>OX352756.1:5000-5005000 GCA_947095525.1 Trisateles emortualis
TAACCTAACCTAACCTAACCTAACCTAACCTAACCTAACCTAACCTAACCTAACCTAACCTAACCTAACCTAACCTAACCTAACCTAACCTAACCTAACCTAACCTAACCTAACCTAACCTAACCTAACCTAACCTAACCTAACCTAACCTAACCTAACCTAACCTAACCTAACCTAACCTAACCTAACCTAACCTAACCTAACCTAACCTAACCTAACCTAACCTAACCTAACCTAACCTAACCTAACCTAACCTAACCTAACCTAACCTAACCTAACCTAACCTAACCTAACCTAACCTAACCTAACCTAACCTAACCTAACCTAACCTAACCTAACCTAACCTAACCTAACCTAACCTAACCTAACCTAACCTAACCTAACCTAACCTAACCTAACCTAACCTAACCTAACCTAACCTAACCTAACCTAACCTAACCTAACCTAACCTAACCTAACCTAACCTAACCTAACCTAACCTAACCTAACCTAACCTAACCTAACCTAACCTAACCTAACCTAACCTAACCTAACCTAACCTAACCTAACCTAACCTAACCTAACCTAACCTAACCTAACCTAACCTAACCTAACCTAACCTAACCTAACCTAACCTAACCTAACCTAACCTAACCTAACCTAACCTAACCTAACCTAACCTAACCTAACCTAACCTAACCTAACCTAACCTAACCTAACCTAACCTAACCTAACCTAACCTAACCTAACCTAACCTAACCTAACCTAACCTAACCTAACCTAACCTAACCTAACCTAACCTAACCTAACCTAACCTAACCTAACCTAACCTAACCTAACCTAACCTAACCTAACCTAACCTAACCTAACCTAACCTAACCTAACCTAACCTAACCTAACCTAACCTAACCTAACCTAACCTAACCTAACCTAACCTAACCTAACCTAACCTAACCTAACCTAACCTAACCTAACCTAACCTAACCTAACCTAACCTAACCTAACCTAACCTAACCTAACCTAACCTAACCTAACCTAACCTAACCTAACCTAACCTAACCTAACCTAACCTAACCTAACCTAACCTAACCTAACCTAACCTAACCTAACCTAACCTAACCTAACCTAACCTAACCTAACCTAACCTAACCTAACCTAACCTAACCTAACCTAACCTAACCTAACCTAACCTAACCTAACCTAACCTAACCTAACCTAACCTAACCTAACCTAACCTAACCTAACCTAACCTAACCTAACCTAACCTAACCTAACCTAACCTAACCTAACCTAACCTAACCTAACCTAACCTAACCTAACCTAACCTAACCTAACCTAACCTAACCTAACCTAACCTAACCTAACCTAACCTAACCTAACCTAACCTAACCTAACCTAACCTAACCTAACCTAACCTAACCTAACCTAACCTAACCTAACCTAACCTAACCTAACCTAACCTAACCTAACCTAACCTAACCTAACCTAACCTAACCTAACCTAACCTAACCTAACCTAACCTAACCTAACCTAACCTAACCTAACCTAACCTAACCTAACCTAACCTAACCTAACCTAACCTAACCTAACCTAACCTAACCTAACCTAACCTAACCTAACCTAACCTAACCTAACCTAACCTAACCTAACCTAACCTAACCTAACCTAACCTAACCTAACCTAACCTAACCTAACCTAACCTAACCTAACCTAACCTAACCTAACCTAACCTAACCTAACCTAACCTAACCTAACCTAACCTAACCTAACCTAACCTAACCTAACCTAACCTAACCTAACCTAACCTAACCTAACCTAACCTAACCTAACCTAACCTAACCTAACCTAACCTAACCTAACCTAACCTAACCTAACCTAACCTAACCTAACCTAACCTAACCTAACCTAACCTAACCTAACCTAACCTAACCTAACCTAACCTAACCTAACCTAACCTAACCTAACCTAACCTAACCTAACCTAACCTAACCTAACCTAACCTAACCTAACCTAACCTAACCTAACCTAACCTAACCTAACCTAACCTAACCTAACCTAACCTAACCTAACCTAACCTAACCTAACCTAACCTAACCTAACCTAACCTAACCTAACCTAACCTAACCTAACCTAACCTAACCTAACCTAACCTAACCTAACCTAACCTAACCTAACCTAACCTAACCTAACCTAACCTAACCTAACCTAACCTAACCTAACCTAACCTAACCTAACCTAACCTAACCTAACCTAACCTAACCTAACCTAACCTAACCTAACCTAACCTAACCTAACCTAACCTAACCTAACCTAACCTAACCTAACCTAACCTAACCTAACCTAACCTAACCTAACCTAACCTAACCTAACCTAACCTAACCTAACCTAACCTAACCTAACCTAACCTAACCTAACCTAACCTAACCTAACCTAACCTAACCTAACCTAACCTAACCTAACCTAACCTAACCTAACCTAACCTAACCTAACCTAACCTAACCTAACCTAACCTAACCTAACCTAACCTAACCTAACCTAACCTAACCTAACCTAACCTAACCTAACCTAACCTAACCTAACCTAACCTAACCTAACCTAACCTAACCTAACCTAACCTAACCTAACCTAACCTAACCTAACCTAACCTAACCTAACCTAACCTAACCTAACCTAACCTAACCTAACCTAACCTAACCTAACCTAACCTAACCTAACCTAACCTAACCTAACCTAACCTAACCTAACCTAACCTAACCTAACCTAACCTAACCTAACCTAACCTAACCTAACCTAACCTAACCTAACCTAACCTAACCTAACCTAACCTAACCTAACCTAACCTAACCTAACCTAACCTAACCTAACCTAACCTAACCTAACCTAACCTAACCTAACCTAACCTAACCTAACCTAACCTAACCTAACCTAACCTAACCTAACCTAACCTAACCTAACCTAACCTAACCTAACCTAACCTAACCTAACCTAACCTAACCTAACCTAACCTAACCTAACCTAACCTAACCTAACCTAACCTAACCTAACCTAACCTAACCTAACCTAACCTAACCTAACCTAACCTAACCTAACCTAACCTAACCTAACCTAACCTAACCTAACCTAACCTAACCTAACCTAACCTAACCTAACCTAACCTAACCTAACCTAACCTAACCTAACCTAACCTAACCTAACCTAACCTAACCTAACCTAACCTAACCTAACCTAACCTAACCTAACCTAACCTAACCTAACCTAACCTAACCTAACCTAACCTAACCTAACCTAACCTAACCTAACCTAACCTAACCTAACCTAACCTAACCTAACCTAACCTAACCTAACCTAACCTAACCTAACCTAACCTAACCTAACCTAACCTAACCTAACCTAACCTAACCTAACCTAACCTAACCTAACCTAACCTAACCTAACCTAACCTAACCTAACCTAACCTAACCTAACCTAACCTAACCTAACCTAACCTAACCTAACCTAACCTAACCTAACCTAACCTAACCTAACCTAACCTAACCTAACCTAACCTAACCTAACCTAACCTAACCTAACCTAACCTAACCTAACCTAACCTAACCTAACCTAACCTAACCTAACCTAACCTAACCTAACCTAACCTAACCTAACCTAACCTAACCTAACCTAACCTAACCTAACCTAACCTAACCTAACCTAACCTAACCTAACCTAACCTAACCTAACCTAACCTAACCTAACCTAACCTAACCTAACCTAACCTAACCTAACCTAACCTAACCTAACCTAACCTAACCTAACCTAACCTAACCTAACCTAACCTAACCTAACCTAACCTAACCTAACCTAACCTAACCTAACCTAACCTAACCTAACCTAACCTAACCTAACCTAACCTAACCTAACCTAACCTAACCTAACCTAACCTAACCTAACCTAACCTAACCTAACCTAACCTAACCTAACCTAACCTAACCTAACCTAACCTAACCTAACCTAACCTAACCTAACCTAACCTAACCTAACCTAACCTAACCTAACCTAACCTAACCTAACCTAACCTAACCTAACCTAACCTAACCTAACCTAACCTAACCTAACCTAACCTAACCTAACCTAACCTAACCTAACCTAACCTAACCTAACCTAACCTAACCTAACCTAACCTAACCTAACCTAACCTAACCTAACCTAACCTAACCTAACCTAACCTAACCTAACCTAACCTAACCTAACCTAACCTAACCTAACCTAACCTAACCTAACCTAACCTAACCTAACCTAACCTAACCTAACCTAACCTAACCTAACCTAACCTAACCTAACCTAACCTAACCTAACCTAACCTAACCTAACCTAACCTAACCTAACCTAACCTAACCTAACCTAACCTAACCTAACCTAACCTAACCTAACCTAACCTAACCTAACCTAACCTAACCTAACCTAACCTAACCTAACCTAACCTAACCTAACCTAACCTAACCTAACCTAACCTAACCTAACCTAACCTAACCTAACCTAACCTAACCTAACCTAACCTAACCTTTTTTTTTTTTTACGTGGTAAAAATGCGTTACGCATACCACCCACCTGGGCGTCGGTGGGTGGTTATGTCGGACTCACCGGTCTCACAGGCAGAGAGACCGGCATACCGACTAAAAAGCCACGGTGTTCCTTCAGACGACCTATCGCCGGGGACACGAGGACGCTCGCGCATTCTTCCGCATCCCCGGCAGGTCACGGCTCGCCGACCCTGGCGAGCCCCGTCTGATTTGGAGGGCTTACTAGCCCTCCCTCACGAAAGGCGCGCACGGAACACCTGCGCGCCTTCCTCTCGGGCCTGCTGGCGACAACTGCCCAAGGTCGTCGCCCGCAGGCCGTCACTCATGGTGGCCGGAGATCTTGGTCTCGCGCCCTCCGACGCCCGTTGCGTCGACTGCGGGAGGGGAGGGTGGTTGTTATTTCCCTCTCCCTTTCCGCTAGCTCCTTGGCGAGCATCACCTCCTCACAGAAGGAGGTGACGGAGTTCCAGGCAGCCTCGCTCCCGACCATGGCAAGTACCACGGAAGAGAGCGAGACGCTGCCCACCCCTATTGCTGCACCAAGGTCGCCGCGCTGCCCCGCCCACGCTGGACACTCCACCAGCGTGTGGACTGCCGTGTCCTCGGGGCAGTTCCCGCAGTGATGACACTCGGGCGTCTGCTCCCGGCCTATACGACACAGGTACTTCCCGAAGCATCCGTGCCCCGTCAGTACCTGCGTCAGCCGGAAAGTGAGGGCGCCGTGACGCCTCTCCAGCCACTCCTTGAGCACGGGACTTACCGCCGCAATCGCGGCGTGCCCGGCACTTGGTCGCACAAGTCGTGCTCCCCACTCCTCCACCATTATGGTGCGGAGCTGGGACCTCTGTGCCCCGACCTCTCGGGGCAGCGGAAGCAGGCCCTGCGCCAACGCATCCTCGCGCCAACAAAACATTGACGCAAGGACCTTTGCCTCCAGGTCCCAGGGGGGGGATCCGGCGAGGAGGCTCGCCGCCTCAAACGAGACCGTGCGGTACCCGCGGATAATCCTGACGGCCATTGCGCGCTGTGGTTTGCGCAGAGACGCAACGTTATCGGCCGCCAGGTTACCGGCCCAAATGGGAGCTCCATATAGGGCCATGGACCGCACGATTCCCGCGTAGAGTCTCCGGCAGGAGGCGTTCGGACCCCCAAGATTGGGCAAGAGCCGCGAGAGAGCGCCCGCGGCGCCCATAAGTTTGGGGGCCAAACGTCGGAAATGTTCCCTAAAGTTCCACCGGCTATCGAGGACAAGACCAAGGTATTTAAGTGTCGACTCGACGCCGATGCGAACACCTCCTACCATGATATGAGAGCCCGGAGGTGGTCTGTTTCGGGGGCCGTGAAAACACACGGCCTCCGACTTGCTCAGAGCCACCTCGAGGCCCAACCGCCGGATCCTACCAACGACCTGTGCGACACCAGCCGTCGCAAGAATCGACGCGTGGCGGAAATTCCTTCCACGCGCCGTAACCAGGGTGTCGTCGGCATAACAAGTCACGACGACACCCGGGAGAAGTATGCCGCGCAACACCCAGTCATATCCGATGTTCCACAGGAGCGGTCCCAGCACCGATCCCTGTGGAACACCGCACGACATGGGTCGTCGACCCCAACCGGCCTGACCCGGGTAGATCACCGCTCTTTCACTCAGGTAAGCCCCGACGATGCGGCGGAGGTAGGTCGGCACTCGATGGTACGCGAGTGCCTCCCTCACGCAGCTCCAAGGCAAGGTGTTAAACGCGTTGGCGATGTCGAGTGACACCGCCAACACCACCTCACCCTGGGACAATGCTTCCTCCGCCAGGCTCCTCACACGCATGATTGCGTGCACGGTGGAGCGCCCCTGGCGAAAACCGTATTGGTTCTCCGCCAGATCCGGACCCACTGCACTGAGGTGTGCGACAAGGCGGTCCGCTATGACTCGCTCAAAGAGCTTTGCCACCTCGTCCAACAACACTATGGGCCGGTAGGCGGACGGAGAGTCCGCCGGGCGCCCCTCCTTTTTGAGGAGGACCATCTTGCCGGTTTTCCACGACATCGGAAACCGGCCCTCCTCTAAGCAAGCACTGAGGAGCCCTAACAGTCGGGGCCCTAGCTCCTGAATTGCCAGGACCCACGCACGGCCTGGAATGCCGTCGGGCCCTGGGGCGGTGTTCTTGGCTTTCAGCCGTTGCACCGCTGACTGCAACTCTACCCGGGTCACTTCGGGCACGTCGTCGTTGTCCGCGTTGGAAGCCATGGAAGGCAGAACCATCGGCGGAGGAGGGTGCTCCGGCCTGTCAGGGAACAGAGCGACCACCACCTCCTCCAACAACTGGGGCTGGAGACTCTGGGACAGCGGGGGCGCCCAAGGGCGGAGTTTGCCCCTTACCATGCGGTATGGGCGTCCCCAGGGATCTCGGTCCAGAGTCGCCAGCAACTCTTCGCGGGCTTGAACCTTGGCCCGCTTGATTGCCAGTTGTAGGGCCTTCTTGGCCGCTCTATACACCTCGTATAGCTCTGCCTCCCTGGCAATGGCATCGGGAGGGCGGCGACGCCTTCTGCGGTACCTGGTGTACTGGCGACGGGCCACCACACAATCGCTCCGTAAATGAGCGATGTCTTCCGTCCACCAGTACACCTGGCGCCTCGCGGGTCTGGTACGAACCCGAGGCATCGCTGCGTCGCATATTTGCGTCATAGCTTCCTGGAACCACTCGGCCTCCACCTCGATGTCGTCAGGCCTGTCCGGGGCTTCACCCCAGGCCTGAGCGATGGAGGCCTCCAGGAGCGCCTCCCGATCCAAATGTTTCAATGCCCAACGCGGACTGTTCCTCCCAGGGTCCGCTCTGACCGGGACGCCAGAGGTCTGGGCGGAGACGTCAAACCGGATGTAAAGGTGGTCCGATAGCGTCTCCACCTCCTCGATGACGCGCCAGTCTAGGACACGGCGTGCTAGTGCAGGGCTCGCGAAAGTAAGGTCTACAATCGAGCCACCCTGCTGACGCACGCACGTGTGCACGGCACCCTGGTTCTGAACGAGCAGGCCTTGCTCCACGGCCCACTCCTCAAGCACCCCACCCCTGACGTCCGTAGCCGGGGAACCCCAAGCCGTGGATTTGGCGTTGAAGTCCCCGAGGACGAGAACCGGGTGAGGTTGACAACGAGCGACGACGGTACCCAAAACATCCAGAAAGCCTTCAAAATCAGCGAGAGAACGATTGGGGGAGAAATAGACGGCCACAACGGCCATCTCCCCGAGACGCGCAGCAACGCAGCCCCGTTCCCTCGAGATGGTGTTGAGGGACGGAGCTCCGGCAGCCGCAGAGGACACTATGGTGACCAAGCCGTCCAAGTCACCCACCCAGTCATCCCGGGGGGGGACGTAATACGGCTCGGCCACAGCGGCGACACTGATCTGCCACTGCGCCATGGTCTGCAGGAGGAGATCCTGAGCCCTGGCGCAGTGGTTAATATTCCCTTGGAGGAAACGAAGATGGGCCATTAATGAAGGTCCATTTCCGTACCCTCCACTGGAACGCGTGACGCGACTGAGGCAGCCGCTTTGGCGTTTTTGAAAGCCTCACCCGCCGCTTTGCCCTTTGGCTTTACTACCGGCGCAGCACAGGCCTTTGTACCTAACCTGTGTTCCGCCGGTTTGCCTGCTGCAGAACAGAGCACGCAGCGGGGAGCTTCCATGCATGTGCCCGCTTTATGGCCCACTTGACCGCAACGATAGCAGCAGTCGCTGCGGTCGACTTGGGACGTGCATTGTGCACCCAAGTGTCCGTTAGACAGGCACCGGAAACACCTAGTTGGCCTGTCTTTCAGCAACTTAGCCTGGACCGACACCCAGCCCACCAGAAGCCGCCTTCCATCGGCCACCTTTTGGGCTGCCGCCACTGGGCACGACACGACAACTGTGCCCGTACCGTTACGACCCGCTCGTATCGTGCCTGCACGGATTAGTGCAGGGGCACAGTCGCCCGCCTTTGCGACGGCGTCGACCACCTCTTGGGCCACGACAGAGTCATCGAGGCCCGAGAGGCGAAGGTCTGCGGTCTTGGTGGGCCTGGTCACACGTACGTCCTCCTCCGGGAAGAGCTCCCGGAGTTTGACCGCGAGGGTGTCGGCCTTTTCTCCTGC
Source organism: Trisateles emortualis (assembly GCA_947095525.1). Taxonomy (NCBI): domain Eukaryota; kingdom Metazoa; phylum Arthropoda; class Insecta; order Lepidoptera; family Erebidae; genus Trisateles; species Trisateles emortualis. The sequence goes on from OX352756.1 coordinate 13,664, forward strand.
TGTGGTGCCGGGGATCTCCAAAAGGCGCGCACCAGTTTGGGTGGGCTTACACCGTAAGCCCGACAGTATACCCAGGTCCCGGGGGTTAATCTTTGTTTTCGCCTTCGCGAGAAGCTCGGCGTACGTGGCGCCCCTCTGGATGGCTGCCGGCTGCAGCGTAAGTACTACTGCCGCCGACCGAGGGACGCGAAGCTTTGCTGCCTTGAGCTGCTTAGCAGCTTTTTGCTTGGCACGCCGAGCCTTCTTCTTGGCCGCGCGTTTGGCCTTCTTCTTGGCTCCGACAGTTTCCCATTTGCCCTCATTGGGCTTTGGGTCTGCCGGAGCGGCGGTTCCAGCTTTAACGGCTTGTAACGGTGGGCCTCCTGCCACCGGGACCTTTCGGGGTTTGGATGCGGCAGCACCAGCAGGTTTAGAAGCGGTAACACTAGCCGGCTTGGAGGTGCCAGCGCCGGCTGGTTGGGAGACGACAGCCGCGAACGTCTTTGCCGCCGGAGGAGGCGGGGCCGCTCTAGGTCGGTCCGCTGCCAAGGGCGGGCGCAGAAGCCGGCCCTCAAGCACAGAGAACCTGGCATTAAAACTAGCCAGTTCTCTCTGAACAAGGAGAGCCAGCTCCGATTCTGCACCAGCGACCGGGGTTTTTCCCGCCGCCGGGCGCTCTTGGCGCAACTTCGCCATGTCCGCCCTCAGCAGCTCTTGCTCCTCTCGGAGCTCATTGACCTGAGCGGCCAGGCGTGCGTTCTCCCTTTGCAGCCTCTTGGCCTCCCCGGTGACGGTGCGGCTTAGAAGGGCCTCCGCCGCATCGGCGATGGTGGCTGCGGCATCCTTCAGCCCTTTCTGGCTGGTGCCTTTTAAGTTCTTCGAGGCGCGGGCAATGGTGCGTATGGCGTCAACAGCCTCTGCCATACGCGCTTTAAGCGCCACTGCCGACAGGCCCTCGACGTCAGTGTCGGAAGTGTCTGACAGGCGCGACACCGACACCCTCTTCGTCACCTCAGCGATCCGGCGTTCCGCCTCCGCATCCGCCAACGCTCTGTCAGCAGCACGATTTGCCTCGGCTACCTCCTTGCGGGCCTTGTGTAGTCCCACGCACTTACCGTGCGTGAGCGCACCTTGCCCCTTACCCTTCTTTGGCTTAGCCAAAGATTTGGCCTCGTCACCCGAGGCCGAGTCCGACCCCGGGTTCTGCGATGAGCGTGGGCGCTTCAGCCACGATCTGAAGCCACTACCCACGCTCATCTCACTCCTCACTGAAACGAGGCTGGACGTGTCGGAGTCCGACTGTCCAGCCCCGCCCTCCTCTGCACCTTGCTGGGTGCCAACACTCGGGCGCACAAAACTGGGCGTGCACGCCCCATCGAGAACCTCCAGGCGATCCAGCACTACTCGCGGAACCGCTTGTAGCGCCGATGCGCCTGAGCTCGACCTCGACTTCAACCTCATAGAAGTCCTGGTGACGACCTCTTGGCCACAAGGCAAAGAGTCGCCCTCCGAACCCGCACAGATGGGCGTGCGAGTCCCGTCTTCACAGGAGGGCACAAAACTGGGCGTGCGCCCTTCCTCTTCCAACTGAGAGTCAGCTGGGCGATGCACTGCATCGAGGCTCTTTTCCCCCACCACAAATACGTAGGGGGTGCGCCCCGTAGGACGGCCGGATTCGCCGGCTTGTGGAGATACGGTATTTTTAAAAGAAGCCATTATTAAGTGCCTTTTTATTACCCAGGGTAAGCTCCCTGCTCCAGCCCTCCGCCTTACTACACTCACCCCGCAGCGAGCCGGCATACTTCGGGGTGAGGGACTGCCGACGACAGGATACCCCCCTGCCTCGCATCCCCTGGCCACAGTCGAGCACGGGATTAGGAGTGATTTTTTATAGAGGTTTTCTTCCTCGTGGCCCCCTCCTCGAGAGGAGGCGGCCCTCGTCCCCGACGCCTACGGGTCGGTCTACGAGTTGGCCGACTTGTGGTCATAGGACCAGTTCGTCGCCCACGACAGCAGTGACAACGAGAGGACAGGCTGTCTTCTCATCGTCTGCCCAGCGAAAATACGCCGGGCCCGCCCTTGGGTAATTTTTTATAGAGGTTTTCTTCCTCGCGGCCCCCACCTCGGAAGGTGGCAGCCCTCGTTCCCGACACCTACGGGTCGGTCTTACGAGATGGTACCGTTGCGTGCCCAGCGTATAGATACGACGGGCCCGCCCGCGGGTAATTTTTTATAGAGGTTTTCTTCCTCGCGGCCCCCACCTCGGAAGGTGGCAGCCCTCGTTCCCGACACCTACGGGTCGGTCTTACGAGATGGTACCGTTGCGTGCCCAGCGTATAGATACGACGGGCCCGCCCGCGGGTAATTTTTTATAGAGGTTTTCTACCTCGCAGCCCCCACCTCGCGAGAAGTGGCGGCCCTCGTCCCCGACACCAACGGGTCGGGTTTACGAGTGAGTTCCTCTTAGCTTCACCGTGGACGTCAGTCCACGTGGCTACTGAGCCCCCCCGCCACGGCAAGGCGAGAACTCTTTCGGGGGGGAACCTAACCTAACCTAACCTAACCTAACCTAACCTAACCTAACCTAACCTAACCTAACCGATCTTTGTCCTAGACGAAAACTTTTTTGGTTTTGTGTTGTTTTATGATAGTTTAGGACTAGTATTGACATTAGACACCCTCTTGGCTGCGCCCCGAGGAATAAAACACCCTATTTGACACATAATTTGTATTTTTTTATAGAATTCCGTATATTTTGTACTTTTTTGTTAGTTTCCGAATTGTTTTTTAACATTTTGCTTCTAAACCTTTACTGAATTTCAGTGCTTTATTTCGAGGAAGGTGTGCCGCGTCTGGGAACGCAACCCCGTCGCCGCTGCGCCATCTGAAACATAAAAAAGTAGATAGAACACTGAATTTCCATACATTTTGGCATTAAATTTACAGTTTTTTCAAAATTTAAATTCACCAGGACCCCTGGCGGCGCCCAGGATAGTGTAGGATAATAGCATTTGACTAGCCGCGTCGATTGACACCCCTCCCGTTCTGATCGGGTCACTGGAAATATAAAAATCGAAAAATTTGGGATTCCGACTCTCAAGAAATCTACCTTAGGGGTACGTACATCAAAAATTCAACTTTGTCCTAGACGAAAACTTTTTTGGTTTTGTGTTGTTTTATGATAGTTTAGGACTAGTATTGACATTAGACACCCTCTTGGCTGCGCCCCGAGGAATAAAACACCCTATTTGACACATAATTTGTATTTTTTAATAGAATTCCGTATATTTTGTACTTTTTTGTTAGTTTCCGAATTTTTTCTCAACATTGTACTTCTAAACCTTTACTGAATTTCAGTGCTTTATTTCGAGGAAGGTGTGCCGCGTCTGGGAACGCAACCCCGTCGCCGCTGCGCCATCTGAAACATAAAAAAGTAGATAGAACACTGAATTTCCATACATTTTGGCATTAAATTTACAGTTTTTTCAAAATTTAAATTCACCAGGACCCCTGGCGGCGCCCAGGATAGTGTAGGATAATAGCATTTGACTAGCCGCGTCGATTGACACCCCTCCCGTTCTGATCGGGTCACTGGAAATATAAAAATCGAAAAATTTGGGATTCCGACTCTCAAGAAATCTACCTTAGGGGTACGTACATCAAAAATTCAACTTTGTCCTAGACGAAAACTTTTTTGGTTTTGTGTTGTTTTATGATAGTTTAGGACTAGTATTGACATTAGACACCCTCTTGGCTGCGCCCCGAGGAATAAAACACCCTATTTGACACATAATTTGTATTTTTTAATAGAATTCCGTATATTTTGTACTTTTTTGTTAGTTTCCGAATTTTTTCTCAACATTGTACTTCTAAACCTTTACTGAATTTCAGTGCTTTATTTCGAGGAAGGTGTGCCGCGTCTGGGAACGCAACCCCGTCGCCGCTGCGCCATCTGAAACATAAAAAAGTAGATAGAACACTGAATTTCCATACATTTTGGCATTAAATTTACAGTTTTTTCAAAATTTAAATTCACCAGGACCCCTGGCGGCGCCCAGGATAGTGTAGGATAATAGCATTTGACTAGCCGCGTCGATTGACACCCCTCCCGTTCTGATCGGGTCACTGGAAATATAAAAATCGAAAAATTTGGGATTCCGACTCTCAAGAAATCTACCTTAGGGGTACGTACATCAAAAATTCAACTTTGTCCTAGACGAAAACTTTTTTGGTTTTGTGTTGTTTTATGATAGTTTAGGACTAGTATTGACATTAGACACCCTCTTGGCTGCGCCCCGAGGAATAAAACACCCTATTTGACACATAATTTGTATTTTTTAATAGAATTCCGTATATTTTGTACTTTTTTGTTAGTTTCCGAATTTTTTCTCAACATTGTACTTCTAAACCTTTACTGAATTTCAGTGCTTTATTTCGAGGAAGGTGTGCCGCGTCTGGGAACGCAACCCCGTCGCCGCTGCGCCATCTGAAACATAAAAAAGTAGATAGAACACTGAATTTCCATACATTTTGGCATTAAATTTACAGTTTTTTCAAAATTTAAATTCACCAGGACCCCTGGCGGCGCCCAGGATAGTGTAGGATAATAGCATTTGACTAGCCGCGTCGATTGACACCCCTCCCGTTCTGATCGGGTCACTGGAAATATAAAAATCGAAAAATTTGGGATTCCGACTCTCAAGAAATCTACCTTAGGGGTACGTACATCAAAAATTCAACTTTGTCCTAGACGAAAACTTTTTTGGTTTTGTGTTGTTTTATGATAGTTTAGGACTAGTATTGACATTAGACACCCTCTTGGCTGCGCCCCGAGGAATAAAACACCCTATTTGACACATAATTTGTATTTTTTAATAGAATTCCGTATATTTTGTACTTTTTTGTTAGTTTCCGAATTTTTTCTCAACATTGTACTTCTAAACCTTTACTGAATTTCAGTGCTTTATTTCGAGGAAGGTGTGCCGCGTCTGGGAACGCAACCCCGTCGCCGCTGCGCCATCTGAAACATAAAAAAGTAGATAGAACACTGAATTTCCATACATTTTGGCATTAAATTTACAGTTTTTTCAAAATTTAAATTCACCAGGACCCCTGGCGGCGCCCAGGATAGTGTAGGATAATAGCATTTGACTAGCCGCGTCGATTGACACCCCTCCCGTTCTGATCGGGTCACTGGAAATATAAAAATCGAAAAATTTGGGATTCCGACTCTCAAGAAATCTACCTTAGGGGTACGTACATCAAAAATTCAACTTTGTCCTAGACGAAAACTTTTTTGGTTTTGTGTTGTTTTATGATAGTTTAGGACTAGTATTGACATTAGACACCCTCTTGGCTGCGCCCCGAGGAATAAAACACCCTATTTGACACATAATTTGTATTTTTTAATAGAATTCCGTATATTTTGTACTTTTTTGTTAGTTTCCGAATTTTTTCTCAACATTGTACTTCTAAACCTTTACTGAATTTCAGTGCTTTATTTCGAGGAAGGTGTGCCGCGTCTGGGAACGCAACCCCGTCGCCGCTGCGCCATCTGAAACATAAAAAAGTAGATAGAACACTGAATTTCCATACATTTTGGCATTAAATTTACAGTTTTTTCAAAATTTAAATTCACCAGGACCCCTGGCGGCGCCCAGGATAGTGTAGGATAATAGCATTTGACTAGCCGCGTCGATTGACACCCCTCCCGTTCTGATCGGGTCACTGGAAATATAAAAATCGAAAAATTTGGGATTCCGACTCTCAAGAAATCTACCTTAGGGGTACGTACATCAAAAATTCAACTTTGTCCTAGACGAAAACTTTTTTGGTTTTGTGTTGTTTTATGATAGTTTAGGACTAGTATTGACATTAGACACCCTCTTGGCTGCGCCCCGAGGAATAAAACACCCTATTTGACACATAATTTGTATTTTTTAATAGAATTCCGTATATTTTGTACTTTTTTGTTAGTTTCCGAATTTTTTCTCAACATTGTACTTCTAAACCTTTACTGAATTTCAGTGCTTTATTTCGAGGAAGGTGTGCCGCGTCTGGGAACGCAACCCCGTCGCCGCTGCGCCATCTGAAACATAAAAAAGTAGATAGAACACTGAATTTCCATACATTTTGGCATTAAATTTACAGTTTTTTCAAAATTTAAATTCACCAGGACCCCTGGCGGCGCCCAGGATAGTGTAGGATAATAGCATTTGACTAGCCGCGTCGATTGACACCCCTCCCGTTCTGATCGGGTCACTGGAAATATAAAAATCGAAAAATTTGGGATTCCGACTCTCAAGAAATCTACCTTAGGGGTACGTACATCAAAAATTCAACTTTGTCCTAGACGAAAACTTTTTTGGTTTTGTGTTGTTTTATGATAGTTTAGGACTAGTATTGACATTAGACACCCTCTTGGCTGCGCCCCGAGGAATAAAACACCCTATTTGACACATAATTTGTATTTTTTAATAGAATTCCGTATATTTTGTACTTTTTTGTTAGTTTCCGAATTTTTTCTCAACATTGTACTTCTAAACCTTTACTGAATTTCAGTGCTTTATTTCGAGGAAGGTGTGCCGCGTCTGGGAACGCAACCCCGTCGCCGCTGCGCCATCTGAAACATAAAAAAGTAGATAGAACACTGAATTTCCATACATTTTGGCATTAAATTTACAGTTTTTTCAAAATTTAAATTCACCAGGACCCCTGGCGGCGCCCAGGATAGTGTAGGATAATAGCATTTGACTAGCCGCGTCGATTGACACCCCTCCCGTTCTGATCGGGTCACTGGAAATATAAAAATCGAAAAATTTGGGATTCCGACTCTCAAGAAATCTACCTTAGGGGTACGTACATCAAAAATTCAACTTTGTCCTAGACGAAAACTTTTTTGGTTTTGTGTTGTTTTATGATAGTTTAGGACTAGTATTGACATTAGACACCCTCTTGGCTGCGCCCCGAGGAATAAAACACCCTATTTGACACATAATTTGTATTTTTTAATAGAATTCCGTATATTTTGTACTTTTTTGTTAGTTTCCGAATTTTTTCTCAACATTGTACTTCTAAACCTTTACTGAATTTCAGTGCTTTATTTCGAGGAAGGTGTGCCGCGTCTGGGAACGCAACCCCGTCGCCGCTGCGCCATCTGAAACATAAAAAAGTAGATAGAACACTGAATTTCCATACATTTTGGCATTAAATTTACAGTTTTTTCAAAATTTAAATTCACCAGGACCCCTGGCGGCGCCCAGGATAGTGTAGGATAATAGCATTTGACTAGCCGCGTCGATTGACACCCCTCCCGTTCTGATCGGGTCACTGGAAATATAAAAATCGAAAAATTTGGGATTCCGACTCTCAAGAAATCTACCTTAGGGGTACGTACATCAAAAATTCAACTTTGTCCTAGACGAAAACTTTTTTGGTTTTGTGTTGTTTTATGATAGTTTAGGACTAGTATTGACATTAGACACCCTCTTGGCTGCGCCCCGAGGAATAAAACACCCTATTTGACACATAATTTGTATTTTTTAATAGAATTCCGTATATTTTGTACTTTTTTGTTAGTTTCCGAATTTTTTCTCAACATTGTACTTCTAAACCTTTACTGAATTTCAGTGCTTTATTTCGAGGAAGGTGTGCCGCGTCTGGGAACGCAACCCCGTCGCCGCTGCGCCATCTGAAACATAAAAAAGTAGATAGAACACTGAATTTCCATACATTTTGGCATTAAATTTACAGTTTTTTCAAAATTTAAATTCACCAGGACCCCTGGCGGCGCCCAGGATAGTGTAGGATAATAGCATTTGACTAGCCGCGTCGATTGACACCCCTCCCGTTCTGATCGGGTCACTGGAAATATAAAAATCGAAAAATTTGGGATTCCGACTCTCAAGAAATCTACCTTAGGGGTACGTACATCAAAAATTCAACTTTGTCCTAGACGAAAACTTTTTTGGTTTTGTGTTGTTTTATGATAGTTTAGGACTAGTATTGACATTAGACACCCTCTTGGCTGCGCCCCGAGGAATAAAACACCCTATTTGACACATAATTTGTATTTTTTAATAGAATTCCGTATATTTTGTACTTTTTTGTTAGTTTCCGAATTTTTTCTCAACATTGTACTTCTAAACCTTTACTGAATTTCAGTGCTTTATTTCGAGGAAGGTGTGCCGCGTCTGGGAACGCAACCCCGTCGCCGCTGCGCCATCTGAAACATAAAAAAGTAGATAGAACACTGAATTTCCATACATTTTGGCATTAAATTTACAGTTTTTTCAAAATTTAAATTCACCAGGACCCCTGGCGGCGCCCAGGATAGTGTAGGATAATAGCATTTGACTAGCCGCGTCGATTGACACCCCTCCCGTTCTGATCGGGTCACTGGAAATATAAAAATCGAAAAATTTGGGATTCCGACTCTCAAGAAATCTACCTTAGGGGTACGTACATCAAAAATTCAACTTTGTCCTAGACGAAAACTTTTTTGGTTTTGTGTTGTTTTATGATAGTTTAGGACTAGTATTGACATTAGACACCCTCTTGGCTGCGCCCCGAGGAATAAAACACCCTATTTGACACATAATTTGTATTTTTTAATAGAATTCCGTATATTTTGTACTTTTTTGTTAGTTTCCGAATTTTTTCTCAACATTGTACTTCTAAACCTTTACTGAATTTCAGTGCTTTATTTCGAGGAAGGTGTGCCGCGTCTGGGAACGCAACCCCGTCGCCGCTGCGCCATCTGAAACATAAAAAAGTAGATAGAACACTGAATTTCCATACATTTTGGCATTAAATTTACAGTTTTTTCAAAATTTAAATTCACCAGGACCCCTGGCGGCGCCCAGGATAGTGTAGGATAATAGCATTTGACTAGCCGCGTCGATTGACACCCCTCCCGTTCTGATCGGGTCACTGGAAATATAAAAATCGAAAAATTTGGGATTCCGACTCTCAAGAAATCTACCTTAGGGGTACGTACATCAAAAATTCAACTTTGTCCTAGACGAAAACTTTTTTGGTTTTGTGTTGTTTTATGATAGTTTAGGACTAGTATTGACATTAGACACCCTCTTGGCTGCGCCCCGAGGAATAAAACACCCTATTTGACACATAATTTGTATTTTTTAATAGAATTCCGTATATTTTGTACTTTTTTGTTAGTTTCCGAATTTTTTCTCAACATTGTACTTCTAAACCTTTACTGAATTTCAGTGCTTTATTTCGAGGAAGGTGTGCCGCGTCTGGGAACGCAACCCCGTCGCCGCTGCGCCATCTGAAACATAAAAAAGTAGATAGAACACTGAATTTCCATACATTTTGGCATTAAATTTACAGTTTTTTCAAAATTTAAATTCACCAGGACCCCTGGCGGCGCCCAGGATAGTGTAGGATAATAGCATTTGACTAGCCGCGTCGATTGACACCCCTCCCGTTCTGATCGGGTCACTGGAAATATAAAAATCGAAAAATTTGGGATTCCGACTCTCAAGAAATCTACCTTAGGGGTACGTACATCAAAAATTCAACTTTGTCCTAGACGAAAACTTTTTTGGTTTTGTGTTGTTTTATGATAGTTTAGGACTAGTATTGACATTAGACACCCTCTTGGCTGCGCCCCGAGGAATAAAACACCCTATTTGACACATAATTTGTATTTTTTAATAGAATTCCGTATATTTTGTACTTTTTTGTTAGTTTCCGAATTTTTTCTCAACATTGTACTTCTAAACCTTTACTGAATTTCAGTGCTTTATTTCGAGGAAGGTGTGCCGCGTCTGGGAACGCAACCCCGTCGCCGCTGCGCCATCTGAAACATAAAAAAGTAGATAGAACACTGAATTTCCATACATTTTGGCATTAAATTTACAGTTTTTTCAAAATTTAAATTCACCAGGACCCCTGGCGGCGCCCAGGATAGTGTAGGATAATAGCATTTGACTAGCCGCGTCGATTGACACCCCTCCCGTTCTGATCGGGTCACTGGAAATATAAAAATCGAAAAATTTGGGATTCCGACTCTCAAGAAATCTACCTTAGGGGTACGTACATCAAAAATTCAACTTTGTCCTAGACGAAAACTTTTTTGGTTTTGTGTTGTTTTATGATAGTTTAGGACTAGTATTGACATTAGACACCCTCTTGGCTGCGCCCCGAGGAATAAAACACCCTATTTGACACATAATTTGTATTTTTTAATAGAATTCCGTATATTTTGTACTTTTTTGTTAGTTTCCGAATTTTTTCTCAACATTGTACTTCTAAACCTTTACTGAATTTCAGTGCTTTATTTCGAGGAAGGTGTGCCGCGTCTGGGAACGCAACCCCGTCGCCGCTGCGCCATCTGAAACATAAAAAAGTAGATAGAACACTGAATTTCCATACATTTTGGCATTAAATTTACAGTTTTTTCAAAATTTAAATTCACCAGGACCCCTGGCGGCGCCCAGGATAGTGTAGGATAATAGCATTTGACTAGCCGCGTCGATTGACACCCCTCCCGTTCTGATCGGGTCACTGGAAATATAAAAATCGAAAAATTTGGGATTCCGACTCTCAAGAAATCTACCTTAGGGGTACGTACATCAAAAATTCAACTTTGTCCTAGACGAAAACTTTTTTGGTTTTGTGTTGTTTTATGATAGTTTAGGACTAGTATTGACATTAGACACCCTCTTGGCTGCGCCCCGAGGAATAAAACACCCTATTTGACACATAATTTGTATTTTTTAATAGAATTCCGTATATTTTGTACTTTTTTGTTAGTTTCCGAATTTTTTCTCAACATTGTACTTCTAAACCTTTACTGAATTTCAGTGCTTTATTTCGAGGAAGGTGTGCCGCGTCTGGGAACGCAACCCCGTCGCCGCTGCGCCATCTGAAACATAAAAAAGTAGATAGAACACTGAATTTCCATACATTTTGGCATTAAATTTACAGTTTTTTCAAAATTTAAATTCACCAGGACCCCTGGCGGCGCCCAGGATAGTGTAGGATAATAGCATTTGACTAGCCGCGTCGATTGACACCCCTCCCGTTCTGATCGGGTCACTGGAAATATAAAAATCGAAAAATTTGGGATTCCGACTCTCAAGAAATCTACCTTAGGGGTACGTACATCAAAAATTCAACTTTGTCCTAGACGAAAACTTTTTTGGTTTTGTGTTGTTTTATGATAGTTTAGGACTAGTATTGACATTAGACACCCTCTTGGCTGCGCCCCGAGGAATAAAACACCCTATTTGACACATAATTTGTATTTTTTAATAGAATTCCGTATATTTTGTACTTTTTTGTTAGTTTCCGAATTTTTTCTCAACATTGTACTTCTAAACCTTTACTGAATTTCAGTGCTTTATTTCGAGGAAGGTGTGCCGCGTCTGGGAACGCAACCCCGTCGCCGCTGCGCCATCTGAAACATAAAAAAGTAGATAGAACACTGAATTTCCATACATTTTGGCATTAAATTTACAGTTTTTTCAAAATTTAAATTCACCAGGACCCCTGGCGGCGCCCAGGATAGTGTAGGATAATAGCATTTGACTAGCCGCGTCGATTGACACCCCTCCCGTTCTGATCGGGTCACTGGAAATATAAAAATCGAAAAATTTGGGATTCCGACTCTCAAGAAATCTACCTTAGGGGTACGTACATCAAAAATTCAACTTTGTCCTAGACGAAAACTTTTTTGGTTTTGTGTTGTTTTATGATAGTTTAGGACTAGTATTGACATTAGACACCCTCTTGGCTGCGCCCCGAGGAATAAAACACCCTATTTGACACATAATTTGTATTTTTTAATAGAATTCCGTATATTTTGTACTTTTTTGTTAGTTTCCGAATTTTTTCTCAACATTGTACTTCTAAACCTTTACTGAATTTCAGTGCTTTATTTCGAGGAAGGTGTGCCGCGTCTGGGAACGCAACCCCGTCGCCGCTGCGCCATCTGAAACATAAAAAAGTAGATAGAACACTGAATTTCCATACATTTTGGCATTAAATTTACAGTTTTTTCAAAATTTAAATTCACCAGGACCCCTGGCGGCGCCCAGGATAGTGTAGGATAATAGCATTTGACTAGCCGCGTCGATTGACACCCCTCCCGTTCTGATCGGGTCACTGGAAATATAAAAATCGAAAAATTTGGGATTCCGACTCTCAAGAAATCTACCTTAGGGGTACGTACATCAAAAATTCAACTTTGTCCTAGACGAAAACTTTTTTGGTTTTGTGTTGTTTTATGATAGTTTAGGACTAGTATTGACATTAGACACCCTCTTGGCTGCGCCCCGAGGAATAAAACACCCTATTTGACACATAATTTGTATTTTTTAATAGAATTCCGTATATTTTGTACTTTTTTGTTAGTTTCCGAATTTTTTCTCAACATTGTACTTCTAAACCTTTACTGAATTTCAGTGCTTTATTTCGAGGAAGGTGTGCCGCGTCTGGGAACGCAACCCCGTCGCCGCTGCGCCATCTGAAACATAAAAAAGTAGATAGAACACTGAATTTCCATACATTTTGGCATTAAATTTACAGTTTTTTCAAAATTTAAATTCACCAGGACCCCTGGCGGCGCCCAGGATAGTGTAGGATAATAGCATTTGACTAGCCGCGTCGATTGACACCCCTCCCGTTCTGATCGGGTCACTGGAAATATAAAAAATCGCCCGCCCACCCTCCCTATAGCGTTTACGACAGTAAGCAACTTGAAATTTTCCATAGGGACAGGTAAAAACGGGAAAAATTTCGACATCAGTTTTTGACTTTTTATCGTCTTACGATATTTTTTATTGACTTTGATAATCATTGTGACGTTTTATTTAAGTGTTGTGAAGTTCTTTTTAAGTGTTGTGACGTTTTATTTAAGTGTTGAGTCGTTTCTTAGGTGTTGTGTCGTTCTATTTAAGTGTTGTGTCGTCCAGTTTACATTATATACATTTTGACAGTTCTATCATATACACTTCTTTGTTTTTATACCGTTGTTTTTATACGAATAATAATAATTATTATAATATTGTATCCTAATTAATTATTTTTAAACTTTACACTATTTTGATTATTTATTCACCAACCCACTATGTTCGGCATCCGCACCCCCCCGAAGGAGCCCAGCACGTCGTCTAAGGCTGCACCTGTGGCGCCCGGGAGTGGGACCACACAGGTCAGGCGTAGTGTGGGGGAGATCGAGTCGAAGCTGAGACCTTCGACTTCCCCCACCAAAAACATAACTGCACCGAAAAACAGGGTGGACCCGCTCACGGTCACCAAGGAACCAAAATATCTAAGCCGGACTGCGGAGGCGAAGGCTTGTTTGATGAAAGCGAAACTTCAGCTTAACAACAGCCGTAACCTCCGCACTGACATCAAAAACGACGTACTGGAGGCGATAGAACGTTTGTTCAAACTAGTGAAGGACTCTGAAGAAGAACATTGTGGGAAGGTTAGAGTTAGGTTAGCAAAGGATCCAGAGAACAAGCCCAAAGAAAAAGAAACGGAAAGACACAGCGATATAGAAAATAGAGTTTTAGTGAGCAAGCTGGAAGAGCATGGAAAGTTACTGGAGGAAAATAGAAAAGAGATGGAAACTCTCAGAGAAGAATTAAGGAAGGCACCGGTGTCCTATGCGGGTGTGGCGGCCGGGCCACCGAAGTTCCGACCTTCGGGGCCTGCGGCCCTGCACTCCATTGTCATTAAGTCCAGCGACGAAATGGACACCAGTGACCAAGTAGTGGAAAAGCTTAGAAAGGCAACCGAGGCTGTGAAAGAGGGCTTAAAAGTAGATAGACTCAGAAAGGTAAAGGACCAGAAAGTCATATTGGGTTGTGGATCGGAGACTGAGTTAGAGAAAATTAAGAGCAAGTTGAAGAAGTCAGGGAACCTAAGCTTCGAGAGCATTCGGAACAGGGATCCGCTGATCGTCCTTAAGGACGTCATGAACTACAATACGGACGAGGAGGTGCTTTGTGCCTTAAGGGCGCAGAACAAGCACCTCCTTAAGGACATCAGCGGCGACGATGACCGGATGGAGGTCCGATATCGCAAGAAGACCCGGAATCCGTTGGTGGGCCATATAGTGATGAAGGTGTCACCTAGTATATGGGGTCACCTAACGGATTCCGGATCCGTTCATATTGACCTCCAGCGGGTCAAAGTTGAAGACCACTCGCCCCTGGTCCAGTGCTCTCGATGCCTAGGATATGGACACACGAAAAGATATTGCACAGATACGGAGGACGTTTGCAGTCACTGTGGGGGACCTCATCGGAAGGACAAGTGTGAGCAGAAGGTTGCGGGGGGGTCCCCCACATGTTGCAATTGTACGAGGGCGGAGTGTACTGACACGGCACACAACGCCTTTGACTCAGATTGCCCAATAAGACGGAAGTGGGACACATTGGCTAGGTCAGCAGTGGCATATTGCTAAGGTGGTCCCACTGTGGGAGAAAGCAGGCAAGATAGTAAGTTTGCATAGTCTGCTCAAGCCGCACTTCAAAACTCGCAGCACCATACCACAGCACAATGCCGGATATGCAGGACTTTATCTCTTGGACAGCATTATAGGCAATGCATGCCAGAGAAAAGCAACCGCAAACTCTCTCGGGTTCGAGAGAGTTATTGGAAATGCGCTGTGGCCGAGCTTGAATACCGGCTTGAGTAGAAACGGCAATAGAACAGTCCTGGCTAATAATGAGGTGGTTAACTACAAAATTGAAGAAAAAGTGTATTGTTGCGTAAATAGTGAACCATTAATTCCATCTGTCGGTCAGTCAGTATATGCTTGGTCTTTAGCTACAGTGAAAACTTGTTCCGCACCAAAGTAGCACAATGGGTTTTAAAATGGCAAAACTAATGTCTTGCACTTTGGCAATTCGTTCTGGACTATGGTGCGGAACCAAGCTCCTCAAAACAGAAATAAAAATCGCTAAACAGTCAGGACAGGCCCAAGCAACATTTAAAGAAAAAACTTCACTACGGTAACCTAAACCCCCTTTACCCACAAAATGTCTGGCAAAAATATAAAAACGGCAAACAAGGTCAGAGACTTCGAGTCCCTGGATCCAGCGAAGGAGCACAGTAACCTGTGTTCCAATTAAAAAAAAAAAAAAAAAAAAACCTAACCTAACCTAACCTTTTTTTTTTTTTTTTTTTTTTACGTGGTAAAAATGCGTTACGCATACCACCCACCTGGGCGTCGGTTATGTCGGACTCACCGGTCTCACAGGCAAGGAGACCGGCATACCGACTAAAAAGCCACGGTGTTCCTTCAGACGACCTATCACCGGGGACACGAGGACGCTTGCGCATTCTTCCGCATCCCCGGCAGGTCACGGCTCGCCGACCCTGGCGAGCCCCGTCTGATTTGGAGGGCATACTAGCCCTCCCTCACGAAAGGCGCGCACGGAACACCTGCGCGCCTTCCTCTCGGGCCTGCTGGCGACAACTGCCCAAGGTCGTCGCCCGCAGGCCGTCACTCATGGTGGCCGGAGATCCTGGTCTCGCGCCCTCCGACGCCCGTTGCGTCGACTGCGGGAGGGGAGGGTGGTTGTTATTTCCCTCTCCCTTTCCGCTAGCTCCTTGGCGAGCATCACCTCCTCGCAGAAGGAGGTGACGGAGCTCCAGGCAGCCCCGCTCCCAACCATGGCAAGTACCACGGAAGAGAGCGAGACGCTGCCCACCCCTATTGCTGCACCAAGGTCGCCGCGCTGCCCCGCCCACGCTGGACACTCCACCAGCGTGTGGACCGCCGTGTCCTCGGGGCAGTTCCCGCAGTGATGACACTCGGGCGTCTGCTCCCGGCCTATACGACACAGGTACTTCCCGAAGCATCCGTGCCCCGTTAGTACCTGCGTCAGCCGGAAAGTGAGGGCGCCGTGACGCCTCTCCAGCCACTCCTTGAGCACGGGACTTACCGCCGCAATCGCGGCGTGCCCGGCACTTGGTCGCACAAGTCGTGCTCCCCACTCCTCCACCATTATGGTGCGGAGCTGGGACCTCTGTGCCCCGACCTCTCGGGGCAGCGGAAGCAGGCCCTGCGCCAACGCATCCTCGCGCCAACAAAACATTGACGCAAGGACCTTTGCCTCCAGGTCCCAGGGAGGGGATCCGGCGAGGAGGCTCGCCGCCTCAAACGAGACCGTGCGGTACCCGCGGATAATCCTGACGGCCATTGCGCGCTGTGGTTTGCGCAGAGACGCAACCTTATCGGCCGCCAGGTTATCGGCCCAAATGGGAGCTCCATATAGGGCCATTGACCGCACGATCCCCGCGTAGAGCCTCCGGCAGGAGGCGTTCGGACCCCCAAGATTGGGCAAGAGCCGCGAGAGAGCGGCCGCGGCGCCCATAAGTTTGGGGGCCAAACGTCGGAAATGTTCCCTAAAGTAACCTAACCTAACCTAACCTAACCTAACCTAACCTAACCTAACCTTTTTTTTTTTTTTTACGTGGTAAAAATGCGTTACGCATACCACCCACCTGGGCGTCGGTGAGTGGTTATGTCGGACTCACCGGTCTCACAGGCACGGAGACCGGCATACCGACTAAAAAGCCACGGTGTTCCTTCAGACGACCTATCGCCGGGGACACGAGGACGCTTGCGCATTCTTCCGCATCCCCGGCAGGTCACGGCTCGCCGACCCTGGCGAGCCCCGTCTGATTTGGAGGGCTTACTAGCCCTCCCTCACGAAAGGCGCGCACGGAACACCTGCGCGCCTTCCTCTCGGGCCTGCTGGCGACAACTGCCCAAGGTCGTCGCCCGCAGGCCGTCACTCATGGTGGCCGGAGATCCTGGTCTCGCGCCCTCCGACGCCCGTTGCGTCGACTGCGGGAGGGGAGGGTGGTTGTTATTTCCCTCTCCCTTTCCGCTAGCTCCTTGGCGAGCATCACCTCCTCGCAGAAGGAGGTGACGGAGCTCCAGGCAGCCCCGCTCCCAACCATGGCAAGTACCACGGAAGAGAGCGAGACGCTGCCCACCCCTATTGCTGCACCAAGGTCGCCGCGCTGCCCCGCCCACGCTGGACACTCCACCAGCGTGTGGACCGCCGTGTCCTCGGGGCAGTTCCCGCAGTGATGACACTCGGGCGTCTGCTCCCGGCCTATACGACACAGGTACTTCCCGAAGCATCCGTGCCCCGTTAGTACCTGCGTCAGCCGGAAAGTGAGGGCGCCGTGACGCCTCTCCAGCCACTCCTTGAGCACGGGACTTACCGCCGCAATCGCGGCGTGCCCGGCACTTGGTCGCACAAGTCGTGCTCCCCACTCCTCCACCATTATGGTGCGGAGCTGGGACCTCTGTGCCCCGACCTCTCGGGGCAGCGGAAGCAGGCCCTGCGCCAACGCATCCTCGCGCCAACAAAACATTGACGCAAGGACCTTTGCCTCCAGGTCCCAGGGAGGGGATCCGGCGAGGAGGCTCGCCGCCTCAAACGAGACCGTGCGGTACCCGCGGATAATCCTGACGGCCATTGCGCGCTGTGGTTTGCGCAGAGACGCAACGTTATCGGCCGCCAGGTTATCGGCCCAAATGGGAGCTCCATATAGGGCCATTGACCGCACGATCCCCGCGTAGAGCCTCCGGCAGGAGGCGTTCGGACCCCCAAGATTGGGCAAGAGCCGCGAGAGAGCGGCCGCGGCGCCCATAAGTTTGGGGGCCAAACGTCGGAAATGTTCCCTAAAGTTCCACCGGCTATCGAGGACAAGACCAAGGTATTTAAGTGTCGACTCGACGCCGATGCGAACACCTCCTACCATAATGTGGGAGCCCGGAGGTGGCCCGTTCCGGGGACCGTGAAAACACACGGCCTCCGACTTGCTCAGAGCCACCTCGAGACCCAACCGCCGGATCCTACCCACGACCTGCGCGACACCAGCCGTCGCTACTATCGCCGCATGGCGAAAGTTGTGCCCACGCGACGTAACTAGGGTGTCGTCAGCATAACAGGTCACGACGACACCCGGGAGCAATACGCCGCGTAACACCCAATCATATCCGATGTTCCACAGGAGCGGTCCAAGGACCGATCCCTGTGGAACACCGCATGTCATTTCCCGCCGACCCCAACCGGTTTGACCCGGGTAGATCACCGCTCTGTGGCTTAAATAAGCCCCGACGATGCGGCGGAGGTAGGACGGCACTCGATGGTACGCGAGTGCCTCCTTTACGCAACTCCAAGGCAAGGTGTTAAACGCGTTGGCGATGTCGAGTGACACCGCCAGCACCACCTCGCCCCGGGACAATGCTTCCTCCGCCTGGCTCCTCACACGCAGAATTGCGTGCACGGTGGAGCGCCCCTGGCGGAAACCATATTGGTTGTCCGCCAGATCCGGACCCACTACACTGAGATGTGCGACGAGGCGGTCGGCGATGACTCTCTCGAAGAGTTTCGCCACCTCGTCTAGCAACACTATGGGCCGGTAGGCGGACGGAGAGTCCGCCGGGCGCCCTTCCTTCTTGAGGAGGACCATCTTGCCAGTTTTCCACGACATCGGAAACCGGCCCTCCTCTAAGCAAGCACTGAGGAGCCCTAACAGTCGGGGCCCAAGTTCCTGAATCGCCAGGACCCACGCACGGCCTGGAATGCCGTCGGGCCCTGGGGCGGTGTTTTTGGCTTTAAGCCGTTGCACTGCTGACTGCAACTCTACCCGGGTCACTTCGGGCACGTCGTCGCTGTCCGCGTTGGAAGCCATGAAAGGCAGAACCATAGGTGGACGAGGGTGCTCCGGCCTATCAGGGAACAGAGCGACCACCACCTCCTCCAACAACTGGGGCTGGAGACTCTGGGACAGAGGGGGCGCCCAAGGGCGGAGTTTGCCCCTTACCATACGGTATGGGCGTCCCCATGGATCTCGGTCCAGAGTCGCCAGCAACTCTTCGCGGGCCTGAACCTTGGCCCGCTTGATTGCCAGTTGTAGGGCCTTCTTGGCCGCTCTATACACCTCGTATAGCTCTGCCTCCCTGGCCATGGCATCGGGAGGGCGGCGACGCCTTCTGCGGTACCTGGTGTACTGGCGACGGGCCACCACACAATCGCTCCGTAAATGAGCGATGTCTTCCGTCCACCAGTACACCTGGCGCCTCGCGGGTCTGGTGCGAACCCGAGGCATCGCCGCGTCGCATATTTGCGTCATCGCTTCCTGGAACCACTCGGCCTCCACCTCGATGTCGTCAGGCCTGTCCGGGGCTTTACCCCAGGCCTGAGCGATGGATGCCTCCAGGAGCGCCTCCCGATCCAAGTGTTTTAATGCCCAACGCGGACTGTTCCTCCCAGGGGCCGCTCTGACCGGGACGCCAGAGGTCTGGGCGGAGACGTCGAACCGGATGTAGAGATGGTCCGACAGCGTCTCCACCTCCTCGATGACGCGCCAGTCTAGGACACGGCGTGCAAGTGCAGGGCTCGCGAAAGTCAGGTCCACAATCGACCCGCCCTGCTGACGCACGCACGTGTGCGCGGCACCCTGGTTCTGAACGAGCAGGCCTTGCTCCACGACCCACTCCTCGAGCACCCCACCCCTGACATCCGTAGCCGGGGAACCCCAAGCCGTGGATTTGGCGTTGAAGTCCCCGAGGACGAGAACCGGGTGAGGTTGGCATCGAGCGACGACGGTGCCCAAGATGTTGAGGAAGCCCTCAAAGTCGGCGAGAGAACGGTTGGGGGAAAAATAAACCCCTACAACGGCCACCTCCCCAAGACGAACAGCAACGCAGCCCCGTTCCCTCGAGATGGTGTTAAGGGACGGGGCTCCGGCAGCCGCAGACAACACAATGGTGACCGAGCCGTCCAGGTCACCCACCCAGTCATCCCGGGTGGGGACGAAATACGGCTCGGCCACAACGGCAACACTGATTTGCCACTGCGCCATGGTCTGCAGGAGGAGATCCTGAGCCCTGGCACAGTGGTTAATATTCCCTTGGAGGAAACGGAGATGGGCCATTATTGAAGGTCCATTTCCGTTTCCTCCACTGGAGCGCGCGAAACATTTGCAGCAGCCGCTTTGGTCTTCTTGGAGACCTCACCCGCCGGGGCTTTGCCCTTTGGTTTGACTGCCGGCGCGACACAGGCTTTTGTGCCCAACCTGTGATCCGCCGGCTTACCTGCTGTGGAGCAAAGCGCACAGCGGGGAGCCTCTGAGCAGGTGCCCGCTTTGTGTCCCTGCTGTCCGCAGCGATAGCAGCAATCGCTGCGATCAACCTGGGACGTGCACTGCACTCCCAAGTGCCCAGTCATTAGGCACCTGAAGCACCTTGCAGGTCTGTCCTGTAGAAGTTTCACTTGGGCCGACACCCAGCCCACCAACAACCTCTTCCCGTCAGCCACCTTTTTGGCCGCCGCCACGGGGCACGACACGACAACTGTGCCCATGCCGTTGCGACCCGCGCGGATCGTGCCCGCACGGACTAAAGCAGGTGCACAGTCGCCCGCCTTTGCGACGGCGTCGACCACCTCTTGGGCCACGACAGAGTCATCGAGGCCTGAAAGGCGAACGTCTGCGGTCTTGGTGGGCCTGGTCACACGGACATCCTCCTCCGGGAAGAGTTCCCGGAGTTTGACCGCGAGGGTGTCGGCCTTTTCTCCTGCTGTGGTGCCGGGGATCTCTAAGAGGCGCGCACCGGTTTGGGTGGGCTTACACCGTAATCCCGATAGAATCCCAAGGTCCCGAGGGTTGATCTCGGTTTTTGCCTTCGCGAGAAGCTCTGCGTACGTGGCGCCCCTCTGTATGGCTGCCGGCTGCAGCGTTAGCACGACTGCTGCCGACCGAGGGACGCGAAGCTTGGCTGCCTTACGCTGTTTGGCAGCTTTTTTTCTTCTCCGCACGCCGAGCCTTCTTTTTGGCCGCTTGTTTCGCCTTTTTCTTGGCTCCGACAGTTTCCCACTCACCCTCCCTGGGTTTAGGGTCTGTCGGAGCAGTGACTACAGCCAGAGCGGCTTGTGAAGGCACGCTTTTTATTGATGCGCCAGAACTTCCTGCCACCGGGACCTTTCGGGATTTAGAGGCGGCAGCACCAGCCGGTTTGGGGGCAGCAGCTTTAGCCGGTTGGGAGGCGGCAGTCGCAAAAGTCTTCACCACGGGAGAGAGTGGAGGGACCGCTCTAGGTCGGTCCGCTGCCAAGGGGGGGCGCAGAAGCCGGCCCTCCAGCACAGAGAACCTGGCATTAAAACTTGCCAGTTCCCTCTGCACTAGGAGAGCCAGCTCTGATTCCGCGCCAGTGGCCGTGGTTTTATCCACCGTTTGGCGCTCCCGGCGCAACTTCGCCATGTCCGCCCTCAGCAGCTCTTGCTCCTCTCGGAGCTCATTGACCTGAGCGGCCAGGCGTGCGTTCTCCTTTTGCAGCCTCTTGGCCTCCCCGGTGACGGTGCGGCTCAGAAGGGCTTCCGCTGCATCGGCAATAATTGCTGCTGCGTCCTTGAGCCCCTTCTGGCAAGTGCCCTTCATGTTTTTTGAGGCGCGGGCAATGGTGCGTATGGCATCCACTGCTTCTGCCATACGCGCCTTAAGCGCCACTGCCGACAGGCCCTCGACGTCGGTGTCCGACGTGTCCGAAAGGCGTGACACCGATACCTTCTTCGTGACCTCGGCAATCCGGCGTTCCGCCTCCGCATCCGCCAACGCTTTGTCGGCAGCACGTTGCGCCTCAGCAACCTCCTTGCGGGCCTTGTGTAGTCCCACGCACTTACCGTGCTTGAGTGCACCTTGCCCCTTGCCCTTCTTTGGCTTAGCCAAAGATTTGGCCTCGTCACCCGAGGCCGAGTCCGACCCCGGGTTCTGCGATGAGCGTGGGCGCTTCAGCCACGACCTGAAGCCACTGCCCACGCTCATCTCACTCCTCACTGACACGAGGCTGGACGTGTCGGAATCCGACTGTCCAGCCCCACCCTCCTCTGCACTCGGCTGGGTGCCAACACTCGGGCGCACAAAACTGGGCGTGCACGCCCCATCGACAACCGGTAGGCGATCCAGCACCACTCGCGGAACCGCTTGTGGCGCTGATGCGCTCGAGCTCGACCTCGACTTTAACCTCATAGAGGTCCTGGTGGCGACATCTTGGCCACAAGGCAAAGAGTCCCCCTCCGAACCCGCACAGATGGGCGTGCGAGTCCCGTCTTCAGAGGAGGGCACAAAACTGGGCGTGCGCCCTTCCTCTCCCAACTGCGAAACAGCTGGGCGATGCACTGCATCGAGGCTCTTTTCCCCCACCACAAATACGTAGGGGGTGCGTCCCGTAGGACGGCCGGATTCGCCGGCTTGTGGAGACACGGTATTTTTAAAAGAAGCCATACTAAATTACTTTTTATTACCCAGGGTGAGCTCCCTGCTCCAGCCCTCCGCCTTACTACACTCACCCCGCAGCGAGCCGGCATACTTCGGGGTGAGGGACTGCCGACGACAGGATACCCCCCTGCCTCGCATCCCCTGGCCACAGTCGAGCACGGGATTAGGAGTGATTTTTTATAGAGGTTTTCTTCCTCGCGGCCCCCTCCTCGAGAGGAGGCGGCCCTCGTCCCCGACGCCTACGGGTCGGTCTACGAGTTGGCCGACTTGTGGTCAGAGACCAGTTCGTCGCCCACGACAGCAGTGACAACGAGAGGACAGGCTGTCTTCTCATCGTCTGCCCAGCGAAAATACGCCGGGCCCGCCCTTGGGTAATTTTTTATAGAGGTTTTCTTCCTCGCGGCCCCCACCTCGGAAGGTGGCAGCCCTCGTCCCCGACGCCTACGGGTCGGTCTTACGAGATGGTACCGTTGCGTGCCCAGCGTATAGATACGACGGGCCCGCCCGCGGGTAATTTTTTATAGAGGTTTTCTACCTCGCAGCCCCCACCTCGCGAGAAGTGGCGGCCCTCGTCCCCGACACCAACGGGTCGGGTTTACGAGTGAGTTCCTCTTAGCTTCACCGTGGACGTCGGTCCACGTGGCTACTGAGCCCCCCCGCCACGGCAAGGCGAGAACTCTTTCGGGGGGGAACCTAACCTTTTTTTTTTTTTTTTTTACGTGGTAAAAATGCGTTACGCATACCACCCACCTGGGCGTCGGTGAGTGGTTATGTCGGACTCACCGGTCTCACAGGCACGGAGACCGGCATACCGACTAAAAAGCCACGGTGTTCCTTCAGACGACCTATCGCCGGGGACACGAGGACGCTTGCGCATTCTTCCGCATCCCCGGCAGGTCACGGCTCGCCGACCCTGGCGAGCCCCGTCTGATTTGGGGGGCATACTAGCCCTCCCTCACGAAAGGCGCGCACGGAACACCTGCGCGCCTTCCTCTCGGGCCTGCTGGCGACAACTGCCCAAGGTCGTCGCCCGCAGGCCGTCGCTCATGGTGGCCGGAGATCCTGGTCTCGCGCCCTCCGACGCCCGTTGCGTCGACTGCGGGAGGGGAGGGTGGTTGTTATTTCCCTCTCCCTTTCCGCTAGCTCCTTGGCGAGCATCACCTATTCGCAGAAGGAGGTGACGGAGTTCCAGGCAGCCCCGCTCCCAACCATGGCAAGTACCACGGAAGAGAGCCACCCTCATCACCTCGGCTAGGGAGGATGTGGACCCCGGTGGTAGGGTGATGGTAACCGCCGAGGTGGAGGGCGGGCGCGGCAAGGGAGAGGGCTTAGGCTTTTGAGGCCTCCTGTCCGCGGGCTTTGCTTCCTCTGTCTTCTTCTTTGCTTTTCGGCCCAGGACCGTCGTCCAGGGCAACTCGTGGGTCCCCTCTGGAGTAGGTGGGGCGGGCGTCGGGGTCTTTGCGCGTGTGGAAGGCCCTGGTTGCGTTAGGGCGGGGAAGGGGTCCGCTCCTTCCCTTCCTAAAGCCTTGTACATGTGGCCACTCGGGTCGCTCTTCTTCTTGTTTCGCCTTCGCTTCGGCGAGGAACGAGTGGCGCGTTCGGCGGGCACCTTCTGACGCAGCTCCCTAGGCCGGTGGTCTGTCGTGGAAGCCGCCAAGTCAGCGGCGGCCGACGAATCGCATGGTTGCGTGGTGGTGGCGCGTGAAGCGGAGGACGGACTGCTTGTCCGTGGGGACGTAGTATCCTGATGGCCGCCACGCGCTGCAGGCTGTTCAGAATAGCTCTGCAGCGGGAGGTGCTCGTCAGTCGATCTGACCAGACGGGCGCCCCATAGAGGGCCATCGATCGCACCACTCCACCGTAGAGGCGGCGAACCTCTTCCCGGGGCCCCCCGAGGTTAGGCAGAAGCCTCTGAAGGGCCCCCGCCGCTCGTTGCACCTTCGGAGCCAGACGCTCGAAATGTTCTTTAAAGGACCACCGGCCGTCCAGAGTAAGGCCCAGGTACTTCATGTGGCGCCCCACCTCCACCTCCGCATCGCCCACTCTGGCGACGTGGGTAGGTGGTTCCAACCCGCGGCGTAGGCCGTGGAACCACATCGCCTCCGTTTTGTGCGGTGCCACACGAAGACCTAGGCTGCCGATGGCCCCGATCACCCTTGCCACACCTTGTTCGCCGAGCCGAAGAGTTTCTTGAAACTCGGCCCCCCGGGCCAGTACCAGAGTGTCGTCCGCGTAGCAGACAACACTCACTCCGGGGGGGAGGCCGATCCGCAGGACCGCATCGTATGCAAGGTTCCATAGCAGGGGTCCTAAAACGGAACCCTGGGGAACCCCGCAGTTGATCTCCCTCTGGTGCAGGTTACCGTCCTGACCCGTGTACCGAATGGTCCTGTCGCGCAAATACGCCCCGATGACCCGGTGCAGGTAGAGGGGCACATTATGATGGACCAGTGCCCCTCTAATCGCCTGCCATGGGAGGGAGTTGAAGGCGTTGACGATGTCAAGACTGACGGCCAACGCCACTCCACCCCCCCGTACTGTCTGCTCCGACAGGGTGCGGACGCGCTTGATCGCGTCCAGCGTCGATCGCCCCTGCCGGAAGCCGAACTGGCAGTCCGATAGATCGGGGCCAGTGCGCGACAGGTGCTCGCTGAGACGGGCGGCGATGACACGCTCGAAGAGCTTTCCCGCCTCATCCAGCAAGCAAATTGGTCGGAACGCCGAGGGAGAGTCTGCGGCCCTGCCGTCCTTCTTTAGTAGAACTAGATCGGCCTCCTTCCAGCCGGTTGGGAATACGCCACTACGGAGGCAGCCGGTGAACAGCCACCTCAGCCTGTCCCCTAAGACCGCGAGTGCTACTACCCAGGCTCGTCCCGGAATCCCGTCTGGGCCCGGGGCAGTGTTCCGGGCTGCGAGTCGCTTCACGGCTCGGTCCAGTTCACCCTCCGTCACGTCGAGATGGTCGTTCCAGGGTTGGTCCGACAGTGGCGGCGGGGTCGGGGGATCTTCCTGGTCCCTTGGGAAGAGGGTGTCTACCACCCTACCCACGAACTCCGGGTTCAGGGATTGCGTCAGGGGAGGGACCCACGGTTTGAGCTTGCCCATTACCATTTTGTATGGGCGCCCCCAAGGGTCCCTGTCCAATCCCTCGATGAGCTCGTTCCAGGACCGTGCCTTGGCGTCCGCGATGGCGATAGATAGTGCCTTCGAGGTGACCTTGTATGCCCGGTGCGCTGCGGCGGTCTCATGCTCTCCGGCTCTCCGGCGTCTTCTGACTCGCTGGAAGCGTCGGCGGGCAGCGTCTACGGAGTCGTCAAGGCCGCGCACCCTGAGTTCCGCTGTTTTGGTCGGGCAAGCCACTATGGCATCGGTGCCAACTAGAGCCACCCGCAGGCTGTCTGCCAAGGCCTCCGCTTTGCCGGAGCTGTCTGACCTGTCTTCCTAAAGCCTTGTACATGTGGCCACTCGGGTCGCTCTTCTTCTTGTTTCGCCTTCGCTTCGGCGAGGAACGAGTGGCGCGTTCGGCGGGCACCTTCTGACGCAGCTCCCTAGGCCGGTGGTCTGTCGTGGAAGCCGCCAAGTCAGCGGCGGCCGACGAATCGCATGGTTGCGTGGTGGTGGCGCGTGAAGCGGAGGACGGACTGCTTGTCCGTGGGGACGTAGTCTCTCTGAACCACTCAGGATCCGTTCTCACTGGGGACATTGGTGTCGGCACCTCTGGTCTGCGGAGACGTTCCAGCTCCGCCGAGAGGGCGGCCACTCGGGACTCCAGCGAGGTGACCCGGGAGCGGAGCTCGCAGTTTTCCCGCTCCAGTGAACCCGTGACGGTCCTCCCCTGGAGTTCCGTCACGGCCGCGGACGCGCCACGGACAGCCACTCTGAGGGCGTGTATAAATTCGCCCTTCATGTTCTTCGACCTGTCCGTGACTTTTTCCACGGTCGCTAGGCACTCCAGCGCTCTGGAGCCTAAGTCGGCTGTGGGATGCAGGTGCATCTCTGCTGCTAGCTGCTCCAAGCGGGGCAGACCCACCTTTGACCGCAGCTTAGCGGGAGCCACCGAGGGGTCACAGATATCCATCAGAGCCCGCTCAAGGTCCTGGGCGTCTTCTTCCTCGGTGCGGATTCTTGAAACTACCTGCGTGGCCTTTCTCGCGCTGGGAGGCGCAGCTGGCGCAGACTCCACCGTCCCCCTGACAATGCGGTCGTCCAGGGACACTCTTTTGTCTCTATAGACAGGGTCAGTGCCCTCGCCTGGCGCAACTCTCGCGGTAACGGGAGCCGTCACGGGGTTACTCAGACCGCTATGGTCCCGCTCATTGGCCTGGGTGATTTCTGTCGTGCTGCGGGCGGGCTTGGGAGCCGCCCGTGTTGTTTTCCGGGTGGATGGGGCACTAGGAGGCGCTGCCGTCGCCGGTTCGGCTGACTCCCTGTCGACGCGAGCATCGCCATCCGTGGACAAGATTCTACTTCGAGTGACGGGTCGGGTGTACTCACCCAAGCCATCGTTCGCCGTGGGAAGACGGGAAGCCACAGCTAATTAAGGCAAGCTACGGCGGACCCATCTTCACGAGAAAAAATTCTTCCTATTATGCTTCCTTACCCACTTGTCCCTATGGAAAATTTGCAATTCCTTACTGTCGTAATGCAATAGGGTGGGTGGGCGCTCGATTTTTTTTAGTTTTAGAGTCGTCCGATCCGGGCGGGAGAGGTGTCAAACGACGCGGCTATTAAAATACTGTATTACGACACTATCCTGGGCGCCGCCAGGGGTCCTGTTAAATTTAAATTTGGAAAAAACTGTATTTTTTATTAAAAATGTATAGAAAAACAGTGTTTTATCTACTTTTTGGTGTTTCAGATGGCGCAGCGGCGGCGGGGATGCGCTCCCAGACGCGGCACACCTTCCTCGAAATAAAACACTGAAATTCCGTTGGAATTTACACGCAGAATGGTTATAGAAAATCGGAAACTATTAAAAAACTGCAAATTGAATAGAATTAAATTAAAAAATGAAGTTAAAGTTGGAAAATTAAAAGTTCTGTCTCACTGGGATCAGCTAAACGAGTGATAACGGTCTATCCTACTCCTAACCTATCTATAACCGGTGGAATACCTAGATGGTTTTCGCTTCGACGAACTTTCAACCTAACCTAACCTAACCTTTTTTTTTTTTTTTTTACGAAGGGGAAATGCCTAACGCATACCACGCCGCAAGGGGTCATCGGCGTGGTTATGTGGGGCTCGCACCCACTAAAACCACCTTCGGCGGCCTTCCTCAGCGCCTTAACAGGGGACTCCGGGAACGCGGGTATGCTGCTCCGGTGTCCCCCATTGCGCACGTCTCTTACGAGACACATCCCGGGGAGGGCAAGGTATGCGCCCTCCCATCGTCAGCCCGTGTCGTGCCGACACAGCGGACTGCGCCGCCACAGTCCGCTGTCTTCTCGGGACCGCAGTCAGAGGACCCTTCTCTGACCGCATGTTAGTCCCAAGGTGTCACCCCGGCTAGCGGCGTCCTGGTCCGCCGCCGCGGGGTCGTCCTCCCACACCCCTCATCTGGCGTCCTGGTGCCACGTCCAGTCGCAGGTCCCACCTGCCGGAGACTGCTGGAGATGGCATTTCACGTAGGTAATTTTTTATAGAGGTTTTCTTCCTCGCAGCCCCACCTCGAGAGGTGACGAAGTAGGGCCCTCGTTCCGACCCAAACGGGTTGGTTTACGATTTGCCCCCCTGGCTCAGCGTATTGCTACACCGAGTCCTTCCCAGCGAGCGGTGTCTCCCTCACCGCCCCCTAGGGTCGCCTGCCCGTGCCTCTCATCCGGCGTCCTGCTGCCCCGTCCAGCTGAAGGTCTCCGACTACTGCCGGAGGGGACAGGTCACGTAGGTAATTTTTTATAGAGGTTTTCTTCCTCGCGGCCCCCACCTCAAGAGGTGGCAAGATGGCGGCCCTCGTTCCGACCCTACGGATCGGTTTACGATATGCTCCCCTGGCCCAGCGTATTGCTACGCCGGCCCCACCCCGGCTTGCGGCAAATCGCAACCGGGGTCGTCCTCCCGCACCTCACGTCTTTCATCCTGCCGCCCCGTCCAATGGTGAGACCGGAACCACTTAAAGGAGGGGACGGGTCAAGTCGGTAATTTTTTAAAGAGGTTTTCTTCCTCGCAGCCCCCACCTCGAGAGGTAGCAAGATGGCGGCCATCGTTCCGACACCTACGGGTCGGTTTACGATTTGCTCCCCGGCCTGGCGCATTGCTGCGCCGAGCCCAGCCCGTCAAACGGGGTTGTCCTCCCGCACCTCACATCTTTCATCCTGCCGCCGTCGCCCAGTGGTCGAAGCTGGACGGGCGGGTCACGTAAGGTTATTTTTTATAGAGGTTATTCTTCCTCGCAGCCACCACCTTGAGAGGTTGCAAAGTGGCGGCCCTCGCTCCGACGCCTACGGGTCGGTTTACGATATACTCCCCTGGCCCGGCGTATTGCTACGCCGGCCCCGCCTCACGTCTTTCATCCTGCCGCCCCGTCCAATGGTGAGACCGGAACCACTTAAAGGAGGGGACGGGTCAAGTCGGTAATTTTTTAAAGAGGTTTTCTTCCTCGCGGCCGCCACCTCGAGAGGTGGCAAGATGGCGGCCCTCGTTCCGACACCTAAGGGTCGGTTTACGATTTGCTCCCCGGCTCTGCGCATTGCTGCGCCGAGCCCACCCCGTCAAGCAGGGTCGTCCTCCCGCACCTCACATTTTTCGTCCTGCCGCCGTCGCCCAGTGGTCGAAGCTGAACGGGCGGGTGACGTAAGGTTATTTTTTATAGAGGTTATTCTTCCTCGCAGCCACCACCTTGAGAGGTTGCAAAGTGGCGGCCCTCGCTCCGACGCCTACGGGTCGGTTTACGATATACTCCCCTGGCCCGGCGTATTGCTACGCCGGCCCCGCCTCACGTCTTTCATCCTGCCGCCCCGTCCAATGGTGAGACCGGCACCACTTAAAGGAGGGGACGGGTCAAGTCGGTAATTTTTTAAAGAGGTTTTCTTCCTCGCGGCCCCCACCTCGAGAGGTGCAAGATGGCGGCCCTCGTTCCGACACCAATGGGTCGGTTTACGATTTGCTCCCCGGCCCGGCGCATCGCTGCACCGAGCCCACCCCGTCGTCCGACACCCGGGGTCATCCTCCCGCACCTCACATCTTTCGTCCTGCCGCCGTCGCCCAGTGGTCGAAGCTGAACGGGCGGGTCACGTAAGGTAATTTTTTATAGAGGTTATTCTTCCTCGCAGCCACCACCTTGAGAGGTTGCAAAGTGGCGGCCCTCACTCCGACGCCTGCGGGTCGGTTTACGATTTACTCCTACTTTCCCTAGGGCTCATCCCGGGTAATTTTTTATAGAGGTTTTCTTCCTCGCAGCCCCCACCCCGGAAGGTGGCAGCCCTCGTCTCCGACACCAATGGGTCGGCCTTACGAGTTCATCCCGTTGCTTGCCCAGCGTATTGCTACGCCGGGCCCGCCCGCGGGTAATTTTTTATAAAGGTTTTCTTCCTCTCAGCCCCCACCTCGCGAAAGGTGGCGGCCCTCGTTCCCTACGCCTACGGGTAAGGTTTACGAGAGAGTTCCTCTTAGCTTCACCGTGGATGTCGGTCCACGTGGCTACTGAGCCCCCCCGCCACGACAAGGCGAGAACTCTTTCGGGGGGGAACCTAACCTAACCTAACCTAACCTAACCTAACCTAACTTTTTCTTTATTTTTTTTTTTGTAGAGGGGAAATGCTTTACGCATACCGCCCCGCCTGGGGTAGCGAGGCGGTTATGTCGGACTCTCCGGCTCAAAGATGGTAGGCGGCCGGCATACCGACTAAAACCCCCCTGTTCACCAACACCCGCCTTCACGAGTCACTTCACGACCACTGGAACCTGATATGACGTCAGTGGTCCACCCAGCGGCTGCCCGCTTTACGCGGACTCCATTCCAGGTGACAGCGTCCGGGCGCACCGGGGGCACTGTCCCTCCGCGGAAAGGTGCGGTTGAGACTCTGCTGCCCCAGTCTCCCCGCACCCTCACTATGGCGGCATCAGACGCTCGTAGGCGCGCCGACGCCGCCCAGTTCGCCGGTGACGGATCGGATCAGCGAGGAGACTTTCCTCTCTGATCCGCTCCGCCGCCTCCTTCCGCGAGATGACGTCCTCGCAGAAGGATGCAACCGCCGTCCACTCCCTGTCACTGGCGATCATGGACCGCGCCACGGCTGGCAGCGACAGGTCCACTCCAATGACCGCGACGAGGTCCCGGCGCTGCACCGCCCAAGCCGGACACGACTCGAGAGTATGCCGCGCCGAGTCGAACCTAACCTAACCTAACCTAACCTAACCTAGTTTGGGGGCCACACGTAGGAAATGTTCCTTAAAGTTCCACCGGCTATCGAAAATAACACCAAGGTATTTAAGTGTCGATTCGACGCCGATGCGAACACCTCCTACCATGATATGAAAGCCCGGAGGTGGTCTGTTTCGGCCTCCGACTTGCTCAGAGCCACCTCGAGGCCCAACCACCGGATCCTACCAACGACCTGTGCAACACCAGCCGTCGGTATTATCGAGGCGTGACGGAAATGCGAGGCCGAGTCCGACACACCGGTTCGGGGCGGGCGAGAATCTATGTTTTTACGGTTGCACAACGACATGCTCTTAGTCGGGCCTTCTGCCCTACTCGCATGGTAGCATAGATACTCGCCTACTTTGTCCACTCACGTAGGAGGGACAAGGGGGTACGGTTTTAAGGGTGAGCGCTACAGTCGTGTAGATCCTTAAGGCAAGTCTGATGGATATCCTTCCCGAGGTTACCAGCCCTGTTCTTGGTCTAGTTCATAAGAAATAGACGTAACTGAAACCATCAGGCGCTTAGGCAAGCGCGTCTCACACACATGATACACAACGCGCGACACATACATGACACCACACACAACAATGACACACAAGTAAGGGCGGCAACGGCAGCGGGTGCGCGTAAACACGTGCACCTGCCGCCGCCCCCTTACACACACACACACACACACACACACATCCACACACACGTCCACACCCCTGGCGAACCGTGGCGGCATATCCACACAAGGGTCCTCACAAGGCCCTGGGGCCCAAATAACCCCAGAAAGTCTGTTCCTTGCGGCCCTGGGTAAGCCGCAAGCGTATTTCTTCCCAACAACTTCATGATGAGCTCGATTTTAAAAGTTAGTAGTGGGGAATCCGCCCCCGAGCCTGTCTCGGGCAGCCCTCCGTACTCTGGGGTGGGCGAAATTAGCTCCAAGGTCGACTTCGACCTTTCAGGCCTTAGGGAGGCCATAAACACCCCATCCACAAACCCCGTACCAACACCGGACCAGACGTACTCCGTTACGAACTGGAAGATCCCCGTCCGCTCCATCAAGCCTCGTGTCCGACACCACGAGGTTCCGGACACAAGAAACCCAACCACCAACACCACCCAACCCGAAGTCGGCAACCGCCGCCGCCGGCAGCAACACCGACGTCGTTCCAACCGGAACCAGAGGGCGCGGCGACCAACAGCCCCCTCCGTCGCGGATGCTGGCCCGGCCCCCCCAACCGAACCGTCAACACAGGAGTCTGCGGCTGTCCAACCACAGCCCGACCCTGTTTCCCAAACAACCTCGGTGGTCACACCGAGCAACACCGCGCCCAAAAAAGGGCCCCCCCAACAACGTCCAATGGTTCGACCTGCTGAAGGCAGCGGGTCCTCCCAAGCCGCACCTCCTGCCCCAGCAAAGGGGCAGTCTGCGACCGGTAAACGGCCGCGCCCTGACGACACAGTGTCGCCCAGGGGAGGACGCAAGCGCGCAAGGGAAGACACACGCACGAGGAGGCCGGTGAACTACGCAGATGTGACACAGTCACACCTGCGGTTAGTGTTCTAGTAGTTCTTAAGACCCTTGAAAGGTTGGTAGATAAATATCTAAGAGACGGCGCGATCAAAACCAAACCACTACATCCGCAACAACACGCGCACACCCAAGGAAAATCCACAGAATCAGCACTGCATCAAGTGGTCTTTAAGATAGAGACGGCCATGAGCGCCAAACTATCATCACTGGGTGCGTTCATAGACATTGAGGGTGCCTTTGATAAGACACTCCACAACTGCATTAACCAAGCACTAACCAGGTACGACGTCAACCCGACAGTCAGGGGCTGGATAAATAACCAAATAAGTCAGCGAGCAATACAACTAACGGTAGGCAAGACCACCAGGGCAAAGGTGACAAGAGGCTGCCCACAAGGAGGAGTTCTGTCACCGATCCTTTGGAACATGGTAGTCGACAGCCTAATCAGGCGCCTCAATGGCAACGGCTACTTTACTGTAGGCTACGCTGACGACCTAGCAATCATTACCAACGGTAGTGCAGAAAACGTACTATGCAAGGTACTGCAAACAGCGCTAAACATCGTAGAAGAATGGTGCGCCGAACAAAAACTGTCGGTGAACCCACTGAAAACGGAGCTTGTCCTTTTCACTAACAAAAGGAAGTTACCCGAAATGACAACACCAAAACTTTTTGGCACCAGGCTAGCACTGTCGACGGAGGTAAAATACCTGGGCCTTACCCTTGACAGCAAACTGAACTGGGCCAAACATATGGAGCAAAAAATTAACAAAGCCGGCATAATCTTTTGGCAGTGTAAAAGGCTCGTAGGCAAAACATGGGGCCTAAACCCTAAGATAATGCTTTGGCTATACACATCGGTCATAAGACCCACTATCACCTACGGCTCGGTAGTGTGGTGGCCCAGGACACAACTAACTACAGCCAAAACTAAGTTACAAAGCTTACAACGCATTGCATGCGTTGCGACGACTGGATGTATACGAACCACTCCCACGGCCGCGCTAGAGCACATCCTAAACCTTAAACCACTACATCTAGTAATACAAGAAGAGGCCACCGCCGCGGCACTCCGGCTAAAAGGCTGCGGACTGTGGAAACAGGCCGCAAATACGCCACACACAGGCAGACTGACCGCGGCGCTAAACAAGTTTCCACTGCTGGAAGCACCGTGCGACAAGATCCCCCGCACCTAAACCTTCGACCGCCGCTATGCAATAGAACTCTCAGCAGAGACAACCGACAGCTCTGGAACCAACGAAGTAAGGATCTACACCGATGGCTCCAAGACGCTGTCCGGCACAGGAGCAGGCGTATACTCGCAAGATCTGAATATCAACATATCCACAACACTGGGCAAACACAACACCATCTTCCAAGCGGAATGCATAGGTATCACCAGAGCAGTGAGTGCGATCGCTAGCAGGAAGGTAGGTAACCTAGATATCAGAATCGTCTCTGACAGCGCATCTGTACTAACTGCCCTAAAAAGCAACAAGAAGACATCCAGTCTTGTACTAGAGTGTCACCTGGCGCTACAAGACGTGGCAAACACCAACAAAGTCACCGTGCAGTGGATTAAAGGACACAGCAACTCAACCGGTAACGACGCCGCGGATGCACTGGCGAGACAAGGTGCCGCCGCTGCAACCGCGGGCCCGGAACCGATAATCCCCATCCCACACAGCCAGGCTCTCACCTGGCTCAAGGAATGGACAGCACAACTACACAGAGAGGAATGGGAGAGCAACGGGGGCTGCAGACAAACCAAGGAAGCGGTACCAACCGCTACCCGGAAGCTCTCGCGCAACCTCCTAACACAAAACAGGTCTAACCTCAGGACATTAGTGGGCGTCCTTACAGGACACTGCCCACTCAACAAACACTTACACAGGCTAGGCCTGACCGACAGTCCACTCTGCAGGGGCTGTATGGAGGCCGAGGAGACACCCGCCCACGTCCTTCTGGACTGTAGGAGCGTAGAAGACCATAGGGTGCGGACCCTAAAGAAAACGGGCTCTCTGCCGGAAGCCTGCGGCCACCTGGGTCGCCTGCTGGCTTTCTGGAAGAGGTTGGGCTGGATGGAATAGCCAAAAGGAAAACACGTACTAAGGCCCACTTGAGCGGCCAAGTGCGGATAACGCCCCGATAAACTAACTAACTAACTAACTAAGCCCACCCGGAGTCAAAAGAGGATAGAACTTAGAAGCTAGAACAAAGATAATCATAATTAAACACAAAAAAGTATGTATATAGATAACACATAACTAAAAGAGTAAACAATAAACAGATGTTCACCGCTGCACCGGTTCGGTGCCGGGAAGTGTCGCTTATTAATAATAATAAAAAATTAGGTATATTTATATCAAATCTAGGTTAATGTATATCTATTAAATTTAGTTAAATTTAACATGGAGCCGATCTTTTCTGGGACAAACTATGTTTTCAAATTTGTTTTGATGATTTAAAAACATTTTTTTTGTTTTATTTTTAAAAAGGTTATATGTCTTAGCGGTTCGTATTGGGGGAGGTAAATCGTTCCATATTTTTGAAGCTGCGAAGGTAAAAGATCCTCGGGAAAGGGCAGTGCGGGCTACTGGTACTTTCAGTGTTTGCACATGTTGCGCACGCTGGCGGCGCAGCTGGTCGCCGCCGCATGCCTCGCCTCGCAGCCGCAGTCGGTCAGCCAGTGCTGCCGGCACGCCCGACCCCAGAATCCTATACGTAGTGCATGCCAGGTGGAAGTTTCGCCTGGCTTCCATATTTAAGACTCCCATCTTATTCAGAACTGGGGTGATTCTGTGACGGCGATTTAACCTCTCCGAGAATCTGACACATGAGTTCTGTACCTTTTGTATTTTGTAGCTAGTTTTCTCTTGTAGACATGGTCCATAGACATTACTGCAATAGTTAAACTGAGATAATATCAATGTCTCAGTTAACATTCGCTTTATTTCAGTTGTAAGAAACTCACCCACCTTATACAGAGACTTAAGTTTATACATAGCGCTTTTTATCTTTGAATTAACATGTTGCTCGAATTTCAACTGTGAATCCATATGCAACCCTAAATTTCTAGCACAATTTACTATTTCAATTTTGGTCCCATTCATGTTAATTATGGGCTGTTGAGCGGTTACTTTCTCAATTGCTTTTTTAGTTCCATATAGCATGGCGACAGAAAAAAAATGTGGATTCCGCTGTCATTGTACCGATAGTCGTCACAGTGAATGGTTTAATAGCCAATGAAGTGCGGGGTGTTGTAGAGATTGTAATTAAACACGTATTGACACTGTGACGATTTTAATACGACTGTCTTACATTCGTGCATATTTAATATACTTACTAAAGACTTAACTACTACCACACTACATCATAGGGGTACATGAAAAAAAAAATGTAAATATACACATTTTTTTTTTTTTGTTATTTAAATATTGTCGACAATATTTTATATCTAAAACTTAATATTTAAATTTATCGTATACAGATTTTACAATTTTAATGAAAGAAGAAAATATATATATTTGTATATATGTAAAATTAATTATATTACTTTTTAAACAATTTTGTTCTGTTTTTGTGTACAATTTCTGTTTTATTATTTTTCAAAAATTTTACATTAGGTTCCAAATCTTTGATAACAATGTATGGGCCATTATACAAAGAATCCAATTTATTTGCAGTTTCATTTTTTATCAATATTAGATCATTTTTCTTATAGACTACTTGATTTACATTTTTATCATAAGAACATTTACGTATCTGTTTACTCTTTAACAAATTATTTCGTGCATCTTTTTGTGCAACTTGTAATCGATATTTTAATTCTAAACTATAATTATCAGGATTATATATAGGTTCTACAGTACTAGTTATATTACTTGGAATGTCACAGGGTTTTCCAAAAACTAATTCACGTGGAGCATATTTTGTAGAAGAATGTACAGTATTGTTAAATGCAAAGCACCAAAAAGGTAGCCAGTGGCTCCAAGTTTCAGGGAAATTATTACATTGTATTCTTAGAAATGCACCTAAATGTTTGTGTGCGTTTTCAAGTGAGCCTATTGACTCATGATGATATGACGTTGAATTTAATTTTTCAATATTTAAAAGTTTACAGACTTCTGTCATTGTAGATGACATGAATTCAGTACCTTTATCTGTGGCTATGGTTTTTGGAATTCCGAACCTTAAAATAAAATTATTTACGAAAACTTTGGCGACAGTGACTGCTTCTTTATTTTGAAGAGGATATGCCTCAACAAATTTGCTCAGTTCGCACTGCAAAGTAAGTATATACTTATTACTATCAATATCTAAATCTAAAGGACCAACTAAATCTAAAAA
The DNA here is from genome assembly GCA_947095525.1 of Trisateles emortualis. Taxonomy (NCBI): domain Eukaryota; kingdom Metazoa; phylum Arthropoda; class Insecta; order Lepidoptera; family Erebidae; genus Trisateles; species Trisateles emortualis. The sequence goes on from OX352756.1 coordinate 50,161, forward strand.
TATTTTTTCAAAAGCATATGAAGCTGTGGTTGTTATAACCATAGGTTCCTTTGTTTTACGTGAAAACTTAGACTTTTGACACTTTTCACACTTATCTACAAAATCTTTAACGTCTTTTTCCATTTCCGGCCAGAAATATTTTCTCTTTATATTATTTACCATTCTGCGTACACCAGCGTGTCCACTAGTAGGTAGTAAGTGATAATCGTTAATAATAAATCTTTTGTTAATATCATTACTTATTCTTTCAACACCTTGCAAAATACAAATACGTGGACCGGTCCATATATCTTTATTTTTAATCTCTTCTACTAGTTCTTTGATAAATAACGTGTTGCTTTTTCTTTTTATTACACATATTTCGTCGAATTTTATATTTTCGCATAATATACTTAATTTCTCCACAAAAACGGCTCGCGTGTATTGTGTCTCGAAATTAAGATTAACATATAATATCCTATTATTTCGGGAAAACGCAAAACACTCGGTCTCTACATCTATACCCGATTGTTTCCTAATCTTGTCTAATTCTTTTCCTTCTATTAAAAGCATTTCTATTCCTTCAGTTGGTATCCTCAACAATTCCACGATTCTCGGTTGATCAGGCCGATTATCAGTGTCATTATTGATCAAAGTATCACTTCTATTATCTATAAAATCTAATTTCTTTTTCTGTGCTCTCGTCATTACATTGAGCATGTTTTCATTCAAGGATTTTAATTCATCTGAACTTATTAAAATTCTAGACAATGCATCTGCAGCTGCATTCTCTTTCCCTTTAATATAAACAATATTAAAATCATATTCTTCCAATGTTAACCTAAATTTTAAAAGTCTGCTTGACGGGTCTTTCATTCCAAATAAATACAACAACGGTTTGTGGTCTGTCATGATTTTAAATTTTTTACCCAAAAGATATGGTCTGAAATACTTTATTCCCCATACAATCGCTAGCAACTCCTTTTGTATTGTTGGGTAATTTTTCTCAGCTTTATTTAGAGGTCGACTCGCGTAGGCAACGGGTCGCATATCTTTATTACATAGAACTGCTCCGATGGCAATACCAGAAGCATCGGTTTGTAGAGTGAACTCGTTTTGGTCAGAAAAATCTGGGTACTGTAAGACAGGTGGTGATATTAAAGCTCTTTTTAAATAATTAAATGCATTTTCACACTGATGTGACCAATTAAAAGGTACATTTTTACGACATAAGTAATTTAGTGGGATAGTTATTTCTGCAAATTTTTTAATAAATTTCCTGTATTAGTTACAAAATGCAACAAATCGTTTTACTTCATCTGTGTTTTTTGGTGTAGGGTAATTTTCAACAACCTTAATTTTTTCTTTATCTGGTTTAATTCCCTCTGCTGATACTGTATGACCTAAGTATAACAATTCTTTTTTTAAAAAGTTACATTTAATGGGGTTTAACTTGAGCTTTACTTTTCTAAGTCTTTCAAAGACATCTATTAAATTTTTATTATGACTTTCCAAATTTCGTCCAAAAATAACAAGGTCATCTAAGTAAATAAAACACTTCTCGTATGTTAGACCCGACATAGCAATAGTCATTACCCTGGAAAAAGAACTGGGGCTCGTTTTAAGTCCCATTGGCATTCGTTTCATCTGATATTGGCCAGTATTTGTAGTGAATGCAGTTACCTTCCTCGACTCGGGGTCCAAAATAACTTGATAATAAGATTGACTGAGGTCTAGATGTGTGAAATAAATAGCACCAGAAAGGGACTCTAAGATGTCGGTTATGTTTGGTAACGGGAATTTGTCATCTTGTATAATTTCATTTAATTTACGATAATCTATTACTAGCCGCCATTTTTTGGTATAGTCATCAGACTTTTTGGGTACCAATAAGATAGGACTTGACCACTCACTTTGTGTTTCCTCAATAATATCATCTTTTATCATTTGCTTAATTTGTTTATCTATTTCAGGTTTCTGACTATGGGGTAACCTATACGGTTTAGTATACACGGGACTAGCATTAGGTTTTAAATAAATATTATGTTCGTATAAATTGTTTGTTGTAAGCTTGTCACCTGGTAGGTGAAAAATATCATTATATTTAGAACAAATAGCTTCTATCGTTGCTCGCTCAGAGGCATGTAAGTGATCTAACTTTGTTAATGATAACAAGACTTTAGCTCGCTCAGCATTAGACTTACATGTATCAAAATGACATATTTCATAGTCATGTAATGGCTGCAATTCCGGTTGAAACGTAGGTATGGTAACTGATTCGGTTTTAGTATTCAATATCCTAATTGGTATAACATTATTTACTGGTTTTACTACTAGGGATGCTAAAAATAAATCCTCACCTTATTGTTTTGGCAACACTACACAATCATAATTGAATTCCTTATTTTTCTTAAATTCTTAAATTCTTTATTGTACACAAAAACATAGAAAACAAATACACATAAATATAACATGTACAAAGGCGAGCTTAACTCAAGATTGAGTTTTCTACCAGCAAACCAGTGTGGCAGAGGAAAAAGATATAAAAGTGAGAGTAAGCGAAGTGTACAACTGAAGAGGAAAAGTGAAAGAGTAAAATATGAACATTCTTACTGACTAATGTATACCTTAATGTATACTTACTTACATATACATACATATTATGTGTACATATATATCATATAATAAAATACATAAAAATATATATAATACATAAACATACATACAATACATACATTACTGATATACGACAGACAGAAAATGCTCTCTCGTTCTTCTTCTAAAGACATCCACAGAAGGACTGTCACGTACATTGTGCGGTAGTGAATTCCAGAGCCTAACCGCTTCAATAGTAAAGGACCCATCGTAACGACTAGAACTGTGAAGAGGAGTTCTAAGTAAGAGTGAGGAAGAAGAGCGACAGGGTTTACCCCTAGGAACAAGATACTCAAAGCGTTCACGTAAGTAAGAAGGAGAGTTAGGATTGTTAAGGACAGAGAATAGGAGAGAGAGAATATGTGTGTTCCGACGCTGCCGAATAGGTAGCCACTTCAGTTGCCTGCGAAACTCAGACACATGGTCGTATTTCCGCAGTCCAAAAATAAAGCGGATACCTAAATTCTGCAGTCGTTCCAGTTTATTGAGATGTTCCTCCTTAGCATCTAGGAAGCTGACATCCGCATAGTCTAAAAGTGGGAGTAGAAGGGACTGTGCAAGAGTAATTTTGGTTTGAAGTGGCAGGAATTTCTGGAGACGCTTGAGAGACTGAAACGAGCAGAATACCCTCCTGCTTACCTCTGCAATGTGGTTATCCCAGGATAGATAAGTGTCCATTATAACACCCAAATTTTTTACACTTTTTGTTAAAATCAAGGCAACCGAGTCGTAGACAATGGGTGGAAGAGACTGGGATTGGATATTGTTGACCATATATCTGCCACCAATAATAAGTGCCTGTGATTTTGATGGATTGACCAATAACCCAAAAGATTGAGCCCAACTGTTAATATTTTCTAGGTCCTTGTTGATAGCATTCACAGCGTCGGCCAAATCTTCAACTGCAATGTGACGATATAATTGCAGGTCGTCTGCATAGAGATGATAATTAGAAGTGATAACTTTTGTGATGGCGTTAATAAAAACGGAGAAAAGAAGAGGAGAAAGAACGCCACCCTGAGGGACGCCCGCTGTCAGTGCACACCATTCAGAGGAGCCCTCCTCGGTGCGAACAGACTGCGTGCGACCTTGAAGATAAGACTTGAACCACGCAATTGCAGGAGATGAGACATTAAAAGAGGACAGGATCCCTAGGAGAATGTCAAAATCTACTGAATTGAAGGCACTGCTAAAATCCAGTAAAACTAAGACTGTTACTAATTTCTTCTCCATGGCCAAGCGAATGTCATCAGTTATTTTGACCAGTGCCGTCACAGTGCTATGACCAGGGCGAAAACCAGATTGGAATGGGCTAAGTAGGACGTTAGAGGATAGATAGTGGGCAAGTTGCTTATGAGCAACACTTTCTAGGACTTTGGATAGGATTGGGAGGATGGATATAGGACGAAATTGGGATAGAGAAGAGGGATTTGTAGTTTTGGGTAGGGGTAAAACATGAGCTTTCTTCCAAGAAGATGGAAAAGTACTCATTTCCAGAGAGAAATTAACAATATGGGTAATGACCGGTACAATTTCATCCAAAATAAGTTGGATCATACGAAGTTGTAGCCCGTCATCACCCACTGCTTTTGTAGAGATGGACTGGATAGATTTTTTAATGTCTGATTCCGCAACCGCGTGGAAAGAGAAAGAAGTATTCAATGGCAAAGGAAGTGAAGAAAGATAACTTAAAGTTGAAGATTTTGTATCGTTGTCTACGGTAATTGGCGCCTCGGCAAAATGAGCATTAAGCTTATCTAGGTCAATATTATTATTGATGCTATTCGAGTCTTTTCCAATACCTAACGATTTTAGAAATTGCCATACTTGTGCAGTGTTAAGGTTCTGAATTGAGTTGTGAATATGGCGGCGTTTGGCATCTCTACACATACGACTGCAACGATTACGCAGTTTTTTATATAGATCCCAGTTTTCTTTAGTAGGGCATGTTTTATACCGTCTTTTGGCTTTGTCTCGTCTGGACATAATCATTTTGATCGCTTTCGTAATCCATGGAGCAGGAAGATGTTTCACCCTCACTTTTTTGAGTGGCGCATGCGTATCATATATAAGTAATATACATTTAGTGAAGTTCGACACTTTAGCATCCAAGTCATTGCAGTTGTAAACAGGAGACCAGTCGATACAGCTTGCATCTGCCCTCAAACGCTGCAGATCAATGTTTTTAAAACAACGAAGCAGGAAAAATTTACTCTTGCGCTTCGGAGGACGAATTTTATAAGATAGAAATATAAGATCGTGATAGGAAAAGGACGCTGCATGCTGTCCATGCGTAGCTACTTTATTAGGGTCAGACACAAGTATAAGGTCCAAAAGAGAAGGAGAGCAGTGAGGAGCCCTATGAGTAGCATTAAGTGGTAGCAGGTGCATATTAACAGATGAGACAAGTGATTGGAGCTTACGGCTGCGGGAGTCATTCCTTAGTAAACAAGTGTTAAAATCTCAATCATTTTTCAATTGTATATAATGAATAGATTCACTTCTCGCAGGAATTGTTAAATAGTTATGTAAAATATTAGGGGACGTATAAAGGGGTATAATAATGTCGCATTCATCTCGTAAAATTAAGTTATCATTTTCTAAATTAATATGTGCATAAAATTTCGATAAAAAGTCTAATCCTAGAATTCCATCTGATTTGCACGGTAAATCATTAAAAACATAAAATTTATGACAGAAACCATTATTATTTTCTGTCTGCAACGTTAGATACACATAACCTTCGGAGTAAATTTTACCACCGATTCCATTTATCACAATGTTGTCTTTGATTATAGAAATACTTTCCGATAGCACTTTCTTAGTAATAGCCGATATTGATGCACCAGTGTCGAGTAAAAATGAACACCTAATTTTATTTATATTAAAATTAGCGTACCTAACATTTTTATTATATGTTAAAATATTATAACATTTAGGGCCGAAAAAACTGTTGGCCCTCAGCAGTGTTTACATTTCCCTGTTCAGATTCATCGTTCACTTGTGCTGAAAATATCTTACGTTGATTAGTTTGACCTTGAAAACCTCTACCACGATAAAATTTAGAACCGTAATTATTTCCAAAATGATTACCTCTTCCACGGATATATCCACCACGCGAATTACCATTGAACCGTTTATTCTGATTATTATAATAATTATTGTTGTATTTTTGACCTTGGTTAAAATTACCACGGTGCTGGAAACTTCTACCATAATTATGATAACGGAATCCTGGTCTATTAAAATTGTTAACGTACTGGTTACTCTTTGACTTACCTCTTAAATTGAAAATGTTGTTGGAAGTTGAAGGTTGTTCCAGCTCCTCGTCCTCAGCACCACGCACAGCATCTTTTAGTTCTGAATAATTTCGACATGAAATAATAGTACCTATACGTTTATATCTCAAACCATCACAAAATTTTTTTATTACGAAATTCTCATTAATAGGTCGCAGTATCGCACATGCCTTTTCGTTACCATCAGATTGTGCAATAGTGAGATCTAACAATAGTTCGGATAATTTATTGCCATATTCCTGAATAGACATATTATTTTGACGCAGATTATGAATCTGGCTTAGTATAGTATTAGAAGACTTTTTCGTCAATAAAAATGTTTTCATATCATGTACAAGACTCGCTACGTCATCATATTCTGATTTTAATTTTAATCTTGCAATTTTACTAAGTCTTGTCTTCAAAACAAAAGTAATTAATGTTGTTTTTTGGTCATCTTTAAGACAACTGTCATATAATTCTACAGCATTAATCACCTTTTCGGTAGTCTCTTCTGAACCATCCATTACTGGAATCAGGGAAGTCGCGGTTTTTATCTCAAACTTCTCCATATTGGCAGAATACTCGCACTTTTTCTGTACTTCACTTGTTAAACTATATGCTAAAATCTTACTGTAAACTATCTCTATTTTTTCCTTTAGTATGTCGTAAATATACTCAGCTTTTTCTAAACTACTCTTTCTTTTTGAAATGATACTAATAATAGTTCTATAAGACAAATGTAACTCCTCAGCTTTTGAAATATACTTATTAACACTATCTTTATATTTTAATCGTCTATCTGGACCCAACTTTCTTAGATTTACTTGAATATCTAATAATTCACTTAATATTATCTCCAAATCTTTTTCCATCAATGTGTCCTTGACAAAATAACAAGCGGAGTGCTTATATTAAAATATATTAAAATTAATAATAAGTAGCACTTCGAAGCAATAGTTAAAATACTATCATATTTATTACTGAACCTTTTACCGTTGTGACATTCCAATAACAGACAAAGAAAAGGATGAAAAAAAAAATAAAAAAAAATACTAAATTATAAAATAAAACTAAACTGCATTACTTGTTAATATTTCCGAAGTCCTCCGTAGTACAAGTAGCTTCTAAAACGTCACAGGTCCCAAAGGAGTTAGAGATTCGTCGTATATAGGTACCCGTAGTGTAGTTCTTAATGCAGGATTTTCACATATTTTCGATGCCGTCGTTGCGGGAGGGGTCATGCTCTCGTCTCCCTGACAGTCTTGAACGCATTCGCCGAATAAATTGGGCGTCTATTTTCCTCTCAATCCATTTATTTTGCTTGTCCTTGAGCTTTTTCAGCAGAAAAATGACCAAAATAATTACAAAAATTGTCATACCCGATGCCAATAAGATGTTGTTGACGTGCAAATGGTTTTCCACCACTGTATTACTGCCTCCAGAAGCATTTTAATTCACTGTCACGTCCTTGTCCTCTGTTTTCGAATACGATTTTCCCATATTTAGTTTGTACAGCGAGTCGTGTCACACAAATGATGGTCGGAATCATTGTATCGTTCATAACGCGAATATTATAATTAGCTATCTTAGTGCACCGAGGCACACAGGAATGCGCTGAATCACAAGATTCGCCCGCAAGCCGATACGTCGTGATGCACCTGGGCGCTTGCGCAAGGCAGGGTCGCCATGAAGTGCGGGGTGTTGTAGAGATTGTAATTAAACACGTATTGACACTGTGACGATTTTAATACGACTGTCTTACATTCGTGCATATTTAATATACTTACTAAAGACTTAACTACTACCACACTACACCAAGAGCCTCGACCAACACCTTAAGAGGCTCGCGTTGGGTGGATGGATCAAGGGTCTGATGCAGAAGGCAGTGCTCCTCGACACGGCACGTATAGTGAGGAGATTCCTGTCTCTGGAGCCCTAACCACCGGTAGCTTGGACTTTGTTCCCGATACCGGTGGGGAACTGTTTTTTATATTTTTAAATATATAGGTTTTTTATTTTTGTTTTTATATATTTAAAAATGTAAATCATATGTTGTAAGAGTAAATAAAGAGAATAATATAATAATAATCATTTATGTTCAGATAATTAACAATCCATAGATACATACCTAGAATACATACCTTACAGACTAACATATAATAGTTACAATTTTGTTGTTGTTAGTATATATTACTTAGAATCTATCTTAGTAACGCTTCACTTGCACTGTTATGTCACTGTACGTTCAGGTGGCACTTGTCCGCGGAAGCGACGGAACACCCTGCGGCCAAAAGTCCTCCTGCATGAAGAGGTGCAGAAAACATGTCGCTACTCAAACAACCTCTCGCCGTGTATTTGGTCTTCTTGCGGACGTACTCCACGATGTCCTCTGCCTTTGTGGTGTAATGCAAGCGAGAGATGTACACGGGAGTGTTCGGCGTCGCGACACGCAGACTAACGCCTGGCTCTGCCGGAGCTATACCGCAACAGTTCTTGTTTGCTCGCTGACGGCGCTTCTTCCTTTGCACCTTCACAAAACTATCGTCTTCGTGCTGGCTTTTAGCTTTTTCAGGCACAGGTTTCGTGGAGATAGTAACTGGGGTGCTCTGCGTGATCGGTCGGTCAGCTGATGTTAGTGATCGCGCGGCGAAGCGAGGGGAAGCCGCGGGGACGGGGGCAGGGCAGCGAGGCTCGGGTACAGCGCATACAACTGACGCTGCATTCCTTGGCGTCAAAACCGCTGACGCGAAAGGTACAACACTTTCAACCGATGTGTCGAGTCGGCAGGCTCCTCGGCGCGTGGGCACGCCGTTATTGCGGCGGTAAGTCCCGTGCTCGAGGCGTCATGGCGCCCTTACGTTCCGGCTGACGCAGGTACTGACGGGGCACGGGTGCTTCGGAAAGTACCTGCATCGTATAGGTCGGGAGCAGACGCCCGAGTGTCACCACTGCGGGAACTGCCCTGAAGACACGGCGCTCCACACACTGGTGGAGTGTCCGGCGTGGACGGAGCAACGCCGAGACCTTGGCGTTGCTATAGGGGTGGCGGGCGGCTTTTCGCTCTCTTCTGTGGTGCTTGCCATGGTCGAGGGCGAGACTGCCTGGGACTCCGTCGCCTCCTTTTGCGAGGAGGTGATGCTCGCCAAGGAGCTGGCGAAAAGGGAGAGGGACACAACACAGCTATCCTCCCCTCCCGCAGACGACGCAACGGCCGTCGGAGGGCGCAAGACCTCCGACCACCGTGAGCGATGGCCGGCGGGTGGCGACCTTGGGCAGTCGTCACTTAGCAGGCCCGAGAGGAAGGCGGCTCGTGTCCCGCGCGCGCCTCTCGTGAGAAAGGGCTAGGCCCTCCAAATCAGATGGGGCTCGCCAGGGTCGGCGAGCCATGACCTGCGGGGGATGCGGATGAATGCGCAAGCGTACTCGTGTCCCCTGCAATAGGTCGTCTGAGGGAACACCGTGGAATGATTAGTCGGTAGGACGGTCTCCTGTAGGAGACCGGGGAGTCCGACATAACCACCCACCGACGCCCAGGTGGGTGGTATGCGTAAATGCATTTAAACCACGTAGAAAAAAAAAAAGGCTTCTCGGCGCGTGCTTATGTTGTTATTATTACACGCTTCGGTTATTCAGTTTCAGCTACGGTGTTGCGCAACTCGTCAATTTCCTTGCGCAAATCTGCAACTGCGTTCTCGGATGCCTCCAACTTCTTATGCGCATTGGCTAAACTTGTCTTCAGTAGAACGATGTTCTTCAGCAGGCTTGTTACGTCAACGTGGTCTGAAGTGACGGGAGGTAACTTGTTTAAGTCCTTCGCCACGGTGGTTTTATCTTGCAAACTTTTCTTTGTTCCATCACGCCTGCGGGACATCCTCATCATCTGGTCGTTTTTGTCCAGCAACCTGAACACCAGCAGCTTGGCCGCTGCCACATCTTCGTCGCTGAAGCTCGAGGAACAGATCTGAATGGCGGACACCTCATCCATCACATCCAGTTTCTGTTGCAGGAACGCCAGCAGCTCGTTAGCCACAAGTATGTCACTCATGGTAACAAAATATTCGTGCGTCGGCTTACGCCGCGCTACACGTTTAAATTAATTAAAATACGAATTACACGTCTGTCTCAGAGCGCAGTGCGACTGTCGACTGTGTAAGGTACATTAACATTCACAATTACTTACTAGAATAGAATCTAATATTTGATAATTTAAAGAAATAAAATGTTACGATAGCAAAATGGCGTACCCTTTAGTTATTGTTCTGAGGGCGTACCCAACAGTGCTGCCAACTCGTCTTAGCGAAAACGCGCTGTCAGCTCTGTAAAAAAGCGCTAGAAAGCGCTAAAATTGCTTTTTAAAAAAAATTGTTATATTTCGCGCCAACCACAAATGGTTTGACAATATTTTGCTCGTTACGATGGATAAGAAAAAATAAATTTTATGATAGCATGAAATGAAACAAGGAAAGGTACATAAAAACAATATTTTTTTGTTTTTTTTTATAATGAAATAACAATTACATAAGAAACAATATTTTTGACTTAAGAATCAATCAGGGTTAAATCTGCATTATCATCGGATTCTTGGATGTTTTCTTCGTTCATATTTATTCCAGCCGAAGTAGAAGGTTGATTGTGGTCTAATATATGTGGTATATATTAATAATATATAGTAATATATATTATTATATAATTTATATATAATTATATATAAATTATATAATAATATATATTACTATATATATTATTATATTCATAAATTTAAAAAAGCGCTAGATTCAGCGCTAGGCGCTAAAACGCGCTTCGAGACAAAAAAAGCGCTAGATCTGGCGCGAAAAGCGCTAAGTTGGCAGCACTGGTACCCAACGTTTACATCAAGAATGAAAAATCTTTTGTCTTTGGTTTACATGTTTTGAACAGGTCCAGCAATACTTTTATTACAATAAGTGCTCAGACGGAGTTCGTAGATACTTAATAAATTATGTTTTGAATTATAAGACATTTATTGATATAAAATAATAGGAATTATTATTATCCCTACTATTATTATAAATAGGAATATCAAAATATTTCCAAGATAGAGAATATTAAAAATGAACTTTTAACATCGGATTTCTCTTTTCACGTGAACGAAATGTCATATGAAAAAAAGAGACACTTTTAACCATGTCATTTTTTGTCACCCAGTCAAAGACTCGAACAAAATCAGTATTTATGTGTATATATACTTACAATTGTCGCTCCTGTCATATCGACAACTTACGTATCGATAAATCTATCGCATAAAAATTAAATGTCCTACATATTGTTTTAGAATATCATATTTATGTAATCTGTAGAAAACCAACAATGGCTGGACACTGTAATTGAAATTTAATACTATAGTAGTGATGCTTGAAACAATATCACAAAAAAATATTAAGAAAACAGATATTTACATTATAATTACACTCTTTGTCTGGTGCACAAAGAATTTATTGTAAGTAGTAAGATACTAGTAAGGTAGATATATTACTTCAGCCTTTTATATTGAATTTGAAGAAGTATCTTGTTTTCTTTATTCCATACCTACATTTGAGAACAAAAAAAAAGTATCGGCCATATTATTAATTCATCTGAATGTGTGGAAAACAAATTTAAATTTCTCTTTTGAGAAGCAGTAGGAAATAAAACAATACCAATAAAATAAAACAACAAAATGATAACATACACAGTATTTATATTTATAAGTACTTATTAATGACTTATTGTTGTTTACAGGCTTATGATTAATTAACCACTAAACAAAATCAGTTTATTAAGGCTGACCTTCACTTGGGTCAACGCAGTAGCCTTACGATCCAAAGTAGTTGAGGATAAGTTACTTTTATTTTATAAATATTTTTAAAATAAACGTTTCTTTTAATTATTTTAACTTTATTGTACACCAAATTAGATACGTAAAAATAAGCCCTAAGTATTAAAGAGAGAACAGTAAATGGATTTTTATTCTTATTAATACATCTATGTTGCAATAATTTCAAACAATATGCTTCGTCTAAAGTATCAAAATGTTAAGTACTTATTTTTTATTTGATTCATGTATGTATATGAAACGTAGGTATATTGTTAGGGAATATTAAATTTAGTCACATAACTAAAAGTTTTCAGAAACTCATATGTATCACATCTGATTTAATTAAAGTTTAAACAAAAATACTGGCGATGTAAATTAGTCACATCACTATTAACAAAATCTCAGGTACATAAACTGTCAAGTGCTAAAATAAGATTATAAATATTGAAGATTATTGTAAACAGAACAAGCTGAAAATAAAACACGCATATTATTTCACGTTCAGATTGTAAACAGTTTTAAACTACTTACATTGTTATATTCATTATCTACTCAAAAGCATAAATACAGAGGTCGATATTTTCCGATGGAAAGATATATTTTGGGTATTTTCCAATAAAACACGCATTCTACTCTTGCAGCCTGAAGCTACAGAAGCCATAGTTCTTATAGTTATACACTAAACAAAGTTTTTCCGAAATTAAACTCAAACTCACGAGAAATAATGCAATTTTGTGAACAAGGTATTGAGATCCGTACGCACACCTACGCTGATTCAAAAGTCGGAACACTGTATGTATAGGTATGTTACCTCCTGTCATATTTCCTCCTTGCGTTACACTTACTAGCAGGTGTTACCATGTGTAATAACAAAAATTATATAAAACAATGCTTCATATTAAACATTGTCAGATACAAACTGACCTCTATTATTTAGAAAAGTGTAAGGATTAGTTACTTACTTCTATTTTCGCCGGCTTAATAATAAAACAAAAGCAAGCACGTATTGATTTTCTTTGATTTTAAGAAACAGCTTATTTATTAATTTAACTTTTTAAATTTAATAAACATATATTTGTAAATCAAATAGTATTTGTATATTTCCTTGGTATATTCACAAAGTCGAAAAAAAATCATAGTTTGAAATTGATTTTTGTTTGACGAATTTTAACTACCTACATATTGTTATATAATGTTTTAAATTAAAGTATTTGTAAACTATATTGTGTTACGGCTTTACTGCAATAATTAAATCAAAATGTCTGATGTCTCGCGAACTCATGAGGAAGATTTGGTAAGACGGAAATCTTATTTGATTCGATGCTTGACCAATGGTATACCGCACTGGGGTAAGTTATGTTGTAAAGTTAAGTCAAGTAAATCATAGATTATTTTTTTCAATATAGTTACTTAAGATAATTTTAATAACCCGCATTCATACCAGCTAACTTTATAGTAATTATGTTACAACAACTTTTTAAATTAAAATATGGTAGATGGCATCATACAACGGCCTTAAAAATTGTTATTACATGGTTTTATCAAAAAGTCCACACAATCGGCTGGTCGCACCAGGCGCGCGTGACGGTTCACCGACTTCATCGCGCCACTCGGACACACCAGTGACCACTATGTCATTGGAAGACCATGTAACTTACCAGACTTGCGGAGGTAGCGCCATCTATCGGTGTTGAAAGAAAAGAAAGAAAGAAAAAATATTTATTTTGTCTTTACATCTTACAATAACAAAAAAAAAATATACATAATGGTTACAAGACAAAACAGGACCTAGCTCAGCGATTAATTGCAACATCGCAGACGCTGCAGCGCTGATATTCTGCTAGGACCCCTTAGGGAAGGTATTCGACACCTAGCGGAGCAGTTAAATTTTAAATATAAATAAGTAACGAGTAGATCAATTTATATATAAATAAGGAAATGATAATATTATATAATAACAATTTTATTGTGAAGTTGATACATAAATAAAAATAATAGATACTAGAAACGAAACGTAAATGTCAGTCAGTCTGTCATATGTCAAGTCTGTCAAAGTCGCGTCCTTTCTCAGGTTGACAAGGCAGTTCCTGTTGTTGTTTGTGTGGCTAATAAATATTGTTTGTATTTTTTACGGAATGTGTGTATCGATCTAAGATTCCGGAATGGTGGAGGCAGATTATTCCAACATCTGGTAGCAGCATATCTGAAACTGCCTCGAAAAGCGGTTGTCCTGTGCTTAGAGACGATCAGCAGATGCTACTATACAAGATGTTGCTACTATACAAGATGATAGACCGTACAGTTCACTACCGCCGATGCTAATCGAACAAACACGACGATCCAGCCGAATGTTACGAACATTTGTTTACTAAAATGAGAATAGATAAGATGGGTAAAAATATGAGCGATGATTTTTTTTTTATAGTGACCATAAACAAAGTTCTGTGATAACAGAAATTGTTTATTTAGCATTAGAATTGAGTGATTTTAGCGGAGAGAATTAGTCTTTTAAATTAGATTTGTATAGCGTTGATTCTGAATTGAGTAACGGCTCAATTAATAAAGAATATTTTGAACATAATTTGAATGACTATCAACAAAAATCGACTAATGTTGAGTAATCATTCGAAACGATCGAACAAAGTAGTGTTAATGATAATATTACGTATGATGATGTTGAAGATGAAGTATTGGCAGATGCGTCGTATATATGTAATAAAGGTAATTTATTTCCATTTTATGTTTTTTTTAAACTAGTTCTATTGTTGTATGTACATATTTAGGCACTTATTTATAATACATCGCTACACCTCGGCCAACCAACAGTAGACCAGTGAAGGACCCACGAGTCACGACACACATATAGTTACAGTCGTTATATTATAATAATAATGTGCATGCACATACAGCCCAACGCTGGATACCTCAGCGAGGTCAGCGAGAGAATACATATTGCTCATATATTTAACACTCTGTTTATTAACTTAACCTGTAGGTACCTATGTCTGTGTGTCTGTATGTAACGGAATCTTTCAATGCAATTTTCACCAACTTCGAGACGTCTGAATGATCTGAAAATTTTCACACTTATACGTGAGCAAACCCCGCGCTTCTTACAGTGTTAAGAACAAATTTTATGAGTTAAGTAGTTTATTTTCTGGTTTTTAGTTTAATTCGCTGTTAAAGCGTGTTTTTTAATTTTATTGCTTATTTTTAAGGCAACTCCTGCTCTAGAGAGCAAACCTTTAGCAGGTAACTGTATAAAGTTAACTCATTTCAATAAACTATCTGTGGGTAAACAAATATTGACTCGTGTGGGAATCAAACCCACAACACTAATTACGGTGTTTACAGCGACGCGGCCATCTTAACTACGCCATGCCTGGGTGCAATCAAATTTATGAAAGTGGTCTGTGTATTAAAATTTAATAAATAAATACTTATTTGTGTAGAAGCCTACAAAACCCATAAAATCTAAGGTCCTCAAGGTACCTAAATGTTTTTGACACACCAACCTTTCGACAATTCAGTGTTGCCAAGAAAAAAAAATTGGTAGAATTTGAAATTTAATTGTGGTATTCCATTTACTAACAAGTTTGATACAGCCCTCCCCTCCTCCCTCTCCCTCGATTATATTAGTGAAACAAACAGTCGACTCGTCACCGTGACAACGCGACGACGCGACGTGTCGTTGTCGCAAGTGCGTTGTAGACAGTGGTCTAAGATATATTGTCGTTATTATCATGAGTGAACAGCCCGGGAGAGAACAGGTACCGACCGACGAGCAGGAGCCGCGGGAGCCTGACATTGACCCACCGCCAAACGTTGAACATGTAACGATGAACGATGAACAAGAAAACGACGAGAACTTAGACCATGATTTAGATTTAGCTAAGCGCACAGACGTTACTCAAGTTCTACAGACAACACAAATTATAAAAATTAAAAAAGGAGCAGACTCAACAGGCCCGGAATGCAAGCCAGGTTCAGGATCCGATTCAGGATCGGATTCCGAGTCAGGATCAGGATCTGATTCAGAATCGGGATCATCGTCAGGATCAGGTTCCGATTCAGAGTCAGGATCCGATTCAGGGTCTGGATCCAATTCAGGGTCAGGTAAAGACCCTTCTGGGAGCGAGGAACACGTGAAAAGAAAAAAAAGAAAATTGGAAAAGAATACAGAAAAGACTCCAATACCGAACGCAGCGTACCTTATGGAGAACATGGTAATGTTGAAGAAAACGTTGAATGAGACTGCGCTGAGAGCAGAAGATTGTAAGTCTCGGAACATGGAGGCGCAGGTGGAGCTGGACCTCAACCAGATAGCGATGTCGAACATCATCAACTGGATGCAAGAGAAGCTGAATGGCAATGATCCTTCTGACTCGCCGCTCAAGCACCTGCTCGACCGGATCCGAGAGGCGATGCTTGTTTTCTATGAAGTCAAAGAAGGAGGGCGGTGGCCCGCCACCGTCAAAAACATCGAAGCGCTTTTCAAACACGTGTACGAGATGTGAGTGAAGCATCGTCAACGTGAAGCCCCGCGCCACCTCCTCACAGAGCACTGTTCACTTGAACAATAACTTCTTAAACACCATTACAGTGCATTGTCACGTTTGTCTAAACAATACGTCAAGAAAGAAAATTAACTTTAAGGCAAAATTAAATTAGCTATAATGAAAT
Source organism: Trisateles emortualis (assembly GCA_947095525.1). Classification (NCBI taxonomy): domain Eukaryota; kingdom Metazoa; phylum Arthropoda; class Insecta; order Lepidoptera; family Erebidae; genus Trisateles; species Trisateles emortualis. The sequence goes on from OX352756.1 coordinate 66,592, forward strand.
AACAGTTAAGCCGTCTTTTGTACAAAACGAATTTGGGAGTTGTTCTATCGTACCACTTGTGTGGAAGATCGAAATGTAGTAAAATCTGTAAGGCGAAATTTGACATCGGTACTTAATGTAAAACTTGGTCAGAGAGAATGTGATTTGTAAAGAACAGGGTTAGTAAGTGATACATGGGCTTGTTACGTGTAGGTACCTATTATATACAACTACATAATATTGTTGATTGTACACAATAGGGTTTATATGGCATATTATTATCAGAGCAGAGAACCAACCATCAGTTTTCAAAGTTGAGGTACTTGTTACTCGATAGGTAGCTAGTTCCTCGTCATGACAATATTGTCTAAACAATACGAACTTGTTTGTTCACAAGAAGCACATCGTACCTACAATGTTTTAAAACGAGTTTGTACAATATATATCTATATAACGTTATATTATTTTCAATATAATACTTTATATTCTTTATACATTTGATGTTATATAATTATTATATATAAAAATATCAACAATAATAAATATAATATTTAGTATCATTAACAATAAAGTATTATGTTTATAAACAACTTTATAATTGTTAGTACATACATAATTATGTGTCGTCAGTGCTTAGTTACACGTCCCGGCTTTTGTGAAATAAATGTACACTATATAAATGTTATGTTTGTATTATTTATTACCTCAAAATATCAAAGTATTCTAACAATCACTTTAATGGATGTTCAATTCGCTTTACATTTAATCCATAATGAACTATTATTACTTATTACGCAGTTACTCACACAACAAATGAATACAACATAATACGTGGTTGACAACAAAGTATCTATTAACAACATTAATTACAAAGATACATTATAATCAATACATTATTAATTATTCAACCAAAATGTGAAGGAGCTTAAAGAGCAATAAACCAATCTAAAATTCATTCGGTTCATCATTCAAGTCACGTGTGTTGACGCGGAACATCGAAAATCAATAAAGCGCAGTTCGCGTATCGAAATAGATATTAATGTGAACATCTCAACGAGCTACGAGCCGTCAATATAATTATATCTATACCTATATATAATAGAGCTGCCGGCTATTTCTGTTTGCGCATGCGTCAATGCTGTCAATCAGAACAAGAACCAAATAAAATAATTAAAATAGCCGCCATACACTGAAGTAAAGTGATTGGACGAAGGTCAATATCAAAATGTTGCCAACAATTTATAAAATTAAATTCTACCATTGTTAGAATTAGCAACCAAGGTAGAGATAGGCTACGGTAACTGCTAACCATAATGTTTGATTGCCTTCTTGGCAGTACAAAAAAAAATATATATAAATAAATATAAAGATTATTATTTTGTAACTATTACTACCTACGTAATTATGTAAATTAATTGAATGTGCAATGCTTTAAATTCCAGAGTGGGGCTATAGGTATTATGTATAACTGTTAAAGCCGACGTCGACGCGGACGCACGCCACATATTCAATTATGTCCGAGTCCCGTGTACAAAACACAACAGACCAAAACAATACTCGAGTAAGCAAATATAGAGTTACCTAACAACGACACACCAAGTGTCGCCCTTCAACTAATTGAATGCAGAGAAGAGTCACAGGCAGCCTCTTTAGAGCTTGACCACGAGTCTATAGAAGCTGCAGAGACACGCGCTGAAGTGCTGCAATAGGCGTCGACAAAATATCAGCAAAGATCTATCTGTGAACGCCCTGCTAGTCCTATATTGACATGCCGCGTGATACGCTACACGTCGCCGGTAAACGTTCGTGCAAGTGATAACACGAATAATGAGGCATTGAAAAACCGAGGTGCTTCTTCTTCTTATCGTTTGGTTAGTGGTCAACCTGGTGACAGAGTTATTTAGATCGCCCATATTCTTCTGTCGTGATCTAACGACTGTTAACAGTCGGGACCGACTTTTAATGTGCCCTCCGAGGCACGGAGACCCTCAGATGAAATACCACTATTTGGTCACCCATCTATAGGGTACCGCACTTGTACTTGTGCACGATGTAAGCACATTACTACTTACATGACTATACCTACAGTTTATAATACAAATAATTCAGATATATACCTATAGCATCAAACTCCACCGTAGTCTCTAACTACGCTGTCAGGCAATCAATCAGCTATTATACCTCCTTCATTTAATAATACGTACCCAAATTATTTATTAATATTTCCAGATTCAGTAGGAGCTCCATCTACCGAAGGAACAGGAAACCTAGCAAGAGATGACACATACGTTGTAAGAGCGCGTAAATCAGAGGCAACACGACTGTCCCTTCCGCTCGGTATCACTCGAATATCGAGTGATACGGAACTCATTTGTAAGCACAACACTAGCGCACCGGACGTCTCTAGCGTGACGTCATTCGCTGAAAGTCTAATTATATCTGAATATTTAATAAGTAGCAGGAAAAGACCTCATATGGCTAATAATATGTCAGTTTGATCGGAAATGATAAACTGGAACGATTTGCGCGCCAATTTTATTGTTGGCACTCCGAATAATGAAACTGTGCTCTATGTAATGATCATGATATAATTTAATATTGTGTCATTACAATAATTCGATAATTTCGCCAACAATGACAAATATTGTAAGAGTTCATAAGAACACTTTTTATATAATACACACAATACTCTATAAGTACTATTTTGTAATTCGAGCGCTTCGTCACGCCGGGAACTGCTAAACAATAAATACAGAATACAAATAAGAGTTGGTGAGTGAGGTAAGTAGAAGAATAAAACAACGTTTCGCTATTCAAAATGACTTTATTTGCAGTAGTGTGGTTGGGCAGGAGGCCCGGTCGACTCGCACACGCACACACACACACACACACACACACACACAGAGAGAGAGAGGGCGTATCGTGTGCGAGTCTCATACATCTTATGTTATCTTAGGTTGGAGCAACCACCTCAGCGGCCTCTGTCGGGATCCAAGCAAGCAATTACATACAATATAAACACACACGCACACAAGATATAGTTACACTCGTAACGCTAGCAACACTGAGACAATGCTGCCAACCGTAAAATTTGAAACATCTATATTATATAATTTAAGTAGCTCACTGTATTAAAAATATAACGCACAGATTAAATTCGGAGCGAGTTTTATAACTATTTATTGCATTTTTTCGAAATAATTAACGACAGTTTAAATTATTTCATTATTTACTATAAATATATTGTAAAACATTGAAATCCTCATTAATTAGTTCACTTTGTACCTTACATACACGTACGAGTAGGTATCCGAGTATCTACCTACACTAACGTTGTCGACAGAGACACACATAGCACTTGTACGAGAGAGAGAGAGAGATGCACTAGCGAGAGGCGAGCCGGCACGAGGCGCAAGCGACTAGCCGACACATACACGACTAACGAACGTACACCGTACCGTAGTGTACGTACTACGTAGCGAGCGAGGCAACTTCTTTGTACTGATTCTACTAAAGTTTACAGTCACTATTTGTGTTATCCTGTAAATAGAACTGCCTCCGTGGCTCAGTGGTCGATGTGTGAGACTGCTGATCACGAGGTCCCGGGTTCGATTCCCGGGTCGGGCCAAAAATTCGATATTGGGTTTTTCTGTTAAGAAATTCACAATAGATGCCCGGAGTTTGGAAATTGGCGGTGTTTTCACCTCCGTGCCTCGGAAAGCACGTAAAGCCGTTGGTCCTACGTCTGATCTCTCTCCGGTCGTGTCGGATTTGCCGTCCCATCGGACTATGAGAGTGAGGGAATAAAGAGTGCACTTGTGTTTGCGCACACACTTGTGCACTATAATATCTCCCACGCAGATGGCGAGTCTCCGTTGAGATTAGCCGCCGTGACCGAAATTCGGTTAGGAGGACATTATTATTATCCTGTTAATGGCCGGAGTATATGTATAAGCTTTATAATAGCTAAGACATCCGTGAGCCCGTTTGATTGTGCGTCGTGCTCGCTTCGTATTCGCATGTTCATACTCCGTATGGTACGCTACAATAGATCTGTGCAGTGTGAGTGTAGCGAGCGAGGCGCAGCGGCGTTGTTAGATACTAGAGATACATATAATACATTAAGTAGGTATATAAAGGGTAGGTGCGTAAACTTGGTAGGTACCTTACAAACTATTATAAGTACAGTTGGCCTGGTTGTCTGCACTCACACTAACACATAGATCATAATGTAGTCACCGCGCAGTTCGTTACTACGTCAAATAAAACATAGCAGCAGTGGCGTGTTGTAGCAGGGGTGTAGTGCCACAAGTGCCACACTGGTTATCAGTGCAGGCTCGAGTCTACTCATCGCTTTGTTCATAAGGAACGCGTTAGTTTGTATTAACTGTACTGTTGTTTTGTGTCGCTAATGTCTATATTATATAATTTATTACAAAATAGTTTAAACTCTCTCGTGGAAGCTAAAAGACATTTTGTGTGTACCCACAACACGGATCATGCTGAGTGTGACGTCACTCACATCACATCACCAGCGCCCAGTGCGTTACACTTCTACATACAATACTTCGTGATACATCGAGAGGGAAATTACAATATATCATTTAATTTGCCGAGAAGCTCTAATAGAAAGCTTTTTTGTTTTACCAAAAGTAACACAGTTCATTGTATAGAATGTATACTACATACAAGAACCACGAAACAGACGTTGACTTGTTTCCACACATCTGTCTCAAGAAAATTGTGCTGTCTGGATGAGTTATTTTTTATTATCTTTTATATAAGCAAATCTTTTAATAAAAATATATAAAATATTATACACGTCTAAGGTTTACTGTACCTTTTATGTTGAGGTATTTATCGTCTGTCTCTCATTTGTTCACTCTCGCAGTTGCGTCAATATCTGCCAGCTACTAAGATATGTTTGTGTAATTTATTTTCGTAAAATGAAAGTAAGAAGAGGATATCATCAGAGCCTCTTGTAGATGTAGACAACTTGCGACTTGCTCTGAGTATACCTACGAGTACATATAGGTAGAGCCAACGTCTTGTTAATGTAGTAAATCGACTCAACCCACAAGGGACCACCAAATGTAAACAGCCGTCGGCACCGACACACTACAGACACGATACCAGCCCCTCTAGACAAGTGGCATAAACGGTAGTCGGATCGAAAAGTCAGAAAAGCATATGTATGGGATTTTACGTAAGTTCAGGACATCGTATCGTAAACTTACGTCAAATCCCAAACATTTGCTTTTTTGACTTTTACTAAAAGTAGATCAGTGAACAAAGTACCTCAGTATAATAACATAGTTGAGTCTCTGTGTGAGCGCCGTGTACACAACGAGACGGAGACACCTACTGAGGCAGGTCGCAAGTCGCTCCACACACTGGGTGTAGGCAGTACTGGTACCTACATACACCCACGTACGTACCCACAACGGTTCACTACACAAACGGACATATACAATAATTAAAGTCATGCAAAAATACTTTATAATATTCACTATGTATATATAATATATAGCTATATACATATGATGTAGTACACAGGTGTGTGTACACGCTACACAGTACTGGACCGGTGTGTATACAGAAGCGGTGGCAGCGCGCGTGACGCTCGGACGCACCGTCACACTATATAAATATACCTACTTAGTAGAAAATGGTAGGATTGACACACGCCGAGCTGGCAACACTAAACATTTGGCAAGTTTTATATGAAATGGAAAATATACTTTGATTTATATAAACACGGGCGCTCTTTTATACAATTTTACAAAAGCGTAGATATATGTCTATATCTAATCAACTAAGTATTATATAATAGTATACACGCACCTACAGCTAGCTGCGACACCTCGCAGTACCTACGGGACGATACAATTGACACTTACATAATGGAATTGTTACACTTTAGGAAACCTCGTTACTAGTAGCTAGTTCTTAACTAGCGGCGGCAGGAGGGCGACCAGTGAGCACGCATGTGTGCGCTATTATAACACCGAGAGGAACATTACGACTAAGTTACGAGTGAGGCGATGAGATTGGTCCACAACCAACGACTGAGTGCTAACTACCGCTACCTGGCGCTCACCACACGAACGTCACCACACCTCCATACATCCGCACTTTACCCTATATTATATACACACCTAGTTACTAACAAACACACAACAGAACACAACTGCTCGATATACCTACGTTAAATTATATATATATATGTATATTTATCCAAGTCGCCATATTTAGAGGTGAGTCCCACTACAGATACAAGATATACTATAATATCTTACTTATATTAACATTGCTTTTCTCTCAACTGGCAGTGGGACACACCTCTTGATAAATTCGATATAATTACAGTACAATAATGAACAACAATGTGTCCTTGTTTGTTTGCTCGTCCGTCTTCGAAATGGCCACTAGACAAGTACCTGGTGCTTACTATACAAGAGTGTATGTGATTGAGATAGGAACGGGACAGTGATATGTAGCTATGAGACACACACACACACACGCACGCACACACACAGACATTCATCATAATAGTGAACCTCTCATGGTAATTGCTATACAGTACCATCAGACTCGTGTACACATGGACACGAGTCTGATGGTACCTAACGAGTTAACGAGTACCATTATATGTTCGTAATTGCTGTATTTGAGCTTTTTCCAAAGTTAGTGAGTATTCTTACATAAGACAAACCGATTGTTTGTTTACTTTGAACACAATCACTTAAGTCACAGTAAGGTAGGTACACTCCGAACAGATCTCTCTTAATAACAAACGTCATGCATTTGGGGCATCATCAACACACTTTGTTGAGGCTACCACTAAAATGGTAGTTATTTGCAATATAATGGTAGAAAAGGTAAGTTGTTTATGGCAACATTGTTTAGCTACCTAGTTGGTAGTAAGTTGTAACAAAATAATAATAACTTATAATATTGTGTATCAATATTTAATAAGGTAGGATATAAAATAATAATGTGGAGTAACGCAAAATAAAAGAACAAAAAAATATACATTAGCAGTGCATTTAATAAAATAAAAACGACTGAGCACATCGAGGCGGAGTGGCGCACCGCCGCACGCGCACACGTCTGTGCGCACGTGCGCCGGCGCTGCTTTACACTTGTATGTATTACAATGCTTTGGTACAACGGGTGGCGCCCTCTCGCGTCACCTATATAGAACAACCTTGTGTCTGACCGCGACACCTGTCACAAGTGTGACACCTGTCATGTGTGACACGTGTCAAGCGTGTGACACGTGTCGTGGGCGACGGTAAACAAGTGGAGTGAATAAAAAAACTGGACTCAAGTAAAAAAGACAGGACAGTAGTTATAACACGTGGCTGTAGACGACACGTGCGACAAGCTCGAGCGCGCGCCGACCGTGACGTACGTACGTACGGTACTACATTATGTTATATATATATATATGAGAACAAGTACAACATAATACTAGAGTTATATAGTGTATATACAAAATAAAAAGAGAATACATATTGAGCAACGTTAACTTGCACCGGCGGCGGCGGCGACGGCGCGCGCACACACGTGTGCACACACACACAACTAGCACAACATCGACAAGTGACAACTTTACACGAACAATCCTCAGATAACTTATAGGGTTGTGACAAGTCAGTGTTATATTTATTCTGACATTACTGTCAACATTAATGACATATTATTTCGTGCCGATTGTAAACTGTCACTCATCTTGATCACAGAGTACTAACTGGCAGGGGTTGTACTTCACAGCTGACCTCCCTACCAGTAGTAGTATGTATCCTCACTGGAGAGCCAATATTACTTAAGCGCCAACATGATACTTTTGAGAAGTAAGATTTAACTTTCTTTTTAAAAAGACAACTCCCGCACTAGAGAACAAGCCCTGTGTTGCGGGAGACTTTACAAACATATAATTAACTGACACAAATTACACTCACAAAGTGTTGTCTGGCTAAGCAGTGATCGTCACTAACAAAAAGTACCATATCGGCACTCGACTAGTACTATGTCGCGGCCGCCGCGGCCGGTGCTCGTGTTCGCTAAACAAACAAACAAACAAACAAACATAACTGTGACCAACTGAACAAACTAACATAACATTATATAAACGTTGTCGCACCTAACTGTTGTCGCGACAACGCACACACACTCGTATATAAAAATGCACGATAAAATAAACACTAACTAAACAATACTTAACTAAACAGACAACTAACTATAACGTACAGGGGGAAGCGTCGCGCGCACACACGTGTGCACCTAGCACGAACACACACTACACACACACACACAATGTCTTTTAGATATAATTAATCTAATATTGTAATTATAAAACTTATACACTATTATGACATACTATAAAAATTAACACCAATCTTTTATATTGTCGAACGTATTGCAACACAACGCTCACTGTGTGTGTGTGTGTGTGTGTGTGTGTGTGTGTGTGTGTGTGCGTGTGCGTGTGTGTGCGCGCCGACGTCAATATAGTGTAGATATAGAGCGAGGGGCATCGCAAGCGGACACACATGGCACTCGGCGGACGGACGGACGGACGGACAGACCGCACGCCGCCCGCGTATACACTTACATCGTTACAGTTACATATAATTATTGCATTTCAACTATAAACAAGTATTATACAAGCGATATATTAGATATACACTCGACAGTGCGGTCTAGTAGCGGGCCGCACGCGACACAACCGGGTGCAGATTGCGTGGCGATTGCGTGACGAATGCGTGGCAATGGCGTGGCGACTGTCGTGTGTATTTAATTTAAAAATATAATTTCAACACAATTGTCACGAGTGCTGAGCAGCTTACTAGTTAGGTTAGGTACGAGTACACTCGATAATAACAGAGTGCCAACACAATATTAGTTTATTAACATGAGCAATATTATTAACGACAAATCCTTTAATGGTAACGCAATATATGCAGTCCATGTGGGCGATATTTTGGGGTGAATCTTAACAAAGTTCGCCGTCGCCACGTTGAGAAGTAAAACAGTGCCCGTCGGCCGCCACGCCTATTGACTGAATGGCGCGATAGTTGCGCAACAGTCGCGCCGCACACACACACAGTGACACCTACAGGTAACTTCCAATACTAATATTATTCACAAACGCCCAGCACCACACCTGGCTCGGGGCTCCCCTCCCGAGGGTAGCGCAAGTAGACACGATATAAAGCTCTTTAACGTACAATATTAAAATAAGTTCTTCTAATCGTATGGCGTCATAGAGCTGTTGCTCGCGGCTCTATGTCCTTCCCTAGTATATAGCCTATCTCCTTGCCAAATTTAATCACGATCCGTTCAGCCGTTGAATAGAGAAAAGGTAACAAAAACATACATACAAACAAACTGAGTAACTTTCGCAGTTATAATATTAGTACGGAAGTATGGATAACAATGTTGATGTGTGTGTATGAACAGCGCGCACACACACACACACACACACAAGTCACACGCACACATCGAGCCGACGTTTACAACACTCGAATCCATAAAAGCTGATACATTATCGACACATTATATTGTACCTACAAAGGGAAGGAGGCCCGTGCCCACCAGTGGGACATTAGTGTTTCACAGAATGAATAAAAGTATAGTTTATATTTGAAAAGAACGAGTTGTGCGCACACACATACACTAATGAATAATCCCTGTATTTATCACAAATATTCAAATGACGGACACAAACTACACCCAGAGTGGGTCAGTTACTAATGTATTGCACACGTGATATACAGTTAGTTAGTTAGGTAGACGGATGTATCGATAGTGATCAGCCATAACGGTCCAGTGTGTATGTATGTAATAATGTGTTAAACTATCAATTGTACTAAATAAAATAAAAACTCGTTAAAATGGAAGACACGTTTGTCGCTCGACAGTTGCGCGCGCAACTTGTGTGTCGCGCTCGCCACACACTACAGGTACACCAACTAAACGTTTTAGTAACAACTATCGTGTCCACGCGACGCTACACACACACACACACACACACACACACACACACACACACACACACAAAAACCACTTGCCCCTATCACAATTATTACAAATTAAGAAAAAAAAACAAAATATAAATTTTAAGAAATCCAAATTAATTCATAATTTATACATTTAAACTATTAACGATAACTAAAACTAACTTCGCCCGTGCTAACATCGCCCGACAGTCGCGCCACTATCGCGCCTCTGTCGCGCCACTGCCGGTCGTGTCGTGTGCGTCGCGTCACGTGGCCGCGCATATTCGAGTACTTCTAACTTGTTCATTATTATAACGTAACAAAAACGGACACAAACACACACATACACAATTGTACGTCGGAGAGGGTGGTGTAGTAGGGGGTGGGACACACACACTATAACACCTGTCAGCGAACTAGCCGCAGGTATATTGGCTGACATCATCTAAATGTGTTAACTGCTACCTTTACTTTGTTACCTATATGAATCGTGATATATAAAAGTACATGTTAATAACGTACAGGCTGTCTACTCATAGGGCTGGAACTGAATGGAGCATTCAATGTTTTCATACAAAAATACCACTCACATTTCAAACTTTTTCAGGGAATTTAAATGAAACCTTATTCCGACAATTACAAAGACACATCAACAAAAACATCAAAATCGGTCGAGCCATTTTCAATAGTTGCTCTGTTATACATGTGCCAAATGACTATTATTTACTTTAAGAGGTCCGTGCCCCGCAGTGGAACATATATGGGCTGTTACTACTTACTACTATAGGTTTCATTAAGATCAAATGCACGACACTTATCAACGTCATTACAAACTAAACTCAGCATTATATAGATGATGTATTGTCACGTTCTTGCCCCAACACTCTGACGTACGGCGGCGGTGTGTACACCTCGCCGTGCATTGTCAAGTGCCTTACTATGTACTAGACAGACAAACAAACGCACTTACACGCTGTAGGTACAAGTAAGGAAGTGGGGGGGAGGTACCTACCTACTCATGAAGAACCAATTGCTAGCCGACAGACAGAACACTTAGTAGAACTGCACTAGACGAGTAGACGGAATCATTTTAATATCTCACTTTTGTCCAAAACGTAAGTACACCTAGACTATCTATCTAAGCAATCATTTAAAAATGTATTTGCAAATGAAACAGTTAGTAAACTATGCGCACACGTATGTGTGCACTGGTATTACTACTGGTACGTAGGACCAACACCTCACCCCACGGTAAGCGATGGTGAAGCAGTTGGTAGATCATGTAATTATCATAATTATTGTTTTCTTAATAATGAAAAATATAAATTTAATTTAAAGAAGTCTCCACCATGTTGCCAGTGGCGACATAATTCGAAGCGTTAGAGAAAAAGTCATTCCCAGTATCGAAAATAAATTAAAGTGTATTTGCCTTTTTAAAGGGCAGTAGCCTCGGTAGCCCCTATAGTATATCCAGGGGTGAATTGAGTCGACGTCAGCCTCACGACTCGTCGAGCACAGTTCTACTAACGTTCAACCCACACACGCACACACACACACACACACACTTAACTAAGGGCGCACATTAACAACTAAATCCCCTTACAATATAGTTATACATACATATAAAGGTAACTAAAACTCGTGCCGGTGCGGCGTACAGTCTGCCAACACCAGTACGCTCATGTCTCTCGTGTAACGTTACTGGGACGCTAACACTCGGCCGCAGACTGTACGCCACGCGGCGCGTACTTATTGCTCACACTAACAATGTAACCTGTATTAGTTTATAAAAAAGGTTTTACTTTATATATTTACACACACACACACACTAACATTATTGTAATATATAATTAGTACATATCTATAATATATAATGACCAGTGTCACTGGTACAGCGACAACGCAAGTGTAGAGCGTGCGCGTGACGAGTGACACTGGTCACTTGTTACGTATCGAGTGTGTTCACTGCATCTAGAGTGTTAGTCTACACAATCACAGTTGTCGACACACACACACACACACACACACACACACACACACACACACACACACACACACACACACACACATATACATAGTGATTAAAGCTTACAGTGACGACAACAACAGGATGGTCGCGTCGCGACACTAGCGACACCTGACGGTACACTCGACAAAACAATCATCTGTATATTATTGTTGATTTAAAAAAGACATACACATATATTACACCCAGACTCAGAACAACACAAAGTTTTGTCCTGTGTGAGAATCAAACCCACAACCTCGTGCACAGCAGGCGAAACCGAGGCAGTCGTTTACTTATATATTTCTTATCTGTAACTGTTAAGTGTATGTTTTGGAGGCGGAGTGTTGTTGACAACATATTTGTATATATATATATATACTAGTGGACCTGGCAGACGTCGTCCTGCCGGAAAAAGCTGAAATACCGACAGCAGCGCCACCTACCGGGTCCAATTGTGAATCTAAACCATCCAGGGCCCTACCCGAACACACACACAAAATTTCATCAAAATCGGTCCACCCGTCTAGGAGGAGTTCAGTCACATACACACGCACACAAGAAATATATATATTAAGATATATAATGATTGTTCTGTCGCTTGTACGTACATATAGTAATGACAATTATATATCACATAGCATGGGTACTGTCACCGTGTAACATTAGAGTGAAGGACAACGATTGAATCAATCTGTAACCAAACTCAAACTCATTTATTCATTAACCGGGTGGCCACGGACACGTCAGCGTCGAGTAGTGACAACAAATGTAGTAAAACGTAGTACGTTGGGAGCAATGTACGCGCGACACAAGGCCACGCCAGGAACGTGAGCGTTGGGGACCTACTGGGCAGCGCGCGGTGACTCGTTAAACATAATACCTATTATAAACGAAACTGTACAGTATCAATACAAAACATTTCATGACAGAAATTAGAATTGTGAAGACTGATTATTTTAAATAAGTAGATAAATGTACTTAATCTGTGATGATAATATTATAGTTTGAAATAAATAAATAATGTTATGATTATGTTTGGTTTTAACAAGTTTCCTGAATTTGGTGACAAAATCTTTTTGATCTGCTGTTTGTAAAAGATTTGTTATGTGAATAAAATCAAAAAGTACCTACGTTCACTCTCGTGTACTGTTAGATTTTTTTGGGGTATTTTGTATAAAATGTTGAATTCCCCATAGATACATCTTTACATCGCTCTTTATTTAGGTATTTGAAAATATCTTCTCTAAAATACGTTCGAGGTAACTCCTCACCATTTCGTATAGCTCTAAATGTGTCCAGGGCATAGTCAACGCACGGAATCGTGGCCGAACCGTTAGGTAACAAAGTAATACTTATAAAGGTCATAAATTATGAATAAGCCAGAAAGATGATGTCAGCTAAAATTTCTTACAGCTATTTCGCTGACGAGGAGCCTTGAGAAGAATTAGCAAGTAACTTATTGAATGATTAAGAACCCAGAGAGTAGTCATGCTGTGTGATATAATATATAGTAGGTACATGTCGACGGTGGCATGGATGACGTCACACAATTTAATACAATCGACACAGAATATATGAAGGTAACACTGTTACATTGCTATACTGACGTTATTCGTCGACAACTTGTTGTAAGTATCGGTGTTTGTTTGTGTGCAGTGTGTGTCGTGGTGTGTAGCAGTAGTAGTAGCAGTAGTGGTGGTGGTGGTCGTGTCGGTCCCGCGTCGTCGTCGTGCCGCTCGTCAGGCGTCACTCCGAGTTGGTGAAGTACTCGGACGCGTTGCCGCGACAGATGGGACACGTGCGGTTCGACTGGAAATTATAAATGTGTTCATTTAATTATTATAGCTTACAACTGTAGGAAGAGACATGATTGTATTTATTTATATTTTAGTCATATATATTATATTTATTTTATATAAGTTATTAGCTGTTACCCGCGGCTTTGTCCGTGTGGATGTCAGTTATCGCTGTAAAAAGAAGCCTATGTGTTATTCCAGACCATAATCTATCTCTGTGCATAATTTCATCCAGATCCGTTCAGTAGTTTTTACGTGAAAGAGTAACATCCAACCATCCATCCATCTATACTTACAAACTTTCGCATTTATAATATGAGTAAGATGTATGTACGTATATAGAAGTATATTCTAATATAGATATAGTAACACGCAACGGTCAGGCTGCGCGTCGTATCACGTGGGGGCGCGCGCCCCGGGCCCGCCGCGCACGCGCCCGCGCTCGCGCACGCGCACGTCGCACGCGCACGCTCAGCGCGCACGCACTAACAGACAGTCGCACATATGCCGCGCAGTCCGCGGCCCTCGCTCGCTCGCGCATAATTGTAAACAACGTTTGTAGTTAACTATTTACTGTGTCTTGCGTCTTGTATATAAATGTTATCTTTAATTGTTATACCTATGTTTTTATGAACCTTCCCACGCACACACCTCTACAATATTTATAGAATACTAAATAAAACTAGCTTTATACCGCGGCTGTGTAAAAAGTCTAATGCCTATGTGTTATTCCAGACCATAATCTATCACTGTGCCAAATTTCATCTAGATCCGTTCAGTAGTTTTTACATGAAAGAGTAACATCCATCCATCCATACTCACAAACTTTCACATTTATAATATTAATAAGGATAATGAAGTCTAAATCCTACGATAAATATAATTTTGTTTGTGCACCTGCCATTAACAACTCTGCATCTCTCTCAGATTGACTAGGCATTAAGTCCGCCGTTGTACATATTCAAAAAGTTTAAACAAATAAAAATTTACTAACTTCATTAAAAAAAAATGTGAGCCATCACGGGACGCCTGGCAGATGTGAAACATCGACATTATTTTGTAAAAGTAATATGCAGAAAAAAAGTTTTTTTTTTTTTTTTTTTTAATTAAAAAAAAAAGTGTCGCGGGGGACTTTACAAACATACAATTAACGGACACAAATTACACCCAGACTCAGAACAATTCTTTGTGGGTCACACAAAGTTTTGTCCTGTGCGGGAATCGAACCCACAACCTCGTGCACAGCAGGCGCATACTGCGACCACTAGTCCATCGAGGCAGTCAAATTTTCATTAAATACAAAAAACTACGAATTTATTTCAAATCGTTATCATGACGTCATCGCGTGGCGAGTTTTACGTGCGGCTATACATGTTTCACATCAAAAAATCGAATGCAATTATTAAGAAGACGATCATGTTTATTGAGCAGATCTGCATTCAGATCAAAATAACATACATCAATATAATCAAATAAAGGTAAAATCAAAGTCTGCACAACCATTGTTTTGGTCCTACAAGATATAAAGTTCTCCAGACGATATAAGGCACGAAAGGTACCAGTAACTCTTCTGCTAACACTGGTATCGTGAAACGATAAGTCTGCCTGTTAAAATTGTAATCAAGAAGTAGTCTAAGATCCTTAACTGACAGACTATAAGGAATAGACAATCCATCAAACTACTTAACATGCATTACTGTCTACGCTTATGGCCTGGCATTCACTAGTTATCTTGAATGTTTGTACAATATTGTCATAAATAACGTCGAGGTAATACGAGATTTAGGCATTATATTGGATACAAAGTTGCACTTAGACGTACATGTAGACACTATAATTGGTAAAGCATTTAAGATGTATGGATTTGATGTTCGCTCCAGTACAAATTTCACCCGGCCTTCCACATATCTCCACTTATATAAATCTTTGGTCCGTTCACAGCTTGAGTATGCCGTTCCTATCTGGAATCCGTTTTATGACAAATATGTCAATGCCATAGAAATTGTACAAATGAAATTTTTGCGCTGTATGCATTTCAAGTGTTATCGCAATAAGCTTTCATATGAAGGATTGCTAGTAAGATATAGATTGTTGACATTAGAACATAGGCGTCTGTATCTACAGGCAATGTTACTGTATGACCTTTGTCACAATAGCTATGATTGTATTCCACTCACAAATAGAATCTGTTATAGAATACCCACAAGAACACATAGTCGAAATTTATGTAATATATTTGCTACTTATAAATGTCGCACCAATGCTGGTAAACGATCGCCGATGTTCCAGTTGGTTGATTCATATAACAAGCACTTCAATTCTATAGATCTAATGGCAACACGTCCTAGTCTATTTAAGAAACAATTGCTGACAAACTTAGACGTAGCTTAGCACTTGCCTAAAACAGTTTTATTTTTATGCTACAATTTAATTTAATTTTTCTTTTTTTACAATTGAGTCATTGTTCTCATCTAAAAACATACCCCTAGATTATTTTGTCTATATGTGGTAAATGTCGCTGGTGGCACAATTATGTTATTTACATATTGTTATACTATAAGGAACTATGTATTGTGTCATTGTTTGTTTACCTAAATAAATAATAAAAAAAAAAAAAATCCACAACAAAGTAATCATTAAACTAGTAGAACTTTTCCATTTCAAATAAAACATATAAATCATTATCCTGACTGATCTTGTGCTTGGTTTCTTCCTATCGGGCTCTGAAAATGTAGGAATTATCATCTCAACCCATAAACATCCCACTGCTGGGCTCGGGTCTCCTCCATACACTTGAAAGGATATTACATTAATATACCACGCTGGCCAGACGGGTTGGGAGGTTTTTCCCGCTTACAGTAGACTCGAATGACATCCTCTTCGGGGTGAAATGGGGTGGTGATATTTGTGCTCTTAATTCGTTATTACACGGAGAAGTGAAGGAATATAGAGTACTCATGCGAAACTGACGTGTCACCGGGTGTGAGGTACCTGGTCAACAACAACGTCATCATGCGTCGCGGGCAGTGCGGCTCGACTGTGTGCGAGGTATATTTAGTTATAATATGTAGCTTAGTATTATTATTGTTACTAACGTATATGTGACGTATACTTAATAAATATATTTTATTATTTATAATATGAATGTTTGTGCGCATACTTTTTCAATATAATGTTTGTTTTGTTCCAAGCGTTTCGTACCTTAGATGAAGTTGCTGTGACTCGAATAGTTCTAGACAATAACTGTAGCGACAATAATGTAATTGTCCACTGTACGCTTCTATAGTTCTTGTGGTACACTGCATATAATACAGTTGTTATTTGTTCAGTACTATAGAGTTATGCGTTGACAAAACATTATTGAGATTACCCGCAGCGACGGGCGTGCCTCAGGGTACAGCTCTAGGTCCCGAATGTTGAGTGAGTAGTGAGTAGTGAGTGTAGGCGGTAGTACGTACCCGGAGCCACTTGTCCACGCACTTGGAGTGGAACTCGTGCGCGCAGGGCAGCACGCGCAGGTGCTGGCGCGGCTCGAACTCGCACATGCACACGACGCACGACAGCTGGTCCCCGCGGTGCGTGGCCGGCACGAACTTGTACGAGGGCAGCGCGTCGATCTCGTGGCGCGCCAGCCCGCGCGGCTTGGCCTCGCCCAGCCGCTCCGCCAGCGACAGCAGCGCCTCGTAGTTCTCCGTCTCCGCGCCCTCCGCCTCGTCCGCGCCCGGCCCCGCGCCCGCCCCGCCCGCGCCCGCCGCGCCCGCCCCGCCCCGCGCCTCCGCGTACGGAGACAGCGGGAACATCGCCAGCAGGTTCAGGAACACCTGCGATAGCGATCATTATGTTTTCTTTATTCTTCGGAAAGACCTGTGACTCGCACACTAGGGAACGAGCCCTGTGTCACGGAAACCTTACAAGCGTACGCATATGTATCATATTTTCCAAACTAAAAAAAATTGACAGAAGCTGCATCTACAAACGGTACACACCTGGTATGTCGGCGGCGGCGGCAGGGACAGCGGCTGTGCCACGTGCAACTGTGCCTGCACGTGTGCCGGCAGAGCCGCGCTCACCAGGCCACCACCACCCTGCGGACACGGCGGGAGACCACACGTTATATACTTGTGCGAGGCCACTGATCGTGTTTACCAGGTAACAACTAACGAGATGTATTATATACCTGACTATACACATATTACAGTTACCAAAGAATCGTTAATATTATCAACGAATTAATGTCAAAATTCGTTTAAAATTTTTAAAGAGTACATAATATCGTATTAACGTCGGGAGTTCTTCAGGGAAGCATTATCGGACCCTAGCGATGAGATCAATACAAAACATGTGAAGCTGATAGTACCTGTGTGTGGATGTGATGGATGGGGTGGTGCGGCCAGCGCGCCGCGTGGCGCACGTAGGGGCGCGCGCGCGCGCCGGCCGCCACCACGTGCGCGCCCACGTGCGTGCCCACGTGCGCGTGCGCGGCGCCGCTGCGGCGCGCGTGGCTGAGCGCGTGGCGCGCGTGGTGCGCGTGCAGCTCGAGCGCGGGCGCGCGCGCGTCGGGCGCCAGCAGCAGCGGCGCGGGGTGCGCGGCGTGCGCGGCGTGCGAGTGGTGCGCGTGCGCGTGGTGCGCGTGCGCGTGCGCGTGCGCGTGGTGCAGCGCGGCGGCGGGCGGCGCGGCGCCCCCCAGCGGCGACAGCGCGCCCTCCAGCTCCAGGCGCGAGCTCTCCGCGCGCTACACACAACACACATGCACGCGTTACTATTGTTCACTCACTATTTACATCGAGTCACTGACCTATGTTCTGGTGGCCCACGATAGGCCGGTGGTGGCGATGACTGGCGACTTTGTTCGGATCAAGATTAGTAAAAATAACATTATTATAGTATACTTATTTATTAGTTTATATCGACCGTGAAGCAGAGCAACATCGAGTCGCTTTCTGATCACAGTGGGCGAGCGGACAGTTAGTCAGACAGAGTCCGCAACTTTTTATTCGAATAAGCAGAAGAAAAATGTGTTTTGTGAAAGTTACTGGACGACAATTACCTAACACTACGATGGCACACGCATGGGTGGCTTCTCATTTCACGTGTAGGTTACGTTATTTGAATTATTTATAACTTCCAAAGCAATATATTCGCGTAATGTTTGACAGACGATAGATAGCACTATCCAACAACAGATACCACTCGTGTGCAACCGAAACAGAATTTCCATCCCGAATCGAATCTTCAGCTTCGATCCCGATCTCAGTTTCAGACAAAAATCGAAATCTATAGCATGATAAAATAACAGATAAATTAAATTATACTCAAAATTTTAAAGAACATTAACGAGTAAACTTGATAGCCAGTGAACTCAGCTGGCAATCGAGTTAACTCACCCGAAGCTAGCCGCATGACGTGCGAATTTCGGCTAGGCCGAAACTGTAATTTTGGCCGAAACCTAACTTTCGGCCGTTCACTAGATGGAGCTACCTAATATAAAAAAATGCTAAATACTCAATACAACTGGAATTAGTATTGTTGCATTCGTAATGTAAGTCTTGTACACATATATGTATGTGTTACTAACCTGTGAGTTGGTGATGTAGTGTGGCGGCGAAGCGAAGGGCCCGCGCGGCGGCGGCGGCGGCGCGAAGCTGCCGTGGTACTGCAGCCCCGCGTACACGCCGCCCATCTACAGCACGCGCGCGCTCGTCACCACCACGCGCCGCGACCTCCCACACGACACTCGCGCAACGACACAACACCGCCACCACGGGGGCGATACTTTGTAACTGATCAAGTGTTACTTGTACATGTTGCAATGGTCGCTGCGACAGTATCGTGTACGAGAGTCCGCTTTGTTACCGCCGAGAGCCGATGTGACGACACTGCTGCACCACGCCACTCAATATAATAATGTATTTAACATCAACTAATAGTCAAGTGCGAGTGTGCGTCACACGGGCGACGGCGGCGCGGCGCGTGGAGGGGCCCAAGTACCAGGAGACATATACAGCTGAGTATCAGTAGAAGCACGAGTACGCTACTCTCTCTCGCTCACATACACATACATACATACAACACACGTGGCCTACTCGCTAGAGATCAAAATGTGCGCGTCACTAGAACATCCGCAGTCAATAGAAAATATAATGTTGTGGTAATATAAAAAATATAATAATTTATAGTGAATATAATAATATAGGGGTATCAACACTACGCTACGTGGACGCTGCTAGGTAGGAGAGCTAATATATATATTGTATAGCACGATATATATAATATAGATAGAGAACGAGAGCAGCAGGCGTGTGCGCGGGTTAGTTCGGGCGGCGAGCGGCGCCACTAGCGCTCCACACACCTCGTGTTAATCATTGTTCACAATAAAAGAGCATATGTTTAAGAAACAGCCAAGTTCTAATTATAATATAATCAAAGCGACCAGCCAAATATTTTTTTCAATTTATTCTCTACAAAATACCAAAGCTTGTTGCTAGCGGCAAAAATCTTAAATAAACAGTGTGGCAAAACCGTCGCCGGTCTCGGTCCGCGTGCCCGACGCGCGCACGACACGCGCACGACACGCGCACGACACGCGAGCCGAGACTCGGCCACGCTCCAAAACGTACACGAAGAACACGGAACACATACACAAGGTATCCAAAAGTGAGGAAAATCGTTGCATGCGGTATATACCAATAAGAAAATATTTATGTGGCGGGGTTAGTGGACTAAAAAAAATATTTGGGAAAGTCGCTGCGGACCGCACCGGACCACACCGGACACCCCGGGCGGGGCCGGCGGGGTGGGCCGGGTCACGCGCGGTGACACTCCTGCCTCCTCGCTACACGTACGGATATCTCATTATTGACACCTCGACAATTACTTCATAATTAAATGTTCATTGTGAAAATATCTGAGTCTCTAACTTGAGAAGGGCTAGACCGATTTGACCAACTTTTTGTTTTGCGATAGGCTTTTAGCGAAAAATGAAAATGTTGCCCGGATAATTACTTATTTCAGATTTCATGGAAAAATATTTTTTAAAGAAGCTATATAAGTGAATATGAAAATCTGTAACTTTTATATAAATTGAAAATGTACATTTAGCTAAATACATAAAGTTAGTGAAGCATACATAAAGTCGCGACGACTTCGCACGCACTAAGAAGCACGTGTCAATAACGAGACTGCGTGAGCAGTGGAGGCGAGTGCGTGAGTCACCGCACACAACGCTACTCACACACCAGGTGACAGTGCCGTGAGTATAGCACCCACAAGCACCCCGGAGGTGCCGGTACAATCAGCCTCCGCTCACTCAGTATTGTTGCTTCCACAACCACTACATATCGTTGACATGTTAAAGCGTCACCAGTTAAATCGTCGGTACAGGAGAGTGTGTGTTGATGATTGAATGAGAATTACTCTTTAGGCGTATTGTTTGCTGCCGAGTGTAAGCGTGTGCTATTCAACAGCGTAGGCTTGGAATGTTTCTTTGTTAGTTGATATTGTGTTAA
Organism: Trisateles emortualis; assembly: GCA_947095525.1. Lineage (NCBI taxonomy): Eukaryota > Metazoa > Arthropoda > Insecta > Lepidoptera > Erebidae > Trisateles > Trisateles emortualis. The sequence continues at coordinate 87,887 of OX352756.1, forward strand.
CACTAGCCTGCGGTATGTTGCCGATGAACCGATGGAGGGACAGTTAGTATTGTGTGTGTGTGTGTGTGTTGTGGCTCACTACGAGCTAACATGACAGGTGCGAACTGTACTCTACGTATATGAAGTGTGTTGTGTCGCCACGGGCGTCACACACCGCACACCACGAACACTGTTTGGTTCACGTATATCATATATTTTCGACTTTACCGAAACCGAATATTAAGCTAAGGCCGAAATCAAAACTGATGCTGAAACTTATGGTAAAATTATAGTATTTTACGTGAAAGTAAGGAGTTATTAGTGAGTTAAAATATACTACTTCCTAACATTTACAAGCATAGGTAAGAAAATACTATAGTTCAACTTAAATCAGTTTCGGCTTTAGTTTCGGTATCGGCCGACGCCGAATATTCGGCTGCGGTACAATCATATAGATCTGTTCGTTCTTATTACAACGGGCGACAAATTGGACGAAACCTGATTGTAATGTTGAATTAATTTCGTTTCATATATAGTGTTGTTGTGGTGAGTGAGATCAGTTAATGTTTGTGTTTGTTCGGTACAAGTGAGCAAAGACATAATAAATACAAAATATACACACACAATGTAGATAGAACACGTATCAATCACCAGAAGCTCTAATATCTATATATAAATGTAAACGTTAAGTGAACAGAACGTATTGTTGTGTGAGACGTTAGACAACGAAGCGACAGTGTGGAGGCGTCAAATGTTTAAGTTCACGTCGAAGCGTCCCGTCTGTGTACGTCTCACGTCTACACTACGCGTCGCCTCAGCCCAGTGTTGCCAACTTATACTTAACTTATATAGATTGAATATTTTATAAAGTTGTTACACTAGAAATAACAACAGCAGCGGCATGAGTATAAATATATTAAAACAATTCTTGCAAATCAGAGCTGTTATATTTATTACAGACATTTTATTTGCACTAAATTTTTATTCGCATAATTATGTTTTGTCTAATTGTTTTTTTATACTATTAATGACTTTTTATACACACAAGCTTGTGGCCCGCTTGATGATAAGCAGTGACCGTAGCCTATGGACGCCTGCAACACTATGGGTATCACTTGGGTTTGATTATAATCTACTAAATAATAAGCATAAGCGTGGAATATAAAAAAATCTAAAGAATTGTAAAACATCAAAGATTTTCATCATCTAACAGACACAGAAGTGATATAAGAATAAAATGAGTAACACCTCGAGTCTATGTACTCAGTAGGTATAGTTAGTGTGGTAAGTTGGCAACACTGCGTCGTAGGTGGTGGTGTGCGCAAGCGACACGTACAGGCGGCGACATCTGGGCATGCATGTGTGCGTGCCGCCGACACACGCTAGTGGCGGCGAGCGCTATCGTAACACCGACAGTACCAAGTACAAACTAGAGAATGAACAAACCAAGCGCGGGTGAACTCGACTGCCTAGAGTCCCTCGCAGTGCCACGCGACATACACGCCTCTTAGTAAGTGTATGTCGTCAAATATGGGCGTCTGTCGCAGAGTGTCGCGTCGCACTGCACAGGCACTAACACTTACACTATAGTTGCGCGACCGGCGCGCCCTCGTCGCGCTCCACACAACATGTTCCGCTACTTCACTCATTTCAGAGTCAATAGATACAATATATAACTTTTGCAAGCATACAATGTACGGTAAGCGAAACTAGTAGATATCTTAAAAATATTATTTAGTTCCTTTACGTTACAATTTATAAACTCGTACGTGTTGATCGTGATAGTGAGAGATGAGGGCGCGGCGGTCGGAGAGAAGGTATCGTATAATAATAATAATAATGTTAAACGCTATCATAACAGTAAGTAGTAACAAGACAGAGCGTGACAAGCCGACAGATCGACCAGCAACCTCAAGCGTCACCACACCGCTGCGTCACGCGACCCACACAACCCTGCTTACCCCTGCACGCACACACACACACAGACAGTAGCATGTCTGACATATTGTGACATTAGCATGTGCTACATAATGTTACTATGTTCTAATATCGCCATCTCTATTTTGATGTAAAAGAAACAAGATGGCTCGCTCGCTACTGTAGTCTAAACACGCAGTATGCACTTAATATTCTCAACGAAACATGATTCTACGAAACCAAATATGAAATTTTCGGCTGAAGCCGAATTTTTTGTTTCGGTTTCGGCCTAAGCCGAAACTAATGCAAAAGTATATCGTTACACTTATAAAAAAAAACAATTTCGTACTGGGATTCTGCATCGACCACACGCTCGGGCACTTATAAATACGTTTATGGAGATTTAAATTGTATTTTTTTTTTCTTACACCTCCTTTATTGAATCTGTTTTGTGCATTGTCATGCATCTGTACCTACCATAGATAAAGTATCTTATTTATTTATTGAAACCCAACTTACAGTAAGTTAAAAGTAAATAGTACAACTTTTATAAACAAACTTTAGTTTTGGTTTCGTCACAAATATTCGGTTTCGGCAAGATTATTCAGTCGGTTAATAAAATTCAGAAAATGTCTATACATATATTAATAATAAACTTATTTCTTCACAAAATGGCCAAGAGCCAGTGTGTGTCAGCTACACGGTCTCTGTGTGTGTATATGTGTGGAGGGGGGACGTTTGGAGGAGGGGGGGGGGGGGTTTGGGTCGAGTGACGTCACTAGATACAAAGTGCAGTACGGCCCGCCGGCAACACGAGTTGTTAGTTTGGTTTCAATTTAATATTCAAGTTAGTACCGAACAAGTCAAGTATTGCCGGCGCGCGGTACAAGCACCGCGTGGACCTCCGCCCCCAACATGTCGCCCACCACGTTGGACAACACGTTGGGCACAACACTCAATTAATAATTAATTACTGACTAAACAGTACAATGTAACTTATTCGTATATTATATTAAGTAGTAAGTAGAACTTCAGTCCAATGATTGACAATAAAATAAATATGGCGCACATCACCGCGCGTGGTATTAAAAATGGCGAAGCATGCAAATACTTAAGGACTTTAAAATGTGAGATAACGGAAGATATCAATAATTGGACAGTTACATCAAGCGATTAGTATTATATACAGGACGCGTGTGCGGTGCACGTGGTGTGCGCACACACGTGAGCGCGCCACGTGCACCGCACACACACACACACACACAGTACACACTAGGTACATACCCACCCCGTGTTACGAGCATGCGCCCCGCCCTCTACTGGCAACACCACCAACACAGACGCCGGTACAAGCTACAGGCTTTACTAATCTTAATTAAATTTGACAAAAAGATAGATGGTGTCCTGGTCCCATACATAATCTATTAATAACAGCTAGTTTGAAAATAACAGCTAATTTAAAATGAATTTGTCATTTGAATATATAACTTATACTGTAACATTTAAAGTTCAATTAGCTTCAACGATCTTGTAATGGCGTCCAGTGTGGGTATAGTAGAGCACGTCGTGTGTAGGTATAGGTATATATATATATATATAAGTAGTCCCACGCACACCGCCACGTGACACACACACACACACACACACACACTCACACACACATGCTATGTGTCATGCGTATATGTGTTACAAACAACTACACACAGCGGTGTAGTTGTGTTCCTGTGTGTCATTTACATGTCTCCAGCGCTCATTTAGGAAGGTGTTTTGAAAGAAATCAATCAATCATTGTTGGTTGTTATGTTATATAAAAGTTATTTTGTAATAAAAATAAATAGTCAACTATTTATATATTCAGTTGTGGGCCTGCGGTCTGAAGTGTGCAGTTAAAACATTTTTGACAACATACGACTTTGGTATCGTAAACTATATCGAAAGTTTCGGCTACAAAGGGCGTAACTTTTAATCACATACTTTTGCCAACATGGTATAAATAAAATAAATACTTTTAGTTTTAAGTACCTAACTTTAGTTTCAAACCGACTTCAAAAATAAAGAAGGTTCTATATTCGTTTGTGTGTATAAAATGTAAAGTATGTTCAAGAAAGGTTTTTTGCTCTTTGTCAAAAGTATGAGATTTTGAGTTACGCCCTTTGTATTTGTGCGCGAAGTGTTAGTTTATTTTTTATTGAATTTAAATTTGATCGTGAGTTACAAGAACTAGTATATATGACTAACAAAGTGGATTAACATAAGAAGTACAAGGCGCAAGACAAGTTACGACGTCTGGAGTGTGTGTGTGTGTGGGTGGGGTGTGGCGGTGTGTGTGCTGGGCGGCGCGTACCTGGTGGTAGCGCAAGTGCGGCAGCGCCGCGGGCAGCACGGCGGCGCCCCACAGCTCGGCGGCGCCCACGCCCACCTACACGACACACGCGCCACGCGCCGGTCAGGACGAGCCACGCGCACCCACGTACACACCGCAACAGTTGTACGTTCATCGACTACTTTACTCGTTTTCAAATATCAATTTTATTGCCAGTTATTCTCATGTCTATGAATGAAGCGCTCGTAGGTAAAATCATTCTCGTTTTTAATTAATAATTCATAATAAACAAAAAAGTTAAAGTCCAAATGAATGAAAAAATATTGCCTGAGACAAAGTCGACAACTCACAACTTGTTCGCTGGATACGTCGGTAGGTGTCGCGCGTGTGTCGCGTGTGTGCGCTATGCGACACACACGCACACACACGCGTGTACGTCCGTGTCCTTACACTAACTTACAACTAAAGTACACTCAATATAATATATATATATATTACCGTCAATGTGCGACACACTGACAATACTAACATTCACCGGTCAAACTATGAAACATATTATTTCCAATGCGAACAAGCTTTCTCTCACGTCCAAATGTGGAGGTTAGTTTAAATATAAAAATAATATATGTTTGGTATATTGACCGGTAATTATTACGTGATAATATCCGTCAGTACACGAATAACAATAAGTGGTGAGAGCGGAGGGGGTGGTGGTGACGTCACCACCACGACGCCGCCCTATCGTATGCTATGCCCAGATTGACAACGCAACACCTAGCGACCCGCGTACCACGTGTCCTCCTCGGCATACACCAGCGAGGGCTGCTCCTTATATTGCGTCACAATAATATTACATAGTACCTACTTACCGATAGAGGCATCATAAACCGAAAATAATTTAAATGTGATAAAATTGTCAAACAGTAGGATCTCACGATACGCCCTTCCGCACTAAGAGTTTCTGGACAATGCGCTAGAAGCTCACCTGAATTATACGAGCTTCGTGTTTCATCAGAAAAAAGAAGAGACGTTATAAATAAAGATCGTATAATTGTCGCACTCGCACCGTCACTGAGATAATAAAGGACGCAAGTCAAGATACGTCTGTTGGTCGAATTGGCATAAATATACGATCTTTTAAACATGAGGAATGATTTGCGATACTTTGGTATTATGTAAATGTAGGCAAAATGTCCAGTTACATTGGTAAAGTCTCAATGCATCAACTTTTATATTTGTGGCCGAAGCGTGTCTTATGAGACACGAAGTTGTTATAGTACGTAAAGTTTACGTGTCAACGTGTGGCGGCACGCAGGCGCCATCCGTCAGTGCAACATACAATATAAGAAACAACTGTCGCTCGCTTTCATCAATACTTAATTATATGACAACAATTATATATCGGTCATTGAATTTTGATGACAAGTGTTCATTGAAACATAAATAAGTCATTAAATATTATAGTTATGGGTTTCGTTCAATATTATGATAAAGTATAATTTGTCGCTATCAACTATGTGAACATATGGCTGTGTATTCTATATATAACTTATATTTGTGTGTCGGTCGAGTCTAACACAAGTATTTGTCAAGAGATGGTGTGAGACATACGAGTACATATGTACTAGTTCAGTACTAAGTAGTAGGTATATTGTGTGGTAACTGCAAGAAATTTGCACGATTAACTTTATTTAATATTAAATTCCATTGATAAAGTACACGACACAAACGTACGTACAGACAATTGAGGTATCTTCAACTGAGCTGAACGACCCTCCAAACAATAATAGTTTGAGCTAAAAACGGCAGTAGGCCAGAGAAATTGACCAAATAGACATATCATAATGTTACGTTTTCTCAGCTCAAAGGTGATCAAATACATAAATGATTAGTTTAGTTTTAGCTATCGTAACTTTAAGTTACGTAGTCGTGTACGTGTGTGTCGTGTGCGTGGTGTAGAGGGCGCGTGCGCGTGCACGAGCAGCGCGGCACATACCTGCGTCCGCTGCGGGTGCTCGCGGTGAGGGTGCGCGGGGTGAGCGGGGTGGGCTGGGTGCGCGGGGTGAGCGGGGTGCGGCGCGTGCGGGTGCCAGCCCACGCTGCCCAGCGCGCTGAGTCGAGTGCCACGTAAAGGCATCTGTAAATTAAACGAAACAAATCGCTCTAATACAGGTTTAAGAGTGTAGTCTCTGTGATCTTTGGAAAGCATTAGACTGCGTTGAACATACGCATTCAACAATAGGTCTCTATGAAATCACAGTCACTACGGTATTTCGTAGCTGCACTTAATCTTGTCGCCGCCGACCTAAGTGATAGAGTACAAAACGTCAATATGATAAAAATAGGTCTTCGGGATTACCTGTAACGAAGAGCGTTCCCCAGGGTTCAGTTCTTGGCCCTTTTCTTTTTCTAGTATAGAATGACCTTCTTAAGAGTTGCTTTGTAACCTAAATGAGTTTGCAGGTGAGCACTATAGGGGTAGGCTATCTCTCGCCCACCATCTATCCCACTTGCACCCGGTGTTGAGCGATGACTTGGTCAACGATGGAACACGTTCGCCTAGAAGATACCTATTCACTCGCAACTTTAAATAACATTTAAGTAATCATCATACAGGAATAAAAACCGTTCAGTACCTGGTTGATATCAAGTAGCAGCGGCGTATGGTGCGCATGCGCATGATGAGCATGAGGTGCATGCGGCGCATGAGGCGCGTGGGGCGCGTGCGCCACATGGGGCGGGGGCGCGTGTATCGCGAGGTCGAGCGGCCGGTCCGGCCACGCGCCGCCGCCCGCGCCGCCGCCGCCTACGTAGCGGATCCGCCGTCTGGAACATGCCGCACCGATTGTTACTAACCACACATTGTCAAACACGGTACGCCTATCCTGGAATGTACTATTGGTTCCTGCAGACACGTGTACATATTAACAGCACAAGTTTTGCCGCGACGTTACCTGGGCATCAAAGGGACATACACATAAATCCACACTTTGTTAGAACAGCACAAGGTGGTCGCAATCAGACCACAGCACGTGTTGTGTACATATCAACATGTACGTGTGTCCAACATAGATGAACGACACGTACGCTGGAACGCGCACTCACTCACCAACTAACAAAGAATTTTGTGTCTGCTTTACCAGGCACTTCTCGGACTCCTCCAGCTTCGTATAAAAAGTCAGTATGCCTCAATGTTAATATCACGGAGCAGACCGGAATTAGATAAAATAATGTTAGATGCGCGATACTCACGGCGGTTGGTAGTGGTGCCTCGGCGTCCGCCGCTCGACGGCCGGCGCTGACACTGACACGTTGCTCTCGCCTGGAACAGTGACAGCCACACGATATAAGTCCCGCACCATACACTTTTGTACTTCACTACATTTCTTTATAATTTCACTAGCGACCCGCCCTCGTTTCACTCTCTTTTTTTTAATTTCTCGTATTTATAATATGCATGGAATAAATATACCTATAAACCTTCCGGAAGAAATTTTCTAAATTAAAGTAAAATACGCATCAAAATAATAAAAAGAGCAGTGCGTACATAGCGACACACAGCGGGAAGCGACTTTAAACTATTTCATAGGTTCAGGTGAGGTACCTGAGGAGAGATGCCTAGAGATGCGCCGCCTCTTCCTGCTGGGACTGTCGCCTGCTTTCGAGGAGAGCTCGCCGTCGGACGAGCCCGCGCCGCCACTCAGTGAATCCCCCACGGAGCCCTCCAGTGGGTTCGTGTCCTGGAACACGCACCGACCCCCCATTATTGATGCACTTGCCTTAGCCCACATGACATGACTTACCTAAGCATGAGTAAGGCCCGCCACGCAAGTTTACTTCGAACTCATGACATCATTGTAATCAAACCTAGAAGTGTTACGTCTTCGGGCGGCTTAATAACTCAAGGCACTATCAGATTTCCCTCAAGTTTGATAGTGTCTTGTGCTTTGCAGCCACCATAACATGTCAAACCATGATAAAGATTGTCCGATGTACGTTTATTGAATTTTCTTATTAGAAAATATTAATTTATAAATAAGGAAGTAAGCAATTCTAGTTTTAGAGAAAAGACAACAATTTCTAGTGGAGTAGCAATATAATTTATAGTCTTCTCTGTAAAACTAGAATATGTGGATGTAGCAGCGGTTCATACTCAGACTCATATTGGCATTGAACTCACCAGGAGTTTGGGTTAGATCGCATTTAAACAACAGTTCCCGAATCTCATAGAGAGAAAGGGTGCGAAGAGCCTCTGCCCGTAGACCCTTAAGAATGATTTCTGGATTTAGAAAACAGTAATGCTAGAAAGACAACAATGACAAACGTGTGTGTAGTGTAGAGTGTACTGACCATGTAGAGGTGACAGTGCGGCAGGTGCGGCTCGGCCGAGGTGCCCGCGCCGCCCGGCGACATGCGCATCTCTGCAACATCACACGCACACACATCAACCTCACCGTATTATATATCCACCAGGGTACGCACTACCCTCAGGCAGATTAGCTGACGTCTCATTTTATATTCATCGAGGGCTAGCTGATGTTACTATATAGTTATGTTCTGTTAATAATATAATTTCAAGTAGAATACCACATTTCTGATTAAGTATCTTGAAGAATAAGTAGATTGAAGGGAAGCATGTTCGGATCAAATCACTGAGAAAGGGATTCTAAAGACGTCATTCAGATTAACATAAATGTAAAAAATATTTGTGCAGAATCGTTTAACATCTTGTTAAGGAGCTACTCATAGTAGAAATAATCTGTCATTGTCCCGTGTCATGTATGTCGAGATGGAATAATTGTAGTCTGTGGACGTGACGCATATGACTAGTGTCATGGCATAAAGGGACAGAATGATACAAATTAAAAGAAATGTGGCAATTTTAAAAACATTTGAATGTTTCTATCAATCATACATATATTAAAACAAAAAAATATACTGCTTCTCTTGAGAACCTCATTTGTTTTTTTCGTCTAAAGTAACTGCATTTGTACACGGTCGCTGTTAATGTAACTGAGGAAGAGCCTGGGGACAGCAGGCCTCCAGGAGGACCATTTACTTTTCTTTCAAGCTTGCGGCAGATGTCAGGACATTTTTTATAGAAATTGAGATATTGTCAAATGTTTCCAGTGTTACGCGTGACAATGTCTCGCGGCGCGTACAAGCATCACTAATAATAATAAATAATAATAATAAAGTTTTTATTTCCACTCATACATTGTTTTCATACATGAATTGAGGCAGCTCTAGTAAGTTACAAAAGTACTTGTGTGGGAGCTGTCTCGCCCTTCCCTTAGACTATCTCTTACAATGATGAGATAATGAGAAGATAATTAATCACTAGATGTGTGTGCACGCGCACAGAGCGTACCTGCGCGTCGTCGCTCGGCGGCGGGCGGCGGCGGCGCGGCGGCGCGGCGCTCGGCGCGGCGCGGCACGCCCGCTCCTCCTGCGACACACCGCACTATGTACTCACTACTCGTCAAACAGAGAGCTCCACTCCAAACTAACATCTATGCTCGTTTAAACTTTATAACATTTATTGTTCTTTACTCTCATCTCCGTGGCGTCTCTACTTATAGCTAATCTGTACTCTGTATTGGGCGAGAATTGAAATAATAAAGTTGGTGCCATTTTGAACCGTATCTATTACTGCTCACATAGGGGGTACAACGTTTAGGAATAGCCAGCTGGCAGCCATCTTGATTTTGTTGCGCCGGACGATAAATACCGCAAATTTGATAAAAATGGCGACTGTATAGGTATGAAAAGTTCAACGAATATAAGATTCTCGGCAATACTTGTACAACAGTCAGATTTAGTCGCTCATATTGGAACGCGTTGCGGTCGCCTGTGAGGTGAACTTCCTCAGTAGAGCTAGAGCTGCTCCAGCTTGAGCGACATCATCATCATCTTAGTTGAAAGACGTCCACTGGAGTCCGCTGGAGATAAGCCTCCTTCGAGGACTTCCGCAGCATTCGGTCCTAGGCTAACCTTGTTCATCGGTTGCCAGCAACCTTCACTAGGTCGTCGGTTGGTTCTGAAGTTGTCACCACCATGTTGGTTACAACTCCAGAACGTTTTATAACTATAACTCACCTATACTGAGTGGTCTATTGTGTGGCTCGTGGTGATGCTGCACGTGTGGCGGCTGGTGGTGGTGATGGCGCATGTCGCGCATCTCACGCACTTCACGCATGTCGCGCATCTCGCGCACGTCGCGCATGTCACGCATTTCGCGGACATCGCGTATGTCGCGCACTTCACAAATGTCACGCACTTCCCGCATGTCCCGCATCTCGCGGACGTCACGCATGTCACGCACTTCGCGCATCTCCCGCATGTCGCGACCTTCACGAATGTCGCGCATATCACGCATGTCACGCACGTCGCGCATGTCACGCATGTCGCGCATGTCACGCATCTCGCGCATGTCACGCACTTCACGCATGTCACGCATGTCGCGCACCTCACGCAACTCGCGCATGTCGCGCACGTCGCGCTTGGCGGGTGGAGCGTGCAGTGCGTGCGCGGCGTGCGGCGCGTGGAGAGAGGGCGGGGGGGACGCGCCCGCGCACACCTCCTTCGGGCTGCCCGCGCTACTGCCATCGCTGTCAACAACAAACAACATACACATATATATAATTATTGTTTTCATAGTGAGGTAAGTTAGGATCTTTAAGAGAAGACCGATAATATCAATAACAGCGCAGTGATAATACTGAAGTCGTTTCAAATACTTCTTTACAAACATACCAAATAAAAGGGAAATCATAAAACGAGCGAATTAAAAAAAAACTTAGCGACTGATGATAAGATACTGTAAATTCTAGCCGTGCGACTAAATTAATAGGTGGGCGACTAAATTACTAGGTGAACGACTAGAATTCATGCATTTGAATATAATTATATATTCATGCATATGCTACCAGAAACGAGATGCTATCAGACAAGTAGGTTAGGTTAGGTTAGAACTGTGACCCCAACAACGCGCGTGCCACGTACCGCGGCAGCGGCCGGCGAAGCGCTAATTTTGATAAATTGTGTTCGCCCTCAGATTTTCGTTCACTTAGTATTTCTGTACGCCATATTCAGTAATTTTGACAAGTGTGTTCAAGACACTGAATTTAAAAAGAACTGCTGATTTTAGCGATATTTCTATAAAATTTGTTCATGATTACAATTTTTAATATAGCTCCATATCTTGCAGTAATACTTAACAGATGTGTTAATTAATAAAGACGTATTTCCTGATCTAATGAAACTAAAAATCATACCTTTGTTTAAAAACGGATCTAAATATGAACCCCATCTGACTTCAGACCATATCCATATTGTTATTAGCATACTAAAATTGATAAGTATTAATGAAAAATATGGTCTCAGAAAGAGTTGTTCTACAGTAGATAAAAGTGTTACATCGCTAAAGCATGGAAAAATTCAATAATTACTATTAGTGTCGTCTGTGACCTTTCAAAAGCCTTTGACTGCGTTGAACACAGAACGCTCCAGAGAAAACTCAGGCATTACGCGTGTCAGAGATGCGGCAGTCAACCTAGTTGCCGTGTCTAGTGCATGCCGCACATTTCCATTTGGGTCCACGTACGACATAATACACACAGCGTTGTAATAGTGTTCCTGTACGTGAGTTAGTGCAGGTTATGCAACAAGCTTTTGTTCAGTTCCCTCTTCTCTCTGGACTGTAGATATGATTCATTGTTTTGTATTTTATTATTTATTAAGACTGGCCTGTTGGTCCAGTGGTTAGTGACACTGACTGTTTAGCCGAAGGTTGTAGTTTCTATTTCCACACGTGACAAAAATTTGTGTGATTCATATATGTTTGTTCCGAGACTGGGTGTAATTTGTGTCAGTGAATTGTATGTTTGTAAAGTCTCCCGCGAAACAGGGCTTGTTTTCCCAGGGTACGATTTGTCTTTAAAAAAATATCGTTAATAGTAGTATTGTCCGGGTCTATTAAATATTACAAATAAAATAGTTTCACATTTCGTTACAACTATATTTCAGCACTTTCTGCACAATTACGAATTGTAACTACAGATCTGGCGATTGAAAAGAGTGGTCTGAGTTTCTTGCTGGTTCATTCCTTAAGCTCTGTCTGTTCGGACAGCAAACCCGGCAGTATGCCCATTAGATAACAACATATTTCATTGAAGTGTCAAAGTGCAAAAGATGCTTTCTGCGCAATTGTTCAACATATTTGTCGGCCATTATACAGCGCACCGCAGCTTTCACGCAGCGTGGTGCAACAGTTGCGCCACCGTCACCGTCACGTCACGCGCGCACGACACCCGCCTGCGAAGGCTGCACGTGCGCGTGCGCCGCGTCACCGCCTCACCGCGCACCGCTTACGTACCGCGCTACGCTGCGCTTATATATTATTAGTTGTATTTACTAAACTTTATTTGTTACTACTAGATACCTTTGTAGTTGAGCAGGCAGAGCGTCAAATGTAACAGTGTAAACATTTATATACATTTATATATAAAGATATTATATCCAAAATTAATGGCTGTTATATTCAAACACTAGCTGTTGCTCGCGGCTCCGCCCGCGTGGATGTCGGTTATCGCTGCAAAAAGTACTATCTGCGTGCCAAATTTCATCCAGATCCGTTCAGTAGTTTTTACGTGAAAGAGTAACAGACATCCATCCATCCATTCTTACAAACTTTCACATTTATAATATTAGTAAGGGTGTCAACTTAGTACCGACTCATGTATAAAAATATAATATAATATTTTCGGGACAACTCACACAACGCTATCTGATTCCAAACTAGGCAGAGCCTGTACTATGGTAACCAGACAAATGATAAACATACTTATATATTTCTAAATACATAAATATTATAGATATATTACACCCAGACACAGAACAAACATTCGTGCTCATCACACAAAGATTTGTCCTGGGTGGGAATCGAACCCACGACCTCCGGCGTAGCAGTCAGAGTCACTAACCACTAGACCAACAGGCCAGTCTATATGATAACACACCCCCGGGCGCGCCACGCTCCGCAGCCTACCAACTACATAGTATACGTTATCTACATCCGCACCGCGCACCGAGGCGGCGGCGGCGGCGGCGACACAACACACAGACATACACACACACATACATACACGTGGCGCTCATTTCACGGTTATAACAACATTATTGTGACGTAACAATACGTAATATTAACTTAACACATACATAACATGTGACTAAGGACTAGGTTGTACCCTTTAATCTTACGCTCTTTAGCGTGGCGGTGGCTAAATACTTTACACCTAATAGATAGATACCAGCTTTAATTATTTATTGTCCACCGAATAGATAAACAGAACTGATGGCCGTTGGGGCAGAAAGGTTCTAGAGTGGCGACCACGAACTGGAAGACGAAGCGTGGGCAGGCCTCCAACAAGGTGGACCGACGACCTGGTAAAGGTTGCGGGCAACCGATGGACAAGGTCGGCTCAGGATCGAGAGTTGTGGAAAACCTTGGTGGAGGCCTATGTCCAGCAGTGGACGTCTTTCGGCTGAGATGATGATGATGAATAGATAACATACACAACACGTGAAATAACATACGTACGTACGTGTACATACATATAGGTATTTAATGTCAGTGTGTCACCACAACAGCACCACCGCAGCGTTGTACAATACAGCAGCGTGCTTGTATTGCTTAGATAGCACTACTTCTACCTATTCCCTCGAACACTAATTGTAGGTACTTACCTACATTGAAAACGGAATTACAATCAAAGCAATAACACATAGTAGGTAGGTACTTAATAGTAGATACAGGGCAATACCGACAAATATACTTATATATTAAAGCAATGTGGAAAACGACGAGCCCGGAGCAGGACTCGGGTTCCGGCCCAGCGCACTACCAACTGTGCCAACCGAAAGGCGTAGGTTTGAGTCCTGCTCCGGACTCGTCTTTTTCCACATTGCTTTAATATATAAGTATATTTGAGCTGATTGCATAGCAAAAATGCTAAAAATATTTAACCGACAAATTTGTCGATACTATATAATTTCTTTAACAAAATAAATGCTGAAGTTCTTAAATATGTATTCGGTAGCTTATTTGACTTTTATACGTGATTCTATTATATTATACTTCCCACTAACTTAAAAATAATAGTCACAACAACCTTCTTGTAGATGAATTAACAAATGTCGCGTTTTTTTATACACTACCAAAGTGGCAAACAAGCATACGGACGCTTGCAATTTCCGAACCTTTTCTTCCTTTAAAAACCTTATAACTACTTTGTTGAACAACCCAATGGTATAGTGTCACGTAAACGCCAGCTTTTGTAGAAGTATTGAAAATGTAGTCGAGATTGGAGATACACAGTAAAGAGCTGCCATACACACGCGCGGTACGGTACACAAACATCAACAACTTCATGAAAAATTCAGATTTAATTGAACGAGCGAGCAAAGTTCTATTTTTTGTTTAAAAATCAGCTCCCGTACAACAAACGTTGTCTCGTTGGACACACACACACACACACACACACAGAGGAGGAACAACCAACAAAGTTATGTCCAGGGTGAGGATGGAACATGGAGCCCACATCACGCAAGTTTGGTGGACTCTAGCTCGTAACACGACATTATGTCAGACTGCGCCTATATTCTGTAACACTAACATTATTTAACTGCACCTACCTACGTATGGCGTAATAGTTCGCGTAATGAGTTACCACGTCGACTGTTGTGAGTTCGATCCCCACACACACCGCAGGGCACCATACTAGCGAGCAAGCCCGACTGGGGAAGGACCTCCATTTTATAGAATATGCTTGCTTGTCACCCAAGTAGTATAACAAAAATATACGGTGGTGGTAGGCGAGTGGGGAAGTAACCTACTTGTACGCATTAGATGCCAGTTCAATCCCGGGCGGCGCTACTTATGTAAAATTAACTTTGTGGAATTTATATGTAGGTACTAACTAATCAAATGATTTATCATCTTGATAACGGTGAAGAGAAGGCCAGCGTGTGTATAGACAAAGATCTAAACACAGCTCTCTTGTCGAAGGAGAGAAGAGATGTGCCCAACAATATAATACTAATATTATAAATACTGTGGATATTAGAAAGATTAATACTACTTATTTAACAAGTAGTGACAGAAGAGTCTGTAGGGACAGCCGTCGATATCTGTTTGCGTGTAGAGATATAGAATATCAGTTGTTAGTTCAATGCGCACCCAAGTGGAGTATTGGCAGAAACGTAGATGAGAGAACAAGAAACGCAGTCTTAGCTTAAAGAATAAAGTCAAAGTCAAACTCATTTATTCATTTAGATCAAATCCATAATACTTATGAACGTCATTAGAACAATATATTGAAGTAAACAAATGGTGGTGCGAATGCAAGTGTTATAACGAAACTAAAACATTAACTGAATAATATATTATTGTACAGTCGCTCTCTCGCTCGATGTAAAACAACAAAGTCCTTGAGTATCGAAACGTTCGAGAAGAGAAACTGATCCAGTATCGTCTGACCTTGGCCTTCGTACAATACGGGTGAGCAGAGAGGTCACCGTGACTGGCGCACAGTGATATTTCCTAATATTTCTTAAACAATCGTTACTTCGTTAGGTTGCTAAGTATGTGTGACGTGACGCGTCACTGTTACGTGTTGAGTTACGTTACGACGGAGAGTGCACGCATCATGGCGCTGCGGCTGTGGGCGATTACCTCCACAGTTCTACGTTTAATCTTCACACGTCCCTACTAGTATTATAAATGAAAACTGCCCAGGTGGCTTAGCGGTGGATGGCTTTGACTGCTGATTACGAGGATTCTATTCCCGGGTCGGGCCAAAAGTCGATATTGGGTTTTTCTGTCAAAAAATTCACAATAGATGCCCGGAGTTTAGAAATTGGAGGTGTATACACCCCCGTACCTCAGTAAGCACGTAAAACCCTTGGTCCTACGCTTGATCTCTCCGTTGAGATTGGCCACACTTACCGAAATTCAGTTAGGAGGACATTATTATCATAAATGCAAAAAGTATTTCTGCCAGTTGCCTTTTCATTGACTAAACAGCTTTACATATCTTAATGAAATTTTGAAGAAGATAGATCGTATCCTGGGACAGCACATGGGGTACTTTTTATTGAAACAACTGACACCCACGCTAATATTTTTTTTTATACTTGGGTGGCAAACAAGCATACGGCCCACCTGATATTAAGCAGTTACCGTACCCTATTGACGCTTGCAATACCAAAGGAATCACTTGCGTGTTGCCAACTTATTGTTTTACACCAGGGTTTTAAGATGAGAGTATCCCTGAGATAAGAATACGTTTCTTTCAAAACGCATCTCTAAATGAGCGCTGGAACACATCTACATCACTGTGTGTAGTTTTTGGCTGTGGTCTTCGGTAAGGTCCTTTCCCAGTCAGGCTTGCTCGCTAGATGGTGATCTACCTCTCTTAAACTTAATACATGTATTTAAATGTTGTATACTATATGAATACGGTATCACCCGTGACTTCAATGACAGCAAGCCTCAACGATGCGACATTTACATTGTCGCGTCATGTATAACACAATCATCAGAGATAGTTAAAGATCATACGAGTTAACAAACGTTGTGGAAGCTTCCCGTGACTCTACTGCGACACTCCGTCAATTGTTGTTGGACTGCAATTGTACTTTATATATATATAGAGCATTGTCGCGCGTGTGTGTGTGTGTCCTGATGGTCCAATTATATCGTGTTCAGCTATTATACACCGCGCCGCGTGTGCCGCTCCACATACATTATATAAAGAGCTGTTTGGAAAGTCGCACCCCCCTCCCTCCCTTCACCCCTACACCCTCTAGCTCTCAGAGCTCGAAGCTCGGAGCTCGGCAGAACCCTTCACAAGGAACAGGAAACAGGTTTGTGTTAAAAACAACTTTCTTGTCGATTTCGGACACCGACCGCCGAGCGCCGACCGCCGAGCGGACCAACATGTTTTTGCGATAACGTTGCAAATTTTTTATAACTCTTAAAAACTACTGTTACCACGAACAAGACCAGCCAGGTAGGTTTTATGACAGGTAGGGCACCATACTAGCGAGCAAGCCCGACTGGGGAAGGATCTCCACTTTACAGAAAACCACAGCCAAATAACTACACACAGTGTTGTAGTTGTGTTCTTGTGTGTGAGTACGGGTTTCCAGCGCTCATTTAGGGATGCGTTTTCAAAAGAAACATATTCCTATCCCAGGGATACTCCAATCATAAAGCCATAGTGTAAAAAAATGGGTCGGCAACACGCAAGTGATACCTCTGGTATTGCAAGCGTCCATAGGCTACGGTAACTGCTTAACATCAGGAGGGCCGTATGCTTGTTTCATGTTTGCCACCTAAATAGTATAAAAAAAGAAGTAAACGATTCCCGCTCTAGGAAACCGTTTTCAAACATTACTTATCACGCACCCAGATTCGATTTAGCATGGCAAGTGTCCATAGGCTACGACATCTGCTTACCATCAGCTGTATATAAACAATATCACACAATCGTTTGCCCGTGTGTACATAGATCGAACCAACGACCGCGCAGTGGCGTAATGGCAAAGGTGATCATTTGGAGGTCACTATTATTGTTAAACTCTTGGGTGCTAGATCTGGTACACAAAAAGAGGGGGCCAGTCCTCCCTGATACTTTTGCGCCACTTTTGTGCAGTTTTGAGTCATATCTGGCGTAAGTCCATTGTCACTAATAAGAATGCCAATGTTTTAGACATTTACAGAATGAAATACCCTCTTTCTCTTGATAGAGGAGAGGAGACCCGTGCCCAGCAGTGGGACATATATGGGTTGCTATTATTATTACAGAATGAAATATGATGTCTCTGTTACTTGTACCTACTTAGTTGGTTTTACTGATTCGGTCTTTGCAAAATAATGTCTTCGATATTACAGCTTACACAGCTATAGTACAGCGACATGACACATGGGCCATATTTAAAATGTTTCTTATCAACAATAGTACTTGAGTAAAGCTATGAGACAAGATAGCGCATCTTGTCTCGAGAGGGCAGCACTATCTGTCGTCAACTCGTCACCCGTGTTTTTGTGCGGCACAGCGCCAACGTTGCGCTGATATCGCAACCCCGAGCGCAACTGTAGCGCACTTGATAAGCGTCGAGGAAGCTGCGCGCCGGTCGTTCACCCCGCACACATTTAGGGAGCCCCGCGTGGCCCAAATAACAAAACCACGCGCTTCAATGCGTTTTAAACTCTATCACCATAGAAACAGAGAAAAATATCGCAGCCAAACGATTCCCATAAAATGCTCCCACTGCAGTTCGCACCATATTACAGAAGCCATAAGTTTCCATTCGCATGGTAATGTCGTGTGTCAATAAAGTTAAATATTTTTACTGTTTGACAGCCCCTCGATGATTGGCGAAAATGTATATTATTGAACAAGAAAGAAAGTTTAAAGTTGTACGAAGTTTTGCGTCGATGACAAAGTTTGACGTAAACAGGGAATAGGTCGAGAAGTGTTATCTCACTCACGCCTCTACAAGTGAGTGAGATGGAGAACAGTTGCTGAAAGCGGAAGGCAAAACAACAGAAGTTTTTCTTTTTTGTTTATTGTGGGTTTGGTGAACAAAATGAGCGAGTACCAGAGCCGAGCGGCGGCGGAGAATGACGGAGATGGCCGAGCGTCGCCAAGCACACCAGTGTGCAGTGTGTAGGAAGGCGGTGGTGACTGAAGGTCGGCGTGTCTTTGTCCATTGTAGCGTCAGTACAATGTTGCGAACGTCACGCGACTGCAACTTATCTACAATTATGGCATCGTCGGGGAAAACACAAGTGTTCAGCTTTCTGATCACAGGTGATCTCTCTGCTAGCGCTAGAGCGGCGGGCGCTTCGTGCACAATATCATACAGGCATTAAATGCAATATAAATATTTACGAATAAATCTATACTTTGAAGTAAACAATTGAGTGACTCATATAACTTATGGAAGCACAAACTAAGTATAGCTCTGTTGTTGACTCGCGGCTGGCGAGTTAATGTAAAACCAGATCACATCATGAATTATGCAAACGTTTTAAAAATAGGACTCTGAGGGGGTTGATTTACACATACAGATATAATATGTGCATAACCAAGCATTAGTTATTGAGTTATGACTGTTCCATAAAGAGCTGTGTGTCTGGTTTCGACCTCTAGAGGCAATATATGTACCTACATAGTTGTATATATATATAATCATTGGCGACGCTAGGCTCACATTGTGTCACGTGGTACGTTTACGTTTGTGTCTGTATGTAAACAATCAAGCGAGTACATTAAACCCGCCGCCGCGCTGCCCCGCACATCGCGTCGCACATATAGATGTGACGCTCTGAGGTATATGTCATCGGCGAGTATGTAGCAGCAGCACCCGGCGCGTTATCATACAGACCAGATATGGAGGCACAACAACTGGTTTATAATAACACTATACATACATTTTTATTTTTTAAAAAGACAACTCCCGTACTAGAGAACAAGCTCTGTGTCGCGGGGGACTTTACAAACATACAATAACGGACACAATTTACACTAACACTCAGAACAACTCTTTGTTGGTCACACAAAGTTTTCCTGTGTGGGAATCGAAGCCACAACCTCGTGCACAGCAGGCGCATACTGCGGCTACTGGACCACCGAGGCAGTCGTTTACTTATATAATATTTATCTGTACCCATTTTATTTACTATGTTACCTTCCATCTTATTTAGCAGACAGAACATTTTTCAGACAAAGAAGCAAGTAATCACAAATAACCACATAACTAATACTACTCTACCATTCAAAGGGATTCCTGAAATTCATGAACATTACACCGAACATAGATCAAAAGTGTGACGTCACCGAGGCTTAAAACCGCACCCATAAATGAGGTCTGGAAACCTGTACTCACACACAGAAACACAACTATTTGATTGTGGTCTTCTGTAAGGTAGAGGTCCTTTCCCAATCGGGCTTGCTACTATGGTGCCCTACCTCTCTAGACTAAATAACTAAACTGACTTTGAAGATGTACGTCGTCACCTTAGTAACAACACTAGAGAAGCATTTATTTTGTAATGTATTATTTTTTTTACACCAGGGCTTTAAGATGGAAGTATCCCTGGGATAGGAATACGTTTCTTTCAAAACGCGTCCCTAAATGAGCGTTGGAGACCTGTACTCACACACAGGGACACAACTACAGCCAACACCACTGTTTGTAGTTATTTGGCTGTGGTCTTCTGTAAGGTACTTCCCCAGTCGGGCTTGTTCGCTAGTATGGTGAGCTACCTCTCTTAAAGTGATTTGTTCTTGGATTGTTTTAAACATGTATATTTACATAAGGTGATGTAACTATAAAAAGGAAAAGATACGCAAACACGATGGTCTGGTGTTGTTTAGAGCAGTAGGTAGGTACCTACATAATGAATGAATTATAACGAGAGGGCGTTATCAGTGCGTCCGACGTGCGGCGCGCGCCAGGCACACTTGTGTGCGCCTGTGTCGCTGCGAGGGTGCGGGGTGCGCGGGGACGTGGGGTGTCACCCACTTGGATATTAATGTGAAGGTTTATTCTTTAGGTAGGTACTCGAACTGGTGCCGCTGCTGTGTGTTTAGTTTTTTTTTATTCAATCAAGGAGGCAAATAAGCATACGGCTCGCCTGATGGTAAGCAGTTACCGTAGCCTGTGGACGTTTGTAACACCAGGGGTATTACTCAGTAGTTATCTTTGATTCGAGTCGGTTAGCGTGGATGTACCTACCCTTGTATGCAGATGAACACCTTACCTAAGTAATGCTTGAACGCACTACATAGGTATATCCAACTAATATTATAAACTAGCAGCCCGCCCCGACTTCGTCCGGGTTAAACTATTTTTAGCGCAACTTTTTTTTTTACATAAGAACCTTCTCCTGACAATAACAAACACAACAAAAAAATAACTAATGAAATCGGTCCAGCCGTTTACACGTGATGCCGTGACAAAGGGAAATAGATAGAGATAGATGATTAGCGAATAGGCTTCTTTTTATCGCGATAACCGACATCCGAGCGGGCGGAGCCGCGGGGAACAGCTAGTGTACATTATAAAAATACGACATGAATTATTATACGAGTAGGTAGGTTATACATGTTTACTGTTATAATTATACGTGTTTACTGAACAAATCATTCCGTTCTACGTAGGTATATAGGTAGGTACACACGCACACATATGAAGATTCGTTTTTTAATAAGCTACTTGTATTTTGTGTATTAAGGAAACTTTATACATACACACACAAACACACACACACAAACTTTATTATTTAATCTTTCTTTTTGATATTAAACAGTTCATTATGTTATTAAAATTTTAAAAGTATGCAAAAAAAAAATGTGAATCGACACAGTCTACTCGTATTAGTTGTAAATCTTGTTGCTTAGATAATTTTAAAGGCTGAACACTGTCTCTCAAGATACAGTATTCCCTAGTTTAAGAGGCAGGGTTATACTTTTATTGTACAGATTTGAGTCTTACAACAACATTGCATTGTCAATCTATGTATTTTGGAATTTATCCTGAAATAAATGATTATTATTATCACATAGCTAGATGAGCCGTGCGCTCTAAGTTCTAAGTTACATTCGATGACCTATCGATGACAAGCGTTCAGAGGTCATACACGTAGACACGTACAAATATTAGGTGAGGCGGTAGGCAGCGCACCACACATACTTGTCTATACCTACTAGCTACGTAGTTAGTACATAGTGTTGGTAGCGGGTGAGCGGTGCGGGGTGGTGCGGGGTGGTGCGGGTAGGGGGGCGCTGTGCACTAGGTAGGTAGGCAGGCAAGTGGCTCAAGATCAACGGCACCAAGGTGACGCCCAAGGTCCACCACAGTTTCGCAACACAAGTAGCGAGCGGCCGCCTGCGCTCGCGCCACCGCCGACTACTAACTACACTTATCGACTATAACATTATTATTCTATGACTAGCTGTTGCCTGCGGCTCCGACCGACCGCGTGTTATCGCGATAAAAAGTAGCCTAAACCTATGATATTCCAGACAATAATCTATCTATGTAACTAGTCTAGTCTATTTTATCCAGATCCGTTCAGTAGTTTTTGCGTGAAAGAGTAACAAACATCCATCCATCTATACTTACAAACCTTCGCGTTTATAATATTAGTAGGATTTAAGATACAGTAGTATTGACGACTGCTCTGGATTCGATTCTTGGCTCAAGTTAAGTAATAGCGGATTACAATCGACCCGCCTCCGTGTACATGGCACGTAAACATAGCTAAACTACATATATATTATCACGCCCGTTTCCAACTGGGGTAAGCAGAGACTATTGCTTCGATCCAAACATACTTCCTTCGCCTCATCTACATTCATCAATTAAACTAAACTAATGATTTATACACACCTACCTACCCCCTCTTAGAATATTCGTGGGACGCACAACAATCAACTGACTGAGGCAATCTTAGTAGGTTGAATGATGTTGATAGATTAGTCTCTACAACTAACGAACACAAATTACACCCAGGCTCAAAACAACTCTTTGTGGGTCACACAAAGTTTTGTCCCTGCGTGGGAATCGAACCCACAACCTCGTGCACAGCAGGCACATACTGCACCCACTGGAGCACTAAGGCAGTCAAGTGGTTAGTAACAGAATCTTAGTTAAGCGCGCAGAGATGAACTCGTATGTGTTCCAATACAGTAGCTAGTGTTGGTTGGCACGAGTCGTGTGTCACCCCGCGCACGTGTGCGCGCCTGTTTGTAAACACCACGCACACACACACACACACACACACACACACACACACAACATATTTGCTGCTGCGAGCTGTTTGTAAACTGTACACGCACACATACATGTATATACCAATAGATGTGTGTATATATGTATATGTATAATAGTGGACAGAATGGTCGGCGGGCGCTTGACGACCAGCGAGAGAGAAACATATATCTTTTTTTTTTTTTTTTCTTTTTTTTAAAAAAACAACTCCCGCACTAGAGAACAAGCTCTGTGTCGCGGGGGACTTTACAAACATACAATTAACGGACACAAATTACACCCAGACTCAGAACAATTCTTTGTGGGTCACACAAAGTTTTATCCTGTGTGGGAATCGAACCCACAACCTCGTGCACAGCAGGCGCATACTGCGGCCACTGGACCACCGAGGCAGTCGAACTAATATGTTCTAAGTTGGGAACGTATTAGAAGAGCGTCGAACGGCGCGTCTAGATATGGATTGGATGAGTACTTCCTATTTATGGTACAATGCTACACACAACTGCCCATAATAATAGTAGTCCACACTGCTGGACAATCTTAACGAAGATTAGCAAACTGCGCAGGACGCAGGTGCACTCTTTATTCCACCTTCCTATGGGACGGCAATCCGACACGACCGGATAGAGATCAGGCGCAGCATAGCTTTACGTACCGCTGTTGCTATGCTGTGTTTTTACAAAATTGTCACCCATCTAGGAACCGACCGCGGCATGCTTGTTTACCTTGCAGATCTATTAACACTTAGCTACGAGTCCCTCTAAACTGCCCATACTATTCATCATCATCATCAGCCTATTGCAGTCCACTACTGGACATAGGCCTCTCCAAGTGGACGCCACCTAGCACGATCCTCGGCTTCCCATATCCAGCTACTCCCAACCACTTTGTGAAGATCGTCGCTCCACCTTGCCTGAGGGCGTCCTACATTACGTTTGTCGAGCCGTGGTCTCTACTGAAGAACACGTCTGCTCCAACGGTTGTCAGTTCTTCGGTAAATATGACCCGCCCATTGTCACTTCAGCAGGCTTATTCTTTGAGCTATGTCTACTACCCATACTATTGTCGCGAAGTAATTTTAGAGCTCATACAGAGACGTCGGTCTGTACCCTTATTTGTCTCCTTATCGGTATAAAAAGGCACAACCTCGACGTAGGCTCACCGCGGGCGGTGTTAGGTCGCGTGATGTCCGGCGAGCCGTGACGGCGGCGGCGGCAGGCCAGGGCCGGGTCACTGCCGCCGCTGGTGCGCGACTCCGCGACCCACTTGTTGCTACTCCTCGTTACCTCAACGAGCGTCAACTCCTCGACACAGTCCTTACCCTCAAACTAGGAGGTCAGGCAAAGCGCGACTAATTCAAATCAGCCAAGGTAACATAACTAAATATCATGACAAGACCATTACGCCTGCAAGAGGTAGGCCACCATACTAGCGAGCCCGACTGTGGAAGGACCTTCACCTTACAGAAGACCACAGCCAAATAACTACATGTGTGTGGGAACAAGTCTCCAGCGCTCATTTAGGGATACGTTTTGTCCTATCTCAGGCATACTCTAGCTTAAAGCCCTGGTGTAAAAAAATGGGTAAGCGACACGCAAGTGATACTTCTGGACTTTTAAGCGTCCATATGCTACGGTAACTGCTTACCATCAGACGCGCCGTATGCTTGTTTGCCTAAGTAACAAATCTAATGGCTGGTCACAATTTCCTATTTGAACGTGCATCGCAGATCTGTGCCAAGAGTTCCGCGGATAAAACGACGTTCAAGCATATTTGTTACCTTAACGAGTAAACAACTTTTGAGTTAGGTATGTATAATCATGTGAGTGAACCTCGCTCAGGTTATAATAATAGCAACCCATATATGTAAGATAGAGCGAGGGTTTAGGCCTTAATTCACACACGCTGGCCTAATGCGGGTTGGTGAATCAGACATGTCTTTTTTTTCTAAGACATGTGGGTTTCCTCACATTGTTTTCCTTCACCGTTAGCAGATGGTGAATCATTTGATTAGTACATATAAACTCCATAAAGTGAAATTTACATTGGTACTGCCACCCGGGATCGAACTCGCACCTCTTGCGTGCAAATCTGTTACTTTCCCACTCGACCACCACCGCTTAAAGCTCAGGTAACTCGACGGTAAAGAGAACAATCCCGGCCGAGCCTCTCTAGGTGGAACTTGACACAAAATGTGTTGAAACATTTGTTTGGTTGAACAAACAAACGTGACGTAGTGGCACGTCGGTGTCGTCCGGCGGGCCAAACGTGTCGCCTAGAGGTTGTTTGTGTTGGAAACATTGTCGGCCAACACCGCAACACCGACGATAACACCGGTGTTATGTAGCTCGGCCTTGGTACCACCACTATACACTAATAGCGAATACTTGTTAAGTCGATACTGAATTACGACAACTAAATCTCTCCATAAAGGTAAGAAGACGTTGGATGATATAGTGGTTTTTTTTTATACTACCAAGGAGTTACCGACCCTTTAGAAACCTTATAACTCCTTTCTAGAAGAACCCCATGCTATAGTCTCTTGGGAAAACCTCGGCAGGGAGCTCATTCCACAACCTAATCGTACGTGAGAGGAAATACCTCTGAAACCGTACCGTGCGGCACGATAGAGGTTCTATTATTCCCTGTCGGTGGCGGGAGGTGCGTTTATAAAATGTGGCCGTGGGCATCATATCAGACAACTCCTCGGAACACAGCCCATACAGGGTTACCTCACCACTTACACTGCGCCGAGTATTTTGTTTAAAAAAGCGATACAGATCTTATTTTCTTAGTGCGGGAATTGTTTTTATAATACGCCAGCCTGCTACTCGTATATTGAAATGTTAGATTCTACTCCCAATAAGGCCTCATCAGAAAATCAGCGCTGAAGTATAAAATGCCGCTTCACAAAGCTGAGATTTGGACCCTTTCTGACATCACACAGGATATTTTTTTTTTTATACTACCAAACAAGCATACGGCCCGCCTGATGGTAACTCTTCTTCTTCTTGAAGAACCCCATGCTATAGTCTCTTGGGAAAACCTCGGCAGGGAGCTCATTCCACAACCTTATCGTACGTGAGAGGAAATACCTCTGAAACCGTACCGTGCGGCACGATAGAGGTTCTAAAATGTCAGGATGAACTCCCTGTCGGTGGCGGGAGGTGCGTTGATAAAATGTGGCCGTGGGCATCATCATCTGTGTTGTTATTGTGTGTCTATCTATTGTCTACCGTGTGTTATCTTATGTATGTTCGAATAAATGCTTTCTTTCTCCAATAAATGACCCTCCAGGATGTTGTCTGATGTACTATCCAAAAGCTATAGATTCTGAACAAGATGCGTATGTGTGTGTGCGTGTGCGCACATACTCGCAGCAGCGGCGTCGGTCGAATGTGTGTCACCGGTGGTGCAAGTGTTACAAGGCTGCGGTGTTCGCTCACGGCGCGCGGGCGGTTCTCACAGCGCGCACAGTTTCCTAGTATTGTTCATCGGCACATAATACTACGTACACTTGTATATATAGGTACATATATACACCACGCTCAGGGCTATATATACTCGTACTACACGCCACTCATTATATCTCTATATACTTGTGGTTTGTCCCGAAATGTGGATTCGCGATCCTCTTTAACGATTTGGTTGATGTTGGAACTTAATTATTTTTGTTTTATCAATTCACTAGCTTCTGCCCACCTTTGAGTGATAAAAAGTGCAGAGGAAAGTAAGGGTAAACGAAGTGTACATTTAGTAAAGACAATATTATAGCACAGTAATCATAGTACGATGGAAGATAATACATACACATACATAAATACAGAATATATACAATTATATATTATATAAATTATTTTAATACCACATTTATTTTGTAAGGAAATGCTCTTTGACATTTCTCCTAAATAAGTCCAGAGAACGTATGGAATGCGGAAGAGAATTCCATATATTTACGGCATGGACAGTGAAGGAATTATGATAGCAAGTAGAATAGTGAAGTGGCAGGGAATACCCCTAGGAATAAGGTAGCTAAAGCGTTCACGAATTTATGTATTTTTCTAAAATAAATGATATGCCTACCTAAAAGAGCGAATGTGGCAACCCTAACGTGTCAAGTTTCACTATCTAACAAACATAGCTCATTAGTAATATTACTATACTTAATGTAGTTACATCGATGACGTGTAGCTAGTGTAGGTACTATAACGGTGAGCAATTCCGAGTTGGGAGGCACTACTACTTTACAGAAGAGCACAGCCAAATATACAAAGCAGTGTAGTGCATGTAGTTGTGTGTGATTTCAGGTCTCCGGAGCTCATTTAGGATAGCGCTTTTATTAAAACGTTTTCCTATCTCAGGGATACTCCACCACTAAACCCTGGGACTAAGTTTGATGTCGGCATCACGTCGAACACCAGTTTAAAGGCTACAGTAACTGCGGGAAGGCGTAGTCGTATGTAGGCGTTACGTTGCCAGGCGTCCGAATAAAGCCAGACATAGTAAGGCTTTTTGATTGCGTGTCCGGCCAAAATAAACGGTGTCCGGCTTTTGTTAGGCTTTTTACAATTCGCAAACGAGAATACAGAAAGACGGAATATATACTACTTAAAAGACATTCAATCACAACTTTTTTGTCGTACCTATCAATACTGAGACACAAAATCCGACTTTTTTACCCAAATGTCCCATAACCAAACTGACTGCTCTGTCCGGCTATTAGGTTTGGCGAGCTGACAACCTTAGTCGTATGCTTGATTCTCACTGGAGTAGTATCAAAATACGTAACGTTAAATATCAGTATTTAGTGTTCTGTCTCTCTGACCGGGGTCGAGTGTCGGTCGAGTGTCGGTCGAGTGTCGAGCGTGGCGCGTCCTATACAATGTTGTTGTTGTTGAGGCGCGACGACAATCACATTCTCCTATCAGTTTATTGTTTTGCTATCTGTCGCGTTAAACACACACATATATATACACAATAACACTGTAGCTACACTTGTTCCAGTCTTGTTACCATCTATTTATAGATGTATTCAATTGAAAGACAACTGCTTCCACAACTACAACTGCACAAAATGTCGGAAACATTCAAGTTCTATATACCTATAGAACCTAGGTACTATATACTGTAGTGTAGTGCCGCCTACATCGTGCTCGATTAGTCGGATCACTCGTGTATTTGTGTCGCGTGAGACACGTCGGTGACGTCACGCGGTGACGTATGAGTTCACTCTCGTCAGCGCGTCGTCATCGCGGCGCACACGACGCCAACAAAATGGCCGCCGCGGGAACAATGGATATGCGCCTCCAGCCTCCGAAGGAAGTATTCCTCTTTCGGCACCAATTTTTTGAGCACCAATAGGTACCTATATGGGCTTGGATTCAGCACCAAGCCCATATACCTATTGGTGCTGTTAGTGGAATAGCTTAGGTGCCGAAACCATTGGTGCTCAAAAAACGGTGCCGAAAGTGGAATACTTCCTCCGAAGAACACTATCGACTGCCTTGGTGGTCCAGTGGCCGCAGTATGCGCCTGCTGTGCACGAGGTTGTGGGTTCGATTCCCACATAGGGCAAAACTTTGTGTGACCCACAAAGAATTGTTCTGAGTCTGGGTGTAATTTGTGTCCGTTAATTGTATGTTTGTAAAGTTCCCCACGACACAGAGCTTGTTCTCTAGTGCGGGAGTTGTCTTTTAAAAAAAAATAGGAAAACCTTTCATTAAATAAGCGCTGGAAACGTGTACTCACACAGGAACGCATTAACACCGGTGTGACTAGCCACTAGTTATAAATAAATAAAATATATAATTAATATAATAAGTGATACATGTAATGATGGTCGGATGTACTGTCACGGTGCTGGTATAGTGTTTGTTGTCTGAGGTGAGGTGACCTTGCGCGGGCGCACACCACAGCGACGCTTCCGCGGTACAAGCACCCTGCCACTACCTGGTACAATTCACACGCACGCGCACGTACCCCAAACAAAAAAGTTCAAAGTACATATTTACACCAAACAATTATATATTATTATCGACTAGCTGTTCCCCGCGGCTCTGCCCGCGTGGATGTCGTTTATCGCAAAAAAAAAAAAGCGCCATCCTATTCGCTGTTCCTACAGATCTCCAGCAATTTAACACTAAATGAGCGCTGGAGATCTGTAGGAACACATCTACACAGCTGTGTATCATTATTTGACGGTGGTCTTTCGTCCCCAGTCGGGCTTGCACACTAGTATGGAGCCCTACCTCTGTTAACATGGCGCCGCACGCCGCACCTCGTGTAGATGAGTGTGCTACTTGTACGGGTTCACACTTCCCTAGTTAGGTAACAGGCTTACAGTTATATAATCTACCGTATTGTTGTTACATTTGAGAGAGCGGAGCGCGCCGCCATTACTGTGCTACCATGACGACTTGTTCGTGAACAAATCCTTACAAGTGCTCATTTTTTATTGTTTTCCCTCCTTTTGTGTGAAAGAGAAACTTTGTTCTTTGTTAGAACTGCTCGCTCCACGTGCCTCCTGTGTTGTGCTCGTTCTGCGGCCAAATTATGTTGAAATGTAAAGTAGCGAGGCAACGTGCGCGTGCCCGTGACCGAGTCTCGTTGCCGTGGTGACGAAACTAAATGTTTCTCTCAACTTATATAATTGTTTTAAACAATAAATTGAAATCTCCAACTCTCTAACAGTGACTAGCGTCATAGGCATGATACTCAGGTACCGAGATGATCCTGGATCTGCCAGACCTTACGAGTCGGTCAAAGACTAACTGACTAGTTTGCGGATGGAACAAGATCTTGTCAGTGTGTCTGAAGTTTTGTGTGACAGTAGTGTGTTTTATTTTTATATTACATACAAACATATCTCCTATTGGGGTAGACAGACTATGATACGCCAATTGCTTCGATCCAGACACTACATTCATCGACCTCTGCCTGCATGAACTTCGGTTCTGGGTACTTTTAATTTGGCTCTTCTTTCGTACATCACCTACTTGATCGATGTGTATGATGTGTCGCCTAGGGCGACATCTCCATTCATTCTCGCACGATATACCTACCTCTTTTGTCATTCTTCTTTCATCCATCCTTTCCAAATGTCCCAACCATCTTAACATCCACTTTTGTCACTACATCTTCTTTTAATCCACTTTGGGATAATGTATATATCCCACTGCTAGGTACGGGTCTCTTCTCCTCTATCAAAAGAGAGAAGATGATGCAGGCCTTAATTCACACACGCTGGCCTATTGCCTTTTTAGAATTTTTGTAAGACACGTGGGTTTCCTCACGATGTTTTCCTTCACCGTTAGCAGATGGTGAATAATTTGATTAGACATATAAACGCCACCACGAGAAATTCACATTGGTAGGTACTGTCCCCCGGGATCGAACTCGCACCTCTTGCGTGCACGTCTGTTACTTTCCCACTCGACCACCAACGCTTTTATTGATATACTTTTATATAATTTGATTATAATGTTATATAATGTTATGAATTACCTTTATAAAGTCTGAATAAGTGCAAGTGTCTCGTGGCCATCCGTTCTAAATGAGTTTGACTTTGATCAAAAGTGAGTGACTCCCATGAGCGCTATTGTTGTCTGGATGTGTACATACGTATACTACATTCGCATTACTATCTCACTAATATTATAAATGTGAAAGTTTGT
The DNA here is from genome assembly GCA_947095525.1 of Trisateles emortualis. NCBI lineage: Eukaryota > Metazoa > Arthropoda > Insecta > Lepidoptera > Erebidae > Trisateles > Trisateles emortualis. Next base: position 118,625 of record OX352756.1, read on the forward strand.
GAGGATAGATGGATGTTAGGGTTGCCAGCTCGCCAAAACCTAATAGCTGGACAGAGCAGCCAGTTTGGCCGGACACCCTACATTATTTAGGACTCAGTATTAATAGGTACGACAAAAAATTTATGATTTAATATCTCTTAAGGAGACCTGAATTCCGTATTTCCGTATTCTCGTATGCAGAATGTAAAAAGCCTAACAAAAGCCGAACACCGTTTACTTTAGCCGGACACGCAATCAAAAAGCCTAACTATGTCCGGCTATATTTACGCCTGGCAACACGCTTCATGTATGTATAGATGTTTGTTACTCTTTTACGTAAAATCTTCTGAATAGATCTGGATGAAATTTGGCATAGAGATAGATTATAGTCTGGAATAGCGAACTTTTTATCGCGATAACCGACATAAACGAGCGAGGAGCCGCGTGCAACCACTAGTACATTGTAAACGTGAAAGTAACTCTGATTCATTAATTATTATGTGTACTGTGCGTTACACATTTACCACTAAACCGCTGAGCCGATAATGAAGTAAATTGGTATGTATATAGCTTTAACAATACTTTGTTAGATATATACAATGTGCGCAAAGCAGCGGGTAAAAGTTGTATATTATTAATATTCGTATCGTAAAAGAGAATTGTGTGTAGAGTGGCGAGGGGTGGAGGTGCGGGGGTGTGAGGCGCGGGGCGCGCGGCGGCGGCGGCTGGGTATCAGCAGGTAGACATTCAGTCCCAACGCACTTTTTGTACACCGTTTTTGTTCCACCTCACACACACACACACAAACACACAATCTGTACTGTATCTGGGTACCTGACTAAGTATAATGTACCTACAAAACTGGCCTGTTGGTCTAGTGGTTAGTGACTCTGACTGCTACGCCGGAGGTCGTGGGTTCGATTCCCACCCAGGACAAATCTTTGTGTGATGAGCTCGAATGTTTGTTCTGTGTCTGGGTGTAATTTATCTATAATATGTATGTATTTAGAAATATATAAGTATGTTTATCAGTTGTCTGGTTACCATAGTACAGGCTCTGCCTAGTTTGGGATCAGCTAGCGATGTGTGAGTTGTCCCGAAATTATTATTATTATTATTATTACATTATTAACTATGTAGTGCCACGGCAAATGTGTACAATTATCAACTTTATTGTTCATACAATAAGTTTGTATGTTGTGTGTGTGTGTGTGTGTGTGTGCATCATATGTTTTGTTTGTTGATGAAATATTTATAATTGTGTGTGACGTCACATTGTGTGTACCTCGCCGCGTCGCGCATCGCCAGCGCCTCCGTGGTGGATGTGACGATGCTCATACTGCGTCGATGTTATAAAAAACCTCAGTCGAGTGCATATGGCTCGTCTACTAATGCACGGGGGGTATTAGCTTCGATCCCCTTGCGGAGCAAAAACTATCGCACAGATGTTTTGAACCTCAGTGTATTTCGATAGGAATGCAGTTTTTATATTATTACTACCTACCTTTCACCAGCAATTCCACGGGAATTGTGTTTTTTTTTTCGGGATATAAAGTAGCCATGTGCTATTCCAGACTATAATCTATATCTATGGCAAATTTCATTCGGATCCATCTAGCCATTTTGGCGTGATTGAGTTACAGACGGCCCTTCAGAATGCGAGTGGGCGAGTCGACGCGACGGTATTTCTCTACTAGAAAATACCGGGAATCGAACACAGGACAACGATACGGCAGTCATTGTGTCGTCGTACGGAAAAATAACGCATGTGCGAGAACAAGCCCACTGATTATTGTGGATTTGATGCGTTCGGAGAGCCTGATTCTGAAAACCGATCATCATCTTTCTGGCTCATTCATAATGACCTTCATAAGTGTTACTTTGTAACCTAAATCAATATTGAGTTTGAGAAACCGCATGTGTCTGGCGGCCTTTAGGCGAGTCTTATGTCCACTGTCCAACAGTGAACTAAAACAGGACTATAATTGAGCCTGGCAACACTGGCGCTACATTCCTTCGCCACGCGCACCATGAAGGACGGAAGGGCTCCACTTATAACAATATGCGTGGGGTGTCTTTTTATATTGCTTGGTGGGCACGGGCACGGTGGCGCCTGGTGGTAAGCAGAAACCGTAGCCTTATCTTGCAATACTTATTTTATTTATTTATTGAACAACATACAAATTCATACAATATTAGAGGTAGAATTGCGTGTTGCCGACCTAGAAATACTAACACTAGAATTTTATGATGGAGTATATGTAAGGTGCACTACTGGCCATTATCATATACATTATATATTATTATATACGTGTATATACATTACGAGTGTATTGTTATTTTGTTAAACTACATATTATTCTGTTATTAAATTTAGTTCGAATTATATTTCTACAAATGGCAACATTGTGAATAAACTGTTGGGAGATTTGAATAAAAACGATATTAAATTCGTTAGAATTTGTGAAATCTTCGTTTCATTTCTGAGATGAAGAGTTCCTCTATAATATATAGGACAGGAAAATGTTAATGAGCACTGGAGACCTGTAGTGCTCCTGAAAGTATACAAGTAACGAATACTTATACATATCATCACGCCTGTGTCCCAGTGGGGTAGGCAGTGACTATGGTACGCCAATTGCTTCGATCCAAACACACTTCCTTCGCCTCCTCTACATTCATCAACCTCTTCATGCATGAACGTCGATTCTGGGTACTTTTAATTTGGCCCTTTTTTTATCAAATCCCCTACTTAGATACTTTACAAAACGATAATTATTGATCTAAGTGCCTACCTACATACATAATAATATATAAATAGCAAACAGTAGGAAGTGTTATTCCTGTGTTCGCGTAGTTTTGTAAAAACCTCACAACTTGTGTGTTCCGCGTCGGACAAGACCGGGATATTACACTTACTAGGTACCTACCTACTATATATAGGTAGGTATAACTGCGCTAACATGTTGCGGACGGACAGACACACAGACACACACAGCCTCGTCAGACATGTAATTCAATTTGTATTTATCGGCATAGCTTTTCGCCAGTCATGTCAATTTTTAACTTCATCCTTACTAATATTATAAATGTGAAAGTTTGTAAAAATGGATGGATGGATGTTTGTTACTCTTTCACGTAATAACTACTGAACGGATCTGGATGAAATTTGGCACAGAGATAGATTATGGTCTGGAATAACACATAGGCTACAGGCTTTTTACAGCGATAACCGACATCCACGCGGGTGGAGCCGCAGGCAACAGCTAGTATTATAATAAAACTAGCGATCCGCCCCGACTTCGCCCCGGTGCAATGCTGATACTGAATATACTACAGAATGTCTTTATATATAACGTTCACAGCATTTCTGTCATTAAAAAAATGTTTATTTACAACATCATATAAGAAACTTCTAAAATTGATAGTGTTTCTCTACTATATTATGTATGTTTTATATAAATAAACCTTTCCCATAAATCACTCTATCTATTAAAAAAAACCTCATCAAAATCCGTTGCGTAGTTTTAAAGATCTAAGCATACATAGGGGCAGACAGACAGCGGGAAGCGACTTTTGTTTTATACTATGTAGTGATGGTGGTTAGCGAGACAATCGCTCGTTGCACTGCGGTTCGACAGAGCGACATACATTTTTCTTTGTTTTTTTACAAGACAACTCCCACAATAGAGAACAAGCTCTGTGTCGTGGGGAATTTACAAACATACAATTAAGGGACACAAATTACACCCAGACTCAGAACAATTCTTTGGGTTTTGGGTCACACAAAGTTTTGTCCTGTGTGGTAATCGAACCCACAACCTCGTGCACAGGAGGCGCATACTGCGGCCACTGGACGATCAAGGCAGTCAAATACTGTCTGCAATAATGGCACGTTTGAAATGCGCCGTAGTGTGTAAGAGCACGTGTCGCGGTGTGTCCGAGCCGGTAACCGAACCCGCATACCGTTGACCTCGCGCTAGCGCTAGTGAGCCCGCCCCGTGCACCCTGCACCCTGCACACCCTGCACAGCTCCGCGTGGCTTCCTCGTCAGCGTAACGCTCGAATACTCGCGCCGACATCTACGGTGACTCGCCACTTTACAACACATACAATATATATGATATGTGAACAATCTCGTGTTGGACTGTCGCCATGTCGACATTACAATGCTATACATATATTATGTATATTAAACCTATATAATGTATACAATATACATTTACGATACATTGTAAGTAAGCTATGACACGATATTTTTCATCATTATTCCTCTACATAGATGATCTATAGGCGAGCTTATTGTTATAATTATACTCGGTATAATGATAGACAAAAAGGGTCAAATCAAAAGTGAAACCGACGTTCATTTTAAGAGAGGTAGGGCACCATACTAGCGAGAAAGCCCGACTGGGGAGGGACCTCCACCTTACGTAAGACAAGGCACCATACTAGCGAGAAAGCCCGACTGGGGAGGGACCTCCACCTTACGGAAGACCAGGCACCATACTAGCGAGAAAGCCTGACTGGGGAGAGACCTTCACCTTACAGAAGACCACAGCCAAAGAACTAATAACTACACACAGCGGTGTAGTTGTGTCCCTGTGTGGTCTCCAGCGTTCAAACGTATTCCTATGCCAGGGATACTCCCATCTTAAAGTCCTGGTGTAAAAAAATGGGTTGGCAATGATACCTCTGGTATTGCGAGCGACCATAGGCTACGGTAACTGCTTAACATCAGGCGGGCCGTATGCTTGTTTGCCACCCAAGTAGTATAAAAAAAAAATCGAACGCGGTATCATCGTATTTAAATTAATTCATAGCTATATAGGCAGGGTACGGCTAGAGACTTATATATGTGACTTTTAAACTAAATTCATGGTCTCTTAGAACCGTGCGATCGGTATAACTGTGTGTATATACGGTGCGAGAATTGAAGCAATACGTAGTAGATACGTAGGCAAGTATAATGCATAACACTTGCACTAATATAGGTACCTAAATTAGTGACAAATGCCGCGTGTCCCTTAACTGAGCCCAAAATCTGCTAATTTACGGAGCATTATTGGCATTACATTTTTCAGATTGAGATTCAATTGAGCCATCCGTAAATTAGCAGAATTGGTGCCCAGTAAGTTCGTGTGTGTGTGTGTGCGCACAGCACACCGGGCTTGTCCATCAAACGTTACTATAGGAGCAAGCTCAACTATCACTAACTTTAAAGCATTCCATGTAGGTAGGTACTCATAGACTCACAATCACAAAGTAATCTTAGAACAAGTCCACCCCTCACCACCTGCGCATGCGCACACACAATATCGTGCAGTATACACCGGCGCGCCTCCCCTCCCGGCCGTCGACCCCCGTCTCTCGCGACATCCGCGTGTATTTTAGGGCGGCGCGCGGTGCGTTGACCCCGAAGGTCGGTCGCTACCTGCGCTCGCGCACACACACACACACACACTACACACATATAGTACGAGTGCACATTGTCGCCTCCTTTGTGACGAGGTGTCGAGGTTTATCAGCACAAAGACCGGCTGATAACTAGCTACACTCACCTACATGACTGTGAGGAGACAAAGGAGGCTTCAACAAGCGCGGTGGTGACGTCAGCACTCAGCGACAATCTCCGCACACGTTGGCTGTATAGTAAAGCTTCTCGAAATAATTATGGTTGAATTGTTCAGGTAGCATTACCGACAGCGCGCGGCGGCACAGAGAAATAATAATATTTAAAAAACGGAGGGATGGAATTCGAAATTCTTTATTTTGACGTCAAATTGTTCATTTTCTTTTGTTACATTTTCAATAACATTTAATTATAATATATTCTATATAAAGTAGTTTGTTCTACCCCACGATCAACGCAAAGCCAAAACGACTAATCGAATATCGGAATATAGGTTTATTTTATAATAGTCGTATCGTATATAAAATATCGATCACATTTTATTTTATTCGATGCAGGTGAGTGGCAGGACTGACGTATCGAATGGCCAAAATGTGAAACTCACTCAACATTAATTTATTCATTTAGGTTACAAAGTAACACTTATTAAGGTCATAAATTATGAATAAACCAGAAAGTAGTCAGCTTAATTTTCCTACGGCTAGTTCAATGACCTGGAGCCATGAGAAGAACTAGCAAGAAACTCAGGCCAATCTTTTTAATCGCCAAATAGTGCCATTTTTTTGTAAATACAAGTATAATAAGTAAGCCCTGTGTCACAGGGGACTTTATAAACATACAATTAACGGACACAAAGTACACCCAGACTCGGGACAACCATTTTTGTATCACACAATTTTTTGTGCCGTGTGGTTTCGAACCCACAACACGCCGTGCAGTGATATATGGCAAGATAACCATTTAAGCCACTGAAACCACCGTGCAGTCATAATACAAGCACAGATTATAATAAAGTGTACGGTGGGCAACGGAGATGGCTGTACAAGGCCGCTATATGAAGATTCGTTTTTTAAGAAAAAAAAAATGTATGAATTTGACTGCCTTGGTAGTAGGTACTGTGAACGAGGTTGTGGGTTCGATGGCCACACAGGACAAAACTTAGTGTGACCCAAAAAGCATTGTTCTGAGTCTGGATTTAATTTGTGTCCGTTAATTGTAATTGTATGTTTGTAAAGTCCCGCGACACAGAGCTTGTTCTCTAGTGCGGAAGTTGTCTAGTAAAAAAAAATATATATTTTTATCTGTAGGTGTAGTTTAACAATTAAACTACACCTACAGATAAAAATATATATTTTTTTACACTGTTACCAAATTCCACAAAAATATATACAATGGTTTTGTTAAAAAACTAATCTTCATACAGCGGCCCTGTACATCCATCTCGGCTGCTGTGTGTCGGCGTCGAGCTCTCACGGTGCTATATCGAGAGGCCATCTCTCTCTCTACGTGCACTTACTTAAAAACATCAAGACCCCGGAAGCGCGCCTCACTTCCTATACCTTAACCTTGTGTGTGTGTGTGTACGTGCACAAGGAGGTGATATTCGTTTCCTTTATTGTTAATTAACGAGCGGTGATTACAACAACACGTAAGTACCTACAATTATATATATATATATATATATGTGTGTGCAGATATTTATATGTAATTACAAGAGGGACGTGCTCGTCAGCGAGTAGACCTATGCCGTCAACATACACTAGCTAATTTGATTGCTTGGGTTCGATTTCCGGGCCGAGGAAAATATAGATAATGGGATTTTTTTGTCGAGAAATTACCAATTACAGAAGATGTATATCGTGCGGGAATGAATGGAGATGTCGCCCTAGACGGATATACATCGACCAAGTAGGTGATTAACGAGAAAAGGACCCAATTCAAAGTACGCAGAACCAACGTTCATGTATGAAGAGGTTGATGAATGTAGAGGAGGCGAAAGAAGTATGTCTGGATCGAAGCTATTGGCGTACAATTCTAAACTAATATTATAAAATGGCTAGATTTAATTCAAATTTAGACACAAGAGTTTATTTTGGGTGTTCTATAACGATGAACCGACTGTACTCAATTAAATATCATTCAATATTTTGATTGTTTGTTGCAATTTAACTCAAAAACTACTCAACCAATTTTAAAAAATCTTTCACAATTAGAAAGCTACATTATTAGCGAGTAATATTGGTTATATTTTATTGAAAAAAATACAGGATTGCTACGAAAACGTATGAGTTGTAAATAGTCGTAGTATTATTATTTTATTTTTATTTATTACTAGTTGTTGACCGCGGCTCCGCCCGCGTAGATGTCTGTTATCGCGATAAAAAGCTTATATGCTATTCCAGATTTATCTCTGTGCCAAATTTTATCCAGATCTGTTCAGTAACTCACAAACTTTCACATTTATAATATTGGTAAGAACAACTCTGCTAGATTACTTAATAAAGTATTTTTTAATCAAACTTCTAGTATACACATTTAGCTCGTTCGGTCCACAATGATGTGTTCCGAGGTATTGTGCGCGAACGGAACAACAACAACGTCTCGTTGTCTATGGCGAAGGTGAAATGGTATGTTCACGCGTACACGCTCGGCGCACCGACTAAGTACCTACCTACCGCTAACCAGTATTGTAACCGCTCTATGCAGGGAAAGTGATCTAGTGCCTGTGCAGAAAAGACAACGACAACTCCCGCACTAGAGAACAAGCTCTGTGTTGCGGGGGACTTTACAAACATACAATTAACGGACACAAATTACACCCAGACTCAGAACAACTCTTTGTGGGTCACACAAAGTTTTGTCCCTGTGCGGGAATCGAACCCACAATCTCGTGCACAGCAGGCGCATACTACACCCACTGGACCACCAAGGCAGTCACTATTTCTCTATCTATACTTAACTAATAAACATAACACTACACTAGGACAGGGAAGATTAACAGAGGTAGGGCACCATACTAGCGAGCAAGCCCGACTGTGGAAGGACCTTACAGAAGACCACAGCCAAATAACTACACACAGCGGTGTGTGAGTACAGGTCTCCAGCGCTCGTTTTGAAAGAAATGTATTCATATCCCAGGGATACTCCCATCTTAAAGCTCTGGTGTAAGAAAAAGGGTTGGCAATACGCAAGTGATACCTCTGGTATTGCAAGCGTCCATAGGCTAAAGTAACTGCTTAACATCAGGCGGGCTGTATGCTTGTTTGCCACCCAAGTAGTATAAAAAAACATCTAAGTTAATGCAACAAGTGTGACGTCACGATCCTCCCGCGACGTAGTTAGTTCGACGACTGCTCGTTTGGTTCAGTGGCGTAGCGACTCGTGTTGCGTGTTCGGTAGTCTGGGTGTACTTTGTGTCCGTTATTATAATAGCAACCCATATATGTCCCACTGCTGGGCACGGGTCTCCTCTCCTCTATCAAGCGAGAGAGAGAGGGTTTAGGCCTTAATTCACACACGCTTGCCTAATGCGGGTTGGTGAATTAGACATGTCTTTAGAATTTATTCTAAGACATCACGATGTTTTCCTTCACCGTTAGCAAATGGCGAATCATTTGATTAGTACATATAAATTACACAAAGTGAAATTCACATTGGTACTGCCCGGGATCGAACTCGCATCTCTTGCGTGCAAGTCGGTTACTTTCGATTTTCGAGTGTCCGTTATTATATGTTTCTAATTGTAAAAGTCCTCCACGAAACAGCTTTTACTCTTGTGCGGGTGAATTAGTCGCACTTAATGACCACTAGACTGACGTGTGGGAATCGAACCCACAACCTGGTGCACAGCAGGCGCATACTGCGTCCACTGGACCACCAAGTCAGTCAAACTTAATTTCGAAGTCCGAGGTTCGATACCAGGATCGAACCAAAAAAACATAGCTTAAGTTTTCCCGTAATGGGTGTAGACAGTAGACGCACTAACATTATCGATGCCGTAAACACAAGTCGAGTGAACGTCATGCGTCAGAGTGAGCGTGAGTGACACATACACGCACACACGCGCGTGCGCACAGACAGTGAAAGTGGTCACAACACTCACAACGTTCACTTTGGTCGAGCACTCGAGCGCTCATCTGTGTGCGCGCAACAACTACACGTCGTGGCTATACATGTAACAAGTCCAGTACTCACCTACTCTACATAACGTCACTTTTTATATCATTACTAGCCTCCACCCGCGGATCCGCCCGCGTATACATTATACAGGAATAGTGACTGATACTGATTTGTGTGGTTATAAAAATGTCCCTGAGTTTGGTGTATGTTTTGACATAGGCCTCCTCCAACTATTGCATACTAAAATCGATATCTGTGCCAAATTTAATCTACATCCAGATACATACATACATACATATTATCGAGCCTGTGTCCCAGTGGGGTAGGCAGAAACTATGGTACGCCACTTGCTACATCCAGATTAATCTAGATAATAGATTTAAGAGAGGTAGGTCACCATACAAGCAAGCAAGCCCGTTTGGGGAAGGACCTACAACTTATAGAAGAACACAGCCAAATAACTACACACAGCGGTGTGTGAGTACAGGTCTCCAGCGCTCATTTAGAAATTAATTTTGAAAGAATCTTTTTCCTATTCCAGGGATATTCCATCTTTAAGCCCTGATGTAAAAAAAAATAAGTTGACAACCCGCAAATAGCTCTGGTATAGCAAACGTCCATAGGCTACAGTAACTGCTTAACATCAGTAGGGCTGTATGCTTGTTTGCCACCCAAGTGGTATAAAACAAAAGATCCATTCAGACATTCTGACGTTATTAAGTAACAAACAAACATACATCCAAGCTTTGCATCTATAGAAGTAGTAAAATTCTTTGATTTTTCACAACATATCATCATTACAAACAAGCGTACGGCTTGCCTGATGGTAAACAGTTACGGTGTGCCCATGGACCGTAGCAATACCAGGAGCATCACTCGCGTGACGTCGACCCTGCATCTTGGAACAGATCTATGAATAGCTAGATATTGTAGTTTTCTAATGGTGAAAGATTTTTTAAATTGGTCAAGTAGTTTTTGAGTTAAATCATAACAAACAAAAAAGCAAATCTTTCTTTTTTAAAGTATTAGTTTAGACAAAATGTCTAGCTCTCAAAGTAGCAAGTACCTAACAAATATATACAACAGTTCAGCCATTTAATAGTGTAAAGGTAACAAACAAACACACAGAGTAACTTTCACTGTTGTTCATTACAAAATAGTGTCAGTGTGTCACAGTTGCCCAACGTTGAACAACGGTACGTAGGACAGCGCTGGGGCGCGTGGGCCGGCACCATGACTCATCTCACTACATCAAGGATGTTCAACTTGTTGGTGATTGTTGTACATTCTATATTTAGCCTACTTATACTATTATATATTATTAGACTGAGCTGTTAATCTAGTGGTTACTGACCCTGGCTGCTAAGCCAGAGGTTCTGGGTTTGTCCATAAATGCTATAACCAGTCTGGGTGTAGTATTTAAAAAATACAACACCCACACTAGGGATCAAGCCCTGCGATACAGGGTACTTTACAAACATACAATAAACGGACACAAATAACATTCAGACTCGGTACAAGTATCAAAAAATGGCTCATTGAATTAGCTTTATAAGCTTTTCAAGAAACCCCTTTTTTAAAATGAACCGATACCTCAGACCCCATAGCCAAATTACTTGAAAATCCAAGTGCCTATACACAAACGCACAAACAAATTATCTTACACAAGTTCCCCACGCTTATTGACTTGCTGAGTTTATCATCTTGTACGAACTTGTGCACACTTATGACTTGTGATAGAAAGAAGAAGAAAAAATATTTATTTTGTATATACAAGATCTAAGTCCAATAATCTACAAGAAAATTAGAACATAACTAGCTGTTGCACACGGATTCGCCTGCGTGGATATCAGTTATCGCTGTAAAAAGCCTATGTGTTATTCCAGACCATAATCTATCTCTGTGCCAAATTTTATCCAGATCCATTCAGTATTTTTTACGTGAAAGAGTAACAAACATCCATCCATACTTACAAACTTTTGCATTTATAATATTAGTAGGATGGTTGGAAGACAAAACAGGAGCTAGCTTAGTGATTAATTGCAACATTGCAGATGCTGCAGCACTGATATTCTGCTAGGCCCACTTTGGTACAATTATACTTCCTACTAAAATAATAGTCATTCTTATTACAAGTTGGTATACGTAAAAAATGTTTTTGTAACTTCTTCCGCACTAGAGAACAAGCTCTGTGTCACGGGGGACTTTACAAACATACAACTAACAGATACAAACTACACCCAGACTAGGTCACACAAAGTTTTGTTCTGTGTGGGAATAGAAACCACAACCTCGTGCACAGCAGGCGCATACTGCGGCCACGGGACCACCGAGGCAGTCATACACAACATAAACAGTATCTTGAAAGTAGATGTTAATTTTTAGACCTTGTCAAACCGCACAATCCATTTTTGTTTATGTCCTCTGCGAAACCAATTTTGACCCCAAGTGATCAATACAGGCCACTTTGGAAATCCCAGATTTAAATAACAGTGACAACAGCATCAAAATCTGTTGGGTGGTTTAAAATATCTAGATGACAGCAGGAAGTGACTTTTTTATAGACTTTGTAAGGATTTGAGCTGGTGATGCACTGGGGTCATTGTCTAAAGTTAAATAATAACATACAAAACTATGTTCCTACTAGTTACTCTAGCATTCTCAACATACCCACATGATAATTTATATTATAATAACAATTATCAACACAATTATGTAGGAATTCATTTATATATATAGTTGTAGTCTTATGTACAAGGCAGAGAGTCTAGCTGAGCATTGAGTAGTCACTGTGGGAATATATATATATATATATATAGTGGTAAACATTCTGTGTGTTTGTCACATGTGGTGTATATTGATAGTAAATAACATGTGAAACAAAACATCTGTATTTGTTTTGATTTGTCAATAACTATTGAGTGAGGTGTGTGTGTGTGTGTCTGTGTGTGTATGTGTGTGTCTGCAGAGAACATGGTCGCAGTGTGGTGGAGGTGGAGGTAGAGGGGCGCGTGCTCTATGATAGCTTAGTTATGTATATCGTGATGAGCTCGCCGCCAACGTCACGGCGTTACGTAAACTAATCATTATACAGAGGCGCTAGCTACCACCTACTATGTGAGCGACGAGGGTGCAGCCCGCCTGCGAGCTGGTCACTCGAGACACGCTCGCAGCACCCCCACGGCACGACATAAACACACATGTTCCTAAGTGTATGGAGTAGGTATAGTAAAGGCCGGTACCTATAACTCTGCTCGTAGTCCCAGTAGTCCTTGTAGCGCGGGTGCCAGCGCGGGCCCCCGCGCGAGTAGGGCCGCCGCGAGCCGCCCTGGCTCATGTCCGCTGCGCCATAGCACCTGGCCGTATCGATCCGCGCCGTCACCGCGGGCTCTCGCACCCCGCGCCACGCCACTACCGCTAAATACACCACCACTGACACACTGCACTGTGACACTTTCACCACACGCTTCTAGTTTCGACAATATTTTCCTGGGACTTCGCGGAGCCCTACGTTCTTGTTTTGGAACCTGCTGCAACGACGCGAAGCTCGCGCGAACTGAGCTCACTCACGCAAGCGCACGGCGCACGATGTCTCACGGCGACCTCAGAGCCGCCTGGCGGCGTTACCGTCAAGTACATTCGAAAATGCCCGCGAAGTTTAGCATCTTGTTATAAATATTTCTTGTGTCACAAACTAGTATATAAACATTTAACGACACTGTTCAAAATAAAGATCGAGGATTGCGTAACGTACTGCTGATGGTGAACTGATACGGAAGTACGGTAATGATTAGCAGTTCTTAGAGTATTGATTTTATATTAGTGGTACACATGCACCCATGGGAGTTCCTCGTAAGCTAAGAATAAAGTGTTCGGGATGTCCGAGAACAACGGGCGTGTTATCGCGCACTTAAAATGGTTCGTCACCGTTCACATAATTAATGTGAATCAGGCTAGGTGATCTTGCAACGATCGTCACGCACTGGCGCACATCTCACTCACGCAAATTAGGTACAAATAACACTAAACCGTTTATTCCGAAGGTAATATGCCGTAGAAACGATAAAAACCTAAGAGTTTAAAGAAAAATCCAAGATAATGTAACGCTATGCGCCCAGTCCGGACGACCGATACGTAAGCCTCATTAAAAAAAGTTTACACAACTCGTGTACATGACTTTTCTGTCGCTTCATTCAGCGCACAGTTTGCCTTGTACACTGAGCGTTTAACGCAATAAAGCGCTCAATCGCTGGCGAAACCGTAAGCCCCGCCTATTGTTATTATAATGCAGCCAACATGACGCACATAGTGCAGTGTGAAGTTAGGTGCGAGTGTGTCGTGCGCCGTCTCTGTCTGTCGCGTGGGAGCGAGCGAGCGCGCGCTAGCCGGGCGTGAGTCGGGCGCGGCGTGCGTGTTGTTGACGGCGCCTGCCGCCTGCCGCCGCCGCCCTCCCGTCCGTCGTCGTCGTCGTCGTGTCCCATGCAGCGCAGCACGATGCTATTTTCGTGATGACACAACCAGCGAGACCGACTTTCACTTAATTTTGTCTTATTTTGCAACAGAATTGGAATGGTCGCTAATATAACGTAGCTTTACCACATTTTAACTTGAAGAGATAAAAAAGAACTTAAGCGAGATATATTTACTGAAGGAGTGGAGCCGCTACTAGGGCGCTAAATGTTATTAGGTACTCCCTACATAATATAATAAAGGTAAAGGTCACCTCACCATGTTTTCCCTCGAGGGATTAGCCTACTTCGCAAATACGTTCTTCACGTATTTATGTAGGTAGCGCGCTGTAGCTCTTCTCTCACAAGATGGGGGAGCCTGTGACTGTGTCTAGTTAAGTACCTACCTAATAGATATGCAGATGTAAGTTACCCATAACAGGCACGGTGCGCGGAGTGGTCACCACACACGTGGTGTTATTCCTCATGCGCTTCTCCACACGGTCAAGTGCCACAGTAGGTACATACCTATCAGACGAGCCCCGCACAGATCTCCAGTGCTCATTTAGCAAGCGTTTTCCTATTCCAGGGATACAGATCCATCTTCTCTTTCTCTTTTTTTAACAAGACAACTCCTGCACTAGAGAACAAGCTCTGTGTCGCGGGGGACTTTACAAACATACAATTAACGGATACAAATTACACCGAGACTCAGAACAACTCTTTGCGAGTCACACAAAGTTTTGTCCTGTGTGGGAATCGAACCCACAACTTCGTGCACAGCAGACGCATACTGCGGCCACTGGACCTCCAAGGCAGTCTTAAAGCTCTGGTGTAAAAAAATATATAATATTCAAAAGAATTGCAAGCGTCTATAGGCTTCGGTAACTGCTTAACATCGACGGGCCGTATGCTTGTATGCCACCCAGGTACCAGAGCTCACAATAGGTTTTTAAAATGCCCACGGTTTGGCCCTGAGGAATCATGTAGGTGATGTTCCCTACATCACAGAGCCTAACCGTGGTTGTATTGTAACCACTCGGTGGTGTTTAGAAATCTCGCGCCCTATAATATGTTACTGTTTATATAGGTATATATATATATAAGACTGCCTTGGTGGTCCAGTGGTCGCAGTATGCGCCTGCTGTGCACGAGGTTGTGGGTTCGATTCCCACACAGGACAAAACTTTGTGTGGCCCACAAAGAGTTGTTCTGAGTCTGGGTGTAATCTGTGTCCGTTAATTGTAGGTTTGTAAAGTCCCCCGTGACACAGAGCTTGTTCTCTAGTGCGAGAGTTGTTTTAAAAAAAAAGAAGAGACTGTCCCTGCGGCGCGGGCAGGGCATGACAAATCGTGTCATGAATTCATTGACATTTACTAAAAAGGAATAATAACTCTGCGAGTATCATCACAGCTAAATAGGCAGACACTGGACTACTTCTCCATCCCCATTCCCCTTTCGCTGACTAGGAGGCCTCCTCGAGAAGAATTGGCAAGAATCTCGGGCCACTTTTTTTAATCGCCAGAGTATAACATTTACAATTTGGCATGAATAGCAATATATATGGTATATACAAGGAGACGGTAACCAACCACGACTGCTAAGAGAGGTAGGGCACCATACTAGCGAGCAAGCCCGACTGGGGAAGGTCCTCCACCTTACAGAAGACCACAGCCAAATAACTACACACAGCGGCGTAGTTGTATTCCGGTGTGTACAGGTCTCCAGCGCTCATTTAGGGATGCGTTTTGAAATAAACGTATTCCTAACCCAGGGATACTCCCATCTTAAATCCCTGGTGTACAATAATGGGTTGGCAACACGCAAGTGATACCTGTGGTATTGTAAGCGTCTATAAGCTACAGGAACTGCTTAACATCGGGCGGGCCGTATGCTTGTTTGCCACCCAAGTGGTATAAAAAAAACAATATACCAACGCAGCGATACCTTCCCGATCTTACTAACTTACAAGGTATCATCATTCTCAAGACAGATGAGAGTGATGATGATGATCTCGAAGAGCCTCGCAGTATGACTGGGGAGACAGTTCGACACTCAAACCAGAGATTCGAGGTGGAAGCTTCAGGACTACTTGGCCCTTTTTTTTTAAAGACTATAGGATTTTGTTGGAGTTATCTGCTTTGACTCTTTGGGATATTCTGTGCAGTTTTAAAAGACTACCACTCCCCGTTCTGTATCTGGGTGAAATTTGTTATAAAATGGTACCTATTTAGAATTTGTCTGGTTGTCATAGTACCTATAGGTAAGCTGTAAACGTACATACATTTAGCTTTACAGCTTACTTGGAGGTACTATGGCAACCAGACAACTGCATATTATGTCTCAATTTAAATAAATGGCGGTGTGAGTTGTCCCAAGATACTATTAATATTAATAATTTTAACAAAAAAAACGGACTTCAAATACTAATTTTCAATAATATTAATAGTCGGCACATCTCATGACCATTCCAATAGGCTTAAACACGACTAGGACTATTTTAGTTATGCAGTTTCGATATCCTCATCATCACATCAGTTCAGTGTTTGTTCACATATTACATTTTTCATTAAAAAAAATGCTTCCTTGTACTTACCTTCCCCTCTAGACAAGTGGCATAAACGGTAGTCGAAACGAAAAGTCAAAAAAGCAAACGTATACTTAGGATTTGACGTTAATTTACGTTATAATGTCGTAAACTTTCGTCAAATCCCATACATTTCCTGTTATGACTTTTCGTCGACTACCTTATTGAGATAATATCGTCGTCCGCAAAATACATTATCCATTTGGATTGAGGAGTCATTTTCCGTATCTTAAAGAAATTAATATACTTGGTTTGAGGAACCACATATTATACCAAATAATGATAAAAATATTCATCCATGTTCCTAGTTCAGTTGTCCGTGTGGCGACGGATTAAGAATACAAATGTCACCACCCCAATCATGCCCGAGGGTGTCGTAAGAGTCGACTAAGGGAAAAAGTCAGGCAGACAATATCCACTGCAAGAGACTCCACTGGAAAACTCGAAACAAAACCCTATACCAATCCGTCTGGCCAGCGTGGTATAGTAGGCTAATATCCCTCCAAATGTATGGAGGAGACCTGTGCCCAGCAGTGGGACGTTTATGGGTTGTGATGATGTTCCTAGTTCTGACATTTAGATTGAGGAGCCACCTTTATGTTTATATAACTTTTCAAGTATTATACTTACCTACTACAAAATCGAGGATTGATTCTACAATTTTTTAAAACTTACTACTAAATAAGTAAGTATATTAATTTCATTTAAATATGGTAAATGGCTCCTCAATCCATACGGACATAAAATTGAAGTTCTGTTAGCCACCTGTGGTCATCTCCAACAGTTTCACGCTCGCCTAATTGAATGATACCAAGTACTAATGCAAACGCCTGCAATATTTGAGGATTTCGCTTAAATTCGTCATGGAAGCCAGCATCCGAACTCGAATTTTTTGTTTCTTAAAAAGACAACTCCCGCACTAGGGAACAAGTCCTGTGTCGCGGGGGACTTAACAAACATACAATTACAATTAACGGACACAAATTACACCCAGACTCGGGACAACCATTTGTGGATCACACAAATTTTTGTCCCGTGTGGGGATTGAACCCACAACACGCCGTGCAGTAGTAAATGGCGAGGTAACCACTTAAGCCACTGAATCAACCGTGTAGTCATTTTCATTTCATAATGACGGAGATATGAGGTAGCATACGTACATTTTTAAAAAATAAAAATGGTAGCAATTAGGAGATATCACTTGATACCTCTAGTATTGCCATGGTGCATAGGCTACGGTAACTGCTTACCATCAGGCGGGCCATATGCTTGTTTACTATTTAAGTAGTACCTATAAAAACATTCTCAATGATGTTTATCTCCATCTCCACGTGAGAAGGAGGCTCAGCTGCAGTGCTGGTGGTCACTCATCATAAGTAGGTACTCTGCGGTGAGCTCCACAGACTCCTCAATATAACTCTGTGGTGTGATGACGTGAGGGTGACATTTAAATAAAAACAAATATATATTAAGTATAACAAAATATTTTATTGTACAAAACTACGTACCTACGTAGTTATAACACAATTTTTCTAACTGTGCAGTTGGAGCTGACAAAATAGTTAGCTTGGGGTGATTGTACCCCCCTCCCGCTTGCCTCCCTACTTGTCAGGCAGCAGGCGCCTGTCCCTGACAGTACGGTCTGAGCCTCTAGACAAGTGGCATAAACGGTAGTCGAATCGAAAAGTCAAAAAAACAAATGTATGGGATTTGACGTAAGTCTACGATATAATATCGTAAACTTACGTCAAATCCCATACATTTGTTTTTTTGACTTTTCGATTCAACTATCGCTTATGCCACTTGTCTAGAGGGGCTGCACTTTCGTGTCGTCTGCGATATTTGAGTATCCATATCCCTCTATGTTTATTAAAAATCATTTATTATCCTACTAATATTATAAACGCGAAAGTTTGTAAGTATGGATGGATGGATGTTTGTTACTCTTTCACGTAAAAACTAATGAACGGATCTGGATGAAATTTGGCACAGAGATAGATTATGGACATAGGCTATCGGTTATCGTGGATGTCGGACGCGGGCGGAGCCGCGGGCAACAGCTAGTTACCCATAAATTATTGAAATTTATTTCAAATGCAGCCAACATGTCAAAAGTTTGACAATGACAGCTGCACAGTTAGAAACATTGTATTATATTCGACATTATATCGCGTTACGACCAGTGACTTGTACCCAGCGGAGCACGGACGTACCGACGCGACGCCGAGCAGTACACAGGAGGGGTGGCTATCCTTCCTCCCTCCCCCGATCTTGGCTGACAAATTAAGAGAGATACATAAGCGAGCAACCCTGCCCTTAGACTATACATTAACAAGAAAAATGATGTCGCCCATTGTGGATACAGAGGGTGGGTCTAATTTCAACACTGTGTTCATGCGTGGTAGTCGCGTGGTCGCTGCGTGGTCGTCGCATGTCCGTCGCGTGGTCGCTGCGTGGTCGTCGCATGTCCGTCGCGTGGTCGGTGCGTGGTCGTCGCGTGGTCGCCGCGCGGTCCGCTAGAGCGTGTAGTCGCTGGGGTCGTACAGCTCGGACAGCATGCGGTACATGTACGAGGGCGAACTGCCGCCGCTGTAACAGACAAACACACGACAATATTATTAAATATTAAATTTAATTTAATGTTATATTTAGAATAGTCGTCCAGATTGATTTCGATCTCGGCGGCCAATCTCGATATAGAATAGCCAACTGTTGCATTCCATATGATGCTCGGGCATATGATAAAGATGCGTCTCCCTGGTGCGCTGCGTCCGAGCCAGCCCCAACATTATCTTGCGCTGCACTGCAGACAGACTCGACAGTTCGTAGCAGGGACTCACTTCTCATACAGTGATTCATAGTTAGTTATAAGTAGTAAGTAGCTTATTATTGTTACTATATATATATCCTGACCGTATTCGGCCACAGCGACTGGCTACTAACTATTGAGAGCCTCGTTGATGTGCTCTCATATGACTGACGTAACCGATCTTTGCAACGCATGTACGACCACATATGCTACAGGTCAGTACCCCTCCGACATAGTTATAGTGTATGGCCTTGAGCTCGTCTCGTTTAGCATCGAGCTCTACTATTCGTTTTGTCTCAAACTCGGCCACCTTGGTGTTTATGGTGTGCTTCCACCGTGGTCGGTCTTAACATAGATATAAGTGAAATTGTTACTAACATAATGAGTCCTGGTTACTTAATAAATAAATTTTATTATTGTTAGTGACTCTGACTGCTACGCCGGAGGTCGTGGGTTCGATTCCCACCCAGGAATGTGATGAGCACGAATGTTTGTTCTGTGTCTGGGTGTAATTTATCTATAATATGTATGTATTTAGAAATATATAAAAAAGTATGTTTATCAGTTGTCTGGTTACCATAGTACAGGCTCTGCCTAGTTTGGGATCAGATAGCGATGTGTGAGTTGTCCCAAAATATTATATTATATTATTATTATTATATGGCGGGCGCCTTATATTGTTTCGGTATACCGTTTTCGCTGTTATTGTTCATCTCGTGGCATACATATAGATATATATACATGTATCGATGTTTAATAGTCGTGTGGTGTCGATACTCACAGGTTGGTGATGAACAGCGTGATGTGGTCCGGCGGCGCGAAGTCGTACCGCGGCGCGTACACGTGCACGCTGCCTGTCTCGTGACCTCTGTGCACACAACACACACACACACACACACATTACTTTAGTACCTATCATATACGGCGGGAGACTAATGCACAAGTGTGTGCGCAAACTAGTGCAATCATTATTCCCTCACTCCATAGTCCAGAGAGAGATCAAGCATAGGACCTACAACTTTACGTACTTTCCAAGGCATGGGGATGTAAACACCGACAATTTCCAAACTTATCTATTGTAACTTTCTTGACAGAAAAACTTAATATTTATTTTATGATCGAACCCGTGTTCTCGTGATCAGCAGTCACACACATCGACCACCGATACAGTTACCTATATCAAATCAAATCAAATCATTTATTTTGCGAATATGGGTACATAAGAAGTTAAAGAAAAAAAAATTTACAACATTTGGTTTCACCATATTCAGCTAAAAAAGCATGCAAAATATTCAATAACTATATAAAATTAAGGAAAAACATTATATTAATGTCAATGTAATTAATAATAATGTTAACGTGATTACGAATAATGTCAGTGTTTAAATAATAATAATAATAATGTCATACAAATTTCATCAAAATGTCAAGAATACAAGAATATAATGTAAACTTAAATACTAAAATGTTACTATAATTCCTTATCTGATAAGAAATCCTTGACAGAGTAATACCCTTTTGAAGACAATTTTTTTTTTACTTTATTCTTAAATATGGTTAACTCAGTAGTTTTCAGTATCGTTATTGGTAGATTATTATATATTCGTGGTATCATGCAAAATATACTATTATATAATTAATATACGAACAACTGTACAATGATTGTCCAAGCGAGACAAAGTGTGTATACTCACTCATAGTGTAGTGTGTTGGCGGGCGAGGAGAGCGCGGAGTGCGCCGTGTCCGCCGCGTGCAGCGGGCACAGCTTGTGCAGCGGGGCCAGCGCCAGCACCTGCGCAGTACGAGCAGCTACGTGTGATGTGTATACTTACAATATCTGTGTATGTGTGGTGAGTATACTCACAGGCACACTGTAGTGCTGCGCGGCGCTGGTGACGGCTAGCGCGCCGGCCTCCACCAGCGCCGCGCCTCCTCCCAGCGCGGCCGACACGCTCAGCACCACCTGCAGTAAGAAAAGATCGCGTGATAGTTGCAGCTGTGTGTGTGTGTGTGTGCGTATGTATGTAGGTGTATGTGTTACCTTGTTGACGCGCGACATGACCGCGTAGATGGCGGCGCTGCTGACCACGGTGACGGGCACGCCCGCCGCGCTCAGCCGGCTCGCCATCGCGTGACTCTGTGCGTCACACAACAACATCGACCATTATTTTATTGAAGTAAAAAACCTTAAACGCTTAGGTTGGGTATAATAATAATATTTTCGGGACAACTCACACATGGCTATCTGATCCCAAACTAGGCAGAGCCTTTACTATGGTAACCAGACAACTGATAAACATACTTATATATTTCAAAATAAATACATATTATAGATAAATTACACCCAGATGCAGAACAAACATTCGTGCTCATCACATAAAGATTTGTCCTGGGTGGGAATCAAACCCACGACCGTATAACCGACAAGTGAAATTGGTTTTGGTCGTCGCTCGAAGACATTGGCGGATTAGGTTCAGAATGACTACTTTTCCAAAATGACTACCTACTTCCTAAATCATCCACTTTCCTATAATGACTAGCATGGTGAGTATATTTTTATTTTTTTAGTTTATATGAATCGTATGGCAGCTCTGAGAAAAGCATTTTTATTCTTCATGTTTATTATACAACTCTCTCTGGTGACTTGTAACACAGGTTTTCATTACCTGCCACCGGCACCAGCGATCCACGACCAAATATGTGAGCATAATAGCATAAGAAATTGTTTATTCATATAACTATGTACTTGGTCTGTGGTGTTCTCACCACCAATTTATTATTATATTATTATTATTATTATCTCTCTCTCCTGATAGAGGAGAGGAGACCCGTGCCAAGCAGTGGGACATATATGGGTTGCTATTACATAATTATTCTACTACATAACGTGTTGTTGTTACCACGAGTAAGTAGTATCGACCAGTTCTAATTGCGTTTTTCGTTAGGATTTATGTTGTTAGGGCCAAAACTTGACTGTTATTTGATCTGTTATATTCTACAGGAGCGTTCAAAAATTACCTGACCAATACGGTGTCGCAAGTCGAAAAAATGTGTACCTCACATTCAACAATATGGATGACCAAATCTAAACATATTATGTATATTGATTTATATTAAGCATTTGATGAAGTTGACCATGAGATTCTTATAAATTAAATTACCTGCAATGATAATTTGTCAATACAGGTAGCTACTTATTGTGCCAGTTATGGTTTTACATTAATAACCGATGTTAAACAAGATGGGTAATAGGTATCGTCATATTTGTTGTGACATGAGCTAGGTGTCCCGCAGGGATCCATTTAGACCCTTTACTTTTTATTCTCGACACAAATTTATTTTAGTCATGCTCTTAAGTTTAACGATACAATCATTACAGTTGACGACTGACTTCTATCTACATCTTTTTAATTTGATTCGTTCATAAGTAGAATATGCCTGGAGAAACATAACAATAAAAGTAATTACACGTATATATGAGAAGAAGTAATAAGTGTCGGTTACCTCCTGCACGTGCGTGCCCTCGGCGAGTATGAGGCGGTAGTGTCGCGGCGCGGCGGCGCGCAGGAAGCGCTCGGCGAGCGCGCTGGCGCCGTACGTGAGGATGAGCTCGTCCGCGTGCACGTGCTCGCGCGCCGCGCCGCACACGCCCGACCACGACTGCTCCAGCTCGGTGCGGAGCTGCGTCGACACAAACATATAAACTCCCGTACGTCACGACGTGCTCACTCGTGCGCACGTAAATCAAATCAAATGCATTTATTGTTTGTCACAGGTAGTTTACATTACAGGTGGTAGGTATACATAATTTATAGTGGCGCTGTAACATGCCAGTTAGGGCGTACAATATTTTTATTTATTATGTCATTACGTTCTATTACTTAATGTCATTAAAATTAATAAGTATGTCAGTAAGATTCATAATAATTCACATGTCAATATAATTCATTTGAATAATTAATTAAATATTAAATTTACAGTCAGGATGTCAAATATTTGTCTAAAGTGAATTACAATCTTTGTCATACAAATAATCATTAATGGAATAGTATGTTTTATTAATTAAATGTGCTTTTAGTGTACCTCTAAACATGTTTATATTTTTGATTGTTTTTATGTGATT
Source organism: Trisateles emortualis (assembly GCA_947095525.1). Classification (NCBI taxonomy): domain Eukaryota; kingdom Metazoa; phylum Arthropoda; class Insecta; order Lepidoptera; family Erebidae; genus Trisateles; species Trisateles emortualis. Next base: position 142,103 of record OX352756.1, read on the forward strand.
AGGTAGTTTATTGTAGAGTTTTATTCCTAGACTAAACACACTCTTACTGAACTGAGCCGTAAGGACGCGTGTACGTTACCTCGGCGAGGTGGTCCCGGAGCGGTTCCCGCAGGTCCTGGTGCGTGGTGCCGAGAGTGGCCCGGCGCGCGCTCGTCGCCAGCACCAGCCGCTGGAGACTCTCGCCTGACGCTTCGCCGCTCTGTACCAGACACAGTCAAGCAGATGAGCAGACAATAATATGTATACTACACACGAGGGGTGTCACTCACGCGTTGCCGACCCTTTAAAAACGTTATAACTCCTTTTTTGAACCCTATGCTATAGTCTCTTGGTAAAGCTCGTTTATCAGATTGATCAGAGATCGAGAGTTGTGGAAATCCTTGGGGGAGACCTATGTCCAGTGAACGTCTTTTGGCTGAGATGATGATGAAAGCTCGTTTGGAGAAGCTGTCCCACGTCGGTAGTGTCATCCCGCTATAGTACCTCGGGTGTTTAGTGTAGTGTAGTGTGTGTACCTGGTTGGCGGCGGCGCGGTGCTCGTCGCGCACGGCGCGCAGCACGCGGCGCGCCACGTTGGCGGCGGCGGGCGCGTGCTGGAGCGCGCACGACACGCGCCGCCCCGCGCCACGCACCAGCGCGCACACCTCGCTGCCGACACACGCACACATTCTGCTAACTACTGGCAACTTCAAACGGCCACGGCCGAATCACCACACACAATCAAACATTTAGGGATCGGTTTTTATAACTGTTCCCCACGAGACACTAGTGAATTGTACTACTCATTAGCTGAAGGAACTGATAAGGGGTCTTACCATGATGTGATAAACGTAAATCATTTGATCGAAAAAGAAGGATATATTTTTTGGGGAGTGATATAAAGTTTCGAATACTATATTCTACCGAAAACACCCTTGAATGCAATATAAACCTCGAAGACGAAAGCGAAGAAATCCCTGAGATTCTCGAAAACGAAGTGTAGTACGCGATTGAAACACAGAAAAACGATAAAACTCCTGGACCTGACCATATAACTAACGAGATGATAAAAGCAACATTACCAGAAACGACAACAAAACTAACCAATCTGTTTAATCTTATCCTAAACACAGAATCCATACCCTCACAATGGACAATAAGCACTGTAATCCTTATCTTTAAGAAAGGAGATAGGTCAGAAATAGGCAACTATCGCCCAATAAGCCTCATGTCTATATATATAATATATATATATAAAGTGTTCTCAAAAATAATACTAAAGCGCATTACGATCATAAGAAACTTAATGAGACCACATACATGTGATTAAACAGCTAATTGAAAAATGTCAAGAATATAATAATAATAACAATAAAAAATGTATATTCCAACAGCAAGGCACGAATAAAACTAGAAATGGAGGGAGAAACTTTCGAAATACACCGGGGAGTAAGACAGGGAGACCCACTCTCACTAAAACTTTTTTTATCAGTACTGGAGGAAGTCATCAGGGAAATGGAATGGGACAACATAGGAACCAATATCAATGGGACACGTCTAAACCACCTTAGATTCGCAGACGATATAGTACTTATAACTGATAGTCCAGAAAGCCTTCAAACCATGCTCCAAGATTTGTCACGTGAAAGCAAAAAGGTAGGCCTAACAATAAACAAAACAAAGACTAAAATAATAACAAACCGATCCCAAATAAACGTCACAGTAGATGATGAGGAAGTAGAATATGTAAACTCATATATATACTTGGGCCAGCTGATTGCCTATACCAAACAAATGGACTCAGAGATAGAGAAACGAATAGCAAACGCCTGGAAGAGATATTGGTCATTAAAAGAAGTGCTGAAAGGGGATCATTACACTATTGCAATGAAAAGGAGAATATACAACACAAGCATATTACCAATACTAACTTATGGGTGCCAAACTTGGGCCAGCACACAAAAACATCATCAACAAATATTAACATGCCAAAGAGCCATGGAGAGGAGCATGTTAGAATACACAAAGAGAGACAGGAAGAAAGCAGTAGACATACGACACATAACGAAAATTGAAGATGTTGTAGTCAAAACCAAAAAACTTAAATGGAGGTGGGTAGGCAGACATGATGAGAGATAATTTTAACAAAAAAAACCGACTTCAGTACGGCATGTTGTAAAATTTTCAAATATTTGTTTGTTACAATCGAATAAAATCGACTGAGCGTCGGGCTGAACACAGGTCGTATTAAAAGCAATATTTAATCTGTGCAATCCGCGCTCAATTCATTCACGTCATTATTTCTTATTAATAGTTGCTTAGCAACAATAACCGAAACTTATCTAATCGCCATCAGTAAAATACTTATTATTGAAAAGTTCAGATGGCCATCTGTGGTCTTCTTCGTCAGTTTTACTTCACAAAATTACACTTTCTGAATGCAAATGATTGATTAGTTGTTAAAAATATTGAAATTGCTATATGTGTGCCTATAACTTTTGAGGAGTTCCCTCAATTCTTCATGGATCCCATCATCAGAACTTTCTTTTGATGATAATGGGACCAAACTGGAAGTATGTCCAGCCGGCCAAAAAAAAATTTTCAAATCGGTCCATAAATGACTCCGTCATTTATTTGATTTGAAAAATAAATATCCGCGGTAAGAAACATTAAAAAAAAAATTCAAAAAAAAAAATACACACGAATTGATAACCTCCTCTTTTTGAAGTCGGTTAAAAATAGCAACAAATGGACAAAAGACAACAGTATGGACTCCTCGATTCCAAAGAGGAAGACAGAAAAAGCGTTGGTCTGATGAGATCAGAAAGATTGCAGGTCCATAATGGCACAGAACAACTTTAAACAGAACAGACTGGCAAGAGCTGGAGTAGACCTTTGTGTCACAAGGACACGCCAACGCAATAACACAAGCTTAACTTAAATTAATATAAATTCAACTGTAAAGAAAATTATGTTGGCAATAAAGGTTTATATATATAAAGTTTCGACTCGGGAAGGACCTCCACCTTACAGAAGACCACAGCCAAATAACTACAGAAAGCGGTGTAGTTGTGTTCCTGTGTGTGAGTATGGGTCTTCAGCACTCATTTATGGATACGTTTTGAAAGAAACGTATTCCTATCCCAGCGATACTCCATCTTAAGGATCTGGTATATAAAAAAAGATTGGCAACATGCAAGCGGTACCTCTGGTATTGCAAGTGTCCATAGGCTATGGTAACTGCTTAACATCAGGCAGACCGTATGCTTGTTTGCCACCCAATTAGTGCAAAAAATAAAACAATTTACAGACATAAATTACACCCAGATAACAAATATTAATGAATCACACATAGTTTTGTCCCATGTGGGAATTGAACCCACAACCTCCGGTCACTCACACAGGCGAGTCAATCATATACCTATCAATATTGATCTACTAGGTATAGTAAGTGCTGAACTGCATCAGTGGCTCAGTGGTCGATGTGTGTCGGGTCCTGGGTTCGATTCCCGGGTCGGGCCAAAATTGAAAATTGGCGGTGTTTACACCCCCGTGCCTCGGAAAGTACGTAAAGCCGTTGGTCCTACGCGTGATCTCTCTACTGTCGTGTCGGATTGCCGTCCCATCGGACTATGAGAGTGAGGGAATAAAGAGTGCACTTGTGTTTGCGCACACACTTGCGCACTATAATATCTCTGGCGCTGATGGCTAGTCTCCGTTGAGATTAGCCGCTGTGACCGAAACTCAGGAGGACATTATTATAGTAAGTACAGGAGAGAGGGTTTTAGGAGTGGACTTTGGATTGCCATCGTGGTGTAAGGATTTGCCAATTAGCTTGAGAAAGGCGCTAATTGCCCAGACGCGCCGAACGTATATTGGAACCGTAGATACGTTACTCGGGGAGGCTCCTTACATGCAGAGATAAATCAGAAATTCTTTCCGATTTATGCCGCAAAACTCACTGTGACATTCTTTGCGTCCAAGAGACCCATCGAGACGATACCTGCACCTTAGAGGAGCTTATGGACGCTACTGAAAATGCAAAACTCGTAGCTAGGTTCTGGGCTGACACAATTTAGATTGCCATCGACACGCTAAGAAGAAGTAGAGAGGGTACACTCACTAGACGGTCGCATTTTGTGACTCGTTGATCATGGTCTCGAGCAGCGTCAACATCTCCAGAGCTATGTTGGTGGAGCCGCGCAGCTTTCTGGAACATGTACATAGAATATCATGTATTTCGTCGTTTATAAAAGACAACTACCACACTACAGACTTTGGACGCCCGCTGGCCTTCTGGAAGAACTTAGGGTGGATGGAATAACAAAAGCCCATTTGAGCGGACAATGCCCCGTCCAACTAATTAGGGAAAAATTTTAGGCCAGTGTTGCGGGGGACTTTACAAACATACAATTAATGGAAATAAATTACACCCAGACTCGGAACAACTCTTTGTGGCTCACTCAAAGTGTGTGGGAATCGAACCCATGACCTCGTGCACAGCAGGCGCATACTGCACCCACTGGACCATCAAGGCAGTCAAATGTATTTGTATTTATTTTTTAAATATAAATAAGTGATGGTACTTGCAGCCTAAGACACTTGTAACTTGGGTTCTTGAAGAAAGGAGTTATAAGGTTTCTAAAGGGTCGGCAACGCGCGAGTAATACCCCCCTGGTGTTGCAAGCGTCCATAGGCTACGGTAAGTAAAGAGTGACAAACATCCATACTTACAAACTTTCCCATTTATATGATATATATATCGATATACCATTTATATCGATAATAGGATAGAAAACATACAGCGACCAAGCACTAAAAAAGGGCCAAATTAAAAGTACCCCAAATCAATGTTCATACATGAAGAGGTTGATCAATGTAGAAGAGGCAAAGGAAGTATGTTTGGATTGAGGAGTTATAAGGTTTTAAAAGGGTCGGCAACGTGTGAGTTACACCCTTGGTATTACAAACGTCCATAGGTTATGGTAACTGCATACCATCAGCGGGCCGTATGCTTGTTTGGCACCTTGGTAGTATAAAAAAAATATCTATTGAAGCAATTGGTTTACCATAGTCTCTGCCTACACCAGTGAGCGAAGGGTGTGATGATATGTATATATTTAGATATAATGTTTACAGACAACTAGGCACAAAGGCCCACCTGAGCGTCAAGTGCAGATAACACCGTGTCAAACTAACTACAGACAACTACAAGACTTACAGAAGCTAATTGTAACATCACTAAATTTCATGCTGTGGTCTCCATTAATGGAAGGAGTACACGAAAAGTTATATGGCACAATAATATTATGATAGTGTTGTGTACGTTCTTTGTTGGAGATCCAAATAAATAAATAAATATGATTACTTATATCATTATTTTATTTAATACTAGTTTTTTCTTTACAAATTCCAAACTATGATCTATCTCTAGGCCAAATTTCGTCCAGATTTGTTCAGACGTTTTGGCTTGACTGAGCAACAGACATCCATACACCCATCCAAACATTTGCATTAATAATATTAGTATTGATAAGCAAATAAATAAGAAGATGAATATTCTTCAATCAAATCTTGTGCTAGCTAAACTATTTGAATACATTATGAAGGACTAGTTGCCCACGGCTCCACCCGCATGGATGTCGGTTATCGATGCAAAAAGTAGCCTATGTGTTATTCCAGGCCATGTGTGCCAAATTTCATCCAGATCCGTTCAGTAGTTTTTATGTGAAAGAGTAACAAACATCCATCCATCCATTCTTATAAACTTTCACATTTATAATATTAGTAAAGATTAATGATATGCAAATTTTGCAACATATCTCACTACTGCTCTGCTCCTATTGATCATAGCGTGATGTTATATAGCCTTCCTGGATAAATGAACGATTTTTTCTAATGGAACCAGTACTTTCTGATATTAGCGCGTTCAACCAAACAAACAAACAAACTCTTCAGCTTTATAATATTAGTATAGATGTAATGCAAACTGTGCATTATTATGTGCAGCCTTTTTTTTGTTATACTGTGTATCGGCAATCAATCCTGGGACTATGAGCAGATGTGACGTTTCAGCTGTTAGCGTGTAGAGGCTACCTTCCATCTACTCATATATTGGTAATATATGAGTAGATGCCTTTGGTGGAAGGCGGCGCTACTGTCGTCTTTCTAGCATTAAGATATTAGGTCTTTTGAGCCGGTTGGTATAGTCCTGGATGGATCGTATTTTGTAATCTTTGTATGATTATGTGCAGCTGAGCTGATGCAACAATTGTTTTCCATACTTAACCAGCCACAATCTAATATTACATTTACATATTCATTAATAACAATTATGCTACGTACACATATGAGTTACTTACCCATTCTTTACGTCGGATATTAATTTCCCTATTGAATCCATTGCCGGTTTGTTATCCATTTAAATATAATACCTAATTATTAACAACTAATAAATGTACAGCTACACAAGAACACATTAGCGAACAAGTCTGACATTTATAATGACACATGACAACCGTATGACAGCTTTACATTATAACCTCACCCATGAAATATCATTTTGTTTTTTTTTTAAGAATTTCGGCTAGGTTGCTGAACCTTTAAGCCTAAGCCATTTTAAAAACAACAAAGTTACCCATAGCCATAGCCATTGGAAGACCAAAAAATATATCAAAGTATAACATTTATTTGTACCAACAGAAAATATTTTATAATACTTGCAAAGATAGGAAACTTCATTCGGGTCTTTAGCATATAGTCTAATTCACTATTATTTATTAATTTAACAAATGGACGCCTCGCTTTGAACAAAATTTACGAAAATAATGTACCGACTCTTTTTTTTGTAGAAAAGAAATGCTTTACGCATACGGCCACGCTCAGGGAAGCTAGGGGTCAACCTATACAAACGTAGGTTCATGTATAGCAAAATAAAATCTATCTGTAACCTTCTAATTTAAACCTTAGAACAACAGAACAGTGTTTGATTTTGTTTGCACCTATTTATCAACTTAGGCGCTTCAACCTGTACCTACGCCGCAATAATCGTGCATATATATATATATATATATTATTTATTACAAGGGTAGGGTGGCATTATGGGTAAAATGCTACGCCTCTTTTCTTTTAACGTTTCGAGTAGTTTTTACATATTTTTACGATGCATTATGGCATTATTAATCTGTTTCGTCCGTTGGTCGTGAAACCAAGACTGGCGAGCGATGCTCGCTCTTTTAGCTTTTTATTGCTCTTTCTTTTTCGGTTCGGGCACTTTTCAGCGCTGTCCTGAGGTCTGTTATTAAGTCAATGAGTCTATTTCACAATTACAATAAAAAGGGAGTGAGTAATAATCTACCGATGAATTCCATGTTTTGTTTTATTTTTATTTATTGCGGTAAAAGAAAAAAACAGTGCTATAATTACAATAGGAAAGGAAACAATAATTATAGTTGTAATACAATGAATATTTGATTTTAAAAAAGTCATTTAACAGGGATAGTACCTATTCCATATTTAAATAAAAACTTTTTGCTACAAAAAGTCAATAGCTAAGTAAACTAAAAAGATTTTAAAGGATGTGACAATAATTTTGAGGTTTACTTAAATGTTAAATAAAAATTCTTTGGTTTTATAATGTACTTTCTACGCTGAGGTAAACATATAATTAATGACTTTCTACTAATTTTAAATCGACACTCGTGAACTTCAATTAACTATCAATTTTATTTATTCGCAGATCACTATTATATACAAAGTAACATATTATTTCATTCGATATTGACAATAAATTGAACAATCTCAGCTTCATGGAAATCCTTGAAGAATGAAAGTGGAAATTGTGGCTTTCTTGCACTTTGCGCGTTGCGCCATAGATTAGAGAAAGAATACCTGCCAAAAACCTGCCGCCATGCCATTGTGCTGTCATGTCATTATACTTACGTACGCCATTACTCCGTCTGTGAGCAGCAGCAAGCAAACTGAACTAATCTGAAGTACTGAACTCGACCATATGAATAGGAAATAGTAAATCTCTCGCTTGTGCTATCGTGGACGTTTGTGAATACCATAAGTGAAGCATAAGTTCATGTTATTGTAACGTGATGATGCTTCTGCGGCTTAGAAATGCAAACGCCCTGAATGATTGGTCTGCACATCATCATGTATCTTGACATGCGTATATTATATAGGTACCTACATATTTTATATTTTCCTTTGTATATTTTTATGTGGTTGGAGTGTAGCAAATGATCAAATATTCACCTATCTCTTTTTGTATCACAATATTCCTTAATATCTATCACTTCCATCCTTGAAATCTACAAGTACGCATTGAAAGATGAAGTTAACATATTATCTTTAATTCATAATATCATTGGGTAGTTAATACCTCCTTAGTAATACTTATAAAAAGCCAATTACTTGGACTATCTACAAAGAAATCTTCCATAAACAAACAAAACTGATATTAAAATTGTTGTAAATTGTTACTAATTATAGTTTTTTTTTCAGTTGTATACAACTGTGGTGCAATGATGACCAGGAGATGTGAGAACAAGAAGTACACTCATGTGATGTTTGGATCACAATATAGGGGAGTTGTCAGTCACGACTGAACAGTCATTCATCATTACAGCAGAGGCCTATGTGGGTGATCTGAACAAGTCTGTCACTATGTTGGACACTAACCACTCAACACGAGAAGAGAGAGTGGATTGACTAGCCAGACAATAGTATATAAAATGACTATCAGCGGGTTATGCTACTAAGTTCCGCTGTAACCCTAACCTTTAGACCCTATAGATGGGTAGCAGAGTGGTGTTTCATCTGAGCATCTACGTGCTTCGAAAGGGCACATTACAAGTCCTTCCTGACTATACTAGTTAGATCATGACAGGCCTAAATATGGGTGATTTATCAAACTGGTTGGATTTAGATTCCATATAATTTTGCTGCGAGTTAAACATCATTTCGCACCTTTATTCAAAAAAAGAGAACTCAAAATGACTGTTTTGTGAGAAACCACATTAAAAGTTTGACATGTTTACCTTAATGGCGTCAATTTATAACAAAAAAATACAGGAACAGTTTAGGTCAAATCCCAATATAGGGATGGGTAGCGTAATTAATGAACTAGTAGATTATCCTTAAAATTATCAACTTTTTTGTCAGGAAGATGGTTAAGTAAATAATTTAAAAAAAGATTATTTGTTATTTCACTTTTCAATAAAATTGTAAACAAAAAATTTAGATTTGGATGGAGCAATTGTAAATGTTGCAGTTTTATATTAAAATCATCTTGCAAAATGATGAAATGTTTAGATTTTTTATATTTTTAACCTAACCTAATAAACTGTCAGAGAAGTATTCCTAATTGCTTGTGTTCATTTTAATTGGCCAATAATCACATAATTTTTTTTCATAAAAAAAGATGTGTTTTTCATTTTATTCGTATTTATTATCAAAACTAGTTAAATTTGAATGTAAAACCTTACAGGTATCCTAGTAGGTAGTCAAATATACTTTAGTCTCTTTAAAAAAATATACTTTTAATTAAAGAAATACAAATGTTTATTAATACAGTCTTTACAACAGATAACAAAAGAATGAATATATTAATTCGGCATGGTTATTTATAATGCAAGACATTGCATTAGTGTGCTGTCCGTGTGGGACCTCACGGGAGATGCAACTGAAGCCTCCTGTGATTAACTTAATGTATTTGGTCACCATTAAGTTTATTGTAATTAGTTATGTAACGCCTTACAGAGAACATCGATCATGTTTGTCGTTGGTGGCGTGATGCGTTCTTAGTTTACTAATATGGTACGATGTGGGGTCTGGGAAAGCATAACTAGGTATTATTAGCAAAGGCAATTAAAAACAAAAATCTTCCCAAATACTTCTTCTTCTAAAATTTTATAATGAAATTAACAAAAAAACTAAGAAAATTGTTGAGACTAGCGGTAAACAAACTTTTATCATTTTGGTTTTTATTATAATATCACACAGCACTATTAAATCAAGTAAAAAATGAAATAACCTAACCTATTAAATTAACTTAAAATATTGAATTATAAAACCCTGCATAAAAGGAAGGGATCAATGCTTTTGAGTTAAGCTCTTTCTTCTTGTTTGCGCTTATTTCTTGTTTATTGTAATAAGCTGCTTGTAGTGTTATTTCTGTGTTGGTGTTGGTTTCATCTTCTTTCTTTTGTTCCTTACATTAACTTTCATATAGTTTTTATATTTGTATGATGTTTTGTAGAAAGAAATGGTAGGGTTATCTTTGGTAATTTTTAAAACTTTTATTTCATTCCAATTAAAATTCTGTCCATCTGTATTTATTTTTTGGTTGGAAAAAGAAAGAGAAAAATTCAGTTGTTAATATTTTATATGTGTACCTGCGTCTTTATTTTTTTTATATAACTTTTAGGTACTGGTACCAGATATAAAAAATAATGACATTACATATTTCGACCTAACTACATGATTGCGGTGAGACGACTGCTGCGCCACGCTCTTACATCGTGCGCCTGTACACAATACTAATGCGTCAGCAGTCTGTCCCAACAAATACATTTATCGTGTCGCTATAGAAAAAATAAAAACAAATATTGATAGTAAAAACTTAAAAAAATACAAATGCATTTTTATATGTATCACTTAAATTACAAATGTCCTGTAACCACAATCTTAAAATAAATAAATAATAATAAATGTATTTATTTTATATTATTTATTTAGGGAACATACATTCTTAAACTAAGATAAGATACAAGTGCAGTGCTTTAAACAATAAAGACAAAACAGTTTCATAATTAACTCAATAATTAATAATTTGTAAGCAAATTTTACAATTAATAATTAATTTACAATTAAAAATGATTACGATATTTAGTTATTGTCATTTGACATCAGCAATTTGTTCTCCTTATTGTTGCTACATCAAGTGTTTGTATTCATTGTAGTGAAGTCACAGAATCACCGTTTTTGTTGTTTGAACTGTTTGTTTCCACAGCTTGTAATGCTCCTGCATCATTTCCAGCGCTGAGGATTTTCTTGAGAAAGAGAGAAATATTTATTTTATATATTATATTAAAAAAATAAATGACCTCCCAATCAGGTATTTGCTACCACAATGCATTAATCAGTGTAGAAGCGCTGGTTTTCATTGGGTGGTCTATATAATTCAAAGTCAAAGTCAAAGTCAAACTCATTTATTCATTTAGATCAAATCCATGATACTTATGAACGTCATTAAAACAAATGCCAGCATACTTTTTTCCTAAGGCCAATTCGCTGACTAGGGTTGGGCCTCGAGAAGAATTGGCAAGAAACTCGGGCCACTCTTTTTAATCGCCAGAGTATAACATTTACAATTTGGTATGAGTTACAATAGTGGTAACAAAAAGGAACGGAAACCAATATACCATATGAGAAATTTAGATAAGTATTTAATTAATGAGTAAACAATATTGAAAATAAAAAAAAAAATGAATATAGCTTTCCACTGTATGGTAATGAGGGATCGTTTCTTTTTGTAAGTATAAGATAGAAACGTGTCGAGATCACATTGCAATCTTAGTAAATATCTAGAAACTATATCTTTAATATTTAAAAATAAATCATGCCAAGATTGACCAGCCACCCCAAGTAGCACCCGTTCACGAGCATGACGCACAGACCAGCCATCATTTCCTTCGCCATATTAGAGGGAAGGAACTGACCCGGCCAATACGACACCACAAGCAATGGCATTTCAGTGAGCATGACAATCCAGGACATAATAAGAAAAAAGAAACTCAATAGAAAGCCAATAATGATCACAAAACGTCTCCTGACAAATTTTAAATGTAATTATTCTTATATAATTCTGCATCAAAATTAGCAACTAACCCCATGACTTTTTATCATTTAAAAAGTCATTAATAGTGTAATAACCCTTGCTTAAAAGATGATTTTTTACTTCTAGTTTGAATTTGTGTAAGGGTAGGTTCATAACTTCAAGAGGTAGTTTGTTATAGAAACGTACCCCGAGTCCCGCAAATGAATTGTGGACTTTATGAAGACGGTGATACGTACCAACTAGTTTATGTTTGTTCCTTGTGTTTAGTGTATGAATGTCACTGTTTTTACAAAACAGGTGTATATTTTGTTTAACGAACATGATGTTGGCAAAAATGTACTGAGATGCAACTGTCAGAATGCCTATTTCTTTAAACCTTTCTCTAAGTGAAACTCGTGCGCCTAAATTGTAGATAGAGCGTACTGCTCTTTTCTGGAGTATAAATATGGTTTCAATATCGGCGGCCTTTCCCCACAGTAGTATGCCATAAGACATGACGCTGTGAAAATAACTAAAATATACAAGCCTAGCTGTTTCTACGTCTGTAAACTGCCTTACCTTTCTTACTGCAAAAGCTGCGGAACTAAGTTTCCCTGCAAGACATGTTTAATGTCAATTATAGGTCCAAGTCGAGTAGGTACTTAAAAATAAACTACATTAACAAAACTATGTAACAAATATTTCTTACGTTGTGATGCGTATTGTGTGATTGTAGATGTTGTATGTTGTGTAATATAATTATATCGTGTACTAGCTGTTGCCCGCGGCTCCGCCCGAGTGATTGTCGGTTATCGCTGCAAAAAGTAGCCTAAGTGTTATTCCAGACCATAATCTATATCTGTGACAAATTTCATCCAGATCCGTTCAGTAGTTCCATCCATCCATTCTCACAAACTTGCGTGTTGTAATACTTATCATGATGCGGTTTTTGTTACGGTACTTCTGTCACTTGCCAACAATTTGTTGGTCATCATGAATGTGAACCACTCTTCTATAGTATATCATCACTATCGTATTTTATTATTATCCGTGTGGTGACGGATTAAGAATACAAATGTCACCACCCCGTTCCATCCCTAGGATGTCGTAAGAGTCGACTTAAGGGAGAAAGTCAGGCAGACAATATTCACTGCAAGAGAGGGAAACTCGAAACAAAACCCTATACCAACCCGTCTGGCCAGCGTGGTATAGTAGGGTAATATCCCTCCAAATGTATGGAGGAGACCTGTGCCCAGCTGTGGGACGTTTATGGGTTGAAATGATGATGATTATATTTAAGCATATTTTACCATAGTGTAATAATTTCTATGTTACCTAATTATTAAGCCATTTGATATCCTTAAACAAGTTACTTTCTTCTAGTCTTGTATATTTTTTATTTGTGTTAAGAACCTCTCCATGAGTAAAGGCTTTCTCCATCTTATTCCACAGTTTTCTGTCTTTAGTTTTTGATCTGCTGTTCTTTTAATCTCGTCAAGCCATCTTTCAGGTCGTCTACCTCTCTTACTTTTGCCGATTGGGCCAACACAGTGCATTATTTTGTTGGGCTATCTGACACTGCATTATATATTCACCAAAATTAAACTGTTAAAATAAAAATTACAAATTTAAAACTGGATACTACATAACATCGATTAATGATAGATATATAGATAATTCTTTATTGTACACCATCAAAACAAAACTTATGTTAGACTAAATTATAAAGCTGAAGAGTTTGTTTGTTTGGTTAAACGCGCTAATCTCAGAAAATACTGGTTCGATTAGAAAATATATATATTTTTAAATAGTACATTTATCCAGGAAGGCTATAGGCTATATAACATCACGCTATGATCAATAGGAGCGGAGCAGTAGTGAGATATGTTGCAAAATCGGGGCAAATATTCCAAATTACTACACGGACGAAGTCGCGGGCGAACTCAACTGTTAGATACATACGTTAAATAGACAAGTACAATGGGCGGCCTTATCGCTAAGCGAGGTTTGTTCCAGGCAACCTTAGGATGGACAGGAATGCCCAGAACACGGTGTAGCTGTTGTTACTCAAACTTAAAAAAATCAAATACAATATTAAGGTAAAACTCGGTAATACTTTTCAATAAAATCCAATTGTAATAAAAAATCTTTGAGTTTTAAGAACAATATTTGGTATTTAAGCAATCATCTAGCCAGTAGCTTAAACTTATTCTCTTAAGACCCAAGCTTATTTAAACTAAGAAAAAAAGTAGCTGATCAGTTTTTTGTGTTCCTTTAGGTAAATTTTTTTTTTTTAATTTTTTTTTATTATTATTACAAAGTAGAAAAAAAATGGGTACACATATGTGCACCTAAGGTTTTAATTGTTAAAGTTTTTATTAGTGTGGTAATTTTCAAAACAGTTATTTTTCAAGATACACAAATACATATTACATTTAACACACATGGTGCGACAGCGTGAGGAACATGTCAGGTGTCTACATTTAGATGCGAACTTAGACTCCACATAACGCGGCAGGTGTCCCACATTGTCTAGCCTAACTTCAGGTATCGGATCTCTTCTCTTCTCGTAGGGTTTTGACTAGATGTACCTGAGCAGCTGGCACTGTCACGGCTGGGTCTTGAACTTGAACCAGGGCCAATGAAATGAGGATCGATTCGCCCACCATCGTATTTTATCATTGCTTTGGCTATATTGATCCTGTATTCCAGTAATCCCAGCTTATCCTTTGCCAGAATATCTTCTTGCTTACAGCAGCGCGTGTACATAATCCAGCAATTAACTACTACCAAATCTAAAAAGTGACAGAAGACCCGCACTGTCCATTTTCTAGTACGCATCGCGCTCCTGTAGTAGGCTATCAATCTGATCAATCCCCCCCATGCAGGTGTTATAATTTTTATAACAGTTGGTTGATTGACATAAATTTTTCGTTTTTGGACTTTACACCAACGCTTGCAAGTATCTGCAGGCGCACTCCCTACACATGTAGAGAGCATTGTAACCGCTTTTGTGTCTTTCCATTTCACAACACACATATTTTCGTCACTTCTTACTTTTTCGTCACATTAACCTCTATTTAACTGTTTGTCCGTTTTTAATTTTTTTGTGACTTCTCCAATCCTATTTGTCATTACTGTCCCCGTCAGATAAATCTCTTTGTCATTCTGATTCAAATGATTAGCCAGTTTCAGACTCGTGAAAAATCGATCGGTGTATAGAACACATTTGCTGTCAATCGTGCGGCAAAGTGTTTGTACTATACCGCCACCCAATCCAAGACTTCGCATAACTTCTTGAGGAACAGTATCCTTACCAACATAGATCTCAAAGTCCAGTACCAGGCCATCCCGAGCAGTGTGCGAATTGGCCATGGAACCGCCAAGGTTCTTCAACACTGCGTCATTCCCAGCTGCTGCATTTTGAAAAACCTCCTCCTTTTCGACTTTTGCCTGACACAATTTTAGTATTTTTTACGCACGACACAGATTACTATTTTATTGTTAAGCACGGCACATCCTAAACTCACACCTTAATGGCAGGGTCGCCATGTCGGGTTGTGTGTTAGAGGGCGAAGAAATGATACGTCTGTCATACGAGAGTACTGTTTATTGACTGCTCATTACAAAGGATTCTTATAGATATATTACACTGTGTGTGTAACACATACATTCATAAATACACATACACCACCACAATACCGTCCACCTCCGCGGCGTACTGCGCTTCTAACTGTGCGATTGTGTGATACAATTTTGTAGTATGGCTTGTGATATTAGACAAAACAAACTGACAGCTAGGCACTTCCTTAGTCTCTGTAAATTTTCAATGCCAGTCATTTTATAAATTCTGGTGGAGTCCCTAAAGGTCAACTACTCGGTGTGAGTCCTTGATCCTGGGCCTGGACATTCTCTCCATAGCCTCCATGTGTACTTCTAATTCTGGAGTAGATGACCTTTCTCTTAGGGCTAAGTGCTGGTGCCGTTCTTCCCTGGCATCTTTGGTCCTGGGACTGGTGCTGAAAATGAAAAAAGGGGAATGTTAGCGACTTCGTGATGTTGTCTAGTGGCATGTATGCTTGTTACCATAAATGGCTTATAAAAAGGGAAGTCAGTGAAATGTTCGTTCGTTAGGGCTTATAAAGGATCTTGTACTGCCAGTATCTAACATGAATTTACCGTTTACTTCTGGAGCTAGTGGATGTCTTAAATTAGCGTCGTAATTAAGTTCGATCATTTCTGGGCATTTTGTAGTACATTTATCCGAACATTTTGTACGTCACTATCTTCAGCCGAATGGACGCCGCCATTGATTTCATTGGAATCTAAAGTGTCAGCATCAAGCTCAGGATTTTGTTCTACACAATAATCAGTGGTATAAATATTTGCATAGTTATTGTCGTATTGCGTTATCATTAGAAGTGGAGTCAATATAATATGGTACGTTATTAGTATAAAGTTCATTTACAGGCAGACCTTGTGATGGCTTAAATGGTGCTGGAGCAGTTCTCATTGACACATCAGGAGTGTTGATAATTTGAAGGTTAACACTATATACACTGTATATATAAAGTGATAGATGGTTTTGGCCTCTGTTAATGTAACCACTGCCTTAAATTCTTTTTTAATGTCGGCTATGTCACCCTCCAGCACCGGCGTGATGGTGTTAGACGATGTGGAGAGGGATTTTGGGGACATAGTCTTTATGGCTGTAGTTTTCTCAACCAACTTTAGGACGTCTTTTTTTAGTTCGTCGATTTGTATTTGTGTAGTTTTGGACCTGTTTATTAGGGTGCCCATATCCTTTTTTAGGGGCTCTAGGTGGAGGTTAAGACTCTCTGCCGCCTTTATTTAGCGGTGGGGCTCTCTGTCTTTTGATTCTTTGGGGGTAGCTGCCAACTCCTTCTTAGTGCTTAACAGCCCTGAAGTAAGTTGTGGCTGAAACTGATTTTTTGTGGCCACGTTCCACTCGCACTAACTCTTGCTCGTGTCGTGATCTGAGGGCCACAACTTTACATTCTCGCTTCATGTTACCGGCTTGTTCTAGGGTTTCCTTATCGCTTTGTAGGTGATCGTTAGCAGCTATAGTGGCCACGTCTATCTCGACGCCCATTCCCCGTCTGCTGGTCATTATCATACTTTTTCTGTTTTTGTCTGAGCACTGTGACTAGGGGTACTCGAGCCTGGAGGACGCGTCACTTCCCTCGGATGTTTTTGCAGGTAAGTCGAATTCCTTTTCTATCTCTTGCCACATCTCAGACCTCTCTTCTGATGTTGGGGTTCTGGCCAAAGTGGCTTTGGTCAAGACCTTTTATCTTAAAGTTTTCGTCTTTGTAGGGGATGGTTTGGGAGATGATGTCCAATTTCTCGCTTTTGTGGCTTTAAGCGTTGGGTTCTTTGTCACCTTGGAACTCTTCGCTGATGAAGTTTTGGTAGCTGACATGGTTGTGGGTTTGACTGCCATTTATGTTGGAAGCGCTGTGCCACTTTGAAAAAGCTTTAAATATCGACAATAGTGTCGCCAGTATTGAAAAGAAATATTAAACGTAATAGTGCGTACAGAGAAGCTATTACAAGTAAAGTGTCTATAATGGATAGTGTATTACATACAGACGCAGGCACAGGACTACTGGCTTTGTACGCTAACGAACATAACCCAGTGGTGATAACTGCGTGTGAAACATCTACGGCCATGGCGCGACTCGCAGAGTCTGTTATGCAGGAGAACCACGCGCAAGAAGTAGTCATAGTGAACAAGCCTGCCGTGATACTGAACATCAAAGACATTTACGGCACAAAGTCAGTGCTTTATTTCTAGTCAAATCTTTATTTAATTAACAATTAAAATTTAAAATGCATAGTACATTTTGGCAGTGTGATTTTCAACCTTAAAACATTTTTCACACAAATTACATGTATTATTTTTTTAAATGCGTGACGCTATGTACCCACTGACATAGACAATGGGTTGTTGCTCCATGTTTGTTAAATTGTTTTCCAGGCTATAAAATTCTTCTGGTACTTAGCATGGGAAAATCCTGATTGCGGTTATCAGCAGTACATTCACCCAATTCGACTTGCGATTCCTGCATTTTAACGTCTAACAGGTCCTCATTCTCTGTGTCCTCAAAGACTATACTGTGAATATCTGTAAGAAGATTTTTAAAGTTTTTTTCACAATAAAGTCAAAGTCAAGTCGGGTTTCTATCCATAGGACTGTGCTGCCGTATCACTACAAATAAAATTTTCTAAAGCATTTTGGTTTAACTGGCATACATTTTAATATTTAAATCCACGTGCGTTTACTTCCGTCCAAATGTCGCGTTAAGATTTTAAAGTCATTATGTTACCTTCTACACAGCGAACATTCTTGGCCTTGATGCCTTTGGAGTTTTGGAACGACATTGTTTCTAATTTAGAACGGTATTCAACCCAAGCTTGGAAGCTTGATAAGACAGACCATCTGGAGATGGTCCTACTCGGTCTTTTAACATTATCTGGACATGATGGAAAATTGGTTTTATCAAAAAGCCGATCAAGGTCGTGAATTATAGTGCCAGTCTGCATCATTTCTTCTGAAATTACAGCATCATTCTGACTCTGTGCTAACAGTTTTACCACTGCGGCTACTGTATTGCTTAATATTTGAGCAGCGTATTTAACTTTAATTTTTGCTCTATATTTTGGCTGCACATGTAATGGTGTAATTTTGCTAATTTATAAAAGATTTCTATTATTTTCTTCTGCAAGTTCTTTATTCCACGCTTCGACATTTCCCTATAATTATGAAAATTATTTCTAATAGATTTAAATAAATGGGGTTCATCATATATTATAAATATTTTTTAAATTATTATGATAAAAATAATTTTCGTTACGAGGACAAGGCGGAGTCAATGACCTTAATAACTTTAGTGCGCCCATGTTGGAAGGGCACTGATAGCATATCGTGCACAGGATATTAAAACCTGTTTGCTCTACTGCCGATATAATTTCTTTAATTAGAGAAGACAGTTTTTGTGAGGAAACTGTTCCCTTCACAAAGTTAAAGGCAACTGTTCCCTTCACAAAGTTAAAGGCAACAGTTGTTTAAATTTGGCTCTTATACCTTGTAACATAAATACAGCATGGTTAGCAAATTGAGAGCTTCGTCCTTACTCTGTTCCGAAAACTTCATAGCCCTCAATTTTGTAAGTGGTGACATCTTAGTGTCGCCGCACACGAGCCACTCGCGACAGCCACACACGCTGCCACGAGAAGCTAGAAGCGGCAACAGAGGTAGCTGAAGCGTGCGACAGCCATTTGTGGCCGATGGTCGACACTTGCGGTCGTTGGCTGCTACTTTTTTAACCCAATGCTGGCAGTATCATAATAGACTCGGACGAAGAAGGTTTAATTGCGCGGCTTCTGATAAGAAAACGTCGTCGTAAATGATGAAACCGTAATTATTGGATACATCCAATTTTAACAAATGTACACAAATGTAACGATTATTTCGATAATCTTCTAAACCATCCAAAAAAGTTTTTCAAACATTTTCGTTTAAGTATAGGTACGTTTTGGGAACTACTTGCTCTATTATATGCTGGATTAAAGCACCAAGACACCAACATGCGTAAAAGCATCGCCCCTGCGAAAAGACTAGCTATCACATTAAGTTAAGTAGAAATAATCACTAGCACAAAACTCCACAGATCACTATAATAATCTTTACTATATTTATAATTACAACTTATATTATAACTGCGTATTAAAATCTATGTCTGTTTCTCTGTCTGTCTGTTACGCTTACACGCCGAGAAAAGTATTCAAAATGAGAAATAGACAGTTTGCGAAATAGACCTCTGGCGCCTGAGCGGCCGCTTACAGACTGCGCGCTGGTCCGATTTTAACCCTTAGCTACCTAACGTGTTTGAGTTACACAACCACCTAACGTCGGTCATGGTGACCGCTTACATTATTATGCGTTTTTAATAAGAATGTATTGTAATAATGACACAAATGAAAGACAGATTATAATAATTAATATATTTTTATTATAAAAACGTTGTTAGAATTGAAATAGGAACTTTAATTAACATTTATAATCAACATTTATCACTAACTTATATATTTTAGAACAACATTTACTTAAAATCAATATGTGAGATCAATCAAGGAACAATCACAAAAACTTAACCAAATATCTATAGGGGAGTTATTTGATGAAAACTCGCACTATGAATTGAAACTGTTTATCCTTGCATATTACACAGACAGGTTGGATATAGGTGGTAAGATACAGTTGTGAACACTAGACAATTACTTTCTAACTTAAACTAATAAATGTAACGCGGCGCAGCCGCGTGCGGTTCATGATACTAACTACTTTGACACTAATGACATTAATTAATATATTTGGAGGGAAGGCGGCGCTCGCGCTGAGGGCGTAGGGATGGGACAGTAGCGTACGCTATATATCCTTATTTCTTGTTGATCAGATATATAAACTATCAGTTAAAATTATTAATGGCACAATTGAATCACAGTTATTATAAAATTACAAACTGTTAAAATTTACAATTTTTGGCGACAGTTCACGCACATTTTTTGCGAGCATTCGACGCAATTGGTTTTTTACACTGGAAACACATATGAAATGTCTTGCGTTTCTTTTTGAAATCGCAGGTGTAGCAAGTCTTTCTAGTTTCAAACTTTTCCACATCATCAGCAGACAGGCTTGGCATTTGGTCCAACTTCAGTATACGGCGAATAGCGCCTTGAAGTTCTCGGTGTAAACCGGGTTTATTCACACGTCGTTCCAAATGAGGTTTTAAAAGATCTTAGCTTGAGCTTGGTTCATGTTATTTAGGACGTATGCATTTGTACCAGAAATGTCCAATATTCTATAAAATATCGCCATCGGCCACCGCTGGGTTCGTCCAGAAGTTGAGTAAATAGAGCATTTTTGATCTAACATATCAACATCGCCTTTTGTGCTGTTATAAAACATAATGATCTCCGGTTTTAGGGTGTTTACATCAATCACACCCCAAGTGTGGTGCATACTGGATAGGACAATTACTGATTTGTTTGGCTTCGGAACATAAGATGTTAAAGTGGCATTTGTGGTGAAGCCAAAAATCGACGAACCGGCTTCTCTTTGACGACTGGGAAGAAATTGCGGCGGTACCTCAGGCTTGTTACTCTTCAGAGTAGCCACTAGTGTCAACTGCTTTTGTTTTAGCACATCCAGTAGCTCTACTGAAGTAAACCAGTTGTCAGTGGTTACATTACTGTGGGTACCCACAATTGAAGATATCAATCTCAAAACCGACTGCGTAGGTTTGTTGAGTCTTTGGTATTCAACTGGTAAGCCTTGACCATCAGAGTCTTTTCCCATGTAGATATAAGCATCAAGAAGATAACCATTCCATGCATCTGTTATACACATAATTTTACAATGAACAGTAAGTAATACCTCAGATGAACTAAAGTACTGCTTACCATCAGGCGGGCCGTATGCTTGTTTGCCTACTTGGTAGTATAAAAAAAAAAGTAAGAGAAAATAAAATGAAAGTAATAAAAATGGTATCGCAGGGCTCATACATACATATAATATAAGATCGATATTGACTTGATGAACTTAAGCAATAGGTACTTAATAAAGAGAAAATACATTTGAAGTAATAATACTGAAATTACTTCCAATTAATGTAGTAATGAATTAATTAATGGTCACGCAGTGCTGATATTAATCCAGATGCAACTAAAGTAATAATAAAAATGTAGCAGATTGGCTAATGAACTAAGTGATACGGTACAGATAACAATGTAGTATAAGGTATGCTTGTTTGCCACCTTGGTAGTATAAAAGAAAAAAAAAAAGTACAGTTAGGTAAACAACTTAAGTAATAATTATAATAGCATCTATAAAAACATCTAGTGGGAATATAATCTTTAAATTTTCTTGAAGTTAATATATATAAACGATTTTGAAAAAAAAAAAAACAACATAAACTTGAGTATTCGTAGTCCTTCGCGTAGTCACAGCACCATGCCTGGATGTGAGGGCTCAGTTTGGTTACTGCGTCTGCCCGACGATGATGATGATGTCAGGATCGGGGCGGTGGCTGAAGCTCAGCCACGACCTCAGGTGCTTCCCCTGCTAGGCACTTCCTTAGTCTCTGTAAATTTTCAATGCCAGTCATTATATAAATGATCGCGGCGGCGTAGTTTCCGTGCTACTAGCCCACTAAAAATAGAATAAAATGGATCGACTATTTTCGGTGACACCATATAGCAAAAGTATCTTTGCTCGGGATGCCGTCTTCTGCCGATCCAATCCCATCACCAGCATCTCCATCTGCGCCTTCAGCGTACCTATGGTCTTTCACATGAGGCCCTTAAATTCAGTGAACTCAAGGGAGAGACTGGCTATGGTTTTATGTGGTGCTATGTCACAGGTGGCATTCTTCAGATCCTCTTCTTGTTGTGTCATTCGAGTGGAGAATTTTGTAGAAAGTTCTTCCATACAGTTAGACAGCTTTGCATAGAGATCTATGATGTCAATGTGATGTGCAAGTGATACTGGAGAGGATAATTAATTAGGATTGAATGTATTGGAGGTTATTAAACGAATTTAATTAATAATTACTGTTGTCACTTCAACTACCCCTGAACGAAAAAAAGCAAATCCTCATCCATTTTTAAATTAAAATTGAATACAAAACACCGACAATGTTTGCAAGCAGCAGCAAATTAATGTCAGTGTTGCAATGCAAAAATACAAATATTTTATACTTCGTGTTTTATTTCCGATCCTGGCTTCGATGTACGATGAAATCTGATTTTGAAGTTTCAAATTTCATCCAGTGATTAGTACCTGCCTGAAGTAGGTGTTCAGCAATTCCTGATTTGCTGGTCTCTCGGTTCTTTACAGCGGCGATGTGCTGTTTGACCCTTTCAGCTATGGACTGCTTAGTCTGGCCTATGTAGGAGCTACCGCAGCTGCAATTGATTTTGTAAACATCCGATTTTTGTAAGGGAACGACATCCTTTGGTGTGCCTACTATGTTGTTTACATTGGCCCCCGGCGTATAGATCGTGTGGACAGAATACTGCCTTAAAACCGTTCCGATCTTATCCGTCACACCCTTAACGTAGGGCATATAGGCAGGTTGTCTTCTGACCTATGGACGCGTGTCCCTCTTCGGCTGCTTCCCTTGTCGCTTCACTCGATACTCGTTACGACTGAGTACCTCCTGAACATATTCGAGCTCTCGCTCTAAATGTTCGGGGTCATAGAGGTCATGAGCTCTGTTCTTCAGTGAAGTCATAACAGACTGTAAGTGACGCGGATGGTGATGCGACGTAGCAAGTAAGTTGCCATCTGTGTGTGTAGGTTTTCGGTATATACAGTGTGACAAGGACCATCTGATCTCGCGGTCAACTTGATATCCTGGAATGACGAGTTGCTTGTTCCCATTTCATAGGTGAACCTCATGCTGCTGTGTATATTGAACAAGTTCCTGTTGGCTTCCAGTGAAAATATAAAAAATATCATCAACATATCTCTTTGATGTTCCAAAATTTGATGATCTTCGGTCCAACACTTAATGACTTCAAAATGTTCCATCCAGAGATTCCATGAGAGCAAGTACAGGGGTTACTGGACTCTCCATTGTGACGCCATCAAGCTGGAGGTAGTGTTAACCTTGAAAAAGGAAATAGTTGCCCTCTAGACAGTGTTTCAGTAGATTTATATAATTTAACGGCATCTCGTTATTATAATGAAATACATGAATGTCGCAAACAGACTAAAAGTTTTATTCATTTTTAAGGTTGTCATATATAATTTTGGAATTTGATTATTTATTGTCAATTTTAATGCACTTTGATTTTCACAATAGACCTCAATCATATAAAAACTACCTATCATTTCGTGAAGAAGGTTTTTGAGATACACTGCTTCCCGAGCTGCCTCAGACAGAGCAGTATATTCTGCCTCTGTACTGGAAAGGGATACCGTATTTTGCTTCCTGCTTTGTCATGAAATAGTAGATCCAGACATTGTGAAGCAAAAGTATACGACTTTCTGACTAAGGCGTCATCGCGTCACTAGCCCATTCACAAAATCCTGTATTTATTTATTTAAGGAAACTCTACAGCTTTTTGAAAAAGAAAATACAAATAAATTTCTTATTAAGTGGTGGTGGGAAGAAGGCTTAGGTTGCTAATTAGGCTTTTTAATGTTGAATTTTAATTTTTTATTTTACATATAAAATCTTTTGTACAATGATGTAATTGTACATCAAAGGAGTTAAGTGTAAACCTACCTATCCTAGTTTTATTCCTAATCCTAACTAATAATATAATCCAAATTATTCCTAAATCCCTATAAAATATACTTATAAAATATCTACGAACTAATCAACCTACTAATTATGGGTGTGGTACTTTTTTGTATTTGGTGATACAGGCCAACGCTCTGTGTTCACTATTTATATTCCTATTATCCCTAGAATACCTAGTGATCCTAGCCTACAATAGTTCTTTATAGATACATTATGGATAGGTGCTGGATATCTGTTCCCGGTAGACCTAAGGCAACAGACGGAAAGTGGAAAGGAAATGGTATATTTGGTTATGGTTTTCTCACTGCCGCCCAGCAGGCTCACTGAATGATCTTACTGATGGTTAAAGGTGTCTTGACCGCAGTGAGAGGTAAAGGTAATTAGTCAAAATCAGATTAGACAAAATGACTGATTTTATGCATATATTTACAAAGCTTATATACTAATCTTAAACCATGTACGTATTTATGCCTATGTGTGTGTGTGTGTGCCATCCATGTGTGTTGCTGTGTCAGCAATGATCTATCATCTGATCGGTCGTGACGTGCTTTATATTTGGCTGACACAGTTGCCCTTGAAAATGCATGCTCATGTATGAACATCTTTTTATATACGACAGAATTTTGAGGTAACCTTAAAATTGTGTTGTTTATAAAGCGATTTTATAAATGTCACAGAGCAGAGCAGAACGTGTATGAAGGAAGAAGAGACGTGCTACCACACTGCCCCGAGGTCGACACATACAGGGTGGAGCACCTGGGCCACCTAAGGACTCTACGGGAGATCGTCGGCAACACCAAGTGTTTAGGGTTTTCTTTTGTTAAATTAATGTGATACTTAAAATTCAGAAATGAAAATATATCTAAGCGTTTTATTAAATAAATACTGTTATTTTATTTTTACAGTATATTTATTAAATAAATAAAAACAAAATTAATAATATAAAATAAATGTAAAGTAAGTACCAACTTAAAATTACAATATAAAAAAAGTCAAGCAAAATGTATAATTATAGATGAATACGGTTTATTTTATCAACCAATATATTTCTGATTGCCCTCCCCCTTATTAAATCATCACCCATGTCATGCTCTTCCTGGAAGACGCGTTCAGGGAATGATATTATGTGAGGCGTGTTTGAGTCGTCTATGTCAGGCACATTAAAATCAAGCGCTACATTGTGTAACTCACTGCAAGCTATTATTATTTTTGCACACTTTTCGGGTGCATAATGTTGTGTGCGATCTTTACACAAACATCGCCATCGATTTTTGAGACGACCGAATGTGTTTTTTATTATGACCCGTTTCTTTCAATGGATTTGCGTATATTTCTGGGCTGGAGTTTCATCAGCTGCATCCGGAATTGGAGTCATCAGCCAAGGCCGTTGCGGATAGCCAGAATCACCTGCAAATAATTTTAACATTTACCGCGGTTGTAATATTGTTTATATTCATAACGGATATATAAATTATAATAATGATGAACACTAACCCAATAACCACACTTGTTCTTTGTTGTGATGTAACGTCTGCATGAATTGCTTAGCTTGGCTGTTTCCCCATATGAAGGCATCGTGGGTGGCGCCTCCATATTTTGCGTTCACATTTAATATTCGGCAGTCACTATCACAAATCTAAAATAAAAATTAAATCGTAATTTTTTTTACCGTGTTGTGTGAATGACAATTTTTACCATTTGAACATTTAAAGAATGAAAATGCTTTCTGGAATTAAACAAATGTTCAATTTTTTTGTTGGATGTAAAAATATGAAAGTGGCATCCATCGATACATCCATCCATACCCCAGGGAATCCGTACTTAGCAAAGAATCTGGAAGTTAAAAACTTTACATGTATCTATTGCTTAGATAAAGTCATAATACGTAGGTAAGTAGGTACTTATAGGTATAGGCACATGATGGTGACTACCTACCTACAATATTAAACCTATAGTAAAATGCTTACCATGACAACTACATTTTGTCTAGTTGAATTGAATATTTATTCCTAGGTAGCTAAATATTTATTATACCTACCTACTTTGCTAATTGTAATATAAAATACCTAAATAAGTACTTTAATAATGATCATGCTTACTTGTTTCTTACGATATTTTTATCAGCTATTGTATTTGGAAATTTAATATAAAAAATAATATGGCAGATGTATTAAGGGCATCAGTCACTTCTTGGACACATTTTCCGACTGTAGTTTGTCCCAAATATTTTGCCATTCCCACGATACGCTGGTACCTGTAACATATTATTAAATTAAAAACAATTTGCATGAAAACTATAAATAAATATTCTATTATATATTTTAAATCAAATAAATACCACGAACTAATTTTAAACAAGCGTGAAGCGTTCTGTTATCTCTGGCGTAAGGAAATATCACAAATGAAGTGATGATGTCTCGGCCGAAAAGAGTGACAGTTGCCTTCACTGTTAGAACGTCCTGTTTTTTGGGTGTTAGCGAGTGTCACGTACATTATCTCCTTCTCAAAGCGTATGCCGTTCCGTCCGAGACGTTTAAATAATTGATAGGAGGCAATACTTGATTTGGCGCACGTATCGATGTACGCTATCCCGGTCATACCTTCTATAAGTACAGGTACTGTGGGACGTGGCCTAACATCGGCAGTCATAATTGCTGAGCAGAAACAAAAATCAACTGTCGTTATGGACTGCTTGCTTTTACATTTAGGACAACGGCTACGTATTACTCCTGGTTCACCGCACCCATAACAGGCAAACTTCGGCTTGTCATCATTCTGAGTTGAGGTGGTTTCAGTTTTCGATTTCCGAATGAATATTTACAAAATTTAGTGTGGGACATTTATTTACTATTTGACATTTATAATTGAATTTCCATTAGTATTATTACCTATTGACATTGTCACTAAAAACTACAATGAAAGGTCTGTGCTTGATGAAGATGGGAAGTGGTGAGTATTGATGGATAGGAGATTTTGGGAGATAAAATAGATTAAGTGATTGGATTGGTGTTTCAGCTAAGGAAGGCTGAAAATTCTTGGAATACATACCAGAAATTAATCCAGTAAAGTGAGTGACATTGTAAATTAATATTAAATTTTAATTAATTATTTGTATGATGTGACAGACCAAATACCTTGCATGCTTCTAAAGCTGTTTATGGTGATACTTTTTTTTTTGTTAATAGTTGTAACATCCCTTTGTACCCATATTCGCAATAAATAAATTGAATTGAAAAAAAAATAAATGAAAAAATGTCCCTATATTTATACTAAAAACGAACTGTGCTGTGATTGGTCTAAATGTAGCGCCTGTGATTGGCCGAGCGCGGTGCCGGCGGCGCGTCGCGGTGCGCGCGTCGTGTACGTTGCGTTGCTGGTTCGATGTACTTTACAGCACTTCCCCCAGCGCACCCTGCGTAGCGACTCCTTCCAGTACGACGAGCTTGCTGACTGGTCGTTTGAAGATTCCTGTTTTCGTTCTGATGTCTGCCACCCGGATGCCGCCGTCTGTTCCCGGATAGACACGAGTGACTTCACCCAGTGACCAATTTCTTGGTAGGGTGTGGTCGGTCACGACCACTATGTCGCCAACTTGCAGTGGTCAGTGCTGGCTGGCTGACCCGCCGCGTGGTGTCAGCGAAGGCAGGTACTCCCGCACCCAGCGTCGCCAGAAGTGGTCGGCGAGTGCTTGGCTGGCTCTCCAGGCTCGGCGGTCGGTGTCCTCGCATGGTCCCGTGGTTGGCAGACCAGCTGATGATCCTAATAACAAGTGATTTGGGGTTAAAGCCTCAGGATCGTCTGGGTTTACACTTACATGTGTCAACGGCCGGGCGTTACTGCTGAATTCGGCTTCGGTCAGGAGAGTTTCCAGCACTTCTTCAGTCGGTTCCTTTTCTTTTAGGGTCGCGGCTAGGGCCACTTTGACTGAGCGTACGAGCCGCTCCCATGCTCCCCCCTGGTTTGGTGCTCCAGGTAGTATGTAGCGCCAATTCATGCGATGTAGTTGTCCTATTTCTTGTAAAGCTGGTTTCCATTCTTCGTAGGCTACCCGTAGTTCTGTATCTGCACCATGGAAGTTGGTCGCGTTGTCAGAGTAAATGGTTCGCGGCCATCCCCTCCTTGCTGCCATCCGTCGAAGTGCCATGATGGCCGAGTTCGTTGACAGTGATGCGACGAGTTCCAGGTGCACAGCACGGGAGGTGAGGCAAGTGAACAACGCTCCCCATCGTTTCTCTCGGCGACGTCCTATCTTCACAATCATGGGTCCAAAATAGTCTAGCCCGCAGTGAGTGAAAGGTGAGGCCCCGAGAAATCGGGGCGCGAAGGGCTCAGCTCCACACTTTCATGGTGGAGGAGTGGAGGGCGCGTCTTGCGCAACCCAGTGCCGGGCACGCCGTTATTGCGGCGGTAAGTCCCGTGCTCGACGAGTGGCTGGAGAGGCGTCATGGCGCCCTTACGTTCCGGCTGACGCAGGTACTGACGGGGCACGGGTGCTTCGGAAAGTACCTGCATCGTATAGGTCGGGAGCAGACGCCCGAGTGTCACCACTGCGGGAACTGCCCTGAAGACACGGCGCTCCACACACTGGTGGAGTGTCCGGCGTGGACGGGGCAACGCCGAGACCTTGGCGTTGCTATAGGGGTGGCGGGCGGCTTTTCGCTCTCTTCTGTGGTGCTTGCCATGGTCGAGGGCGAGACTGCCTGGGACTCCGTCGCCTCCTTTTGCGAGGAGGTGATGCTCGCCAAGGAGCTGGCGGAAAGGGAGAGGGAAGCAATAGCTATCCTTCCCTCCCGCAGACGACGCAACGGGCGTCGGAGGGCGCAAGACCTCCGACCACCGTGAGCGATGGCCGGCGGGTGGCGACCTTGGGCAGTCGTCACTTAGCAGGCCCGAAAGGAAGGCGGCTCGTGTTCCGTGCGCGCCTCTGGTGAGGAAGGGCTAGGCCCTCCAAATCAGATGGGGCTCGCCAGGGTCGGCGAGCCATGACCTGCGGGGGATGCGGATGAATGCGCAAGCGTACTCGTGTCCCCTGCAATAGGTCGTCTGAGGGAACACCGTGGAATGTTTAGTCGGTAGGACGGTCTCCTGTAGGAGACCGGGGAGTCCGACATAACCACCCACCGACGCCCAGGTGGGGGGTATGCGAGTGAAAGGTCGTTGAAATGGTTCAAGACGGGCGCGGGGTAGGTCCCCAGTTACCGGTACTTGCGGTTTTGCTCGATGGGTTCGACACCAGATGCATTCTCGTTCGATGGTGCGCACGGTGGGTCGCAGGTGGATGATCCAGTACCGCTGTCTCAGGTCGTTAGTTACCCTTTCTCTTGCACCATGTCCGGCGGCGCAGTGTTCCCGCATCACGATGAGTCGGGTGATGTGGTGACGTCCGTCCAGGATGATGGGCTGCTTGGTATCCAAAGGTACGGTAGCCGCTCCTATGCGGCCCCTCAGCCGTAAAACTCCGTCCACCAGCACTGGGTCCAGTTTGTACAGCCGGCTTGACTTTGTGATGGGGCGTGAGGATTCCAATTTTGTTATTTCATCCCCGAAGCTTTCTCTTTGTGCGTGTTGAATGATTGCTCGTTCTGCCTGTTCTATATGTTCGTTCTCCATACGACTTGATCGGCGTCGGCACCTGTTAACAAAAGTTAATACCCGAGCGGTGGCTCGTACCAGAGTTTCGTACTTAGAGAAACGTGAGGGTTCAGGTCTGGACCTTGAAACCATCTATCTTCCGTAGTAATCGGCGTGTGGGTGAGCCTAGTCGCATCGTCCGCAACATTTTGATCGGTCGGTACACATCGCCACTCCTTGCTATGTGTAAGCTCGGAGATCTCTACGAGGCGGTGGGCCACGAACGGTGTGTATCGTCGTGCGTCGTGACGTACCCAGTGGATCACGGTGGTTGAGTCGGTCCAGTATACCGTTCTGTGTATTTCTACTCGATGTTCCTTTTTGATGGTGGCTGTCAACCGTGCTCCGATGACTGCGGCCTGTAGTTCTAGGCGGGGAATCATTTTTTTATAAGATTAATAGACAGTCGACATAGACGCGATGTTTGTAGATAAGAAGACTTCCAAATACTTGTATTAAAATCTTTTGTTAAAAATCCATGACAAGAATAGTCTAAATAGCGCCATAACACATTTCCTGTTTTGTAAATTTTAAAGTGTTTTATCCCCTTACTAAAACAATCAAAATATATAGATAGTTAAATAAAACTGCAAAATTTTAACGATAAGTTTTATTGTACACATCATCACTAGAAGTTAATATACCGTAGGTGCCGAATCAGGAATAAAATTAATTTTAATTTTTTAATCCACATTTGGCGCCTACGTGAAATACCTATAGGTGCCGAAACAGGAATAGTAGGTACCTATAGGTGCCAAAACCATAGGTGCCAAAAACGGAATACTTCCCCTTTAACGCAACTTTATTTATCAACTATAAAGACTAATGCCATATAAATTCATAATTTTTAACTACCCACATTTACACCTACGAATGGTTTTTAATATTGCGTTTAGTTTTAGCAAACAATTAATTACGGTATTATTTGATAAATATTAATATAAAATTAAAATATCAATATGGATAAGTTAATCTATTAAATAAATTTATTAAAAATACTTTTATTATGATATAATCATAGACAATAATATTATACAAGAGGAAGCTCCATCTACCGTAGAAAGAACAACGTGATAGATAGATGTCGCTGTTTGCTCCTAAACGGCTAAACCGAATTTGATGAAACTTTAGAGTGTATTTGAGTGGGTCCTTGGACGGTTTAGATTCACAAATGGACCCGCTAGGTGGCGCTGCGATTGGGTTTTAGGAATGAACATTCGGGCAAGACAACGTCTGTCGGTTCCGCTAGTTATAATTTACATAATATATTTATGTTTTTTGCTTTTGACTTTTGATATTTAGCTGACGTAAGAAAAGGACATTTTGAGAAAGGGACATTCTGGGAAATGGACATTATGGGCAAGGGACATTCTGAGCCTGAGCGGCATTTATCACTACTCTCTTAATAATACACAAAACGACCATATTACACACACACTTCAACTATTAACCCTGAATGAGGCCCCTTTATCTTGACGGGGCATAGGTACATTCCCTTAACAGTACGTGATCAATGGTGTTCACTGTGTGCGCTGATGCTTACACAGCTCCGCTCGAGTTACCGCCTTCCGATGGCTCTGCCTGCGCCTCGTGTAGTAAGGCGTGATGAGCACTGCGGCACTCGTCTATGACGCATTACTTTGCGGTGCACTTGTTGCGACGATGTCGGCTATCCAAGCATCAGAAACATACGCCGGCTTCCTTTACCCATTGCCACTGCTTAGGAACAGTCATTTCTTTTATCTTTCTACAGTCATGGGTTCGATGCCCAGCCCCACAACAGATGCAAACTGGCTCCTCTGTTGCGGTATACGCATTAGCGCCGCGTCCTTGCGATTTGCGTCGCTTCTGCACCTTGCTAGGTCCTGGTGACGTCACTCGAGTTCAACATTTTGACTGCCTTGGTGGTCCAGTGCACAAGGTTGTGGGTTCGATTCCCATACAGGACAAAACTTTGTGTGACCTGCAAAGAGTTGTTCTGAGTCTGGATGTAATTTGTGTCCGTTTATGTTTGTAAAGTCCCCCGCAACACAGAGCTTGTTCTCTATTGTGGGAGTTGTCTTTAAAAAAAAAACATTACTTTACCTTACTCATTTAACGAAGAGTTGTATAGCTCTATGGCGTCAATAAGGTTTTTTGTGACTTCCTCATCACCAGTCATCACAGGAAGCACAGAAGCAGCTATCTTAAAGTCAAAATTCGCCATTTTACAGCGCCATTTTAGCGTACAATTATTTGTACGCTAGAGGTTAACTTAAGGGTTATAATCTTAACCACTTGAACGTCCATGTCGCGAACTGTCAATCCACAGAAACGTCACGATGCAAATGCCAAATCGCGCGCTAAAAATCGCTCAGTATCCCTGCCGATAAAAACGTTTGTCAAAAGAAAATTAAACAAGCTACATTAAAATAAAAAATACCATAGTATAGCCTAATGTATAGACAATATGATTATTTAAAAGTGTAGTCTTCAAACTTAGATTTATTTTAGGGGTTTACCCTAAAATAAATGGAGAACTTTAGACAGTAGACATTTTTCAATGTTATGCCGATATTATTGGATATTTGTAACATTATAATTGAATCTGTAACAGTTTTATCTATAATGAAAGAAACTAGACTAAATTTTCATTAAAACGATGCCAAATTATTTGTAATTGACGCATCATTACTATTTTTAATAAATAAAACAAAACAGGTCTAGCTATCGTAATTTTCGGTGCACGCGTAAGACGTTTGAATGAGCAAGATGGCCACCCGGGGCGTTGCAGACGAGATACTTTTTTTGATTACCTAATATCACTTATTTTTTTCTGCTGTTCTTTTTATCGATATTAGTGAATTAAAATAATACTGTTACATTAAGAACATTAGGTTATACTAAAATACGTGTGATTTCTTTTTATTACACTGCACAATAAAACTTGTACCTAGGAACAATAAAAACCTACCTATTAAGTAAACTGATGTTATATAGCTTATCTATTGAGAAAGGTTATAGGCTATAAGAGACGAATATGGAGTATAAAGGTTTTATATTAGGTTCGATGTCAAACATTTGGCAGCTTAAGGTACAGATTAAGCAGCAGTTTTAGGTTCAGATAGGTAAATAAAAAGCAAAAATAATGAATTTGAAAAATCTTTATTTTTAATCTATACATCTTATCTATATCTATATTTATATATATAGCTTATATCTATGTATATAAAAATGAATTGATGATCGTAAGTCTCGCTTAAACTCGAGAACAGCTGGACCGATTTGGCTAATTTTGGTCTTAATTTTTTCCGAGGACTTGCACGAATGTTTATTATGAAATGGAAAAATTAAAAAATCATTGACTGTTAGGCGGTACGAAGTTCGCCGGGTCAACTAGTAATGAATAAAAAATCAGGCCTTATGAAAATCTTTAAAGCAGCCGACTATGCACAGATAAACTCCAAACTCGATGCACTGCCAGACTGTTCGGGTCAGCACCTTCTGTTTGTTGGAGCACCACCAGCATCGGCCTCTGTTGGCAGATGATCTCATGGGGAAGTGATTGCCTTCGTCGATCGGTCGGTTTGTCAATGTAAATTTTGTGTTACGTCTTGTCGTTGTTGTCGTCGTCGTCTTTGTCGTCATAACCGTGTTTGTCGTCGTAGTCGTCGGTCTAGTGATGAGTCTGGTTTCCATCGTCAAGTCGATATGTCGGTACGTCTTAAGTAATTCTTCGGCCAGTATTGTTCTGAACTGTCGGTGTGATATTTTTGTATACTTAGTGTGGTGTATAATGAAACAGTTAAAAACTGCAACGTTAAAAAAACGACGGAACAATTTCTTATACCACACTCGACTTCTCACTCTTTCTATGGGTTGGGCGGATAAATACTGATCTTTACGATCAACGCCCCCCATATTTTTGTTGTAGTCCAGAACAATACTGGGCTTATACGTCGTTCGGTTGTACTTATTGCTTGTCCCGATTTGAAGCGAATGGTATGTGGATATCATGCTTAGCATCGCGCCACACCATTAGCGACAAATTTGGGACAATAAGAGGCCACTAACTCTCCATGTCGTAAGTCATTCTTGGAAATGGTCCGTAGGGAAGCGGGAATAAATTCACGGTTCAGTCTTTGCGTCCCATAGCAGTCAGTCTGTCGTAGTTTTAGGCATCGCGCTAATAATGGACAATTGTAAAAATTGACCATTATTAGCGTATGACCTCGGTATAAAAGTGGCTGTACTAGATCAAAAACTATTTTTGCTGTGACATTTGTTGGCTGAAATTCAGGCAAAGTTTGTTCCGCCATTGCGTCTTGTTCAGTCTGGTCTATGTTATTGTCATCATCATTGTCGTTATTTTCATTCGTCACTGTCGCGGTCGTTTTGTTTTTGCCAGCGTACACCGTAAACTGCCAAAGATAACCAGTTGACGATTCGCACAGTACGTAGGTTTTTAGACCAACTTGAGCCGCTTTTGTGCTGATTTTTTGAGCAAAGCTCAACCGGCCGTGCCACTTCAAAAGCGATTCGTCAATGGCTATATCTTGCTGCGGGTAGTATAGGCTGGCAAACTTGCGATTAAAATAATCAGTTATGGGCTGTATTTTAAAAAGTCTTGTCTTTGTCGGTAAGTCAGTATTATTATCAACAAAGTGTAGCATAGATTTGAGAAGAAGGTATCTATTATAGGTCATTATCTTAGAAAAATATGGCATAGTGCCAAAACCGTTAAAGGAAAAATATGATTCTTCGTTAGGTAAAGGATATAATCCTTGCAGAATCATCAAAGCTAGAAAACTAATCATTTCTTGTCGGTCAGTCGGTGTCCAGCGGTAAAGTCGTGAAGTCGGTTTCGATTTGTCCTTCATGAAGTCCAACTTTTGTCGAGCGTATCTGTTTGTCTCATTACAAAGTAAATCAATAAATTCTACATCAAACATCTTATGGACGAAAAAAAGGAGGTTCTCAAGTCAAGTCAGTTTCAAGTATATTAATTGTTTTTTTTTATCAATTTGTTTCGATAAAACATTAATACATATGTTGAACTGAGTTCGTAATACATTTGTCTCGCATAACTTTTGTTGTAAGGTAGCTTTTGTCCTGCGCAGACTCGTGGTGCTTACAATGGTAGCAAACTTGTGGTACTTGCCTACGATTTTTTATTCCTTATTGGTTATTCCTGCGCAGACTCGTGGTGCTGACAATGGTAGCAAACTTGTGGTACTTGCCTACGATTTTGGCCTCGACGAAAAGAACGCATTAGATCATGGGATATGAATTCATTCCTTATCCAACCATGATGATATTTTCGGTAGAGAGTATATACTGCATACAATCCCGCTATGCCTAGCAGGGTGCAGATCACAATTAGGACGATACTTATATTCGATTAAATGATGTGCCTGTGTAGTTGCTTGATTTGGACCACCACTTTGCGTTATAAAAACTTCATCCTTTTGTATGTCTGAACGGCACATTTTTATTCACTTTCTCATGACTTTAAAACTTTATAAAAACGACATAGTCAGTACGCTCGTTTTAGTTTTTGAAATGCATTTCAAAGTTTTCGCCGCCGATAACGTGTCAAATGACAGGGTCGCCATGTAAGGTAGGTATTGGGTGATAGAGATAAAAGATGTTACTTGTATGAACGATTACCGTGTAATGTCAGAAAACTTATACATTAAGCTTATATAGGTAGAAGTACATTGGGGAAGCGCGTCATACGGTACACTCTCGTGGGCTTCCAACTCCGCGAGGCGTAATCATTAAAAGTACACAAATATGGAAGAGCGTCCCACTTAATTTGACGTTCATAAATTATTTGCAAAGATCGGACACAGATCTAAACCTAGGAGTTTGCGACCAGATTTGACCACAAGTTCCCCATCATTGAACGTTAACTTTAAGTGTAGTCTCTAAGTGTAGCTGGGGCGGGGTTCCGGCCGGGGTTCCTTTATACACCTTTCGAGCTCGTCCCAAGCATGGTCAACCGTATTTATATTTTCTCACCAACTCAATCAACTGCGCTGCTCCCGTCCAAATGTTTTGTCGAAGAGCAGTGCGTGCGCGGCGCAGTGGTGGCATTTATTTTCTATTTTTTAGTTCGTTTTTTTAAACTATTATTTAATTTTTTACTTTTTAGTAATATTATTTATAATTTTATCAAATTAGTGTATTGTCATCGGTCCGCGATAAATCTACAAAGTTTGAACGAAATCTGGCCGTTTAAAGTGGGTCAAAATCGCGCCCAAAGAAGTCTGTTACAAACATACAGGTGAAGCTAATAAAAAGCGTGTAAAAACAGCTGTTCCTCCACCGCGGCGGGCGCGGGTGAAAATCACTCCGTGAGTTCCTAGCCTGAGGCATTTACTGCAGCTATTTCAAAATCAACTATGAAGCGACTGGGATTCCACCCCGGTGTATGCTGTCTCAATAGATAAATCATCCGTTGATAAGTACATTGTTCTTTATTTGGCATAAGAACATATATTATGGGTACTATATTTGTTACTGTTTTAGTGCTACCTATATCCCCATGTATACAGTACAACTGATAAAATAATCGATAGCAACTTCTAAATGTCCCATTAAATATTCATATTCATATTCATATTCACCCATATTCGGGTATTTAGTCTGAACGGCCCAAAGAGAATGGACCGCGGGCCATTCGACCGTAAACAAAAATCATCTACGTTCCAATGGACCGGTGATGCAAAAACTTAAAAAATGCTTAAAATTTATCCAACGGGACAGTCACATACAGCGTTCATTAACATCAAGGAAATATTATAATAACATTTTAATATATCAAATTCAATTATTATATATTCACTTATTTGAAATGATTACTAAATAAGTAGGATACATCATC
Organism: Trisateles emortualis; assembly: GCA_947095525.1. NCBI lineage: Eukaryota > Metazoa > Arthropoda > Insecta > Lepidoptera > Erebidae > Trisateles > Trisateles emortualis. The sequence continues at coordinate 178,743 of OX352756.1, forward strand.
TGAACCGGTTTACATGGCTTCAGGTAGCTAGCTCAATAGTGACCCTTTCTTGTCAACCAATCACAAGCGGGATACTTATCTGTGACGTCATAGGACTCGGAAGTAACTATGTGCGTATGCGGTCTATTTCTCAGTATCTATTTTGCAATTTGCTAAGAATGTTGTACCATAATTATAACCCGTGAATTGAATGTGCTGTAAAAGTGAATTTTTAAGTATTGACAAATAATCCAATTTTGGTGAAGTGTTGAATTCTGGTAAGTTTATTATATTGAAATATTTTTTAAATCTTAAGTATTTATTTTAAAGTATCCATTACAAATAGATTTTGCTTCTTTAGTGAATGCGGCATAGTGTGTTTAATATTATTTATGAATTGAATTTTTACAAATCTAACGACACCTCATACTTTTTGAAAAAACATCAAGAAACTTAGATCTTATTTTGATATACCATTCGAAACGTTTCAATTAAGAGAAGTTTTGCTATGATTCTTAGCGATAGAAATGCTCTTTCACTCACAGTCTTTTTGTTCCACAATTTTTGTCTATAATGGCTTATTCATTCAGTCTTTTTATTCTATCATATTATTATATAGATCTAACATATCGTGTTGCATAAAATATTGAGTTAAGTTTCAAAGAATGACAAAGAAATCTACGTACATATCTATGTTTTCACTCATCACACATTTTTAATGCTCATTTCGTATTATTTTCATTTTAGCATATTAAAAATATGGATAACGCACAGCCTTCTACGTCACAATGCGTGTCAACGCGTGAGGGTACATCGAGAAAAGGTGGTCGCCTTTTATTAAGAGGCGGGTATGAATATAACTGGAAAAGGCAGAACAAAGACAGCACAGTACTTTGGCGTTGTGCAAAGAAAAATACTTGCAGTGCTTCTATAAAAACAAAAAGTGACCCTCTCATAGTTTTACATGAAACATCACATAACCATGAACCGAAAAACTTGGAAACAAGGGAAATAAAACAACAGATGGAAAAGTGTATAAATACAGTTCAACACGATGTAACCATTCCAATTCCTCAAATATTTAGTGAGCACATGGAAATACTTAAACAAAGAGGAATACACAATTTGCCGAAGTTTGAAAATGTAAGTAAACATCTGTATCAGAAACGAAACAGCTCAATTGGAGCCAAGAGACTTTGCTTTAGTAAAGCAGCAGACCTTATTATACCAGAAAAATATTTATTTTTGCTGTTTGCTGATTATCAAGACAGAGGGAAACGTATATTAATATTTGGACATAAGGATTTTATTGGCTATTTGAGGCAGTCAAGACGTTTTTTCTTCGATGGAACATTTAAGATTTGCCCGAAGGCATTTTATCAACTTTTTACTATTCATGCTGACATCGGAAGCACAGAAGAATTTGTCAATGTGATTCCTATTTTGTATGCGTTACTGCCTGATAAGAAGCTCGACACATATCAGATATTATTTGAAATTATAAAAAGTCAGGTACCTGGATGGCAACCAACTTATGCCACTATGGATTTTGAAGTAGGCATAATAGTAGCATTACAGAATGTTTTTCCTGACGTTAAAATAACAGGGTGTAATTTTCATTTTAACCAGTGCTTGTGGCGTAGAGCAAAGAATTTAAATTTAGATAAGACACAAACAGGGAAGGCTCACATAAAGTTGTGTGCAGCATTATCACACATTCCTCCACATTTCGTTGAAGATGGATGGCTTTACATTATGGCAGAAAGTCCAAGCAGTGAAAATTTTACGAAATTCAATGATTATTTTGTTAATACATGGCTAGAAGACAAGGTGCTTTCAAATATTTGGTGTACGTATAATGAATATCACACAACGAACAATATTGTAGAGTCATGGAACCATAAAATTATAAGGTCAAACCAAACATTGGACAACTTCTACAAGGATTGAATAAGGATGTCAAATTTTATTCGGAACAGTTGAGACAACCCGATGGAATCAAAATTTCAAAAAGGAAACCGGATACTTTAATAAGAAAGTGGAAAATAGAAACTACAGTGCAGGAATTATTAAATGGGCAGATAAGTGTAGGACATTGTTTAGAAAAACTAAAATTCTAAATAATAATGGCCTACTTACTAGGTAGTATATAAACTCATAGTTGATGAATGAAACTAAGACTGATTTGTACGTTGTAAGATTTTTTATTGTTTAAAAGTTCATTATTTATATTTTCACTTTTTATTTGCTAAATTATCCAAATGTTTTTATTGTTTAATCGTTATTTTTTATACTTTGTTGATTTGTTTTAAAATAAGACTGATTTTAAAATTAATATATAACCAAATAATCTTTTGCAAACATTTTATAAATAATTATATTTCTATACAATATCGCTAGCCATTGTACGCAGAGTTAGGTATGTTGATTTATTTAATTTTTAGACTTTGTTGATTTGTTTTTAAAATAAGACTGATTTTAAAAATAATAAATAACAAAATAATCTTCTGTAAACATTTTATAAATAATTATATTCCTTATACAATTTCGCTAGCCATTGAACACAGGGTTAGAGATATGTTGATTTATTTAATTAAAATATGACTGATTTGTAAGTGTTGTAAGATTTTTTGTAGTTTAAAGTATTTTTTTATAGTTTAAAATTAGTATTTTAAACTACTTTTAAACTATAAAAAAATTTACAGGCTGATTTTTCAAATTTTGTTATTGTTTGATCATTATTTTATATACTTTTTTATTCAAATTTTTTACTAAAAATTATTTTAGAACTAAATGAATCTTTTGTAAGCAATCTATAGCACCTGTTGTTGATTGCTTTTTTAAAGAAGTTAATATAAATCTAAAACAAATTCAAAATCTTTTATTTTAACTTTTGAACCCGAATGTACATTACATATTTTATGACACTGAATTTATCTACAAAATTTTATCACCGGTCCATTGAAACGTAGGCAATTTTTGTTTACGGTCGAATGGCCCGCGGTCCATTCTCTTTGGGCCGTTCAGACTAAATACCCCATATTCGGGTCATATTCATATCATTTATTTGCATTCCACAATGTGATATTAGGTGGTAAAAAGTGGCTTAAAGCTAAGTACATTATGGACCCTGTCGGGCACAACAACATTTTAATATTTAAATACTATGCTATATAATAATAATATGCGTTTCGAATCTAATACTTACTTGCTAATAATTGAGATCAAAAAAAAAAATCATAAGAACATTAAATAAAAAATAAAAATAGTTAACACTTGAAGTTCTTTATCTTTTTTTACAATAACAATGTCTAACAGTAACAATGTAATCATACTTTCATAATAACGAATATTTACATACTTAATAATATATATTTTAATTATATTTGTATTGTAATTTTATTGTAGTTATTGAAGATAATTAAATATTAGTGAGCCGTTTTGGTTAAAACTATTTGTTTATCATCAATATATTCATTTATTGTGTAGTAGGCTTTGTTGAGAAGTATTTGTTTAAGTTTATTTATAAATTTTATATCACTTGTTTCGTTTCGTAATGATTCTGGTAGTTTATTATATATTTTAATAGACATTACATATGGACTATTTGAATGTAGCGTTATACGGGAATTAGGCAGCATTAATTTATTCTTATATCTAAGAGAACGGTTATTATTTTTGTCTTCACGGGTAGTAAAAAAGCTAATATGTTTTCTTACAAATTTGCAAATTTCTAGTATATATATTGAGTACAGTGTAAGAATTTTAAATTTAATAAAGAACGGCTTACAGCTTTCTAATTGTTCTATATTTGCGATGGTGCGAACTAATTTCTTTTGTATAATGAAAGTGAAGGTGCGTCTGTACTATTTCCCCACATTATAATGCCATAGCTGAGCCACGCATGCGCGTAGGCATAATAGGTGGTAAGTGCAGTTTGTAGGTCGGTAGTTTTTTTGATTTCACGAAGTGCGTAACTAAAACTTGAAATTTTTGACCTAATCTTTTGGACATGGGTCTTCCAGGAAATATGCGTGTCTATGGTGAGTCCTAATAATGTAAATTCGGTTACAGCTTCGATTTTGGTACCGTTTATGGCAAAATTAATTGGTAATGGGCATTTTTGATAGGGATAGAATGTTATGAGTTTAGTCTTTTTGTAATTTATTTCTAGATTATGGTCATCCATCCATTTAATAGTCTTATTGAATATCAGGCTAAGGTGTTCATTTATATTATTATTGTTTTGAAATGAGGTTAGCAGAGATATGTCATCAGCGAATAGTACACACGGCTCCTGCATGATCTTGGGAAGATCATTGATGTATATAAGAAATAAGAGACATCCTATAACACTGCCTTGGGGTATTGATGCATTTAAAATCTTTTTATCGGACCTCACATGTACTATTTGTTTTTTGTCGTAATTAAAATGTTCTATTTCCACGTATTGTTCTCTATCTTTTAAATATGATGAAAACCATTCATATGTAGTGCCGCGAATTCCTATTCCATATAATTTGTTTAACAAGATTTTAAATTGAACTTTATCATATGCCTTTGTCATGTCAAGTAGGATTCCCACTGCGTATTTTTTGTCATTTATTATATTAATTGCTTCCTGTATATATTTATAAACAGCTAGAGTTGTTGATCTTTGTTTGCGAAAACCATTTTGACCGTCATCAAAAATATTATATCTTTCACAGAAATTATACACGCGGTCACACATAGCCTTTTCAAAAACTTTAGAAATAGTAGGTAAAAGAGCGATAGGCCGATAGTTGTTGCATCACAGGAATGCCGTGCGCCTCACTGCGAGCACTTTCTTCACCAATCGAGGCAAAAAAGTTATTGAATTGATTTACAATCTGCTTTGGATCCGATATTACCGTATTGTTAATTTCTAATTGAATGTTATTTTTTTCTGTAAATACCTTTTTGTTAGTGCGTTCGTTTATAATGTTCCACATAGCTTTAACTTTATTTTGTGACATTTGTATTTTTTTAATGTACTGTTGCTTTTTAGCCGCAATTACAGACTGTTTTAGAATTTTCTCGTATTTCTTATAGTATTTTTTTATGATTGGATTGTTTGATTTAATGCATAAATTTTTTAATAGCCTTTTATTTTTGCAAGACACCTTAATGCCCTTAGTCAACCAATACTTTTTGTAACGCGTTTTTAATTTAATCGTAGTTTTTGGTATAGTTTTGTTATGTATTTCAGTCAATACATCGCTAAAAGAATTATAGTTTTTATTTACATCGTTACTTTCTATTATGATATTGTTCCAGTTTACGGATTTCAATGCAGATTTAAAAGTATCTATGTTATTTTTATTGTAAAGCCGTTTTTCTGTATACCAAACGGTTGTTTTAGGTTTTTGAGGTATTTTAAAGTTGATAATTGTACCACAATGGTCCGAAAAGCCTAATTCTTCTACAGATGTATATAAGTCTTTATTTTTAAAGTTAGTAAAAATTAGATCTGCAAGTTGATGTTGTTTGTGTAATGTGAGTTGGATGTTTTACATGTTGTATATATTTATATTCGGACATAAAGTCTGAAAAAGTGTTAGTTTTAAGATTATTTCTTAACATATCTATATTAAAATCTCCTCCTATGATTACATTAAGTTTAGAATATTTTTTATTTATGTAGGTTATTATTTGTGTCAGTTTACTATAAAATATGTCTTCTTTCTTTCTATTCCAATACATTGCTACTAATAATATATTTTCATAAGTTATTTCCGTTGCGCAAACTTCTAAAACATATTCTATTGACATCTCATTTATATCACATCTTTCAATGTATTCTTTATGTTCTTCTAGTAAGATGCAGACTCCGCCACCGGTGCGGTTTTCGCGACAGAACGATGCCGCTATTTTATAGCCGCTAAAGTTAATCATATTTAATTTTTCTCGTGTGAGCCATGTTTCTGAAATACATATAGCTTGGTGTGAATGGTTTTGGTTGATGAATGCTTCTATTAAGTGTTGTTTGTTAAATAGACTTTGAATATTTTGAAATAATACTTTAAAATACTGGTCTGTATTTTGGAAATGTATGGACTTTCTCATTTTCTCGAAATGTACGGTTGTTCATAGGTTCGCTTCTTGTGCTTGTATTATAAGTATTTTTTTGATTGTTTCCGGTAAATTCATCTTTATAGTTAATAAGTTCTCCTTCTATAAATAGCTGATTGTTTCGTATTGCAGCTTGTTGTCCTTTATTTCGGGCTATGAGCATTTTATCCCGTAATATTTTTCGTTCATTTCGTGCTTCTTCATCTAAGAACTCACATGCATGTAGTCCGGTTCCCTTAAAGTATCTGCTATTTTTTATTATATATTTTGTCGTACTTTTGCTCATGAGTTCTATAACCAAAGGTCTGTTTCTATTATTGTATCGTCCTATTCTATATGAATCTTCGATGTTTCCTTGTAAATCTACTCCCAAAATGTTCCAGAATATGGATATAATTCTATCTTGCAGGTCGTATTCATGTTCTTTATAAATTTCTGGAAGTCCGTATAGCACAAATTTCCTAGAATTTATTTCAGGTGAATGTTGTGTTACAAACGGTGTCGTTTGTCCAATCTTTTTAATTTCGTTTTGTAGGGCTTCAGTTTCAATATTTAGTTTTTCTATTTGAATGTTTATTTTTTCTATTTCTGATTTTCGCTGCTCGTTTTGCACGGATAAGGTCTGTGTTTCTTGTTTAACTTCTTCTCTTAATTTTGAAATGGCTTTGTTTATTTCAGTTTGTATTGTGTTTTTTATTTCAAGTATAATTGATATATTATTTTCTTTCAGTTTTAAGGATATCATTTCGCTCAAGTTTTGTAGTGTTAATTCTGTAGTTGGGTCTGCTCCTAAACCTGTATCACCGAGTATGCTTAAATCTTCGGAGCATGTAGACTCATTTTGACTGCATAAGCTTTGTTTCTTGCGTAGAGTAACATTTACATCCGGTGTTGTTTTAACGCTAAGTTGGATACACGATTTGCACCTCCATTTCTTTTTCGAGTCTTGGTTCATCATGCGGTAAGTTTTAAGCGGGTAGCCATCGCAATCCAAGTCGTATCTATTATTGCATACTGAGCATAATGCAGTTAATTTGACGTCAACAGATTTTTTGCATTTATAGCATGTAACTTGTGCTGCCATCTTGTGACCACTGCGACTAGTATCAATTTTGGAGGTCATTTTTAAAATTTTGACATTTGTGTGACTAAACTGTTGTAATGGACGCTAGATGTCACGACTAGTATAATATTGCAATGATGCCGCGTCGATTTCAAATATTCTAAATATAACGGTATGAAATTAAAAACTATTTCAGAAAGTTTAAATTGGATAGTACACAGTCAAATCGGAAAGAGACCTGTAATGTTTTATTGAGAGTTTACTCACAGTATTGTTTATAATTTGAATCACTGGGATATTAATGTATTATTTACGCTTCACTACTTCACTTCAGTTATTTTAAAATGAATATATTGTCACTTTATTTAAAGTTTATGCAGAGATAACACTATATAGCACTTATTGTCACTTGTTTTACACATATATGCTTTCTATTAGTTAAATAACGCTTTTTATCTATTTATTATGAATTTAATTTACGGAGCCGATCTTAACCGTGCCGCTAGCGACACCTACTATTTCACTGTCGTAATAATTTGCCTTGATTTTGTTGTTGAAAAAGCTATCATGCTATCTTCGGTTCCCATTCCAGTGTCAAATAATAAGAAACCATTTGAGCACCGATTTGGTATCACCATTTCTCCTGGTATCACCACTTCTCCCCGAGTTTTGAAATGTGTTTTTGGTACTCGTAGTTCTTTGTTTCTTGCGCGATATATAATTGTTTTAACGGGCTTATATGTTGGAACAGCATCAAGTAAATTCATACCAGCATTCATTTGTCTTTCTGTTACATTTTCATATAATGTTGGTACTAGTATCATACGTAAGGTAGATTCCCGTTTGCAAGCAATTTTTATAGCTATTACTTCGACAACCGTTGAATTTAGTGTACAACAATTTTGTAACAGTGTTTCTTTTAAAAATCTTGTTTGATTATTAATTTTTGCTATTGTCAATATGGCTGATCAGCTATTGCGATTTTTGCATCGCCAAACTTCACCAATTTTAATTTTCTTGTGATAGTTGCCTGTGTTAGATTAGTGGTGATGGTTATATACGACAAAGTGTGGTAAAATAAAACTAATTAACCAATTAATATTAAGAGAATTGAATTTAGAAGTTATTAACAATAAATTATGGATATATATTAATATATACTTGGTTATGTACTATAATCTGTAGTAAATAGCATAAGCAATAGCAAATTGGATGTAAATAAAAGCAAGAACAACTGTTATAAGTCATTTATATTTATGGCATTGTAGAATCAATGACTTTCAATTAATTTATCTACTGCTAGTTCGCTAACATCGAGCCATGAGAAGAACTAGCAAGAAACTCATGGCCACTATTTTAAATCGTCAGGTAGTTACAATTATAATAACATATTTATAAATTACCATTATGTTAACAAACAATACATTACAAATATATTACACAATATTATTTATACACAATTACAATAGCAGTTAATAAGCAACTTATTATCGGTAGATACTTAACTTATATTCTGTAGACAACGTCTGTTCAGTACTACGGCTCATAATAGAATGACCGATAATCATAATCATAATCATTTATTGCATCAAACATGGTAGTACAGAGGTGATCATAGTAAATATTGTTTCACATATTTGGCCGTTACACAGCATGCAACAATTAAGTTTGTTGTGGCGGGGGCGGAACTTTGGTCGGTTATGTGCAGTGTGGGTCTGTGTGTTTTTACGCACTGCCTGCGCCCTGCCGGAGTGTAGTTTGCTGCCGCTACTACCAGGGTGTTGATATGTGTGGCGGATGAGTCAAAGAACCTGCGAGAACAGCGTAATGACCGATGTTCAAATCGGCACAGTATTTAAATCATACTATCTGATAGTTCATTTAAAGTTTAGTCAAATTAAATATTAACTATCTACCTATCAAATTACATGTTTAGGTCTGGAATAGTTTCCATAATATTCAAATAATAATAAACATAATTTTAAATAGTTATTCTAATATTTATGAACAATAATAAAACATGACTTTGTTTACAAAATAACTTTACTTTAATATCAAATCTATAAAGTGATTTATAAACCATACATTTACAATTGTTTGTACCTAATATTCATTAAAGTCATAGTATACGTTAAAAGTTATTTCTATTATTTAAAGAATATAACGTATTTTGGCACATAAACTGACACATAATCTTCCATAATCTATCACCTGCATAACAATATATAGTATAACAATGGTCGCCCTCTTTGCGTCTCAAGAAATCGAATTTGTATTTATTAAATTCTAAGAAGAATACTTTTAATACGATAGTTCCTGGTACATTCCAGGTGGGGTCTGCTAATTGTTGCTGCAGATTTTTCCATAAGGGCAAACCTATTGATTGTGCATACAACATTGAGGTAAGTTTTTTATGAAAGTGAGCTCTAACTGATACAATGAAGTTGGGATCATGCATTGATTACAATATTAGATTCACAATATATTTTGAGTTCAATGCATTTTGCTCATCTTCATCTTCTCCCAGACGCAGTGACGTATTGTAACAGTTATGTTTATTTAAGCCCAGGAGCTGCACGACTGATTCCGTGACATACGAAGCTTGAGAACATTGATCCAGCAACGCACGAAGAGTTACCCCTGTACCTGTACCAGACTTAACCTTCACTAAGGCTGTGGGCAGTAAATCTTGGCTACTTGAAGTTGCAGCGCAATTTGTTATTGTACTAACGCTTTCTTTATTATTAACTGATTGCTTTGGTTCTACTTTATGGTCAATTGATAATGTAGATTTATCATTGGAGTGTAGTGAAGAGTGGTGCTTTCTTTGACATAAACGACATCTTGTAGGCAAGCGACAGGCATACTGCATGGCCTGAACCAAGACAATTAAAACATAAATTATTAGATTGGACGAAATTACGGCGTGAGGTGACATCTTCATTACAATACTTTTTACAACTACCTAGTTTATGATCGGCTTTACAAAATACACATGAGTACGTTTTGGCAATATGCAAGGTTTTGACACCATTAGGTTTACTAATTCTAGCGTTCTTGGGATCCAAATACTCTATTGACCAAAATCTTTGTTCCAAAAAGTGTTGAAAGTGCTCAAATGTAGGCAGTTCTTCTCATACTTCCCATATTTCAGCTTCCCATAACTTACGCGTTTCATGATCTAACTTTAAACTTAAAATATGTATCACTATAATATCCCAATTATCAATATTTATTCCTAAATGTCCTAAAGACTTTAAACAATCGTTGCTAGTATCTAATAACTCTTTGATTGCATTACTAGACTCAATAGTAATATTTTTCTGTGAAAAGAACCGTTTCAATATACCTTGCGCCATATATTTTTTATTATTATAACGTTTGTTTAGTTTTTACCAACAAGAGGTATAATTCACATTAGTAATGGGTGAGTTCCTCAGAAGTTGTTCAGCTTCCCCAGTTAAATGACTCTTTAAATATTGAAGTCTTTCGACATCATCTAATTCTGGGTCATTGTGAATGAAGGAAGTAAATAAGTCTCTGAAGCTAATCCACTCTGAGTACTCTCCTGAAAACTTAGGCAATGGCATTTTAGGTAATTTGACTTTTCTAGATTAAGTACTAGATTGCACATAAGATTTAGTAGACACATATTTTTTTAACTTTCCTAATGCTTCCTTCAATTCAGTTTTGTAAGTAAGATAAATCTCTTCAGTTGCATCATACACTTGTTCTTTACAATATTTAGTATATATTTATAGTCTACATCCTTCATAGTAGTTATTATTATTCGATGAGTACTAACAAAGGACTCCCATTGCTTTTCTAAACTTTCCAGCCGCACTTCCCACATAAGCTTGAGTAATGCGTTCTTTTGGTGACTTTTTAAAATTATCTCTAGCCTTTGTAATTGTGTTTTTTGTGTCTAACTGAATCTTATTTAATGCTTCCATTATGTTTACCAAACAAGCTAACCAAAATTTTAATTTACAACAAACGTAACTAGTTTAGGTTCAACACCCGATAATATAATTAAAGTCCACCCAACGACTTGTAACGACCGATGACATTTTCTAAGTCTTTTGTTCACTTCACAGTCCAACCAACACTTGTAAAAGTCTTAACTTTATTTATTTCGCTATAAAATTAAGCATAGGTTCCCCGTCACTTCACTTTTTCGTAAACTATTCTAAGTCTTTTTAACTTCTAAATATTTTTAAACTTTAATGATTTTATCTAAAATTATTTTAAGTCTTTATTTATCACTTGCAAAATTAGTTCAAGTTCTATGAAATAAGGTTCAATTTTGAACCTTATTTCTTACTCACAATTTTTCTTCAATCACTTTACCTTATACGTCACAATTGTAGTCCGTTCCTTCGTTTCAGCAGCTCTGCTTATCCACGATGGCTCCAGTTGCTCCGTGCCCGTCACACACGGACGTCGCCGTCGTCCAGGTCCGCTTCCCTGGAATGTTGCGCCCCGAGCAGCGATCCACTGCCCATAGGTGCGCCGGTTTCGATAAAAACCCCCACACACACGACTGAACCTCTGCCAGTCGTAACTTCTTCGGGATTGCCAACACGATCCGACTCGATAGGACCAAAATGTTTAGGCACTCACTCACTCACTACTACCACTGAACTTCCAAATTAAACCACTAGATGGAATGCTAACTAGGGGTGGGTAACTCCGGAGGTACTGATACAAAGGTGCCGGTTCCGAACGCGGACACATAAACCTTATTTATTCCTCACTATCCTTACCGGCACCGCGGTACCAAATGATTCCGACTAATTCCGAGAATGCGTGGAGCCAAAGAGTCGTGGAGCGCTTGTTCGCACTCGCTCACTCGGTACGTACCTATCGTTTATCTCGTAGCAAAACAAAAATTGTTACCTAGCTAGTTAGGTATAAAGTACTTATTATAAATTTATTTTTATTTAATTTCTTTCTTTCGTTTTATTTTCACTGACCGAAATATAAATCATATAAATAAAATGACCTACTGTGGAGTCTGTAAACTGTTCAATTCAAAATGTGCCAAATGATCCAACGAACCGAACTGAACCGAATGAATAAAATGTTCTGGGGGAACCGGGAGAACCAAAATGACCGAGTGAGTGCCGGTGCCAAATGGTGCCAAAGGAATAACTAAGGTGAACCGGTACTGGACTCGGAGTCGGAATAAGTGAATCAATTCATTTTCCGGAATTAGGATTACCCACGCCTAATGCTAACTAATTTATTATTAGTTCTTTAAGTTAGTACAAGAAATACTGTTGCTATTTATATGCTAATATTGTTGTTAAATAAAACAAAAAATGTTCGGCCTATATATACCCCGGTTGTGAACGAAACCATATCGCGATTCAGCCTTTCGGTACAACGCCATCTATCGAGCGTCGGTGAACTAACTTTTATCAATAATTAAATATACATCTTAACAATAGGTACAAAAATGTTTTGTATTCATACTGCACAATTTCGTTTATAATAGGTATTTTGTTAAACAAGTCGCCGCCTAGTTCGTTCCTGCGCTAGCGCTGGCCGCAACGCTTTTGTTCGTGCCATGGCATTGGGTCGCGCGCCGCACCGCGCGCTGCGTCCGCACGACAACGCTCGGTGAAATTCGCGAGCGGTGACAACGCCGTGCGCGGCGGTTCGTGCATGGCGTCATAGAACGTTTTAGTACATTTGTTCTCACTGCTCGACGCCGACGCTCGACGCTCTGCCGCGGCAGCAGCGTGTTCGGGCGGTTAGTATCCCTAATTGTTTTACACGTGCACTACAATTATGACTTGCCGCATTTATGAAGCCGTTGTTTTTAGATAGCGCAGTAGGTATCTAGTGGAGCGCTATATATTGATACTTTATTATACGTTCGAAAGCGCCAGTTTAACAAACAAATAACATACCGATAGCGGGGGCGCTGTGCTGATAACCTGGCCACAAAAGGCGTCGAATATCGAGCGAGTGCGTGCGTGCTGGTCAACTGAATGAAACGAACTGACCGTCTCCGTGAGTGGATAGGAACATATTGCCGCGCCACCCGTCATTGCTGCTGTCTATTTATCTTTCTCACTCTAGGCTCACTTACCTTAATAGCCTTGAGTATCTAGCCTAGATTGCCGACAAAATATGACTTGAGTGTATTGAAAAAGACGAAGATCAAAAATATAACATATCATGTAGTCAAAGTTAATCAAACTTACCTCTCCTCGTCTTCAGTGTCTATAAAGTTGGAATAAAACTCCTCTAATTTGAGTCCTTCTGCAAAAGTTTCGATTCCGTTAACTTTTACTTTGCATTTTATTTTTTTCCAGTTTTCGGCTGGCACACTGTTTTCATTTCGTCTCTGCTTCTCGTAACTGCCTCCGTGGCTCAGTGGTCGATGTGTGAGACTGCTGATCACGAGGTCCCGGGTTAGATTCCCGGGTCGGGCCAAAAATCGATATTGGGTTTTTCTGTTAAGAAATTCACAATAGATGCCCGGAGTTTGGAAATTGGCGGTGTTTACACCCCCGTGCCTCGGAAAGCACGTAAAGCCGTTGGTCCTACGCCTGATCTCTCTCCGGTCGTGTCGGATTTGCCGTCCCATCGGACTATGAGAGTGAGGGAATAAAGAGTGCACTTGTGTTTGCGCACAAACTTGTGCACTATAATATCTCCCGCGCAGATGGCAAGTCTCCGTTGAGATTAGCCGCCGTGACCGAAATTCGGTTAGGAGGACATTATTATTATTATCATTTCGTCTCAAGAGGTCCAAGTCGCTGTTTTTTTTTATCGCGGCCGATAAAGGTCGTTGTCTTTCACCCACGTACTTGGTACAAGGGATATTAAATGTGATGAGCCTTCTTTAGTTAAAACAATGCAATAAGGCATTTTGTCTTGCAAGCTAAAGTTTGAGAAACTGTGAACAAAAAATCAAGGACAGACCATTTTAAAAATTCAGTTACTTTGTGACGACTTCACGTAACATGTCCAAACAATGTTGACACATTATCGTCACTTTGTAACTAGAGTTGTGACGATAATATTTTTCACATAAAAAAATATTTTTTTCATTATTTATCGATTATATGATTTATTATTGCTAAAATAGTTTGTTATTAAATATTAAATTTATTATTACGTTCAAATAGAAGCTTTTGAGAAAAGAAAATTAAAATATTATTTAAAAAATCCCATGTGTATTTTCGTCGGAATGGTTAAATTATTATAATAATGTGGCGCGTTGGTATATTTCAACCTACTCGTATTTCACTAAATTACGCGATGAATTTAATTTCCCATTACGATTGAAAATCGTAATAATCAAAAAAAATATCTTTGTTTACTTACCTCGGTGACACGTCACTTCACAAGTCAATGAATGAGCGGTTATGAGCGATTGAATGAATGATTTGTGGGAACTCTGGTTAAAATATGGTAACAATGTAAATTAAAAACCGCATGTTACTGTGTCGACTCTTTCCCAATTTTAGTTGCAGTGACTACTATAACACGAAACGGCGACAAGATTATGTGTCGAGAATAAACCAGTGTAGACACTTAGTGTCTAAACTGTTACGTTCGTTCCCAAAAATGGCTTTATTCCGGTACCTCACCCTTATTTTCTTGTCTTTCGGGTCTGTTCCTATTAAGATGTTTTTATTTTGTGCTAGGATGTGTTCTACCGATTCCGCGTCGGTTTGGTAGGAGAGCACGTCTCTTACTAGAAGTAGTCGGTTTTTGTTTTTGCCACTTCCGCTTTCAGGGACTTGTTTTTACTTATCTGCTTCTCCACCAACGCTAGGTCTTCCTTGGCAAAACAACTTATTACTATCTTTTGGTTCTTCACTTATTTTAGGCGATCCATCCTTGCCCCGGATGTCTTTGGGTCTAAGACAGTGCGTATGATTTTAATTACGCTGTCTTATGTTTTCATGTTGTCCGTTGAGGAGATTATAAGGGAATGGTTTTGCCTTCTTGGCATGGGAGGCTTCTTGGCGGCTTGTTGATAAGTGGGTTTCACCGTTGCCTGTTGCTGTTGTTTGAGCATCTCGGTTATAGCCATGTCTGTGCCTATGCTCATGGACGTTGTTGGTAGAGGTGCGTCCCTCTTTTCTTCCCGTAACGTCTTGAGCTCTGAGGGGACGGTCTTAAGCCTCTCTGTGATGGGGGAGGATGGTTTTAGCTTCTGTCATTTTTGAAACCACTGCCTTCAATTCCTTTTTGATGTCTAGGTCGTCGGCTATCTTTGATAGTTTGGAGTCTAGTTTTTTGAGACTCTCCGCCGACTCCTTAATTTGTTGGTTCTTGGGGCTCTCTGGTCTCAAAATCTAGCCAACTTTTTTTGTCTCTTTGAGGGTAGCTGCCAACTCCTTCTTAGTGGAAAGAAAAGTGGCTTTGGTCAGGAACTTTTGCCTTAGTGTTTTCGACTTGGGGGGGGGGGGACGTTTTGGGAGATGATGTCCTTTTTTTGTTTCAGTTGTTTTAAGCGTCGGGTTCTTTGTTGCCTTAGAACTCGGCGCAGTTGTGGTTTTGGTGCAACTTTTCGTGGTGTAAAATTTGCTAGGTTTTTTTTTATCACATGCAGCAGATACAATTTCGCTTTCGCAAATAGAGGTTGATCAAAAGTAATTATGCAAACTGTATGGTTGTAACGTTTAGCATCTTCTTAAGCACAAAGTAAAGCTGTGTATCGTACTGTAATTACTTGCAGGCTGTTGAACAAATGGCAGAAATGAAATTTTTGATTTTGAAAAGTCTACAATATTGCTAGTCACGTGTTCAATATAACCATTCCAACCATTTTGCATTTTCCATAGAACCATATCACATCAACTTTTTTTAGAAAAGATACTTTTGTTTCATTTTCGTATTCAAAATCTCGCACATGTATTTTGCTATATCCTACTACGCCAGTATTTTGATAAACCTGTATAGGTACATGAGCCTTGGCTGCAAAATCTTTAGCTGAAAGGACTTCAGTTACTCGCGGCATCGGCTGTTCTAGTAATACTGAATCTTTAGGAGTTACAATTTGTATAATACCTATGATATGAAGCGTATTATTACCGTCCAAAGTATTTACATTAATATCAGCATTATATGCAACATATTGAACAAATGTGCTAGTTTCTGGTGATAAAACTGCTGCTGCTTCATAGTTCATTGTTTCACTGTATAAGCCGTTTTGAACCTGTGATGTATGTGGGTAAATTCAGCTACATTAAATGATATCATCATTATCAGTATAGACCTCTGGACTTACGGCTGACGAGCCGTACAAACGCAGACCACGTATTGTGCTTGTTGGAGTGCCTGCTACTATGCCAGAGAATGAGATTTTTAAATACATTTTTAAACAAAATGTCGCTGACAAGTTCTCTACAATGACCTTAGAATCCTTCATGTTGCAAATAAAAATAAGCCATAAATCTGGCAAGTGAGACGCTCCCACTTGCAACTACGTTATAGAAGTACCAGCCCACATAAGGAAGACCCTAATTACTCAAGCTAGGCTTTTTATCCATTGGACGTCCTGTCCCGTCACGGATTTTACTTTAGTAACAAGATGTTACAAATGTCAGCAATACGGACACGCAGCGAAATCATGCCGCGAAGTCACGCCTACTTGTGTGCATTGTTGTGAATCCGGACACTCTATAGCCGAATGCACAAAAAAAGCTGACTTACCGAAGTGCGCACATGACCGGAGACGCTGAGTGCCCAGCTAAGAAACATGCAGAATACAAATACATTAATTCTGTCGATTATGAGGGCTCTTTTAGTGTAGATAACTTATAACTTATTCTTACATAATTATTTTATAAACATTTGCAATTCAATGTTCTGCCCTACACGTTAACAATTTTTTTTTTGCGAACATAAGCATAATATTTGCCAACAAATAAAATAAACAATAACCTCGGACGTGAGTTCTGTAACATTGATTTTAACATAGTTTTAATACTGCTGACACTAACAATCTACTGACACACTTATAAATTGTTACGTAAATTAGGTTTAATATAGTACGTAAGCTAAGTCAAATATATTATCGTAATTATTCCTTTTAATAATCTAAAGTTAAATATTGTATGTTTTTTTTTCTTTAGGTAATTAGTATAATTTTAGCTCTTATCGCCTTGTGATACAGGTTTATCCTACCTAGTATAGGCACCTTAAAATTGTAGTACACATTTATTTATTTATAAGCCTTATGTTATAAACTGTACCAACTTACATTATGATTAAATGATTTAATTTAATTAATTATGTGGGTAGAATATAAAATGTCATTCAACCTTAATTGTAAGCTATCGTTAAAACTGCCTCCCAGTCTCAATATACGTGAAACAGTGATTGATTGTTTTATTACTGGACCTCCTGATTACTCCTGTATACTTCAGTGGCGACGAGGATTTCAGAAATCTGCGTGTGTTTTGTTATTAGTGAATATAATATCATATTCAAACAGAATGACTATCGGAAAAATTGGCGAGTTCAAAGTACAATCGGATGACTGGAAGTTGTACGTGGACTGATAATAATCTTGTATAGTATCAATTTGACGATTAAATATTTGACCTGACATAACCTAAGATTTAATATTATAATTTTTTATTTTTTTATTTATTATGGATTGCTGTTGAATTATTTGGGTATCTTGTATAGGTTGACGATACGTTTCCCATTGTTAGATTGTAACAGACAGTGCTCAATAATCTGATTGAGGGTCATGGAAGGGTACTCTGATTTCGCCTTGCTGACTGCTTCTCTGGTTAACTCGTAATTACCATATTTAACAACACACTTAGGAAGCCCGGGTAACTTCGGACTCATAATAATTCCATTATCCAGTTCAGGAATTTAAATGGGTGCACAGGGTTTGATGTACTGCCTGGTCTTCTTCTTTGGTATCTCGCTAGGGGAAGACAGTGGAGGTGACCCACTTGTGTCAGACTTGACAGGTGACAGGGCTTGGACTTTGAAGAGTCCTTTCTTGTCAGTAGGGGTAACTTGTATTGATCCGGGATTGGATACAGACCCCTTGACAGTAGCTCCTATTATGCCTGCTACTCGTCTCCTCTCGGCGACAGATTTAAGGAATGAGAGATCGACTGCGACTGACTGGTTGGTCAATTCCTTGACGTCACCCGGCAGACTGGCTAGTGTCATCTGAGCAAACTTTGACAGTGTTCCCTCCTGTATCTCTTGTTCAGTACCCCCAGCCCTATCATATAGATCCTCCAAACTCCCCATCTCTGATCTTTGTTCCCCCTCCCTACTCTCCCCAGCTATGTCACTTAATTTGTCTGCATCTATGTCTTCATCTACCTACCCCTCGAATCTACCCCAGGGTTCATCCCTCGAATAGAAGCTCCCTGGTCCTGCGGGAGATGGATCAACCGAGGTAGATGCCTCTCCCACCTCATTTACCTCCCTATCATAAGCGGGTAAACGATAATCCCAATGTTCCTTCTCCGCTGTAGATTTAGCCTGCTTTAAATCGGGAATTTCCATCTCAGTTTTTTTCAATGACTGTTTATTGTTGTATTATTATTTTATTTTTATTTCATAAATAGGGTTAACTAATTTATTTGACATTCCATCTAATTATAAGATAATATAATCTTGCTTGACATTTTAATTATCTATATTAAAAACATAATTTAATTTGTTCTTGTAACTTCAAATGTTTAATATTTAAATATTCATATGCCTTCCATGGTAGATTTTGGTGATACTAATTAAGCAACATTTTGTAAACATGCTGCAGGAAAGCACTGGATTCAGGCAGCTCAAGATCGGCCATTGTGGAGATATATGAGGGAGGCCTACGTTCAGCAGTGGACATATATGTAAATAGAAATAGAGAAAAGCACTTATTTGAACATGTGAAAAAACAAGATGTCTCTCCTAGTCAATACACAATGTCCCTTTGTAAAATCGTAACAATGAAATTGTGAGACCCTTTTAAAATCAGGACCTAGGAAGAATTTAAAATCCAACACTCGTAAAATGGTATCGGCCATTATCACAGATACTCCTGAAAAGGACAAAATACAAGAAAAAGAAACTAAAAGTAAAGTCTGTTACTAAGAACATGAAAACAAAATAAAATATAAGGCAGTTAAGTAACAAAAAACAGTGTGATACTAGTGAATCTAGTGAAAGCAGTTCATTACATGATTGATGATTCATCATTAACAAGTTCAGATTATGACTTTAACTTGTAGAATTAAGAAAGAAAAAGAAGATAAAAACTATTGTGTTGGCAATGAACACTATGGTTCTAGTAAAGAAGAATGTTATCAGTGCAAGATATGCGGAAGGTGGGCAAATGAATCATGTGGGCAAAAAGGAGTGGTTAATTACTTCTGCCAAAAATGTTTTTAGGATTATTTTAACTTTGTACCTACGTTTAAGTTTCTAGTTTTGACAGTTCGAATTTATGTTTTGAGACAAATTTTATTTTGAAATTAGACTGATTAAAGCTGTGATTTTAAAAGAATAAGGTTATTCTGATATGTAAGTTTATTATGAGTCTGATCTTCAAAGATTATTATTATGTAAATTACTATAGTTTTCATTTGATTTTTAAGGGCTTGAATCAATCAATCAGCCTATCGCAGTCCACTGCTGGACATAGGCCTCTCCTAACATGCACCACAGCACACGGTCCTCCGCCTTCCGCATCCAGTCCGTCCCAGCGACCCTTTTAGGTAGTCGGTTCACCTAGCTGGGGGCCGCCCTACCTTACGCTTACCGAGTCGCGGTCTCCACTCTAGGACACTTCTGCTCCATCGGCAATCGATCCTTCAGTACAGATGTCACCAGCCCATTGCCACTAAAGCTTGCTAAGTCTGCGAGCTATGTCGGTAACTTTGGTTTCGCACAGCGGGCTATGGTGCGACCTTTTTTTATTTTATACTTCTTAGGAGGCAAACAAGCATATGGTCCGCCTGATGGTAAGCAGTTACTGTAGCCTATGGACGCTTGCAACACCAGGGGTATTACTCGCGCTTTGCCGACCCTTTAGAAACCTTATAACTCTTTTCTTGAAGCACCCCATGCTATAGTCAGTAAAACCTCGGCACGGGGGAGCTCATTCCACAACCTTATTAAATGCCTCTGAAACCGTACAGTGCGGCACGATAGAGGTTCTACAATGAGCTCTCTCCATAGCCCGCTGTGCGACTTTTAATTTGTGGACTAATTTCACTGTGTCCACGTCTCGGCACCGTACGTCATAACAGGTAGGACGCATTGGTTGAAAACTTTCGTCTTCAGGCATTGCGGTAAAGGCGAAGAGAAAACGTGACGTTGTTCGCCAAATGCTGCCCAACCCAATTGAATCCTACGGTTGATTTCTTTCTCGAAGTTGTTTCTACCAAGCTGGACAGATTGCCCAAGGTAGATATACTCCCGAACAACTTCGAGCATCGAACCGATCGGATTATATTAATCGAAAACAACTTGCATATTCCCTATTACTAAAGGAATAGACAACTATTAACCCAGATTTTCTGTCGGTTTTCGGTAATACTAACGCTTTGTCACAGCACCATGAGCAATTGTTTCTATTTTGGATATAATTGTTGTAGTCTTATGCATAAATACTTTTCAAGAACACATTTTAAGATTGATTTGATTTTGAAAGTTTTTTATTTTTATTTAACAATGGTTCAATGTTTAAAAGTTAACATTATATGTACATACAATTTATAGTTTTTTACAGGCTAAATAACGTCCTTATAAACCATTTGGCTTAGGTAGTAATGATTTAACATAGGGTTTATAAATATAATAATTTGTACTTACATAATAATACTTCTACATGACTTGCATTTTGTCATTAATAGAATTCACGTGATACAGCTACTTACAAAACTAAGTTTATATAAACCAGGTCTTTGGGGTTTAAATAACTATTTTACTAAGATACACAATATATAATAATGTGGGTAAATATAAAATAAATAGAAATTTATTAATGAGACTAGCTGTTGACTCCACCCGCGTGGATGTCGGTTATCGCTGTAAAAAGGAGCCTATGTGTTATTCCAGATCTTAATCTATCTCTGTGCCAAATTTCATCGAGATCCGTTCAGAAGATTTTACATCAAAGAGTAACAAACATCCATCCATCCATCCATTCTTACAAACTTTCCCGTTTATAATATTAGTATGATCGAGCGGCCGAGTCGCAGCGCGGCCCGGCAAGCCAGCAGGTACATTTTAAGAGTATGTATCTTATGATCGTAACCGTAAAATTTATGATAATCTTCAAAGTTTTTAAAAATGGTGTATAATTGTTGATGAACCTTAGAGTATATTTTGTGAAGTACACGTAATATATTGATATTGATTCTCTGCAATTATGTCAAAATTTTATTTTATCATGTTTCCGAAAATTGTTTCCGCTACCAGACAAATTTTAAAAGCATCAGGTAATGGATAAGATAACCCACCTTTATTTCTCAAATAGATTAATTTATGAAAATCATGTCTATCTGTAGAAGTTAAACGTGTCAATCATCACATTTAATAGTTTTTGTTAGGTGAAAGACGCTTCCGGAAACGTCTGCGCATGCCATTTAAATCGGGCAGATCTAATTTACTTGCTAAATACTAAGCATCTTTTGATACGACCGTTAGAATGTGACCCTGGCAACGCCTCGATTGCTTCATGTCGGCAAGTATAGTAGTGTATAATTTATTATTTGAGTTGGAGAAAGTACATGCTAATATTGAAACTGTTTTGTGTCTTTGTTAAAAGATAATGCACTTAATTACCCTTGACTCATTATTACTTACGGTCAAAACTGAAATTGAGATGGAGGATATATTTTAATGTTTCTACAAATTGTTATTTTTTTAAAATATGTCTAAGTTATTGTTAGCACTAACCAGCTCATTATACTGTCTACACATTCTGGTTAGTGGATTAAAGTACGATGTGTTGTTTATATATGTGCGTGAGGCAAACACATTAACTTGGTTTGATCTACGGGCACTGTATTTTATATTTAAGGTGATCTTTGACATTAAATAAGATGTGCTTATTATATAGTGAAGTATCTTGTTCAAATACAGCAAGTCTAAGTATACATGACGCGTCTCTAGTGATTGAACATTATATTTTAATAATCTGTCCTCAATAGCCCGTAGCATAGCAGGCATTTTAACTCCAGATTTGTAAGTAATTTACGATATATACCCATAAATTGTTTAGCGTTAAAGTTGTCGTTGTGACCACCATGCATTAATAGATCCAAAAAATAATTGAAGGTGATCGTGACTTAACTTATAAGTTGGAATATAAGCTAAGCTTTTCTCTGTTTCGACTATGTACTCATATAGAAATTTCAAACTTTTGATATTTATGAGGACGCTCAAGAATACAGTCTGGCTCCGGGTTTCTATAGCTTTCTTATATAAACGAGATTTTTCGTTAAAGTTTTTAAATTTTTAGTTAAGTCATTCTCATCCTGTTCTAAAAGACTGTTAATTTCATTTTTGTTGCCGGTATGAATTGGTTTTTGGCATCCGCGATGTATCATAGCCAGACAGATTATAACTCTAGAATACAGATAAAACTTATTCCGTTTCGCCGTAATGGCAATGCTGCTACTCAGTACTTCCCTCACTTTGTCATCTTGTTCTCTTTGCATAACTTCACAGAAATGATTTTATTATTTTAATGTGAATAAGAGTTTTGATTCGATGCAAGCAGTAGCTTTCCTAGTCATAATTCTATCCATTTAAACAAGAAAAACTAAATAACTCACAAAAATTGTGTGAAAAATTGTTAAACAAATTTAAAATGAAAGAAGCAAGCGGCAAGGAAAATAAACGTGTTTGTATAAATGCAATAATGTGCAGTTGGATGAGAGTGAGTGTGAACCACCTACATATACTGGAGGCTATCAACAGAAGTGATGGAAAGTGGAGTGAAGCTACTGCTAGGGAACTACAGACCCATAAAGAGAATGACGCTCAGGATTTTTGTGATGTATCAGTAAGTAGGATCCATACAATATAATAATTTATCAAATTATCCTTACCTACTGGTGCTGAGCGGCAGTCAAATGTTAAGGCTTAGGTATATTATTACTTCTCTTAACACAGGTCGGATCAGTTTGGTTCCTTCTTTTTGCACTTCACATAGCTACACACGATATCACAACATACACATACACCACACATCTATTTATAATATGAAAGGTTTGATTGTTGCAAATATTGTTACGGAATTGCGAGAATTTATGATGTTTGTTTATTATGTTTGTAAATGATCACGTGACCCACTCGATGATGGAATGCGTGTGCGGCGCGACGCTGGACAGTTCTGTCTCGCTCTTTTCCATATACACGAGCGAGAATGCGCGCGTTGTCGCTTCTGCGTTCCGTCCCGTGCACTTGCTTATTATATATTAGACAACGGAGGTTTGCACTTATAAATTTAATCTTTGTCTCTGTGTAACATATTTTATTTATTGATTCTTTTTATTTTTAAATACAAATAAATTGTTAAGTAATACCATTTTGTTAAAAAAGGCCTGCCATTAAAAAATCAGCGCTGCAATATTGCTTGTAATATTGCAGCAAACAGCTGAACGGCAAACCTTTTCTCCTAACGGGGTAAAGCGCCTGCACCTGCATATACAAAAACTAAATATATTTTGAATCTTTACAAAATAGCATTTTATTTTATAAAATAAAATGCTATTTTGTAAAGACTATTTTGTAAAAATGTAATGTTATTTACCTATTGTATTTACATAATTAATGTGTAACTTTGCCCTCTTATGGAGAATAAATTATTTTCATTTTCATTCATACACACTCGTGCCAAGTTTTTGACTAAAATAATTCAATTCAAAACATTCTAAATTCAATAAATAAAACCAGATATTATCATGCAATCTTTTTTATTTAGTACTAATAACTTACAACTTATTTACTTAATCCTAACTTATAAGCTATGTATATAATGCTATGCTATGAATATAATAATTTATTGAAATAAATTGTTTTTTAAGTGGTAGGGACTGTAACAAGCAAGGCATAGCCCTATGTCACAGATGTTCCACCATCTAGAACACTTCCTCCGTTTGGGTACTCCGTGTGAGTTCCTCGGTAGCTCCTTGGGCATAATGTGTTTGCGGTTGTGGAAGCAGTGTTTTAGTTGCTGGTGGCAAAAGACCCGACAAAACTTTATTCCTAAATGTTTCTAGGGATAAAGTTTTGCCGGTTCCATACTTATACATTAAATAGGCATTCAACAACATCATTTGGAAGATGTGAATGCTTATTTTTTTATACCACCGAACGCATTTATACTCGCAGGGGTAGTATGAAAGCATTTGGTCGTGCCGATCAACGCCTTTCATATATTTATTGTATTTTACAATAATATTAGGCTTTAGAGCGACACGACCACGCCTATTTACAGTTTGAAAAGAGTCAGGTGTATGCTCTGTGGAAATGGTTAGGACATCCCTTTTGTCTTTCCACTTCATAACACATACACCCATTTTTCCTGTATATTTTACTACCCCTGGTCAATTTCTTACTGGTCACCGCTACAGGATTGCCTTTCCTTTTGGGCTGAAGAGTGCCCGTAGCAAAGTTTCACATAGCTCTACGGTATTATAAAAATTATCCATATAAAGCGGGTGACCAGCATTAAAATAGCCCTCCATTAATTTGAGGACGACTTTTTTGACATGGCCAGTACCACCAACTTCACTATCAGCTGACCCTTTATATGTACATGTGAATTCTATGGACGAGTCCATTAGGGTCAGCTAATATGTATAATTTTACACCAAACTTGTGTCTCTTATTTTTGAAGAAAGAAAGAATATTTTATTTGGCAGTAATTTAGAAACACACAAACAAAATTGACAAAAAGAAAAAAAATCTTAATCATAGGAACATTATGTGTCTCATGTTTACGCCAAAATGGGATCCAGCTCAGCATAATGCCTGGCAGTAATGCAGACCCACGGATGTCAATCAGCACTTACACATAAATAAGAACTTAATAATATATAATACTTGGGAGTTAATATTAATTATTATATATGTATACATAGTAAAAACAAAACAAACACAAAATAATAAAAAAATAATATATGTACATGCTAAATAACTGGAAAAAAAAAGAAAAAGTAAATTAACCTAAATAAAAATATAAAATAAAATTAAACAAAACAAAAAAATAAATAAACAAACAGTACATAAAACATTCAAAGTTATATTATAACACCATGGACTTTTCAAGCGATAATTGCTATTCCAGGTATACAGTATTTTTTATTATATTATTAAAATAATGAATCAAATAATTAACTTTATCATAATTATATTATTGCTAACGTTTCTTGCTTGGAAATATAGCATGCGCATAATTAATAAAAACCTATTCCTGTTCATATACTGTCCTAAATTCATATACACAATGAAATCACTGAGATGTATTCATTGTTGGGTAGGGCGGGGCTAGTTGAGCAGTTATTCACTTGAGCGGTTATAATTCCTGAACAACAAGCCTTAACAGCTTGTTATGTATACTAATAGATTAGTAATTGGTTCCTTTACAAAAGTGTCCGTAGTTGCTTATTTCTAACAAGTCGCATTAAATAGCTACAGCTGTTCAAATGCAGAAAGTCAGATATGCTCAACGTACCCCATAGGTGGGGGGTAAGTTGAGCAAGGGTATGGGGCAAATTGAGCACTTAGAAAGTCTAAAACATGGGCTTAATGTTAACTAAACATGAAATAAAACTTCTGTTTGACAATCTAATTTTTATTTATGTAACTTTTAAATAAAAAATTTTATTAATAGTCTTTTAGTGACAAAACAACAAAACTAAACGTAATTTTCTTTGAATAATAAAATTAAAACAGAATTAACAAGAAATCAACGTTTCTTAAGATTAATTTTAGGATAAGATTGAGTCTTTCTGTTTAAAATCCGACTTAAATATTAATGTAATTATCAATATGCCTTATAGTATAAAAGAAAATATTATTAAGATCTAAGAAAATTTCTCGTCGTTGTCACTGTTGAAATTGACACAAACGAAAGTAAGACCTGCCTGTGGGTGTGGGGCACATTTTGTATGCCACATCTTGCGCAACGACGTCGCAATCTTGTCACCTTTTCAGTAGGCATCGGCTGAGGTAGCTCTTGTCGTCCAACTCTAGATAAATGTTTTGTCAATTCATATCTATAGCCACGATGGTCGATAGGGTCAAGATTCATATTGGTGCGACTGTGTTTGTACATAATGTACGCATTTAGAATACTCACATTCAGTAATCTTTTGAATATTTTCAGGCATCTCTTTCGATACATCGATAATAATATTTGATCTTTCAAATCAATCCCTCCCATAGTCCGACAAACATTTTGCAGGGCAGTGTCGAACTATCGAATTTGTCGGATCATAGAGTACTGCCTAAGACCCCCTATAGTCCGTTTTTTTTTACAAAAGAGTACCTTGTAATCCGACAAATTACAGATACAATGGTAAGATTCTTGATATGTATTACATATATATATATGTACTCTGCTTCATTATGTATGTCAAATTTAGAAAATTAAACAACACAATAGAAAGATAACGTTTTATTATAAAATTAACGTCACTAATGCTATAGAATTTACAAAAAAATATGCAATAACTTTTCATTAGGAAATAATACAAACAAATGTACATATGTACTTAAATAATCAAACACTGAATCAATCAATTTAAGAAGCATGAAAATATTTATCAATTTTTTTTTGTTTAACATTGTTGAACCGCGAAATTAAAGCTTTGTCCCTCAGTCTTCTCAAAAGTAGAAGTTCATTGTAGGATGCACCATTTTCTTCAGCCCATTGCAAACCGAGCTCCAAAGGCTTTAATTGCATCTTGTGCTTTCACTTGCGAAGTAGTTGCAATTACTTCGTCGTCATCTTCCTGATTTATTGTTGTATAACTAGAAATCTCTTTTATAATCTCTTCGTCAGATATTTCATGAAAAATATTTTCCTCTTTATCCATTCCACGGCACCAGGTTTCTAAATCTTCCGGACTTATTTGTGTTTCAGCAGCAATTTTAAAAATATTTAGCTTTCATGGCCGACATGGTATGCCTATATCTTTCCTGAAGAAACCACATGTATAAAGCTTCTTCCACTTCTGGTTGATCAGCTTTTTTAAGTGTCTGTCTCTTGCCTGGCCCACAGTCAGTAGTTGACACGAACTGTTTAATCTTCTCGTGTTTTTTTTTAATGTCATAAATTGTAGATCGGCCTACGCCGTATTCACTTGCTAAACTACTGAAAGATTCATTACGATTTAGGCGGTCTAAAATATCACATTTTTCTTTAATTGTCAGTGTTTTGTGCTTTCGCTTCTGAGCTTGTGACGACATTACTAGGTACGTATATGTAATACACAATGAATAAAAAGTAAACAATGAACACACGCTAGGCCGCACCGCTATCCTCTCGCATGTAGTCAAATTAAAACTACGCGGTTAGTCTCCCTTAGTATTAGGTCTATTATTGGTCTGTCCCAAATGTCCAGAAAAGTATCTGGCATCAAATTAAACTCGCGAATAGGGCCAGGGTTTCCTTCGAAATGCGTCGAAAGTCCCGCAAAATGACCCGAAGTCTACATTCCACTCAAATATATATTATTATTTCCAAGTAGTTGCTCCTGAGCCCTGTCCATTGCTGTCTCGAGTTGCTCGATTGCCACACGAAGGAGTGTAAATTGTAGAAAAACTTACAAAATTGATGGCGGTGGTGATTTTCTTCGAGCGCTACCGTGTGGAGTACAAAAATTTGACTTTCTGTCGTCAGCATTCTGACACCTGGTGAAATTTCCATATTGAACCCTTGCACTGTTTTCCTAATTTATAATGTTTTTCAAATATATACATATTATGTTGATGATCAATAAAGTTATGATACATAATATTATTTTATCGCCAAAGTATAATTTCTTTGGTGGAGGCAGCATATTTTTTTCTATTTGTAGGGCAATATTCAAGAGGGATTGCCTTCTTGCATTGGCTCCTGGCTGCAGACGAAACATCGGGGTGCTGTCTTCGTAACTAAGGCGTCGGCTAGACGGTGTTTGCTTTGCCGGCTTTCGCCATATAGGTTATATTTAGTTACAATTTCCAGTTTTATACATCATAACTAGCTGACCCGGCAAACGTTGTTTTGCCATATGAATTATTTCTAGAGTATGAAAATATATCTTTTTTTATTGTGTGTGCGTATGTGGTGCATGAGTGGAAGAGGCATGGAGCGCTGTGAACGTTGACGGAATGTAAAAATAAGAACACACCAAGTACATTTTTTTTAACTTTATTGTAACTTATTTTAAATATATATTCAACGAATTCTGAAAATATTAGTCAATAATATTAATCTCTTAGTGCAATGGAGTGTACAATATTTTTTGTCATTCTATCTTTAGCTAACACAAACAAACTGGATGGTTTGCCCACTCGAGAGCATGCTACGTATAATTGTCCGTGTGAAAAACATGGTCTGCTCAAATCTAAGCCACAAACAGACATTGTTTGGCCTTGAGACTTACTAATAGTCATTGCAATTGCCAATCTAATGGGGATCTGAATGCGTTTAAATTGGATTGGCACAACTGTGGGTTCGATCTAACCCACAAACATACGTTACCGTGAATCACATTCGTACTAACAACATCATGTAATTATGGATCGGTTATGAGATCAGGAATCTCTGCACATATAATATCATCTACTTCGGCTGGTTTAATTCTTTCAACTAACCAAAGTAGAATGTGTGCATGCGGCAAACCTCTTTTTTCCCAGTCTATTGAATACATCCAACATCGAGTAGTCCCAAAGACGCGTTGCTTAACAATGTAGTTCATCAGCGACTGAGCTTTTGTTTAGGCCAAGTCAAACTTAAAGACTCGCGCAGTGAATTCGTGCCGATCACTTGATGTTTGTCCTGGATGCAACATTTCAATAATTTCTTTCCATTTAGGATTGCACGTGAAGGTAATAAATAGATCTGGCCGACCGTAATGACCAACATATGTCATTGGGTGGCAAACAAGCATACGGCCCGCCTGATGTTAAGCAGTATCCGTAGCCTATAGACGCTTGCATTACCAGAGGTATCACTTGCGTGTTGCCAACCCATTTTTTACACCAGGGCTTTAAGATGGAAGTAACCCTGGGATAGGAATACGTTTCTTTCAAAACGCATTCCTAAATGAGCGCTGGAGACCTGTACTCACACACAGGAACACAACTACACCGCTGTGTGTAGTCATTTGGCTGAGGTCTTCTGTAAGGTGGAGGTCCTTCCCCAGTCGGGCTTGCTCGCTAGTATGGTGCCCTACCTCTCTTAACCTTATATACCTTATATTATAATATCTCCTTCAGTACTAATTGCATCGCGTAAATGATTATACTCCTCCGAACGCAGTTTTGCTTGGTTTAACCGAATAAAAGTTAGACGCTTTGTTCCGATTTTGACATACATATCGACGCAATATTGCTGAAACAATCGACGATATCGCAGCAAATGATTGTCAGCATTATGACGATCATCAAACGGTATGCGTAAAAATTCATCGAGCTAACTTTCTTGGTAGTTTCCTCACCTGAAATAAATAAGTAAAGTTAGTAATGTACAAATTATAACTCATATTCATATTTTTGCGAGGTATTTATGATAACAATAGTTACCATTCAATGGATTTATCATCTTCATGTTAAAATTATATCCATCATCGCCTTGCCAAAACATTAGCGGGTATTGCATATAATCATATGAACGATGTGTTTCACGTATTCGTTGCAGCTGTCCAGTATCGCGACGTGGAAGCACAACATCGCGTGATTCCAGGTTTTCACCAATCACCAGGATTGCAACTTCATTTATTGTTGGAGCGTTAAATGTACGCTCATGTGACCCAGCCGGTCGTTTATCTGCTCTGATCACAATTTTATAATCATCATTTGGGATGCGTTCCAATGCAGTTTTGAAAAGCCGGATTAATGCATATTGTTCATGAATTGGTTCTTGCAAATCACGCGCTTCTCCTTTAAACTTCAATGCACCACAATGCCCAGAAACAATATTCATTGCATCAATCTGGACCAAAGGATGCGAGCTATAATTAATAGCGTATTTAATTGTACTGAAACGCTGCTCGACTTAAATCAACATTTGGATTACTTTGAACATTTTTCCTCGCCTGGCGAAGATTTTATTTATTTCTTTATTTATAACTTCATACAATGGTTTGTATACGCGGACTTAATGCTAAAAGCATTCTCTATCAGTCTACCATAGGGTGATGCAAAGATATAAAGAAGTAGGTGCATAAATAAAAGTTAATTAAAGAGGTTACTAATAAATAATTATACAAACTGAATATGATATATAACACAAAATATGGGTAAACAAATAAATAGAATATATATTATCTTTACTATAAAATATATATAAATAATATATATAATATGACAAAGGTGAGACGAATCTGCCAAATTATTTAATTAGATAGATAGAGGTTCCGAACTTTTACCTTAAATGCGTAACGGTTAGTGGACTTCCTGATTTCAAGAGGGAGGGCATTCCAAAGAAGGATGGATTGAATAGGGAAAGAAAAATGAACAAATCCAGATGTATGAGAGGAACATGTGAGGAGGAGATTATTAGAAGATCGTAGTGATCGTAGCGATTGTCGATATTAATCCGTTTGATTAGCTTGACGATTTCTTACAGCCAACCGAGCTGTTTCACGGGCTGCCTCTCTTTATTCTTCTTTTTAAGAAGCACGAAACCTGGCGATACTAATGCGCTGTTCTTCTCGAACGTTGACTCTTGCTTCTACAGATAATTGGCTGTGTTGCGAAAGATCCGATGTTTTGCGTCGCGGCATTATTGCTTTGGCGATCACGCCGATCACCACTATCCTTGATTTGCTTGATTTACTATGTTTAGTAATAGTTGAAAAAAATAATATTATAAGCAACTATTCAACAGACCTTGACCAAAGTTATACAAATTTCGCAATACGTACTTATGTATAATCTTTAGGAAATATATTTCTTAATACAATAAAAAAATATTGCAAATACTTACTATTTTGGGCATTAATTAAGGCTACGCTGCGGGATCCGAGGCGTAATGATTCTCATGAAGGAGGACGGTAGATGTATGTCAACTCTTTGCGCGCTATTCGAGCTATAGTTCTATTGTGGCGGAATACCACTAGCACCACCACCAAAGCGGATCGACACGCTGCCGCTTATAAGCTCGCGCCAGCCCCGGCGCGAACGGCCGGCGAGGCGGCGCGGCGGTGCGGTAGCGGGTCCTACGTGCGCAGGAGCCACGAGAGGTCCACTCGCCTAGCAACAAACGTACGAAGCATACGGTCGCGCGCGCTATAGCCTATATTGTATTAATTTATTGCTTTGTACATAATTTTACTAAGAGATTTAATATATATGCTTCAGTCTAAAATCAATAATAATTATTTATTTCTCGTCTTCCAATCTTTTCTCATCTCACCTCTTTACTCTTCATACTTCACTCGCTGCGCTTAGCTAAGTATATACCTACCGGGTTCGACCCCCTGGACACGTGGAAGTTGAAATCATATTCAATTTACTACCTTCTAAAATCCTCGAAACTACCTTCCATACAAAATATAATAAAAAGACAAATCATTCATAAACAAACACTATGTCAAACCTATGACTGACAGAATACATTTTGACATCGATCACTAAATAAAAAGCCGAACTAGCTTGATTAACTAAGGTCATATTTGTTCTTTCAAATCAAGGGTTTTTGTGACTTTTTAATACTTATTCTGTTAACCAGGGCTGTGACACTTCAAACTAATCCGAAATCATCTAAATCGGTTTAGCCGTTCTCGAGTTATAAACGGTCGCACTAACACGACTTTCTTTTATATATAATAATAATAATAAAATACCGACATGACAGCTGTCAAAGGAAAATATAAATAATATAAAAACGATGATACAACGAACGGATGATAACAAGATTAAGAGCTAAGTATGCACAAATAACACCCCCGGACTCGTCGCTCAGCTCCGCCCCGCAGCCGCCGGATCCTGCATCAGCGTCAGTGGCCTCTGCGGCGGCGTCGAGTGCGTCATCAAGCGACGAGTATTTCTCCCCGCCGACGTCGCCAACACCTGTGCGTCGGCAGGGGAGAGGCCGGCCTCCGGCGTGCTTGGGACTCCGTGGCCCACCGGCTGCGAACAGGGTCCCCGCTGCCGGCGGTAATGTGCAGCGCATGAGATGGAGTTCCAGTATGAACGAAAACGTCATGCGCGCATATTTTGCGGCAACAGAGGGAGGAACCAACCTCACTGCGTACCGTAGCCGTATGCATGCTTTGTTTCGGAGTCTTGAACCATCTACCAACGTTTCAGCTCAACGTTTATCGGATCAAGCGCGGGCTATCCAACGCTGTCGGATGTTGGATGATACTGTGCTTGATAGGCTTCGCTTAGAGTGTACACAGATTAGCCCTGCTGTCCCCAACCAAGCATTTACACCAGTGGCAAGTGTGGCAACTACATCTTTACCCCAGGCTACTGTTGGTGTGGAGGATAGCTTGGCTCCTTCTGTGGACACTCAGTGTAATGAGGAGGTTAAGGACGCTTTGGAATGTGCGATTCGGGAATATCGATACACGCCCTTAGAATTTAGGCCACGTCTGCCTCGGTTACCTATGCATAGGAGAAACCTAGCACTAGTAAGTACCCTTGATTCGTTATTGCCTAGATACCTAGATAATAGCGAAAATCTCAGTGACACCCATTCAATCTTGTATTGTGCGGCCGTCTTAGCATGTCGTATGGCGGGGGTAAAATTCACAACAGCAGACCCCCCTGTACAACAAAAATGTGATACACCGGCCCATGTATCACATTTTTATATAGCGATACGCCGTTCAATCCTGCGTTGCCAGCAACGCAGGATTGAACGGCGTATCGCTGGGGCAAGGGTTCTTATTGGTAAGCTGATCTGCTTTAGGACGGGCAATACACGCCCGAGAGTGATGCGCTTTGTGAACCAGGCATTTTCGGGGACTAATGTCAGTCCCTGTGAGGAGTTAGCCCTTGGGCGCTGCTCACACTCTAACGAGAGAAAATGAAGGTGGCAGTCCTACACATCAAGATGAAATAAATGTTGTGCGAGTTGTATGACTTTGCTTTTCTTACTCATCTAGGCTTAGTGGTATTATTATTCACTTTGGGAAACCACTACATTTTTAATCATTTGTTTATATTTTCCACAGATTTGACGTCATTTTAGAAAGAGATTCTGGGTAATTTTCATTGTTTAACATAAATATTTACTTGCAAAAATAAAGAACTCAATAACCTAGACATGTTATTATTTCAGATTGATTGAAACAGATAACATGTATGTTGAACCTCTACCTGGGCCCTCAGGCTTTGATTACGATAATTGTGAGCATCTTTCTGAGCCTGTAAGCTCTCGGGAGTCTTTGGAGACACCAGACATCAGTGAGCCTGCAGGCTCTCAGGCAACTGCGCAGCCCGAGAGCCGTTCCCGACAGACTGCTCCGCGACGTCGTCGTCGGCTTCATCTAATTACTGGTAAGATACCACCACTATTTAATATGCAGACTATGTGTATCTACTTAATTTATGTGTATTATTATTATTATTCACATTGGTACTGCCACCCAAAATCGAACTCGCACCTCTTGCGTGCAAGTTGGTAAGTTTCCCTCTCGGCCACCACCGCTTCTATCTGTATCTATTATATTTTGATAATACATACAATTAAAATAGATTCCGAGTAAAGATAAAGTTAAAATTTGGTACATTTGTATAGATAAATTATCAATTGATAAGAAGAAGAAGAATTGCCTTTCTCCCTTTGTTTTAACAGATGAAGATCAATACTTGCGCAGTGCCACTGAAAGGTTGCAAAGTCTGGAGGAGCACAGCTTTCGAGCTACAATAAGGCTTGCAGAGGCAGTTGAGTCCTTAGTGGCCAGGCAATAATACAAGACACGCAAATTGTAGATCATATACAGATAACATTAATATATTTTATTTTTACTAAGGTTTAGTCATAAATTTAATTTATTTTCTCATTTTTCAGGTGCAAGGTAGAAGAAAAAGAAATAGAATAAATTATTCTGATAGTGAATAATTTAATTACAAATGGTGCGTGTGTGTGGTACATTTCATTCGCGCGCGCGCGCTGTTCTCAGTCGCACGCTCATCGGTATTACTCCCTCCCGTCGTATTTTTTACCGTTGATAGGGATGGGAACAAGTATCGATAAAAATTGTCGATATGGATCGATTCCTAACACGTTCCAATTCCGTCGGCAAGCGACCCCTAGAGGGTCCCGTTAACACCAATGAATGGAAAATACCAAAGAAAACCGCACATCCATCTGAACAACATCTTCCTGAGCCAATCAAGACTTCTAATAGATTTACTACTCTTCCTGGTGAACAGTTAAAAGATGATGTATTTACGAGATTCCGTGAGGCGACATCCATCAAGAAGGTCAGTCGTATTCCGCCTATTGTTTTAGAGATTTTGCCCACTTGGACACACGAACACATCAAAACTACTCTCATGGAGTACTCAAAAAGCTTTCACCTGCAGTATAGAAGCAAAAACAGGGTTGCTATAATTTGCTATACACCGGAAAGTCATCAGTTAATTAAGGATGGTCTCCGTACCAAAAATATTGCGTTTCATACTTTTACACGCAAAGACGAAAAGTTTTACAAAGCAGTAGTATTTGGCCTGCCTGATTATGTAGAAGATCTTCTCCCAAATGAGCTGGCTTCGCTTGGATTTGAACAGGTATCTGTTCGTAAAATGAAAGTACCTGCTATAAAATCTTCATATTGTCCACCTTATCTGGTGCAATTACCACCTGGAGCGGATTTCTCTAAATTCCGACAAATAAAACTTCTATGCAATAGTGTGGTTCAAGTACGCAAATATCGAAGTAACAACAAGTATGGTACTCAGTGTTTTAGATGCCAAGGTTTTGGTCATTCCTCCCGTAACTGTAACCTGCTTCCCCGTTGCGTAAAATGTACTGAGTCACACGCTTCTGTTGATTGCTCGAAGAAATCCCGGGATCAGCCTGCTAAGTGCTGCAATTGTGGTGGTGAACATCCAGCGAATTACCGTCAATGCAAAGAGCGTGAAAAATATATCCATTCTCTAAGAGATAAACAGGAGCAATCTAAAGCCGCCAGGACCACCAAGCCATCGGTAAATATTCGCTTTACTGATAAACGCTCCTGGAATGAAGTTGCTGCTACTAAGCTTCAAGAACCTGCAATAAATAGTGATATACAACCGGCAATAAACAATGATCAAGATCAGGCTATCACTGACATGCTAGCTATTCTAAGAACAATTAAATCTATCAAAACTCAGTTCTCCGCATGTGACAGTATGATGGATAAAGTGATTCTTATTTTGACCCATCTTGGTAAATATGTGTAGCGTACAAAATCTCCGCGTACTTTACTGGAATGCTGACGGCATTCGCTCTAAAATATCTGAATTGCTGCACTTGGTAAGCGAGCTTTCTATTGATGTCATTGCTCTATCAGAAACCAGACTTTCTCCCCTCAGCCAACTAAGCACACCTGGTTTTACATGTTATCGCCAAGATAAGAAAACTGATGGAGTTGGCCAAGGCGTTTCTATCTTAGTCAGATCAAACATCCTTCATACACCACTCATTTCTCCTAAAACCCAAAATTTAGAATGTATTGGAATACAACTAACTATAGCTAACCTTAATATTGCCATCGTTTCAGCATACCAATCGCCCAACCGTACCCTCCTGACTAAAGACCTGAATTTAGTACTGGAAATTAATCCTAACATACTCATTATGGGTGATCTTAATTCTAAACATCCTTACTGGTGGTGTTCCAGCTCTAATCATCATGGAGAGACACTTTACAATCACATGATTACTAACGAATACGATATACTCGCACCTTCTAGTCCAACTCTAGTCCATTATCACAGTAACTACACTCCGTCTACTCCAGACATTGTTCTTGTCAAGGATGTTCCTTACTTGACGGAACCTCAGGTTCTCACTTGTCTGTCATCAAATCATTTACCTGTCTATTTTACGATTGGCGGCAAAGTTTCGCGAGAGGAAAGAGTAATTTTCAATTATAGAAAGGCTGATTGGATATGCTATAGATCCCATCTTAATGACAATATCATCCTTACACATGACACTTTTAAGACGGCTGAGTCAATCGACCTTGCTATCGAACACCTCACTTGTACTATGATCAACGCAAGAGATATAGCTGTTCCAAAAACAAGACACGGTACTAGTTTGATGCTTACTCGACGAATCAAAACTCAAATTAAAATTAAAAATGATTTACGTAAACAAGCCCTGAAAGAATACAATTCTTACACACGACGATACTTGTTCTCACAAATAAATAGTATGCAGGCATCCATTAAGGCAGAAATTAAGGCTCTCCATGACAGTATCTGGAATCAAAAGCTTGCTAAAGTTGACAATCCTACTTCAGAACTGTGGCGAGTAGTTAAATCTATAAACCGTCAAACTTCCTTAATACCACCTCTAACCATGCCTAGTGGGCATAGCACCTCCACTGTCACTGAACAATGTGAAACCTTATCAAAAGCCTTCCTAAATAACATGAGCCTGACAAAAAACTGGAGCGACCCAGAGATTGATGCTGAAGTAAAGGAATCCATAAGATTTCTAGACAGCTGTCATAATCATGATTACCTTCCAACGGCTGTTAGACCAAAAGAAATCCATAAACTACTGTGCAAACTTAAACTGCGTAAAGCTCCTGGATTTGACGGATTAAGTAATGGCCTGCTAAAGAACTTGCCTCAAAAAAGTATTGTTTTTCTAACAAAAATTTTCAATGGATGCTTGCATATTAGCTATTTTCCGAAATCATTTAAACACGCTAAGATCATCGCTATTAAGAAACCTGGTAAAGATGCAACAAAACCCACAAATTATAGACCAATCAGCTTATTGCCAGTTATTGGTAAGCTTTTTGAATCCATAATACTTAACCGGCTCTCAAAAGTCACCGAATCGATTTTAATGCCTGAACAGTTCGGTTTTCGCCGTTCGCACTCAACTACACAACAGTTAGCTAGGGTAGCTGAACACATTACACATGGACTAAACGTGGGTCTTTCCACGGGTATGATATTACTGGATATAGAAAAAGCCTTTGATACAGTGTGGCATCAAGGACTGTTACACAAATTGATAAAGAGCAAAGTGCCATCCTGTTTAGTCAAATACATTCAGAATTATTTAAAGGATCGATCTTTTTCAGCTTTTATTGGCAATGAGCATTCTACTCCGGAAATTATACCTGCTGGCGTACCCCAAGGTTCCATCCTCGGTCCGTTTCTCTTCATATTATACATAAATGATATGCCGAAACAACCGCACACCCATCTTGCTATCTATGCAGACGATACTGCTACTTATGCCACTGATAAGGACATTGATATCATTATTGGGCGTCTGCAGCTGTCCTTAGAACTGCTCAGTACATTCTTTACAGTGTGGAAATTAAAACTAAACTCCACAAAGACGAAAGCTATTTTGTTTAGCAGAAAACGGTCACTTCCTTCTAGAACAGTCAAGATAACAGATTATCAGATTCCATGGAGCCTAACTGTAAAATACTTGGGCATCACGCTAGATAGGAGACTAAATTGGAATAAAAACACAGAATTAACTACGCAGAGAGGCATTAAAGCCCTAAATTCATTAAAATCGGTATTAAATCGTAAATCAATTCTCAGTACCCCAACTAAGCTACTCATTTACACAACTCTAGTCAGACCTTGTTTAACCTATGCAGCACCTGTTTGGAGCAGTTTAACGGCGACAAACTACAATAAACTACAGACTATTCAAAATAGGGCACTTAAATCCGCGTACAACACTTCTTTTCGAACTAATTTAAAAGCATTACACACACGCATAAAATATCCCCATTTAAAGAATTTTATAATTAAATTATCCAAGAAGTTTTATTTACGTAAAAACCCATCTCATCGAAACACACTTATTTCAAACATAGGCAAAAGTAGGCTTAACACACTACCATACTCAAGATCATATAATCGATATCGACTTCCCCATCACTATTTTCTACGTGAATCATGACGTCAGCTCGCTTACCCAGCGCTGCCGTTCGCCCGGCCGCTATGAGACATGTACGTGGATCTACCCACGAATAAAATAATAACATAACGTAATATAATCATATTGTCATTAAGTTAGATTTATATGTAAGATGAAAGGTACTGTTAGTATTATTTACCTATTACGTGGTATTTTATAGTAACATTTATTTTATACTAAGTATAATGCGGGTCCTACTCAAGACCAACGCATTCCTTTAAA
Source organism: Trisateles emortualis (assembly GCA_947095525.1). NCBI lineage: Eukaryota > Metazoa > Arthropoda > Insecta > Lepidoptera > Erebidae > Trisateles > Trisateles emortualis. Next base: position 217,400 of record OX352756.1, read on the forward strand.
AATAAGCATTAATTAATATTATAGTTAAATTATGTTTAAGCAAATAATTTTCCATTGTGTGTATTATGTTTGTAAAGGCGTTCTAGCCTCACAAACAACCATACTGTGTTTTATTTACATTTAGAATAAGATCATTTGTGAATATTTTGTTACAACTTATGTGATAAATAAAGACCTTGAAAAATCAATCAATCAATCAATTACAAATGGTAAATCACACACAAATAATATTAAAATATTTTTTTACCAAATTATATTAACTATGTATTTTCAGGTACATCATTGATTCACATTTTATTGATCGATTATAAATGATTATTAAATGATTTGTATTGGAAGAACCACTTCATTGGACTTACGGTTCCGGTGATTGTATAGTGAACACGTAACGTCAAAGTGCTTCGCAAATATTAATATAATATCAGTGTAAAAAGTGTTAATTAAAGCGATATATCGCAAAAGACATCACAATAGTCACTAAATAACAATATTACAAATAAACCAGCACAAAACACGTTCGTTAAATAGCTAAAAAATACAATTTAGCCTCATAACATAACCTCAAAAGTGCAATTCATCATTCACAACAGTGATACCAACAACTACCAACAAATTTAATTATCAAATAAACGTCTCTTGATCACTTGTAGCTTTGCTAAATTAATAATTTATGGCTAATACAATATTATAATGCCTGTACTAGGATAGAGATAATCCTGTATTACAGGCTATTTAAACGCTAAACAATATAATGTGGTATAAAATTATTTACAATATTAACACTTATTTAAAATTAGACAAATTAAGTTTATTTAAGAAAGTGGAATCTAACTAAATAACTGACCTATATTAATTATATTGTAATTAAAAAGTAAACAGTGTTGTATAAAATAGATTTAGCCATTTAGTAATAACACTAAACGTGTATGTCATCGTCAACAGTAATATAATGTAGGCTATAATTGTGTTTATTGTGGATAAATAATATGCTTATGGAAGCTGAACAACATAGTGTCTAGTTATTATTGAATACAATATAATTACTAAAATTTAATGCCTACTTATGCTTAATTAAAAATTCTTAATGTAGTTCTAATCGCTATCGTAATTTATTGAGGTAATGTATCTTTTTTCGGCCCTTATTTTCGCTGGACATTCGGAATCACCTGTCTTATGATTGGATGCCTTTTTAAAACGCAAACATGTAGCGCATTTCGGATCCTCTGTCTTCGTAGTACACTCCTTTATAGAGTGACCTTCACCGCCACAGTGTCCACAGGTATATGATGACTGCCGACATGACTTGGCCACGTGACTATACTGCTGACACTTGAAACAACGTGTGACCAAAGTGAAGTCTCTTACAGGATGAACAAGATGACCAGTTCACAAATACTCTGACGTTAGTTATAAGGGCCTTTCGTATGACTGCAGATACTTCTTTCACATAGTCACAGGTCTCAGCATCCCTCTTACCAGACCTATGACTTAGCTTGATTGCAGCTAAAAATTTTCCACACAGCACGGCACATCTTCCTCGAAATAAAGCACTGATATTCAACTGGAATTTACAAGTGGAATATATGAAGTTAAGGTTGGAAAATAAACTGGCAAGGAGTAGATATTAACCATAGTTATAATCCGACCTACTTGGGAGTGACTCTTGACAGAGCGCTCACATATAAGAGCCATTGTTTGAAAACCAAACAAAAAGTCGGTACCCGCAATAACCTGCTTAGGCGCCTTACGTCAACTACCTGGGGTGCTTCGCCTCAGGTACTACGCACTACTGGCTTAGCACTATGCTTCTCTGCAGGCGAATACGCCTGCCCAGTGTGGCACCGTTCAGCCCATGCCAATGAGGTTGACACTGCACTAAATGAGACGTGCCGAACAATTACAGGCTGTCTCAAGCCAACCTCACTCTGCGCATTGTACCCTACAGCAGGTATAGCACCCCCACAAGTCCGGCGAGCAGTTGCATGCGCAATGGAAAAACATAAAATGGAAACTGACACAAGACATCCACTATTTAGCGTCCAACTACCAACACAGCGTCTAAAGAGCCGGCACAGTTTTTTAAAATCTGTTGAGACTCTATCGGGATGTCCGGTTGAAGCTCGCTGTAGATTATGGCAGAAATCGTTCCCCGCTCCCACTAATTATTTACATCTTAAAGAGCAGCTGCCCGCGGGGTATAACCTTCCATGGTCTACATGGAAGTCACTCAACCGACTTCGGACCCAAGTGGGGAGATGCAGATACAATCTGGTTAAGTGGGGCTATACCGCTCTAACAAATACAGAGTGCGAATGCGGAACGGACCCGCAAACAATGGCTCACCTCCTGTCCTGTCCTTTGTGCCCTAATACCTGCACCCTGAGTGACCTCTGCGCGGCAACTGATAACGCCGTAGAGGTGGCAAAATTCTGGGCTTGTGCAATTTAATTATTTATCGTACCATCGACACGAAGAAGAAGAAGAAGAAGAAGGTTGGAAAATTAAAAGTTCCCAGTTTGGCTGATCCCAGAGAGATATCTCTGGGATCAGCCAAACGGTTGACAACGGTCTATCCTAGTCCTAACCTACCTATAACCGGTGGAATACCTAGACGGTTTTCGAGTCGCTATCCCGCCGCACTCGAGAGCGCATCGTTTTGTCAACGCTCCGCCTTTAAAAATCATAAAAGTGGAAAAAGTAAACCGATTTTGCCAAGCCAATAAAAGTGAAAAACCAAAATTTACACGTGGTTTATGTGAAATTTTACATCTTTTAAAGATTCTCACGAAATCTAAAGTTACAACCCCCACTTTTTTAGGTGTGTAACTGTACAGTTTAGAGTGTACTTGTAAAAGTATAGAAAGCAAATCATCCAATATGGATAAATCCGATTTTAAAACAGCTACTTCTCTTCTACCTGTAATGACAGGAGAGGAAGAATGTACAAACAAGTTAATAGATGCTATTGATTTTTATAGCCAAAACATTAGCAAGGAACATGAACCATTATTAATATATTATCTTTTGTACTTAAAACCCGCTTATCCCGTCATGCCAAATTACGTTTGGCATCTAACTATAATACTTCCACAGAACTTTTAAAGGATATGAAAAATAATTTACTGACCAAGCAGTCTGCCACGGCGCTTCAGTTGGAGCTATTGCAGTCTAGACATTAGTCCCAGAGTATTTAGGAATTCGGTAAGAAACTTGAGGATTTATTTGTTAATTTGACTATATCTCCAGCTGACGGAAAGGAAGACGCATATATAAAATGTTCAGACCTATAAATAAAAAATATCTATTCAGCGGTTTACGGATGGCTTGAGAAATGGTCGATTGAGTACTATTTTAGCGGCTAGGGATTACTCAGCACTGAAGGATAATACGCGCGGCGAAAGATGAAGAAAGGGCGCGTCAAGGTCACAGCACATCGTCGGAGACAGTATTTGCGAGTCAACATCGAGGTAGACATAATCAATTTAATAGAGGGCAAAGCCGAGGTCGTTTTTATATTCCAAATCGTAATTTTAGGTCAATTCCACCACCACCTTCGAGGAATCAAGTGCCTTTGAGAACTTTTTACCGCGGTCGCGGAATAGGTTTTGTTAATAATTCGCCAGGACGTGGACATAACTACAACCGGGCAACGAATTCGGAAAACTATAATCGCAATAACGGGTATAATACTTAGTTACTAGATCATTCGGAAAATGATATTCAAAGCGTGACGACAAACAATCAGTTGTCAATGTAGATTTAGAGTTTTATCGGTCCTTACTTTATTCTAACATGTAATAGTCTAAGAGCCAGTGAACGGATACCTGTATGTATTTGACCAGACCTGGGTTTTTGTGCATTGACGCCCCTATACCGTACATGAGATGGGGACTCACTAAGCCCAAAGTGGTGGACGCGGCGAGTGCACAGGTAAGACAGGTATCGATTTTTGGCTATTTATAAATGCATTTGACCACGTCTGCCATTTTAATATTTGAAAATATATTATTATTATTAATGGAAAATAACAATGGCAGACCATTATCACGCGTTTAACATTGTGGCAGACAATTTTGAAAATGTAAAAAAAAAAATTTTTTTGAAATCAATTGTCCAGATCTGCCATCAATATAAATTTTATTTATTATAGTCTTAAAAACTTATATTGATAACGGCAGACGTATTTATTGCGTATAAACATCAGCAGATAAAAAAATCTGAGGTACTACCCGGTCAGATGTATGCATATAGCTATCTTTCTTCTTTCTCCAATGTATTACTATTGTACTCATTCTAGCCTATAGTATTTTTTCTCAAAGCTACTACCATTCAAAAAATGTAGGATTTATACCCGAGTGGGCTCTGTTATAACCCCTACCCTAACGGTTTTACCCTAATGGTTTCACCGGATGTGATTTTAATCCCGCTTTTTTTAATAAAGGGAAGAAAAAACCTTTTACATTGCTAAAAAAAAATACAGAATTCCAAGAAGCATTTGCTACTCTTGGTGAAGAAAATTTAACAAGGGACCAACTACAAGATCTATTTAATGTTATTCAACAATTTGTTTGCCAACTCTACAATGCCAAAAAATCGCAGGACGTCGATGATGGAAGATTCCAACTATTTGTCCGCAATCACAAAGCTTCAGACATTAATGAAAATTTCAGCAAAATTTTGACGCAACCTCAATTCCACCGTGTAAGAGTGAACTTTACCAACAATTTATGAGAGCTCATTATATTTCTATGATTTGGAAAAATGCTTACAAAAAGCAACCTACTGCTTTAAACCCATTGGATTATGGTTGGATTGAGCAGGACAACAAATTAGTCTTCAAATGGTTCGAAGGAGATCAACGTCCATCCTTTGTGAGTGACTTAATCACCGATGTTCCTGGTAAGTTGATAAAAATCAATTCTTCATCGAATATGTTCGAATCGATTTACAAGTTATTTATTATTTATATTTAAAAATTTACGTTTAATTTTGCAGAATCCGATTCAATGGATGATGAAGACGAGTTCAATGATAATAACCATGGCTCGGATGATGATGATGATAATGAATGAAGATCAAAATCAATAAATATATATATACCTATATACATATATATATATTGATTTAGTAATGCATGCATGATTGTTTTTTATTTATCTGACGTTTAAATTTTGTATTCAATAAATAAATGTAAAAAATAAAATACAAATTATTTTTTTTTTCTTAGCAGAATACTTTAATATAAGATTTTTTTGTAATGTATCTCCTTCTTTATCGTTTAACTTTAAAATTTTAGTATATAGACTGCATGTAAAATATTAATTTCATTAAATACGGTGATTAAGTAAATTATATTAATGTAAAACTGCTATCCTCTTTGTACGCCACCTTGGAATCCGCCAAAAGCACCCATACCTTGGCCGCCACTCATACCTCATATCGTAATATATAGACATCTAACCGGGTAGTATCTCAGATTTTTTTATCTGCTGATGTTTATACGGAATAAATACGTCTGCCGTTATCAATATAAGTTTTTAAGACAAATAAAATATATTGATGGCAGATCTGGTCAATTGATTTCAAAAAAAAATTTTTTTTAACATTTTCAAAATTGTCTGCCACAACGTTAAATGCGTGATAATGATCTGCCATTGTTATTTTCCATTAATAATAATAATATATTTTGAAATATTAAAATGGCAGACGTGGTCAAATGCATTTATAAACAGCCAAAAATCGATACCTGTCTTGCCTGCGCACTCGCCGCGTCCACCACTTTGGGCTTAGTGAGTCCCCATCTCATGTAGGTATAGGGGCCTCAATGCACAAAAACCCAGGTCTGGTCAAATACATACAGGTATCCGTTCACTGGCTCTTAGACTATAACTAAAACAACTTTGTAGAATTGTCAATATTTGATACCAAGTATAGAATGCTAGTTGATACGGGCGCTTCTTTGTCAGTGGTGAAATATGATGCAATTAAAGATTGGAATATTCCAATGTGTCTAGATGAAAAATCATAAATGGTATTGGTGGCAAATTGACCACCGACGGTTATGTTTACATACCATTTTCCATATGTGGAAAAGATTTTTTTTGTTCTAAAAAAATCTACCTTGTATGCAACACGGTATAATGGGACAAGTTTTTTTTTTTAAAGTATAATTGTGTTTTAAATTACGAATATAACACGTTAACAATAAATGAATGCGATAATTCGGTTACAATTGGTTTAGAATTAAAATTTGATAAAAAAATATTTATTACAATACCACCGAGGTGTGAAAAACTTTTCCAGATTCATTGTTTTGAAAGTAAGGCTTGCGTAATATTTCCTGGAGAATTATGCGAGGGAGTATTTATTGCTGGAAGTATCTATCTATCTAGTATATAGATGTCGCTGGATCCTGAAAAACAAACCTTGAATAACTTAACGGCAAGACTACTCGATGAGGCAGCTAATATTACTTGTGAAGAAGAACAAGAAATGGCCTTTTTGGTTGCTAATACGAAACTCAAGAAAGAATCAACAAAAAATTAAACTAGTACAAGTGGTGCAAGCAAAGAGAAACTTGCGGAGCATCGTTTTGAATGTTACAACTGCGGAAATAAGAAACCAATAAAAGAAAAGAACACCATGCTAGCTTTTAATGTAGCTGATGATTCAAATATGTGCAATATGCAGTGGTACAGAAGAAGACACCTGGATCTTGGATAGTGGCGCTTCGGCCCATATGACATATAGAAAAGAATTTTTTGAAGAATATACAGCTTGTACCGACAAATCATTAACATTCCATAGAAGAATGTGGAATTGGAAAAAAATAAATAAAAGGATGTGTCAATGGACAGTGGGAGCTAAGCATGTTACATGGAGTACTGCATCTGCCTAACTTAAGAATGACGTGTAAGAAGGACAGTAGTGCTCTAATATACAAAGGTGATGAATCAAATATGTTGCGGACCAAATTAGAAAAATAAAGTGAGAAGATGATATTGGCTGGGTATGATTACCAATTACAGAATGTTTATCATGAAAACAAAACGAATTAAAGTATCAAGAAATTTTGTTTTTGATGAGATGAGAATACTTCAAGAGAGGTAGGGCACCATACTAGCGAGCAAGCCCGACTGGGGAAGGACCTCCACCTTACAGAAGACCACAGCCAAATGACTACACACAGCGGTGTAGTTGTGTTCCTGTGTGTGACTACAGGTCTCCAGCGCTCATTTAGGAATGCGTTTTGAAACAAACGTATTCCTATCCCAGGGTTACTTCCATCTTAAAGCCCTGGTGTAAAAAAATGGGTTGGCAACACGCAAGTGATACCTCTGGTAATGCAAGCGTATAGACGCTTGCATTACCAGAGATATACCATATAAATACCAGCCTATAGAGGCTACGGATACTGCTTAACATCAGGCGGGCCGTATGCTGTTTGCCACCCAAGTAGTATGAAAAAACAAAGAACAAAGAAAAAATAAAGCAAATATATTCATAGAAGAAAATGATGAAAATGCCCAACTGGATAACTCTGAAGTCATACTCGAAGGCGATCCTGCATTGAGTAATAATTCTTTGAATGAAAACTCACTGAATGAGAATGAGGAAAGTATGATCAGTTGCAACAATGATGATGATTCTGATTATGAACCATCACAGATCCTCGATGATTCTCCATATGAACCTATATGATACGAGTGTCCGTCGAAATCCATTTTTGAATTTCATTCGTCGTCACTACAAAACCGCGCCATTTAAAATTTACCACAGTTTGATTTAAATTGAAATGTGTTTACTTTTTGTATCAACGAGATAGCCAATTACAACTCTGAATTCAAAAGGAATGAAGATAGCTTCAAATGGTATAAGATACTTTCATTAGTTGATAAATTTTAACGTCATTCAAAGTTATCAAACAGAACAATATGCGCTCAATGGTACAAATTTTGCTGGGACACACGGTGTTCCCGCCGAAAGCCAAAGGTTAAGAAAGTGGCTCTTAATTTTTTTCTAGGAAACAAACATAGTGGATACTGCACTTCCATAAGCAGATATACAGCGGGTACTGCTGTAACGTTAGTCCCTCGTTCCCCAGAGGTCATGGCACCGACGTTACGCTTACCCTTGGCAGCTACAATTTCATTTGGCTTCAGCACAGTAGATACTCCAGTCTCATCAACATTCCAAATATTTGATGACCTGAATCCATGTTTATCTATAACTACAGCTAATTTGTCAAAGAAAACTTTGACATTCTGAGCATTAAACGATGTTGATTATTAGGACATGGAAAGACATGCAGCAAGCAGCACGAAAAGAGAGTGAACTGTTTTACTTTGAGCAACTTTTTGATTTATTCACAGAATATACAAATAGAAAGAAAGAAAAACAATTTATTTTAACACGCAGATGACGCACAACATTAAAATAGAAACAACAGGATTACAGAAACAAAAAAAAGACATTTAAAATAAAACAAGAAAAACAATATAACAAAGAACTAAATAATAATTTATGAAAAAAAAATTGTGTGCAGGAGTACTCCACACGCATGTTAAAAACGGTCATCGCTCAGCATATTGCTAATTATGCTGCAACCAGCAAGGGTTGCAAAACAACAGCGCTGATTTTCAGCGGCAGCCAGAAAATCTGTGTGTCGTCTGTCGCTGAGAAACAAAATAATTATGTATGTAATAATATAGATACACATAAAAAAATGATACATAAACTTAAACTTAAAAAGACTAAAATAATAAACAATACGGTCATCGCTCAGCATATTGCTAATTATGCTGCAACCAGCAAGGGTTGCAAAACAACAGCGCTGATTTTCAGCGGCAGCCAGAAAATCTGTGTGTCGTCTGTCGCTGAGAAACAAAATAATTATGTATGTAATAATATAGATACACATAAAAAAATGATACATAAACTTAAACTTAAAAAGACTAAAATAATAAACAATATACTAAATGATTATTATGTTAAGTGTATTATGACAATTTGAGTGCCTCGCATAAAAGTACCTAAACCCAAAAGTTTCATATTAATGATAATATATGAAATTAATATTTCACATTCAAAGCCACTGTATAGACACCAGACTTGCTTGAAATAAGTATGTAAGTCAAAAAAATAAGATAGGAAACATTGCTTGTGATGAAATGAAGTGTTTCTTTGGAATTCTTTTGTTCAGTGGATATGTCGTAGTACCTAGGAAATATATGTACTGGAAAAATGCGGCAGATTGTACACTGTCCCTGGTGTGCAATGCAATCTCAAGAGACAGATTTAGATACTCCAAATTGAGACTACTTTTTGATGCGTTAAATAAACGTTTTTTGAAATATATGCACCATATGAAGAGAACTGCAGTGTAGACAAGGTTATGATTCCATATTATGGTGGACATCCCTGCAAACAATTTATAAGAGGAAAACCTATTCGATGGGGATACAAATTTTGGGTCGGCGCCACAAGACTTGGACACATATTATGGTTCGACCCTTATAAAGAGCAATCGGTAGAAAATGATAATAAGAGTATGGGCCTGGGAGCCAGTATTATTTTGCAGTTTGCAGATGTTCTACGTACAATTGATGCACAAGCACCGTTTCACTTATTTTTTGATAACATTTTCACATCTATTCCGTTGCTAGACGAGCTGCAAATAAGAGGTTTGCGAGCTACAGGTACCGTAAAAGAAAATCCTGTATCAAAATGTCCACTACCGTCTAACAAAGACTTCAAAAAAACTGATCGTAGTTCCCTGGAGTACAAGTCAACAAGAGCAAGCCCGACTGGGGAAGGACCTCCACCTTACAGAAGACCACAGCCAAATGACTACACACAGCGGTGTAGTTGTGTTCCTGTGTGTGAGTACAGATCTCCAGCGCTCATTTAGGAATGCGTTTTGAAAGATATGTATTCCTATCCCAGGGTTACTTCCATCTTGGAGCCCTGGTGTAGAAAAATGGGTTGGCAACACGCAAGTAATACCTCTGGTAATGCAAGCGTCTATAGGCTACGGATACTGCTTAACATCAGGTGGGCCGTATGCTTGTTTGCCACCCAAGTAGTATAAAAAAAAAAAAACACGAGCTGAAGAACTAGTAGTTTGTAAGTGGAATGATAACAGCGTGGTAACTGTTGCATCAAATGCTACCAAGGTTATGCCACTGGGAAAAATAAAACGGTACTCGCAAAACCAGAAAAAATATATAATATATTAACCGCTTCTAGTGCAAAGCGTGCCAAAATTGACAAATTCAATATTGATAATTTTACTAATGCCGAAAATATACGTACAACTAAAAAATACCGTCTTGATGAAGATGACCAATCGTCGCTACAACTTGAGTTAAGCGATTTTTTACATGTGTTTTGGGCAATACCTGATTCACAGATTACTGAAACTTCCAAACAATGTATTGGATATATTGCAGGGTTTGTTATTCGATCTATTAGAAAAAAAATGTGATGACCACAAGATGCAATGTCTATTAAAAGAAATGGGGTAGCACTCATTATCAAAAAGCAGAGAGGCGGTTTAACTGTGCCATCTGTGAGTGTTGTAAACATTTGCTTTATTTGCTTTGCCGCTCGACGATTTGCCGCTCGACGAGCTAGTGGTTCAGGACTCTTTTTTGTCTCCAGACGCCCACGTTATGTTTGATTCTGACATACGTTTAGAGATCGAGTTAGATGACGAGGTTGCAGATGATAGGAATGAAAGGGAATCTGTGAGTATTGCAGTAGAAGACGGGGGGTGTATTAGAGTCTAAAAATGACAAAGATGGGAGTGCCAGAACTGCAACTCCGGCAATTAAAAAGAGTGGCCCGAGTTTCTTGCCAATTCTTCTCGAGGCCCAACCCTAGTCAGCGAATTGGCCGTAGGAAAAAAAGTATGCTGGCATTTGTTTTTATGACGTTCATAAGTATCATGTATTTGATCTATATGAATAAATGAGTTTGACTTTGACTTTGCAAGAGAAAGGGAAGTTCAAGAGAAAGATAGCGAGAGCGAAGATGAGTTCCAGGACGCCACTGATGCGGTATAATACACGCTTCTGGAAGTTGAGAATCCTTAATTCGAATGATTCTTTGGAGTCATTGGAGTCCCGCCTCAGATGCTGCGAACCCACCCAGTACATGGTACAACAGTATCCCTGCTGCAAGCTCCGATCGATTACACCGTTTGAGGCCTATATTAACGCATCTCAACGCCAAAGTTTAGGCTTATTACGTTCTGTCGAAAGACATTTGTATAGACGAAAGTCCAACCCTTTGGAAGTATTAGAATTGGAAGTATAAGAAGGGCTGACCACGCCTGGCCACTGTCACCTCCGCTAACTCCGCCGCCATCACCACCGCTAATTCTGCTGCCATCACCTCCGCCTACTCCACTACCATCACCTCTGCCTGTCGAATACGCCCGTGAGACGTAGTGGCGAGGGAGAAGCGCAGGCTCACTGAAGTGCAGGCTCACTAAAGTGCTTCCTGTCAGCTAAGCTCTTGGAGAAGCTGAGAAGCGCAGGCTCGCCGAAACCCAATCCCGGCCCAAGCGCTTCCTGTCAGCAGAGCTCTCGGAGAAGCTGAGAAGCGCAGGCGCACTGAAGCCCAACCTCGGCCCAAGCGCTCCCTGTCAGCTGAGCTCTTGGAGAAGCTAAGAAGCGCAGGCTCGCCGAAGCCCAACCCCGGCCCAAGCGCTTCCTGTCAGCTGAGCTCTTGGAGAAGCTGAGGGTGGAGTGGCGTACAGCTGTTTTACGTTGCGGCCTGTTGAGGAGCTCTGCTGACAAACATTGTCCGTAGCTCCTCAAAAACAATTCAATAATAATATAATAATAATATGGGTTGTGGGCCTGATGCAGAAGGCGGTCCTCTTGGACACAGCGCCTTAGTAAAAAAGAGGCTTGGGGCACCTTCCCAACTGGTTTGCAACGATAAACAGCTTGCCGTTGTCAAGTGGTATGACAATAAATGTGTAACATTAGTCAGCCCTGTTTCGCACAGAGATGAAGACTTGACAATGGTACCAATCCATATTATAGGTACTCTCTAGTTTTAAATCCTCAAAAGTCCAAATTTATGGTAAAGGGTTCAAAGAACATAATTCAAAAAATAAATGATTGTCACCCTAATACACTGACGGACTCATAAACTGCATCAAAGTTCAGGATTATTTTTAAAATGATTTTTTAATAAGTATGATAACTTTTTAGATTAAATTATATAAATATGGAAAGACTGGCTCTTAATCTCAAAAAAAAGGAAAATTTAAAAATAGAACTGCAGTAAAACAAATGAATATAGCCGGGAAAAGAAAATTTACTCGTAGTATCAGATTTGCGTGTTATTTATAGCAAAGTTTTAAATTGATTATCATTGATTTTTTATTCTTTTGTCAATTGAATTATTGTTACCAGCAGAATTGTTGGGTTAGTTTTTTAACTCATCGAGAGTTTTTGAACCATAATATGGATACTTCGTCCGAACAAGCGGCTCAAATTGTAGCATTGGTGCGGGAGGGCTTGGATCAACGAACGATTGGTAGAAATTTAAATTTAAACCAGTCTACTGTTTCTAGAATATACAGAAGGTTTGTGGAGACAGATTCTTACAGAAGGAGACGTGGTACAGGCAGGACTCGAGCAACCACCGGTCGTGATGACCGATTTATTGTTACAACTTCCCTGCGAAATCGTTTCCTCACGTCTGTTAACATCAAAACAGAGCTTAATGAAGTGCGTGGAGTAAACGTGAGTGCACGAACAATAAGAAGAAGGTTAAAGGAAGCGGATATCACCCCTTTTAGACCAGCAAATGGTCCAAAGTTGTCTGTAGCTCACAGACAAGCTCGCTTAAGATTTGCGCGTGATCACCTGAATTGGACAGAAGAGCAATGGACCTCCGTATTGTTCACGGACGAGTGTAGGACATGTTTATATGGTGCAGATGGTCGCAGAAGAGTCTATCGTCGACGTGGGGAGCGATATGCTCAAAGTTGCATTGAGGAGCGTGTTCCTTTTGGAGGCGGTTCGTGTATGGTCTGGGGTGGCATATCGATGAACGGGCGAACAGAACTTGTGTTCATAGACATGGTCCGTCAAAACGGTAATAGAGGGGGTTTGACTGCACATCGCTACATAACAGAGATCTTAGAAGATCACGTGGTGCCTTACATGGGATTCATAGGCGAAAATTTTACTTTAATGCAGGATAATGCCCGGCCGCACGCTGCTGCACAAGTTCGACAATATTGCGAAGAGGTTGGGATACGTACAATGAATTGGCCAGCACGCAGCCCGGATCTTAATCCCATTGAGCATGTTTGGAACAATTTAAAAAGAGCTGTATATGCGAGAAACCCTTTGCCCACGACAGTGGCAGCACTAAGAACAGCACTTTCAGAAGAATGGGACAATATTCCGCAAGATCTTTTAATAACCCTAATAAAATCTATGCGGAACAGATTAGAATCCGTAATAAGGGCACGTGGAGGTAATACACCTTATTAAAACATAAATAAACCCTTGCATAAAGTTTGTGTCTATTGTTAAAACCAATTTTTTAATTAAACCAATTTTCCTTAAATTTCTGTTTTTCTTCAAAAAAGTCTTAAGGTCCTTTCCAGTACACAAACTTAAACTTAAGGATATGACCCTACACTGTTTTAAAGTTCACGAACCAATCTAGAGGTTTCAATTTAAATCTGTATAGAAAGTTTGACTACTTGGTTAAAATATTTATTTCAAAGTCGTCTATTACTTTGATGCAGTTTATGAGTCCGTCAGTGTATAAGGATAGGTAACAGCAGTATAGAAAAAGTACAGGAAGCACGCAATCTGGGAGTAGTACAAGCCATTACACACATTATTCCTCATTTATATTAACGGTCTCTGTGCGTTGCATCTTGATAATGCACATATATTTGCTTACGCAGATGACACTGCTATTGTTTTCTCTGGCAGCACATGGGAGGACGCATACAAAGCTGCAGAGGCTGGTATGCAAACAGTTTCAAACTGGCTTCATTACAATTTACTCAGCCTAAATGTCACTTAAACGAAAACCATTAACTTTAGTGTTAACAAAAAAAACTATAGCCGGTAATAAACATAAAATTAAGATGCATTCCTGCAAATGTTACTCTTTCAGCAACTGCTCATGTCCAACGCTAGATATCACCATGTGACAGTTCTGTAACAAACCATTCAAGTCCATACAAAATCTAAAATCTTATTTTTATTCCGTTTTACATCAATGTATCACAACCAAACCGTTCTATGCAATTCTAGTAAACATCGTGAAACACAGATGGCATTAGTAGTTTGAAATTTCGTTCAAGCTTTAGTTAGTGACACTTCACGAGACTTGACGTTGCGTAAAGTTTTCAAAAATCGAAAATAATATAAAAAAACAAAATAACTGCGGCTTGTTTGGTGATTCTAATAGGTAAGTTCATGGTTTTCACTGTTTATTGTCGGTAACGCATAATTTTAGTTATTTGTGAGAATTCGTGTTGAATTTCTCTTTGTAACATTTCTGTCACAATGCAGAATAAGGGTCGTATTTTATAGTACATTGACCTAGTGTTGGTTTTTTCACAGAATGACTTCCCGAGGTATAGTAGAAGATGAAATTGAACAATTTCTTTTGGACTATGAGGCCAGTGAGGATGGGTTTGAAGACGATGACGACAGCGTGGCAGATCCCGAATATTTGCCGGATTTAGAACCCCCATTCGAGGATGAAACTGCAGAAGAAATTGATGGTATGAACATTGACAGTATTATTGAAGATCTGGAGCGCGGTGGCAGTAATTCGTCTCCATCACCCTCGCCAGTTGCTTCTACTCAGCCAGGACCATCAGCACGTCGTCAAACCAAAAACAAATTGAATGTACGCTGGAGGAATAAAAATATTGAACTAAACGAGGAACAGCTACGTTTTACAGGTGATGAAACCTTGTCGCCCGAGGTTTTAGACCTCGAAACACCAATCCAATTCTTCTTGAAACTATTTCCCAAAGAATTGATTGAAGTCATTGCTAGCCAAACAAATCTTTACATAGTCCAAAAAGATCCCAACATGAGTTTTCGTGTCACAGAGACCGATATTCAACAGTTCATTGGACTAGTGTATATCATGTCGTTGGTACATCTTCCAAGGGTTACGAAGCATTGGCACGGTTGTATAGGAACACCTTTAGTAAAGGAAACAATGGCAGTCAACAAGTTTGAGAAGATCCGGAGATTTATTCATTTCAATGATAACACAAAAAATGTTCCACGAGAACACCCTGATCATGACCGAATATTCAAGATTAGACCAGTCGTCAAAAAACTAAATGAGACCTGCCAAAGCATCCCTCTACAAAAATATCTATGTGTAGACGAGCAGATTTGCTCCACAAAAGCAAGGCAGAATTTGAAAAGATATAACCCCAAAAAGCCAAATAAATGGGGATATAAAATATATGTTCTTTGCGGTGTGAGTGGGTTCGCATACAAATTCGAACCTGAAACAGGAGCTGAAAATTTGGTTGCTTCTGGTGAGCCAGACTTGGGCGCTGCATCGAATGTGGTCGTCAGGCTTTCGCGTGAAATACCAAGAAATCAAAACTACCCGATCTATTTTGACAATTATTTCACGTCTCTGCCGCTTCTGATATATTTAGCTAAACAAGGCGTTCTTAGTCTCGGAACCATACGTCGAAATCGTATACCTGACTGTAAACTACCAACAGACAAGGAAATATCTAAAAAAGAACGCGGCTACTCGGTCGAATATGTCGGAAACGTGGAAGGAACAGAAATATCGACAGTAGCCTGGAAAGACAACAAAATTGTCACACTCGCCTCTAGTTTCGTGGGAGAGCTACCGAAGACACAGGTTTCAAGATACGACAAGCCAAACAAAAGATACGTGACTATCGACCGACCCCATATCGTAGGAGAATACAACCGCCATATGGGTGGTGTTGATTTGATCGACAGTATCATGGGCAGGTACAAAATACGCCTGCGAAGCAAAAGATGGCAGATTCGCATGTTCTACCATTTCTTAGATCTTGTTATGTCCAATGCCTGGCTCTTATATAAAAGAGTACATAAGGCCAAAAAAAGAGAAGAGCCAATGCTGCAGTCAGCTGATTTTCGACAGGATATAGCCTTGGTTCTGTGTAAGCTCGGGACTAAAGCCAATCAAAAAAGGCGAACCATTGAGCAAGACATACAAGTCAAAAAACATAAAGGCCCAGCTCAGTATGTGCCCCCAGCAGCTGTGCAGCAGGACCAGGTGGGACATTGGCCTATTTGGGCCGAGAAGAGGATAAGGTGCAAATAATATCCTAACTGTGCTGGCGTATCACAGACGATTTGTGAGAAATGTGGAGTTGCTTTGTGCTACAACAAGCAAAACAACTGCTTCAAGGCATTCCATACGTCTTAGAGGAGTGTTATGACCAGTGATCGGAGTAGGTAGATTGAAATGGGGTCATTGATCCGAAACGTATATATTAATATGGACATTCCTCCGGAATTGGTGGATTATTAAAAAAAACTCCGGTTTTTTTTAAATGAATAAAATTCCTACATAAGTTCCGACTTATGTAGGAATTTTATTCTGCCAGAGTGGAAGGAGTCATTTGATGATTTGCCATCCTCAAAAAAAAGGGGTAGGAATTGTAATAAAATGGGCAATATTGTTCTTTATTATTCTTCATATTTTTTTTAACGGCACACAGTCACGATTTGACAAAACCCAACGACCAATCAGAACAAAGGATCATAGGTTGTACAATAACCGGTTATCAGAACAATGCGTACGCCCGCCGACGACATGCCAGGTAGCTCACTCGTTTACTTCGGTTCGTAGAGTGTGTTACGCAATGGTGTAGCAAGCGGCCTAACGGTGTAATAGACGGACACTGTGACACCGTTAAGCGCATAGAGATCGAAGTCCGACACGAGGCGCCGATTCAGCGAATAGCCAAAATACTCATCGCGCCTTACGGATTTCGCAATCGATTAGCTTAGTTGTAATAATTAATAAATTTAAATATTAAGATCATTCTTGATACAACATCGATCAATTATCATCTTCTTAATTAATAAGTAATAATTGTAATAATTTTTAATTAATTAAATTTAATTTAAACTCAAATTGGGTTTCTTTGCATCCTCCGGCTACAGCCTTCGTAATTGGCGCAGTCGTCATATTCGCGACGGGTTCTTCTCTATCACTTAATTCTAAATTTCTATTAACGTCTAACAAATTATATCTATTTTCACTATCCCTAAATGACCGAGATTGCCTTGGATGGAAAATCTTGGAGTTTTTATAGGAACAGTTAAAGGAAAAGGAAAGCGAACCTTAGAACGATTCTAAAGTACTTACATATATCTGACGATTTTGTATTTCTCTGCTGTATCGATGGCTAGATACTCCTCTAGGCTGCAGCACGTGTAGGTTCTAGATAGCCGAAGACCGTCTTGATTCACTGATTCTACTGTGACTTTACTCGACTATCCTACCGACTGCGCCAATTACGAAGGCTGTAGCCGGAGGATGCAAAGAAACCCAATTTGAGTTTAAATTAAATTTAATTAATTAAAAATTATGACAATTATTACTTATTAATTAAGAAGATGATAATTGATCGATGTTGTATCAAGAATGATCTTAATATTTAAATTTATTAATTATTACAACTAAGCTAATCGATTGCGAAATCCGTAAGGCGCGATGAGTATTTTGGCTATTCGCTGAATCGGCGCCTCGTGTCGGACTTCGATCTCTATGCGCTTAACGGTGTCACAGTGTCCGTCTATTACACCGTTAGGCCGCTTGCTACACCATTGCGTAACAAGTGCGCATCTTTGTTTGTTACTGTGTTGTGAAAACGTTACTTGACCCTGGCTTGTGTACATACTGACTTCTGGAATCTGCTCTAAGCCACGATTTGGCTCGAATATACGGACTCAGATTTTTCACTATTGAATTGGATCTACATATTTAAACCAAGCTTTGGTAAGTAATATTTTACTAGTTACAAGGAGTATAAAGCATGTTTGGATGTACTATAAGAATATTTTTAGTATTGTGTTTGTTCGCTTAACCTGCTGAACATACCATGAGTCTTAATATTGTTAAATCTTTAATAGAGTATGAACCAGTGAGCTTAGTGCGAAACAAAATTATGATATTCTAGTAATGTATTCGCAATTCAGCTAACTCCACTATTAACCGACATTTTACTGGAATCCGTATATAATTTGAATGCCCTGTGTCCTCTTGCAATGTATTGGTAAAATACATGTGCAGCTGCTAAATCATTATATTTAAGTAACAAAATTAAGCAGTCTGACAATAAAATAAAAACTACTTGGAATATAATTAATAATGAAACTGGTCGTATTAAATTGCAAGATAATAATTTTCAATTGAATATTAACAATAAAATAATTTCAAATAATGCAGATGTAGCTCAAACATTCAACAACTTTTTTGTAAACATTCCTTTAAACACAACCAGCAGCTTGAATTCTTGCCCAGTCATAGCTGAATCCTTGGTTAGGCGGAGCGTGAAAGAGTGCAGTGACCTATTTAGTTTTAAATATATAGGCCCCAATGATATAATTAAAGTTTTTAAGTCGCTTAATTCAAAAAAAACTGCCGACTTATGGGGTATTTCTGTTAAATTAGTTAATATGTTAAATAGTAAATATTATTTTTAATATAGCACCACATCTGGCTGTAATATTTAATAGATGTGTGGATGCAGGTGTGTTTCCTAATTTAATGAAACACAGTAAAGTGATACCGTTATTTAAAAATGGATCTAAGAGCGACCCTACTAACTTTAGACCAATATCCATATTGCCCGCTATTAGTAAAATCTTTGAGAAAGTTATACTGCAGCAATTAGAGAGTCACTTTAACTTACATAAATTATTACACAAAGAGCAATATGGTTTCACAAAGGGTCGCTCCACCGTAGATGCAGGTGTTACATTAATAAAACATATCTTTGATGCCTGGGAAAATTCTATGGATGCTATTGGTGTATTCTGTGACCTTTCTAAAGCTTTTGACTGCGTTGATCATAATACGCTTTTGCGAAAGCTTAGTCATTACGGTATTAGGGGCGCTGCACTTAATCTTGTTGCTGCCTACCTGAGTCACAGGGTTCAATACGTAGATGTAAATGGAAATAGGTCTTCTGGATTACCTATAGCAATGGGCGTGCCCCAGGGTTCAATTCTAGGTCCTTTTCTCTTCTTAGTGTATGTTAATGATTTACCTTTCTTTGTACAGGATTTGTGCGACATAGTGCTATTTGCAGATGATACATCACTTCTCTTCAAAATCGACCGTAAAGAAAGTAACTTTGATGTTGTAAATGGTTCTCTCGCACAAGTCCTGGACTGGTTCACATCAAACAATCTACTGTTAAATTAAAAAAAAACTAAATGTATTAAATTTACCATGCCTAACGTAAGAAGTGTTACCACTAATTTGAATCTAAATAATGAAGCTATTTTACTTGTTGAGTCTACAGTTTTTTTGGGTTTAACTTTAGATCGTAAACTTCAGTGGGGAGCCCATATATCATGCCTCGCAGGAAAGCTTAGCTCTGCGGCTTTTGCAGTTAGTAAAGTAAGACAACTTACGGATGTAGATACGGCTAGATTAGTTTACTTTAGTTATTTTCACAGCGTCATGTCCTACGGCATATTGCTGTGGGGCAAGGCTGCTGATATTGAAACCATTTTCTTAATTCAGAAACGAGCTGTACGCTCAATTTACAATCTAGGCTCACGAGTTTCTCTTAGAGAACGTTTTAAAGAAATAGGTATTTTAACAGTTGCATCACAATATATATTTGCGAATATTATGTTTGTTAAACAGAATATTGAACTATATATTAAGAACAGTGATATTCATTCAGTAAATACTAGAAACAAACATAAGTTAGTTGGCAGGTACCATCGCTTACACAAAGTACATAATTCTTTTGTAGGACTCGGTATACGCTTTTTTAACAAATTACCGAAAGAGATAATGAATTTGCCCTTACACAAATTTAAACCTACTATTAAAAATCATCTCATAGGAAAGGGCTATTATACAATAAATGATTATTTGAACGACAAAAAGTCTTGGAATTAGTTGCATTATATAGTTGTTTGTTTAATTTAGAATAAATCAGCTTAGTACTTAAGTTCTAATTTGTGACGTGAGGCACATTGTGAATTCTAGTGATAATTCTGTACTTTTTCTTTTTTTTCCTTGTTTTTTTAATTAGTAGCAAAACGTTATTTACAATAATAATTGTCACTATTCACATATTGCCTTATTCTTTAATAGCAATATGTAAATTGAAGCAGACTTTAACACCATACTTTAGATTTTTTTTTTCTCGCACGACCAGTACTAAGTACGATTATCATATTTTATCAATATAGTTAGTATCGTGTTTTGACTGCATCAGCTTGCATGCTATCATACTTGTATTTTACAAAAGATTGTAACTATCTGGCGATTAAAAAGAGTGGCCTGAGTTTCTTGCTAGTTCTTCTCAAGGCTCTACGTCAGCGAACTAGCCGTAGGAAAATTTTGCTGACATCATCTTTCTGGTTTATTCATAATTTATGACCTTCATAAGTGTTACTTAGTAACCTAAATGAATAAATGAATTTTGAGTTTGAGTTTGAGTTTGAAAATTACTATAGGCCTTATCTACTTCTCTACAAAATATTCTACGTAACAAGCCCTTTCATTTGATACCCATATTGATGGGATTGATAAAAAACTAAGTTATCCGCCATCTTGTAGCGGCAGCCATTTTGGATTGACAATAATATTGAATATACATAATTGTATTGTCATCAGAATCAAAGGCGAATACCAAATTTTAGATCAATCGGTTGACAGGAAGAGGGTGAAATTTCAATGACTAAATTTGATCCACGAAAAATAAAACAAACGGAGTAAGCTAAATAAACTAAATAAAATGTAATTTTTTCATGTCTTTGTTTTAGGTGATATATACGAGGTTCCATCTCTACAACAGAGTTCAGATATGCCAAACGTCAAGGCTGAAACTGTAGAAAAATGGATATCCGGTCATCCCGAACTACTTTACGATCACGCTAGTGGTACAATATACTGTTCAAAATGTGAAAGCCATTTGAAAACCATAAATAAAGGAAACGTTAAAAGACATATAGAAGGAGCAGTACACCAGGGAAAGTTTAAGCGGCCCGAAGAGGAATTTTATTTCGATCTTATACCTAAAATTTCTCATTTTGTGCAATATTCCGTGGTCTCAGATGAAAAATACTGCTTTTCAAAATTTCTTTAAAAAATATATGTGTAGTACCTGTTGTTGTACGTGTACTAATCGTACTCTGCCAGATGAATCACAGTTACGGAAAGTTTACTTGGACCAGTTTTTTAAGAATAAAATCAATTCAATTCGGCAAAATTATAATGAGAAAATGAGAAACTATGGATATCATTAGATGAAACGACAGACTTTTTAGGTCGCTATATAGTCCATTTTTTAATAAAACCATTACATCCTAGCAATTTGACTAGACCTTATTTGGTAGCATGTAAAATGCTAACTGTAGTTAATGGACAAACAATCACGCAATTTGTGTTAGAATGTTTGGAAAACTTTTGGGAAGATTCTTTTGAATCGAAGGTAGGTAACATTCTTGTCCTCTGCACTGATAGCGTTGCATATATGCTGTCTGCAGGACGAAATTTAAAACAATACTTACCTGAAATGAAGCACGTAACATGTTTGGCGCACTCTCTTCATCGCGTATCTGAGCAAATTAGGTTAGAATATCACGATGTTAACATTTTAATAGCAAATGTTAAAAAGGTATTTTTGAAAGCTCCAAGTAGAGTCAAAATTTTAAAAGAAAAATATCCAGATTTGCCGCTACCTCCCCAACCAGTTGTTACAAGATGGGGCACTTGGTTAGAGGCAACATTTTATTACGCTCAAAACTTTGAAAAAATAAAAGAAGTATTATCTTGTTTAAGCAGCTCTGATGCGGTATCTATTCGAGAGGCAAAAAATATTATAGAAAAAGAAAATTTAAAAGAAGATTTAAATTGCATTAAAGACAATTATTTTATAAATTCAAATTCAAATCATTTATTTGCGAAATATGGGTTTACAGGGTTCTTAAATTAATGTAGGGTATCACCATACTCAGCTCTTAAGCATGCAAAATTTCATTAATAACAATAATCGATTTTTAAATTTCAAAACATTAATAAGTCAAGTATATTAAAGCACATATGATATAAATTAAGAATGTCAAATAATTACAAGGAATGTCAGAGTCAATTACATTATTAAAATAGAAAAATATAGGAATACAAATAAAATATGTTATAAATTTAAATAATGTCACAGTTAACTATAGTTTTATTATAAATATTTATCTGCTAGATATTCCTTGACAGAATAGTAAGCTTTGGCAAGCAGTAATTTCTTTACACCACGCTTAAATTTAGGAAAATTTGTAATGTTTAACAATTCATTTGGTAAATGATTATAAATGCGTGGGGCCATACAAAATATGCTTTTGTTTACTTGAGCAGTGTTGTTAGTTGGCATTTGTATTTTCATATTGTGTCTTCGGCTGTTTAGTTTCTCGAATTTATTTATATTTTTCTTTACAAATAACACAATTTCGAGAATATATAGACTAGGTAGCGTTAGTAGCATTAATTGTAAAAAGTAAGATTTGCAGCTATCAGTGATTTTTAATTTATATATGGACCTTATACATTTCTTTTGTGCCTTAAATACTGCTTCCCAGTTTGTGGAGTTTCCCCAGAATATAACTCCGTATGTTAGAATAGGCGCTACATGACCATGATACGCTATTAACACGGTTGATATATCTACAGTTTTTGATAGCTCTGCCAAGGCATATGCATATTTGTTTATTTTCGCACACAAAAGTTCCACATGTGATGTCCAATTTAAACAAGAGTCAATATTAAGACCTAAAAATTTTGTTTCGTCTACTTCCTCAATTTTATGTCCCAAATAATTAATGTCAATTTTACCTAATTTATTTATTCTATTTCTAAATGTCATAAAATTTGTCTTATCCAGATTAATTTTCAAGTTATTTAATGTCAGCCAATTAATTATAGAATTTAAAGAATTGTTAATGTCTTGTTTTAATAATGTATCGCTTTTGCCTGTAAATATAATTGTACTGTCGTCTGCGAATAGTATAGTTTTATTGTTGGTTAGTTTTGGTAAATCATTTATATATATAATAAATAGTAGTGGACCCAACACACTACCTTGTGGAACAGAAAAGAGTGTTTTTTTACCCTCTGATACATAATTAATAACGTTTTTAGTTTTTGGACATAGCCTCGTAATCTGCGTTACCTGTATTCTGTCACTTATATATGATTTTATAAGGTCCAGGACATTTCCCCTAATGCCGTAGGCGTACAATTTATTAATTAATATTTCATGATCTACATGGTCAAACGCTTTTGTAAGGTCCATAAAAAGTGCACACGACTGAGAGCCTTTGCTCATGTTATATAAAATTTCATAAAGAAAGTTATATATAGCTAAATTTATGCACTTATTTTTTCTGAATCCGACCTGTTCTTCGCAGAATAACTGGTTTATTTCAAAGAAATCGTACACATTATTATATATTACCTTTTCAAATATTTTTGAAAGTATAGGTACTAGTGCAATTGGACGGTAGCAGCTCATGTCTTTTTTGTCTTTTTTTTTAAACAATGGTTTTATGACTGTAATCTTGAGTTTGTCAGGGAAAACTCCATGCTCAATACATAAATTTATTATAAAGCTTAATATGTATGATATTTTGCCAGATACATGTTTTAAAATGTTGGTTACTATATCATCATAGCCAGAACTATTAGTGTTGTTCAAATTAAGTATTATTTTGTTTACGTCATAAGGAGTTGTAGGTTGCATAAAAATGGATTTATAATGGTTCGTTATATTTATCGGGTAATATAATTCATTTGTCTTTAAAAGAATTGCAAAAGCATAACTTATCGTTGACAGATTCACTTTTAGCATTTGACAACGTCAGAGATGCTATAAATCAGTGCAATTCAGAAAATATAAAAAATAAAATAGAACGTGTTATGGAACGAAACCCAGATTTAGACACACTTAGAGAATATAGTGAGGCCATTGAAAAAAATGAAGCACATAATTTAATACCTTTTTTAAAATTTGCTCCTTTGACATCGTCAGATGTAGAACGGTCTTTTTCCATTTATAAATGGATTTTAGATGTTAAAAGAAATAGGTTGAAAATAGAAAATATAGAGAAACTCATAGTTATATATTTTAATTGTAAAGATAAGGATTACCAGGATGCTGACATTGTAATCGATGAAGATTAAAAATGTGAATAAATGTAAAATGTACATATTTAACAATAAACAATGTTGATTTTTATCTTTTTTCTTTATTCTACCCCTTTTTTTGGTCCTAAAATCTGACTAAAATCAACCTGTTCTTTCGTATGCCCTTTACGTTTCAGAGTCGTGGTGCATCCTTAGAACAGTCTCACGACCCCAGCAGGCATTGGCCCTCTATGGGGCCCCGTCATTTATTCTACCCTTAATGCAAATTACCATGACCACTATGAAAATATTTAAATTTAAGTGCAACAATTTATGTCTATCTATAAAAGTTCTAGCCATAAAAGGCTAAAAATAAAAAAATAAAAATTAAAGCTTCGATCGGAATTCGATTGTTTTTATTATTCAACAGATAAATAATGAATTAATTTAGTTTTGATACCTTCCTTTAAATTTTGAATTGAGTAGGAATAATATCACTACCAACATTAACAATATTTAATTGAATCCGGAAATACCGGAATTACTTTATTATGGCTTATCCTAACATGGATAAGCCATGGATTCATTTTTTTTGAGCCGTCTAGTGGCTTTCAATTTAACATTTGCACCACTATGTAAAGATGCAAAGATAAACAGCAAGTGTGTTGTGTGGCATGAAGCAATGATGGGTCGAGATACCAATAATATAATAGATGCATTGATGGCTTTTCTTATTTCGGAAAGAGATGTGAAAAAATTAACACTGTGGTGTGACAATTGCACTGGACAAAATAAAAATTGGTTTTTATTTACAGCGCTGGTAATGGTTGTTAATTCTGAGTGCATTAAATATTGATACTATCACTCTGAGATTTCTCACTAAAGGCCACACCCATATGTCTGCTGACGGCGTACACGGCAACATAGAAAAAGAGATGAGGCGTCGAGATGGAGTTTATGATTACGAGGACTACAAGTCTATTATAGCGAACTGTAGAAAGAACATTGACATTATCGAAATGCAAAAATCATACCAATGGGTGAAGAAGAAACGAGTTCCACGGCGTAACACAAATGACGATCCTCTCAGCACATTTTTGCTAAACCCAGTGGTTGAAGCTAAGTTCCTCAAAGGATCACGAAATCTGTTCTATAAAATAGATTTTGATGAGTCTTACAAAGAACTCAACTTCTTGATGCAGAAATTTAATGTCAACACTATTCCCCCACTTTCAAATACTATTCCCCGAGGGGTGAAATCATCGAAAAAAGATAGTATAGTTTCAAAATTGGTCCCCCTAATGCCATTGAACAGAAGGGAGTTTTGGCTGAATCTACCCACGTGTGATAACTCCATTGATTTGCAGACTAATGGTCAAATTGTTACCAATAACAACGAGTAGTGTTCATTATCAATAAAAAATATTTTAGCTTAAGTTTATTCTGTTGAGGTTTGATCATGTTTTAATTTAAGAGTCCTTTGAAGTACGTTAATAAATCTTTTTATAAGTCAACAGGATTTTTATTCAAAATCTGCATTCATAGGTACTTTGGTATTATTTTTTTAACCTTTAAACACTAAATTTTAATGTATAATGAATTTGTTTAGTCTTTACGTTTACCATAGAAATTCAAATTGATAACCTAGTAAGCAGACTTACTAAGTTTTGATATTGTTTTTACAGTCATATTTGGGTAAATTTACAAATAAAAATAAAGAATGAGAGATTCAAGTGCAACTATACTCCAAAACGATTACGAGTATTACAAACTAAACTGTCAACAATATAGCACAACTTTTCGCAAAACATCCAAATCGCTATCTGATCTGGGCCTCTAGACAAATGGCATATGCGATAGTCGAATCGAAAAGTCAAAAAAAGCAAATGTATGGGATTTGACGTAAGTCTACGATGTGTAATTTGATGCAACGTATAGAATTGGAAATGTGAAGACAAATCTTGATACAACCTACTCGATAAGCGAAACGGCACTGTCGACAAACGAATTCGCTCATCAAGATGGCGGATATTCGATCAGCTGATATATATTGTGGAAGTTTTGTTACTGTTTGTTTATGTTTTAAAATATATTATGTTTTAAGAGGTGCAAAATGGGCCATATGCCTTAAAAGTCAGATAACTGTAAACCCTTATTTTCACAGTTACATTATTATTAACACTACCTACATTAACATACCATGTTTGTACATTTTGGAGGACAGAGACATTCTCAGTGCTGTATCAACCATAAACTACAGAATGTAAATTTTCATTGTTTATCAATACGATCCACTTCTTTACTTTAGGTATAAGTTAAATAAAATTAACATGGAAACAGTCTTTATTTAATTAAGGCCCCTATCTCAATAAATATATAAAAAGAGTGGTGTAAATGAAACCATTTTTGTTGGTATAAATGACTGCCAAAAAATAAATTATATTATATTATTATCAACAAGATGATTCATAATATGGTTTTGTCATAAATTGTATATAATTTCTAAATAATTTGTAAAAAAATCACCGAATCAGCACCAAATTATTGAGATGTGACCACTTTATGACTTCAATTTTTATCTAATAATACAAAAAAAAACAATATTTAAAGAAAACATACACCTATAATTTGGTTATGTTATATTTAGAATAAGTACGAATTTTAATTTATTATAAATTAATAAGACGTCTAGTCAAAGAGTATTTTATTTTATTTTTATTTTCTTTATTGGGAAAACAAACAATTGTACCACTAATTTGAGTCTAAATAATGAAGCTATTTCACTTGTTGAGTCTACAGTTTTTTTGGGTTTAACTTTAGATCGTAAACTTCAGTGGGGAGCCCATATATCATGCCTCGCAGGAAAGCTTAGCTCTGCGGCTTTTGCAGTTAGTAAAGTAAGACAACTTACGGATGTAGATACGGCTAGATTAGTTTACTTTAGTTATTTTCACAGCGTCATGTCCTACGGCATATTGCTGTGGGGCAAGGCTGCTGATATTGAAACCATTTTCTTAATTCAGAAACGAGCTGTACGCTCAATTTACAATCTAGGCTCACGAGTTTCTCTTAGAGAACGTTTTAAAGAAATAGGTATTTTAACAGTTGCATCACAATATATATTTGCGAATATTGTGTTTGTTAAACAGAATATTGAACTATATATTAAGAACAGTGATATTCATTCAGTAAATACTAGAAACAAACATAAGTTAGTTGGCACGTACCATCGCTTACACAAAGTACATAATTCTTTTGTAGGACTCGGTATACGCTTTTTTAACAAATTACCGAAAGAGATAATGAATTTGCCCTTACACAAATTTAAACCTACTATTAAAAATCATCTCATAGGAAAGGGCTATTATACAATAAATGATTATTTGAACGACAAAAAGTCTTGGAATTAGTTGCATTATATAGTTGTTTGTTTAATTTAGAATAAATCCGCTTAGTACTTAAGTTCTAATTTGTGACGTGAGGCACATTGTGAATTCTAGTGATAATTCTGTACTTTTTCTTTTTTTTTCGTTGTTTTTTTATTTAGTATTAGTAGCAAAACGTTATTTACAATAAAAATTGTCACTATTCACATATTGCCTTATTCTTTAATAGCAATATGTAAATTGAAGCAGACTTTAACACCATACTTTAGGTTTTTTTTTCTCGCACGACCAGTACTAAGTACGATTATCATATTTTATCAATATAGTTAGTATCGTGTTTTGTCTGCATCAGCTTGCATGCTATCATACTTGTATTTTACAAAAGATTGTAACTATCTGGCGATTAAAAAGAGTGGCCTGAGTTTCTTGCTAGTTCTTCTCAAGGCTCTACGTCAGCGAACTAGCCGTAGGAAAATTTTGCTGACATCATCTTTCTGGTTTATTCATAATTTATGACCTTCATAAGTGTTACTTTGTAACCTAAATGAATTTTGAGTTTGAGTTTGAGTTTGAATTGTACAGTATGTATAATATATCTTAATTACTAAATGAATGTATTAATGTACAATCCACGACGTTTCCTCAGATTACTAAAATTAAAGATAATACAATAAAACTAAACTAAATTAAAATGTTAACAAGACAAACCTTGCGTAATTTTGTGTTTTGTTAAGAGTAAATATTATTATGTTTGTATCCCCGCACTCGTCTGGAGAATTAGTGCGGGAGTCGTGATCGCTCCGCTCAAATGCTAAGGTCGTTGGCAGTATCCTAACCCTTAAACAATTAAAATTTTAAATACCTAGATAGTACATTTTGGAAGTGTTGCTATTTGTTAAAAAAATATATACTTTTTCTTTAACAAACAACAACCCCTCCACAATGTTAAAACTGTATAACTTTGTAAATATAATAATATAAAAGTATATAATTATTAACACTACCATGTTTGTACATTTTGGAGAACAGCAACATTCTTAGTTCTGTGTCAACCACAAGCTACAGAATGTAAATTTTCATCGTTTATCAATACGATCCACTTTTAAACTTCAGGTATAAGTTACATAAAAAATAATGAAAATAAGATGGAACCAAACTTTATTTAATTAACAATTAAAATATCTAGTACATTTTGGCAGTGTTGCTATTTGTCAAAAATATACTTTTTTTTAACAAATAGCAACCTCCAAAATGTTAAAACTGTTTATCTTTGTAAATAAAATATAAATATATTTATAAAGATATACAGTAAAAATAATATACACAGACTATGATATGTTCCTCAAGCTCAACACAAGACATTTCAATAGGGCGCTCGATACAAAGATTTGCTATATCTATCTATATATGCCACCACGAATAGCCTTATTTCTTACAAATGCACCAGAAATAGTGTAATGTTCATTATTGAATAATAATAATTGATCACTCTTTAACTAATGTTCAGTAACATAAAGCACATTAATACTATGTTTGTTTAAAAATAAATCTACTTCTAATTCCTTGCCGGATAATCCCTGAATATTCTGGTGCACTATGTTTAGACTATATGTCTGCTGCTTATCCTTTGTCACATCTAGTAGTTTAAATTATTAGATGTATGTAAATTGCTATTGGTAGTGTTCATACTACTGAGTTTTACCAAATCCTGCAATACCCTATGAGTACCTGTGTCGGTAAATAAATGAAATGCTAATAATTTAGCAATTTGTTGCTTATAAAATAAGAAAAGGTACATAGTATATTCGGTAAAAAAAACTAATAAATATACTATTGTAGAAAAATAAAATGAAGTCGCGAAGGCGACATGTACTATTATAGATTAATAGATTTAGATTTTCTCTATATGCCTGTTTTGTTTATTTAATAAGGCATAAGAATATGGCAAGGCACAAATAATAAATCTACACCCTAAACTATCATGAAGTGATATCATTACTTCAGTTAACTGTTATATCTTTTTTTGTGACAGATAAGCTGTCACCAAGTAAAATAATCCCTGTAGATTGATCATTAAAATGAGCAGACTAGTAAAAAACTAGCAAACTATCTTCCAGGTGAACAAATATTTGTGACGCGGTACTCAGTATATTTATTTTATTTTGTTCGGAAAACAAACAGTATTTCTAACTAAATTAATAATAATAGTATGACTATTAATTAAACTGCCCAAACCCTTGACTAATTGGTCAGAAAATATAATTACATTCTTGCTATAAGATTCTGAATGTGTTATTGAGTCAGTGGAACCACAGTTACAGAATCATTATAAAGTAGTTGTTCACCGTTGAGCGACTGTGACACATCACAAACAACACCTAGCATTAAAGTGTTACATTTTAATGCTAGGTGTTGTTTGTGAACACGTTAAACACATCTTATTATTGGTATTTATTTATTTATTAGGGACAACAAACAACTACAATATAATGTGTTCTTGGGTGACAATAACTAAATAATATTAACAATATTGCAGTCAACCACATTATCCACAGAATAACAAAAAAATATTAATGAAAGCATGCCACTAGGTAACTATTAAACAATATATTCTTTTGGTGATATTTGATCTTAAAGATGACATTAGAGAAACAAAGAAGTATGGGAAATAAGCTCTGATTTTTTTAAATTTAAGCTCATGACTGTATCCTGCTCATACATTAATTTACTGCTAAGTAACTGTTAGCTACAATTATCAATATCTAAAAGAAATGTCACACGCTCTTTGATTAAATCACAGTTAATTTGTGATAATTTTTAATGGTTGTTGACCTCTTAAAGTTGAATTCAAGCTTTCTAATTAATTTTCTTAATTTCAAATGTTTCCTTTATTTATTTCTACTATTTACTATTTACAACAATATTTTTTATATTTTTCAAACAAACAATATTATTATTTTTCAAAACATTTAACACATTTATTTTATCACATAAGAGCTCAGAAACAGGTTTTGAGTTTCACTATTGTTGAGAACCCGAATAGTGTAATCAAGTAAACTATTTTTTAGAAATGCTGTGTTAAGACATTATTTTAACTCTGGAATGCAATGCAAAGAACTTAAATACATATCACTACAACTACTGAAGGACTCCACTTCTTCCTGTAGTTTATCGCGCTGGTCCAATTATTCTACATATTGATGGTGTAGTGTAGATAGCTCTCCCTTCAACTCAGCAACTCTGTTATTAATTGATTGTAATTCTTCTTTACAGTCACTGCGTTTCTTTAACAGCTGGCTGTTGTCCTCATTGTATTTCTTCAATTCAAGCAGCGTTAGTATAAGCTTGGTTTCAGTCTCCTAAGCCATTGCTCTACGGGTCTTCGTATAACAAGGCTTTCTGTATCACCAAGTACCTTAAAAGTAAATGAAACAGCTGAGAGATAGAAAGAAAAACAAATGTTGAGATGACAAGAGTGAAAATGTAGGTGTGTAAAGTGGAAAAGGACAGTAATTGTGTTAAAAATTATTGGATATTGAAAAAGAGTGGTACTATGTTTTGAGTAGGTGTGTTAATTAATAATTTCAATATGTTTTACCAAGAAAAATGACAGTAGCTGAGCGAAAGTGAGTCTATTTAAGTTTATGCTTAGGGCAACAACATTTAACAACTAAGTAATACAGTGTGCATATGTGTTTGCTGTAATGAAGCAAGTTGTTATTCGTCAATCTTGCTTCCACATATTATATTCGTCAAGCAAAACGAGAACGAAACTACCAGTGAGTGCTGCATGTACGTGGATCACATACGTAAATATCTCTATGAGCTCATATAGAATACATACAATATGGGCCACGGGCAGAGTATGTAGGTGTTGTGGGGTGCTAATTACGGTAAATATGTAATATACTCCCTGCGTCTTACACTTATACACGATGACACTTCAAATAACAATAAACAGCATATTCAAATCACTGTTCGGGGCAGTTTCTATAGTACTTATTTATTAACAAACAACCAAACACTGTCTGTGTCAGCAAAGATAATTATTCTATAAATTTCACGTACATATTAAATTGGAATTTAATTGAAATTACACAAATTATTGTAAAAAGGTTAAAATTGAGAGCATTTTTTGTCGTCTGGCGATCACAGTGTTGCCAGCCTTCTAAAAATAAAATAAATTTATTACAATGGAATAAATGTTATTACTCAGGCGATAAATATTTAAGTGATAAAATAAAATAGGTACTTGCACGCTTAATTGAATGTTTTCTATCATTTCATTTTGTCATGCATTTATAATTATAATAATACAATAAAATTTACATTTTCATTGGTAGGTCCTAATGTAGTTTATAAGCATTAAATATTTATTGATATGTAACATAATATGTACTTACAATAATATGATTTTGACATATAATAAAAACAAAAAAAATCCTACATACTTTACAATAATATTTATTGTAAAGTTAGTTAGCGATTTCATATAGAGTCATATCATATACCTACATTGTAACGTTTTCCTGCCAGTTTAATGGTCGAAATATGAGGTAATACCCTTAAACCTGTAACAACTTTTATTGTACACCCATATATCGCAAATTATATGAATTAGTTTTTTTTAATGCATAAAAATAAGACTTTTGTGGGCTGCGCATAATGAAAAGATATTACTCAGGAAAGCCAAGATAATTATTTCTTGTCAATGTTTAAAGCAAATAAGTGTAATGCATGCCGGATTAATTGTTTATAGAGAGATTTACAAATAACGAACGTTATTTATGACGTTGAAACATTTTTATTATTTTTTAATTTTTTGCGACAAAGCCGCTAAAATGGTAACACTAAGCGCACTTCCCAATAAACGCTAACGCCTTTGCAATGTCGCTAACAATTTGGGAGTCATGTAAATAAGAACTCGTCAAACTCTCAGTCTACTTGATTTTACTAGTGAATGTTATTTTGACATTTTGATTCGTTTGTGAAGTGCGCTTAGTGTTGCCAATTTGGCGGGTTTTGTTAAGGCTTTACCGTCTCAAAAAACGTAATAACAACTTTTCTAACGACTTTTGGTCTACAAATCAATATACCTACTAAGTATATAATATTTTAATAAATTTAACCAATTAAACAGTAAAAAGTAAAAGTTTATATTTGACCTCTAATAAATTTAATGAATCAATAAATCGAAACAATTCTCAAAATGACTGCTATATAAACACAAGTCAATAGAAAATAATTATGACGAATTAGGGCAGAACCTTCGCTCGATTCTTTTATACTGTGACTAGGTACAGCGCCATCTACTCGCGGTTGTTGAAAGTAATTTGCAGCTTATAATAATATCGTCAATAAATATTTATTTTGCGGCACGTGAGCCATACTTCTTTATTATGCGCAGCCAACAGCAGTCATACTTTATGCATTTTACGAAAAAACAAACAAAGAATTACAGTAAAATAATCACAAAACTTCCACAACATATATCAGCTGATCGATTATCCGCCATTTTTTAGCGTCAACTACAAGGTGTTAGTGTTCGCTAACGTCAGGCTCATTTACGTAATAAGAAGAGCGAATTCGATTGCCAAAACTGCCGATCGGCTTCAATTTATAAAAAGAATATAATATAAGTCGACTAGTTTCGAAGGTGGCAATCAGAATTTATGACAAATGTTGGTAAAATCTTGACACTTGTCTACGAAATTGGGATCGACATTGTTGAGGCGGTACCGTTTGTAGAAATTTAATCGATTTGGAGCTTATGCCACTTGTCTAGAGGGGCTGGTTTCTTTAGGCGAACGAATCAAAGTAGCCGACCCGTTTTTTGGCTCTCCTGTACATTTTTGTTGGAACGAGTTACTATGTTTTGATTTTAAGCAGCCGCACTGGTTATGACACAATGTGACATTTCTGTCACTCTCCCTAAAATCGTTAATAAATAGCCCCCTGATTAATTTTTTTTTAAACTAAAAAATACGTGTTTCTTTGTTTATTTTTTGCTACCGTACCATTGAGTATTTTTTGTTTTTATGTTGTTGAGTTATGAAGGGTTAATAAAGTATTAGCCATACTTCCCATGAGCAGATTTGCTTTATGGTTTATCCAATGTAGGAAGGTACTTATATGTATTTACTGTATTCAGTTTTTTTTGTGCGAGAGATAAATAAATGTTTTCTTTCTTTCAAATGTTTTCTTTCATATTTCCGCAAATGATAAACATCTGCGTCAATAACGCATGGCTTACAAATAGACGTGATCGCAAAAGAACTGGAACCAAAACGAAAATGCTAAAGCATTTCAGAATGGACATCGAAAAGTTCTTCGAAAACTTGGGCGCAGATCTTTACCTGTAATGTGCCTCAACTGACAGGTACAAAAACAAATATCGAACCCTAAAAGGAATCGCCCTTGTGATGATATAAGGATTGATAATGTAGGGCACAATCAAGCTGATGAAGATGTTCCATCTTATGGACGATGTAGATTTTGCAAAAAGGCAGACAAATGTATTTTGTACTAAATGCCGAATGAGGGATTATTCCGAACCTGACCCGATATCCTAACCCGGTCGCGGGTTAGGTTAGGAACTTGAAAAAAAATTGAACATTTGTTCCGAACGTAACCCTCTTCCTAACCTGTTGTGTTTGCTGTAAAACATGTATTATTTAATTAATCATAACACTATTTGGGCAATCGAAAAAAATATTGAATATAATGTCCTCCTAACGGAATTTCGGTCACGGCGGCTTATCTCAACGGAGACTTGCCATCTGCACGGGAGATATTATAGTGCACAAGTGTGTGCGCAAACACAAGTGCACTCTTTATTCCTTCACTCTCATAGTCCGATGGGACGGCAAATCCGACACGACCGGAGAGAGATCAGGCCTACACCAACGGCTTTAAGTGCTTTCCGAGGCACGGGGGTGTAAACACCGCCAATTTCCAAACTCCGAGTATCTATTGTGAATTTCTTAACAGAAAAACCCAATATCGATTTTTGGCCCGACCCGGGAATCGAACCCGGGACCTCCTGATCAGCAGTCTCACACATCGACCACTGAGCCACAGGGTTAGTTAGTATTGAATATACATAATACGTACATAATATATACATATAAAATTTGAATAGTTATTCCTTTGCCCTTCGTAACCTTATTATAGTCGTTGATATTTCGACAGCGTTGACATCATACCATGGATATGTATCATCTACTCTTCGCTATGGTGTTATACTTTGGGGAAACTCCACGAACATAGAATGTGTGTTTCGAGCACAAAAAATGTGTGTTGTCTAAAACAATTAGACTCATGCAAAACTCACTTCCAAACATTAAAAGTTTTAACATTACCCTGTATGTATGTGGGATTGTATGGCAAAATAAACGAGCACAATTACTTATTAAAACTTTATTTTTAAACACGTTAGAAAAATCAGCGTTACACCATAGCTGTCCGTCGTACATTCACTATCGCCATTACTCGTCCTTTTTCACTCGCACACATACATCTCTCTTTCTTTCATCCGCTGCGTTCCGTTCTAACATTTAATTTGGTTGCGTTCTTAGATACAATATTTATCCTACAGTCGGCCATCCTGATCCATGTCTGTCCTCAGACATCCACGCAAACATTCAAACATTCATCCCTTGCTTTCAACTTAAATTCAACTTAACTATTAATACAACATTTCACTTAACTTATTAATAAACAGGTTATTGGCAAACATATTCACAAACTCAATAAACAGGTTTACATACTGACATTTAACATTGCAGTAGGCATACTACAGATCTCCTTATAGTAAACTAAGCTAACATCGTAAAATTACATACACATTTTAGTAATAGAATAAAGAAAAGAATACATGGTGTCAACAAAACTTTGCACATAACCTTTCATACACAACACAAACAAAAAGTTAAGTTGAGCGACTCTCACCTTTTAGGTTTTGGAGTTGAAACCTGGCCACGCCTTCATGTAGTCAGCTGAACTAGAGGTTACTCCAGGGCTTTCAGTGTTGGGGTCTAGCTTATTCACATCATATCTGTCGTTCCTATTTACTTTTACAACCTGATAGGGCCCCAGATATTTGGCTTTCAGCTTCATTCCCGTGCCAAACTGCGTGCGTTTAATTGCCACTAAGTCTCCTTCATTGTATTTCATACTTTCCTTTCTCTTCTTATTAAAATTTCTTATGTTTTCTTCTTGAACTTGCAAAATTTGTTCTTTGGCTTTCTCTCTAAGTTTTTCTCTCTCTTCTGAATAGCTTTCTCTTCCTTCTTCTAAAAGCAAATCGTAAATCTCGGTGTCTTCTTTCATTCTCATCTTAGTCCCAATCAATAGTTGATAAGGTGTAGTATTTATGCTTCGCTGAAAAGTACTATTAAGAGCGCGCTGTAATCTACTTACATGCCGGTACCACAGGGTAGGGTTTTCTATACACATCTTCGTAAGTACAGATATTATAGTACGATGAACCCTTTCCACTTGCCCATTTCCTCTTGGCACTCCCGTCGTAATTTTGATATGTTGAATGTTTTCTTCTTTACAATACTCTTGAAACTCGTTGCTCGTATACGCCGTTCCTCGATCAGTAATAAATCTCGTTGGATTACCAAAATGTTGTTGGTGAATTTTCAATTTTTCTATTGTTTCTTTGCTTGTGGTACTTTTAGTTGGAAATATCCACGTAAACTTAGTAAATGCGTCTACAATCGTGAGAATATGGTTATACTGCTTCTTCGTCTCAGTCATCGGACCGATATGGTCCAAATGAAGTGTATGGAGCGGTGAATCCTCTTTTTCAATCGGAGTT
Organism: Trisateles emortualis; assembly: GCA_947095525.1. Taxonomy (NCBI): domain Eukaryota; kingdom Metazoa; phylum Arthropoda; class Insecta; order Lepidoptera; family Erebidae; genus Trisateles; species Trisateles emortualis. Next base: position 254,015 of record OX352756.1, read on the forward strand.
AGGAATCCTTCTTGTTTTCCCTCTTTACGGGTAGCTAATAGACATGGAATGCAACTTGTAATAAACTCTTCTATTTTCTTATCAAGGTTCTTGATAAAATAATCTTTACTTATTAATTCAATCATCTTTCTCTTTGAAAAATGTCCATTTGCATGAGCCCTTTTGATGATTTCATTTTCCATAGACTTTGGGACCACTAAGTGCTTTTCCATTCCTTTGTACAGCAATCCATTGTCAATATAATAGACACCATAAGTTCTCTCCTGTAACATCTCTAATAAAGCTTTTAGACCATCGTCCAAATGTTGTGCTCGTCTGATCTCATCGTGCAGAGTCACTACCGCTACATATGGGTTTCGACTTAATGCATCCGTATGCTTCATCCTCGTTCCTGGCCGATGTTCAACCACAAAGTCGAACTCCTGTAGAAGCAATGCCCATCTTGCAACCCTCGTACTCAAATCTTTTTTCTTAAGTGTCATCTGAAATGCTTGGCAATCAGTGACGATTTTAAATTTTATACCATACAAATAGTGTCTAAATTTTTTTATCCCTTCGATTATAGCCAGACTTTCCAGTTCATAACTGGTGTACTTTTTTTCTGCATCATTTGTTTTACGACTCATGAAATATACTGGATGTAGTCCGCCATCATCATCAGATCGCTGCATGAGTATCGCAGCATAAGCAAGAAGTGAAGCGTCTGTATGCATTTCTGTCTCCAATCTTGGATTAAATATTTGTAAAACTGGTTTAGTAGTCTAACGTTCCTTCAGGCAATTGAATGCACACTGTTGCTCAGCATTGAACTTGAAATCAACATCTTTCTTAAGTAAATCTGTAAGTGGTCGTGCTATAGATGCAAAATTCTGATTATACCTACTTCCTAAAATATGACGCCAATCCAATAAAACTTTGCAATTGCTTAGCTGTTTTGGGTTCTGGAAACTTTGTAACTGCATCAATCTTTTCACTGGCAGGCTTTACTTGTCCATTCTCAATTGTATGACCTAAATAGGTTATGCTTCGACATATTAGCTGTGCTTTCTTCCAATTTATTTGTAAGCCATATTCAGATGCCACTCTTAAAACTTAATCTATCAACAGCTTCCCGTTCGTCTTTTGCTGGAATAAGAATATCATCGACAAATATTAGGACAATCCCCTTGGATATTAGTTCTCTGAAGATTATGGTCACAAATCGTATAAAGTAGTTTGGGCAAACAGACAAGCCAAATGGAGCTTTCAGAAACTCGAACTGACCGTGGTGTGTAACAAATGCAGTGTACTTTACAGACTCACTGCTGACATTCAGATGAAAAAATCCGTTCTTTAAGTCCAGTACACTAAATACTTTTGCCTCCGCCAACTTGTCAATGTAATCTTCGATAATCGGCAATGGAAACTCATCCATTATGATTTTACTATTTAATTTTCTATAGTCAACACACACTCTTATAGCACCATCTTTTTTGCGAACAAGAACTAATGGACTGGCATATTCAGAATAACTTACACGTACGATTCCTTGCTCAAGCCACTCCGCAACTTGTTCTTCAACTACCACCTGCTCCTTTAGTGATATGCGTCGTGGACGTTGCACAACTGGGACATCATCTTTCACAATTATTTTCAGCTGGATAGGAGCTTCTTTGATTTGGCATGGTTGATAGCTCTCAACCATCTGAACAACCTCTTCTTTAAAGTCGGTATTACTTACATGGCCAACCTCGATACTGCAACCAAAACAATTGATTTCGTTCACCCATTTCACAGGTTTCATCCACACAGCACTACCATTCATAACCATTATAACATTCTTAAGAAATTCCTATTGATAAGACCTATGATTACATCAAAAGGCATACAGTCTTTAGGTACCACGTAGAATAACACATCGCCGTATTTCGTACTGTCGATCACAACATTTGTTGTTATACAACCTAACGACTCCACTTTAGCGAAACCCAGTCCGGATAGCGTTATGTTATTGTTCATCACTTTACTGACGTTAGCACAAAACTCAGAAGATACTAGGTTCACATCACTGCCCGAATCAATAAGCGCACTTGTCGTTTTTCCACATAATTCTATGATCTTCAAAGGTTTTTCCCGTTGTGATTGTTTGTTTACGTCGTAGACGTCATGAGTGTCATACTCGGTTTGACTTTGACGTTTGCTACTTCTGTCATCTGTCATCTTGTCACTGTCATTCTGTGAGTGTGACGTGTCATCCGCGTTGAACGATGATTGACCGAACATTGCTTGCTTGCTCACACGTTCGCCGCTCCCGCTCCCACTTGTTGATGCGCCATTGTTGTGACTTTTTCTATCGCCGGAAGTGCCGGAACTACGCCATCCTGATGAACTCGAATCTTCCTTACGGCCGCCTACCTCCTTGTTATTTTTATGCGGGCACTTCGGTGAAATATGGCCATATTCGTTGCAGTTAAAGCACTTTGGACCTTGTGCCTTCTGCGGACAGTCTTCCGACACATGATCGCCTTCACCACAGTTATAGCACCTTTTCGACGTTTTTTCGTGACGTACGATGCCGCGTTTTTCGTTTCTGTAGGTACTTCTAAGATGTTCCAGTTTCATCTTTTCCTTAATAGTCTCGTAGATTTTAAACTTCTCTTTAAGTTCAGGATACGTCGTTACGCCATAAAGCATGATTTTATTGGTTTCATGGTCCACTATGCCATCAACTATGTATTTAATGGCCACGTAATCGGGTATCTTCCCTCTTTTCCCTAACGCCTTCATGACCATCATATAGTCGATGCATCTCTCGTCACGTTTTTTCTTCCGTTGGCTCATAAGCTCGTGTATTGCTTTGATGTCAACTGTGTCAGGGAATTCTCTACTCAGGGCCGCTTGTGAGGGCGTTCACTTTCCATCCATAGCTGTGCGGTGCCTGATAGGGACCTCCGTGCCATCAGCAGCTGTTGTAACGGAGTCCAACCACATATTTCTCCATTTTCTTCGACATCTTGTATCCATCGCGTAACTGGATACGTTTTATCTTGACCGGTGAATTTAGGTATCAGATCCGACGTGAGGTACAACATCGAGCTTTGGCCCGAACGTGGTTCTTCTTTCGTCATTTTCAGTTGCCGTAGCCGTCGTAATTATCTTTTCCTAATGATAGTAATGATTTTTGAATACTATCCGCCGTCGTGCACCACGCCACGCGCCGGTCGTTCGTCGTCCGTCGTCTGTAAACTCGTTATTTTTGCCAATCCCGGACGAGCCCCCAATTTTGTGGGATTGTATGGCAAAATAAACGAGCACAATTACTTATTAAAACTTTATTTTTAAACACGTTAGAAAAATTCCGTCGTACATTCACTATCGCCATTACTCGCCCTTTTTACTCGCACACATACATCTCTCTTTCTTTCATCCGCTGCGTTCCGTTCTAACATTTAATTTGGTTGCGTTCTTAGATACAATATTTATCCTACATGTATATTCCACGCTTACTAGAATTATCCATGAACACCAAACAGTAATATGTCACCTACGTGTCAAACACAGCCGTTCAACTGTGAACAATTACATTACAATGATCCTGAATGTGGTTCCACTGACTCATTCAGCATCTAATAGCAAAAATGTAATTATTTTTTCTGACCAATTAAGCAAGGGTTTGGGCATTTTAATTAATAGTCATACTGAGTACCGCGTCACAAATATTTGTTAACCTGGAAGACAGTTTGCTAGTACTATTAATAGTGTTAAGTCTGCTCATTTTAATGATCAATCCACAGGGATTATTTTACTTGGTGATAGCTTATCTGTCACAAAAAAAGATATACTACAGTTAACTAAAGTAATGATTCGCTTCAATGAACTGTCTTATGACAGGTACACCCTGATATACAAAATTGGTCTTTATTCCGTGAAAACAGAATTTGTCCTGAACTTGAATCTCTATAACAAGGGACTGATAAAATAAACTTTAAGTGTGACGGTATTCTTTATACATTTATTTGTTTCAGTCATCAGCAAATCGACATTATGTACCTCTACATACATACAAGCCGCTTCAATGAACTGTCTTATGACAGGTACACCCTGATATACAAAATTGGTCTTTATTCCGTGAAAACAGAATTTGTCCTGAACTTAAGTGTGACGGTATTCTTTATACATTTATTTGTTTCAGTCATCAGCAAATCGACATTATGTACCTAGGGTAGGGTGGTGTAAGATTGCGCGGTCGATAAAATTGCGCACACGCTATTGGAGAGCAACGGTATGAAGTTAGCAGCAAACGTCAGTTGTGTTTTGTTTGTGTTTTGAGCCGGTACGCGCTGCGTGAAGAAAACTAAAATCTACTGGGAAACACAACACTTAGGTGAGTTCAAAGTTTTTATTAACTTTTGGTCCTATTTTTTGACAAAATGAAAGTGATATTACATAACAAACTTATTGCTTTATTCTGTTTTGCTAGTGGTTTTGGGTGGTAAAATTAATGAAGTCGCCATTACGTTCATAGTAGTTTATCAATTTTCTAAGAGATGGGGTTAGTTTATCGATTGTTTTATTGATACAGTGGTGTGTAATATTGCGCATCAGGTGGATGTGTAAGACTGCGCGCGCAATCTTATACATCACATTTTCAATTTGATCAGTATTTATTTAAAAGTTATTTAATTTTGTTTCAGAATGTATAGGAGACCAAGAAAAACAGAACGGTCAATTTGTTCTGATGAGACTATGAAGGTGGCACGTAAATTAATAGAAGAGGGAAAAAGTAAAAGACATGTGGCTCAAATATTAGGGATGGCCGAGTCCACTCTTCGATTACGATTGCAGAAGGCACAACATGCAAAAAAAATAGGGAGATTTGATACAACATTTTCATCTGCAGTGGAAAATGATTTTTGCGAACACCTGAAGACTTTATATAAAATGTTTTATGGCTTAACATCAAAAGGGTTAAGAAGTGCAGCGTACCAATATGCAGAACAAAATAACATAATTCACAGATTTAATAATGAAACAAAAATTGCAGAAAGGAATGGTTACGTGGTTTCTTGAAGCGATACCCTAATATTTCACTTAATATTAAGCAAGAAAAACTACCAATAGAAAGAAAACTTGGGCATGTGGAGCATGTAAGGAGATATATAAGGAACCATTGTCCGAAGATTGGATCCAGTGTTCTAAGTGTCTAGAGTGGTGGCACGAGGAATGCTCGGACTATAATGGTTTTGGTGCATGTTCCTGACGGAACATGAGAGTCCAGGATTCCAGGTTGTGAAATAAAAGTGACTTGTAAAATTCAAAGAGCCCGTTTAATCAAGTATCGTTACACGACCTAGCTATAGCGACGGCTCAATGACAAGTGAGCCGTCCCTGAGCAAAGTACATAAAAATGCCAAAAACGCCTTACTAAAATATTACAGCAATATGCAAATCCATGTATTATAATTTATTTATTAATTTAATCTATATAATAACAAAACATCAAACCATGTCAACGAGTTCATATATATAAATAACAGAGCAATAGCCTAAGCAGTAACATATTCCCCCCCGCTGAAAGGCCCACCTTTCAGGACATACCATCCGAAGGATGTAACGGGCAGAGCCTGACTAATGGCCTACGAACGCAGCCTCTTGTAGTATCCACGTCGGCCACTCTGGAGATACCATCAGCCCCTGGGAATAATTTTTGTACGCGACCCAGCCGCCAGCACAACGGTGGAACGTAATCCTCCTGGATGATTACGAGATCTCCAACAGCGAGGTGTCTATTTGATGGCGTCTTCCATTTCTTCCTCTGCTGCAGATCCACGACGTATTCCTTTCGCCATCTAGTCCAAAAGCATTGGCGAAGCTTTTCAACTCTCGCATAACGAGAAAGTGTACTCTCGGCTCGATCCTCAAGAGCTGGTGCCGGCAACGCCGTCAGTGGCCTTCCCACGAGAAAGTGCCCTGGGGATAGGGAAAGGAAATCGTTAGGAGAATCGGACATAGGACACAAGGGACGAATATTTAAGATTGCCTCCACTTGTGCAAATAAAGTGCATATCTCCTCAAAAGTCAAATTATTATTGCCTATAACACGTTTTAAATGGTACTTGGCTGATTTGACACCTGCCTCCCATATACCACCAAAGTGCGGAGCGTAAGTAGGAATAAATTTAAAAACAATTCCCTTTTGAGCTGCAAAATCAGTCAAAAATGCTTCTTGTACCTTTAAAAACACAGCGATATCTTTTGATGCTGCTACAAAGTTGCCATTATCGCAAAATATTTCTGCCGGTAGTCCTCTACGCGACACAAATCGTCTCAGAGTCATAATAGATGATCTGACACGGCCTCTAAATGAACACATTTATAGCGCATACATATAAACAAACACAAATAACATTTAATAAGCCTAGCTCCACGACCTTTTCTATTTAAAATGTGGAATGGGCCAGCAAAATCTAAGCCAACAGTAGCGAATGGTAATCCTGGATTTACGCGTTGCGCGGGGAGATCACCCATCTTAGGATATATAGTTTGGCCTAGTATACGTGTGCATCGCACGCATCTACGAACAGTGCGCCGAGCGAGAAGCCTGCCATTGATCGCCCAGACGTACTCGCGAACAGTCGCTAATAATAATTGTGGACCTGCGTGCAAGCTACGATAATGCTCACGTTCAAAAATAAGTTTGGTAAAGTGATGTGCCGCATCTAATAATATGGGATGTTTCGTCTCATATACATAATTTGACGCATTAAGACGACCTCCTACTCTAATCACACTACCATCCAAAAAAGGAGACAAAGAAGTTTTGACTTCGGTTTTAAGGGCTGTCCTTGAACAAGACACTTATATTCAATGGCAAATGAATCCCGCTGTGATAATGAACAAAGGTAAATAAATGAGTCATTTAATTCTTCAACAGACAGCGCACCTGTCAACCTTCTTTGACCTTGATTTTTTACATTAAAAATAAATCTTTTAACGTAAGCTATTGTTCTTTGTAATCTATTTAAATTCGAAAAATTACTAATAATAATAATAGGTTCTAATTGCAATGAACATGTAAATACAATTTTTATTTTTGATTCTTTAGTTTTAGGTTTAATTTGTAAGTTTTTTATTTCAGGTAAATCGACGAAGCCCGTGGATCGTACAAGTGTTGGCCACTGTGATTTATCATCTTTGATAAACCTAGGCCCTAACCACTACAGATCTATTTCGCCCAACTGAGACGGATTAACACCTCGAGAAATTAAATCAGCCGGGTTTGAATCAGTGGGAACGTAACGCCAATCCGACGGAGTCGTCAGTTCAAGAATTGCACCTATACGATGAGCTACAAATGTTTTAAGCTTTGTAGGATCGGCACTTAGCCACCCTAAAACTATGCTAGAATCACACCAATAAGTAACGGATGTAGGCTCATACCTTATAGAATCCATAACCGACTAATCCGGCAACTAATCAGTCTACTAAGGCGCGTGCGTTGCTCGATAGCGGTAGCCAGTCTACGTTTTTAAGTAAATCTTTAAAAGAAAAATTATTTCTCGAATCAAAGCAAATAGATAGTATAAATATAATAGGCATTGGTAATACCGCTACAAATATCGTTCGAGAAAACTGTATTGTTAAACTTAGTTCTGTGTATAAGCCGTATCACGTGACGCTGTCGTGTTTGGTGCTGGCCGAGTTAACCGGTGCTATACCGAACCTACCTATAGATACGGCGCGTTTAAATATACCAGCTGACATACAGTTAGCGGATCCGTGTTATGATCGGTCTTTCTTTCTGCATTTATTTGTGATATTTGCAAATAATTACATTGCGCAATTTTGCACACCCTGCCGCGCAATATTACACAACGGGGTGTGTAATATTGCGCAATTGACAATGGTTGTTGTTACTTTTTTTTTAATGTAAAGTTCCTTTGAGTTTTTAAAGTATATAATTTTGTTGCCATATAATGCAAGTTTAATAATAAAAATATTGATCTCATTTAATAATTGTATTTTTCAATTTATGAGGCGACAGTTTCAAATTGCGCAATCTTACACCACCCTACCGTACATACAAGCCGCTTCAATGAACTGTCTTATGACAGGTACACCCTGATATACAAAATTGGTCTTTATTCCGTGAAAACAGAATTTGTCCTGAACTTAAGTGTGACGGTATTCTTTATACATTTATTTGTTTCAGTCATCAGCAAATCGACATTATGTACCTACATACATACAAGCAGCTTCAATGAACTGTCTTGTGACAGGTACATCCTGATATACAAAATTGGTCTTTATTCCGTGAAAACAGAATTTGTCCTGAACTTAAGTGTGACGGTATTCTTTATACATTTATTTGTTTCAGTCATCAGCAAATCGACATTATGTACCTACATACATACAAGCAGCTTCAATGAACTGTCTTATGACAGGTACACCCTGATATACAAAATTGGTCTTTATTCCGTGAAAACAGAATTTGTCCTGAACTTGAATCTCTATAACAAGGGACTGATAAAATAAACTTTAAGTGTGACGGTATTCTTTATACATTTATTTGTTTCAGTCATCAGCAAATCGACATTATGTACCTCTACATACATACAAGCCGCTTCAATGAACTGTCTTATGACAGGTACACCCTGATATACAAAATTGGTCTTTATTCCGTGAAAACAGAATTTGTCCTGAACTTAAGTGTGACGGTATTCTTTATACATTTATTTGTTTCAGTCATCAGCAAATCGACATTATGTACCTACATACATACAAGCCGCTTCAATGAACTGTCTTATGACAGGTACACCCTGATATACAAAATTGGTCTTTATTCCGTGAAAACAGAATTTGTCCTGAACTTAAGTGTGACGGTATTCTTTATACATTTATTTGTTTCAGTCATCAGCAAATCGACATTATGTACCTACATACATACAAGCAGCTTCAATGAACTGTCTTATGACAGGTACACCCTGATATACAAAATTGGTCTTTATTCCGTGAAAACAGAATTTGTCCTGAACTTGAATCTCTATAACAAGGGACTGATAAAATAAACTTTAAGTGTGACGGTATTCTTTAGGGTAAAACCGTTAGAGATGGCCATACGGGAGAGATGGCCAGTCGAAAAATTTCCCAGTAATATACGCTAGATGGAGTTGTGTTGCGATTAGTTCGCTTCGTGCAGTGCTCGGAAGCATTACGTGATCAACATTTCGGACGAAAACAAATAAAAAAGTAAGTAAATAATGATTTATTTTTCATAGTAGTGCTAAAATTTTATACTAGGTTCATGTTTTAACTTGGCATGCTATATTTTCAATTAGTTACTTGTGTTTTAGTGTGTTTTTTGTACTTTGCATAAACAAGTGTTCGTTCTAACCTCAAAATGGCGGTCAATTAGTTTATTATTACTTTAATATTCCGTAAGGCCATCTCTCCCATACAAAAAGGAGAGATGGCCGTATTCACTCAGGCTTAGATGGCCATATTAGTTCGTGTTATTTTCTTGTATATTTAACGGTATGTTTGTTTGTTACAGATGCCAAATACGTATAAAAGGAAGGCTATAGCTACTCGTGGCAACTGGAGTGAAGATTCTTTGAAAGCCGCCATCAATTCCCTAAAAAATGGAGAAATGTCTGTATACAAAGCTTCTATCATCTATAATATACCTCGAAAAACCCTTGAAAGGCGGTACAAAAATAATAATGATAAAAAAGGACCAATGGGGCCCACATCAATGTGCGGAGATGAAAACGAGAAGAAACTTTCCAATCATATTAATGTAGGGGTTAGATAACCCACACATACATAGGTACTAATGTAACGCTAGATATAAGCGAGCGCACGCCTGAGGCGACGCTCATTACATGTTCATAAATACGTCATGTAACTGCGTCCAATAAACTATGCATTAGTTATTACCTGTCTTTAATTTGTCACCCACTACCTAAATAGATAATCTGGATTCAGACCAATATGTCGCAAACAAATAAAAAACGTAGCGAGCTGTAAAAATCTCTGACGGCTAACAGTGGGACGTTGTGTGCTCCGTGTTTAAAATTAATAAACCCGGTAAAAGTCGTTGTCTCGGCTTGTGTATCTGTTTATGTGTTATTTGTAGTGTTTAGGATCATTGTTCGTAAGTGATTTAACGATTGTAAGTGTATTATAGTTTTAATTCTGGATTAATTTCGGTAACTCACTGCCAAACTATTTTACCCGCTGTAAACAATTCCACTTACTTCCCCTACAGGAACGCAGAAAACTTTGACTTTTGACAGATGTTACGGAGCTGGTGAACGAGATAGGTCTGCGTGTACCATCTGCATTGTTGTGAATGCATAATCTCTTACATACGCCTAATGCCCATACTACGTACAGACAAAATTCATTCTTACTTAGAGCAAGTCGTACCTACATACAATGCAATATGTCAGAGAATTGATATCGATATTTTTAGCAGAAATAATTTTAAAATAAAACAAATATATGTGCGATGATTTTTTTGCTGGATGAACAATGTAAGTTTTAAGGATTATCAATGATGATAATAATAAAGTTGTACCTACCAGTGTCTATAAGAATACCATCAGTGAAACTTGTAATTGGCCATCACTTGTATTCATTCTCAACAAATAATTGTACTAGCTGTAAGTTTCCTTTATTTGAAAATAAAATAAAAAAATAAAAGTAAGTCATTTCATTTATTTTTCTTAGCAAAGATTTTTATCGTTTATTTTTTAAGTTACTTATTGTAATTTGTTTGTTATCGTTACTAATACATATAAAAATCCTTACTTATATTATAAATGTAAAAGTTTGTAAGAATGGATGGATGTTTCTTACTCTTTCACGTAAAAACTACGGATATGGATGAAATTTGGCACACAGATAGATTATGGTCTGGAATAACACATAGGCTACTTTTTGCAGCGATAACCGACATCCATGTGGTCGGAGCCGCGGGCAACAGCTAGTACTTTATATAGGGTTAATAAGATATGTCAAAATATATAGGCGATCCTCCCGATATCGGGGGGCCAATGTTGGCAACTCCAACATCTAAGCGATTATTTAGTGACATGTCACCTACTTTTATGTCGCCTGTCGTCAGGGAGCCAAACGTATGCAAACCGATAGACTAAGTAAAGATTTATCGCCATTAAATATAAATGAGTCAATTATTACGAGTGAAAAGGACTATTGCTCGCTGGTCACTCAGGCGACAGAATACCTTTCGAAAATCAATGGATTAGTGAACGATCAGGGGTCTCCCTAGCTAATAAGACGTCTATAATGGACATAACTCAGCGTCTTACTGGCATTGTCTCGTTATTGGCCATTAAATCTTCATGTAACGAAACTAAGTTAGCAAATATGGAAAGGCAGTTAGATAATGTTTAAAATAATCAACAAACATTATCGTGTGGGCAAAAATCATGTGGATCAAAACCAACGTATGCGGACCAGTTCGTGTACCACCAAGTCGGCAGCGAGGTGTCGTGTTACGTGTCGCTAACTAAAAGCAACTGCAAAAACTCCAGTCTGTAGATGCAATCAAATCAGCGGGTCTACGTTTGGAGAAACCAAAGGGCCGCAGACCACGTATTCTGATTAAAGATGTGCCAACTTCTATGGAGGAGTCTATTTTTTATTACTGTGTAGCGACCATTACCCATTACTACAACCGCTTCCGCTTATTACGGTGGGAACTCGGCCAGAAATCATACGATGCTACGTCATATGGTCTGAACGTATTGTAGGCGTTGACTTTTATTAGTTAAATTGGAAGATTTGAATCAGGAAGGAGTCGAAGCTATTATTAATATTGTTTAACTATAATTACCATGACCCGCATTTTATGTGACACTTCCTCTTCTTTTTCGCTTCAGCTAGCTAGCAATTAACCTTCCGTATTGTCTATTATTGTAATTATTATATTCAGTAATAAATAAGTAATTTAGTGCCTTCTGCCTTAGTTTAATTTCTGCTCCGCATAAGTGCCTACCCAGTTAACCGCGCAATTCGCGGGTTAGATTCCCGAGTCGTGAAGACTTTCAAGAAGCGGCCAAGAATAACCAAGCCGGTCGCTTCAACTGCCTTGTATCGCCAGAATATTAAGGATGAAATACCTGTGAAAGCACAAAGATTATCCGCAGACGTAAGTTGGATAATGGGCGTAAATGGATAGTATTAGAAATTGAACCTGTACCTAGTTAGGAAACATCTGGCGACTACTAAAGATAAAGTATTTATAGATTGGGCAACGTGTAGGTTCATTGATGACGTTGACGTCCTGGTCGACTCCTTACTATGTGGTCAGGGAGTTGAACCCGGTACCTCATCGCAGCTGGAGGAGGGGACACACTCGCCTATCTTTGTGTGTCCGGAGAGCGTCACGGCACCACCGGTGCCGTTAACGCTACTGTCGGTGGAGGAGGTTGCACGCACGCCAAGTTCTGCGTGCCCTCATTTTGTCTCCTCACGGGCGTCAACACCTGCTGGGAGCCGTAGAAGCTCTATGAGTTTAATATCAGAGTCCGAAGACTCTACCCTAACGGGCGTGCTGTGTTCTGCCAGTGGGAGACAGCGAGCCCGTAAAAGAAGTAATAGCCGGTTGCCGGCTTCCTGTAGGGGGCGAAAGGCTCGGCTTTTGAGATCTGCGCCGGGTTCTACTGCATTTAACAGACGGGACCAGGTAGACCGCACCCGGGAGGAGGGAGAGCGTGTCGCAGAAGAAAACGCGGCTCGGCTCCAAGAACTGGCACCAAGCCAAAACTCCGAGTCGGCTGCTGAGTTATGTCGGTCCGCGAGTGACTCAGTGGCCGTTATCGTTGTGGTGGCTACAAAAAGTACGCACTTAAAAGGCACATTCGTGCGTGCCCTTAAGACGGCTGTGGAGTCACTTGCGTCACGGTCAGCCTGCGATGAGACAAGACGTCTTTAGGGCTTGTTGGGTGTGACAGTTTCGGTATAGGTCTGACTTTTGCCGTTTTCCATGAACTGGGAAAAGTTGATGTGGCAATTGATGTATTTATTATATGTGTGATGATTGAGAGGGTTTGTGGGAGTGTCATCACCAGCATCTCTAAAGAAATATTGTCTGGCCCCATCGCATTCGATTTAAGACCCACAATGATCCTCCTCACCCCTTCCTCACTAACCGCCTTCAGTTGGAAGCAACCATCCCCAAACCGGTTAAATTCAAAATAGGTGAGGTCAGAAATATCCACTTTACCATTGCCTGGTGTGTCTAGAAAATGCTGATTTAGTATGTCTGGGTTTCTGCAGAAGTTAGGTAGATCATGGATATTTTGATTGTTTGTAAGGATGTTTGTTTTAAGTTGGCTCCATAGTTTTTTGGGACATTTAATATTTTTATTTGAATCAACAAGAGTAACCGCTTTAATTGGATATACCCCACTACAACATCGGCTGGTCGACCTGTAAGGTATTTAACTGAACCATTTTTACAACCATCTACATCTAAAAAAATCTATGATGAATCCGATGACCTAAATAAACAGCTCGAGCAGTGAGGAATTCGACCTAGAAATCAATTTTAAACCCAAACCATTTAATCAAAACGAACTCAATGATTTAATTAGAGGCCTTGCACTATCAAAAAAATCTGCTGAATTGCTAGCTTTCCGTTTGAAAGAAAGAAATCTTGTAACCGAAGAAACCAAAGTTTCAATTTACCGCACTCGAGAAAAAGAATTACTTCATTTTTCACTGAGGAGGATGATTTCCTGTATTGCACAAATATTGCTGGTTTCATGATTGCCATGGGCTTACAGAATTATGATCCAAGCGAATGGCGTTTATTTATCGATTCATCGAAGCGCAGTTTAAAGTGTGTTCTATTACACAACGGAAATAAACTTGGGTCAAATCGATATTTTAAGAAAAATAGAAAGACATTGTATGGAGACGTATTAAATTTGCTTAGTGAGAGTGACCTGACCAATGAAAATGTATGTAGTAGTGACGAATAAATATTCTTTTCAAACTGTAATAAGTTTTTTATTACACTAATATAATCGTCGTTCGAGTCATAAAATATTTTTGACCAAGTTTTAGGGCCTACTGTGCGCCGCCAACAAAGCCTAAGCCGAAGAACAAGAAACCATCTACAACTCACGCAACTTGTCACTAGCAGCAATAACATCGTGCATCCTACACCTGGGATGACGCTACACCAGTCTTCTATATCTTTTTGATTTCTTTAAATTTAAAAGCAAGATTGATTAAAAAATTAATTAGTTTTTTATTTTTATAAAAATAAATAATAGCACCCTTCTCTTTTTATATAGGAAAACGAAGAAAGTGTTCTAATGGTAACAAAAACCAGTAGTATTGCTAAGTTATTTTAATTTTACATTTTTTGTTTTATTAAGATGTTGTTTAGTTAATGATATATACAGTAAAATATAAATTTATAATTAAATTTGCGTATTTCTTCAAGGTTTTCACTCATTTCCAAGTAACAAAATAAGAATCTGATTAGGTTTAACTAACTCCATTTAGCATAATATGCCCTAAATGTAAACATTTTAATATTAGACAATTTTAAAGACTACAGTAAAAAACTTTGACAACTGCTCTTATGCAATTTTGTTTTATTGATTTTATATTTGTATGGATTGTATTATTATTGTGTGTTTTTATATTTAATTGTATTTTATTATTATGTGTACATAATGGATTGTTTTGTTTTTTAAAAGAATTTGAAATAATTTATTTTAATTGAATACCGTGAAACAACAATTGCAGTGTTTGTTCTATGTGCAGGCCGAAGGACTGGCAAAGCGATATGATATGATAATTATGATTTTGCACATACAATCAAGACATTAAGTTATGTACGTCGGCATTTCTTGAACCCAGTGAAATACCAGAGAGAGGTCATTTATAAAAATAAATTTAACAAAAAACAACCAACTTCAATACGGCAAGTTGCAGAATTTTCAAAATCCTTAAAACCCCTAGTCTCACGTAGGTATTGAAATTTAAACTTTCATGCAAACTCTTATCTTACTTTGAATTGATAACCTTCTCGTTATTGAAGTCGGTTAAAAACAGAGTATTGCAGCTGAAGCTGCAGGATTAGCACGATGATTCAAACATTCCAGAACTATTATATACCATAGCAGTGTTATGAAAATGATTCTGAGGAAAACCTTGCTTTTATTCCGAACAAAATTGTGGTCAGTGGCTTATCGTAATTACTCGACGCCGAAGACATAAAACGCATCAAACCGTACAAATAGAATATATTTAAGACGATTACAGAGTTAAATAAAGAGCAGAAATACAGTGGCTGCAAAATCGAGCGCAACAATGCATCTGAGTCGATGCAAAAGGCGACGCTCTCCGCATATTAAGTATGGAGAACGATCACAAAAGAATTTGGCACAAAAAAATGAGATGGACTTGGAGGCATTCATCGGTAGCAAAAGCTCACATTTATACATAAAGAAAAACTAATTTAAACACAAATGAAAACAAATATAAATTATTACTTTTTTTTTTGAAGAATTCTTTTTTGTTTTGTAATTAAGCTTTAATTATAAATATAAATTTTATATTTTGAGCACTGAGGCAAATATTATTTTAATAATAATTCTATTTTTTTTTTGTTTTTATTTACTATTTTTATAAATTCTTAAGAAGTTTCGGTTGGGGGGTATCCTTTGGCGCACTATGAAGATGGTACTTGTAATTTTTTTTAATATATTTTTTTAATAATTCGATATTTTTATGACGTCATCGTAAACTACGGTTAAAAATACGATGTTTTTATTCTGATGACCTTTTACCTCCCACCAGCGGTTTGGCGCCAAAAGCGTTTCAAAGATTTTGTATATCTTGGGGTTATTTTACATATCATTGTATTATTTTATATAGCTGGGTATTATTTTGTATATCATGGGATTATTTTGTATATCATGGGATTATTTTACATATCATTGTATTATTTTATATATCTTGGTATTATTTTACATATCATTGGATTATTTTACATATCCTTGTATGCTTTTATTTATCATGGTATTATTTTATATATCTTGGGAATATTTTACATATCATTGTTTTATTTTATATATCTGGGTATTATTTTACATATCTGGGTAAGTATTACTTCACATATCAATGTATTACTTTATATATCTGGGTATGATTTTACATATCATTGTATTATTTTATATATTTGGGTATTATTTTACATATCATTGTATTATTTTATATATTTGGGTATTATTTTACATATCATTGTATTATTTTATTTATCAGGGTATTACTTTATATATCTGGGTATTACTTTACATATCATTGTATTATTTTATATATCTGGGTATTACTTTACATATCATTGTATTATTTTATATATTTGGGTATTATTTTACATATCATTGTATTATTTACATATCAGGGTATTATTTTACATATCTGGGTATTATTTTACATATCTGGGTATTATTTTACATATCATTGTATTATTTTATATCTCAGGGTATTATTTTATATATCTTGGGATTATTTTACATATCATTGTATTATTTTATATATCTGGATATTACTTTACATATTATTGTATTATTTTATATATCTGGGTATTATTTTACATGTCATAGTATTATTTTATATATCTGGGTATGATTTTATATATCATGGGATTATTTTACATATCATTGTATTATTTTATATATCTGGGCATTATTTTACATATCATTGTACTATTTTACATATCAGGGTATTATTTTACATATCATTGTATTATTTTATTTATCAGGGTATTACTTTATATATCTTGGGATTATTTTACATATCATTGTATTATTTTATTTATCAGGGTATTATTTTACGTATCATTGTATTATTTTATATATCTGGGTATCATTTTATATATCATTGTATTATTTTATATATCTGGGTATTATTTTGTATATCATGGGATTATTTTACATATCATTGTATTATTTTATATCTCAGGGTATTATTTTACATATCATTGTATTATTTTATTTATCAGGGTATTATTTTACATATCATTGTATTATTTTATATATCTGGGTATCATTTTATATATCATTGTATTATTTTATATATCTGGGTATTATTTTGTATATCATGGGATTATTTTACATATCATTGTATTATTTTATATCTCAGGGTATTATTTTACATATCATTGTATTATTTTATATATCTGGGTATTATTTTGTATATCATGGGATTATTTTACATATCATTGTATTATTTTATATCTCAGGGTATTATTTTACATATAATTTTATTATTTTATCGTCCTTAGACCCCTCGCACAAAATTATGTACAAAAAAAGTTCAGCTGTCAGGCCTATAGTACCATCCGCCTACGGTACATTTTTTTGTACAAAATATTTAAATTCACTACGTGCATTTTTTTAATCTTCCTGGGCTAGTTTTTATAGAGCATAGTGTTCGCGAATGTTTCATTAGCTTTTTTAAGTTGATCGCGTTAAAAAAAAAATAAAGTTGTCAAAACCACATGGTTTGAAAGTGTGACACTTTTAGTTAAATCTACTATAATCTTGTAAATTTTAGTTTTTTTACAAATTGTGTTGTAAACAAAGATTTTCAACACAAAAATTTCGAACCAAGCAATAGTAGCCTTCGGGGCACTATGGAGATGGGACTTGTAATATTTTTAATGAAATTTTTTTTTGTCTTAATTCCATATTTCTATGACGTTATCCTAAACTACGGTCAAAAATAAGATGTTTTTATTCTGATGACCTTTCGCCTCCGACCACACCGGTTTAGCGACGAGTCTTTAATAAGATGTATTTTTACGTAGTACATTTTTGGGGGGCAACCGTTGCAGTAAAGGTTTAGTCTACGAATACTGAACCAAAAATCAATACGTTGCGCATATTATTTTTTTTTTTTCGCCGCCATAAGGTCTCCCAGGCGGCTCAAGAAGTGGGTGTGTCGCGGAAAACCGCCATTCAAATGTACCACTACCTTCGCGAAGTGTGCGCGGTAGCTGAGGCGCAAGACCGCGAAATGATAGGCGGGGACGACATTGTCGAGGTAGATGAGACTTACCTATATTCCAATAAGTACCATAGCGGTGGCTGTATTAGCAGGTTGAGAAAAAAAAATCACATTGAATTAATACCAAACAAAAATAGGAACACCTTAGACCGCATTATGCAACAAAATATTAGGCCTAATACCTACATGATGTCAGACCAACATCGGGCCTATGGGAGTGCATTTGAGACTTGGGATGGCAGGACACTTCAGTGTCAACCATAGCCGCCAGTTTGTTGCTGGCACTACAAATATCCCGGTGGACCCTGCCCTTGAAGACCCGGTGCCAGGCACAAATAATGTCCAGTGCAAAATACACACAAATACCTTAGAACGGCAATGGTTAGAAATTAAACGCCATTGCCGTACATGTCGAAGTGAACGCCGGCTCAAATGGTACATGGGCGAATACATGTATCGACAAAATATTTTAAGGAATTTGACAAGTGACGATGCCAGATTTCGTAGATTGCTCCGTGATATTCATCGCGTATACCCTGGAATGGGGCGACGGGGTATAAGATTAAGAAATTGCCGGTGTTCACCCAATTGTCCCCGCCGCCGACGTTAATAATAAATTTCGTTTGTCCTCTATACAACATCCCGATTCAGAGCAATCCGACTTGGACTGATTAGGTTAAGGTTATTTTTTTTAAACTACCCAGAAGTAGAAGCCCTTCGGAGCGGGGCTTCTACTTCTGGGTCTTGGGTATATATACATATGTGATTGTGGTTAAAGAATTAAAAAATGAATATTTTATATTGGTAAAAAAAATATTTTGTTTTTTTTTCATATTATGAACATGTTATCTTTAGCTTTATTTTAACAAACTTTATTATGAAAATTTTTGATCTTAATTTCAGGAAACCTAGCGACTGACTGTGATATTTAATGTTATAATTTTTCTTTTTAGGTTTTAAGACATTTTTTTTTTATAAAATTTCCTCGGATCAAATATTATAAATATGTTGACTTGGTCACTCATTTGACTCGCTCTGACCCAAAAACCACCGATAACTCCAAATTACCCAAACTCTGAACAAACAATTATGAATCCTTGAAAGTTTTGTCCTCTGTGGGAATAGAACCAGCTACCTGCTAAGCATATATAAAGATAAACACTACCCAGACACAAAACGGAGTATGTCCGCACTGACTGCGGTTGCGGTGACTGGCTCAGTGGCTTAAGTGGTTACTAAGCAACAAACTGCTTTTATACAAATGCATCATAAAGCCAATTTGGACATATGGCCTTGACATGTGGGGATCGGGATCAACTAGTAACTCAAACCTAGAGATTCTGCAGAGATTTCAAAATAATGTATTACGAATGCTCTCAAATGCACCTTGGTTTATTAGAAACACGGTGATACATGAAACTTACTTCTGGTGTAAAGCAACATTTATCAAAGGGCAACCGCTTGATCATTGTCCGTGCCGGCGGAATGGATGGTTTTGTACCAAACGCCTTGCTGATGTTTAACACGTTGAACGCCATGACGGGCACCGTGTGTCCGACAGTAGACTTTACCCCGGGGCCGCGACAAAATGTCAAGAACCGTCCAAAATTGTCGGGGTGTTTTTTGTTTAATATAGTCTGGAAATAACTAAAAAATAATATGCCACTTATGGAAACAGCGATATACTTATTATTTTCCGACATAACAAATGGCAGACACCAGTGTTCGTCGCGGCCTGCGAGAACGTAAAACCGTGTTACCAAGCGCGGGCGCCGCGCGGGTCACACTGTCGGCTCCCCTCACGCCTCGCCGCCGACCGCCGCCCGCACCCGCGACGCCCAGCGAGTCGCTTCACTCGTTCATTTGCCACTGCGCTCTCGTTGGGATATGTCGTGTTTTTATAAAAATTAGGGTTCCGTGAAAGTTATACTCGTACCTAAATCACCATGGATGAATTTGACAATTTTGAAGTGACTCAGGAAGATTTAGAACAAATAGAAAACATTGAAATAAACTTGTTGAATTCAAGTTTTCACATATCTTCTGAAGATGAGAACGAGATTATTTCAGTATCACAGCCAAATAAATGTAGGCGCCGCCGTCGTGTCATCTACTCAGAAAGTGAGGCTAGTGGATCAGAAAATACTGCACCTGATTGTCGAGAATACACTGAAACTGTTGGACATGAATGGGGACCACCAAAAGGTAAACAACGTCGTTTGATTGCATTTACTGATATTTCGGGGCCATCGTATGCTATTCGTTCTACAATGATGAACAAGTCTCCAACTGATTTCTATTCGCTTTTTGTCTCTGATGCCATGTTTAATTTTATTGTGTCTGCAACTAACAAATATGCTTGTGAGCAAATAACCAAGGAACCTCATGCTTCTGCTGGAGCGCGGATTAAACAGTGGGTTCCAACGAACCTTAAGGAGATGAAAAAATTCTTTGGTTTGCTTCTCTTTATGGGTGTGGTGAAGCTTTCAAAATTATCGGACTATTGGTCAAAGGATGAAATTGTAGGGCATCCTTTTCCTAGAACCGTTATGTCGCGTAACCGTTTTGAACTTTTGCTTCGCATGTTGCATTTTTCTGAAGATGATGAGGAAAATAAATCAGACAGGCTTCATCGCGTAAGGAAGTTGATGAACGATTTGAATGAGTCTTTTCGGCAACATTTTACTGCAAATGAAAACATTTGCGTCGATGAGAGCATGGTGCCATTTCGTGGTAGAATTATATTCAGACAGTATAATAAACAAAAACGTCACAAATATGGCGTCAAACTATTCAAGTTGTGCTCTGTGCCTGGATATACACACAAAATAAATGTCTATGCTGGAAAGAATGACAATGTAAACACAACACCCACAAATGTTGTGATGGATTTGTGTAAAGACTATGTTAACAGGGGGCATATTTTGCACACTGATAATTGGTATACCAGCATCGATTTGGCGCGAAGACTTTTGGACAAACAAACCCATCTTGTCGGGACGGTCAGAAAAAACAGACGAGGTCTTCCGAAAAAAGTCATCAGTACCAAACTCAAGAGGGGCCATTATTATGCTGAAGAGAGTCGAGATGGAATAACGGTATTGAAGTGGAAAGACAAGCGCGATGTTCTTGTTTTATCCACAAAGCACTCTGTGCGCTTCATCGAGATTACAAAACGCGGAAAAGTTGTTAGGAAGCCTCAAATCGTTTTCGAATATAACCAGGCTAAAGGAGGTGTGGATTTAGCAGACCAAATGGCTTCTTATGCAACCCCACTTCGAAAATCTATCCGGTGGTACAAAAAGATTGCAATAGATATGCTTTTGAATATAGCTTTGGTCAATGCTCATGTTTTGTATCAATCTGTAAACAATATAAAAATAAAAATAACAGATTTTAGGGTTGCTATTTTAAAATCTTTTTGTTGTAATCAACAAGTAGATGAACCAGCGCCAACAAGACCCAGAAGACAGAAACATGTTTTAGAGAAATTTGATGGTCCATCCAGAAAAACTAGAAGAAACTGTGGGGAATGCTACAAGACGAATGTCAAAAACTTGGGTCGCCTACAAGCTCGCAACAAGACCAAAAAAGTAAACACTTTTTGTAGCGTTTGTCCTGGCAAGCCAATTTTGTGCCATAACTGTTTTTATAAAGTACATTATTAATTTTTTTTTATACTGTATTCCTAATGATAAGCCGTGCAATTTCTAAAGATTTACAAATTTTTAATTACATAATTTTATCAAAGTTCGTACTTTATAATTAGATGTAGGTTATATTGACTGATTATTGAAGACTTTTATAAGAATTATTAAGGTTTTACTATTGTTGTAATTACAAACCTTTTGTGATAAGTAAGAAATTGTGTTGATCTCTTTATTTTTTTGTTTTGTATGTGTTGTGATAAACAAGGCAAACCTGGCACCAATGGAGAGCCTATACTTAGGTATAGGCTCTCCATTGGTGCCAGGTTTAGACCTGTTCTCATAGTTTATAAATTGATATTGTTAAATATGTATGGTTGTCGATTTTCTATAAAACTGATTAAAGATTTTTAATTTTATTTATTTGTAGTTATTACAACTCCTATGGATTTTTACAACCCCTGTGGGTTTTTACAACCCCTATAAGATCTGCTTTTTTCATTTATATTGGATAAGTAAGCTGAAACACTAGGTAAACCTTAAACATTTCGTGAAAAGAGAGCTTTTTACAAAAAATATTATGTACTGAACCCATTACGTATTTAATAGATGTTGACTGAAAACGAATATAATTCTAACGGCTTTCTAGTGCCTTCTAAAGGCTGAAAATCAATCTCTATGTAAGTATAACAAAACTCAAAATACTATGAAATAAAATACTTACTTTAGATACCTATTATCTTTTTGGGAACAATTTGTTGAAATGTCTATAAATTCTAAATCCTTTAGATTATTTTTGTGCCAAGGTGCCTGGCGTTACTCAGGGGCCGCGCGGGTCACTTGCCTTGGTAAAATGAGTCGTAACATTGTCTGTTGGCCACCTAGAGGTGCCTAAAGTAATCGAGGGCGTGCGGACACACGGGGTCCGACGCGGCGCCCTGGACCCGACGTATCGCGGTCACACGGTGTCCGCCGCGGCCCACTGAGCTATACATGGTTTTTCGTCTGGCGTTCAACGTGTTAAAGCACACCAAAAAAGTGGTGACTACCACGACAATATGAATTATGTAAATTATTCGAAGTGGATCCAAACGCAATTAATACCGAACCTTAAACCTAACAGTGTTGTTGTTCTTGATAATGCAGCATATCATAACTCGATTCAAAATCGTGCACCAATTTCGACTTCAAAAAAACAGGAAATGAAAGACTGGCTGAAGGAGAGAAAGATCGAACATTCATCGAATATGTATAAGCCTCAGTTGTATCAAATGATTTTACAAAATAAGGCCAGATTTGTTGAATATAAGATCGACGAAATCTTACGACAGCACGGCCATACTGTGCTACGTTTACCGCCGTATCACCCTCAGTTGAACCCTATTAAAAATATATGGGTGACACATGATAGTGAAAAATTACGTGGCAAAGAGAAATATTACAATGAACATGAGTTCTATAATGACGTTAGCAGAGGAGAAATTTAACAGCATAAGTGTAGAGGAATGGAAAAATGTTTGCCTGCACGCCATTAAAGAGGAAAACAAATTTCAAGGCACGGATGAGGCTTTAGATATAATATCAGAACGAATTATTGTTAACACAAATGATTCATCTGATGAAAGTGGGGATGAGAACGAGAGTGAAATGTCTGGAGTTGAAGAAGATTAATAATGTAATGATTGTTAACTATTTTAGTCTCTAGCTTATCATTGTTTAATGTTATTTGATGCAGTTGGTGTAACTGACTATAAAAAGTATAAAAAATATAAAAGTTCTCAATTATTTATTTCCTTATGTGCTGACCGTACACAACTACAAATCCAAAAATCTCTCTAAGATAATTTACCTATATGATTTTATATATCATGGGATTATTTTACATATCATTGTATTATTTTATATATCTGGGCATTATTTTACATATCATTGTACTATTTTACATATCAGGGTATTATTTTACATACCATTGTATTATTTTATTTATCAGGGTATTACTTTATATATCTTGGGATTATTTTACATATCATTGTATTATTTTATATATCTGGGTATTACTTTACATATCATTGTATTATTTTATTTATCAGGGTATTATTTTATTTATCAGGGTATTATTTTATTAATCAGGGTATTATTTTATATATCATTGTATTATTTGATTTATCAGGGTATTATTTTATATATCTGGGTATTATTTTACATATCATTGTACTATTTTACATATCAGGGTATTATTTTACATATCATTGTATTATTTTACATATCAGAGTATTATTTTACATATCATTGTATTATTTTATTTATCAGGGTATTACTTTATATGTATATCTTGGGATTATTTTACATATTATTGTATTATTTTATATATCTGGGTATTATTTTACATATCATTGTATTATTTTACATATCATTGTATTATTTTATATATCAGGGTATTATTTTATATATCATTGTATTATTTTATTTATCTGGGTATTACTTTACATATCTGGGTATTATTTTACATATCATTGTATTATTTTACATATCAGGGTATTATTTTACATATCATTGTATTATTATATATATCTGGGTACTATTTTACATATCATTGTATTATTTTATATATCTGGATATTAATTTACATATTATTGTATTATTTTATATATCTGGGTATTATTTTACACGTCATAGTATTATTTTATATATCTGGGTATGATTTTATATATCATGGGATTATTTTACATATCATTGTATTATTTTATATATCTGGGCATTATTTTACATATCATTGTACTATTTTACATATCAGGGTATTATTTTACATATCATTGTATTATTTTATTTATCAGGGTATTACTTTATATATCTTGGGATTATTTTACATATCATTGTATTATTTTATATATCTGGGTATTATTTACATATCATTGTATTATTTTACATATTGTATTATTTTATATCTGGGTATTACTTTACATATCATTGTATTATTTTATATATCTGGGTATTATTTTACATGTCATAGTATTATTTTATATATCTGGGTATGATTTTATATAACATTGGATTATTTTACATATCATTGTATTATTTTATTTATCAGGGTATTATTTTACATATAGTATGACCATTAGTGCTGTGCACTCCCTGAGGTATGCGCGCGGTGAGACGGGGGGGTTAGAATCGGCTGCTGCGCTGTCAGTGCGCCGTCAACGCTTGTGACGGCAGGTAGTGTTATTTGTATCGGACTGTCTATGTCAGACGCACACGAGATAAATATTCAAAGATGGGTCGTGCGTTATCTCGTGATATGAAGACTGTCATTTTTAAGGTGGCTGAATATTTTAAGAAAAGAAAAGCAGACTAAGAAAGCTTTGAATTTAAAAAGAAAAAACACGTTGTGGATGATTTTGACCTTGGAGTTATCAGAAGAAAAATTCATCAGTTTTACGAAGTTGAAAAAAAAATACCAAGTGTCCGTAAGTTACTATCAAGTTTGAGACAGGATGGCATATTGAATTGTGGACGGGAATATTTAAGACAGCTTTTACACAAAATGGGCTACCGTTACAAAAAATGCAAATCAAAGAGACATCTCCTTATAGAGCAGCCTAATATTACAGTGTGGCGGAAAAAATATCTTACACAAATCAGAAATTACAGAACGGAAAACCGAAACATATATTTTCTTGATGAAACATACATCAACGCCAGTCACCATGCCAGCAAATGTTGGCAATCATCGTCAGAACCCGGTATTCATGCTGATATTGGGAAAGGACGGCGACTAGTAATACTCCACGCTGGGTGTCGAAATGGCTTAGTGGATGATACATTGACTATATTCAAATCCGATGCTAGAACCGGTGACTATCATGGAGATATGAGCGGACCTACTTTTTATAAGTGGGTAGATGAAAAGTTAAAAGATAAGTTGCTGCCGAATTCTGTGGTTGTAATGGACAACGCGTCTTACCACAGCGTTCAGATTGAGAAGAAACCAACTATATCAAGCCTCAAAAGTGAAATGCAGAACTGGTTGCTACGCCATAATGTAGAATTTTCAAGAACCATGTTAAAGGCTCAACTGCTACTTCTTATCAAAAATACACAAAAAGAACCCGTGTATAGAATTGACGAACTCCTGAAAGCCAGTGCACACACTGTTCTGCGTTTACCTCCGTACCATCCAGATTTAAATCCAATCGAGTTGGTCTGGGCTGATATTAAAAACAACATAGCCCAAAACTATATTAATTCTTCTCTAGACGAAAAGATAATCTTATTGGATAAATTGTTTTCGGAATTCACGGCGGAAAAATGGCAGAAATGCGACGATCATGTCCAGAAAAATGAAAATGATTACTGGAGTCGCGATAGTAGGTTCGATAATGTTATCGATTCATTCATAATAAATTTGCAAGACTCTGATTCAAGTTCCGGTGGCGAAGAGGAAGATGAAGATGATGACGAAATGGAAGATGAAGTTGAAACAGAATCTATGTCAGAATAACTTTCGTTAGAATATATAATTGTTTGTAAATATAAAAAATGTTTAATAAAACAAGTCCTGTTGTGAATTATAACTTTCAATTCTTATTTATCACCTGCATATTTTTAATAAAATATGAGTATATTTGGGTTACATTTTAATCAACAAAGTAAGTATATATTACAGATAGATAGCCTCCGACCAACGCAACGTCCCGCCACAAGTCTTGCCTTAGAAATGCAAACTGATATCGTAAGATCTGTCCGACATGTATCGACCTCATGTGAACTCATGCACTTTTTTCTTCGCCCCCCACCTCGCCGTGCATACCTCAGGGAGTGCACAGCACTAATGGCCACACTATATCTGGATATTATTTTACATATCATTGTAATATTTTATTTATCAGGGTATTATTTTACATATCATTGTATTATTTTATTTATCAGGGTATTACTTTATACAGGGTGTCTGGTGGCAGATTTATGTTTTTAAATACGATTACTTCAAAAAGTAATAAACGGTGCGGGGAGGGAGTGGTGTCATTGGAATCAGTGATCGTGCGGATTTCTCAGTCACGATGTCGCACTGGTCGAGTGAGCATCGCGCGTTCGCCATCGAGGCATTTTTCAAGAGTAACGATTCGTACGTAATTGCGCGTCGACAGTTTTGTTCACACTTCGGTATACGACGAATAAGTGATGGGCCGAGTGTGAATTTAATTCGTTCCTGGGTGCAAAGGTTCCGCGCAACTGCGTCGGCTATGAACACTCCACGGCCAGGGCCCAGTCGATCTTCAAGGACTCCCGAAAACATTGAAGTGGTTGAAGAGAGTTTACGTGAAAATCCACAACTTTCGATACGGAAAAGGGCAGCCTCACTAGGACTTCCAAGAGCGATTATTCATGAAATTTTAAAAAAGGATTTAAAGTTCCATCCATTCAAAATTCAAATCGTTCAAGAACTCAAAGAAAGTGATTTTGTTTCACGCAAAAATTTTTGTGAGACGATGTTGGAGCGTTTTCGTACTGTGAATCCCATTTTTTGGAGTGACGAGGCTCATTTTCATTTAAACGGGCACGTTAATAAACAAAACTGCCGTTACTGGGCTCCAAGAACTCAAAACCCTCGACTGAAACACCAAAAGCCATTGCATTGCCCCAGGGTAACTGTTTGGTGCGCCTTATCCACGCATGGAATAATTGGACCATTTTTTTTCGAAGATGCTCGGGGCCAGGCGACAAATGTCAATAGTGACAATTACCGACGCATGATAACGGACTTCTTTTTACCAAACCTGCGAGCTCATCCATCGTTTTCATCGCACACGTGGTTCCAACAGGATGGTGCGACTGCACACACGGCTAGAGATTCGATGAATTTGCTTCGGGAAGCTTTCCCTCAAAAACTTATCAGTCGCTTTGGGGACATCCCGTGGCCACCCAGGTCCCCTGACTTAACCCCAATGGATTTTTTTTTATGGGGCTACCTCAAAGAGAGAGTCTACAGCAACAATCCCCGAACTGTAGTGAACTTAAAAGAAAACATCCGTCGAGAAATCAGCGCAATTGAATCAAGTTTACTGCAGCGTGTGGCGCGTAACACGAGGCTCCGCTTTGAACAATGCGTGCAACTTGACGGAAGACATTTGGATGACATAGTGTTCAAAAAATAAAATCCGCATTATTAGTCTGTCGATTAATATTTCAAATAAAACAATATATCAAATAGATTTTTTTTTATTTAATTTTGAAAATATAAATCTGCCGCCAGACACCCTGTATATCTTGGGATTATTTTACATATCATTGTATTATTTTATATATCTGGGTATTATTTTACAGATCTGGGTATTATTTTACATATCATTGTATTATTTTATATATCATTGTATTATTTTATATATCTGGGTATCATTTTACATATCATTGTATCATTTTATATATCTGGGTATTATTTTATATCTCAGGGTATTATTTTACATATCATTTTATTATTTTATCGTCCTTAGACCCCTTGCACAAAATTATGTACAAAAAAGTTCAGCTGTCAGGCCTATAGTACCATCCGCCTACGGTACATCTTTTTGTACAAAATATTTAAATTTACCACGTGCATTTTTTTAATCTTCCTGGGCTAGTTTTTATAGAGCATAGTGTTCGCGAATGTTTCATTAGCTTTTTTAAGTTGATCGCGTTAAAAAAAAATAAAGTTGTCAAAACCACATGGTTTGAAAGTGTGACGATGACATCTGGCAACGACACTTTAAGTTAAATATATAATCTTGTAAATTTTAGTTTTTTTTACAAATTGTGTTGTAAACAAAGATTTTCAACACAAAAATTTCGAACCAAGCAATAGTAGCCTTCGGGGCACTATGGAGATGGGACTTGTAATATTTTTAATGAAATTTTTTTTTGTCTTAATTCCATATTTTTATGACGTTATCCTAAACTACGGTCAAAAATAAGATGTTTTTATTCTGATGACCTTTCGCCTCCGACCACACCGGTTTAGCGGCGAGTCTTTAATAAGATGTATTTTTACGTAGTACATTTTTGGGGGGCAACCGTTGCAGTAAAGGTTTAGTCTACGAATACTGAACCAAAAATCAATACGTTGCGCATATTATTAATTTTTTTTCGCCGCCATAAGGTCTCCCAGGCGGCTCAAGAAGTGGGTGTGTCGCGGAAAACCGCCATTCAAATGTACCACTACCTTCGCGAAGTGTGCGCGGTAGCTGAGGCGCAAGACCGCGAAATGATAGGCGGGGACGACATTGTCGAGGTAGATGAGACTTACCTATATTCCAATAAGTACCATAGCGGTGGCTGTATTAGCAGGTTGAGAAAAAAAAATCACATTGAATTAATACCAAACAAAAATAGGAACACCTTAGACCGCATTATGCAACAAAATATTAGGCCTAATACCTACATGATGTCAGACCAACATCGGGCCTATGGGAGTGCATTTGAGACTTGGGATGGCAGGACACTTCAGTGTCAACCATAGCCGCCAGTTTGTTGCTGGCACTACAAATATCCCGGTGGACCCTGCCCTTGAAGACCCGGTGCCAGGCACAAATAATGTCCAGTGCAAAATACACACAAATACCTTAGAACGGCAATGGTTAGAAATTAAACGCCATTGCCGTACATGTCGAAGTGAACGCCGGCTCAAATGATACATGGGCGAATACATGTATCGACAAAATATTTTAAGGAATTTGACAAGTGACGATGCCAGATTTCGTAGATTGCTCCGTGATATTCATCGGGTATAAGATTAAGAAATTGCCGGTGTTCACCCAATTGTCCCCGCCGCCGACGTTAATAATAAATTTCGTTTGTCCTCTATACAACATCCCGATTCAGAGCAATCCGACTTGGACTGATTAGGTTAAGGTTTTTTTTTTTTTAAACTACCCAGAAGTAAAGCCCTTCGGAGCGGGGCTTCTACTTCTGGGTCTTGGGTATATATACATATGTGATTGTGGTTAAAGAATTAAAAAATGAATATTTTATATTGGTAAAAAAAATATTTTGTTTTTTTTTTCATATTATGAACATGTTATCTTTAGCATTATTTTAGCAAATTTTATTATGAAAATTTTTGATCTCAATTTCAGGAAACCTAGCGACTGACTGTGATATTTAATGTTATAATTTTTCTTTTTAGGTATTAAGACATTTTTTTTTATATAAAATTTCCTCGGATCAAATATAATAAATATGTCGACTTGGTCACTCATTTGACTCGCTCTGACCCAAAAACCACCGAAAACTCCAAATTACACCCAGACTCTGAACAAACAATTATGAATCCTTAAAAGTTTTGTCCTCTGTGGGAATCGAACCAGCTACCTGCTAAGCATATATAAAGATAAACACTACCCAGACACAAAACGGAGTATGTCCGCACTGACTGCTCGGTTGGTTCAGTGGCTTTAGTGGTTAATAAGCAACAAACTGCTTTTATACAAATGCATCATAAAGCCAATTTGGGCATATGGCCTTGAGATGTGGGGATCGGGATCAACTAGTAACTCAAACCTAGAGATTCTGCAGAGATTTCAAAATAATGTATTACGAATGCTCTCAAATGCACCTTGGTTTACTAGAAACACGGAGATACATGAAAACTTTAACAGGCCCACTATTAAAGAAGAGATAACAAGGTATTGCAAAAAATACAAAGAAAGGCTGCAACATCACCCCAATAATCTAGCTCGAGATTTATTAAAAGAGGATCAAATTGCCCGTTTGAAGCGGTGGCGTTAAAATTCAATCTTTAAAGAGATTGAATTTAACAGGGGATGATACTCTGTGGAGTATCAGCCCATTAAGTGATCTTAACTATGAGAAAAGATCTGATTATGGCTCTCCGATTACAGATAGTATCAAAAAGAAAAAGGAGCCATCCATCTGTTTAGTCATGAAAAAGGCAACAGATAGACCGAGTTACTTTCTTTAACAACATCTCCCATCTTATAATACTTTAATTGTAGTACGTTGCAGGTCCCTCAAGACTCGCCTTTGTGGAAATATATGGGGGGCCAATGTAGGGTTGTTGAAGAACCCATCTTCGCAGAGTGACTGGAAGCAGCTGGATGCAAGAAGCTGATGACTGAGCCAAGTGTGGACATACACTTGAGAGGCCTGTGTTCAGCTGTGGATTGTGATGCGCTGATGATGATACTGCCATCAGTATGCCATTCTGAAAATATAAGAAACATTTAAGTATAAGAATTTTAATTAATTAATCTAACTAATATTATTTTAGTGTCTTATTTTTTTATTATGCTACTTAGGTGGCAAACAAGCATACAAGCCTATGGACGCTTGCAATACCAGAGGTATCACTTGGGTGTTGCCAACCCATTTTTTTACACCAGGGCTTTATGATGGGCCTATCCCTGGGATAGGAATACGTTTCTTTCAAAATGCATCCCTAAATGAGCGCTAGAGGCCTGTACTCACACACAGGAACATAACTACACCACTGTTTGTAGTTATTTGGCTGTGGTCTTCTGTAAGGTGGTGTGGGAATCGTATAGCAGCACTCGGGAATTGAACCCGTGTAACCGCAAAGCAAGCTACTACGCAAGCTAAGCGAGCCAGCTATATAATACAGTAGGAGTGGGTCGTTTTCGTTTTTACAGAGAACGAAACGCGACTAGTTTCTCGACGACGAAAACTAGTCTTCGAAACGGTCTTCGTTCGCAACTGGTTCGAACTTTGAAAACTGCCTAAAAGACGAAACTATTCAAACGCTCAGACTAGTTCAAACGATTTCATGGGTTCGTTCGTCTTCAAAGCAGTTTAGGTTTTTTACAATACGATGATATGAAACGTTTTTATAGACTTCATTTTTTACATTATTTATTATGAAATATTTATTACATTTACATGTTTATACATAAATTAACATTTTTTGGGTATTTTTAATATTTTTAGTTTAAATTAAAAACAAAAACAACTTTAATTAGTTATTACTACTAATTCACGCTCAATTACAATTGATCCAAAAAATCATATATGAAAATAATTCCACGAAACTTATTATTCCAGTTCATTACTAGTGCAAGACGACTTTGTGCTTTATGTCAATGAACATAAAGTTGCATATTACTTTCATCGTCTCATTGCGGACGACAACGTCGCGACGATAACTGGTTTAACTGATAATAGATTATCGACCGTATTACCGTACGAGAAAGTTCAATTTTCAATATGTCAATAAAAGACTGTTTGTGAACGTAGATACAGAAAGAGTTGCAACGAACGTGATAATTGAATCACTGCATTCTCGACTGTATATTTTTAGTAGTAAAGTAAGAAATCGCATCACACAATTCGAAGACTAGTTTCCACAACGAAGACTGCTTTGACGCAGGACGTAAAACGGTCCTATCGTCGCAGACTACAAAACGGTCTCTGTAAACGGTTCGTCTTCGCAACGCTCACTCCTATAATACAGGTAGTTAATATAAGGATAGAAATTTTAGTTGGAAATTACGAAGAACGATAGAAACATTTAACAGAACTTTACTTTAGAATAAAACGTTACAGGAAATAATACAAATATAAACATGAACTAAGAATAGAATTACAGACAGAACACAATAGGAAATTTAGAGACAGTTACTTAGGCACGATCAATAAAGCACGCGGTCGCGGCGAGCGAGGTCTGTCTAATGTATAGAACGGAAAGTTCCTCTGTTGCCGGGCGCACGCGCCGGCCGCCTCGTCGCGCGGGACCCTCCGTGACGTCACGGCTACCTGCTCCCGCGCGCGCCAATCATGCAGTAATCGCGTGTGGTGCCGACTCATTGGCGGAGCGTTTATACTCAGCGGATAGTTAGCCACAGTGGAGATCCTTACCCAGTCGGGCTTGCTCGCTAGTATTGTGCCCTACCTCTCTTATCGTCTGCCTCGGTGGTCCAGTGGCCGCAGTATGCGCCTGCTGTGCACGAGGTTGTGGGTTCGATTCCCACACAGGGACAAAACTTTGTGTGACCCACGAAGAATTGTTCTGAGTCTGGGTGTAATTTGTGTCCGTTAATTGTATGTTTGTAAAGTCCCCCGCGACACAGAGCTTGTTCTCTAGTGCGGGAGTTGTTTTTTAAAAAAAAAAAGAAAAAGAAAAAAAGATCGTCTTCTGTTTATATTATAAGGTCTGATAGGGAGTGTAAATAGCCCTTCCACATGATGTGTGGGAATAACATGTTGCGGACGAAGGTGTCGTATTGAATCTTGGTAGAAAAATGACCGCTCCTATCGTCAAAATACAAAATGCGACTGGCACCGACCTGGACCGTTCTTCTGCTGGTACGTGCCCGTATCGACCAGCCGGTGATTTAAGCTGTAGAGAAGCGCTCTTTACAAAATCACCAGCTTGGACTTTTAGAAACAGTAGTAAATCCCGGAACTGAGTAAAAACGAACTTCGAAATCACCAGCTTGGACTATTAGAAAAAGAAGACAATCCCGAAACTGAGTAAAAACGAACTTCGTTTCGCGCGTTGAGTACAGACTGTCCGCTAGGAGTGAGCGTTGCGAAGACGAACCGTTTACAAAGACCGTTTTGTAGTCTGCGACGATAGGACCGTTTTACGTCCTGCGTCAAAGCAGTCTTCGTTGTGGAAACTAGTCTTCGAATTGTGTGATGCGATTTCTTACTTTACTACTAAAAATATACAGTCGAGAATGCAGTGATTCAATTATCACGTTCGTTGCAACTCTTTCTGTATCTACGTTCACAAACAGTCTTTTATTGACATATTGAAAATTGAACTTTCTCGTACGGTAATACGGTCGATAATCTATTATCAGTTAAACCAGTTATCGTCGCGACGTTGTCGTCCGCAATGAGACGATGAAAGTAATATGCAACTTTATGTTCATTGACATAAAGCACAAAGTCGTCTTGCACTAGTAATGAACTGGAATAATAAGTTTCGTGGAATTATTTTCATATATGATTTTTTGGATCAATTGTAATTGAGCGTGAATTAGTAGTAATAACTAATTAAAGTTGTTTTTGTTTTTAATTTAAACTAAAAATATTAAAAATACCCAAAAAATGTTAATTTATGTATAAACATGTAAATGTAATAAATATTTCATAATAAATAATGTAAAAAATGAAGTCTATAAAAACGTTTCATATCATCGTATTGTAAAAAACCTAAACTGCTTTGAAGACGAACGAACCCATGAAATCGTTTGAACTAGTCTGAGCGTTTGAATAGTTTCGTCTTTTAGGCAGTTTTCAAAGTTCGAACCAGTTGCGAACGAAGACCGTTTCGAAGACTAGTTTTCGTCGTCGAGAAACTAGTCGCGTTTCGTTCTCTGTAAAAACGAAAACGACCCACTCCTACTGTCCGCCATTTTGGCGAACCATTCAGTTCGTACATCAAATGTGCCAAACGCCATCTATTGGATTCTTCCAACACTTTAAAACGGGTTGGTGACATTTGTATTATTAATCCTACAATAAAGAGTATTCTATTCTATCTTAATATTATAAATGTGAAGTTTGGGTGGATGTGCAGATGTTGCTTTATTGTCTTGGGTAGCAAACAATCATATGACCTGCCTGATTTTAAGCAGTTACTGTCAGCCTAAGGATATTTGCAATACCAAAGTTACCACTTGCATATCACCGAGCCATTATTTTTCACCAGGGCTTTAAGATGGAATATCCCTGGGATAGTAACAAGTTTCTTTCAAAACGCATTCCTAAATAAGCGCTGTAAACCTGTACCTACACACGGGAACACAACTACACCCTTGATAGTACTTATTTGGTATGGTGGAGGACCCACCCCAGTTGGGCTTGCTTGCTAGTATGATGCCCTACCTGTAACCTAAAAGTGCTGACTAGGCAGGCTGTATGCTTGTTTGCCACCTAAGTAGTTCTAAAATTGCACACATACAGAAGTTAAAAAGAAAGAAGGAGATAATAACCTTGTTCTAGATCAATCCCATGATACACCAGGCTCCAGTATCAAACATCCCTGGTTCACAGTATTGTACTCGTGCTGTTCACTCTCGGTCAACATCAAGCATACTGCTGAAGCTCTCAATCAATGTTGTCTGAAAATATAAATATAGATGTAAACATGTGGGTTGTACAGCTCTAGAGCTTCACTAATACAACTCCTGTAATTGTGAAGCTACATAGAACCAATCACAGGTTTAGTTCCAACTAGTTGGTGTACAATAAAGAGTTTTCTATTCTATTCTAAAGAAATGGTAAAGGTACCTCTGCGTCCCACAGCTGAGAATAGGTATTCTTGATCAAGAGAACAATCCTTACTAATATTATAAATGTGAAAGTTTGTAAGAATGGATGGATGTTTGTTACTCTTTCACATATAAACTACTGAGCGGATCTGGATGAAATTTGGCACACAGATAGATTATGGTCTGGAATAACACATAGGCAGTACTTTTTGCAGCAATAACCGACATCTACGCGGGCGGAGCCGCGGGCAACAGCTAGTGAGTCATAATACACACAATAAAGCCTATTTCACATAGCATGGGTACGGTGACATTTAGAAATTAAATTATCTAGAGATGTAGTAAATGATTACTACAAATTTAAAAATATAGATTTAATCGATATCATTTTGGAAGTAAGAACCAATTTCATGATTAAATTTAGATACAAAAATCAGTTTAATAGTATTAATTTTGAGAAAGTTATAGAATTTAAAGAAGAAAGAACTTATTTGGTTGTTAATTAATTTAATCAAAAAAAAATATTATTTTCACATGCAATCAAAAATTATTATTAACAAAAATAACCTGAATAACATTGAAATTTAAAACTTTAAAAAATAACAGGTCAAATTTCGACCATTCAGCAACCATTAACAATGAATTATTAATTGTAATTGTTGTGAATATTAAATATTTAGATACCAATTTTGAATAGTTTATAAAACAATTGATTATAATAATTTAATTGTGTCAATCCCCATGGTGAC
This sequence comes from Trisateles emortualis, assembly GCA_947095525.1. Taxonomy (NCBI): domain Eukaryota; kingdom Metazoa; phylum Arthropoda; class Insecta; order Lepidoptera; family Erebidae; genus Trisateles; species Trisateles emortualis. Next base: position 289,679 of record OX352756.1, read on the forward strand.
ATGTTCCATTTGTTCATCAGTCATAAAGCATTTTAAATTTTTAAGATTTAAGTTACTATCATGTACAGAATATCCTTTAAAATATATATTAATTCCTGTTCATTAAAGACGCCATGAGGAAAATTCAAGAATTATTTGACTCTCTTGTTGGTCTAGTGGTAAGTGACTCTGACTGGTAAGCCAAAGGTGAGATAAGCGTGGTTTTTTTTTTATACTACCAAGGAGGCAAACAAGCATACGGCCCGCCTGATGGTAAGCAGTTATCGTAGCCTATGGACGTTTGTAACACCAGGGGTGTCACTCACGCGTGGTTGTTCCGAATCCGGGTGTAATTTGTGTCCGGGGACAAGGCTTGGCTCCTTGGTGCAAATATTTTTATTTATTTATTTCACAAACAATTTATATTGTATTTGAAACATGATTCACATAATATAATACGCCAAAACACAATTTAATAACGAAATAATAATAATATCAATAATTAAATTAAAATAAGGTATGTGTCCAAAAAATTAAAAAGTTTTAAAGTAGTCTTTTACAAAAAATATATGTAAAGGCATGTCTGATACACCAACACACATGGTGATACGTTTGATGAGACCCATTTCGCACATTTTATATATTTTTACGAAATAAAAATAGGATACGAGCCCGAGGGGAAGATTTAAGACTACATGGACCGATGTAATGCGCAGAGATACAAGGGCATGCTCCATGAAGACAACGTCATGGATAGGGCGAAGTGAAAGAAGAACACGACACCACCATGTGGGATAAATTGTCAGGAAGAGAGTAAAATATATGAGCAAGACTCACCTGACAGATGTTCCATGTTTCTTGTGCTTCATGGCGGTAGACTGCAGCTGGTACTCGTACTATCACCCGCGCTCCTAAACAAATAAAAGATATTCGCCATTAATAAAAGTAAGGGTTTACATCAACCTAGGTAGGACCATATAAATGTATGTTTTTAATAAATTTTATAAAGAAGTAATCATAATAACAAGCAAATTCGTAAATGCCCAAAAATACCCCAATGACGTTAAAATTTAAATATATAATGATTAATAATTAAAGGCGCCATAATGAGGAGATTTGAAATAATAATGACGAAGACTAGACACAACCGCTTTCAAATAGGGTGTATCGTTAGGTACTTACATCTTTTGATCCTGAGAATCCGAAAGAATAGGTAAGGCAGGTAAAATATTCATTGTCTTCAATTCTTATACTGTATTTACGAAGTTTACTACTTGTATCTAAAGTCAAATAGAATTTAAGAAATGGTAATAATTAATAATTGAAGGAGCGAGCCCTTCAGAAATATTAATCAGAGTTGAAACCAGAACACAGTAGGAAATGGAGCCAGAGCCAAACATGGCAGACATAAATCTACTAAATCTTAATCCCATATTAAAAATCAATACTGTATGTACGAGACGCGACACCATGCCATAGATAATAGATAATTTATTTGATTTGATGTCATTCTCGTTAATGTCAAGTCAGTGTCGCATTGCCAGTGTTGCCACCGAATTAACACCCCATTAATTTTAGTTTTCTTCTAGGTTCCGTAGATCTTTTCCCTAAACATAAATCTCTTTTTCATACGCAGACAAAAATTCTTAGTATTTAGTTTCGCAGAAAATGTTTCATTTAATATTTTGTTCTTGTATTATGTTCAGTCAGAGTCACTAACCACTATACCAACAGGCCAGTCAAATTAACAAATCAAATGTTAACTCAGTGGCTTAATAGTAATAATAATTCAGGATATAGTTTTCATATTTAATACACAAAATCTTGTATTTTGTGTATTAAGTTTGTAGCTTACATAATTCCAAAGATAAATACTTTAAAACTAACACATCATATATTATACTATAAAACTTATAACTAAACACATTTTACCGGTGTCGTGTTACACCTCGCTGTGTTGTGCAAACGTCCGCGAAAACGTCGATACGCAACACCCTTTGGCCAAAACTCTTCCTTGAAAGATGAGTCAAGTTCTAACGAATGAAAATTCGTGCGACGCGGTAACAACTTCTCGACCCTCAAGGTCCAGTTGACTTGCTTCTGGATATACTCCACAATATCTTCGGCCTTCGTGGGATGATGCAAGCGGGACACATATAGGCGTCGTTGGTATTGCGGGACGCAGCAGCTCATTGGGTCCTGTCGGTGCGGTACCGCACTGTTTCCTACAAGGTATATTTCTTTTCCTTTTCTCGACCTTGATGAAGCAATCCTTGTCCGTGTTAGATTTTGGCTAAGTGCTTAGGTGGTTAGCTCGCCATTTACCACGGCGCGGCGTGTTGTGGGTTCGATCCAGAATATTGTGTGATCGGACACGACACTGTACTGATATTTGTGTGTGTCATCCATAAATCTTGTCCCGAGTATGCTGGGTATACTTTGTTTGTGTCGGTTAATTGCATGTTTGTAAAGTCCCCCGGGACACAGAGTTCATTGGGGGAGGTGATAAAAAAAGTGCAACCGGAAAAGAAATTAGTAGGTTCGGTTAGAGGTTAGAACTACGACAATACATCGCCCGAAACAAATTTACACAAACAAACAAAATTACTTTAGCAATTTATAGAAACTCTCTCATTTTGTCAATAGTATGAATTGAAACGTTGAGAAACTCTCACTCGATAATATTTTATTTTATTATTTATTTTTCCACTCTTACGTCTATTTTTTACAGGTGTTAACCCAATACAATAGAGTAACTTATCCTAATAATATAATATTCATTGGTACATATGTACCTAATAACTTTTATATTAACTAAACAATATGAGTCTATAAGATTTTAGTTTGGAATTAGGTTTATAAGTAATGATAATATATAATTATGGTTGACATTTAACAACAAAATCGTTTATAAACTGGCATCACTTTCGCAGTTCGCAATGAAAAACGAATCTGTCAAATGAATACTAGCAATAGTGGCAATAGGAGCAATGGCTTATTATATGGCATATTATATTACAAGGAGGACTTTTATCTTTGTTAAAGTTTGTTATATTATCTCTGACTGAGTGAGTGAGCGAGGCTGAGGTTATAAAACTGAGTTTAAAGGTGAAGAATTGAGCAGTGAGATGACCTGATTAAGTATTTTGGATTGGCATGTCACAATAATATTGAAGCGGTTCATGGTTTTTGGCATAGTACTGCAATATACTGCTCCTTTATCATGCCTTTTGGTAAGTCGTCTTTTAAAACCTAGTGATTATATAGTTACCCTGTGCATCATGCTACAGTTCCATACAGCCACAGGTAGACAAGGCTGTGTGTGTGTGTATTGTTGTTTAGGTTAACTATTAGATACACCTTCATGAATACATAGTTAACCTAGCTAGTGAGCTTAGACTATATTTTTCAAATCTAACCTAAAACCTATCTGTTCATTGAATATCCTTACTAATATTATAAATGTGAAAGTTTGTGAGTATGGATGGACGGATGGATGTTTGTTACTCTTTCACGTACAAACTACTGAACGGATCTGGATGAAATTTGGCACAGAGATAGATTATGGTCTGGAATAACACATAGGCTACTTTTTACAGCGATAACCGACATCCACGCGGGCGGAGCCACGGGCAACAGCTAGTAAATAATAAAAATAACTGACTAAATATAAATAATGACATTATCTCTATAATAGCAAACAGTAAAAATATGTAAAGACATATCTTTAATCTCTGGTGTAATAAAATGGAATTGGCAACACGCAAGTGATACCTCTGGTATTGCAAACATCCATAGGCTACAGTAACTAACATCAGGCCATATGCTTGTTAAAAATTATAAATTGTGTCATGATGGCTGTCCACACTGAATGGCCCGCTGGAGCAGCCAATGTCATGGTTGTCCTTGTGGCTAGTACCCTTTGTGCAGCTTACTGTTCCCCCCCCCCACTTTGATGATCCCTCATCTTATAGTTAGATTCCTTACGTTAAACATAGCCACACATTCATATCTGAGGATTGGACTTAGTAAAAAAGTAATTGAAAATATGTCCATTACCAAGTCTAGTCATATTATAATTGATTCTACCCGCGGCTCCGCGCCGCTGTAAAAAGTAGCCTATGTGTTATTCCAGACCATAATCTATATCTGTGCCAAATTTCATCCAGATCCGTTCAGTAGTTTTTACGTGAAGGAGTGACAAACATCCATCCATCCATCCATACTTACAATCTTTCGCATTTATAATATGAGTAGGATTAATAAGATATATTTTTGTCAACAGAGTGTGATACAGACATGATACTAAGAGCACCAAGTGCTGTCTACCACGGAGCACACTGGAACAGTTCAGATAATGTTAGATGAAGACGGAGACAGGAGCTATGGCTGATCTGTCAACATTCATCACCACTGCTCATAGGTAAGTTAACCACTACAAGTTTTATATATTACTGAGGTAGTAAACTAGCATATGGCCTGCCTGATGGTAAGCAGTCACTATAGCCTATGGGCGAGGGTTTAGTGATGAACGCACCCCTTAGTGAGTGTTGGAGAGCTTTTTCTTTTCTTTATAAATGTCAACTCCCACACTAGAGAACAAGCTCTGTGTCGCGGGGGACTTTACAAACATACAATTAACGGATACAAATTACACCCAGGCTCAGAACAATTATTTGTGGGTCACACAAAGTTTTGTCCTGTGTGGGAATCGAACCCACAACCTCGTGCACAGCAGGCGCATATTGCGGCCACTGGACCACCGCGACAGTCAATACAGGCAGTCGCTACAGTCACAGGAACACAACTACACCACTGTATTATTTGGTGATCTATGAAGTTCCACTGCATGGTTAGTTCAGTGGCTTAAGTGGTTACCACACCATTTACTACTATGCAGCGTGATGTGGGTTTGATTCCCAAAATTCAAATCCCAAAACAAAATTTGTGTCTTTTTTTATTTTAGTATACTACCAAGGTGGCAAACAAGCATACGGCCCGCCTGATGGTAAGCAGTTACCGTAGCCTATGGACGTTTGCAACACCAGGGGTGTCACTCACGCGTTGCCGACCCTTTGAAAACCTTATAACTCCTTTCTTGTGTGATTCATAAAACGAGTTTATATATATTTTTGTCAAGTCCGAGCTTGTTCTTTAGTGCAAGAGTGGTCATTATGTCTTTTAACAAAAGTGAAGGTCCTTCCCAAGTTTGGCTTGCAAACTTGTATGGTGCCCTGCTTCTCTGCTGAGCTGGAGGTTGTGGGTTCAATTGCCACCTAGGACAAATCTGTGTGTTATGAGCACAATTTAATGTTTGTCAAGTGTGATTTAACTATAATATGTATGTATTTGAAATATGTATGTATGTTTATCAGTCTAGTTTAGGATCAGAGTTGACTGCCTCTGATTGTGGGTTCGATTCCCACGCAGGACTAAACTTTGTGTGACCCACAAAGAGTTGTTCTGAGTCTGGGTGTAATTAGTGTCCTTTAATTGTATGTGTGTAAAGTCCCCCGCGACACAGAGCTCATTCTCTAGTGCGGGAGTAGTCTTTTTAAAAAAATGCCCTTGTGTGAGTTGTGCTAAATATTACTATTCTAATGTCAGTTTTCTGTTTGTGTTTAAGGTGATGGTTCATCATGGTGTATGAAGTAGCAGTCTATTGAAGATATTGATGGAGCCCCTAAATGTACTAGACAATGACTACATCTGATGATCTGACTGAGTGCTTAAAAATGACATGCGAAGAAATAATAAATAAGTGAACAGACTTTATGGTTCGGAGCAGTGATCTTATTAATGACTTATATTTAATACTATGCAATACCAGGGGTATCACTCGCACGTTGCAAACCCTAAACGTGATAAATCAGACTGCTTGTCTCGAAGTTAATTTAATTGGTATACAGCCTATATTTAATAGGTTCTATTACCCTCTTTAGAATCATTGCACTGTAAAAAGTGGGGTACTTATACAAGTTACAAGTTAGTTAGTTAGTTGATGAAGGTGATATGTCACTGGTTCATAATTTATCAGGAACAAGTTGCAAAGTTGTCATTATTATTGTGTGATTATTTGTTTATATGAGTAACTTTTAGTTAGAAATACTAAATAATGATTATTTTTATGTAGTCTGTATAAAATAAAACAAAATTAGAAATTTTATTATCCTTTTTCCACAGGTGAGTTAACGAAAAAAATAACAAATAGAAAATGAATGTGCGTAGTAAGTAACACAAAATCCTTCAAAGTACCTGATTACCGGTCTGGTAAAGGTGGGATAGATGACCCAGTTTTTAAAAATGACCTCCTAATTTTAAAAATATAAATTTTATATAAATAATATCTATGAATTTAGCTAGTTTAATTTTTGGACCTACCATTACAGATTTTGCAAATTTTAGCTTTTTGTGGAACTCTTTTTTTGAGGATAGATGCCTACCCGTAGGGATAGTTGCGCCACCATGAAAATACTGAGAAGGATAGATGCCTGCGGCGCGGGAAGGATGCCCTTCATACTGTATACCTAAACGAAAAACTCAAGCAAACTTTTATGAGGTTTTGAGGACAATTGGTGTTTTAGCAGTAGAAGGCTGCTCCTAAAACAGAAATTGTTTCCAAGTAAAATTAAAATGACAAAAAACTAATTTTTGTTCATAATATAAAATTTACTAATTTAAATAAAGGAATAATAGGGAAAATTAAAGCAATTTCTACATCAAAAATTAAAAAAATAATTGTAAAAATCGTTAAATCAGCAAAATCATTGCAGTTTTCAAAATCTTTTGATTGTCATCGTTAGCATATAATTCTACTTAATTTGAGATCAAATAATACAACCATAATAAAATTCTAAGAATAAAAATTCTTAATTCTTATTATAAAATATTAATTACTAGCTGTTGCCCGCGGCTCCGCCCGCGTGGATGTCGGTTATCGCTGTAAAAAGTATCCTATGCGTTATTCCAGACCATAATCTATCTCTGTGCCAAATTTCATCCAGATCCGTTTAGTAGTTTTTACGTGAAAGAGTAACAAACATCCATCCATCCATCCACACTAACAAACTTTCACATTTATAATAATAGTAATGATTAAGTTTCAATATTCATAATTGCATAATCATAAAAAGTCGTAATTAAAAAAAATTAAACTAACACAATAAAGATCTTCATTTTGTAATCCTACTTAAATGATACTTAGTGGATAGTGCTTTCAGTTTTCCACATGTTGAGCAATAATTTTTGCAATAGGTTTCATGTAGCCAGTTCTGACACTTTACACATTGAATCCAGTCATATTTAGACTTCGTTTCTTTATAGTTTTCAAAACATTCTATGCAGTTATCTTTATTTGTATCTTTAGGCTTATCCTGTTCATCTCTCTTAGTGCTCTTTACCGGCAAACATTTAGTTTTCGTTCCCTTAATTTTATAGGAAGGTGAATTGTCTTCTTCTTCACTGTTTGAACTGTAAATAATACGCCGTGTTAGTTGTCCGCGGCCTTGGTTAACTTTTAAATAATTATCATTTTCTTTATCACATACATCAGTAAGGTCATCATCGTCGTTGTCACTAAAACAATGTTTTTGTTGTCGTTCTTTGTTGCTGGTTCCTTTCTTTGTTTTCTTAAGTTCTCTTTTTTCTTTGGTAGTTTGTCTTGTTTTTCTTGTCTAACTTAGTTTTTATTTGTTTTTCCTTTCTTTCAGCCACATCTTTCTTTTGTTTTATATTTTCTTTTGAATTCAAAATATCTGCTGAATGTTTTGCCCTCTTAGACATGGTCAAAAGATTTTTTGGTATAGGTGATGCTTCTATTAGAATTTTCGAAGGTGTTTCTAGACTCTATATTGCTGCTTTAAATCTCTATAATTGTAGAATCATCAATAAGAATAAGAATATTTATTTGCTCGAATCATGGTTACAGGTTATAAGTAGGTAGTGTACAAAGTTCAGCATGTCTCACCGCTGTCGGTGTGCAAATTTATACAGTAGAAATTATTTATAAAATTAAGATTACAATATTAGTTTTTGTGCACAAGTTACAATAGCTGTTTGAAATGTCAAATAAAAAAAAAGAAATAGAATGTCCTGAAATAATAATAATTATAATTTAACAATAGGAATTTAATGACAAATAATTTAAAATAAGAAATAATTTAATTAATAATAAAAAATAGTTTCTATGTAGTAATTGAATTCTCTATATAATACTTTTACATGTCATAAATTCTCTTATTGCATAAAAACATTGGTTTGTAAGCCATTTTTTGAGTGCATGTACAAATCGAGATGGTGGTAGTTCTCTTATATCTTTCGGTATTTTGTTAAACACTTACATGATATACATACAATAACTGTTTTTTATGTAAAGTGGTGGACATTGACGGTAACTATAACTTACTCGGATCTCTAAAAATATATTTTTTATTATCACATGCCTTTACACACAGGTCAGGGTGCCTTTTAAAAAACACACCAACTTCCTGGATATAAATGGATGTTAGAGTGAGCAATCCTAATTTCCTAAAAAATCTTGAAAATATGAATACCTTCTAAAATCTCGGAATCTATCAAGAGATTAGGAGATTCTCTGTCAAAGTCAAACTCATTTATTTATTTAGATCAAATTCATGATACTTATCAACGTCATTAAAACAAATGCCAGCATACGGTTTACCTACGGCCAATTCGCTGACTAGGGTAGGGCCTCGAGAAGAATTAGCAAGACATTTACAATTTGGTATGAGTTACAATACTGGTAACAAAAAGGAACGGAAACCAATAAGAATGAAATTTAGATAAGTATTTTATTAATAAGTAAGCAATATTTAAAAAATAATAAATTTAGCTTTACACTATATGGTATGAGGGATCGTTTCTTTTTGTAAGTATAAGATAGAAACGTGTCGAGATCACATTGCAATCTTAGTAAAAAACTAGAAACTATATCTTTAATATTTAAAAATAAATCATGCCAAGATTGACCAGCCACCCCAAGTAGCTCCCGTTCACGAGCATGACTCACAGACCAGCCATCATTTCCTTCGCCATATTAGAGGGAAGGAAATGACCCGGCCAATACGACACCACAAGCAATGACATTTCGGTGAGCATGAAAATCCAAGACATAATAAGAAAAATAAACTAAATAGAAAGTCAATAATGATCACAAAACGTCTCTTGACAAATTTCAAATGTAGTTATTATTCTTATATAATTCTGCATCAAAATTAGCAACTAACCCTATGACTTTTTATCATTTAAAAAGTCATTAATTGTGTAATAACCCTTGCTTAAAAGATGTTGTTTTATTTGTATTTGTGTAAGGGTAGGTACATAAATCAAATCAATTCTGCATCAGATTTTGTGCTGTCTTATTTTGTTCATATTCAGGAATATTTGCCTTTTGATTGTCCAGCTCTATTTGACAAACTACAGAAGTAGAAGTCTGAGGTAGAGTGCTTACTGTTCTTTGTTCAATAGATTTACGAGATACAATACTTTCCGAGACATTGACAAGCTCTGGTTGACGATCTAACGATTAAGACTAAGTTTGAGCCTGGGTTGTTGACTTTCGATAAACTTGATGAGGTGCACGAGAAGTGCCAGGATGTTCGCTATCCAGTGCAGTATCTGATAATAGGAATGTAGTATCTGGCAAAGTATTTCGGTCAACTGGATAAATACCGCTACCTCTAAAACCAGCAAGAGCATTTGCAAGAGTGGCAGCGCGAATCCAAGCATTACGTATTACGCTTTCCTGCGTTGCAACGGCTGATCTTTTTATTTGGATTAAGGCGCATAAATTGATTAGTTTCTTGGTTGAAATAGGTTTTAAATGGCCCAAATACTGATCTGTCTAAAGGCTGTAAAGCTAAAGTTGTGTGACCTTGGTAAACACAATAAAATTATGTCATTATCTGCAGCAACTTGCAGCATATTTGATGCACTTGAGTGTGATGAGTGACCGTCTAAAATAAGCAGAACTTTACCATGCGGCTTTAGAGGTATGAAATGTTCTGTTAGCCATTTATAGAAAAGCTCAGCATTTATATATGCCGATTTTTTATTAATATATACTTTTGAGCCCATTGGAAGTTCATCTTCAAATTCAGGTTTCTTATTCACACCTTTTATCATAAGAACTAGTGAAAGAAAATTACCAATTGCATTGCAACAGCCAACAATTGCCATTGTTTTACCTTTCTCAGATGTGACTGAATTGACGACTTTGGCACCTTTTTTCATGCATATGCATATGTATTAGCATAAGTATTTATTAAGTAAATAAAAAACAAAAGCGCAACTATTTACATCTAGATGCATACTTGATGAATCAGTATATTGACGTAATAAAAAATATAACGGAATTAATGACAACTTATAAAGTTATACAACAGCGAATACTAACCTTAAAAACCTTTTCGCCATGGAGATGAATGCACACACGAGTGAAACACGTCCTCACAACACGACGGCCCGTGGCTAACTGAGGTGCGGAGTGACTGCGGCTCTTAATTATACTATTGTTTATTAGTCGCGAGTATGGGAATTGAAAATGAGGCATCTATCCCACTGGGGCATCTTCTATTTTATTCCGATGCGTTCAATATCAAAATTCTCGCCTGCAACGTCTATTTTCAATATGTCGACCTTTTTGAAAGGAGTATAGTCGTCATAGCTCTCTTTAAATAGATAAGACCCATATTCCTCTACATGTATCCATCGTATCCCATCTCTAAAAGAAACTTTCTCTTTATTAACATATTTTTTTAGATTTATTTGATGAAGTTTATTTTGCAAATCATCAGGATCAGGTACATAAAGTGGTAGTATAAGGTGAGAAAGTTTTAAGAAAACACAAAGCTGTCGTGGTTTCCTAAAACTTTCTCAATTCTCCCAAAATCTCTATCTGAATCCAGATACGAATGGCCTACCTCAGGAAACTTGTCATCTATTACATTAAAACAGTGTTTTCTTATCAAACACTGATACAAAGCTATCATGTTAAAATTTTTGATCTGACCAGCGCATGAATCCGACCATATTTTTTTTTTTTTTTTTTTTGTTTTAAAAAAGACAACTCCCGCACTAGAGAACAAGCTCTGTGTCGCGGGGGACTTTACAAACATACAATTAATGGACACAAATTACACCCAGACTCAGAACAACTCTTTGTGGGTCACACAAAGTTTTGTCCTGTGTGAGAATCGAACCCACAACCTCGTGAACAGCAGGCGCATACTGCAGCCACTGGACCACCGAGGCAGTCCGATATTAGTAAATGATCTTAATTTTGACATGCATTATCGACCTCTATAAATCTTAATAAGGAATTAGCTACCTCACAACTCCCACGGTCACCTACATCCTTTGTCCAAGTGTAGCAGTATGACTTCTCTTTAAATCCATCAACAACAAGTTATAGAACCAAATCTGTCTTAGGTAAAACGCTTTACTAGTAGGTATCTTTGGTATAGGCATTGTCTCTTGCAAATCTACGGTTATGTGAAGTAAACTATTGTTTTCAGCGGGCCGTTTTCTGTCGGCAATAATTGCTTCAACAGCAGCATGATAATTTGATAGGTGCTCATGAGTTGAGCTCCCAGCATCACATTTAGAACATGTATCGCTTCTGGGGTAGCCAAATGACAAATTGAATTCCGTCAAAAATATTTTATTATATGTAGCTCTTGTTATTTTAAAACGCGGAGGCAACTGCTTTTTTGATAAGGTAGATGGCCCATTTTTTGCAATATTGAAATAATTTATGAAAACAAACTTTAACAGATTATTACTTATTTATTTGTGAATATAATCAACATACAAATCAACTTTTATGATAAAGTTTCTTTAAGAATAACAATTGTTTTTAAAAAACATTTAAGTGGGCCTTTATATGAACATAGGTACTTACTTATTATGGCCCGACATTAATTACGTTATCTAGAACGGATAAAAATATGTTAAAACGTAAAACTTAACCTAACTATAAAATTCTTAGGTAATCAGTCTGTAACAATACTTTTTTTGGTCATAAATGGCACTGTGGGCCATCTTAGGCTTAGCAAAACTTAAACTACCTACAAAACAAAAATCTCTAAATAAAATCAATAAAACACAGTTTTGTGACGGTATTCTAACTGAGTATAACATTTGGTAAAAACTTTTTTTTTTTAAATACTGACAAAATATTTTTTTCCACAATTTTGGTGGGCCTTATTAGGAGTATAGTAAAAAAAATGAAATAGGAACTTACTAAATCCCCAAAAGTTTAATAGGCTCTCATCTTAGTCACATTCTGGACATATAAAATCCTCTATGTCGTTCTTAGTTAGCCCCACACATTCTTCGTGGTACCACACAGAACAACTAATGCAGTGTATATCTGCGACACGATCGGCTTTACAAGCTTCGCAATACCATCTTTCACCATTATTTTCTTTTGTTCTTTTGCCTCTATTTTTTACATTTAGGATCTTTTCTTTTAGTTTTCGCTTCTCCGGTTTCCCGTCTTCTTTATCAGTTTTGTTCCTTTGGTTATTTCTTCGACTTTCAGAGTTTTTAGGCTTCGGTTTTGGTGTTTTTGATCCTTTTTCTTTATTTTCTTTAATAGCATCAAAAAAATCCTTGGTTACTTTTTGACCAATATAATTAATTGCTTTTCGTCTTGGTTTACTTTTGATTGTTGCAAAGTTAGGCGTTGGTATAAATTCGTGAAACAGAGACCTCTTTTGCGTTTTCTTATTACTTCGTTTTACATTTGATAGTGGCACTTTGTCAGAATCATCCGAATGATCATCTTGTATTTGGATGTGTCGTGTCTGTTGGTCTGTATGAGCAGCTATTTCATCAGATGGATCCAGCTTATTTTCTTCTGATTCTGATGAATGCAATTGCATGAATTTGCAATGTGTTTATATCAGTATTTTCATCGTCTGAGCCTGATGTAGAAGAATTGATCACTGGCCCTCGTAGTACATTCTGTCCTGGTCCAGTCGCGCTGGGAATCGGAGATTGAAATTGTGACGCCCTATCGTATATATTCATGTCTGATGCTGTAGGTGGTTCAACAATATCTTCATTAGCTGGTTCAGAAGAGGAACTGTAGTCAACCTATTTCCTACATGCGTAGGTTGGCGAATTTTGTTGCTGAAGAGTATGTAGAGATGGAGGTTCAGACAAAGGCTGAGGCAGAGGCAGTAATGTTTTTGGTTCAGGGCAACAACCAAATACATCATAATCTTCAGCTAATAATGATGGCGACATGCAAAAGCTTTCTTCACAATACGTGTCAGAGTCATTATTGTGATGAACAGCTGAATCTAAAGCTGCTGAAGCAATTGAGTTAGAAGCAGTTTCATGCACGGAAGGCCTCTGAGTAAGGATAGAAGGTGCAAAAGCCTCCTCGGGAATTGCATTTGGATTGTAGGGATGTAGCCCAGTAGCTCTAAACCCGTTCTTAATATTATCTTGAGTTGCGCACTTAGGCCATACCTTAGAGAAAATTTTGTTAAACCTTGCCTTCGTGAGTTTGCGGTCTGAATGACGATAGGCGTACAACAATACTTCGTCATCCCAATGGTGTTCAAATGACTTATTCACCGATTTATCTAACGGTTGTAACTCATGGGTTGTGTTTGATGGTAAACAATATAATACGATATTGTTCTGATCTGCTGCATCGACAATTCTAGCATCCAAATGCGAAGAAGCTCCATCAAAAACTAGCTAACATTTCCCGGGTGACTTGTAGTTGCTGAGATGATGGATGAAATCAATAAACAATTCAGTAGTCATGCTACCTTTTGGTGCCATTCTGACTATAGTGTCATCAGGCAACTTATCGTTAAATTCTGGCCTTAGTCTTTTGCCTTTAAATATTATCAAAGGTGGAACTGAATTACCTGAAGCGTTGACACACATGGCAATGGTGACGTTTTTAGCATGTTCCTTCCTGTGCGATAAAATGGACTCTCCTGCTTCCCTTTTGCGCAAGAACTTGTTGCTGGTGGTGCAAGGTAAGCCGACAACCCTTTTCATCTATATTGTATAAACGTTCAGGATGTTGAGGGATGTCTAACTCGTCATACAATGTTTTAATTGCCGTGAAGTGTTGTTGCACAATGTGCTTATTTAATTTTTGGGCTCTTGCAGAATTCATAAATTGTGCTTTGCGCACAGAAATTTCAGGGTTTCTTTCCAAAAAAATTGCAGCTATTTTCTACCTGCAATGGATTTGTTGTCATTGAATGTATTTGGAATTTCATGCGTGTCACGAAACAAGTAGGCATGTTTCCTAACAATCTTGCGAGTCAACGGCACGCCTACTTGAGCCAGACGTATTATTCGTCTGGCTAAATTTTGTTCTTGCGCTTTAGTTAATGTACTCGCTCGACCAGTTCTCTTTTCCACACTGCCAGACTTCAGATGGTTTCTTAAAGTCCTTCTTGGGATACAGAAAGTAGCTGCTGCCTTCCGTTGTGACATACGGCAGTTTTTTACCGATTCAATAGCTGATTTCAGTTGTTCCTCAGTCCACTCACCACTTCGCTTCTTATTGTTTGTTTCCATTTTGAAAATAAATTAAATTTTAAGATATGAACGTTTATAAAAAAAGATAACAGATTCAAATGAACACACTAAAGATGTGAGAACTTTTAATTTCGTGCCTAGAGTAGATTAGAGAAGGTAGGTATAAGTAACACATGGTCCACTTCAATACTAATAACTAAAAAATAACCAAAATGACTAATTTTCTCATGTAGGTTTTAATGAAACTATGATATTCTATTGTCCTAATAAGGCCCGGGCCATCTTGGGAACCTGTGTAGTGGGCTTTTATAGGGACTTTACCCGGTTCCAAGAACTATTTCTTTTAAATGAAAATTAACAAAGAAAACAAACAAGACTTACCTTCTCAAGAGTGTCCATAAACTTAAGAAACGTTGCATTAATAAAAAACTACGAAAACAGTTTGTATTTTATAGTCAAACTAAAAAGTTTGTGAGCGTGAGGTTATAACTCGTTAGCCGTTTGCAACGTAACTGACAAACTGTCAACTACTGAAAAGATGGCGGCTCCCTTCCTGTGATATGAACTTGCAGTTTAGTTTATGGTACTAATCGAACATGGGCGCAAAATTCAGACTAATTCCTACTTAAAAAAGTATAAAATTTTGAAACTGGGCCATCTTACTGTGCATTTTAGTTTCATGTAACAATAAGTGTTCAAAGTGAACCGTAACAAATTCAACGGCGTCCGTTACTAACAACTTTTTGATTGATTCTTAAGTCAAAAATATTGTTTCTTATGTCATTTTTTTCAATTTTAAATACGATCATTATTATAGTTTTTTTTGAAAACTTTAATAATGATGATCGTATAATAAACTTTAATAATTTTAGTTTCATTAAATAGTGGTGACAAGTATAGTTTGTGCATACTTTTCTCTTTCACATCATCACAAAACGGTCGGGAAATCTGATAAATAAATATTATTATTATATGTGTAGGTACCCTGTTATATGTATACAGGCACCTACTTTGTTCTACAAGAATTATCTAATGTTCGCTAGTATACCACTTGGTCTATGAGGAGGGGTAAAGCTCTACAAAGGGGCTTACCGGCACTGGTCCGACAGATAACACAATGTTTAATTGACACAATATTTATTTCTATATATTTCACCAATATTCTTAATATATATTTTTATACTACTACTTTTGTACGATTAGGCTGTGGAATGAGCTCCCTGCCGAGGTTTTTCCAAAAGACTATAGCATGGGGTTCTTCAAGAAAGGAGTTATAAGGTTTTTAAAGGGTCGGCAACGCGTGAGTGACACCCCTGGTGTTGCAAACGTCCATAGGCTACGGTAACTGCTTACCATCAGGCGGGCCGTATGCTTGTTTGTCACCTTGGTAGTATAAAAAAAAAAAAAAAAAAAAAAAACTACGTTATCTACTCTAATAGCCTAGTACTCTGTCAGCCCAATTCACAGCAACTGGCCGCCGCTCCTCTCACATACCTCACGCTTACACACAAGTTAGTCTTACACACACATACATGTCCCTACATATGTATGGTATACAGTTACTCCCATATTGCAGGAACCGTCTCTTCTATAATGTTTGTTAATGTTGATACTCCCACTTGAAATTTTTTGAAAGTGATTTGAATGATTTCCATTCTCCAGTTGCAAGATTTTTGAAAATAAAATAACACATTTAACTACTACACCCTGTATACAGGATGTAAAAAAAACCAAAAATTAACGCTAAATCTTGGGAGGGATGATTCTGCTCATTATTTTATGAGACAGACAGACGTCAAATACAATTTTGTTGTTGTAAAAAATATCAGATTAAATTAATTTAAAAATACTTATTTCTTCGAAATAAATGATTTTCTTTCTTTCTTTCTTTGTTTCTCTTGCCAGGGTTCTATACTCGTGGAAAAAATTGCATGAATGGCCTCTTTGTAATAAAATAAATATTTATCACCTTTCAAGCCGCCTTGTTCAGTGGTCTTGATAAATTGGATTTTTTCATCATCGAATCATCGAACTCGAGAGAAGGCAACATAGGGCTAGCCATGGGTAAACACAGGATTAGGTAAAAGTAGACCGATTTTGTCGAAAGTTTGGTCCCTGACTTTTTTTTATTGTCATAGCGAATGCTGTGCGGATGGATGGGAAACTGAAGCCGACTAAATGTAAAAGGCAGTTGACTGTTAGATGGCTGGAAACGAATTCGAGGAATAAAAACTCTAGTTCCCACATGGCTACCACAAATAATTTCGGCATCAATGACACGTGAATCTAACGCTCTAATAATAAGACGGGTTCCGTTACACAACCCAACAGTCGGGTTTAAATTTCATAAAGCATTACTATACAACCAACGTTTAATTTTAGAATGTGTTTATTCTTCTTCTTAAAAAGACAACTCCCGCACTAGAGAACAAGCTCTGTGTTGCAGGGGACTTTACAAATATACAATTAACGGACACAAATGACACCCAAACTCAGAACAACTCTTTGTGGGTCACATAAAGTTTTGTCCTGTGTGGGAATCGAAACCACAACCTCGTGCACAGCAGGCGCATACTGCGACCACTGGACCACCAAGGCAGTCAATGTGGTGGTAGTCCTGCGGGAGTTATAGAATTTAGAAATTCTACAGGATAGTTTAAATCATCATTATGATCGTCCTCAACCACAGCGTCAGAACTCAATTGGGACTGATTTAAATAAACAGCGGCAGCTGCAAAAGCTTATCTGTAAAAGTTAAAAATCTGTTGGTCCATTCGTGGCCTTCCGTGCCAATCTTGGCGGAATTGCTGTCCATGATGCTAATTCCAGCCTTGGTTTCCACTAGTATATGATGGATTTTGGTTTGGTGGCGTAAATTTTAAACATGTCGGGGATTTTCTCAATCTGCATGACAATATGGAATAGTATTAGAATTAACTAATGACATCAAATCTTGATATTTTCTTTGAGAAATGGGTAAACTTCTGGGTAAGCCCTCTTTAGTTGTGCATCTTTGAAAAGTTGTACTCGTAACTGTTTTCTAGTTCTGCAAGATCTTATGTTGACTGTTCTGTAATTCTCTTTATACGAAGTCTTATACTAGTAAACACTGGGATTGTCTTTTTCAACACGTAAAACAGATATTATCATTAAAATTATTTTTTTATCCATCTGTGTTCGTATTTAAATTGGTGATAGGCTTCTGCAAGGATGGAAGTAAAACATTTTTATTTGGAGCTGGGACTTTTGAATAGCACTGCTCAGTTTCATGACCAATTTAACTACATTTACCGGAACGCCCGGCTCGGGGAAGCATTGGCATATTTGGACGACGTCATTATTCCCTCAGATACGCTTCTGCAAGGAAAAAATCCCACTTCTGAATATGTGCTGTGATTCCTCCGGGACTATCACGGCATAGACTCCATTTCTTGGAGGGGGTGTTCTCTTTGCTTTGATCCTTGTGGGCGCACGCGTAGGGGTGAACTGGGCCCCTAGTAAGTCCCCAATCAGTGGTCGATTGATTTGCAACCTTTATGTACTTTACCAGCCCATTGGACAATCTCATGTCTTCCGGTTTCTTACTGACGTGCAGCAGAGCCCAATGAATGAACCGACAGGATGTTAAAAACGTGACACCATTTGTATCCTTCTTTAGCATGATGTGTAAGTAAACATGTAGGATATTTCCCACTTGTGCAGTGCTGACTGGAGGTGTCAGTCTCTCCTAAAAATTGGCTTCCTCTTGGACCTGGAATAGTGCGGATCTCTTTCTTACTCTTGCATGCTTTGGGTTTTTGGAATGGGATAGTTACAATAGGGGTAGCAAAGGAAAGGGAAATGAGAAAGAGGAAAGCTCGACTTTTCGGAAAGCTGACTCTGGATCTGGAAGACTGTACCAAGTTGCAACGGAAAACAATCTCTTGCTGCTGGACTGCCAAACACAATTATTTTGTTTAGACGACCATCGTCGTATAGAAATAAATGTTTCACTAGACATTCTGGTACTTTAATTTCTTCCAATTTATCACTTTTGCACCTATTTACACACAGGTTTTTTTTGCGATGTGTATATAATGTGTCTTTTTTGTTATTAAATGATGGTAATGATCTGATGAATTTGATGAATCAGAATCATTTTTGTCAAAAAAATGGTTTTCAAATATTTGTTGAATCGGCTCCATGTTACTGCACACTTCCTTTTTTACATTTATGTAAAAGGTTCTCATTTCTAATTCGCCGGAAGTTTGGAGCACACGAGTGTCTGCTTCCTTTTATTATGTCATTGTTAATATTTAATGTAATTGACGTACTATACTCACGTTTGTTGCTGCATCTCCAATTTGTACAATTCGAATGATTCCGCTTCGCAAAATTATAACGATAACCGGCATGTAATAGAACAGTCCCATGAAGCGGGTCTTTCCCTCTTTTTCGCTGTCCGTCTACAAAGACTAGCTTTGATTTTTTCCGACCGGAACAGCAACATTCATTTTACCGATGTATTCAATTTTATAATATTTACTTAAAGTTAATTATACCATTATAATGAAACAAGCCAGTGACA
The DNA here is from genome assembly GCA_947095525.1 of Trisateles emortualis. Taxonomy (NCBI): domain Eukaryota; kingdom Metazoa; phylum Arthropoda; class Insecta; order Lepidoptera; family Erebidae; genus Trisateles; species Trisateles emortualis. The sequence continues at coordinate 308,763 of OX352756.1, forward strand.
TTGAATATTATTTTATTGGTACATTCAATGTCAATGCTATCAATCATAGTGGGTTAATATAGATAGAAATCATAAAAATTCAATTCCTGCGATTTAAAATAATTTGATCGTTTCTGGCGGTTTGCCAGATTTTGACCAGTCATGGGATGTACGCTGCGGTATTGGCTTAGCTTCGTAATGGCTAACACCGCTCATCGGTTGTGGGCCGTTGCTAGTAATAGGTTTGGGTCCCGTCATTCTAAATACTTGACTTTGGGGCTAATAGTAGATGGAGGTGAGCTGAACACGTTTCCACGAAACGGAGGGCTTTATGGCTTTCATTGCGATGCAAATTGCTACATTTGAGGCGTAAAGGCGCGCGTCAGTCCAAGCATATTAAATGGTCTAGGCGTAAAATTAAAAGGTCGCTGTAACGTGGCATTAAAAGGTGGAATAAGGCCATAAGAAAATTAAGGACTAACCTGGTGCTAAGGCTGCAATTTCCGCTCGGGCACATGCTCGTTGCGCTGCTGCAAATACAACGTATTCATCTCCTCCTTTCTCTCTCTTATCGAATGCGAGAACCTAACGGGTCGCGTAGACCGGGCAAGTATAATTGTAGGGTTAACTTTTTATATAAAGTGCGTTTAGACTCAATGGTACTCGCTATCGTTTCATATAGGCTGATATACGTCATAATAGTACTAAAAATGTTCTGACATTTCTCTTACATTCCTGCGGAGTTAAAAAGTAAAAGCGCTAAATCATTGTATAAAGACGTTTCATCTCGCTGATCCGCGAAGTTATTAGCCAACGTGCTTCGTATTGCACTCCATGTCTCTGAAATTCCGTTAATGTTATAATAGTACGTGCCGCCGGTCCAACACATTTATTTAATACTCCATTTACCAATGATAAATTACTTAACTCATGACCGGGTTCACTTTTTATATACTGCTCTACCAACTGATCACATAACTTTATAAAGCGCGTCAATACGTTCGAATTACCGTCGAACTCCGGCACGAGGCGTAAGGCCTTGTAAATTTGATCTATGTTGTTGTAGGGTGTCATGTTCGCGGCGAGTTTTACGCTATTATTTAATTCTAAATCTCTATTAGCGTGTTACAATATAAATCTACTTTGACGATTCGGAGGTGTCTGAGATTGCCTTGGATGGAAAATCTTGACGGATTATAGGATACACTTAAGGATAAAAAGGAAGCTAGTCTACTGCCGAGAAGCGCTGCTTGTAACTCTAATCTTGGGATTGATACTGGTTTCGTTGGCGTCACTCTTGCTTTGCCGGCGATCATGGACATCTGGACTTTCCCTTCAGGTTCAATCGTTCTCCAATAGACTATTGCTTCATAGGCCTCTTCGCTTGCATCAGTGAACGTAAACATTTGTCCCTTTCTGCCACGGGGTGGAACACATCTTGGAATCTTCAACTTTGTTAACGCCGACACTTCATTTAATTATTTCAACCAGGATTCCTTTTGTGTTTCGATAATTTTGTCATCCCAGTCTTTGTTCTCTAGATGTCTTGAATAAGCTACTTCCCTTGTATTAGAACTGGCGTTGCAAAACCCATTGGATCAAAAGTAGACATAACAGCACTTGTGACTTCTCTCTTAGTTGTAGTCCTTCTATTATCTAGCAGATCCTTTGATGTACTGCGCAGCCCAACGTTAAAGGTTAGTGCGTCTTCCTTTACCAGCCATCTTAGTCCCAGAGTCTTTTCTTCTTTCGTTAGTTGCAAAGAATCTTCTTTATGGGTATCTTTAACCTCTGAAAGTGCTTCTAACTTGTTACGGGCCCAATTTTTCAAATGCAAGTTAGCTTTTGCGTGAAGCTTTTTGATTTCTTTTCTTTTTCTTTTTTAAGAAAGACAACTCCCGCACTAGAGAACAGGCTCTGTGTCGCGGGGGACTTTACAAACATACAATTAACGGACACAAATTACACCCAGACTCAGAACAACTCTTTGCGGGTCACACAAAGCTTTGTCCTGTGTGGGAATCGAACCCACAACCTCGTGCACAGCAGGCGCATACTGCGGCCACTGGACCACCAAGGCAGTCAATTTTCATTTCTTTCGATAGCTTCTTAGCTTCAACTAACGACGAACAACGAAACTCGGAAGATAATCGTCCATGTAATGGTTTCTATTTATTGCCTTTACCGCTTCAGGATAGGTATTCTTGAAGTCTTCTGCGTTCTTGTTCAACACATATTGTACGTTGCTGGCAATGATGCTGCCCCAAGGATAATTGATGACATTCTATACTCTTCAGGTTTGCCCGTCCTTTGGCTTCCACACCACAGGAATCTAAGGCTGTCTCTTCTCTGACTTTAATCCGCAGGATATCGTTGCACCTGCTTGTTTTAACTCATTTACAGCTTTTTCAAAGTCATCGAAAAATAGAGACACTTCAGAATAATTTTTCAATTTGACACTTTCGAGGTTATGTCGACATACTATTTGCAACGCTGTTGATTTCTTCAAATACATCTCGTCGAATTTGTGTATTATTTCGTAGGCTGAATCAAGATCGCTTATATATTCCAACTGCTTGTTGGTTATTGCACTATAAATATAGTTAGTTGCTTGGACATCTCTGTCGTCCCACTCCACTTTGTCGGTTGCAATTTTCGCTCTCATTACAACATCCTTGCACTTTTTGAACTGCAGAAATGAGTATTCGTATTTTCCAATTACTATAGTCTGTCGAAAATTGGAATATTTGTATCGCTATTTTTAGTCGCCATATTTTTCTTCTTTTTTTCTGTTCGTTTTTAAGCCGGGTATTTTTCGAAACTTATCAACCACGCTCTGCTACCATGTTAAAATAATTAATTTACACAATCTTGTTTTAGTTTTACTTATTTATTAGATATAAAAAGAACAGTTACATCAAACGAGTAATACTTCGCTTACGCCATATTGAAGAGAGAGAGAGAGCACAGAGAAAAAGGTGTTGCCAATATAAATGTACACAATTACCAACAACTCTGAAGTCCCAGTTCAAAGATAAACTTGACTTATTATTGTAGATCTCGCACACACACACAAACGCACACAACACACATTCTTCTTTGTTTCTTTCACCTAAATTTTATATAAAAACAAATAAATCTATGTAAGTACATAGATTTATTTGTTTTTATATAAAATTTAGGTCTTCTAATTAAACGTACGAAGTAAGTTAAAATTGTGAATCACTACCGAAAGAGCGGCATTTTCTGACACAAGCATAAAACTTTGCTTAAAAGAAAATTTCCTACGCATAAAATGTAACCTAACTTTAAGTTATTGAAAATAAAAGATTTATTATTATATTATTATCTAATATCGTGATTCCGAGCCCACCTTTGCCGTGTCCAAATTGAATTAGTGAAATGGATTACACCAGTCAGTCTTCTCGCAGCGTCTGCATTAATAGTTTGCTCCAATACTAAATCAATAGGTTGTCTTGAAAATGGCTTGGTGGTTATTTTAATACTAAAGTAACCTTGTTGAAATCCACCAAATAAATCCGGGTGAGTTTCTGCAACTTTCAGTAAATTTTTATAATATTTTACAGTCCACCGGACATAATTTGTCTGACTGCATATAAAAATAAATAGTATTAGGTAGCATTGATTTGAATAGATCGAAATTACCTGTACGGATACTACTGGATAAGTTTAAATAATGATGTATTAGATGTATATCAAGTAAAGTTGTACTTTGTTGCTTATATACATCGTAGTTATTCATAGAGATATCCTTGAGATTTTCATTTTCAACGTTGGATGATGATGTTTCACAGTTTTGCATTTTTGATAAGACTCTGGCAACACTGTGAATGCCAGACGTCAATTTTTTCTTTCTGAACAAATAAATTATTTAATTTTAATTTTAACTAATAATAAGTAATACTTTACACATTATTATATGTAATTGGAACTCTAGAAGTGACAAAATACAGTTTCTACGTGTTTGCTGCTAAATCTACAGAACAAAAACCGTTTACCGGTCTGCGCAGTGACACGTTTTAACGCAGGGAAATTCCCTCCAGATGAGACTAAATCCCCATAGTAGGCCGCTCCAGATGATACATGTAAGCAAAAATAAAACGTTATAATTGCCTACAAATATTTTAAAAGAAATAGAACTTTAAACAATGTGAGTCAACAAGTTATATAGCCGAAAACACAACATAATTAAGCACACGTTAGATCGTCCGTATGACGCTCGAGCAAGAAGTGAAAGAAGCCATTTCTCAGATGTCTATGCGACCCCGCAGGGGTCGCGGTAGGGCATGTCGGGGCTATGTGCCCCCTGATTGCGGCTTCTTGATCACTCCGTAGATGACGGAGCGGGCATGGGGGTTGCGATCGGCGGTGCGACTTGCGCCGACAGCTGTGGCTTCGTGTGGCTGCGGGCCGCTTCTTCACACCGCCACGGCGGTCAGTCAGAGCCAGGTGAGACCCCCGGTTGACCCGGGGGAGGCCTAGCTCCCGACGACCGGCCAGCGGCGGTGACACTAGCGTCCCGCTGCCACGGTAAGTTATAGGCGCTGTCGCACCGCGTCGGCGAGGGCACCGTCATCGATGGGGTCTTCGGGGTCCACGCAGGTACTGCATACAGCCCGAATACCCCGCCGGACGATGTCCTCGATCTCTTTTATGCCCCGCTCACTCCTCAGGGCTCTGAGGAGCTCGCGGAACACGAAGAGAGCCGCCTTCAGGGTGTCCATGTCCCCGGGTTGCCTGGGCGTCGCCTCCGTAGTTGGCGGCGCCGGTGACGTCTGCGACTCCGCTGTCCGCCGCTGTGTCGCCGGTGGGCGCCGGCCCGTGCGTTTATCGCACTGGGCGGCGGCCGGCTGGCTGGGTGGTGGGTCGCTGGTTTCTGTGGGTGGAGGCGCCTTCTTGGCGCGGTTTCGACGTCCTCCTCCTCTGCGCCGTCTACGCTTGCCCATGGCGGGAGTTAGTAAGCCAGGGTGGTTGGCCGCTGCCATCAGCGAGCCTCCCTGCGCTCTCTCACCGCGGGGCGTGGGGTTCACTGGCGGTGGCCCTTGGCGGGGCTCGCCGGTGAAGGCGACAGTGCCCGCCTTCCTGTTACGGACCTCCCGTATGAAGGCGGGGCACCGGGTGTTGTTGGCGGGGTGCTCCCCTCCGCAGTTCGCGCACGTCGCCGGGTCCTCCAGCGGGCGCGGGCAGTCGTGAAAGAAGCACAGCTGCACGCGGCGTTTTATAGCCTTCTGGCGCCGCGCTATCGGATGTTGTCTGTGACGTCACTTATTTACGCCTTTTACTCATCCTCGACACCTAACAGTATACAATCAAAGAATAAAGATATTAAAAAGGCAAAAGGGGTTACAAAGTCAATAACAAAAAAATTGGACATTGAAAACTATATATTAATATATTTTATGTCAGTTCTATTACTTAATTATAAATAAAAATAATAAAGATCCGTAAGTTTGTCAGATTTTTTTTTATACTAAAGGTACAACTACAAGGTGGTACACAAGCATACAGCCCGCCCGATGGTAAGCAGTTACCGTAGTCTATAGACGTTTGCAACTCCAGGGGTGTCACTCACGCCTTGCGGACCCTTTAAAAACCTTATTACTCCTTTCTTGAAGAACCCCATGCTAAAAGAGGTTTAAATTATAATTAAAACTTAAGAGATGATATGTATATTATACGATCAAAAAATCATAGCATTTTTTCGCAAAAATTAAATAAATTAATACTTAACAGAGATGACAATAAAAGACAAATGATAAACGATAGTTATGAGACTATTCCATGGGGGCACATTAGTACTATACTTTAGTAATAATTAATTGTTAAGTACATTATTATGTTATAATATAATCTACTGTGTGAATGTTGAAAAGATAGTTCTTTGTACCTATATGTGTAATTGTGTGCTTAATAAATATCTTTTTCTTTATGAACAATTTCCATCAAACACTCAATCAAAATCCATGTTGTCCATAGCATATGGAGAAAATGGCACAATAAATGAGGACAAAATGACATACACATAAAAGACAAAGTGTTAGGATAAATTAAAAATAATAAAACTTTAAGTTGTCATACTTTTTACTATTGTGACCCATTGTACCTTTATGAGAGAAATAAATAAATATTATTATTATTATTAAATATTATTATAAAATTAATGACAAAGTTCACAAATGAAACGCTTGGTTCGCTTAGGAACATCAGCGCAAGAAGCGTGAGCCCAACGTAAACAATTTAAGCATCGTAGCCAGTCTTCTCCAGGCTTAGATCGTGAGAAAATATCATTGCAATATATGCATGCACAATCCTCTTCATCATCTTGATAGTTATTAGGAAAGTTTTCTTCATCACTATCTTCTTCAAATAACGTTTTAGTGACGTTCCGTCTTCTTTTCTCCGGTGGAGCTTTGGGCTCATTTTTCGATTTAATTACCGCCATATTAGGAGTCGATGTCAAAACTACAGAGGTTTGTCGATTTTTGGGCTTGCGTTTCCCTTGCCCACTTATAAAACGAGGGACTGGAGATATCTCCGCTATAGGGACAGTAAGAGTATAGAACGTTGGGTGTTCTTTATTAGCAGCAGATTCTGTTGATAGAGACTGGGATGTGTCGACTTGTTATTCGGTAGCTGTTATTTCTGCAGTATTATTGTTGTTAGGTGTGGTTGCAGAGCAACCTGGGGAACGTTCGATCTAGGGAGCAAAGATGTTTGGCGGGTATGGGTGAAATAAATAAAGGATTATTTCTTATTTCAGCTGTTTAATGTTCCACACACACACACAGTACACGGTTTATGTTTTTGATAGAAGGCACAAGCACATATAGAAAAAGCGTGAGAAAGAAAGACAGTTCAAGAATACTTATTACTTATAACATTCACAACGCGGGTATACAGTCCGTGTAATAGAATAGGCGAGCGTGCGTTCTGCGTCTAGCATAGATCGCGACTGGTGAATGCCATAACAAGTTACGTAGACGATGGAAGACGATTGAAGATCTTCCTTAAAGGAACTTCTTATGCCGAGTAATACGAATGGCAAAGATTCTGTCCAGCTATTGTCAGCGTGGCATTTTATAGCTGCTTTAACCTCCTGAGTTCCAGAGTACAAATTTTCTGAAATTCCTTGTGATTTTTTACTAAGAACTTCTAGGCATGTTAAAAAATCGAGGAAAAATATTTAAAAAAATCTATGGATCGAAAATCAAGTTTTTCACGACGTTCTAAATATAGAACAGCGGTTCTCCACTGCTGAATTCCTTTTGTTTGGATGTGCTAAATTTATTCTGTATTGTAAATGAAAAACAAAATACAAATTATAGTTTTATTTACGAAAAACACAAAAATAAAATCAATATCAAACTAAAAAATATTAATAATTTTCTTCTTATAATAAAATTCAAACATAATTATCTTCTTGTGAATTAATCAACACTTAATATTAGAAAAGAGATCATGGAATGAGATCATAGTTAGTCGCAGTAAGTAACTAAATGTAATCAGAATCAGAATCGTTTGTATAGCCATGAAACGTCGCAAAACAGTTTCTAGAACTATTTAGGCGTAGGTAAATTCGACAAAACCTGCATTTGGCAGTGGTTTTTTTATTGCAGCCTTGATTGCGACATCGCTGTTGTTTTTTTGTTAACTTTGGTATATGTCTAGCATTCGATGTTCTTTTTTGGATTGTGGGTATCGGATTTATAGTGACCCTCCTCTTTTTCTGCTGGTTTGGTAATTCTAAATCTTCTTAATTTTTTTTTATCTTCTGGAGTAATAGTAATCTCTTCAACTAGTTTAGTGCCTAGTTGCAACTTGTACTCCCGCAGCTATATTATTTTATGCATGGGAACAAAGTTCAGCCGACGTTGTTCACGATATGCTATCCAAGAGTTCGACACACAGATATCAATCATATGGAAAATAAACCGTATTGTCCACTTGCGAGTACGTGCCCGAATTGGACAAACAGCTAACATTCTGTCAGCCAAATCCACACCGCCCATGTTGGTATTGTACATTTTGATAACTTCGGGGCGTGGTACTTGTACATACCTCTTGTGACGCTTGTCCCACCGTTTGCACATCGGTATTCTCGTTAGCTTGGCAAGTTGAGATAAGAAGAACCGGCTTATTATCCAACCATTTTGTGATTCCTATTTTTCCATCTTGAGAAGCTATTAAAAAGGCACAATTGGTTACAAAGTCAATAACAAAAAAATTGGACATTGAAAAATATAATTAATTTTACAAAATTCATACAAGTAATAAGTTCACATCAAAAATAAAACAATATTTTATGTCAGTTCTATTACTTAATTATAAATAAAAAATCAAAATTTAATTATTAATAAAGATCCGTAAGTTTGTCAGATTTTTTTTTTATACTACCAAGGCGGCAAACAAGCATACAGCCCGCCCGATGGTAAGCAGTTACCGTAGCTTATAGACGTTTGCAACACCAGGGGTGTCACTCTCGCGTTGCCGACCCTTTAAAAACCTTATAACTCCTTTCTTGAAGAACCCCACGCTAAAAGAGCTTTAAATTAAAATGAAAACTTAAGAGATGATATGTTTATTATACGATCAAAAAATCATAGCATTTTTACGCAATAATTAAAATAGTTATGAGACTATTCCATGGGGGCACATTAGTACTATACTTTATTGATAATTAGTTGTTAAGTATATTATTATGTAATAATATAATCTACTGTGTGAATGTTAAAAAGATATTTCTTTGTACCTATATGTGTAATTGTGTGCTGACTGTTTTCCTGAGTGATACAGTCACGCGTACCGTGTCATATAATGACAAGTGCCATCAGAGAGTGGTAGTATGCTAGTGTAATTTGATGTTTATTGTTAAATAGAAAGTAAATAAAAGTAGATATAAAATATATATTTTATTATTTAATAATAAGTAATAGACATTCTGTATATTATTACAACATTACCTACATGACACATATTTTAACATTAGGGTAAATATGTAGCACATCTTATGGATAAGATTCACTATTGATTAGGCAAACTATTTTTTTAAATTATTTTACCGATATGATATTCAGTTTCATCCATAAGATCATCATAATGGTCACTAACTATGTACTAAATACTTACACGACCATTATTATTGGCACTGCGACTAATTCCTGGGACGCTATCAATCACCACCGAGATCATTAACTGTTATATTGATCAAATGATGAGCTTTTCTTACTTCATTCGGGATAACTAACATAAGACGAAAGTTTCCTCTTTTTTGTCTTTTTGGAACTTTGAGCCTAGTCATTATCGAGAAGGTCTTAATTTAGACGTTGCTGATTTGCAAAGCTCTCAAAATACGTAGCATAGTTTCCCTCAGTATATAATACTATTTTTTGACTACCACTGCCACCCGCGCCCCATTTATAGGTCATTTCCAGGTCTAAGTTACTATGATCGCTAAAAGACATAAGCAGTTCTTTTTGGTTTTCAGCGATACATGACACTGTATGATCTACTACATTTTGTAATGGAACTTCAGCCGATATGTCTGTAATTTGTATGTAGTTTGTTTTTTATTTCTTTTTATTAATAGTAAATTATTTATTTTCTCACCACAATATTATACAAGCGTTACAATTATTTATAATTATGTATGTGGATAACACTTGGCCTTCTCTTCTGAAAGTTTATAGTACGGTGGATACACAATTTCTGTATTTTTTTCGTATAGCTGATGCCCTAAGTTCAATATACTGAAGATGCGTTAATATCAATTGAGTAAAAAGTGCTAGTGCTTCCTTTGTCGAATAAGAAATATTATTTTGTACACTGTCTGATGATGATAAAATATTATGAAGTCGGAAAACGTACGGCTGCGTATGTTTTCCGACTGAATGAAGTTTCATCTCAGCTGCTAGGCACAACTCTTCTTCACTTCTGGATGATACTTTGTCTTTTAACCTTCTGCGCTTAGTTCACTCACTTAAATCCAACCTTCTGCGCTTAGTTCACTCACTTAAATCCATGAAATACTTTTTAGGGCGTTACAGACCCAGAAGTTGAAGGCTGTTCAATATTATGATCTCCAGATGTTATTGTGCATTTAGTCAACCAATCCCGTTTTTTTTGTTTAAATTTGGAAACAACTTTGCCGATTTGAATCTAATTTCTGGAAGCTGATAAACAAAAGATATGTACTGAATTTCGTTACTCATTTTGTTGTTGTGTTGTCAACTCAGTTCAGTTCAACAATATATATTTAGATTTGTTAGTTTCAGGTTTAATTCATCACAAGCTGCTCTGCGGGTCTATTATTATTGTTTTCATTATAATTTATTTATTTAAACTTTTGCACATAACAATATTGTACAACGGCGGACTTAATACCTTAAGGCATTTTCTACCAATCAACCTTTGGGGGTGCAGAGATAAAATATGGTAGGTGCAATTCTGCCGTCATAATGAAAAAAGGCACAACTAACATTTTATAAATATGGAGAAGATCGACTTTGAAGTTTTTATTGGTTTTTGGCGAAAAATATTGACTTACACATTATTTTTCGAAAATATATGAATTAAAATAAATTCATTGTCACGATTCTTATACAATTAATGAAATGTGAGTTATTATTTTATTACTATTTATTAAATAATCAACATTTTCCCTTTCAAAGTAACAAAAATAAAAAACTAAAGTTATTAATATTACGAATAAAGGGCATAATTAACCAATTGCGACTTTTCATTCTGACATTTTGGGAAAAAAATATGAAATATTACAATGAAAAGGAAAAGGAAACAGGTAATAAAACAATGAGGAAATAATTATACATTTTTTATTTTAAAAAGGTAACAAAAATTATCGTCTCACCACTTTAAAAAAATTACATTGGTTAACTGAAATTACCAGTCTTCAAGAAACTTATTTGTTTTTTTTTAAAACACAGTCAGGTTATTATATTTTCGTCTGCCAAAAATTATGATATGGTTTTAGATCGTATGTAATGTTTACTATTTTTGTCATTATTTTCTATGTCCTTTGGCCTATCCGGTTTTCTTTGACTAGTATGACACAAAAAGAAGTATTTTTGTTCCATCCATGTCATTTTTCGAAAATTGTTATTTACTACTTTGCGATACTCTTCTGAAAAGCGCGCTGAACATTTTTTTTTGCAGACATCCTCGCGGCAACCTCGTTTACAAAATATTTGTTTCTTATTTTTTCCTCCGCCTTCAGTCTCTTCCGATCCTTTATGCTAACGTTATAAGTTTTGCGCTTTCTAATAGTTCCTTTCTTAGTCAGCTGAACATGGTTGGTTTCTTCATCTGATTCTGCCGATGATTCTAAAATTGTTTTTGCTGGAACTGGCTGCGAGCATGGTATAAAGTCTTCTGAGTCAGACCCATCTGTATAGCTGTTTTTTTTCCGTACTTTTGGTAATTCATAATTTTTATCCAATACTGAGTCATCAAAATCAGATTCTGTATCTAAAACAGATAGCGGTGCCACAACATGCTCCGAGCTTGATGCTTGCACCGAGTCAAAGTCAAACTCATTTATTCATTTAGATCAAATACATGATACTTATGAACGTCATAAAAACAAATGCCAGTGGAGGGTAAGCACTTGTGGAGATGAATAAAAGTATAATGTTCAAGACTTACAGTACATTTCATATGACGAAGCGTAGAAGTCACAAGCACAAGCACAGAGAAAGTAGAAGCACAGAATAGCACAGAAGGAGTATGACGGTGAAGTAGACAGTTCAGAAAACACATAGGACTTAGGTGTAACAAGTAATTAGGCAATTGCGTGACAGAGAGCAATGCTGCGGATGGCACGGGCTTCGCGTCGGATAGTTCGGTAACGACTGACTAGCGGCGGTGTTAGTTCCATGCGCCAGCGCACCTCGTACGAGAACAATTTTTTTTTTTTTTTTTTTATTTTATTGGCTCACCAACAATTGTTAACACTGTTGAGATAACAAAAAAACACTTACAAATAACTTAGTCTCGTGTCACAATTTCTTACTGGTAAGCACCACATGGGCAATAAATTAAACAATGGTGTGTAAGCTAACAACTAATATATACTTATATAAACTATTTATAAAGAACAAAATCATAAAAAGCTATATAATTTAAAAAAAGGTTAATTAATTAATGTGCAACTTTATGGCTTTATTACAAGGGCCGGTCCCGAGGTGCGCTTGCCCATTTGCTACACGCGCGCCGTGTCGATATAAAATGTTTATAATATGTATGTGTTTAGTGTATGTATGTATATATATTTATATATTATGGTTTTATATAATTATAATTTAACTCTGTATGTAAGTATGTGTCTGTGGGCCACACCAGCACACTTTTTTTTCCTACGGCCAATTCGTTGACTAGGGTTGGGCCTCGAGAAGAATTGGCAAGAAACTCGGGCCATTCTTTTTAATTGCCAGAGTATAACATTTACAATTTGGTATGAGTTACAATATTAGTGTTAACAAAAAGGGACGGAACCCAATATACCATACAAAATTAAATTTAAGTAAAAAAAATTTTTTTAATAAGGAAACAATGAAGGGAAAAAAATAATTTAGCTTTCCACTGTATGGCAATTAGGGATCCTTTCCTTTTGTATGTATAAGATAGAAACGTGTCGAGATCACACTGCGTTCTTAATAAGAATCTAAAAACGATATCTTTATTATTTAAAAATAAATCATGGCAAGATTGACCAGCCACCCCATTGCTGTTAACCGCCTGTTCTGTTATGCCTGTTCTTATTAATAGGATGGCGTTAATAGTTTTTAAATGCAATGCATTTCGCAACTTGTTTTTAACCACATTCATTAAACTGAACACCCGTTCAATACCAGCATTTGATTGTGGCAAACTCATTATTTTTGTCGCGACATTGAATACGTTTATATGGACAACATCCAGCTGCGGCCCTCGACTGTTGAACTTCTGTCCAGAACTTCACCGTATCTTCGGTATTTTCCCAGTTCTGTAGAATAACAGTTTGCCACTGCTGTATAACATTATCCATATTTTCTGTGTAACCCAGACTTTCCAAAACTTGTATAAAGTTATCAATATTTCTGTTTGGTTTTAAAATGACGGAAACAGATAATGCCATAGAGTTTTTAAGTAGTTTTAAATTTTCAGGCAGTCTTTGTTGCAGCTCATTTATTAGTTTAATAATAAAATCACCACACCTCGTCATTGCATTTTTTTCATCCTCATTCAATGAAGACTCGTTCATCTCTTTCTCAAATAAATAATCAAGGTATGGTGACATAGACAGATGTTCTTTCACATTAATGCTTTCGAATTTGTCCGTGTGGTGACGGATTAAGAATACAAATGTCACCACCCCTTCCATTCCATCCCGTGGGTGTCGTAAGAGTCGACTAAGGGAGTAAGTCTAGCAGACAATATCCACACAAGAGAGGGAAAACTCGAAACAAAACCCTATACCAACCCGTCTGGCCAGCGTGGTATAGTAGGCTAATATCCCTCCAAATTTTTGGAGGAGACCCGTGCCCAGCAGTGGGACGTCAATGGGTTGAGATAGTAGTAAATTATTAAGTATTCCACACAAAAACTGCAAATAAATTTTGTTTCTTGGATCGTTGAACATGTTATATAATAATTCGGCTTCGTAGCAATTTTCACGAGTTCTCATTAATTGAAAGTGTAATTTTAGTTCTATCCATTGACTTAAGATTCTAGTTACCGCGGGTTCAGTTGACAGCCATCGTGTATCACAAGCTTTTAAGATCTTAAGTGGCTCCTCTCCACAGTTTATAGCTTCATATATTTTTTTATATTCGTTTTGTGTGAAAGCTTGAACCAATTGTGAGTTTCTCTTATCATAAATTCAATATTTCTTGGTATAGTCTCACATGACGTATGTGACACTGCCAATTGAATCGAATGGCAGACACATTTTATCAATACTAGATTGGGTAAAGCATACCTTTCCTACAATATTTTATGGACACCTGCGTTTACTCCAGTCATAACCGAAGCATTATCTGTTCGACCGAAGTTTAAAAACTTCAAGTTAACGCCGAAACTATTCCTTCGGCATCCGCAGATTCCAATTCAACCAGCCCTAAGAATGTGGAAACTATTTCTTTGCGACTGCTGCTAAAATATTTAACAACAATACCGAGATATTTTCGAACAGAAACATCAGTAGATTCATCTATAATCAACTTATACGAATTATCACCAATATCATTTCTTAAAGAATCTTTAAAATGAGGTGCTAATACTTCCTTCATTATTGCTGTATATTTCCTTCGGTGCAATTTCATTTCTGTAGTAGCCTTAGAATCCGAAAATTTATTCTTACATAATTCGGTAAGGTGCTCAATTGCTTGTGTAGCTGTTTGTTTTGCAAAATACATTGAGATAGTACCTTCAGCCTCAACACAGAGCTTATCGACGGGTTTTTGCAGCATTAAAGAGATTTGTGTTTGTTTTTTGTCCAAGAAAGGTTTCGCCGGCTTCTTGTGATTAACTGAATCACAATGTCTCTGGATATCGCTTAATTTGGCAAGAAAATCCTTCCTACAATACACACACATTGCCCTTGTATCATCTCCAGGCATAGGTTTCAACCATTGTTTAAAGTAGGGCGATTTCTCCCATTCGACTTTATATCTTTGTTTGTACACAGTTTTTTTTGATAATGGTACATCCATTCCAAAAGAGTTGACCAACACAACACTAGGGAACACTCACAAGACTAATAAAATCCGTGCTTAAAACGTTATTTCTAAACTTGAACTTCAGTGCGTTCACATAGACAGAATGAAAATGAAAGAAGCAAAGTCAATCAACCAAACATTAAACAAACCGTACTTAATATTCATAGGATTCCCCGTGCTCTATAAGACAATAGAGCTATTGCCATATTAAAACCCAGCTGGCATAGAGCACAAAATTGAACATAGAAAATAATTTATTACAGAAATTATTCTCCGCGGAACAAATAGTGCTGCCATATTAAAAATTAAGAAATCGCTAAATTATCCGTTAGGCGCTAAAATTATTATGTGCCCGCTGAACATAGCAAAAAAGCGCTAGATCTAGCGCCGAAAGCGTTAAAATGGCAGCACTGATCCGACGTTGCAATTTAAAGAACCTCTTGTGAAGCCCGCCGCTGCCCAAGCCTCTTCGGCTCTGAGAAGTCAGCCCCCTAGTTCATTACCAAGTAGTTTAAATGTAATTATTTCGATTTAGTAATGTTAATTTTATTAAATTGCTAGAATGTAGGTATATATATTAAATAAGTTTATATAGTTAGTTTGCATAGGTATGTATTTATGTAGTATATTTATTGTATTATGTCTGTATACCATCAACAGCCGCTTTTCCTAACCGCAAGTCCATCCAAAGGTTGTCTGGCAGAGATCGCTTTAGCGATAAGACCGCCCATTGTACATACTATAAGGTTATTTTACTGTTTTTCTTCATTCTCATTTTTATAACATTTATGTGGTGTATAATAAAGAATATTTATTATTATTATTATTACCCGAACCTGATCTTCTTGCCTCTTCTTGAATGCTTTCATCTCCTCTAATATAAAAAGCAGTTTCCCCATCTTCGGTGCCTTGACCATATAGTCAGCTCAAGTATATTCTGTGAGATCGACATAATTAATAAATTCTTTGCTTCCTGTTCAAGAACCAGATTTTCTCTTGGCGTTGTGATCATATTGATGTCTCCGTTATCACATGAGGATTCGGGAAGAAGACTTTTCCTCGATAGA
This sequence comes from Trisateles emortualis, assembly GCA_947095525.1. Classification (NCBI taxonomy): domain Eukaryota; kingdom Metazoa; phylum Arthropoda; class Insecta; order Lepidoptera; family Erebidae; genus Trisateles; species Trisateles emortualis. Next base: position 324,541 of record OX352756.1, read on the forward strand.
TCTTCCACTCCTCGAGCAGCCTGCAAAAACTCTGCAAACGTCTCGAAAGCATCTCAAGACGCTTTTTCTCTAATCTTTTTATTTCAAAGGCCATAAACCATGTCGAGCTGACTTGATACACTTGAACAGTGAATCTGCAAGTAGTTGTGCTAGTAACCCTAGCCATACAAACAAAAATATCGGTGCTTTCTTTAGATTGTTCTTTTTTGAACAATTATATATGCGGTGAGGAGGCAGCCCTGGTCCGTAGGTTTGTCTAAGACAGTCTAAGGCATCTGCCCAAGAAGCAGTGTCTCTTTTTATTCCTTGCCACCATGTAGCTGCCAGTCCTATTAATAACATGGGCAGAACCCTCGATGCAATTTCATCACCCATGGAGACACGGTCTTTGTACACTTCAATGGCGTCAATGAAAGTTAACACATCACCGCCTTTCGCTCTATCAAAGCGATGTCTGCATTTCACTATGTTTTAAACACCCTGATTATGTGTCATCATGTTTTTATTCCAGTAATTAAGAGTTCTTATAATTTTTAGCACTAGAGTTCAAAACCGACTTCGGATCCGACTTAGTTGATTTTAAAAAAAATTCAAAGTTTCGTAATGTCAGCCTCATAAAAACCGAAAAATTGGTTGATATGTACCGACCCTAAAGCAACAAAAATTGGTGAAATTGTAGTTTACTGTCTGCCCAATCAATGAAAATTATTGACATTGGAATATTTGGTTCCGTTTTTGTGATAATTTTGATTAAGGGAATAAAAACATGATTATACATAATCAGAGGTTTTAAATCACAATGCATTTTGAAAACTTTCATCAAAAGGCCCTACTCGTAAATGTGAGGGACTGGCAGTGGCAGTTGGGTGTGTCTGTAGCGATACAGTTAATTGACTTAATTGTTTCGGTGTAAGCACAATAGGAGTAGCAGCAGCTTGAGCGGGTTATGCTGAGCGGCATTACTTTCACTGCCCGAAAGCCACCATGATCGTGCGAAGCAGCAGATGCTGCTCCTATTTTTCCACTAGCGCTATTCGTACATGACGCGTTGACACCATGATGGCGTTCAGACGCAACGTGCCCATTACGTCTGTCTTCTGGGCCTTGAGGGTACGTGCCAACAAAGGGCTGTTATAAAAGTTGTCCATTACTAAGGTATGACCTCTATTCAGTAATGGACGAATTAAATTGAGCACTATCTTTGATGTGGCATCCTCAGGCTCAGACTCGTTAATTCGTGCCTCGACATTATGCCGATCCTTTTTTCCGGTGTAGATTGTCATGTTCCAGAGATACCCGATCCTAGATTCGCATAATTCGTAACTCTTTATACCTACCTGAGCAGCTTTAGTCGCTATAAGCTGTGGAAATGACAATCTGCCTTTCCACAGCATCAGAGACTCGTCAATAGCAATTTCCTGTTCGGGTAGATATAAAGAAGTAAATTTGCTGTTGAGGTGGTCAATAATTGGTTTTATTTTGGTTAATTTGTTGGGGATACCTCTGGCACACACCATGTTGTCTACAAAGTGTAGACAACGCTTAATTAAAATAAATCGATTATACGGCATAATGTCGGCGAAGTTTCCCAATTTTAAATAAGACAAACATGGCACCCAATACTCCCTCTCAACTGGGATTGGGAATATGCTTTGCAGCATGAGAACACCGAAAAACGTCCACAATTCTTGTGGCGTTATAGGTATCCACTTCCTTAACCTCGAGAATTTTCCAAGCGACGACTCAGCGAGAAGGACTGCTGCGTATTTGTTGGTTTCACGTACTATAATATTTATAATGTCTTTGTCCCAAATTTTCGCGAAAATTTGGAACGGCGACATTCCCTCATTGGGAAATGTCGTACCCGCCGTCCCCGTAAACTCTTCACGAACCCCAGTGAAGACTTGGCGATCGTGGGACCAATCAAATGTCAGCAAATCCTCCTGACTTGACTCTCGCAGAGCACAATCATCCTGCCTGTCGATGGTCTTCAAAACTTCCCAGAGGTCACTGGACAAATCCTCCACCGCAAATTCTCCAGCGTGCCTCCGGCGACAGCCAGTAGCGTCTAGATCATCCTCATCCTCGACATCGCTACCGGGATTCGGATGTAAAGATCGTTCCTACTGCAGAATTTCTTCTTCCAGGTCCTCGTAAATTGAAGGTTCTGAAACCAAATTATATGTATATTATATGTATAACCTCCTTTTCTATAATATGACAGGATTGTTATGACAAATGAGAAATTAACAAAATTAACCCTGTAAAATGACATTTTATTAAATCGACTTCTTTGGAATGTTTAATATTCTTTAAGTCGGTGATTAAGTTCAAACTTACGTTTGGAGAGGCGGCGGTGGCGTGGCTCTACCTACTTCCATCAAGTCGAACCTTGTCGGGCCACGTGCGTTCGATGTTCGCTCTGAATAGAAAAGTTTAAGTATGTTAGGTTGAATAAGGGGTACAAAATCGAAGAGATTAATTTTACCCGCTTTTTCCAATTCCCACTTTTGAGGAATATGCGGTGGTGGAACCTCTGGGGTACCCGGCAACAGAGGGCACGGTAATCTAACCGGCGACACTATTTTGGAAATATGTAAATAATTACAACATTTGTATTTTTGTGAAAAGGATACTATTTACCAAATATTTTTCTTACCTTCGTTTTTTGTTGGAGCATCGGGCATTAAAAACTGCCCAACCTGCTTCCTGTCTCGCAGTTCGTCTAGATGTGCCTTTTGCTCGACTGTTAGCCGGGCAATGCATTTTTTTTCATTGGCCCGCATTTTTTTTTTTTCTCTCCTCAGCTAATGACCTAGAAGATAGAAATGGAATGAAAAGAAAGCACTAATAAAGAATAAACTTTAAAAAAGCTTACTTACGTCGTGGGTTGAGACGGTCCCGCAACATCAAGGGACGCAGAAATGACGTCGACGTCATCTTCAGCAACAGGCTGGTCGCTAAAATTTAATTACTATTTTGAGTAAAGATCTTAAACAACCCAGCACGAAAAAAAACCGTTATAAAAATAAAGAAATAAAGCATAATAGAAAAAGCAAAAAATAAACACATACATTTCGGAAAAGATAAGCGTTCGTGGCATGCCAAGACCACGTCCGCGTCCGTGCCCATTACCACGTCTCGCACCACGGTTACCACCGCGGCCACCACAGCTTAAGCCTTTAGTTTCCATTTCCAAATTATTCTAGGAATAAAAAAAAAGAAAAAACAAGCAAAGCAAAACAAAACTCAATTCTTTTTTTAAAAATCAATCATTCGAAAAAAATACTATAATAATCAATAAATTCTTTTAAAGATAAAGAAAACTTTACAAATATGTAATAAAATATTTTGTATTTTATTTTATACAATTCGACCTGTACAAAATTCCTTGTGTGTACCAAGCTTTACTTTGAAATTCGGTCGGCGGCCATTTTGTTTGTTTACATGCGGACCCACTTGAGTAAAACTTGAGTTGACTTAAAATTCGAATCTTTCGTATATTTTTTGGCTGAAATCTATTATCTAGTTATTATTCAATATAATACTAATGACTTTTTACACAGAATTATCTCACAATTAAATAAATTACGATGCTCATGCCATCAAAACTCAAGTCATGCTATACGTGCACCAAAAACCACACAAAAATATAATACGAGTAAAACTTACCTTTTGGATTAAAAACTAGTTCCACAATTATACACTAGATTGTAATTAATCAATAAATCAGTAATTTGCTCAAAAATACTAACAAACAAATGATAATATGTTAAAAAACCACGGAGTAGAGTTTCGCCTGTTGCACGTACACCATACGCAGATTAAATTTTTTTTTTATTAAATGACAGAACCGTCGCGCGAGGACTGTCGTATTTTAAGCATGTAAAATTGTATTAAGCTTCGAGTGGAAACGAGAAAAAGTGATAAAAACATCGTGGGATAAAAAGAAATAGATATATTTAGACGTCATATCGCAAAAACATCTACGGTAAAATGAAAAAAGGGACAAAAGTCACTTAGTGGCAATCAAGCGGTTAGAGCTTCGCAATAACAAGGGAATATTGCAAGTAATGCATTATTCTGCACATCTATGAATTAAACATATTGCTCAACTAAATATTTACATACTATCATATTACATTACAACTCCCCCGAAAAGTGTTTACTACCCTTCCCCTTTTAAAAGAAAAAAACAAAAAACAATATTATTAAATTATCTTCAAATCCCTATTTCTTCTTTCGACCGGATTCGTCTCAGGATGATAAACGGGCGTAAATTATGTTTTATATCAAGACAAAATGCTACCTGTTGCATCACAGAGCTCACAAATTGAGGGCCATTATCGCTGATCATTCTACGTGGCACGCCATATCGCAAAAACACCTCGTCTTTCAACGTTTTTGCACAGGTTTCAGCTGTAGCTTTTTCTAAGTGTGAAATTACAGTGGCAGCGGGCGGGGCGGATGAGCGGGTGACGCGTCGAGCGGAAAACGCTCATTTCCATAGATGAACACAGTAGCAACGGAGCGTTTGAGCGGTTTGGACGTTTCTCTTATGTTTCGTGTGCAATTAATATTTGCTTAAATTAAAATTTCCGATTATTTGGAAGCTAGCGCCTATATAAAGTGAGACCTTTTTCTTTCTAAAAGCAATCGTCACGATATTAATAGTGATCGGTATAGACATGGTGAATTTCATACTTTATACGAAAGGCTACGAAACCATGAAGATAAATTTTATGAATACACTTGAATGACCGTAACAACTTTTGACTACATATTAAATGCTGTACAAACACAGTTATCGAAACCCGAAACTAACTTCATTGCCTTAACAATATCTCCTGCGCAGAAACTTTTGTTGACTCTGAGGTAAGAAATCAAAACTATAATAATCATCAATGAATTTTTATTATTAATCAACAATGCCAGACATAAAAAGTAATCAATAATTATCTATATTATCTGGAGGTGCACTGTGATAACCATATTGTGTCATAATATATGGATCTGAAATACTTCCTGCTTGCATCTCGGCCATTATAATTGAATTTATTTTGTTTCGCACTCGCATCTTTTGGATTCCTTTGAACTGTTCCATTTGTGGGAGTAAACTCATCAAATAATGATAATCATCTGATTTTGGAGGTTCTTGTGCAGGCGTCTTTTCTTTGTTCTGAAGTAGTAAAAGTCGTTTTTTTTCTATTTCCAAGAATTCAGAGCGCAGTTCGTTAGCTGATTTCCTCTTTTTTCCTCGACTGGATGTTTGATGGAGCCGATGTTGATGGTGTTGGTGAAGATACTGATATGCTCGATAAAGGCGATGCCACATTTATATCACTTATAATGGAGTCTTGCGTGTCGTCATTTTCGTCACTGTCACTAGTTAGATGAGTAGTGATATTAGATTCACTTCGGCTAGGCTGTATTTGATCTTTCATAAAAGACATTTGGCGGAAATGTTTCCAAGAAGATACACAATCAGTAGCTGCATCCCTAGATCGAGTTGGTGTAATTTTTTTTTGGTTCCTTTCTGTAGTGGTCCTTAATGTTCTTCCATTTACTCTTCAACACATTAACTGTAAAAAAAATGGTAAAATGAATATGATTTAGTCTGTAACTAACTGTACGTTTTATTTGCAGGTACTTGTCTACAGGGATGTCATTCAAATCACTAGCTTTTACCTTCCGACTAGGAGCTACTACTGTTGGAAATATTATATATACTACATGTGAAGCAATCTGGGATCAGTTAGTACATATACACATGCCTCAACCTACAATGGAACATTTGAAGAAAATTGCAAATGACTATTATGAAAAATGGCAATTTTCTAACTGCATTGGGTCAATTGACGGTCACTGTCGTATAAAGAAACCTAAACATTCAGGATCTGAATACTTTAACTACCGAAAGTTTTTTTCTTAAGTGCTTCAAGCAGTTGCTGATGCTGATAAAATATTCATCGTTATTGAAGTTGGTGGTCGAGGCAAACAAAGTGATGGTGGCACGATTAAATAGACAACTAGAAAACAAAACGTTCAATATGCCACCTCCTCAAGTGCTTCCAAGCACCGACAAGCAGCTACCCATGGTCTTAATTGGTGATGAAGCATACCCATTAAAAGAATATCTCATGCGCCCATATCCCCAACGAACTATTGACCAGAACAAAGACACATTTAACAAGAGGCTGTCAAGGGCCAGAAAGTGGAATTCTATGTGCTAAATGGCGAATACTTAATAAATCTATAGAAACAAATGTCAAACATGCACGTTTAATAATAAAAACTGCTTGTTTGCTTCATAACATTACTATGGCCAAAGATGTTTACGCCGAACGCCATTTGCATTTAATCAATCAAATAGCTTCACAAAACTTAGAATCAAGTACAAGACAAAACAATAGTTCCACGGTGAGAGCTAGAGCAATACGAAATGACTTTAAAGATTACTTTAATAATTTCCATCAAGATAACCAATAAATTTTATTTACCATCAGAATCTCCGCTTATTACTTGTATTTCTTCCCATAGTTTTTTAATTATTTGACGATTCGAATGATTTGAATCGCTACTATTCCACAAAGGTGGCCGAGCCAATACGGCACTTATTAAATCTTCTGTCGACAACGGCATGACGTCTGAACAAACCGAGCGGAAAACGCAAACTGACTTGCGTCCGCCCGCCCCGCCCGCGACACACGCTTCTCCCGTACTTGGTGCACCTTGGTACACAAGTATGTGCTTGTCTTACTCGCCAGCGGATTCCGCTACCCGCGCCGCTCCCACTGTCATTTCACACAAAGCGTGTAGTTCTACCCATCTTGTTGCTTAGTCTTCCACTATCAATATCCATGATTTTCCATCGGGTGACAGTGGCAATAGACCAAACAAGTCAAAGGATATGACCTCAAATCTTTTGTTCATTGCGGATGTTTGTAGCAATCCAAATAAAATTACTAAGATTGGATTTTCAGACCTGAAAAATTTTCTCGGAGGTCCTCTATGTTGTCCCCTTGCAGGGCCGGTGTCGGAAGTTTCCTAGCTGCGCTGGATCGCTGACCACGTGGCCACGTGGTTTTCAGTGTTTTGGCTATAAGTCCTCGAATTCGGATTTAAAAATCCGAAATTCGGTAGCCAGATAAAGGTCACTATTTGGCTTTGACCCGCACTTTAAAAAGTGGCGGTCGTCACTTTCGTTTCCGAGGAATTCGCGTTGGAAGATATAAAATTCACTAAAACCACGTGTAAAATTTAGTTTTTCGCTATTATTAGCTTGGCACTATTAACGTGGCACTTTTCAAGCACTGCGCTGTAATCCTCGCACGATTCCGCAAATTTCGGTATATAGCACGGCAAAATCGGATCACTTTTTACCACTTTTAGGATTTTTAAAGGCGGAGCTTTATAAAAACGATGCGCTCTCTAGTGCGGCAGGAACGCGACTGCTGGATTCATGTTGGAACGTTTGTACCGCTGACAAGCAATACAATTCCTCACATAACTTTCTATATATTTCCGCATCCCTTTCCAATAGTAGCGGCGCGAAAGTCTTTACTGCTCCATAGTGTCCGGCCATAGGATTATCGTGGTACGCAGACAAGGGAGCGTTCAAGTATTACGTAACGCAATTTCCCCCTTGTAACGCACCGTAACGTTTTTCTACACCCCCCCCTCCCCCTCTCTAAACGTTACGTAACACTCAAGTGATCATTTTTAACCTAAAGTCGTAAAAAGTTATGTAATAGTTTTTTGGTATAGTTTTAATCTACTTAATAAAACAAGAGAATTTTAATTCGCAACACCTGCATATTTTGTTTATTTTTTATAAATTTTTGGCTTTATTTACACACAATTGTTTTTCTCCTTCGTTTTCCTAAGTATTTTAGCTTTTTTTTTACTAATAAACTCTTAAAATAAAATAGCATATTTATTTTAACCTTTGGCAATACAATTATAAACAGAAACCCAACTGTCGAAATGAAATCGTATTCTTAACAAAATTAAAAAATGATCAACTATTAGTAACCAATTATGTATCTATGTAGTTATAAAAAACAATTCGATTAAAATTACTGCTCCTCTGTCCACGGGTTTGCTAGCCACTCAGATTCCTTCATCACTGGCACATGGAGTGCAGACGAAGACGGTTTTGGAATTGTTAAGCCAATTGCATCAACTTCGTCTGCGTCCAGCCAGTCAGCATCCTCGGACGATGTTTCATGACGACGCACAATGCAAAGAAGCTCATTTGCCCTTTTGGCAGCAAGGCGCTGTGGCCGCACTCTCGTTTCACAATGTTCTTGGACAGTATTGCCATGCACGTAACGACAGTGCATTTGAAGACTCTTGTGAGATGTGAAATAGATCCCACAGGTTGGACATACTTTTTTCTTTAGGTCGGATTATACAGATGGACAAAATAAATCATAAGGCATCTGCTTAAACCCTTCTAGAGGAGGTGACAGATCGACGGACAACCTCACAGGAAGTGGCGAAAACTTGGATGTTTCTTTGTCTAGTAAACTGGGTACTACGTGCTTGCTTGGGGTTTGAAGTATTGGGCAAGGTTGCGGCATGAAAGTATCCGTAAACACAGATTTCAACGCACTTCTCGGTGGTGAACAGCAGGAGTCATCCGTGCATTCGCATAGCTTCTTCCTTACCGAAATTGTTAGGTTCCACATTGACGCCGGCGTATACAGAAGGAATAAGTTTGTGCCGCTCTGCCACGACCCAGTCATGATTAGGTAAAAGTATTCTGTACTCCATATGCATCAAAAGAGGGCTCTGACTTTTCACTGCCGGTAAATCTATTGGTACACGTGCCTTATCGTCTTTGAGAGAACGAATACTTGCTGCGGTCCCAGAAGCGAAGCGAGAGATTCCAATGACCTGATTGTAGCAGTGCAAAATTCCCCGTCCTCCTGCTTTTTGGGGTTAGTTGACATGTCGCCCTCTTGAAATCTTGCCCGCAGGCGAGATGTACTCTCTTGCCAGATGTTAAGACCATACTCGCCCAAATATAATTTTACAAGTGGGGCAGTTATACCCCAGTATATCCACTAGGAGTCAAGTGGGCATTGAAGTAGTTGTCAAAATGTTCATTGTTCAAGATCGTCAAGAGTGAAAATAACTTAGTTTTTTATTCACATATTTGAACAAAAAGATGTATAATATACTATTTCCAATATACTAGGCATATCTAAGTAAATAAATTCGATTTACCTTCGAATAATATGAAGGATTATGATTATAAATAATATGATACGAAGAAACGGAACACATAATGGTGCGGATAAAATAAACAACCTATAGGTATACAAAACCTACTCGACCTACTATTAACACACACGCACACACCCTCTCACATGCACAGACACACTAACGCACGCACACGCATACACACCCCTACACACACAGAAACACCTTCATACATCCACACACACGCACATACTCACACACAAAACAAATGTTACATATTTAGTTTCTTTTGATTTTTATATAAAATGGTACTCACTATTGTTACCAATAATTGTATACTTACATTGTTTGTTACCATATGGGAAGTAGCGAGTCAACCGCAACACAAGTATCACTAGTACTTACTGGGGTGGTCTCAATTTTTGTAATCCGACAATGTCTCAGTAACAATAAAGCATTTTTATTTATTTATGATACGAATTTTGTGTACATAATTATTATGTGTATATATTTTGTGGCCAAGTGTTAATCAACTGAAAGCTTATTCCAAAATTACATAATACACACGGCAGAAAAAAAAGCACAACCCATCAACGTTATTTCAAACTGACTGAAATCAAATATAAATATTTATTTGTTATTTACCATTGTTTTGTGTGTACTATAATCGACGAATTTACTGTATTTAATGTAGTATAAGAAATCGGATTATCACTAGATATACAGGGTGTCTGGCGGCAGATTTATATTTTCAAAATTAAATAAAAAAAATCTATTTGATATATTGTTTTATTTGAAATATTAATCGACAGACTAATAATGCGGATTTTATTTTTTGAACACTATGTCATCCAAATGTCTTCCGTCAAGTTGCACGCATTGTTCAAAGCGGAGCCTCGTGTTACGCGCCACACGCTGCAGTAAACTTGATTCAATTGCGCTGATTTCTCGACGGATGTTTTCTTTTAAGTTCACTATAGTTCGGGGATTGTTGCTGTAGACTCTCTCTTTGAGGTAGCCCCATAAAAAAAAATCCATTGGGGTTAAGTCAGGGGACCTGGGTGGCCACGGGATGTCCCCAAAGCGACTGATAAGTTTTTGAGGGAAAGCTTCCCGAAGCAAATTCATCGAATCTCTAGCCGTGTGTGCAGTCGCACCATCCTGTTGGAACCACGTGTGCGATGAAAACGATGGATGAGCTCGCAGGTTTGGTAAAAAGAAGTCCGTTATCATGCGTCGGTAATTGTCACTATTGACATTTGTCGCCTGGCCCCGAGCATCTTCGAAAAAAAATGGTCCAATTATTCCATGCGTGGATAAGGCGCACCAAACAGTTACCCTGGGGCAATGCAATGGCTTTTGGTGTTTCAGTCGAGGGTTTTGAGTTCTTGGAGCCCAGTAACGGCAGTTTTGTTTATTAACGTGCCCGTTTAAATGAAAATGAGCCTCGTCACTCCAAAAAATGGGATTCACAGTACGAAAACGCTCCAACATCGTCTCACAAAAATTTTTGCGTGAAACAAAATCACTTTCTTTGAGTTCTTGAACGATTTGAATTTTGAATGGATGGAACTTTAAATCCTTTTTTAAAATTTCATGAATAATCGCTCTTGGAAGTCCTAGTGAGGCTGCCCTTTTCCGTATCGAAAGTTGTGGATTTTCACGTAAACTCTCTTCAACCACTTCAATGTTTTCGGGAGTCCTTGAAGATCGACTGGGCCCTGGCCGTGGAGTGTTCATAGCCGACGCAGTTGCGCGAAACCTTTGCACCCAGGAACGAATTAAATTCACACTCGGCCCATCACTTATTCGTCGTATACCGAAGTGTGAACAAAACTGTCGACGCGCAATTACGTACGAATCGTTACTCTTGAAAAATGCCTCGATGGCGAACGCGCGATGCTCACTCGACCAGTGCGACATCGTGACTGAGAAATCCGCACGATCACTGATTCCAATGACACCACTCCCTCCCCGCACCGTTTATTACTTTTTGAAGTAATCGTATTTAAAAACATAAATCTGCCACCAGACACCCTGTATATGTCGGATAAACGACGTCGAAGTAAGTTTTAAAAAAGTCGGCAGGACTGCTACCTTTATTTAGCCCTTTATAAGGCATAAGCATCTAGGGGGGTTACAATAAAACTTTTTATATTTTTATATTGGTTTTTTATTCCTTTTCACAAAATAAAAAAAAATAATAAAAAAAATTAAAAAAACATGGTGGTAAAAATCTGCCCTTTGCCCGCGTGGCAATACTATGTCTTAGTACATCATAGAAATAGGTAAGATGTTTTCGCTGATTGAGCTGAATGAGCGCTTAGTCTCTATGGAATGCAGTGAAGCATGGTGTTATACACAGAGGAACGCCGCATTTTTCGCATATTATCTTAGATCTCTTGTCCTTTTCTTTGGTGCTGCACATCCTGCAGCGCTTATAAGTCGGTGAATCCACGGGCATGTGCTCTCCGACGTTGGTATGAAGTTCCGTAGCAACAACGTGTAGAGACTTTTGGCGGTTTTCTGACATGACAGATTTTTTTTTGCAGATATAATTAACAAGGCCGAGTGACCGCCGTTTTCTGCTCGTAAATCCACTGATTAGTCCTCTTGCAACAGATACTCGGAACTCTAGGTTTGACAGTTTTGTAACACTTGGATTTTGACAGTATAACGAGTAAGAATTAGTTATACTTGTATCCACTAGAAAGTAAAATATACGCAGCCACCATTTCTTACTTCTTCTGCCTACTGAATATGTGCTTTTTATTTGGTCAAAGCGGTCGACGCCCCCCATCCTCTTTGTATATTATTTTATAGCTACAGGGCAATCAAATTCTTTTTTTGTGCCGTCTTTCTGAGTCCGTAAGATGGTAGTTTTTTCAACTTTTGGATGATGTGCATTCGTTAGCACGAGCACCTCTTTGGTATCCTGCCAGACAATGAATGCTACATTCCCCTTGACTCTCCATTTAAATTCTCCTTTGCTTTAGATTGCGTTTACCCTTTATCAGAATGGGTAGATCTTTCCTATGTCTTCGCACGGTGCCTGTTGCATAGATCCCATTTTCATATAAAAATTGCATTAACTCATAACTACAGAAGAAATTGTCAAATGTTACAATAATATGATAATTTTCCAGTGCTTTATCGAATAGCTTTTCCGTCAGAGTTTTCACAACTTTATACCCCAGTCCTTCTTCAGTTTCAGTTCCTGTTTTTCCCGTATAAATGTAGAACTCGTACAAGTATCCAGTCCTGCTGTCACAACGACACCATACTTTGTAGCCTCTTTTTATGGGCTTTAGAGGCATGTATTGTTTCATAGATGAACGGCCTTTGAACAGAATCATTGATTCGTCAATGCTTTGAGATGAGGAATCTTTAGCATTTGTCAAACAAGCACTATTTATGGAATCTAACAACGGGCGTACTTTGTACAGTTTGTCGTAGTTCTGACTTGTCTTCTCTGGTTGTTGTGTATTATCATTCAGATGCAAACATTGTAGTATTTTCTTAAATCTTTTTATTGGCATTGTTTCTGCAATTTCGTCTACCCGGAAACCTGGGTCAGATGACCAATAAAGATCAATGGATGGAAGTATATTATATCCCATGATGATGATAATACCTAAGAAGGCTTTTAATTCCTTTATATCTAAGTTTATCCATCCTTCAATATTGCTTTGCACGGCGTAGAGGTTTGTTTGATAAATTATCATATCGAAAACTTCTTCAGTAAAGAATTTTTCAAACAGCGTTACTGGTCTGATTTGGCTGCTAAACATCTGACTCGGTGCCATCGGAATTTCATCATAAATGCTAGGTGTTGGCCGATATGTTGTCCATTTACATTTTTTCCAGGTCACTTCATCGACTTTCGAGTCATCTGTTTCCGAATCGCCATAAATATTTACCGGTGATATTGTCCTTGGTTCTGAGGTCTGCTGAAGAGGTGACGAACATGGTAAATCTTCAAGCCTCCGTGTTGGCCGCCTAGGGCGAACACATTGAGACGATTGAGGTATTGGGCTAAGTTGTAGATCAACAGGTGAACTGCGGGGCTGAACTTCGAGAACTGATACGGAGGGTGTAGGACTATTAGATGGATTAGGTGACGGTGCCATAAGCCCCTCGACATTAGGATCATCATAACTTTCTAAAATTCTTTGAAGTTTCGCAGTACTGTACGGAACCTCGTCTTCATCCGATTCTAAATCGTCATTCGACACATTGGGATCATCGGGGAAATCAAATATCTCTTCCAATCTATTACTTATCTCTAAATCGTTGAGTACTCTTCTACTTCTACTCATTTTCGTAATATTCTGTAATACGCAAAAAAGAAAACATGCATAATATTGCTCACACCACAGGCAAAGGAAATATTAGTATCGCAACAAAAAATAACCCACACGGGCAGCGGGAAAATATTTACCACCACAAAAGAAGCGTATATAAAAAAAATCCCAGGTCCAAAATTCAAAATTTGTCTGAATACAAGTATATAACATATTAGAGAATAAAAGTTAGAAAAACTTACCTTGTGAAAATTGCTAATTTTGAAGATGTATAAAGATTTAACAGCAGGTGCCGAAATTCACTGGTTTACAAACTTCTTCCCGCCACTGACAGAAAAAAAATTGACAAGTGTTCAATTGTCAAAGATGAATAATGTCAAACACTATCATCAATAATATTGCCATAGATAAAGTAAACGATTACACGTTTCGTTTCTCAAAAATTTCGAAAATATATGGTGGGAAAAATATTCCTTCTGCCTTAAAAAGGGTTAGGTAGTCAGTCCTGCTGTAATTAAATACCTCTAACATTTAATCTAGAGAGCCAAATGCTTTACTTTAATCTGCACAAACCATAAAGGGTATTCTAAATTAGTTAATACTTAAGCGTTTGAATCCCTGACGGATTTGATAGTAAGAAACAAGTACACCAGATAATTTAACAGCTATTTTTTTCAAACTGACAGATTCTACTTACAATGTTTACTCTTCGAAAATATGCAGCCAAATCGGCCCGGAATCACCGTTCACACTATTATAACCTCGACATTACAATGGCGTGTCAAGTTTACGCTAATAAAATAATAGATGGCGCTGTTGTCGCTCGATATTTACTCGTAAACCGTTTTTAATCAAATGTTATTTAGAAATCAATGTAATAAAATCAAATAAGTAATGATAAATTAATTAAGTAATTTTACAAGTAGTTTAATCTTAATTAAACTTTAAATGTTTAAACCACAGATTAATGTCGATAATAATATTAAGTTATCAATACAATTGTTGTTAATGTAATCTGTTAACTTAAATATTCTTTAAATGTTACTATTCAAATGTTATAATTCTTAATATGAATTTAGGTATTGGTTTCATAGTAAAGCATAATGTAATAATTTGAAGATTAATAATGTTGCGGCGTATCAATACTCCATCAATATTATTCAAAAATGATATGTAATTAATTGTAGGAATATTTGTTTACAAACTTAAACGACATATAAACATGTACAGATAATTTAGGTAAATACTATTTATAATTAATCAGCACATAATTTGACGGGCCGTATTATCGCTGCGGCGACATATATTATATAGGTATAAATTAAAAAGTCAGGTATTTGCTGTTTTTTCAACACAATGACCTACACTGATTTCGTTATCAATCAATTCCTTAATAACGCTTCTTAATCTCTTCTGAGACCACATACTTTCTTTTGTTTTTGCACTAATAAATTCTTTTTTCTTAAGTAACCCAAAGTAGTACATAGAATCTTTTTGTAAATGGAATAATAACGTCCCAAGGTTTGGTTTTGGTTGTAATTTTCTATTTAACCTTCCATTCCAGGATTCAACGGCGTTATTGGTTTTATGCCTTAAATCGAAAAATTGCCACTTATGATGAAGATACCCTCTTTTCAAGAGCCATGTTTTTTCAAAATAAGCATTGAAAAGTAATATTTTGTCATCTCTAATAGATTCTCCTTGAATGTACAGCCAACCGTCTGTAACGTAATCGTCAGGAAGATGCGCCAAAGCTATTTGGAGGGTGAGTAGCCATAGGAAAATGGTTGATAGGTGATGCTGTTGGCTACTTGTTGCGCCTAATTAAATAACATTTTGCCCTAAGTTCAACGAGTAATAACTTTTTTGCTATTTTTCTTGAAAATTGCTTTCCGGGGGTTTTTTGAGGATATTGGAGAATCAGGCATACTTGATGGAGTGCTAGTTCGGCTCAATGGAGTTCCAGCTCTTGACGTCGTCGGTGTTCCCAGAACGCTGGCTGGACGAGCATGTTTTTTTTCCTGTGAGAGCAGTTTCCCTGCTTTACGCATATGTTCAGAAACTTAAAATCAAACAATGGCATGTAAATATTGTCGTTGACTCTGCGCCAAAGAAGCCATGCGTTTACCATGCATAGGTCTATCATGTGGAAGAAAATTCTTTTATACCATTTACGTGATCGTACATGGATTCTGTAGTAACCAAGCATTGAATCTAGTAAGTCGACCCCTCCCATATGCTGGTTATAAATATCGATGGCTTGGGGAGCAGTTACTTCTTTGTACTGCTTTTCTTGTCGAGAATAACGCCGTTTCGTTGTTGTTGGATCACTACTCACATATGCTGACAGAATGTTTACATTCTTGTTATCAAACCATGAAATCAAACTTAGCTTGACACCGTCTATAATTGCTGTTTTTTCTTCAAAACTACCTCGTCCTCGTCTTTTTCAGAGGGCTTATTAGAGTTTGGTACACGATTGAGTCTCACAGTACCAAGAGGTAACATGCCGTTTTTATATAAATAAACCTGAAGGTTTGGACTGTTGAACCAATTGTCAAAACAAATTTTATGGTTGACATTTCGTGGAACTGTGGCAGTAAGTCTAGTCGCTACGTTTGAACACCAAGATCAGGTGCATCAGCAGGATGAGTATTGCTTTGATTCCGGCAAAGATGTCAAAATCGTAACTAAAGCCTGATACGCCGCTCAGTACTTGATTTTTGTAACCCCACTTATGAGGTTTTGCAGGGTTATATTGTTTTATTTCATGACGACACTTTGTAGGAATAATTTGTTCATCAACCGCTAAAAACGTTCACGAATTTGATGCAGTAAAGGCCTAATTTTGAAAAGCTTGTCATGTTCGACGGTACCAAAAGGCTTGAAGTTCTCATTATTATTGAAGTGTAAAGATTTTTTTATAGCTTCAAACCTTTTGCACGTCATTGTTTCATACACTTGAACCTGGCCGACAGATTTGGACCAATACATCCTAGTTGGCAACTTCACAAATGACATAAAAATTACGATTCCGATAAATTTCTCCATTTATATATTTGTAATACCTGCAGGTTTGTTGATGTTACCTTGGACACATTTTGGATTTGACTGCTCAACTATGGAATCAATTATATCGTGTGTGAAGAAAAAACAGAAAAGTCGGTTGGTGAATCCAGTTGTTCATTTCCTCCGGCAAATCCGTGTTGCCCGTGAATTTGAAATTTTCTTCGACATAAGGCTCCATTTTTTCGTTTTTCCATACAATCGGGTCTTTTTTTTACTTTTTTACCTTTCGATTTTGCAGCCTGCATCATCGGAACTTTCAAAGTCAGACTCAGGTACGATAATGTGCTTCTTATTAGGTAAGCGGGAAGAGGAAGGTTCGTATTCTAGGTCAGAATCGGAAGCAGTCAATCACCTAGTATAAGATTTACATGCTTGGGAGAACCATAAAAGCGTGTAGGATCCATTTCTGAAAAAGTTTGAGTGCATAGGAAGCCGTATTTGACCAACACTATTTTGACTGGAACGTGTTAGAATATTGTTATTTAGTTAACCTATTTTCATTTAAAACATTGCACATTTTTGTCTATTTAAAGTTAATTTGATGCATTACACATATATGTTGTTACGTATACTATGATTTAAATGAATATTAGGTACAAACAATTATAAATCATATTGTGACCTAAATATTTAATTTGACTAACTTTTAAATGAACTGTCAGATGGTATGATATAAATACTGTGCCGATTTGAACATCGGTCATTCCTATTGTGAGCTGCAGTACTGAACAGACGTTGTCTACAGGATATAAGTTAAGTACCTACCTTTAATAAGTTGCTTATTAACTGCTGTTGTAATTGTGTATAAATCATATTGTGTAATATGTATTGTATTATATTGTTTATTACCATAATGGTAATTTATAAAGATGTAATTATAATTGTGACTACCCAGCGATTTAAAGGAGTGGCCAAGAGTTTCTTGCTAGTTCTTCTCATGGCTCGATGATAGCGAACTAGCAGTAGATAAATTAACTGAAAGTCATTGATTCTACAATGCTATAAATATAAAAACCTTATAACAGTTGTTTTTGCTTTTATTTACATCCTATTTGCTATTGCTTATGCTACTTGATACAAGTTATAGTACATAACCAAGTATATATTAAAATATATCCATAATTTATTGTTAATAACCTCCAAATTCAATTGTCTTAACGTAAATGTTTAATTAGTTGTATTTCACCACACTATTTTGGTATATAAGCTTTTACCAAATCTAACAAACGCATACCAAGCCATATTTGGAGTTTGCAAAATACAGGTCAAAAATCAAACGACAATAAAACTAATTACAAAAATTACTTACTATTATCGTAGTCGACGATTTTAAGAGTAAATAACAATTTTTATTGAAGATCTCAGTCACTTTATTACTATTATTTTTCACTGATAAAAGTTTTACTAAAATGTTGCACTTCACTCGCCGGCCGCGTTATAAAATAACCTCAAATAGTTTTGATGACTTATCACAGACAAAAAAATTACATTTCGTTTTACGAAGAAACACTACTTATGGTACAATTTATTTTACGATCATTTAATGATAAGTTAAACTGTAAAAAAATAACAAACTTTAGAAGCCATGAATGGCTTCGTATGCGGTAAGGGGTTGATTAATTTTTTAGTCTAGTGTTGTCTTATTCATATTTAATCATAATTTCATACAAACATTTTAAAAAAATATAACAGCGACCTATCAAAAAAATTTAAAAAAAAAATGTGATGTCCACTTCACAATGAAAAAAAAAAAATTACAAAGTTTGTGATTTTTGTTTTTTTTTAACTTCTCTAGTTAATACTCTTTGCAACTGTATGTAACATGTACCATAATTAATCAGATAACTCAACAAAAAACCGGTTTATCTTCAAAGATTTTAAGTCTAAGTTAATAAGTTTATAGTCGAAATTTATTTTAAGTCTATTAGCTAATGGAAGAGCGGAGCTTTCCAAAACAGGCATTGTTTTGCTTAACGGAAGGTTCCAGCTACTAACTAGTTATTGTTTTACTGTATACTGAAATAAAGAATTTTGAATTTGAATTTTTTGAATTTTGAAAGATGCCTTAAAACGGTGACGACAAAACTATTCAATTGAGCAGGTAAAATCTTTTGTCTCAGATGACGTAATGAAAAAATGCAATAGGTTTAGCTGTGGCAATGTTAGATTAATTACCACAGCTAAACATATTGCACTTTTTCTACTTTATTATGGGCTGATTAAAAAAAACAGTTAAATATTTAAATCATTTCTTGTAAATCTTGTTTAAATTGCTCTCCATTATTTCTAATATAACGTAACATCTCTTTCTTATTTCCGTTGTGGTTGGCTTAGTCTAATTTCTTGCTTCATCATCACAAATGCATTGTCTATTTTTTCTATTAATTGCTCTCTTGTGTCAATGGTTTCCGTATACACTAGATCTTTAGCACGGCCCCAGATATAAAAATCAAGCGGTGTCAAGTCCGGCGATCTTGCAGGCCATGGGATTGGGCCATTTCTGCCAATTCAAGCTTTGGGACTGCTAATGTCCAGTGCGCCGGGTAGCCATCTTGTTGGTAAACAATGGCTTCTTCATTTTCGACACTTGAAACTCCATCCATGAGTTCGGACAAATCATTTATTAAAAAATCTAGATAATTATCTCCATTTAAATTATCTGGTATTAGCCCTGCCCAAACGTTTACCGAAAACTTCCTTTGAAATGCCACGGCTCTTTTCTTTTTTGGATTTTGATCCTTTAGGGCCCAATGATGCAAATTATGAAAATTTACAATGCCTTCCCTTGAAAATTTTGATTCATCCGTCCACAGGATACTTTTTAAGAAGTCGCGGTTATCAACATCAATATGTAGCAAGAGGCGGCAAAACTGAACGCGTCTTTGGTAATCGTTTTCTTCGAGACCTTGCACGGAAGTGTAATGAAAAGGATACTTTCCATTTTCACGAAGAACAGACCACACTTTCCATGCGCTTAGATTTAGCGTTGCAGCTACAGTGCGGATACTTGTTGTGGGGTCTTCATCAAAAGCTTCGAGAATACGTTCGTCATCAGCAACATTACGTTGTCTGGAAAATCCAGGTTTACGGCGAGTTAAATTGCCAGTTTCCCTTAAGCGTCTAAAGGTCGTCTCAAAAGGATGACGATTAGGTTGACGTCTATTGGGAAAACGCTCTTCGTAAATTCTTTTTGCTTCTCGTCCATTTCCATCAGCTTTGCCGTGTGCTATCAACATATCGGCGTATTCTTTGTTAGTAAAAGCAGCCATTAAAAATAGCAGTAACAACAAAATAACGAAACTTAACAGAACAGAACCAAAACAAAAACAATGCGCGGAGCGGAGTTGAAACACGTGAAGTAGCAGAGAATGACAAGTCTCGACTAAATAAATGCACGACAGGGACACGGAGCGCGAGGGCCGATGGGAGTATTGTCAACCGAAGAAAGAGATAGCATGCAATTTTTAGCTGTGTTAGAATGAGACAAAAGATTTTACCTGCTCAATTGAATAGTTTTGTCGTCACCGTTTTAAGGCATCTTTGAAGACAAACCGGTTTTTTGTTGAGTTATCTGATTATTTATGGTACATGTTACATTACCGTTGGAAAGAGTATTAACTAGAGAAGTTTTTAAAAACATTTTAATATCCCAAACTTTGTAATTTTTTTTTATTTTACATTGTAAAGTGGACATAACATTTTTTTTTTGATGTATGGATGTTTGATAGGTCGCTTTTATGTTTTTTTTTAAGACGTTTGTATGAAATTATGATTGAATCTGAATAAGACAACACAAGACTAAAAAAATAAATCATTTTAATGACACCTCGTGCTATAATTTAAAAAAAAAAAAGTTTTTATAGAAAAAGGTATTTTCTAAAAAAATAGCAAAAAAGTTATTACTCGTTGAACTTAGGGCAAAATGTTATTTAATTAGACGCAACAAGTAGCCAACAGCATCACCTATCAACCATTTTCTTATGGCTACTCACCCTCCAAACACCCTGTATATGGATATGTCCTGCAACTCGGACAAACTTTTAACAAACATGTCATTTGGACTGTTAAGCCAATTTCGACCTGCATATTCTCTATATTTTATATATTCATAAAGTTTTTTTGCAATTAGGACCCTTTCAAATTTTTTCTTCAGACTTTTTTTTATTAAATAACCACTTATATATTATATCCCAGTGGAGCTAGCACTCTGGGATCAGACTTGCCACTGATGTAAATTTAATTTCTAATAAATCATTTAACCTTTCGTATGCGGGAAGCGATCATTAGCTAACACCCTTGTTGCGGCAACATGGTGGCGCGAATTACGAGCGCGCTGGACCATGTTCTATTTTCATTATTTTTACCATAAAATTGTTTGGCATGCATAAACCTTTCACTTTTATATAATTTGTGACTAACCAATGTCTCTTTTTGTATTATATGTTTCAGCTAAATTATAAGTCTATCTTTTAATTTTTATATGCAGTATTTTATGTTTTTTTTTTTTTTTTTTTTTTTTTTATTGTCTTTTTTAAGGGACTTTGAGCCATAAATGACTATGTCAGTCCCGTAAAGTTCTTATAATACAATCAAATTTATGAACTAAAATTACTTCCTAAATACTATTTATATAAAAAAATTGAACCTCCTATAACTAACTATTATCTAACTTATCTATGAGTTTATATAAAACAACGGCTGCATCCGACATTGGTTCTGACAAAATACTTACAAAAACTCCAACATCACATACATTAACATTAAATTGGGTTATTAAATGAGCTCTTATACTATTAGTGCGAACACATTCTGTTAGAAAATGATGTAAGTCTTCAGCAACATTACAAATTAAACAATTTGGTGACACAGATTTCCTTACTAAAAATTTAAATTTATTTAACGGTATATGACCAGATCTTAATCTACAAGCTATCACAATCAATTTTCTACATAATTTGACATTTGTAAACCATGGTATCAGAAACGGCTTATTTTGGATTGTTCGATACCATATCCCCTTGCTAACCGAAATATTATTAAATTCTGATTTCCAAATGCCAAAAATAAGTCTTTTATATTTTAATAATATGTCACTCAGTTCAGAGTACACGAATGTCTCTATACCATTTGATATTGCTTCTTTAGCCAATTTGTCTACTATTTCGTTACTATTAATACCAATATGAGCTGGAATCCATTGCAGTCTCAGAGTGAAACCCCTAGAAATCAAATTTTGTATCTTACTAAGAATGGCATAGGCTATCGAAGCACCTCTGCCATCAGAGGCACATCGAGCCAAGTGCTGCAAAGCACTTTTACTGTCAGTCAATATTACTGACTTTTTAAACCCCTTAGACTCAATATACGAAATAACCTCTGAGACTGCAAATAATTCCACATACATAATAGACACATTATTATTATTACCAGTACATAGCTTGTATTTTTCTTTTATATTATATGTAGGATCATAAAAAGCTGCACCTGTACCATGCTCAGACTTTGAACCATCTGTAAATACAGTATTCCATCCCTCATACTGCCTATTTAAGTAATTTAAAATATTAAATTTAAGTATGTTTGTATCATAATAATGTTTTTTAGGTAAGGGCATATCCACTATATCAATATTAATAAAATTAACGTTAAAACTGGACATCCATGTGTTAAGAGAATACATAAGTGAAGCATTTTTTCTATTAACATTAGCCTCCAATTTAATTTCGCCATACACTGATGCTAACAAAGGTTTAACTTTGTTATTCCAATACCTAGTGTCACATTGTTGTTCTAGTGTAGTTAACGCTTGAATTAGTAAGTGATTATTAGAAGAAATAACCTTTAAGCAGTATTTTGTAGCTAAGTATCTTCGTCTTAAGTGTAGAGGTGGAATAGCTAACTCAGATTCCATTACGTGTATTGGCGTTGTTCTGATATACCCACCAATTACACGTAATGCAATGTTTTGAGTTCTGTCTAATTTAAATAAATGTGTTTTAGCTGCATTACCGTATAGATAACTACCAAAATCGATTCTGCTACGAATTAGTGACAAATAAAGCCTTCTTACATGCTTAGGATGTATTCCCCATGTTTTACCTGACAAAACTTTAAGCAAGTTCACTAATTTTAAACATTTTTCTCTAATTTCATTAATATGTTTGCCCCAAAGTAAAGATCTGTCTAACAAAATTCCTAAATACTTAATAGTTTCCACCCGCTCCAAGTTTATATTATTGACTGTCATAGTGATCTGCTCTCACCTCCTACCTCTACTAAATAGGCAGAATTAAGTTTTCGAAGCCGATATTTCTAACCCAATGTTATTTATATACTGGCAAAATGTTGATAAGGAGTCCCGAATGTCACTTGTTGAGTATAAAAAACAAAATCATCAGCATATTGTAACACATTAACTTGCTCGAAGCTACTAAATATCTTCGATGTAACTACATTAAACAAAAGTGGAGACATTGGGTCACCTTGGCCTATTCCCTTATTTGTCCATCTAATATAATTACAAGAGCTATCAAAATTTTTAATTTTTAAATATCTCCTATTTAGAAAAGACCGAATGTAATAACATATCCTAGAACCTACTTTCAAACTATCCAGTACACGCACTAATTGATCCACAGATACATTATTGTAGGCATTCTCGATATCAACAAAACAAGTTAAAGTAGGAAAACTTTTTGAAAAGCCCAAATGAATATCCGTCACTAACCGAGCTACACAGTCCAAACATGACAAACCCCTCCTGAAACCTGTTGTGTTATTTGACAGCAGTTTATTATGTTCCATATACCATTCAAGTCTCTTAGTCAACATTGTATGGAATACTTTACATATGCAAGATATTAATGATGTTTTATTTATTACCCATCAAAACAGCAATAACCATACTGTCTGTTGACATATAAATCACATGTATATCTTTAAAATATAAATTATACATAATTATGGATAACCATACCTGCTAAATATCCCATATTGGATGCAACGTTTTTGCAAAAAAAATTGGAGCATATTTTACTATACATACACAATGTGGCTTTCTTGTAATGTAGGCATTAGGTTTATGCCATTGTAACCAGGGTCTGCTTTATATAGCATCTTTAAATGAGACCATTTGCTGTGCCAATTTTTCCTCCAATTTCATATTATCTTAATTTTTTGGTAAAAAGGTTATTCGTAATACCTTTTAATAAGTGAGGTGGGTCAAAGAAGGGTATTATATCGCAATTATTAACAAAAAAATAGTTGTCTTGTCGTATTTGGAGTCCGTTTTTATTTTGGCGTGTCTTTTGGTACCTTGGTCACAGACAGTTGCTACAAGCCAGCCTTCTGAAATTCTGTTATTATGGTTTTTAACTGCTTAGCTAATTCTAAGCCCTTTGTCGCCTCTGCCAAAAATGTATAGGCAATAGGTTGTTTAAATTTCTTTATGCGTGCAAGGTTAAGGAAGACCTGTGCATGATCAGCCAGTAGTTTATGTGTCTCTTCTCCATTTGTTACAAATCCACTCACTTTATCTTATCTTTCCTTTCATTACATGCAAAACCAGGTTTCAAATGGAAGGACACACAGTTTATGTTCATCTTTATTTTTTTTGCCTCTTATTTTGAGTTGGGTAAAAATTTTTTATTTATGCCTGGTCTCAAATTACATTACTTACTAACAATAACACATGATGGCAAAACATTTTTTTTTTCTTATGAATCAATATGGTCTGATACTCTGTTTCGTCATAGTCAAAGCAACAATCTTCTCTTCAGTGGAAAATCTCCGACCTTAACTCTTCTTCTTAATAATAATAATAGCAACCCATATAAATCCCACTGCAGGGCACGGGTCTTCTCTCCTCTATCAAGAGAGAGAGAGGGTTTAGGCCATAACTCTTCTTCTTCTACTTTGCTTAAATTGCATTAGGGTGAATATTTTAGCTGATGTGGTCCAATTATCCAAGACTATTAAAAACTCTGGATGTACGGGCATGTGTCACCCGTACAGGGAATTGTATGTATGCCTTACTTTCTAGATTTGTTGCTGAAAACCAATGTAGGGCAGTAGTCGACCTACTATTATATCAGCACTAGAAAGTAAGGTGGAAGTGAATGAAACGAGCTAGTACTCATAAATCATTGTTTATTTCATCTTAACTAGGGTATTTATAAGTGATAATACTGTGTGTCAGCATGACGAGTGCGTTGACTTACTCGTTTCTCTTCAATAAGTTATACCCGCCTTCTATTATGGAGGTATGCTGTTATCATTTTCTTGAATCAATTTGATGTCCTTATTTTATTGATCGGCAAATCTGAATTCAAGTACTCCAAAGAATAGTTAGCAGTGTTCCCAATGCCGTCAAAGAGTCTTCGTCTTCAGCGTTTTCCGTGCTCCGATTGTAAAACGTTGTCATAATGTTTTAACTCGTTCAACTCGTGCTCAAATTGAGTAGATATTGCAAAATAAGTTATACTTTGTTGACTAAGTTCTTGTAGTTAGAGGACGTATCGTTCAACCGCAGAAACACAGCTCCAGTATGTGGACATGTTGTAATAGACAACCAATGTCCGAACGATGTTACGTGAACAAGTTGCTGAAGTGACGGTGTGACGCTCATTGCCATAAAAAACAGTAAAGTGCTCAAACATGTTGCAAAGGCACCTTTCTTTGTTGTTCCAGATCCCGGTCGTTGTTGTGTGTAAGCTTATCTTGGTCATGATTTCAGCATCAATGGGTAACCGGGATAATTTTGTAATGGATATCCTTATCACAATGGACTTAGTCCTTAATGTGACAACTCGTACTAAACTGTCAGACCCTGGATGTGTCTCAATGAATAAACGAAGTCCCAATAAACGAAGAAGGAGGTATTTATTCTTCCTTTACGAGAACATCACCCACTGTTAAATTTTGTGTTGGATTCTGCCATTTTCCTCGTAATTGAAGCGTTTGCAGATAATCTCTGGACCACTTTTTCCAAAATTCCTTTTACATTTTTTCTGTTAGTCGCCACCGTTGTTATAAATTCGTGTTATCAATCTCTGACACTCTAAAAGGTGCCAGCACGGAACCGACGATCCAAAAGTGTCCTGGTGTAAGATTATCTATGTCGTCGGGATCATTTGTTAGAGCAATGAGTGGTCTGGAATTGAGACAGGCTTCAATTTCTACTAAAAACGTATGAAATTCCTCATATATGTCAATTTTTGTTGACCCAGGACTCTTTTGAGATGATGCTTCATACTCTTGACTGCAGCTTCCCACAATCCACCAGCTGTCGGCCAAGATGGGGCATTGAATTTTTAGAAATTTGAAATTAAAATTTAAAATTGCCATGCCTCTATGCGTTCTTCTTCCAGTGCTCGCGCTGCGCTGACAGAGTTACTTCCGTTGTCGCATAGTTGCGCGCGCGCGGTAGTTGGCCGCACACGTGTTATCGGATAGTTTCGCCGCCGTGCGTAATTAGTAAAATGACGAGTATAATAAAGTGTATCTCATGTAATATTATCATCGATGAGTTGTTGGCGTATATTCAAAATAAAGTGTCGCTCGCGGACGAGGCTAGCTTAGTTAAAATATGTGCATCGGCTTTCACAAGCGAACAAATTCAAAAATCGAAGTCGTTACTTTTAGAATCGCTTTCTTCCGAGGTGCGTAGTACTGTAAGAAAAGGCAAGGGCAAGGAAAATAGAGTGTTAAACCTAGGGTCGGCAGACTAAAGCACATAAGTCAAAAAACCCTACTTTACAGGAATAACAAAAAACTATTTAGAATATTAAACATTAACAATCTTAGTAAAATTTCTTTGAATTATATAAGTATATAACAATAACTTATTATTCATATTATATATTTGAATTTAAATGTGGTAGTTTAATATTTAGGTGACTTATGTTATACGGAACACAACAATACTACGATTTAAGTGAAAAGGCTCAACAATTAACATGTAAATGAAATTACCAAAAAAATATCAAAAGCTTAAATAACCACTCAATGTTTACTTAGAATTCTTGTTCTTCCTCAGGTTCCACAATATCTGGATCAGTATTTCGTAAAGTTTCCAATGTGGGCAGATTTATGTAAAATTCATGGAAAATATCAGGTATTAAAGAAAGCAGCGATATTAAATCATTTTTTTTTTCCATGGATATGGGTAATGGTTGTAAAGAAATTATAGGAATATTATCAGGCACACTGGATCCTCTTCTTTTATAGTTAAAAATAGAAAAGGGCGAATCTGTATCCAGGTTGTCTTTATAAGATAGGATGCCAAATTCCTGTTCATAGCGTAGCCACCTTTTTTCCAGCCATTTAAACTGCCGCCCATTGGTATCTTTATTTCTTAAAACTAAAGCACCTTTGAGGAGGGACGAAAAGTCATAAAAGTCTATATTTTTCATTTCTACAACCTTAAACTTTTTACTGCTAGACCTGATCAACTGTATCCAATCATGTGGATGAAAAATTTGTAATTCTGTTTTTTTCTTTTTCTTTTCTATAATACCATGATCGGTATCTACTTCTAAATGGCTATGGCCAGGAATCATGAACTTATGGTCTATTGTTTCTATTGCTTGATATTTTTGCAATACCCAGGTAAACATAGCACTTACATGGGAATTCCTATTCTGCCCACCGCATGTATCTGAGTAAAAAATTATATGTTTCGTATTACCAGATACGGAAGTTTCTATATGTTTGTAAATACAGGACGCAATTTGGTTAGCTCCCCGAGCTGCTACCGCCTCATGCCACACATAGCATACAGCTTCTCCTGTTTTATTATCGTGGACAGTTAAGTTGAACGTCCATAATTGCCGCTTATAAAAGGCTACAGAAGAACTTAGTGCTGGTGTTGGTAAACACTGCTGCAAATCAAATGTGTACACTTGTAACGTGTCATCATTTTTGCACATTTCTGTGTCAGCTCGTTTTGTGTCATAGGCTTGGTCAGCTAGGGTTTTGTGGCTATCATGTTGAAGTTGAAGTTCATTTTTAACAGACTCCTCTTGAGACAACTGTATCTGCATTTTGAACTTGTCACAGGTGTAACAAGTATCGACACGCGGTTTTTTAAATGAAAGGCCTAATTTGTGAAATTCTTGGCTATAGATTTTAATATAAGGTGGATTAGTTCGATCTTGGCAAAATAGCTGGTACATCTTTTGCATCGTTAAATGTGTTGGTAAGTACTTCTTTGATGTAGACTTTCTTGTGTAGTGGCTTTCGTAAGATGGAAATGACATGATATGTGTCTTAATTTCGAGGCGTTTTTCGTCTGATATCTTATTCTTAGGAACTGTTTTTCCCCGCATGTCATCGGTTTGAGTACCCCCTATGGATGATCTCTTTTTCATAGCAACTGTCTTTATAAAGTTGTCACTTTCGTTTAACGTTTTCATTAAACATCCACGGCATACAGGTTCACGTTTTCCATGCACAGTAAAAAAATATTTATATGTCTTCATTCTAAACTTTTGCTTTTCTGGATCAACAGCGCGTATTCTTTGCGTTGATTTATCTTCAATTTCCATTAAAGATGCCATGTATGCAGACCTTTTTGGGTATGACCCCATTTGCCAATACTCTGTAAAAATGGCTTGCCTATCAGTCAATGGTATACGGTCTTTACATTTCATTCTGCACACAGGTAACTCTTTTATAGTGCGATCTGGTATACCCTTTCCTTTTAAAGTCTTGTATGACTGCCCTAAGTTACGTTTTAATTTTTTCTCTCTTTTTATAGTACGTATACTCTTTTTTGGTGAAATAGTAGGATTCATTGGAATTTCGTCACAAGTACTTGAATTTGATGAGCTTGAAATTGTGGGTAATTCATAACATGGATCTTGTACAGAATCATCACTAGAGAAGTCAAGTTCACGATGGTATACCAAACTACTGACTTGACCTGATGACGTCGATGGCATAGGATCGTCAACTGGGTTCTCTATGTTCAAAATCGATGTTTGATTTACATTTTCTAAAAAAGGACAAGAGAAATATCTATTTAGAGGGGTGTTAGATGTATAATTTGCATTTCATATTTATTATAATATGTGAAAATATACCTTCATTGGTATCCGGCTGTGTAGATAACGCCATTTCAACTAATTTCTTTCCTCTTTGAATATTCATCTTAGTAATTCAAATATATTTTAATTTTAAACACTCACAACTTAACTGACCAACAAACTGTGCACAATTGACAGCATAAGTAAATAAGAATCATTTCTCGAGTTTTGTTTACATCATAAATAAATTTTAAGTACCCACATTCTCTAAACAAATGTTTCATTTTAATGTTCCTTATAACATAAGTCACAATTCTTGCTTCAAATAACTTGTCCGTATAGTGTTCCTTATAACATAAGTTCAATTATGTTCTTTAGTTCGTCTCAATAAATTAGAATTAGTTATGGTTGATAAAGTACACCACTTGAATACGCCATGAAATACTTTGAGTTGACTTATGTGCTTTAGTCAGATTGTGCGTAGAACAAAATGTAAACCGATGATGTAATAAAAAATAAACCGAAAACTTTGACTTATGTGCTTTAGTCCGCCGACCCTACGACATCATAGCTATTTTTAAAGTGGCTGATCCGGATACATTACCTGTGTTTGTTGCTCGCGATCTTAACAAATTACCACCTATTACCTTCGACCATTTGGATGTGTCGCAGTTACTGAAGGATCTTACAATATTACAAGCTGAAATTAAGAACATCAAGTCGTCATATGTGACCCAAGATGAGCTGCAAGATTTAAAGCAAACGTGTGAACAATTAAAATCTTCAGAAACATACTCCGCAAATGTAAACACGAGAAGAGGCGCCTTTAGTGGCAAGACTGTAGACTATTCTTCTAAGAATAGCGAAATTATTATTAAAAATAATTTACCGAACACTAATAATGTGAACATGATTTCCAAAGGGGGTAGATCTATAACGCATCTAACGGCTGTCCGCAGCGATGAAACGCGATCGGCTCGCATAATGGGCGAAGGAGAAGGGGACGATGCGTCACTGCCCGTACCGGTTTCAACGAGTCAATCTAACGAACAGCTGATTGATAATAATACGAGAACATTACATAATCAATCGTATGCGAGCGTTGTATCTGCAAACACTAACGATGGTTTTACTTTGGTACAATATAGAAAGGGTATACATAAAGACAGGTTTAAGGGCAATTTAGGTAGCGGTGTAGTAGAAACAGACGATAAGTTCAAAGCTGCTGACAGGAATATACCTATTTTTATTACCAACATACACAAGGACACGTCAGAGTCGGATATAATTAATTATATTGTGAAGAAAACTGGTGATAAAGTAATCTTAGAAAAAATTAAGATTAAGCGCCAATGTGATCACCATGCATACAAGTTCTTTATACCGCAAAGTAAGTTATCGTTATATTTAAATAACGAGTTGTGGCCACAAGGGGTTGTTTTTCGACGTTTTGTGCACTATAGACTAAAAAGTGTGAACGAAACAGTAGACGGCGTTCAAAATATTATTAATGGGTGAAAAAACTTATAAACTAGTTTAGTTCAATTGTAAAAATGTCAAGCGTTCCGTACAAAGTATACGGGATCTATGTAAACAATGCGATATTATCGCGTTGCAGGAAACATGGCTGCTACCCGAAGAAATCTCATTTCTTAGCAGTATATGTGATGATTTTAGCTGTACTGGAGTGTCTGCAGTAGACACCTCGGCAGGCATCCTACGAGGTAGGCCATACGGCGGTGTCGCTCTTCTGTGGAGGAAATGTTTATTCCGTGACGTAAGCATTGTGCAGTGCGATAATCCTCGTATTTGTGCGGTAAAGGTAGTGTTCGGAAATAAAGCGGTGTTAGTGTTGAATGTGTATATGCCACGGACACTGCGGAGAATCTGGCGGAGTTCACAGACATATTAAGTGCGGTGAGTGCTATCATTGATAACTGTAGTATAGATAACGTATATATGTTGGGAGACTATAACGCGCACCCCACTGAACGGTTCTACAGTGAGTTATCCGGGTTTAGTAGTGATCAGAATTGGACTTGCATAGACACAGAAATGTTAGGCGTGCAGTCGGGCACGTATACCTTCATAAGTGAAGTTCATGGCTCAAATAGATGGCTAGATCACTGTTTAGTTACAGAAGCCGCTTTAAGTTCTGTTAAGAAAGTGTATGTTATGTACGATGTTTTATGGTCCGACCATTTTCCTTTAATAGTTGAAAGTAATTTCGATGCAATTGTGCCGAAATACATTAATAATGTAAATAAAAACTCGACCCTGTGGGGGGAGAGAAGTCCTAGTCAAATAGAATTGTACCAAAATGAATGTCATGAAAGACTGAGACTAATCGACTTTCCACAGCAGTTCAGTGAATGTTGTGATAGTTTGTGCACCAATTCTACTCATAGAGCTGTCATAGATAAACTGTATTCAGACATCGTACATGCTTTGAGTGGGGCGGCTGTGGTAGGTCGGGGAGGCGTCAATAGGCTGGAATAAACATGTAGCCGAGGCTCACAGGGAGGCTAAGCAAAAATTTATGTATTGGGTGTGGGGTGGTAAACCCAATTCGGGATACATTTATGACGCCATGTGTGAGGCTAGAAAGGTCTTCAAATCTCGTTTGAAATGGTGCCAAGACCATGAGGATCAAGTAAAAATGGACATTCTAGCTTCGCATCATTCAAGAAATGACTTCCGTGGCTTTTGGAAGTCTACCAATAAATTGAATAGTAGACCAGGTATCCCTGTGAGCGTTGGTGGCGTTAGTGAACCTGTGAAAATAGCTGAACTTTTTAAAAATCACTTCATTATAAAGTCTCCCTTAGGACCCTCTCAGTCACTGCTCGATGTTGAGCCCGGCATGGTACTAAGGGTGAAAATTAAATGTAACGAAATTGCGCAGACTATTAGATCTATGTCAAAAGGAAAATCCCCTGGCCATGACGGGCTCAGCATCGAGCACCTGAAACACGCGGGGCCACATATGGCTAGAGTGCTTACAATGCTATATAACCTCTGTGTAAGCCATAGTTACTTGCCAAGCGATATGATGCGAACATTAGTAGTGCCTATAGCTAAGAATAAGACTGGAGATCTCGCAGACAGCAGTAACTATAGGCCAATTTCACTAGCTACTGTGATCTCGAAAGTATTTGACAGCATGCTTAATAGACAACTAAATAGGTTATTAAGTATTCATGACAACCAGTTCGGTTTTCGACCTGGTTTGTCTACAGAAAGTGCAGTGTTGTGTCTTAAGCATGCTGTCACATATTATACGCAGCGTCAGACGTCTGTGTATGCCTGCTTCCTCGACCTATCACGGGCCTTTGATTTGGTTTCCTACGACTTATTATGGAAAAAGTTAGAAGATAAGAAGTTACCACTGGAGCTAATTAATGTTTTAAAGTATTGGTATGGAAACCAGACCAATAATGTGCGATGGGCTGGTGCAATTTCAGGGCCATACAGGTTGGAATGCGGGGTGAGGCAGGGAGGGTTGAGCTCGCCTACGCTTTTCAACCTGTATGTTAATGAGTTAATTAGCGAGCTGTGCAGTACTAGAATTGGTTGTCACATAGACGGCATTTGCGTAAACAATGTCAATTACGCAGATGATATGGCACTACTAAGTGCGTCGGTTTGTGGCCTTAGAAAATTAGTGGCTATATGTCAAAATTATGCCGAAACACATGGCCTGAGGTATAATGTTAAAAAGTCTGAGGTCATGGTCTTTGAGGCCGGGGGTAGAAGACATGAGAACATTCCCCCTGTTAGACTTAATAACGTTGAATTGAAAAGAGCTTTTCAATTTAAATATCTTGGTCATATATTGACCCCCGATCTCAATGATGACCTTGACATTGAACGAGAACGGAGGGCGTTGTCGGTAAGAGCGAACATGCTGGCCCGCAGGTTTGCACGTTGTACACTAGGTGTAAAACTCACGCTCTTTCGAGCCTATTGTACAACTTTTTACACGTGCAGCCTGTGGGCTAGATATACTCAAAGATCGTACAACGCTCTCCGAGTTCAATATAACAATGCATTTAGGGTGTTGGTGGGGCTGCCCCGCTTCTGTAGCGCATCGGGTATGTTCGCGGATGCGCAAGTTAATTGCTTTTACGCAACCATGCGTAAAAGGTGTGCATCCTTGGTGCGCAGGGTGCGGACCAGCTCCAACAGCATCCTAAATATGATCGCAGATAGGCTTGACTGCGCATATGTGAACCGATGTTGTGCCATCGCTTATGGGATGTAGCAGGGTCGGGCCATGTGTGCGGTTAAGTCTACCTGTATATTGTATTATATTGTTTATTTTGTTTATTTATTACTAACAATAGTCTTTTAAGTTTGTTTACTAATCAAATGAGTCATGGTTACTTAAATAAATGAAATTATTATTATTATTATAGATATGCTTTGGGGTACCTCGCCGCGCACAAAGTCGCTTCAATGCTGCCAAAAATGTTACTGTGCTTAGATCCGACTCCAACCAACTCCAAATGCGTAACCTTTGTGCACAGACAAACGAAAATAGCAATGTAGGCTTTTACAGTTTTGATTTCACGACCTTTGTTCACCTTTACTTCGACGTGTCCAGTAAAGTCTATGCCTGTGTGTGTAAATGGCCGAGACGGTGTAACTCGAGGCGGTGATAAGTCCGCCATCAGCTAATTGCTGCGTTGCGTTTTGTAGAGGTGAGATATGACACACTTAGTTAATTGTATCTTGATTGTTATCTTGCACCTTCATGGAGAGTAGCCTTGAGAGCTTCGACAATCAAGAGTTCACCGTTAAGTTTTGGTTGTCTCAAAGATGGATTCGTTGAACAGCAGATTCAGTTATCAGGTTGAGTTGAGAGCCTTGATCTAGAAGACATCTTAACGTAATATAAGAGCCATCTTCGACACTTACATTGAGTAAGACTGTTACCAACAGAACTTTATTAAAGTCTCCGTACACGTGATTTGCTTTCCTTTGCGAAATCGATTGTTTGTTTTTAGCAATACTGCTAATTTGCTGACTGTCCCCGCTGTTGCTTGACGACACTGTTGCTGACATGCACTCACTCAGTCGTGTGATGTGCGTTGTTGCACACTCTGTACCTCTTATGACAGTTGCATTTGTGTCCATCATGCGAATACATGCAATTTTTGCAAATGTTCAATTGCTCAATAGTACTAACTTTCACTCTTTTGATTTTTACTAGATGAACTAAAGCAATAGGTACTTAATAAAGATAAAATACATCTGAAGTAATAACACTTAAATTACTTCCAATTAATGGTAATGCAGTGCTGATATTAATCCAGATGCAACTAAAGTAATAATAAAGATCATTAAAATGTAGCAGATTAGCTAATGAACTAAGTGATAAGGTACAGATAACAATGTAGTAAAAGGTATAGTTAGGTAGACAACTTAAGTAATTATTATAATAGTACCTATAAAAATAATATAGTGGGAATAAAATTTGTATTGGATAAACTTAGGTATAATACTAATATATGATGTGTGTATATCTTTAAATTTTCAAAAAGTTCATATATGAATGATTTTGAAAAAAATCACTTAACCTAAACTACCATCTATCTAGGTAAACGACAATTTAATGTTTGTAATCCAATTTTCTTCTTTTATTTCTAATATTATATTTTTCCAATTATGGTCAGCTAGAAGAGCGAGGAATGAGCGGTGTGGTAGCGACAATGGCCCCCTTTGATGGCCATATTAGGCGGACGGGCGACATCCAACGACGAAGACGGTACCTACGGCATTAGGTTGACAAATAGAAATAGGCGCATTCTTCTGTTCGCGGCTCAAAAAAGAAGGCGCAACATGCCGCGCGGGCCAGATAAGGTGGGCACGCGGCACAGCACGTGTGCACCAATGGCATCAGGCTGCAGTGGCCTGCTGCCGTCGGCAGGGTCGTACCACATTAAACTTATCACGAACGAGTGCGGCAGCCTCGGAATCATATTATTATGTAGCGTGTTCGCGGACCGACTGGCTGCGCGCGCGCCGCACTCTGGGGCAAGGTATATGGAGGAGTTACCCAAAATGCATAAATTGTAAAATTAGTATTTATTCTTCTTCTAACATGTTTATAACTATAGGGGGAGTTGGGGCACCTTGATACAATTTTTACTCAAATGCAATAAAAAGCGACCTATTGACATACATTCAATATAAGACTTATAATCTATTCATTGTACATTCATATAGCTTTTTAAGGTGAAATTAACCGTTAGATTTAATCACATAAAATTTCAGAGCCTCTTTACTAAAAATTTAAATTTGTATCAATGTACCCCACATCCGGGGTACATTGATACATATACTGGGGCACTTTGATTCATAGAAACATTCCTACAAATGAAACAAGTTTATTTATTTATGAGACATTTATTTATTAATTAATTACTTTAAGGTACATTATTTATATTAAGTTTTAACCAATTTGAAATAAAATCTTTTTATAATTATAAAATATTAAAATCAAACAATTAACTAAGACATGAAAAATACTTAAACAATAGGATATAATCATTCTTTATTTGGTCTAATCAGTCATCGCTAGTCTTTCACTTAATCAAAAAGATATAATCATTGTTACAATTACTTAATCATGACTATTTTTTACGAAGTAGGTAAATTAACTTACATTGAAATATTATAAGGTGACATATTTATATTAAATTTTAATAGAGAAGCTGTTCGACTAGTGCCTTTCTTTACAATTGGATCTGGTAACTTCAGCACAATATCAGAAACATTAACTTAAGCTTCATCTTTTATGTCAGGGAACACAAATGTTCCAGTCGGTTTAAGTTTTAAAAAAGAGACTAGAAAATCATTCTGGCTTTCGGCGTATCTTGAGACAATTTTCCCAACAAAGTGCTTATAAGGATTCTTCTTTCCGACATTAATTATCCTTGTTATAACATAGTCACCATCACGAAGATCATTTGCTGCAGGTGGGGCAGTATTAACACTTAAACAGCGAAGCAATTTAAAGCACCGCTTGATTTGTACCCTGGCGATTTTCAGCATATTTGTTAATATCATAGTAAAATAACTAATATGAGTACGGGATAATTATTTTTGTGTATTTATGATCTACTATTATATTTCACGGATAATAAATAAAAATACATTATATTATTTATGTTATATTTATTTCAAAATTTTCAAAATAGGCATTTTTACGAAAAAAAAAAAGTCATACAGGGTAACTTTGTCTCTTTATAGATGATAATACTTTACTGTGTGGTATTTTTTAAAACACGGATCATAGCATAATGGCACATCGCAATCAGGGCAGTAAAAAGAATCTCTCTCTTTACGTCCTTGTTTCCCAGTTTGGTGTTTGATTGTGTCGGCACAAACTTTACAAACTCTCGCCACGTTTACCTTCTTTTCTGTGCTATGTTTTTGTGTGTCTTGATATAGCGACCACTGCGTGAGAAACACTATAGTGAACCGGGATGGTTTTACTTTTTGGTTTGATGATGATTGTGTTTTCGTAGCATAGCCCTTGTGCCTCGTGTATGGTTAGGGTGCGGGATTCTTCTCCAGTGCCATAGCCATTTCTTATTAACTCTTTCTTCTCCTCTTGGGTAAAGGTTAAGTAGAGGGTCCTAGGCTGACTCTTCGGGATGTCCGCATCCTTGTAGGCTTTAAGGTGTATTGATTTG
Source organism: Trisateles emortualis (assembly GCA_947095525.1). Classification (NCBI taxonomy): domain Eukaryota; kingdom Metazoa; phylum Arthropoda; class Insecta; order Lepidoptera; family Erebidae; genus Trisateles; species Trisateles emortualis. The sequence goes on from OX352756.1 coordinate 360,853, forward strand.
GGTGTGATACTGGACGAATATATTCCATTGTATACACCCTTTAGGGCGTATGCTACCTCCATTGGGCACCTATGAGTGCAATTTAGATTTTTAGATGCTGTTATATTTGGTTTCTGGTATTCTATTTTAAATATGTTCTCACGCTCTATGTAAGGGAGCTGGTTTATGTCGCCTACCATCAGCAGTTCTTTGGCTTCTGATAGGCGTGTTGCCATTACAATGGAGCCGAAGTGGTTCATCAGGGCTTCGTCGACTATTAGCCGACTGCACTTCTCTTTCTGGTTTGATGGTATTCCATGTGTAAGGACAGATGCCATGGTTCTAATTTTGTTGGTGGTTTGGCGGGTGTGGAGTGAAATAAATAAAGGACTTACGGGAAGAAAGAAGAAGGCAAAGCAGTTCTTATTTCAGCTGTTTAATGTTCCACACACACACAGTTCATAGTTTATGTTTTTGATAGAAGGCACAAGCACAGATAGAAAAAGCGTGAGAAAGAAAGACAGTTCAAGAATACTTATTACTAATAACATTCACAACGCGGGTATACAGTCCGTGTAATAGAATAGGCGAGCGTGCGTTCGGCGTCTAGCATAGATCGCGACTGGTGAATGCCATAACGACTAACGAGTTACCGGGCGCGCGGAACGCGCGTCCCGTACACGATGGAATGCGCCCGCGCAACAACGTCACACATTAAAACAAAAGGACTCAGCCAAGAGTGTGCATGTCCAATGTACGAAACTGATTGTTGTTATGATTTTAAATTTTATTAAATATATTAATGTAATGTAAGTATGTATTTTGTATAGTGTAACTGTTTATGTGTAGATATATGTAAATATTATAAATAAATATGAATATATATTTGTAGTTATAGTTTTATATGTATAAACAATGTAAGTGAAGAAATGTATGTGAGTCACCCACAGTGGCTCCCTTTTTGACAGTTTTTTTTTTGTTTGAGATCTTTTTCTGCTTCCTTCGTTGTTGTTATTATAAGATCTGTATCTGCGTTAAAGTGATTCACTATCCAGGTTGTCTTACCACACCCTGGCACTCCGTTTATGTTGGTGGTGGTTAGGATCGTTCAGCCCTCGTATTTTTCCGGCTGGCGCTAGCTGTTCTGCTTTTGTGAGTATGTTGTCGTACAGCCAGATCACGGTACACTGGGCGACCACTACTATAGGATCAGTGCTTGGTGTCTGGTAAGTCACCACCCCCGACGAGCGGGTTTCCTGTTCATCTATAGGGACTATGCCGCTTGTGCCATTATATGCAACCATGTGTGGGCGTATGTCTGTCCCCATGATTACCTCCGCTGTGTCGTTGTTATAGATGGTTGCATCTGCCTCCTCGAGTCTTATTTTGAGCAGTCCTTTGTTGTCGTGTTGGAACGCTTCTAATATTTTCCTGCATTCCAACGTCTTTAGGGTTTTTATGGCTCTGGTTCTTGCGGTTAACTCGATGAAGGCATTTATGTAGTCGTCTATTGGAGCAACCACTTTCTTATAGGTCGGGAGTGTCACTTTGCCTTTGTCTGAGTTGGTTCTCTTACTTGTGCTTGCACTAGGACAGGGTTCAGGGTTCTTTGTAATTGCTTGGAGGGCATTTGCCTGGGTTTGTTTCCCTTTACTGGCGATTTTCTTGGGGACCCAAAGCGCCGCCGCCTTCATGGTTTCAAGTATGGAGGTGATGGATGATTTTATTTGCGATGTCTTGCTTTGCGCTTTTTTACTGTTGCGCTCCTCCTCGTATCTCTGTTAAAGGCTTTCCGAGCCGCTCTTGGCTCTGGGACCGGATACTGGCGATGTTGTGGGTGAAGAGTGGGAGGTTTCTTGAGGTTTCTTTTTCAGGAAGTTGAAATTTTCTCCCCTGTTCTCATATACTATCACCTCGTGGTGTTCTAAAGCTATTACACTTCCGAGATGATCTGCCACCTCCCCTTTAAAGAAACCAGCTGTCATCGTATCTACACTGATGGTACGAGGTAGTATTTCCTGTTGTTTGCTGGTTTTCGCTATCTCGTTTAGAAGGGCACTTGCCTGTGCAAATGGGGTGACATTGTGATCTTCTTTGAGTACTAAGATCACTTTGTTCTTAGTGCGCAGCAGTCGGCATTTTAAGCCCGATATCTCCAGCTTGCACAATTCCTCAAATCTCTTGCGTTTTAACGCAGTTTTTCCGGTGTCCTTTTTTACGAGTGCGGCTAGTCCCGGCGCTATGGTTATAGTGTTGGGTCCCGTTTCCGCACAGAGACTTATGCTCAACCGCTCTTGGGGGTTCCTCATGTATGGGGCCACGCCTCTGGTTCTCAATCTTGGTACACCACTTTCCCCTTTCTCCAGCATAGCTTTTATTGACGAATGCCGGCAGGTTATTTATTTATTTAATTTCCATGGAAGACTTACAGCTAAACACAGCAGAAAAAAATCAGTAAGTTTCACTGACAGCCAATTATAGGTCTTCACGTATAGAGACTGGTTAAGTTAAAATTACTGTGAACAACAAAGTACTGCCATCAAGAGATCAGCATAAGGCTACATTAACTATTTAATGCTTAACACTATTACAAAAATATAACACTTGAAATACAAGGACGGACACGACACAAGAAGTTATTACCCATTATTGGTTGAAGAAATTAAGACTTAAGCACTTTCTGACTGAAGACACACTGGTATTAAAAATATCAAAATGATGATGTTTACAAACCTTATTAAAGTTTCTACTCGCTCGCACAAGGAATGAATTTTGCCTATAGTTTGTTGTACTTACACGGGACATTAAAATAAAATGAGGACAGAATAACAGGACTATTAATGTTGTTATTGAGCGTTTTCAATAGAAACGTATAGTCAAATATGTCACGACGATTTGTTAATGGTAATATATGATATTTCTTTCAAAGCATAAGGTAGTTTTCTGAATGGTACTTAATTTTTTGATGAAAACATAGATATTTTATAAATCGAATTCTATATCCATTCTGGCTGCCTGGTAGATGGATCGCACTCACATTCTGGGGTATCTCTCAGATGGAACCTGTGGAGATATTCGGCCGTTGCCCCGTGTCCCGTCAATAACTGCATTTGGATTGGTGTCAGTTTAGTGTTCCTTACCAGTCGGTATGCTGAATTTACGTCTGGTAGGAACTCTTTTGTGACTGCTCCGGTAGTGGAATTGTTGTACCTGTCCTGCCATAAGGAGATGCTCTCTTCTCTTACTACTATACTATTTGCAGATGACATTTCCGTAATTATACCTAACAATGACAATAATGACATATTATCTAATACCTATGAAATTATTTTAAATGATACAATACAAACAGTAGTTAAATGGCTTGAATCAAATAATCTTTGTGTAAATATATCAAAAACTAAATTTATTCAGTTCACTAATTATAAAACAAAAAATAAAAAAATACAAATTGCATATAAAGGTGAAAACCTAGAGAAAGTAACGGATACAAAATTCTTAGGTATATACGTAGATCAGCATTGTAACTGGAAGTTACATGTCAAAAGTGTCTCCAGTAAACTAAATAAATTTGTATATGCCCTCCGTAACTTGCAACGTGTAGCTGGAAGACCTGCGGCACTTACTGCTTACTATGGCTATGTAGAATCCGTTTTAAGATATGGGTTATTACTTTGGGGAATTCAACTGATATAAATAAGGGATTCATAAGTCAAAAAAAATGCATACGAGCCTTATGTAATGTAGGTCCACTAGACTCATGTAGACCCCTGTTTAAGGAAAATAAAATATTAACGCTCGTAGGCTTATATATATTGGAAATCTGCGTTCACGTAAAAAAAATCGCAAATGAATTCACCAGTGCTCGTGACAATTCAATTATAGGTAAAAGAGATCCAACTAGATTGTTAATGCCGGCCTGTAAGACATCATTATTCCAAAAAAAAATGTTATGTAATGTGTATAAAAGTATATAATAAAGTACCGAAGACTATCCGCGAATTGCCACTAACAAAAATGAGAAGGGAATTAAAAAAATGGTTATTACAACACACATTTTATACGATTAAATAAATAAATAAATAAATAAAATAAATAATTTGGTATATTTATATAAGGTAATTCTGTTATAAAAATTGTCTAAATACCTACTAATAAGTACATATATTTGTAATGTATTTGGAATAATAATATAATAAGTTTGAATAATGTAAAATGATTGTTAATAAGCAATTGTTAGAAACTACATATTAATTAATTGAATGTAATTAAAATGTATCTGCTATAATGTTTGCATGCCAAAACTGGTGAAATGTGATGATTCAACACTTTTTGTAACACCTTCATTTGTACCGCATTTCTTGCAAATAAATAATTTCTGATTTCTTATCATCATTTTTGCGTAGGACAGTGGGACTAGTTGGTAGTCAGGGGGTTGGTTGGCTGTGAGTGCCGCTCTTTTAGCGAGTTCGTCCGCTCTCTCGTTACCCGCTGTGCCTGCATGGGCTCTAAGCCAGAACAGCCTAAGGTGTCTCCCTGCTTCTTGAATAGATTTAATGTTTTCCTTTATTGTTTGGGCTAATGGTAGCATTTGTTTAGGGTTCTTTAATAAATCTAGTAATGATCTGGAGTCGCTCAGAATATTTACTGTTGGCTCCTGGCTCTTACTGGCCAACTCAACAGCTCTATGCAGGGCATATAATTCTGATTGGAATACTGTACAAGAGGGGGCTAGGCTGAAAATTTCGTGGCTTGTCTCGCTACCTTCCTCCCACCACGTTAGGGCAACTCCGGTTTTCCCCTCGATCTTGCTGCCGTCGGTATATATTTGGGTTCCTGTAATGTGGTAGGATTCTACTGTTTCGGGTTCCATATCTTCTACAAACACAAAGTTACTTCCATCATAGATTGCTTGGAAATTAAAATTCAGAAGCCAACAGCGGCTATTCGTCAAGTATTGACTTGGTCTGAATTTAACAAAGAAAATACCGTTAAATATTTAGATGTTTGTTCACCTGATGGACCGGGTAACTTTGAAAAATCTGTATATTTCAGACGAGCCACTTAGAAGGAAATTTAGCGAAAATCGGTCATTGTCCCTCGAACTACCCCGACAGTCCCCTGAGACATTACATAACACAGACCTTACCAATGAGGTGCTAGTGGTCTCGCACAATGACCAGATAAACTTATCGGCAGAACCTCTGTTAGGGCATGGTAAATTAAAGATGTATTTGCAGCACAAACTTGGTTTATTTAATTATGTTAAAATACAATAACATGCGACGGCGTCGTATTGAACGAGACCGAGAACAAGAACCATTTACTGAATAGATGGCGCTGCTCACGTTCTTCGTCATACAGTAACTCCCCCTCTCGAAGTAGAGAGCATATCTTTTAAATTTATCATCATTATCTCACTCATAACTCATAATTACTCATCCATTATACCTAAATTACGCAAACACTCATGATGTTGCATCCCGCTCAAACCTTTAATCAAAACATCAGCAGGCGTCCGATCAATACATAAATATTTGAGATTGATTATACCTTGTTCGCACTTATCGCGTATAAAATGATGCCGTACATCAATATGTTTCGTTCGAGGATGATAGTTTCTGCTTTCATCATCATCATCATCATCTCAACCCATAAACGTCCCACTGCTGGGCACGGTTTCTGCTTTAAGCAAGTTTAATTGCACCCTGGTTGTCGTTGAATAATATCACACACTCACACTTATGCCCGATACTACACAAAATATCGCGTAGATACATTGCTTCTTTATTAGCTTCAGAAATAGCTAAGTACTCTGCTTTCTTCCCAGCTGATTGGGGCACCTGCTAAGATAAATGCAAAACCGGAATAAGATTTACGATCTAACACGTTCCCACCCCAATCTGCATCAACTACACCTAAAAGAGGTAAACCTGTCCTTTCATATACTAGTCCATAATCTGATGTGCCTTTCAAATATCTCAACACATCACAAGATTATTTTGTGTTACGAATATTTTTATTCGTAACACAAAATAATCTTAGTCTTAGTCTTTATTTTACTTACTGACAGTCTCTGGGTCCAAAACCTGTTAGGGCATGGTAAATTAAAGATGTATTTGCAGCATAAACTTGGTTTATTTAATGTAATACCATGCGACGGCGACATATTGAACGAGCCCGAGAACAAGAACCATTTGATGAATAGATGGCGCTGTCCAAATGCAATAGCATCTGTAAATGCCACATCTGAACCACAGACACTTCCATCGCAGATGAACAACGCTTTGATGCAGCTAAAGACATTCTTCCAAGTGACATTTTAGAAATATTAGGAGAAGCTCCAGTGAAAGATAAAAGGTTAAAATTGGCTAGCTAAGGAAGTAAAGAAAGATATTTTTATAAAACATGACATTCCAGAAAATTGTATAAATATAAACGCTCCTATACTCGATCAGTTGATCGATTTATTACCTGTGAAAACTTGTAATTGTCCATATTCTAATTACATGACTCTTGTAATCAAAACTATTAAGCTGTAAGTTTTTCTAATAAAAAAAATACCTAATCAAGAGTAGAAGCAGCATTGTCAGAAGTCTTTAACAAGAAGGATATAGCTATCGAAAATAAACAAAAATTGCTTCGATAATATCTTGTTTAGGTGATGTTCTTCCACATGTTTTGTCTACCAACAATACCAATATTCAACTTGTTAGGTCGCTATCTGACGCTGGAAAACTAGCATGTGACTTGAAACATACGGAATCAACGAATCGCAGAAAGTTGTTTGCCTCTCAATTAGAAAAGATATTAAGGATCACCTATACAAAGCCAAAATATGTAGATAAGATAGTCATCTTTTCGGTAGCCAGTTGGATGACCTGTTAAAAACTGCTAACAATAAACAAAACAGACGCCGAAATGAAAACAGCAGCTCCTGCACCTTCAAGACGACTACCGGACCACACGACGAAATATTATTAGTGGATTTAAAGCTTTTGGTATTTGGCCTTTGAATGTTCATATTTTCCAAGACAGTGAGTCTGTGCCCTCTTAGGTTACTGATCGACCAGATCCTACAGGACAATCAGAAAATATTCGAAATGAAAGTGAAAATTTATCATTGAATCTTGAACATCCAGAACTATTAGATTCTGCTCCTGAAGTGGATATCAGCACAACAGAAATTATACGCCACATCGAAACTGCTAACGAACCAACTCCAAGTTGCTCTGGTCAAAATCAATTTTCCCCTTTTTAAAGATTAGACCATTACCAAAGGAAAAACAAATACTAATTGCAGACGCAAAAGGAAGTCTGCTGGTTTGGCTGAAAAAGAAGCTTTGAGAATGGAATATGAATAATAAGAAAAAAAAATGATGATAAATGAAGATGGAATAAAAAGAGTTGAAAAAAGAATTCAAAGTTCAGATTCTGAAGCTGAAGATTGGCATTGTCTTGTTTGCGATTAAAGGGTTTAGTCATTTAAAGGGTGATTGGGTAAAATAGATTGTATGTAAGATGTGTATATATTATATGTAGCACGTGTCACAGGAGATACTATTTCAAGGCTCATTATTGTAATGTAAAGTAGAACTAAGAGATAATTACAAGACTTAATTTGATTTACTGTGATTATAAAGTGCCATGTTGGTATAATATAAGTACCTATAGTAGTACAGAAGTATAAAATAAGATAGATGATAGTTTTGATTACATCCTTACACTCACCCAAACGGTGGGACTCAGTGAATTGTACCTAATTAATTAATATCTAAGCTTATTTTTTAAGGCCAAATGCTTTTATGTAATATTAATGTACAAGTGTTTTTTTGAACTCAATAAAGATTATTATTATTATATAAATACCTAGTCAGTTTTTGTTGGGCAAAATGATCCAAGATGTGAAAAAATGAAACGATTGAAGGTGTCACATTTTTGTTTTTTATTGTTGTTACTAATTATCCCAATAGAAGTTTTTTTTACAGACCTAGTGTGTCCCATGGTCTGAGGTGAGCCAGATGCAAGATGTCAACACAATGGTAGACAGTTTCACGTACATTACCTATATTTTTGACATACTTGCTCTTTTAAAAATAAAGACTTAAAAGTCTTTGTTTTTAACACTTCATGGATCACAGAAAATATTCACTTAATATTCAATCTACGAAATGAGGCTAGAAAGAGATACCATAGAACCAGACTTAAGCATCATCACAATTATTACATTGACTTGAAACATCAGGCTTCTGAGGCTTTACAAAATGAAAAGATTTTAAACATAATATAAATAATAGCATTAAGAATCCTAAGAAGTTATAGCAAAACCTAAAAATGGACATTTTACCTAATCATAACAGTACTCTGTTGCCACCATCAACAATCCCAGTGCTGTCAATATAGTTTTTTTTGGATATACCAGACAAATCAATGATAACGATTTCACAGCTGACCTACTTTGAATTCCATAGATATACAACATCATTACTCAACTTAGCACCTGTCGGATCGGATACAATTACCAAAATTGTTAAAAATATCCAGACCAATAAAAAGGATGTTGACGAAGTAAGTCTGGACATGTTAACACTGACCCTGCCTATCACCCTCAAAGTAATCTCCGATATAACTAATGCATCCATAAAGTCTAATACTTTCCCTCATGCTTGGCGGTGTGCAGTTGTGCGTCACATCCCTAAAAGCAATAATCCCCAAACCTACAAAGACCTGAGACCTATCAGCAGCATCTGCCATGTAGAAATCAGCATGGAAAGTGACTCTAAAATAATTTCCCCGCTCCCCCCTTCAAGTAAAAAGGGGGGTACCTCGAGGATCAATTTTGGGACCACTTCTCTACATAATTTACACAGCAGATATTAGAAACTGCTTCCAGAACTGTAGATATCATATGTATGCAGATGAAACTCAAATCTTCAGATCTTTTAAGCCTTCTAACACAGCTATAGCTGTGTATAAGCTCAATGAAGACCTAGATAGAGTGATGTTATAGTCACAACAGAACTCCCTGGTACTTAACCCTGGGCCTGTTGTAACTGTTGGTAAGGCGCCAATTCAGAGGGTGGAAACAGTCACAGTTTGGGCTTGATAATGGATCCTAGTTTGCAATTTGAGTACTGTATAACATCAGACCTTACCTAAATAATCATCAAAATCATTAAACAACTCAACTCGAGGAAAGCTCCGGGGCCAGACAAAATTAAGATTTCGGACATTAAAATAGTAGGTCATCGAAAGAATCAATCAGAGTATTAGAACTGGTATATATCCGGAAAGTCTAAAAGTAGGGTGTGTGAGACCAGTCTATAAAAAGGGTAAAAGAAACGATCACGCAAATTATCTTCCAATAACATTGCTTTCAGCTATAGATAACATTGATGAAAAATATGTGTGTGAACAAATTCATGCATTTTATAGAAAACATAACGTAATTAACCAGTACCAATTTGGTTTCCAGTCTAGCAAAAGCACATTGGCTCTTTTATCCAACTTCACCGATGAAGTCAATAAGCATTTAAACGAGAAAAAACATGTTCTTACCCTCTTTATTGACTTTTCACGTGCCTTTGACACATTGGGGCATAATCAGTTGGTTGATAGATTAAGTGACTGCTGAGTACGTGGTCCATTACTAAATTGGTGCGCAAATTATCTAAAAAATCGTAATTTCGCTGTAAAAATAGATAACATCAATAGTAGACTCATACCTGTAACTGAAGGAACAGCTCAGGGCTCCGTACTCGGGCCTCTGCACTTTTTGACCTATGTCAATGACATGAGCAACTGCATCACTAACAGCACATGCTATCAGTTTGCGGATGACACCTGCCTTGTAATCGCAAATAGAAACCCGCAAACTGCATGCAAACTTTTGCAATCCGATCTTGACGCTTTAACAACATGGTGTCACGATGCAGGCCTAGTTCTTAATGCAAGTAAAACTAAGTTACTAGTTATTAAATCCCCATATATTAAACAAGTACCCGTTCAGAACTTAGTAGCTCACAATTATGACTGCTTACATGCTGTCAGTGTTATACACTGCAACTGCCCATCTATAGATATTGTCAAAACCCATACATATCTGGGATTAATAATAGACGACAAGTTTAACTGGAGCCATCACGTCGAACGAGTTTGTGATAAACTAAGGCAATTCATTGCTAATATTACAATACTCAGGAATCGCATTCCGTTCAAGGTTAGGCTTATGCCTTATCATGCTCTGGCTGAATCCCACATACAGTACGGCCTTAGTAGCTACGGCCGCACCTACAAAAGCTATCTTGAGATCATTTATAAACTCCAACTTAGAATATTAAAAACTTTAGTCTCACCCAAAATAAAAAATCAATTTAACGACAATGAAAACGATCTCTTCAAACATTGCAAAATTTTACCTGTTCATACTCAAGTAACTTTTTTATTATTAAAAGATATTTTTTTTAATAAATCGTTACGAAACTGTATAGAACATCCTGTACGCACACGGGCAGTTTCCGAGAATCGGCTTCGCACCCAGAGCGCCAATAACATGTACGGTGAGAGAACTACCGCCTATATTGTCCCGCGACTTATTAATAGCCTACCCTCGGACCTTTGTAAAAGTGTCACGAATAGGAATATTAAATTTAAGCTTAAACAATACTTTTTGGATTATATTTAATAGTGTTCAGCTTTGTATATGCTATAAGGTGGGTGGACCATAGATGGCCACTGTAACGAATAAACCGTTTTTATGGGTTAATTAACGGGATAAATGACAGAAACAAATTATTGATTAGCACTTTGTTTCATTGTGTAACATATAAATTACTTTTTTTTACTCTAAATGCAATCACTATTTATTAAGCTTTAGTTTTGTTGAACTCTTCCAAAGGGCTTTGTAAGGAACAGGGCCCCATATAAGGCCAATATTAAACATGAGTCGTTCAACTTAAAACTAGAGTTCTCATAATCAAAATATCCACTTTTACAAAAACTTTATAAAAAGCTTTTTCATTTAAACGGAGTATTAAATGCTTAACATACGAGTATATAATATTCTATAAAACACTTAATGAACGTTCCTTGATCACTATCATAAAAACTAAGAAAGTATCAATGGAAATTATTTAAAAAATATGACAGTTGGTATTATATCAATAACAAATAAGTTACCAATGCGTTTTATAATGAAATTATAAAAACAAAAATGAGCTATAATGGCCTTCTTATGGGTAGGTTCTTTGTAAGGCCAAAATGATCCTAGTAAGGCCAAAATAAAAATTATGATCTTTTTTTTATAGGTATTTAATAAAATAATAGACACTGTATTATTCACGTCAGTGAATAGACACTACAGAGACACTACAGACTAAGTACTCTAATTATTATTACGAACTTACAATGGCACATAATCAGTCTTGTAATCTGGAATGTTTAATATTGAAAAGAAATTAAGTTTCTAAAATAAAATCAACAATTCGTAAAACTAAAAAACGAAAATAGAAGAATAATTCGGAAACAATCTTATAAACTAAAAAGGATAATAATTTTGGACATTTTAATCACAGTCTGGGCATGAAAATATGAGATCTTTTTCTGTGAGACCAATACATTCCTCGTGATACACATTCGCTACATTGCCTCATATCTTCGATTCTACATTCGCCACATGCGTGACAATACCATTTCTTTTCTTCACCTTCTATGCTTTTCTTCTTTTTCTTCTCCTTCATTTTCAATGTTATGCTTTTTTGCTGTCGTGCTTCTTTTTTCAGCAGTTTAATGGAATCATTTCTCTTTTTTAGCTTTTGCTTACTTGTAGACTTCCCTTTTTTCTTACTCGTCGTTTGCTTCACCTCATCCTTTTCTTCTTTAGTTTTAAATAAATCTTGTAACTATTCTTTGTCCTTTATAATTAATAGCTTTTTGCCGAGGACGTGTACTTTGTCGTAGCGTAGTTTGGAGTAGGCAAAAAAATATGAAATGATTTTTCTTTATCCTTTATTAGGTTAGTTAAAGGCTCGTCATCATCCGAAGATCCAGTGGAGCTTATCTCGTCACTGTTTGGTTGAACGTTTGTTTTGGGTCTGATTTTTTGTTTTTTGGGAGTGTTTTCTTCTTTCTGATCGGAATCTTCTTCAAATGACGAAGAAGAAGTGTATAAATCGGAGACTTGAAGTTTACTTATGTAGTTATTTTTGATAAATGATTCATTAAGATTCAGATCCGGGTCAGATTCAGGGCTTGAATAGACTATATTATCTTGAATCCCGGATGTACTCTGGATGTACTGTATACCCAGTTTTGCAAAACGTTTAATCCGCTGAGCCAAGTCTTCTTCCAATTGTTTTGTGAGAATAGTTGTCTTTCCAATAATTTTAGTACTCTTACCTCTAAGTAAATGGTTTCTGAGGGTGCGTCTTGGAATATTGAATTTCAACGCTGCAGCATTTGTATTAAGTTGATTGGTTTGTGCTGCCTCCATCGCACGTCTTAAACTATCTTCATCCCATGTACTACCTCTTTTTCTCGGTTGCGATCCTGACATTCTTGAAATCTGAAATAATGCGTATAAACTTTAATTCCCCTGTTCAATTGTCGACTTATTTTTATAATGCTATTACAAAAATAACCATTTCAAAAAAAATATTTTAGTATTGTATAATTTTGAAAAAATATGTATATTAAGTCTGATTTAAAAAGTTTAATAAACCTTACAAATAATATTACTATGAACTTAAACTATAGCTTCAACTTTCTTGTACGTATTTATGACTACAAACTGCATGTTCCTGTTTTCATGATTAGTAAATTTATGTTCCCAGTAAGGCCCATGTACCCTAGCAAGGCCAACTGCCAAATTTTTTATAGGCCTTATAAGGAACCACTTGCTTTCATACGAACAATTCCGATATTTTAACTAAAATCAAAACAAACTTATTATTTTTTTCTTAAGATTCATAACAAATCCATATATTACAATTTACAGTAAAAAAAATAATAATAAGTTAGTTACGTGAAAACTTACCTTTTGCTGTGAGCGCGTATTATGATTTTGACATCGACGACCGCAGTCTACGAAGCGGGGGACCGCACTAACAAAATAGCGACGCGAGCGCTTCGCCGCCGCGTCTGTGTCCTTGAGTTTGAATGAGCTTTGTGTGAGTGGAAGGATTTCGTCGTCACGTGACAATAACTACGACTTTTTTTATAGTTGGCCTTCAAAAGAGCATGGCCTTCCATGGTCCACCCAGGTATAGTAAATAGGTGTTACATATTTTAATAACTATTGCATTTGTACCAAACTTAAAAAAATTATCGTCATATTTTTGTAATCCTAACATAAGATGAGTCTTACAAATATAATAATAATATGTTAGGATTAGGAATAGCACAAGGCACCTTAGTGGTTTTTGGCTGCTATTATTGTATTTTGATTTTGTGTATATTTTGTAAAATCGATAAATAAATAAAAAAAAAGAATACAACTACGTAAGCAACTTATGGACAGTTTGATTTTGTCTAAGTTTAATTATTGTGTCACAGTGTATGGTCCATGCCTATTAAAGAGAACAGAGGGTCTGATCCAACGTGTTCAGAACGCCTGTGTAAGGTTCTGTGTCAATATACCAAAGAGAAGTCATGTGACCCCATACATAAGCATACTTAAGGTTCTAAAGATGACAGCTAGAAGGAGACTACACTTAGCAAGTCTATTGTTTGGAGTCATTAATACCCAAAAGCCAACTTATCTTCACGATAGGCTGAATTGGAGGTCTGAAAAGCAGAAGTTCAGCAAACGATCTATGGTGAATCCTTTGTCGGTGCCTAAGCATCGGTCCATGGCTTTCAGGGGTTGCTTCAAATTTGCAGCTACACACTGCTGGAACTCACTGCCTCTACCAATACGCAACCTTAAATCCAAATACACCTTGCTACAAATATGATGTTATTATTTTGTTCGTAACTTGTGAATAATAATAAATAAATAATTATAATGGGAATAAATATATACACACTTACCTAATGTTGAAAATGATATTGGACTATTGGTATTTGAAATTACTCCAATTTTTCAATGTTTCATTATATTATTATATCATTATACCAACTTCATTTCGATTTGCATCACAGTTAGCAGTTTACTTTATTATTTTATCTTATTATCCAGTAAATGGTGCTTACGGTACTATACAGTCCCTTTGCAGTAATTACCGTAAAGGGCACATAGGGACTGTGGTCCCTTTTTCGCTCCAGCGCGGCACGCTCGACTAAATATGTCTATTTCTTTTTAACACGCAAGTTATTAATCTCTTGTCTCCTTCTATTCAAGTATGAACACATTTTTTCATACTTTAAGTGCGACAACAGTTCGTACCTGGTTTATTTCAATACAAAAAATATATTTAAACGTCAACTGTTATTCGTCGTAAGTCGCGTGTGATCTGCGACGATAAACTTGGATTATTTTGATTATTATGCAAGTATGTTAACTAGATACATAACGTTATTTTGTACCCCTCACCACATAACGTGAGGTCGATATGACTCACACTCAATTAATGATTTAATGCAACATTGTTGTTTGATATTTTACTTTATTATATGAATAATTTACCTACAGTACTATATGGAATAAAATAAAAAATACTATTAATTGTTATCACTTTTTATTTTGCGAAAAATAAACAAAAACTAAAATTCTTTGGAATGACATAACTTAAAGTGAGTATTTCTTTTCCTTACAATAAAAATCACCTAACTAGCAATATAATAAACTTTTTTATAAACTCAAATAAAAATTAAACACTAAATTACCAAAAAAATAACAAATCAGTACTTATATAGGAACTAAATACAGTCTGAACAAGTCAATACTTTGTGCTCTCCACAAACAGGATTTTTGCATTTTTTGCATTCTGCCTGCGTCTTTCTCCTTATTTGCCACGGACAGAACGCACAGTATTTCCTTTTCTTTGTAGGTGGTTCGTCTTCATTTTGTGGTGAGGTCGCAACAGGCACATTAGGTATTATATTTTGTATGTTTTCGCGTAATTTACGGCTCAGATTAGGTATTTCAAGCCTTTTCTCCATCCATGGTTTTGCTAAGTCAGTGCTCAATTGTTTCATAAATGCTCGTCTATTTATGGGCTTCTGATTTTTGGAAAGCATGTTGT
The DNA here is from genome assembly GCA_947095525.1 of Trisateles emortualis. Taxonomy (NCBI): domain Eukaryota; kingdom Metazoa; phylum Arthropoda; class Insecta; order Lepidoptera; family Erebidae; genus Trisateles; species Trisateles emortualis. Next base: position 376,014 of record OX352756.1, read on the forward strand.
GACAGTATATGACGTAGCTATTGACAAAGGCCATATTCATCATACCGTAGAATAATGCCATAGGCCATCTATTTGTCTTTCTACTGCATGACATGTGCGAACACATTTGGTCGAACGAATCAACTCCTCCCTTTGTTTGATTGTAGAATTCAATCATACCTGGCTTACCAGAGCTAGAATTCACAACACCTTCCTCATCACAGGATGACAGTAAATACACCATCTTTGAAGGTTTTGGTCTATATGATAGTAAAGTCAGCGGGCCATCGTAGCAAAATATAGACGATCCGACCGGCCTGCACCTGGTGGTTTTCAGCTCTTCCGGTATTTACCTTTTGTTCGAGCGTATTGTACCGACTATAGTTAATTTGTAAGGCTCCTGTAGTAAAGATTTAGCCATAGGTACAGAAGTTAACCAGTTATCGCATGTAATATTCCTACATGACCCATGGATAGTTCTGGACAATTCCTTCATGTAATATTCCCCTAGAGGAAGTCCTTGTGTTTCTGTACCTTTACTTATATAGGGCATAGCATCAAACATGTATTTTGTCGAACTATCGCAGATCATTGGAATTTTCAGGCCATATTTACTGGGTTTGTTTGGAATGTACATTCGAAAAGAACATCTTCCTCTCAAAACCCAATAATTGCTCGTCGATAGTCACATGAGATCCCGGAGTATAGTTTATTCTACACTGGGTAATAAACAAATTCCATATTTTTTTCATTGGAGCAAAAACATCTCGGGAGCGATCAGTAGGACGTATGGACTTGTCATCAAATTCGGAGGGAAGCTAAGAGGAACACGAATCGATCTCTACTCATAATCGATACGTAGCGTGTGCCTGAGAACGAAGTGTCAAACAATTCAATAGTCGTCAGATGATTGTCCTACATTAGTCCACGTTACTATTTCTTCAATTATTTCAGGAGTAAAAAATATATCAAAACATAACAATGGTTCAAATAGATTTTTACACATCCTCGGATTAGCGGATTAGCGGATGAACAGAAAGGATTTAGGAAGAACAAATCGATAAACATTGCCATCTTTGAATTTTTGGAAAAAATTATGTCAAGTGTAGATAATAAGTCCCCCATATGCGCTTTGTATATGGACATGACGAAAGCTTTCGATCATGTAGATTATAATATACTGGCAGATAAACTAGAGAGATATGGTATACGAGGTAAAGGTCTAGAACTGATAACATCATATCTAACTAATCGCCAACAATGTACTGAAATTACAAACATAAACATTAGGACTAAACGAGAAGTCAAATATGTGTCGAGGCTTAGAACAGTAAAGTACGGTGTTCCTCAAGGAAGCGTATTAGGGCCGTTACTGTTCCTAGTATATATAAACGATCTCCCCAAAAATGTTAACCACCCAACAGTATTGTTCGCCGATGATAGCACAATTATAATAAAATCAGAAAAGCCGCATACTTATGAGTTGGAGGTTAATGGGACGCTACAGCAAACTATACAGTGGTTACAGTCTAATAATTTGTTGATAAACTTAGAGAAAACGAATATAATGCATTTTTATCAACGACGGCAACACCAACAACTGCATATTAGTTATGATGGAGTATCAATAAAAGAAACTGATATTACTAAATTCTTAGGTTTAAGAATTGATAGTAGGTTGACTTGGAAACCGCAGGTAGATGCATTATGTAAAAAATTAAACAGTTTCTCTTTTGCACTCTACAAGTTGTCACAGCATGCAAATCGCGAAACGTTTGTAATAATTGTTTACGTACAAACACACACACGATTGAGAATTGCACTTTCGGTCATTGTAAATTATGTCAGGAAAAGCATAATGCGTTAATTCACGTCGATAATACGTTCAAGACATCGCCACAGCCATCCATTGTCAATAATACGTTGCCACAGTCCTCTGTATTACACTGCGTTAGTAACACAGATAATTATATTGATAGTGTTAGTTGTGACGTGTCCACAGATAATGCAAAACCGCTACAGACTGTATTGCTGTCAACAGCGTTAGTAGACATAGCTGACAGTGACAACAATTGTCATACACTTCGCGCTCTTCTTGACAGCGGCAGTCAAAATTGTTTTATAACACAACATTTGTGTAAACGTTTAAAATTACCTATCATACAGTCCACTATACGCGTTTGTGGTGTAGGACATAGCGTTTCACATGCCAGTCACAAATGCAATGTCGATATTCGTTCAAAGGTGTATGATTTTAATACTACGTTACATTGTTTAGTATTACCTAGTATCATTTCGAGGTTACCTTCGACACACGTTAATAGTGATGCTATACGTATACCTAGCTATATTCGATTAGCCGATCCCACGTTCTATGACCCGCGTGACGTTGATTTACTGGTAGGCGCGGATGTCTTATGGGATTTATTGAAACAAAATATAATTAAACTCCAAACTGGTCCATACTTGCAGGACACTATGTTAGGCTGGATTATATCCGGTCCAGTTTATAATAATACTAAGCGGTCAATCAAATCAAGCACAACAGAAGTTCAGTGTAATTTAGCATTGGTTGATTCCCAACTAAGAAGGTTTTGGGAAATCGAGGAAGTGCATATACCTCCCGTCATTACTGAGGAAGACCGTTTTTGTGAGGAACTGTTCATGCAGACTACTAAACGTGATCAGTACGGTAGGTTTTCTGTTAGAATGCCATTAAGACAATCACCTGACAGTTTGGGTGATTCATATAACTCTGCTAGAAATCGTTTTTTATCGTTAGAGCGAAAATTTGATCGTTTACCACAATATAAACAAAAGTATTGTGATTTTATGCACGAATATGAACAGTTAGGTCACATGACTTGTCTCGACAAATTTAATATTTCAGATAAGCCTTATTATATAGTGCCACATCATGGTGTTTATCGGGAGAGTAGTGTGACAACCAAATTACGTGTTGTCTTCGATGCAAGCGCGACTACTACAAATAACAATTCCTTAAATGACATACAGTACGTCGGCCCTCGACTGCAAAATGATATTTTTTCTATATTGCTTCATTTTCGGCAATACAAATATGTCGCTTGCGCAGATATCGAAAAATTCTTTAGACAAACTTTAATTCATCCTGAACATCGTAATTTACAGTTAATATTATGGCGACCAAACAACAATATGCCACTTAAAATTTATAGGTTAAATACAGTGACGTATGGCACTGCATCAGCACCATACCTTAGTAATCGTTGTTTGAAACAATTAGCAAAGGAATGTAAGGATGACGTCATCGCTGCTGTCATCAATGACGATTTTTATGTTGACGATCTGTTGACTGGGCATGCTGAGCGTGACATATTGTTAGATATCTGTAATAAAACGTCTGCCATACTAAAGGGCGGTTGTTTTCCCTTACGTAAATGGACGTTTAATTTTGATGTGACGTCAGAGACTACCAAGGATTTATGTATTGGTGAGTATTGTCAGTCTAAAACGCTGGGCGTTGGTTGGTCTAACAAGAACGATTTATTTAATTTTTCAACTAGTAAAGAAACCAGTGATGAAAGGATAACTAAGCGTTTAATTAGTTCTTTGACAGTGAACGAAATTAGTAACTCATTAGTTCTGTTGACACGTTTAGTTCAATTACAATCATTCAGTAAAGAATATTATAACCTTAAATAAAATGTGCAGTCAAAAATAGTAAACAAGTCTAGTAATAGTAAAATAGCAGGATTAAATTTGTTTTTAGACGAGAATAATATAATTCGTGTTGGTGGTAGACTTAGAAATTCTATGTTTGATTACGATAAGAAGCATCCAGTGTTGTTGTGTCGTAAACACAGATTTACGTGGTTATTGTGTTCGTACGAGCATAAACGTTTACTACATGCTGGCCCTCAGCTTCTGGTGGCTACCATGCGTGATAGATGGTGGGTGTTAGGAGCACGTAATTTAGCAAGACAGGTAGTGTATAAATGTGTAACCTGCACGCGTATGAATTGCAGTACATTAACTCCGATCATGGCTGATCTACCAGCCGAACGCCTGGAAGCTGGATTTCCCTTTATACGATGCGGTGTTGATTACGCCGGGCCAATATCAATACTAAATAAAGGAGGCAGAGGTTCCCATGTAATCAAAGGTTACATTTGTTTGTTTGTTTGTTTTGCTACCAGAGCTGTGCATTTGGAGTTGGTTAGTTCTTTGTCTACTCAAGATTATTTATTGGCATTTAAACGTTTCATGTCACGACGCGGTATGCCGTGTCAAGTTTTCTCTGATAATGGTAAAAATTTTATTGGTGCTGAAAGAGAACTTTCAGCTATATTTGAAAATACTAATGAAATTATTGATTTTGCTAGTAGTAATAAAATTAAGTTTAGTTTCATCCCACCGTATGCGCCTCATTTTGGTGGTTTATGGGAGGCAGGGGTGAAGTCGAGTAAATATCATTTGAGACGTGTCGTAGGCAATGTTAAACTAACGTATGAGGAGTTTGGTACGGTATTGATGCAAATCGAAGCCGTCCTTAACTCCCGTCCAATGTCCCCTATGTCCACAGATCTTTATGATTATCTTCCGCTTACACCTGGTCATTTCCTTATTGGCCGACCGTTGACTGCACCTGCTAGCGAGGATTTGAGCAGGACAAATCTCCGCCACTCTGTCGCTACAAGTTACTCGAACACTTGAGACAACATTTCTGGGAGCGCTGGTCGAAAGAATATGTTTCTGAGCTGCAACGAAGAACGAAGTGGACAGCTAATCAAGACGACATTGTTAAGGACAGCCTCGTAGTTGTTAAAGAAGACAACTTGCCACCATTTAAATGGAGAATGGGTAGGATCATTCGTTTGTTCCCAGGGACAGATGGAATTTCAAGAGTCGCTGAAATACGTACTGCCGCAGGCATAATCAAACGTGCCTGCTCGAAGATCTGCCCACTACCTGTTTCTACGGCTGAGGACGACGTGGCTTCCGTTGGTGGTTGAAAGACGCATCTTTCAAGGCGGCCGGCATGTTCAAGACCATACATAGAAGATCAATGGAACGCGCTCTCATAGACTAAAAGATATAAATTGCTCTTTTTCATAGATCATAGATTTATAATAGACAACACATTCGTTAATTCTAGAATATTATAGAAGCTTTTTATTGTAAAAACGTTTCTTTTTCAAATACATTCGTTTTCTACGGTTCTGCTCGATCACACGTTTTTTATTGAGACCTGCTTCCCGACTCTTGATCAGCCATAAGCCTCAAACAATAATAATGTAATTAGGACATGAATAATTTAGATATATAATATGTAAGTTTTAGTTTTATTAGGACCATATAATTTTGTATACTTTTGGGTAGAATGTAGCGAACTAATTTAAGCACATAACATCTTTTGTAAAGGATACCTACATTGACAAATAAACCATATTTCTATTTCTCGTTGGCCCTCTTGACACACGTACTATGTTTAGAGCTGAAGTTCTTGTCTGAGTGCGCCCCTTTACCGTAGACCAGCAGTGGTTGTTTTTACCCTTTAGAGATCTTTGAGGTAATACGATTATTCGATCAGACGTCGAAGATGGAGGATGATGTATTATATTCCTTTCAGAGTTTTCGCTTACCTCTGCTTCCTGTACTGGAATCTCGTCAGGCACTAATACATCTTCGCAGTCACTTTGCACGTCATCAATACTCAGATGATCCTCATCTTCGCTACAGGCATCGACAGTTTCTGTATCATCCTCGAAAAACTTTTCGATTTCAAAGTCTTGAGAGTAATTGAAAATTGGATCTCTCTTATCCGTGCCACCATTCGAAGCCGCGGTGGACATTTAAACTATGTCATATTTCATAAATAATGGCATAAATGGGCCTTTAAAATAAAATAAATTATATATTAATATTCAATATCTCACATACAGCTTGTTTTATTTAATTTCAACATCGACCCCTCCTTGTTGAAAGACCCTTTACATATTTATATTTCTGTATGTTTTTCAATGCACGTCTAGCGGTACTAGAAATGTATCACAATGTTATCGTTATTTATTAAATTGTGATACCAATTCTGTGTAAAAGATAGCTACTATCGCTACTCTCCAAACTGTGAGTCCTCTATCAAATCATTCACATTAATGAACTCTATGTCCCTCCCTTATTGCATGGTAAAATCTCCTGCTTCTTCAAACATTACCGATTTTTTTAATTGTTTTCATTTGAGGCCGGATTTTTGCCAATATTGGATCCGATGTAATTAATAGAGTGTGAATGACGTCTTCATTGCACGCTATGTAATTTATTTTTCAGGAATTATGCTCGCAGTACTTTCTAAATTCTTTATTCCTGGACTCCAACATTTCCTCTGATAGATGTCCGATTGGCACTAAGGAAATATGTTCAATAATTTGGGGTGTATTAATAGTTTATGGGCACTGGATGGCATATAGTAACAAGTACAATTGAATATATACCTTGGCCGTCTGCAAACAGTATTCCTTAAACTGCGGAATCTTAATTTGTTGATCCCAATGATATGCACTGCAAAATAACGGCAAGTCCAATCCAGTCAACGAGGCAGTTTTCTCTGGTTCCCCAAAAAGCCTGCGAGCACTATTGCCGTCATTTATTATACCACTACCTAACAATCCAGTGTCCCGCCCGAAGTCTTCCTGTATTTTTGATTTCCTTAATTGCATGGATTTTAGTCATTTTTACTTCCTACCTACCTCAAAATCCTTTCTAGTAGTTTTCTCCGTTGACGTAGAGGCATCAAATTGGAAAGGTGATACTATAACTTCTTCAATTAGTGACGATTTAGTAGTTTCCACCAATTCAATGCTTGCCCGGCACATTGGCTTGCATCGGATAATGAACCAGTTGTCCCTCTCTGAGCTCATTGACCTGAGCGGCCAAGCGGGTATTCCCCCTCTGTAACCTCCTGGCCTCCCCGGTGACGGTGCGGCTAAAGAGGGCCTCCGCCGCAACGGCAATGGTGGCCGCGGTGTCCTTCAGTCCCGTCTGACTGGTGCCCTTTAAATTTTTGGAGGCGCGCGCAATAGTGCCTATGGTGTCTACTAAGCCGCTTCCGCTATGCGCGCTGCTGCCGGCAAGGCCTCGACATCAGTGTCGGAAGTATCAGACAGTCGCGACACCGATACCGCCACTTCGGTAATCCGGCGTTCCGCTTCGGCTTTCGCCAAAGTAAGTTAAGTTTTCCATCGTGTTCTTACGAGTATTGGTGAAATACAAGTCCACCCAGGCAGAGAACCGTTTACCTGGGTAAGCCTAAAGAGGAGGGGGAAAGAGGAGGACGGCTGGTATCGCCCTGGAGGCTGCTTGCGACATGCTACTCTCCTGCCATGCATCCCCTAGCAGCCAGCATAGCACGGGTTTAGAGGAATAATTTTTTATAGACGTGTCCTTTCACGCGGCCCCCAGCTCGCAAGGTGGCAGCCCTCGTTCCCGACGCCTTCGGGTTGATCTGACGAGTTCGTCCCGTTACCTGCTTAGCGTAGTGATACGCCGGGCCCGCCCGCAAATAATTTTTATTACCATATCAAAGTATCAGGTAAAAATGAAGACATAATTTTAACAAAAAAAAAACTGACTTCAAATTGTATCTCTAAAACTACTGAACAGATTCTGGTGGGATGGGGAATTTAAATGATGGACCACATGGGACGCACCAGCTTTTAAACAAAACATACATACAAATGAAAATCACAGATTTTACAACAATGGTATGGATTAAAATTTAATTTTGAGATGGCCAAGTCTAGGGAACGCTGTTACACTGCGTAACAATTAAGCGCCATGCTCAAAAATAAAACAAACTTGGTATATATGACTTTTCTTGGCACTTATCTCAAACCTAACACTGGCAAATAAAATTTTTCAAGCTACTGACGCAGATCCATTAATGTTGCTTGAAGAAATTAATAATTTATTATTGACCAGCAATTTTAATACCTCCACTGCAGCTGGAAATAGCGGACAAAAATAGTTTATCCACCTATAATTTTGAACAATACATCATGAGCTCGTCGTATATGAATTTTGAATATTCTTTTAATGAAACGTCTGAAGGCAATCAAAAGACCAAAAATTGAAGGAAGAGCCTTCGATGCAAAGATTTTTTCATAGAAATATGTAAACAAATACAGAGGCGACTACCAATTAACATAACAACATTTTAACATGTTGAGCCCAAAAAATGCTACATCTCGAATAAAACCAGATATCACTAATTTAGCTAAATCTTTTAAGACTGTCTGCATTGAAATCGATTCAGTGGTGCAACAATGGAATGCTTTGCATAGCACAAGCTGGAACTCCACACAGAGCCCAGAAGAATTCTGGATTGAAGTTTATAACTTCAAAAATGCAGTCGGACATAGAAATTACGAAAATGTCAACAGATTGGCATTAGGCATTTTGTCGTTACCTTTTTCTAACGCAGTTGTGGAGAGAGCATTTTCCCAAGTGGATATAATTAGGGATAAACTCCGAAACAGATTGGCCATCTGCACTGCCGAATCTATATTGAGAATAAGGTATACTTTAGTAGGCGGGTTCATTAATTTTAAACCAAGTTAAAAGATGTTAAATAAATTTTGTTCAGAAAAAATGTACGAGACAGATGACTCAGTTATCTGTTTGTAACCGCAGAACTCTCATTTATAAACCAATTTGTTGTTTTTTATATCAAACACATTCAAAAAGTAACATTTATTGAAGTAAACCTGGTAATGAAGACCACAGGTGGTCACACCGGAACTTCTTAATGATATGTATGTGGCGGAATACCACTAGCACCACCACCATAGCGGATCGAAACGCTGCCGCTTATAAGCTCGCGCCAGCCCCGGTGCGAACGGGCGACGAGGCGGCGCGGCGGTGCGGTAGCGGGTCCTACGTGCGCAGGAGCCACGAGAGGTCCACTCGCCTAGCAACAAACGTACGAAGCATACGGTCGCGCGCGCTATAACCTATATTGTATTAATTTAATTTTATTGCTTTGTACATCATTTCATTAAGCGTTTTAATATATATGCTTTCCTCTAAAATCAATTATAATCTTCATTTCTCGTCTTCAAATCTTTTCTCATCTCACCTCTTCACTCTTTATACTTCTCTCTTCTCGCTTCGCTTGGCTGAGTATATTCCTACCGGGTTCGACCCCCTGGACACGTGGAAGTTGGAATCATATTCAATTTCTACATGTATTTTCCGGATGACGATAAGATATTATAGATAATAGCTGTTGAGCGACTATAACAAAGAAGTCTAAATGTTTCTCATAAATATGGTACCCTATTGAACAAATCAAATGGTAAAGTCGAACGGGTAAGTACTGGAACTTCTTAATTGGCTACCTGACAGTTTTTGAAAATATATATTTAAAGATTACTGCTATTTATTTTGTTTTTTATCTGAAAAATTAAAATATATTTCAAATCTGTGACGTAACTTTTGTAATGTAAAGTCATATTTCAATAAGTAAACAAAACTAACATTTCAATTCAGTTCATTTTCTTAACAAATACGTTTTTATAAAAAACAAATATATATATATATATATACACATAATAGTAATAATCATTTATTCATTGAAATTGGTACAAATTTCTTAAAAAAATAATAAATGAGCTCTACAAATGATATTGCCTGTACTAAGTAAAACTTGTATCACAGGCGGTATGTGCATTTAAAATACTAAAATAGGTGCTGATTATTGATAAAAATATTTAATATGCTAAGTGCTTAATATAAATACAAAATATATTTGATTTAATGATAACTTAATATAATACTTTCATCATCATCATCATCATCTCAGCCTGATAATGTCCACTGCTGAACGTAGGCCTCCCTCATATGTCTCCACAATGGCCGATCTTGAGCTGCCTGCATCCAGTGCTTTCCTACAGCTCTGATGATGTCATCTGTCCACCTAGTGGAAGGTCGTCCCACACTGCGTTTTCCTGTACGTGGTCGCCACTCGAGAACCTTTCTTCCCCATCGGTTGTCGGATCGTCGAGCGATGTGGCCTGCCCATTGCCACTTCAACTTGCTTACTGTAAGAGCTATGTCGGTAACTTTGGTTCGTCTGCGGATCTCCTCATTGCGGATTTTATCACGCAGAGAAACACCGAGCATAGCTCTTTCCATAGCTCGTTGAGCGACTCTGAGCTTATTCATGAGGCCAACAGTCAAAGACCACGTTTCGGTGCCATAAGTCATCACTGGCAACACACATTGGTTATATAATACTTTATGACTACATAATACAATTATAGTTTCATATTGTCTAATTTCAAGACTATATCTACATAGAGTCAGCAGTTTGGCAAATTGGTCATAATATTATTGAAATAATAACATTTTAACAGCACAGTCATGTTTATTTCCTGATGTAATTAGAACATTGCAATGGTCACATATTGATGAGGTTGCATATAAACTTAAAATGCGGAAATTTTGACTTGAGCATGACACATTCCAAGCAATGTTATCCAGTTAGCAATTTAAATTCCTTTGCGAGGAGTTATATCAACTACTAATGGTAGTAACTGGTGTCAAAGTCGATGGTCTGGGTTCTATTCCACTTGGTTGAGAGTATCTGTCGAGTAGTCCTGTGATGATAACTTGCTCTCGGAATATCGTTACTGTTGGTTTTTTATTTGTAGCATAGGTGTTATATACTCGTATAAAATAAGCGTTTACTAAACTGGTTCCCCCTAATATTTTAATAAATAGCATCCGGTACCATTTGGTACAACGTCTTAAAGCACTGCCATATGTAGCCATCTGATCACTAATGTCGATCGATGATTTACCGCTATTATATGTAATAGTCCAGTCCTTCAATTATTCAAATATTCTTACAATCTAAATAGATTTCAGGCTTATCACAACTATCAAAATTAAGCAATACAAAATATTAAAAAAAATTAACTTAAATATTTATAGAGAGTAAAAATCGAAAAAACCGAAAATGTAATATTATTATTAATGTTATCAACTTATTTATCTCTTTATAAAAGATAAATTTTAATGAGATCTCTAAAAAAGTAGCAAGTAAGCATAAGTAACAGTCTTTAGTTGCTTATAAAATTATTCAATCATATAGTACAATCGCAAAACAAATTTTATCTTATTATTACACAAACGTAAAACAAATTATTACTTATTTTAAAAATCACAGTACAATAAGGTTAGCGGTAAACACTATAGAATCGCCTCCATTAAGTGGCCGTTGGGGCAGAAAGGTTCTAGAGTGGCGACCACGAACTAGAAGACGAAGCGTGGGCAGGCCTCCAACAAGGTGGACTGACAACATGGTAAAGGTTGCGGGCAACCGATGGGCAAGGTCGGCACAGGATCGAGAGTTGTGGAAATCCTTGGAGGAGGCCTATGTCCAGCAGTGGACGTCTTTTGGCTGAGATGATGATAAGACACTATAAATGAGATTTACTTCTTAAAAGGCCCAGACGTCTTAGAAATCACTGGTACCAATTAATTATTAAAATTAAAAACAAAAAAATAAATCAAATCCTATAAAAGTCGTGTAAACGTTACTGGATATTATACGATTTAAAGGTCACAAGCTGCTTTTCGTGATAACCCAACCGCTTGAGATTTTTTCAAAGATAAATTATTTTCTTTAAGAAAATCTACAAACCAATCGTAACCTGGGGTGTCATTTTTAAAGTCCGTTTTAATTTTATTATGTATGATAAATTTTGTTACTACTGTAATAGTTTTTTTTGAGGACAGACCGAAACCATACCTTTCCATGGTTCGAAGACCAGCCAGTCTTTTTTCATTTACTGGATCAATTTTAGTTGGTCTACCTCCTATCCTACGTATCTTTAACAACGCCTCTTCGAGGTTTAACGCGGTCTACTATAGTCATTTGTGGTATCAAATACTTTTTTGATGCTTGGTAAGCATTAAGAATCCCATTTTTAACATCATTGACTGCTTTTTTAAAAGTTTCCGAAGTGTACGAGTATGTGGGATTCTTTTGTTGTGTATTTGCGCGGCATCTTGACCAAGAAATGGATATCTGAAAGAAAAGGATTAAATAATTACCTATTTACTTAACATATCTAAGTATATTTATAATATAATGACTGAATGATCTATTCATGCCGAGCCCAAATGGGATGAAAAAAGCTGACCACGTAGATAAAGTCGCGGGCAGAAAGGTAGTAAGTACCTATTTAATTTTAAAAAAGATCAACAAAGAAATCTTAGACAAAAAATACACAAATACTAGATATCAATCTACCAAAAGAATAAACTACTATTGTAGTAAACAAATATAATGAAGTACATCAAAAATTAAAGCGTATGATAAATTTAAGTTCAATCAGTTAACTACGCATAAATAAAATTAGATTTATTTTAATGGTATTACTTGTTGTGCTAACTGTCAATAGTATATTGTGGCGTAGTTTGTTTTTATAAAAAAATAAAATAAATATATTGCCAACAAACAAACGTACTTGCAAACATATTTTGTTATTAGATAATTGACGGACCGGTCGGTCGGATGCTGCATTGTTTTTTTTTATTATTATTTTTTTTTTATACTACTTGGGTGGCAAACAAGCGTACGGCCCGCCTGATGTTAAGCAGTATCCGTAGCCTATAGACGCTTGCATTACCAGAGGTATCACTTGCGTGTTGCCAACCCATTTTTTTACACCAGGGCTTTAAGATGGAAGTAACCCTGGGATAGGAATACGTATCTTTCAAAACGCATTCCTAAATGAGCGCTGGAGACCTGTACTCACACACAGGAACACAACTACACCGCTGTGTGTAGTCATTTGGCTGTGGTCTTCTGTAAGGTGGAGGTCCTTCCCCAGTCGGGCTTGCTCGCTAGTATGGTGCCCTACCTCTCTTATTATTTGGCGCGCGAGGTGGGGACTCGCTACCTGAGCCGCGACCACCGACCGGCTCGGCAGTGAGACAACCCTCGCGCGACGAGACTGTATGCTTGTCGTCACGATCCGCAGCCCCGCGAATATTTGTTTACATCTCGTCGTTTATATCTTGTATATGTACCTACCTATCTATCTTAGTCGTACTCTTATCTTTCACCTTCTTTCTTCGCTGTATATGTTTAACTCTAGTGCTTGTGGCTTATATTAATTTAAGTTATCATTTAGAAAGTTTATAAGAAGGAGTATACAAAATACTCCTTCTTATAAACTTTCATCGAACGTAAATGAAGTTTTTATTACTCCACATCAACGCTAAACTGGTGACCCCGACGAAGAGACAATAATTTTACAAAGTCACAATGTCGAGTGATGAGACTAAGCAAGATGGCGCGATTCATTTTGGCGAGTCATGTAATTCTTTATTGTACACCATAAGCTTACAAAAACTTATTTTAGATACTGAAATGTAATAATATTATATTAAGCATGTTGTTGTATATGTTTCTTTAGGGACAACAGTATACATGCTCCTTACTATCTGTGTAAGAGTGCTGAAAAGCACGGTAATCGGGTAAGGTGCGTACACCTTACCCGATTACCGTGCTTTTATAACGAGTATTATTTTATATACATATAGGATTTAGGAACAAATGCTTATATAATATGTTGCTATAGAACACCAAATTATAAAAACTTTGAGCTTTTTATGGATAGATTGGAAAAATTATTACAACATTTTTTCAAAAAACCTTGCTTCATATGTGGGGACTTCAATATTAATATCTTGAACAATGATCAAAAACGCAATAACTTTATATCGTTACTCACCTGCTATAATTTCAGATATCTATTTGACTCACCCACTTTTGTCCGAAATGATACTGCCTCGTGTATAGATAATATTCTTACAAATGTTTGCGATAGTGACATAATCAACTCAAATTTAGATCACAATGGACTATCGGATGGGCATGCAGGTTTATTTTGTAATGTTTCTTTGGATATTATAAAAGGCGCAAAAGATTGCACTCAGTATATGTACATAGACCGTAGAATATATAACAAGGAAAACTATGAAAAATTCAGACTAGGTTTATTGGAGCGGGACTTGTACACGGGTGTAAATGAGTTTATTAAAAATATTAGCGAATTACATTGCTCATCCTTCAAAAAAACAAAGATTCGATTTAATTTATCTAAATCAAGCCAGTCTCAATGGTTAACTAAGGGAATTAAAGTCTCTAGTAGAATGAAACGCTTTCTAAGTACCATAAATAAGACATCATGCGACTATTCTATTTTAAAATACCAAGAACAATACAATAGAATATACAGAAAAGTAATAAGACAGGCAAAGAAAATGGAAGCTAGTAGAAAAATTAAAACAGCTATTAATTCCAGCAAAGCTATCTGGCAAATCGTAAACAATCACATGAATAAATATAAAAAACCTAAAAGTAATAAAATTATGCTTAAAATTGACAACAAAATAATAGATGATCAGGCCGAAATCGCCAATTTATTTTCTAAAAAATTCGATAGTAGCACGTTAATAGATAGCTACGATAAGACATTAGCAACAGAATATCTAACACAGAATAAAACTAGAGTAAATAATAGTATGACATTTGAACCGGTTACACAATCTGAAATTTTAAAGATAATTATTGGTATGGAGAGTAAAAACTCGTATGGTTACGACGAAATCCCACTCACCGTGCTCAAGGATAGTGCTCATATTCTTGCAAATCCAATCGCTAATATGATAAATGAATGCATAAAACAAGGGGAGTTTCCAGATCAATTTAAAATTGCTAGAGTGCTACCAATACACAAAAAGGGCTCTAAGACTGATTTAGATAATTATAGACCCATTTCACTATTGTCGATACTGGCAAAAATATTTGAAAAAGTTATTAAAACGAGACTGGTAAGACATTTAAACCTTTTTAATGTTATAGATAGCCACCAGTTTGGTTACCAAAAAAGTTTAGGAACAGTAGACGCTATAGACTCACTGGTTAGTGATATAGTTAAAAAATTAAATGATAAATTAAAAGTTGCCGGCATATTTCTCGACCTAAGCTTTGCATTTGATACCGTAGAACATAGTATCTTATTAGTGAAATTGGAACACTATGGCATTAGAGATAATGTTTTAAAATTATTCTGCTCATATTTAAACAACAGACAACAATTTGTAGAGATTAGATCAGTGGTTGACAATTATGAGACAACTTATAAATCTAGCCTTAAAACTATAAATAGGGGAGTCCCTCAAGGCTCAATACTTGGCCCTATCTTCTTCATTATTTTAATTAACGACCTGTCAGCGTATGTAAAAAGCATTATGCCTGATATTCACCTTGTAATATACGCTGATGATACAAGTGCTGTGATCGCTAGTGATAATATTGTAAACACAGAAATTGCTGCTATCAAATTATTAGGTATCTTTGAAGAATGGTTTGCCAAAAATAACTTAAAGCTTAACGCTAGTAAAACCAAATGCATGTTATTTAAATCTACTGCTAGACAAAATGATAATTTAAAAGTACAGTCTTTGGGGAACCAAATTAGTTTAGTTGACCACTATAAATTCTTAGGTGTTCAAATTGATAATCTATTTACCTGGAAGCATGAATTAACAGCCATTACCAACTCAATTAGCAGTGCGTGTTATGCCATCAGAAGTCTTAGAGACGAATTAACTATTGCTCAGATTCGACCTATTTATTTTGCCTTAATTGAGTCTAAACTTAGATATAGCATAAAGTGTTGGGGAAATAGCTATAAGTACAATTTAAATTCTGCTTTCATTATGCAAAAGAGAGCCATAAGAATCAATGGTAAGAATCGACCAAATTGAATCATGTAGATACTATTTCAAGTCACTAAAAATTTTAACTGTACCATGCCTGTATATTCTTGTTCTACTGAGTGATTTAATTAAAAACTTTAATAAATTTGAAACTGTAGATGAGAGAAAGATTAGAGAAGCAACTCGGCGAAAGGCTCTACCCAATCTTATGAAGCATAAGTTAAATATTGTAAAGCATAGCTCAGGGGTGCAGTCTATAATTATATTTAATAAATTGCCAGTAGAACTTAAAACATTATATAGTTTGTATAAGTTTAAAAACAAACTCCGTGCATTACTTCTGGAAAAATGTTACTATAGCATAGAGGAGTACTTAGAAGATAAATGTTTGTGACATTAAATGTAAACAGTGATGATTGCCAACTATATCTAGGAAATAAGTTTTAGTATTATTTATTGATTAATTATAATATTATTGTTTTTGAATATCCTTTTGTTATTCCTCATTAAATTTAACCTTATTTAATTTTATTTTGACATTGTTCCTTTTTTATATTGACATTTCACCATTGTTGACATCATTTTTAAATTTATTTTTGGTATTGTGATCTTTGTTATTTATTATTTTAATTTAATTAGCCAATAGTTATATATTCGACACAAATGTAATTTTGTTATGAATAAAATGAAATGAAATGAAATGAAATATATTCAATAAATGTAAGTTGACTAGTGTGGTTGTCTCATTTTCCACAAACTCCAACATTTCATAACGATCCGGCCAGGATGTCTGCCAAGGGGTTCTTTTTTAAATACTTAAAGTTTATTTTTGGCGTGATTTAGTACAAATCATAAGATGTATCGAACATGTTCAACATGTTCAAAAATTGAAAAAGAAGAGGTATTCGTTAGCCAAAATTCGGCTGGCTATAACAACGATGCCATACTGCGCAATATCGGTGGACACGTGGAGCGGCTGAGCATGGTCACTGTCATCATTCTGATCGTGTTGGCTGGTTTGGTGATTTATTTCTGATCAAATTACATAAAAACTGTAATTGCTAATGAATACAAAAAGAAATAGGCCAAACCACATTCCAGCGCATACGAGCGTCTATGAGAGGACGTCTGGAAAATATTCAGCATCCAGCATCCAACGGCAATCGTGACTGATATTTTTTTTTAAACCATAAAAGTGGATATATCAACTTTCAGTACGCAAATAAATAAATCTTCAGGAATCGTGCACAAACGCTAAGTGAATATGATACCGCTTAGATAAAATTGCAACGTATGGACATGCTGACCATCCAGATGATCCAGACCTGGATTATCAGGAGGCAGTCAAACCAAGCGGAAATTGAATTTACGTTGGAAAAAAAAGAACCTTCAGCTAAATGAGCAGCAACTTTGCTTTACAGGTGACGAAGACATGCCAGCAGAGTATCTAGAACTTGATAGTCCGATACAGTTCTTTTACAAAATATTTCCCAAGGAACTTTTTATAGAAATTGCCAACCAAAGTAACCTTTATATCGTACAGAAAGACACTAACATGCCATTCCGGGTCACAGAGACCGATATCCAGCAATTTATTGGTCTGGTTTTCATTATGTCGTTAGTGCATCTACCAAGAGTAACGAAACATTGGAGTGGTAGTTTAGGAACACCTCTTGTAAAAGACACAATGCCGGTTAACAAATTTGAAAAAATCAGAAGATTTATTCACTTCAACGACAACTCGAACATGGTTCCTCGCGATCACGCAGACCATGACTGGCTCTACAAAGTCAGGCCAATTGTGTCGAAATTAAATGAAACTTGTCTCAATGTCCCATTTGAGAAGTATCTCTGCGTGGATGAACAGATTTGTTCCACGAAATCTAGACACAACCTCAAGAGATATAATCCTAAGAAACCACATAAATGGGGTACAAAATCTATGTCTTGAGCGGTGTGAGGGTTTGCGTACAAGTTTGAGCCAGAAACTGGAGCTGAAAATGTAGTTGGCCCCAATGAGCCGAACCTGGGTGCTGCTGCAAACGTCGTCGTCAGGCTAGCTCGTGAAATACCACGCAATCAAAATTACCGCCTATATTTTGACAACTACTTCACATCCCTGCTGCTACTTGAATATTTTGCAAAACAAGGAATATTGAGCTTAGGAACCATTCGACGCAACCGAATACCTGATTGCAAACTACCCTTAGAAAAAGAAATCTCAAAAAAAGAACGTGGCTATTCAGTTGAGTACGTTGCCTGTGTTGAAGGAACAGACATTTCTACAGTGGCCTGGAAAGACAATAAAATAGTCACACTTGCCTCCAGTTTTGTGGGTGAACTACCCAAGTCGCAAGTATCTAGATACGACAAGCCCCACATTGATAGACCAAACGTGGTAGGAGAATACAACCGCCACATGGGCGGTGTCGATCTCATTGACAGTATAATGGGTAGATATAAAATAAAACTACGAAGCAAGATGGCAGGTTCGAATGTTTTATCATTTTCTGGACCTTGCCATGTCCAATGCCTGGTTACTGTACAAAAGGGTTTATAAGACTAAGGGTACGAATGAACCACTGCTGTCATCTGCTGATTTTCGTGAAGAGATTGGTACGGTGCTCTGTAAGATGGGGATAAAAGCACACGTACAACGCCGAAGCATTGAACCAGACATCCAGGCGAAAAAACGCAAGGGTCCAGCTCAATTTGTGCCTCCAGCAGCTGTGCGCCAAGACCAAGTAGGTCACTGGCCATTAAGGGTCGAAAAACGTATCCGCTGCAAGTTCCCTAAATGCTCCGGCAAATCACAGACCATTTGTGAAAAGTGCGGAGTTGCATTATGCAACAACAAACAAAACAATTGTTTTAAATCATTCCATACTTCCTAGTGGAACACATTGCAGCAATGTACCCGTAATGGCACACTCCCTTTTTTTTCATTTTGTGAAGTAAATATTAAAATTTTTGAAAATAAAAAAAATACGTGTTTTTATATTTACGAAATCCTATCCTAACTGCTACATTTTATTAAATAATATTTTATTGAGTAATAAGGGGTTAAGAAAACCGTGTAGTTCAGTGGAACTAGATTTCATTACAGTAAATTACAGATTTTAAGAAAAAATAATATTATTGATGAAGAATTAGAATGTTTTGCGAAATGATATCGAGTAAAATGACATTATATGTTAATTTCAATTTTAAGGCGCATTTTTCGCGAGCCTAATTTGTGCAAAATTTGAATTATTTTTGTGAAAAGATAAGTATCGAAAAAGTTTATATAATTAAAAGTAAAGATAATATTGATTTTATTGAGAATATAAGTAAAGAGATAATGTCGTTAAAACAATGGTCCGGACCTCGAATATGTATTTTGAAAGGAGTAAAAAGAATCGTGAATTCTGATGAAAAGACTATTATTATGAATGACTTTTACTTACTGGCCTCTAGTGGTCATGAAGGAGTGCGAAGAATGGTTAATACCATTTGATAAAATATATTTAGATGTAGTGGGTCCTTTAGACAAAGCTGTCGATGGTAATTGTTATATATTAACCATACAGTGTGAGCTGACTAATTTTGTTCAAGCTATCCCACTTAAAAATAAAGAAACCGTGTCCATTGCAGATGCATTTGTAAGACAGTTCATTTTAAGGTTTGGTATTCCGGAAATTATAGCAACAGATCGAGGAGCAGAGTTTATATCCGCTACTATGGAACAGGTTTGTAAAATCCTTAATATTGAAAAGTTATCTTCGACAGCCTATCATCACCAATCCATTGGAGCTCTTAAAAATGCACATAAAACGTTAGGTGCATTTTTGAGAATTCAATGTGACAATTACACAGATACATGGAGCTATTGGCTACCGTTTTGGTCTTTTAGTTATAACAACACTATCGATTTTGAAACAAATTACACACCACATGAATTAGTTTTTGGTAAACTCTGTCGTATACCCAGTAATATTTCTGATAATATTGAACCATTGTATATTATAGATAACTATCCATTGCAATTAAAATACCGATTGCAGTTAGCGCATGCTGATGCAGAGAAAAAAAATGTGGAATGAGCTCCCTGCCGAGGTTTTTCCAAAAGACTATAGCATGGGGTTCTTCAAGAAAGGAGTTATAAGGTTTTTAAAGGGTCGGCAACGCGTGAGTGACGCCCCTGGTGTTGCAAACGTCCATCGGCTACGGTAACTGCTTACCATCAGGCGGGCCGTATGCTTGTTTGTCACCTTGGTAGTATAAAAAAAAAAAAAAAAAATATTATGTAATAAACAAAAACGAAAAGAGAAATATGACAAATCAATAAATTCAATTATATAACAAGGATGATTTATTTATTTCAACTTTATGCACAATATTGTACAAAGGTGGGCTTAATGCCAAAGGCATTCTCTACCAGCCGACCTTTGGGTGATGCAGAGATGTATGTAGTAGGTGCAAGATTTATTAAATGATTTAGTATTATTGAAAAATGAAACAGGTCGAAAATTTGACGGTTTGTTTGAAGGTCCCTATAGAGTAAAAGTAGATATGGGTTGTAATATTAAGATTTATAAGAATAATAAAACAGACATAGTACATACGAATAGAACTAGGCCTTATTAAAAGTAATATTTTAATGTTAAGTGTTACTGCAGTGTACGTATTATTATGTTTAATTTTCTAATTTTAATATCGACTAGATATTTCTTAAATAAATAATGTCTTAAAAATTATTATTTTAGAAGTAATTAGGGTTTCTACAGTCGGAGGTCGCAACAAAAACCAAGTACTTTTACTTATTAAATTTAATTAAAGAAAGATTACAATTAGAACTTAGAAGATACAAGATTATTACTCGATGTATGAAATAATAATGAATGACAAAAGTAATATTTCCCACGCCTTGCTTATGGGACTGACGTCATTGGTAGCAATATTCCGTTGACGCTGCATTTTGGTACTGTATAACTTATTGCGCGATGAAGACCGTGGAGACTGCTATCGGTGCATATTATTCTATGCATTAGGGTTCCGTAACAAAGTGTACGTATTATTATGTTTAATTTTCTAATGTATATAATAGATTAAATAGATAAGAAAACTGTTATAATTAGAAAAGTCTTTAAATTGTGTAACCACCGCTTCAAGAACAGTTGCCCCTAATGATTTCATCTTAAAATTAAAAGTACTTGGCGAAGTCTTTACCTAAAAACCCCAATTCAATGCAAACTAACGCGTGAAAATGTGTTCTCTTATGTTTGGACTGAGGACAAGGCACCAAAGGCTCCAACGAAATAGCATCCTGCGTCTATCACTGCCTAAAACTGACTTTTGATTGGGATGGTTTCAAAATGGCTCTATGAGACGCAAAATTATATATCTCAAGTTGAGATAATTTTCCCAGTAACATGTCATAGTTTTATTTCTCCTGGCAGAGTGTTTGCAATTACCAAAAAAATCAGCGTTAAGAAAACGTTTTAAATCCAAATG
The DNA here is from genome assembly GCA_947095525.1 of Trisateles emortualis. Lineage (NCBI taxonomy): Eukaryota > Metazoa > Arthropoda > Insecta > Lepidoptera > Erebidae > Trisateles > Trisateles emortualis. The sequence goes on from OX352756.1 coordinate 397,266, forward strand.
ACTATATTAATTAGATGTCATCTAATGCTACATGTACCATGTTGTTGATCAAGTGCCTGTATTTGACTGAAAAGAAGCATGCAGGAATGTGCTTAAAACACATAGAGCCTGCACTTCCAAATAACTAAATGCAAGTGCATAATTATTGAAAAGATGACGCGAAAAGTTCTGGTAGTGAAGTGTCATACATAAATGACTTAAATAAACTTTTACCCATTACAAAAAGAGGTAAAAAAATATCACACATGGTACCTGATAGAATAAATCACAATGCCGCCATCAAACAAGAAGAGCTTGATGATGTTAATAAACTATTAAAAAATCACTTTGGAGAACAGTGGCCAGAAATTCTGGTGTCAAATTATTTTAAAAAGGTTCTAGCTCTACCGGCCGCCGTGATGCTGAAACTGCAGACGGTGAAAAGGGATGACTGTATTCCTGAGGAGATCTTTGATTTTGTTTATGTTCTTGCTTTCATTTCAATATTTTCATGATTAGTATGTTTAAGGCAAAACTGTGATTCTGATCTAATTTATATTAATAAAATTAATCTAAATACGCAAAAACAAAAAACGATAAATATGAATATTTATATTTTACTTATATACAAGATGCGTATTTATATTCATGTTTTTTAAGAATTAAAATATTTTTATGATAATATTGCATTTTAATTTCCTAAGTTCGTACCCTTATCCTTAAGTCATATCTAACTCGCCTAAGTCCTATTACAATATTTAAAAGTGTCCCAAGTCCAGTGCCCTATTTTTCAATATCTATATTTCTACCAAGTCCATTAGTATTATATCATAAGCGCCTAAGTCCTGATAAAACTCATCGAAAATGCATATTTACATTGTGAATTTATTTTGCTTTTTATTATGTCCAGTATTGCCAGGCTTAATATGCATATCACAGAATAATAATCACAACTTTTTACTTGCTAAAACTTTAATTCTAAAAGAACCTCATTACACAAAAAATGTTTAAACGTGACTTGGGCGTTTTTGATATCTATCGAAATCTATAGAAAAATCATATCATTATTACAAATAGTTTGTCATTAATATATTGTAGCGTGAGACGCTGACATTAAAGAGGGCCTGGGACAACATAAAGGCATACAACCGCAAAGCTCGTGCTACGGAGCGAGGAGATTTTTTCAGGACAAGAGGAGGACTACCCGCTCCCCGTCCACCACCACAAGATGGGGCCATAATTAACATGGTTCAAGAAGTATGTATTCTTTTATTTTTCCAGTAAACATTGTGTGGTTTGTCAATCGCAATTTTCGTATATTTGATTATGAGTTTATAATAAATAATAGATCTTTTTCACTTTCAGGCTGCACCTGCTATTATTAGCGAAATAAATAATGTATTTGATACTGATGGTGCAATACTTGAAGAAAAAAAATCATCTATTGATACATATTATAGTATGTAACTATATAGCGCTTATTTTAATAAATTATATTATTCAGTATTTTTTTTCTCTTCTGTGCCAATATGCAATCACTACTGACTTTTAGCAGGTGTGTTGAAGATCAGTAATATGGCAAATCAATAATTCATAGTCATAAATTTTATTTTTTATTTTCAGGTTAATATACCTGAAAAATAAAAAATAAAATAGATAAAATAATAAAAGGAAGTAATCATAAAGAAAGAAGTAATGACACCATAATAAATCTACAAGTAGAAAATACTCCAAGTAGCCCAGGTAAATCATTGAAACAATGTATAAATTTACTAATCCATAGATGAATGAATATAACATGTGTCTAGCTATGGTACTGATATGAATTGATATATAACGAGTTAATACATACATTAATATCTATTAAAACAGATTTTCTATATTATATTTTAGTTTTTACTGGAATAAGCTGTAGCGATGACCTCTTCGGACCAAGTACGAAAATCTTCTGACTATGTACGTCGAGAGGCAGTAATAAGAATTAGACATTTGGAAATTAAAAAAAGAAAAGATGCAAATATTAAAAACACAGGTCCCTTTTTTCTCCCATCTGCCCCCGGGAATAGGCATGGGCTTGCCACCGGGGTGGTGGTTGGCTTTAATTAGGTGGCGTTTACCACCCCGGTGGTCGATGGCACTTAATTAGTTTAATCTGCCCCCTTCACAGTTATAGTAGGTACGGGGTTTTATTCTCATATCGTATTGGACATTATCAATGGATAATGTCCATGTGTGAGCGGTGGTGGCCGAGTGGGAAAGTAACCGACTTGCACGCAAGACGTGCGAGTTCGATCCCGGGCAGTACCAATGTGAATTTCACTTTGTGGAGTTTATATGTACAAATCAATTGATTCGCCATCTGCTAACGGTGAAGGAAAACATCGTGAGAAAACCCACATGTCTTAGAAGAAATTCTAAAGACATGTCAGATTCACCAACCCGCATTAGGCCAGCGTGTGTGAATTAAGGCCTAAACCCTCTCACTCTCTTGATAGAGAAGAGGAGACCCGTGCCCAGCAGTGGGACATATATGGGTTGCTATTAATAAAAAACACGTGGGTTGACATTTTGGCATAGACTGACTTTATTTTTTATTAATACTTTGTACATAGACAATATGCATTTTGATAACATTTCAACACTCCCACTTTATCAAAATAGCAAATTTTCTCACAATATACTCGTATATAGACACAGTGGAGAGGTAAAACACTTCTACAATTAAAGAAAATACATTTCATATACATAATACACAAGTATTATACCTCTACTTAGCCTATACATTTATTTTATTTATAATTCCAAAATCTTTCATAAATTTATAGTGCTTAACACCTGGCAGACCTTTAGTTAGTAAGTCAGCGGGCATGTTAGCTGTTGACAAATATCTCGTTTCAACAATTTCATTTCTTAAAACTTCTCTAATGAAATGATACCTTACATCAATATGTTTGGAACGTTTATGTGATTGATGACTGTTTGCCAGCTTCAATGCACTCTGACTGTCATTATATATAATAATTCTATTACACGAACCAACTATTTCAAATTCTAATTTCTGTAAATATATCGCTTCACGACACGCTTCTGACAAAGCCATATATTCTGCCTCACAACTACTAAGAGCTACCGTTCTTTGTTTTTTACTTTCCCAAGAAACTGCAGCACCTGATTTTGTAAAACAAAAACCAGTATATGAGCGTCTGTCTGTGGCATCACTTGCCCAGTCAGCATCCACAAAACCTACCAGTTCTGCACTTTCTTTGCAATATTTTAAACAAAAGGTTTTAGTTTGTGACAAGTATTTCAAAATTCTTTTTGCATAATTCCAGTGTACATAAGAATAACAATTGTTAAATTGGCTTAAGTAGCTCACTGGATAAGCAATATCAGGACGAGTTAGAACAGCTAGGTACATCAAGCTTCCTATTAATCTTTGATAAGGCAACTTTTCTTCACATACATTAGACTTATCAAGATTTAATTTACATTCTATAGGAGTTTGTACAAAATTACATTCAGACATATCAAACTTCTCCAGTAACTGATTAATATACTCCTCCTGATCTATTGTAATTATATTGTTATTTTTGTTAATGTTTATTCTCATGCCCAAATATTTTTTTACCTGACCTAGATTTTTTATTTTAAATTTCTGACTTAAACTCTGTATCAAACTATCAGATTCAGTCTTACAATTTGAAAATATCAAAAAATCATCAACATACACTCCAACAATGGTTTTCTTATTATCACTATGGTTTTTGACAAATACACAGGGTTCTAATTTGCATTTCCTGAATCCTGAACTACACAATGCCTCCTCTACTCTTTGATACCATGCAAGTGATGATTGTTTTAATCCATAAACAGCTTTTCTTAACTTTAGCACTTTATTTGAATTGTTTATGGGAAAACCTTTAGGCAAATGCATAAATATGCTTTCTTTTAGGTAACCATTAAGGAAAGCTGTGGTTACATCTAAATGAGTGATGTCCATGTTTAACTGGACACTTAAAGCGAACAATAAACGTAGCGTTGAATGTCTAATCACTGGGCTGAAGGTCTCTTGGTAATCAATACCAGCCTTCTGGGTAAACCCTTTGGCTACAAGCCGGGCACGAAATCTCACTTTATCATCTGAGTCATACTTTTTTTTAAAAACCCACTTGCACTGCACTACACTCGCGCTGCTGGGAGTATCGACAACTTCCCACACTTGATTGTCTTGGAATGACTGTAGCTCTTCTGCCATTGCCTGCAACCACTGTTGTCGCTCAGGGCCACTGATGACTTCTTCATACGTCAGTCCATCTTCTTCTGTAGCTGTAGCGCACATGTTGGCAAAGCCATACCTCTCGGGCTTCTTCCTCAGCCTCTTTGACCTTTCAACTGGAACTGGTGAAGTAGATCCCGCATGTGTCACATCTGGAGTTTCTTCTGTACTCTGTGAAGCTGTAGTAGTCTGTAGGGTATCTTGGTCTTCTCCAGAAGCTTCAGACTCTCTGTTTTCATCTTCAACATCCAAGTAATTCGACTCACTTGAACTTGATTCATCCAGGGGCTTCACCACAGATTCCTCTACAAACTCTCCCACTGAATCTGTGCTGTCTATAGAAACAGTGACAGTCTCCTGACGCTTTGGTTTTTCCTGGATAATAACATCTCTACTTGTAGAAACTTGGTTTTTTTCTGGGTCATAAATCCTGTACCCTTTAATATTATCACAAAAACCAACAAGTATATGTTTCTTGGACTTTCTATCCCACTTTGTTCTTTTTTCCTTTGGTATATGCACCATCACTGGACTTCCAAATACACGTAAATGTTGTAAATCAGGTTTCTTGTTAAACCACATCTCATATGGAGTCTTTTCAATACCTGAAGCTATGGACCTGTTCTTTAGGTATACTGCAGTATTAGCAGCTTCTGCCCAAAACTTTTTGTCCAGTTCTGCTTCGAAAAGCAAGCATCTCGCTCTCTCCACGATTGTCCGGTTACTTCTTTCACTAAGTCCATTCTGTTCTGGTGTGTACGGGTTCGTTTTCTGATGAATAATACCTTCATGCTTCAGAAAATCTCGAAAATCATTATTACAATATTCACATCCTTGGTCTGTACGCAATATTTTGATTCTTGTGTTTTTATAATTCTCCACCATTGACTTAAATTCTTTAAAATAATTCAATGTTTCACTTTTGGCCTTCAAAAAATATATGAAGGTCATTCTAGTGAAGTCGTCTACAAACAACAAAAAATATCTTGCACCACCTATTGATTTGCACTCCATTGGTCCACAGATGTCTGAATGCACAATCTGTAACATCTCTGTAGCTCGTGTACCCATTGAAAATGGTAATCTAGACTGTTTACCTTCACAGCAAATTTGACAACTAGATTTACTTATTACAACTGTGTCTGGATAATACATTCCACTGACTAAACCTTGCTTCATCTTGTTCATATCTGTGCTATTCAAGTGTCCAAGCCGTCTGTGCCATGTCTGTCCATCAGTTGTTGATGACGCCAACAGACAAGTCTCAGCTTGCAGGATTAACTTATATACACCATCAACAAGTTTTGCCTCAGCTACTAAATCGCCTAATATGTTTCTTATAAGGCATCGGCCGGGTTCAAACACAACACTGTTTCCGTTTCTTATCAATTCACTAACTGATAAAAGGTTGGTCGCAAGAGTCGGTACGTACAGCACATTCTTCACTGTGACCTTGTAGTCGTAACTTGTCGTTACTTCTACATCACCCACACACAATACGGGTACTTTCGTTTGGTTTGCAATTATAATTTCGGGTAAACTTGACGAATCCAGCTTATTTGTCAACCAACTATCGTTTGCAGTCATGTGTGTACTGGCTCCCGAATCAACATACCAGTCACATTTATTAAATTTTCCACTTAGAAAAACAACACTGAACGCGTTTGTCTGTTTTCTATTTTCTGTTTTTTCGTTTTTAAATGCACACTGATTCATGTAATGTCCAGTTTGCTTGCATTTATAACATGTTATTGTTTTTGCAGTTTTCACGTTTGAGTTTGACATTGACGTACTCGGAGAATAGATATTCGGAATCGGTCCGCTATGTTTGCTAGTGCTGCCAACTTTACCAAGTTTCTTCTTCTGCCAACTTCGAGTAATTAATGCTGAGTTCTCATTACCGTCCATTTGTACTAAGTCAGCATTTTCCATATCTAATAATTTTGTTTTTATGGAATCTGCTGTAATTTGGATCCCGAAATGCTCAATTGCCATAATCATTGGCATAAACTTTTCTGGTAAACCGGCTAGTAACAATGACCCAATCCAATCATCGTTTATATTGAATCCAGTGCCACTTAATTTTTGCGAAGTGTCAACAATCTGTGTGACATAACTTGTCATATTTTCACACTTTTCCAGTCTAATCGAAATTAAATGACGAAGCAATGTTATTCTTCGTGAAAATCCCGAATCATCAAACAAAGCCTTCAGTTTCATCCATAATTCTTTCGTAGTCTGTGTCTCTTTTATGTGCACAAATAATGATGCGTCAATGGTCAAAATCAATTTTGCTCGTGCTCTGGCATCAGCAACTGTCTGTGCTGCGTCCGTTCTCGCCGCTTCTTGCTTCAGGAACTTGTCTGTGTCTTCAAGTACCAGCAAACTTTGAACTGCGAACGCCCAATCGTCATAATTTTCACGACCTTTTAGCTTTGGCACGCTCGATAGAAAATTGGAAGACATCTTCTTGATATCATACGCGAGAAAAAAAAAACTGACAATAATGCAAAATAACTGTATTTAACTATTTTTAAAGTGAAAAAATACTGAGCCCGTAACCTAATAAAAAACGTGGGTTGACATTTTGGCATAGACTGACTTTATTTTTTATTAATACTTTGTACATAGACAATATGCATTTTGATAACATTTCAACAGCTATTATAATGGAAATTGGTATTAAAACATCCTTCAGTGGATATCATGATTCATGAGCAATAAAAATGTAGATAAATGTATTAAAATCATCTATTTGTGAAAACTGTTGCCTTTTTTATGTTTCATATTGCTGATATTTATGTGCTGTTTTCCATGAATACATAATAAAAATAAATGGAGCTTGTATTAGTAATTACTAATTCGAATTCAGAAATACAATGATCGTTGTTATAATTACTGGCAATTATTATTATCCTGCATACACAGTTCTATTATACATTATTTAGCTACTTTAAAGCTATGGGAAAAAAAGAATACAAATATTATGCATTTTTTATATATTATAATTGAAGAGCTTCGTTAGTCAACGTTAAATAAATTTTAATACGAAACATAAAAAAACGGTGTCAAAAATCAATGTCCAATGACGAATTTATTCAGGACGCTCAATGAGCGTTATTGGATACGATTAACAGTCAAAGAGGTGCTCATAGCCAGGTGCACTCGCTGTTCGGTAAACGATCAGCGGGTTAAGCAACCAAAGGCGCGGTAACCCAATAGATGGGTGACCGCATAGTGGTATTTCATCTGAGCGTCTCCGTGCTTCGGCCGTTAGCAGCCATACATACACCTTCATTATACCTACACTACACACAGATACACACAGCATTAATACGAACTACTTTCCTAAAGAAATGTCTTAAAATAAATAATATTATTAAAATAGTTATGTCTACTTAGTACCTACCTACTTAGTTTATATAAAAGATAAGTTAAGTACCTACCTTATATTATTTATTTATAATGTAACACCTTGTCGACGTATTGAGCGAATACCTCCTAATACAGGTGTAAACTTAAAAGGAGGATTGGACGACACTGTAATTTTCAATTTTATAAATAAATGATTAATGAATTATAATAACATCTTTATAAATTACCATTATGGTAACAAACAATACATTACAAATATATTCAATCAATCAATCAATCAGCCTATCGCAGTCCACTGCTGGACATAGGCCTCTCCCAACACGCGCCATAGCACACGGTCCTGTAATATATTACTCAATATTATTTATACACCATTACAATAGCAGTTAATAAGCAACTTATTATAGGTAGATACTTAACTTATAACCTGTAGATAACGTCTGTTCAGAACTACGGCTCATGATAGAATGACCGATGTTCAAATCGGCACAGTATTTATATCATACCATCTGACAGTTCATTTAAAGGTTAGTCGAATTAAATATTAACTATCTACCTATCACATTACATATTTAGGTCTGGAATAGTTTCCATAATATTTAAATAAAAATGAAACGTGATTTTAAACAGTTATTTTGGCACATAAATTGACACATAATCTATCACGTACATAAGTAAATAAAACTTTACTTGAATTATTGTTCTTAGATTAACTTACAACTGTCATTTAAATTATTATTATTATTTTTAAGTAAAAAAAAAAATCTGTGTAAATACAACTGAGAATACAACTAAGAATCGAGAAAGAGAGGTCACGACACGCAGACAGGAGTTAGTGCGAGTGGAACGTGGCCACAACAAAGCAATAGCAAAACTAACCGCAGGGCTTTTAAGTACTTAGAAAGAGTTGGCAGCAACCCTCAAAGAAGCTAAAGACACCAGAAGTTGGCTAGAGTTCGAGACTAGAGAGCCCCGCCAACAAATAAAGGAGTCGGCAGAGAGTCTTAAACACAGACTCCAAAATAACTAAGATGACCGGCGACCTCCAAACAAATCCCACCACCTCAAGCTCAATCCACCTAGATCCCGTCCGTTAAGGCCGTCGCCTCAGAGCTCAAGACGCTAAAAGAGACGTACCTTTACCAACAACGTCCATGAGCATAGGTACAGAGATGGCAACAACCGAGTTGCTTAAGCAACAAAAAGCTACGGTGAAGCCCACCTATGCCCAACAGGCCTCCTACGCCAAGAAGCCACTCCTTGATAATCTCGTAAGCGGACAGCACAAAAACTCCAGACAGCGTAATCAAAATCATACGCACAGTCTTCGACCCAAAGATGGAGGGCAAAAGGGTGGATCGTCTAAGAAAAGTAAAGAATCAGAAAATTGTAATAAATTGTTTTGCCAAGGAAGACCTAGCGTTGGTGGAGAAGCAAATAAGCAGAAATAAGTCCCTGAAAGCGGAAGTGGTTAAAAACACAAACCCACTACTAAAGGACAAAGAAGGTAAAGGACGTGGTGTTGTATGATTTTCAAATTATGAATGCCATGGGAATGTAGTTCCTGGTATCGATGACTTTCCAATTTTGAACGAAGACCATTTAATTTTATACGCACTTGGAACATATATATAAGGAAGACTTGTCTACGCTACCTTCTGCTAACAATATTATAATAACGTCAGAAATTGATATGTGCCACACACAAGCTCCGGCAGCTTAAGTGGTACTTTTATGTATGATTGTAATGTTTTATGTGATTGGTAATTAAAATAAATAATAAAATAAAAAAAAAACTTAACAAATAAAACAAGCGCGGAGTTATTATGGAAAACACGTAAAAAACGACGGATCATATATGGTTGAACTGTATAAGGAGCCCAATGTAGAAAATTATCCTAATGTAAATGTAAAATAAATAATCCTTGGCTACCAAGAGAAAGGATTTAATCGCGAATCTTACATGTAAACATAAGGTCACGTATCACACGTAGCTCCATAAATACGTTTGACAAGTTATTGGAAGTTGCACGGGGTATAGAAAATACCATACAAGAAAAATGTATGAACCGGAAACCAGAAACCAGTCAGCCAAAACAAAACAAGAAGTTGCGTTGTTCTTACTGCAGACTACTCGGACATACATTCAATGATTGCCGAAAAAAACCGAAGCAGGAAAATCATCCCACAGCAAAACCCATGGAGGCTATGGTAAAAACGGAAGCAGTCACTCAAATGCCGTCACCCTCGCAGCCAAAGTTCTCCTGCTATGGTTGTGGTGCTCCCGGAGTATTTAGAGCAAATTTCACAACATGCTCTGGACGCCGCCGCTCATAAGCTGCGCCGAAAGATTTAGGATTTGTGCAGTAGACATTCAGTCAGATATGAAGCAGAGACCGGTCGTATACATCAACATACTCGGCATAAACGGTTGTGCTCATCTTGATACTGGAACCAAACTGAGTGTTGCGTCGTATGAACTCTTTTGCAAGTTGAGAGACCTAGGACAAAATTTTAGTGAAGAAACTGCCAATGTCACTCTTGCTGATGAAATTAGAAAACATCAGAGGGTGTATACTATCAAAGTGCCCGTACAGATACAAAATAAAGTTGTAATATCGCCTTTTGTAATACTACCTGAATCGAGAGACAATAGAACACTGCTTGGAATTGGCTTCATACAGGATGCAGGGATGATAATAAACTTACCTCAGTTTACAATGTCCTTCGGTGAGGATCCGGATGTAGTGTATGAACTGTACGAGGAAGGGTTTATCACGTTTGTACCAAAAGAAGAAACTGTTACTAGCATCGAGATTTTCAATAGTGTTAAACTACCCTCTCCGATATCTTCTTTAACCGATACACCGCCAAGTTCACCAAGACGCCCCGAGGAAGTTGCTGTGGGTGTAGTATCAGTGTCTGAGGTGCCTCAGAGGGACCAGAAACCGACTCAACTTTTCGGGTTTTTAAAATTTTCAAATGTTTCAAAATTTCGGGTTGTTGTTATTCTACAATACTGTAAATATAAATTATATTCGGTTTTACCAGCTTCTATGGGAAGTAGCGTAGAGATGAGTCGTATGACCCCCCTGCTAACCACCCGCACGCAAAACACGCGCATCAGCGTGGAATTGCGGACAACAGCCCGCCATGCCATACCATGGCGTCTAGTCTCAAACATATTTCTTTTTTTTTTTCATAAAAAATGTGGTTTAAATAATGATGTTTTATAATTTGTTTTACTATTATTCAACTACTAAAAAGTGACAACTCTTTGATTCAGTTTATTTTTCATCCTATATTGTAATTAAATCATTTCAATAAAAGTTAGTTTGTATGTTAATTAAAGTAGTATTTTTTATTCATACCCCTATCATTAAACTGCGCCACGCGTTACCATCCCTGGGACCATCTAGAAATAGGACCATCTGGGAATGGGACGATCTGGGAATAGGACAATCTGGGAATGGGACCATCTGGGAATAGGACCATCTGGGAATGGGACGATCTGGGAATAGGACAATCTGGGAATGGGACCATCTGGGAATAGGACCATCTGGGAATGGGACTGTAAAACTTAACTAAGTTAATTATAAAAATGGCCCCAAAGGGAGAGAAGTAGCGTCGCTTGGGACCATTTTACCGACAAGGGGTAATAGGTAGCCGAGTGCTAAATATGCAAAAAGCTGCTTAGTTTTAAAAGCACAGTGTCTTACTTGACAAAACATATAAAAAAGAAACACCTTTTAATAAATTTACTACCAAGCAATGTGTCCATCTCAGCGGTCCATGAACCTGTTCCTGGCCCTAGTATCTCCACCAAGATATCCATAGCTGTAGCAGTCGACCGACCAACCAGTACTGGCACGATTTTTTTTTTTTTTTTTTTTTTTATACTACCAAGGTGGCAAACAAGCATACGGCCCGCCTGATGGTAAGCAGTTACCGTAGCCTATGGACGTTTGCAACACCAGGGGTGTGTAGTACAGACTGGATCGAAGAATATAGCTTCTTACATCTATAAAAACAATGCTGAAAAATTCAAGTCTGTAGATGAATTATTATATAGGCTTTATATTTTAGATTTTCAACCATTTAGAATCTTGAAAAGCAAAGGTTTTCGTAAACTTATACAGTCTGCGTTCCCGTTTTATATAATACACAGTAGAAAATATTTTTCCATAATTTACTATTACTAATTTACTGCCTGGCCGTTACGATAGTTTACGTACCTAAAAAAATAATGTAGTGGAAAACGAAGTCGAATCGATTGGCATCACATCCGATTTATGGGCGTCAAGCGTAAATGATTCATATATGGTCATAAGTGGGCATTATATTGACTCGAAGGTAAGTACCCTGAAATCGATTTTAATGGAATGTGTACTACTCGAGTGCTCACACACTGGTGTTAATTTAGCGTCTGAAATGTTACGAGTTACAGATGCCACTCATCTGTAACTCGTAAAGTGACATAAAAAATATTTTGGCAGTGACTGATAATGGCGCGAACATTAAAAAAGCTGTCGAAAAGGATTTGGGATGGAAGCACTTCGGCCGTTATGCTCACACGCTAAATTTGGCAGTACAAGACACTTGACCACTCAGAAACTATAACTTCATTAATCAATAGGGTCAAAACAGCTGTTGCTTATTTTAAAAGATCTGCTCAAGTGTGGGAGTAATTAAAGAAATTTCAAGTGCAAGCAGGTAAAACGGACAAAAGGCCGTTGCGAAATGTAAGCACCAGGTGGAATTCTACTTTTTATATGCTGCAAAGGTTTGTTGAGCTTAGGAAAGAAATAAACAGTGCACTGTCAAATTTAAACGCTGCAGCCATGTCCCTAACTGTGATTGAGTGGGAAATATGTGAAAGCATATTCAAATCCTTTCTGTTATATGTCATATGCTTAACTATTCCCTATCCAGTGGTCTTTCCATCTATGTGGAAAGATGCCCAAATTACTCCTATACCAAAAAAGGCCAATCCCATGTCCTACTCCGATTATCGTCCTATATCCATCCTTCCCTTCCTATCCAAAGTTATCGAACGTCTCGTCCAAGCTCAGCACATTCCTAACAAGAAATAATATCCTTAATCCTTTCCAGTCTGGTTTTCGTCCTGGTCATAGTACCGTCACATCCTTGGTGAATATTACGGATGACATAAGGCTCGGTATGGAAGTCGGAAATCTTACTGTGCTTGCTCTTTTAGACTTTTCTAATGCCTTCAACAAAGTAGATTTTGACATACTTATTAACATACTTCGCTCTCTTAACATATCTCCAGCAGTAATTGATTGGTTACGTAGTTACCTGTGTGGTCGTCGGCAGTGTGTACGCGTTGAGGATTCACTATCCTCTTGGTGTAATACGTTTGTCGGGGTACCCCAGGGTGGCGTTCTATCTCCTCTTCTTTTCGCAATATTTATAAATTCCATTTCAAATCAACTTACTTCTTCCTACCACCTTTATGCAGATGATTTGCAGATATACTCTCAAGTACCTTCTGAAAAGCTGTCAGAAGCAATAAATACAATTAACGGAGATTTAGCTCTAGTTAGTAACTGGAGTAAGTCATATGGACTCCAAGTTAATCCACTGAAGACACAAGTTGTTATTGTTAGCAGCTCCAGAAGGGTGTCTTTAATTAAATGGTCACAATTGCCTCAAATTATCTTTGAGGGTACTATTATACCTTTTAGCAAAAAAGTCAAAGATTTGGGTGCACTGATAGACTCCGATTTATCCTGGGGTCCACAATTACAGGAAGTTAGCCGCAAGATCTTTGCTGCAGCAGGTTCCTTGAGGAGATTGCGAAACTTTTTACCAACTGCCACCAAAACTACGCTTGCTAATTCCCTTTTATTTCCTTTTCTAAACTATGCGGATGTCAGCTATCCAGATCTTACCGAGAACCAATTAGACAAACTTGAGCGACTTTAAAATGTGTGCATAAGATTCATATTTGGATTACGCAAATATGATCATGTTTCCGAATTTCGTAAAAAGCTCAAGTGGTTACCTATACGACTTCGCCGGAATGCTCATATCCTTTCAATGTTGTACAGTATATTGTTTAACCCTTCAACACCTTTCTATCTTAAAGGACGTTTCGAGTTCCTGCATAACACACATACGAAACTCTTACGATCTTCAGAAAACCTAAAGTTGAAAGTGCCACAGCATTCTACATGTTTTTATGACAAGTCTTTCTCAGTTCAAACTGTACGTCTGTGGAATGCGCTGCCATTGCATATTAGACGCGCACAATCTTTTGCCACTTTTAAAATGATGGTAAAAGATCACTTCTTGTCACTATAATGTATTTATCATATTTTATATCATAAATTCAATATTTTGTTACTATGCTGATTCCGATTGTTTATTATATTTCTTTGTATATATATATATAGTATATGAGTATATATTTATTATATTATTTAGTATATAATAATATCTACATTTATGTATAAAGTATATATTATTATTAGTACGCCATAAGCTACCATCTCCTCTATTAATAAGTCCATCCTAAGGTTGTCTGGAAGAGATCGCTCTTAGCGATAAGACCGCCCATTGTACTTACTTATTTGTGTGTTTAATTAATTCTTCTTGTTATTAGTTTTAGAACTTATGTGGTGTACAATAAAGAATATTCTATCTATCTTAATACTAAAACCATGTGAAAAAGACACAAAGTGTCCGCCGCTATACGAACTGTGACTCATAGAGTCTGTTCGATATTAATTGGATGGCTTCACGCCATTATACGAACTGTGACTCTCAGAGTCTGTTCGATTTATTATTATTAGATAAACGGCTACGCGCCATTTTGCGAATTGTGGTGACCTTGCACTACGAGATTGTTTGATTTATGAAAATCATACTTTAGTTTGTTATTAGTTAGTTAGCCTTATATAAATTTGCACTTATTGTGATTTTGACTTTAATTGTTATTATTGTTTTTTTATGATTTTAATTATTTCTTGTAATAAAACTTTGTTAGATTTCATCGTATCTTGTTTATCTTTTTAAAATGGATACTTCTAACTCTGACGATAGGCCCCTCGGCACTCCTGATCCTACATATATATATGTCGACGCGCAGGCAAACCAGCGTGTCAATCTTAGTGTTGTAATTTAATACGGTCGACTGAATAGAATTAGTTTTTGTTAAGTACAGTTTTTGTTACTTTAGTTTTAAAATCATAATGGTCACTTTTTGTGTTGTATAATAAACTGCACAGATGTTTGTTGCGACCCTTCCAAGAGGGCTATTGAAATATTTCGTAGAAGAGACGGTAACATGTGCATTTGCAAAACATGTGCTTTACCGAACGTAGTCGTGGGTCGCCCTATAATAAAAACATTAAAAACTATTTTTTGCGCTCTAAAGACCCAAAGAGAAAACTGGGCGAGAGCAAGGGGCATTCTATCCTGAGCCATTGCGAAGTATAGGCGCGACCTACGAACACGTTCCTCTCCGCGAAACTTAATATTGTTAGTAATATTGTAAGATCGACCCTTGTATGTACCAGTGCTATTTCAAAGACTATTATAATCACCATTATTGTGAATATCTATTGAAGTCACGTTACCCATAACGCCCAATAATAGCGACTGCTGCTACAGTAACGACACGAAGATTCCCACCTTCTACGCTTCGATATCAGAAGTGGGATTCGCGTGACTCAGAAGAAAGAAAATATGCCGCGTGGAAGAGCAAGTATAGTGACAAGCGAAGAGGACAACTCGCAATGGAAATCAATGTTAGAGGCACAAAATGATAATTTGCGGGCACTTGTCAAAACCCTGCATACACCGGCAATGAGCAGATCACTCAACCTTGTCTCATGACCAGCATTCAATCCCGATCGCCCAAACTCCGATGCGCTGTCATGGTGTACGGTACTGGAGAAGAAAACCAACGTGCTTCAAGTGCGAACTAGCAAGCCACATCGCCCCGCAGTGTAAGAACCAGATATGGGAGCATTGCCTGCTGGAAGCGGAGCACCACGTGCCACCGAGCAGAAACGTCGCATCAATATCTGCTCCACTAATCATGACGGTCAGTCGTTCCTTTTTTTATTTTGATTCTGGTGCCGAATGTTCCCTGATTAGGGAAAGTATTGCAAATAAACTCTACGGGAAACGTTTGGCGTCTCTGGTCACCTTGGTAGGCATTGGTGATGGGGACGTGCGTGGCATTTATCAGATAATGTCTAAAGTTAGAATGGTATGGAGTGGAGGACTCTTTGTTGTACAGCAATTACATATGAAAGTTAACATATGATATTGAGATATTATTTCATGCTTTACCAGACGCAGCGATTAATTATGATATTATAATTGATCAAGGATTTTTTGTAGAAATATCTAGCAATACATATTCTATTAAAAGGTAAATACTCAACTTATGCGAAGTAGGTAAACAAGTGTGTACTTTCAATTTAATTGTTAACGATGTAAACGGAGATCATCGTGAAAAAAAATCAATAATCGTCAATATTCGACGTCTTTCGTCGAAGAGACCCCGTCTGGACGATGGACGTGCCACTGTTGGCGAAATAGATATACGACAAATTGACCATAACCATGAAATAATTCGTCAGAAAATTATGACTCAATTAACCACTACACCTATTCTTATGTTATTTGATCCCAATTTTCCGATCGAGCTACATACAGATGCTAGTTCGGAGGTATACGGTGCGATACTTATGCAAAAGAAACAATACGTTGTTGCCTGCTATGCTAAAAATACGAGTTATATAGAGTCACGGTATCATTCGTATAAACTCGAAACTTTAGCTGTCGTAAACTTAATTAAACATTTTCGTCACTTTTTACAAGGTAGGACATTCACGGCAATTACAGCCTGTAATTCTTTGTAAGCGTCACCTAATAAGCTTGATTTAACAGTTTGAGTCCACAGATGGTGGGCGTTTTTACAATATTTATTGAAATTATACATAGAAACGGAAGTAATATGTCACACGTAGATTTCCTATCTCGAAATCCACTACCTTCGGAAAATCACCAACAGAGTAAAACAAAAGAGAGTGAATTTATTAGAGATTTCATAGGCCTGGTTACTAGCTGAATAACAGCTGGATTCAGTAATAGTTGATTTAATAACAAAAATAAATAGTGACGAAATAACTAACGATTTGCTAAATCATTGATTGATGCATTCACAAAATATGTTGTACTACAACATTTTGTGCGTATAAATACAGCGAGTGCTGTCGAAGCTTTATAGTATGTACACTACCCCGTCTCGCGTGATAGCGGACTAGGGTATGTGTTTTGCAAATAAAGATTTTCAGGATTTTTGCCATAGACACAATGTAATGTTACATCTAATAGCTACTGGTACATGCCGTAAAAATAGGAAAGTCGAACGAGTAATGAGTATCTTAAAAAAACATGCTGAATGCTGTAGAAGTAACAAAAGATAGGACGTGGCAAGATGCCAAGCAAGTTACTATTAATTCGACAATTGATCATGTGACCAAAGCGAGTCCAATAGAAGTGCTTATTGGAAAATTGGCGCAACATTTTACCTTATTAGCTCTTGGTAACCAAGACGAATCAGAGATTATCTTAGGCGAAATTAGAGATTAATTAAGGTGAAATCAGAGATTGACTTAGGTGAAATCAGAGAAAGAGCGGTAACTCTAATAGTAGTTAAAAATGCTCAGTTGGATAAGTCAACAGCAAAATTTTTCTGTTGGCAACTTTGTGTTAGTGGAAAACCACGAGAGAAATCAAACTAAATAAGATCCTTAATTCAAAGGCCCATTATAAGTTGTTGAAATACTTGAGGGCGATAGATATTTGTTGAAAGCTTTGGATAGTAATATAACCTATTAGCATGCACACGACCGTGTACGTTCAATACCAGACTTTTAGGTTTCCACAGAACTAGATTATTTTTCTGAAGTTAGTAGCGACAAGTCAGGTAACCGTTGTCGACGCTGTCGAATACTAGTAATAAAGTATTTGAAATACTATGAGTTGTTGTTCTGAGAATGACCTGTTAATACAAGATTAATGTGAATATGATGTTTACGTGACTTATGTGTTGTGATCACTCACCGTCGATCGTAGGTCATATTCCTAACCCAGTCTAGCTGGTGTCGGAGACTGCGCGGCGGCGGTGGGTGGCAAGGGCAGAGCTGTGTGCTCGTGTAGGACTGAGTGTCCATATTGTGGCCTGTGTGCCAGTGAGAGCTGTGTGCTCGTGTGGGACTGAGTGTCCATATTGTGGCCAGTGTGCCAGTGAGAGCTGTGCGCTCGTGTGGGACTGAGTGTCCATGTTATGGCCAGTGTGCCAGTGAGAGCTGTGTGCTCGTGTGGGACTGAGTGTCCATATTGTGGCCAGTGTGCCAGTGAGAGCTGTGTGCTCATGTGGGACTGAGTGTCCGTGTGATGGCTTGTGTGCCTTTGTGGGC
The DNA here is from genome assembly GCA_947095525.1 of Trisateles emortualis. Taxonomy (NCBI): domain Eukaryota; kingdom Metazoa; phylum Arthropoda; class Insecta; order Lepidoptera; family Erebidae; genus Trisateles; species Trisateles emortualis. Next base: position 415,359 of record OX352756.1, read on the forward strand.
TGCGTGCCCGGGTGGGTTGTGTACCCTGTAATGGCTGTTATACCAGTGTTAGTCAGAGGACCTGATGGGGTTGTGAGCTAATATTGGCCGGTTCCTCAAGTAATGACAAAGCACTGGGCTGCGTGCCCTGTAGTGGCCGTTATGCCAGTGTTAGTCAGGGGGGTTGATGGGATTGTGAGCTAATATGGGCCGGCTTCTCAGGCACCGACAAAGCACTGGGCTACGTGCCTGTTATGTCTGTTATGCCAGTTTTAGTCAGAGGTCCTGACGGGATTGTGAGCTACGTAGTGGCCGGTTCCTCAGGTACTGACAAGGCGCCCTTAGTGTTATAAAAGTCACATAAACACAAAGTTATTATGTTTTGAAAAACAATGGTTAATTAATTATCGTGGTCATATTTATAACAACATACTAATAGCAAAGAATTGAAATTTGTTGATAATTGACAATGTGGAAACCTAACAGTCAAAATTTAAATGTTAACAGCAGGATAGCCGAGTGGTATCTACAAAACAAAATATGTTTGTAGATGAGGCTAGAAAGCAATAGACATAGCACACGAGGACGTGTGATAGTCAGGATCGCCGTGTCGACGCGCAGGCAAACCAGCGTGTCAATCTTAGTGTTGTAATTTAATACGGTCGACTGAATAGAATTAGTTTTTGTTAAGTACAGTTTTTGTTACTTTAGTTTTAAAATCATAATGGTCACTTTTTGTGTTGTATAATAAACTGCACAGATGTTTGTTGCGACCCTTCCAAGAGGGCTATTGAAATATTTCGTAGAAGAGACGGTAACATGTGCATTTGCAAAACATGTGCTTTACCGAACGTAGTCGTGGGTCGCCCTATAATAAAAACATTAAAAACTATTTTTTGCGCTCTAAAGACCCAAAGAGAAAACTGGGCGAGAGCAAGGGGCATTCTATCCTGAGCCATTGCGAAGTATAGGCGCGACCTACGAACACGTTCCTCTCCGCGAAACTTAATATTGTTAGTAATATTGTAAGATCGACCCTTGTATGTACCAGTGCTATTTCAAAGACTATTATAATCACCATTATTGTGAATATCTATTGAAGTCACGTTACCCATAACGCCCAATAATAGCGACTGCTGCTACAGTAACGACACGAAGATTCCCACCTTCTACGCTTCGATATATATATATATATATATATATTAATAATTTTTCTTTTACAGAAACTTTGAAAAAGAGTATGCTCTCATAAAAAAGGCAAAAGAAGCCACTAAAAAAACCCTAAAAGGGATGGCTCCGTCCGTGAAGGAGGAGCTGATAGCCCGCAAGCGGCTAAAACAGCTTTCGCGGAGCCTCCTTCCCGATGCACCATGCGTAAGCGAGCACGGTAAGTAAATCTATGTCTATAAATAATACTAAGGGCATCTTCGTATTTATTTTAATTAATGCATATTGTTTTAGAAAGCAGCAATCTCCGGAGCGGACAGAGTGCTTTCTGGATCTAGGCACTCCTAGTACTCCACCAGTGCCTCGGAAACAGCCATGGCAGTTGAGGTAAAATTAAATTCAAATATCATACGGTCGTCAAACCTTTTTAACACGTTGAGCGCCACGCCTAAAAACCTGTTTTTTCATTTTTTTGACTTGCTTTTTTTTTCTTAAATCGGGTTATAATATCATTTCTATAGTAGGGGTAGTTGAAAAAACCAAGATTTTCCACGATTTCCCTTGATTTTCCGGGTGTGCCAAAAAGACACACGTGGCCCCTGAAAAAGTTTGAGGCTTAAAACTTCGTCAGGGGCCGCGTGGATCCTTTTGGAAACACGTTTTTTTTTTAACTTTTCTTTTATTTTCTTTAATTTAAGCTTTTCTTTTTTTCAGATTGATATAAATAGGGACCGGCCACAATATAAAAAATAGGAGGAGCAAAAAAAAACTCATTCTTGAGCTTTTTTTTACTCCTTTTTTGGAATTGTTTCAGAAAAAAGTGTATAAAAGTGTATAAAATTGCATAAAATTGTATAAAAGTGTATAAACATAAATAAAAAGGACTATACATAAAAGCTTACATAACAGTGTACAAATATAGAAGTAAATAAAACTGTAAAAGACTAGTTGGACTTGGCTAGTTCATTCAAAATGGACTTTTCGAGTGATGACTCGGTAGCGGATCCTAATTTTGATCCAGACACATCTGCCTCATCAGATGATATGTCTGCATCAGAGTACTCGTCTGAAGATGATATGCCCCTGTCCATATTTAGGACCACAAGCCCTCCACTTGACAATGAGGTAGACAGACCCAGCTCCTCTGGAAGTACATTGTCTACTGTAGAACAGAATTATGTAACGCAAAAGCTTACAAATATGGTCTGGCAAAATTGTAAGCCAGACGACCCACCTAATTTTGATTTCACTGGCGAATACATTAGTGGTATGAAAAATATATACCAAGGAATTTTGGCAGACGCTGCTCCACTTGATTATTTTGAACTATTCCTTACAAACGATATACTTACAATAATAGTGGACGAAACAAATTTGTTCGCTACGCAAGAAATAACGAGAGAGAGGGACATAACACCTAGTTCCAGAATTCATGCCTGGTTTCCAACAAATAACTCGGAAATGATGAGATTCTTCGCGCTTATTGGATGGATGGGTCTAGTGAAGCTTCCTTCAATTCGCGATTATTGGCGGACAGATGAACTTTACGGGATTCCTTTAGCCAGAAAAGTTATGCCACGAAACCGGTTTGAACTTCTACTAAGATTTATACATTTTTCTAATAATTCAGGAGCCCCACCAGATGACCGTCTATTCAAAATACGACTAGTTTTGAACAAATTTATTCACAATTTTCAAGAAGTTTATACTCCAGGACATAGAATATGCATAGATGAAAGTCTGATACCTTGGCGAGGTCGCTTATTGTTTCGACAGTATATCCCTAACAAGCGACATAAATACGGGATGAAAGTGTTCAAATTGTGTTCCGAAAAAGGTTATACCTGGAACTTGATGGTTTACAGTGGAAAAATCCAAAATAGTGAGACTTCTGTAGCTGAAAGTGTGGTCATGGAACTGATCGATGGGCTACTGGACGAAGGAAGAGTACTGTACACTGATAATTGGTACACCAGTGTACCACTAGCTTATAGGTTGCAGCAACGAAAGACTCACTTAGTAGGCACTCTACGATTGAACCGGAAACACTTACCCCAACATGTGATTGCTGCTAAATTACGAAGAGGAGAAATTGCAGCCCAAGAAACCAGTGATGGTGTCGTTGTGTTGAAATGGAGAGATAAGAGAATTGTGTCCGCACTTACAACCAAACATTCAGGGTTAAAAACCATATCTCAAAGAACTCGAACAAATCAAACGATCACCAAGCCTACATGTATTGTGGATTACAATACAGGAAAATCTAGTATAGATTTGAGCGACCAGATGGCGACGTATGGTTCAGCCTTGAGGCGTTGCACGAAATGGTACCGAAAATTATTTTTTGAAGTATTGTGGGGTACTAGTATTGTCAACGCTCATTTCTTGCACTCTCAGAATACTCGTGGAAAAGTACTCAAAATCACTGAGTTCAGGGAGGCGGTCGTTAGAGGAATGATTCACAAATATTCACATATAGAAGAACAAATCAGTACACCACGACCACTTCCTTCAAACAGGCGACACAGGCATGTATTTAATAATATTTAATTTTATGTTAGAGTTTTTATTTACATTTAACTATTTAATACAATTAATTTACAACTAGAACTATATTTATATTTGCTCATTATATATTTATCTTTTAGAATGCCATCTCCACTGCCAGAAGTTGCATCTGGGTGCTCACCAACAAGGTAACTAAATTATGATTTTTGTGCTAAACGCCACATGTTAAATTTTTATTATTTTATTTATATATAATTATTATAGCTATTTTTATTTATAATTGAAAATTATTGTTTTAGTTCTTTGCGTAGCTCTGTGATGGAGCTAGAAGTAGATTGGACGTGCAGCCAATTGAGTAAGATTATAATTTTATATTCATACAATTTAACAGATGATATACAATTACAATAAATGTATTTTTATTTTTAGAAAATCAAGATGGCAATGTAACTACTGCCTGGCTAGTGGCGGATGATCCCATCACATCCAGTCCATCCATCTCTTCGTCAGCCACCACAAAGCCACGACTGGTCAAGCTTTTAAACGAGGCTATTAAAGGAAAAGGTTTGTATGCATTTATAACCTATTTCTTTTAACTATTTAGAAAAGAAATATAGGTAGCTTATAGCTTGATTTAGCATTTTTAATTGTAAAATATAACATTATTATGTTTGTTTTAGAGTCTGAAGAGCTTGGCCATGTGGCTAGGCAACGACGAACAACAGTCCGAAAATGAAGAGGTGGACGACATGCAGCCGGAGCTCACGCAAGCAGCGCGTTTGGCTCCAGCTCATATATATGAGGAATGTGACGCAGAGTCATTAGCCTACATGACAGCAGAGGACAAAAGCTCTGACCAACTCATGATAAAGCTACTGCCTACTGACCACTTGACGTTTGACTGGAGCTATGACCGACAGACGTTTACTGCAACCCGACAGACATTCACAGGACAATCAGGACCGACGTTTGACATGACCAACGAGACAAGACCGTTAGACATTTTTTTTAAATTCTTTGACGACGAATTTTTAAATTTAATGACGACACAGACAAATAAATATGCGACATTTATGATTGACAGACACCTGACTGAGCACTCACGACTTAACCAGTACAAAAATGTTGACAGAGAGGAGATGTACATTTTCCTTGCCATTTTGATTCTGCAGGGATTGGCACCTCTGCCTGTAGAAACAAATTATTGGGAGGATAATGGCCATCTCACTTTCAAATACTTCAAGACCATCATGACATACAATAGATTTATTTTACTGAAAAGACTGTTACATTTTACTGACTCGACAGACTCTGACTTGACTCGACTGACACAAGACCAAGTCAAGCTCAGGAAGATACAGCCTGTGCTAGATTTATTTAAAAATAAATTTAGTACACTGTATCTTCCTGGACAAAATATCGCTATAGACGAATTACTTCTCAAGTGGCGAGGACGGTTGTCATTCGCACAAAAAATCGCCACCAAGGCCGCCAAAGTTGGTGTAAAATCGTATGAACTGTGCGAATCGGCAACCGGCTACTTGTGGAATTTTTTCGTCTATACCGGTAGACAGACTGACGCACGACATGATACTGACGCGACTAAGACTGACGAGACAGACGAGGCTAGTATGCCAATACCAGCCAATGCCACGGCGAAAATTGTCCATGACCTTGCAAAACCCCTATTTAATAGGGGTCATATCATCGTCATGGACAATTTTTATAATTCTCCGCTTTTAGCCCGGTATTTGAAGTCTCAGGGCACAGATTGTTTTGGGACTTTGAGAATAAATCGCGAGTTTGTTCCCGAGGCCATCAAATCGGTCTCAAAAGCGGAGATGAGGCACGGTAAGTTGGTTCAGAGCTTTTGTCCAGATTTGCATGTCATGATGCGGCGTGACTCAAATATTGTATCCATGGTATCTACATACCACAAGGGCACCGTAGGCGGTAAGGAAAAATATGGAAACTATAAATACAAACCACAAATAGTCCTGGACTACAACGTTGCGATGGGAGGTGTCGATAAGAAGGATCAACTTCTATCGGCATTTCCCATCGAAAGAGCACGAAACCAGGTGTGGTACAAGAAAGTTTTCAGACGCCTTCTTAACATCACACTTTTAAATTCCTACATCATTTACAAGACACAACACACTAACGTCACACAGCGTTGGTTCAGGACCCAAGTGGCTGAATCATTAATTAAAATTTTTAAGCCGGACGGAACATTTATTTTCTTATATAAATATATATTACTGTATAGTTACATATATATATATATATGTAACTAACCATATATATATATTTAGAAAATAAATGTTAGTTATAGTTTTTGTATATTTAATAGGCATCATAATATATGGATTGCCATTCTGTACTTTAAACCAATAAAATAAATAAATTTGTAATTACTAATAGGTAAGTAAATTATAAGTAAATGATGTTATTGTTACCGAAATTAGAAATTATTATAATGAGATAATTTCTACAAGTTAAAGTTGTAAGTAAATTACAATTAAAGCGTCTATTCTTATCTGACTTACTTTTCACTATTGCGTGCTAAGATGACTGCAAAAATGAATAAAATATTTATTGAAGATTTTTATTTTTGTCTAAAGAACATCTTATGTAAAAAAATATTACATATCAACTTAAATAGTAATTAGTTAAATAGTAATTAATTAGCATAACAATAGATGCGATTAAGTAATATGCTAATTTAGTTAATAATAATATATAATAAGTAGAATGTTGTTAATAATTATATTGTGTTAAGGAGGGAGTACTCTTTCTGCCAACAAACTGCTGTGCAGTTTGGCGGATGGTAATATATGTATCACTGTATGATTTCATAATAAAAACTTTAAATTTAATTTTTTTTTTTTTAAATGTATTTATTTCATATCAATAAAGTATTAACGTGTATATATTATATGCATTTTTTAAGCTAAATATTTAATTACAGAAATATCACAAGTAATTCTTATAAAAAATTAAGTAACATAAAGTGAATGTGGTGTTACGTGGATTTGAAACCCATAGCATACGAAACCTCTTGTTATAACTCAGTCTACTATACCACTCGGCTATGAACAACTTGTTTACACTTAGTAAAATTAACTATTATATGACTAGTTTTTAAAACTAGTTATATGAATGTGTGAGGGTAAAACATTTAAACGCGTCGATAGTTTTACATACACAAACATAAAATACGCTCATTGAGACTACGCACACATGGTTATTTATACATTATATCTATACATTTTTATCTATTGGCTGTTCAGCGAACTGCTTTGCTGTGTGTACCTAGTTAATGTTTAATTTTCTTTCTCAGGAGTAAGCATTGCAACTTTAAAAATAATTAAAAAGGAAGGACAGGTGAATGATGGCATTTTTAGTACACCTGGGAAAAAGCGGCCCACAAACCCACAGTATCTAATTTGGATAGCTTCGATATAAATGCTATCAGGAATAAATGTAATCACTAATGTCAAGGATATTGTTACTTGGTTCAAACAAAGCAATATCGCTAGTAACGAATTGCGTAAAGCAACTGACAAAGAGACTAAATTAATACAAGAAGTTCCGACCAGGTGGAACAGCACATTTTACATGATCGAAAGGTTTTTAGAGCTCCGTGCGATAATAATATAATAATTAGTTATAGAAATGCACCACCGATAATTACTGCGTCTGAACTATCAATTCTTACTTCAGTTTTTTAAGTACTGCGCCCAATAGAAGCTGCAACCAAGGAAGTGTCAAGTGATAAGTACTGCACTAGCAGCAAGGTATTTCCACTTATCCATTGCCTTATTTTGAAAGTAGAATCTCTTCATAATCTCTTCAGAAAAGATCTGCAATCGCTAGTCTTAAAAGAGATTTCTAAAAGAATGGGTGTTATGTTTTTAACCGATGTATCGAAAAGTATCGATGCATAGTTGCGATTTATTGCATCGAAAAAACATCGATGTATTTTCTAAATGGATATAATAAATACACCCCTATCAGGAATAAAATTAATGAATTTTACTTAGGAAAGAAACAAGATCCTACTTTGCGATGCTTATTAACTGATCTAAGGGATTCTATTGAGTTTACTGGTTCCCGTGAAACGTTGCGTCGCATATTACACAACAATGGCTATGAGTATAAAAAAATCAAATATGAACGGTCTTTGCGTATTGAAAGATTTGACCTTGCAGCTTGGAGACACAAGTTTTTACGAACTATTTCTTTTAAACGTGCAGAAGGAAAACCAATAATTTATTCAGATGAGACATATGTTCATCAGAGCTTTAAACCTAAGAAATCATGACAGGGACCTTCAACAAGTAGTGTCAAGAAAAGATATCTTCAGAAAAAAGGTACATAATAGTTCATGCTGGTTTAAAAAGGGGCTTTGTGGCAAATGCACTTTTATAGTATAGTACGAAATCAAAAATGGCAGACTACCATCATTTTAACAAGTGGTTAGTGGAAAAACTGATCCCCAATTTGAACGAGCCCAGTATAATTGTCATAGATAATGCAAGTTATCACACAGTGCATGTAAACAAGCCACCTACAACACAAAATATCAAAAGCAATATACAACAGTGGCTTACAGAAATTAACATTGACTTTGAAAGCTATTTTACAAAGGCTGAATTGCTTTGTTTAGTACAAAAACACAAACCAGAACCAATTTATGAAGCTGATCAACTTCTTGAACAGCATGGTCATGAGGTACTCCGTTTGCGTCCTTACAACTGCCATCAGTCGAAGTAGAGAGAATTATAAGGGAATCCTTTGAGTCTGTTACTCCACAAGATTGAAAAAAAAAACTAATCACGTTGTCCATGTGGAAAATACTTACAAGGAAAGAGATAAAATTACCGAAGAAGAAATAGAGCAGTTTATCATAAATGTATGTGACGATAGCAGTGATTCGGATTCCTCATAAGAAGTTGAATTCTTAGATTCTGATTTTCAATATGACTCATAAAATAAATTTGTATTTGAATAATTACTCGTTTATTTTTATTTCTACTTACAAACATGAAGCTAACAACTTCAATGTATATAAACCTCTTCCCCCTACCTATGTCAAGTTCAAGCATTAACAGAATAAAGATATTCTCTAGAAAACTTCCCGTGGGGTACCGGGACAGAATGTAGTTCTTCCCAATCTCTTTCAATAGGTGCCATAAGAGCCGACTAGAGGAATATGTAATACACCAGGAAATGGGCAGCAGAGTTCCCTCGGAGTCCAAATACAATACTGCACTAGCCAACCCACCTGCCAAGGGTGGCCAGTACGCGTGGTGTAATCTCCCAATGTCAATTGGGGAGGCCTGTGTTCAGCAGTTAACATAAATAGACTGATATGATGATGATGATGAACCAAAACTTGTGTTCTATATTATTGATATAGAATACTATGAATCTATGTAAAATTAAATCTTTTTTATCAAGTATAAAGACAATTTCTTCCTACTGTCATTAGTGATACCACATGTATTTTTTTAAAATTTGCCGCGATTTGTCAGGCTCAACTTTCGTGTGCCAGACTGTATTTGTTCTGTAATAATGATGTTTTATTATTAATTAAAATTTGATAATTAATTACACATTTAAAAAATATACATTGTATCTAGTAAATTCAACAAAGAAGTATAGAACTGATAATTAACATTTTTCATACAAAATAACCCTCCCTCTCTTGATAGAGAAGAGGAGACCAGTGCCCAGCAGTGGGACATATATATGGGTTGCTATTATTATTATTGATTGTATAAGAAAATATTTTAATAGTGCCGGCATTTCGTGTTTTTAGGTAAGTTTTCATCTCGTTCATTTCAGGGAACTGATTTTCTGTTTGTACCAGTTTTGACGCAGGTTTTTAATAGTATTTTGAGTGACATGATCATGACCTCATAATAGTATTGCGCGGATATTATCTATTTTTTAGCTCTAATCTGGTCAAATTGTGTGTGTGTGTTGTGTGACTATTAACAGCCTTACAAATAAACGTGGTATAACCGTTATACTCTAGAATAAAACAGCGAATTAGCAAAATGTCTACAAATAAACAAAGAATAACTTATACCAAGTACAACGTTGACATTTCTGTTCATACAATCGTTATGCCCAAGTTATTCCCGCCGACACCCTAGTATAAACCCAGTTTAATAAATATACCACGGTTTAAATTTGTTTACGTGTTTATATTTAAAGAAAATGATTTTAAGAGCAATAGAAGAAGTAGAACAATAATAAATAACGTAATTGTTTTAATACAGGCTACAAGAAAAGTCAAATAAAATATCAGTTTTCTAAAAGTGGTGTGATGTTTTTAGATCAATTATTTGGTAGATATCTCAATATCGAAAATAGAAGGTGATCCACCCGGATTACCATCTATTCTACAATTGATGCTTTGAGATACTGTAAACATACATGTAAATAAATCTGTTCTATCAGTTTCACAAATATAACTACCTACTCGTTTCTTGTTCTTTCAAGTACAAGAAGATGCTGCAGACATTCTCGGTTTAACTCAGCAGTCTATTACAACAGTGTGCCGCCGTGTAGCTCTTGCAATATTAGAGAAAAAAACCGATTACATTTACATGCTACATACTATAAATGAACAGCTTCATGTTATGGAAAATTTCGAAGCAATTGCGAAATTTAAGAATTAACAACGGTCGAAAAATGTTTAGTTTACAAATAGATTCAGTTGTTATAGAAAAAAATACGTTTTTTTAAGCTCATTGGTGGTGCATATTCTTGATTTATTCTTAATTTATAACTGGTATAACTATGCCTAGTATAAGAATGGCATAATTGTTATATAACCATTTTTTATTTGAAGGTTGTAAAACTATATTAAGTTAATTATAAAAATGGCCCCAAAGGGAAGTAGCATCGCTTGGGCATTTTACCGACAAGGGGTAATAGGTAGCCGAGTGCAAAATGCAGCTTAGCTCGGCTTTTCTCTAGCCTGTATTGTCCCACTGCTGAGCAAAGGCTTCAAAGACCATTGACTTCAAAACTTAACTAAGTTTGTCATACAAAATTATATAAAATATTATATTAATATAATCTAATAGTTGGAGGATACATTTCACAATTTTTGAGTACACAACTGAAGTGATCATATGTAAAGTGACACATTAAATTATTATGTTTTAAAATTTAAAAGAGTATATGGAACAAACCCCCATTCAATAATAATATCTACAGAACCATATCCAACAATACTCCATGATCCGGGATTGCAATGGCAGTAGTGATGTGGAGGTAAGTGCCAGTCAACCTACCACATTTAACAACCTAGTGCGTTACCCACATTGTTCTCGTTTTTAAAGGTGTGCGGGGCCTGAAAATTCATTTTGGGAAAGTTCACAAATCCCAAAATGAATTGCCTAGCCCCACGACACACACAGTGTCCTCAACGGACGCCGCTGACAAAATTCCTTTCTGGAAATATCTAGCAAGTTTAAAAGAGTTCCCCGAGGCGCGAGACCTACAGTGGCCCAAAATTTGGCCTGCTGTATAGATCTTGTCGTCCGGGAGAACTCTAATACAGCTTGGGAACAGTTAATCATCTTCCCATACAGGATTCTTCACATTCAAAAAGACCAGGCCAATCAAAAATCTCTAACGACACAAATAAAAAACAACTGCTACAATACCACACCTCATTCAGACTCAAAATCTTCTTTTAGCCAAAAAAAACACAGTTTATCATTACGTAGAATCAAAATTGAAGGAAGGTGATATAAGGGGAGCATCCGGCACCTGCTGATGACCTTACCTTCCCTGAACTATCTGATACGGATTCAGATAGTTCGATGGATGTCACAGCCAAGGACGTGAGCCGTTAGCTCTTTTCGAACCGGGTCTGCCGGCGGCCTCGACGGTTTAACGCCTCAACACCTAAAAGACCTGTTGTGTTCAGGCGCCGGGGAAGCTGGGGATGCACTCTTGAAGGAGCTAACGGCTTTAATGAACCTTATGCTCGCCGGCAGTGTGGACGATGGCATCATCGATCTTCTCTAACTAAGGTAACTTATGCGCCCTACGGAAGAAAGATGGTGGCATTCGTTCCATTGCCGTATTGCATTGGGTGTACGTACAGGCGTATGGCTGCAAAGCTATGCTGTAAATATTACAGCATAGCTTTAGCAAACAAATTTCAACTCCTACAACTGGGCCTTGGATCAAGAAGGGGTTGTGAGGCGGCCATACATGCCTTATTTTTTTTTTATTTTTTAAAAAAGACAACTCCCGCACTAGAGAACAAGCTCTGTGTCGCGGGGGACTTTACAAACATACAATTAACGGACACAAATTACACCCAGACTCAGAACAACTCTTTGTGGGTCACACAAAGTTTTGTCCCTGTGTGGGAATCGAACCCACAACCTCGTGCACAGCAGGCGCATACTGCGACCACTGGACCACCGAGGCAGTCAAATACCTTGTCAAAATACTTCAAAAATAGTCTTATCAAAATACCTTGACTGTGGGGATGGTGAAGTCATCTTAAAGGTTGACTTGAAGAATGCCTTTAATTCGGTGAACACGGGACACCTTATTGACACAGGCAAAATTGGAAACCCCCAAAATTTTCAAATTTCTTTGGCAATGCTATAGGCATCCATCAAAATTATTATACAAGGAACAACTTTTGGAATCAGCAGTTGGTTGTCAACAAAGTGATCTTCTTGGGCCAGTTGTTTTCAGCTTAGCCATCCACCCCATCATTGAAAAAAAAATTCTAAATTTAACATCTGGTACCTAGACGATGGGACCCTAGGAGGCGATGCAGAAACAGTATTTCAAGATTTGGCTTTTTTAAAAACTCAATTTAATTCCATCGGCTTAGAGCTCAATACCGGCAAATGTGAAATTTATTTAAGTGACAAAATTAATGACAAACTTTCGGTTTTATCAAAATTTTATACTTTGGCATCTAACATAAAAATTATTGAGAAAACTGAGTTTCGCCTCCTCGGGTCCCCAGTTTTTGAAGAAGCTTTTAATTCTTATATACAAGAAAAAGTACAAAATTTCAGTTAAGTTTCGGACCGACTATTGAAAATCAATATGCATTCGGTTTTTACAATAATTCGATACTGTCTTTTTGACCCTAAATTCACGCACGCCCTAAGATCTTCCGTTTTGGAAACATTTAACATTTTTAGGCAAATTGGACCAAATTATCCACAACACCATAAGTAAAATTCTTAATGTGGTACTGAACGACCGAGCATGGCTACAAGCGTCCTTACCAGTTCGTTTGGGTGGGCTCGGCTTGCGCAAAATTTCCGATGTCAGTTTACCAGCATTTTTGTCCTCGGTCCATAGCACGGAAGAACTAACCAGGAAAATTTTAGAGTCCACACTAGTTGGTTCTGATGTGCCATGTAAGACCGATGCCATTAGTGTTTGGAAAATTACTGTGCCCTACACTGAGTTACCCACTAACCTTTCTTCTCAAAGACAGTGGGATGAGCCGTTTTGCAGGATGGTTAGGAATAACCTCATAAACTCGACTACCAGTCCTGCTGAGCGCGCTAGTTTGCTGGCTGTAGGGGAATGGGAGTCGGGCCTCTGGCTTTAGGCACTTCCATCGCCCAACATAGGTACCATGTTGGACGATACAACGATACAACCTTCCGCATGGCTACTTGCCTTCGCTCAGGTGCTCCTTCTGTTTCTCCGCATAGATGTTGCTGTGGTGAAGCCGTCGACAGCCTTGGACACCACGGCCTGTCATGCAGCAGGAGTGCAGGCCGCATATCCCGGCACGCTAACCTTAATGGCATACTCCGACGTGCCTTTGTCACCGCTGGAGTTCCAGGTGTACGAAAACCCAACGGTTTGGTACGCAACGATGGTAAGAGACCTGATGGTATGTCTTTACTGCCACGGAAGATGGGTAGGCCTTTGGTGTGGGAAGCAACATGTGTCGACACCCTCGCGCCATCCCATCTTCCAGGCACTGCAGGTTGTGCTGGTGCTGCTGCTGCATCCGCGGAGACTCTCAAGCGGCGCAAATACAGTAATCTCATCGGAGATTATGTTTTTTAAACCGTTTTGGGGTCGAAACGCTTGGTCCGTGGGGTGCTAATGCGCGCGGTCTTTTTAAAAATTTGTAAAGATTTGTCCAAGCGTTTAGTCGACGCTTCACGTGACCAGAAGGCTGACTTATATTTGGTTCAAAGAAGGAGGAATTTTACGACGCGTATTAAGCGTTTTTCCCACCCCCCTTTGTGTTGTTTATTTTTAGAAATTATTTTTGATTTAATTTGTGTGAGTATAGTTTTAGATGTTATATTGTATTTAATTAATTAAAATTAAGTGTAAATGACTGAAATCATAAAAAAAATCTAAGTTATTTATAAAAATGGCCCCAAAGGGAAGTAGCGTCGCTTGGGATCATTTTACCGACAAGGGCTAATAGGTATCCGAGTGCAAAATATGCAAAACGCAGCTTAGTTTTAAAAGCACAGTGTCTTACTTGACAAAACATATAAAAAGAAACACCCCTTAATAAATTTAGAACCAAGAAATATACCCATCTCAGCGATAACTCATGAACCTGTTCCTGGCCCTATTATCTCCACCAACATATCCATAGCTGCAGCAGTCGACCGACCAACCAGTACTGGCACGGTGCGAGATGAATTAATTATGTCATTTTTGTCTGAATTTGTGTGATATACCTAATCGGTCTGAACTATAGCGCGACTGCAATAGTTCCTTTAAATACCTATTTTCAAATTCCTCGCAGACCGCGTCCCCTCTAAATAATAATAAATATAATATCGAAGTATTTTTCTGATAAAAAATAATAAATACTAACTTAATTCTGTTATATCACAGTTAAGGGAATCCTATCACGGAATTAAAGAGATTATCATAGAATTTCTCAGGTCACCGTGACATAATTGACCTCAAGTTATGTTAAGTTAATTAATCTAAAGATTTCTAATGCTTAAACCAAAAGTTTGATTAATGATTGTACTGAAAATAAAACAGATACATAAAGTTAAACCTGTTATTTTTTAAATATTTTCTTTTGTCACAGAGTTGATGAGTACACCACACCCTACATATTTCTTTGTATTTTTGTGTTTTGTATTTTTCATGTCATTGTGTTTTTTTCACCATACCTAGTTACGTTTTGTTATACATTATTATATACTAGCTGTTGCCCGCGGCTCCACCCGCGTGGATGTTGGTTATCACTGTAAAAAGTTGCCTATGTGTTATTCCAGACCATAATGTCGTCATTGATGCGCGCTACAGTACGGACGCGCTTCCTTTACACTGTACGAATTTTTTAAATTCACGCGTTGCGCGGCTCTAGCCGCTGCCCGATATTGTCGCTATGAGTTCACAGCAACTCATAGCCAACGAGCTGTTGGCATTTATTCAACATGCCATCGACACAATGGACGAGGTCAGCATTCTGCAGATCTGTAGGTCCAATTTTAAGGAGGAAGAGATAAGCAATGGCAAGAGGCTGTTGTACCAGTCACTCGATAAACTGGACCAGATGCCATCACGCCGAAGAGATGGTACTGAGAAGAGCGTGCAAGACATAATCACCTTGCTAAAGGTGACCGACCCTGACGATGTGCCTGCGTTCGTGGCGAAGGATCTGCATAGGCTGCCCCCCGTCACGTTCGACCACGTCGACGTCACCAGGCTGCTTAAGGATATAACAGTCCTTAAAGCAGGCTTGGCAGAGGTGAAATCCAAATTAGAGGTGTCTGATAACACCATATGTGAATTACGTGCCGAAGTAGTGTTGTTGCGCAACGCTAATTCAAGCGGTAAGACACCCGACACCTCTAACGTCAACAGTTGTCGCGAGGCTACGCAGAACGCTTCCATCAGCAGTTTGAAGTCGGTGAGTGCAGTTGCGTCACCGGCCGCCAATATTGCATGCGGTGCAAAATGTGACACCGCCGTTCCTGCCTCGACATGTGTTGAGGCGTCGAATCGTGTGGGCACGTTGACCCCTAAACGTGCCTACGCTGCCATTGCCGCCACCAAAAAGCCCTCGGTGGTGACACGACAGCAAGAACAGGCGCGGAAACAGCGGGTTTCCAAAATCGACACAGACAAGGATGGCTTTGTCAAGGTCGAGAAGAAGAAAAGGAAGCCTCCTTGTCGGAACCAGTGCGGTACTGCGCTGACGGGGCCTAATATGCTGCTGCGTCCCGCAATACCTACGACGCAGCTGTATGTGTCCCGTCTCCATCACACCACGAAGACCGAGGATATTGTGGAGTATATCCTGAAGAAAGTCAACTGGACCTTGAGGGTCGAAAAGTTGGTACCGCGTTCTAGCACCAATTTCAATTCGTTTGTGGTGCGGGTGCCAACGCATGCTATCGATAGATTCCTCGAGGAAAAGTTTTGGCCGAAAGGTGTCGTGTATCGACGTTTTCGCGGTCGGTTACACAACACAGCGAGGTGTAACACGACACCGATTAAATGTGTTTAGTTATAAGTTTTATATATATATACATATATATGTTAGTTTGTAAGGTATTTATCTATGGAAATATATAGGCTACGTGTATTGTTTTCTACTTTGTAATCTGTGTATTTCTGAAATAAATGATTATTATTATTATTATTATTATAATGTATGTCTGTGCCAAATTTCATCCAGATCCATTCAATAGTTTTTACGTAAAAGAGTAACAAAATAATAATGTATTTTTTTTTCGGGACAATCCCACCCACATGCCCACCGCTGTGACTCTTGTAAGCCAGGATTAACAGCGGAGTAACCAACTGATGCACCGAGTTTTGACACTCGTGCGTCCCGTGGATAACTAAACCTACTGTCTTGGACCCCGCATCGAATTTAATCAGAAGTAAATAGGAGGAGTTAGAAAGAAAAGTTTCCACTTCCCTCCATAGCAAAGCGGGAGACAAAATAAATCTGTATAGGTTTGTAACCTATGAAAAGGAGCACCACGGAGGACCTCAATTTTTAATCCGTTCTGTAGCGGATGCTAATATCTAATATTAGTTAATTTACCATACTGCAAATATGTCGTCTGCGAAGTCTGCCGCCGTTAAGGCTAATCCTTCTAAAGGAAAGGCTAAAACTAGTGGTGGATCCGCTGATGAAGTATTAGCACAGTCTCCTGCAACGTTTATTATTGATCCAATCTCTATGTTGGATCTTCCTCAAGAAGTATTCGACAGGTATGTTCTAACACTACAGGTCTGTTGCTTCAATTACTCAAATTCTGATTTCGATGGTAGTGTATCACAGATCGATGCTCTTGAGAGGAACATTACACTATGTGATGTTATACTCGCAGGACTTGTTCTAGATAAATATGGTGTAGATCGATTTGTCCGGAATAAGCTTGTTGTTCCCGTGTCTGCTAAAGCATGGGTTGCCAAGCTTCGTGACGATACTGCAGCGGTAGCTAAAGCGCTAATACCTATCGCAATTAGAGAGTTCGAGGATGACATCGCATCAGGTAGATTACCAGCATGGATTGCTGGAGAATCATGGTGCGGGGTTGGGTTTGACACTCCCGTTGCACTGGTCAAGCCAGTGTCACCTGAGAGTCTGGCTCGCGATGATGCGCTGAGCGCTCCCAACGATCGAGTTTTGGACTGGGCTGCTGAAAGCATGGACTTAGAGTCCATACCTAGCAAGCGACATCGTTCGCGATCGTCGTCTGTTGCAGCAGCTGAACCAGCTATAGTTTCAGCTGTCACCTCCGAAGCTTCTTTCGCTGTCATTACAGCGAAACCTCCGAAGAAGAAGCCTACTACAGTGAAGGCCGCTAAGCCTGAACGTAGTCGTGCTGAACTTCGTGAGTTGAAGAATAGGAGGAAGGCTCGGGCTATGCCCTTGCTTAAAACTGCGGCACGAGCGACGGCTTGTGAACGGGCTCAGACAAGCAGAATGTCTGCAGCTAAGGTCGGCGTTAGCGGTGATGATGTGCAGAGGCTAATAATAATGTGTTACCAAGACTTCAAAGCTTGGGATTCTATGTCCGAAAAATACTTTAAAAACAATCTTGTTGGCAAAATAAGTAAAGTCAGAATTGTTACATTTAAAAAAAAGATTTAGTAAAAATTTTATAAAATATAGCACGAATGACACAGCAGCTACTGAAAAATTTGAAGTTATTAGCGTCCAGGAGATAGTTTGTTTAAAAACAGACTTCCTATTCCTAAGCAAAAATATGCTGATTGCGTAAAGCTTTGTAAGACATTTGCTATCCCACGTAGATATCATGAGGAGTATCTTAATTTGCAAACTTACAACGCTTAAAATTGCCAGATACTGATGTATAAGACATCGAAGATTAAAATTATGAAGCTAAAACAGGATATTTACCTTGATATTGTATATTGTTGGCTTGTGCATGGGTGATGGTGAAATTACGTGTCCTTTATAAGCTTTTCTAACTGCAATTTCTAATTTTGTTAATAATTAAACGTTTAAAGAAAATATTATTGTAGTGGGGTATGTAACGCGTGTATGGAACGTGTGTATGAGCAGTCGAATTATAACAATATAAGTGAAGAGACGTGTATTATTTCTTATACATCCCCATGGGGTCCTCACCCTGTCATGCGCGGCGTGGTAGGTGTTTTACTATTCTCACGTCAGCAAAACGGTCGGCAATGAAAGTTACTCGCATACAAGCACCAACGGCATTAGCACGCAGTAACGTACAAGTAAAGAAAGTCGTTCGGAAAAATGGGCAAGACAGTGTCCAGGGTAAGTTCAGTAGTGATAGCCCAGACGGCTTCGAGAGCCAGCAGTCGGGCGAGTGAAAATCATACAGAGGAGATACAAAACCATAAGATTATACTGGCAATGATTATTAGCGTGTTACATTGCTGGACTATGTTTGGCTTTAAAATTCTATTAGACACGCCAGGAAATAAGACGAGATTTTATACGACGGATGCAGAACAGATGGTCTGGCAGAAATCAGGCAAGTGGTAAAGAGGCTGGACCCAGGAATGACGACGGAAATTTAGTGATCTGAATCAAAAGTGCGTGTTTTTTTTGCCTTTTAGTGTGGTTGGTGTTCGCAAATCGACAAAATGCAAGTAGTGCGAACATGAAATCAATTTGCACTAATATCGTGAAATACTATAATAAGATTTTAGAATATAAAGTAAACATGGATAGACCAAGCGACAAAATGAGTAATTTTGACATGCGCACGGCCATTAGTTTGATTCCTGTCATGGATGGTAAAGAGACGACCACCGAAAGAATGGTGGAAGGCATCGAAATGTATTACAGTTGCTTAAAAAGTGAGGAAAGCCAGAATTTGTTGATAAGCTTAGTATTAAAAACTAGGTTGAGTAATATTGCGAAATTAAAGATAAAAACCGACTATTCTTCTGTAAAAGATTTAGTATCTGATATAAAAACGTAAGTACTTATTACCAAAAATCAACAAATTCTATGTTTAAACAGATAAATAACCTATCGCAGTGTAACTTAACTATTTAAGAGTATGGTGATACATTAGAAGAACGTTTTATGCAGCTTACGATTGCACAATCCGATGGTAACTCACAGGCAACCGCAATCTTAAGTCCTATCAACGAGAATATGGTAATAAAAAGATTTTCAGATAGACTCCGAAATCGCCGATTAAGCACTATAATAACGGCACGGAACTACAGCACACTCAAGGACGCAGTACGTGCAGCGCAGGATGAGGAGGCGACTCGTCATTTGCATCAGGATGCCATATACTCATTTTCTCGAGGTATGAATAATAACCCTCGTAACTTTAGATACAATCATCGTGTGCAGTCTTTAGGCGCGATTGTAAAAGCTCTAAAGTCATGCCTTCTTATGAAAGCCCCTACAAAATAACCAGTGTATTAGAGAATGATCGTAAGAGGAGCCATTCTATAACGATCATTCCCTAATACAATAGCTTTAAACCTGGGTATTGGTAGAAACTAATAGTCAAGTTTAAAGCCAAGAAAAATAAACGTGAAACTAATGTTGCCGCGGATCGCATATAACCGTGGATACACGTCGCATCATTCAACTGTAATAATGATAAATCTGATTCTGGTAGTGATTCAACCGATAGTGAACTATATTACGTACAAATATTACTCTAGTAGTTAACAATAATTTGTTATTGATATTAATAAATGGTAATCATCGAATAAGTATCTATCTACCAATCTTAGGCCACATTTAAAACTATGGTTAAAGATCACTACTTGTCTCTATAATTAATTTATCATATTTTGTCCTTATAATGAATATTTTGAATATATATTGTGAATATTTTGTTACACTATGCTAATTCTGATCAATTTTAGTTAATATATTTTTATTTGTTGTATATGTGTTTATGAGTATATTATATGTATATTTGTAAGAAAAACTCTACTATTGCCTATGGTTTTTCTTAATTGTCATATATTAACATTGACAGCTAAATAAAAAAGAAAGAACGTGTCAACGTGGTGGTTAACAGATGAATCGTGTTATAAAGGAATATCTCCATCATCCATATACACACCTGAAATAAAGGCTTTAAGTGTTGTTTTATGGTCTTAACAGGTTAATGGTTAAATTCATATTAAGATAGAAATGGAAAATCCTTGTGTAAACTTTTATTAATAAATAATTTTGGTCTTTATAGAAAAACACAGTTTGTCTTTATTACTCTTATGAGGGTGAAATTATATTATAAAACAACATTGGCTGCAAACATTTTAAGAAATATGGAGAAGTTGAAATTTGATTTTACTGTAAAAACTTCGGGAGATGGAAAGACAAACATTATTTGCATAACCTCAATAGGTACACCTCATGGACAGACTTTTAACATACCGGCCGAATATCAACCTGCAAATTTACATCACGTAATTACATCTACTTCAAGCTTATACCAAGATAAGAAAAACATTAAATAAGAGACACCAGACAAGGAAAATATGAATAACTCTTACAGATAATGTATCAAAGGTATAGGTTTGGACGAAGAACAGAATTTACAATTTAATGATTTTTATTTGGAAGAGTTTATGGAAGACACAAATGATTATAAATCTTCTAATCAAAACTTGGAAAAACTTTTAGAGAAAATTCTAGAAGAAAAACAAAGTAAATCTGAAACTCAGAAGTTAGGGAGAATTTCAAAGGATTTTGTGATTGAGAAATTCACTGGTAAAAATGCCATTTGCATTTTTCTCACCAATGGATTAGGGAGTTAAACAAAGAATGTGAACGTTTCCATATTGAAAAAGACAAAGAGAATTTTTTTTTTTTTTTTTTGAAAATTCAGGACTAGACTGGTACAGTTGTATGTTAATGAAAATTACAATAGAATCAAGAGTGGAATAAATGGGAGAAAAAAATCTGTGATACATTTGCAAACAAAAGTTGGTCGCCCATCAGATATGCTCTTGCTTTTTATTAAACGGGTTCATACTCACATTCACACTAAAAAAAAAGAAAAAATAATTATTACTAGAAGTCAGAAAGTCAATTGATACTGGGACTCTCATAGACCTCATATCATCAGGCTTGCCTAACTATTTGACTGATAAAATTGACCTAGAGACTATACAAGAAACTGAAGATCTCTACAATGAATTAGTAAAATTGGGACATGTTGTCGGAAAGAATAAATATGAAAAAAAAAACCTTACACACATTCTGATAAAAAAAAACAGGAAAATTGAAGCAGCTGCAGAAGCAGCTACCGAGTACACGTTAAAAACTATTCGTCACCACCAAATCCTGTTCCAGCCGGGGTGCCCCAAGGTTCAATATTAGGCCCCTATTTGTTCTTATTGTACATCCCGGTACAGACGAGAACAAACTTAGCCTGTTTCGCAGATGATGTATGTTTTACTGCTTCTACGGACATCGACTTAGTGATAAGCCGCCTCTAACTTTCTGTTGACAGACTCCTGGATTACTTTACGGAGGCCATCATGTTTACTAGAAAGCGGACATTGCCGACACGAAGGCTAAACGTTGCCAACTTTGACATTCCATGGAGTCGTTCGGTTAAGTACCTTGAAACTGTCCCCGACAACAAACTTAACTGCACTGAGAATCTCTGTAATCTGCACCTTAAGGGTGTCAAAGCTATGAATGCATCTTAAACAGACAGTCATGTCTCAGCAGCCATACTAAGCTGCGAATATACTGCACCCTGGTTCGACCCTGTATTACTTATGCATGTCCCGTGTGGAGTAGCACCAGCCAAACTAACATAAGTAAACTTCAACTTATCCAAAATAAAACCCTAAAATACGCCTATAATTTCATTCCATTTCGTACTAACTTAAAAAAAACTACACCTACAAATCGGTCTACCTGCAATTATCGTATACATTTATAAATTATCAGAAAAAAATTATATACACAAAAATCCTATAAACACAAACTAATTAAAATCTTATGTAAAACACGCAAGAAAAATCTTCCGTTTATCGATAAATACAATTACCCCATCACTTGTTTCTAGAGTGCAATGATTAACAAATTATTCATGCGAGCGCGCGCGGCCCGCCAGCGTCGGCGAGCCAGTCATCCCCGCCCGTATTATCAGTAGATATGATTAGGAGGTGGTGGCTCGCGCGACGAGCAGCGGCCGACGCGCGCTTGTGTGAGTGTAGTTTACATGTGTGTAGTAATCTTCCTTACTGCTTACTGCGGATCGTCCGATGCGGCCACAGGCCGGTATTTGCTTATTATATGAAACTAATTATAGTTTAATGGTGGAAAAATACAAAATAAATTTACTCGGTACCTCTATATGAAATTATACAGTGTTTATCCCTTCTATCCACTTATGTATCCAACACTCTTTGTCATAGGGATGGTTGGATACTATAAGCTGGAAGTAAGGAGAAATTTTGCCTTAGCTAAATACGTATTTTTAGTGTTTCGTGGTAATGTAAATAATCCTCAAGTATTGGAATCGTTGAAGCTGCTTGTCCCAAACACAAGACTGCGGCAGGTGCCACGGATGAAGGTGTTTGAGGTGCCCACATCTCGCACTAATATCCAAAAGTTTGCTCCAATTACTCGGGCTTTACATTTTTTAAATCTCGTCTCGAAGCGGTTGGATATTTTTGCCTGTACTTTGGCGGAATTTGAGAGGGTGGCATTGGATTGCCTCACTCACCTTTAGTTTAGGATTTTATTGTTGTTTTTGTTATTATATTTTTTGTGATTGTTTTTCTTATTTCTACATTGTTGTATCAGGTTTTGTAGCCTGTAATATCAGTGTATGTGGATAAATAAATAAATAAATTATTTCTCATCTACCGCCATTAGTGTATCTTCTTATAATAAAATATATTTATGCTAAAAATGTAATTGCTATCACTAAAGCTTACATGTATAAGTATTTTCATAATAATATTCTACTGACCAGTGACCATATTATGTTCTTCTTTTACAAATATTCATGTTATTAGTTTTTGTACATCTAGGATATAACGTACCTACACTAGTTAAGTACAAACAATTATGTAATCTTTTTGTGTAATAAAGTAGTCACCCATACGTCAGCCTCAGTATTATCATGCAGTGACACTAGCACCTCAGACGACAAATGTACTATCGTAATAAAATACTGTATGCATATATTATGTAGGTCATTTTACGATATATTTATGTAATAATAGCCTTAAAGATGATATGGATGTGGAGAGGGAGCGCAGGGCGTTGTCTGTTCGCTGTAACATGTTAGCTCGCAGATTGGCACGGTGTACTGAACAAGTGAAGGTCACTTTATTTAGAGCTTTCTGTCGGACCTTCTACACGTGCAGTCTGTGGGTTAAATACACGCGGCGGACATACGACGCCTTGCGTGTGCAATATAACAACGCGTTCAGGGTGTTGATGGGACTGCCGCGGTACTGTAGCGCGAGTGGTATGTTCGCGGAGGCGCGCGTTGACGGCTTCCACGCGATCATGCGTAAGCGCTGTGCGTCAATGTTGTCGCGGGTGCGCGGTGGCCCCAGCGCCATCCTGACCGCGTGTGCGTCAAGATGGGACTCGCCACTGTTGGCACACTGGATAGGTCTACAAGAAAGAACTGATTGATTTGTAAATAATTATTGTACCATTACTAACACTAGGCTAAGAACATTGTTACTAACAAATATATGGGATACCTGAAATAAAAATTAATTATTATTATTATTTATTATAAATTTTTATTTTAACTAACAATAATTCGGCATCTTTGATACTGATGCGTATAAAGTCGCCGATTTTCAAACTACGCCGCCCGTTGGCAACTCGTGTCGACCTGTCGGCGGCATCGTTTGACACCAATTCGGCGGTGCAATTTCAAAGCCAGCCGCACCCTTTATTTGAATTGTCGATTTTTGTAGAAGTTATGTGTAAAATGAGTAAGTCTCTCGCACAGTCTGCTTTCGGGCGCACGTCAGATAATTTTAATTAGTTTTCTTTTGCGTGTTACGTAGGTAGATACTTATGTTGGCCTCGATTATGAGCCTAATACGTGTTTGTTATTATAGAATATTACAGTTATTCAAATTGTTTCTAGTTACTATGGATACAAATGCAGCAATAATAAGGGGTATGGTAGTTCAAATAACTCCTCAAGGCTCCATATTTCTGGAGCACGAGGATGTTCTTTTGCAGCGATCCACCTCCGGGCAAATTCGTGTAGGGTAAGGAAAGGTATATTGGTGATATAAGTAATTTGGTGATATTTTTTTACACAAACTTTTTTGACATTGGCGCCATTGGTTACTGAATGTTTGTTGTGGTCACGTATTTGGATAAAATTTATTAGATTATTTGCTGTATATTGTGTTAAAACTTTGTAAAACCATTTATTTAAGTATCTATCAATAAAAATAAGCTGCATTGAAATCGTGATTTAGTGACGGTAAGTTTTTATTCCTTAATTGGCAACCGTTGTTTCTTACTAATTTGCCAACCTTTTTCGACAACTTTTTGAGAGGCTAACTTTGTATTTATTTTGCTTTTGTATCTAAAGTAAATTGTGAAAGTCTAATATAGTGTTCAAAAGGTATTACTTTGAGGTATTCATAAATGTATTTTATTGTTTAAAATTTCGTATTTTTTTTTTATCACCAAATTACCTATACAGCATTTTTTGATATCACCAAATAACCTATTTTATTTTAACTTGCAGATTGAAAATGGAAAAAAAGAGTAAATATAGAAATTATAACCAGCAGCAACTACAAAAAGCTGTAAGCTTAGTACGAGATGAAGGAATGTCCATATATAAAGCAGCTTTCAGCCTATAGGGCTTCCATGGCTAATGAAGTGATGATTAAAGATTTTTTTTCGAAACTAGATGATCTCCTTACAAAACTTAATATAAAAAATAAACCGAATTTAATTTGGAATTGCGATGAGACTGGATTATCATATGTGGTGAAACTATCCAAAGTTGTTACCAGCATTGGTAAAAAGTACGTTTATAAAAGGTCCTACGCTGAACGTGGTCAAACTCAAACAATGTTAGCATGCATTTGTGCAGATGGAACATGGATTCCTCCTATGATAATATTTAAAGGCGTAAGGTGGAACGACACACTTAAAAATGATGCTCTTCCCAATGCATTAATCAAACTATCTCCTAAAGGATGGATCAACTCGGAATTATTCTTAGAATGGTTAAATTTTTTTATTAGTGCCATACCGCCTGAACGTCCTGTAATCCTGCTGATGGACTCTCATTCTGCACATATTGGGGCAGAAGTTCTTAAAGTGGCGAAAGATAACCAAGTTTATCTATTTACTTTCCCAGCTCATTGCACACATTTATTGCAGCCACTGGATGTTGGACTATTTAAACCACTTAAGAGTTACTGGCGCGATAGCATGAATCGATACATGAGCAATAACCCTACTGATGCTCCAAATCGCAGCAACTTCCATTCGATTATGAATCCAGCATTCATAAGCGCCTTTACTAAAAAGAACATTGAAAATGCTTTCAAAAAAACGGGGATATGCCCGTTAAATGGAGATATTATTTCAGAAGAAGCATTACGACCTTCCGCTTTAACGGACCCGACTCCCAATGCGAAGACTCCCAATGCGGATCTTATTTTTTTACCTTTGGTTAATGCAGTATCTCAAGGGTCGACTTCTGATCTCAATGTAAATGAGATACTAAAAATACCAAAAGCTTCAAAACGCCCAGAGAGACCGCTAAAAACGGACTCTAGCGCAAAATGCTTAACACCGATAAATGAAAATGTAACACAAAAAGATCTTCAGCCAAAGCCCTCAACATCCGGCAAATCTAATGCTAAAAAATGTAAGATAGAAGATGATTGGGAGTGTGGCTTATGTGAAGCCTTGTATTCATCAGATGTAAAAAAAAAGAAATGGTGCCAAATGGATCCAGTGCTCATATTGTCTGACACCATATCATGAGATTTGCGTGTCTGTCGACGATACTGACCCTGAGGAACAGTTATATTACAGATGTGATCGTTGTATGGAATAAATTTTAAAAAAGATCTAAATATATTTTTCATTTTCATATCATCACCAAATTACCAAACCACTATCACCAATATACCGAACTATGTCACCAACTTACCTAAGACTATTCGAATATTTTATATGACTTTTATGACATATACAATATGTTTTTTGTTAATTTAACTCTCGTGCATATTTACCTCAAATAATAAGTAATGTAATAAGACAAAAGTGACTTATTGCTTTGTTGTCGAATGTATCTATAATTAGCATTTTTTATTTTTATCACCAATATACCTTTCCTTACCCTAAGTATTTATTCATTTCCCACGCAGATGACATGATCAAAAGCTGGTAGTAGACTATAATAATAGAATAAAAGCTCGCCAAGTCTAATTTCGATTATAAGTATTCCTCGGCACTGCACTTTATAAACAGAAATCAAAATTTGTTATTATAGCCGTGGCGGCCACGCAACAGTGGCAGAAGGCCTGGAATTTGTTGAAGCGCCGCAGATCAGGCCACGACCCCTATTCGAAGATGAGACTGGTCAAAACGTAAGCAAATGTGACATTTTATGCATTATTGTCTCTTATCAATATTATTATTTTAATCTGTCTTGGATACGGGTTGTACATATTACTTCAGCTTTTTTATTACTATACTGCATGGCATGGCCAGACTATCTATGTATTAATGTAATGCTGGATTTAGTAGTCTACTTTAGTATTTTGACGACCGGATGGCGTAGAGGATAAGGCCACGCAGAGGTCGCGGGTTCGATTCCCTTGATTTGTCTTGGTCTGTGTGTTATGTCTTATTTAAAATAGCGTATTTCCTAAAAAAAAAATGTATGTATACAAAATATAATAATATACATATATATCGAGTCTTCTAGACTCTTGTACCCATATCATAGTACAAACTCTGCTTAGTTTGGGACTAGATGTCGTGTTAATGTGATGGAATATTATTATTTTATTTTGATTGATTGTAATGCAGTAACTTGAATGGGATCTTAAATTGATTGCGCATTTACTAACACTCGGTATGCATGTTGTGTATTTATCCTTTTGGTGGGTGGTATCCTTTATAGGCACCAGACGAAATATTCGATGCTCCACTGGCCGAAGCCGATGGCCGTCGACTCCGGGAGTGAGGAGGAGGAGGAGGAGGCGGACATTGAGCTCACGACCGACCAGCTTTTAAACATTTTAGAAGACTCGGAGGACGAAGACGCCGAGTCCCAAAATATGGGGGATTTTAATTGGTCCGCGGACTATTCCTCATTTGCCGGCAGACAGGAACCATTTGTAGAAGAGGTTGGCCCCAAAATTGGAGACACTTCTCCATTAGGTATATTTACCCAATTATGGGACCAACCTCTTCTAGAAATGGTAAGGGACGAAACAAACTTATATGCTTGGCAGACTATTGTGCCTCTGTCGGTGTCCGAAACGGGCATCTCTTCCCATTCACGTTTGAATGACTGGGTGGAGACGTCCGTTTCGGAATTATACCGTCTTATAAGTGTGATAATATTAATGGGGATATGTGTCCGCGGACAAATTAATGAATATTGGTCAACTGGAATCCTGGGTATGCCAGGATTCCGGGAGATCATGAGCAAGAACCGCTTTATGATAATAATGCGGTTCTTGCACTTTTGTAACAACGACACTTTATTGGAAAGAGGTCGTGAAAGAAAATGTGCCAAGATCGCACCCCTTGTTGATTACTTAAATAAAAAAAATCAAAGCCGTTTATAGCCCTCGCAGAGAACTTTCGATTGACGAATCGTTGCTGCTTTGGAAAGGAAGATTGAGCTGGGTTCAGTGTATCCGTACCAAGGCAGCACGATTCGGCATCAAGAGTTACGAACTCTGCGAGGCTGTAAGCGGCAATGTTTTAAACCTCATTATTTATACCGGGAAAGGGTCAACTTTATCCCAACCAGTTGGCGGATTTACTAGTAGCACAGCTAAAATAGTTATAGAGCTATTAGGGGAGTACGTTGGGAAAGGGTTATACGTTATTTATGGTCAATTTTTACAATTCGGTCGAATTGTGCCGGTATTTGAAGAGGAGGGCTACAGATGTAGTGGGTGCTTTGAACCGTTTTGGACTTAGGGCTCATTCAGAGTATTTTGGCAAATCCTAACTCAGAGATTGCAAAACGGTTGTATGAATTAGTTATTAACAGAATATGAGATACAGTTATTTAGGTAAGTAATTAGTAATTCTCTTTTATAATTAAATATAAGTATATATACGCTATTTTGTGTGAAATAGATTATATGTTACAATGGGGTGACGTATCTAAATGGAACTAAACCCTGTACAAATAAAGGAAAAAAAAGATTGTTTTGTACAAGCATTTATTTAGCTTGCTGCGTATTTCGATTGTGCTGAAATTTTGTACACTTACGTAACTTCGGTGATAATGCCATATATGATACCATGGTGCTGGTCTGATGATGTAATCGGAAGGTGGCCATAGGAACTCCACAGCTAAATAAGATTTCGTGTCGTGTTTGGGCTTATATGATATTCCTTAACGAGTACTATATTCCTAGGTGGTGATCAGGGTGTGATAATGAAGTCGGAAGGTGGCCATAGGAACTCTTCAGCGAAACAAAATAGCCGCGTCGTGTTTTAAATTGTTAGATGTAATTTGCGTTTACACGATACGCTGTTTTTTGCGACAGTTGCTTGTACATATATTTTTTTTTTTTAGATTTACGACCAACCAATTTTTCAACACCTACACTTTCCTACCCTGCTAAAATGTGGAACGGAAACGGCGAGGCCTCCGCAGATTTTCTGGCGGAGCTCTCTAAGAGATTTGGATGGCCGACGACGATGTCCCTTCTGAATTCATTCATTTATACCAAAATGGCGATGAATGTTGTGAAGACGCGACAAACGAGGATGCAGGTAGAAACGACTGGTAATAGGAGCAATCGAGCAAGAGACAATACTGAAGATGTGAACAGTAGCGAGAGCGAAGCTGACGATGTCTTCGAGGACGCCATTGATGAAAAGGGTAATGCGGTAGATCATGAGATTCCTAACTTCGAATGGTCTCCTATGGAGACATTCCAGGGCCATACTGGTGCAGTTGGAACCTACACCTGTGCCTATGATGCTTTTCGTTCTTTTTGGGACGATAGTATCTTAGAGCACGTTATGGAGGAGACTAACCGGTATGCAACCAAAATTCAGTCAGCCAGATTCCAGTCGGAATGGTACCCAACGAACGTCCACGAAATAATGTGCCTCTTCGCATTTTGGATGATGCTGTGTATCATAAAGATGCCAACCATCTTAAGCTGTTTTTCATTGCACGATTTACTGAAGATAGATATCCAGGACCATCACAACGTGAAACAAGTACATCAAATTCGTCAGGGCATTGTACTTCGTCGATGCCGATCCGGCTGTTGTTGTGTAGATATGGGCGATTATTGTAAAAATTGGCAATCGAAATGTTCGAATGATTTTATTGTCAGCATTCGACATTAAACATTCGTCTTTCGAATGAAAAAAAACATTCGAATGATAAATTCGAATTTTCATTCGAATGATTAATTGAATATCAACAACTTACTTAAGGAATGGAGTTGATGCAGTACTGTTCTTTTTTCATTTTGTACCTAAAATAGTGTCGGTTTCGATATAGGAATTACTGGGTTATTGGTTAAAAACACAATTAAAACATATTAGGTATGTTCTAAAAACGTTATTATGAATTACAAATTTTAAAACCAGCTGCTGCTACATTATTATGTACTATTATTATGTTATTTAAACGTTTTTATTTCATAATAAAACGTAGGAATTGATATATTTTTTGTTTTTTATTTCATTGTTAATTTTTGAATACCTATATGTAATAAATAATGTTTTTAACCAGTTACCCAGTAATCACTACAAACAACGAAAATTAATTATGAAACTTTAAAACATTTGAATTGATGTGTTTTAAAGTTTCATGTTTTTTTTCTGAATATTATTGTAAACTATATTATATTTAATGTTAGTTTAAATAATACAAAGAAAATTATAAAATTACGTACCTATATCTACAGAGTGAAACAAAAAAAGTGCAGTGATGTCTCAGAAGAAATCAAAAGTGTGGGACAGTTTCATAAAATCAATACAATTGACTGTAACATTTGCAGCAAAACTTTTAAATATTTTGGAAACACCAGTAATCTTCGTGATCATTTGAAAAGAAAGTATAGTATTAGTGATGATAATAATGTAGCAGCAGCTGGTTCTTCAGCAGTGAGTACGGATGCTTCTAAATTGAATGCTCTTTCACCGTCCTGCCCAAAACAGAAGAAGACTATTCAACTAAATTTAAGTGCATCAGCAGCAGATCTTCCTAACCCCAAAATTAATAAAATAAATTCAGCCTTAATAAAAATGATTGCTGTTGATTTTCAGCCACTATCATTAGTCGAAGATAAAGGATTTTTAAATTTTGTGCATGAATTACAGCCACTCTATATAGTTAGTATAGTTAGCTTGAATTATATGAGTTTTATATTAAAAGGTAAAAAATGATCTTTCTTCAGCAAAGTACATTGCATTAACGACTGACGTCGACAGCCGACACAAATGTTGCTTATTTGAGCGTTACTGCTCACTTTGTGCATCAGAATGTACGCACAAGTTATTAAAGATATTTGCGATGAATTTGGTATACTTGATAAAATAACCGTATTGGTGACAGACAACGGAGCAAATATAAAAAGAGCTATTATTAATCTGGGAAAACATCATCATCCATGCATTGCTCACACTTTAAACTTGACGGTCAACGAATCCATTAATGAATCCGCCAACATTTCACAAATTCTTAAGTGCCGAAATTTGGTGGCACACTTCAAAAGAAGTACAAAGTCAGCTGAAATATTGCGAAATGTACAAAAGCAAATGGGTTTGCCCGAATTTAAAGTGAAGCAAGATGTGGTTACACGTTGGAACAGTGCCTACGATATGATTGAGCGTCTGATAGTACTAAAGGTACCTCTAAGTGCTGCTACAGCTTCTATTGTTAACCCACCATAGTTATTAGATTCCAATGAATGGAACATTTTAAACGATTGCTCAGTTATTCAAAGTCAAAGTCAAAGTCAAAGTCAAACTCATTTATTCATTTAGATCAAATCCATGATACTTATGAACGTCATTAAAACAAATGCCAGCATACTTTTTTCCTAAGGCCAATTCGCTGACTAGGGTTGGGCCTCGAGAAGAATTGGCAAGAAACTCGGGCCACTCTTTTTAATCGCCAGAGTATAACATTTACAATTTGGTATGAGTTACAATAGTGGTAACAAAAAGGAACGGAAACCAATATACCATATGAGAAATTTAGATAAGTATTTAATTAATGGGTAAACAATATAGAAAAAAAAAAATAATTTAGCTTTCCACTGTATGGTAATGAGGGATCGTTTCTTTTTGTAAGTATAAGATAGAAACGTGTCGAGATCACATTGCAATCTTAGTAAATATCTAGAAACTATATCTTTAATATTTAAAAATAAATCATGCCAAGATTGACCAGCCACCCCAAGTAGCACCCGTTCACGAGCATGACGCACAGACCAGCCATCATTTCCTTCGCCATATTAGAGGGAAGGAACTGACCCGGCCAATACGACACCACAAGCAATGGCATTTCAGTGAGCATGACAATCCAGGACATAATAAGAAAAAATAAACTCAATAGAAAGCCAATAATGATCACAAAACGTCTCCTGACAAATTTTAAATGTAGTTATTATTCTTATATAATTCAGCATCAAAATTAGCAACTAACCCCATGACTTTTTATCATTTAAAAAGTCATTAATAGTGTAATAACCCTTGCTTAAAAGATGATTTTTTACTTCTAGTTTGAATTTGTGTAAGGGTAGGTTCATAACTTCAAGAGGTAGTTTGTTATAGAAACGTACCCCGAGTCCCGCAAATGAATTGTGGACTTTATGAAGACGGTGATACGTACCAACTAGTTTATGTTTGTTCCTTGTGTTTAGTGTATGAATGTCACTGTTTTTACAAAACAGGTGTATATTTTGTTTAACGAACATGATGTTGGCAAAAATGTACTGAGATGCAACTGTCAGAATGCCTATTTCTTTAAACCTTTCTCTAAGTGAAACTCGTGCGCCTAAATTGTAGATAGAGCGTACTGCTCTTTTCTGGAGTATAAATATGGTTTCAATATCGGCGGCCTTTCCCCACAGTAGTATGCCATAAGACATGACGCTGTGAAAATAACTAAAATATACAAGCCTAGCTGTTTCTACGTCTGTAAACTGCCTTACCTTTCTTACTGCAAAAGCTGCGGAACTAAGTTTCCCTGCAAGACATGATATATGGGCACCCCACTGGAGCTTGCGATCTAAAGTCAAACCCAAAAACACTGTAGATTCAACGAAACCTAACGTTTCACCGTTCAAAATTATATTACTTGATGTAAGAGTTTTAGTATTCGGCATAGTAAACTTAACACACTTGGTTTTTTTTGAGTTCAACAGTAGATTGTTTGCATCAAACCAGTCCAGGACTTTCGCGAGTGAACCATTCACAGCATCAAGATTTGATTTTTTACGGTCTACCTGAAATATAAGCGACGTATCATCTGCGAATAGTACAATGTCACAGAAATCCTGCACATAGAAAGGCAAATCATTAATATAAACTAAAAAGAGAAAAGGGCCTAGAATTGAGCCCTGTGGGACACCCATATCTACAGATAATCCTGAAGATCTACTACCGTTAATATCGACAAATTGAACTCTGTTACTTAGGTAGGTGGCAACTAGGTTGAGTGCAGCATCTCTGATACCGTAATGCCTGAGTTTTCTCAGGAGCGTATTGTGTTCAACACAGTCAAAGGCTTTTGAAAGGTCACAGAAAACACCAATAGCATCCATTGAATTTTCCCAGGCTCTAAAAATGTGTTTTATCAATTTAACACCTGCATCGACTGTAGAACGACCCTTTCTAAAACCATATTGCTCATTATGTAATAATTTATTTAAATGAAAGTGACTCTCTAACTGCAACAGTATAATTTTCTCGAAAATTTTGCTAATAGCAGGCAATATGGATATTGGTCTAAAGTTAGTTGGATCATTTTTACATCCGTTTTTAAACAAAGGTATTACTTTACTGTGTTTCATTAGATCAGGAAATACGCCTGTATCAACACATCTATTAAATATTGCTGCAAGATGTGGAGCTATATTCAAAATTATATTATGAACTAGTTTAACAGATATACCCCATAAGTCAGCAGTTCTTTTTGATTTCAATGTTTTGAACGCTTTCAATATATCATTGGGGTCAATATATTTAAAACAAAAAAAGACGCTACACTCTTCCACGCTACCCTTTACCAAGTTTTCGGCTTTGACTGGGCAAGAATCTAAGGAGCTAGTTGTGTTAATTGGTATGTTCGTAAAGAAATTATTAAACATATGCGCTACATCTAAATTATTTGAGACCACTTTATCATCATGCTTAAGTTGAAAGTTGTCATCACGCAATTTGATTCTACCAGTTTCATTATTGATAATATTCCAAGTTGTTTTTACTTTGTTATCTGCCTGCTTAATCTTATTACTTAAATATAGAGACTTGGCTAAAGAACAAGCCCTTTTAAAAATTTTTGAATAATTTTTAACATAAATAAGAAATGTCGGATTACTATTGTATTGTTTCATACCATATAGCTCGTATAGCCTAGCCCTACTTTTATAGATGCCGTTCGTTGCCCAGTCACAAAAATTAACTTTGATGTTCTTAAAGAAAGTTTTAGGCTTAAAATTTTTTTCATATTCGAATTTGATTACATTAAACAAAGACTCATAAAGCTCATCTGGATCATCCAGAGTAATATCTATATTGATGATTTTGGTGGCTATACTATCACTAAAGTGTTCTAGGCGTCCAGGGGTCATTGGCCTACATGTGATCTTAGTAACTTTAGGTATTGTGTTTGTGCGAATTTCAACCTTTTGGCCACAATGATCTGATGTCAAATCATTCAATATAGATTTGCTTAAATACTGACAATTGCAAAAAATATTGTCGAGGCATGTAGCTGAATGAGAGGTGATCCTTGTTGGTTCGAAAAATAAATGATGTAAATCAAATGACTTAAATAAGCTAATCAATCTACTGCAAGTAGCTGATTGTTCAAGTATATTGACATTAAAGTCTCCACAAACTACTACATATTTACTACCAACAGCTAAACGTTTTAATATGTCTTCCATTACTACTTCAAATGTACTAAAGTCACTCTGCGGTGGTCGGTATATACAAACTACGATATGTTGCTCAAGCTCAACACAGGATATTTCAATAGTGCGCTCGATAGAAAGTTTAACTATGTCTTTACGTTCTTTACATTTAATACTATTACAAATATATATTAGAGAGCCACCATGAATAGCTTTCTTTCTTACAAATGCACTACCAATAGAATAATACTCATTATTTATTAACATAATGTCACTCTTTAACCAATGCTCAGTGACACAAAGAATATGAATGTTATGTTCTTTTAAAAATAATTCTACCTCTAACATCTTGCCGGATAAGCCCTGAATATTTTGATGAAATATGTTAAGGCTATGTGTCTGCTTACCCTTTGTCGCATCTAGTAGTTTAAACTACGAGATGTATCAAAATTATTGTTAATAGTACTAGATACTATACTACTACTAATACTATGATTAACTAAGTCCTTCAATACTCTATGAGTACCTGCATCAGTGAATAAACTAAATAAACTAAATGCTAATAATTTAGCAACCTGTCGTTTGTCAAATAAGGAAAGATACATAGTATCTTCTGTTAATAAAAAATTACTAATAAATATATTAGTGTCGAAAAATAAAATTAACTCGCTAAGGCGACATGTACTATTATAAATTAATAAATTAAGCTTTTCAATATGCCTGTTTTGTTTCTCAGTCAAGGCATATGAATATGGCAAGGCACAAAATATAAATCTACAACCTAAACTATTGTGAAGTAATGTCATTACTTCAATTGCCTGCAAAATGTCTTTTTTTGTGACATTCAAGCTGTCACCAAATAATAAAATCCCTGTGGATTGCTCATTAAACCTAGCACACTTTAAATTATTAATTATGTTACAAAACTTAGCTCCCGGTAAACAAATATTTGTTATTGAATATTCAGTGTAACAATTAATTAAACTACCTAAATCTCTCCCTATCTGGTCAGAAAGTATAGTTACATTTTTTGTGAGAGAGGTCTTGACTGTGTTACTTACTTGAATTGGCTGGTGATAAGATGTGAGACAACAATCAGAATTATTCTGATTAATGATTAGATGGTGCGGTGAACTGTATTTTAAGACCTCTTTGGAAAGTAACAACAGAATTATCTGGCCAAAAATATCCCACTATGTCTATGATTGTTCCATTAGTACGAGGCCTTCAGGTAATGCTAAGAGCTGTAAATATGGATACTGAGCCTGGAAAAATCTTACAACTTTCAAGCCGCCGCCGCTGCTGTCTTTGTCGTCGGTAGTTGAAAAAGACGAAGAACCTCCTAGTGCCGAAGCGTCCCCGGAGAATATACTTCGAGAAGATGTAATGAATGATCTCGCGTTATGGCCACAGGTGTTATCCGATAAACAGAGAATATTTTTGATGGAGCGTGGGCCAGCAGTACAGGTAAAAGTGGGTTCATATCCTTCGAATAGTTCAAAAAGATCTTTTTCAAATGCTTATTATACTAGCAAGATGTTAAATAATGACACCGTTTTAAGAAACAGGCTGGTTTACTCTAAGTCAACTGATTCTGTTTATTGTTTTTACTGTAAACTTTTTCATGCTGATGCGACTCCTTTTAATTGTGAAATAGGTTACAAAGATTGGCAGCATTTGTCTACTGCTATAGAACGTCATAAAAAGAGCTTAGGGCACCTATCATGTCTTAAGAAACAAATTACGTTGAAAACTGTTATTTTAAAAGAAAAGTCGGTAGATTTCTTGCACTAAAATGAAATTGATCGAGAAAAAAAACGTTGGGTTGCAGTACTCGAGCGAATAATCAACATAATTCAATTTTTAGCGAGGCAATGTCTGGCTTTTCGGGGAAGATCTCAAAAAAATTACGATTCCGATAATGGTAATACTAAGATGGTAATACATACTAAGAGAGGTAGGGCACCATACTACCGAGCAAGCCCGACTGGGGAAGGACCTCCACCTTACAGAAGACCACAGCCAAATGACTACACACAGTGGTGTAGTTGTGTTCCTGTGTGTGAGTACAGGTCTCCAGCGCTCATTTAGGAATGCGTTTTGAAAGATACGTATTCCTATCCCAGGGTTACTTCCATCTTAAAGCCCTGGTGTAAAAAAATGGGTTGGCAACACGCAAGTGATACCTCTGGTAATGCAAGCGTCTATAGGCTACGGATACTGCTTAACATCAGGTGGGCCGTATGCTTGTTTGCCACCCAAGTAGTATAAAAAAAAAAAAAAAAAAAAAAAAAAAATGGTAATTTTTTAAAGCTGGTTGAATATACCTCTAATTTTGATAATGTGCTTGCGGAACACATTGCTCTTATTCAAAAATCTGAGTCACGCCTAACTCATTATCTTGGCCATAACATTCAAAATGAAATAATACAATTATTAGAAGAAAGAATAAAAAAAAGCTATTATTTTGGAATTGACACAATCCAAATATTTTTCCATTATTTTAGATTGCACTCCAGATATTGCACACGAAGAACAAATATCGGTTGTCGTACGGTACGTTCTTTTAAATGCAATCAACAACAAGGCTGAAGTAAAAGAACACTTTCTGGGTTTTTTTTTCCTATTACAGACACTACTGGCCTGGGCTTAACTCAATTTTTGTTACATTGTTTAATCTCAAACGAAATTGACA
Organism: Trisateles emortualis; assembly: GCA_947095525.1. Classification (NCBI taxonomy): domain Eukaryota; kingdom Metazoa; phylum Arthropoda; class Insecta; order Lepidoptera; family Erebidae; genus Trisateles; species Trisateles emortualis. The sequence goes on from OX352756.1 coordinate 452,497, forward strand.
TACAAGATATGCGTGGTCGAGGTTACGATAATGGTGCAAACATGAAAGGGAAAAATATAGGTCTACAAAAACGAATTTTAGATTTAAAACCGCGCGCATTTTACGTACTTTGTGCGGCACACAGCCTAAATTTGGTGGTGAATGACGCTGCTAAAAGTTCATTAGAAATTGTCAATTTCTTTTCAGTTGTGCAGGAAATTTATGTTTTTTTTTCTGCGTTAACAGCACGTTGGCAAATACTTGCTAAAGAAGTGCCAACTTTAAGTCTAAAACCACTCTCAAATACTCGATGGGAGAGCAGGGTTGAAGCAGTAAAAGCTCTACGTGTCGGTTTTGAACTGGAAAAAATGTATAATGCCTTGTATATATTCCGATAGGAACAAAGATGCCGAGTCAAGAAATATGGCAAATTCATTACTGACAAAAATTAAGTCGTTTAACTTCATCTGTTCTCTGCTTATTTGGTTTGAAATTTTAAGCAAGTTAAATAGCAAGGCACTTCAAAAGTCAGACGTTGTATTGTCAGAAGCGGTGAAAATGATTGATAATGCAAAAATAAGTTTGTCTGAATTCCGCAATGAATCTGCTTTTGCTCCACCCTTTATAAGGCTCTGGCCATATATTGGACAGCATACATTGGACGCAATATCATATATAAATACTTTGGCAATACAGTTTGTCGTTAGCAGTGATTTATTCTATTCTATAGGTAAGATTTGAATTAAAATTTGTTAGATATATTCTAAATTTGATGTAATACAGTGTAGGGACATGTATGTGTGTGTGAGACTAACGTGTGTGTAAGCGTGAGGTATGTGAGACAAGCGTCGGCCAGTTGCTGTGCATTGGCCCGACAGAGTACTAGGCTATTAGAGTACCGTAGTAACGTAGTAGTAATAAAATATATATTAAGCGTATATGATAAAATATATAGAAATAAATATTGCATTCATTAAACCTTGTGTTATCTGTCGGACCAGTGCCGGTAAGTCCCTTTGCAGAGTTTTACCCATCCTCAGACCAAGTGGTATACTGTTGAACATAAGACATTCATATTAGAACAAAGTAGGTGCCTATACATATATGTATATAACTAGGGTACCTACAACAGTATATTTTTGTGGATACGAATCTTTTTGATACTAATTTGGAGTTTTGTTATGACGTCCATATATTGCCCGGAGCCCGTCTGAGTCTTAACATTTTTTTCTCATTTTTTTTGGTTACAGAGAAAAGTGATTCCTTTAGACAAAATTGAGGAAGCTTTAGAGATTCTTTTTGCGTTAACGGATGGCGAGGAGTCTTAAGATGGTCACGAAAGTGATGAAAGGGAAATTGAGGCCATATTCTTGCCACCAAAGTCATTGGATCTTGAGGATATTTTAGCTTCTCCGTCATCTTCAAATAAAGGGAATGCCGCCATTTTTGAACCAGAGGATTCCGTAGTCCCTTCAGTAAGCGGAATTTCTATAGGACGAAATCAATCGGAAACAGCTGATGGTCCAAAAATCAATGTGCCGATAAACAATAGTCCTGTGTCGTTATCCATTTCTGATTCTGAAGATGAAGATTGAAAGAAAGTAGTGTTCCCTCACGTTGTGCCAAGAAATAAGTTTGATGATATTCCTCTAAAGCCTCACCAGAATATTCCCAACAAAAGTGGACCTCATGCTTATTTTCCGTTTTTTTTCACTGACGAAGTTTTACGTCTAATTGCAGAGCAGACAAATTTATATGCTACGCAAAATAAACAAAAATTCTTTTTAGGAATGTTGGTTTTGATGGGGGTGCACCCTCTACCCAATATTGATTTATACTGGTCAACAGATCCATTTTTTTGTGTGAGAGAAATAGCATACGTAACGACTGTAAAAAAATTTAAAATCATAATGAAAAATCTACATCTAAACGACAACACGAAAATGCCTCAAAGAGGAGAGCCTGAATTTGATAAACTCTATAGGATTCGGCCCCTTATAACCTCAATGAACACTGCTTTTCAAAAGGGAGCTAGGAATTCGTCATCCCAAAGCATTGACGAATGTATGGTAAAGTTCAAAGGGCGCAGTACATTGAAGCAATATTTACCAAACAATGGGCGAGATGTAACAGTAGCACGGGTTATTTATTTGAATTTGAGGTGTATACGGGAAAAAAAGACAATGATACTGAATTCGGTTTAGGAGCAGCTGTGGTAAATAGCGTCGGTCCAGTGGTCAACTCGCCAATCTGCAATTTTGGCACTTTTGAGTTAAATATACCAAAGTGTTGGTAATTTTAAAACGCATCTAGTATAAAAAAATTATACATTTATGTGTATTATTTTTAGAGATATTAACAATATTCCGTTCGTATATCTGCTTGAAAATGTGTTTTCGCTGTGGTAAACTAGCCATTGTGACTATTGGTTAGTTTACTATGTTGTTTAAGAAAATCTGTATCAAAACTCACAAAGCTCAAGTAGCCTAAGTAGCAGATTGGCTAGCTGACAATTGTGTAAATAAAGATTTAAATAAAAACTCACAGAGTTCAACTAGTCTAAGTGGTAGATTGGCTAGTTTACTGTGGTGTAAATAAAGATTTAAATAAAAACTCACTGAGTTCAACTAGTCTAAGTGATAGATTGGCTAGTTTACTGTGGTGTAAATAAAGATTTAAATAAAAACCCACAAAAGTAAACTAGTCTAAGTGGTAGATTGATCAATTTATTATGGTGTATATGGAAATATAAATCAAAACTCGCTAAGCTGGTCTGGCCTAAGTAGCAGATTGACTAGTTTACTATGGCCGATTTTTTTCAATACTAAATGGTAGTTTGTCAAAATGTAGTAGGAAGTTTTGTCATTTTATTTAGATAATAGAGCATTTGACAGATAAAATAATCACCTACTCGAAATGTTGTATTCGTTTTTATTAATTATTTGGAAAGAATAACAGTATCAAATCCGGTAGAAATAGTAAAATTATTTTAACTACCTATTATTTATTTTTAAGATCTAATTAACATAGTTATAAAGCTAATAATATTATTAAATAAATCGTTTTTATTGTGACTATTATTATGCGGAAAATGTATAATTACCAATACCGTTGCTGATAATTATAAATTGGTTGGTTATTATCGTATATAAAGTTGTGGCAACACCAGAATACTAGGACACATTTTGTCACTTGCGCAAGAGTTACGCTGACCTGTGTACGATAATTATTCATGGTTTTAAGTTTTGATGTACAATATGCACAAAAGAGCCAATTTAATATTAAGAAAGGCGTTGATTAACCATTCAGAAGATGAAAGTGACTCGGAAGGTAAGAAAAACTTATTTAAAAGTTTTATAACCTCATTGTTTAAGCGGCCATTTAATAATGTTGATTATTTTTATAAAAATAACATACTTATAGCTTTCGTATGTAAGTGAACTTCAACTTTATTCAATTGCCAAATATTATTTTAGCTCAAGAAAATGATTTGTTTGTATTCTAAGTTTGAATTACCCTTGCTACTTTAATCGGGATTACTAACCTGCTTTTTGTGATGATTTGATTGAAATTAATATAACACATAACTTTAATAAGTTGCTTGAGATAAGTTGCACACATAAAATAAATTGGCTGATGTATGGTGAAGGGGTATAAAAGAATTCATGTCGTTTATAGGCTAATACATAATTATTATGAGTTAATACCTACGCATGTATTGGCATATTAGTTACAATGGCTTGAAGAAATCTTGTGTTTTTTTGCTGATTCAAAATTTCAAAGTTTATTTCTTATGTTAGATATCTTGCCTACTATAGGTACTTTTTATTCAAAGAACAGTGCATCATTTTTCAGAAAATTATTTAGGTAATAGGTATCTCAATAGATGCGGTTATTAGATGTGAACAGAGCATAGAAATAAAAAGAATTAAATCTGCTACAATGTGCCAGCATTTATTAATTTATCGTTTTGGGCTGATCAGGAAGTAAGAATCGATCGAGTAACGTGTGAATCTGTTGGCGAAAGTAAAAAAAAAATGCGTTTCAGATATTATTGAAAATACACCTGTGGGGAGCCCAAGCAATTTTGAAGAGCACAGTGGTGTTTTGACAGCAGTACCAGGTGGGTATTTATTCTTAAGGTTAATTTACCTAATGTAATTCGTATAGTTCAATTAAGTCCAATCAAGAATATAAATCATTCAGAAGATTGGTGGTGGGCAACCGATGGATGAGGGTGACTAAGATCCGATCTAGGTGGAGTAGTTTGGGGGAGGCCTATGTCCAGCAGTGGACGTCTAACGGCCGATACAAAAAAAAAAGATATAAATCAACCTAACCTATATAGGTTAGGTTGTTTTATATCTTTAAGTTTCATTGTATCTATTTTAAGAACTTGGATAAGAAAACACATTTAAACAATGCTAGTAATTAAATTAAATAGAATCATCAGTCATGTATTTAACAATAACATATTGGTTTTAATAGGTACATTGGAATGAAAGTTACAATAAATATTTTTATACCTATCTTATACTTTTATACTTACCTTTGGCAATTGCTTGTTATGAAATATTCTTTAATGGATTTGGCTGAACTATAGGAAGGAACTAATAGGTCGATATTATAAATGGATGGATGAAATAAATAAATCAATTAATTAATGAATAAATTAGTTGGCGTATGAATGAGTGAATAAATGTATGAATGAGTAAGTATTGAATAGCCACATGAGCAACCTAAACATTAACATTATTAAGATAGCAATGTCTAATAAAATAAATAAATAATGAAACTGTTAATACTTTGTTAGGGTGTTATTATTATGATCAATATTGGAACTATTATAAATAACTTTTTTTGTTAAAGTCTTTTTAAAAGTTCATCTCATACTTAATTAAGTTTATCTCATCAATGACATTTCTCGAATTGATTCTTATATGCATTGTTATTATGTTTCTTCTGGGTATTTTCTAATGTGTATCCCCCGACCTTTGGGAGGCTTTAGGAGGCTTAGGGGACATGGGTTCTACACACAGAGGCCCTGTGAGAATTTTAATGTGTATACACTATGATAGTATAGTCATGACCATAATTATATTTTATTATTATTATGTTTCCATTAATAGTATCATTTTGCCACATGTTATACTATGATAGTTGATATTATAATTTAGATACCTATATTGTTTTAGCTAAACATCAGTTTAATGAACCACCCCAGAAAGACAATGAAGTGCCATCGTCTTCTACTCTGATAAATATTAGTAATATTTATGAAATTGATGAAAACAGTATTGAAGCACCAGCTTATTCGCCTATTACTCCCAGAAATATTTACAACATTGGTGAGACGAGCGTCGAAGCACCAACATATTCACCTATAACACCGAGAAATGTTTGTGAGGAGGGTGAACGAGGCATTGAAGCACCAGAATATTCTACTCTAACTCATACAGATTCACCTTTACCACTTATGTCCCCTGGAACAAGTACACTGCTTAATACATTAATGGGCGAAATAAGCGACAGTGGTGATGATGACTCAGTGAAAGACCCAGATTATGTTATACTTGGCTAATGGAATATTTACAAAATTAAAGGATAATTTACATGTGAATTCTAGTAGTGAAGATGACAATATTTCGATTTCCTTATTACAAAGTCAGTGTTTTGCCGATGAAAATATATCCATATTAGATACTGAAGCAATGACGTTACCACCAGAGCCTCCACAAAATGAACCAAATAATGATGAGTCGCTACCGAAAAAACGCAAAATTAAAGATCCCTCAAAATGGCAAATAAATATACAAAAACAGAATCGTCTTAAAGGAAATGCTTATAAAACTAGAAAGGGTAAACACATCCAAGCTAGACCATTGCAAGAGGCTAAGTGTTCAGTATCTCCTAAACATCAATGTATTTCTATGGTACCAGAATACGTTAGAGCTACAATTTACAGCAATTTTCGCAGCTTTGGTAGTTTAGAGCTTCAACGACAATTTATTATTAACCATGTTACACAAAACAAGAAAATTAGAGCCACAACTCAAGGACCTTCGCGAAGACAATTTACCCAAATCTATACATTTTCTGTTTCCGGAGAGAAGAAAGTTGTTTGCAGACAGTTTTTTCTCGATACACTTAACACTACTGGGAGCTTTGTAAAAGGCGCCTTAAAAAAACTTGGGCCAGAAGGTAATTTATTACCTGAAAATCGAGGCAAGAAAACTCCACCAAATAAGATAACTCAGTTAGATGATCAATCTATTCGGGATCACATTCTTTCATTTCCGGTAGTTGAGTCACATTATTGTCGACGTGATAGTGAAGTTCAATATTTGGAATCTAATCTTAATATTAGTATCATGTATGAAGAGTATAAAAAAATGCCAAGACACACGAACTAAACCGTGTTCTCTAGAAAAATATCGATTGATTTTTAGGGAATATAAACTCAGCTTTCATAAACCTAAAAAAGATTTATGCAAGCAATGTCTTGCATTTAATGAAATGAGTGATGAAGAGAGAGTGGCTAAAAAAGATGCTCATACAATGCACATTAAACGACGAGATGAAGCACGCAAATGTAGAAACCGTGATAAACAGGCAGCCCAAAATGATGACACAGTCCTTTCGTTTAACTTTGATTTAGAAGCGGTTCTTAATACCCCTAAGAGAGCAGCGGGGCCATTTTTTTACGTGAGAAAGTTAGCTGTTTATAATTTAACTATTTATAATTTAGGTAATCAAGATGTTGAATGCTTCATGTGGGATGAGACAGAAGGAAAACGTGGGAGCATAGAAATATCCACCTGTATTTATAAGTATATAATGAGCAAAGATAACATAAAGTGTGTAAAAATGATGTCAGATGGCTGTCCTGGACAGCAAAAGAATTATCATTTCTCTTCCATGTGTCTGTTGACAGTTGCTGAACATCCGACTTTGCAAGTTATTGATCACAAGTTCTTTGAAACAGGACATACACACATGGAATGTGACTCTATCCATTCAAAAATAGAAGCCAAGTCAAAGAATATTCCTGTCTATAGTCCAGATGGATGGATGCAGATAGCTCGTTTAGCTAGAAACAAACCGCGGCCTTATAGCGTTACCCCTTTACTCCACCAAGAGTTCAAAGATTTTGGCTCTCAAAATCAATTCCAACCACATGTTTTGACTAATGGACGCAAAATTGGATTGAGCGATGCAGTTTGGCTACAATATCGAAAGGAAACTCCTACTACAATTTTTCTTAAAACAACGTATGCTGATGATGAACCATTTGTCTCATTACAACTGAAAAGAAAAAGAGTAAAAAATAACGTGACTTACCCGGTAGCGCCAGTTTATTCTGATCGGCTTAAAATCTCATTACGAAAAAAACAGGATCTTATTAAATTATGTACAGATCTTCAAATTCCGAGAATGTACCACGATTATTACAATTCGCTTCCTAGTTTAGACACCCTTTTAAAGCCTGATAATGATACCGCGACGCGTATGTAGTCACTTTGACATCAATAAAACATTATGTGATTCTTTTATTTTCTGCTTTCAATCTTACAATTTCTACTTTTAACATTTACTAAATAATAATAAAAAAGGTATGTACACAAACTCATTCTGTTATTTCACCCCTTTGGTTAATTACCTAAGCATAGTGTTTTTCACGTTTCTTTCTAAACCTACCTTTATTCTATACCTTTACTCATAACTGTGGCCTGTGGACTCATGTTGTGGTTCTTACGCGAACAGCGATATCTAAAGCACTGACACATTCATTCTTTTTAACATTCATACTCTTTCAAGTCAAAACTTATTCACGGACAGTAGGTTTTTAGCAAGTTTATACAAAACTCTATAGCCATTCCTACAGCTTTGTGCAACACCCAACACCTAACAAACCCATCCTTGCAGACCGTTTATTCTATCTGAGTCACTGACATCCTTGGCTATAAATAGTGGCTGCCTGAAGTGTTCCAGATAGCGGGTTAAATCCTGGCACAAGACTAATATTTGTGTAGTTCACATACAGCAGTTCTAAGTTTGGAGTTAAAGATACAAAGTACCCTCAGATAAAAATTAAATTTTAGGTAGGAACCTACCCAAAATTTGTGATTTTTGTTGTTTAAAAAGCCTCCCGAGATACGGAGATTGTTTTTTAAAACGAAAGTAGTCTTTTCAAAAAGGAAAACGTAAGGAAGAAAGGCTACATTTAGTTTTTATTTGACATTTATCAACTTTCTAAAAGTATTCACAATGCAGTTTGGCTACTTTATAATCCAATACATTATTTTTATATTATATTAGACAATAATCAACTGACCTAACTACCACATTTGCTACTTTACCTCATATATTTGCTACGACGAGCAATTTTCTCACGGTAAACGCGCCAATCTGCATTTTCAGGAAAACTACTGACTTTTCAGTTAATTTTACTATGTCATCTTAAAGACCTTAAAATATTACCTATACACTGGCTGTAGCAAATATCTTAGTTTAACCGTTGATTTACAGTACTCAATTGAATTTTGTTTTGGCTCTCCTGTAAAATCACCAATTTTGAGATTGGCAAGTTGACCATTGGACCGACTTTGCAATGTGACGTAGTAAGTAAGTAATAGTCTATAAGAATATAAACTGTATCTTTAAGTATGATGGAGGCATTAATAAAGGTAACGTACATTTATCAACATCTCGTTTGATTTACCTAAGTCCCGTCCCTATATGGCGACCCTGCCAGCGCGTGCGCGATATCGGGTGATCCGAGTCCGGGTGGTCCTTCCGTATAAGGAATTGTCATTATAAACATTGTGTGATGTGTGCAATTTAAAGACTATCGTAATTATGGCGTTACTTTATACTTTAGCATCCGAACTTGTAGTGGACTGTGGAGTTTACGTTTCAGCCAAAATTTGTGATAATTATCTATCATAATGGGAAAACAGCAATCTAAAGAACAAGAAATAATAATCGCACAGAACGGAGCTGGTAACTCGGCTTCAACTGAACAGCTTGACGACGCGAGCCAGCGCGACGACGTATGTCCTAGCTACAATTTGTGGGCTCATGATTGTTGGAGGTGCGATATTGTTCTTACGATACTATCGTAAGAACGCAAATGTCATTGGAAGTGGATCGAACGCGTCATTGATGGATATCACCTGCGCAGATCTTTGAGTGCATTTCGGCGACAACAGCGCGAAATCACCGCAACCGCTAATACTTCGAACGTATAAGTGATAAGTTATGTGAGCAATTCCAGATTTTAAAAAGTGCAAGTGCGCGGTAAACGTTAGTTTATAAGAACTAATTAAGTATGTGTAACCCTATATGTATTTGAGGTATGTTTATTATTATACGTTTATCTCCTATTACGTTTCAAGTTATTACTATGGTATAGTATTGTAATCGCATTTATTGTCGTAGTTATAAAAAGTATGTTATTATTATGTAATGGCAGATGAAGCCAAGAAAATATTAAATGAGTTGCAACACATAAAAGATTATCTAATTAAATTAGGACCTAGTAGAAGGTCATTTGACGTAAGAAAAAGAAAAGGTATAGAAGCTGAATGCATATATAAAAATTTTTGTTCTCTAAGTAACTCAATTGAAGTTAGAATAAAAAACAAAGATATAAAATATTCAGATGCGCAAAGTATTTATGAGATATTTGGAAATATAAATTCACTTTATTCTAGAATAACACAACTTTGTTCTGAAAGTACGGAAAGTTTCCCAAGTACATCAAACACCATGGAGAAATTTGAGCTTAAAACGGCAGTTTCTCTGCTACCAGTTATGACAGGTGATGAGAACATCACTAAACAATTAATTTCCAATATAGAGATGTACGAGTCTATTATCGACGAGAGTGGTAAAAAGTTACTGATACAGTTTGTTTTAAAATCTAGGTTATCGGAAAGTGCTAAGTTGCGTATGTCCCCATGTAATTATTCTACTGTTTCAGAATTACTTACGGATATGCGTAGTATATTATTATCGAAAAAGTCTGACACAGCGATCCATTCTCAGCTGCAGAGTATGCGACAGGATAACAGAAGTATTCAGGAGTTTGGTAAGCAAGTTGAAAAATTATATGTCGATTTGACAGTTTCTCAGGCCAACGGAAATTCTACTTCATATGAATTATTAAGGCCAATAAATGAGCGTATAGCTATTAAGAGATTTTCCGATGGTTTGCGAAATAGTCGTCTTAGTACGATAATAGCAGCAAGGAACTACAGTACTTTGAAGGACGCGATTCAAGGTGCATTGGACGAGGCACTTTCCAGTAGCAGGGATGAACGAGTGATGAGTTACCATCATCATAAGGGTAGGTCCAATTTTTACAAATCTTTTAATCGTAACTTAGAGGCAGGATTTCCTAGAGACGTTTCCAGAGGTTCTTACAGAGGAAGGTTCCCTCCTCAGAACTAAAACAGTTACAGTCGTGGTTATAATCGTGGTTATAATTTTTCTGCCCGCGGTCATAATCATTATCGTGGTTCCGGTAGTTTTCGTGGCCGTACATGGACACGTAATCAAGCGAGTCAAAATGAAATAAACTTAGCCGAAATGAATATAAGTGATACAAATGAGAAGAAAGAGGTGAACGCGAATAATGATAAGGATAATAATTGGTTTATTCGAGCATGAAAACTTTTATTGTCAAAATATTAATTCAATTTATATTGTGGCATATGTAGGGGTGGTGACGGCAAGTTAAATAAAATGTACTTACGTTTGGTAATTATTGTTTAATGTCGTATTACCACACACATACACATACACAAAGTTTGAAGGAGTAGAAATAAAATAGGAGTAGAAATAAGCACGAACACAAGCACAAGAGAGTTATGAAATAGGCACAGAAGAAAGTCTAGACAGCTAGAAAAGTTTAGATAGTCCACAGAATGTCTTAACACATAAACAATTAGCAATATTAAGCGCGCCGCGTGGTAAATTATTACAATAAATAGTGTTGATGCGATCGATCACAGGTAAAGGTCCGAACTGGCGAACGAATGAACGCGGGTGCCGTCCTTCAAAATGCTAGAGGTCATATGGTCGTACCTGGGCGCCGCGCTTACGCAAAACTAGATAAATCCGGATGCGCGTGCGCTTCACCATAGGATACGATTGAACGGCGGCCGGCTAGTTGATTTGATGTTTATATTGATATATTAAATATATAAAATAGATTATGTAATTAGGTTTGTGTACATAGGGAATGTTGTATATATGTAAATATTAGTATATAAGGTAGATAATAGATAATATATAAATTGTGTGTAGTAATGTAAATATATAATATTGAAATTTTAATTACGAATATGTTCTTAGTATATAATTGTATAATATAACATAATAATATAGTAGGTAGCCTACATTACTCCCCTCCAGAGACCGTCAAGGGCGATAAAAATCTGGAAATCTGACGCGACGACCAGAACGAGTCTGATAGTCCTTTTTGTTATCAGAGGGTATGGTGTCGTCCGGGATGGCTTTGTCGGCCAATATGTAGGCAGGTTTTAGGCGGTCTATGGAGACCGTGACCTCTTTACCTTTAAACAATATTTTAAAAAACTTGTCTCCCTTATCCAACACTTTGTGTGGGCCTGTATAAGCGGGTTGTAGGGAACCACGTGATAAGTCTTCCCGAAGGAACACGTGATCAGTGGTCGCTAAATCTTTAAATATAAATATTTTACCATGGCTATGGCGTGACGCTGGAACAGGCTGTAGTTTTTGTGCGAATGCACGGATACGGGCAGTAAATTCAGTGGGGTCCATCGTACCAGAATTGCTCGGAGTGAAGAATTCTCCAGGAAGTCTTAGTGGCTCACCATAAAGTAGTTCAGCCGAAGACGCCTGGAGGTCTTGCTTGAATGCACTCCTCACACCGAGTAGTACCCATGGTAAGGACTCAGTCCACTTGTCATTGGCGTGGCACATGATAGACGCCTTTAGTTGCCTGTGAAAGCGTTCCACTAGGCCGTTACAGGCAGGGTGGTATGCCGTTGTCCGTTTGTGCTGGAAACCAGCAATCTTGGACAATTGTGCGAACAGAGTCGACTCGAACTGACGACCTCTGTCCGTGACAATGCTGTCAGGGCAACCAAATCTGGCTATCCAGCCAAATACTAATGCTTTGGCTACTGTTTCAGCAGTAATGTCGACAATAGGTATGACCTCTGGCCATCTAGTAAATCGGTCGACTGCTGTTAAACAGTATTTATAGCCTTGGGATAATGGCAATGGACCTACCAGGTCGATATGGATCTGGGTAAATCGCGCACGGGGCAAATGAAATGATCCTAATGGAGCGGAGACATGACGACTGACTTTGGCACGTTGACATGCGAGACAAGCTCGTGCCCATTCCCGACAGTCTTTTCTAATACCTGGCCAAACAAAACGCTCTGCTATTAATTTGGCAGTCGCAGATACACCAGGGTGACTGAGGGAATGTAAGCTGTCAAAGACTTGTTTCCGCAGCATCTTAGAGACAAAAGGCCTGGGGGACGATGTGCTGACATCGCAGTACAAATAAGAACGACTCCCAGGTACTTGTACTTTCTCTAATTGCAAAGATGATCCTTCAGACAAATATTTTTGTAATTCAGGATCTGAAGATTGTGATTCCGCTAACAAATTGGGACTGACTGGCATTTGTATTTCATCCACACGAGATAAGGTGTCGGCCACGACATTGTCTTTGCCAGATATATGCCTTATGTCGGTGGTGAACTGGGCTATGAAGTCCAAGTGGCGGAATTGTCTTGGCGAACAATTTCTTTTCCTGTCATGGAATGCGAAAGTGAGTGGCTTATGGTCGGTATAAATAATAAAATGCCTAGCCTCTAGCATATGACGGAAATATTTAATGGCCTCGTATATGGCTAATAATTCCCTGTCATAAGGCGAATATTTCGACTGTGTTGGACTCAGTTTATGGGAAAAGAAAGCTAATGGCTTCCAGCCATCATCCTCAAGCTGTTGTAAAACCGCACCGATTGCAGTGTCCGATGCATCAGTAACTAATGCGAGTTTGGAACTACAATTGGGATGAGCTAATAAGGCAGCATCAGCAAGGGCTTCCTTGCACTCGTTAAATGCCTTTAATGTATCGCCACTGATATCGACGGGGTGTGAACCTTTTACATTACCACATAAAAGTTTGTGAAGTGGTGCCTGAGTTCTAGCTGCATTTGGTAAGAATCGGCGATAGAAATTTATCATGCCGAGAAAACGCCTAAGTTGTCGAACGTCCTTAGGAGGTGGAAAATCCCTAATGGCTTCGACTTTCGAATCCAGTGGTTTAGTGCCCTTCTCGGAAATGCTATAACCCAAGAAAGTTACTTCTGGGGCACCGAAGACACATTTAGATGTGTTCACGATCATGCCGAAGTCTCTCATCCTGCTGAAAATGATACGGAGATGCTTTTCATGATCTGAATGGCTTTTGGAAAATAAAAGAAAATCGTCGATGTAACAATAACAAAAATCGAGTCCCCTAGTCATTTCATCGACGAAACGCTGAAAAGTTTGACCAGCATTTCGCAGTCCGAAAGTCATATAGGGAAACTCATACAAACCGAAGGGTGTAGTAATGGCGGTTTTCGGAATATCATCTGCGCTGACCCTTATCTGATTAAATGCCTTCACAAGATCGATTGTGCTGAAAACACTGCAGCCTGAAATGCTGTGAGCGAAATCGTGTATATGTTTAATCGGATAACGGTCAGGCACAGTTCTCGCGTTGAGCATCCTGTAGTCACCACATGGTCTCCATCCGCTGTCTTTCTTCGGAGCTAAATGCAGTGGCGATGACCAGGGGCTTTCAGAAGGCCTCGCAGTACCATTGGCCAGCATTAACTGAAATTCCTGCTGGGCAATTTTCAGTTTATCTGGCGCTAAACGACGAGGTGGGCTAGAAACTGGAGGGCCTGGTGTCGTGCGGATATGGTGTACAGTGTTGTGTGGTGTAGTGCGTTGTGTACCAGCTGGCCGGGTTATTTCAGGAAATTCGTTTAAAATTCTGTGATACCTAGAATCACCAGTTATGACCTTTACAGATGATATAAAGGAGTCTGAACGATACACAGCAGATACAGAAATATTTGTGTTACTATCTATTAATCGTTGGTTACGACAGTCAACGATTAAAGAGTAAAATGATAAAAAGTCTATTCCTATAATAGGTTTACTCACGTCAGCCACTACAAAACGCCACTTAAAGTCTCTACGTAGTCCTAGATCAAGGTTTAAGTCCACATAACCGTACGTCTTGATAGCCGTACCGTTCGCTGCACTGAGTTGGTAGTTGGTAGGTGCACGACGATCACGCAGAAGACAGCGAGGGTAGACACAGAGGTCGCTTCCTGTATCGACCAGAAACTGTGCCTTCGTTGATCTGTCCACGACGAACAGGCGACCAGTAGAAGTTGGGCAATCGTTTGTCGCCATTACCGACTGCCCCCTGCGTTTCCCGCCTTGAAGTCGCAGGGTTTTACACAGCAATGTGCCTTAGTACCAAATTTGCTGTGGTACCAGCACACGGGAAACTTCCTGTAGCTGGAACTCGAACGGGAGCGGCTGCATCCTCGGCTACCGCTATGCTGATGCTGCTTTGATCGACCAACACGTTGAGACGATCTACTATTTCTGAGCTGTGTTGTAAGGTCTTGCATGGCACGCTTTAGCTCAGCAATCTCGCATGCCATCTCACTGACTGATGGGCCAGACGTTGAAGCGGCTGCGACGTGGATAGGCGGTGCGATGTCTTGGACGCGGTCTGCGAGTTCAGCTAGCGCCTCAAGTGACGCCTCTGGCTGGGATGCTAGAAGCGGCTGTATATTTGATGGAAGTCGGCTGCTCCAGATCGTACGCAGAAAGTCCTCAGGAACCTTAGGACCTGCCAGGCCCTGCAGATGGCGCATGAACTGGGATGGCTTCCTGTCACCCAGCTCCTCGTGCATCAACAGCTGCTTCACCTTACGCTCCTGCGATGCTGATAAACGCTTGATGAGTTCGGCCTTCAATTTATCGTAACGGTTTTGCGTTGGCGGACACATTATGACGTCTTTGATTTCTTTCGAAATGTGTGGCTCTAAGTGACCGACCACATAATTAAATTTTGTGACGTCACCACTAACGCCTGCGTTCGCAAACTGCGCTTCTATTTGTGCGAACCATAACTCCGGTTCATCAGGCCAGAACGGAGGTAATTTTATCGACACACGGAAAATTCCACGTGGGTCAGTGGACACGCGCTCAGCACGACGTGCTTTCGCATGCTGTCCAGGGAGTTCGGACGCGGACGCGGCATGCTCGAATTCACTGTCACTCATTGTTCACTATTCACGGGGTCACCAGTGTGGCATATGTAGGGGTGGTGACGGCAAGTTAAATAAAATGTACTTACGTTTGGTAATTATTGTTTAATGTCGTATTACCACACACATACACATACACAAAGTTTGAAGGAGTAGAAATAAAATAGGAGTAGAAATAAGCACGAACACAAGCACAAGAGAGTTATGAAATAGGCACAGAAGAAAGTCTAGACAGCTAGAAAAGTTTAGATAGTCCACAGAATGTCTTAACACATAAACAATTAGCAATATTAAGCGCGCCGCGTGGTAAATTATTACAATAAATAGTGTTGATGCGATCGATCACAGGTAAAGGTCCGAACTGGCGAACGAATGAACGCGGGTGCCGTCCTTCAAAATGCTAGAGGTCATATGGTCGTACCTGGGCGCCGCGCTTACGCAAAACTAGATAAATCCGGATGCGCGTGCGCTTCACCATAGGATACGATTGAACGGCGGCCGGCTAGTTGATTTGATGTTTATATTGATATATTAAATATATAAAATAGATTATGTAATTAGGTTTGTGTACATAGGGAATGTTGTATATATGTAAATATTAGTATATAAGGTAGATAATAGATAATATATAAATTGTGTGTAGTAATGTAAATATATAATATTGAAATTTTAATTACGAATATGTTCTTAGTATATAATTGTATAATATAACATAATAATATAGTAGGTAGCCTACAATATGAACGTATTTGGTGAGGAATGTAGTTGGTTAGTTGATACGGGTGCGTCATTGTCTGTAATTAGACTAGACGTTTTAGGTAAATGGAATGTGATGTATCATATGGAGCGTATCAACACTAGCTAGGTACAATGATAACATAATATTATAATATTTGATGTCTTCGCAATACTTTACATCAAATATAATAATATTATGTTATAATTGTACCTACTTAGCTAGTGTTATTTAATTATTAATAGGTTTGTTGTGTACAAAATAATAAGTAATATTTTTAGCCTAACTTTGCTTTGCTTTGCATAAAGCAAAGTAAGGCTAAAAATATAATTTTATAAAAGTATTTTATTTTGTAGTTGTAGTAAAATAATTGTATCTATTCGGGACAGTTGTAGTAAAATAATTGTATATATTTCGGGTATCAGTCGGGACGTAGGCCCTGTTACCTACAGTCGTGTTTATATATAATCCGTGGTCAATTCTATAAGGAAACCAGTGTTTCTCAAAATTGTTTAGAACTCAAGTCATAATGGATCATACACATAGTTGCAGTGCTTGTGATGACCAGTTAACAGATGGAGCTCGTTGTATAAAATGTAACCTGGAGTTTCATTTCCACTGTGCAAGCATTACGGAGGCGGGCTATCGGAGAAGAAAGTTAACGTGGCGGTGCAGCAAATGCACACTTCCAAACGCTACTCTTCCGCCAACCGCCGATGATCCGCCGAAGTCGCCAATGAATGAACCAGAGTCGTCAGTTATTCAAGAAATCAGGGCATTGTCGAAAAAGTTGGCTCCCTTGGAAGGATTAAAGGATGAAATCTTAGCAATGAAAAATGAATTTGCTGACTTAAAGTCATCTTTTAATGCAAAATTTAAGGAGATGGTCAAAGAATTTGGCAATAAAATCAGTGATATGGAGCAGCGGATAGTACAAATGGAAAAAGTTCAAGCCAACGTGGATCAACTTCAAGTTCGTGTGGATAAGTTGGAAGATGAACTCAGCAGCAAGGATCAATGGTCTCGTATGAATAATGTCGAATTAAAAGGAATACCACAGACAAACAACGAAAATCTGTTTGAAATTATGACGAAAATCGGGGCAAAAATAAAGAAAAAAGTTATCGTCAGCTTTGTCAACCGGTACGTTAAAGAAGATTTTATTGCGGCAGCCAGACTCGAATCAAAAACATCCCCCCTCACAACTAGCAAAATTGGATTATCAGGCAATCAAAACATATATATCAATGACCATTTAACTACAAAAAACAAAATTCTTTTATCTAAAACCAAGAAGGCAGCCTCTGAAACGGATTTTTGTTATGTTTGGGTGAAACATGCAAAAATACATGCTCGAAAAATGGATACCTCACCCATTATTAAAGTAAAGTCAGAAAAGGATTTAGTAAAAATAGTGTAAAGATAATTGTGGAACATCTTCATTGCTTTAAAAGACCTACATTAGTGTTATATCATACTTTACTCAAACACTTTGAGAATCGCAAATCGGAGCGTGCTAACTGTGTTTTACAAATAGTACTGTGTCTATGCTTTGAGTATAAATGTAAGTTATTATTCGATATTTTTTTCATAGTTGCTTTGTCTCAAGTTAATTTAGATCTTATTTCATATGTACTACGGTTCCATTTACTACATATCAAGCTGTGTTATACGTCCTTACGTTGCTGGTATTTCCTATTGTGCTACCGCTCGTCGACCATTTTTTCTATTCACAAGTCATTAGTACGATATTTAATGTTATTATTTTATAATACTCTGTGTATTGCTGTGCTGAGTGAGTTATTGGCAAATGCTTTTTATTCTATTTTATTTTTTTACTTCTACCTGCTATATATAAATATTATGGATGGAAATAAACAAAATAACAGTCTTAATATAGGTAAATTATCTTAGAGAGATTTTTGTATTTGTAGTAGTGTTCGTATATGTACACGGATTCAAAATTTGAAATTTGAATTCCACTATACGGTCAGCAAATAAGGTCTGTCACATTTTTATTATTTAAGTATTTATTTTGTGTAATATTTTTTGATCAATATTTTATTATTTTAACATTGTTAAATAAAAATGTTCCGATGATGATATATGCCCGAGGTAAACTTTGGCATCGTATGGTAAAATTAGTTTCGAGAGATTTTTGCAGCTGTAGTAGTATTTGTTTATGTTTATTAACAGGGATTCTAAATTTAAGATTTGAATTTCATTGTACGACCAAAAAAGGTTCGGCACAATTTTAAGAAGAATATAATATTGACTGTCAAAAGTCAAAAAGTCAGTGAATGTCAAATTTTACCTAAATAATTATATTGTTCAGGTTCTTAAAAATGGTTCCCATGTTGAAACATGGTCGAGGTAAGCCTTTGACTTCCCAAACTAAAGAAGTTTTGTATAATTTGTACAACTATTTCAAAAATGAATGCAATAATAATCCGAACAGTACTGTGACGCCTGCTGAATTAGTTTCTGTATCAAGCGGAATATCCTCGTCTTCTGTCAGAAGAGTCATAACAGAAAGCAAGTGTCATTCTACAGACCAAATACCAACCTTTAAAGCACCCAAAAAGAAACGAAACCGAAATCCTGCAATTATAATAGATGATTTTGATCAACAAGTAATCCGGAGAACGATACACAACTTTCACATTACAAATAAAGAAATTCCGACAATGAAAATACTACACGCAAAATTTAAAGATGAAATAGATTATAAGGGTTGTGTAAGCACGTTACGAAAGCACGTCATTGCATTAGGTTTTAAATGGAAGCCGACAGAAGATAACCGCAAAGTGCTCATGGAACGAAATTCGATACTTGCGAATTAACTATCTGATAAAAATTGCAGAATATCGTGAACAAAATCGACCAATAGTATATACTGACGAAACATATATACATACATCACATACCCTGTCAAAGTCTTGGTCTGATGCTAGTACTTCTGGTGCAAAGCAACATATATCAAAGGGCAACCGCTTGATCATTGTCCATGCCGGCGGAATGGATGATTTTGTACCAAACGCCTTGCTGATGTTTAAAGCACACCAAAAAAGTGGTGACTACCACGACAATATGAATTATGTAAATTATTCGAAGTGGATCCAAACGCAATTAATACCGAACCTTAAACCTAACAGTGTTGTTGTTCTTGATAATGCAGCATATCATAACTCGATTCAAAATCGTGCACCAATTTCGACTTCAAAAAAACCGGAAATGATTGACTGGCTGAAGGAGAGAAAGATCGAACATTCATCGAATATGTATAAGCCTCAGTTGTATCAAATGATTTTACAAAATAAGGCCAGATTTGTTGAATATAAGATCGACGAAATCTTACGACAGCACGGCCATACTGTGCTACGTTTACCGCCGTATCACCCTCAGTTGAACCCTATTGAAAATATATGGGGGATAGTGAAAAATTACGTGGCAAAGAGAAATATTACAATGAACATGAGTTCTATAATGACGTTAGCAGAGGAGAAATTTAACAGCATAAGTGTAGAGGAATGGAAAAATGTTTGTCTGCACGCCATTAAAGAGGAAAACAAATTTCAAGGCACGGATAAGGCTTTAGATATAATATCAGAACGAATTATTGTTAACACAAGTGATTCATCTGATGAAAGTGGGGATGAGAACGAGAGTGAAATGTCTGGAGTTGAAGAAGATTAATAATGTAATGATTGTTAACTATTTTAGTCTCTAGCTTATCATTGTTTAATGTTATTTGATGCAGTTGGTGTAACTGACTATAAAAAATATAAAAGTTCTCAATTATTTATTTCCTTATGTGCTGACCGTACACAACTACAAATGCAAAAATCTCTCTAAGATAATTTACCTATACCCCACACTATTTCAGGTAAATACGAACGGCAATATTTTTTTTATTGTAAAGTTTATTTCTAAGAGTTTTGAGTTAATTTCTTTAATAATCTAGCTAAGATTAGTAACGTTCATGTTGCAATAAAAGTTGACTACACTTATGACTTTATTTTATTATTTTACAGGGTTGTAAGGTGTTCCCAAATACCCCACTTTCCCCTACCTACGTCCCGTACAAATTAAGGCAAGTGCTGTTACGCCGATACGAGCCATATGGTGAACAATGGAAATGCTGAATAAAACCTCGTGAAAGGGAGAGTATATTCTATTGTTAATCCAGTGGGTCATATAGAAATGCCTACATACGATAGGAGTAAGTGTACGTGGAAGTTTTGTCATTTGTCGATTCGTAAGTACGTATTCCTATCTCAGGAATACTACTCAAAACCCTGGTGTAAAAAATGGGTTGGCAACATGATAGTGATACCTCTGGTATTGCAAGCATCCATACGCATGACATCAGGCGGGGCGTATATACTTGTTTGCCACCCAAGTAGTATATAAATAATTTTAACAAAAAAAAACCGACTTCAGTACGGCAAGTTGTAGAATTTCAAAAACCTTAAAAACGGCTAGATTACATTGTTTAATTATGAAGTTCCGTTGCCTAGCTACCTTAGCAACCATAATGGAAACTTATTTAATCGTAAAATACTTATTATTGAGAAGTTCAGGTGGCCATCTGTGGTCTTCTTCATCAGTTTTACTTCATCATATTATACTTTCTGAATGCAAATGTTTGATGTGTTGTTAAAAATATTGAAATTGCTATATGTGTGCGTATAATTTTTGAGGAGTTCCCTCAATTCCTCATGGATCCCATCATCAGAACTTTTTTTGATGAAAATGGGACCAAACTGGAAGTATGTCCTCTCAGACAAAAAAAGATTTTTTCAAATTGGTCCATAAATGAGGGAGTTCTGCGGTAACAAACATAGAAAAAATAAAATAAAAAATACACACGAATTGATAACCTCCTCTTTTTGAAGTCGGTTAAAAAGAAAACCCAAACAAATTGTGTCTATCCACCCCCTTTTACGGTACGTTTTATCTCCACATCAAACTTTTACCCTTGTGGTTGACTGGTAGAGAATTAGGTATTTACCTATAACAACATTTAAATCTTGTATTAAAAGCAAACTTTCTAAAAAATCATATTACAAAATAGCAGATAATATACAGGATAAAAACGCTTGGCAATCAACTGCTCGCTCCACAAGCTACTAGTTATATATTTTTTACACTAATGTGTGCTTAAGCATATTTCTTTTTACTGTTTGACATGTAATCTTGTTATTATTTTTTTTTGACATTTTTAACATAATTAAACGACTGCCTCGTTGGTCCAGTGGCCGCAGTATGCGGCTGCTGTGCACAAGGTTGTGAGTTCGATTCCCATACAGGACAAAACTTTGTGTGAACCACAAAGAATTGTTCTGAGTCTGGGTGTAATTTGTGTCCGTTAATTGTATGTTTGTAAAGTCACCTGCGACACAGAGCCTGTTCTCTAGTGCGGGAGTTGTCTTTATTTAAAAGAAAAAAAATATATATGAATTTGCATTTGATATTTTATAATAATTACTTAATCCACTGAAAAAATATTATTTTGTGTTGACATTTTTGATATTATTATTATTTCATTGTTTTTTTTTTATATAATTACATTTTAGAATTTGACATTTCATAATTTTTAAATAAAATAAAATAAATAAATAAAATGAAAATAGCCTTTATTTCTACTACATACTTACATTTAACTAGCTTTATATTTAACACTACTTTCTTTATATTCCATATAATAATATTATTGTTTATTTATATTTATTTAGTCTATAGTAGTCGCCTCTATGGCGTAGGCCTCCCCTAAAGCCTTCCATTCAACCCTATCAATTTTTTTTTTTAAGTAAAATCCACTTAATTTTTTATATTCTGACTTTATTTGACATTTCATAGTTGTATTAGGTAATACATTGAAATGTTTATTCTCTATTAAATTGATATTAATTATGGAATTCAGTATTATTGAACATATTAAGTATTTATGGGACATTTAGTTTATATAGTATGTAAAGTGAGAGTAGTTTTTGTATTTTTTTTACTTTATTTATTTATTAGCCATTAACGGTTTCTAGTCTGGGGTGGTATTAGGTTGGCATGCTTATGCATACACCCACTAAGGGCGTGGAGACATAATGACTTAGACCATCATAGCTCCCAAACAAATGGTTGAGCTGCATGGTGGCTGATGAATGTGGGCCATTAGACGGGAAGGTCCAACTATATTCCCCAGCTATTTACTACATCATTACCTACATTATACTCAAACTATTATACTAAAGCAAAGCTTCCACATTACCATACTATATAGAATATCATTAAATTTAATTTTGACTTAAAAAATATTAAAGTATGTTCAGCAAAATGCCCCGCTACCGACAGACAAGACACTCATCTTTTCTATCATACCAGTTTTTCACCCTATTGTGTTTGTATGGTGTTTTTGGTTGCATCACTTTCTGCACTAAATGTAACACAAATAAAATTGTAACCACATATCAGGCGATTGAAAAGAGTGGCCTAAATTTCTTGCCTGGTTCTTTCCTTCGGCTCTACCCCTGTCTGTTCAGTCAGCAAACCCGGCAGTAGGCAAGATAGCTGACTTCTCATTTGGCAATTGAATTAGAATGCCTCTGGCATTAAGTCCAGCATTCTACATGTTGTGAATAATAGTGAATATGAAGTTAAAAATAAATATAAAATCCGTGACTCCATTGTTTTAATAAAACAAAACTCACTTGAATATAAAACAAACTCAATTACTACTACAAATAATTCAGCACTTCTTCTTCCATGTCTTCAATGGACTGCTACTTCATATACCATGATGTTCCTCCACCTTGAAAACAAACAGAAAACTGATATTTTAGTCTATACTAATATTATAAACCTGAAGAGTTTGTTTGTTTGTTTGGTTAAACGTGCTAATCACAGAAAGTCCTGGTTCGATTTGAGAAATTCTTGTTTTGTTGAATAGTGCATATATCCAGGAAGGCTATAGGCTATATAACATCACGCTATGATCAATAGGAGCGGAGCAGTAGTGAGATATGTTGCAAAATCGGGGAAAATATTCCAAATTACCACGCGGACGAAGTCGTGGGCAACCCCTAGTATGATATAATAATAATAACAAACTGCCTGTAGGTTGGACTATGTTACCGATAAACTATTTATGTTTATCATAATAAAGTGACTCATAATATAAGCAACCAGGTGCGGTAACTCTATAGATGGGTGACCGCATAGTGGTATTTCATCTGAGTCTCTCCGTGCTTCAGAGGGCACGTTAAAATAACAGTCGTTAAATCATGACAGAGGCCTAATTATGGGCGATCTAAATAACTCTGTCATCAGGTTGGCCACTAACCAAACGTTAAGAAAGAAAGAATGTATGTCCCACTGCTGGGCGAGGGTCTCCTTTTCCCAATCAAGAGAGAGAAAGTTTAGGCTGAAATTCACGCATGCTGGCCTATACTACACAGCCTTTTTTTTTTCAGGACATTTCCACCCACACACTACAGACAGAGACTGTATGTACTATGACAACCAGATAACTGATAAACATACTTATATATTATAGATAAATTACACCCAGACACAGAACATCAGATAACAAAAGGATCGCAGGCAGCCATCTTTGTTGTCGATCGTCAAAGACTTCTAATTGGCACGATCCTTAATGAGGGGCGGCGCCTACGCAGGTAACGATCTCGACGGTCAATCGTTAAACAATAGAATTCCCACGGTACTTAACTATGAGTGGAGCTGGCGCAGGTAGTCTAGTTGTATATACTTATGTTGAACAATCACGCTACCTCTGACGTCACATGAGATGATGTTGAGCTACGTTGTAACGTACGACTAACTTACCTGCTCGCCACAAAACAATCATGCTAATCACACAGATTTCTCTTGGGTGGGAATAAAACCACTAGACCACCATACTGGTCTGCCACAGTTACTGTGCGTGTCTATACTCTCCAGTACTCACTAAGGGATGCGTTTTTAATTTAATATTTTTTAGGCATACTTCATCGCTAAACCGTGATTTCACTGAGGCCTGATGCAGTATAAAATGCCGCAGCACAGAGCTGAGATTGGGACCTTTTCTGACATCACACAGGATACATACCTATATATTTTTTTGTATTGCTATTATGTGTCTATCTTATGTCTACCATCTGTTATCCTGTGTACGTTTGAATAGATGCTTTCTTTCTTTCTTTCTAAACCCTCACCTCAAAGGTAAGCTCTGGGTGAATGCTTACCATCTTGCTAGATCACTACCTCAGTAGTATATAAAATGTAGTGGTTAGCTTACCTATGAGCAGAGGTGATGAATGTTGACAGATCAGCCAAAGCTCCTGTCTCCGTCTTCATCTAACATCATCTGAACTGTTCCAGTGTGCTCCGTGGTAGACAGCACTTGGTGCTCTTAGTATCATGTCTGTACCACACTCTGTTGACAATAATATATCTTATTAATCAATTATAATATGACTACACAAGGTAATGGACATATTTTTCATTACTTTTTTACTAAGTCTCAGTAATCCCTCTATCAGTCAACTCCTTAATATCAACTATTATAAGGGTAAGGTAGGGCATCATACTAGCGAGCAAGCCCGACTGGGGAAGGACCTCTACCTTGCAGAAGACCACAGCCAAATAACTACAAACAGTGGTGGAGATGGGTGCCTCTGTGTGATGATTACACGTCTCCAGCGCTCGTTTAGGAATGCGTTGACTCAACTCTGGCCACTCTTTTTAATCGCCACATAGTTACAATTATTTGTAAAATACAAGTATGGTATCATGCAGTCAAAACAATACTTAATTTATTGATAAAAAAAAAGCTAAACATACTTAGTACTGCTCGTGTGAGAAAAAAATAACCTAACCTATTCAGTATGTCAGTATTATATAGTCAGGATTATGTATTTTTTTCAATCAACAGGTTTAACTCTAGTCCAAAAAAAAAACAAAGAACAGGGGCTATTAAAACGTATAACAAGATAGAATAATAATCATTAAAAAGTTACTTTGGCTAAACAACATAACGTCGTTTAATTTTCTAGAACAAATTAATGAACAAAATAACAGATAACAACGTATCAAATGTACTTACAAAGTAATTATTTATAATAATTTTCTCAAATAGAACAGAAAATGCCAAAATAAATGAAAGAAACTACAAAATACAATAAAATTTGTGATTGTGCATTTGGAGTTTGGTTGGGCTCTATGAGTTTGGGATTGGGGATACCATAGGCAATAATAGTAATAGGCATAGAGTATGTAACCAAACCACAGACGCAGACTATGTCAATTAGAGGAAATATGAAATCTTTTATCTTTGATGAATAGAATATACCAGTGTAAACTCAGCGCAAATTTATCTATGATTGCTCCTTGAAACTCAGTGTTACAACTCCTAAAAATATATTCACAGTATATTTAATTTTAGTTGTACTTTATGGCATTTATTTTTAATAATAGGTATAATTATTTTGAGACAACAGCACATTATTAAGCATATTCGAAAAAAAATATATACAGCGTTTACAGTAAAAGGACAAAGTACTTACGGTAAGTAAATAGTTAATAAAAATCTCTATGACAGTTCCTTTTATTTGTGAAAAGCCCAAAGACGGTCAGAAGCATACATTTATATTTTTCTTTATTTTATTACATATTCTTTATAATTATATTATTATTTGGAGCATTCTTGAATAGTAAAAAAATAGGGTATTATCCTACTAATATGATAAACGCGAAAGTTTGTGAGAATGTACAGATGTATGATTGTTCCTAAAAAAAACCTCTGTTCCCGAGGGACTGTACTCGCGGGCGAAGCCGCGAATGAGAGCTAGTAAGTCATAACTTATAAAATCTATTATGGTCGCCGTCGTATGCCAACCTCGACAATTCTAAATGCGGAAAAGTTAGGACACTGAAACAGTAACCAGTCCTCTTGCTATATTTATTTCATTAGACATACCAGTTACTCTGCACCTAATTTTATCTAGATCTGTTCAACCGTATTGGCGTGATTAAGTGAACTTCTAACTTTTGCATTTATAATGTTAGTACCTATAGATTATCCCTTTTTACGAGAATCACGTAATAAGAACTGGGCCCCAATTCCGCTAATAATATTAACGCTGAGACTCAATTACGAATCTACAACGATTGAAACGAATTTGGTATTCTGCAAAAACTTGTATGGAAGCTCAATGGGGTCGTATTGGAATTGAAACTCTCTCGTCACTTGAATGGTTACATGTGTTGCCTTTTATATTCTACTAACTCATTAGTGCTGCCATTCAAAATCTACCAGAAGACTGAATGATTAAACAAACTATAGTTTTGTTTAAAATAAACGTTTTATTTATTTTCTTTTATTTAATTATGAATTATATCGTCCGCAATGAAGCGCTATGTCACTTAAACACGACTTTTGTAAATACGGTGGCCGCATCATGGCTGTGTTACGCAATTGTCTATGACAAAGACAATAATTAAAAAAGTAACTGTATGTCAATGTCACATCAAAAAGAAAAAAAACAAGGTGGAGTGAGCCGTGTTGTTTACTTGTTTGTTTACTATGTACTTATTAAAAATGTTAGGGTGGTTGAGTGCCTCAGCAACTTGCCGTATGGCCCGAGAGACAGTAATCTGAGAGACATTGTGAAGATACTCTGGCCAACCAGAGTCTGGTATGATCCCGTGGCATAGAATCAATAGAATAAGAGCCAATAAGTATGTGCACTACGCTTACCACAAACATTTAACACTATCGTAACGTATTCGTATCAAGACTACTACACGAATACTTATTTAATACTATTTTAATGAGAAGATGAATATAATGTAGAAAAAATGGAGTATTATATAATACCCCCTGGGAAGATGGAGGTAAGCAACATTGATTAGTAAGTTGATATATTATATTACCTACTCACTGCATAATATAGTCCTAAGACCTTATTGTACATGCACAAGAAATCCACAAACTACAAAAACTATGCACAATATTATCACCACTACTAAGTGATATAATAATATTATAATGTTACTAAGACGGTACCCATTCATGTGTGTATTGTTATTGTTATACCTACCTTGACAACTCTTGCATATTTTTAAGTAATTATAAGAAAAGTTTATTATAATGCGCCTACCTACCTATAGAATATAATTTTTTTCTTGTTTCTACAGGTGATGAAGACTGGAATACTCCGGGTAACAGCAAGGATAAAGGACCTCTGTTGCAAATGATGTGTTTTATCATATCACCAAAGCCCAAATCAGTACTACAACTACAGTACAATCACAAAGTCACTGCTATAACTTGTCATGGTCCCTTCAATAAACACATCAGAGCGACCATCTAGAAGTTACAGACATTCCTTTCTGCAAAGCTTGTACGAGTGAAAAAAACATGGAAGTCTACATTACTACTCTTGAGTGTGAATAACAGACTGCTATACCATGTCATTATTGTTGATTGAAATGTTAATTATTATTAATTAGTACCTACCTAGTAAAATGTAAATGTATACTTTATAAATAAATATTTTTTTCAATTTTCATGTGGTTGCAACTTATTACCTTACAATAATTAAAATATGTAGATAGGTAAGTAGAGAACTATGAGATTATTATTTTTGTTACAATATTTATTAAGTAGGTGCCTATATTAAGTTATAATATCTGCAGTGGGCGGCCTTAGGGCTAAAATAAAAATATTAATAACTAGTGGCCTGTTCTGGCATCACATGAGTAATTTATTTAATTAGATAGATAGTTCATTTAATGACTTAAAACATTCAAGTAAAATATACATAATATGTATATAAAAGTAAAATATAGTACCACTTCATAGCACTGATATTCATGAAACTATGACATAATATCTGCAGGGGTGGTCAGTTCGTTCCCCATCCAATCCCATGTTAGGGATGAACCTATGTTATGGCTTGGTCGGGGTACCTATAGACCCTACAACTCTTTGCAGCTGTAAAAGACTTAGGTGCTAGATTACATTAGTAGGTTTTAAACGTAACTAGGTACTGAGTCGTCAGATAGGCGCGCCTATCATATGTGGACTAGTTTGTTTATTATAAGTAAATTAATCAAGGCACTAGATAAGTGTGTTATGCCACATCTTGTGAATATGTATGAAAGTGAGGTTAATGTCAAGTGTAGATGATTGTATGGATTGTGGGCTTTATTTGGATGAAATAAAATAAATTAATGTGGAGCGGGCAATCAAAATTAAATAGGTGTAGGTATCAATAAATTATGATATCAATAAATTTATATATAGATAAAAAGTAGCTACCTACATGATAATTGATGATTTCTGAGTAACTATACTTAGTTTTGTTCTTGAAGCCATGTTTTTAGTTTTATTTTGCACTTGCACTGTTGGTTGTTTAAGTGGTAAATAATATAATGTAGATTTCATATAGGAGACAACTCAAAAATTGTTTAAGTATAGTGTAGTTTGGTGGGTAAATAGGTACATTACAAACCTATCTGCACAACTGTTTCTTACATATATTATAGGTACTCTTGTCAAATGTTAGATTTGAATGCTTTGTAAGATGTAAAGTTGTCAGGACTGGTAGGTACCTATGTCTGTGTAAAGTTAGTTCATAACAATACATTTAGTAGAACTCTTTGTGCTCTCTCCAAAGGCAGGAAGAGAGTATTCCCTTCACTACCCCAAGAGGTTATGCCGTTGTAGTTGTCAGGGATTCCTGTTTTTTTTCTAATACAATTTCTCAATGAATAACAATGGAACATTATATAATACACAACAATTGAAAAAGGTAATCAATACACAAGATATTTACATGAATAGTTATTAAAATTAAAGTAACCTAACCTACTTACAAACAATCAGATATTATATTTAAAGGTATTAACCTATAAATAAAATAATCTGATTGAGATCACAGTTCTGAGGAAAGGTGCCCAAATGACTGGCCACATTCCCACGCTGGATTGCAAGGCTAATACGTTGACCCAAGTAAAGGCCAGCGTTAGGATCGTGAGATGACTCGAAAAAATAAAAAAGTAGTTTTTGAGTTAAGTACCTAACTCATTAGGTACATACAAACCTAAAAGTACTTAAATTCTTTCCAAAAATTATTTAAGTAAGAAAGATAAGCATTTAATCGATCAAATGTTTGAAAAATGATGTCTTTAAGTCAATGTCCCTTTGTAAAATCGTAACAATACGTATTGTTGCACGATCGTACTTCAATTGTAAAATTGAAATGTCAAACAAACGTCAAATAAGAGCAGAATACCGATATTGCACACAACTGTGACACGATTGAAGAGTAGAATAGCAAATATTCCGGTGGCAGTTTAATGAAGCGTCAATAGAAAACCATTGGTCCTAAATTATTAGCAGAATACCAAAACATGTTTAAAACTGCTATTGAGATTCAATTTATATTCAATTAAATTAGCAGAATTGGGGCCCTGATCGCCCGCCGTGCGCCATCCACCAACAATCTCGCTGAGCTGGGCCCCAATTCTGCTAATTTACGGATGGCTCAATTGAATCTGAATTGAATTTTAGTAGCATTTTTGGTATTCTGCTAATAAATTTAAGACCAATAGTTAGAAAACCATTGGTCTTAAATTATTAGCATTTTTGGTATTACATTATTGGTATACTGCTAAATAATTTAAGACCAATGGTTTTCTAACTATTGGTCTTAAATTTATTAGCAGAATACCAAAAATTCTACTGAGATTGAATTAAGATTCAATTTAGCCATTCGTAAATTAGCAGAATTGGGCTGCTTTTATATATCATAGTTGTTGCCCGCGGCTCCACCCGCCTGGATGTCGGTTATCGCTGTAAAAAGTAGCCTATGTGTTATTCCACACCATAATCTATCTCTGTGCAAATTTCATCCAGATCCGTTCAGTAGTATCAGTTTTTACGTAACAAACATCCATCCATCCATTCTAACAAACTTTCGCATTTATAATATTAGTAGGATAGGTTGTCTACATCTACATAAATCCAACCTCATATCATCATTATTATCTCATCATCTCAACCCATAAACGTCCCATATTATATTAGCCTTTTTTTTAACCATGTTTAAATTATATATATAATTTAAATATAATAAATTTAATATTATATATTTTATTTAAATTTATTACCTTACATGCGTCAATAATATTGATAGTGAAGCAATAGTATTGACGCAATATATATAGAAATCGCTTTTAGCGATAAGGCCGCCCATTGTACTGTACTCTGTAGCATAAGTTAAATTTAATGTAATATATAGTGGTGTACAATAAAGTGTAAAATAAATAAATAATAAATAATATATTACCTATGGTAAAAAATATAGTTGTTTTCTCTTTACACGTTCATATACTGATCAATTTTGATATTGCTTCAATAACATGGACCGTGTAAGGTAGGCTTTAACGAGCGTCAATCCATTAGAAAAAGCTTTCTCAATAGTCGTACTGTAGAGTCTGTAGACACATATGAAGTAAAACTCCCATCCTTCTAACTAAAATTATATTATTCGAGTATTTTGGTGCACAATTGTGTGTTGAAGAAGTCGAGGAAGCGCGACCACGCGTCGACCAGGTGTACCCCCAGTCCGAGCTCGGTCTGAAGTACCTTCAGCACCACCTCGCGGAATATCTGCGGCAACAATTTTGATTAAGTACTTATATTTGGTTAAATAATCACAAAGATGAGATAGAAGAAATGTTATGTAAAATTTATTTGTTTACATCGTTAAAAATGCATCCCTGAATGAGAATGAGCTCTGGAAACATGTACTCACACACACAGAAATACAACTACCTACGCTGCTGTGTGTTGTCTGTAAAGTCGGTTTATTGACGATAGTTGAACGTGACAAGTTGACAACGTCATAAGAATGGCCGATTGTGCCTCTTTGTCGCTCGTTTCGCGCTCTCGCTTGCACAATGGAACGCCTCAGAGCGAGGTAACGCCGCATACGCATACGTCATGTTTTTTCGTGCGTGCAGCCGGCTCCATCGAATTATAAGATGTTGTCACGTCAAAAAATGTGATCTTCTGTAAGGTGGAGGTCCTTTCCTAGTCGGGCTTGCTCATTTGTATGGCGCCCTACCTATAGCTATATATTGCTACTAATCTTACCAAAAAATGTTCTCTCTTTAAGTTGTGGGCTCGATGAGAGTCTCCGAGCTTGTCGATGATGCAGGCGGCGAGCTCCGGCTGCGGCAAGTGTTGCACGACCAGGTTGAACGAGCTCATGAACACGTGCACGTGTGCGCTGAACCTCCTGCTCTGCGCGAGCTGAGCGTTTGGCAGGTGAGCGATGTTCTTGAAGACCGCCTTACTCTCAGAGCTCGCTTCGAATAGTCTGCCAAAAGAAACGAAAAAGTGCTTAGTGGGTACCTACCTAAGTATTTTGAGATTATAAATCTTGGTTCTTTAGTATAAGATTCATTTTTTAGCAGCAGTATGCTTGTTTGCCACCTTAATAGTACATGAAGAATAGTACATGTATAGTATAGGCACCCAGAAAAAAACAACTATTCCTCATGACCATACTTCTTCATGACTACCTCGGTGGTCCAGTGGGTGCAGTATGCGCCTGCTGTGCACGAGGGGTTCGATTCCCACACAGGGACAAAACTTTGTGTGACTGTGGGTCACACAAAGTTTTGTTCTAAGTCTGGGTGTAATTTGTGTCCGTTAATTGTATGTTTGTAAAGTCCCCCGCGACACAGAGCTTGTTCTCTAGTGCGAGAGTTGTCATTTAAAAAAAAAATTATAAAAATTATAAATTATGCTGATAGCACCTAAATTTCTTAATAATTGTTTTATTTTGTTTCCATAATAAATTCGATACTTTTAACTTTTAACCCTCGACCAAAAAAAGGGGTGTTATAATAATAATAATAATAATAATAATAATAATCATTTATTTCAGGAATTACATATTTTACATAGTACTTAAAATACAAGTAGATTACATATTCCCATAGATATATACCTTACAAACTAACATATATATATTATTATAAAACTTATAACTAAACACATTTCACCGGTGTTGTGTTACACTGCGTTGTGTTGTGCAAACGTCCGCGGAAACGGCGATACACAACACCCTGCGGCCAAAACTCTTCCTTGAAGAATGTGTCGAAACTATGAGTCGGCACCCGCACCACAAACGAATTAAAATTCGTATTATGCCGCGGTACCAACTTTTCGACCCTTAAAGTCCAGTTGACCTTCTTCTTGATGTACTCCACAACGTCCTCAGCCTTTGTGGAGTGATGCAGACGGGACACATATAGCTGCGTCGTAGGTGTTGCAGGACGCAGCTGTATACCAAGTCCAATCGCCGCGGACCCGCACTGATTTTTACAAGGAGGCTTCTTTTTCTTCCTCTCGACCTTGATGAAGCCGTCCTTGTCAGTCTCCTTTTCCGGGACCCGCAGTTTTGTAGGCTTGTGAATGACTTCACAGCGACTCTGTTTACCCCTTTTTTGTTCTGGCCGCTCCGAGGATTTGTTGGTAGCGGCAATATCAGCGTAGGCACGTTTCGGGGTCATCGTACCTACACGATTTGATGTCTCTGCACTTGTCGATGCAGGAACGGCGGCGTCACACTTTACATCGCATGCAATGTTGGTAGCCGGTGACGAAACAGCACTCGTCGGCGTAAAACTGCTGATGTTACAGTTTTGTGTCCCACGACGAATGTTTACATTTGCGGTGTCAGGTGACCTACTACTTGAAATAGCGTTGCGCAACAACACTATTTCAGTACGAAGTCCACATATGGTGTTTTCCGACACCTCCAATTTGGTTTGCACCTCAGCCATGCTCGCTTTCAAGACTGTGATGTCCTTAAGCAGCCTGGTTACATCGACGTGGTCGAACGTGACAGGGGGCAACCTATGCAGCTCCTTTGCCACGAAAGCGGGCACGTGGTCAGGGTCGGTTACCTTTAACAAGGTGATGATGTCCTGCACACTCTTCTCTGTGCCATCCCTTCGTCGTGATGGCATCTCGTCCAGCTTATCAAGCGTCTGGTACAGCAACTTCTTGCCACTGCTTATCTCTTCTTCTTTGAAGTTTGACTTGCAGATCTGCAGAATGCTGACCTCGTCCATAGTATCAATGGCATGCTGTATGAATGCCAACAGCTCGTTGGCTATGAGTTGCTGTGAACTCATAGCGGCGGTATCGGGCAGCGGCTACAGCCGCGCAACACGTGAATTTACAAAATTCGTATAGAACAGGAAACACGTCCGTACGCTAGCGCGCAATAATTGCGACTGATATGAGACTGTTATGAGTTTAACGTTTCTATATGTGTATCTGTGTGTCTATCCGCGACATCAATGAACGGATTTTGATGCGGTTTTTGTAAGATTTGTTGATTCCGTCCCTTTTTGTTACCTGCCAGGAATTATGACTCATACCTAATTGTAAATATTATAGGTAGTCTAGCGAGTGGCCAGAGTTTTTGCCAATTGTCATCTAGAATCTACACTTGTCAGCGAATTCGCTAACAAGGCCTGGAGACCTCGCCCTATTTTGATGTTCATTAGTAATTTAGATATTTGAAATCAATTTCTTACCGAGGTTGCCGAGGTTTTCCCAAGAGACTATAGCATGGGGTTCTTCAAGAAAGGTTTTTAAATGGTCGGCAACGCGTGAGTTACACCATTGGTGTTGCAAACATCCATAGGCTACGGTAACTGCTCACCATCATGGGCCGTATGCTTGGTCCACCTTAGTAGTATATATTTTTTTTTTTATTGTTTGAATTGAGTTTAGTAGCTAACGAGTCAAATGAATAATGACAACCTCACCGTATAAATATAAGTAAGCCATTCTGGGACGCCTTCTCGTGTACCCTTGTCCAACTCTTCTGTACGTAGTGTATGTCTCGACGAGACATTCCCGAGACAGGATCCTTCTCGTCCGGCTCGCCTCCCCACCACCAGCGAGTCACTATACCCCCCATTACTAGTCTATCTCTCAATACACGTATTCACTTTAACATAGCTATGCTTTTATATGTAGCTATAGATAGACATGTTATGTATACGTCATTGTGTGGAATCTATACTAATATTATAAAGTTGAAGAGTTTGTTTGTTTGGTTGAACGCGCTAATCACAGAAAGGACTGGTTTAATTTGAAAAAATATTTCTTTGTTGAATAGTGCATTTATCCAGGAAGGCTATCCTACTAATATTATAAACGCGAAAGTTTGTAAGTATGGATGGATGGATAGATGGATGTTTGTTACTCTTTCACGTAAAAACTACTGAACGGATCTGGATGAAATTTGGCACAGAGATAGATTATGGTCTGGAATAACACATAGGCGATAACCGACATCCACGCGGAGGGAGCCGCGGGCAACAGCTAGTAGGCTACATAACATCACGCTATTATCAATAGGAGCGGAGCAGTAGTGAGATATGTTGCAAAATCGGGGGTAATATTCCAAATTACCACGCGGACGAAGTCGCGGGCGACCCCTTGTATTTAATACTTAGGTACGATCAGCCAGGTTGGTGCTCAAATTGAAGCAGATGTACAACATAACATTATTATTTATCCCTCACGACCAGTATTAAGTAGCTACCTACGATTAGTTTTTTTATCAATAAAATAAGTATCGTGTTTTGACTGCATCAGCTTGCTACTGATATTTTACAAAAGATGCAACTTTCTGGCGATTAAAAAGAGTGGCCTGAGTTTCTTGCTAATTCTTATCACGGCTCCACGTCAGCGAAGTAGCCGTAAACAAATTTAGCTGACATCATCTTTCTGGCCTATAAATATATAACCTAAATGAACTTTGACCTCTCAACATTTTATTGTATTTATATAGGTATTTACCTAAATTTAATTTAGTTTGGTGGAATTTTTAAGAGAGTTAGGGCACCATACCAGCGAGCAAGCCCAACTGGGGAAAGACCTCCATCTTACAGAAGACCACAGCAAAATAAATACACACAGCGGTGTGTGTAGTGTTATATTAAAATATATTATGTCTTACTTTGATTATGCTGCTGCTGGCCGTATGCTTGTTTGCCACCTTGGTAGTATAAAAAAATGTAAAAATTTTGTACCAATGGAAAAATATGCTGGCATTTGTTTTTATGACGATTAATATTTGATCCATGGTTTTGGACATCTTGAGATTTGATTAACTTTGCTTCATAATTTTACCGTGTTAATTTATATATCCGTAGACCAAGTTAGGTTCTTCAAGAAAGGAGTTATAAGGTTTTTAAAGGGTCGGCAACGCGTGAGTGACACCCCTGGTGTTGCAAACGTCCATAGGCTACGGTAACTGCTTACCATCAGGCGGGCCGTATGCTTGTTTGTCACCGTGGTAGTATAAAAAAAAAAAAAAAGTTAAATGTTGCGTCAGTATCGTCTCAACCCATAAACGTCCCACTGCTGGGCACGGGTCTCCTCCATATACCTACTTGGAGGGATATTAGCCTATTATACCACGCTGGCCAGACGGATTGGTATAGTGTTTTGTTTCGAGGTTTCCCTTCCTTGCAGTGGATAATTGTCTGCCTGACTCCCTTAGTCGACTCTTACGACAACCTCGGGATGAAACAGGGTGGTGACATTTGTAGGTAGGTACTTTTAATCCATCACCACACGAAGAAGATTATTCATTCAAAAATAATAATAATAATGCGTCAGTTATACCATAATATAAATAAATAAACATTGTATGAGTGATCGATCGACAACGTGGCTGATAGTACTTACCGCCTAAACCCGTTTAGAGCAAACTGTGAAGACGCGTAGATATTATTATTTAAAATAAACACAAATGACCTTCCTTCTAGTGGCTATTTCAAATATACAATTATATAACACTAACGACACTCGTTTTAGTATTAGAAGCGGTGCTGGTGGTAGCCGAGTTGGGAAGTAACCGATTTGCACCCAAGACGTGTGAATTCGATCTCGGGTAGCAGCCTTAATGTGACTTTTAAGAGAGGTAGGGCACCATACTAGCGAGCAAGCCCGACTGGGGAAGGACCTCCACCTTACAGAAGACCACAGCCAAATGACTACACACAGCGGTGTAGTTGTGTTCCTGTGTGTGAGTACAGGTCTCCAGCGCTCATTTAGGAATGCGTTTTGAAACAAACGTATTCCTATCCCAGGGTTACTTCCATCTTAAAGCCCTGGTGTAAAAAAATGGGTTGGCAACACGCAAGTGATACCTCTGGTAATGCAAGCGTCTGTAGGCTACGGATACTGCTTAACATCAGGCGGGCCGTATGCTTGTTTGCCACCCAAGTAGTATAAAAAAAATAAAAAATAAACTTTCACTTTGTGGAATTAATTTATACTTACTAATCAAATGATTTACCATCTGCTAGGAAAAACAACGTGGGTAAGAGCCATGTCTTAGAAGAAATTTTAAAAGACATTAGGACCCGCATTAAGCTAGCGTGTGTGAATTAAAGCCTTAACCTCCTCTCTCTCTTAACAGAGGACAGGAGACCCGTGCCCAGCAGTGGGATATAAAATGGGTTTTTAGGTCAAATATTTATTAGCAGTTCTCAACCCCCCAAATATGTGTTGTTTTTTATTATTAGAATTTAATTTTAATTTGTGTGAATATAGTTTTAGTTGTACATTAATTGTGAATAAATGAATGTTGAGGTTGTAGCCCGATATATTTTATTTGATATAGGTATTTTATTCAAAAAGAATCGTGATCGTTATCAAATTGTAATAATGTCGACCGGTGCGAGGCTGCCACGCGCCACGTGCCACGTGCCACTATAAACAATAACAGATCACAAGACACAACGAGACGCACTTGTCACTCCGACCACTCACCAAACAACACTATTATATGTATAATTAAGTATATTTCTTTATCTTTTATAATACGCACTTACTTACAATAAACAAAACTGCGCATCATTGATATACAAAAAACACAAAGAACCGCTGTCGCTAATCTTTACATACTCGTAATATAAAACAAAGTCGCACCCGCTGTCTGTAGGTACCTACGTTAAGATCTTTTAATAATAATATAGATGAGTGATTCAAGAGGAAATTAAATCTTGAGTTATTGTCTCCTTTGTAGGTACATGTTTCTTATTTTTTCTATGTTATTGTGAACAATTTTTTTTTAAAAACAACTCCCGCACTAGGGAACAAGCCCGGTGTCGCGGGGGTCTTTACATACATACAAATAACAAACACAAAGTACACCCAGACTCGGGACAACCATATATGGATCACACCATTTTTTGTCCCGTGTGGAGATCGAACCCTCAACATGCTACGCAGTGGTAAATGGCGAGGTAACCACTGAACCAACTGTGCAGTCAAACAATAACGAACAATGAAGAATATGCTATAGTATAGAAAAGCCGACAGAACAAAACTGAAGAGAACCCAGGGCGGGTCGCTAGTTATCCGTAAGTAGTTATTGTAATTTAATAATAAAAATATATTAACACCTAAATTCAACCTTACGCTCATGACTTAACGTTGAATTTGTAGTACAAGTATAGTGAGATACCGACGCGATACCATTTGAAATAACGCAACACAGCGTAGAACAGTGTTAAGACACTCTGTATCGTAGGTTAATATTTGGAATGTTTTCCCCGATTTTGCAACATATCTCACTACTGCTCCGCTCCTATTGATCATAGCGTGATGTTTTATAGCCTATAGCCTTCCTGGATAAATGCACTATTCAACAAAAAAATATTTATTCTAATCGAAAGAACCAATACTTTCTAAGATTAGCGCGTTCAACCAAACAAACTCTTCAGCGTTATAATATTACGAGCTGTTCCCCGTGGCTCCGCCCGCGTGGATGTCGGTTATCGCTGTAAAATGTGCCTATGTGGTATTTCAGACCATAATCTATCTCTGTGCCAAATTCATCCAGATCCGTTCAGTAGTTTTTACTTTTACGTGAAAGAGTAACAAACATCCATCCATCCATACTCACAAACTTTCACGTTTATAATATTAGGAGGAAGTATAGATATATCAGTCCGTGTGGTGACGGATTAAGAATACAAATGTCACCAGCCCGTTCCATCCCGAGGGTGTCGTAAGAGTCGACTAAGGGAGTAAGGCAGACAATATCCACTGCAAGAAAGGGAAAACTCGAAACAAACCCTATATCAACCCGTCTGGCCAGCGTGGTGTAGTAGGCTAATATCCCTCCAAATTAATGGAGGAGACCCGTGCCTAGCAGTGGGACGTTTATGGGTTGAAATGTGTATAGATATATCAATGCTACGCAAACACAAACTCCTATATGTACATTAATGGGTTATTAGATAAGAAGCTATCAAGAAAAAGCCGTCCTCCCTTCGTTAAGGTGCCAGATGTATCTAATATCAAATTAATTCGACTGCCTCGGTGATCCAGTGGCCGCAGTATGCGCCTGCTGTGCACGAGGTTGTGGATTCAATTCCCACACAGGACAAAACTTTGTGTGAACCATACCACCAACCTTCGCCGCGTGTTGTAGGTTCGATCCCCACACGAGACAAAAAAAAGTGTCCGTTAATTGTATGTTTGTAAAGTCCTCCGCGACACAGGTCTCATCTCCTAGTCCGGGAGTTGTCTTCAAAAACAAAAAACCTATAACTTTCTCACGCTAAAAAACGTTTTATCGCTATTTGCCCATTTGGGATTTTACACTAGGTACACTACACGGGTCATCCATCATTCCCACGTCAACTTTGTACGGATCCCTAAAAAACATACGTAGGTACTGTAGAGCCCCTCCGTCGTCAGCAGCTTCTCCTCCTTCAAACACGTACTTCGGGCGTAGACTCCAGATGGTCAAAGCAGGTATAGCTAGGCGAAGGGTTCTTGATTACATTGGTAAATGAATAACACCGGATAACTATATGATTAGTTTATTTTACTTTGCCCTACTTATGGTTAATTATAAAATACAACTTAGCTTCACCGAAGCCGGAACCTGTCTGCCCATGACAACCTTCAAATCATTCCCCTTTTTTCCAATCTCTCTGAATTCAAATATAATTATGATTTACTTTTCTAACACGTTAGAGATTTCACTATTGGTATGCTGCCAGCTAGTGACCACCAATAAACCTCTATACCCCCGCGGTACCTTTTGGGCGACAGGTACGGTTACACTATTCCCATTCCTATTCTAAGGCTAAAGTGTGAGGGCACGAACCGGTCTTCTAATAAGACTAATCTCGAATCGGGGTGTCTGATCTACCAGATCTTCAGACTAATTTCAAATAAGGGATCTGATATTACATACTTCCAGATTCGAGATTCCCCCTTTACAAAACCCCACCAAAAACTAAGGGGGCGTTCCCATACATTACATCCCTACTCAACATACAATAATAGAAAACTAAACGAATCCATTTCATTATATGTTTGATGCAATTCCAAAATAACGTGTCTAAACTACAAAGAAAAGAGACTTTACGCCCACATTTCAAGGAATTTTATTTATTCACTATTTCCAACTTACAGTCATCCACATACCGGAATGTACTCTTTGAGAGTGAGAGTACATTCCTACATTTAAGTGTCAAAAAAACTCCAGAATCCTTACTAATATTATAAATGTGAAAGTTTGTAAGAATGGATGGATGTTTGTTATTCTTTCACGAAAAAACTACTGAACGGATCTGGATGAAATTTGACACACAGATAAATTATGGTCTGAAATAACACATAGGCTACTTTTTGCAGCGATAACCAACATCCACGCGGGCGGAGCCGCGGGCAACAGCTAGTAAATAAATATGTTTCCTAACTCATCAGTTCACAACAGATATGACGTGGAGGACCACACGACCACATCATATGTAGAGGGATAGATAACATCAAGGCCACATCGTCACAATACTTGTTTGTTCAAGTGCAAGAATACTATTAATAACACTAATGAGTATCTAATCTAGTGTTGCCAGGTTTTATTTTGTAAATATTCTTTTTTCTTTTTGTCAAAATTCCAAATATTGTTTATGTAATAGTATTTTGAGTATTTATATAAGATAAACTTTATAATATTCTGTTTTAGTTACATTTTATTTTCCCTGTTTGAAATCTTGCACCTACTTCGTTTATCTCTGCATCACCCTAAGGTTGGCTGGTAGAGAATGCCTTTGGCATAAAGCCCACCATTGTACACGATGTGCATAAAGTCCTAAATAAATAATAAAACTCTCGCACTAGGGAAAAGCCCTGTGCCACAAGGGACTTGTGGCATTTTATATAGTACTAGTGGACCTGGCAGACGTCGTCCTGCCGGAAAAAGCTGAAATACCGACAGCAGCGCCACCTACCGGGTCCAATTGTGAATCTAAACCATCCAGGGCCCTACACGAACACACACACAAAATTTCATCAAAATCGGTCCACCCGTCTAGGAGGAGTTCAGTCACATACACACGCACACAAGAAATATATATATTAAGATGTACTAATAAAATAATTTACCATCTGGTAACGGTGAACGAAAACATCGTAAGAAAATCCATGTCTTAAAAAAAAACTACAGGCATGTCTGATCAGAGATCTACCAACCCGCATTAGGCCAGCGTGTATGAACTAAGGCCTTAAAACCGCCCCTCTCCCTCTCTTGATAGAGGCATTTAGGAATGCGTTTTGAAAGATACGTATTCCTATCCCAGGGTTACTTCCATCTTAAAGCCCTGGTGTAAAAAAATGGGTTGGCAACACGCAAGTGATACCTCTGGTAATGCAAGCGTCTATAGGCTACGGATACTGCTTAACATCAGGCGGGCCGTATGCTTGTTTGCCACCCAAGTAGTATAAAAAAAAAAAAAAAAAAAAAAAAAAAAAAAAAGGCGAGGAGACCCGTGGCCAGCAGTGGGACATTATATGGGTTGCTATTATATGTATATTATTAATACACATGCGAGTAACGTATGCTATTTCGCTTAGGATTTTTTTAGGAGCAAGTGTTTTTTTTTGGTTTCTTAAGAGGGATATAGCCACTCGCAAGTAATTCGTAAATTCATTCGTAACACATTACATACATATACATATATGTCGCATGGTCATTAGAAAAGATGATTTAAAACGTAAGCGATAAACACTTCTGGCTTACCATTGCTTTAACGGAATCTTGGTGTGGCAAGGAACATTGTTTTAGGAATCGTGACACGTATAACACGTACATAGTCCTGAGAGAGCCCGTGACAGGGGCGTGCGCGCACCGAGGAACTTTTTTTTTTTATACTACTTGGGTGGCAAACAAGCATACGGCCCGCCTGATGTTAAGCAGTATCCGTAGCCTATAGACGCTTGCATTACCAGAGGTATCACTTGCGTGTTGCCAACCCTTTTTTTTACACCAGGGCTTTAAGATGGAAGTAACCCTGGGATAGGAATACGTTTCTTTCAAAACGCATTCCTAAATGAGCGCTGGAGACCTGTACTCACACACAGGAACACAACTACACCGCTGTGTGTAGTCATTTGGCGGTGGTCTTCTGTAAGGTGGAGGTCCTTCCACAGTCGGGCTTGCTCGCGTATGGTGCCCTACCTCTCTTAAAACACTGTTACACGTTTTAAATAAAGTCCATACACAATTTATTAGTGCTAGATATTTTAGTAGTGATAGTTATTAGTGGCGATAGTTTAGTAAACAAGAACTGACAGTAACTGTGACAAGATTAAATAGACTTGATGAACAATATAGCTGTCAATTACAAAGTGTCACAGTTTATTCATGAGTCTGAACCAACAATGCTATCGTGATCCAACATATAGTTTATTATAAATATATAATAATAGCAACCCATATATGTCCCACTGCTGGGCACAGGTCTCCTGTCCTCTATCAAGAGAGAGAGAGGGGTTTAGGCCATAATTCACACACGCTTGCCTAATGCGGTTTGGTGAATCAGACATGTCTTTAGAATTT
This sequence comes from Trisateles emortualis, assembly GCA_947095525.1. Lineage (NCBI taxonomy): Eukaryota > Metazoa > Arthropoda > Insecta > Lepidoptera > Erebidae > Trisateles > Trisateles emortualis. The sequence continues at coordinate 494,535 of OX352756.1, forward strand.
CTTCTAAGAACTGTGGATTTCCTCACGATGTTTTCCTTCACCGTTAGCAGATGGCGAATCATTTGATTAATACATATAAACTCCACAAAGTGAAATTCACATTGGTACTGCCCGGGATCGAATTTGCATCTCTTGCGTGCAAGTCGGTTACTTTCCCACTCGGCCACCACCGCTTTATTATATTAACATCAATTCATTCCCCCGTATTCCTTACATGTTTCCCGTGGACATTCCTTTGGGTCACGGTTTGTCGCCACACGAATCTGTTTAGTTACAACAAAGGTCACTATGTAGGTACTAGTACTACAATGTACCTACTAGTACCTACATAGTGAACTTTGTTTATAATATTAACATTTGTGACGTTTATATAATTTGCTGTTATTAATTTGTCAGGCGTTAGCAGGCTGATCAAATTCAATGAATACTGACACATTTGAGAGCAGTATTACGTGGAAGGTATCATCATCTCAGCCAAAAGACGTCCACTGCTGGACATAGGCCTCCCCCAAGGTTTTCCACAACTCTCGATCCTGAGTCTAAGGTATGTTCCGACGAAATAAGAGACCTCGAAATCAAATGCACATCAATGAAGGGTTTTATTAAAGTAGTGATTTTTGAAGGTATGTGTTGTTGAAGTATGTACTGTCGGATCAATGCTCGTCGAATATGTTATGTCAAAAAATTGTATTTAGTTGAACTACTGTTTTTTGAAATTGGGAAATAATTATCTGTCGAAATTCAGTATGACACTCCTGCGGAATCTCTAATGATAACAGATCCGTTGACTGAAGACACTTAGTTTGGATGGTTTTCTAGTACAGACCACAGGCTGAGAGTGCTAAGGCATTAAGTGGCCCTCCATAACTAGGTACATAATAATAGCAACCTATATATGTCCCACTGCTGGGCACGGGTCTCCTGTCCTCTATCAAGAGAGAGGGTTTAGGCCTTAATTCACACACGCTGGCCTAATGCGGGTTGGTGAATCTGACATGTCTTTAGAATTTCTTCTAAGACATGTGGGTTTCCTCACGATGTATTCCTTCACCGTTAGCAGATGGCGAATCATTTGATTAGTACATATAAACTCCACAAAGTGAAATTCACATTGGTACTGCCCGGGATCGAACTCGCACCTCTTGCGTGCAAGTCGGTTACTTTCCCACTCGGCCACCATCGCTTTAACTAGGTACATATTTGTTTATATTGTGCATATTTCCTCCTTGATATTGTGGGTAGAGTTGGGTCATACTAGGTAAAATATGATACCTGTTATAACAGTGACTGTTATTTAAAAATAACTGTTCCAAATACCTGTTACTGGAAATACTAGGTACATAGTAAGCGCCACTAAAAAAAAAAAAAAAACCCCAATCCCAATCTAAATCCAGTTTCTGGTACTTGTTGCAGATTTTTTTGCATATTTATTTAATTTAAAAAAAACATACTACCTACTAATCATTTCTAACAATGTATGGATGCATGTTTGTTCTTCTTTCACGCAAAAACTACTCAACGGATCTAGATTTCATTTTACTTAGAGATAGATAATTATTATAAATCTAGAATAACATAGGCTACTTTTTATCCCCGAAAAAAACTGTTCCCGAGGGGTTGTACGCGTGAGCGAAGCCGCGGGTGGAAGCTAGTCTACAGTAATTACAAATTCAAAATTAAATCATTTCTTAGTCTGGCAATTCATTACGGGATTACTTAAATTGCCATGGCGTAATGGATAGATTACTGGTTTCATAATACGAGGGCACCGGGTTCGAATCCTAGTATACCTTCCACTTTTTGTATATTGTGAGTTGTGAATATTTATGATAATATAGCTTGGATAAACCGTTTTTGTAGATGATTTTGATTATATAACACATTTTGAACGTTTTCTATGTTGTTATGTAAAAATACCTATATTATTTTATAATAAATGCGAGGTCACAGTTACGCGGTACCTACCTACGCCTAGTAATTAAAAAAAAAGTATTTCTATAACAAGTATTTCAGTAACAGGTATTTCCGACATCTTGTAACAGTGACAGACTGTTATTTTTTTTTAACATAGTATTTTACATGTTACGATAAATACGCCTCAAGTGTGGGTGTGGGCTGTGGGCATAGATCGTCAGTAGTTCCCCACAGATAAGTAGTATCCTTCGTAGCACGCTTTGTTTAGTCTATCATTTGCACTTGAAATTCGGTTTATTGAATTTAACAACAATGGATAATAACACTGGAGCAAAGAAGAAGGATAATAAAAACGTGCTGCTAACTTTCTTCCATCAGAAGGCCCATATCTCATAAATATAATACAAAAAAATGAACGATATGGAACTGCATTAGCTTGTACAAAGCGCGACGACAAATCTAAGACTGAAAAGAAAGCAGTTTGGGAACACATAACGATAGAATATAACGCAGGTTTAAAGGAGCCCAACAGTGGGCAACGGACGGTACAAGAGTTGCGCAATAAATACAAGAATGAAAGGAGAGCTAAAGTAAGACATATTGCATTTTTTTTATACTACCAAGGTGGCAAACAAGCATACGGCCCGCCTGATGGTAAGCAGTTACCGTAGCCTATGGACGTTTGCAACACCAGGGGTGTCACTCACGCGTTGGCGACCTTTTAAAAACCTTATAACTCCTTTCTTGAAGAACCCTATGCTATAGTCTCTTGGGAAAACCTCGGCAGGGAGCTCATTCCACAGCCTAATCGTACGTGATAAGAAATTCCTCTTGAATCTTAATTTGCTTTTTGTAAAACTTTATAATGTTGAGAGACACCATATAAGCTTAGTATTAATTACTATATTCTAAATTTAATAGGTATGGCACCTATTTTGACTTACCTTGGGTCAACAATGTTGGGTAGAGAATGCCTCAGTCATTAAGTCGGCCTTTATACATCATATTTTTTGTGTATAATAATAAAGTATAAATAAATGAGCAAGCAGTCAGGGTTGCTCACTTAAATGGCCCTTATGATCACTGAAGATCTGTACTGTGCGCCAGTACAGGTCTTCAGTGATCATTTAGAAAAGCATTTTTACACTTTCAATGCGTCCTACCTGCTATGACGTACGGTGCCGAGACGTGGACGCTCACAGTGGGACTAGTCCACAAATTGAAAGTCGCACAACGGGCTATGGAGCGAGCTATGCTCGGCGTCTCTTTGAAGGATAAAATTCGCAACGAGGTAATCCGACAAAGAACCAAAGTTACCGACATAGCTCGCAGAATTAGTAAGCTGAAGTGGCAATGGGCTGGTCACATCTGCAGAAGGACCGACGGCCGATGGAGCAGACGTGTCCTAGAGTGGAGACCACGACTCGGTAAGCGTAAAGTAGGACGGCCCCCAGCTAGGTGAACCGACGACCTAAAAAAAGGTCGCTGGGGCGCATTGGATGCGGAAGGCGAAGGACCGTGTGCTATGGCGCGTATTGGCAGAGGCCTATGTCCAGCAGTGGACTGCGATAGGCTGATTGATTGATTGATTGAGTGCCAAGAAAGCCGTTACGACTTTTTACTCAGTCAAAAAAGTATTTATTATTCAATTGGTTTAAGAAAAATTATCGAAAAAGTAACCAACCCTTACTATTTTGCGAACAAACAATAGGACTCGGTAGCAGAGTGCTAGGCTTGAGGACAGGTAATAACTATCTATAGATGGAATATATAGATATCTCGGCATATAGCGTACCTATCAAAGAACCCGAGAGCCGGGTTCTTGGCACTAAACGTGTTAAACCCTAATATTTGTGGACAGAATGTACACCTACACTGGGGAAAAAATCCACAAAGATGGCTCATATTCATTAGCAAAGTGATCACAAGTCCACTACATTAAATTAGTCGCAATTTATGATTAGTATTTAGTATGATTCATTGAGGAAAAATAATTAAATTTGTTTCCAGAAATAGATGGCCTTCGCGCCTATTGCAGACGATTTATAGTGCAAAGTGTAAAGACCGCTGAACAGACCAATGTGAAAATAACATTATACTCATACAAATTTTTGACTGCCTCGGTGGTCCAGTGGCCGCAGTATGCGCCTGCTGTGCACAAGGTTGTGGGTTCGATTCCCACACAGGATAAAACTTTGTGTGACCCACAAAGAATTGTTCTGAGTTTTGGTGTAATTTGTGTCCGTTAAATTGTATGTAAAAAAAAGCGGTGGTGGCCGAGTGGGAAAGTAACCGACTTGCACGCAAGAGGTGCGAGGTCGATCCCGGGCAGTACCAATGTGAATTTCACTTTGTGGAGTTTATATGTACGAATCAAATGATTCGCCATCTGCTAACGGTGAAGGAAAACATCGTGAGGAAACCCACATGTCTTAGAAGAAATTCTAAAGACATGTCAGATTCACCAACCCGCATTAGGCCAGCGTGTGTGAATTAAGGCCTAAACACTCTCTATCTCTCTCTTGATAGAGGAGAGGAGACCCGTGCCCAGCAGTGGGTCATATATGGGTTGCTATTATAATTGTATGTTTGTAAAGTCCCCCGCGACACAGAGCTTGTTCTCTAGTGCGGGAGTTGTCTTTTTATAAAATAAAAATAAATAAATAAAATAAAAATGACTAGCCGCACATCCTTGCTTCGCACCGTTCAACATTTATTTATTCGCAGGGGACGCACCGACTTCGTCCGGGTTAAACTATTTTCAGGGCAACATTCCTTTTATTTTCCATAAGAACTTTCTCCTGACAATAACAAACACAACAAACAATTACTGAAATCAGTCCAGCCGTACATGCGCGATGCCGTGACCAAGGGAAATAGGGATTCATTTTTAGGGTTCCGAAGTAAACAAGGAACCCTTATAGTTTCGCTATGTCCGTCTGTCCGTCCGTCCGCAGCTTTGCTCAGAGACCTTTAATCCTAGAAAGCTGTAATTTGGCACGAATATACATATTACTCATGCCGGCAAACTGGTAGAATAAAATCTTGAAAAATATTTTTTTCTAGGATATCTCCTGTACATGTGAAGTAGGGATGTTTTTTTTTTCATAACTACCCCATGGTGTTGGGTATTGTTGAATAGGTCTTTTAAAAATATTGTAGGTTTGTTAAGACAGGTTTTTAATTGAGGGATTCGTTTGTGAAATATTAAGCTTTTAAGTGCAAATTTTTGTTAGAGTCAAGTGTCCCCCCCTCTTCCAGCCAAATGGTGGTATTTGGAAACGTGAAAAAATTCACGGTAGTAGTATATATAACCAAATTAAAAGGAAAACTATCACAGCTAAGTAGACTGCACAAGTTTACGAGTAATAGCCGATTAACTTATAAAATGTTATTGGATAAGTTAAAATTAGATTGGGTCTTGAATCAAGTTTCCTGAATTATAGAAATCTGTAACTGTGGGGTGTTGTCTCAAGCCTTTTTATATAATTATAATTTCCCCCTATTTTTTTCGTAAATAAAAAAAAACACGAATTGTAGGAGGCACTGATTTTTTGTAATATTTCGTAGTCTGAAATATAATTGTAATATATGTATAATGTAGGAGCAGAAATCCTTACTAATATTATAAATGTGAAATTTTGTTATAATGGATGGATGGATGGATGGATGTTTGTTACTCTTTCACGTAAAAACTACTGAACGGATCTGGATGAAATTCGGCACACAGATAGATTATGGTCTAGAATAACACATAGGCTACTTTTTGCAGCGATAACCGACATCCACGCGGAGCCGCAGGCAACAGCTAGTACATACATACATCTCAACCTTTAAACGACCCACTGCTGGGCACGGGTCTCCTCTATTAGCCTACTATACCACACTGGCCAGACGGGTTGGTTTTGTTTCAAGTTTTCCCTCTCTTGCGGTGCATAACACTTACTCCCTTAGTCGACTCTTACGACACCCTCGGGATGGAAGGGGTGGTGACATTTGTATTCTTAATCCGTGACCACACGGACCAGCAGAAATACCTGATCAGTAGGTTAGGTTAAGTTAGACCTGCGACTCCCTCAGAATCTAATATTTAGGTAGGTACATACGAACAAGAAAAAAACATATTCATCATCTCAGCCAAAAGACGTCCACTGCTGGACATAGGCCTCCCCCAAGGTTTTCCACGAGCAATAGAGAAAAACATATTAGGTATCATATAATTTTATACCTACAAAATTTTAGAATTTCAATAATCAATATAAAAAATCGCCGGGCGGTGTGATTCCCTCCTTTCCCGCGACCCTTTTAATGCGACTTATTTCAAGACTTTACCAAAATTGTTACCATTGTCCTATGTTCTGAAAAGTCATAAATGCTGAAACCACAGATACCTTATTCTTAGTCCGCATTATTGGGAATGGCAATTTCGGAACCCTACATTGTGCGTGACCCGACATGCACTTTGCCAATTTATTTTATATATAGATTTAATTTAAAATGTCTGGTGTATATTAAATTTATAATTCTTTTAATTTAATTAAATAATATCTTTCTTTACTGTTATTTAATATTAGTTGTCTGTATTAATTACTAGGCGTCGCTCACTACTTCGTCCGCGTGGTAATTTGGAATATTTTACTCGATTTTGCAACATATCTGCTCCTATTGATACTGCTCCGCTCCTATTGATCATAGCGTGATGTTAGCCCATAGCCTTCCTGGATAAAAGCACTATTCAACAAAAAAAAAGATATTTTCTAATCGAACCAGTACTTTCTGAGATTAGCGCGTTCAACCAAACAAACAAACAAACTCTTCTTTATAATATTAGTATAGATTACATTTTTAACATTTCAGCCCGAGTCTCCCGCTGATGAATTACTTGATTTGGAGATCAAGCTGAAGAAAATTAGTTTAGAAAATGCACAAATAGACTTGAAATTGAAGAAACAAAATATGAATTAAAGATTTCTTCTTATTTTTTAACTATCTAATGACATGAACATATATTTATATTAATAACCATTTAAATATTATAAACACTGAAAATAAATTGTATTTTATTGTTTGTTCCCACAAGTTTTTTTAAAACATTGAAAGAAAAATGACAGCTTATTTATTAAAATACTGTCATAACCCTTAATCAATATAAGACAATATAAGGCTTAGGTAGGTACTTACAGAATTTATTTTATTTATTTATTTAAACTTCCTGCTAACAAGTTGGAGATGCAGAGATGAGCATGGCATTTTGAATAGTTTTAATTGATTTAATAAAATGTATTAATGATTACGGTTCCTGCATAAGGGAAGACAAGACAGCCGCGCACGTTTTGCTGCACTGCCCGGAGGTCGCTGTGTACAGGAAGAAACACCTGGGTAGCCCAGGTTCTGTACAGGAAGCGGTCATCAACATGACACATAAATCAGCTTAGTACATAAGTTCTAATTTGTGACGTGAGGCACATTGTGAATTCTAGTGATAATTCTGTACTTCCTTTTTCTTTTTCTTTGTTTATTTATTTAGTAGCAAAACGTTAAATTTTACAATAAAAATTGTCACTATTCACATATTGCCTTATTCTTTAATAGCAATATGTAAATTGAAGCAGACTTTAACACCATACTTTTTTTTCCTCGCACAACCAGTACTAAGTACGATTACCTTATTTTAACAATTAAGTAAGTATCGTGTTTTGACTGCATCAGCTTGCATGCTATCATATTTGTTTTTTAAAAAAGATTGTAACTATCTGGCGATTAAAAAGAGTGGCCTGAGTTTCTTGCTAGTTCTTCTCAAGGCTCCACGTCAGCGAACTAGCCGTAGGAAAATTTTGCTGACATCATCTTTCTGGCTTATTCATAATTTATGACCTTCATAAGTGTTACTTTGTAACCTAAATGAATAAATGAATTTTGAGTTTGAGTTTGACCCCCCCTGCCAACCCGCACTCAAAATACACGCATCAGAGTGGAATTGCGGTCAACAGCCCGCCATACCATGATGATGGTAGTTAGGCACAGAACAGACTGAAAGGAGCTGGAGGAGACCTTTGTGTCACAAAGACACCCCAATGCCCAATAATTAATAACACAAGCTTAACTTACATAGATTAAATTGTAAAATTATGTTGGCAATAAAGATTTAATAATAATAATTAATGATGAAAGTATTACTAACTACGGTATCCACATGCTACTACATGGCACTCTGCAGCATCAAGTATCTACTGGACTTCTATAATGAACCGGCACTTTCCCCTAATTCCAAATGACTTTAAAGAAAATGTATATTTTAGAAGCAGCAAAGTTTGCTAAATTTAACCCTACTTTATTTAAAACTGCCCAAGACCTATATCCTCGAAATACCAGAAACCCAGACAGAATTGTGTTAAACAAGGTACCAAGAACAGCTATGTATATCAAAAATTGCATCGCTATGTGTGGACGTGTTTATAACGCTTTACCCAATGACATAAAAGAATTACCTACTTATAAGTTCTCTAAAAAACTAAAACTGTGGCTTTTAGACAAGACATTTTATTCAATAAGTGAAATATTGCAATGTAATAAATATAAGAATAAATAATAGTATTATAAATTGTATTATGTATTTGCATGTCGCCAAGCGACAAAATGTATAGGACCTATTTTTAATACTAGTTATACCTGTTTTTGTACCTACATTTTTAGCAAATAAAGATTATTCTATTCTATTCTATTCTAAAATATATTATGTTTAAGACAAATAATAAAATGTTAAATTATTATATTTCAATGATAAAGCTTTATAAATGCCACACTTTAATGATTAATGTTAGTTGCATGATTATTATTTTAATGTATTACTGTTGATGTACACTGGTATTTTACCCAAACAATAAAATTGTACAATATTATGTATGATTTTTCAAGTGGGAAGGATGCAGATATTAGTTATGCTCGATCGAAACTTTACTATTCGACAATCTAATCTCAGGACTTAACTACACCCTCAGATTATTTTAATCTGAGGGTTTAGAGTACAACAATAATATCAGAATTACAGTCGCACCGCAAATTTCAAAGTTACATTTACAATAACATAACATCGCCCGCCAGCCACCTGGATCTGACATCTGACCATAGAGTATATAATTCGCGAAAACCATAATATTCCTATAATATTATGGTTTTCGCGAATTATATACTCTATGGTCAGATGTTCGCGAAACACCAGAAAAAGGAAACTATACCTTTAGGAGGTATTTTCAGGATCATTAGTAGATTATAGGAAAGAAACTGGAAGGGAACTGGCTCTTAATTTTTCTGTCAGCAAATTAAAGTTTTGTTTTGTCATTCCATTGATGTATCATTCTTCGCGGCTTTGATTTTGATTAATTTTTCACTGAAATAGGGTATTCTACTCTGTTTGAAAAAGTACTTTAAAATGAAAAAAATGAGACAGTCCCTGAGTGCCACACGTCTTTTTTTATTATAATTTTTTATCGATAAAAATAAAAAGTACTGTACAGAATTATCTACACAATTGTATTTTATTCTTAATGATTCATAAAAATATATAATAAAAATTAATACTTAAAACAATTCCTTAAGACTCCTTGTATGTGACGTTAGACATTTGAAGATAAATATCAATGAAAATGATAGACGATTAAATTAAAACCTTTCGATTAAATACTCTAGACTTTTGATCATTCATTTGGATAATTGGTTAGAGATTGATTCAATCATTTTGTTTTATTTTCATGCTATGTGAAATAAACTATAAGGATCGCCTGTCATCGAAATTCAACCATAAATTATTAAATTTTAAGTTACTATTTGACCTCTAATTTATAATTTACCTACTTTACTCACCGATAAAAATCCTCCTCCGTACACAAATTTGACATGTTACTATTGGCCGTTTAGAGAATTCGCAATTTTATTAATACAAAAATCTTACGCTTTTTTTTAACGTTACGGCCTTTTTTCGCCGGCTAGAGTACCCCCTTCGCAACGCCTTATAAGAAACATCGTTCTAATAAATTTATTTTCTGTGATCCTGATCACACATAAACGGTAATATTAATAATTTATTGCGTGAAACGGGGAACTCATGACTAAGCGCCTGATATTATTAACAAAAACATTTAGGTACAAAAATAATCAATAAACGCACGTAGTGTTGTCTTATCTATCACAGAGTAACTAATCACTGCATTTTAGAATGTCTGTAGTTTTACATCTCATTACATTTTACCACAGTCTAAAAATCTCTTAGAGTTAAGAGTTATTATTTGTTAATTATTTATGTACTGTCCGCCTGATGTTAAGCCGTTACCGCAGCGTAATTGATTGTTTTTTTTTAATCTACTAAAATTTGCCGTTAAATCTACAACTTTTTAAGATAAGGGTTGGCAACACTGCATAACAGTCATATTTCCGTATTTCCTCCTTGATCCAATCTATAAAACTCAAGTTTATCTTTGATAAAACTTGCTTTGTCTCTTGAAAACTCCTCTATTGGCTCTATTGATTCTCTAACTCTTCTCTTGTCTACGGCTACGCCGGCTACGGGCTAACAGCATTAAAATTTGTTTGTTTGTGTATGGCTGCCGGCATCCATTTTTGTGGGATTAAAACAATTTATTATTTCTCTTTAGTTTAGCTATAGAAGAGAAAAGAGCACAATAAAGGCAATGGATTCGGGACTGGATTTATTATTATCACGGATTCTCGTGATGAAAATGTAAGTAGCGAAACACCCCGTTTCTTTTAGAAACTATTGTTGTCTACCACCCTCAACCTGAACCCTCATTAGAGCACCTTGAAAAAATTGCATTTATATTTTTATTCTATGATTTAACGTAAATTTGGTCTTTTCTATGCATTTTAATGAGTTTTTTCTTCATAAAATAAGTGATCGATTCTCCTATCTCGACGGCTAGATTGATGTAGGTAAACTCTGTAATAATGGCGGATATCTTTTGTTTTGTTAGTGCCGGGAGCGCGGATAGCACCAGTACCAGCTACAGTCTACCTCCATGAAGCACTAGGAATACGGAACATTTATCAGGTGAGTCTTAGTTTTAAAGTCTTCTATATAAATAAGAATGTCTTTATATTTGTATCGGTGAAGATGTCATGTATACATTGAAGATGTCATGAGTGTTTTGTCTGGGTGTTACTTGTGTTCGTGAATCGTATGAATGTATGTCTGTAAAGTCCACCGCGACGGGACTTGTTCATACTAAAGTTCTCTTTTAAATAAAGGAAAAAATTCAGTCAGCAGTCTCTATCACATTGACATTAATAATTAATAAATTGGTATTTCCTATATAGGTACTAAACATTTATTTCATAAGATTTACATATAAAAGTAATTTTACCTATAAACTTCTTATAAACCTACTAGGGGTAGGTAATTTGAATTTTCTTTTTCCCGATTTTGCAACATATCTCACTATTGCTCCGCTCCTATTGATCATAGCGTGATGTTTTATAGCCTATACACTTCCTGGATAAATGCACTTTTCAACAAAAAAAGAATTTTTAAATTGAATCAGTTCTTTCTAAGATTAGCGCGTTCAACCAAATAAACTCTTCAGCTTTACAATATTAGTATAGATAAATAAAATATCTAATGGAGTCACAGTTCTGAGGAAAGCCCAAAAGACTGGCCACATTGCCAGGCTGGATCGCAAGGCATAATACATTCACCCAAGTAAAGGCCGTCTATACAGCAAACTCGTGATACAGTTTGTTAACACTAGGACCTCATGGTCCTACGGTTACGACCTCTAATGGCTCAAAAATGTAGGTTTCATCTGTATGTAGGTGGCTATGGTATTATTCCTTTACTATTTATCCCGTGTGTGTAGTTCTGTGTGCTCCTGTAATGGTAAAGCTCCGGTGCTATATCACTATGTAACTGATTGTTCACCATTATATTGGTGAGTTAATCGTCATCGTCAAGACTGGATGTTTGTTACTACCTACGTGGCAAACAACCTTATGGATGTAGGATGTCTGCAACACCAGAGGCATCATTTAAGTTTTTGCAACTTTATTTTTTTACTCAATGGCTATGATTTGATTGAGTAACAATCATCTATACATCCATCCAAACATATAAATATAATAAATTAATGTTCTTATAATTTTTTCTTATATTTTCAGAATGGCATACTGAGGGCAGTATCATCATCAGCTGGACACAGGCCACAGCTGGACACAGGCCTTTCAAGTGTATGTCTACACTTGGCTCGGTCATCCAGCTGCTTCCAGTCACTTTGCGAAGATGGTTGCTTCAACTATCCTATGTTGACCTTCCCTATTTGTTTCTACAAATGCCAGTCTTAAGCAGCCCGCAAATACTACTATTACAGTATACTTAACGGGTGATATTATTAAAGAAAGTAACTCTGTCTATCTGTTGCATTTTTATAGCTAAATGCCTGAACGGATTGTCCAAGGATATAGATGGTATCCCAACTAGATAGGGTAGGAAGCAGCTGATCTGACTGTACTACTGTAACTACGCATAGCGAAAGCAAGAAGTAGGTACAGAAAAATAAATAAATTTATATAAGGATACCAAAATAAAAAACAATAGAGTGATTCGATCGTTTAGCTAAGTCACTACATATTTATATATTATACATACACATAAATATATGTAAGTATATGTAATAGATATAATTAAAAATTAAGCTAACTTTTATTCTCTGTTAACTTTTACTTTCCTATATTCCAAAATAATATGTTTGAGACAAGTTATTTTTATGAGTAATAATAATACGAGGTTATGAATGTTTGAATACTGACTTTTCATTATAAAGAGTGATTCGATTGTATAGGCATGGGTTCTCATCAGGATCAAATTAAAATTGGTACGAATAAATATCAATAGATGGAGTTATATATATCGATTAGTTATTTACGTTTGTGTAAAATTCAAACCAGGAAGAAATATATTATAGCCTGAAACATATATACATACATATTTTAAAAAATCCTACTAGCATAGGAAAATTAAATAAAGGGCTCATAAAACAAAACTATACTTAATTATATATTTTCAAAATTCAATAATGTCGTCGTAGTACTTTGTACTACTAAGAAGTTGAAACTTGTAGGGCTGTGAGTAATGGCGAAATTAAAATACCTACCTGGTTTTGAAGTTTACTGTTGGGTCATACTAGGTATAAAAATATATTAACGGTGAAACAGTGAGTTATGTTAAAAATAAATAATACAGATTTTAATTTTTTTTCTTACGTTATCAAAATTATCAACAAAAATGTAACATCCAAGATATATTATTATAAATATTTTAAAAACTAAACAAACAAAATACAAAAGAAGTATTCTTCTTATCGTTTGGTTCGTGGCCAACCTGGTGACAGAGTTATTTAGATCGCCCATATTTAGGCCTCTGTCGTGATCTTACGTTTGTTAACAGTCGGGCCCGACTTTTAACGTGCCCTCCGAAGCCGGCCGGTACGCACGGTACTGTGAGAAAATTACCTATTTGTGAATTTGAACTGATACTTAATAATTACAGATTAACTATATTTTTACTAATAATTCAAAAAATGTTATCTGATACAAAAACCATCTACAAAAATCAAATTCCAAAAAGTGGACATGAGTATGGAATTCGTACCCAGTATCATCGGACCGTTGGACTAATACCACAGAATGCTAATACTCCATCCATTTATTGACAGTTCAATGAAGTTTTCACTTCTGCCGTGTGGTCTTAAGCACACACTCGTTTTTTTATTTATAGGTACATCTCAATGATTTATTATTTATTTATTTTTATCATACTTATTAGATTATAATTATTAAAATGACATAGATTTTTAACATGGACTATTGATAATATTATTTTAATTAATTTTAAATATGTGTAATTTGTTATTGTCCATACTAACATTAGGTAATAAGAACATTGTTACTAACAAATTGAGCCTGTGGCCATTAATAAATAATATTGAATTTAATAATTTGATACCCAGATATATAAAATAATACAGTGATACGTAAAATAATACCCAGATATATAAAATAATACAATGATATGTGAAACAATCCCATGATATATAAAATAATACCTTGAAATGTAAAATAATATCCAGATATATAAAATAATACAATGATATGTAAAATAATCCCAAGATATATAAAATAATACCCAGATATATAAAATAATACCCAGAAATGTAAAATAATACCCAGATATATAAAATAATACAATGATATGTAAAATAATCCTAAGATATATAAAATAATACCCAGATATATAAAATAATACCCAGAAATGTAAAATAATACCCAGATATATAAAATAATACAATGACATGTAAAATAATCTCAAGATATATAAAATAATACTCAGATATATAAAATAATGCCCAGATATAAAAAATAATACCAAGTTATATAAAATAATACCCTTATATGTAAAATAATACTTAGATATATAAAATAATACCCTGATATGTAAAATAATACCCTGATATGTAAAAACATACCCAGATATATAAAATAATACAAGATATGTAAAATAATCCCAAGATATATAAAATAATACTCAGATATATAAAATTATACCCAGATATGTAAAATAATACCCTGATATGTAAAATAATACCCTGATATGTAAAATAATACCCAGAAATATAAAATGATACAATGATATGTAAAATAATATCATGATATATAAAATAGTACCCAGATAAATAAAATAGTACATCAGTTTTACTATAACGAGCAGTTACTTAAAAAACACAAGCTCAACACTGCCGACATGCAGCACTGGCAGGGTCGCCATGCAATGTTGGATCTTAGGTGTCAAAGTAAAATATGTTGTTTCGTATAATGTCTAAGGTTTAATGCTTTTACTTACATGCTACTTTACAATATATATTAAGGAAATAAGTGATGGGGGGCGATGCGTCACACACTACAATGTAAAATAATACAATGATATATAAAAATATTTTTTTTTACTTTGATCTCTTTGTCAAAGTTGGCGTATTTAAAAATCGAAATGTGTACAGTGATTTAAAATTATTTACAGAATATAAACATAGGGACCTATTTACATTTTACATACGATACATACATACATTTTACGATTATTTACAATTACTATTTACTAATAACAATTGGGATAGTTTTTTGGTTGTTAACCGTGTCCTTCTATCATTCAATATTGAAAATTGGCTTTTGAAAAAAATCTTTCACACGGGACGGAAGTCGCCACTAGGTGCAATCTTTTTAAGGCGTATTTAAAAAGGATTGGGTAAAACGACTGGCGCTCGTGCCACCAGCGCAGTGAATCATTGCAGCGTTGCAAAATTGTTCCTGGAGGTATTTGTCTATCTCCACAATGCCAGTGGCCAAAGGGTTTGTGGGTGTCAACTTTGCCACTTCTGCGTCAAATTGGTCCCATACGGACGTCATGGTAGTAGACACTGACGTTGTTGGCTCTGATGTTGAAGGCAACATCGTTGTAGTTTGCTGCAATTTACCAACTTTCTTCGTTAGTGTAGCCACAGCCTGGTCAAAATTATTTTTTTCACTGAATTTTACTTTTGAATCGAGGATCCAATATCGTCGCCTCGCTATAAAGAACGTGTTTTTCAACGTTGGAGAAACGCTTTTCTAACTGCTTATCGAGTGTTTTCAGCATTAACTGAACTTGGAAGCGTGATATTATTTAAGTGCGCTTTAATATGATTCTTCATGATGCCACACAGGGGGATGACTTGAAACGTTCTTCTCGGCACTAATTTCGACGGTGAGGTCGTAAAACAGACGCCCCAATCGTCGTTATTTAGCGCCAGTTCAGGTCGCATTATAGCGACGGTGGCGATCACGGCATCTCTGGCTGATAACAGCCGCTGCAGCATGTCATAGGTGGAATTCCACCGCGTTTGGACATCTTGCTTTAATTTTAGTTGGGCAAGGTTCAGCTGTTTTTGCATTTCTCGTAGCTTATGTTGAGCGTGAGAGCTTCTTTTAAAAAACTCGACGATACTTTTTACTTTTACCAACGTTTCTGATAGATGCGTCGGAGCGGCTTGCACACACAAGTTAATAGATTGCGCAAAGCATGGTATGTGCCATCTACCGGTATCTCTTATTGCAGCAGTAATGTTGGCAGCATTGTCACTCGCAATAGCTGTAGTATATTCTGCTATATTCCATTCTGCCATTATATCGCGTAGAAAAGCTGTTAAATTTTCGCTTGTGTGTCGTTCGTTATATTCAATACATCCGATTAAATTGGACTTTAGTGTCATCCGATGTGGCGCTAATATAATGTACAGTCAGGGCTATAAAACTGTCATTGTTAATAGAGGTCCAACCATCTGTTGTCAAACAGAAAGCCTGTCCCTCAGCCTGGACCTCACTTTTAACCTTTTCTAGGCTCGTATTATAAAGTTTGGGCAGTGTTGGGAGTGCGTACTGTGGGTTAAGCAGTGAAATCAAAAATGTGTAATTTGTTATTGTCCATACTAACATTAGGTAATAAGAACATTGTTACGAACAAATTGGGCCTGTGGCCATTAATAAATAATATTGAATTGAATAATTTGATACCCAGATATGTAAAATAATACAATGATACGTAAAATAATACCCAGATATATAAAATGATACAATGATATATAAAATAATACCCTGAAATGTAAAATAATACCCAGATATATAAAATAATACAATGATATATAAAATAATACTCAGATATATAAAATTATACCCAGATATGTAAAATAATACCCTGATATGTAAAATAATACTCTGATGTGTAAAATAATACCCAGAAATATAAAATGATACAATGATATGTAATAATAAATAAAATAGTACATTAGTTTTACTATAACGAGCAGTTACTTAAAAAACACAAGCTCAGCACTGCCGACAGGCAGCACTGGCAGGGTCGCCATGCAATGTTGGATCTTAGGTGTCAAAGTAAAATATGTTGTTTCGTATAATGTCTAAGGTTTAATGCTTTTACTTACATGCTACTTTACAATATATATTAAGGGAATAAGTGATGGGGGGCGATGCGTCACACACTACAATGTAAAATAATACAATGATATATAAAAATATTTTTTTTTACTTTGATCTCTTTGTCAACGTTGGCGTATTTAAAAATCGAAATGTGTACAGTGATTTAAAATTATTTACAGAATATAAACATAGGGACCTATTTACATTTTACATACGATACATACATACATTTTACGATTATTTACAATTACTATTTACTAATAACAATTGGGATAGTTTATTGGTTGTTAACCGTGTCCTTCTATCATTCAATATTGAAAATTGGCTTTTGAAAAAAATCTTTCACACGGGACGGAAGTCGCCACTAGGTGCAATCTTTTTAAGGCGTATTTAAAAAGGATTGGGTAAAACGACTGGCGCTCGTGCCACCAGCGCAGTGGATCATTGCAGCGTTGCAAAATTGGTTCCTGGAGGTATTTGTCTATCTCCACAATGCCAGTGGCCAAAGGGTTTGTAGGTGTCAACTTTGCCACTTCTGCGTCAAATTGGTCCCATACGGACGTCATGGTAGTAGACACTGACGTTGTTGGCTCTGATGTTGAAGGCAACATCGTTGTAATTTGCTGCAATTTACCAACTTTCTTCGTTAGTGTAGCCACAGCCTGGTCAAAATTATTTTTTTCACTGAATTTTACTTTTGAATCGAGGATCCAATATCGTCGCCTCGCTATAAAGAACGTGTTTTTCAACGTTGGAGAAACGCTTTTCTAACTGCTTATCGAGTGTTTTCAGCATTAACTGAACTTGCGTTGGAAGCGTGATATTATTCATCAATCGTCGTTATTTAGTGCCAGTTCAGGTCGCATTATAGCGACGGTGGCGATCACGGCATCTCTGTCTGATAACAGCCGCTGCAGCATGTCATAGGTGGAATTCCACCGCGTTTGGACATCTTGCTTTAATTTTAGTTGGGCAAGGTTCAGCTGGTTTTGCATTTCTCGTAGCTTATGTTGAGCGTGAGAGCTTCTTTTAAAAAACTCGACGATACTTTTTACTTTTACCAACGTTTCTGATAGATGCGTCGGAGCGGCTTGCACACACAAGTTAATAGATTGCGCAAAGCATGGTATGTGCCATCTACCGGTATCTCTTATTGCAGCAGTATTGTGGCAGCATTGTCACTCTCAATAGCTGTAGTATATTCTGCTATATTCCATTCTGCCATTATAACGCGTAGAAAAGCTGTTAAATTTTCGCTTGTGTGTCGTTCGTTATATTCAATACATCCGATTAAATTGGACTTTAGTTTTTAGTAGCTAATATAATGTACAGTCAGGGCTATAAAACTGTCATTGTTAATAGAGGTCCAACCATCTGTTGTCAAACAGAAAGCCTGTCCCTCAGCCTGGACCTCACTTTTAACCTTTTCTAGGCTCGTATTATAAAGTTTTGGCAGTGTTGGGAGTGCGTACTGTGGGTTAAGCAGTGAAATCATCGACCATACTGAAGGGGTAGTGCCTTTGGCAATCATTTTTATAAACTGCTGGTCGATTTGTTCGGAAAACCGTAGTAGTAGCGGCCTCTTGCTTTGTGCATACGATTTTATTGATGGCTGACTAGAAGAAGTCGCTCGAAGTAGATTTTGACTTTCAACATCAACACTGGCAACTGGAAGTATGTGGGTCTGGTCTGGCATTTTTTAAGTATTCTTCACTCCAGTCACGTCGTCCAGCATCCACCTTCCGTAGGTATTGGTTAGGCATCTGTATAAAATATTGTATATGAAAAATAAATTTAAATTAGGACGTTATATTTTATGGCTATCTCTCCCGTAAATACTATGGCCTTGAAAAAAGGGTTTGAGCACACTTTTAAACGTCCCATCTCCGAAGAATTGTAGATTTTTGTCTGCAGAGTTTTTAATATAAGCTGTAGCTTTATTCGTAGAAAAAAATAAAATTTTCTCCGACTCTCCGTCTTCTACTACCAAGAAATCATATTTCAATGTTTGGTATCTTAACATTTTCCAACCGAGTAAATTCTGTAGTTTTTTGGTTCAAAAACTTATGGCTTTACAAGGAATTTTTAATTTAATTAATTATTAATTAATAAATAAATTTAAAAAGGTATTTCAGAAAAGTACCCGCACGATCGTGCGCTCTCGGCATACATACGCAAGACGCACGCTAGTGCGTTTCAAAATAAATATGATATAACTAGAAGTAAAACTTTATTATGCTGCTGATTTTCATCTGGCTCCTCGCTTTCCACATCTTCAATGTTATCTACAGTGAAATGTTCGTCTAAAATGTCGTCGATATCCGAATCATTGCCATCTCCTAATATGGATAGAATGATGTCATCCGTTAGTTTCGAACCTGTAATTTATGAAACAGAAAATATAATGCATTTTAGTAGTAATTAATTATAAAAACAGTTAATAGAATGACACGCACGAGCGTGCAGTTTTATGTTGTATTACATGACTGTAAACCGAACTGCTACAATCGTGCGCATCATTTTTAACTCGACAAAAACCTACTTAAAATTTTTACTATTCATATATTTACTAATTAATACCATAGGTATATGGATATAATTTGTAGTAGTGATAATCTAAATAACAATATCAACAAAAATACAGTATTTTGGTTTACGTACCTGCGGAGCCGCTGGCGCCAAAAAACGCAGCCATCTTTCACGATACCGCCGAAGCGACTGGTTGATCACACGATGTCAATTCATTTATTATTACACGGTATATTAAACGCACGTTCGATGCGTGTCGGTTTCGTCTTGAAAAACAAAATAGTTCTACCTATAGTGTGGCCATTAGTGCTGTGCACTCCCTGAGGTATGCACGGCGAGGTGGGGGGCGAAGAAAAAAGTGCATGAGTTCACATGAGGTCGATACATGTCGGACAGATCTTACGATATCAGTTTGCATTTGAAGGGTCCACTGCAATAATTATGAATGTCCTTTGACTTTTGTTTTAAGATAATTGGGTTTTAAATTTATAAACGGTGTAAAAAAACTCAGAACTGAAGATTATTAAATGTTGTTTATTAAAGTTAAATTGTAGGTATAATAGTATTATTTCTTTGGAAAATAATCATTCTTAGGGTATTATAAAGTAACTAACTAATCAAATCTTAAGTAAGCCTTTAAAAATCAGGACTATAATGATCACTGTCCACACTGCGTTCACAGTCAATAATGATTGCTGTCCAAATTACTGTTTTAATTAGCTTCTGAATCTTTAATATTTGCAGCATGTGGAAGTTCATCGTAATAACGTCTCGTTTCAGGCCTACAGAACTTTTTCAGGGACTGCAGGTCGTTATATTTTGCTGTTGATATAGGCAGCTTCTCTTTATAAGCCAAACCAGGTAATTTGAATTCGCCCTCATTAACTGCCTTCATAGACCGAAAAGAAACTGGTGTGTTGACCACACTTGATTCCCATGGACTATTATTAAAATTTCTGTGAAACATGAGCCGTGGGTGTTCTTTCTGGACTCTAAATTCACGCACGGGTCTTATGGGAAAAGGACAAGTTTTTTTGTAAAACGGTTTCAGAAATGCAGTCCAGCCCTTGAATGCATCTTGTGAGCATTCGATGACATTGAAAGGTTTCGGTCTCTGTCGAGCTCCACGCACATGTTCGGCCCATTCTTCAGAAAGTTCAATCCTAGTCTTTTGATTTAAGTAGGCCATGTTACGATCGCATTCCATGTATGAGTGCCCTCTTATCGGGAATATAACAGTGACACATTCTAAGCGATTGCAGCAGTGAACTATGTAGTGTAACATTCTGAAGATGGTATAATTTTTATTTTGACCACCACACGAGTCACAAAAAATTATAAGCGTCTTGACCTGTACCTCCATTTCATTAAAGATGAAATGGAACAGATGAGAAGCCACATCGTCTGATCCTTTTTTTCCAATAGTCTCATTGTAAGCGAAAAAATAAGATGAGGAATCAGCAAGCACATGAACATTAAACATAAAATAACTCAGCTGTCGTTTATAATAAACATCGTTTGTCGTTATGTTAGGTACAGGAAGATTTTTTGAAAAATCCATAGCTATCGCTACTGTTGTGACATCTTGTCTAGCCCTTAAACGAGCTTTTCTTTTTTTATCATAAAAAACTTCAGCTCTCTTCTTGTGTGCTAAGTTTTCGATTTCGAGTCTTCGAAGTTGAGACAAAAGCTGAGATTTTTCGTGGCCATCAGGAAGAGAAGTAATCTTAATTTCAAAATGCTTTTTCTCAGCTTGAAATTCATCGCAAGTCGAACATTGTATCCATCCTAGGATAACCGAATGATATGTTGAAGTTCTTATTGAAAAAGTTGCGATATGTTTCGTACGATACTTTGTTATTTGGATTGTCTTCATTATACATTTTGTGAATCTTAGACAAGTTCAACTCATCCGACAGATATATTTTTTGACTCTCACGTAAATTATAGTGGCCTTTTTTTCCATTAATTGTTTTCAGCGTGTCAATTTGCTTGTACATCAATTCAGTAGTTAGTTCAGAAATCTTTGTTTTAACATGTATCCCCCGTTTATCTTTTTGGACAACGCCATGCTCAGTCAGTGATTTCTGAAGAAATTGAAGTCTTCTTCCAGTGATACCATGTAAGGATATAAAAGCTTTTCTACACACCGGTAACTCGTAAGTATCATCCCCAATCATACGAATCTTGTAAGAGTATGACTTATTATGTAATTTCGCATTTTCTTCACCTACTCGTGGACGACGCCGTTGCACATTAGAAACAGTTATAAGCCCGCTTAAATAATTATCCTGATCATACCTGTTCGCAAAACTATTAAATTGTCTTATTATTTTTGTTCTCTGGTCTTCATTTATCATTTCAAAACATTTAAAACGATTACACTTGCAGTCATCGCCAATTTCATGTCCTTGGAGTCGAAGTTTCTTTTAAACATCACTCATTCTTCCTGTCCGTTTTCTTTTTTTCGTATTTCTGATCATTTCGTTGTTCTCTGCCATAATTTTAAGAAGTTAAACTCTAAGGGGCAACGCAAATAGAAGACGGCGAGACGAAGGTACGGTACAGACACGGCGCAGATACGGTGCAGGCGCGATATCTGCGCAAACAGACGCGGGGACGATACGGCAAGTTAAGTCATTATAGAGCGTGATATTGACGGGATAAGACATGTATTCCTCTTCAGACGAAGATGAAGATGCACTGGCTTTGCTACAGATTATTAATTTACAGCAAAGACCAAGAAGGTATTGGATACATCCAGTGTGGAGAAATGCAGAAGAGCACAGGTACTATAAAATAATGGAAACATTATATGAATATCCTGATCGTTTTCGCACAGTTTATAAAATGTCACTGGAATGTTACCATATCGTATTGTCAAAAGTAAGAGAAGGACTTCGGAAGCAAGTTACAAATTGGAGAAAACCAATCAGCCCTGAAGAAAGACTACTGATAACTTTAAGGTAAGTGAAACTATTTTTTACAGATCAAACTTTTATTGACAAATCAAAAGATAATATTCATTGAAAATGTTTTTGGTTTAGCATCTTTGCTACAATTAGTATTTATAAATTGCTCTCAGTGTTACAGCTAATTTGAGTATCTGTCAAGCTGTCATCATGTGCTGTCCTTATCTCACAATACAGAATCAGCGCATGCGGACAGGGACAGCACATGCCTACTCAAGCTAGCTGTCGCACTAAGAGCCATTTATAAATAAAGTTCAAGGCATTGGATAGTTCTCATTAAAATCACTTATTTCGTCTTCATGAGATTGGATAGATGTCTCTGGATTCGGGTGAGGTGTAGCTGGAGTTATTGGTGAAAATATTGGCAAACATAATGTAGTTGGAGTTGCCGGAGGTGCTAAGGATTGTGCTCTTTCATAAGCTCCCGGTGTCCGCGTTTGCTGATATTCTGAAATGCTGAGTTGATAATAAGCTTTCTCATCATAAGTTCGGTGTCTTGAAGGCCCAGCTATTTGTTCAATTACAGCCACTGCCGCCGGTGGTGCTGGATTTATATACTCTCCGGATATCAAAGTCAGCTGAGTTTCCGGATTTTTGTTAGCTGCTGCAGTATGTTTAGCTGTCTGCTGAGTCGAGGTAAACGAAGGTGCTGGACTTGTATTAGCTCTGGATGTAAGAGTCTGCTGGGTTGCACCTTCATTAGGATCATAATCTGTCTCTCGAGAAGGTGTTCGTGGATAATACGGCTGTGTCCTAGGATAACTAGGTACTGGGTCATTTAAAATTTGCTCTGATAAATTGAGAACGCCCATTTTAAATCTTCGTTTTTGGGCTGGTGTCATTGATTTCATATCTGGAAGCATGTTTTGAAAAAAAGCTAGATCGCTGTCTGTTTCAGGCTCAGCTCTATGTATGGTCTTCATTTGTAATGCTCTTTGACTGAAATATTCATGTGCTGATTTATTAACATCTTTTAAAGAGATTGCCCTGGATTTATTTAATAGTGGTAGCAGTGGCGGTGTTGGCGTGGATTGATTGGAGATGGAATCCGAATTTGTGTTTTCAGAAGCTAGTTGACCAGTAAACAGTGTCTCATCGACTTCTTCACTATCATTACCGTCTGTGCAATCATATTTGCTTAGATTGCTTTTGGTTGGTCGGGACTTCAAGTAATTGTCTAAAAAATGTAGATGTGGTGAAAGGTAGTACTCTTTAATCGTCTTTGCACCTGATCCAGATGGCAAATCTAGCCTTTTCTTGTTTTTGCTGTAACTACATCGAATATTCTTCCACCGTTCTTTACATTCTTGGGCTGAAAAATATTTAAGGAGATTAGTTACAATGTGTGTTTAGATTGAGGTGCCACTTTTCGCATCGTAAAGTGGCTAATGGAGTTATTTAGTAGTAGTTTAGAAAATTTTGTAGAACGGATATTGGATTTTGTATTAGAATACTTCAAAAGTTAAATGAATATAAAGGTGGCACCTCAATCTGTTTGGATTGAGGTACCACTCAGAACTGGGAATATTATGGATGAGTTTTCATCAAAATTTCGTAGTACTCCAGAATTCTGGAGTACTACAAAATAATACAAAATTTTGATAAAATTTCATCCATAATTTTCCCAGTTCTGAGTGGCACCTCAATGCAAACAGTTAGATTGAGGTGCCACCTTTATATTCATTTAACTTTTGAAGTATTCTAATACAAAATCCAATATCCGTTCTACAAAATTTTCTAAACTACTACTAAATAACTCCATTAGCCACTTTACGATGCGAAAAGTGGCACCTCAATCTAAACACACAAATGTTACATACTTATTGCTATTTTATTTTTTTACAGATACTACTCAGATAGCTGTTCGTTTACATCACTTTCTGGATATGTATTGAGAGGAGGCAGTACCGTCCGGCAAATTGTGCATGAAACCTCTAGCGTTTTGTGGGAATGCCTACAGCCGGAATATATGCCTGTACCTACACGACAAAAATGGGTAGAAGTTGCTGAACGGTTTTACACTCTCTGGAATTTACCGAATTGTGTTGGGAGTTTAGATGGAAAGCATATTAGAATTACAGCGCCCATCAACTCGGGTTCGACTTTCATAAATTATAAGGGATATTTCTCTATTGTATTGTTAGCAGTTGTAGATGCAGATGGTTTCTTTTTAACTATAGATGTTGGTGAATACGGCCGAAATAGTGATGGGCGAGTATTACAAGTTAGCTCTTTTGGACAAGCTATGGATCTAGGCGATCTCGATTTACCGAACCCTACACCTTTGCCTGGAGAAACACAGAATGTGCCCTTTTATTTTGTGGCAGATGAAGCTTTTCCACTAAAAAGAAATATTATGAGACCATATGGTCGAAATCAATTGACTAATGAGAGAAGAGCTTATAATAACAGGTTGTCAAGGGCACGTAAGTCAGTAGAATGTGCCTATGGTATGTTAGCGTCAAAGTTTGGTGGACTTTACACGCCTATTTGCTGCAAACCAGAATATGTTGATAATATTATAAAAGCAATGTGTGTGTTGCATAACGTAATTCGCACATGTGATGGTAAAAAATCAAATCCACGGTATAGAAATAATTTGATAGGAGCAAACATTAACATGCGATTAATGGGAGAAAATCCCTACCATATCAGGGAATATCTTACAACATATCTAACACAACGATCTCCGATTCCGTTTCAGACTAGACATAATGTTTAAAATTTAAATAAAATACATACCTGTTGCACCGACTTTTATTGCTATTTCTTGCCATATTTTGTCTTGCACATTTCTGTTACTGTACCCTGTCTTAGTGTAGTCATAGATATTCGGGTATTGCTCAATTAACTCGCAAAACTCAATATTAAACTCAATATCGTCACGCATCCTGTATACGAAGCGACGTGCGTCTTGCGTTATCTTTTGTTCGTGACTGAAGGCGGCAAGCGGACGGCGCAGGCACGCCGCTCCTCGCCCCCCGCCACGTCGCCAGCAGATGTAGGCGCAAGCGGCGTCTCGCATTATATACAGTATGAACAAAGATACGTAGCGATTTATTTTAAACTGTTCAAATTTTCGTCCATATGGATATTTAAAGGCTGATTTACATTGATACAGTAGCTGGCGCCAGCTACTGTATCAATGTAAATCAGCCTTAATCCATGATTTTAATGAAAATCCGATGTAATTTAACTTATTATGATTTGATTTATGTATTTCGATGTTATTCGTATTTTAAAGTAGTTAAATAGCAAACATAGCGGTTACATATTGCAAACATAAGTACAGTCGACAGCACATCAAGCTATACAGTTTGACCTTGAGCACGCCTTTATTGCACTTGTAATAGTGGCGGCTTTCGTAGCGCAATGTTACACTTGATGTGCTCTCGACTGTACATAGGAATTATAATGATACAAAAGGAGGGAATTAGTATTCGAAAAAAAACCGAAAGGAGGTGTATTAAATGTTATTTCCACTAAATAGCACCTTGTATAATAATACTCTGTGCCGTACCGTCCCCGCGTCTGTTTGCGCAGATATCGCGCCTGCACCGTATCTGCGCCGTGTCTGTACCGTACCTTCGTCTCGCCGTCTTCTATTTGCGTTGCCCCTAAAATCCGTATAACACGGTATAACATAACCTTACAGCACGACAGACTCGTAGAGACTGACAAAACAATTGGCGGGATCGCCGCTGATTTGACAGCAAGATGGCGGTTAGTGCGAGGCGATGGACATTTATCATTATTGCCGTGAACACCTGTGACGTTGAGCGTTCTAGCCGTGTAGTCAAAATATTAAAAACATATTTTTCACGAGAATTAATATAGTTTTGGGCTATGTTGTTTTTAATATCAGCCCAGACCAACTCGATTGGATTTAAATCTGGATGGTACGGAGGTAAACGCAGAACAGTGTGTCCACTGGCTTTCAGGAGTTCGTCAATTCTATACACGGGTTCTTTTTGTGTATTTTTGATAAGAAGTAGCAGTTGAGCCTTTGACATGGTTCCTGAAAATTCTACATTATGGCGTAGCAACCAGTTCTGCATTTCACTTTTGAGGCTTGATATAGTTGGTTTCTTCTCAATCTGAACGCTGTGGTAAGACGCGTTGTCCATTACAACCACAGAATTCGGCAGCAACTTATCTTTTAACTTTTCATCTACCCACTTATAAAAAGTAGGTCCGCTCATATCTCCATGATAGTCACCGGTTCTAGCATCGGATTTGAATATAGTCAATGTATCATCCACTAAGCCATTTCGACACCCAGCGTGGAGTATTACTAGTCGCCGTCCTTTCCCAATATCAGCATGAATACCGGGTTCTGACGATGATTGCCAACATTTGCTGGCATGGTGACTGGCGTTGATGTATGTTTCATCAAGAAAATATATGTTTCGGTTTTCCGTTCTGTAATTTCTGATTTGTGTAAGATATTTTTTCCGCCACACTGTAATATTAGGCTGCTCTATAAGGAGATGTCTCTTTGATTTGCATTTTTTGTAACGGTAGCCCATTTTGTGTAAAAGCTGTCTTAAATATTCCCGTCCACAATTCAATATGCCATCCTGTCTCAAACTTGATAGTAACTTACGGACACTTGGTATTTTTTTTTCAACTTCGTAAAACTGATGAATTTTTCTTCTGATAACTCCAAGGTCAAAATCATCCACAACGTGTTTTTTCTTTAGAACTTTTGGTTTTTTTGGCGATTGAAATTTTAATTGGCTTGAATTTTCAATTGATAAATAACCCGCAGAAATCACATTATGTACGGTTCTTTTGCTGTATCCCGTAGCCTCCGCAACGATTTTAGCAATATTCACGTCATTTTTAAATTCAAAGCTTTCTTTGTCTGCTTTTCTTTTCTTAAAATATTCAGCCACCTTAAAAATGACAGTCTTCATATCACGAGATAACGCACGACCCATCTTTGAATATTTATCTCGTGTGCGTCTGACATAGACAGTCCGATACAAATAACACTACCTGCCGTCACAAGCGTTGACGGCGCACTGACAGCGCAGCAGCCGATTCTAACCCCCCCGTCTCACCGCGCGCATACCTCAGGGAGTGCACAGCACTAATGGTCATACTATACATAATTTTATAAGTACATACGCACGGCTGTTTAAGTCAGGTCTGAAAGGGATATATATGTAGATACTCATGACTTTTGCAGCATTAGTGCGCATCCAATTATTACAAGCTGTATTAACTGCTTTCTTAAGAGGTCCAAATAAAGTACGTTCTAACGGTTGTAGCTTATGTGTGCAGTGCGGGGGAGATGTCAGCAGAATAATTCTATTATCTCTGCAGAATTCAATATTTTTAGAGCTGTGTGCGAAGCATGGTTATCAAAAAGTAACAGAGCCTTTTTCTCTTTTGATGGTCTAACGTGATTTTTAAAATGCTCAAAAAAAAAAAAATTGTTAAGACTAGCCTATATTGCCACGGTTGTGTAACGGTACCCTTTACTATAAGTATTGGGTGTGAGGGTCCCTTCTTGTCGGTTGACGTCAATGAAAACACGTGGTTACAGTATAAGGCACCAGCCATATATATTAGTGATAATAAATGCGGTGCGAAGTAATCTTGACACGTCGTATTGATGTCTTCCGGCTCCCACACGTCCTTGCCTAGCGCGGGCTGTAGTCGATATTTTTAGGTAGCTGGATAGGACTTGATTGAAGGCTTGACAATAGGTTTGAAGCGAAGGCTTGATCTTCAGCTGCAGGGCTTCAGGCTGGAGTCTTGTTGGTTGTTCTTCCCTTGGTGGCGCCCGATGAGTGAACGCACTTCGCTACGAGCCACCCATATTTATACGCCGGCCCGTAGCAAAGTCAAACTAATGGCGGTAGATGTCTCACGGTTCCGCGGCCGGCGCTAGTATGAGCGCAGTTACGTACGGTTTTGTTACGGACATATGTACGTGTGAATTTTAGTTTTTCGTTATGTACGTAACGTATATGTATTTTATACCATTATATAGGGCTTGTTATCCGTAACAATAAGTATATTTTTATGAACAAATAATTACCGTTAATACGCTCATATTTGTCCATGGTGGGCGGAATGTTAAGATGTATATTTAATTATTGATAAAAGTTAGTTCACCGACGCTCGATAGATGGCGTTGTACCGAAAGGCTGAATCGCGATATGGTTTCGTTCACAACCGGGGTATTTAAAGGCCGAACATTTTTTGTTTTATTTAACAACAATATTAGCATATAAATAGCAACAGTATTTCTTGTACTAACTTAAAGAACTAATAATAAATTAGTTAGCATTCCATCTAGTGGTTTAATTTGGAAGTTAAATTAGTGTGTGTTATGTTTGATATCGAATTATTGTAATTAGTCATAATTGTTATAATTCGAAAAGCATTTCAGAATAATAATGGCGTAATTACATTTACATCTAAAAAAATTACTAAATGTTCGGTGGAACTACGCACAGGTGGGAGACTATATATGAGCGCGAGGAAATAACTACGTAAAGCCGTTTGTTATTGATTTTAATATTTTTTTTTGCTTATTTAATGATAGGATTATGTCGTTACTAATATAATTATGCATCATTAATATGTATAAGCGAATTACTGTGATTTATAATCACAGTAATTCGCTTCACGCACAGTCATGATTTTTCCAAGGAATTTGGCATTCGAAATAATATAATATATTTTATTAATATTAATATTTTTTTAATTTATTCTCTCTCACAAAGGTTTTGGTACTAAAATAAAACATAGTATGTTGAAATGCTTTCTATAGACAACAATTTCCTTTGGAAGAGACTGGTATCTGTACT
The DNA here is from genome assembly GCA_947095525.1 of Trisateles emortualis. Lineage (NCBI taxonomy): Eukaryota > Metazoa > Arthropoda > Insecta > Lepidoptera > Erebidae > Trisateles > Trisateles emortualis. The sequence goes on from OX352756.1 coordinate 523,801, forward strand.
AGGGTACCCTGTCTTACAGATTACCAGGCCCTCGCCTAAATAACAATGAAAAAAGCACAAGAAGAAAAAAGAAATATATGAGAAGTAGGTACATTACTAAAAATATTAGGTTTTTGAGAACATAAAGATAAATATCTACTACCTATTACAATAACATAAATATGAGTACTTTGTTAACATAAGAATATTCGAAAATTTAACTATTATAACATCAGTGTGTAAATAAAAAAATAAAAAAACTTTCGGGTGATCATGTAAGTAAGTGTGTGTGTATGTGTGTGTGTGTGTGTATATACATACAATATAATATAAATAATAATATATATATATAATATTTTATTCAAGTGGTGTCAGTAATTTTTCAGTTTCCACGTAGTTAAGGTTTTGCAGCCAAAGGGAAGTTGTTTTTCTGCATTGGTATAAAGTAAGCGGATAGATTTCCAAGATTTCATTGAGTTTGTTATAAAGATATGGTCCAAGGAAATAGAAGAATTTGCTAGAGAACTTTGTTTTAGTCGAGGATGTTACGCACACTTTGTTTTTGCGACGTTTATTTCCATTTGCAAGAGGGTCAAAATATAATAGCTTGTGTTGTTTGGTTATAACGAATTGTGAGCATACCGCATCTTTGCTACAAGTCAGTGGTGGGGTGAAAGAAGGAGAGAGAAAGAGACACCTTGAGCACTACTCTTTGGGCTCTTTCGAGTTTAATAAGATAGGTCTTACATGCGCCACCCCACGATGAAATGCAGTAAGTCAGTACTGACTGACATAGTGCCAAGTAAATTGATCTAATAATTTTTTCATCCGCAACATGACGAAGGATTTTGAAAAGGAACACTAGCTTGCGAGTCCTTTTAGCAAGTGTATCAATATGATCTCGAAAGTCCAAATTCTTGTCAATTATAATACCAGTATTTAATATTGTCAACAATTTGAAGTTTAGGGCAAAAACAAGAAGAATGATCGGAACACAAGTGAGCTATAATTTGGTAAGGTGTAGACTCACAGGAATTTTTAAATTGGAAATATACAGGGTGTCCAGTAAAGAATGGATAACCTTGTAATGGTATATAGCAGACCTAAGTACCTTTCCAAAAAAAAAATAAAAAAAAAAATATCTCGTTAAGTAGTAGATAGAGTAGATATTGCGTTTTTTTTAAATAAATTTATTTTTTTGGCCTGACTCTAGTTTCATGTTCACTATTTCCTCAAATAACCAAATTTTGTAGATTTTTTGATGAAATAATATTGTTAACTAAGTATTCTGATAGAAATATGAAAAATAATATGTGAATCGGTCCAATTATTTTTTTAATTCAACTTAGAAATTGAATTTTAGTGCAAAAATATTGAAAAAAAAAAATTATGTTGAAGTTTAGGCGTCTGGGGTGAAAAAAAAAATGTATGAGTACTTGAGTGGCCAACTATTTTAAAATGATGCGAGTCTAATGTAGATTTCAAAAAGCTGTAATGTATTACAGTATCTCAAATAAGTAAGAAGTTATCACTGTTAATGTACAGTCAGAGAAAAAAAAAATACATATCAAATATTCATCCTGTGGAATATTTTAATATTGATTAGTCCAGGGTCTCTGGAGTTTACTAAAAAATAACATAAAACTTATTATTTGTTTTAAAACGAGTAAATAAAATAAAATTCAATCTGTTTAATATTATTTTACTTTCACTTACAAATTGTGTCTTACTGCCTAAAGTTTGCTACCTGCGTTTGCGCTGTACGACCCTTCTTTTTATTTAAGTAGACAATAGAGATGCCCGAGTGTGAGCGAGAGGGAGAGTATTATTAAAAATCAACAGAGTTAAAGTAGAGGAACAACAAAAACGACTTATGATAGAGTACATAATGTATTTTAAAATAAATTTACAAAAAGTTTTCAAATTGCCTGCCCTGAACTCTGATACAGAATCTGCATCTTCGGATAAACGCTCTTCTAAGAAATCGGGTATATCGCCTTTCAGATATTTTCTGTGCCGCCGCCCGAACTCGGTTTTTTAATTCTTCTAAAGTATTTATTGGTTGTTTGTACACCTCCTCCTTGAGGCACCCCCAATAAAAAAAATCCAACGGATTAAGATCCGGCGAACGTGGAGGCCATAAAATAGGCCCGAGGCGTCCGATCCATCTGCCTGGGTATCTCGCGTTTAAATATGCACGTACATTTGCAGCGTAATGTGCAGGGCAACCATCATTTTGCAGCCAATACTGGTCTCGTAGCTCCTCGGATATTTCCCCCAATAAATTGGGAAGATCATTTTGGAGAAAGTTTAAATAACTTGGGCCAGTTAGGTTTCCCGGTAATTCAAATGGGCCTATGATCTGCCCATTTAATATTCCTGTCCAGTAATTTACTTTAAATTGGTACTGAGATCTGTCTGGACGCATAAGATGCGGATTCTCCACTTGCCAGCTGTGCAAATTATGCATATTAAAATATCCATCTCTTTTGAAAGTCGATTCATCACTCCATAATATTTTGTTGAAAAACTGTGGGTCCTCTTCCATCCTTGCCATCATTTGCCGACAAAATTGTAGGCGAGCATTGTAATCCCTTTGTTCTAGAGATTGCACACGGGTGACGTGATATGGGTGAAACCTATTTTTCTTTAAAACTTGGTGTACTGTGGATTTAGTTATTCCTGTGCGCCGAGCTATCGTTCGCGTAGACAACGAGGGATCTTGCGCAATTTCCTCCAGAACTATGTCTTCCACACCAGGGCGAGCATTTCTCCCTGCACCAGCACCACCGACACCAGTACCAGGAATTCTTCCTTCTGCGTAACAGCCATACGCTCTTATAAATACACGGTAATCTGGGTGACGTGCATTAGGGTATCTTTCCCTGTACAGAGCTGCGGCAGCATTTGCATTACCTCTGCATTCCCCATAAATAAACACCATGTTTGCGTACTCCTGGGGCGTATAAGTTATACGTGGCATTTTTGTACGTAGTTCAGAAGTCAAGTCAAGCCAAGTCGTCGTATCACGTATGCAACAAGTCCAAATCACAAAACGAAACGAAAAATCCGTAAACAAGCGAGGGTCGTATTGGTAATAAGAACAGAACAACAAAATAACACATGCGAAATCGGCAAAGTCGAGTGACGCACTGTCGATTGAAAACCCTATTTGAGCCCTGTTGATTTTTAATAATACTCTCTCTCTCGCTCACACTCGGGCATCTCTATTGTCTACTTAAATAAAAGGAAGGGTCGTACAGCGCAAACGCAGGTAGCAAACTTTAGGCAGTAAGACACAATTTGTAAGTGAAAGTAAAATAATATTAAACAGATTGAATTTTATTTTATTTACTCGTTTTAAAACAAATAATAAGTTTTATGTTATTTTTTAGTAAACTCCAGAGACCCTGGACTAATCAATATTAAAATATTCCACAGGATGAATATTTGATATGTATTTTTTTTTCTCTGACTGTACATTAACAGTGATAACTTCTTACTTATTTGAGATACTGTAATACATTACAGCTTTTTGAAATCTACATTAGACTCGCATCATTTTAAAATAGTTGGCCACTCAAGTACTCATACATTTTTTTTTCACCCCAGACGCCTAAACTTCAACATAATTTTTTTTTTTCAATATTTTTGCACTAAAATTCAATTTCTAAGTTGAATTAAAAAAATAATTGGACCGATTCACATATTATTTTTCATATTTCTATCAGAATACTTAGTTAACAATATTATTTCATCAAAAAATCTACAAAATTTGGTTATTTGAGGAAATAGTGAACATGAAACTAGAGTCAGGCCAAAAAAATAAATTTATTTAAAAAAAACGCAATATCTTATGTACTTAACGAGATATTTTTTTTTTTATTTTTTTTTTGGAAAGGTACTTAGGTCTGCTATATACCATTACAAGGTTATCCATTCTTTACTGGACACCCTGTATATGTAGGATCAGGAGTGCCGAGAGGCCTATCGTCAGAGTTATCCATTTTAAATGAAGATAAACAAGATACGATGAAATCTGATAAAGTTTTATTACACAAAATAATTAAAATAATAATAACAATTAAAGACAAAATCACAATAAGTGCAATTGATATAAGACTAACTAACTAATAATAAACTGAGGTATGTATATGGTGGGTTTTTATAGTGCAAAGTCACCACAACTCACAAAATGGCGCGTAGCCGTTTATCCAACAATGAATCGAACAGACTCTGAGAGTCACAGTTCGTATAATGGCGTATAACCATCCAATTAGTATCGAACAGACTCTGGGGAGTCACAGTTCGTATAATGGCGTGCAGCCATCCAATTAATATCGAACAGACTCTGAGAGTCACAGTTCGTATAGCGGCGGAGCCGCCCAGTATGTATGCGAACAGACCAAGTAAATTGGTCACAGTTCGTACAGTAGCACAGAGCTACCCAGTTAAGTGCAAAGTGTATCGGCGGGAACCGCAGCAATACAGCTATGCAGAATATACAGCCAAGCTGTACCAAGTAAACCGACAGTTTTGTCGGGAGCCGGAGCTCTTATGAGTCAGTCCGAAGAGAGACTGCCGATCTAGGGCAATGTATGGGCTTTTATAGCAAGATTTCCCTCCCGACAACTCTGTCCATTGGCACCCGGAAATGTGCGCCAAGCGTTTACTGTTTGGAAAATCATTTAAATTATCTCGTTCAAATAAGTTACACAGTGTAAAACACATTTGTTAGTTTTTAAATATCACTAACATAATTATGGTACATTAGCCACTTGAACGTCCATGTCGCGAACTGTCAATCCACAGAAACGTCACGATGCAAATGCCAAATCGCGCGCTAAAAATCGCTCAGTATCCCTGCCGATAAAAACGTTTGTCAAAAGAAAATTAAACAAGCTACATTAAAATAAAAAATACCATAGTATAGCCTAATTTTTTATTTATTTATTTGGTTCACCAACAACAGTTTACACAAACAGTACACAAAGAAACTTATGCAAAATACAAGTAAGAGTGTAACAGTTACTTAAAGGTAAACACCACATGAGCTCTAAAAAATCTAATTTAAGCTACTTAACTTAAGTTTACATTAAACGAACTTATCGACTGTAAAAAGTGGGAAAAATAACAACCTAAAGAAAGTTGAATAACAACCTAAAGAAAGTTGAATAACAACCTAAAGAAAGTTGAATAACAACCTAAAGAAAGTTGAACAACCTAAAGAAAGTTGAGTAATAATGTATAGACAATATGATTATTTAAAAGTGTAGTCTTCAAACTTAGATTTAAACCCCTAAAATAAATGGAGAACTTTAGACAGTAGACATTTTTCAATGTTATGCCGATGTTATTGGATATTTGTAACATTATAATTGAATCTGTAACAGTTTTATCTATAGTGAAAGAAACTTGACTAAATTTTCATTAAAACGATGCCAAATTATTTGTAATTGACGCATCATTACTATTTTTAATAAATAAAACAAAACAGGTCTAGCTATCGTAATTTTCGGTGCACGCGTAAGACGTTTGAATGAGCAAGATGGCCGCCCGGGGCGTTGCAGACGAGATACTTTTTTTGATTACCTAATATCACTTATTTTTTTCTGCTGTTCTTTTTATCGATATTAGTGAATTAAAATAATACTGTTACATTAAGAACATTAGGTTATACTAAAATACGTGTGATTTCTTTTTATTACACTGCACAATAAAAACGTACCTATTAAGTAAACTGATGTTATATAGCTTATCTATTGAGAAAGGCTATAAGAGACGAATATGGAGTATAAAGGTTTTATATTAGGTTCGATGTCAAACATTTGGCAGCTTAAGGTACAGATTAAACAGCAGTTTTAGGTTCAGATAGGTAAATAAAAAGCAAAAATAATGAATTTAAAAAATCTTTATTTTACAAATCCATACATCTTATCTATATCTATATTTGAGGAGCTGGCGAACAAAACCGGATTAGTCCACGAAAATAAATTTTACACGGTAGCTAAAAAACTAATATCAGTATATGAAGGAGACTAATAGTATTACATTGCATTAGGATATGTCGGTGGATTAGTTCTATTATTGCATGAGGTACCTATTTTTAATTTACTTCTATATTCTGGAACTTATTCAAGAAATAAAAATGGACTAAACCGGTTTTGTTTGAAAAAGGTGGACTTATCCGGTTGTGACTGCAAACGTGTGACAAGTTCGGTTTTGTTAGTATCGGACAAATCCGGTTTTGTATAAAAGAGGAATTTAAAATTAAAACAAAATTATAGATCTAAAAGGTTTATTGTATTTTTTTTTCCAAAAAAAAAATCAGATAACAACTTCCGTTAAATCTACTTCCAGACATTCGCAATTGTCAACGTCATCACGTTCACCTTCTTCATCAATCTCAATGGTATCTGTAGATCTAGACGCAGTCTGTATTATCTCTTTATACCATTCTATTTCTGGATGCTCAGCCCAGTCATCACCAAACTGCGTTACCAAAATACGCTCAACGTCTTTCTTCTTTTGAGGTTTAATCTCGTTTACTGAAGGCATTCTTCGAAGTAGTGATGGATGGTTTACTCCCTGCTTAAGAATGTTCGTATAAGGCACAGTATCTTCGTCATTGTTATAGTTATTTAAACTTTTAACACCGCACATAAAGTGCGTTAGTGAAGGCGTTGTATTACAAGCGCCTCTGCCACGGCCTCGTCTAGAACCACGACCACGACCACGACTTCGAGTTTGAGTAACTTCGGAGTCAACCTGGTTTTCTATTCGTTTTTTAATTATAACCCTTTTGGCATCACGAATACATTCCAGTTTTTTGTAATGAGTTTCCAGCCCTTTTATGTCGAATAAATTCCAATCCTCAGAGAGAACCTTGACTTTGCCATGCTTAGCATAAATTTCATGATATTCTTGGGGTCTGAGTAATAAAGGCTTTTTTCGTAAATCTTTCTCAACCCTGCCAAAGACTCGATCTGCAGGCAAATAACTGTGCCCTCGTACAGGAAAAGTCACTATAATTTTATCGAGATTAGAAGGCGCATGATTTTTGAGCCAAAAGATTAATGTATGTATTACGTGGGAATTTTTATTTTGCCCTCCGCATCCATCTGCAAAAAGACGTAAAACTTCTATCTCATTTAAGTCGAGATAGTCCAAGTGACTCAATAACGCTGATGATATTTCTGTAGATCCCCTTTTAGCCATATTCTCAGTCCACACGTAAAAATAAGGGTGTTGCGTATCAATGTCTGTAATACACAATGAGTAGAAACTGATTTGCCTCAGATAGAAGCTCTCTTGTATAGGGGTCTTTGGCAGAGGTTGCACTTGCTGCAGATCAAAACATAGGGACAGGGAATTTTCTGGTTTTCGTTTCATATGGCTAGTAAATGCCTTTGCTCTGATCTTATGGAAAGCATATTCTCCTTTTAGAGCAGCAATTTGGTTAGGATCCTTTTCTATTTTCAACTTGTTTTTGTACAATAAACAGGTGCTGCAGATATCCGACGCAGGAGATGAAAACCCAATGTTAAAATCCTTTTCAAATACCCGCCGAAACATTGTCTCATTTACTTTGAGATTTTCATCACTTACTGAGTTATTATAACCTTTCCATAACGTTCTAATATTTAATTCATACGACAAGTAGATTCTTTTCGACTTTTGTCTGTTGTAATGCGACTCTTTGGCCGGCAATGAAGCAATAAACTTATGAACACTTTCTTTTTTAGTCACCGAATTGCCACTCTTTCTATCTCCCCCTCTTCCATCACGAGGAATCTTACCTTCAAATAATGTCTTTGAGAGTAAATTAACCCGATGCTTACCTAATCCAAGTGCCTTTAAAAAAAACTTCTTACATACACGTACAACATGTTTAGAATCACGAAGTAGGTAGTAGGTAACAGAAAATTCATTCGGTCGTGGTGTGGTTGAGTTTTTCCTTCTCTCTTTCTTTTGACAGGGTAAGGTGCAATAAAGCGTGATAAGTACGTATCTTGAGCATTTTTGCCAACATTTGAGTACAAATTTCTACGGTTACTTATTATTTCGTTAAGTGTTAGAGTTTTACATTTAAAGAGGTGGCATGCGTGGTCACACGGCGATTGAAAATCCAAAATAAGTGGATCCTTGTCAGAGTACCTAAAACAAGGTATTAAAACATACAGTATTCATCTAACTAATTCGAATTTTAACTAATTTGTAGGTTATGTAATTCTTTCGTACTTACTTTAAATGTTTATTGTTTTCTGAAGTACGTCCTCGTTTCTTTCTCTTACGACAACCATCGTTAATACTTTCCACTGTCACATTCTCGGCCATTTTTAACACTTAACTTAAATTGGAAATACAGAAACAAAACACCAACAATGATTACAAGTAACAGCTGATTTATTTTTTTAATCATATTTTAGTTGCCAGATTAATGACAGTGTTGCCAGTGAAATAAATACAACATTTTATTACTGCGTGTTTCGTTTTTGTTAGACATTTCCTGTTTTGATTGAAAATGTGTTGATGAAATAAATACATTACAGGACAAGTTCGCTTTAGAATGAAAAAATATATTTTTTTAAAATCTTTGTGTTGGATATTGGACTAGTCCGGTTTTGTATGAAAATTTAGTTTTTTAAGCCTTTTTTAGCCAACTTCTAGCCGGTTTTGGGTGAAAATATTAACAGGGATCGACGAAACTAGGTCAAGACATCACGATTCGAAAAAAAAACATCTTTTGAATAGTAGTGGACAAGTCCGGTTCTGTTCGCCAGCTCCTCATTTATATACGAGTATATACCTTATATCTATGTATATAAAAATGAATTGATGATCGTAAGTCTCGCTAAAACTCGAGAACAGCTGGACCGATTTGGCTAATTTTGGTCTTAATTTTTTCCGAGGACTTGCACGAGTGTTTATTCTGAAATGGAAAAATTAAAAAATCATTGACTGTTAGGCGGTACGAAGTTCGCCGGGTCAACTAGTAATGAATAAAAAATCAGGCCTTATGAAAATCTTTAAAGCAGCCGACTATGCACAGATAAACTCCACACTCGATGCACTGCCAGACTGTTCGGGTCAGCACCTTCTGTTTGTTGGAGCACCACCAGCATCGGCCTCTGTTGGCAGATGATCTCATGGGGAAATGATTGCCTTCGACGATCGGTCGGTTTGTCAATGTAAATTTTGTGTTACGTCTTGTCGTTGTTGTCGTCGTCGTCTTTGTCGTCATAACCGTGTTTGTCGTCGTAGTCGTCGGTCTAGTGATGAGTCTGGTTTCCATCGTCAAGTCGATATGTCGGTACGTCTTAAGTAATTCTTCGGCCAGTATTGTTCTGAACTGTCGGTGTGATATTTTTGTATACTTAGTGTGGTGTATAATGAAACAGTTAAAAACTGCAACGTTAAAAAAACGACGGAACAATTTCTTATACCACACTCGACTTCTCACTCTTTCTATGGGTTGGGCGGATAAATACTGATCTTTACGATCAACGCCCCCCATATTTTTGTTGTAGTCCAGAACAATACTGGGCTTATACGTCGTTCGGTTGTACTTATTGCTTGATGATATTAATAGAATAAAAAAACTTCAGTTAAGCTGTAATAATAATAATAATGTGTTTATTTTCTCACCACATTATAGCAAACATTACAATTTTAAGTCAAAGAGTGGTCAAAGTCAAAGTAACGCTGTAATAATAATAACGTTTATTTCATAAGTGTTTTACAGGTTTTGTATACACTATCACTTAAACTAGGGTGGCCCCTGTGCTATAAGTGACAGGTCGAATTCGGTGTGGCCTACTAATAACTTATGGCAAATACATTTGTGTGACAAACCATTTTTTTTAATATTTTAACATGCATAATCAAAAATTAATTAAAATTAAATTAGGTAGGTATACAATGCAAAAGATCAAGCCCGTAGGTAAGCTATTGTATGTGTGAGTATTGGAACATATGTAGATGTTAATGTAAGATTAAGTGTCTGCTGTGTTTTAATCTGGTCGACCTAGCCCTACGGGTTTCTACCTTGAGATCGGATCTGCTATTACCATTTTAGGTAGTAACAGATCCACTAGACTTGTATGTATGTGTATGTGTGTGTGTGATAGTGTTGTGAGGTGTGTATGTGTGATAGCGTAGTAACTCTTTAGTAATCTGTGGTGTTGTGAGGTGTGAGTGGGTGTGTGCCTGTATATGGAGGACTATGTTACTATTATATTTACTCAGGAACGCGCAAAAGAAGTTCAGTTTCTTCATAATTTAATGTAGCTAAATAAGGTTTTACTACATTCTTGAACTGTTGAAGGGTTAATTCAGTAAATTTTAGTTGTTTATTTAGTTTTTTTACAGATAAGGAGCGGTAATATAGGGGTGTCTTTGTGCGAAATTTGTTTTGTGTGTCACGGTTGTGAGGATATTATGTTTTCTACGTCTGTTTTCGCTATTATAGCTTATATTTTTAGGCAATTTGGCATGTGCATATAATAGGTTGCCTAGGATAAACAACTGACGCACTGTTAAGATACCAAATTCTTTATACAAATTAGAAAAGTTAGAACTTTGATTGCTGCCCTTTGTGATCTCTCTAGCTTTATCAAGGTTGACTTGTGAGAACCATTATTGACGTATTCCTATCCCAGGGTTACTTCCATCTTAAAGCCCTGGTGTAAAAAAAAGGGTTGGCAACACGCAAGTTGATACCTCTGGTAATGCAAGCTTCTATAGGCTACGGATACTGCTTAACATCAGGCGGGCCGTATGCTTGTTTGCCACCCAAGTAGTATAAAAAAAAAAAAAAAAAAACCACCCCAGACAGAGATACAGTATCCTAACACTGCTTGACACAGTGAGTAGTATATAGTTTTAATAAGTCTGCTCATCTTCTATGTGTCGTAGTTTCCTATATGTAGGCAAGATTTTTCTAGTCCTATTTGCTAACAACTCTATATGTATCTATCATATGTCTGTGCAAATTAAGCTTTTCATCAACCCAGATACCTAGATATTTTATATACTTAACTCTTTCCAATTCAATACATTTGCATCATCATAGGGAGTCATCAGTATCGCAAGTATGTGCTTTTATTTTAACTTTATCAGGATTTGGTAATCCGGGAGTAGTGATCGAGAAAGTTAAGTACTTCGTTTTACTAATATTGACAGTTAACCGATTCGTTGCCACCTTCATTTTTCGAACCTATTCGCCTCGGCCCCATATAAAATTTAATTGGCCCTCCTGAATGGTGACGCACCTAGCGCGTCGTTGGACCCCGGTAATGTTTTTGATACTATTTTAAGTAGTTTCAAGTATAAATAAACAACGTGAGACCTGTTACCGTGTGTTTTGTTCCATTAATTGGTTTAGTGTGTTTTAAAGTGACTATCTACGTGTCTAATAGGAAATGGAAGGTAAGTTACAGATTTTCACCAGGAGTTGTAAACATTTGGGTCGATAATCAAAGAATATTCGTTTTTTATATCAAATTGGTGACATAAAAATACAAGTGATTATTTTTATACATTTCCGGCTTAGAGTGTTAGGTTTGATTCCCGGAAAGCGACATTCACACTATAATGTGTCTGTACCTAGCGATTGACCAGGGCCTGCGTGGTAACAAATTCATTAAATAATTTGATCTATATTCTCGAGATATTATGTATAACAGGCAATTTGTTCCGTTTTAGTGTTTACAAAAAATTACTTCTTTCAATTGTCTTTTTTAACTTAATGTAAATAATTTTATAAGTAGTTAGAGTTAATGTAGACCTTATCGCCTGTCTAGATTTTGTTTTTTTAAAGTGCGTAATGAAAAGTACATCGCTGAGTAACTGTTATAGAAGAAGTAATTTTTTGTAAAAACTAAAACGGAACAAATTGCGTGTTATACATATCTCGATAGAACTAATATAGATCAAATTTTTTAATGAATTCGTTACCACGCAGGGCATGGTCAATCGCTAGGTACAGCAGGGGCGTAGCTACCGCCGTATTTGCCGTATCAATTATACGGGGCCTCCGGGCCACGGGGACCCCCAGTGTTTAAGGAAAAAAATAAAAACTTTCTAATTTATATTATTTTACAAATGACAAAATTCTATAAAGCAATTACTTTTTTTTCCGCCTTAAGCGTGCGTTCAAAAGTTGGTAACACTCATGGCGGGTTGCGGGACTTCCCCGTTTTACTTTTACCCCCATATAAGGGCCTCCAAACAATTTTTTATACGGGGCCCCGACAAGGCACGCTACGCCACTGAGGTACAGACACATCACACTACAGCGCCATTTAGTCCCAAAGTAAGCTCTTTTACAGGCTTGTATTATGGGTACTAGACAACGGATATACATACATATACTTTTTTTTTTTTGCAAATAAATACATATTATACGAGTACATAGAAAATCAATGTCATTGTTTCTAAGAACAGATCTTAGTATATCTTACAGTTTTAGACTTTTCCATATTGACCGTTCTGAATGGGCCTCCCGGTATGTTTTTTTTTTCAGACATTAGAAAACGGAAATATATTCCGGAAACGGAACAAGAGACACAGTGCGAGGATGACCAGTTATTTGAGGAGAACTCGCAGTCCTGGGAAGTTGACAGTGGAACAAATTATGTAAGGGATACTAGGAAGAATGCAACAAAGGATAGTGCAACGTGCACAGAAAAGCAGACGGAACAGGCTATAACAGTTGCGGATATGCACGGCTGCAAATATTTTGGGCAATTTGTGTCCAATGAATTACTTCGATTTAACATTACTCAAAGATATGTTATTATGCAAAATATTATAGAAATACTTAAAAAATAATTTAATTAATACATTATGGGTATGTGTGTAAGAAAAGGTTATAATCAGGGGTAAATGAAAGAAATATTTAAGTTTTTAAAGATTTATTACATATTAAAATATACAATATTTTAATATGTTTTAATATGTATGTCTATTGTTGATTTTCGTAATTAAAAACTGCTTATTTGACTGATTATTATAGGTAATTAAGGATTTGGTTTCATAGGAACAACATAATTACTTACTTTAATTATTGAGCTGTTGTTTTACATGTTAGAACCGATTAATCATAGTGATCATTAATTGTACCTGATTATTAATAAAATCGTATATTATCATATATCAGCAATTATTCTACCTCAAATCAATAACGATCAGTATTTGTGAAATGCTCTAAAACATTCCAGGCATAATCCAGGAAAACCTGGACAGTCCGGACAGCCAAACAAAACTTCGACTCTTTTTTTGTGGACATTAAAGCAGAACCTGCATCGTTTTCTCATCGTTTTGCCATTTCTTTTGGGTAAATGTGCCAGCAAATGAATTCTACCCGGAACTGACGGTCGAATGATCTCTGATTTATTGGGTAACAGGTATTCAATTACTCGTAATCTAAAATCATACAAACTTGTCTTCCTTTCTCTATTTAAATTATAAAGGAAAAAAGAATTTAATAACTGCAACTGCATGATGTGGATAATTACTTTTTTATACCACCTTAACGTTTTATGTTCTGCACAATAATAATTTAACATTTGGTCATGCTTGTCAACTGATCTCATAAATTTATTGTATTTAACCTGCACTTTAGGTTTTAATGAATCGTTTCCGTATTTATTTTTTGAAATTATGTAGTCACTATTGTGTTCAGAACTCACGAAACAGACCTCCCTCTTATCTAGCCATTCTGTCACCGTTACGTTTTTATCGTTATGCATAACACATGCTTCATTTTTTTGTAATTTAGTATTAATTAAATCTTTGGGATTCCCTTTTTTATTTTGCCTTAAAGTGCCGGTTAAGTATGTGTTATTATTTAATAATTCGTTGGCCATATCAACGCTTGCATAAAAATTGTTTACATATATAGAATGGCCAACATTTAAATACTTTTGCGTTAGTAAACGTAATACTTTTTTTACGTGATCACGACCACCCACTACAACATCCTGAGCCCCAGCATACAAATGTATTTTCATGCAGATACCGTTATTTTCGGCTAACATATATAATTTTATGCCATATTTGTGAACTTTGTTTTTAATATATTGACGAAATCGTAATCGACCTGTCCATAATATCAGAGATTCATCCACTGTCAACTCTTTACTTGGATAATATATTTCCTCCATTGTTTTATTAAATACTTCAATTAATGAGCATACCTTTTTTAAGCTTTCATTGCCTGGAACATTTTGAACATTCAACGCTCTTAAAATCATGAAAAATCTGTTTCTAGACATGTAGTCTTTTAATTTAAAATCAAATAAATAATGTTTTTTCCAATAATCGGTCAGTCGATTTAATTTTATTATTCCCATTAGGAAAATAATGCCAATAAATGTTTGGAATTCTGGCAAAGCTATTGGTTTCCACCTTTTAAATCTTGATTGCCTTGTACTCGTGGCTTTTAGGTGTTCCCCATTCGCATTTGTACGCGTTATTATCAGTTCATAGAAATTATTGTTGAATAACAAATTAAAAAAATCGATTGGATCGGTTCCAGGCATATCTTTTTTAAGGCCAGGGTTGCCAGTAAACGGTATTATATTTTCAAGGGCCGGATTACCCATGGTCCAGGTAGCTTCTTGAAGTAGTTCCGCGTCTCGTACTGGTTCCTCATTTTCTGTAGTAGCTACCTCTTCCTCAGCCAAATCTAACCAATCATCTTCTAAAGTTTCTCCCATCAACATGCCATATAAGTCCTGGTCCGTAAATAGATTCTCCTCATATGGAAGTATATCTCTTGGAGACTCCATTGTCCCCAAAATCTCTTCTATTTCATGTTCTATTCTAGAATTCGACGGTTGATCCATTATTCTGAAAAATTAAATGCAAGGTGTAACTTACATAGCTTCAATTTTAGGTTCCTATTTTTTTATTTTTTATATTTATTATTATATAATACCGATAGCATCTTCTATATTTGGTTCTAGATCACTAGTCATTATACCTACTATATCTGGTTGAGCTTTTATATTCTGGTAAGTTTGTTATTTTGGAAAAAAACTTAAAAAATAACGTTAGCTTTGTTGATAATTTATTACAATTTAAACTTTGTTCAATAAAAATCAAATAAATTATTTTTTATGATAAATAATTACTATTGTCAAATCTCTTTTTAATTGTTACACACAATACTATAAAAGTCACCGAGAGTTCCGATAATCCCTATAAGTGTGAGCAAGAGTATGATAAAAATGATGTATAACTCAGTTTGCGCTTTAGTAACGGCTCAAATACTAATCTTAATAGAAACAAAAACCCGACTGCTTAAACATAGTCTGTCAGAATCAATGCCCTTCCTTTTGGCTTCGACGTAATGTGGTAAAATAATTGACTTAATGCGTTTACAAATTGTACAGTTTAGTAAATGTATGGCAACGAACAATCCAACATCATAATTTGTCAACATTGTCATAAGTACCCTTAGTAAATTTTAATCACTTTCTAGTAGCGGCGTGGGGCCATTTAGGTAAGCCGAATCCTAACCGGCTTTCTTTTTTTAAAAGAAACTATTTATTAACAATACTGAAAAAAAACTATATACTACCCACCGCTACTCCTGTCTAGTTATTAAAAATAAGAAATTCATAGCAACTTACCTTAAATAAACGGCAAGTAGATTGATTCAAATTCGGATTCCAGTAACACAAGCCAAACAGTTAACACAAACGTAAAATCGGAGTCCAGTATCACAAGCCACAATGTTATTTATCACTAATGCAAAATCACGGGAGTCCAGGTACACGCAAGCGAATGTCGTCGGTAGGGTCAAAAGTAGTAAGGGAGCACGTCTGATGTCTGAAGATTGCACAACAGGAGTGTTCTCAAAAAGGATAAATCACCATGCGCAGGGACACAAATATTTTGTCGCGTCTTTTGTTAGCGGGTGGGTGAGCGGGGTGCGCGTGTCAGCTCTCTGTCCCGCGCACCCCGCTCACCCACCCGCTAACATCTTCCCCAGCTCCCTTCTTACCCCGCAGGCGATACGCGAGTTAAATGGTTTGTCTATAGAAACTTGTTTATTAGTTCTTGACTTTGGTGCGCTAAAAATTATTGCATGCAGTAAATATTTTTGTAAATATGTAGTTACTATAATATTATTGATGGCGACAGTCAACATATCTCCACCTTGTTGTTTGTGAATAATTATGGATGAATAAACAATTATACCATGTGGTTGACGACCGCTGACAATTTGACTTTCCAAAATAATCTAGTGGCCACTGATATTATTGTCTCTAATGTGTTATTTTTAATGTTAAATAAAAGGATTTTTGGTTAAAATTCAATAAAAAGTATAATCACAACAATTTTCTAATGACGCGCTCGTCGCGTCATGGGCCTCCCTGAAGGTTTCTTTATGACGCGCTAGGTGCGTCACGGGCCATCAATCGGTTAAACTAGGGTGGCCCCTGTGCTATAAGTGACAGGTTGAATTCGGTGTGGCCTACTAATAACTTATGGCAAATACATTTGTGTGACAAACCATTTTTTTAAATATTTTAATATGCATAATAAAAAATTAATTATAATTAAATTAGGTAGGTATACAATGCAAAAGATAGGTAAGCTATTGTATGTGTGAGTATTGGAACATATGTAGATGTTAATGTAAGATTAAGTGTCTGCTGTGTTTTAATCTGGTCGACCTAGCCCTACGGGTTTCTACCTTGAGATCGGATCTGCTATTACCATTTTAGGTAGTAACAGATCCACTAGACTTGTATGTATGTGTATGTGTGTGTGTGATAGTGTTGTGAGGTGTGTATGTGTGATAGCGTAGTAACTCTTTAGTAATCTGTGGTGTTGTGAGGTGTGAGTGGGTGTGTGCCTGTATATGGAGGACTATGTTACTATTATATTTACTCAGGAACGCGCAAAAGAAGTTCAGTTTCTTCATAATTTAATGTAGCTAAATAAGGTTTTACTACATTCTTGAACTGTTGAAGGGTTAATTCAGTAAATTTTAGTTGTTTATTTAGTTTTTTTACAGATAAGGAGCGGTAATATAGGGGTGTCTTTGTGCGAAATTTGTTTTGTGTGTCACGGTTGTGAGGATATTATGTTTTCTACGTCTGTTTTCGCTATTATAGCTTATATTTTTAGGCAATTTGGCATGTGCATATAATAGGTTGCCTAGGATAAACAACTGACGCACTGTTAAGACACCAAATTCTTTATACAAATTAATTGTGTGGTATCTTCTTGGCTTGTTTGTTAGAACTTTGATTGCTGCCCTTTGTGATCTCTCTAGCTTTATCAAGGTTGACTTGTGAGAACCACCCCAGACAGAGATACAGTATCCTAACACTGCTTGGCACAGTGAGTAGTATATAGTTTTAATAAGTCTGCTCATCTTCTATGTGTCGTAGTTTCCTATATGTAGGCAAGATTTTTCTAGTCCTATTTGCTAACAACTCTATATGTCTGTGCAAATTAAGCTTTTCATCAACCCAGATACCTAGATATTTTATATACTTAACTCTTTCCAATTCAATACATTTGCATAGGGAGTCATCAGTATCGCAAGTATGTGCTTTTATTTTAACTTTATCAGGATTTGGTAATCCGGGAGTAGTGATCGAGAAAGTTAAGTACTTCGTTTTACTAATATTGACAGTTAAAAAAATATTTTTTAGCCATTTTAGTATCACTTTCAGGCCGTTTTCTGCTGTATAAGTTACTTCATCCCAAGTTCTACCTTTGAATATTATGGCTGTGTCTTCAGCATATGTTACAATTTTTGCGTTATGTATACTAAAATTACACAGATGGTTTATATAAATTAGAAAGAGAGTAGGGCCGAGTTTACTTCTTTGGGGCACGCCGAAGGCTATCCGAGCTTCATCACTAATATGAGATCCGACTTTTACACGTTGTTTTCTATCAGTCAGATAGCTACTGAATATGTCAAGGGATTTTCCGCGTATTCCAATGTTTTCCATTTTTACTATTAATCGTGAAATAGAGACAGTGTCAAATGCCTTCGCAAAGGGACAAACAAAAGTGTATTGGGGTATTCTTGGACCAAGAATACCCCAATACACTTTTGTTTGTCATCTAGCTCCTTAACCACTGTTTCAGTTAGAACCTTTAGAGCATCTTCGGTGGATTTACCGGCAATGAAACCATATTGGTTATTTGAAATAATTTTAAATGTTTCTAGGTATCGTATTAATCTTTTATTCAGTAGTTTTTCCAGTATCTTGGACATTGCAGGAAGGACCAATATTGGCCGGTAGTTATTAACACCGTCTCTATTTCCCGACTTAAAAATTGGATGGATGAGTGCTATTTTAAAAAGCTTGGGAAAGATTCCAGTTTTAAAGCTAAGATTATATACAAAGGTGATAATGGTAGTTAGTACGTGCTTAGCAGCTTTGATTATTTTATTTGAGATGCCGTCATAGCCTATGGCACAGTCATCTTTCAGGTTATTGATAATTGACACTACTTCAAATTAATCTGTATCGAGCAGTACAAATGAATGTGAAAAATTAGATATAGGATCATGTTCCGGAAAGGAGTTGTTCGTTTTAGCGATTTCATCAGCGAGCCTTTGGCCAACCGTCGAGAAGTATTCATTAACTGTATTAACCGCTTTATATGGATCTTTATCTAAATCAAGTAGGCTTTCGTTATTGTTTTTATGTTTATGAATAGATACTATAGTTTTTATTAATTTCCTCGATTTCATCAGCGAGCCTTTGGCCAACCGTCGAGAAGTATTCATTAACTGTATTAACCGCTTTATATGGATCTTTATCTAAATCAAGTAGGCTTTCGTTATTGTTTTTATGTTTATGAATAGATACTATAGTTTTTATTAATTTCCATGTCTGTTTGGGATTGTTTTTTGCTTTATAAAATTCTAGATTCTCATAGTTACATTTTACATTGTGGATAATGTTTTTACAGAAGTTCCTATATCTGTTGTAAATAAATTGGGTTTCCAAGTCGTCAGGATATTTTTTTACTTTAAGGTGAAGTTTGTCCCGATGTCTGATACAGCGTAATATTATTTTATCCCTTTTATACTTATTAATACATTAATTAACTAATTACCCTAATTAAAAATTATTGACGCTTAAAGGTGTTTTTACTGGGAAATAGACTAATTAGTTCTAATGACAATATCTTATAAGTTTGCAATTATTAGCAGCTAATTTTTTTTTAATGAGTAATAATTAGACTTCCAAGAATATTTTAATATATCATTCACTGGTAGGCAGCGGATGGCAAGACAGTTTTAAGGTCTGTTTTCAGAAATTCTAACGAAAATTTACCATATTTTAGAAATCCTAATAAAATAATGAAAATGACGACTATCATTAAATCATATTTATATTTTCTAAGGTACATACTGTGATATATTGTTAGATTAAAATAGTTTTTCCAAAACAATGTAATTGTATCTATCAATAGAACCAAAAGAACGATAAAAAATCAACTAAATTGCACAGTTTTCTGTTCATTAAGTTATCAAAATCGATTACCGTTTTTATAAACAGACTTTTGAAAAGAATACATTAGGATTATCTTAGTTCAAGTGTCTATTTTATGTATTTAAAGTTTAAAATGAACTTCATGTACCCAGCCAATTTGGACTTCTTTCCTCCGATCTCCCACTGCAACGGCACAATTGTATGATACGTCATTGTAACCACAAAACTATTTTCATTGCAAGTTAATAATGTAAAATTGCGTCTTTGTAGCTCCTATACTTAATAGAAAAAAATGACATATTTAACTTAGCGGCGATGTAGCTCCTTGACACGTACACACTATGCGGAGCGCCCCGCGCAACTGACTGTTTGGCCGTTGTCACCCAGAATTTGCGCGCGAAAATGGAATATTTCAACAACGTCTTTTCGTTTTTTAGCGGGTTATTTTTGAACTAATAAATATGACGTTTTCACTCCTAACGTAGATTATTATCGGGATCATTGTGATGAAATTAGATCAATTCCGCATTTTTTTTGCAGTGACACTGTCGCTCCAAATGAGCGGTATGTGTAATGTGGTCCGTGTTTGACTTATGAATAAATAAATTAATGAATAAACTTCCGAGTTAAACCTTTGGGTGCGTTACTGAGCGAATGAGTGGTTAACCATACCGAGTCACTAACCTTTAAAACTGGAGATGAACGTCGGGAAGTGTGAGCATACTCTTTCCTAAGATCTTCAGAATCAATAAATTTAGAAAGATAAGGTGTGATCTGGGGAACAAACGCTTCTTTATCCAAAATTGCGCGCAGGTCATGCTGTGCATCAAAAGGTGTCCGCATTTCGCGGCCATACATCATGATGGTGTTAACCCTGTGGTTGAACAAGTTGCAGTGTTGAGGGCGAACCTTACCTGAGGTAAGATCTGAGGATCCACGTGCGATGCTCATTCTTGACCAGCGTAGCCAGCTGATTCTTCCGGTTTGTGACTGTTGCATGGCGGCCATCATGGCGGCAACTTGTCCGAATGAAAAACTTGCGGCGTGTTTCGTGACCTTGTAATTGTCTACATACAAGGCGATCTCGTCGTCCGAGGGTGTCGCGGGATCCTTTCGCGTACGAGGCATGATGGATGAAGGCAACCTCAGAGTACTTTTAAGCTATACTTAAAAGTACTCTGAGGTTGCCATCATCCATATGTACTGAAGTATATTAAATTTTACTAGTTAATAATAATAATTTCAACATCAAGAATGTTCACCGCAACTAAGTGTATATTTTCTTGCATAGGTATAATTGGTGCTGCCTGTGATCTGCCGCATGCCGTACAGTATTTAGGTTACCAAGGAGCTCGATCCTGTATATGGTGACCCCAGGGCAGTGTAGTAACATATCTCTTCTTGCCTCGTACAAGCTCTGAGAGACTGTCTGTATAACAAAGAGACTGTTATTGAACCATGATCTGTCATGACGACATTTTGCCTAGTACTTTTTTCGCCCTAGTACGGTTTATTAACAAAGTATGAAGATGTGAGATTGGCAGGGCCACTATAGGTTCCTGGCCTACAGCATCCATACTTGATCTTCTTCTAGCAAGTTCATCTGCAATGCCGTACCCGGGAGACGCTGTGTCCTGCTAAATAAACAAATGAGCATTCATCAGCATTCTAACAATATATGATTGTATATAATTTATTATGTTACACCTAAACAAACCTTTAAGCTTGTCTAGGTGTAACATTTTAATTAACCTTATATATCTGGTAATTAATAAATATATGTCGACGCGCAGGCAAACCAGCGTGTCAATCTTAGTGTTGTAATTTAATACGGTCGACTGAATAGAATTACTTTTTGTTAAGTACAGTTTTTGTTACTTTAGTTTTAAAATCATAATGGTCACTTTTTGTGTTGTATAATAAACTGCACAGATGTTTGTTGCGACCCTTCCAAGAGGGCTATTGAAATATTTCGTAGAAGAGACGGTAACATGTGCATTTGCAAAACATGTGCTTTGCCGAACGTAGTCGTGGGTCGCCCTATAATAAAAACATTAAAAACTATTTTTTGCGCTCTAAAGACCCAAAGAGAAAACTGGGCGAGAGCAAGGGGCATTCTATGCTGAGCCATTGCGAAGTATAGGCACGACCTACGAACACGTTCCTCTCCGCGAAACTTAATATTGTTAGTAATATTGTAAGATCGACCCTTGTATGTACCAGTGCTATTTCAAAGACTATTATAATTACCATTATTGTGAATATCTATTGAAGTCACGCTACCCATAACGCCCAATAATTACGACTGCTGCTACAGTAACGACACGAAGATTCCCACCTTTTACGCTTCGATATCAGAAGTGGGATTCGCGTGACTCAGAAAAAAGAAAATATGCCGCGTGGAAGAGCAAGTATAGTGACAAGCGAAGAGGACAACTCGCAATAGAAATCAATGTTAGAGGCGCAAAATGATAATTTGCGGGCACTTATCAAAACCCTGCATACACCGGCAATGAGCAGATCACTCAACCTTGTCTCATGACCAGCATTCAATCCCGATCGCCCAAACTCCGATGCGCTGTCATGGTGTACGGTTGCAGAACTGTTTCTACAAGATGATTTACTGGAGAAGAAAACCAACGTGCTTCAAGTGCGAACTAGCAAGCCACATCGCCCCGCAGTGTAAGAACCAGATATGGGAGCATTGCCTGCTGGAAGCGGAGCACCACGTGCCACCGAGCAGAAGCGTCGCATCAATATCTGCTCCACTAATCATGACGGTCAGTCGTTCCTTTTTTATTTTGATTCTGGTGCCGAATGTTCCCTGATTAGGGAAAGTATTGCAAATAAACTCTACGGGAAACGTTTGGCGTCTCTGGTCACCTTGGTAGGCATTGGTGATGGGGACGTGCGTGGTATTTGTCAAATAATGTCTAAAGTTAGAATAGAGTGGAGTGGAGGACTCTTTGTTCTACACCAATTACATATGAAAGTTAACACAATATGATATTGAGATATTATTTCATGCTTTACCAGACGCAGCGATTAATTATGACATTATAATTCATCAAGGATTTTTGTAGAAATATCTAGCAATACATATTCTATTAAAAGGTGCAAATACTCAACTTATGCGAAGTAGGTAAACAAGTGTGTACTTTCAATTCAATTGTTAACGATGTAAACGGAGAACATCGTGAAAAAAATCAATAATCGTCAATATTCGACGTCTTTTGTCGAAGAGACCCCGTCTGGACGATGGATGTGCCACTGTTGGCAAAATAGATATACGAAAAATTGACCATAACCATGAAATATTTAATTCGTCAGAAAATTATGACTCAATTGACCACTACACCTATTCTTATGTTATTTGATTCCAATTTTCCGATCGAGCTACATACAGATGCCAGTTCGGAGGTATACGGTGCGATACTTATGCAAAAGAAACAACACGTCGTTGCCTGCTATGCTAAAAATACGAGTTATATAGAGTCACGGTATCATTCGTATAAACTTGAAACTTAAGATGTCGTAAACTCAATTAAACATTTTCGTCACTTTTTACAATGTAGGACATTCACGGTAATTACATACTGTAATTCTTTGTAAGCGTCACCTAATAAGCTTGATTTAACAGCTTGAGTCCACAGATGGTGGGCGTTTGTATAATATTTATTGTAATTATACAAAGAAACGGAAGTAATATGTCACTCGTAGATTTCCTATCTCGAAATCCACTACCTTCGGAAAATGACCAACAGAGTAAAACAAAAGAGAGTGAATTTGTTAGAGATTTCACATGCCTGGTTACTAGCTGAATAACAGCAGGATTTAGAAATAGTTGATTTAATAACAAAAATAAATAGTGACGAAATAACTAACGATTTGCTAAACTCATTGATTGATGCATTCACAAAATATGTTATACTACAACATTCTGTGCGTATAAATACAGCGAATGCTGTCGAAGCTTTAAAGTATGTAGGTACATTTATTTGGTACCCCGTCTCGCGTTATAGCGGACCAGGGTGGGTGTTTTGCAAATAAAGATTTTCGGGACTTTTGCAGTAGACACAATGTAATGTTACATCTAATAGCTACTGGTACATGCAGTGCAAATGGGAAAGTCGAACGAGTAATGAGTATCTTAAAAAAACATGCTGAATGCTGTAGAAGTAAAAAAAAAAAAAAAGGATAGGACGTGGCAAGATGCCAAGTAAGTTGCTATTAATTCGACAATTGATCATGTGACCAAAGCGAGTCCAATAGATTTGCTTATTGGAAAAATGGCGCAACATTTTACCTTATTAGCCCTTGGTAACCAAGACGAATCAGAGATTAACTTAGGCGAAATTAGAGATTAACTAAGGTGAAATCAGAGATTAACTTAGGTGAAATCAGAGAAAGAGCGGTAACTCTAATAGTAGTTAAAAATGCTCAGTTGGATAAGTCAACAGCAAAAATTTTCTGTTGGCAACTTTGTGTTAGTGGAAAACCACGAGAGAAATCAAACAAAATAAGATCCTTAATTCAAAGGCCCATTAAAAGTTGTTGAAATACTTGAGGGCGATAGATATTTGTTGAAAGCTTTGGATAGTAATATAACCTATTAGCATGCACACGACCGTGTACGTTCAATACCAGACTTTTAGGTTTCCACAGAACTAGATTATTTTTCTGAAGTTAGTAGCGACAGGTCAGGTCTAACCGTTGTCGACGCTGTCAAATACTAGTAATAAAGTATTTGAAATACTATGAGTTGTTGTTCTGAGAATGACCTGTTAATACAAGATTAATGTGAATATGATGTTTACGTGACTTATGTGTTGTGATCACTCACCGTCGATCGTAGGTCATATTCCTAACCCAGTCTAGCTGGTGTCGGAGACTGCGCGGCGGCGGTGGGTGGCAAGGGCAGAGCTGTGTGCTCGTGTGGGACTGAGTGTCCATATTGTGGCCAGTGTGCCAGTGAGAGCTGTGCGCTCGTGTGGGACTGAGTGTCCATGTTATGGCCAGTGTGCCAGTGAGAGCTGTGTGCTCGTGTGGGACTGAGTGTCCATGTTATGGCCAGTGTGCCAGTGAGAGCTGTGTGCTCGTGTGGGACTGAGTGTCCATATTGTGGCCAGTGTGCCAGTGAGAGCTGTGTGCTCATGTGGGACTGAGTGTCCGTGTGATGGCTTGTGTGCCTATGTGGGCTGCGTGCCCGAGTGGGTTGTGTACCCTGTAATGGCTGTTATACCAGTGTTAGTCAGAGGACCTGATGGGGTTGTGAGCTAATATTGGCCGGTTCCTCAAGTAATGACAAAGCACTGGGCTGCGTGCCCTGTAGTGGCCGTTATGCCAGTGTTAGTCAGGGGGGTTGATGGGATTGTGAGCTAATATGGGCCGGCTTCTCAGGCACCGACAAAGCACTGGGCTACGTGCCTGTTATGTCTGTTATGCCAGTTTTAGTCAGAGGTCCTGACGGGATTGTGAGCTACGTAGTGGCCGGTTCCTCAGGTACTGACAAGGCGCCCTTAGTGTTATAAAAGTCACATAAACACAAAGTTATTATGTTTTAAAAAACCTTGGTTAATTAATGATCGTGGTCTTAATTATAACAACATACTAATAGCAAAGAATTGATATTTGTTGATAATTGACAATGTGGAAACCTAACAGTCAAAATTTAAATGTTAACAGCAGGATAGCCGAGTGGTATCTACAAAATAAAATATGTTTGTAGATGAGGCTAGAAAGCAATAGACATAGCACACGAGGACGTGTGATAGTCAGGATCGCCGTGTCGACGCGCAGGCAAACCAGCGTGTCAATCTTAGTGTTGTAATTTAATACGGTCGACTGAATAGAATTACTTTTTGTTAAGTACAGTTTTTGTTACTTTAGTTTTAAAATCATAATGGTCACTTTTTGTGTTGTATAATAAACTGCACAGATGTTTGTTGCGACCCTTCCAAGAGGGCTATTGAAATATTTCGTAGAAGAGACGGTAACATGTGCATTTGCAAAACATGTGCTTTGCCGAACGTAGTCGTGGGTCGCCCTATAATAAAAACATTAAAAACTATTTTTTGCGCTCTAAAGACCCAAAGAGAAAACTGGGCGAGAGCAAGGGGCATTCTATGCTGAGCCATTGCGAAGTATAGGCACGACCTACGAACACGTTCCTCTCCGCGAAACTTAATATTGTTAGTAATATTGTAAGATCGACCCTTGTATGTACCAGTGCTATTTCAAAGACTATTATAATTACCATTATTGTGAATATCTATTGAAGTCACGCTACCCATAACGCCCAATAATTACGACTGCTGCTACAGTAACGACACGAAGATTCCCACCTTTTACGCTTCGATATATATATTTATTAATTAACAGGTGCTAAATGTAAAGGAAAACTTGTAAGGAAATCCCTCATCTTGGTATTCTAATGTTTTCAAACACACTTTCATTAATTACAACTACTCACCATTATTTTTTTCTCATTTATATTTATCAAGAACTTTCAAAGCCTCTTTAATTAAATCCAACCACTGAGCTTGCAACTGTAACTCAGTATCTTACTGGCGATTTTTTTCTCTTTCTTAATCTACAAAAAGCCTATCTCTCTCCCTGTTATCCTCTCTTGCATTTGCCTCACATCTAACAAAATACTCTTGTGACGTTATTATTAATTTAGAGAGATATTTAGGTTGTGTCCGACCGCGTGGGCTAGTTGACCCGTGTGGCCGGTTAGGATCACGCCAAAGAAAAGACTTAATATACAGACAAATATATATATTACCACGACAATAATACACAAGTACAAGAAAGAGAGAACACTAGACACTCTGGGACGTAGGTCCTAGGCACAAGGTATGCTGAGGTGCCCGTAGTAATAGCAGAGAACCTTATGGACGATGCGCAGGTGAGAGGGCTGGTGGCGGCCGCGACCGAGGTTTGTATAGCCTTGGCGCGAGTTGTAGGCTGGTGAAGACGGACGAGAGGGGCGTGACGTCACACTCTTCCATACTCTCTGCATTGCGTTTCCTATTACGTTGGTGTTCCTTGGGTGGTGGTGGTGGAGTGGTTTGTCTAGGAGGGACTAAGGGTAACTGTGGTGGTAAATACATTATTTGCGAATTCACTCATATTTACTTTTTATTATATTTATAAACGACATTAAAAGTTGCTTCATTAACTCTAACTTCATAATGTACGCTGATGATATTAAGATCTACAAGACCTGTTCTAATATTCAAGACTGTTATCTTTTACAGGATGACCTTGATCGACTGTCCTCATATTGTTCAAATAATAAACTTCAACTCAATCTGTCTAAGTGTAATGTTATATCATTCACTAAAAAAAGAAACATTATTTCACATAATTATACCTTACAAGGCACTAATTTGCAAAGCGTAGACCGGGTCCGTGACCTCGGAGTTTTTCTCGACTCTAAACTTCACCTGGATTCACATATTGACTATATTATTAACAGGGCCTACAAAATGTTCGGTTTTGTTATGAGATCCTCGCGTGATTTTAAAAGACCGACCACATATCTAACTCTATTCAATACTCTTGTTCGTTCTCAACTTGAATGCGCGGTACAGATTTGGAATCCTCTTTACGACAAATACAACAATAAACTTGAAATGGTTCAGAAAAAGTTTTTACGAAGCATGAATTATAGATGTCATTACAGCAAATTGTCGTACAAGGACTTACTAGTAAAGTACAGATTATTAAGCCTGGAGTCCAGACGAGTCCTACTTATGGCTGTAACGCTGCATGGCCTATGTAACAACAAGTTCGATTGCAGTGCTATCACGAACCAGTTATGCTACATTGTGCCAAGAACTGTGCATCGAGGGGTCCGCACGAACCGCGTGTTTTACACAGTTAAATGCAACACCAACGCTGGTGTGCGCGCTCCTCTTCGCCAACTTGTTCAAGCGTACAACACACACTTCACAAATATTGATATATTTGCTCTCTCGGACTTTAAATTTAAGACACAAGCACGCGAGATACTAGTAAATAAATAATTTAATTTAATGATTCACTTCCTACTATAATAACTTACTACTTTATTAAATATCTTTTACGCGCACTTTCAATCTTCTGCCCTTTACTTCTGCTGAGGACAATAGTGTGGGTTGTACGTTTGATCTAGATTAAGCTAGCTTTATACTGTGGGTAATATTGTAATGTGCAACCGTTTTTTGTCCCAATAAAGAAAAAAAAAAAAAAAAATATTGCTCGTAAATATGTCCACTTTTTAATGAACCTCATTAGTTATTTTAATCACGCGAGTGAGAGGTGTATTCGCCAATAGATTGGTCCTAGCTGTTGGTGTTGGTACCGCCAGCAGTGGTGGTCGTCTCCGCCTCCACACAAAGTGATCTGGGACATTCAGATGTAAACACTGCAGTACTCCTGGATTGTGCTCCTTACCTCGTGAACTGTTTTGGCTTTTCATTTCATTTCATGGTCATTTGTGCTGCGTATGCTAACTCTTCAGTAGAATGACTATGACAAAGTTCGGCAGTTTTCCTGCGTTTTGACTGGTCACTGAATTCCATCATCAGCCATATAGGGTTTGGCGAAGGAGAGCTTTTATTTACTGCTTAATATCAAGTGTATATTTATATAAACTATGAACAATTAACACATAGTGTATAACAATAATAGTCAAGAAGAAAATGGCAACCAGTCCTCGTAACCCGATTGGTTTAGCGCATCCCTCGCCGTCGCCGTCACAACCAGGCCTCAAGTAAAGCGATGAATTAGAAGTTCAAATGCCACCAGTATGGACACGCAGCTTAATCTTGCAGAGACGCCTTCCCTACTTGTGGACTTTGTGGTGTAGCTGGACACTCGATGCTTGACTGCACTAAAAGAGATGAGTCGCCGAAATGTGCAACGTGCTCACATTTCAAAAAAACCGAGTGACCACAAAACAGGAGTTTCTGAGTGTCCAGCTAGAAAAAATAGCCAAATCCGGCGCCTAGAGTGTCCTTCATTTGAATTGGGAGTTGATATAATTCTTTGCCAAAGAAATTCATATTTTTAACTGGGTGACCTTGTTTGGAATGAACATATCATGCTCAAGCCAAGACTTCCGCATTTCAAGTTTATATACAAACACACACCAATATGTGACCAATGTGATTTTTTAATTACATCAATAGAAAATAAACATGAGTGTGCAGTTTCAAAAGTGATTATTACAACAATATAATGTTATCTTATCTTATCTTATCTTAACCAATTTACAAAACTCTATTTATGTGTAGTATGTAATTAGAGAATACGATACGTTACGTAACGAGTACGTTACGGTACGTTACGAGTACGTTATTATAGAATAACTATAATTGTATTATGTAGTCATATAAGCATAATAATAATAAGTTATTACTATAAGTAAATCAAATATATTTTGATCTGTTTAAACACTTAGCATATTAAATATTTTATCTTTTTTTTGCGCCTATTTTAAATGCACATACCGCCTGTGATACCGTGTGTGATTCTACTTAGTACAGGCAATATAATTTGTAGAGCACATTTGTTATTTTGTAAGACTTATATGTATAATTTTGTACCTATTTCGATAAATAAATAATAATTATAATTATATACCACACGCCCCATCAAAATTTAAAAAAAAAACAAAAGATTAATAGATTTTGTCTTTTTTTTTTTACTCAAAATACAATTTCGTTCTATTCTTGTGAACAATTTCCTCTTTATTATTACGAAATATTTTTACATTAGGTTCAATATCTTCCAAAACGTTATAGGGGCCAGAATAGACATTACTAAATTTATTGAGTTTGGCGACTAATGGCTATATTGAAAAATGACGAGGTATAAAAATGCCTATGTTCAAACATAAAAACTCTTAAACATTCACAAAAACCATTGCATACGATACCTACTTACATAAATTTGCTTACTTTACCTAGAAAACGTACATTCAGTATTAATTACTATTAATTATATTTTAATCGGATATAAAAAAAAAATATTTTTTGTATGTTTTGTCAAAAAGAACTACTGAATTTTGTCTATTTGGTATTGAAGAGTAAGACAAGTAATGCTTTATTATGTAATCTAAATGCACAGATTATTTTCTAATTTTGTCGATGAAATAGAGACACAATTACACATAAAAATTCCCAAGAGGCCATCTCTTGGGAATTTTTAAATATAAACGTATATGCCACCCTTCCAATAAGTTAGTCGATTTGTGGAACAACTCAAGTGCATGCCGAATATTTACCAAGCCAATGTTTAAAAAAATATTTTCTGAATGATGTCAACTCATCACTTAGTGCAGCTGCTTCTATCATTGAATTCCATCCTTCCAAAATATCTTCCGCGGGAACATTTCAAACGAGTCAAAAATGCGCAAGTCGCGCTCGGGGGTTGGTGCGTGATACAGTTTTACCAACTACACGCACGGTGTTCCGTGTACAAGCCAGCCTGCGCAGGCAAAACTTTGATGATACTTGCACGTGTGGTAGGCCCATTGGACACGCTTGGGGTTGGTAGTTCTTGGTCTTTTGTGAATAAAAGTAAGTCAAAGTACCAAAGAGTTGGTTTATAAACATCTTCTTGGGAGCTTCCACATTTTTTCCGTGACTCCGTTACTTTCTTCAATTCTTTGCGAAATGCACCTCTTAAATTCTGTATTTTTTTTGCTGACGAAATCGCGATCAGCTGAAACAAAACCTACTGACTTGCAAAAATCAACGAGCTCGTCATATGCTTTGTTTCTCATATTCCTGTTAGTATACTCCTTACTTTTTATCTTCCAGGGACACGGATGTTCACGGTACAAACGAATGAACTCTGTGATAGCTTCGACGCTCCAAAGCGCCATTTTTGTAATTTACGTTTATACGTGATCCGCGCGTAAAACTGTGAGACATGCACTCGCGTCGAGGTGCCAGATCGGACTGTTACATAGAGTATAGTAACTACTAAAAAGGAATAGAGAGGAAAGTCGACCTTAAACAACGGCAACGAAGAAAGTGCTGCCGTCTATGAAACTTTATCAGAACTTAATACCAAGGTCGTGGTTATAGGTACCTGTTTACGTATAGGTAGCTAAACTATTATGTATTTTAAAATATTGAAAGTTCGTGGACTGCGAAGGCGACTTTTACACCGTAGTCAAAATTTGAATTTAACAATAAAAATAAATACTATAACAAGAACAATTAAATGCAAATAGGGCTGCTGGTGCAAAGCCACCTGAAAATAATAAAACAAAATTATTGTAACATGATTTTTTAATCACATAATTAGCTTTCATTTAGATACAATATCTGCAATCACCGGGTAATTACGATAGCCGGGGATATTCCGAATTGTGTTATTATTTCTACCATTTACATACCACCTTTTATTATAAAAATTATAATTATTAATTAATAATGCCACGGCGATATTTAAAATACATCGCTGCTGTTGGTAGTAATTAATAAAAAAGGAATATACCAACAAAACCCCCCTGCTGTCGTAATAACCCCAGTGCAATAGTGTTACAGTTAAAATCTAGTCTTAGAACTAAACCAAAAAAGTAAATGGCATGATTATTATGCCATTTACTTTTTTGGTTTAGTCCTATGTTTCATGAAGTATGAAAGGGCTGCTAATTTATTTTGGTCTTCACCCTCGTAATTGTATTTACCTGATAAAATTCTATTAACACTTTTGTACCAACTATACAATAACAGATTTGTTGAGATATCTGTAAAGTATTTTATAACAATTTCTCTATGTTTATCACAATAGAGATACGAAAAGTCAGAGATTATTTCTACGAGAGATTTAATTCTTTCTTTTACACCTGGTACGTGCACATCGTGTGTTAAAAAATTGGATACCACAGATTAGATCTGGCTAAAAGATAATGATGCATTTTGAGATGGATATACGAGTACTAGCCAACTTTTATTTTTATTATACTCCTTTAACTTTATAAAATCGTTTCCTGGTTCGTTTTTACTGCCACAAAGAGAAAGATTACATTTTTTGCACCCTTTTACAGCTTAATACTTTTGTTAAAGCCCATCCACAAACATAATTTCTTTGGAAGATGCCAGGAGTTTCGGTGTCGTCTATCCTAAACAATTCAAGTGGCTCACCA
Source organism: Trisateles emortualis (assembly GCA_947095525.1). Lineage (NCBI taxonomy): Eukaryota > Metazoa > Arthropoda > Insecta > Lepidoptera > Erebidae > Trisateles > Trisateles emortualis. The sequence continues at coordinate 555,418 of OX352756.1, forward strand.
ATGTGCACATTAATATTTACCAGTTTCTTCCTGGATTTTTCTTTTTCAGTAATAAAAAACTGCAGTGACTGTAGGCAAGAATTTGTGTCCTCTTCACAATTTGCACGAGGTGAATGGTGAGCACTAAAATTGTTTAATAGCAATGTTTTATATGCTCCCTCAAACCCTACACAATTTGGTGACACATTACGTACACCCATACTCCTGACATTTTCAAAGAAATTTTCCAGAGGATCCTGGTTGCAGTTTCGAGTCAGGAAACAATCTTGGGAGTATTTCTCATTTAAAGTTTTCCATAAAAGCTGGAATCCCTCTATGGTTATAATCCATTTTTTTACAGTTGGAACTCGTTTTTCTATTTTGCTTACTCTATCTACATAGCGTACAGAATTAAAAAATCTTTTTGCCTCATTCCACAGTTTGTGATGTGGAGAGTTTTTTTTTACTGCTCCAGTATAAATTTTGCCATTTTTAACATAAAAAAAAGTGCCGCCATTTAGGCTATAAAATAACTTGTCATTCATTTGTATAAATGGTATTATTTTTTCCATATCTTTTGGAACTTCATTCCTAATAGACAAATGTTTTATGCCCACTGCTACGCTGTGACTAAATAGTTGTGCAGCTGGCTTGACCCGCATTTTATTATTTTTTTCGGGCAGTACATGCTCCTCTGTGAGTTTGTGCATCAACCGCAGCTCACCATAACATTTGTCAGCCTCATAGAGCATGTTAAAATATTCCCATTTCACAGTTACATCATCTTTTGATGTTGGATCAACAAATATTAAGTCTTTATTTAGTAAATTATTCCTCAAACCCTTTAAGAGGTGTGGCACATCATATTATTATATGGGTATTATTTCCATTTCACCAACAATGAAAATATTGTTTTCAAAATTTTGCTCCTTCCTTAAATACTATCGCTTGGCATCTAATATGAGGCTGTTGATAGTGATATGAAGATTCCACTTTGGTCACAGACAGTCACTAGCACCTGAAGTCCAGTGGACTGAATATGCTTTATAACATTTATTACAATATTTTTTAAGTCTACAGACTTCATACTTTGGCTAAAGTAATAAGCAACTGGCTGCTTAATTTTTTTTCTCAGACCTTTTATCATAAATACTGTCACATGGTCAGCAAACTTATGGGTCTTGTGAGTGCCAAGATTCTCGAAACCAATAATTTCGTCCCTTGATTTGTCATAGTAGACGTGCGGCGTTATAGACATTTCGTCAAAAATCAAAGAACAAACACGGTCTTCGGCATTCATTTTTGAAACTGTTTCTTTTAACTATTCAAAAATTATTTTGTTTATGCCGGGAACTAATTTTACGGCTTTTAAAACATTTAACAGTGTCTTCTTAGATAGCAAACAAAAATACTTGCTGAGAAGGCTATAACTTTTCGGACTCCTTTTCAGCAAGGAAAGCGACAGTACTTTTTCTTCCTCAATAAATCGTCGACCTCGTGAGCTTTTTCTTGACTCCTTGCATTGTAAGCCAGTAAAAATTCTGGCCGCCTTGGACATACTACTTGATACTTAAACAGACGATTGTGCAATTCTTTCTGCCCTTGCCAGTCGGGTTTTGAATGACTCTTCTTTATTTTTTATCCGGGTGACCATTTTCTTCGGATTAATACAGGATACTTTCTATCCCAGTAATCTAGAAGTTCCTAATACTAAAAAAATCAAAATCCCATAATATTTGTTAAATTAAATGTAGAGAGGACATCACACATAGATTTAAGTGCATGCTTCTTCTATTTGGAATCTTTGAAATATTTATTTAGTAAGTTTAGTTGAGCTTACCACTTATTTATTTATTGTACGTACCCCAAACAATAAATCAATTATTTACATAGACAAATACTAACTTACCTTTGCATAATGTTTGTGATTTAGAAGGTTTTTTCTCAATATACGGCATACAAGCATCTACTGAAGTTTGCATATCCACATGGCTCGTCAACACAACATCTATAAAGAAAAAAGTAAATACTCATAAGAAGCTTCAATTTTATCCAATATTATGATATTTAAAGTTATAATATAAATCTAACTCAGGGCCGTGTAATATATCACATGGACTTTAACATAAGTGGCGAAATGTGGATGTACTAAGCTATAGGCAGACCTCTGCCCAACCTTTCGGGGATGTTATATTTATAAATCTAAGATTAATTGATAGAATTTAAAAATAATTGAATGACCTTCGCCTCTACAAGCATAGCAATATTCTAAGTTGCTTAATAAGTTAACCAAGCTAAGGAATGGATAAGTATACAATCACAGCAGGGCTAGTATGGCAAAAAGGGGAAAGAGAAAAATTTCTTCTCAGGACCAAAACAGCTAAAGATAATGTGACAACCAATTCATTTGTGAATGGTTAAAGTGACAATCATTTCATTTTTAGTCATATTAACTCATTGAGCTCCACTAATGAGACAATTGATTTTCTATTGTATCATACTACATAGGATATGCATGGCGCTTGAACGGTTAACAAAGGCCTTGTATTTGTCTTGTCATGGAGATATAGGTCCATGCCAGGCCTGCAAGCTTGATAAATGTTATGTATGACAACAATTATTTACCGGTATTGTGTTACAGCAGATGATGATGGGGTAGCCATTTCAACATTTTTTGAGGAAAAAGCTAGCTTCATCCTTGGTAAGCAATAATTATGTTCTGTATCCAGATCTGTTATTACTTTTGGCACACCTGAAAAATAATTTAGTGTTGGGTAATTTCTTAGTGTTAGGAAAGTGAGCATTAAACTTTGAAATACTACGAGGATGCCGGCATCCTCACACCTATTGTTCTTTAATTGTGTCTCTAATGACGGTATTCAAAAGGTTAAGAGACAAGTTTTTACTTTATAGGGGTACCTATTATATCCAGACTAATATCATAAATGGTATAGTGTGTCTGTCTGTCTGTTACCTCTTCAAGCTTGAATCATTGAACCAATTTAGATGAAATTTGGTATAGAGATAGTTTGAGTCCCAGGAAAGGACAAGGGATAGTTTTTATCCTGATATTCCCACGGGAACAACAAACTTATAAACGATAAATGATAACCTAAAAGTTCATCACCTACCCATTTAAGCACTCATTTGTCTAGTCAGGTAAACTAAGGAATTGGTTGATTTTTATAATCCTACGAGGTATTCCGTGAAGCACACCCAAACGAAGCACACCCAGACGAAGCACACCTAAAGTATTCCACTTAGCACACCCGTAGGTGGGCTTCAAATGAAAATTTAAAATAATTAATTTCCTATTCCACGAAGCACACCTACGAATATCACTCGCGTAGTGCGGGACAAAGAAATAAAAATGTCGATAGAAGAAAATATTTATTATTTAAAAGACTAAATTAAATATCTAACATCATTCAGTTTCATTATAATAATGTGACACAATATTTGTCATTTTTGTAATTTTACTATTTAAAATCACAGATTGGTTCATATTTATCTTTCCAAAAAAATAATTATTTATTATAAATTTTTCTATTATTTTCCTTTATTGTGCTCTTAATAAAATCACAGATTCTTTCATAATTATGCAATAAAAACTTGGACAAATATCAAAAATATTGTTAATATAGTTTTCCATAGAGATCTATGTTGAAGTTTTCTTAAAGCTACCTGTTTAATGACTAATAAAAATACTCTACTTTAACAAAAAAATCACAGATTGTTTCATAATTACAATAAAAACTTGGACAAATATCAAAAACATTGTAAATATAGTTTTCCATAGAGATCTATGTTGAAGTTTTCTTAAAGCTACCTGTTTAGTGACTAATAAAAATACTCTACTTTAACAAAAAAATCACAGATTGTTTCATAATTACAATAAAAACTTGGACAAATATAAAAAACATTGTAAATATAGTTTTCCATAGAGATCTATGTTGAAGTTTTCTTAAAGCTACCTGTTTAATGACTAATAAAAATACTCTACTTTAACAAAAAAAAACACAGATTGTTTCATAATTACAATAAAAACTTGGACAAATATCAAAAACATTGTAAATATAGTTTTCCATAGAGATCTATGTTGAAGTTTTCTTAAAGCTACCTGTTTAGTGAATAGTAAAAATACTCTACTTTAACAAAACAAATCACAGATTGTTTAAAATCACAAATCACAATCTTTAAGATTCTTAAATAATCTTGAAGAAATGGGCTATTTAGTATCTAAACTTATCAATTAAGTGAATTATTATTAATCAGAATCTTAATTTCTCTAGACAATGTCCAACTGAAATTAAGCCATTTTTATAATCTTTTATTATGTTTTCGATTATATTATTTTTAATTTCAGCATGTTTTTGATGATTTGAATAACCCATTTTTACTCTAATTTCGGCATAATTATTGCAATTTTTTTGGAAGCAATCTAAAAGTTTTGCCAGATTTATGGCTCTGTTTTTATTGAAAATTTTATTTATTTCAGAGTAATGAGACTCAGTATAATTATTAGTTTTATTTTTTACGTTATAACACGACCATTTGTCGTGCCATAACTTATGTTCGAGCCATTGAGTTACAATGTAATCGTTAAATCTAGAAATACTTTCTCCTTCAGGACATTCGCTCATGATGTAGAGCCAGGCCTCATCCAAGTCTGCCAGCGGTAAATGTGGCAAAACCGTACATAAGGCAACATGTTTTCTATGTATGCTATTCTTATCTAAACCTAAGTCCCTAGATTTTTTTTTTAATGCTTTTTTAAAATGAAAATAGCATCCCCTTATCTGTGCGTTAGGAAATACTGCTGTAAAACTCCTGACGGCAGCTTCCTCAAAATCGCTTGTGAAAACATTGACTTGCATTTTGGGTATTACTGTTTTTAATAATTGAAATAATATTGTATAGGTCGATTTTTTTTTGTTATGTAATAAAGCATAGGCTAAAGGTTTAACAATATTTTCAACCTCACCGTGGATACTGTAAATTTGAAGAAATGGTTTAGGCGCGCATTTAAAAGTTCCGTCGCAGTATATATGATCGCAGCTTTCAAGTTCCTGTCTACTCTTCTGTGTAGCAAATAAAAGTATTCTCGTTTTTCCGTCGTTATAGTCAGCAAGTACAAAATCTTGAAACGGTTGAGGTACCTGGATATCAAATAAATACTTCTCTCAAATCATTTGTACTAAAATAAATAATAATAATAATTGTTTATTGTCACAAATATTTACATATGAATACATAGGATGTGTACATATTGAAGAAAGTAAGGTAAAACAAATGACTTTCTTTGAAACACTCGTGACTTTCTTTCTTTCACAAAACAAAAGCAGCCATGTTAGATAGTTATTCCATAAGTCGTTCAATATCTGCGACTGAAAAACTGACACGACATTAACAAAAAAGTCTTTTCAAAGTGAAATCAAATAGTATTATCAACCTTATCCCATTAAAATAGAATTGAAAATGGCATGCACGAATTTCTTTGCTAAGATATTAGCAAACTCTTACATGAGTTTTATTTTATGACAATAACGTTCAAATTAAAAACAAAATACATAGATTCCATGTCTCAATATTTTCATAATATTCTAAGAAAATATTAACTCTACTTACTTGTACATCTATAGGTGACTTCGCAAACAATCTATTTACACCGAGAGATTTGTTTCTCTTATTGTAGAGGCCGGACTTAACATTTTTAAATTGTGGCATATCACTGACTAAATTCAATCCTCGGTCCAATGTATCATTAAGTTTTTGCTTGTAGATTGTAGGAATAGGCTCCATGGTGGAAACTACTTGCTGCTCGAGTTCATGCATTGCTTCCTTAATTTGGGTCTCCAAAACGTTTGAGGCACATTTATGTTCCTTTATTTTAAGAACTTCTTCCATGCTACTTAATGTGAGTAAGCCATTACACCCTCTTTTAATACACCGCCACAAGGCATTACCGTTTTTATAAATCTTGTGTTTACTATATTGTTTGTTATTATACACTAACACTTGTGTCCCCTTCCGGCCAAGTACGTAATTAATAGATGGGTTAAAATTTCTACTACTTGGACCTGCCATCGGCTCCATTATATAGTTGGAATAAATTGCACGAAAAACAGAAAAAATAACAATAACAAGACCGGCGCGCGCACAATTGCATACACTCAGCCCGTGACGTCGCGATAGTGTAATGAGAACGAAGCATGTAAACAAGTTCCGGAAACGATCGGCTAAATTCGGGATGGCTCGGGAACTCAGTTGCGGGCGCACACGTTAACTATTATACTCGGTTCGCACGTTTGTAATGGCCCAAGTATAGCGCATCATGAATACGTCATAACTATGGGATTTATATATGAACATTATGAAAATTACAAGTATTGTATCACATTATTATAATGAAACTGAAAGATGTTAGATATTTAAGTTAGTCTTTTAAATAATAAATATTTTCTTCTATCGACATTTTTATTTCTTTGTCCCGCACTATGCGAGTGATATTCGTAGGTGTGCTTCGTGGAATAGGAAATTAATTATTTTAAATTTTCATTTGAAGCCCACCTACGGGTGTGCTAAGTGGAATACTTTAGGTGTGCTTCGTCTGGGTGTGCTTCGTTTGGGTGTGCTTCACGGAATACCTCAATCCTACTTCCTAGCAATATAATAGACCATGGTAGACCTTGTCTTGGATTAACGCAGGGTATTTTATACCACAGTTTCCCTGGGTTGCAGGTGAAATGCAGCAACTGGTTATCGTTTTATTCTATTTTTTTGAGGCTCTTGCTTCATCGGTAACATTTGATGATTATGAGAAAGTAATGATCATATACTGTTGGTAACATTCAATGATTTGCCAATGTCAAGGTATGAGAAAGTAATGATCGTAAACTGATGGTAACATTCGATGATTTGCCAATGTCAAGGTATGAGAAAGTAATGATCGTAAACTGTTACACAACAACTGGCTACCAAATATTTATAATAAAAAATCCTTCACATGCATACCTATTAAGTTTATGAAAGTGGTGAAAGATATAACAAATAATCGGTATACATTTTACCTTCTAAATACAGACAGGGTATAGCTTCTGTCCTCGTGTCCTGCGTTCTGGTTTAAAATGGTAGTCACACACTTTTAACGATTTAGGAACATTCTCAGGATCTTCGTGAGCTATATTTTTGGGTATGACCGATACCCATGCTTCAAAGATGCATTGGCACTCCTGGAAATAATAGTGTTTACTAAAGATAGGTACAAAAAGAAATACTTTCTATAAAGTTTTCAGAGTTGTAATGTTGATGCTAATTGTTTACTATTCTAGAATAGATATTACGATATTATGATAGCCAAAATCTTTAGAATTTCGAGCTTAAGTCATCCCAACATAGCTAAGCGATGATTATGAAAATACTGTTGTTGAATAACTTAAACAATATGTTTTAATATTAAAGAACCGCCAAATGTACTTAATACATTTCACTTCATTATTACGTGCAATACTTATGTACTTACCAAAAGTGTCGCAACCAAAAATGTAACGAGCTTGGCGAGAACTCATTGCGAGAATTGCAATGAAAAACTCTTAAATGAACACTTATATCTAACAAAAACTTAACAGCAAAGAAACAGTAATAATAACAACAAATAAAAAGTTTCAAAGTCTGTCAGTCATTGAATTACAAATAAATAATTAAAATTTAATATTAATTTACAATGTCACTAAAAACTACAATGTCAATATGTACTTAAAATGCTAATGGAAATTCAATTATTAATGTCAAATAATATATAAATGTCCCACACTTTTCAATTAAAAATGTATGTTATGTCAATGGATATTAAAATTACAATGTTCAACTTTCAATTCAAATAATAGGTTTATAATAATTTGTCGGCTAAGTATTCTTTGACCGAGAAGTATGCTTTTTTTTTGACATTATTCTTAAATTTATTAAAGTTAACAATTTCCAGCATTTCATTTGGTAAATAAATGATTCTCATTGCAGTGATTCAGAATAGGTGAAATTTTAAAAGTTTTGCGTATGAACGCAAAACATTTAAGATATCATCTATTCTGAATCATAATTAAATAATTAACTATGTTATTTAATTATGATTTTACTATAAAACACCTTATTGATTAAAAATATATAACTTTACAATTATTATAGATGTTGCATTAGGAATAAAACAATGATTCTGATTAATCTTTTTTATTGCGTCTGATAAAGCTTTAAGCCTATGCTGTCAAACAGTTCACTTCAATATTGTGTTGCATCTACCTGCTCCATCACTGACACTACAGTGCGCTGAAGTGCACTCCGCTTCTGCTCTATATGTAAAAATGTATCAGCGATGCTGATAAATTGTGAGCGTCGCTGTGATGGTGGTGAACGTCTGACAGCACGAAGTCTTCGTCGCCTAGGAGCTGAAAAAGAATAAATAAATAATGTATTGTTTCTTGCTAAAACTCTCTTTTTAATTGAGTATAAATAAGTAATAATATAATAAATTGATGGCGCCCTTCTGTTTGTTTGTACTTTAACTGTTTCTGCCACAATAATGGGACGTCGAGGCTCTGGAGAGCTCTGAAAGAACATTTGTTAGCACTGATATTACACCATTGTTGCCACTTAATCTTTATTTACATTTACATCAAAACCCATTTACATAGTGATTTTTGGGTGAATAAATTAACGAACACACTTTCTTGTACATATCTACTATTGGTATAACTTAGAGACACTTATTGAATAAAAATGATTTCAGTCTAATTTCATTTCATTTTAATTATGCAAAATAACTCTCCTCTCTTTGAGGAGTCTGTACCACTATTACAGGCGGCTGGTTTCTTGTCCTGCAATAAAAATGTGATTTGTCAACATTTCCAGTCTCTATTGGCAGTATATCCAGATCAGCATTCTTCTAAAATATGAGTAAATAAAATCTTATATGTCATTCACATTTCTCTACATTTTCTTTTCCCGCTCTCCTTCTACACAGTAGACAGCGGCTTAAATGTGACCTTGTTATTGTTTGTGTAATGTTAGGAGTTAGGAGAACACAAGCATGTGTTTAAGCACTTGCCGGCAGTCGGACTGCTACCTTCTACTTAACTTACCTTCACCAGGCTGGGTAAAATGGATAAAAAGTATCGAATTATATTATGAGCTGCAATTCGTGATGTCCTAGGACGCTCTTGTTTAATACAAATAAAACCGTTTTTACCTGTGTAGTTATCTTGTGTCTCGTCTGAAGATCGTAGTTATCTTGTGTCTCGTCTGAAGATCGTTGGCGTTCAACCACTGTAGCAGATTCTTATTGCGCTTCTACGTTTGGCCCTGGATCTTCACATAAAACGACATCTTCAAAGTGTTGGATTTCTGATTTGAAAGTCGGATCATCATATTTATCAACAAACCGCCAAACTCATGTTCACTTTCCTCTTCTAGCCACTATTTTATTTATTCTTCGTGACCTACAAAACTTCCCGCCAACGTTCTTTAACGAGTAGAGCACCTGCCTTAGGGTCGTTAGTATCGAACCCGAGGCGCGGCTCGCGCTACATGCAGGGTCGCCATGTAGGGATGTGGTCAATGAAAGACGAGTGTTTGAAATCAACGATTGATTTCATAATGGAAAGACATTCAAAGGTATCAGTCAAGCAATACTCAAGACACTCGTGCCTTAAGTGGATTCTTGGCTGCAGGTAATAAATAAATGACGCGGTTATTATATAGGTCCCTGTTATTGTTCGTTACAAAACTATCAAGTTCTAATCTAAGTAACTCAATAGGATGGTATATGTGGAGTTCTCCGGTATGAGTTCTGACAAAAATAATGTCTCCGTAGGTTTGTATGCACATAACGTAATTCTTTACTCTATCAGGACTTATCTGTTCTAATGGCACTGACTCGTATCCTAACTTTAGTCTGTCAAATATAACTTGCCAGTTTAATCGATCTAGCAAATTAAATTTGTATAATAAATGTAAATAGTTGGGTGACTTAATCTCAACCGACTCTACATGTACTAATTCATTCATGCCACCGATGACTAAAATATTATTTTCATCAGTCAACATGTAAAGGCTCTAGACATGACATAATTTTCAAATTTTAAAGTTCAATCAATGTACACGTCTTCACATCTCGGACTTTAGTTATGAGAATCATGTTCATTTTATCGTTTTGGTAAACTGATAGATTATTATTTTTCGTATACCTCTTGCAGTGCTGTGGCATACTTTTGGTGCATGGTTAATTAACTTAAATTTAAACCGATCAAAAAATGTTATACCTAGTTCACTACACACAGCAATAACACCTTTTTCCAAAATACCGAAGCTGCTAACTCTGTTACTGATGTTAGGTATTTTAGGAACCGCAAGTTCATCGTTCACCTTCTTCGCAGAGGCCACTCTTGGCCACATAGTTAGGGATCGGTATAAATGGTGCCACTTGATGTCATTCCTGGCATGTGAATAACACGCCTAAATAACACTGCTCAAATTCTTCTTGCCACTTATTGAACCAGAACGTGTCTTTCCCCGCCATGTTGTCAATAATAACTTTCATAAGACTCAAACTAGGCGGCATTTAATTAATTCTCTGCCCGGCATGAATGCAAATATAATATTTCAATATTTCGTTCGGCACAGTCATCATCATGTTCTTAGCGGTCATTTTGTTGTAGTGTTTTAGAGGAATAGGAATAAAGCGGACTGTTAATTTCAGCCTCTTTTAGTTACAAAATTAGGTTTTACGTATAATATTACAATATTGTTTATAAGACTTGATGACATCCGCCTATAACCACAGTACGTCAGTGTTGCAGGATGATCGTCTCGAGTTCGCCCCAAACCTTTTCTGAAATCCCGCAAAACCCTAATTTTTACAGCAAATCTCCCTAAAAATAAACAGACAACATTCGCTCGTATATTCTTCACCTGCACAAACAACTCGGCGCTTTTGTGCGAACTTATAAATTTTTGTTTAACAATATAATGGCTTGTTTGAGCAGCATACAAGATTCGCGAGTGCGTTACGTTATTTGGAAAACTGAAACACCGAATTTTATGACTCCTTAAGTTTACTTATCTTTTAATAACGAATGCACGCTACCAAGAAATACTTTACACCGAAGCCTTGCTATCTCGAATAACCTAACCTCTAATATCACCAAAACGAAGCACTTGACAACGAATGATCGCTTGGAGGAATAACATATCGCTGAAACTACGTGACATCGCATAATTTAACGTCTTACGATATTATACATTATTTAGGGGATCTGCTAACATTTTCATTTTACTTTTTTTAAATTTTAGAATTAGAGCAAAATAATACTAATGAAAATAAAAAAAGAATATAAAAATGCAGACAGTAATTAGTGGAGCTTTTCAAAGCACTCTTCTTATAATAAAACTTGGCAAACTGAGCAAATTGAGCAAATTTTTTTCCCATATACCAACGCTACTAAAATAGCTCTTTAAGACGATTTAAGCAAAAGAAAGCAATGTGCAAAAAAATAAAAAACATGGTTTATAGGCTTGGCGTTCAACGTGTATAAAAATAGCTTTTTGCAGAATTAATATCGTTCCAAAGCAAAAAAAAACGGAAAAAATCAAAAATTAAATTAAAACCTTTATCGTTTAAAGTAGCACAAGTATTGGCATACTTCACATCCATCTAAAAATGTCGCTAAATCCATTGACTCCTTTTTGCCAAATGCACTCAATTTTTTTTTTTCTATTCTCTTTTTTCTTTGCTCTTTTAGTTTGTGATTGTGAATTTAATTTTTCTAGAAAAAAATCTGTGTGTTTTTGTGCTTTATGGAACTCCCAACTCTTCTATGGTTTTAAACAAATTCCATTTCTTTCTGCCTAGGAAGCTGTTCCAGCGGTGTTGCCACGACTCTATTTTGTTTTGAGTTATTGGAACAACAGTCCCGATAGAACTGTTTACTGACCAGTCTTAGGCGGAAACATTTGAGACCTGTTTTCAGTCGTTATAGCTTTCGAAGTATTTTCTTTATTATATGTGCCGATTACGTAATATTTTGAAAACCAATTAGCGATTTGAATTGTCTCCTGGGGTAAAACTTTTTCTTTTATAACTTTAAATGCCTCTGGTATCTCTTCCGGGTTTAAAAAGGCTTCGTACAGACGAACAGCACTTTGTTGTCGACAGAGCCAACTTCAGCTGTCGACAGAGGCAACTGCAGCTGCCGCCATTGGTCGGCGTTTGCCGTCGACACGTGGACAGCAAACGCCGACCAATGGCAACAGCTTAATATGAGCGAAGCGCGCGCGCTGCCTTGACAGACAACTTCAAATAGAGCGAGCGATCACACGCGTAAAAATGACCGTTTTCGTGTAATATATTTATGTACTTCAATAACTATATTACGGTATCGGAATTCTTTATAATACACGCACATATTCAGCGGAACACAAAAACAAGCCGTTTTTTTTGAATTATAGCTTTATTTCAAAAATAAATATATATTGCAATACAGTCGTCTGTCACGTAAAATTTGGCGCAAAGTATTCCCGTCGCCGGGGATATTTTGCGCCAATTTATAAAATCAGCCTTAAATCCTATAAAATGAATACTGGAGCAATGACAACCCATATAGTTTGTGGCGCAAACCTTTACTGAAAGTCGTCAAGCTCTTTGACACTGAAAAAACCTCGTCTGGAGATCATTTTTGGAGGGTCAATGCTCCCGAGGACGTCGTCCCACTCATAGAAGTTTATGTCTTTTTTCTGTGGCCACTTCCAGGACTTAAAAGATCTAGACATTGCATCGACAGTTGCTCCCTTATCATTAAAATCGATAACAATACCTGGGTACAAATTCTCGTCATATTTGACCACCACAAATGTGTCTTTCTCACGCCTTACATCTTTGAACCTTGTAACTTGTTGAGGTGGATGAGCATCACTTTCTTCAGGGCTGCTGGGCTCTAAAAAGCAACCATCAGCGTCGTCTGAATCATCATGTAGTGAATACTCATCTATCTCGTATGGCCTTGAGCATGAAGCATGTGCAGTGTTGCCGTCGGCGACATTAGAGACTTCACCGTTCTCCGCATTTTCTGAAACTTCAGGGGCAATGCTTTTACCGGCAGCGATTTCAAACTTCTTTTTGCGTCTCTTTGGCCCAGACTCTGTGATCATTTTCCTCTTAGATTCCAATTGATCTATGAAAGATGCCGCTACTAGTGTGTTGTCTACATCGGCCACCCCTGGTATTCTTTCAAGCAATGCATCGACGTTACATGGGTAGATACCGCATTTGCGGAAACCATTTTTCAAATTGTCTTTCACGTTAGGCTCGATGTTTTCTAATAGTTTCTTCAGCAGACTCGGAAAAGTTTGTTTAGGAATCGTTGCTTTTCTGATTCCTTCGGCACTTTCCTTCCATTCAGTTAGAATTTTTCGCCATTTATCTTTTAATGGACGAAAAAATGCGACATCGAGCGGCTGAGTGATGTGGGTGCTATTCGCCGGCAGGCACACAAAAGCAATGTTGTTGTCTCGACAGAGTTTCAATGTATCAATTGATAAATGGGAAGCCAAGTTATCCCCAATTAACATCTTTTTGCCTTCCATCTTTTTAAGCCTTGGTATTATAAGATTTTTAAGCCAATCAGCAAATAGCTGGTGATCAAACCACCCTGAAGGAGAGTTGCTGTAGTGGCATCCTTTGGGACCATTCTCGGTCCACGTGTCCCATAACTTCTGCGATTTGTACACCACGTATGGGGGCATCAGCTCACCGGAAGCGCTGCCACAAAACATTATGGAAATACTTGATTTTGACACATTACAGATTTTTTCAGGATACTTGGAACCTCTTCGAACAATAACCCTTTTTTTCGTTTCATCGTAGTTGAAAATATGTGTAGGAGGAATGTCTTTAATTTCCGTCTTCAAGTTTTGAATGTAATCTTGTAAAACCTCTTTTGACAACGCTGCCCTGACTTTCTTGATGTTCGTTGCAAAACGCACTGAAAGACTAGGATGTCGTTTCAAAAATTGTTTAACCCAGTCGTTCCCAGGCGCATTGTTCTTAAATTTGCGAACAGTACGTCCAGCTTTCTCCAGATACATTTTCACAACAATTTTGAGGTCGTACTCGGTTAATGGAAAGCCATAAATGCCCATTATTTCAATATGAGATGCTATAGCTTCCTCTTCTTCAACTGTGAATATTTGCGGCTGACCAGGTGGATTCATATGAGCTTTTTTGATTTTATAAACCAAAGTCCGCCGTGGAATCTTGAAGTGTTCGCTGGCTTTCCTCTGCGTCATTTGCCCAGATTTAATAGCCGCCAGACATAGTTCCAACTGTTCCTTGGAGTAGTCAGCATATTTTCGCGCACCAAGTTTTCTTTTATAAACCCTCGGCATGTTGCAATCTCTGTGAAAAACAAACGGAGTTGAATATTTCGTTACATGAGTATACTTTGCGCCAGGCGCAAAGTAACCCCATTTTAGCGCCATTTTGACATAGTGATAAAAAACTAAACTCATTTCGATATCCGTTGAATTATGGCATGAAATACTTTCTTATTAGATAAATAGAACAGTTATTGGATATAATATTATTAGGCTTACCTGCGTCTGTACAGTGATTGTAGGGGTAAACTTGGATATTAGTCAACTGATTTTTTTTTCAAAAACTATCAACTGTCACGTTATTACACGTAGGACGTATGACAGCAACAATGGCGACCTGTCATTTTTTTTGCAGACCTTTGACATCATATGCGTTCATAAATCAATAAAACCATAAATCCTTACACATTTTTTTAAATTTTGGTTTGAAAGTTGTTCGAATTTGGAGCAAAGTATTCCTGACAGGCGCAAAATCACCCCAACTTACGGTACTTACTTACTTATTGTATTTAGTTATTGCTCCAATATTACTGTTGGTTGTCCTTAAATAAATAAATATATAAATATTTTATTGTTTAAAAATTATACCTTTTAAAATTAAAATAAGATCACACGTGGTCCACATTTTGTAATTAAAATCATCTTTAGTAAAAATGTAGATTTCAAGGTTACTGAAGATTATTAATGAAAATGGAAAAGTAAGTTAAAAACTGTTTTTAAGGTAAAATAACTAAACTAGTCTGCATTCAGGTCGAAATAACACACATCACCATAGTCAATAATAGGAAAAATTAAAGCCTGCACAAGCGCTGTCTTAGTTTTGCAAGGAAGGAAGTTTTTCAATCGATAAAGAGCACGTAGGGTATCTACCAGTAACTTTTTGGCAAACATGGGTCACTTGAGCCCGCCAACTTAATGTACTGTCAATAAATAGGCCTAGATCTTTAACAGTCGGTGACAAGTTTATGGTGGCCCCATTATAAGTTAGAGATGGCAGTGCAGAAGTGTTTAACCTGCATAGTAGCCGCTGGCTGCCTACGACGATGGCTTGACATTTGGTTACATTGACCGTTAGGCCAAATCTATCAGACCATAACTAATGTGATTTAAATCACTATTGACCATGTCGACAGCTGATGACACGGTGTCCACGCTGGCCTGAGAGTATACCTGCACATTGAAGATTTTTAGTTATGAGTTTGATGAAAATAGAAAATAACAAAGGAAAAGGAATACCGCCTTGAGGAACGCCAGCGTCAATATCATACCAACTCGAAGATGGCTCATCGAGACGGACAGATTGCAGATTGATAATAACACTGTGTAAAATAATCTTTAGTAAATCAGCCTTTACGTCATTTTTTTTCTCAAAGAATAGCAATATTATAGGTTTATTACCTTACTTAAGAAAATTAAAATCGTAGTTTTTTCATGCAGTGGCCAAGAGAAATTAAACAATTTTCATACTCTTGTACTATGGTTTTTATAACAAAGTTTCTTTTTTCAGCGTCCTTTTGACCTTTCGATTTTACAATTTTTTGGCGAATATCATTATAATTATTACAATTCTTTTGAAAAAAGTCCAAAATCTTTACAAAATGTTTACTACTGTTTTTATTAATAATCTTATTGAATACTGAGTAGTGAGTCTATAAATAATTATTGGTCTTATGGACCTCATCGTAACAAGACCATTTGTTAGCCCATAATTTATGGTCTATCCATTGCATGACCATATAGTCATTAAATGTTTTCACGTTGGAGTCTCGTGGACTCTCACTCATGATGTACAACCATGCATCATCTAAAGCTTCGGGCGGCAGGTGAGGTAGTACGGTGCATAATGCAACATGTTTCCTAGTGTGTCGGTCTTTTGGGTACCTTAAAATTAAATAATAACCCGATTTAAATACGCCGTGCCGTTAGGTTAACTATCAAACAATTTGTACATACATTTTATTACCTATTTATTTTTATTAAAAAAATATTTACGTTATAAAAGTGCATTGAATGCTTGCAATGGAGGAATTCTCTACAAGTCTATCAAATGATGCATTAATATTAAATGTAAGTTTTAAATTTAATAATAACTTTTGATGTAAGTAATAAGATATATCATGTTTACATATATAGATACAAATAATATACTTAACAATATTTAAATACATTATGGCTTTTCAGTGGCTTTGCAAACATTTCTGGGGCTTAGTAATCAGATAGAAACGACATCTAAGTTTTGTTTGGCGACGTGCGCTACATATAGGTACGATACATTTGACATACAAAACATTTTTTTCTCTTTTTGTGTTTTATATGGTTAGATGTATTGTATATCTGATTACTAAACACTTCTAACTAAATAAAATAAATAATTAAGTATTGTTTATATTTGTTCAACATTACTTATTTCGTGGCGATTTACACAGCTCAACTACATACGGGTAGAGGGAAGTTCGGTAAAGGCTGACTTTATGTACAAACAGAAATTTTATCAATAGGTATAGCTAAGTACTTACTTGCACATCACCCGGGTATCTTGCAAATAATCTTTCCACTCTGTGAGACTTATTTATTTTATTATATAGGCCAGTTTTAATACTACTAAAATTTGGCATATCCGCGATTAAATTAACACCTTGATTCTGTATCAAATTTAATTTTGTTTTATAAATTGACGGTATAGGCTCGTCACAGGAGACAGCTTCTTTATGCAACTCCTCCACAATCTCGATAATATGTAAGTCCGCACTGTTTTTTGCAATACACATATCATATGCTCTTGTTTTTATAATGTCTTCATATTTATTGAGCGTTATCATGTTTAGTTGAGAACCGCCAGAACATATTTCTGGATTTATAAGTTCTACCTTTTCTATACAGTCTGCCTTCATGTTCTATCTTTAAAGCTCCTTTTCTACTGGTTAAACGTCTTATCTAAGTGTTTCTATTACTAAGGCCAGCTATGGCCTCCATTATTTATATAATACAACTTAATAATTTATTACAGCACTATTTCAAATATTATAACAACACGAGTGTCACAAAAACTATTTAAAATAACGTCCTGTGACGACATCGACACGATCTCTGACGGAACTAAATAACTCGATAAAAAAAATTCGCAAGGATGTAAACAACTTTCGGAGTAGTTCGTGTGCATTCGGTCATGTTCGCGTTAATTTTAGGACTTGAGAATCACATGGCTCCGGCGCCCGCGCAGAATCATTTTCGGCCTTATTGTTAAGACATTAAGGCCGAAATTCGGTTACAACTCATAGTCTATTGTTTAACGGGTTGGTCGCCAGCCGCTTTAGCCCATTGACTAAATTTGGTAAACAAGAAATAGATACATACCTATACAATAGGCAAAAATAATAAAAACAACAAAACGAATTGGCACAGTAGATGCATTATAATAAAATTAAATGTGATGTATTACTGCTGACACATTTTGCAAGTTGCGTTAACTGATTAATTGTAGGTACTTATGTATAGTAATTTTCTATTTCTATCGATATTTTTTATTAAATTCGACCGAAATAATACATAGTACCACATCTCTATCAGCGACTTAGGAAAACCTGCTTTTCGAGGAATGCATAATTTTGTCAATAATAGCTTTGCACACTTCCTTATATATTGACCTGATAGTCGTTTTGCCTAATCTAAAGCTCCAAGAAATCCATGTTTCCAAATATAAAAAGGCTAAGGGTACTTGACGGAAACAGATCCTCTGCATCGTCATTGTTTAGTTTTTATTTAATTCAATCAAAATGAATGTCCTTGTTCCTTCTATTTTTTTTTCAGGGTATTAAATAGCAATTTCTTTATTTTATAATCACAGTAAATTGATTCCTTCAGTAGGCATTTGATGAAATAGAAATTTTCTGGTATTGCAAGCGTCTATAGGCTACGGTTACTGCTTAACATCAGGCGGGCTGTATGCTTGTTTGCCACTTAATATAGTATTAAAAAATATATATATGGACACTTGCATTGTTGCAATGTATCTAATGTACCTGAGGTGAGGTAAATAAACCTCACCTCAGGTATACTTATCGATACACTTGTCAATAATTGTGAGCTGTTACGATCAAGTTAAGTAATGATATGGCCCAACTAGATATGAATATCTACATATTTTGACTATATCTGCTAGTTATCTATCCATTATAGCAATAAAATAATAGTGATATAAATGGGAATCATGAGACTCACATCTTTTTGCGGAATAAAGACTAGTTTTGTAGGGATTTCACCTGATCATCATATCAACCCATAAACGTCCCACTGGTGGGCACGGGTCTCCTCCAAACATTTGGAGGGATATTAGCCTACTATACCACGCTGGCCTAACGGGTTGGTATAGGGTTTTGTTTCGAGCTTTCCACATGTTTTCAAATTCTTTTCCACACTTAACATTGGCGGGATTGTCGACGTTCTTATCGATTACCAAAGTTTTCAAGTAATAGAAAAGACATTTTTGATTTACCTGTAGGTACTCACGCACAGGAACACAACTACACCATTGACTGTGTTATTACTTTAATGTAGGAAAATCATAATATTAAAGAACATGATGTTTTCAGTGATCATCAGAATAAGCGCTGTGTGCACACACGAGTGGGTTGGTTAGAGACACAAAGACCCTACACGAATTACAGTGTAACTATGTACATATTTGTGCTGAGGCTCAGGGCCGATGCTGTGGCATGCGCATTTAGCGACGTTAGCCATACCTTTATTTCGACTACATACTTGAAAGAAAAACAGTTTATTTTTCCTAGCAAATGACGCACAATACACAAAAACACATTTTAACAACAGGCATCAAAGCAATAATAATATTGTGTGTGGCGTACGTCACACGCATGCAAAAAATGGCCACCGCTCAGCATAATGTTATTATGCATAAAACACAATAACGCTGGTTTTCAGCGACAGCCAGTTCCTCCCAGTGCCATCTGCCGCACCGAACGTACACATAGTGACATAAAAATAAATAAACATATATATACATATAATTATTAAATTATGAAACACATACATATAAAAAGGATAAATAATAACTAATTAATTTAAAAAAGAAGTGTAAAATAAAGCAAAACTGAAATAAACCAATTTTCGCTATTGGCAACATTGCTCAATGCATCTACAACCACAACACAACCTAAAATTCTCTTATAATAAAACTCACTACACTACTACACACAAATATTGTATTATTACAACTATTTATTGACTTTTAAAATTTTCTTAAATAAAAGACTAAAGTCCAATTTTTATAAAAAATAAGAGTAACTAGCCTGAGGCCTTAATTCTCTTTGCCTAAGGCAGGCCCGTAAAGAACAATTCTGCCAGAGGCCAATAAAATTTTAAATTAATATATTCTCAGGCAAGTTAAAATTTTCTTAAATAAAAAACAGGCACGAGCGCGTCGTTCTTGGTCCTCTGCTTGCCGCCGCAGCATGTGTAGGCACCGCTCGAGCACGTGCAGCGACGAATTGATGGCACGCGACTCCACCATGCGCACGCCCGTGTTGCGCTCGCACCCAGCCAGGTCGCACAGCCGCACGCACCCCGCCCTCACCTGGACCATACAGACATAAGTCAGGTACTTATGTAAGGCACGACAGTCCAATTTTGATAAAAAAATAAGAGTAACTAGCCTAAGCCCTTAATTCTCTTTGCCTAAGGCAGGCCAGCCAGTAAAGACCAATTTTTGCCAGTGGCCAATAAAAATATTAAATTAATATATCCTCAGGCAAAGAGGTCTGCTCTTTGCCATTAAAATATTTATTATAAATATTGTGCTCGTAGGGCGACCTCCGCATAATATTAGGCATAACCTGATTCTTTGAAGTGTTAATCTGGAAGTGAGACAGCTGTTGATACTCCGTTTGGAGGAGTAAGATATCCATCCCTCGGTGTGACCATTTCCGAATCGGAGTCTCTAAAACTACCTTCTAACGCACCCGCTAATGACGATATTCCTGCCTCATCGAGTGCACACATAGGTGAAACGGCACGATCAGGTGAACTTGACAAACCGGAGGGGATTGAGACGTTTTTTATTGGATTTCTCCACTCCTGGAGAATGTGCTTTACGTTTGATGTTGAGGGCGCTTGCGACGGTAGGGAAGCTTCTGATTGAGCGTCGATATTTCCAAAGGCATGATATAATGCCGAGAGCATATCCTCTTTAGATTCGACCTCCACGCTCTCGCCCCTCGCTTGATCATCACGTAGAGAACAAGCTGAGCTAACAAACGTCATAGTCTCTTTAATATTTATTATAATCATTTGGATCATCTTCTAACGGATTTGGGATATTCCATCGTGCTTCAAGGTCATTAAATTCGATAGACAGTCTTATTTTCTTGATTGAGGCTAGATCTAGCGTTTTACCAAATAATGGCCTTTTGGTCGTCATACTCGTTTTAATCAATTGCTCCGAATAGGCTTGAGTGTCCGGATCCGGTGCAACCGTAAAGACGTATCTGATAATAAAGGCATGGAAATCTTCGTTTCGCCGCCTGTGATTATTTATACATTGCGTTCTGTAACAATTTTGAAATCGAGCGTGTAAGTAGAAGAGGTATTAAATGTTCTACAGTTGTTGTTAACGACGCATTGATTTTCGCTGTATAATCCAGATCCGAGACGAAAATACCTTCGGGTAACATCCCGAGTCATTTGAACCTCACTTGTGTGTATACAACCTCCGCTGTGAGCCAGCTAGTTTCATCTTAGAATGCCTGAAAAGACAAAGACTTCATTTAATAAAAACTGAGAAATAGTCTTGACAACCTATACGAGTATAATATTGTTTGGCAAAATCAACGCGACAATTTGTCTCTTTTCTCCGGGCTAAGTCGGGGCGGGCAACTAGTGTATTTGAAAGCTTGTGTAGCTTTCGAATACACTCACCTCACCTCAGGTATACTTATCGACACACTTGTCAATAATTGTGAGCTGTTACGATCAAGTTAAGTAATGATATGGCCCAACTAGATATGAATATCTACATATTTTGACTATATCTGCTAGTTATCTACCCATTATAGCAATAAAATAATAGTGATATAAATGGGAATCATGAGACTCACATCTTTTTGCGGAATAAAGACTAGTTTTGTAGGGATATCACCTGGTCATCATATCAACCCATAAACGTCCCACTGGTGGGCACGGGTCTCCTCCAAACATTTGGAGGGATATTAGCCTACTATACCACGCTGGCCTAACGGGTTGGTATAGGGTTTTGTTTCGAGCTTTCCACATGTTTTCAAATTCTTTTCCACACTTAACATTGGCAGGATTGTCGACGTTCTTATCGATTACCAAAGTTATCAAGTAATAGAAAAGACATTTTTGATTTACCTGTAGGTACTCACGCACAGGAACACAACTACACCATTGACTGTGTTATTACTTTAATGTAGGAAAATCATAATATTAAAGAACATGATGTTTTCAGTGATCATCAGAATAAGCGCTGTGTGCACACACGAGTGGGTTGGTTAGAGACACAAAGACCCTACACGAATTACAGTGTAACTATGTACATATTTGTGCTGAGGCTCAGGGCCGATGCTGTGGCATGCGCATTTAGCGACGTTGGCCATACCTTTATTTCGACTACATACTTGAAAGAAAAACAGTTTATTTTTCCTAGCAAATGACGCACAATACACAAAAACACACATTTTAACAACAGGCATCAAAACAATAATAATATTGTGTGTGGCGTACGTCACACGCATGCAAAAAATGGCCACCGCTCAGCATAATGTTATTATGCATAAAACACAATAACGCTGGTTTTCAGCGACAGCCAGTTCCTCCCAGTGCCATCTGCCGTTCTGCCATCGTAAATTATGTTCACGTATTGAAATAGGAACGCTCGTAGAAACTCGTTTTCTAGGTATCGGACGCTGTTTATCGTTGCCGTACTTTGGAAGTAAGTTTCTAGCAATGCTGCGTCGAAACTCCAGTGTATCTACATCGCTCGAATAATCCCGAGCCAAAAGGATAGCATTGTTGACTGCAACATCAACTAACCAAAAATTAGTAGAGGAATATACCATTTTTTGCCCCTAATTGCGATTCGATAGGTTCCAA
This sequence comes from Trisateles emortualis, assembly GCA_947095525.1. Lineage (NCBI taxonomy): Eukaryota > Metazoa > Arthropoda > Insecta > Lepidoptera > Erebidae > Trisateles > Trisateles emortualis. The sequence goes on from OX352756.1 coordinate 577,939, forward strand.
CATTTGCATCCAACCTATCAACGACGTTGGGTTGAGGTACATCTATCCTTTGTATTTGAGCAGCTGAGTATCTCTTTGCAGTTCGAACAGGTTCCACGCCAAATTCACTGGATAACAGCGTCACTACATTGTTATCATTCCAGTGCACCGCGCAAATGCCGCTGTTTAGATCGAGCCGACTGTCATGATAACCTCTTGGTTCCTTCTTACATAATTTATCTTCTTCCAAAGGACACTTCTCTATTCGGTTACTACGTACAGTACCAGTCAATAAGATATTTTTCTTTCATTACTGTAACCAAAGGCAATCCTGTGAATAAGTTGTCGCAGTAAACTGAGAAACTTATTTCCTCGTAGACATTTTGCACCTCAGACATCAGCTTACGCACAACATGTTGTCCTAACCCTGTACTGTATGTTTCGTACCGGCCTTGGTATGGGTCGGCATATAAGCAATATCCTAAGCGTAAAGCCGCAATCCATGTTTTGAACCCGAATCTTATAGGCTTTCCCTTGATATGCTGTTTACAGCCATGTCTACCATAGTACGGAATCATAGATTCGTCAATGCTAATGTTTTTTTCGATTACGGCGTATTGAAGAAATTTTTTGTTCAGTAAGTCAAATAGAGGGCTTACTTTTGCTATTTTGTCATTAGGGTAGAGGTTGGTATTATCAGCCACATGGAAATGACGACAAATTTCTTCGAATCGGTTTCTCCGCATTGATTTTGCTACCAAGATGTTATGCGTATCTTCATTGTTTTCCCAATACATCCGACGTGGCAATGGCGAATATCCAGTCAATATCAAAATGCCAAGAAAACAAAAGATATGTCTGAAAGGGTGAACCCTGGGTTACCTTTTTGTACTGCATATATTACGGAGTGGCGAACAATATGCATGATAACTTCGTGGCTAAAAAATAATTCAAAAAGCAACTGGATCTGAAGCTTCGGATACAGTAACTACTGACCATTACAGTGGATGGCATTACGCTGATCTGGACACCTGTTTGGACTACCGTGAGACACACATTACCGTATATAAATTTTACCTATGTTAATTTTTACTCTTTATATTTGTATATATTTGTATTTATATTTGTATTTTATGTTTGTTTTGATTTATGTATTACCAGGATTTATTATTACCATGTGTTCTATTGTGTCTCTGAAGTCCAAATAAATAGTTTTCTTTCTTTCTTTCTTTCTTGATCGTGGTAAAGGTGCAATCCACTCATTACAATGTTGAGATAAGTCTCGTTTTACCCATTTTCGGGCTACCTTACGGGGCGGAGGAACAACCTGATAGGTCTCTGCAGATTGTGATGGCCGACCTCGCTTACGAGTTATTGATATCTGTGGCTGGCTTGACGTGCTCGGAAGTATAAGTCCATAATGTGATGTGATGAACCGTTGTTGGCCACGGCCAACAACGGTTCTTTACCCTCTGATTCGCTATCTTCATCATTTATGTTTTGTCCACGTAGTACTAGCTCACCTGGTGCCAGAAGTTGACGACGCGATAAATTTTCAAAACTTACGTTCGTTTCATCAATGGAGTCCGAATCTGATACAAGTCCTTTACCTGGCTAATTATGATCATGTGTCGACATATCGCAGCCAGCTGCAATGGCTCCCTATACATCAGCGGCGTAGCTGGCGTGCATTTTCTATGCTTTACTCTCTACTGAATTCCTCTAATGCTCCTACTTACTTTACTCCCCATTTCCAATATCTTTGTAATCTCCTTCTTTGTCCTGCTCATAACTCAAGTCTATTTCATTCTTCTTTCTAGATTCAAGCTATTCTTCTTTGGAATGCACTTCCCCTCGAAATCAGGATGTCCACCGACCGTGAAATCTTCAAGGCTAGAGTACGTCACCTTTACATCAAATATTTGGCAGAATCATCACAACATTTATAGTATATTAACTATGTATGTTATTTATCTATTGTATCGTGTTATGACGTGCTCACTCCGATCTTCTATTCATATTGGTCTCTTGAAGCTTGAAACGTGGATTATTTACTACATAGGTTTTTTGCATCGTAGGTGTTAACAACCGGACAGTTACTGGCCATTTGTAAAATTATTTGTATGACACATTGTCACATAAATACATATGTCATGTATTATGCATATTTTTCTCTATGGCATATCCCTCTATTTATCGTGCGTTGCAGTGCATTGTTTCGTGCAATAAATAATTAATATTCTGAATATGGAGTCCGAAATAGTATTTGTTAAAAGCAATAAAAAGAAGCAAGCAGTTTTGTACAAGGGGTACAGATATTATCATGTGTGCGATAATGTAAACGGGACTACATTTCGGAGGTGTAACAAAAGGCTAGAATGCAGTGCCTCTATTACAATAAATAAAGAAAATTGTACAATAGTACGAGAAAGCCAGCATTTTTGTGAACAAGATTATGACAAAATGAATAGAGACATAATTATCAATAAGGCCAAGGATTTAGTTTGTAAAAACATGAAAGCCGTGAAAGAAAAAATAGAAAGAAAGAAAGAAAGAAACGTTTTTCATATCTCGCACATAAAAAAACAATACAATCATACAGGTAATAGAGAGATATACATACATAGAACTAATAAAAATAATGTGATAACACAAAAGAAAGGTATGATATAAAATGTATGTGCGAGCTTGAATAGGCCACCATCTCAGCATAATGATACATACCTACAACCCGGTCACATTATCTCGAGACCTGGTGTCGATGACGTCACGTCGCGTCGGCGCTCTGGTATGGTGCGCAAAACAAGCACCCTCTAGTAGGATATTATTATAAACAATAAGATTTCCAACAAAACAAATATTGTGTTAATAATATTACCTACATTAAATTAATATTTAATGTAGGTTATATATAATGATATGATTAAAATGATGAAAAATAAATGAAACAATCTTGGTTAAGTGGGTACCTACAAGAAGTGTTTATTACACAAAACTACAGACTAAAAATCTTCATCAGAATATATGATTGGCTCGATGCCAGTCATTGTCTCATTATCGCTATCGCTGATCTCACTGTCCGAACTCTCTTCGCCTAGGGATATAATTATTTCACGAACATTTTCGTCTTCGAGGTGGTCTTTCTCCCAATACTCCTGTTGTAATCTTTCAACGTGATTTACTTCTTTTTTCCAGTCGGAAGGTGTGATGGAATTAATCGCATCTCTTGTAAATTTTTCTATTTCTTTTTCTGACTGGCTAACATTTTTGTCTGCCACCCTTTGCTTCACTAGATTCCAGATATATTCAATCGGATTTAAGTCACAGTGATAGGGTGGCAGACGTACTATTTCCTGACCATTCTCTTTCATTAATTCGTCTACGACGTACTTTTTTGGAGGCTTTGTCCTTAAAATTATCGGGTACAATTCCTTTTTCGTCATCTTCTCGTCAAACGGAACGTTATTGTCACGCAACCAGTTTTGCATAACAGATTTGAGTGATGCACTCGTGGGTGCCTTTATTGACTGAGTTGAATGGTAAGGTGCATTGTCAATGACGACTATACCGTTGGGCGGTAAGTTAGGTAGCAACTTTTCTTTGAGCCATTTCAAGAAATTATCTGTATCCATCTCATGATGATAGTCGCCTGTTGTCTGTTTGCATTTATATAGTAATTCTGCGCCTGGTATGAAACCGTTTTCTCCCTCAGCATGCACAAGAATCCATCTCTGGCCGGGGTTAAATTTTTTTTTTACGCTGCTGTCGGTACTATTTTGCCAACATTTATTAACGGTGTAGTGTGAGTGAATCCATGTTTCGTCTAGAAACGTAACCGGTTTTTTATCTGCGCCAAGGTCATTGTTTTCTTTCATCCGGCGCAGGTAGCGAGCCCTCCACGCGGCAATATTTGGCTTTTGTATTAGAATTGTACGGGCATTTTTACATTTTTTGAATTTATATCCCAATTGGTCAATTAAATTTTTTCTAAGGTTACTTCTTTCACCTTTAAAATTTATATCCCTTTTAGCGACTGCCAAGATTTTCTTTAATGTTGGGATTTCTTTTCGTACAGTATAAAAACTGTTAATAATATTTCGTATGTCAAAATCATCAATTTCGATTTTTTTTGTACTTCTTGCGCTTTTTACCTGGTGTTGACAATTTTACTTCACGTGTATCGTTGCTAGAACCTTGACTAGTACTCGTACTCGTACTCGGTGTAGCATGTTGCAGTGACGCATGCCGCAATTCTTTTGCCTCCTTTTTTATTCTCATCAAAGTACATTTTGATATTCCTGTTGCAGCACAGGTTCGTTTAACAACTTGATCTACAGGTATTACGAATTGCTTGTTAGCTTTCTCTGATTCAAAGAAAGCGAGAACTTTCAGGATTAAATTTCTTGCTTCACTGTGAATAGGTTTTCCCATATTTGAAAAAACTTTCACTGTCCCACTTCAAAGCAACGAAATAGTAACAAAAATGTCCAAACTTAACAAAAATGTCCAACGTTGCAACAAAAACAATATTTTAACGTAACAGCAATAACAAAATAACAATATAAGTCCAAACGTAACAATGAAATGTTTAAAAATATACCACGAAAACAAGTCGACGCGTATCGGCAACGAAAGTGCTAACCGTACTGACGCGCCGTGGCGAGCGCGGGGAGGTGAAAGGAGAACGGGGCGGGAGGTTCGCATTCCAGCGAGGTCTCAAGATAATGTGACCGGGTTGTAAGTATTAAGCGCTGGTTTTCGGATGGCGCCTTTATGGTGACGTCACTAACGTTACATACATACAATATAACAAAAATATATTTATACAACATAAAAAAAACATACAACCACTAAAAAAACTAAAAAACATTAATACAGACAATCAAGGCCCAATAAAAATGAAATCAATTCAAACCATAAACAAAACAAAACTCGCAACCACAAACATTGATGCGTTCCTTTCTGCGCTCACGCATTTTGAACATTTGACAAAAACATTTCGCTTGTCAGTTGTCAATGTCATTCTTAGATATTATATACGAGAAAGCTATGACTCAACATATAAATAGTTTAAATGAACTTGAATCATTACAAATGCCATGTTTCCAGTCTATTAAATACACTCTACATAGAGCAAGACGCAGGTTTTTAAATGTCAAAAGTACAGAATATACGAAGTCCATTGACGTAGATATCCCACTGATGATAAAAGATAACTTTTTAGTTGCTCAATACGAATTAGACAAAGAAAATAAGTTAATTTTGTTTTGCTGTCAAACGAGCCAAAGCATCATTAGAAGTTATGCTGAGCAAAAAAATGTTTCTTTGGCGATGGTACCTTTAAACGCATACCAAAACCTTTCTATCCGTTATTTTCTGTGCATGTCGATACAGGAAGCTGTGTGGAAACTCAACAAATATAGTACCCGTTTTATTTGCCTTACTCCCAAATAAATGTGAAAGTACGTATGCGGCTCTGTTTTTGTTAATACGTGACGTACTTCAACTTAATATCAGGAAATACAAATGTGATTTTGAGTTAAGCCAAATAAATGCTTTAAAATCTATTTTTACTACTGTAAATGTTACAGGATGCTACTACCATTTCAATAAAAGTATTTGGAAGAAAGCTAACGATATTGGCCTGGCATCTACATACGAAAGAAAGAAATATGTCAGAATGATAACAAATCTACCACTTTTAAAAGCACCTTTAAGGGTATTGTGAAAAGTGCTCCGGTTTGTGATGAGTCGGAAGTATTTAAAGGCTACTTTGAGAGATACTGGATGAAAAAACAAATATTGATTTCTTGTTGTAATGAGACTCATAGAACCAACAACGCTTTGGAGGCATGACATCGCCGTTTAAATATTAGGATGCAGTACAACCCAACATTGATTCTATTCTTGCATACATTAAAAAAAGAGGCCCAATTACAAGTTTTTAAACTAAAAAGATCAATTTTTAATAGAGCAAATCGAAAAAGAAATGACATTATTTTCGACCGAGATTTTCGAGAATTAAGAAAATAGCGCAATTGAATTCCTGAGTAATATTTCTGAAATAAAATATAGTTTAAAATATAAATAAAGAATAAATAATAATATGACAAATGAATTTAGTTACAACTAATAAGAACATTGATTTTTAAGTAAGGAAGTACACCATTTACGTAAGTTAAAAAATAAAGTCTTGTTTTAAAATTCTTCTTTTTTTATTTTATAGTATATATAGTGTCATCTCAATGGTGCAGATGAGAAAACACACCATGTGCATACGGTATGACGGGGTGATGATGATTACAAATGACATTATAAAGTAAAGAGAAGTAAAGTGAATATGAATTACCCACTCAACATTCGATCTTTAAAAATGGCACATTTAATATAATAATATTGCCGCTTGACGTTAAAGTAGGATGGCATGATGTAATTATCGTAAGTGAATAAGAGACAAAAAAAATACTATAGTGCGACAGTGCGTCGTCGTAGACAGAATAATTAATCAGACATGTCTCTCCACCTTGTCGTTGGCTGAATCATCGATTATACGGATGGATCCATAACACAAAAAAAATAAAAGAGATTTGTCAAGAGTCGTACGTGAACAGTAGTCCAATAAACTAAAAGTAAGATATGCTGGGCCGTGAAGGATGATGGAGTCAATAAGCCTTTATAAGATTATAAAGGCTTATTGACTCCATCATGAAGGTGAAGGTCCTATCCTATCCTAGTCCTAGAATAGATATTCTAGGACTGGATAGGACCTTCACTTTACAGAAGACTACATCCAAATAACTATACACAATAGTATAGTTGTGTTCTTGATGATAAACCTACTATCTTTTATTAAAATCACTACAAATTGACATTGATACTGTCTGGGCTTGAACTTGCATCGCACAATCGGACAGTAATTTTCCTATTTAGCTACCATTGCTGTAATAGTGTAGGTATGTACTCGTATATATCTCTCATTGTTATTTCAGGGTCTGATGGTGTAATTCTTTACTATTTTCCACCCTTTTAAATTCCGATCGAGGCTATATGCTATAGCCAATACACTTGCTTAGATGTGGAAATCATCCGGCTGCACCCTATTATGAATTGGTAATAGTGGGTAGTGGTATTGGATAACCAAATTCGAATATCTAAAGGTTTACTTTGGCCACTGGATCAATATTCTACACAAAAAATAAAAAATTGCTGCCAATGCATTTGTTACTGCAGAAGCACCATGGAACGTGTTACTTTGGAATCAGTAAAAGCGATGGTAATATAGTTTTGACTGCATAGTTAGTCTAGTAATTGTTAACCGGACTACTTATCACAAGGCCCTAGATTGGTTCAACTTGTGCTATTCGGTCATAAGCGTACTTCAGAAATCACATAAAGCCGATGGTCAAAATATGAGTGATCTGATATTTTTTGTTTAAAAAGACAACTTCTGCACTAGAGAACAAGCTCTGCGTCGCAGGGGACTTTACAAACATACAATTAAGGTAGACAAATTACACCCTTGGGTCGAGATAAATTCTCTTCAGTTTTGAAATATGTGAACTAATTCTTTATGTTTCAATGTGTTACTTCTTTCTCGGTAACGGTAGAATTAAAAATATAAAAATAATTAAAATGTTGCAGGCATTCAATAGAATAAGGCATTGTTGCATGTAATCAAACTTACAGGCAATGAATATCGATACCTTTGGGCTCAAAGGTCGTAAAGGACAAAATGCGACTTTTCAGGAATAGTAAAAAAAATTTTGCTCTTCCTCTGTTTCTTTCAAAGTCTCACGTAGCTCAAAATTGCATGGAAACTCCCTGTATTCTATATGAAATCTTTTAGGTATTGTTCCATTTTCACACAGGTTTATCAGGTCTTTATATTTCGCAGCGGCTATTGGTAATCTACTATTGTTTAGCTGCTTCACTGCATCCATACCAATCACTGGTTTATTGTTAATCTAGCTTTTTTCCTGTGGGCTTTCCCTTCCCCTTTCCTTTTGATTTTACTTTCTCTGGGGTTTGCTCTCTGCTTTGTCTTCCATGGAGTATTTTTTTAATGTCTTTGGCGTAATGTATTTAAAGATAATTGATCATTATTATGTAGGCTAATATTATGTAAACATCCTCGGCCGTCCCTATACAATTTGCTGAGATAGTAACCCAGAGGCCCTCAGCAACTGAGATCAATTACTGACACTGTCGTAACTCAGCCGCGAGCTTACGATGTATACGCATCATATTATTCCTGTCCTGGACCTGCATGGGCCAGACAATGTTTTTATTAAAAATGGCAGGGTGGTTAGAGATTTGCAAAGTTTAGGAAACATAATTATCTTTGCACACTGAAACTCCACATAAGGTGTACGACCGGGAAAAATTTCGAGGTTTAGAGGTACCACAAACTACACATAGGGATACGCAAAATGTATCGATACCTTGTGGTATCGATACTTTTGTTACGATGCCGAGTAAACATGTTTTAAAATCACGCATACTTTCAAACTTGTAAAAATGTGGAAAATATAGTGTTAGCTGCGACTTATCTTCATAACTATTTAAAAAGGAATTGCGAGAGTTATAAGTCTTTAGAATTGCGCTATTCAAATAACATAAATCAGAGTGCGGATTCCGTATTAATACAACCGGCACATATTCAGTCATCTATACAATTCTACAGTTTACCAACTCCAGCTGAACTATTGAGAGAAGAGTTCGCTGAATAATTTTTGTTCTAAAGAAGGTATGGTTACATGACAATTCAAGTATTTTGTTAAATAAATGACTTTCAATATGTGGGGAATAGGTATTTAGCAAGCTATTTTGAGTTTTGTTAAAAACATTTTACTCCATTGGCATAATGAGAGAATAGAATAATAATAATAATCCTCCATATTAACACATCGCCATTTAGTCCTAAAGTAGGTAATTAAATTTGCTTGTGTTATAGGGTACTAGACAACGAATAAACGTACATATTAATACTTTTCTTTTGTAAATACATACATATTATACATAGAAATACCCAGACCAACGCAAACAATCATGTGCATGCACATAAATATTTGCACTGTGTGGAAATCGAACCCACGACCATTGGCGCAGCAGACGGTTGTTCACCCACTGCACCAAACCAGTCGTCATTAGGGAGCAGTTTTGTGCTAAAAGACGTAGTGTTTAATACATATAGGTACTTATGCGCACATACAAATTACCCATTACATTCATAACAAATTCAAAAGAACTTCTACAATATCATAAAATACACTCATAAAATAAATACATAATAGGTTGCGGAAAAAGTCTTTTTGCATTATAGTATGAATGAACTTCTAATAAAATCTCTTTGGCTATACTATTTGTATCTGGCTGGTTTTGGTATCATTGAAAGTTTAAATTTTAATGAACATCAGTCCAAATTAAATTAGGAAAATGTGTGATTTTCATTTGTTTTTCGTACTGTCAAAATGAGTGCATCTAATGAAGAAATTCAATACATTTTAAAAATGTTCTACAAAAAAGGTAAAAATGCAAGCAAGCCGCTATTTTTCAAGTCAACCTTCAAAATGACCTCACCTTCACCACAACTATGGTATGTGGACAGGGCATGTACGGCAGCCTCACAGCCCCCTTTAGACCCGAAGGGTAACTGAAGGGGCTGAAATTTAGCCGAAAGTTCTGTGCTGTAAATTTTGCAACAAATTTTGGCTGCCATACGCCTGTAAGTACACCCTACGGCAATAGGACGAATGCCACCATCCTTCTTTTGGCAACCGTAGGTCTCGCGCCTCGGGGAACCCTCTTTAAAATCGGAACGGAATTTTTTGAGTCAGTTAACTTGTGCCAAAAAGGAATTTCGGAGGAGTCTTGTTGTGTAGATGCGGGCCTAGAAAGTACATTTTGGGATTTATGACATTTGCCAATATGTACTTTCAAACCTCGATCACCTTTAAAAAGAAGTGATTGCGAGCAAAATGGGCAACTTACCAAGCCATCGAGTGATGTAGTCGGTTGACTTGAAGTTATGTCAGGCTTGCATATGTACAAAAACACTTATACAAGAAAAACAATGACAGCACTGTCAGAGACTGCGCAAAGTGTCAGCCCCGTGGGCTCCGCGCAGGCGTACAGCTCCGCCGCCTCTTTATAGGCCACTTATACTCCTGCGTGAGCAACGAATGTGAAGAACTGCCACGTAGGTTTAGTGACTACTGATCACTAAGTATCGAGTACGATTTCCGCTTCAAAAAACATATTGAGCTATTTGTTAACAATAATTTTAATAAATGCCTGAAAATTGGCGATGCTTATTAATTATGCCTCAGAAAGCATGAAAACCGAAAAGTGCGATCTTCATGTGACAGGATGTGACAGCAATCAATTTTCATATAATTTTTTATTGTAGTCGGTGAATCGGTGATTGGTGGTTTCTTTTTAATTGTTATAGTTATTTACTTCTGAAACGATAATCAAGTATTTTAGGGAGGATTATTTTAGGAGCATTAATCATAAGCCTTTCGTTCATCCTTTGCCTCGGGAAGACAAAAAATGGCGGTATGTACTGACCGTTAGCACTCATACAGAACAAAACTGTGATGTTTTTCCCCTTTCTGCAGACGTGAGCTTTTCAACCTGACGGATAGCTTTTGGGGCGAGGACTTTTTAGTGCTTGTGTATGCAACTGACACCAGTTTCGTCACAGTTGTAAATTCTTGAGGGTGGGAATTTGTATTGTGTCATCAGTCTTTCAAGATTATCGTAAAATAAATCGACTTGTGGTTTATTAAATCCAACAGCGCGCATCATGCTTGTCGATTCTGGTGTTCTCAGCGAAATGTCAGAATGCCTTCATTTATTTATTTATTTATTCATTTCAACTGCTCACTGCACTAACAGTTGCCTAACACGTGCAGTGAACCATAACAAGAATACATACACGGAATACATAATAATATATACTGTAATATTCCCTTATAAAGTTTTGTATAAAAATAACAAGCAGAATTTAACAAATTGGCCCATTTTGGTGTAGAAAATATCTACCTCTGGGTATTGAGCAACCAGAGAGTTAAGCAGTCTCACAGCCTGATTAGTTGGAGCAAATTGTGCCGTGCACGTACGTACTGTAGGCGTTGCCAGCAGGCGACGCGAGCGCAGCCGTGCGTACTGGTCCGGCGCAGACAAAGCACAACGAGACAACGCAGTTGGATTGTCGATTTTGTTGTGCATTAACATAAAATAATGAACTATGAGCGCACATTTACGTCGTAGTTCAAGCGTATCGATGCCTACCATACCTAACACAAACAGTGATGGGTACAAATAAGGATAATATCCATACAACTTATTGTATAAGTACCGAGCGAATTTTCGCTGGACTCGCTCCAACATTAGGATATATATATTTTCATGCGGGTCCCAAATTATTGAGTTAAACTCTAAAATACTGCGAACAAAGGAGAAATATAACACAATGACGGCACTCCTGTCCTGAAATCGGGCAGACTGTCTCATGACGAAACCAAGGGACTAAAAACCTCTATTACAAATTGTGGCTATGTGCGTGTTAAATGTTAAGCCAGTGTCCAAGATAAGGCCTAAATCACGGATTTGTGTTACCCGCTCTAGCGGCTGACTGGCTAGTTCGTAACCATAGCAGTATGGTGCGCGAGAAGTCGTAGTAAAAATGTTTACCAGCACTTCCTTTCTCCTTATTAAATCGATGAGGGATCTTCATTTCTTCAGCTAAGTCGTAGGCTAACTTCAGAAACTCTTTTTTCATGAGCGGCATACATCTGTTAGATAAATCTTTGACGTGTTCTACCAGGACTTGTTCATACTGTTCTGAGGTGTTAGTGAACCTACCCAACTTTGGCTTCATCGACACTTCGTCTCCACGTTTTAATGCTTTAAGCTTGTCTTGTAAAGCGCTTTTAGGAAATTGATAAACCATTGCAGCTTGTCTTACACTCATTTCCTGGGACAAAACCTTATCAATAGCTGTTTGCAAGCTCTGTGGCTCCCACGATCCTTTCTTTTTCTTGTTTTCCATTTCGTTTCACTTCTGTTACAAGAAATAAAAAAGAAATCACTGTCCGGTACTAGGGGACGACTTAGTGTCCGGTCTAAGGGACAGACAATATGGTACATAGCGAAATAGTTTCAAAAATCAAATAAAATTCTATCGGTTTACTGATAATAATCAAATGCTACTTCAATTATCGATTACCATTAAAATATAAAAGCAAAAATATGCCAGAACTACTTACGTAGATCTTACGTGACGCCGCGTGTTCCCGCTGCGGCCTTGCGCGTCACTGGCGAGCTGCGGCGCGTGATCCTGTAGCTATGCACGCCCCGCGCCCTTCTCACTAGTAGTTCGAATCGAACAGGTTTATACTTGCTAAGATAGTACGACTGTCCGGCGGTAGGTGCCGTCCGGCGTTACGGGACTTCCCCCTAAGCTGAAAAAAAAAAAACAGTTTTTGTCGATATGAAGTATGTCAAAAAAACACAAATAATTAGTACTACAACCGCGTGCGATTACGGAGATATTTGGATTTTTAATAACCGCTCCATACATTTTTTTCGTAAAAAAAATTACAATTCGTTAGTTTTCGCGCCAAAACAAATTCCATGATATATTTCAGCATTGTGTTACTTATACAAAACCCTTTCAAGAAAAAAACCCGCCAAAAAACAATTCAGATGCCTAAGTCCACTACAGCCGATTTTCGATCCACAGAACCAATTTAGAAGCTAATAACTGGTGATGAAAAGTGGATCACGTACGACAAGAACGTGCGAAAAAGGTCGTGGTCAAAGGCCGGTCAAGCTTTACAGACTGTGGCAAAACCCGAATTAACTCCCAACAAAGTGATGCTGTGCGTGTGGTGGGATTGGAAGGGCAATCATTCATTATGAGCTGTTACCACCAGGCAGGACAACTGATGAGATTAAAGCAAGAAGTCTAGAGAAAGCGGCCGGAATTAATCAACAGAAGGGGTGTTGACTGATTCTGTTTATAAACAACCCATCTATTTGGTACATCATAATTTTTCGTTCATCAGTTGACAGTTCACGTAGCTTTATAGCCAATATTTTTGCGTATAGATCGCAATCATCGTCTTTGTGAGCAGGTATATTTTCATTCTGTCTTTGACCCAAAACATTTGTTAATTGTCCAAAAGCCACGGCCATTTGCTTTTCAGCCGTTTCAGAAGCAGGGCGACGACGTTTATTAGTAACAGCTTGTATGGATGGTGGTCTGGATGGTGTGGTAACCGTACCGTACTTGTACGGTCTCTTATCAGAGGGTCATCCTCTGTCTGATCTGTATCTTCTTCTATTTGTTGTGATTGCTGCAAAAAAATAATATACCTAAACTTACACTTCATTTACTTTCTTTTTACAGATGATGAGTGGTTAATATAGAAGAAGGATTCAGTACTAAATTTCCACATTGCATAGGTGCATTGGATGGCAAGCATGTAGTCATTGAAAGCCCAACGCATAGTGGAACAGAGTATTTCAATTATAAGAAAACTTTTAGCATTGTCCTATTGGCTTTAGTGGATAGCAAATACAAATTTGTATTCGCAGACATCGGGAGTCAAGGAAGAATAAGTGACGGCGACGTTTTTAATAATTGTTTACTATGGAAAAGAATAATTAGAAACGAGATAGATTTTCCACCACCATGTCCACTACTTCCAGGATCGAATATTAATATTCCATACGTGTTTTTAGCTGACGGTGCTTTTGCATTGAGTCAACACGTAATGAAACCCTACCCTGAAAACCATGAAGTAGGCTCACCAAAAAGATTATTTAACCAAAATTTATCTAGATCCCAAGTTGTAGTTGAAAATACGTTTGGAATTTTAACCTCAGTTTTCTTCAGAATATTCAGACGCCCTATCAATTTAGAACCACAAACTGTAACGGAATTTACGATGACTTATGTATTACTACATAACTTTTTGAGAACAAGTAAAAGTTCTTCAAATCGATATACTCCTCAGAGTTCGTTTGACGTATATGACAGTAGTGGAAATATGGTTACCCCTGGTTCATGGCGTAGAGATAACAAGGTATATAATGCATTGCAAAATTTACCACAAATACCACGAAGATCTCCGGTGAACGCCAGAGAAGTCAGGGAAGAATTTACTTCATATTTTAATAGGATTGGATAAGTTGATAAAAATGTATAAATAAATGTAGGTATAATAACCAACGGTGTTTTTTTATTTAGAATAAATAAATTTATTTACTTACTGTTTCGGTGTTTATCTCTTCATTGCAAGTATCTACTGGTAGTAAAAATGACTCCATGGTTTCGTTAGCATACCAAGTTGCATTGTATATTTCTTCGGCACCGAAAATAAAATAAAACATCGAAAATTAGAGCGAGATAGTTGCGGAATAATCGAGAAACTAACCAACGTTTTTAAACATAAGTAACACCTTTCTAAGCAGACTATCAAAATAATTATAAATGTATCGTAGGAACATACCTGCGCCAGAACGCATAGATTCACTTTTTTTTTCAAGTGCTTGCGAAAAGTAGTCATTAATATCTCTTTTTTATTTTTTATTTCCTTTACTGGCCTTCCAGTAAGTTCAGCAAGACGAATCCATGCATCTGCTTGTTTCACCTTGATACATTTCAAAGTCTAAGACAAGACCTGTCGATGTGGTGATGACAAAAATTTTTAGGCCAACTGGCCTTGGTTTGCCGGGCACGTACCGTTTGGCAGGACATCTCCCTAGGAAAGGCACCATTTGTTTATCAATGGAATATGTGCCATGATGTCTGAACAACTGGAGGCATCTATTGCGAACATCATCAATTAATGGTTGAACCAACCACAGACGATTTAGAGCCATTTCTTGAGTAGATATTGATGCCTTGTCAACTATGTGTAAATTAGTTCTAAACATAAAAAAACCGCTCTTTACCCATTGCATCAGTGATGTAATTCAACTTAAAACGCTGTAGCCATGCCATTTTAATTCTTGAATACTTCACACAACCTAAAATTCCATTTATGCCAAAAAATGTTTTTACTTCTGCTGCTGATATTGGAGTCTTTAATACCTGATTAGTAGTGGTCTGATAGTACATATTGGTATACATAGCAAATTTTTCAAATACATCTTCAGAAAAATATTTTTCAAAATATTCTGAAGGTGTAAAGTACCTAAAAATAAAACATATCATAAATAAAATTATCCTATCTTACCACTTTAAATTAAATAAAAGTAACCAAAAATATCAGACCTCCTCAACTTCATTTGAAGTCGCTGACGGCATGGGTTTTGACCTGAACATCCTTCTTGTCCACACGTTGCTACGCACAGGAGTTGCAACAACCAGGGTGCTTGCTTCATCTGAACTATTTTCATCTTCAGAGTTATTTTGTGGCTCCTCCCCTGGCGGTAGCCAATTCTCATCTTCATCAGAGTCGTCACCGCAATCTGAGTCATTCAATGCCATCAAAATGGCATAATCATTATCAGCCATATTTCGTGAAGTCATCCTTAATGTAGATTTCCGGATTTGGCTGTAAAATATCAAAATAAAACCAGTTTTAGTTTGTATGAAAACAATAAAAAATATATCAGTACAGACCGCTGTCTCACAATCGTGAGAAATCTAATCAATCATAATTCTTTGAAATCGTGACATTTTGGTGTTTATTTATCAATGATCACAACGACTAACTCAATTTTAATAGTTTTACACAAAAATATATTGAGAAATACTTACATTTGTTTAAAAACACAACTAGCACAAAACACGTAGTGACACGTCGAGCGCGCGGTACAGCGACCGGTGAACTGAGACCGAACGATTCAAACAAAGGACATCAACATTTGTATAGGTATACATAACTACCATCACGATCGTGCGAGCTTAGGCCCGTCGTTTCACAGCTATTCTAAAAAATCATAAAAATTCGCAAAGTCACACTCACAAAAGTGAGTGTATGGACCGAAAGGGTTATCCACGAACTTAATGCGACTTTATGCAAAACCAAAAAATACTAATTTAAATACTACTAAGAGAATATATAATTATCGGCATTGTAGAGCACGGCGATATATCGAATGCTCGTTTGGAACATTGAACAATAAGTGGCGTATATTCCATCGACCTTTAAATGTGGATATTAGTTTGGCTACTGATATCATCAAAGCATGTTGCATTTTGCACAACTACGTTCGAGACAGAGACGGTTATAACTATGACGGTTATATCCTTTTTATCCGCTTATGTATCCAACCTTGTTTCTATTAGGCATGGTTGGATACAACCGTTGAGAGTTAGGCGTGAGTTCGCACTTGTCTCATATTTATTTAAATTAATTAGAGGCAAGATACATAACGCCAACATATTAGAGTTAGTGTGTTTGAGGGTGCCGGACAGATACGTGTGGCGGCGACGTCGGCCTCAGTTGCTGGCTGTACCTCGTGGCCGCACTAATCTGTTGAGTGAGGCGCCCCTGACCCGAGCACTTCTCACTCTTAACCTTGTAGCAGAGGAGACTGACATTTTTGCCTGCACACTGAGTGAATTCACAAGGACAGCATTATATGTAGTATGTTAAAGATAGCTTCACTATTGCATTGGGTGTGCACCTGTTAAAATAGTTGTAAGTAATGATGAATAAATAAAAAAATAAAAAATTAAGATACTTTATCATGTTACATGCTGCCAGAGGTACCAGCTACTCAGAGAACACATAACCGAATAGGCAATAATATCGCTGCAAGAATTCGTGACTCTTTCGCTCAGTATTTTGAACACGAAAGAAAACTAGAATGGCAAGATAAATATAAATAAGTAAACTAGCGGACCCGACAGACGTTGTCCTGTTGTAAATTTAAACCATTTCCTAGAACTCGATTGCATCGCCATCTACTGGGTCCAATAGTGAATCTAAACCATCCTCGAATCGATCTGAGGGTACACAGAAAATTTCATTCAAATCGATCCAGCCATTTAGGAGAAGTTCAGTGTCAAACACACGCACAGAAGAAATATATATATAAAGATATAATGTGCATTGATCCGCGAAATCGCAGGAAATTAGGATTAAAATATGATAGTATATGATTGTAACCATAATAAATAAATAACGTTACTAACCGAGTTCTTTCTTTTCTTCCAAAGTATCATTATATCCTAGTAGTTCCTTTGCATATATATTAATCATTTCCTCCCAACATTTTATTTCTGTCTGCATAATCAGCGCATTTGCTATCCCATATTGCGGGACGTTCTTTGATTTCTAAAATGAACTTTTCCGTATCAAAATCCATGACGCGCACTCTGCGTAGTGTCTAGCGCATGAAGTAAGCGATGACTGAGGTGGACAGGACTCGGTGTTTGCGACTAACCGCGCCGAGTGCGTGGAGGGGATGCGGCGCGCCGCATCATTCAACCGGTGCGGCACGTCGCAGCCCCAGAACAACCGGAGAGGTTGACGGCTGGCCGCAAATCAGTGCGTTGTTTTCATGCGGTTTCATGTAATTATCAATGTGCGGCCTACCGCAACGTATGTTCTACTAACAAGAGACAAAACACTTTCCTTATACGTGCGAGCAACTGTTTTAATGCAGCTGCAAAGGAATTTAATTTAGATCTATTTAATACCAGTGTACCCTAGGCAAGGCGGATGATTATTAAAAAAATATTTATTTCCTAAATTAATTTATAAAAAGCTTTACTATATAATTTTATGTTTGTATGTTTACTAAATAGTAAATGATAATTGCTTGTCCCTCAGTTGTATAGGTATATACCTTATTTTTGTCACTAAACGTGACCTGTAATTGGCTCTCTGTTGCTATACTAATTATATTTTAAGTTAGAATAAGCTGTTGGTTTTCCATAAATAAATCTAAACGAAAATGTATACATGCAAGTACCACCTAATTTATAGTGTATTACATTCTAAAATTAAAACGTGCTATCTATGGCTTGAAACACTCTGATAGCTGAAAGCCAACTTTGAAAAGTCAAAATTAGAACCATGTCTGTTTATAAAAAAATGTAAAAATGAACAGATTCTTATAACAATTTTTGTCTTTTATTTTGATTTTTTTCAAACAGTAATAATATGCTTAATGAGCTAAAAATGTTGTTAATATCAAAATTTTAAATTTTATGAGGGTAAAAATGTACCTATGGGCTGTATTTTATTAGATCAAGAGAATTATGTATATCAAATTTTAAGCAAGTTTAACCCTTAAATGCATAGATTTTTATTTTTTTTCAAAAAAATATATATTATGTATTTGGGTGTAAATAATACGGGAAAAATAATAAAAAAAATATTTAAGTAATTATAATATGTTTATTTATAAAAAAACTACAGGTATCATTTTTGATACTTCATGCACTTGTCACATAAAAAAACCAATATTTTATATTTTATGAAATAAATCAAAACAATTGTTATTTCTATTGTCGCACAGAGAAACATGACATTTGGCACATAAAACAGACGTTAATTTGCGACAGTTATTAAATTTGCATTTATTACGCTTATCGGCGTATTATCTTTGATGCCCTACATCATCAAAACGGATATCTGTTGGTGGCATGGTTTGTTCATTTGCTCTGGTAGTTCTTGCTTTTTCGGTGCCGTCTCTTCTAATCGACTCAAACTTGGCCGATCGCGTCTAATTTCAGTGACTGGTACCTGATACCTGCAGAGAGATTCAGCTAGTTCCGTTCTAAATTCACATAAATTCATAATATTTTTGGCGTTTTCTCCTTTTCGAGTCAGTACTTTTTTATACAGCACCCATGCGTTTATCACAGTCATATCTAGCAAGTGGTAGAACAGTCGTGTCGTCCATTTACGAGACTTCATCCTGATGCGATAGCGACCCAGGTAGCTGTCCATGAGGTCAACACCTCCCATGTGAGCGTTGTACTCTTTGACCACCCGAGGACAAGATATTTGCACGGATCGTTTTTCTTTCTTGTCGTAGCGATTTATATTTTCGATAGGTTGGGACCCTACATAAGTTGAAAGCAGCAAGACTTGTTTGTTGTCCTTCCAACTAGTAGCTGCTAAATCCAATCCTTCATATGTTGTTACATTTTCACAATAAGAGCCTCTAGGAACATCTGCTTTAATGACTTCTTTTTTTTCTGGCAATTTACAGGACTTTCCGAGTCTGTTTCTTTGAACCGTGCCCAAACAGAAGATGCCTTCTGTCCATAGGTAATATAATAACGGTACATTTGTGTAAAAATTGTCGAAGTAAATGATATGGTTTACTTTCCTTGGCACAGGTCGCAACAAACGTATGACTGTGTTAGACACGATACCTAAATCCGGTTCATTGGGCAATCTTTCAAGATTTTGGGCACCTGAATAGATTTCAAAGCTATATGCATACCCCATCAAGCAGCATAAAACAAAAAGTTTGAATCCCCATTTATGGGGTTTGTTGGGGAGGTACTGTTTCATAAAGTGTGATATTTTGGTGGCGCACATTTGTTCGTCTAGGGAAAGTCTATGATCGAAAGGTACACTCATGAAACGTTGGTTCAAGTAAGTTACTAGAGGCCTTATTTTATGTAACCTGTCATGATTGGGATCACTAACAGGCAGATGGCTATCATTATTATTCAAATGAAGAATTTGCCTTATCTTTTCAAAGCGATTCACAGGCATGGTGTCCGCAATAGGTGCAAATCTTATTTTAGGTGACCAATATGACCGCACGTTAGGGTAGTGATACACCGATGTATAAATAAGTATGCCAATAAATTTACGGAGATCCAACAAGGTGACAGTGTCGGTAAAGTTTGGGTTTGTCTGTATTGCGTACCTATTGGACTCTTGCTCTATTGACTTGAGCAAATCATCCTCGAAAAAATATGTGAAAAATTGGAAAGGAGTGGTTAGATCCATGATGTGCTGAGGGTATACTGTGTTGCCTTTGAATGCGAAAGCTTCTTGTACTAGGTCCAATTCTTTACGTTTCCAGACTAAATTGCGGGTACAAAGATTACCAATGAAATTAATTGTAGTAGACATTGATGCTGGTGGTGGTGTTGATGGAGGTTGTTCAACTTCTTCAACATTAGCTGAAGTAGGACTATTGTTACTGGTAATTACCAAAGGTGGATCTTCGTCATCGTCATCATTCTCTAGATCATCTTCCAAATCGCGGATAATTTCATTCGCGTTAGTGTAATAATCGATATCATCTTCATCATCTTCAAAATCATCCTCTGATATGTCTCCACATTCTAGTCTACGTAGATAATCTTCAACGTCGTTCTGTTTTAATCTCCTAGCCATAATCTGAAATAAGCGATAGCCAATCTAAGCAAATGCACCCACAACCAAAATGCTTATAAAAATGCATAATTATATATAAAAAAAAACCGCCAATACAACGATATCAAAACCGCAGTATTGTAAGAAAGCTTGAAATTTTATCAATAAGTAATGCATGAAGTATCATTTTTGATACCTCATATATGCGGTTGTTTTTAGCAATAACAAAACATACACATCATAAATATAATTATTTTATCATACTGTGTGGAATACTTACTTTTGGTGGAATTTTTTGTGATACCAAACTTTCACAAATAATTCAACAAAAACTAAATTGAATTACGCGGGAACAAGTTCACATCAGAAGTAGCGATGGACTTTTTGACAATTACGTCAAACCACAGACTAAAAGAAGTTCTATAAATTTTGTTTTTCTTTTTCGTTCAGGAATAAGTTTAAGTTTACTTATGATTAAACATTAAACCGCTAGGACTTGAATTGGTACAAAAAATCTGTGTTTAACGTTAGGTATCAATTTTGATACCATATGCATTTAAGGGTTAATATGGCAAATTACAATGTTGTAGCACCAATTGAAAGTAATTTAAAATTAGAGAAAAGTACAAATGTTTGTGAATTATTATACCCATATCAACAACTGATAGGAAGCTTTATGTATATAAGTGTCTTACAGAGTTAGTTATTTGAGCCAATTCAATAATTGTTATGAATGAATAACAATTATTGAATTGGCTATCCATTGGAAACATGCAAAAAGAATTTTGAGATATTTATGTAAAACTAAATCTTATGGGCTAATGTTTACTAAAGGTTTTGTTGATGCAGACTGGGCCTCAAATACTTTGGATAGAAAATCTACAGGTATTTACTTTAACACTTTGGCTGCGGCGCCAACATAGACTAAGAAATTCCAGCCATACGGCAAGTTGCCACACTATGTGTGTTTACCGCACTCGTGTAGCGAGCAACGACGAGAGTGCGGCCGTACACGCGCCGCGTGTGTTACTCGGGCGCAGTGTTGCCAACTCAAAAATTTATCGGTTGGTAGAACTCTTCGAAAAATACGGTAGATTTTCCAAAATTATGTTGTAATTTATATTTGAAATACGGTAGAATTACCTTGCCCATTTAGTAGCAAGTTCATGATTAGAATTGAAATAAAACTCATATTTTTATTCAGAATCAGATAGTATAATTGTTTCAATATTTTTATACATATCGATATTATGTTTCTCAATCATATCTTTAGTGGGATTAAAATCAATACAATTTTTTCCGTGTCGCTGTATGGCCTGCTGCGATAAAAGGTTGCCCCTGATGGTTTTCGTAAGGAGTTTATTCCGTTTTTTCGTTTTGATGTCGTTGACTCTGCTGAAGACTCTTTCGCACTCGGCATTCGAGTGTGGTAGAGACAAAATGGCTAACATAAACTTTGGCAAGTGTTTGAAATGGGCTGAATGGGCATCCTCTTCTCTAACCCGCATTTGTCCTACCTGAGAAAAAAAATATGATTAGGGTCCGGTTGCAGAAACAGAAACTAATATGAATCAACCTTACTTGGAAACTTACCTGGTAAAATCCAAATCTTTGTGGTAAAGGGGCAACTTCCGTCACTCATCATCTAGTTCTTGTTGATCTTGGATTGAAGTTGGGGAAATTCTAGGCAGTATTGGAAATAACATTGAAATTGATTCTTCCCTGTCATTTGAAATCACTCTGTCTAGATCAAATTTTGCTATTTCTGACATAATTTTGTCGTTAACAGAGTATCGTTTACGAATGCCAACACAAGCTCTAACAATAAAATTTTTGCACATCTTTCTCAGAGTTAACTTTCTTTCATCATCTTCAATAGAATCTAGTTCTTTCTGGACACCTAAACCCAGATATATATCTTTTAGGTCTTTGTGATTTATTTCTGCAGTTGGATCTAAAGTTTCAATAGGAGCAGAGTTTACATAGTTACGGTTTAGAACCAATAGTAAAACCTCTTTATAAAAAGCTGTCATTTTCTCATCTAGTTTTGTAATCAAAACAGATTCGCTTTGAAAATAGCTTTATTATTAATTTCGTAAATTTTGGCAACATCCAAGCCAAAAAATAATAATAAGCCTTGATTATAGGATCATTCAGGCATGAATGAATATCATGGCACTCCGAATCTTCCAGCCATTTGCTATCGAAATAAAGACGTAACGCTTCCCATTGTTCAAGAATCCTTTGCACTACTGCGTTTAGAGACAACCATCTAGTTTGTGCTGGTCTAAAAATTTTATGCACATCCACCTCAGCAAAATGCTGGAACTCTTTAAACTCACTCTGCCTTTTACTACTGGATTTAAAGAAGTTGTAAATATTTCGAGCCAGTTTTTCACAATTAAGTGGAAGCTCTTTACATGCGTCACTAGCGCAAAGATGGAGGGAATGGCAAATGCATTTGATCACTATTATACCTGGAAAATGTTGACGAAATCTACTTGATACTGAGTTATTTCTTCCCATCATTGCGTTGCATCCATCAGAGCCGAATCCTATTATATTTTCCATTG
This sequence comes from Trisateles emortualis, assembly GCA_947095525.1. Taxonomy (NCBI): domain Eukaryota; kingdom Metazoa; phylum Arthropoda; class Insecta; order Lepidoptera; family Erebidae; genus Trisateles; species Trisateles emortualis. The sequence continues at coordinate 600,809 of OX352756.1, forward strand.
GAATGTCAAACTTTTTAAATGAATCAATGACAGTATTATACAGTTTGTTGGCGTTTGCAACGTGATCGGTTGTTTGTTCATCAAATAATTGAATCAAGTCCCAAAACCGAGAGATCACTTTTTTATTCATTGGATCATAATACCTCACCACTACAGCTATTGTCTTTACAACAGCAATATCTGTGCTTTCGTCTATCAAAATTGAAAACTTTTGTGACTTCAAATCACTGATCAGGTTTTCCTTTTCAGTTTTACCAATACAGTTATTTATTACAACTTGAACTTTAGTTCTTTTTAATCTAATATCTTTGGCTATCTAAGAATCTGGGTACAACTTAGGTAATAAATCCGCTAAATGGTCCATGACATTATGAGATATTTTATGCTCAGCAACGAAAGCAGCTAATTTTATTTCAGAAGTCTTTACCAATTGCTTTTCTGTAGTTGGCATGGATTTAAATGCACTTACTATAGACAGTTGTTTTTTGGATGTCGAGGCACTGCATCTTTTTAAATTATTGATGTGTCTATTCCCATTTTGGTGGCGTTTTATAACACTTATTTCGGCAGTAAAAGATACATTGCACACATTGCAGGTTGCCTTTGATAAGTCCCTGTTATCTTTTCTTAGCCAGTCACAATATTCTTTATTCAGCAACCATTCGTCCCGAAACTTTTGCTTATAACGCTTTCTTTTAGCTGGTACTTGTGTTAGGCTTTCTTCTCTTTCAGAAGCGCAGTCGCTATCAGTATCACTATCCATATTAAAAATAAGCTCGGATCACCACACACTACACAATAAACTATAACGTAATAAGGCGCGTGCGCTTTATGAATGATGTATTGTCAGCCAGTTAAAACAATTTCAATTCGATACTAATAAACTAGGTAAATTAAAAAGGTCTAAGTTCAAATACAGACCAATGCAATCGACATACCTACCATATTCGTGTGCATAATACGTATCACGCTATTGGGGGAATTCCCGAACATAGTCAACGTGTGCGTTAAGCGTAAACAGTGTTGCTGTTAAATAAATTGCAAAATAACCGAAACCAATAAATAACAATTCAATCTCTCGAAATTATTTTAGTTAATATACACTTATCAAAATTATCTACTAGATTTAACAAACAATATTCATTCAAATCTTTCAAGGGTATTACGGTGTTTTTTGCTTCCGTAATTAGTTTGCTACGGTAGGTGGTAGATCGAGGCTGATTACGGTGTTTTTACCGTAATTACGGTGCAGTTGGCTACACTGCTCGGGCGCGACGAGCGTGCGGTAAACACGCCTCGCGTGTCTAACCTAACGCATCGACTGTGCTGTGACCGTGACTGCTGAGAGGAACGCCGGGATTTATAATTTCGGGACTGGGAGGCAAATAGAATTATAAACTATAGTTTAGCAATAACTGTATCAATAAGGTTCTGGTAACTGGATCAAATGAAACTGCTTTACGTGCTAAAAAACCAATGTCAAACCAAAAATGTCATGATGTACCTACATAACTAGAATTGTTATTTGACAATTACTAGGTACATTGCCTATATATCACTAATATCGCCAACTGAAAATAACCTAGTATTTAGTAAGATAGGTCCGTAGGTTGGGAAGAATGTTCAGTATATGTACCTGGTACATACCAAATAATAATACCTATAAAATTGAATAGCATGTGTTTCTTAATTTAAACTTATAAACAGCTAAAAACAATATTACCTATTTATTGTATTATAAATGGTAAATTAATAAAGTAGGTACATACTTAAGACTTACGTGCGATTTGCCAAGTTGCTTATTGTCATAGGACGCTTAGATATTTTTCTTCTAGGTGGTTTGTAAGAAAACAACAAAATTAAAATAATAACTATATTTTTTTAAAATCTAATTTCTTGCGGCATTCGGGGTGCCGCACTTGGTGTCGCGGACACCTTGCCGCGCCACAATCAAAACAAAAGTGCTCGAATTTATTCATTTCGGGCGTAAAGCTTTCCAGGCGCGGCCTTTTCGTCGCCGGCGCCGAACTCCGCGGCGACACGCCCGTCGTCGGCGGCGCTTGCCGCTTGAGACCGAACCTAATCAATTGCATGCTGTTAGTATATATTATATAGGTACCTACATAGCTTTGCAAAAAAGAAAGTCATGGTCAAAAGTTTGAGATAATAATATTAATAGATTTATTTCAGGTAAGTTATTAATTAAAACAATAGGTAGGTACCTACATAACCCATAGCATTAACTACATTGAAAATAGAGAATGTAATAGAAAAGTAATACCTATCTAATTAAATTTCAATTTTTATTTTAAGTTTAAATTAGGAACCTACGACATACCTACTTACAGAAAAAAAATAAAGTTCGGCCATGCCACTGATAAAGTAGGTGTTTACTATTAATAATAATAATAATAATAAGCCCTTTATTCCGAAACCATAGTGTTCGCTATAACTAAATTAAGTACAAAATAACTTATAACTATGTTTAAAACTACAATGCACTATAAAATGTCTCTTGCTTCGGTGTGTCTTGCGGCATAGGCCTCCTCTAACCCTTTCCACTGTTGTCTATCGCGAGTAACCCGCCGCCAGTTCGGACCCGCTGTATGTTTAATTTCGTCTTCCCACCTGGTGTGCTGTCTGCCTCGATTTCGTTTGCTATCTCTGGGATACCATTCCGTCACTGTCTTGCTCCACTTTCCTTTAGTGTCCCGCATCATATGACCCGTCCATCTCCATTTTTGGTGGTCGACTTTAGTCAAAATATCGCTAAGTTTTGTTTTTAAGCGGAGATCTGTATTACTTATTCTATCCTGTATTTTTGACCCTATCATGCTCCTCTCCATAGCTCTTTGGCACTTAGCAAGCTTATCTCTCAGTGATCTGGTGAGTGCCCATGTCTCGCACCCATATGTTAGACATGGGAAGATGCATGTGTTGAATGTTTTCCTTTTTAGTGCTATTCCCAGGCTTTTGGATTTCTATTGGTGTTTACTATTAGCGTAGATCAAAATCAGATGCTAAGTTGGAAAGGCGCCTAATCAATTTACCTACTCTTATATTTGGTAAAACGTTGCGTATCAAAATTCTACTCACTGTTTGTCGCCATCCATTATAAGTATCACGTCTGTTATCAGTCGTTAGATCACGACAGAGGTCTAAATATGGCGATCTAAATAACTCTGTCACCAGGTTGGCCACTAACCAAACGATAAGAAAAGAAGAAAGAAGTACTTGTATTTAGTATCCTGATCGTGTGCTGGTCGTAAGTAGGTAGGTACTTAACTTTCGATCATTGAATGAATGAATGATTTAGGGTGTCCAGAGGGCGCAGTACAAAATCGTTAACATACTACATTAATCAAAACAAGTATTAAGTGACTGTTTTAGGTTATGATTAACTGCCTAAATTATTTTCTCAATTTACACATCTAAGCAACCAATCACACAATATTGCAAATACAATATTTAGATTTCTAAGATCTTTACGGAAACACGACTGAAGGAAATCGAAGTTCGTCCAACTTCACTAGAATGCTTTTCCTAAAATGACGATTGTTTAAATTTCGGCTACCTACTAATTACTTCGATCAATTTAGATCACCTAACAAAAACTAGAATTTAATACACTCATGGACAAATTTAGAGGAACGCAGTAAAAGTGTGGTTAGAATAAAATCTTATGGATATTTGTTCAGTTTGGTAACAGCTCAGTTCATAAATTTTGTTTTTACTTATTATTCGATCATTTAGCATCGCAAACCTCGAAAACCAAATGATCAAAATGACAAAAATGATTAACTTTTATTACATTTTTTTCATGGTGCATAAAAAAGGCTATGGCGTGGATTCCAGTCAGTATTTAGTGTTGCCCCCTCGAGCTCTTCGCACTGCTTCCAGTCGCATTGGCATACCTCTAATCAGATTATCAATAAAATCTTGAGGGATTGCGGTCCATTCTTCCAGTAATGCATTTTTAAGGTCTCTCAGATTAGCTGGGACAGGATTTCTTTTTTTAATTTGTCTACCAAGCTTATCCCATACATGCTCTATAGGGTTCAAGTCGGGAGAGCGCGCTGGCCACCCCATAACATTGATTTCCACGGCTCGAAGGTATTCGAAAACTACGGCCGCAGTATGAGGACGTGCATTAATTAATAACATTAGTCAATAACAAATATTTGTTTACCGGGAGCTAAGTTTTGTAACATAATTAATAATTTAAAGTGTGCTAGGTTTAATGAGCAATCCACAGGGATTATATTATTTGGTGACAGCTTGAATGTCACAAAAAAAGACATTTTGCAGGCAATTGAAGTAATGACATTACTTCACAATAGTTTAGGTTGTACATTTATATTTTGTGCCTTGCCATATTCATATGCCTTAACTGAGAAACAAAACAGGCATATTGAAAAGCTTAATTTATTAATTTATAATAGTACATGTCGCCTTAGCGAGTTAATTTTATTTTTCAACACTAATATATTTATTAGTAATTTTTTATTAACAGAAGATACTATGTATCTTTCCTTATTTGACAAACGACAGGTTGCTAAATTATTAGCATTTAGTTTATTTAGTTTATTCACTGATGCAGGTACTCATAGAGTATTGAAGGACTTAGTTGATCATAGTATTAGTAGTAGTATAGTATTAGTAGTAGTATAGTATGTAGTACTATTAACAATAATTTTGATACATCTCGTAGTTTAAACTACTAGATGCGACAAAGGGTAAGCAGTCACATAGCCTTAACATATTTCATCAAAATATTCAGGGCTTATCCGGCAAGATGTTAGGGGTAGAATTATTTTTAAAAGAACATAACATTCACATTCTTTGTGTCACTTTTTATTTCAAATCCATCCCCTATAAAAGGGGCAAATGGCATTACAATTTCTTCCAAGATCTCAGTTACATAGCGTATCGCTGTTAGAGACCCATTCTCAATGACGTAGAGTTCCGTACGTGCCCCCATACAAATACCTCCCCATACCATAACTGACCCTCCACCATAAGCCTCTTTTCCAATAATGTTGCACTGAGCGTACCTCTCTCCTGGGCGTCTCCACACTTTAATCCTTCCATCATCAGGCTTCAGGCAAAATCTGGACTCGTCTGTGAACAACACTTGACTCCAAGCTTCGTCATTCCAGTGAAGTGGACTAGTATGTTGCACACACCGTCCAATAAACAATAGCCGCCATCAGGTAACAAAAGGATCGCACACAGCCATCTTTGTTGTCGATCGTCAAAAGCTTCTAATTGGCACGATCCTTAATGAGGGGCGGCGCCTACGCAGGTAACGATCTCGACGGTCGATCGTTAAACAACAGAATTCCCACGGTACTTAACTATGGATGGAGCTTGCGCAGGTAGTCTGGATGTATATACATTTGTTGAAAAATCACGCCACCTCTGACGTCACATGAGATGATGTTGTGCTGCGTTGTAACGTACGACTAACTTGCCTGCTCGCCACACCAGTATTCATAATTGCGAGCAAAATTTACTCGAGCTACTCGATGGTGTGGGGCGAGAAGGGGGCCTCTAGCAGGCAAGTGGGAATTTATGCCTGATGATTTCAGTCTTCTTCTTACAGTTTTTGTGCTTATCGTAATTCCTCGAAGCTCTTGGAGCTTTGTTGCTCAGAAGAAGTTAAGGTCCGGTTTATAAGCACACTGGTAACGATGAACCGGTCATCTCTGGCCACAGTTTTCCTTTTTCGTCCTTGTCCTGCGAGTCTCGTATACAGTCCGGTCTGCTGATACCTCTTGACAACTCGGTGAAGCACGGATTTTGATACTTCTAATGTTTGGGCCACATGTTGATAGGTGATCCCAGTTTCAATTAAAGTAACAGCCCTAGCAACTTGAGTGGCGTTTAGATCTGGCATTCTCAGTTTATTTACAGTAACAACTCACCCTCAATACGATAAACAAGATAGTCAAGGCAAAAATTAAAACAATATCTAAATTTAAACTTAAATTCAAACTTAGCAAACATTTTCGTAGTAGGAAAGAACGCTTATTAAGCAAAACCGGTAAACGGCTCTTAGCTGTCTTTAGAGCCTTAGGGTCTACAATAGCATTTTTAAGTAGTAAGATATTGCCGAATGTTGCTTAATAGCATAAATATATACCATTATAATATGTTTTTAATGCCCTTTGTTGTGTAATAGCTCTCCTAAGTGGTAAGTAAAAGCCTAGTACTGCTGAACAGCATAAACGTGAATCAATATAACGCTTGCAGTTTTAATGATCAACTGAGTTCTGTTGTATAGCTAACAGCTCTTTAATTAATTATTCGTGAGTGACTTGTAATGCGTAAAGCTGTATATACATTCATTTTTCTGTATTCATAAAACAATTTGTTGGCCATATTGGGGAAAAGAACATCAATAAAAAACAGCAAAATTTGTGGTGGACGTATATATATTACATATTAATAATTTAACTGTTTGTTGCCTAGCCGTAGTGTATTTAAAGGTATCCGATCAATGCAGAACAAAACGATTCGTGCGAAGTGATATGCAGCAGTGAAATCAAGTAGGACCTGTCAACATTGGAAGTACACACGATAAGGAATTGTCGTGTTTTGAAAAATCTTATTGTTTCATAATCTGTACACGATTGATCCTTGATTTTCTTGATCGCATCACTGAAAAGAACGTAATTATTGTATTTCACGTAGGCACATACAAAAATTTTATATAGTTATCCCTCGATTTGAACGTATTTTTTTTGCTTCAAATCAAATCGACACATAAATCAGAAAACCTTTTCATCAATTTTTTTTTGTTATAAAAAGACAACTCCCGCACTTAGTATATTAAACTCGCCAGCCCACGTAACTGAAACAGTTTCTCCATTTGCAACTATGATTTCTTCTTGAACTTTACGGTATCTGCTTGCTATCCAATCTGTGTTAGCGGTTAACTGGACGCTAGCATCGGAATCGATATACCAGTCCCTTTTGTTGAAAATTGCGCTTAGAAATACAGCTGAAAATGCGTTGGTATGTTTACGGTCCTCGTTTTAATTTTTTAAATTCAAATTCTTTGGACATTGAGTTCGGTAGTGTCCGATTTGTTTACAACAATAGCATTTAACATTGACAGTTTACATGTTGCCATTACTTGTCCACGGCTGGTGCAATAATTGCCGCACCATCGGCGTCCAACTCTGTTTTGATGCACTTCATCATTCCTTCAAGTATATTGTCCCGGACACTCATCGTAATTTTTCCTTCCTCGTAACTTAGGCACATTTACGATATAATTAGTCGCCATTACAGTGATATGCAATAGCAACCGGCTAACGGTTCGTAAACGGATTTAAAGTCTAATGCGCGGAAACTAGCCTTACTGCAAAAAAAAACACTAACTTGTCGTGCTGCAACTTTTTAACGAATTTACTTTGCAAAAAAAAAACTAGTCTGATGGCCAAAATCCTGGGCCTATAATCTATTATAAAACGACCTTGTGACTTCTAGTGACAGACAGGTTTTATTATAATCTCACATTCCATACATTGTTACACTACGTAAATACAGATGTCGCTACTTGTATCATATATGAATAAATTATAATATATTGATATTCTTACATCTTACATAATATTAATAAGTTGACTTCACAAAGAAAGTATATACCTCCTCTAGCAACATAAAAAGTGGCAGGCTTCTGTACAAGACTCAGCTGCCGAGGTTCCCACCAAATTGAATGAATTAGCTGCATAAGGAACAAACATACAAAATACGGAGCATTTGCTTTCCGAATAGACGAGCCAATTCTTTTCTTTAACTTCATTTTTCTGTAAAATATATTTTTTGGTAAATAACGGCGATGATCGGAATACATTCTTACACTTTTTTGTGAAATCACAGGATTTGTTTTGTTCGAAACCATCTCTTGCAATAATATCTCTCGTTAAATCGTTATTATTATAATTATCAATCAATCTGTAAAAAGAACACAATAGTCTATATAAATATCATCACGATCGTTTCGAAAGTGTAATAAACAAGTTCGAAAGTATAAACAAGCAAAAAAAAAACAGATTTACATTTATAATAAGTTGGTTGGGGTTTAATAGCATAATATGTGAAACTTTGCAGTGTCTTTCCCTAGCTCTAATGTTTTGAAGAGCAAAGTTGCAAAAAATCTTTTGGAAGCGCGTTAACTATTTTTCCTCGTTTTCTCTGTCGCCAGTCTCGTAAGACTTAAGCTACTGAAATATGAGACGTCTTTTGGTGGGTACAGATTGGTGCAATGCAACATGTAATGCAACATGCAATGCAAGAATTTGAGGTCCACGTTGCTGCAATGTATCATGTAATGTAACAGAATTCCCATAGTGTGGACGCTTTGCGCGCACGAACTGCGCCTGGGTCGCGCACGCTCCGAGCGTTACAACTCGTGCGCGGCTCGATCCGAGATTTGTCGGTTTTTAGTACGAACACAAAGGGGCGCGCAGTGTGCGCAGGACTCAGCCGTGGACGGTCGTTCGTTTCGTTTGCATGCGCAACGATCATGGCGGTGATAGAGGGTGCGTGGAGTGATGACGAGTAACTTTTATTGATAGAGGAATGAACTTTTATTGATATGGAACCCTCTAAAATGAAAACTTTTATAAACAAAATTTAAAGAAAGATGCGTGGGACGAAATCGGAAATGTATTGAAAATAACAGCAGAAAAGTGCAATAACAAAATGAATGAGCTTTATTCTCATGTCCTAGACGATAATAAATTACTGAGGTGTGCAGTGTTATTTGGGATCTGCTAGCACCAAAATGAACGGATTGTATTTCTGCGGCATACTTCGTATTATAATTTCCGCTGAAGTCCATATGTATTAAGCATTCGTCTTGTGATAAACAATCTTTAAGTTTTTTCATAGATTCATATTGATTTTTTATATTACCACAATGCATCATAAATGGTTTAATTTCTTTTTCAAAATGTTTGATTACTTCTAGAGGCTTCACCACTTTCTGATTTTTTTTAACAATATTAGCATACTTTTCTTTGTTATCTTTAATGTAAAGTTTAGTTCATTTTTCCCAAACGTTATAGGAAATACTATTAGAATTATCGAATTCTTGATACATAATCATCTTATTTTTACAATTATCACATCTACGTTGAAGACACTCATTTGGCCTGCCTACAAGTTAAATTACGGAGAACTTCTAAGGTGGAATGTTCTTTAATAATCTTATTATTTTTTAAAGATTAAACTAACAAATCCATATTAGCATGTGGTTTACACAAGCATGTGTCACGGGAGTGCAAGCTAGGTTGTACGAAGTAGTGAAAGAAGTATTAAACGTGGTGGTGTCTGAAACCGAAGAATTTTTGGAAGCAGAACTTGCAAGACCAAGAAGAGTATGGGTTCGAAAATGGATTAATAGAAGACCCATTCATGGCGCAAGCTACCAACTCTTTACGGAATTGGCTGTTGAAGATACGACGGAATATTACTGTGCTCTCAGGATGACCGAAAAGTCGTTTAATATACTATTAAACCTTGTTGCACCCGTCATACAGAAAAGTGATACATTTATGAGACCTGCTTTGTCGGCGAAAGTGCAATTGCACGCTATTTTATACTTATTGGCTAACGGAATTAGTTTACGCGTCTTGCAACACCTATTCAGTGTACCAAGATCGACAACGCACTGAGAGATTACATAAAGGCAGGTAACATTAAAAACATTTTTTTTTTTTCTATTAAAGTAGGTTTATTTTCAAATTCAACATATTTGCAATCAACCTATTGATAAATGGTGGTAGGTAACATCAAACATTTTTTTTCTATTATTAGTAAATACCCGAAACTGCCCGAGCCAATATGTCATCCTGGTCTGCAATTGACATTTGAGATGCATTGTTTTCAGATTGTATAGTTATTGCATTGTCGTTGAGAGAGTGGTAAGCATCAGAAATGTTATAAATGTCATTAGTAGCATCTGGTGTAGAAGATTGTGGTGGTTGTATGTAAGGAGAGTGTTGTTGTGGTTGTATGTAAGGAGAGTGTTGTGTTGATTGTATGTAAGGAGAGTCTCGTGGTATTTGTGTGTAAGAAGAGTGTCGTGGTGGTTGTGTGTAAGGAGAGTCTCGTGGTGGTAGTGATGGTGAAGACTGGTACATAGAATTTGGAGAAGGGCTATAAGCGTAATTACATGTTCTGTGGCCCATTTGTTGGAGACGTAAATTACTCAGATAATTTTGAATAAACATCTGTCCATCTACTGCTTTGTGGATTGGCAAATATATGACTGATCTTCATTAATTTCATCTAAATAATTTCGTGATAACAAATCTGCAATATGTATTAATTTTCCTTTTGTCATGCCATGTATTGTTTAGTAATAATACACTCTGTTGTAGTTTTAATATTGAATTATTATTTAACAAACACTGACGTCTTCTTCTACGTACAATTACCATGTGTGTCTTATGATTGACGTTTCATTAACATTCCGTCTGTACCCGTACAGACGCTACCCCTGATTGGCTGATTCCTAACTGTCAAATATGTGACTCAGTTCATTTAATAGCGTCTGTACCGGTTACGTTCCGAAAATTTGTCGTTGAAGTAGTCAATGATCGTGCTATTTTACACAATTTGGATTTTGTCCTTAGGTCAGTCGGTAAGTCTTTGTCAACAAAGTGAAACATTGATTTTAAAAGAATATATCTGTTGTAGCTCATAATTTTGGAAATATAGGGCATAGTTCCGAATCCATTGAAAGTAAAGTAGGACTCATCAACAGGGAGTGGGTAGAGGCCCTGAATTATCATCAGGGCCAGAAACGAAATCATCTCCGGTCTGTCTGTCGGAGTCCAACTGTGCAGTAGGGACTTTGCACCTATTTTGTTAGAGTCTGTAAGTAATTTAATTTTTTTCTGTGCATACCTGTTCGTTTCTATACACAGCAAGTCTATGAATTCTACATCAAACATCTTGTCAAATATGTCTGTCGGTCTGGTGTCTTCATTCAGGTCAAAAGGCGATCCAGGAACTCCCATAAGTTTCTCGTTGACTTGTAAAAGTTGTCCTGTCTCTAGTCCAGTCAAATGTAAAACTGTCCTCAGGTAATAAATTTCGTATAGCCCTGTCGTTTGCCGAGTCTTCGGCCTCCAAAATTTCCATTTGCTGTGGAGTCAAGTCACGGTCTGACGTATGGTCAACTTGTCGTGGAAGTGGGCTAGGCTCGTCACTGTCAGAGTCTATCGTCAACCAGTCTGTAACAACATCATCAAACTGAAGGGTGTTTGAGCCTGAGAAAAGGATGAAAACAATTATTATGAGTACATATTCAAAGATTTAGCCGGTAGCAACAGCTGCAGAATAATTAAGGCTTACCAATAACCGATCGTCGTCGTGGTTTGCTGGTACTTGCAACTGCAGTTAATTCCACCTCGCTCCCAACATCTGGTACTGTAATATTTAACTCTTATCAAATAAAGACAAACCAAGTAAATAAAAGTACTGTGATGCTGCAATCATAATAATTTTAATCATAGAGAACATATACACGAATAGAATAATTCAGGAAAGTCATTCACAGATTCTGACGATGATTATAGTTAAAATACCCTCTTTATTTTAACTATAATCATCGTCAGAATCTGTGAATGACTTTAAAATCCCCCTTTTCCGAGGAGTGCGGCACACAATTGTCCAGTTCTCTGTTGTTGGCAAACGAAACACCAGGGAGTCTAGAGAACTGGGCGAGTTAGGCACTGTGTCCGCATCTGACGTACACACGGATAGACTCCTTTCTTCATCCACGTCTTCAAAAACTGTAACAACATAAAATAAATGATTTCTTACATGTCATTTTTGGTACCTCTTACTTCAAGACACAGAATGTAATAATACAATATTTACTGAATTCAACATTCGCCGGCACAACAATGAAGGGTGGTGTTGGCGGAGAAGTCGACACCGCATCCGCTTGAACAGACGTGGAGGGAAGTGGCGCGAGAGTTGTCTGCACCGCATCCGCTTGCGCAGACGAGGAGGGAAGTGGCGCGGGAGATGTCTGCACCACATCTGCTTAAGCAGACGTGGAGGTAAGTGGCGCGGCCACAATTTCGTATGGCTCCCGCTCAGGCGATTGTTTTCTATAAAAAACAGTGAAAGTGACTAAATTTTGTCTATCTGTAATTAAGTTACAATAAAAATGAATGATTAAATACATACTGCATCCGTCTCTTCCGGGGAGGCGCATCCGGAAGGAGGATGCGTTGGAGCTCCTTTACTCGCTTCCTCTCCAGCAACTCTTGCTTGTCACCTGCCGACAAGCCCGCCATATGATATACATATTAATGAGGATTCTATAAACTGAAGTTAATAGAATCCTCATTAATGAATGGCAACAGCGATGGGATACATCAACCAAGGGACGCCACCTCTACCAGTTTTTTCCTTCCGTTACTGATCGGTTGGCCAAGACATGGCTGGAGGTTGATCACAGTGTCGCTCAGTTCCTTACAGGTCATGGTAACTTTCGGAGCAAGTTATACTCATTTAAGCTAGTTGATTCGCCGAACTGTCAATGCTCAACACCTGGCTCCGATCAGGAGCAGTCTGCTCATCACATACTCTGGGAATGTAGTCTTTGGCATAATGATCGTACTATTATGTTGAACAGCTTACATATATCATCTGGAGCGGCCTACTATGGGGATTTAGTACATATTATAGCAATCAAACTTAGCTCACTTAGGTCCCGTTGTTTAAGGTCCTCCGTGGTGCTCCTTTTTATTGGTTACAAACCTTTACAGATTTATTTTGTCTCCCGCTTTGCTATGGAGGGAATTGGAAACTTTTCTTTCTAACTCCTCCTATTTACTTCTGATTAAATTCGTTGCGGGGTCCAAGATAGTAGGTTTAATTGTCCACGGGACGCACGAGTGTCAAAACTCGGTGTATCAGTTGGTTACTCCGCTGTTAATCCTGGCTCACAGGAGTCACAGTGGTGGGCATGTGGGTGGGATTGTCCCGAAAAAACAAAAAAAAATTACATTATATTTGGCCTTTGCTATTGGCAAACGTGAATGGTAGCACGACATTAGAGGTACCCTAGTCTTAGATTGAATTTCAACCACGCTCGACTCAGATGATTGGTTCATGGAATATTTGACAGATACTTTTGAAATATTTACTTTTTTTGAATGTTACTATTCAAACCTTATTTATTTTACCTGTAAGCTTACCTTTAAAGTACTTTTCAGCAATAGCATCCCATTTATAAAAATCTTCAAAGGTCAGTTTTTCACCCTCGTAGGGGAAAGGGTCCTTTCGAGCTGTGGTAAAAACAGTATACCATTGGAATGGTGCATAAATAAGTCAACCGGCATATATGTATGACCAGTAAGTAAATAATTTATCTGTATGGTTTCTACATTTTTGCATTGCTGTAATGTAGCGTGTATCATTGCCAACACCACTCTATTCCGGTTTTGCCCGGGGCAGCAGTCACAATACAGTAGTAAATTTTTAACATTACCCCTTTCGTCAACTGATAGTATGAAACAGATATCTCCTGCAGCCGAAAAGGTGAACAAAACCGTTACAGACTCTTTAGCTTGAGATTGTTCAACATTTTTGGCACCTTTTTCTGCTAACACTTGGCCAGTTTTAACGCAAATTTGAAAATTTGTTTCATCTGCATTAAAAATTCTATGTGGTTCACTTAAAATGGATGTCAAGTCTTTTTCAGCAGCATAATTTGAATTTCAGTAAACCATTGTTCCTTTTCTTCCTTCCTTTTCTGAAACAAACGAGCTGGCCTTTGTTACTTTTTCGGAAGTCTTGACTGCTAACCTCGGATGTCGTTTCAAGAATGCCTTCCACCAACCGTCACCTGCCCTATTATTTAAAAATGAATTTGGGCGAGGGTTTTCTATTAGAAACTTTTGGACGGTGTCTAAAATGTCCTCTTTGTTGCGCGGAAATCCCTTCCTTGCTGAGATAATTATCCAGTTCTCCAAATTATTTTCTTCTGAAACAGTTAGTACAGGTGATGGCCCTAAACTGGTTTTGTGTCGAGGATTTTTAATATAGTAACGAAGACTGGACCTCGGAACACTGTATTTTTCAGCAATTTGCCTCGTAGATAGCTTATTGTTAACATCTTGAACCGCGTCAATTGCTTTCTGCAAATTTTCTCTACTGTATTGGAATTTTGGTGTCTTTGGCATTATGAAAATAACGATTTAGATTAAACACCTCTTTATGAAAAAAAATTGTGAATTAGTTAAGTTTCTAGCATAATAGACGTGATAGTGGTAACACAGTTTAACCAAAAATTAATTATGACATTTATTGCCCGGGCAATAACTATAAACATTAACATATGGCAATTATTAAAAAAATCAGTGGCAATAACTAAAACGGTTAAATTTAGGTTCAGTGCCGTGATTGCCCACCCCTAAAATGACTGTTAGGATTCAATATTCAACACAGATTTCCTTTATCGTAATTAGGTAACAATAGTGAAATATCAAATAACGGTTACAAAAAAATAAGCTTTCAGCAAGTTATTCGTTAAAAAAAAATATAAAATGCTTACCTGTTTGAGTAACACGTTCACTGTTTTTTACAATTCCGCCATTACTTTTTTTTTTCTTTTAAGTGTTGCCAGTAATCGATTTTAAATCTACCATAAACGAAAAACAGCGGTATCTAGTGAATGCTATTTGAATAAGAATGATATGAAATGAACACCTGACTACTTTTTCTTAAAACGGGCAATAACTGTCAGTGGGCAATAACCCTCTGGTTTACCCTATATAATAATGATTGAATATCATTGCCTATAATAGGCAGTAATATTGATTGCCTATTATAATATATATAGTATAAAGTAGCAAAAAGGTTTATATAAAAAAGTATATTAACAATCACAAAACTAAATGGAAACACAAAGTAGGCAATTGTAATTAAAATGCTGCAGATGGGCAGCCCTATCGCATGTTTACGTACCGCGCGGCTGTAGGCATTTATTTCAAGGTTACGGCCGAGTCAAAATACTGTATGTATTAATTATATTATTTAAAAAGTTGAAGCTGTTAAATCTTTGTTAAGACGAATATTCATCTGTACAACATTACATATTAAAGTCATTATAGAAAACTACGGGATAAGAATCAACTGAAGCTTGAGATAACTTACGGTGCCGGGACAGCACTGCTCAGTAATAGTTTTCTTTGCATGGCACAAACAATCTTTAACAAATTACCAGATGACATAAAAAAATTAAATATAACTTAATTTAAAAAATGTATGAATAAGTTTTTGGTTGACAAATGTTACTATACAATTAATGATTTCCTAGTAGATAATATTGACATGAGTAATTATATTGACATTTTCCACTGAATTATACTTAATTTTTTGACATTGTATTAAATATTTTTTGAAAATACTAAATTTTTTGACATTGTATTAAATATTTGTACGCCTTGTTGTGGCAAAATATAGAGATACCTACTAACCTCATTCTGTAACAACATTTTGTACTACCTGTGTTGCAAATAAAATAGTTTGAGTTTGAGTATACTGTGACTCGGTTGTCAACCAGTCGTATACGCAGAGACACACTAAGATATTGCTTAAATCGGTACAGAATCTTTAACCTGTAAAAAACATCATCTTACTGTGGCACTTATGTGTGATTCAAATTTGAGTTCAGGGTCCATCATAAGTCCCAATTTGCATGCTGCCTCAACACTACATACGAGGAAAGGTCCAAAAGTTCGCGGAATAAAAGGATTTTAAATAAATTGAAACAATAAATCTATTTTTCTATTTTAATATAAATATTTATTATATTAATCTATTTTAAATTTTATTACAACTAGCATAGATTCTGTTTGTTCATATGACAAATTTTGTAAATACTTATATACTAATGTCTTGGTGCTAAGATAATTACAATCGTAAATAGATAGTGCTTTATTAATTTTATTATAAAGAAAAGGGCCTTGGAATTGGTAAAATCTATTTGAGAAGAGGAATTTTGATTCTGAAATATGAATTTGTCTTGACTTTCCTGGCAAGTTGAGGTCGGCCGTGTTTGTGTCAGCCTCCACGACGTACACGTGCCGCGCGTAGCATTTGGTCTCTTAAGTCGCGACGAGCAAAGCGGACCACAGTACAGGGCGTGAGCCAGTCTCAGTCGGACCCGACGGGTTCGTCGCATTTACTCTATCCACGCTTACAATATCTTTGTTTGTTTTGTTTGTTTCTTTAAAAGACAATTCCCGCACTAGAGAACAAGCTCTGTGTCGCGGGGGACTTTACAAACATACAATTAACGGACACAAATTACACCCAGACTCAAAACAACACATTGTGGAGTCACACAAAGTTTTGTCCTGTGTGGGAATCGAACCCACAACGTTGTGTTGTGTTGTGGCGTCACGCGTCGTGGCGCGTCCGCCTCGAGCGCACACGTCTCACACCCGAGCCGCGGCACAACGCTTTCAATATATAATTCCCTACGCCTATAAAAAAATGGTTCTAACTCCTCTCGTTACAAGAAGTTGGGCTATCCTGATTCTATGTAAACTTTAATTTTATTAAGTATTACATCCTTCCCCATAGCCTTATTGACATCAGTGTTCGTTATTGGTAAAAAGATACGTTTTATACTTCTGCCAAACTGCATAGCAGTTTGTTGGCAGTGTGAGGTTCGTAGCGGGTGTTATGAATAAAATACGTGTTGTCCCAATGAAATCCCGTTTATTACTCATCCAATATAAAATAATGATGCATTACTTATGGTGCCTACATAAGCACCTACTTACATACTATATTATAACTAAATAAACATATACCACTACACGCCTTACCAAAACAGAAAAAAAAAAATAGTTTTTTTTTTTTTTTTAATTAACATACAATTTTGTCCTATTTTTATGGACAATTTCAACTTTGTTATTACGTAAAATTTTAACATTCGGGTCAATATCTTCTATAACTATAAAAGGACCAAGGTAAACATTATCAAATTTATTTCCAGTTTCATTTTTAACCAACAACATATCATCTTTTTTATACATTACAGGTTTCAAATATCTGTCAAATTTATATTTTCTTAAAGTTTTACTTTTAATTAAATTTTGTTGCGCCTCACATTGCGCTTTTTGCAGTCTATATTTTAATTCTAAAGGATAATTTTCTAAATTATACAAAGGTTCAACAACACAACTTTTTAAATTACTAGGAATATTACAGGGTTTTCCGAACACAAGTTCGTAGGGCGTGTATTTTGTTTCTGAATGTACTGAGGTATTGTACGAGAAGCACCAATATGGAATCCAATCACTCCAATATCTACTATTGTTATCAGTCTGTATTCTCAAATATGCATTAAGAGATTTGTGTGAATTTTCAAGTGATCCGATAGATTGATGATGATACGCACTAGAAAATGTCTGTTCAATATTTAGCAACTTACATACCTCGGCCATAGTACTAGAAATAAATTCAGTTCCTCTGTCTGAGGCGATCTCACGTGGAATACCATACCTAAGTATGAAGTTATCAACTAACGCTCTTGCTACACTTACACTATCTTTCCTAATTAGTGGATAAGCTTCTACATATTTACTTAACTCACACTGTATTGTGAGGATATAAGAGTAACTATAATAATCCTTATCTAAGGGCCCAACTATATCTAAATATACCTTATCAAAGGCTGATTGTGCAGTCGTCGTTACAACCATTGGTTGTTTCGTATGTAACGAGTGCTTTTGTTTCTGACATTTGTCACATTTTTTGACAAATTCTGTCACGTCTTGTGCCATTTTTGACCAAAAGTAGTATCTCCTTATATTATTAAGCATACGTCTAATACCTGCATGCCCACTAGTGGGAAGCAAGTGAAAATCGTTAAGTATAACTCGTTTGTCATCATCATTCATTATTCGAGTTACATTACTCTTTAAAATATAAATCCGTGGACCGGTCCATTTATTATTTTTATTAGAACAATATTTGGTTAACCATCTTATATATTTCTTTATTTTATCATCATTTATTATATATATTTCATCTAAAGAATTATTTTTACATATAGATTCCAAATCTCTCACGAAAGCGTCTCGCGCTGAACATGATCGAGACCATGGATCAATAAAGATTGTCATCTTACTTGGTACGTAAACAAAATCGTTTACTAGAAAATATTTCGTATTCTTCTCCAGTATAAATTGAGTAATTAATAATTCAGTGCAATTATTTGGTTTTTTAAGAATTCCAACGATTTTCGGTTGATCAGACCGACCCTCAGTCTTGTTCTTATCGGCCAAACAATTGCCACTCAAGCTATTTTTAGTCATTTTTCGTGTCATAATATTAAGAGATTGTTGCTGAATCCCTTTCAATTCATCAGATGTTATAAGTATACGAGATAATGCGTCTGCAGCCACATTACTTGTACCTTTAACATATTCTACTACGTAATCGTACTCATCTAAGGTTAAGCGAAACTTTATTAGTCTACTAGATGGATTATTAAAACTAAATAAATAAATTAAAGGTTTATGATCCGTTTTGATTAAAAATTGTTTGCCAAATAAATATGGCCTAAAATATTTTACTGACCAAACAATAGCTAGAAGTTCTTTTTCTATTGTGGGATAATTTAATTCCGATTTGTTGAGAGGTCGACTCGCATATGCAATTGGTAAGTCGTTTTTATTACATAAAACAGAACCTATAGCTAAACCAGAAGCATCTGTACGCAATATAAATTCATTGTCACTTTCAAAATTTGGATACTGTAAAATAGGTGGATTGACTAAAGCTTGTTTCAGAGTTGTTAATGAATTAACGCATTCAGTTTTCCAATCAAATTTAACGCCTTTTCTACAGAGTTTATTTAGAGGTATTGTTATTTGGGCGAAGTTCGGTATAAATTTACGATAATAATTTGCGAAAGCAACAAAACGTCTTACTTCATCACTATTTTTGGAGTAGGATAATTCTGTATCACTCGAGTCTTTTCAGGGTCAGGCAAAACTCCCTCAGCAGAAACAATATGACCTAAATACAATAATTGTTTTTTCAAAAACTGACATTTTTCGGGATTAATTTTTAAATTTACTTTCCTAAGTCGTTCAAAAATGTCTATTAAGTTTTTATTATGATTTTGTAAATTTCGACCTATACAGACAAGGTCATCTAAATAGATAAGACACTTGTCATGGTTCAATCCGGACATTGCTACGGTCATAAGTCGACTAAAAGCACTAGGACTTATTTTTAACCCCATTGGAAGTCGTTTCATTTGATATTGTTTGTTTGTTGTAAACGCAGTATACTTTCTGCTTTCTTCGTTTAATTCTAATTGATAATAACTTTGACTAAGATCTAAATGACTGAAATAAACTGCCCCTGATAGAGATTCGAGGATATCCGTGATATTAGGTAACGGGAATTTATCATCCTTAAGATTATTATTTAATTTCCGATAATCAATTACTACACGCCACTTTTTATTTCCACTGCTATCAGTTTTCTTCGGTACTAAAAGAACTGGACTAGACCACTCACTTTTACTCTCTTCTATAATGTCGTTATCTAACATTTCGCCAATTTGCCTGTCAATCTCAAGTTTTTGACTTTTAGGAAGTCTATAAGGCTTAGTGTATAGTGGACATGTATTGTCTTTCAAATGTATTGACTGTTTATATAAATTTGTAACGCCTAATTTATCACCTGATAAAAAAAATACATCTGAGTATTTTGCACAAATATTTTCAATCGAAATTTGTTCTTCTTTGTTTAAATGTTTCAAATTTAGAACCGAAAATAATTGTTTCACACGATCCGCATCTATGTTATTACTTTCAAATGAACATAAATAATAATCATTTAAGGATACCACATCAGGAGTGAAATAGCTTAAACAAACATCTGTCTCTCTGGTATTTAAAAATTTTAATGGTATTTTACCATTATTAGGCTTTACTAATAGCGATGCCAAAAATACACCTTCACTTAATTGTCTAGGCATAACTACACATTCATCTTGTAAGTGTGTCTGTACCAAGTAAGTAAATTCACATCTAGCCGGTAAGGTCAAATAACTATTTTTACCTAATTGTCCCATTTGCAATGGAATAGTAATGGGTTCATTATAATTAATCGTCAAAACATTTCGCTCATAATCTAATATACAATTAAATTTACTAATAAAATCTTGACCTAAAATGCCATCTGTTCTACAGGTAAAGTCTTTAAACACATAAAATTTATGTTCAAACGTATAACTATAGTAATTTAAGTTAAGATAAACAAAGCCATCGGAAAACACATAACCTCCTATACCATTTATTTTAATACGCTCCTTATGAAATGGTATGTTTAAGTTCTCTAAAATATCTTGTTTAACTATTGATAAGGACGCGCCAGTATCAAGTAACCAACTACGCGATTCGTCGAATACTTTTAAATAAACAGAATTAATATTGTCACAATAAAAATGTTCATGCACGAAAAAACAAATTATTTCCCTCTTTTTCAGTATTTACTTCAAGGTCAACATTTGAACGCGTAGGGTGCATTTCAGTAGCTTCTGCTATATTAATTTGATGTCGACGTGCAGGGCGACGGAAAGTTGTGTGGCCACGAAAACCACCTCGACCGGCGCGACCGCGATAGCTAAATGAATTACCAAAATTTCGTGCAAACGGTGCACTACCACTATAATAGCCACGAGAATTTTGAGAATTACTATAAGTACCCCTGTTAAATTATTATGATAACTGTGAACGTATAGAGGTGGATAAATGAGAGCCATAAGTTCCACACAATATAAGTTATTTATTAACATAAATGTACGTGTATTTATACAATAATAAATGATGTATCGGCAATATCTCCGATACATATTGGTGGGGAGTACGTGGAAGTAACTACGTGATATTATCTAAATACTCATTACTGCTGAGCCCACATCACTCCCCCTTTTGAAAAAAAAAAGGAAAACATTATATTTAATAATATTAAACTAAATACATTGTAAAATTTAAAACTATCAATGGATGTATACCGTTTGTAAAAACCTTAAAATAGTAAAGTATCCTAGTGTAAAAATGTATATAACAATATAAAACAATTAATTAATTTACTAGGTATAAACAATTAAACATATTATTATAATAATGTAAACAAACAGTTTGCTTAGAACGCAAATCTCACGGTCGGTTTTACAATGCGACCGGATCGAGTTACTAGTCGCGAGCTTCTTTCTGCAAACGCTGCTTCATTATCAGGTGCATTGGCTGCGGGTGATGTAACCGATGTTTGTTTTGTTTTATTTTTCTGCACTTTGTCCTCTGTAGTTTGTAGAATAAATGCTGGTTTTAGACGATCTATGGACACGACGACGGTTCGGTCCCGAAGCTGGATAGTGTAGCATTTTCCTTCACGTCGCAGAACTTTGTAAGGACCTTCGTAAGGAGCACACAGTGACTTTTTCATCATGTCTCTTCTAAGAAAAACATAATCACATTTTTGTAACTCCTTGTGCACGTAACATTTTCTATTCGTATTATGTCTCGTAGCTGTCTCGCTTTGTAGGGCGCGCATAGCATTCGATAGCTGTGTGACGTATACGGCGTCGGACTGCGATGTTTTGATTGTGTCAGCGAAAAAATCAGCTGGCAATCGCAAGGTTGTTCCGTACGTCCTTTGTGCTGCACTTATTCCACTTTTCTCGCTAATTGCAGTGCGTAATCCCAGTAGAACCATTGGTAAGTTAGCTACCCAGTTCGAGCTATTTTCGCATGAAGTTAATGCTGTTTTTAGACATCTGTGCCATCTTTCAACTTGCCCGTTCGCTTGCGGATGATACGGCGTAGTACGAATTTTATTTATTCCGAGACGCTTTGTCAGCTGATGGAATAAATCTGATTCAAATTGCCTTCCTTGGTCGGTTGTTATCGTTAATGGACAACCAAATCTCGCAATCCAACCACTTATTAGTGCCGTGCATATGGTTTCAGCGGTGATGTTTGCTACGGGTATTGCTTCGGGCCATTTTGTCTTCGGATCGATGATGGTAACACAGTAGCGATACTCTTGTGATATAGGTAGTATTACTATGTCTAAGTGAATGTGCTCAAATCTCTCTGTTCTTGGAAACTCGTTGAGTGGAGAGACAGTGTGACGATTAATTTTTGTCCTTTGACAATCTATGCATGTCTTTGCCCATGTTCCAACTTCTTTATTCATGGTAGGCCAGAAGAATTTTTCAGACATCATCTTTCTTGTGCTTCGTATCCCCGGATGACTGAGACCATGTACTGCTGTGAATGCTGGGTACCGGAACTGCAGTGGTAAATAGGGTCGAAGTTTTCCTGTAGACGTCTCGCATACGACTTGTAAGTCGCTATTAGGTATTGTGTACCGTTTAAAGTGTAGCTTTTTATTCTGCAACAATTCAGCTAATTCTTTGCTTTGTTGTTGTTCAGTGGCTAATTCCCCATAGTTAATAAAGCTAGGAAAGCTAATTTCCTCGACTCTCGATAGTGCATCTGCTACAGCGTTTTGTTCGCCCGGGATGTGCTTAATCTCCGAGCAGAACTGCGAGATAAAATCTAGATGTCGTAGTCTTCTAGGCGTGTCATTGTTGGATGAAGCTTTGCTAAGTGCGAATGTTAGCGGTTTATGGTCGGTATAGACTGTAAATTCTCTTCCTTCTATCATGTGGCGAAAATGTTTGATAGACATATATATTGCCAATAATTCACGATCGTAAGTGCTGTAGTTTCGTTGAGCCGTGCTTAAAGCCTTGGAAAAGAAACCAAGTGGTTGCCATTGCCCATCGATCTTCTGTTGTAGTACAGCACCCGCACACGTATTTGAACTGTCCGTCATAAGTGCCAGAGGTGACGTCATTGAGGGATGAAAAAGTGTGACAGCGCTTTGGATGCTTTGTTTACATTTTTCAAATACCCTATTTCCTTCTTTTGTCCATGGAACGAGTCTTTTGTCGTTCTTCTTAGCACCGTGTAAATACAGGTTCAGTTCCCTTTGGAGTTCAGCTGCGTGAGGCATGTTAGCACGATAGAAGTTTACTATCCCGAGAAATCGCCTGAGCTCTTGTATAGTCTTCGGCTTGGGATAGCTTGAGATAATATCTATTTTGTCTTGTAATGGTCGTATACCGTCTTCATTTATGCGATATCCGAGAAAATCTAACTCGGATTTGGCGAATTCGCATTTTTTAATATTTAGTGTAATGCCATGTTTTTGAAGTCTTCTAAATACTTCTTCCAGGTCTTGTTTATGACTATTTTCATCGCTGCATATGAGAATGTCGTCGATGAAGCTATATACGAAGTCCAGACCTTTTAGCACCATATTCATAAATCGCTGAAACGTTTGCGCAGCATTGCGTAGACCGAATGTCATCTTCATAAATTCAAAAAGTCCAAAAGGCGTTATGATGGCGGTTTTTGAGATGTCATCTGGATGGATATCTATGACGTGAAATGCCCGGCGAATGTCCAGTTTCGTAAATACTGTTTTGTCCTTCATTATGTAGGCGAAATCCTGCATCCGGGAAATCGGATGACGATCGGGAACCGTAATAGTGTTTAAACGACGGTAGTCGCCACAAGGCCTAAGTTCACCGTTTTTCTTCTTCACCACATGTAAGGGAGATGCCCAAGGACTGCTGGACGGTCGACATATTCCATCTTCCATCATCTTCTCAAATTCACGTTTGGCGGCTTTGTATTTCTCTGGATTCAATGGGCGTACTTTTTCGTGAATAGGGTTCACGTTTGTTGTTATTATTCTGTGCTGAATTGTATGCGTCGGAATGCTATTATTACGCGGTTTAGTCAACTCACTGTATTTTTGCAAGATGTCATAATACGTGTTATTACGGTCGATCGTGCGAATTGTCGCATCGGCATCTTGCGTAACCTTGGTAATAACACATAATTCAGTGACCTTATCAATTAATTTCCTCGCGTGTAAATCGAGGAGTAGCTTATAATTTTGTAGGAAGTCTGCTCCTATGATGGAACGTCGTACATTAGCTACTATAAATGTCCACTTGAAGACGCGACGTAGTCCCAAGTTGAGATGCATTGTTTTTTCGCCGTAAGTACGTATAGATGTTCCATTTGCAGCGTATAATGTGTACGCGCTTGAGTTATTTGCGACTTTTCGATTCTTCGCTGCCAGCACCGATACCTCTGCCCCCGTGTCTATTAAAAATTGTGTACCACTGTTTAAGTCGGTAACACATGTCGACAGTTTGGGGTATTATTGACGCCGAGTACTGCCACAGTCGGAGTCAATGTTAGTTTTCCGACGGCTTTCGGAATGCGCATTTTTGTTCGTTCCAACATCTAAACGCATTTACGCCATACTTCATATGTGGACGGCATATCCATGCTGCTTTCCGGGAATTTGATCTTGACCTTGAACGTGACTTTTCGCGGTGCGGTGATCTTCCTATTCGTCCTTGGCCTCTCTTTAATTCTGCTATCTTCATAGCCATACTGTCTAATTTCGCGCGAAGATAGCTCATGTCATTGCTACTTGAAACTTGTGCGATCTGGTTTTGCGGCATGACGTTTTCAATTATCTTGTCAGCAATTTTTGATAGACTATCTAAGTCCTTTGGGTCGGCGACGCTCAAAACGGCTCGTGCTGACGGTGGCAAAAGTTTTGTCCACATTATGCGTAGCGTGTCGTCGGGAATCTTGCTTCCGGCTAATTCACGCATCTTGCGTAATAATTGAGATGGCTTTTGATCGCCGAGTTCCATTTCTTCCATCAATTTCTGAAGCTTGCGAGCCTCTGACTCTTCGTAGGCGCTAATGAGACGTGTTTTTAACGCCTTGTATTTGTCAGACTCAGGCGGAGCCGCGATTATATCGCTTACTTGCTGCAACGCATCTAAGCCGAGTCGGGCAACGGCCGCTTGGAATTGCGCATCGTCACCTTTTTTCTGCGGGGCCATCACTGCTTCAAAATGGGCGAACCATAACGTAGGGTACGCCGGCCAGAAGTCTGATATACGAGACTGTATGGAGAGCGTTTCTATCAACGCTCTGTCTTCAACTGGCGGAGCGATCTGGTGTTGTGCAACTGGTACGTAGTTCGTACCGGCTGCGTTCTGCTTAGGACATGTTGCCATTTTCTTGACGTTACGTGCCGGCGATAATAACCGTGAATATTGCCTCTTGAAATTCCAATTGGTGGGACCCGCTTGTGGGAAGCCAATTGAAATGTGCGATCACTGGATATCTCGTTGATGATGTTCTTCAATCTTCTTAGCCGGCAGGCAGAAACCAGGTCCGTTGCTAGTCAGGGTCGGGGTCACCAATGTGAACGTATAGAGGTGGATAAATGAGAGCCATAAGTTCCACACAATATAAGTTATTTATTAACATAAATGTACGTGTATTTATACAATAATAAATGATGTATCGGCAATATCTCCGATACATATTGGTGGGGAGTACGTGGAAGTAACTACGTGATATTATCTAAATACTCATTACTGCTGAGCCCACAATAACTACGGCTATAATTACGTCCTGACCTACCTCTATTATGATAAAAAGTCATCGCTCGTTCTTCTCCTCCATTCGATAGCTTTTCGTCCAGTGCACCCTGAATTGCATCCTTCAACGAACTATAATTTCTCGCCGCAATAATTGTACTTAGACGACTGTTACGCAGGCCATCAGAAAATCTTTTTATTGCTGTCCGCTCATTTATTGATTTCAAAATCTCATAAGTAGCAGAGTTTCCGTTGGCCTGTGTAATAGTTAAATCTACAAATAACTGTTCTAACTCCTTACCATAGTCCTCAATACTTCGGTTATCCTGTCTTACACGTTGCAGTTTGCTCTGTATCGCTGTGTCAGACTTTTTAGGCAATAATATAACACGCATATCCTTAATTAAATCTGAAACAGATGAATATTGCTTACACATGCCCAGCTTAGCGCTTTCGGAAAGCCGAGATTTTAAAATAAATTGAATAACTTGTTTTTTACCCGTATCATCAATCAAAGAATCATACATCTCGATATTTGAGATTAATCGTTTGGTGGTATCATCATCACCTGTCATAATTGGTAACAAAGCAATCGCTGTCTTTAATTCAATTTTTTTCATGGTGCTTAACGTATCCTCCGTACTATCAGAACAAAGACGAATAATTTTAGAATACAATATGTTAATATTGCTAAATAAGGTAGATAAGAATTTTATTTCTGAATCTTTGATTGTCTTATTCTTTATCTCAATTTCAATAACACTGTATAAAGAAGTAAATTCGTTATATAAAATATTCACTTCGGTACGTTTCGCCTCTCTTACGCTAGGTGACCTTCTACACGGACCTAGTTTTGTAAGATAATCTTTAATATACTTTAATTTTTCAAATATTTCGTTAATCTCACTTGCCATAACCAATTTTTCCGTATTTTATTACAACACTTAATTAATACAATTTAACAAATTATTAAATCCCGATTAAAATTTGCACCATTACAAGAAGAAGAAAAAAAATACCTATGACCTAAAAGGAACCATCTATAACCCATCTACATACGAGTAGTTATATAGCTAACTTAACTAACTTAATCATTAACACTGAAGGACCTTGACCTTGAATAAAAAGACCATAATATTTATTATGGTTAGTACGGTTGTACTGCACGTGCACGCAGCACTATTTTATATCACTCGCACTCATTTACGGTAGGTACTCACGCCGGTGAATCTCCTCCAGCAGCAACTTGATCGCGTTTCTGACGACGCACCAAACTCATAGCTCTTCGCAACTCGTATTCATTAATTCCTCTCTGAATCCATGCACCATGACATTGCCGATAGTAACGTAGAAATAATATAATTGCTCCAATGATCAGTATAGCACAGATAATTATCAATATATAGCTCGAAGTGCTGGCATGTTGCAAAATTTGTTCCGTGGTAGCCGAATTTCCAGCGCCGTTTTGTGCTATTATAATTTCCTGCGATTTAGATTGTTGTTTTCCCATGATAAAATCTTTTTGCCGAAAAACACGATACTAGAATGTATATTATGATCCACAAGAAAGTCACTTCGGTACACTCAGTTAAAATGTAATAAAACATAATTAGTCTTTCTAAGTGCACAAATCACTCAATTGTTTATAGTTAGTCGCGGCGAATCTGCTTAGTCCGTTAGTATGCACCTGCATCTACTCGAATTACCGTGGGACGCGCGATGGCAGGGTCGCCATGTGAGGTTCGTAACGGGTGTTATGAATAAAATACGTGTTGTCCCAATGAAATCCCGTTTATTACTCATCCAATATAAAATAATGATGCATTACTTATGGTGCCTACATAAGCACCTACTTACATACTATATTATAACTAAATAAACATATACCACTACAGCAGATGCAACTCCTTTGGCACAATACATTTTCTCCATTTAATTTAATGATTAAATAAATAATTATAACACAGGCATTTCATAAAAAAAGACAATTAAAATAATAAATAAATTAACAAATAAATACAAACATCATGGCAACATATTATGACCCTGCCAGAAAGCCTCCAGCAGGTACACCTCAACCTTTCTTTTAAATGATTTTTTTAAAACATTACTATACTCAAGCTCTGAGGGAAAACTATTAAAAATCGTTGGGACTAAGAACTGCCTACATCGTCTGCCGTAGTAGTTGTTACAAGACGGTACCTCATACATTTGTAAACAAGCTCTTTGAGATCTTATGCGTGTTTTTGGGTTTTTGAACTCTTTACTCTGAAAGTGTTCTAAGGCAAGTGACAGCACCACTCTCTCACTGACTGGTAGCATCTTACACTCCAAAAATAATTACTACTTTTACAACGTTGCTTTGTTTTTTTATCTACTAAGAGTTTTAAGAATCGGATTCGCATTAATTTGATTTTATCTATATAGGATTTAAACGTATTGCCATAGCTTGCCAGCCCGTAAGAGATGAGTGAGTCCACCAGCGCATAATATACAGTGTACAAAGTGGCTCTGTTTAGAACAAATTGTAAGTAGTGGAACTGTACAAGTACTGACCTGAGTTTATCACAAACGTATGTGCGCTTTCCATGAGAACTTGTTATCTATGACAAGTCCCAAGTATCTATACTGTTCCACCACCCCGATTTCCTCGCACGTACACAACGATGATTCACCATTTTGCAAACACTCGTAGCTGTGGCTCACTATGTGCGGAGGGTGTTCGACGTTTTTAAAATAAGGAGATCTTATATGCATACACTTAGTTTTGTTTAGGTTAATTATAATTCTATTATCATGTGCCCATTTGATAATACTAGTAAGGTCCTCCTGAATGCTTCGTTCTACCGAATTTAAATCTTTATGTGAAAATACTAAACAAGTGTCATCAGCGTACATGTACGTGCGGCAATTCCTAACCACATTACACATGCTGTTAACATGCATAATGTACCCGACTGGGCCAAACACGGAACCGGTTGGTACACCACAAGTGACTTCTTTAGGCTCTCCCACTACCCCGTCAATGGTCGTCATCAACGTGCGGCCAGTAAGGTACGCACGGAGCCATTTGTTTAATGGCCCTGCCACACCACACTCTTCCATGGCTTGGAGCAGCTAGTGGTGCCCCAGGGTATCAAATGCTTTTTTGAAATCAATGTAGACCACCACCACCTGTAGGGTTGCCAACTTTTTTTAGAAGAAATAGTGTATATCTGATTTCAAAGGAGGTAAATAAAGAGTATGGACTTAAAAAAAAGAGTATCATTTATTTTATATTTTTAAAAATGTATTTTTTTGTACTTTTTGCAGCACATAACAATTTTTCATTGTTTTTAAAAGAATTGTATGAGTCCAAACATTCTAACTCTAAATTTATATAGATCAAGAGCTCATTTTTAATCAATTTCAATGAAGCTCTGTTTCTCTCTTCTCGTCGTCTCCCACTTCACATTCATGACCGAAAAGACTCTTTCTGTAAATGCTGAAGTGGCGGGAACAGAGAGTATATACCAATAATTTTTTTCAAACAATGAAATTCTCCAGGACACTTTTTAAAAATAAATTGCCATTTTTCTACAGTGGATTTTTGCATAAAATCTGAGTTATTTAACAATTCAGCTTGGAGTTCTTTTAAAATTATAACTTCTGAATATAAACTGTCCATGTGTATTTTTAGTCTTTGTAAATTAAGTTTTCCTTCTACAATTTTTTCTAAATGATTAAATTCAACATTAGTTCTTAAAGATATTGTATTTAGTGAATATAGCCAGTTATCACTACTAAAATCAAACCATTTTTGTAAATAAATTAAACATTTGTCTATACACAATGAAAAAATCGTGTTTATCTGATTAAACAAATCAGGTGATGATTGTTCAATAAGTTTTCATTTCTGTTTTGTTGTATAGCCAAAATAGTTGTCTTTCTGTCTTTGCAGTAATTCTGATTTTAAATTTTCCATTAAACCAAAAACATCTACAATTGTGACAGAGTTACCTTCCAGAGATTTAATCGTTTTGTGAAATATATTTAAAATATGGCTGGCAAAATGTAGATAAATTTCAATTAAATCATGCTTACAATCTAACATCAATAGATTTTGAATTATCATAGGGCAATCCTCATCAAGACTTTTAAAATAATTGCATATTGGATGCCAATTTAATAATATAGTATCAATACAAGGGAGTAATGATAACCACCTAGTGCCAATATGTCTCTTAAGCTCATGAAAGTCTCCTTCAACTATAGCAACAATTTTTTTTATTTCTTCTCTCCTACAAGCTGACACGGAAAAATGGCTGTATATTTTTAATATAACATTTTCAACATCATAAGTTAGAAAACCCATTCCATGTTTCACACAGTTGTGCACAATATGTGCATGACAATTACCCTTTACAATATCCGGTACTACATCTACCATATTAGTGTATAATGAGTGATGCACACCAAAATTTGAATTTGTGTTATCTGCACTAAGGCCAGATATTCGATTAAAAGGGATATTATACATATCCATAGATTTTTTTATAGCAGCAAACATGCCATCAGCACTCTCATTAGCATTTTCGTAAAAATCTAAAAGTTTGTTTTGTATTCCCTTTTCCACTGTAAAATATTGTACTACTAAAGGGAATAATTTGATGTTTTTTTATTGGATGCATCAGTTTGCAGACAGAAATACATGTTTTCATCTTTTAAATCATTAACTACACATTCAAGAGCATAAGGTCCAAGAACCTCCGTTACCAGAGCTTCCATTTTAGTCCTAGCTAATTTGATGTTAGTAGCAGTTTTGGAGTCTATATATATTATTTTATCAAGTTTAACGGAGCAATCCATGCTATTATATGATAAAATATGTTTAACTGTATGAAATGATAAAGCTAATTCAGCAGCTGTAACATTGTCATTTTCAGATACTGGTCTTGAAGTTGAAGCTGGAGTCAAAAACTTTTGTAGGACTCCTGATGTTCTTTTTAATTCAGTTTTAGCTTTGTGTTGTTTTGTATCTTGATGTTGTTTTATCTGAAAAGATTTAAAATAGATGATGCATGCGCCTTCACCAAAGCACCAACAAAAGCATACACACACACACACACACACAAAACATTTTCGTCAACATTAACAAGTCCAATTAAACGACTTCCAGTGCCACCATAACATAAACCCAATTCTATCCACATGCTCACAACCAGCCGATCCACCACAAGTACTACAACCACAACAGATAGATAGCATACAGAAGAAAAATCAAACACTCCATAAATAAACTAAATGAAAATCGTAATAAACACTCTTACGTACGTGTCCAACTCCAGCTGATATAGAGAAAACTACACCACAGATTATGCATTTTGCATTTGTATCACTTTCTGGGTCTTTTCTTAGCCATGAAAACTCATTTTCCCAAAGTTGTGTGTACTTCTGTGATCTTTTTTTCTTCGTCAAAACTTTTCGCTTTTTAGATGGGGTGCTTGCGTTATTATTATGAGCACAGGATGCATGCTTGATCGGCGTTACCATGTTCGTCAATCACGTCATCCTCATCCATAACGAATTGGATAAAAGTATTCCAAACAAACAAAAACAAAGTCACAAACAAAACTAACCTCAAAGACTTCTCAAAACAACTTGTGACATGACATTGACACGTTTGACGTAATGACATTAGTGGCTACGTTCACGAACGTCCGAATGTGGTTGGAGGAAATTGGGGATACCAACATATTAACAGTAAATAGTCGACTTTTTTGGTTTTGATTATGGGTTTTTGCATAATATTATATGACTAGTAAAAATGTGTAGAAAAAGAGTATTTTAGCGTACTCTATTAGTGTTATAGATTATAGAGTACGCTTACATGATATAGAGAACAATACTCTATTTTAGAGTACGGTTGGCAACCCTAACCACCTGCTCCCTGCGCTCCAGACACCCATTGACGTCATCTGTAAACTTAGCAAGTGCCGTTGCCGTGCCTCGCCCTCGTCGGAACCCGTGTTGCACATTAGAAAGGATATTTTGATTTTCCAGAAACATTTGATTGACAATAATTTTTTCTACAATTTTATTAAATACTGATAATATGGCAATAGGCCTATAGTTACTATAATCACTGTGTTTTCCTTGTTTAAAAATAGGTCTTATTTATGCAGATTTTAATTTTTCAGGATGAACTCCCTCAGCTACACCGTTTATAAACCGAGCTATAACAGGGCTCAATTCAGTTTTTAACATTTTGATGTCAATTTAGTTTGTTTATTATATCTTTTGGGTAGGCTTTCTAAACCTTAACGATACATTACTTGTGACAACATAACTAGATCTGTCCAAGAACTTATGGTTGCAAATATGTTTAATATTAATAATTTCCTGAGTAAATGTTGTCGAAAACATATAACAAATTTCCTGAGTACCCTCTGTCCTTCCCAAGTGTTTCAAAATAACAAAATCTATAAAGGTACTCGTGTCCCCTGCAATAGGTCGTCTGAGGGAACACCGTGGAATGTTTAGTCGGTAGGACGGTCTCCTGTAGGAGACCGGGGAGTCCGACATAACCACCCACCGACACGCCCAGGTGGGTGGTATGCGTAAATGCATTTGAACCACGTAGAAAAAAAAAAAAGGTTACCTCTTTTATTTTTTTATTTAAACTTCCTGCAAACAAATTGCACAAGGCGGACTTAATGCCAAAGGTATTTTCTGCCAGTCAACCTTTGGGTGATGCAGAGATAAGCATGGCAGGTGACAATAATAATAAAGAAAGGAAATTATAAACTAAGAAATAAGATGCAACACAAACATAATTACACATAACTATATAAGTTAAATATACACCTATAATATATTTAACATATGATTACTAATACACAAATAGAAAAATTATACGACTACTTAGAAATTTCAGTGGACAAACAACTGCTGTATAACTGACGCACTTTGGCTTTAAATATGACCCGGTTATCAGACATTCTAATTTCGAGAGGGAGCGCGTTCCACAGAAGAACTGATTGAATATTGAAGGAAGAATGAACAAGGCTGGAGTTATGAGTAGTACAGGCAAGGAGACAATTGTTGGAAGACCTTTAATGGTCGCTCGGTAGCTACTTTAGACGGTAATCGCGATAATGCATCAGCGCAATTGTTTTTTGACGAAACATACTCGATATCATATTTGTACCCCGATAAAAGAACGGCCCAACGTTGCAAACGAGACGGAGACATGATTGGAATACCCACCTTGATACCGAAAATATATCTTAACATATATTTCGATTTATGATCTGTTCTTAATGTGAATTTTCTACCGTACAAGTACTGGTGGTACTTACTTATTCCGTATACTATTGCTAACGCTTCCCTATCAATTTGCGCATAGTTACGTTCCGTGGGTGTGAGCGAGCGCGAGGCATATGCGACGGGTCGCTCGCCGGTCGCTGTCAGCTGTGACAGTACAGCGCCCACCCCGACACTGCTCGCGTCCGCTGTCAAAATCAGCGGTAACTCGACGGAGTAGAGTGCGTTAAGACTTCACTACTAGGTAAAAGGGCATTTGAAAGAGTCAAGGTCACGTTAACATATGACCTCAATTGACTCTTTCAGATGCCCTTTTACACTTAATACTCCAATCATATTTGGACTCATGCTTTAGCAATTCGTATTAAAATAGTGTTAGGTTTTAATAAATTGTATTTATACTAAATCGCTTATCAAATACTTGCAACACTGAAACGATTTTTTGTAAAATAAACGGCCAAGAGATAACGGCATTCTTGATCCGGCTTTCGCAAGTGAAGGACGTGCTCAGCAAGTATACCTGCTAAGGATTAAGCATTATTGAAGAAAAAGGTTAAATTGTATAAACAATAAACTGATCACGGGATTAATTGATCGAGCAATTACGGTAATTGAAACAATTGTCATTATTAGTATTTAGAGTGATAATATATGATTTGAAGTGAGCTCTGGTTGTTGTTTTATTATTGTAACCTTTAGGGTTGCTTATTAGAGGTTATAAGTTAGACAAGTATGGAATAAATCTTACAATTCAGAAGTGGGATAGAAGTCCACTTATTAATCATTTGCTATCATATTAGAGCTAGTCTAATAAGATGATGTAGAACTATTATCAGAGCTTGCTTTAAAATGACATGGTAATGTTCTTTTGATTTTTACAATAAAACATAATCTGATTTAATCGGGGGTTATATGTAGTTATTTTTGATCCAAGACCTATATTTTTGAATTTGTAATAGAATTATGTAATATTTTTAGGCTTTTCATATCCACATATTTTAATAACAATTTATAATATTTATTGAATTATGAGTACAAATCATGAAAGTGTAAATGATTTTATTGCAAATACTAATGGTTTGGCAGAATTAAGCATTTTAGTTTCAACTGTACTACAGTTTGTTTTTGACAAGAAATGAATCCTGTTGTTTTGATTTTCAGATAATGCCGCGTGATAACGAAGCGTCTCATAAGCACCGGTTGATAACACCGGACCGTGAAGACGTGCCGCCTAGGGTTGAAAAACCAAGTACGAGCCGCAGTTGCAGTCGACGACATGAAAATTGCAACCGTCGTGATAGCAGTCGTGAACGCAGTGACCATCGTGAGCGCAGTCGCAGTCGTGTACGCAGTGGTCATCGTGAAAGCAGCTGCAGTCTACGGGAGCAGAGCTGTGGTCACGGTGAGCATATTCAGGATGCGGATCTGCGTGAACGTGAGCAGGAGTTGGATAGGCAGCGAGAGCGACTTCGCGTTCTTGAAGAAGGTGTCTCCAGGAAGCGAAGTGCACTTCGCCATCGAGAGCACCATGATAGCAGAAACTCGACGCGGGACAAAAGGTCACGTAGCCCTAATTTACCTCTAAAGCTATTATTAGTATCCTTCATTGTTTGAAATCCCAACCAGCGTCAGTGCCCACTTCGTTACCCGCTACTAGCAAAATTAATCATAAAAATATTCTACCGGAATTTGATCCATCGGTTAAAAGCCAAAGGACTGATATTTGGATTATAAAGGTCAATGAGTGCGCTACTGTCTATGGGTGGGATGAACGGACAACCGTCCATTTTGCTATGCAGAAACTTCAAGGATTGGCCAAAGTATGGTACGAGAGTCAAAATTCCATATTGTTTAGTTGGTCCGAGTGGCAAGAGAAACTTTTAAGTGCTTTCCCTTTCGAGCAAAATTATGGCCAGTCCTTGGAGGACATGCTTCGTAGAAAGAGTAAATATAATGAACCTCTTGAGGTTTACTACTATGAAAAATTAGCCCGATTGAACCAATGCGATATTGACGGCAAGCGTGCTGTCGACTGCTTGATTCACGGTTTGAGCGACAAAACAATGAGATCTAGTGCTAATGCTTTACGTTGTACTCATCCCGATCAGCTTCTTCAATTTCTTATGACTAATTTAGAAACATCTCAGGCGGTTGATCAGTTTAAAAACAAGAATAGGGTGGGGTCTCGAACTAACCAGTAACCAGAATAATAATCCCTCTCGAAAGTTACATAGCCGCTCAAATATAAGTCAGCTTCTTTGCTTTAACTGCAAAGAGAAAGGTCATCCCTATTTTAAATGTCCAAAACCGTTATTACAATGTACTAAATGTTATCGTGTTGGTCATAAGCTTGAAACTTGTACGTTTAAAAATGACATTCAATTAGAACAGAGATATAAGAGTGACCCTGTCCCAAAAACAATGCGTATACTAACCTCTCAATCTAACTCGAAATATATAAAAGAATGTATCATTAACGGAGTAGTAATAAATTGTTTTGTTGATTTCGGTAGTGAAGTCTCGCTTATCAAACAATCTTTGACGAAAGATCTGAAATTAGTTTGGGATAATATGTCGGCTCCGTTGAAGAGTTTTGGGAATGAAGTTGTTTATTCTATGGGAAGAGTTGACGTAGATTTTTGCATTGATGGTATTAGAGCAAGACTGCAGTGTCTGGTAATTGAGGATGTGTTATTGGATGTTCCGTTACTAGTCGGTCAGTCTTTTACAGAGCAGGCTCAAATATATTCGTTAACAAAAACGCGAACGAGTTAATGTTTTATGATTCT
The DNA here is from genome assembly GCA_947095525.1 of Trisateles emortualis. NCBI lineage: Eukaryota > Metazoa > Arthropoda > Insecta > Lepidoptera > Erebidae > Trisateles > Trisateles emortualis. The sequence goes on from OX352756.1 coordinate 636,470, forward strand.
ACTATTAATGATAAAATAAGCAATAATGATGATCCGAGTGAAATTAACTTACCTCTAACAATGGTCGCTGATATAGAAGTTTTTGGTCCAGTAACTGTTAAGGCTCGAACCAATTCATCGTATAGTGGAAATCTTTTGTTAAGTAGTAAAGATATTGGTCGACCCAACCAACAGTTTTAGTAAATGGTGGAGTCTTTTATGTACGAAATGGTTTCGTGTATATCAGTGTTCTTCCTATGTTTCGCGTCATCTTATTACGAGAAGGTGTTATCATAGCAAGGGGACTAAAGTACAAGTGATCAATAGGATTCTAACATCGTCTAATTAGTATCTGTATCGGAATATGAAAATTTTGAAACAATTTTAATCGGGACAATCCCACCCACAAGCCCACCGCTGTTACTCCTGTGAGCCAGGATAACAGCGGAGTAACCAACTGATACACCGAGTTTTGACACTCGTGCGTCCCGTGGACAACTAAACCTACTGTCTTGGACCCCGCAACGAATTTAATCAGAAGTAAATAGGAGGAGTTAGAAAGAAAAGTTTCCACTTCTGAGAAACACCACATTTGAGAAAACAAGATCTAAGAGCCTGCCCTTTATATTTCACTCACCGTTAAATTGCGACAGGTTACACACATACCCACATATTTTAATAACAATTTATAATATTTATTGAATAATGAGTACAAATCATGAAAGTGTAAATGATTTTATTGCAAATACTAATGGTTTGGCAGAATTAAGCATTTTAGTTTCAACTGTACTACAGTTTGTTTTTGACAAGAAATAAATCCTGTTGTTTTGATTTTCAGAGAATGCCGCGTGATAACGAAGCGTCTCATAAGCACCGGTTGATAACACCGGACCGTGAAGACGTGCCGTCTAGGGTTGAAAAACCAAGTACGAGCCGCAGTTGCAGTCGACGACATGAAAATTGCAACCGTCCTGATAGCAGTCGTGTACGCAGTGACCATCGTGAGCGCAGTCGCAGTCGTGTACGCAGTGGTCATCGTGAGCACAGTCGCAGTCGTGTACGTAGTGGTCATCGTGAGCACAGTCGCAGTCGTGTACGTAGTGACCATCGTGAGCACAGTCGCAGTCGTGTACGCAGTGACCATCGTGAGCACAGTCGCAGTCGTGTACGCAGTGGTCATCGTGAGCACAGTCGCAGTCGTGTACGTAGTGGTCATCGTGAGCACAGTCGCAGTCGTGTACGCAGTGGTCATCGTGAAAGCAGCTGCAGTCTACGGGAGCAGAGCTGTGGTCACGGTGAGCATATTCAGGATGCGGATCTGCGTGAACGTGAGCAGGAGTTGGATAGGCAGCGAGAGCGACTTCGCGTTCTTGAAGAAGGTGTCTCCAGGAAGCGCAGTGCACTTCACCATCGAGAGCACCATGATAGCAGAAAATCGACGCGGGACAAAAGGTCACGTAGCCCTAATTTAACCTCTAAAGATATTATTAGTATCCTTCATTGTCTAAAATCCCAACAAGCGACAGTGCCCACTTCGTTACCCGCTACTAGCAACATTAATCATAAAAATATTCTACCGGAATTTGATCCATCGGTTAAAAGCCAAAGGACTGCTATTTGGATTAAAAAGGTAAATGAGTGCGCTACTGTCTATGGGTGGGATGAACGGACAACCGTCCATTTTGCTATGCAGAAACTTCAAGGATTGGCCAAAGTATGGTACGAGAGTCAAAATTCCATATTGTTTAGTTGGTCCGAGTGGCAAGAGAAACTTTTAAGTGCTTTCCCTTTCGAGCAAAATTATGGCCAGTCCTTGGAGGACATGCTTCGTAGAAAGAGTAAATATAATGAACCTCTTGAGGTTTACTACTATGAAAAATTAGCCCGATTGAACCAATGCGATATTGACGGCAAGCGTGCTGTCGACTGCTTGATTCACGGTTTGAGCGACAAAACAATGAGATCTAGTGCTAATGCTTTACGTTGTACTCATCCCGATCAGCTTCTTCAATTTCTTATGACTAATTTAGAAACATCTCAGGCGGTTGATCAGTTTAAAAACAAGAATAGGGTGGGGCTCGAACTAACCAGTAACCAGAATAATAATCCCTCTCGAAAGTTACATAGCCGCTCAAATATAAGTCAGCTTCTTTGCTTTAACTGCAAAGAGAAAGGTCATCCCTATTTTAAATGTCCAAAACCGTTATTACAATGTACTAAATGTAATCATGTTGGTCGTAAGCTTGAAACTTGTACGTTTAAAAATGACATTCAATTATAACAGAGATATAAGAGTGACCTTGTCCCAAAAACAATGCGTATACTAACCTCTCAATCTAACTCGAAATATATAAAAGAATGTATCATTAACGGAGTAGTAATAAATTGTTTTGTTGATTTCGGTAGTGAAGTCTCGGGACAATCCCACCCACATGCCCACCGCTGTGACTCCTGTGAGCCAAGATTAACAGCGGAGTAACCAACTGATACACCGAGTTTTGACACTCGTGCGTCCCGTGGACAACTAAACCTACTGTCTTGGACCCCGCAACGAATTTAATCAGAAGTAAATAGGAGGAGTTAGAAAGAAAAGTTTTCACTTCTGAGAAACACCACATTTGAGAAAACAAGATCTAAGAGCCTGCCCTTTATATTTCACTCACCGTTAAATTGCGACAGGTTACACACATACCCACATATTTTAATAACAATTTATAATATTTATTGAATAATGAGTACAAATCATGAAAGTGTAAATGATTTTATTGATTTGTGTGAATACTAATGGTTTGGCAGAATTAAGCATTTTAGTTTTAACTGTACTACAGTTTGTTTTTGACAAGAAATGAATCCTATTGTTTTGAGTTTCAGAGAATGCCGCGTGATAAGGAAGCGTCTCATAAGCACCGGTTGATAACACCGGACCGTGAAGACGTGCCGCCTAGGGTTGAAAAACCAAGTACGAGCCGCAGTTGCAGTCGACGACATGAAAATTGCAACCGTCGTGATAGCAGTCGTGTACGCAGTGACCATCGTGAGCGCAGTCGCAGTCGTGTACGCAGTGACCATCGTGAGCGCAGTCGCAGTCGTGTACGTAGTGGTCATCGTGAGCGCAGTCGCAGTCGTGTACGTAGTGGTCATCGTGAAAGCAGCTGCAGTCTACGGGAGCAGAGCTGTGGTCACGGTGAGCATATTCAGGATGCGGATCTGCGTGAACGTGAGCACGAGTTGGATAGGCAGCGAGAGCGACTTCGCGTTCTTGAAGAAGGTGTCTCCAGGAAGCGCAGTGCACTTCGCCATCGAGAGCACCATGATAGCAGAAACTCGACGCGGGACAAAAGGTCACGTAGCCCTAATTTAACCTCTAAAGATATTATTAGTATCCTTCATTGTTTGAAATCCCAGCCAGCGTCAGTGCCCACTTCGTTACCCGCTACTAGCAACATTAATCATAAAAATATTCTACCGGAATTTGATCCATCGGTTAAAAGCCAAAAGACTGCTATTTGGATTAAAAAGGTCAATGAGTGCGCTACTGTCTATGGGTGGGATGAACGGACAACCGTCCATTTTGCTATGCAGAAACTTCAAGGATTGGCCAAAGTATGGTACGAGAGTCAAAATTCCATATTGTTTAGTTATTATTTTTAATTTAAATTAATTATTAAAATTGTTTCAATTAAGGTAATTGAAACAATTTTAATCGGGACAATCCCACCCACATGCCCACCGCTGTGACTCCTGTGAGCCAGGATTAACAGCGGAGTAACCAACTGATACACCGAGTTTTGACACTCGTGCGTCCCTTGGACAACTAAACCTACTGTCTTGGACTCCGCAACGAATTCAATCAGAAGTAAATAGGAGGAGTTGGAAAGAAAAGTTTCCACTTCCCTTCATAGCAAAGCAGGAGACAAAATAATCTGTATAGGTTTGTAACGTACGAAAAGGAGCACCACGGAGGCCCTTAAACTACGGGACCTATGTGAGCTAAGTTTGATTGCTATAATATGTATGGCAGAAACGTTTAAATGCACGGAAATTCCCTCTAGATGAGCCTAAGTCCCCATAATAGGCCGCTCCAGATGATACATGTAAGCTGTTCAACATAATAGTACGATCATTATGCCAAAGACTACACTTCCAGAGTATGTAATGAGCAGACTGCTTCTGATCGGAGCCAGGTGTTGAGCATTGACAGTTCGGCGAATCAACTAGCTTAAATGAGTATAACTTGCTCCGAAAGTTACCATGACCCGTAAGGAACTGAGCGACACTGTGATCAACCTCCAGCCATGTCTTTGCCAAGTTTACGAGACAAGATTGGACTGATTGATCCGGCTTTCGCAAGTGAAGGACGTGCTCAGCAAGTATACCTGCTAAGGATTAAGCATTATTGAAGAAAAAGGTTAAATTGTATAAACAACAAACTGATCACGGGATTAATTGATCGAGCAATTAAGGTAATTGAAACAATTGTCATTATTAGTATTTAGAGTGATAATATATGATTTGAAGTGAGCTCTGGTTGTTGTTTTATTATATAATCCTTTAGGGTTGCTTATTAGAGGTTATAAGTTAGAAAAGTATGGAATAAATCTTACAATTCAGAAGTGGGATAGTAGTCCACTTGTTGATCATTTGCTATCATATTAGAGCTAGTCTAATAAGATGATGTAGAACTATTATCAGAGCTTGCTTTGAAATGATAACATAATCTGGTTTAATCGGGGGTTATATGAAGCTTAATATTTCTGTGTGGGTGTAAGGGTAGGTGAAATGTAGTTTTTATTTTTGATCCAAGACCTATATTTTTGAAATTGTAATAGAATAATGTAATATTTTTAGGCTTTTCATACCCACATATTTTAATAACAATTTATAATATTTATTGAATAATGAGTACAAATCATAAAAGTGTAAATGATTTTATTGCAAATACTAATGGTTTGGCAGAATTAAGTATTTTAGTTTCAACTGTACTACAGTTTGTTTTTGACAAGAAATGAATCCTGTTGTTTTGATTTTCAGAGAATGCCGCGTGATAACGAAGCGTCTCATAAGCACCGGTTGATAACCCCGGACCGTGAAGACGTGCCGCCTAGGGTTGAAAAACCAAGTACGAGCCGCAGTTGCAGTCGACGACATGAAAATTGCAACCGTCGTGATAGCAGTCGTGTACGCAGTGACCATCGTGAGCACAGTCGCAGTCGTGTACGCAGTGGTCATCGTGAAAGCAGCTGCAGTCTACGGGAGCAGAGCTGTGGTCACGGTGAGCATATTCAGGATGCGGATCTGCGTGAACGTGAGCAGGAGTTGGATAGGCAGCGAGAGCGACTTCGCGTTCTTGAAGAAGGTGTCTCCAGGAAGCGCAGTGCACTTCGCCATCGAGAGCACCATGATAGCAGAAACTCGACGCGGGACAAAAGGTCACGTAGCCCTAATTTACCTCAAAAGATATTATTAGTATCCTTCATTGTTTGAAATCCCAACCAGCGTCAGTGCCCACTTCGTTACCCGCTACTAGCAAAATTAATCATAAAAATATTCTACCGGAATTTGATCCATCGGTTAAAAGCCAAAGGACTGATATTTGGATTTTAAAGGTCAATGAGTGCGCTACTGTCTATGGGTGGGATGAACGGACAACCGTCCATTTTGCTATGCAGAAACTTCAAGGATTGGCCAAAGTATGGTACGAGAGTCAAAATTCCATATTGTTTAGTTGGTCCGAGTGGCAAGAGAAACTTTTAAGTGCTTTCCCTTTCGAGCATAATTATGGCCAGTCCTTGGAGGACATGCTTCGTAGAAAGAGTAAATATAATGAACCTCTTGAGGTTTAGGTTTACTACTATGAAAAATTTGCCCGATTGAACCAATGCGACTGCTTGATTCACGGTTTGAGCGACAAAACAATGAGATCTAGTGCTAATGCTTTACGTTGTACTCATCCCGATCAGCTTCTTCAATTTCTTATGACTAATTTAGAAACATCTCAGGCGGTTGATCAGTTTAAAAACAAGAATAGGGTGGGGTCTCGAACTAACCAGTAACCAGAATAATAAACCCTCTCGAAATTTACATAGCCGCTCAAATATAAGTCAGCTTCTTTGCTTTCATGATTGGAATACCCACCTTGATACCGAAAATATATCTTAACATATATTTCGATTTATGATCTGTTCTTAATGTGAATTTTCTACCGTACAAGTACTGGTGGTACTTACTTATTCCGTATACTATTGCTAACGCTTCCCTATCAATTTGCGCATAGTTACGTTCCGTGGGTGTGAGCGAGCGCGAGGCATATGCGACGGGTCGCTCGCCGGTCGCTGTCAGCTGTGACAGTACAGCGCCCACCCCGACACTGCTCGCGTCCGCTGTCAAAATCAGCGGTAACTCGACGGAGTAGAGTGCGTTAAGACTTCACTACTAAGTAAAAGGGCATTTGAAAGAGTCAAGGTCATGTTAACATATGACCTCAATTGACTCTTTCAAATGCCCTTTTACACTTAATACTCCAATCATATTTGGACTCATGCTTTAGCAACTCGTATAATAATAGTGTTAGGTTTTAATAAATTGTATTTATACTAAATCGCTTATCTAATACTTGCAACACTGAAACGAATTTTTGTAAAATAAACGGCCAAGAGATAACGGCATTCTTGATCCGGCTTTCGCAAGTGAAGGACGTGCTCAGCAAGTATACCTGCTAAGGATTAAGCATTATTGAAGAAAAAGGTTAAATTGTATAAGCAATAAACTGATCACGGGATTAATCGATCGGGCAATTAAGGTAATTGAAACAATTGTCATTATTAGTATTTAGAGTGATAATATATGATTTGAAGTGAGCTCTGGTTGTTGTTTTATTATATAATCCTTTAGCGTTGCTTATTAGAGGTTATAAGTTAGACAAGTATGGAATAAATCTTACAATTGGATAGTAGTCCACTTATTAATCATTTGCTATCATATTAGAGCTAGTCTAATAAGATGATGTAGAACTATTATCAGAGCTTGCTTTAAAATGACATGGTAATGTTCTTTTGATTTTTACAATAAAACATAATCTGGTTTAATCCGGGGTTATATGAAGCTTAATATTTCTGTGTGGGTGTAAGGGTAGGTGTAATGTAGTTATTTTTTATCCAAGACCTATATTTTTAAAATTGTAATAGAATTTTGTAATATTTTTAGGCTTTTCATACCCACATATTTTAACAACAATTTATAATATTTATTGAATAATGAGTACAAATCATGAAAGTGTAAATGATTTTATTGCAAATACTAATGGTTTGGCAGAATTAAGCATTTTAGTTTCAACTGTACTACAGTTTGTTCTTGACAAGAAATGAATCCTGTTGTTTTGAGTTTCAGAGAATGCCGCGTGATAACGAAGCGTCTCATAAGCACCGGTTGATAACCCCGGACCGTGAAGACGTGCCGCCTAGGGTTGAAAAACCAAGTACGAGCCGCAGTTGCAGTCGACGACATGAAAATTGCAACCGTCGTGATAGCAGTCGTGTACGCAGTGACCATCGTGAGCACAGTCGCAGTCGTGTACGCAGTGGTCATCGTGAAAGCAGCTGCAGTCTACGGGAGCAGAGCTGTGGTCACGGTGAGCATATTCAGGATGCGGATCTGCGTGAACGTGAGCAGGAGTTGGATAGGCAGCGAGAGCGACTTCGCGTTCTTGAAGAAGGTGTCTCCAGGAAGCGCAGTGCACTTCGCCATCGAGAGCACCATGATAGCAGAAACTCGACGCGGGACAAAAGGTCACGTAGCCCAAATTTTACCTCTAAAGATATTATTAGTATCCTTCATTGTTTAAAATCCCAACCAGCGACTGTGCAAAAATAATCATAAAAATATTCTACCGGAATTTGATCCATCGGTTAAAAGCCAAAGGACTGATATTTGGATTAAAAAGGTAAATGAGTGCGCTACTGTCTATGGGTGGGATGAACGGACAACCGTCCATTTTGCTATGCAAAAACTTCAAGGATTGGCCAAAGTATGGTACGAGAGTCAAAATTCCATATTGTTTAGTTGGTCCGAGTGGCAAGAGAAACTTTTAAGTGCTTTCCCTTTCGAGCAAAATTATGGCCAGTCCTTGGAGGACATGCTTCGTAGAAAGAGTAAATATAATGAACCTCTTGAGGTTTAGGTTTACTACTATGAAAAATTAGCCCGATTGAACCAATGCGATATTGACGGCAAGCGTGCTGTCGACTCCTTGATTCACGGTTTGAGCGACAAAACAATGAGATCTAGTGCTAATGCTTTACGTTGTACTCATCCCGATCAGCTTCTTCAATTTCTTATGACTAATTTAGAAACATCTCAGGCGGTTGATCAGTTTAAAAACAAGAATAGGGTGGGGCTCGAACTAACCAGTAACCAGAATAATAATCCCTCTCGAAAGTTACATAGCCGCTCAAATATAAGTCAGCTTCTTTGCTTTAACTGCAAAGAGAAAGGTCATCCCTATTTTAAATGTCCAAAACCGTTATTACAATGTACTAAATGTAATCATGTTGGTCGTAAGCTTGAAACTTGTACGTTTAAAAATGACATTCAATTATAACAGAGATATAAGAGTGACCTTGTCCCAAAAACAATGCGTATACTAACCTCTCAATCTAACTCGAAATATATAAAAGAATGTATCATTAACGGAGTAGTAATAAATTGTTTTGTTGATTTCGGTAGTGAAGTCTCGGGACAATCCCACCCACATGCCCACCGCTGTGACTCCTGTGAGCCAAGATTAACAGCGGAGTAACCAACTGATACACCGAGTTTTGACACTCGTGCGTCCCGTGGACAACTAAACCTACTGTCTTGGACCCCGCAACGAATTTAATCAGAAGTAAATAGGAGGAGTTAGAAAGAAAAGTTTTCACTTCTGAGAAACACCACATTTGAGAAAACAAGATCTAAGAGCCTGCCCTTTATATTTCACTCACCGTTAAATTGCGACAGGTTACACACATACCCACATATTTTAATAACAATTTATAATATTTATTGAATAATGAGTACAAATCATGAAAGTGTAAATGATTTTATTGATTTGTGTGAATACTAATGGTTTGGCAGAATTAAGCATTTTAGTTTTAACTGTACTACAGTTTGTTTTTGACAAGAAATGAATCCTATTGTTTTGAGTTTCAGAGAATGCCGCGTGATAAGGAAGCGTCTCATAAGCACCGGTTGATAACCCCGTACCGTGAAGACGTGCCGCCTAGGGTTGAAAAACCAAGTACGAGCCGCAGTTGCAGTCGACGACATGAAAATTGCAACCGTCCTGATAGCAGTCGTGTACGCAGTGACCATCGTGAGCGCAGTCGCAGTCGTGTACGTAGTGGTCATCGTGAGCACAGTCGCAGTCGTGTACGTAGTGGTCATCGTGAGCACAGTCGCAGTCGTGTACGCAGTGGTCATCGTGAGCACAGTCGCAGTCGTGTACGCAGTGGTCATCGTGAAAGCAGCTGCAGTCTACGGGAGCAGAGCTGTGGTCACGGTGAGCATATTCAGGATGCGGATCTGCGTGAACGTGAGCAGGAGTTGGATAGGCAGCGAGAGCGACTTCGCGTTCTTGAAGAAGGTGTCTCCAGGAAGCGCAGTGCACTTCGCCATCGAGAGCACCATGATAGCAGAAACTCGACGCGGGACAAAAGGTCACGTAGCCCTAATTTAACCTCTAAAGATATTATTAGTATCCTTCATTGTCTAAAATCCCAACAAGCGACAGTGCCCACTTCGTTACCCGCTACTAGCAACATTAATCATAAAAATATTCTACCGGAATTTGATCCATCGGTTAAAAGCCAAAGGACTGCTATTTGGATTAAAAAGGTAAATGAGTGCGCTACTGTCTATGGGTGGGATGAACGGACAACCGTCCATTTTGCTATGCAGAAACTTCAAGGATTGGCCAAAGTATGGTACGAGAGTCAAAATTCCATATTGTTTAGTTGGTCCGAGTGGCAAGAGAAACTTTTAAGTGCTTTCCCTTTCGAGCAAAATTATGGCCAGTCCTTGGAGGACATGCTTCGTAGAAAGAGTAAATATAATGAACCTCTTGAGGTTTACTACTATGAAAAATTAGCCCGATTAAACCAATGCGACTGCTTGATTCACGGTTTGAGCGACAAAACAATGAGATCTAGTGCTAATGCTTTACGTTGTACTCATCCCGATCAGCTTCTTCAATTTCTTATGACTAATGTAGAAACATCTCAGGCGGTTGATCAGTTTAAAAACAAGAATAGGGTGGGGCTCGAACTAACCAGTAACCAGAATAATAATCCCTCTCGAAAGTTACATAGCCGCTCAAATATAAGTCAGCTTCTTTGCTTTAACTGCAAAGAGAAAGGTCATCCCTATTTTAAATAAAATTAATTAAATAAGCAATAATGATGATCCGAGTGAAATTAACTTACCTCTAACAATGGTCGCTGATATAGAAGTTTTTGGTCCAGTAACTGTTAAGGCTCGAACCAATTCATCGTATAGTGGAAATCTTTTGTTAAGTAGTAAAGTTATTGGTCGACCCAACCAACAGTTTTAGTAAATGGTGGAGTCTTTTATGTACGAAATGGTTTCGTGTATATCAGTGTTCTTCCTATGTTTCGCGTCATCTTATTACGAGAAGGTGTTATCATAGCAAGGGGACTAAAGTACAAGTGATCAATAGGATTCTAACATCGTCTAATTAGTATCTGTATCGGAATATGAAAATTTTGAAACAATTTTAATCGGGACAATCCCACCCACAAGCCCACCGCTGTTACTCCTGTGAGCCAGGATAACAGCGGAGTAACCAACTGATACACCGAGTTTTGACACTCGTGCGTCCCGTGGACAACTAAACCTACTGTCTTGGACCCCGCAACGAATTTAATCAGAAGTAAATAGGAGGAGTTAGAAAGAAAAGTTTCCACTTCTGAGAAACACCACATTTGAGAAAACAAGATCTAAGAGCCTGCCCTTTATATTTCACTCACCGTTAAATTGCGACAGGTTACACACATACCCACATATTTTAATAACAATTTATAATATTTATTGAATAATGAGTACAAATCATGAAAGTGTAAATGATTTTATTGCAAATACTAATGGTTTGGCAGAATTAAGCATTTTAGTTTCAACTGTACTACAGTTTGTTTTTGACAAGAAATAAATCCTGTTGTTTTGATTTTCAGAGAATGCCGCGTGATAACGAAGCGTCTCATAAGCACCGGTTGATAACACCGGACCGTGAAGACGTGCCGCCTAGGGTTGAAAAACCAAGTACGAGCCGCAGTTGCAGTCGACGACATGAAAATTGCAACCGTCCTGATAGCAGTCGTGTACGCAGTGACCATCGTGAGCGCAGTCGCAGTCGTGTACGCAGTGACCATCGTGAGCGCAGTCGCAGTCGTGTACGCAGTGACCATCGTGAGCACAGTCGCAGTCGTGTACGCAGTGACCATCGTGAGCGCAGTCGCAGTCGTGTACGCAGTGACCATCGTGAGCACAGTCGCAGTCGTGTACGTAGTGGTCATCGTGAGCACAGTCGCAGTCGTGTACGCAGTGGTCATCGTGAAAGCAGCTGCAGTCTACGGGAGCAGAGCTGTGGTCACGGTGAGCATATTCAGGATGCGGATCTGCGTGAACGTGAGCAGGAGTTGGATAGGCAGCGAGAGCGACTTCGCGTTCTTGAAGAAGGTGTCTCCAGGAAGCGCAGTGCACTTCGCCATCGAGAGCACCATGATAGCAGAAACTCGACGCGGGACAAAAGGTCACGTAGCCCTAATTTAACCTCTAAAGATATTATTAGTATCCTTCATTGTCTAAAATCCCAACAAGCGACAGTGCCCACTTCGTTACCCGCTACTAGCAACATTAATCATAAAAATATTCTACCGGAATTTGATCCATCGGTTAAAAGCCAAAGGACTGCTATTTGGATTAAAAAGGTAAATGAGTGCGCTACTGTCTATGGGTGGGATGAACGGACAACCGTCCATTTTGCTATGCAGAAACTTCAAGGATTGGCCAAAGTATGGTACGAGAGTCAAAATTCCATATTGTTTAGTTGGTCCGAGTGGCAAGAGAAACTTTTAAGTGCTTTCCCTTTCGAGCAAAATTATGGCCAGTCCTTGGAGGACATGCTTCGTAGAAAGAGTAAATATAATGAACCTCTTGAGGTTTACTACTATGAAAAATTAGCCCGATTGAACCAATGCGATATTGACGGCAAGCGTGCTGTCGACTGCTTGATTCACGGTTTGAGCGACAAAACAATGAGATCTTGTGCTAATGCTTTACGTTGTACTCATCCCGATCAGCTTCTTCAATTTCTTATGACTAATTTAGAAACATCTCAGGCGGTTGATCAGTTTAAAAACAAGAATAGGGTGGGGCTCGAACTAACCAGTAACCAGAATAATAATCCCTCTCGAAAGTTACATAGCCGCTCAAATATAAGTCAGCTTCTTTGCTTTAACTGCAAAGAGAAAGGTCATCCCTATTTTAAATGTCCAAAACCGTTATTACAATGTACTAAATGTAATCATGTTGGTCGTAAGCTTGAAACTTGTACGTTTAAAAATGACATTCAATTATAACAGAGATATAAGAGTGACCTTGTCCCAAAAACAATGCGTATACTAACCTCTCAATCTAACTCGAAATATATAAAAGAATGTATCATTAACGGAGTAGTAATAAATTGTTTTGTTGATTTCGGTAGTGAAGTCTCGGGACAATCCCACCCACATGCCCACCGCTGTGACTCCTGTGAGCCAAGATTAACAGCGGAGTAACCAACTGATACACCGAGTTTTGACACTCGTGCGTCCCGTGGACAACTAAACCTACTGTCTTGGACCCCGCAACGAATTTAATCAGAAGTAAATAGGAGGAGTTAGAAAGAAAAGTTTTCACTTCTGAGAAACACCACATTTGAGAAAACAAGATCTAAGAGCCTGCCCTTTATATTTCACTCACCGTTAAATTGCGACAGGTTACACACATACCCACATATTTTAATAACAATTTATAATATTTATTGAATAATGAGTACAAATCATGAAAGTGTAAATGATTTTATTGATTTGTGTGAATACTAATGGTTTGGCAGAATTAAGCATTTTAGTTTTAACTGTACTACAGTTTGTTTTTGACAAGAAATGAATCCTATTGTTTTGAGTTTCAGAGAATGCCGCGTGATAAGGAAGCGTCTCATAAGCACCGGTTGATAACCCCGTACCGTGAAGACGTGCCGCCTAGGGTTGAAAAACCAAGTACGAGCCGCAGTTGCAGTCGACGACATGAAAATTGCAACCGTCCTGATAGCAGTCGTGTACGCAGTGACCATCGTGAGCGCAGTCGCAGTCGTGTACGTAGTGGTCATCGTGAGCACAGTCGCAGTCGTGTACGCAGTGGTCATCGTGAGCACAGTCGCAGTCGTGTACGCAGTGGTCATCGTGAAAGCAGCTGCAGTCTACGGGAGCAGAGCTGTGGTCACGGTGAGCATATTCAGGATGCGGATCTGCGTGAACGTGAGCAGGAGTTGGATAGGCAGCGAGAGCGACTTCGCGTTCTTGAAGAAGGTGTCTCCAGGAAGCGCAGTGCACTTCGCCATCGAGAGCACCATGATAGCAGAAACTCGACGCGGGACAAAAGGTCACGTAGCCCTAATTTAACCTCTAAAGATATTATTAGTATCCTTCATTGTCTAAAATCCCAACAAGCGACAGTGCCCACTTCGTTACCCGCTACTAGCAACATTAATCATAAAAATATTCTACCGGAATTTGATCCATCGGTTAAAAGCCAAAGGACTGCTATTTGGATTAAAAAGGTAAATGAGTGCGCTACTGTCTATGGGTGGGATGAACGGACAACCGTCCATTTTGCTATGCAGAAACTTCAAGGATTGGCCAAAGTATGGTACGAGAGTCAAAATTCCATATTGTTTAGTTGGTCCGAGTGGCAAGAGAAACTTTTAAGTGCTTTCCCTTTCGAGCAAAATTATGGCCAGTCCTTGGAGGACATGCTTCGTAGAAAGAGTAAATATAATGAACCTCTTGAGGTTTACTACTATGAAAAATTAGCCCGATTAAACCAATGCGACTGCTTGATTCACGGTTTGAGCGACAAAACAATGAGATCTAGTGCTAATGCTTTACGTTGTACTCATCCCGATCAGCTTCTTCAATTTCTTATGACTAATGTAGAAACATCTCAGGCGGTTGATCAGTTTAAAAACAAGAATAGGGTGGGGCTCGAACTAACCAGTAACCAGAATAATAATCCCTCTCGAAAGTTACATAGCCGCTCAAATATAAGTCAGCTTCTTTGCTTTAACTGCAAAGAGAAAGGTCATCCCTATTTTAAATAAAATTAATTAAATAAGCAATAATGATGATCCGAGTGAAATTAACTTACCTCTAACAATGGTCGCTGATATAGAAGTTTTTGGTCCAGTAACTGTTAAGGCTCGAACCAATTCATCGTATAGTGGAAATCTTTTGTTAAGTAGTAAAGATATTGGTCGACCCAACCAACAGTTTTAGTAAATGGTGGAGTCTTTTATGTACGAAATGGTTTCGTGTATATCAGTGTTCTTCCTATGTTTCGCGTCATCTTATTACGAGAAGGTGTTATCATAGCAAGGGGACTAAAGTACAAGTGATCAATAGGATTCTAACATCGTCTAATTAGTATCTGTATCGGAATATGAAAATTTTGAAACAATTTTAATCGGGACAATCCCACCCACAAGCCCACCGCTGTTACTCCTGTGAGCCAGGATAACAGCGGAGTAACCAACTGATACACCGAGTTTTGACACTCGTGCGTCCCGTGGACAACTAAACCTACTGTCTTGGACCCCGCAACGAATTTAATCAGAAGTAAATAGGAGGAGTTAGAAAGAAAAGTTTCCACTTCTGAGAAACACCACATTTGAGAAAACAAGATCTAAGAGCCTGCCCTTTATATTTCACTCACCGTTAAATTGCGACAGGTTACACACATACCCACATATTTTAATAACAATTTATAATATTTATTGAATAATGAGTACAAATCATGAAAGTGTAAATGATTTTATTGCAAATACTAATGGTTTGGCAGAATTAAGCATTTTAGTTTCAACTGTACTACAGTTTGTTTTTGACAAGAAATAAATCCTGTTGTTTTGATTTTCAGAGAATGCCGCGTGATAACGAAGCGTCTCATAAGCACCGGTTGATAACACCGGACCGTGAAGACGTGCCGCCTAGGGTTGAAAAACCAAGTACGAGCCGCAGTTGCAGTCGACGACATGAAAATTGCAACCGTCCTGATAGCAGTCGTGTACGCAGTGACCATCGTGAGCGCAGTCGCAGTCGTGTACGCAGTGACCATCGTGAGCGCAGTCGCAGTCGTGTACGCAGTGACCATCGTGAGCACAGTCGCAGTCGTGTACGCAGTGACCATCGTGAGCGCAGTCGCAGTCGTGTACGCAGTGACCATCGTGAGCGCAGTCGCAGTCGTGTACGCAGTGACCATCGTGAGCACAGTCGCAGTCGTGTACGCAGTGACCATCGTGAGCGCAGTCGCAGTCGTGTACGCAGTGACCATCGTGAGCACAGTCGCAGTCGTGTACGTAGTGGTCATCGTGAAAGCAGCTGCAGTCTACGGGAGCAGAGCTGTGGTCACGGTAAGCATATTCAGGATACGGATCTGCGTGAACGTGAGCAGGAGTTGGATAGGCAGCGAGAGCGACTTCGCGTTCTTGAAGAAGGTGTCTCCAGGAAGCGCAGTGCACTTCGCCATCGAGAGCACCATGATAGCAGAAACTCGACGCGGGACAAAAGGTCACGTAGCCCTAATTTAACCTCTAAAGATATTATTAGTATCCTTCATTGTCTAAAATCCCAACAAGCGACAGTGCCCACTTCGTTACCCGCTACTAGCAACATTAATCATAAAAATATTCTACCGGAATTTGATCCATCGGTTAAAAGCCAAAGGACTGCTATTTGGATTAAAAAGGTAAATGAGTGCGCTACTGTCTATGGGTGGGATGAACGGACAACCGTCCATTTTGCTATGCAGAAACTTCAAGGATTGGCCAAAGTATGGTACGAGAGTCAAAATTCCATATTGTTTAGTTATTATTTTTAATTTAAATTAATTATTAAAATTGTTTCAATTAAGGTAATTGAAACTATTTTAATCGGGACAATCCCACCCACATGCCCACCGCTGTGACTCCTGTGAGCCAGGATTAACAGCGGAGTAACCAACTGATACACCGAGTTTTGACACTCGTGCGTCCCTTGGACAACTAAACCTACTGTCTTGGACTCCGCAACGAATTCAATCAGAAGTAAATAGGAGGAGTTGGAAAGAAAAGTTTCCACTTCCCTTCATAGCAAAGCAGGAGACAAAATAATCTGTATAGGTTTGTAACGTATGAAAAGGAGCACCACGGAGGCCCTTAAACTACGGGACCTATGTGAGCTAAGTTTGATTGCTATAATATGTATGGCAGAAACGTTTAAATGCACGGAAATTCCCTCTAGATGAGCCTAAGTCCCCATAATAGGCCGCTCCAGATGATACATGTAAGCTGTTCAACATAATAGTACGATCATTATGCCAAAGACTACACTTCCAGAGTATGTAATGAGCAGACTGCTTCTGATCGGAGCCAGGTGTTGAGCATTGACAGTTCGGCGAATCAACTAGCTTAAATGAGTATAACTTGCTCCGAAAGTTACCATGACCCGTAAGGAACTGAGCGACACTGTGATCAACCTCCAGCCATGTCTTTGCCAAGTTTACGAGACAAGATTGGACTGATTGATCCGGCTTTCGCAAGTGAAGGACGTGCTCAGCAAGTATACCTGCTAAGGATTAAGCATTATTGAAGAAAAAGGTTAAATTGTATAAACAACAAACTGATCACGGGATTAATTGATCGAGCAATTAAGGTAATTGAAACAATTGTCATTATTAGTATTTAGAGTGATAATATATGATTTGAAGTGAGCTCTGGTTGTTGTTTTATTATATAATCCTTTAGCGTTGCTTATTACCCGACTACGGCGAAGCAAAAAGGAGGGTTATGATTTTGACCTGTATGTATGTTTGTATGTATGTATGTATGTATGTATGTATGTATGTATGTATGTATGTTCATCTGTTCCCGCATAACTTCTAAACTATTTATCATAACTTGACAAATGAGGTATCGTTAGAAACGTCTTGATTGTCTGCTGGTTATAGGCTATGTGACGTCACAATAAAATCAGTATGGCGTCCTCTGTGGGACCTGAAACCTAAAAATAAAAACTAAATTTCTTTAAAAAGTGCCGTGATGGGTATCAAATGATAGGATTTAATTTGCAGGTTTCGAATATGTAAATATTACTAGCTTTCGCCCGCTGGTGTGCCTGCATTGTTTGTTTATTAGTTGGTTTAGGTCAAATCTTGCTTGCGAGATTTGAACCACTTTTCAATGTTTGATTGAGCTGAAATTTGGTACACTGACGGCACTTTGGTGACAATGTAATAATGTAATACCATGGAGCCGGTCTGATGATGCAGTCAGAAGGTGGGCAAATGACCTCGTCAAATAAACAAGATATCCGCGTCGTGTTTAGGTGCAATGGATTTATCTTGACAAGTACTATATTCTTAGATGGGCGTTCAGGATATAATTATGAAAGCGGAAGATGGCCATAGGAACTCAGCAACGTAACAAGATAGCCACGTCGTGTTTGGGTTTGTTACATATATCTTTACGAGTACATTATACCTAGGTGGGTGTTCAGGACGTGGTGATGAAGTTGGGAAGTGGCTATAGGAACTCTTCAACGAAACAAGATATCCGCGTCGTGTTTAGGTTTGGTGCAATAGATTTATCTTGACAAGTGCTATATTCCTAGGTGGGTGCTCAGGATATAATGATGCAAACGGAAGATTGCCATAGGAACTCTTCAACGAAACAAGATAGCCACGTCGTGTTTGGGTTCGTTACATATATCTTTACGAGTACTTTATACCTAGGTGGGTGTTCAGGACGTGGTGATGAAATTGGGAAGTGGCTATAGGAACTCTTCAACGAAGCAAGATAGCCGCGTCGTGTTTGGGTTCGTTACATATATCTTTACGAGTACTTTAATCCTAGTTGGGTGTTCAGGACGAGGTGATGAAGTTGGAAAGTGGCTAGAGGAACTCTTCAACGAAACAAGATAGCCGCGTCATGTTTGTTGGATTTATCTTGACGAGAACTATATTTCTAGGTGGTGCTTAGGATGTGGTGTTGAAGTTGGAAGATAGGAATATAAAAAATCTGTAAATTACAAAAATAAATAATAAAAATGATTAGGCATAAAACTCATGTGCCAATAGTTTAGACTATAAAAGTCTGATGACCTACAAAAAAGAATAAATATATAGTTATATAGTTTTTAAAAATGTTTTCATTTGCCATATTATATTATGTTATTATTATGTAAGATGTAATGGAAATTTAATTTAATATTTAATGCCCCTCATATTTATGTTTTGTAATATGTAATGCAAATTGAATATATCCTAAAGCTGCATTGTATAATATTGTCTTAAAAATAAAACCCCAAAATAATTTAAATAAAATAAAGTTTAAAAAGTTTAAAAACTAAAACCCGACTACTTTAAAATCGTTCTCTGAAAAGTATGAAATAAGTAAATTTTATATAGGTACAGAGGGTAGCCGTGGTCGTATGCCACCTTTTACATAGCTATATAGCGATCCTTAGGGCAAGGTGGTATACGACCACGGCTACCCTCTGTACCTATATAAAATTTACTTATTTCATACTTTTCAGAGAACGATTTTAAAGTAGTCGGGTTTTAGTTTTTAAACTTTATTTTATTAGAGGTTATAAGTTAGACAAGTATGGAATCAATCTTACAATAGTAATAACTTTTGTTTCGGCAAAAATACTCCATACAATTTTATGTTAGTAAAATACAAACTTAAGCTATGTTAGTAAGATATTTTTCAAATTTGTAAATTATATTATTATTCCAATTCATTAAATCTATTATATATATTCTATTATTATTCTACATATTTTATTCTCATTTTATATTACCTAATTCATGTACCTACGCCCATCTACACACTACAGAAAAATCCATATGTACCAACATGTACCAGGTACATGTTGGTACATATGGATTTTTCTGTAGTGCCTCAGGAACGAGCTGTCAGGTCTATTTGCAATGATTTTCAGGATGCTGTTGGCACTCCCCCGCAACCGACACATCAGGGACGCTGTTCTCTTTCGTAATATTGTTTAAAAGGTATCAATATAATACGAGTATATTCAATTTAATATAATCAATATAATGGTGCTAATAATGTGCTTAAATTTCTAATAATCTTTGAGTAGTACATAATCATACCTATAAATGATCGCAGTCGCGCACCGGCGCCCACGAACGTAGCAGACGTTCGTGGGCGCCGGTGCGCGGTGTATTGACTATGGCTTTTATCTTATCAAGGCAAGTATGTCCGCCCCTTCACTAATTATATACCCCAGATAGCTGATAGATTTTGGAAAAAAATCACACTTGTCTTTTTTACTTTTAAACCAGACCTATCCAAGCGATGAAAAATTTTGTGTAGATTCTCCGAATGTTCGCCTGTCGATGACCCTGTAATTAAACGTCATCCAAGAACACCCCTACACGCGGCAAATCTCTGATATTTATCAGCAAACAATCTCTTGATATTTATTTAGTCAGGTAATGTATTCTTCCGATAAAAGGGTTACGGACCGTGTTTTCCGATTAGGAATTTGGTAGCTTGGATTCAAAGCTGCGACAAACTTCTTAAAACCTTTATTTTCTACAATACTGAAGAGCTGAAAGTCTTCAGTTATCAATGATAATAAACATTGGTCTATTTTTTTCTTTTGTTGTGGTTGCAATTGCCTAGCCAGATACGTGGCCATTTGGCGTTGTATTGGTCTAGGAGACGGTCTTGCCATGGATCCTTCAACATCTGCACCGATGATGGAGGGGTTAGTGGTCGTAGAACTCGTAGGTGATGGAGTGACACCTTCACCTTGAGGTATTCACGTTACCGGGCTGACGCTGCGAAGGCTTCGTCTGGAAATCTTGTAGACACCAATATGTTTCAATTTTAGGTGTTGTTTTAAATTTGTCACTGTAGATTTGTAAGACAACGATTTCTTGCAGAAATTACATATGGCTATTTTTGTCGACTGATTCCTTTGAAAAAAGTTCCATATTTCGTTAGTTGAATTTCTGCTTGCCATTTTGAAACACACAAAAATATACACAAATTTATTCCTAAGAAAAAAGTCCTTCAACAAAACTCTACTTGCAGAAAAAGTTTATAAAACTAAAACACGAACTTAATTATACAATATTTACATCACCATACAGACAAAATTATCATCCGTAAAAAGGGACGAAAACAACATACATACGTAAACATTCGATATTTCTAGAACTCAGTAAGACATTCTCTCACCGACGCGATACAGATAGTGGTGACGAAATTTGTAATTTGTTTGCTTCTCATTTTTATTCTAATTTTCTCCAGTCTTCACACCCCCATCCAACCCCTGATTCTATTGGGGATGTACCAAGTAATATAAGTAATATAGAAATAAATGCCGACATACTTTTAAAGTTGTTGAAATCCCTCGACCTAACGAAAGGAGCAGGGCCAGACAAAATAGTGCCATCATTCATAGTATCATGTGCTGCAGGTTTATTAGAACCGCTTACCATTCTTTATAAAAGGTCAATCATGGAGGGATTAGTGCCCAAGATCTGGAAATCTGCGTTTATTACACCTATACACAAGAATGGTAGCAAAAATGATGCAACCAATTTTATAGGCCCATTTCCAAACTTTGTGTCTCGCGGTCAGGCGGTGTACGTGTGTTAGGCATCGACGGATTTAATAGAAAACAATGCGACATGAGATCCGCTTCACTGCCAACCGCGGCGGTGCTTTGACATGTCGTTTGAAACACATACAAACGCCACCACGAATACCTTTTTGTATCATTCTAAAAATGTCTACATCGCTAATTAATTCTAACTTAACGCTTGTTTTTAAAAGCATTGCATCGAGTGGTAGACTTGGTGCTGTAAGGTGGTAAAACGCTGGATCGAGATTATAATACCGTTTACAAACACATCTGCTAGCAATAACAAGTCGGTTTTAAGATATAAATCTGTGTACATACGCATATTTTTAATATTAAACACAGACCTATGTTGAGAAATAGATTGCGCGTGTTCATAGTCTTCATCTGTAATTAGTTCATTTGACAAGGAGTTAAAAAAAATGGTTTTATTAGGCAAACACGTATCTTCATAACGATTCCATTGTGACATATAGTCATACGGATACACTCCTTTACGAGTAAGGAGCTCAAATTGTTTTTTGTCAGGAAAATAAGATTTTAATAGTTTAAACTCTTGTTCTTTCATAGTATTAACCAATTTTTCTAAACTAGTTCCTAAAAACGTGAAAGAATCTACAAATCGAACCTGCATACTTTCCTCCCTCGAAATAGGAATGAACTTTGTGAAAGAAATATAGTTTTCTTTTGTTTTAGGGATTACTTTAATAGAACCAGGAGCTTCGCCCAATTTTTTTATGCAAAGGTGACAATCATAGCCAGATAAATTATGGAAAAATACTGGCAAGAATGTTGGTAATTTATATTGTAAGTTACAATAACTATGAGCTGCGCCGCGATATTTACCAGTCAAATGACAATGGTCTCGAACCCTATCACCAATCAATAAATGGTCACAAATATGACAAGTTACCGCGTTATCAAATTCGTGTGCATTATTATCGGTGAAAATCATAGCAACTCTTTAAAATATTATAAATTTTTTTTGTCTCTTTATAAATAGAATTTACAAAATTTGATACACAATCCAAACCACGATAAGAAACGTAACGATTGTAACTTCTGTCTAGCGCGCAAGTAACATGATAAGCGAAAGCAACAGGAACATGTCGCTGACGTGTTACAGTGCTCGCTTTAGTTGGATCAGGGTCACAAGACTCGTACCGTTCTAGCATTGTTTCAAAGTCTGCGTATATAATAAAAGGTACAATTTGGTTTCTGTTAAAAATTTTAAATTGTATAAAGGAACCCTGTGAAAGTAGTTCCGTAGCCACACCTCCACAAGTATGCGAATCAAGATCATCGTATGTATAAAAAATATTAAGCAAACGTCACACAGGTACAATTTACCGTGATGTTTTGTAATTTATGTTTAACAAGTCGCGGTAAATCTTTGATTAGACAGTTATGTGACAAATTATGCTTTTAACTTGGGATATTAAGGGCTCATATTCATAGTTTTGATGAATTGTATAATTTTTTGTACAAAAGGATTTTATCTCTTGAGAGTCATTTTTAAACATTAAAAACAAAGGCACTTTTAGTGTATTATTAGGTTTAATGTCCACGTAAAATAGATCAAGTTTATATTAACAACACAAACAAAAGACACAAATTATCAAAGACTTATTTGTAACAAAGCTATGGTGTCCCAAATATGTTTTACAGTTAACCTAAACCTAGTCTAGCCTAAGAATAAACAGATAGCAAAAATATAAAATAACAATAATAATATTATTTTAGCAAATATGTTGTCACTGTAAAACACGGGCTCAGAGTCTTGGAATACTATATGAGCCCGTCTCATAAATGCCTGCAGCGCGTCCCACTGCGGCGTTTCTTTGCTTAACTGCACTTTAAGAGCTACTAGAGCTTTTTTCCACCGTTCAAGTGGAGCAGTGGACGCTGCATCGGTCTTATTATATACTTTTACCTCCACGTAAAAGTCACCCTCTGTGTTCACCGTCCGCCGCACCTTTCCGTTCGAGACTCGGCTCACGAGAGACGACGTGAGGTCCTCGCAGGTTGCCGGCGCGCGATGCTCGCTATCCTCTAGGCCGAAGAGGTCCGAGCTTTGTTGTTGCTTTTTACTGTAAAAAAGAAAATAATATAAGTATATTATCATTACAATAACATCACCTTGAAAACGTTCTATCAAAAAAGAACCAATGGAATAAAGATTATGAATCATTGGATTGTGTTCCTGGTTTTAAGTATAAAAATAAATCCACTACTAACGTTTAACACTCTAATTGGAATAAAATACACAAATACCTAACGACAAGCAATAATAGAAATTACCTTGATTTAGATTCCGACAGCGGCGAGGTGGAGGTACTCTCAGAAGCCTTACGCGTTTGTGATTTCTTTTTTGGCTGCACCTTTGGAGCCTCAGGTGCGCGACGTGAATATTCAGAGTCGGAGTCAGACCTGTAATCGAGTACACAACAATTAATTTCAAATAAAAAAAATCTGTAATGAAAATTAGAACAATTGAATGCTCGACATAGAAACACAAGGACATTGAAATAACATAATTATTTAAAAAAATACTTACGTACATTTTATGGAAGTATTCGGATTCGAAGTATTCGTAATTGATAATAAACTTAAGTAGAACTTGTCACTAGAAGACGCTGGAGCGAATGTGAATTTTCATATAAATTAATCGAATTTAAGTAAAGAAAAATACCATCTCAGCAAATTTAATCTCATTGCAAAATTATACCTTAAATCTTAGCATTACAATTGTATTACTAACTTATGTCAGTTACGTCCATTTAAATCATAATAGGTATTGATTCCGTCAAAGTGCAATTTTATCGTGAGAAATGAAATATAAAACCACCATTTGTCCGACACCGACAAAGGTGCCGTTAGGTACCGGGCTTAGGTATCTATGATTACTTTAATTTCTGTATGTTTGTTTATTTAAAAAATAATTACAAGACATCATTATGCACGGTTTTAAATAATAGATTTTTGAGACACATTATTAAAAATCTGGACAAATATTCGGTGATTAACTTTACTAGACACGTTTATATAATTATAATACTTAGGGTACTAACGCATGCTAAACGAATTTATTATCTTAATTATTGACTTATAGGGAAAGGGATTGCGATAGGGATTCGAACCCGAAACCTAGAAATATATATACACAAGCCTATTTGCTACCAGAGGTATTCACAATTCTGTTTGCAGAGTCGAACTTAATCTGTACTTTGATAATATAGGGATAACGTCAGCGTCATCAATCAATAAGTTGCATTCGAGATAATTTATGTGCAGAAAAGTTTTGAACGGATACGCGTACCAAAACTAGTTTATTACGTATGTTGCAGTCAATCTGCAAAATATATAAATCCGTCAACTATAATAGAAATATAAGTATAGTATATTAATTAAGTCGTATAGTAGAAGTTGTATTTATATCTTACAGTTTTGATAATATAAGTAGTATTTTTAAACCATCACTTAACAAAAAGTTAAAAAATGTAGTTAAAAAAATATTTTTATACACATATCTATTTATTGTAACTACAAATTCATAAAGGTCATAATTATTACAATAAAGTAATTTCCAAGATGAGTGTGCCATGCCAAAACTGAAGTACCTATTTTATAAACATAGGAAGTCCTGTATAAGACAAATTTAAACAATGTTTGCAACAAGCGCTGTGCTTATCTTGCATATTATACAAAGGTTACCTACATACATACCTAACATACAACAAAATATGCGCAGCAAATTATTGCTACTTGCAATTTTGCAGTTTCACAAACTGTAAAGGCTCATCTACACCCACTCCTAACAGTTGTCTGATACGGTCGATTCCGACGCCGCACTGTGGAACGAAAATCGTTTGTAATTGACTTAGGGACCTGAATTCTTTTTTGGCGATTTTTTTTCGTGAAATGGATTTAAATAGTCAATACAATACTTAAACATGTCACGAAATTTATTTTGGCACGATAGACGGCCGAAGGGAATTTTTTTTCGAAAAAATGTATGGAGCGGTTCAAAAAAATCCTAATATTTCCGTAACCGCAAAGATAACCGTAATATCCTTTCACACGGTTATAGTACTAATTATTTGTGATTTTTTGACATACTTCATATTACGGGATTAACTGCGGTTTTTTTTTTAAATCGTCAAAAATATTTTTTTTTTCGGTCTTAAATAATTAATTTCATACTAAAAGCAGTAATGGGCATGCAGTCAGGCTAATTTAAAAATTTGGAAAGGCTAGAAGTAACATTTGAAGTGATATTTGACAATAAATTACAATTGTCAACTAGCCGGACCAATAGCCATAGTAGGGACTCCGCATGTGAACAGAGCGCTTCGTATTAACGAACATTTCCTGGACCGCGCGCTACTATTATAAGTAATTGATTGTAGTTGTAATTGTGCCTTCTAAAAAAATAAAAGTGTGAATATTTATTTATAGTATATTGTATACCACTAAATTTCAGAATGCACCTACTATCATGTTCTCTCTGCATTACCCTAGGTTGTTAGCATTAAGTCCGCCTATGTACAAATATATGTGCTAAAGTTAAATAAATAAATATTTCGGGTTGTTGTTATTCTACACTGGCGACCAACGCGAGGCCGACTGCGACCTACATAACGAAGGTGGGAAAAATTACAACGTACCCGGTGAAGCATCAAGACGCTGTAAGCGAGACGAAGGCAAAGATGACGACCTTAAGCGATACACAATTGACCCGCCTTATACACTCCATAACTTCGGTATCCACGCGCAAGGGTTCAATGGCAAATTGTACACATACCTACGATGGAACCCATGGCCAAGAAGACCTGGAAACATTTATTTCAGCAGTAAGTACCTTCAAAGCTGTTGAAAAAATCGAGGATAGCGAAGCATTGATGGGAATGCCACTTGTTTTATATGGAGAAGCGGCAGTTTGGTGGCAGGGAGTCAAACATAGCATCACAACCTGGAGCGACTTTGAACAACGGCTGTGCAATGCCTTTGCACCAAAGAAACCGGCGTATGTGCTATATAGAGAGATAATGGGTGAAGAGCAACCACCGAATCTAGCTACAGAGCGTTTCTTGGCAAAGAAAAGAATGCATCTCTATGCTGCCGCCGCCAGAACATACTGAAACACAACAAGTTGAAATGATTTTTGGCCTCTTACATGAGGTCACGCATCACACGTAGCTCCATAAATACGTTTGACGAGTTATTGGAAGTTGCACGGGGTATAGAAAATACCATACAAGAAAAATGTATGAACCGGAAACCAGAAACCAGTCAGCCAAAACAAAACAAGAAGTTGCGTTGTTCTTACTGCAGACTACTCGGACATACATTCAATATAATTCAAATGTGGATCCAATTCAAATACAACTGAACAAACTGACGAACATGGTGACCAAACAGATCATCATCTCAGCCAAAAGACGTCCACTGCTGGACATAGGCCTCCCCCAAGGTTTTCCACCACACAACTCTCGATCCTGAGCCGATCTCGCCCATCGGTTGCCCGCAACCTTTACCAGGTCGTCGGTCCACCTTGTTGGAGGCCTGCCCACGCTTCGTCTTCCAGTTCGTGGTCGCCACTCTAGAACCTTTCTGCCCCAACGGCCATCAGTTCTGCGAGCTACGTGCCCGGCCCATTGCCACTTAATGGAGGCAATTCTTCGAGCTATGTCGGTTACGTTGGTTCTCCTACGGATCTCCTCATTTCTGATTCGATCTCGCAGGGAAACTCCAAGCATAGCTCTCTCCATTGCTCGTTGGGTGACTTTGAGCCTTCGCACGAGGCCCATAGTGAACGACCACGTCTCAGATGCGTATGTCATCACTGGCAACACACACTGGTCAAAGACTTTCGTCTTGAGACACTGCGGTATTTGGGACGAGAAGATATGACGTAGCTTCCCAAACGCTGCCCAGCCGAGTCGGATTCGACGAGTGACCTCTTTCTCGAAGTTGGACCTACCTAACTGGACTGTATGTCCCAGGTAGACATACTCGTCAACAACTTCGAGTGTAGAGCCTCCATTTGTGACAGAGGTGGGTGCGACATGGACATTTGCCATAATCTTAGTCTTGTCCATGTTCATTTTAAGACCCACTTGTAGTGAGACTCTACTGAGGCCATCGAGCATTGCGCCAAGGTCTTCCATGGTCTCAGCCATGACCACGATATCGTCGGCAAATCGAAGGTGGGTGATGTACTCGCCGTTGATGTTGATGCCGAGTCCATTCCAATCCAGAAGCTTGAAAGCATCTTCCAGTGCAGCGGTGAAGAGTTTCGGGGATATTACATCTCCCTGTCTTACACCTCGCTGCAACTGGATAGGCCAAACAGATAACAAACATAAAAAATATTCAAAAGGAAACAAAGGAAATAAACTATTGGAATTATTTTGGAAATTTCCAACGTCACCAGTAAATAATATTTATTATAATAAGATTTGGTTTAATAGTAAATATAAATACCTACAATTAAATCATCCATTATTAAGAAGTGTTCAAAGATTATATTTACGACAAATATGTGACATGACTTTAAGTGATTTTATTTTAAAATTTACTAACAGTGAATGTTTATTTTTCAATTGTGAAGTACGAGATATCAATGATTGCTATTATACAACAGACCAATCATTAAGAATTGCTAATAATTTACTTAATTATCAATTTTATAATAATATAGATAATATAAGAAGTTTTTTAAAAAGTTTATATGTATAATATAGTTGATAAGGTCTTTATCAACTAGAACACGCAAACTCATTTATATTTTTAAAGAGCTAAGACACTCAGCTGATCCCCAAGTAATGAAGTTGATCTACCAGGCACTGTATCACTACTTGGGGAGGCGCGGCAAAAACACACTTAATAAAAATTGAGCGCGCTCAAAGAACTGTGCTTAAAGTATGCTGTTTTAAGCCCCGCTTATTCCCTACGAATAAACTTTATGAGTTTTGCCAAGTCCCTACTGTTAGGCAACTATTTGTTCAAGCAGCACTCGCTAACGCATTATACACAAGACAGTCGGCGATTCTTTATTTTTCTAGGGCCGTATTTGTACAAAAAGGTGCACAAAGCATTGTCAATTTATGCGCTAAATACTAACCAATGCAGTTCCACCGTTTCGGAATGGCTTCTAAAACAGTCATATAGTGAAACTGAAAACCTCTTGTTAGTTTTGGAATAATTACTACAGACACCCAAACGCACAAACACTCATACACCTACGCCTACATATACACATACACATGCATACGCGCACACACACACACACACACTCTCTCACACACACACACACTCACACACTCTCTCTCACACACACACACACAGAGATAAATACATTGTCTTGATTACGCTCATCATTTTTTTCTGTAATTAATAATTACTCTTGTTTCTTCTGTTATATGAATACCCAAGTTCTGAGTGGAGACCTGGCGACCTGTAACACAGGTAATATTTTACCAATCACAGGCACCAGCGATCCATGACCATGTTAATTTATACCGTAGCATGTAAGAAACAATATTTTGTAACTAGGTTATGGTGAGAAAAATAAACGATTATTATTATTACTTCTTTAACACGCGCTTCTCTTTGTAAACCCAACCATTCTGATTCTGTTAAATATGAAGGTACAAAATCAACTAAACAATTCATTAAACTTGTACACACACCCTCATCATTATCTCCATACTTCAATGGCGTCATAGCGTAGTCATAGGAGTTCCATATACGTGATTTCTTATATGAGTATAGCTGTGGCGCCGGCATAATAGACCTCGGAATCCGTTTTGTCCCCATATGTTGCGTTGAATGATGTTATCAATTTCGTAATATGTTGATCAATTTCGCTCAACAAATTTGGTGAAACCCATTTAATTGATTAATCGGACTCATGTAGAGCTCCCAATTTTAATTAATTAAAAGCGTCATTATTTCTTTTTGTTTTTCCTTTTATTTTAACTTTAGCAAGATGTACAAACAAAACGTTCATTTATACACTATTATATATACATACACTTCGATCAAATATATACATAGATGCACGATCGCCGCTCGAAAAACGGCACCAACCGAACTGCCCCTCTAGACAAGTGGCATAAGCGATAGTCGAATCGAAAAGTCAAAAAAGCAAATGTATGGTATTTGACGTAAGACTACGATATAAGGTCCTAAACTCACGTAAAATCCCATGCATTTGGTATTTTGCCCCTGAAATAACCATTACCTACTTTGTAATATTAATAGAGCTTAACAGAAATAATAATCCGCGTATTAGTTACATGGAATAAACAATACTTACATTATTGTTGAATACCAAATATAATGAAAATACACACATAGGTAGGTACACAACACATGAATAAACTTGTTTATACGGTACGGTAGGTACTTGGCGCCCGCGCAATAGATTTTTTTCTCCATGGTCTAGCTAAAGTCATCGGACCATACTGCCTAGTGAAGTAAGTTTTAGCTTGAAGTTTTACTATACCTGTACCTATAGGTACCTATTAGTAGTTTTTACTTAAGGTACCTATAGTTGAAAAAGAATCCTCAAAATGTTCGTATGTTTGAAAACATTTATTTATAGGTAGAATTAATTAGTCATTTATTAAAAAAATAATTCTACATAAAAGGTACCTATACAATTTACTTGATTATATAAGAAGGTAAGTACTTATTATTTGTTTCTAAGACACTGTTCTAAAAAATATTAAGCAAAACTAAAATCAATCCATGCCGACGTGCTTTATTTATAAATATTGTGTATTTACAAATATTGTGGGATGAGCTTCAAAATAATCTTGTATGATAATAGATATTTCTAAAAAAAAATATAATACAAAGGATTAGAAAACCCATAAATCACGCCGCCACGGTTTGTTTTATTTTACGAATATCTTGGAATTAGCTTCACACTTTGTCCTAATCCTTTGTTTCTAAATACATTTTTCTAAAAAATAAAAAGATAACCGCTGATGTGCCACTGTTATCTT
The DNA here is from genome assembly GCA_947095525.1 of Trisateles emortualis. NCBI lineage: Eukaryota > Metazoa > Arthropoda > Insecta > Lepidoptera > Erebidae > Trisateles > Trisateles emortualis. The sequence goes on from OX352756.1 coordinate 666,423, forward strand.
GTAATCCTTTGTATTTGTGCAATGGCACACTACCTATATCTACGTCATATCACTCATAGCATGCTATTTCGTATTATATCCTTTAGTAGGTACTTATTTAATATCTATGGTTTTTACCAATGACGATGATCGTTAAGTTTAAAAAAACTAGTAGTTACTTACAAAATTGTAAGATGGCTTTAGTTACACCAACCTAAAGAGTGAACGAAGAAACTGAAATTGCAAGCACCTTAAATATTTCCCTATTTTTAGAGAAAAGTTTGTTGGATTTTAAATAAAACCAGATATTATCATGCAATATTTTTTTATTAAATACTTATAACTTACTTAAATAATTTACTTAATCATAACTTATAAATATATAATCATTTATTGAAGCAAATTGTTTTCAACATGGTAGGGACCGTAACACGCAAGGCATAGCCCTATGTCACAGTCGGGACAGTACATTCCGCAGTGTTTTCGTTTTTTATTTATGTTCCAGCATTAAGAACACTTCCTCCGTTTGAGAACTCCGTCTGCGTTCTTCGGTAGCTCCTTTGGCATGTGTGTTTGCGGAGGAGGAGGCACTGTTCTAGATGCTGGTTGCAAAAGACCTGACAAAACTTTATTCCTAAATGTTTCTAGGGATAAAGTTTTGCCGGTTCCCAACATTAAATAGTAAATAGGCATTCAATAACATAATTTGAAAGATGTGAATGCCTATTTTTTTGTACCACCGAACGCATTTATGCTCGCAGGGGTAGTACGAGAGCATTTGGTCGTGCCGATCAACGCCTTTCATATTGTATTTAACAATAATATTAAGTTTTATTTATAGCGACACGACCACGCCTATTCACACTTTGAAAAGAGTCAGGTGTATGTTCTGTGGAAATAGGACATCCCTTTTATTTTTCCACTTCATAACACATACACCCTTCCCATTTTTCCTATATATTCTACTACCCCTGGTCAATTTTTTGCTGGTCATCGCTACAGGACTGCCTTTCCTTTTGGGCTAAAGAGTGCCCGTACAATATGTTTTATTTTGGAGCAAAGTTTCACACAGTTCTACACTATTGTAATAATTATACATATAAAGCGACCAGCATTAAAATAGCCCTCCATTAATTTGAGGACGACTTTTTTGACATGGCCAGTACCACCAACTTCATTATCAGCTGACCCTTTATATGTACATGTGAATCCTATGGACGAGTCCATTAGGGTCAGCTAATACGTATAATTTTATACAAAACTTGTGTCTCTTATTTTTGATGTACTGGCGTATCAATAGTCGTCCTCTAAATAATACCATGGACTCGTCAAGCGATAATTGCTTTTCGGGGTACACAGATGTTTTCATTATATTATTAAATCAAATCAAATCATTATTTTTTTGAAAACATAGTTGAATACAGATGAAGGGTATAAAATATAGTTCTTTCTATGTTTTGCCTTGAAATGGCTTACAAAAATTCTATTAAAATTCTATTAATCTATAAATTTATGAAACATAATTAAATTCTTATTAATTGAAACATAAAATCAAATTGTATTATAATGTATATAAAATTAAAATTTAAAAATAAAAACTTAAAGATAAATATCATAGTATATAATCGTATAAGTAAAGTTAAAATAATGAATTAAATAATCAACTTTGTCATAAATACTATTGCTAACGCTTCCTGCTTCGAAAATATAGCATGCGCATACTTAGTAAAAACCTATTCCTGCTCATGTACTGTCCTAAATTAAATGTTACTAAGACTTAATCGTCAACTGGCGAGCGCGAATCTCGCGAGCGCGCGCGAGTTGGCACTTTTCGATTTTACCTACTTTTTTTGTCGTCAACTCGCGCGTCTATGTAAAGTACAGTCAAATAAAAAGAGATTGAAAACAAAAACTATTAATAATTATTTATTGACCGCGTTAGCTGATTCTGTGAAGTACTTACGATTTAGAGGGCCGAAATGAGAAGGCCTGGGGAACGCATCCAATGACACATACTATCTCGTCTAACGCGCATGCGCACAACCGTATAGCTGTCATAGCGCTATCTCTTTCTAATTCATTTTGCAAACTGAGTGCCTACTCCTTATGCACTTAGTTACAAACGATGTACCTGTCACGTCTAACATGGCGGAAGTGATGTGTGTGTGTGACAGGGACGGGTACATCGTTTAGCCGTTCGAAGTTCATCAGGAGTAAGCACCCTAGTTATTATTTTAGCAGTGTTGCCAGAAGGTTACATTTCTTACATTTTTCGTAACTTTTGACCCCCTCGCGTAACATGTAAGTAATTTTTTAATTTAAGGCTATTTTCGTAACTTTTGAGAAGAAAGAGATTTGTAATACTTGATTTTTATTGAAAACAGCTTACGAACGCATCCAAATTGAACGCACCTAAAACTGGCGCGTCTAAAAAGTGTTTCACTCCATGTGTCACATCTGAATGGAAGGTGCCATGACAAAATGAAACTTATTTTGCAGGTATTAAAACTTGATTTTGCTTGAGCGTGTGCGTGCACGTTTCATACTTCGCGAATTCGCGCCGTTCGCGGTAAAAAGTATATAAACATGGCTAATTGTGATTTGTTTTGTTTCGTTATGTTATTAATATCTACATAAAGTGGGGAACTAAATCAACGATTTTTTATTACTGTGATTTAAAACTCTACGAGTATTACATTACAATATTTAAAAAAAAACTAATGCCAGGTTGGTGGATTCGATGTTTTTTTTTTGTCCTCAATTCGCTATATTTTCTAACATTATTTTTTTGGTTTTTTGTCTCAATGTAGTAAGCCTGTCAAATTGACAATGTTTTGTGATTTCTTATATTAGTAGTTCAGTGTAAAACTAACGAATTGTTGGTTCAACTAATAGAATAAGTTGGGTGCTAGACTAGATACAGATAGTAACAACAGTGAAGATGGCGCTGCGAACAAATGAAACTACAGTCTGTTTTATCATAAATACACCATTAGACATACATTCCGTTATACTCCGCCATTTTGCAAACTTCAATTTGCGCCCGACCCCAAAAAATACGTAAATTAAAAAAAAAAAAACAATAATGTAACTTTTGCAGCAAAAATGTAACATTTCAGGAAACGAAACGTAACTTTCGACTCAAGAGCCCTGGCAACACTGTATTTTAGTGACGTTAGTGTTACGTAAGCTAAGCTGACGTTTACAGTGCACTTACGGAGTAAACATACTTACAGAGTATAAATGTTTTTATTAAGTCTATAAGAATGCCATTTGGTGTGAAAATGTGGAAGTTTTTAGTGATTTTGATGTACTGTGGGGGTAAGTTTATAACAATTAAACTTTTCGGGTAATACTCTCAAAGTGTTCTGTTACTTTTATCAGGCATCTTGATTAGTTAAACCTTAGATTAACTCGTTGTTCTTACTATTTTACTTTTTTGAATTAACATATGGCTTTACCCGCTCGGTTGCTTCGCAAAAAAATGCAAAGAGGGTCGCTTGCCAGTGATTTTTGACCGCATCTGAGCGTACGACGCGCCGTAATAAAAATTTGACTGTGACTCGCTCCAGAAGCGCACTTCAAATGTTTTAACTGCTCTGAATAGCCATTAAAATAAGCCTAAACATTGTGTCTGTTTTTTAATAGATCTTGTTTCCGTATTTTCCTATGTACCTTGAAACTTTAACTACCCAAATATTAGCTACTTGTATGGAAAAATGCGTTTTACTAAAAACTAAGATCGACAAGAGTATTGTTTCTTATTTTATTTATAAACTAGATTAATTACTAGATACATTTAATAACACATGGATATATTTCATGTGGAATAAAATATTTAAAACATTAAGGGAACTACAACTTGAAAAAAAAAAAATGGCGACGTCAACTTTATTTCGTATCGTGTACTAAGAATTAGATTTATAATGTTGTCAACTTGTATTTGAAGGTCGGATGATATATCAGTCTATGGTTTAGAAACGTTTCACGAGGACTTTATGAACTACAACATAAAGTTTAAAGTCGATTAGTAAAAATTGGTTGTTGGAAACGATTGTTGCCAGAAGCAGTCAAGGGTGTTCAATTTTGGAAAAAATTGTTTCCTTAAGCAGTTTATCGGTTACTTAATTGTTTTGTTCACTTTAACTTGATTGTCGTTTACTTTCTTATAGTGCGATTGCACTTTAAAATAAATACCACGTGGCAATTTTACACAGTATATTTATTCCATAGTAAAAAATATACGTTGATTTTCCATTTTTTATATAGATAATTTATATTTTTTTGTGATTTAGCTTTTTAGAAAATGTTTGTCATTGAAAACAATATTTTTAGGAAGTGGACCACAGGCAGGTTCGTCCAGAAATGTAACTGGACACGACATCATTACATCTCAGCGAGGAAGTTCGATACTACTTCGTGCAGGACACAAATATAATAAAGACCGAGAAAATAAAGATGGTTCCTGTATCTGGAGGTGTTCGAAGAGGACTGTTTGCAAGGCAAGATTAATTATTGATAGCAATAACTGCATCAAACGAGATGACAAGCACGACTGTGAGCCTGATTTTGTATCAAATGAACTGGAGCTTAACTTCGACAAGTGCATGGAAAAAGTAAAAAGTGACTGTACTATACCCATACCAAATGCATTTCGACATACGGTCTCAACCCTTAAAGATAAAGGAATTGACCTCATAAAAAAAATACCTACATATAAAAATATAAAAAACAAATTTTACCGAAAACGGAATAAGTCATTGGGGGTAAGAAAGGTATGTTTTAAGTCGATTAAGAATGTTACTGTGCCCGAAATATTTGCAAACTTTTTACTAGCCGACTACCAAACAATCAATAGAATTTTAATATTCGCTAGTGAAAATTGTAAAACAATTTTAGCAAAACCAAATTTGACCATTTTATGCGATGGTACTTTTAAATTTTGTTTAAAACCTTTCCAGCAGTTGTACACTTTACATGTTGATTTAGGAAGTAGTAAAACTCATAATAATATTATACCCGTTATTTATGCGTTGTTGGGTAACAAAACAAGAGCAACTTACAAAATTTTGTTTCGCCTTATCAAGAGCCAAATTCCTCAGTTTAATCCCAAAACCATTCTACTAGACTTCGAGAAGGCTGCAATGTTAGCAGTCAAAGACATATTCCCTGAAACAAGCGTTAGAGGGTGTTTCTTTCATTTTTCGCGAAGTTTGTGGCGGAAAGCTGACGAAATAGGCATAACAAAATCTGTACTATTTAGAAAACATATAAAGAGGTGCGTTGTTTTGGCACATTTGCCCAAAGAAGCTGTTGAGAATGGTTGGTTGTATATTATGTCTCAATGTCCGAATGATAAAAATATTGTAAAATTTAATGATTATTTTGTAAGAACTTGGTTGAATGAGACTTCCATTTTCGCAGACAAATGGTCTTGTAATTTTAGCCAACACCGCACTACGAACATGGTTGAGAGCTGGCATTCTACGGTAAATAAAAAAATTAATAGCAAACCCAAAAGTATTGCACATTTTTTGACCATCTTAAAAGAAGAAGATAATTATTATCAGACTTTATACTGTGATATTGTTGATAATTAGTAAGGGAAATACTACTAATAATTTATATTTTGTCCTGTTGATTTAAAATAAACTGATTTCAAAACGATGTATATTTTGTTTTATTTTAAAAATCAAATTTCATAAAGTTTCTTATACATTTATAGTAGGTAAGTACCTAACTAAATTAAATTTGTTATAACGTTTTTGTAGCTGACTATACATTAAAACATCAAATTATATAGACGCGCGAGTTGACGACAAAAAAAGTAGGTAAAATCGAAAAGTGCCAACTCGCGCGCGCTCGCGAGATTCGCGCTCGCCAGTTGACGATTAAGTCGTTACTAAATGGGACTTAGCCCAATAACTGTTAATACGGCTTAGCCTTACAGTCCCCATATAAAAGAGAACGCCCAAAAATGTCAGGAGTTCGTCTGGAGTTGTGTCATGCTACCTTGACAAACGACTTTGAGGTTTATATTATAGCCCTTACTTAATATGTCTCGGGCATGCTCATTCGTCATGTTTGCCAAGGCGGTCAAAAATGTTATGTTAAACAATATTTTAAAATACTCCAATGGCGTCATAGACGTGTCATTTGTAAACATGGAACCTGGTCTTCCTGTAAACGGAAGCTCCGCAGGAGTAATGGGGCCTTCCACCCAATCCCCATGAGAAAGCTCCATCTCCTCATCAGTCTCAGCGCTCTCAGCAGAGTCACCGGACCTGTCGAGTTTGTGCATTGAGTAATTATTATATAGCATGATGCATTCATTGTAATTTTTTAGTTAGTTTATTCTTGATAGGGTTTAACAAATTCAATCCAAACGTGTAAATAAATAATATTGACGACGGGAACTATTCAAATTATTATTTTTTAAATTCAAATTTATTTATTCAGATAACATAGATCCATCATACAACTATAGGGTCAAGAAATATTCACCTTCACTAAAATTAAAAAAAATATATATGTCGGAGTTTGTTTTCTAAGAATATCTATGGCTATTAATAATCTGTGGTTATTTTTAGCAGAACTTATTTGTCATTTGATTTTCCTATTAATAATAATAGTAGTTATATCAATAATTCCTATTATTTTGTATCAATTAATGTCTTATAATTCAAAACATGATTTATTAAGTATCTACGAACTCCGTCTGGGCACTTATTGTAATAAAAGTATTGCTGGTCCTGTACAAAACATGTAAACATTGGGTACGCCATTTTGTCGCCATTTTCTTATCGTACCATTTCATTTCTTTAAATTATCAGACATTAGATTTAAGTAAGTAATTGAGAATGTTAATGTACCATAATTATGTTAGTGATATTTAAAAACTAACAAATGTGTTTTACACCGTGTAACTTATTAGAATGAGATAATTTAAATGATTTTCCAAACAGTAAACGCTTGGCGCACATTTCCGGGTGCCAATGGACAGAGTTGTCGGGAGGGAAATCTTACTATAAAAGCCCATACATTGCCCTAGATCGGCAGTCTCTCTTCGGACTGACTCATAAGAGCTCCGGCTCCCGACAAAACTGTCGGTTTACTTGGTACAGCTTGGCTGTATATTCTGCATAGCTGTATTGCTGCGGTTCCCGCTGATACACTTTGCACCTAACTGGGTAGCTCTGTGCTACTGTACGAACTGTGACCAATTTACTTGGTCTGTTCGCATACATACTAGGCGGCTCTGCCGCTTTACGAACTGTGACTCACTGAGTCTGTTCGATATTCATTGGATGGCTACTCGCCATTATACGAACTGTGACTCCCCAGAGTCTGTTCGATACTAATTGGATGGTTATACGCCATTATACGAACTGTGACTCTCAGAGTCTGTTCGATTCATTGTTGGATAAACGGCTACGCGCCATTTTGTGAGTTGTGGTGACTTTGCACTATAAAAATCCACCATATACATACCTCAGTTTATTATTAGTTAGTTAGTCTTATATCAATTGCACTTATTGTGATTTTGTCTTTAATTGTTATTATTATTTTAATTATTTTGTGTAATAAAACTTTATCAGATTTCATCGTATCTTGTTTATCTTCATTTAAAATGGATAACTCTGACGATAGGCCTCTCGGCACTCCTGATCCTACATATATATAAAATTTAATGTTAATGATTATTGTTTGTTGAGATTACCTGTCTAAATCATCCGCTTCGGAGAGGTCAGACTCATTGAAGGTCACGTTAGAGGATTGTATTATTAAAAGCGACAAATGCAAGAAGCCAAATTACAACAGCAACAGGATACCGCACCCTCGAAGAAGATGATGGCGACGACACACTGGATTGCTCAGTGGTCGAAAGACAACATCACCCCCACGGAAATAAACTGTATCCTTGGAAAGTCGTCGCTAGTCATATCGGAACAAGAAGACCGCATTACCACCTCATTTACATCTCCACCGCAAAGAACTGGGGGCATAACTCAAAGCTTGGCAAAGCTATACGATCCAGAGAACACAAATGTACTCAAATTGCATGCATTCAGTGTCTTTTGGAGTACATTACTACCGGCCCTAATCGTTCAACACTTAAACAAATTCTCACCGAGCGTGATAAAAAGGTGGCAATGTGCGTCGCTCATTCACTGGGACTTGATCCTAAACAAAACTACCTGCACTCTGCTCATACCGAAAGGCGAAATAATTTACTTCCCAATGAAGGCTCAGAACGAGCCGCAATTCCGCGACGTCTGGATTTCAGCTCTTCTATCGCCAGTGAAGACCTACCTGAAAATACCCACCATAATGAACAACAACTTGATCAGCGTACAATCAGAGACCATGAACCTGGAGGTGAACAGAGTGCCGTTTGTCAACAAGGAGGACTCAACAATAACTCAAGACGTGCTCAGCTTATACGAGAGAATCAGGAGCTTGTGCTTCACCTATGTAAAAACAAAGCTTTTGACGAAGGGGAAGCAACACGAATTTTATGCAACACGCCTGAAGGGATTGCAGTTCAATTCAACAGAAACTTCGGAGAACGACTTGCAACAGCACTACGAATTGCCAAAACACTGGTATTCGTTTAAACAGAGGATCGAAAGAGCCAAACAGTATGATTTACACCAGGACCCCACTGCGGCCGATGCCAAAACCTTAGAAGATGGTATAACCAACTTGGTGACTCTATTAGAAAGAAACGGAATAAATCCAGAAGAAATTATAGATTCGCAGAAACTACAAAAAATCATTTCTATGGGCTAACAGGAAAAAAGAATAACCTATTCTTTTATGGACCACCAAGCACTGGCAAAACCATGATAATGGACTCCTTGGTGAACATGCACTTTAACATAACAAGACTTACAGGGTTAACGCCAAACTCTGCATTCAACTTTGCAAGCCTCATACATACAAACGCATGTTTCATGGACGAATGCAAGTTAACAGACAACCAGTTTGAACAATGGAAGTTACTGGCGGCTAGACAACCCATGTCAACAGATGTAAAATTTAAAAACCGCCAAGACGTGCACAACTGTATACTGTACACAGCAAGCAATTATCCGATATGCACATATGTGACAGTGACAGAAGCGTTTGAGGCGGTAGAAACAAGAACGCTAACATACTATTTTAATCAACCAACACATCACTTTACGCTAAATTCCTTTATATGGGATGCGTTTTGGGAAGTGTATGATATAGCGTATTGCTATATTCGTTTTGAGGAGTAAAATAAGACGATGATTTTTGCTTGTAATCGACTGGTCTTTATTCTTAATCTTAATCTATTTATATTAAAACATAACAAAGGAAAATACAATTATGTGTTGGAAGGGATTAAACGATGAACGTGAGTAATGTGCAGTGACAGCACTTTGCCATATTAATGTATTTACACGTTCACACGTTTTACCATATTAGTTATGGCTGTTGCCATAGATACTCCCTCCTTAAAAAAAAAATATTTACGATTAAACTTATTACCCTACACCACGTTGGTTTCTCGTATCACACGCATAAATCTCTTCTCGATTTTTGTTCCGATCGCTCGGAACAACATGTAGACACTGATGATGCATATTATTATTATCACTGCGATAATCGTTATTGTGATCCAACCTCGTATGCTCTGTAGGTCCTCAGCGAGCCTAGAGTGTATCTGCAGTAACTCTTCCGGAATGGCTGGCGCGTTGTTTTGCACCATGTTGACTTGTTCTTTCTCATGAGTACTTGTGTTGGATCCCATGTTGCGTGTGAAAACTTTTTGTCGTGAGTGGTGATTGTAGATCGTTTGTATAGCTTTATATATCATAGCTGGAATCGAACCGTTGGGCGTGAGATTCGCCCTGCACGTGTTTTTTTATTTGCTAGATTATCTTGCGTTTCTACAACTATCTTCTTATCTACTGATGTGCGATTTCTTATCTCCTTATCGTTTATTACGAAGGCGGGTTTTATCCTGTCGATAGATACGGTACTGTGTCTTCCGTTTATCAATATCGTGAATAATTTATCGCTCCGTCTAATTACGAGATAAGGTCCGTCGTATGGCGGCGTCAAGCTCGGCCGCAATCTATCGCATCGTAAGAATACGTGCGTGCATTCTGCTAATTTTGGATGTACAAATATTTTGTCATTTGTGCGCTCTCTCTGTGGCACGGAAGTTATTCGTTCGATGTTTTTCTTCAACTCTTCTACCATTTCAGTGTAGGTTGTTAGGCTTCTTGTCTCGAAAAATGCTCCAGGTAACGTTATTGTTGTTCCATATACTAGTTCGGCTGCCGAAAATCCAGTATCCTGCCGTAAGCTGGTACGGATACCGAGTAATATTGTGGCTAGTTCCTTTGTCCAGTTTGTAGTGTTCCCTCTTGCCATTAATGCTGCTTTCATAGTTCTGTGTAATCGTTCGACTTTCGAGTTTGACTGTGGGTGATACGGAGTTGTCCGTATTTTATTTATTCCCATGAGTTTTGCCAAACTTCTGAATATTCTTGATTCGAATTGAGCTCCCTGATCTGAAGTTATGTATTCAGGACATCCGAATCGGGTTATCCACCCTTCGTATATCACTCTTGCAATTGACTCTGCAGTGATATCTGACGCTGCGAAAGCTTCTGGCCATGACGTACATCGGTCAATCATTGTTATGATGTATCGTTTATTCTGGGATGTTGTGAGGGGTCCGACAATGTCGACGTGTAGATGAGAGAATCTTTCTGCTGGCATGAATTTTCCAAGTGGTGATTTGGTGTGCCGATGTATTTTTGAACGTTGACACTGTAAACATGCTTCAGTCATCTTGTTGATGTCCGTGTTCATGTTTTCCCAAATGTAGTTCGCTGCAATTAACTTCCTCGTAGTGTTTTTTCCGGGATGGCTTATATTGTGGAAACTCTCGAAAATGTCTCTTCTGAATTTAAGGGGAAGAAATGGTCGTTGTTTCCTGGTTGATAAGTCGCAGAATATCTTGATTCCTTTCTCGTGAAAATGTACCGTTTCGAACCGTAATGATTTATTTGATTTCAATCGTTCGAGTTCGTCATTGTTTTGTTGACAATTTGCTACCTCCTTCCAGTCTATATTGGATGGTAATGATATCGTTTCAACAACTCGAGACAAGGCGTCTGCAACTGTGTTTTCCTTGCCGCTAATATGTGTTATATTAGTGCTGAATTGCGATATGTAGTCCAGGTATCGAATCCGCCTCGGTGTGTCATTCAATGATGGCTTCTTATCGAATGCCTGAATCAATGGCTTATGATCCGTGTAGACGGTGAATTCTCGGCCCTCGATGAGTCTTCTAAAATGTTTAATTGCCATGTAAATTCCCAGTAACTCTCTGTCGTAAGTAGAGTATTTCGTTTGAGCTTCGCTTAGTACTTTTGAAAAGAAAGCTATCGGTTCCCACTTTCCTTTTTGTCGTTGCTGTAGGACGGCGCCTACGCATTTTAAGCTTGCGTCAGTCATCATTGCTAGTTGGGTTTGGCTGTCTGGGCAGGCTATTGACGTTATTTGTCGTATATCCTGTTTGCAGCGCTCGAAAGCGTGGTCCGCTTCTTTATTCCACTGAATGATTGTTTTATCATTTTTCTTCGAATTTCTCAAGTATCTATTTAGAGGCGCTTGATGCTTCGCTGCGTACGGTATGCTGCTTCGGTAGAAGTTTAACATGCCTAAGAAACGACGTAGTTCTTTCACTGTATTTGGTTTCGGATATTCGTTAATTGCTTGAACTTTTTCCGTTGTAGGCGTCAATCCTTGGCTCGTTATATGATAACCAAGAAAATCAATCTCCGATTTTGCAAATTCACACTTGTTTGTGTTAATTGTAATGCCGTTTTCTTGCAGGCGTTTGAATATTTCTTCTAAGTGTTTGTAGTGGACGTCGGTTTCTGAGTCAGCAATTAAAATGTCATCAACGAAAACATATACGTAGTCTAAATCTCTAAATATAGAGTCCATCCACTTTTGAAATGACTGTCCGGCGTTCTTTAAACCGAACGGAAGTCTTGTAAATTCGAAAAGTCCGAACGGCGTTATTATCGCTGTTTTCTCTGGTTCAGCGACAGCAATCGAATAGAATGCTTTCTTTATATCGATTTTACTGAAAATGGTTTTTCCGCTTGCGATATACGTAAAATCTAACAGTCGTGGCAATGGGTATCTATCCGGTACGGTAATTTTGTTGAGTGCGCGGTAGTCACCGCATGCTCTCCATTCGCCATTTTTCTTCTTGACCATATGAAGTGGGGATGCCCACTCACTGCTTGAGGGTCTGCAAATTCCCATATGCATCATCTCCTTGAACTCTTGCTTTGCGATTTTGTATTTGTCTGGAGGAAGAGGACGTGCCCGTGTAGCAACTGGGAACCCTTTTGTTATAATCTCATGCTTAACATTGTGTTTCGGAGGGTTCTTCATCGATCCAGGCTTTGTAATATCTTCATACTTTTCTAACAAGCACCTGATCGAATCTGGTAAGTTCGAGTTAATTGTTCGTATTGATGAAATATTTGCTACTATTATTCGTGCAGGCGTTTCTAATCCCGTTTCTTTGTCGATCAATTTTCGTCCGTGTATATCCACTAACAGCTGGAAATGCTCGAGGAAATCGGCTCCTAGAATCGGCATTTTAACGTCGGCGATGGTAAAACACCATTTGAATTCTCTACGGAGTCCGAAATTCAGTGTTAGCGTGCGTTCTCCATATGTGTTAATTGGGGTTCCGTTGGCGGCGTATACTTGGTATTTGCATGCGTCGCTATCATGTTCCGTGCGATTTAAAACGGAAATGTTTGCACCTGTGTCGACTAAAAATCTATAACTACTGTTTAAGTCGGTTATAGTTAGACGGTTAGCGGGGTGCATAGCACAGAGATCCGTCGCTTTCTGTGCTATTAGTAGTTTTCCGACATCGCATTCGTATTTTTCTTCCATGTACACGGCTGCCGGCATTTTATTGCATTTTGCTTGAATTTGTTATGATAATAACAAATGCCATTCTGCGGCTTTCGATAGTGCGACATTGACCGTGAGCGTGAATCATTACGTGACCGGAAACTGCTGCGTTGTCGCGTTCGAGACAGACGATTGTTGCGAAGCTCGTTTATTTCAATTTGCATCGCTGCAATTTGTGACGTCAGGTTTGTTATTAAACTGATGTCAGCTGTCGACGATATGGCGCTCGTTCGTGTATACGTTAGATTCTCGTGAATTTTGTCGGCTATTTCGCTCAGTTTTTCCAATGTCAAGTCTTCGGATACTGCAATGATAGATGTAATGGTGGCTGGGAGTTGTCGGAACCACAGGAGACGTATCGTATCGTCGTTCATCTTCCCGCTGCCTGCTTCCCGCATTTTTCGTAATAGCTGGGAAGGTTTCTGGTCACCGAGGTCCATCTCTGATAATAGCTTTTGAAATTTTCTGTGCTCGCTCTCCTCGTAACAGCTTATAAGGCGATCTTTAATAGCCGTATATTTTTGCTCGTCTGGAGGATGTGTCAGGATGTCGCTTACTTGATGGATCACCTCCTTTGGCAATTTGGCAATTACCATGTTGTACTTATATTCCTCTCCTTGTTTCTGGGGAGCCATGATTGCTTCGAACTGCGCGAACCACAATCTTGGTGAGTCAGTCCAAAATTGAGGCAGTTTCTCGGTAACTGATATCGCTGCAATACTATCAGTGCTGGCGTCGCCTTTCGCTGGAGTCGCTGGTGGAGCCATGGTGTCTTGTTTGTTTTCTATCACTTTCTAGATTTGATGCTGAAAACCAATTTGGGTTCCGGTCGTCCCGGTATTATATCAGCACTAGAGAAGCGGTAGCCAGTCGGGGTCACCAATTATAGCGTATTGCTATATTCGTTTTGAGGAGTAAAATAAGACGATGATTTTTGCTTGTAATCGACTGGTCTTTATTCTTAATCTTAATCTATTTATATTAAAACATAACAAAGGAAAATACAATTATGTGTTGGAAGGGATTAAACGATGAACGTGAGTAATGTGCAGTGACAGCACTTTGCCATATTAATGTATTTACACGTTCACACGTTTTACCATATTAGTTATGGCTGTTGCCATATATGACACAACAGATACACTGTTTGCGTCAATAACATATTAAATATCATATATTCATAAGACAGTTATAAAATATTTAACCATAATTATAAGAATGCTTAATAAATAATCAAACTGACTACCCACATTGTATTATTAAAAGCGCGCCCTTACAAAGAAATAGTACTAGGGTAACATAAATAGAAAGAGACAACACACACAAGCTATAAATAACCTAACCTAACCTAACCTTCTTCGAAACTACTGTCACTTGACCCGCCGAAAATTTATCGATTTTCGACGGCGGAGCCGTCGTCGGGGGTCACGCCAGAGCGTATACGCATCTACACACCTTTTTTTTTTTTTTTTTTTTTTTTTGTAGAGGGGAAATGCTTTACGCATACCGCCCCGCCCGGGGAAGCGGGGCGGTTATGTCGGACTCTCCGGCCTAAAGATGGTAGGCGGCCGGCATACCGACTAAAACCCCCCTGTGCACCAACACTCGCTTTCACGGGTGGACCACCGGAACCTGATATGACGTCAGTGGTCCACCCAGCGGCTGCCCGCTTTACGTGGGCTCCATCCCCAGTGACAGTGTCCGGGCGCACCGGGGACACTGTCCCTCCGCGGAAGGGTGCGGGTGAGACTCTGCTGCCCCAGTCTCCCCGCAACCTCACTATGGCGGCATCAGACGCTCGTAGGCGCGCCGACGCCGCCCAGTTCGCCGTCGGCGGATCGGATCAGCGAGGAGACTTTCCTCTCTGATCCGCTCCGCCGCCTCCTTCTGCGAGATGACGTCCTCGCAGAAGGATGCGACCGCCGTCCACTCCCTGTCGCTGGTGACCATGGACCGCGCCACGGCCGGCAGCGACAGGTCTACTCCAATGACTGCGACGAGGTCCCGGCGCTGCCCCGCCCAAGCAGGACACGACTCGAGCGTATGCTGCGCCGAGTCGTCGTCGCAGTCGCAGTGGTGACAGACAGGACTCAGTTCCCTCCTAGCGACCTTGTGCAGGTAATGCCCGAAGCAACCGTGCCCGGACAAAACCTGCACCAGTCGGAAGGAAAGGGTCCCGTACTGCCGCCCTGCCCACTCTAACAAGATCGGCTGGAGCGCCTCCACGGTCCTAAAACCGGCCCGTGGAGCCTCCAGCCGACTTGACCACTGGGCCATGATGGCCCTGCGGGCGGCCTCGCGCCGCTCGCGGATTTGTTCGGGGAGAGGGGACCGCTGCTCTGCCCGAACTACAGCCACCCGCCGATACACTTCAGCGAGCACCTCCGCCTCCAAGTCCCACGGGGGGGTTCCGGCCAATGCGCATGCCGCGTCTGTGGACACGGTGCGGTAGCCGCGTATGGCTCTGACCGCCATCACACGCTGCGGCCTCGCCAACAGCCGCTTGCTCTGGGCGGTCAGAGACCCCGCCCACACCGGTGCACCGTAAAGCGCCATTGACCGGACCACCCCCGTGTACAGCCGTCGACAGGTGAGGCTGGGTCCGCCCAAGTTTGGCAAGAGCCGTCCCAAGGCGGACGCAGCTCTCTCTAGTTTCGGCGAGAGGCATCTATCTACACACCTAACCTAACCTACCTAACCTTACCTAACCATTTTCAGCTCTTCGCTGAATTTACACGTCTCCATAAGATAAATCACCATAGAGTCCTACCACATTCACCTAATGATAATGGTAATATCGAACGTTTCCATTCCACTATACTTGAACATATCAGAATTTTAAAATTACAGCAAAAAGATAAACCAGTACTAAATCTTATGCCGTATGCTATTATCGGATATAACAGTTCGATACATAGGTTTACTAAGTGTAGACCATTTGATTTATTAACAGGCCACTTTGATCCCAGAGACATTCTTTTACTCAGCAATTACTGCAGCAGTATGTACAGAAACATAGAGATCAAATGAAACAGGTTAACCAAATATATTAATCATTCATCTTTAGCAAATCGAACCGCATTAATAGAAAATCGAAATAAAAACCGTGAGCCTGAAATAGAATATGTTCCTCAACAGCAAGTATTTATAAATAATCCATCCGCTAACCGTCAGAAAATAGCTCCGCGGTATACTCAAGATACTGTTTTAACCGATTTACCCATTTATATCTACATGTCTAACAAACGCGGACCCATAGCCAAAGCTAGATTATAGAGAGGGCCTAAACATCCTAACTTGTTACAGGATTCTACTATTATTGATCGTCCACGAGACACAAATATAATTTATATAGTAAAAAAAGTTAATACATACGAGGGGTGATCAATAAGTAATGATAAACGGGTATTTTTATAAACAGCAAAATTATAAAAAAAATTGTTATCAGTTCCTTAGTTCATCACGACTTGCCAGACCAAAAATCATATAAATAGGACGGTATTTCACGGAGTTACACTCATTCGAGTACGAGTAGCCGGAGAGATAACACGAAAATGGAGAAACACGAAGTGAGAAGCGTCATCAAGTACCTCTGCTTGAAAAAAATGTCTACCAAAGACATTCATGCCGACTTATCGGAGACACTGGGGGACAATGCTCCTCCATATTCTACAGTTGCACGCTGGTGTAAGGAGTTTAGGATGGGTAGAACATCCACAGAAGATGAACATCGCGAAGGGCGCCCATCGACGTCTTGTTCCGAAGAAAATGTTCAAAAAGTCCAAGATCTCGTGTTAGCTGATCGAAGAGTGACCATCCGACATTTAGCTGAGATCACAGGGATTTCATATGGCAGCATTCAATCGATCTTGACTACTGAAATGAACATGAAAAAGGTCTCCGCGCGTTGGGTACCGAGAATGTTAACCGACGAGCAAAAGAAGAAGCGATTGGACATTTCAAGGGTCAATCTTGACAAATTCCAAGCTGATAAAGAAAATTTTTTGACCCGTTTTGTGACTATGGATGAAACGTGGATTCACCACTTTGATCCTGAGACGAAACAACAGTCCATGACATGGAAGAGGCCATCCTCACCAACACCGAAGAAATTCAAAGTTGCAAGCTCTGCGGGTAAGGTTATGGCGTCCGTTTTCTGGGATGCCGAGGGAATAATTATGGTTGAATACCTGGAAAAGGGGGCCACTATAACAGGGTCTTACTACGCGGCCCAAATAAGAAGATTACGGGAAGCTATCAAGGAGAAAAGACGAGGCAAACTGCGAGCGAAAGTTCTCTTTCATCAAGACAACGCGCCGGCACACAAGGCTGAAGTTGCGATGGCTGCAATTCAAGAAGTTGGCTTCGAACTGCTTGAACACCCCCCGTATTCTCCGGACCTGGCCCCCAGCGACTTCTATTTATTTCCTCGGCTCAAGGAACATCTCAGAGGAACGAAATTTCACGACAACAGTGAAGTGATGGTTGCCGTAGAGGCATTTTGGGAGAGTCAAGACAAGGATTTTTTTTCTAAGGGTATTTCAGGTTTAGAAAAGAGATGGACTAAATGTATTGACTTGTTAGGAGACTATGTTGAAAAATAAAATAATATTTTAACCTGAACCGTAGTTTTTCATACCTATTATCATTACTTTTTGATCACCCCTCGTATACCCCAAAATTTCGAGGAACCAGATAAACCAGCATATGTTCATCTCAATTCAATTAATTTAAGAGGACTACACAGCATCCAGAATATAATTACGACGAGCCAACCGGTACACCTCAGCAAGATCCAGTCCAATATCTTGTACCACACAACAATACCGTTTTACGCCGTATCGCTAAGTGCGGGAGCTATTACTGTAGCCATACTCAGCTATAGATATAAATGGTTCTGCAAGATATCCACACCAACCAACACTGAGAGTCATATTTATGCGGAACCTGAGAAAAAGGAAGAGGGACCGATGCGTGAAGGTCAAGCTCCAGCAACATTTTCTCTCAAGGTTCTGAAATAGTTGCTGATCTGCGGGTGGAGATGTTACGTGTTGCTGCCTAAGATAAGGCGCTGACGCACCACTCAACATTCAATCACGTACCATACGTCACCACGTACGAATATACAACCACATACCAGTACATTACCACGTACCGTACATTATCACGTACTGATAAAGGACCACGTAGTAATACCATGCGACGTCAGTTTTTTACAGAGTATATATAGGATTAATTAATTATGAATAAACATACCATATTCTAACATCGAATGGGCATTTAGGCTAATTATTAATTAATATTATATATAAATATTAATTAATTAGTTGAATAATTTAATTGTAATTAGTCAACTAATTACAATTAGTTACATCTAATTAGCTGCCTATATTATATAGGGTAAGGAAAGGTACTCGTATATTGGTGATATAAGTAATTTGGTGATATTTTTTTAACACAATATCACACAGTTCCCTATGCAGGTACGTTCATGAGACAGCGCTAGCGAGTTGCTACGAGTGTGAAGAGGACAAATATATATCACACGATACCGGAGCGCGTTCCTGCGTTTATTACACAAACTTTTTTGACAGTTGCGCGTCAGTGGCGCCATTGGTTACTGAATGTTTGTTGTGGTCACGTATTTGGATAAAATTTATTAGATTATTTGCTGTATATTGTGTTAAAACTTTGTAAAACCATTTATTTAAGTATCTATCAATAAAAATAAGCTGCATTGAAATCGTGATTTAGTGACGGTAAGTTTTTATTCCTTAATTGGCAACCGTTGTTTCTTACTAATTTGCCAACCTTTTTCGACAACTTTTTGAGAGGGTAACTTTGTATTTATTTTGCTCTTGTATCTATAGTGTTCAAAAGGTATTACTTTGAGGTATTCATAAATGTATTTTATTGTTTAAAATTTCGAATTTTTTTTTATCACCAAATTACCTATACAGCATTTTTTGATATCACCAAATAACCTATTTTATTTTAACTTGCAGATTGAAAATGGAAAAAAAGAGTAAATATAGAAATTATAACCAGCAGCAACTACAAAAAGCTGTAAGCTTAGTACGAGATGAAGTAATGTCCATATATAAAGCAGCTAAGGAAGCAGACGTGCCATGGAGCACATTGAAGCGTTACCTAGGCAATGAAGAGGTTTCGGTAAGAAAAATGGGGAGGCCTTATGCACTGCCTTGTGATTTAGAGTTAAAGCTTTATAATTATATTATAGAAATGCAAGAATTGGGTTTTGGACTAACCGTTTATCAAATCAGAAAATATGCTTATGATCTTGCTGAGATGGCGAGTCGAGAGAACTTCTTGCCATCAACTAATCGCATTGCAAGTAAATGGTGGTGGAATAGCTTTAAAAGTAGGTACAATTTGTGTCTTCGTGTGCCAGAAAATCTTTCAGCCTATAGGGCTTCCATGGCTAATGAAGTGATGATTAAAGATTTTTTTTCGAAACTAGATGATCTCCTTACAAAACTTAATATAAAAAATAAACCGAATTTAATTTGGAATTGCGATGAGACTGGATTATCATATGTGGTGAAACCATCCCAAGTTGTTACCAGCATTGGTAAAAAGTACGTTTATAAAAGGTCCTACGCTGAACGTGGTCAAACTCAAACAATGTTAGCATGCATTTGTGCAGATGGAACATGGATTCCTCCTATGATAATATTTAAAGGCGTAAGGTGGAACGACACACTTAAAAATGATGCTCTTCCCAATGCATTAATCAAACTATCTCCTAAAGGATGGATCAATTCGGAATTATTCTTAGAATGGTTAAATTTTTTTATTAGTGCCATACCGCCTGAACGTCCTGTAATCCTGCTGATGGACTCTCATTCTGCACATATTGGGGCAGAAGTTCTTAAAGTGGCGAAAGATAACCAAGTTTATCTATTTACTTTCCCAGCTCATTGCACACATTTATTGCAGCCACTGGATGTTGGACTATTTAAACCACTTAAGAGTTACTGGCGCGATAGCATGAATCGATACATGAGCAATAACCCTACTGATGCTCCAAATCGCAGCAACTTCCATTCGATTATGAATCCAGCATTCATAAGCACCTTTACTAAAAAGAACATTGAAAATGCTTTCAAAAAAACGGGGATATGCCCGTTAAATGGAGATATTATTTCAGAAGAAGCATTACCACCTTCCGCTTTAACGGACACGACTCCCAATGCGGAGACTCCCAATGCGGATCTTATTTTTTTACCTTTGGTTAATGCAGTATCTCAAGGGTCGACTTCTGATCTCAATGTAAATGAGATACTAAAAATACCAAAAGCTTCAAAACGCCCAGAGAGACCGCGAAAAACGGACTCTAGCGCAAAATGCTTAACACCGATAAATGAAAATGTAACACAAAAAGATCTTCAGCCAAAGCCCTCAACATCCGGCAAATCTAATGCTAAAAAAAGTAAGATAGAAATGATTGGGAGTGTGGCTTATGTGAAGCCTTGTATTCATCAGATGTAAAAAAAAGAAATGGTGCCAAATGGATCCAGTGCTCATATTGTCTGACACCATATCATGAGATTTGCGTGTCTGTCGACGATACTGACCCTGAGGAACAGTTATATTACAGATGTGATCGTTGTATGGAATAAATTTTTTAAAAAATCTAAATATATTTTTCATTTTCATATCATCACCAAATTACCAAACCACTATCACCAATATACCGAACTATGTCACCAACTTACCTAAGACTATTCGAATATTTTATATGACTTTTATGACATATACAATATGTTTTTTGTTAATTTAACTCTCGTGCATATTTACCTCAAATAATAAGTAATGTAATAAGACAAAAGTGACTTATTGCTTTGTTGTCGAATGTATCTATAATTAGCATTTTTTATTTTTATCACCAATATACCTTTTCTTACCCTATCATCTATATATTATATAATTGACTGCCTTGGTGGTCCAGTGGTCGCAGTATGCGCCTGCTGTGCACGAGGTTGTGGGTTCGATTCCCACACAGGGCAAAACTTTGTGTGGCCCACAAATAGTTGTTCTGAGTCTGGGTGTATGTTGTCTCCGTTAATTGTATGTTTGTAAAGTAACCCGCGACACAGAGCTTGTTCTCTAGTGCGGGAGTTGTCTTTTAAGAAAAAAAAAATATATTCTTAAAATAAATTAAGTTAAATTCAATTTGGTTTCTTTTCGCTCCTCCGATCGCAGCTAACGTAATTTGCACATTTGTGTGGACGAGCAAATGTGCTCCACTAAAGCACGCAATACCTTGAAAAGATACAATCATAATAAACCACACAAGTGGGGCTATAAAGTCTTTGTATTGAGTGGCGTTTCTGGATTTGCCTATAAAATAGAAATCTAAATAGGCAAAGAAAATGTGGTTTTACAAGGAGAACCAGATTTAGGCGCCTCATCTAACGTAAGTTCTCATCAGAAAAATAACTATGAAAAAAAAAAGGCTATTCTGAAGAATACGTTGCCGACGTTAACGGGATCGATATTACAACTGTCGCATGGAAGGACAATAAAATCGTAAATCTGGCTTCCTTTGCTGAACAAAAACCTGAAACTGATGTTCGAAGATTGGGCAAACAGAACTCGAAGTATGTGAGCATAAGGCGTGGTCGGAGAGTACAATCGCCATATGGGTGGCGTTGATCTTCTGGATAGCATTATGGGTATATAAACGTGGCCCATGCGACTGTTTTATGATTATTTGGATCTCACAATGGCCAATGCACTACGTAACGCCAGAAATAAACCACGCAAACGGACAGGTCGAGCGATACGCCCGAACCGTAGTCCGCATAGTAGCTAGTCATAAAGAAGGTCAATGGTCCGAAACACTATAGAAGCTACACTTAACTCTTAACATAACTAAGCAAAAGACGACACAGGCCTCTCCCCTGAACCTCATGATTGGAACTGACGCCACTACCACAGTGATTCGGTCGCTTGTGCGAGATGTGGCGCTACAGGGATCTCGACCAAACCGCGAAGCACGAAGAGAGTTACGCAGAAGCCGTGCCATCTTCGAAGATCGAGTTACTTTGAAGCAACCAAAGCCACCAAGACGAATATGTGAATCGAAACAGACGCCCACCTGAGGTGTTTAACATGAATGATCTAGTTTTTGTGTTTTCACAGTCTACTGGCAAGCTGGACTCCGGAATGCGCGGCCCCTACTAGATCATTCGTGCACAAATACAGTCAATATGAGACGTGGCCCTTTTCTGCTATCTCTTGCAAGGGAATTAGTTTTACCCGAAATGAAATGACGTGTTTATAATGAGAGGATCCCACGTGAATTGCGGTTAACTATAGAGCGAGTTATTGGGCCTACTAATATGCCTGCTCCTTCACCACCAAAAAAACTATGGAAATCCAAAAACTGGTACTCGAAAGACTTGTGCAATCTGACCTAGTCGACTGAAAAGGCGTACAAAGTACTGTTGCTATCTATGCAAACAACCACCTGCCTTGCTTGCTGTCATTAAGTATGCAGTGACTGCAAAGTACGCCAGTCATTTTATATCAAATATATGTATGTGTTGTTAGTTTTTTTCTAAAGAAGTAAGAGTTACTAGTTTTGTTAAATTTTGATACTCATATTATTATGAAAATAGTAAGTTTGTTTGTTGATTTTTGTATAAGTTTAAAAAAAAATTAGACAAGTAATTTCCTAAAATTAAGCAAGCAATTATTGTGATACTATGATTGAATATTGATATTTCTTAAAATTGAAGTGGTATTTTTTTCTAATTTCGAATATAGTTCCCTGCGATATCATATAATGTCATTAGCAAAAACTATAAAAGCTGCCATGCTTTGTACACTATATATATTTTTTGTAATTTTATACCACTGTCGTTTTAGACGTCACGTCGGCATAAGTGACACGTTTAGACCAGTTCGTCAGCCAAAGGTTAAAGACCGTCATCGATCGAAGAAGAATCTAGTAGAAGCGTGGAATGAAAGGTTCCAGCGCAACCAAGTTTGCCTGAAAGATATGCGAGGGCTACAAGCGAGTCATAATACGGCTTCAATAGACGGTGAATTTCTGGAAAACATAATTAAGAAACTACCAACTTATGTATCAAACTATCATAGCGCCAAAAGTAATGATATAAAGTTTCTTACAGTCATATCATTTCGGTACAGTCATATATATATATATGACTGTACCGAAATTATATAATTTATAGAGTGAAAAGAGAAATCACTAGTGATTTCTTACTCTAAAGTATTTGTCACAAAATTTAACCTGCGTACGAAACCCCTTAAAAAGAAAGCATAGGAAGAAGAAAAAGGAAAATCGAAGAAGACTACTAAAAACATATCGACAAAGCCAAATTTTTGCGACAACAACTCAAAAAAAGATATGAAACTGGCAAAAGATGATCCAACTGTAGAAACCTTTGATTTACAAAAAACCTTGCCTCTTCCGCGAAAAATGTTGTTTTTTATAAAAGACAGCTTTGGGTTTATAACCTGGGTATCCATACAGGCAGTGGTTTGGGCCGGGTGAATTAATATTAATTGAGTTGCCCTTTAGTGGTTCTGCATTATATTTGCCGCCATACCTTTCTACATAAAGTTTAAATTATTATTTTTTTCTCCCGAACTTTTTAACTCCCGCACTCCCTAGTGCGGGAGTTCAAAGGTTCGGGAGAAAAAAATAAATTTTTATTATTGTTCAATTTTATCATTTCGACATACGTTTTGTACATTTGTCTATTTGGTCAAGTTTATCATTGGCTATATTTATCATTCGACATTTCTAGGGTTGGACAATATTATTATTGGACATTTTTAAGTTTGGTCAATTTTATTACAGGACATTATAGTTGGACTATATTAATTCTGGTAATTTTATACTTGGGTAATATTATCATTGGATATTTGGATTGTCGGATAATTTTATCACTTGGACATGCCTTCGGACATCCGTATTATTGGACGTTTTTCTTTAAAGACGTAAGTCGTGCAAAGGGATTTAAGATTCCTGGTCCCAACTCAATCAAGGGACAATTTTTAATTGTTACAAACACGCTGGTTTTGTCCGAAACAATGTAGAATGTACCATAACTTCAAATGCAGATGATTTTAACGAAGAAGACGACGTTCCGCTGAGCATTTGGGCGAGGGCTATTAATAAGCATCAGTTACCCATAACAAACGAGGACGTAGAACGTCACACGTGCGTCGACGATGCTGTCGCCACCTGTGAAGAACCGTGTGATGAAAACATTCTGAATAATATTATCGCCAACGACGCAAAGATAGCGACGGTGATGATGACGAACCAGAGGAAAATCATCCAACCTTAAGTGTCTGAAGCTCTGAAGGCTGCAGAAACGCTCAATCTGTTTGTTCAGACTAACTTTGATGATGATCTTATGAAAACAATTGTCACAAATTCACAATGCTGTACTAAGTTCTTACTAACGAACAAAAGTTTGTCAGCAACAAAAGCCCCCAGTTGCGATGCCCAGTGGCCAACAAAATAGATCTATTCTGTTGCAATCGGCGTGAATTCACACAAATATTTTCATGTTCATTGTTTATAAGTACTTTATTACCAAAATTAATAATTTGGTTAAGGCTTTTGTTTATTATTATTATTATTAAATAAATAAACTCAACACTAAACTGCGACATGTTTTTTGCAAAAACAAACTCTCGTCTTGGCACTGTGGTTTAAAAATCCTGATTTTATGTCATCATGTTTTTAACCGACTTCAGGATATCAATTCGTGTGTATTTTTTTTGTTTGTTACCGCAGAACTCCGTCATTTATAAACGTAAACCTATTACCGTTTATTATCAAAGCAACATATATTTATGTCTGTCAATTTACGATGTTAACGTAGCGCTAGTGGCATTACTTTTTCTTTTTAAATTAAAACCAAAATGAATTATTTTCAAAAGATATACGTGTATTAATAGTAGTTCATCATAATTAGTTTACTATAATTTTTTCAAGTTCAAATAAAGTGGAACTACTAGATTTCAATTTTAAATTAATTGTATTTCAACTAATGACGCCATTTGCGTTTTGAAAACAAAATGGCCGACACCCGCCATTTGCAAAAACTATGATTACTTAGTGAAAAATATCTGATAAAGTATTAAATGAATAGTCTCTACTAGTGTTTGACTAGAGAATATAGAATAAAATAATGTTTTAATTATTTTAGTGAAACCTATTTTTTATGCATGGTTATAGGTAAATAAATAGTATATTTTTTAGGAAAAAGTTGTTTATGTTTTATCGCTTTTACATTTTGCTTTATTTTATGCATTTTTTTTAGATATTGGAACACAACCAGAGCCAACTAGTTCCATGAATGAGCCAGCCGCAGGTTCTAGTAACAACGAAACGGGCTATGAACTAATAACATCTCAACGTGGAGGTCAAGTACTTATTCGCGCGGGTCATAAGTGTAACAAACATCGGAAAAACAAGGATTCTTGTTTGGAGATGTATATATAGAGACACATGCAAAGCAAAATTAATTATAAATGACAGTCATTCCATAACACGAGACGATAAGCATATCTATGAGCCCAATTTCGTATCAAACGTCGTATTAAATGCATTAAAGAAGTGAAAACTGACTATACTTTGCCTGTAGAAAGTGTGTTTCGACGGACTGTTGCTGGATTGAAAGATAAAGGTGTCGACCTAATTTAAAAAAATCCTTTTTTTAAAAATGTTAAAAATAAGTTTTATCGACATCGGAACAAATCACTGGGTGTAAAAAAACTATGTTTTAAATCAATCAGAAAAGTGGTTGTGCCCGAAAATATCAAAAGATTTTTATTTGCTGATTATATTGATTCAAGAAACAGAATTTTGGTTTTTGCTAATGATAATTGTAAAAAAATATCTAATTCTAATTTGACTATCTTGTGACGGAACTTTTAAATTTTGTCTAAAACCATTTAAGCAGTTATACACTTTAGGTACATGTAGATTTAAGAAGTACTACAACACATACAAATATCATACCTGTGATGTATGCGTTACTAGCATATAAGGCCAAAAAAACATACGAAACATTATTTCATATAATAAAAAGCCAAATTCCTACATTTAATCCGAAATTAATTATATTAGATTTTGAGCTGGCAGCAATGTCAGCAGTTTAGTATACATTCCCTGTAATTACCATAAGTAGGTGTTTCGGGTTATTGGTATTTTTCAAGAAGTTTGTGGAGGAAAGCCGATGACCTAGGGATAACAACATCTCCACTAGCTCGAAAACATGTGAAAATGTGTACCGCACTGGCACGTTTGCCACAAGAAACTATTGACATTGCTACCAAGCAATGTGACTGGACTGGAATGGACATTGACACTTAATGTATAACCATATACATTAAGTGTCAATGTCCAAACGATGTAAAACTCGTGAAATTCTACGATTATTTTGTCGATACATGGTTTTACATGTTTTTGTTGAATCAAAGTTCTTTCTTTTTCACAAATGGTGTCGTAATAATATGCAGCACCATACTACAAATATGGTTGAGTGCTGGCATGCCACTGTGAATAAAAAAGTTAGCAGTAAACCAATCAATATTGTACATTTTCTGACCATTTTACAACAAGTAGATGATTATTACCAAACCCTATATAAAGGCTCTAATATAACTAAGAAAAAAAAAAGAAACGTGATATGGACTTCCATATTAATACAAAACTCACTGAATTGAGAGACGGGAAAATAAATATAGAATTATGCATCCAACAACTTACTGTATGATTTTTTAATTAATAAAAAAATATACAGTAAGTTAGTATGATTTACCAAAATTTGTACCAAATTTCTGATTTCTGATTTAAAATGAATATATGTTTTTTGTAATATTATTGTTTGTGATATACATAGGTGTAAGATTTAGATTTGTTTAATGTATACATAAATGGATCAAAGGCCGGATTAGTGATTTTCAATTAATGTTGATTTTTTTAAATATTATTGATAGTTATAGTGTATTTATATATTATTATATATATTTTTTATATAACTATACTTGTAAGTTAGAATTTTGTATTGTGATTTTTATGTTAGATACTTTTTGAGTATGTAATGTTGATTATTATATGTTATTTAAATCGAAATTTTGTTTTATTTTGTTGTAAACTCATTATTTTGCTACATTAAAGATACACTCCAAAAGACTTTTATAGTTGACTGTACCAAATCAGCAATGATTTTAAGTGTCGTGCGAGTTGACGACAAGAAAAATAAATTAAATTATTTTGTGCCATTTCCCCCGATCGGGCGAGATTTGGTCGGGTGAGATGACGAATAACTCGCTAAGAAGAAGAAGCAAATGTAAATTAGCAAATTAAAATTGTACGAGTACAATTGAAATTAACTGATGATGAAGCCGGAAGGTAGGCAACGGAACGCCATCAATAAATAATGTAATCTAGGTGTGTTTGGGCTTCTTTGAATAGTCATGAGATGCACTTTCGCTGTAAACGATCAGATTTAAAAAAACAATGCATTTATGGGAGGAAAAGTAACATTTAGAGTAGGTATAAAAAATCATCCTGTTTTTTGAAAATTATACAACTTGCCGCATTAGTGGAGTTTTTTGTAAAAAATATTACTCCAGTATTTGAGATTCCTTATTATTTTGAGCATTAGAGTTCAATACCGACTTCGATCTGACTACAAGTTGATTACTAAAAAAATGTTAAATTACGAAACTTGTAGGGGAGAGGGGGGCACACACATACAAGTAACTACGCATTCTAGGCGCGTTTGGTTTTAGCCAATGAGAGGGCATTTCGCATCGACTTTTAGTGCGGCAGTGACCGGCGATCACAGTGCACGCGTTTTGTGTTGACGCTCAATTCTTTTATCCGGCGACATTTCATGTTATTTTGAGTGGATATCAAAACGTGTCTAATAAGGTAAGTGTTTAATTTACTACAATCATTTTGTGTGGTATGTTTACCTACTAGCATTAACTGTTGATGTGTTTTGAGCAAAATCTCTCTGACCTTGAATTCTTTTTTTCGTTAATTATTTTGAATTGTGTTAGACATGGGGCATAACGGGGACGTGGCTAAGGGGCATAGTGGGGTACCCCGTTGTGCCCCGTCCCCATTATGCCCCGTATGGTCTGTTCATTTGAAAATATTACAATAATATTATTTGTTTTGTTTTAGGTTTCTAAAGATGGTACGAAATTACAAAAAGAAAAGATCTAGACGCAGTTGGTCGGCCGAAAACATGAAACACGCCATTGATGCAGTTTTAAGCAAATCAGCAGGCTACCGAAAAGCAGCTCTATTACACGGTGTTCCACAGACCACACTAGAGCGCCACGTCGCAAAAATTAAGAAGGGTGAGCTATCTCTTGATTCATGTCTTGGGAACTTTAAACCCGTGTTTACTAAACAAGAAGAAGAGGAGCTGGTTGGGTATGTTAAAGATATGGAGAAACGTTTATTTGGATTGACAACTATCGTCCTACGAAAATTAGCCTATGAGCTCGCAGAAAAAAATTGTAAGGCTCACAATTTTAACCGTGATAAGAAGATTGCTGGGGTAGATTGGTTAAAAGGCTTCATGAAACGGCACCGGGATTTATCTATCCGTAAACCAGAAGCCACATCGGCAGCGCGAGCAATGGGCTTCAACAAAGTGGCCGTGGATAAATTTTATTCTTTGCTTGGGGAAGTGTATGACAAATATAATTTAACGCCAGATAGAATATATAATTGCGACGAGACTGGAATATCATGCGTTTCCAAAACAAAGAGCAAAATCATTGCCGAAAAAGGAAGAAAACAAGTAGGCTCCCTTTCTTCAGCAGAACGAGGGCAGACGATTACCGTCGAGATTTGTTTCAATGCAGCCGGAACTTACATGCCTCCTATGCTAATATTTCCTCGACAGAGAATGAAGATGGAGTTATTGGATCGAGCTCCTCCAGGGACGACGGCAGAATGCAACGCTCGAGGCTGGATGACAACTGAAACCTTCATGAGCTGGTTCGAACGATTTGTCACATTTTCTGGGGCCTCAATAACTAAACCGGTCTTATTGCTTCTAGATGGGCACGTAACGCATACGCAAAATATACAGGTTATTGAATATGCACGTAAAAATGGTGTTGTTATGCTTTGCTTTCCTCCCCATTGCACCCACAGACTTCAACCTTTGGACGTTGGCTTCATGAAACCATTGAGTGCGTATTATGATCATTCATGCTCTAACTGGCTACGCTCACACCCAGGCCGAATAATATCAACATTTCAAATAAGCGAAATTTTTGCGGATGCTTATATTCAAGCTGCTACAATGTCCACGGCAATTAATGCATTCAAAAAATGTGGGATATGGCCATATAACCAAAATAATTTCACGGATTCCGATTTTTTAGCCGCCTCAACAACAGACATTCCGCTTAGAGGTGACGGACCTGAAGCAGCTTCTTCAACTGCTGAAATTCAACAACCTCTTGAACTTGGTTTACCTGAAATTTCGACAGATTTCATACAGTCAACTATCTCAGAACCTCAGCCTGGACCATCTATGCCAGAAGAAAACAGCGTTTCCCGATCTCCAATTCGAAGAGTTTGTCGTGATTTGACAACTGCCTTTGAAAACGCTTCTCCCAAAGACATTATCCCTATCCCCTCAGTCGACCATACGAACAAAGCGAGAAAAAACTATCGTAGAGGGAAGACCGTCGTTCTCACTTCAACCCCCTACAAAAATGAGTTAGAAGAGAGAGAACAACTTAAAAGGACATAGAAATGTTCAAATCCTGATGATCCCCGGTTGAAAAAGAATTTGAAAAAACCAAAAAAGCCCCAAAAAGCTCGCTCTGATAGAGACACTGCTAAGGATGATACCTTATGCATCTACTGTCTTGACGAAAACCATACTTATTTAAAGTCTTCGGAGCGTTTAGCAGGCCACCCAGGCCTGCGAGCGATGTGGACAGTGGGCCCATACAGCCTGTGCAGGAGTTGATGACGCAGATTTAGAAGAAATCCACACCTGCTCATTTTGTACCTGTTAAAATAATGTACCCCGTACTGCCCCGAACTGGGTACTCCATGCTGCCCCTACCCTGGGGCACAATGGAGTTTTCATGAAGGGTTCGTAAAATTTAAATAAAGAATGTTAATTGCATTTTACTTCACCAAATTCAGTGCCAAATAATAAATGTGTAAGTAAACAATAAGTTGTGATTAGTTTTTAATAAAAATATTTCATACTATTTTTTTTATTGTTCATTTCCCTTAGCGTCCCCGTTATGCCCCCCCCCCCCCCTCCCCTAATATTCGCATGATTAAAACCGAAATTATTTAGTTATTTCACAAACGTTACAACGTATTTCAGTGTCTGGATTTATTCAATGACAATATTACCCAGCTCAAACTTCAAAGAACAAATTCATTAGAAGACCTAACTAATACTAAAAATATTATCAAGAGAGTTATATTCGATGCCACAAAGATGAGCATTCCAGACAGCTTTCACGATAAAAGTGACACTATTAATGACCTCACCGAACATATTAAAACTCTCTCAATGCAGCTAGCGAGCGCAAATCAAGAAATTGATAATCTAAATACTGAAAACTTCCGCTTGAAAATAGACCTACAAAATATGATAAAGACAAATAACACATACAAGAAAGTATGCTCAACCCCATGCAGAAAAAGTTTTCTCTTATCACCAAGATTTGACTGCCTCGGTGGTCCAGTGGCCGCAGTATGCGCCTGCTGTGCACGAGGTTGTGGGTTCGATTCCCACACAGGACAAAACTTTGTGTGACCCGCAAAGAGTTGTTCTGAGTCTGGGTGTAATTTGTGTCCGTTAATTGTATGTTTGTAAAGTCCCCCGCAACACAGAGCTTGTTCTCTAGTGCGGTAGTTGTCTTTTTTAAAAACAAACAAAACAAACAAAAATACACTAAAATAAAACTCCTAGCCAAGATAAACAACCAAGCTATCAACGCACCAACAAAATTAATGATAATAATATGCAAATAAATGAATCCCTATTCAACTACCAAACAAAACCTCTCACGCACAACAAAGAAGCTCAAACTTCTATGGAAGGAAATGTCTACTGATCAACATCTAAATAGAAAGACATTACATGACACCAATACAGAAGCTACCAAATATAATATGAAGCCCGAACAAAAAAACAAATTGTAAATATTGAACAGTAAAAAAACCAAAGATTCATTAGGAACAATTGAAGCAGTCTACTCAGACTACGTTAACTATTGTCATTACATCAAGACCAATGGCGGAGACACCGCCAGAGATCTTCTAAGCGACATGAACATAAACTGAAAGGCTTCACCCTGAACGAAACGAACGAAATAAAAGAAGAGAAAGACTTCACAACTACAATACATACTATTGTAGTTGAGAAGCACTACAGAACATAAACTATACTAATATAATTACTTGTGCAGCCACATACGTCACAGGTGCCCCAATTTACAATTATAAAGTAGACATTTTTAATTATCTTATTTATGTGGACCTACAAAACAATAAATATGGCTACTTGTTTGACAGTAACCGTGAATTGTCGCTTGAAATATTCTCCTACAAGAACGGAATGAGAAATATCTACTCACAAATGTTAAATAATATATTATATGATTATGACAAGTCTGACTTTGTAAATATAATACTTTTTTTCGTATTTAACTATTTATTTATATTTCACCAAATGGAACCGCCGGACGGGGGTGGAGGCTTACCTCCGGACAAGGTAAGAACGCTCAAAAGGTCATCCGATTCTGACTTACCGAAACCTGACGAGAAAAAAACCCGTTCTCCAGCCGAATCAATTCAATCCATTTACACAAAGCCGGGATATGAAACTGATTCTAAGTTAAAGTATTCCGATACGGACAAGGGACCATTTTCGGTGTTCGTATCCAAAATGGAACCCGATTCTACTTCTGGGCATTCCCTCAAAATACTTAAGTTCGCTCAATTTCTACACAAAAACAATATCCACGGCATCAAGGAGGGAGGATCTGTTTACAGAAGTCTTGTTTTCTCGAAATGATCCAGCTGTGGTTTGGTTCTGGTTTATTAATATGTTTATTTAACAATTTTAGGTTTGCAAAAATGGGTCCATATTAGTATAGATGATTTGACATTTTACCTACGTTAGATTTTTACATTGACATTTGATATTTTTACTTTACACTTAATTTATTTAATTAATTCGTTTTTCATATTTAGGTTTAGTTAGTATAAATAAGTTTTTCCATATTATTCTTGTATATTAGAAATAGAAATAGAAATAGACATTATATATATAGCATTAATTTATGAGATTCTTATGAAATAAATTGTTTATTTATTTATTACAATTGTTTTTTTATGTAATTTTTATTATATTTTTTTGTTTTTTTAAACAACTCGGGAATCTTTAAAGTATTGTTTAAATTAACCATTATTTTTTAAAGACACTTGCCGCACTCGGGACTAAGCAGGGATACAAATTACAACCAACAAAGTTACCAAACATTTACAATTTACACAAAGTTTTATCCCATGTAGAAATCAATTCCACAACCTCTGACTTAAAAATAAGGATTACTAACCAAAAGGCCAGTAAAGAACATGTTTTAATCTTTTTAATTTTATTTAATTTTGTATGCCCAAACTCTATTCCCTCAATCTTATAGTCCAATGGTAATCCACCACTACTATATAGAGATCAGGCGTAACACCAACACTGGGTCTTGATGTATCTGACCGCGGTCCAGGTATAAAATACACAGCGAGAAGTACGCAGGAGGCCATACCAAGAAGTGCTAAAACGAGTCATTCAAGCAAGAAAGAGCTCCGTTCCTCCTTCTCGCTTGAAAGCTTAAGTCTTAACACATTATGATAACCCCCTGATTTGAAGAAGTAAAGTGTTCTGAAGTCTTCACCTCTCTGATCTTCCTCAATTCTGAAATAAAGAGAAAATGTAAAATTAAAACATGTTTTTTTAAAGAAAACTTTTGCACTCAGGCACATGCCCTGTGTTGCAGGAGACTTCACAAACATACAATTAACGGAGACGAGTACACACAGACTCGGGGCAGCCATTAATGGATAACTCAAAATTTTTGTCCTGTGTCACAACACGTGGTGCAGTATCAAATGCGAAACCCCTGAGGCCACTGAACCAGCCGTCCAGTTCAGATGACACAAAATAAAGTATTATATAGTAGTAGACTTTCCGTGTGGTGACGGATTAAGAATACAAAATGTCACCACCCCTTTCTATCCCAAGGGTGTCATAAGAGTCGACTAAGGGGAGTAAGTCAGGCAGATAATATCCACTGCAAGAGAAGGAAAATTCGAAATAAACCCTATACCAATTCGTCTGGCCAGCGTGGTGTAGTAGGCTAATATCCCTCCAAGTGTATGGTGGAGACCCGTGCCCAGCAGTGGGACATTTATAGGTTGATATGATAGTAGTAGAGTGAAGCTGGTAGGCCCATATTTGGGTACATAAAAGATGTTGTTTGAATCCAGGCACCTTCCTTACTTATTTACTTTGTTTTACTTGAATTCAGTAACTAGAATACAAGCTATTTGCCTGTATTGCTACTGGACACAAAATAAAATCATAAAAATAAAGATTTGACTAATTACCTTGTCAAAGTCGTTCTCATCTAAGCCACATGATGTCCACTGTTGTAAGTAGGCCTCCATCTCTGTTGCCACTATGGCCTATCTTCAGTTCGAATGCATCCGGACCTTCCTCGCAGCTCTGATCAGCTCAAATGTCCTGGCTAGTTAAGTGGCACCTAGTTAAAGTTTTACAAGGTGTTTTTCTACACTTGGCCACTCTGGTGGGCCCTTGTGTGTGAATTTCTTGTTGACTGGGCTGTGTCCTGTTAGGACGACCCCTATTGCCATGAGGTATGACCTGTATTCTGAGATGCATGGTACTGCTTTCTTGATTTGCCTGAAGCTTTCATTGTTTTCTATTATACTTTGTGCAGTTGTAGCGTCCATACCTTAGGCCAGGCCAGAGCCTGACTGTGCAGTATGTGGACTATCAGCTGCACATCTAGTGGTGGATCACCCCATGCCACGTCTCAGTTTGCATAACAGCTCCATTGTTATCTGGAAAAATACATTATATATATGTAAGATTACAACATACCTGTGGTAGCCAAGTGGAAAAGTCACCAACTTGAATATATGAGGGTTATTGAAGGGGTATTATTAACAAATAAGTATAACCCCATGAATGTGTTCAAATAGACTTTTCATTAGACTAGGATCTGCCCACGCTCACTCAACCACTCACTACTTCACTAATTACTAAAGTCAACTAACATTTAAAAATAAAACATTAGGAGGCCTTTGTCCAGCAGTGGACTTTGTTTGGCTGATGATGACCACCAACATAACATATTTGTTAATATTAATCTAACAAACTTGTACTCTGTAACTGTGCCATGCCTGACTGTGGTACACCCAATGATAAAATAAAGATAGTTACGCTACTTTACTGAGTGGCATTCAGTTTTGTTTCTAGATTTCAAGTATGAATGTGATAGATAATATTGAAAATAATGTTACAGAAAGAGAGAGTGATAGATGAAACAAACCTGCTTATATAGTTACTACATATTATTGATGGTAACAATTCCACTCACTAGTGTGATATCTACATCGTTGTTAACATAATAAATGATAATCATTGATGCCAAGCCTGACTTTACAGCAACTAAACACTGATTTATTTGTATATACAGAGTCCACTTACACTATTCACAATGACAAGTAACAATTAGTTTAATAAACGGGATACAGCATCGGGTGAGTCACAAAGAGAATAAGGCAAAGAAGAATTCGATAGCTACTGTTAGGCATTCGTTGATACCAAGACTACTATATTTTTATAAGTAATACGAAGTAGGTAATCGGGCATACGGCCCGCTTGATGGTAAGCCTTAAAAAAGGACGTTTACTTTTATGTTATTGATTAAAATAATCACTGGATACTATCGACGTGGCACTCACTGTCAATATACATTTGACGCCATTACACTTTCACAAGAAAAAAAAATGATTTGTACGTATATTACGATTTAAATTGCAATAGTAGGTGATCAGATTCAGGAAGGTCTTATTACTTACCTAACACCTGCGATCGTGTTAACGTTAACATCAACGGTCACTCAAAGAAAAGCAGAGGTAAATCTAAATAATGTTATGTCACCTCAGACCAAGGTCTCAGACAGACTATAAACTATTACAATATCTTATCAGTCATTATCAGTCTGATATTTGACACTGTTGACAGTCTGAGTCTGAGACACTGACGGTGACTGGACATCTGACCATAGAGTATATAATTCGCGAAAGTTAAAATAAAGGAAGTTCGCGAAACACCAGATAAAATGAGATAAAAGGAAACTAAAGCGCTTTATACACGGTCTATCTTGCTGTACATCCCGCCAAGATCATGCACGATGCACGATGCAAAAACACCAAGAATAGGCTATACGTACGTGTTATGATACGATATTAATTGTATGCTGGATTTGCAATTTTGCACGACCAATTTTGCATCCAGTGAGCGCCTCCACCACTGCGAACGTCGTGCAGATAGACAGTGAATAACGCGGACGTACGTCAGAGCAGCCAGGCGGCCCTGCATCGCGTGTCGTGCGTGTTTGATCGTGTATAGACTTTCTGTACAGCAGATTTAACATTTAGAGCCAAAACTTCTTATTATTGTTTTCCTCTCTTCTGCTGCTGCTGACAAGTCTGACAACATCAGAAGAACTCCCATTTTTTTAATTTTTGATAAAACAGCTTTCATTTTAAATAAATTGAAACACGTCCTCTCATTTAATTCGTTCGATTTAATCTGCTCATGCTTGATATCCAGCACCGCGGCCTTAAACTGACGTATAGCCGTGATAGATAGCTATCCGAGGTATTTTCAGGATCATTAGAATATAGGAAAGTAACAAATATGCTGTTTCGGAACGGAACTGATTACTATATATATATACTAATTTTTCTGTCAGCAAATGAGTTTTGTTTTGTTCTTCGCGGCTTTGATTGACTTTTTACTGAAA
The DNA here is from genome assembly GCA_947095525.1 of Trisateles emortualis. Lineage (NCBI taxonomy): Eukaryota > Metazoa > Arthropoda > Insecta > Lepidoptera > Erebidae > Trisateles > Trisateles emortualis. The sequence continues at coordinate 702,537 of OX352756.1, forward strand.
TACTGAAATATTCCACTCTGTTTGAAAAAGTACTTTAAAATGTTAATTTCCTAATTTAAAAAAAAAAACTACGTGTGCAAAATAAATAAGTTTTCTTGCCATTAAATTACATTAAAATTTAAACTTTTTTTACGCCCGCGAAAATGCTGACCGCCATATTCTGACGTATTTATTGTAGTTTCCTACTACAATATCAGTGAATGTGTTGTAAAATTATAGTTTAATAAAAAAAACCGAGTAGTGTCGTGGGACACCAGATAGGAGTCCCTTATTATAAAAATATTAATATCAAGTTTCATTCGAGATATAAAGAAAATAATTATTGGTGTATAAAAAAATTATTATGAAATTTTATAGATAAAAAAATACTTTACAGAAATATCTACACAATTTAATTTTATTCTCTCATTCTAGTAATTCATAAAATATATAATAAGAATGAAAGAAGAGAAGAATGAATGACTCCCTTTACTAGTGATCGCCCGTGGCCGAAATTCACTCTTGTCCACACCACAGTACTAGTATTATATTATCTGTGACCACAGCAAAGACAAAAGAGTACCTTAAAAAAACTGTGAGTCGAGGCTGACAGTGATTGCTCTTGTCATTTTTAGGCTGCCGGCAATCGGCATCCATTTTTGAAGGATTAGAACAATTTATTATTTCTCTTTAGTTTAGCTATAGAAGAGAAAAGAGCACAATAAAGGCAATGGATTTGCGACTGGATATATTATTATCACGGATTCACGGGATAAAAATGTAAGTAGCAAACACTCCATCTCTTTTAATTAATACCTAACTATAGTTGTCTACCACCCTCAATAAAGCACCCTGAAAATTATGCAAAATTTTGCATAATAAAACCTTATAATGTCATTTTGAAAATTTAGCAAAATTACATTATATGGTTTTATTATGTTTTGCATAAGTATAAAGTATAATTCTTAGATGTTGTAAATAAAGATATACTAACAAGGAACCAAGTAATAAGCCATTGAAAACATAAGATTATGCTATGCCTATTTCATTATGCCAAATAAGAACCAATGCGCATGGTTCTACTTATTTAATTGAAGAATAAAAAATGGCAGGGACCATGTGGCATGGTTCTTATAGTAAAAACTATTTTAATTATTAGTTAATATTTTTGGGTGACTATGAGGCCGAAGAAAAATTGGGTTCAGAGAGTTGATTATTAAATCGTGTTACCATATTTACTTCCCTTACGTGTAAAAATTAAGAGTTCAATTAAGAATTCCGCACAGCGATCTCCACAGAAGATGAGCGGAGAGATTTGTCAATAACACAATTGTATTGGTTGTTTTAAAAACATCTTCTCTCCCCTCGTCTCGTCTCCGCTTTGGTGTAGTCTCGGCCTGAGGCATGGATCTTGTTAGTTTATTGAAAAACTGCTGTCAATGTTGTTTGATAACTTGTCACAGAAATGTTTTGTTCTGTCAAAATTGCCAGATCATTTAGATCTTTACAGGGTCGATAGAAGGTTTATCTTTGAAAGCTTCTGTCCTTATCTTGATTTTGTATGTGTATTGGTTTCTGTTTGCATAAGTAGGTCCAATTGATTCTCCGATCTCGACAGCTAGATTGATGTAAGTAAACTTTGTAATAATGGCGGATATCTTTTGTTTTGTTAGTGCCGGAAGCGGGGTTAGCACCAGTACCAGCTACAGTCTACCTCCATGAAGCACTAGGAATATGGAACATCTGCCAGGTGAGTCTTTTTTACATATTTTTATCATATAAATAAGAATGTCTTAACATTCGTATACATTGAAGATATCATGAGTGTTACTTGTGTCCGTGAATTGTATTTTTTTTTTTAAAACAACTCCCGCACTAGAGAACAAGCTCTGTGTTGCGGGGGACTTTACAAACATACAATTAACAGACACAAATTACACCCAGACTCAGAACAACTCTTTGTAGGTCACACAAAGTTTTGTTCCTGTGTGGGAATCGAACCCACAACCTCGTGCACAGCAGGCACATACTGTAGCCACTGGACCACCAAGGCAGTTAAATATGCAGGTGTATGTCTGTAAAGTCCACCGCGACGGGACTTGTTCATATAAAATTTTTCTTTTAAATAAAGGAAAACATTCAAAAGGCAATCTCTATCACATTGACATTAATAATTAATAAATTGATATTTCCTATTATACTAAACATTAATTTCATAAGATATTTACATGAATAGTAACACCTAAACTCTACTTATAAATCTATAAATAAAATATCTAATGGAGTCGCAGTTCTGAGGAAAGGTGCCTAAGAGACTGGCCACATTGCCACGCTGGATCGCAAGGCATAATACATTCACCCAAGTAAAGGCCGTATACAGCAAACTCGTGATACAGTTTGTTGACACTAGGACCTCATGGTCCTACGGTTACGACCTCTAATGGCTCAAAAATGTAGGTCTCATCTGTATGTAGGTGGCTATGGTATTATTCCTTTACTATAATTATATCCCGTGTGTGTAGTTCTGTGTGCTCCTGTAATGGTGAAGCTCTGGTGCTATATCACTATGTAACTGATTGTTCACCATTGTATTGGTGAGGTATATTAGACTGTATGTTTGTTACTACCTATGTGGCAAACTACCTTATGGCCCACCTGCTGATGTTAAGCAGTTACCATAGCCTGTGGATGTCTGCAACACCAGAGACATCATATAAGTGTTGGCAACTATGTTTTTACTTGATGCTATGATTTGATTGAGTAACAATCACCTTGTATAGATAATTGTTACTTAATCAAATTCATCCAAACATCTATTAATATAAACATAAATATAATATGTTAATGTTTTTATAATTTTTTCTTATATTTTCAGAATGGCATACCGATGACAGTATCATCATCCTCAGCCCATCACAGGCCACAGCTGGACGCAGGACTCTCAAGTGTACATCCAAACTTGGCTTGGTCATCAGTTTCTCGCATCCAGCTGCTTCCAGTCACTCAGTGAAGATTGTTACTTTCTATCCTACGTTGAATTCCCCGATGTGTTTCTACAAAGGCTAGTCTGGCCTCGGCCTGCAGATACTACTATTAAAGTATACTAGATGGGAGATGTTATTAAAGAAAGTAACTCAGTCTATCTATTGCCTTTTTATGAAGCGGCTGAATGGATTGTTATGAAATTTTGTCAAGGATATAGATGGTATCGCAACTAAATAGAGTAGGAAGCAGCTGATCTGACTGTCAACTACGCACAGCGAAAGCAAGAAGTGCAGAGGAAGATAAAAGAGAAAAATGAAAACTGATCTGTTTGTCTAGTAATTATGACCCTGAGCTAAGCGGGAGGTTGCTTATTCAATTCCCTGGACAGAAGTTAATGGGTCGATTTAAAATCGGTGGCAGAAAAAGTGACAATAAATTTTGCATTTTTAAAAATAAAAAATGTTTGATTTAAGTGTAAAGGCTATAACATGACATGCACATAACATTGTAAAATGCAATTTCGTGGTTGGCCGCGATCATTTGCGTATATTTTTAGGATTTTACGTGATTGAAACAAAAGTAAGGTTAAAATTAAACAACTCTGTTACCATCATAAATTTATTCATAGTAAAAACAACAAATCATTTTTTGGTAACTTTTATTTGAAATCAACATTAATTATATATTTACTCTCATGTTTAACACATGGAATCACAGTATTAATTCTTAAGTACTAATAATAATGTAAATGAAATATACTCTGTTACTTTCTATGTTTTAACAAACCTATTTTTCTTTATAAATTACTTAAATTGACTGAAATTATAAAGACATACCGATATTATTATGTAATAATCTGAACAGTATATATTACATATAGAAAATATGAAATCAAGTATTAGTTTGCCATAAAATTTCAAAATTTGGTCTTATATATTTAGGGACATACACGTAACAGAGTGGTAGGTCGAGTAACATAGTTGTTCCTTTTATATTAATTGTAACGAACTACTGTCACAGAACCATTTATATTTAATAATAACTTTCTTAAAACAGTAATATATTTAGGAACTGGGTACTTATTATCTAAATATAAAATAAAACTAACAAAAGCAATTAAATTACTGAGATCAAATTAAATTTAAATTGACTTATTTTTCGAAAATTTCTAAGGGAGTAGGGAAATGGTAATACCCTTTTTCCCTTAAATACTTTACGAGGTTCTAAAACATATTGTTGATATGATACATCATTTTCTACTAAATGGAATGTTTTTCCGGTATTATCAACAGACTTCATCAACACTATTTTCACTTCGCCGTCATCGTCTACTTCTACGAGTCAGGTCTTTTACCAAGCGTTTATTTTATGATATCTTTCTAAATCCTTTATTTAGTTTGCGCTTTTCTTTGTAACGTCGCTGCTATGTAGGAGGAGTAGGAGCCACAGCGATGTACTGTAGTATTATCTAGAACAAAATGATTAATTTATTAGATGATTATATAATAATATTGACTGCTATAATATATACAGACACACCGATGACGATTTATAGCTACTAACAGTTCAATAATGACAACTCTCTTACCAGTCTACAACTCTGTTACTACTACGAGGTAACATAGTTGCAGTAACAGAGTAGTAAATTCAACACTTAGAGTAATTTATTCTTAAAATAAAAGTATATTTTGACACAACAAAAACAGATTAGACAATTATTCTCTTAATGCATTATTTCATTTATTAAATTATGTAGACATATCTGAATACTTACATCAAAACGCCGGTAACATAGCACACACAGAATAAAACCACGCACCTCACACCGCAACTAACGGACAACTGATTTGCCTACCCCGCGCCCCATCCACCTCGATAAGAGTTGAAGCAACAGAACACATTATGACTCAACTGTTGTGAACGGAACGGTAACGCCATCACTTAGTGTTTATCTAATTTACACGGTAACAGAAAGGTGCCACGGTTATTACAACGACCGCGGGACTAAATCTTAAATAATCACTGATGATTCAACTAATTTATTAAATAGGCAGGGATAGTATTTTTAAAAATGACAAATCCGCTTAATTATTATAAATATTAAACAATAAAATTTTAATAAAAAGATATCACGATTTTTGCATAGTGCCATAACATGTGGGACAGAATTTTCTTGTATGTAAAACAGCTCTGTTACCATTAATAACTATTCTGTTACCTGATAAAAAAAGTTATAAATCAATAATAGCTCCATTTTTCTTTTGAAAATATATTAATTAATTTGTACTTTAACTAAAAACGCTAAAACACAATTTTAATAATCAAAAAATATTGGTGAAAAAACAATTTTTGTTTGGGGACGACATTTTCTGCCACGGATTTTAAATTGACCCTAATAATGAATCATCATGAAATGTTGTTCCAAGTCCGGGTGTAATTTGTATCTGTTTGAAAAGTTCCTGCAACACAAAACTTGTGGGTCTTGTTTTTTTACTTGTTTATATTGTGATTATTTATGTAAGAGTCAGCACTGAAATATATACATATGTTTTGTTTTGTTTTATTTTGATCTGCGATCAGTGCTTAACTATGCGCAGATGTTTTGCATGGTATATTGTCTAGTGCAGGGTGCCCTCCAGCGAGGACATCTACTTCTTATTTGGGTCATTGGATCAATTACCTGTAGTATGTAATTGTAATGTCCTTTCTTTTTAAACATTTAGCATGGCTTTGGTTGGTCAGTTCGGCTGCAAGTTTATTTGGATGATTCTTTAGCCAGGCTCAGTATTGTTTAGATGTTATCATGATTTCTTCCTTCACTGTGTTCATTTTTAGGTACCGTAAAACGGGGTGAATAGCAATGATTTTCAATTTTGTCCTAAGAATTTGTTGTCTGTAACTTATATTACATTTTTTTATCTCAAATGATTTTATATCATGTCCGGTGCTATAAAGAAAGATGTCCGTATGGATTGAGGAGCCATTTTTCGTAGCTTAAAGAATGCAAGAATATTTCTTGGTCTGTACTTTCAGTGATTTTTAAAAATTGATCATCATAGTAAAAGAAACGCTCATTCATATAATAACCTTTCGGACTGTTCGTTCCACTGTTATGTTCCACTAATGGGTCCAACAGGATTTGCAAGTTCTCATGTCTCCACTGTTAACTAATAGTGGGACTATTAGGATGAGTAAATACTTATGTCTCCACTTAATGACATCGATAATGACCAAGACCGCCTGAGGAATTAGGTCGCCACCCGTCAGTTTCTCTAATTGGTCATTTTTCCTAACTCGACAGTTTCCTTATTCGTCAGTTTTTTAGATTTCGTCAAGTGGTCAGTTTCGCTATCTCGTCAGTCTCCCTAATTCGTTAGTTTCCCTAACTAGTCAGTTTACCTGATTCGTCACTTTTCTCATATTAGTCAGTAAATGTACAGTCATTAATAAATGTGTCTGAGTCTGGGTGTAATTTGTGTCCGTTAATTGTATGTTTATAAAGTCCCCCGCGACACAAAGCTTGTTCTCTAGTTCTTGTTGTCTTTTGAAGAAAAAAAAACTTATTGTGTAACCAATGTATGTATGTATAAAAGATTTATTTTAATTTCTATTCTATTCTATTAAATTCTCACTTACGAGGAAGGTGCTAACAATGTGGATATCTACGACCTCTTTAGAAGGAAAATATTATAATACTTTTTCTGTATGACAGATTTTTCCTATGACATTCGACTTTTGCGTTTGTCGTTAGGACCTTAATCATTATTGTGTAGTATTTAATATTACTTACTCGTTTTTAACTGACTACAATGGGTGAAGAGCTAATTTTTATATCATCTGAAAGAGGACAAAAAGTATTGTTGCATAACGGTTTTCGGTACAACATGTCACAAAAAAATAAAAATGGATCGTCGTGGTGGAGATGTAAAAACAGAAGTACGTGTAGAGGCAGTGTTACTTTAAATATAGATTTAACGGCCATACTGCGACGGTCGTGTCCGTTATGCTAGCGTACACCAGAACTGCAACGAGTTAGTTTCTATGCCAAAAAACTCTGTGTAAATACTGCCTAATTACTGTAAAAATAAAAAAAAATCTTCCTCTTTAGTTTAGGAAATAAACACCATTTTCACTATGTACGCTAGCGTCACGATCAAGCTAGCGTACACATGGCCGTACTCGAAAACGGCTAATTGTAAAGCAACAGATTTGGACACAAAAATACTGTTCTAATACTTCTCCCGCTATGCAAAATTTCATAACGATTGCTCTTGTAGGAACAGAGATATTGAACAAGACTTTTCAATGACATTCGGAGCTGGCGTCATGGCAGCGTACACATAGTAGTTCTTATAGAAAGGGAACTTTTCTTGTAATGAATGCTATATATATAAATAGTGCGTGAAATTCTGCCTCTATTAGTGTAAATACTTTATGCGAATTCGCAGGGGAATAAGTAAAAAACCCTGTTAATTTCTGTTCATAGTACAGGTACAGATATGCTCAAAGGTGCTTTGTCAAGTTTTTTTTAATAGAGAACTAAAACTGAAACGTGATGAAGTACTGAACTAGGAGTATGTACACTTCATTGTAGATATAGTTCTGAGTGAAAATTAAATAATTGGAAAAATTCAAATAACATTTATTATGCCAAAAACAATTATTTTTTAACACAGTATAATCATATTATTACTGATTTGGTACAATAATGACAATTTACTTCTTTTTAGTACTAGTTTTTGTTTGTGTTTATAATGTAATACAACATAACAGGTTACGATTTAACCATATTTATCAGTCTTAGAGAATATTTACAAATAATAAAAATTGTACAATCATTAATAAGTATCTATATTAAAAATCACAGTATAATCACATTAGGAACCGTTACAATAATCAGTCTTAGAGAATATTTACTAATAATAACTGCTGCATGAAATCATTCATTTGTACAAATAATTACTATATTAAATCACAGTATAATCACATTGTTACTGACAAATCACAGTTTAAGTTAGACTTACAAAACTAATTTTTATTTACAATAGTGTTTTAAAACTTGTATACAAAATAGTTATAATTTAAAAATTTACATTACAGAAATTTGTATATAATAATAGAGATTCATCTCTACTTAAATAAACAATCATCACAGCTTGATATAAATAGCACAGTGGGGAACAACAAGGGGGGGAGACTTACTTTTACGTTGTGTTGGTAACATATCGTCGTAACACTGCCAAGTTTTTGTACGTCTACGGAAACACCGTGTTCTATAATGTCCTATGCTATTACTGCCATTATTAATGTAGTCAACAATGGCAACAATTTGAAAGCATTTCCCATTTAATTCAATCGTTTTCGGGAAGTCGTTTATGTTAACCGCAGTTTCATCGTTAAATTCGAAAAAAATTAAATTAGATAAATCATATTCGTATTTATTGTAACCAACACAAGCCGAAATTTTGCATTTTCTATACGAATCTGTAATCAAAGCTGCTTTACTTAAGGCCTTCAAACCTTCTGATTCAATGGTATTTGTGTTCAAAGGTATCCAACTACATTTTCGAACGTTATCCTTATTAACATCACAATCTATGTTTGTGCATTTTAAGCTACGTCCTGCACTGTATAAGTCATATTTTGCTATATTGTCTATTATTCGTGTCACGTTACAAACACAATTTATAATATTATCTGCTGACGCTGCTGTTTCGTTTTCAAATATATCCATTAAAATATTAGCCCTTGAATCGTATATGCCTTTAGTGGTATATTGTTGCTTAGATTTTGGTTTTGATATAATTAGATTTTGAATCAATTTTGTAAGAATATTTTCTTTGTCAGAAATATATTTCTTAAAACGTGGATAGTCTAAGTAAGCTATACCTAAACTTTGTACTACTGAGTCAAATGCACATGTGTTGGTGAAAATGTTAGAGTTTCCAGACGTGCTAATATTACCATTTCGTAGAACGTGTAATGTTACACGAGTAGTACGCACTTTTTTATATTGCTTACTGACAAGGCCTCGCCAATCTTCAATATATTTGGGGTTATCTTTAAAAATAGAGTTGTCGTAAAACATGTCGTCTTCATTACGCGAATTTACATCCATTTCCTCTTCAGCTTTTAAGTTATTTAAATCGCTTGAACCCAGTCTTAACGCTCCTGTTATTAGAGTATAATGTTTTATGATAAATTCGTCAATACGCAGTTTACCAAAATTAAAATTGAAAAATAGCTTTTTGATATCTCTAAAATAACTTTCTATGTTAGAGCTTGAATTATTACAAACATCTGACTGAAAAAAAGGACACATGATATTACCCCACATAGGTAATTTGCGTAACAGTCTGATTAAAGTACCTTTCAGAAGTGGAAAATAGAATATGTTTTCAAATTCGGTTACGTCATCGCCGCTTAATGTGATAAATAAATCTTCCTTAGCATCAACGTCTTCAATAAACTTTATTAATGTCGTATCTAAATCTATGTCAGTGTCCTCGAAAATATTATTACTTTCAAAATTTGGATAATCTGCATTTTTCTCGTATTCTAGGTAACTCGTTTCTTTATCTGCTGTAATTATATTTCGTAATTTTTGTAGTGAACTTTCGCATCGTGTTTGTTGTCCATTTATACTTCCGCGATATTTATGTTTGGACACAATAATAATATCCTGAATAATTTGTTTAATCTGAATGTAAGATATAGAATTTTTTATTTGTTTAAAGCATTGTACATAAAAATGGATAATTCTCGTGTCTACATGTTTGAAAACAGTGAGATTATAGAGCGTCTTAAAAAAATGAGATGTATCCAGTCTAACGTGGCAAATGGGGACTTTATCTGATTTATTTTCTAATAATTTAAAACAACTGTCCAAATATTCATTTGTGGAGTTGTAACCACAAAATGCTTTAACAACAGCTCCAATTAGGGCGGCTGAGTCATCAGTAACAACTTCGTTAGGAGGTTTCCTGCCTGAAAGCCAAGTATTTAGCCATTGCGAAATACTAGCCATTGTATGTCTTTCAGAAATAAACTGCCCTAATGGCACACTGCTTTTCACCGTAGTATCGGTCATAATAGTGTACAAAAATATAGGGCCTTGACATTTTTCTGCAATTTCCGTGTGTTCGTTAACAATTGGTCTTATTTTTTTACAAAATAGGGATCCAGTAGCATCTATAGAGACTCTTATAAAGTTACAAGTTTTTTGACAATTTTGATAATAGTTTATTTGGTCATCTGTCCAATAATAAACATAAAAAGGGAGTGCTGATACAGCTCTCACACATTTATCATACGGTGGAGTAAAAGCCATACACGTAAGCGATAAAATAAGGTTTTCGTGAAAATGTAACGATTTCCTACTTTGGTGTTTTATTTGACGTAATGTCTCTAATTTTGGTAGGACTGGAGGTTCTTCATCATTTTTTTGCATCAGTTTAAAAGCTAGTTCATTTCTGACCGATATAGGTGATCTATTTTGCAAATTTTGAGAAAGAATATGCCGTGTACGTGCCCTAATATGATTTTTTATAGTAACGGAATGTTTGTAATCATTGTGCCAATTGGTTATTAAACATTTTAATTCAATTAAATTTTCAGTTTTAAGTTGTGATGTGACTGTGATATTTGCATGACATTGTTTACAATACCCCTTACAAGTAACTTCAAAATCACTCTTGGCATAATTTCCTTTAAAACACCATGTACAGCTTAATTTTAGTGCATTCCACAGTTGTCCTTGTATGACATTGGTCCACCTATTTATTTGGAGCTTAAGTCTCTTTTGTTGTTTACAATCCGTTTTACTATTACGACGATAGTGATAATATTTTGGTTTGATTTCTTCCCAAGTTATTTTATCTACGCATAAAATGTGTATTATACTATTAGGACTGTTATCAGTCAAAGAATTCCAAGAACGGTCCTGTTCTGGATTGTCCGTGTCATAATTTGTGCCAGAAGAAGAACAGCTCATAGGTTCAGTGACAAAAGGGAGTGTTTTTTTGCTCATGACATGTCCAAAGAAAAAAACATAATTAGTTTTTATACTCATTTGAATACCCTTTTTTGTCATTTTGTTTTTTAAAGCAGATTGAACACTATTATAGACAGTATGCGAAATAGGTGGTATTATGCCATTACAAAAGTCATCTTTGAATTGTAAATAAACATCTTTTTGTATCTCTAATGGCACCTTCGGTTTTGGACCCCTTTTTGAGTTAGTATCCATAATTCAGTTCAATCCAGTATCAATTTATCGGAGGCACGTGTCGTGATGACTCAAGGTACTGTCCAGTTTACGATAACGTCATGGTCGTGGGTTATCGCTGCAGTTGTTGGCTTCGACCTGAAATAAGTAAAATAAAATTGTATTTAGATTTACTATTTTTAAATAGAATTAGTAGATTTTATGCAACTTCAGGGTCTGGGACGAGGATTGGGGACGGTGAACTATGTGGTTTACGACCGGGGGGAGGGGGATGAACATGAATGTATAAATAGTGCCCGCGCGTACCGGCTACATACGTGGCTACTAATTATTTAAACCTGCTACAAAAAGAGAAGATAATTATATGAAATTATTTCATTTTAATTTGAACAAACTCAAGATAAAAAGTTAAAATGACCAAAGTTAGGATATCAAAATGACAACATCTTAGTAATATTATAAATGTGAAAGTTTGTGAAGATGTTTAGTAGTTTGTTACACAATCACGCTCTAACGGCTGGCTGGAATTTGGTACAGGGGTAGAATAGAACCTGGAATAACACATAGGCTACTTTTTATCCCGGGAAACGTGTCCCAAGGGACGCGGGAACAGGATCAAAATTTCACGCGGGCGAAGCCGTGGCATCAGCTAGTAATTCATAAAATAATAATTTGTAAACTTACCTAATAAATTGACTGCCACAATTCTAAACACATCAGGGTCCGACTAAATCCGTGAACGGCAATGATATTGTTCTCATCTTTTTAAAGACCATGAGAGCTGCCATAAGTTGTGCACGCGCGAACAACGTATTGTCTATTTCACATTAGAATTAGAAAATTTTCCATTTCACACAAACCAATTTTTTACAGTCAAGCACATAAATAGGTAATGTAATGACTGTGATGATTGTCTTCGTACTGATATAATATTATTAATTACACAACTATTTGGTACACATACACAACACGGTTTTAGTATTATCATTCTACGGGGATGATAATATTATTATCACGGACGTGCTCACGCGCGGCACGTATTGCCCTTGTCGTAGCGGGCGGCCGAGTGCTCTTGAGTCTTGGAGGGGTAGTTGCGCGGGTGAATTCCGGCGCGCGCGCCTGCCCCTGTCGTTTCCTTGAGGGGCCACTGTTTTCGAACACCGTGCAATGTCGTACTTGCAATGCGGTGTTACAGTATGTAATCATTTTAATTTTATTTATGTCAAAACACATCATGCTAACGTGTATTAGAAAATAATGCTATATTTCTGTTTTTAATTTCACAAATAATTCATTTTGTTCGCGACAGTACGTCAGTATATTTGTTCCTAGAACTTAACATAGGTTTTTTTGCTTATTCCCCTGCGAATTCGCATAAAGTATTTACACTAATAGAGGCAGAATTTCACGCACTATTTATATATATAGCATTCATTACAAGAAAAGTTCCCTTTCTATAAGAACTACTATGTGTACGCTGCCATGACGCCAGCTCCGAATGTCATTGAAAAGTCTTGTTCAATATCTCTGTTCCTACAAGAGCAATCGTTATGAAATTTTGCATAGCGGGAGAAGTATTAGAACAGTATTTTTGTGTCCAAATCTGTTGCTTTACAATTAGCCGTTTTCGAGTACGGCCATGTGTACGCTAGCTTGATCGTGACGCTAGCGTACATAGTGAAAATGGTGTTTATTTCCTAAACTAAAGAGGAAGATTTTTTTTTATTTTTACAGTAATTAGGCAGTATTTACACAGAGTTTTTTGGCATAGAAACTAACTCGTTGCAGTTCTGGTGTACGCTAGCATAACGGACACGATGCAAGATTAGATAAATCATATGTCATGTTTACTATGCCAGAACAGTGTTTATTAATGCACTGAACAAATTCATCACTCAACATAGAGTTTGCTGATGATTCTTTAGGGACTATGGCACCACTATCAGAGTGGCTTCAGATAGCCCTTATTGAGTACTGCTCCTTCTGGTATTTCGGGTATGGGTCAAGCAAACGCTAGAGTTCAGTTACCGAATATATTTCGCGAGAACCCAAAGAGAACCGTTCGTCCGGACCAGTGCGCAGTAACTGTCCGTTGAATGCATACATCACGCTTTCATTCAATTTGCTTATCTTGCACTCTGCCTTACATACTTACATGTGTCCCTACACTACTTCCCCCCAAAATTTTACAAAAATTTTGCTTAAAATTAATACCTACACCTTAATATAAACCATGTACCATGTTGTATACAAGTCGTAGTACACAAAGTAAGAATACACAATAACATAAAAGTATAAAAGAACATTACATATTGCGATAAGCACTGAACGTCTATCACACCATAACAACTCACGGTGGTCGGCCCATATTACGCATACTCGTAACTTAGCTTGAGTTGGCTGCTGTGGAACCGTGCGCGTCTCTATGCGCGTCGGCAGCCTAGCCACAACACCGGATGCGTTGTTAATCTCTTTATGAACCATTTTCTTAACACGATTACGAAAATGACGACACAACACGAACACTACTATTAGTAAAACTGCGGTTGCCATGACTGCAAAACCGATCTCGTACTTCGTCACCTTTGACTCTATCGCGTTATTTTGGGCTATAACAACTTCTTCCTTGCTGTAAGTTTTGCCCATGGTTGGTAACTTAAAATATTCGTACGTCAATACCGCTGCAAAATATATTATTAAAAAAATGCTAACACTATTTTACTCAGTGCTTCTTGCAGTATGTGTAAATATAGGTACATAGATCAGCAAAATCAAAGTTCATTCACTTACACGTAAACAAAGGTGGAATTGAAGACTACAAAAATGTTTTTATTTAACATTTGAATAAAATAAATGTAAGGAGCAGAGTCAGCTTAATTACTATACTAGTTATAATACAGGCTGCGGTCATCCATATTTCAGGAGCCGACTTTTAAGTATCCCGTTTGGCGATACAAGACTTAAAAACTACGCTTAAGGGTAGTTGCCGTAACTTCCGCTCTGCAATAATTAATTTCACCATAAAGGCCGGCAACTTCCGTTACGGCAACGCCAGATAAAATAATAATAATACAGATCACCTACTCATTAAACCTCGCAGGTGGTTTTATAATGCGACCGCTGCGGCTTTTCTTTACCAGAGGCTCATCCATACGTATCGGTTGCGTTATAACCGGGTTCGAATCGACTTTTGTGTCATAATGGGAGTTATCTACTATGGAGCCGGATTGACTAACATTATGATCTTCATTTAACAAATATGCTGGTTTAAGCCTATCAATGGACACGCTAACTTTCCTGTTTGGTAGCTGAGTTATGAATACTTTATTTTTCCTTTCTAAAACTTGGTAAGGGCCATCATAGGTAGGTGTTAAAGGTTTCCGTACGGCATCGTTACGAATAAATACAAAGTCACACTTATTTAGATCACCATGAATAAACAATGTACGTGAGTCTCGCATGTCCCGAGATACCGGTTTTAAATTGTTTATTGTATCCTTTAAATGCTTTAAAAGCTCATGATCATCACCGCTTCGTTTAGTGGAGACATTGTAAAAGTCCCCTGGTAAACGCAGCGTTTGGCCGTACACATACTCTGCGGGACTAACGCCATTGGTCGCTCCTACCTACTGAACGTAACCCTAGCAACACTGTAGACAGTTCGTCAAACCAGGACGAGTTGTTGATGAGACGAGCAGTTAACGCTGCCTTCATGGATCTATGCCAGCGCTCTACAATACCATTGTTTTGAGGGTGGTATGATGTAGTGCGCAATTTCCTTATACCCATGTACTTCATTAATTGCGTGAACAACGTGCTCTCAAATTGGCGACCTTGGTCACTCGTCAATCTATCAGGACAACCGAATCTACTAATCCATGATTCATAGAATACTTTGGCTACGACTTCCGCAGTGATTTCCTTCACTGGGATGGCTTCCGGCCAACGCGTACATCGGTCGATCATAGTAATAAGGTACTTGTGCCCTTCTTGTGATGTTGGTAAAGGCCCCACGATATCGATATGCACATGTTCAAAGCGGTCACAAGCTGGAAACTGTTGCAGGTCCGATATCGTGTGTCTGTTAACTTTAGATTTTTGGCATTGTAAACATGTTTTGGCCCATCTGCCAACATCACGATTTAGCCCTGGCCAAAAGAATCTTTGTGCGACCAATTTGCGCGTTGCTCGGATGCCAGGATGGCTGATATTATGTACTGAATTAAATGCAATTCTCCTAAAATCTTCGGTTAGATACGGTCTACACGTGTTGGTTGAAATTTCACAATAAATCTGTGCGTCACTGTTAGGAACATGATATTTCTTTAAACAATAATTACTGTTTGTGTCGTTCAACAGTTGCGCAAGTTCGACGTTATTGTCCTGAGCTAGCGCTAATTCCGAGAACTCGAGTACAGTTGGACAGTGAATTGTTTCAATACGCGATAAGGCATCCGCTACTTCATTATTTTCGCCTTGTATGTACCTAATATCCGTGGTAAATTCACTAATGAATAATAACTGCCTAGTGCGTTTAGGAGTTTCACAATTACTCTGAAGTTTTGTAAATGCATAAATTAGAGGTTTATGGTCGGTAAAAATTGTTAACGGATTGCCCTCGAACAGAAAACGAAAATGCTTAATTGCCATATACACTGCTAGTAATTCCCTGTCATACGTGGAATACTTTTGTTGAGCTTTTGTAAATCTCTTCGAAAAGTATCCTAGTGGCTGCCATGCACTACCAATTTTTTGCTGCAGCACAGCTCCTGCACAGGTGTCTGAGGCGTCTGTCATAAGGGCTAAGGGCACGTTTGCTTTTGGATGCGATAACATAACTGCATTTTTTAAACCTAGTTTGCATTTCTCGAAAGCCTCGATCGAGGTACTATCCCATTGAATAACAGTTTTATCTTTCTTTTTGGCACCTTTCATAAATTCGTTGAGACTCGACTGCTGACTAGCGGCGTTTGGAATACTCGGTCTATAAAAGTTAATCATTCCTAAGAAACGCCTCAATTGATCTACTGTTTGAGGACGAGGATATTCAAGAATAGCCTTGACTTTATAATCTAGGGGTCGAATGCCACTAGTAGAAACCTCGTAACCTAAGAATTCTATGGTCGTTTTACCGAACTCACACTTAGACAAGTTAATAGTAATGCCATATTGCCTAAATCTATCAAAAACCTGCCTTAGGTGCATTTTATTTTCTTCTATAGAGTCGCTAGCTATGATTACGTCATCGACGAAACTAAATAGAAAGTCTAACCCTTGGAGCACCGTATTGTTCATGAAACGCTGGAATGTTTGACTCGCATTTCGTAGACCAAAGGTCATACGCGGGAATTCGAACAAACCAAAGGGGGTTATAATTGCCGTTTTTTCGATATCTTCTTTTGCGACCCTGACACAATGGTAAGATTTGCTGATATCAAGTTTTGAGAAGATTTTCTTACCTGTAAGTACATAAGTAAAGTCGTGCAGCCGTGGTACTGGGTATCGGTCCGGCTTAGTGATGGCATTCAGACGTCTGAAATCGCCACAAGGCCGGATATCCCCATTCTTCTTCGCCACAACGTGTAGCGGGCTGGCCCACGCACTCTTGGAGGGTCTGCAGATTCCCATTTCCTGCATTAACCTAAATTCTTCTTTTACTTTATGGTACCTATTTGGAGGAAGTGGTCTAGTGCGTGCATGTACGGGTGGTCCCGCAGTCTCAATATGATGTAACACCATGTTATTATCGTCGTCAGCGTCGTTGTCCCTATAAGGCATGGGTTTCGTGATATCTGAGTACTCCGATAATAATTTACTAAAAGGGTGATTACTGTCTACAATGCTGACTGAGGGTTCCGCGCATTTAACAATGTTACCGCTAGTTAATAAATTCGATTGATTATCTAATAGTTTTTGTGCATTTAAATCAACTATCAACCTATGATGGCGTAAAAAATCTGCTCCTATGATAGGTTGTTTTACATTTGCAACGATAAAGGTCCACTGATAAGGTTTATTAAGATTAAGATTTAACTTTAAGTGTTTTGTTCCATACGTCTGAATTTCTGAGCCATTTGCTGCATACAATTTAAACATATTACAATCATTTACATTATATTGTTTTTTTGTTATCGGTAATACAGATACGTTAGCACCAGTGTCTATTAAAAAACGCATACCCGTGTTGATGTCCTTGACACATAGGCGGTGATTTGACGCGTTGATGCAGGAATCCGCCGTTGACTGCACCGTTGCTAGTTTTCCGCCTCTCGTTTTCCTACAGCTGCCGCGCCACTCTTCCAGTTACACGGCTGTATGCATTTAGTAGCCTTCTTCCCGAAACGAAAGTGGTAGAAACACATCCAATCCGCCGATCTCCTCCTGTCTCGCCGACGCTGCGAAGAATTGTTCTCACGCCTATCCGGTGACTGCGATCGTGATCGAGAATTGTAAGGTTCTTCCAATTCTGTCTATCTCTATGCATATCGTCGATTCTTTTACCGAGCTTTGATATCTCCGCTACCAGTAGATCCGCGCTTGACGAAGACGAGCTGGCAGTGACTTCAGAAATTGCGTCGCTCGGCTGTGCTATTTCCATGATCTTGTCTGCCTGTTCTGTTAACTTCTTCAGATCCGTGACCTCACTGATGGACAAAATGGTACGTGCCGAAACTGGTAAGTGTCCCATCCACATGATGCGTAGATTATCTTCGGGAAATTTACCCCTAGCCAAGTCCTTCATTCTCCGCAGTAGCTGTGATGGTTTCTGGTCTCCCAGATCAAGTTCAGTCAACAATTTTTGAACTCTCCGAGTGTCCGACTCTTCGTAAACGCTCAACAAGCGTTCTTTGAGCGCAGTGTAAGGTTTTTCATCTGGTGGTTCCAACACTAAATCTGATACCTGTTGTATATTTTCTTTGCTCAGCTTCGCGATTACCAGGTTGAATTTCGTCTTCTCCCCTCGTTTCTGGTCTGCCACGATTAGCTCAAATTGTGCAAACCATAGCCGCGGTTGATCTGTCCAGAATTCAGGAATCTGTGTCTTGATGGTAATCTGAGCAAGATCACTGTCTTCAGACTTCACTGGAACTGGTGCAACTGGTGGCGTCATTTTACCGCACGTTCACAAATGCACACGTGGACAAAGTCACAATAGTTCGCACTTACTAAGTCTTATTGTTGTATATTTTCCGTAAAACGTATGTAATTCGCGTTCGGGGTCACCACTTTAGGGACTATGGCACCACTATCAGAGTGGCTTCAGATAGCCCTAATTGAGTACTGCTCCTTCTGGTATTTCGGGTATGGTTCAAGCAAACGCTAGAGTTCAGTTACCGAATATATTTCGCGAGAACCCAAAGAGAACCGTTCGCCCGGACCAGTGCGCAGTAACTGTCCGTTGAATGCATACATCACGCTTTCATTCAATTTGTTTATCTTGCACTCTGCCTTACATACTTACATGTGTCCCTACAATTCTAAACCTTCAAGGGTCTCTGTTAAGTATAGAATATTTAACGGCAAAATTGGCAACAATCTTTCTATTCTATAGTCACAAGTATTGCACTTTTTAGAGAATTTCGCACTACTGTATTCGTTACGTAAAACTGACTCAAATATCTTAGTGACATTACACTGACAATCATAAATTGTCATATTGCCTTGGGTAGAGAGTTTATCACAAAATTCTATAAGAATATTTGATCTAAGTTCCAATACGTCAACATCCAAATCGTTAAGAGATACTGCTTTAACCAATGCAGAGAAATTAGAATTTATTGTATTGATTTGTTCAGCTAAAACTTTATTTTCTTTATAGAGGACAGCAAATGATTGCAAGACTGCATCAAATGCGCAGGTATTTTGTAAAATTATGTTTTTCTGTCCTGTTCTACTAATGTTCCCGTTTGGCATCAAATGCACATATTTTATGTTACTTTTGGGTTTGATTGTCTCAATTAATGGTTTTGGTTTATTATTTTTAGTATTTTTATTTCGCCAGTTTTCCTCATACTTAGGTTCTGCAATAAATATAGAAGTATCTGTGAAAGATGTTTCACTATCATTTATGCACTGTATTTTAGGTTTTGGTTCCAATAAATCAATGACAGAATGCCGACTTTCTATTTTCTGAAAAATCTTAGGGTAAGAGCATTGTGCTGACTTTAGCTCTCCCGATAAATACTCGTTATGAATCATAATAAAACTATCCACTCGCAGAAGTCCACTTCTTGAATTAAGTAATAACTGTTTGATATTCTTAAAGTAACTCTCTACGTTACTACTAGAAGCACTGATGTTTGATTCTGTGAATGGAGGCAGCATTAGATTAGTCTAAAGAGGTAATCTTTTCAAAAGTTTCTTAAAACTTTCAATAAATGTAGGGAAATAGTAAACATTTTCATAGATTGTCTCATCACAAAGGTCACTGTACAATGTTTCTTTATTTATTATATTGTCAAATTGAGCAAGAATCGGATTTTCTTCTTCAGAATGATCATCATTTTCATCAAATGTTGATCCAGCTCTATTTGAATTTTCGTCAGATTCTATTATCTCATCTAATTTTTCGTCTTCTCTATTACTCGTATATATGCGCAATAATTTTTCTTTTGCTATTTCACATCTAGTCATTTCACCTTTTATTGTATGTCTGTCAAACCTATTTACTGCCACTATAATAAGATTTATTATTATTTCTTTCGCCGTCGTATAATTATTACAAGACTTCAGGTTTATTTTTTATTTTTTTTATTAATAACCATTTTATTTCTAAACTTAATCTAATCTCCAACATCGTTACAAAGAGTGCAATTTTACACAAATTAATAAAAAATAAAGAAAATAAATTACTAAAGACTAGATGACAACGCTGTACACTGACCAAGATTGGAAAAAAAAAGAAACACGATATCACATACTCCTTGGTCGTTTAGATTAATGTATGACAGAAAAGTCAACAAAGTTATTAAAAAAAAATACCAATAAAACATTTTACATAATTTTGGGCCCTATTATATAATAAAGGTTTCCTATTATAATTTTCGGATAATCAAACTTACGTGTTACGAAATTTTCGTATTATTAAATTTTCGGAACATGAAAATGTTGAATTATAAAATTTTCGGAACATGAAAATTTTGTATTATAGAATTTTCGTATCATGAAAAAAATAAAAATACAGAAAATGGAAAGAAAGTGGAATCCATACATACTGATCAAATTATTTAGGCTAGCTGTGACAAAAAATATTAAGGCAACCCAAGTCTTAAAAGAAATTTTAAAGACAAGTCTAATCCAATTGCTGCATTGGGTCTCGTGTGTGTATTAAGGCTTTAATAATGTCGGCTCACGGGCCTAGCAATGAACATAGCGCACCTTTAAAAGATAAAAAGATTCCACAGTTCTGCAGATTTCGTCATTTGTCAAAAAAATTAATTATAAGAAGTAAAAGACATTTCTTATTGTCTTCTTATGTCTCTATCATAGTTTTACAGTACAAAGTCTTATTAAAATTACGTTTTCTATGCGCATATATTGCTTTCTTTGTCATACATTAACCTCTCACTCGCGCGATATCTACATTTTCCACTAAACACTACACTACAGATTTGGCTTCATTATTCTGTTTCAGGTTAATCAGTCTTGTCTTGTTCAGGTTTAGCAAATGTTTTATGTAAAATTTCTTTACACGCATGTCGACATTTTTAAAACACTTAAGTCCGTACAGGGTTTTTATAAAGTGTGACGAATCAAGGCGCATAATACAATTCGGTCGAATTTCGGTTTGCTTTCCTAAAAAAGCAAAACAATGATTTAAGTAGGCTTTAGTTATATCAAATGTAGTGAATGCTTTGACACAAGCACCAATCAAAGCACTCGAGTCATCAGTAGTTACTTCTATAGGTTTTGGCATAGATTGTATCCATGTCTTTAGCCAAAAGTATATCGTCCCCGTAGAGCGAAAATTAACTAACCAACACGTGGTGACTTTTGAGATACAGTTGTTTAAAGTTTAAAAAAAAAGAAAAAGTTATAGCTTTTGAAATGGATACACAATCAAAATGTTTTGACTGATTTTAAACAGGGTTTATAATTTATTTTGTATCAGTTTTCACTGGTTTGAGATAACGCCTCTAGATAATTAGTAAATTAGTTGAATTCAAGTTAGTTATTTTTTGCCCTAAAAATTAAGATGCAAGGGGTAACTTAACTGTCTTTAGTGAATTGTTACTGAAATATGCTCTAGAAATCGAATAATTAAGGTCAGTTAGGTATTTATAACTTCAGATATAGTGTAAAATTATCTATTTAATTGATTTGATTTAACATGAAAAATATGTAACTGTTCCTTTTGCTTCTAATAATTAACCATATGAGGTCAGAACGAACCGTAAATAAAACAAAAAATAGATTCAAAACGTGTATTCATTACTAAAAGTTGAAAATTAAAAATAAAACTTAAGTTTCCTTCCAATTAAAAAAATAATAGAAAAATAAAAAACAACCGCTGGTTGAGATGAAGAATAAAAATTTAAATAATTACAAAAGAATATTCTCGTCAAATACTTCGTTCTCCATTTCAGGCCCACCAACTCTGTCAACTGCCGTTTTATTTGTAGGAAGTGAATGATACCATGAGTGCAGCTCATGGGGAATTATACCTTTAGTGCATAGGCTTATGAGGTCTTTCTTTTTTGCTTCTGATATGGGAAGGGCACTTGAATAAACCTTAGGAATAGTGAATTCTTTTAAATGTGTTACTAGGATCTCTCTGTTACCTCCATCAGAGTTAGTATAAAGTTCTTGAGTAGTTTTATTTCTTTTCCTAGTACGTACCGGTAAATCTTCTTGCCTCAGAGCATCCAGTTCCAAATAAGGTCCTTCATGGGAGTACCGAAACTGTATAATACCAGGAAGCTTCCTGTCAAATCTCAGACATTTAATTTTCAACCACATCACCTTATCGCCGTTCTTATCTTTATTTATATTTTTGATGAAAGCCTCATTAATTGCTCTTACGTCAAGCATTGATAATGTAGTTCTTGAATGTTATATGGTGGTGCTGAACTCCTCTGCCGCTTAGATCTAGCTCGCATCATTATAGACTTCCAATCAATCATTGAGTAAACTGCTGAATGGCGCTGTTCCTTTTCAATTGCGCTGTGCATGGAGTCCACTTCCATGTAAGTATGTCCGCTTTCTAAATATTTTTGTTCAAACACCTCCAAGGAGTTATCTGACCGTTGAATCAAATGAAGCAAATATGCCGCTATAAATTGGTTGCGGTTTTGACCTGCACACGTATCACTATACATTGTAATTTCCTTGACAGTACTGGGGATTTGTGTTACCCACCAATCTATAGCAGTTGCTATTTCTACACTGCCTCGCTTGCCATTAATTTCATTCCATAAAATGCAATAAGCATCGTTAGAAGGTTTTGCTGTATAAATTGTATAGTTCTGCACGTTGAGTTTTCTAGTATAATAAAGCACTCCGACGTCGCTAACCGGAATTTGCAAAGTGGATTGCATATCTGCTGTGACTACTAAATAAGTGGGGTCATTGATAGATCGCTCTTTGTCAGCTTGTTTGGCTGCTTGACATTCATTTTTTCTTAAAATATGATCATCGTATTCTTCTTTCAAGTTTTCTAGTCGACCTGAGCTCTCATAGCGCGTGCATATTACGCATAAGTCCTTTTTCGGTTTGAAAAATGACAGATTAAAGTTTGTTCCAAAAATTCTTTTATAAACGAATAGTGAACATGGTATTTTACCTTCAGATTCTAATGTATTTTTATATAGCTCATACATTTTAGCTATAGATAATTACCATACTATTTTTTCGGATGGTTCTAAGAATTTAATGTTTTCGGGTGCTGCTTTTTATGATCTTCGTTATAAAAAATCTGCATGTTACAAAATTGAAAATAATATCTCTATTATGTCGGTGGAATTGGTTGCAATTTCAGAAGCAATTGCGTATAGCAATAATCTAAATTTAGGGAAGGTAGTAATTTTAACAGATAGTAAAAGTGCCCTTCAACATTTGGCTCGATGCGCCTCTGGTTTCAGAGGTGTTTCGGTAGCCTACAAGATACTTGATTATATACATAAGTTTAATCAAAGTGGGAGATTTCTGAAATTGCAATGGATTCCATCGCATGTTGGTCTATTAGGCAATGAGGAGGCTGATCGACTCGCAAAGATCGCTACTACAGATGGTATACCGATAAGCATTCAACCGTACCACTCAGAGGTTACAAATAAATATAAAACAATATCTCATAAACTCTGGAAAGAATTTTTTAACGAACGTAGTAAAGAGAAAGGGATATGGTACAAAACGATACAGTCGGAACCTCCTCGTGTGCCTTGGTTTGTTAACTCTTATTTAAGTAGGTATTTGTTAAAATTAGCTTTTAGACTACGTTCCGGTCATTATCCGTCGGCGAAGTTTGCACATCTAATGAAAAAGGCTGACTCGATGCTGAGAACGCATGGCGTTGATCGCAGGGAATTAGGACTTGCACAGAGTGCTTTGAGTGAGCCAGTATCAGAATTAGCCCGGGCATTCTACAGATTGGTGACGCAGATCCAGCACCGACCCCCTATATAGTATTAGATATTAAGAGTAAGTTATTGTTTTGTGTACAATGGGTTTGATATGCTTCCATTGAAGGAAAAACCCTAAATTAAATTAAATAAAAAAAAAAAAAAAAACCCTATGCAGTAAATTACCTCTTTCTCTTCGCAATATTTACTTTCCATTTTTCTGGGTCTCTCTGTCGTTTTCTAGTGAAACCGTTATTTACTATAACTGGATTAATGTCCATCTTCGTGATTTCAATGAAATTCCTTTGCTTTTTGGCTTAAAACTTAAATAATTCACATAAAACTTTGAGAAAAAACGTTAGAAAAACCGGTTTGACGCCATCTTGCAAATCAGCCAAATGAACGCCTGTGATTGGACGAGCGCAAAATTTGCCGCGTTTGTTTCTCATCCAACCTAAGAATGCCACCTTTGAAACCAAATCACATTTTTTAACTGAATTTACAACGAAAACAGCCGCATTTGATTGTTATATGTCAAATTAACGTGTACAGTTTTACTTTTTTAATATGGCTACATCAATAACTCCAATACGATAAAAATGACAGAATGCCACCTTTGATCCTATACGACTCAATTAAGACAGTTTCGGTTTTCCTCATCCAGGGTAATAGCCTCTTCAAGAATACCAATACCAAATATTTCAAATAAACTTAAATTTAAGGGCAAAAACGCAACGTCCCTTTTGATTAGGCTGGACTGACAGCACGTGAATACTTCTTTGTGAAAGTTGCACTGAAAAAATATCTAATGAGTATGTGCTCAAATATGTATGAAATATTACACTGGCAATCATATGTGACTTGGTTCCCTTTATCAGACATTGGGCTAAAATGTTTTGAAGCGATTTGTGCTCTCATTATATAAATGTCTTCATCTGTAGATTCAATGTCACAGAAACACTTTATATATTGTGGAATCAAACCCTTTTCAAAAGTGGCCACCATGTCTCGAATATTCTCATTATTATAAAATCCTATACTCAATAAATACACAATTGAATCGAAACCACAAGTATTTTTTAAGGCTGATATTGTTATTATTTAGAAATACAGGACGACATAAGTTGCCATTTTTTATCAATTTAACATAACATTTTGTTTTTACTTCACCAATTTTAGCTTCCCCTCTCTAATTTTCAATAAAAGAGGGTTGGTCAAAAAATATAGAGTCAGTATTATAAGATAAAGAAGAATTATTAGATTTAATGTTTTTGGCCTTTTTATTTATTTTTATTTATTTATTTATTTACTTCTTGCACAAAATAAGTGTACAATGGCGGACTTAATGCCAAAGGCATTCTCTACCAGTCAACCTTTGGGTGATGCAGAGAAAATTAGGTAGGTGCATTTAGTAATAATTTTGATAACATTCATACATTGACAATTAATGAATACATAACGTACTTAATACATATCAATAAATAAATATATATATATATATATATATATATATATATATATATATATATATATATGTAGGATCAGGAGTGCCGAGGGGCATATCGTCAGAGTTAGAAGTATCCATTTTTAAAAGATAAATAAGATACGATGAAATCTAACAAAGTATTATTACAAGAAATAATTAAAATCATAAGAAAACAATAATAGCAATTAAAGACAAAATCACAATAAGTGCAATTGATATAAGGCTAACTAACTAATAACAAACTAAGGAATGATTTTCATAAATCGAACAATGTCGTAGTGCAAAGTCACCACAACTCGCAAAATGGCGCGTAGCCGTTTATCCAATAATGAATCGAACAGACTCTGAGAGTCACAGTTCGTATAATGGCGTATAGCCATCCCAATAATATCGAACAGACTCAGTGAGTCACAGTTCGTATAGCGGCGGAGCCGCCAATATGCGAACAGACCAAGTAAATTGGTCACAGTTCGTACAGTAGCACAGAGCTACCCAGTTAAGTGCAAAGTGTATCGGCGGGAACCGCAGCAATACAGCTATGCAGAATATACAGCCAAGCTGTACCAAGTAAACCGACAGTTTTGTCGGGAGCTGGAGCTCTTATGAGTCAGTCCGAAGAGAGACTGCCGATCTAGGGCAATGTATGGGCTTTTATAGCAAGATTTCCCTCCCGACAACTCTGTCCATTGGCACCCGGAAATGTGCGCCAAGCGTTTACTGTTTGGAAAATCATTTAAATTATCTCATTCTAATAAGTTACACAGTGTAAAACACATTTGTTAGTTTTTAAATATCACTAACATAATTATGGTACATTAACATTCTCAATTACTTACTTAAATCTAATGTCTGATAATTTAAAGAAATGAAATGGTACGATAAGAAAATGGCGACAAAATGGCGTACCCAATGTTTACATATTTTGTACAGGACCAGCAATACTTTTATTACAATAAGTGCCCAGACGGAGTTCGTAGATACTTAATAAATCATGTTTTGAATTATAAGACATTAATTGATACAAAATAATAGGAATTATTAATATTCCTACTATTATTATTAATAGGAAAATCAAATGAAAATAATTTCTGCTAAAAATAACCACAGATTATTAATAGCCATAGATATTCTTAGAAAACAAACTCCGACACGGCCAGAACTGACATTCTACACGTCCTCGTGTGGTCCTGTAACACAAGAGAATAATATCTGAGTAAGAGATCGTTCGGCCTTTCTGACAAACATAAAGAAAGGTTAAAACAGAAAAATTCTGAAGTCACAACTTATTCTCATAGTTATGGTAAAATAATCATGTCGCCACAGACACCACAGCTCAACTACCAAGAAACAGCCGATATCACACCATGGGATTCGACTAATTGGAGTCAACATAGACATCCACATAGGCGTCAACATAGACAACCCAAAAATAGACAACTTAAGCGTCAAAACTAGACAACTCAGGCGTCAACATAGACAACCCAAGCGTCAACATAGACAACCCAGGCGTCAACATAGACAACCCAGGCGTCAACATAGATAACTCAAGCGTCAACATAGACAACTCAAGCATCAACAATAGACAACTTAAGCGTCAACATAGATAACTCAAGCGTCAACATAGACAACTCAAGCATCAACAGTTTAATTCTTATTAATTGAGCTGCGATATGTCTGAAACAGAACATTCATCATTATCATCATCTTAATCAACCTCATTAACAGTGACTGGACATTCAGGTATTTTTCTTACACGGTCAAATTCTATTAGTACTCAAAGATTTTAATAGGTATCGATGAACGTTTAATAATTTTATGATTCTATAGAGACTCTTAAACTTAATTAGGTCTACATGAACCTGTGGCTATTAAATGTAAGGCAATATTATGCTTACTAAAGATTTTTAGCAAAAGTTTTAAAAATGAGAGGACATTCCCGGAATCATAACAGAATGAAAGTACCTCACCAGATTATTTTAGTACACCGGTGGTCGTACTTCAAAAGCTTCGACTCGTTTGACGGATGAAGGGCTGCTCGAAGACTGACTCCCGGCGCCAACACTCGCCTCTCCTGATCGCTTATGGGATGCATTCGGGCAGCGAGGAGCGACATGCCCCAACTCACCGCAACGGAAGCAGATGATTTTCTTTGGTGTAGCTTCGTGTGAAGAACTGCTTGGTACATGAGGTGGTTGAAACTTTTCACCCTTCTTGCTACAGTTTGTAGATTTATGACCCAGTATGCCACAGAAGTGACATATTATTGTACCAGGTTTGAACTTTTTAGGTTCGTGTGAATCGTGATTGTCAGAGGAGAGCTGAAACTTCCTCTTGAGATGAGGCAAGACACTTAGTTCTTGTTGGAGTTTATGCCTAGTAAGTACTTCAGTGGTAAATGCAAGTCGATGAGCACGGGAATCAAATTTAGCAACATGCGCTAGTACAGTGGACACTGCTATTTGCTCAATACTTAAGTGATTCCATTTAGACATAAGCGATGTTATTAACCTACTAGCATATGCGGCTAAAGACTCGCCATCTTTTGGTTGATTATTGTGGAAGTTAATAAGAGTAGCGGCAGGAGTTTCTACTACATCGAATCTAGAGAGAAAGAGACTCTTAAAGTCTGTCCAGGTCATACCTGGATATGATACTTGTGACAACCATGCTGAAGCACTACCCTTTAAGGCTTTACTGAGAGCAATTATAAGGGATCCACTTTGAAGTGGTTTTTCTGAGAGACAAATATCAACGGTTATACTCCAAGATTTAGCATTAGTATCTACTAGATCAAGGTTAAATTCAGGCTTGCGAATTATATGAGACGAAGTTAAGGGATTTTTAATGTTTTAAATTAACCTAATCATATTGTGATTTTGAAGCTCGAGCATTGCTCGCCAAGGATCATACTTATCACTTATCTGTGATATGTGAGCTAAGCCCGATCCCACTTCTGATGTAGGATCAGGAGTGCCGAGGGGCATATCGTCAGAGTTAGAAGTATCCATTTTTAAAAGATAAATAAGATACGATGAAATCTAACAAAGTATTATTACAAGAAATAATTAAAATCATAAGAAAACAATAATAGCAATTAAAGACAAAATCACAATAAGTGCAATTGATATAAGGCTAACTAACTAATAACAAACTAAGGAATGATTTTCATAAATCGAACAATGTCGTAGTGCAAAGTCACCACAACTCGCAAAATGGCGCGTAGCCGTTTATCCAATAATGAATCGAACAGACTCTGAGAGTCACAGTTCGTATAATGGCGTATAGCCATCCCAATAATATCGAACAGACTCAGTGAGTCACAGTTCGTATAGCGGCGGAGCCGCCAATATGCGAACAGACCAAGTAAATTGGTCACAGTTCGTACAGTAGCACAGAGCTACCCAGTTAAGTGCAAAGTGTATCGGCGGGAACCGCAGCAATACAGCTATGCAGAATATACAGCCAAGCTGTACCAAGTAAACCGACAGTTTTGTCGGGAGCCGGAGTTCTTATGAGTCAGTCCGAAGAGAGACTGCCGATCTAGGGCAATGTATGGGCTTTTATAGCAAGATTTCCCTCCCGACAACTCTGTCCATTGGCACCCGGAAATGTGCGCCAAGCGTTTACTGTTTGGAAAATCATTTAAATTATCTCATTCTAATAAGTTACACAGTGTAAAACACATTTGTTAGTTTTTAAATATCACTAACATAATTATGGTACATTAACATTCTCAATTACTTACTTAAATCTAATGTCTGATAATTTAAAGAAATGAAATGGTACGATAAGAAAATGGCGACAAAATGGCGTACCCAATGTTTACATATTTTGTACAGGACCAGCAATACTTTTATTACAATAAGTGCCCAGACGGAGTTCGTAGATACTTAATAAATCATGTTTTGAATTATAAGACATTAATTGATACAAAATAATAGGAATTATTAATATTCCTACTATTATTATTAATAGGAAAATCAAATGAAAATAATTTCTGCTAAAAATAACCACAGATTATTAATAGCCATAGATATTCTTAGAAAACAAACTCCGACATATATATATATATATGTATATATAAAATATAATAAAATACATAAATACCATAAAATTAATAAGAAAGTTAAGATGATGAAAGTTAAGATGTTAAGATTTTATAACTTTGAACACGTTTTCTTTTTCTCGGTGTTTTTTTTTTGTGGGTTTATTTTGTTCGTTACGTCTTCACCCGGATTAGTGAGAGAAGTTTTCATTAATCCATCTAAGAAAATAGAATATTGTATGAAGAAATAGTCAATTCTTTATTTTTTTGCTTTTGTTGTGAAAACTTCAGAGTTTTAAAATAATTTTCTTTCAATTCCTGATGAGCATGGTGCTTTATTTTTTGAATTGAAATATGAACATGGTAAATTAGACCACAATAGAAGTCTTAATATTATTCTTCTGAACGCTGGAATCAATAACGGAAAATAGTATAAATTTTCATTATTTTTTTGGATCACATTACCTTCATTTTTAACAGTTTTAATAATGTTGTCAAACCAAAGCGAAAATGTTAAGTCCTCAACATTATCATCAAATTTGTAAGTATCATCCCAATTATTATTATCATTATTGTTGTCCTGCTGCTCGATATCTCTAAATAAATCGATAAATATCGCACATCCCTAACCGCATGCAATTTTTTTTAAACAATTAATACAATATGAAGATTTAACATGCGAATTATTAACTAATTACAACACAAATAAATACAATTTTAGATAATAATAATAAAATTAATAAAGCAAATCAGTAAGTATTAATAAAAAAAAGTACTTTACACTTTGTTATCATTGTGTGGTCACACTACTCGGTGTGCCTTCTTGGGATTAATTAAAATTGTGTTATCTCAGCTAAAAGATAACCAATACATAATTTAAGTTCATGTTTATTTAGTAAAAACTTTTTACTAAAAAGTGATATACTTAGGTTTCTGATATTCGTTTTGCTAAACAGTTAGCACACGCATAATATGACCGTGGGCGTGTGGTTGGAGGGACCTCTTTATGCATTCGATATCTTGAAATTGTGCACATATTTTATCTCCATTTCATTTTTACAAAATATTTTAAGCCCTTAACTAAAACGACAAATGGAAAAAAGTACAATTTTATTGATTTAGTTCGATATTTTTTAACTAAGATGAATATTTTTTTTGTGTGGACTGAGGGACCAAAGTTTTGTCATTGTTTGTTGTTTGCTTTTAATTTGTAACGCTTTGTGATACATTATTTAGTAAATAGACTTTGCTAATTCTTTACTAAACGTTTGAAATCACTTTACCTTCTTTTGTAAGATACTTACCGGGATCGAGATAACAGAGTGTGAGAACTGAGGAACCGCACTTTAAGTGCTGGAGTTTTTGATATATTTCTTTACAAATTCCAAGATTCGTTCTATAATTGTTTTAAGACTACTACTAAATCCTTAGATAGTTATTTTCAAAATCCCGGTATGGTCCCTCGGTGCACACACACACACGATAGACTGGCTCTAACACTAAGATCTTTGGCAACAGGAGATTCAAGCCTTCAATACACCTTCAGAATTTCCAAACAGTCAATCTTTTGCATAGTTCCAGAAGTTTGTGAAGCGATTATAAACGCATTAAAAGAAAACATTAAGGTGAGGTTTTACATATTTTTATTTATTTATCAAAAAACAAGATTTTAATCATGTATTAGAAAATTAAAATGATTCTAAAATTTAAATTACACATTTAAATCAAGTCATCCCCTCAGTACACTATTCAAATCATGATGATTCTGAGGGAACAGGTGAAGTATATGGAGCAGTAGTGTAACTTGTCTGATTCTGACCTGTTGTATACCCTGAAGTATGTGGTTCTGGGCGATTAGGTAAAGAAGATGGTTCATTGCAATATCTTAATGAAGGAATCGAGCCTGTTGTATACCCGCTGTAATTGAATTGAGAATTGTATGCTGATGAATTATAATGTTAAAAAAAGTTAGTGCATCCTTCATCGGCTTTGAATATTGTTCATAATTGCTCGCTGCACGGCATTTTTACTAGTTCTGTTATACTATTGCATCTTGCTGCATATAAAATAAGAAAAGAAATGGGTTTCACTGTCAATATTATTTGGATTATTGTTTCGGGGTTCGGGAGTAGGAGTAGAAGCAACACTCTTAAGCACACCAAGAGCTTCTGAAAGCATACCTACTTTTTTTTTTTAATTTCTCTAATTTCTTTTTTTTGTGGGCCAATCCAGTCGGTGATATAAATTCTGAACTGTTTTCGTTTTCTGAAATTGTAGATGATATCTGTTCCGGTTCATCTGTAATAAAAAACAAACTCATTGTTTCAGCTGCCAAAAACAGAGTCAGAATGGATCCAGATCTCAAACAGATTTGATGAATTGTGGCATTTTCCTCATTGTGTCGGGGCCATGGACGGCAAACATGTGATTCTTGAGGCTCCGATACATAGTGGCACTGAATCGATATTCAGTAATAGTAGTTACGATTAACTACAAATCGAGTTTCAGTATAGTGATGTTTGCTTTAGTAGACGCGGAATATAATTATCAATTTCTGGATGTCGGATGTCAAGGTCGAATTTCAGATGGCGGAATTTTTAAGGAAACTGAATTATATAAAAAACTAGAAAACAATTCGTTAAGATTGCCTGCATCTGAAGCACTGCAAGGTAGAAATTACGTAGTACCATATGTTTTTGTAGGAGACTCCGCCTTCCCTTTACAAAACAATATAATGAAACCTTATCCAGGAGAATACCCCAAGGGATCGCCTCGAAGAATTTTTAATTACCGCCTAAGTAGAGCTCGCAGGATTGTAGAAAACGTATTTGGTATCACAGCATCTGTGTTCAGAGTTTTACGAAAACCTATGCTTCTTCAGCCCGAAACCGCGGAGGAAATAGTCATGGCTATTGCACACATGCATAATTTTTTGAGAAACACGGCTACATCTAAAAATTTGTATGCACCCCCTGGATCACTTGACAGCGACCACAACGGAAGATTATTAACAGCCAAACAAATACGAGAAATGAGTATTTTATGAACGAGGGCAAAGTTTCTTCCGACTTACACCTACTGTTGAGTATAGGCCTCCCCCAAGGTTCATTACATTTGGAGGGAATCTGGTCTACTTTATCACGCTGGCCAGACGAGTTGTTATAGGGTTTTGTGTTGAGATTTCCTTCTCTTCACATTAAGTAGCTATGCAATGTTACCTTAGTCGACTTTTACAACACCCACGGGATGATATGGGGTGGTGTCACTCAATAAACAAGTTTTAAATAAATACAAAAGACAAGGACGGAAGATCATACAATAGAAGTAATATTGTATTAATAAGTAAGTAATAAAACCTAAAGTTGCGCTAAGTTCAATGTAGAATGTCTAATAACAAACAATTGTCGAATTAAGCAACAATGTGGGTGTACATTTTTTTTTCATAATCTATGAAATGGTTTTTGTACCATTTTTACACTTTCTATATAGGAATAAAAATAATCTTCCATGATGGACGTATAAGCAATAATTAAATTAATAATTAAAGTGTATAGTTAATATGTAATACAATAGAAATAATTATAATTAAACATACCTTTTCCTGAACTATGACTCTTCTTTACTTTTCCTTTTCCCCTGCGATGTGAAGCAAGCAAACTAATCATTTTACTCTTGCATTCTTCTACATCTCTTCCCAATTAGTGAGCGATATCACCTCAAGCATCGTATTTCACATTTTTTTTTAAAGTAATTCGGATTTTTTGGATCCCAAATAGCAGGTTTTTCTTGATACAAACTAATAAGTTCAAGCGATTGTTCGTCACTCCACATTATGAACGTACACACGACACAACCGTCACGAACGCCATCCAAACGTGCACTGCGAGCACCTTTGTGTTCGCGCAAAAAACCGACAGCCGATGGATCAACACGAGCGTTACATGTAATGCTCGTAGAGCCGTCCACACACAGGATTCGCGTTACATTACTCAATAGATTACATTACACGTTACACACGTCTGGACCCGGCTTTACGCCTTGTTTATGACTACAAATATATTTGAAAACACAAGTTGCAATTTCAATACTTCCCCGTTTACCCTCCGATTCGTCCCAAGTAAAACAGTCTGCGTCTTGATCGCCAAATTTATAAAATGTTAAATTGTATACAGCTAATTTCCGAGCATAAAAGAATGGTCGAGACGCACCCTTAGGGGTTTGGAGGACTGCTTCTAGGTCAAAATTAAATGCCAAAGTATTCGGATCGTTCTTTGCTGCTGTTTTGTCTGCGTCTCGACGCAGATAAGCATCGTCGCGCCGCTTAAGATGTTTTGAATGATTTTCCTCTTCAGGGCTGCTCAGGTTATGTGTTTTTAATTCCTTGCAAGCAACGCATTTTTTGGAGAGATCCTTTTTTGGCACATGGAATTTTAATTTATAGGACCTGAAGACTTTCCGGTAAGTATCTATTCCTGTTGGGATCTCGCCTTCATCTTCACATTTTTTTTTTGTATAATGAATACATGATGGTCACATTCAGTCCAGAATCTAGATACCTGAACTCTGATTTTTTTCTGCTATAGTGCGACTCCATGGCAAGAAATGAAAAAATATGGTTTTTAATTCGATCAAGTCTCTCACTAGAAAGTTTGTTAGATGGAGGTTTTTTGCCTCTTTTGTCAGCTAAAAGAACTCCTTCTTTAGAAATATTTTTTAAAGCTCCCCCTACTATTCCTTCCTTGATGTTTAAAGTGTCTAAAAAGAAATCTCTGAATACAGTAACTTTTTTATTGTTTACTGTAAAACAATATTGATGCGTACTTACTTTGCGCGATGGACCATTTACAGTAGATCGTTTCTTATTTTTCTTTTGTAATGTGATTTTTTTTTTGGATAATAAATTGACGCTGTGCTTGTAATGATTCCATAGCTCGAAATGAGTCATAAATTATTTTTCTCGCATCTTCAGGCACATTAGCATTACTAACGCTGGTGAATTCATTAACTCCCTTAATAGTCATTTATCCTCCATTGCATCTAATAAAAACATAATAATCACAGGTGATATAAACATAAATATTAATTACAATCAAGACGAAAACTCTCATTCTGACTCTAATAGACTAAATTACTTAAATATGTTGGCCATGCATGGTCTACTCCTCGGCCACTCTTTGCCTACGAGAGGTAACAACTGTCTTGACCATTTTATTATGAAACTCAATACATCACGTAAAACTGCAAAGTACAGTCTTTGATACAACAATTACAGACCACCACATGATATTGTTAAATATATCGAGAAATAATTATAGTGTTACGAGCTACCGCTGACACTAATTGTTACGTTCAATGACGACAACAATAGTTACTTGTCAGGATAGGGTTCGATTAAAATGCCAGGTTACGCGATAACGAGTATATTAGCACTTCAGCACAAAACACACAATGTCACTTACAATACACCGTAAACACAATTACGCACTATAACAGTTCACTCACTAAACTCTTCACTAGAGTCTTCCAATATCGTCCCGATCTATCGCCCGTATCGCTTCTTCTCAGTGTAGACTCGTTGACTGCTCAACGAAGACTCAACTAAGACTCTCCAACCAAGACTGACTGTCCGCCGCACGTCGGCCACTTATATATAACTCGCCACGGAATCGAGAATATATGCGAGGATCGTAGTAAGTTATAGTAACGTCTTTACGAAGAAACCCGTTACTCGAACGTACATTCATGGTGTAAACAAGTCACCGTGCTAAGTGCCATTAACCTTGCGCCCATACGCTAAGGTTCATATTCGCACGTTCCGTTCGACCGCTATTCATCCTTTGTTAGAATAGAATAGAATAGAAAACTCTTTATTGTACACCAATTACATTTTGAAAACAAACATTATTTATACTTAGTTATGTACAATGGGCGGCCTTATCGCTAAAAAGCAATTTCTTACAGGCAACCTTTGGATGGACAGAAAAGAAAGTTAAATATAATAAAGAAAAGTGGGAGGGTCTTGGTGTAGTTATAATAAGGAAAGGAGATAGATCAAAACAATTAGATGCAGATGAATACCTATTACTTATCATAATATATCAATATAAAGTAAAAATATACAAACATACACATACAGATAGCATAGTTACATACAAATTTTGTAATAAATAAATACATAGGTACTGGTATATTTCAAATACAGAGAAGAATACGAAGAAAACTTTCATAATGTCACGTTGAGAGGAAATGTTCACATACCATTTTTTTAAAAGTAGTAATTGTCTGTGCTCGCCTAATAGCGACTGGCAATGCATTCCACAAACGTGCAGCATGTACGGTGAAGGATTTGTCATAAAATTTTGTGGAATGCATTGGTATTTCCAGCGTTAAATTTTCCGATGATCTCAGGGATCTCACATGTGAGTCATTCAAGAACTGAAAACGTTCTTTTAAATAAGAGGGGGTAGAAGGATTAAATAGGATGTTATAAAGTAGCGAGAGAATATGAGTATTCCGTCGAAGTCGAATAGGGAGCCACTTGAGCATATTTCGATATTGTGAGACGTGATCATATTTGCGTAAACCAAATATGAATCTAATACAGAAGTTTTGAAGTCGCTCAAGCTTATTAAGTTGCTCCTCAGTGAGATCTAGATAGCTGACGTCGGCATAGTCGAGAATGGGAAGAAGGAGAGATTGCGCTAATGCAGTCTTGGTAGCAATTGGAAGAAAGTTCCGTAATCTTCGCAAGGATCCCGCAGACGCAAAAAGTTTACGACTGACTTCTTGCATCTGGGGGCCCCAGGATAAGGTTTTATCAATAAGTATACCTAAGTTCTTGACGCTTTTGCAAATTGACAAAGTGGTACCATTTAACTTAATTTGCGGTAATAGCGGCCAATCAATCTTAGACGTCATCCCCGGGCTGCCAACAACAATAACTTGAGTCTTTTCAGGATTAATTTGAAGTCCAAATTTGTTGCTCCATTCACATACTCGTATTAGATCTGAATTTAGGACAGAGAAGGCCTCAGTCAGCTTGCTAATTGGTGCTTGCGTATAAATCTGTAGATCATCTGCGTAAAGGTGGTAGGAAGAAATCAGTTGTTCAGAGATGGAATTTATAAAAATTGCGATTAGTAGAGGAGATAGCACGCCACCCTGCGGCACACCGACAGAAGTATCACACCAAGAGGAGTATAGATCCTCCAAGCGTACACGTTGTCGGCGTCCAAACAGGTAACTGTGAAACCAATCAATCACTGTTGGAGATATGTTAATAGAGCGAAGTATGCCGAGTAAGATGTGGAAATCTACAGTGTTAAAGGCATTGCTAAAATCGAGTAGTGAAAGAACTGTAAGATTTCCACACTCCATGCCATATCTGATATCGTCAGTAACATTGATCAGGGCTGTAACGGTACTGTGACCAGGACGGAAACCGGATTGGAGAGGATTTAGGAGAAAATTTTTACTACAGAAGGAAGTTAATTGGGAGTGGACCAGGCGTTCAAGGACTTTTGAAAGGAAAGGTAAAATGGATATAGGTCGGTACTCAGACATATTTGAAGGGGTAGATTTTTTTGGTAATGGGATAATCTGAGCTTCTTTCCAAATAGATGGAAAAATGCCAGAGGTAATTGAATAGTTAAGGATATGGGAAATAATGAGCAGGATTTTAGTTAAGGATGGGCAGGATCATGTTACGACTGATGCAATCGTTGCCTATTGCTTTAGAAGTAATAGACATTATGCTCTTCTTAACATCACAATCAGAGAATTGAGTGAAGAAGAAAGGGGAAAATGCTGGGGTTGGAATTGAAGAAAGATGTTTTAATGTGTTTAATTTAGTAGTCCCATCATATTTGGACGAAGTAGTGAAGTGTTGATTGAGTAAATCTATGTTTAGTTTATTAGGAATACTATTTGATTGTGATTTTCCAACTCCCAGAGTTCTCAGAAATTTCCAGATTTTTGCTGGATCTCCATTCTCAACAGAGTTATGAATATACTGGCGCTGCGCTTTCCTACACACCTTGCTGCAGTGATTACGTAACTCAATATATCTCTCCTTGATACTAGGGGTTGGTCGGCTTTTGTATTTAGACTTAGCTATAGATTTTCGTGTTATCAGTTCCCTGATTTCTTTAGTAAGCCAAGGTGCAGGTAAATGCTTCATTTTGATGGCGCGAATCGGTGCATGCACATCATATAAATTAATAATTTCTTTATTGAAAATATTAACTTTTTCATCCACCAAATCAGACATGATTAGAGCGTCCCAGTTAATGTTTTTGGCATCCTCACGAAGACTATCAAGGTTTATGGTACCAAAACTACGTTGCAGGATTATTTTCGACTTTGCCTTCGGGGGTCGGAGTTTATAGGATAGGAAGATGAGATCGTTATATGAAAAAGCATCCGCCGAACACTGACCGTGCTTCGAAACGTGTTGCGGGGAAGAAACAAGAATGAGATCGAGTAGAGAAGGAGTAGAATTAGGAAAGTTGTGAGTAGCGTTTAAGGGAAGAATGGACATGTTGTATGATTGTACAATGCCACATAGAGATGAGGAGCGGCAATCATTTTTCAATAGGCAGGTGTTAAAATCACTTATGACAATCGTGTGTTTGTAAGATGGAGTCAGTTTTTCAAGGATATAGTCAAAGGAGGGAAAGAAATCGATACAGGAAGAGGGACAGTAATACACACCAAGTAAAATTTTGGTGTGGTTAAGGATAATTTCCAAAAAGAGATGCTCACCAGCGTTAGGCGATGGTGGTTGCGATGAAATGTCAATAAGATGGTGCTGTATGTAAGAACGTAGATAAATGGCAACACCACCACCACCCCTAGCGGTACGATCATTTCTGATCAGTTCGAAGCCAGGTAAAGAATAAGGTGCAGAAGGGAGGCATGGTTTGAGCCATGACTCAGAGACAAGAATGGCGTGGATATTTGTACAGTCAAAAGTGGCCAGCATATCAGTGAAATGGGCGGGAATACTCTGTGCATTAATGTGGACTACATTGAAATTCCTGGAGACATCGGAAAAATGTGAATCAAGCTCATCAGATAGTGATGGGATGCTTGTAAAGCTATCATTATTGCTACAGGCAGACAAGAAGCTTTCACTATCGCTATTTGAATAACCGTCCGACATACAATAAAATAAATAATAATTTGAATTTGAATATAAATAGATATATGATTCCGTTTGTATGAGTAAGAATGTAAGTATAATCTTATATACTTGTATACTGTAAATAGATATTTAAATATTATTATCCAAAATAAATAAATTAATATGAGGTTCAAAATAATTTGTCCACCCTCCAGTCCTGTGTTGTGCTCAAAAAAAAATAACAAAAAAATAAAATACACGCTACATAAACAGTACATCGCTAATTTCGGTTAAATCCGTCTAAGTTATGGTTTGAATTAATAAAGTCAGATTCGTTCAACATAATCGAAAAACATGTTTAGAATGTCAGCTTAGTGGATTGGAACGTAACAAAAGTTTGACACCTTTAATGTCAAAGTGTTTGTTTTATATAATTATGACAGAAACAGAATAAAAACATTATTAGAATTTGATGGTAACAAAAAATTCAAGATACACTCAATAGAAAATAATTAACAAATAGACACATATACGAAAAGAAACAGTCTAAACATTGGAATTATACCCGAAAGTAGCGAACTATACATAATTACACTATGGATCTACTTCTTAGTGGCAACGCGTCTGGATTTCATTGCAACAGGTTTAGCAGTTGCTGTTGTCTTCTGCTTGTCGCAGTTAAGCCTGTTTAACTCGATGAATGATGTAATGCGATGCTGAGTTCCATCAGAGTCGAGGACAAAGATAAATCCTTCACGAGTCCAGCACTTGGGAATACCGAAACGTTCACGCGCTCCCATGAAGACTTCGTGTCTTGGCTTAGTCAAAAATTCGGACAAAGTCTTACCGGATCCTTTTAGTTTAGTTTTGCTAAACCAAGCTTGATCCCGAACTGCAACTTGCTCCAACTTGACTACAATGGGCCGGGGTTTGTTAGCACCAGAAGATCGTCCCATTCTATGACATCGCCTTATGTCATTTACAGTGAAGTCCTTAACCTGTAGCTCATTTTTAAAAACCCCCATCACAGTTTGAGCCGTATCTTCCGTCTTCTGTTCGGGAACACCATGCAGCAGGAGCATTTTACGGCGCGTGCGCATCTCCATACTGTCGACCTGACGCGCCAGAAGATCTATTTGACAACGAAAGGCATTCATTGTGTCAAACACAAACTGCTTAAAAGTAACAAAGTCTGCTGCCAGATTATCCAGGTTGGGTTGAGCAGATGCCGTTTTACTGCTATTCTTCTGCAGCTCAGCCTCAAAGTTTGTCATTCGCTGCTCAATTTGTGACACAATTGTAGAGAAAGATGCCTTTGTAAACTGCATGTCATCCATTTTGTGCTGTGTCATTATGTACTTGTAGTGCCTTGTGATGTTTTAGGAAAGTGATGCTGGAGATAACACACAACTGGTAGGTATACTAAATTACCATTTAAAATTTAACATTTAAATTGAAATAAATAGAAGTATTCTATTTTTTATTAAATTAAATATTGGAGAGCTCTTGAAAGTTGTCTAGCTGTCAAAACTACCCCCTCTCAGTCGATTTTGTTCTCTTTATGATGTTTTTTCTGTATTGTTCGAGACCCTTTATGAATAGCTATTGTTTTCAGATAGCGGTATTTTTTTAGGGCCAACCTGTGCGTCGTAACAATAGATACAAAGTACGCAAAACAAAAACATTATTAACATAGAAATGTCCCTTGAATACTTAAATAATAATATGGAACTACAAAACTTACTTAATTTAACGGATCCTAATGTCATTACAGATAGCTTGATAAACATGTCTATTAAATTGAGTACAATAACTAGATCTATTTCTCACAAGTGCAGATTAATTAAACCGTGGATGACAATCGGCTTACTTCGTTGCATTCAAAACCGCAATAATATGCAAAAGAGGCTTAAATTAGACCCATTTAACGAAATACTAAAAATTACCTTCAGAAGGTATAGAAACTACTGCAATGGTATAATTAAGAAACAAAAACAAACATATGATCGAGAGCAGCTTAATAAAGCCAAAAAAAGTCCTAAACAGTTGTGGAACACGATTAACGACATTACTCATCGCAAACCTCCCAAAACTCCTAACGAGGAACTGTTAGGACTGAATGCTACTCCTCATCAATCAGCAGCTACAGTTAATAAATATTTTTCTAGCATAGGAAGTATACTTGCAAATGAAATCACATCAATATGTACAGGTCCTTACAATCGCAATTATGAAGTACCGTATAGTCCTCCAGTAGCATCTTTCGCATTTCTAAATACTGACCATCAAGAAGTCCAAGGCGTTCTAATAAACCTAAGGTCTGACAGCGCACCTGGATGGGACGGAATATCGATAAGCTTCCTAAAAGCTGTCCACGAATTGGTTGTACCAATCCTATCTCACTTAACTAATGTCTGCTTAATAACGCCTGTTCACAAGCATGGAGACATGACTGACCCGTCGAACTATAGACCTATACCCGTGTTGCCCTCAATATCGAAAGTTTTAGAAAGATTAATAAACTTGCGCTTGTTAAAATATTTCACCAAAATTAATTTCTTCTCATCATCAGAATTTGGCTTTAGGCAAGGAATGTCGACTGAAGATGCAGTTACGGCTCTTGCCTCCGCTGTCACTAATAAGGTTGACAGTGGAGAAAAATGCCTAGTTGTCTTTCTTGACCTCAAAAAAGCATTCGACACGGTCTCTGTCTCCATGCTTCTCGAAAGGTTGGAAAAATGCGGTATAAGAGGCTCTCCACATACAGTGCTTCATAATTATCTGCATAATCGCAAACAAAAGGTTAAATTGGGTAAGTTCTGAGGAAACTGTTACTTATGGGGTAGGTCAGGGAAGCGTAATTGGTCCGACGTTGTTCCTAGTCTATATAAACAGTTTATGTAACTTAAATATCGAAAGAGGACATATTTTTTCATATGCTGATGACACTGCCATCGTCTTCAGTGCTAAAACTTGGAACAGCGTTAAACAATATACGGAAGTTGGATTAGCGAATATCGCTTCTTGGCTCGATCATAATCTTTTAACACTTAACACCTCCAAAACAAACTATATCTGTTTCACCAAATACAACAATACCCAACCATCCTCAGAATTTATGATTAAAATCCACAAATGCCAGAGCCCCTCTAGCGGTAATTGTTCTTGCGTAGTCATTAATAAAGTAAAGAATACCAAATATCTTGGTATTATAATCGACCAGCGACTATCCTGGCATACACACACAGAACTGCTAATGAAAAGAGTGAGAAAACTCATCTGGATTTTTAAAACCTTGCGCCACGTAACCTTAAAACCTCTTCTCCAAAAAATTTATATTTCATTAGCACAATCGATACTTACGTACTGTATTCCAGTTTGGGGAGGGACAACAAAAACTAAGTTTCTAGCGCTGGAGAGAGCTCAGCGGTCATTGTTGAAAGTAATGTTTTTTAAACCTCTAATATTTTCTACAGAGGACCTCTATCTTACAGTAGACCTTCTAACGGTTAGAAAGCTTTATCTCCTTAACATCGTTTTAAAAAAGCACAAAGCACTTATCTATGATCCTAAAACAGTAACAGGTAGAAGGAAGCACATTGTTGCCCCCATCATTCACGTTAAATCTACATTTGCTAAGAGACAGTACGGTAGACAATCGTCTTACCTATACAACCTTATAAATAAGGAGCTAACTATTTTCTCCCTAACATTTAGAGAGTGTAAATCTATTGTGACTCAATGGCTTAAAACGAAATCCTACGTTGAGATCGAAAGTATAGTGCAAACCATGAATTTATAGCTTTTTACAGCTAATACACACACACACGCACACGCACACGCACACACGCACACGCACACACACACACACAAACGCACACGCACACACACTTCTTATTTGTTTCTTTCACCTAAAGCTTATATAAAAACAAATCTATTGAGGATGGTTGAGTAGGAGCTCGGATAGCACAGTTGGTAGTGCGCTGGGCCGGGACCCGAGAGGCGCAGGTTCGAGTCCTGCTCCGGGCTCGTCTTTTTCCACATTGCTTTAATATTTAAGTATATTTTCTATGTACTTACCTTCTAAGTAAACGTACGAAATAAGTTAAAATTGTGAATCACTACCGAAAGAGACACAAAACGGAATAGTCATTATTAAGGTCTTCGTGTTGCATTTTTCGGCCCACTTACTGCTGCTATGCCACTGGAACCGCTTTCACCCTTGGTACAATCTACCCCTTGCACCTTAGTCGGAAACTTTGTCAGCAGGGGATTTAAAGTTATAAAAAAAAAAGTTTTCCTCAGGAGGCAATTCAAGTCGCTAATTGGTTTTCAAAATATTATGTTAACGGAACAAATAATAAAGAGAATAATTCCAAAGCTGTAACGACTGACGAACTGACGAACTCAAAACGAAATAGAGTCGTGGCACCACCGCTGGATCAGCCTCCTAGGCAGAAAGAAATGGAATTTGTTTAAAACCATAGAAGAGTTCCATAAAGAACAAAAACACACAGAAATTATTCTTGAAAAATTAAATTCACAATCACAAACTAAAAGAAAATACAGAAGAAAAAATTAAAAACATTTGGTGAAAAAGGAGACAATGGATAGAGCCACATTTTTAGATGGATTGGCATACTTGTGCTACTTTAAACGATAAAGGTTTTAATTTTATTTTAGAGTTTTTTTTCCTATTTTTTTGCTTTAGAACTATATTAATTCTGCAAAAAGCTATATTTATTTAACAATCAACCAAAGTTGTTTGTTAAAAGTATTTTTTTTATGAAAAAATGTTAGCAAATACCCCCCCTAAATAATGTATATCGTTAGAGGTTTAGTTACGCGCTGTCACGTAGTTTCGGCGATATGTTATTCCCCCAAGCGAACATTCGTTGTCAAGTGCTTCGTTTTGGAGATATTAGATGTTAGGTTATTCGAGATAGCAAGGCTTCGGTGTAAAGTATTTCGTGGTAGCGTGCATTCGTTATTAAGTGATTAGTATTAGTAAACTTACGGGGTCATGACATTCGGTGTTTCACTTTTCCAAATCACGTAACGCACTCCATATATTTAATTGATAAACAATAATGTAAAATTTATACATGTGCTAAAATAAGATTTTTAAAATTAATTCTCTTTAATTTCTCATTAATCAAATCAATCAATTTTATTCAATTTACTATCTCATTTGTAAATGTATTTAATTATATTCTCATTGTAAAATATCTGTAAGAGATGACATATTAATGCAATTAGGAGAATTAATAAAGTAATTGCTATTGATTAAGACTGTACGGTATATTTATTTGCTTTATGTACTTAAAGTTTAATGATTAAAATAGTTTTATTGGGGATTATCATATAGTACCGGACGAATATCCCTCACTTCATCTCGA
Organism: Trisateles emortualis; assembly: GCA_947095525.1. NCBI lineage: Eukaryota > Metazoa > Arthropoda > Insecta > Lepidoptera > Erebidae > Trisateles > Trisateles emortualis. Next base: position 746,342 of record OX352756.1, read on the forward strand.
GCAGCATTAACTAGCCCAGTTAATGCGGCCCAAACACCGGTGTTCTAGTCAGTAGCAAGCTTCAAGGTTATGAGAGCTCGCTGCCAGCGCTCGTTGTAAGATAGCCGCTCAGATTCGCGAGCTGTACACTCTCAGTTTGAAGTAGTACTGCCCTGTTTTTGCCGGGTTAGACTGGTACGTATAACCAGAAGCCACACGCTGAGATAGTGCACTTCGTAGAGCCGCCGCTCGAATTGGTTGTTGCGATGATTCTTCCTGGAATACAATAAATTTACAATTAAACATCTACTGGGTAATATTGAATGGTGACTCTTAGGATTTAAGTTTACACTTTACAAATCAAAGGAAAAAAACACTTTTCTACTTTATTGTGTTTGAAAATACTGTTTCAAAGACTGAGTTAATCGAAAGTTAAGTTAACTAAGCTGAATTAAAATAAAACAGTTAAACTGTAGTTGAATCCTTAGTTCAGAGTCAGGATACACAGCAATTCTCTTCCGTTTAACAGCTGGTGTAGCAGTAACGGTAGGAGGCTTAAACACGTCGCTGTCCGATTCAGATTTCTCAGCAAAGGAATCAATATGGACACCCAAGAATTTAGTTGAGTCAACAAGGTCAAGTTTGTCTCCATTTAGTCGTATATCATCACTTTTAATACATAACCCGTAATTGCTTGGTAGAGTTCATACATTTTTATGCCGAATCGTGCTGCTTTGGTACGGATGCATTGTATCCAGCTTAAATGTCCCTACCAAAGCAGCAGCGATTTGTCAATAGATAGCTCTCTGCGAGGCATGTAGACAGTACTAAACCTAATGTTGCGATAATCAACAATAGGTTTAATTTTGCCCATCTTTTTCTCCTCAGCGGTGGTTACTAAAGTGGCATTGTCCACGAAGTGGAGGTACCTCATCAGGAGGAGAAAGCGAGGCTTCGAAAGCCAGGCATTTCAACAATACCTGTAGACCAGTATTCGTCTACCCTAGCCCTAAAGCACATACCCATTAATATAATCACGCCTATTAATCTGTAAATCTCGTCCACCGTGGTGTCAACTATGTTCAGGGGAACGGTCCCTTCAATTTTGGGACCAGACTCTTCCCTGAATTCTTCCCTCTGCCCTGTTAATGTGGAATAGTCATCGGACCAGTTAATGTCTGTGTCGGAATTTCCTGGTCCAGCTGGCCCATCCTGACGTTTTCATTCCGGCCACCTCGTTTACCACTAATCTACAAAAAATACTGTCAATATTTTGCTACAGATAAAATGTACCCTATAATTTATGCATATGTAACACAAAATCGAATCCTAAAACGCAATAGCATACGAGATATTAGCGGTTGTAGGTGGCCGGGTTAAATTATTACGTTAGTAGAATAAAACAGTAAAACTGTAATACCTACCAATAAATAATGAAATATAGAATATACGTAACGCTTTCATTTTAGATATAAAATATATTAAGAGAGAAACTTATTTCTCTCTAAATATATTTTAGGTGGCCGGGCTGGAAGAATTTCAAGTACTTATACTTGAAATTATTTCAGCCCGGCCACCTAAAAGCGATAATATCTCCTATAATCTTATACCAATTTGTACAGTAAAAATTGATATAGCTAAGAAAAGAAAGTTACATTCGTTTAGTTTTAGTCGTATACCCTTAAGCCTTCTGTTTGACTAGGTCATCAAAATCTAAGAAAAATCCCGATGAGTGACCATCAGTCATTCAATCATCAAACATTTGGTTTTGTTGAATAAAGCAAAATTCGTAATTGTAATATTTTTTTAATACGACCTTTTGAAATTAGTTAGACAACATTTGTAATGTTGTCTACTTATATAAATTAGGTACTATAACAATGGTGTTGTCTATTAATTTTTTTAAATTTAAAATGGATATAAAAATCACAGATTGTCATTATGATTTTTATATCAATTTTGAATTGAAAAAAAATTAAAATTTTAAATTAAACTTATGCTAATATAATAAAAAATTAGATTTATATGATATATTCACAATAATAATAATAATAATCATTTATTCACAAGTAACATAGACTCATAGGTACATTCAATATAATAATAATAGTCACATTCACATTAAATTTACATAGATAAAACTATAAAATTAGTCAATAATTAAATTAATTAAAATACACTTGGAAATATTATTAAAACTAGTTTCTTTAGACACTGCGTGCAATATGTAGCCCACAACAGTGCCTAATAATATGACAATCCATCCTTTCTGCAGCTGTAGCCAGCATGCTGTTGGTGCTCCCCCGCACTCGCCGCACCAGCGAAGTGCCTCTCTTGCGCATTATTGTGTAGAAACAATCTACGCGCGCTTCTGCAAACATTGTTGATGCGCTGCAAAAGCGAGGGAGCCCCAACATCATCCTGAATGCATTGTTAAACTGGACACGAAGGGCGCTGTACGATTTTAGTGTGTAATCGGCCCACAAGCTGCATGTGTAAAATGTGGTACAGTAAGCCCTAAAAAGCGTTATTTTGACGTCAGTTGAGCACCGTGCAAACCTGCGGATTACCATGATCGCTCTAACCGACAGCGCCCTTCCCTCCCGTTGAATGTTTGCATCATCTTTCAAGGCAGGTATAACTAAATGACCTAAGTATTTAAAAACATCTGCCCTCTCTAACGGTGAGCCATTCAGTTTCAAAGGTGGCATATTAGTAACTTTACGAGATCCTCCCTGAAAAACCATACATTGACTCTTTTAAACATTGTATGACAGCCCATGATCAGCCACATATCCTTCACTTCACCTTACTTCTTAGTCCACAGACCGAGGCACTTAGCATAATGGTAGTAGGTAATTTTTTTACAAGAAATCTTAAATATAGAGAGAAATACAGTTCTTTAAGTGGCAGCTAATGGCAATATAGCTATGTAGTACGAGTATATATAATTTAACCTATTATTAAAATCACAGCTGAAAATCACAATGTTAACTTGTGTCATTAAACTTATGCTAATATAATAATCATTGCTAGCCTATTTCTGGCATTTGTACTATAAATATTTTGACTATTATTACTTAGTTTAGGAAAAAAATACAGATTATCATTTGGTAGAGTATTTAACTTAGCTAATACTAATATATATATCTACTTATTTGAATTTAAGTATATTGTTTATTAGAATCGATAAAAACGTACTAATCACTTGATTATTTATTTAAATGAATTTCAAGGAATGTAAAAATATTAAATCCAAATTACTTTTTTTAACGCAAGACTGCAAATGGTCATAACACATTCACAGATCTTGATTAAATAAATGGCATTTATAATGTTCTAAATTTGCACCTAATACTACATATTCGATAGCAGCTACAATCTCATAGTTATTAGTTTTAACTTTGATGGATAAAAGTATATCGTTCAAAATTATTTGATCTGTTCCATTTAAATCAAAAGATATAATGATCTTTACATTATAGCTGGACAAAACAGTGCCCGGGCAATCGTGTTCACAATTCTTCGAAATTACGTCTATACAAATTGAATCTTCTAGCGCTGATATTCCAAATGTTTTAATTACGTTCATGATAGTGGGTAAAAAAGGTACTTCTTTGAAATGCACATTTTTCTTCGGTACATATTTTTAGGAATTGAGCGCTATAAAAGAATTCTAAAATCATTTGTTCCAACAATTTTGCGACATTGCATCCACAATTTATTTCTATTGTATTTTTCGAGGATAGTTTATAGTACTTTTTACATATGCTATTTCTTAGTTCGTATTTTTTTCTTATATTCTAGCTATGTTCTATGTTGTGGTAATATTAGTATTAATGTTGTCTATGTTGCAGGTTAAATGAGTGGAAGTCGGTTTTATACGAGATTAAACGTTTATTAAGGTTATTACAATTTTATGTGCTATCCTCCTAATTAGAGCCTTCTTTTTTTATATATAGCATAAAGTTTTAAAATATACAATATGATTAACGTTAACGTTACAGGTTTGTTGTTACACAAAAGAAAAATGAACTACTTAAAATTATTAAGTTTGCACATGCCTATGTTACCTCTCATAGATATGAATTTATCCTTGGACAATGCTTTGGTAAACATATCAGCATATTGATTGGTTATGTTTACATAATTAAGACTGATAACATTTTCATTGTATTTTTCTTTAATAAAATTATATCTAACATCTATATGTTTGTAACGTTTGTGAAATTCACTATTTTTAATGACGTTAATTGCACTTTGATTGTCAATGTTTATTATCACAGACTCTTGTTTATATTCACTTATTTCCTGTAATAGTTGTCTTATCCACATGGCCTCTTTAGCGGCAGCACAAGCAGCCATGAATTCTGCCTTAGTTGTAGACAAGGCCACTGTTTGTTGCCTCTGGGTGGACCAGGTAATGGCAGCTCCGTTCTTAAGAAAAACATAACCAGTTATTGAACGCCTTGTTTCAACATCGTTGGCAAAATCAGCATCACTGTACCCTATTACATAAGTGCTGTCTGGCTTACATGTAGCACAATCCATAATCTTTAGTATCTTTGAGATACTTGAGTATTCTTTTGACAGTATTCCAGTGAGATTCATCATGACAGTTTAAGATACTTCTCTACTTCTGACTGATTGCAAACAAAATGTCTGGTCGGCTTACTGATGCTGCATGTATAAGAGATCCTACGGCTTCTCTGTAGGGATACCTTCTTTCAGGTAGCCCATCAGTCTTCATGAGTTTGACATGTGGATCAGCTGGTACACTGTTAGAGTTTGATTCAGTCATATTGTTTTGGTCTGGTGTATAAAAATATGATTATTACATTTTTCAACTTGCATACCTACAAAACAGGAAAGAGGATAAGTTTTGACATCGAAATTAGTTTGAAGATCATTAATTACTTCAGTTAAAACTGATTTATCTTTGCATAATAAAAGACCATCGTCAACATATAGACACAAGTAACATGTTATTCCTCTAGTTAATCCAATATAAATGCACTGATCTGCTTTACATTTTCTTTAAAACTGAATTGAATTTTGTGTTCCAACATCTTGGTGCCTGTTTTAATCCATATAAGGATTTGTTAAGTTTACATACCATGTTTGAGTTGCAGTCCAATCCCTCAGGTGGAGTCATGTAAATTGTTTCTTTCAGGTCACCATACAGGAAAGAAGTGGTAATATCAAATTGGATTATCTCTAAATTTTTCTGAGCTGCAAGTGATAATAATAATCTTATACCTCACTGTCGGCGCAAAAGTTTCATCAAAATCTATCCCTTCTTGTTGTGCATATCCTTTTGCACAGAGTCTTGATTTGTAACGAGGACCTGTTGGTTCGTTTTTGATGCGAAATACCCACTTACATCCGATAGGCTTGGTGCTTTGTGGTTTTTATATCAATATCCAAGTAACATTTTTAGAATGTGATTTTAATTCTTCTTTTATAGAACTTTTACACTTTTCAGATTCAATTGAGGTTAAAGCTTCTTTGTAATTCTGAGGATTAAAATTTATCTTAACATCAACATTGTTTTCTCCGGTCCAAATTGTGACTTAACACTGTCGCCCCATTTGCTGATTTTATCGAGTATTGTATTGGTGGTGTATTTGGTAATTGGTGGGGGGCAAGCGAAGGAGAGTGGAGAATAAGGAGTATGTCATAACGGATGGCATAGCCTCTGGGGCTCTATTAGGAACAATCCTAGAGGCGACTCTAGGTTTGTAGATAATAAAAGTAGAGTTCTGGTTGTTATTTATAAAGTGGTCAAGAGTGTTGAGTGTATTATATGTATCATCACGAGGTTCAATATAGATAGATATAAAATATATATAGTGATTGCTTGTTTCGTCTTTACTTTGTGCTATACATAAGTTACGTGTTGAATGGTTGGTGCTGCCCAGGGATGAGTGCCTTTTACGGATGGTGACAGCAGCGCGTATGGGACGGGTGTTATCAGGGGAGGGGAATTGAGGTAAGGTATATTCAGGGTTGTCAAGTTTCATACGGTTTGTGTTGCCTGTATAGGGTTCAGTAATGAATACATAATTAGGTTTGTTGTCGTAAATATAACTAGTGAATTTGTGAAGGGCATTTCTGCTGCGCCCGAGGTTGATTTGAATTGAGGTGGGGTGGGAAGTGGGGGGTGGGTGAAGAGGATTGTTGTTGTAGTGATGTGTTTGCTGATTATGATCCATAATCAACTCTTAGTCGGGTACGTTCGATCATAAACTGTTTCCTCGGACACGAATCACAAGTTGCGCTGTGGTTACCATGGTTACCATCCTCCCTCCTCTCATCGCTCTTTCCTGAATGATTTTTGCAGTTGAAGCATTTGGTGGTGTTATCTTTTTTTGCAGGACAGTCCTTGAATTCATGAGTAGGGTCGGAGCAGTGAGTTTCATTATTTTTACAAAATTTCCTGGTATGGCCAAACCTTAGACATTTGAAGCATTGTAATTATATGTACAAACAACGTTCATTCATACACTGAGATGTACATCTTGCTAAAGTTAAAATAAAATGAAAAACAAAAAGAAAACACTTTAAATTCATTAATATTGGGAGCTCTACGCGAGTCTGATTAAACAATTAAATGGGTTTCACCAAATTTGTTGAGCGAAATTGATCAAAATATTTGGTGAAATCCATTAGGAGACTTGTATAGAGCTCCCTTACATCCCCGGAATTGGGCGGCGGCGCCTTTTAATTAGGATTGGGTTGCTGCTGCTGAGGCGATTCGGCTGGTCGGCCGTGATAGGGAAGGGGAGGGGGGCGGTTGCGCTCCTTAGCCGCTGCCACCGCTGCGCGCCAGCTTTGTCGGCTGGCCTCTACCTCCTTTGGGTCGAACAAAGGCCGGCGCTCCTCTACCTCTTCTTGCAGGCGCAGGCGCAGATATGCGCCCGGCCTCAGGAGATGGAGGCGGCGGCTGTGGCAGTTCCGACGGTGGTGGCGGCGTCCCTGTCGGTATTTCCGATGTCCTAAAAATATATCAATATTTAAAAAAATATTGATTGGCTGAGAGATATAAATATGAAAAAAATTAGGCAAAAAGTTATGAAATGATTATTTACTAGTTGTATTTCATGGTTTTATTATATATATGATATAGTATGGTTTTATTAAGCGAACAGGATTATTTTCAGAATTATTTTACCGGATTATTTTACCGACAAGGTTTCCCTTGAAATATGTTTCGGACAATTCTTTATATTTCTTGAAGTCTTTATGTGTAAGGCCTTCCACCCGATAAAGTCCTGGATCCTTTCTAGCTAGCTGACAAATTGTCAGCCACTGTGAAGGTGCCCATACCGTTGCGTGTCGGAACAGAATTTTCTATTGTATTTCTAGGGTGAATACTGTCTACTGTCATCTCTGTGTCCCGGCAGCAGATAATTCATCTGTATAGTTTCTAAATTTTTTGACATCAACAATGCGTTGTGGATGGTTGCTAATACGATCTTGTTTTTATTTCGACCGGGACATGAATCCGAGTACAAAATTAAACTTTTAACGGTTTCACATTCATCAACGTTGTCTATGTACTTTTGCAAAATAGTGAAAATCTCATTACCACCTCTTTTGGCTTCCGCTTCTCTCCAAACATAGCGAAAACCAATGCGGGTTACACTTTCGTAAAAACACAAGTTAAAAACTGTGTATTTTCTTGAATAAAAGAGTGCCAAGCCGTTATTTTTGATGACGAATCATTACCATAATTCATAACATGCGCCATTGAAATGTAACCTTTCCTATTATTGACGTAAGTCCAAAAGAGTTCAATATTAGTGTTCATGGATTCTTCAGATGAAGAAATATATTTTTTGTAACATTGATCAGCCATTTTTTTAAACCTGTCACGTAGTAAAGAAAATGTGTCATAATCTCGAGGGTAATTTAATTTTTTGAAAAGCCTATGATATTTGTTATTTTCTTCGTTGCATTTTATTAAGGGCTTGCTATACCAAATAGGATAATTAGTGGGTTTTGAAGTTGTAAGCGGTGTGTGTATTTTGATAATCTCAAACAGCTTTCCATAAAAAATGTCCGTCCGTGCGTAATATCTACGTCTGGAGATGACAAAATGTCGCGCCAGTCTATATCACTTAATTCAGACCGTACAGCTTCATAATTACACTTTGAAAAATTTAATCTATGGTTACCTATTTTTTTTATACGTTTTAGCATATTATTAAGGAAAGGAAATTCGAATTGAATAGCAGGTAGGTGCCTAGCTATTTTCCGGTATAATTGTGACCCAAATATCCTCTAGACCGCTTTCCCAGGATGCCTGACGGATGACCTGAAAACATTTCTTAATTGCAATGAGGACACCACAGCCTTCGGTTTTCATAGAGTTAGTGTCTATGCGAACTCTTCTGAAAATGTTATAACGAGCATCTATAATTTCTCCATCGAATACGCCTTTGTTTAAGTTAGTCTCCGTCAGGCATATTAAATCATAATTAGAATTCAGAAGTGGGGAATCCATTGACATTTTGATAATACACACTAATCATTACAAAAGATAACTAGAGCGTAATAAAGTAATTTTACTAAAATGAAGAATAATTTAAAGTTTAGTAAGACATTATTTTTATATGTACGGCTGGGCTTTGTTCATTTTTGCGAATGTATAATTGTATATTTGGCTGAATTGTACCCAAACAAATTTAAAGTTTTGTTCTTTACAAAACTTCCTTGCCGCACTGTGCACCTGTTTCGCTTCAGGAGAAAGATGTTCGGCCACGTAGATATCCTTTGAGTCTCCCTCGCAAAACCAAAGTGAGTTGAGGCAAGTTTTTCTTTCGGGTGAGCTTTATTAAATCTCGTCACAGGTAAAATCACGGAGCCGCTGCGATGAGAGAGTAACAAGTATATTTTGTGGTCTTTTAGGTGACGCATCTCACGTCGCCATCAGGGATGACGACTTGCAGACAATTACAAAGTTTATTGAATAAGTCCATTAAATTCTCATTCTTACTCTCAGGCACTAGATAAAGTCGCAGAGACGACGTTACTCAAACCCTCCAATTTTTAAATAAGGTGACTATGTAATTTAGTCTATACATGTCAATTTGTCCGTACGTCCCCTACATATGATACATTTAGAGTAATATGAATATGTTTTTGACCAGCCATTCTGACGTCAGAATGGATGGTCGCCTCCGTGTTTAGCATGAAGGACGCAAAATTTCTAAGGGCGCCTTCAAATTTGCCGCTAAGTGCCGCGCGGAGGCAGCGCGTCGTTAGGTTTGAGAATGGTTGTGTTGTTTAAATATTTAGTTTCACGATAGATTCAGACGAAGAAACACTGCTCTTAGTGTTACTATTAAAAAGAAAAAAGGTTTTTGAACAAAAAAAGCAGTGCCGCCGGGATTTTGCCGAGCGGCCATGCAAGCCGGCACATGCCGCATAATTTCAGTTGTGACAGTCGTGTAGAGCGCTAGTGAAGTGCATATTTGTCGTTACGATGAACAAAGAAATTCGCACTGCCATCGCAGTTGTAATTTTTAAGTTGTAAAAAACTATAAAGGAAGGAGAAGGTTTTCGGTGCGCCCAAGTTTACAATATAGAAAATAGTAGAACGGTACTGTAATCATTACTACGAGTACATTTCCTTTTCCGGGAACAAGTCGCTGTTTCTTTATCTTGCTGGCTTTGCTGCGAATGCATCTGTAAATAAAATAAATTTTGTAAATAAAGTTAAATAAATAATGGCTCCGTGGTCGAGTTGTAGGTGACACAATATACAAGTATTTATTAGTTTATTGTATTTAAATATTTACACTCAACATTTTGTCATATTTTTTTAAGTAATATTCCATATGTAAACACACTACTCACACGCTCCACACACTTCATTACATAACCACTACACAACAATATAAACATAAATCATACAAGCCAATTACGTATACCGCAGCCGGAGGTTCGAAAAAAAACCAAAGTACTTAAATTGGCTTTAATTAATAAAGAAATTACAATTAAATTTATATGAAACCTATTCGATGCTAGAATATGGAATGACAATTTTATAATTAAAATACATACATTAAATTGATTCTCTGTGTCGGTGATTCCCTCGGGGACGGTCGTTATCGGCGCAGCTGCATATTTGCTTAGTAGATATTTTGAGACCTTTTGTCATCCACTTTGGTGTTATAGGACTAGGGGAAAAAGGGGTAATGGGAGTCACTTAAGCAAGAAATTAAATAAAACACAAAATTTTTGTATAAACTTTATGAAAATCAACACTTAAGATAGCATTATTATTAAACTATCAGTCTCAATTAGTTTCATTACCTTTGGAATGATAAATTACTAGCAATCAAACTTTTAAAAAAAATCAGCTTTGACCACAATTGTCCGCACATGAGGGTAATTATAGTCACTATGCGGACAATGGTAGTCAGACCACCCCCTAACAATTATCACATACATATCCACGTGGTGATTCCCACCCAGTGCAGTCTTGGTGTGCCCACAATCCGCAAGAGATGCACCTGTACCATAGTTCGTTATTGCGACCAAATTCATCGCATATGCGATAATATCCTTTAGCTTTCGGTGCTGCATTTTTGTCTTTTGATTGTTTAGAAGTTTTTACAGTTTTTGCTGCTTTTGTTGCTTTCTTATTTTCTTTTTCTATGAGACTATCTTTAACGGGTGTTGATGTTAAAATCTTTGCGTGTTGCTTCATTTGTCCTTTCCTTACGAGTCTTTCACGAGTTGTTTGGGTCGGAAATGGAAGCAGATTTGCGATGTTTGATTGTATATTTCCGGACGAGGTGGATGGCGTTGCATTCATTACTGTGGGAGATGTAAGCAGCCTTGTATCTATTGTAGCAGATGATGTCAATGGCACAGGATCTATGGTAGCAGATGATGTTGATGGCACAAGATTTATAGTAGCAGGTGGCGTCGATGGCACAGGATCTATGGTAGCAGATGATGTCGATGGCACAGGATCTAAGGTAGCAGATGATGTCGATGGCGCTGGAATAATTGCATCAGATGATGTGGCTGTCATTGGATTAACTGAAGTAGATGCAGGTATAACCATGGATGAATCTTGAACTATAACAGCAGGTTGAGCTAACACCTCAGCTGCGGTAAAATCTTCTTCAGTGAAATGGTCGGGGTTATATGGGACAATGCCTGCCGCTCGGAATCCTGATTCACCTTTATTGATAGAAGCCACAGTTGAATATGCTCTATTGAATATTGCAGCTACGTCATATGGAGTTATTTTTTCTGCTAGGCGATTCTTTAAAAATAAATCACATTCTTTTTTGTATGTAGCTTTGAGCGGCCCAAAAAATGTGAGATCTAAGGGCTGCATCCTGTGAGATGTGTGCGGAGGCAATGATAGCATATGAATGTGATTTTGTTTACAGAAATCATAAGCCATTAAAGACGTGTGACTGGCATGATTATCAAGAATCAATAAAACTGGCTCCTGTGAGGATGGTTTGGCATGATTAGCGAAGTGTTGCAGCCACTCAAAGAATAGATTTTCGTTAATCCATCCATTATGTCACAAAGACCGTCACCTGGTTCAAATTTGTATTTGTGTTAATTGTCGATGAAGCCTACCCTCTTAAAAATTATTTGATGCGCCCATATCCCTCTGGTGGTTTAAATGCGGAAAAAAGAGTTTTTAACAAAATATTATCCCGGGCAAGAGTCACAATTGAGTGTGCGTTTGGTATTTTAACAAATAAATTTCGTATTTTTACTAAATGTATAGAGGCAGACAAAAAGCACGCAACATTAATTATAAAGGTTTCGTGCCTGTTACACAATATTATAAGAGAAAGAGACGGAGACAGAGATAAAGATTTTCAGCAGTTTTTTTCTCCGTTTGGAGACTCCAATAATCACAATTCCGTACGCAGGTCAAGACGGGAATAATCGAGCTATGATTCAAGCATCTAGAATACGAGATCAATTCAACCTATATTACAATATCCTAACCCAGGAATGGTACCTATGTGCATATACATGTATCTATGAAACCAAAATTTTGATACGGCAGTGTACCTTCATAGACATGTGAATGTCTATGAAGAAAGTGACACGCCTGTTAATCTCGCTGTACTTCTCTGACTTCTGCCTCCTTCCAGCATGGTGATGATAAGTGTACAGTCTTCTGGTGTTAGCGACATACAGATTGAAAACAAAAGAGAGAAAACAAGCAAAAAGTTAAATACGCGTGATTTAAATTTATTACCAAATTCGAACGTTTGTAATTTTTTCCTCAGTTTTAAATAACGTTTTATAGCAAACGATATTAAAATTCTCTTTAATATAAAGTTAGTTTCATGCAGGTCACATTATTGATTAGGAAGATACAGAGGATTTTAGCGCCAAACCGAATGATTTGTCCACGAGTGTATTTCAAGTATTCGTTGCATTGCCATGCTATAAAGACTTTTCGGATTTTTACAAAGATTTTCTTAACAATGTCTTTGGTATTCATTTAGTTGTAACAGGTACCTAATCAATATCTCTTTTAAAAATGGACCCTTTTATGAAGAAAACATCCAACTGACGTTTTCATCTGTTTGAGTAAATGCAGTTTGAAGTTAAACAGTTTGAAAGTTAGTTGGGTAGTAAAACATGACGTATACAATATTTTTAAACTTATAATATAATGAGTTTTCATGTGAAGAACTTGTGTAATCCCTGAAAATATATCCATGGATCTACCTTTTATGCAAAATACTGAAATATTTGATTGATATGTGGTATCCTTTTACCAGAATAAAATAAAATGAAATATTTATTAATAATTATTTTTTAAATGTTAAGTATTCAAAATAGGTAATTATATTACGCGTATTAGTCATAATAGTCATCCTCAACTTCATTATTAACACTGTCTTCTACTTCAAAATCGGGATGACCCGAAAAACCTTCAATGTCGTCTTGAACATTGTCATCACCCGTATTTTTTTATAAAATTCGGTATTAAATGCATAAGGCTTTTGATGTCATTTAATTTCGCAGCTGGTATAGGTGTGCCATTTGGCCAAAGCATTTCCATCACATCTCTGGTAATTACTCTATGATGTCTGTCTACCACGTTGACGTCTGTTTAGATCCACCTCTACATAATCACCCTCTAAACTGTTCCTCATAAACAAGAAAAACATAGCTTCCTTTAAAAAAAAATCTTTTGTTTTGAGCCACCATATTTTTTCACCAGTAATGGATTATTTTCTGTTAGTGATTATATTTTCTAGTTTAACTGATCCAAGAAAATCTTTGCCTTCCATTCTGTGGAGATTCAAGTGGTTTATTTTTTTACAGGTTCTCATACTGTTCATATAATCTCCGGGTAAATTAACTTTGTTGGAATTTTAAAGCACGCTCCACTTTTCCGAAATCTGTGTCGTTAGGTACGAAGCTATGTCCAGAATCTAAAAATCTTATATAATTTTCTTCTAATATTGGGTGATCATTTAAAAACGCATTTAGTTTTATTTATTATTTGCCATGTATGTATATTGTAGTCATTTTGAGATTTTTTAAATATTATTTATAATCGTTTTAAATATTTTTGTGAATGTTTGAAATTTTAATTTATTACTGGTTGTTGGTTCTAATCTGGCTTACAATAGTTCTCTTTTTTACGCTACATACTTTAATGCCATGTGACATCCACTTAGTTTTTTTATTTACCGTTAAAATAATTTAAATAGTTCACTAAATAGATTAAATGCTATATTTGGATTATCTGTGTCATATATTTCTGAGAGATTTTCTCATAATTAAACCTCATCCAAAATCAAAACAAAAATCTAATTAATAATAATGGTTCATATGAATCTAGCATCGCCTTCGGGTGATCAAGCCGAATAGCTGTCAAAACATATTTACCAAATTATTTCCATCTGAATTTTACATTTCCTTCCATTCGTATCAATCACATAAAATACGCATACCTATACCTCTTTATTTACTATTACATATCTCTATCTATATCTGTCCAATATCCTTAATCTTTTAATATCCTTCAATAACCTATATCAAAATCAAACCAATATACAATCACAACAAACGTAGGTACTTTATCTTATACCATATTAATATCTTTTAAAATTGTTTGAGCGGTCTACTTAGAAAATAGAGTTTATGAAATGATACCGTGGTTTTGATAGAATTATAATGATTTATTAATATATTATAACTTATTGTTATAAGATGGAAGGGAACGCGACGCGCAGCTTCCCTGCAGCAGAAGAGATGATGATGATTTGTTAAATTAACTAATGATAACATTTTTGATAAAACAATAAACTACTATTAGTAAAACAACATATATTTTGATAGAATTAAACGAATTATGATAAACTAATTGCTAAATTAAAACCAAGCACTTTACATTTGTGTCTTTTCTATAATAAAGACATGTTTGATTGGCATAGGCGAATTAGCACTGTCGGTATATAGCTTTGCGCTCGAATTGGTAAAGAACACTTCCGCGCACTGAGATGGACCACACTTGGCTGCGAGTCAGCCCTCACTTGCACTACACTACACTCATCAGTATCATCAGTATCAGTTCACGCTTTTCGGAGCGGCGGCGGCCTCCGCCTGCCGCTGAGACTCGACGACCCGTCGTCTCCATCTCCAGATGAATGCAGCCGATGATAGCCAACACTAGCAGTGCAGTCTCGCATATAAATCGTAGTTGATAAGTATTGCAGCAAAAATAAAGATATAATGATCGATCATTCAACTCCACCCATATGTTTCTACAGGTGGATTTCTTTGCTACGCAATGACCTTCTTCTAATTGACAAAACTTTTCATCCTTTGTTAGGTGCCTTATTGGTTTGGGCAAGTCACACAGGTAGGCATCGTGGTGTTGCTTACATTTCTGAATGTTATTTAAAGAAATGGTTATATAAGAATCTCTTTTTATGCCAATATCTTAGTATTGATTTAAGAATCCTTCTCTGCGAGTCTCTAATTCTTTCTAAATTAAACTGACGTAGTCTATGGTTCATGTATATTGGGTAGAACTCAGAGATTAATACAGCGGGTACAAAACTCTTGTGCACGGTTTTGCTACAATATTCCACCTCGTAGTCATGTGACGCCATATATTAATCGTGGTAACTTGCTAAAAATGTCAGCTCGTAGGCACCTGCACATGGCCACCTTGTTATTTGGCGTCTTTAAGTCTGAAAAGCCGGCTTACTTATATGATAAATTAACTTGGTCGAGAGATGTTAACCTCCATAGCACAAGAGCCTCTTCATATCTCCTAGTCATACCGAGGCATCGGTCTACTGCTTTTCGTGGTAGTTTCAGATTTGCAGCTACCAAATGTTGGAACGATTTACCACCACCATTGCGTTCACTTAATATGTCATTGCACTTGTTCCATCTAAAACTTAGGCGGACATTACTTTGGAACCAGCAACAGAGTACACAATATAAACACCGCACTCTTCTCACCATTACATGTAATTTTATTATTTATTTATGCTCTTTGCCATTAGTATTTATAAGCTTAAATTCACACATCCATCACATTGTCATGCCATGTTTCGTGCTTTTAAGATAATTGTATGTTAGTTAAGTATAAAATTTATGTATCAAACTGTATTATTTTTTGTTATTGTCTTAGTGTAGTTATTAATTTCGCAAACTTATATAAAGGCCCCAATCCCAATGCAATCTCTGGGCCAATATTCAGAAATTTCAGCAGTAGGGCGTGGCGTCAATTTGACAGAGGATGGCGGCACCGAGGCACTACTTTGTCTATGGTCGGAGCATCGACCACAAAGTTTATAACTTTCTGCGCCCTACTTGACTCTGCTAATTAATGTTATAAAATCCTAAGTATAATATTATGTAATTATTTATTCTATTTTATTTATTTTGTGTATAATTTATGTGAGTTTGTATAATTTTATCTAATTTTATTTATTTATTTTTGTTTGTGTTGTCTCTGGGCCTACCTGAAAACCAGCGCTGCGGCTTTTATAATTAGTCGTAGCATTATGCTGAGGTAGGCACCATTTTTTTGGCCTGCAGACCAACGAAATAAAATTGTAATGTTCCTGTGTAAATGTCCTGTCATTGCAGTCCATAAATAAATGTTTTTTCTTTCTTTCTTTTTTAAATTGATACCAATACATTCGGCGACGAGCAAAACTTGCACCATATCCTGTTCCATTTGATGTGGAATAGGTATTATTTTATACAGATGATAGATATCTCTAATTATTAATGGCAATGTGGTTTCAAATATAAAAAAGTGATCTATCATTCTTGCTTTGACCTTCAACGATGCATATATATCTCTTATATTTTTGTAGCGTTATCTATCAGGCCAATAGAATAACGCTACAACAAGCAACGAAGTTCAACATAGAAAACACAGGTGTCACTATAGCCAGAAACACGCAACCGCAGAACAAATGTTCGAGATGCTGAATCGCGCTATCAAAGTTTACACAGACACTCAGTATATATACTCGTACAACGCCCAACAACAAACAGTTGGGCCGCGGCCCGCCAGGCACGATCACCTAGCCTGGTCGGAGGATCCCCCCTTTTCCCTCCACATTTTAATAGTTATTAATAGGTAAGGTGAGATCTCTGGGTGATTAGAGATTAATTTTAATTCCTTCTCGAGTTCGAGAATCATGTTAAAGTTCTAAGAACTAATTACTTCATAACAAATTCAATCACATGATTTGGTGATAAATTTCATTACTTTGCTTACACAATTTACTGTCATACTTCATTCCAATAGCATTACATTCTCATGGTTCCCATGCATTCTAATAACGGTGTCAAATTTTAAAACAATACTTTTCTAAGAAAAATGGACTTTGTTTATGCAGCTACATTACTTTTATATTTTGTTAATATTTTTTCTAATAATCTAAACATTACCATATACTCATTCTCTTCTGTGTGTGGTGGAATATATACAACATAACATGTAAATAAAAATCTATTTTGTTAATGAACTGCGACACATATCAATTCAAATTTATATTTATAAGTAACTCGAACCGCGGTGTGGCCACTAAAAGTACGCCGCCCTGCTTGCGGCCGTCTGCTCGGTCACAGCGAATTATCGGGTTACCTGGAAGTGTTATTTCCGCGTTTTGTATCGACTCACTGCAACTGGTTTCCGTGATGACGAATAAATCCGATCACGATCATTCTAGCAGCGATAAAAAATTAGATGTCTTAGTTCTAAGCCCTCTCACATTTTGATATAAAATGCTAAGGCTTTTATTGGTTTTGCGGAGTGATTTTGACTGTGCGCCGAAACCAAATCCATTCGCTAAATTCTACATTTCGTGGCAGAATTAGTTAATAAATGTTCTTGTACAAAATAAAGTAGCAAATAAAAATAGAATTATCAAATCTATAATCCAAGTTAACAATGAACATTATTAGTTTTAACATAAAATAAATGGGTTATACACAAAAAGTAGTATGACAAAAATATTTGAAATAAAGCTTTTCGTATTATTATGAAACTCTGTTTTTATTTAAAGATTTATTATCAATATTCGTACAAAAATATCACTAGAGATCAGTCTTCGATAATTTAGGAATAATTCACTTTTTTATTTTTATACGTCTACAGAAGAGATCGAATTGACAACAGAAAATAAAAAAAATGCGTCTTATTATAGTCATTATGAATGAGAATAAAACAAATATATCAAAATGAGGTCTTACTTCACCGTTATACAAATCTTAACAAAGAAATGATTGTCAGTTATGGCCAAAAAATATTTAAAAAATGTCAACAGGAAAGATATTATGCTCCTGTGGTCATTTAACAAACTATTATTTAAATATATCCTCGTCGGAGTCGTCCCACATAAATCCAGTCGGGCGTTTTTTTGTGGTAAATCGTGGCGTTTCGTTAAATATTTCAATAGAAATATCTGGTGTCAGTCTATCTGAAAGTCCGGGGGAATTCGGCTCAGTCGGAGCATCAGGTGTACCTGGTATCACGGGTGGATTAAGCATGGACAAATTCTCAGATGAGTTTGAAGAGTCTGATGGTGCTGCTCTCTCAAAGCAACCAGATGACAAATTGTGCAAAGACAAATCAGGATCAGAAGTAATTATTGTAATGTCAATGAAACGAGAGGCTATGACTGACTGATTTATTAAACTAAGTGAATCTACCCTCATACATACTTATAATATAATATGCCAAAACCCAACACTTTTCCCCCTTTAACATAAAATCTAACAATAAAACAAAACAAATAAATCAATGATACTCTATAGACTTATCCTACCCATCACCTATTTATAGATAATCTTAAATTACATTTTTTTTTATTTTGTGCGCGTACTAACGCCCTCTGCGCTCTGGCAGAAAGTGCTACGGGTGGTGGTGATGGTATCGCTGAGCCAGAGCTAACCGACTCCGCCGCCAACTCCCTCGATGTGTCCAACGCATCTTCACTCACATAATTACCTCTACTAACGTTATATTCCTTATCAGAAGCAGTACTCGCTCGCGACAATGAAAACCGAGACTTCTGATTGATTGGCAAGATTTGGTCCTGATGTCGCCGCCAAACGACTCCTTCACCCTACTACTTGGTACGATACCGGACCTGTTTGTTTTGTTATTGTCCCGGTAGACCATTTATTATTACGCGAGGGATTTACATAGTTCCGTGCGAGCACTGATTCTCCAATACACATACCAGGACGGGCCGTGCCACCGGCACTGGCTATTTGTCGACTTTGCGCGGCTTGCGCCACAGTCGTCACATTAGGTCGCAAAGCATCTAATCGTGTTCGCATTTGCCGACCTGTCAAAAGTAATGCCGGTGTCACGCCCGTAGTAGCATGTTCACAATTTCTATAGTACAATAAAAACATATTTAAAGCTTGCAATATATTTTCGCCTGCAAAAACGGCTCTTTTAATTATTTTCTTTACTGTTTTGACAGCGTTTTCTGCCGCTCCGTTTGCCTGCGGACGAGTGCACGTTGCACTCGTTACATGTTTGATCATATTTCTAGTACAATAATCATTAAATTCCTGTGAAAGGAACGGTGGTCCATTATCGGTAACAAGTTGTGAGGGTAACCTAAATCTACTGAATACAGACATCAAAGCAGTTATCGTAGATTGTGCATCCGTCCGATCCATGGGAAGAACCTCTATCCACTTAGAATGAGCATCCACAATGATCAAATATCGCTTGTCCAAGTATTCAGCAAAATCTGCATGAAGACGTTGCCATGGAAAACAAGGAAATTCCCACGGATGTAGTTTGGCTTGTGGCGGAGCGTCACGTACCATGCGACATGGCTCGCATGATCGGCAAATATTTTCTAAATCACTGTCCAAACTTGGCCAATACACATAATTACGCGATAAACTTTTCATTTTGTTAATACCTAAATGACCCTGGTGTAATTCCTTTAAAATATTTTTCTGTAAAGTGGAAGGTATTATTATGCGATATTTATAAATTAAACAACGAAAATCGACACTCAGGTCATTCCTACGAATAAAATAAGGTTTCTCCTCTTCAGAACTCGGTATCGATGGCCACCCAAACTTAACATAGCCCACTATTTTACATAATAGTGTATCTTTGTGAGTTTCCCTACTAACATATAGAAAATTGATAGGCATATCTTCTAATACTAAATTAATATAGCTCACAGAGTTGGTGGGACGACTAAATGATCTGTCACTAACTTCACAAGTTCATCAAATTGTTTTGTCTCGGGATCCACGGGAGCACAAAGATCACACATCAGCGAATACGTAGTTTCGCCTACCACAGTGATCAACAGCGGCACCCACAATTCATCTTGAATTTCATTGAGTATAATATACTGCCTAACGCGACGAATGTATGCCGGCCACTGTTCTGAATTAATAACAAATGCTTCTAACTTCCCGATTGGCATTTTAAAAGCACAAAACACGCACTTGGACTCGAAAATTTATAATTATTTTACTCCTCGTCGCCAATGTATTGTCAATGAAACGAGAGGCTATGGCTGACTGATTTATTAAACTAAGTGAATCTACCCTCATACATACTTATAATATAATATGCCAAAACCCAACAATTATGTTTAGAGATGTGCTAGGCAATATCGAATACCTTATTTGCTTTATCTGGATTTGGCCTTTTTCATAATGTGGACAGATATTTTGAGGGGCACACACCAACTGGTGGATTCCTAAGGTACAGTCGGCAACGGAGATAAGTTTTTATAGCAAAACTAATGTATAAATTTTGTGATTAATATTTTTATCTGTAGGTTTAGTCTAATAGTACACTGCTACCAAATTTAACATAAATGTATACAATGGTTTTCTTAATAAACTAATCCTGATATAGCAGCCCTGTACAGTTATCTCCGTTGCCATGTGTACCTATCTTTAAAAGGTCGTGTCGCGCTATTCTCAAGTAGTTGTTGAATTTCAGGTATTAGTGACTCATTCATCCTGTAGATCTCAATTTCTTTACTGTCAATGTCTCAATTATTTTGATTTCTGTATTCTTGTCAGGTTTTTTCTACCGCCGATCGGCTCGCACACCGCAACCGATCGGCCCACGAGCCGCAGCTGATTGGCTCAATTTCTATCAAAAACTGGAAGACGGGTACAGCAAAATGAGCAAACGAGGAAGAGAACGGACAAGAAGGATCATCATCAACAACGAAATGCAAAGGGGCAGTGGCGAAGACAGGGGGCTCCAGATTCAGTCTTGAAAATCATTTCGAACTACGCAATACCCTTCATAAAGAAACCGCCATCCATTCCTTTAACCGCCAACTTGCGGTGAAGGTTCCAAACAAAGGTTTCGAACCTAATGACGTCGGAGATATCATCCCTCCTAAGAGCAGGCGTAATCGAAAGATCCAGTGCCACAACAGAGTTCTTGTCACGACTTTTTCTTATCCCGAAGCAAAATGGCAAGGTTCGTCAAGTATGCGACCTACGACGACTGAATCAGCATTGAGTGTTTTAATGTACTTAAAGGGAATACCTCAGCAATACCCCTCTGTTATGTTCGTATGGACAAATCACATTTTATTAAAAAAACTTTACAAATAAAAGTTTTTCGGATAAAGTTAAGTTCGTTTATATTAGCTACATTAGACATATTCAGCAGTTATGTTGCTATAAAGAACTAAAAACAATTTTAGGAGACATAATCACGTTATCGCTTCATGAATTTAGGAATCTGCAGACCTGAATGATTCACAACCCAAATGTCTTAAAGCTTGAAACTACTAATTGTAAATCACACGATTCACGAAAAACATTGACGATATTAGTACAACAAATGATATACAAACAGAAATAGAACTACTTCAGAATGAAAATGACTTTTATGATAACTTAATACAAACTGAAAAATTGTACTTGCAGTTAGTTGTAAAAATATCAATATTTCTCAAAAATGACAAAGGAATATTTCTTACCGGAGTTAACGCCACATTAAAACGACTCCTGAAAAAAATACCACTGCGGGGTTGCGCTATGAACGAATATTTCAAAAATGTCAAAGACCATGCATCAAGTTCAAATGTTGAAAGTCATTTCAAAGATTTAAAAACTATTTACTTTGTCACGAAAAACGAACGCGTGATATTAGACGAGTTCTTAGTAAGTCACCATGGTTTTAAAAATGGAGCTGTGAAACTTAGTGCCAGTGACATTTTGCACACTATAGACGCAAATAAAGGAACGCATCTCCCTCCACCTCTGGCAACGAAACAAACAGAAAATAAACGAGCAAAACCAAACCGTATGGAGTGCGTAAATCACGATTTTGAGGCGCAGTCTATTTTTCAAGATAACCCGATGAAAATTGACAATTGGAGAGGGCTAGTGGTACCCAAAAATATAAAACCCAAACCAATATATATTTTACAGAACGGCTACGTGGCAAATACAAAAACCACTGAAAACAGGACCATAATAACTAACACATGCGCCTTAGATTCTGTTTGTCAAACATTTGCGATAGCCTACAAAGATAGACCAACATTTAAAGAATCTGTTGATGCGAATATAAATATAGGAGAATTTCATGTGTCATGACTTTTTTTTATTAGTCATCATATACATATGTATTAGATAATGTGCTTATATATATTTTGTTTATTTTTCATATATTGAACTCTAATTTGAATATGCGGTGTTAACCTTTAATTAATTGTTACACTTGTTATTTTTAATAGTTTTATGTTTAAATAATGTATTAGTGTAAACAATTGTTGACCTAATAAATAAATAAAATGTTCCACTTATACGATTGCTTACAGTGAACCCTAAAATGGCCTGGAATGCGTTCTGTCTTAGTGCAGTCGGCAATTGCATGGTCTTGCGCACATTTAACGCAACGTGGTGTAAGGTTTCAGTTACTTGACCCATGACCGAAATTTTGACAACGATAACATTTAGTCCCAATTGAGTTCTTTGGTTTGAATTTTTTGTATTTGTACAACACAGCTGCAAAGATATTTTATTTGACGAAACTTGGCTATTTCAGTTCTAGCTGGTAAGTGTACTAGATAGAGAGGGCATAAGTTTGGGTATTTGGTTGATAGCAAGGTTTTGATACTAAGTACCTTATAGCCATATTGAGTGAGTTCAGTTCGAATGTCATCTTCTAACTCAGGGGTAAGCCGCACAGAACGACCTTATATGGCAGTTCATCTTTATGGGTAAACGTGTGAAAGAATACATTTTTAACCCTAAATCCATCTTGGAGAGCTTGGTGGCCTCCAGCTTTACTACCGTAAACAGCAACTTTGTTCTTACTCAAGTACTTCAGATGAAATTCCTTGGTATATTTGGATATCATTGTATTAAGAGTTCCATGAGTCCAAGGTTTAATATCAATAAATAGATATATGGAGATATTTTAGCAGATTTACCTTTATTAGGCTTGCCTCCGATAGTAGTAAACACAGTTGGTTCGCAGTTCCCATCATTGGTATCAGTTTCAAGAGGTTTGAAAGTATTTTCCGTGGAAATTTGATGATGTAATGGATTACATCATCAAATTTCCAAGGAAAATACTTTCAAACAACCAAACGCAACAACCAAAGAAGACTTTTTTTCTTTGGTTGTTGCCATCCTGCTGCGTCATCGGCCGGTCTTTTACTGGCTGGTGAGGATGATCTTTGTAGAAACTTATCCATTACTAGGAAATATCGATATGTCTATATCGACACCTTATCTTATACTATAACAAACAAAGCATAATAATAAAATGATTACATTAATTTCTTCTTTTCACTAGCTGTATTATTAAATAAGTTATTCAATATATATATATTTTTTTACTATTTAAATAATATTTATTTTCAGAAACAATATAAATTATTATTAAATATAAATTATTATTTAAAAAGACGAAGACATAGGCAAGGGTTAGTCCCGCTATTGTATGGTCCCGGTCCTTTTAGATCTACGTCAGACAATCTTCTTCTTCTTCTTATCGTTTGGTTAGTGGCCAACCTGGTGACAGAGTTATTGAGATCGCTCATATTTAGGCCTCTGTCGTGATCTAACGACTGATAACAGTCGGGACCGACTTTTAACGTGCCCTCCGAAGCACGGAGACGCTCAGATGAAATACCACTATGCGGTCACCCATCTATAGGGTTACCGCGCCCTTGGTAGCTTAACCCGCTGATCGTTTACCGAACAGCGAGTGCACCTAGCTATGAGCGCAATAGAACGTACAACTGAAAAGAAAGTGCACCTATAATTTTGTCTCTCCCGTTTTACTTTTAGGAGTGTATATGTTACTGTAAAAGTCCGAACTACGGTAAATCCTAAGATTTTCCGGTAAATCCTAAGACTTACCAACTCTAAAGTCCGAGTCGTTCTATGATCATCGTTTATTTCGGACTTTTACTACCATTCACTTGGTAAATCTTAGGATTTACCGACTTGTGTTGGTAAACCCTAGGATTTACTGGTAAAACCTAAGATTTACCGTAGTTCGGGCTTTTACAGTAACATATAAATAAAACGTCTGTTTGCGATATTAAATCAGTCTTTCATTTATTCAAAATATTTATAATAAATGATCAAACAGTGGAAAGAAATATTAATTGCAATGTAAATTTTAAAATAATCAACAATATTAATTACCAATACCAACCAAAAATTTAAAAAACAAAAAAAATTAACATTGAGAAAATGATACCAATTGTAAATATAAACTACAAAAAATAATCAACATCCAGACATACATATTAATTACAAATAATCAACATTGAGGAAAAGGCACTAATTGTAAATTTACTACGAGATATCTTAATAATCAAAGCGTTAATCTGTTTTAAACTCAGTATGATTTATTACAATTTTATTACATTACAATTCGTTATAATTATACACAACAATAAAACATTATTAAGTACTCTTCAAAACCTACTAACTCTTTGCTAAAATGGCTGCTGCGTCTTCAATTTAAATCCCCGTATCCATAGGATATAACCAGTTAACATTTTATTATAAGACAGCGTCATTTTAGCATATCAAATAAATCAATAGAAAACTATTATTTTATTGAGTAAATTTAATTACATTTTTCTTAAAAAAAACTATAAATCTCCAGAATTACCTAAAGGTTTATAAATGAATAAATATAAGACTTGCTTAAAAAAGGCTTTGAGTTTGAATTTAAGTTAACATTTTATTATTAGGCAGTAACATTTTAGCATGTCGAACAAATCAGTTGAGAAATTATTATTTTGATAGGTGAATACAATAACATTGCTTTTAAGAATAGTATAGGTCTATAATTTAAATAGAACATTAATTTTCCTGGTCGGTATTCAATAACAAAATTAAATTCTTGCATCTGTTCCCACCATCGAGCTACCCGCGGGAGCAGGTCCCTTTTTTGAAAAGTAGCCTTCAAGAAATTGCAATTAGTCACAATTTTAAACGAAATTCCGATAAGATACACTCGAAATTTATGTAACGATGATACCACTGCTAATGTCTCAAGATCATAAGAGGAATAGTTCTGTTCCTCTGGGGTTGTTTGCCTACTGAAATATGCGACAGGTCTTAAAACACTATCATATTTCTGAAGAAGGATACCAGCGACGCCTAATTTACAAGCGTCGGTGTGCAGCTTTGTAGTTAAATTTGGATCATTTAGAGCCAATGTAAGCTTACGCATTAATTCACTGTAACTTTCTAAATGAATTTTCTTGGCTTGAACTGCAGATCCATTTAATATCCTTCTTCAACAAATATGTCAGTGGTTTAGCTATAATTGAAAAATTTGGCACAAATCTCCTAAAAAAGCTAGCTAACCCGAGGAATTGTCGAACATTATGTTGACTAGTGGGAGTTGGGAACTTCTCTACTGCTTCTACCTTCCTTGATCCGGGTCGAATGCCATCATTAATAGTAATCTCAAACCCTAAATATTCTACTTTAGGACTAAAAAACGTGCACTTTGAAAGATTCAATTTGAGACCAGCTTGAGAAAATAACTGTAACGTCGATTCTAAGCGTGACATGCCTTCACTAAACGATTTTAACTGAATTATTATGTCGTCTAGATATGCCAAAGCCTCCCTGTGACGAGTCCTTCCCAGTTCTTGGTTCATTAGACGCTGAAAAGTCGCAGGTGCATTTGCAAGACCTAACGGTATTCTGTTAAATTCAAAATGGCCGTCTGGAGTCACGAATGCAGTGTTATGCTTATCCTCTTCTCTAATAGGTATTTGGTAATAGCCAGATTTGATTTTAAATCTAATGTAGTGTATCTAGTATATCTAGCTGATCGTCAACAGGGGCATAGGATAATTTTCTTTAATAGTTTTCTTATTTAAAGCTCTATAGTCTATGCAAAGTCGAAGTTCACCACTTTTCTTTTTAACAAGAACGATTGGACTAGCGTAAGCCGATGTCGATGGACGGACTACACCATTATCTAATAACTCAGAAACCATATGTCTTACCTGTTCTTTTTCCTTAATAGCTAACCTATAGGGTCTATAAACTACAGGTTATTACAGGTTGTTATAAAGGTTTATCGCCATATTGCCATCAGTAGTACAGCCTAATTCACTCAAATTGAATGCAAAACAACTTCTATATTGATTAAGTAAAGACAATAGCTGGTTCTGTTCGGCAGGAGACAAATTTATACCAGTGTTCACATTTAAATTGCTAATTGAATCTATGCACGAAACTGTATTAACTTTAAACTGTCTTCACAGGCGACCCTTCCTCTAGCAATAAGTCTGTCTTTAAGTAGCGAAACAGGAATGACACTCCAAGAATTTAGTACTATTTCGCCTACCCCATCTTTAATACGGAATAACCCTGTTAAAACTGAGAAAATCGAACCATCATTAACCCTAATACCTCCATCTAAAAATATCCTTCCATTGTAACTACGTATACGTATACATATCAACAATAGTGGTACCAGAAACAATGGTATCATTTTTGCAGTACAAACCCATCTTGTTATTTGCTGTGTTTATATCAGCGAACTCCTTAATTTTCAAATGGTCCTTAGTTTTATGAATTTCAATATGTGTTTGCTCTGTAAAAGTGTGACCAATTATTATGGCCACCTGCATGATACTGTCTGGTACTATCACTAATTCTACGTTTGCGGATACGTTGTCAATAGTAATACAAACAGTTTGTTTTCCTAAGGACACAACTGTTGAATTGCCAAATCCTACTACAACTGAATTGTCTAATTCATAACCAATGCCAATTTTTTTGAATTAAGATAACTTCATCATGGAACACTCGCTAGCTAGGTCAATAAACGACTCATATGGAATATTATTAATTTAAGCGATTTTAAAATATTTATCATAAGCATTATGATAAATATTTTAAAATCGCTTAAACTTGCACACTTTCTTCTTCTAAATCTACTTTAAGCTTAAGTCTTCAGGATATTCTTGTATCGGAGTATGAATGCCGCTCAAATTTATTTATTTGATGTTGTGTGTGTGTACCTATATTATATGTATATTGTTTTGTTGTTTGTGTTAATTTACTAACATTAGGCTTTAAGTATATTTTGTTACTAACATTTTGGATCTATGGTCTGCCAATAAATTATTATTATTATTATTATAGAAAATAGTCAGTTAACATTTTACTATTAGGCAGCAACATTTTACTATTAGGCAGCAACATTTTAGCATGTCAAACAAATCAGTTGAGAAACTATTATTTTGATAAGTGAATACAATAATATTGCTTTTAAGAATAGTATAGGTCTATAAAATTACCCAAACGTACAGTTTATTAACTGTACCTTTAGGTAACACTCGTAATATTTAAAAAAGTCTACTTATAAATCTCTAATGTGTCATGTCTAAAAAATACAGCTTACTTGGCTTGGTTTATATCAAAGTGACATGTGTCATTACTAATTGTTTGCAGAAAAAATAATAAACTGGGATTTTTTCCAATGACTTTGTTGAATCTGCTATGCCATGATTCCGCCAAGTAAGTTGTTCTATGGCATTCATTATGGCACCACCAAATGAGATCTGGACTAGCCAGCCACTGAGTGTCAAAAGTCATTGAATTTTGTCATAGCTTCATCGTCGAAGCTGAAAAATATACCTATTAAACGATTTTTTTAGTTTTAGCTATAATATCATCATCAGATGAGTCTAAGTTACTATCTGGGACATAATCTGTATCGGTATCAGTACTGAAATCACTATTATTATCTGTGTTATGCTTTGGGTGAGAAGAATGTCTGTTTAGTACACTTTCTTCTTCTAAATCTACTTTAAGCTTAAGTCTTCAGGATATTCTTGAATCGGAGTATGAATGCCGCTCAAACTTTAAAACAAATCTAATGTGCTTGGAGAGGCTCATAACCTGTAAGTATTAATTAATTTATTTTACTAGTTATTTACTTGCTCTTTATTTATTTACTCTAGGCAAATTAAAAAAAAACATTTTTCGATTATTTATCTGAAATTCCCGATATCTATTAAACGGCTTAACCGATTTTGGAAAAACATATCTAAAAACGACGGTTAAGAAATTAGCTTTCATACAAAAATAACCGCATTTAAATCTGTCCACCGTTGTAGTAGTGGTGTAGGAAAAGAATTGACTTCATACGTACCCTTATTTAAAATATCAGCCTCATTTTCTGTCGTTCTCAGTGGGGTCAACGGAGAATACATGTGAGCTAATGGAGAAATCAAGTCATCTAAAAGATATAAATACACCTTTAAGCCCCAAGGCGGTCAGTAAATCAATCGTTAAATTGTAATGGTTTCTAATAGTAGGCTAATATCCCACCAATTTTATGGAGGAGACCTGTGCCCAGCAGTGGGACGATTATGGGTTGAGATGATGATGATGATTCACAGTTCTTTCTAAGATATCGCTTTCTTGTTCATTATCAGCACTCGTCTATGTTGTTTGAACAATTTGTTCATTTTGTATATTACAAACATCAATAACCTCTGCAGCGCCCTGACACCGTACAACGGCGGTAACTTAAAATAGGGATAAGCGCCCGGCCACCGTTCTATGGTTATCTCTACCCGTTTCAGAAATGTCACAATAAAATGCCTTAAACTATATCTATCCTCTTCGAATTCATAAGAAATTGAAGCTAATAAAATGAGACGGCAATAGAATACAAACATATGCACACTTTTGTTGTTTGTTAGTACAGAAACGAGACCAGAAAGTTTCACAAGTTTATGAGAATTTTTACAAATGTTTGCAGTGATTTCTTTGAATCTCAGTAATCATTAGAAATATGTTGTTTACATATTTTAATTTCTTACTTTTTGTAGTTTTTAAGGATTCAAGTAATTTGCAGAACAACCGATAGTTTTATAGCTACGGCCTTTTTTTCAGCGACGATAGGTTTTGCAAATATTTTTTTCTTCTGTCGAGTAATAAAAAATCTGTCGGCTCTAACCAATTGATTTGTTAAGATAAGACTTGTAAATGAGTTTAAAATCCACCAAAACACATAAATATAACCAATAACCTGATAGATTTGGCCAAAGAGACATTCGAACTTACATCTGTTCTGAAACAACAAAATAGCTTTTATGATCCCTTTTGTTAATTATTTCTGTCGATAAATATTGAGTGTAAAGGGTAAATTTCGATTGATGTGAATAAAATAACTAATTGTTAATATTATATAAGCTTTTTTATTCATGAATTAGTTTATTTTGATTTCCATAAGTCGTTTTTTGAAAACTTCGTCAAAATTAACACATTTCTCTGATTCGATCGACTATAGTATTTCCATTTAAAGATAAAAATTAAATAGATTACTTTATAAATACTGCAAATTTAATCTAGATTTCAAATATATATACTTTATAATATGTATGCCTATAAATTTACGACGAAATTGGCGTTTGAACGTTCTCCGCTGATGTTGCTTCGCGTACAAAATTCGAACTGGGCGCTTGACGTCATATTGACATTTTACATTTGGGCGCTCGAGAGGATAACGTTCCTTAAATAATATAAAGGTAGTGTAAATTCTGATGGCTGTATATTCAATTCTTTTTCAAGTTTAAGTAGCTCCAAATCTAACTTGTATTTTTCTCTTTTATTAATTTGAAGCTTTTCTTAAGCAATTTCGACTTCTATTTCCATTTTTTGTTTCTTAAAATCCAATAAGCCATTTGTTACATCATCTTCACTTATAGATTGACGTGGAGGATGAAAATTTCTACGTATTGGATTTTGAGGTCGAGGATACCTGATGAGTTCGATAAAAACAGGCACGGAGTTTCATTTGATCCCGAAGATTTTGGTTTTTGAAGGCCATCGATTGCTGGAGAATTCTTTCCTATGATTTTTAATATCAATTCATGATAATTGTCATATTTGCATTTTTTTCCTTCCCCAGAACCAGACTGCAGACTCTTTTCCTGAAAGACAGTAATCAAACAATGTAAAATAAATCGTTTAAACACAGTGACAATATTTCATACATACCTACACAATATAATACATATCTAATTGATAACTAATTTACTTAAAATTGGTTATCGGTCTAAATGAATAAAAAACTTATTGATGACGTTTAAACTAGTTGAAGTTAAACCTTACCAATGTCGTTTTGCACCAATTTTTTTCCATGTAGTGTCACGAACGTATTTCCAGTCTTTATTGAAAAATCCCAATGCTGTTATTGTTCGGCTATTTCCTTATATTTATTTATTTTTATCTCATGGGTCAATTGGTCACAAAACTTCCCAAATAGCGTATTTCGATTTTCGTAAATAAGGCCCAAAATAGTAAGCTTTTTGTGCATTCCCATTTTACACGCGATCAAAACAAACAATCGAAGTTGCACTAGTGGCTGATTCATTCGATTACTTTGTTGTTTTATTTTTGTTTTACCCTCATTTATCTTTATAAAACATAATGATCAGCAAATATGTCACAGATTGACGTTGTGGTATATGTAGGGGGTGGTGACGGTAAGTTAAATAAAAAGTACTCACGTTTGGTAATTATTGTATAATGTCACATTACCACACACATACATAAATAATAAGCAATACTAAGCGCTCTCATTTTTTAATACTACTTGGGTGACAAATGATCCACCTGATGTGAAGCAGTTACCGTAACCTATGGACGCTTGCAATACCAGAGGTACCACTTATGTGTTGCCAACCCTTTTTTACACCAGGGCTTTAAGGTGGGAGTATCCCTGGAATAGGAATACGTTTCTTTCAAAACGCATCCCTAAATGAGCGCTGGAGACCTATACTCCCACACAAGAACACAACTACACCGCTGTGCGTAGTTATTTGGCTGTGGTCTTCTGTAAGGTGGAGGTCCTTCCTCATTCGGGCTTGCTCTCCTAAGAGCAAGCCCGACAACAACAACGATGACAACAATATCGGGACTAGGTAGTACGTATGTACCATTTTTGGTAACCTATACAATGCAAAGAAGGTCCATTGAATATACCTGTATTTGTCATGTAATTCTTTTCATTTCTTAAGGTTTTGAGGGTCATACAGGTATGAAAAAAAGTAGGAAACTTCTAACGGTTTGGGGTGTTGCATGAGATTCAAAATCTTGGTAATAGTTTACAAATATCCTTGAAGTGTTAGTTATAGGGTTATTTATTTATTAGTGGTTATACTAATAATACTTGTGCTAATAAAAATGTAGCAACACTAAGATAAACAAAAAAACTCCTTTACTTCTAGTTTGTTAGTACGATGACGTGAAATGCGATATGACAGAGATAGTAATAATTATGTACTTTCATCGACAAGCTTGGTATTGCGTATCATATGAAAAATAAAAGACGCTCGGGCGTGGCGGGAATTTGATTTGGTTTTGGAATAGAATGTTTTCGCGGTTATTGTTTAGCTCGAGGATGGATTACATGAGAAAAATGAAAGACGCTCGGGGGTTTTGGCGGGAATGTGATTTTGTCGTTTGTGCGGTTATCTTAGTATATATAAATCTCGTGTCACAATGTTTGTCCTCAATAGACTCCTAAACCACTTAACCGATTATAATAAAATTCGCACACCATGTGCAGTTCGATCCAACTTGAGAGATAGGATAGTTTAAATCTCAAATTATAGTCGCAATTTTAATTTATTGCTAATTATTTGTCTGTTATTATTTGACAGTCACAATTATCTGTTAACTCCAAATGATCCTAACAGATGTCGATACCTTTCGACTGGGTTGAGTAAGTAATCAATAGATGGCGCTGCTATGGTAAATCTACGAACGTGTCATATAAGCTACATTTTAACAGCATAATTACCACGTGTTGTTGACGCTATAAAATTAATTAAATTTATTTTGTAGTGAACGAAATACCGTATAATTCAATTATTTCCACTTTTTAAATTTTTGGTGTTAGCATAGCCGGCCACATGTTACTTAGACTGAAGTGTAAATTGCATTCATATCATAATGAAGATAATACTATATATTATAATATTATTATAATTTAATTCTTGCTTCCAAATGACGTCATTTGGGGTAACTAAAATTTGCGATCGTGCATCCGATGGACGTAATTTTGAAACTACATTCAAAATTCAAGGCCAGGTGTACCATAAAATCGGATCACTGATGCCAATGCCTGATAACAATCCGAAATTTCTTCAAATTTATTTTATGTGCGATTGTGAAGAGCGCGTGACGACTCGGTGCCTGTATAATTTTATTGAACAAGCAGAGGAAAGAGCAATTGTGATATTATTGGAATTTTTTTTAGAAGATCACAATCAACTAATTCAATTGATCAAAAGAGTTTCGCCACGACTGCAAAATGACAATTATTAAATCGTCATAAACAAAAACAAAGTACCATTAGGTGAACATGCTGGTAGATTCAACGCTCCAACTGTTGATGAGGTTGCTGTTATCATGGTTGGTGATCCAGTTGACAAAAGATCTATAAAAATTACACGGCGAGACAACACTGTCAGTACGATTTCGGATCTACACCGTTCATATGACGCACTACAATATCCATTGATATTTTGGCAAGGACAAGATGAATATCACCTTAATATCAAACAGTATGATCCAAATACCGGTAAATTTGACAATTATCTATTTACTTTCTTACTGTATGTATAGATTTTAATTTCGTATTGCATTTTATTTTTTTAGGTGATTACAGAAATAATAAAGTTAGCTCAATGAACTACTACGCACACCGAATAATGGTTAGACAACATCAAGACAATTATATCCTTCGATATCGTCAGCTGTTCCATCAATACATTGTTGATATGTATGCTAAGGTCGAAAGCGAACGCTTGCGATTCCTTCAATTCAACCAGGCAAAACTACGATCGGAAGAATATATTCACTTACGAGATGCTGTTGCTGGAAACATCGATGGAAATTTAAATCCCAATGACATCGGTAATGCTTTCATTTTACCTTCAAGCTACATCGGCAGTCCACGGAACATGCAGGAATACGATAGGCTGTATACGATAGAGTGGCAAAAGCGAGGTTTGCCTCATGCCCACATTTTGGTTTGGCTTAAAGATAGAATCCGTCCTGAAGAAATCGATCAAATAATTTCAGCCGAAATTCCAGACCCATTAATTGATCAAGAATTATTTGATATTGTCACCAAACACATGATCCATGGGCCATGCGGTGCTTTCAACATGACGTCACCGTGCATGGAAAATGGAAAATGTAAAAAAACTTCCCAAAGCCGCATACAAATGACATGATCTTGATGGTTATCCAATGTATCGCCGCAGAAGTACTGAGAATGGTGGCCACATATTTACAATGCGACTGCCGAACTTTCCAAAACAAGTTGAGTTTGATAATCAGTGGGTGGTACCATACTCACCACTACTTTCAAAAACTTACAAAGCTCATATCAATGTTGAGCTTTGCAGTTCTGTTAAATCAATTAAGTATATTTGTAAATATGTAAACAAAGGCAGTGATTTGGCCATATTTGAAGTACAAAACATAAATAAAAATGACGAAATAGCACGATACCAAATGGGCAGATACATTAGCAGCAATGAAGCTATTTGGCATATTCTCAGCTTTCCCATCCACGAAAGAGATCCTGCTGTCCAACATCTGGCAATACATCTTGAAAACGGTCAACGTGTATACTTCACTGAAGAAAATGTTCTCCAAAGAGCGTTCGAAGCTCCGAAAACGACTCTAACTGAATTTTTTACATTGTGTCAAAAACCTGATGTTTTTGGCCAATTCGCGAAGATATTGGTGTATGGTGATGTTTCACGTTATTTCACATGGAACAAATCCAGTAAAAAATGGGAGCCACGGAAACAAGGAAAACCACATCCTTCCATTACAGGCATATTCAAAGCTAAGACATTGGGGAGACTTTACACGGTACATCCAAAGCAACGTGAGTGCTTCTATTTACGTTTGTTATTGGTGAATGTTCCCGGACCAACGTCTTTTGAATTTTTACGAACAGTTAATGGTCGAGTATTCAATACATACTAGGATGCATGTCGTGAACTGCAATTGCTAGAAGACGATAACCATTGGGACTTAACGCTTGCTGATGCTGCGTTGACATCAACACCGAATAACATTCGTCAGTTGTTTGCAATTATTTTGACGACATGTTATCCCTCGCAAGCACAAACTTTGTAGAAAAAATATAAAAATTGTATGACAGAAGACATCTTGCACCGAATTAGACAAACAAATCAATGCCAAAACATAGATTATACACCAGAGATGTACAATGAAGCATTGGTCTTGATCGAGGATTTATGTGTTCTTATTTCAAATTTACCACTTAATCATTATGGTATGCCATCACCTAATCGTCCAGCCACCGACTTAGTCAATACCGATTTACAACGAGAAAATCAATATGACCATGGAAGTTTAGCAACAATTATCATGAACAGTGAACCATTACTGACAGCAGAACAAAAAATTATTTATGATCGGATTATGCTGGCTGTTGCTGCTGAACAAGGCAGTTTTTTTTCTTGGATGCACCCGGTGGAACCGGTAAGACATTTTTAATATCGTTGATTCTTGCCAAAATACGGTCGCAACAAAAATCGCATTAGCAGTAGCATCGTCAGGCATTGCGGCTACTTTACTGGATGGTGGGCGAACAGCACATTCAACATTCAAGCTGCCATTGGACGTTCATAATAAACCAGATGCAATGTGTAACATCAAAAAGAATAGTGGAATAGCTGCAGTGTTGCGGAAGAGTTCTATAATAATTTGGGATGAGTGCACAATGGCACACAAATATTCACTTGAAGCATTAAACAGAACTATGCAAGATTTAAACAGCAATAATATACTTTTCGGTGGTGCTATCTTACTTTTGTCTGGTGACTTCCGGCAGACCTTACCGGTTATACCTCGCTCTACTTTCGCGGATGAGATTAATGCATGTTTGAAACAATCATTCTTATGGCGAAGTGTTGAAACACTTCGATTGACCATAAATATGCGAGTACAATTGCAAAATGATCCATCAGCACAAATATTTTCCGAACAACTACTAGATATTGGGAACGGTAAAATAGAACTGCAACCAAATACGCAATGCATTAAACTACCAGACAATTTTTGCACTGTTGTTCAGGATAACAATGAATTGATTCAGAGTATTTTCCCGGATATACAGAATAATTATTTGAATCATGAATGGCTTAGTCAACGGGCGATTTTGGCAGCCAAAAACGTTGATGTTGACGAAATTAACTTCCAGATACAACAGTTGTTACCAGGCGATCTGATGTCTTTTAAATCAATCGATACTGTTGTTGATGAAAATGAAAGTGTAAATTTTCCGATTGAATTTTTAAATTCATTAGATATCCCTGGAATGCCACCACATAATCTTCGATTAAAGATTGGTTCCCCTATTATTCTCCTCCGTAATTTGAATCCACCTCAATTATGTAACGGTACGCGTTTGGTCATCAAAAAGATCACCGGAAACATTCTTGAAGCAACCATTTTAGCTGGGAAGTTTAAAGGAAAAGTGGTCCTGCTGCCACGTATTCCGATGATACCATCAGATTCTACCATACCCTTCAAAAGGCTACAGTTTCCAATTCGTTTAGCTTTCGCCATGTCCATAAATAAATCTCAAGGTCAAACAATGTCTATTTGTGGTTTAGATTTGGAAAATCCATGTTTTTCTCATGGGCAACTATATGTTGCGTGTTCACGTGTTGGGAAACCGTCGAATCTATTTGTGTTAAAGACAGGTTAACCAAAAACATTGTGCACCGATTGGTGTTAAATTAAATTGAAATTGAAAGTATTTATAATTCAAAAAAATAGATATTAATGTTTAAAAGTTTAAGACTGTCTGCCTTGCCTACCTCATTCATGAGTTTAAGCGTCACATGTTATTTACTGTATTATACTTTAATATACTTATATTTGTTATAAAATTAAATGGAAATAATAAATCTGATAAATTTTTATTTTGTACCTATTGATTTCTGCTTAATATCAAGTGTAAGAACATTTTAATTAATTGTGTTCAACGTACTTCCCCTTCAAATCTCAATCCAGTGAATTTGTATACCAACATCAACATTTTCGTCTTTGTTCGTAAATAATTTCATTGTACTAAAGGGTTATAGTAGTAGAAAGTCAAATAAGGAGATCACCATATTTTTTTACAAATACCATCTGTGTGAAAAAGCATAGTGGACTCCGTGACTGATGTTCTCTTACTTTTAGATTTACAGGTTGTTACTCTTAGATTGTTTACTATAATGTAATATAACAAAAACTTTAGCCACAGCAACGCGTGGCCGGGTCAGCTAGTTATTATATAAATGTGTAGCAGTGTTTTAGTACGTGCGTTAATTTTGTGATTTAAATATTTCAAGTATACTTTGGGCTCAAATTCTATAAACGTTTTATTGGTGTTAAGTATATCAAGATTTATCAAACATATTTTGTGCAATTTGCAAAGGAAAAACTGATAAAATTTTACTTTTCGATAAGGAAAAATAAAATAAAAGTACAAAAAATATTATGTGCTCGTCAAAAATACAAATAAAAATTTAGTTACATAGTTTTACCTAAATTCTAAAGACATGTCTGATTCACCAACCCGCATTAGGCCAGCGTGTGTGAATTAAGGCCTAAACCCTCTCTCTCTCTTCATAGAGGAGAAGAGACCCGTGCCCAGCAGTGGGACATATATGGGTTGCTATTATTATTATTATAGTTTTACCTAACTGTATTGATACTAATATTGGGCATCATATCAAATGTTAGCAAAATTTCACCGCAGTTGGGAAAAAATATTTAGATGAGGAAAGCTCTATGAGTACGACCCCACCTCAGCCATCGACTTCAGGACCATATTAAATAACAACACAAATGCGGTCTGTAGCCTTAGTAGTTATTGTATCCAATTTGCAGTCTACTGACTGCTGAAATAGTTACTTTGTCCAAGATAGATGTAATTTGTATTATTATCATCATACATTAAGTAAAATAATTATGCATAGTAAATCTGCCAAACTTAAGTGGGACTGGGCGGGACACATTTCTCGTATGCATCCTGAGAGATGGGCTCGTGTCGTCACACAGTGGATGCCTGAAGATGGGCATCGCCGCCGAGGCCGACCTAGAAAACGCTGGCGTGACGACCTGGATGCATATGAGAAGGATTGGTGGAATAAGGCAATGGACAGACGGGACTGGAAGTCAATGGGGGAGGCCTTTGCTCAGCAGTGGGACAATATAGGCTAGTAAAAAAAAAAAAAAGTAGAGAATATTGTTTTATTATACTTTTTATGAATTTTATTATATCAATTATATTTTAGTACAAAATATTGTTTTATTTACTGAACTTTATTACTTGTAACCTTTTACTCACATAATGGTTTAGATACTATACAACATAACGTACATAAATTGTAATTATTTCATATGAAGAGTGAATGGATATAAAATCTAAACTAATGTTGTTATTGCATCGCAAGAAATGCAGAGTCTCGAATTCACCTAACTAACGTTACTGTTATTTAAAAAAATACAGTCCAAGTTTTTCTAGGCATTAAAAAAAAAACATTAAGCGGTTTTTAGTAATTTATTTCTTGTAGTACCTACCTATATTATTTACAGTAGTGGCCACCATTCCTGGCTTCTTATAGATGGGTATTTATTCAGTTTGTCGTGAGATTTCCCTACTTAAAAAAAAGTTTATCTACCATTAGTATTTCCGTTTACAACAGTTATTACACAAACATTCAAATTACATTATTTTGAAAGTTTTTTTTTTTTTTTAAATTATTAATAAGGACAAAGTTCTTAATAATTGATTACAATCTAGCCTCTATATTTATCTATGATAGGCTAATAAGCAATTTAGTTCTAACTTAATTTTATAAGTTTATTAGAAAAATTTAAACTAAGAGTAATGTCTATGCGCTTTCTTAGAGTCTATAGAATGTAAGCACTTTGTTCATGTGTCTTATGTCACTATCACTATGGTTTGTTCACTGTTTAATATACTAACTCAAACGGTTTAGTTCTTTTTAATCTTCTCACTATGTCCGTGTTGTCGAGCAATTGGATCGCTTCGACATTCACATGATGGTGAAGTCGGCGTTCGTGAGCTTCTGCTGACTTCTGGATAGTTTGGTAGACTGTCTCCACGTTGAGATCGCGGTGGAGATCGTCATTTCGTATATACCAGGGTGCCTTGACTATGTCCCTGAGTACTTTGTTCTGGAATCGCTGAATTATATTGATATTCGTTGTTTTAGTACAGCCCCATAATTGAATTCCGTACTTCCAGATCGGCATTAGAATAAGCTTATAGATTAGTATTTTATTATGTATTGATAAACTAGAAATTCTTCCCAGTAACCAATACATACTTTTATATCGAATGTCTAGTTCTTGTTTTTTCTTTTTGACGTGAGCTTTCCACCGGAGCTTTGCGTCAAGTGTTATGCCTATGTATTTGGCTGTATTTGCGTATGGCACTTGGAGGCCATTTATGAAGATGGGATGATAATCACATCTCCTATTTGTAAAGTTAATGTGTACAGATTTGGACTCATTTAATTTGATTTGCCAGTTTTGTGCCCAGTCATGAATTCGATTGACAGCTATTTGTACTTTTTCCAAAACGATTAACAGCTATTTGTACTTTTTACAAAGATATGTCTGATCTGGCATCAGGTAATAATAATAATATCTTTATTTGCACCAATACATATAGGTATATATACAGGTAGAATAACACAAAATATTACTGACTTAATATTACTTACACAATAATATATGTCGAAGCGTGCAATACCTGAGCGTGGCTGATAGTGGAATGTCAAGCAAAGTCTTTGAAGATAATGTTATTTTTATTATTGCTTGAGTGTGTTTAGCTTTGGCGCGATCATAGACAACGAGTGACAGATGGCATTTGACGTATGACGTTTGATGTTAGATTTGACAGATGACAGTTAGTTAATGGAGGGATTCGAACGTCCATTGATCGATGGAGGGAATCTTGTGTTGAAAGGGCTAATGATCGGTCGTGATCGCGCGCAATGGCTAACCTCACTGCATTCCACGAGTATTTGTTAATTTAAATCCGAAAGTATTGTAAGCATCGCGTAGTATTTTATAACCAATGTCTGGTTATTAATAAACATCATACCAGTGAACAATTTACGAGTATTATTTCAAGACCATCCTGATGTCGGCCAAACGTTCGAACGAACACGAGAATGAACTGAATGAAGACTTGCCTTTCCCGCCGACATCAGAAGTGGGATGGCAGCTCAAGCCCACTGTTGGACTACGTTCTGTATACTGTAGAAAAATATGATGCAATGATTGAAATCATCTCCGTCGCAAAAGATTGCACTGCTGGGAGTTGATCCTGACCTGATTGTTGTCGTCGAACCTACCACGTGCATGATGTGCAATAGTTGGCGGTGCTGGTCACGATAGTAGCTCAACGAGTGAGCGCCATGTGG
Source organism: Trisateles emortualis (assembly GCA_947095525.1). NCBI lineage: Eukaryota > Metazoa > Arthropoda > Insecta > Lepidoptera > Erebidae > Trisateles > Trisateles emortualis. Next base: position 785,857 of record OX352756.1, read on the forward strand.
TGATGTGGATAGCATAGCTATGAAATTGCTGAAGAGTATGGACAGTTACAACAATCCGATGTCACTATGCTATTGTTACATCTAATAACTACTTACTAAATAAGTACAGGATATGGTAAAGTATACGTTGGAAATTATCTGGTGAGTACGTTCCAATTGGTTTGACCTTAGAAAGGTTACATTGGTGTGAGAACTTATGTTAAGTAAAGTTTTGGCATGGCAATTGGCTGATAATTTTATAATCTTACTTTGTGGCGACAGTGTACCTGCATAAGGTATATGGCTTGTTTTGTTCAGTGGGAAGAAATACAATATTGATCTCAAGGTTTAACATTTAACATTGTTTTGCAACTTGCTTATCATTTCATAGCCTTGCTTTGCAGTGTTGTACCTGCCTGCATAAGGTGGCTGTTTTAATTGGGCTTTATTGTTTAATTATTCTGTTTATTAAGATATTGCAATGCACCGTGATGCACTCACGCATAATAACTGTTAAAGTGCTTAGCAGTGGCCGTGGAATTGGAAATTGTTCTAGGTACAGTGAGGTCGCGTTCTAGCCACTGTGATTAGTGTTCAGTTCACCCAACCAAGCTACCTGTAAGTGTCACAGCCCTCCTAGCTTTGTATTAACCAAATAAATGCAACACATTTAAGATCGAGTGCCATTACAAGAGAAAGGCTGCGAGAGGCAGTTGCAACGGTGCCAACGTCATGGACCTGTGACAGAACATTATGGACCTGTCACAGAGCATCCTGGACCTGTGATAGCAACATAGACCTGCAGCAGAGCATCATAAATCTGCGGCAGACCATCAAAGATCTGCGGTAGAGCATCATGGATCTGCGGCAGAGCATTGGTGGCTCTGTTCTTGTCGGGCTATTCCGTAAGAGTTATTAACACGGTGGTGAGATCGTACCAATCTTATTATTTTTGGAACTTTGATAAGACTTCAGAGAAACTAAATTTGTGCACACACTTGTGCAAGATAATGGCTTCCTTACCTTGACCAGGTGGTCAGGTTGTGATGTGATCGAGTATGGCCAAGCCTTAGGAAGGTAGATAAGATATTTTGTTCTTATAGTTCCTCTTATTGTTTGCCAGCCGGGTGACAAGAGTGTTTGAATCACCCATGTTTGGGCCTCTGTCATGATCTAACAACTATTAACAGTTGGGACCAACTTATAGCATGCTCTCCGAAGCATGGAGACACTCAGATGAAATACCACTATTCCATTACCTATCTATATGCACCCTTTGTAGCTTAGCTTGCTGATCATTTCGTGAACAGCGAGTGCACCTAGTTATGAGCGCCTCTAATATTTTTTTTTCTTTTCTCTTTGATTTTATCTTGCGATCAGTTTTTGTAACCATTAGCAGATGTTTTGATTTAGAATTACGTGGCAGGTGAGGTCCATTTCCCCAGTGGGGAATCTACCTCATATTATCGGTATACTTTTTATTAGCATGATCCCATATGTGATGGCGTTTGAGCCTTTTTGTAGCAGTTGGTTCACTTAGGGCCGTAGCTAAGCTGTTACTGTGAGTGTTAATTCGGTCCCTGTATAGCCTTATTCTGTGCTCTATTTCCTCCTTGACAGTGTTGATCCTCAGGTGGTGTATTTCTGAGTTTTTAACAAACCATGGAACATTTGATATTGTCCTGAGTGCCTTATGTTGGAACCTTTGTAGGATTTCCAAGTTGGAGTTTTTTTTGCTGAGCCCCACAGTTCAATACCATAGGTCCAGACGGGCTTTAGTACTACTTTTTATATGAGTATCTTGTTTTCTAGCGACAGATGTGAGTGTCCTCCTAAGAGCCAGTTGAATTTGTTCAGCAGTATGTTTATATCTCATTTTTCTCAATGTGACACCGCCATGTTTGTTTCCGATCGAGATGAATACCGAGGTATTTCACTGTTTCTTGGTGAGGGAGTGTCTGCGTGCCAAGCTTAACTGGTGGGCAGTCATCTTTTCTTAATGCGAATGTAACATGTGTGGATTTGTTGGCACTAGCTTGTATACGCCACTTCCTCATTCATTGGTCTATCTTGTCGAGGTGGGTTTGTAACACTCGGGAAGCCGTCTTAGGATTCTTGTTGTTACAAAGGACCGCTGTGTCATCAGCGAAGGTTGCACATAATACATTGTTTGTTATTGGGATGTCAGCTGTGTATATTAGGTACAGTGTTGGGCCTAAGACAGATCCCTGGGGAACTCCAGCTTGGATGTCGTAGAATTCCGAGACAGAGTCGTTAATGTTTACTCAGAAGATTCTATTTTCTAAGTATGACTTGAGAAGTATATAGAAGTTATGTGGAAGTTGGTTTTTAATCTTGTATAATAAGCCCTTGTGCCAAACCTTGTCAAATGCCTGTTGTATATCCAGAAATACTGCTGAGCTGTATTCTTTTTGCTCTAGTGCTCCCCTAATCATGTATACCACTCTATGCACTTGTTCTGCAGTAGAGTGTCCACGTCTGAATCCAAATCGGTGTTTTGGAATAATGTTACCATCTTTGAGTGAATTATCTAGTCTATGTGCTACAACTTTCTCAAATAGTTTGGACATTGCAGGCAGGAGACTTATGGGCCTGTATGATGACACAATATGCGGTGACTTACCAGGTTTTGGAATCATGATGATTTCTGAGACCTTCCATATACTTGGGAAATACCCAGTCCTAAGAATCCCATTGAAAAGTTGAGTAACATAGACCACTGCTTTTTTTTTGGTAGTTGCTGTAGAACCTCGGCTGTTATTAGCCAATATCCAGGTGCTTTGTTCGATTCCAGGCCTTGGATCATTCTCCAGACTTCACGGGGTGTGCAAAACTGCAGAGGTGGACTAAGCTGAAACTCTGTTTGAAATAGTCTTGTATATTCCTCTAATATTTTGGTGTTAAGTTCACAGGCTTTTGGCAAGCTGGACTACGGCATGTGGCGTCCCTACAAGGTGGCCAGTAGCAGGTCACGGGCGCGCGCTGACAGTGGCAGTGCGGTGCAGTGAGCAGAGAAGTGCGGTGCAGTGAGCAGAGCAGTGCGGTGCAGTGAGCAGCGCACACGCAGGCGAACGGCAGCGGTTCACGCTACAGCATAACTGCGTGCGGTTGCCGCATGGCGACTACCTAAGGCGTGTTCTGCGTTTTCTGGTAACCACGTACACTTGCCACATGGCGGCTATGGTATGGTATGTGTTTTGCATTATTCAAGTAGGTACATGCGTGTGCCTAAGAGCTGTCATGAGTGCAGACAGCTTACGATTGGCTGGCTTATGTAATTGATGCCAGGATATAAGAGTGTGACTGATGAAATTGAAAAAGGATTAAATGAGACAGAACTGTTGATGACAGTGTTATAGTTGGGTTTACATGATGATAGGACAGTACCAGAGCACTGTCAATTCGTGGAATGACTTGGGTGATCCCTGTGGGGATGCACGTTTTTAGCAACTGGAGGTTGCTGGGATATGGATATGGATGGATATTCCTAGATCATAATGTACACCTAGATGTTGATTTTAAGATAATAAATCAAGTAATCAGTGACACTCTTGCTCTTAGCTCTCTCTTGTAAAACACCATTGAATGAGTTTGATAATGATGTAGTCCATTAATGAATCGGTTAGTTCTGAACAGTTAAGTTTGAGTGTAAACATGTGTTTAACATTGGCTATGGTTGATTTAATTATGATATTTTTCAATATCGCTGGTTAAGCGTTATTGTGGTGTAATCACTGTTTAAGTTAGTTTGTGTAGCACTGGTTAAGTGCTTTGGTTTTGCTATCACTGGTTAAGTGACTGTGCAACGCTGGTTAAGTGTTTATGGCTTTGCTATCACTGGTTAAGTGAGTGTGTAGCGCTGGTTAAGTGCTAGATGATTTTCATTGCTGGTTAAGCAATGATGCAGAGCGCTGGTTAAGTGCTAGATGATTTTCATTGCTGGTTAAGCAATGATGCAGAGCGCTGGTTAAGTGCTAGATGATTTTCATTGCTGGTTAAGCAATGATGCAGAGCGCTGGTTAAGTGCTAGATGATTTTCATTGCTGGTTAAGCAATGATGCAGAGCGCTGGTTAAGTGCTAGATGATTTTCATTGCTGGTTAAGCGATGATGCAGAGCGCTGGTTAAGTGCTAGATGATTTTCATTGCTGGTTAAGCGATGATGCAGAGCGCTGGTTAAATGCTAGATGATTTTCATTGCTGGTTAAGCAATGATGCAGAGCACTGCCATGACACCTAACTATCGCTGTTTAGACGTTTAGACACATAGAGCTTAAATATCATAATGTAAAGTGAGATATTGCCAATTTGATTTGTTTTTAATGTAACTTTCATAATGTGATAACTTTGCTGGGCTAACCTGATTCTGTAATTTTTACTATAGTTTGGTATTGGTCAGGAAGGCCGAGTGGACTCACGAAAAACATTTCTAGTTTCAGTTACAGTATCACACGAGGACGTGTGAGTGTCAGAATGGCCGTGTCGAAGCGTGCAATACCTGAGCGTGGCTGATAGTGGAATGTCAAGCAAAGTCTTTGAAGATAATGTTATTTTTATTATTGCTTGAGTGTGTTTAGCTTTGGCGCGATCATAGACAACGAGTGACAGATGGCATTTGACGTATGACGTTTGATGTTAGATTTGACAGATGACAGTTAGTTAATGGAGGGATTCGAACGTCCATTGATCGATGGAGGGAATCTTGTGTTGAAAGGGCTAATGATCGGTCGTGATCGCGCGCAATGGCTAACCTCACTGCATTCCACGAGTATTTGTTAATTTAAATCCGAAAGTATTGTAAGCATCGCGTAGTATTTTATAACCAATGTCTGGTTATTAATAAACATCATACCAGTGAACAATTTACGAGTATTATTTCAAGACCATCCTGATATCGGCCAAACGTTCGAACGAACACGAGAATGAACTGAATGAAGACTTGCCTTTCCCGCCGACATATATATATTAGAATATGAAATTAGTTATAAAAATGATGAGCTCGAAATAAACAATGAAGATGAATTGAATAGTGTATGCTTTTTTTGTGAAAAGACTGACTACTGACTACGATTTTGTGAACATGAGTCTTACAGAGTTTGCATTGTTGTTTGAACCTTTCTATCCGAAAAAGCGGAATGAAACCGAGGAGAGAGAAAGATCATGATGCTTATGAAGAACAACCTAACATGCGTCGTCCGCTCATCTCGCTGTAGATAAGAGCAAAATGGTCGTGAGAAATGTTACTTTATAGCAACATCGAATCCCAGAAAACTTTTTCTACAGTTTACTCGTTCAGTACATGCCTTATCGTATGGAAACTGAAATAAAAAAAAATCTTTGAGAAAGCTATACTGCAGCAATTAGAGAGTCATTTTAACTTACATAAATTATTACACAAAGAGCAATATGGTTTCACAAAGGGTCGCTCCACCGTAGATGCAGGTGTTACATTAATAAAACATATCTTTGATGCCTGGGAAAATTCTATGGATGCTATTGGTGTATTCTGTGACCTCTCTAAAGCTTTTGACTGCATTGAACACAATACGCTTTTGCGAAAGCTAAGTCACTACGGTATTAGGGGCGCTGCACTTAATCTTGTTGCTGCCTACCTGAGTCACAGGGTTCAATACGTAGATGTAAATGGAAATAGGTCTTCTGGATTACCTATAGCAATGGGCGTGCCCCAGGGTTCAATTCTAGGTCCTTTTCGCTTTTTAGTGTATGTAAATGATTTACCTTTCTTTGTACAGGATTTGTGCGACATAGTGCTACTTGCAGATGATACATCACTTCTCTTCAAAATTGACCGTAAAGAAAGTAACTTTGATGTTGTAAATGGTTCTCTCGCACAAGTCCTGGACTGGTTCACATCAAATAATCTACTGTTAAATTCAAAAAAAACTAAATGCATTAAATTTACCATGCCTAACGTAAGAAGTGTTACCACTAATTTAAGTCTAAATAATGAAGCTATTTCACTTGTTGAGTCTACAGTTATTTTGGGTTTAACTTTAGATCGTAAACTTCAGTGGGAAGCGCATATATCATGCCTCGCAGGTAAGCTTAGCTCTGCGGCTTTTGCAGTTAGTAAAGTAAGACAACTTACTGATGTAGATACGGCTAGATTAGTTTATTTTAGTTATTTTCACAGCGTCATGTCCTACGGCATATTGCTGTGGGGCAAGGCTGCTGATATTGAAACTATTTTCTTAATTCAGAAACGAGCTGTACGCTCAATTTACAACCTAGGCTCACGAGTTTCTCTTAGAGAACGTTTTAAAGAAATAGGTATTTTAACAGTTGCATGTCAATATATATTTGCAAATATTATGTTTGTTAAATAGAATATTGATCTATATAGTAAGAACAGTGATATTCATTCAGTAAATACCAGAAATAAACATAAGTTAGTTGGCACGTACCATCGTTTACACAAAGTGCATAATTCATTTGTAGGACTCGGTATACGTTTTTTTAACACATTACCGAAAGAGATAATGAATTTGCCCTTACAAAAATTTAAACCTACTATTAAAAATCATCTCATAGGGAAGGGCTATTATACAATAAATGATTATTTTAACGATAAAATGTCTTGGAATTAGTTGCATTATATAGTTGTTTGTTTAATTTACAATAAATGAGCTTAGTACATAAGTTCTTATTTGTGACGTGAGGCACATCGTGAATTCTAGTGATAATTCTGTACTTTTTCTTTTTTTTCTTTGTTTATTTCTTTAGTAGCAATACGTTAAATTTTACAATATAAATTGTCACTATTCACATATTGCCTTATTCTTTAATAGCAATATGTAAATTGAAGCAGACTTTAACACCATAATTTTTTTTTTTCTCGCACGAGCAGTACTAAGTACGATTACCTTATTTTATCAATATAGTTAGTATCGTGTTTTGTCTGCATCAGCTTGCATGCTATCATACTTGTATTTTACAAAAGATTGTAACTATCTGGCGATTAAAAAGAGTGGCCTGAGTTTCTTGCTAGTTCTTCTCAAGGCTTCACGTCAGCGAACTAGCCGTAGGAAAATTTTGCTGACATCATCTTTCTTGTTTATTCATAATTTATGACCTTCATAAGTGTTACCTTGTAACCTAAATGAATAAATGAATTTTGAGTTTGAGTTTGAGTTTGAAATACTTGAAGGTTTCGGTAATGCAAAGGAGGCTTTTTTAGCTCGAGAGAATCGTTTGAAGGAAATGAGTAAATATATGTGTCAACATCGAGAATGGGATCAACAGCTTGAAAACGCGTTTATTCAGGTACATGCCTTTAAAATTTTAGAACAGCCAGAGATGATAAAAGAGAGAAAATTTTCATAACTGGTGGAGCAGGCACCGGGAAAACTTTCCTGTTTAATTTAGTGAAAAATCAAGTCAACCGATATTATGGAAAATCTGTGGTAAAAGTTGGTGCTCTTACTGGCGTTGCTGCACGGTTAGTTGGTGGGTCCACACTCCACCGTCTGTTGAAACTACCAGTACAAAAAGATGGAGTTATTGTTAGTATGCCACTTCTTACTGGTAATTTTTGATTAGAGAATTTAGAGTTTGCATTGTTGTTTGAACCTTTCTATCCGAAAAAGCGGAATGAAACCGAGGAGAGAGAAAGATCATGATGCTTATGAAGAACAACCTAACATGCGTCGTCCGCTCATCTCGCTGTAGATAAGAGCAAAATGGTCGTGAGAAATGTTACTTTATAGCAACATCGAATCCCAGAAAACTTTTTCTACAGTTTACTCGTTCAGTACATGCCTTATCGTATGGAAACTGAAATAAAAAAAAATCTTTGAGAAAGCTATACTGCAGCAATTAGAGAGTCATTTTAACTTACATAAATTATTACACAAAGAGCAATATGGTTTCACAAAGGGTCGCTCCACCGTAGATGCAGGTGTTACATTAATAAAACATATCTTTGATGCCTGGGAAAATTCTATGGATGCTATTGGTGTATTCTGTGACCTCTCTAAAGCTTTTGACTGCATTGAACACAATACGCTTTTGCGAAAGCTAAGTCACTACGGTATTAGGGGCGCTGCACTTAATCTTGTTGCTGCCTACCTGAGTCACAGGGTTCAATACGTAGATGTAAATGGAAATAGGTCTTCTGGATTACCTATAGCAATGGGCGTGCCCCAGGGTTCAATTCTAGGTCCTTTTCGCTTTTTAGTGTATGTAAATGATTTACCTTTCTTTGTACAGGATTTGTGCGACATAGTGCTACTTGCAGATGATACATCACTTCTCTTCAAAATTGACCGTAAAGAAAGTAACTTTGATGTTGTAAATGGTTCTCTCGCACAAGTCCTGGACTGGTTCACATCAAATAATCTACTGTTAAATTCAAAAAAAACTAAATGCATTAAATTTACCATGCCTAACGTAAGAAGTGTTACCACTAATTTAAGTCTAAATAATGAAGCTATTTCACTTGTTGAGTCTACAGTTATTTTGGGTTTAACTTTAGATCGTAAACTTCAGTGGGAAGCGCATATATCATGCCTCGCAGGTAAGCTTAGCTCTGCGGCTTTTGCAGTTAGTAAAGTAAGACAACTTACTGATGTAGATACGGCTAGATTAGTTTATTTTAGTTATTTTCACAGCGTCATGTCCTACGGCATATTGCTGTGGGGCAAGGCTGCTGATATTGAAACTATTTTCTTAATTCAGAAACGAGCTGTACGCTCAATTTACAACCTAGGCTCACGAGTTTCTCTTAGAGAACGTTTTAAAGAAATAGGTATTTTAACAGTTGCATGTCAATATATATTTGCAAATATTATGTTTGTTAAATAGAATATTGATCTATATAGTAAGAACAGTGATATTCATTCAGTAAATACCAGAAATAAACATAAGTTAGTTGGCACGTACCATCGTTTACACAAAGTGCATAATTCATTTGTAGGACTCGGTATACGTTTTTTTAACACATTACCGAAAGAGATAATGAATTTGCCCTTACAAAAATTTAAACCTACTATTAAAAATCATCTCATAGGGAAGGGCTATTATACAATAAATGATTATTTTAACGATAAAATGTCTTGGAATTAGTTGCATTATATAGTTGTTTGTTTAATTTACAATAAATGAGCTTAGTACATAAGTTCTTATTTGTGACGTGAGGCACATCGTGAATTCTAGTGATAATTCTGTACTTTTTCTTTTTTTTCTTTGTTTATTTCTTTAGTAGCAATACGTTAAATTTTACAATATAAATTGTCACTATTCACATATTGCCTTATTCTTTAATAGCAATATGTAAATTGAAGCAGACTTTAACACCATAATTTTTTTTTTTCTCGCACGAGCAGTACTAAGTACGATTACCTTATTTTATCAATATAGTTAGTATCGTGTTTTGTCTGCATCAGCTTGCATGCTATCATACTTGTATTTTACAAAAGATTGTAACTATCTGGCGATTAAAAAGAGTGGCCTGAGTTTCTTGCTAGTTCTTCTCAAGGCTTCACGTCAGCGAACTAGCCGTAGGAAAATTTTGCTGACATCATCTTTCTTGTTTATTCATAATTTATGACCTTCATAAGTGTTACCTTGTAACCTAAATGAATAAATGAATTTTGAGTTTGAGTTTGAGTTTGAAATACTTGAAGGTTTCGGTAATGCAAAGGAGGCTTTTTTAGCTCGAGAGAATCGTTTGAAGGAAATGAGTAAATATATGTGTCAACATCGAGAATGGGATCAACAGCTTGAAAACGCGTTTATTCAGGTACATGCCTTTAAAATTTTAGAACAGCCAGAGATGATAAAAGAGAGAAAATTTTCATAACTGGTGGAGCAGGCACCGGGAAAACTTTCCTGTTTAATTTAGTGAAAAATCAAGTCAACCGATATTATGGAAAATCTGTGGTAAAAGTTGGTGCTCTTACTGGCGTTGCTGCACGGTTAGTTGGTGGGTCCACACTCCACCGTCTGTTGAAACTACCAGTACAAAAAGATGGAGTTATTGTTAGTATGCCACTTCTTACTGGTAATTATTTGACAGTAATGCGTACATATGTTATGGCAAAACGTTGAGTTTTTGTTCATAGACGAAATTTCTATGGTACCTTATGAGATGCTTTGAATGATCGACTCTCGTTTGCGACAGCTGAAAAACCCGACCGCTTGTTTTGGAGGCATAAATGTTGTACTTTTTGGTGATCTAATGCAATTACCACCTGTTCGAGGACATCAAGTGTTTCAACAACCAGGACACATGAAACCCGCTACACACTTGTGGCGACTATTCCGCCTTGTTGAACTCAAACAAAACATGCGTCAACAAGGAGACACGACATTTATAGATGTGCTTAACGCCCTAAGAGTTGAAAAATTGACTTCGAAGCATCTTGAAATTCTTCTTGAAAAAGTATCAACAGATACGACTCATGAGTTCTCAATTGAGAAAGCATTAAGAATCTATCCAACTAATGACCAAGTTGCTAGTCATAACGGAAAGGTTCTCCAGAGTTTTGAAGAAAAAGGGACAGTTATTTATACAATTAAATCACAAGACCAACTCATTGATGCGACACGCAATTTAGGTAATAAGGACTTAGATTCAGTGATACCTAGCGATATTCTTATATAAACTACAACAAATTTGATTGTGATGGTATAAAGGTATGTAGAGTAATAGTAAAAGTAAAAGAGATTGGATTACAAGCATGGACTTTATTAAAAATGTATCATTTTAATTATAGAGCCACTTATTTTCAGCCTATTATAGTGAGCCAGTTATTGCAAAGGTACTAAACGAGTCGAGAGCCACCTTATACCATGTACTAGCCAGCCAGTGCTGCCTCTAAGAGAATTAATTACAGCTCGTGCTGACACCAAAGAGTTCTGCAAAAAAAAAAAAGGAATTTGATTACAAGCATGGACTTATTAAAAATGTATCATTTTTTTTATTATTATTTATAATTATAGCCACTTATTTTCAGCCTGTTATCGACTATTGTCGAGAGCCACCTTACAACATGTATTAGCCAGCCATGCAAAAAAAAAATGGTCAGTGTCTGTTCTATTTAACCATGTGCACTATGATTTGACTAAGTTGAACTAACAATAATAATAATTCTTTTTTTCCAGACACATATAGATCCATATTCACCCGATAATAGGTGTTTAAAAAACTGACCTATACCGCCATATGAACGCCAAAACGTAGAACATGAAGCAAGGATGCAGATACACAGGAAGGTCATGTCAAATTTAAAACTGCAAGCAGAATTGTTTCGTAAAATGTTAGAAAACTGTTGCAAAAATTAAAATAAGTTAAAATAATGAGAAAGTTTTATTTAACACTTTCTTTAAAAGTTCTCGTCTATAAAAGTAGCTCTAACCGCTGCTCCACGCAATGCATTACCCTGTGGCCTCAGGCGGTTGACTTGGGGCATGCTCATCATGAGCGTTGTCTAGAAAAGGTTCCTCATTTAGATCTATTATATTATGTAGGACTGCCAAAGCAACAATGTACGTCCTTGGTGTTTTCTAGAGATGTTACTAAGCATCTGAATCTATTTTGCAGTGGATCGACTCCATATAAACGTTGTGACATAGGATTCTTAAAACATCAATTTTAGATTTTTGAAAATCGAATAATGCTTTTATATTCCTTTAAGTGAGTAATGTCGATAATGTACTACACATTTTGCGGTAAGAATTTAAAAAATCTGATTAATTGCGAACCTGGTGAGTTGTGAATCTGGGAAACTGCTCCTGATGGTTAAATTTCAGGAGATATTAAAAAAACTGTTTTCAATGTATGGAAAAACACATACAAAGTAATATTTCTCGCGATTTACTCCCGTTTTCTTCGTTTCATGTATATAATGTCTTCATATATATTCATAATTGCGATATATTCCCCAAACATACTTAATTAGTACGCCCCGCTGAAGATTTTCACGATTATAATGTATTTGTTCGAACTTTTAAAAGAAAATTCGAATATGACCTTAAGTGAAACTTCAGAGATTGAATTGAAAAAGTGGTGCCGTCAATTCTCTAATCGTGTGCTTTCAAAAAGAGAGCTTCAAATTTCTTTCAATGAATTCGTGGAAACTACTATTTCATCGTCACTAATTGAAGAAGAAATAGTATCACCTTCCAAATTGGATGCCTCTACGTCAACGGAGAAAATTACTAGAAAGGATTTTGAGGATCTTAGTGATCGTCAAAAGCGCATACGGATTGACAGAAAAAAAGTTCGCACAAAGAGTGAGGCCTCGAAGTTAGGGTTCTCTGCTGTAACTGCACTTAAATAACTGGGAATTCAGAAGTTGCAGAAGTATTAAAATACATGTTGGGGAACCCAGAAGCAGCCTCCAAAATAAAAAATATATCAACACAAAATTTCACAGTGCACCAGGTGAAATATCAGCAGTGAAAGCATTAGCACTCAACGTGTCAATGAAATTGTCAAAGTGGCGTTACATAACTTTGAGATAATTTAGTATGAGAGAGGGCATATCCAAATATCCAAGTTACTATAAACTACAAAGTGAAAAGAAAAAGTGTTATGCAGAGAAAAAGTGACATAACTGTGAACGATCCGCAAAAAATCGACTGCAAGCTCATTTAGACCTGACCACAAATTGGATTGTCGAGTCATTGGACCAATCTTCAGTGATTGAAAACCAAAAATTAGTTCTAGTGAGTAAATAGGGCTTCGATGGAGCATCGAATCAAAGTGTCTACAAGCAGAAAAGTTCTTAAGAAAGTAGCGCAAGCGTCTTTATGGGTAGCTTAGTGCCCTTGAAGCTGATAAAAGAGGATGGTGAAGTTATTTGGTAAATTGAGCGGCCGTCATCCACTTTTTACTGTCGCCCAATAATGTTTAAATTTATGATAGAAACCGAATTTATTGTGCTGACTGAAAAAGGTCAAATCGAAGATAAGTTTCAGAACTACATTCTACAGTGTGTGAAACCAATAATATAAATCATCGGATGTTGTTGACAATGATTGACGGCAAGATAACGTCATACGTTTCGGGAACTGCGGCATCTGTATGCGATGTTTGTCAGGCACGACCATCATAGATAAACGAGATGGCTGCTGTGTTAGAAAAACCAGCTTGTGAAGATATCTACAAATATGGTATTGTAGTGTATAGAATAGATATAAGTATGTACTCTTAGTTGTAAGACAATATATGTATGTATATTCGATGATACAATAATAAACGTTCAGTACTATGCTAACAGTCGTCTTTAATTCACCACATCCTTACAGTATAAGTTCTCTTTACGCTTGGATTCGGTGTATGGAGTGCCTTCTTCATATATCATATAGACTGGGGTTTAAGACATGGGCTGCAAGAGGTGAAAATAACAAAAAATCCATGCAAGAAAAGAAATAAAAATACAGGAAGACTTCAGGCGGGACACTGGATTGTTACTTGATGTAGTGAAACAAGACAACAACAACAAGGTTCAACAAATGACGTCAATAGTGCTCGCAGGTTCTATGGGGATCCAGGGAAAAATGCCTCGTTGACTGGATTGGACCTCAATCTAGTGAGAAAGTTTGCCGTAATTTTGTAGTGCGTATCATCGGGTCAACAAATTAAGATTCCGCAGTTTAAGGAATACTGTTTGCGAATGCTAAGGTATATACAATTGTACCCTTGGTACTATATGCCATCTAGGTTCCATAAACTTAATATACGGGCCCCAAATTATTGAACATCTTTCCTTAGTGCCAATCGGACATCTATCAGAGGAAGTATCGGAATCCAGAAATAAAGAATTAAGAAGGTACCGCAAGCATCATTTCCGAAAAATAAATTACGTAGCGTGCAATGAAGACGTCATTCACACTCTATTAATTACATCGGATCCAATATTGGCAAAAATTCGGCCTCGAATGGAAACAATTAAAAAGGAATCGGTAATGTTTTAAGAAGCAAAAGATTAAACCATGCAAGAAGGGACGGACATTGTGTTAATTGATGTGAAAGATTTGATAGAGGATTCACAGTTTGGAGAGGCTGAAGACAGGTAATTGACGAATTAAAGGATCGGATGTACCTCTTAATGAACATATCATAATTATATATTTGGAGATGTGCTAGACGTGATGTATATAACGCATCCATAACAACTGATTCTAGTAATAAAAAAAATATTAGAGAAGGAGTACATTTATGTGCCCAACATAAAGCTAAAAATGAAGTGGAAAAAAATATCTTAATTTGTATGAAAAGAGTAGGAGTAGAATTTACACCAATGCCTCAAATATTTAATGAATGTTTTGACAAGTTGCTACATAATGCTGACTTAAAGTTTGTTGAAGATACTCCAACTTCTAATAATATAAAATAGACTATATAATAGCAGATAAAATGCATTGGGTGTTAAAATGCATTGGGTGTAAGCCAAATAATATTTAAAGAATTGAAAGATGTTCAAATCCCTGAATTACTTAGTGATGGATTTCTTGTGATCAATGATAGTATTGAGACTAAAATTTTGTTTTTTTTACAAATGAAGCCAAAAAATTAATGCCGTCTTTAAATTTTTTTTTATCGGATGGTACATTTAAATCTGTAACCTCACCATTCTATCAACTTTAAACAATTCATGTTGATTTAAATAGTTCCGAAAAAGTTACAAATGTGGTACCATTAATTTATGTATTTTTACCAGACAAAATTCAAGCAACCTACACAAGAATGTTGAACTCATTTTGGAAGCTGCACCTGAGTGGAATCCTGAGGTTTTTCATTACGACTTTAAAGTGTCTATTATCAACGCTGTACATGATGTATTGTGTTTCCCCAAACAACCGTCAAAGGTTGTTGTATCATTTCCACAGCTATTTGGCGAAAAGTACAAATCCTTCAATTGATTCACTAGCAGAGAAAAAGTTCGTTTCTTTAATTTCAAAATTGCCACATTTACCAGGCAGTTATATACCGGAAGCATGGTTTGGTTTATTAGACATTGCGCCAGAAACCATCAAAATTAAGGATTTTATTTCATATTTAAATCATATTTTCATATTTAAAGAAAAACAGTTACAACAAGGGCTTATTCAGCGAGCAGTCGCAGCTTCATCTGAGCCAGTCTGCTGTATCCCGAATACACAGGTTTCAAGACACCGGAGCCTTCAATCGGAGACCAAGATTGAACCACCCAAAGAGTACCTCTGAGAGAGACGATCGTTTCATTGTCTTAACATCACTGCGAAATCAGCATCTTACGGCCGTTGATGTGCAACAACATCTGAGACGTGTTCGAGGGGTAGCTGTCAGTGAGCGGACAGTTAGAAGACGCTTAAAGGCAAGCAACTTGACTTAAATTGACTGCAGATCACCATCGAGCGCGCCTTTAATTTTCTCGAGAGCATCTCGATTGGAACGATGCGCAATGGCAGTCAGTTTTATTCACCGACGAGTGCAGAATGTATCTGCATGGCAGTGACAGGAGGTCCAGGGTCTACAGGCGTCCGGGTGAGCGGTTTGCCCAATGCTGTTGCGCCGGAACGGTCCCATTTGGAGGAGGTTCCACTATGATGTGAGCTGGCATATCGTTGGAGGTAAAAACGGAACTTGTTTTCGTTCCTGGAGTGTGAAGAGCTAATTTTTATATCATCTGAAAGAGGACAAAAAGTATTGTTGCATAACGGTTTTCGGAACATGTCACAAAAAATAAAAATGGATCGTCGTGGTGGAGAAATAAAAACAGAAGTAGGTGTCGAGGCAATGTTACTCTAAATATAGATTTAACGGCCATACTGAGACGGTCCACACATTTATATGAACCAGACATTGCTTACAAGCTTGTACCTAAAGCATTTAACACAAATATACTCGTGCGAGTACAGAATATGGTTCGGAGCGAGCGATTTACGAAAAAATCGTTCATCATTTAAAGGACCCTGAATCTGAATTTGTTGATGACGTTCCAAACTTTACCAGCGTCAAAAACATGCTTTATCGCACAAGCCACAATCATCTCAACGTTACAAATACAGTTTTTAAAAATGTACAAGATGTCATCGTACCGGATCGGAAAAGTTGGGAAAAGATTTTCTTATTCGTGAAGATGGTATAAATGATTCATGATCATTTTTATAACACCTCAAGCACGACAAATATTTTCAGAAGTTAAAGCATATTTCTGCGATGGAATTATTAGCGTTTTAAAACAATTCGAACAACTATACTCTTTTCACGCTGACATTGGAAGCACATCTGAGGAAACAAATGTTGTGCCATTGATTTATTGTCTTTTACCAGATAAAAAAGAATCTACATACTTGAGTATTTGAGTTCCTTAAAAATGAAATAAATCCCGAAAAAAATCACGTGGGTTTTGAACTGGCCGCTATCAACGCAATGAAAACTATTTTTCCGAAGGCAAAAATAGTTGGATGTTTTTTTCACTATCCGCAAAGCTTATTGCGAAAGGCAAAAGATTTACCAAGGAAGGTCGCAAACATATAGCCAGCCATATGCGCTTCTATGGCTTTTTTGACAAAACATTATATTTACAAGAAGCATTGTTAGTAATTTCAGCCGATACACCGTCGGGCGACAACTTTGAGAGAGAGAACGAGAGAGAGAGAAATAAATATTTTTGTTTAGGTAATAGATACTTAGGTAGGTACAATTTTATAACACTCGATATATAAACAAAAAATAAATGACTCCCATTCAGCTATTTGCTACCACAATGTAATAAGCATTGTAGAAGCGCTGGTTTTCAATGGGTGGTCCACATATAAAATTAAAGACACAAGTCGAGTAGTTAAAAAATAAACTACATTAACATAACTATATTATTGATATTTCCCATGTTGTGATGTGTATTGTGTGATCGAAGATGTGTAGTGTAATATATTGTGTATGTGTGCGTGTTGTGTGTGTAGTAATACTTTTATCATGACGCGTGTTCTATAAAGGTCTGGCAACGTCGCAACGCATATCAGCCCGCCGCACAGTGTGGGAATTTCGCAATCTAGGGGGATTTAATTCCAAATTGAATTAAATAAAAGATACAAGTTAAAATAATTTTAATTGGTATTATAATAAATAGTGATAGAAAATAAAGTTTTATTTAAAAAAATACAAAATGAATAAATTAGGTTATTTTAGTCACTAATTACACTTTCAGCCTCATTTACTGTGGAAACAGCAAGCAATTTTAGGACATCAGGCTCTAGAGGACTCCGTTTTCTCTTCATTATAAGCCTAATAAAACTTTAACAACACAACAACTGGCATGTTATACCATGAGTATTCCCTAAGATAGAAGTTTCTGGTTTCTTCTGTGTAACTATTAAAGGAATTTAAATCGACTGTATATCCAGACCCGAGAGTTTCTAAAATGATACGAAACCTCGTTATTAATTCCAAATTTACCCCGGTTATATCAGCAGTTAGTGTAGCACCTCTAAAAAATCGGCATGCTGTGTTACCATCATTGGTATTACCAGCTTCCTGAGTAAACTAATAAACCCAATTCATTTCTGAAACGTGTTTGTATGTGTGTCTTCCTTGCCTTAACAATACCTTTATTTTGTTGACCTCTAGCTTGCCACATTTTTATATCAAGTCTGTAGGCGATATGAAGTATACACTCTATAAACCTCATCCAGGAATGTAAAGGAGAAAGCCCGAAAGACAATGCAGATTGACCGAGAGGTTTCATCAAAATAAGAGATGGATTATTTATCTCTGAAGGCTTTGCTCCACATATATAGCAAGTTTGAGATGAGGACGAAACATCAGATAGAGCACTACATATTTTGCCGTCTATCATAGTCAGCATAAAACTAAAATTCTAAAGTTATCTAAATTGATTTCTAGTGAAACTATTAACATAATTTACGTATTGTTAAGTATGAAGCATTGTTGCATGTTTTACTTTATATAGATACGACACGAGATACGATAGACAAACGACAAACTCCATTCTACGATCGTTAGTCACAGGGATTGGATACTCGTTGGTAGGGTTATTTTAAAGGACTTATTCCCGGGAACTCCAAATTTCAAACAATTTCTCTCCATACACTGCTTTTTTTATACTACTTGGGTGGCAAACAAGCATACGACCCGCCTGATGTCAAGCCTGTGGACGCTGTCAATACAATTTGCGCATTAATACAGGTCAATTACTAACAATTTATGATTATTAACTAAATGAAGCGTATGTTATTATGTATTTTATTCTCTAAGATAAGTTTTGTGTAAAAAAAAACATGCGAGGGTCTTTGGGGACTGCCGATAGAAGGGCTACGTACCCATTGGACCTCCAAGATTAGACAGAATTAATTTTTGTTAGCAATAATATCGAAAGCAAATGGCTTGAATTAATGCCTTAGAATTAATTGCGAATAGGGATGATTACATCATCGCTTGCTTGATCAGAAACAAAGTATCCGGTAAATGGCGCTTACGGTACTACAGTCCCTTTGCAGTAATTACCGTAAAGGGCACATAGGGACTGTGGTCCCTTTTTCGCTCCAGCGCGGCACGCTCGACTAAATATGTCTATTTATTTTTAACACGCGAGTTATTAATCTCTTTTCTCCTTCTATTTAAGTATGAACACATTTTTTCATATTTTAAATGCGACAACAGTTCGTATCTGGTTCATTTCAATACAAAAAAAATAAACGACAACTGTTATTCGTCGTAAGTCGCGTGTGATCTGTGACGATAAACTTGGATTATTTTGATTATTACGCAAATATGTTAAAGTAATTATTAATAAAATAATACACTGACGGACTCATAAACTGCATCAAAGTAATAGACGACTTTGAAATAAATATTTTAACCAAGTAGTCAAACTTTCTATACAGATTTAAATTGAAACCTCTAGATTGGTTCGTGAACTTTAAAACAGTGTAGGGTCATATCCTTAAGTTTAAGTTTGTGTACTGGAAAGGACCTTAAGATTTTTTTTGAAGAAAAACAGAAATTTAAGGAAAATTGGTTTAATTAAAAAATTGGTTTTAACAATAGACACGAACTTTATGCAAGGGTTTATTTATGTTTTAATAAAGTGTATTACCTCCACGTGCCCTTATTACGGATTCTAATCTGTTCCGCATAGATTTTATTAGGGTTATTAAAAGATCTTGCGGAATATTGTCCCATTCTTCTGAAAGTGCTGTTCTTAGTGCTGCCACTGTCGTGGGCAAAGGGTTTCTCGCATATACAGCTCTTTTTAAATTGTTCCAAACATGCTCAATGGGATTAAGATCCGGGCTGCGTGCTGGCCAATTCATTGTACGTATCCCAACCTCTTCGCAATATTGTCGAACTTGTGCAGCAGCGTGCGGCCGGGCATTATCCTGCATTAAAGTAAAATTTTCGCCTATGAATCCCATGTAAGGCACCACGTGATCTTCTAAGATCTCTGTTATGTAGCGATGTGCAGTCAAACCCCCTCTATTACCGTTTTGACGGACCATGTCTATGAACACAAGTTCTGTTCGCCCGTTCATCGATATGCCACCCCAGACCATACACGAACCGCCTCCAAAAGGAACACGCTCCTCAATGCAACTTTGAGCATATCGCTCCCCACGTCGACGATAGACTCTTCTGCGACCATCTGCACCATATAAACATGTCCTACACTCGTCCGTGAACAATACGGAGGTCCATTGCTCTTCTGTCCAATTCAGGTGATCACGCGCAAATCTTAAGCGAGCTTGTCTGTGAGCTACAGACAACTTTGGACCATTTGCTGGTCTAAAAGGGGTGATATCCGCTTCCTTTAACCTTCTTCTTATTGTTCGTGCACTCACGTTTACTCCACGCACTTCATTAAGCTCTGTTTTGATGTTAACAGACGTGAGGAAACGATTTCGCAGGGAAGTTGTAACAATAAATCGGTCATCACGACCGGTGGTTGCTCGAGTCCTGCCTGTACCACGTCTCCTTCTGTAAGAATCTGTCTCCACAAACCTTCTGTATATTCTAGAAACCTTAGACTGGTTTAAATTTAAATTTCTACCAATCGTTCGTTGATCCAAGCCCTCCCGCACCAATGCTACAATTTGAGCCGCTTGTTCGGACGAAGTATCCATATTATGGTTCAAAAACTCTCGATGAGTTAAAAAACTAACCCAACAATTCTGCTGGTAACAATAATTCAATTGACAAAAGAATAAAAAATCAATGATAATCAATTTAAAACTTTGCTATAAATACTACGAGTAAATTTTCTTTTCCCGGCTATATTCATTTGTTTTACTGCAGTTCTATTTTTAAATTTTCCTTTTTTTTGAGATTAAGAGCCAGTCTTTCCATATTTATATAATTTAATCTAAAAAGTTATCATACTTATTAAAAAATCATTTTAAAAATAATCCTGAACTTTGATGCAGTTTATGAGTCCGTCAGTGTACAATAGAATATAATTTAAGTGTGTGCAACCGGATTTTAACCTGAGGGTAAGGATAATTATATTTCTGTATGTTTTTCAATGCACGTCTAGCGGTACTAGAAATGTATCACAATGTTATCGTTATTTATTAAATTGTGATACCAATTCTGTGTAAAAGATAGCTACTATTGCGTTGAATATTTACTCGATAATAGTTTTCAGCCTAATTTTATACATAATTGTACTAAATTTAAGTTAATATTAGACTTTTTCTTCATATGAGTACGCATAACAACCAAAAAAAATGGCCGCCCACTTGAAACTTAGGTAAAGCTTGGTACACACATAGGAAAATTTAGTACCGGACGAAGTAAAATTAAATCTAATAATTTAAATTTATGAACAGAAAATTAATTTTTAAATATATTTATTACTTTATTTTTTCTTCATTTGATTTGCTATCAAGAAGGTGGTCGGTTTTCAATTTAATAATTACATGTTTTTTCGACGCAACCTATTACGTACGTACACTTTTATTTATTATGAAATTTGATTACTATTTCATTTAATTGGTCCCATAACCCTGAAACTTTTTCCGGGGTTCGTGAAATTTTTACTGGTCCGGCGGGGCCTACTTTTTGTAACGGGGGTATGTCACCGTTCCAAATTTTAGAAAAAATTTGGAACGTTGACATAATAAACTTCATTGTGACGGAAACAAACAAATATGCCGAGGGTCTCCGTAGTGACCCGGCCTTGTCTCAATTTTCAAGGTTGAGAAAATGGATATCAATAACGCCACAAGAATTGTGGACGTTCTTTGGTATCCTAATGCTACAGAGAATTGTGCCACTCCCCGTCGAACGCGAATATTGGACCCCATGTTTGCTTTATTTGAAAATTAGCAATTTCACCGACATTATGCCTTTTCATCGCTTCCAAATTATTAAAAGATGCCTACATTTTGTAGATAATAACTTGTGTGCTAGAGGTATTCCGACCAAACTCACAAAAATTAAACCAATTGTGGACCAGCTTAACAAAAAGTTTAGCTCTTAGTACCTACCTGAGCAGGAAATTACTGTGGGAAGGCAGACTCTCCTTTGCCCAGCTTATAGCCAATGAAGCTGCTCAGGTAGGTATAAAGAACTATGTGAGTCCAAGACGGGATATCTTTGGCAGATGTTAGTCTATACTGGCAAGAATGAAGGGCATAATGTCGAGGCTGACGTTCAGCAAGAGGCCGAACCTGAGGGTGTGACTTTAAAGATTGTTTTTAAGTTAGTTCGTCCATTACTAAATCGAGGACACACTTTAGTACCGTACAATTTTTGCAACAGTCCTTTGCTAGCGCGTACCCTTAAAAATGAAAAGACTGATGTGATGGGCACCTTACGCCTTAACCGGGAAATCAAGAGAGGTAGGGCACCATACTAGCGAGCAAGCCCGACTGGGGAAGGACCTCCACCTTACAGAAGACCACAGCCAAATAACTACACACAGTGGTGTAGTTGTGTTCCTGTGTGTGAGTACAGGTCTCCAGCGCTCATTTAGGGATGCGTTTTGAAAGAAAAGTATGCCTATCCCAGGGATACTCCCACCATAAAGCCCTGGAGTAAAAAAAAAATGGGGTTGGCAACACGCAAGTGATACTTTTGGTATTACAAGCGTCCATAGGCTACGGTAACTGCTTAACATCAGGCGGGCCGTATGCTTGTTTGCCACCTAAGTAGTATAAAAAAAAAAAAAAAAATGCCCGATAGTTTGCGCCACAAAAATACACGTCACGTTGCAAGTGGTGTGCTAAGAAGAAGGTGGAGAGTTGCACTGTATGGAAGTGCGACACTTGCAACGTGAACCTTTGTATACTTGGTTGTTTTAAAGATTATCACATTTCCTAGTTCTTAAGTACAAGAAATGTGATAATCTTTTTTTTTGGATTCTTTATGTGATTTTTCTAATGAATATTACGCGTGACAATAGCTAAATAAAGCGTTCGGTGATAAAATCCGTATTTTTAATGAGTATATTGATAGCAATAGAACCCGATACGCGGATATATTACGAACAAATGGCCCTCGAAACCTTCTTAGATAAACTCAATCCTATAACAGCAATATTAATAAAACAAAAACACGTAGAAAACTTGGAACAAGCTATCACAGTAGCTAAACAAGAGGAAATTAAACTTAAAGCTAGGCGTACTCAACAAAATAAGCCTAGCACAAACAAAGCCCCAGCGTCAAAAACCGATTTAATACTTTTAATAAGAAAGAATGGCCCAACAAAAAATCAACAGATTCGACGTAATCAACAAAAAGCAAAATACATTTCCAACGCGAAACCGAGTACGATCACGAATAACAGCTTTCCGAAGCTGAAAATGAGGAAGACCTCTCCGAAGAGGAGCAAAGCGAAAATTTTCTCACAAATCTGATAGACAAAGTAACAATATTATAGTCTTTATGAAGTGAGTGAGTGAAGTGAACTATAACCGCTTACACTACATTTATTTAAGCGAATTAGGCGGCAGATTTCTACTAGACACAGGCACTTCACAATCACTCATAAATCCTTAAATTCTAAAAAACAACAAAGCTAAATAAAATATTAAAAACGAAATAGACTACATTAAAACAGCACACGGAACATCTAAACATAAACAAGAAGCTTTTACTACATTACCTAAAAACCTATTTAACGACGAAATCACTCACAAATTCTTAATCTTTAATTTCGATTCAGATTGCATGGGATTACTAGGACTAGACCTATTAGTTCCACTGAACTGCAAAATACACATCAAAAACATGATTCTACGAACAGATAAAACCAATATACCTATTAGGGATGACATAAAATCATATACTCGAATACTACACTAAATAAAATACTAAATCAGAACAATTAATAAACCTATTATGTAATCAAAGCGAAGGAGATTATTATGCCGCACAAAAAACAACAAAAAACGGATTAATTTTCCCAGCATCGGTAATTTCAGTAAAAAATGGAAATGCGCTCACTACCGTAATAAACACCTCAGAAAAAGAAATACTATTAAAAACAGCTACAATCTAAACCTGCAATGCCTAGAAAGATACAAAAAACAAAAACAAAACGAACCAACACACGCCTGTAACGCAATAAAAGTAGATAACAATTGGAATCAAACACTAAAACAAAACCTAAACAGACTTAGAACAGAGCACATGAACCCGGAAGAAAACCGTGAAATCAGAAAACACTGTTATAAATATCGCGATATTTTCCACTCTGAAAAAATATCCTTAACCTTCACTCACGAAATTAATCATCAACTTAGATTAACGGCTACCAAACCTATTTATGTACGTAACTGTAGACAGGCCCCAAAACAAAAATAAAGGGATTAAAAACAAATCAATAAACTTTTAGAACAAAATATTATTAGAGAAAGCAATCCCCATGGTCATGCCCAGTGCATTTAGTCCCAAAAAAATAGACAGTACTACAATACCCAGAGTTCAGCAAAACTTTTATCCTAACAACGGACGCCTCCGACGTAGCCCTAGCGCCGTATTGTCACAAGGTGACATAGGTTCAGACAAACCAGTAGCGTATGCTTCGCGTACACTTTCCGATACAGAGCAAAGATATTCTACAATAGAAAAATAATTATTAGGTTATAGTATGGGCAGTCAAATATTTC
The DNA here is from genome assembly GCA_947095525.1 of Trisateles emortualis. NCBI lineage: Eukaryota > Metazoa > Arthropoda > Insecta > Lepidoptera > Erebidae > Trisateles > Trisateles emortualis. The sequence goes on from OX352756.1 coordinate 809,937, forward strand.
CGCCCTTACCTTTACGGCAAAAAGTTTACAATATATAAAGATCATCGCCCACTGACAGCAGGAAGCAATAAAGTGGCAACTCCGAACATTAGTTAGATGGCGGTTGTGCGTTCATTCGATCACGGTCGTCACTGACAGCTAATGTTATTTTAAAAATATTAGAGGTCAACTGTCGTTAACGATTCATTTGATTTAAAACGAGCGGTCATTCTGGCAGCGAACGTGCATGTAGTCGCATAACCTCTCAAATCCATTAACATCATTGATTGGTGTGTTTATTATGCAACAAATTGACTATCTGAACGTGGTATTATTTCCGTTTGAGAAGGATGTACGAGCAAGAGGGCGCACCTGCAAACAATAATCTTATTGTTTCGCCGACATATATTATGGAGAAAACTTCTAACAATGAAAATGTTAAGAAATTTAATTAGTATTTCGAGCGATTCTGGTTGATAGATATTAAATTTATAAAAATGTGGTGCTGTCAAAGAGAAAAAATAAGAACTACTAAACATTTAGAGGGGTGGCATTCTCGCATTAACCGTTTTGTAAGTGCTTAAAACCCAACTATACCTAAAATACTTGAGATTTTATTAAGAGAAATTAAATTATACGACGTCAAAAAGAAAGTTAAGTAAATAAAAACGTATGAAGAAATTGACGAAGAAATTAATTAAGCAATATATCAATTTAAAAAATAAGAAAATAAGTGTTGGCCATTGCTTGGAAATAATTGCTCCATATATGTTTTAACAGACTATTTTAAGTTTTATTGTGTTTTAAGTTCTTATGTACGCTTACATGATGCAAAAATTACATTTATATTAAATTGCTTGCACCATTTTTTGATTAGCAAAGCTAAAAATAGTCCAAAAAATAGGTGCAAGCAATTTTCGTCATTTTTGGAGGCAGAACATTTCACAGCTGCCCGCCGCCCTTTCAACAATTATATGGCATACATGGTGATGCGGGTTTTTCCCTAAATAGCTTAAACGTAGTCCCATTGAACTGAAAGCTATGTAGAATTACTAAAGATGATATTATCACAGTTTGTCATTGAACAAATTGTTTTGAAAAACTTCCATCATTGTTTTGGAAAACAATGATGGAAGTTGACAGTGTGCACAGAAATAAATCAGGATACAATGGTGATGAACACATTTTTGCATATATTTCACGCGTGCCACTATTTCAACAAGCCACATCCACTTTGCGGGACAACGATTCTTAGCGAGCCCGAAATAGTGAGGAGACACATTTACCTAATTATCGACAACCATCTTTGCAACGTGGAGTGTTAATGTACCTACTTTACAATGAACACTTCATTCTCAATAGTATTATGCTCACATGTATGACGGAATTAACGTAAACTATATATTTGACACAGTTGCATCTTACTTATATAAATGGCACATTTAAGGCGGTTGCAGGTACAAGCACTAGCATTGCAATTAAACATAAACCTGCACAGTTTCCACCTGAGATGTGGTCTGTTCATGACAGTTTTGTGTCATGTGTTCCTTTGGTTCAAAATTCGCTGGAATCGTGTCACAATCGCTGGAATACGTTATTGAACCGTCGTAGATGGAATTTATATAGAACAATTCTGGAATTTATTAAGGAACAGAAGAATACAGAATGTACTATAGAGCGCATCAACACAACCTTAGAACCTTCTGCCAAACGACGCAAATGTGGTCTTAATCAAAATGAAAGACTACATAATCATTTTAATAAAAAACATGAAATGGAATTAAAGTCTTTTCTTGGTGGATTAGCTCACATTTGTTTTATTAAAACATAAAGAATTTTGTAAGTCTATACCTGCATACTTTGTTTGATTAGCTAAATTAGATCGGCAAATTATTATTTTTTGTTTAAAGGATTTTTTTTGTTATAATTCTTGTGTATAATCTTTGTTTTACACGTTATTTTCTGTGCATGCAGTTTCACTTGAATCCCCTATACCCATTAATTTTACAGCTATTGTTAAGCAAACCGGTCCGTTGCCGCAGAAAGTTTTCTAAAGATTTTGCGTAGGCGTCTTGTTCCTCGTCAGCAATAATACAGCCTTCGAATTCTGTGTCACCTCAGGAATATTGGCGTCTTGTAATTTTTAAGATAACGAATATATTATAATGCCTACATCGCCTGGGCCAAGCACTTCGAAGGCTACATAATTTATCGCTCCTATAAGTTTTATGCCTCCTTTAAAAGCAGGACCACACAAAAAAGACGAAAACTTGGCAGAAGTATAATAGCAATAGATACGCCCGAAAAAGAAGAATTAGAAAGAAGTAAAAGCAATAAAGGTACAAAGAAGATTAAGCAAGACCTGTTTGAAATAAAAAAACAAGGTAAAGAAAAGAAAACAAAAGCCAAACAAGTAATTCATCACGACGAATCATCGGATGATGAAGAATGTGTACCTTCTGGATCATCGTCCGGTGCAGAAGAGTGTACTTAAGCGAAGACGAATATAACCAGAGCCCTTTGACCGAAGAATTTGTACCTTTAGAAAGACAAAATATTTTATACAATAATATATACTTCGGGTATTAACACGATCATGCTATATTTACCTTTAGATTGCTCGGAATACGGACAGCTTCCATAATAGGGACACTGTGAGTGTAGTGTGTGACGGTTCATGGAGAAATAATAATGTGAGGGTAGAATTAAATGATTCTACCTCACAAACGGAGTCCTGACATCGCTTCACCAGTCAGCTTGTGACCACGGCCGGTGCAACCTGGTCGAACCGTCAAGCAATCTAAAGGTAAATAAAGCATGATCGTGTTAATACCCGAAGTATATATTATTGTATATCATGCAACGCGATAGTTTAAAAGTTAAAATATTTTATGTTGCCAAATTTTTAAGACGAAACCGAAGATTCTGATTTTTTGTATCCTTACTACGACTCAAAAGCAAGTATAATCAAAAATTTCATGAACCAGTTGTGCCCGGTACTGCGGCTGTTTAAACTTAAGGAAATTAAATGTATACTTTCATCTCCTAAAGTAACTGTTACTAGTACAAGAAACAGAAGTTAATGTTGACATGTCTGTAAAGTCCCCCGCGACACAGATCTTGCTCTCTAGTGCGGGAGTTGTCTTTTTTAAAATAAATATACCACAGTTTTGTACTACTTTTTGTAGCCTAGTCAGAAGCGTACAGGAGTACTGTGCAATTATATGGTCTCCTTGTTACGCAGTACACTCTGATAGGATTGAGAGCATACAAATGAAGCGTGTCAAGTGGATTTCTTACAGATATGGACTTTTGAGCCGTATCTTGTAAATATTTTGCTGAAATTGATCATTACGACGTTTTTGATCATTTTGAGTACATATTACGGCCACTACAATATCGTATAATGCATTGCTCAGGGAAAAAGTGAAAAAAGGGGGTTGTGGACATAAATAAGCAAATTAAAAATATTGTTAATGACTGCAACATGCGAAAAACAGAAGTACTCGAGTGTTTAGATCGTTTAATTAAATTACCAACTCAATAGTGTTAAAAATATAATGACAATAGTTAGGAAAATATTTAATTTGTTTAAGTTGATAACTTTATTTATATAAGTTTAACAGTATTATGAGTGTGTGTGTACACTATAAAATTCTATGGGGCCGGGCCAGCCTGACGTACATAAAATTCCAAAACGGATTAGTTTACTTTTTATTTATTCACAAGCTGAAAGCTCCATCTAGAAGCCAAATTCAGTGATAGCAAAATAAGAAAAAGCGAGCCACCAAAGAAAAACCGCAGGAGTCATGATATACTTTTTAAAAAAAGTATGAAAAAATAATAAAAAATCTTACTAATAAAAAAAAATCAGTGGCAGCATTTTTCTGGCAATAATATATGCCAGACTCGCATTTTAAGCAGACTTGGTGTTTTTACTAGATAGGTAGATATCTAATTCATAAAAAAAATTAGACCTGACCATTGCCGTTAAACTGATTTTATCGACTATACATGGATATGACGAATGGCATGTTTGGCAAATTTCATAATTTATCGAAAAAAAGACTTTACGAATTACCAATGGTACCTATGTTAGACTCGACGAATTACCAATTTGACTTATGTATGTCAGCCTTGACCATTGTCCGGAAACCTCTAATATCAATTTATTGTATCTCAAAATTATGGCACATTGATTTCATTTTGAAAGCAATATCTATAATATGCATTTAATAAGTCATTGACTAGTTACGAGTGCTAAAAAGAAGTATTCTTAGATTTAATAACTATTTGCCTTAACACATTTGTTAGTGCTAGTACAAGATGTGACTCTGCATTACTAAGACTAAAACTAATATTGGAAAAGGATGTTTCTGAAGATGTACAAGAAAATGGAAAACCTCAAACTGCAACGGATGGCGATTCTATTTTCTAAGAGATTCTAAGTGAACATAGTACCGAAGAAAAATCAGTCATAACTGAGGTATCAAACGTACCAAAATGGTTCAGTGAACAAATAAATAAAGAAGAATTATTACAAGAATTAACTGACGGTGATAATGATTTTAATGCACATGGAAATTTATATTATATGCCATCATTGTTACCTACTATGACGCGACTATTTAGTGAATTACCTTTGTGGTCAAACATAATGATGGGCGTTTACAAATCAGCAAATAGTGTACCTTCTTCTTATAATATTGAAAGCTATTTTAAATCCGTAAAAAGGTACTTATGCGACATTTCAACTAGAAGTCATAGACTGAGAGTTGACTCGTTTTTGCAAAATCACACGGATTATATATCTGGGGAGTTGAAGTCTGCGCTTGCAAGAAAAGAACATAAATGATCACACGAAGGTAAGAAAAAAATTTAAAGAAAAAAAAAGGAACGTAAAGTACAATATAAAAACCAGCCAAGTGCATGTCGGGTCACGCACAATGTAGGGGTTACGAAATTTCCATTCCCAATAATGCAGACTAAAAAAAGGTATCTATGGTTTCAGCATTCATGAATTCTGAAAATATTTCAGTCATTTATACTCGTATATATTATATATAAATGACTTACCAAAATCTACACCTTATCATATGACTCTATTTGCGGATGACAGTGAACTAACAATTCCTTGTGATAATAATGTTATATCGTAGTTCAGTTAGCAACCGCTGACTATGAATTTACCTAGATTGCACTAAAGTTAGGATTGCATCAGACAAGGACACGAGGCCCCGGCCACGTGGTGCTGACTTCGCTAAACGTGTGAACCATCGCGCCACCGCATCGAGTTGGTAGCGTCACTTCGTATCGATCGTCGAACGTAGTCGATATACTTAAATTGTAACCTTTTGTTGTAATAGTTTCTTTTTTTTTTTTTTTAAAGACAACTCCCGCACTAGGAAACAAGCTCTGTGTCGCGGGGGACTTTACAAACATACAATTAACGGACACAAATTACATCCAGGCTCAGAACAACAATATGTGGGTAACACAAAGTTTTGTCCTGTGCGGGAATCGAACCCACAACCTCGTGTACAGCAGGCACATACTGCGACCACTGGACCATCAAGGCAGTTAAATCAATACTAAGTAATTCTGGGTTTCTTTTATCACCCAGTAAGCAGTTACATTATATTATTGGCGCAGTCGGTAGGATAGCTCGAAGCAGTGCGTGACGCGAAAAAAGACTCTCATATCGATTCTGTCGGCTTCGCACAGCCGCTGCGCGTGCTCCTTAGCCTTTGTCGAGCATCCTGAACCAGAGTAAGCTGTATCCGGCGCATCCAGACATTGATGCTGATTAAGAGACACCAATAAATGATACTGTAAGTACATTTGAATCGCTCTTGTGTTGCTTCCTGGTAGTTATTTCCTAACATTGCGCAAGACAAGAAACGGCGGTGTCATTATTAGCACAGACATAAAGAACGACATCGAGAAGCTCAAACAATCAGTGCAGCTAACGAACTCCGGGCTGACAATTGACGAGACTCACAAACGCAAGCCGAGAGTAGTAGTTATAGGAGTGCCCACATCGATGCAAGAAAATAAAGTGTTTTCCTGTTTGTACCACCAAAACCTTGCCGACAAACTTCAAGATTCGACCCTCGAAATTTTTTTAGCTGCAATCAAGCTACGAGTAAGTCATGAGTCTGGTAAGAGGGATGCTGAGACCTGTAACTATGTGATAGAAGTATATGCAGTCATACGAAAGGCCCTTATAACTAAAGACAGAGTATTTGTGAACTGGTCATCTTTTTTTTTTTTTTTTTATACTACTTGGGTGGCAAACAAGCATACGGCCCGCCTGATGTTAAGCAGTATCCGTAGCCTATAGACGCTTGCATTACCAGAGGTATCACTTGCGTGTTGCCAACCCATTTTTTTACACTAGGGCTTTAAGATGGAAGTAACCCTGGGATAGGAATACGTTTCTCTCAAAACGCATTCCTAAATGATTAATAATTCATCTTGTCCTGTAAGAGACTTCACTTTAGTTACACGTTGTTTCAAGTGTCAGCAGTGCGGCCAAGTCATGTCGGCAGTCATCATATACCTGTGGACACTGTGGTGGTGAAGGTCACTCTATAAAAGAGTGTACTACGAAGACAGAGGATCCGAAATGCGCTACTTGTATGCGTTTTAAAAAGCCATCCAATCATAATACAGGTGATTCCGAATGTCCAGCGAAAATAATGGCCGAAAAAAGATGCATTAACTCAATAAATTACGATAGCGATTAGAACTACATTAAGAATTTTTAATTAAGCATAAATAGGCATTAAATTTTAATAATTATATTGTATTCAATAATAACTAGACACTATGTTGTTCAGCTTCCCATAAGCATATTAATAGTCCACAATAAACATAATTATAGCCTACATTATATTACTGATGACGATGACTTACACGTTTAATGTTGATACTAAATTGCTAAATCTATTTTATACAACATTGTTTATTTTATAATTATAATATAATTAATATAGGTCAGTTATTTTGCTAGATTCAACTTTTTAAACAAACTTAATTTATTCAATTTTAAATAAGTGTTACATTAATATTGTGAATATTTTTATTCCACATATTTTATTGTTTAGCGTTTAAATAGCCTGTGATACAGGATTATCTCTATCCTAGTACACGCATTATAATATTGTATTAGCCACTAATTATAATTTTATAAGACTATAATTATGTTGTAAGTACTTACCTATTGAAATTTAATAAACGATTATTATTATTAACAGTCCCAAATTAGCCCTTAAAATTTTCCATCCTAGGAAATTCAGTCCTTGTGACCCTTCTAGGGAGGCAAGGCAAAATACGGCAGATCTTTTTAGGAATATAAGTAGTTTAGAAGAAAGCGACATGTCGAAACTGGAAAGAGAACCCATTGACGCTATTTTTAAGGCCTTTATGTTAGTCCCAGAATTTGATGGAAACCCAAACGTATTAACTAGATTTATCAGTTTATGTGATGAGTTAATTAAGAGGTTTTTAAAACCCGACCCTGGTCATGAATTGGAGAATCAATCCTTGCTTAACGGTATCATGTCATTATTATTTAACAAGTGTTATTCATTTACTCAAAGTAAACAAGTAGCCTCCGTCTAGTCAAACCTTGCTTCGACCATCTGGAGTCTACGCCCGTGGAACGTGCTTGAAGGAGAAGTTGCTGACGACGACGAGGGCGCTATAGTACTATCGTACTATAAACCAATGATGCAAATCTAGGTTACTCTGGCTATCAAACAGTGAGGCGTACTGATGAATAATTATATTATGTTTAATTACTAATAATATATAATTTGTTTTTTTAAACATTATAATAATAAATATGTTGTTTTCTTACCTATACTATGATTAAACATAATGATAAAACGAGTAAATATGTTTTTTTCTTACCTTAAAGTCACCATTAGTCGGTCAATCGGTGATATAGGCACGATTCGTAAGCTACAATGGACCAGTTCATCCTGTATCATTGCCAGTAATTCGTCAAAAGTTCTAGTTGACATTCGAAAGTAATTAAAGAATTTACTTTTGTCAGCCCTCAAAGTGCCATATAACAAGACAAAGTCTCCTGCAACGGCTCTCTGCTAAATTAATGGATGAACATGGAGTCTTCGTCGTCACCGGTTTTTATTTTTTTGGGATAGATAGTACAAAGCAGCAATAATTAATACACTCCGCATTTTGATCGTCGTCTGTACAGTAAGGCGGTCAGTAAGATACTAAATCGAGCCACGCTGCGCCTCAGCGCTGACAAACTACGCGCTGAGCTATGAGCGCTGATGGTGAGCGTGAGACTAAAATTAGCCGAAGAGTGGATAACGCGAACACATGAAAATTGTATCTTTTAACTTAATGTTTTTAACTGTTTTATTTGAAATTTAAAATTGTTGAAATTGACATAATTTTGTGTTTATAAGTAGATTGTGATTTAAATAAAAGTAAAGTTGAGTAAAAAATTGCGTAATTTTATTGAATATATTAAGTTTTAGCCGGGCACTGATTTTCAAGTTATTTTGGGAATAATAGGCACTACTGATATTCGGCATATAATAAAAATGTATTAAGACTCTCTGAATATAAAACACGCAATTTTCAAAAATAACACGCCGGGCATACATTATGTCAATGGGTTTTTAAAACGACATGCAAATAAAATATAATTAAGCCAAAATATTAAAAGATCTCGCGCAGCAGTATCTTCAGAGGTTATAAAACAATATTTCAGCGAACTTGGTTTCTCTCTAGAGATTGTTCCAATCCAAAATATCATAAACTACAATGAGACGAATCTCACCGATGATCCTGGGCGCAAAAAGGTGATAGTAAGACGAGGATGTAAGTAGCTGGAACGTGTTGTAAATCATTCAAAAGGGTCAACATCTTTGATGATGGCAGCTACAGCGGACGGAGATTTTCTGCCGCCTTATATTGTCTATAAGGCAACTCATTTATACTCAAACTCAAAATTCACTTATTCATTTAGGTTACAAAGTAACACTTATGAAGGTCATAAATTATGAATAAGCCTGAAAGTTGATGTCAGCAAATTTTCCTACGGCTAGTTCGCTGACGTGGATACGATACGACTCATGGACAACGAAAGGGGCACATAACGCAAGATATAACAGGTCTACATCTGGTTGGTTTGAAGGTCATATTTTTGAAGACTGGGTTAAAAAAAAAAATAATACCTTTTTGGAACGGAAAGAGGGTAAGTTTTTTTATACGAATTGCAATCAGAAAACTGAAACTGAGTCTGGTCAATGCTTCAGAGAATAAACATAAAGCATCATCATCATCATCATCTCAGCCAAAAGACGTCCACTGCTGGCGTCGGCGTCGGGAAGTGACGACCCCACCGCCCACTGGTGCAGGTATACGTAGTTATTTAACTGCCGGTGCCTGTACTTGTGCAAGCAGACAACCGAATAATGGCGGTCAAACCAATCCAATATGGCGAAAGCAAATAGTAGACATAGGACGGGCAGCAGCGTCCCTATGTAAAGACTTCCGCCACTGCGATCGCCAACCCGCCTGCAAAGCGTGGCGATTATGGTAAATCCCCCCCAAAATAATCCGCACCAAAAGATAAAGCAATTTCTGGTAATTTGAATAATTATAATTGCACCCGCATACTGAAAGACATTTTTGAAGACTGGGTAAAAACAATAATAATACCTTTTTTGGAACAGAAAGAGAGTAAGATTTTTTTTACGAATTGCAATCTGTAAACAGCTGTTCGTCTCCTGTCCAAGAGCTGCTGGACTGACAGCTGTCAAACGTAGCGCGTCGTTTGAAAAATTGTTTAAATTAAATTAATGTTTTTACATGTTTTTGGCCGCACTCCCGTGCAGCTTAGCATCGTGATTGGTCGTATTTCTATTATATTATACTCTATCGAGTTTCAATCGTTTCTCGATAGCGCGGGCCAACCGGTTTTAGGCGGTCGATCCTTGCAGTATTATTATACCTACTAATGAGTGAGACGAGTCAGACAGAAACAACATTAATACATTGTCGAGCACTGATGAGTTGGAGGACGGCATAAATATGGAATGTGAGTTCTATACACAACAAAGTATTAATGAGGAACGACGAGTAATAAGGAATAAAGAGGATAGGAAAGAAATATCATCTGAAGAAGGATGGAATTTAGTAAGTAGAAATAAAATACTTCGCAGAACGAATCAACCTGAGACGGACCGAGGGACTGAACGAGAGTTGGCGGATGAGAAAGTACAGGTATGCGTGACATGTAAGGACCCTTTGCCCAAACAGTTTGCCTAGGCACGACTATTTAAAGAACATAATATTAATACCAGCAACATTCATCGTGTCAAGTATGTATCAACATAAATGATTAATTACATTTGATAATAAGACGGAACTGGGTGAATTTATTAAATGCCAAGTGTTTGCTGATAAAAACTGGAGATGCCAAAAAACATCAGATGTTATTAACTTACGGTATTATTAAAGATGTGGAGCTGGACATATCCGACGAAGATTTATTAAAGAATTTATCATGCAGTGTAAATATTTCTTCATTAAAAAGATTTCAGCGGCGCGGCGTCGCAACGCGTTTATGTGTTTAGTTGATTAAAATGTGGTGTTGTCAAGAAGAAGAAATACGTAATACAAATTACGTTGAAGGATGGTATTCTCGATTAATCCGGTATGTGGGTGTTAAAAATCAGTCTATCGCCAAAGTGCTTGACATTTTAGAAAAAGAAATGAAAATCGATAACACTACCGGTAAGGCTCAATCCCGGAATCAGAGCATGTATGTCGAAATTGATGAAGAGATCAATTCGGCTATTGATGAGTTGAAAAGGAAGACGATCAGTGTGGGTCATTGCTTAGAAATTGTTGCCCCTTTTGCAAGTTTTTTTTTAATGCTTAGTAAAAAAAAATATACTTATCATAGATTTCAATAACATTCTAAATTTGTTTTTTATTAAGCTTTTTAGTCAATGGTTACAAAACAGTAAAAAAAAGTATATTTTCGTAGCAGGTTATGAAAAATTACAAAAATGGAAAATATAAGTGTTTATTAGTAACTGGTTACAAAACAGTGAAAAAAAATACTTTTTCGTAGCTGATTATGAACCACATAGTTACCAAAGTGGCTAAAGGGCTCAAAAATATGGTACTAAAAAAGCTATCAAGGAACTATAATGAACAATCTCCTTCGTGCTGTGAGTAGTTTGCAAAATAGCAAACTAATATTAAAGCAAATTTACTAGACGAAGAATTTAAAAAAATGATCGACAAATCTACTGCAATTTTAGAGCCAATAACAGACGATCAGCTAATTACAAAATCAAAAATGCTTCATGTATGTGAAAAACTCGAAGGAACGAGTTTAATGGCTCGAGAAATAGATATGTTAAAAAACAAAGTCATACAATGAAATAAGCCCGTTACTCAATTATATAATGAAACCAATGTAGCATACCAGAATAAAGGCTTGAATTTTGTTACACCCCTCTACCCTCGCTGTCAAGTGGGTTGAGTGTTTTTGGTTTACGTCATAGGACCAACAATGTTTTGGAAGGCTGGCATTCTAAAATTAATAAAAAAAATTGCAAAAGGTACAATCACATAGCCACGTATATTACAACTATTGAGGGATTTCCAAAAATCAAAGATTTTAAAAAGCAAACACTACAAAGGGTCAAAGCCGACGAAAATTTCAATAAAAATGATGATCACATAATGAATATTATATTTGAATTGATTAATGGCGATTTGTCGGTGAAATACACTTTAGAAAAATTGCGATAATTAGTGCGCGGCAATGCTGCCAGCCTTCTTGATGTTACAAGTATGTCTATATATTTTCTTATGTACATGTCATAATAGGTGTCAATAAAAATCTGAACATCTACAAAACAAATTTAATGACAATTACAAAGTGATCAGCTATCGACAGTATTTACGAAAAACATGTGCATGCCATTTTCGACCTTATCGACATTTCTTAGAATTTAACGTTTTATTTCCTCTGGACACGTGGTTCGATCGCATGGTGCGATCGATTGGACTACATGAACTTTTTTTTCCTATTGGTTCGATTTTATAATGTTATCAGTACCACGTAGTTCGACTCCCAATAGCTGAACCACGAGTATTTCCGCTGTCCACCACTCATTTATTATTATTAATAATTTTTTACGAATTTCTAAAGTATCCATGTTGTCTTCCATTCGCCACCACTGGTGGACCGCGACACGGATTTCCGGACACGGGCACATTCCTTATGGCCATCAGTGGGGCAAAAACAAAAGATAGTCGTAAAATCGCAATCTCATGATTTGAAAAATAAAATGGTTGAACATCGTCAAACAAGTGAGCATTTTGATCTTTAATGACAGTACTAAATATAAAGCAAGATATAAAATACATGGACTCAGTCAATCAATATATAACACTACGGAAGTAGTCGTACCCGAGATGTTGGCCAGGGAGTTTTTAGGGCTCGTGAGCAGTTCACCAGATTCTCAATTTACCAGATTCTTAACTTATCAGATTATAAATTAGCCAGATTCTTAACTTACAAGATTCTCAACTCATCAGGTTCTTTATTTACCAGACTATCTACTCGCCATATTCTCAGTTCAACAGATATTGTTCAGTTAAATAAAAAATGTTTACGATTTAAAGGCAAGCAAGTTTCGTATTTTTTTTGTAGAAGTTATAATTTTTTTTTATAATACCATGCTGGCCGAATGACTTAGCGAAAGTCTATCGAGTTCATTTAATATTGGCGGTGAATACCTTAACCATCAGAGCTATATTATTTTCATTCATTTATTATATTCATTTATATTTATTAATAAATATATGAACAAATGATTTCATTTCAATTTAATAATAGCACATTTACGCACGTTACCTCGAAACACTTAGGTACTTGAAAAGCTTTACAATCTATGTAATCTAACGTCAATGTTTTCATCAATAGACAATTAATCAAAGAGGTAATGTTTTTGCTTTGATAAATAAACTAAAACAAAAAAGCTAAAAGATAATGGTTACGAAATTATACAAAAATTACCAAATTTAGAAAAAGTATCTTGTGTAGACAACTAAGCATCAGAAAATCTCAGCACGCTAACTCTACAGAAATCGTGGTTCCTGATCGTTTCAAAGCCAATTTATTGTTTGATGAGATTGACAGTGAAAATAGAATTATTGTGTTCGCTTCAAATGACGTCCGTCTAGTTACTAGTTTGCGGACGGAACGTTCAAATGTTGTGCAAAGCCGTTTCTTTAACTACTCGTTGTGCACGGAGACATAGGAAGTACAGAAACTGGGACAAATATTGTACTATTTTTTTATGCAATGTTAACAAATAAAGCAGAAACTACATATTAAAGAATGTTTTCCAAACTAATATTTCATTTACCAGAGTGGACAGCCGAAATTATTGCCTTGAACTTCAAAAAAGATACGAAGATACCAAACATAATTGTCAAAGGGTCTTTTGTTCATTTTGCCAGAGCCCTATTAAGAAAGGCAAAATCTCTTGGCTTATTACAACATGAAGAATCCCACAATCACGTCAAACTGTGTATGGCTCTTGCACATTTACCCAGGGAGGACATATACGATGGCTGACTATACGTTATGAGTCAAAGGTAAATTTATTTTGCTGTGTTGAAATGAACGCGTTTTGGTCCGTAGTGGGTAGTTGATTTTGCATGTAGTCTTGTGTTATCAAAAATTTAAAGAACTATAAATCTTATCATTAAAATATGTCATATCGAACTGTGATCATTTTAAATTTTTATTAAGTTTATTTTGCTTTATTTTATAGTAAAAATTTAATAATGTAGATTTATTATATTGTAAAAGAACTAAAAGTTTATTTAAAGTTATTTGTGCACGCCACTTTTTATTTCTGTTTTTAAGTAATTCTTGATATTATGTTTCCTATGTAGTTTAAATAAATAAAAGATTATCGTTTCCAACATTTGTGTCCTTTTATTAACCATAATAATTATCTACAACTTACAGTTTGATTCATGCCGCTAACTCGACTCGACTCTCGCTAACAATTTTTCGTGTGCCGTAATTTTTGTCCACGAGTATAGAACCCTGGCAAGAAATAAGTATTTTTAAATTAATATTATCTGATGTTTTTTACAACAACAAAATTGTATTTGACGTCTGTCTGTCTCATAAATAATGAGCAGAATCATCCCTCCCAAGATTTAGCGTTAATTTTTGCTTTTTTTTACATCCTGTATACAGGGTGTAGTAGTTAAATGTGTTATTTTATTTTCAGAAATCTTGCAACTGGAAAATCATTCAGATCGCTTTCAAAAAAAATTCAAATAGCAGTTACAACATTAACAAACATTATAGAAGAGACGGTTCTTGCAATATGGGAGGAACTGTATACCATACATAAAATAATAATATTTATTTATCAGATTTCCCGACCGATTTTTCGACAATTACAACAACAGGTTCGTGGAAACTTTCCGTTCGGCTGGGTCTAACAGTTTTAAAACCCGCCGAACGTTCAGTCTCTTTAGTTTCCTTAGAGTGTAACCTATTTTCAAAATAGTCATTGTAATGACAAGTGTAGTCAATTATTGTTTAAAATTGTTATAACAAAAATAATTTTATACTAATTAACCATGCAAGATCTTGTATTTATTGCTAGAAAAGGAGGCACGATTCTTTTATTCGATGGATATGAATTTTATAAGAACAATACATATAAAAGCGGTGCGGAATTATGGCAATGTGCACTTGCTAAAACATAAACACAAAAAAGTGTTTCCGGTCTATAACGATCAAAGTAAGTATCAGCATTCTTAGCTTTGATTAAAACAAAAAAAGGAAGATATAAAATTAGGACCTAGATGACATATCTTTTTCTTTTTGTTTTAATCAATGTTTCTTAGGTACTTATATTACTTATGTAGTTACCTACACCTACATACCTATTTAATTATTTTGTATTTTAGGGAAAAAGTACCAATTAAAAATCTAGAGCTCATACATGTACCCAAGATGTGGGAAAAAATGAAATAGAAATTTCTCTACATAAAATGCGTGAACAGGCTTGTTCCTCAAACCTTGTATATAAAGAATGTGTAAATCGGCCCTTAAGAAACTCAGGTATTGATTTAATTAACAAAATTCCATCCTTCAGCTCAGTGAAAAGCAGTGCGTACAGAAAAAGAAATAAATCTCATGGCGTTAAGAAATTGTTTTATGGTGATGCTATTGAACTGGAAATACCTTCCAAGTATAACGAATTTGTTTTAGCAGACTATTCTTATAACAAGACCAGAATTATAGCTTTCTGTAAAGAAGAAGCTAAAAATCAAATACCGCGTACAAAAAATTATATGGGTGATGGCACTTTTAAACTTAGTCCAAAATGTTTTTCACAATTGTTAACTATCCACGGTGATATCGGAAGCCACATAAAGAGTACTAATATAGTGCCATTGATTTATGTGCTCCAGTCCGACAGAACCGAAAATAGCTACCACATTCTGTTCAGTATGCTTCAAAGCCAGTTGCCAAATATGAACCCAGTAACGTGTTTGTTGGATTCAAAAGTTAAGGATTCGTTTGCAAAAATACCAAACAACTAGGTAACTGAAAGTCTGACATTATAGTGCTGATTTAATTCGTTGGATTGCGCCTGCTCTGAATCAATCTGAAGTATGACAACTTAACACTAACTAAACTGACTTGTTAATTTTTTGTTAAATTGCTACGTGTGGGGTGCAGTTATAATTTCCGCCAAAAAGCCAATTTTTGGTAGATTTTTTTGTGTATTTTACTCGGGAAGGGACTTCACGTTTGTGGGATAAAGCTACTACTAATCTTTATACATCATTTTAAAATAACATGGAATACCGCATTCGTAATAATATTAGTTGCTACTAATCGTATTAAAAAATAAATGTAATGGAGGGGCATTGTGTAGTTTACTGCTGAAATACAAATAAGTACTGACTTTTTAACTGATTAAGATTGACCTCTAGTTGTGGTCCACTGTTTTAAAGGCTTAGGGTATTAACTGTTTTGCATGTAACGGAAAATTGCATGTTAAAATAGGATGAGGAGAGTCCGTTCGATGCGCCGCTTGCCGAAGCCCTTGCTGTCGACACCGGCAGTGAAGCAGAGGACGAAGAAATTACCATTGAAGAGCTACATCAGCTTTTACAAGGTGATTTGGAGGTAGAGAAAAATCTTGCGTCGTGTGAAGAGGGAAATTCCATCACTGACATTAACTGGTCCGATGACTATTCCACATTAACAGGGCAGAGGGAAGAATTCAGGGAAGAGTCTGGTCCCAAAATTGAAGGGACCGTTCCCCTGGACATAGTTGACACCACGGTGGACGAGATCTATAGATTAATAGGCGTGATTATATTAATGGGTATGTGCTTTAGGGCTAGGGTAGACGAATACTGGTCTACAGGTATTTTGGAAATGCCTGGCTTTCGAAGCCTCGCTTTCTCCTCCTGATGAGGTACCTCCACTTCGTGGACAATGCCACTTTAGTAACCACCGCTCAGGAGAAAAAGATGGGAAAAATTAAACCTATTGTTGATTATCGCAACATTAGGTTTGGTACTGTCTACATGCCTCGCAGAGAGCTATCTATTGACAAATCGCTGCTGCTTTGGTAGGGACATTTAAGCTGGATACAATGCATCCCTACCAAAGCAGCACGATTCGGCATAAAAATGTATGAACTCTACCAAGCAATTACGGGTTATGTATTAAAAGTGATGATATACACAGGCAAGAGTCGCGCCCAGGAGAATCAAGAGTCCCTTTACGGGTTTTAAAATAGTAGTGCTAAAGCAGTGTAGAAACTGATAACCAGTTATCTATGCAAAGGATACATCCTTTTCATGGATAACTGGTACAACTCAGTAGCAATAACAAAATTTTTAAAAACGGGAAAACACTGATGTCCTCGGTACATTAATCCGACGAAGGGTTGACACACAAGCAGTAATAAAAAATTTAAAGGAAAATATAATGGCGGTAAGTACACACTGTGGTGACGTTTCAGTTTTAGCGTGGAAAGATGTAAAACTAGTTTCCACAGTGTCTACTTACCACAATGCTGAGATGACGGCAGCCAATAGAGCAGGAAAAGTCATCCAAAAACCTGTAGTAGTTAAGGATTACAATAGTTTCATGGGGGGAGTGGACATCAAGGACCAGAAATTGTCAACACCCTTGAGAGCATTATGACCAAAAAGCTAAATGAGCAGAACAAAATTTTCAATATGCAAAATGTTCAGAACGCAAAATGTGCAAAACGCAAAATGTGCAAAACGCAAAATGTGCACCACAAGTAAAATGTGCAGAACGCGAAAAGAGCATCAAAGGCTTTAATCACACTGGCGTGTTTATTAATATTTTATATGCAACCTTGATGGCAAACTTTAGATCTCACTGAATAGTACTGGCACTTGAGACTTTCAGTGTCAATAAAATTATTATTATTGTCTTTTATTGTCAGTGTCAATGAATAAGTGTTTTGTATCTAAATTTTCCTTATTTAGTTATTTACTAATAAAATTGTTTTGTGGGAAGAAAAAAACCCATCCCTCGCAAAAGTGTTGGACATTCTGGTGAAGAAAACAAAAATTAAATCAATAAATTCGCCAGGTAAACAACGGAAAAACAACAATTATGTTGAAATTGACACTGAAATAAATGCATCTATAGAGCAATTTAAAAATTAAGAAATTACAGTCGGGCATTGTTTGGAGCTAATTGCTCCTTTTATGATTTAAAATTTATTTTTCTTATAGGTATCATTTGTTTGTTTAATATACTATACATAATATCCTTTGTTCCCAATATACCAGATTCCCATTATACCAGATTCTCTTAATATCAGAAAATGTACTGTTATGATCATAAATACAAATAACAATCTTCGAGTGGATGATTAGATTATTATATGCTTTCAGTATGTTATTAGATACCTAGTTGCACTTCACTAACGAGGTAAACCTGCTTTTTGTTTTACACTAAAAACAAAATCAAATTGTCATAAGCATCGTCACTGCGGCAGAATTTATTGAAATAATTAATTTTGCAGTGCGTGAAACGTAAAAATGAAAATGAAATTTATAAAAAATAATAAAGGTAAACCTGTTTTGCTCTTTAATATAATAGGTAAAAATTAAGTCGGGATCTACGAATTGGCGTTGTTACAAACAGAAAGAATGCAATACGTCTATAACATTAGATGTAAATAATGCGGTAATAAAAGCTCCAACACATATTTGCCGTCCAGATTGCGTTCGTATTGCGATAAGTGTAACAATGGAGAAATGTAAAAAAGACGTATGTGATAATTTCAGTGCTATTCCAAAGATATTTGAACAATATATCAATAGTGAAACTCTTCGGATACAAGAACACAAAATACCATCATTCTCAAGTAAAAAGAGTACCTTGTATAGAACTCTAAATAAATATTATATATATTATATATATTATTTATATTTTAAGTTTTAGTGGTAACTCTGTTAGAACTAACAACTGTATTAATATATTAAAATATTTTTTTTTTATTAAGTTTTACTCGCGTTCATATTTGACTGGCGCAGCCGGGTCGGATTTTCTCTAAAGTCGCGAAAGTATTGTTTACGTCACATACATCGATCGTAGTCGAACTTAACGCGCAAGAAATCCGTAAAGAACCTAAGAAACAAATACATCAAGGAACAAGCAAACAGCAACCTCCCGGGAATCGGCATGGCAGTGAGCAGGTTAATGTGAGTAGGCCCTTTATTCGCACTGTATCCATTCCATGTCCTATTTTATTTTATAATTTTGTGTATTTAGTTGGACCAAACATAGATCATCTATCATATACTTAATCTCTGTATAAACGAACTACATTGTCGTATATACATATTTAGTATCGCGTAATTTGGACACAACCGCCGTTTTTGTGTATTTAAAATGAATGTACAGTTGATTCCTAAGAAAATCCTATGTATCATCCCACGATATGACGGTGATGATGAAATGATTAAACCTATTCATATCAAACTGTGAATACGTAATCCGCTGTTCTTGGGAAGAAAATCAAAATAAACCCGCACAAACAGCATACTTATATCACTGTATTACAAGCAGATTAGTAGGCAAGGCCGCAACATTAATTAGCGAACGCGAAAACATACAAAGTTGGGAACAGTTAAAAGAACTGTTTGTTCAACATTTTGGTGACCCTAGGTCAGAAGCATGCATTGCTATAGAATTAGAAAGCATAAAAATTAAGCAAGGAGAGTCATATATTGATTTATGCCATATAATACAGAACGTAAGGAGTTCTTTAATATCTAAAGTCAATATATTAAGAGATGAGGGCATTAAAGCCGCTAAGATGATTATTTATAATAATACTGCACTTAACGTCTTCATATATAATTTACCTGAAGAATTAATTAGATTTGTTAGATTAAATAAGTGCATGACACTTGAGTCTGCATTAAGTATTGTGATGGAAGAAGTTAACTTCCAGACACAATAATAACAATAGAAATAATAAAAATAAATCTCAGTTTAACCAACACAATAATAATAGGGTTCGTGAGCCTAAACCTAACTTACCGCCGCCCAAATTTAAGTTGGGCATACAACCGAATAAATCGGTATACCACAGGGTAAAACGGAATTTAATCCGAATTTTAAACCGAATTTTAATCAAAATATAAATAGATTTGGAACACAACCAAATCCTCATTTTAAGCCAATTATACATCAACCGTTCAATAAACCTACATTTAGATGGGGAAATCCACTCCAACAGCAGCAACAACAGCAGTTTCCTAAAACTGTAAATAATTACAAACAATCTGAGTTTTTCAAACAAAACCCAAACCAACAATTCCGCTTTGGAGTACAAAACCCATCGACTCCTAAGCCGAATAAAGATGTCTCTATGAGAACAGTAAAAAATAATATGTTGTTAAATTCGCATGACTACGAGTCACAGGATTATTTAGATACCAGTACGTCACATAATTAATTATAACTCGGAATATTACAACGAATATCCCGATAACTACGAGTTTTCCTCAAATAACTCAAGTAATAATGAGGATTTTTTTTACACAAAAGCCTCAGAAACCGACGAAAAGAAATAATATATATAAATTGTTGTACTGATGCGTTAAAATTACGTACGTAAAACCGCACATACAAATACCACAGTTACGTGCAACCTTTATGATTGACACAGGTAGCACTAGGTCATTTATAAAACCGGAAAGGGCTAACGAATATTTTAAGCACCCTAAGTCCACCACGAATATACGAGTAATAAACATGATGAGGTAGTGACTATACCGTTGAGTAATATATTTAATTGTAATATCTTACATAAGTTTTTTATGTTTAATATAGACCATGAATACGATGGCCTTATAGGTTTCGATTTATTGAAAGAATTAGAAGCAAGCATAGACATGAAAAGTCAAGTTTTACGAACTAAAAATACGGATATTCCTATTTTATTTAATCCATTTTATACAATACAAATACCTAAACGTTCGGAAATTAGGGTTAAAGTGCCTACGATGTTACAAAATGGTGACACCGTATTAAATTTTATAGAATTTTGCCCAGGTTTTCGTACTGCTGAAGCTAACTGCGTAAGCCACAAACACGATGCCTAGAAAAAATTAAGTTCCAGAGCCTGGCACCTGCAGATATGGATCAAAATCTAATTACACCCTAGCAGTTTTAGAAGATTGCTTAGAAAAGGTTAGATCTGGTACACCAAGTGCATATGCTGCTGCCAAAGAATTTAAAATCCCAATTAACACAATAAAAAATAAAATAAAAAATAGACAGAAAAAGTAGGGAAGCCCACAGCTTAATCGGAAGAGGAAAATATATTAAATATGAATCTGAATCTGCCAACGTCAAGACGTTTTGTAGGTCACAAAACGTCTTGACGTTGGCAGATTCAGGGATAGGCAATGATGATGTTACCCTTAAAATACAAAGATACTTAAACTCAGCACACAGAAAAGTTAAAGTTTTTAAAAATAATCGTCCAGGCTGGGAATGGGGTAAGCTCTTTCTAGAAAGACAAAGATTTAAAGGCAACGTTGGGACATAATATTAGTCGAAACCGGGCTCAGGTTAATGCAGACAAAATCAATGAATTCTTTGATAACCTTGAGTCAGAAATTCAGGATGTTCCTCCTGAGAACATCTTTAATTTCGATGAAACAGGATTTCATGATGATCCAAAAAAGAAAAAGCTACTTTTTAGACGAAAGTGTCGTAACCCAGAAGTAATTCGTAACTCCACGAAATCCTGTTATACCGCCGTCTTTTGTGGATATGCTGTAGGAGAAATGCTTCCCCCTTACTTTATTTTTAAAGCCTTTGCCTTTAAATGCTTGGTCCGATTGGCTAGTTGGAGCTCCACCTGACTCACGAATGACTCTATTCAGATCTTAAGGTCCTCGAAGCTAAATGTCTTTTAAATGAGTTAGTCCACTAGTCAGAACGTCTATCGAATAATTTGACCTCAACGGGAAAACGGCCAAGGAGCTAGTGGTCCTCAATTCATTTAGTCCTTAGAGCAAACGGTCTTTAATGGAAAATAACATAAAATCATATAGAGATTATACACATAATGAGCTCTTTCATGCAAATGTATTGTTTTTGCCACTTATAAAATATCTTTAGATAAAATCTATTCTACGTGTTTGAAAATTTTATGACTATAATAATTGACAATGTCATTGCTCACGATTGATTAATATCAAACGTTATACTTTTCGAAAAGTTATTTGTTGTGTGATATAAAATGGAAAATAGTCCAGGAACTTCAGATCAAATTTCAGAAAACAAGCTGGTTTTCATTCAGAGTCAAAAGCAAAAGCCTGTTTTGTTGATTGATGGTCGAGTGTTTAAAAGCCAATGAATGCAAAGAGTCCAGAGAGATAATCAGAATTTGTGGAAATTTTCCCCTACTGCCGGCAAGTTACCACACACAATGTTGGTCATACATTAGACAACATGCTGGAAATACAGAGGTCATGCAGAAATTTCTCGATTACTTTGAAAATCAATGGTTAAAACCAACTACATATGAATATAAGCTGCTACTACGATATTTTTCTATAAATAATCCTCTAGAATAATCCTCTAGAAGGTTGGAATAGCCGTTTTAATTCAAAAGTAAATACGAAACCAAAGAAGCAAAGTGGCAGGAAGATTTAAAAACAGTATGTTTCATCGTAGCAAGAGGCGAAAGGTTGATATCAGTTTAAACATCCGGTACACAGAAGAAAAGAAGAAATTAGAAGAAGTGAGTATCACACCTTACGATTTCTTAAGAAGAATTACAATTATAAAATAGATTAACATTTAAGTTACATATTAACTCTATTAGCTCAAGTGTAAATTTTAATAATTTAAGAATAAGTAAATAATTACAATAAATAAATTATTTTGACTCTGATTTTTAAATTAGGCTCACGTTGAAATAAGTCGGTGCGAGCCCTTATGGTTGACTCCAGCCTCCTTGTTCTTTTGGAGAACGACAGAAATTGAGAACGTTTTGCTCTAAATAGGTTTTACTTTGCGAACATTAAGCAACAATAACTTTTTGCTTCGAAAACTAGCAAACTATTTCGATATTTCGTTTTACTCTTAGGGCATTTTATATAGCGGTTAATATGACACCAAGAACGTTCAGCCGCGAGGACTTTATAATATTATCCGAATAGGAATGACTGTGTCTAAAAGTGGGTGGATAGATCTTGAAAGCTTTGACGACTGGTTTAAGTATCATTTTCTTCCATTCGCTATAAAAAAAGGAGGAAAGAAAATATTGATATGCGACAAGCTAAGCTCCCACATCTCGGTGAACACATTAAGAATCTGCCACGAAAATAACTAAGTTTGTGTGTCTAGTACCAAACTCTACCCATGTTCTACAACCCCTCGATGTAGGCTATTTCAGCTCACTTAAATCTTATTGTAGCAGCGTCCTTCTTCATTGGAGAGCAACTATAAGAGGAAGAAAAACTGTGTAACTGGGATTTAACCGACAAGAGGTGTTGCAACGTCTTCCAGAGTATACTAAAACAAAAGTCGATGTACAAACTGCTAAGGAATCTTAAGGTGAAAGTTTCAAAAGTTATTTAACGGAATTGCGTGAAAATTATTTAGGAACCAAGAGCCAAAGCGACTCTTCACTATACTGAAGAATCAATTTTGCACTTAATATTGAAACATATAAATGTGATTTTGAAATGGCAGTCATTAACGCAGTACTAGCTGTTTATGGAAACCAAGTGACTATAAAAGGGCGTCATTATCACTACGTGAAACTGATGAAGGGAAAAAATCATTAAGATTATTTAGACAGCTTCCTTTATTGCCACCAACGACGATACTTTGAAGTGGTTTTAGAAATATTCGAAAACTTACCTGAAACAGAACCTAAAATAAAATTTAAAAAATATTTTTTAAATGAATGGATTAAAAAAATACTTCCAACGTTTTTAGTTGTTACGAAGACAAAAATAAGGAAAAGACCAACACTGTTTTACTACATTTAGTTACTGAAAAAGGAAACTGAATATCAAGATATTCGGATAAAACGAACCGAGTTAAATTGTCCGACTAGAAAACGGCGCCAACGATTTATTTCTAGAGATATACAAAAAAATATGATTAGATCAGATCTTCGTTCCAAAAAAATTACAGGACTCGAGTGTGTGCAAATACTAGTAAATCTAAGTTTTACATAATGTTTTCTTTTAAGTTTGTTCCTTAACGTTCAGTTTGATTTGAATTAAATATTAAGATTTTATAAATATTTAAAAGGATTTTTTTACTTGACTATACTCTAATCATATGAAAGTCTGACCTATTGAAAGTCTGACTATTTGAAAATGTGACCATCTGAAAATAAATAAATAAATAATCTGTATAAAATCCGGCTTTTGCTTGATCTACTGAATAAAGGTTGTCAAGTTGCTGCTAAGCCTACTTCATCACAAAGTATAGACGAAAGTATGATCAAATTCAAAGGCAGATCTTCGATGAAGCAATATTTACCAATGAAACCAATAAAACGAGGATACAAAATGTGGGTAAGAGCAGATAGTATTACCAGCTACGTATTTCAGTTTTATATGTACACAGGAAAAACTGACAAGACGGTAACCGGTCTTGGTGCTAAACCCTACCGGTCACTTTTGAAATTCGTCAATTTCACTAATATCCTAAATTCATCAGTTTCCTAAATTCGTCAGTGGGGTTATCTGGTCAGTGTATAAACCTCACCATTTTATCAATTTCGCTTGATTTCCGTATTTGGTCAGTTGTAGTTCAATCACATACTAAAGGATAATTTAAAACGGTCGGTATTTTTTTGGACTATCTCGGTCTATTCTTACTATCGGTTATTTGGGGTAGGTTAGGTGAATGTAGCTCCTAGATGAACTTAAATGCAGGTGATTGATCAGAGATTTTATTTAGTGTTTGATGCAGTTTGAATGATAACTTTCTGACCTACGATTACTGGCTGGTTATTTATACCCATGTACTTGTGTTTTACTTTGTTTAGAATATATCATTGAGTAAATGTCATTCTTGACATTGTAACATAATGAATAATAATAATAATGATGGCGTCGAATGTAAAATTTTCTTTTGTGGACTCCGAAAGGAATAAACAAATTTTATTAAAAGATGGATATCGTTCCAATTTATCACACACAAACAAAAATGATACAACGTGGTGGCGGTGCAAAAATAGAAAATACTGTCGAGGTAGTATTGTTTGTTGATGAGTATTTGTGATGGCATTTTTAAACAAATTCCAGAACCATTCAGTCAGCTATATACGACCCATGCTGACATTGGCAGCACTCACATGGAAACAAACGTAGTGCCATTAGTTTTTTTGTCTTTTACCAAATAAAACGGAAGATACTTATGCTAGAGCATTTAACTTGCTAAAAGATTATTTAAAAAATGCCCAAAAAATCATATGGATAATGAGTCCCGAAGTTATCAAATACTTTATAAAGCATACAAATGGTTCTAAAGAAAACTCATGTATTTTAATCATGAATAACCATGAATCACATTTGTGTTTGGAAGCTCTAGATTTGGCCAAAAATGCAGCGGTGCATATTCTGACTCTTCATCCACATACATCTGCGAAATTACAACCACTGGACGAAGGCATATATGGGCCGTTTAAAACATTTTATAATGCTGCTATTGACTTGTGGTTATTGAGACACCCTGGAAAACCTGTGACTATCTATGATTTAGGCGAAATCATAGGAACAGCTTTTCAAAAGGCGATGACGCCAAGAAATATAAACTCTTTCGTGAAGTGTGGTATTTATCCTTTTGATCGTAATATATTCACAGAAGAAGATTTTCTGCCAAGTTCATTTACCGATCGTCCTTGTCCGGAAAATTTTCATATAGAAGAGAATACCTCGAGCCCCGTTTCCATAAGTATACTAGAGGGGAGAAGCCAAATGGCACCTGAACTAAATGAATCTTTATTTGATGGGCAAGTTATTTTAAAGACAACTGATGCTATAATAGAAATAACCGAGTCCACGACCGAGTTTTCCGAAACTTTTGGGCCATCTACCTCGCAAGCCACACATTTTTTAAATAAAACTCTTTCAAAAACTCACCTTGCTGCTGAAGATGACATAACATTTAAAACTATTACTATGGATGATATTTTATCTACCACCATCAAAACGCCATATACTTCTCCCACGAAAGACATTTTTAAAAGTCCTTTTGAATTTAGGTACCCGATTAAAGCGAAACCAAGGCAAACAAACAGAAAACGAAGGAAACCGGGACGTAGTTTAATCGCTACAGATAAACCTAAGAAATTACTGCTTAAGCAGGTAAAGAATGCCAAAAAGAGAAAAACGACACAAAGAAAAAGACAACAGTACGTGCAATATTAGATAGTGGTTTTTTGAACAATATATGCGACAGCATCTTAACAAAGTGCAAAAGCAACAAACACTAATTCAACGTTATATAATTATAAGCCGGCAATATGCGATCAAGAATTATACAGT
The DNA here is from genome assembly GCA_947095525.1 of Trisateles emortualis. NCBI lineage: Eukaryota > Metazoa > Arthropoda > Insecta > Lepidoptera > Erebidae > Trisateles > Trisateles emortualis. Next base: position 836,067 of record OX352756.1, read on the forward strand.
CCGCATTCTGTATCAGCTACAAGTACAACTATGTCATTTAACTACAAGCCAACAACATATACTAAATCATCTAACATAAGTGCAACTTCAACCATTACTAATTCTACGCTATCTTATTCTGAGCCGACATCATGATTCATTAGATACACCAACGCCCAATGTAACGAAGATTAATAAAAATAATTCATGATGTTCAATTATATCAAAAAAATATAATCCATTCGGAAACGACAGAAAACAGCAAAATATTTTTTTATCATGATGCAGGTTACAGCATAATGTTAGGAAATTTATTTTAATGTTTTCGATTTGAAAATTAAAACTGAAAACATAAAAAAAGACTTGTTGTAACTTTTTGATTGTACAGTACAAATAGTTGATTAATAACATTAAGATGAGAATTTTATTTTAATGTTTTTCATTCGAGATATAAACCTGAAAACGCAATAAAAGACTTCTTGTGACTTTGTGATTATAAGGAACAAATTGTTGATTAATAACATTAAGATGAGAATAATAATGATAATGACCACAATACAGTCATTTCGGGTAACATAGAATTGCAGTTTAACTTTGAATAAAGTTGTGAAAAAGATTTATTAATTTATTTGATGGAAATGTTTTATTGTTTCAATATGATAACTGTGTAAAACGGATCGTCATAATGTTTATTAACAAACGAAACGTAAAAAAATGAACTGTCAGTGTCAAAATTTTGCAATTTAACCGTCTGTTCAAGTGAAGTTGTTAGCAGTGTTTGTTAGTCGAGTTTTAAATCGGAATTATATGTACAAATCTTACTGTGAACAGGTACGTTTAAAATCTACTATAAATTTTAATATTTTTAGATCATTGTTCGTACATGATGATGCATATTGACTTAGACTGAAAAAGTTTTAACGAGGATCAAAATCGAAGTAATTTGGGTAACATTGAATGGTTCAAAGTTACCCGTGTGTTATAAAATATTATGTTGGGTAACTTTGAATAGGTACGTAAATAATGTCGCTAAGTGCTGATATAAATTTTCCTTCTTTTTATACTACTTGGGTGGCAAACAAGCATACGGCCCACCTGATGTTAAGCAGTATCCGTAGCCTATAGACGCTTGCATTACCAGAGGTATCACTTGCGTGTTGCCAACCCATTTTTTTACACCAGGGCTTTAAGATGGAAGTAACCCTGGGATAGGAATACGTATCTTTCAAAACGCATTCCTAAATAAGCGCTGGAGACCTGTACTCACACACAGGAACACAACTACACCGCTGTGTGTAGTCATTTGGCTGTAGTCTTCTGTAAGGTGGAGGTCCTTCCCCAGTCGGGCTTGCTCGCTAGTATGGTGCCCTACCTCTCTTAAATTCTCTTTTCTTCTTACAGAAATATGCCCCGAAAAACTAATAAGGTCAACCACGGAATAAGAAAGTACGGTTTAAAAAGCAACTATACCCAGGAAATACTAGATGAAGCCCTTGATAAAATACGTTCTGGTGCTATGTCTCGACTCGATGCTTCAAAGTTTTACAAAATACCCGCAGTGGCCCTTTTACAAATTAAAAAACAAGCACAATAAACCTGTCGGTAAGCCCATTTCTTTTAGTGATGACGAAGAAAGTAGCTTTAAGGCCCATTTGCTGCTGCTGAGCGATATTGGGATACCTATAAGCATGATGGACTTCAGATGTGTAGTAAAAAACTACTTAGAAAGTAATAATATATAAAAGCCTCAATTCAACATAACATGCCCTTAGTCCATATTCTTAACTATGTTTCTTAACTGTCTATGAAACAAGAATTTTTATTCGCTTGTCCGCCTAGGGCGTCCTCTACCGACGTTTCCATTCATATCTGCTCTTTCGTAATTCTACTTTCATCCATCCTTTCTACATGCCCAAACCATCTTAACATTCTCCTTTCAATTCTTGTTACTACATCATCTTTCAGGCCACACCTTTCTCTAATAACACTATTTTTCACTGTCTATCATTTTTACTCCACACATACTTCTCAAAACTCTAATTTCCACAGCGTTTATCCTGCTTTCATACCACTTCCGACATTTATCCCACGGTAGACTCTCGTATCCTTCACTTTTGCTCTCAAACGTTCATCGATGATCACAAAATCAATCATACTTCTCTCTGTCTGTCTTTACCACGTATACATATGAATTTTCTTGTGACTAAACATTGTGTTAGTCACAACTAGATTCTTTTATACACATACATCCAACAGACTTACACCATTTTCATTAACCCTTTCATCTCCATATTGACCTAGAACTCTTTCGTAATCATCCCGTTCTACACCTACCCATTCATTAAAATCACCGAGCATAATTATTCTTTCATTCTCTTTACATCCATTAAGTACATCCATTAAGTACATCTCTCACGCTGTCCCAGAATTCATATGAGGTATTTATATGATGAAGTAATTATAAAAATACTGCTAAATAGTGCATTGTATGCGCTGGTAAAATTCCCTATAATAAAGTCTATAACACATAAATACCTTATTACTTACACAAAATGAAGCAGACTCTGTCCATTCTACAATAAAAAAGCAAATACAGAGAAGACTCAAGTCAGGTCCGATTTATGTACCCAGTCAATACATTGAAACTATTAAGTGCGCTAAGAAAAAAGGCAATCCCTATATCGTGAGAGAAATGTCATCCAGTGATTTGATGTTGAAACGTCTTTCTGAGGATATTGGGTTAACTACAACCAAATCTTTTAAAATTTCTGAGGTGAAGATTTTCAAACTCTTACAGGATGACCCCACGAAACTGTTGTTTAAAACTTCTTATAAAGATGATCAGTTGTCCGAAACAGTTTTACCGCGAAAAAAAATCTTAATTCAGCTTCTCTCAAACCAGCGTATAGGTTTAAACCAAAACTTACTGAAACAAAATTGAGGGATCTTACAGATTTATTACAAAACACATTCCCAACTTTTACGAGTCTTTTTATAAATCTCTTAAGTAAGTTATTTACCTTTTCACAGTTGATTGTAAGTTCACGTCAAAAATATCATTATTAATTATAAAGAACTATGTTTTGTAACTTTTTTATTTTAAAAACATGATTAGACTGACGATAGAAGATACTACATTGCTTATCTTTTTTGATTGTACCATAGGTACGTTTTCTAAGTAATTACTGTTCACCAATAAAAGTAATAATGATGATTATATTTAGACGTATTTTAAGGTATATAATTTTACGTTAGCTCTAAGATTACTTTTTTATATTTTTGTCGGCTAAAGACTGAAAAAAGACTGAAGTAAGTGATTGTTATTTAGGCCAAAACTAGTAATTTACATTAAGAAATTTGTTTTTGTTTTTTTATAAGAAGTTTATAATTTTGTTGTTTTCTTTGTTTGCTGAATATTGATTACCTTTAATATTAAATTAAAGAAATTGTGATGCATAGATAAAAAAAAGTGTATTATTTTAAAAATTACACACATTTCAATCGAAAATACCATCAACAAAAGAAGTCCAAGACAGCTTATATAGAGTTAGAAAAAAAAATCTTGACAGTGAGCGCTTAACGTTTTGTAAGCTAGAAAATGACAGAATTCCCGAGGTTCTAGGAAAGGAGCTTTTAGTGTGTAAAGATCGAGGTGAAGACAAAATATTGATATTTTGTTCCAAAGTATCAAGAAAATATATAAAACAATCAAAATTGAACTATTTCGGCGATGGTACTTTTAAATGCGTTCCATCCCCATTCTACCAACTATACACTCTACACGTAGACTTCTACACATAAATCTAACAATGTGATTCCTGTGATTTATGGCCTTTTGATGGCCTAATGAGAAGAACATACCAAGTGTCCAGATATAGATAATTATGTATAATTTGTACTAAAAGTATGTACATAATTGTTTCCGAAAACATAACGAAGAATAAAAGTTAGAAAACGCAAAAGTGGCCAGTGCAGTTTATAATAAATAAGGTTACGACCTTTTCTGTATAACGATCTCATTTTATCTATCGTAGCAAATGCTTTTAATATAATATTTACCCTTTCATAATAGTATAGTCTGAATTCAACTAATTACGACTGCACTTCTGCTATTTTGCGTATCTGGTATCTTGCATAACTGGTATATAGCGAATCTGGTGTTTTGAGAGTCTGGTATATTGCGAATCTGATATTTTGCAATTCTGGTATTATGCGATTGAGCCCCCCTCCCCTCAATTAAAGACTATCAATGTCACCAGCCACTCTGACGTCAGAATGGCTGGTGACATTGATATTCTTTATATTTTAAAAATTAATGAGGTAGCAATTATTTAATTGTAGGTAGCAAATAATAGCAATTAGGTAGCAATTTTTAATCGCTGTCCCGATGCTAAATGAGGCAGACAACTAGCCATTCTGATGGACACCAAATTGCCGTATAATGTGACGAATTCTCCCGCGATGGCATTCTGCTCTATTAAAGGGTGAACATGTAGTCTTTTTCTTCGCTTCAATTTTATTTTTCTTGAGTAATATAGGGCAATAACTAATAACACCCGCCACTTTGGATACATTGCGCGCGTCTGTATACCGTGGCAGTCAGCACGATACTAAAACGGTATACGCGGACGATCAGTGCGGATCACGTACGCGCGGAGCGATCGGTACCGATGGTCCGCATAAGGGCCCTTGTGTACACGGTAAGAAAAAACGCCGGGCCTACTCAAGAATTCGTGTCGTAACTAGAAAATAACTGTGTACACTGCTCGAAGCGTTGCACGAAAAAAATCTTGTCTGCGCAAGACACGACGCGACGCGGCGAACGTTGTTGCGGAGCGGCGCGGCGGGGGGACGGTGTAGTAGGGTTGAGCCAGCCAGGTAGTCTTTGTTGTGCGTTTGGTTTGGACGTGTATTGCAGCGTAGAATACAAAATGGCTGATGAGTTACTTATAACTTTAGTAGAAGGACGACCGGTATTATGGGACAAAACTTTAGAGTTATATAAAGATAAAAGACTCACATACGAAGCATGGAGAGAAATATTTATTATGTTAAACAAAGACTTCGACGAAATGACTAATGCCAAAAAAACTGAATATGGTAAGTACCTACAACATATTAATATCTTTTTAGAATTTTCAAAAATACAGTATATTAGGTATATACTATATAGCTAAGGAGCATACGATCACGGCTTTGCTAAAAACTATAATAACTAATACTTATTATAAAATACGTATAAACATGAAAAGAAAATTCTTAATAAACAATGACATGATAATATACTTTACTTCCTTGTTTCACACTTTTTTGAATAGAATTTAGTAGTCGGGTTTTAGTTTTAGAACGTATTTTTTATGTGTATTTATCTTGCCATGGCAATGATCCTTCATCAGAGGAAAAATATTCAGTATATTTTTGACGAATTTCGTCTGCTGTCAGATTATTGCCTTCTAAATACAATCGACTATTTAATTGGCCTCGATTGATTAAAGGCTCAACCAGACCTTCTTCTGTATGAATAAAATTTTGTAAAACGTAAGTAGTTTTTACAATAGCAACTGTTAAATCAAGACTTAAGTTTAAAGATCGGTGTAGAATTCTCCATTTGTTGGCCATTATTCCAAATGCACACTCGACGTATCTTCTTGCCCTTGTCAAGCGATAATTGAATATCTTTTGTTTTTTTGTGAGTTCGTTGCCACCGTAGGGTCGAAGTACGTTAGCGTGAAGTGCGAAAGCTTCATCGGCTACAAAAACATATGGTAATATATAGTTAGTCTTTATTATAGAGCATGGGGATGGTATGTTTAACGTATTATCAACAATTTTTTTCCAAAACTGTGTTTCTTTGAAAACATTTGAATCACATTCTTTACCATACGACCCTACATCAATAAAAATGTAATTGTAGTTGGAATCCACAATAGCCATAAGAACAATAGAAAAGAAATGTTTATAATTTAAAAACATTGATCCACTTTCTTCAGGTTTAATTATTCTAATATGTTTCCCGTCCAGTGCTCCAAGACAGTGTGGAAAATTGGCATTTATTTCATATCCCTGTGCTATATTCAACCATTCTTCTTGTGTTGGCATTCGCATATAAACTGTAGATAATTCTGACCAAATATGATGAGTAACTTCACGTACGATGTTCGCTACTGTTTTTATTCCGATTCGAAAGTCGAAATGAAGACGTGCGAAGGCATCTCCAGTTGCCATGTATCTGTAAAAAAATGTAATAATGTCTTACAATGAGGTCATTTCCTTTTTTATATGAAGTTTATGTCTACTTGCAATAGATGGTACTTGTCAAAAAAAGGCGATTGACACCGTTTTTTTTTTACTAGCGCCATGTAGTAACTTTGAACTCGTGAGCTTCGAAGATAACTGACTAACATGACAAACGTTTTTTTTCTACACATCACTGTTAAGATACATTTCCTGGAAAGCTTAGTCCTTAGCTTTCTTACTGTACTTCGTATTTTGTTACAGCAAAGTCTACAGCAAAAAAATGGACAACTTTGCGAGATAGGTGGATGAAATGTCACAGAAGACTTAAAGAAATGAAATCGGGATCAGGTGCTAAGAAGATTCGTAAATGTGATTTTTACGACGAAATGTTATTTTTGACAAAAATTGTAACACGCCGAGACACTGAGTCAAATATACCCGAAACAACAAACGTGGAAAAAACTCCCGTAGAACATAGACCGATCGCGAAAAAAAAGAAACAGGATGTAAGCTAGGTGGACAAAAATATGGCAGAATTTATAAAAACTGTTACCAAAGAAGAAGAGAGCCGTGCCATGTCATTTTTTAAAAGTATAGCTCCGAGTGTTGATAAATTTAGTGATGAGGAAATGGTGGATTTTCAGTTTGAAGTTTTAAAACTTGTGCGTGCTAAGCAACAAGGAAAAGGAAGTGATATTCAGCATCAATGGAGTACTGAATATTACAAAACAACGCAGCCTTCTATGTCGTCGTTTAACATATCTGACCCAACATACTCGACTCGACCAGGTTACAATACTCAAAAATCTACATCCATTGAATTTGACACCGAAACTATTAGTAGTGTGGAAACATCGCATACAGATGAATTTCACTTTGACTATTCGAAAGAATATGAAGATTTGGAGTCTGTTGAATTTGGAAACATGTAACACTTCAAAGACATATATTATTGTAAAACGTTCAAATCAATATGCTTGAAAAAATTACTTACCTTAATGTTACAGCCAATCTAATGTATGGAGGAATACTTTCTCGCATTTTGGTATTTTCATGTCGTATATTATTTTCTATAATTGTCAAAAGCTTGTCAAACGTAGACACTTTCATGCGAAAATAATCCACAATTTTTTCCTCATGTTGTCGCATTACACGGTAAAGGGTAATGAATCCACCAAACTCATTTTTCTCTTGTATAATTGGATGAACCCAGTAAAGTCTCTTGTTTCTTGTTTCCTTTTTTATTTTGTTATAGTAATAATATGCAATTATCATTCTTTTTTGCTTTGTAGTTAACATTTTTATAAATAAACGAAACTCTCACTGATTATCACACTTGTTATTATTTGCGCGCCCTACGCCCGACTGAAGACTGCACGAAAAAAATCGTGTCACGTTTCGATTGGTCTTGTCAGCGGACGACACGAAAAGTTTTCATGTGTGGAACAGACAAAATTCTTGTCGTCTACACGAAGAATTTGTCTTGTCTGCCGCAGGCACGGTAAATTTTCTTAGCGTGTACAAGCGCCCTTACACTAAAACCAGCCTTAGAAATAAAAAAATACTCCGTCTAACATCTGTTTAGCCGATCCTACATTTTATAAGCCCGCAGATATTGATATTTTGATCGGTTCTGATCTCTTTTGGGATCTGTTAGGATCACAACAAATTAGGTTAGGTGTTGGAATGCCAGTTTTATGTGAAACTTAGTTAGGGTGGATAGTGTCTGGACCTTTCACCTCCTATTGTGTTAAATTGATGTCGAATGACATTAGATGTAATTTCACTCAAATAACCAGTGATGTTGAACAATTGAAAAGTGATTTAACGCGTTTTTGGCAATTAGAGGAGATAAGCTCACAGTCATCATATTACATGCCAGAGGAAAAGTTGTGCGAGGAACATTTTATTAAAAACACGACACGTTTAGCCGATGGTCGGTTCTGTGTTCGTATACCGCTTAAGCAAAGTCCTACTGTTCTAGGTGAATCATTTAATAGGGCTAGGCATTGTTTATATTCTCTGGAACGTAGACTTAAGAGTAAACGCGATTTTAGTAAATTATATCACGAATTTATGTCGGAATATAAACAGTTAAATCACATGAGTGAAGGCTCGTTCTATGGCGATGGCACTTTTAGGTGTTGCCCATCGCCGTTTTATCAATTATACAGCATTCACATGGACATAAATTCTAACAAAAGTGATTCAATATTATTCCTGTCGTCTATTATGCCCTATTCCCGAATAAATGTGAAGAGACGTATTTTCGATTTTTCACGTTATTAAAAGATGATTTAGGCGTACAAATTAATAAATTTAAGTGCGACTACGAGCAAGCACAACTGAATACGATCCAGCGAGTTTATACAAGAGTCAGAGTGACGGGTTGTTTTTACCACTATAATCGTGCTATTTGGCGAAACGGAAGGACACTGAAAGTGAACAGATCGAAGAAGGAAAGAAATATGACGAGACTTAGCGCCCTTACGCACTAGCGGTTGGCCGCCTAGGCGGTTCGTTTGAGCGGCCAGCCGCCTGATGCGGTTGCCATAGCGGTTGACCGCTACGCCAACCGCTATGAAACCGCGTAAAGCGGTTGGACCGCTTAGGCGTGTTTTGTCTAGTAAAGAAATGGACGCCGTCGAGGTAGCTTGTGTTATCTATTTTTACTACCAAAAACAACGAAAGAAAAATAATAAATTAAGAAAGAAGAATTTGGCCAGTTCGCAAGTTGTTTTCAAGAACTGAAGAATTTGTTGCCGATGTTGCCTACAGAATACATAACATCAACTTGGAGAGATAGTAGTGTGAATTTGAGCAGTAACTTGCAATCTTTTATAAATTATTATGATAAGCAGTGGAACGTCATGTCTCCCCAAGAATTAAGTGTTTCCAAAGACGATCACAGAACCACTAATCAAGTTGAAGGGTGGCATCGACGCCTCCGAGCCCGTATTCCACAGAATCCCAAACTATTTCTGTATTTCTACAAGCTCAAAAAAGAAAGTCGATATCAAGACAAAAAAATCAAAGATAGCCTTTTTGAGGAACCAAAGAAAAACAGAAGAAATGTTGATATTATATTTGATCGAAAATATAAAAAAACTTAGATCAAAATAAAAATATTTGAAAAGCACTTCTTGGGAAAACAAGTTTTTCAAAATAAAGAGTATCTGATCCCATCATTTACCTCCAAAGAGGATACGCTGTACAGGAAACGAAATAATTTTTGAATGTCGGTACATCAAAGACTACAAGTAATGTGATAATGCCACACCACATTGTGCAAGACTTTTTTTTATTTGATGATTCTGATGATGAAACGGCTTTTAGTCCATATTCTTAACTATGTTTTTTGTTGTTTTTATTCGATTTTTCTTAACTGGTTAAGGAATAAGAATATTTTATCCATTTTCCTAACTAGTTAAGAAAACCAGTTAGGAAAATGGATAAAATATTCTTATTCCTTAACCAGTTAGGAAAGTAGACCAAAAAATCTTATTTCCTAACCAATTATGATAGAGTAAACAAAAAGTCCGTAATTATATTGTATTGAAAAACTATTATAGAACGTACGTACTGGCCAATCATATTTAAATGTCATACTAAAGTCATTTGTGTTCAACTTCATATCACTTCAGTAAAGTTGTGTTGATTTTGTGCAACAATTGGTTATTAGCAGATACACAATATTCCCAACATGTAAATAAGTGAAGAAAAACATTTTGATGTCATACCTACAAAACGTGGAAGGAATAAATTACTTTACGGAGGTCGTCAGTACCACAATTCAAAAAAGTTCAGTAACGAAATTAAATATTGGCAGTGTTATAATTTTAAGGGATTTAAAGGCAATATCACAACTAACAGTGAAACTTTTTTTATTAAGGAATTTCGCATAATCCCAGCTGTGTACCTAATTCATCAAAAAATAATATCAATGAACTAAAAACAAAAGTCTGTACTAACAAAGAAGAGGAGAGAGGTTAAGAGAGGTAGGGCACCATACTAGCGAGCAAGCCCGACTGGGGAAGGACCTCCACCTTACAGAAGACCACAGCCAAATGACTACACACAGCGGTGTAGTTGTGTTCCTGTGTGTGAGTACAGGTCTCCAGCGCTCATTTAGGAATGCGTTTTGAAAGATACGTATTCCTATCCCAGGGTTACTTCCATCTTAAAGCCCTGGTGTAAAAAATGGGTTGGCAACACGCAAGTGATACCTCTGGTAATGCAAGCGTCTATAGGCTACGGATACTGCTTAATATCAGGTGGGCCGTATGCTTGTTTGCCACCCAAGTAGTATAAAAAAAAAAAAAAAAAAAAAACACAAAACCCATACAAAAACAGTTTGAAGATATGATTTGTTAGCTTCAGGAAGATGGTGTGCATTTAGTTACTGACATACCGAAATTTAATAAGGGCCTTATTACTGTCATGCGTGTTAAAGCAAGCTATCGAGTCATACTTTTTTTATTATCATGCGCGCCACCAAGCACGCGGAACGTGGCAGGGGCGCACGGATGCACAAACCTCGACAGCCAGTGTTGTTTTTACTGTCAAGCGGGTCGTACACACGTTGTACAATCAATATGAAAATCGATACCGACAGAGTGATATTCGAGGTTCATTTATGATCTTGCTTATGGGACAAGAAAAATGTATTATACAAAAACAGAGATGTTAGGAACACAGCGTAGCTCGAAATTTGTAAAGAATTAGTTCCTGGATTTGAACATCTAAGTAAAAATGAAAAACTGGAAATTGGTAAGTATCAAAGATTTATTATACTTCGATCTTTAAGGTACAAAAGAAATAATTGTTTGATTCTTTTTTATTCATTCTGTACAAGCAATAATTTATAGTTTTTATATTAAATTATGCGTTTATTAATACGAGTGGCCTTGAGACGCTGATTATGCACCTTGAGTTTCTACTTCAACGAAATCACAAAGAGAAAGAAAGAAAGAAAATATATTATGTTCAGTTATAGTTTCAATTAATATATACATTTATCTTGCCAAGGGACTTTACCCTCATTTATAAAATAATCGGCAAACATATCTCTTACAATAAAAGACGATGTTGAAGTTTCATCCGACGGTAGTGTTAAATCAGAGAGACCGTTTACTTCAAAAATGTCTCTAACTGTATATCCGTCACGTTTTCTTATATAATTATGAAGAACACAAGTAGTTTTTATTATTAATTTAGCCAAATCTTCTTTAACATTCATGGGTGTATGATAAATTCTGAATTTATTTGACAGAATTCCAAATGTGCATTCAATATACCTTCGGGCTCTACATTGTCTATAGTTATATTTTTTTTTTTGTAAGACAAATTATTTCGAGCATAAGGCCGCATAACATGTGTTGATAATGCTGTGGCAGCTCGCATCAATCGCATCATACGTCCTCGCGCACTGAGCGCGGGCTCCGACTAAAGGCGCTAGGCCCGGCGCGCATTATTTATACGACGACGACCTCTAGGCTCACCGCGCGCACTCGCGCTTGTTTACTATTGGCCAGATCGGGAACTCATACTCCCTACATTACTAAATTATGTGTGCCCTAATATTGTATAAGAGTAATGACATCCTAAAATAAACTTACTTATTAGCTACACATCACTGTTTGATTTCACAACTGTAAAATGCAAACGCTTCATCTCCTACTATGACAAATGGGACCACAGGTCTTATGTGAGATTGGTTTTTTGCATAATTATTAAGAATTTGTAGTGGCTGTGGGTTTGGAATATCTAACATATTATTTTGTAATCGAGAATATAGTTCACTCTGTTGAAAGACTGAAGAATCAGAGTTACTAACGTAAGATCCTACATTAATGTTCGTAAAAGCATAATTAGCGTCACACATTGCCAATAGAATTAGAGAATAATATTTTTTATAATTTGTGTGTGTGATTTGGTTGTATTACTCGGACATGTTTCCCATCTATCGCACCGATACAATTAGGAAATTGAGCATTAGCGAAAAATTCATCCGCAATGTTTTTCCATTGACTGCAATTCGGTGTCGGAATACAATCTGTTAAGAATACATTACAAATAATACGACACACTTGTCGCGCTATTTGACTGATTGTTGCGATTCCGATTTGGTAGTTCATATGCATGCCTGTAATTGTGACACCCGTAGCTAAGTACCTGTAATTTTTTTTAATTTTTTTTTTTTTCAGAAAAAAATATTCAACAGAGGTGGCGTACGGCCAGAGACATGTATAAAAAAGATAAATTATCCGAATATCAACCATCAGGTTCAGGTGCCAAAAAAATGAAAGGTATACTTATTATAATATTTTCGGAAAATACAACACGAATTAATTATTCACCATCCAACGTGTCAGAAAGTAGTTCTCGTACTTACTATTCATCTCCACAAATAACTACTCCTAGTCTAAGATCCCGCTGCAGGATTGGTGCGCTCATCGACTTTTTGTTTAATACCAATTTTTTATGTTTATTTATAATTAAGAGAATATATATTTACTAGGGTGCCTATCAAAATTTGGCCGCCATTATTTTTAATTAAATTATTTTTAATTGATTTTTGGTAAAAAAAATCGTTTATTTATTTTTTAAATAAAATAACGTCTACATCACGGTAATTAATATGAAGATTCTAAAAAATCACGGTTGCCGTTGCGCACCTGGCCGCACCTCTTAGCAGCCAGGTGTAAACAGGTATGATTTCGATAAATTTATACGTTTATAACCTATATTTATTAATTATATGTCAAATTGAAGCTATTTTTTTTCTATTAATTACCATATATAGTTGCTTAATTAAATCTGGCCGCAAATAGGGGTTTACTGGCTGTTTAAGATTCACGGCAAAGGAGGATAATATAACCTCATTTGACATTGGAGTCGTTTTTTTTTTCGTCGCGTTCCGTTTCCTAGTAGGCCACTTTACCCGTCGTTGTGCATTTTTTTCCAGATAAATAATGTTTAGTATTGTTTTAGGTAATAATATGCCAAGTACGTACAAACGGACCGGATGCGATGGAAAAAGCTATAAGAGCTGTGCGAAACGAAGAAATGGGCTTCCTCAAGGCTAGCAAAGAATTCAAAGTTCCTCGATCGACGCTCAAAAGACGTGTAAAAGGAATAAACAAAGAAGCTATTGAAAATAAAAAAATATTGGGGTCTTGCCGCCCAACTTTTAGTATGGAGCAGGAAGAAGAATTGGTGCATCACATTTTAGAAATGGAAAAGCTATTTTACGGATTAACTTTACAGGATGTACGGAGACTAGGAGGCCTATCAGTTGGCTGAACGCAATAATATAGAACACAAGTTTAATAAAGATACTCAAATGGCTGGAAAAGCATAGATTTCTGCTTTTAGAAAACGTCATCCGGAACTGACATTAAGAAGCCCAGAAGCAACCTCTCTTGCTCGAGCACAGGGCTTTAATAAAGTAAGTCTCTTATTTAGTGCCCTAGTTCGCTGCAAACTTGAGATAAGTGCTCCTGTCTGGCACCCTCATGAGAGCAAATATTCTCTTATGCTTGAGAAAATTCAGAAGGCATTTCTTAGGTACCTCTACAAGCGGCGGTATGGGTACTACCCATTTATGTATCCGACATAGTTCCTTTTAGGTACTTTGGGGTTCAATTCGTTGGAGGTAAGAAGGTCTAATGATCAATTAGTCACAATGTGCAAGATTCTCAGAGGTATAATCGATTCTCCTGAACTTCACTCCGAGCTGTGTCAGATATTTGCACCGAACAATTATTGTCGGAACAGAAAACACAAGTTTTTTTCTGTTCCTACATGCCGTACTGTGTCCCGCGCAAGATCTCCTATAACTCGAACACTTTCGACTCTCAATACTCTCCTTGAGTCCAAACCAGAATGTGATGTGTTTGTGGACGATTGGAAGGTGATCTTGTCTGAATGCCTGAAGTATTGTGAGATGAACGCATGACTGGGTGTTAATTATTTTTAAGTCTATTTTACTTTGCGTAATTGGTATAACCGTGCTTATAATTAATAAAATAAATAAAAGTGTCATGAAATTTTTTGACCTACTGGAAGAGATAAAGATAAAGATAAAGATTAATTTATTTGTTAAAACATGAGTGGATTACAATGTAAAAAATATACATGCAATGGTGTTTAATAATACTTAAAGCTACATGTTATGCCACAGGGGGCGTACAAATATATGGAAAATTAATTGAATCAATACGTCAATAATCAAGAGGTAAGGTCTAAAACAAACTACCCACCTCATCGTATTTTTAATGTGGATGAGTCTGGTTTTACGACAGTGCAGAGCAAAAGCTCTAAAATATTAGCGCAAAAGGGTAAGAAGCAGGTGGGAGCTATTACCTCAGCAGAGCGGGGTGTATTAAGCACCGTTGTAATTTGTTTAGCGGCTGGTGGAAACTTTATTCCCCCGTTTATTATTTTTCCCCGAAAAAGAATGAAGGTGGAACTTCAAGATGGGGCACCAACAGGCACAGGATTTGCTTGTCATTCGTCAGGGTGGATGCAATTGGACATTTTTACAGATTGGTTAAAACATTTCCTCAAATTCGCCAAGCCGACTGAAGATGATCCAGCTCTCCTGATTCTTGATGGACATAATACACACAATACAACATAAAATCCAAAAATTGGGATTTTATTGAATTGGCAAGAATAAATCATACCACAGTCTTATGTTTGCCGCCACACTGCAGTCACAGGCTTCAACCACTGGATGTGTCTTTCATGGGGCCTGTGAACAAGTATTACAAAAAGTTTATATTTCCGTTTATTATACTGTTTTCAGCATAATTCAGTAGAACATATCCAGATCTAATTCTTTGCATCATTCATAAGTCTCCCAGATAGGGGTCCCGCTGGGTGTAGACATATCAGAAACACCTGTACAGGACGAGGATGTATCAGCACCCAAGAAACGCAAATATTGCGGTTCAAATTTCGTGTACAATCATCCAAACTGTGGCATAGCCAAACTGTAGCATGCTTTGAAACTGATAGCAGTAGTAAGAAATCCGTAAAAAAATAATTAAGTTTACAAGGTACATATTTTTAATAAGCTGTTTTTTTTTTCTAGTGCCCGAATGTCAGAAACAATGGAAGAAACTTCGTGACTGTTACAAAAAGGCTCTTAGATTGAGACAATATAAAAGCGGTTATGCGCGAAAAACTGAAAAACCAATTAAATTTGCGAAGGAGTTAGAAATTTGAAAGCCACACCTACAGGACAGATCACAGACATCAAACCTTAATTGTTCTGATAATAGTTTAGACGTAGACACGGAAGACATCTCAATTATAGAGTCACAAACATCTGACGTCGGAGAAAGTTCACGCTCTGATCCGGCATAATCAAATCATACTATCAGAAATAAAACACTACCTCTATCGGAGAAATTATTCAGACAATATGTCGAGGCCAAAGGAAAGGAAAAAGATCCATTAGATGCGTTCAATGAGTAAATCAGTAAAAAAGATGCCCATACGAATTTAAGTTGAATTAAAACGGTCAATACTTGGCCTGGTTACTGACGCAGAAGTAAAACTTGCCTCCGAGGAAAGTATCGATACTCCATCATCAATGATTAACTGCTATGGAACACAACAACAGCAAATTTATTCCTCACCATCAACTTCAACTTACATCTCACCCACTACTTATTGTCCACCACCTACTTCAACCACGCCACCCAACCATACAAATTACGGCACGATATCCAACACAACAGCATCTTCTGCTCCACCATCACCTAACATACCACTACCTATTTTGAGAACACAGCAACAGCGGCAATCGAAATTTGACGAATTCGAAGAATTTACTTATAATGAATGACTGATAATAATGACCTTAATAATTGTGATTTTAGATGGTGAATAAGTACTTATTTCTATTTTTTAAATAAAAAGTCTTGAAATACAAGCTTGTTTAATTATGCTATTCTATCTAAGGGATGATAATTGATAAAATTTATGTTGAACAGCCTAGAATTATTTAACACCTTGTGCGTAAGTTAATCAAAGTGCTACAATCGTAAGAAAGCGTAAAACTTACCTTAAGCAGACTGATATTCGGTCTTCAACGGTTTTTTTTTTTTATACTACTTGGGTGGCAAACAAGCATACGGCCCACCCGATGTTAAGCAGTATCCGTAGCCTATAGACGCTTGCATTACCAGAGGTATCCCTTGCGTGTTGCCAACCCATTTTTTTACACCAGGGCTTCAAGATGGAAGTAACCCTGGGATAGGAATACGTATCTTTCAAAACGCATTCATAAATGAGCGCTGGAGACCTGTACTCACACACAGGAACACAACTACACCGCTGTGTGTAGTCATTTGGCTGTGGTCTTCTGTAAGGTCTTCCCCAGTCGGGTTTGCTCGCTAGTATGGTGCTCTAACTCTCTTAAACGGTAATGGGTATCGTTAAATTTGCAAAAATAGCAAATCCTCGTCCATAGTTTGTAACACCTGATATACTCGTATGTCGAACAGCTACAAGAGCTCGCGCAACACTGTGGCCGCCGCACGCTCCCCGCTCGCCGCGCCCGCCTAGGCTCCAGTCACCGCGCATTCAGTGTGGACGCACACTGAGGATCGCGCTGAAAGCCAAGGTCAAAATCTTGAGCAATCTGGTTCTGGAAGTAGTCCAATACTTTAAAAGGCCTCAACAAGGAAAAGGAAAAGCTGCAGTTTGTGTTCCTATAAGAAAAGGCGCATGATCAAGTATCACTGCTTTAGTTGCAGAGTTCCCATTTGTGGCGAACATACGGTTGACTTTTGCCCAACTTGTGCCAAAAAAATCTAAGTAATTTTATACTCACGGATAATTTTTTTTTTTTTCTTCATTATACTGTAAGTAAATGTAGAAATTTCTAAATAATAGTTCCTAATTTAGTCGTTGTAAGAAGTTGTACCTTATTAATCTCAATGAAACATGTGCCATTTAAGATTTGTGATTTAGTACTTAAATATTAAATAAATATTCATTTTTGTTATAATTATCTTTAATTTACATCCCATATTTCCTATAAATATAATAACCCTAATTAAAATAACATACCGTAAAATAAAAAACGGGGTGAATAGAAATCACGGGGTGAATGGAGACAAAACGATGAAAGTTTTTTAGCCCCGACCTCCAGTCATTTGAAATAAAACTATTACTATTATTTTTTTTAAAAAAACGGCAACATATTTTTTATAAGATGGCAATTCTAGTTCACCGTGAAGTTAGGCGAAAGTTAAAAATAAATACGTTTAAATATCAGCCGACCTTCGGTGACAATTTAGCCTTCCATAAAGTTGGTGATTTTGTATAGGAAATACAAAATATTGTGTGATATAAGTTATATAAAGTGTTTCCTAGTTTATCAGGATCAAGTTTTATACTCAAGTAAGTACAGTTTTGATTTGAATACATTGATATTGACGAGAATTTTATTATTGTTTAATTTTACTCATGTTTGAGATTTAATAGAAACGGGAAAGGGGTAAATAGATACGTAGTACGTACGGGTTAAATATACGACGAATGGGGTTAATAGACACGGGAAAGGAATTAATGAAAACAAAAAAGGGGTGATTAGAAATAGTCTGACTAGGGTTGTTACATTGCTTAATCCCTACAAACAATGAAGGTACTTATCTATTATACATATAAGTTGCACAATTTACATTAAATATTTTTTTGTTATAGGTAGGTACAAAATGCCTCGTTTGTATAAGCATGACCCAAGAGGAAAAAGATACAAAAAGTATGATTTAGTCATTTATTTATTTAGTCATTTATTTTTTTGATTTGAATTTAATGATGAATCTATAATACATCAAGCTGTTGAAGAATATAGAAAATCGAAAGTCTCATTAAAGATTGTAGCTGAAAAGTATAATATAGATAAGTCAGTCTTATATAGGCATAGTACAAGGACAATGCGAAAACAAGGTGAACAAACCATTTTTTCGGAAGGGGAAGATAAAATATATAAATGTATGTGCAGAGTGCGGCCATCTTCTAGATTCTGTAGATTTAAGATACCTGGTGAAAAGTTATTTGGACAAACAAGGAAGGACGTTACTGAAATTTAAAAATAATTTTCCGGGGCCAGATATTGTTGCGAGCTTTCTTAAAAGACATAAGGATATAATCTCACAAAGAAATTACCAGAACATTAAAAAAACAGGGCAGCTGTCTCACCGGACTCGATTAGAGCTTATTTTCAGGAGTTAGAAGTTTCACTGGCAACATTGAGCCCTGTAATATTGTTAATTACGACGAGACAAATTTAACCGACGATCCGGGTCGCAAGAAAATTCTAACAAAACGGGGAACAAAGTAACCCGACAAAATTGAGGGAGTTCAGAATCGAAGTGATGAATTTGATTTATAAAATTAAATTTCGTAACTCATTTAACATGTCACATAATCAAACGTATTCTTACAACCATCCTGGCTATAGACCATACGAACAATCACCTACAACATATAGTATACCTACAGGAGATGTGTCTCCGCCGGTGTACCAAGGATACACTACGAATACAAGCAGTGCAAGCTCCTATTCGACCATACAGTCACCCGAATCTATTGAAACAATATATATATATATATATATATAAATCAAGTACGTCCAATTCAATCAGCTGAAACTGAAACAGCACACTCAATAATTCAATAAAAAATTAAAAGTTGAAATTTTATTCAATAAAAAGTTAATATACTTAAGTAATCAATCAATAATTTGTTTCATTTCATATACTTACTTAATATTTATCTTACCTTAATGTAACGGTCAGCCTTTCTTCGGGAAGTATAGCTGTTCTAAGTTTTGTATTTTGCTTGATATTATAGTCCTTAGTTAAATTCAGCAATACATCAAACGATTGTATGGACATACGATAATATTCGAATGCTTTATCTGGATAAAAGGCTATATTTCACCGAGACACCATGGCGGCACAACCAGTCGCCGCTATCAATAAAATGTATACAGCTCTATAGAGAGTTACTCACCTGGTGTCCGTTTGGTTGCGCAACCAATTTGGCGGCACGACCAGCTCGGACGCGTGCACAGAATGCTACTAGTTGCGCCGCCACACTGGTCGCGCCACCACTAATAAAATTACTATAGCGCTGTAAGGTGTCTCACTCACTCGGCCGCCAGTGACGCCCCCACCTCATTGCATGCAGCACGTGTGCACTGTTATGTTATTTTTAACTGCTTATTGGATAATAGATAATTCCTCATCAGATTATTCCGATAGAGATTTAAAAAAGGAATGTTGGGAATAAGTTGTAGATTTGTTTGGAGAACAGGAGCAAACCGTTGAACAAAAAAAGAGCTTAGGTAAGTAAACAACATATTATAATTTTATTAATGAATTTGTCAATCAATAAATGTTCATGATGATTCTGGTGTAACATGGACAGCCAAAAGCTCGTTGTAAGTTGTGTAGGTATGTATTTATTAATGAATATAATTAGTTTGCCATGGAAGTGGGTTTTAACCATCAAAAGTAAACCAAGACGAAAAGCAATTAATTATATTGGTCAAAAAGTAACCAAGGATTTGTTTGATGCTATTAAAGAAAAGAAAGTTTCCTGTTTTTGCAAATATTTATAGAGTGCGTGAGAGCTAATATAAAATAATAAGTGTGGCGAATTACTGCTAATGTGGAGTGCTTCTATTGATGACCATAGTTATGGTGCAGGCTGCTTGATGAATTCACGAACAAGGTAAGCTTGTATAATGTAACTACAGAAATAGTAGCAAAATTATTATTAATATGTACATGTTGTTAGGTACTTATCTAAAACTGTATTTTTTTAAGGCTTAAATATTTGAATTTAGGAACTTATTATTTTCTTTTCTTTCGTACTTAGTTATTACCTAGACTGGAACTCTCAACAATGATAACGACATATTTATCCTTCGCTACATAGTACCTATAAAACAAAGTCGCTTCCCGTTTGTCTGTCCCTGTTTGCTTAGATCTTTAAAACTACGCAACGGATTCTGAAGCAGTTTTTTTTAATAGATAGATTGATTCAAGTGGAAGGTTTTTGTGTATAGGTATATTGTCAACATATGACTTGAAACTTGATTAATGAAATTCATGACTTAGCGACCGATTTTTATCGTTATCAATATCGGGAGTCGGGACTACCACAACAGGTAGGTATTTACTTATTTCCACAAACTCTTTGGACACGTAGACTTTAAGAAATCCATAATTGCCTTGTTGCGACACTCGCGTTGATATAAACTTGCAAATAGATGACGATTTGAGTTTCAAATATGTAGGTAACAAAACTACAATTGAAACCCCATTAAGGATTTAGACAAAAAAAATGTACTCTTTGTTTTTATTGTAGGCATAAACAGAATGGCAACATAGCAATAGCCGTGGGCCGCGATGATGGACGCGGTGATGGCGACATAATACCTACGTATGAGTGTGGTGGCGACTTTGACTGCGTGGTGAAGTTATAAAAAATATCGTTTGACGTTCTCCTCTACGTCTGTAAAACTCTCTATCTACGGTGAGTACGTACTTATATCTAGCTAGGTATATACATATTACTACGATTAAGGTAGGTTGACCTGCTGGCCACTGTTCAATATTTATTACTATGGATCATGACTTAAATAGATTATTACAAATGTAATGTGTAGGTAAATAAAAATGCTCTAAATAAGCGCGCTATTATAGTCCCCGACACGTAACTTGGCAAAAGTCGTTTTTATGAGGTAGCGCCGATCGCGCGCGATTGGTGTGTTACTCGGACTTCTGCCCCCGCACCCCGTTTACGTCTCGGGCGTATACAAAATTGTACCTTTTGTTATTATGAGTTTCTGTTACGAGTTGTTATAATAGTGTTATTTAAATATATTTTTAGGTGAAATTTTTAATTTGATACCAGGAAAAGCAGTTTTGTTAGCTGATAGTAACGACGACAACATATAATTTTTAACCCCAGACGCAAAAAGAGGGGTGTATTTTTTTGTCTAGGCATTTATTGTGTACAATATTTGCCTAGACAAAATATTTGCCTTGAGGCAAATTGAATCCTTCCAATCATTTGTTACATCCTAAACTATTCCATATCCAGTGGTGTCTTTCCATCTATGTGGAAAGATGCCCAAATAACTCCTTTGCCTAAAACACATAAACCTTTATTTTTCTCCGACTACCGTCCCATATCCATTTTACCTTTCCTCTCTAAGGTCCTTGAGCGTCTTGTCCACCACCAAATGAGTACATTCCTTTGTAAAAACCATCTCCTTAATCCCTGTCAATCTGGTTTCCGTCCTGGACATAGCACTACTACATCTTTAGTCAATATTACGGATGACATCAGGTATGGCATGGAGCATGGTAAACTAACCGTGCTTGTTTTGTTGGATTTTACCAATGCTTTCAACACCGTAGATTTTGACGTTGTACTATGTACTTTAAGCTCACTTAACATATCTCCAACGGTGATTGATTGGGTTCGAAGTTACCTGTGTGGTCGCCGACAACGTATTCGTACTGATGACTTAATATCAACTTGGTGTAATACTACTGTCGGTGTGCCCCAGGGTGGCGTTCTATCCCCGTTACTTTTCGCGATTTTCATAAATTCAATCTCAAATAATATTCTTTCTTCCTACCACCTTTATGCAGATGATCTTCAGATTTATACGCAGGCCTCATTGGAACAAATATCGGAAGCTTTTGACAATCTGAACAGAGATCTGATTCAGATAGGCAATTGGAGTAGGTCATATGGGTTAAAGGTAAACCCTTCAAAAACACAGGTAACTGTCGTTGGAAGCTCAAGGCTTACATCAAGAATTGATTGGGTACAACTTCCTCAAATTATTTTCGATGGCACTGTGGTCCCCATAAGTCAAAAAATTAAAAACTTGGGCATACTTATTGATCGCAACTTAACTTGGGGCCCACAGCTACAGGAAGTAAGTCGCAAAATCTTTGCTTCTGCAGGATCACTAAGACGATTGAGAAACTTCCTTCCAACTGCCACCAAAACTGCGCTAGCAAATTCTCTTCTCTTATCCATCCTTGATTATGCAGATGTCAGCTATCTAGATCTCGCCGAAAACCAATTAGACAAACTTGAGCGTCTTCAAAATTTCTGTATAAGGTTCATATTTGGTTTACGCAAGTATGACCATGTCTCACAATTCAGAAAACAGCTTAAGTGGTTATCAATACGTCATCGCCGGAATGCTCATATCCTTTCGTTACTATACAATGTATTATTTAATCCTTCAGCACCGTCCTATCTCAAGGAACGTTTCGAGTTCCTATATGACACGCACAACAAATGTTTTAGGTCATCAGAAAATCTTAAACTAAAAATGCCACCGCACTCCACAGATTTCTTTGATAAATCTTTCACTGTAACTGCGTTGCGCCTGTGGAATAATCTTTCGGTGGAAATTAGACGGGCCAATACTATTTCTATTTTTAAAACCAAGGTGAAGGAACATTACCTGACGCTTCAAAATTGATATCCTTCATTTTAAATAAACATAGAACATTACTTATTATTTTTGTCTCTAATATGTATAGTATATATTATTATATTATAATATATTTTTTTTTAATAATATAAATAAATAAATAATTTTAGATTATTTATATTAATCTTATTTATTAAAATTTAGTACGCCAACAACTACCACTGAATCCAACCAACAAGTCCATCCAAAGGTTGCCTAGTAGAAATCGCTCTTAGCGATAAGGCCGCCCATTGTACAAACCTATTTATAAGCAGTTCTTTGTAATAGTATTATTAATGGTGTACAATAAAGTATATAATAAATAAATAAAAATATTGTTCCTCTATTTTGATATTACAATTCGACAGCCCTTTAGCTCTAAATAAAACTTTATGTTAAATTTACAGTTATTTTTTTTTGTTTTGTTATAAATGCTCTGATGACCGATACGATGGAATGGCAATCTTCTCATCGACCAATACTTGCGGACCTCAATTATTCAATTTCTTAGCCCGTTATCCACAGTCAATACGCTCGTGCACTCAATCAAGAATTAACTAAACAAAATGGCAGGTAGAAAAAGCGCTATACCATTGCAAGATCAAAAGCGCATCATCTAAATATGCACATATATTTAATAAGTCGTGTCCTTCTATTAGTCATGATGTATATGAACGTATACAGAATGAATTTTATGAAATGTTTCAACATAAGATGTCTAAAATGGTCATGCAAATGTCAGTGAGACGTAATAAATTTTATTTTTTCCATGATAATGTAACAGATGTACGGGTTGATGACGTAACAGACAAGACGAAATAAATAAAGTACTTTGACAGTAACGTTGATTTTGAAAAAATTGATGATAGCAACAGTCATTCTGATTTCAAAGTAAAGTTTATAATGGCTATTCACGAATTTAAACGTATTGCACCCAAGAACCACACGTTGTTACAGAAAAGTTGGACTAATGAGCTGCAAGATCAAATATGGAAAAAAACAGATCTTAATTGTACGTTTGCTATTAAAAATAATTACGTACCTACGAACTTTCTGTTTGACTATATTAAATGCAATGGAAAATGTACTCAGTGTGGCGTAGTTATTATTGTTGACATATCTCATAAAACTGTTTTTTTTTAGAGGTAAATAGTTACTAGAAAGACCATGTACACGATTTGAATGTTAAAAATAAACTTACGACACGAAAACTAAAATTGCTGCACAATTAAAGTATGAAAAGGCGCTTAAAGTCAGAACTTTGCTGGCTGATGAACTCATGAAAATAGATAAATTAGGTAATTTAAGGAAAATAAGACATGATGTTAAAAGGGCCCTTCAATTTGATAAAAACACAATAGGTATTATCCATCTATGCAATGTCTCAAAGTTCCCCATTCGATACATTTATACGGAAATTTTCTCTTGCCCCTTTATTTATTTACTTATGGACAAATGAACAAAGTAAATATTATGATGACATTTAAAAAAATACACACACTGTTTTGTCCATCGACGCAACTGGTTCGAATTTTCAACCGATAGCACCTCCAGGAGTAAGTCTTAAAGATGCTAAACATACTTTTCTATATGCTGTCATGGCATACACTACCAGTACTAGTATTCCTTTATGTTATATGGTATCACAGTCACACACAATTGAATCTATAGCTACTTGGTTAAGTACATGGGCAGTAAATCGATCTTTACCATAAGAAATAGTATGTGACGATTCATCTGCACTACTAGGAACTATATGTCGTACTTTTCGTACCGATACAAATGGTTATTTATCGCAGTGTTTTTCGCTTTTAGAAGGGCTAAATGTGTGTGTGCCGGTTTGTTACATTCGGTTAGACAAATGGCATTTTTTTTTAAACTGCCTTAACAAAGTACTTCTGACAAAGCGTCAGAAAAATGCAAATATTTTTATATTAACTGTATTAAGAAAATTCATACACTACATTGCTATAAGGAAATAAAATCTGTTATCAATGATATAGTAACAGTATCATTACACAAATATGTTAGTCCTGGTTTAGATGGTCAGCTATGTGGTAAATATGAGCAAGCTCTACAGCGTTTGACTGATTATAAGGATGATACTAATGTGATTGATGTCGATAGCGATGATCAAACAGATAAACATTTTCTAGATGAAAATGACGAGGTAACTATGAATACTGGTACTGTTTGTCCTCTTATCAATTATTACAACAAAATAATAGAAACGGAAAAGTTATATTTGCTATTACTTAACCAAAAGCATGAACAAATAAATGAGTATTATTTGCCGTCTATAAACGATACTTTAAAAAGGCTGTTGCGAAAATTACCTATGTGGGGTAATGTTACGACCAAATATTTTGTCAATGCATAAGAAGTAGCTCAAAAGTAGTTTAAATACTGAAAATCACTTTCAGGGACCTAAAGACCATATATTATAATACCAAAGATGAGCGAATACGACTTGATGAGTTCATAGTACAACACTATAGTTTTATAAATGGGTCTGTCAAATTAAACATTTCTGAAAATTTAGTAAAAATAAAATTAAATAAAGACATTTTACAAAAGAGAGCATGAAAACGTTCGGCTACCTTCAGCCATTTTTCTATATTAGGAATAGGCATATATTCTGGTTGTAATGTTTCCCATAGAATATGACAGGTATCGTATACTATTTGTCGAATTGTCGATTTCCCTCGTAGAAAGTAAGTTGATAGTGATTTGAATGAACATCCGTCTGCGAAATACCTGTAAAGAAATATCTTACATATAATATATTATAATACTTTAGCTTTTGACATTTGATGTTTTAATTCTTTTAATTGTTTCAGTTCCTGATTGCAAAGCACGCTGGGTAAACATACGGACTGCCTGCGACGGGTCCGCGCCCCGCCCTCGTCTTGCGTCTTTTCTGTCTGGCCGTCGCTTAGGTCTTTAGAGCTCTTATTGAGAGTGCTGGAACCAATTGAAGTGTTTTTCTATTTAATGAAATAACCTTTAAGCTATGTATTATTTTGGTTTTTTTATTGCAGAACAAATTTTAACTAATTCCTAAGAAGCCATGTACAAAATATGATAAGAATCCGCTTAACCATTTCAAAGAAATTCCATTCCATAGCAAAACCAAAAATGTTACCCCAGCATAATCTCGAATAACTTCGCAACCGATGAAAGAACAAATACAAAATAAGGCATAACATTTACTTCATCTAGACAACTAATTTAATAGCTAGTAATTATTTAAATATTCCCATTAGAAAGAAAAAGGTCTGGCTGGGGTAACGTTACCTCAGCAGGAAATGTTTTTGTAAAATAATAAAAAACTATAAGCGCAACAAATTTAAAAATGTGCGCAACAATTACAGAAGCCGCAAAACTAATTATCTATAAGATTCAAATGACCATTTTCGACAACATCTGGCCTGGGTAACGGACACATGTCATCGCCGAATATACGCCGGAATTTCGCTTGTAATGTAGCCATACCATGTTTTTCTCGTTTCGCTCTTCCAGTCGCATCGCAAATCGCTGCCTACTGTAGCCTCAGCCTAAGTATTCAGTGGCTCCTTTATCACAAAAACCACCCATTCACTATATTTTTTAAATATTCAAATAATGCAGGTCCTGTTTGAAAATGTGGACTTGAAGAAAAGAAATTCTATTGTTTTAGCTAATTTACAACTTGATATTTTGTATCCAGTGGGAAAACAAATAAGTCTGGAGAGAAAAAAAAGGATTTGGTGGAACTTCTCCAATACATTCCCCCGGTGGTTCATGACTATTATACTAATATTAAAGACAATGCTTCAGTAAGAATAAATGCGATTGATGCATGAAAGGAAGGTTTATTAATGTAAGGATACTTTTATTATAATAAATACTTTAGACTAACTGCTTTTTTTTTTCAATAAATCTTAAAACCCAAATGACAAAGTGGCCTAACTAACAAAAAAAAATTATAATGGTGCCTAGGGTTCATATCATTCCTAAAAGATAAAGAATATTACATATAACCCTTAATAAAATAAAGATAACCATATTACCTTTTGTATTTTTTTTAAACTTTTATACCTTACTCCGGACGCCGGCGTCCGGATCATAATATAACAACATTTCGGTAACGGTCTCGCGGTCGCCGGGAGCCGAAACAAGTTTAAACATTTTTTTCATAATGTTAGAGGTCACTTTTGTTAGAACAAGTTTTATTCATAGACAACTAGAATAAATTTTACGTCGATTGCAACACTCAAACACAGTTGACAGCTGCGCAGTGAATAAAAATCAAATTGACATAAATTTTTGTGGGAAAGAAACCCGGCCTCTTCACAAATATATTACTTTTATCAGGTAAGTGCTATATCTTATAAGAAAACTAATATAATTTCTGTTATTTACCTAATAGGAAAGCTATCCATCTACTGTATGGCAGTGACGGGGAAGATGATTTTAATTGTGGAGAGGACGAGGACGTTGAGGCATTTTTCCTCAGTGATATGGATGATGAGGTAGGTATTTTTTTTTAGCCCAACTCAATTTTTTCTTTTTTCTTTGGGTTTGCGCTGTTTGCATATCTGCATTTATTTTTATTTTTGCCTTACTGAACTACTTTATTTATTTTTAATAGAACTGTTCGTCCGGCACACCGTCACCTGAGCCTCCCATATATTCACCCCTCACGTCACCACAGCGCCGCCAAAATCAAGTTAACCTTGATAGATCAAGGTCTCCCGTATGGGAAGAACTTCAACCTGATCCGTAAGTTTTATTAAACCTTTCTATACACAGACAAAAAGACACTAGTAAAAAAAATACTGTTTTTTTAACCCGCCATCACTCGCGCGGGGTGCTGTCAGCACCCCACGCATTTTTGAACGTAAAAATGAATAATAATTTATCTAGTTACGCACCTGCGCGTCTCAGTACCTTCAAGTGACCTTTGAATGTGTTAGATTATACGTTAATGGTTAAAGTCTAACCTGTGTATTGGCAAGTTACATTACTATGTATTTATAATTTGTATAAGCAATCTAATATTTCATAAGGTTATAGGTTAATATTCAAAGTCTAATATGTATATTGACAGGTTATATTACTAAGTATTTTCAATTATTTCCTTTTAAGTTATTTCAAGTCCGTCTGGGCTTCATGACGTCACATGTTCACTCAAACTGCGGAAAGCCCTATAGGGCTTCTGCTATCCGTTAGACTTCAAAGCTAAAAACTATAGTTTAGAGAATACTATTGCTTGATCAAGTTGTGATCATTGACTAGATGAAGACTTAGTCGATTAAAAGCGACATCATTGGGTTAGGCAATATTCTAATAAAATAATACTTTATAGCTATTTAATTCATTTGGTTACATATATAGGTAAAGAACGAGAAAAGACAAGTTTAAATAACACAAGATTAAGTGTATGGTTATGTATGGTAAAGTGTGGTATTATAAAACTAATTAACCAATGAATGTTAAGACAATTGAATTTGGAGGTTATTTACAATAAATTATGGATATATATTAATGTAGGTATACTTGGTTATGTACTTTAATCTGTAGCAAATAGCATAAGCAATAGCAAATAGGATGTAAATAAAAGCAAGAATATCTGTTATAAGTCATTTATATTTATAGCATTGTAGAATCAATGACTTTCAGTTAATTTATCTACTGCTAGTTCGCTAACATCGAGCCATGAGAAGAACTAGCAAGAAACTCATGGCCATGTCCTTTAAATCGCTAGGTAGTTACAATTATAATTACATCTTTATAAATTACCATTATGGTAATAAACAATATAATACAATACATATTACACAATATGATTTATATACAATTACAGCA
Organism: Trisateles emortualis; assembly: GCA_947095525.1. NCBI lineage: Eukaryota > Metazoa > Arthropoda > Insecta > Lepidoptera > Erebidae > Trisateles > Trisateles emortualis. The sequence goes on from OX352756.1 coordinate 864,670, forward strand.
GCAGTTAATAAGCAACTTATTAAAGGTAGGTACTTAACTTATATCCTGTAGACAACGTCTGTTTAGAACTGCAGCTCACAATAGATTTGCCAAACAATATATTACACATTACACATTATTTATACATAATTACAATAGCAGTTAATAAGCAACTTATTATCGGTAGATATATCTATTATACTTATATTCTGTAGACAACGTCTATTCAGTACTTCGGCTCACCATAGAATGACCGATGTTCAAATCGGCACAGTATTTATATCATACTATCTGACAGTTCATTTAAAGTTTAGTCAAATTAAATATTAACTATCTACCTATCAAATTACATATTTAGGTCTGGAATAGTTTCCATAATATTTAAATAATAATAGACATAATTTTAAACAGTTATTCTAATATTTATGAACAATAATAAAACATCACTTTGTTCACAAAATAACCTCACTTTAATCTATAAAGTGATTTATAACAATTGTAAATGTATGGTCATTTACAATTGTTTGTACCTAATATTCTTTAAAATCATAGTATACGTTAAATAGTTATATATGTCGCCGCAGCGATAATACGGCCCGTCAAATTATGTGCTGATTAATTAAAAATAGTATTTACCTAAATTATCTGTACATGTTTATATGTCGTTTAAGTCTGTAAACAAATATTCCTACAATTAATTATCATTTTTGAATAATATTGATGGTGTATTGATATGCCACCGCAACATTATTAATCTTCAAATTATTATGATTTACTATGAAACTAATACCTTAATTCATATTAAGAATTATAACATTTGAATAGTAACATTTAAAGAATATTTAAGTAAATAGATTACATTAACTTATTCAACTATTGTATTGATAACTTGATAATATTATCGACATTAATCTGTGGTTTAAACATTTAAAGTTTAATTGAGACTAAACTACTTGTAAAATTACTTAATTAATTTATCATTACTTATTTGATTTTATTACATTGATTTCTAAATAACATTTGATTAAAAACTGTTTAAATATCGAACGACAACAGCGCCATCTATTATCTATTGTATTGGACTGACTACCTAAATAATGGTAGCAGTCCTGCTGACTTTTTTTAAACCTTCTTCGACGTCGTTTATCCGACATATATTATTTGTATAATTTAAAGAATATAACGTATTTTGGCACATAAACTGACACATAATCTTTCATAATCTATCACGGCCATACTGACCAGGACTTCGCTCTCGAAGTCCCTTATTATATACATAAATAGCCTCTGGCCTTGACATGCTATACCTATCATCTGCCGCACATGAATTTCAGTATAACATCAGGGCAGTGACCGACCGGCAGATACATATTATTATATAATATATATATTAGTCTCTGGCCTTGACATGTTAGTCCTATCACCCGCTGCCAGTGATATTTCAGACCAACATCAGGGCAGTCACTGACCAGCGGATACATAATGTTATATAACATTTATATTAGTCTCTGGCCTTGACATGTTAGTCCTATCACCCGCTGCCAGTGATATTTCAGACCAACATCAGGGCAGTTACCGACCAGCGGATACATGATGTTATAGAATATTTATATTAGTCTCTGGCCTTGACATGTTAGTCCTATCACCCGCTGCCAGTGATATTTCAGACCAACATCAGGGCAGTGACCGACCAGCGAATACGTAATGTTATATAATATTTATATTAGTCTCTCTTTGTACGGTCACATAATTTCATCGTCATCATTGTCGTCATCGTCGTCATCATTATTGTCATCGTCATCATCATCATCATCATTAGTCTCCCTGTCTACGGTCAAACACCCGCCGTCAGTGAAGCTTAATCACCCGCTGACAGTGAATACCGGACAACAGTTAAGAAAATATCGTCATCATTGTCGTCATCGTCATCATCATTATCATTTTTGTCATCGTCATAGCATAATCATCTCATTGAGCCTGATGTTTGCGCCATCAAACATGTAGTCTGACTGTTATTTCTAATCTATTATCTACATCAAATACTTTGCTCTCAAAGTACATCATAAAAAAAGGTATATTGTAAGTTGTGATTATATTAATGTAAATTATTTTGTTAAGACCAATAAAAATATTATTCAATACATAACACATTTGTCATATTTCTTATGTTTTGCCAATTGCCTAGACGTGACAAGCCCCATCCACCCGCTGCAAGTGGGCTAGACTAGCACCAAGCAAATGACCGACCAGCGGAAACATTTAAGTATATAATTATTTTTATGTATTGCCAATTGCCTCGACGTGACAAGTCCCTTCCACCCACTGCAAGTGGGCTAGACTAGCACCAAGCAAATGACCGACCAGCGGAAATATAAAACAATTTATCGGTTACCTCGAAATGTCAATCACATTCAACCGCTGCTGAAGAGATAATTGACACCAAGTAACGATCGCCCCGCGGTATTTAAAAAAAAAGTTTTTATCTAGTTTTATTTTAGTTTGTTATATAAATAATCACAACCTACACTATAACATTGCTATTTTTGATATTATCATTACAATATGACACCTCTATTTAATAAAGCTTTTTCGGCAATTATGTTTTCATAAATTAATTGACAAGCAATTAAATATTCTATTTTTACCTCAGTTTATCTTTAGAGATATTAATTCGATTTTTATAACGTTCGGCCAATCTGACTATTTATCACATGTAGGTATTAAGTATATTATTATCAGATATATTTAAAATTATTATTATTCATTGACATTGTTAAATATTATTCATTATTTACTTCATTTATGTCAAAATTGGTATTAAGTTTTTATTTGACATTTATTGACATTATTCAATCTAAATTGTAAATTATGCTTAATATAACATGAAATTGACATTAATGTAAACTTAAGTGCTGACTATAATAATATTGTATAATTAGTAATTTCCAAATCAGCAAAAAGAAAACTTAATTCATATAAAACATTTGTACGCCATATGGCAAAGCATAGCGCCTCAAACAAGCTCTGTAACACCTCACACTAATGTATACCTACCTATGTTTACAAATAAAATATTCTATTCTATTCTATCAATCACTGTCGAAACATTTTTCTAAATACTTTATGATCTTTACAAAAACAAACCTTATTAAACAGCACTAGCCTTACCGGCTTCTGCTACTGTTGGATCAGCATCCATCTTAATTTCTTAGACAGCTTCCCGATGCTGTGACACCAACCCTCTGCACCACCATAAGTTGGTTGCAGGGCCGAAGATCGGAAGTGCCACGTTGTCATCAGAGCGGCGCGGTGATATGCTGAGACAGCATCAAGAACCGCGTTGAGGAGACTTTCTTAGACAGCAGAATTCATTCTGAAACTTGAAATATATGTATTAGTATTTAGGCTATAGGCGATCCCACTTCTGATGTTAGATTATACGTTAATGGTTAAAGTCTAACCTGTGTATTGGCAAGTTACATTACTATGTATTTATAATTTGTATAAGCAATCTAATATTTCATAAGGTTATAGGTTAATATTCAAAGTCTAATATGTATATTGACAGGTTATATTACTAAGTATTTTCAATTATTTCCTTTTAAGTTATTTCAAGTCCGTCTGGGCTTCATGACGTCACATGTTCACTCAAACTGCGGAAAGCCCTATAGGGCTTCTGCTATCCGTTAGACTTCAAAGCTAAAAACTATAGTTTAGAGAATACTATTGCTTGATCAAGTTGTGATCATTGACTAGATGAAGACTTAGTCGATTAAAAGCGACATCATTGGGTTAGGCAATATTCTAATAAAATAATACTTTATAGCTATTTAATTCATTTGGTTACATATATAGGTAAAGAACGAGAAAAGACAAGTTTAAATAACACAAGATTAAGTGTATGGTTATGTATGGTAAAGTGTGGTATTATAAAACTAATTAACCAATGAATGTTAAGACAATTGAATTTGGAGGTTATTTACAATAAATTATGGATATATATTAATGTAGGTATACTTGGTTATGTACTTTAATCTGTAGCAAATAGCATAAGCAATAGCAAATAGGATGTAAATAAAAGCAAGAATATCTGTTATAAGTCATTTATATTTATAGCATTGTAGAATCAATGACTTTCAGTTAATTTATCTACTGCTAGTTCGCTAACATCGAGCCATGAGAAGAACTAGCAAGAAACTCATGGCCATGTCCTTTAAATCGCTAGGTAGTTACAATTATAATTACATCTTTATAAATTACCATTATGGTAATAAACAATATAATACAATACATATTACACAATATGATTTATATACAATTACAGCAGCAGTTAATAAGCAACTTATTAAAGGTAGGTACTTAACTTATATCCTGTAGACAACGTCTGTTTAGAACTGCAGCTCACAATAGATTTGCCAAACAATATATTACACATTACACATTATTTATACATAATTACAATAGCAGTTAATAAGCAACTTATTATCGGTAGATATATCTATTATACTTATATTCTGTAGACAACGTCTATTCAGTACTTCGGCTCACCATAGAATGACCGATGTTCAAATCGGCACAGTATTTATATCATACTATCTGACAGTTCATTTAAAGTTTAGTCAAATTAAATATTAACTATCTACCTATCAAATTACATATTTAGGTCTGGAATAGTTTCCATAATATTTAAATAATAATAGACATAATTTTAAACAGTTATTCTAATATTTATGAACAATAATAAAACATCACTTTGTTCACAAAATAACCTCACTTTAATCTATAAAGTGATTTATAACAATTGTAAATGTATGGTCATTTACAATTGTTTGTACCTAATATTCTTTAAAATCATAGTATACGTTAAATAGTTATATATGTCGCCGCAGCGATAATACGGCCCGTCAAATTATGTGCTGATTAATTAAAAATAGTATTTACCTAAATTATCTGTACATGTTTATATGTCGTTTAAGTCTGTAAACAAATATTCCTACAATTAATTATCATTTTTGAATAATATTGATGGTGTATTGATATGCCACCGCAACATTATTAATCTTCAAATTATTATGATTTACTATGAAACTAATACCTTAATTCATATTAAGAATTATAACATTTGAATAGTAACATTTAAAGAATATTTAAGTAAATAGATTACATTAACTTATTCAACTATTGTATTGATAACTTGATAATATTATCGACATTAATCTGTGGTTTAAACATTTAAAGTTTAATTGAGACTAAACTACTTGTAAAATTACTTAATTAATTTATCATTACTTATTTGATTTTATTACATTGATTTCTAAATAACATTTGATTAAAAACTGTTTAAATATCGAACGACAACAGCGCCATCTATTATCTATTGTATTGGACTGACTACCTAAATAATGGTAGCAGTCCTGCTGACTTTTTTTAAACCTTCTTCGACGTCGTTTATCCGACATATATTATTTGTATAATTTAAAGAATATAACGTATTTTGGCACATAAACTGACACATAATCTTTCATAATCTATCAAATGCGTCAAAACGGGGTAGGAGAGACAGTGTTGCGCGAGCGCTTGCAACGTGAGGACTTGTCAAACTTTGTGTGGGGTGGTCACGACACCCCGCGAGCGTTCGTGTTATACTTTTGCTGTGGTTACTTTAGCAGCAAGGTACGTATTTTCAATTGTTTTGTAAAAGTAAATTAATTAATTGTGTTATTTACTATGATATAAATAATGGTGTAATTCTAAGCATATATTTAATAGTTTTTTTTGTAATTACCTTTTATTTACCTTGTTTTGTTCGTATGTAAAAAATAAACATGTCTTTTCTTTTCAGATGAGTTGGGAAAAAGATATTGGTAGCTTTGTTAGAAGAAATAATATCAGATGACAAAGACAATGTTATGAAAGCTCTCATAGGCTTACTTATTTTGTCTGGTTTCTGAAATTGTCTTATTTTACAATCAAACAAAAGGCGGCGTGGACACGGCAGACGAAATGTGTGGCAACTACAGTATTTCAAGAATATGTTCACGTTGGCCATTGAGATGTTTCTTTCATATGCTGGATACTTCGGGTATCAATGCCAATGTTATCTACAATTGGAATATGGCACAATAGTAACCTAACATGAAAAGGCCTGAGTTTTTGGAATCATTGGGTTTGAGCATGCTTCAAGGTCACCTTGACGAAAGATCGTCACAACCAGAGTTACCCAAAGCACTCAAGAGGATGTTGAATAGTCCTGGACCAAGCACAGAAGGAATGTCACCAACAAAAAAGCAGCGCTGTATGGTTTGTCCACGCTCTAAAGACATTAAAACGTTGAGTCACTGCAATTTTTGCAAAAAAACCATGTGTCAAAAACACGAAGTTAATTTGCAGTTCTTGTAACGAAAAATAAGATTGATATTTTTGATTTTGTTAATTAGTCCTTATATTTATGTTTTTCTATGAGAAAATTTATGTTAAAAACTTAGAAGATTTTTTTTTTTCGTTCTTTGAGGAAAGATCTCAATACTGATTGACAGAAAAGACTGATTATTATAATGTTTCGTAGAACAGTAATAAAGTAGATTCTAAAATGTACGTTTTTTTACTTAGATACGTCATACAACACACAATAATAAAATGCTGGCATAATTCCATTAACTGATATTACATTCATAAAAATGTATTTTAAGTATGTGGGGTGGTTACAACACCCCGCGAGTGCTCGCGAGGCTCAAAACCGCGCGAGTGATCGAGGGTTAAAGACATTACCCCCAGACTCGGAACAAACATTTATGAATCACACAACGACCGACGACCAGCTGTCAGGGTTACTAACCACTAGTCCAATAAGCCAAGCTTAAGTCTAGTGTGCAGAATGATTGGCAAATGAATCCCTTCATTTGCCAATCATGGTGCATCGTATATCTTTTTTTTTATACTATAGAGTTTGCAAACGCATATATGGCCTGACTATGGAGGTAACTGCCACACAAAGAATTGTCATGCTAAAATCTACAAAGTTAATTATTCAATTTCAGACTACCACCGTTGGGGATCGTCTTGCGCATTTTCGACGAGGATGGCATGCCGCTCGACGATTTGCCACTCGCCGATTTGCCGCTCGACGATTTGCCGCTCGACGAGGTAGTGGATCAGGACTCTTTTTCGCCCACGCTATGTTTGATTCTGACGAACGTTTAGATATTGAGTTAGATGACGGGTTAGTTGCAGATGATAGGAATGAAAGAGAATCTGTTAGTGTTGCAGTAGAAGAGGGGGGTGTATTAGAGTCTCGAAATGACAGAGATGGAAGTGCCAGAACTGCAAGAGGTAGAGTGGGGGGTGGACGTAGAGGGCGTGTGTCTAGGCGCGGGCGTGGGCGTCCAAGTCGGAGTCGTGGTGGTGGTTGTGGTGGTGGACGTGGTCGCCGAGTGGTTGGCCCACAATACCGGTGGGAAGTTGGTCACCCAGTGCAAGAAATATGGGTGACCGATGACGACGTTCCCATTGAGTTGCGTAAAATGGCGAGGGATGTTGTGAAGTGACGACAGATGATAGTAGAGGCACGTGCGAGCGAACGAAGCACCCATGCAAGAGAAGGGGAAGTTCAAGAGGAAGATAGCGAGAGCGAAGATGAGTTCCAGGACGCCACTGATGGAGGGGATAATACGCTTCTGGAAGTTGAGAATCCTCACTTCGAATAGTCTCCTATGGAGTCATTTCGAGGTGAGGAAGAAACTTTTCGGCAAGAGCGTACTGGTTCAGTTGAATCTTACATCACGCCATATGATGCCTTCCGTTCCTATTGGGATGACGGCATCATACAGCAGATCGTAGATGAGACTATTCGGTACGCGACCAAAATTAACTCGCCCTCTTTCCAGTCAGATTGGCATCCAACAAACTCTCACGAGTTGCAGTGCCTCTTTGCATTCTGGATGATGCTTGGCATAATTCGCATGCCAACCATGCAGAGTTGCTTTTCATTGAATCCACTTCTAAAGACTGAGGTTTTTAGGAGCATTTTTACTCAAACGAGGTACGGCAGTCTCAATAGAGCCCTTCATTTTGTTGATGTCGATCCCGCCTCAGTTGCTGCGAACCCACCCAACAGTGACCCTGCGGCAAGCTACGATCGATTACACCGTTTGAGGCCTATATTAACGCATCTTAACGCCAAATTTCAGGCTAATTACGTTCTGTCGAAAGACATTTGTATAGACGAAAGTCTAACCCTTTGGAAAGGAAGGATCAACATCAAGCAGTATATTCGGTCGAAGGATCAAAACGTTTGAGCTCTGTGAGAGTGCTACTGGCTACTTGTGGTCTTTCCTGGTTTACACAGGAAAGCACAAAAGTTCAGAACTACCGGACAACCCCCTAGTTCTGAAAAGCACCGCGGTAGTAAAAACGCTTATTGCTCCCTTACTTAGAAAGGGTTATCGGTTATTTATGGTTAATTGGTACAACACTCCTCTTCCTGCTCGCTTTTTGAAGCGTAATGGTACCGACTGTATTGGTACTTTACGTCCGACTCGTCAAGACGTTCCTACTATCGTAACGCAGGCTCCGCTCAAACAAGGACAGCTCATAGCTAGACATTCGGGCGACATCTGTGTCTTGTCTTGGCAGGACAAGAAGAGGGTCACGATGCTCTCGACGTGTCATGGGGCGGCCACTGGCTTACCCAGAGTGGCATCCAATCTGCCAACTCGTCCTCTGCCATTCAAGCCACAGGTGGTACTTGATTATAACCGGTCAATGGGTGGGGTCGACCTTAAAGACCAGATGCTTGAGCAGTACTTGATTGACCGGAAGCGATGTGCCAAATGGTACATGAAACTCTTCAAACAGTTGTTAAACTGTTCTATCCTGAACGCACGCATTTTCTGCAGTCTTCTATGCAGTGCCATTCCGATCAATTGACTTTCCGCCTTCAGTTAGTAGATTCCATACTCACTAATCATTTGTCATATAGCCCATTACCCCGCCGTTTACAAGCGGCCGTCATGCGCTCACCACATCCAGCACGTATGCTTCACCACACACATTGGCTCGTTCGCGTAGAACCGGACGCTTCTTGCATCACGCGAAACCGCCAAACGCGACATAGATGTGTAGTTTGCATGTCTGAGGGTCGCAAAGAACAGAAGACACCCTTTAAATGCGTAACGTGCAACGTACCACTGTGTGTGGAGAGTTGTTACAAAAAATACCATACCACGTAGTTGCTTTATCATGCTTTGCTTACCTTCTCTTTCTTTTTATTTCTGTTCAATTGTCTTTAAATAATAGGTCTGTATGCTAGGTATTATAGTGTGAATAAAGTGAACATAGTATGCATTTTATATTTGAATCTGAGTGACTCTTGTATGAACTTTTTTTTATTTATAAGGTGACATTCTTCTATTCTATTTGAAGTTGAACATAATTATTTGCGTACTAACTGACATGGTTTTTTTTGACCAACTAGTTTTTGTAATGATAATTTCAATTTTATTTATTTAATATTAATCTGAATGACTTTTATCAATTGCATGCCATTTAATAGTAAATTTGCTGTGAACAAATATTTGTAAAATAACTGTGATGTTACCGCATTTTGGCAAATAAATTAATTTGAATATTTAGTTCATGTCACCTAATATTTTGGTATAATTTTGCATCTTTGAAACTTGTATCTATGGAATTAAAGATTAAATGTCCTAATATATAAATGTGTAAAATAATATCTGTATCATAAATGTAAACACCCGGGACTCTTTTATCTGGGGTGTCAAATTTCAAGTGCTGTTTTTGTAAACATTTTTGTTGAGGCATAATAAAATGTTGTGATTTATTGATAGTACAGTTCTTATACTTTGTAGTAATAGTATTCGCACTAAAACTCAACACAATTTATTTTTATTCATTCAATTTATTTCTAAAAGCTTTCGAAAATTCAACCTTAAAAATAAATAAAGTGATAGAATTATTTATCTCTATAGGTATACATTGAAACAGACAAATTATTCATAACTACAATACTTTTTACAGAATAATGATAAGTGGACTAGTTATGTTTATGTTATGTGTGCTGATAACGCGCGAAACGTAATGGCCGCGGGAGCTCAAGTTACATTGGTGGTCGTTTTTGACAGTTACTTCCTATTAGCAAGGGTTTTTTAATTCTATTAATTATGCAGTTAATATCACCTTAGAAGAGCTATTTTTGGCAAATTGTAATTTTAGAATATTTACTTTATCTTATTTATGGCAACACTCAACACAAAAGTGTCAATTGTCAGTGTAAAGATATGTCAAAGTTGTCAAGTCGTTAGATTGTTGAAAAAAATTAAAAAATTGACGTCATTCTGCAGTTTTTTGTCGAGTTTCTTCAACAAAGAATCTGGTAAGTTATTTTGTGATTCTAAAACTTATAGTAAACTATATTCTTGTTATTTACTGTGCGTGAATGTAAATATTTGTGTATTTTTTGGAGTTTAAAAGTAGTGGCAAATAATTTGCCTTTGTCTGTTCACGTTTTGTAAAAATAACAATTATATACATAAAAATTGTCTGTTTATAATAAAGCCTCTTCCATTAGCAATTACATACAACTACGCCATTTTCACATGGGGGTAGGCAGGAACTAAAACTGGGTCGTCATATTGTTTTTAACTTTTTTTTGTAGAATCAGCATGTCAGCGAGAAAGAAATTAACGGAAGACGTGATTCAAAATCTTGTAGATAATGTTGAGGATATTTCCGACTTGTCGGAATGTGATGAGAATGATGACCCGTGTTGGGGAGATTTTGTTTCTAGTCCTGCAGTTTCCTGGATAAGTTTACCAGCAGAACAGGTCCTTGAATGACGTCTAGAGGAAATGTTTGGACCAGAAGTCAATTACGAAGACGTTGTTCCAGGGACAGAAGTTATAGAGCAACAAAATATCAATCTTTTAGAAATTTTAGAGTCGAGCTAAAATCACAATATTTCTCCGGTACCTAGTCTAGATTTATATTCTTCGATGTCATGCTTGCAACAAAGTATTCCGCTTGCAAGTGAACAAAATCCTTTACTTACTGATCAGAACCTGCTTACAAGCGAAGAACCAGCCGATAGCTCTGCTTCTTTATTTATTAACATAAATCTGCAAAGCAATCAGTTAGCGTGTGTGCAAGACCTTGTGACCTCCAATATTTCCGATTCTGGCAGATCTGAATTTATAGTCGCAGAAAGTAACTCGGCCGCTCAACAAAACCATCATCGCCACGCACGCAGAGACCGAATTTTACCACGGGACTGGAAAACTGTAGCTGATTTCCGCACCATCCCTTTGTTTGATAAAAAAAACTGAGCCACATAAACATTACACTCATAAAACACAACCCATCGAAGTTTTTCAATATTTTTTCCCCGATTATGTTGTTGAAATAATTGTTGAGCAAACAAATAGATACGCACATAAAAAAAAAAGTAATCATTGGACACCCGTTTCTAGCGAAGAAATCAAAGCTTATCTTGGAGTTCTTGTAATGATGGGACTGAACCCGCTTCCGGACATGGAACTGTATTGGTCCAGTGATTCATTTTACAACAACGCCGAAATTTTACGTGTTTTCACACTTCAAAGATTTTAAAAATTACTGAAAACTTACACCTAAACGACAATGAAATGGAGCCACCCAGAGGTTCTCCAAATTTTGACAGTCTACAAGTTGCGGCCTTTAATCACAGAATTAAATAAAGTGTTAAAAATGAAATGAGTAACTCAAGCCGACAATCAGTCGATGAATGTATGGTTAAATTTAAGGGAAGAAGTAGTTTAAAACATGCCGAAAAAACCCATCAAAAGAGTCTACTAGAATCAAAAACCGCAATGTCCACAAAAAACTGAAATTGAGTTATATGAATCTCCAGTGAAAAAATAAAACTATTCAATATAAAACCGCAATGTCTTATAGAAATTTACATTCAAAAATCAATGTTTGCTACAAAAACAGCATTTGTATCAATGGAAAAAAGCCGATGGTCGCCAACAAGCATAGGTTCCAAAAGGATGTTTTCCTCGTTTACTATCCATGCTTTTAGACGCCCTAAAACACAATGCTAAAGAAAATATTTTATCAGGATTTGAAAAAGCTGGAATAAATCCACTGGACCCTACACAAGTATTGAAAAGATTACCTGGATATGACAGAGTTAGCCATCAAACAGAAACTATAAATGAATCTGTTCTAACAATACTAAAAGAAATGAGATATGGAACCATAAATATCGCTGAACCTAAAAGAAAAAGAAAAATTAAAGTAGAACCTGGAAAGAGCGTTAGTCTTGAAGAAAGTTATGTTGAAACAGAAATCGAGAACCAAGAGCTAAAGAAAAAAGAAAGAAGACAAATAAAGAAAGTAAAAACAATAACAAGCAAAACGAACCAATAACAAAGAAAGGAAAGGGAATTGGAAAGAAATCAAAAACACAACCACATACAAATGTAACAGATGAAACAAAATCTCTCGCCGCTAACTGTTTACAAGATGATCTTGAAGCTGGAACGTCTCAGATGTTTTACGATCATGAAAGTCAGTTAACCTCTGAACCAAGCGCAAGCTTCTATAAAGAAGAAACAGTCTCATTACCACAGTCTTTGAGTACATGTGAGGCTAATGATTACTAAGATATAGAAAAGGTACCAATTATTTTTGGTGATGATGTTGTTATTGATCATTTTGAAACGATTGACAATTTAAATGTCAGTTCTGATGCCATGATTTCAAGTAATGAAATAAAAAGCAATAACAAAATTGAATTTTTATACGATATTTCAGTTACAGATCCTAAACAATTAGCAAAAATATTATATGATAATAAAATGAAAAGAAAACAACAAAAACATCGAAATTATTACAGAATTGACAAGGAAATATTATCCGATTTAATGTCTGATACTACTGATTAAAAAAAATATTCGTATTAAAAAAAAGTGAGTTTGTGATAAGAGCCATTTAAGTATAACATTCCAGAATTAACACTTTATGTTGTGATTGTTAACACAAGACATAACAGTAAAAAAACAAAAAGTGGGTCGGAAGCAACCACGGGCAGAGGCTATATTTATGCGCCTTATTTGTCCTTTCTTAAACCATTATCAAACACTCGACCGAAGGCAAAATTACAAAAATAAAGCCAGGATTCTAGTCCGTATTCTAGAAGAGAAAGTGTCGAAGACGACAAGTCTGAGAAACTAATCAAAATTTTAACTGCAAGAATGAACAAAAAGGAGGAAAAATATCCAGATTACAATTTTTTTATGTCATTACTGGATGATTTTAGTGCTATAAACTCAGATTTGAAAATTGAAGCTAAAATGGAAATAATGGGCGTTATTAAAAAGTACGTGCAGATGTCCAAATATACGGGCCAAAATAGTAATTATGGTAGTACTGATTATTTTACGTCTATGGATTCGTCTTCTAATTAATCACATACATGATTAGCAACATCTCAAAATTTTGACACTTCATCGCCTGCGCATTCGCATCTCAGTGTTTCAACACAAGAATCAATTTATGACAATGTATTTGGCGATGATTACGGAGAAAATTAGAAAAAATATTACACGTCGTATTATAATATTACGTGGCGTTAATGTAACGACGACGTTCATAAGTGTTACTTTTTAAAACTACATGAATAAACACGTTTTAATTTTCAAACAATACAAGGATAATTTTGCATGATAAAGTTTGTCAATTATTGAATATAGTGTATTTTGATAAATTTCGTTTAGTGTTTCATTCTACATTTCCATACATTCTTACGTTATTGTTATAACCAGCTTTTCTTCAGGTGTCACAGGAAGTCTAAATTTTGAATTTTGGCACTGAATATCACTTTCAATGATGTCTTAAAGATCACTGAATGTTGCCCTCGGCATTCGTAAATACAAATCATAAAAATGCTTTTCACTATTCTTTATATGTCTACAATACAAAATATAGTAATCACTTTCTTGTGAACAAGAAGACCATAATGTATCTTGCCAGAGGCGTTTAGTCTTTTTATTACGTGTCTTATTTCTTTTTAGTAGCAAAGCTAACAGTACCGTAAAATAGGGGGAAACGGGATCCAGGGGTGAATAGGGAAAAAACCAGGAAACATTTTTGACGCTAAATATTAGTTTGCAAATCGTTCCAACTTTTACCATTTTTTAAGAGATAGGAGTAGATTATTGGAACTTTTCTAAGGCAACATTGAACAAGCGTGAAATTAGCTGCAAACTGTCAAAAATGTCAGTTGAAAATAGTATATACAAGACGCACAGTTACAGTGTTTAAAACTTTACTGTGTAAATGTTATTTTGCATAAAGCGAATACGAGTGTTTGTTTTATATGTTATTTAGTGTTTGGGCCATCATAAACATAAAAGGTAAGTATCAGTTATTAATTAATGTTACTATTATTTCGATTTTTAAAATGACATGAGAAATCTGTATTTTTTGGGGTGAATAGGGACGTCTCTGGTATGAATCACAACGAAAGCGGGGTTAATCGGGATGAGGATGGGATGAATAGGAACGACTTAGGCTCTAGACAGGCGGACTGCATTTCAACTGGAATCCAACTGCAAATTTGCAGTTCGGATGCAGTTTGAATGCAGTCGGCGTGCAGTCGTGTGAACTGCACACCAACTGCAATCGGACTGCATGGTTGGTTTTCAGTTCTATTGCAGTCGTGTCAACTGCATCCGAACTGCACCATACCCACCCGCCCGCACTACTTTACGCGCATAGAATCAGTCGTAGAGACAAGGTTAGAGTGAGCACACGCGTTGTCTATCCGTAAATAAAATAAATATGTCGAGCGACGAGGATAGTAATACAGTAAATTAATCTGTACATTTTGATACTGATGCATTTATAAGTGCCATTAAATCAAAACCTTGCATTTGGAACTATAAGATTGAATCTTATAGTAATGCAATGTTGGGACTTGGTGGTCAAAGTAAAAGATGTTAATTAGTCTAATGTCAGAGGTTTAATGATATAAACTTACATACTATCTTACATTATATATAACCTAAGTGAATGAGTGATGGGGGGCAATGCGTCACACACTACACCTCCCCTCTTTTAAAATTAAAAAAAAAAACATTTTTTTTAAAACTTAAACTATAACAACATTTTAAAAAGACAATAAAAACAAAAATACAATTTTCTTAATTTATTAATGTTATACCCTAGCCCAGTTGACAATATAAATAAAAATTTCAAATAATACATAGGTACAAGCATTTTCTTATAGAAAATTTATATTTGAGAAATTCCGTTTTTTAATTTTAAAAAAATACTACATTTATAATCTATTTAACACAATAAAAAACCATTTATATATAAGTAGATAAATTGCACAGTGTACAATAATTGAAATATAACAAAATAGATAAAATACAATTCCAAGTTTACAGAAATATATTATTTCGTATTTTTACAATAAAACATTATTTTTCATATAAATACCATAAAATTTATCTGTTTATACTCATCACATTATATCAATCACAAAAATCCTTTTCAAAAAAAAAATTCAGACACATTTGCATTATTAAGACAAATTCTTTTAAATATTTATTAATCCTTTCTTTTAAACAGTATGTAAACTGACACTATTCACATTCTATCTATTCAAAAACATCAATCCTTCCTATAATATTTCATTTCCAAACCATACATCATCTTATCTTCTTTATATTCTTTCAAATTATCTTCATCTCTATCTTGCTTAATTCATAATACGTAGATACACTTTTATTCTCTCTTTTATTATCTCTTTTATCATCATATATTTATTTTATAGAGTCGACCATCATAATTCATTTCATTATATCAATCATCAAGGGACTTTATTTAAGGCAATTTTAACTCCAACAATTCTCACAGAGAAATCTCGTTTGCACCATGATCAAACTGAAGGAACAGAACCCTTTTATTATCAATTGTATGTACCTACAAATAATTCACTTCTAATCTCATAATTACACCTCATTCATAATCAAAACATTAAACAATAATCAAACCAATCTAAAAAATAATCATGGTTCATACGAATCTAACATCGCTTTCGGGTGATCAAGCCAAATAGCTGTCAAAACATATTCACCAAATTATTTCCATCTGTATTTCACATTTCCTTACATTCGTATCAATCATACTAAAAAACTCATACCTATACCTCACTATTTATTATTTCATATCTTAATATCCGTTCAATATCCTTCATCTTTTAATATCTCTCGAAACCTATACCAAAACCAAACCAATATACAATCACATACTCTAATTCATACCATATTAATATCATTTCAAAATGCCAAAGTTCTAAGAATCATTTCATAACAAATTCGGTGTTAAATTTCATTACTTTATAATTAACACAATTTACTGATGTCATACTTCAGTCCAATAGCATTAGGTGCATTCTCACGGTTCCCATGCATTCTTATAATGGTGTCCAATTTTAATACAATATCTTTCTTAGAAAATGGACTTTGTTTATGCAGCTGCTTAGTTCATAAATGTTCATATACAAAATAAAGTAATGATTAGCAAATAAAGTAAAGTAAATTATCAAATTTATAATGAATACTTATAAACAATACCTAAGTATTAATAAAATTATAGATTTAAACACAGAAACTACTGAAAAAAAAACAAAATTATTTCAAAATATTAGTCTCATTGAATAGACTATAGTTTTAAAACATATACTTTAAATGAAAAAAAATGTATTACAATTATGTTAAAAAACAAAATAAAGAACGAAACCGCGCGCATCCAAAGTATGCGTAACGGGTCAGGTAACATGCATATCGGATACCTATTACGACATAGCAATGGAATGCACTGTTTTATAATGATTTGTTCTAAAATAAGTTAATTTACATGATTTACTATGATAAATGCAAAATTATTAAACACAAACCGAATTAATTACAGGAATTATTTAATTTGATTGTCAACAGGCAAGTCATATAAAAAAAACTAATATCTTATATTGATATTTACGTACCTAATATGTTATAGTCTAGTATTAAATGTTAATTAAAATTAAACTTTATAAATCTAATGCACTAAAAAAATAGGAAATTGTCCGCTGCAATATAAAAAAAAAAGTCACATATTCACCATATCACTTAGTAACCGGAGTCGACGGCATCTCCAATACAGATAGATGCCTTTGTAGGCACCAGCCTCCATGGACCCTGGCTGCTCCTTACACCTTTGGTGTCTCACCATTGGTCCCGGTATCGCTTCGGCAGCCTTAACTTTAACGCAAACCACGCCGCCGCAGCCCAAATAACAAATACGTCGCCAAAATAACGTGGTTTTCCAACAAAATCGTTCATTTTACGAGTACTCTTCTTCACAAAACCACAAGCTCAGCACTGCCAACAGGCAGCACTGGCAGGGTCGCCATGCAATGATGGCAACTAGAGAGTCACCTCCCCCCTTTTAAAATTAAAAAAAAAAGTTTTAATTTTTTTTTTAAACAAAAACTTAAATTTCAAAAAGACAATTAATAAAAATATAAAACAAAATTTTCTTAATTTATAAACGTCAACCTCTTGCCATGAATAAGAACCAGACAGCTAAGATGCTTCAAATCTTCGAAGATCCAGAAGATGTTGAATTTGTGATACCACGTTACAAGCTTCATCGTGAATTGTTTGAGTTCGTCTACCGCCGTTTACGTGAATCGAACCGTTACAAAACGCTTCCATTGCCGAAAGCAACTAATGGCAGTGTGGCTCAGCAACTCGCTTGGAAGCCAACATCTGCGATACTCAATCGCAATCGTCAATTCATCTCTGGCGAAGGAAAGGTTGTCTCGAGGACAACCGTTCCATTGAGGATTGTCACAGCGGCCCGCGTACTGTGTTACCGGACCATACGACCAGAGCTAGACCATGGAGACGGTCAAGTTAATTCCTGGTGTTGCCTACACTGGAATAGATATACTAACGTTCCTGGAGATTGGAGAGGAAATAGGAATCATTATCTCATCCACGGCACAACAGGACTTTACGACTGTCTACCTTTCGCGTCGTCAATCGAGGGAAGAGATGACTCTCTAGTTGCCATCCTTACAGTAACAAAATTGAAAAAAACAAAGCATGGGCCACAATTTGCGAAATGTTTAGGGCCGGATTTGAATAAAAGAGTAAGAAGGAGAAAAATATAATTGGTAAGTATTATAATTCGTTTTTTTTAATTAAAACTTTAATAAGCAATTGGACACATTAAATCAAGTTTGCCTTCACCCATAAAATAATCAGTAAGTTGTTTGCTTATACCCTTTCTATTTATTTATTCTATTTCTTTGGAATGGCACCCAAAGTGTACAATAAAATACCGAATGCTATTAAGGATATGCCCTTAATAAAATTTAAAAAACCTTAAAGGAATTTTTAACTAATAAGTGTTATTATACAATAGATGACTTCCTAAATGATGAATTATAATAATAATTATATTACAATATTATATTTAACCTTCTTTATATTATATCAATTCCATTGCTATCTAATTTAATTTACATGTTTAATTTGATTTCACCTAATCTTATAATATAATGTTAGTAAAATTAATTTCTATGCAATTATATTGGCTTACTAATAATGAATTTAAAGTAATGTATCTGTAAAAAATATAATCTCCTGTTTAAACATTAATTTAGCACACCAAATGTCTGGTAAAACATGGAAGCACCTTTTATTTTGTAAAACAACTATCATGTACCCGTGTTTGGCAAAAAATAGATTTGAAGAGAAACAAATTTTAGAAGAACAACAACAACAAAATTTTGATATTGACCTTAGTAACATTGACAATATACCTGTTTTATTACTTGACGACAATTTTACTGTAACAGAAAATAATTGTATTGCAACAGAAGAACATTCTGCTTTACTAGAAGACAATTTAACCGTAACAGAAGATAATTTTATTGTAACAGAAGACCACCGCCAAAAAGACACAACCAAAGATACGCATTTTATCTGATGTTATACACAAAGGAAATATGAAAAAACCTATTGAACTTAAACCTAGTGCTAACCGCCTCAAAAAATCTAATTATTATGAGAATAATTTGGAACCTTCTTTAAAACCTAAGCCTAGTACAAGTGGTCTCAGAAGACCTAGTTACTATAAGGATGACATGGAAATTCTTCGAGATGTGATGGACGCAGATGATGAATAATTGTTTTCTTTTTTTCGACATCTCCCATTCCTTTGTCTATGACAAAATAATGGAGATGCGCGGGGTTCGCAAAGCCTTGTTTGATTCATTCAAATATTCAATCGAGAAAACTAAAAGTAAATGGTTGTTAAAAGTATATTGAACGTATTAAAAATGTAAATATAATGTACAAGAAGTCGTTCTACGTGTGACAAATATAACAAAACGTTGTTAACATTGAAGTTTGTGTGTTATATTATGTTCGTTTTGCGTTTTTCTTCACAATACAGCAGAGTAGTGTTATAATTATGCGTGTGTGATTATTGTGAGCGTCTTGAAGAAGCATCATGAAGGAAGGAGACAATAAGCTAAAATTGCTGGCTAACTGATACCCGCTGCTGTGAAGGGCAGACATTGTTATTCGTTGATGTAAAAAGTGCATACCTACAGTAAGTTCTGTTTCTGTAAGATAACAAATACATTTTAAACTTATTTCTGAAACTAAAAACACTTTTTAGGGCACGGAATGGTGGTGGTAAGTCGTTCCAACAGCGGGTCGCAGCGAATTTAAAACTGCCACCAAATGCAGTAGTTCTGTGTGTCGGTGTGTTTAAAAGGTAAGCAGACGCCCTGGTGTGATGCTGGTTGTACTCTCTAGACCATGATCAAAAATAGAAAATAAATTGCTTATCATTTTTTCTGAGAAATTTTATAAATTTGATACTGGTGATATTGTCGAAAATAAAGAAAATGATCAGGAGTTAATTGATATAAACAGAATGCAAGGAAGTGGTCATAATAAAATAGTATACACCACAGACGAAATAGAAAAAATTTTGACTGAATTAGATGATGATTGATACCTACTACATACATAGATACAACGATCTCAATATGTTGATTTATTTAGAGGATTACTACCTACGTACCTACTTATTTAAATAAAACTATCTCAGTTGATTACATTATTAGGTACCGTAACATGGGGTTGTTTAGTACTCACGAGGCTATTTGAAATTTATGAAAAAAAAGTTTTGATCGTGTGGATATTTATATCTGAGAAGAGTAGGAATTATATTTTACCATCTGGCAATACAGTGGCAATTAATGTCAATGTCTCAAAGGAATTTTGACAGATAACGGCTTTCTACGTGGTTCAGCTCGTAATTTTAAAAATTGTTGTGTTTTTGGTGTATTTCGTGCCTGTCGTAATAGTGTGTTTTATGCGCTTTTCAGTGTTTCTATTTGCACGTTTCTACCTTTTTCGAGCTGGCATATATTTAGATTTTTCTAAATGGGGCTTTTTGGTTTCTGTTTTGGGGTTAATTGGAACGAAGTTTCAAATAGCCCCTTTAAAGCGTGTTATACATTGCCAAGGAATTTAATTATAGTTCCAAATAGTCCCAATTGCGCATTTTGAGCATGTTAAGGGCAAGATATTTCTCGGCATACTCACAAAATAATTTACCTATACTGCACTGTATAAAATTGAAGAACGTTTCCTGCAGGGTTGATTGTCACACCTATTGTTTATATTTTTTTTTTTCGTTCTATATACTTGTATTTATTTACGAAAACATTAAACGAAATTACGGACATGCCTCTGCGTATTTATTTAATGAAAAAATGCGTCGGAATTACATAGGAAAAAATATTTTATTTATAAATAAATAAATAAATAAATAATGTTTATTTAATTGCTACAGATATCAACTTTAATATGGTGCGGACCTACCAACGAAAGTTTACTAATTCACGCAACGGTAAGAATTATTCACCTTATCTGAGTTATTGCAAAGAAGATTTGCAAAACGCAATAGAAGAAATTCAAAATGGCTCACTGAAATTGATAGAGGCGGCTAATAAATACAACATTCCAAAGAGTACATTAAGCAGAACATGTCGAAATATAAATTGCACACAAGAAAAAGCCGGACACCCTTCTTTTTTTTCAAAAGATGAAAAGATGGCGTTCATAAAATACATACAAATACTGAGTAATTGGGGGTTTTCACTAGATTCTACAGACTTACACGTATGTGCCCAAAAATACTTGAACAAACTAGGAAAAACCATCTACAGTTTAAAAGACAATATGCCCGGTGCAGATTGGGCGCGAAATTTCATGATTAGGCATAAAGCTGAAATTTCCAATCGTAATGCATCAAGTACCACAAATAGACGATTTTTTTTCGCATTATGAAAATACAATTGAAGGTGTCTCTCCTGATTGTATCATTAATTACGATGAGACTAATCTCACTGATGACCCGGGCCATAAGAAATATTTATTTAAGAGACACACGAGTACACGTCTTGCCCACACGCTGCAGTTCTTGCGATGCGTAGAGGGATCTACGCATCGCAAGAACTTGCGAATTGATTCGCATCACGCATTCCTGCGATGTTGCGTCACACTTATTGACGCCATTTTAGTTCGCTCAGGGACAGCGTGTGGGCAAGACGTGTACTTTAAAATTACAGAATACGACGTTGATTTTTTAATATCACTGATTGAGGAGCGCCCTGTTCTTTAGGACACTAGTAATGAAGATTATAAAAACAAATTCATCAAACAAGATGCTTGGAACTGTAGTGTGTGACGCATTGCCCCCCATCACTCATTTACTTAAGTAATATATATTGTAATGTAGTATGTAAGATTAAGCATTAAACCTCTGACATTAGAGTAAACAACATCTTTTCTTTGACCACCAAGTCCCAACATTGCATGGCGACCCTGCCAGTGCTGCCTGTCGGCAGTGCTGAGCTTGAGGTTTTGTGAAGAAGAGTACTCGTAAATTTAACGATTTTTTGGATTCGATGGATTGGAAAACACTGTTGGCGTATTTTTTTATTTGGGCGGCGCGGCGGCGGCGTGGTTTGCGTTAAAGTTAAGGCTGCCGAAGCGATACCGGGACCAATGGTGAGACACCAAAGGTGTAAGGAGCAGCCAGGGTCCATGGAGGCTGGTGCCTACAAAGGCATCTATCTGTATTGGAGATGCCGTCGACTCCGGTTACTAAGTGATATGGTGAATATGTGACTTTTTTTTTATATTGCAGCGGACAATTTCCTATTTTTTTAGTGAATTAGATTTATAAAGTTTAATTTTAATTAACATTTAATACTAAAATATAACATATTAGGTACGTAAATATCAATATAAGATATTAGTTTTTTTTATATGACTTGCCTGTTGACAATCAAATTAAATAATTCCTGTAATTAATTCGGTTTGTGTTTAATAATTTGGCATTTATCATAGTAAAACATGTAAATTACTTTATTTTAAAATAAATCATTATTAGATTGTTATAAAACAGTGTTATGTTATTGTTATGTCGTAATAGGTATCCGATATGCATGTTACCTGACCCGTTACGCATACTATTGATGCGCGCGGTTTCATTCTTAATTTTGGTTTTTTAACACAATTGTAATATATTTATTTTTCATTTAAAGTATATGTTTTAAAACTATAGTATAGTCAATGAGACTAATATTTCGAAATAATTTTGTTTTTTTTTTCAGTAGTTTCTGTGTTTAAATCTATAATTGTATTAATACTTATTGTTTATAAGTATTCATTATAAATTTGATAATTTTACTTTATTTGCTAATCATTACTTTATTTTGTATATGAACATTTATTAACTAAGCACAGCTGCATAAACAAAGTCCATTTTTCTTAGAAAGGTATTGTTGTTTTAAAATTTGACACCGTTGTAAGAATGCATGAGAACGATGAGAATGAAGTATGACATCAGTAAATTGTGTTAATTATAAAGTAATGAAATTTAACACCGAATTTGTTATGAAGTAATTAGTTTTGGAACTTTGACATTGAAAAGATATAGTATGATTTAAAGTACGTTTGTTGTGATTGTATATTAGTTTGGTTTTGGTATAGGTTTCGAGAGATATTAAAAGATGAAGGAAATTGGACAGATATAGAGATATGAGATATTAAATAGTGAGGTTTAGGTATGAGTGTTTTAGTATGATTGATACGAATGTAAGGAAATGTGAAATACAGATGGAAATAATTTGGTAAATATGCTTTGACAGCTATTTGGCTTGATCACCCGAAGGCTATGTTAGATTCGTATGAACCACGATTATTATTTAGATTTGTTTGTTAATGTTTATTGTTTTGATTATGGATGAGGTGTAATTATGAGATTAGAAGTGAATTATTTGTACACACAATTGATAAGAAAAGGGTTCTGTTCCTTCAGTTTGATCATGGTGCAAACGAGATTTCTCTGTGAAAATTGTTGGAGGTCAAAGTAGCCTTAAATAAAGTCCCTTGATTGATTAACATTATGAAAAATGAAATGAAGTATGAAGGTCGACTATGAAATAAATATATTATGAAATAAATGATAGATAAAAGAGTGTTGGACCTATGTGTATTTAATAAAAAAGTGTACCTACGTATTATGAATTAAGCAAGATAGAGATGAAGATAATTTGAAAGAATATAAATGTGTTAAGATGGTGTATGGTATGGAAATGAAATTATATAGAAAGGATTAATATTTTTGAATAGATAGCATATGTTTAAAGAAAGGATTACTAAATATTTAAAAGAATTTGTTTTAATAATGCAAATGTGTCTGATTTTTTAAAAGGATTTTGTGATTGATATAAGTATAAACAGAAATTTTTTATGTGAAAATTAATCTTTTAGTAAACTTGGAATTGGCTGAGATGATGATGATGATGAAACTTGGAATTGTATTTGATAAATAATTTTACACTGTGCAATTTACTTATATATATATAGTTTTTTTTTATTGTGTTAAATAGATAATAAATTATTTTAATTTAAAACATTGTACCTAAAATCCAAAATAAATTCCTTTATGAACATGAATGTATTTAATTGTATCTATTCATATTGTCAACAGGACTAGGGTATAACATTAATAAATTAAGAAAATTGTATTTTTGTTTTTATTGTCTTTTTAAAATGTTGTTATAGTTTAAGTTTAAAAAAAAATGTTTTTTTTTTTTAAATTTTAAAAGGGGGGAGGTGTAGTGTGTGACGCATTGCCCCCCATCACTCATTTACTTAAGTAATATATATTGTAATGTAGTATGTAAGATTAAGCATTAAACCTCTGACATTAGAGTAAACAACATCTTTTCTTTGACCACCAAGACCCAACATTGCAGAACAAATTTCGAGGAAAAAGAAAACAATGAAAAAACTAAACTTGGTTAGTACACAAATACATTTATTAAGTATTACTTCTTTACTTTTTACTAAAACTACCTACAAATCAAACATTCTATTCATATAAGCACAAAAAATATTCTTTAAATTGTTTACATGTTTAGGCGTCAACAGCGAGTTACTTTAATGTTTTACGATGTGATCCTTTTGTACCTGTTGTATTACCAAGAACGCGAGCAACAATGCAAGTCGCATTGTATATTCTTAAATTTTTTGTAGTTGCCAGCTTAATGCTCCAACTTCACTAGTAAAGTAATCCGAATATTCGTTTCTAATTATATTTGCACTTACCACCTGACTACCTACATTCAACCCTTGTTGAAGTGGTTGTACTCGTAGTTCGGAATCATCTATGATCATTTCAATAGGGGTGTCTAATTCATCACGGTTAATTACAAAGTTATGTAGTATGCAACAAGCCTTAACAATATCTATTGCAAAATCATATGAAACGTTAATGGGCCGGTGAAATATTCGCCACTTATTGGCCAGTATGCCGAAAGTACACTCGACATATCTTCTTGCCCTACTCAAACGGTAGTTGAATACTCTTTGTTTAACAGACAAATGCTTGCCAGAATAAGGACGCATGACATTATTCGAAATAGAAAAAGCTTCGTCTCCGACAAAAACAAATGGAACCGGTTCTTGAAAGCCCGGTAACGGCCTTGATGTTGGTGTAGGCAAATCACCTCTCATCAGTAAGTCGTACAGTTTCGTGTTGTGGCTCCTATGTCCACATAGATGAATCTGTATTTCGAGTCCACAATAGCCAACAAAACTATTGAATTGCAGCCCTTGTAATTAAAAAAAGTGATCCACTTTTTGGATACGAATATGTTTCCCATCAACGGCTCCAATACAGTTAGGGAAGTTGGCTTTCTTGTCAAAGTCCGCAGCTATTTCTTCAAACAGCTGTTGTGTTGTTTTTGGTATATATATATAAAAAAAAGGATTAATTTATATAACAAACTTGAAAAGTAAAGAACACTAACCTAAAACGACATAAACATACATAAATTATTTTAATTTAATTAATTGGTAGACAACGCTTCTAGCGTTAAGTTCGCCTATTGTTCTGTACAATTTGTATTTGATGAATAATAAAGATTAATAAATTAATTAAATATTGTCTATTATTTTTTTTGCAGGTAATTCAGTAATACAAAGATGGAGGGGGATTAAGGATACCTTTAATAAATATTAAAAGAAACTCAAAGATGCAAGTAGGTCAGGGTCTGGATCCAAAAATATAAAAGAATACCATCTGTACAAACAATTACAATTTCTTAAGAAAAATTTGCAAAATGAGACCACTGCTAGTATAAATGAGTCAGAAAATGAACAAGATAATCAAGAAGGTACATCTAAAACACGTTACCAAAGGCAGCCACCAAAAAGAACGATGGTTAATAATAAATTTGAAGATGATATTGTAAAAAATTTAAAGGAACCTGAGAATAGACAAATGTTTTTTTAAAGGTATTCTACCATCACTTGAAAGATTAGATGACAATAAAACACTAATCTTTCAGAGCAGAGTTCTTCAAATTTTAACAGAATTGCATCAACCTCATGGCTACTAAAAAAAAACATTAAGAGGAATCAGGCGAATTAAAAATAATGTATTATTTTTTAAATGTGAATATTATTTTTAAATTCCAGGTAAAAAAGTCATTCAGAAATGGAAAAATATGCGAGATGGGTGGATGAAATGCGAAAAGAAGATGAGGGAAAACAAATCTGGATCTGCAACAAAAAAAGTTCATAAGTACCCATACTATGATAATATGTTGTTTTTAAATAAAATATACAAACCCCGCGAAACTAATTCAAATTTTAAGAATTCTGAGCCAGGAAAAAGTAAACCAGATACGAAAAATAAAGAGTTGAGTGATGCGGATGCAAGATTCATGAAGTTGATGGACTCTGTTGAAAAAGAAGACGAGAGTCGTATGATAAAAATAGTTATAGCGCTTCACATCATTCACGCACAGCAGATGCAATGGACAGCCCGGCACACTACGGTTACAATACCGCTGCTGGACCCAGTACGAGAGTTCAATCACAGGCTTCGAATTATAGCATTGAAGGCGATTTATTACAAAGCATCCCAAGTCCATCTACTTCAAGCTTGATTGATTTTGATTTTTCTACATTACATCAGAATAATTAAAATAATATTTATACATGTTACTTTACCTTAATGCAACAACCAATCTCTCCTTGGCAGATATACTTGCTCGCATATTTGTATTTGTGTGTTGCAGTTTGTTCTTTAATAAATCTAATAATTTATCAAATGTCTTGTAATTAATTCGAAAATAATCACAAAACTTGGCCTCATCTTTTCGGAGATCTTCGTAAAGTGTATGAAATTCGCCATATTGCTCCCGTGCCGATAGCATAGGATGAACCCACAACTTTCTAACTCGACGTTCTTTTTGCCATTTTCTATACATATAGTAAGCAAGCACAAACTTCTTTTTTTTTTGTTATATTAAACATGATTGCGTCACATGCGATCTCGCGGCGTGCACGTTCGTACGCGGCCGGTAATGTAATGAATCAAACAGACAGGGGGGGACACGCGCGCGGTAGCGGCGCGGCGGCGGCGCAGTGGCGGGCTTCGGGCGACTCGTATCTACAGTGTAACTGTGCGGCGTCGGCGCGGCAACGGCGCGGTGACGGCATCGTGTGCAGGAACGCTAAAGCTCAATGTTTGACACCGATTGTCTCAACCTCCAGCACAGATCTGAATACTGACAGCAAAGAAAAAGACCACCAAAAACTTCATCTGGATCACGAAAGCGTAACATAAAGTCAGTCGCCAAACAGATTCCTAAAGCATCAAAAGCTTCCCTTTCCGACGAAGACTGGTTGTGCAGGGTATGTAATGGTTGGTACTCACATGATGTTAGGCTGAAAAATGGCGCTGACTGGATTACATGCTCGTTCTGTACTCATCCTTATCACACACATTGCCAAACTCAGGATGTTAGTGACAAACAGCAAGTTTTTATGTGCGATTACTGTAGTATTGATAATTCTAGTGGTGAAGATTAAAATATATGTACACCTAATGTTAATTAAACTATTCCATTTAATAAATACCTACTGATTAAGAAAATATAAAGAAATAATTAAGACAAATTTCTTGTTAAGTATGTTTAAAAAATTTATATTAATATCTTAAATTTGCTTAAATATGTGATAATAAATAATAAAGACTCATCTAATTGTGTTATAGCAGAATTATGATAATGCTATCACCGAATTAAAGTGATTATAACAGAATTACCAAAATGAACGTGTGATTTATAAAGCTATGTTAGAATAAGTTACTTGTTAAAAAACTAAGAGATTATTACTTAAAATAGTAAGTAAAAGACTGATTTATGTTCCTACAAAAAATAAAACATTTTGATTAATATTATCCTGGATTTTATTGGTAATATCTAAATTATCACAGAATAAGGTGAGAACACCCTACATTAAGTTAATCACAGGAGGCTTCAGTTGCATCTCTCGTGAGGTCCCACACGGACAGCACACTAATGCAATGTCTTGCATTATAAATAACCATGCCGAATTAATATATTCATTCTTTTGTTATCCGTTGTAAAGACTGTATTAACCTCCTGAGACCCGAGTACTCAAATGATGACGTAAACTTACAAAAATTACAAAGCTCACGTATTAGCACAAATTTAAATTTAGCGCGGTTTATGATGTAGGTCAGAAGTGCCAATACAAGAAAAAAATACTTTACTTGATTTTTGAACGCTTATCTGTCATGGCGACGGAGTCAGTGTAACGAGGAGGAGCCATCATGCCACGAGGTGAGTTTTACCTATTTGAATCTTAACATATTTACGTTATTTTCATAGTTTTTTGTATAAAATCAATAGGGGTACTATTTTCGAGTAATTCCACTTTGCCCCACCAAGCCCGCCACCCTGGTGTGGCAAAGTGGACTGCCTAAAATTTTGCAGTGGAATATGCCCCACTATTCTGATTTGATGGGGCGGATAACACTAGCATAAACACTTTGTGGATTCTGCCCCACTAGGGTTGGCACCTCAGGATTTGTGTATGAAGGTTAACATGTATTTTTACATTTGTTTGTAAAAAAAATAAATGTAACCACTGACGTTAGGATTTGACAAGTCTGAGACAAGCAAACGTAAATCTA
This sequence comes from Trisateles emortualis, assembly GCA_947095525.1. Taxonomy (NCBI): domain Eukaryota; kingdom Metazoa; phylum Arthropoda; class Insecta; order Lepidoptera; family Erebidae; genus Trisateles; species Trisateles emortualis. The sequence continues at coordinate 893,311 of OX352756.1, forward strand.
AATACATCAAAATGGTTATTTAAACAGTGTATTAAGGTTCTACTTTTGTAAAAAACTGTCACATATTAAATCTTCCTGGATTTAATTAAATACATTATATAGTTTTGCTGTATTTATTCAATTCCCTCTCCCCCTTTGGATACCGCGGTGTGTGGTCGTGCTTAACAAATCGCTATCAATTATATTAAAATTTAAAATAAAAGTCCGCAAAATTACTACGATTGCGACTAGGAGCGCAGACGCAGTGAAGAGGTCGCCGTACGCTAATGCGAAAGAACGAGACCCCCCAGCGAAGAACGAGACAGCTATACGCCTCGAGATACCGCCGCAGTCCGTGCGTCTCAGCCAGCGATAGCGGCGCGTGTGAACGTGATAGTTATACTCCACCTCACTGCCGTTCTACGAGTCTCCCCCACCGTGATCGGCGGCGGCGCGGCGCTGCGCTTACGCAGCTAAGCAACTCACACAGCTACGCTACTAACTTCACCCGTACAGTGAAACTGTGAGTAATTCTAACAAACTTATTATACTCGTAGTACAACAATGTCCTTTACACGGACACCACCTAAGTTGACAAATCGTCCGAATCTAGTAAAGACGCCAGTTACATCCTACGGATCTGACCCTCAACTAAGTATATCTTCGCATAATCCAGAGCCATCGGACCATTCTGAACATAATATTACCCGTAGAACGAAACGTCGACTTCTCGACGTTGTCGAGATGTGCCCAGAAAATACTAGTATCACTGAAGTGATGAAGGATATGTTTTTATCATTTGAAACCAAACAGAATACAAAACTAGAGAAACTTATTGAATCTGTATTGGTGATCAAAGACCAAAACACTGAGATACAAAAATCCATGGACTTTCTATCCTCGCGCTATGATGAAATGATGAATAAAATGGCACAATTGGAAAAACAAAACCAATCGTATGAGGCTAAAATAGTATCGCTTGAGTATAAAATTGAGCAATTAGAGCGGAACTCGCGCGCTTGTTCTGTAGAATTAAGAAACATTCCAAAACAAACCTCTGAAAATAAAACCACTCTAAGTTCATTGGTTAAGAGTGTCGGCGAGGTGATTCAGCATCCTATTGACAACTCCGATATCCAAGATGTCTATCGTCTGAAAACCAAGAACGAGTCTAGCAATCATGTAGTGGTTAACTTCTCGACTACTTTGTGTAAAGACGGTTTCATAAAGCAATGCAGAACCTTTAACAAAGCAGGAAAAGACAAGAAGCTCAATACTACTCACCTTAACCTTCCAGGCCCCTCTAAACCTGTATATATCGATGAGTCATTGACAAGCTTTGGAAGGAGACTGGCTTACCTGGCCAGACAATTTGTCAAAGACAACCATTACCATAGCACCTGGACTTCTTATGGCAAAATATTTATTAAAAAATCTCAAGACTCATTCCCAATACGAGTTACCAGCGAGCAAGATTTAAAAATTCTGCCTTCTAAATGACTATTACGGGATATAATTAAATCTTATATGTGTATAGTTATTAGTTATTTACATGCCTTTATACTTTGTAACTGTATAATCACAATCCTATCACTTATACACTATATTCAATCACACCCCACTTTTACACCTACACTACAACATAATACTACTAAGCTTTACATATTTACAATACACTCCTACACCTTATATCTAAATTATTACATTATCTACTATACACCTGCGCTTATACTTTGCTGTTATACCTACATGTGCACTATTCTAAAATATATCATCACATTCAAATTACTAAGTCAGAATTCACCTTGTAATCTTGTGTATATAAAAATTCGATAATGTTAATGCAGTGAATGGATACATTGATAAATTTCAAATCGCCCAGTCATCCACCTGCGAAATAGACGATTGTCCGAAGCTGATTACTAATCCACATTCTTATCTAAAAGTTATTCATCAGAACATTCGTAGTCTAAACCGTAACTTTTCAAGTTTTCATACAACACTTGATAGATCACGCATTGACTGGGATTTGATAGTGGTTACGGAATGCTGGTTACGTCACACTCACTTTATTCCGTTATTAAATGGCTATAATTATATTAAAAATGATAATAACTTAACACAAAATGAAGGTATTGTAATATACTTCAAAAACACGCTACAAGTGACTACTCTAAACACAACCCTGGTTGATGCAAACTGCATAACGATAAAACTAGACAATCATACTGTTTTGATTTCCATATATCGACCGCCTGGCTATAAAAACATCCAACCATTTATTGACTCTCTTGACCAGTTACTTACTGGTTTAAGAGTCGATAACATCGTTATTATAGGTGATATCAACGTGGATATAATGCCCAACAATAAAGACCCCAATTCATCAATATACCTAAATCTTCTTGCCTCACATGGTATTCTACCCGGTCACCAGCTCCCGACCCACAGCAAAACCTGTTTAGATCATATTATGCTGAAGTGTACACTCCAGGCTTTCTGTTATGTGGCTGAGACATCGGTAACTGACCATGATTGTGTTATTCTTTCACTGCAACACCACGTCAATCACAATAAATCATTTTCCCTAAATAAAATCGATTATAATACACTTGACATTGACATGAGTAACCTATGTTTGGACCCTGTATTTGACTCAACTGATGCTAATATGGCCGCTTCGTTGCTCATGTCAAAACTAACATCTACAATTAAAAACAACACTCGAACTGTCATAATTCCTAATCGCCAGCGTATTAGAAAACCTTGGATGACCAGAGGTCTATTAAAGTGCACAAAAAACAGAGATAAATTACATATTAAACTGAAGAAAAACCCAAATAATGAAATCATTAAAATAACTTACGTCAGATACAGAAACTATTGTAACGAGATATTGACAAAAGTAAAGAGTGAGTATGAACGTAACCTAATAAACGATGCTGCGAAAAGTAGTACTAAGTCATTATGGGACACAATAAGAAAGGTTACAAACTATAACTTAAAAACTAATCCTGCTACAGAGTTACTTACTGCAGCAAATCCTGTCACCTCAGCTAATAACATTAACAACTTTTTTGTGTCCGTCGGTGAAAACCTAGCCAGCAGAATCAACTCACAAAACGCGTCTACTATACCATCTGTGGATAACCATCTGAATTCGTTTGTTCTATCACCTACTTCCGAGGCAGAGGTTCTGGGTTATATACGGGATCTAAAGAAGGCTAACACATCTGGGAGAGATAGTATCTCTGGAACCTTCTTAAAACGCTACGTATGCATCTTGGTGCCTCCACTAACACACGTTTTCAACCTCATGTTCAGCACTGGAGTCTTCCCACAAGAATTCAAACTAGCGGAAGTTATCCCAATATATAAGAGTGGAGACAGAGGCTGTGTCAATAACTATAGACCGATCTCTATCCTCCCCACTATATCAAAAATAGTGGAAAGGATTCTGAACAAACGTCTAACAAATTACCTCGAGTCTAATAGCCTTATATCTCAGTCTCAATTCGGCTTCAGAGCAGGCATATCAACTTGTGCCGCGGTTCATGAGCTGACGGATCACATAGTTGACAAATTAGATAAAAAGAAAAAAGTTATTGCAATATTCTTAGACCTAGCCAAAGCTTTTGACACAGTCTCTGTCCCACTCCTGCTGAACAAATTAGAAAGATTGGGTATTCGCGACAAACAGCATAAATTATTTGCTGACTACCTCTCACACAGATACCAGAGAGTAAGAGTTGGAGAATGTACTAGTGACGATCTTCCGGTATCTTTTGGCGTACCGCAGGGCAGCGTGATTGGGCCGACGCTATTCCTTACCTACATTAACGATCTGTGTAATCTCCAACTATCAAATGGCAAAATCATTACCTTTGCCGATGACACAGCGTTAATATTTTATGGTGACACATGGGGGGAAGCTTACGCCTATGCAAAATCAGGTTTTGATATGGTTTCAGAATGGTTGAGGAACAATAGACTAACACTTAATACCGATAAGACCAAATACATACCCTTCTCAATTAAAACTATTCCACCTAATACACTTGAACCTTACACTATCATAGCCCATTCTTGTTATAGTTCACAGTCATGTTCGTGCAATATACTAGAATCCGTATCGCATATTAAGTATCTCGGTATTGTGATAGACAATACACTAAGCTTCAAACAGCATATTGATCTTGTCACCGCTAGAACACGTAAACTGATCTTCCTCTTTAAGAACCTACGGAATATTTCTGATAAAAACGTCATCAAAATGGTCTATATGTCCTTATGCCAATCGATACTATCATACTGTATCTCTGTGTGGGGAGGCGCTTGTAAAACGACCTTAATAAAAATAGAAAGAGCCCAAAGGGCTGTCCTGAAGGTAAGTCTCTTCTTGCCTTTTCGGTATCCTACTAGGGAGCTCTATAAGCGCTCTGATGTACTGACGGTGCGCCAACTTTATATCTTATCAATCACTCTAAAACAGCACTCACTACTCAAATATGACCCCTCTATCAGCAATAAACGTCTCAAGCATAAAGTTTGCCCTCCAACGACGAATCGCTCCTCTACTGCTTTCTCCGGAAAATTCTTCGGATTTTTGGGTAAATTCATTTACAATAAAGTAAATAAAAAAGTAATTATATACTCACAACCTAAGCATCAGTGCAAAAAGATGATATCGTCATGGCTTAAGTCCCTAAGTTATGACGATACTGAAAACCTACTCGTTGTGCCCCATTAATGTGCAATTATAAGCTAACAGATCAGCTGACTTAACTAATCTAACTCAGCTGATTCTGATCCCAAGATGTCACAGGATGTCGTAGGGTTAGCAATTTCAATTTTTCACACACACACACACAAACACACACACACACACACACACACACACACACACACACACACACACACACACACACACACACACACTCATACACACACATATATATATATATATATATTTATCAATCATTACTATCATTCTCTCAGTACCGCCTTATACTACTATCGCAACACCAAATTTGTCTAGAGTTGGGGAGAGGCTGGTAATCTGTCATACAGGTTTACCTAGTACGGATACCAGTCTCTCACACAGACTCAATGATTGTGTCACCTAGCAAATAAGTTCTTTGTAACAATTTACCCTGTGTGAGAGAGAAATAAAATGCTATTATTATTATTATTATTATTATTAATTTAGTCTGACATAGCTGTGACATTTGCTATTTGTATTCCATTTACGTTCCGATCCATCCGTTGCAAACATTAAATGATTTAAAAATATATTTAGATGTTTGCCCAGAAATTGATACATTATCACTGTTGATAACTATTAAATAACAAAAAACGAAGAATAATGTACGAGAACACTATTACTAAAGGGATAATTTAAATAATAATTATTAAAAGAAATCGTAAATACTATATTACTAGTATCGAAACGTAACGTAACCACAGATTGTGAAAGAATGCGTTCAGAAACGCTTTATGAGAGTTATAGTTTTATGTTAATTTATTAAGTCTAGTTATTAAGTCTTGTGATATGTACTTGTATTATTGTCATATTATTATTTTTTATCTTTAAATAAATCAAATACTTATTAAATAATAAAAAAATGCGTTGAAATGCATTCGAAAGTAATAAAAATATCGGAAGGATTTAAGTTAAAAAAAAAATCTATATCATTTTATCCTGGCTTCGAAAAAGTAAATAAATACTTGTAATTATAAGCTCATAAAATTAGCTACGAGTCGTATGGTTACATCACTAATTACGCCGCGAACACAAATGTCAAAATAGGTCTATTATTTTGAGGTCCTTTACGTACAAACATCATGGCTTCATTTGTTTGTTAGTATTTTTTTATTTAATCTGAGATTAAAACATGCTGTTGGAGTAAAAATGACTAAACCGGTTATGGTTCACCACTGCCTCGCCCACCGCGACTTATCGGTTGTCCTTGTCTGACATTTTTTGTTTCATTCTGTTTGTTTACAAAATAGACGGACATTTGCATTTGTGGAGTGGTGGTGAGTGGTATTGAGTTTATTGTAAGTATTTTCGTATTTATTTTTCATGGATGCTGATGATTTGTGTAGATTTTTTTAATAAGATATTTTTTGTGTTTTTCAGCTTTACAAAAATGGCAGAAGACTCTGTAGCAGGAAGTTCTAGTGGGCAAACTGGCCTTGAATTTATAAATGATGGAAAATGTATTATTAGAGCTGGGCATCAATACTATTTCAAAAGAAAGTACAAAAATGCATCTGAAATTTGGGAATGCAAAAACAGAAGGAGACAAAAGTGCAATGGGTCGATTGTAGTGAAAGTAAGTCCCTACTTATTAGTAATTCTTTTTACTGACTCACTTTTAGTAATACGGGTCTAATACAATTTAAAATAATAATAATACATATACATATAATATTACTTGAAGTTGTGCTATGTTATAAATATTTTCTAATACCTACATTTTTTTGTTTTCAGGGAAATATACTTTTAAACGAAAAACCTCACCAATTTCAACCTGATTTTGACCGAAACAAAGTGACAAAATTAATGCAGAAAATAAAGAGAGAAATCACTTCAGCAGACGTACCAAGCATTCCAGCAACATACGACAAAAATGTAGTTTCCTTACATTTAGAAAGTAGCAACAGCAATATTGTGAGTAAAATTCCTCCATTTTGTAAAGTAAAGTCTGCATTGTATAAATACAGAAACAAAAATGCTAATGTAAAAAAAATATATTACAATACATTATCAGAAATAGAAGTTCCTGAAAAATTTCATTCTTTTTTACTTGCCAAGTATATTGACGAAGATATTTCTATTTTAATATTTTGTTCAGAGCATGCTAAGAATTTGATGAAAACCTGCAAACATTTTTTTGGCGATGGCACTTTTAAAAGTTGCCCACAACCGTTCATACAATTGTATTCGTTGCATGCTGATTTGGGTAGCTCCCAACAAACAACAAATATTGTGCCATTAGTATATGCTCTTATGAGTACTAAATCAACCAAAGCTTACACCGCTCTCTTTTCTGTAATAAAATCACAGATTCCGGATTGGCAACCACATAGTTTTCAGTCGGATTTTGAGGCAGCGGCTATGACTGGTTTTAAAAATGTCTTTAAATCAGCATCAATCAAAGGGTGCTTTTTTCATTTTTGTAAAGCAATTTGGAAAAAGGGGAAAGGGTTAGGGTTGACAAAATCTAAATATTTGCGAAAACAAGTAGCGCTTAGCGCAGTCTTACCCTTATTACCAGAAGAAAAGATTTTTGAAGGTTGGTTTTACATAGCCGCACAAAGCCCAGATGACGAAAAAAGTAAATAATTTAGAAAATATATGCTGCGCAATTGGCTGAAAGATAACTTTTTAAAAGTGTGGTGCGTATTTGGGGCAAAACACCGCACAACTAATGCCCTCGAAAGTTGGCATAATAAACTTAACAAAAAAATTCTTAAAAAAAGCCCCAGTTTGTTAAGACTTCTTAATGTCTTATACGAAGACATAACGCTTTCAATAGTTAAATCTATGCAGAACCAACCTTCCAAGCTACGCCTTGATAAATATATACAAAACGATCAGAATATACAAGATGCCCAAATGGAGCTCAAAAACGGCGACATTACGGTTGGACATTTTTTGGAAAAACTAAGATAGTTTTTCCAAGAAATCTATTTTAGTTTTCCAAAAAATGTGAACTAAACAAATACAAAATCTATGATTTTAGATGATTTTAATTCTTATAAATAGTCAGTACTCAAACTAATATAGTGGCTGTTTGTTATGATAATTATTTTGTCAACAGTCAGTATTTACCTACTTTCGTTAGGATGTTTCTTATTTGTATTAATAAGACTTTTTGCTATGTAAAATTTTATCATTCTATAATTTTAGTTTTTGTTTTTTAGCCGGAAGTAATTTCGTGGCTGTTTTTTTTGCATATAAATTGTTTTTATTCATAAGGTAATACATAAGACTGTTTTATACCATGTCGATCAATGTGTGATTCTATAATCTGTGACTCTATAATCTGTGATTCTATTTTTTGTAACAAGTAATTTAGTGGCTGTTTGTATGTATATAGTTTAAATTTATTTTTTTTATTTATAACGTAATCAGTAAGAAAATACCTATATCTACACAAACCATACAAAATGATGACGAATCTGTGATTTTGAATAGTTATGTAGTAAATATGTTTCGTTTTAAGAACATATCATAAGAACAAATCATTGTTTAATTTGTGATTATCAAGATTTATCTTAGTTAGTAAGATTTTATTTGTAAAAGGTATACCAAATGATGAAGAATCTGTGATTTTGAATAGTTATGTAGTAAATATGTTTCGTTTTAAGAACATATCATAAGAACAAATCATTGTTTAATTTGTGATTATCAAGATTTATCTTAGTTAGTAAAATTTTATTTGTAAAAGGTAATTAATCTGTGATTTATAAACCGATTCCTTCCAGAAATAAATAGTACATTAAAATTATTAATTTATTTTTTACTTTTATTTAAACCACTTCGCTACGTATTAAATCTAAGCTTCCAGCACTAATAACGTTTTACTTACAGATATAGGTATACATTTATTTTTTTTACAAACAAATGTAAAAATACATGTTAACCTTCATACACAAATCCTGAGGTGCCAACCCTAGTGGGGCAGAATCCACAAAGTGTTTATGCTAGTGTTATCCGCCCCATCAAATCAGAATAGTGGGGCATATTCCACTGCAAAATTTTAGGCAGTCCACTTTGCCACACCAGGGTGGCGGGCTTGGTGGGGCAAAGTGGAATTACTCCTATTTTCCTATGTTTCTAAATCATTATTTCAAGCAAAGCATTAGTTTATTGTAAACACCATAACTTCAAATTTAATGTCATTATGCGATGACAGTCGTTCTCAATTCATCATTTTTAATGTCATCACTTGATGACATCAGTTCTCAATTTGGTTTATTTTTTATAGATATGGAAGCAGATATTTTGGAATGGCTAGATAAATCCGGCAGTGAGGTATTGTCAGAGGACGAACATGAAGATCCAGTTGCGTACAACCATATCGAAGTGGATTCCAGCTCACATGACGAAGAAAGCTCCAATGACACGTTACCAAGATATTCTGAAAATATATATTTGTCGGATGAAAATACTGCCAGTACAAGTACTCCTCGGCTTCCACCAGTTTTAGTTAGCCGTGGCCGAGCAAGAGGTAGAGGAAGAATTTTGACAAGAGAAATTGGACGAGGAAGGAATTCACAATCGGCATCCTCAACTCGGGGTCGTGTCGTGCGTCAACGCGGACGTGGTCGCGGCCGAGGTAACCAGCAGCACCGAAACCGACAGTCAAACCAAGGATGGACTCATATTTCTTTCACGCCTGACATCAAAGATTTACAGCAACCAGCGTATCTGATCCGTGACCGATCGGAATGGAATCCTATGGATTTCTTGCTGGAATATATAGACGATGACATTCTGGAGAAAATGGTTGTAGCTACAAACAGGACGGCTGTATCAAGAACCGGCAAATCATTGATGCTCACTTTGAAAGAAGTAAAAATATTTATTGGTGTAAACTTTATAATGTCGTGTCTGCGTTATCCAAAAATACGTATGTATTGGAGTCGAAAGTGGCGTATTCCTATCATAGCTGATTCAATGACAAGAGACAGGTTTTTCAAAATCCGTTCTTCAATAAAAATTCTCTACGATGATGATTTGAGCATGGTGTGGGCTGGCATATCAATGGAAGCAAAAACTGAACTGGTTTTCATTGAAACTGGCCGCCATGTGGGAGGGTTGACCGCACATCGGTATATTGAAGATATCTTGGAAGACTACGTCATCCCATACGCTGGTTTTATTGGAGAAAACTTCATCCTGATGCAGGATAATGCCCGTCCACACAGCGCAAATGTCGTGCGGCAGTACCTGCGAGAAGTGGGTATCGCTGTTATGGACTGGCCAGCTCGTAGTCCGGACTTGAATCCTATTGAGTATTTATGGGATGACCTAAAGAGAAGAATCCGGGCTAGAGATCCTGCACCAGGTACAAGAGCTGACCTGCAAGCGGCTCTGACCGAGGAATGGGAGGGTACACCACAAGACAGAGTGAAGCACCTCATTGAGTCAATGAGGAACCGTTTAGAAGCTGTCATCAGAGCAAGAGGGGGTAAATTCGTTATTAAAGTGGTAATCATTAAGTAATAAAGTTTATTTAAAATGTTATAATGTCTTTTATTTTAATTTTATGGACTACATATTCGGATGTGTTTCCCGTCCAATGCCCCCATGCAATTTGGGAAATTTGTTTTTACGTCAAAATCTTTAGCTATTTTTACAGTTAGCTCTTCGGATATTTTCGGTATACGAGGGGTGATCAATAAGTAATGATAAACGGGTATTTTTATAAACAGCAAAATTATAAAAAAAATTGTTATCAGTTCCTTAGTTCATCACGACTTGCCAGACCAAAAATCATATAAATAGGACGGTATTTCACGGAGTTACACTCATTCGAGTACGAGTAGCCGGAGAGATAACACGAAAATGGAGAAACACGAAGTGAGAAGCGTCATCAAGTACCTCTGCTTGAAAAAAATGTCTACCAAAGACATTCATGCCGACTTATCGGAGACACTGGGGGACAATGCTCCTCCATATTCTACAGTTGCACGCTGGTGTAAGGAGTTTAGGATGGGTAGAACATCCACAGAAGATGAACATCGCGAAGGGCGCCCATCGACGTCTTGTTCCGAAGAAAATGTTCAAAAAGTCCAAGATCTCGTGTTAGCTGATCGAAGAGTGACCATCCGACATTTAGCTGAGATCACAGGGATTTCATATGGCAGCATTCAATCGATCTTGACTACTGAAATGAACATGAAAAAGGTCTCCGCGCGTTGGGTACCGAGAATGTTAACCGACGAGCAAAAGAAGAAGCGATTGGACATTTCAAGGGTCAATCTTGACAAATTCCAAGCTGATAAAGAAAATTTTTTGACCCGTTTTGTGACTATGGATGAAACGTGGATTCACCACTTTGATCCTGAGACGAAACAACAGTCCATGACATGGAAGAGGCCATCCTCACCAACACCGAAGAAATTCAAAGTTGCAAGCTCTGCGGGTAAGGTTATGGCGTCCGTTTTCTGGGATGCCGAGGGAATAATTATGGTTGAATACCTGGAAAAGGGGGCCACTATAACAGGGTCTTACTACGCGGCCCAAATAAGAAGATTACGGGAAGCTATCAAGGAGAAAAGACGAGGCAAACTGCGAGCGAAAGTTCTCTTTCATCAAGACAACGCGCCGGCACACAAGGCTGAAGTTGCGATGGCTGCAATTCAAGAAGTTGGCTTCGAACTGCTTGAACACCCCCCGTATTCTCCGGACCTGGCCCCCAGCGACTTCTATTTATTTCCTCGGCTCAAGGAACATCTCAGAGGAACGAAATTTCACGACAACAGTGAAGTGATGGTTGCCGTAGAGGCATTTTGGGAGAGTCAAGACAAGGATTTTTTTTCTAAGGGTATTTCAGGTTTAGAAAAGAGATGGACTAAATGTATTGACTTGTTAGGAGACTATGTTGAAAAATAAAATAATATTTTAACCTGAACCGTAGTTTTTCATACCTATTATCATTACTTTTTGATCACCCCTCGTACTTTCACTTAAAAGAATGTCCCATATAGCACGACAAACATCTCGTAAAATTTTTCCAATTGTAGATTTTCCACGATAATCTGTGAATTCTATATCTCTGAATGAATTCCCTGTTTTTAAAACATTTCATAAAATTTTACAGGACCATAATAAAAACATTTTTTTATCAGTTCTATTTTTAAAACGATTGTTACAGGTAATAATAATAATAATAATATGTTCCCATAATCATTGTAAATCAGTCCATCGAACACCCAATCCCATAGCCCAAAATTTTTTGATTTCACATGTTGCAATAGCTCTACACTTACCATAGGCATGTCATGGCTGTACTGCAATAGTGCAGCTGTAGCATGACTATGGTAAGCGTCTCATCCCATTTTAAAATAAAATTCTCTAAGGGCCTCTGCGTGTTGGATCTATTTCCCCGCGTAAGCCTTCCAAAGGCCCGGGTATTCTCCTTGAATGATGGGAAAATACCCGTGATAAAGAGAAACATAATAATAATAATCATTTATTGCAGAAAAATCCATATAATAACAAAAAAAATTAAAATAAAATAATAAACAATAAGAATAGAATAAAATAAATATAAATTAAAACATTACAATATCAGGCTGCTATTTCAAGCCATCGCCTGTATGTGCTCGACGCATGCAGACGGTCTGCTAGACCTCTTATAATTATATTTTTACACGTATCCACTCTGGCCATGAATGATGCGATCCTGCACCTCTGAATAGCATTAAAGGTGTTCAGCCTCGCCTCCGTGAACATCCCGGAGGCGCTACAATGTCGCTCTAGCCCCATGAGGTGTCTAAAAATGTTATTATATTGAACACGAATGCTATCATGAGACCTCTTTGTATATTCAGTCCAGAGTTGACACGTGTAGAAACTTTGGCAATATGTTTTAAACAGATGTATTTTTGTGGATACACTGGCCTTATAAAACCGCCTGGCAATCATATTACCCACAACGGACAGCGCCCGACGCTGGCGCTCAATATCTGCGTCGTCCTTCATATTGGACGATAATATATGACCAAGATACTTGAACGACTCCACAATCCTCACAACTTGTCCCCCCACAGTGACCGGCGGAACAGACAGTGGTCCTCGTCCCGACCTGAATATCATCATTTCTGTTTTATTCGCATTATATACCAAGTCATGACTTTTGGCATATTGTTCGCATACCGATATTAATTTTCTTAACCCCTTGATTGAGGGGCTGATAAGAGCCATGTCGTCAGCATAACTCAGATTATTGACATATCTGTCACCCAATCTGAGCCCCACCCGCGTCTTACTCAGCTCCTCAATCAAGTCATTAACATATAGATTAAACAGGTCAGGAGAGGTCAGTCCACCTTGCCTAACACCGCAAGATAGCCTGAAATTTTCAGACACGCCAACATCCCATCTGACATTGTTGGACTGATTGAGATACCAATATCTAATAAGGCCAACAACACCAGACGGTACATCACTGTTCTCCAACTTATCCCACAAAAGGTCGTGATTAATTGTGTCAAAGGCGCGACTAAGGTCTAGGAAGCAAACATAAACACTTGTTTGATGACTAACATAATGCTTGACAACCTGTTTGAGAGAGAAGATAGCCATGTCCGTTGAGACCTGAGCCCGAAATCCAAACTGTCCATCGTCAATACTGAGCGTCCGACGTAATTCTTTATGGATAAGACGTTCAAGCACCTTGGCCACTATTGTTGCCAGTGAGATGGCGTGATGACGTCATTAAAAAATGGACTAAAATTAAGGATATTTTTTTCAAATATACAAAGAAGGTAGAACTTTCAAAGAAATCTGGAGCTGGTGCTAAACGTATAAAAGAATATCATTTGTATAGACAACTCATGTTTTTGCAGAAAAATGCACCAAATTTAACTGAAGATAGTATAGAAGAAGAATCTCAAATTTCGAACACAAGGTCAAGATATCAACCCTACAGAAAAACTACGCTAAAACGAAAACCAAGTTGCGATGAATTTGAGAAGCAAATTGTCGAAACTTTAGCTGCTTCTGAAAATCGACATCTGTCATTTTTTAAAGGCATTTTACCGTCTCTCAACAAGTTAAATGACTACCAGACCTTGCTATTTCAAAGTGGAGTTTTAAAGATTTTAACAGATTTCCATCAATCACCGTTCCAGTCATATAGCGGGTACCAGACAGCAACATCTTACGACGCTAACTATCACCAAACTGCCCAACAACCACAAGCTACAATTTCTTATGAAACTAACTATCAAACAGCTTCTAATTAATCCAACCCAATTCGTCAAACATTACCAGTCTCACCTTTGGAAGACATCATGTCTAATAACACAGATACACTGGAATCCGAACACGATTTTTCTTAAATCATAATAAATACGAAAAAGATTACATTATTACTGATTTATATTATAATTTTGTGAGAAAACGTTTTTTCTTTTCATTTTCTTCTTTGTTGATTTTTTTTTGTTTGATTATTATTGATAGAAAGATTACAGTATTATGGTTGCCAAAGAAGTGAGAAATATACGATTTGTTTAAATGCATGCATGTTTTATTTAAATTCTGCAATTCTCTGGCGAGTTAGCTATTTTCAAAGACTTGACGGATTGACACAAAACACAGACCTGACTAATACATACGTACGATTACATCGAAAAAAAAATGTTTCTATGATATATATTATATTTATATGATATGATGATGATCTAGAATGAATGAGTTAACATAAATTTCTTTTATTTCTTACCTTATAGTTAAGCCTAGCATTTCCATAGGCTCAACAGGTTGCCTGAACACGTATTTCTTCTGTATACGAGGCGCTATTTTGGTTATCAGTTCCTCAAAACTTGATATAGACATTCTAAAATATTCATAAAATTTGTCATGACCACATATTATAAGCGCTTCATATTTCAATAAACCTGTATATCTGCTTTCTTCTCGATACGCTGCTGAAAAAACAGACACTTGTCAACGGTGGTCTAAAAAAAATAAAGTATATGAAACCGTGACTCGTCCAGAGGTTGTCAAAGAATATAATAAGTCAGTGGGTGGAGTGGATCGCATGTTATCGGATTGTCGAGGTCGAACGAAAAAGTGGACAGTACGTTTTACATTCCATATGTTCGATTTAGCTGTGACCACCTCTTAGTTTGTGTATCGCCAAGAATGTATTACGAAAGGAGTACCGTAAACGGGGTGAATAGAAATCGCGGGTGAATGGAGACAAAACCATGAAAGTTTTTTAACCCCGACCTCCAGTCTTTTGAAATAAAACTATCTATATTTATTTATTTTTAAAACGGCAACATATTTTTTATAAGATGGCAATTCCAGTTCACCGTGAAGTTAGGCGAAAGTTAAAAAAAATACGTTTAAATATCAACCGACCTTCGGTGACAATTAAGCCTTCCATAAAGTTGGTGATTTTGTATAGGAAATACAAAATATTGTGTGATATAAGTTTTTTTTTTTTTTTTTTCCTTTATTTAAGCAGGGCTTTTACTATAAAGTATGGCAGCCCTGTTATTACAAAAGTACCTTAATTTAATTCACAAAAAAAAACTTATATTCTAAATAAATTGTATAAAAACATAGCCATTTCGGAAGATGGAGAAGCCAGGATGGTTTGAAAAACGCCAACATCTACTCTATTGAAATTAAATATTTGAAAAAGGTTTTCTCTGCCTGCACGATACCGATCACATTCCATCAAGCGATGTTGAATATCATCTACTGTTTGACATATTTCGCAATTAGGAGAATCCTCTTTGCCCATGAGATGTCCAAATTTCCTTGATGGAATGTGACCAGAACGTAACCTTAGAGCCGTAACAGTCAAACTTCTACTCATCTTAGACTCTCCAAACCAAGGAACATGAGGTGGCTGGCTTTGGACAACTTTGTACCAGATTCCTTTCTCCCTTGATCTGTCATTAAAAAATTCTTTCCACATACGGTAACACTGATCCTTATACAGATATAATACTTCTGAATAAAACGGTAGAATATCGTAAGTATTACCCTCAGAAGCGCCTAATTTTGCGAGCCTGTCAGCCTCTTCATTGCCCCCTAATCCGATATGTGAAGGAACCCATTGCAATCTCAGAGTTATATTTTTCCTAATCAAACTATTAATTTTATTTAATATTTTGTAAGCAATAGGTAGACACCTTTTATTGCCTTTTGAGCATTTTATTAAATGTTGTAAGGCACTCTTGCTATCAGTAAGAATGACTACTTTGGATACTGATATGTCTTCAATATATGTTATGGCTTCTGAAATTGCAATGAGTTCCAACGTCATTATAGATATCTTATTATTAACTTTAAAACTGCCTTTACAATTTCTAGCTGGGTCATAGTAAGCCGCGCCCGCAAGGTCGCGGGACTTGGATCCATCCGTATATAATTTATGCCAATTAGAATATTCAAAATCTAACTCTGCAACAATATCACATTTAAGAGCATTAGGTTCATAACATTTTTTAGAAACTTTTATTGTTTTCAATTCTATTTTAATTAAGTTACTAACATTAATATGACTAACCCATACATCTAAAGTAAACATTTCTAACGGATATGAGGAACTAATATTTACATTTGCTAATTGGCTATAACATATAGTTAGTAGGGGTTTTTTCTTATTCCGCCAATATACATTTTCCACCAGACTGAAGTTCCCTAAGCGATTCCAAAGTGACGTTATTTGACCATGACTTAACCCTTAAACAATATTTAAGCGCCAGGTACTTTCTTCTCACTTCCAATGGCGTGATACACAACTCACTTTGCATGACATGTATGGGTGTTTATAAAGCCTACAATTATCCGCATAGCCTGATTTTGTATTTTCTCTAGTTTAGCTAGGTGTATTTTAGCGCTATTATCATAAAGATAACAACCAAAATCCATGCTACTCCTTATCAATGAAATATACAATCTCCTAAGATGAATTTGATGGATTCCCCACCCACTACCAGCTAGAACTTTAAACAAATTTAAAAGCCTAGCGCATTTCTCAACTACTTCATTAATATGTTTCCTCCATAACAAGCACTTATCCATCCAAAAACCCAAATACTTAACACATTCCAACGTTTTTAAGATATAATTCCCCACTTTTAAATTAATCGAAAGTCTTTTGCGGCTCCTATTAAATATACATACACTAGACTTCTCGGCAGAGAGCTCTAATCCTAGATCATTTAATAAACAAACTACTGTATCTAGGGCACTTTGTAAGTGAGTTTCACAAACACTCATAACGCTATTACTAGTATACAATAAAAAATCATCTGCATATTGCGCGACATAAACATGATTGATCATATTACATATCTTTGACGTCACAATATTAAACAACAATGGGGAGACGGGATCGCCCTGTGCTAAACCTTTTCTAGTGCATCTTGTAAAAATGTTTCCCATATCCCGTCTAATCACAAGGTGCCTCTCAGTCAAAAAACTCCAAAAATATTCACAAACAGTTTTTCCTACCTTATATTTCTCTAAAATCTGAACAGTTTTTACAATTGAAACATTATTATAAGCATTGTTAACATCTAAAAAACAAGCCGCGGTAGGTATATTCATAGAAAAACCCATCTGTATATTAGTGATAAAACGAACAAGTGAATCTAAACAAGACTGACTTTTCCTAAATCCAGTAGTATGGACAGATATGTACTTATTACTCTCTATCCACCATTCAATTCTCTTTCCGATCATTTGATGAAGAGTTTTACAAAGGCATGATATGAGAGATATAGGCCTAATTTTAGCCATCTCACCAGGATCTCTCGTAGGTTTAGGAATAGGCACTATGCGAATGTGTCTCCATGACGTAGGTATACTGCCAGTAAAATAAATAGCGTTGAGTAACCCTAGCAAATATTGTTTTGCATTACAAGGTAAGTAGAACAGCATTGAATAGGTAAAACCGTCCTCACCTGGAGCAGTATCTGTTACCTTAAGACAGTTAACCAGTTCTTGCATTATAAAAGCAGATTCAATTGATTCATTAACAGACACAAAGCTGGGTTTTAACTCCTTTACCGAATCAGGTGCAAGCGATCGCAACAAAAGACAGTCTTGCTGTTCTGATGTGCAAAAACGTACTCTACTGTAGCCCTTCAGCCACCGCATGCGGCGCCACACTTCATTCACAGATACGGACTCATCTAAGTCAGTACAAAACTTTCTCCAACTATCTTGCTTTGCGTCCTTGATTAGTTTACCAGTACATTTGATTTTATTTTCTAAATATTCTAAATTTCTAGGTGTAGGATTTCGGCGAAAATACTTTAATGCTAATCTACGTTCAGCTACCGCTTTTGACAATAATGTGTTCCAATAGGGTTTGGGCTTAAATTTACTTTCCGGGTCCATACATACTTTACTATAGGGAATAGCCAGGTTAGCTGCGTTTTCTACTTCTTTTATAAAATAATCATAACTGTCCTGAACATTGTTATTATGAAGGTTGTAAAATATTTCGGGACTACCAATAAAAGAATTACTTAAAATTTCTTGATATTTAACCCAATTTGCATTTTTAAAATTTCGTCTCTTCGTGTATTGTCGAAATTCCCTAAAATTCATTGCTAACTTAATAATGAGGTGATCACTACCTAAACTTTCATTAATTACTTTCCAAGTAAACTGAGCTGCTAAATCAGTTGTCACGAATGTAATATCTGGGGAGGACAATTGCATAGTGCCATTTACCAACTTCACGCGCGTATGACTCCCATCATTTAAAGACACATAATTATATTCTAATGCTGCATCAAATAACTGCGAACCTCGGCAGTCAGTCTTGTAAGACCAATTTGTATGATGGCCGTTGAAATCCCCTGCTATCATAGATTTCACAGGAAATGAGCCAAATATGGCATCCCAATATTGTTGACGGGTACGCACAGATGAGGGACAATAAATACCTATAACATGTTCCAAGTCTTTACAATTAAATATCTTAATATGTAACATTTCTATACCAGAATTATTGCTATAAATAACACACTGACTAGATTTGATAGATTTATGAGTCACAATAATCAAGCCACCATACGAATCAAACCTATCTTTTCGATAAATATTGTAATTGCTAATACTTAGATTACTTTCCGGATCTAACCAACTTTCGCTAATTATTGCTATGTGGACTTTTTCTTGTATTAAAAGTGTACTAAAATCTACTAATTTTGGCCTTAAACTTTGGGAATTCCACTGAAAAATATTGACATCTGTACTCACTAACCTGTTATCCATTATTTGATATAAACAATCGCTCTAACCATTTTCCATCAATAAATAAACTCATAAAAAAAGACTTACATTCTTCAAAAATAATCTTAAATATCAAAACAACTTTCCTCTCCAAGGACTCCTCCATAAATACTATCTCTTTAACTTTATTCCATAACTTCACAAATAAATCTTTCCTTCTCTTGCTTGACTCTGACGAAACACTATTTTCTTCCCTGAGTATGTTATCATTTCCAAACTGCAGCTCTTCTCTAGCCCTCTCCTGACGATTCTCTGTAGGACTTTTCCGCATGCTCTTTTTATTATTTCTCACTATTTGTCTGTATTCGGGCCGTTGGTACACTTAAAGAAGGAATATCTGCTATGCTCTGACTATTCGAATTCTCTATTTCAATCTGGCATATTTCCATTTCCTCAGACACTGCATTATTTTCCTTGGCTGAGAGAGCATTTGTCGAAATCATCAAATCTTCATTAGTTTTTCCTCTAGCTTCTATAGATTTTCTTAAGTCCAGGTACTTCTCTAAAGCTATTTTATATGTCATATTTTCCTGAGACATAATTTGTCGTATTTTCTTCTCCTTTTTATACATTGGACATGATCTATCTAAGGCCATGTGAGGTCCCTTGCAATTAAGACACACGAAATCAGTGATCTCACAGTTTGTGTGACTGCCACCACATTTCGGACACAACATTTTCTTTGTTGGACAGAATTTTATAAAATGTCCATATTTCCAACAACCAGAGCACTGCGTCACAGGAAACATGATATACTCGTAAGTTAGATCAAGTGTTTCCTAGTTTATCAGGATCAAGTTTTATACTCAAGTAAGTACAGTTTTGATTTGAATTCATTGATATTGACGAAAATTTTATTATTGTTTAATTTTACTCATGTTTGAGGTTAATAGAAACGGGAAAGGGGTAAATACACTGGCGAGCAAAAAAATCGACTCACTTCATACTTTTGCACTCAAAGTGTTCTAATTTTAAAATTAAGACCTAAATCTTAATTTAGGTCTTAAATTCTAGATGTTAGCTTTAAAAAAAATAACAATTACTACAGTGTTAACTTTTAGACATTGTCACAAAAGTCGAGGAACAGTAACTGTATGATTTCGTACTCGTTAACTCAGTTAGCATTGCGTGACCTTTTGACACAAATGGTTGACACAAAATTAGATTATAAAAAAGTACCTAATTGTCTAATCCTAATTCCTACCTAAATTTTATAAAATCTAAAAGTACTTGTGTTTGTTTGTTTATCCGCACTTCTGGTCACAACGGAACGACGGATCGGCGTGATGTTTTACGCCGCAGTACTTATAGTTCTAGACTCGAGAATCCCTTTCTGAGTCTACAAATATAAATTTCTAGCTACTTTTTAACCTAGGAAAACATCTTATTTCCTCGGGACGCGAACGGAGTCACGGATTGTTTTTTTTTTACTCAAACTTGTACTTTATTACACTTGTAATAAAGTCAGACTTTGGTGCTCCACTGTCGTTAATGGATCTTAGAATACTTGTGCATGAGAACTTAGCTAAAAATAATAAGACTGATGTTTTTGACGGAAATATACCTGGTGAATGGTGGGCGCGGAATTTCATAGAACGTCATCGTGACAAATTAACCATCAGAGCAGTGCAAAATATTAAGAAGGCACGGGCGGAAAAACCCGTCGTAGAATTGCAAAATTATTTTGAAAACCTTAAAGATGTGGTCAAAGACGTACCTCCAAGTCATCTGATAAATTACGATGAGACAAATTTTAGCGACGATCCAGGTACCGTCAAATGCATATTTCGTCGCGGAATAAAATATCCTGAGAGAATAATGAACAGTACAAAAGGCTGCATTTCAGTTATGTTTGCCGCAAGCGCAGATGGCCATTTATTGCCCCCATTTGTCGTATACAAATCCGAAAGTTTATGGACACATTGGGTCGAAGGAGGTCCTGATAAAGCTCGTTATAGCAGGACTAAAAAAGGGTGGTTTGACTCAAGTACATTCTTTGAATGGTTCACCTCCATAGTCGTACCTTGGGCGCGCAAACTAGAAGGAAACAAGGTTATAATTGGTAACAACTTAACGAGTCATATCAATATAGAAGTCATAGAATTATGCGAAAAAAACTTTATAAAATTTGTTTTATTACCCCCCAATTCGACGCAACTAATCCAACCACTCGATGTTGCGTTTTTTGGTTCTTTAAAAAAAATGTGGCGTAAAATTCTGACAACATTTAAAATAGAAAACCCACGGCAACCCTTAAATTTTATAGGCTACTTATTGTTTTTCGCATATTTTATGAAGTATCTTGTGTATTTGCGTATAGTTGTCGCCATCTCAGGTAGCTGGGCTGATGATAGAAGGTCCAACTCCTTAACAGTAAGAAGTTACTCGAACAGGCAAGAACTATTTTATTAAATTGTTTTGTTGTTTGATAGGGCATTTGCCACATTTGGTCTCATGATCATCAAGTCATGACCTCATGCTGCAGTCAGGATAGTCTGCAGTTTACCAACTCCTCGACAATTAACAGCAGATATATCGTGTTTAGGCTCATTAAAAAGGGCTCGATGTGTGGATAGTCAATGACAGACTGAAAGAAAAGGGGGAGAGGATGTATCGAACTGATCTGATGATGAAGCCGGAAGGTAAATTAATGTAATCGAACCGTGTTTGCGATTATTAGAATCGTTATGAGATACGCTCTGGCTGTAAGGTCTTTAAGTTTGGTTGAGGGGTACTTTTTAGTGGTGGTACCATAACTAAAAAGTGTAAAATAAAAAACTTTTTACAAAAAAATATAACCGACTTCAATGTTCAATGTGGTTGCCGCGGCGGCATATGCTACGGCCTTTAAGTCTAATTCATATGATCTTGCCATGATAATTTTCCGACTGTACAGCAATATTCAGCAATTTTATCCCTCATTACCTGCGCCGACAAAGAAGGTCTGCGTGGGGTATTCGGTGATAGGCAATAATGAAGTTATATCGTTATTTTCGAGACGCCATCTTCCCATTGTTACTGGCCCTTCTACTTCACTATCAATACTACCTGGTGGTGCATAAATTTTAGCAGAATTAGTACTTTTATTAAGAAGTTGTGAAGATGACATATTGTCATCACAATCAGTTGTGCCGTTTCAGGTTGGAGTAGCATTGGCTTTCGTAGTACTCTAAAAACACTAGCTGAAATGCCAAAAGCATTTTCAAACACTCGTCGAACTCTTGATAATCGATAATTAAATATTTTTTTTAATGATCCTTTAGGAAGTACACCTTTTTTTTTTTTTTTCTACGTGGTTTAAATGCATTTACGCATACCACCCACCTGGGCGTCGGTGGGTGGTTATGTCGGACTCCCCGGTCTCCTACAGAAGACCGTCCTACCGACTAAACATTCCACGGTGTTCCCTCAGACGACCTATTGCAGGGGACACGAGTACGCTTGCGCATTCATCCGCATCCCCCGCAGGTCATGGCTCGCCGACCCTGGCGAGCCCCATCTGATTTGGAGGGCCTAGCCCTTCCTCACGAGAGGCGTGCGCGGACAAGAGCCGCCTTCCTCTCGGGCCAGCTAAGTGACGACTGCCCAAGGTCGCCACCCGCCGGCCATCGCTCACGGTGGTCGGAGGTCTTAGCTGTTGCTTCCCTCTCCCATTCCGCCAGCTCCTTGGCGAGCATCACCTCCTCGCAAAAGGAGGCGACGGAATCCCAGGCAGTCTCGCCCTCGACCATGGCAAGCACCACAGAAGAGAGCGAGAAGCTGCCCGCCACCCCTATAGCAACGCCAAGGTCTCGGCGTTGCCCCGTCCACGCCGGACACTCCACCAGTGTGTGGAGCGCCGTGTCTTCAGGGCAGTTCCCGCAGTGGTGACACTCGGGCGTCTGCTCCCGACCTATGCGATGCAGGTACTTTCCGAAGCACCCGTGCCCCGTCAGTACCTGCGTCAGCCGGAACGTAAGGGCGCCATGACGCCTCTCCAGCCACTCGTCGAGCACGGGACTTACCACCGCAATAACGGCGTGCCCGGCACTGGGTTGCGCAAGACGCGCCCTCCACTCCTCCACCATCAAGGCGTGGAAATGAGCCCTACGCGCCCCGATTTCTCGGGGCCTCGGAAGGGAGCCCTGTGCCAACTTATCCTCGCGCCAACGGAACATTGACGCAAGGACCCTCGCCTCGAGATCCCACGGAGGGGATCCTGCGAGGAGGCTCGCCGCCTCGAACGAAATTGTCCGATACCCTCGGATAATCCTGACGGCTATTGCACGATGCGGCCTCCGCAAAGATGCAATGTTGTAGGCCTTCAGGTTATCGGCCCAAACGGGAGCTCCGTAAAGAGCCATGGATCGGACGATCCCCGCGTATAGCCTCCGGCAGGAGGCGTTCGGGTGCACCTGGATATGGCTTCATAATATGGATACCTAACGGGAATGCACTGTCTGCTACAAAATAGTATGGTATAATGCTATTCGTTCCTTCTAATAGTTTCGGAGATGGAAGTTTCTTTTAATAGTTGCGGGTCTGTTCCTACAAAATCATTGAGCGCTGCTACGTTATCCGTGTCGCACGCGCCGCTTGTACAACAAATAATATAAGAATGAGTTTTATTGATACAGAACGTTTTATTTTGGAAGTACAGTGTCGCCCCGTTTTATGGGATATGTCTAATGACTTATATAAAGATAGGGATGCACGTCAAGCTGCATGGCTTGGAATTTGTAAGGAGTTATATGAAAACTATGAGGACTTCAGTGACGCAGAAAAAAAATCAACTGGTAGGTACCTAATTTTTATTAACTTTCTGTACTGTAATAAATATGTATTGTTTAAATATTAGTACTTATTTAAATATTAGGTACAAATTAATTTGCTCGTTATGTAGTGATCCAAATTTTGTATACATTCATATAAGAATAATAATCAATAAATACAGCGATCTTGCCACGATACCTTACCGTTTGTAACAAAATAATCGGCAAACTGGTCTCGTATTGTGTACGAGTTTCTTTGAACTTCCCCAAATCCATTAGTGATATCACGGATATGGCGGGGTGTAATGACAATATCGCTGATATTACCAAGTCCTTCTCTTTTTCGTACAAAATTATGCATTATACAAATTGCTTTAATGAAGCAAGTCGCATGTTCCATGGAAACGTTAAGCGGACGATGAAGGATTCGAAACTTATTAGCCATGATTCCAAAGGTCGATTCGATTTAACGTCTAGCTCTTGATAATCTATAATTGAATACTTTTTTTGTATGGTCTAAAGAAATAGTCCGCGCGTATGGTCGCATTAGATGTGCTGACAATCCAAACGCTTCATCCCCAACTATGACGTATGGCATTGGTGCGGTAGCTGCAGTGTTGGTGGGTTTATTATTTTGTAGCATAGGCAACGATTTTGAAGGAGGAATATCTAATTGCTCTTCCGTCATCTGTTGAAATAATCTGCTTTTTTTCATTGAAAATTGAAGAATCTGATTCTTTACCTTGTATCCCAACATTTACGTAGGTGAATTCATAGTTAGCGTTGCACATTGCAAGCAAGACAATAGAATAATAATGTTTGTAATTGTAATAAAGTGATCCGCTGTAAGGAGGTCTTATAATCCGTATATGTTTTCCATCTATTGCGCCTAAACAGTTAGGAAAATTAGTTTTGGTTAAAAAACCTTCTGCTATGTCTTTCCAATGCATACGTGTGAATACTGGTATACATTCTTCTTTCAGTCTTAGCCATATAATTTGACAGACATCGTTAACAATATTTCGAATCGTAGTTTCTCCCGCATGGTACGCCAAATGCATATCCCGAAAAGTATGTCCACTTACTAAGTACCTGTGTGAAAGAAACAATATAATAGAATTCCTTTGTTTTTTTTTTAGAAAAAAAGTTGCAGTCACGATGGAAAACCGCAAGAGATTCCTATAAGAAAGTCAAAACGAGTAACAAAAAACTCAAGTCTGGTTCTGGTGCTAAAAAAGGAAAAGGGTATGCCTATTATAGTATTATGAGTTTTCTTGACTCTAATACAAGTCCAGAAGGAAACGAATCTTTGGAGAATGTCTCAGGGGGACTCGTCGCCGTCGGTCGATACAGGTATTCTTGATGAGGTCGCAATACCTGGCACCAGTACATCAGACTATCAAAATAACACACCAAACAGAGAAGCGCAAGCACCAAACAGAGAAGCGCAAAGCACAAGCAAACCAAAGCGTAAAAAGACATCGTCCCCCACTACTTTTGAAATGGAATTATTACAATGCATAAAAAATAAAAATGATCAAGAAAATAATGAAGATTTGATATTTTTTAAATCTATTTTGCCAAACCTAAAAAAATTGTCTTCGTATCACAAACTATTATTTCGGACGAAAGTATTAAATATTTTGATGGACATTGAAAAAGAAAACATTATAACGTTGGAGGATTTATCGAACATCGTAGTGTCACGTGACACTTATTTAGTGCCAAATGACACATATAATGCAGAACAATAACTTTCTATAAATTATATTTATGATTATCATGGGAAGGGGGCGTATAATGCCTATAGTTAATTTGTAATAATTGCCATGACTGTGATTTTATTATGATAAGTAAATGTGATTTAGTAAGGCGTGGTAACCAAAATATTGTGTGTGTCAGAATGGCGTGAGAAATGTCTGAATATTCAAAAATTGACCATCAAATAACTGTACCTACACTGACTAGACTAGACTTTAGTCATTAATGAATAATGTGATTCAAATAAGTGATAAATCATCTATTACATGCAATTACTGTGATCTTATTGTTAATTATGTTAATGATAAGTGCAACAATTGATTTTGGTTGTACATTCGTGTCCTAGACTTGTCAAAATAAAAATATTTTAAATCAGGAAAAACATTTTATTTACTTACCTCACCGTTATTGCAAACCTTTCTATTGGTAATATAACTGATACTTTGTGTACTTTCACCGTATTAGAACTTTTTAAATATGTTTCTATTTTCGAAAACAGTTCGTCAAATGCAGACGGCGACATTTTAAAATAATTCAATAAACAAATTCCCATTTTCTCTTAATAGTGAATACTTGGTAACAAATTCTCCACACAACAATCTAAACGTGACATATGGGCTGATCGGCTGGCGCCTTTGTTCACGTCGTCGTCTTTTAGCTAAGTAATATATTAATAAATAATTCATAGTTATCGACTGTACACTTACGCGATCGAAATTATACTGGCGTCGCTGCGTTAAGCTGTTGAGCAGGCGGGCGCACGGCGCGGACATCCGCGTCGGGCATCCGCGACGGACACCCGCTTAACGCAGCGAAGGCCCTAAGAGATGTAGGTTTTGTAGTACTAGAAGAGAACAAAAGCGTACAAAAATATGTTGCACTATGTGCAAAGTAGCATTATGTGCTCGATCTTGCTTCAGGTTGTTCCATGTCGCCGACTCCGGTGTAGAATAAAGAGAATGCCCAAGTTCCATAAAAAAGAAACCCAGCTCCAGCAGACATGAGATGTATCTCATATTATCATCAGTAATAATAAACGGTCATTACCGTGATACTTGCTGGCAAAGATAGAAAAATTGACAATTTTACTTTCCATAGGTTGGGTTTTTATTAAAAATACTTGTTTTTATATATTTTTTGTACAAGTCATTTGTTTTTAATTTAGATTTATAAATTGTAAGAATACCATTAATATAAGCAATACTATAAGATAGGTAATATGCAATACTAATAAAAAAATATTAAAAAAATAAAATGTTTAATTTCCAAAATATAAAATAAATATTATAAGTAGAACCAAGAGAAAGTCACTAGTCAGGAAACGAAAATTAAACCGTAACGCACAATGGTAACAATTTTACTACCAACATCAAAAATTTTGTAGTCATGAACGGATAATGGTAAATTATTTACCACCAGAAAAACTACCCCATCCCCTATTCTTTTTTAAACTTTGTTTTAAAATATGAAATCAGTGACCCTCAATTACCTAAAATACAATGCAACCTTAAAAAAAATGCATACCGGTTCGCGTTTGTTTAAGGGTTAAAGAAATCGATAGTTACTATGAATTATTAGTTCATTATGATCACAAACAAATCAAATAATATTTAAAAATTCTATCAGTATCATAGTTATTTGATAAATTCGAAAAAAATGTGGTCAAGTTGCCACAGTTGACGGTAAGTATTATTTTTAAATTTTTCTTTGGTATTCATTCTTATCACCTTTAGTTTCCTCTGCCTTATAAAGGGTTAAGTTTGTTAGAACATTATGTGCATCTTTATGTCAATCACAACTCAGTAGTGGTTAACATTGTTTAAAAATAAATATCCAGTTGATTATTAGCATTGATTTTTATTACTTTCCTGTTCAGATTTTCTTTGATCCATTGTGAACCAGGGGGTGATCCACTCAGGACTATATGTGTACAAAGTGGATTAAAGGCCACTACACTTTGACAGCCTTTCACGTAGTGAATACGTGATGCTGCTCTTCCCTCAGGACGCCGATCACGTAGTCACTACGTTATCAACTTTCATACCACTTGTTAAAAAATCACGCATTCAGTACGTTATCGGCGTGCAACTCTATTCAAGCGGGTTTCTTTAGCTATCCATACGTGCATCAATCATCAACCTGTGGTGCGGGGTGTAGGTGTGGGGAGGGGTTTTGTCAACTGGAGCGCGCCAGTACTCGCATCGCCGCCGACTCGCAAGTGCGTTCACGTATTTTGGCGCGAAATGGCTTCTGCGCGACGCAGTTACCGACTCGATTCGACTGAAATTGCTGAATATTTGATAGATGATGACGACTCAGACGTTGGGGAAGCTCCAAATAATGAAATTGAAGGTAAATTACTATTTCAATTGATGTATTCTCAGCATAAACTTATTTTCGTCGAGCATGATTTTATATTGTTTTTTTGTCTCTTCAGAATTACTTCTTGACTTACAAGAAGTCGCATCGGTCGAAGATCGATTTGAGACCGATTCGCCAGACGTCATTGAACCGGAAGAGGAGCCCGAGCGGGGTCGTAATAATTTACGAATCAGAAGTTCGAGATCGCGTCGTGGACGCGGTCGGCCGGCAACGCGCTCATCTACGCGAGGTCGGGCCGCCAACCGCACTTCACGATCTGTCAGGGATATGGATGAAGGTAATGGGTGGTCATACCAACCAATGCAAGAACCGCGTGAAAATCCAGTTTTTCAAGAACTATGTCAAGTATTGGCTCAGGTAACTGAAGATTCAACACAATTTGACTGTTTTTCTATTTTCTTCCCGCATTCTTTTTGGGTACTGCTCAAGACAGAAACAAATCGCTACGCATCAGTAATGAAAGCGAAACAGTTGAGACAAGGCATATTGAAACCAGGTACTATGCTGTACAATTGGAAACCTGTGACAATCCAAGAATTGAAGTTGTTTTTTGGCATCATAATTCATATGTCGCTTGTCCACAAAGAAAGTTTTGATTCGTATTGGTCGACGCGGGAAATAATTGAAACTTCATTCGCCAGCAAGCATATGAACCGCAATCGATTCAGAGCCATTTACAGCTGCTTACATTTGAACGACAATGCACGTTATAAACCTCGTGGTCATCCTGAATACGACGCTTTTTTCAAAATCCGGCCGTACTTTGACCAACTTTGTCAGTTATGCGAAAACAGTTTCTATCCCAACGAAAACCTGACAGTAGACGAAGGAACTTGTGGGTTTAGGGGACGTATACACTTCCGAGTGTATAATAAAGATAAGCCAGACAAATATGGTATGAAAATCTACATGCTCTGCGACGCAGCAACTGGGTACATACTGAAAATGGTCCCTTATACAGGTGATGCAAAATCTGTGGACACTATTGTCAGAGAATTGTGCGAACCATTTTTTGGAAAATGGCACACCATTTACATGGACCGCTTTTTTACGAGCCCAGTAATCGCCGACATTCTCTGGCTGAATGATACTCGCCTTGTTGGCACAGTCATGGCGAATCGTCGTGGTCTGCCTCAGGATTGGCGTCACCAATCGTTAGACAGAGATGAAATGACTTTTTGTCACCGGGGAAATCTTACCGCCTGCAAGTGGAGAGACAAGCGTGATGTGCTCATGTTGACAACGAAACACGCTGCTACCTGGTCAGAGGTGGAATCTAAAGTAAAAGGTGTTGGTATAACCAAGAGAATAAAACCAGATTGTATACTAGATTACAACCATAATAAAATCGGAGTAGACTTGAATGACCAATATGTCTCCTATTACTCATTGAACCGGAAGACCATGAAGTGGTGGAAAAAGATGTTTTTCAACTTAGTAGCGAGGGCAATGGTCAATTCATATGTAATATATAATAAGTCTCGTAACCAAAGGCGCCGTCCGAAATTCTCGCAATTTTTGATGAATTGTGGTGATAAGCTGGTGGAAACTGCATCAGCTGATGAGCCAGGACCCTCACACGGCCCACATTTTGTGGGTAAGAGCACAAGATTGACTGGCAGGCACTTCCTGGAGAGGATTCCGAGCACCGATAAAAAAACAAATGTGGCAAGAGTGTGCAAAGTTTGTGCCGACGTGAGAAAGAAGGAAACTGGCAAACGAGGAAGGAAGGAAACGATCTATTACTGTCCAGACTGTAATATACCTCTTTGTTACTACCCATGTTTCAAAAAATACCATACAATGACCAATTACGCAGGTTAAAATAAGTAAAATGTTGTTGTAAGAGTTTTTTTTTTTTCATTTTTGTATCATATTCAGCGTTTATTTTGAAATATAAGAAAAAATAATAATAACATGTTTTTTATTTAAATCATTAAAATAGATAACACATTAACGAAATAAAAAAAAATTATGCATATAGCACTTATAGTTATGTTTTTAAAAATCCTACAATATCTTAAAAAATGGCCGGCGTCCCAGAGAGTGCGCGCAAAAAAACGGTCGGCTGTCAAAGTGTTAATAGACTGATGGCTTTATCTAATAAAAACTCCCATTGTAACTTTCAATGATACTGTTTTAAGAAGTCAAAACACTGTATGTCTACAATACAGTGTATTGTCGTAACAATTTCTCTCTTCGCTTCTGACCACTATAACGGCAATACAAGTTATGTATGATAATTCATTGTGTATATTTTATATGTATATCAAACAATGGGGGATTGATAAGTTATAAAGTTATCTTAAATTTGATACCAAACGCTAAGTACTTTCCCAAGTAAATTTTGGAATAAACTTCAAAAAACTGTTTGGCTGATTTTCTCAAAATCAATGTTTTATAGTTTACTGTATTGGATTTATACGGTACTATTGACAAGTTTGTTCTGCAATCAAATCGCTATGCTTTGTGGAAAAACTGCTCTGATCTTAAGATAACTGCTGCTGAAATGCGATGCTATTCTTATTTCCTTTTTTTTTATATATCGAGTGCCTCATATTTTAATAGTGCCTTTAAGATTTCTCAATAATTTAAACCTTTTTTCGTTGAATAGTGCTATAGGCTACATAACATTACGCTATGATCAATAGGAGCGGAGCAGTAGTGAGATATGTTGCAAAATAGGGGAAAATATTCCAATTAACCACGCGGACGAAGTAGCGGGCGACCCCTAGTTAATAATCTCTATTGGATTGCATACACAATTCTTGAATGGCATGACATTATTATATATCAGTAAAGGTTCTTTGTACGTTAAAAGTCGGCCCCGAATGTTAACAGTCATTAGATCACGACAGAAGCCTAGATATGTGCGATAGAAATAACTCTGTCACCAGGTTGGCCACTAACCAAACGATGAGAAGTATCAGTAAAGGTAGCAGACAACTGGAGAAGGTCAGCTCTGGACTAGGGATGCCCGATCTGAATCGATCTTTTTGAAGATCGATTCACGGCAATACGATCTCCCGATTTTTTGAATCGATTCAACAAGATGCGATCTTTGCTCAGATCGAATCGTATGCTTGGAAGATCGTAAGAAAAAATCGCATCATTAACAGACCAAAGTAATGCAAACTTAACTGCATTTATTTTGTTGATGATAACGATCACACATTTTAGTAGGAACAACAAAGCAAGACAACATCTATTTGTTGAAATTAGTGTCGAGTTACGTACTTTATGTATACGCCGCCGCGCCGTGAGTATGAAATATGAAACGTTATGAAGGTAGTATTGAAATTTTGTTTATGTTATACCCGCAAGAACATCACAGAATTTGTAGATTGTTCTTTGTAGATAGTAGTACGATTGAATTCATCGAATGCGCAGTGTTTTTTCTTGTTATTATTTTAATATTGATAAATATGGCCCCGCCCGTAAAATCGAATGTTTGGACGTTTTTTATCAGATGTGACTCGGGTGGACAGTGTAAATTATGTGACCAAATAGTGAAAACTAAAGGAAATACCACAAATTTAAAAAATCATCTAAAGCGACGCCATAAAAATTATGATTTAAACAAAAGCGGAGAAAGTTCTACTACAAAAGTGACCGAAATCGTAAGTAATTATCTATTTATAAAGTGTTTTTTTATAAGGGTGCTATTTAACTGGTTAGCATAGTATTGGTATTTTGGCATAAGAAAACTGACACCACGATTCGATTAGTAGGTAAACTAAGTGTTCCTCACACGGAGAGAGTTGCATGGCCACGTACGATTACGTGGTAAATTTACCTACTCCAATTGCAACCTACCTCAACATTTTATTTCTTTTACAATTTTGATTAATGTGTACATTATTTTCTTTTTTAGTCCAATGATCCCACCCCTTCGACCAGCCGAATGAGTACTAATAGTGATGCTAACTCAAACTCAAGTGAATGTGAAGAATCATTAAATATTACTACAATCAATACGTCAACGCCAAAATCAACAAGAAAACGTCAACTTCGTATTGATAATGTCATTAGTAATATTCAAGCATATCAAAAAGGTGGGTCCAAGGAACTAAAATTGACTAATGCATTGCTGTATTTTATTACGGTTGATGATTTACCTCTCAATACCACAGAAAAAAAAGGATTTCAACATTTGATGAAAACGGTGTGTCCAACTTACTCGGTACCAAGCAGAAACACAATTACAAGACTTATTGATGAAAAATATGAGAATATTTCTAATGTCATAAAAGCACAGTTGATGCAAGTTAATAGCTTTTGTTTGACTACCGATGTCTGGACGGACACAATGAACACAAGGAGCTACTTAGGTTTGACTTGTCATTTTTTGCACAAGAACTGTTTGAAATCAATTGTTATAGCCGTTAAAGAATTGAACGAGCGACACACTGCTGAATATCTCAAACAAGTGATTGAATCGCTCTGCAATGAATGGAACATTAATGTACAAAACATTTTAGCTATAGTCACAGATAATGGTGCAAATATTGTCAAAGCTATCTATGAATTACTGGGCAAAAATAAGCACTTGCCTTGTTTTGCACACACTCTTAATCTAGTTGTGCAAAAAGCTGTAGAAGAAACCAGAGGATTTGATGCATTAGTAAATAAGGTCAAAACCATTGTAACATTTTTTAAACACAACGTTTCTGCACAGGATGAATTGACCAAACTTCAAAAATCTAATAATGTATTACCAAAAAAGTTGGTACAAGACGTTATAACAAGATGGAATTCTAAGTTGTATATGTTACAGCGATTTATTGAACTTTGTGACTTCGTCAGTGCTATTCTACTCCAAAACCCCTGCTATGCTTGGTGGCAATGAAATAGCCATAATAAAGGAAATTATTAACATTTTGACTCCTATAGAAAACGTAACAAAAGAAATATCGGGTCAAGATTATGTAACGAGTAGTATAATCATACCAATTATTTTCTGCATGAGTAAATCGATCGAATCTGCCAATTCAGGGAGCATTTCTGAGGTTTCTGACTTAGGATCAGAATTCAAAGCGAAAATTCTGAGCGAATGTAACAAACGTTTTAAGAACATTGAAAAAGTGCATCTTTTGGCGATTTCAACAATTTTGGACCCGCGATTTAAAAAAATATACTTTACGGATGCTCAATCTTGTGCAAAATCACTTAATGACATCACCGATTTACTAAAAACAACGGATTATAATAAGGATACATCACCAAATGCGCAAAATGTGGTTTCACCCGATGATGACGATAACATTTGGAAATTTCATAGTCAGTTGGTGACAGAAACGAATCTAAACATTCCAAAGGAAGGACTGCTGGATGACATTTTGAAACAGTATCTTAGAGAACCATTACTTGCTAGACAAGGAGACCCAATAACATATTGGACCACTAGATCTACTATCTGGCCGGACTTAAGCTGTTTAGCTTTGAAGTATTTGACTACAGTAGCAACATCTGTTCCTTCAGAACGACTGTTTTCACTGGCTGGCAACACTTTGACGGATAGTCGTAATAGGTTAGATCCAGTGCGTTTATCTAAATTATTGTTTTTGAAAAGCTTAAATGCGGAGGGTTGGAATCTGTAAACCGTCAAACCTTTACATCATTGCATGCATAGATTTGACGGAATAGCTTTTTCGTAATGTTTTTTAATATTTCCTAATAAATACAACTTGCATGTGGAAGTGTCTTTTCATTTCTCCTTACTTTTTTAAAATACAATAAGATCTTCAAAGATCGAATAAGATCGATTCAATGCAATACGATACAGATCGTGGATCGATTCACGGGGTTACGATCCATTACGATTCAAAAGATCGATTCAAAGCAAAAGATCGGGCATCCCTACTCTGGACCCAGTGCTGTGCGAATCCTTGTCCCTATGTCCAGCAGTGGACGTCTCTCGGCCGATATGATGATTATTATTTTCTTTATTACAGATAATGTTAATAATTATCAACACAAATATAGTATTTATTTTAAAACAAAATACTTTTGACTTTTTTTTTTTTTTAATTAACAACTAAAGCAATAAGGAACAGATTTATGTCGAGGAAGACTTTACAAACATACAATTGACAGACACAAAGTACACCCAAAATTATAACATTTTTTTTGTCATGTGTGGGAATCCAACCCGGTGTCGGTGGTGAAGTGACCACCTTAACACCACACAACAAAAATAGCTTAATTTAAACCTAAGAAAGATTTTTGTGACATCTGTAACGGATACAAGATGGGAAACATTACCAAAGAAACTTATGAAGAACATGTAAATAAAAAGAACGAAGCAGGAATAGAAAATGATAAAGAAAAAAAAGAATTCGTATTTACTGCAGATCTCCAAGCAGTACTCTTAGCACCGCGATCCTACGTTTCATCAAACTACTACAAGACGAGGCTATGTTCGGGTGTGCACAACTGGTGTATTTATGACATGAAAACTAGCGACGGGTACTGTTTCCTATGGAACGAGTCCGAAGGTGGGCTGAACTCTGATGAGTTCGCAACCATACTCACAAAATTCTTTATTGATAAAATAATCCCAAAAATGGGAGATAATAATAGAAGTATAACATTGTATACGGATGGGTGTACGTATCAAAACAGAAACGTCACTTTAAGTTTAATTAACTTTAAAAAATATTAAATATAAGCTAAAAGCGCATTTCCTTGCTTGTCCTTATAATGTTTGTGAATGATAAAACAATAGGTATGTATTTGTCCAATACTTGTATGCTTTTGTTTGTTCAAATTGTTTTAGCTTTGTTGCAAATACTTACCATGTTAAATTTAACTTTTATTATTTTAAACTCAGTTATTGTTATTATTGTGATATTGTGATCGACGTTGACTTACATAAATACTTAGCATAAATTATAAACCTTAGTGGCTTCTATATGTTAAGTTATAATTACAAAATGTTTTATAAGATTTTTTAAAATGTTAATAAATGGAAAAAAAAAAAAAGTAACGCTCTCCTCAACTTGGCCATGCTGCATAATGTAACCATTGAGCAAAAATATTTAGAACTAGGCCACACCCAAATGGAGGTTGACAGTATGCACGCGATGATTGAAAAAAAACTAAAAAATCTCGTTATAAACGTTCCAGCTGAGAACATTTCTATTTGCAAGAATGCAAAAAAATCAAAACCTTATACTGTTGAATACTTAAGCGATTCTTATTTCAAGAATTTTAAAAATTTGCAATTTTAAAACTATAAGGCCAGGAAAGATGAAGGGAGACCCGAAGGTACTTATCTACTATTAAATTACATATTAAATTTGTTATTAAGACTAATATACCGGATGGTACTTTAAATAATATTTCTATGTTTCAGGTTACCAACATAAGAGCTCTTAAGTATACACCCCCTGGAGAAATATTTTATAAACTTAAATTCACCAAAGAATACCAATTACTCAGTCAACGCAGGAATGGTCGGATTATCAACATTCCTTTTCATAATTTACCCAACTTATACAACGAACGCAGGAAAATTACAAAAAAAAGTTCTTAGATTTAAAGCAACTAAAGAACTCAATGCCAAGAGATTACCAAAATTATTATGACAACCTTCCTCATGAAGCCTAAAATATTATACCTACCTATCTTTGACATTCTTTGATTATATCATTAAACATTTGATAATTATTACATTAAGCAGTTACCTTTTCTGATTAAACTAATAATAGCAACCCATATATAATTATATCCCACTGCTGGGCATGGATCTCCTAAACCCTCTCTTGATAGAGGAGAGGAGGCTCCTCTATCAAGAGAGGGTTTAGGCCTTAATTTACAAACGCTGGGTAGGTGAATCTGACATGTCTTTAGAATTTCTGAGACATTTCTTGCTAATTGTATTATACCTACTATTTTTTTTATTAAATACTATTTAAAATTTATTAACTTGATAATGTGATGAATTATTGATGCATGAGCTATTTTTAAATTTATTCTTTATTAATATCTGTATATATATAAACTATCACAGCTTGTGTCACAGTGTTTGTTAGAAACCCTCTCCGAAACGGCTTAACCGATTTTTATGTTTTTTTAGCATTAAGTGACAAGGGTAACCCAACCCAAACACTTTTTATTTTAATTGTGGTACAAAAAAAAATAATCATGGCATTTGTCATAAAAAAATACATACAACTAAAAATTTTCACCCTTCCACCACCAACCCCTATTTTGGAATAGCGATATTACTATTTTTATTTTATATGGCAAAACAACGTTTGCCGAGGCAGTCGTAATGATACATATATTATAATTGTTTTAAATTCTGTAAATTGTTTAATATTATAGTAATTAAAATTATGTTTTATTTATTATTATTTCTAATTTAGTTATAGTTTGTTTGTTTAAATTATTTACCATAATTTTTAACATACCTAATTTAAAATTATATGACATTTAACCTGTTGACTTCACATATTAACAATTTTTTTATTTGACATTGATATTTTTACTTGACATTTAATTTATTTATTACCATTGTTTTAACATATTTTTTTTTTTTTTTTTATTCTTAAAAAGACAACTCCCGCACTAGAGAACAAGCTCTGTGTCGCGGGGGACTTTACAAACATACAATTAACGGACACAAATTACACCCAGACTCAGAACAACCCTTTGTGGGTCACACAAAGTTTTATCCTGTGCGGGAATCGAACCCACAACCTCGTGCACAGCAGGCGCATACTGCGGCCACTGGACCACCGAGGCAGTCAATTTATATGATAACTTTTTTTTTTAAATAACATTGGAATCTTCAGATGAATATTGTTGAAAGACAACTCCCGCACTAGAGACTAAGCCCTGTGGTGGGACTTTACAAACATACAATTCCCACCCAAACATTTATGAACTACACAAAATGTTGTCCAGTTTAGAAATCAATTCAACGACCTCTGAAAGGGTTACAAACCAAAAGAACATCTTTTAAATTTTATTTTATTTTGTATTCCTAAACTCCATTCCCTCAATCTCATAGTCCAATGGTAATCCACCACTTCTATATAGAGATCAGGTGTAACACTAACACTTGGTCTTGATGTTATCTTTAGATAATAGTCATCCATGTTAAGTCTGACCTCGGTCCAACTAGGTATAATATAATAGTGTTTATATTATCTTATCTGGACCAGTGTGAGAAGTAAGCTGGTGAGCCTTACGATGAGCGAGAAAAAGGGACAGAGCTACAAATGCTATATAGCTTTGTTCCTCTTTCTCGTTTGAACAACTCAAGTTTTAACACGTTATGATAGCCCCCTGGTCTGGAAGTAGTAAAGTGTTCTGAAGTCTTCTCCTCTCTGAAATAATAAGAAAATATAAAATTAAATCATGTTTTTTTTTAAAGAAAACTTTAGCACTCGGGCACATGCCCTGTGTCACGGGGAACTTCACAAACATACAATTAACGGAGACAAGTACACACAGACTCGGCACAACCAATTTCGTCACTCAAATTTTTGTCCTGTGTGGGGATCGAATCCACTACTCACTGTGCTGTATTAAATGCGAGGTAACCACTTAAGCGACCTTGTCCATCCGTTGCCCGCAACCTTTACCAGGTCGTCGATCCACCTTGCGGTCGGCTCAGGATCGAGAGTTGTGGAAATCCTTAGGGGAGGCCTATGTCCAGCAGTGGACTTCTTTAGGCTGAGATGATGATGAACCACTTAAGCCACTGAATCAGCCGTGCAGTCAAGTTGACACAATATTACTTAATTAGGAATCCCTATAAAAGCTTTAAAAAAAATCAACTATTTATTTACCTTGTCAACATCATTATCATCTTGGCCACATGATGTCCACTGTTGGAAGTAAGCCTCCCTCTATGACCTATCTTGAGCTCGAGTGCACCCAGACCTTCCTCGCAGCTCTGATCAGCTCAAATGTCCTGGCTGTACACCTAGTTAAGTTTTACGGGTGTTTGTCTACACTTGGCCACTCAGGTGACCCCTTGTGTGGGAATTTCTTGTTGACTGTGCTGTGTCCTGTTAGGATGCCCACTATTGCCATGAGGTTTGACCTGTATTCTGAGATGCATGGTACTGCTTTCTTGGTTTGCCTGCAGCTTTCATTGTTTTCCCATTTTACTTTGTGCAGTTGCGTCGTCCATTCCTTAGGCCAGGCCAGAGCCTGACTGTGCAGTATGTGGACCATCAGCTGCACATCTAGTGGTGGATCATCCCATGCCGCGTCTCAGTTTGTGTAACAGCTCCATTGTTATCTGGAAAAATACATTATATATATGTAATATTACAACATACCCGTGGTAGCCAAGTGGGAAAGTCACCAACTTGAATATACGAGGGTTATTGAAGGGGTATTTTTAACAAATAAGTATAACCCCGTGAATGTGTTCAAATAGACTTTTCATTGGACTAGGATCTTCCCACACCCTCACAACCACTCACTACTTTACTAATTACTAAAGTCAACTAACATTTAAAAATAAAACCTTAGGAGGCCTATGTCCAGCAGTGGACTTTGTTTGGCTGATGATGACCACCAACATAACATATTTGTTAATATTAATCTAACGAACTTGTACTCTGTATCTGTGCCATGCCTGACTGTGAATGATACATGTTACACTACTTTACTGAGTGGCATTCAGTTTTGTTTCTATATTTCAAGAATGAATGTGATAGATAATATTCAAAATAATGTTACAAAAAAAGAGAGTGATAGATGAAATAAAGCTGCTTATATAGTTACTATTATTGATGGTAACAATTTCCACTCACTAGTGTGATATCTACATCGTTGTGAACAAAATAAATGATAATCATTGATGCCAAGCCTGATTTATACGCTCATATACGTACATTACGTTTTAAATTGCAATAGCAATCAGATTCAGGAAGGTCTTATTAATTACCTAATACCAGCAATCGTGGAAACGACGTTAACACTTAACATCAACGGTCACTCAAAGAAAAGAACAGGTAAATCTGATAATGTAACAAAATTTAACTCAACGACAAGGACAATAGGACAAATGATAAACGTAAACCGGAAGAGACAGACCATAGACCATAGTACTCTGACTGGACGTAAGACCATAGAGTATATAATTCGCGAAAACCAATAATAAAAGAAGTTCTCGAAACATCAGATAAAAATAAACTAACAAAGAATTTCGCTATCAGAGGTATTTTCAGTATTATTAGAATATAAATATAGGAAAGAAACTGACTCTTAATGTTTCTGTCAGCAAATGAAAGTTTTGTTTCTTTATTCGCGGCTTTGATTAACTTTTTTTTACTGAAATATTCTACGCTGTTTGAAAAAGTACTTTAAAATGTTGATTTTTTAATGAAAAAAACCATTTAAAAATACTTGTGCAAAATAAATACGCTTTCTTGCAACTAAATTACATAAAAAATTAAACTTTTTTTACGCCCGCGGAAATGCTGACCGCCATATTCCGACGTATTTATTGTAGACATTGTAGTTTCCTAATTCGAAATTATAGTTTAATAAAAAAAACCGAGTGGTGTTGTGGGACACCAGATAGGATACCCTTATTATAAAAAATATTAATTTTAAGTACTATTCGAGATATAAAGAAAATAATTATTCGGGTATACATTTTTTATTATGATTTTTATATCGATAAAAATACTTTACAGAAATATCTACACAATTTAATTTTATTCTCAATGATTTATAAAAATATATACAACCATAATTGAGCCATTTGAGGTCGAACAAACTGTATCGTGAGATATCTAAGCGTCTAGTCGAGTCATCTCACAATACTAACGCTGGCCTTTACTTGGGTCAACATAATATTATCCTTGCAATCTAGCGTGGATACGTGGCCAGTCTTTTGGGCACTTTTCCCCAGAACTGCGACCTCAATCAGATATTTTATTCTTAGATTTACCTTTAAATACAGTATCTGATTGTTTGTGAGTACGCTAGGTTAGGTTACTTTAATTTTAATAACTATTCATGTAAATATCTTATGAAATAAATGTCAGATTACATTATAATAAAATAACTATAATTCATTTAATTTTAATAAGGTACTATTTGACCTTTAATTTATTATTTACTTACTCTTAGATCAAAAACCTCATTACACAAATCCGACGTATTATTATTGGCCGTTTCGAGAATTCGCCATTGAAATAATCTAAAAACGTAGACAGATATTTCTTCTCTGTCTACGTATAAAGATCTTACGTTTTTTTTACATTACGGACGTTTTTTGCCGGCTAGAAACCCCATAAGGAACTTCGTTCCAATAAATTTATTTTCTGTAATTCTGATCATACATAAACGGTAATCCTTATCCTTACTAATATTATAAATGTGAAAATTTGTGAGAATAAATGGATGGATGGATGTTTGTTACTCTTTCATGTAAAAACTACTGAACGGATCTGGATGAAATTTGGCACAGATATAGATTATGGTCTAGAATAACACATGGGCTACTTTTTGCAGCGATAATCGACATCCACGCGGGCAGAGCCGCGGACAACAGCTAGTAATCAATAAACGTAATGTGGTCTTAGCACAGAGTAACTAATCACTGAATTTTAGGATGTCTGTAGTTTTAGGTCTCATTACATTTTACGACAGTTTAAGAATCTCTTGGAGTTAAGAGTTCTTTAGACTGTTATTAAAATTTTACCTTTTAATTAATATATTTGTGCCAGGTAAATCTACTGATCTTTTATTATACCTCTCGATTGGCAAACAGGCATACTGCCCGCCTGATATTATGCAGTTACCACAGCCTAATTGTAGCTTACAATAACGTAGTTTTTTTTTAATCTACTAAAATTTGCCGTTAAATCTACTATTTGTAAAGATTAGGGTTGGCACTTTAGCACTGCTTTATTGCAATCTATGGCTTTAAAAAAAAACTTGTTTGTCTTTTCACTATTTTATTTTCTT
The DNA here is from genome assembly GCA_947095525.1 of Trisateles emortualis. Lineage (NCBI taxonomy): Eukaryota > Metazoa > Arthropoda > Insecta > Lepidoptera > Erebidae > Trisateles > Trisateles emortualis. The sequence continues at coordinate 934,147 of OX352756.1, forward strand.
GTCTACGCCGTCTACGGCTACTACGGCATCGGGCATACACAGAGTAACTAATCACTACGTTTTCGGGCATATTTGTTTAGGCTGCCAGCATCTATATTTGGGATTAGAATTTATTCTTTCTCTTTATTTTAGCTATAGAAGAGAAAAGAGCACAATAAAGGCAATGGATTTGGGACTGGATATATTAATATCAGGGATTCTCGGGATGAAAGTGTAAGTAGCGAAACACCCCGTCTTTTTATTTAATATCATTCTATTGTTGTCCACTACCGTGAATAAAGCACCTTGAAAAATTTGCATTTTCTATGATTTAACGTAAATTTGCTCTTTTCCATGCATTTATATCAGTCTTTCTTCGTAAAATAAGTAGGTATGATTGATTCTCCGATCTCGACGGCTAGATTGATGTAAGCAAACTCTGTAATAATGGCGGATATCTTTTGTTTTGTTAGTGCCGGGAGCGCGGATAGACCAGCACCAGCTACAGTCTACCTCCATGAAGCACTAGCAATACGGAACATCTGCCAAGTGAGTCTTTTTTATACAATTTTTAAAGTCTTACATAAATAAGAATGTCTTTACATTTGTATAGATTGAAGATGTCATGAGTGGTTTGTCTGGGTGTTACTTGTGTCCATGAATTGTATGTCTGTAAAGTCCACCGCGACGGAACTTGTTTATACAAGTTGTCTTTTAAATAAAGGAAAAAAATCAAAAGGCAGCCTCTATCACATTGACATAATTAATATAATTGATATTTCCTATAATTAATTATGCTAAACATTTATTTCATAAGATATTTACATGAATAGTAACACCTGAACTCTACTTATAAACTTATAAAGAAAATATCTAATGGAGTCTCAGTTCTGAGGAAAGGTGCCTAAGAGACTGGCCACATTGCCACGCTGGATCGCAAGGCATAATACATTCACCCAAGTAAAGGCCGTCTATACAGCAAACTCGTGATACAGTTTGTTGACACTCTCGTCGTCGTAACCGTAGGACCTCATGGTCCTACGGTTACGACCTCTAATGGCTCAAAAATGTAGGTCTCATTTGTATGTAGGTTTGCTATTATTCCTTTACTATTTATCCCGTGTGTAGTTCTGTGTGCTCCTGTAATGGTGAAGCTCTGGTGCTATATCACTATGTAACTGATTGTTCACCATTGTATTGGTGAGGTATATTAGACTGTATGTTTGTTACTACCTATGTGGCAAACTACCTTATGGCCCACCTGCTGATGTAAGCAGTTACCATAGTCTGTTGATGTCTGCAACACCAGAGACATCATATAAGTGTTGGCAACTATGTTTTAACTTGATGCTATGATTTGATTGAGTAACAATCACCTTGTATAGATGATTGTTACTCAATCAAATCCATCCAAACATCTATTAATATAAACAAAAATATAATATGTTAATGTTCTCATAATTTTATATTATATTTTCAGAATGGCATACTGATGGCAGTATCATCATCTTCAGCCCATCACAGTCCACAGCTGGACGCAGGCCTCTCAAGTGTACATCCACACTCGGCTCAGACATTAGTTTCTCGCGTCCAGCTGCTTCCAGTCACTTTGCGAAGATCATTACTTTGACTATGCGTTTCTACAAATGCCAGTCTTAAGCTGCCTGCAAATACTACTATTAATATATACTTGATGGGAGATGTTATTAAGAAAGTAACTCAGTCTATGATGCCTTTTTATGACTAAACGGCTGAATGGATTGTTATGAAATTTTGTCAAGGGTATATCCCGACTAGATAGAGTAGGAAGCAGCTGATCTGACTGTCAACTACGCACAGCGAAAAGCAAGAAGTACAGAGGAAAACAAAAGAGAAAAATGAAAACTTATCTGTTTGTCTAGTGATTATGACCCTGACTGCTAAGCGGAAGGTTGCTTATTCAATTCCCTGGACAGAACTTAATAATGAATCATCATGAAATGTTGTTCCAAGTCCGGGTGTAATTTGTATCTGTTTGAAAAGTTCCTGCAACACAAAACTTGTGGGTCTTGTTTTTTTACTTGTTTATATTGTGATTATTTATGTAAGAGTCAGCACTGAAATATATACATATATTTTGTTTTGTTTTATTTTGATCTGCGATCAGTGCTAAACTATGCGCAGATGTTTTGCATGGTATATTGTCTAGTGGAGGGTGCCCTCCAGCGAGGATATCTACTCCTTATTTGGGTCATTGGATCAATTACCTGTAGTATGTAATTGTAATGTCCTTTCTTTTTAAACATTTAGCATGGCTTTGGTTGGTCAGTTCGGCTGCAAGTTCATTTGGAAGATTCTTTAGCCGGGCTGGGTATCGTTTAGTGGTTATCATGATTTCTTTCTTTACGGTGTTGATTTTTGGGGTTGGTTTATATATTACTCGTTGTTTCCTTAATCCGTCAGTTTCTCTAACCGGTCAGTTTTACGTCCTGCTCCCTGGCAACCCCATTGTTTATTTTCCTGTTTATAAATCGCACACCTAGATAAAGAGTAGCACAACTCAAAATACCTCTTTTTTCAGGAACAGCAAAAAACGTTTTACTCGTTTTCTATTTGACCGATTTAAATGATTGTTGGATGAGGTTGTATATTATTTTACTAAGATATTAATTTGATCAATTACTTACCTTCAAATACACGTATACATTTTTAATTATTTTTTTTCGTGTTATATTAGTAATCGGGCTTAGTAGGCGTTTCGGCCGCTGAGTTTCGTCCGATCCGGTCGAAACAGGAATTTCATTATTATTAACATTTTTGAGTGGTGTTTCGGACGAATCGTACTTTTAAGTATATTTTGTACAGTCAGAATAAAAAACCTTAGGTAGAGTTGTATTATTTATTTAAGTAAAAATCAAGTAAGGTCAGGCGGGGCAAGGGCGCCATATTTTTTACATAGATGATTTCGATGCAAAATATTTCTTTTGTATGCTGACTTATGAGTGTATATTTATTAAATTGACAATATTTGGTATTTTGTAGTTGCTAGAGACGTTGATTTAATCAAATTTATCAATAATTTTACGATATTTTATAAGAAATTGGAATACATGGATATAGGCGCACTTACCCCTGGAAACGGGGTAAGTGCGCCTATATAAAAAAAAACGCTTGAATATTACGTTATCAGAATAAAAGATAATTTACTCCATAGAACATAAACAACTAAACGCATTTCTCTTGGTTTTTTTTTAATTTACTCATCCTAAAGGCTACTGCAGCTTTCATAACAAATTTGGGGCAAGCGCGCCATAGACTAGTGATCAGGGGTTCTAAACCCTTAATGCTGTTTTTTTATACATAGTAAAAACTGATGTATTTAAGTAACACTGTTTGCAGTTAGTTTGGCATGGGCTGGAATAATAGATACCTTTTATTAATGAAATTAGACTTTTATTACTTATTATATTTATTAAAAAAATACAAAAGTAGGTAACAATTTTTACTTTGACGCTGTAGGACGCAAATACTTAGTATCTAGTGGATGGCACGCAAGAACTTACATAGTAAAATAGAAAACATTTCAGTCTTTGTTAGGCTTAAGAATTAAAACAACTTGACACATTAAAATCACCCAAAAATAACATACAATAACAAAAAAAAATCGAATCTTGGTAATGTACTTAAATACTTAATAAAGTCGAGTATTAATCTTTGTAAACTTTGGACCCAAATAATAATAATTATCATCTAAAAGACTGAACAAAAAAAAAATTAACAAATATCTCCAAAAATCTAATTATATCATCTACTGTTCTTACTGTAAATTAAATTTACCGATATTAATACTGAATGATATTTGGCCACGACGTGTTATTGTGGGTTTCGGCAAAACTGCCACAATATCTTCAACATGTTTCAACTCACATATGTCGTCCACAATAGGATAGACAAAAAGCAAACCTCTTTGTTTAGAAAACATTTCAGTCTTTGTTAGGCTTAAGAATTAAAACAACTTGACACATTAAAATCACCCAAAAATAACATACAATAACAAAAAAAAAATCGAATCTTGGTAATGTACTTAAATACTTAATAAAATCGAGTATAAATCTTTGTAAACTTTGGACCCAAATAATAATAATTATCATCTAAAAGACTGAACAAAAAAAAAATTAACAAATATCTCCAAAAATCTAATTATATCATCTACTGTTCTTACTGTAAATTAAATTTACCGATATTAATGCTGAATGATATTTGGCCACGACGTGTTATTGTGGGTTTCGGCAAAACTGCCACAATATCTTCAACATGTTTCAACTCACATATGTCGTCCACAATAGGATAGACAAAAAGCAAACCTCTTTGTTTTGTTTGAGTTTTTCGTACGTATTTTATCATTGGAATGTCATCATAAACATTAATAATTTGCCCTACAAAATGTTTCACACTTTTTTTTGCCGTAAACTTGACTAGAACCCAATCACCTTTTTTCAATTTGTTTGATGTCTTTTCATAATACTCTATATCGGTGAGCCCAAAATCTGTATTTACGTTTTCTTCATCATCTGAGTTATGTTCTGATAAGTAAATATTACGGTAAGTTTCTAGGTCCATATCTGAAGCATCTGAATCATGAATTGTATAGTCACTGTCTTCCTCTAAATCTTCTTCTATCTTAATTTTCTTTTGCTTTTTTTTCGTTTTTATTTTGATGGGGTTGTTTTGTCTTTCATATTTTTTTTTTTTAATAGTAGATCTTTTACCAGTACCCTGTAAAGTAAAGTCTGCTGGTCGTTTTATTTTATTACCTGTAAACATATCTTTGGTCATTTTTTCGTCAAATTTTAAATATCTGTCTTCTAAAATGACAACTTTCGGTTTAGAAGTCAGTGGCTGAGGTGATTTTGAGGAGCTTGCAAGACAATTAAATATTGAAGAATCGTCTTGTAAAAGATGAATTGGGTCACGGACGTCCAAGTTTGAATTAGATGATTGTATTTCAGAAAGAATTGCTTCCGAGCTTGGTGGATCAGTTACATGTGATTGTTTGTTTTTTGTCGGTCTTATATTTTTACTCTTTTCGTCACTTTTCTTTACTTTTTCTTTATTTATTTTCTCATTTTGTTTACTTAATGTATCTTTTTTTTTTTGCTCTCGTTGCTTTCTTTTTTCTTCTTTTTCTTGTTCTTTTTTGGCTTTTTCGTCTTCCTTCTGTTTCAATCTTTCAATGACATCATGATGCGTTATCACTTCTGCACTAGCGGAAATTTTTACTTTCTTTCTCTTGATATTGTCAGTATGCGATTGTTTTGTAGATTGTAGTAATAAATCTTCGAAAGATATTTTCTCCGAAGACTTTGAACTAACGACGTTTGACAAAATGGTGACTGGAATCGAATTAAATTTAAAACAAGAGTTAATTCTATTCAAGCATAATTTGGTTAAGGTTAATGGTGAGCGCGCGAGTGTTTGATCTTTCGATAGATTTTCATGGTGTTTTTTCCATCTTTTAAGAGCTTCTGGGTCTAGTTTATGTTCCGGTACAGCGTTTCTATTAAACGGATAGATTCCGCTTTTTTCAAACCCTTTCTTAATATTATTGGAATTAAGATTTCTCCAAACTCTTCCCACTGTCGCTGAAAATTGATCTTTAGGTAATTTTTCACCCTTATGTGTGCGTTGCCATTTAACCATTTCCTGGTCCCATGCGTCTTTATACGGTTTGAATACACTTAGGTCAAGTGGTTGAAGAAGGTGACTTGAGTGTGGTGGCAATTTTATGATGGTGATATTATTTTGTTTTGCTTTTTCGACCACAGCCAGTTGCACGTGCGTGCTATGACCATCATAAATTAGGAGCGTTGGCTCTTTCTCATCCTTGACCATGGGAATAAAACATTTTGTCATGAACTCTGCAAAAGCTTCGGATTCAATCCAACCATTGGTTGTCGCAGTGTACAAAGTGCCAGGATATGCTTCCTCAGACGTCCATGCACTCCACACATGCTTACCTTTGAAAATTATAAAAGGAGGCCCTTTGCCTCCAGCTGCATTGCTGGCAACCAACACGGTTGTATTTGCTTTGCCAGCTGATGATGTTGTTCTAGTTGAAGGATATCCCTTTAAGCCAACCACTTTGGTTTTTTGAGGGTCGCTGCAGTAACTTGTTTCGTCTATATTATATATTCTCTCTGGCTTATTTTCAAGCCCTAATTCTTTAATAACTCTTTCGACAATGTCGTAGAACTCTTGTATAATGAAAGGGTCAGCCGCTTTTTTACGGGCAATCTCAACTGCTTGAGGTTTTTTTATCGACAATCTATGTCGAGTCATAAAATTAGAAAACCAATCGTTTCCAGGGATGTCATTGGTAAATGGTGTATTTATGTTGTTTTTTTTAACGTACTCACCAACAAGTTCTAGTACCTCTTTCCGACTTAACCCGAATCCATGCCTTTCCATAATGTGTAGACAGTTAGCTAACTCTTTTTCAATTTCAGCTGCCAAGGCTGGTGGTCTACCTTGTGTGGACGATTTTTGGCCCCTTCGACCCGTCACGTGATCCATGATTGTTTTACGAGGTATACCATAAGTTTTAGCTGCTTCATATCCAGATAGGCCTGATCGGACTGCGTTAACTGCCTGACATAAAGTTTCTCTAGACCAAGAAGGTTTATCGGTTTTTCTTTGATAAGTACGAACCATCTGAAAGAAGACAATAATTTTAGGACTAATCTACTCGAATCGACTTTATAGTCCGTGGGCCAGATCAAAATTTGGTCAATCATTTCATCTCAAGCCATATTTTGTGGGATGAATAAGAGGGTCGTATCATACAGCCTAGTGATCGTCAGCTGCGATTTCGTGGGTGGGGTAAGCAGCAGTGGCCTCCCAAAGTTGTTAGAATAGAACTTGTTGGTGAGTACGTTAAAAAAAACAACATAAATACACCATTTACCAATGACATCCCTGGAAACGATTAGTTTTCTAATTTTATGACTCGACATAGATTGTCAATAAAAAACCTCAAGCAGTTGAGATTGCCCGTAAGAAAGCGGCTGACCCTTTCATTATACAAGAGTGTTACGATTCATAGTTACATGTAAGCTATCATCAGGTAAATTTTGAGCCGGGATGAAATGGGTTTCCGTATCATTATTTTGGCCATATTCAAGCCACCAGTTGACGTATGTTCCACCGCGAAACAGCCAGCTGACGGCTTGTTTTCGCCAAGATATAGGGTAAACTACAATTCTAACAAGGTTTCAGTCGGGATGAAATGACAACCCTCAAAAAATTTTTTGAACAACTTTGGGACGCCACTGCTGCTTACCCCACCGACGAAATCGCAGCTGACGATCACTAGGCTGTATGATACGACCCTCTTATTCATCCCACAAAATATGGCTTGAGATGAAATGATTGACCAAATTTTGGTCTGGACTATTACGGCAGCTGTCCAACTGCCATAAAGCAACGAACAAAAGAAATCACAGGTACGATGGTTTTACTGTTAGCACAAACGATCAACGAGTTGTATGTATATGGCGTCCGAAAAGCAAATCCCAAGATAAGTAATACAAATAAAATTATTTTAAAATGGTTTATAGCACATAAGGCTTTTAGTATAAACCCATCACCCAACGAGATATCATCTACCGGCTACATCACAAGACCCTAATCTAGACAGTAGGTTCCCAACATAGAAAAACATTACCCTTCTTGAGGCGCAATCGGGTAAGAAAATATCTGAATCATAAATGTTTACGACTTCTGGCTCTGGGGAAGTGCGCCATACTACCAACAACTAAGGCGCACTTGCCTCACTTGACTATTTTAAGGTTATGATTTTAAATTCTTTAAAAAAACAATAATTTCATTATCTAAGATTAAAATACAGACATATATTTGAAGAAAAACATTTTAATTATGTACTCACCTCATTGGTTTGCCGTAACACGTAAAATATGTTTTGATTTGTAAAGATTAATAATACGTGGTCATCATTGGTAACAGGTTTTAATGACACTAAAACTAAAATGGCGAATACATCAAGTTATGGTGAACAGAGACATCTGTGATTGTGAAGTGGAACTGTGTTTTAGGTTATTGCATGGATGTAAGATGGCGTTAGTTGTATAATATCTGTAGTTTTCGATATTTTGATGGTAGGCGCGCTTACCCCGTCGGCGCGCTTACCCCGCCTGACCTTATTATTGTTGGAATAGGATAAAGCTAATATATAATTACAACAATCAACATTAAACGTGATAAATCTCAATAATTAGTCTTATAATTATATCAAGTGAAAACCTTTCGGCGCACAATGGGGATTTCTCAAATAGTGGATTTCTCAAAAAGGGAATTTCGCAAAATGGGGATTTCTCAAAAAGGGGATTTCGCAAAATGGGGATTTCGCAAAATGGGTACGTGTACACTTAGCTACCAAAAGCTTTCCCTTTCGGCGCACAATGGGCATTTCTCAAAAAGGGGATTTAAAATAAAATTGCTTCACTTTGAACATAACATAATATCTACTTGAAAGCACAAACTGAATTAAATTAATCTTAAAAAAAAACTTCCTATAAGTTTTACAGCAGTAATTTCATGTAAACTAATTGTTTCAAAAATTTCCTGAAAGATAAGGTTCCCTTCTTTAATTCTTTAAGAAGCCTCTTGTATTTTCGGTCGAACCTAATTTCCCTAAACCTCCTTTTTTTGGAATGCAAAAGGGCGTTTTTAAGTTTTTTGGCTTGGTGTTTCGCTTCCGTTTTTAACTTACTTAAAAATAAATAAAAAGTAGGTTTCGATGGTAGCAACGAGTTCAGGCGTCTGTGCCAACCTTCCAATGTATTATTTGTACGAATTAATTCATTGGCGCAGGACAAAATTGACGCTGGCATTTTCGGGTACCATTGTGCTCCAAAATAATCGAATTATTTTCAGAATGTCAGAGTTACAAAAGGTCAGAGTTTCAAAAGGTCTGCTTTTCAAATCGTCAGAGTTTCAAAAGGTCTGCTTTTCATATCGTCAGAGTTTCAAAAGGTCTTTAATTTAAAATGTCAGTTACAATTTCAGCCGATGTACAGTCAAACACAATTTTAATCATCAACTTAATTATATTTTATTCTAGAACTTAACCCAAAACCAAATGTGACTACTTACTACCTACATAAAAAATAAGTGCCATGTACTTCAGACATCAGCTAATAATTTCAAGCATTCACATGGCGAAATAATATTATTAATGAGATCACTTATAATATTGCAAATTTGATTTTCTTTCCGTATATCCTTAGTGAGTCTTTTTTTTAAATTATGATGCAATGCTCCTTGTTTGATTCGTATATCTTGGTAATTGGCTTCTTTTTTTAATAATTGTAAAAAATAAAATAGAGAACAGTGTTTTGAAATTTTGGTATTGATACGGTGGTGCCAACCTTCAATTGAATTTGTAGTCCGATATTTTTCTCCATAACAACTAAATAACTGTCCGTTAATTGTTGCCATCCATTGTTTTGTAAAATATACGTTGAATTTTGAAAAAAGCTCACAGTCTGAATCTTCAGCTTCATCGCAAATTGACAAATATCCCTCTGGGATCATATTAGGAGGTAGAAGTGCCAGACGAACGAATAGTTTTGTAATATGACGACCTTTTTGAGTCTTACTATAACCGATTTCATTTGATTTTTTCCAAATTGCTTGCATATAATGGAAGTAGCATCCTTTAATGCGAACATTTTCGTAGCATGTATTAATCGCATTTATCACAGCTATTTCATAATCGCATTTGTAAATATCGATTTTAATTTTTAATTGCTGCTTTAATATACTGAATAATCTCTCGTATGTTTTCTGTGATTTATCTGGCAATAAACAATATATAAGAGGTACAAAATGAGTACTTTCGGGATCGGAACTCAAGTCTGCAAGTAAGGTGTACATTTGATAAAAAGGTTTAGGCGTTACTCTAAATGTTCCGTCGCCAAACCAAACATTTATCTTTTTGCTTCTATCTATAGCAGCAGGGGAAGCAAAAATGAGAATTTTATCATCAGAACCTTCGTGGTACACAAAAAATGATTTAACTATTTCTTCGGGGATCGTTACATCTTTTAATGCATGATAATTTACTTTACGAACATTCAAATAGTTATATCTTGCACGATACAATGTATTTTTCAATGAATCTAATGTTGGAATATCGCTCAGCCTAACATTCTCATTATGATGATAAAAAACTGTCTCATATATTCTACCAACGGGTTCCATATTTTTACATACTTCTTTTTTACACAAAGATATTTTTTCCAGTACACTGTTTCTGTTTTCATCACGTAAACACGTGTGTCTACTCATTTTAACGAATTGATTATTTTTGCACAAACTAATTGAAGCATTGCATACCTTCCTGTTCGCGCACCGCCAATTGCTTCTGCCAGACTTGTGCTTAACGCTTAGATTGTACCGATATCCATCGCGAAGCAGAAGCTTTTTGCCTTTTTGGCTTGTGGTAAAAATAATTTCAGGACTAGACATAACAAAGCAAAATAAGTATTCCGTTAGCAAATATGTATGTGCAATTGTGCAATGGAATATTACTATTATAATTATAATAGAAAATCGATGACACTAGTCATCAAATTGACTTAACATTTTCTTATCTAAATGACGTAAAGAGAATAGTAAATAGGAGGTCGTATACACCTTCTGGATCAGTTATATTGTTTACTGATTACTATAATCAGTCGTTTTAACATTTAAGTTTATTACTGTACATGGCATTTTGAAACTATGACCTTTTAAAACTCTGACGATATGAAAAGCAGACCTTTTGAAACTCTGACGATATGAAAAGCAGACATTTTGAAACTCTGACCTTTTGTAACTCTGACATTCTGAAAATAATTCAAATAATCGATGAACTTAGTCATATTTTTTGTATTTGGGGCAACGTCTAATAGTTTTAACCACCACTCTGAATAGTACTCTTCTGGAACTAAAGGCAAGTTAGAAGCCATTCTTACTATGTTCCTCTCTTTTGCAGAAGCCAAGACCTCAAGTTGCTTTGCCTTTTTCCATACAGCCTTACTAAAGTGGTAGTAACAAAGAGTGACTTTGCATTCTGGAAATACTTTTTTAATAGCATTTACTTGTGCCAACTCACAGTCGCATTTGTAATAATTTATAGATGACGACGTTGGAACCAGAGTGATCTAGGGCACAAAAGTATGTTTTTGAGAAAAATAAGGAAACGCGTTAGGCTTTGTTGTAAGAAATTTATGAGCCTTATATTATTATATTTTAGTTTAATGTACCTCTGATGAGTTTAAAATAAAAAGGGAACACGTTTTGTCAATTTAATTTAATTTGTCTTCATCAACCAGTGCTTCCTGATTGCCTCTTCTTCTTGAAACATGTGGTAATGTCAAGTAAAACTGATGATGAATGGGAGGAACGAATTTTAGAATTTTTCTTATGTCTTGCATTTTTTGATATGTTATTGGTCTTGTTTCGGGGGCTTTTTCTGGTATATAACTCTTTAGGTTTATAAAAAATGTTTCAGAATCCATATGATTTGGTTTCAAATCAACAGTTTCATATGTTTCCGTGTAATCATCATTGTAACTGATTAGACTTGAATCTTTACAAAACTTTATCTTCCGCATCATAGAAATTTTTGCGCCTTCTCTTAACACTATCTGATAGTCTTTGAATAGTCCTGTGAGGCTTTCAAAATCAAGAAACTTGTTTTTCATATCTCGCACTGTAAAAGGTTTTTGCTTTCTGCAGTCACGGACAAGCTTCATCCAATCTTCTGGTGTATAGATGTTAATCATTTTCTTTTGTTCTCGACTAATGAAAGAGAAGTCGGTGTCATTAGGCAGGTAAGTATGGCCACTGACGAGAAAGTACATGGTGATCGTTTCTAGATGTGGAAATTTATTAACCAGATACATCATAAAGTGCAAAACATTCCAGTTTCTGTTTTGACCGGAGCAACAGTCGCTAAAAAAACAGAGGGATTTGACGGTATCTGGTACGGAATCTTCTAGAAAGTACTGCAGTGAGGACATAATTTCTTGAGAGCCTCTGGCCCCGCAATGCTCTGGCCACATATTCATAATGACTTTTTCTCCTTCCTTTGCATAAGCATGAATCCCAAAGTTAAGCATTTGCAGTTGTCTTAAATAATAAACCTCCCCAGTGTTCAAAAAAGGAAGAGGCAGGGTTCGTTCCAGATCAAAAGTAGCAACTAATAAAGATTCATCAGTTTTGGCTTTACCTTTATAGTCATTTAATATGTTTCGTACTACGCCTGCAAGTTCAATATGCTTATCTTTTTGCACTCTTATAGCTATGCATTTTTCTAGGTCTTCTTCAGCTTTTATTGAGATTTCAAGCATATCGCAGGTTTTACAAGTATCTGCCTTAGGGATGTAAAAGTGTAAATTAAACTCCGTTGTAAATATTTTGGTGTAAGCACTTTTCTTCAAAATTGGTTTTCCTTCTGACTCACATTTTGCTTTAAAAAGTTCATACATTCGGTTCATTGAAAGGTCTGGGCGTAAATATTGGCGAGTTGATCGACTTTCTCCATAGTGACTCGTATATTTCGGGAAACTATTAATGTGGTCCCTTATCCATGTCAACTTTTCATCAGATAGCTTGTTAGCAGGTACATGTTGTCCCCTCTTGTCTTTCTCCGCTATGCCAGAAACAGATTTTTTAATACGCAATGCATAATCCAATCTCTTGTTAGATATTTGTATGACTTTTAAAAAGAAACTTTTGCATATTCTTTTGTCCAATAGCATAAACTGGCGTACATACTTTATGCGGCTAGTATTTTGAGCAGGTTGTCTTTGCTTTCGGCGTTTTGGTTTGAAAGTCTTTACAGCGCTGCACAGCCAAGTTGTTTGAGCATCCCACGACGTGAGCTGGTAATACATTTCATGTACTGCTTTTTGATTTTCAGATGAAACCTGCTCACTGCATTTGAACCTACAGTTACAAACAACTGGTGTAAATTGTTTGGCCGGTACAACATTACCTCGTACGTTGCGATATTCTTGACCTGCAGTTCTTTTTCGCTTTCTTATATTCTTCGCCCAACTATCGAAATTTCGAACTCTTTTTCTTCCTGTGACTCGTTCATCGGAGTCTGCATGATTTACTTCCCCCAAATTACCAATAGAACCCTCTGCATTTCTTCTGATTTCTTCAATATCTGTAAAGAATAGCATTAGCTGTAGCCCAAGCCAGAAACAAAATGATGCAATTACAAATTATCGTGTGAGTATTTATATAAAGAGTTTTTCAAAAGCACTTAAAGCGTAAATTCGCAATAGTATAGATGCGTAATGCTGCAAATCAGTCAAAAGTAAAATGTCTAACTATGTTCATTAAACATTATTACACTCGGAGCAAGCACTCAAAATCAATTTCTCTTTCACACACACACACACACACACACACACACACACACACACACACACACACACACACACACACACACACACGCACACACACGCACACACACGCACACACACACACACACACACACACACACACACACACACACACACACACATGCACGCATGCACACACTCACACACGCCCCTACGTAAACATATATACTACACACCATAACTAGTTAAATATTAGTAATATTTTTTAAACTAATAAAATAGGCTACTCTGCACTAATTATATAGGGGGGAATCACTGACATCTAAGATACAGGAATCATCCTAGTTTAGACGTCAGAGGTTTTTCATTAAATGTGAACGCATCAGCCAACAACTATACATTGTCAATACTAATTCTTACAAGTGACGAGTATGTATTGTATTCTCTCTAAATCCTTTCGGCGCACAATGGGGATTTCTCAAATAGTGGATTTCTCAAAAAGGGAATTTCGCAAAATGGGGATTTCTCAAAAAGGGGATTTCGCAAAATGGGGATTTCGCAAAATGGGTACGTGTACACTTAGCTACCAAATCCCCATTGTGCGCCGAAAGGGCTTTAATTATTACTTGCACTAATCTAATAAAAAGAGAAGATAAACATGATTGCCAACCGGATCTTGCAGCTAACGATTACGACATACGTTTTGAAAACTGTAATAAAAGAGTTGTGTCAGATATCAAGACCCCAATTCCAAGTATCTACCGAGAAACCATAGCTGACATAAAAAACACGTGTTAAATAATAATATTAAATATAAATTATTATAATCAGTCTTATATATCTGTTACCTATTAACAATCACTTTACTAAAATACGAAAATAATTAACAATAACGTCAACAACATCAAAATAACCTCTTCTTATGTTTACATAACATTAAAAAAATTGTCTGTTCAGTACAAACAAATCAATAATCATCTATTTTCATTTAAAAACAATCATACATATATACCAACTAGAAAACTTAAGTCTCATATGTTTTTCTATGATCTAAAAATTTGTTCTTAGCAAAAAAGGGCACTTAAAATACTAAAAGATTTTTTATGGACAGTTCCATGCCAAGATTCAACCATGTTCGTGGTTCGATTCTGTTGATTATAACAAGACCATCTATTGTAAAAAAATATTTAAGTAAAAATCGAGTATAAAGTTGGAAAAAGATGAAGTTTAATATACAATTACAACAATCAACAAACATGATAAATCACAATAATCAGTCTTATATATCAATTAAAACGTGTTAAATAATAATATTAAATGTAAATTACCATAATCAGTCTTATATATCTGTTACCTATTAACAATCACTTTACTAAAATACGAAAATAATTAACAATAACGTCAACAATATCAAAATAACCTCTTCTTGTGTTTATATAACATTAAAAAAATAGTCTCTTCAATACGATTAAAACAATAATCATCTATTTTCATTAAAAAAAACCCGTCATACATATATACCAACTAGAAATCTTTAAGTCTTATTCATTTTTCTATGATCTGAAAATTAATTCTTAGCGAAAAAGGGCACTTACAATGTTAAAAGTTCAACACAAAGTTCTAGTGAAATTTTGTGATTTTCCAAATCCGAAATGGTGCTGGAAATGTGGTCATCAATTTCAGTTGCATCACGAGTTTTTGTGTGTATGTGATAATGCTCTCCCTCTCTTTGCACTTTCATAGTTAATATTTCAAAATAATTAGCTTCTTCTTGTAGTAAAGTTAAAAATTGTGCCACATTTCGCGGTTTTTTTGTAATTTTTTTATTTACAGTTCCATGCCAAGATTCAACCATGTTTGTGGTTCGATTCTGTTGATTATAACAACACCATTTATTGTAAAAAAATGATGTTTCTACAAGCCACGTATTTACGAAGTAATCGTTAAATGTCGTGACATTACCATCAATAGGCAGTTGTCCCACCGCCGGCGAGAAAACGATGAACTATCGGCTATTTTCTCGCTCAAGAAACGTACAAAAGATATACATTCCGTGTAAACAAAAGAGATGCATATACAAATAGTTGATCGCTGACTGTTCACACTGCCGGCGAGTACTCGCTTCACTAGTTTGTCGCTGAGCGACAAGAGCTATGAAAGATAAAACTCGCTCGGCGATACTCGCCAAGCGATTAGAACTCACGCCGAGAGAGCAACCAGTGGTCATTTCTCTACAGTGCGTATCTGAAAGTACACGTTTTTTATTTATTTAATATGAATAACGAAAAATCATTTGAATTATCATTGTTATCTAGTTCAGACGGCGATGATGATGAATTATATGATAGGATTTGTGTAGTGGCTGCGGCAATTCTGAATAAACGTAAGGAAAAAATGAAGAAAAAAAGAAGAATATGGATGGAAAATATTAATTATTTCAGAAAAGAATGCAGTGAATTCAAACTATTCTATGAATTAACAAATGATGCCTTTCGCACATATTTTAGAATGACAAGAGACGAGTTTGAATATTTGCATAGTTTAATAGAAGATGACATTAAAAAAGAAAATACAAATTATAGAGAAGCTATTGGTACAAGAGAGCGTCTCGTCATTACATTAAGGTAAGGCTCCATCGCTTGGAGTGATTTCAGCGGCAGACATTGAATCTTGGATCTCTTCGTTTTGGCTACGAGTACTTGTACGAGTAGTATGTTCTCCAATTCCAATTTGCTGCACACCAGAACCGCTGGGTTCAGGTGAGGCAGAACCGTGTCCAGTAGAAAAATTAGTCTGACTCGTAGAAGGGCGAGAGTTGTAAGAATAATCGTTTGAGTAGTAACCGGTATATGAATAGTTTGTATTAGCAATATTGTCTTCAGCATCCATTACCAATTGAAACAACTTTCTTTTTATTGTTCTTTGATAATACTCCGGCATCTGCTTTGTACTATGATACATTGAATCAAAAAAAGCTTTTAAAGGATCACTTGATGTTAGTACTTCTTTACGTAACTCATCCCTCTGTGCAGTTCGTTTTGCTCGATTATCATCCATATCTTTTAAAAAATTTAACAAATCCTCGTCATTATGAATTATTTCATCCGTCTTCCTTTTTTTTGGAGCTGTTATCGTATCTGCTGAATCTCTACTAACATCTGTATTAGCTGTTTCCTCGAAACTTGTCGAAATATCAGGATGTGGTGTAACATTTGTATCTCGTTCCGCATTTGTCATATATGGAAGCAAAAACTCCATGTGACTCATGTACTTCCAGGGTTTTATTTGTTTTTGTGACTGTCCACTTGTTGTCTTCTTGATTTTTTTCAATTTTTCACGGTGCGTGTCTCGCAAATTTTTCCATTTCAATTTTGCCTGTGTAACTGCAAATAAAACAAATGATTATAACACACCACATTAAAATTAATTTTATGTTATTAACTAATATTATTTGATATTTTTATTTATTTTCAGATATCTTATAACCGGAACTACATATACAGCATTGTCAAAAAGCTATAGAATAGGCCGTTCTACGCTCTCCGAAATAATACCAGTAGTATGTGAATCTTTATGGATCAAGTTGCAGCCAAAAGTAATGAAGCTCCCTACTGAACCCGAATGGAAAGTTATAGCAAAAGACTTTTATGATTTGTGGAATTTCAATAATTGCCTTGGTGCAATTGATGGCAAGCACGTGGTAATTTTTTCGCCCCGTAAATCGGGATCTCAGTACTTTAACTACAAAAAAACATTTTCGATTGTACTGTTAGCAATTGCTGATGCTCATGGAAGATTTATAATGATCGATGTTGGATCAATGGGCAGATACAGTGACAGCGGAATATTCACCGATAGTAATTTCTACAATGTGTTGCAAAACAATGGATTGAGATTACCCGCAGATGAACCCCTATATGAAGGAGGTTTGCCTCAGCCTTATGTTTTTATTGGTGACTGTGCATTTCCGTTGATGACACATTTATTAAAACCATATCCTGATCATGAAAGGTTGAATAAAGACCAGTTAATATTTAATTATAGACTGAGCAGAGCACGCCGAATGGTAGAAACTGCGTTTGGTATGTTGGTGCACAAATGGCGTATCTTTTTTAGGCCATTAGATGTTAAAATAAGTACCGCCAAAAAAATTGTAAAGGCTGCGTGCGTTCTACATAACTATGTATTACGCAATGAAATCGAAAAGGCGCCTTCACAGTCAGTTTTTTCTGATAATATGTCAAGAAATTACTACGAGGTATCTGAACAAAACTCAGCAGATTTTGAAGACGGCTTTTTTGTGAGAGAATATTTCATGGAATATTTTAATTCCATTGGAACAGTTTCGTGGCAAAATAACCGTGTGCAAAATGTATTAGATTCTGATAGGACAACACATAACTTACATTAGACTCTGCAAAATAAATATTGATTTAACTATAGGTAGGTATATGTTGTGTTAGATAAATGTTAAATAAAAAACTTACCACTTTCTATGTTTGTTTTCTTTAAAATCTCTTTCCAAGCTGCGTCCTTCACGTCTAATTGTTTATATGAAATCAGTTTTGTGTCCCAAAGACACGGATATTGTCGGACACATTCAATAAAAAACTCATCCATTTTTATTGGAAAATTGCGAACACGTGTATCGCGTATGAGGCCGCAAGACTGACTGACTGTACGCTTGACTGCCACGAGCGAGTGATGCGAGTAATCGCCCGCCTCACTCGCACACTCGCTTATAGCCGAGCTACACAAATATCGGAACTACGCACTCGCTCCCCGCGTCTCGCTAACTCGTTTCTAGTTCTAGCTTTACTCGTTACTCGTTAATCGTTGCCGGTGAGACAAGTTCCTTAGGGCATTTGGACATTACGTACAACCAAGCATCGTCAATAACTTCTCGAGGTAAGTGGGATAAAGCTACACATCGTTTTATATGTTTTCGAGTAAGCTTGGATGTTGTTATACATAACTCATTGGCTTTTCGCCACAAGCACCTTGAAAAATGGAAGTAACAACCACTAACAGGTACATCAGGAAAAACGGATTCAATAGCCTGAATTGCTGCCATTTCGTAATCAAGAGTAAATGATTTTGGTTTCCACTCTGGTATCTGACTTTTAATTAATCTCAACATCAATGCATAAGTTTTTTTAAATTTATTAGGGAGTAAAGCGAAAATTACAGGCACTATATTGTTGTAGGTTTTATTACTATTTATATCAATGTGTAATGAATATAGTTGGTAAAACGGATGAAGGCAGAATTTAAACGTACCATCACAAAAGACGTCATAGGTATTTGTTGCTAAAAGAGTTCTAACGGCTTCATTGCAAAAAATTATTATTCTGTTCTGGGATTGGTAGTCAGCAAACACGAAACTTTTAAATCTTTCTGGAATTATAACACTTTTCACTTTTTTAAAACAAACTTTTGTAGCACCCAACACTTTATTCCTATGTTTATAAAATTTTGTTTTCACGCTTGAAAATTTTGGGATTTTCTTGATTAAATCAAATGAACTGTTTTTTATGTCAGCTATGGTTTCTCGGTAGATACTTGGAATTGGGGTCTTGATATCTGACACAACTCTTTTATTACAGTTTTCAAAACGTATGTCGTAATCGTTAGCTGCAAGATCCGGTTGGCAATCATGTTTATCTTCTCTTTTTATTAGATTAGTGCAAGTAATAATTAAAGCCCTTTCGGCGCACAATGGGGATTTGGTAGCTAAGTGTACACGTACCCATTTTGCGAAATCCCCATTTTGCGAAATCCCCTTTTTGAGAAATCCCCATTTTGCGAAATTCCCTTTTTGAGAAATCCACTATTTGAGAAATCCCCATTGTGCGCCGAAAGGATTAAAGCTGCCTTACAAATGGCGCTTTGGACTTTTGCTCGGAGAAGCACCGGATTTCCTCTTTTCGATGTCACCAAATCAAATTTTATGGGCTTTTGAGAGCCGCTCGGTTGTTGCTCTGCCATTTTGCCTGTAAAAGATAGACAATTTAACACAGGCAGTTGCTACTTAAAGGACAATAGAAAACAAATATGGGGTCTGGGTTCTAATAAAACTATGGTCAAATGTTAGAGCTTTCTGATATACAACGTCTTAAAGTCGTCTCAGTCTAAAATATTTAGACTAAGACGACCTTGTACTTTATGGATATTTGTAGGTACAATAGTAATTATACATGTATATCACTTTAAAGCATACAAGATTTATTATTCGTGCTGGATATCAATGACAATTACATCATTTAAAAAACCTGCATTTACAAAACACTGGCGACAACTAGCGACACTAGCCGGTGGTCGCCATTTGCAAATGCGCCTGGGCCGACGGGCGGTATGGCGGGCAGAGAAGGGAGCAGGTAGGAAGCTAAAGAATGACTATACAAAATAATGTTTGAATCTGGATAATGTATATTTTGTAAATGTATGTAATGATCGTGGTTTACTTCACCACGATCATTAATTGCTTAAATTGGG
Source organism: Trisateles emortualis (assembly GCA_947095525.1). Lineage (NCBI taxonomy): Eukaryota > Metazoa > Arthropoda > Insecta > Lepidoptera > Erebidae > Trisateles > Trisateles emortualis. Next base: position 954,021 of record OX352756.1, read on the forward strand.
ATCACTTTTATGGCAGTATAATAAGTAATATAACTCCGAAAGTGTTGACTTTTAACCTTAGTTGTAATACTTAGTTTTATTCTGAATAAAAATACCTATTTATTCACGAGTATAGGCCCACCATTACACCTTGTCCGACACATAGACACCAGGAGTATTTGCTTAACCTATTATAATAATTAAAATATACCTAACAATAAATAAACAAGTAACTTAAAAACGAATCTTTCCAAGAATATGAATAAATTACCTGCAAAAAAATTTTGTAATATTAAAATATTGTTTATAAACTTACCTTAGGATAGCTATTCACAAAAAATTACAGCCACTCACTCACTCTACACTTAGTGTAAACGAAAATTGGCGTGTGCTCTACATCGAACCTTTAGATGGAATATTTTAACAAGGTTTGGGCGAGCGCAACGATGCCACGGGTTGAAGATAAGGATTCTCCGTAATGTACACAATACAAAATTGCAACAAAAGATCTTTTGTTACTTTTTACCCTTTTAACCAATCACGCGTAAGAAAGAGACAGCTATACTTTGTAATAATAGCTTTTGTTTTGTTGTGTTTGTGTGTCAATATGCCGACATGCCGAAAGTAGAGACAAACCGACCCGTGAGAGATCATACATTAATGTTTATTTTATTTATATTGAATATTTTATCTATGGCCAAAAAGTAAAATAGATAATCTTTAATTATGCTTCTGACGTTACTTTAGCTCTAAAAATGGATTCGTCCGAAACACCACTCAAAAATGTTAATAATAATGAAATTCCTGTTTCGACCGGATCGGACGAAACTCAGCGGCCGAAACGCCTACTAAGCCAGTAATCGTGACTAAATCATTGTTCAATATTTTTATCAACTCAAATTGATTTCATATTAGTGATTTTTTTTAAATTAATCCTGTCTTAATGTGAATATATTTTTTTAATGGTGTCAAACTATGGATTACTTAGCTGGTCTACCTCGCCCCAATATTGATACTTTTCAGTTTTCTCCAGTTGGTGCGGATGAGATCAAAAGAACTATCCTTTCCATCAAATCCAATGCTGTGGGCTGCGACAATGTCAGCCGTCGCATGATCATAGCTATCCTTGATCATCTCCTTTTGCCGATTTCCCACATCATAAATTTTTCCCTTGTGGCTGGAATTTTCCCATCCCTGTGGCGCAAAGCGTACGTCATTCCCCTACCCAAAATTCATAATCCTTCTCAGCCTAATCACTTCCGTCCAATATCCATTCTTCCTTTCCTATCCAAAGTGCTCGAGGCCAGTGTCCATAAGCAGCTCTCCAGTTTCATCTATATGAACAACTTATTGAGCCCCTTTCAGTCTGGTTTTAGACCTGGCCACAGCACTACTTCCGCGCTCCTTAAAGTGACTGGTGATATTAGGCAGGGCATGGAGAACACTAAAGTCAGTGTGCTGGCTCTAGTTGACTTTTCAAACGCCTTCAATACCGTCAGTCACGACATCCTCCTATCTATCCTCTCCTTATATATGGTCTCGTCCGATGCCCTGGATTGGTTCTCAACTTATCTTCGAGGTCGTCAGCAGTCGGTCCGCTATGATGACTCATCATCAAGTTGGTGTGACATTGACTCTGGCGTTCCTCAAGGCGGTATTTTATCTCCAATGTTGTTTTCAATATTTATTAATCTCATAACACAAAATCTTCAGTGTGCGTATCACCTGTATGCTGATGACTTGCAGATTTATGCACAGTCTAGAGTAGATTGCGTTTCATCTGCGGTGGACATGATTAATAAGGACTTAGACCACATTAAGAACTGGTCTAACAGGTTTGGTTTGACAGTAAACCCCTCTAAGTGTCAAGCCATCGTCGTGGGCAGCCAAAGGTTAATGAGCGGACTGGACACTAGTGTTCTGCCACCAATTGTTTTCGACGGAACTACCGTAGACCTATGTCAATATGTTAAAGACCTCGGTTTGAATATTGACTCTACTTTAAATTGGAGAGCCCAAGTTTCATACGTGAGCCAGAGAGTTACCGGTACCCTGCGTACTCTATACCCACTAAAAAACTTTCTCCCTTGCAAAACAAAAACGATGCTTGTGCAGACTTTGGTTTTCCCTCTGATCGACTATGGTGATGTGTGTTATTTCGACCTGAATGCAGATCTTCTCAATAAGCTCGACCGTCTTCTCAATAACTGCATTCGATTCATTTTCAATCTTCGCAAGTATGACCATGTGTCTACTTACCGCTCACAATTAAATTGGCTCCCCATTCGTCAGCGCCGTAGTATGCGTGCACTTTCTACCCTTTATACCATTCTTATGTATCCCAATGCCCCGGTTTATTTAATCTCTCAATTTCAATATCGCTGCACGATACATGATAGAAATCTTCGCTCCTCGAATAATCTCTTACTAGCATGTCCTACCCACAACTCTGCGTTTATTCACTCCTCTTTTCCTGTACAATCCATCTTGCTCTGGAATGCCCTCCCTCTTGAAATCAGAATGTCCACTAACCGTTACGCGTTTAGAGGAAAGGTTCGGCAACTCTTACTTCAAAATTTGGCAGAATCATCACAACACTAATGAGTTTAATAATAATATATAATATGTAAGTATATATGTATATAATATATTTATTGTGTTGATTTATATATTTATGTTTAAATATTTTATGATATAATTTTGTCCTTTTATGTTTATATATGTAATTTTAACACTCCAGACGAGAGACTTGTGCACCTACTATAAATAATCTCCGCATCACCCTGTTGGTTGACTGGTAGAGAATGCCTCAGGCATTAAGTCCGCCATTATACATTCTGTGTATATAAAGTTTAAATAAATAAATAAATAAATATATTTTTTTAAAATCTTTACATAAAGAGTAGTGTATCTAAATTATTATTTGTATAATTATTATAATAATGAAGTAAAACATTATATTTAATTAAGACACATCTTTATTTTGTATTAAGGTAACAAACAAATAAAGATAATCAAAAACACATCACTTGTTCGGAAAATAGAATGAACACCTTACATTATTCTAATTTGAGATCCATTAAACTTTGAACAGGTTAGTAAAACGTTTAACAAAGTAGACATTCTTCTTATAATTTAGGTATTAAGTTCTCTTTAATCAGTACTAGACCATTAAGTCTATAAACTACAGGAAAAGTAGTATATTTTTTTATAAATAGCACAGTCTTTGGAAGATATTTTAAGAATGACTTAGTTACAAAAACACGTACTTATTACTCAACATAACAGGCATGAGAAATGTGGGTACTAGGTACCAACAATTATCTGTTTTCACTTAACTTAAATAACCAAAAAAAACTACAACAAAAAGGTAACATTAATAAAGGCATCTAAAACACTTAACTATTCTATTATTATCAGTCTCATCGAGAGGATTAAACTTATTAGTTAAATCAGACTTTTATTTTCAACCTTTACCTAATATCTATTATAGGCATCTAAAACTATAATAGTATTGTTACAGGCTCACCGACAGAATTGTAAACTGTTTTACTTAATTAAATCAGACTTTTTAGTATTATCTATAGTTATCAAAAAACATAAGTATTCAGATTTTCTTCCAAACAATACCGACATACACCTATGTATGTAGGTATTGTTTGGAAGAAATTTCTTCGCGTAATTTTTATTCTATAAATCTAGTGCATTTTTGTAATAAGAATTGACGTAACTCTGTGGAATAATATTCTTATCAATTAGTTCCGTAATGTCCCGCTTTTTATTGGCACCCAATGGTATTTTTTGCAAATACGCTTGTGTCAAAGTTGGAGAAAATTGGTGATCTTGTGTGCGTCTTTGATTTCTTACAAACGCTTTTTTAAAAACTGTCTCTTCATAAGAAGTTTTATAAAAAAATGACATTGGTTGTTGCTTTTCAACGCGAAGTTGTTTGATATCGTGCCATTTTATTTGTTCTCTGTCAACATTAACAGTGAAATTGTTTCCCCATTCTTCTTGAAGGGCTTTCAGATCATAGAACTTGTAAGTGTAAGTTCTTCCACATGATAAGGTTTCCCAGTCTTTTTAGCTGTTCTTATTAAAGTCGCGTATTGTTGTGGACAGTATATCGGGCCTGATTTAGTGTATCGTTTAACTTGTTTTTCGATAACGCTATGCACATTATCGCCTTCATTTTGCGAATGACCACGAATCAAAAATTTATGAGTAATTGAGTTTACTCTCATGGTTGCAACAGCAAATGCGTAGGCAGACAGCAGATATTTATTTTTTTGCTGACCACAGCAGTTGTCACTATAAAATATAAGGTCCAGTTCGGTACCCGATGTACTTTTCTCAACAACCATTTGTATATATTGCAGTACACAGGATCCAATTTCCACAGCACCACGTTTGCCTTCGATTTCGTCCCAAAAGAAGCATATTACATCTTTTGCATACAAGTCACTAATCGTGAAATTTAGGCAATTAATTCTAGATTTATAAAAAAACAAGGATACTTGCCCTTTTGGCAATTGCATCACGGCTTGGAGATCGTAAACTGCAACAACTACATCTGTCCTTTTCTTGTCAGCTTCCTTTTCTGATCTGGACAACACCTTCTCTTTCAAATGTTGGTCATAAGCCTCACGCAGTTTTTGTTGTTCTTCTCCGATAGCATTTTTGAATGTTTCACAAAGATCACACGCATCTTTTTTGGGGATGTGAAACGAAATATTAAACTGTGTATTAAAAATACGATTAAAAGTTGATGACGAAGCAAATGGTAAACATTCATTTTCGCGTAGATCTTTATAATCTCGGTATAGATCCGCAAGTGATCTTTCGCTTGGAATGAATTCTCTCGTTGTTTGTGCTCGAAGGTAATGAGATTCTATTCTGGGGATAGACTTAATGAAAGTGACGACACTTTCTTTTATTTCATTATCTATGGTGGAATGCTGTCCGTGCTTACCCCTCCGGTCTTCTTCCTGTCGTTTTGAAAGAGCTGTCCTAATGCATTGGTCGCTTATGTTTAGTGTAGCTTTAAAAAAAGTCTTGCAGACTCTAATACGAGTGTCTTCAACTTCAAAAATAAATGCAGAATTTAGTGCCCTAAAATTTTGGGTACTGCTGTATCTATATTTAGGCTTAATCTCTTGTGTGTGCCTTACAATGAACTCTCTTTGCCGTTGAAGTTCGCCTAGTCCCCAAAATTTGTCGAACAAAGATTTGCGTAATACTTCACTTATTTTAGATTTGCATTTCAATTTGCAATTATCGTGGCATGGAGGCTTAACCGCTCTTTCAGGGACTCTCTTATTAGTTGAACTTACATAAGCCTTTCCGGTATTTCGACGAGATTTCTTAAGATTTGTGAGCCAACCAGCTGGTTTTCTTGTTCTTTTCCTACCCCTTTGAAGGCTGTCAGGATCAACAGACTGGTCTATGATCGGTTGAGAAGTAGAAGCTTCAACAGGTGGATTTTCGTTTAAAAGATTGGGAGAATCCGGCATGGCAGACGGCACAGAGTTACTACCTATTTCTGTATTACTGCTGCTTGAAGAGCTGCTGGAACTACTAGAGGATGAGCTAGAACTAGAGGAGGAGCTGGAGGAACGAGATCTTTTTCTTGTCTTTTTTTTACCTCTTTGTAGGCTTTCAGGATCAGCAGACTGGTCTATGATCGGTTGAGAGGTGGATGGTTCAGTAACCGGATTGTCGTTTAAAAGATTGGCAGAATCCGGCATGGTAGATGGCACGGAGTTGCAGAGTTGAGTTGGTGGTGTAGTCTTGTTGGGACTATTAGAACTGGAAGACGAGGTAGTACTGGAGGATCGATACCTCTTTCTTGGAACGACGAGTGATGGACGGTAGCTCTCTTTGGGAGGTGGGTTGAAGGGCGGATCCGCATCTGAATCGTCTAAATCGCTACATTCGCTGTTAACCGGAGAAATATAGTACGATGGTTTCACCTGGGTGCTGGCTGATGGTGGTGCTAACGTTGCTGGATTCTTTTGTGACTCCATGGTGCCATTTTCAGAGATTTCTTCCATCACCATGGTGGTATTTGAAGGTGTTGTGGAATTCTCTTGGAGTTGTTTCTCCACATGACTGCGTTCAGGCTCATTTGAACTGGTCTCCATCACCTTCTGTAGAAGTAAAAGGCCACGGCCCCTCATCATCTGTAGCAAAATACGAAGAAAATACGAAGTTAATAAAATTCACGAATACCAAATTAACTCAAAAAAGTTTATAAATTGCAGTATTTTATTAAAGAATTAAAATTTATTAAATCAGTTTCAAAAATACAAAGGCAACTCTAAATATTCCTATAACAAAATAAACAATAGCATTTATTGTTTTAGAATAAGAGCGAATTTAAATTTAACCAGCAATAACAGACCAACTCAAATAGTTCCAAATAATTTCACCAACACTAAACTATTATTAGTTAGTAAAACAAAAATTACTTACATTCGTCAACAATACTGGTATAAGTGGAAATAGTTTGAAGAACACCCAAGAAACAAGACCGATTCAATCACGAATACAAAATCAACTCAAAATAATTCACGCTTTATTACTGCGGTTTGCCACGAATACAAAACTAAGTCGAAATAATTTAGTCTTTGTGCGAGTTGACAGCATATTCCCCTGCGGCTGACATGTCGTAACTGGTGATGCGTTACTGTTGTTGGTGGGGGGTGACCGTGGAGCTACTCAGAAAGACTGACTTACAGCGCCATCTAGTTTTTTAGGAATGAAGTTTGTACACAGGTGTCTTTGGAGTTTATGTAGTTTTCGGCGCTGATTCCGATAATTGCAATAACTCAATTTTGGATTATTTTGAGTTGTGCTACCCTTCATCTAGGTGTGCGAAATTATGAATACAGTTGTACGACATGTGTACAGTCTTTGTACTTACTTGAAAACATTTGTACCTTAAAAGTTTCCTTCCGTGCACTTTCATAACTAAGTTCTGTTAACCTTTTAACCGCCGTAGCATTTTTACTGAACGTGCCTCCACCGCCGATCATATAAAAGCAATCTAAACCAATTAGTGCTTACAAAAATTATCTACAATCGATATGATTTTGTTGATATCTGTCTTACTGTACAATAAACATTGTCCCATCTCTAAAATTGTCAGTTGCCTATCTCTGACGTCATATGCGGTCTTATTTATACGACTACGGCGTAGGTACCTATTACCACAGTCGTGATACAAGGGACCTAGTAGAGATGTTCAACATGTTGACTTGTACTTGTTGTACCTACTAGAAATAAAACAAGCGTTAATTTTCGTGGTGCTTGTTCTTACGTTGTAATTATAAAAGTTGAGCAACTTCGAGTCTGTAAACACTTCTGAGTTGCATAGGTCAAACAGTACAAACTCAATACCTACTCTGAAGAAACAGAATAGATAGATTAAGAGAAGGTTTATGAAATGAAAAATAAAATGATATACTAAGGGTGTTTTTAATGTCGTGCGGATTTCATCACGCGTGCGGGATTGCCCCGCATGAGTGAGCCCCGCAAATGTCCTTTTCATACAAGTATTTATTTTAATGCGTGGAATAGGCACGCGGGACGCGGGGGCAGCAGCACGCACGCGGGGCCCCCGCGTGCGTGAGCGCTTCTATGAAAACCAGTGAGCGTTTTACTGTCGTGCGATGTCATACTTTCTAGCGGTGACATGACGTTTTACGAAGTTCATTTTTTTGTCAAGAAATGTACCAGATGTGTACTTAATTGTACGCTATATATAAAAAAATGTACCTCAAAGAATAAAGAGAAAACAACAATCGAATTGTCACCGCTAAGAAGTATCCTTCCTGGCGGGCGCTATCTATTTCGCCGAGTACTAATGGACCTTTTGGTTTTGCGGTTAGCCGGAAAAAATGTACTAAGTAGTTATTTGAAATAAAACAAATTTGATGTTAAATTACTATTATTGTTGAATTTTAAATAATCACACTCTTATGTACATCAATAAATGACATGTAATCGCCTTGGTAGTGGTTGATTTTGATACTTTTTTGGCCATATCATCAAATTGTTGCCATTTCTCATTCAATTGGCAGTGCGCTCGGTAGTGACCATTTCCACCAGGAATGTACTCAATAACAGATGTAAGTCTATACAACTTATTTTGTAAAGTTATTTCGTTTGGAATATCTTTAATGACTATTTTTTCATCCAGTTCAAAGAAAATAGTATGGTCAGAAGTTTTGCATCGTAGTGTAGTATTCCCTTTGCATAAATTGTAGTTGCAAGGAGAGATTTCTTCTTGTATCATTGAAGAGGCAGATTTTTCCAAAGCTAATAGCCCTTCATCAGCTAAAATTAATACATTCAATGGTATGATTGCAGAATATCTTTGAAATGAAAGATCACAAACATCACAAGTTTTTGTTGTGCATGTGCTATAAATTTCTTCAAAAAGAACCTTTTCAAGAATATATGTGACATTGCATATACAGTCAATGAGACCTGACCTGAACCCTATTGAGAACGTCTGGGGAAAAATGATCCAGATATGGGATCATGAACAACCTCGCAGCACGGAAAATTTGCGACGACATGTAAATACACATTGGGAATTTTTAAGGGGTGGTGAATTTTGCAACAATTCAGTCCGATCAATGAGGCAACGTCTCCTCGATGTTATTAATGCAGATGGTGGTTATACTCGTTACTAGTTATAATTAAACGGGTATTATCGTAATACCTAATACTCTTCGAACTTCAGGTAGCAATAAGAATAAATTAATTTCTGCTATAGAGACATTCTTGTTATTTTTAACATTTTTTTTAAGTTACGCATTAAACATTAAAATAACAAAATATTTTATTTTTAACTCTTAGGGTCCCGAATCCAAAGGGTGCTAGCGATGCACTATTAGTACTAAACCTCCGCGTTTTGTTTGATCCACAAAGTAAAATTTTGAAAATTTTCATACAGAAAAAATGCGAACATAAACTGCTACAAGATAGAATAGTGTTTCCATTGTATTACCAACTTAATGTTAAACTCTTTGTGTGGTTAGATAACATAAGTAATATATTTAAAAAAATAGATATTATGCATAGATACCATTGAACGATGTGTCCGCCAACATAATAATGAACTCCTTGGTTGTAAACATAATATTGGAAACTATATTGCTAAGATATTTTGAACAGTTTGGGTGCCTATAACTATGTGACAATTCTAATTACGTATATGAATTTGAATTTGTGTACTTCAGATTATTTTGAATACTATAGACGCTTATATGAATTTGGCGCTGACTGTACCATAACGTTTGTCCAAAGGGGTATTTTAGCAATAATTTTTCTTAGTGAATCAATAAAAGAAGGCAAATAATGCAAATTATCATGATCAGTTTCATCACTTATATCGGAATGAATTTTTTCAGTTGCAACAATATTGTCAAACCATGAAATAATACTAAAATCTTCAGTCTCAATATCGTCTAAGTTGAATTCATTATCGCCGTTTTCATCTGGTTCTGTTAAAGTTTCCATATCTTGTACATATTTAGCCATTCCTTTTAATTCTTCTTTAGCAACTGCACACCTGCTTTTATCATTATTCTTGTGCACACTATCAAATCTATGTAACGCAACAATCACTAAATTCTTTATTATCTGCTTTGCTTCTCCATAATTACAACAATATTTTAACATGAGGAGGTAATTTACGTAATAATATTTCACCCTCTTATCAAGAAATTTGAAACAATTTAATCCATATAAGTTTTTGACATAATGAGACGTATCTAAACGTATAAAACATTCAGGAAGAAAGCCCGTGCCACTTTCTAGTATCAAAAAACATTGTTTTATGTAATCCTTTAATGAATTAAATTGGGTAAAAGCTCGTGTAATTGCACCGATTAATGCAGACGAGTCATCACAAACAACTTCATCCGGTTTTTTTTTTCATATTATTTATCCATGTTCTAAGCCAATCGTAAATACAATCTAATGTATGTTTTTCTGATATCATTTGACACAACGGTATTGACCCATTTTTTGTTTTCATCAACACAATGTAAAGAAATAAATGTTTTGGCTTATAACTTTTATCGAGTTCGCAAGGGGGAACTATATTTTTAAATATAGAGCCCGTGGCGTCAATACTCAGAACTGTGTATAATTGTGAAGCCATGTTCTTGAAAAAATCTAATTGCAGTTGAGTCCAATAATATACAAAAAATGAATATACTGAAAATGTTCGAATTATTGTTTTAAATGGTTCAGTAAATGCCATTATCCACAAGGAAACGATGACGATTTTATGGTAATACTGTGAATAACTCTGGTTTCTTATATTTTGCAATGACTTAAGTTTTGGAATAAAAGGTGGTTCTTGTGTTTCAGTGTCTGTTACATGTTTATTTATCATTTTATTTCTTAGCACTATAGGAAACTGATTCTCTAATTTTGTAGCAATTTCTTTCTTTTTGTGTGAAGTCAGTCTGTTTTTAATACCGCCGTGATCTTGTTTATAATTTACGTTAGACATGTGACAGTAAAATCGTATTGTAGATTCAAATTTTTCTGTGTTAATTTGTAATTTCGCTCCACAAACTTTACAAGACCCATTTACTTTAACAGTGTAATCATCATTAGCCAAGTTGTCTTTGTAGACCCAAACACATTTATTTGAGGTGTGCTTCCAAATTAATTCACTAAAAATGTTGGTCCATTTACGTGTCGGTAGATTTTTTCTTCTATAATGTCTATAAGAACACTTCAAAGGGTCATATCTTTTTCGTATATTTTCAATTGGTTTCACTAAGTCCCAATCCTTTAATTCAATGTCAAATGTACATAAATCAGAATCAAAAGTAGTTGAGTCTGTACTCACGTTTGACTGGTTGCTGCTTGTTGAGGAAGAATCAATCCCGGTACCATTGTCACAATTACCAACATCACTGCAAACCACATCTTCTTGAAATAAATAATGAAAATTCCTTTTCACTGATATATACAATGCTTTTGGTGACATTCGAAGGTTAAGAGTTTTAGAAACATTTTTATAAACCTCACTTGAACAGTTTGGGACATTATCAGTTTTAAACAAATGTCTATACGACTCCAATGCAGATTTTTGCTCTTCTAAACTTACGGATAAACGTTTTCCACGTTTCATTATATTATTTAACCACAAAACTTAACGCAGATATAATTACTTGACCGTCCTATTAGTCGATGAATTTGTAATGCGATACGAGGGTACTTGAAAATATTTTACTGATGCAGGGTAACGCCGTGTTCTATTATTGTTGTAAGTACCCTCTTTATACAATACAAATTAAGTCAGCGCATTAGGTAGGTACGTACTGAATAGTAACTGAGAATAAACAGGAAACTAGGTATAGCTACTGGTTACTCATTAGGCAAATGTATAGACCGTAAATAGATAATAATATACATATCTATTACATATTACTGTAGATTTATTAATAAAAACCATAGTCATAAAAGGTATTCCAAATAAATTAATAAATGGATACACACAGCGCCACCTAGCCCCAATCTAAGTCAATACATGTGATAAAAATAAGTAATATAATAATAATAATTATTATTCTCACATTCACACACTGCCATCTAGTTCCAAAGTAATCATTAACTGATAAACATAATTAGATACATTGTTTTTATTTCAAATAACTACTTGCAAGTACATAATGCCCCATATTATATTATAAAATAAATGTACACTTGCACATTTTTTCCGGCTAACCGCAAAACCAAAAGGTCCATTAGTACTCGGCGAAATAGATAGCGCCCGCCAGGAAGGATACTTCTTAGCGGTGACAATTCGATTGTTGTTTTCTCTTTATTCTTTGAGGTACATTTTTTTATATATAGCGTACAATTAAGTACACATCTGGTACATTTCTTGACAAAAAAATGAACTTCGTAAAACGTCATGTCACCGCTAGAAAGTATGACATGTCGTGCGGAGTGCACGCGCTCGTTGTACAGTTAATCACAATGAAAATTGATACGAAACGTGTCATAATTGAAGTACATTTGCGGCCTTGTTTATGGGATAAATCCCATGAACTATATAAAAACAGAGATGCTAGAGGTGCTGCCTGGGGAGAGATATTAAAGGAACTAGCACCAAATTTCGAAAGTTTGAGTGACGAGGAAAAGAAAAATGCAGGTCATAGTGCGTGGCAAACTTTCCAGCAAGAATCCTCCTTTCAAATAATAGGCCATATTGTGATCTTGTCTTCTTATTCCGTCTTTTGTAAATTAAGTAAATGATTAACAACTTTCTGAGTTTGTCGTCCATTGTACACAACCACAACGCATAGCAACCCGCATCAAACTAGATTATATGCTATCGGGTTTCACGCTGCGTGAAATTTTCTGCATGCGGGGCAATCCCGCACGCGTGATGAAATCCGCATGAGATTAAAAACACCCTAAGTTTATTTAACCCTTTACCGCATGGAATTTTTAATTTTTTTCAAAAAAATATATTATACTTTATAGGCTTAGAATGACTCGAGAAAAATAAAAATAAAAAAAATTACGTACTTTCAAGAAAGTTACAGTCAAAAAACCGTTAGTTCCAGATCTGGAACAACATGCAATACAGCATACATAAATTATGGTTCCAGATTCGGAACATCATGCAGTTTAGATAATTTGGAATTGGTGGGGTACTAAAAAAAACACATTATTTTATAAAGAATATAATAGTATATTTTAGATAGTATGAAATTGAGTAAAACAATTACGATCTTTGTTCAGGCACAAATAACATTTGCACTTTTGGCAATATATTTGGGATTTTTGCTTACATCCCACCATCTTACACCTTTGACGATCAGACTTCGGGCCAGTGGTTAAATCCATCCACTGCGATTTCGATTGGAGGCATATCCAGGCGTCGACGTGTGTGTCAGAATGGCTGGTTGCCTGTGGCTTTGGTCTATGAGAGTTGATTAGAAAATTGCTACATAATTGCTTATATTTGCTACATTTAATAAATAATTGCTACATACTATATATATTTAGAAATAACATTTTTTTTTGTACAGCCATCCTGACGTTTGGTTGGCTGGTCGCCTCCTAGTTTAAAGCCAAGCATGCAGAGTTTCCCGAAATGTATTGTGTCAATAATTGCTACATATTTGCTTCATTTATCTAATTTAGTTGTATCTTCAAACATATGTTAAATAAAGGATGTAGCAATTATTTTAATTATCCCAAGGAAAAGTGCCTGATAAAACAATTAAGGCAAATAGTTGCAGTGTGTCTTCAGTCAACGGTATTGCTACTTTAGGAGGCTATTATTGCTACATTATGTTATGAGTAGATACGTAAGTGGAAGTGGTGGCAAGTGGAAGCACATTAAAAGGATATCGTAAATAAAAACGTCGGGTCGTTCATAAGATTCATTTTAATAATATGACAATTTACTTTAAAAATATTCAACTATTAATTTACTTAATTTCCATATATTATTTTTTCGCATATATTACAATGTGGTATTAGCTTCTTTTTACTCTTCGTAACTTTTTTCGATTGGTCATCGTAACATTTCCATTCTGAATTTCGTCTGCAATGAGCTTTGTAGTGACCAATTAGTGTTTCACATACTGGGGGCTCGAATTCTATTATAGACAGTAAATCAAACTCTGATCCTTGTAAAAAAAGAGATGTTGGTGTATCATCTATTGAAATGAATTGATTGGAATTAAATTCAAATGCAATAAGATCTCGTAAAGATACACTAAATGATTTAACACCTTTACATTTACTACACCGGCATTCTGTAAGTTCTTGAGAATTAATTAAAGTATTTGCGGCTTCTTGTAAATCATTAATGGTTGAATTTATATCAACGTGTAGAACAGGTATCTTACGCTGAACTCTATTGATTTCACAATCTGATTCTGTACAATGTTCACTTTCATCTGCACTGTATATACAATCTATTAAAATGCGTTCAAATATATTATTTACATTGCACTCACATCTCACTTCCACAGAAGATTCTTGTTCAACTTTTGAAAAATAGACTTGCGCCATTTCAGATCTTATTTTGTATACTTCTTCTGTATCTCTTCCACTCATGAGTTTGACTAGTTTACAGAATACATTTTCACTCTTATGTATTGTTTGACTTATACGATAGCCATCGATATATGCTATAGCTAAAGCCTGACATACCGAATCAATCGCGCAAGTATTTCTCAATATAATATATTTTTTACCAATTTGTAGCCTGCTTCCGTTAGACAAAAAAATAACTGGCTTCAAAGTTTTTCTTTTTTTAGTAACATTTCCTTTCCCTTTCCAATTTTCGATGAAGGTAGGGTCCTCAGCAAAAATAGAATCAGCAGTAAACTCTTCCTTAGGCTCCTTAGACTGTAATTTACTTTTCCGCGTAGATGTTATGGAATCCCGTTTTATTTCCTTCTTAGGAAAATCTGCTTCAGTATTTCTTTGTACAGTAAGATTCGGCAGTAACGATATTCTCGGTGCAACTTTAACCTCTCCTTTTAAGAATTCTAAATGTTTCATAATGAATTCATCTGTTCGTAGTCTGTGAGATTTGGTGCTTAGATGTAATAGCAGTCTTTTTATAGTTTTAAAATATGATTCAACATTTGAAGAAGTAGGTGCCTCAATATCGGAATCATAAATATTCTTCATTACGTTTGACCACAAAGGAAACAAAGTCAGTAAACGTGATAAAATTCCTATAAAAGCAGGATAATGGTACAAATTGTCATGACTGCCTATATCTTCAGTATCTAGTGTTACGAGTAATTTTTCTGTTTCAATTTTTGTGGTAAACCATTTAAAAAATCTGTTCTCTTCACTTAATTTGGTATTGGTTTTATTTTCAAACACTGATTTTTCCACAGCTTTAGGCAGATCATTTATTTTATTACTATCCTGAATCACTATCTCTGTATCCAAAGTCTGAAACTGATTCAATGTCTTTAATCGACTCTTAGAGTACGTTCAGATGACAAGCGCTCAACGCGCGATCAATGCGCGTAAAATTTTTGTATAGTGTTTACATGACACGCGCTTGTCAGGCGTCGAACGCGCGTTGCCGCGACCGTCATGGTATTCAGTACAGTTCTTATACAGCTCTTATTCTTGTTGAAGATGGACGTTGAAACAGTTTTAACAGTGATTCTATACCGACGGCTGAAACGACGCGACAGAAGACGCAGATATTGGGTCCACCCAATTTTGTCACACAGGCTGACTGAAAGCCAGTACATAATTTTGTATCCTAAGTTAAGGCAATTCGGACCCAAATTTTTTAACTTTTTCAGAATGTCCATCAAGTCATTTGATGAGTTACTGGCTCTCATAAACGATGAACTCGTAGCAGATAGAAACGCTGTGCGATATTGCATTTCACCAGAAGAAAAACTCATAATAACATTGAGGTAAGTTTTTTATTAATCAACATCTATAAATCAATGAAATCAAATCAACTTGTTCAGAAAAGAAATTTAAAAAAAATTTTGTTAATCGCAGAATAACTCTAATTCCGATTCACTGCTGACAGTTGGTGCTGGCGACGGAGTGTGTGTTACTGGCGATCCCATTGCTGTAGTATAACCATAATGTGCTAAATTATTTGGCACACTAGATTGCTGTGATTGATAATGTTGAAAGTCTTCAACAGAAGCTTGATTACGCTGCTCTTGTGACAAATAATTTCTTCGTTGTGGTACCGGGTTACGATAATATTGATTTTCAAATGTCTGATGTTGCGGTCCTTGTAGGACATTTTGGTTTTGCAAGATTAAATTATAAATGGCAATTTTAGTCTGAAGTCGTCTATATTCCGGATTTTTTTAAATCTCTGTAACTAGTGACAAACAAAACAGCTTATCTTCATCATCATCATCTTCTTTTGGATGTGAAACATTTTTCTGTGCTAAACTCTGCTCTAAAATGCTTGCAAATCTTTCGTCAGCAGAGCTTATTTTTTGTTTTTTTCTTGGAGTAGATTTAGGACTCTTGAAGGCAGAACTTACTCCTATTTCAGCAACTTCAGACGAAGCTGATGCATTTTCTGCATCGAAACTACTTTCTGTATCGTTGTTGGCTATAGATGCCTGTAGAAATCGTAGTCTATTATAATGAATATAAGACGAAGTTTTGGAAGCTCCTGATCCCGATTTAACAGTCTTCATTTTCTTCACCTCTCTCATATAATTATCTCTTAGACTCTTCCATTTCTTTTGCAGGGATGACGCTGAAAAAAAAAACAGTATTTAGTAATAGTATATGTTCTTTTCAGATATTTGGCCACAGGATGTTCACTTGGGACATTAAGCTACGATTATAGAATTGGCAAATCTACTGTGGCTACCATAATACCACATGTATGTGAAACTATTTGGAGAAAATTGAGACTCATTGTTATGAGTGAACCAACGATAGAAAAGTGGTATGAAATATCCACGATATTTGAAAAGAACTCAAAGTTTCCCCATTGTTTGGGAGCCTTGGACGGGAAACATATACGGTTAATCCAGCCTGAACACTCGGGTTCCATGTATTATAACTACAATAATTATTTTTCGCTAGTTTTAATGGCGCTAGCGGATGCAAACTATTGTTTTGTGTGGGTTGACATAGGTGCCTACGGTAAAAACAGTGACTCAGGTATATTCAAGAATTCTTCATTGTACAAAAAGCTGACAGAAAGGTCATTAGACCTACCTGAGCCAAAGGCAATGTTAATACAAAATAGACCGACAGTGTTGCCATATGTGATAGTGGCTGATGAAGCTTTTGGCATGATGGAGAATTTAATGCGGCCATATGGGGGAAGGTCACTAAGTTATGCTAAAAAAATATTTAATAACCGTTTGACATTAGCACGCCGGTATGTTGAATGTACTTTTGGAATAATGTGCAATAAATGGCGCATTTTACATAGGCCGTTAGATGTCAACATCGGATTTGCAGAAAAGATAGTAAAAGCGATATGTACACTACACAATTATGTCAGAATGAGGGATGGCTACAATTATGAAGATACACTGTATACCCCACCACTAGAAAATCTAGCCTCACATTATACCGGGCGTGCTGTGCGGCAGGCGGATAATGATCGAGTACATTTAACAAATTATTTCATCAACGAAGGAAAAATTGATTGGCTAGATGGCAATATTTAATTTCTAACACAAACTGATTGTGAATGTAAATAAATATATGTACTCACATAATAATTTCTTCTTTTCTGCATTGTCATCTCCTTCACAAAATATGAGGACGAGTTCTTCCCAAGCCTGTCTCTTAAGGTTCCTATTTGAATAATCGCTTTTTGTCATGTCCCAAATCGCAGGACGTTTCTCTATTTCATCTATAAATAATTCCGTATTAAAAACTTCGGTTTCCATTTCGGACGATTTTTGGACGGACTGATACTGAAGAACCCTAAAATACGTCTATCCGCGTCGAAAGCGCGCGCTCAACTGAACGGAAATATAGAAAACCAATGATCTCAAGGCACGCGTTGACGCGCGCTGACAACAGTCGAGCGCTAGCGCAGCGTTCAACGCGCGCTGTATTAAAACGCGCGTTAGCATGTGTACAGCCTGAATAAAATGTATGTAGTTGTAAACGCGCGTTATCAAAACGCGCGTTGAGCGCTTGTCATCTGAACGTACTCTTAGCCAACTCACACCTAGAAGGAGTATTGGATTTATTAATGCCGTCGTGTTCATTCAAACAAACTGTAATAATATCTTTCAAAATTTCTTTGGCTTTTTCAAAATTTACGCATTCCTTCAACGCTAACAGACATTTAATATAAAAGAATTTTACTCTGTTGTCGACATGTTTAAAACAAGTCAAATTAAAAATGATTTTAACAAAATGACTAGTGTCTATTCTAATGTAGCAATCGTCACTTTTTTCGTCTTCCTCCAGTTTTCTGTAAGATTCTGTAACATATTCTTTAGTAGAGTTATGTTTCGTAAATGCTTTTACGCAAGCACCAATCAGCGCGGATGACTCATCGACGATGATTTCGTCTGGTTTTGGATTGCTCACGTGCCATGCTTCCAGCCATTTGTATATAGTGTCCATAGACTGGCTTTCTGATACCATTAGGGTAAGTGGGATACTACTGTGACCTTTATATGTTTTCATGACACATGCATAAAACAAAATGTGTTTGGTGATTGTGACATTATTTAAAGGACCAAATGGTTTGAAAATGCTACCGGTGGCGTCTATACTAACAATCAATTTAGCAGCTTTTTTAAATTCTTTGCAATATTGATCTTGGCAAGGGTCCCAATAATAAATATAAAATGGATACACTGAGATATGTTTAATAGCTTCTTTGTAAGGCGATATTTGGGTCATTAGCCATAATGAAAGTATTTGGTTTCGATGAAAAAGTGAGCTACTCTTGTGTTCGTGTTTTATTTGACGTAAGCACCCTGTTGTTGGTAAATGAGTAGGTTCAGGCTCATCGGAATTAACAACTAAATTTGCCATTGAGTTACGATATGAAATAGCGGATACATGTTTAAGTTCTTCAGCTATTTCAGTTCGTTTTACAGGTGATAGTTTTATTTTTTTCATTGGAGGATGAATGAAATTTTCGTCGTAATTTGTTATTATGCATTTGCACTGAGCTATTTTATCCGAAGGCCAGCTAATAATAACTTTCGCATCAGCTTCACATTGTTTACAAGATCCGATGCACGTTATATTGGTGTTCATAGAAATAGAATACTGTTTAAATGTCCAAGTGTGTGCTATTGGATGGACCTCCCAAATTTTTTCACGCAATTGATGGGCCCACTGATGTTTAGGCAAAAGATTTCTCATTCTAAAAACAGACTCAGATCCCTTATTTAATTTTATGCGTTTAGCTATTGGTTGCAGACGCTCCCATTGATACGTATCAATAAAAAAATCATAAATGACTGTTTTTCCAAGCGATTTGTTGTCCACGTCTTTGCAGTTTTTTTCTTCTCTATTATCACATTTATAAAAAGTAATTGGGCTTGGTTCTTCACAGCAAATATTGTCTTTTGGGCTAAAGAAATAATCAAAATTTTTTTTCACCGAAAGGTACAGTGCCTGTTTCGTAATCTTATTGTCTAAGGCAGTACTAATTTCACTAAACAGTGGATCAGTAGGTGCTGGTAATTCGGACTTACTTGAAAAATACTTTTTGTATTGCAAGAAAACCTTTTTTTGCTCTTCGAGTGGCACAACGAACTTTCTTCCCCTCTTCATCGTCACAAACACCAAAACCACTGATTTTATAATAGTTACCCAAAACACGAATTAAAAATTGTTTCTATAGGTAGGTACTTGTTCCTTATAATAACATAGATCTATTTAAATTGTCGAATAAAATTAAATAAGCCTAGACTGTGATTCCAATACGATATCTGCACAAGCAATGACTAAGAATAATTGTTATAATGATAATTATTGGATTATTGAGGGTAGGTACATATTTTTGTTTAACGCAAGAATCGCATTACTTACGCTGTTACCAGAGCCTAAACGATTAAACCGATTCAACATAACCAAGTATTTGCCTTAATTGTTTTATCAGGCACTTTTCCTTGGGATAATTAAAATAATTGCTACATCCTTTATTTAACATATGTTTGAAGATACAACTAAATTAGATAAATGAAGCAAATATGTAGCAATTATTGACACAATACATTTCGGGAAACTCTGCATGCTTGGCTTTAAACTAGGAGGCGACCAGCCAACCAAACGTCAGGATGGCTGTACAAAAAAAATATGTTATTTCTAAATATATATAGTATGTAGCAATTATTTATTAAATGTAGCAAATATAAGCAATTATGTAGCAATTTTCTAATCAACTCTCATAGACCAAAGCCACAGGCAACCAGCCATTCTGACACACACGGCGTCGACGTCTTTTTATTTTATTGATATTCTCAATGTCTTGGTTCAAAGGGCGTCCTCTTTTACGTGTCGTAGGAGTAAAAACTGTTACATCTTCTTGCATTAAAATATCCGCCAAAATTAATTTGAAGTCTAGTAAAGGCAAATAAGTTTGATCATCTTTCTGTTTCATACGTCGTCTCCATAATAACCAACTATTGACACAGACGAGGTCAACAAAATGGAAAAATAATCTGTGGTACCATTTCTTGCTCCTAATTTTTATTCTATAAAAGCCTAACATTGAATCAAGCAAATCCACACCACCCATGTATTTATTATAAATTGATATAGACTTTGGGCAAGGAATATCAATTCTAGTCTTATCTTTCCTTACGAATCTATTGACTGTCGCCATTGGTTCTTTGCCGACATAAGATGAACATAAGCTGACTACCTTGTTGTCGACCCAAGTAGTAACCGATAATTGGACGTCATCTACGACTGTAGATTTCTCCACACAATAACCACGTTCACGTTTCATCAAGGCTTTTTTCTGCAAATCAAGACCTGGTGCTCTATTCAGCTGTATAGTCCCTAAAGGAAGGAAACCTTTTTGATGTAAAGTAGCCATTAGTGGCAAACTTGTGTACCAGTTATCCACAAATATTTTGTAATTTAAGTTATTTGGAACGGTCTGCAACAACCTTTGAACGATATTTCCCGGTACTCCTAGATCTGAACAATTTTCTGGCGGTCCAGAATGCTTTCCCGAGAACACTTCAAAGTCATAACTAAATCCACTAGATCCGCTCAACACGTAATTCAAGTAACCCCACTTATGTGGTTTTTTGGCATTGTACTGTCTTATTCCTGATGTACGAGCTTTAGTAGGGATCATTTGCTCATCAATAGCTAAATATTGTTCCTTTGGGACTTTTAAGAGCCTATCGCGTAAGGGCCAGGCCACAACAGTGCGTTGCGGCGTCGCATCGCAAAAACAACATTGCACAGCTATGCGATGCGATGTCGTAACGCAAAAATTTCATCGGATACGACATCGTACGACAAGACGCTAACCGTCAGTTCAGTTTCTAGTGAGACATGGACCGCACTACGCGTGTTCTACTTCTGCTTGCGTTAAGGCGTATTAAGAAAAAGAAACAGAAAAGAAAGTACTGGGTGCACCCATTACTGACAATTATGAATAAAGATGGAAACCACTTCAAAAGGAAATATGAGGCGCTAAAAGTGGACGAGGTTACATTTTTCGATTACTTTAGGATGAGTGTAGTAAGTTTTGAAGAACTTCTTAGTTTGATAAAGCCTCATTTACAAAAGAAATACATATTTAGAAAACCCATCGAACCTCTGGAGATGCTGGGATTAACTGTAAGGTAAGAAAAAAATAAACTATTTTTACTATAATCATACTGTTTAATCATTTTCATAATTTAGTGTTATTCAAAACTCGTATTCCGATTGTGTGTCATTCGTCAAATTTGTTAGTTCCTCATCGAAATGAATTTGTTCTGGCTCATTTACATCATCATTCCTTGGCGTTTGTGGAGACGATTGCATAGGTGCCGGTGATGTTTCGCATCCGCTTTGGAAGGCACTGCGTTGAATGGATGTTTGATAGCCACTCTGCATAGGCATTTGAGCTGATTGGTAGCCACTCTGCATAGGCATTTGAGCTGATTGGTAGCCACTCTGCATAGACATTTGAGCTGTTTGATAGCCAGTCTGAACAGTTGTTTGTGAAGTTTGATAGTGGCTGGGATAGTATGATGGTTGGTGTAAATCACTTAATATCTGTAGGACACGACTTTGGAAAATTATTGTTTGATTATCATTCAATTTTTCCAATGATGGCAAAATTCCTTTAAAAAAAGATAAATGTCTACTTTCAGGTGTTTTTAAAGCAGCTATAATATTCTTCTCAAATTCGTCTTCGTCAATTTTTCTTTTACGCGATGCAGGCTGGTAACGTGGCATGACAGGTTGCTGGCTTTGTTGGGTTGAGGTGCTTGGTCTTATTTCTTCATCGTCAAGACTTGATGTTGTTTTATTTTGAGAATTCTTTTTCAGAAATAGGAGCTGGTCGTATAGATGATATTGTTTAATTTTTTTGGCCCCAGCTCCGGATTTACATTGCTCGTTTAATTTTTTTTCGTATTTTGTAAAATTATCCTTGATTCCTCTCCATTTCTTTATGACATCGTTACCTAAAAAAATATGACGAATAATGATTTATTTTGTTTTCTTTCAGGCCAGGTACCAGGACGGGAAATACTTTTAAAGATATGCATTTCACATATTATCGTGGAAAATCTACAATAACAGGAATAATAAAATTTGTTTGTCGTATTGTATGGAACATTCTTAAAAGGTTGGAATTACCAAAAATTACAACAGAGCTGATGGAACAAATTGCTCAAGAGTATGAAAAAAAGACCAACTTTCCTAATTGTATAGGAGCGCTAGATGGAAAACACATTCGTATATTGAGCCCGGATCACAGTGGATCCCTATTTTTCAATTATAAAAATTATAATTCCATTGTTCTATTAGCACTTGTTGATACGAATAACAAATTTATATATGTCGATATAGGTGCATATGGTAAGGAATGTGACTCCACTGTTTTTCTAACTTTGACTAAACGGCAAAGATTCGCATCGCAGATTTGTACGTTGCGGCAGCGCATCGGAAATTTCCACGATGCGTTGTGCGGCGTCGTTGATTTTTGCGATGCGACGCCGCAACGCACTGTTGTGGCCTGGCCCTAATATATTCAAGAATGGGCGTATTTTCTGAAGCTTGTCATAATTGGGATCATCAGGCTTTCGCTCTTCATTTTTGTCAAAAAAATGTAAGAATCTTTTTATCTGCTCGAATTTATTGCATGTCATTACGGACGCCACCTTTTCAATAAATGTCCCGTCTTTCCAATAATGACGCGTGGTAGGAAGGTGTACTACTGACATATAAATTAAAATTCCAATAAATTTCCGGATGTCTTCATGGCTCACTTCAGTCAAATTTTCTGGTGCAATTTGAGTTGCATATATATTACTCTGAGTTTCTATTAAGTTTATCACTGATGATGGAAAAAGAAACTTGAAAAATTCCATGGGTGTTTCTAGTCGCATAATTTCGTCGGGAAGGGATTCACATCCAAGAAAAACGTTACTCGATTCATTATATTCAATGCCTTCATCTGTCCACACTGCCTTAACCTTCTTAGTTTTTTTCACTGTCGAAGATGAAGAAGAAGGCTGATTCCTCATAACTTGTTCCTCATCACCAGAATCAGAATCGCTACTGCTTACTTCACTTTCTGGTAAATAAACACTTTCTAAAGGCTTAGGAATTCTATGTTCATCATCATCTGAAATATCTTCATCCTCACTAGTGTCTGGGACAAAGGTAACAACACGAGGTCGAGTAGACATTTTGTCTGTAATAAAATAAAAAAAACAAGTTACTTAATGCATGATGTTCCAAATATGGCCATAAGTATTTTAGTATGTATTTTCCCCTAACTGCATGATGTTCCATATTTGAAAAAAAAAGAACATGTTACTGCATGTTGTTCCAAATTTAGCACAAACTTCGAAATACATTACAACCAAGATAATCATTTCATTACTTACGTTTCTTTCCATAAAAGTGTCGGGTATCCATTTTTCTATGTCGTTAATCACTTAATTATTTTATTTTATCCTTTAAATAACTTCAAATCTCTCTCCGTAACTTTGCAAACTCACGAAAGTGCAAAATGGCGGAATCGACTGTTTTACCGATCGAGTATGGTGATAAAGGAGTACAATAAATCTGCCATCTGTTGGTGTTTCGATAAAACAGTCCATGAACTGACATATTAATGGCAAACATGATACAAAGATGGCATCACTAGTCATCTATAACGAATTTAAGTTAGTGTGACATATTTGGCACTGTATGCGGTAAAGGGTTAAAATTATCCTTTTTAGGGTTCCGTACCCAAAGGGTCAAAATGGGACCCTATCACTAAAGGTGGGTACAGACTGCTGCAACGCAACATGCAATGCAACACGAAACGAGCATTGCATCAGTGTAGACGCGGGGCGCGCACAACGTGCGCACGAACCGCGCATGTACCTACTCACATCTGTTTCCGAGATGCGCGCGAACGGATCGCTCAGTCTGCAAAAGAACACGCAAAGGAATGGATCGTGACGACCAATTGCGGGCTCTGATGATAGTCAGTGCTTCATTATTAATAGTGAATCATGTGATAAAACGCAGAAGACATCGACGTTGGTGGCGTACAGAGTTGTATAGTCAGAGAGCTGGTGCAAAACTAATGGCCGATATGAGATTAACTGGACAATTTCAAAATTTCTTAAGGATGAGTCCAACGACATTTGAAGATCTACTCAGATTAGTCGGACCAAGAATTTTTCGGAATCGCACACAGTTAAGGGCTCCAATTTCAATCCAAGACAGACTGGCAATAACACTTCGTTTTTTAGCTAGTGGTGACTCTTACACAAGTTTACAGTATACCTTCAGAGTATCAAAACAAGCCATAAGTGGCATTATTACAGAAGTATGCTCCGCCATAATTGAGGAATTAAAAGATTATATCAAGGTAAGTTTTATTCTTAATAAGTCAATTAAAGAATTATCACATCAAATCATTAAAGTCGTCATAGGATTGGTTAGATTCTAGTGACGTTACAGACGATGGCTGTTGGTTCATATATTCTTCGTTCCTTGCCGTGGTATAGCCATAGCGTCCGGCTTGATTTGTATCTGGAGTTTGCGCGGAAGGCGAGGGACGATTAAATCTGGAAGTTCCAGGACGATTAACATATCCGGTCAGATCCACATAATCTTGTCCTTTCTTCTGTGATGCATAATAGGATTCTTGGTATGAACTGGGGTAGTTATCCTGCTGTCGATATGATGATTCATAATAACCTCTGTCAGCCTTCATCAAAATTTCAAAAATTCCATGTTCGACCGAATTCCTGGTTTGAAGGGAATAAGTATTCATTTTAGCTGATATATAGGAAGCGAAAGTTGTAGTTAAATCTGGAGCGCCTGAATTTCCCAACTTATTGGCAGTAGTTTGTAATATGCCCACTACATCGGCCAGTACACTGCTGCTTTCATCTTTTTTTGCTTGTTTAGCTCGCGTAGGTTCATACCGTGTACGTGGAGTAGCAAATTCGTTCTGCAGATTTTCTTCATTAATCGGTTGTTGAACCGCCTCCTGAAAAACATAAAAATAATTTATAACTGTAGGTCCCATCTCTTGATATAAACTACTAGATAGTAGATATAACTCTCCAGGAAGGTAGGTATCGTGGCACCGATGGACAAATGTCGAAACGACTAAATATTTAGTTCGTATTTTAGTCTAGTTCAATATAGCTAGCAATAAAATCAAGAGATGCTCACTATAATGGCACCTCAAAAATTGTCACCAGCGAGTGTTGGGCTACTAAGTACAATGACTGTCTCGTAGCCATAAATTAAATAAAAGTTTTTTGTTTTATCTTCCAACGACAGAAGAAACTTGGTTGAACATAAGCAAACAGTTTGAAGAGAAGTGGTATTTTCCACACTGTTTAGGGGCACTGGACGGAAAACATGTTGTGCTTGAGGCACCTATCAAAAGTGGAACTGAATTCTACAACTATAAAAACTTCTTTAGCATCGTTCTTTTTGCTTTGGTTGACGCCGATTATAATTTTCTATTTGTAGATGTGGGATGCCAAGGAAGGATTTCAGATGGTGGCATCTTTAAAGATACAAAACTCTGTGAAATGATAGAAGATCGTACAATAAACCTTCCATCACCTGATTCACTCCCACGGAGACATATTCCAATACCATATTTCTTTGTGGGTGATAGTGCCTTTGCTTTAAGTGAAAATCTGATGAAACCATATGCTGGGGCACATCCAAAAGGCACTTCAAAGAGAGTATTCAACTACAGGCTAAGCAGAGCCAGAAGAACTGTTGAAAATGCATTTGGTATCATATCGTCTGTCTTTAGAGTTCTCAGAAAACCAATGCTTTTACAGCCTGATAAAGCTGAGCTAGTGGTTATGGCAATTGTCCTTTTACATAATTATTTGAGACGTCACTCTAGAAATACATATATGAATGACACTGAAGATGAAGTTACGAATGAAGACACACGTAGGCAAAATAATGAAGATATGAGATCACTACAACCTATGAGAAATATTCCTCGACGATCGCCTGCACATTTGAATGCGTTAAGAGATGAGCTCTCCGATTATTTTATGAAAGAAGGGAAGGTTCATTGGCAAGACAGATGTTCGTAAAAGAATCAATCCAGTTTTACTTACCGTGTTCGTTCTCTTTCTCGGTTTGTTACGGTTGTCCAAGAACTTCAAAGAATCAAAGGCAAACCGACATCGACTTTTGTATGTCTCCGAGGCACCTGAAAAAGAAAAAATAAAATAATAATCATGAAAAAAATTAAATAAAAAACATAATTCAGTCATTTAAACATAGTTGTTTTTAAGTAAACTTGACTAATAATAATTAATAATATTTAATAATTAATTTGTGATTTCAATCCATTAAAATATTGTAGTTGTTGTCAAAGTTGTCATTTTGTAGAGAAAAAAGCCAATTTCAATATTAGTCGGCTATGTCAATTTACATTTCAATACACAAACATTTTTGCGGTTTCCAACCTACGATTGTACTAAGAATAAAGTATATGAATAAATAATTAATAGTAAATTATTATTATTTATTTACCTTTTCCTGTTCCTTTCGATTTCTTTTCCTTCGCTTTTTCACGACGGTAGGATGATAAAATACTAATCATTTTACTGTAACATTTTTCTTGTGTTGTTTCCATCAAATTAGCAATTTCCATCCATGCATCCTCTTTAAAATGTTTTTTATAAAAATTCTCATGTTGTGGATTCCACAAAATTTCCTTTGATCTGTACACTTCAATTAATTGAAGCACTTTTTCTTCACTCCACGTAAATGTAACCGCCTCCTCCGCCGCAGTAGCGTCGTCTTGTTCCATGTTCGCGCGCGTCTAGCCGTACACACCACACAACCTGTCCACACTGACGCTCCGCGCATACTGCGCGCCTCTTTGTGTTCGGGGAAAAAACCGACAAATTTCGGGTCGCTACGCGCAAGTGTTGCAACAATCTGTTCGTGCGCGTAGTAGACGCGGTTCGTGCGCGCAAGGCGTCTACACTATGGGAATTCTGTTACTTTACATGATACATTGCAGCAATGTGGACGTCAAATTCTTGCATTGCATGTTGCATTACATGTTACATTGCACCAATGTGTACCCGGCTCTAGACTTCGCTGTCGGAAAACAACAACTGAAATAAACGAAACAAAAAAAATTGGCACTTTGCCGTTTTTTTTTAAATATTAGCGTAGGAAAAAAAAGCATTATGGAGCAGCATATTTTGCGTTCACTTCGTTCGCAATGCGTGTAGTTATTTCCGTAAAAGCCTTCTTGAATATACATTTCAAGTTTTCTTTTTCTCCAAAAAAGTCTTCTGCCAGTATGGTAGCAATAACATTATGCCGTTCTGTGAAACTTAAACTATCATCTGTTTGAGTAAACATTTCTTGGAAATGTTTTTCCGTTTGCGTCGACATATCCTTGGAATATTTATATGTTTGTGTTCCACGACTCACAAACATATCGGGAGTCGAAGTCTGTAGATCTCAAATTGTTACCGTCAGACGGTTCCCAAAAAAAATCTTGCGTTTCAGCGATGCATTTGTCTACGTAATCTAGTAAAATTGATTGGCTGTAATCGGCATCTACAAAAAAAGATAATTAAAATCTATCTGTAAGACGGTTGGTATAGTTTTATGAAGGCGGTTAAGCAATTAGTAATTTTTACCTGTATTGGACATTTTGTCAACTATTTATCTTTAGTTTTGATTTGTTGAACACATTTTGCATCTCTGGCTTTTTCGGTTTGGTATTATTACAGGAAAATGTGTTAGCACATCAGAAGAAAGTATACTGCATTGATTTGTCGTGTGTCGTGGTACCAATACCGATATATTTATGTTATTTTCTATGAGTTGTCTTATCACAGATAACTGGAATTCAGCAAATTGTAATCTTGGTTTATTTTTTATTACTTTAAACAGGAAAATAGTCCGTGTGGTGACGGATTAAGAATACTAATGTCACCACCCCCTTCTATCCCGAGGGTGTCGTAAGAGTCGACTAAGGGAGTAAGTTTAGCAGGCTATCCACCGCAAGAGAGGGAAAACTCGAAACAAAACCCTATACCAACCCGTCTGGCTAGCGTGGTATAGTAGGCTAATATCCCTCCAAATGTTTGGAGGAGACCCGTGCCCAGCAGTGGGACGTTTATGGGTTGAGATGTATGTGTGTAAACAGGAAAAATGCGTTTAGCAGTTGCATGTCAAACAGACGAAATGCAATTTTTTTATACCATTTCCTAGTTTTCCGAATACAAGTAACAGAGCTCATCATCATATCAGCCGTATCGACTGATCCCATGTTTATCGAATATTGGTAGACGCATATTGGTTTCATTATTGGTAATCCAGTATTTCTGTCTTCTTTATCTGTGGGTACCATTACAGAACTATGCATTGTGGACAATATAGTTACAGGCTTTTTGTCTTGCCATTTAAGTGCCATCATTGGCGGGGAGTAAAAAGTTTGTACCTCCTTTTTTTCAATTTTCTAAACTTTGGCATACCTTTTCGGTTAGCTCGTACAGTACCGCAAGCATATGTTTGTCTCTGTTTTAAATATATGAACAATTTTGGAGATGTATACCAATTGTCTACGTACAGTTGCCTATTACAATATAAGTAGTCCGTCATCAAAGTCTTCACCACTGAGCCACTAATACCTAGTTCGGGTATAAATTCGATATTGGTATCCGTACCGCAATAAATAATAAAATCCACTATGTAACCAGTTTCAACATCACATAGTACAAACAACTTTACGCCAAATCTGTTTCTTTTTTTTGGTAAATATTGCTTAAAAGTTAGTCGGCCCTTAAATGGAACTATGCTCTCATCAATGCACAGTCTACAGTGGGGATTAAAGGTGTCTTTAAATAATTTTTGACAATGGTCAATTAAAAATTGTACTTTGTGCAATCTTGAAATATTATTGGGTGCTGTTGAAGTAGCTTCAAAATGTATCATTGCCATAATAGAGCAATATCTGTTACGGCTCATCAAATTCCCATAAATTATAGAATTTAAAAGATAATCACTCGACCAGTGTTCCTCGATTGATAACCTTTTATTTCTAGTAAATAACATAGTGATTGCTAGAAATATATATATATCATGTTTTATAACATCAGTCCAGCAGTTCAATCTAGAATGTACTCGTATATCAGCATGCCGAATAAATGATTGATAGTTTAAATTTGTGCATCGGACTATTTCCTCAACCATAGTTTCATTCGCAAAGTGTTTGACAAATGATAATTCCGTAGTCATCGCTAAAACTTACGCTAGGACTGATACCCGAACAAAAATCATTAAAACTTTCAGAAATTGATGAACACGCTTCTGAAGTCCAGTTAAAAACATAATTGGAATCCAAATCCTGTAATAGCATTATGATATTGTATTAGTTATTTTGGAATAGGAAATATATATATGTATTTCAAATAAATTAACTTTCAACAGATAACCGTATTTAATTATGCTTAGTACAAATACTGACCTCATCAAACTCCACTTCTTCATCTGACTCGAAATCAACATAATTTTCCTCCACTCCTTCTAATATTCTAATTAATTCTTCCGCAGTCGACATCGCAAATATATAATATTTCACAGAAAAACAAAACACTTATAATCATGACGGACGATGACGGGAAAATTTATGATTTTAAGTGGACATGATAGCAAAAAGATAGTATGTCATTGGTCAACCTCTTTAATGAAATGGTCACACGATCTAATGCGAGACGTAATTATTCTAAGTCGAAAGCATAAATTACTAATATTAAATTTAAAAAGCAATTGTTATGATTTGAGCAATATTTACTTTTTGACGACTTTTGTGGTCCAATAGCTTACACGTTGGACTACTGATCTCGAGGTCGTGGGTTCGATACGGTATTTTTGTGTTTTCTTCGGCCTGGTTGTATGTATATATGTACATCTTTACATAGTATAAAATTATGTCGCTTGCGCTGTCTGTCCGCTTAGATCTTAAGCGACTAAACGGATTTTAATGTAGTTTTCAGCAATAGAAAGCTTCAAGAGGAAGGTTTATAATGTATAATAGATGTTTATTGCGCTACGAAGTTCGCTGGTTCAGCTAGTATAGATACAATTAAACTTTTTTAGTATTAAATTATTGTTACTTTGGAAACAAATGGTTTCAATTTTTCAAGTTGGAGTCAAATTTGTATAGGTAAAATTCGATATAAAATTTCAAATGTTGTCACATCACTAAAGACATTGGCTAGGAGGACCTATAACAGAAATGGAGAGCTTTTTCATAATATGTTGCTGGTTTTCATCACGCAGAAAATGTAATAACACAAAATGCAATTTATTTTATAGGTATTTAAAACAATTGTGGAGAGTCCTGTATTGAGATAACTTTGAAAATACAGACAATCACTTCAAAAATAACAGTCAGAAATTGGTCTTATTTATAAGATGGCGGCGGTGCCGGCTAGATGTTGTATGTCTTATATTTCAGACCATGGCGGTTAAAAGGTTAATAGTTTTTCGCTAGGGCTGACACTTTCATACTAAATACGGTACCTACCTACCTAATAGGTAACAGCACCTATCTACCTGGTAGGTAGTCGTTTTAGGTTACGTACTTGACATATACCTACCTACCATTTTTTAGTGTCAGTCTCCTAATATATTATATATGATAATTATCATAAATTTGAAATGTAGTGAAAAATAAAAATCCATTAATGAGATCAACATTTTGTTTATTAATTTACTTAAATATACATAAACAAAACAGAAAATAAATCTTACTTCCAAATTAACATAAAATAAAGTCCTTTAAAATTAAACTTAATTAAAATTTCTGTCAGGCAAAATTAGAAAATATAAAAAATAGACAGTATTAGGTCCTTAAATATTAATCGTATTAATATCTAAGGACGGTATCGTATGGATATATAGGTAAGTATTTTTCCAATAATCAACACAAGTAATACGATAAATAATTACAAGTCATAGCGCTCAACTCACTCACTCTCAAGAATCTTCAAGATTTCATCACTGTGAAAATAGTAATTCTTTTTCTTAGCTACAGTTATTTTTTGGTTTATGGCTACTGGTATCAAAGTTTGCTTCGTCGTTTTTTTCGGAAAAAGTTTTTTTAATTGATCTGAAGGTACTTTTGTATTACTATTAATAATAATGTTCGGTTCATTTGTAGTGCTAGTACTGGCGTGTTCATTTTCAATTTCTATCAGATTTGCTTCTTCTGTCACATTTGTTTCTTTCAAATTTGTAGTTTCGCACCATGGTATTAGTATTTCTTCATACAATTGTAAATCTTCTGTTAGCACAACGGGTATTTTTTCAATTTCTATATCACGCCAATCATTAAGCTGTTCTTGATTATTATCAGATGCGGGCAAATTGTTGGTTTCAGTTATGATTGTTTCGAGTGCCCTTGAACAATGTGCTATTGGCGATTTATTTTCTTTTTCATCACATATTTTTTTGGTTTTTTTTCCTACACCTTTACCTTTAGCACTTTTTGTGTTATTTGTTTTTTGGATTCGTTTCTTTTTTATTTCAGGTTCAGTATCTGTATCAGCGTAACTTTCTACGTCCTCGTGTGAAACACTTCGACCTGAAATTCAAATATGTAAAAAATATTATTGAATGGACATAAAATCTAGTTCTTTGTGTGTATGTGAATGAAATTTGAGACTGTTTTGTGAGTAACCTACTATCTGTAAGTAGGTATGAATGCATGTGAGTGATTGCGTGTATGTGTATAATGGCGATTTATCAATAATTAATTATTTACCTGAAATAACATCGATTTTTTTTTTATTCTTTGGTTCTTTAATATTTATACTTCCGTATCGCATTTCTTTTAGTAAATTTAAAACTGACTTGTCTATAGCTTCTTTAACCTCTTCATCATTCTGCATCTCTTCCGGTAATCTAGCCAACACTTCATTAGGATTTAATGGACTGATACCTAATAAAAGAAAATTCATATAATTATTATTTATTTCAAGATACTTTAAGTAAAATGAATTATCTGTATTCATAATGCTTACCAGTTTTACGAAATCCTGCCCGAATATTATTTTCCGAATTTATATTAATTTGATCCATGAGCAACTTTAACATCCTTGGGAAGCAACCTTTTGGTATACATGATAGTGAACGGCCGTCTGTTTTCTTCCATTTATGTAGAATTTGACGCCAGGCTACTTTCATCGGGCGGAAAAACGCCACATCCAGCGGTTGCGTGAGATGTGTTGAATTTGCCGGTAAAAAGACGAAATGAATGTCAAAATTCTTACACATATCTATTAGTTCTATAGATAAGTGAGACGATAGGTTATCGCCTATCAAGACTTTTTTCCCTTGCTTATTTTTAAAAAATGGAATGACCACTACCTTGACCCAGTCTTTAAACGTTTCTGCATCAAACCACCCTGAGGATGTTCGGTTATATCTTGCGTTTACGGGTCCATTCTTCACCCACGTATCATATAGGTTTGTGGATTTATAAACCACATACTGTGGTAATAGCTCTCCTTCTGCAGTTCCTGCCATCATTAGTGATATTGAAGCTTTAGAATGATTTAAGACACGTTCTGGATATTTACATCCTCGCCTCGTTATTACTTTGTGGCGGCCTGGGTCATCCGACAAATTAGTCTCATCATAATTAATGATATTTCCCAGTGGCACATTTTCAATTGACTTTTCTAATTCCGAAAAATATTTATTGATAATGGTTGGTGATGTGGCTGCTCTAGCGCGTTTAATGTTTTGACATAGCCTCTCCGAAATTGTACTTTTATGTCGTTCCAAAAAATTGAAGACGAAATCTCTCCCCGGCAAATTATTTTTAAATCTTTTTTGCGTAATCCCTAACATATCTAAATAACTTTTTATTAAAAGTCTTAAATCTGTTACATCTAAAGGATATCCCCATTCAGCACAAGTGTTCAGATTCAGCACAATGTAATCTTCTGTTTCTTTAGTAAGTGCCATTTGGCCCCCTGGTGTCCTCATTTGCCTATTACTATGCCTCTGTAAAACTGATCTGCTAATACTATATTTTTCTGCTATAGATCTGATTGTTGCATGACGATTTAAAGTTAGCTCATCAAGCGCCTGTTTCATTATAGTCTCGTCATATTTTTTATATTGTTTTCCACCAGGTTTTGACTTATATACTCGTGGCATTATGTATTAGAGAACTAAAACAACAACAAAATAATAATATGAGGTAAACAATTAATTAAATTTATATGTCGGAGTTTGTTTTCTAAGAATATCTATGGCTATTAATAATCTGTGGTTATTTTTAGCAGAAATTATTTTCATTTGATTTTCCTATTAATAATAATAGTAGGAATATTAATAATTCCTATTATTTTGTATCAATTAATGTCTTATAATT
This sequence comes from Trisateles emortualis, assembly GCA_947095525.1. Lineage (NCBI taxonomy): Eukaryota > Metazoa > Arthropoda > Insecta > Lepidoptera > Erebidae > Trisateles > Trisateles emortualis. The sequence goes on from OX352756.1 coordinate 987,598, forward strand.
CAAAACATGATTTATTAAGTATCTACGAACTCCGTCTGGGCACTTATTGTAATAAAAGTATTGCTGGTCCTGTACAAAATATGTAAACATTGGGTACGCCATTTTGTCGCCATTTTCTTATCGTACCATTTCATTTCTTTAAATTATCAGACATTAGATTTAAGTAAGTAATTGAGAATGTTAATGTACCATAATTATGTTAGTGATATTTAAAAACTAACAAATGTGTTTTACACTGTGTAACTTATTAGAATGAGATAATTTAAATGATTTTCCAAACAGTAAACGCTTGGCGCACATTTCCGGGTGCCAATGGACAGAGTTGTCGGGAGGGAAATCTTGCTATAAAAGCCCATACATTGCCCTAGATCGGCAGTCTCTCTTCGGACTGACTCATAAGAGCTCCGGCTCCCGACAAAACTGTCGGTTTACTTGGTATAGCTTGGCTGTATATTCTGCATAGCTGTATTGCTGCGGTTCCCGCCGATACACTTTGCACCTAACTGGGTAGCTCTGTGCTACTGTACGAACTGTGACCTTTTACTTGGTCTGTTCGCATACATACTGGGCGGCTCCGCCGCTATACGAACTGTGACTCACTGAGTCTGTTCGATATTCATTGGATGGCTACTCGCCATTATACGAACTGTGACTCCCCAGAGTCTGTTCGATACTAATTGGATGGCTATACGCCATTATACGAACTGTGACTCTCAGAGTCTGTTCGATTCATTGTTGGATAAACGGCTACGCGCCATTTTGTGAGTTGTGGTGACTTTGCACTATAAAAACCCACCATATACATACCTCAGTTTATTATTAGTTTGTTAGTCTTATAACAATTGCACTTATTGTGATTTTGTCTTTAATTGTTATTATTATTTTAATTATTTCGTGTAATAAAACATTATTATTTCATCGTATCTTGTTTATCTTCATTTAAAATGGATAACTCTGACGATAGGCCTCTCGGCACTCCTGATCCTACATATATATGTATACATAAATTCACGCGTATTGCCCATGGGGGTAGGCAAAAACTAGAAAGCGCCACCTGCTAATATCAAACAATTTAAATTTAATATCGCCAAAATTAGTACCTACCTAGGTTTCAATTAATATTAATAAACTCATCAATAATTACTAGGAAATTAATTTAAATAAATGTGTAGGTAGCCATAGATACCTACCAACTCAGTCAGTTAAGTATCTATAAGGTACCTACCAACACTTTTATTAAGTTAGGTAGGTACGTTTTATGTAATTTAGAGATTGTGACAACCCTGGAAACAAAAACCCAATTCGCCCACAGCCGTCCCAATTTACCCTAATCGGGTACCTATTAAACCCATTCCCGACCCTATACACCCCATAGTTTGACCCTTATCCCCCCAATTGTTGTTCAAATCTACTACAGTTAGAATTTGTTAAAATTAAGGAAAAACAATAAGATTATATCACTTACATTATAGTTTAATCTGTTCCCAAACAACTGAAAATAATGATGAACACTTCACTTCTAGTATAAATCTATTAAACACCAGAGAAAATTAAAATGTTTTACAAAGCAAATTTCACACAACTTTGACCCGATTTTTTAAAGCAGATTTTTCTTTTAAATACTTATGACAGGATGACTGAATGTTGCCAGATTATAGAAAAAATATTGCAAGCTACAAATTTAAATCCTACCATAAAGTGTAATACGTAACATAAATAAGAGAATAAGGTCGCAAATTAAACTTAAGTTTTGTCCCAATTCACCCCCTAGACCCTATTCCCCCCATTTTACGGTATATCTTCTTCAGGTAGTAATGGAAGTGCTGTGCACAAACCTACTATGCGGCGATAGAGTTTTGTTTTAATTCCTAGGGATTTAGCTTTTCGCCATAGTGCATTGACAAAATGATAGTAGCAACGCTTAACCTCTATTGTCGGAAAAAAGTATTTTAAAGCATTCGTCACTGCTACCTCAAATTCACAATGGAATCTTTTTGGCTCCCATTTTGGACATTTTGCTGTGAGAATATCAAATAGAATGGAGTAAGCCATTTCAGATTTTTCGCTCATGAGGCAATATATTATTGGCGCTATCTTTGTAGTCTCCGAAGTACTACCAAAGTTACCATGTAAACTCCATAATTGAGCGAACGGGCGAGGCGCGCTTTTAAATGTGCCGTCCCCATAATATTCATCTATAGTCTCCAGTAATTCCATAAAATCTTTAGAACCAAAAACAATTAATCTTATTCCATTTCCGCTGTAATCTGCTATTGTAATTGTATTAAATTTTGACGGTATTTCTACTTCTTGTATATTATTATAAACTAATTTCTTCACTTCAAAGGATCTTTTTCGTTTTGCGTATATTGAACTTTTTGAACTATCGTAAGATATTTTAGTCACTTTGTCCAGTCCTTTGTCATACAACGGAGCCATAACTTTTCGAAAAATGGAAGGTATTGGGTCAGTTGAAATGGCAGCTTTTAACTTAATGTCATCTATAGCTAAATCCACTGTGTTTTTTGCATCATCTGATAAACAGCCAACCGAATGTCCCGTAAACTTTTCTATTTTGTCACCCTATGGAAAAAAAACTCATTGTATATAATTTCGTGGTACTGTTAGAAAATAAAAGAAATTAAAAGTTTTACTATAACGGTTTACTGACGTTTGGCAAAAAAAAACGTTCCGACCCTAATATGAAATAGTACTTCTGTACTTACATGTACTGTTATTGCTCCAGTACATTTGGTGTTTCTTTTCTGCCTGCAAATCCATCGTGTTTTTGTGCTTTTATAAACTCTATGTTTATAGAACTGATATCCATTGTAAAGCAATACTATCCCGCCTTTCTTCTTGATGAAATGTAATTCTTCTTCCATTTTGTAAATCGTTAATAATTTTTATATTTGTATTTATTTCAATATTGACATGACACCATCATGCAAATGATACTCGTAAGTATGACAGCTTTCAGTTTATATTTTGAACGCAAGTGCATTAATGGCCAGTATCTGATAACAGAAGTGGAGACATAAGTATTTACTCATCCTAATAGTCCCACTATTAGTTAACAGTGGAGACATGAGAACTTGCAAATCCTGTTGGACCCATTAGTGGAACATAACAGTGGAACGAACAGTCTGAAAGGGTAAAAACATATACGAGTATGTGCATATAAATATATATCCTCCTCAGTCCTCAGGCATGTATGCTAATTGGATGATTTTTATAAGGATATTTAGGTCTTGCCATTCACCTCTCATTGTCTTGCCATTTCTTTTTGGTACCGTCAAACGGGGTGAATAGGAATGATTTTTATCTTTAAAGGATGAAAACGACTTCATCGATATAAATGATAGGTTAATTAATAGGAATGATTTTCAACTTTGTCATAAGAATTTCTTGCCTGTCACTATTTTTTTTTAATCACGGGTTTTTTATATCATGTCCGGTACCATAAAGAAAGAGCTAAAACAATATTTTTTTAATTTTAAGCAAAGGTTTTCTAGATTTTTAATAAAATATGTATCATTTCTATTCACCCAACAACTGGGGTCAAAAGAAATGCATAAAGGGGTGCATCGAAAAACTGCTAGGGCTGCCAAAAATGAGTTATCCAACATGCAAAAATGTAAGGTCGTGTGTTTAAAACTGTTTTAGTTTATATAGGTATATTATTTTTATTATTTATTTTATTACTATAAATAAAATTCAAAATTTGTCTATAGGTCAGGTTGTTATGTAAAATCATAAATAATTAATTGAGGATGTTTGTATTTTAATCGATTTTTAACCGACTTCAAAAAGAGGAGATTATCAATTCGTGTGTATTTTTTTTTTTTTTAATTTTTTTTAATGTTTGTTACCGCATAACTCCGTCATTTATGGACCGATTTGAAAAATTCTTTTTTTTTCTGACTGGACATACTTCCAGTTTGGTCCCATTATCATCAAAAAAAAAGTTCTGATGATGGGATCCATGAGGAATTGAGGGAACTCCTCAAAAGTTATAGGCACACATATAGCAATTTCAATATTTTTAACAATAAATCAATCATTTGCATTCAGAAAGTGTAATTTGGTGAAGTAAAACTGATGAAGAAGACCACAGTTGGCCATCTGAACTTCTCAATAATAAGTATTTTACTGATGGCGATTAGATAAGTTTCGGTTATTGTTGCTAAGCAACTATTAATAAGAAATAATGACGTGAATTAATTGAGCGCGGATTGCACAGATTAAATATAGCTTTTAATACCTACTTGACCAGTGTTCAGCCCGAGGCTCAGTCGATTTTATTCGATTGTAACAAACAAATATTTGAAAATTTTACAACTTGCCGTACTGAAGTCGGTTTTTTTTTGTTATAATGCCTCGTCAGCCACATATGGCTGACATTTTCCAAACCAATTGGGCCGTGTCAGCCATATGTGGCTGATGGAATGTGCTTGTTTTGAAAGCGCGATATTTCGTCGTCAGCCACGTTTTTGATGTTAAACTGTATGTAGTATGGTTGACAAGGCCTGGTAAATTATAACTGTAATGATGGCATTGATACTTTTACTTATATTTTGAGAAATATCAAGTTTGTAAGTGGAAGTTTCGAAAACAAAAGAGTGATTACAAAAATAGTTGGTTTTGCAAATAAAATTTATAGGTAAATGTTTTAATTGCTTTTATTCATATTTAAGTTGGCATTGGCAAAATAATAAATCAAGTTTACATCAATCATCATGTTCAAACACGTTTAAACTCAAACATATCTATGGTCTAAATTGAAACAGCTGATACAATAGTGTGGCTCATTCGGACAATCTTCGCAGTATGTTACCACTCTTTTGGTTTTATTTCGAGCATGAACTCTTCCAAATTGGGCACAGTTTTCTTTATAACACCTAACACAATATTTACGACAGGCAGAGGCCAATCCTTGCCTTTTCTTTAATTCATGCTTTACTCGCTTAGGTCTAGAGGAGGCACTAGTTGCCGGGACTCCTGTATGCACGAGGTAGTCAACCAACGCGGTTCTAAACTGGACGACAGTGAGCTTCTTCTTGGTTGTTAATTTATATAAAATATATGAATTTACAATCGCTGTATTCAATAATAACTCCATCGCCAATCTTTTGGGCCATTTCGTTGTCTTCCGAAGAGGGGTCGTGTAAGAGGACATTTGGTCTGACAGATCAACCGCTGATTTTGCATGATTATAATCTACCACAATCTTCGGTTTAATTTTTTCTTTTCCTTTTTTAGTTATTCTTCTGAAACTTACGGAGTGCTTAGTAGACAGCAGCAGTACATCCCGCTTGTCTTTCCATTTCATAATTGTTATTCCGTCGTCATTTTCTTGAGCTGAAAATTCTCCTGTCTTCAGTTTGGTTTGGACAACTGTTTGAGGTAAACCTCGTCTATTTTTTCTAAGTGTGCCTATGAGATGAGTTTGTCCTGCTAGTAGTTTTCGTGCCAGATCCAAACTGGTATACCAATTATCTGTGCAAACCGTATGTCCTTTATTTAGATAATCGTCACACAAGGCAAGGACAACATTAGTCGGTGTAGTATTGACATTGTCATAATTTTTGCCAGCATAAACTTGCACTTTTACAGTGTATCCTGGGTTTGAGCACAGCTTAAAAAGTTTTATCCCATATTTGTGTCGCTTATTTTTATTGTATTGCCTAAAAATAACGCGGCCACGAAATGGGATTAGACTTTCGTCAACACACATTTCTTGATTAGGTGTATAATGACATATAAAATTAGCATTTAGCATATCTAATAAGTGTCTAACTTTAAACAATCGGTCGTCCTTATTGTGATTTATTTCATTATTGGCAAAGTGCAACATCGATTTCGGCTCATAATGGACTTGACAAATTGCTGTTCAAAACATTTGTTAGTGCTCCAGTACAAAGATAGTTGAGGTAGTTTCACTATCCCCATCCAAATTAAAATGCCAAAGAACCGTTTAATTTCATGGCAATTTGTTGGCATCCATTTTTGCATTCTGTATGATTTTGTTGCACTTTTGTTCAAGGTTTGTAAAGCAAAGCGATTTGTTTCTTCGGCTATGTACTCGAATATACTATCAGGTACTAGCAATGAATAAAATTCTGCTGGTTTAGCTGAACTCATGCTGGATCGCAATGAAAATGGCATAAGCCCAGGACATTCAGTATATGGAATAATACTTGGTTGCTTACCCAACGGATTGAACCATACTTCAGTATTTAGTGAGGTTGGTAATACGGGAATCTGATCATCTTCACTGTCGGATAAAATCTGCCATCGATGATGATTTTTGGTCCGTGCGATTGATACTGTATCATCGAGATCAACTACTTGTGTAGCATCACTATTTGATAATGTGTTACATTCTTGATTATACTCTGTTAAATCTAATTGCGATAGTTCGTAGTCCAAATCATCATCAAAATCTTCCATTTTTTGTTGAAAATCACAAATCAGTAACAAATATAACTAATAATAACACAAATAAATCACTAACTGAACAACTATTTACTGCAGTCTCCTTCGATACACAGCGACAAATGACGCGCGGGGGGCAAACACACGCTGCTAAACAATCAAAATGGCGCCGGCGGCGGCGAGCGACGCGTTCGTTTCGCGCGCTTTTGAAATCATATGGCTGACAAAATGACTGACGCGGCCCCATTGAGAATTTTATTACAGTGGCGCCGCGTCAGCCATATATGGCAGCCACCATTATTTATTTATTTATTTTACTATTATATTATGTAAAATGTAACGAAAATAGTGAATTAAGACATTCCTCACATACCATGGCCGTATTTTACAAAAATAACAAATACAGTTAGTTCATTTGTTAGTACGGCATTATATGTGTTAAAATTATATTTATACGAAACATTATCTTATTCAATAAATCACACAAGATAGGTAGGTACCTATTCCTTATAAGTATTTTTAGTTGAATTAAATAAAATTAAATTAAAAACAATTATCTGAATTAAAAGTCGCTTATGCATACTCACTTATAAATAAACAATAAATCTTATAAACGATAAAAAAAAAACAAAATTCTAAATCTTCTGAACTTAATCATTATCATTATTAATTATACTAAAGCATAAGACTTTGTAGTAAGTAAGAATAATCAATAGTACTAAGTAAGATAATCAACATTCTTTAAAAAAAACATAATTATAAATCTTCTGAACTTAACAATTACCATAATAAAGTTATCACAGACACAATTTTCACAGGCTTTGTAGAATTAGTACTACAAAGTAAAAAAAACAAAATTCTTAAAAACAAAACATACATTATAAATCTTCTGACTTAATAATTATCATAACAATTAGCTTATTACCTATGTACTATGCCAAAATCCTTAAAAATAATCAAATTATAAATCTTTCCAACTTAACAATTATTATTACAAAGTTTTCACAAGTCGTCCTCTTCTAAAATTTTCAATATTTCGTCCCTGTTATTATAGTTATTATTTATACGCTTTTTCTTTGGCAGGTTAATGAGATCTTTTACAGCTACAGTCTTGCTCTTTTTTACTATAGGTAATCTGTATTTTTTGTTATACTGACCGTCATTCACTAATTCATTCGATAATATTGTTACTTTATTCTCCATAATAGTATTGTTATCAGCAGTTGTTCCAGTGCTGATCGTAACCTCGTCGCATACGCTGTCGAAAAAGAGAATGGGCAGACTTTTTATGTCCACATCATTAGGTATATTGCTCTCTAATCCTTGTAAGTTATCATTGTAATTTTCTGTTTCCGTGATATTTTTGTAAATTTGCTGTCCCATATTATTATCATTATTGTCATAATCCGTGATGTAATCGTAATGTTCTGGTCTTGTATTTCCCCAGTTTTCTTGATTGGTGTTGTTTTTGAATTCTTCTTTCCATTCTTTATTGTTATCTTCGTTGTCCTTCTTCTCCTTCTCTTCTTTTTTTCTTATATCCTGGACAGCTTTTCCTTGAGTCTCTTTGTTTTCTTCTTTTATTTCTTTTGTTTCCAAATATGTTTTAGTTTTTTTCCCAATCCCTTTACCTTTTCCTTTATAAGGTTCTATTTTATTAGGGTTATTTTCTTTTTCTTCAATTGGTTTTAGTTTCAAGTTTGTCATCATTTGTTTTTTAGCTTTTCCTTTATTTTTATTGTTTAAACCTGATGGACCACTGATACTTGTATCGTATTTTGTTTTTTTAATATTTGTCATACTGTTATCAACATCAGTTTCTGCATAGTCTTCTGTTTCCTCAGAAGTGACACTTTTGCCTGGTAATACATTAAGTTTTCTCTTTCTTTTTGGCTCCACAATGTTCATTGAACCATACCTCATTTCTTTAAGGAGTTTTAGAACAGAATCTTCTAAAGCACTTTCATGGTCTTCACCTAAGTTTTTGCCGGGAAGGCTGGACAATACTTCATGTGCATTGATAGGACTAATTCCTGTTTTTTTAAATCCAGCTATGATATTCTTTGACGCATTTATTTCAAGTTCATCAATTAATAATTTTAATAGTTTTGGAAAGCAACCTTTTGAAATTGTAGGTAATTGTCGACCATCTGTCTTTTTCCATTTTAATAATAATTGCCTCCAGGCACGCTTCATTGGACGAAAAAATGCAACGTCCAATGGTTGCGTAAGATGAGTTGAGTTGGTTGGTAAAAACACAAAATCGATGTTGTGCGTTTTACATATTTGGATCAAGTCTGCTGATAAATGTGAAGACAAATTGTCTCCAATTATGCACTTTCTGCCTGGTAAATCCTTAAAATAAGGGATCACCATTTTTTGCACCCAGTCTTCAAAAGTGGTTCCATCAAACCAACCAGATGTCGACCTATTATAGCGAGTACCCTCTGGTCCATGTTGGACCCAAGAATCATATAAATGGGTTGCTTTGTAGACCACATATGGTGGTAACATTTTGCCATCTGCAGTACCAGCCATCATAATAGACACGGAAGCCTTAGTATGGTTTAGAACCCTTTCAGGGTACTTGCATCCCCGCTTGACTAGTATTTTTTTTCGCCCACGGTCGTCCGTCAAATTAGTTCCGTCGTAATTCAAGATGTTAGAAGCAGGTACTCCATTTAATGACTTTTCAAGTTCTATGAAATATTCTTTAATCGTATCTGGAGATACTTTAGCTCTCACACGCTTAATGTTTTCACAAACTCTTTGAGAAATCTCATTTTTGTGTCTTAAAAGGAAGCTCTGTACAAAATCCGGTCCTGGAAAATTATTTTTAAATCTTTTATGGATAATACCTATCTTATCAAGATACATTTTTACTATTTACCTGAGATCCAAAGTATCTAAGGCAGCGTTCCCACTACGCCGGACCGGCAGATCTGCCGGAAACCGGACACCGGACAGAGTGTTCACATTACATCGGATCCCGGAAGAAATTCAGACAGTCAAGTACTTACCTCAGTTGAATTTCGACCTGCGCGCACAATGGACGACGAAATTGTTGTGTTGTGGTGGTATCTTAATAGAAGGCAAAATAAAAGAAAACATTGGGTACACCCTATTTTACGGGAAAGATTTTCACTTGGAACATTTGAAACATTAATGGGTGAATTTAGAAGAGACGAATCAAAGTTCTTCAATTATTTTCGAATGACAGCAACCACTTTTGACGATTTACTGGGACGACTAGACATAAGAGTACGTGATACAAGTTTCAGAGAATGTATTTGCCCAGAACAAAGATTAGCCATATGTCTAAGGTAAGATTATTTTATGCACTAGATTGCGTAATAATAGTTTTGACGTAGGTACCTACTAAAGACTGAATGAATGAATGAATGTTTGCTATGTATGTTTGTTTGATGAATGTGAATATATATAATGTGTGTGTGTGGGAGGGTGTATGTATTTGATAATCATTATGAATTAAAAATGCAAATAACTTATTTAAGTATTTATTTGTACTGAAACTTAAATCCCTTCAAAATCTAAGTAATCTGAGTCTTGGGAATGTATGGAGTGATTACTAGATGCTGATGGCGAAGCTGGAATCGGATTCGATGTCTGAGATGAAGTTGATGGTATAGACGTTGTTGCCTGTTGATTTCTTCTATTATATTGCGTAGAGTATCCAAGGTGGTGTTGATCTTGCGTAGGTGTTGCCTGTTGATTGACGCTATTATGTGTGTAGTATCCAGAATACTGATCTGGTCCGGTCATCTGATTATATGAATCACGCCAATGTCCGTAATTTGGTCTCTCATAATTCCTACTTTTAATTTTTTGCAACATTGTCATGACGCTAGCTTGAAATTCTAAAGTCTCTTCGATAGTTAAAGTGTTCAAGATTGGTATAATGCCTTTGAAGAAAGACAGATGATGGTTTTCCTTTTCTGGGTTTATTCTGGAGTCCAAAAACTTTACCATCCTGTCATTTACCTCTTTATTATCAATTTTTCTTTTATCTTTAATTAAAGGTGAACGAAAATCTGATTCCATGCCTACTTCAGTCTCGGTTCTTGCTTTTTTTGAAACTGACTCATGTGGTGGTCGAGGTTCGGAGACTTTTTTCAAAAACATTAATTGCTCGTGATATAAATAATTTCGTGTCTTTTTGGCCGAAGATCCAGATTTAGACTCATCTTTTTATTTCTTTACTGTCTTAAGCCACGAATCTCGTATATTATTCCATTTAGTTGAAACCTGTTTTCCTGAAATCAATAAAAAAATATCATAAAACAATACAATTTGTTTCTTGGTGACGTATAAAGTAATAATGTATTAACAATTTTTTTTTTTCAGATATTTAGCTTCAGGATGTTCATTCAAAGAAATACATTATTCATGCAGAGTAGGCGTTTCGACAATAAGTAAACTAATAAAAGAAATGACCCACGTCATTTGGGAAAACCTAAAGACAGATTTTCTTAAGCTGCCTGATACTGAGAGAGAATGGGAGGACATCGCTTCAGGATTCGAAAGAAAAGCCAACTTTCCTCACTGTCTTGGAGCAGTAGATCGAGGCAAGCATATCAGAATTTTGAAACCAGCCAAGAGTGGTTCTATGTTCTTTAATTACAAGGAGTATTATTCTTTTGTATTAATGGCAGTTGTCGATTCAGAGTACCGATTTATTTTTATTAGTTTGGGCTCATATGGCAAGGAATGCGATTCTACAATATTAAAGGATAGTACATTTTGGCAAAAGATCAATGATGGTACTTTAAATGTACCAAAGCCTAGACCGCTTCATGAAAACTTGCACGAAGAATTACCGTTTATACTTGTTGGCGATGAAGGCTTTGCCTTAACACCTAATCTCCTACGTCCATATGGAGGTACACATTTGAATACTGATAAAAAGATTTTTAACTATAGACTAAGTCGAGCAAGAAGGTATGTTGAGTGCGCTTTTGGTATTCTGGCAAATAAGTGGCGAATAATCCATCGAGCTATAGATCTGAACGTAGACACAGCTATTCAAGTAATTAAAGCTTGTACAGTCTTACATAATTTTGTAAGAGTAAAAGATGGTATAAATTTTGAAAGTTACCAAAATATAGAACATGGACAAGAACAAGAAACGACAACCATGAATCGGAATGTGTCGAGTCGAGGTGGCCCTAATGCCAACGCTATACGGACATCATTTACTAATTATTTTGTTTCGGATATTGGTTCCGTTCCGTGGCAGGCAGCAGCAATAAAATAAATTGTACAAAAACTAAAAGTTTTCAGAAACTCATATGTATGTCACATTTGATTTAATTAAAGTTTAAACAAAAATACTGGCGTGTAAATTAGTCGATAAATTTGTAACTCAGTCACATCACTATTAACTAAAACTCTGGTACATAAACTGTCAAGTGCTAAAATAAGATTATAAATATTTAAAATTATTGTAAACAGAACAAGCTGAAAATAAAACACACATATTATTTCACGTTCAGATTGTAAACAGTTTTAAACTACTTACATTGTTATATTCATTATCTACTGAAAGGCATAAATACAGAGGTCGATATTTTCCAATGGAAAGATATATTTTGGGTATTTTCCAATAAAACACGCATTCTACTCTTGCAGCCTGAAGCTACAGAAGCCATAATATCTATGCATTGATAATAATCAATGCATTTACATTTTATCAATAAAACATTAAAAACTCACCGTACTGTTTTCTTTCTTTTTCATCCAGCTCATCGAAGTTTGTTTTCAGTATTAAACATACTTCACGCCATGCTGCTAACTTTAAGTTTTTGTCTTTATAGACGTCTTCGGTCTTATCCCACAGAACAGGTCTCTCTTGGACAAGCGTAATTAAAGTTTCTGCTTGAATATCCATGCTAAACGTCTACTTTTACCAGAAAATGCGAGCCGAATGACGTGAGTGGAACACGGGCGGCGCGAGGGGAGCACGAGCGGGGCGAGCGGGGGACAGATACCGGCACAAACTCGTTCACATTACTCCGGGTCCGGTCGTTCTACCGGCAATTCGTAGTGACAAAACGCTCGGTAAAAATGCCGGGCTCGGCAAAAATGCCGGACCCGGGATAATGTGAATAGCTTCATATAAATTGTACTGCCACTAGCCCTTCCGGCAAATTTACCGGCGCGGCAGATCTGCCGGTCCGGCGTAATGGGAACCTGGCCTAAGGGATAACCCCATTCTGCACATTTGTTTATGTTTTCTATTAAAAACATTTCAGCTTCGTCGGATAAAGCTCTTTGGCCTCCATGTTGCTTCATATCCCGGGTACTGTGACGATACAATACCGATTTGTGAATACCGTATCTTTTTGCAACTACATCTAATTTAACATTTCGAAAAGATGCATACTCTTCCACAGCTTTTTTAATTATTTCTAAGTTATATTTTTTATACCTTTTTTTGGTAGGATCCGGTTTATAAACCCGCGGCATGATTCCTACGGCGGTATGTACCTGTAAGTGAAAGTTATCACTTTAAAAATATGATTTATTTATCGATCACTAAATCTACAACTGTAATCTGATCTAAATAATACGCACTTACAATAAATTAATTCAGAAACTATGAAAGTAGGTAGTTATTAAGGATTTGACAACCCTATTCACTTATCTCTATTGACCCCTCATCAGTTGCTATTCACACATTAAGCGTTTCTATTATTCCCTACTAGGTTGCCATTAAACCCATACTACAGTTCTATTCACCCTTAAATAGATTCTATTGACCCCTTTTATACAATAAATTTACACATACTGTGATTTTAAAAAAAAATTTGAACTTTAATAACAAATTCTCACTTACCTACCTTCACTGTATTTTTATAATGTATCGTACACCTGATGACGTGAACACTTTAAATAACACAATTGACAAGTTTTTCAGGCCTAAAAATAAGAGTTTCGGCAGTTGAAAAAAACACGTTCACAGAACAGATACAGTTTAAAAATACTTATGACAATCTTGACGGTTAAAAATTGTTGCCAACACGAAGAAAAAATATTGCCATGTTAAAATTTAAAATTGTACCAATTTTCGTCAACGCAATATAATACAATTTTAATGTTGAAAACTTTCCTGATATTTTTTCTATTCACCCCGCAATTTCTATACACCCCGTTTTACGGTATTCTTATTGGCGGAGTAGACTCTTATATAAAAATTCCCCGTGAATCGACTTGTTACCGATGTGTATATCAGGTTGACGGGTGTGCGTCATTAAACACGTCCTGCTCCCCGGCAACCCCATTGTTTATTTTCCTGTTTATAAATTATGAATACAGTTGTACGACATGTGACAGTCTTTGTACCGTCAAACGGGGTGAATAGGAATGATTTTTATCTTTTGTAGTGTTTGTTGTTTACTCACGTTATCACACTGGCTCGACAATGCCCTGTACTTGGTAATCGGTTTTAAAGCTCACTCACCCAGTTCACATACCCGCCCGTGGCTTACCCTTTGCCGCACTTTTGTGCAACTGTCACAGTGACGTTTAGTTAACCAATACAGCCAATACAGGTACACACGAGACAGCGTATGTATGCTTTAGCGCATACACTACATCCCTCCCTTGTTTTAAAATAAGAACAAACAAGAGACCGGTATACTAAATAATAATTATGATATTATTCAACATGTGGTTAGCACATTATCACACAAAGTAATAATGACGATAACCAGGGACCACCCATACACGGTCATCCAACTCCAAATCAAGCAAACCCCTAATCACACATCACAGACAAATAAATTTCAGACACAGAACTGCTGGCCCAGCAGTCGCGGTCGCCAACCAGCAGACCAACTGGCCAGTCAGGTTGTACAGTACCAAAATAACATATCATTAATTGGTATTATTAATTAGGTGTTTGTTTCTCTAATTTGATAAATAGTGCAAATATTTTCATTTAAAAATCTAATTAGTTGTACTTAACCTATTGTTAATATTAGTAAATAAAAGTATTAGACTTAACAATCCATAGATGTCTTCTTCGTTTATAATAGTCTTGCAATCTTCTTACTTAGCCTCTTTCTTGTACCAGGTCTTTTTCTTTATCCATTTTCTCTTTGTATATGAACATAATTTTTATTATCAACACTTGTTCTGAGCTATGTCATCCTCCATGAGTTTATTGATTGTATTCCTGTGTGTTGGACATCAACTGTATCTCTTTCAGTTATGGTCGATAAAGTGGCTCCACTCCTATCTCCTCTTTTCCTTTTTCTATCTTGTATATAACAAAAGTATATCACGCTGCTGGAGTGATTTTGTAATCTGGAAGCTGGTCACTGTCTTAGTGACCTTGGCTTCTTTGTAGAGACTATAGTCAACCATTATGAACATGTACATTAGATAGTAGGCTTGTAGATCCATTTCGGCATCAATTCAATGAGCTATATGTGGTAAGCATAATATGTGATTTAACTGGTTGTACATTATCACCTATAGGCACTTCTATCAACATATCCCTAATGGCTGTAATATTATATTGTTGAGTAGTACAGCAGTTTATTTTTAATCTAACAGATCTCGATTATGATTCCTTCATTGTGTCTAGTCTTGTTAGGCTTGATTGACACAACTGCGATGACACGTGGAAAACACACACACTTCAACTCTTGCTTTTTTGGTTATGTATTCAATTAAACAATACGACTCGACTGACCGACGCACATAACCTTTTTTTTTTTTTTGACCTGTGAGTCGCCTTGCCAATTAAGTGTGTGTGCATATCACTTAGCCCGGTCTCAACGAACCCTTTATCAAAGGAACCTACCCTGAGTCTAGATTATATATAATTCTGTAACTCTTTTGTTAAGATCTACCTCGACTGCCACGCGGGTGAACTAGTCCACGCGGTCTTAAACTGGGTTAAAACTAAATAACACCCTACTTTTTCCACGGTTATCTTTTTCTTTCTCATTTGTAGCCAATGGAAGACGTCACCATCTAAATTTGGCCCTTCCAGAGTCGAAATGACCTTTGGTGTTCTAAAATATTCTACTTCTTAAATTTTCTGTAATGTCTATGTGAGAGAGAACAATAAAAAATATTATTATTATTTAATAGGTAATTTTAACAATAACAAGCTACTTACCAGATAATTCTGCCCGACTGTTCTCTATTTAATGGCGGTAGTCAACCCTGTCACTCATTTGAACTGCCCGACTGTTTTCCAATTTAATGGCGGTAGTCAACCCTGGCATTCATTTGAACTGCCCGACTGTTTTCCAATTTAATGGCGGTAGTCAACCCTGGCATTCATTTGAACTGCCCGACTGTTTTCCAATTTAATGGCGGTAGTCAACCCTGGCATTCATTTGAACTGCCCGACTGTTTTCCAATTTAATGGCGGTAGTCAACCCTGGCATTCATTTGAACTGCCCGACTGTTTTCCAATTTAATGGCGGTAGTCAACTTGGCATTCATTTGAACTGCCCGACTGTTTTCCAATTTAATGGCGGTAGTCAACCCTGGCATTCATTTGAACTGCCCGACTGTTTTCCAATTTAATGGCGGTAGTCAACCCTGGCATTCATTTGAGCTTCCCGACTGTTTTCCAATTTAATGGCGGTAGTCAACCCTCCCTACCTACATGTTTTTGTTGCATGGCCGAATAATTTTATTAGGCAAAACAAAAGCCTTTACACTATTTTTCACAATTAAGTCGATTATAATAACAAATCTAATTTAAAATCAAGGCAATTTAATTTCAAAGAACCTGCGTAGGTACCTTCTTTACGCACACTACAGCGCTGCCGCGCGCCGTGCAGCACTTGGTCATTACTTTTTTAAAGATATACTATAGTATTCGGCTGCTTAAATAATGACAAGGATTATAACCTTACGTTTTTTTTTTTTTTTTTTTTTGCACGACATAAAAAACATTATCTACAGGTATTTCTGGTTTTACGTAGTCAATAATATTATAAAGAAAGATAAGCTAGTGATAATTAAAATAAAGCCACTGTTGACGGCACCAGTGTACGCGCGCTAGTGCGGCATCTACATATATACCTACCCGAAAATAAATGATGGAGACCAAGTGTCTGGTATCATTTGTGTCAGTCCTTTATTTAACACCAAACCAAGATAGTTTACACTTACACTTTATAGATATTTGTAGTATGCCACATGCTGTTCCTGTGCCTATTTCTTAGGATAGGTGATCTGATCTACTTACTAATAATACTAAGTTCATACATTCTAACCCTACATGCCAGATTTATTTGAAAAGTCACTTGTGTACAAAAGTAAGTGTCTAAACCAAACAGGTACTTCAGATCAAAATTGATCTCTAAGTGACAACCCTAATGTCATCAGAAATAAGAAATACGAAAGAGAGGCAACTTGTAGGTGAATAAAAATGTAGGTTAGTTAGCCCGGGGAGCTGAATTGTGCTCTATTGTGTGGGAGCAAAGTTGCTATTTATTTAAATGGTTTTGCTAAGTAAACCTTCTGTACTTAAACTATTAAGTATTCTGTGTCTATGTTTAAAAAATAATAACCCACCCAATAATCAATCTTAGAGAAATGCACATATGGCTCTATTAACAAATGAATTAAACATTACCACTGACAACTGCTACAGTTTGGTATCGTTAAATGTTAACTTCCAAATAAATAATTTATTTATTAGACAGATTTTATTATCATTAAGTATATTAATTCAGTTCCAATTTATATTAATTTAATTCCAGTTCAATAACTTAAATTGGTGGTTAATAATTTTAGTAAGTAGGTATATAGGTAGTAAGCAATTTAATCTTTACTTCATTGACACTTTTACTTTTATTTCACCTATAATGTATGCAGTCATGTTTCAAAGAAACCAAATGTATCTTTGTTTTTCCTTATAATATATACACAGCGCAATTAATCTATATATTTTCTAAATAGCTACAGTCCTCTCCTATGTATCTTTATTTTGCATGTTTATGTTAGTTTTCTGTACCTAAACCACAATAATAATTATTTATTTATTTATTGTGGTATAAGAAACAGTACTATAATAACAATAGGAAAAAAACAATAATGTTAGCAATGTCACCAAACAAGTTTCTAACAATTATTTAGGTATATTGAAAACATAAATTACCTAAGTATTAGTATCATATTATGTTATATATATTGTCTTTTCTACATTTTATTATCTCTAGAAAATTATTTCATATGCACCTACTTTGTAATATCTCTGCACCACCTTGAACTGGTTGGTAGAGCATACCTATGGCATAAAGTCTGCCTTTAAACATCAATTCTTGTGTTTAATAAGTTTTAAATAAATAATTCATTGTAATTATTTACATGATTATCCAAAGATCCTTTCATTACCTTGCCCTCAATAGTTGTACGCTTCATATGATGCATATCTTTATTCTATTTCTATGTCCCATGTGAGGCCTGCTATTAGAGAACTCAACTCTAAGCTGACCTCAGCTTCTATCCATTAAATTGTTACTATGTGTGATGTTACTGTTTGTTTTATGTGCATAAATGTGATTGAATACATCACATATATATACAACATGTTTGAAACCATGCATAAATTGATACAAAATTAATACAATTTGTAAACAGCTGAAGCTTAGAGTGGTCTGTTCCAGGCTGCTATTTTTATGAATTAACTTAATACTGTGACTCTTCTGTTATTTGAACTTTAATACCTATGCAATTAGAGGTTATTAATGAGTAACTAAATGTATAAAATATTATATTTGTAATATTTTATGGTATGGTGTGATATAATAATATAGTGGTATTCTATTGAGCTTTTGAACAAATACTGAATCATTTTATATTACAATTATAATTACATTACTGCAGCCTTACTGCAGCTATGGAAATAACACAAAGTTTATAAATGAAATCTATGAACATCTACTGACAACACAAGACAGCTATTTCTATAAGTATGTATGTGTGAGTTAAGATCATTTCGGAGTCCTGAATGTTTTCTGGCTAGTCAGGACAATAATTGGGCCCAATGATACAAAAGTAGATACCTAATATAATATATCATCATGTAATTCCTTGTTTACATAGGTTATAACTTTACAATGATTTTAATAACCTACATATTATGAGTTTTTGTTAATCTAAAGTTGATAAGTGTTAGGATAGATGCGTAACACCTGGATATTGCCAGTAAAATAGATTGTCAACTAAGTACCTATGTACCTACATAGTATAGTACCTAATTAATTTGTTAAATCTATCATATTTTACTAAATAGATCATTACGAAATATTAGTTGTAGATACAAAACAGTACTTTGATTAATTTTCACGGAAATATTTGTAACTAACCTCCATTGCACGTAGGTAGTAGGTACCAACTTACCAACATCGGGTGTTTCCCTTCCTTGTGATTTTTGTAAAATATATTACCTTTACCTCGTCGCCACTTGTAGTGTTTGTTGTTTACTCACGTTATCACACTGGCTCGACAATGCCCTGTACTTGGTAATCGGTTTTAAAGCTCACTCACCCAGTTCACATACCCGCCCGTGGCTTACCCTTTGCCGCACTTTTGTGCAACTGTCACAGTGACGTTTAGTTAACCAATACAGCCAATACAGGTACACACGAGACAGCGTATGTATGCTTTAGCGCATACACTACATCTTTAATTGTGGGTAATTATTTCCCTATATCTTTTACTGCCTAGTTGTGTTACAAGACTAGTTGTTTCCTTTGACTTTACTTGGTTTTACATGAACAATTGAGGCCGTCAGCGCAAAAGTGGCCTAAGCTCAGCATAGTTAGTATGGAGATAATGAGGTTTGAATTTTCATGAATTTAAAATTGAATACATGAGTCGTATAGGATCAAAGGTGGCAATCTGACGTTTGGACAAATTGTGGTAAATTGAAAAAAACTGTTTTTATTGCTAGGAGAAAGGCTTAGTTACTTATTTTAGTGTATATTTATTAACAGACATAATAAATGGACGTAGTTATGCTACAGTGTTCCAATCCACACGCAGGTCGAACTGAGTAAATTGCGTTTTTGTAATTTTGTGGTACGCTTTTTTTTGGTAGCGAGTACAACTAAGTATGTATTACATCAACTAAATAAATAAACATTATTTTATTATATACTTGTCATTAAAATGTATTAATATTTCTCATACAAATGATGAACAAAATGCACTTGGAACGTTTTTGAAAAAAGGCTTTTTGTATGGAAGTAGCTTATAGCTTAATTTGCAAAAACGATCCAATATCTGAAAATTGGTATATTTTGGGTAGTTAATATATATTTTTTCTAAAACATAAGTATAACAACGAAACAACATTATTAAAAAAATATTTATTAAGAAATAGCATGTTTCAAAGCATGGAAAATCATCACAATTTATTCATCATCCAGATCGAAATCCAGCTCCTTACCAAATCCATCGGCATCGTCAATGGCGTCATTAGACGCTTTCAATGTTTTATAAAAACTAAGGCAATCTGCTGGAATAAACTTGTATACAGATCGTAAATCAGCCAATTTAGCTGGAGCAATGGGTTTCCCGTTAGGCCATAACTGTTTCAGATCAGATCTATGTATGGTCGAAATCTCTCCTTTTGTCGTTTTTTTAATGTTTAGGCCATTATAATCCTCATCAAGGGACGTTTTCATAAAAATAGAATATAATTTAGCTTTTTCAATCTTTATCTCCTTTGCCAGCAGCCAGTTTAGTTTACTTTTATCTGTGAATTTCTTACGATTTACTATGTTTTTCTCAATATCTTCAGTGCTATAAAAGTCCTTTTTGTCCATTCTATACACTTGAAATGGTTTTTTTTTCTAGCATTTTTCATAATTTCTATATATTCGTCAGCTGTATAAACACGTTGTTGCTTTTTAAGCGCTGTTTCAATTTTTGAAAAATCGGTATCGTTAGGTAAAAAACTATGCCCTGACTCAAGATACCGAAAAGTTATCGTTTTTAATGTAGAATGGAAGTCTAAGATAACCTTTAACATTAAAACAATTTTTATGTTTCGGTTCTGTCCACCGCAACAATCACTCCATAGTATGAGATGTTCTATAGTAGGAGGTAGTTTGTTTTCAATATATTTGGCAAGGCATAATTCTACTTCCTGAGCGCCTCTTCCGGCTTCACCTTCCACCCAAACATAACAGTGCCCTACATCATCTGATGCTGAATGTATACCGCTATTATATAGCCAAAGCTGACGTTTATAAAAAATTACGTTTGTCGGTATACGAGGCAAGGGCAAAGTTTTTTCGAGATCAAATGATAAGCATTCTATGTTTGGGGTATTTTGTGCAGTTTCAAAGTCGCATTTCATCTGTTCCCTCATTTTTTGTGCCTTCTCTAAGTGTAACGATTTCTCAGCCTCTACTTTTGTTTTTTCTGATCCACTAGTGTTTTGTAATTGCACCGCAAACAAATCACACTTATTGCATGTGTCTTTTTTTAACGGTTTACACCTCAAATTAAAATTAGTCAAGAAAATTTTCTTTACAGTTTCAAGAGAGGCACATTTCAACTCGGTGCCAAATTTTTCAACAAAAAGTTTCTTGTAAATATCATAAAGTTTCGATATTGTCATGCCAGGCTCTAAATATTGGATCTCATTGTTATTCTCCCTACGATAATGCGATTCATATTTAGGTAATTTTGAAATAACTTCCTTAATAAAGTTTAAGTTCTGTTCAGTCAATTTATTCCAGCTTTTGCCTTTCATGCCTCGACAGTCATTTATTTCATTATTACGAATCTTGTATAATGCTATGGTAACTTTGTGTGTTGTAATTTGTTGAGTGTGCAGGAACATATCGCGACAGACTTTGACATCGTTTAATTTATAGGTGCGATGAAATTGTTTAGGCTTTTTTTTGTTAACAGGGACAGAAGTCATGGTGTAGCTCCGTTTTTTTGGTTCCTCTGTGACACATGACTTAATGTACATTAACTGAGAATTGTAAGATCCAAGAGTTACATAAGTCTCAAATATTTGTTTTCGATCTTCCAACGAAATTGCACTGGCACATATCTTAAGACATTTGCATTGATAATCCTGAAATACTTTTGGTTCAATTTTTTTCTGTGAGCGTATAGTAGTATATGATAAATTATTATACTTTTTAAACTTCCTTTCCGAATTGGATTCAGGATGCTTACGTTTGCTGCCTTTTTTCGGTCTTCCAGCCTGGGAACTAGATGTTATTATTACTTGATCATTGCTTTCATTAATGTTTTCTTCATTTGAGCTGTCAAGTTCCTTTTCAGGTGAAAAGTTTCCTATTTTCTGAACTTCAATGATAGGACTTAAAACTTCACCATGCTTATCTAAGATAGTTTTTTGAGGAGTAGGTAAATTAGTTTCATCTTCATCTTGTGTTATAGACACTATGTCTGTGATGTCATGTCTTGTATAATTTTCTACATTCATAGTTGTTGAATTCAATACCTTTTAAATGCTGAATTCTTCACTAATGTTTACGAAGCTCTCAATGTGTTCATCTCTGGTGTTGTTATTGGTTTTAGTGTTATTGTCGTCGCCACTAACATTTGATTCACAGTCTGTTTCAGAGTCCGTTAAATTACGAATCTCAAAGTTTGGATCAGCAACACTATCATCACTATTTTCAATATAGTCGGGTGAATCATTATCAAGACACATTCCTGGTTCCTGGTTCAAGTTTCAGGAGACATACATGGAAGAGGCGATGCATCCTGTTCTACATTATTGAGAGCTGTTGTAATTTCTGGAGTCATACATGGGATAAACGATGAATTTGGTTCTAAAGTAATCGTAGTTAATTCTGTACTATTCATAGAAGTTACATCAGCAAGAGTGAGTGGCAGTGGTGTATCTGGAGTGCATCCATCTGAAACTATATAATTTCAATTTAATAGGTACTTAAACAACTGCATTATAGTAAAACACCGACCAAGTGCGAGTCAGACTCGCGCACGCAAGGTTCCGTACCATAATGCCAAGCCCTTACGAATATCGACCAAATAACAAGTTAAAAATCATGTTTGTTGTTTGAGAGCCCCCCCAAATATGTATTTTATTAACCCTTAACCAGGCTAAAGAGAACTACACAACTTACATAACTTTCAACTATTGATTCTATATACTATTATAATTGTTATGGCATACAAACAAAGAAAATTGGAAAATGACTTGGAAAATTAAAGGAAAAACACGTGGGACAACATATTCCCATTGTCTGGAAAGAAATTAAAAAATAAATGTGCGACTACTTAATATTTGAACATAATTTTCTTGGATTTTTTTCTTGTTAGGTTAATAATTGACTCAAAATGCAGGGGGTACTTCGCTGAGATAGGGTGGGGTATTATAAATATATGATGCACTGTGAAATGAAAGTGGTTTTATTTTGAGTACTATTTTACTTTCAAATATAAATATAAAAAAAGTAATGAAAGTGTTTTTGATAAACATTCATCTATCAACATTGTTGTTCTGAGGTTTGGTGAAAATGTATCATGCAGGCCTTTGTACACACAAAGGGAGACCTTACATATTTGGCACGTGTACTTCGAACGGGTATCCTCCTGTCTCGTACTACAGAATCTGCACCTCTTTCTAGTGGTCATGGGTTCCAAGTAATGCTGCCCTTTGTAACCCAGTCTTAATTCATCTGGGACGCCAAACACTCCTCCTTTTTTATTTTTCCAAATTATTGGGTTGTCTTTTTGAATATTTATGTACTCAGACTTTAATTTTCTGGCCAAACGCAAACGAAAATCTCGATGTATGTTTTTCCTTGTTTCATTTTCATGTTGATATATAATGGCGCAGCCACACATGCCGCCGGGTTTCAGACCGCCTTGCCGCTGAATGCAGGCCACCGGCTTTACCGGCGGTTGCCGGCGGCCTGCAGATTTTTTAGGCTGGCAACTGCAAATGTCAGACGTCAAAAGTTTTGCTCCTGCTATTTATTATAATTTAATTTAGTTTTTAATAGTTTTATATGTAAATATTAAGTTATAAAAAGTACAATTTATACGAAAAAGTTATAAAAGTTGTGTCAGAACAATATATAACACTACAGTACAATATATAAAACTTTGACAAAACACGCGGCTAACTTGCAGTGTCAACGGACGAAATTCGAACGGATAACTCATTAAACCTGGGGAGTATACGTTTTTAATTAACATTATTAAACACTTCACAATACAAGAATACCATGTACAACATTGTATGAGTTTCATCTCATGACATGACATGACAATGCCTATGTAAAAGCAATATCTTAGACAACTCATACTACACCCACATGTAACATCACATTAATACTTCACAATCAATTAATCCTTGAAGATTTATGTACATCAAGTATTCTGTAACTTACTTGATATCCTACTATCAGTAAATAATAGTTTTCACTTGAGAGTTTGTCATATTTTATAAGAAATTTATAGAATTAATTATACCATATAACTAGCAACCTAACATATTAATAACTCTTTTTTATCAACTAATAACTACAAAATTATTTTCTTTTTTTTATTTTCAACCCACTTTGCTTAAAATTTTAAATCTAAATTTAAAATATCACTGTTTCTGCCCCTTTTCCTTTTCTTTTTTTATTTTCTTTTGCTTAGCTGTTTTCTATAACATTTCAGGTGCTGGATCTTTACAAATCCTTGGATCATGTCAGCTCACATCATGACCCGCAAGGCTATGGCCAAGGATACTGAGAAGAAATTGAGAATAGCACTACTTGAGCTGAAAAAATGTCAAGAAGACAACGCTCAATTGTTGAAGGAACGCAGCGACTGTGAGGAGGAAGTGAACAAAGTGAATGATAAGGTGTCTGAGCTGAAGGGTCAACTGTCTGCATTACACTTACAAAATATGGACTACCAGGAGCAGCTGTACAGAATGCAGGAAGAAGTGAAATCCTTCGATAGCTGTCATGAGGAGTATACAAGGTTGCTGGGCCACAATACCGAGTTGGAGACGGGCCTGAATACAGCGCATAAGGTTATTATTTCACTGCAAGAAAGAATAGAGGCACTCAACGGTACTGCGACTCAGAACCTATGCTCGGAACTTCTTGGGGATAAAGTTAGGTCATTAAATAGGTTACATTTAAATTATAAATCAATGTTTAATATTATTAGTAATAAGAAATCTAAGAGGTATATGAAAATGAATAGATTAATTAGGAAACTACAATCTAATCTTGATAGGTCATACAAACTTAATAGCCTGCGTAATATAAACTCAGAGTTAATTAAGGAGCGTAGGTCATTTCTGTCAGAGCTTGAGGTTTGTCATGAACAAATAGATGCTAGTAGGTTACTATATGAACAACACATATGTGAGCTTAACACACAAATTTCTGATTTACAAGCCCACTTGACAAAAATAAGTCTCCAACATGAGAAAGAGACATATGAGTACATTCTCAAATATGACGAGATAGCCAGAGTTGGTAGAGAAAACATTGACCGTGTTATCTCACTAACTAACAACATCCATTGCTCTATGTGCTCATCATCAACACCTGATACCAACACAATATTGGCTTGTCAATCAGAATTGCCCAACATGCAACATGGGGTTCAGTTCATAAGTAATAGCTCTCCTGATGTTTCTCCTACATCAAATAAAATTGATTCATTAGATAAACAATCTTTAAATTTGTCTTGTAGGAAAAATGTTGTAATTTTCTGTGATCAATTAGGACTAGGTTTAGGTAGTTTAATGTATAATCATACCGAGTGGCCTATTACAAATTATTGTTCACCAGGAATTAATTTTAGTACCTTAGTCAATAATTTACAGAACACTAGCTTAGATTCACACTCCACAGTTGTCATATTGTATGGAGACTGCTTATCAGTCACTAAACGGGATATATTAAACTTAACTGAAGTTATGGTAGCGCTTCATAATAGGGTAGGATGTCAATTTATTATTTGTGCCTTACCATATTCGTATGCACTAACAGAGCAACAGAATAGGCACATAGATAAGCTTAACTTATTGATCTACAACTGTACATGTCGCTATAGCGACTTCATTTTATTTTTTGACACTAATATATTTATTAGTAATAACTTTTTTTTAACAAAAGATACTATGTATCTTTCTATTTTTTACAAGCGACAGATTGCTAAGTTATTAGCATATAATTTATTTAGGGACTCAGGTACTCATAGGGTATTGCAGGATTTAGTAGAGCATAGTAGTAGTATCACTACTAATAGGATTACTGACACATCTGTTAGTTTAAACTAATAGATGTGACAATGGATAGGCAGACATTTAGTTTAGTTCATCAGAACATTCAGGGCTTATCCGGCAAGGAGCTAGAGATAGATTTATTTTTGAAAGAACACAATGTACAAATATTGTGTCTTACTGAACATTGGGTAAAAAACAATGAATTATTATTCAATAACGAATATTATTCCGTAGTAAGTGCGTTCGTAAGAAAGAAGGCTATACATGGTGGCTCTCTAATATATGTATGTAATAATATTAATTGTAAGGAACGTAAAGACATAGCGGATCTTTCTATCGAGCGCACTGTTGAATTGTCCTGCGTGGAGCTTCAACAACATGTTGTGGTGTGTGTATATAGACCACCACAGAGTGATTTCAGCCTATTTGAAACTGTCATGGAAGATGTATTAAAACGTATATGCTATGGTAAAAAGCAGGTAATAGTATGTGGAGATTTTAACGTTAACTTGCTCGAGCAGTCACAAAACTGTACTAGATTGATTAGTTTATTTAAGTCTTTTAATTTAAATAATTTATTTTTAGAACCAACAAGAATTACCTCTCATTCTGCCACATGTTTAGATAACATATTCTGCAACTGTGAGTACTTAAATAAGATCATTTTAAGTGACTTAACTTCAGATCATTGCGGGCAAAAGGCTGAATTTCCTTTAGGTACAACTGCTAAAGTGAATAAGATCACATGTAGGCCAATGACCTCTGTTCGCCTAAAACATTTTAATGAGAATATTGCCGCTAGGGTCACTAATATTGATCTAAGCCAGGAAAATCCCGACGACCTATACGAGTCATTATTTAATATCATTCAATCAGAATTTAACTCAATATTTAAACTTAAAACGATTTGCACCAATACTAAACTCAAATTTTGCGACTGGGCAACATCTGGAATATACAAAAGTAGAGATAAATTATATGAACTTTATGGTATGAAACAATGTAATTTTAATCCAGCTTTTATTCAATATGTTAGAAATTATTCTAAAACTTTTAAAAGGACATGTGCAGCTGCCAAGTCCTTGTATTTAAGTAACAAAATTAAGGAGTCCGACAATAAAGTTAGAACTACTTGGAACATTATTAATAGTGAGACTGGTCGGGCTAAGATACGGGATAACAATTTTGAATTAAATATAAATGATAATGTTATCTCAAACAGTACAGACGTAGCTGAAACGTTTAATAACTTTTTTATTGACATACCAGTAAAAACTACTAGCGCCTTAGATTCATGTCCAGTCAAAGCTGAAACCTTGGTTAGGCGGAGTGTGAAAGAGTGTGACGTCCTATTTAGTTTTCAATATATAAACCCCAATGACATAATGAAAGTGTTTAAGTCGCTCAATTCAAAAAAAACTGCTGACTTATGGGGAATTTCTGTTAAGTTAGTACAAAATATTATTTTTAATATAGCTCCACATCTAGCTGCAATTTTTAATAGATGCGTTGATGCAGGTGTGTTTCCCAATTTAATGAAGCACAGCAAGGTGATACCATTATTTAAAAACGGATCTAAAAGCGACCCTAGTAATTTTAGACCTATATCGATATTGCCGTCACTTAGCAAAATTTTTGAGAAAATAATACTGCAGCAATTAGAGAGTCACTTCAATTATAATAATCTATTACACAATGAGCAATATGGTTTCACAAAGGGTCGCTCTACTATAGACGCAGGTGTTACACTATTAAAGCATATATTTAACGCCTGGGAAAATTCGATGGATGCGATTGGTGTCTTCTGCGATCTGTCAAAAGCATTTGACTGCGTTGAACACAATACGCTTCTGCGAAAGCTTAGCCATTACGGCATTAGGGACGATGCACTTAATCTTATTGCCGCCTACCTTAGTGAGAGAGTGCAATTCGTTAATATAAATGGAAATAGGTCTTCGGGATTACCTGTAGCAATGGGCGTCCCCCAAGGCTCAATTCTAGGGCCTTTTCTCTTTCTAGTTTACATAAATGATTTGCCTTTCTTTGTACAGGATTTCTGCGACATAGTGCTATTTGCAGATGACACCTCTCTAATATTTAAAGTAGACCGTAAAGAAACCAACTTTGATGCTGTAAATGGTTCGCTCGCGGAAGTCCTGGACTGGTTTACTACGAACAATTTATTGCTGAATTCTAAGAAAACTAAATGCATTAAATTTACAATGCCAAACGTAAGAGGTACTAGCACAAATCTTATCATTAATAATGAAACACTTTCGCTTGTTGAGTCAACAGTTTTCTTGGGATTAACTTTAGATCGTAAACTACAGTGGGGCGCCCAAATATCGTGTCTCGCGGGAAAACTCAGTTCTGCTGCTTTCGCTGTTAGTAAGGTTAGGCAACTTACTGATGTCGAAACCGCAAGGCTTGTTTATTTTAGTTATTTTCACAGCGTCATGTCCTATGGCATATTGCTATGGGGTAAGGCTGCTGACATTGAAACCATATTCATTATTCAGAAGCGAGCTATACGCTCAATTTACAATTTAGGTTCACGTGTTTCCCTGAGAGAACGATTCAAAGAAATAGGTATTCTAACAGTTGCATCTCAATATATATTTGCAAATATAATGTTCATTAAACAAAATATACATCTTTATTCGAAAAACAGCGATATTCATGCAATTAATACTAGAAATAAACACAAGTTAGTTGGTACGTATCATCGTTTACACAAAGTCCATAACTCGTTTGCGGGGCTCGGGGTACGTTTTTATAACAAACTGCCCAATGAAATAATCAATTTACCTTTACAGAAATTTAAACAAACTGTCAAGAGTCATTTTTTAGGAAAGGGATACTATACTATTAATGAATTCTTAAGCGATAAAACGTCATGGGGAAAAGTTGCTAATTGATTGTAGGATTAATATTGTAATTATTAAATTTAAGTGATCATTGTCAATAGAGGTGTTTCGTGATCTTACTATTTTGTTTCTTTTATTGATTTCATGTCAACCTTGGCATGATTCTCTTTCAAATTTAAAATATAGTTTATGTAATTTCACTTAGTGTACAATGTGATCACCTTATGCTTTTATATGTACAAAAAGAGACGATGCCTCATTACCATACTGATAGATACTAAATTGTGATTGTGATACGTTGTTTACTTTAATCTCTTAATTTTAAATTTCTTTTTTTTGGTATGGTGTGTTGGTTTCGAACCTTTTTGGTACCCTCTTCAAATTGTAACTCATACGAAATTGTAAATATTATACCTTGGCGATTAAAAAGAGTAGCCAGAGTTTCTTGCCAATTCTTCTCTAGGCCCTACCCATGTCAGCGAATTGGCCGTAGGAAAAAATATGCTGACTTTTGTTTATTTTGACGTTCATAAGTATCATGTATTTGATCTAAATGAATAAATGACTTTGAGTTTGAGTTTGAGATGCGGTTGCAATTTTCGCAGTAGTGTTGTGACTTTCGTCGAAGTTAGTCGTGTACGTAGGATTGAAAGATGTTGGACTATGATATAGTTGCGTGTATCGCAAGTGTAGTGTTGTATGTTATTATTCGTAAAAAGAACCGCAAAATCAAACGAAGATATTGGGTCAGACCAAGTCTACGAAATAGGCCTAATGTGTCCCTGATACTTGAAGATTTTAGAAAGGATGACATAAACCGAAGAAATATTCGTTCGAAATTTAACACTTTTCTAACGATCTCTAGTGAAGAATTTGAAATATTACTGAATTTAACTGGACCCATGATATCAAAAACTGACACCCGCTGGAGAAATGCTGTGTCAGCTTCCGATCGACTAGCAATTACTTTGAGATACCTGGCTACAGGAGACTCTTATTTTTCACTCGGTACGCTGTTTAAAGTGTCTCCACAAGTTATTTCTTTAATAATTCCAGATGTTTGTCAAGCGTTGGTATCTACATTATCCAATTATTTAAGGGTAAGTACAAATATCCGTAACACATTAGGTAGTTAGAAACTGAACCTTCCTAAGTAACATATCTATTCCTAGTCGAATTATAATATCTATGATTTTATACTGTACCTGGAACTTCACACACATTTTACATACATATAACTAGAACTACACACACAAATATCACAAACAATTTTATTTTACAGATTCCAAATACACAGGAAGAATGGCTATCAGTGGCTCGGAGTTTCATGCAGAAATGGAATGTACCTAATTGCGTAGGTGCCCTCGATGGGAAACATATACGTATTTCATGTCCAATTAATAGCGGTTCTGAGTTTTTTAATTATAAGTCATATTTCAGTATTGTTTTGCTAGCTTTAATCGATGCCAATTATAACTTTTTATACGTGGACATTGGATGTCAGGGCAGAATATCTGATGGTGGAGTTCTACGCAATTCAACTTTATTTGATATGATACGAGATGGAACTTTAAGTCTGCCACAAGCGATTCCATTACAAGGGAGAAATACACCTGTACCTTTTTATTTCATCGGTGATGATGCTTTCCCCATCTCACAGAATATAATAAAACCATTTTCTGGATATCATGCAAAAGGATCACCTGAGAGGGTTTTTAATTATAGAATTAGTCGCGGGCGCATGGTTGTAGAAGACGCGTTTGGCATTTTATCTAATAAATTCAGAATTTTACATTCACGCATTGGCTTACAAAATGAGAAAGCAAAACTTGTCGTGATGGCTTGTGTGCATCTGCATAATTTTATGAAGAGAAATGAAAGAACAAGAAAAATATTCCGCAGATCGCTCTAAATGTAGAACCAAGTGTAATTAGAAATGAGCTAAAATGTTATTTTCTATCGGAACAAGGTCAGCTTCCTTGGCAATATCAATTATAATGTTTTAAAGAAATAAAATATGATTATTCAAATAATTGTTTTATTTAGGAATCAGAAACATTTCTCAACACTTCTATAACACTATTTTCGGTTAAATTATTTTCCAAGACTTGTAACAGACTGTCACTTGTGTTGACATCTGGGCTATTTTGCATTTCATAGTCTGATTGAACAGAGTAAGAGCGCGAAGTTGAGGGCGATGGTGACATTGTTTACGTTGTAGGTTGGCCTGTGAAGTATCCTGGACGAACATTTTGATAACGAAGAGGCTGAGTAGTATTATTGGTATCAAAATTCATCGGACCCATTCTCATTTCTGCTTCATAGACAATATTCTGGATTTGATGTTGTACTGTACACATCGTGTAATGATCCATCTTCCTCAACTTGCTACTTATATAGTCTGCAAATATAGCAGCATCATCGCGTTGCCTTGCATTAGATGTAATCTCCCTCAGTAATTGGAAAGCTTCATCAACTTCAGGATCTCCCTCTATGTTTCGCTTTCGTGACCTCCTTGTCGAAGGTAGCGTAGTCTGGGGAGTGATATTAACTTGAGAAGACTGAAAATAAAAAGGAAATCTTATAAATAATTGCAAACAAGCTTTAACATTATGTTTTGAAATATCCAATCAGTATGTAAATATTTAATAAAAACCGGCCAAGTGCGAGTTGGACTCGCCCACGAAGGGTTCCGTACCATTATCTATGAAAAATGAACGTATCTATTACTTACAACTAGCCAAAATACAAACATTTTTCGGCAACAAAAAATAACTTTGTTTTTCATACAAATATATGTAGGATCAGGAGTGCCGAGAGGCCTATCGTCAGAGTTATCCATTTTAAATGAAGAAAAACAAGATACGATGAAATAATAATGTTTTATTACACGAAATAATTAAAATAATAATAACAATTAAGGACAAAATCACAATAAGTGCAATTGTTATAAGACTAGCTAACTAATAATAAACTGAGGTATGTATATGGTGGGTTTTTATAGTGCAAAGTCACCACAACTCACAAAATGGCGCGTAGCCGTTTATCCAACAATGAATCGAACAGACTCTGAGAGTCACAGTTCGTATAATGGCGTATAGCCATCCAATTAGTATCGAACAGACTCTGGGGAGTCACAGTTCGTATAATGGCGAGTAGCCATCCAATGAATATCGAACAGACTCAGTGAGTCACAGTTCGTATAGCGGCGGAGCCGCCCAGTATGTATGCGAACAGACCAAGTAAATTGGTCACAGTTCGTACAGTAGCACAGAGCTACCCAGTTAGGTGCAAAGTGTATCGGCGGGAACCGCAGCAATACAGCTATGCAGAATATACAGCCAAGCTGTACCAAGTAAACCGACAGTTTTGTCGGGAGCCGAAGCTCTTATGAGTCAGTCCGAAGAGAGACTGCCGATCTAGGGCAATGTATGGGCTTTTATAGCAAGATTTCCCTCCCGACAACTCTGTCCATTGGCACCCGGAAATGTGCGCCAAGCGTTTACTGTTTGGAAAATCATTTAAATTATCTCATTCTAATAAGTTACACAGTGTAAAACACATTTGTTAGTTTTTAAATATCACTAACATAATTATGGTACATTAACATTCTCAATTACTTACTTAAATCTAATGTCTGATAATTTAAAGAAATGAAATGGTACGATAAGAAAATGGCGACAAAATGGCGTACCCAATGTTTACATATTTTGTACAGGACCAGCAATACTTTTATTACAATAAGTGCCCAGACGGAGTTCGTAGATACTTAATAAATCATGTTTTGAATTATAAGACATTAATTGATACAAAATAATAGGAATTATTAATATTCCTACTATTATTATTAATAGGAAAATCAAATGAAAATAATTTCTGCTAAAAATAACCACAGATTATTAATAGCCATAGATATTCTTAGAAAACAAACTCCGACATATATAATAATAAAATAACAAAGTTATAATTTGCGATTTCACACGTTTATTGTATGGGGACCCCCTTCATATTTTTTCATTTTTATTTTTAGTATTTGTTGTTATAGCGGCAACGGAAATACATCATTTGTGAAAATTTCAGCTTTCTAGCTATCACGGTTTATGAGATACAGCCTGGAGACAGACAGACGGACAGACAGACAGACAGTGGAGGCTTAGTAATAGGGTCCCGTTTTACCCTTTGGGTACGGAACCCTAAAAACCAAGCTTATAAACATTACATGTATACAGTCACCATTGATGACGCCTATACCTACACTCTTGATGAGCGCTTATTCGCGAATACTTCGCTTTCGGTGAGCGTTTTGCCGACTGCATAAGGTAGATACTGCATACGAGAGTATGCTCGTCCGCTCTCCGTGGTATTATATATTGTTACCGGGTTGTAGGTAGTAGGTATCTAATATTAATACACGAGAAAAAATCTTTGTACCCCTATTTACGAAAATATTACTTAATGAAATATGTATTTTAAATTAATTATGGTCGAATTTCGATCAATAGGCGACCAACTAGTCTACTTGATTATAAAAATTTGATGGGTACTTACAATAGGTGCGTGGCTGTTCAGAGTCGGTACCGGTGCATTCTTGTCACTAAGAAATGATAACGCCTTATAAGCAAACCATTTCGGCAATTGAACATCTTCCCGTCCAGATCCACTCCTTTTAGATTCTTCATATTTGCGTTTTTCTCCAAAATAATGGCTGGATAAATTCTTCAGTTTTCTCTCAATTTTTGATGATGCTATGTTGAACACAGAAGCAATATCCCTAATAGCATCATTTCTTTTGTTGCGATTTTCAAGAATCGCAACAAAAGAAATCCATATGCCTTGGGTTCCACAATGGTTCATTTTCTTGATACTTTTCTATTAATAAAAGTATTGCACTATCATCCCAGTTAAATTCTGTCATTTCGTTATTTACTTCTATGAAATTATACGACAACACTACCACTCCGTATCGAAGCCGCAAGCAAACTGCCGCCGGCAACCAAAAGCCGCGCGTGCCGCGGCTGAGATGCGGCATGGCCGGCCATGCCGCCGGCCGTGCCGCCGGGCATGTGTGGATGCGCCATGATATAAGCATTTATTACAGCACACTCAAATAAAAACTAAAACAATCTTGGCCATGTTTTTTTGGATCTGCGTCCAATGGAGTATGAGCTACGGTAATGATCAAAATGTTTCTCCACCATTAACTCCACCTATGTTTCGGGTGTAATCAGCAATAGCAGATGGGCAATACATTTTCTTTTTTTCGCCATTCTTTTGTCTTCTTTCTATTAGTTCTATTTTTCTAGGGTTTACGGCTGTTGTAAGGACGGTCACGTCTTTAGTATCTTTCCACTTAACTACCCCAACGGGGCGACAGTATCTTTATGATTTTGTGGTAAATGAGTAGTAATATCGCAAACGTGTATATTCTCTAATATTTTTTTAAATCTTTTACAAGGCATTGTTCCAGATATTTCCTGATTATTGTAAAATGGGTCTGAATGCCAGTATAATTCGATTTCTGATTGTGGGGTAATTCCCATAAGAATCACTATAGCCAAGAATGCCTTAATTTCATTACTGTCTACATCCTTCCAAAACTGGCTGCCTTTTAAGCTCGCATACTTGTTGGTGTTTTCGACAATGATCTGAAATAATTCATCAGGGAACATATCCATAAAATGGTCAAATGGGGTACCTCTGTTGTCGTGTTTTGTAGTAGGTTGTAACTGTCTACTAAAATCACGATCTTCAAAGTAACCTACTTTTGTACGCCACTTTCTTTGCTTCGCTTGTAATTCAGCATAATAATAATAATAATAATAATAATGTTTTTATTTCTCCACAAAGGTAGTTACAATTTTACTTACAGCTAAGTGATAGGATGTTTACATAGATCCTTTGTGAGAGCTGGTGTCTGAAGTAGGTTTTGTACAAAACCTGTATTACAGATCACCAGGCTCTCTGCCACCTCGGAATAGACTAGCGTATGATGGTTAGATAACTACATCGAAGAGAAGACAATTTAATAAAGATTAAGATATATTAAATAATGCGGTATAATATCTAATACCGTATTATTTGTGTGGATGTGTTTGTATGTGCGTGTGTGTGTGTGCGTGTGTGTGTGTGTATGTATGTATGTTTGTGTGGTTGAGTGTGCGTTTGTGTATGTGTGTGGGTGAGTGGATGAGTGTGCATGTGTGTGCGCGTGCGCGTTGTGTGCAATGTGAATTTAATCCTTATGGGGTTAGTAAATTTTCCGTGTTTTTGTAATCTTGTTCAAGCAGCCAGTTGGTAACTATAGTTTTACATTCCGTCCTAGATTTTGGGTATATATTTAGTATTTTATTTAGTTTGTTATAAACGAGTCCACCAAGATAGCAAAAGCTCCCGCGCGCTGCGAGAGTGGTAAAGGAGCCAGTGGAACAGACATTGTGTTTTCTTCGTTTGTCAGCTAGTTTAAGTGGGTCATATGGAGTAAGTGAATGGATTTTTAGTGTTATACTTAAAATAAACTGCTGTCGGACTGTCATTATTCTGCAGGTAGAGTAAAGATCGGTAGTCGGATATAGGAATGGGAGATGCCATCCAACTTTCAAAATTGAGCGTTGCGCCCGTTCTAATTTCAAAAGTGAGGTTTTAGTAGCACCACCCCAGGAGATGATACAGTAGGATGTTATTGATTGACATAGAGCTTGGTATACTAGTTTTATGACTGATTTGTCTGCAATGTGACGCAGATTTTTAAAAATGTATATTAGTTTGCGTAGTCTGGATGATAGTAAATCGATATGATGGTGGAACTTTAATCTGTAGTCAATTTGAACGCCAAGGTATTTAATGCAGTCTGTGTTGGTGAGATTAGGACAAAGGCATGGTGGGCCCTTAAGTTTGCAGCTGTGGGCTCTGATATTAAAAGAACCAGATGGGGGCTGGCCTGGGCTGGTTGGAGAAAAGGTAATATATTTTGTTTTTTCTATATTTAATGTTAGCGAATTTTTAGCTAGCCATGTAGAGATTAGATCAAAGCCCGACTGTGCATGACCGAAAGTGTCAAACCAGGTTTTTCCATAAAAAATGAGGGCAGTATCATCGGCGTAGGTGAATATGTCTCCATTTTGAAGACAGTAATTGCAGAGGTCATTTATAAATATCAGAAAGAGAGTAGGGCCGATGATACTACCCTGCGGGACTCCGTAAGAAATACAGAGCTCATCGCTGACCCAGTCATTGATCTTAACACACTGCCGCCGACCCGTTAAGTAACTATGGAAGAGGGCTAATTGAGTGCCCCTGATGCCAATGTATTCGAGTTTTTTGAGAAGAGTGGGGACAGAAACCGTATCAAACGCCTTAGCTAGGTCCAAGAAAATGCCAATTACTTTATTTTTATCGTCTAATTTAGTCACAACCTTATTTGTTAGATCCAAGACTGCGTCATTAGTAGAAATGCCTGACCGAAACCCGTATTGATTAGAAGATAAAATATGATGTGAATTAAGATAGTTAACGAGTCTTTTATTCAATATTTTCTCCAAAATTTTTGATAAAGTTGGAAGAATCGAGATAGGTCTGTAGTTGTCCACACGGCTCCTGTCTCCACTCTTGTAGATAGGGTGAACAATGGCTACTTTATACGCATCAGGGAATACTCCAGTATCAATGGCTAGGTTTGAAAGGAATGTAATAGGGGGAACCAGTATATTCTTAAATCTTTTCAGGAATGAACCAGAAATACCGTCAGAACCCGTGGAGCAGTCAGATCGCAAGCTCATTACTAATAATTCAATTTCAGCTTCATCAGTGGGACTAAGGAAAAAAGTATTTGTATAGGGTGAATCGTGTTTTGGAGGGGTTTTTTCCTTGTTCTTGTTACCAGTCTCTATTACCTCTGCTAGTGTTCTACCAATGTTCACAAAGAATTTGTTAGCATCATTGACTGATGATAAAGGGTCTATAGGGGATAATATATCGGTTGCGGATGTTTTTTGTTTTTTTGTATAAGTAATAGTTTTCACAGCATCCCAAAGCTTTTTAGTGTCTTTTTCCGCGGATTTTAAGAGAGATTTTTCATAATTATTCTTGGCTTTTCTAAGTATGTTCACACAATGATTTCTGTACCTTTTATATGTAGTTTTTATTATTTCATTAGTGGGCGACTTTTTATGTTTAATATGTAATTGGTCTCGGTTTCTCATACATTTTAGTAGTCCAGCGGTCATCCAAGGTTTTGTAAGCCGTTTTCTATTTGACACTGGTTTTAATATGTAATTAGCGACAAGACAACGGTTAAGGGATCCAACAAAGTAATTGGTAGCTTCGTTTACACATTCAAGGTTGTACATTGTAGTAAAATCGAGATTCTTTAGGTATAAGTTGGCTCACAAAGTTGATCATCGTCGGAAGCTAAGGAAATGGCCATCTCTTCTTGCTCAACCATAACCTCAGGAGTTTGCTCACAATCTCCCAGACTCTGAGACACACTATCTCTGTTGGTATGTGGAAACTTAGATTTCGGCAGATGTTGTGATGAAGTTGTCGCGGTGTTATACGAAAATGTATATTCGGGTGAAATCGTCCTGGCACCTGGTAGCGTAGGTGAAAGCTGGGAAGGACCGAAAACAGCATTGTGCAGATGTACCGGTGTCTGCAAAAACTGGGATGTGCTGGCCACAGGTTCTGGTGTGTCGTGTGCTGGTGGACGCTGAGACATAGTTGAAAGCTGGGAATGGCCAGAAACAGCATTGTCCAGATGTGCCGGTGTATGCAAAAACTGGGATGTACTGGCCACAGGTTCTGGTGTGTCGTGTACTGGTGGACGCTGAGACAAGCAATTTTTGCATGTGCATATAAAAGTAGGTAGTGTGCGCTTTGGTAGACACTTAGATGAAGCTTCTGTGTTGCCCTGTGATGGACCTAGCATTGCATCAGCAAGTGAAGATTTCGATAAAAGATGTGATTTATATTTATTGTCGACATGCAGAACCTCCTGGTCTGATTTTGACAAATAGTGGTCATTTTCTTGTAACAGTTGTGCTTGTGCAGGACTACCCTCAAGTATATGCAACAAATCGTCATTCGAAATACCTTGCATGTTGTCTAAAGCAGTGTCCATAACTTGAGAATAGCAATCCTTAAGACTCGCCTCGCAATCGTCATCCTCGCTACTATCTTCCGACGACTGCCAATATTGGAGGATGTTCTCAATTTCGTGGTCTTTAACGGTTTTCTAAAATAATAAAATCATAATCAGGCAAAGGTAGCATAACCCAACAAACAAAAACGTCATATAAGTCTTGATTTATACGACATAAAGTTAGATAGCAGTCTTATAATGATAGTGACATGACTACTAGGTCCTTTAGACGTCTTTAATTTAACTTATTAGTCGTGCGACGAATATGTCATAATAAGCTGGTCTTAGCAACGTTGGTAAGACTAAAGTAAACGACGTTATATTACAGTCTTAGCTAAAACGTTTGTACGACAACGCAATAGTCATACTAACGTTATAGTCCATTAAACGTTTTGAACTGACCAAATTAGGTCTTTGAAAAACCTTTATATGACATTTATATAATGTAGCAGTTGTATATACGTTTTCACAGTGACGTTTGTATAACGATCACTATCCTGTTTTACAGCGGTCAATTGGAGACTCTTAAATGACTTGGTTGTTTATTTAATACTCAAATATAACCTATATATTACATGATGTCCGTTTAATGTCATGACATGACTTTATTCAAAGTTGTAGTCGCATTTAAGTCAGGTTTTGACTTTAAAATATCTAGGCCGCCATATTTACGGAACGTTTGATTACATTTACTACGAAAAATGGAAGCAAAAATTTCGTGGAGAAGACTTAAACGTAGTGGAACATTCAAAAGGAAAGTAAATCGAGATTTCCTTTTATTAAAAAGTACAACGCCAACAACCGTGGCATTAATAACAAATGTTGAAGAAGAAAGTTTAAGAGAGGTAGGGCACCATACTAGCGAGCAAGCCCGACTGGGGAAGGACCTCCACCTTACAGAAGACCACAGCCAAATGACTACACACTGCGGTGTAGTTGTGTTCCTGTGTGTGAGTACAGGTCTCCAGCGCTCATTTAGGAATGCGTTTTGAAAGAAACATATTCCTATCCCAGGGATACTTCCATCTTAAAGCCCTGGTGTAAAAAAAATGGGTTGGCAACACGCAAGTGATACCTCTGGTAATGCAAGCGTCTATAGGCTACGGATACTGCTTAACATCAGGCGGGCCGTATGCTTGTTTGCCACCCAAGTAGTATAAAAAAAAAAAAAAAAAAAAAAAAAGAAAAGTGTACAACACATGAACAACAAAAAGGTTCAGTATCAATATTTATTTTATTTCTATAAAAATATTGTATGATATTTTCCGATATGGAATTCATTATTTATCAGTAAATGTTGTGTTGATCGATACGTCTTTAATCAGTAAGTAA
Organism: Trisateles emortualis; assembly: GCA_947095525.1. Lineage (NCBI taxonomy): Eukaryota > Metazoa > Arthropoda > Insecta > Lepidoptera > Erebidae > Trisateles > Trisateles emortualis. The sequence continues at coordinate 1,026,623 of OX352756.1, forward strand.
TTTTTTTTTTCACAAAATGATTAATCTATACGGGTTGTAAAAAAAATTGCCAGTAGAACTTATTTGGGGAAAGATGTTCAGTTTCTTGGGAAGGTTCATCCCTGAAAGTTATGCCAGCAAATTTTTTAGCATCCTATACAATTATGAAAATGAATTTTTCTTTACAGTTGACGTTGGTCAAAGTGTTTCTAGTGAGTCGGCTATGGTAACAAATGGTAAGATTATTTTCGTAACGTATTACCTACCAGTGTATTAATTCTTATTAGTGTACGACCCGTCAAGGTGTGAAAGTACCCATCAAAACAATTAACTTTCCCTTAGAAACATCGGTCGAATTGTAAAAAAAAAATGGTTGAAGGCCAATTTTTTTTTCATATTTCGACCCATGTTTCATGGAAAAGTTATTTGTTTTAATTCCATACCTTGACGGGTCGTGTACTGTTAAAATTAAACTCTATATTCATAGGTGTTTCGCAATATTTGTAAAACTATTTGTTTTGGTATTTTATTTAACATAATTATTATCTTTAAAAATTAAATTTATACCTACTTACTTAGTTTTTGATTTTCAGGCGACTATAATAGCGATCATTCAGAGTTGTCAAGCACAAGAGAATCAATAATTTAATCTTCTGATACAGAAAATGACAAAGACAATACGTTTCGAGAGGATTTGAAAAAATGGGCTCTTGAATTTAACATTTCTCATCATGCCCTCAAAAGTTTAAGCGGACTCGTGAACAGAAGACTTCCGAACATTGTTCCTAACGATCCTAGCACTCTTCTCAGAACAAATGACATCAATTTATTATTTTTTTCAGTAGGCACTGGTAAATATTGGCATAATGGCTTAACGTTGCAATTAAAAGAGACATTAGAACATATTGATGACGTTCCAAATACAATCTCATTGGTTTTTAACATAGATGGTCTCCCTCTTTATAAAAGTTCACAACATCAAGTATGGCCTATACTTTGTCAAATTTATGAAAAAAGACATTTCTCACCAATTGTTATTGGTATTTATGAAGGAACAGGAAAACCAAGCGACCTAGAAGCTTACTTTTCACATCTTGTGGCGGAGTTGAAGAATCTTCTTTTCTTCAACTTAATACAAAGAAAGGCCTTAAAAAAATCTGCACTATTCAAATTAAGTGTTTTATTTGCGATTCTCCAGCTAGAGCTTTAATCAAAGGTAACCAGCTCATTAGAAATGCATTTAATGAGATAATCGTTTCATTGTTATTTAACAATAAAAAAAATTGTTTCAGGAGTTTGTAATTTTAATGGGAAACATGGATGTTTAAAATGTACAGTAGTTGGAGAGTACTCGCAAATATCCCACACTGTTGTTTTTTCTAGGATTGATTGTCCAAAACGAAATGATGCTGATTTCAGATCAAAAAAATATGGAAATCATTATAAGTATGATTCTCCTCTACTTCAGTTGGAATCAATGGATATGATTGAAGATATACCTGTAGGTGATTCTTTACATTTAATAGACTTAGGTATAACAAAAAGACTGCTTATGGGTTGGCGAGATGGCAATTTTGGAAACAAAAATTTAACGAAGTTGTGCTCCAGAAATATATGTAAAATATCTGAATTCTTACTTTCTTGCAAATTGCCATCGGAAATTCATAGATCTATTAGATCTTTGGAAGTCCTGGCATATTGGAAAGCTTCTGAATTCCACACATTTCTAATGTACCTTGGCTTCATTATTCTCAAGGATGTATTGTGTTTTGAAGTATACTACCACTTTTTAACTTTTTTTTTGCGCCATTACTGTATGTTCCAATGCGAAACATTTTACGTACCTTAGACTTGCAGAAGAAATGTTAAAGTACTTTATTACAATATATGCGAAGATTTATGGAAAAGAATATTTGACTAGTAATGTACATAATCTTTGTCACCTTATAGACGAAGTAAAAAGATTTGGTATTTTGCAAAACTTCAATGCTTACCCGTTTGAAAATAAACTTTTTAGCATTAAAAAAATGGTAAGACAGGGAAACAAACCTTTAAGCCAAATTGCAAAAAGACTTATAGAGCAAAGACATTTAGAATTGCAAAACTGTGACTACCAAAATACACCAACCTATCCGTTTTATAGTACTAAAAGAAATAAGAACGGTATTGTGTCAATTATCCATTTAAAAAAAAATATTTTGTCAACTGAAAGTCACAATAAATGGTTTCTAAGTACAGAAAATAAAGTCATTGAAATTTTGTCTATAAATAAAGATGGTAGAAATATACAGATCAATGGGAATAGCTTGAATAATTGCACTGATGCATTTGAAGCTCCAATGAAATCTTCACTTCTTGGTATTACCATTAAAACGAAATCTACGTATCTTATAAAGAATATCAAATGTAAAATTGTTGGCATTCCTCATAATGAGCGTGTATATTTTGTACCTCTTATCCATACTTTGTATAGGATTTATTTTAAATAAAAAAATTAAATTTATTTATTTATTTATTTATTAAACTTCATGCACATAGGTACATAGGCGGACTTAATGCTATAAGCATTCTCTACCAGTCAACCTTGAGTGGTGCAGAGATAATTGAAGTAGGTGCAGTAAATGAAGTAGTTTTAACTGAAATTGTTTAACTAAATTAAATAAAAAAAAATTAACAACAAATACATAAAATATATAAATGAAATAAAATTATACTAATATATATGTTAATAAATAATATATATGATATATACATATATATGAATACAATACATAGTTAACGAGATAATTCCAACAAATTTTCAAAGAGGAGAGCCTTAACTTTCAGTTTAAATACAAAGCGGTTAGTGGACATCCTGATTTCAAGAGGCAGCTTATTCCAGAGAAGAACCGCCGGGATCACAAAAGAGGAATGGATAAATTCAGTTCTATGGGAGTGACAAGTAAGGAGAAGGTTATTCGACGAGCGAAGGTTTTTATCGTGAATAGAGCATAGAAATTGAAAGTATGAAATTAAATAGGTAGGGGGAGTAGGAGAGTTAAGAATAGCATAGAGAGTGGTGAGAGCACGCAAGCTACGGCGTTGACGAATGGGTAACCATTTTAATTCAGAACGAAACGTAGACACATGGTCATACTTACGAAGATTAAAAATGAATCGAATGCAGTTATTGAGAAGACGGTCATATTTGTAGAGAAGATCTGCATTCTGAATAATACAGGTAAAAGATAATCAAGGATTGGCAGAATCATACGACGGCTAATGCCATCGTACCCAACCGCATTAGACTTGATAGATATAATTATCTTTTTGATCTCGCCCGCTGTAACTGGAGAAAATATAAAAGGATTAATGTTAGGGGAAGATAAACCAGCTATGTAGTCCACAGTATGACATCTGGTTTGGTGATCAAGGTGGGAAGAAGTGGAGAAATGACGGTTGATGTCATCCAAACCAATTGTAAACTGCGAATCTGCATTTCGCTGTTTGCCAATACCTAGAGTCCCGAGGAACTTCCAGATATTGGCAGGAGATGAGGAATTTATATTGTCCAAGATATGGCGGCGTTTAGCGTTACGTACCATCTGATTACACCGATTCCTTGCAGTTTTGAAAAGGGACCAGTTATCGTCTGAACGCTCCCTTCTAAACTTACGAAATGCCCTATCCCTGCGCCTCATAGCCATCTGGATGCCTCTAGACATCCACGGGGCAGGAGGGCGTTTTAATTTGACTTTCCTGATGGGGGCATGTTTGTCATATAGACTGATGACGACACTGTTAAAGATGTCGACCTTTTCATCCACAGTAGTAGCCGCCACCAGGGAATCCCAATTAGTCTCTGAAGCATCCTTACAGAGCATCTCGGTATTTATTCGCCCAAAACATCGCATGTGCAGAACCTTAGGGTGGGATTTGGGTGGTTTTAGGTTGTAGGAAAGGAATATTAGGTCGTGGTGAGAAAAGCCGGGAGCTGGATTTTGGCCATGAGAGTGAACCAAGGAAGGGGCAGAGGTAAGGATTAAGTCTAGCCAAGTATCAAGCCCTTCAATATTGTGGTGAGTGGCATCTAAGGGCAAGACATGAAGGCTGGTAGACTTAATGATGTGAAGGAGTTTATGGGAACGAGGGGAGTTATGAGCAAGGAGGTCGGTGTTGAAATCGCCCATGATGATATGATGTGCGTATTCTGACCCTAAAGATTCCAGAATCGATTCGAGACTGGAGAAGTAATCAACAGAAGGGGGACAATAGACAACCCCTAATACTGCCTTGACTCCTTTGACAGAAAGTTCAAGAAAAATATATTCAGCAGAAGCAGTCGAACTAGATGGAGAAGAAAATAAAATTTTATAGGAGAAGGAGCTGCGGAGATAAATAGCCACACCACCCCCCCTCCTATCAATCCTATCATTTCTGATAAGAATGAAGCCAGGAAGGGGGTAAGTAGTGGACAGAAGATGAGGTTTCAGCCAAGTCTCTGAAATCAGGATGGCATGCACGTTAGCATCACTGAAAGTATCAAACAAATCACTATAATGACTTGGAATACTTTGCGCATTTATGTGGCAGACGTTCAACAAACAATTAGAGGGTTGGTTGAAAGTTCGCCGCACAAAGCCACCAAGGGTCTCTGTTATAGAAGAAAAACTGTCATCAATGAAGGAATTTGTGGAATCTAAAGCTGAGTGAAAAGAATCATCATCAGATAACATAAACTTAAATAAATATAAATAAGATAATTATAAATAAATTACGTATACGTACACTTATTTGTTGCAGTGATTCTATTTCTGCACCACCCGCCAGCAGACACACACATAAAAAAACAATTAAAACTTAACATATAAAATACAAAATAACATAACGCGACACTAAACAAAACTAATTATAAACACTATTGTGTTTCCGAACGCAACTATAATAATTTACTTTATGACAAAAATATTGGCAGTGACAGCTGTCAAAAAAAATAAATAGCTCTGTGTTATTGTCTATTGAAGTAACAATAATAAATAATTATGGAGGTAGAAGATATAAAAGAAATATAGACTATTTTAGATGATAAACAAACAACAGAGCAGAAGAAGAAGAGAAGAAAAGTTCAATAGTCACGCATATTACAATATAAGAGAGGAAAACATACAAGAGAATAGAAAACAACATAACAGAGGTTACAAAGGACACTATTTACGAGTGCTTTTACTATTAGTGCTCAGTCCAGACGTACCACTGCCAGTCCCGGGCACACTCCTAGCTGCCGTCGTGATACTGGCCTTTGGGTATTTATCCAGTAAAGGGCTGAGGTCATCCGGCGAAACAACTTTGTGACGACTTCCATCCGGCGCTTTTACCACAATTACACCGTCTTGTGTCCAGCAAGCTCGCATCCCAAAGTGCTGGCGAGCTTTGCCGAACACCGTATGTCGCACTTTGGTCAGAAACTCACGGACCGAGACTGCAGACCCTTTCAACGCAGACTTTGCCCTCCATACAGCAGACTTGTGATCCAGACTGGAAAACCGGACTAGTATAGGCCGATGGTGTTCCTTGTTAGAGGTGCCCAACCTGTGGCAGACCGTTACATCTGAAGAAGTGATGTCCTGAAGCTTAAGCTTTCCATGCACCAAGTCAAGTGTAGTTTTGAGACAGTCCTCCTTATCGACCTCTTGAACACCCAAGAAGATCAAGTGCTTCCGCCGATGTCTAGACTCTAACATGTCAACTGACCGGTGGCACTCATTGATTTGCTTACGTAGCAAATCGAGCATTCTAAACATAAGTTCACGGAAAGTCCGGAATTCCTCTGCAACCTTGGCCACGGTATCCTTAGCTGGTCCTCCACTCTGCAACTGTGCCTCAAGCTCTGTCATACGCTTATTAAAGCAGTCTTCTAGACTTTTCTGTGCAGAAACAATGTCACTAAGTTGAGACATAGTTAGTGATAGTGTGTGTGAGGTTAAGTGAGGTTAAGTGCTGGCAGGTGGTATTTATAGAGACTTAAGTTATTGTCTCATATAATAAATTCTAATGTAAGTACACTACTTTATCACTGTGTTACACTTAATAGAGATGAAAATAATGCAAAATACTTGTTAATTTTAAATATAACATAACTAGTCTTAAATTATATTTTAAATATTTAAAATCACATACGATTAGTATTAATTATTACCTTCTGTTTTATCTACCTACTCTTAAACTAAGAATAATTATGAACATATAAGGTTTTTCTTACTTATTTTTTAAATATGATGTTTTCAACATTGTACTTATGAACTTGAGATAAAAAAAAGAACAAACCTACTACAAATCTATAGGATTTTTTGCACCCATAATGTAAAATAGTTACTTTTAGATGCGTTTTCTTTAAATCCACGCATCCACCACAATAACTTTATGTAATACACATAACAACACCAATTCTAGTAAGTTTGTGTTCTAAGTTTCTAATTAAATTATTTTCTATCTTATCTAAGAAAAAACTATTTGAGTTAGACTTAAACAGGTTAAAACAAAAACCAATAATATATGTCTCAAAATCAAATTGTACCAACTGAACGTACTTAAACAAGATTTTTTACTACCTATTCAGTCTTAAATAATTGGTTTAAAATCATAATAACATAAAAATATCACTACTTTCGTACATAAGTCTAAGTCTTAAATAATTTAAAATCACATATTCAAGAGTATTAATTTATGAATGAACATAGACTTATCTTTTAAATTCACAAGGTTAATTTTGAATTAGTGCACAAACTTTAACTATTTCTTTCAGACCTTGAAACTAAACAGCTTTTGCCAAGAAGCTTTTCGATCTACTATACAAACATAAAACTCAACTATTATTATGGAACGTTAAACATAAACAATGAATAAAAAATAACACCGTATTTTTTTCAACAATTAATGAAAGAATAAATCTAACTACAAATCTGTAGGATTTTTTGCAACCGTAGCTATCAATTTAAAAATATACTTTTTCTTAAAACTGTTGGCTGGGTTGAAGCAGATTGAAGAAGTTGTCAGTTTTTGATGCTAGCTGGTGAGAGCAACAGTGCTGCTAGTGGGGTCAGTTTAAGAACCATTGCTGTCAGTAGTTGATGCTGGCTGGGTTGAATCAACAATGATATTAGTGTTGTTAGTCGATGACCCATTATTGTCTACTGTGGGAGATGGCTGGTTTGATACAACAATGTTGTTTGTATTGAGAGTTGGTGACCCATTATTGTTAGCTGTTGTTGCTAAAGGTGCAGTCGGCAGTTTTGACTGCTTTTGCGCTCTACGTCTACTGGACGCAGCTCTTTGAATAATTTGTCTATTTTTACTGACTGCGTGGCGCATTATGTTTTTGAAAAATGTTTCATTCTCTTTCTTCGTATAATCAGCATCTGATTCATGAATGACGCTAAAGAATAACTCAATGGTATTTGTGTAGGATTTGAAGCAAAGTTTACTAATCTCTTTCTTTGAACCGCCACCCCAAGAACATTGTGTCATAAAATGCCTCGTAAACATAGCATCTGCTAATGAATAAGCATTACTGATTCCGCGTCCTTTTCCCTTTCCACAAACGCAAGACAGTTGGTTCTTAATATCTGATCGATACTTCGGATTTTCTAACAGTTTTTCAAAATTGTGTAAATCTTCCTTGTTAGATATAATCTTAAATGCCACATTTTCTGTTTTTTTGCCAGCCATCACATTACGCTCTGCAATTGTGTCCACCTGTGCACTTAAAAATGATAACTTACGCAATATTTTGTCTTCCATGTTTTTTATATAATCTAAAATAATTTGTTGGTTCTGCTGTAATGTTCCGGTTATTTCTAATATGTTCGAAATTGCTTCAGTGTTCTGAGAATTTTCATTTTGCACTTGCAAGGTAACGTTCTGTTCTGATGTTTGAGGAATATCAGTCATATATTCGTAGACGACACTATTATCCTGTTCATGATTAATTAACTCTTCTTCGATCGGCGCCTCAAAAGTTTTGTCCTGAACATAAAAGACAACGTGTTATAAGACACTTTCAATACAAACCGTTTAAAATACGAATGCTTATGGACTCCAATTTAATTGTGTCTTAATTAAATTATAAGCATGCTGGTTACCACTTCTTTCTGTTAATTGAAGTAAACATTGCATCAAATGATCAATTTTGAAGTAACAAAAGATTTGATTTAGCTACCTACTAGGTAAAATATTGAAAATTATAAAGAAAGTACTTGGGCACAAGCTTAGTAATAATAATGTTGGTACTTACTGTTTCACAGGTGCTTGCAATTTCATCAAAGTTGTATTGAGCAACATTTATAAGTTTAGCATTGGACGTTAGTGGTGTACTTCCTTCAATTTCTGTGTCACATTCATGTAACATATTAGCTAGTTCTGCTTCTGCGCTTTGTTTTGAAATTAATCCGGTCCTCTTGACCTGACACTTCATAGTGAGCCAAGAATCATCAGGGCAAGATGATTCTTGCTCTAATAAGTCCTCCACTCTCCGTTTCGGCCAGTGTAATATTCTATTTTGTTCCCATTTATCAGGGATAATTGAGAGGATGAATTTTCCTCGTTCCTTGGTTTGTATTATTTTGAAAGACATGTTTATGCTGCAAAAAAAACATAATCAATAATTAAACATAATCATAACATTATTTATTTACATCAAACTATAATATAATCTTTTTATTTATTTTATTTAAACACTTTATGCCATAGGCATTCTCTACCAGTCGACCTTGGGTGATACAGAGATGAACATAGTAGGTGCACTAAAATAAACAAATAGGTATTTGGCGACACAAAACATATCAAATAATAATAATAATTACGACACATACATACAAAACTAAAAATTATATACTTACATAAATATATACGTACATATAAATAAGGATATAAATAATACCTACATAGATAATAATACAAAATAATACTAGGAAAGTGTGAGGCGTAATAATTCCGAAGATTCATCAGCGAGGAGAGCTCGAACTTTCATCTTAAATACATAGCGATTAGTAGCCATCCTGATATCATTTTGCATTTAAGCTGAGGGTTCGTTCTCTTCTTTTTAATGAATTGTCGGAAATCTCACGTTAAGTTTGTTATATACAATATATATATATATATAATTATATATATTAGTATTTATATATATTAATACAAGTATATATTATAATATGTATTTGATTATTTGGTTTCAGTATATATTTATATTATTAGTATTGTGTTTAAGTGTTTTGTAAGTAGTCATCAGCAATTTATAATCAACTTCATTTACTGCACCTACTTCGTTTATCTCTGCATCACCGAGGTTGACTGGTAGAGAATGCCATCGGCATTAAGTCCGCCTATGTACTTGTGTGCATGAAGTTTCATAAATAAATAAATAAAATATCAAGAGGGGAGCACATTCCAGAGACGGATGGATTGAACAATGAAAATTAAAATGGCATATTGCGGGCGCGGGCGGGAGGTGGATGTTTGTGTGATGCAATTCTTTTGTTTAAGTACTCATAATCATCACAGATTAATTTTTAATTAAGTTCTTAAGCATTTATCTACTTATTTGAAATAATCAATCTCCACAATCCTAATGTCTCGAAATTATTATTATAATTCATACTGTACAATTTCGTTTATAGTAGGTATTTTGTTTAACGAGTCGCCGCCTAGTTCGTCCCTGCGCTAGCGCTGGCCGCAACTGCCGCAACGCTCTTGTTTGTGGCATGGCATTAGGTCGCGCGTACGTTTGTTCCCGCCGCGCGCCGCACCGCGCGCCGCGGTCGCACGACGCTCGATGAAATTCGCGCGCGTTGACGCCGAGCGCGGCGGCTCGTGGTATCATAGAACGTTTTAGTACATTTGTTTTCACTGCTCGACGCTGACGCGGCAGCGGCGTGTTCGTGGCCGGGCGGATAAAATGCAAAGCCAAATAATCAAGTACTTACATTTATTTAAAACTAAAGCTATCTGTAAGTAATGTGCCATGCCAACATATACCTATGTATATGTTTATTTGTATAGGTAATTTTGTATACATAGGTATACCATAAATATACGTAGAATCAAGAAGGAAACGTAAATACTACTCATCATCTCAACCCATAAACGTCCCACTGCTGGGCACGGGTCTCCTCCATACATTTTGGAGGGATATTAGCCTACTACACCACGCTGGCCAGACGGGTTGGTATAGGGTTTTGTTTCGAGTTTTCCCTCTCTAGTTTCGATTAAAAATTATATTTAAGTAAGTGCGTAACCTAACCCTGTTTTGTAGATTGTTTATTACCTATATTATAATTTTATTAGGTTAATGATAAAACGATATCCCTTACAAATAATAAAGATTTATAATAGGTAGTATACAGACTAGGTACCTACTGTTGCACACTGGTCGTGTGACCATAGATAAACCTCTGGTGTTTAAAAATAAATTACTTAATTCAATAAAATACATTTGGAGACCAGCTCGCACCTTTCGTATGACAAGCGAAGAACTGGGACTTCACAGTACCTTTCTTCACCTTTTTAATGCTTTTTACTTATAATATCATTGCTTACAACGAAAGGAAACTAAAACATATATACCTACATATTATAAGGAACCAGCCAGTTACCATTAGTTATTTTTTCTGGAACGTTTGAAAGTTATTTATTGTGGTCCTGAAAATACTACTCACTCACTACTAACTCATAAATTCGGGCACTAATCATTTCACAACTAAGTACTTCGGCTTGGAAAAATACATATGCATATTACCAATTATTTCTACATATTTTTGTGATAAAGAAGATAGTATTATGATTTCGATCTACTTCATAACTATAGTATTAAGTTTAAAAACTAACCAATCCCGGCCGGCACTGCGAGACGGGAGCGTCAATCACTTGCGTGCCGTGCTCTCACGGTAAAAGATGTTTTGCTACTAATGGCATATTGCGGGCGCGGGCGGGAGGTGGATGTTTGTGTGATGCAATACCACAGAATACTTAATAGTACAGGACTTTTGTTTAAGTACTCATTTGTTAAATTGTACTTAGATGTGTATATGATTTATTGAATAGAATACTCTTGATTGAATGTTTACCAATCTAAATTTACACAGGATTAAGAGACAGAATATAATGGGTAACGAAATAAAATAAACATTAAAATACATGGGAAATTACTCATAATTCGATTGCACGTAAGCAAAAAAAAAGTTAAGTGAGAACTTTTGAAATTGAAGGAATGATAATACTATTTTTCAATTCCTTCAGGAACTGGGTAGAAACAATAATCACATTCATCTTGAAAAAAAAAATTGTAGGTACACGGTAAAATTTAAGCAGTTGTGGCACCAAAAATCCTTAAAATACAATAAATCTCCAATTTGGTTTTTATTTGATATAATGAAATGAAATAGTCGATGATACTGTGGCAACCATAGCACTTTTCCGATAGTATAAAATGAGTGCTTTCCCGTGGCCAAATCAATCTATTAAGAAGTCTAAAATCTGCTCTCGTTAGAAATTTATCTATATCCAAATATTGAGTATAGTAGTAGTTTCATATAAAATTTACTTGAATGTTAAAATGTTTTGAAATCTGCACTGCACTATTACTGTGACCAATATGAAAAGGATTTCAAATTTATGAGGAACCCTAAATAGCTAGCTGTCATGGCGTTTTGCATGGTCTTGAAATAACCTTAATACGACTTTATGTCTTTACAACGTCGTAAAGAGATAAGTGTGTGACAAATACAACACATTTTTTGAAATAAACATATTTTTATTAATAAAAATATAATCTTTTAAACACAAAATTGCGAGGGGGCATGAAAATCTGTAATAAATACACATAGGTATATTATCATAAAACTTTAATACCCACCGAACTAAACGGCATGAGAGTCAGATACAGTTATTAGCGAGATATATAAATATAAGTTCAATAACACTCACCTTTTATTTCCTTAAATTGTAATTATTTATTTTGCACTCAAATCTCGAAACAAAACCACAAACACGTGTCACTAACAAGAAAAATGAATAAGTCTTACATGTGTTGTTCCTTGACTCAAATAAAACGTTTTAGTCAATCAAAAACACCTGTATGACGACAATACAACAAACGAGTCGTTGTAAAGTTATGATGCGACTTCTGCGCGACGAAAGTGGTAATTCAATAACGTTCATACGACTTTTGAGTGACGTTAACGAAGTCAGCTTGTGACTTTTGTATGTCCATTATACGACGATGTTGGTCGTATAACTGGGGCCATTTTCGAGTTTAGTAAACGTTATTATAACGTTAGTGCCACTTAGGTATTGCGATCAAGGTTTTAAGATAACGTTTACTAAACTTTTGAACGACATGAAATTGTTAGTTGGGAAGTCCCACAAAACAAAAACGTTAACAGGCAACGGTCCACATTTGTCCCACAACATTTGGGAAGATATTGTGACAAATATTTATCCACAAGAAAAACAAATAATCTACAACATATCCAAAAATGACACGACTTACCTTTTGTTTTTTCGACATTATTAATAAAAATGTTCATTGTGCTACGAAAACAGAGGCGCGCAACTGACTCACGAATTCAAATGGCTGTCACTTTGACAATTGCGTTCGGATGCACAGTTTTTTATTCCGGACCCATAGATAATATATTTAGGGTAGCCATTTTTATAAATTGTGGAGTTTATATTACCAGAGTCTGGAAAGGACAACGAAAAAAGATGTGGGACCGAATCGTACCGGGGCCTGGTTAAGGGTTAAGTCTATTAGCGGCAATAGAAATACATCATCTGCCTCAAATTGTCAACTGTCTACCTATCACGGTTCATGATATACAGGCTGGTGCTGTCACCAGGCTGACAGCGAAGTCTTAGTAACAGGGTCCCATCTTTCCCCTTTGGGTACGGAAACCTAAATACCTAATTTGTCCACGTAAATTAAGTTTGAAAAATATACATATGTACGTACTCAGCTGATTTTTTGTTGGCGAAGTAATTGGACACGCGTAAGTCAATGGACTCAGTATAAGGTACATCTGCAAATAACAATGTGGGGATTTGTATGATATTGTGGTTTAATTCAATGATGCACATATTTAAATATATATAACTTTTACTGGTACCAGATTTGACAAATAATTACAATATATATTTCGACCTAACTACATGATTGCGGGGAGACGACTGCTGCGCCACGCTATCCATCGTGCGCTTGTACACAATACTAATGCGTCAGCAGTCTGTCCCCGACAAGTACATTTGTCGTGTCGCCACACTACTTCCCCCAAAATTTTAATAGAAAATTTTATTAAATATAATACAACATAATATTTCAAACAATAAACACATGAAAAAAAATTATGCAGTTCAGCTAATCAACAATTTCAAAGAACTTGTAATATAAACGGGTGTCATGTATCAACATTAATTCTCACAATGCAAACTCAACAGAAATGCTATAGTGGCGATACGTACTAAGCATGACACATGGCAATATACAATTATTAATCTAACCGGCAAAAATCATTCATAAATAGGATAAAAAAAACACTTGAACAATTACAATTCATTTCATCTTGCTCTTCATAGGATGCTGATGATCATCTAGCTTTTCGTACGAAGAAGCATATATTTTGTCTCGTGACGTTTTTCAACTATACTCATGCTCTCTCTGGGTCATATAAGTATACCTTTTGCGACAGGATCCGCCATCCAACACTTGGTCCATAATTTTCTCAGTGCTACCAAGCATAATGCGCTACATACGACGCGTACACTGTCCTGAAGAGTGTCACCGCCGTCTCCCATGTCATCTTCTATCGTCAGAATATGCCGCGTATGACTGCGTTACAATTCCACGATTTTTCCTAATCCCATAGAGCGTCGAGTTGTTTTGAGTCGTATGATGATTGCCGTACACTTGCCTGTTCTGTCATCGATGTCTGCTGACGTAATCAGGTCTTCATTCAGCCCTTTTGACTCCAGCAATCATAAAAAGGGCGAGTCGCCTCCCATAGTGCGTGTTCTTATTACCACCTTGCACGAATCCTGTTGCGTCGCTGCACATGTGCGATCTGGTTACTTCACTAACAATGTGCGCGGGCTCCTGTGCCACGTTGTCCATGCGCGTGCTCCAATATCCTATATTTTATTGGAAGATTACGTGTTCGTTGTCGACGGGTCACCAATGTGGTGATTTGTATGATATTGTGGTTTAATTCAATGATGCACATATTTAAATATAATATATAACTTTTACTGGTACCAGATTTGACAAATAATTACAATATATATTTCGACCTAACTACATGATTGCGGGGAGACGACTGCTGCGCCACGCTAACCATCGTGCGCTTGTACACAATACTAATGCGTCAGCAGTCTGTCCCCGACAAGTACATTTGTCGTGTCGCCACACTGGTGCCGAAACCCGGGAACGTCGGGGTCACCACTGTTGTGAGTCACTACTCTGTGTAATGTATAGGGAGTTTGGAGACAAGTGAAACGCACGAATGTTAGATGCCAACTGTTTATTAAAACGTTAAAACTTATACACTACTTAGCTTACTCGTACGCCATACACACACAAGTATATTTCGCACGCGTCAGCTGCCACACACCTATGCAAGACCCCACAACAAGATGAATTTAGAACCATCTACACAGAAATTTTGTGATTGCATAAAACTATACTGAATGCCACATATTATAACTACAGACCAATATCTGTCTTACCTGCAATTTCGAAGATACTAGAAAAACTAATAAATGCTAGACTTTTAAACTATTTAAATAAATACAATATAATTTCTGACTCACAATTTGGCTTTAGACGATCCATTTCTACTGAAGATGCTGTCACTGCTTTAAGCTCATTAGTAACCGAGCAACTAGATAAAGGTAACAAGTGCTTGACAGTATTTTTAGACCTCAAAAAAGCGTTTGATACCGTGTTTGTCCCTATCCTTGTAAACAAGTTGGAATTGACAGGAATCAGAGATACAGCGCTCAATCTTTTTAAAGACTACCTTACAAATAGACAACAAAGAGTCAAGGTGGGCCAACATATTAGTAATGATGCAACCGTATCATACGGAGTCCCGCAAGGTAGCGTGCTTGGCCCAACGCTGTTCCTTATTTATATTAACCAGCTTTGTAATAGGAGTCTAAGCAATGCTAAAGTTTTTTTCATACGCTGATGATACTGCTGTGGTATTTTACGGGAGTTCTTGGGATGATGTGAGACGCAGTTCAGAAGCAGGTATGACTCAAATAGCTAAATGGCTACAATATAATTTACTTTCACTTAATACAGCAAAAACTAATTTTATATGCTTTAGTGTAAGTAATCGCACACAGCCACCCAATGACTTTTGCATTAAAATACATACCTGTGATAATATAAACATTAATAACTGTAACTGTCCCTCTATAAGTAAAGTTACTCATACTAGATATTTGGGAGTGATCATTGACCAAAGACCTACCTGGTACTATCACCTTGAACAAGTCACTAGCAGGGTTAGAAAGCTTAGCTGGATTTTTAAAACTCTAAGACACATACTACCAACATGCTCTAACACTGACAAAAATCTCTCTAGAAATGTTCTTAGAGAAATTTACATGGCCTTAGTACAGTCAATCTTGGTGTACTGTATCCCTGTTTGGGGAGGTGCACCAAAAACGAAATTTATTGTGGTAGAGCGAGCACAACGAGCCTTATTAAAAATCATGCATTTTAAAAACATCAGGTTCCCTACTGTTAGAAAACTGTATATAGTTCAGACTGTACTAAAAAAACACAAAGTTCTTCCGTATGACAATCGTCTGAATTCTAAAAGAAGAAATTATATAGTAGCTGAAGCTCCAAGAACAAGAACTAAGGTTGCTAGTATACAATTTTATAAACGGTCCAGTCAACTTTATAATAAAATTAATAAAAAGATAAATATTTATTCTATGCAGTACTATAAATGCAAAATGAATTTAATAGAATGGATAAAACCACTAACCTACGAAGAAATGTGTCGCTCCATAAACTTACCATCGTTTTCATCCAAAAAAGATGCCCTATACGCGGCTAGAAAACGAACGTTGGGCACTAATGGGTTACGTTTCAAAACATGCAAAAATGTTGTTTTTCCAAAATTAATAAGTGAAAACTTTTTAGTTTATGAGAATAAGGATGAAGAAATATTTGTGTTTTGCTCCGAATATTCAAGAAAAATAATAAAAAAATGTTCTAGATTTTTCGGTGATGGTAAAATATTTATTTTGTCTTTACATCTTACTACAGTAATCTAAAAAATATACATAATGGTTACAAGACAAAACAGGACCTAGCTCAGCGATTGATTGCAACATCGCAGACGCTGCAGCGCTGATATTCTGCTATATATCAGTATCAGTCATTTATCCCTCAGTAAAAAAATCTGGTTGTTATATACACTACGTTAAAGTTATTTACAGGAAAGCAAAAGATGTAGGCTTATGCAAAGAAAGAGCTGGAAAAAAAATTACAAAGTTAATATCCTGTCTACCGTTACTTCCTACTGAGTACATACCGGAGGGGTGGTTGCATATACTATCAAAGTCGGAGCACATAAACGATTTTGATAATTTTCAAAAATATTTTGAAAATTACTGGATGAAAATCATTACGCCGTATATTTTTGGCTGCTCTGATCAAAAATACAGGACAAACAATAATATTGAAGGTTGGCATAACAGATTAAACCAAAAATTAAACCAAAAACCAAATGTGTTACAATTTTTGTACACTTTAAAAAAAGAATCTAAACATTATGACATCGCAATTAAACAAGCTAGTGTACACAAAGAACGGAAAACGCCTACACAAGTGGACCTTAAATATGATAAACGATTATATAATTTAACTAGTGATCTAAAACATGGTAATATTGAAGTACATGAATTTCTGAAAAGGGTTTCGTATTTAAGTTATGACCGACAATTCAAATCTTCAGAAACCGTTGAATCTGAATTAGAAACTGATACGACTTCCGATGCGGTTTCTGAGAATGAATCTGAAAATTCAGACACGGTTTCTGATTTAAATACATTGAATTTAATATTTTTAATTAATAAATATATCATAAATATTATTTAAAAAAATATTTCCCTACCGTAAGTTAAAAGCATAAATAAAAAAATGGATATTATTAGGTACGTAGGTTTATTTATGGTTTTAACTGTACTTTTGCTTGACGTTTAAAAAAACTGACCCACTCAGAATCCGACCTAATGAGAAACAGACCTATTGAGAAACTGACTTCTTTCGAATTCGACGTACTCCGCCTAAAGGGACTTATCAAAGATGTTAAAACGGATTTAGCTTACATTTAAAAGTAGTTTTAACATATGTACATTATTATATATTTTAAAAACACATAGTATATATGTTTTTGTTGGTGGGAATATATTTCCCTATATTTGGTTAGGATATGTTTGTGTTTTAACTGTGGGAAATTATTTCCCTATATCTTTTACTGCCTAGTTGTGTTACAAGACTAGTTGTTTCCTCTGACTTTACTTGGTTTTACATTAACAATTTAGAAAAAACAAAATCATAGAAATTCGAAAGAAATTTATTAAAGATAAAGTAATATCACAAAATTTTATTCATTTGTACTGATTACATGGCGAGCTTCAATTACATGAACATTTTTGAAGCACTCGTGCGCACATAATGCAATGTCGCATTTGCAGCATTTGATATTCGTCCTCTTTTCTTTTGCTTTTGTGCTACAAAAGCGACATCTTTTATAACCATTATCTTTTGTTGGTAAGTGTTCACCTACATTTCTAAGGCGGATTTCGTCCGGTACGCCAAAATAACCTCCTTTTTTGTTTTTGAACTGAACCGGCGTGCGTGTTTTGGTCGTATAACCATCAATCAAGCCACGGGCCAACTTCAGCCGAAAATCCCTATGCAAGTGAACCGTAGTTGTATGTATTGTTTTGTATGTAACATAGGCATTGATCACACTCGCATCTAACATAAATAAGAATAATCTCATCCAATTTTTTCTGGACTTTCTGTTAATAGGGTAAGATGATCTAAAATGGTCGAAATGATCGACTCCACCCATATTAAGCGTATACGATGCTATAGCTGTAGGGATTAACGTATCCTTTTTAGTCCCATCTTTTTGGGTACGTTTCACAAACATAGTATCTCTCGGATCATGAGCAGTAGTCAAGACAGTAACTACACGTGAGTCAACCCATTTTATTGCAGATATTGGTCCTGCTGTCAATGCTGCAAATTCGTTCTTATTAAGTTTGTTAGTGCGGTCATTCTTCGTAATAGCTTTAGGCAGGTCGACTCTATTAATTCTCACTGTTCCCACAGCAAATATGTCATTAGCAAACAAATCATCCATCAAATTGCATCCTGTGAAAAAATTATCAAATGCAAGTAACGTATTTGGTGGTACATTTTTCACAAAATCAATGTCTTCTTCAGGGGTCTTATTCCAACCACCTTGTTTTAGACCCCTCTTGTCTTTATAAGTTTGCTCTGTACGCTGTTTAGCCAAACACATGTCAACTCTTTTAGAAGATATTTGAAAATTATTTAAAAACATTTGCTTACAAACGATATTCTCGCTAATATAATAATTTCTTCTGTATTGTCTAGGTTTATTCTTACCGCTTTTGGTTTTAGTTGAGGTATATGATCGAGCTTTTTTAGATTCTTTGACATTATTTAAAATGTATTACAGCTGAGATTCGTATGATCCCAATGTTATAAACTTATAAAACTCTTGCTTTCGTATTTCTGTTGGCACAAGGGAGAAACAACGTTGCTTGCAGGCGCACGAATAATCATTGAATATTTTCGATTCTACTAGTTTGTCTTTGACATGATATGGTAAATTATTGTATTTCCTATTTTTCTTCTCAGAGAGGCAATATTGTGGATGTTTTCTTTTACGTCCTGTTTTGGGGCGGCCGTTAGTTTCTAGTGTGTCATTGTGTTCAGTAGTGGGAGGAGCAGCTTCAGCTTCGGGATGAATATCTTCAGTGTCAGAGCCTTGACACATTGAAATTACTTCATCAACCGTCGTGTCGTTGTAATTCGTAACTATGACGGGGCTTTCATTAAGTCCTATATTCTTGGATCTGTCAGTTCCAGTTTGATGATCGTGTAAAATAGCTACATGCGTTTGAACCAAGCCTTCTAGCGTGGTTTCATCACTCGAACTGTCGCTCTCGGGAACTTCAAAGTTATTACGTTTTTTTTGCATAACATATGAACGCGAAACATCAGTCTCTTCTGCACTATCGGGTACATAATCAGAATCTGTATCGTCGTCATAGTCTCCATCTTGTTGAAGTTCGCTAAGACTAACAGCATTACGTCTTTTTGACAATCATTATAATCATGCTCCTCTATAGAAAAATCTCGGCTAAGGGTTTCAAATAGCTCCAACGTACTCGGCGACATTGGCGGTAATGGTGAATAATTGTTTTTAGCTTCATTTCGTGTAGCACGAGGAGTTAGAGGAGAAAATGCAGGGGAGCTGGTGATTCAACACCTGGATAGAACAAGAATAGCAGTCATGAATACCTTAGGCTAATTATTGTCTTACATGTTTGAGTAAAGAAGAATTTAAAATAATAGGAATCAGTCTTTTCTGACTTACTACTAATTTCCGATATGGTTTTTAGCGTAGTCAGTGGAGAGTACACAGGAGTAGCCGGAGACTTTACATCTGGAAGAAGAAAAAAGGAGGTAGCGAGGTAAAGAAAAATAAGTTCGTTTCTGTTAAAAGTGGTATACCAACCTGTCCCAACAACTTCTTTAAGTGTCATTACAGCCAAAACCGCTGAAGAATGCGAAGGATAACTAGTCTCTTGAAACGGATTACTAACCTCTGAAATGTAGAAAAAGTATCACTTACTAAGGTCTGTCATTAAATTAGGTTTTTAAATAATTTCTTAGTCATTTTTTTTTTCAAGTAACATCGCATGTCACTGGACGCATCTGCTTCAAATTTTGAGGGAGCTTCAGGTATATTTCATGTAAAAGAATAGATTAGGTAAATAGGGTTATGGGTATAAGTGATAAATAACTAAGGTTTGATATTAGTCATACGTAAACAAAGGTACGTAGGTGCAATAAAATTACACATTAAGAAAAAACGTAACAAAACCAAAACAGGAGACCAAAGCATTTAGTACAGCAAAATACCACAAACCTTAAACCCTGTGCCCTTAGTGTTAGATCATGCTTTTTTTAATAAAAAGAGTTAATTAATTATCATGAACCCCGCAAACCAAAGGTGAAAAGTGTATTAAGCTCAAAAATGTGCAACAAACAATGGATTTATGACGCAGATCATGTTTTTTAAAATAAAAAGAGTTAATTAATTATCATGAACCCCGCA
Source organism: Trisateles emortualis (assembly GCA_947095525.1). Classification (NCBI taxonomy): domain Eukaryota; kingdom Metazoa; phylum Arthropoda; class Insecta; order Lepidoptera; family Erebidae; genus Trisateles; species Trisateles emortualis. The sequence goes on from OX352756.1 coordinate 1,047,031, forward strand.
AACCAAAGGTGAAAAGTGTATTAAGCTCAAAAATGTGCAACAAACAATGGATTTATAACGCAGATCATGTTTTTTAAAATAAAAAGAGTTAATTAATTATCATGAACCCCGCAAACCAAAGGTGAAAAGTGTATTAAGCTCAAATGTGCAACAAACAATGGACTAATAACGCGTCACTATTAATAAAGCTTTAGTGTGTACCTACGTAGGTAGATATGTACCTATGTCTACTCAGTTTGATCGTCATGTGTCAGTTGACAGCTGAAAAAAATTATTCATATTTGTTTAAAAAATATATAAAAACAACTCCTGCACTACGAAAATTAAATTTCTGTGTCGCGCGGGACTTTACAAACATTGTAACAACGGACATAAAGAACACCCAGACTCTAAACAACAATTTTGGGGATCACAAAGTGGTTGTCCCGTGCGGGGATCAAACCCACAACACCCGTCGTCGCAGTGTGAGTGGCGAGGCGGTCACCTAAATCACAGCGCTATCCGTGTAGGTACTTAAAATATTTTTGTAAACATACAAATTCATTATCGTCAGTTAAATTACCCTATGGTAAAATTACCCTTTGGGTACGTTACCTTAAAAATATTAGTTAACTATGTAGTAAAAATAGGTATTGTATCTACCTGATGGAATTACGTCATCCTTTGTAGGCGACAGCACCAGCGCTGGCGCCGGCGTCTTCACTTCAGAAATCTCTTCAAAGTGGTTCTCTGTTGAGTGTAATAGGTTAGCTACATCAGATCGTTAAAAACGGTTTAAGTCATGATAACGATAAAAATAGGTATTTTAAGGAATCTTTACAGTATCTTCCTTATCACCATTATTTACGTAGGTATCTATATACGAAAAAGCAAAATAGAATTTGAGGTTATATGAGCCTGGTAAAAAACATTAAGTACTTACCATCTGAAAACTCAGTATTTTCGTTAATCCCATGTCCCAAGGCACTAAACAAGATTCGATCGATTCGTCGCATCTTAAACTCACTTGTTTTGTTTCACAATCACGAATTAAAACAAAATACACATTTCACCAGTCAGTGTGCGAGGAAAAGGCAGACTTGCCAGTTTTTGAAAGAAATTTACTAACAAAATGTTGTCACTATAAAAAAATATCTGGCAAGTAATATTTTATTTTCAGATACTTTCAAATATTATAAGTCGCCTCAGATTAATTCAAAATATTTCTAACAGTCATTACTTCGATCACTTAAACAACTCAACCTATTTGAGTCGATTTAGTTTTTTAATATTAGATGTGCTGTTCTTCGAAAGCCGTTTTTCTGAAATATCTCAAATGTTTTGAGTCGTTTCTGATGTATAAAAATGAATACTTTGTTTCAGTAAAACTAAAACACAGAAACAACCTAACCTGTTTAAGTCGTTTTAGTTAATTGATAAAATGATATTTGCAATTTAAACTAAATTCTTAGAATGGATCCAAACTGTTTGAGTTTATTCTGGTTTATCAAACTTATGAACATACTCATTAAATTTCTCAGAAACAATTCAAGCGGATCAGGTTCATTCTGCAAATACTTTTTGTGTGCTTTTCATACTGTGGGTTGAGTCGGGATAGTGAGAGATAATTGAAGTCTCATTCCAACTTAAGAAAAACAAAATAAAATAATCATCTAAAATTCTTTGGAAATAATAATAACAAAATTAAGCTTACAATTAAATACATATGTAATAAGAATTATAATTGAGGTATCATCCCAACTAGAAAAATAAAATAAAATAGGTAATAGGTATAACAAAATTAAGCTTTAAATGAAATAATTATGTAGGATAACTGAAGTCTCATTCCAACTTAAGAAAAACAAAATAAAATAATCATCTAAAATTCTTTGGAAATAAGTAATAATAAAAAATCAAGCTTAAAATTAAATCAGTCAACAATTTAAAAACATATAGGTAAGTATTTTTTTGTTCATTTACATAAGCTGTTATTATAATCAATTTTCTTACATATGTTTTTTTTATACCTATTTATTATTTATTTACATTAGTAGTTAAATTATGTCGTCGTCTGTGAGATCGCTCAAAATTTCTGCATCATTTTTATAATAGTACTTTGTCTTTTTCACTTTAAGTCTATCAGTCAATTTTAAATTTATTGGTTTTGTCTTAATACTAACTTGCTTTTTTAACTTGCGCAAATCGTCATTGGATATCACTTTTTCTGATAGTATTTTAATTTGACTACCTATTTCTTACATTATATGGTTCAATTTCGTTGTTTATATTTTGAATATCTGACAGTGTATCTTCCACTTCTAAAGTATTGTATACTGTGAACATATCATCTTTATATATAATTGGCATATTATTCAAAATGTTTTCAAAAGAATGCAAGTTATTCTCTAAAGCTTCCTCCTCTTCTAATACTATATTATCATTTACTTCATTAATATCTTTTTTAGTATTTTGACTACAAGTATCAGTGTTTTTTTTTTTTTTTTTTCTCTTTATTTAAATTAGGGACGTATATACTAAGTACATGGCAGTCCCATCGTCACTTATTCTAACACTGTACTACAAACAACATTATATACTAATTAGACTTAAATCTAAGACTTACGAACCTAAACAAACTCTTAGCGGCATCAGACCCCGGCGAGGACAAAATTTCCTGAAATAGTCCCATATTACTGCGTGCTACTTGTAGATCACTTAGCAAAATCTCCCTTTCGGTTTGAAACCGGACACATTCCGTCAACAGATGCACTACATCTTCCACAGTACCACATACCTGACAGTTAGGAGAACTGCACTTTTTCATAAGAAAACTGAAATTGTTGAGCGGCATATGTCCGGATCTCAACCTGAGAGCTATCACTAATAATTGTCTACTCCACTTAATATTAGAAAACCAAGGTATACGAGGAGGCTCGGCTACTATCGTTTTATACCATATACCTTTTGCTCTGGATCTCAAATTAAAATATTCCGACCAATCTTTCTGACATCTACAACGATATTTGGGTAATACTTCAAAAAAGAAAGGTTTGATATCCAAAACTTTTCCTTCAACAATTCCTTTTTTAGCCAGATTGTCAACTTCCTCGTTACCTTTTAAACCTATATGTGAAGGAACCCATTGCATCACACTCTTTACATGTCCCGTGGCAAGTTACTGTTTTCTCATAGTTTACGGAATAAACGTATCTGTTTTTGTCACATTATCAAATTCACAATTTTCAAAAAAGTAAGCGTAATTTTTCTTAACCGATATATATATAGCAGTGTTTGACATTTTAAAATTAATTTTTTCACTGATATCCGAGTAAATAGGATCACAGGGAGAGGGCAAGTCATTTTTATTTCGAAATATAAATGCTTATTACTTCTTTTTGTGTTTCTTTATCAACTGCACTTTTCCTTCCTCTCTGCATAGTTTACATTTACTAAGTGCACACAAACACAATGTAACACAAGGATGTTAACTAATTAAATGGATTTAATTTTATTGAAATATTAATGAGACGAAAAAACGAAACGTATCAGGTATCAAAAAGTTCAATAATTATGAGGGTAGTAGCATTTTTTTATCGTCGCAAATTTTACGAAACAGTCAATAATAATTTACTTAACAGGTTTATAAGAGATTTCAAATTTAAAGCTCGTTCATTCGATGTAGGTACTATTTTTTTTATTTAACATTATTATATAATTTAATATATTCGTTTTTTATTATTGCTTAACAACAGTAACATACAATATAAATACTCCTCCAGACTAATAACAATGACACTCGTAAGTAACATTGCTGTGATAATATGCGTAGGCGTACTCGATGTAGTGTGTGTGATGCCTTTAATTTGTAAACTATTAGCACGTAGATAAGATTAATGTTATTTTATTTACCTACCAATAGACTACTAAAATCTGACATATAAAAATGTAAAGCATTTCACGCCGTTCAATTACCACCCGCCAACCAGACATCAGCTTGGCGGCGGAGTTTGTTTTTCGTTTCATATCGTATTGGTAATACTACTAACTATTTTTGCTTAGCTACTAAATACTACCAAAACACTACAAAATAATAGAGCACGTTTCATTCGATTTCATGACTTTCCACCCGCCATTTTGACGGACACGGTGAATAGACACAGTTTTGAACTTTGAATTAATTTTTATATGTTTTGAATAGTCAGAGAACATTATATTGTGCTTACATGTCTCTTAGTTTTTTAACAGTTTTCAGTCATCAAAATTGATATTTATTCATTAATTACAGCACAAAATGCAAAAATATGTGTCGTTTCTATACGTCCTGCTCCCCGGCAACCCCATTGTTTATTTTCCTGTTTATAAATTATGAATACAGTTGTACGACATGTGTACAGTCTTTGTACTTACTTGAAAACATTTGTACCTTAAAAGTTTAGCGGGTACAGCCAACTGAATTGTGGGTTGCTATAGAGCATCTCCCTAGCAACCCCAAGTAATTTTCTTAGAAATTTTGCGTACTAACCTACCTATGACGTAAAGAAGTTGTTGAAAGACAATGTACTCTTTTTTTAACACGGAATGAAATGTGTATGGCCCTTCCGGGGCTACTAAAACCGGTGTTCGCTCGTGGTCCACCTGCATAGTTCACCTGGTTGTACCACGGGTAATATTTTTCTTCCATGGTCCACCGCAGTTTAACTGGGTGTACCATGGGAATTTATTTTTTTACCGCAGTCCACCTATGCTGTTATAGACTATATGTTTTTAATATATATTGCCCGTGGTCCACCTATATAAGGAAAACAAAAGACCGTCGTAAAATATTTATTTATACTATTTTTTTAAAAATGGTCTAAAATAGTTTTTTTTCATTAAAAGAAATTGTCATAAATATTACAATATAATTCAATATATATTAAAGCTAACATAAAATAAACAATAATTAACTTTCTGACATAAAATAAACAATAATTAACCCTACATTTCCTTATCTAACGCTATTTTTCTAACGCTAATCCTACGGAAATTTCTTTATTCATTAGTTGCATTTGCACAAATATTATATCATCATCATTGTCTACATGTATAATCCTTCTCCTTGTCCCAAGAAACGATTTGCTTTCCATGTCTTTTAATACCGTTAGTAGACGTACTACAGTGGCTTCGGTTTTTCTTATTCTTTTATTTAACTTTGAATGGTATGATTCTATTACATTGTTCGTGCGGTGTCTCTGCCCAAACACGCTCAAAATTTTTTACGAACTTTTTTGTCATCCACAAGCTGTCAATATATTTTAATAACTTTTCCATTTTTGGTTTATTTAAACTTTCTATTTTGATGTATTTTAAACCTTCTGTTATGTGATCTTTTGGTAAAAGTGGCAACGCTAAAACAAGCCCGGTTAACCTTTTTTCTGTCTTACTTTTAAGGCTAATTTGTTTAGCCTTTTTCCAGATTGCTTTACACCAATGATAATAACATCCAATAAGCTTACTTTCAGGAAATATTTCTTGTACGGCATTAATAATGGCTTTTTCAAAGTCACAGTGTAGTTTAGAAGGCTTAAAGCAAGGTAGTTGCGACTTAATCAATTCAAATAATATTTTGTAAGTTTCTTGTTTCTTGTCTGGCAATAAGGCGTAAATCAATGGCAAAGTTTTAGTTGTAGTTATAGAACTGCCAACATCACCGTGGATTGAAAATAACTGATAAAACGGCGGAGGATACGTATCGAAAGTGCCATCGGCGAAATATTCATCAATTTCACAAAGCTTTGCTCTATTGACACGTGAACAAAAAACAATTATACGTAACTCTTCATGATTATAATCTGCTAAAATAAAATCGTTAAATTTAGGCGGCACGCTAACTTCTTTGAAATTTTTGTAAACAGATTTTTTGACACCTAATGATGTATTCCTGACCGTGTATAGACTATGCTGGCAGCTAGAGAATGACGGTACATTAGCTACCATATCCATAGTGCTACTTTGAATATTTGATAGCATTTCATTGTATAGTGTGGGTACTGGGTCAATACTATCTTTGACTTTGGCTTTTAATTGTTCAAACTCCTTTGCAATAATATTTTTCGCTAAATTGGGTGAACAAGAATGCTCTCTAGTTTTAATCTTAAGGTTATCCTAAAATAAAAAGTTAATATATTACCTATCAAAATTGTTCAACTAATCTTAAAAATGTAAAAAACGTATATACATGCAGGACATTAAATTGTAGGTACAAAATGCTTACCTTTATGATTATGTTTCCTCTGCACTTATCTTTTTTGTAATTAGAGCATCGCCAAAAACTTGAAGCATTTTTTAAATCTTTTACCTTGTAAAATTGGAACTCTTTGTACAAGAGGATAGTACCTCCCTTTCTTTTAATAAATACTACATCTTCCTCGGTACTCATTTTAACTAGTTACAAAATTGTAAATTAATAAAACTACAAGGAAATATATTTAAACCTATGTTAAATTTATACTATGACATTATAGATGACATTGTCATTATGAAAAAAATGAGGTAAACAATTATTTTGTATGAAGTTTGTATTCCCTGTATAATTATATTATACAGGTGGACCACGGGAGAAAAATATTACCCGTGGTACAACCAGGTGAACTATGCAGGTGGACCACGAGCGAACACCGACTAAAACGATTTTAAAATTTCGGTTATTAGCGCCTAAGTAAAATTAATAGCAAATTTGTATCAAGCTCTTTCATATAAAATTGGTGGGCGTTGTGTGGTAAATAAATTTAAACTCTATGTTTACATAAATCGTTGTTATTAGGAAATCAACAAAATAACATTTTTTTTTGATTGGCAAACAAATTTAGTTTGAACATAAATTAACAAGTGTGATTGAAATGATTTATTTATTTTTGTTTTGTGCACCTTCGTCTTAAGATCATCATAACAATACCAGTTTGATCCCGTTTTACGATGAGCTGTATAATGACCCAAACTTGTTGTATTTGTTGGAGGTACATACTCAATAACTGATGCAAGGTCATACTGTCTATTTGCTTTAAGAACAATAGTTTTAGGCACTTTCTCTATTGTTAGAGACGCGACTTGGTTTCAGCACACCTGGTTCCAATGCCATCGAATTTATTCAGGCAAACAGTTATCACATCCGAAATTACGTCTTTTAAAATGTCATAATTTTCTATGGACCTAACAAACACGAGACACCGGAAATAAAATGTTTTAACCTTCTCGTCGACGTTTTTAAAGCATGATAAATTGTACAGTATTTTTATCAAGTGACTGACATCAATACGAATAAACGTGTCATCTGGCGTGCAATTATGCACTTCTAGTTTATCAAAAGAGTTAGCTACATATTTCGCTGTAGTTTTGGAAGAAGTGAAAGCCTTAACAGCTGCTCCGACTAGCGCCGGTGAATGATCCAGAATAACTTCATTGGGGCGTTTCTTATTATCCTTCCATGTGTGTATCCATCGAAATATAGTGTCCATATTATGTGTTTCTGACAACATTTGAATTATTGGTACACTTCTACCATTATTTTCATCATACATGACACCGGAATACAAAAAAATATGATTGGTGTTTGTATTATATTTTGTAGGACCAACTTCCTTTAGTAGACTTCCGGTAGCATCTAAACTAAGAATTACCCTGTTTTGACGAGAATATTCTTTATAATGTTGATCTTGAGCAGATGACCAATAATAAACATAAAATGGAAATAGAGATATATGCCTTATAATATCATCGTATGGACAAATTTTGGTCATAGTCCATAATGCCAAAACAGGGTTTTCATGATAATATTCGCTGCACTCCCGCTCATATTTTATTTGTCTCAAACAAGCAGTTGTTGGTATATGTGGAGGCTCTGCGTCACCAACATTCATACCAGAATCTATCAATTCATTACATAGCACTATCGGCGATTTAAACTTCAATTTGCAGGCAAGTTCATTTCTTTTTAATGGTGATAGTTTGATTTTCTTTAGAGGATTGTGAGTAAATTTTGGATGGTAACCCGTAATTATACCTTTACAATGAGCAATGTTGTCTGTGAGCCACTTAATCACAATTTTTATTGCAGCACCGCATTCAGTACACTGCCCTAAGCACGTTATTTGTTCTCCATATTTTATGAAATGAGTTGGGAAGGCAAAACTACAAGGAATTTTCGTTTTGCTCCAAGTTTCCTCTCGCAATAAATGTGCCCATTCATGCTTTGGAACAACATATTTTTTCTGGTATTTTGTTGTAGATGTTAATTGATTTCGCACTGTAAGCTTCGATATAGGTTGTATTTGTTTCCATTTGTATATGTCTAAATTAAAATGAAATACCTTATGATGAGTAGAATCTTCATCTTCTTGGGAACTATCAACATCGTTGGCTTCATCTTGACTCGTTGGTTCACTATCACAATTGTCCGAGTTATCAATATCAAAAAAATAGCTATAGTTTATTTTCAGTGATAGGTGAAGGGCTTTTCCGGACATTTTGCCTTGCAATTCTTTGGAGATTGTATTAAAAATTTGTTCGGATGCTGAAGGTAAGTTGTATAAGTTTTTAAAATATTCTTTATACTTAATAAACACTTCTTTTTGATCACTTAATTCAACCAAGGATTGTTTGCCACCTCTTCTCTTCATTTTAAATTATTTAATACGATGTACAGTACAAAACAGTAGTGAAAACAGTATAAAAATATACTTAGTGTAACAAATATCGCAAAGTATTATACAAGTACCCACATTTCATAAAAGAGAAAATTAAAAGTCACATCCGAAGTACGTAGGTATGAATTTTTATTTTAGTTCTATGATATATCAAATATGTTTTATGATTCATCTTATTATACATACAATTATACACAGTATTTAATAAGGAAAATGAGGAAATTGTTATCTCATTTGTGTTGCACTGCAGAAAACACCTGCGGCATAAATTACCCTTTACTCTAATCGTCGGATTGCCTGTATGAAATCGGCAGGCGTTAACATATTAATTTTTATTTTTAAAATAACGTAAAAACCTTTCACCGCATCTGATTCTGTTTTTGGTACGTTCGAGCACATTGCCGGCACATTGCTATGGTAATGTTTTTATTTCTAGATAGAAAGTAATTTGCTCGTATTAAACATTCACCCGTCATTCTGATATCAGGCTGGCGGCTCACTAACTTTCGGAAATAACTCTGGTTTTATAAAAGCACATTGCTTCAATTTTTACGCACATTCGTCACATTGCTAGAACATTGCTTTCATGTGTATAGAATCACTGTTTAATGACGTACACCCGTCAACCTGATATACACGAAGATTTAGTTATGATCAAATAATAAACATTACTTTATCATTATTCAGTAAAATATGCCGCTATAAACATTGATTTTGCAACAATAAAATACCTTATTTTCCCGTAACTAGTCGACGCTTTAAACCGTCAATGGCGTAGGAGAGGGGCAATTTTGTGATTAAACGTAACATAGACAGTGATGTGATAATATTTTTATTAATAATTGTCGATATTTATTACTTAAAATTATAACAATATGTTTGCGCTAGTTATTTTTCGTTCATGATACTCACGGAAACATGTAACACAAAGAGGCACTTTACAAATTTCGCACCAAAATCACGTCTCTCGCCTTTTGCGTTTTGAATTACTACATAATTTACACCGCAATTTTTTTGTACCCGGTAAATACGCTGGCATGTGGCGTGCCGCATTTCCTAATAATCGCATTGGTTGATCTACATTTCGTGAAGTCATCGGTAAAGTGTTGTCTCCTGCATACTTTACGACAATTTGTGTTATAACCGCCAGTTGGTAGTTAGCAAAACGTTCATTTTTGGTAAACCTGTAGACCGATCAATTTTTACAGTAGGTCCCATTTGATCTTTATGCATGGTAGTGATCATGTACACATCTTTTTTGTCGTGCCATTTTAGAGCCATTACATTGGGAGCATATTTAACATCTCTCTCACCTTTATTCAGTTTCTTGAATTGTGGCATTTCTTTGCGATTTTGTTTTACAGTTCCACATACACCTATATTTCGATTTAATAAGAATTTAAATAATTTGGGGTTGCTGTACCAGTTGTCCATATAAATTTGTCTATTCGAAAAGTAATATTTTTGTAAAAAGGTTATAACTATTGATCCACTTACACCTAAATCGGCATTGCGTATTATTTCAGTTTCTAAACCAGTATACATGATGAAATCCAATACAACTCTCGTTTCTACATCGCATAAGACGAAAAGTTTTATGCCAAATCGATTACGCTTATTAGGTATATATTGTTTGATAATTAACCTTCCTTTAAATGGAACAATACTTTCGTCAATACATAGTTTTTTTATACGGAATAAAATAAGATTGAAATTTTTGTCTGGCGTCATCTACTACTGTAATTATCTTTGACAATATTGGGTCATTGGCATGCCTTGGTCTTGGTTCAGAAAAATGCAACCATTCCTCCTTCCGTGCACTTTCATAACTAAGTTTTGTTAACTGGTTAAGAAATACCCTTTTTTATTATTGTTTTCACAACTGGTTTTTAAACAAGAATACGAAGTGTTCATTCATAACTGACAATCACAAATAGTTAAGAAACGAATAATTATGATTATGTTTTTATAACTAGCTACAGTCAGCAATAACATTTTTCCTTTAACCTTAAATCAAACACAAAATGTAATTTAGGTAAATTAACTTTTACTTAATATTGAAATGGGGCAATTATTTCTAAACAATGTCCAACAGTGATAGACTTATTTGTTAAAAGATGTATAGTATCCGCAATTTCTTGGTCAATCTCATGGTAATTTTTGTTCGATGTGTTTTTGTTTGTTTTGAACGACATTGAAATTTTTGTTTCTTCAATAAGAACATTCAGAATTGTTGCTAGCGACGGTTTTTGGCGTCCAACCATTCTATTAAGTCTTGCGTGCCAGCCTTCTAGATTGTTGGTGGTCCGAATTTCCTCGCCGTAGCAGCACCAAGTCTTGATAAAATTTTAGGTAATTGTTGAACTTTATCACTGCTTCAGTTTTCGGGGATTTGGTCATTGTATACTTGTAACCTGCCATTACATATCTCAATGGCAATCGGGCTAAGCCAGCACATATGCAATGTGTCGTCTTTGTATTGTAGATTTAATCCCTAATCGTTTCGCCTTTTTAAAAAGGCTGGCACAAAAATAATAATAACATCCTTTCATTACTGCATTCGGAAAAAATTTACGTATTGCTTTCATTGCTGAGATTTCGTAATCCAGTGTCAATTTTACGGGGTTCCATTCAGGAATTTGTGACTTTATCATTTCAAATATAAGTTTGTAGGTATTTTCAGTTTTATTATGAATGAAACCAAAGAATAAAGGTACAATTTTTTTTGTTATTGTATGTAGTCCATGAATGGTATATATTTGTGTGAAAGGTTCAGGGCAAGACTTAAAAGTTCCATCCAGAAATAAATGTTCGAAATTGTCCAAATACGTTTTTATATCAGAAGAAGAAAATATTAAAATCCTGTTGTTTGTGTCATTGTCGTTATAGTCGGCCAGGAGGAAGTTTTTATTATTTTTTTGGTATTTCTACTTTAGTTGGTGATTCAAAATGGAGCTTAGAAACTCCTAATGCCTTATTTCTTGCTTTGTATAGACCACTTTTAATATTGTCAAATTTTGGTAAGTCAGCAACTAACTGCACGCCATCGTCTTCCAGTTCGCATACTACTTCTTCAAACTGTTTTTGTATTGGATCGACATTAGCTACTATTTTAGTTTTCAAATCTTTCATTTTCTTCAAAACTAGATATTTTGCACTATTAGGTAAACAATCAATATCGTGCACGCCCTCTTTAACTATATGGTTTTCATTGCTTAATGTCACATTACCTTTACAACCGGTTTTATTGTAGCATTTCCAAAAAACATTTTCGTTCACATAAGTTTTAATTTTATGGTACTGACGGCCGTCGTATAGTAGTTTCTCGCGATCCCTTTTTGTCGTTATGAACTCAATGATGGGCATAGAAAGCGACATAGTTTATCACTTAAGTTTTCGGTTGTTATATATTTTATATAAATTGCACTCAATTCCAATAGAAAACTAAATAAATAAGACAATGTCAATGTCATGCCATTGCAGTTTACATATCAATAATAGATAATAATTTATTGAGATAAGAACCTCATCCGTTTTCCGCATGCAATACTCTCGATAAAAACTCTAACTCTGTTGTTTTTATTTTGATTTAAGGTTAAAGGAAAAATGTTATTGCTGACTGTAGCTAGTTATAAAAACATAATCATAATTATTCGTTTCTTAACTATTTGTGATTCGTCCACAACTTTTCAAAAGCTTGTAATTCGTTTGACGATGATGTTAAGTTTAATGAGGGTGAAATACCACTACCAAAATCATCAAAAGTACGAGTTTCAATTGCGAATGGTTGCCTTGTCCATTGAATAGGACGTGGTTCTGGTATGTTCTCAACTACATCACTTTCATCCAATATATTTGCAGGATTTGTTTCTGGGAGGTTCTCAGTTGCTACAGCCTGAAAAAGATAAATAAATATCATATTATTAATATCAATTAAAATAAATTATTATGGACTAGGTACTATCTATACATATAATAAAATTGGAGTGTCTGTTTGTAATATTGAAAAAATTGCTTTTTACTACATACATATGAATGTATGGGTCGTTTTCAAAATTTATGTACATTTCTTTTGTGTTTATTCTGTGTTATCGTGACACAAAAGTTACACAAATGAAGAGTAAGGGCAGAGTCACAACGAAGTATTTAAAAACCAATTTGGTAGTAGTAAATCAGTTTAATCATATTAAAATTTGACAAAATCACATGAAAGAAACTTAGAAAGTAAATAAAAAAACGAGGTATCTATTTATGTCTTAAACATAACAAGGCGGTCATAAAAATCACATTTAAAAACGAATTAACGGTTTTAGCAGTCTTGCATTTTTAACATACTGTACGCATAATATTTTAATCATATTATTTATAGAAAACTCAACTATAAATCAAAACTCAAACTCAAAAAACTTCTATTTAACAATATAGAAAAAATAACCTTTATTTTTCTTAAACATTTAACAAGTTTTTATGTTAGAGTCCGCTCAAACTAAGTCTGCGCGATGTCAAAATCGGAAGTAATCATTTGCCTCCATTACGATGTTTATATCAAGTGACTAGAGAGTGTGCTGTGTTCCACATTTTCCAAAGTAAATATTCGCCATCATTATGCCGAACGTGATAACATTACAAGTGCAGGCAGGGATTACAGTCTTAAAGTTTAAATATGCGCGCAGAGTTAGTTTGAATACACTCTAAACATTTGTGTAAAAATCTTGTAAGTAATAGAATTTAAGAAATTTTATATCACTGAATAACTCAACATATTTAAGAGTCATTTCACAAAATTCTGACAGAAAAGCAGTTTTTTTGCAAATACTCAATATTTATAAAATTACATAACAGATCCTTGGTTTATTTTATACATATCGAGTATGTGTAAAAACTGCTTTTCTGACAGAATTTTGTGAAATGGCTCTTAATATCTTTAACAAAAAATATAATTTAGTTTTAAAATCACATTTAGAAATAATACTGTCTTGCATTTTTTTTTATATCGTTAAAATAATACGTATATTAAATATTTTACGTATTATTTTAACGATATAAACAAATTTTCCTAATTAGGGTTTTTATTTTACACTTTTAACTTATTTAACATCTTAATAATCTTACATTTAACAATCACTAAATTTGTATTCAGTTCAATAGATTTTATACAGACAATCTGTATTTTAAATTGACACAATTTTACTAACAGAAAGATTGGCATTCTTAATATTAAAAAGACCAACAAGCGATGCCATAGGTAGTCAAAATGGCTCTTAATATATTTAACAAAAAATAATATTTGGTTTTAAAATCACATTTAGAAATAATACTGTCTTGCATTTTTTTTATATCGTTAAAATAATACGTATATTCAATATTTTACGTATTATATTAACGATATAAACAAATTTTCCTAATTAGGGTTTTTATTTTACACTTTTAACTAATTTAACATCTTAATAATCTTACATTTAACAATCACTAAATTTGTATTCAGTTCAATAGATTTTATACAGACAACCTGTATTTTAAATTGACACAATTTTACTAACAGAAAGATTGGCATTCTTAATATTAAAAAGACCAACAAGCGATGCCATAGGTAGTCAAAATGGCTCTTAATATATTTAACAAAAAATAATATTTGGTTTTAAAATCACATTTAGAAATAATACTGTCTTGCATTTTTTTTATATCGTTAAAATAATACGTATATTCAATATTTTACGTATTATATTAACGATATAAACAAATTTTCCTAATTAGGGTTTTTATTTTACACTTTTAACTAATTTAACATCTTAATAATCTTACATTTAACAATCACTAAATTTGTATTCAGTTCAATAGATTTTATACAGACAACCTGTATTTTAAATTGACACAATTTTACTAACAGAAAGATTGGCATTCTTAATATTAAAAAGACCAACAAGCGATGCCATAGGTAGTCAAAATGGCTCTTAATATATTTAACAAAAATAATATTTGGTTTTAAAATCACATTTAGAAATAATACTGTCTTGCAATTTTTTTTATATCGTTAAATTAATACGTATATTAAATATTTTACGTATTATATTAACGATATAAACAAATTTTCCTAATTAGGGTTTTTATTTTACACTTTTAACTTATTTAACATCTTAATAATCTTACATTTAACAATCACTAAATTTGTATTCAGTTCAATAGATTTTATACAGACAATCTGTATTTTAAATTGACACAATTTTAATAACAGAAATATTGACATTCTTATTATTAAAAAGACCAACAAGCGATGCCATAGATAGGTAGTCAAAATTTTATTTTATTTAAAAAATCGCTTCATCATCACTATCATCAAACATCTCACTGAAATCTTTTTTTAAATCAAATGATGATACATTGTAAGATTGCGCTGATTTCCTCATTTTTTGAAAATCGGATAATTTATAGTTTACTTTTACATTTGAAAGAATAGTGACTTTGGACGTGCTCGCTTTGTTAATAGTAGTATTAAAATAAGTCGGCTTTTGATGATCTGTTGCGTTATAATCAGTTTTAGCGAATAGTTCCTCATTATCAGTATCACTGCTCTCGGATTCGATAGTAACTTTGGACGCGCTTGGTTTGTTAATGCCAATATTAAAGTAAGTCGGTTTTTGAAAAACTTTTGCGTTATAATTTGATTTGGCGATAAGTCCATCATTATCAGTATCGCTGCTCATGGAATCCATAGTGACTTTGGATGTGCTCGGTTTGTTAGTGTCAATATTAAAGTAAGTCGGTTTTTGATGATCTGTAGCTTCATAATCGGTTTTGGCGATTACTCCATCAATATCAGTATCAGTAGTCTCGGAATCAGACGAATAAATAATTTTTCTCTTTTTGGTCCGACATGGAATCTCGTTTTTTTTCACCAAGTTATGTTCTTTTAAAGAATAGCAATAACAAAACCCCTTTATTACAGACGATCTTTCATTATGGCAAAAGCAGCTCAATTTTCTATAACCAATTACATACGGTTCTTTCTTCACAAACAATTCAGATGTACCAAAGGAACTTGTTATCTGATGTATTTGCATTGTTTGCGGTACAGCAACTATGTCGTATGAGCTTATCCCTCTTTCTACGTCATTAATATCTTCCTCTTTTATTAGGTACATCTTCACCGTAGTTTCATCCTTTAGGACGTCATACGCTGTTTTCGCGTCTCCTACGTCTGTATGGTATGCTACCTTCTTGTCCAAAGTTCTTTTGATGACACCTCCTATGCCATCAGCAGCACCTTTACCGTGAGCGGCTTCAAAAAAGTTCCAGGTAGCAAAAGAAAATCCTAAAGATTCCAGCATACTCGAGAATAAGAAAAAGTTCTTTTTTTGCCTATATTGGCTTGTGGGTCCATCCGAGTAAAAATGGACTATGTTCACTTGAGGTGATTTTTGTTTTATATCCCGTAGTATGGGCGAAAGGTGAGCCCAAATTGCTTCCGGGGTGTGCTTAGTTGAGTCTGAAAATGTGCAAAAAGACTCCAAAGAATTTTGACCGTATACAACACTGGTATGGAGACTAATTTGTATTTGGGATGCACCAAAATGTAGAGCTTGGATTTCTTTATGTAGCTTACAAGCATAGTTCTCCGAGAAATCGCAATGGATTAGAGCTTCATTCATGCTTAAATTTTCTTTTAAGTATTTGTACCACTTATATTGGTGATATATATTGTAACAGTGGACTTTGAATTCTACTAGAGCTTTTTTAAACTCTATGATTAAATGCCTTAACGTCCCTGATTTTATTATTTTTACCATTCTTTTTGCTGTTTTGTTTTTGTTCTCCTTTTGATATTCAATAGTTTGAATTGTCCATTCCAGCCAAGATACTTTTTCATCCAAATTACACTCTGATAAATTATAAACAGTTGTATTTTCCTGTAAACAACATTTGCATTCAGAGTACATACATTCCCTCTTATGAGTGTCACAGACAATACTTTTTATGAACAAGTCTAAATCTTTAGACTTCACTATCGAAAGACTTTTCAGTGTTGCATATTTAAATTCCATATTTCCATGTTTTTTGCAGGCGCATGTTTCGCGGTTAGAGAGATTGGGACTTAATACAAAAAAAGGCTTGCATCTGGTAAAAGTGGTATAAGACACGGGAATTTTATGTTCTTGAATAAATTTATAGCGTAATTTTTTCATTGATTCTAGGAGGTATCGTCTTTTGCCAGCTGTAGCGCGGCTAACGTCATCTTGTAAAAAAAAGTTTCTTTTCACCGGTTCTTTTTTTGTCAGGACTCGAATTCTACCTTTTAGCCCAATTACTGCTTCCAGCTTAGTTTTCGTCCTATACTTTTTAACCAAACTATTATCAACTATATTTTTTATTGTATTTTTTTGCTTATTACTTGACGCTAATTCATACTGATGTTTGATTGATTCGCACAATATATTTTTATGAAAGAGTTCCCTTTTAACTTTTTCCTTTTCTGGAAGCGAAATATTCAATGAACTAACAAAGGATTCAGTTTTGGAGTGTGGCGTTAGTTCATTTGAAATATTCTCTTTATCCTGATCAGTTTCCTGTGAATGCGCTGCTTTTAGAATTTTGTACCTATATATTGTTTTCTTTAATGCTTTATTTTTTCTGATTAATGTATTTACTTTTTCTCTTAATTTTTTATTTTCTTGTGTTATTTTATTATATCTCTTTTTATACACTTTTCGACATAATTTAGTTTCATCCGATTTTTCTTCAGTTAGTTGTTGCTTAGACCTTCGCCATTCCTTACGCCTTACTTTTTTTTCAGATTCAGAAAGTTGATGTATCGGTATGTATTTATTTTTAGTTCTAATCAAATTTTTTTCTTGTACTTCCTTCCATTTTTGTGGATTATTTGATTTTAAACGCTCTCGGTAACGTCTTTGCCGTTCAGCAGGCGTTAACGGCATATTTCCTAAAACGGAAAATGGAATTACTATTCACATAAAGTGAATTTGATTTGGCATAGTACACCCGTAAAGAGGACGTACTATGCCAAATGCCAAATAATTGAATAGCAAATTATCGACCACACATATAAATCGAACGTCTGAATACTCATACGTTCTTAATATCGAATGGTTAATAAGTCGAACATTCAATATATCATACACTTAATACAATCGAGTGATCAAAATATCGAATGTATGTTTGATCGCGCGTTCAACGCATCGCATATTCATTCTATCGAAATATAAATTATACTGAATACTTTCAATATAGAATACAAGAAAAACACAAAATTTACTAATAAATCACATTTTAAACTTTAATTATTACCTTTTATAAGTACATTTTAAAATGTTGTGTGAATTGCAATTGCACGGAGAAACTCTAATAAATCCAATATTTTTTTATTAAGTAGCAAACTATAAAAAATAGGACAATTGAAAAGGCAAACGCGGGATTGGGAAGACCTACGCCACAAAAAAGAGGCAAAAGGGATGATCATGCGATTGAAAAAATATTAAATTATAAAAACAACATGGATTTATATCTGAACATGAGTAACAATTTCGAGACCTACAGGAACTAAATTAGTTACAAAATTTTGCAATTAAAAGTATGCGTGTTCGTCTGTGTGTGTGTGTGTGTGTGTGTGTGTGATATGCGTATGTGTTTGCATGACTGTGTATGTGCGAATGTAAATATTAACTGAGCATATTCGATTTGGCATAGTACACCTCTGTAAACAAGCCCTAACCCATTCCATTGTGTAACGTTACACAAAAATAATAACACAATGGTCACACTAATGAACAAAATAAACGTGTCCTTAACCTACAAATAATAATATTCTTGTAATTTCGCCCTCAAGTGACTCATGAAACATGCATTTGACTATAATTTACCATCAACTACACCTATATACTGCACTGTAAAGTATAGTACTTACCGAATTCATGTAATTTGGCACTTTAAAACTAATTGTTATTGTCCTTTTTACGACGCGCACGCAGTGAAACCAACTGTTACAAAACAAAATGGCGCGGATGGAAGAAACTAGCGCCACCTTATTGCAACTATTTTGAAGCATGGAGTTGCCATACTAAATTTGGAATTTACTTCTATTGTTATAAAATATCAAAGTTACAAGAAAGAACAACACAAAGGAATGGAATATGAGACAGGTGCTTAAGGGCAAATAAATAAATGGTTAATTATAATTACATTGTTTTATAGTATTTTCTATATAACTTACCCGTTCACCTGATAACACATTGTTGAATCTGGTTACATATTGCGTGCATTATTTATTATTTGCTGCATTTGTTAAAGTCGCACGACTGTGGACATTGTACTTTTGTATGGGAAACAAATTACGACAGAAATTAAATTTAGTTTTTTAAAGAAATAGAACCAATTTCCGTATAAAAACATTTTTATATTTGTTATTCTATTACTAATTAGTCTATATGTTGATTTATATGTTTTCATTTCAAACTGTTTTTTTTTTCTTTGCCAATAAGTGTCATGGACACGAAAATGTACATTAATTTTGAAAACGACCCGTATATACGGTACACACACCAAAATACATATTTTTTAAATTTTTGTCTGTCTGTCTGTTTGTTCCGGCAAATCTTTGGAATGGCTGGACCGGATGGCTTGGATGGCTTATGTAATAAGGAGTAACTTAGGCTACTATTATTTTAGAAAAAGATCTTTAGTTTTAGAGAAAATAACTTTTTCAAAAAAAATAACTCTTGGGTGGAGCCGCGGGCAACAGTTAGTGGAATATATAACCAACAGTTATTTAGTTGTATAAAAAAATGGGCAGCCTCGATAGTTGAGTGGTTTAGGTCGTGGGTACGAGACCAACATAGGGCACACATTTGTGTTTAAAATCTGAGTGTAATTTATGCTCGAAATTACCCCATCCATCGAAATGCCCCATTAAATTACCCCATGCCCAAATTACCCCATCATCGGGATGTAGCTTGCTTGTTCAAAATAGGTTTGTGAACTTAGAAATGACTCACCTCAAATTCATCTTCAATTTAACTGTCCGATGCAGATTCAATTGTGGTTCCAACATCATCAACACCTTCTAAAATACTAAGTAGCTCATCGTGATCCATATTTTGTTTATAAAATTTATTAAAGACGCGTAACGCAAAATAATGTGCTAGTAAAACACGTATTGCAGTTATTATAATAATTTGTCTTGAAGGTATATTCATAAAATATATTTATTTTCTACCTTCAAATCCCAACACTATAACTACCAACGTTCTCGCTTGTGACGTCATAGGCGGACGCTTTAAGTCGTCAACGGCGTTCACGACATAGAAAAGTGAGTGATGAGTAGTTATGTTCGAATAAAATTGACGATGTTTATTTAAGTAAATGGAAAACTATAATGTGACAAGGAAACTGAATAGGTAATTTTATTTTATTTATAGATCAACATATGTAGGTACCGCAAACAAACATAATAACTAATAGGTAGTTAGTAAATAATAAATATATAGAAAAAAAAACACTGTACTGAGAATATTGTTTATTTTTTAACTATTGAATTCAAACATATCGAAACCTATTGTTTCTCTGTATTTGATAAATCTATTTCGTTAAAGTGAGTGTTCTTTGCTTGCTCTAAAAAATTTAACATTTTCATGTAACAACGTGAACGAATACAGGGTTTAATGTACATGAATTCTTCATTTAGTAATTGACAAAAATAATAGTTCCTTTTATCATCACTTTGATGTTTATCACATTCCAAACATGGTGTTGTGATTAATTTTTCAACATTAGTATGTTAGGAAGTTGCTGCTGATGTAGGTTTACGTTTGTGTGCAACTTGGGGTAGGATGCTCGGCGATTGCTCTCTTGGGCGTTTCAGATCTGTGTAAAAAGCAATAGGCAATGTAAATGTATATTTTTATGTAAAATCACGTTTACTTAATACGTTACACATGTTGGCTACATTTAAGTAAATATTTCATTTGATCTATTGACATTCGAATGGTTGGCCTCTTCCTATATCAAAATATGAAAATATTTTTACTCAATGAATAATATTTTTTCAAGCAAAGGCGGCATAATGTGTATCCTTATTATATTTTATTAAATCAACGTAAATCAGAAAAATAACGTAAACTTACTAGTCTTCTCCATTATGGTATTTACGGTACCAGCAAATCTTGAAATTTATGCGGCAACAAGTCTCCTTTTCGACGGTTAGTGTAGAGTAATCTAGAACGTTATTACACCTTGACTGTCAACATATTTGAAACTACCTACCTATTATATTTTTTATTTTCCATTCGGAGGTAGTCACAACACTAGTGGACGCTTTAAGGCGTCAATGGCGCTGTGATTGTAACTTTATGAGTAAATTTTTACATTAATTTATTTTTAGTATTACGTGCCCAGTTATGCTCTCTCTCGATGTTTTAATGCATAATTATAGTAGTCGAAGTCAAGACGAAGAGTTTTTGATGTTCCTGATTTAAAAGTTAGTCTGAAAGTTACCATTAGCCAAGATTTTTTGTTTTAAACGTTAGGTACCTAACCAAATGAAACATTCAAGTAAAAAATGAGAATTTTTTAATCAGCTATTATCAGATACGAGATCAATCAGTTGCATCGTTTATTAATTACACAAAAAACAAGTTATAATTCTAAGAAACAGTCTTATTATTAGGTAGGTACGTAGTTAACATTTAAAATAATAAACTTTTTGATAATCAACATTTAAGACTAACTAGGTAATAACTCAATCAGTTACACTTTTTAACAATAGCACAGATATAGGTAGACGCTAAGCCACTACCTATCTAAAACTGTCCGTAAAAGTAAGTCAGTTATCAGTCAGATAAATTGATATAATTTATAAGATAAAAAGTTATATTATTCATCATCGCAGTCCATTAAATCTTTCAGAAATTGGCTCATTCGTCTTTGGACAGATTCTGGTTTGGACAGATTCTGGTTACGACAGATTCTTGTTACGGCAGATTCTTGTTATGGCAGAAGTAACATCACCAACAAAATAACTACAGAATTTCTGTAAAAAAAACTGAATTTTTATTAACTAAATAAAACAATTATTTTAATTTAAAAAAAACAAAACGACAACAACACGTGAAATTCGTAGCCACTTATTTTTTTAGGGTTGCCAAACGTTGAAGACATTCTTGTACTTGTTCTTGTTATTTCGTTAGACTCAGTTTTTTTTATTATATCATTAATGCATTTAATTTTTAAAATAGTTTTCATGGTTAGCTTGTTACTTGTGCAAGACATTTCATATTTTTTTATATTTCTATCCTGCACCGTAGCTTCTTTTTTTAACAATTGTATAAAATGATAAATAGTTGGCTTGTGAGGAAATTTCGAATTTACTCCTCGATGCCACCCCTCAATGGAGTTAGTGGTCCTTACGTTTTCACCATAACAGCTAAAAGTCTCGCTTGAAATTAGATTCATCCACTGTTTGACAAAATAATTATCAAATTTTGACCATTCGTCGCATTCTGTAGCTATCTCGCGAATAGACAAATAACCTTCAGGGATTAGTCGTGGATGTAAAAGTGCGAGCTGTACATACAGTCGTGTTATTTTTGAGCCATCAACTGTTTTAGTATAACCAATTGATTTACTATTTTTCCAAACAGCCTTTAAGAAATGATAAAAGCAGCCCGTAATCTTTGCTTCGGGGTAAATTTTCTTTACTGCTTGAATCTGTGCCAATTCGTAATCACACTTGTAATGAGTTATCATTACTGAGAAATTGTTACACAGAACCCTAAACATTCTTGCATATGTGTGTTCTGTCTTATTTGGAAGCAATACATATACCAGAGGTACGAAATATACATTTTCGTCTTCGTTCGCCAAGTTAACATGTAGCGTAAATAGCTGATAGAACGGGGTTGGGGCAATTTTAAAAGTACCATCTCCACTATACTTTCGCAGCTTCTTCAAATATTGTTTCGCCAACGTAGTACCAAAAAATAAAATTTTATCGTCAGATAATCCATCATCATACAGAAAAATATTTTTTACTAAGTCGTCGGGTAATCTTAAACTTTTAATGCTTCTACATGTCGTCCTTTTAACATTCAGAAATTGTTTTCTTATATTATATAACGAATCTTTTTTCGAATTGAATGTTGCTATATCTTCCGCGTTTAAACTGCATGTATTAAAATAATTTTCGTATATTTTTGGGATCGGTTCTAAATTAGCACAAACCACTTTCTTGCAACCGTGCATTAAAGCATCAACGCTATTTCTAACCATGTCTGGAGTACAGGTATGCTTGGATTCCTTAATAATATAATTGGCAGCATTCAACGTTATCGACGTATTGCATTGTTGCTTATTGTGACACCTCTAATTGGTTGTACCGTTCTTGTTCTTCATGACAAAGTTGTAACGATACCCATGTACAACGGGTTTTCCTTTTTTACTTTTAATAATCTGTAAATCATGTTTAGTACTCGAACCGGGCAAATCCATTTTGTATTATATAAACGCAGATAGGTATACGAGTAACTTATTAGATTTGACACACTCAACGTCAACAAGGAAATCATGAAATCATAAACAAGAATGACAACAAGGAAATCATTTATGATTTATTTAAAGAGGTCTAATACCTAATGTAATTATCCCTCTTTTTCCGTATTTAGCTATCCAACCCATAATTTTGTAATGCGCGACAGTACTAACAAGAATCTGTCGTAACCAGAATCTGTCCAAAGACGAATGAAGCAGAATATCATTATCGTTTTTGTATAACGATGTTCGCCGAGTTTGTAAACCGCTTGGACCAGGACGACTTATGTTATCAATTTCATCTTTTAAAATTTTAAGACGCGAATTTTTACTTATTTTTTTGCACTTATTCAAAGAAACTTTTTTCATCGTAGTAATATCTGATACATTTTCATTCGATATAATTTTCAGTTTTTTTTTATTTTCTTCGGTTGCATTATTTTGTTTTTAAGTCATTTCTACTCCGGTATCATTCTGCATCTCGTTTAAAGCCCCCCTGGCAACATAGTTCGATCGGGCAGTTCGATCAATCGAACAAACAGTATTTTTAAATCCTCATAGTTCGATAGATCAGTCGAACCACGAGCTGTCATTATCCCAAGGTGCACACAGTTCGATCAATCGAACAAACAGTATTTTTAAATCCTCATAGTTCGATCAATCGAATAAACACTATTTTTAAATCCTCATAGTTCGTTAGATCAGTCGAACCACGAGCTGTCATTATCCCAAGGTGCACACAGTTCGATCAAATTCATATGTCCTATGTCTTAAGATATTTAAAGTAAAACAATAAAAAAAGGATTTTAAAACAAAACTTCATCTCAGTAGAAGGTTGGATTTTTTTATTTAAACAATGAACCCTTCCATGCCACGCGTTCAAGGAAGTGTCCAACACCAATTTCACCACTCACAAGCATCATATTTGTGTTGATAATAAATTCGTCTCGCTCTATTTGTTGCTTTTGTCGTCGTTGTAATACTCCTCCTTTCATCCTAATAGAATAAAATGCGCTATCTTTAAATAAAATTTCCAGCAAATTCATAAGGTTTGGTCCTTTCTTTCCTACATACAGGTTCAACTTGTGATGCCATCCTTCTAAAGAATTCGTAGTTCGATGTATTTCACCATGAACAGACCATGTCTTAATGAAATCAATATCTCTTAGCCACTGCTTTTCGAAATACCTACTAAATTTGTTAACGGGCTCGGCGTCATCTTTTATATCACGCTTAATATATGACCAACCTTCCATAATTAAATTTGCAGGCAATAATGGAAGCATCGTACTTAGTGCAACTATTCTTTTGGTGTTTTGATGTTTGTTAATACCAAAAAACTTCGCCTTTCTCCATAAAGCTCTCGAAAAATGATAAAAACAACCTTTTACAATAATTTCCGGAAATACTTTTTTTATAGCATTCATCGCTGCAGCTTCATAATCAGTCATAAATTTTGATGGATTTATTTGTGGTAATTGTGATTTAATAATGCTGAATAGAGCAATGTAACTATCTTCTGTTTTATCAGACATCAATACATATATAAGCGGGACTATATTAACATAATTCAAAGAAGAACCAATATCTCCATGGATTGTATATAATTGTACGAAAGGCTTGGGGCAGCTGCTAAAGGTGCCGTCCGCATAATAACTGTTAATATGATTGATTTTATCTTTTGACTCATTAGAGGAAAATAAAATTATGCGTTTATCATCAAACGAGTAATCTCCTAAAATAAAGGATTCAAATTTCGACGGTATTTCTACTTCAGAAGGGGTTTTATATTTTATTTTGTTTACTTTCGCAGCTTTCTTTCTATTATTATATAAAGAAGTTTTTATTGACACATAAGACGGAATTTTGTGTATTAATTCTAAACCAGCATCATTCAAAGGCGTTACGTGTTCGGCGTATACAATTGACATGGGTTTAAAATTCTCACATGCTGCCTCTTTCATTTTATTAATCTGTTTTTCAACTATGTTTTTATTAAAATCAGAGTTACATGAGTGTTCTTTTTTTTTCATAATATTGTAATCCTGAAATAATAACAATAGTATAATATATGCAGCTGTGGAGTGGGCACGGTGTGTGTCCCTGGTCCCATCACACTTTAAATTAAAATTCTCTAAAGGCCTATGCATGTTGGACCTAATGTCCCCGTGTAAGCCTCCCAAAGGGCCGGAAGTCTTCCTTTATATTAAGTAAAAGAAGATTTCCGTGATAAAGAGAGACATAATACGAGTATATATAGAAAACAATAAAGTGAACAATGTATATATAGTTCAATTAAGTAATTAGGTACTTACCTGTACAGTAATTGATCCGTAACATAGTTTTTTATTTTTGTTACTGCACATCCAAATAGAAGCGCCATATTTGTAGGTTTTATTTTTAAAATATTGGTGGCCGTTATGTAAGAGAACATTCCCTCCTTTACGTTTGATGATTTAAACCAAAATGAAAACCAAAATTCAAAATAACGACACGATTACGTTAAAAAAAGAATGAATGTTGACAATATATTGTTAACGATTGTTGTTGAATGATACATTTTTATGAACAGGCAGCAGAATCTAACTTTCGTATAATTTTTTTGTCAACTGTACCCGTCATATCCGTGAAAAGGTTTAGAATAATCATAACTTTTCAACTGATATAGTTATAAGGCTGAAATTGATAGGTGAGTAGGTAGCAAATAGGTAGCAATTATTGAAGCAAAAACGACAACTCAATTCTGTTTAGTTTACTCAAACTAAGCGTTTACCTGCCATTCTGACGTCAGAATGGCTGGTGACATTGATATTCTTTATATTTTTGAAATTAATGAGGTAGCAATTATTTGATTGTAGGTAGCAAATAGTAGCAATTAGGTAGCAATTTTTAATCACTGTCTCGATGCTAAATGAGACAGACAACCAGCCATTCTGATGGACACTGAATTTTCCCTACTGATGGGGGAAGAGGCATATTGTTCGTATTTGGCAGTAAGCTTTCTATTATACTTTTTCTATAATCATAGTGTTATATTTTTAATTTCCTTATTATATAACAGGAAGCCATTCACTACACATGTTTGTATAATATGAATAATTATTTTTTTGTACCAGCGCAGGGTTTTGTGCTCGCAACAATAATAACTCAATAGTTGGTCGTGCTTATCTATTGCCCTCATATATTTATTATATGAGACTTGTACGGCAGGTTTATAATGTACCCTACGAATTCGGCGACTGGTTGTCCCTACATAATCACTTTTGTGCTCAGTACTTTTCTCATTTGAAAATTCTCTTTTGTCTTTCCATTTTGTTACAACTATTTTTTTTCTATTATGCATTATGCATGATGCGCCTATTTTTAAAGTAGCATTTTTCACTTCGCCAGGATTTCCAACGCGATTTGCACGTAGGGTACCAGTTACGTACGGATTTTTAGCTAAAAGAGCGTCAGCTAGGTGCACACTGGTATAATAATTATCAATATACAAAGAATGGCCTTTGTCAAAATATTTTTGCATAAGCAACATAACAACTTTTTGCACATGGTTTTTTCCACCTACTTGTTGGTCTTGTAAACCTGCATAAATATGAATTTTTAATATAATGCCACTAGCGTCAGCTAAAACATACAATTTAATGCCGTATTGATGGGCTTTTCCTTTTAAGTATTGGCGAAAAGAAAGTCTGCCTTTCCACAAGATTTTTTTATAGTTATACATACATGCACAGAAAAATTAACAAAAGATAATTTCACGAACACCGAAAAGACCCTGGAAGAAATAGATGAGCGGATTAAAACAACTATTGATTTGCATGGTTGCAAATATTTTGGACAATTCGTGTCCAACGAATTGCTACGATTTAGTATAAATGAAAGATATGCAATTATGCAAAATATTATAGAAATTCTGAAATAATCATTTACCAACATTATAGTAACATGTGAGGATAGAGCTGACGAATAAGAGTAAAATGAAACCAGGTTTAGTGTTTATATAGATTTATTAATATTTTAGTTACGTACAACGTGATACTTATGAATAAGGTTAATTATTATAATTATGTAAGAGACTGATTTTTCATTATGTAAGATCCTGATTATAGTGAGAGAACAATTTCTAAATAAAAAGAAGTAATCGTTTTAATGTGTTTCCATTTTTCATTGAGCCTTGTCACTGATAGCTACACATGTCTACCGCGAAACATTACTCACAAAGCCATATAACATTTTTAATATTTATGGTATTCCCGGAAACACGGGAAGAGACACAATCCTGGGCATCCTGGGCAATCAGGACATCCATACAGAACTTGGTTGTTTTTCTTTGTTTTTTTGTAGCATATTCTACACCGTTTTCTACTAACCCTTCCGCCATGCCTTGGGAGTAGTATTGGCAAATGTATTGTTTCATTCGGAGATCGAGCAAGCCCTGGGACATTTGGCAATAAATTTTCTAATATACCCTTTCTAAAATCATAAAGTTCTATACTTGAATTGTTAATTTTTCGATATAGCAAGAAAGCTTTTACTAAGCATATTTGGATGATGTGTATAATATTTTTTTTATACCAGCGCATCGTTTTGTGTTCGCATGAGTAATAGCTTAAGAGTTGATCGTGCTTGTCAATTGCTCGCATATATTTGTTATACTCTCCTTGCGGCGCAGGCTTATATTTTACACTACGTATGCGGCGACTGGTAGTCTTTTTATAATTACTGTCATGTTCAGAGCTCAAAAACAAGATTTCTCGTTTATCCAACCATTTGGTAACAACAATATTTTTTCTATTATGCGTTATACAAGATTTTAATTTATTGTGTATTAAATTAGGATTGCCAGCGCGTTTTGCCCGAAGAGTCCCTGTTACATAAGTATTTTTATTTAATAACTCCTCTGCTAATCCCACACTCGTATAAAAGTTATCAACATAAGTGAATGTCCCTTATTAATATATCTTTCCAACAATAACATCACCACTTTATTCAAGTGGTTTCTGCCACCCACCAATTGATCCCCAGAACCAGCATAAAGGTGTATTTTTTGTATAATCCCATGCATGTCAGCTAATATATATAATTTAATGCCATAACGATGCCTTTTCTCTTTTAGATATTGGCGGAAGGACAGACGACCTTTCCATAATATTAAAGATTCATCAATCGCGATGTTTTTTGCCGGGTAATAAATGGAACACATTGATTGGTTAAATAAATCAATCAAAGGTTTTATTTTAGAAATGCTTTCGGGTCTTTCGTCTGTTTGGACGTTTAGTGCCCTTAAAATTAAATAAAATCTGTCTCTTGACATAAATAAATGTGGGCTAAGCCGCATTAAGTAATTTTTTGACCAATAATCAGCCATTCTGTTTAATTTAACGGTACCCATAAACAATATTATACCGATAAACACTTTTAATTCAGGTATCGTTAAATCTTTACATTTAGCAAACCTAGCACGAGTGGTATTTACTTCGGTTTTTAATTTGTTGCCACGCTTATTTGTACACTCTACAATTAAATTACATAAATGTACATTAAGGAATAGAAAGAAAAAATCGATATAATTTTTACCATGCATGTTATGAGGCGGTAAAAGGCCTGGTGTACCCGTAAAAGGAATCTTAATCATACTGGTAGGATTACCAGGATACCAGGTATTCGGTGCTTCAGACGTGTTCTCGTGCGTCTGGGTTGGCAATTCATCGTCATAGTCGCCTATTTCGGCTTCTGGGTTTTCATTGACCCATTCGTCAATGATGTTGTCCACATTATCTGCTAAAATCCCGTAGAGATCAGCGTCACTTATTTCAACATTTAATCCTGATATATCTTGTAAATCAATATTTTGGGGAGACATTATGCCAGACAACTCCGCAGACAAGACATCCCAGTTTGACCCAGGTTGAGGAGATGGTGGACTCGCAGCCATTTCCGTTAGGATCTGAAAATTAAATACCAGAATAAGCTACTAGGGGTACCAACTCCCATGATTAGAACTGCTCAAAGTTTCTTCCTTAAATTTTTCATCCTAACATTCACAATTTCTAACTAAGTAGGTACTCTTTTTCTAATGCAACTTCATAATGTCGCAGTAAACGACTATTATACTATGGGTGAAAGTGGCAGCTGTACCTTAAGTGCATTCGTGCGCTGAACCACTAATTCAAAGGATTAAATAAACCATAATAATACCTAATATTTATCTATTAAATATTTCCAATTACTTACGACGAAACAATTTAAGCGCTTTGCTACATTATTATGACTCATTTCTCGTAAACAGTAAAATCCCCGTGCGCTTTGACGAGCGCATGAATACCGCCAATATGCAACTTGTACGACACGAGCTAACAACGCCTGACGCGTGAAACAAAAGATAGTTCATAGAAATGAATAGCGGAATGAGCCTGTTCTCGTGCGGCGCTCCTGCGATCCGAAGATTACCGAGAACCGCCGATGTTTGACGACATTTGCCGGCCGGGGCCAGCCCATGGGCGATGCGGTCAACGATCACTACACTATGACTATCACTGTAATAGCGTTTCGCTTACTGTTTGTTTATTGAAATTATTGCTTTTATTTTTCGTTTTATTCTATACCTACTGTGTGTACAGTGTGTGGTGTGAGTAAAAATGGGCATAAACCTTGATTATAAACATTTCAATAGCAAGTTAATGTAAAATATAATACATTTTATGTAGAGAGTTGTACTTTGCAATTTCTTAAGAAAAATAGGTACAAATAAATAGGTAAAGTGTATAAACTATGGGTTTCTGGGGAGCATAACGTCAATTATTATTATAAATATAACACCAAATACTTACATTTAATGCACGGCAAATTAGTGAAAGGCAATCTCAAATCTCGGAGTTCAGGTAAACAGGATACAGTCGTCACAAATGTAAAATCAAAGAGTCCAATAACACAAGCCAATATTGTCGTCACAAATGTAAAATCACGGAGTCAAAGTGCACAAGCGAATGTCGTCGATAATATAAGCAGTAAGATCACGTCTGTTTAGAAAGGGTAGCAAGACAAAAGTGCGGGGTAAAAAAATTATGCGCCGCGCCGGCGCAAACAATTATGAACGGTGCGTAGTTTTAAACAATAATCAACCGTATACGCAAGGGCATACGGAACTTTGTAGGCGAAAAGCCGGCGAATAGGCAAAAAAATGGGTAAAACCCATTTCAAACTCAAACTCAAACTCAAACTCAAACTCATTTATTCATATAGATCAAATACATGATACTTATGAACGTCATAAAAACAAATGCCAGCATACTTTTTTTCCTACGGCCAATTCGCTGACTAGGGTTGGGCCTCGAGAAGAATTGGCAAGAAACTCGGGCCACTCTTTTTAATTGCCAGAGTATAACATTTACAATTTGGTATGAGTTACAATATTAGTGTTAACAAAAAGGGACGGAACCCAATATTCCATACAAAATTAAATTTAAGTAAAAAAAAAAAATTTAATAAGGAAACAATGAAGGGAAAAAATGAATTTAGCTTTCCACTGTATGGCAATGAGGGATCCTTTCCTTTTGTATGTATAAGATAGAAACGTGTCGAGATCACATTGCGTTCTTAATAAGAATCTAAAAACTATATCTTTATTATTTAAAAATAAATCATGCCAAGATTGACCAGCCACCCCAAGTAGCACCCGTTCACGAGCATGACGCACGGACCAGCCATCATTTCCTTCGCCATATTAGAGGGAAGGAAATGACCCGGCCAATACGACACCACAAGCAATGGCATTTCAGTGAGCATGACAATCCAGGACATAATAATAAAAAATAAAAAAAACTAAATAGAAAGTCAATAATGATCACAAAACGTCTCCTTACAAATTTGTAGTTATTATTCTTATATAATTCTGTATCAAGATTAGCAACTAACCCCATGACTTTTTATCATTTAGAAAGTCATTAATAGTGTAATAACCCTTGCTTAAAAGATGATTTTTTACCGCTAGTTTAAATTTGTGTAAGGGTAGGTTCATAACTTCAAGAGGTAGTTTGTTATAAAAACGTACCCCGAGTCCCACAAATTATTTTTTTTATTATTTATTTATATTATCTTAAAAAAACTTACATTCAACCATTATGTACATAAAAGATACAAACATAAACTCATTCGAGTTTTACCGTGCATCCTTGACATCAGCTATACAATGCAAAATAGATATAATTTTAACAAAAAAAAACCGACTCCAAATGCGAAAATTAACAGCGAGCGTGTCTCTCCACAAATATAACAAAAACAGTTAGCTGAATATATAATCTAAACAATGACACTAGATTCATGTTTCTATGACTAATATTTTTGTAATATACATCATATCAACCCATAAATGTCCCACTGCTGGGCACGGTTCTCCCCCATACACTTGGAGGGATATTAGCCTACTACACCACGCTGGCCAGACGAATTGGTATAGGGTTTTATTTCGAATTTTTCTTCTCTTGCAGTGGATATTCTCTGTCTGATTTACTTCTTTAGTTGACTCTTACGACACCCTTGGGATAGAAAAGGGGTGGTGACATTTTGTATTCTTAATCCCTCACCACACGGAAACCTATCAGGTTAGAAGTGATCAATTTAAAACGAAATGTATAGATGCAGAAATTTCTACAGGGTATGGCACAGATAATACATAACAATAGATAAATTCAAACTATTAGCTAGGCGATAAGACATAAGATTGTTCACGTTTGCGCTAAGACTATTTGAAGAGCAGAACAATCGTACAAACAAGGAATATTTATTTATGAAGTTTATTAATTACAGAACCTAAATGTTTAAAATAAAAACGTAACTGACTAATCAACTAACGTACAGTTTAAACCACTAGACACTCAGATAGCTATTATTATATAGGCATCCGCTAAGAAAGGTTTTTTTAAATGTAACCCCTAAAGATGAAAATTAGCCGGTGAAAGTAATTAGTTTTCAGATTTACAGTAAAAGACTGAACACGCGAACGAAGTCGCGGGTACAGCTAGTAAAATAATAATATAATAAATAGTTAACGAGATAATTCCAACAATTTCTCCAAGAGGAGGCCTTAAGTTTCAGTTTGAATGCAAAACGGTTAATGGCCATCCTGACTTCAAGAGGCAGCTCATTCCAGAGATGCCTGGGCTACAAACGAGGAATGAATAAATCCAGTTTGGGTTGAGTGACAGACAAGGAGAAGGTTCTTTAACGAGCGAAGGTTTCTATCGTGAATAGAGCACAAATATTGGAAGTATGGTGTTAAATAGAAAGGGGGAGAAAGAGAGTTGAGAATAGAATAAAGAGTAGTGAAGGCACGCAAACTACGGCGTTGGCGAATATGTAACCATTTTAATTCAGAACTAAGGGTAGAAGTCGTGTTTAGTCTCTTCTAAGAATATTTAATGCATAAATTTGCATACATTACAAAAATACACAATAAAAGCTTGTATTAAGTATTTTTACAAGCTTTTATTTAGCTTGCAATGTATGTTATTATTACAAGCTTTTATTTAGCTTGCAATGTATGTTAGTTTGTTAGTTAGTTTGTATGTTAGCAAATCTTGTGAGCTAGATTTGAAGTACTTCCCGGTGTTTGATGGAGCTGAAATTTGGTATATCTACGTAACTTCGGTGACAAAGCAATAATATGGTGTACCATGGAGCTGGTCTGATGATGCAGTCGGAGGATGGCCATAGGAACTCTTCAACGAAACAAGATAGCCGCGTCGGGTTTGAGTGTTTTGGATTTTTCTTGACGAGAACTATATTATTAAATGGGTATTCAGAACGTGATGATGAAGCCGGAAGGTGGCCATGGCAACTCTTCAAGGAAACAAGATAGCCATGTCGTGTTTGCGTGTTTTGGATTAATCCTGACGAGAACTATATTCTAAGATGGGTGTTCAGGACAAGATGGTGAAGCCGAAAGGTGGCCATGGCAACTCTTCAACGAAATAAGATAGCCGTGTCGTGTTTGGGTGTTTTGAATTTATATTGACGAGTACTATTTTCTTAGATGGGTGTTTAGGACGCGATGACGTGATGATGAAGTCGAAAGGTGGTCATGGCAACTCTTTAACGAAACAAGATATCCGTGTCGTGTTTGAGTATTTTGAATGTATCTTGACGAGTACTATATTCCTAGGTGAGTGTTGAGGACGTTATGATGAAGTCGGAAGGTGGCCATGGCAAATCTTTAATGAAACAAGATAGCCGTGTCGTGTTTGAGTATTTTTTTTATTTATCTTGACAAGTACTATTTTCTTAGATGGGTGTTCAAGAAGTGATGATGAAGTCGAAAGGTGGTCATGGTAACTCTTCAACGAATCAAGATAGCCGTGTCGTGTTTGGGTCTTTTGGATTTATCTTGTCGAGTACTATATTCGTAGGTGGGTGTTCAGAACGTAATGATTAAGTCGCAAGGTGGCTACGGCAGCTCTTCAACAAAACAAGATAGCGGTGTCGTGTTTGGGTGTTTTAGATTTATCTTGATGAGTATTATACCTAGATGTATGTTTAGGACGTGATGATGAAGTCGGACGATGGCTCTGATGAAATCTTTAAAGAAACAAGATAGCCGCGTCGTTTTTGGATTTGATGATATAGCTTCATGGCTAATATATTTTTAGGTGGAGTTCAGTGTGTGAAGATGATGTTCAAAGGTACATAGAAACTTTTCAACAAAACAATACAGCCGTGTCGTGTTTGGGCTCTTTTAAGAATATTTAATGCATAAACACCCATGTATTACATAAATACACTATAAAAGCTTGTATTTAAAAATATTTTTTAAAATATAAACTTATTTTTAATATAAACTTATTTACCGCAAAACTGTCGTCATTTAATGAACTGATGATTTTTTTTTATTGAGCCTGTGCGTTGCTTTTTGGTAAAAATTATATTCTGAGATGGAAAGCAAATTGCGCTACTTGAGTGGTATGTTATGTGCCTTGATTTTCTGATGATAAATTTCGTAGTCTCGTAATTTCTGTTAACGATCTGTCGTCATGTGGTCGATTTAATAATTTGGTGGCGTCCAAATCCGATAAAACTATGCCTTCCAAACTTTTAACACGACTTAGCGCGACATATATTTGCCCTTTTGCAAAGTTTTTTTTACCAAGGTCGATCACAGCTCTTTCGAGGGTGGTACCCTGAAGTTTATGAACTGTGACCGCCCAGCTTAATATGAGAGGCAGCATACGACGCTCCACATCTCCGTAACCCCTTGCTGCCTGAAATGTAGTACTTGAGGGAGGTATTGGTATGCAACCGTCACTATCTTTTAGCCTTATCCCAATGGTTTCGTCGTCGAATTTTATGTACACGGCATCTGGTAGCTCCCCATCCTCTAGTTGGTCTCTTCTAAGAGCTGGCCATTTGATTTTTTTTATAATGCCCATAGCTCCATTAACAAGTCCGTCTGAGACGGAAATGTTACGTCTCAACATCACTCTAGATTCAACGCTAATTTTTATGGATGACAGAAAACCACCACAGGTATTGACGTCTTTAGGAATAACGTTGTCTGGTGGTTTCCTGCCGTACGTCGCTACTTCCCTAGATTCATCCACTGCGTTGACTTTATATGTACGGTGAAGCTTTGCATTATCCTTACTCATTTTGTTATTGTAGGCGTCAACTTGCCTGATCGTAGGAAAAATACGTACAGCAACTCCATCCGCAAATTCACCATTCAAAGGCACGTGCCGCCGCTCGCATAGCAATTGTAATTGAGCCGTCGTCACTTCTCCTACCTGCAAGCTGTTCAATAAATCTATGAATTCAGTATCATCGCACTGTCGCATATTTATGGTCAGTTCACAAAAAGAGAACTGATGCCACAAATTGATCTCCGCTGAGAACCACGATGGCTGCATATAATACCAATGCCCTTTCACCGGAGGAAGCTGAAATATGTCACCAAACAACAAAATATTTACTCCGCCGAATAATTTGTCGTTGTTCTTGTATTCCTGAAGCCTTAGGTGTATTATTCTAAGGTTCTCATAGGACACCATAGAAATTTCATCTATGATGAGCCAATTTATGTAGCGCCATTTACGTCTTTCATTTTCGAGTCTTAGTCCGGTAATTTTTTTGTAATTTATTGTATTGCATTTTTCGATCGGAAGCATAAAAATACTGTGTAGTGTTTTACCAAATATTTGACGAGCAGCGACCCCAGTTAAGGACCCAACCTCCACAAAGTTTGGCTTCAGCAAAGCATCTATTGTAGGTGCGTAACAACGTTTAATATGCTCTACCAGTAACTTTAAGAGAAACGATTTGCCACTACCTGCACCGCCCGTAATAAACAATAACAGCTGGCATTCTTCTCCTTGCAAATCGTTTTCGATTGCCGTAGAAACTTTTTGAAACAAATCCTTTTGTTGTATATTTAACCCCCGAATATTTCTTAAAAACTGTTCATCGGACATTGCGGCACGTTCTCCTACATCTTCACAAAAGGTATCGTCATCATTTTCAAACTGCTCACCAACACATAACGTGGGTGCGTTATCGACATGGGTTTCACGTGCAGCATTGAGTGCGGTAGCTTGAGCAAGAGCCTGTTGAATTATTTGTTCGGCATGAGCAAATTGTTCTGCGCTGACGTTACCTTGCAACGGGCGAAGATCTCTATGTCGTCTGATAAAACAGTCTTCAGCTGTTTCATTCTCAAACAGTAACTCACCTTCATCGCGGAATGGTATGTGGCATACTATTAAATTGTAATAGTAGGCTTCTTTATTACTATTAACAGTATAATAGCGGGTACGTAATACTGCCGGCCTATTTCTAACACGCATTCTTGTATTATCCTGCATTCTGATATGCCGCACTGGCGTAATATCTTCGTCTCTTAGCTCAGCATCACCATCGTCCTCCGACCATATCGTGTTAGAGACCGTTTCATATCGGACGGCAAATTCTGCAATGCTTAAATCCTCAAGCTCGTTTGGGCGCAACACATAACGATCAAAAATGTTATTGTAAACACTAGTTTCATCATTGTCAAATCTCAGAAGTCTGAAGCGCTCCTCGGGTCTGCAACTATTTACAAAAACAGTTTTTCGCGACGACATTTTCAAAGGCAAATGGCATAATCTGTATGCGCATTCAGGTGCGCTCACCAAGCGTTGATTTAAAATAGTCATTGATACTGAAAATAATTGTTTCCAAATATCACCACCTTGTCTCTTAGCCCTTGAAATAGCCTCTCGTATCACATCACCTGTATCATGTGGTTCGCATTTACTTACATATTTTGCGACGTAGTAAGCTACAGCGGTGACACTGCCACACGGTTGCACGTCAATATTTCCCTCCCATAAACATAAAAGGACTGCATTGTAATTGCTTACCATGCTTTCTTCTGAGGTTCGTTTTAATAAACAAAATCGTCCATTGTTAGTAAGTGCTTCCTCTGGGTCTAAACAAACGGTGTGATCACTTGCTGGCTTTGCAAAACCAAAGCGACAACCATTGTCTTGTCGATTTTTTTTGCATGTCGCAGTGTGTTTGTGGATCTGCAAATCCTTAACTAGTTTGAGCAACACTGGGTCGTTAATATTTAATGAACACGAAACCACTCTTTCAATTACGGCTATACCTTGAGGAGTAGAGAATTCCGGTACATTATTACACCACACTAACATATGCAGATGTGGGCTACCGCGGTTTTGGAACTCCACTCGGTACCAAAAATCTTCAACTGGACCCCCCAAACAATCTTGATTGCGCTTTAAAAATCGCATGAGAGCGTTAACACGCAGAGTGAACTGTCGTGCTACAACTATCGGATGTCTTTGCACTAGTTCTAAGCGCTCGGGGAATGTCAGGCGCTCGATGTCTTCTATGTCACGTCCATCGGCGATCAACAAAGCTTTTGTCATGTCTGACCAATTCAAGTCATTACAAGAAAATGTTAAAAACCATGTTGGGGCCCCTAAAGTTCTAACCATAGCAATCAGTTCGGAGCAAGATTTCTGCCAATATGACGCTGATCCTCTAACATTTCTCAAAGTGAGGTACATGTTATCTACAAGCCCCTGAGGGGTTTGCTCTCTATAACCTTGTCGCATCCTACATGAAACAGAAACACTTGATTTTGCTCGAAAGTACTCCACGATGGACAGAGCATAAAATAAATATTCATTCCTGTTGAATCTCTTGTCACTGCTCATTACCCGGCTTTGAAAGTAATCCAGAGGGGTAACTGGATTTTCCCTTTCTTCACCAAAACCATTCTTGCCATCTGGGAAAAGGAAATACCAACACAATTCCTCCATACGGCGTTCATGTTCCAAATTTAAGGGAGGTGCTATTTTCCTTGAAATTGTAGCCAATCTTATTGTATCTGAAGAGTTATTCATTCTTACAACACTTTCTAAATTAGGCACATTGTCGTCTATGTTTCGGAGCATACTTGTTGATTCGATGAAAATGGTGTTTGAAGATTGATGGGCTGGTAATGGAGATCTTTGGAGAACCTGATTGATTTGTGTAAGTGGTTGGAGGGAATCGCTATTAGGGGTATATGTTGGGCTCTCGACTTGAATTGTTGTTTGGAGAGACTTGATTTTTTGTGTTGTTGGTTGGAGGGAATTGCTGGTAGGTGTAAATGTTGGACTATCTAAGGTTACTATTGTTGGTTGTTCTAATATCGGCCTAAATAATTGTATTTGGTCGTTTAAAGTTATAGTTAATGATGTTAAAGAGAACACATTTAGATTATCCCGAAGATTTCCTTCTCGTACTTTATTTGGCGATACGAACAAATTGCGTCGCAAGATGGAATGTAAATCATCCACATTACTAAAGCGCATACAACAAGCGGTACCATTCACAGGAGCTGAAGCACCCTTGGGACCACGCGCATGGGAATCAAACAGCCAGTAGGTTTGATTTTCAGCTAAAGTTCGGTAATGTACTGCAACCGAGATGGCATTTGATGTAAGTATTCCATTAAAATGTTCTCTAAAAAAACTTATTAAAGCATTCTTAAGGTTAGGGAAGCCATCAGAACTGTTGTCATGGTCTATGTGTCCATTATAATTGGTTTCCTCGTGTACTGTTATCGATACATTTTGTCTATTATAAATAAGGTTTGACATTAGGTCAGTAACAGCAAGATAATCCGTGTTTACTTCGCCGGACGCAGGATTATCCCTGGAAGCAATGCAATCATTGTAATATTTATCACCAATGACCACAATGTAATCGATATTACTCTTGGACCACTCGTTTGGATCTGATATACTGAAAGCTGTACAAGCAACGGCTGCTATTCCAGTGCATTGTTTACCACTCGATAAATGAAAACGTAAATCACCTTGGTGAAAAGATCCGTGTAATATTGCGTTATTGTCATTTAAAGCGACGTAATGGACCGAGGAAGTATCTAAGACATCACATTCCTCTTCTTGAGTAGAATTTTCAGCCTGGACTAACAGGGTAATGTTAGGTTGAAAATTTGCTTGAACATCTCTGTAAAGATGGTTATTGGTAATTAACCAAGTTAAAGCCAGATTTAATCTTTTCATATCCACGACAAATTCTTTAGAGCGTGAGAGGTCTTCGAGACTTTCTACAACCAAAACTAAACCAACCTGGTGTGGTGACAGTGGTAACTGCTCAGCTATTTCTACAACATCCTTTGCAAATAAAATGACCTGCCCCTTGCACCAATTTTGACTAAAACGGTTATTAAGTTTAAGAATTTTTAAAAATGGTACAATGCGACATAAAAATCGTTCTTCGACGTTTGTCAAATTGGCTAATTCAGGCGGTATTTCCGCAGGCATCATTTTATTCCAATATGCAGTAGGTGAAATTTTTCTTTTTCTTATATTATTATTGCAGCGCGAGCACGTAGTTATTGTACCTAGTGCAATCAATTCTTTAGGTAACAATGTGCTATACATATTGGTTTTCAGATTGAAACGCTGTTTTGGATAAAGGGTCCTTTTACAAATAGTGCATGACACATCGGCAAAGACATTAATAGCTGTCTGAAAAGATTGTTCACTTGTGATGTCTCTACGGACATGACTGGCTTGTTGCATTGCATTAAGTCGAACCATACGAGCTTCAGGTGTTTCATTCGACAAACGATCATGGATTAAGCCAAGGCGATGAGCACGTTGCTCCCCCGTCTCATTCGACAAACGATCATGAATCAAGCCAAGGCGATGAGCACGTTGCTCCTCCGTCTCATTCGACAAACGATCATGGATTAAGCCAAGGCGATGAGCACGTTGCTCCTCCGTCTCATTCGACAAACGATCATAAATCAAGCCAAGGCGATGAGCACGTTGCTCCTTCGTCTCATTCGACAAACGATCATAAATCAAGCCAAGGCGATGAGCACGTTGCTCCTCCGTCTCATTCGACAAACGATCATGAATCAAGCCAAGGCGATGAGCACGTTGTTCTTGCGTCTCATTCGACAGACGCTCATGCATTAAACCAAGACGATAGGCACGTTGCTCTTCCGTCTCATTAGACAGACGATCGTGGATCAAGTGGAGGCGATAAGCACGTTGCTCCTCCGTCTCATTCGACAAACGATCATGAATCAAGCTAAGGCGGTGCGCACGTTGCTCTTGCGTCTCATTCGACAGACGATCATGCATTAAACCAAGACGATAGGCATGTTGCTCTTCCGTCTCATTCGACAGACGATTATGAATCAAACCAAGGCGATGGGCACGTTGCTCCTCCGTCTCATTTGACAGACGATCGTGGATCAAGTTGAGACGGTGGGCACGTTTTTCGATACTTTCACTGTTCAACATTTTTTTGTTGTAAGCCCGCATTTGCGAAAGTCTGTTTTCACGCTGGTTACGACTCTCTTTTAAAATAGCCTTAGATGCTGATTTCCTACTTTGAGACAGGCGTTTCTCCTTTTCTTCACTTGTCTCATCTAAACGTTGTTGTCTCATTCGAGCAGCGCGTTTAGTAGGTCTATCCATAATTCGTTATTGATAAAACTTTTAGTCAGTGAAATTTTAAGTAATTAAGTACAAAATTTAATCATGGAATGTAGTGGTTGTTAAAATCGATTGAGTCAATTCTGAGGGTCAATTGCCAGGAGTTTTATAAGTGAAATAAACTTTTTAAAATTCAGACTACACAAATATTATAACGCTTAAACGTTTTATTTCATTAATTAGGTTTCCGTATTTAGGTTTAGTTACTTTAAATAGGTTTTTATATTATTCTTGTATAAATGTTGCATATAGTCTCTTACTGAAATAAATTTATTTCATGAAAAAAAAAAGACTAAGTATACAAATAATATATAAAATTATTTTTTAATATAAAAATTATGTATTGGTTTACTTTAGTTTTAAAGTATTATATTTAGATTATGAAGCAGCATGCAGTACGCATCTTACAGATGTTTTTAATTTTTTTATGAATTGAATATTATTACGAGTAAGACAATTTTTTTAGCACAAACAAGCAAAATCAACGACACTAACGACCCAAGAGACAAGCCAAGTACAAAAGACCTATAATATACTGACCCAAATAGCACTAATGGATTACCAATAAGAAAATGCAGAGTGAATGACCTGTGACCAGAAACTACAGTAGATATAATTATTGTATATCAACGATCAAAACTATTTCAATAATAATTAGAACAGAAATCGAGCAGAAATCATGTTTTTCTTTTCATCAAGAAACAAAACATAAAGCAGAAATCAAACAGAAAACAATTTTCTTCTTTTCAACCAAGATTCAAAACGAAGTAGGTATTTCCCTAACTTCACGAGCGACCTGGCTACCAAATTAAAAATTATTGTATAATAATATGCAATAATATCTTAATATTAATATTCAGTTATGTGAGATTAGGTAATTCACTGAGCTAAACAAATAGTCAATAATGTCAAAATATTGAAGTCAACATAGCTTTGAAACCCGAATACATTTTGAAGTTAACTATATCTATCTCTTTTACTCTAGTTCGTTAGCACGATGAGTGACAATGACATAAATGCGGTATGACAGAGACAGTGATATAACTTGCATCAAGGAGGAATGTAATCCTTTGTCTTTGACTTGCATCGATAAGCTCAGTGTTGCCATAAAAAAAACTAATTAAGTAACCTAATCTCATTGATTAAATTAAAATTTTTGATCAAATGGAATTTAATTTTTGAATTTGTATTATTGCAATTGGAACCAAATTCAATTTGATTAATTATATTGAATGTAATAATTTTCAACTTACGTATTATGAAGGTCAAATTTTGAAATTGTTTTGAAAATTTTAGAAGCTTTTTGTTATTTTGTAACCTGTAATTATTATTTTTTCAATTAACAATATAAATTTAATTATAACCTGTTTCCTTTTTAAAAATTGTATTTAACTAATTTAAAAATTGGTACTTAGATATTTTTAAAATTAGTTAAGGCATTTTGTTTTACTACCTACTCGTAAGGTGGTAAACAAGCATACGGCCCACCTGATGTTAAGCAGTTACCGTAGCCTATGGCTGCTTGAAATATCACTTACGCTAGTATAGGGCCCTATAAATACTATGTAATCCATTTAGCGACTTTTCGTGAAATAATTGGAACCACATAGATTTGTTTGATTTTTTATTAAAATGTTTATATATTTTTCAACCCTGAACTGTGTATTAGCCGCCAATATTTTATAATAAGTTTATGATTTACAATAACAATTAATTTGAAAATACAATTATCTTATACGCGAAAAATAATTCCGTTTGCCTTGTTACATTGTTGCGATTTCTTTCTGTATGGAATTGCATCATGTATCTCAGTGAATTTCCTAGTCTCACATAAATGAAAACGCTTTATTTATTTATTAAACTTCATGCACATAGGTACATAGGCGGACTTAATGCTATAAGCATTAAGTCCGCCTATAATTATTAAGCGGTTAGCTATTGCTCATCTAGTGAAACATATACATCATTTATTCGAACATACACAGGATAACAGATTTAAATAGCAGCGCTGATATGCTGATCAGGCCTTAGTGAAGTCGTGACTTCTTTATGTAAAAATTGTTATTTAAGTAAAAGAATATATATACCTAATATACCTTTAAATATGTAAGAATATTAGGAAAAAATTAAGAGAATAAATATGTTTAAATAAAAAAAATAAAGATTTTTATTGTTTGTTACATTCGAATAAAATCGACTGAGCGTCGCGTCGGGCTGAACACAGGTCAAGTAGGTATTAAAAAAATATTTAATCTGTGCAATCCGCGCTCAATTCATTCACGTCATTATTACTTATTAATAAGTAGTTGCATAGCAACCATAATCGAAACTTATCTACTCGCCATCAGTGAAATACGTATTATTGAGAAGTTCAGATGGCCATCTGTGGTCTTCTTTATCAGTTTTACTTCACCAAATTACACTTTCTGAATGCAAATGTTTGATTAGTTATTAAAAATATTGAAATTGCTATATGTGTGCCTATAACTTTTGAGGAGTTCCCTCAATTCCTCATGGGTCCCATCATCAGAACTTTGTTTTGATGATAATGGGACCAAACTGGAAGTATGTCGTCTCAGACAAAAAAATATTTTTTCAAATCGGTCCATAAATGACGGAGTTCTGCGGTAACAAACATTAAAAAAAAAAAAAAAAATAAAAAAAAAAAAAAAAAAAATACACACGAATTGATAACCTCCTCTTTTTGGAGTCGGTTAATTATTATACAAAAGCAACTTAATATAAAATGTAATATAATACAATACAATCCATATTATACATTTAATATAATTATAAAGTGGGTAAACGAAAAAAAAAATCTCAACAATATGGCTAGCGTGCGAGGAGCGCAAACAATAATGGTCTCGCTCTAGCAACATTCCATAGCTTACATACAGGTTGTTCTATAATTTGTGAACAACGTAACTTTTATCTTGTAAGAAAAATTGTTTTAATTTATATTTAATATTATTACAAGTAATAGAATCCCTAACCGATGTTGGCAATTTATTTATTAGAAATGGAATAACATATTTTAAGGTCCTCTTACCATACATATTTGTATAGTTTGGTAACAATAATTTGGAGTGAGTTATGCTACGAGTTTTTATTGCACATGCTGTCTTCGTATATTGCAATTTTTTGTTAAAGAACTCTTCATTTAATAGTGTAATTTTAACTTTTTCGTGAACTGGTATAATTTTACAATAGTCAAATAAGTAATGGTAATCGTTTTGGAATTTTCTTTTGATATTTGGGGGTACAATTGTTTTTAAAATACGTAATTGAATAGAATAAATTTGGTCAAGGTGGGATTTGTATGTTCTACCATAACTTGACAATCCATATGAAATTATTGACTCGGCCAGGGACTTATAAAGCATTAGTAGTGTGGGATATGGTACTTTATATTTGATTATACTGAACTTTGCCAATATACATCGCAGTTTGGTGCAAACCTCATTTATATGTTCCTTCCAGTTAATGCGATTGTCAATTGTGAGTCCTAGGTAAGTCTGTTTGTCTACTAGATCTGAAATGAATTGTGGACTTTATGTAGGCGGTGATATGTACCAACAAGTTTGTGTTTGTTTCTTGTGTTTATTGAATGAATATCACTGTTTTTACAAAACAGGTGTAAATTTTGTTTAACGAACATGATGTTGGCTAAAATGTACTGAGATGCAACTGTCAGAATGCCTATTTCTTTAAACCTTTCTCTAAGTGAAACTCGTGCTCCTAAATTGTAAATAGAGCGTACTGCTCTTTTCTGGAGTATAAATATAGTTTCAATATCAGCAGCTTTTCCCCATAGTAGTATTCCATAAGACATAACGCTATGAAAATAACTAAAATAAACAAGCCTAGCTGTTTCTATGTCTGTAAACTGCCTTACTTTTCTTACTGCGAAAGCTGCGGAACTAAGTTTCCCTGCAAGACACGATATATGAGCACCCCACTGAAGCTTGCGATCTAAAGTCAAACCCAAAAACACTGTAGATTCAACGAAATTTAATGATTCACCGTTCAAAATTATATTACTTAATGTAAGATTTCT
The DNA here is from genome assembly GCA_947095525.1 of Trisateles emortualis. NCBI lineage: Eukaryota > Metazoa > Arthropoda > Insecta > Lepidoptera > Erebidae > Trisateles > Trisateles emortualis. The sequence goes on from OX352756.1 coordinate 1,091,295, forward strand.
AGTATTGGGCATGGTAAACTTAACACACTTAGTTTTTTTTGAGTTTAACAGTAGATTGTTTGCATTAAACCAGTCCAGAACTTTCGCAAGTGAACCATTCACAGTCTCAAGATTTGATTCTTTACGGTCTACCTGAAATATAAGTGACGTGTCATCTGCGAATAGTACAATGTCGCAAAAATCCTGTACATGGAAAAGCAAATCATTAATATAAACTAAAAAGAGAAAAGGACCAAGAATTGAGCCCTGTGGGACACCCATACCTACAGATAATCCTGAAGATCTACTTCCGCTAATATCAACGAATTGAACTCTATCACTAAGGTAGGTGGCAACTAGGTTGAGTGCAGCATCTCTTATACCATAATGCCTGAGTTTTCTCAGGAGCGTATTGTGTTCAACACAATCAAAGGCTTTTGACAGGTCACAGAAAACACCAATAGCATCCATTGAATTTTCCCAGGCTCTAAAAATGTGCTTTAACAATTTAACACCTGCATCTACTGTAGAACGACCCTTTCTAAAACCATATTGCTCATTATGTAATAAATTATTTATATTAAAGTGACTCTCTAATTGCAATAACATAATTTTCTCAAAAATTTTGCTAATAGCAGGCAATATGGATATTGGTCTAAAGTTATTCGGGTCATTTTTAGATCCGTTTTTAAACAAAGGTATTACTTTACTGTGTTTCATTAGATCAGGAAATACGCCTGTATCAACACATCTGTTAAATATTGCTGCAAGATGTGGAGCTATATTCAAAATTATATTGTGAACTAGTTTTACAGAAATACCCCATAAGTCAGCAGTTCTTTTTGAATTCAATGTCTTGAACGCTTTTAATATATCATTAGGGTCAATATACTTAAAACAAAATAAAACGCTACACTCTCCCACGCTTCCTTTTACCAAGTTCTCGGCTTTAACTGGGCAAGAATCTAAGGAGCTAGTTGTGTTGATTGGTATGTTTGTAAAGAAATTATTAAACATATGCGCTACATCTAAATTATTTGAGACCACTTTATCATCATGCTTAAGTTGAAAGTTGTCATCGCGCAATTTGATTCTACCAGTTTCATTATTGATAATATTCCAAGTTGCTTTTACTTTATTATCTGACTGCTTAATCTTATTACTTAAATATAGAGACTTAGCTATAGAACAAGCCCTTTTAAAAGTTTTTGAATAATTTTTAACATAAAGGAGGAATGCTGGATTAGTATTGTATTGCTTCATACCATATAGCTCATATAGCCTAGCCCTACTTTTATAGATGCCGTTCGTTGCCCAGTCACAGAAATTAACTTTGATGTTTTTAAAGAAAGTTTTAGGCTTAAAAATATTTTCATATTCTAATTTAATTATATTAAACAAAGACTCGTAAAGCACATCTGGGTCATCCAGAGTAATGTCTATATTGATGACTTTGGTGGCTATACTATCACTGAAGTGTTCTAGGCGTCCACAGGTCATTGGCCTACATGTGATCTTAGTAACTTTAGGTATTGTGTTTGTTTGAATTATAACCTTTTGGCCACAGTGATCAGATGTCAAATCATTTAATATAGATTTTCCTAAATACTGACAATTACAAAAAATATTATCTAAGCATGTAGCTGAATGCGAGGTGATCCTGGTTGGTTCAAAAAATAAATGATGTAAATCAAAAGACCTAAACAAGCTAATCAATCTACTGCAAATAGCTGACTCTTCAAGTAAGTTGACATTAAAGTCACCACAAACTACTACATACTTACTGCCAACACAAAGACGTTTTAATAAATCTTCCATTACTGTTTCAAATGTACTAAAGTCACCCTGCGGTGGTCGGTAAACACAAACTACGATATGTTGCTCAAGCTCAACACAGGATATTTCAATAGTGCGCTCGATAGAAAGTTTTGCTATATCTTTACGTTCCTTACATTTAATACTATTACAAACATATATTAGAGAGCCACCATGAATAGCTTTCTTTCTTACGAATGCACTACCTATAGTATAATACTCATTATTTATTAACTTAAGGTCACTCTTTAGCCAATGCTCAGTGACACAAAGAATGTGAATGCTGTGTTCCTTCAAAAATAATTCTACTTCTAACATCTTGCCGGATAAGCCCTGAATATTTTGGTGAAATAAGTTTAGGCTACATGACTGCTTACCCTTTGTCGCATCTAGTAGTTTAAACTACAAGATGTATCAAAATTGCTAATAGTACTACATACTATACTACTACTAATACTATGATTAACTAAGTCCTTTAATACTTTACAAGTACCTGTGTCAGTAAATAAACTAAATGCTAATAATTTAGCAACCTGTCGTTTGTCAAATAAGGAAAGATACATAGTATCTTCAGTTAATAAATAATTACTAATAAATATATTAGTGTCGAAAAATAAAATGAAGTCGCTATGGCGACATGTAATATTATAAATTAATAAATTCAGTTTTTCAATATGCCTATTTTGTTTTTCAGTTAAGGCATATGAATATGGCAAGGCACAGGAAATAAATCTACAACCTAAGCTATTGTGAAGTGTTGTCATTACCTCAGTTAACTGCAAAATATCTTTTTTAGTGACATTTAAGCTGTCACCAAATAAAATAATCCCTATAGATTGCTCATTAAAGCTAGCAGACTTTAAATTATTAATAACATTGCTAAACTTAGCTCCAGGTAAACAAATATTTGTTATTGAGTACTCGGTATAACAATTAATTAAATTACCTAAATCTCTACCTATCTGGTCAGAAAGCATGATAACATTATTTGTAGCAGAGGTCTTGACTGTATGACTTGTCTTAGACTCACTGTGGTGATTAGATGTAAGACAGCAATCTGAGTTATTCTGATTAATGAACAGAGCCTCCGGTGAACTGTTTAACAACTCTGTCTGACACAAAGGTGACACATCTGTACTACATGGTGTTATCTGTGTACAGTTTGAGCAAATCTTATTAATTTTTTGTTAAGTCGCCGATCCGCCCCGCACTCTTTGTAACCCCATCATGTTTTGAGGCAAAAATGAACCTTATGACAAAAGCATTTGATTTTTTGAGAAACATTCCAGAAAGTTGACTGTTAGAATTATCTAGTGATTAACGTTGCAATAATCAATAATAAAATGTGACTCGACAACTTGGTTTACAACCCCTGAAGTCTGCTAATTTACGAAAAATTACTTGAAACGAACACTGTAGGTATGATATGGGTGACAAATAAAGACACTTTTATTTACGGGACTCTTTTGACAAATTAATGTCGTTTTAGCCGATTTTTTTATGTTTTAGTTTTGTATCCTCTCGGGTACCATACGCCATACGCAATAGATTTACATGGTGCCTGTGCGGCATCATCCGCACGAAATCGGTTAACTGAAACGCTTACCTAAATTGAGTTGTTTACATTGGTCGGTTAACCGAATTCGGCGACTTGATTGATGCGGCGATTGTATATTGAACAGTCAGGTTGCAAGCATCGTCATGAACAGTCTTGTGTTAGAAGGATTTTTAACTGTGTGCGATGTAATACAAGAAGTTCTGAGGAAAAAGTTTAAAAATAGGAGTACAAAGAGAAAGAGAGTGTGGATAACACCTCTATTAAGTCAACGGTCTTTGTTAGGAGCTTCAGTGTTGTTGTGTAATGAATTCAAAACTGATGATGGTTTTTTATTATTTTTTAGAATAGATAGAAACCAATTCGAATGGTTACTGAATGAAATATCTCCGATTATAGAAAAACAAGACAGTGCATTTAGAAAGTGTTTAAACACTTTCTTAATGTTCTTAAATTTTAATAAAGTTATTTGTAGTTTTATTCTAGGGTTTAAACCCTAGAATAAAACTACAAATAACTTTACGTTTTTTAGCAATAGGCGATTCTTACAAAAGTCTTGAGTTCTTTTTTAGAGTTTCTGACAGTGCTATAAGTTTATTAATTCCAGAAGTATGCGATGCCATTTCTGAGACATTAAAGTCATTTATCGAGGTAAGTGGTATAGTAATTACTTAAATGTAGTTAATGTAAGTAAAACAACATTTTTTTTTACAATTAATATAATTTCAAAATTACGAAACGTGATCTTAAAGTTAATGGATCATGCATTTTGAGAATCTTCTAGGTTCGAAAGAACACCAATCACATTTGAGATAGAATCGTTGCTTGTATTTAGCTCTATGTTTTCAACTGCTATGTTACTTGGGCTACTAGTACTCATAGTAGTACTCGTAGTATAATTGGGTGTGAAATATTCATGTACTGGATAATTACTTGTAGCATGTGATGTTGTACATTCCTCAGATAAAATCCTCAACTCAAATTCTGTAATAGTTTGTTGAATTATTGATTTTGCTGAAATAAAGTGTTTTTTCGGCATTTGTCGCAACGAAGACGCAATGTATTTGCCAAATATATCATATTCATCATCCTTCATAGTTCCAACTTCTTTTCTTAAGTTGTCCAATTTCTCCAATGCCACAGCAATCACGTCTTCAGAGTTCTCGTTACCTTTATTTCCCACCACATGGTTTCTTTTGCGTTTAGGTTTTTGAGGTAAGTTTCGAGAATCATCAGAAAAATCTGTTGTATGTTGCGATGTACTTAAAAAGGTAGTTTGCGCGACATCACTGCCTGTATCGCTGATTGTTGAAGCACAATCAATATTTTCATCCTGAAATATAAAACATTTAAATTAAGTACTGGATCATCATGGTTGTTAAATAGGTAAGTCAAAATAAGTAATTTTTATTTTTTTCATTTCAGATCCCGAAAACAGAAGAAGATTGGCTTAAAATCGCTAAAGGTTTCGAATGAAATGGAATTTTCCAATTTGTATTGGAGCACTTGATGGTAAACATATTGTGATTAAGGCGCCACCAAACACTGGGTCAGATTTCTTCAATTATAAAAAAAAATACAGTTTAATATTATTAGCTTGTGTAGATCACGATTATTGTTTTACGTATATTGACATTGGTGCAAAAGGCAGAGATTCAGACGGCGGTGTTTTTGATCATTTTCCCTTGAAAACGGCAATTGATAACAATGCTCTTAATATTCCTGAAAGATATGTGTTCGTAGCTGATGCTGCATTCCCACTCAAAAAATTCTTAATGAAACCTTACCCGGGTCATAATCTTACTGTTGCTGAAAAAATATACAACTATCGACTATCGAGGGCTCGGAGGATTGTCGAAAACGCCTTTGGCATTTTGGCTTCGCGATTTCAAATATTTAGAAAACATATCAATTTAAATATTAAAAATACGGAGAAAGTCGTGAAAACATGCTGCTGTCTTCATAATTGGCTGCATAAAACATCCCCTGCACATGCACACTTTGAATATTCAAATACCTGGAGATCTAATTTTCTATCATTTGTTGAAGAAAACAATATGGACTGTAGTGAAGCAAGACAAAAACGAAACGCTTTACGTGATTATTTTAACAGTGATACTGGCGCTGTTTCTTGGTAAACAAATTGTCTTCAATAAATAAATAAATAATATGTAATTACTGTGTTAATTTAAGTTAATAAACTTGCTTACCGTTTTTGTATTTGTATGACTTTTACTTGTCCTCAAAAATCCATCAGCTATTTCAAACCACGCCATCTTTGGTTTATAAACAGATTGTGTACTGGCACCGGATCGGAAGCTAGCGTCAATTTTTTTTCTTTCTTTTATGTAGGTAGACCGTAATTTTTTTATTTTCTTGCTTATGTCTTGCAATGAAAGTGATGGCGTAATATTCAACGAGTCTCTGATTCTTTCATAGGCGTTATCTCTAGCGTCTCGATTTCTGTACGACTTATGTGTAACATTCCATAGAACTTCGTTTTCCCGATACAGTTCCACCAAGTGCGTCATTTCCGAGTCACTTAATTTTCGAGAGGCCATTTTATGCACAATCGTGCGCGTGCGGCGGACTGGCTCGCGGTCTTCGAACTGAGCTGCGGGCTGCGGGCGCCGGGCGACGGGTGGGGCACGGCGCACTCGACACCGACAACGGGCTCGACCGAATACGGCCAAACCGAATACGGCCAAAAGAATACCTGTTTATATTAATCGGTGACCGAATTCGGCCTGCTGCCGAATACGGTCTAACCGACTTAATGTAAATGCGCCATAAAACAGTAGTTTTGCCAGTTTTTGGATGAAATGCATTGCTCATCAAGACAACATCTTTAGTGTCTTTCCACATCAGGCTAGATACGTTACCCTTGACTCTCCATTTGTACTGCCCTTTTTGCAGCTTGGGTTTGGATTTTATAAATCTGGGAAGATCTTTTCTGTGTCTTCTTACGGTTCCTGTGGCATAAATTCCATTCTCATAGAGATATTGCATTATGCTTTAGTCACAGAAAAAAATATCAAAAGTCACAATTATGTGAAATTCCTCCAATGCCTTGTTTACCAGCTTCTCTGTCAACATCTTTACAACTTTGTATCCCAGACCTTCTTCAACGCCCGTTTCCGATTTAGCTGTATAAATATAAAATTCATACAAGTAGCCAGTATTACTGTCGCACCGGCACCACACTTTGTAACCCCTTTTGATTGGTTTCAGTGGCATGTACTGCTTCATGGCAGACTGTCCCTTGAACAAAATCATCGATTCGTCAATACTTTGGGAAGAGGAGTCTTTAGCATTATTTTGACATGCGTGATTTATAAGGTCCAACAAAGGGCGTACTTTGTAAAGTTTATCGTAATTTTCATCTGACTTTTGTGGCTGCTGGGTGTTGTCATTTAGATGGATACACTGTAATATTTTTTTGAACCGTTTTATAGTCATAATGTCTGCAATTTCGTCAACTCGGAATCCAGGGTCGGATGACCAATAAAGGTCAATCGAAGGCAGCCTATGATACCCCATTATTATGAGAATTCCTAAGAAAGCCTTCAGCTCTTTTTTATCTAACTGTGTCCATTTTTCATCACTACTCTGTTCAGCATATAAGTTTGTTTGATATATTATCAAATCATAGACTTCATCAGTAAAATATTTTTCAAACAAAGTCACGGGTCTAATACGGCTGCTATACATATTCTCTGGTGCCATTGGAATTTCATCGTAAACGGTAGGATCCGGTCGAAAAGTGGTCCACTTTGTCTTTTTCCATGTATCCTCTTCGTCATCTGAGTCTTCTGTTTCTGAGTCTGAATGAGTATAATTTACTGGTGATTCTGGTCTAGTTCTTGAGGTCTGCTGTGTACCAGAGCAACTGGGTAAATCTTGGGCTGCTGATACGCGTCTTGGACGAAGACTTTCGACTGATGCATGGCGTAAGCTTACAACAGAAGGTTGCTGGGATAATGGGCTGCTAGGTGGATTGGGTGTAGATGGGAAAGGTTCATTAGGGTGTTATTAGACCAATCGATCAATCGTCGATCGACGGCATCGATCAACGTCGATCGATGTCGATCGACTGGTCTAATACCTTTAATTGATCGACGGATACCGTTCGACTAACCAATCGATCGATTACGGGTCGATGGCATCAGTCGACGTTGATCGTTTTAACAACTTCCCTGTCCAATGAGTCATATATGACTCATAAGAACGTATTGAAATAAGTTCATGAGTCACATGTGACTCATTTCTCTATACAACTTTAGGCATATTTTTCGGTATGAACGTGATGTGATATTTTTTTAAATCATATGTGGACGTATAGCAAAATACTTAATGTTAATGATAATAAAAAAAAATCGTTATTTTTTTATGGTTTTCATTTAATCACTAAAAGAAATTAGCAATAAATAAAACGCAAATACTAGAGGTAAGGTTTTTATTTATAAGACGAAAATATAAAAAATCAAGTATGTTTCTCATTATAACAATCTAAACAGAATGCCTTTTCACACCTTTTACACTCAGTGTGTACTTGCTTGGCTTTTCTAGCCAACAACCCTTCATTTTTCAATTTGATATAGCACCCAGTGCATATTTTACGTACAAGTTTATTGTTTGCATTTCTTGGAATTTCTTGCACACTGTGTCCAGAATAGCTTGAAGAAGCAATTGAAGATCTTGAAGAGATACAGGAGATTGAAGATCTTGGGGGTGATTACTTTCTGTGGTTGATGCTGCAGGTCCAAGTAAATGTCGGACTAATTGTTCTTGGACTTGTAAAACTGTCAATTTAGGGCCGTTTGCCGCCTCGTTGTAGATGCATCTGGCATTGATAATGGCGACCTGGAACAGTATATCTACTGCTATCTTTTTGTACCACGTTAAACTTTTACGTAACGGAGAATGAAATGAAGCTAGTTGATCGGAAATATCAATGCCTTTTTTGGCATCATTATATAGACGCCACAGTCTATAATAGCATCTGGTTTCAAGACATCGCCTCGTTTTGTTGTCACGTTAGACATACTGTCTCCGTGACAGGTTGAGATCATCAGTACATCTCGTTTGTCATGCCATTTTAGTACTGTATAGAGATTGTCCTTCTGTCTAGCTATTTGTTCTTAGCTTCGCTTTCACTACTTCTTTTGGCAAATTTCTTTTATTTTTAATCGGTATTGCGAGCTTTTAGATACTCAGCCAATGGCAAACTGGTATAATAGTTGTCAGCAACTATAATACGGCCTGCATCTAAAAGCGGCTCTGTGAGCTGGATTACTGTTGAACCAGGCTTATCTAGCCCCTCTAACTGCTGCGAGCTTCCTGAGTATATTTGGTATGACCATGTGTAACTATTTACTGTGCACGCCTTATATATTTTCATACCATAGCGATCTGCTTTCGCTGGGTTATAGGTCCTTATTATCAACTTTCCATGAAATTTTACCATGGACTCATCTACCACAATAACATCGGAAGGTATATAAAGACTACGGAAATTGTTGATAACTTTGTGTACAAGTGGGTCTATTTTATGAGTTCTTTGTTCGCCGACAACACCTATTTGCACTTCTGTAAAATGCCAGCATCTTAGAATGGAGCTGAACCTGTTATACGACATATTTATTCTGTGCATAAGAGGATTATAATATAGCACGTCTAATTTCCAGTAGTGCTCAATTGACGGCTTTGGATTGAGACCCATGTAGATTATGACACCAAAAAATGATTTTAATTCCTCTCTAGTGACGTCTTTCCATCTTGTCATTCGACTGAATTGAGCAGTACGTATCTCCTTCAACAACCGAGCGTAATTATTTGTATGAAGGACCATTTCATCAATTAAATCATCAGGTACAAAATAATCATAGATTTTTATCAAACTAACTACCCCATCTTCGGTAATAGCGGCAAGGTTTTGTACGCCGTGATTACCTATAAATGTTTCCCTACCCAAAGGCAAAACGTTTCGTTTCCACTGGGCATCAGATACATTCGAAACCGATGAAGATGCTGGTATTGCTGAAGGACCCTCACTACGTCTGTCTGCATTACTTGCTATAAAATTTGCAATAACCTCAGTGTCCTCGCTTTCTTCGCCTTCGTCATAATTGGGCTGATATTCTTCGACACTTCCATCACTAAATGGATCTAGATCTTCATCTGAATCTTCCAAATATCGCATCAATTCTTCAGTCGTTAGTCGTCGTTAATCGTTATTGTTACTCAAAAATGAATATGACATTAGTATGGCCCATGACTTGACACTGACAGTCGCACGATAAACCAAGAATAAAGGGAAAAACACTATTGCCAATGTGTTCACATGTAACTCACTGGACGTGGTAAAGAAAATTTATCGTCCTACGTTCGTGAGGCACATGTGACTCACAAAATAAAATAACGAAAATGAGATTAAGCCTGCGTTCAGACATGCGAGAATCGTGCGTTTACGCATCGCGCGGTTTGAAACCGCAAAATTGTGATGCTATTCAGACACGCGCGGTTAGTATGCGATTTCGTGCGGGTTAGCGTCAGTTTCAAAATGGAGGTCGACGAAGAAGTGTGTTTACTGTGGTTGCTCCTTAAAAAAAAGAAAAGAAAAAGGCGGTATTGGGTGCATCCAATATTACGTGACCGACTAGTACATGGTCAGTTCGTAACGTTATATCCTAAATTAAGAATGTATGATAACAAATTTTTTGACTATTTGAGAATGTCAATAAAATCTTTTGATGAACTAATTGAACTGATCAGGCAAGATATTTCATGCTCTGAAACGCATTTGAGGCCAAGCGTGTCACCGGAAGAGAAACTCGTAATAACTTTAAGGTAAGATTTATTTATTGTTCTTCAAAATCAGCATAAATATTTTCTATAACTGTAGAGGACTGAGAGCCAGAACTAAATTGCGATGGTGACGGTGACGGTGCCGGAACAGGAGGAGATGATCCAGATGTAGTAAAATATCCTTGCGGGCTTGTATACTGTTGTCCTTGCCAATACGTAGGTGTGATCTGCTGAGTATTGTAGCGAACAGGGGGTGGTAAGCTTTGTCCTTTTTGTATCACTTGAAGTAATTCAATTTTGGTTGCTAAACGCCTATTTTCTGGTACTTTTTTGAGTTCTTTATATAACGACAAACAACAGAGTTTGTCGTCATCTTGCTTGGTAATACTATGTTTTCTTACGTTTAGGGGGACGTATTTCAGTGGCTTCGGTTGCATTGGCGTTTAGTTGACTTGTCTCCTCACTTTGCCTTTCATTCTGTTCTTCAATATTAGTTGTAGTGTCTTTATTACTTACACTATTCTGCAGGAAAGATAATCTTGAAAAATACATATATCGGGCTCCTTTACGAGCACCTGAACCAGAAGGAGTTGTTTTTTCTTTTTTGTATTCTTTATTGTAGCAATCTCGTATGTTTTTCCATTTTTTTTGGAGTTGTGTACCTAAAAATAATAACATTATTAATAATATTCTTGTTTCAGATATCTTGGTACGGGTTGTTCATTTGGAGAAATAAGCTACAATTATCGCCTAGGAAAATCGACGATTACTGGAATTGTCCGCGAAGTATGTAAATCATTGTGGAATAAGTTGGTAAACATAGTCATGCCCGAAGCGACTGAAGATATCTGGAAGACAATAGCACGAGACTTTGAGAGATATGCAAATTTTCCAAATTGCATTGGTGCTATAGACGGCAAGCATATCCGAGTTATAAAGCCTGTTGATTCGGGTTCTTTGTATCATAACTATAAACATTTCTTTTCCATAGTGCTCTTAGCACTTTGCAACGCCAACTATTGCTTTACTTATGTTGATATTGGGGCTTATAGCAAAAGCAGTGATTCTGCTATATTAAAAAAATCGGTTTTTTTATAAACGCCTGACAGAAAAATCATTAGACATACCAACACCTAAACCAATATCTAATGTAGACCTAACACCAATGCCTTATGTTATAGTTGGAGATGAAGCCTTCGGCTTAGCAGAAAATTTAATGCGCCCATATTCAGGCAAATGTTTACCATATGAAAAAAGGATTTTTAACTATAGGTTATCGAGAGCCCGACGTAATATTGAGTGCACTTTTGGTATTTTGGCGAACAAATGGCACATCTTTCATAGGCCTATAAATGTAAACATAGATTTTGCCGAAGACATAATAAAAGCCTCTTGTGTTCTACATAACTATGTGCGGACTAGAGATGGTCTAAAATTTAAAGATACTTTATATAATGCACCCATGACTAATCTCAATACCTTGCATGCGGGAAGAGGGACACCGTCATCTTTGAATATCAGAGATAAATTCGCTCATTACTTTGTGAACGATGGGCGTGTTCCATGGCAAGACACAAAGATATAGCTGCAACTAACATACCGTACTTGTAATGTTTAGGTACATAACTAAATGTAAACAAACGAAATATGGTATTACCGTTGTGACCTTCATTTGAAAAATGCTCGAAATGTCTGCATAAAACAGCCGAAGTTTGTTTATATTTATTTAAGTACCTAAAGTATACGGAGAGTATAATATACGCTTCATAACAATAATTATAACATAATTCTGTCAATTATTTTTTGGTGAATAAACCTACTTACTTAAAATTTTCTTTTTTCACCGTGTCTTCGCAATTTCCAAATATCTCCACCAATTCTTGCCAAGCTCGGTTCTTGATAATTTTATTTGAGTAAACATCACATTGAATGTCCCATATTGCAGGTCTCTTCTCCACCTCATCAATAAATAGTTCAGTGTCGAAACGATCCATGGCGAACTCACGAGCAGTGACGTGCTCACCGCGCGGTATCCGCAACGCAACTGAACGCGAAGTAAAGACTCCATAGTAATAGAAACGCGCGGGAGCAGCGCGATTCTATTTTCTGGCGGTTAGGTTGCGGTAAACGCGCGGCATGATTAACCGCGCGGTTATGTCTGAACGATTACTTTATAACTCATACAAATAAGACCCGCGCGATTTCCATGCGATTCTGAAATCGCGCGGTTCCCGCCGTGTCTGAACTAGCGCTAATTTATTATTTTTTTTATTTAAAAAGTATTTTTTTATGTAAATAATTATGTTATTTAGCTAAAAAATTTAAAAAGGTAGTGGACGTGGGGCCTTTTCAAAATGAGTTGTATGGGGACAGGGAGCTATGTTCCGTCAGTGTTTTTCCAAATGGATTCACAAGCGGACGCGTTGTTGTTGGCCAGCACGATGTTGCTCGTACTATTATTACGGAGGCGCAAACGCAGAAGACTCTGGATGCGACCGTTTTTTAAAGCCAAAGATCGCTTAGCTTATCCAAATGACATTTTAAATAGCGGTTTTTTGGATGCTTTTCGAATGAGCAATAATGATCTTGAAAATCTATTAAATATAGTGGCTCCTTCAATCGCGAAATTGGATACCAATTATAGACAATCAATTTCACCTAAAAATCGGTTACTTATAACACTCCGATTTCTAGCCAGCGGTGATTCATATCAGAGTCTAGTGCTAACGTTTAAAGTTTCGCAACCAAGTATTTCATGTATAATTCCAGAAGTATGCAATGCACTTATATATTCTCTCAAGGATCACATAAAAGTAAGTACTCTTGGACTTGTAATCGTAAGTTAAGTTAGAGATTTAAGTTAGATATAGTTTGCTTTGCTTCTATTGTGTATGTAGGTAGAACTAACATAAAAAAGGCTTTTCAAGTTTCTGTGCCTTTCTAGTGTGAGATTTTTTCCTAACACCTATTCATAACGGACAGACGGACAACAAAGTGATCCTATAAGGGTTCCGTTTTGTCCTTTTGAGGTACGGAACTCTAAAAATATTTTTGATGGATGTGGAGATGTACCTTGGGATGTTTATATCGATAAAAATAGATATATTTCAATTTAACCCCCTAAATTATCGATAGTCGAAACTGAAACACATTGTTACAAACTTCAGTCATGTATCTCTGACATAAGCTAGATGAAATAAAAAATGTACATAGTATGTACATATATAGGTTTATTAAAAAAACGGAGAATCAGTTACCATACAAAAACATTGTTTAAACTTATTCTTTATATATTCTGATTTATACTTATTTCAAGTTAGATGGGAGATCATAATTATCCAATGACTGGAGTGTTGTATTCTCAGGCGAAATGGCGTATTGAGAAGTAGATGGAAGGTTCGATTCTTTAGAAGATTGTGATTGTAAAGATTGATTTGTAGAATACAGCGTGGTGAAGTAGCCTTGATTTTGTGTTTCTGGATAGTCGTATTTACCCATTTGAGCTTCGTAAATTAGGTTATTTATATGATGCTGTACTGTAATCCGCGCGTAGTCAGTTTTCAGTGATCTCAATTTAATTGCAATTTGTTCTCCAAACAATGTATACTCATCAACGCCTTGTCTATTGCGAATCAATAAATCAACCATCTCTAACGTTTTTTCTATTGCGGCATCATTTGGATTGAGGCGCCTTTTACGACTACCTTCACTTTCAACGGAACTGTCCATCCCCGACTCAGATGTTTGTGAATTCATCTGTTACAACATTTTTACAAGTATTAAATACATTTTCACATCTAAATAAACGTTTTTTTTATAATAAACTTTAAAATTATAAAAGTGACTGATAATATAGTGAAAAGAATATTATATGACTGACTGGATAACTTAAGTTACAGTTACATATTTTTATTTTTCAGATGCCAAACACGGAAGAACAATGGCTGAACATTGTAAAAGATTTTGATCTGATGTGGAATTTTCCCCACTGTCTGGGTGCAATTGATGGGAAACATATAAATATAAGAGCTCCAAATAACAGTGGGAGCACATACTTTAACTACAAGGGAGTTCACAGTATTGTCCTGATGGCTGTAGTGGATGCGAATTACAATTTTATATACTGCGATGTTGGCTGCCAAGGTCGTATTTCTGACGGTGGTGTGTTTGGAAATACTATTTTGAATTCCATGAATGTACGAGGAATCCCAAGAGAAAATGCGTTACCTGAAAGAAGTTGTCTCACACCATATGTTTTTATAGGTGACAATGCCTTTCCTATGTCAGAAAATTTAATGAAGCCATTTCTCGAATTGGGGAGAAAAGGATCAAAGGTGCTAATTTTTAACTATAGGTTGAGCAGGGCTCGCCGAATGGTAGAAAGTACGTTCGGCATTTTAAGTGCCGTATTTCGCTGTCTTCGAAGGCCGTTTCATCTTTAACCGAAAAATGTGGAAAATATAGTGTTAGCTACGACTTATCTTCACAACTTTTTAAGAAGGAATTGCGAAAGTTATAAGTCTTTAGAACTACGCTATTCAAATAACAGAAATGAGAGTGTGGATTCCGAAATAAAACAACCGGCGCAAATTCAGTCATCTATACAATTCCACAGTTTACCAAGTCCAGCTGAACTAGTGAGAGAAGAGTTCGCTGAATATTTTTGTTCTAAAGAAGGTATGGTTAGATGGCAATACAAGTATTGTTAAATAATTGACTTTCAAAATATCGGGAGAGTAGGTATTTAGCCAGTCATGTCGAGTTTTGTATTGGAATAAAACCCTGCACACTAACTACATCTACTGTGTAAGCTGTATTTATAAAGGTTTTGAGTATGTAATTGTATTATTATTTTTATGACAACACTACCACCATATTGACCCAAAATAAATAAATAAAAATGTACGTAGGTACTTACATCAGTTGACATGCTCGAATAAGCCCGATCCTCTGTAGACACGGTACATCGTGGGCGATTCCTTTCTTGTAAAAACATCATAGCTTCAAATGCATACCATTTAGAACTATATATTTCGTCTCGACCGGCACCACTTCTTTTACTATCTTTCACTTTTTTATTTTCTTTGGAAAATGTTGTTTGTAAATTTTTTATCTTTTTTTCTGCCTCCTCCTTAGTAACTTCAAATGAGTTGGCTAATTCGAGAAGTGCATCATGACGTTTTATTTTTTTTCGGTAATCATTGTGAACAATGTCCCATAGTAAAGGTTTATTTTTGTATTGCTCGATAAATTCTAAAGTTCGTATTCGTCCACGCGTTCGCCGCCATTTTGCGTGTCACAGACAAAAACGAGCATTCACGAACGCGAGATTCACACAACTAAACACACACAAGCAGGGCAGGCCAGGTAGTAAGCGCGCGGGGCGCGGGCGGGCAGTGGGTGACGTGACGGCGGCGTCTACCTACTAATCCATTCTACCATCGATCGATGGTCGATCTATATCGATCGACGATCGATCGATTGGTGTGATAGAAAAAATCGATTGACGTGTACTAATCCATTCTGCCATCGATCGATGCCGTCGATCGACGATCGATCGATTGGTGTGATAGAAAAAATCGATCGACGTCTACTAATCCTTTCTGCCATCGATCGATGCCGTCGATCGACGATCGATCGATTGGTGTGATAGAAAAAATCGATCGATGTCTACTAATCCTTTCTGCCATCGATCGATGCCGTCGATCGACGATTGATCGATTGGTCTAATAACACCCTTAGAATTTGAAACGATTTTATGAACAGAAGTCAAAAATATGACAGTGACGTAAAATAAATGACACTGACAAGTCTATGGAAGTAAATTGTCTATGGGTTATTTAGTTCAAAGTTCGGAAATGTCGTGAAAATACCTAAATAATAATAATAAAGTATTGACACATACAAATACTTTTGAAAATCTAAAAAAAGATCTCTGAACCGCATGTGTTTCATGAACGTGCAGAAGCAAAAATGTCTCCCTACGCTCATGAACCATATGTGTTTCAGGTAAGTAAAGCCTACTTCCGGTTTTTTTTTAATTATATTATTACTAGGGCTACCCTATGACTATAAAAATAACAAATTATTAAAAGAAACCTATTGGACTTGTCGGTCAATTTTGCATTTTTGTATTGGGACAGGGAACGTGTTAAAACAATCTTTTATACAAAACCCATATTGTTCGGGACAATCGCGACAGAAATATGAAGTGTCTTTTCTGACTTTTTTTGAAATCCAGCTATGCCTACACCGACGTCGTAAAATTTTTCTCGTTGTGCCATCATTTTTACGAGAACATTGCTGAAGAACGTGCACTTGATGTTTTGGAACTGTACTTCGCGCTGTGTCTTCTACATCAGTATTTAACAATTTCATTAAGATTTCAAGCCTATAATCATAGAAACTTTTCTTCGTCGAAAAAATGTTATGCAGCGTGTACGAATTATATAACATTTGCTGGAACACGTGCACCCCTAACTTCTTGTACCACCATATGGTCTTGTGCTCACATGAGTAGTATGCCAGCATTTGATTCTGGTGATCTATACCACCCATGTATTTATTGTATTTTACTACAACTTCAGGTTTCGAAACCGTTTCACCGCGTCGATTCGTAACGCTAGTCATGTCAGATCCATGTTGTGATGAAATCATTAGTACGTCCCGCCGGTCTTTCCATTTCAAAACACAAATACCACTACTATTGAATTTCGCTATAGATTCGCCACGTTTCAGTTTTCTTTGTAAGACTTCTTTTGGGTTGTTTTTTCTATTGACACGTAAAGTACCCGAACAATATGTTTTAAGAGCCAATAATTTCTGTGCAAGATTCACTGAATTATAAAAAATATCCATATAAACGGAATATCCCTTGTTTACATAATTAGATAAAAAATTTAAAACAACTTTTTCAGTGTGATTGGCACCTCCCACTAAAGTATCAGAAGCGCCGGCATATACTATAGTCTTCATAACAACTCCATATTCGTCGTTTAGGATATAAAGTTTTATACCGTAGGGATGCTTTTTGCCCTTGAGATACTGACGAAATATGATACGACCACGAAACAGAACCATTGACTCATCTATGGCCAGATTTTCAGATGGGTAATAAATTTCTTCCATTCGCTGGTTAAAAAAGTGAATTAAACTATTTATTTTTGACAGCATATTATCGGACAAGTCGTCTTCAAAATTTAATGATCTCATAATTAATAAAAATCAGTTTCTGCTCATATACATACTATGGAATTCCTTCCTACTAAACGCGCAGCCACAAAATTAATATTTGAAGGCCGCCAATACCATAAACGAAAAACATATACAAGTGGAAATACTTTTTGGCAATGCATCACCAAGAATTGTAAAGGAAATCTAACTGTACTGAAAAGTACTGAAAATGTTAAAATTAAAGCAAAAACCTCACAGCTCGGATTGCCTGCCGAATACGGCAAAATGTAAAATTTTAGAAAAAATGTTACAACTATAAATAATTTGTTCATTGACGGTAACTGTTTTATATAAGGTAATATGGATTTGAACCAAAGAAGATCGTCATCAGTAGTATCTTCTTGATCCTGGCGAAGAATTTTCATCTTCTCTCTCTCGATGTCGAGGAATGCTTCTAGGTCATTATCTTTTCTTTTGCGTGTTTGTCTTGTAGCTGGCAACGAGGGTGAAGGCAAAGGCGCTTGACGTGTGTTAATATCTGTTGTTGTATTCTGTGGCATTTCTTGCAACGTAGACATAGATTCATGGAGTTGGGTGTAGTCACTGTCAACCACGTCCACGGCCAAGTCGTCTTCCAAACTAGCAGCGTCTGTAGTTTTTTTTTTTTTTCTTTTTTATACTACTTGGGTGGCAAACATGCATATGGCCCGCCTGATGTTAAGCAGTATCCGTAGCCTATAGACGCTTTCATTACCAGAGGTATCACTTGCGTGTTGCCAACCCATTTTTTAACACCAGGGCTTTAAGATGGAAGTAACCCTGGGATAGGAATACGTTTGTTTCAAAACGCATTCCTAAATGAGCGCTGGAGACCTGTACTCACACACAGGAACACAACTACACCGCTGTGTGTAGTCATTTGGCTGTGGTCTTCTGTAAGGTGGAGGTCCCCAGTCGGGCTTGCTCGCCAGTATGGTGCCCTACCTCTCTTAAACAAAGAATATTCCGACAATATAAGATTCCGACAGATCTCTTGAATTGCTGTTTCTGGTACAATGTTTCCTTCTGTTTTTCGGGGTTTCAAAATTACTATTAAGAATGACATGGACTCAAAATATGGCCACGTGCCTGTTTACTTCGGCTCGTTGTCGGCGTCGGCAGCCCCAGAACGAGACTTCGGATTTTTTTAAAATTCTTTTATAAATACATCTCAACCCATAAACGTCCCACTGCTGGGCACGGGTCTCCTCCATAAATTTGGAGGGATATTAGCCTACTATACCACGCTGGCCAGACGGGTTGGTATAGGGTTTTGTTTCGAGTTTTCCCTCTCTTGCAGTGAATATTGTCTGCCAGACTTACGCCCTTAGTCGATTCTTACGACACCCACGGGATAGAATGGGGTGGTGACATTTGTATTCTTAATCCGTCACCACACGGACAGAAATTTTTCCATTTTTTCTTCGCCATTTCACCTAAAAAATTAAATGAATAATTAATTAATATATTTCAATTATTTCAGGTATTTAGCCACGGGCATACAGTTCCGGCAACTGGCTTACTCGTTCAGAATTTCAAAATCTGCTTTTTCCACAATCGTACCACAAGTTTGCAAAGCTATATGGGCACAATTAGTTACGAAGCATATGCCCGAGCCTTCAGAAGAAAACTTTAAAAACATAGCACAATGTTTTTGGGACAGATGGCAGTTTCCTAACTGCATCGGGTGTATTGACGGAAAACACCCGATGCAGTTAGGAAACTGCCATCATTGGTTTTTTTAATGCGAATATGTCGCATTAAAAAACCAAATAAAACTGGTTCTATGTACTATAACTGCAAATTATAAGTTTGTAATCATAAATGTCGGTTCCTATGGAAAAGAAAACGACGCCGGGGTTTTTGATGAATGCCTCTTTCGAAGTGCAATAGAACAACGACGACTAAAGGGGACGCAAAAGATAATTATAATTTTCGCTTATCTCGAGCAAGAATGGTAGTGGAATGTTCTTACGGTTCAATAACCTCTAAATTCAGAATTTTGCATAAATCTATCGAAACCAATGTAGAAAATGCAGTTCATAACGTAAAAGCCATATGTTTACTGCACAATATTATACGTGATTTTGAATCAATAAATGAGACTGAATTTATATCTTTCCGGCAAGCATATCAAAATATACCACAAGCACCACGACATAATTCACAAAGGAGATTTAATGCTACACCACGAGCAGCCGCACAAGCGAGAGAAAACTTAAAATTGTATTTGAACAACATCCTCTACTAAGATATGTGTAATAGCAATCTATAATAAATAAATGTGTTGTACTTACTTGTAGTCCCAGTTAATTTGGCCAAATCCTCCCATTCACGGTACGATAATAACCGGTTGTGATAATTTTTATTCCTTTTATCCCATAATATAGGACGTTCTTGGATGGCATTAATAAAATTTTCTGACATTATCCAAACAAAAATACGACGACACCGCATCCAGTTCGCGCGAAAATATCAAGCCAACTGATCGCGTTCGCTTCATTTCGCGCCGCTCCGCACCGCACCCCACGTGCGTTTGGTCACGTAGGCCACTTCAATGGGTTTCGACTGTTTGTTGTTTTCGCGCCGCGCCGCGCCTCTTCGCGTTCGCGTCTAGATCGCTCACGCAGGACGTCGCGTGAGGGTTTTGTGTTCTGCACAATAGTAACTTAGCATTTGGTCGTGCTTATCAACAGATCTCATATATTTATTATAATGTACTTGTACTTTGGGTTTAAACCAAACCAATAAAAACTTTCAATTCCTCTATTGTGGTTGCTTTCCACCTTTGGAATCTTGCATGAGGACCAGTAGCATTTCTTTGCAGAAGTTCGCCGTTTGCATTAGTACATGTTAATAAAAGATTGTAAAAATGTATGTTTAATAATAAATTAAAATAATCCACTGGCTGTGTTCCTGCCATATCCCCTTTAATGCCAGGGTTGCCAGTAAATGGAAAATTATTACTAGCTGGTGCATTGCCAGGCATCCATGCTGATTCCAATATCTGCTCCTGCTGAGGGTCTACATATTCGGTAGTGGTAACTTCTTCTTCAACAAAGTCTACCCACTCATCGTCCATATAATCAGCTTCAGTTAGGATGCCATAGAGATCTTGGTCAGTTAACTGAAACTGATCTGGGATGAAGTGTTCTCTTGGAGATGCCATTGCTTCCAAAATGTCTTCTATTGACTGTCTGGATGTGGATGGTTGATCCATAATTCTGAAATATCAAATGCATACCTTCAGTATAATATTGGAAACCTTAATTAAACTAAAATTTATAAGAGGGAATATGCAATTTTTTTTTATTGTTGTAAATGTTTCAACGAATTATGACATTACCAAAAAAAAAGACAATAATATGAGCCTAAACTAAGCTGAGCTTATAGCTGTCTAAGCAGTTTATACTTTTGGTGAAAATCATTAAAAAAATACATACAATATTTTTTAGCTAGGTAGTTATCTGCACATACTTATATTGATTACGTGCCTTGGTGATGTGGACAGGCCCGTAGGTATAGCTCGCATTTCGTCCGTTTGTATGAAGTTGGAATACTGTATATATAATAATACCGTGGCTTAGACATTTGAGACCAAATATTGTGCACTTTTTTTCAACGACTGATATTTGTAATGATGTTTGTAACAATAGTTCGCATCTATTACGACTCATGAACGAAGGCGCAAAAGTTTGTTTGAAAACTATCTGTGGACCAGTACAGACTTATTTTTGGCAGTTTGACTAGTGCCATGTACATAATAAGTCCAAAAAGACTCTTAATTTCATTTTTGTTTGTTGACTTCCAATCATTCAAACGCGAAGAAGGCTTGCTGATTTCGCGTCGCCCAGCAAACAAGTTGGTTTGCACTGCTATTTCCTCAAAAATGTCGTCCGGGACTAATAATGAGAAGTACGCTCCTGGACTAGCCTTTCGTAGTTCTTTATCGTACGGTTTCTTGATACCTAGAACAAAATCGTTCGTTATTATCCTTACATGACATAAAATTAAGTCACTTCAAATAAAAAAATCAACTAAAAATAATTTATATTTTCTTAGTCAATGGTACGGAACCCTAAAAACAAATAAATACCTGTTGGCTCCGTGAATGCAATCACTGATGGTTGGTATCCCCTTGGTTCTCTCCATTGTTGTGGCCTACTTGAAGACATACCAGCTACATTTTGGGTGACAAAATTTTCCACCGAATCACATTCACTTTCCGAATCGCTTCTTATATAAAGACGCCTTCGTTTCTTTGGCGGATGTATAGTCTCATCTTCACTGTTCTCTAAATAGCATACATTATCAGATACAAGATCTCCTTCATTCAGCAACGACTTCTCTAGCAAATAAATTTCACGTAAATTATCCTGAATAAAATATAAGTCTTCATAGTTCAAATCTAACTCAGACATAATGAATAAACACAACACAATAAACTGCTAATCACAAAATAATAAAACGTAACGTCCGTTCGGCGACAGCTCGTGCGAGCGACTGAGGTGCGCGGGTGACCGGAGAAATGACCTCACCGGCGCCTGGGTAACGAAAATCGACTTATTTACTTCAGGGCGCCACGTAGGACACCGGTGATCGCGTGTAGTTTATTTTAATTATCTACGGAACCATGGTTTCGATGGTCCCCAAAATTTAAAACCATATATATTTCGACCCCTGACATCAATTGGCACCAAAATTTTTTTAAGTGATTTTCGTCATTTGTGCTCTGGCAGTTATTGTGTTAAGAAATCTAATATTGTCTCATCAACAGTTTCGGTTTCTTTAGTTTCATCGATCCAATCCGGCAGTTTTTTAAAACTTCTGATGGATTAAACGGATGTATCCCTGTCATCCTGAATCCAGCTAAAATATTGGCTGGACCATTTTTCTTTAAGGTGTCTATTAATTTATTAAACAACTAGCTGACCCGGCAGACTTCGTACTGCCGCATTGATAGATAAAAGACCTAAACTTTGTATAAAATGATTTTAAAACAAACAAATTGAATACGTATTTAATACAAAACCGGCCAAGTGCATGTCGGGTCACGCACAATGTAGGGTTCCGAAATTGCCATTCTCAATAATGTGGACTAAGAATAAGGTATCTGTGGTTTCAGCATTTATGACTTTTGAGAACATAGGACAATGGTAACAATTTTGGTAAAGTCTTGAAATAAGTCACATTAAAAGGGTCGCGGGAAAGGGGGTGGAAGAGGAAGGGGGAGAAGTCTCTGCTCCTACATATATAACAGACTACGAAAAATTACAAAAAAACAGACAGAAAAAAATAGGGGAAAGTATTATTATATAGAAAGGCTTGAGACAACACCCTACTTGACTCTTCACAAACGAATCCCTCAATCAAAAACCTGTCTTAACAAACCTACAATATTTTTAAAATACCTATTCAACAATACATATCACCGTGGGGTAGTTAAGAAAAAAAATAAACATCCCCCTTCACAGTACAGGAGATACCCTAGAAAAAATATTTTTCAATATTTTATTCTACCACTTTGTTGGCATGAGTAATATGTATATTCGTGCCAAATTACAGCTTTCTAGGACTAAAGGTCTCTGAGAAAAGCTGCGGACAGACGGATGGACGGACATAGCGAAACTATAAGGGTTTCTTGTTTACTTCGGAACCCTAAAAAGCATTTTTGAATAAAGCGTGAAGTTTTATTATTAATCAATTTAAAGCTTTCTCATAAACTATATTTTGTTTTGCCGCGCGAACACGCGACATATAATTGTCCATTCGCGAAACAGGGAAACTCTAAGTTAATTCCATATACTTCTAACGACTGTCCTTGCGATTTATTTATGGTCATCGCGAAGGCCAGACGTACTGGAAATTGTAAACGTTTAAAATTGAATGGTATGTCCGTTGGAATCATCGGTATCCGCGGGATCAAGACATTATCTCCTTTTCCTTTTATGATTGTTGCCTCAATGACATTATTCATCAGCTTTTTCACAGCCAGTCTTGTGCCATTGCATAGTCGAGATTGATTAATGTTACGCAGCATGATGACAACTGATCCTACTCTTAACTGCAAATTGTGAGGTGGTAATCCAGGCAATTCCTGTGAATTTAAAAACTCCGTGGGATAGTTGACATATTTTGGTTGTCATGAAGATCTTTTAACGTTCTGTTCAGTACCTCCAGTGACCTCTTATGGGCCATTGTGCATTCATCCCAAACAATCAATTTGCATACCTGTAAGATTTTGGCCATTGCGCTATTTTTGGCGATGTTGCAAATTGGTGTTTCGGTGATTTGCATGTTTAATGGTAATTTCAAGGCAGAATATGCAGTCCGCCCGCCTTCTAGCAGAGTCGCAGCTATTCCAGATGAAGCCAACGCTAGAGCAACATCATTTCACGATCTGATCCTCGCCAAAAGCAATGAAATTAAAAACGTTTTTCCGGTTCCTCCGGGAGCATTAAGGAAATTAATTCCACCAGATCCACTGATCACAGCTTCTATCACAGTGTCGTTCGCAATTCATTGTTGTTGATTTAATTGTGGAACATTTGTACGAACTGTTTCGGCCAATGCTTCAATGTCGTACTATTGTTCTCTTTGCAACTCGTGGTTTAATGCATCGTGCATATGACGATTTGGTGCTGTCATTCCCAAACACGATATCTTCTATATTATATCTTCTATCATGATCAATGTTTCATTGTAAATTTCTTCAGTCATTTGTAGTGTAGGATTCAAAGTTGCCGTCGAACTTTGACACACGCTGCAAAAAATTCTCAGACATGTCATCTCTATATTTAACCCACAAATATTTTGGATTCGATGTCGATAAACATGAAACTTGTCGATATGATAATCGCAAACAATGTACGAATTTTATGCGGCGATGAAGATGTTACGGAATCTTTGAGCGAATCATCCCAGTGCGAATCGTTCTCTATCACAAAGGATCACCAAAGTAAAGAAAGTTCTCGCGCACGTAGCCACAAAGATAGAAGGATGCACTCATAGATATTGTAACACAATATCGTAATACTTTTGTCCGTGTTCTGAAGTGCTTCAGGATGGATTGACATATTAGTTGGTTGTCAAATGTAATGTCAATGTTGAAAAAATAATCTGTCAGATTAACAACAATTGACTCTCCATGTTATTTAGAAAACAATTGTATGGGAAATAGGAAAGGGCTGTTTTGAGGGGTTTTCCGGCAATTATTCGATTTTTTCTCACCTTTTAAACCTTCCCTAGACCTCCACGAACATTTCAAGACCAAGATAAGATAAATCCGTTCAGCCGTTCTCGAGTTTTAGCGAGACTAACGAACAGCAATTGATTTTTATATATATAGATTTGGGAAAACAGCCTTTCGGAATCGATGACTGATTTCGACCATCTGTTTTCTTCCACTGCAGTATAATATTTCGCCATGCTATCTTCATTGGTCTGAAAAACGCAACGTCTAATGGTTGCGTTAAATGAGTAGAGTTTGCTGGTAAAAATATAAAATGTATGTCTTTTTCTTGACATTTTCTTATTAAATCAATCGAAAGGTGGGAGGATAAATTATCGCCAATTAAACATTTTTTACCAGACCTATTTTCAAAATATGGTAGAATCATAGTCGTCACCCAATCTTCAAAAATATTTGAATCACACCAGCCCGATTGGCTTCTATTGAATCGACATACTTTTGGACCACATTTTGTCCAAGTGTCAAACAAATTTTGCGCCTTGTAAACAACATATGGGGGTAACATTTCTCCTGAAGCCGTACCTGCCATCATAATAGATACTGCAGCTTTGGAGTGATTCATCACCCTTCAGGATATTTTGTACCTCTTTTGGTAATGATTTTTTTTCGGCCGGGATCGTCAGCCAAATTTGTCTCGTCGTAATTAATAATATTTCCTACTGGTATATCAGAAATCGACATTTTTAAATGATCAAAGTAGGTCTGAATAATTTCAGTAGAGACGGCAGCTCGATTTCTTTTAATGTTCTGTGACACCCGCTGTGATATTTTATCACTATGCCTCTTTAAAAAAATTCTTGAAAAATCCGGCCCCGGCATATTATTTTTAAACCGTTTTTCAATAACACCCAATTTATCTAAATATTTTTTAACTAAAACCCTTAAGTCGTATTGTTCAAGGGGATACCCCTTCAGCACAGATATTGATGTATTTAATGAAAAACAACTCCACCTTTTTGGACAGAACTGTCTGGCCCCCTTGTGATTTTAATTTTTTTATGGTATGCCTATAAAGGACAGACTTATCGATTTCGAATTTTTTGGCGATGCAGGTCAAGGAACCATTATTTTGGTTATATTCCCGATCAGCCTGCTCAAGCAGTTCCTTAGGATATTTTCTATATTTCTTACCCCGCGGATCTGGTTTGTAAACTCTGGGCATGGTGAGCGCAGCGCAATGTGGTGTACCTGTTTGAATAGAAGAAAAGACACAAATCCATCAAATTTCATCAAAATTGGTTCAGCAGTTTAGTAAAACATAACAGACAGGCAGCCAAAAAGATAAATATATATATTTGTAGGATCAGGAGTGCCGAGGGGCCTATCGTCAGAGTTAGAAGTATCCATTTTTAAAAGATAAACAAGATACGATGAAATCTAACAAAATATTATTACAAGAAATAATTAAAATCATAAGAAAACAATAATAGCAATTAAAGACAAAATCACAATCAGTGCAATTGATATAAGGCTGACTAACTAATAACAAACTAAGGAATGATTTTCATAAATCGAACAATCTCGAAGTGCAAGGTCACCACAACTCGCAAAATGGCGCGTAGCCGTTTATCCAATAATAAATCAAACAGACTCTAAGAGTCACAGTTCGTATAATGGCGTATAGCCATCCCAATAATATCGAACAGACTCTGGCGAGTCACAGTTCGATAATGGCGTGAAGCCATCCAATGAATATCGAACAGACTCAGTGAGTCACAGTTCGTATAGCGGCGGAGCCGCCAATATGCGAACAGACTAAGTAAATTGGTCACAGTTCGTACAGTAGCACAGAGCTACCCAGTTAAGTGCAAAGTGTATCGGCGGGAACCGCAGCAATACAGCTATGCAGAATATACAGCCAAGCTGTACCAAGTAAACCGACAGTTTTGTCGGGAGCCGGAGCTCTTATGAGTCAGTCCGAAGAGAGACTGCCGATCTAGGGCAATGTATGGGCTTTTATAGTAAGATTTCCCTCCCGACAACTCTGTCCATTGGCACCCGGAAATGTGCGCCAAGCGTTTACTGTTTGGAAAATCATTTAAATTATCTCATTCTAATAAGTTACACAGTGTAAAACACATTTGTTAGTTTTTAAATATCACTAACATAATTATGGTACATTAACATTCTCAATTACTTACTTAAATCTAATGTCTGATAATTTAAAGAAATGAAATGGTACGATAAGAAAATGGCGACAAAATGGCGTACCCAATGTTTACATGTTTTGTACAGGACCAGCAATACTTTTATTACAATAAGTGCCCAGACGGAGTTCGTAGATACTTAATAAATCATGTTTTGAATTATAAGACATTAATTGATACAAAATAATAGGAATTATTGATATTACTACTATTATTATTAATTGGAAAATCAAATGACAAATAAGTTCTGCTAAAAATAACCACAGATTATTAATAGCCATAGATAAACTTTGAAAACAAACTCCGACATATTTATATTATTTAACTGCCAATTATCCTGCCCTATTAATAACATAGGTTTGGCGCGAAACATCTCACAACAGTCTAAGTCCCGAAGATGTTTATTCGTGACTTAGACTGGTTCTGGCTGACATGCTTTGGGTTGGCAAATCTATATTCTCGATAGTACGCAGCGTAATATCGTGACATACATCATTGGGTCCGCGTATTAGCGTAGTTACCCTACATGAATTGTTATCAGTGACAACATGGCCGCGTGCACTAATAATTTTTAGCGGGGATGATGGGCCATTAAAATTACAAATACTAGAGTCAATTAATGATACAGTGGCTCCATCATCGAGTAAAGCATAACAATTATATTCGATGTTATCGACTATGACAGTAACAGGCATGATTATTAATAATGTTTTAGTAAAATCACATCGCTCACCCATACTCGTAACCGACTCCGTCACCTGCGCCGTTGGCGCGGGCTGAGCGTTTACGCCTGCGGCAGCGGCGCCGGTGACACCGGCGCTCGCCTTCTCGTAGTGGAGAAGCGTATGATGAGGCGAGCGACACTTGTTACAACGTTTGGCGCGACAATGTATACGAGGATGGTTTTGTACTAAACATTTAAAACATAGCTTATTTACCTTAACAAAGTCCCACTTATCACTCTCACTTTTACCGACGAATTCGTCGCACTCGGGTAATCGGTGGTCTGCACTATTACACAACGCGCACACACTCACTTTCGGTGACAATGACGTAGATCCCTCGCTGGTAGTGTGTACCCGATGAGCACAACCCGCATATGCTTGGTGACACACGAAGATCTGCACTACTATTAATATCCAGCTTCATGACGAACTCTCCGTATTGCGACCGTTGTACGGGGGTTAGCTTACTTAGTATTTCGTGTGCTATTTGTGGGTTATTAATGTAACCTTGTGCTTTAATATTCTTTAAGATGTACGTACAATTTCGAACTACACTTGTTATTTTACGTAACTCAATGCCACTGTCAGACACCCGGGGTAGATTTCTTATTTTTCTTAAAGCTGAATCTAGTAATAGATTAGGTTGCCCGAACTCCTCCTCTAATGCGCTAAGTACTTCGATAGACCCGGTACGGAGGAGGTCTTCCACGGCACACTTTGCCGCGCCACGAAGTGACGACTGGAGTCGTACGGTGTTTTCAAACGTATTGTACGTAGGCGTGGTAATCTCGTACTCGCGTCGATACGCCAGCCAATCCACGGGGTTGCCGTCAAACAATGGCAAGTCATACTGTTGTCGGGGCCGTTTCGACATATTCGATATAATCACGTCGGCTAGGTGCATGATGTCGGAAGCAGCGGTGGCAGTGGAGAGTCTAGGTGGGTTCGGCGCGTACAGCGCCTCGACGTGAGCAGGCGGCGGGGTTGCCGCGGGTTCAAATTGCGCTCTGCAGGGCTCCGGCGGCGACATAACGACGTCTACGCTGCCGGTAGCGTCGCGGTTGGCGGGAACGGTGCGAACTGTAGCGCGTGCGGCGGCGCAGGGCGCGATCTTGCGCGCTATACCTACGCTCGGGCGCGGGTCTGCCGGCGACGGCGTACAGGGCGCTGGCGGCTTTACCACGTGGTCGCGTGAGGCTTGATTAGTGCTTAGCCAATCCTCCACGGTATGAGAACCACTACAATCACTTCTCGTGTGGTATTCCGCTTCCTCATCTTCGATTTCGACAATCTCTAAGGCCAGCTTTTTCTTTATTAGCTGTTCTCTCAGCGTAGCTAGCTTCGTACTCGGCACGGAGGCGTAACGTTTCGTCGCTGGAGCGGCATGATCGACGTGGCAACAACTTCACTACGCGGGTTTGTAGTGACACACGTCGTATCCGAACCAGGTTGGCCAGCCCCAGCGTGGGCAACTTTGTTATCCATAGTTATCCGGCTCGAAGGACCAGAATGTAGATATTTAAGGCGCTAGATTTTAAATGACAACAAAGTTGCGTATAGTTCACCGTTTAATCACACACGATGCACGAGAATGGATATTTACATACGAGTACATAGGTACGAGGCAATTATTTGCACATTATATTTACATATGTTTACTAGATACCGGGAGCGATGGCGGACAAGACGGCGCGACGCGCGCGCACACTACGGTGTTGTCGAACGTACTGGAAGCAACTCGTCGTTGCGAGTGCGTGAAAATAATGCTATGTTGCCGTACCGTGCGCGCGCGCTTCGCGTCGTTCGGGCTTCGCGCATGCGTAGCTCGGCAAATATCGGCGCGGCGCGCGAAGTTGCCATTCTTGCACGCATTCGCGCCAAAATAACAAATTCGGAAACAATGTTTGTTGCCTACACTTGTATTTCATGCTCTAAAGCACTAGAACTTGGACGACCCCTTTTATTTTCTTGTACTACTCCTAAGTTACAGAGAGTAAAGGCCAATTCATTTCTAAATGAGCCCAAATTGAGGATATCTTTCTTGGGCACATTCTTGGCAATTAAATTCTTTTTATATATTATCCAGGCATTTATTACTGCTAGGTCTAAAAGGTGAAAAAAAAAACGAATATACCATTTTCTTGACTTGAGCTTTATTCTGTATCTCCCAAGAAAACTGTCCATCAAGTCTACCCCACCCATATGGGCATTGTATTCTCTTATAATTTTAGGGCATGGGATCTGTATTTTTTCTTTCTTTTTTTTGTCATACCTAGATACATTATCCAAAGGCAAAGCTCCAACATAGGATGAAAGTAATGTGACAACTTTATTGTCCTTCCATGCAACAACACTCATATCCACATTTTGAAAAGTAGTCACTCTTTCTTCATATGAGCCTCTTGGAGTAGATTTACTCATGATTTGCTTTTTATCAGGTAATTTTGAATTTGGTATTCTATTTTGTTGAACTCTGTACCTACTAACAGGATTCCTTGAGTGGCCAAATAGTACACCAACGGCACCGATGTATAAAAATTGTCAAAAAAGACAATAGGATTGACATATCTTGGTATACCTCGAGCTAAACGAAGAACAATATTACTGGTGGGGCCCAAATCTGGTTCAATCTGGTTTTTCAGTCAAATTCTGGCCAGCATACACCTCAAACTTATATGCAAAGCCTTGGAGACTACACAAAACAAAGTTTGAAGCCCCACTTATGTGGCTTATTAGGCAAATATTGCTTGAGAAAGTGTGCAACTTTAGTTGCACACATTTGCTCGTCTATGGAAAGTCTTTGTTCCATAGCAACTGAGGAAAATCTATTATTTAATTCATCAATAACAGGACATATTTTGAATAGACGATCATGGCCTGGCTCACCAATGGGTATTCATTATTATTGAAATGTAATGTTTTTTTATCTGTTCAAACCTGTTGTTAGTTAGTACTGAATATATTGGTTCATAACCATATTTTGGAGACCAATATGACCTTGTGCTTGGAAAATTCTGGACAGACATATATAATAGCACACCAAAAAACTTTGTCAAGTCTGTCAAATTGTATGCTCTAGAGTTTGCAGGATTTTTTGAGTGGCATAAAGGTTTGTTTGTTCCAAGATAATTTTCATAAAGTCTTCAGTAAAAAAGTACTTGAAACAAGCAAATGGAGTATCTAATTCTGATAATTCAGGTCCTAAATCGAAACTGCCTTGAAATTTAATTTTAGATTCATCATATTCCATGGTTCTTTTTTTCCAAATCAATTTTCTTTTATCCAGCAATCCTGTAAATGTATGTCCAGTAGGAATGCTGATGTTTTCGTCCGGAATGTCTCTCACCTCATTTTCTATCAAGGGAGGGTCACTTCCAGGATCATTTGGATCTTCTGTGTCCTCTTCATCACTTTCTAGCATATTTAGCACCTGCTCTTCGTCATAACATTCAGGTACTTGTTCATCTTCTTGGTCGGATGTTTCCATGTCATCTTCCGACAGCCATCCACCTTCTAACGATGCTAAATATCGTTCTATATCCCTGTCATTCATTTTGTACAATATGGACGCCTAGAACAGGAAAAAGACCAAACTTATCAAAAAATATTATTCACCGGGTTTTCATACAACCTAAATAACCGTCATGACATGATGATGTAAATTTACATCAAAACTATTTTGTTTTTATTTCAGCATTATTCTTTTGATAAACAAAAATAAAGTAATAAATCGCTAAACTTACCTCAAATATATCATTCAGAAATAAAATTGTTTATGAACATTGAGTATTTCAATATTTTTTTCACGTATATATTTACTGAAATTACCATACCGCTTAATTTAACTTTCGAATTACATTTGACAGCAGACACCGACAGATAAACATAAATAATACAATAAATTTTTTCTTCTGGTTTGCACACGTTTGGAAAAAATAATGAATACGCGGCAAAAACTGTTGAAAAAGAAATGTTTAAGGAATATCTCTGCACTATTTAGAGAAGAGTTGATTGATATATTACAAAAAAAGGGAACGAAACGACTTTGGATAAGAAAATGGTTAAGCGATAGACCTGTAACTGGAGCTTCTGCCTTGTTGCTGAAACAACTAAGATTAGAAGATCCTTCTGAGTACAGGTTGGCGTTGCGGGTTACTGCTGAAAACTTTGATGAGTTGCTTTCGCTTATACAGAGCTCGATTCAGCGCCAAGACACTCTGATGAGAGTTGCATTATCAGCAAAAATAAAATTAGACGTAACGTTATCGTTCTTAGCATCTGGAATGAGTTATCGAAGCTTGAGTCATTTTTACCGTGTTTCTAAACCATCTATATCACAATTCATACCAGAAGTTTGTCGAACAATTTATGAAGTATTAAAACTTAAAATTGAAATAATAAGGCACACATTATTACAAAATACAACAAACATATATTAATATTAAGCGTTATTGAAGGCTTGTTGAATGGCATCACTGTTGTCTACGCTTTCGCCGTAACTGTCATAATTATATGGAGTTTCTGGGGATATGACATTAGTGGGGATATGAGTGTCGATGGACTGGACTCTGGAGGAGGGCAGATTTTAGGTGTTGTCAGAGAGTATTGGGGTACTATGTAGGACGGAAGAACTTGTGTAGAATTCCAATTAGTAGGTTGCGTATTTTGCGATTGCTGAACCGATTGTTGCACATGATACACATTCTTGGGTCAGTGGTTTGCACTGACAGAAAACATGATGAAGCCATATCCCGGTAATCATGACGTGGGTACAACAAGACGCATTTTCAACTATCGATTGTCAAGAGCTAGAAGAATTGTCGAAAATGTGTTCGGTATCTTAGGTGTTGTATTTCGTATATTCCGAACTCCCATAACCATCCTACCCTTTAATGCTGAAGTTGTTGTAATGGCGTGCGTATACCTCCATAATTTTTTAGGCGAAATAGTCAATCGAGATCACTGTACAACCCACTTGGGACTTTTGATTCTGAAAATGTGGATCACGATATTTTAGAAGGATCTTGGCGCAGAGAAACTGGCTCTGTTAATATGTCGAATTTAAATGCTATGGGAAGACGCTACCCTGAATCTGCTATGGAAATAAGAAACAAATTTGCTGAATATTTCATGAGTGAAGAAGGACGTGTTCCCTGGCAGAATAATTTTTAAATGAATAAACTAGTATTGTACTATATTTTTTCTTTTAATGTTACTGAACAACGTCAATCCTTTTAGAAGTGAAGTTTTGTGGGTGAGGTGTGTACAAATCTTAGTTTATGTAAATAATATAGGTACGTATTAATTTGTTACTTTTCCTTTCCTTGTGTGTCCGTACAATAAATTATAAATAAATAAATTATAAATAAAAATAAACCCGTTTGCGCTTAATTTGTCGCAGGTGATGTGACCGTGATTACTGATTACAAATGACAAAATAACTAAAGTATGACTTACGTTTGTGTCCAAAGTGTCCAAGCTTCCAGAAGTTGTGGCTCCCTTTAGCAAAAATTTCATTGCATCGTACGCAAACCATGCACTGGACTTCACGTCCTCTCGTCCACTACCAGTAGTTTTTGACGATTTCACTTTCTTCCTTTCTCGGACAAATTGCGAACGCAGGGTATGAACTTTGGTTTCTATTTCTTTTCTAGGCAATTTAAGCGCCTTGGCAATATGCTCCCATGCATCATTTTTCTTTATTTTATTTCGATAGTCAAGGGGGGAAGTATCCCACAACAAGTCACGACTTTCGTAAAGCTCTATAAGCAAAAGCACGGTATCATTTCCCCACACTACAGACATTTTAAAGGCACGTTGCGTACGCGACTACACTCAGTGACAAATGGCGCAACACTGACGCGGGACACGTGTGCTCGCTCTCGAGGCGGGAGCAAACAACATGCCCCGCGTCACGTACAATGTTGTGGGTCATGTTGCGGGACACTATGCAACGTTGCAGCGTCACGTATATTTTGTGTTGCGCGTCATGTCGCGGGACAAAATGTTCCCTAGTGTATCCGGGGCTTTAAAATTACGTTACAATTACCAGATCGGCATAGATTGCCATTTTTGAGGAAATCTACTGTTTTTCTTTTTTTTGGTTTGATTGTTTCCAGTAAATTCTTTTTAGTGTTATCCTTATTTTTGTTTCGCCAGTTTTCCTGCAAACTGGGTATTTAAGAAAATACAGAACTATACAAAAAATCGTCATTTGTACCCTTGACGTGATGCTTTACATCAAGTTATTTTTTTTTTAATTTTGTACTGGTGTTTTCGTATATTCCTTGCCAAAATGTTTACAAGACGCAGATTTTATCTCTCCAGATAAGTACTCTACATGCCTCATTATAAAGTCATCAACTCTGATCAGTCTATTTACATTTCCCAGAAGTAATTGCTTAATATTTTTAAAGTAGCTCTCGACATTACTACTACTAGGTATATCACAATCAGATTTAAAATATTTAGACATACAATTTGACCAAAGTGGTAACTTTTTCAATATTTGTCTGAAACAATTTATAAAACTTGGCAAATAGTAAATGTTTTCGTATTCAGTTTCATCACACAAATCAGCAACAACTGTTTCCCTAGAAACACAATCATCAAACCATGACATAAAAGTATTTTTCTTTGGTTCTCATTATCGTTACAAAAAATAGAAGTAGCAGCATCATAGTGTTCATATAATTGCTCATTTTCTTCATTAAAGTTTGCCTTTTCAATACGTATAAGCTTTTCTTTCGCGAGCTCACATCTTGTCATCTCGCCATTGCAATCTTTTCGATCATATCTTTGTAAAGCAACCGTTATTAAACTTTTTACAATAACTTTAGCGTTGATAATATCATCACTAGATTTCAATTTGTATAAATATTTTATGTAATATTTCTTTATTCTTTCATCAATAAATTTGAAACAAGATAAACCATACAAACATTTAATAAAGTGAGAAGTATCCAATCTCAAAAAACACTCAGGAGCTACAGTTTCTATCCCTTCTAATACTAGAAAGCATTGATTTATGTAGTCATTTGTAGTTTTATAACCCGTAAAAGCCTTTACAATTGCACCGATAAGAGCTGACGAATCATCAGTGATTACACTATTTTAGGACCTTGCAGCTAAAGGGAGGCAAGTCCAAATTTTAAAACTGTTGGGTATTTAAAAATAAGGTTTTTAAAAATTTATTGATGTACTTATGTCTTATCGTTATATGGCATTATATAATATGAACATATATACACATTTTATTTAAGATTTTAAGGCAATTGAAGGAATAATAGAATTACTACGATTTTTTAAAGTTTGGATCTGCCTCCGTTTTGCACCAAGATTGAAGAAAAATACTACCCTATTTTGTATTAAGGATAATAAAACAAGTAAACACGGTTATTTTTTTATTTCAAGAATTAGTAATCAGTCCACAAAGAATTAAACAATCAAAAGAAATACAAAAACAGATGAGTGCTGAACAAAAAAAAATTTAAAGGTTAACTTCAGCTTGATCATCGTCGTCTTCGCTAGAAATATCATCTGTTGGTCCGACAGCTTCACTTTTAAGGGCCCTGTAGAAATATAGTTTATTTGGTGGAACATAGTTCTTTACCAACTGCATAACATCGTTGTATTTAGCCTTTTTCAACGGCAATGCATGATCATACAGCGGTTTCTGAGGCAGAACTGATAGTTGGGCTTGAGCATTTCTCATTATAGGAAAATAATCAAATACTGGCGTTCCCGTTGTAACACTGACTGCAATAGTTTCAATGTGGTCTTTACTATATTCAAAAATACGATATTGAGATATTTTGAATCGAATTTTCTCTGTATTTGTTATTACTTTTTTGAAATGACTCTCATAATGTTGGCTGAAGTTAAGTATCATATTTTGACTTGCATTTACAACTTTAAAATTTTTAGATGCTTGCGTAATACAATCGCCATATTCAGAAGTCATAAATATGTAATCTTTCCTTCTATTAAACTTTTCTATTACGCCAAAACACCGATCACACGGTAAGAAGCTGTGTCCTGGTTCTGGAAATCGATGAACAATCTTCTCAAAAGATGAACACCGCATAAGCGTATATATATACTGAACTAAAGACGAGTTCTTATTTTGTGCTGCTGCGTTATCAGAAAATAAATACAGTACTTTAACTGTGCTTGGTAAAATGTCATTTATGTAGTGATTTATAAAAGATATGACTTCGTTTGGTGATTTTCGGCCTATGGTTTCGTCATATAAATAAAAGTGTGCAATCCCTGTTTTTGCTGAATTAATACAAAAATTATGTGCCCAAAGTTGACGTTTATAAAATGCTTCACCTGCTGGAATTTTAGGTAATGGCATATTCTGCTGATAATCAAATGTTAATACTTCGCATTCTTCATTAGTAAGAGCAAGTTGACTCTTCTCTTTTAAATCAACAAAAAAAGTGTCGGCCTTGGCTTGATGAAGACTCTTCTCTATCTGTATTTGTTGGGTTTCATCGCTATCCAATGTCTTATCTTTTAGTTTGTTAATCAGCATGTCGCACTTCTTGCATGTATCTGAACGAGGTAACCCAAAACTGTATTTAAAATTTTGTTTAAAGTATCTGTAGTAAAAATCAAATGATACTATAGGCTTAGCAGATGCTTCAAGACCAAGCTCATGCTTTTTCAAATA
Organism: Trisateles emortualis; assembly: GCA_947095525.1. Taxonomy (NCBI): domain Eukaryota; kingdom Metazoa; phylum Arthropoda; class Insecta; order Lepidoptera; family Erebidae; genus Trisateles; species Trisateles emortualis. The sequence goes on from OX352756.1 coordinate 1,127,464, forward strand.
TAACTCGAACATCCTTTTAATGTTCAACTCTGGAGACAGATAATAACGTGAGCTTTTATTTCTACTGTAGTGTGACTCGCGACGTGGGAAACTTCTAATATGAGAGTCAACTTTAGAAACCCATTCACTTGGAATACGATTTGGTCTATTTTGATGTTTCCCACGATTAGACTGAGCTGGTGTAGTTACAGTAGGATCCCGATACTCTTTAGCAATATTGTCAACACGCTTTTTAGATATTCCATGGATAGATGCAAAGCCATTTCTACAAACTTGTATATTTCTATTTCCTAATTTAATATAATATTTGTGTGAACAACTCCGTTTCTTCCCCGTACCAGTTTTAGATCTTTCCCTTTCAACATTCTCAGTTTTAATTAAACCGCCTAAGTAAACGTTTTGCACATAGGTTTCTTCCAATTTATTTAAATTTTCCAATATTAATTTCCTATCTTCTTCATTAATTTGAACAAAACACTTATACTTCTTACAACAACAATCCGGTCCAGTTTTTCTTTCGCCTATTTCACGGCCTTTATAGTTTAAATAGCCATTTCCAGTAGCAATAGACTTCTTTATTAGATTCCGTTTCCATTGTGATGGATTCGCGGATTTTCTTTTCTTCGGCGCTATGCCACTCGTCGATGGGCATGGATTATCTGCATTAAATTCATCCAAAATATTCATACCTTGATCGTTCGCCTCATTAGTTTGGTTTTGAAATGTCAACAAACCAACATCGCTTCCACCATCATCTGAACTGGTTGAACATGACTCGTAGACAGGCGGCTGGTAAATATCTGACGAGCCGCTACTAAACGGTTCAGAGTCACTCATTTTAATGCACACTTAACGTATCAAACTTAAAACAATTATTTAAAAGAATAATACGCATGTCCTTTCGGGCCGAACACTAAACGTGCACTGACTTGTTTACAAATGATGTAATAATTTCATTTGTTGCAAGAAGGAGGCAGGTCCGGACCTGCTCCCTATCTGCTCCAAACAGAATAAGGTAGCAGATCCAAATTTTGTTACAGCGCGCTTGTTTTTCGTCGGATTTGCCTCCTAAATGCACCAAACCATAGCTATTTTTTTTGTTTAAATTTTAGGTGAAAAAAAAGGTAACGGTTAAAATTTCGATCTGCCCCTCTTTTGCTGCAAGGTCCTCATTTGGTACCTTCAAATTTTTTAATGCTTGGTTAAGTATTTTATTTCTTACAACGACAGGGTATTCACATTTTAACTGCGATGCTAATTCCTGTTTGCGGAATGATGTGAGTCTTATCTTTTGCGACTTGTGATTTTACACATTTATTTCCTGGGTGTACGTAGCATTTGAATGATACTGAGTCACTTTTTTCTTCTGTTTGTATTTTAATTGTAGCTTGACATTGTTTGCAATTTCCATAAATAGTCACAGAATTTTCATGAACGTCGTGCTTTTTAAATGTCCAAATACATACACAAGGCGTGTTTTTGCAAATCAACTCGCTTATAATATTGGTCCATTTACGCGGAGTTAAACATCGCCGCAAGTGAGTAGTTGCGTAAGGGTTTTTTAGGGTCGTTGCGTTGTCCTCGATAGGATTGTGGCTTAATAGAATTCCATACTTCAAACGATGTAGAAAATTCATAACATTCATCTTCATCACTACTAGCGAAGTCTCCATCGTCACTATTAGTAGATTCATTTCCGGTAACTTTATTACTATCACTTCTATCATTGTGCCGCATAACATTTAGTAACTGAACTTTGTCAACATTACCACTATTCCGAAAAAAATAGTTAACGTTTCTTTGAACTGATAAGTACAACGCCTTTGGAGTCATACGCAATGACAATTTTTTCGCTATTTTCTTATACTCATCACTTCCACACGACGGCAAATCATTTTCGTTATTAAAATGTTCTTTATATTCTACAAATCTTAATTTTTGCTCATCTAAAGCGACAGATAAACGTTTTCTCCGCATCATACTTGTCAATTACAATATTAATAAAACGAGAAAAATTATCAAGTATTATTAGTCTGAGGTGGGTAGTTTGCAAAAATACCTAAGCGGATATGGCTGCTCAGTGATCAAGTTATATCAAGTCAAGTGTAACTAAAATAAGTGTAATTATTGAAAACAATTGTAGAAATTATTAGAATTAATTAATTTAAGAATTAATTAATTAATAAACTTAAAACTAGCGACGTAGGTAACACAAGTGAGTAATACCATTAGTCGATAATAGATGGCGCTGTCATATATCATGCTTCCCATATTATAATATGGCAAGCATGATATATGATAGCGCCATATCGATTTTTAAACTCACTCGAGACAGCTCAAGGGAATTAATATACCTAATCATTATATATTACTAGGTGTCCCGGCCACGCGCTGCTGTAGCTAAGGTTTGTTTACCTATAATTTACAATAATGTTGCGACTATAAATTAAGATGTATCCTATCCTATCTTTCAAGTTGGATAAAACTGCACGCTGTGTGCAAATTTGATTAAAATCGGTTCAATAGTTTAGGAGTCCATAGCGGACAAACAACGTGACGCGTAATTTATATATATGTATATTACGATTATAGATTTATATTTTTAACCAAGTTTATATCCCATTTTTCGAATTATGTGTTATGAAATGTAATGTTATATGATTTTACGTACTTAGAAATAGGAATACATTCAACTTATAGGCCATTTTAAGGTCCACTGTAAGCAATCGCATCAATGGAACACTTACGATGATTTAGAAAAGAAAGTCATAAAATCCAATTTATGTGGTTTTATTAATGTATGCCGCTATTTAATAATTATTATTACAAGATTGCAATACTTACGTGCCTATCGTATAATAAAACGTTATATGTACACGTTATATATACAAAATGTAATTTTATTTAGCTTTCCCTACTTACCGCAGAAAAAAACGTTTAAAACGGTATAAAGACTGCTCAAAATTATCTAAAATGGAGTACAATTCAGTACAATTTATTTACATTATTCTGCATCTTAAAGTTTACAAAAATACCTAAAATTTATAGTGGTCGTGCCAAGAAGGTACTACCTAGCACGACCACGACCTATATGTTATAACAGCGAAAATATGCGAGTACAAATTTTAAACTCATAAGTACAATTGAGTACACTTTTTTTCATGAATATGTACCACATTCATTTTAAGGTTATCATCCGTGGTCGTGCTGGATAGGATCACACATTTTTTCAGCTTTATTTGCAATTTGTATGAAAAAGTTGAAAAACCAAGGAACCACGCAAGGATGTTCATTTATTTTTAAGTCTGTCCATTTCTGGAATGAAAAAACGTTTTAAAATTAAAAGTTATGGTTATTATTTATTTAAAAAACTATTAAATGTATCATCGGTAGAAAATGTATAATTAAAACTAAAAAGCAAAAGGAGCAATGATTTCCAAACAATAGCCAACACTAATTTGCTTTTTTTTCAATTCTTCAATGGCTGAATTGATTTCTTTATCAATTTCTACATACTTGCTCTGTCTTTTGGGTTTAGCCTTCCTGGTAGTATTTTTTATTTTAATTTTGGTTTTTTAAAACGTCAAGCACTTTGGCTAAAGATGGATTTTTAATTCCCACGTAGCGATTTAATCGAGAAATTCTACGTAATTCGTATTACGTATTTCTTCTTCTTGGCAACACCACATTTTAATAAAACTAATATCGTGTAACCAAAATCTATCAAAATAGGTATTAAATTTGTTTACTGGGTCAGTTTTTGGCGATTTTTTCATGATGTACTGATAACCTGAACTAATATATTTAAAGGGCAAACGAGCCAGACCAGCACATCGTGCAACGTGCCGTCTCTGCACAGTCGAATTCACACCCAACTTTTTGGCTTTATTGAATAAACTACGACAAAAATGATAGAAACATCCTTTAGTTGTGGTATTTGGATTTTTTTTACGAATCGCATTTATTGCTGGTTTCTCTTAATCAAGTATCATCTTAGATGGACTCCATGTAGGAAATCGTGACTTGATTAAATCAAATAATAATTCATAAGAATTTTGTTTTTCATTTTGAAAACAGAGGCATAACTGTTTTAGTATCAGTATTGAAACCATGAATGGTATATATCTGCATGAAGGGCGGTGGACAAGATTTAAAACTTCCATCCAGCATATATATGTCAAATTGGTTCAAAATACTTTCAATGTCAGGCGAGCTGAATAGAAGAATTCTGATGCCGTCATTGTAGTCCGCTAAGAGATACTTATAAAATTTTTCGGGTACTATCACGTCTTCTGGTAGTTCATAGCGTAATTTGGGGACTTGCAGTTGCTTATTTCTAGCTTTATACAAACCACTTTTAACATTTTCAAATTTAGGCAACTCCACGTCAAGTAATTCCACACCCTCGTCCTTAAATTGGCATATTACTTCTTCGAATTGTTTTTGGATTGGGTCATAATTCCCACAAACATTTTTTTTTAGTTGTAACATTTTTTCTAAAATTTTACATTTTGCCGTATTCGGCAGGCAATCCGAGCTGTGAGATTTTTCTTTAATTTTAACATTTTCAGTACTTTTCAGTACAGTTAGATTTCCTTTACAATTCTTGGTGATGCATTGCCAAAAAGTATTTCCACTTGTATATGTTTTTCGTTTATGGTATTGGCGGCCTTCGAATATTAATTTTGTGCCTGCGCGTTTAGTAGGAAGGAATTCCATAGTATTATTAGAAATAACACAAAAATGATGTATTATGAAATCAAATACAATAACAATGCGGACAATAGACACTTGATTTGCATTTGTTTGCAACTGAAACTTATCTAATATTATGATAAGGCTGATAACAACCAGCATTTTTAAAAAGAGGTTGTAGTCACTGGTTACGTACAGAGATGAAAAAGTATTTTTTCATAACTGGTTACGAAAAGTTACGAAACGATAACAATAAGTGTTTTTTGGTAACCTGGTTACAAAACAGTGAAAAAAAGTATTTTTTCGTAGCTGGTTATGAAGCGTTCAGTTACGAAAGTGGCTGAAGGGATATAATAGAAGTAAAAACATATATGTGCATATATATATATATATATATTTCTATGGTGGGAAATATATTCCCTTTACCGGTCAGATGTCCTATCAATTGTTAATCTCTTTTGCATGCTCTTTTCTCGCGCTGGACCTATTTCATTACAGTAATTATATACAATAATTTATTTTTGATAGTATTTCAAAAAAACTTTACCAAAATCAAGTTTTATTATTTGTTACAAAAAGTTTTTTTATTTATTAAAAAAAAGAAGTATTTTTTACGTATAACAAAAATGAAGTATTTTTTACGAATAACAAAAATCTAATTTTATTGTTTATGAAAATCACTGAAACAAGGTGCTATGCATAGTGCGACTTGGCATTTCGCACACATAATTTTCGATCGTTTATCGTTCGTTTTAGTGCTACACATTTTACATCTCTTGTATGACTGCAATTGGCACGGCATGTGATCGCCCACGTTGAAATACCGTACTTCTTCGGGCCCAGCACTGATAGTTTTTTGACGGTTTTCATTCGCGAGCTTCCGTCTGCTAACATAAGATGGCAAACTGCCGGTCGAGCGTCTCTTCCTGCTGGTAAAACCACCTATCAATCCTCGTGCTAAGCCGACTCTAAATTCAAGATGGGAAAGCGTACAATTCTTATTGCTTTTGTACAACAAGAAAGAATTAGTTGCTCGTGTCAATGAGGAAATAGAAAAGCCGTAGCCACCATCTTTTACTTCGCCTGCCCACTGAATACGTGCCTTTCAGCTGATCAAAATTCCATTCGCTTGTTGTATTCTTTTACGACAAGTGGGCAAGGTACATTCATTTTTGAACCGTCTTTCTCAGTTCGTGTTACACGTGTTTGAGCAACTTTAGGGTGGAACGCGTTACTCATAAGAAGTACCTCTTTACTATCTTGCCAAACTACAAATGCAACGTTTTCCTGTACTCTCCATTTGAAGTGTCCTTTCGGCAGTTTCAGCTTTGTTTTATTTTTTATTATAAGAGGCATTTCCGCCCGGTGCCTGCGTACTGTTCCCGTCGCATAAATTCCTTTTTCATGCAAGTAATCCAACAGCTTATAATCACAAAAAAAAATATCGAATGATAAATGAACATTCTTCACCTCTTGTTGTATTAATTTTTCAGACAACTTTTTTACAATTTTTGCTCCTAATCCTTCTTCAACTCCATCATTAGTCTTACCCGTATATATGCTGAACTCGTATAGATACCCACTCGCACTGTCGCAACGGCTGTGGCCACGTAGTTCGATCGCTTGGTTCGATCAAACGGAATACGTGAACTTTTTTCTCCTGTGGGTGTGATTAATCGAACCTTGTATTCCTGAGATTCCTGATAGTTCGATCAATCGGAATACGTGAACTTTTTTTTCCTGTTGGTTCGATCAATCGGACTAAGTGAACTTTTTCCTTTTTCCTGGGGCTCGTCGTCGCGGACGAGGGCACTGCGACCATTGCTGATCTATTGTGCAATAATATTTAGTCATTGTAAAAAGAAATATTTATTTAACTACAATCAGTTTGAATTACGAATTCAAAGACGGTTCTATACAGACGCACTTTATCAACGCATATACATAAAATTGAAAATAAATCTCATTATAGTACCACCAACTGATCATCAAACTCATTATAGTACTGCTATTTTTTTTTATTAATTCATTAAATCAGTGCATATTTATGGTTTTAGGCTGAATATGAAAAAAAAAGTGGCCAAGTGCGAGTCGGACTCGCCCATGAAGGGTTCCGTAGCAGCAATTTTTTATTTTAGTGTCTCTCGCGCAACCTATTATTAGGTTTAGAAAAAATTATATTAGAAACCTCAACATGAATTTTTGTATTTTTCATTTTTGCCATTTGGCTATGGAACTCTAAAAAGGCGCACGCATGCGCAATGCGTAATTTGTTGTTTAATTTATTTTTTTCCTGTGAGTGAAGATAAAGTAGTGTGTGAAACTACATATCTACAACTTAGGTATTAAAACACTCGAGTCAACCTATTATCACAATCGGCTTCCCTTCATGCGATAGACAGACTCTCGTGTTTTAATACACCTTCTTATATGACAGATTGCAGTTGCATAAACTACTATTACTGCCAAACCACGAAGAACTCATCCTATTTACCGACAAAAAGTGACCCCTTCCAAGCTAATCGTTCTAAATATAATCTTTCATCAATATCATTATTAGCAAGCATCATGTTGGTTTTCAGTATTAGTTCATCTCTTTTGATGGATTCTCTCCGTCGTTTTTCCAATAGTCCACCTTTAATTTTTAAAAATTTAAAATTGGAATCTCTTTTCAACACTGTCAAAATTTTAACTAAATTTGGTGTTCTTTTTTTTTGCCAACAAGATCGTTTATTTTTCCATGCCATCCTTCCAAGCAATTATTTGTACGGAGAAGTTCGCCATACACGGACCACTTTTTAATAAATTCATCATTCTTTAGCCACTGTTGTTCCATGTACTTCTTAAATTTTAACATGTTTGTGTCGTCAGTTGACATATCTGTGATATATTGCCAACCATTTCTTATTAAATGAGAAGGTAGTAAGGCTAACATTGTGGTTACCGCTACAATTCGCTTCTGGCTTTGAGTTTTCGTGATTTTACACTTATGAGCATATCTCCACAGAGCTTTCGCATAATGATAGAAACAGCCTTTGACTACAGTTTAAGGCAAAACTGTTTCTATAGCCTTTATTGTCGCAGCTTCGTAATCGGTCATAAATCGTATGGGATTGAATCCAGGCAACTGTGATAATATCATTTCTAGTAATGCTATATAGCTTTCAGTTTTTCGGTTAGACATTAATACATAAATCAATGGAACTACATTTAAGCTATTTAGGGAAGAACCCGCATCACCATGTATGACATTATAATTGGTGATTAAATTTATGCCGGAGTTCTTAAGGGGTATAACGTGATCGTCGTATATGGTCTTCATTGGTGCTAAGGTCTCCGATGCAGCCTTTTTCATCAAACTGAGCTGTTTGCCGATGTCATTTTTAGAAAAGTCAGGAACACAGGAGTGATCTTTTGTATGAGTAATCAGTGAATCATGTTGAAGAAAAATATGCGTACTTGTAAATAACATTGCCTTAATTTAGCAGCATAAGTAGCTTGGCAATAAAATTATTTTGGAATATTCAGTCTGAATGTTCGAATAGAATTTCATTGCCAAACACATGTTATGCTTGACATTAAATATTATAGCTTCTGTGTGTGGGAAAGTGGTCATATTGAAATCATTTTTGTAAATAAGTAAATATGCAACTAATCGAATATACATACTACATTTATTTAAATAGATTCTCAAAAGATACTTACTTTTATAGTAATAGATCCACGACATTTCTCTATCTTTTTATTACGGCAAATCCATACACAAGAACCATTTTTAAATTTTTTATTGCGGTAAAACTGGTAACCGTTATATAAAAGTACTATTCCGCGTTTTCTATTGATATAGAATAATTCTTCTTGCGACATATTTAGAATGGAGAAGAATCAGATATTTATAATTCTAATTAACTGATTACTATCTAGACATCTATCGTTGACATTGAAATTAATACTAGGGGAGTTGGTATAGCTATTAGCCCCCATACAGTAATTAGCCATTTCAAGTTTAGTGTTCAAAAACTAGCAACTCAGTCGTTAAAAGCAGAATTTTAAAATAAAAAATGGCAACCTGTTACCTGTCAAAAATACTTTGACAGTTTGTCGCTAAGTGGACGCTCCCTTGTGATTCGCGATTTCATGGCGCCGGTACGTAAACAAGTAAGTATTTAAAAAATAATTAAGTAAACAGTTTTTTATAGTACATATTTATGATTAAAATTAATACAGTTCAATGATTGAATATCTGTAAAATACATCCAGTTACATGTGTTTTAAGCGTATTTGAAGTGAAAAATAGTATTGCATTAACTTAACGTAAAAAGAAAACATTGGCCAATTACTATACCAACTATTTTTTCAAATTTACAGTAATTGGCCCCCTAGGCTAATTACTATTTTTGTAAATGTGTTTTAAGGTCTCTTTCAACTTTTTTTTACCGTGCGAAGTATTTAATTTTTATTAAGTTTAGAGCTATTTTAACAGTTATTAGCCTAGGCCAATAAATGTGCTACTATTCATATTTAGCTATCTAAAAATGTGGCCAATTACTGTATTATTAATTCCTTATTTCTGACAAGATCATTAATTTATAGATTTATTTTCTGATTGTCTAATTTAAGGTAAAATCATCATGCCAAAAATACCCCAGTATACAAAAGAAGCTCTAGATGAGGCATTAGAAAAAATTAACGGCAAGACAATGTCCTTAAGAGCAGTTGCAAGAAAATACAATATCCCAAGAGCAACCCTAAAGTTTAAACTCAAAAATCCTACTTCAAAGTCTGAGTTTGGCCCGACACTCTACCTAACACAGGAAGAAGAAGAATCATTAAAGGATTGGTTAATAAAAATAGTACCCGTAAAGGGTTTCCAAAAAATGAGATGACGTTCTCGACACTGTTTAAAAGTTTTTGACGGACAATCCGAGACAGACTCCATTTGTTAATAATAGACCTGGACAGGGGTGGCTAAAAGCTTTTTTTAAACGACATCCTATTTTGGCTCAAAGAACAAGTGAAGGAGTAACGAAAGCTAGTGCCTGCGTTTCGGAAGCTGATATAAAAAAATGGTTTTTTGAAATAAGAAGTTACTTAACTACTGAAAATTTGTTAGATGCTATTCAAGATCCACGAAGAGTTTTCAATGCAGATAAGACGGGATTTCAAACTTGTCCTTCTACAGGTCGTGTAGAAAGATAAGAAGCTCCGAAAGGTGACAAAAATGTTTATGCAGTGCAGCAAGGAAATCCCAAAGAAAATATCACTGTTCTTTTTACATTTTCTGCTGATGGCAAGCCTTGCCCTCCGTTAATAGTTTTTCCTTATAAACGGTTACAAGAAAAAATTGCATCTTCAGTACCGCCAAAATGGGGTATCGGCCGCAGTGATACGGGTTGGATGACGGCCGATGTTTTCAAACAGTTTATCACCGAAATATTTGCACCGTATATTTCAGAACAGAACATACCAAAGCCAGTAATTTTATTTATCGATGGCCACAAAAGCCACATTACTATGCAGCTTAGTATTACCTGCAAAGAGCTAGGAATTGAGGTTATTGCTTTTTATCCTAACACCACCCGCATTACTCAGCCAGCAGATGTTTCAGTTTTTGGACCTATCAAAAAGACACCTCGCCTTAATACCTCTATTAACGATTATTTACCGAATCCACCAGATAATAAAAGAAAATTTATTAGAAATACAGAAAAGAACCCATATGTTATACTTCTCATTTGTTATACTTCGGAAAATTTTAGAGCTACTATTGAAAAGAAAGAACTAGAAAAGCAACAAAAAGAAAATGAAAAAGTCGAAAGAAAGAGAAAAAGAGATGAGCTAACGGCGTCGCGGATACAAAGTGCAATAAATAAAAATATATATACAATTAAATTAAGGTAACAAAATATGAGCATCTAACAATTAATAATTAAGTAATTCAATATATAATCAGATAGATACTGTTTAAAAAAAGTACGTTCTATACTTTAAGGGGTGTCGTAATAAAACTTGTTCTAACTGTATATATAAAAATCAATTGTTGAATCGGATGAGGCTAATTTTGGTCTTAAAATGTCTAGGGAAGGTTTAAAAGGTGAGAAAATTCGAATATTTGCCGAAAAAAAAAGTTTTTATGTATCGATTTTAATTCCAAATTTAAAAATATAACGTTTCCATAGTAACAATGTCAGTGTCAGTGTGAGTGCAGTGTCAATCTATACTTATAAAAAGTTATTATTTAAAAATATTTAAAGTACCTATTGAACGTTTGTTTTGCACCCAGTATTTATATCTTCAGACGAACAACCTTCGTACATAGTTTCATTAAAAATGAATACTCATTTGCCGTTTCTTGATTGGAAGTGCTTGCATCTGTTACTTTTTTATACGATGTAATAATATTTTTGAGTGTATTTATTGCAGTTTCACATCTTGCCCCTTTATTTATGAATTTATGAGGGCAAATTGTTTTTACATCTGAAATCACGTCTTTTGCACGATCATAATCATCTAAAGATTTTATGTACAGGAGTCATTTACAATAAAATAATTTCACTTGTGAGTCTACATTTTGAAAACAAGATAAATTATACACTGTTTTGACCAAGTGGCTGGTATCCAAACGTATATATGTTTCCCTTGGCGTTTTAGCATTCGAATTTAATTTGTTGAAAGATGAAGTTATATAATCTTTTGTGGACTCATAAAGAGTGAATGCTTTAACCGCTGCAGCGCTGCTTCAATTATAGCTGCAGAGTCGTCAATTATTACCTCGTTGGGAGGAGATTTTTTTGCCAACCAAGTTTTTAACCACATGTAAATTGTATTCAAACTTTGGTTTTCAGATAACATTTGCGTGACAGGTACACTCCTTCCGTTGTTGGTATCGTACAGTACTCCTGAATATAGAAATATGTGCTTTGTTAATATCTTTTCATTTGTTGGGCCCGTCTCTTTTACAATACTACCAGTGGCATCTAGACTCATAATAGTTTGTTTCAATTTTGAATAGGATTCATAGTATTGTTCTTGAGCAGGTGACCAGTAGTGCAAATAAAAGGGGTACAAAGCAATATGTCTTATCAATTCGTTATATGGATATACAGTGGTCATACTCCACAAGGCAAAAATAGGATGACTATGATGATAGTACTGACTCTGTTTGTATTCGTATTTTATTTGACGTAAACATCCCGTAGTCGGAAGAATTGATGGCTCAGTATCTCCAACGGACATGCTCTCATTAGCTAACTTATTACGAACAATGATCGCAGATTCGTTATTTAAACTTTCAGAAAGTTCTCTCCGCTTAGCTGGGGACATTTTCATTTTTTTTGTGGGTATATGATGATGAATACTGCTGTCATAGTTAGTTAAAAACCCTTCACAAACAATAATTTTATCTGTCGGCCAATTGATGCGTATTTAGACATCAGCCAATTGCGCACAATTTCCATAGCACGTAACTGTATCGCCATATTTAACAGAATGAGTTTTAAAGGTCCAACCACATGGTATTTTTGTTTCTTTCCAAATTGCTTCCCTTAATAGATGAGCCCATTCATGTTTCGGCAAAACATATTTTTTTTGAACGGTCTTCGATTTGGAAGCAAATTTATTTCGTACAGTGTATTTTGTGATAGTTTGTTTTTTTTTCCCAGTGATATATGTCAAGAGAAAATGTTAAAACCTCATGTTTTTTAGAAATCTCGTCCTTATTTTCTATATTACCTTCCGAACCTTCCGAATCTTCTTTACAATCCGAAGTAAATGCTGTTATGACACCTCTCGAAACACTGCTCCTTGAATCACTGTTATCAGATGACGCATCATGAACACTTTCACAATCAAAAAAATACTCAAAATTCCTTTTTAATGATATATACAATGCCTTTTCAGACATCTTGCACTGTAAATCCTTAGAGATTTCATTAAATACCTTATCACAGGGTGAAGGCAATTCATCTTTCCGTTTAAAATATTGTTTATATTTAATAAACGCTTGTTTTTGCTCTTGTAATAGTACACAACTTCTATTACCACGGCTCATTTTTTTAAAATAAGTTAACTTTATCACTTTTCATCAAATTTTGCCGAGAGAGAAAAATTTTACGCATTCCGTATAAGATTTTGATATCGTCTCAAAACGACTACGAAAATAATTCGATTTGAGGGTAGGTTTAATATTTAATGTTTACATCTACCTGCGTTACAATATAGTGTTAAAAAATAAAGAAAATGCCTACCTACCTATGTCAATAATCAAAATTTATAATAATAGTCTGTGTCTATGATCCTGGAACTGAATAAAAATATTATGTATTATATTATGAATTAAGGATAATCAGAAAGAGTATAAACAGGAAACAAGGAAATATATTAAGCGGCATCGGCAGTCCTTGCATTTTGCACTAGAGGAATCCAAGTCCCATCAATAGGTACAAAAATACTTAACTCAATTTTGTTTCCGCTTCGATTCCCGGTAGAGCCACTTTTGTGCCTTTTTTGTTTATGGACCGATTGCTTTCAAAATCGATATCTAGGCATTCGAGCACTCAAGAATCAAGGATCTGAGGTAAAATTTGAAAAAATGACCCGCCATATTTTTTTTTTTTTTTTAGGCCGATTGTTTTCAAAATCGATATCTAAGCAATGTACAGTCGACTGTACATTGCCTTGAGCGTGCTGTTACACTGACAACCACGTTGAAAAAAAATTAAATTTGTTTTCGCATCCACATATTTTGTTGCTCGGAGCCTTAGATCTCGATTTCGAAAGTAATCGGCTCTAAAACGAAAAGTCTAAATGGCGGCCACTTTTTGCCAATTTTACCTTGGATCCTTATTTATTGGGTCCTCGGATCCGTAGACATCGATTTTGAATGCAAGCGGCCCAAAAACAAAAAAGGTTCAAAATGGCGGCCATTTTTTTTCAAAATTCAACTCAAATCCATTTTTATTGTAATTAAAAAAAAAACATTACCCTATCTACCGTTATAAAAATCTGAACAAATAATCGTTTCTTATGACAATCCTGGTTGACATACGCCATTCTGGTTCTGAGTAGACGTTGTCAGCATGTTCGCCAAGATCAAAGGCGTCGGACTACTGAATATACTGTGACAATAGTATATGTTTAATGTGAAGGTTCTGGGTTCGATTCCCGGTAAGGGCACAATAGAATATGTTAAATGTGCAGGTTCTGGTTTCGATTCCCGGTAAGGGCATAATAAATAGTATATGCTTAATGTGAAGGTTCTGGGTTCGATTACTACGGTTTTTTTTAAATATAAAAGTATGTAACGACGTGAAAAATGATTTATTAAATTTCTCAAACAGTATACCGTATTTTATTTGTTTAATACTTGTTTCATGAGGTACACAAGAGGTACCAAATATACTTAACCAATATATGTAACTACACTGTTTAACAATACACCCGCGGTTCTGACGTCAGGATGGCGGGTGTACCTAATATTTCAAATATCACTGTACGGGTGTAGGTACACAGATTTTCAGGAGAGGTACGTAAAGGTACACAGAAGGTACCAAATAACTGCAATATATTTAAGTCAATCTGAGAAATACACCCGCCATCCTGATATTCATCTAAATTCACATAAATTCATAATATTTTTGGCGTTTTCTCCTTTTCGAGTCAGTACTTTTTTATACAGCACCCATGCGTTTATCACAGTCATATCTAGCAAGTGGTAGAACAGTCGTGTCGTCCATTTACGAGACTTAATCCTGATGCGATAGCGGCCCAGGTAGCTGTCCATGAGGTCAACACCTCCCATGTGAGCGTTGTACTCTTTGACCACCCGAGGACAAGATATTTGCACGGATCGTTTTTCTTTCTTGTCGTAGCGATTTATATTTTCGATAGGTTGGGACCCTACATAAGTTGAAAGCAGCAAGACCTGTTTGTTGTCCTTCCAACTAGTAGCTGCTAAATCCAATCCTTCATATGTTGTTACATTTCCACAATAAGAGCCTCTAGGAACATCTGCTTTCATGACTTCTTTTTTTTCTGGCAATTTACAGGACTTTCCGAGTCTGTTTCTTTGAACCGTGCCCAAACAGAAGATGCCTTCTGTCCATAGGTAATATAATAACGGTACATTTGTGTAAAAATTGTCGAAGTAAATGATATGGTTAACTTTCCTTGGCACAGGTCGCAACAAACGTATGACTGTGGTAGGCTGGTTTTATCGTTACGCGTTTCAGCAGCGCCGTTGGAGCGCGCGCGTTTGGATATGTATGGGGTAGTAGTTGCGCTTCAAAGTCGCGCGCTTGAGCAGCGCCGTTCAATAAACGCGCCATGTTCGTCGGCGCTGTCAAAGCGCGCGCCGCTCGTTCGCTTCTGCGGCCAGTATGCGTTTTAGTGTGACACCGATGAGACGCGCTGTATGGTACATTTGTTTACAAAATGAATTACGTAGATACGGGACGAGTAATTAAGGAAGTTAGATTTAGAAGATGTTTATGGGACCCGGCCGATGGTTTATATAAGAATAAGGACGCAAAGAATAAAGCCTGGGAAGAAATTGGAAAGGAATTATGTGGTGAAAATTTCAATACAGAGTTAGGTAAGAAAAGTTTAATATTAAAATAATTATTGTTACATGTATTATGGTTTAGAGAATAACTTTATTTCTCCTATAGAATTTTACATAAATCATTGACTCAGTCGAAACATTACACCAACACTAAAATTAACATTTGAGCACGCGAAGGTATTTACTTAAATACAAAAGACAAATTAAAC
This sequence comes from Trisateles emortualis, assembly GCA_947095525.1. Classification (NCBI taxonomy): domain Eukaryota; kingdom Metazoa; phylum Arthropoda; class Insecta; order Lepidoptera; family Erebidae; genus Trisateles; species Trisateles emortualis. Next base: position 1,142,929 of record OX352756.1, read on the forward strand.
AATAAAAAGACAAAACAAGTGTGTAAACCAAAAATATTACATGATTTTGAACTAGTAAACAACTCGATCGCAGTCACTGATACCTTAATAAGTCACTTGATTACTTATTTTACCTAGTGTAAAATTAAATGAAATCTTGTCCGTCCGTGAATTTCAAATATTTTTATGAAAAATATTAATTAGGTAGGTATATCAATCTGAGGTCGTACCCAGATTGATATACACGTAGTAATATCGTCGTCGATATTACTACGTGTCGTTCCATTTATTGAATTTCGCGGTAGGTATTAACTAAAAAATCAGAATACAGATCTATCTTGCCATGACACGCTACCAGCGGGTGATACGAAGTAATTAGCGAATATATCGCGTAATGTGTTTCCTGATCTATGATCTGGTTAGTCAATTAAATCAGTCATTCCCGTTATAGTTAATGTGTGATTTAATTTGTAATTAAATTAAATGTAATTTGTTAACATTAAACCGCTAGGACTTGAATTGGTACAAAAAATCAGTGTTTAACGTTAGGTATCAATTTTGATACCATATGCATTTAAGGGTTACAAATTAAACTTAAAAATATGCTTTCTTTGAGATACAAAAAATGCTTTGAGTACAAAATAAAGTAGTTAAGTTTACTTTGACAAAGTTAGCTTATAAGTAATTAAAATCCCCCCCAAAGGCAAAGTCTAAAATAATTCTGCAGCGAAGTTTTGGTAGCATAAATCTTGATAGTCTTAGTGAGGGTGCTAGCAGCATTGACTGGGGTGCTTTAATCAAGTCTAATACAATGGAGGAAAAAGTTAACATCTTTAATCAAAATATCATCAACTTCTGAAGCATCTACCCGCACCTTGGCTGACAAATGATATAAAGGAACTGATAGCGCAGAAATCTCTCGCAAAATCTAAATATAAATGTCGACCAACTTACAGTAACAAAGAGAGATACATTGGGTTACGTAATCACTGTAGTAAGGTGTGTAGGAAAGCACAGCGCCAATATATTCATAACTCCGTTGAAAATGGAGATCCAGCAAAAGTCCTTAGTTTCTTAGGACACTGGGAGTTGGAAAGTCACGATTAAATAGTATTCCCAAAAATCTTAACTTAGACTTACTAAATCAACACTTCACCACTTCGTCTCAATATGATGGGACTACTAAAACAAGCACATTAAAACATCTTTCTTCACTTCCAACTCCAGCATTTTCCCCTTTCTTATTTAATCAATTTTCTGATTGTGATGTTAAGAAGAGCATTATGTCTATTACTTCTAACGCAGTCGGCAACGATTGCATCAGTCGTAACATGATCCTTCCCATCCTTAACGAAATCCTACCTATAATTTCCCATATACTGAACTATTCCATTTCCTCCGGCATCTTTCCATCCATTTGGAAAGAAGCGCAGATCATTTATTTATTTATTTTATTTAAAAACTTTTGCACAAAAAATGTGTACAAGGCGGACTTAATGCCAAAGGCATTCTCTACCAGTCAACCTTTGGGTGATGCAGAGAGAAAACATGGTAGGTGCATTAAAGCGTAGAAAAATTGATGAGACAAAATAATATAACTAAATTATCATATTACACATATATTATAATAACATAGACATACATATGAAATTTAAGTATAAAATATATATATATATAGATTAATACAATACTTAAATAAATACATAATATATTATAAATGTTGTGATGATTCTGCTAAATATTTGTTATAAAGCTGCCGTACTCTAGCCTTAAAAGTATCACGGTTAGTGGACATCCTGATTTCCAGAGGGAGTGCATTCCAAAGAAGAATAGACTGAATATGGAAAGAAGAGTGAACAAGACTTGAATTATGAGGAGGACAAAAGAGAAGGAGATTGTTGGAAGAACGCAAGTTTTTGTTATGAGTGGTACAAAGATATTGAAAATGGGGAGTTAAATACGAAGTGGCATATCATTCCGCTACCTAAAAAATCCAATCCTTCTCCTTTAATTCTTTCCGAGTACCGACCCATATCCATTCTGAGCGCCTGGTGTTTGAGGCTTATGGTTGATCAGGAGTCGGGAAGCAGGTCTAAATTAAAATCGTGTATCGAAGTGATCGAGCAGAACCGTAGAAAACGAATGTATTCGAAACAGAAACGTTTTTACAATAAAAGGCTTCTATAATATTCTAGAATTAACGAATGTGTTGTCTATTATAAATATATTATCTATGAAAAAAAAGAAATTTATATCTATAATGTCTATGAGAGCGCGTTCCATTGATATTCTATGTATGGTCTTGAACACCTGGTTCACACCCAATTAACTAATTACTGTAATAAAAATGTTCTCCTCAATCCTTTCCAATCCGGTTTCCGTCCTGGTCATAGTACCATTACGGCCCTGATCAACGTTAATGACGATATCAGATTTGGCTTGGAGAGTGGAAATCTCACAGTTCTTTCCTTACTAGACTTTAGTAATGCCTTTAACACTGTAGATTTCCACATCTTACTCGGCATACTTCGCTCTATTAACATATCTCCAACAGTGATTGATTGGTTTCATAGTTACCTGTTTGGGCGCCGACAACGTGTACGCATAGAAGATTCGTACTCTTCTTGGAGTGATACCTCTGTTGGTGTAGATAGATAGATAGATAACTCTTTATTGTACACCAAAAAAAACATTTTTTTTTACAAACATTTTAAAAAGGTAATGTACAATGGGCGGCCTTATCGCTAAAAGCAATCTCTTACAGGCAACCTTTGGATGGACAGTAAAGATGCGATAATTAAAACGCCAATAGTGGGCAGTTTGGTGTAGCTAGACATATAAAAAATAAGTAATATATATATATATGTATAGGTAACTAATACTTATCTATACCTAACTATAAAAGTAATACACAATATATATGTATACATCTATAAAATACAATACATTATATTATTATATATATATTTATCAATACATATTATATTACACAATACATACATATATGTATAATAAGTTAATACATATACCGTACTCAGTATTTTTTATAGAGAAAATGACTATTGAGGCAGGTAATGCTTGTACACCATAGTTTTAAAAGAAGCCAAACTCTTTGCCTGCCTAATGGAAACAGGCAATGCATTCCACAAACGAGCAGCCTGTACAGTAAAAGATTTATCGTAGAATTTTGTGGAATGCATTGGTATTTCCAGTCTCAAGTTTTCCACCGACCTCACGGATCTCATATGTGTGTCATTTAAGAACCGAAAACGTTTCTTTAAATAAATGTGAGTGGCAGGATTAAACAAAATGTTGTAAAGTAAATATGAGTATTCCGTCGAAGGCGAATAGGAAGCCACTTGAGCATATGTCGATATTCTGATACGTGATCATATTTGCTTAAACCAAATATGAATCTTATGCAAAAATTTTGAAGTCGCTCAAGTTTATCAAGTTGTTCCTCGGTGAGATCTAGATAGCTGACGTCGGCATAGTCTAGTATAGGAAGAAGAAGGGATTGAGCTAACGCAATCTTAGTGGCAGTTGGCAGAAAGTTCCGCAATCTTCGCAAGGACCCCGCAGAAGCAAACAGTTTTCGACTGACTTCCTGCAGCTGGGGACCCCAAGACAAGTTTTTATCAAAGATTACCCCCAAATTTTTTAACTGTTTTATTTATCGGTAATGTCGTACCGTTAAAATTTAATTGGGGTAATTGCAGCCAATCAATTTTGGCTAAATTTGGCAAATTTGGGCTGCCAACGACAATGACCTGGGTCTTTGTAGGATTGACTTGAAGTCCGAATTTTTCACTCCAGTCACAGACTCGTATTAAATCATTGTTGATTATGGAGAATGCTTCTGATAGCTTGTCTACTGGAGCATGAGTGTAGATTTGGAGATCATCTGCATAAAGGTGGTAGGAAGAAGTTAACTGCTTGGAGATGGAATTAATAAATATCGCGAAAAGTAAAGGTGACAGCACGCCGCCCTGTGGTACACCAACAAAAGTATTAGACCAAGAAGAAAATGAATCTTCTATACGAATACGTTGTCGGCGACCAAACAGGTAACTGTGAAACCAATCGATTCCCTTGGAGATATGTTAATAGAGCGGAGAATGCCGAGTAAGATATGAAAATCTACAGTGTTAAAAGCGTTGCTAAAGTCGAGTAAGGATAGCACTGTAAGATTCCCACTCTCCATTTTAACAGAGTTATGAATATGCTGGCGTTGTGCTTTCCTACACACCTTGCTGCAATGATTCCGTAACGCAATATATCTTTCCTTATTGTTAAGGGTTGGACGACACTTATATTTTGATTTAGCGGCAGATTTTTGGGCCATCAGTACCTTTATATCGTCTGTAAGCCAAGGTGCGGGTAGATGTTTTACTTTGATGGCGCGAAATGGTGCATGCACATCATACAGCTCAATCAAGCTGGCGTTGAAAAAGTAACCTTTTCGTCGATTGATTCGGCTGCAATTAAATTATCCCAGTCAATGTTGCCGGCATCCTCACGGAGGCTGTCAAGTTTCATGCCACCAAAATTACGTTGTAGTAGGATTTTAGACTTTGCCTTTGGGGGGCGTAGGTTATAGGACAAAAAGATCAGGTCATGGTACGAAAAAGCATCGGCAGGATACTGACCATGCTTATTTACAAGCTGAGAAGAAGAAACAAAGATAAGATCAAGAAGAGAAGGAGTAGAATTTGGAAAGTTGTGTGTAGCATTTAAAGGTAAAACGGACAAGTTGTACGATTGTACAATGCTAAACAAAGATGAAGAGCGAGAATCATTTTTTAAAAGACACGTGTTAAAATCTCCCATTATGATGGAGTGACTGTAAGATGGGGATAGTTTTTCTAGTAGGTGGTCGAAGGAGGAAAAGAAATTGATACGAGAAGAAGGACAGTAGTACACACCAAGAAGAACTTTGGTATGGTAGAGTTCAACTTCTAGAAAAAGATGCTCACCAGCATTGGGTGGTGGTGGTTGTGTTGATGCGTCAATAAGACGATAATTCAAATGTGAACGGAGATAAATGGCGACACCACCACCACTCCTAACAGTGCGATCATTTCTAATAAGATGGAAGCCGGGTAGATAGTAGGAAGCAGAAGGAAGACATGGTTTAAGCCATGATTCGGAAACGAGAACGGCGTGGATATTCTTACAGTCAAAATTGGCCAGCATATCAGGGAAATGGGCGGGAATACTCTGTGCATTAATATGGACTACATTGAAACCCCTGGGAACGCTAGAAAACTGAGATTCAAGTTCGTCAGATAGTGAAGGAATACTTACGAAGCTATCACTATTGCTACTGGCAGATAAGAAGTCTTCACCATCACGGCTACTGTTTAAATCCGACATAACACTTTAAATATTAAATCTGTTTATTGTGTAAGTCCTAGTATATAATATATGTATATAATATATAATAAAATAATAATAATAAATAAAATAAATAAATAATATGCTAGAGTACTATATAATTAACTAATAAGTTTGCGAAGATTTGTCCACCTGCCAGTTTTGTGTAACAACAAACTAATACTATAACAAGACAAGACAAGTGTATATTGCTACGCTCGGGTAAATCCAAAAAAAAAAAAGACAATTATTAAAATTTCGTTTTAAATTAGTTTTAGGTAACTATTTAAAATAAATAACAACAATAATTTATGCTTTTAAAGCCAAGATTTTAAAAGAAAAATAAAATACATAAATGTCTGTACAGTTGTTGAGAATGACGGTTTTTTAATGAAAGTGTGATACGGAATGCGTTCCGTATCACACTTTCATTAAAAAACCGTTAGTTTGACAGATAAATAAAGATATTGACAAGACAAGCTAGAAATGTTATGTAGGTAATAAAAATATTGTATTGAGATCAGAAAGGAAATAATTAAGTAACGTGAAGTTAAATGTTAAAAATAAGTTGTAGACATAAAATATGAGGGTAAAAGTTACGCCGCACAAAGATTAGCACAATGAAGGGTATAACAAGAAAAGAAAATAAGCAATAAAAACATTACCCGAGACGTAGCCTTATCAAATGAATGAAAACAATGCGTCTACTTTTTGTTGGCAGCAGCACGTCTAGGCTTTGCTGACACAGGTTTTGCAGCTGCGGTGGTCTTGTCGTTGAGCCTGTTCAAGTCAGCAAGCGAAACAACACGGTGGCGAGATCCATCGGGGTCAAGGATGTATACGCGTCCTTCACGAGTCCAGCACTTGGCTACCCCAAACCGTTCCCGCGCAGCCATGAACACTTCGTGCCGTGGCTTTGTCAGGAACTCGGACAGCGTCTTCCCGGTACCTTTTAGTTTGGCCTTACTAAACCAAACTTTGTCGCGTGTTGCAACTCGCTCCAACTTCAACACTATAGGCCTGGGTTTGTGTGCAGCTGAAGGTCGGCCCATCCTGTGACATCGTTTAATGCATTTGCAGAGAAGTCATCAATCTTCAACTGGTTTTTGAGCACGTTCACCACCGCTTCAGCCGTATCTTCAGTCTTTTCTTCTGGAACCCCATGCAACAGAAGCATTTTTCGGCGACTACGCATCTCCATACTATCGACTTCACGTGCTAGCAACTCCACTTGTTGCCGGAAAACATTAATTGTGTCAAAGACTATCTGTTTGAAAACAGTGAAGTCCGCTGCAAGGGCGGCCAGATTAGGAGGATTTGTTGCAGCCTTTGTACTCCTCTGCAGCTCTGCCTCAAAATTTGCCATCCGCTCTTCTACATTGGCCATAAATGTTGAAAAGGATGTTTTTGACAGTGCCATGTCATCCATATTGTGCTGTGTCACTTTGCCTTTGATTTTGTGTTCTTGTTATAAGATGTAATGGAGAGTGAGATTGGAGATAATACACAACTGGTGGGTAAATTATATTATCATAATAAATATGTAATTAGATTATTCAAAATATATAGATTTCTATTTTTATTTAATTTAATACTGGGAAGTATATAAAAGTTGCCTAGCTGTCACAACTACCCCCAGGGGAAAAAAAAAAAAAGGTGTACCGCAGGGTGGCGTGCTATCTCCTTTACTTTTCGCAATTTTCATAAATTCTATCTCGGAACAACTCATTTCTTCCTACCACCTTTATGCAGATGATTTACAAATCTATACGCAAACTCCAGCTTGTAAATTGACTGAAGCCTACTCAACTATCAATACGGATCTGACGCGAGTATTGGATTGGAGCAATAAATTTGGGCTTCAAATTAATCCACAAAAGACCCAGGTTATTGTTGTTGGCAGCACCGGGATGATGTCCAAAATTAATTGGTCGCTATTGCCACAAATTAGTTAAGATACTACGATTTTATCAATTTGTAAAAGTGTGAAGAATCTGGGCATATATATAGATAAGAACTTATCCTGGGGCCCCCAGTTGCAAGAAGTCAGTCGTAAACTTTTTGCTTCTGCAGGGTCGTTGCGAAGACTGCGGAATTTTCTTCCAATTGCTACCAAGACTAGCTTAGCTCAATCTTTCTTACTTCCTATTCTCGACAATGCCGATGTCAGCTATCTGGATCTCACTGAGGAGCAACTTGATAAGCTTGAGCGACTTCAAAATTTCTGCATAAGATTCATATTTGGTTTACGCAAATATGATCACGTTTCACAGTACCGAGATATGCTCAAGTGGCTCCCTATTCGACTTCGACGGAATACTCATATTCTCACGCTACTTTATAACATCCTGTTTAATCCTTCTACCCCCTCATATTTTAAATAACGTTTTCAGTTCCTGAATGACACACATGGAAAGTCCCTGAGATCATCGGAAAACTTAAGGCTGGCAATACCAATGCATTCCACAAAATTCTATGACAAATCCTTTACCGGACATGCCGCACGTTTGTGGAATGCATTGCCAGTCGCTATTAGGCGAGCACAGACCATATCCTCTTTTAAAAAAATGGTTTACGAACATTACCTTCAGCGTAACTAAATAACCTAAATCCTTCTTTCTTATAGATATTGTATATGTAATAAAATTTGTATCTTTTTATTTATCTATTACATTCATTGTTTGTACCTAATGATGTAGGTAAAATGTTATTTATTTGTGTAGTTATATGTATTGTTAATAACGACATAATATTATATATGTATGTATAGTTCCTAATAGGTATTCATTTGTACCTAATTATTATTTATTTACCTTCATTCCTTGTATTTATAACACCAAAACCTTCTCTTCTGTCCATCCAAAGGTTGCCTGGCAGAAATTGCTTTTAGGGATAAGGCCGCCCATTGTACATAAATGTGTAAAATAATATCTGTATCATTAATGTAACTGGTGTACAATAAAGAGTTTTCTATTCTATTCTAATTTTCCTTAAAAACTGAAGTGGTGATAGTTCTTCGTTTTCAAGCTTATATAAAAATTTTATGTATTTTTGGTCAAAAAAAATGTTTCGGTTTCTTCTGTTCTTCTAAGGTACCTTTGGTATGCCTTGGGACAGATATAACCCAAGCTACTAGTAAGCCGTGGGACAGATCTTACCCAGAGTACTCGCGATTATATTTTCCGAATTTAAGTCTTTGAACCTAAATAAAATGGTCTAAAATGCCTTGACAAAGAAACTGAATGAATGTATCTACCACAGACAACATTCTCTCATTCATAACTGTCAAATAGTTGCATTTTATCGTTCAAACAATTTTCGTTTTCGTACGGAAGTGCTCTGAACAGTGTAGGTGCGAGAAAAGTTGAAAAAAGTACGAATAAAACTATAAAGGGTATGTAAATTTAATTATCATTACTAATTGATTGTTATTCACATCTATTTTGTATAAACTATATGAGCGAAGTGTGTAAAATTCACAAAAAAACCCCAATCAAAAGTTTGAAATAACGTAACGTTCTGGCAGTGTAAGTTTTATTGCTGTTTCCTATGAATTTATGCAATTATAGCTACGAATATAATACGTCATTTTAAAGGAAATATTATTGTCTTTGTAAATTACTACAAGGTATCTTGTTTTGTGCAAAAGATTTTTGTGTAATTCAATAATTACTAAGTCATATTCAAAATACACGCACACATACACAGAAATACTGTTTGACAGATTATGTATGTACACAAAGGGCAGCCATATTGATTCTATGAATACTACGATTTTATACAGTGCGCTACTTTTTTGTTTGTGATAATGCGATATCTTTTCTGATATACATATACTAGATTTTTTTAAATATATTAATTTGGAAATGTTTATGGGTACAGGATAAGTATATTGTTGTATAGGTACATAAACGACAATTATACCTAAGAAATTTTATTTATTTATCATACATTTTTATTTTATCCAACTTCTACAAAAGGAGGCGGTTCCCAATTTGGTTATTTTAATTTTATACAACTCAATTATAATTATACATTTAGTATATGATTTTTTATTGTGGACGATAAAATGGCGGATTATATTTAGTACAATTCACGCGATATGGGTATCAAATGAAAGGGCTTGATTTGTCTCGTAGTGTACTTCGCCGAAAAAAAATAGTAAAATCAAATGAGGTTTAAATAAAACATCCCGTATCTTAAAGTCATAATGTATAGATCTTTTTGTAAGCTTTTTATAAATAGAAATATGTTTGGTGTCCTCGGAATTCTAGAATTTACCCTAAAATTGGGTCTTGCGGGAAAAACTCAGACTACTATATTTCAAGAGAGTTCACTTTTTCGAAAGTTACAGGACAATAGTTTGAGGTTACCAGGAGTAAAACATCTGCCGGGCACTAATATAATACTACCACACATTATAGTTGGTGATGGTGCATTTGGCATATCCAACCATGTAATGAGACCTTATGTGCGATCCAACATGACTCATAAAAAGAAGGTATTTAATTATCGCTTAAGTCGTGCTAGACGGTACATAGAGTCGACGTTTGGAGTAATGTCCAACAAATTCAGAGTGTTCCATACTCCTATGAGTGTCAGTTTTCCTGTCGCAAAAAAGATAGTTCAAGCCTGTTGCATATTGCATAATTTTATTACAGTACGGGATGGGTACAACGTAAATCACACATTAACTATAACGGGAATGATAGATCAGGAAACACATTACGCGATATATTCGCTAATTACTTCGTATCACCCGCTGGTAGCGTGTCATGGCAAGATAGATCTGTATTCTGATTTTTTAGTTAATACCTACCGCGAAATTCAATAAATGGAACGACACGTAGTAATATCGACGACGATATTACTACGTGTATATCAATCTGGGTACGACCCCAGATTGATATACCTACCTAATTAATATTTTTCATAAAAATATTTGAAAATCACGGACGGACAAGATTTCATTTAATTTTACACTAGGTAAAATAAGTAATCAAGTGACTTATTAAGGTATCAGTGACTACGATCGAGTTGTTTACTAGTTCAAAATCATGTAAAATTATTTGGTTTACACACTTGTTTTGTCTTTTTATTGTTTAATTTGTCTTTTGTATTTAAGTAAATACCTTCGCGTGCTCAAATGTTAATTTTAGTGTTGGTTTATGTTTCGACTCAGTCAATGATTTATGTAAAATTCTATAGGAGAAATAAAGTTATTCTCTAAACCATAATACATGTAACAATAATTATTTTAATATTAAACTTTTCTTACCTAACTCTGTATAGAATTTTTCACCACATAATTCCTTTCCAATTTCTTCCCAGGCTTTATTATTTGCGTCCTTATTCTTATATAAACCATCGGCCGGGTCCCATAAACATCTTCTAAATCTAACTTCCTCAATTACTCGTCCCGTATCTATGTAATTCATTTTGTAAACAAATGTACCATACAGCGCGTCTCATCGGTGTCACACTAAAACGCATACTGGCCGCAGAAGCGAACGAGCGGCGCGCGCTTTGACAGCGCCGACGAACATGGCGCGTTTATTGAACGGCGCTGCTCAAGCGCGCGACTTTGAAGCGCAACTACTACCCCATACATATCCAAACGCGCGCGCTCCAACGGCGCTGCTGAAACGCGTAACGATAAAACCAGCCATAATTTCAGATTTTTAAAGCAAGCTCTTGTTCTTTTTTTCCTCTCAGTCATTTTTGGAAATGGGCTTAGTTGGGCTACTGTTACAGCTTGAGATTTTGATGCAATGAAATGGAGGTTTGAAGAAGCTACTAGTTTCTCATTAATGTGAGATGATTGAAATCCATGGGAATCTTGCATGATTTTCTTGATTTTCGGCGAGTCATCCGTAATTACATTAGGAGGAATTAAGTCATCGTATGGAGAGATTATTAATTGTTTATCTGAAGCTATTCCAGTCAAGTCGTTATTTACAGATATGTTTTCCTTGTTGATTCCAGGGATATCATCACAGTCACTATCCATATTAGTAGCATCAGAATCATTCAGTTGGTTTCCAATTTCCTCACAGATGTTAAATATAGTCGGACTTGCGGGTAATGAAACTTCTTTGGTCATTTCAGCTGTAGCACCCGAAAGAGTCACTCGGTCTATGTCTTCATCACAGATTGTAATTGTAGTTGGACTTATGGAAGATGGAAGCTCCCTAATCATATCTTGATCTCTATCTAGGTTGTCATTTGATGTCGTGAGCTCATTTCGGTCAGTTACAGAAGCGGGAGCAAACTCAGATTCGTCAAACAGATCATCAGCGAAGGGAAATATCCCTGTTGCTCTAAAACCAGACTCGGCATTACCTATTGTAGCAACGCGTTTAAAGGCGTTATTAAAGACGCTAGCAACCTGAAATTGGGTTATACCTCTGCCAGGATGCTGATTCATCCACTTCTCACATTCAATGGCATACTTGGTTTTTAAAGGGCTATGAAGCGCCACATCCAACGGTTGCAGTTTGTGACTACCGTGTGGTGGGAGAGTTAGCATTACGATGTGGTGTTCATGGGCGTAGTTAGTTCCTTCCAAACTAATATGTGAAGAATGGTTAACCATAATAAGCAATACAGGATCTTCTTTTGATGGATGAACGAAGTCGTTGAAATGGTGTAACCATTCGACAAGAGGTTTGTATTGACATAGCCGCTATCCGACACCATACAGATACTTTGTGTTGGACTAATTCCGGCCGTACTCTTTTACGTGGATATATAAACGCTGGTGGTACATAATGCCCTGTAGCGCTCATGCACATTATGACAGTACTAGTAGTGCCTCGCTCAGCAGTCACTACTTTGCCGAACACTTTTTTGTCCTTAACAGATACAACCTTAGGTGTTTTTTTGATGTGAAACATCTATAGCCGCACGTAAAACCGATTTCTGGCGATAATTAAGTAAACGAATTTAGTAGTCACGATTTAAAATAATTTCGTAAATTTTTGTATTTAATGAAAATAAATGTTTATTCAATAAATAGTCATCGTTATCTGAAAAAAAAATTGTGATATTTTATTTTATCATTATGACATATTTAGTTCCTATCACAATCTGTTTTTTTCTGCATATTACTTTTACAAAATAATGTCGATGTTTCACATCTGCCAGGCGTCCCGTGATGGCTCACATTTTTTTGGAACTGTACTCATTCCAGTTTCATCCATGTTATATATTATATTTGGCCGGAAGTTGTGAGTCTCATAGACTTCTTTGAGCATAGTGTTAAATCGCTGTAGAGTCAAGTGGGGCAACTGTACGCAATTTTGAGAAAATTGCTTCTGAAACAAAAGTTTTAGTGGATTCAAAAAAAAAATCAACATTTATTTCAATATAATAAACCTTTGGTAGTAAAAACAAAACATATTTTTTTAATTCTAATAACAATTGTAATTTTTATTGCTACTTTTAATCAACTAGACAAATGCGGACACTTGCCCCTATTGGTGGGAAAGTGTACGCACCCCTTCGGCTAAGTGTACGCACCGTCGACAAAGTGTATGCAAATTAAAATCTGATGTTCTACAATGCAGAGATCACAAATAAATGTCACACTCACGCAGCTGGCGCAAGCTTCATGCCATCAGGACTTATAAATTGTACACTCAATCCACACTTCAGCCGTATCTCCGTACTTTTCTTGACATAGCGGACAATAGTATTCTTGCTTTGAACATTCATTTTCTTTGGATTTGATATCTTTCTTCTTTGCTTTAGATTTGGTTTCCATTTTGATCTTAGGTTTTCTTATTTTCTTTGATTTTTGGTCGATTTCGAAGGAATATGAGACTCATGAGTATTCGAAATATTACCGAGAATAGACGGAGAAATACTTCGTTGTTCCTGTAATTCTTCTATCTTGTCCATTGAATCGTCTATCTTGTCCATTGAATCAATAGGCGCACTCGATTTTTCATTAGCATTGCTTAATACAATTTCGACATGACGTTGCCTAGATGGAGGAGAACTAGGTGTGTTATGCACATCAGCAATAGTAACAAAATTAGGCATCTCAGATTGTGTTTCTGCTAAATTGGGCGATGCAGAAGCAATACTTTCATGTGCCACAGATTTAGCGGATATTGTCTCATGGCTTTGAGTCTCCTGACTTTCTACTGCATCTTGATTAAGATCAAGAGACCGTGAATTTTGGACAGCAATGTCAGAAGGTGGACTAAACATATCCGTAACTTAGGATAATGCAAAGTCTGCTTCTGTAAACAAGTTGTTGTCGAAGGGATATATTCCAGTGACTCTGAATGCTGAAGCTGCGTTACCCACAGTAGCTATTTTCTGAAAGGCTGTGTCGAAAATCGGAGTCACTTGATATTGATTATTTGATCTACCAGGATGCTGTGCCATCCACTTATCAGCTTCAATTGCATACTGATTTTTTAGAGGACTATAAATAGCTCTATCCAAAGGTTGTTATTTGTGACTACTATGAGGTGGTAAAGTAAGTACTACGATGTTATGCTGTCTGCAATACAAAGTAGCTTGCAGGCTAATGTGGCTTGAATGATTATCGATAATCAGTAGCACAGGATTATCGATAGTTGGTGACGTATAGTCTTTGAAATGATAAAGCCATTGCAAATATAAATCGGTGTTATGCACATCAGCAAACAAATAGTTTATTTTCAGGTTTTTGGCGACCGGAAACGATTATGCGGACTTATTTTACACATACAGAATGGGAGTTTCTACGATCAGCGGCATAATAAAAGAAGTCTGCACAGCAATATGGGAAGAATTACATGACGAATGTTTGCCGCAACCTACTACAGAGAAATGGTTACAAATTGCGGCAAGGTTTCAACAAGTAGCTAACTTTCCAAATTGCATATCGGCTATTGACGGCAAACATATTAGAATAACTAATCCCCACGGAGGTGGATCAATTTTCTATAATTATTAATAATTTTTCTCAATTGTCCTGCTGGCGATGTCTGACGCTAATTATTGTTTTACTTATATAAATGTTTATTTAAAGAAAGCTCTTTATTTAGAAATCTAGAAAATGAAAATTTGCATATTCCGGAAGCTAGACCATTGCGTGGGACTGATACTGCTGTGCAACATGTGATAATTGGCGACGGTGCATTTGGAATATGTTTTAAAACCCTATTCACGGATCAATATGACTTACAAAAAGAAGATTTATAATTATAGGTTGAGTCGAGCTCGACGATTTATTGAGTCAACATTTGAAATCATGACAAATAAATTTAGAATATTCTACAAACCTATGAATGTGGGTTTTATCTTGGCTAAAGATATCGTCAAAGCATGTTGTATTTTACACAACTTTATTAGAAATAGAGATGGTTATAAAGAAGAAGACACGCTTTCAATTGTGGGTTTAGAAGACATGGTCAAAGTCAAAGTCAAAGTCAAACTCATTTATTCATATAGATCAAATACATGATACTTATGAACGTCATAAAAACAAATGCCAGCATACTTTTTTTCCTACGGCCAATTCGCTGACTAGGGTTGGGCCTCGAGAAGAATTGGCAAGAAACTCGGGTCTTAAATGAACCAGCTAGGGGAGGAAATGTTCTTCGTGATTTATATGCTAACTACTTTATATCTGATGCAGGGCGACTTCCTTGGCAGGACAATTATATATTTTAAATATATTCACATAGGTATAATATTTGTTGTTATTCTGGGTGATCACGGCTTCACTCACGTTAAATTTACTACACTATTCGAATCAATATTTTTGTAGCGCGCTAATTTTACATACATAACACAATTCACAGAAACAGTACAGTTTGTAAACATAACATAAATAAAGTCAAAAATACAGAAATGTACACACACACTTATAACATCCCGTCGTTTTTGCGTCGGGGGTTAAAAACTATACCTACGTAACTTACCTACGTGAGCCGGGTCGGCCGCCTATACCTACATAATTCGCGTGAGCCGGCCGCCTATACCTACATAACTCGCGTGAGCCGGCCGCGCAGGCGCTTAGGCCGCCCGTTGCTTTATATTGTAACCAAGAAGTTATAGATTATGACCGACGACACGTTATGTGCTTAGGGCACAGTTAGAAATTATAACATGTAGTGAAACAAAATATAAAAATATAACGCGGTCGTTGTTTGTTCGTTGTTATTTGGTTACAATATAAAGCAACGGCCGGCCGCGCAGGCGCTTAGGCCGCCCGTTGCTTTATATTGTAACCAAGAAGTTATAGATTATGACCGACGACACGTTATGTGCTTAGGGCACAGTTAGAAATTATAACATGTAGTGAAACAAAATATAAAAATATAAGGTACCTACGCTTTTCGTTAAGTAAAAATAACGATAACGTTATTGTGCTATGCGATATATTAACCGCCATTACTAAACGTACCTGCGCTACTATGTTATTATTTTTTATTTTAAATACCTACCTATGTCTGCTTTTGATCATCATACTCTGTTATAATAAAATTGATAAAGAATAAAACAATCTATCGATTTTAAAGCATTCCCATATTCGATATAATGATAGACGCTGCCATTTTTAGAAATAAACTTCTACTCACCAATCTTTGGTTTTTCTTGTTGCGGCACACCTTCAAACATCTCATCGCAAATGTCCTCCCATCGCGGTAGCATGCGGGCGGGTCCGGGCGCGGGACGCGGATGGCGTTATACGGGCTCTACCGGGAGCGGGTCGCGTGCGCACCAATCCGCGTCGCTGTGAAACGATGTTCTAGCACCTAACATGTGGTCCCGCTCCGGGCGCCCGTACTGACCGCCCGTACGGATCGTCCGTAAAGCAGTGAAACCAGCCTTAATCTGAGGGTACTTTGTATCTTTAACTCCAAACTTAGAACTGCTGTATGTGAACTACACAAATATTAGTCTTGCGCCAGGATTTAACCCGCTATCTGGAACACTTCAGGCAGCCACTATTTATAGCCAAGGATGTCAGTGACTCAGATAGAATAAACGGTCTGCAAGGATGGGTTTGTTAAGCCGGGTATCCACTTAGGTTCGCCGTGGTTTGCGAACGCGCCCGCTCCGCAAACCAAACATAATGGATACGTCGTGATCGCGGAGCGCGACTGGAGCACGATCGGAGCACGGCGGAGCGCTCGGGAAGCGGTTTTTTGCGCGATCTCAAAGGGGAGCGCAGTTTGTTGATTGATGTTGCAGCCTAAGTGTGTACACTGTACACGTTCACGTTCGCGGAGCACACAGTGTTCGCAAACCACGGCGAACCTAAGTGGATACCCGGCTTTAGGTGTTGGAATGGCTGAGTTTTGTATAAACTTGCTAAAAACCTACTGTCCGTGAATAAGTTTTGACTTGAAAGAGTATGAATGTTAAAAAGAATGTGTGAGTGCTTTAGACATCGCTGTTCGCGTAAGAACCACAACATGAGTCCACAGGCCACAGTTATGAGTAAAGGTATAGAATAAAGGTAGGTTTAAAAAGAAACGTGAAAAACACTATGCTTAGGTAATTAACCAAAGGGGTGAAATAACAGAATGAGTTTGTGTACATACCTTTTTTATTATTATTTAGTAAATGTTAAAAGTAGAAATTGTAAGATTGAAAGCAGAAAATAAAAGAATCACATAATGTTTTATTGAAACAATGGTGTCAAAGTGACTACATACGCGTCGCGGTATCATTATCAGGCTTTAAAAGGGTGTCTAAACTAGGAAGCGAATTGTAATAATCGTGGTACATTCTCGGCATTTGAAGATCTGTACTTAATTTAATAAGATCCTGTTTTTTTCGTGATGAGATTTTAAGCCGATCAGAATAAACTGGCGCTACCGGGTAAGTCACGTTATTTTTTACTCTTTTTCTTTTCAGTTGTAATGAGACAAATGGTTCATCATCAGCATACGTTGTTTTAAGAAAAATTGTAGTAGGAGTTTCCTTTCGATATTGTAGCCAAACTGCATCGCTCAATCCAATTTTGCGTCCATTAGTCAAAATATGTGGTTGGAATTGATTTTGAGAGCCAAAATCTTTGAACTCTTGGTAGAGTAAAGGGGTAACGCTATAAGGCCGCGGTTTGTTTCTAGCTAAACGAGCTATCTGCATCCATCCATCTGGACTATAGACAGGAATATTCTTTGACTTGGCTTCTATTTTTGAATGGATAGAGTCACATTTGTGTGTATGTCCTGTTTCAAAGAACATGTGATCAATAACTTGCAAAGTCGGATGTTCAGCAACTGTCAACAGACACATGGAAGAGAAATGATAATTCTTTTGCTGTCCAGGATCATTTTTACACACTTTATGTTATCTTTGCTCATTATATACTTATAAATACAGGTGGATATTTCTATGCTCCCACGTTTTCCTTCTGTCTCATCCCACATGAAGCATTCAACATCTTGATTACCCAAATTATAAATAGTTAAATTATAAACAGCTAACTTTCTCACGTAAAAAAATGGCCCCGCTGCTCCCTTAGGGGTATTAAGAACCGCTTCTAAATCAAAGTTAAACGAAAGGACTGTGTAATCATTTTGGGCTGCCTGTTGATCACGGTTTCTACATTTGCGTGCTTCATCTCGTCGTTTAATGTGCATTGTATGAGCTTCTTTTTTAGCCACTTTCTCTTTATCACTCATTTCATTAAATGCAAGACATTGCTTGCATAAATCTTTTTTAGGTTTATGAAAGCTGAGTTTATATTCGCTAAAAATCAATCGATATTTTTCTAGAGAATACGGTTTAGTTCGTGTGCCTTGGCATTTTTTTTTATACTCTTCATACATGATACTAATATTAAGATTAGATTCCAAATATTGAACTTCAATATCACGTCGACAATAATGTGACTCAACTACCGGAAATGAAAGAATGTGATCCCGAAAAAATTGATCATCTAACTGAGTTATCTTATTTGGTGGAGTTTTCTTGCCTCGATTTTCAGGTAATAAATTACCTTCTGGCCCAAGTTTTTTTAAGGCGCCTTTTACAAAGCTCCCAGTAATGTTAAATGTATCGAGAAAAAACTGTCTGCAAACAACTTTCTTCTCGCCGGAAACAGACAATGTATAGATTTGGGTAAAATGTCTTCGCGAAGGTCCTTGAGTTGTGGCTCTAATTTTCTTGTTTTGTGTAACATGGTTAATAATAAATTGTCGTTGAAGCTCTAAACTACCAAAGCAGCGAAAATTGCTGTAAATTGTAGCTCTAACGTATTCTGGTACCATAGAAATACATTGATGTTTAGGAGATACTGAACACTTAGCCTCTTGCAATGGTCTAGCTTGGATTTGTTTACCCTTTCTAGTTTTTGTATATTTACTTGCCATTTTGAGGGATCTTTAATTTTGCGTTTTTTCGGTAGCGACTCATCATTATTTGGTTCATTTTGTGGAGGCTCTGGTGGTAACGTCATTGCTTCAGTATCTAATATGGATATATTTTCATCGGCAAAACACTGATTTTGTAATAAGGAAATCGAAATATTGTCATCTTCACTACTAGAATTCACATGTAAATTATTGCCAAGTATAACATAATCTGGGTCTTTCACTGAGTCATCATCATCACTGTCGCTTATTTCGCCCATTAATGTATTAAGCAGTGTACTTGTTCCAGGGGACACAAGTGGTAAAGGTGAATCTGTATGAGTTAGAGTAGAATATTCTGGTGCTTCAATGCCTCGTTCACCCTCCTCACAAACATTTCTTGGTGTTATAGGTGAATATGTTGGTGCCAGATTCACACGTTACTCGATCGATACTTACTTCCTAATCAGCCCAAAACGATAAATTAATAAATGCTGGCACATTGTAGCAGATTTAATTCTTTTTATTTCTATGCTCTGTTCACATCTAATAACCGCATCTATTGAGATACCTATTACCTAAATAATTTTCTGAAAAATGATGCACTGTCCTTTGAATAAAAAGTACCTATAGTAGGCAAGATATCTAACATAAGAAATAAACTTTGAAATTTTGAATCACACGAAAAAAACACAAGATTTCTTCAAGCCATTGTAACTAATATGCCAATACATGCGTAGGTATTAACTCATAATAATTATGTATTAGCCTATAAACGACATGAATTCTTTTATACCCCTTCACCATACATCAGCCAATTTATGTGTGCAACTTATCTCAAGCAACTTATTAAAGTTATGTGTTATATTAATTTCAATCAAATCATCACAAAAAGCAGGTTAGTAATCCCGATTAACCCTTAAGGTAGATTTGTATAGTATACTATACACTAAAATTAAAAAAATATTCTCGGAAAACAGATACTTTAAAATAAAATTTTGTTACCAAAAAGTTATTTCAGAACGCACCTCTTATAGATGATAAATAAACAAAAGTATTAGCTATGGTAAATTTGACAGTTGTGACGTAAATGCGAAACCATGCGGAGGAATCTTGTTCACGTCAAGGTAAAATTTATTATAATTTCTTATTCACTATAAAAATCTATTATTTGTGTTGTGAATTCAAATAACAAATGTACTAAACTCAAGCTAATGCTAAATTATCTAAGTAATATACTAATTTTCATCGCTTTTTACGAACATAACCTTGGGTGTATAGCATACCATACATTGCGACTGTTTGCTAAAAAAGCATCTTGTTTGTGATGTATATTATTCTATACACTGCCAACTAATGGGTGATGGTGATGTCAGTACTATAGTTTTACTTTGATCGACGTTACGTTTTTACGTTTACGTTTTTGTTTTACTTTTCGGTCATTTTTTTTTATTCCTTTTTTCTTGCATGGTGTGGGCCTTTCTTTCATGCTTGCTTTTAACAACTTTGTTCTAGCCTGGACAGCGCGATCGGTGCAGACGCATATTATCACTCATTCCTAAATTTAATGCTTCTTCCGACGTCAGTGATGCCACGAGCAATGAAGAAGAGGTGAACAGTCGCGACTCGTCGCCTGCTCCATCTATAAATTCATCTTTAGAAAGACTAGATTTCAATAGCCCAGATCCATCCAGTAATAATTCTTATATAGAAAACTCATATGAAGATTATCTATCGATTCCCATAGATTCTCAAAGCTCTGAAACTGCGGCCGATGTCTGCGAAGATCCACCACCACTCACCCCCGTTCTTTCGACAGTATTTCCTTCCGATACGCAATGCAATTATAATGCTATACCTTCTATCGCATCGCTACCCTCCTTGCCATCAGTTCAACCGTCGCCGTCGACGCCACCACCTACATCAACACGCGTCCAAAGAAAACGCATAGTTCCTATAGTTGCTGCTAACAGGGTAAAAAGACGAAACATACAGAAATTCAAACTTTCTTTTCAATGGACTAAGAGAAGGTTTCAACATGCAGCTGAAATATCTGATCAATGCTTCAACGAAACTGTTCCATCAAATTGGTCAGCGGTAGACTATTTCTATCGATTTTTCCCTAAAGACCTTATTACTGATATAGCAAATAACACTAATTTATATAGCGTTCAAGAAACTGGAAAGTCAACAAAAGAAGATATAGTTGACTTTTTGGCCATCAATATATTGATGGGAGTTGTTGTTATGCCATCTTACAAGGACTATTGGAAGGCCAGTTATCTTATTTTTTTTTTATTTTTTTTTATTTAGGAAAACAAACAATTGCGTAACAAAGCTTAAAACTAAACACATGTAGTACAATATATTAGGTAGTTACACAACCAGCACCGTTTTCCACATAATAATTTTTACATGGCACAGGTTGACTTACGTTGCTATAAACATGTTGTTCTATAAAATATATATTTCTAATTAACACTATTTATTCTAAATAACCTAAACAATGGATTAGATTACTTTTTATTTTCAGAAGCAGTAAGTTTAGTATACAAAGAAATTTTAAACTGATATTGTGATAAATAAAATAAGTCCAGATCAGTAAAGTTATCATTATAGGATTTCATTAGCCGTCGCAAAGGAGCACGGTCGCCTGCATTAGTTTTGCTTGAATTAGGAGCAAATAAACAATGTGAATAATTATCACGAATACGTTGTGAGCGGCTTGGTGTGCGAATATATATCTGGTTCATGAGTTGATTACAATCAAAGTGATTGTGACAAATTTTGTAGAGTAAGATTTGATCAAGAAACAGTCTTCTTGAATTTAGGGATGTCATTGAGAACTTGTCTTTAAGGATGCGATAGGAGGCGAAATTATGTGAGCATCTGTAATTAGTACTTCGAAGATATTTTCTCTGTACAGTCTCGAGTTGATCACTATATTTTAAATAAAATGGGTTCCATACAGGTGTAGCATATTCCAGTTGTGACCTAATCAATGTTTTATAAAGTAATAAGTATGTGCCCGGACGTCTAAAAGAGGTGCATGTTCTCATGACAAACCCGTAGAGTTGGTAGGCCTTGCTTACGATGTTGTTAATGTGGATATCCAGGTGAAGTTAACTGTCAAAGTGTATACCAAGATCTTTAATTGTTGAACATCTTTCTAGAGGAGTGTTGCAGAGGGTGTAGGAAAAATTTACAGCATTTATGTTCTTAGTGAAAGAAATTATCTTACATTTAGGTATGTTGAGTTGTAATTTATTCATAATACAATAATCAGATAAACGGTTAAGATCTTGCTGAAGTTTTTCACAATCTGATGAGGCATTAATACTACGATAGATTTTTAGGTCGTCAGCGTAAAGAAGAAAGTGAGAGTGTTTAAAACAGGTGTGTATATCGTTAACAAATATTACAAACAACAGGGGGCCCAAGATTGAACCCTGAGCCACGCCAGAGGATACTTTTATGGCATTCGAAGAGAACCCATTGATTACAACTCTCTGTGTTCGGTTTGTTACGTATGAGGTGAACCAACGCAAAAGATTACCACGGATGCCATTATACGCAATCTTTTGAAGAAGAATACAGTGGTCCACCTTGTCAAAAGCTTTGCAGAAATCTGTGTAAACTGAGTCAACCTGTATTCGTTTATCTAAATTCTCAAACAAAAAGTTGGTGTATAACATCAGATTACTTATAGTAGAGCGCTTTTTAACAAATCCATGTTGCTCAGGTAATATGGTGCTGTGTAGATAAGGGTAAATGGCATTATGGACTAGTCGTTCTAATACTTTGGACAAGGTGGATAACAAAGATATAGGGCGGTAATTGGTAACTTCTGTTTTATTGCCATTTTTAAAAACGGGTATAATATTTGCAGTCTTCCATGTATCAGGCACAATACCTTCACGTAAACTACGGTTAAATAAAATAAATAGAGGTATGCTAATAGAATTGGCAGTGTGCTTAAGGAAAAATGGCGGCAATCCATCAGGCCCCGCCCCCTTAGTTATATCAAGTGATTTTAAGGAGTCTACTATCATGTCCATAGTGAAGAATAAATTCGTTATAAAAATGTCTGAGGAATTATTAATGGTATTAAAGTCAGAAATAATATTATCACTTCCTTTTTCGTACACAGAGCCAAAAAAATTAATGAAGAGATTACATATTTGCCCAGGCTCAGTACCCTTTTCTTTTTCAAATGTCATATTACCCGGAATGGATGATTTATCTTTTCGACTATTTATATATGACCAAAATACTTTAACATCTTTTTGAATACCTTCTTCTATTGATTTTATATATGTATTAAAGCATTCAGAAGACAATTTTTTAAACCTTGTCCTAAGTACAGAAAACTCATTATAGTCCGATCTATTACCATACTTTTTCCACTTAATCCATAAGTTGTCCTTATTTTTAAAAATATGAATAAGTGGACGTGAAAACCAGACGGGATATTTACTATTTTTAAACGGACGCAGAGGGACATGTTTCCTAATAATTAAATAAATTGTTTCATAAAACCAGTTGATGGCAGGTTCAAATTGTAAGTTATTTATAATTGTCCAGTCAACGTTTTTAATGTCATTGTTAATATCTGAGTAATTGGCTTCTATAAAACGATATTTAGGTAAAGAAGTACGAGCCATAGGTTTAACGAGCGATTTAATAGGAATAAATGTGACAAGCGGAGGATGAAAACTGTCTATAGGCACTAAAGAGTTAAGTGGGGTTTCACAAACGCAGTCGTCATTGTTAGAAATGACTAGATCCAACGTACGTCCTAGCAAGTTTTTGATATGATTAAACTGTTTACAATTAATGGCATTTAAAAAATTAGACATAAGAACCTCAGTGGGGCCGCTACCTATAGATATATTCGGAAGCATAGATGACGTTGAACCGAATGGGACCCATTCTATGTGTGGCAAGTTGAAGTCACCAAAAATATATGTTTGGTCAATACCAGTGCATATGATTTCATTTTGTAACGCATTGAGAAATGTCTGATAATTCTGTAAACTTAGGTTAGGTGGTATGTATAAGCCACATACCAGGTGAGCTTCCCCTGGCTTAGCGGAGTTTAACTTTAGTACTATGTAGTCTATGCTAGCAGAGATTGAGCAGTTATCATCGTCACCATGGGGCGCAGAGGTGAGTGTAAAACGAGCGACGTGCAGGCTATGACGTAAAGCAATCAGGACTCCGCCACCATCGGCCTTACCAGATGCCAAACGATTTCTATCACATCGCAACACTTTATACCGGGAGTCCACCAGTTCATTATCTACAATACTAGGCACTAACCAAGTTTCCGTCAGAACAATAATGTCATAACATTCCGATAAAATGTTATTATATAAAGTATTAAGTTTAGTCCTTAAACCTCTGCAGTTTTGATAATAAATGCTGATGTTATCGATCATTGTAAAATTTAAAAATGTGTATTTTTATTACTTTAAGATATATAAAAACGAATGTAAGGTTATGGTAGATCAAAACACTGTATAAAGTTCGTGTAAGGACGGGTAATAAAACGTAGCTATTACTTACCTGGAATACCACAAACAACCACTGAACAATCATAATTGTTACCATTTCCTGAACACTATAGTATGTACAAGCACTAACGTAATAAGAATTGAGAATATATTCGCACATAGACAAAAATATTAACCTGGAGTTATGTAGGAACATAATACGTATTATAACTAGCTGCTGCAATTTATACCCACATATAAGATAATTAATATACCGAAAATAGTTGGAAACTATGCAATTATCGTAATGTTGCAGTAATAATATACTAATAGTTGTATATAGTTCAATAATATAGTTATGAAAATAAGTTTTAGCTAAATAGTGTTCACAAATACTATAAGACATAAAACAATTGGCGGTAGAATTAAAATAGTTTAACATTACACTGATACGTGTCAGGCAATCGTGCATCGCGGCCGGGCTCATAGAACGAGATAAGGAACAGAGTCGGCATGAATTATAATATTGTAATTTTATAATTATTTTATTTTAGATATTGTGTATACAATAATAACTTTACCGACTGGCGAAGTGGAGTGTAAACGATGTACAAAGTTAGGTTTGTTTATTGACTTGTGGTTTGATTTTTGATATCTCCTGTTCAGAACGCACTGAAAAGATGGGTGACATTTCGTTTTGTCGAACGAGAATTGCGCCGTGTTTGATCCATACAAAACGGTATCCGTTCTGCTGTGCTGCTTCTCTTGCTTGCCGAAATAATTTTTTTTATTTTTGAATGTCAGATGCTCATTTATGTAGATCTTCTGAGGGGGACCCTGTATGTTTAGCTGGTCCGAAGAGATACCTTTTACCCGACGGGCAGCTGATAAGAAGTTATCTAGTACTGCTTGACTACAGAATTTTACCACAACGTTTTTCGGTCTCGATGTTTTAGGGTTTTTCTGAGGAACCCTGTGAATCGTAACTATGTCATGGGATGCAACTGGATTCTTTATTAAATCAGCAATATTATTAAGTAATGCATTCAGATTTTCACCTCTTTTTTCTGGCAAATTACTTACTTCCACGTTACAGTTTCGTGATTTTTGCTCAATTGCTTCTAATTGAGCTTCAAGCACAGCAATCTTTGGTTCACATGTTTCCACTTTTTTTTCAACCACGGTTACACGGTTTTGTACTTCACTAGTTATATTCTTAAGGTCTTCATATTTTTCATTAAAAAACTTCATGGACGCTTTCATATCATCTATGTTATTCATAAGTATAGAGAATTTATCGTCTTGTTTCGCAAACCCTGCCTCGAGCATTTTTGAGATGTTTTGTTGAAAATGTTCGAAATCTTGATGAGATGTGTTTTTTCGGTAAGTCACAAAAGGGGGCGGTGATTCCTGATCAATAAGCGAGTTGTCAACACTCATTTGTCCATCTTGACACGACTCTTGACTATTCTCAGCTTGACGAAAAGTTTCATTTAGTGTTGTCATTATTATGTCTACACTGTCTATTCGTTAATAGGTCTGTGCAAAGTACTCGCTACTCGGTCGGCTCTCGGTTAAACACGCACACACAAGCGAATGACTAGTTAGCGAGACAGAACGAACGACAACCTGCCGACACGACTGCGAACGACGGAATGATGAAATGTTATCGTTACGGCAAGATTGCAGATGTTATGCCAATCAAAAGGTTTCAACAACTAAGGCGGTATTTACATTTTACAGACAATACGCAAGCTGACGAGACCGATCGTTACTACAAACTACGTCCTCTCCTTGAGCGAGTCAGAGCCCAATGTCTTTCCATTGAAGAGGAGAATGCTTTCAGCGTAGATGAAATGATCATCCCGTACAAGGGCAAAAAAGCTGGTTCTCGACGGCAGTATAACCCAAACAAACCATGCAAATGGGGTTTTAAAAATTTGGTACGGGCAGGGGTCTCTGGAATCGTATACGATTTTATGTTGTATGCCGGCGACGATACCTTTAGGGGCATCCAGTTTGAACCTGATGAGGAAAATCTTGGCATTGGAGCAAAAACAGTGTTGGCTTTATGTAAGACCATAAAAAACAGAGCTTGTGTCGTCTACTTTGACAATTGGTTTACGTCTCTCGAACTTGTATATTTGTTGAGGCATAATTATGGCATATTTAGTTTAGGTACTGCCAGAAAAAATAGGCTTCAAGATGCCAATGCCTTATTGTTGTCAGACAAAGCTTTGCAGAAAAAAGGGCGGGAGTCTTATTGTCAAGCAACTTGCAATAAAAATAAAATTGCTATCGTGAAATGGTTTGACAATAAGCCAGTTACTTTGGTTAGCTCATATGTCGATGCTTACCCCGTCGACAAAGTAAAGAGATTCCATAAGGAATCAAAAGGACGCATAGACGTACCTTGCCCACAAATAGTGAGACACTATAATAGGCATATGGGTGGAGTCGATCTGGCTGACATGATTATTGCCTTGTATCGAACTAGCATGAAGACACATCGTTGGTACCTAAACATATTTTCTCAATTATTGGACATATGTATAAACAACGGTTGGCTTCTTCGCCGCCGCCATTACCGATCTAGCAACATAAAGAAAAAAGATGACCATCTCAAGCAGTTCCGATATGAGGTGTATGCTGGTCTTGTAAGAAGCAACCGACAAATGGCGACAACTTCAGGCCGGGATTCGGTGGCTGAAGATAAAAAAATAAAGAAACCAGCAACTGAAAGGCCCATAGATGCCATCAGATATGACGCTGTTGATCACTGGCCGGAACACACCGAGTATCAGAGGTGCAAATATTGCAAAAAGGGTCAAGCAAGTACTCGTTGTACCAAGTGCAATGTCCATCTTTGTTACGTGGCTAAAAGGAACTGTTTTGTAGCTTATCATAAGCACTGATATCATTATTTTATTAAACTTTGAAGCATATTTTGTTGTTGTATTGTTTTGATCAAGCTATGTCCCAAGTGCATTTTGTATATTATGCTATACACCTCTTACACATGAGAACAACTATCGTCGGGAGCAATGTATATTATAATATACACTAATTATCTCAGAATATCAGCTAATTAGTTTTTTTAGACTATTTTTCCTACCTTTATTTTAGGCCTAATAATCATATTCAGGTATTATTTTGATGTTTTATTGAGACGAAATATCATGCGACCTTAAGGGTTAAAGTAGCAAGGGTAATTCAAACTTAGAATACAAACAAATCATTTTCTTGAGCTAAAATAATATTTGGCAATTGAATAAAGTTGAAGTTCACTTACACACGAAAGCTATAAGTATGTTATTTTTATAAAAATAATCAACATTATTAAATGGCCGCTTAAACAATGAGGTTATAAAACTTTTACCTAAGTTTTATTGTTAAAAATGGAAAATGCACTTAAAAATGCATATCTAGGATATGATTCGGACCTTGAAGACGCGGGTGAGTGATTTTATTATAAGATTTTATCAACTTAAAACATATTTTTGCTTTAAGTATTGTTAGGGTTGGTATTACTATAATTAGGCATTTACCAATGAGATAGAAAATGTAGTCTACATTTTGTGCCTATTTTGAGTTATTATTAGCTTGTCATAAACCATGAATTCAATTTGCTGCAATGATGCAGATTTAGTTCCAGGTTTTATTAAGTTTTATTTATACCTACTAACAAATATTAAGTTTTATTTATACCTACTTTTTGTTTTAGATATAATTCCCAATTCACCAAATTGTAGTCCAACAGATATTTTGGAGTGGAAACATATCCAAATTATTGGCTATTACTAACAATGTTGTGTGTTATGGGGTAATGGAATAGGAGCCAGTGAATAAAAATGTTTTCAGTTTATTAAAGTTGGTATTTTGCCTGTTGGTTATAGTAGTTGTGTACACATACATACTGCGATTGGTCAAGCATACTCGGTTGTATGAATTCAAAGAATTTTCTTTTGCTGGTTCTTCGTCTAGGTGGAGTCATTCGATTTAATGCCTGAGCTGCACAAAGTACTTGCTGTTGTCAGAATAGTTTCTGAAAACAATCTAATTGTTAAATTATTAAATGACTTCTTCTAAAACTTTTTGATTTTGGATAAATAAATGTGTAATGCTTTATGAATGTTCTTATAAAATTTGATTACTATAATGCTTTGTTTTTAATGTTATTTGTATTGATGGTGATGGTATTTCAGTGTTATAATTGCTGTAATTTTTAGGTTATTCACAACTGACGCAATTACCTGATGTTAATACAAGCAAAATTGACTCACGAAGCTGCCCTTCTACTAACAATCCAATGCCAAGTAACATATCTGCTGTATCAAGCGTTGAGGCACCACTTTTTTCTCCTATAACACCTTTAGCTTATTTGAATAGCTTTGTAGTCACTCCATCACCTTTATATGATCCCCTAACACCAAAGCCACAGGAAGTGTTGCCTGATACCTGTTTAGTTGTTACAAATTCTGTACCAGAAGTTGAGGGCATAAATACTCATAATGATGTGCGTCAACCATCCCCTATACCAGCTATGTCTCCAGACACTAGAAAAAAAATTAATATTTTAAACGAACCAGATTTTATTGAATATAGTGATGATTCTGTTCGGGATCCAGATTTTCAACCAGAGATTGAGAATGACGACAATAGTTTTACAAAATCATATTGTATAACCATAACAGAAGCTCTCATACATAATGCTCAAAGTTCCAACATAAGTGCGAATCATACGATTGATAATTTGCCAACATCCGAACACACAAACATTGTTAACCAAAACAATATTACTGATCAACATCAGCATTCACCGGATATTCAACAATATAATGAAGAAATTGAATGTAATGACAGGAACGTTTGTACTGTGGGAAGACCAAAACGAGGACGTAAACGTAAAGCACTGTGTCCTCGAGAGGATGTAAGAGAAAAAAAATATCGCAACCTGCCATACTATAATAGAAATAATAAAAAAATTGATTCAAAGACATTTATCGATTACCTACAAATGCAACTGTAAAAAACAATGTTCAGAATTGGTATCAAAGGAAGCAATTGAATTTAATAAATATATGACTTTAGGCTCATTCGAAGCTCAGTTAATTTATTTAACATCATGTATTGCAGAAAACCCTAAAAAACGACAATATCTGATTCAAAATAGTACTAAAAACAAGAAACGACAGTATAGTCGTCCTTACAAATTATGTGGAATTAATGTGTGTAATGATATGTTTATGAATACCTTGCAAGTTTCTACCCAAAAAATTAATACAAGTTTGAAGAAAATGCGCAGTGGAGAAATGATTAAAGATAAGAGAGGAGAAGCTATGGCAGGATGGAACGCAGTTTCTGGTGAAACTTTAGAAAGAGTTATTAATTTTATTAACAGATTCCCGAAATACGAGTCGCATTATAGACGTAACAAAACTGAGGCTATGTATTTAGCCCCTGGTATGACATTACTCAAAATGTACGAATTATATCAGGATGAACTTAAATCAATGCCAGGTACACATAACGAAAAACAGTGCAGCCTAAGCACGTTTAAAAGAATTTTCTATAAAAAATTTAATCTTCGATTTAAAACACTCAAAAAAGACACCTGTAATAAGTGCGATGCTTATGCAATCGCAATTAATAACAACCTCGACCAGAATGTAAAATTACTTAAAGAAGAAGAGCATAGAAAACATTTAGAATTGGCGGAAGGATTGAGGGCTCAAATGAATGCAGATTTTGAAAAAGCCAAATTAAGAAGAAATGTCGAATGTCTTACCTTTGACTTAGAGAAAACTTTACCACTGCCGAGAATTCCTACAAATGTCATTTTTTTATAAACGGCAATTATGGGCCTATAATAGTGGGATACATGCGGCGTCTAATGATAAGGGATATTGTTTTGTTTGGGTCGAAGGTGAGGCGGGAAGAGGAGCACAAGAAGTGGGTTCATGTTTGCTGAATTATATAAAAAACGAGTTGCCTGATGATACTGAAGAACTTATATTGTGGAGTGATTCTTGTGGAGGACAGAACCGGAATATAAAACTTACCCTAATGATGAAAGCTGCACTATATTCACACCCTAATCTGAAATCAATATCTATGAAATTTTTAGAACCCGGCCATTCATTTCTACCTAACGATACGGACTTTGGTAAAACTGAAACACGCCTTAAACAACATTAAAGAATTTATACTGTAGACGATTACATTGATATCATGAAGAGTTGTAAAAAAATTAATCCGCTAAAAGTAATCCGAATGAAAACAGAATTTTTTTTAAGTTGCAATATGTTAGAAAAACAAATAGTAAATGGAAAAACTTTTAAAACTAAGAATAAGGTTAGTTGGCTATCAACTAAAGAAATTTTGTTGAAGAAAGAGTATTAAAACTCTATTTTTATGAAGAGTGGCCTGAATGGCGAGTTTCAAGAACTGGATATAACCAAAAATGTCAGAAATCAGGCTGGAGCAGATTTTAACATAGAACGGCTAGTACCACTGTGGCCACAAGGCAAAGAAATTGCCCAGGCAAAAGTGGATGATGTAGTCAGCATGATGCATTTAATACCAGCTGATTGTCACGACTTTAACAACAAAATAAAGGGAAATAAAGGGTAGAAGTGGTATAGTACCGGATATTGATGGCATCGATGGACTCGACTTCGAAATTGAGTTGCAGGACTAAATTGATTTTTTTCATTATATTAGAGATCCTATTCCTTATATTTTCTTATTTAATTTATATTACAGCACGTTTAAAAATTGTTTTGCTCTATCCCTTAAACCTTTTCTTTGGTATATATCAGAAATTGAATGGTCCTTTTAGACCATTTACACATAATGAAAAATACTAGTAAATTTTGTCATAACTAATATAGATTCAATTACTTGATACATTATTTTTTGCCAAAATGTACCAAGAGCATTAATTTTCAATTACTAATAAACCTAAATTTAATAGTTAAACAAATTTTACATGAATCCAACCTTTAAAGTAAAAGGCATAAAATGACATTAAAAAATATAAAATTTAGTTACTTGCAGAATGTGTAATTACAACTCAAACTTTAAACGTCATTTTCTCGAAATCAATTTTGTGCAGTTGGTACATTTTGGCATAACTGGGTCCAATTTTGCTTGAAAGTTCATATTTAAAATACAGACTTTTGAAAAAATGTCGTAAAAAGCACAACGAAAACAAATATAATACACTCGTGGACAAATTTAGAGGAACGCAAAAAAAGGTTTAATATTTCACGTTGTAATTATCCTACATACAAATATTGTTAAATCCTATTTAAAAAACAATGTTTTGGAATTTATTATTTTCGTATTTCATTAGTTTTTTTCTGTAATTTTTTTAATTTACTAGTACGAAAATGTTTGCTAAGTTTGAATTTAAGTTTAAATTTAGATATTGTTTTAATTTTTGCCTTGACTATCTTGTTTATCGTATTGAGGGTGAGTTGTTACTGCAAATAAACTGAGAATGCCAGATCTAAACGCCACTCAAGTTGCTAGGGCTGTTACTTCAATTGAAACTGGGCACACCTATCAACATGTGGCCCAAACATTAGAAGTATCAAAATCCGTGGTTCACTGAGTTGTCAAGAGGTATCAGCAGACCGGACAGTATACGAGACTCGCAGGACAAGGACGAAAAACGAAAACTGTGGCCAGAGATGACCGGTTCATCGTTACCAGTGTGCTTAGAAACCGGACCTTAACTTCTTCTGAGGTGAGAACAAAGCTCCAAGAGGTTCGAGGAATTACGATAAGCACAAAAACTGTAAGAAGAAGATTGAAATCATCAGGCATAAATTCCCACTTGCCTGCTAGAGGCCCCCTTCTTTTCTCGCCCCACACCATCGAGTAGCTCGAGTAAATTTTGCTCGCAATAACGAATACTGGAATGACGAAGCTTGGAGTCAAGTGTTGTTCACAGACGAGTCCAGATTTTGCCTGAAGCCTGATGATGGAAGGATTAAAGTGTGGAGACGCCCAGGAGAGAGGTACGCTCAGTGCAACATTATTGGAAAAGAGGCTTATGGTGGAGGGTCAGTTATGGTATGGGGAGGTATTTGTATGGGGGCACGTATGGAACTCTACGTCATTGAGAATGTGTCTCTAACAGCGATACGCTATGTAACAGATCTTGGAAGAAATTGTAATGCCATTTGCCCCTGTTATAGGGGATGGATTTGTTTTTATGCATGATAATGCACGTCCTCATACTGCGGCCGTAGTTTTCGAATACCTTCGAGCCTTCGAGCGGTCACGAAATATTACGCCATATGTTTGAACATATGGCGTAATACCCAAGTGTTCGCATACGAAACGCACGTGCGGTCTAAGGGCTCCCGCACACGGGACACCGGCCACAACCACAAAACGCCGCCACTGGCATATTTCCTGTAATTTTCATATATTTTATATGGACTCGCCGCACACGGTTGGCGACGAGGCGGCGGCGCGGCACCCCGCCCGGCCCGTGCTACAGTATCCCTGTTTTACCTTATATGTTAATGTGCGCGTACGCTCAAACCGAAAACGGCACTTTTCTGTGAAGACGTCCTAATGTATTATTACTATTGTGGTTTGATGGTAACTTCTAAAATTCCTGTCATAAATCGACAAATGCGGTACCGTTTGAAGCATCTCTATTGTTTGCTGGTTAGGTTATATTATGAAGTCACATGGAAATGATTTTGGCGCCCTCTAGAGGACTCTGTACTTGACTTAGTGTAGTGGGGAATATTGAGAGCTGAAATGACAGCAAGCCGGTTTGTACTGTTTCTTTTATCTTCATAAACCAATCACATATCTATCTTGCTAGGAAAGTTTACCTTCTTTTATAAAATACTCAGCAAATAAATCCCTGGTATTACTTGCCTGTCTAATATTTTGTTCAGTCTGCTGCCTAGGTAATGAACCCGAGAAACCATTAATTACTAATGTATCTATGTCTCTGTAACATCACGTTTTCTTATAAAATTATGAAGTAGACATGCCGCCTTGAGTATTATCTGCGCAAGTTCCATTTTAACGTTAATGGGTCTGTGAAATAGCCTAAACTTATTAGACATCATTCCAAATGTGCATTCTATGTAACGTCTAGCCCTAGAGAGACGATAATTAAATATTTTCTGTTTACATGATGAGTTATCACGAGCATACGGTCGCATCACATGCGATGATAAACCAAACGCCTCGTCTCCCACTATAACAAATGGTAACTTAGGTCTCACATTAGACTGACTGGCTTCATCTGCACAAATAATAGGTAATTCTTGAGGATCGGGTACATCTAAAGTTTCATTGTCAAGTCTGGCATATAGTTGACTCTTTTTGAAAATAGCTGCATCGGAATTACTTCCGCTCGCACCAACATTGATGCATGTAAAATTATAATCAGCGTCACACATCGCAAAGAGTACTATGGAAAAATATTTCTTATAATTGACCGCCTTGGTGGTCCAGTGGGTTCAGTATGCGCCTGCTGTGCACGAGGTTGTGGGTTCGATTCCCACACAGGGACAAAACTTTGTGTGACCCACAAAGAGTTGTTCTGAGTCTGGGTGTAATTTGTGTCCGCTAATTGTATGTTTGTAAAGTCCCCCGCGACACAGAGCTTATTCTCTAGTGCGGGAGTTGTCTTTTTAAAAAATAAATAAAATAATTAAAATTCATTGACCCATTCCGCGGTGGACAAATTATTCGTATGTGCTTCCCATCAATTGCGCCTAGGCAGTTTGAGAAATTTGCATTGGCGAAAAATCCTTGTGCGATTTCTTTCCATTTGCTCTCACTAGGCGTGGGAATGCATTCATATTTCAAATCAATGACAATAGCACTAAAAACTTGTCTTACTATTTGGCTTCTCGTGGCTATTCCTATAAAGTAGGAAAAATGTAGATCAGTAAATGTGTTCCCAGTTGCCAAATATCTGAAAAAAAAAAGTTATGTAAACCTTGACAAATAATTGATTCTGTAAATTGGTAAAATGGTAGATTTTTGCATATAAAAATTTCAAAAATATATGGACAAATTTGTCATTTTACTGAATCGAATTATTTTTCAGTCCATATTTTTTTTTTTTTTTTTATACTACCTAGGTGACAAACAAGCATACGGCCCGCCTGATGGTAAGCAGTTACCGTAGCCTATGGACGTTTGCAACACCAGGGGTGTCACTCACGCGTTGCCGACCCTTTAAAAACCTTATAAATCCTTTCTTGAAGAACCCCATGCTATAGTCTCTTGGGAAAACCTATACAAAGTTAAATGTCTAGTATGCGCCGAATAGTGGTTGGAACAGCTATTCTTTGGAATAAGTATACAGTAAAAATTAATATACTTATATATTATAACTTTTTTTTATATGGAATATGGAACACCAAATTCAATCATTGAATAACGTCTATCAGCAGGAGTCGATAGGTACCAATAATGAGAGTAACTATGATAGTATGTCACCATTTGGTGATGAGTTATCGAATCAAACTAACCAAACCGATCAAAACTACTTTAGCAATGATACCATAGTGTTGAACCAAACACTTCACAATACTTCAGAAGGTGACGAAAATAGCTTCTCTGCTTTAGTAAATCAAGACATAGTGGATACTACTACTAGTGGAACTGATAGTCTGCATCATAATTCGAATATTGATCAAGAAACTTTGCTGTGAAATTAATATTGTTGAATTTGTGGTTTTTAATAAAGATTCTGTTATTTTGAATTAAGAAACTGTGATTTTGAATAAAGAAACTGAAGAATTTGTGATTTTGAATAAATATTTTGTGAGTTTTAATAAAGAACTTGTGATTTTTAATAGTTTTTTGTTACCTGCAGATTTATCTCTGTACGGTCTTTCACATAAGTCACTGAAACCTATTATGTGCTTAAACGTGTAATATTCAATTCACCACTGGCAGACTACTATTGTTCGCAATAATACTCAAAGTGGCAGAGGGTATTTAGATGATGAAGTAATTATAAAAATACTGCTAAATAGTGCCATTAGTAAAATAGTTACTCTATTATTTTTATACTGCAACGATGTTTAGATGGATACTCAGGCTCAGTATACATAGATTAGTGAGTCTATAGTGATTTCAAGCACTGAGCCTGAGCCTACCTAGTGAGGTATTAATGTTAAAAGGTCTCACTTTCATATTGTGATTGCAAGGTATAGAACGAGTTACCATTAAATTCAATATTAAAAAATTTGAAAAAGTACACCCGCGAGCCTGACCAGTGCCGGATTAGCCATATAGCAAGAGTAGCAAATGCTATGGGCCCCACGAATTTGGGGGCCCGGCGCTCTAACGCATGTTAAAAGTATTATCTCTAATTTTGCCCATATTAAATCCAGAAAAATTTATTTGTAACAGTTTTGTTTTATTTAATACCCTGAACTTCCAAAGAACCGAAAGCAAACTAAGGGCAGACAGAATTTACTACAGGCCCCGCGCTGGCTTAATCCGGCACTGATCCTGACAAACAAATGAACACTCTAAAAACATTTTAGGAATTTACTTACCTTAAAGCAACAGATAGACGTTCCGTTGGGTGGATGGAAATTTTTGTCGAATTGTATTTTTGTAGTCTGTGTTCAATTCTTCCAAAAAATTCATCAAAAGTACGAATAGACATTCGAAAATAACTCGTAAACTTCCGTTCATTCATTCGTTAATTGCCATAGTGCGTGGCAAACATTCCAGCAAGAATCCTCCTTTCAAATAATAGGCCATATCGTGATCTTGTCTTCTTATTCCGTCTTTTGTAAATTAAGTAAATGATTAACAACTTTCTGAGTTTGTCATCCATTGTACACAACCACAACGCATAGCAGCCCGCATCATACTAGATTATAGGCTATCGGTTTTCACGCTGCGTGAAATTTTCTGCATGCGGGGCAATCCCGCACGCATGATGAAATCCGCATGAGATAAAAACACCCTTAGTTTGTTAGTTTTTTAGTTATTTATTTATTCACTCATTACAACTCCGATGTGACTGAGTTTCTCTCAATTCCCCTTCTTCTAAAGAAACTCAGTCACATCGGAGTGAGAGGCACACCCCTAAAACTGTTGGAGGACTACCTATCTGATAGAATACAGAGAGTTAAGATAAATAACTTCGTCAGTGACGACCTAACGGTCGAATTTGGTGTCACCCCAGGGCAGTGTGTACTTTGTTCTTGGTATATATAAATGGATTGTGCCAACTTCAACTTCACCAAGCCAAAATAATTACCTTCGCCGATGACACTGCTGTCCTATTCACTGGTAACAGTTGGGAAGAGCTATTTGACACCGCACAGCAGGGCTTCAACATAATTTGTGACTGGCTCAAATTTAATGTCCTAACCCTAAATGTTAGTAAAACCAAATATATGGTCTTTGCACACAAGGGCAACTTACTGCCACATACATCTATGGGAGTCGTAGCCCACGACTGCCTGCAGTCCATCACCACTTGCTCATGTCCTGGTTTGCAAAGAGTTGAAACCATTAAATATTTAGGCATAACTCTAGACCAAACGTTGACACCACATAAGGATCCTGGTGACCCGACTGCGTAAGCTTATTTATATATTTAAATCTATGAGGCACACCGCACATAGAGGGGTTATCAGGATGATTTATCTTGCGCTCTGTCAGTCCTTAGTGGAGTACTGTATAACTACTTGGGGTGGTGCAGCCAAAACCCATCTAATTGAAGCGGAAAGGGCTCAGCGTGCAATTTTAAAGGTTGGCGCCGGGCTACCCTTCAGGTACCCTACCACCCAACTGTATAAAGACTGGGACGTACTCACTGTGCGACAAACCTTTGTGTTACGCACAATACAAAAAACCCACTGCTCTCAGCATTTTAACCCTAGTCTTAACAGTAATAAACGTCGTAAGGGAAAAGGTTTGCCAAACACAGACCTTCAAAACTTCTTTGTCCCATAAGTTTACGTGTTTCTTAGGACCATTCCTATACAACACACTAAACACAAAACTTAATATCTACCCACTACTCAAAACCAGCTGTAAGATCACTGTAGCGAACCATCTTAAGACACTTGATTATCAACAAACAGAAAACCTACTCACACCGTGTACATAATACCTTACTCATCCCCTTTCATAGAATAGACCACACACAACTTCAGTCGACTGCCTTACATACAATCATTCATCATACAATATACCTACTCATTCTCACAACTTCTTACACTCACGTACATACATTCATCGCACACTCCCAACCTCCACATCGCATACACTGGTACCCACGCAGATCTCTTTCTTTCTTTCTCTATGTTTCATACTTTCCACTATTTAGACTAAGTATTTTTGTCCATATTATTATTAGTACCTAAGTAATATTAGTTATAACAAGCTGCTTACAATAAAGTTTATCTACAGCAAAATCGCCTGGTGACGTGTAACACAGATTTATTTCTAAATCTACGACATGCACCAGTCTCTCACAAAGTTTTTAAAGTGTACCTACCAATGTACTAGCAATAAGTTAAGAAGCTTTGTTAAGAGAAAATAAATTCATTTTTTATTTTATTTTTTAACTATTTTTACAGGGTTACCCTAATACAATAGTGTAGTTAGTTTGTATGATAGGGCCAAATCTTGTAAGCTAGATTTGAAGTAATTTCCGGTGTTTCAAGGAGCTGAAATTTGGTATACTGACGTAACTTCGGTGACAATGCAATAATATGGTACCATGGAGCTGGTCTGATGATGCACTCGGAGGATGGCCGTAGGAACTCTTCAACGATTTTAACGAGGACTATATTATTAGACTATATTCAGAACGTGATGATGAAGGCAGAAGATGCCTACCTTGAGCGATGGCATGCCCGACTCAATAAATTTGTGGGACGTAAAAACCCATCACTAGTGAAGGTATTAGACGTTTTAATTAAAGAAACCAAAATAAGTAGATACAGAAAACAAGTGAAAAAAAGCAATACTTATGAAGAAATCAACCACAAGATTAATTCCGCAATTGAAGATTTGTACAGAAATAATATTACAGTAGGCCATTCATCATCTCAGCCTGATAATGTCCACTGATGAACTGTCTCCCTCATATGTCTCCACAATGGCCGATCTTGAACTGCATAATGAGAAATCAGATTGAAATATTTTCGTAATTGAAGTTAAAAAAAAAAGATAAAATAGGCTTATTTAGTAACTAGTTATGAAACAGGGAAGGAAATTTCCTTTTTCGTAGCTGGTTATGAACAGTGAAGGATATAATCCTATTTAATAACTAGTTATGAACAGTGAAGGATATAATCCTATTTAATAACTACTTAGTTATGAAACAGTGAAGGATATAATCCTATTTAATAACTAGTTATGAAACAGTGAAGGAAATTTCCCGTTTCGTAACTACACTGGCGAGCAAAAAAATCGACTCACTTCATACTTTCGCACTCAAAGTGCTCTAGTTTTAAAACTAAGACCTAAATCTTAACTTAGGTCTTAAATTCTTTAAGTTCTAGATGTTGGCTTTAAAATGAGTACAAATACTCTTAACTTGTACTCATTTTCTTGAACAATAAATGGTTTCAAACTTTGTAAGTACTAAAACTTGAAAAGTTAAGGTAAAAAAAAATAAAATAAAAACATCATAACATTTTAAATAAACTTTATTACTTAATGATTACCACTTTAATAACGAATGTTACCCCCTCTTGCTCTGATGACAGCTTCTAAACGGTTCCTCATTGACTCAATGAGGTACTTCACTCTGTCTTGTGGTATACCCTCCCATTCCTCGGTCAGAGCCGCTTACAGGTCAGCTCTTGTACCTGGTGCAGGATCTCTAGCCCGGATTCTTCTCTTTAGGTCATCCCATAAATGCTCAATAGGATTCAAGTCCGGACTACGAGCTGGCCAGTCCATAACAGCGATACTAACTTCTCGCAGGTACTGCCGCACGACATCTGCGCTGTGTGGACGGGCATTATCCTGCATCAGGATGAAGTATTCTCCAATAAAACCAGCGTATGGGATGACGTGGTCTTCCAAGATATCTTCAATATACCGATGTGCGGTCAACCCTCCCACATGGCGGCCAGTTTCAATGAAAACCAGTTCAGTTTTTGCTTCCATTGACATGCCAGCCCACACCATGCAGAAACCTCCTCCGTACGCAACAGTTTCTGCTATGCAGCATTGTGCGTATCGCTCCCCCGGCCTTCTGTACACCCTTCTCCTTCTGTCGCTACCATGTAGGCATACTCTGCTTTCATCCGAGAAGAGAACAGAGCGCCATTGATCCTCACTCCAATCGACGTGTTCTCTTGCAAAACGTAGCCGGGCTGCTCGATGACCTGCAGTCAATTTGGGACCCGTTGCTGGTCTTCTTGCGATCGTCTGCCTCCGAAGTGGATCAATTTCTACCGGAACCTCTTCGTCGGTGAAAGCCACCAGTCTCCCGGTGCCTTCGGTATATTCTTGATACCGCTGACTGGCTCATCTGCAAAGTACGAGCCACTTGACGTTGGTCAACTGATAAGGGTGAAAGGGGTACGTCACCTTTTATACGCCCTAAGGTCACGCAATGCTAACTGAGTTAACGAGTACTAAATCATACAGTTACTGTTCCTCGTCTTTTGTGACAATGTCTAAAAGTTAACACTGTAGTAATTGTTATTTTTTTTAAAGCTAACATCTAGAACTTAAAGAATTTAAGACCTAAATTAAGATTTAGGTCTTAATTTTAAAATTAGAACACTTTGAGTGCAAAAGTATGAAGTGAGTCGGTTTTTTTGCTCGCCAGTGTAGTTATGTAAAACAGTTATGAAAATGGACCAAAGGGTTTATAACTGTACAAATCCGTCTCTATCTGGCCGCAACAAAAATTACTACGCGCGAGCGACGAACGCGACGCGACGCGACGCTACGAACGCGACGAATGCGATCAACTCAATAGCATACGCGGTGTCCTGCGTGAGCGACGAACGCGACGCGACGCTACGAACGCGACGAATGCGATCAACTCAATGGCATACGCGGTGTCCTGCGTGAGCGACGAACGCGACGCGACGCTACGAACGCGACGAACGCGATCAACTCAATGGCATACCCTACATGCGGCCTATATGACAGTCTGCGGCGAGACGCGACGTAACGCGCACTTGTTTTGAGGGCGACCAGATGCGACAACGCGAACTACGTAATGGTTGATTCAGAAACGTTGATCACCGCAGTGCGTGAGCAAAGATTGTTGTGGGACAAAAAACATAAACATTATAGGAATCGTTTATTAATACAAAGAAGTTGGAAGAATGTTGCCGAAGCAGTAGAATGCACAGGTAAGTTTTATTTACATTATTATTAAGTTTAGTAATTTACTCTTGCAAGCATTTTGTTAATCGTTAGGTGGCTGGCTGCTCTTCTGGCCTGCCACTTCCGCTAAGTGACGAAACCTTCAATGTTCATTAAAATAATTCGCGAATATCTCTCTTGTATGTATGGCTGCTTGACTTGAGGCATTATATCTTCTTGATCTTCGAAGATCAGGGGATGAAGTTGACGTCAAATTTTCGCAAATACTCTCAAGATCACGTATTATATTGTGAAGTAGAGTTATAGCTTTTATAGTGTTAATTGTATTTTCAACATCTGTCTCAATTGGCGTATTATGTAATCCAAATCTTGACGCTATTGAACCAAAAGAACACTCAACGACCATCCTCGTTCGAGACAATCTATAATTGAACCGCTCTTTAATATCTCCCTCACTGACATTTTTTGTGCAGAAGGCTTTAGAAGGTATGTTTTTAATGGGAATGCAGCATCACCCACAAATACAAAAGGCGCTTTAATGAGGGTATTAGGTAAAAAGTCGGGTTCCGGTATTTGTAATTTTTGATGTTCTATTGCTTGTCTTAAAAGTACATGCGTCAAAAACTCCAGTGTCGTTATCTTTTCCATAGGCCCCAATATCAACCATTATAAATTTATAGTTAGCATCAGTTAAGGCGATTCTCACACTGCCCCGCATGATGCAGCGTAGCGCGTGGATGCGTGTTCTTCCGTTGCTTGTAAGTATCTCCGTTTGTATGGAAAACGCGCACAGTCTAACACACAGAAAATGCATCCACGCGCGTTCATGCGGATCACGCGCATACACGCGGAGAAACATGCACCACCGCGTAGGTGCGGGGCGAGACGCAAGGTATGGCACACCGAATCCCGCAGTGCCGCGCGTGATTTTGAATGGGCGTGACGGGTGTGTTTGAAAATGGATCTCGATATCGATCGATTTATATTCGAAATCGAAAACCACCCAGCTATCTGGAATATGAAATGTGATGAATACAGTGACAGAGCGCAGAAGGTGAAACAATGGGAGGAAGTAATAAATATGTTTTCTGATAATAATGCATCGGTTGAAAAAAAAAAAAGAACGGTAAGTTGTTTTAATTTTTTTATTTACTACAAGTTAATGATAGGTAAATTACAATTATGAACGCTGCAGCTAGTTTAAGCATATTTGTTTTGCCACGGCAAAGGGACAATATTAACAAAAAAATCAGCTAAATTATTCCTTGCGTCACTTCCGCGTGTACCTGATAGAACTCTAGCCCTCGGAATTTCGCACATACCCTCTGTATCACCATTGAATACTATTTCGTTGAAATTAACACCATGCCTTTCTCTTACGAAATTGTGAAGCAAACAGCACGATTTGATAATTTTTATTGCTAAATTTACGTTAACATCTAATGGTCATTGAAATATTCGCCATTTGTGAGTTAAAATTCCAAATGCACATTCTATATACCTGCGCGCTCGGCTCAAACGATAGTTAAATATTCTTTTAGTAAAATTCAAGTTGGTCCCCGGATATGGCCTTAATATGTGTTTAGAAATGCTAAAAGCTTTATCGCCTATGAAAAAATATGACAGATCATTGGAAACTCCCGGAATATTCGATTCTTTTGGTATATTAAGATTAAATTCCCTAAGTTTTTTGTAAAATATTGAATTCTGAAAAACAGTACTATCGCTACATTTACCATACGCACCAACATCGATGAAAATGAATTTATAATTAGAATCACAAATGGCTAATAACAATATTGAAAAAAAATGTTTGTTATTGTAATACAATGATCCTGTTAAGGATGGTTTGTAAACTCTGACATGTTTTCCATCAATAGCTCCAATCACATGAGGAACATTCGCCCGTTGTTGGAAACCTTCAGCTATGCTTAACCACGCTTCAGTCGTGAGCTCAGGAAAACATTCTGCTCTCATGAAGTCCCAAATGGCTGTGCAAACTTCTTCCACGATTTTACTGATGGTTGATAATCCTATTCTGTGGCTGAAATGAAGCTCAGTAAACGAGCAACCGCTTGCTAAGTATCTGAAATATAAGTTTTTTTTTAATTTTGTTTTAGGAACATTACTTCAAAAAAGGTGGAGAACGCTTCGTGATGGTTATGTTAAACAACGGCGGGAACTAGCGCTTACCAAAAGCGGATCAGCTGCTACGCATAAAAAATACAAATATTATAATCAACTCTTGTTTCTCTTACCAGTAGTATCAATGAATAAAACGCACAACAGTATGGCAAATCAAGAAAACAATGATCCAGTTGAAGAGCAACATGGTAGTAACATAATTCCACCGAAACCAAAGAAAACCAAAAACAGTGACCCAACAGATAAAATTGGTAGTGACCTTGTGAACGTTTTAAAATCTACGTTGCAACGAAAGACTGATGAAGAAGATTTTGATCGACAATTTATGTTGTCATTGGTTGACGATTTTAAAAGGGTGCCTCAAAGATTAAAGCCAAGGATAAAGATAAATATAATAAAATGTATCTTGGAAGCATAAAATGAGGAAGGCAATT
The DNA here is from genome assembly GCA_947095525.1 of Trisateles emortualis. Lineage (NCBI taxonomy): Eukaryota > Metazoa > Arthropoda > Insecta > Lepidoptera > Erebidae > Trisateles > Trisateles emortualis. The sequence continues at coordinate 1,185,997 of OX352756.1, forward strand.
CCCAACAAGTACAAGGCGCCGATTATTATGAATACGGCATTTATTCAAATCAATATGGTGGTTACTACACTAAACCTCACAGAGAATGTACGGAAAATAGGCGTCCAAGTAATCAGCCCTCCTCATCCAGTTTTAATCTACCAGCTGAAGAATATATTAAAATAAACTTTTCCAATAATCAGCACTCACTTGTGGAAAACTCCACATTGGCAATGGAAGATCAAATATCTCCAATGTCCGTGAATACTCAAAATTACGAGGAATCTGAATTTTTACCATTGTTCGAAAATTAAAACTACCTAATACGCTACAAAAAAAAAACTTAAGATATAAGGTACAAAAAGTTAACAAAATAAATATTACTGGGATCTTAATTATTATAGTAACTGCGATTACTGGCTTACTTAAAGGCTAAGAATTTTTTTTGTGAACTGTATTCGTGATTTTATGAATGAAAGCTGTAATTAGTAGAGTAGATACATTAAAAATAAGTCGAATGGCTATCTCGTGGGTTCATAATTGTGATTAGCAAACAGGTAGTTATTTGTGATTTTAGAAATTAAAGCTGTGATTAGTAGAGTCCTTAAAAATAAGTAGAATATCTATTTAGTGGTACTATCTAATTGTGATTAGCAAGTAAGTAGTTATTTGTGATTTTAGAAATTAAAGCTGTGATTGGTAGAGTCATTAAAAAATTGTAGAATATCTATTTAGTGGTTCTATCTAATTGTGATTAGCAAGTAAGTATCTAAACACTTCCAAGAATGAAAGCTGTGATTATAATAGTAGACTGATGTGTATTAGATAAGTCGAGATCAACCTTAAAAAACAAAATTCACAGAGAAGCGATTCAGCAGGTAGTTCAAAGAGATACTACTACTTTAGTCAATTATTATTTTTAAAGCCATTGTCTGAAAATCGAAAGACAACATCGTCTCAACCAGTACAAAACGAAAACGATGACATCGAACAAATCGATAATGAAGACGACAATACTACTGAAACGAGTGACCCTGAAGTTTGGAAGAGACCAAAAAATATCCAAAGAAAAAAAGATGACGCAGAATATGGGTTAATAAAAAAAATAACAAGTCATTTGAGCGATCAAGTAACTGCACATACTCGTACACAGGAACCTGACAAGTCCTGTGACAGTGATATGCATTTTTTGCTATCTTTATACGATAGATTTAAGACCATTCGCGATGATTTTAAACTGAATGCTCAGATAGAAATATTGAATGTAATTCAAAAATATCGCACACCTACAACTACACGTAATGATAATTACAGTGAATATGGACAGGGGTATACGACACTAGCGTACCAACCGTACTAGCGACCATCAACGTCTAGGTATCGGCCGGATATGGAAACAGGCTCTCCACAGCTTGGCAATTTGCGTACTGCATCCACACCAAGAGATATTTCAGTACCAGAATCTCCACTCAGCGTCTCTTCTCAGGCTTCAAACTATAATGATCCGATTATAACGGATATTTTCGGAGATTAACTGATTAATTACCTACGCTGTTGAATTTTAATGACAAAATAAATAAAAATATATAAGTACGCTCTTTGTTTTCGCCTTCCTATCCTCCCTACCACAATTGCAAATTAACTTATTGGCAATAGCAGACCGGATGCGTGGCGTGTGCGTAACGTTCAGTCAGCGACACATCGACCTACGAAAATCTGTGAAAAAACCACAACTGATGTTGATCTCTATGCGTCTGAAATTAGGTTGAAATTCAGTTGGAGAAATTTGACAGATAAGGGTAGGTCGATATGGCGCTGACTGTACATACAAAAAATCTGTCTCAGCCATTTTTAGCAACATTTTTTTTTTGCTAAATTTAAAAATTGGCTGAGACAGATTTTTTATCTATGCTTTAAATAAAAATATATATTTTTTTAAATGAAAGTGGCACTAGTGCCGCGATCAAAACCAGGTAGGTACGGCCTCTTAATTTGCGCCTGTATTTTATATTTTATAAATTAGTTTCATCTGCCCGGTGAGTCTGTCCCGGTAGATGGAACTAATTATATTTTCTAAGTACTTAGAAATAATTGCATAACTGCCACAGTGGCTCGAACTCTGATTGTACATGCCCTTGCTTTGAACAGGTTGCTCATATAAAATATCTTGGCGTCTGCATTGATAGAAACCTCACCTGGACAAAGCAAATAGATCATGTGAGTGGACGGGTTAGGAAACTGCTGCATGTCTTTAGGAGAATGAGTCAGATTGCGGACACGAAGGTAGTGAAGTTGATTTACCACACGCTGTGCGAATCTCTGCTGTCGTACTGCATACCTGCCTGGGGAGTGGCACTAAAAACGCATTTGATAAAGGCTGAACGCTCGCGACGAGCCATTCTCAAGGTAGCTTATAAAAAACCAAGGCGATTTCCAACAAATATTTTATATCAAGAGACAGGTGCATTGCGCGTTCGTCAGATGTATATTTTAGCCGTAGCTCTGAGGTTCCATAAAGAGGCTTTGGTCAGGGTCGAACCCCAAATGCATTCAAGTAGGAATCGTAAATGGCATAAACCAAAATGCAAACTCGATTTTGGTAAAAGGTGCTTTTACTATATGGGTCCCTTCCTTTATAGCAAATTAAATAAGAAAATGAATTTATTACCTATGACGAGATTTAATTGCAAATCTCTCATCAAAAGTTATTTAAAAGATCTGGATTACGGTGATACGGAGAAAATATTGAATACTTTTTAAATCATTCACCACATTCTTCCATGACATATTAAATGTTGAGACACGACACACACACATGCATACACATACGCACATACGCACACATACATACGTACACACACACATGCACATACACGCACATACATTCACATACATATATACAACACTTCAACTCACCCTTTCATACACATTATTACAAGAAGCCATGTCATAATTATTATTTTGTTTTGTTTTTCTTTTGTTATTCACAAGTGTATGTTCTACAATTATCTGAACCACGATGAAAGAGACTGGCCTCCACGACACAGGGAATCCTAGTGTGGAGACCAGTGACTTATATATTCGTAACCATGTATTTTACTGATCAATAAAGATTATTATTATTATTATTATTAATTAACTATAAAAAAATTAACTCACCTCAATGTTATTGCCAGACGTTCAACAGATGGTATGCTTTTTCTCATGGCCGTGTCTTTTTTTTGCAACTCACTATTCAGTTCGTTTAACAAGTAGTCAAATGTATTCTTGTTCATTCAAAATTTTTTATAAAATTTATTCTTGAACCTTCGAAGTTTAGGATAATCAGTACGAAATTGGCTTTGACTTTTGTTTTCCAATAAAGGATGTACCCAATAAATTCTATTTCGACGAATACGCTGATGTCGTCGTCGTCTTCTTATTAATAAAACCCATAACAAGGATAGCAACAACAATCTTTCCTCCATGACTACGTTCAGTCAAGCCGGGTGTCCTCTACGAAAGCCGGAGTATAACTGCACGTGACTACCTGGTTACCACATCGCAACGACAGCGACAACGCAACCACATCGACATTTTGTCGGTACCACAACGCAACTGCAAAAAGCCGCTGCGACACTATTCACACGTAACCACAGCTTGACCACATTTTGTCGCTGCGACGTGGTGTGGTTGTGGTACGTGTGAAAGAAGCCTAAGTGATGACCCAGGTAATTCCAAGTATATATTTCGCAGGGGTGTGAAATATCCTGAACGGGTCCTTAATTCTTCAAAGGGCGCCATTTCGTTGATGTTTTCTGCGGCAGCAAACGGTACTAGTCTATCTCCTTATGTGGTATATAAGGCCGAAAATTTATATTCAGAATGGATTCAAGGTGGCCCTCGTGGTGCAAGATACAATCGAACGCCATCCGGATGGTTTGATTCGACAATATTCGAACATTATTTTAAAACGATTGTGTTGACATGGGCGGAGAGTTTGACTGGAAGAAAAGTGGTCATATGTGACAACTTGTCCAGTCACTTAAGTTTAGGTGTCATTAAGCTATGTCAGGATTTCGAACAAAAAAATACTGAGCCTGCATCCCAGACAAGTCAAAGTAAAAAAAATAGACGAATTACAAAATCTAAAAGGTCTATAAATAAAGAAGAATTTGAGTTTGACAAACAGATGCTGCAAATGTTTAAAGAGAATAGTACAATACTACAAAATGATGACATGGCATTTTTCACATCGCTGTTACCAATTACTAACTCATTTTCTATTAGTCAAAAGTTGACTTTTCGTTCTGAAGTACTAAAAATAGCTACGAAGATTCATGATGGTGACAATGCTCTTAGTCGTCCCCAGTCCCAGTCTTCCAGTACGACATACTTCGTCACGTCACCAGAGTCCTATTCATCTCATTCACAAACATCAAACAATATTACTGCACAAGAATCGGAACAGCTTCTCACAAATATTTATCCTAACATGCTGCCTGTTATGGTTTCCAATTCCATTTTAGAGCAAACAGATTTTTCTGACCTTGTTGTATTTAAACAAAACTGAATTTTTATTTTTAAATAATAATAGTTAAACAAGAAACTGTGATTTTATTGTAATTAAGGTATTTTAAAATCATGATTATTTTAAACATTATTTTGTCATTGAGTCCCATATATCTCTATCATACTAGTGGGATGGGATTAATAGGGTTAGTAATTAGTGGAATGGGATTAATATATTTAAATTGATATCTACATTTATGTAATCTGTAATATAGACATAGTTACATACCTTAAAGTGACTGCAAGTCTTTCCACCGGTGATACAGGAGCTCGAAATAAGTTTACATGTTTTAAGTAGTCTTGTAACTTCGCTGATAATTCATCAAAACTTTTGATCGACATTCTGAAATAATTAAAAAACTTCTCTTCATCTTCGCGCAATAATGAATATATAGTAGTGAGTTCCCCTTGTAATTGTCTTTGGGCGACGATAGGGTGTACATGATATCTACGTCTTCTTCTATTCTTAAAACGTCTACGAAGATAATAAGCAGCAATTAAACAATTCGTAAACGGTTCCATTGCGTGCGACTGTTCCAGTCCGGTCAGTTTGTTGGTCAGGAGAGCACTGAATGATAGAAACTGACGGTCGGTTCAAGCGTATCGTCAGGACGGACCGTAAGTACTGACGGTCGGTCGAGCACTAAAACCGGCCTAAGGCCGCGAACGGACCGACCCGTGTCGCTGTGAAACGATGTTCTAGCGCCTCACGTGTCTCTCCGTTGCGGGAGCCGTTACGGACGGCCCGTATGGGTCTCCCGGACAGCTGTGAAGCCAGCCTTAGACCTTTACCCATAGATTAAAATAAAGAAATCAGGTATAAGGTCAATGTGGGGAAGACCGTCTGGGCTAAAAGACCGTCTAGTGGCAATAACTTATGTATTTGAATAGCTACCGCGATATGTCTGTGTCGATAAAACAGTATTTATCGCACTAGTTCGAACTGAAAATCACAGATGTCACTAGTGTCATTGGTTTAGACAATATCAGTCCACCATTTTGTTTATACTATTTTGCGCTCATGACAAGTGAATAACAGTGCTGGATTTTGTTCTTTTAAAGTGTTAAATCCAAGGCGATTAAGATTTCTTCGATCACGTAAGTAATTTATTGAACTATTAATTAATTCGTAGAATTGAATTAAGGAATATCCTATTAGTTTCGTATTTATACCGATGTAAAAAAAATATCCTCAAAATCTAATAATTAGGCAAGATCGTCAACTAATTGAAGGGAAGTCCGTCATATGCCGATCTTGCCTCATTCCAGATATTTTCAACTTTTGTAGTAATCGTATATTTTGTACTACTAAATTTGTAAATTAAATCACTTTATAATATTTTGTATTTCATTAATTTCTTTATCTTATTAATCTAACTGGCATTTACTTACCTTCATTAAATACTTTTAACATAGCTAAACAATTTCACCTAAGTTTTTTTTTCAGACTGTGCAGAATGCACGCCATGCAGAATGCTGACTTTTTAGATGTCGACCGTTTTTTGAGAAGACAGGATTTTGAATTGTTGTCTCATCAAAAGTGGCCTTGGCTAATTACCCATTTCATACTCGCAGACAGGTGCTATAATTGCAAATGCAAACCAAACTATCACTTGCCACGCCATTTTAAAATTCATTCCAGCAATATACAAGTTTTATTACAATTAGATTTCTTTTGGTGCCGAAGTTGCTATCTATTTACCGTATATGACCATTATCCCGACGACGAATGTCAGTATTGTTAATTTGGTTAGCTTCGTTTATCATCATGGTTAGCAATTATAAAAGGAAAACCAATAGAGCGTCCTATTCTAAAGAAAGTCTTCAAGCTGCAGTTAGATCTGTCAGAAATGGGTCTTTGAGTGGCTGCAAAAGAATTCAATATTCCCAGAATGACAATTATGGACCATGTGAATAATAAGAGGATTAAATCAAATTCATTAGGAAGAAATACAGCTTTGACGTTTGAAATTGAAAATAGATTGGCTACATATCTTCACTTCATAGAAAAGCATGGGTTTGGATTGACTAAAGCAGAAATATTGGAAATGGTGGGGCAGTTCGTGAAGAAAAACAAATTACAGACGCCATTTAAAGATGACAAACCGGGTAACGCCTAGTTTTATCGTTACGCGTTTCAGCAGCGCCGTTGGAGCGCGCGCGTTTGGATGTGTATGGGGTAGTAGTTGCGTTTCAAAGTCGCGCGCTTGAGCAGCGCCGTTCAATAAAAGCGCCATGTTCGTCGGCGCTGTCAAAGCGCGCGCCGCTCGTTCGCTTCTGCGGCCAGTATGCGTTTTAGTGTGACACCGATGAGACGCGCTGTATGGTACATTTGTTTACAAAATGAATTACATAGATACGGGACGAGTAATTAAGGAAGTTAGATTTAAAAGATGTTTATGGGACCCGGCCGATGGTTTATATAAAAATAAGGACGCAAAGAATAAAGCCTGGGAAGAAATTGGAAAGGGATTATGTGGTGAAAATTTCAATACAGACTTAGGTAAGAAAAGTTTAATAATTATTGTTACATGTATTATGGTTTAGAGAATAACATTATTTCTCCTATAGAATTTTACATAAGTCTAAATATAAACCAACACTAAAATTAACATTTGACCACGCGAAGGTATTTACTTAAATACAAAAGACAAATTAAACAATAAAAAGACAAAACAAGTGTGTAAACCAAAAAAAAATACATGACTTTGAACTAGTAAACAACTCGATCGTAGTCACTGATACCTTAATAAGTCACTTGATTACTTATTTTACCTAGTGTAAAATTAAATGAAATCTTGTCCGTCCATGAATTTCAAATATTTTTATGAAAAATATAAATTAGGTAGGTAGGTATATCAATCTGGGGTCGTACCCAGATTGATATACACGTAGTAATATCGTCGTCGATATTACTACGTGTCGTTCCATTTATTGAATTTCGCGGTAGGTATTAACTAAAAAATCAGAATACAGATCTATCTTGCCATGACACGCATATATCGCGTAATGTGTTTCCTGATCTATCATTCCCGTTATAGTTAATGTGTGATTTACGTTGTACCCATCCCGTACTCTAATAAAATTATGCAATATGCAACAGGCTTGAACTATCTTTTTTGCGACAGGAAAACTGACACTCATAGGAGTATGGAACACTCTGAATTTGTTGGACATTACTCCAAACGTCGACTCTATGTACCGTCTAGCACGACTTAAGCGATAATTAAATACCTTCTTTTTATGAGTCATGTTGGATCGCACATAAGGTCTCATTACATGGTTGGATATGCCAAATGCATCATCACCAACTATAATGTGTGGTAGTATTATATTAGTGCCCGGCAGATGTTTTACTCCTGGTAAACTCAAACTATTGTCCTGTAACTTTCGAAAAAGTGAACTCTCTTGAAATATAGTAGAGTCTGAGTTTTTCCCGCAAGACCCAATGTTAACATAGGTAAAACAATAGTTCGCATCGCACATTGCCAAAAGGACGATAGAATAGAAATGTTTATAATTATAAAACATAGAGCCTCCACCTGCATGATTTATTACACGTACATGTTTACCGTCTATCGCCCCGCAACAATTTGGAAAATTTGCATATAATTCAAATTCTTTACTAATGCGTTGCCATATTTGTGTAGATGGTTCAGGTATACATTCATGACGGAGCTTTTGCCATACAGCAGAACAAACTTCATTTACTATATTAGCTACAGTAGTAATTCCCATTCTGTATGTGATGGATAAATCGGAGAAAGTACTGCCCGTTGCCAAAAACCTAAAGGTACACTGCAGGTACACATATTTACAAAAATAAATATATCAAAAATACGCGTCTCTTGATGGGAAAAAATGCACACCCGCAGTCCTAACATTAGAATGGCGGGTGTACATATTGTACTGTATATCTTTTTATCAAAAGAGGTACACCGGATTTCACAAAGGGTACACTGAAGTACACTGTAGGTACCATCTTTGTGTAGAAGAGCAGTTCAATTCTGTGATGTACACCCGTGGTCCTAACGCACACTCATTAATGTCATACAGTCTGTGAACTTCGCTAGTACCTAATTTGCTCATAAGTGAAAGTAGTAATTTCTGTCGTAGAAACAAAAATGACACTACATGTTATGGACTTCTTAGCTTTATAAATCAGTTAATGATTAAGTATTAGCTACTAACTAAAACTGTGATTAAAATATAACTGTGATTAAAATAAGACTGTGATTAAAATAAGACTGATTAAAATAAAACTATGATTAATATAAAAAATAAAAAAACTTATTGAACATTTACTCTTATTTCACTTACCTTAGAGTTATCGCCAATTTTTCCACTGCAGTTATGGGGATGCAATGTAAGCTGGATCGTCGTAAAGAATACTCTAACTTGCAGAGTAATTCGTGAAACTGCTTGTTGATAGGCTAATATTTATAAAATTCATAACTACTTTCTCGTAAATCGGAGAAAGATGTTGCGTGTTCGCCTCTCAGTAACCTTGTAGCGTTATAAAGATCAACTACTCTTCTTCGAAATCGCCGTTGCCTTCTTTTCCATAAAAAGTAAATAGCCAGTACTCCAACCGCATTAACCTTCATATTGTACACGACTGTCTCACAGCAGCGGAACGCGCGGTACTAATCTCGTTTTACAGTGCACTGCTGTTTAAGCACGTGCTGTTAACAGCGCGCTGCCCAGCGGCGCGTCTAGCGGCGTGACGATAGAACCAGCCTAATGGGTTCAAAAAACGGCACCATCTATCAGTCAAAAAGCCACAAGCAGTTGAATACTCGAGAAAACAGGCTATAAATCCATTTATAGTATACCCTTATTTCGACTTACTTGAGAAAACTTTAAAAAATTTGAACCTAATGGAAAAGCCATCGGCAATATGGAATTTGGATGAAACTAGTTTTTCTAAAGATCCAACTAAAACAATATTTGTTGGATTAACAAGACACGCAGCTATTAGAGTCATATCTTCGACTGGAAAAGAAAATACGACCGTTTTATTAGGAGGAAATGCGCAAGGAGATAAACTGCCTCCGCTAATAATTTACAAAGGCAAACACATGTGGGATACTTGATGTCCCCTGAAGCTTACCCTAACACGACCTACGCTGCTACCAAAAATGGATGGATGGAAAGTGATGTTTTTGAGATGTACTTCAAAAAACTTTTTTGCCCGCTATTGGAGATGACCGCCCAGTACTGCTTATATATGATGGCCACGTAACCCATGTAGGTTTGAATATAATCGAAGAAGCTCGTAAAGCCAATATAACCATATTGAAACTACCAGCACACACAAGTCACATCCTACAGCCTCTTGACTTGGCAGTTATGAAACCATTTAAAGATAGGTGGGATCAATTGCTTGTACAATGGCAACGTCTGAATGTTGGGGTAGCATTGTCAAAACAAGAGTTTGCCAATCTTATTGGATTAGTTTGGGCACAAATCGATGCCCAGGTTTTAAGGAATGGCTTCCGTAAAGCTGGAATTTCCCCTTTCAATTCAAAAGTCGTTGAAGAGAAGCACTTTGATTCGTTGAAGCTGAAACACTGGAAAGATCTACAAGGAAAGCCCCAAAACAATCTCAATCAAGTTATTCCGGGAGTGTCCTATTTCTGAGGATGAAATGCAGAAGCGCATTTGTACAAAAAGCGATCCGAAAACTTTGCTCTCATTAGCACTAGATTGCGTTACAAAAGTGGCTCACATAACAACTCATGAAGGGCCAGGCAACCAACAGTCTCGATATAAGTATGAAAAAAGTGTACGTGCATATCAAAAGCAGGAAATTTCTTCATGGGATTCCCCTTCTACAACAAATGCTACGGACTCTAACGTTAAAAATGAAATTGGACTACAAAATAAAAAATCCTCTACTTATCAAGTTCCGAAATCCGTGGAAAAAGACGATATGAATAATGGTAAAAAGATTCAAGTATTAGAGGATAAAATTGTAAGTTTTGAAGAACTTCTTTTAATGAAGATTAAAGCCGGAAACAAAACAAAACTTACGCGACAAAAAGTGGGACCAGGAGCCGAAGTTATTACGCATGACGATGTACTAAAGCATAAGATGGAAGAAAAAATCAAAAATACAAAGCGAGAACCAAAAGACACAGAAAGGAAAATACAAAAATGTCATGATTTGTTCGAACCCGCTCCTGGTCCATCAGGCGTAACAAAAAAACCTTGTAAAGAACATTCACAGTCAACATTTATTTCAAAAAAGGGTAAGGTAAGAAGAGTCGTGTGATTAAAGACAAACAGAAAACAACACTTAAGTCTAGGAAGAAAAGGCGAGTTAGAGCGACTTCATACACGACAAGTGTGTCAGATAGCATAGGTATATATAGTGATTTTGATATTTCTAACAGCGATGACTTACTTTTAGAGTTACATTCAGATGACATGGAAACATTTAAAAATTACACACAAAAAATACTGGAAGAAAATTCAAAAGTTGAACATAATTGCGAGTTTGAAAAAGAGAACTACGAGGACAGAGAAGAAGACAAAAATATTTTCAATGAAAAGGAAGAGACCAAAAGATCTGAAGAAAATAAAAAAGTTGAACCTAATTGCGAGTTTGAAAAAGATTACTACGAAGACAGAGAAGAAGACAAAGATATTATCGATGAAAAGGAAGAGACTAAACTATCTAAAGAAAATAAAAAAGTTAAAGATATTCTCGTTAAAAAGGAAGAGGCTGATTTTGTTGTCAACGATAATGTACTCGTACGATACTTTTACCGAAAGAAATGGTCATACTACACAGGCTATGTAGAAGGCCTAAAAACTTGTGACGATGATGTCTATTACACTATAAGATTTTACAAGACTAAAAAAACCTTTAATGTCTATATTAACAAAAAAAATAGACCTAGCACATCTATTGTAAAGAAAATTAGTCTAACTCAAGATACGGGCAATCCTAAAAACTTTTTATTGTCTAACGATGAAGACACAGTCTATTTTATTACCTAAGTAGGTAAAAAGTACAAGAGTAATCCTAGACTCATAAATTACCTACTTATTTCTTTAACATGTGCCTTAGTTGATTGTTTCCTTGACCTAGTTTGTATAATTTTAAAAAAAATAAAAATGCTTAGGTATGGAAAGCTATTCGTATAATATAAACATATGCCGTCGCTGACTGTTTTGTAGTTCTAATAAAGAGAAACAAGTCCATTTAGTCCATCATACATTATTATGTTGAATTAAAAATAAGACAGCACTTTCTATGAAACCTTGGGCTTGATTTCTTCCGACATCATCATGAACAATCATCGTTATATTTCAACAAATTAACACAAAACGTAAATCATAGTACCTATGTATCATCTAAAATAACATAAAAATCTATATCTACGTCTTCTATACTTATAAAAGTAAGATATAGTCCCTAAAATACATTAAAAATATAGGTATTGTATTGGCTATTGTTTGTTGACAAGTTGAAGTAGCGGGAACTTTTTTTTAATAGAGGGTTGCCATTGTAATCATATAATTTATAAAATGTATTTATTTATTAATTAAATATTAATATTTAACCAGCTGAAATATATGCGAAATATACTTTTAATGGTAATTCATGCTATAATAAATATGAAAAGCAATAATTAATAAATATTTTTCTTTATTTAATAATATTTTATTTGTTAGTTTAATTTTTTTATTAATATACAAAGCTGCCTTGCACTTGGACCTTAAAGCGCGAAAAAGTTGTTAAAAATAAAATCATCGTGAAAGGAAATTGTTCCCAATGTACGGCATGTGTTCAGATAAGAAGTTATGAAACTACAGACAAAATTCATACAATTTTCTGCAAAATTATCAATATAGATAGAACTATCATACACAACCCAAAAAAGAAATTTAAATTAACACCCTATAAAAGGCAACAATTAGCAAAAATATTAAATTACAAACATGCAATAATTGTTCATAATGAGTTAGCGTCGAAGATCTTATGTGATAAAAATGATGAAAATGAAGTTAGTAGTATACCAGCGTTACTTTCTCTTTCCGCTTTACGTCAAATAAAATCTGAGGTCCGGAGAAGACAGTGCCTTGACCCAAATCCGATAATATCTTTAGTAGCTATGGCGAAAAGTACACATAAAAATATAATCCGATCCCTTAGTGTACACCCTGACTTCTTTGTTTATTATTGGAGCGAAGAACAAATTAATTATTATAACCAATATCTACGGAAATTCGAAAGAATTACTCTTACAATCGATGCTACCGGGTCATTTTTTGAAGTAATGCGCCTGCCCGATGGAACAAATATCACTAAGAGACTATTTCTGTATGCAAGTCTTATAACAGCAAATCTTAAATTAAAATCTGTGCCTATATTACAAATGGTCACCGATGCACACGGCAAGCAATCTATATTATATTGGCTAAATCAATGGAAAAGATTAATTCATAGATCACCTCACGAAATTATTTCCGACGGTTATTCTGCCTTGATTGCAGCTAGTACTGAGGCTTTTACGGTATTTAGCAGTGCAAAAGAATATGTAAAAAAAATGTTTTCAATTTTAGAAGGACAGACTTCAGACATCCCCTCTACTTTTATCAGACTGGACACTAGTCATTTCACAAAAACTTTGCACAACCTAAAATGTTTTAATGATGTAGATCCACGCATAAAATATTTTTATGTTCACTGTATTATGTTTTTAAAAGAGTGTCAAGATTTTAAAACCACAAAAGAAGTCATCTTGGATATGCTTAAGGTTTGTCTTTGTCAATACGACGATGATTTAACTAGTACTGCAAGTTCCGATTGTCAAGCCGCCTTAAGAAGACTTATGGCACGATTGAAAAATATTGACTTAGATCACACGGCGGCACTCAGCTCTATGGATGACGACAAATTAACAGATAAAACTGAAGAATATGACTCTGCGTATATTGATTTTTTTGTTTGGTTGGACGACAAAGTAGCTCAGTTGCAAAAACAATCAATGGATATTAAAGAAACTAATAAAATTTTATATTTTTATCCACCATTTATATCTGAATTCAGAAGAATTCTTGGGAAACTTCCTTTATGGTCAAATCTGCTATGCCCGTTTTTTAACATTGATAATACTGCTCCATCATCGTCAGGAATAGAGAGCTATTTTAAAACTTTAAAACAATGTCTCTTCAAAACAAAATTACAAAAGTATCGAATCGATGAATTTTTAAAAATACATTCTAATTACTTGAATACGGAAATTGCACTTGCTAAAAATGATCTTGTTAATGATATACAGAATAAAGAAGCTAAACGCTCTCGAAAAAAAAAGCATTCACTTATAAAATCTCAAACGCAGGTGAAAAAAATAAAATTATCAAAGTCTTTGAAATCAAAGAAGATTAATCGGTCATTTGCCGCTGAATTAATATTTTCTGATCGTCCTTCCTTCATAGAAAATTGGAGGGGTGAAGCCGACACTAATGTAACATCAACTAAAATAAAAATAAAATTTGTAAAAAACGGCAATCTATGCGATTCTATACCCGTCGGAAAAAGTTCTATTAAAGTGGATTTGAAAAACACATGTTGCTTTGATTCAGTCATGCATTTCTTAAGTATGGCATATATTCAAAGTAGAAGTTTTCAAGAAACTTTAAACACATACTCTGATGATTTGATTCCTCAATATATCAAACTTTTATCAGATACAGTTGCTAATGACTATGATATATACAAAATGAGATCCGAAATCGGCGTGCTTTATTTTGATACAAGAAAAAGCTACTGTGAATTTGCTTGTAATGTGTCCTTCATTTTTGAACATATAGCTTTGAAGTATTGTTTTAGTGCAATTTTCAGTAAAAAGTGTACTAATGATTCATGCCAATTTAACCCAATATCTAGGCAGGTCGCATTTTTGCCTTTAAACCTGGATATGATTTCTGTTTTCGGAATCCAAAGTTTAGAAGATGCAATTTGTAATGCAGAAGAAAAAAACGTTTGTACATCATGTACCTACCAAACAGTATGCAAATATACTCTATCAAACACACTTTCGTTTGAATTAAATGTTTGTACGAAGTTCCGAGTAAACGAGGTGCCAGAATCTATAATGATTTCAAGTATATACATTAACCGATTCGTTGCGGATGGCACTACAGATTACATATGGCGCATGACACGAGTTTCGTGTCATTTTTAAATGTCTTATATCTCGCTCAACTGTTAGAAAACTTATTTCTGAATACTTCGAAAGCATAAAAAACTATTTAAGTACTATGGAAGACTTAGAAAATGCAGATGTGGAAGAAAATATGCGATGTAAGTACCTACATCATTAATAAAGAATTACTCAGTTCATTTTGGCGTGTAAATGTTTACTTCAGTGAAAGTTTTTTTTTAGCGCTTATTGGTTCTGAATACTAAGATTCCGGGTCAGAATATTGTCCGTCAGAACACCACTCTTTATCTGATTTGGAAGATGTTTTGCAAGAGGGACTTGAAAGTTCAAGATTACAAGAAGACAGAATCGCAAGGAAACCAAAGAAGAGAATTAGAAAAACTGAGAATTGGGCCAGGAATGTGAAGAAATCAAAACGTAATAAAGGAGAGGAATATGTCAACTACAAAGGGGTAACTGTACCGGCTAAGACACCTAAGGTAGGATTGTGCTCATGTCCAAACAAATGTCACGTAAAAATAAATTGTGACCAACAAAGTAAGATATTCAAAGATTTCTATACTTTGGCGAATTTCGACTTGCAAACATCTTATTTGTTTTCGCTTATCAAAGTTGTTTCAAAGTCTCGTACCTACACTAGTAATGAAACCTCAAGAAGACAAATGACAAGACATTACTACTTGAGTGACTCTAAAGGAATAGAAGTTTTAGTATGCAAAAAGTTCTTTAAAGATACATTATGTGTCTCAGATGGTCGCATTAGTAGACTACTTAAAAACAAAAGTTCTGTGTCAACTCCAAGCTTATCGAAATGTATAAGAATGATGAAAATGTATGTATAATTTCATTTGATCTAATGAAGACCTTACCAACTCCTGTAATAAGTACAGGCATATGCTATTACAAACGTCAACTCTGGACATACTGTCTTGGTATACATAATATGAAAACAAATGATGTGTATATGTTTATGTGGGATGAAAGCATAGCTTCTCGTGGCCCACAAGAAATAGGTTCTTGAATAGTGTATTTTCTTAAAAACATTGTAAAGTGTGAGCATTTGATTATGTACTCAGACCAATTTGGCGGCCAGAACCGCAACATTAAAATGGCTGTTTTATGCCAATACATTGTTTCCATTCCTGAGTTCACAACAAAGAAAATTGACCACAAATTTTTTGTAAGTGGACATTCATACATGACTTGCGACCAAGATTTCGGTCTAGTAGAAAAACAAAACGTTTTTTTAAAAACATTTATGTTCCTCAAGATTGGCACCAAGTGATTTTGGCGGCCCGGAAAACAAGACCATTCATAATCATTAATATGACAAAAGATCATTTTTTTTCCACTCAGTCACTTGAAAGAAACATAACAAACAGAAAAGTTTCTGTAAGCAAGGGTAAAGTTGAGTGGCTAAAAATGCAATGGTTAATGTTTCATAAAATGCATCCATTCAAGTTTTTTTATAAGTACTCCAATAATATAGATGTTCTCTTTGAAGAGGTTGATTTGAAGAAACGCAATTCTGTTTTCATCCAGAACCTAAATATTTTATATCCTGATGGTCATGTCGTAAGTGATAAGAAAAAGAAAGATTTAATGGAATTATTACATTTTATACCACCTGTAAATCATTGTTTTTACAATGAGTTAAAGACATCAGCAGCTGAAATTGATATTATTTTCAATGATGAACCTATCGATGACTAGTATAAATTCCATTTTAGTACTGTTTAAATTAAAATGTCATTTTCTATTAATTAGAAAAATAAAAAGGTGATTTCATTTACATATTCGTTTTATTTTTGGCCTAACCTTCTGGATATTAGGGAAAATGTATAGTTACTTTAAATGCAAAGGTGGCCTATACCACAAAAAAATATTAATTTTTGATTATTTTCCAAAATAATCTTCTTTATCATAAATAACCATAAAGTACCATAGTAACTAAATAAAACACACCTGGAAACTAAATTTAAATATAATACAATTACTATGTGAGTCGTATAGGATCAAAGGTGGCATTCTGTCATTTTTATCGTATTGGAGTTATTGATGTAGCCATATTAAAAAAGTAAAACTGTACACGTTAATTTGACATATCGCTGCTTTAAAACGAAAGTGCCACAAATCAAAATTGTCCAAAATAACTTTTAATTAAAAAATGTGGCTAAAATCACCCCTACTTTCATATTTCACGAAGACACCCACTAAAAACGGGCTCCAAATTATAATTTTACGCAACCGCCCTTTTGGCATTTTAACGCATCAACAGCAAACTTCAGAGCAAAGCGGCCATCTTTTTAGTTGCGACCCGACCGTCAGCGCGAACGCACGTCAGTTTTGTGATAAAGGGCCACATCGCGAAAAGTTACCGTTGTTGTGAGTGAATTTTATATGCAACAAGGCCATATTTGGGAATGTGTCTGTTTCGTTACTTAACTTACTGTTTTTATAAAAACAAGTAAGTACACAATTATTTTTAAAACAAAAGTGTCACATTTCGAAAAGCGTCCATTTAGCAGTATAAATATGCGTGATATATTATATTTTTTTATAAACTTAACAGTTGTTTATGTAAAACGTCTGTTTTGCTCAAAATATTGTTGCGCTTGCGATGTTTTCTTTTAAGACAAAAGGCTTTGATACAATTTGATATTGCTTTATGGTAATGGAATACTTTGGTTCATGGTGAATTATGTATATTTTGTTGATAATAAAATATATATTTTACTAACCTATAATAATAAGCGTAAATTTAACTTTTATTATTGAAATAACGGGGTTTGTAACGGTCTTTATTCGAAAGGTACTCGCAAATCTCGTATTTTAGTTCATTTCAGTCTGTCATTTTTTTTTTTATTTACAAGCTATTTAATTTATATACATTTAAAATTTAATTTAATTTACAGAAATATACAAACATGTAGAAAATATACAATAAATAAACAAAAAAAGATGAATGATATTTAAATTAATTATGTCCAGCAGTGGACTGCAATAGGCTGAATTGATTGATTGATTGATTTAAATTAATTAATTAATTTCAATGATATTGATTGCGTTTGACGTTTAGTTTTTTATAAATTTATTGTTTGTAAATTAAGGAAGCAAACAGAAAAAAAACACTTGTAGTAAGAAAATCTATACTAATGAACTAAATATAATTATGTTTTTCCCTCCCCTCAACTTTTATAAATTATATATTTATTTTTACTTGCAGAATGAGTAGCAGATCAACTAGAATTTTAAACATGGTTCTACCTAAAACTAATAATTCCATCCATCCACAAAACCAAGAGCTAGACCAAGATTTATGTGTACCGAAGGAAAACAAAAATTCACCCATTCATTTACAGACAGATGATCCTCATCTTTTATTCAACTACGAACCTACATCTACTGACTTACACGATGATTCGTATGATACTAACTCTATACCAGATAGCCAGACAGGCCTGGATCTCGACATCTCATTTGATTCCATAAGTGAAAAAGCCTTAAAGTTTCCTAACAAACCAAATAAAGTTGTCGCAGAAAGTAGCTCAGATTCCGATGATGATTCTATCTCCAGTTCTGATAGTGATTCTGATGAAACTACGAGCTCAGATAGCACAGAAGATGATTTTTCATCAGACGATAGCGTAAAAGATCCTGACTATCAAAATAAATCTTCTGAGTCAGATTCCGACAGCGATTCGGCAAGGGCGATTAAAACACTCACTTTTTCACCTAAATCTGGAACCTCTGGAGCTTGCAATGTGCATTTATCGAGCTCAGGTAAGCAAAGTGTTCTACTTCTGATTTCACGTCAATTATGAGGTAAAATTTGTCTATAAAAATATTTTAATAATTTTTCTTCCTTTTTTTCAGGTAATATTGAAATATGCAGCATGACTAACCAGACTGCAATCGCGCATATTCAGCCAGCCAATATCGATAGACAACCACCCAGCGTCGATACCCTACGTCCTAGCGTTGAGACTCTACCTCCTAGCGTTGATACTTTGATTCAGCCAGCCAGTGTTGATTCTCAGCCATCAAGCGTCGGTGCACAATCTCCTTGTGTTGGTACTGATTTTCAACATAGGTCCCGTAAAAGGAAAGCGAATCCGGAGTTATGGAAGAAAAACCAAGCAAAACTTCTAAGGAACAGTGGTAAAGCTTATATATCGTTGTCAAAATCTAAGAAACCTGTTGACGCCAAAAAAATGGGTCCTGCTTGTAGTGATAAATGCAAACTTAAATGCTTTACTAAATTTACGAATGAAGAAAGGTTTTTAATTTTTGAAGAGTTTTGGTCAACAGGTGATTTGCTTATTCAGAGGCAATTTGTCCACGAGCACATGACCAAAATTACTCCAAAGTACCGATACACTCGTGACGGTAGTAATCGAAAAAATTACAATCACGCATATTATTTGCGCCAAAATGAGACCCTCCTTCGAGTGTGCAAAATTTTCTTTATGCATACTTTAGCGATTTCGGATAAATTTATAAGAACTGTTCAAAAAAAACATTCCAACCTCATAGGAGTTCAAACAAAAGACAATAGAGGAAGATATGGCAGCCACAACAAGACGCACTTGTATATAACAGATGGCATTAAAGCGCATATTAATTCAATTCCACGGATTGAGAGTCATTATTGCCGTGCTCAAACGAAACGAGAGTATATCGAAGGTGGGACAAACGTCACTGCTTTACACAGAGACTATGTTGAAAAATGTAAGTCTGAGGAGAAGGATTACGCTTCGTACCAAATATATTACAGCGTCTTTAAGAATGAATTTAATATATCTTTTTGGCAGCCTAAAAAAGACCAGTGTGACGATTGTGTTGCCTATGTTAATGCTGAAGATAAGGTGTCGCTACAACCTAAATACGAACTGCACCTGAAAGAGAAGTCACTCGCAAGAGCCGAAAAGGAGAGGGATAAAGAAAATGTAAGTGATACTTTTATAGTGGCTGTCTATGATTTACAAGCCGTGATGCCTTGTCCTCGTGGTGATGTTTCGAGTTTCTATTATATCTCAAAAGTAAACCTATTAAATTTTACTATTACTGAACTTGAGACAAAAAATACAACTTGTTTTGTTTGGCATGAAGGAGAAGGAGCTCGAGGTGTCAACGAATTGGGCTCATGCGTATTTATGTACTTAAAGACTTTACATGAAAAAGCAAATGAAGCTTTTGATGTAGTCTTTTACAGTGACAATTGCTGTGGCCAGCAAAAAAACAAATTTATGCTAGCCATGTACCAACACGCTATTAGTATCTTTCCAAAATTACGAAGTATAACACACAAGTTTTTGATAAAAGGGCATACCCAAAATGAGGGTGACTCGGTACATTCCGTAATTGGGAGGAATATTTCAAATGCACTGAAATCGTCCCCAATCTATGTCCCAGATCAATACATTACATTAATTAAAACTGCTAAGAAGAAGGGCACACCTTATACTGTTAAAGAACTGACACACGACAGTTTCTTTAACTTAAAACCTCTAGCTGTTGGTAACTACACCGTTACAGAAGATGGAGATAAGTTTAGATGGACGGATATAAAAGTTATAAAAATTGATCAAGAAAACCGAAACAAGTTTTTTTTTAAGACTTCATACGATGATGCAGAGTTTAAGTCAGTGTCTACTGTGACCAAAAGACAAGCTAATTCTAACACTGTAGTAACTTCGACACTCAAAAAATTATACGCACAAAAGCTAAAGGTTCCTGGAACAAAAACGCAGGGTATTCTTAACCTTATAGAAAAAAATGTGATACCAAAATATTACGAAGCTTTTTATACTAATCTTTAAATTTATTGACTACCTATTACTTATATTTGCCTTTGGTGTAGACTGATTTTATAATACATAGCATAATAATAATTGAAACTGTTGATTAGTAATTACTTAGAAAACCGCCTATTACGATTTAAGTGAAAATGTTGATCTCTACGCTACTAGCTAATATCTAAAACGAATTTATCCTTAATATAATTGAAGCTGTGATTATTGTGTTACCTATAATAATTAGTGTTAATGTATGCCTATTGAGGTTTTAGAAGCATTTATTTTTGTTAATTACCAATTTTGTTTGCGAAGACTACTATTTTCTTCGTAAAAAGTTAAATTTGTGTTTTTTTTTATGAATGGCAATGTGCAAAAGGAAAGTCTTTTTATGTTCTTTATTTTTATTTTTAGATTAACTTTACTCAACAAGGTTGTGATGAAAATTTTAAATAAAAACCTTTATTTTTTTCTACTTGTGGCCTTTTATTCAAAATATTAATTTACTTGTGAGGAATATTTTATATGCTAAAGGGACTTATGTGCTGCTAGTCGTCTGTATGTAATAGTTACTACAAGATTAAAATAAACAACAGCTAGGGAATTAAAATACGCATCGAATGATGTATGACACGAGAGTATTGATAGTAGGAGTGCCAAAAAACAAATAAAAATTGAAATGAAAATTTTCAATGTGCTTTACTGAAAAAATCTTTATTTCGATTTGTGGCACTTTCGTTTTAAAGCAGCGATATAACAATCAAATGCAGCTGTTTTCGTTGTAAATTCAGTAAAAAAATGTGATTTGGTTTCAAAGGTGGCATTCTTAGGTTCGATGAGAAACAAACGCGGCAAATTTTGCGCTCGTCCAATCACAGGCGTTCATTTGTCTGATTTGCAAGATGGCGTCAAACCGGTTTTTCTAACGTTTTTTCTTAAAGATAAAGATAATTTATTTCGCAAATATGGGTGTACAGTATGATGTTACATGGTATAGGATATAAGTTCGACCATATTTTACCATTAGGCATGCGAAAGGTTACACAACCGTAAAAATAAAAAGTAATAATTAAGTCAGCTAGTACAAAGAAATTCAACAAATAACAAAAGCACAAAATAAGACAAAAATAAAAACAATTAGGTATAAACTACAAAAATGCACTATCTTTTTCATCAAAAAAGTCACATATATTATAATAAGCTTTATCTGCTAAAAAGTTTCGAAGCCTTTTTTTAAATGAAAATATATCGAGTTCCTTCCAACTTTTAGGTATTTTATTGAATATGTTGGGGGCCATGCAGAAGACACTTTTGCGCATTAATGTTGTTTTAGCAGTCTGTAGGCAAATCTTACTGTTGTCTCGTCTATTTCTTGGTATGACGTCAGTTAGACGCATAAATCGATTTGGATTCGATTTTACAAACAGCGCCACTTCCAAAATATATAAGCATGGTAGTGTCAGTATTTTGTACTGTCTAAAATATGGCAAACAGCTATCTGTGGATTTCAGTTTAAACATCGACCGTATAGATCTCTTTTGAGATTTAAAAGCTGTATCTTTCTCGACAGAGTTACCCCAAAAAATAAGTCCGTAACGTAGGTGAGATTCTACAGTGCCATAGTAAGCAGAAAGGAGTGCATCTGTATTAATTATTGAAGCTATAGTGCTAAGAGCGTATGCAGATTTGTGAATTGTTTTGCTCAGCATTTCAATTTGTGGCTTCCAGTTTAATCTTTTGTCTATTATAAGTCCGAGGAACTTTGTACTCTCAATTTCTTCTACAGTAACATTATTAGATTGTACGATAAGGCGACTTTTGTCCTGATTTCTTTGACTAAAATGAATTAATTTAGTTTTATTGACGTTAATTTTTAAGTTATTATAATCTAGCCATTTTGCCACTAAATTTAAAGAGTTATTAATGTCACATTCGTATGTATTTACATTATGACAGGGTATAGTTAAAGTGCTGTCATCTGCAAATAGTGTTACTGGGTAATTTACATGTTTTGGTAGATCATTTATATAAAGTATAAATAGAAGAGGCCCAAGTACACTTCCTTGTGGCACCCCATATTTAACTATACGTTCTGAGGATCGTGAAATCTCTTCACGTTTGGTTATTGTATTTATCTTATTAATTTCTGTTATTTGAGTTCTATTACTTAGGTATGATTTAATTAAATTAATAACGTTGCCTCTAATGCCGTAAGTTTCAAGCTTAGCTAAGAGAGTTTTATGATGTACGTAATCAAAGGCCTGAGTCATATCACAAAATATGCCACAGACTGGTATTCGCTTATCAACATTGCTAATGACCTTAAATAAAAAGTCGTAAATGGCTAAATTAATGGTTCTGTGTTGTCTAAACCCTTTTTGCTCTTCCGCCAAGATGTTATTTTTTTCAATGAATTTATATAATTCCTTATAAAGGTATTTTTCAAAGATTTTAGAAATAACCGGAATTAATGATATAGGCCTATAATATTTCATTTGTTCTCGATCTTCTTTCTTAAACAGTGGCTTTACTATAGATGATTTAAAAGCGTTAGGGTAAATGCCTGCACTAATGCTAAGGTTCATAATGTAGCTTAGGTGGCCACTGATTTCTATTGAGACATGTTTCAGTATTTTTGTACTGATACCATCGTATCCTACGCTACTAGTATTTTTTAGAGATAATATAATTTTGTAAATATCAAATGGGACACAAGGTGACATGAACATAGATTTGCTATTACTACTGATTATGCTACATGTATTTTTATTACTAGCATGTAGTTTCGGTTCAATTTTATCTACGAAATAATTGTTAAAAGTTTCAGCCATTTCCTTAGGATTAGATACGATTTGGTTTCTGACCTTAATTTTATTAATGTTGTGTCTAGGCACATTATACTTTGTACGATTAATTATTCGCCATGTAGTTTTTGATTTATTTTTTGATGTTTTTATATTGTGGTCATTTTGCGCCCTTTGCGTTAAGTTAATAATTTTTTTATACAATGCAGAATAGTTTCTGAAATTTGCTTTGTTCGTTATAGTAGGCCTTAATCTAAAATGCCACAAAAGTTTTCTTTTCTTACGATTACATAACCGAACTCCTTTGGATATCCACTTTGTTGTTTTTATTACATTTGTCTTGATTATTTTAGTAGGAAAACATAGATCGTATATTAGTTTGAAAGTACTGAGAAATTCGCTGTAAGCTTCGTTCGGGTCATCTGTGTTGTATATTTCTGAGAAAGATAGCTGTTGTAGGTGGTTTTTAAACTTGTCCATGTTTTCCAGACTATAATCCCTTCCAGCTGAAAGCCAATAGTTAATGACACAACATATTGGACCGGGCATTGAAGCAGTTGTGCTGTGTGATCAGACATAGCGAACTCAAAAACGTCTGCCTTACAAGATTTACTGAAATTATGCGCAAAATTGTCAATGCACGTTTTACTGGCCATACGGGTGGGTTGTTTTAACGCCAGATTCAGATTATAGCTTAATAGTAAGTTTTCAAATGTATTTGTTACGCTATTATTTTTAAGCATATCTATATTGAAATCTCCAGCAATGATAATGTTCTTACGATATGTATGTGTTATTTCATGCAATAGAGAGTTAATTTTATCCATACAGTAATTGAGATTATTAACATTTGGTACCCTATATATACAAACAATAAGTATCTTATAACTAATTAATTCTACAGCACAACATTCAAAAATACCTGGTGTGGACAACTTTGCTATTTTAGGCAACTCTTTCCATTGTAGTTCGTTTCTTACCAGAATACAGGCTCCACCCCTCTTTTTATCTTTTCTGCAGTAATATGCAGCTAAGCTGTAGTTAGGTATGTACAATTGATGCTGATAACCTTCCATGATAAAATGTTCAGTTATACACAAAATATCTACATTAATTTTTTTCTCCTTTAAATCAGCTAAACAAACGCTTAGATCATTTGACTTTCTTATTAAACCTGCAATGTTTTGGTGCAATATGTTGATATACTTATTCGAGAAAAAACAAATCGCTGGCGTCGGTTATAGTATTTGATGGAGATGGAGAATTCATTCTAACTTCACTGTCAGTCATATAGTAAAGATCTGCATCGTAGTAGTAAACAAGTTCATTAATCATTAGTTTAAGATTATCAAATATACTCGACATACCGAGATTATTAATTGCTCCATTTTGTTTCCAAAACATTTTATAATCATATGAAAGATAAAAATTGGAATCGAACAGATATGCGTAGTTATGGGTACAACTGTCCAGATATAACAAACTATTAAATTGCTCTATTCTTGAATTATACAGAGTAAAATATTCATTTAGTTTAAAGGTAGGTGCGCATATAATAACATTTGTATGTTGGATTTTTGACAGAGTGTCACGCATATATATAATAAGGTCAACGTAGTTCTTCGTTTGTTTAAAATCCTCTTCACCGATGAAAAGGAGGCAATAATCATTAATCGTGTAGTTTTTCAGTGTTTGATCAATGTTCTTAATGAGCTTAGTGATTCCACAGTTAGGTGACAAGAAGTGGCATATTTGATAGTCCGTGAAAGTTTCTTCTGCAATTTTTAGCATTTTATTCCTTTTATTGCTGCTTAAGATACATATTTTGTTTTTTTCATTACTCTGATATTTTTCTTTAGATTGTTTCGAGTTCTGTGAAAATGACATGAAACTACGTTTACCTTTTTTTTCATGAATTGCCTTTCGTTTTTGCATTTTTTCGGGCAACTGTTTCAGTGTATTAGTAGCTAAGTCTGTTTGGTTAGTAGATTGTAGTGGCTCAACATTGTCTTCTTGAAATTCTCTTAATGGAATTGGTGATGTATCAGGGAGATCAACTTTGTGTAGTTTGGGTATAGAATCGCGCGGTGTACTCTTTGGTGTAATTGAACGCTCATACTCACTAATTTTATTTTTCAAAGTGGAGTTTTCTTCATTGAGGCTCGCTACTTGGGCGTTTGCAATCTCTAATTGATTTCTTAAGTCATTCATCTGCTGGCGTAAGTCCTCAAGTGAAAGTTTATCATTTACGGCAGTATTCGATAGGCTAGATCCAGAAAGATCGTTGAGTTCGTTAGTCGAGTCGAATAAATTATCGTCCGTTTCTGACATGTTACAAGGATTTTCTTCTGAGTTCCGTCTCTTGTTCAAGTCTTTTCTTGGTTTTCTCTCAGTAACATTCGTGCGCGTGCGATGCGGTAGTGGGCGTGCTATGCGGGCGCGCTACCAAGTGACCGTTGCACAAAATGTTTGGAATATTATTGCTTATTACTCACGATTTTACTTGAGTCCAGTTGTCTTATATGTACCAGTAGATAGGTTGTTTAAGCAGCTTTACAATGATATATAGCACTTATAGAAATATCAACTTTTTACCACTTTTTTAACGTAATTTAACGGAGCAAATTTTTAACGGTGTTTACTGTTTGAGCTTCGGGGCTTCACCAAAAGTAACAATAAAACAACAAAAAGTTTACTATGTGATGGATTTGAACGCACGACTTCGGCGCTAGAGTCCGTTGCTTATCCGCTTCGGCTATGAGCGCTTGACGTCAAGAGTCGAAATTTTAGTTCAATTCGTAGTATGTGCTCTCGATGGGCGGGGCGTCAGTGTCGAGTCAAGAAAGTGGGGGCGCAGCGGCGCGAGCGCTTAGACACAAAGATCGACACAGGAACGCTGGTGTTTCCAACTACCACAACACAGAGTTTTTTCACTGTAGCCGTTATTTAAAATTTTATTTTTTAACTGCTTATAACTTTTAAGCCACTATATATTTTTTAGTTCTGTTTTCGGAATATTTGAGAACGTTAGTCACTGTTTATTTGTCCTAGTTGTTTGTTTACTTTTGTTAGCGCACTGATTTTTTTCGAGTCGAGCTCAATAACACACGTCTTTACTTCGCGACTCGCGACAAAGTTTTATGTGAATTATTTAAGTTTTAAGCCAAAAAGCAAAGGAATTTCATTGAAATCACGAAGATGGACATTAATCCAGTTATAGTAAATAACGGTTTCACTAGAAAACGACAGAGAGACCCAAAAAAATGGAAAGTAAATATTGCGAAGAGAAAGAGGTAATTTACTGCATCTAACAATGCTAATTTTATTTTAATTTAATTATTCCCTAATCCTAAATAATTAATATTAAAAATGCAAAAGTAAGTTTATTTGTTACATTTTCATGGCGAAACTACTAAACCGATGAATATGAAAGTAAGTGAGTGTTTGTTTTACCCAACTGCTCAAAAAAGTGTAATGCTTTCAAGGTTCATGTAATGCGAGTTCCTTTATTATAAATATCTTCTTCAAACTTCTAACAGGTTGGGATACATGTACAGAATGGTTACTTTGTACTTAACTATATTTAGTTTGTGTTGTGGCAGCGCAGCATGTGTTAATTTTTGTTATGTGCGAATGTATGAGCACCTGGGTGTATCTTTTTATTATAACCTTAAATTACTGTATTTATGCTTTGCATCCATAAACATTGCATGTTTTTCTACAGGTACGCATCAAAGTCACTTCCAAGCCGAATTTGTGCCTACGATACAAAATCATTTCAGTGTTCTAAATTAACAATGCCAGATTTGCTATTATTACACCCAACATTTTATGCTCATAAAACGAAAAGAGGTTAAGATACGCTTTTATTGAATTATTGTTCTATCAAACCTGTTCAACAAAAAAAAAACACAAAAGGAAAGAAACATACCACTATAAAATATGGGGTATATATAAAAAAACAAAAAGTACCTATTTGTCAAAAGTTATTTTTGAATATTTTTAATATAACAAAGCATATGGCGCATCCACACATGCCCGGCGGCACGGCCGTGCATCTCAGCCGCGGCACGCGCGGCTTTTCGCGGCTTTTGGTTGCCGGCGGCAGTTTGCTTGCGGCTTCGATACGGAGTGGTAGTGTTGTCGTATAATTTCATAGAAGTAAATAACGAAATGACAGAATTTAACTGGGATGATAGTGCAGTACTTTTATTAATAGAAAAGTATCAAGAAAATGAACCATTGTGGAACCCAAGGCATATGGATTTCAAGAATCGCAACAAAAGAAATGATTCTATTAGGGATATTGCTTCTGTGTTCAACATAGCATCATCAGAAATTGAGAGAAAACTGAATAATTTATCCAGCCATTATTTTCGAGAAAAACGCAAATATGAAGAATCTAAAAGGAGTGGATCTGGACGGGAAGATGTTCAATTGCCGAAATGGTTTGCTTATAAGGCGTTATCATTTCTTAGTGACAAGAATGCACCGGTACCGACTCTGAACAGCCACGCACCTATTGTAAGCCAGTACTGTAGCGCCCTCGCCGTCGTCAGCAACTTCTCCTCCAATCAGGTTCAATGGACGTAGACCTCAGTTGGTTGAAGCTAGGGTTTATAATACGGCGACTACTTGTTTACTTCGAGTAAATGAATAACACTTTGATAAGTAATAATGACTTATTTATTTCATATTCTTGTTTTAACTCTATCACACAACTTGGCTTCAACGAAGCCCGAACCTGTCTGCCTTTTTACAATCTTCAAGACATTCACCTTTTTTCCAAACTCTCTGAATTCAAATATATATTTAACATTTACTTTTATAACGCGCTAGAGGTTTTACTATTGGTATGCGGCCAGCTAGTGACCACCAATAAACCTCTACACCCCCCCGGTACCACAAAGGCGACAGGTACGTTAACACTGTTCTCATACCTATTCTAAAGCTAAAGTGTGGGGGCACGAACCGGTCTTCTAATAAAACTAATCCCGAATCGAGGTGTCTGATCTACCAGATCTTCAGGCTATTTTCAAATAAGGGATCTGATATTACAAACTTCTTGACTCGGAATCCCCCCTGTCCAAAACCCCACGAAAAACCGAGGGGCGGTCCCATACATTACATCCCTACTCGACATAAAAAAAACAGACAATAATAGAAAACTAAACGAATCCATTTCATTATATGTTTGATGCAATTCAGAAATAACGTGTCTAAACTTCAAAGAAAAGAGACTTTACGCCCACATTTCTAGGATTTTTATACACTACTTCCAACTTACGGTCATCCACATACCGGAATGTACTCTTTGAACATATGTTCAATGCGTCTTCCACTTCAGGGTTTATAATACGGCGACTACTTGTTTACTTCGAGTAAATGAATAACACTTTGATAAGTAAAATGACTTATTTATTTCATATTCTTGTTTTAACTCTATCACACAACTTGGCTTCAACGAAGCCCGAACCTGTCTGCCTTTTAACAATCTTCAAGACATTCACCTTTTTTCCAAACTCTCTGAATTCAAATATATATTTAACATTTACTTTTATAACGCGCTAGAGGTTTTACTATTGGTATGCGGCCAGCTAGTGACCACCAATAAACCTCTACAATACCCATCAAATTTTTATAATCAAGTAGACTAGTTGGTCGCCTATTGATCGAAATTCGACCATAATTAATTTAAAATACATATTTCATTAAGTAATATTTTCGTAAATAGGGGTACAAAGATTTTTTCTCGCGTATTAATATTAGATACCTACTACCTACAACCCGGTAACAATATATAATACCACGGAGAGCGGACGAGCATACTCTCGTATTTGAACCTTATGCAGTCGGCAAAACGCTCACCGAAAGCGAAGTATTCGGGAATAAGCGCTCATCAAGAGTGTAGGTATAGGCGTCATCAATGGTGACTGTATACATGTAATGTTTATAAGCTTGGTTTTTAGGGTTCCGTACCCAAAGGGTAAAACGGGACCCTATTACTAAGCCTCCACTGTCTGTCTGTCCGTATGTCTGTCTCCAGGCTGTATCTCATAAACCGTGATAGCTAGAAAGCTGAAATTTTCACAAATGATGTATTTCCGTTGCCGCTATAACAACAAATACTAAAAATAAAAATGAAAAAATATTAAGGGGGTCCCCATACAATAAACGTGTGAAATCGCAAATTATAACTTTGTTATTTT
Source organism: Trisateles emortualis (assembly GCA_947095525.1). Lineage (NCBI taxonomy): Eukaryota > Metazoa > Arthropoda > Insecta > Lepidoptera > Erebidae > Trisateles > Trisateles emortualis. The sequence goes on from OX352756.1 coordinate 1,215,516, forward strand.
ATTATTATATATTTGTATGAAAAACAAAGTTATTTTTTGTTGCCGAAAAATGTTTGTATTTTGGCTAGTTGTAGGTAATAGATACGTTCATTTTTCATAGATAATGGTACGGAACCCTTCGTGGGCGAGTCCAACTCGCACTTGGCTGGTTTTTATTAAATATTTACATACTGATTGGATATTTCAAAACATAATGTTAAAGCTTGTTTGCAATTATTTATAAGATTTCCTTTTTATTTTCAGTCTTCTCAAGTTAATATCACTCCCCAGACTACGCTACCTTCGACAAGGAGGTCACGAAAGCGAAACATAGAGGGAGATCCTGAAGTTGATGAAGCTTTGCAATTACTGAGGGAGATTACATCTAATGCAAGGCAACGCGATGATGCTGCTATATTTGCAGACTATATAAGTAGCAAGTTGAGGAAGATGGATCATTACACGATGTGTACAGTACAACATCAAATCCAGAATATTGTCTATGAAGCAGAAATGAGAATGGGTCCGATGAATTTTGATAACAATAATACTACTCAGCCTCTTCGTTATCAAAATGTTCGTCCAGGATACTTCACAGGCCAACCTACAACGTCAACAATGTCACCATCGCCCTCAACTTCGCGCTCTTACTCTGTTCAATCAGACTATGAAATGCAAAATAGCCCAGATGTCAACACAAGTGACAGTCTGTTACAAGTCTTGGAAAATAATTTAACCGAAAATAGTGTTATAGAAGTGTTGAGAAATGTTTCTGATTCCTAAATAAAACAATTATTTGAATAATCATATTTTATTTCTTTAAAACATTATAATTGATATTGCCAAGGAAGCTGACCTTGTTCCGATAGAAAATAACATTTTAGCTCATTTCTAATTACACTTGGTTCTACATTTAGAGCGATCTGCGGAATATTTTGTTGCTCTTCGTTCAAAACTCCATCAGTAGTTCTTTCATTTCTCTTCATAAAATTATGCAGATGCACACAAGCCATCACGACAAGTTTTGCTTTCTCATTTTGTAAGCCAATGCGTGAATGTAAAATTCTGAATTTATTAGATAAAATGCCAAACGCGTCTTCTACAACCATGCGCCCGCGACTAATTCTATAATTAAAAACCCTCTCAGGTGATCCTTTTGCATGATATCCAGAAAATGGTTTTATTTCTGTGAGATGGGGAAAGCATCATCACCGATGAAATAAAAAGGTACAGGTGTATTTCTCCCTTTTAATGGAATCGCTTGTAGCAGACTTAAAGTTCCATCTCGTATCATATCAAATAAAGTTGAATTGCGTAGAACTCCACCATCAGATATTCTGCCCTGACATCCAATGTCCACGTATAAAAAGTTATAATTGGCATCGATTAAAGCTAGCAAAACAATACTGAAATATGACTTATAATTAAAAAACTCAGAACCGCTATTAATTGGACATGAAATACGTATATGTTTCCCATCGAGGGCACCTACGCAATTAGGTACATTCCATTTCTGCATGAAACTCCGAGCCACTGATAGCCATTCTTCCTGTGTATTTGGAATCTGTAAAATAAAATTGTTTGTGATATTTGTGTGTGTAGTTCTAGTTATATGTATGTAAAATGTGTGTGAAGTTCCAGGTACAGTATAAAATCATAGATATTATAATTCGACTAGGAATAGATATGTTACTTAGGAAGGTTCAGTTTCTAACTACCTAATGTGTTACGGATATTTGTACTTACCCTTAAATAATTGGATAATGTAGATACCAACGCTTGACAAACATCTGGAATTATTAAAGAAATAACTTGTGGAGACACTTTAAACAGCGTACCGAGTGAAAAATAAGAGTCTCCTGTAGCCAGGTATCTCAAAGTAATTGCTAGTCGATCGGAAGCTGACACAGCATTTTAAATTCAGTAATATTTCAAATTCTTCACTAGAGATCCTTAGAAAAGTGTTAAATTTCGAACGAATATTTCTTCGGTTTATGTCATCCTTTCTAAAATCTTCAAGTATCAGGGACACATTAGGCCTATTTCGTAGACTTGGTCTGACCCAATATCTTCGTTTGATTTTGCGGTTCTTTTTACGAATAATAACATACAACACTACACTTGCGATACACGCAAATATATCATAGTCCAACATCTTTCAATCCTACGTACACGACTAACTTCGACGAAAGTCACAACACTACTGCGAAAATTGCAACCGCATCTGCAGGCCGCCGGCAACCGCCGGTAAAGCCGGCGGCCTGCATTCAGCGGCAAGGCGGTCTGAAACCCGGCGGCATGTGTGGATGCGCCATATCGGATAGCATCGCAAATTTATACAAGAAGTTTCAAGCTGAACATTTTAAAATAAGCTACACAACGTTTTGTCGTCTACGTCCTTTCTGGGTCATAACACCAAATGTAAACGAACGTGACACGTGCCTGTGCATAAAGCACGCGAACATCGATCTGAAACTGTCAGCATTGCACAGGCGAAGAATTTTGACTTACAATAGTCACACTGCACTGCTTCAAAAGACATGTTGTAATCGCTATGACGAGCTATGTTTGTCACGAACCTGCCAACGCTGTATTGACAAGAATCCTGACTACAGGGAGTTTGATGACAGCAAGCCTATTGAATTTAAAAAATGGATATCCGAGAAACAAACTTACAACGACCCCAAGACCAAGAATGCTCGAACAGTTACCAAATACCTAAAGAAAACCTTCACGGTTCGCACTCGAGAACTAATAGAAGAGCTGCACGAGGATTTGGAAGCTTATTATCAACACGAGAGAAACATTACCCATCAATACAATGCTATCAAGAAATACAAACAAAACCTTACCGACGAAGACGCTATCATACATATGGATTTTTCAGAAAATTATTGTTCCAAATACGGTCAAGAAATACAAGCATTTCATTTTGGAGGGCCGAGACTTCAGCTAAGTCTTCATACTGTGGTAGTGTATACCAAAAACTCTATCAAGTCTTATTGTACCGTTTCCAAAAATCTCACACATTCACCAGCTGCTATATGGGCACATTTGCGGCCAATCTTTAAAACTCTCCCACCTAACATAAAGAGCATCCACTTCGTCAGCGATGGACCCGTAACTCAATACAGAAACAAAACGATGTTTTATATCCTGGCATTAAGGCTTCAACAAGAGGTTTTAAATGTGAAGAAGTTTACCTGGAACTATTCAGAGAGTGGCCATGGCAAAGGAGCCCCTGATGGCATTGGAGCGACCTGCAAGAGAACCGCTGATGCCGTCGTCGCTACAGGAGGTGATATTGATAGCTTGGAATCATTTGTAGAGGCCATTCAACGAAGATGTTCCGCAATTACATTGTTCACAATCGACGATAAAGCCATCCAAGAATTGACAGATGACCTTCAAAATGAAATAGTTAATTTAAGAAGCTTTAATGGCACTCTAAAAATACATCAAGTAAAGGCTGAAATATTAAGAAGTCCTCTGGAATCAGCTCCAAGTGCCGCTAAACTCATTATGAAAAGTTTAAGTTGCGCTTGTGAAGAGGAGTGCCAGCATTTCAATTTAGGAGTGTTAGAGTACAAAAATAAGACAAGACTTCACGTAGATGATATTTACACAGACTCTGAAAGTGGATGCATGGACAACTCACAGGATTCCACAATGGAGACCGACGACGACGCTAAACCGGTGATTACGTCTTGGTTAAATTTCTAGTAAGAAACACTGAATATTGTTATGCTGCAGTAATCAATAAGATAGACACGGAAGAAGGCGAACTAACAGTAACCTTCTTATGCGGGTTGCAGACCAAGAGCTAAGCTAAGTTAGTTTAGCTTAGCTCGCATAGCTGACGCAGTTTTCCATACTTGTGTGCAGACCGCAAGCTATGTGAACTAAGCTATGTGAGCTAACTAAAATATGCGAAGCTATGTTAGTTGTGTATGCCGATGCGCAGCTACGCGAGCTAAGCTATGTCCCTCCCGCCTTCCCCGCACGCCCTTCGCACATCCTTCGCCAGTGCTGTCCAGTGTCCTTTGTCGTACGCACGGTCGTTTCGTAGCGAATATGGAGCAATTTATCGAAGTTGTTAAACAATTTCCTGTGTTATGGAACACACAGTTAAAGGACTATCACAATTTAATTAAAAAGGATGTTGTATGGAAACAAATAGTGGAGGAAATAAGTAATCCAGACATACCAGACGGTGAGTTTAATTATTTTTTATTTCAAGTTTAATCTAATTTACATTATTAAAATAATTACAAAATAACTCTCTGACACGAAATGCTTCTCTAGTTGCTCGTAAGTTGTCGTATTGTACCGATCTTAAAGTTTGCTGTTCTTCAATATTGACGGTATTGGCGTTACTAGTTGTCGTTCTTGAAGACATTTAATAATTGTGCAAGACACAGGTAGTCTTTGTAATGACGTCCACTAGTTCCAATTGACATTCAAATGGTCGACGAAACACACGAAATCGCGCTGTTAATATGCCGAACGCATTTTCAACTACATTTCGTGCTCTACTGAGACGATAGTTAAAGGTGTTTTTTGCTCTGTTATCTAAACATGTACTCCGTGGCCTCATAAAGTGTTTTTGTAATGGGAATGCTTGATCACCTATAAACACAAAAGGTGTTGGATCGCCATCAGGCGCTAAAGGTTTATGATTGGGCAAGTTTAATTGCCCGTTTTGTAATTTGTGGCCAAATGCACTATCTGCAAAAATACCTCCGTCGCTAAATCGGCCCATTGAACCAACGTCTATTATAATAAATCTTTTGTGTGCATCAACGACTGCGAGAAGGACGACAGAATAAAAATTTTTATAATTAAAATAATTAGAACCCGACTGAGGAGGGCATTTTATTAAGATATGCTTCCCATCCACGGCACCAAGGCAGTTAGGGAATTGCCATTTATTATTAAAGTCTTCTGCAATTACTTCCCATTCACTTTCTGTCGGTAACTTCATATATTGGTTGCAAATGAATCCAAAGTGCATTGCACACATCTTTAACAATCAAAGAAACTGTATTATTACCCACTCTGTAATTGTATCCAATTGTTCTAAAGGAGTCGCCAGTAGCTAAAAACCTGAAACACATAAATATTTATTACTAAGTTTGACTTGGTGTTTGTTACAGTGAAAACTGCGAAGAATGAGTGGAAAAAATTACGAGATAGTCATCGAGAGTCACTCAAAAGGATGAAAGCCAGTACAAGTGGTCAGGCTGCTTCTCCGGCAAATAACTGGAAATATGCCGAGTTACTCGAATTTCTTTTACCCCACATGAAAAACCGTAAGAGAACTGGTAACGTATCAATTAATGATAAAAATACTTTGGCCAGTACATCAACTCAAAGTCAAAATACTTTGCCCGGTACTTCGATCGAAAGTCAAAATACTTTGCCCAGTACATCAACCGAAAGTCAAAGTACTGAGATTTTCGAAGAAATTCCGAATAATGATGATGAAAATACTTCCGAACCACCAAGGAAAAAAAAAAGAAAAGTTGCCGATGACGCATCATTAAACGACTTACTTCAGAAAGTCGATAACGATTTTATGAAGCGATATGAGCAAAGAGAGCAACGGAAGGCTGAGGAAGCAAAAGAGGCGGAGAAACACAGACATCCGTTAAATTTATTTTTTGACAGTATGTGCGAGTCAACTAAAAAGCTTCCCGATTGGATACAAAGAGATGTAAAAAAAAAGCTTTTTCAAATTGTAAACCAAGCAGAGGAAAATTATGAAAGTTATTTGTCTAGGCAGACTTATCAATATGGGTACTCATCATCATCCACATTTTCGACGCCAACTCAAAACGATAACTTAGATAATTTGTAACCTTTTGGCATTTACCAATAACAAATATAAATAAATGTTTTTTTTTTTTTTTTGATTAAATTAGTTTTGCTTACCTTAAACAAATAGCTAATCTTTCTTCTGGGGTTATAGCCTTCCGATAGTTATTAGTTATCTCCGATAATCAATGATAACAAATCATAAAACTGAACTCTTGTAACACGATAATATAACTGAAAATGTTCATCATCTAATTCGTAAAATAAAGTTCTAAACTCTCCACTTGCGTGCCGAGATTCAATGTGTTGACATATCCAAGGTCTAGAATGTCGTTTTCTTATATAATAATAATAAGCCAGTATTAATCTTCTTTTTCTATGTGTAACGTATTCATCATCGGAACTTTCTTCATCGATTATATTCATAGCAAGCGCCTGACGTCCGTCTAATTGAACTCCGCAACACTAACTGAGCTTTGGCTTAGCTCTTTGTGTGCACGCCATTTATTTCTATCTTAGCTTAGTTTGGCTTAGCCTAGCTTCCCTAGCTTAGCTTTGGAATAGCTTAGTTTTCGGTCTGCAACCGGCTTTAAAAATTTGTGATGACAAAGGACACACATTTAGAGTCGATGAAAATGATGTTTCTGATGTGTCCTTTGACCAAGTATTAAAGAAGTTGCCAAACCCAGATATTGCCCTAAAAGGGAAACGAATATTTTATTATTTTAATATACCTGTACCTGTTTTTAAGAAATAAGTCTGCATTGATAAGTAACCAAGGCTGATGATATATATTATTTTAATTCTTTATTTAGAGAGCTAAGCTCGCAATTTGTTCTTGATAAATTTATATTTTAATTCTGTATGTGATACTGTATTCAATAAAGAAGAGAATTTATTTGATTACATTTAATAATTAATATTGTGTTTTTCTTTATATAAACATTGACATAAACTGTTCTCTGGGTGGAAAAAACAGTCCTCTGGGTGGCAAAACAGTCCTCTGCCGCATTTTTTTACAAAATTGCCTATAATTTTATAAATTATAGGCAATTTTGTAAAAATTTTAATAAGGGAAAATTACAATGGTTTATATGTATTTATATTATAACTATCTATCGACTTAACATATTATATTTTTAATTTTCTAGAAAAATAGGGTTGGGACAACTGTCACTAGACAAGTTTCCAGTTAGTAGAGAAAGGCCCAGTTACTTTAAATGCAAAGGTGGCCTATACCACAAAAAAATATTAATTTTTGATTATTTTCCAAAATAATCTTCTTTATCATAAATAATGTACCATAGTAACTAAATAAAACACACCTGGAAACTAAATTTAAATATAATACAATTACTATGTATTCAATTTAAATTCATGAAAATTCAAACCTCATTATCTCCATACTAACTATGCTGAGCTTAGGCCAGATATATATTTATATGATACGTGGGTGAAGAATGGACCCGTAAACGCAAGATATAACCGAACATCCTCAGGGTGGTTTGATGCAGAAACGTTTAAAGACTGGGTCAAGGTAGTGGTCATTCCATTTTTTAAAAATAAGCAAGGGAAAAAAGTCTTGATAGGCGATAACCTATCGTCTCACTTATCTATAGAACTAATAGATATGTGTAAGAATTTTGACATTCATTTCGTCTTTTTACCGGCAAATTCAACACATCTCACGCAACCGCTGGATGTGGCGTTTTTCCGCCCGATGAAAGTAGCCTGGCGTCAAATTCTACATAAATGGAAGAAAACAGACGGCCGTTCACTATCATGTATACCAAAAGGTTGCTTCCCAAGGATGTTAAAGTTGCTCATGGATCAAATTAATATAAATTCGGAAAATAATATTCGGGCAGGATTTCGTAAAACTGGTAAGCATTATGAATACAGATAATTCATTTTACTTAAAGTATCTTGAAATAAATAATAATTATATGAATTTTCTTTTATTAGGTATCAGTCCATTAAATCCTAATGAAGTGTTGGCTAGATTACCGGAAGAGATGCAGAATGATGAAGAGGTTAAAGAAGCTATAGACAAGTCAGTTTTAAATTTACTAAAAGAAATGCGATACGGAAGTATAAATATTAAAAAACCAAAGAATAAAAAAAACCGATGTTATTTCAGGTAAATAATTAATTATTGATAAATCGCCATTATACACATACACGCAATCACTCACATGCATTCATACCTACTTACAGATAGTAGGTTACTCACAAAACAGTCTCAAATTTCATTCACATACACACAAAGAACTACATTTTATGTCCATTCAATAATATTTTTTACATATTTGAATTTCAGGTCGAAGTGTTTCACACGAGGACATAGAAAGTTACGCTGATACAGATACTGAACCTGAAATAAAAAAGAAACGAATCCAAAAAACAAATAACACAAAAAGTGCTAAAGGTAAAAAAACCAAAAAAATATGTGATGAAAAAGAAAATAAATCGCCAATAGCACATTGTTCAAGGGCACTCGAAACAATCATAACTGAAACCAACAATTTGCCCGCATCTGATAATAATCAAGAACAGCTTAATGATTGGCGTGATATAGAAATTGAAAAAATACCCGTTGTGCTAACAGAAGATTTACAATTGTATGAAGAAATAGTAATACCATGGTGCGAAACTACAAATTTGAAAGAAACAAATGTGACAGAAGAAGCAAATCTGATAGAAATTGAAAATGAACACGCCAGTACTAGCACTACAAATGAACCGAACATTATTATTAATAGTAATACAAAAGTACCTTCAGATCAATTAAAAAAACTTTTTCCGAAAAAAACGACGAAGCAAACTTTGATACCAGTAGCCATAAACCAAAAAATAACTGTAGCTAAGAAAAAGAATTACTATTTTCACAGTGATGAAATCTTGAAGATTCTTGAGAGTGAGTGAGTTGAGCTATGACTTGTAATTGTTTATCGTATTACTTGTGTTGATTATTGGAAAAATACTTACCTATATATCCATACGATGCCGTCCGTAGATATTAATACGATTAATATTTACGGACCTAATACTGTATATTTTTTATATTTTCTAATTTTGCCTGACAGAAATTTTAATTAAGTTTAATTTGAGAGGACTTTATTTTATGTTAATTTGGAAGTAAGATTTATTTTCTGTTTTGTTTATGTATATTTAAGTAAATTAATAAACAAAATGTTGATCTCATTAATGGATTTTTATTTTTCACTACATTTCAAATTTATGATAATTATCATATATAATATATTAGGAGACTGACACTAAAAAATGGTAGGTAGGTATATGTCAAGTACGTAACCTAAAACGACTACCTACCAGGTAGATAGGTGGAATTTTTCCTTACAGATACACTTTCCTCGTAGGTACACTATTTCAAAATGCCCGCCTTTGTTCCTCTGAGATACACTTTTTAAAATCCTGAATAGTTGTTCCTTTAAGATACACTTTTCGATATATTCGTGCACAAAATAGATTAATTACCGTAAAGAAAAAAAAAAAATTTTTTTTTTAAATTTAATAATGTATTTTTCCTGTAATCCTTACTAATATTGTAAATGCGAAAGTAACTCTGTCTGTCTGTCTCGCTTTCCCGCTTAAAACTCTCAACCGATTTTGATGAAATTTGGCACAGATAATCTTTAGACCCTGAGAAAGAACATAGGCTATATTTTATCCCGATATTCCACGGGAACGGGAACCACGCAGGTGAAACCGCGGGCGGCAGCTAGTATTTCAATAATTTCTCATCACAAACCTCGGAGATAAGGGGGGAGCATGGTATTATTTTTTGGATATTATTAATCCTATATAACTAAATAATCCTATCCTAACTCAAAAAGTGAGAGGCGTAAAAACAAATAAAAATATGTGTTGGAATGAGGAAACAAAGCCCTTTCCTATGATACCCCACTTGACCTAATAGTCTCAATTTAAATTTAAACCCCCTAATGTCAGTATCTAATATATTTATTAGCAAATCATTGTATAATTATCGTCGTAGGCATCGTCATAGTCATAATCGAAGTCGATCAAGTCTAAAGTCACAGTCGTTACAGTCTTATAAGTACTACATTACTTGACTAGCTTCCGCCTGCGGTTTCACCCGCGTAGTTCCCGTTCCCGTGGGAATACCGTGATAAAATATAGCCTATGTGTTATTCTGATGTATAAACTATATTACTGCAAAGTTTCATCTAAATCCGTTCAGTAGTTTTTGCGTGAAAGAGTAACAAACATACATTTTCACAAACATTTACATTTATAATATTAATAGGATAGGATATATAGATATTTATATAATACCTCTATAGTGATTGTTGTCATAGTCAAAGAGGATAATTATAAATCAAGTCAATAATAATTGAACTTGTCACATTATTCTCGGGTTTGTGCAGTATAAAAAAATATTGAAAATGAACAATTCTGGGTGTTCGGGAAGTGCTACTGCTCCAGAGCTTGATTTTGTGCTTACTAAAAAAGGAAAGCAAGCTATCATACGAGCGGGACATCGTTATATATTTAAAAAAAAAAACAAAACTAATTCTAGCTTGTGGCGTTGCGAAAACAAGGAGTGCAACGCCACGATCACTTTAAATGACGATCAAAAGACTATAATAAGAGAGAAGCCGCATAGCTGTAAACCAGATTTTCATAAAATGAAGATAGAATTAGCTCTTCATAATTGTAAGCAACAAGTCTGCCAGAACTTCACCCCCATTCCCTCGTTATATGAAGAATGCATGTTGAAATTTAAAGACAATGAAGAATTTTTGGACGTTATTCCAGATTTCCGAAATGTTAAGACAGGTCTTTATAATGCTAGGCTTAGATTTTTAAATACGAAAAAAACTGTTTATAAGAAATTGAGAGATGTTATAATTCCACAAAAGTTGGCTGAAAATTTTCTTCTATTTGAAGATGGCATAGATAACAAAATTATAGTTTTTATGAGTCTAGAATCAAGGGCAAATATATCGACGATCAAACATGTGTTAGTGGACGGAACTTTTAAGAGTATAGCCAAACCTTTTTACCAACTTTTTACAGTTCACGGTGTTATAAAAAGTAGCGAACACGAAACTGTTATTGTGCCAATAATATTTGCTTTCTTACCGAACAAAGAAGAAACAACATATATAAGACTATTTTCAATAATTAAGCAATATTTGCCTTTATTTAAGCCTGAAATATTACAAAGTGATTATGAAAAGAGTATAATGAATGCCGCAAAAGTTGTTTTCCCTGGAATCGATGTAAGGGGCTGTCTATTTCATTATACCCACGCATTGTGGAAAAAGGCAAAAAGCTTAGGAATTAATACTAAAGCACAAAAAAGGTAGTTGCATTATATGCTTCAATACCTTTTTTGCCATTAAAGTATTTCCCCGAGGCATTAATGACAATAGAAACAATTTCGATCAATGACAAGTTGATCGAAATGTTTCATGACTATTTCGTCAAAGAGTGGATGAGGCCAAACATAATGCCTAGCATATGTTTTTATGGGCACAGTCACCGTACGACCAACTCTGTCGAAGGGTGGCATAATCGTTTAAATAAAAAAGTCGCAGTAAAACATCCAAATTTATATCTGTTAATTCAAATTTTAAAAAAAGAAAGCATGACTCAACAGTTTCGTATTATGCAAGCACAGGTACATATCGAACGTCGCACAAGAAAGCAACTTGACATTAATGTTGATATACGTGTCAACAAAATCGTCAAAGATTTAATCAACGATAAAATAGATATGGAGCAATGCCTTAGACGGCTTTCATTCATTAGATTTAAAACTAAATCAAATATGTAAATGATGATGCGTTTATTTTTTGCTCCGTGAACGATGTTAGGTACCTTAGAAGTTAAGTTAATATTATATTAATCCTTGAAAATAAGTGTATCTACAAAGAATTTTTTTTTAAAAGTGTATCTACAAGGAATAATTATAATAATAAATATATATGTCGACGCGCAGGCAAACCAGCGTGTCAATCTTAGTGCTGTAATTTAATACGGTCGACTGAATAGAATTAGTTTTTGTTAAGTACAGTTTTTGTAACTTTAGTTTTAAAATCATAATGGTCACTTTTTGTGTTGTATAATAAACTGCACAGATGTTTGTTGCGACCCTTCCAAGAGGGCTATTGAAATATTTCGTAGAAGAGACGGTAACATGTGCATTTGCAAAACATGTGCTTTACCGAACGTAGTCGTGGGTCGCCCTATAATAAAAACATTAAAAACTATTTTTTGCGCTCTAAAGACCCAAAGAGAAAACTGGGCGAGAGCAAGGGGCATTCTATCCTGAGCCATTTGCGAAGTATAGGCGCGACCTACGAACACGTTCCTCTCCGCGAAACTTAATATTGTTAGTAATATTGTAAGATCGACCCTTGTATGTACCAGTGCTATTTCAAAGACTATTATAATTACCATTATTGTGAATATCTATTGAAGTCACGTTACCCATAACGCCCAATAATAACGACTGCTGCTACAGTAACGACACGAAGATTCCCACCTTTTACGCTTCGATATCAGAAGTGGGATGCGCGTGACTCAGAAGAAAGAAAATATGCCGCGTGGAAGAGCAAGTATAGTGACAAGCGAAGAGGACAACTCGCAATAGAAATCAATGTTAGAAGCGCAAAATGATAATTTGCGGGCACTTGTCAAAACCCTGCATACGCCGGCAATGAGCAGATCACTCAGCCTTGTCTCATGACCAGCATTCAATCCCGATCGCCCAAACTCCGATGCGCTGTCATGGTGTACGGTTGCAGAACTGTTCCTACAAGATGATTTACTGGAGAAGAAAACCAACGTGCTTCAAGTGCGAACTAGCAAGCCACATCGCCCCGCAGTGTAAGAACCAGATATGGGAGCATTGCCTGCTGGAAGCGGAGCACCACGTGCCACCGAGCAGAAACGTCGCATCAATATCTGCTCCACTAATCATGACGGTCAGTCGTTCCTTTTTTATTTTGATTCTGGTGCCGAATGTTCCCTGATTAGGGAAAGTATTGCAAATAAATTTTCCGGGAAACGTTTGACGTCCCTGGCCACCTTGGTAGGCATTGGTGATGGGGACGTGCGTGGCATTTATCAGATAATGTCTAAAGTTAGAATGGTATGGAGTGGAGGACTCTTTGTTGTATGAAAGTTAACATATGATATTGAGATATTATTTCATGTTTTACCAGATGCAGCGATTAATTATGATATTATAATTGATCAAGGATTTTTTGTAGAAATATCTAGCAATACGTATTCTATTAAAAAGGTGCAAATACTCAACTTATGCGAAGTAGGTAAACGAGTGTGTACTTTCAATTCAATTGTTAACGATGTAAACGGAGAACATCGTGAAAAAAAAAAAAAAAAAAAAAAAAAAACAATAATCGTCAATATTCGACGTCTTTTGTCGAAGAGACCCCGTCTGGACGATGGACGTGCCACTGTTGGCGAAATAGATATACGACAAATTGACCATAACCATGAAATAATTCGTCAGAAAATTATGACTCAATTGACCACTACACCTATTCTTATGTTATTTGATCCCAATTTTCCGATCGAGCTACATACAGATGCCAGTTCGGAGGTATACGGTGCGATACTTATGCAAAAGAAACAACACGTTGTTGCCTGCTATGCTAAAAATATGAGTTATATAGAGTCACGGTATCATTCGTATAAACTCGAAACTTTAGCTGTCGTAAACTCAATTAAACATTTTCGTCACTTTTTACAAGGTAGGACATTCACGGCAATTACAGCCTGTAATTCTTTGTGAGCGTCACCTAATAAGCTTGATTTAACAGTTTGAGTCCACAGATGGTGGGCGTTTTTACAATATTTATTGAAATTATACATAGAAACGGAAGTAATATGTCACACGTAGATTTCCTATCTCGAAATCCACTACCTTCGGAAAATCACCAACAGAGTAAAACAAAAGAGAGTGAATTTATTAGAGATTTCATAGGCCTGGTTACTAGCTGAATAACAGCAGGATTCAGTAATAGTTGATTTAATAACAAAAATAAATAGTGACGAAATAACTAACGATTTGCTAAACTCATTGATTGATGCATTCACAAAATATGTTATACTACAACATTCTGTGCGTATAAATACAGCGAATGCTGTCGAAGCTTTAAAGTATGTAGGTACATTTATTTGGTACCCCGTCTCGCGTTATAGCGGACCAGGGTAGGTGTTTTGCAAATAAAGATTTTCGGGACTTTTGCAGTAGACACAATGTAATGTTACATCTAATAGCTACTGGTACATGCAGTGCAAATGGGAAAGTCGAACGAGTAATGAGTATCTTAAAAAAACATGCTGAATGCTGTAGAAGTAAAAAAAAAAAAAAAGGATAGGACGTGGCAAGATGCCAAGTAAGTTGCTATTAATTCGACAATTGATCATGTGACCAAAGCGAGTCCAATAGATTTGCTTATTGGAAAAATGGCGCAACATTTTACCTTATTAGCCCTTGGTAACCAAGACGAATCAGAGATTAACTTAGGCGAAATTAGAGATTAACTAAGGTGAAATCAGAGATTAACTTAGGTGAAATCAGAGAAAGAGCGGTAACTCTAATAGTAGTTAAAAATGCTCAGTTGGATAAGTCAACAGCAAAAATTTTCTGTTGGCAACTTTGTGTTAGTGGAAAACCACGAGAGAAATCAAACAAAATAAGATCCTTAATTCAAAGGCCCATTAAAAGTTGTTGAAATACTTGAGGGCGATAGATATTTGTTGAAAGCTTTGGATAGTAATATAACCTATTAGCATGCACACGACCGTGTACGTTCAATACCAGACTTTTAGGTTTCCACAGAACTAGATTATTTTTCTGAAGTTAGTAGCGACAGGTCAGGTCTAACCGTTGTCGACGCTGTCAAATACTAGTAATAAAGTATTTGAAATACTATGAGTTGTTGTTCTGAGAATGACCTGTTAATACAAGATTAATGTGAATATGATGTTTACGTGACTTATGTGTTGTGATCACTCACCGTCGATCGTAGGTCATATTCCTAACCCAGTCTAGCTGGTGTCGGAGACTGCGCGGCGGCGGTGGGTGGCAAGGGCAGAGCTGTGTGCTCGTGTGGGACTGAGTGTCCATATTGTGGCCAGTGTGCCAGTGAGAGCTGTGCGCTCGTGTGGGACTGAGTGTCCATGTTATGGCCAGTGTGCCAGTGAGAGCTGTGTGCTCGTGTGGGACTGAGTGTCCATGTTATGGCCAGTGTGCCAGTGAGAGCTGTGTGCTCGTGTGGGACTGAGTGTCCATATTGTGGCCAGTGTGCCAGTGAGAGCTGTGTGCTCATGTGGGACTGAGTGTCCGTGTGATGGCTTGTGTGCCTATGTGGGCTGCGTGCCCGAGTGGGTTGTGTACCCTGTAATGGCTGTTATACCAGTGTTAGTCAGAGGACCTGATGGGGTTGTGAGCTAATATTGGCCGGTTCCTCAAGTAATGACAAAGCACTGGGCTGCGTGCCCTGTAGTGGCCGTTATGCCAGTGTTAGTCAGGGGGGTTGATGGGATTGTGAGCTAATATGGGCCGGCTTCTCAGGCACCGACAAAGCACTGGGCTACGTGCCTGTTATGTCTGTTATGCCAGTTTTAGTCAGAGGTCCTGACGGGATTGTGAGCTACGTAGTGGCCGGTTCCTCAGGTACTGACAAGGCGCCCTTAGTGTTATAAAAGTCACATAAACACAAAGTTATTATGTTTTAAAAAACCTTGGTTAATTAATGATCGTGGTCTTAATTATAACAACATACTAATAGCAAAGAATTGATATTTGTTGATAATTGACAATGTGGAAACCTAACAGTCAAAATTTAAATGTTAACAGCAGGATAGCCGAGTGGTATCTACAAAATAAAATATGTTTGTAGATGAGGCTAGAAAGCAATAGACATAGCACACGAGGACGTGTGATAGTCAGGATCGCCGTGTCGACGCGCAGGCAAACCAGCGTGTCAATCTTAGTGTTGTAATTTAATACGGTCGACTGAATAGAATTACTTTTTGTTAAGTACAGTTTTTGTTACTTTAGTTTTAAAATCATAATGGTCACTTTTTGTGTTGTATAATAAACTGCACAGATGTTTGTTGCGACCCTTCCAAGAGGGCTATTGAAATATTTCGTAGAAGAGACGGTAACATGTGCATTTGCAAAACATGTGCTTTGCCGAACGTAGTCGTGGGTCGCCCTATAATAAAAACATTAAAAACTATTTTTTGCGCTCTAAAGACCCAAAGAGAAAACTGGGCGAGAGCAAGGGGCATTCTATGCTGAGCCATTGCGAAGTATAGGCACGACCTACGAACACGTTCCTCTCCGCGAAACTTAATATTGTTAGTAATATTGTAAGATCGACCCTTGTATGTACCAGTGCTATTTCAAAGACTATTATAATTACCATTATTGTGAATATCTATTGAAGTCACGCTACCCATAACGCCCAATAATTACGACTGCTGCTACAGTAACGACACGAAGATTCCCACCTTTTACGCTTCGATATATATATTTATTAATTAACAGGTGCTAAATGTAAAGGAAAACTTGTAAGGAAATCCCTCATCTTGGTATTCTAATGTTTTCAAACACACTTTCATTAATTACAACTACTCACCATTATTTTTTTCTCATTTATATTTATCAAGAACTTTCAAAGCCTCTTTAATTAAATCCAACCACTGAGCTTGCAACTGTAACTCAGTATCTTACTGGCGATTTTTTTCTCTTTCTTAATCTACAAAAAGCCTATCTCTCTCCCTGTTATCCTCTCTTGCATTTGCCTCACATCTAACAAAATACTCTTGTGACGTTATTATTAATTTAGAGAGATATTTAGGTTGTGTCCGACCGCGTGGGCTAGTTGACCCGTGTGGCCGGTTAGGATCACGCCAAAGAAAAGACTTAATATACAGACAAATATATATATTACCACGACAATAATACACAAGTA
This sequence comes from Trisateles emortualis, assembly GCA_947095525.1. Classification (NCBI taxonomy): domain Eukaryota; kingdom Metazoa; phylum Arthropoda; class Insecta; order Lepidoptera; family Erebidae; genus Trisateles; species Trisateles emortualis. The sequence goes on from OX352756.1 coordinate 1,232,321, forward strand.
CAAGAAAGAGAGAACACTAGACACTCTGGGACGTAGGTCCTAGGCACAAGGTATGCTGAGGTGCCCGTAGTAATAGCAGAGAACCTTATGGACGATGCGCAGGTGAGAGGGCTGGTGGCGGCCGCGACCGAGGTTTGTATAGCCTTGGCGCGAGTTGTAGGCTGGTGAAGACGGACGAGAGGGGCGTGACGTCACACTCTTCCATACTCTCTGCATTGCGTTTCCTATTACGTTGGTGTTCCTTGGGTGGTGGTGGTGGAGTGGTTTGTCTAGGAGGGACTAAGGGTAACTGTGGTGGTAAATACATTATTTGCGAATTCACTCATATTTACTTTTTATTATATTTATAAACGACATTAAAAGTTGCTTCATTAACTCTAACTTCATAATGTACGCTGATGATATTAAGATCTACAAGACCTGTTCTAATATTCAAGACTGTTATCTTTTACAGGATGACCTTGATCGACTGTCCTCATATTGTTCAAATAATAAACTTCAACTCAATCTGTCTAAGTGTAATGTTATATCATTCACTAAAAAAAGAAACATTATTTCACATAATTATACCTTACAAGGCACTAATTTGCAAAGCGTAGACCGGGTCCGTGACCTCGGAGTTTTTCTCGACTCTAAACTTCACCTGGATTCACATATTGACTATATTATTAACAGGGCCTACAAAATGTTCGGTTTTGTTATGAGATCCTCGCGTGATTTTAAAAGACCGACCACATATCTAACTCTATTCAATACTCTTGTTCGTTCTCAACTTGAATGCGCGGTACAGATTTGGAATCCTCTTTACGACAAATACAACAATAAACTTGAAATGGTTCAGAAAAAGTTTTTACGAAGCATGAATTATAGATGTCATTACAGCAAATTGTCGTACAAGGACTTACTAGTAAAGTACAGATTATTAAGCCTGGAGTCCAGACGAGTCCTACTTATGGCTGTAACGCTGCATGGCCTATGTAACAACAAGTTCGATTGCAGTGCTATCACGAACCAGTTATGCTACATTGTGCCAAGAACTGTGCATCGAGGGGTCCGCACGAACCGCGTGTTTTACACAGTTAAATGCAACACCAACGCTGGTGTGCGCGCTCCTCTTCGCCAACTTGTTCAAGCGTACAACACACACTTCACAAATATTGATATATTTGCTCTCTCGGACTTTAAATTTAAGACACAAGCACGCGAGATACTAGTAAATAAATAATTTAATTTAATGATTCACTTCCTACTATAATAACTTACTACTTTATTAAATATCTTTTACGCGCACTTTCAATCTTCTGCCCTTTACTTCTGCTGAGGACAATAGTGTGGGTTGTACGTTTGATCTAGATTAAGCTAGCTTTATACTGTGGGTAATATTGTAATGTGCAACCGTTTTTTGTCCCAATAAAGAAAAAAAAAAAAAAAAATATTGCTCGTAAATATGTCCACTTTTTAATGAACCTCATTAGTTATTTTAATCACGCGAGTGAGAGGTGTATTCGCCAATAGATTGGTCCTAGCTGTTGGTGTTGGTACCGCCAGCAGTGGTGGTCGTCTCCGCCTCCACACAAAGTGATCTGGGACATTCAGATGTAAACACTGCAGTACTCCTGGATTGTGCTCCTTACCTCGTGAACTGTTTTGGCTTTTCATTTCATTTCATGGTCATTTGTGCTGCGTATGCTAACTCTTCAGTAGAATGACTATGACAAAGTTCGGCAGTTTTCCTGCGTTTTGACTGGTCACTGAATTCCATCATCAGCCATATAGGGTTTGGCGAAGGAGAGCTTTTATTTACTGCTTAATATCAAGTGTATATTTATATAAACTATGAACAATTAACACATAGTGTATAACAATAATAGTCAAGAAGAAAATGGCAACCAGTCCTCGTAACCCGATTGGTTTAGCGCATCCCTCGCCGTCGCCGTCACAACCAGGCCTCAAGTAAAGCGATGAATTAGAAGTTCAAATGCCACCAGTATGGACACGCAGCTTAATCTTGCAGAGACGCCTTCCCTACTTGTGGACTTTGTGGTGTAGCTGGACACTCGATGCTTGACTGCACTAAAAGAGATGAGTCGCCGAAATGTGCAACGTGCTCACATTTCAAAAAAACCGAGTGACCACAAAACAGGAGTTTCTGAGTGTCCAGCTAGAAAAATAGCCGAATCCGGCGCCTAGAGTGTCCTTCATTTGAATTGGGAGTTGATATAATTCTTTGCCAAAGAAATTCATATTTTTAACTGGGTGACCTTGTTTGGAATGAACATATCATGCTCAAGCCAAGACTTCCGCATTTCAAGTTTATATACAAACACACACCAATATGTGACCAATGTGATTTTTTAATTACATCAATAGAAAATAAACATGAGTGTGCAGTTTCAAAAGTGATTATTACAACAATATAATGTTATCTTATCTTATCTTATCTTAACCAATTTACAAAACTCTATTTATGTGTAGTATGTAATTAGAGAATACGATACGTTACGTAACGAGTACGTTACGGTACGTTACGAGTACGTTATTATAGAATAACTATAATTGTATTATGTAGTCATATAAGCATAATAATAATAAGTTATTACTATAAGTAAATCAAATATATTTTGATCTGTTTAAACACTTAGCATATTAAATATTTTATCTTTTTTTTGCGCCTATTTTAAATGCACATACCGCCTGTGATACCGTGTGTGATTCTACTTAGTACAGGCAATATAATTTGTAGAGCACATTTGTTATTTTGTAAGACTTATATGTATAATTTTGTACCTATTTCGATAAATAAATAATAATTATAATTATATACCACACGCCCCATCAAAATTTAAAAAAAAAACAAAAGATTAATAGATTTTGTCTTTTTTTTTTTACTCGTTCTATTCTTGTGAACAATTTCCTCTTTATTATTACGAAATATTTTTACATTAGGTTCAATATCTTCCAAAACGTTATAGGGGCCAGAATAGACATTACTAAATTTATTGAGTTTGGCGACTAATGGCTATATTGAAAAATGACGAGGTATAAAAATGCCTATGTTCAAACATAAAAACTCTTAAACATTCACAAAAACCATTGCATACGATACCTACTTACATAAATTTGCTTACTTTACCTAGAAAACGTACATTCAGTATTAATTACTATTAATTATATTTTAATCGGATATAAAAAAAAAATATTTTTTGTATGTTTTGTCAAAAAGAACTACTGAATTTTGTCTATTTGGTATTGAAGAGTAAGACAAGTAATGCTTTATTATGTAATCTAAATGCACAGATTATTTTCTAATTTTGTCGATGAAATAGAGACACAATTACACATAAAAATTCCCAAGAGGCCATCTCTTGGGAATTTTTAAATATAAACGTATATGCCACCCTTCCAATAAGTTAGTCGATTTGTGGAACAACTCAAGTGCATGCCGAATATTTACCAAGCCAATGTTTAAAAAAATATTTTCTGAATGATGTCAACTCATCACTTAGTGCAGCTGCTTCTATCATTGAATTCCATCCTTCCAAAATATCTTCCGCGGGAACATTTCAAACGAGTCAAAAATGCGCAAGTCGCGCTCGGGGGTTGGTGCGTGATACAGTTTTACCAACTACACGCACGGTGTTCCGTGTACAAGCCAGCCTGCGCAGGCAAAACTTTGATGATACTTGCACGTGTGGTAGGCCCATTGGACACGCTTGGGGTTGGTAGTTCTTGGTCTTTTGTGAATAAAAGTAAGTCAAAGTACCAAAGAGTTGGTTTATAAACATCTTCTTGGGAGCTTCCACATTTTTTCCGTGACTCCGTTACTTTCTTCAATTCTTTGCGAAATGCACCTCTTAAATTCTGTATTTTTTTTGCTGACGAAATCGCGATCAGCTGAAACAAAACCTACTGACTTGCAAAAATCAACGAGCTCGTCATATGCTTTGTTTCTCATATTCCTGTTAGTATACTCCTTACTTTTTATCTTCCAGGGACACGGATGTTCACGGTACAAACGAATGAACTCTGTGATAGCTTCGACGCTCCAAAGCGCCATTTTTGTAATTTACGTTTATACGTGATCCGCGCGTAAAACTGTGAGACATGCACTCGCGTCGAGGTGCCAGATCGGACTGTTACATAGAGTATAGTAACTACTAAAAAGGAATAGAGAGGAAAGTCGACCTTAAACAACGGCAACGAAGAAAGTGCTGCCGTCTATGAAACTTTATCAGAACTTAATACCAAGGTCGTGGTTATAGGTACCTGTTTACGTATAGGTAGCTAAACTATTATGTATTTTAAAATATTGAAAGTTCGTGGACTGCGAAGGCGACTTTTACACCGTAGTCAAAATTTGAATTTAACAATAAAAATAAATACTATAACAAGAACAATTAAATGCAAATAGGGCTGCTGGTGCAAAGCCACCTGAAAATAATAAAACAAAATTATTGTAACATGATTTTTTAATCACATAATTAGCTTTCATTTAGATACAATATCTGCAATCACCGGGTAATTACGATAGCCGGGGATATTCCGAATTGTGTTATTATTTCTACCATTTACATACCACCTTTTATTATAAAAATTATAATTATTAATTAATAATGCCACGGCGATATTTAAAATACATCGCTGCTGTTGGTAGTAATTAATAAAAAAGGAATATACCAACAAAACCCCCCTGCTGTCGTAATAACCCCAGTGCAATAGTGTTACAGTTAAAATCTAGTCTTAGAACTAAACCAAAAAAGTAAATGGCATGATTATTATGCCATTTACTTTTTTGGTTTAGTCCTATGTTTCATGAAGTATGAAAGGGCTGCTAATTTATTTTGGTCTTCACCCTCGTAATTGTATTTACCTGATAAAATTCTATTAACACTTTTGTACCAACTATACAATAACAGATTTGTTGAGATATCTGTAAAGTATTTTATAACAATTTCTCTATGTTTATCACAATAGAGATACGAAAAGTCAGAGATTATTTCTACGAGAGATTTAATTCTTTCTTTTACACCTGGTACGTGCACATCGTGTGTTAAAAAATTGGATACCACAGATTAGATCTGGCTAAAAGATAATGATGCATTTTGAGATGGATATACGAGGGGTGATCAATAAGTAATGATAAACGGGTATTTTTATAAACAGCAAAATTATAAAAAAAATTGTTATCAGTTCCTTAGTTCATCACGACTTGCCAGACCAAAAATCATATAAATAGGACGGTATTTCACGGAGTTACACTCATTCGAGTACGAGTAGCCGGAGAGATAACACGAAAATGGAGAAACACGAAGTGAGAAGCGTCATCAAGTACCTCTGCTTGAAAAAAATGTCTACCAAAGACATTCATGCCGACTTATCGGAGACACTGGGGGACAATGCTCCTCCATATTCTACAGTTGCACGCTGGTGTAAGGAGTTTAGGATGGGTAGAACATCCACAGAAGATGAACATCGCGAAGGGCGCCCATCGACGTCTTGTTCCGAAGAAAATGTTCAAAAAGTCCAAGATCTCGTGTTAGCTGATCGAAGAGTGACCATCCGACATTTAGCTGAGATCACAGGGATTTCATATGGCAGCATTCAATCGATCTTGACTACTGAAATGAACATGAAAAAGGTCTCCGCGCGTTGGGTACCGAGAATGTTAACCGACGAGCAAAAGAAGAAGCGATTGGACATTTCAAGGGTCAATCTTGACAAATTCCAAGCTGATAAAGAAAATTTTTTGACCCGTTTTGTGACTATGGATGAAACGTGGATTCACCACTTTGATCCTGAGACGAAACAACAGTCCATGACATGGAAGAGGCCATCCTCACCAACACCGAAGAAATTCAAAGTTGCAAGCTCTGCGGGTAAGGTTATGGCGTCCGTTTTCTGGGATGCCGAGGGAATAATTATGGTTGAATACCTGGAAAAGGGGGCCACTATAACAGGGTCTTACTACGCGGCCCAAATAAGAAGATTACGGGAAGCTATCAAGGAGAAAAGACGAGGCAAACTGCGAGCGAAAGTTCTCTTTCATCAAGACAACGCGCCGGCACACAAGGCTGAAGTTGCGATGGCTGCAATTCAAGAAGTTGGCTTCGAACTGCTTGAACACCCCCCGTATTCTCCGGACCTGGCCCCCAGCGACTTCTATTTATTTCCTCGGCTCAAGGAACATCTCAGAGGAACGAAATTTCACGACAACAGTGAAGTGATGGTTGCCGTAGAGGCATTTTGGGAGAGTCAAGACAAGGATTTTTTTTCTAAGGGTATTTCAGGTTTAGAAAAGAGATGGACTAAATGTATTGACTTGTTAGGAGACTATGTTGAAAAATAAAATAATATTTTAACCTGAACCGTAGTTTTTCATACCTATTATCATTACTTTTTGATCACCCCTCGTACTAGCCAACTTTTATTTTTATTATACTCCTTTAACTTTATAAAATCGTTTCCTGGTTCGTTTTTACTGCCACAAAGAGAAAGATTACATTTTTTGCACCCTTTTACAGCTTAATACTTTTGTTAAAGCCCATCCACAAACATAATTTCTTTGGAAGATGCCAGGAGTTTCGGTGTCGTCTATCCTAAACAATTCAAGTGGCTCACCAATGTGCACATTAATATTTACCAGTTTCTTCCTGGATTTTTCTTTTTCAGTAATAAAAAACTGCAGTGACTGTAGGCAAGAATTTGTGTCCTCTTCACAATTTGCACGAGGTGAATGGTGAGCACTAAAATTGTTTAATAGCAATGTTTTATATGCTCCCTCAAACCCTACACAATTTGGTGACACATTACGTACACCCATACTCCTGACATTTTCAAAGAAATTTTCCAGAGGATCCTGGTTGCAGTTTCGAGTCAGGAAACAATCTTGGGAGTATTTCTCATTTAAAGTTTTCCATAAAAGCTGGAATCCCTCTATGGTTATAATCCATTTTTTTACAGTTGGAACTCGTTTTTCTATTTTGCTTACTCTATCTACATAGCGTACAGAATTCAAAAATCTTTTTGCCTCATTCCACAGTTTGTGATGTGGAGAGTTTTTTTTTACTGCTCCAGTATAAATTTTGCCATTTTTAACATAAAAAAAAGTGCCGCCATTTAGGCTATAAAATAACTTGTCATTCATTTGTATAAATGGTATTATTTTTTCCATATCTTTTGGAACTTCATTCCTAATAGACAAATGTTTTATGCCCACTGCTACGCTGTGACTAAATAGTTGTGCAGCTGGCTTGACCCGCATTTTATTATTTTTTTCGGGCAGTACATGCTCCTCTGTGAGTTTGTGCATCAACCGCAGCTCACCATAACATTTGTCAGCCTCATAGAGCATGTTAAAATATTCCCATTTCACAGTTACATCATCTTTTGATGTTGGATCAACAAATATTAAGTCTTTATTTAGTAAATTATTCCTCAAACCCTTTAAGAGGTGTGGCACATCATATCGCCACCCCCGGAGAATAAAATGGTAATAGCAAAATCACTACTTTTCAGGAAAAATAAAAAACTGATTTTCGACTATATCTTGCCAACTAATTTGTGTAGAGAAACGAGAAATAGGACAATGGTAGCTAATTTTTTATGCTTTATAATGCTTTTAAAGAAGTTTTACTAAGGTTATTTGAACTAAAGATATTTCGAATTTAAAAAGATACTAAAATTCTTGTACTGTTTTAGTTTATTAATATACACTTACAATTTTAATCGCGGCAATTACCAGAACCTATGAATATTGCAATATTACATTACAATAATATTCATTGAAAAATGGATGCCAGATTAATGGAAAACAAGATCATTTGCAATTTTATTCTAGTTAATTTTCAATTTGCATAATTAGGTAACAGAAACTTAAACTTTTATTCTAGGGTTTAAAATGAAACAACGTTATTCTAATAAACTATTATTTTAATTAATAAGTATAGAAAAAAACCATAAGAAAAAAATCAGTTTTCGTGAACTTCATCGGAATCCTCATGATTAAGTTCTTCAGAGCAATTAGCAAATGTGAGGGAGTTATAAAAGGCATGGTAGTAGCTAGGGATTGCTTCTGCCCTACAGAGACTCATAAGGTCGCCGTGTAAAGCCTTACTTATTGAAAGGGGTTTGTTGTAAGCTGGTTTCAATAATTGTATCTCTGTAAGAGAGGTTGAAGCATTATGTTTACCCCGCTTGTTTCTTGGCGCAATTCTTGGAAGCGGTTCGACATTCAACCGAGAATAATCTGCATCATAATCATACTTGAAACGTAGAACTGTAGGCTGTGAATGCAAGACACTTACTTCCATTATTTTAGACCATGCTACTTTATGTCCCTCTTCATCTTTGGCCCAGTTCTTATTCTTGATTAATTCTTTTATGTCTTTAAACTCATTTTGTGTCATTTCCTTCACAGTGTACTTCTCACCATTAACTTTTGCATTCAAAATAATTGCGTAAATCTGTTCAGGTGTATAAACAACTTGATGTTTTAGCTCTCGTTCTATATTAGAGTGCATTGAGTCACCTTCGCTTTGACCATGCCCCGTTTCGAAAAATCGGTGTGTGATATTGATTTTCAGTTTCTGAGCGGCAAAAATATAGAATGCAAAGATAAATCTATTTTTATTTTGACCTCCGCAACCGTCAGAGTAAAATGAGATGTTTTTGATACCTCTTCCTGCTTCACCCATGAGAAATTGCCATAAACAGCTACCAATTTCTATTGCTCCTCTTTTTGCGATTGCGTAGTGCCAAACATAGCAGTAACCTTTCAGTCGAGTACTGTCAAATATTGTGAAGTTATACACAGGGTATTTCCTCTTATAGTGAAATATTCCCACTTGAGATTGAGGAATATTCAACACCTTCTCTAAATCAAAGATTGCAACAGTTGTATCTGAAAGGTCAGCTGATTGTTTTTCTTCGTTTTTTATTTGACGCACGCGTTCTTTATTCTTCTGGTGCTGGTTAAATTTCTCTCGCAGAGTTTCTTCTGTACGAGGATCAGCTTGTCGGTAAAGTGCACATTGACCACATTGGTCTTTTTTGGGGCGATGAAAGGAGTAATTAAATCTGGTGTTAAAAATAGTTTCGTACTGTCTTTTAGATGCCATGCGGCAAGAATAGTGCCCTTCAGTATACCAAGCCTCGTACAACCGGTACATTTTAGATATATTAAGTAATTCGGACAGATATTGTCTGGCCGATTTCTTCCGAGTATAATGACTCTCCACAGTAGGAAATAATTGAATGTGCTCTTTAATATTGTCTTCGGTTTCAAGTGACATTTTGCGAGGTCTATTATCATGACAACCTCTATTGTCACTCAAACCTTTATCAGATTTTACCTTTTCTAAGGCTGTATAAACTGTTTGATGTGATATAGATAGAGTATTAATGAAGAATGTTTTACATACTTGCACTTTTTCTGTGTCTAAATAAAAATAGTATTTAATAGTCTGAGTGCGGTTGTTCTTTCGGTTTATTGTCACTTTTTTTATGTCTTCAGCTATTATATGCTTAGCGATGAATTGCCATTGTAACTCATGATCAGCGAGTTGATAGTATTGCTGCATTATAGTTTCTCTTTGCTGTTGGTTGATCTTGTCTCCACATTTTTTTTGACACTTGCATTCAGCCTTTATCGTTTTTTTCTTAAACTCTTTCTTTGACCTGCAACCTACGTAAGCTTCTCCTGAATTCTTTAACCTTTTACTCTTATTGTCTTGTTTTTCTCTTTCATTTCGAACCCGTTTTCTTGTCAATTTTTTCGCGTTAGTAGCACACAATACCTGTTCTAAGCTTGCAGCAGCAGTTTCAGCTTGAGTTATCACTTCACCGGAACTGTCTATGTTATTTCTTTGGTAATCATCTTCATTAAAACTAATAATATTATAATTAATTGCTGAATGGTTAACCTCTACCTCTGACTGAGAAACATTTGTCAAATCGAAATCTTTTGAGCTTGATGGCACATTTTGGTAACTAACTAAAGTGCACTCAGTCAATTTACCGTTGGAAGAGTCACATGGTTGCAAAGTCTCTTCTAATTCAAAAGTAATAGAAATAAAATTTTCCTTATTTACAGTAAGTTCACTGCCCATAGAAATATTTAAGTCTTTCTGTTCAACTTCCCCTGGGTAGATAATGCTTGCAAAACTGGAAGATGCGTCGACCATATTATTGTCTTCCTCAGCGATAGCAGAAAAGTTTAAACTACGTCTTGATAAAGTTTTTCTATTAATATTTTCATTACCGAGCATTTTTTTTGTATCTGACAATGGTCTATTTTCATACACTATCAAAGGTGATGCTACAAAATCTACTTCATTAAAAATGGAAGATATGTTTGATATGCTCGATGGTGATTTTGTAATATTATTAGCAGCTGATGTTAAATAGTCCGAATCTCCTCCAAAACTTAATGAGCTTTGACTCCGCTGTCTTAGAATTTGGAGTCTCTCTGGACTTGGCAGATATTCACCGGATGAACTCGGAGAGAAGTCTTCATTCCCTTGTTTATCATTTGGATTGTAGTACGTTTTCTTTGTTAATTCTGCAGACCAGAACAAAAGAGTTTTTAATTCGAACCAGTAGTTTCTGAGATTAGCCCTTACATACAAACTTACAAACAAAAATATTACCTCTTTATAATATTATATAATATAGATATAGCCTTCCTCAATAAATGAACTAAGTAACTATCTAACACAAAAATATTTTTTCAACTCAAACCAGTGGTTCCTGAGATTACCACGTTCAACCAACCAAACTATTTTGCTTTATAATATTAATATAGAAATATAGATTAGTTTGGTGAACCTAGCTTCTTATATTTTTTGCTTTTTTATACTTACATTAAATAAAAAAGCAAAAAATATAAGAAGCTAGGTTAAGCTAGAAAAAAATGAGGTAGGTAGGTACCCATAATACGATAGCTTTTTGTTTATTTTAACATAACCATAACATGACATAACAATCACACCTGTATTCCCCGAAGGGTTAGGCAGAGGTGTGTAATACACCCACGTTTCGCCAGTTATGTTTTAAGTCCCATGTAATAGGGGGCGAGCCTATTGTCATCTACCGGGCACAAATCCAGACTCCGTGCTGCTACTGAGAAGTTCCAACTTAATGGAAAAACCCAATAACACTTTGCCCGACCCGGGAATCGAACCCAGGACCTCGAGGTTAGGACCCGCGCTTGCGGCCACTCGACCATCGAGGCAGGAGTTTATTTTTAGTATAATTATTTTAAATACAGGCAAAAATTACTACTTACCTACCTACCAAAAACATAAAATAATATTTAACACTTACCGCGTAAATTATATTCATGTTTCGTTATTTTGTCTTGATCTGTAGTACCATTTTGGGGTGGGTTGTGATCTAAAACATTTAAACGATACGATTTAATGACATTGAATTAATACCTAGATAATAACAAACAGTGATGACAAATTGACATGCATATAGATTAGTTAACGCAAAGAAACTTCATTGTAGGTAATGAGCATTAGGTAGGTTCCAAGGAAGATCAACTGTTTCACTCGAAGTAGGTACCTATTTAAAAATAAGCAAGTTGGTATCTAGGTAGGTAGGTGTGTCGAATTTGCAGCTATCAACATCGGGTCACAGATCGAGTACCTACTTACTTAAATAAGATTCTATGGCCATTCTATCTACCTATCACTAATTAAAAGACAATGATACTGTGTAAAAGGCACAGTCGGTACTCACCATCATTAGTAAGATGTTTGGAATCGTCACTTATTTTAGACACCATACTCATAATAACGTCTAAACGAGGATTCCGTTTATTCATTTTATTATTGCAATTAGGTTTACCACTTTTCACTTTAAAAAAACACTGAATTTACACAAAAATAATAGAAACAACCGCAGCTAAAAAGAAATTACGCTCACGCAATGACGGTTACAAGTGCACTAGAGAAGGTCGAGTAGGTAAACAAACATTGCCACGTGCCGAGCGCCGCACGCAATGAATTATCGTGCTATCACTCTCTAATGCACCTATGCACCTATGACCGAAAAGAATGGCAAGATGTTTCCGTGTTTACTTTTCTCAGTACTTTTTACTAAGGACATGTTAGTCACCGAGCCTAAATGTATTATTACGAGAACAAAATGGTAATAGCGTTAACAATTTATTTTATCTATTTATTTTCCGAGAATCCTATTGTAAAAGTATTTGGCATATATTTTATGAAGAAACTTTTTTACCAATACTATGATACATTATTTTTCGGGTAGAAAATTGATGATGAATATTATTGCAATATTTTATAACTTTTTAAATACAGGCAGGACATTCACGAAAAAAATTGTGTAGATGTATTAGGCACCGTAGACCTCAAATATGACATAACACTAAAACTATGGTAATGACGGTTATCATTTTGTTCTCCGGGGGTGGCGATATATGGGTATTATTTCCATTTCACCAACAATGAAAATATTGTTTTCAAAATTTTGCTCCTTCCTTAAATACTATCGCTTGGCATCTAATATGAGGCTGTTGATAGTGATATGAAGATTCCACTTTGGTCACAGACAGTCACTAGCACCTGAAGTCCAGTGGACTGAATATGCTTTATAACATTTATTACAATATTTTTTAAGTCTACAGACTTCATACTTTGGCTAAAGTAATAAGCAACTGGCTGCTTAATTTTTTTTCTCAGACCTTTTATCATAAATACTGTCACATGGTCAGCAAACTTATGGGTCTTGTGAGTGCCAAGATTCTCGAAACCAATAATTTCGTCCCTTGATTTGTCATAGTAGACGTGCGGCGTTATAGACATTTCGTCAAAAATCAAAGAACAAACACGGTCTTCGGCATTCATTTTTGAAACTGTTTCTTTTAACTATTCAAAAATTATTTTGTTTATGCCGGGAACTAATTTTACGGCTTTTAAAACATTTAACAGTGTCTTCTTAGATAGCAAACAAAAATACTTGCTGAGAAGGCTATAACTTTTCGGACTCCTTTTCAGCAAGGAAAGCGACAGTACTTTTTCTTCCTCAATAAATCGTCGACCTCGTGAGCTTTTTCTTGACTCCTTGCATTGTAAGCCAGTAAAAATTCTGGCCGCCTTGGACATACTACTTGATACTTAAACAGACGATTGTGCAATTCTTTCTGCCCTTGCCAGTCGGGTTTTGAATGACTCTTCTTTATTTTTTATCCGGGTGACCATTTTCTTCGGATTAATACAGGATACTTTCTATCCCAGTAATCTAGAAGTTCCTAATACTAAAAAAATCAAAATCCCATAATATTTGTTAAATTAAATGTAGAGAGGACATCACACATAGATTTAAGTGCATGCTTCTTCTATTTGGAATCTTTGAAATATTTATTTAGTAAGTTTAGTTGAGCTTACCACTTATTTATTTATTGTACGTACCCCAAACAATAAATCAATTATTTACATAGACAAATACTAACTTACCTTTGCATAATGTTTGTGATTTAGAAGGTTTTTTCTCAATATACGGCATACAAGCATCTACTGAAGTTTGCATATCCACATGGCTCGTCAACACAACATCTATAAAGAAAAAAGTAAATACTCATAAGAAGCTTCAATTTTATCCAATATTATGATATTTAAAGTTATAATATAAATCTAACTCAGGGCCGTGTAATATATCACATGGACTTTAACATAAGTGGCGAAATGTGGATGTACTAAGCTATAGGCAGACCTCTGCCCAACCTTTCGGGGATGTTATATTTATAAATCTAAGATTAATTGATAGAATTTAAAAATAATTGAATGACCTTCGCCTCTACAAGCATAGCAATATTCTAAGTTGCTTAATAAGTTAACCAAGCTAAGGAATGGATAAGTATACAATCACAGCAGGGCTAGTATGGCAAAAAGGGGAAAGAGAAAAATTTCTTCTCAGGACCAAAACAGCTAAAGATAATGTGACAACCAATTCATTTGTGAATGGTTAAAGTGACAATCATTTCATTTTTAGTCATATTAACTCATTGAGCTCCACTAATGAGACAATTGATTTTCTATTGTATCATACTACATAGGATATGCATGGCGCTTGAACGGTTAACAAAGGCCTTGTATTTGTCTTGTCATGGAGATATAGGTCCATGCCAGGCCTGCAAGCTTGATAAATGTTATGTATGACAACAATTATTTACCGGTATTGTGTTACAGCAGATGATGATGGGGTAGCCATTTCAACATTTTTTGAGGAAAAAGCTAGCTTCATCCTTGGTAAGCAATAATTATGTTCTGTATCCAGATCTGTTATTACTTTTGGCACACCTGAAAAATAATTTAGTGTTGGGTAATTTCTTAGTGTTAGGAAAGTGAGCATTAAACTTTGAAATACTACGAGGATGCCGGCATCCTCACACCTATTGTTCTTTAATTGTGTCTCTAATGACGGTATTCAAAAGGTTAAGAGACAAGTTTTTACTTTATAGGGGTACCTATTATATCCAGACTAATATCATAAATGGTATAGTGTGTCTGTCTGTCTGTTACCTCTTCAAGCTTGAATCATTGAACCAATTTAGATGAAATTTGGTATAGAGATAGTTTGAGTCCCAGGAAAGGACAAGGGATAGTTTTTATCCTGATATTCCCACGGGAACAACAAACTTATAAACGATAAATGATAACCTAAAAGTTCATCACCTACCCATTTAAGCACTCATTTGTCTAGTCAGGTAAACTAAGGAATTGGTTGATTTTTATAATCCTACGAGGTATTCCGTGAAGCACACCCAAACGAAGCACACCCAGACGAAGCACACCTAAAGTATTCCACTTAGCACACCCGTAGGTGGGCTTCAAATGAAAATTTAAAATAATTAATTTCCTATTCCACGAAGCACACCTACGAATATCACTCGCGTAGTGCGGGACAAAGAAATAAAAATGTCGATAGAAGAAAATATTTATTATTTAAAAGACTAAATTAAATATCTAACATCATTCAGTTTCATTATAATAATGTGACACAATATTTGTCATTTTTGTAATTTTACTATTTAAAATCACAGATTGGTTCATATTTATCTTTCCAAAAAAATAATTATTTATTATAAATTTTTCTATTATTTTCCTTTATTGTGCTCTTAATAAAATCACAGATTCTTTCATAATTATGCAATAAAAACTTGGACAAATATCAAAAATATTGTTAATATAGTTTTCCATAGAGATCTATGTTGAAGTTTTCTTAAAGCTACCTGTTTAATGACTAATAAAAATACTCTACTTTAACAAAAAAATCACAGATTGTTTCATAATTACAATAAAAACTTGGACAAATATCAAAAACATTGTAAATATAGTTTTCCATAGAGATCTATGTTGAAGTTTTCTTAAAGCTACCTGTTTAGTGACTAATAAAAATACTCTACTTTAACAAAAAAATCACAGATTGTTTCATAATTACAATAAAAACTTGGACAAATATAAAAAACATTGTAAATATAGTTTTCCATAGAGATCTATGTTGAAGTTTTCTTAAAGCTACCTGTTTAATGACTAATAAAAATACTCTACTTTAACAAAAAAAAACACAGATTGTTTCATAATTACAATAAAAACTTGGACAAATATCAAAAACATTGTAAATATAGTTTTCCATAGAGATCTATGTTGAAGTTTTCTTAAAGCTACCTGTTTAGTGAATAGTAAAAATACTCTACTTTAACAAAACAAATCACAGATTGTTTAAAATCACAAATCACAATCTTTAAGATTCTTAAATAATCTTGAAGAAATGGGCTATTTAGTATCTAAACTTATCAATTAAGTGAATTATTATTAATCAGAATCTTAATTTCTCTAGACAATGTCCAACTGAAATTAAGCCATTTTTATAATCTTTTATTATGTTTTCGATTATATTATTTTTAATTTCAGCATGTTTTTGATGATTTGAATAACCCATTTTTACTCTAATTTCGGCATAATTATTGCAATTTTTTTGGAAGCAATCTAAAAGTTTTGCCAGATTTATGGCTCTGTTTTTATTGAAAATTTTATTTATTTCAGAGTAATGAGACTCAGTATAATTATTAGTTTTATTTTTTACGTTATAACACGACCATTTGTCGTGCCATAACTTATGTTCGAGCCATTGAGTTACAATGTAATCGTTAAATCTAGAAATACTTTCTCCTTCAGGACATTCGCTCATGATGTAGAGCCAGGCCTCATCCAAGTCTGCCAGCGGTAAATGTGGCAAAACCGTACATAAGGCAACATGTTTTCTATGTATGCTATTCTTATCTAAACCTAAGTCCCTAGATTTTTTTTTTAATGCTTTTTTAAAATGAAAATAGCATCCCCTTATCTGTGCGTTAGGAAATACTGCTGTAAAACTCCTGACGGCAGCTTCCTCAAAATCGCTTGTGAAAACATTGACTTGCATTTTGGGTATTACTGTTTTTAATAATTGAAATAATATTGTATAGGTCGATTTTTTTTTGTTATGTAATAAAGCATAGGCTAAAGGTTTAACAATATTTTCAACCTCACCGTGGATACTGTAAATTTGAAGAAATGGTTTAGGCGCGCATTTAAAAGTTCCGTCGCAGTATATATGATCGCAGCTTTCAAGTTCCTGTCTACTCTTCTGTGTAGCAAATAAAAGTATTCTCGTTTTTCCGTCGTTATAGTCAGCAAGTACAAAATCTTGAAACGGTTGAGGTACCTGGATATCAAATAAATACTTCTCTCAAATCATTTGTACTAAAATAAATAATAATAATAATTGTTTATTGTCACAAATATTTACATATGAATACATAGGATGTGTACATATTGAAGAAAGTAAGGTAAAACAAATGACTTTCTTTGAAACACTCGTGACTTTCTTTCTTTCACAAAACAAAAGCAGCCATGTTAGATAGTTATTCCATAAGTCGTTCAATATCTGCGACTGAAAAACTGACACGACATTAACAAAAAAGTCTTTTCAAAGTGAAATCAAATAGTATTATCAACCTTATCCCATTAAAATAGAATTGAAAATGGCATGCACGAATTTCTTTGCTAAGATATTAGCAAACTCTTACATGAGTTTTATTTTATGACAATAACGTTCAAATTAAAAACAAAATACATAGATTCCATGTCTCAATATTTTCATAATATTCTAAGAAAATATTAACTCTACTTACTTGTACATCTATAGGTGACTTCGCAAACAATCTATTTACACCGAGAGATTTGTTTCTCTTATTGTAGAGGCCGGACTTAACATTTTTAAATTGTGGCATATCACTGACTAAATTCAATCCTCGGTCCAATGTATCATTAAGTTTTTGCTTGTAGATTGTAGGAATAGGCTCCATGGTGGAAACTACTTGCTGCTCGAGTTCATGCATTGCTTCCTTAATTTGGGTCTCCAAAACGTTTGAGGCACATTTATGTTCCTTTATTTTAAGAACTTCTTCCATGCTACTTAATGTGAGTAAGCCATTACACCCTCTTTTAATACACCGCCACAAGGCATTACCGTTTTTATAAATCTTGTGTTTACTATATTGTTTGTTATTATACACTAACACTTGTGTCCCCTTCCGGCCAAGTACGTAATTAATAGATGGGTTAAAATTTCTACTACTTGGACCTGCCATCGGCTCCATTATATAGTTGGAATAAATTGCACGAAAAACAGAAAAAATAACAATAACAAGACCGGCGCGCGCACAATTGCATACACTCAGCCCGTGACGTCGCGATAGTGTAATGAGAACGAAGCATGTAAACAAGTTCCGGAAACGATCGGCTAAATTCGGGATGGCTCGGGAACTCAGTTGCGGGCGCACACGTTAACTATTATACTCGGTTCGCACGTTTGTAATGGCCCAAGTATAGCGCATCATGAATACGTCATAACTATGGGATTTATATATGAACATTATGAAAATTACAAGTATTGTATCACATTATTATAATGAAACTGAAAGATGTTAGATATTTAAGTTAGTCTTTTAAATAATAAATATTTTCTTCTATCGACATTTTTATTTCTTTGTCCCGCACTATGCGAGTGATATTCGTAGGTGTGCTTCGTGGAATAGGAAATTAATTATTTTAAATTTTCATTTGAAGCCCACCTACGGGTGTGCTAAGTGGAATACTTTAGGTGTGCTTCGTCTGGGTGTGCTTCGTTTGGGTGTGCTTCACGGAATACCTCAATCCTACTTCCTAGCAATATAATAGACCATGGTAGACCTTGTCTTGGATTAACGCAGGGTATTTTATACCACAGTTTCCCTGGGTTGCAGGTGAAATGCAGCAACTGGTTATCGTTTTATTCTATTTTTTTGAGGCTCTTGCTTCATCGGTAACATTTGATGATTATGAGAAAGTAATGATCATATACTGTTGGTAACATTCAATGATTTGCCAATGTCAAGGTATGAGAAAGTAATGATCGTAAACTGATGGTAACATTCGATGATTTGCCAATGTCAAGGTATGAGAAAGTAATGATCGTAAACTGTTACACAACAACTGGCTACCAAATATTTATAATAAAAAATCCTTCACATGCATACCTATTAAGTTTATGAAAGTGGTGAAAGATATAACAAATAATCGGTATACATTTTACCTTCTAAATACAGACAGGGTATAGCTTCTGTCCTCGTGTCCTGCGTTCTGGTTTAAAATGGTAGTCACACACTTTTAACGATTTAGGAACATTCTCAGGATCTTCGTGAGCTATATTTTTGGGTATGACCGATACCCATGCTTCAAAGATGCATTGGCACTCCTGGAAATAATAGTGTTTACTAAAGATAGGTACAAAAAGAAATACTTTCTATAAAGTTTTCAGAGTTGTAATGTTGATGCTAATTGTTTACTATTCTAGAATAGATATTACGATATTATGATAGCCAAAATCTTTAGAATTTCGAGCTTAAGTCATCCCAACATAGCTAAGCGATGATTATGAAAATACTGTTGTTGAATAACTTAAACAATATGTTTTAATATTAAAGAACCGCCAAATGTACTTAATACATTTCACTTCATTATTACGTGCAATACTTATGTACTTACCAAAAGTGTCGCAACCAAAAATGTAACGAGCTTGGCGAGAACTCATTGCGAGAATTGCAATGAAAAACTCTTAAATGAACACTTATATCTAACAAAAACTTAACAGCAAAGAAACAGTAATAATAACAACAAATAAAAAGTTTCAAAGTCTGTCAGTCATTGAATTACAAATAAATAATTAAAATTTAATATTAATTTACAATGTCACTAAAAACTACAATGTCAATATGTACTTAAAATGCTAATGGAAATTCAATTATTAATGTCAAATAATATATAAATGTCCCACACTTTTCAATTAAAAATGTATGTTATGTCAATGGATATTAAAATTACAATGTTCAACTTTCAATTCAAATAATAGGTTTATAATAATTTGTCGGCTAAGTATTCTTTGACCGAGAAGTATGCTTTTTTTTTGACATTATTCTTAAATTTATTAAAGTTAACAATTTCCAGCATTTCATTTGGTAAATAAATGATTCTCATTGCAGTGATTCAGAATAGGTGAAATTTTAAAAGTTTTGCGTATGAACGCAAAACATTTAAGATATCATCTATTCTGAATCATAATTAAATAATTAACTATGTTATTTAATTATGATTTTACTATAAAACACCTTATTGATTAAAAATATATAACTTTACAATTATTATAGATGTTGCATTAGGAATAAAACAATGATTCTGATTAATCTTTTTTATTGCGTCTGATAAAGCTTTAAGCCTATGCTGTCAAACAGTTCACTTCAATATTGTGTTGCATCTACCTGCTCCATCACTGACACTACAGTGCGCTGAAGTGCACTCCGCTTCTGCTCTATATGTAAAAATGTATCAGCGATGCTGATAAATTGTGAGCGTCGCTGTGATGGTGGTGAACGTCTGACAGCACGAAGTCTTCGTCGCCTAGGAGCTGAAAAAGAATAAATAAATAATGTATTGTTTCTTGCTAAAACTCTCTTTTTAATTGAGTATAAATAAGTAATAATATAATAAATTGATGGCGCCCTTCTGTTTGTTTGTACTTTAACTGTTTCTGCCACAATAATGGGACGTCGAGGCTCTGGAGAGCTCTGAAAGAACATTTGTTAGCACTGATATTACACCATTGTTGCCACTTAATCTTTATTTACATTTACATCAAAACCCATTTACATAGTGATTTTTGGGTGAATAAATTAACGAACACACTTTCTTGTACATATCTACTATTGGTATAACTTAGAGACACTTATTGAATAAAAATGATTTCAGTCTAATTTCATTTCATTTTAATTATGCAAAATAACTCTCCTCTCTTTGAGGAGTCTGTACCACTATTACAGGCGGCTGGTTTCTTGTCCTGCAATAAAAATGTGATTTGTCAACATTTCCAGTCTCTATTGGCAGTATATCCAGATCAGCATTCTTCTAAAATATGAGTAAATAAAATCTTATATGTCATTCACATTTCTCTACATTTTCTTTTCCCGCTCTCCTTCTACACAGTAGACAGCGGCTTAAATGTGACCTTGTTATTGTTTTTGTAATGTTAGGAGATAGGAGAACACAAGCATGTGTTTAAGCACTTGCCGGCAGTCGGACTGCTACCTTCTACTTAACTTACCTTCACCAGGCTGGGTAAAATGGATAAAAAGTATCGAATTATATTATGAGCTGCAATTCGTGATGTCCTAGGACGCTCTTGTTTAATACAAATAAAACCGTTTTTACCTGTGTAGTTATCTTGTGTCTCGTCTGAAGATCGTAGTTATCTTGTGTCTCGTCTGAAGATCGTTGGCGTTCAACCACTGTAGCAGATTCTTATTGCGCTTCTACGTTTGGCCCTGGATCTTCACATAAAACGACATCTTCAAAGTGTTGGATTTCTGATTTGAAAGTCGGATCATCATATTTATCAACAAACCGCCAAACTCATGTTCACTTTCCTCTTCTAGCCACTATTTTATTTATTCTTCGTGACCTACAAAACTTCCCGCCAACGTTCTTTAACGAGTAGAGCACCTGCCTTAGGGTCGTTAGTATCGAACCCGAGGCGCGGCTCGCGCTACATGCAGGGTCGCCATGTAGGGATGTGGTCAATGAAAGACGAGTGTTTGAAATCAACGATTGATTTCATAATGGAAAGACATTCAAAGGTATCAGTCAAGCAATACTCAAGACACTCGTGCCTTAAGTGGATTCTTGGCTGCAGGTAATAAATAAATGACGCGGTTATTATATAGGTCCCTGTTATTGTTCGTTACAAAACTATCAAGTTCTAATCTAAGTAACTCAATAGGATGGTATATGTGGAGTTCTCCGGTATGAGTTCTGACAAAAATAATGTCTCCGTAGGTTTGTATGCACATAACGTAATTCTTTACTCTATCAGGACTTATCTGTTCTAATGGCACTGACTCGTATCCTAACTTTAGTCTGTCAAATATAACTTGCCAGTTTAATCGATCTAGCAAATTAAATTTGTATAATAAATGTAAATAGTTGGGTGACTTAATCTCAACCGACTCTACATGTACTAATTCATTCATGCCACCGATGACTAAAATATTATTTTCATCAGTCAACATGTAAAGGCTCTAGACATGACATAATTTTCAAATTTTAAAGTTCAATCAATGTACACGTCTTCACATCTCGGACTTTAGTTATGAGAATCATGTTCATTTTATCGTTTTGGTAAACTGATAGATTATTATTTTTCGTATACCTCTTGCAGTGCTGTGGCATACTTTTGGTGCATGGTTAATTAACTTAAATTTAAACCGATCAAAAAATGTTATACCTAGTTCACTACACACAGCAATAACACCTTTTTCCAAAATACCGAAGCTGCTAACTCTGTTACTGATGTTAGGTATTTTAGGAACCGCAAGTTCATCGTTCACCTTCTTCGCAGAGGCCACTCTTGGCCACATAGTTAGGGATCGGTATAAATGGTGCCACTTGATGTCATTCCTGGCATGTGAATAACACGCCTAAATAACACTGCTCAAATTCTTCTTGCCACTTATTGAACCAGAACGTGTCTTTCCCCGCCATGTTGTCAATAATAACTTTCATAAGACTCAAACTAGGCGGCATTTAATTAATTCTCTGCCCGGCATGAATGCAAATATAATATTTCAATATTTCGTTCGGCACAGTCATCATCATGTTCTTAGCGGTCATTTTGTTGTAGTGTTTTAGAGGAATAGGAATAAAGCGGACTGTTAATTTCAGCCTCTTTTAGTTACAAAATTAGGTTTTACGTATAATATTACAATATTGTTTATAAGACTTGATGACATCCGCCTATAACCACAGTACGTCAGTGTTGCAGGATGATCGTCTCGAGTTCGCCCCAAACCTTTTCTGAAATCCCGCAAAACCCTAATTTTTACAGCAAATCTCCCTAAAAATAAACAGACAACATTCGCTCGTATATTCTTCACCTGCACAAACAACTCGGCGCTTTTGTGCGAACTTATAAATTTTTGTTTAACAATATAATGGCTTGTTTGAGCAGCATACAAGATTCGCGAGTGCGTTACGTTATTTGGAAAACTGAAACACCGAATTTTATGACTCCTTAAGTTTACTTATCTTTTAATAACGAATGCACGCTACCAAGAAATACTTTACACCGAAGCCTTGCTATCTCGAATAACCTAACCTCTAATATCACCAAAACGAAGCACTTGACAACGAATGATCGCTTGGAGGAATAACATATCGCTGAAACTACGTGACATCGCATAATTTAACGTCTTACGATATTATACATTATTTAGGGGATCTGCTAACATTTTCATTTTACTTTTTTTAAATTTTAGAATTAGAGCAAAATAATACTAATGAAAATAAAAAAAGAATATAAAAATGCAGACAGTAATTAGTGGAGCTTTTCAAAGCACTCTTCTTATAATAAAACTTGGCAAACTGAGCAAATTGAGCAAATTTTTTTCCCATATACCAACGCTACTAAAATAGCTCTTTAAGACGATTTAAGCAAAAGAAAGCAATGTGCAAAAAAATAAAAAACATGGTTTATAGGCTTGGCGTTCAACGTGTATAAAAATAGCTTTTTGCAGAATTAATATCGTTCCAAAGCAAAAAAAAACGGAAAAAATCAAAAATTAAATTAAAACCTTTATCGTTTAAAGTAGCACAAGTATTGGCATACTTCACATCCATCTAAAAATGTCGCTAAATCCATTGACTCCTTTTTGCCAAATGCACTCAATTTTTTTTTTTCTATTCTCTTTTTTCTTTGCTCTTTTAGTTTGTGATTGTGAATTTAATTTTTCTAGAAAAAAATCTGTGTGTTTTTGTGCTTTATGGAACTCCCAACTCTTCTATGGTTTTAAACAAATTCCATTTCTTTCTGCCTAGGAAGCTGTTCCAGCGGTGTTGCCACGACTCTATTTTGTTTTGAGTTATTGGAACAACAGTCCCGATAGAACTGTTTACTGACCAGTCTTAGGCGGAAACATTTGAGACCTGTTTTCAGTCGTTATAGCTTTCGAAGTATTTTCTTTATTATATGTGCCGATTACGTAATATTTTGAAAACCAATTAGCGATTTGAATTGTCTCCTGGGGTAAAACTTTTTCTTTTATAACTTTAAATGCCTCTGGTATCTCTTCCGGGTTTAAAAAGGCTTCGTACAGACGAACAGCACTTTGTTGTCGACAGAGCCAACTTCAGCTGTCGACAGAGGCAACTGCAGCTGCCGCCATTGGTCGGCGTTTGCCGTCGACACGTGGACAGCAAACGCCGACCAATGGCAACAGCTTAATATGAGCGAAGCGCGCGCGCTGCCTTGACAGACAACTTCAAATAGAGCGAGCGATCACACGCGTAAAAATGACCGTTTTCGTGTAATATATTTATGTACTTCAATAACTATATTACGGTATCGGAATTCTTTATAATACACGCACATATTCAGCGGAACACAAAAACAAGCCGTTTTTTTTGAATTATAGCTTTATTTCAAAAATAAATATATATTGCAATACAGTCGTCTGTCACGTAAAATTTGGCGCAAAGTATTCCCGTCGCCGGGGATATTTTGCGCCAATTTATAAAATCAGCCTTAAATCCTATAAAATGAATACTGGAGCAATGACAACCCATATAGTTTGTGGCGCAAACCTTTACTGAAAGTCGTCAAGCTCTTTGACACTGAAAAAACCTCGTCTGGAGATCATTTTTGGAGGGTCAATGCTCCCGAGGACGTCGTCCCACTCATAGAAGTTTATGTCTTTTTTCTGTGGCCACTTCCAGGACTTAAAAGATCTAGACATTGCATCGACAGTTGCTCCCTTATCATTAAAATCGATAACAATACCTGGGTACAAATTCTCGTCATATTTGACCACCACAAATGTGTCTTTCTCACGCCTTACATCTTTGAACCTTGTAACTTGTTGAGGTGGATGAGCATCACTTTCTTCAGGGCTGCTGGGCTCTAAAAAGCAACCATCAGCGTCGTCTGAATCATCATGTAGTGAATACTCATCTATCTCGTATGGCCTTGAGCATGAAGCATGTGCAGTGTTGCCGTCGGCGACATTAGAGACTTCACCGTTCTCCGCATTTTCTAAAACTTCAGGGGCAATGCTTTTACCGGCAGCGATTTCAAACTTCTTTTTGCGTCTCTTTGGCCCAGACTCTGTGATCATTTTCCTCTTAGATTCCAATTGATCTATGAAAGATGCCGCTACTAGTGTGTTGTCTACATCGGCCACCCCTGGTATTCTTTCAAGCAATGCATCGACGTTACATGGGTAGATACCGCATTTGCGGAAACCATTTTTCAAATTGTCTTTCACGTTAGGCTCGATGTTTTCTAATAGTTTCTTCAGCAGACTCGGAAAAGTTTGTTTAGGAATCGTTGCTTTTCTGATTCCTTCGGCACTTTCCTTCCATTCAGTTAGAATTTTTCGCCATTTATCTTTTAATGGACGAAAAAATGCGACATCGAGCGGCTGAGTGATGTGGGTGCTATTCGCCGGCAGGCACACAAAAGCAATGTTGTTGTCTCGACAGAGTTTCAATGTATCAATTGATAAATGGGAAGCCAAGTTATCCCCAATTAACATCTTTTTGCCTTCCATCTTTTTAAGCCTTGGTATTATAAGATTTTTAAGCCAATCAGCAAATAGCTGGTGATCAAACCACCCTGAAGGAGAGTTGCTGTAGTGGCATCCTTTGGGACCATTCTCGGTCCACGTGTCCCATAACTTCTGCGATTTGTACACCACGTATGGGGGCATCAGCTCACCGGAAGCGCTGCCACAAAACATTATGGAAATACTTGATTTTGACACATTACAGATTTTTTCAGGATACTTGGAACCTCTTCGAACAATAACCCTTTTTTTCGTTTCATCGTAGTTGAAAATATGTGTAGGAGGAATGTCTTTAATTTCCGTCTTCAAGTTTTGAATGTAATCTTGTAAAACCTCTTTTGACAACGCTGCCCTGACTTTCTTGATGTTCGTTGCAAAACGCACTGAAAGACTAGGATGTCGTTTCAAAAATTGTTTAACCCAGTCGTTCCCAGGCGCATTGTTCTTAAATTTGCGAACAGTACGTCCAGCTTTCTCCAGATACATTTTCACAACAATTTTGAGGTCGTACTCGGTTAATGGAAAGCCATAAATGCCCATTATTTCAATATGAGATGCTATAGCTTCCTCTTCTTCAACTGTGAATATTTGCGGCTGACCAGGTGGATTCATATGAGCTTTTTTGATTTTATAAACCAAAGTCCGCCGTGGAATCTTGAAGTGTTCGCTGGCTTTCCTCTGCGTCATTTGCCCAGATTTAATAGCCGCCAGACATAGTTCCAACTGTTCCTTGGAGTAGTCAGCATATTTTCGCGCACCAAGTTTTCTTTTATAAACCCTCGGCATGTTGCAATCTCTGTGAAAAACAAACGGAGTTGAATATTTCGTTACATGAGTATACTTTGCGCCAGGCGCAAAGTAACCCCATTTTAGCGCCATTTTGACATAGTGATAAAAAACTAAACTCATTTCGATATCCGTTGAATTATGGCATGAAATACTTTCTTATTAGATAAATAGAACAGTTATTGGATATAATATTATTAGGCTTACCTGCGTCTGTACAGTGATTGTAGGGGTAAACTTGGATATTAGTCAACTGATTTTTTTTTCAAAAACTATCAACTGTCACGTTATTACACGTAGGACGTATGACAGCAACAATGGCGACCTGTCATTTTTTTTGCAGACCTTTGACATCATATGCGTTCATAAATCAATAAAACCATAAATCCTTACACATTTTTTTAAATTTTGGTTTGAAAGTTGTTCGAATTTGGAGCAAAGTATTCCTGACAGGCGCAAAATCACCCCAACTTACGGTACTTACTTACTTATTGTATTTAGTTATTGCTCCAATATTACTGTTGGTTGTCCTTAAATAAATAAATATATAAATATTTTATTGTTTAAAAATTATACCTTTTAAAATTAAAATAAGATCACACGTGGTCCACATTTTGTAATTAAAATCATCTTTAGTAAAAATGTAGATTTCAAGGTTACTGAAGATTATTAATGAAAATGGAAAAGTAAGTTAAAAACTGTTTTTAAGGTAAAATAACTAAACTAGTCTGCATTCAGGTCGAAATAACACACATCACCATAGTCAATAATAGGAAAAATTAAAGCCTGCACAAGCGCTGTCTTAGTTTTGCAAGGAAGGAAGTTTTTCAATCGATAAAGAGCACGTAGGGTATCTACCAGTAACTTTTTGGCAAACATGGGTCACTTGAGCCCGCCAACTTAATGTACTGTCAATAAATAGGCCTAGATCTTTAACAGTCGGTGACAAGTTTATGGTGGCCCCATTATAAGTTAGAGATGGCAGTGCAGAAGTGTTTAACCTGCATAGTAGCCGCTGGCTGCCTACGACGATGGCTTGACATTTGGTTACATTGACCGTTAGGCCAAATCTATCAGACCATAACTAATGTGATTTAAATCACTATTGACCATGTCGACAGCTGATGACACGGTGTCCACGCTGGCCTGAGAGTATACCTGCACATTGAAGATTTTTAGTTATGAGTTTGATGAAAATAGAAAATAACAAAGGAAAAGGAATACCGCCTTGAGGAACGCCAGCGTCAATATCATACCAACTCGAAGATGGCTCATCGAGACGGACAGATTGCAGATTGATAATAACACTGTGTAAAATAATCTTTAGTAAATCAGCCTTTACGTCATTTTTTTTCTCAAAGAATAGCAATATTATAGGTTTATTACCTTACTTAAGAAAATTAAAATCGTAGTTTTTTCATGCAGTGGCCAAGAGAAATTAAACAATTTTCATACTCTTGTACTATGGTTTTTATAACAAAGTTTCTTTTTTCAGCGTCCTTTTGACCTTTCGATTTTACAATTTTTTGGCGAATATCATTATAATTATTACAATTCTTTTGAAAAAAGTCCAAAATCTTTACAAAATGTTTACTACTGTTTTTATTAATAATCTTATTGAATACTGAGTAGTGAGTCTATAAATAATTATTGGTCTTATGGACCTCATCGTAACAAGACCATTTGTTAGCCCATAATTTATGGTCTATCCATTGCATGACCATATAGTCATTAAATGTTTTCACGTTGGAGTCTCGTGGACTCTCACTCATGATGTACAACCATGCATCATCTAAAGCTTCGGGCGGCAGGTGAGGTAGTACGGTGCATAATGCAACATGTTTCCTAGTGTGTCGGTCTTTTGGGTACCTTAAAATTAAATAATAACCCGATTTAAATACGCCGTGCCGTTAGGTTAACTATCAAACAATTTGTACATACATTTTATTACCTATTTATTTTTATTAAAAAAATATTTACGTTATAAAAGTGCATTGAATGCTTGCAATGGAGGAATTCTCTACAAGTCTATCAAATGATGCATTAATATTAAATGTAAGTTTTAAATTTAATAATAACTTTTGATGTAAGTAATAAGATATATCATGTTTACATATATAGATACAAATAATATACTTAACAATATTTAAATACATTATGGCTTTTCAGTGGCTTTGCAAACATTTCTGGGGCTTAGTAATCAGATAGAAACGACATCTAAGTTTTGTTTGGCGACGTGCGCTACATATAGGTACGATACATTTGACATACAAAACATTTTTTTCTCTTTTTGTGTTTTATATGGTTAGATGTATTGTATATCTGATTACTAAACACTTCTAACTAAATAAAATAAATAATTAAGTATTGTTTATATTTGTTCAACATTACTTATTTCGTGGCGATTTACACAGCTCAACTACATACGGGTAGAGGGAAGTTCGGTAAAGGCTGACTTTATGTACAAACAGAAATTTTATCAATAGGTATAGCTAAGTACTTACTTGCACATCACCCGGGTATCTTGCAAATAATCTTTCCACTCTGTGAGACTTATTTATTTTATTATATAGGCCAGTTTTAATACTACTAAAATTTGGCATATCCGCGATTAAATTAACACCTTGATTCTGTATCAAATTTAATTTTGTTTTATAAATTGACGGTATAGGCTCGTCACAGGAGACAGCTTCTTTATGCAACTCCTCCACAATCTCGATAATATGTAAGTCCGCACTGTTTTTTGCAATACACATATCATATGCTCTTGTTTTTATAATGTCTTCATATTTATTGAGCGTTATCATGTTTAGTTGAGAACCGCCAGAACATATTTCTGGATTTATAAGTTCTACCTTTTCTATACAGTCTGCCTTCATGTTCTATCTTTAAAGCTCCTTTTCTACTGGTTAAACGTCTTATCTAAGTGTTTCTATTACTAAGGCCAGCTATGGCCTCCATTATTTATATAATACAACTTAATAATTTATTACAGCACTATTTCAAATATTATAACAACACGAGTGTCACAAAAACTATTTAAAATAACGTCCTGTGACGACATCGACACGATCTCTGACGGAACTAAATAACTCGATAAAAAAAATTCGCAAGGATGTAAACAACTTTCGGAGTAGTTCGTGTGCATTCGGTCATGTTCGCGTTAATTTTAGGACTTGAGAATCACATGGCTCCGGCGCCCGCGCAGAATCATTTTCGGCCTTATTGTTAAGACATTAAGGCCGAAATTCGGTTACAACTCATAGTCTATTGTTTAACGGGTTGGTCGCCAGCCGCTTTAGCCCATTGACTAAATTTGGTAAACAAGAAATAGATACATACCTATACAATAGGCAAAAATAATAAAAACAACAAAACGAATTGGCACAGTAGATGCATTATAATAAAATTAAATGTGATGTATTACTGCTGACACATTTTGCAAGTTGCGTTAACTGATTAATTGTAGGTACTTATGTATAGTAATTTTCTATTTCTATCGATATTTTTTATTAAATTCGACCGAAATAATACATAGTACCACATCTCTATCAGCGACTTAGGAAAACCTGCTTTTCGAGGAATGCATAATTTTGTCAATAATAGCTTTGCACACTTCCTTATATATTGACCTGATAGTCGTTTTGCCTAATCTAAAGCTCCAAGAAATCCATGTTTCCAAATATAAAAAGGCTAAGGGTACTTGACGGAAACAGATCCTCTGCATCGTCATTGTTTAGTTTTTATTTAATTCAATCAAAATGAATGTCCTTGTTCCTTCTATTTTTTTTTCAGGGTATTAAATAGCAATTTCTTTATTTTATAATCACAGTAAATTGATTCCTTCAGTAGGCATTTGATGAAATAGAAATTTTCTGGTATTGCAAGCGTCTATAGGCTACGGTTACTGCTTAACATCAGGCGGGCTGTATGCTTGTTTGCCACTTAATATAGTATTAAAAAATATATATATGGACACTTGCATTGTTGCAATGTATCTAATGTACCTGAGGTGAGGTAAATAAACCTCACCTCAGGTATACTTATCGATACACTTGTCAATAATTGTGAGCTGTTACGATCAAGTTAAGTAATGATATGGCCCAACTAGATATGAATATCTACATATTTTGACTATATCTGCTAGTTATCTATCCATTATAGCAATAAAATAATAGTGATATAAATGGGAATCATGAGACTCACATCTTTTTGCGGAATAAAGACTAGTTTTGTAGGGATTTCACCTGATCATCATATCAACCCATAAACGTCCCACTGGTGGGCACGGGTCTCCTCCAAACATTTGGAGGGATATTAGCCTACTATACCACGCTGGCCTAACGGGTTGGTATAGGGTTTTGTTTCGAGCTTTCCACATGTTTTCAAATTCTTTTCCACACTTAACATTGGCGGGATTGTCGACGTTCTTATCGATTACCAAAGTTTTCAAGTAATAGAAAAGACATTTTTGATTTACCTGTAGGTACTCACGCACAGGAACACAACTACACCATTGACTGTGTTATTACTTTAATGTAGGAAAATCATAATATTAAAGAACATGATGTTTTCAGTGATCATCAGAATAAGCGCTGTGTGCACACACGAGTGGGTTGGTTAGAGACACAAAGACCCTACACGAATTACAGTGTAACTATGTACATATTTGTGCTGAGGCTCAGGGCCGATGCTGTGGCATGCGCATTTAGCGACGTTAGCCATACCTTTATTTCGACTACATACTTGAAAGAAAAACAGTTTATTTTTCCTAGCAAATGACGCACAATACACAAAAACACATTTTAACAACAGGCATCAAAGCAATAATAATATTGTGTGTGGCGTACGTCACACGCATGCAAAAAATGGCCACCGCTCAGCATAATGTTATTATGCATAAAACACAATAACGCTGGTTTTCAGCGACAGCCAGTTCCTCCCAGTGCCATCTGCCGCACCGAACGTACACATAGTGACATAAAAATAAATAAACATATATATACATATAATTATTAAATTATGAAACACATACATATAAAAAGGATAAATAATAACTAATTAATTTAAAAAAGAAGTGTAAAATAAAGCAAAACTGAAATAAACCAATTTTCGCTATTGGCAACATTGCTCAATGCATCTACAACCACAACACAACCTAAAATTCTCTTATAATAAAACTCACTACACTACTACACACAAATATTGTATTATTACAACTATTTATTGACTTTTAAAATTTTCTTAAATAAAAGACTAAAGTCCAATTTTTATAAAAAATAAGAGTAACTAGCCTGAGGCCTTAATTCTCTTTGCCTAAGGCAGGCCCGTAAAGAACAATTCTGCCAGAGGCCAATAAAATTTTAAATTAATATATTCTCAGGCAAGTTAAAATTTTCTTAAATAAAAAACAGGCACGAGCGCGTCGTTCTTGGTCCTCTGCTTGCCGCCGCAGCATGTGTAGGCACCGCTCGAGCACGTGCAGCGACGAATTGATGGCACGCGACTCCACCATGCGCACGCCCGTGTTGCGCTCGCACCCAGCCAGGTCGCACAGCCGCACGCACCCCGCCCTCACCTGGACCATACAGACATAAGTCAGGTACTTATGTAAGGCACGACAGTCCAATTTTGATAAAAAAATAAGAGTAACTAGCCTAAGCCCTTAATTCTCTTTGCCTAAGGCAGGCCAGCCAGTAAAGACCAATTTTTGCCAGTGGCCAATAAAAATATTAAATTAATATATCCTCAGGCAAAGAGGTCTGCTCTTTGCCATTAAAATATTTATTATAAATATTGTGCTCGTAGGGCGACCTCCGCATAATATTAGGCATAACCTGATTCTTTGAAGTGTTAATCTGGAAGTGAGACAGCTGTTGATACTCCGTTTGGAGGAGTAAGATATCCATCCCTCGGTGTGACCATTTCCGAATCGGAGTCTCTAAAACTACCTTCTAACGCACCCGCTAATGACGATATTCCTGCCTCATCGAGTGCACACATAGGTGAAACGGCACGATCAGGTGAACTTGACAAACCGGAGGGGATTGAGACGTTTTTTATTGGATTTCTCCACTCCTGGAGAATGTGCTTTACGTTTGATGTTGAGGGCGCTTGCGACGGTAGGGAAGCTTCTGATTGAGCGTCGATATTTCCAAAGGCATGATATAATGCCGAGAGCATATCCTCTTTAGATTCGACCTCCACGCTCTCGCCCCTCGCTTGATCATCACGTAGAGAACAAGCTGAGCTAACAAACGTCATAGTCTCTTTAATATTTATTATAATCATTTGGATCATCTTCTAACGGATTTGGGATATTCCATCGTGCTTCAAGGTCATTAAATTCGATAGACAGTCTTATTTTCTTGATTGAGGCTAGATCTAGCGTTTTACCAAATAATGGCCTTTTGGTCGTCATACTCGTTTTAATCAATTGCTCCGAATAGGCTTGAGTGTCCGGATCCGGTGCAACCGTAAAGACGTATCTGATAATAAAGGCATGGAAATCTTCGTTTCGCCGCCTGTGATTATTTATACATTGCGTTCTGTAACAATTTTGAAATCGAGCGTGTAAGTAGAAGAGGTATTAAATGTTCTACAGTTGTTGTTAACGACGCATTGATTTTCGCTGTATAATCCAGATCCGAGACGAAAATACCTTCGGGTAACATCCCGAGTCATTTGAACCTCACTTGTGTGTATACAACCTCCGCTGTGAGCCAGCTAGTTTCATCTTAGAATGCCTGAAAAGACAAAGACTTCATTTAATAAAAACTGAGAAATAGTCTTGACAACCTATACGAGTATAATATTGTTTGGCAAAATCAACGCGACAATTTGTCTCTTTTCTCCGGGCTAAGTCGGGGCGGGCAACTAGTGTATTTGAAAGCTTGTGTAGCTTTCGAATACACTCACCTCACCTCAGGTATACTTATCGACACACTTGTCAATAATTGTGAGCTGTTACGATCAAGTTAAGTAATGATATGGCCCAACTAGATATGAATATCTACATATTTTGACTATATCTGCTAGTTATCTACCCATTATAGCAATAAAATAATAGTGATATAAATGGGAATCATGAGACTCACATCTTTTTGCGGAATAAAGACTAGTTTTGTAGGGATATCACCTGGTCATCATATCAACCCATAAACGTCCCACTGGTGGGCACGGGTCTCCTCCAAACATTTGGAGGGATATTAGCCTACTATACCACGCTGGCCTAACGGGTTGGTATAGGGTTTTGTTTCGAGCTTTCCACATGTTTTCAAATTCTTTTCCACACTTAACATTGGCAGGATTGTCGACGTTCTTATCGATTACCAAAGTTATCAAGTAATAGAAAAGACATTTTTGATTTACCTGTAGGTACTCACGCACAGGAACACAACTACACCATTGACTGTGTTATTACTTTAATGTAGGAAAATCATAATATTAAAGAACATGATGTTTTCAGTGATCATCAGAATAAGCGCTGTGTGCACACACGAGTGGGTTGGTTAGAGACACAAAGACCCTACACGAATTACAGTGTAACTATGTACATATTTGTGCTGAGGCTCAGGGCCGATGCTGTGGCATGCGCATTTAGCGACGTTGGCCATACCTTTATTTCGACTACATACTTGAAAGAAAAACAGTTTATTTTTCCTAGCAAATGACGCACAATACACAAAAACACACATTTTAACAACAGGCATCAAAACAATAATAATATTGTGTGTGGCGTACGTCACACGCATGCAAAAAATGGCCACCGCTCAGCATAATGTTATTATGCATAAAACACAATAACGCTGGTTTTCAGCGACAGCCAGTTCCTCCCAGTGCCATCTGCCGTTCTGCCATCGTAAATTATGTTCACGTATTGAAATAGGAACGCTCGTAGAAACTCGTTTTCTAGGTATCGGACGCTGTTTATCGTTGCCGTACTTTGGAAGTAAGTTTCTAGCAATGCTGCGTCGAAACTCCAGTGTATCTACATCGCTCGAATAATCCCGAGCCAAAAGGATAG
This sequence comes from Trisateles emortualis, assembly GCA_947095525.1. Lineage (NCBI taxonomy): Eukaryota > Metazoa > Arthropoda > Insecta > Lepidoptera > Erebidae > Trisateles > Trisateles emortualis. The sequence continues at coordinate 1,266,349 of OX352756.1, forward strand.
CATTGTTGACTGCAACATCAACTAACCAAAAATTAGTAGAGGAATATACCATTTTTTGCCCCTAATTGCGATTCGATAGGTTCCAACATTTGCATCCAACCTATCAACGACGTTGGGTTGAGGTACATCTATCCTTTGTATTTGAGCAGCTGAGTATCTCTTTGCAGTTCGAACAGGTTCCACGCCAAATTCACTGGATAACAGCGTCACTACATTGTTATCATTCCAGTGCACCGCGCAAATGCCGCTGTTTAGATCGAGCCGACTGTCATGATAACCTCTTGGTTCCTTCTTACATAATTTATCTTCTTCCAAAGGACACTTCTCTATTCGGTTACTACGTACAGTACCAAACAATAAGATATTTTTCTTTCATTACTGTAACCAAAGGCAATCCTGTGAATAAGTTGTCGCAGTAAACTGAGAAACTTATTTCCTCGTAGACATTTTGCACCTCAGACATCAGCTTACGCACAACATGTTGTCCTAACCCTGTACTGTATGTTTCGTACCGGCCTTGGTATGGGTCGGCATATAAGCAATATCCTAAGCGTAAAGCCGCAATCCATGTTTTGAACCCGAATCTTATAGGCTTTCCCTTGATATGCTGTTTACAGCCATGTCTACCATAGTACGGAATCATAGATTCGTCAATGCTAATGTTTTTTTCGATTACGGCGTATTGAAGAAATTTTTTGTTCAGTAAGTCAAATAGAGGGCTTACTTTTGCTATTTTGTCATTAGGGTAGAGGTTGGTATTATCAGCCACATGGAAATGACGACAAATTTCTTCGAATCGGTTTCTCCGCATTGATTTTGCTACCAAGATGTTATGCGTATCTTCATTGTTTTCCCAATACATCCGACGTGGCAATGGCGAATATCCAGTCAATATCAAAATGCCAAGAAAACAAAAGATATGTCTGAAAGGGTGAACCCTGGGTTACCTTTTTGTACTGCATATATTACGGAGTGGCGAACAATATGCATGATAACTTCGTGGCTAAAAAATAATTCAAAAAGCAACTGGATCTGAAGCTTCGGATACAGTAACTACTGACCATTACAGTGGATGGCATTACGCTGATCTGGACACCTGTTTGGACTACCGTGAGACACACATTACCGTATATAAATTTTACCTATGTTAATTTTTACTCTTTATATTTGTATATATTTGTATTTATATTTGTATTTTATGTTTGTTTTGATTTATGTATTACCAGGATTTATTATTACCATGTGTTCTATTGTGTCTCTGAAGTCCAAATAAATAGTTTTCTTTCTTTCTTTCTTTCTTGATCGTGGTAAAGGTGCAATCCACTCATTACAATGTTGAGATAAGTCTCGTTTTACCCATTTTCGGGCTACCTTACGGGGCGGAGGAACAACCTGATAGGTCTCTGCAGATTGTGATGGCCGACCTCGCTTACGAGTTATTGATATCTGTGGCTGGCTTGACGTGCTCGGAAGTATAAGTCCATAATGTGATGTGATGAACCGTTGTTGGCCACGGCCAACAACGGTTCTTTACCCTCTGATTCGCTATCTTCATCATTTATGTTTTGTCCACGTAGTACTAGCTCACCTGGTGCCAGAAGTTGACGACGCGATAAATTTTCAAAACTTACGTTCGTTTCATCAATGGAGTCCGAATCTGATACAAGTCCTTTACCTGGCTAATTATGATCATGTGTCGACATATCGCAGCCAGCTGCAATGGCTCCCTATACGTCAGCGGCGTAGCTGGCGTGCATTTTCTATGCTTTACTCTCTACTGAATTCCTCTAATGCTCCTACTTACTTTACTCCCCATTTCCAATATCTTTGTAATCTCCTTCTTTGTCCTGCTCATAACTCAAGTCTATTTCATTCTTCTTTCTAGATTCAAGCTATTCTTCTTTGGAATGCACTTCCCCTCGAAATCAGGATGTCCACCGACCGTGAAATCTTCAAGGCTAGAGTACGTCACCTTTACATCAAATATTTGGCAGAATCATCACAACATTTATAGTATATTAACTATGTATGTTATTTATCTATTGTATCGTGTTATGACGTGCTCACTCCGATCTTCTATTCATATTGGTCTCTTGAAGCTTGAAACGTGGATTATTTACTACATAGGTTTTTTGCATCGTAGGTGTTAACAACCGGACAGTTACTGGCCATTTGTAAAATTATTTGTATGACACATTGTCACATAAATACATATGTCATGTATTATGCATATTTTTCTCTATGGCATATCCCTCTATTTATCGTGCGTTGCAGTGCATTGTTTCGTGCAATAAATAATTAATATTCTGAATATGGAGTCCGAAATAGTATTTGTTAAAAGCAATAAAAAGAAGCAAGCAGTTTTGTACAAGGGGTACAGATATTATCATGTGTGCGATAATGTAAACGGGACTACATTTCGGAGGTGTAACAAAAGGCTAGAATGCAGTGCCTCTATTACAATAAATAAAGAAAATTGTACAATAGTACGAGAAAGCCAGCATTTTTGTGAACAAGATTATGACAAAATGAATAGAGACATAATTATCAATAAGGCCAAGGATTTAGTTTGTAAAAACATGAAAGCCGTGAAAGAAAAAATAGAAAGAAAGAAAGAAAGAAACGTTTTTCATATCTCGCACATAAAAAAACAATACAATCATACAGGTAATAGAGAGATATACATACATAGAACTAATAAAAATAATGTGATAACACAAAAGAAAGGTATGATATAAAATGTATGTGCGAGCTTGAATAGGCCACCATCTCAGCATAATGATACATACCTACAACCCGGTCACATTATCTCGAGACCTGGTGTCGATGACGTCACGTCGCGTCGGCGCTCTGGTATGGTGCGCAAAACAAGCACCCTCTAGTAGGATATTATTATAAACAATAAGATTTCCAACAAAACAAATATTGTGTTAATAATATTACCTACATTAAATTAATATTTAATGTAGGTTATATATAATGATATGATTAAAATGATGAAAAATAAATGAAACAATCTTGGTTAAGTGGGTACCTACAAGAAGTGTTTATTACACAAAACTACAGACTAAAAATCTTCATCAGAATATATGATTGGCTCGATGCCAGTCATTGTCTCATTATCGCTATCGCTGATCTCACTGTCCGAACTCTCTTCGCCTAGGGATATAATTATTTCACGAACATTTTCGTCTTCGAGGTGGTCTTTCTCCCAATACTCCTGTTGTAATCTTTCAACGTGATTTACTTCTTTTTTCCAGTCGGAAGGTGTGATGGAATTAATCGCATCTCTTGTAAATTTTTCTATTTCTTTTTCTGACTGGCTAACATTTTTGTCTGCCACCCTTTGCTTCACTAGATTCCAGATATATTCAATCGGATTTAAGTCACAGTGATAGGGTGGCAGACGTACTATTTCCTGACCATTCTCTTTCATTAATTCGTCTACGACGTACTTTTTTGGAGGCTTTGTCCTTAAAATTATCGGGTACAATTCCTTTTTCGTCATCTTCTCGTCAAACGGAACGTTATTGTCACGCAACCAGTTTTGCATAACAGATTTGAGTGATGCACTCGTGGGTGCCTTTATTGACTGAGTTGAATGGTAAGGTGCATTGTCAATGACGACTATACCGTTGGGCGGTAAGTTAGGTAGCAACTTTTCTTTGAGCCATTTCAAGAAATTATCTGTATCCATCTCATGATGATAGTCGCCTGTTGTCTGTTTGCATTTATATAGTAATTCTGCGCCTGGTATGAAACCGTTTTCTCCCTCAGCATGCACAAGAATCCATCTCTGGCCGGGGTTAAATTTTTTTTTTACGCTGCTGTCGGTACTATTTTGCCAACATTTATTAACGGTGTAGTGTGAGTGAATCCATGTTTCGTCTAGAAACGTAACCGGTTTTTTATCTGCGCCAAGGTCATTGTTTTCTTTCATCCGGCGCAGGTAGCGAGCCCTCCACGCGGCAATATTTGGCTTTTGTATTAGAATTGTACGGGCATTTTTACATTTTTTGAATTTATATCCCAATTGGTCAATTAAATTTTTTCTAAGGTTACTTCTTTCACCTTTAAAATTTATATCCCTTTTAGCGACTGCCAAGATTTTCTTTAATGTTGGGATTTCTTTTCGTACAGTATAAAAACTGTTAATAATATTTCGTATGTCAAAATCATCAATTTCGATTTTTTTTGTACTTCTTGCGCTTTTTACCTGGTGTTGACAATTTTACTTCACGTGTATCGTTGCTAGAACCTTGACTAGTACTCGTACTCGTACTCGGTGTAGCATGTTGCAGTGACGCATGCCGCAATTCTTTTGCCTCCTTTTTTATTCTCATCAAAGTACATTTTGATATTCCTGTTGCAGCACAGGTTCGTTTAACAACTTGATCTACAGGTATTACGAATTGCTTGTTAGCTTTCTCTGATTCAAAGAAAGCGAGAACTTTCAGGATTAAATTTCTTGCTTCACTGTGAATAGGTTTTCCCATATTTGAAAAAACTTTCACTGTCCCACTTCAAAGCAACGAAATAGTAACAAAAATGTCCAAACTTAACAAAAATGTCCAACGTTGCAACAAAAACAATATTTTAACGTAACAGCAATAACAAAATAACAATATAAGTCCAAACGTAACAATGAAATGTTTAAAAATATACCACGAAAACAAGTCGACGCGTATCGGCAACGAAAGTGCTAACCGTACTGACGCGCCGTGGCGAGCGCGGGGAGGTGAAAGGAGAACGGGGCGGGAGGTTCGCATTCCAGCGAGGTCTCAAGATAATGTGACCGGGTTGTAAGTATTAAGCGCTGGTTTTCGGATGGCGCCTTTATGGTGACGTCACTAACGTTACATACATACAATATAACAAAAATATATTTATACAACATAAAAAAAACATACAACCACTAAAAAAACTAAAAAACATTAATACAGACAATCAAGGCCCAATAAAAATGAAATCAATTCAAACCATAAACAAAACAAAACTCGCAACCACAAACATTGATGCGTTCCTTTCTGCGCTCACGCATTTTGAACATTTGACAAAAACATTTCGCTTGTCAGTTGTCAATGTCATTCTTAGATATTATATACGAGAAAGCTATGACTCAACATATAAATAGTTTAAATGAACTTGAATCATTACAAATGCCATGTTTCCAGTCTATTAAATACACTCTACATAGAGCAAGACGCAGGTTTTTAAATGTCAAAAGTACAGAATATACGAAGTCCATTGACGTAGATATCCCACTGATGATAAAAGATAACTTTTTAGTTGCTCAATACGAATTAGACAAAGAAAATAAGTTAATTTTGTTTTGCTGTCAAACGAGCCAAAGCATCATTAGAAGTTATGCTGAGCAAAAAAATGTTTCTTTGGCGATGGTACCTTTAAACGCATACCAAAACCTTTCTATCCGTTATTTTCTGTGCATGTCGATACAGGAAGCTGTGTGGAAACTCAACAAATATAGTACCCGTTTTATTTGCCTTACTCCCAAATAAATGTGAAAGTACGTATGCGGCTCTGTTTTTGTTAATACGTGACGTACTTCAACTTAATATCAGGAAATACAAATGTGATTTTGAGTTAAGCCAAATAAATGCTTTAAAATCTATTTTTACTACTGTAAATGTTACAGGATGCTACTACCATTTCAATAAAAGTATTTGGAAGAAAGCTAACGATATTGGCCTGGCATCTACATACGAAAGAAAGAAATATGTCAGAATGATAACAAATCTACCACTTTTAAAAGCACCTTTAAGGGTATTGTGAAAAGTGCTCCGGTTTGTGATGAGTCGGAAGTATTTAAAGGCTACTTTGAGAGATACTGGATGAAAAAACAAATATTGATTTCTTGTTGTAATGAGACTCATAGAACCAACAACGCTTTGGAGGCATGACATCGCCGTTTAAATATTAGGATGCAGTACAACCCAACATTGATTCTATTCTTGCATACATTAAAAAAAGAGGCCCAATTACAAGTTTTTAAACTAAAAAGATCAATTTTTAATAGAGCAAATCGAAAAAGAAATGACATTATTTTCGACCGAGATTTTCGAGAATTAAGAAAATAGCGCAATTGAATTCCTGAGTAATATTTCTGAAATAAAATATAGTTTAAAATATAAATAAAGAATAAATAATAATATGACAAATGAATTTAGTTACAACTAATAAGAACATTGATTTTTAAGTAAGGAAGTACACCATTTACGTAAGTTAAAAAATAAAGTCTTGTTTTAAAATTCTTCTTTTTTTATTTTATAGTATATATAGTGTCATCTCAATGGTGCAGATGAGAAAACACACCATGTGCATACGGTATGACGGGGTGATGATGATTACAAATGACATTATAAAGTAAAGAGAAGTAAAGTGAATATGAATTACCCACTCAACATTCGATCTTTAAAAATGGCACATTTAATATAATAATATTGCCGCTTGACGTTAAAGTAGGATGGCATGATGTAATTATCGTAAGTGAATAAGAGACAAAAAAAATACTATAGTGCGACAGTGCGTCGTCGTAGACAGAATAATTAATCAGACATGTCTCTCCACCTTGTCGTTGGCTGAATCATCGATTATACGGATGGATCCATAACACAAAAAAAATAAAAGAGATTTGTCAAGAGTCGTACGTGAACAGTAGTCCAATAAACTAAAAGTAAGATATGCTGGGCCGTGAAGGATGATGGAGTCAATAAGCCTTTATAAGATTATAAAGGCTTATTGACTCCATCATGAAGGTGAAGGTCCTATCCTATCCTAGTCCTAGAATAGATATTCTAGGACTGGATAGGACCTTCACTTTACAGAAGACTACATCCAAATAACTATACACAATAGTATAGTTGTGTTCTTGATGATAAACCTACTATCTTTTATTAAAATCACTACAAATTGACATTGATACTGTCTGGGCTTGAACTTGCATCGCACAATCGGACAGTAATTTTCCTATTTAGCTACCATTGCTGTAATAGTGTAGGTATGTACTCGTATATATCTCTCATTGTTATTTCAGGGTCTGATGGTGTAATTCTTTACTATTTTCCACCCTTTTAAATTCCGATCGAGGCTATATGCTATAGCCAATACACTTGCTTAGATGTGGAAATCATCCGGCTGCACCCTATTATGAATTGGTAATAGTGGGTAGTGGTATTGGATAACCAAATTCGAATATCTAAAGGTTTACTTTGGCCACTGGATCAATATTCTACACAAAAAATAAAAAATTGCTGCCAATGCATTTGTTACTGCAGAAGCACCATGGAACGTGTTACTTTGGAATCAGTAAAAGCGATGGTAATATAGTTTTGACTGCATAGTTAGTCTAGTAATTGTTAACCGGACTACTTATCACAAGGCCCTAGATTGGTTCAACTTGTGCTATTCGGTCATAAGCGTACTTCAGAAATCACATAAAGCCGATGGTCAAAATATGAGTGATCTGATATTTTTTGTTTAAAAAGACAACTTCTGCACTAGAGAACAAGCTCTGCGTCGCAGGGGACTTTACAAACATACAATTAAGGTAGACAAATTACACCCTTGGGTCGAGATAAATTCTCTTCAGTTTTGAAATATGTGAACTAATTCTTTATGTTTCAATGTGTTACTTCTTTCTCGGTAACGGTAGAATTAAAAATATAAAAATAATTAAAATGTTGCAGGCATTCAATAGAATAAGGCATTGTTGCATGTAATCAAACTTACAGGCAATGAATATCGATACCTTTGGGCTCAAAGGTCGTAAAGGACAAAATGCGACTTTTCAGGAATAGTAAAAAAAATTTTGCTCTTCCTCTGTTTCTTTCAAAGTCTCACGTAGCTCAAAATTGCATGGAAACTCCCTGTATTCTATATGAAATCTTTTAGGTATTGTTCCATTTTCACACAGGTTTATCAGGTCTTTATATTTCGCAGCGGCTATTGGTAATCTACTATTGTTTAGCTGCTTCACTGCATCCATACCAATCACTGGTTTATTGTTAATCTAGCTTTTTTCCTGTGGGCTTTCCCTTCCCCTTTCCTTTTGATTTTACTTTCTCTGGGGTTTGCTCTCTGCTTTGTCTTCCATGGAGTATTTTTTTAATGTCTTTGGCGTAATGTATTTAAAGATAATTGATCATTATTATGTAGGCTAATATTATGTAAACATCCTCGGCCGTCCCTATACAATTTGCTGAGATAGTAACCCAGAGGCCCTCAGCAACTGAGATCAATTACTGACACTGTCGTAACTCAGCCGCGAGCTTACGATGTATACGCATCATATTATTCCTGTCCTGGACCTGCATGGGCCAGACAATGTTTTTATTAAAAATGGCAGGGTGGTTAGAGATTTGCAAAGTTTAGGAAACATAATTATCTTTGCACACTGAAACTCCACATAAGGTGTACGACCGGGAAAAATTTCGAGGTTTAGAGGTACCACAAACTACACATAGGGATACGCAAAATGTATCGATACCTTGTGGTATCGATACTTTTGTTACGATGCCGAGTAAACATGTTTTAAAATCACGCATACTTTCAAACTTGTAAAAATGTGGAAAATATAGTGTTAGCTGCGACTTATCTTCATAACTATTTAAAAAGGAATTGCGAGAGTTATAAGTCTTTAGAATTGCGCTATTCAAATAACATAAATCAGAGTGCGGATTCCGTATTAATACAACCGGCACATATTCAGTCATCTATACAATTCTACAGTTTACCAACTCCAGCTGAACTATTGAGAGAAGAGTTCGCTGAATAATTTTTGTTCTAAAGAAGGTATGGTTACATGACAATTCAAGTATTTTGTTAAATAAATGACTTTCAATATGTGGGGAATAGGTATTTAGCAAGCTATTTTGAGTTTTGTTAAAAACATTTTACTCCATTGGCATAATGAGAGAATAGAATAATAATAATAATCCTCCATATTAACACATCGCCATTTAGTCCTAAAGTAGGTAATTAAATTTGCTTGTGTTATAGGGTACTAGACAACGAATAAACGTACATATTAATACTTTTCTTTTGTAAATACATACATATTATACATAGAAATACCCAGACCAACGCAAACAATCATGTGCATGCACATAAATATTTGCACTGTGTGGAAATCGAACCCACGACCATTGGCGCAGCAGACGGTTGTTCACCCACTGCACCAAACCAGTCGTCATTAGGGAGCAGTTTTGTGCTAAAAGACGTAGTGTTTAATACATATAGGTACTTATGCGCACATACAAATTACCCATTACATTCATAACAAATTCAAAAGAACTTCTACAATATCATAAAATACACTCATAAAATAAATACATAATAGGTTGCGGAAAAAGTCTTTTTGCATTATAGTATGAATGAACTTCTAATAAAATCTCTTTGGCTATACTATTTGTATCTGGCTGGTTTTGGTATCATTGAAAGTTTAAATTTTAATGAACATCAGTCCAAATTAAATTAGGAAAATGTGTGATTTTCATTTGTTTTTCGTACTGTCAAAATGAGTGCATCTAATGAAGAAATTCAATACATTTTAAAAATGTTCTACAAAAAAGGTAAAAATGCAAGCAAGCCGCTATTTTTCAAGTCAACCTTCAAAATGACCTCACCTTCACCACAACTATGGTATGTGGACAGGGCATGTACGGCAGCCTCACAGCCCCCTTTAGACCCGAAGGGTAACTGAAGGGGCTGAAATTTAGCCGAAAGTTCTGTGCTGTAAATTTTGCAACAAATTTTGGCTGCCATACGCCTGTAAGTACACCCTACGGCAATAGGACGAATGCCACCATCCTTCTTTTGGCAACCGTAGGTCTCGCGCCTCGGGGAACCCTCTTTAAAATCGGAACGGAATTTTTTGAGTCAGTTAACTTGTGCCAAAAAGGAATTTCGGAGGAGTCTTGTTGTGTAGATGCGGGCCTAGAAAGTACATTTTGGGATTTATGACATTTGCCAATATGTACTTTCAAACCTCGATCACCTTTAAAAAGAAGTGATTGCGAGCAAAATGGGCAACTTACCAAGCCATCGAGTGATGTAGTCGGTTGACTTGAAGTTATGTCAGGCTTGCATATGTACAAAAACACTTATACAAGAAAAACAATGACAGCACTGTCAGAGACTGCGCAAAGTGTCAGCCCCGTGGGCTCCGCGCAGGCGTACAGCTCCGCCGCCTCTTTATAGGCCACTTATACTCCTGCGTGAGCAACGAATGTGAAGAACTGCCACGTAGGTTTAGTGACTACTGATCACTAAGTATCGAGTACGATTTCCGCTTCAAAAAACATATTGAGCTATTTGTTAACAATAATTTTAATAAATGCCTGAAAATTGGCGATGCTTATTAATTATGCCTCAGAAAGCATGAAAACCGAAAAGTGCGATCTTCATGTGACAGGATGTGACAGCAATCAATTTTCATATAATTTTTTATTGTAGTCGGTGAATCGGTGATTGGTGGTTTCTTTTTAATTGTTATAGTTATTTACTTCTGAAACGATAATCAAGTATTTTAGGGAGGATTATTTTAGGAGCATTAATCATAAGCCTTTCGTTCATCCTTTGCCTCGGGAAGACAAAAAATGGCGGTATGTACTGACCGTTAGCACTCATACAGAACAAAACTGTGATGTTTTTCCCCTTTCTGCAGACGTGAGCTTTTCAACCTGACGGATAGCTTTTGGGGCGAGGACTTTTTAGTGCTTGTGTATGCAACTGACACCAGTTTCGTCACAGTTGTAAATTCTTGAGGGTGGGAATTTGTATTGTGTCATCAGTCTTTCAAGATTATCGTAAAATAAATCGACTTGTGGTTTATTAAATCCAACAGCGCGCATCATGCTTGTCGATTCTGGTGTTCTCAGCGAAATGTCAGAATGCCTTCATTTATTTATTTATTTATTCATTTCAACTGCTCACTGCACTAACAGTTGCCTAACACGTGCAGTGAACCATAACAAGAATACATACACGGAATACATAATAATATATACTGTAATATTCCCTTATAAAGTTTTGTATAAAAATAACAAGCAGAATTTAACAAATTGGCCCATTTTGGTGTAGAAAATATCTACCTCTGGGTATTGAGCAACCAGAGAGTTAAGCAGTCTCACAGCCTGATTAGTTGGAGCAAATTGTGCCGTGCACGTACGTACTGTAGGCGTTGCCAGCAGGCGACGCGAGCGCAGCCGTGCGTACTGGTCCGGCGCAGACAAAGCACAACGAGACAACGCAGTTGGATTGTCGATTTTGTTGTGCATTAACATAAAATAATGAACTATGAGCGCACATTTACGTCGTAGTTCAAGCGTATCGATGCCTACCATACCTAACACAAACAGTGATGGGTACAAATAAGGATAATATCCATACAACTTATTGTATAAGTACCGAGCGAATTTTCGCTGGACTCGCTCCAACATTAGGATATATATATTTTCATGCGGGTCCCAAATTATTGAGTTAAACTCTAAAATACTGCGAACAAAGGAGAAATATAACACAATGACGGCACTCCTGTCCTGAAATCGGGCAGACTGTCTCATGACGAAACCAAGGGACTAAAAACCTCTATTACAAATTGTGGCTATGTGCGTGTTAAATGTTAAGCCAGTGTCCAAGATAAGGCCTAAATCACGGATTTGTGTTACCCGCTCTAGCGGCTGACTGGCTAGTTCGTAACCATAGCAGTATGGTGCGCGAGAAGTCGTAGTAAAAATGTTTACCAGCACTTCCTTTCTCCTTATTAAATCGATGAGGGATCTTCATTTCTTCAGCTAAGTCGTAGGCTAACTTCAGAAACTCTTTTTTCATGAGCGGCATACATCTGTTAGATAAATCTTTGACGTGTTCTACCAGGACTTGTTCATACTGTTCTGAGGTGTTAGTGAACCTACCCAACTTTGGCTTCATCGACACTTCGTCTCCACGTTTTAATGCTTTAAGCTTGTCTTGTAAAGCGCTTTTAGGAAATTGATAAACCATTGCAGCTTGTCTTACACTCATTTCCTGGGACAAAACCTTATCAATAGCTGTTTGCAAGCTCTGTGGCTCCCACGATCCTTTCTTTTTCTTGTTTTCCATTTCGTTTCACTTCTGTTACAAGAAATAAAAAAGAAATCACTGTCCGGTACTAGGGGACGACTTAGTGTCCGGTCTAAGGGACAGACAATATGGTACATAGCGAAATAGTTTCAAAAATCAAATAAAATTCTATCGGTTTACTGATAATAATCAAATGCTACTTCAATTATCGATTACCATTAAAATATAAAAGCAAAAATATGCCAGAACTACTTACGTAGATCTTACGTGACGCCGCGTGTTCCCGCTGCGGCCTTGCGCGTCACTGGCGAGCTGCGGCGCGTGATCCTGTAGCTATGCACGCCCCGCGCCCTTCTCACTAGTAGTTCGAATCGAACAGGTTTATACTTGCTAAGATAGTACGACTGTCCGGCGGTAGGTGCCGTCCGGCGTTACGGGACTTCCCCCTAAGCTGAAAAAAAAAAACAGTTTTTGTCGATATGAAGTATGTCAAAAAAACACAAATAATTAGTACTACAACCGCGTGCGATTACGGAGATATTTGGATTTTTAATAACCGCTCCATACATTTTTTTCGTAAAAAAAATTACAATTCGTTAGTTTTCGCGCCAAAACAAATTCCATGATATATTTCAGCATTGTGTTACTTATACAAAACCCTTTCAAGAAAAAAACCCGCCAAAAAACAATTCAGATGCCTAAGTCCACTACAGCCGATTTTCGATCCACAGAACCAATTTAGAAGCTAATAACTGGTGATGAAAAGTGGATCACGTACGACAAGAACGTGCGAAAAAGGTCGTGGTCAAAGGCCGGTCAAGCTTTACAGACTGTGGCAAAACCCGAATTAACTCCCAACAAAGTGATGCTGTGCGTGTGGTGGGATTGGAAGGGCAATCATTCATTATGAGCTGTTACCACCAGGCAGGACAACTGATGAGATTAAAGCAAGAAGTCTAGAGAAAGCGGCCGGAATTAATCAACAGAAGGGGTGTTGACTGATTCTGTTTATAAACAACCCATCTATTTGGTACATCATAATTTTTCGTTCATCAGTTGACAGTTCACGTAGCTTTATAGCCAATATTTTTGCGTATAGATCGCAATCATCGTCTTTGTGAGCAGGTATATTTTCATTCTGTCTTTGACCCAAAACATTTGTTAATTGTCCAAAAGCCACGGCCATTTGCTTTTCAGCCGTTTCAGAAGCAGGGCGACGACGTTTATTAGTAACAGCTTGTATGGATGGTGGTCTGGATGGTGTGGTAACCGTACCGTACTTGTACGGTCTCTTATCAGAGGGTCATCCTCTGTCTGATCTGTATCTTCTTCTATTTGTTGTGATTGCTGCAAAAAAATAATATACCTAAACTTACACTTCATTTACTTTCTTTTTACAGATGATGAGTGGTTAATATAGAAGAAGGATTCAGTACTAAATTTCCACATTGCATAGGTGCATTGGATGGCAAGCATGTAGTCATTGAAAGCCCAACGCATAGTGGAACAGAGTATTTCAATTATAAGAAAACTTTTAGCATTGTCCTATTGGCTTTAGTGGATAGCAAATACAAATTTGTATTCGCAGACATCGGGAGTCAAGGAAGAATAAGTGACGGCGACGTTTTTAATAATTGTTTACTATGGAAAAGAATAATTAGAAACGAGATAGATTTTCCACCACCATGTCCACTACTTCCAGGATCGAATATTAATATTCCATACGTGTTTTTAGCTGACGGTGCTTTTGCATTGAGTCAACACGTAATGAAACCCTACCCTGAAAACCATGAAGTAGGCTCACCAAAAAGATTATTTAACCAAAATTTATCTAGATCCCAAGTTGTAGTTGAAAATACGTTTGGAATTTTAACCTCAGTTTTCTTCGGAATATTCAGACGCCCTATCAATTTAGAACCACAAACTGTAACGGAATTTACGATGACTTATGTATTACTACATAACTTTTTAAGAACAAGTAAAAGTTCTTCAAATCGATATACTCCTCAGAGTTCGTTTGACGTATATGACAGTAGTGGAAATATGGTTACCCCTAGTTCATGGCGTAGAGATAACAAGGAATATAATGCATTGCAAAATTTACCACAAATACCACGAAGATCTCCGGTGAACGCCAGAGAAGTCAGGGAAGAATTTACTTCATATTTTAATAGGATTGGATAAGTTGATAAAAATGTATAAATAAATGTAGGTATAATAACCAACGGTGTTTTTTTTTATTTAGAATAAATAAATTTATTTACTTACTGTTTCGGTGTTTATCCCTTCATTGCAAGTATATACTGGTAGTAAAAATGACTCCATGGTTTCGTTAGCATACCAAGTTGCATTGTATATTTCTTCGGCACCTAAAATAAAATAAAACATCGAAAATTAGAGCGAGATAGTTGCGGAATAATCGAGAAACTAACCAACGTTTTTAAACATAAGTAACACCTTTCTAAGCAGACTATCAAAATAATTATAAATGTATCGTAGGAACATACCTGCGCCAGAACGCATAGATTCACTTTTTTTTTCAAGTGCTTGCGAAAAGTAGTCATTAATATCTCTTTTTTATTTTTTATTTCCTTTACTGGCCTTCCAGTAAGTTCAGCAAGACGAATCCATGCATCTGCTTGTTTCACCTTGATACATTTCAAAGTCTAAGACAAGACCTGTCGATGTGGTGATGACAAAAATTTTTAGGCCAACTGGCCTTGGTTTGCCGGGCACGTACCGTTTAGCAGGACATCTCCCTAGGAAAGGCACCATTTGTTTATCAATGGAATATGTGCCATGATGTCTGGACAACTGGAGGCATCTATTGCGAACAGCATCAATTAATGGTTGAACCAACCACAGACGATTTAGAGCCATTTCTTGAGTAGATATTGATGCCTTGTCAACTATGTGTAAATTAGTTCTAAACATAAAAAACCGCTCTCATCCGCTCGCCCATTGCATCAGTGATGTAATTCAACTTAAAACGCTGTAGCCATGCCATTTTAATTCTTGAATACTTCACACAACCTAAAATTCCATTTATGCCAAAAAATGTTTTTACTTCTGCTGCTGATATTGGAGTCTTCAATACCTGATTAGTAGTGGTCTGATAGTACACATTGGTATACATAGCAAATTTTTCAAATACATCTTCAGTAAAATATTTTTCAAAATATTCTGAAGGTGTAAAGTACCTAAAAATAAAACATATCATAAATAAAATTATCCTATCTTACCACTTTAAATTAAATAAAAGTAACCAAAAATATCAGACCTCCTCAACTTCATTTGAAGTCGCTGACGGCATGGGTTTTGACCTGAACATCCTTCTTGTCCACACGTTGCTACGCGCAGGAGTTGCAACAACCAGGGTGCTTGCTTCATCTGAACTATTTTCATCTTCAGAGTTATTTTGTGGCTCCTCCCCTGGCGGTAGCCAATTCTCATCTTCATCAGAGTCGTCACCGCAATCTGAGTCATTCAATGCCATCAAAATGGCATTATCATTATCAGCCATATTTCGTGAAGTCATCCTTAATGTAGATTTCCGGATTTGGCTGTAAAATATCAAAATAAAACCAGTTTTAGTTTGTATGAAAACAATAAAAAATATATCAGTACTCACTAGCTGTCTCACAATCGTGAGGGTAAAATCTAATCAATCATAATTCTTTGAAATCGTGACATTTTGGTGTTTATTTATCAATGATCACAACGACTAACTCAATTTTAATAGTTTTACACAAAAATATATTGAGAAATACTTACATTTGTTTAAAAACACAACTAGCACAAAACACGTTGTGACACGTCGAGCGCGCGGTACAGCGACCGGTGAACTGAGACCGAACGATTCAAACGAAGGACATCAACATTTGTATAGGTATACATAACTACCATCACGATCGTGCGAGCTTAGGCCCGTCGTTTCACAGCTATTCTAAAAAATCATAAAAATTCGCAAAGTCACACTCACAAAAGTGAGTGTATGTACCGAAAGGGTTATCCACGAACTTAATGCGACTTTATGCAAAACCAAAAAATACTAATTTAAATACTACTAAGAGAATATATAATTATCGGCATTGTAGAGCACGGCGATATATCGAATGCTCGTTTGGAATATTGAGCAATAAGTGGCGTATATTCCATCGACCTTTAAATGTGGATATTAGTTTGGCTACTGATATCATCAAAGCATGTTGCATTTTGCACAACTACGTTCGAGACAGAGACGGTTATAACTATGACGGTTATATCCTTTTTATCCGCTTATGTATCCAACCTTGTTTATATTAGGCATGGTTGGATACAACCGTTGAGAGTTAGGCGTGAGTTCGCACTTGTCTCATATTTATTTAAATTAATTAGAGGCAAGATACATAACGCCAACATATTAGAGTTAGTGTGTTTGAGGGTGCCGGACAGATACGTGTGGCGGCGACGTCGGCCTCAGTTGCTGGCTGTACCTCGTGGCCGCACTAATCTGTTGAGTGAGGCGCCCCTGACCCGAGCACTTCTCACTCTTAACCTTGTAGCAGAGGAGACTGACATTTTTGCCTGCACACTGAGTGAATTCACAAGGACAGCATTATATGTAGTATGTTAAAGATAGCTTCACTATTGCATTGGGTGTGCACCTGTTAAAATAGTTGTAAGTAATGATGAATAAATAAATAAATAAAAATAAAAAATGAAGATACTTTATCATGTTACATGCCGCCAGAGGTACCAGCTACTCAGAGAACACATAACCGAATAGGCAATAATATCGCTGCAAGAATTCGTGACTCTTTCGCTCAGTATTTTGAACACGAAGGAAAACTAGAATGGCAAGATAAATATAAATAAGTAAACTAGCGGACCCGACAGACGTTGTCCTGTTGTAAATTTAAACCATTTCCCAGAACTCGATTGCATCGCCATCTACTGGGTCCAATAGTGAATCTAAACCATCCTCGAATCGATCTGAGGGTACACAGAAAAAGGAGAAGTTCAGTGTCAAACACACGCACAGAAGAAATATATATATAAAGATAAAATGTGCATTGATCCGCGAAATCGCAGGAAATTAGGATTAAAATATGATAGTATATGATTGTAACCATAATAAATAAATAACGTTACTAACCGAGTTCTTTCTTTTCTTCCGATGTATCATCTTCCTTTGCATATAATATATTAATCATTTCCTCCCAACATTTTATTTCTGTCTGCATAATCAGCGCATTTGCTATCCCATATTGCGGGACGTTCTTTGATTTCTAAAATGAACTTTTCCGTATCAAAATCCATGACGCGCACTCTGCGTAGTGTCTAGCGCATGAAGTAAGCGATGACTGAGGTGGACAGGACTCGGTGTTTGCGACTAACCGCGCCGAGTGCGTGGAGGGGATGCGGCGCGCCGCATCATTCAACCGGTGGGGCACGTCGCAGCCCCAGAACAACCGGAGAGGTTGACGGCTGGCCGCAAATCAGTGCGTTGTTTTCATGCGGTTTCATGTAATTATCAATGTGCGGCCTACCGCAACGGCACACCGCATCGCGGCCAGCCGCTAGTGCGTGCTAGGCCTAACACACTCCCGTATGTTCTACTAACAAGAGACAAAACACTTTCCTTATACGTGCGAGCAACTGTTTTAATGCAGCTGCAAAGGAATTTAATTTAGATCTATTTAATACCAGTGTACCCTAGGCAAGGCGGATGATTATTAAAAAAATATTTATTTCCTAAATTAATTTATAAAAAGCTTTACTATATAATTTTATGTTTGTATGTTTACTAAATAGTAAATGATAATTGCTTGTCCCTCAGTTGTATAGGTATGTACCTTATTTTTTGTCACTAAACGTGACCTGTAATTGGCTCTCTGTTGCTATACTAATTATATTTTAAGTTATATTCTAACTTTTATATATTTATAGCTATTGGTTTTCCATAAATAAATCTAAACGAAAATGTATACATGCAAGTACCACCTAATTTACAGTGTATTACATTCTAAAATTAAAAGCTATCAGAGTGTTTCAAGCCATAGATAGCACTATCTATGGCTTGAAACACTCTGATAGCTGAAAGCCAACTTTGTAAAGTCAAAATTAGAACCATGTCTGTTTATTAAAAAATGTAAAAATGAACAGATTCTTATAACAATTTTTGTCTTTTATTTTGATTTTTTTCAAACAGTAATAATATGCTTAATGAGCTAAAAATGTTGTTAATATCAAAATTTTAAATTTTATGAGGGTAAAAATGTACCTATGGGCTGTATTTTATTAGATCAAGAGAATTATGTATATCAAATTTTAAGCAAGTTTAATATGGCAAATTACAATGTTGTTGCACCAATTGAAAGAAATTTAAAATTAGAGAAAAGTACAAATGTTTGTGAATTATTATACCCATATCAACAACTGATAGGAAGCTTTATGTATATAAGTGTCTTACAGAGTTAGTTATTTGAGCCAATTCAATAATTGTTATTAATGAATAACAATTATTGAATTGGCTATCCATTGGAAACATGCAAAAAGAATTTTGAGATATTTATGTAAAACTAAATCTTATGGGCTAATGTTTACTAAAGGTTTTGTTGATGCAGACTGGGCCTCAAATACTTTGGATAGAAAATCTACAGGTATTTACTTTAACACTTTGGCTGCGGCGCCAACATAGACTAAGAAATTCCAGCCATACGGCAAGTTGCCACACTATGTGTGTTTACCGCACTCGTGTAGCGAGCAACGACGAGAGTGCGGCCGTACACGCGCCGCGTGTGTGACTCGGGCGCAGTGTTGCCAACTCAAAAATTTATCGGTTGGTAGAACTCTTCGAAAAATACGGTAGATTTTCCAAAATTATGTTGTAATTTATATTTGAAATACGGTAGAATTACCTTGCCCATTTAGTAGCAAGTTCATGATTAGAATTGAAATAAAACTCATATTTTTATTCAGAATCAGATAGTATAATTGTTTCAATATTTTTATACATATCGATATTATGTTTCTCAATCATATCTTTAGTGGGATTAAAATCAATACAATGTTTTCCGTGTCGCTGTATGGCCTGCTGCGATAAAAGGTTTCCCCTGATGGTTTTCGTAAGGAGTTTATTCCGTTTTTTCGTTTTGATGTCGTTGACTCTGCTGAAGACTCTTTCGCACTCGGCATTCGAGTGTGGTAGAGACAAAATGGCTAACATAAACTTTGGCAAGTGTTTGAAATGGGCTGAATGGGCATCCTCTTCACTAACCCGCATTTGTCCTACCTGAGAATTTATTTAATTCGGGCGAAAAGCTTTCTTCCAGGCGCGGCCTTTTCGTCGCCGGCGCCGAACTCCGCGGAGACACGCCCGTCGTCGGCGGCGCTTGCCGCTTGAGACCGAACCTAATCGATTGCATGCTGTTAGTATATATTATATAGGTACCTACATAGCTTTGCAAAAAAGAAAGTCATGGTCAAAAGTTTGAGATAATAATATTAATTGATTTATTTCAGGTAAGTTATTAATTAAAACAATAGGTAGGTACCTACATAACCCATAGCATTAACTACATTGAAAATAGAGAATGTAATAGAAAAGTAATACCTATCTAATTAAATTTCAATTTTTATTTTAAGTTTAAATTAGGAACCTACGACATACCTACTTACAGAAAAAAAATAAAGTTCGGGCATGCCACTGATAAAGTAGGTGTTTACTATTAGCGTAGATCAAAATCAGATGCTAAGTTGGAAAGGCGCCTAATCAATTTACCTACTCTTATATTTGGTAAAACGTTGCGTATCAAAATTCTACTCACTGTTTGTCGCCATCCATTATAAGTATCACGTCTGTTATCAGTCGTTAGATCACGACAGAGGCCTAAATATGGGCGATCTAAATAACTCTGTCACCAGGTTGGCCACTAACCAAACGATAAGAAAAGAAGAAAGAAGTACTTGTATTTAGTAGTCCTGATCGTGTGCTGGTCGTAAGTAGGTAGGTACTTAACTTTCGATCATTGAATGAATGAATGATTTAGGGTGTCCAGAGGGCGCAGTACAAAATCGTTAACATACTACATTAATCAAAACAAGTATTATTGGGTGTGGGGGTCCCTTCTTGTCGGTTGACGTCAATGAAAACACGTGGTTACTGTATAAGGCACCAGCCATATATATTAGTGGTAATAAATGTGGTCCGAAGTAATCTTGACACGTCGTATTGATGTCTTCCGGCTCCCTCACGTCCTGCCTAGCGCGGGCTGTAGTTAATATTTTTAGGTAGCTGGATAGGACTTGATTGAAGGCTTGACAATAGGTTTGAAGCGAAGGCTTGATATTCAGCTGCAGGGCTTCAGGCTTGAGTCTTGTTGGTTGTTCTTCCCTTGGAGGCGCCCGATGAGTCAACGAACTTCGCTACGAGCCACCCATATTTATACGCTGGCCCGTAGCAAAGTAAAACTAATGGCGGTAGATGTCTCACGGTTCCGCGGCCGGCGCTAGTACGAGCGCGGCTACGAGAATTGACATCTACCGCCATTAAGATTTGTTACGTACATACGTGTAAATTATAGTTTTTCGTTATGTACGTAACGTATATGTACTTTATACATTATGTAGGGCTTGTTGTGGGTAACAGCTCTCCCCCCGGCGAAGACTTGCGAGCCCCTACATCACCGGCGAGGACCACAAGCCTCCTCACTGGACGACGAATTACACCCCCGCGTGTACGTATGTTAGCGCTCCTGATGATACCGTCGGGACCCGGGATCACGCCTATGACTTGGCCCCGCGGCCACACGTTACGCGGTAACAACCCGTCGGCGATTATTACAAGGTCGCCTACTCTAAGTTGTGGTCTATCGGTTCGTACGTCCCTACGAGGTGTCATGGTAGGTAAGTACTCGGCTACCCATCGCTGCCAGAAGGTGTCCGCCAGTGCCTGCGCTGCCCGCCATACTCTTCTGTCGGCTTCGTCGCAGGACCCAGTGGTCGGTATTCCAGACGGTGACCCCAATAGGAAATGGTTCGGGGTCAACGCCTCCTCGTCTTCTGGGCACGTCGATACGTGCGTTAAGGGTCTAGAGTTCACGATATGCTCCACTTCAGCCATGAGTGTTACTAACACCTCTTCCTTAGGCGCTCGCTCCTTCATAGTGACGGCGAGCGCCGTCTTAACGCTGCGGATTAGCCGCTCCCATGCTCCGCCTTGGTTGGGTGCTCCGGGGTCAATAAAACGCCATTCTGTTTTCTTTGTAGTCGCGTACTCCCTTAGGGACGTCTCCCACTCGCTGAAGGCTCGCTTCAGCTCGACGTCAGCGCCACGAAAATTCGTTCCATTGTCCGATATTATAGTAGCCGGCCAACCGCGTCGCGCGGCCATCCTGCGCAACGCCATTATTGCCGAGTCTGTACTTAGACTGGCAATCAATTCTATGTGAATCGCCCTCGTAACAAGGCAAGTAAATAACATGCCCCATCGTTTTTCATGTCGTCTGCCTATTGTGACAGTCATAGGCCCGAAACAATCTACTCCACAACGTGTGAACGGCCGCGAGTATGCATCTAATCGCTCGCTAGGAAGGTTCCCTTTTACGGGTACAGGGGGCGCTGCGCGCTTCGCTCGGCACACAACGCATGTCGCTAGTGTCGCACGTACAACAGTACGTAGTCTCAGTATCCAGTACCGCTGTCTTATGTTGTTTACTACGTGCTCTCTGCCTGCGTGTCCGTTCATATCATGTTCCCTACGTATTAGGAGACGTGACAGAGTGTGTTTTCCGTCTAATATGAGCGGTCGCTTCCTGTCCATGTGTACGTTCGCCGTGTTGATTCTCCCGTTGAGCCGTAACATTCCTTCGGAACAGCATACAGGGTCGAGTTTTCTTAACCTACTCGCCCTTCCTATACATTTGCCCGTTGTGAGTTGATTAATTTCTTCGGGAAAGCTTTCCCTTTGCGCCTGTCTTACAAGCGTCCTTTCAGCTTGTATAATGTGACGCGCTTCCATAATGTTCGCCTTACCGCGACACTTATCTATGAAAAAGTGCACGCGCGCTGTAGTGCGTAATAAACGCTCGTACGATGAAAAACGCTCCATCTTTATAATGCTATCCCGCGGGATAGTGTGCATTACACATGCGATCTCGTGCGACTCCTCCTGTACGCACGCCGCCTCTTCCTGGGGCCATTCCATGGCGGGTTTGTATAAAAACCCTGGCCCAGTGAACCATCTGTCGTTTGTTGACATAGTGTAGGTTCGATTCCGAGTTGCGTCGTCCGCGACGTTTAACTCTGTCGGTAACCAGCGCCACTGTTCGGCGGTGGTTAGCTCTGCGATTTCACCCAATCGATGTGCGACAAACGGTGTGTATTTAGCGCTGTCGTTGCGAATCCAATGTAGCGCAGTCTTCGAATCGCTCCAGTACGTGACGTCACCTTTATATGTGTGCTCGTTAAGTATGTCTGCTGCGAGTCTAGCGCCTATTAGGCACGCTTGGAGCTCCATCCGCGGTATACTTTGAGCTCTTAACGGTGCTACCTTCGCTTTTCCGGCTATTAACGCGACGTGTATCGTTCCATCGATACGCTTCAGGCGCCAGTACGCGGCCGCCGCGTATGCTTGTTCGCTAGCGTCTACGAACACATGTAGATCCCGCTGTTGGACCTGCGCCCGGGAGTAACACCGGGGGACGCGCAGGCCCGCCACGCTCGTCAGGCCATTTGTCCAGTTGAAAAATGCGATAGCTTTATCGGCGGGTAGCCGCACGTCCCAGCCGAGTCCCTCCCGCCACAGGTCTTGCAAGGCGATCTTGGCAGCGATTGTGTACGGGCTAAGTAATCCCAACGGGTCGAATATCGACATGACAGCTGAAAGCATCTCTCTCTTGGTAGGGGATCTCATTCCATTGCGTACTTCTTCTGGTACGCGGGGCATAGCGGTGTTAAACGCAAACTCATCCTTGTGCGGTATCCATATGAGCCCTAACGTCTTCCCATATGCATACGAGTTCGCGCCTAATTCCTTAGGGGCGTTTGCCTTATCCTGCGTCGGTATATTTCTTAATAGTCGCGCGCGATTCGTATTCCAACTCGCTAATTCGAATCCCGCACGTTTGTGCACTTGTACTACTTGGGTAATTGTTTGTGAGGCGATTTCTTCGCTCTCAAAGCTGTCTACCCAGTCGTCCATGTAGTGACTGAGTGTAATAGCTCGTAACGCCAGTGGATACTGTAGCTTACAGTCTTCAGCGTTCTTGTTCCTTACGCTGTGTGCTAAGAATGGTGAGCTTCGTGCGCCGAATATCATTGAATTCATGACGTATTTCTTAGGGGGGCCGTGTCTATCGTCGTCGCGCCATAAGAACTGCTGTGCGGCTCGATCTTCCTCCCTTATGTATATACGTAGGAACATCTCGCGTATATCCGCTGTGACGGCTATAGGCTTTTCTCTAAAGCGAAACAGGATACCATATAACGAACGTAGCATGTCCGGTCCAGCTAACAACTTGTCGTTCAAACACGTACCACTTGTAACGGCAGCGGCATCAAAGACGAGACGTATCTTTCCCGGTTTATTTGGATTAGTTACGGCGAAGTGTGGCAGGTACCACTCTCTTCGACTCTTCTCGTCAACCCTCTTGATGGGCGCTGCATAACCTTTCGTGATGAGATTCATCATTTGTTCGTTATAAGCCCGTTTGAAGTCTATGTTTCGATCCATCTTTCGCTCTATAGACCGTAGTCTGCGTACCGCCATGTCGTAACTGGGGGGTAAGCAGACGTCCTCCGTGGTCCATGGCAACCCGACCTCATAGCGGTCGCCTGTAAGGCGCGCGGTTTCTTTAAATAAACGTAATGCGCGTTCCTCTTCCTTAACAGGTTTACATTTGTTGACAATGCCTAGGTTGTCTATGGCGTAATGTTCCATCACTAGCTCTCTCAGCTCCGTATCCATTCGCTTGGCGTTATCTTGGCGTGCTGTATGCACGTGTAATACTGTGGCGCCGCCGGTCGGGCACTCCTTAATAGTAGCCCGTGGTATTGTGCCGTGTATTACCCACCCTAACCGCGTATAGGAGGCGGCGGGTTCGCTCTTTTTTCCGGTTAAGAGCTTCCTAGTTACAATTAAGTGCCAATTATCTGCTCCAATTAACACCCGTGGCTGTGCGTAACAATAGCACACCTCGTTCTGAGGTACTTGTTTAAGATGCGAATATTTTAAACAGCTTGCCTTGATCGTTTGACTGTTGATGTTAAGACTCTTGACGGTGCGCGCTACGATCGAGTAGTAGTCGGTTCGATTTCCTTTTATTTGTAAATCGACGCTCTCGCTATCCTGCTCTAATCGCGTCGCCGTTAGTCCTTGGAGACGTAATTCGCGCTTTTCCCCTTGCGCGTTGACCGCTCTGGCGATTTCTTCGTCGATTAGAGTTATCGTAGAACCTTCATCTAATAGCGCGTAGGTGTCTATGGTATTCCCACGAGGTCCTTTTATCTTGACAGGGCATACCTTCAACAGTACATGATCTGTTGTGTTTACTGTGTGCGCTGACGCTAACACAGCTCCACTCGAGCTACCGCTTTCCGTTGGCTCTGCCTGCGCCTCGTGAAGTAAGGCGTGATGAGCTCTGCGGCACTCGCCTATGTTGCATTTCTTCGCGGTGCACTTGCTGCGGTGATGTCGGCTATCTAAGCATCGGAAACATACACCGGCTTCCTTTATCCATTGCCACCGCTTAGAAACGGACATTTCCTTTATCTTCCTACAGTCGGGGGTTCGATGCCCGTCCCCGCAACAGATGCAAAGTGGCTTCTCTGTTGCGGTAAATGCATTAGCGCCGCGTCCTTGCGCTTTGGGTCGCTGCTGCACCTTGCTAGCGCCGGCTAACGTTCTTCGTGTTGATTCCTTTGGCGTATCCGCGGTTGGCAAATATGAATATCGGATGGCGCGGTTCGCCTCTCCCATTAGGAACCGAGATAACGTTATAATACGGGGCTCACTACGACTACAATTTACATCCGCGTAGTCACACCATCGCGTGCATAGGTGTGGGCAGAGCCTTCCCATTACGATGCGGGCTAGCATGGGGTTCTGTAGGTCTCCTGCCTCGTCGACGCTGGAAAGCACGGCGACGAGATTTTGTACTTTGACAGCGAACGCGTTTAGTTCACTTGCCTTCGAACTCACGCAGGGTATTCGCTGTATTTCGTTCAAAAGCTTATCGACAATTATTTCAGAGTGTCCGTAACACTGTTCTAGTGTTTGTATAATAACCGCCGGGTCGACGGCTGTATATAATAACGCCGCTACCGCTTCCTTGGCCTCTCCTTTGAGGCACGAGCGTAGCCTCGCTAAGTTTTCAGCGGGCGTGTATTCATACATCCTCGTAGACTCTCTAAATGCCGCTTTGAACAATAGCCACTCGCGTGGCTCCCCGCTAAACTGTGGCAACTCTTGCGCTTGTTTAGGCGGCGGGCGTCGGTAGGCCATCTTCTCTAGCGCTTCGGCTAGCCTGCCGATACCCCTGTCTCGTTGGCGAGGGGGCGTCGGCGATCGTACACGCATTGGCGTGTATTCCCTCTTGGGCTCGGGCTCTCGCGGCGCATACTGGTGGAATGACTCGTATGATCTGACATTTTCGATCTCCTCACGCTCCCCCCGTGGATCGCACGGGTCCCTCTCGCGGGTGGCGATTGGTTCACGGTGAGGTAAGTCTTCCTGTGGTCGGCGCGAGCTGTTCACCCACTCCTGTGGTCGGCGGGAAGTGTTCACCCATTGTGATACGCGATTGTGCGCGTATACTCCCTCCTCGTCGATGACACTGTCTTGGTCAGCTTCTTGCCTAACATTGGCGGCCTCCACGGCTAATCTTTTTTGGATTAGATCCGCTTCCAGTCGTAGCTCCAACTGTTTCCTGGCGATATTAGCCAGCCTCTCGTGGGCTTCCAACTCCGCCTGGCGTAATCGGGCGGTGGCGCTTGCATTAGACCGCGCTGAGTGTACCGACGGGGCACGCGTTAACCTAAACGTAGTAGCGGGGGCGTCGACGGTGGTGGCGGCTGCGGGGGCGACGGCATGGGCACGCGGGACGGCTTCGGCGGTCTCGGTTGCGGCGGTCGCGGCAGCGGCGGTACGCGATGTCGCGGCTCCTACTCTCTCGGTTATTACGGGTAACGCGGGCGCGCGGGGGTTCGGATCGGGTCGCGATGTGACCCCGGTGGTCACGGACGGTAGTCCCGACGCTGTAACGGACGGTGACGCGGGGGGGTTGTCGTGGCGTCGCGGCGTCTTGTCGTCGGCAGCTTGGCTTCTTGTGGTCGGCATCTTCGGCTCTTGTTTGCCTCTTCTGTCCCTATCCAGCCCTAACAGTCCTGTTGGAGGGCCCGGGGGTACCGGGATACGCTCCTCGAGGGATGGATGTCGTGCGGGAACGGAAGGATTGCGGATCCACTCAGCAGAGGCCAACGTGCACTGTGAGGCGCTCAGCAACCGATGGGAATGTCGGCTGCGTCGGCAGTGCCTATCTCTAGGCCCTCACACCACACGTTGACTTACCGACGAGGAAGTGCTCTTACGGCACGCTCTGAAAAGAGCGCTCTTGCTGCGCCGGTGGTATGCGCACAACATATACCAACACCGCCTTTCAGCGTTAAAACCTAGTACCGGCCGTTTGACACCGTTAGGTGGCACGGTACATAGGCCACGGGTGCACCCGTTGATAGAAACAACACAATGACTAGACCTCACGAGGGCTTCTGACTTGCTAGAAGGCTTCAGACGGCTTCCGGCTTGATTGAAGTCCTCGGTCTTGATCTCCGTGGCTTCCCTGGGCTTGATTGAAGTCTTGATGACGATTGCAGTCTTCCAACTTGATTGCAGTCTTGATTGCAGTCTTCAATCTTGATTGTAGTCTTCAATCTTCAATTCATCCGGCTCGAAGGACCAAACTATTGGGTGTGGGGGTCCCTTCTTGTCGGTTGACGTCAATGAAAACACGTGGTTACTGTATAAGGCACCAGCCATATATATTAGTGGTAATAAATGTGGTGCGAAGTAATCTTGACACGTCGTATTGATGTCTTCCGGCTCCCTCACGTCCTGCCTAGCGCGGGCTGTAGTTAATATTTTTAGGTAGCTGGATAGGACTTGATTGAAGGCTTGACAATAGGTTTGAAGCGAAGGCTTGATATTCAGCTGCAGGGCTTCAGGCTTGAGTCTTGTTGGTTGTTCTTCCCTTGGAGGCGCCCGATGAGTCAACGAACTTCGCTACGAGCCACCCATATTTATACGCTGGCCCGTAGCAAAGTAAAACTAATGGCGGTAGATGTCTCACGGTTCCGCGGCCGGCGCTAGTACGAGCGCGGCTACGAGAATTGACATCTACCGCCATTAAGATTTGTTACGTACATACGTGTAAATTTTAGTTTTTCGTTATGTACGTAACGTATATGTACTTTATACATTATGTAGGGCTTGTTGTCCGTAACAAGTATTAAGTGACTGTTTTAGGTTATGATTAACTGCCTAAATTATTTTCTCAATTTACACATCTAAGCAACCAATCACACAATATTGCAAATACAATATTTAGATTTCTGAGATCTTTACGGAAACACGACTGAAGGAAATCGAAGTTCGTCCAACTTCACTAGAATGCTTTTCCTAAAATGACGATTGTTTAAATTTCGGCTACCTACTAATTACTTCGATCAATTTAGATCACCTAACAAAAACTAGAATTTAATACACTCATGGACAAATTTAAAGGAACGCAGTAAAAGTGTGGTTAGAATAAAATCTTATGGATATTTGATCAGTTTGGTAACAGCTCAGTTCATAAATTTAGTTTTTACTTATTATTCGATCATTAGCATCGCAAACCTCGAAAACCAAATGATCAAAATGACAAAAATGAACCAAGTTAAAAAAAAAGAAAAAAATAACTAGGAAGAAACATTTTTAATGCTTAACTTTTTTTTTTTCATAGTGCATAAAAAAGGCTATGGCGTGGATTCCAGTCAGTATTTAGTGTTGCCCCCTCGAGCTCTTCGCACTGCTTCCAGTCGCATTGGCATACCTATAATCAGATTATCAATAAAATCTTGAGGGATTGCGGTCCATTCTTCCAGTAAAGCATTTTTAAGGTCTCTCAGATTAGCTGGGACAGGATTTCTTTTTTTAATTTGTCTACCAAGCTAATCCGATACATGCTCTATAGGGTTCAAGCCGGGAGAGCGCGCTGGCCACCCCATAACATTGATTTCCACGGCTCGAAGGTATTCGAAAACTACGGCCGCAGTATGAGGACGTGCATTAGTTAATAACATTAGTCAATAACAAATATTTGTTTACCGGGAGCTAAGTTTTGTAACATAATTAATATTTAAAGTGTGCTAGGTTTAATGAGCAATCCACAAGGATTATATTATTTGGTGACAGCTTGAATGTCACAAAAAAAGACATTTTGCAGGCAATTGAAGTAATGACATTACTTCACAATAGTTTAGGTTGTACATTTATATTTTGTGCCTTGCCATATTCATATGCCTTAACTGAGAAACAAAACAGGCATATTGAAAAGCTTAATTTATTAATTTATAATAGTACATGTCGCCTTAGCGAGTTAATTTTATTTTTCGACACTAATATATTTGTTAGTAATTTTTTATTAACAGGATGTATCTTTCCTTATTTGACAAACGACAGGTTGCTAAATTATTAGCATTTAGTTTATTTAGTTTATTCACTGATGCAGGTACTCATAGAGTATTGAAGGACTTAGTTAATCATAGTATTAGTAGTAGTATAGTATGTAGTACTATTAACAATAATTTTGATACATCTCGTAGTTTAAACTACTAGATGCGACAAAGGGTAAGCAGTCACATAGCCTTAACATATTTCATCAAAATATTCAGGGCTTATCCGGCAAGATGTTAGAAGTAGAATTATTTTTAAAAGAACATAACATTCACATTCTTTGTGTCACTTTTTATTTCAAATCCATCCCCTATAAAAGGGGCAAATGGCATTACAATTTCTTCCAAGATCTCAGTTACATAGCGTATCGCTGTTAGAGACCCATTCTCAATGACGTAGAGTTCCATACGTGCCCCCATACAAATACCTCCCCATACCATAACTGACCCTCCACCATAAGCCTCTTTTCCAATAATGTTGCACTGAGCGTACCTCTCTCCTGGGCGTCTCCACACTTTAATCCTTCCATCATCAGGCTTCAGGCAAAATCTGGACTCAGGGTCTACAATAGCATTTTTAAGTAGTAAGATATTGCCGAATGTTGCTTAATAGCATAAATATATACCATTATAATGCACCGTAATCCGTTATACAGCCTTAAGGTGTTTTTAATGCCCTTTGTTGTGTAATAGCTCTCCTAAGTGGTAAGTAAAAGCCTAGTACTGCTGAACAGCATAAACGTGAATCAATATAACGCTTGCAGTTTTAATGATCAACTGAGTTCTGTTGTATAGCTAACAGCTCTTTAATTAATTATTCGTGAGTGACTTGTAATGCGTAAAGCTGTATATACATTCATTTTTCTGTATTCATAAAACAATTTGTTGGCCATATTGGGGAAAAGAACATCAATAAAAAACAGCAAAATTTGTGGTGGACGTATATATATTACATATTAATAATTTAACTGTTTGTTGCCTAGCCGTAGTGTATTTAAAGGTATCCGATCAATGCAGAACAAAACGATTCGTGCGAAGTGATATGCAGCGATATTAAAGAAGGTTCCGTAGGTGATCAAAATCAAGTAGGACCTGTCAACATTGGAAGTACACACGATAAGGAATTCTCGTGTTTTGAAAAATCTTATTGTTTCATAATCTGTACACGATTGATCCTTGATTTTCTTGATCGCATCACTGAAAAGAACGTAATTATTGTATTACACGTTGGCACATACAAGCACTAAGTATCTTAAAATCGCCAGCCCACGTAACTGAAACAGTTTCTCCATTTGCAACTATGATTTCTTCTTGAACTATAGCAGATACCGTACGGTATCTGCTTGCTATCCAATCTGTGTTAGCGGTTAAGTGGACGCTAGCACCGGAATCGATATACCAGTCCCTTTTGTTGAAACTTCCG
This sequence comes from Trisateles emortualis, assembly GCA_947095525.1. Taxonomy (NCBI): domain Eukaryota; kingdom Metazoa; phylum Arthropoda; class Insecta; order Lepidoptera; family Erebidae; genus Trisateles; species Trisateles emortualis. The sequence continues at coordinate 1,296,548 of OX352756.1, forward strand.
CTTGGAAATACAGCTGAAAATGCGTTGGTATGTTTACGGTCTTCGTTTTAATTTTTTAAATTCAAGTTATTTGGACATTGAGTTCGGTAGTGTCCGATTTGTTTACAACAATAGCATTTAACATTGACAGTTTACATGTTGCCATTACTTGTCCACGGCTGGTGCAATAATTGCCGCACCATCGGCGTCCAACTCTGTTTTGATGCACTTCATCATTCCTTCAAGTATATTGTCCCGGACACTCATCGTAATTTTCCCTTCCTCGTAACTTAGGCACATTTACGATATAATTAGTCGCCATTACAGTGATATGCAATAGCAACCGGCTAACGGTTCATAAACGGATTTAAAGTCTAATGTGCGGAAACTAGCCTCACTGCAAAAAAAAACACTTACTTGTCGTGCTGCAACTTTTTAACGAATTTACTTTGCAAAAAAAAAACTAGTCTGATGGCCAAAATCCTGGGCCCATAATCTATTATAAAACGACCTTGTGACTTCTAGTGACAGACAGGTTTTATTATAATCTCACATTCCATACATTGTTACACTACGTAAATACAGATGTCGCTACTTGTATCATATATGAACAAATTATAATATATTGATATTCTTACATCTTACATAATATTAATAAGTTGACTTCACAAAGAAAGTATATACCTCCTCTAGCAACATTAAAAGTGGCAGGCTTCTGTACAAGACTCAGCTGCCGAGGTTCCCACCAAATTGAATGAATTAGCTGCATAAGGAACAAACATACAAAATACGGAGCATTTGCTTTCCGAATAAACGAGCCAATTCTTTTCTTCAACTTTTCTGTAAAATATATTTTTTTGTAAATAACGGCGATGATCGGAATACATTCTTACACTTTTTTGTGAAATCACAGGATTTGTTTTGTTCAAAACCATCTCTTGCAATAATATCTCTCGTTAAATCGTTTATTTCCCATAAGGCAATAAACGTCGCAACTGTAGCCATTTCGTCGCAGTATGACATTATATTACTGACACTTGTTGAAGGTCTTTCGGTGTCAAACTCAGGAGGGTGAGCAGGTTTTTCTGAACATGAATGATCTGACTGATTGCAATGGTTACTTTTCACCTCAATCGGAATAGAACCTTGTTCATATTTATTTTTCTGGTCTTCTGAAGTGCATGTTGTTCATTTTTTTTATTTTGGTCTTTTTCCTGTACTCAGCGCCACTAAGTTTCTTCCTATCATCACTCATTTTTCGTTAGTTTGAGAACTATTATTATAGTTATCAATCAATCTGTAAAAAGAACACAATAGTCTATATAAATGTCATCACGATCGTTTCGAAAGTGTAATAAACAAGTTCGAAAGTATAAACAAGCAAAAAAACTCAGATTTACATTTATAATAAGTTGGTTGGGGTTTAATAGCAATATGTCATCATGTAAAAATCTCTATCACATAATATCATTAATATGTGAATTAAGTTATAAGAAAATATAATTGCATTTTCCTTTGCAGTGTCTTTCCCTAGCTCTAATGCTTTGGTGAGCAAAGTTGCAAAAAATCTTTTGGAAGCGCGTTAACTATTTTTCTTCGTTTTGTCTGTCGCCAGTCTCGTAAGACTTAAGCTACTAAAATATGAGACGTCTAATGGTGGGTACAGATTGGTGCAATGCAACATGTAATGCAACATATGCAACATGTAACAACTACAATATTTATATTGACCGCTTGGAGAGAATACAAAGGAAATTTGTGAGATACATCCAATATCGCTGCAATTGTTTTTTGCCTGACTATGTCAGTCGCTGCAAAAAGTTCCATCTTCTCCCACTTATAGAAAGGAGAAAAATCGCGGATTTGTCATTTCTATTCAGCATCATTGGCGGATCAGTAGACTCAAGTGAATTACTTAGCAGAATTGGACTACGAGTTCCTTTAATATTTTTGCGTAAATTCAACCCTCTACACGCCCCGACAGCGAGAACAAATTACAGGCAAAATTCATACCTCATTAGAGCAAAGAATACGTACATCACTGTGTGCCAGAGTGTTGACATTGACATTTTCGCTACAAATCTATCCAACCTAAAAAGACATTGTGTAACCAATTCTTTGAAGTTACCTAACGTTTCACTTTTTTATTTTTTCTTTTTAAATTCCCATTTGGAATAATTTCTCTGTTGTCTATTTTTAAATTGGAATATCTATTTGTCTATATATATAACAGGAAATAACCTTTAACTCTTAACTTGTATAATGTTACTTGTATAGTTTGATGTGTTAAATTGTATATCACAATCTGTTACAATATTTCTAATAGCGAAAACTTATAATTGGCCTTCAGCTCACTAGCATTTTGTTACATCTCACATTCTAGCTGTAAGTTTTCCGAAAATATTAAAATAAAATAAACATGCAATGCAAGAATTTGAGGTCCACGTTGCTGCAATGTATCATGTAATGTAACAGAATTCCCATAGTGTGGACGCTTCGCGCGCACGAACTGCGCCTGGGTCGCGCAGGCTCCGAGCGTTACAACTCGTGTGCGGCTCGATCCGAGATTTGTCGGTTTTTAGTACGAACACAAAGGGGCGCGCAGTGTGCGCAGGACTCAGCCGTGGACGGTCGTTCGTTTCGTTTGCATGCGCAACGATCATGGCGGTGAAAGAGGGTGCGTGGAGTGATGACGAGTAACTTTTATTGATAGAGGAATACAGAACAAGGGAAGATTTATGGAACCCTCAAAATGAAAACTTTTATAAACAAAATTTAAAGAAAGATGCGTGGGACGAAATCGGAAATGTATTGAAAATAACAGCAGTAAAGTGCAATAACAAAATGACAAGTCTTCTCTCTTCTTACCGCCGTGAAAAAGGAAAGGAAAAAAAACCAAGGGGACTGAAAATGGTAAGAATAACGCATTTAATTTGTTTTTATATAGGTATTTATTACAATTTAAGTCATCAAAAAATAAAGGGACCTACTTAGATAATAAAATCAAATTACAAAAAAAAGTACAATGGAGTTTATAAATATAAAAATATTTTTTTTGCATAAACTATTTATACCTAGTTACCTAGCGAATAAAAACATGTATATTCAATTTATACAGGATGTTTTAAGTCCATTAAATAATAAATAGTTGATAGTTAAACGTGAGGCTGCCAAGGGATTTATTTTTAATTTATTTGTTTACATTCAATATTGACGACGTTTTGTAGGCGCTAGAATAGTATTGTTATTATGCATTAAAATAACATAGTTTATTTTTACAAGAATTATGTGCGGTAACTAACTATAGGTCAATAATTAAAGTAAAGTTAGTAAATAAATAAAAGTGTATTTTTTTTTTTTTTTTTTATACTACTTGGGTGGCAAACAAGCATACGGCCCGCCTGATGTTAAGCAGTATCCGTAGCCTATAGACGCTTGCATTACCAGAGGTATCACTTGCGTGTTGCCAACCCTTTTTTTTACACCAGGGCTTTAAGATGGCAGTAACCCTGGGATAGGAATACGTTTCTTTCAAAACGCGTTCCTAAATGAGCGCTGGAGACCTGTACTCACACACAGGAACACAACTACACCGCTGTGTGTAGTCATTTGGCTGTGGTCTTCTGTAAGGTGGAGGTCCTTCCCCAGTCGGGCTTGCTCGCTAGTATGGTGCCCTACCTCTCTTATTAATGTATGTGTGTTTTATTGCAGGTACTTCGGACACATACACAAGTCGATGGTTTGCCTACAATGCTTTTAAGTTCTTAGACGATAGAAACACACCAAGATAGAGAAAAAATACGGTAAGATTTAAAGTACGAGCATCTGTCTTGCCAAGAAACCTTTCCTTCATTCATCAAATAATCAGCTAATTCGTCTCTGATAGCATTAAGATGCGCAGGTGATCGTCTAGGGATATTTCTTACAGGCAGTATTGATGTGATGTTATTATTATTTTGCCTCCACGTACCTTCATTAAAATTTCCATCTTCCTCCCTATCAACTGCCTCGGTGGTCCAGTGGTCGCAGTATGCGCCTGCTGTGCACGAGGTTGTGGGTTCGATTCCCACACAGGACAAAACTTTGTGTGACCCACAAAGAATTGTACTGAGTCTGGGTGTAATTTGTGTCCGTTAATTGTATGTTTGTAAAGTCCCCCGCGACACAGAGCTTGTTCTCTAGTGCGGGAGTTGTCTTTGGAATCATGTACACGTTTGTAGAGTGACGTTTTAAATAATTGTGTAAAAGAGTGATTGCCATAACTACCAATTCAGCTTTATCGGGTTGTAAAAGCAATTGGTTTTCTTAAAACTCTAAACACAGACGATACAATGCCAAATACTACTAAATAAAGCAAACGCACTATCGCCTAAAAAAAATATGGTATAGAAACATTTCTATCGGATAGGGGACGTGACTCTGGCAGGTCTAATGTTCGGTTCTCTATCTTATCATATCATTGGGTATCTTTGAAAACTCCGCCATCAGAAATCCTTTCTTGACAACCTACGTCTACGAATAGAAAATTATAGTCTGCATCAACTAGAGCAAACAAAACGATGCTAAAATTTTGTTTATAATTATAAAACTCGGTTCCGCTTTTAATAGGGGCTTGAAGTAAAACGTGCTTCCCGTCCAATGCCCCTATATAGTGTGGGAAGTTCCACCGGTCTTCAAACTCCTTGCTTATCTTCAACTAGGCGTTGGCAGTCGTGGGTACCTTAAAAAAAAATACTTAAATCATTATAATTATTTCCAGGAGTCCATTCAACGCTCAGTCTCCAAAAACAATGCCACCGAAGCCACGCAACATGAGTTCACCCCTCCAGCACCACCAAATGAGCATGGTCTACAGTAAGCAAAACGATCCAGAAGGGACGAAAAAAATGTTCTTACCGATGTAGTGGGGATATTGAAAACAGCTGCACAGAAATTGGACAGTTCATCAAGCATTCCTGACTTAACAAAAAGTTTTGTTTTATTTATAGGAGCTAAAATGAGTAACTATTCCTCTCAGACTAGGACTTCGGTTGAACACGCAATATTTGAAATTATTATGAAAGCCGACAGGGGATATTATGAATCTTGGCAACATCAACCAAATGCATATACAGAACCATACTCCAATCGTCCCTCAACTTCAGTATCCTACGGTTATACCACAGCAGAAAATGTAGACGCTGCTAACTACTCAATCAACCAGCAGCCTTTGTCGGTCTCTTCACAAGACTCACAGCACTCTTCTATAGATGATTTTACTGATTTAATATAGTTAACAAAGAAAAATAAAGATTTTAATTATACGTACCTTAATGTTTCCTTTTAATTCTTCAATTATAGCAGAGCACACTTTAGGAACAATTCCACTTATATATTGTTTAGATACTCTAAATGTATACTGTAGACTTGTGTAAGAGTCCCCGGAGCTTAAAAATCGAAGACTAATCGCTAGTCTATCTTGGGTTGAAATTGGAGCTCTTAAATTTGAATATTTTCGACTTATTCTTGGTGCGACTATTGCGAGTAAATTTTCAAAGTCTGTTGGTCATCCTCGTAAAACTTTTGTATTGGCCACTTACATGCTGGAAATTCATATCTGTAAGCAGTTCTCTGCCTTCTCTCCGTTTAAATAATTCTGTGCGCCACCAAGTCTTTGGCGTTTTTTTTAAAGTTGATGAATGATTAACAATGAAGCACTGATTATCGTCAGAGCAAGAAGGCTGTCTTCAGACTCCATGATTCGTAAGTATATCGACTTAAGTAGAGTGATGTGAGAAAAGAACACGTGTGACGAGGGCTAGTGTTTGTGACGAAATGCGGGAACATATGTTCTCGTTCTGATTCGTAGTCAAAGCGCGTACCGCGCGCGCCACACGTCCAAGGCAGCAGGGAACATACAATGTAAGGCAGAATATTACATTACATGTTGCATTGCACCAATCTGTACCCACCTTAACGGTTGTAACAGGTGTGTACTGTAAGGTAACAGACATACAATTTTTATATCATTTGCAGCACAATCCTTGTCTTTTCTTCCTAAATCATCATTCATGGTTCAAAAAACAGTTACTGCCCGTGTTGATTCATCAATCCAGCCTGATTTGCTATTATTATATTTATAGTTATTATAATATTATAAATGTCCGCCAGCTCCTCCTTCTCAAAACCCTTCTCCTCCAACGTGCTTCAATTCCCTTTCAACCAGTAACAAAAAGGCGTAAGGACAGGATTTGCACGACTAGAAAAGCAAACTTTAGTCATTCAAAAAGATTTAATTGTTTTTTGGCTCCTACTTTATACAATAAAGTAAATAAATCTCTCCCTATCTATCATCTCACTTATAAAACATGTAAGAGTGCAGTCCAAAAATGGTTTTAACCTTGACCTACCAAGACACAGAAAATATTATTGGTGCCATAACCTAATCTCATACACTCTAATACTGCTACACGACATCTATCACACTCTCTTTACACTGATTCTCACATACACACAATTTACGCTTCATACCTACTTACTCGTACATTCGTACCCAGACCTACTTCAACCGAAAGAAATTTGAATATTATGTATTATTTTCATTTTCATTTTTTTATATACTTTTTATTGCATTATTATTATTGCATTAATTTAAAAAATAATGTCTCGATAATTTTTAAGATTAAATAATGGTTATTATTGTAACATTAAAGGAAAGGGACTGGTATCTTAAACACAAGCTTCCCTGTAGCCTATCTAAGATGCCAGTTGCGAATTAAATTTATATTCATTCAACAAACCATAAACATGTATTTCTTAGTGTATGAAGGTGATAAGAATCTGTGAATGACTTAAAAATCCCCCTTTTCCGAGGAGTGCGGCACACAATTGTCCAGTTCTCTGTTGTTGGCAAACGAAACACCAGGGAGTCTAGAGAACTGGGCGAGTTAGGCACTGTGTCCGCATCTGACGTACCCACGGATAGACTCTTTTCTTCATCCACGTCTTCAAAAACTGTAACAACATAACATAAATTATTTCTTACATGTCATTTTTGGTACCTCTTACTTCAAGAATGTAATAATATAATATTTACTGAATTCAACATTCGCCGGCACAACAATGAAGGGTGGTGTTGGCGGAGAAGTCGACACCGCATCCGCTTGAACAGACGTGGAGGGAAGTGGCGCGAGAGTTGTCTGCACCGCATCCGCTTGCGCAGTCGTGGAGGGAAGTGGCGCGGGAGATGTCTGCACCACATCTGCTTAAGCAGACGTGGAGGTAAGTGGCGCGGCCACAATTTCGTATGGCTCCCGCTCAGGCGATTGTTTTCTATAAAAAACAGTGAAAGTGACTAAATTTTGTCTATCTGTAATTAAGTTACAATAAAAATGAATGATTAAATACATACTGCATCCGTCTCTTCCGGGGAGGCGCATCCGGAAGGAGGATGCGTTGGAGCTCCTTTACTCGCTTCCTCTCCAGCAACTCTTGCTTGTCACCTGCCGACAAGCCCGCCATATGATATACATATTAATGAGGATTCTATAAACTGAAGTTCATAGAATCCTCATTAATGAATGGCAACAGCGATGGGATACATCAACCAAGGGACGCTACCTCTACCAGTTTTTTCCTTCCGTTACTGATCGGTTGGCAAACACATGGCTGGAGGTTGATCACAGTGTCGCTCAGTTCCTTACAGGTCATGGTAACTTTCGGAGCAAGTTATACTCATTTAAGCTAGTTGACTCGCCGAACTGTCAATGCTCAACACCTGGCTCCGATCAGGAGCAGTCTGCTCATCACATACTCTGGGAATGTAGTCTTAAGCATAATGATCGTACTATTATGTTGAACAGCTTACATATATCATCTGGAGCGGCCTACTATGGGGATTTAGTCTCATCTAGAGGGAATTTCCGTGCATTTAAACGTTTCTGCCATACATATTATAGCAATCAAACTTAGCTCACTTAGGTCCCGTAGTTTAAGGTCCTCCGTGGTGCTCCTTTTCATAGGTTACAAAACTTTACAGATTTATTTTGTCTCCCGCTTTGCTATGGAGGGAAGTGGAAACTTTTCTTTCTAACTCCTCCTATTTACTTCTGATTAAATTCGTTGCGGGGTCCAAGACAGTAGGTTTAGTTGTCCACGGGACGCACGAGTGTCAAAACTCGGTGTATCAGTTGGTTACTCCGCTGTTAATCCTGGCTCACAGGAGTCACAGTGGTGGGCATGTGGGTGGGATTGTCCCGAAAAACAAAAAAAAAATGACATTATATTTGGCCTTTGCTATTGGCAAACGTGAATGGTAGCACGACATTAGAGGTACCCTAGACTTAGATTGAATTTCAACCACGCTCGACTCAGATGATTGGTTCATGGAATATTTGACAGATACTTTTGAAATATTTACTTTTTTTGAATGTTACTATTCTAACCTTACTTATTTTACCTGTAAGCTTACCTTTAAAGTACTTTTCAGCAATAGCATCCCATTTATAAAAATCTTCAAAGGTCAGTTTTTCAACCTCGCAGGGGAAAGGGTCCTTTCGAGCTGTGGTAAAAACAGTATACCATTGAGATGGTGCATAAATAATTGTCAACCGGCATATATGTATGACCAGTAAGTAAATAATTTATCTGTATGGTTTCTACATTTTTGCATTGCTGTAATGTAGCGTGTATCATTGCCAACACCACTCTATTCCGGTTTTGCCCGGGGCAGCAGTCACAATACAGTAGTAAATTTTTAACATTACCCCTTTCGTCAACTGATAGTATGAAACAGATATCTCCTGCAGCCGAAAAGGTGAACAAAACCGTTATAGACTCTTTAGCTTGAGATTGTTCAACATTTTTGGCACTTTTTTCTGCTAACACTTGGCCAGTTTTAACGCAAATTTGAAAATTTGTTTTATCTGCATTTATTCTATGTGGTTGACTTAAAATGGATGTCAAGTCTTTTTCAGCAGCATAATTTTGAATTTCAGTAAACCATTGTTCCTTTTCTTCCTTCCTTTTCTGAAACAAACGAGCTGGCCTTTGTTACTTTTTCGGTCTTCACTGCTAACCTCGGATGTCGTTTCAAGAATGCCTTCCACCAACCGTCACCTGGCCTATTATTTAAAAATCATCAAATTTGGGCGAGGGTTTTCTATTAGAAACTTTTGGACGGTGTCTAAAATATCCTCTTTGTTGCGCGGAAATCCCTTCCTTGCTGAGATAATTATCCAGTTCTCCAAATTATTTTCTTCTGAAACAGTTAGTACAGGTGATGGCCCTAAACTGGTTTTGTGTCGAGGATTTTTAATATAGTAACGAAGACTGGACCTCGGAACACTGTATTTTTCAGCAATTTGCCTCGTAGATAGCTTATTGTTAACATCTTGAACCGCGTCAATTGCTTTCTGCAAATTTTCTCTACTGTATTGGAATTTTGGTGTCTTTGGCATTATGAAAATAACGATTTAGATTAAACACCTCTTTATGAAAAAAAATTGTGAATTAGTTAAGTTTCTAGCATAATAGACGTGATAGTGGTAACACAGTTCAACCAAAAATTAATTATGACATTTATTGCCCGGGCAATAACTATAAACATTAACATATGGCAATTACTAAAAAAATCAGTGGCAATAACTAAAACGATTAAATTTTGGTTCAGTGCCGTGATTGCCCACCCCTAAAATGACTGTTAGGATTCAATATTCAACACAGATTTCCTTTATCGTAATTAGGTAACAATAGTGAAATATCAAATAACGGTTACAAAAAAATAAGCTTTCAGCAAGTTATTCGTTAAAAAAAATTATAAAATGCTTACCTGTTTGAGTAACACGTTCACTGTTTTTTACAATTCCGCCATTACTATTTTTTTTCTTTTAAGTGTTGCCAGTAATCGATTTTAAATCTACCATAAACGAAACACAGCGGTATCTATTGAATGCTATTTGAATAAGAATGATATGAAATGAACACCTGACTACTTTTTCTTAAAACGGGCAATAACTGTCAGTGGGCAATAACCCTCTGGTTTACCCTATATAATAATGATTGAATATCATTGCCTATAATAGGCAGTAATATTGATTGCCTATTATAATATATATAGTATAAAGTAGCAAAAGTGTTTATATAAAAAAGTATATTAACAATCACAAAACTAAATGGAAACACAAAGTAGGCAATTGTAATTAAAATGCTGCAGATGGGCAGCCCTATCGCATGTTTACGTACCGCGCGGCTGTAGGCATTTATTTCAAGGTTACGGCCGAGTCAAAATACTGTATGTATTAATAATAATAATAATAATAATATTTTCGGGACAACTCACACATCGCTATCTGATCCCAAACTAGGCAGAGCCTGTACTATGGTAACCAGACAACTGATAAACATACTTATATATTTCTAAATACATACAAATTATTATTATTAATTATATTATTTAAAAAGTTGAAGCTGTTAAATCTTTGTTAAGACGAATATTCATCTGTACAACATTACATATAAAAGTCATTATAGAAAACTACGGGATAAGAATCAACTGAAGCTTGAGATAACTTACGGTGCCGGGACAGCACTGCTCAGTAATAGTTTTCTTTGCATGGCACAAAAAATCTTTAACAAATTACCAGATGACATAAAAAAATTAAATATAACTCAATTTAAAAAATGTATGAATAAGTTTTTGGTTGACAAATGTTACTATACAATTAATGATTTCCTAGTAGATAATATTGACATGAGTAATTATATTGACATTTTCCACTGAATTATACTTAATTTTTTGACATTGTATTAAATATTTTTTGAAAGTATGCTTGTTTGCCACCCAAGTAGAATTTAAAAAAAAAAAAAAAAAAAAAAAACAACTCAACATATTATGACCCTGCCAGAAAGCCTCCAGCAGGTACACCTCAACCTTTCTTTTAAATGATTTTTTTTAAACATTACTATCCTCAACCTCTGAGGGAAACTATTAAAAATCGTTGGGACTAAGAACTGCCTACATCGTCTGCCGTAGTAGTTGTAACAAGACGGTACCTCATACATTTGTGAACAAGCTCTTTGAGATCTTATGCGTGTTTTTGGGTTTTTGAACTCTTTACTCTGAAAGTGTTCTAGGCAAGTGACAGCACCACTCTCTCACTGACTGGTAGCATCGTACACTCCAAAAATAATTCTTCGTAATTACTACTTTTACAACGTTGCTTTGTTTTTTTATCTACTAAGAGTTTTAAGAATCGGATTTGCATTAATTTGATTTTATCTACACTGGCGAGCAAAAAAATCGACTCACATCATACTTTCGCACTCAAAGTGCTCTAGTTTTAAAACTAAGACCTAAATCTTAACTTAGGTCTTAAATTCTTTAAGTTCTAGATGTTGGCTTTAAAATGAGTACAAATACTTTTAACTTGTACTCATTTTCTTGAACAATAAATGGTTTCAAACTTTGTGAGTACTAAAACTTGAAAAGTTAAGGTAAAAAAAATTAAAATAAAAGACATCATAACATTTTAAATAAACTTTATTACTTAATGATTACCACTTTAATAATGAATGTTACCCCCTCTTGTTCTGATGACAGCTTCTAAACGGTTCTTCATTGACTCAATGAGGTGCTTCACTCTGTCTTGTGGTATACCCTCCCATTCCTCGGTCAGCGCCGCTTGCAGGTCAGCTCTTGTACCTGGTGCAGGATCTCTAGCCCGGATTTTTCTCTTTAGGTCATCCCATAAATGCTCAATAGGATACAAGTCCGGACTACGAGCTGGCCAGTCCATAACAGCGATACCCACTTCTCGCAGGTACTGCCGCACGACATTTGCGCTGTGTGGACGGGCATTATCCTGCATCAGGATGAAGTTTTCTCCAATAAAACCAGCGTATGGGATGACGTGGTCTTCCAAGATATCTTCAATATACCGATGTGCGGTCAACCCTCCCACATGGCGGCCAGTTTCAATGAAAACCAGTTCAGTTTTTGCTTCCATTGATATGCCAGCCCACACCATGCAGGAACCTCCTCCGTACGCAACAGTTTCTGCTATGCAGCATTGTGCGTGTCGCTCCCCCGGCATAAAAGTGTAAATGATTTTATTGCAAATACTAATGGTTTGGCAGAATTAAGTATTTTAGTTTCAACTGTACTACAGTTTGTTTTTGACAAGAAATGAATCCTGTTGTTTTGATTTTCAGAGAATGCCGCGTGATAACGAAGCGTCTCATAAGCACCGGTTGATAACCCCGGACCGTGAAGACGTGCCGCCTAGGGTTGAAAAACCAAGTACGAGCCGCAGTTGCAGTCGACGACATGAAAATTGCAACCGTCGTGATAGCAGTCGTGTACGCAGTGACCATCGTGAGCACAGTCGCAGTCGTGTACGCAGTGACCATCGTGAGCGCAGTCGCAGTCGTGTACGCAGTGACCATCGTGAGCACAGTCGCAGTCGTGTACGCAGTGACCATCGTGAGCGCAGTCGCAGTCGTGTACGCAGTGGTCATCGTGTGCGCAGTCGCAGTCGTGTACGTAGTGGTCATCGTGAAAGCAGCTGCAGTCTACGGGAGCAGAGCTGTGGTCACGGTGAGCATATTCAGGATGCGGATCTGCGTGAACGTGAGCAGGAGTTGGATAGGCAGCGAGAGCGACTTCGCGTTCTTGAAGAAGGTGTCCCCAGGAAGCGCAGTGCACTTCGCCATCGAGAGCACTATGATAGCAGAAACTCGACGCGGGACAAAAGGTCACGTAGCCCTAATTTACCTCAAAAGATATTATTAGTATCCTTCATTGTTTGAAATCCCAACCAGCGACAGTGCCCACTTCGTTACCCGCTACTAGCAACATTAATCATAAAAATATTCTACCGGAATTTGATCCATCGGTTAAAAGCCAAAGGACTGCTATTTGGATTAAAAAGGTAAATGAGTGCGCTACTGTCTATGGGTGGGATGAACGGACAACCGTCCATTTTGCTATGCAGAAACTTCAAGGATTGGCCAAAGTATGGTACGAGAGTCAAAATTCCATATTGTTTAGTTGGTCCGAGTGGCAAGAGAAACTTTTAAGTGCTTTCCCTTTCGAGCAAAATTATGGCCAGTCCTTGGAGGACATGCTTCGTAGAAAGAGTAAATATAATGAACCTCTTGAGGTTTAGGTTTACTACTATGAAAAATTAGCCCGATTGAACCAATGCGATATTGACGGCAAGCGTGCTGTCGACTGCTTGATTCACGGTTTGAGCGACAAAACAATGAGATCTAGTGCTAATGCTTTACGTTGTACTCATCCCGATCAGCTTCTTCAATTTCTTATGACTAATATAGAAACATCTCAGGCGGTTGATCAGTTTAAAAACAAGAATAGGGTGGGGCTCGAACTAACCAGTAACCAGAATAATAATCCCTCTCGAAAGTTACATAGCCGCTCAAATATAAGTCAGCTTCTTTGCTTTCATGATTGGAATACCCACCTTTATACCGAAAATACATCTTAACATACTATATTTCGATTTATGATCTGTTCTTAATGTGAATTTTCTACCGTACAAGTACTGGTGGTACTTACTTATTCCGTATACTATTGCTAACGCTTCCCTATCAATTTGCGCATAGTTACGTTCCGTGGGTGTGAGCGAGCGCGAGGCATATGCGACGGGTCGCTCGCCGGTCGCTGTCAGCTGTGACAGTACAGCGCCCACCCCGACACTGCTCGCGTCCGCTGTCAAAATCAGCGGTAACTCGACGGAGTAGTGCGTTAAGACTTCACTACTAAGTAAAAGGGCATTTGAACTCGTATTATAATAGTGTTAGGTTTTAATAAATTGTATTTATACTAAATCGCTTATCTAATACTTGCAACACTGAAACGATTTTTTGTAAAATAAACGGCCAAGAGATAACGGCATTCTTGATCCGGCTTTCGCAAGTGAAGGACGTGCTCAGCAAGTATACCTGCTAAGGATTAAGCATTATTGAAGAAAAAGGTTAAATTGTATAAGCAATAAACTGATCACGGGATTAATTGATCGAGCAATTAAGGTAATTGAAACAATTGTCATTATTAGTATTTAGAGTGATAATATATGATTTGAAGTGAGCTCTGGTTGTTGTTTTATTATATAATCCATTAGGGTTGCTTATTAGAGGTTATAAGTTAGACAAGTATGGAATAAATCTTACAATTCAGAAGTGGGATAGTAGTCCACTTATTAATCATTTGCTATCATATTAGAGCTAGTCTAATAAGATGATGTAGAACTATTATCAGAGCTTGCTTAAAAATGACATGGTAATATTCTTTTGATTTTTACAATAAAACATAATCTGGTTTAATCGGGGGTTATATGTAGTTATTTTTGATCCGAGACCTATATTTTTGAATTAATAATAGAATTATATAATATTTTTAAGCTTTTCATACCCAAATATTTTAATAACAATTTATAATATTTATTGAATAATGAGTACAAATCATGCCAGTGTAAATGTTTTTATTTCAAATACTAATGGTTTGGCAGAATTAAGCATTTTAGTTTCAACTGTACTACAGTTTGTTTTTGACAAGAAATGAATCCTGTTGTTTTGATTTTCAGAGAATGCCGCGTGATAACGAAGCGTCTCATAAGCACCGGTTGATAACACCGGACCGTGAAGACGTGCCGCCTAGGGTTGAAAAACCAAGTACGAGCCGCAGTTGCAGTCGACGACATGAAAATTGCAACCGTCCTGATAGCAGTCGTGTACGCAGTGACCATCGTGAGCGCAGTCGCAGTCGTGTACGCAGTGACCATCGTGAGCGCAGTCGCAGTCGTGTACGCAGTGACCATCGTGAGCGCAGTCGCAGTCGTGTACGCAGTGACCATCGTGAGCGCAGTCGCAGTCGTGTACGCAGTGACCATCGTGAGCGCAGTCGCAGTCGTGTACGCAGTGGTCATCGTGAGCGCAGTCGCAGTCGTGTACGCAGTGGTCATCGTGAGCGCAGTCGCAGTCGTGTACGCAGTGGTCATCGTGAAAGCAGCTGCAGTCTACGGGAGCAGAGCTGTGGTCACGGTGAGCATATTCAGGATGCGGATCTGCGTGAACGTGAGCAGGAGTTGGATAGGCAGCGAGAGCGACTTCGCGTTCTTGAAGAAGGTGTCTCCAGGAAGCGCAGTGCACTTCGCCATCGCGAGCACCATGATAGCAGAAACTCGACGCGGGACAAAAGGTCACGTAGCCCTAATTTACCTCAAAAGATATTATTAGTATCCTTCATTGTTTGAAATCCCAACAAGCGACAGTGCCCACTTCGTTACCCGCTACTAGCAAAATTAATCATAAAAATATTCTACCGGAATTTGATCCATCGGTTAAAAGCCAAAGGACTGATATTTGGATTTTAAAGGTCAATGAGTGCGCTACTGTCTATGGGTGGGATGAACGGACAACCGTCCATTTTGCTATGCAGAAACTTCAAGGATTGGCCAAAGTATGGTAAGAGAGTCAAAATTCCATATTGTTTAGTTGGTCCGAGTGGCAAGAGAAACTTTTAAGTGCTTTCCCTTTCGAGCATAATTATGGCCAGTCCTTGGAGGACATGCTTCGTAGAAAGAGTAAATATAATGAACCTCTTGAGGTTTAGGTTTACTACTATGAAAAATTAGCCCGATTGAACCAATGCGACTGCTTGATTCACGGTTTGAGCGACAAAACAATGAGATCTAGTGCTAATGCTTTACGTTGTACTCATCCCGATCAGCTTCTTCAATTTCTTATGACTAATTTAGAAACATCTCAGGCGGTTGATCAGTTTAAAAACAAGAATAGGGCGGGGTCTCGAACTAACCAGTAACCAGAATAATAATCCCTCTCGAAAGTTACATAGCCGCTCAAATATAAGTCAGCTTCTTTGCTTTCATGATTGGAATACCCACCTTGATACCGAAAATACATCTTAACATACTATATTTCGATTTATGATCTGTTCTTAATGTGAATTTTCTACCGTACAAGTACTGGTGGTACTTACTTATTCCGTATACTATTGCTAACGCTTCCCTATCAATTTGCGCATAGTTACGTTCCGTGGGTGTGAGCGAGCGCGAGGCATATGCGACGGGTCGCTCGCCGGTCGCTGTCAGCTGTGACAGTACAGCGCCCACCCCGACACTGCTCGCGTCCGCTGTCAAAATCAGCGGTAACTCGACGGAGTAGTGCGTTAAGACTTCACTACTAAGTAAAAGGGCATTTGAACTCGTATTATAATAGTGTTAGGTTTTAATAAATTGTATTTATACTAAATCGCTTATCTAATACTTGCAACACTGAAACGATTTTTTGTAAAATAAACGGCCAAGAGATAACGGCATTCTTGATCCGGCTTTCGCAAGTGAAGGACGTGCTCAGCAAGTAAACCTGCTAAGGATTAAGCATTATTGAAGAAAAAGGTTAAATTGTATAAACAATAAACTGATCACGGGATTAATTGATCGAGCAATTAAGGTAATTGAAACAATTGTCATTATTAATATTTAGAGTGATAATATATGATTTGAAGTGAGCTCTGGTTGTTGTTTTATTATATAATCCTTTAGGGTTGCTTATTAGAGGTTATAAGTTAGACAAGTATGGAATAAATCTTACAATTCAGAAGTGGGATAGTAGTCCACTTATTAATCATTTGCTATCATATTAGAGCTAGTCTAATAAGATGATGTAGAACTATTATCAGAGCTTGCTTTAAAATGACATGGTAATAATGTTCTTTTGAATTTTACAATAAAACATAATCTGGTTTAATCGGGTGTTATATGAAGCTTAATATTCCTGTGTGGGTGGGTGCTGTAAGGTAGGTGAACTGTAGTTATTTTTGATCCAAGACCTATATTTTTGAAATTAAAATATAATTATGTAATATTTATAGGCTTTTCATACCCACATATTTTAACAACAATTTATAATATTGATTGAATAATGAGTACAAATCATGAAAGTGTAAATGATTTTATTGCAAATACTAATGGTTTGGCAGAATTAAGCATTTTAGTTTCAACTGTACTACAGTTTGTTTTTGACAAAAAATGAATCCTGTTGTTTTGATTTTCAGATAATGCCGCGTGATAACGAAGCGTCTCATAAGCACCGGTTGATAACCCCGGACCGTGAAGACGTGCCGCCTAGGGTTGAAAAACCAAGTACGAGCCGCAGTTGCAGTCAACGACATAAAAATTGCAACCGTCGTGATAGCAGTCGTGAACGCAGTGACCATCGTGAGCACAGTCGCCGTCGTGTACGCAGTGGTCATCGTGTGCGCAGTCGCAGTCGTGTACGTAGTGGTCATCGTGAAAGCAGCTGCAGTCTACGGGAGCAGAGCTGTGGTCACGGTGAGCAAATTCAGGATGCGGATCTGCATAAACGTGAGCAGGAGTTGGATAGGCAGCGAGAGCAACTTCGCGTTCTTGAAGAAGGTGTCTCCAGGAAGCGCAGTGCACTTCGCCATCGAGAGCACCATGATAGCAGAAACTCGACGCGGGACAAAAGGTCACGTAGCCCTAATTTTACCTCTAAAGATATTATTAGTATCCTTCATTGTTTGAATTCCCAACCAGCGACAGTGCCCACTTCGTTACCCGCTACTAGCAAAATTAATCATAAAAATATTCTACCGGAATTTGATCCATCGGTTAAAAGCCAAAGGACTGATATTTGGATTATAAAGGTCAATGAGTGCGCTACTGTCTATGGGTGGGATGAACGGACAACCGTCCATTTTGCTATGCAGAAACTTCAAGGATTGGCCAAAGTATGGTACGAGAGTCAAAATTTCATATTGTTTAGTTAGTCCGAGTGGCAAGAGAAACTTTTAAGTGCTTTCCCTTTCGAGCAAAATTATGGCCAGTCCTTGGAGGACATGCTTCGTAGAAAGAGTAAATATAATGAACCTCTTGAGGTTTAGGTTTACTACTATGAAAAATTAGCCCGATTGAACCAATGCGATATTGACGGCAAGCGTGCTGTCGACTGCTTGATTCACGGTTTGAGCGACAAAACAATGAGATCTAGTGCTAATGCTTTACGTTGTACTCATCCCGATCAGCTTCTTCAATTTCTTATGACTAATTTAGAAACATCTCAGGCGGTTGATCAGTTTAAAAACAAGAATAGGGCGGGGTCTCGAACTAACCAGTAACCAGAATAATAATCCCTCTCGAAAGTTACATAGCCGCTCAAATATAAGTCAGCTTCTTTGCTTTAACTGCAAAGAGAAAGGTCATTCCTATTTTAAATGTCCAAAACCGTTATTACAATGTACTAAATGTAATCATGTTGGTCGTAAGCTTGAAACTTATACGTTTAAAAATGACATTCAATTATAACAGAGATATAAGAGTGACCTTGTCCCAAAAACAATGCGTATACTAACCTCTCAATCTAACTCGAAATATATAAAAGAATGTATCATTAACGGAGTAGTAATAAATTGTTTTGTTGATTTCGGTAGTGAAGTCTCGGGACAATCCCACCCACATGCCCACCGCTGTGCCTTTATTACCAACGGACCACTCAATCCATCCACCGAGGTGATCGGTTAGGAATTTCATTCCTAACAAACCACCTGCTGTCCACATGGGTGGTCAGTTAGGAATGTGTAGTGGTAACCAACCACCTTTTTTTCTTGGGTGGTCGGTTAGGACATTTAAAAAAAGAAAAATTATGTATAAAATAAAATTTATTTAGTATTATTCCTCAAACTTAACTTATTTTACTTTTGAAATAAAATTTATTTAGTATTATTCCTCAAACTTAACTTATTTTACTTTTGAAATAAAATTTATTTAGTATTATTCCTCAAACTTAACTTATTTTACTTTTGAAATAAAATTTATTTAGTATTATTCCTCAAACTTAACTTATTTTACTTTTGAAATAAAATTTATTTAGTATTATTCCTCAAACTTAACTTATTTTACTTTTTCCAAAAAATGTCCCACGGTAATAACTGCGGTCGTCAATTCCTTCTGACAGGTTTGTATGAACTCATCATTTAAAATTGTTTTTTTTGTCTCTTTTTGGGCGAACAGTTATTTAGAACTTGCACACCATGTATTGTATAATAATGCGCATCGTTCTGAAGAACTTTCAATAGTTTGAGGAGATTGACGTTCCGATTCCCTATTGCATTATTTAGCCCATGGTTCCAACCCCTCCACGAAATTAGTAGTACGGTGTTTCTCACCGAATACTGACCAAGTTTTAATAAATGGTTCACTTTTGAACCAAAACGACTGCATATATGTTATGAACGCTTCACATTGTTTCGGTGCTCCGTTGGTTATATATTTCAAGCCTTCTTTAACAGAATTAACTGGTAATAAAGGTAAAGCTGCACAAAGAGATATAATTCTTTTGTTTAGTTTGTCCGAAATCAAACCCAGATCCTTCCCCTTTTTCCAAATACACTTCCGGAAATGGTAATAGCACCCTTTTAAAATTAAATCGGGATAAACGTTTTTTATTGCCTTCATAATTGCTTCTTCGTAGTCTGATTTAAAAGATTTTGGGTGCCAGTTAGGAAACATGGCCTTTAGTAACTCAAATACAATTTGATAAGTTTTCAATTTCTTATTGGGTAGTAACGCATATATTAGTGGAACAATATTTGTGGTATTTACAGTGCTTCCTAAATCTCCACAGATAACGAAAACTTGATAGAAAGGTTTGGCACAATTTTTAAATGTACCATCGCACAAAAAGTCTTCAACTGTATTTTCATTCAAATGTTGCCTACCTGTATTATTGGCAAATAATAAAATACGATCACTATCGCTGTAATCCGCTAGCAGAAATGTCTTATACTGAAGAGGTACTTCTACATCTATTGGGTTTTTATGTGATATTTTAGTGATTCCACTTGCTTTGTTCCGGTTATAGTATAGTCTTGTTTTTACGCTATCAAACGAGGGCATGTTACATATAAGGTCTAAGCCAGAATCTTTTAATGAAATAGTTGCTTTTTTGTATATTGCAGGCATTGTAAGTTCATCCTTTTCAATAGCTATTTGGGTATATTTATTGAAATGCAAATCCAATTCGTTTTTCATGAGATTTTGTGAGCATGAATGTTTTTTCTTAAGAACCTTGTTATCCTGTTAACAAAATAATCTATACTATAAGTTAGGTACGTAACATAGGTATTAAACTAACATTTATTAAAGCATGTACATATCTGCTTTCTATATTTCTTTTTTAGATAAATTAAGTAGCAAATAGAGAACGTCCCGATCCCGACTATTCATTTTAGGAATTTCATTTATCTAACTAAGAAACATACCTATTTATATGTATATGTACTGGCCGATATCGTGATATTCCCAACACATTTTGCTTTTTTTCTATTGCAACACAACCAAAGCGTGGAGTTGTTCTTGTAGGTTTTGTGTTTAACATATTGGTATCCGTCGTTTAACATAACTATTCCACCATTCCTTTTAATATATAATAATTCATTATTTTCGTCTCCCATCTCGTAGTAACAACAAGGAAATGAATAGGAAAATGTATATAGACAACGTCACATATTAACTAACTATGGTAAGTTTTTATGAGTAGCCAGTTACATAGTATTTAGAGTGCACATGGTTTAGGTATAATACAAGTGCACTTAATGCATCTATATATATATATTTGTTTATTTATTTATTTGTTGTATTTGTCCATCCCATGTGGACAGCAGGTGGTTTGATAGGAAAGAAATTCCTAACCGATCACCTGGGTGGATGGATTGAGTGGTCCGTTGGTAATAAATGTCCTAACCGACCACCCAAGAAAAAAAGGTGGTTGGTTACCACTACACATTCCTAACTGACCACCCATGTGGACAGCAGGTGGTTTGATAGGAAAGAAATTCCTAACCGATCACCTGGGTGGATGGATTGAGTGGTCCGTTGGTAATAAATGCCGCTGTGACTCCTGTGAGCCAAGATTAACAGCGGAGTAACCAACTGATACACCGAGTTTTGACACTCGTGCGTCCCGTGGACAACTAAACCTACTGTCTTGGACCCCGCAACGAATTTAATCAGAAGTAAATAGGAGGAGTTAGAAAGAAAAGTTTCCACTTCTGAGAAACACCACATTTGAGAAAACAAGATCTAAGAGCCTGCCCTTTATATTTCACTCACCGTTAAATTGCGACAGGTTACACACATACCCACATATTTTAATAACAATTTATAATATTTATTGAATAATGAGTACAAATCATGAAAGTGTAAATGATTTTATTGATTTGTGTGAATACTAATGGTTTGGCAGAATTAAGCATTTTAGTTTCAACTGTACTACAGTTTGTTTTTGACAAGAAATGAATCCTGTTGTTTTGATTTTCAGAGAATGCCGCGTGATAACGAAGCGTCTCATAAGCACCGGTTGATAACCCCGGACCGTGAAGACGTGCCGCCTAGGGTTGAAAAACCAAGTACGAGCCGCAGTTGCAGTCGACGACATGAAAATTGCAACCGTCGTGATAGCAGTCGTGAACGCAGTGACCATCGTGAGTGCAGTCGCAGTCGTGTACGCAGTGGTCATCGTGAAAGCAGCTGCAGTCTACGGGAGCAGAGCTGTGGTCACGGTGAGCATATTCAGGATGCGGATCTGCGTGAACGTGAGCAGGAGTTGGATAGGCAGCGAGAGCGACTTCGCGTTCTTGAAGAAGGTGTCTCCAGGAAGCGCAGTGCACTTCGCCATCGAGAGCACCATGATAGCAGAAACTCGACGCGGGACAAAAGGTCACGTAGCCCTAATTTACCACTAAATATATTATTAGTATCCTTCATTGTTTGAAATCCCAACCAGCGTCAGTGCCCACTTCGTTACCCGCTACTAGCAAAATTAATCATAAAAATATTCTACCGGAATTTGATCCATCGGTTAAAAGCCAAAGGACTGCTATTTGGATTAAAAAGGTCAATGAGTGCGCTACTGTCTATGGGTGGGATGAACGGTCAACCGTCCATTTTGCTATGCAGAAACTTCAAGGATTGGCCAAAGTATGGTACGAGAGTCAAAATTCCATATTGTTTAGTTGGTCCGAGTGGCAAGAGAAACTTTTAAGTGCTTTCCCTTTCGAGCAAAATTATGGCCAGTCCTTGGAGGACATGCTTTGTAGAAAGAGTAAATATAATGAACCTCTTGAGGTTTAGGTTTACTACTATGAAAAATTTGCCCGATTGAACCAATGCGATATTGACGGCAAGCGTGCTGTCGACTGCTTGATTCACGGTTTGAGCGACAAAACAATGAGATCTAGTGCTAATGCTTTACGTTGTACTCATCCCGATCAGCTTCATTTAGAAACATCTCAGGCGGTTGATCAGTTTAAAAACAAGAATAGGGCGGGGTCTCGAACTAACCAGTAACCAGAATAATAATCCCTCTCGAAAGTTACATAGCCGCTCAAATATAAGTCAGCTTCTTTGCTTTAACTGCAAAGAGAAAGGTCATCCCTATTTTAAATGTCCAAAACCGTTATTACAATGTACTAAAAGTAATCATGTTGGTCGTAAGCTTGAAACTTGTACGTTTAAAAATGACATTCAATATTAACAGAGATATAAGAGTGACCTTGTCCCAAAAACAATGCGTATACTAACCTCTCAATCTAACTCGAAATATATAAAAGAATGTATCATTAACGGAGTAGTAATAAATTGTTTTGTTGATTTCGGTAGTGAAGTCTCGCTTATCAAACAATCTTTGACGAAAGATCTGAAATTAGTTTGGGATAATATGTCGGCTCCGTTGAAGAGTTTTGGGAATGAAGTTGTTTATTCTATGGGAAGAGTTGACGTAGATTTGTGCATTGATGGTGTTAGAGCGAGACTGCAGTGTCTGGTAATTGAGGATGTGTTATTGGATGTTCCGTTACTAGTCGGTCAGTCTTTTACAGAGCAGGCTCATATATTCGTTTAAAAAAACGCGAACGACTTAAGGTTTTATGATTCTACTATTAATGATAAAATAAGCAATAATGAAGATCCGAGTAAAATTAACTTACCTCTAACAATGGTCGTTGATATAGAAGTTTTTGGTCCAGTAACTGTTAAGGCTCGAACCAATTCATCGTATAGTGGAAATCTTTTGTTAAGCAGTAAAGTTATTGGTCGACCCAACCAACAGTTTCTAGTAAATGGTGGAGTCTATTATGTACGAAATGGTTTCGTGTATATCAGTGTTCTTCCTATGTTTAGCGTTATCTTATTACGAGAAGGTGTTATCATAGCAAGGGGGACTAAAGTACAAGTGTTCAATAGGATTCTAACATCGTCTAATGTAGTATCTGTATCGGAATATGAAAATTTTGAAACAATTTTAATCGGGACAATCCCACCCACATGCCCACCGCTGTGACTCCTGTGAGCCAGGATTAACAGCGGAGTAACCAACTGATACACCGAGTTTTGACACTCGTGCTTCCCGTGGACAACTAAACCTACTGTCTTGGACCCCGCAACGAATTTAATCAGATGTAAATAGGAAGAGTTAGAAAGAAAAGTTTCCACTTCCCTCCATAGCAAAGCGGGAGACAAAATAATCTGTATAGGTTTGTAACCTATGAAAAGGAGCACCACGGAGGACCTTAAACTACGGGACCTATGTGAGCTAAGTTTGATTGCTATAATATGTATGGCAGAAACGTTTAAATGCACGGAAATTCCCTCTAGATGAGACTAAGTCCCCATAGTAGGCCGCTCCAGATGATACATGTAAGCTGTTCAACATAATAGTACGATCATTATGCCAAAGACTACACTCCCAGAGTATGTGATGAGCAGACTGCTCCTGATCGGAACCAGGTGTTGAGCATTGACAGTTCGGCGAATCAATTAGCTTAAATGAGTATAACTTGCCCCGAAAGTTACCATGACCCGTAAGGAACTGAGCGACACTGTGATCAACCTCCAGCCATGTCTTTGCCAAGTTTACGAGACAAGATTGGACTGATTGATCCGGCTTTCGCAAGTAAAGGACGTGCTCAGCAAGTATACCTGCTAAGGATTAAGCATTATTGAAGAAAAAGGTTAAATTGTATAAACAATAAACTGATCACGGGATTAATTGATCGAGCAATTAAGGTAATTGAAACAATTGTCATTATTAGTATTTAGAGTGTTAATATATGATTTGAAGTGAGCTCTGGTTGTTGTTTTATTATATAATCCTTTAGGGTTGCTTATTAGAGGTTATAAGTTAGACAAGTATGGAATCAATCTTACAATAGTAATAACTTTTGTTTCGGCAAAAATACTCCATACAATTTTATGTTAGTAAAATACAAACTTAAGCTATGTTAGTAAGATATTTTTCAAATTTGTAAATTATATTATTATTCCAATTCATTAAATCTATTATATATATTCTATTATTATTCTACATATTTTATTCTCATTTTATATTACCTAATTCATGTACCTACGCCCATCTACACACTACAGAAAAATCCATATGTACCAACATGTACCAGGTACATGTTGGTACATATGGATTTTTCTGTAGTGCCTCAGGAACGAGCTGTCAGGTCTATTTGCAATGATTTTCAGGATGCTGTTGGCACTCCCCCGCAACCGACACATCAGGGACGCTGTTCTCTTTCGTAATATTGTTTAAAAGGTATCAATATAATACGAGTATATTCAATTTAATATAATCAATATAATGGTGCTAATTATGTGCTTAAATTTCTAATAAACTTTGAGTAGTACATAATCATACCTATAAATGATCGCAGTCGCGCACCGGCGCCCACGAACGTAGCAGACGTTCGTGGGCGCCGGTGCGCGGTGTATTGACTATGGCTTTTATCTTATCAAGGCAAGTATGTCCGCCCCTTCACTAATTATATACCCCAGATAGCTGATAGATTTTGGAAAAAAATCACACTTGTCTTTTTTACTTTTAAACCAGACCTATCCAAACGATGAAAAATTTTGTGTAGATTCTCCGAATGTTCGCCTGTCGATGACCCTGTAATTAAACGTCATCCAAGAACACCCCTACACGCGGCAAATCTCTGATATTTATCAGCAAACAATCTCTTGATATTTATTTAGTCAGGTAATGTATTCTTCCGATAAAAGGGTTGTGGACCGTGTTTTCCGATTAGGAATTTGGTAGCTTGGATTCAAAGCTGCGACAAACTTCTTAAAACCTTTATTTTCTACAATACTGAAGAGCTGAAAGTCTTCAGTTATCAATGATAATAAACATTGGTCTATTTTTTTCTTTTGTTGTGGTTGCAATTGCCTAGCCAGATACGTGGCCATTTTGCGTTGTATTGGTCTAGGAGACGGTCTTGCCATGGATCCTTCAACATCTGCACCGATGATGGAGGGGTTAGTGGTCGTAGAACTCGTAGGTGATGGAGTGACACCTTCACCTTGAGGTATTCACGTTACCGGGCTGACGCTGCGAAGGCTTCGTCTGGAAATCTTGTAGACACCAATATGTTTCAATTTTAGGTGTTGTTTTAAATTTGTCACTGTAGATTTGTAAGACAATTACATATGGCTATTTTTGTCGACTGATTCCTTTGAAAAAAGTTCCATATTTCGTTAGTTGAATTTCTGCTTGCCATTTTGAAACACACAAAAATATACACAAATTTATTCCTAAGAAAAAAGTCCTTCAACAAAACTCTACTTGCAGAAAAAGTTTATAAAACTAAAACACGAACTTAATTATACAATATTTACATCACCATACAGACAAAATTATCATCCGTAAAAAGGGACGAAAACAACATACATACGTTACACATTCGATATTTCTAGAACTCAGTAAGACATTCTCTCACCGACGCGATACAGATAGTGGTGACGAAATTTGTAATTTGTTTGCTTCTTATTTTTATTCTAATTTTCTCCAGTCTTCACACCCCCATCCAACCCCTGATTCTATTGGGGATGTATCAAGTAATATAAGTAATATAGAAATAAATGCCGACATACTTTTAAAGTTGTTGAAATCCCTCGACCTAACGAAAGGAGCAGGGCCAGACAAAATAGTGCCATCATTCATAGTATCATGTGCTGCAGGTTTATTAGAACCGCTTACCATTCTTTATAAAAGGTCAATCATGGAGGGATTAGTGCCCAAGATCTGGAAATCTGCGTTTATTACACCTATACACAAGAATGGTAGCAAAAATGATGCAACCAATTATAGGCCCATTTCCAAACTTTGTGTCTCGCGGTCAGGCGGTGTACGTGTGTTAGGCATCGACGGATTTAATAGAAAACAATGCGACATGAGATCCGCTTCACCGCCAACCGCGGCGGTGCTTTGACATGTCGTTTGAAACACATACAAACGCCACCACGAATACCTTTTTGTATCATTCTAAAAATGTCTACATCGCTAATTAATTCTAACTTAACGCTTGTTTTTAAAAGCATTGCATCGAGTGGTAGACTTGGTGCTGTAAGGTGGTAAAACGCTGGATCGAGATTATAATACCGTTTACAAACACATCTGCTAGCAATAACAAGTCGGTTTTAAGATATAAATCTGTGTACATACGCATATTTTTAATATTAAACACAGACCAATGTTGAGAAATAGATTGCGCGTGTTCATAGTCTTCATCTGTAATTAGTTCATTTGACAAGGAGTTAAAAAAATTGGTTTTATTAGGCAAACACGTATCTTCATAACGATTCCATTGTGACATATAGTCATACGGATACACTCCTTTACGAGTAAGGAGCTCAAATTGTTGTTTGTCAGGAAAATAAGATTTTAATAGTTTAAACTCTTGTTCTTTCATAGTATTAACCAATTTTTCTAAACTAGTTCCTAAAAACGTGAAAGAATCTACAAATCGAACCTGCATACTTTCCTACCTCGAAATAGGAATGAACTTTGTGAAAGAAATATAGTTTTCTTTTGTTTTAGAGATTACTCTAATAGACCCAGGAGCTTCGCCCAATTCTTTTATGCAAAGGTGACAATCATAACCAGATAAATTATGGAAAAATACTGGCAAGAATGTTGGTAATTTATATTGTAAGTTACACTAACTATGAGCTGCGCCGCGATATGTACCAGTCAAATGACAATGGTCTCGAACCCTATAACCAATCAATAAATGATCACAAATATGACAAGTTACCGCGTTATCAAATTCGTGTGCATTATTATCGGTGAAAATCATAGCAACTTGATTTTTTAAAATATTATAATTTTTTTTGTCTCTTTATAAATAGAATTTACAAAATTTGATACACAATCCAAACCACGATAAGAAACGTAACGATTTTAACTTTTGTCTAGCGCGCAAGTAACATGATAAGCGAAAGCAACAGGAACATGTCGCTGACGTGTTACAGTGCTCGCTTTAGTTGGATCAGGGTCACAAGACTCGTACCGTTCTAGCATTGTTTCAAAGTCTGCGTATATAATAAAAGGTACAATTTGGTTTCTGTTAAAATTTTTAAATTGTATAAAGGAACCCTGTGAAAGTAGTTCCGTAGCCACACCTCCACAAGTATGCGAATCAAGATCATCGTATGTATAAAAAATATTAAGCAAACGTCACACAGGTACAATTTACCGTGATGTT
The DNA here is from genome assembly GCA_947095525.1 of Trisateles emortualis. Classification (NCBI taxonomy): domain Eukaryota; kingdom Metazoa; phylum Arthropoda; class Insecta; order Lepidoptera; family Erebidae; genus Trisateles; species Trisateles emortualis. Next base: position 1,324,113 of record OX352756.1, read on the forward strand.
TTGTAATTTGATGTTTAACAAGCCGCGGTATATCTTTGATTAGACAGTTATGTGACAAATTATGCTTTTAACTTGGGATATTAAGGGCTCATATTCATAGTTTTGATGAATTGTATAATTTTTTGTACAAAAGGATTTTATCTCTTGAGAGTCATTTTTAAACATTAAAAACAAAGGCATTTTTAGTGTATTATTAGGTTTAATGTCCACGTAAAATAGATCAAGTTTATATTAACAACACAAATAAAAGACACAAATTATCAAAGACTTATTTGTAACAAAGCTATGGTGTCCCAAATATGTTTTACAGTTAACCTAAACCTAGCCTAGCCTAAGAATAAACGGATAGCAAAAATATAAAATAACAATAAATATATTATTTTATATTTATTTTGTAATTGTAAAACACGGGCTCAGAGTCTTGGAATACTATATGAGCCCGTCTCATAAATGTCTGCAGCGCGTCCCACTGCGGCGTTTCTTTGCTTATTTGCACTTTAATTGCTATTAAGTCTTTTTTCCACCGTTCAAGTGGAGTCGTGGACGCTGCATCGGACTTATTATATACTTTTACCTCCACGTAAAAGTCACCCTCTGTGTTCACCGTCCGCCGCACCTTTCCGTTTGAGACTCGGCTCACGAGAGACGACGTGAGGACCTCGCAGGTTGCCGGCGCGCGATGCTCGCTATCCTCTAGGCCGAAGAGGTCCGAGCTTTGTTGTTGTTTTTTACTGTAAAAAAGAAAATAATATAAGTATATTATCATTACAATAACATCACCTTGAAAACGTTCTATCAAAAAAGAACCAATGGAATAAAGATTATGAATCATTGGATTGTGTTCCTGGTTTTAAGTATAAAAATAAATCCACTACTAACGTTTAACACTTTAATTGGAATAAAATACACAAATACCTAACGACAAGCAATAATAGAAATTACCTTGGTTTAGATTCCGACTGCGGCGAGGTGGAGGTACTCTCAGAAGCCTTACGATTTTGTGATTTCTTTTTTGGCTGCACCTTTGGAGCCTCAGGTGCGCGACGTGAATATTCAGAGTCGGAGTCAGACCTGTAATCGAGTACACAACAATTAATTTCAAATAATAAAAAAACAGACTGTCGCAGTGGACTGCGATAGGCTGATTGATTGATTGAATAAAAAAACTGTAATGAAAATTAGAACAATTGAATGCTCGACATAGAAACACAAGGACATTGAAATAACATAATTATTTTAAAAAATACTTACGTACATTTTATGGAAGTATTCGGATTCGAAGTATTCGTAATTGATAATACACTTAAGTAGAACTTGTCACTAGAAGACGCTGGAGCGAATGTGAATTTTCATATAAATTAATCGAATTTAAGTAAAGAAAAATACCATCTCAGCAAATTTAATCTCATTGCAAAATTATACCTTAAATCTTAGCATTACAATTGTATTACTAACTTATGTCAGTTACGTCCATTTAAATCATAATAGGTATTGATTCCGTCAAAGTGCAATTTTATCGTGAGAAATGAAATATAAAACCAGCATTTGTCCGACACCGACAAAGGTGCCGTTAGGTACCGGGCTTAGGTATCCATGATTACTACCAATGACTACTATTTATTTAATTTCTGTATGTTTGTTTATTTAAAAAATAATTACAAGACATCAATTATAAATTATGCACGGTTTTAAATAATAGATTTTTAAGTGATTACTTTACTAGACACGTTTATATAATTATAATACTTAGGGTACTAACGCATGCTAAACGAATTTATTATCTTAATTATTGACTTATAGGGAAAGGGATTGCGATAGGGATTCGAACCCGAAACCTAGAAATATATATACACAAGCCTATTTGCTACCAGAGGTATTCACAATCCTGTTTGCAGAGTCGAACTTAACCTGTACTTTGATAATATAGGGATAACGTCAGCGTTATCAATCAATAAGTTGCATTCGAGATAATTTATGTGCAGAAAAGTTTTGAACGGATACGCGTACCAAAACTAGTTTATTACGTATGTTGCAGTCAATCTGCAAAATATATAAATCCGTCAACTATAATAGAAATATAAGTATAGTATATTAATTAAGTCGTATAGTAGAAGTTGTATTTATATCGTACAGTTTTGATTATATAAGTAGTATTTTTAAACAATCACTAGACAAAAAAGTTAAAAAGGTAGTTAAAAAAATATTTTTATACACATATTTACCTTTTTTTTTTCGCCATCATGTCACCCCATATTTAAAAATAATAATTTAGAAATATGTGTATAAAAATATTTTTATACACATATTTCGCCATCATGTCACCCCATATTTAAATGACGGCAACATTTTAAAAATGGCAGCTAGGCGCCAGTCTCATCTTGCTTCCCTTATGTTTGGCATTGTCAATCATAGAATGCAATTATATTTATATAATAAGTTTGATTGGAGAAACGATTACCTGACCCGCCCGACACGCTCCGTTACTAAACCCCTATTAGTACCGCGACACGTAACTACAGCATTTCGGGGAAGCTTTATATATGCTGCCACCCATTGCTGGAACAATATCCCACCGCCATACCGCTCTGCAATAAGTAAAAAAGGTTTTAAAAAAACATACACAACATACCTATTACAGCTCCAAAAAGCGTCAACCTAATGTTATCATACATTTATTCCAGGCATGCTTGTTACGCAATGGTGTAGCAAGCGGCCTAACGGTGTAATAGACGGACACTGTGACACCGTTAAGCGCATAGAGATCGAAGTCCGACACGAGGCGCCGATTCAGCGAATAGCCTCATCGCGCCTTACGGATTTCGCAATCGATTAGCTTAGTTGTAATAATTAATAAATTTAAATATTAAGATCATTCTTGATACAACATCGATCAATTATCATCTTCTTAATTAATAAGTAATAATTGTAATATTTTTTTAATTAATTAAATTAAATTTAAATTCAAATTGGGTTTCTTTGCATCCTCCGGCTACAGCCTTCGTAATTGGCGCAGTCGGTAGGATAGTCGAGTAAAGTCACAGTAGAATCAAGACGTTCTTCGGCTATCTAGAACCTACACGTGCTGCAGCCTAGAGGAGTATCTAGCCATCGATACAGCAGAGAAATACAAAATCGTCAGATATATGTAAGTACTTTAGAATCGTTCTAAGGTTCTCTTTCCTTTTCCTTTAACTGTTCCTATAAAAACTCCAAGATTTTCCATCCAAGGCAATCTCGGTCACTTAAGCCCGGGTGACACGAGGCTAGTAAATCAAGCTAGTGAGCCAAGCTAGTGCTGCCAAGCTAGTAAGCTAGTGACACTAGCTTCGTGTAGACGGAACTAGCATCGTTTACAAGCTAGTAAGCTAGTGTGGAAGCTAGCAAGCTAGTGCCTCAAGCCAGGATAGTTTTATAGCTTGGGGTTCTATTTTTCAAGCTAGTAGGCGCCCCCCACCACCCGTTTTACTATCCTGGCTTCGTTACTAGCTTCGTGTCAACCGCGAAGCTAGCGAACCTAAGCTAGTGTGCAGTCGGAGAGCGTGGTGAGAGTGCGTGCAATTTGTTAAAATGCCGAAATTAGCGGACGAAATTAATTTAAAATTCGTTCAATTGTACAGAGAAGAGGAATGTTTGTGGAATGCAAGTATTCCATCTTACAAGGACAAGCAAATGCGAGACTCGTCACTAGAAAAAATACGCGACATACTAAATAAAGATGGAATAGAAATGTCGATAAAAGAGATTAAAAATAAAATTAAAAATCTAAGAGCTACATATTGTCAAGAATTAACAAAGATAGAAAAATCTGAGAGGTCTGGAGCAGGAACTGCAGAAGTCTATAAGCCAAAAATTATTTGGTTTGAGGAAATGCATAATTTCATAAAAAAGGTGCCAATGAAGAGAAAAACTTCGGTAAGTTATTTTAATATTATTTACTCTTTACAATTATTTACCTTAAAAGTACTTATTGAAATATTAATAATCGTCGGCATTTTTAATTTTTCTTGTAGTTTTGTCTGAATTAACGAATCATTCTTGCTTGCCATGGTACTGCTCCATCATTGTTGAAATATCTCTTAAATTTCTCCCTTTTTTCGATAGCTGACAGAGAAGAGTGGTTACTTCCCTGTCGACTGATACTGGGTAAACATAAATTTTCCATTCTCCATGAACCGGGAATAATGTTTCCCGCTTCAATGTCTTCTTGGTCGACATCACTACTAATGCAATAAGTGCTTTTTTGCTCTTTTCGTAACCAATTATGCAGAGCACATGATGCTAGTACAATTTTGTCTACTGTTTTTACGTCAACTGCGATTGGTCTTTGATAAACACGAAATCGGCTTGCCAATATGCCAAAGGCATTTTCTACAGTTCTTCTGGCTCTACTTAGCCGGTAGTTGTATACTTTTTCTTCATGTGTTAAATTGTCACCTGGGTACGGTTTCATAATATACGATTTTAATGGGAATGCAGCATCCGCCAAAATTACTCCGCCTTGTGGTATAAGGTTATTTTCTAGTTGATTATATATGGAGCAATTCCTAAAAACACTTCCATCAGATGCCATTCCACAGGCGCCGACGTCAATATAAATGAAATTATAATCGTAATCAACAATAGCCATAAGAACAATACTGAATGTTTTTTTGTAATTAAAAAACAAACTTCCACTGTTGCCAGGAGCTATGATTTGAACATGCTTCCCGTCGACGGCGCCATAACACGCTGGAAAGTTCCATTTCACTCTGAAACCATTTTCTATAGCTGCCCATTCTTCAGTTGTAGTTGGAATCTGTAACAATATTTTTAACATTTTTTTTATTTTCAGAACAATAAAGATTCTCCAAACAATAATAAAGATGACAACAGTGCAAGCAACAGTCAGTCATTAGAACCACCCGTAGCAGAAAATCTGTCAGAAAAGACAGTTGAAATGTCTCAACCTGCAAGCGAAATGTCGTCTATTCAAGATAAAACTTCTAAATTTATTTCCCCCGGAAGTAACATTCCGCAATTTAAGAAACGGAAGGTTTCGCAAGTGAGTTCATTGATAAATGAAATTAAGGTGATTAAGGAGGATTTAAACAGTTCACGAGAATTTCAGGAACCAGAGCTGGATGAACATGAGATATTTGCAAAATATGTAGCAAGTCAGTTGAAAAAGCTTTCACCCGGACAGGCCATTTTAGCTAGGGATCAGATCAACGCAACACTATCCCGCTGTCGGATGTATGATTTAAACTTCGGAAATACTACATTTTCGTACCAGTCACCTATCAATTCTTCAGACTCCAATATGTCAACCACATTTTCTTACAATAGTTCTGCAGCAAGTCCACTCTACACTAATCCACCATCACAACTACAACAGACTGAGCAACGTGATGAACCCATCATCCATCCGCCACCACAGCAAGAGTTGGAGCAAGATGAAGATCCCATCTATCAAGCATTTCAAAATGCTTGATACATTCCTCGCCATTTATGTAGCGTAAACGTACATTTTGTCGTCATTTATGATTTCTCATTTTGTAATTTAGAATTTAATCTCGCCATTTATGTAAGCGTAAAAGTACCTACTTTAATTTGAAATAAATAAAATTCTACATACCTGTATATCTTTCTTTAATGCCTTATAAATTTCACTGCAAACTTCTGGTATAAATCTAGATATAGTAGATCTTGAAACACGATACATGTGACTTAACTTCCTGTAATTGACACCAGATGATAGAAAATCTAGAGTTATTTCCAATTTTATTTTAGCCGGTATGGCTTCTCTCATATTAGTATTTAATTTTTGTATTTGTGGTCCCACTAGATTCAGTAAATTGTCAAAAATATTAGGTGTCATTCGCAAAATACTCTTGAATTCGCCGGAATCCTCAGATCGCAGTTCTTTTAAAAGTAATGCAGATGCTCCATGACTATGTCTTCTTAAGATCCAGGGTCTTGTCCAAGTACGCTTTTCTTCTAGCAGAGCTAATATTTCATCTAGCGCATGTTGACACAACTTCCGAATTAACTTTCTTAGTAGAATTGCTTTTCTCTTACGCACACTGTTCATTTTTACGTATACGTGTTATCAGGTTAAGCACAACTCACTACTGACTTGACTAGCTTGAAATTTCCTAGCTTCGTGTAGACAGCACTAGCTTGGTTACAATCCAGGCTAGTAGGTAAGCTAGAAACCAAGCTAGTGACCCCTTACTAGCTTACTATCCTAGCTTCAAAATACTAGCCTCGTGTCACCCGGGCTTTAGGGATAGTGAAAATAGATATAATTTGTTAGACGTTAATAGAAATTTAGAATTAAGTGATAGAGAAGAACCCGTCGCGAATATGACGACTGGCAATTCAATAGATCAGATTTACAAGGCCCTACGACTGGTTCCCGAATTCGACGGTAACTCGAACGTATTAACTCGATTTATAAAATTATGCGATCAGTTGGTAGAACAATATATAAGGGATGGACCCGAATATCAGTTGACTAATTTAGCATTATTAAATGGAATTCTGAACAAATGTGTCGGGCCGGCGGCACGTATTATAAATACTAACGGTATCCCGGAGACTTGGGGTGCTATTCGAAGCACATTAATTAATAATTTCGCAGACCAGCGGGATGAGACGTCCTTATACAACGATTTAGCGCTTTTAAAACAGGGTTCCTTAACCCCCCAGGAATATTATGAAAAATGTCAGAATATTTTTAGTACAATTATGACCTTTATCAGCCTACATGAAACGATAGCGAGTACCATTGAATCTAAACGCACTTTATATAAAAAATTAACACTTCAATCCTACTTGCGGGGTTTACGCGACCCGTTAGGTTCTCGCATTCGGTGCATGCGGCCTGATTCGATTCAGAAAGCTTTAGAGTTCGTGCATGAGGAAATGAATACATTGTATTTGCAGCAGAGGAACGAACATGTACCCGACAGGAAGTTACAGCCTCAGCATCAGGTTAGTCCAAATTTTCTTATGGCCTTCCGCCGCCCCCTAACGCTACGTTACCACAGAGACCATTTAATATCCCTTCTAAGCCTTTTAATATGCCTGGACCGTCGCGCGCGTTTACGCCTCCAGTGCAGCAACCCGTACAGCAGTGGAGACCGCAAAACGTTCAGTATCGAGGACCTTCTCGTACGCAACAAATGTTTAGTTCACCGTCACCTAATTATAGACCCCAAAGCCAAGTATTTAGAATGCCTGGACCCAAACCAAGTAATGCACCGCAACCTATGAGTGGTGTCAGCCACTATGTAAGCAAGCCATTCCCACAACGTACATATCATGATTGGTCAAAATCTGGCAACCCACCAACTTCAAATTATTTTAAATCTAGAGATATTAATTTTAATAATTGTGGCGATCAATCTTATTATAATTATAATCAATACGAGGATTACGAATACAATAACTACTGGCCCTATGATTATTCAGAATATCCTGATTATTCGTACCCAAGTGAGTACAATAATGAGTCATACGAACCGCCTCAATGTACAGAAGGTTACTCTGTGGAGGAGGTCGGGGACAATGTGCCCACTGAAAGTGAGGATTTTCACGAAACTTCAAATTCAGACAAGTTAAGATAGAAATAAACTTTCAGACTCAGAGACAGTTGCCTTATATTAAAATAGCAAATCCTCCTATGAAATTATTGGTAGATACAGGTTCTAATTCGTCTTTTATAAGTCCACAAATTGTAGAACAGTATTTATCGCACATACCATGTAATTACGATCCATTTGAAGTGACTAATATCCATGCCACTACTCGCAATGACTAAACAATTACTTTACCGTGTTTTCAGGAATTTAATGAAAACGAAAATATAACCCTTTGTATCCTAAAATTTCACGATTATTTTGATGGTATAATTGGTTATGACTTATTAGAAAAATTAGAGTCAAACCTTGATTTAAAGAATAGATTGTTAAATACGCGTAATTCTGTTAACCCACTTTACATGTATGACTCACGTAACTGCAATTTATACGAAGAAATTATACCAGCAAATTCGTCAAAATTAATTAGAGTTCCTATTAATACTCGTGATGGAGTCGCACTAATTCTTAAGCAATGTATATCGAACTGTATTATAGACAACTGTGTCACTACCGTCAAAAATAACCGTGGTATATTAGAAGTGACAAACCCGAGCTGTCATGATATAGTTTTTTCAATGGATCAACCCGTTAAAGCAGAATTGTGTAATATTCAGTGCACGCGCACTAAGCAACCGCCTGAACGCGTGAAGCAAGTTTTGTCGCAATTACGAACACAACATTTAAATGCCGAGGAAAAATCTAATTTGGAATTACTTTGTGCCCGGTACGCCGATGTCTTTTACATTGATGGCGAACCATTCTCTTTCACTAGTAAGGTTAAACATTCAATCCGTACGTCCAATGAGGTGCACGTTTATACAAAAAGTTATAGATATCCTTTTATACATAAACAGGAAATTCAGGAACAAATTAGTAAAATGTTAGAACAGAATATTATTCGTCCTTCACAGTCAGCTTGGAACTCTCCTATCTGGGTTGTTCCCAAGAAGGCTGATGCTAGTGGAAAGGCTAAATGGCGTTTAGTAATAGACTTCAGAAAACTTAATGAAAAAACTTTTGATGACCGGTATCTCATACCAAATATATCAGATGTTCTTGACAAACTGGGCAACTGCCAGTACTTCACCACATTAGACCTGGCGAGTGGCTTCTATCAGGTACAATTAAATCCTGACGATATTTCGAAGACCGCGTTCACAGTAGAGCACGGACACTTTGAATTTTTACGTATGCCAATGGGACTTCGAATGGAATTTGAATGGAAATTCGCCATCTACTTTTCAACGAGTAATGGATAATGTCCTCAGAGGCCTGCTGAATACCACGTGTCTAGTTTACCTTGATGACGTCATAGTGTTCTCTACCTCGCTCCAGGAACATTTAGTTACCCTGGAAAAGGTGTTCTTGACTTGACTTAGAGAATCGAACTTTAAAATCCAAATGGATAAGTCCGAGTTCCTTAAGTTAGAGACAGCATATCTTGGTCATGTAATAAGTAAGGAAGGTGTTAAACCCAATCCTGACAAAATTAACGTCATTCAGAAATTCCCTATGCCCGCAAATTCCACAGAAATTAAGCGTTTCTTAGGTCTGTTAGGTTATTATAGGAAATTCATTCCAGACTTTGCTCGCATAACGAAACCAATGACTCAATGCCTGAAAAAAGGTTCTAAGATTAATATTAACGATCCAAATTATATAAATTGTTTTGAGAAATGCAAGACCCTTTTAATAAATTACCCCATATTGTTATACCCTGATTTTAGTAAAGAATTCATTCTCACAACTGATGCCTCCAACCTTGCCATTTAGTTAAAAAAAGTCTCTGTACAATTAGAAACATTTGCACATAATCGTGTTAAAAGAGGACTTATTGATGGATTAGGTTCTGTAATTAAAAGTATATCAGGCAATCTAGATCAGAGCGACGCCATTAAATATAACAAAGCAATAAAAAATCTACAGGAAAACGACCATAAATTAGAATCTCAAATTAATTACCATGTAACTCTTACTAAAACATGGGTCTCAGAAACCGATCATTTATTGAATAATATAACACTAAATCAAATTAGGATAAGTAAAGCAGTTAATCAAATTATTAACAGTAAAGAACATAATATTATTCAACATGCATACTGATAATATAGATACCTTATTCGAGGAATTGCGTAAATTAGAATATACTTAAGCTTTTATTCGTGCATCGAGCACACCACATTCGGTAATAAGTGTAGTAGAATTAAAAAAAATATTGGATAAATTAAGAATGTTATACCCAAATGGTGAAGTTCTTAACTTAGAATTTAGAGATTATTATGATATTATAAAGTAAGGATACTTTTACATAGAAAATCAAATAGTTATAGTGTTTAAGATGCCCCTCGTCTTTCCCCAAGTTTATAATCTTTATAAATTGTCCATTATCCCTAATAAATTCAATAAAATCCTTATACCATCCTTACCTTTTCTTGCGATATCGAAAACAGATTCTATGTACATAGAGGCAGAATGTCCGAAGGCAGACTCTCTGTATCTTTGTGAGGCAAAATTCAAGTACCACCTATATAATGATTCGGACTGCATTCGACACCTGATCACTGAACAAGAGATTCAGCCATCTTGTAAGACAACATCCGTCATTCTAACCACAGCGGCCGTAGTGCAACTCGACGAAAAGCACTATGCTATTAGTTTCCCTAAGGCGACCAAGGTGAAGATATCGTGTGGACAAGAAACTTATAGAATATTCAAAGGAAGTTTTCTCGCCGTCATTCCATATAACTGTTACATAAGAACGCCAAACTTCACCATAGCAAATTCAGATGACCATATCAAGGGATATGCCATAGAAATAGAAGCTTTACCTCCCATAGAAGAATTGGAATCCACAAGTTTAACACCTATCATATTGAATTCACTTAATTTGAAGAATCTACATGAAATTAACACAGAAATAAACTTACAAACACCGGTGACATTAAACGAAGATAGTATCGACAACAGCATTTATCATACCACAATTCCAATTTATATTATATTATCCGGTGCATGTGTACTTGCAATTACACTAATGTACCGTCGACGACGAGCACAACCTTTACGACATCGACATGATCAACCAATTGAGATGAAAGAATTTAAACCCACTGGTATCCACGAGGAAGTTCCAAAGATTGAATCAACACATCCACAAGATGTAAAGGTTGACGTCAACAATATTTCATCATCTCATCAAACTCAGATTTCGAAATAATTGCTGATCTTCGGGGGGAGATGTTACGCAATGGTGTAGCAAGCGGCCTAACGGTGTAATAGACGGACACTGTGACACCGTTAAGCGCATAGAGATCGAAGTCCGACACGAGGCGCCGATTCAGCGAATAGCCTCATCGCGCCTTACGGATTTCGCAATCGATTAGCTTAGTTGTAATAATTAATAAATTTAAATATTAAGATCATTCTTGATACAACATCGATCAATTATCATCTTCTTAATTAATAAGTAATAATTGTAATATTTTTTTAATTAATTAAATTAAATTTAAATTCAAATTGGGTTTCTTTGCATCCTCCGGCTACAGCCTTCGTAATTTGCTTGTTGCAATTAAGGTGTAATAACAAACAGTATAAATAAACAATATAATAATTTATCAAACTATCCTTACCTACTGGTGCTGAGCGGCAGTCAAATGTTAAGGCTTAGGTATATTATTACATCTCTTAACACTGGTCGGATCAGTTTGGTTCCTTCTTTTTGCACATCTATTTATAATATAAAAGGTTTGATTGTTGCAAATATTGTTACGGAATTGCGAGAATTTAATTTGATGTTTGTTTATGTTCGTAAATGATCACGTGACCCACGCGATGATGGAATGCGTGTGCGGCGCGACGCTGGACAGTTCTGTCTCGCTCTTTTCCATATACACGAGCGAGAATGCGCGCGTTGTCGCTTTTGCGTTCCGTTCCGTGCACTTGCTTATTATATATTAGACAACGGAGGTTTGCACTTATAAATTAAATGTATTGTCTTTGTCTCGGTGTTACATTTTTTATTTATTGATTCTTTTTATTTTTAAATACAAATAAATTGTTAGGTAATAACCATTTTGTTAAAAAAGGCCTGCCATTGAAAATCAAAAAATTGCAAGCAATATTGCAGCAAACAGCTGAATGGCAAACCTTTTCTCCTAACGGGGTAAAGCGCCTGCACCTGCATACACAAAAACTAAATGTAAAAAAATAAAATACTATTTTGTAAAAATGTTATTTACCTATTGTATTTACATAATTAATGTGTAACTTTGCCCTCTTATGGAGAATAAATCATTTTTCATTTCATTTTCATTTTATTTCATTTATTTATTGTAACTACAAATTCTTAAAGGTCATAATTATTACGATAAAGTAATTTTCAAGATGAGTGTGCCGTACCAAAACTGAAGTACCTATTATATAAACATAGGAAGTCCTGTATAAGACAAATTTAAACAATGTTTGCAACAAGCGCAGTGCTTATCTTGCATATTATACAAAGGTTTGCATGGAAATTACACACACACTCACACACACATGTACACCCACATACATACCTAACATACAACAAAATATGCGCAGCAAATTATTGCTACTTGCAATTTTGCAGTTTCACAAACTGTAAAGGCTCATTTACACCCACTCCTAACAGTTGTCTGATACGGTCGATTCCGACGCCGCACTGTGGAACGAAAATCGTTTGTAATTGACTTAGGGACCTGAATTCTTTTTTGGCGATTTTTTTTCGTGAAATGGGTTTAAATAGCCAATACAATACTTAAACATGTCACGAAATTTATTTTGGCACGAAAACTGCCGAACAATAATTTTTTTTCGAAAAAATGTATGGAGCGGTTCAAAAAAATCCTAATATTTCCGTAACCGCAAAGATAACCGTAATATCCTTTCACACGGTTATAGTACTAATTATTTGTGATTTTTTTACATACTTCATATTACGGGATTAACTGCGGTTTTTTTTATTAAATCGTCAAAAATATTTTTTTTTCGGTCTTAAATAATTAATTTCATACTAAAAGCAGTAATGGGCATGCAGTCAGGCTAATTTAAAAATTTGGAAAGGCTAGAAGTAACATTTGAAGTGATATTTGACAATAAATTACAATTGTCAACTAGCCGGACCAATAGCCATAGTAGGGACTCCGCATGTGTACAGAGCGCTTCGTATTAACGAACATTTCCTGGACCGCGCGCTACTATTATAAGTAATTGATTGTAGTTGTAATTGTGCCTTGTAAAAAAATAAAAGTGTGAATATTTCGGGTTGTTGTCATTCTACACTGGCGACCAACGTGAGACCAACTGCGACCTACATAACGAAGGTGGGAAAAATTACAACGTACCCGGTGAAGCATCAAGACGCTGTAAGCGAGACGAAGGCAAAGATGACGACCTTAAGCGATACACAATTGACCCGCCTTATACACTCCATAACTTCGGTATCCACGCGCAAGGGTTCAATGGCAAATTGTACACATACCTACGATGGAACCCATGGCCAAGAAGACCTGAAAACATTTATTTCAGCAGTAAGTACCTTCAAAGCTGTTGAAAAAATCGAGGATAGCGAAGCATTGATGGGAATGCCACTTGTTTTATATGGCGAAGCGGCAGTTTGGTGGCAGGGAGTCAAACATAGCATCACAACCTAGAGCGACTTTGAACAACGGCTGTGCAATGCCTTTGCACCAAAGAAACCGGCGTATGTGCTATATAGAGAGATAATTGGTGAAGAGCAACCACCGAATAGCTACAGAGCGTTTCTTGGCAAAGAAAAGGATGCTATTCTCTATGCTGCCGCCGCCAGAACATACTGAAACACAACAAGTTGACATGATTTTTGGCCTCTTACATGTAAACATAAGGTCACGTATCACACGTAGCTCCATAAATACGTTTGACGAGTTATTGGAAGTTGCACGGGGTATAGAAAATACCATACAAGAAAAATGTATGAACCGGAAACCAGAAACCAGTCAGCCAAAACAAAACAAGAAGTTGCGTTGTTCTTACTGCAGACTACTCGGACATACATTCAATATAATTCAAATGTGGATCCAATTCAAATACAACTGAACAAACTGACGAACATGGTGACCAAACAGATCATCATCTCAGCCAAAAGACGTCCACTGCTGGACATAGGCCTCCCCCAAGGTTTTCCACAACTCTCGATCCTGAGCCGACCTTGTCCATCGGTTGTCCGCAACCTTTACCAGGTCGTCGGTCCACCTTGTTGGAGGCCTGCCCACGCTTCGTCTTCCAGTTCGTGGTCGCCACTCTAGAACCTTTCTGCCCCAACGGCCATCAGTTCTGGGAGCTATGTGCCCGGACCATTGCCACTTAATGGAGGCAATTCTTCGAGCTATGTCGGTTACGTTGGTTCTCCTACGGATCTCCTCATTTCTGATTCGATCTCGCAGGGAAACTCCAAGCATAGCTCTCTCCATTGCTCGTTGGGTGACTTTGAGCCTTCGCACGAGGCCCATAGTGAACGACCACGTCTCAGATGCGTATGTCATCACTGGCAACACACACTGGTCAAAGACTCTCGTCTTGAGACACTGCGGTATTTGGGACGAGAAGATATGACGTAGCTTCCCAAACGCTGCCCAGCCGAGTCGGATTCGACGAGTGACCTCTTTCTCGAAGTTGGACCTACCTAACTGGACTGTATGTCCCAGGTAGACATACTCGTCAACAACTTCGAGTGTAGAGCCTCCATTTGTGACAGAGGTGGGTGCGACATGGACATTTGCCATAATCTTAGTCTTGTCCATGTTCATTTTAAGACCCACTTGTAGTGAGACTCTACTGAGGCCATCGAGCATTGCGCCAAGGTCTTCCATGGTCTCAGCCATGACCACGATATCATCGGCAAATCGATGGTGGGTGATGTACTCGCCGTTGATGTTGATGCCGAGTCCATTCCAATCCTGAAGAGTCCTCAATGAAGAGTTTCGGGGATATTACATCTCCCTGTCTTACACCTCGCTGCAACTGGATAGGCCAAACAGATAGCAAACATAAAAAATATTCAAAAGGAAACAAAGGAGATAAACTATTGGAATTCTTTTGGAAATTTCCAACGTCACCAGTAAATACCTACAAATTAATCATCCATTTTTAAGAAGTGTTCAAAGATTATATTTACGACAAATATGTACAACAACAACAGTGAATGTTTATTTTTCAATTGTGAAGTACGAGATATCAATGATTACTATTATACAACAGACCAATCATTAAGAATTGCTAATAATTTACTCAATTATCAATTTTATAATAATATAGATAATATAAGAAGTTTTTTTAAAAGTTTATATGTATAATATAGTTGATAAGGTCTTTATCAACTAGAACACGCAAACTCATTTATATTTTTAAAGAGCTACGACACTCAGCTGATCCCCAAGTAATGAAGTTGATCTACCAGGCACTGTATCACTACTTGGGGAGGCGCGGCAAAAACACACTTAATAAAAATTGAGCGCGCTCAAAGAACTGTGCTTAAAGTATGCTGTTTTAAGCCCCGCTTATTCCCTACGAATAAACTTTATGAGTTTTGCCAAGTCCCTACTGTTAGGCAACTATTTGTTCAAGCAGCACTCGCTAACGCATTATACACAAGACAGTCGGCGATTCTTTATTTTTCTAGGGCCGTATTTGTACAAAAAGGTGCACAAAGCATTGTCAATTTATGCGCTAAATACTAACCAATGCAGTTCCACCGTTTCGGAATGGCTTCTAAAACAGTCATATAGTGAGACTGAAAACCTCTTGTTAGTTTTGGAATAATTACTACAGACACCCAAACGCACAAACACTCATACACCTACACCTACATATACACATACACATGCATACGCGCACACACACACACACACTCTCTCACACACACACACACACACTACACACACACACTCACACTCTCACACACACACACACTCTCTCTCACACACACACACACACAGATAAATACATTGTCTTGATTACGCTCATCATTTTTTTCTGTAATTAATAATTACTCTTGTTTCTTCTGTTATATGAATACCCAAGTTCTGAGTGGAGACCTGGCGACCTGTAACACAGGTAATATTTTACCAATCACAGGCACCAGCGATCCATGACCATGTTAATTTATACCGTAGCATGTAAGAAACAATATTTTGTAACTAGGTTATGGTGAGAAAAATAAACGATTATTATTATTATTATTATTACTTCTTTAACACGCGCTTCTCTTTGTAATCCCAACCATTCTGATTCTGTTAAATATGAAGGTACAAAATCAACTAAACAATTCATTAAACTTGTACACACACCCTCATATCATTATCTCCATACTTCAATGGAGTCATAGCGTAGTCATAGGAGTTCCATATACGTGATTTCTTATATGTGTATAGCTGTGGCGCCGGCATAATAGACCTCGGAATCCGTTTTGTTCCCATATGTTGCGTTGAATGATGTTATCAATTTCGTAATATGTTGATCAATTTCGCTCAACAAATTTGGTGAAACCCATTTAATTGATTAATCGGACTCATGTAGAGCTCCCAATTTTAATTAATTAAAAGCGTCATTTTTTTTTTTGTTTTTCCTTTTATTTTAACTTTAGCAAAATGTACAAACAAAACGTTCATTTATACACTATTATATATATACTCTGTGTCAATTGATTATAAAAATAAGGTAAACACAACCCGACCATTGACATTTTAGTGAAGTCCACGTGCACTGACAAATAATTATGATATAATTATAATATTATTCGATTCGATAAATTCAATTATTTGAAATAACATTTTTTTTTTATTTCGTTGTTTATAGTCAATAGGTACTACTACAAACAAACTTTTTCATGTAATAATGTGTACTTATAGGTTGTGTACGTACTAAATTCTGCACATTGACCGCTGCGAAGACAGAAAAAGGTAGGATAAATAAATAAAACTGTTCTTCAAGTATAAATATGTATGTATATATTTTTTTAATTATTAAAGTCAGTTATATATATATATATACAGATAGGTACGGAAAATGTCTGACGTATGGATAAGACGACCTCATGTTGTAAATAAATAAATAAAATAAATATATATAATATATATAAATAATTATAATAAAAATAAAATAATTTAAATTACTTTATTTCTTATTTATTTAAAACTTTATTATACACAAAAACATTAATGTATAAAGGCGGACTAAAATTTTGGTAATATACATCATTTTTTAATCAACAATCAACTAGATTGTTAATTAAAAAATCTACTTTGTTTTTTTATATCTTTTAATTGATCGGAAATGCGAAATTCGATTTACTAGAAACATAATCGATCCCTAAAAACTTAAATTGAGCGCGTCGATTATATTTATTCGCACATCACTATTTTACACAATGGGACCATAAACAATACATCATTTTGCGAATGACAGTTATCCAAATTTTACGACTTAGATTCTTCAAATTAGTTTATTTAATTGATTAAAAACTAATTTTGGTATAAACAGTGCTAGTTAATCAAGTTGAAACTTTCGAAATTCATGTAAATGTGTTACTTGTTCCATTTAGTAACATTATGCGTGATAACTTTAAACAGATAAGTTTTGTTTACCTTATTTATATATTCAATTGACATAGGGTATACATACACTTCGATCAAATATATACATAGATGCACGATCGCCGCTCGAAAAACGGCACCAACCGAACTGCCCCTCTAGACAAGTGGCATAAGCGATAATCGAATCGAAAAGTCCAAAAAGCAAATGTATGGTATTTGACGTAAGACTACGATATAAGGTCGTAAACTTACGTAAAATCCCATGCATTTGGTATTTTGCCCCTGAAATAACCATTACCTACTTTGTAATATTAATAGAGCTTAACAGAAATAATAATCCGCGTATTAGTTACATGGAATAAACAATACTTACATTATTGACTGGCCTGTTGGTCTAGCGGTTAGTAACTCTGACTGCTACGCCGGAGGTCGTGGCTTCGATTCCCACCCAGGACAAATCTTTGTGTGATGAGCACGAATGTTTGTTCTGTGTCTGGGTGTAATTTATCTATAATATGTATGTATTTAGAAATATATAAGTATGTTTATCAGTTGTCTGGTTACCATAGTACAGGCTCTGCCTAGTTTGGGATCAGATAGCGATGTGTGAGTGGTCCCGAAAATATTATTAAATATTATTGTTGTTGAATACCAAATATAATGAGGTATTCCGTGAAGCACACCCAAACGAAGCACACCCAGACGAAGCACACCTAAAGTATTCCACTTAGCACACCCGTAGGTGGGCTTCAAATGAAAATTTAAAATAATTAATTTCCTATTCCACGAAGCACACCTACGAATATCACTCGCATAGTGCGGGACAAAGAAATAAAAATGTCGATAGAAGAAAATATTTATTATTTAAAAGACTAACTTAAATATCTAACATCTTTCAGTTTCATTATAATAATGTGATACAATACTTGTAATTTTCATAATGTTCATATATAAATCCCATAGTTATGACGTATTCATGATGCGCTATACTTGGGCCATTACAAACGTGCGAACCGAGTATAATAGTTAACGTGTGCGCCCGCAACTGAGTTCCCGAGCCATCCCGAATTTAGCCGATCGTTTCCGGAACTTGTTTACATGCTTCGTTCTCATTACACTATCGCGACGTCACGGGCTGAGTGTATGCAATTGTGCGCGCGCCGGTCTTGTTATTGTTATTTTTTCTGTTTTTCGTGCAATTTATTCCAACTATATAATGGAGCCGATGGCAGGTCCAAGTAGTAGAAATTTTAACCCATCTATTAATTACGTACTTGGCCGGAAGGGGACACAAGTGTTAGTGTATAATAACAAACAATATAGTAAACACAAGATTTATAAAAACGGTAATGCCTTGTGGCGGTGTATTAAAAGAGGGTGTAATGGCTTACTCACATTAAGTAGCATGGAAGAAGTTCTTAAAATAAAGGAACATAAATGTGCCTCAAACGTTTTGGAGACCCAAATTAAGGAAGCAATGCATGAACTCGAGCAGCAAGTAGTTTCCACCATGGAGCCTATTCCTACAATCTACAAGCAAAAACTTAATGATACATTGGACCGAGGATTGAATTTAGTCAGTGATATGCCACAATTTAAAAATGTTAAGTCCGGCCTCTACAATAAGAGAAACAAATCTCTCGGTGTAAATAGATTGTTTGCGAAGTCACCTATAGATGTACAAGTAAGTAGAGTTAATATTTTCTTAGAATATTATGAAAATATTGAGACATGGAATCTATGTATTTTGTTTTTAATTTGAACGTTATTGTCATAAAATAAAACTCATGTAAGAGTTTGCTAATATCTTAGCAAAGAAATTCGTGCATGCCATTTTCAATTCTATTTTAATGGGATAAGGTTGATAATACTATTTGATTTCACTTTGAAAAGACTTTTTTGTTAATGTCGTGTCAGTTTTTCAGTCGCAGATATTGAACGACTTATGGAATAACTATCTAACATGGCTGCTTTTGTTTTGTGAAAGAAAGAAAGTCACGAGTGTTTCAAAGAAAGTCATTTGTTTTACCTTACTTTCTTCAATATGTACACATCCTATGTATTCATATGTAAATATTTGTGACAATAAACAATTATTATTATTATTTATTTTAGTACAAATGATTTGAGAGAAGTATTTATTTGATATCCAGGTACCTCAACCGTTTCAAGATTTTGTACTTGCTGACTATAACGACGGAAAAACGAGAATACTTTTATTTGCTACACAGAAGAGTAGACAGGAACTTGAAAGCTGCGATCATATATACTGCGACGGAACTTTTAAATGCGCGCCTAAACCATTTCTTCAAATTTACAGTATCCACGGTGAGGTTGAAAATATTGTTAAACCTTTAGCCTATGCTTTATTACATAACAAAAAAAAATCGACCTATACAATATTATTTCAATTATTAAAAACAGTTATACCCAAAATGCAAGTCAATGTTTTCACAAGCGATTTTGAGGAAGCTGCCGTCAGGAGTTTTACAGCAGTATTTCCTAACGCACAGATAAGGGGATGCTATTTTCATTTTAAAAAAGCATCAAAAAAAAATCTAGGGACTTAGGTTTAGATAAGAATAGCATACATAGAAAACATGTTGCCTTATGTACGGTTTTGCCACATTTACCGCTGGCAGACTTGGATGAGGCCTGGCTCTACATCATGAGCGAATGTCCTGAAGGAGAAAGTATTTCTAGATTTAACGATTACATTGTAACTCAATGGCTCGAACATAAGTTATGGCACGACAAATGGTCGTGTTATAACGTAAAAAATAAAACTAATAATTATACTGAGTCTCATTACTCTGAAATAAATAAAATTTTCAATAAAAACAGAGCCATAAATCTGGCAAAACTTTTAGATTGCTTCCAAAAAAATTGCAATAATTATGCCGAAATTAGAGTAAAAATGGGTTATTCAAATCATCAAAAACATGCTGAAATTAAAAATAATATAATCGAAAACATAATAAAAGATTATAAAAATGGCTTAATTTCAGTTGGACATTGTCTAGAGAAATTAAGATTCTGATTAATAATAATTCACTTAATTGATAAGTTTAGATACTAAATAGCCCATTTCTTCAAGATTATTTAAGAATCTTAAAGATTGTGATTTGTGATTTTAAACAATCTGTGATTTGTTTTGTTAAAGTAGAGTATTTTTACTATTCACTAAACAGGTAGCTTTAAGAAAACTTCAACATAGATCTCTATGGAAAACTATATTTACAATGTTTTTGATATTTGTCCAAGTTTTTATTGTAATTATGAAACAATCTGTGATTTTTTTTGTTAAAGTAGAGTATTTTTATTAGTCATTAAACAGGTAGCTTTAAGAAAACTTCAACATAGATCTCTATGGAAAACTATATTTACAATGTTTTTTATATTTGTCTAAGTTTTTATTGTAATTATGAAACAATCTGTGATTTTTTTGTTAAAGTAGAGTATTTTTATTAGTCACTAAACAGGTAGCTTTAAGAAAACTTCAACATAGATCTCTATGGAAAACTATATTTACAATGTTTTTGATATTTGTCCAAGTTTTTATTGTAATTATGAAACAATCTGTGATTTTTTTGTTAAAGTAGAGTATTTTTATTAGTCATTAAACAGGTAGCTTTAAGAAAACTTCAACATAGATCTCTATGGAAAACTATATTAACAATATTTTTGATATTTGTCCAAGTTTTTATTGCATAATTATGAAAGAATCTGTGATTTTATTAAGAGCACAATAAAGGAAAATAATAGTAAAATTTATAATAAATAATTATTTTTTTGGAAAGATAAATATGAACCAATCTGTGATTTTAAATAGTAAAATTACAAAAATGACAAATATTGTGTCACATTATTATAATGAAACTGAATGATGTTAGATATTTAATTTAGTCTTTTAAATAATAAATATTTTCTTCTATCGACATTTTTATTTCTTTGTCCCGCACTATGCGAGTGATATTCGTAGGTGTGCTTCGTGGAATAGGAAATTAATTATTTTAAATTTTCATTTGAAGCCCACCTACGGGTGTGCTAAGTGGAATACTTTAGGTGTGCTTCGTCTGGGTGTGCTTCGTTTGGGTGTGCTTCACGGAATACCTCAATATAATGAAAATACACAACGCATGAATAAACTTGTTTATACGGTACGGTAGGTACTTGGCGCCCGCGCAATAGATTTTTTTCTCCATGGTCTAGCTAAAGTCATCGGACCATACTGCCTAGTGAAGTAAGTTTTAGCTTGAAGTTTTACTATACCTGTACCTATAGGTACCTATTAGTAGTTTTTACTTAAGGTACCTATAGTTGAAAAAGAATCCTCAAAATGTTCGTATGTTTGAAAACATTTATTTAAAGGTAGAATTCATTAGTCATTTATTAAAAAAATAATTCTACATAAAAGGTACCTATACAATTTACTTGATTATATAAGTAGGTAGGTACTTATTATTTGTTTCTAAGACACTGTTCTAAAAAATATTAAGCAAAACTAAAATCAATCCATGCCGACGTGCTTTATTTATAAATATCGTGTATTTACAAATATTGTGGGATGAGCTTCAAAATAATCTTGTATGATAATAGATATTTCTAAAAAAAATATAATACAAAGGATTAGAAAACCTATAAATCACGCCGCCACGGTTTGTTTTATTTTACGAATATCTTGGAATTAGCTTCACACTTTGTCCTAATCCTTTGTTTCTAAATACATTTTTCTAAAAAATAAAAAGATAAGTTTCTAAATACATTTTTCTAAAAAATAAAAAGATAACCGCTGATGTGCCACTGTTATCTTGTAATCCTTTGTATTTGTGCAATGGCACACTACCTATATCTACGTCATATCACTCATAGCATGCTATTTCGTATTATATCCTTTAGTAGGTACTTATTTAATATCTATGGTTTTTACCAATGACGATGATCGTTAAGTTTAAAAAAACTAGTAGTTACTTACAAAATTCTAAGATGGCTTTAGTTACACCAACCTAAAGAGTGAACGAAGAAACTGAAATTGCAAGCACCTTAAATATTTCCCTATTTTTAGAGAAAAGTTTGTTGGATTTTAAATAAAACCAGATATTATCATGCAATATTTTTTTATTAAATACTTATAACTTACTTAAATAATTTACTTAATCATAACTTATAAATATATAATCATTTATTGAAGCAAATTGTTTTCAACATGGTAGGGACCGTAACACGCAAGGCATAGCCCTATGTCACAGTCGGGACAGTACATTCCGCAGTGTTTTCGTTTTTTATTTATGTTCCAGCATTAAGAACACTTCCTCCGTTTGAGAACTCCGTCTGCGTTCTTCGGTAGCTCCTTTGGCATGTGTGTTTGCGGAGGAGGAGGCAGTGTTCTAGATGCTGGTTGCAAAAGATCCGACAAAACCTTATTCCTAAATGTTTCTAGGGATAAAGTTTTGCCGGTTCCCAACATTAAATAGTAAATAGGCATTCAATAACATAATTTGAAAGATGTGAATGCCTATTTTTTTGTACCACCGAACGCATTTATGCTCGCAGGGGTAGTACGAGAGCATTTGGTCGTGCCGATCAACGCCTTTCATATTGTATTTAACAATAATATTAAGTTTTATTTATAGCGACACGACCACGCCTATTCACACTTTGAAAATAGTCAGGTGTATGTTCTGTGGAAATAGGACATCCCTTTTATTTTTCCACTTCATAACACATACACCCTTCCCATTTTTCCTATATATTCTACTACCCCTGGTCAATTTTTTGCTGGTCATCGCTACAGGACTGCCTTTCCTTTTGGGCTAAAGAGTGCCCGTACAATATGTTTTATTTTGGAGCAAAGTTTCACACAGTTCTACACTATTGTAATAATTATACATATAAAGCGACCAGCATTAAAATAGCCCTCCATTAATTTGAGGACGACTTTTTTGACATGGCCAGTACCACCAACTTCATTATCAGCTGACCCTTTATATGTACATGTGAATCCTATGGACGAGTCCATTAGGGTCAGCTAATACGTATAATTTTATACAAAACTTGTGTCTCTTATTTTTGATGTACTGGCGTATCAATAGTCGTCCTCTAAATAATACCATGGACTCGTCAAGCGATAATTGCTTTTCGGGGTACACAGATGTTTTCATTATATTATTAAATCAAATCAAATCATTATTTTTTTGAAAACATAGTTGAATACAGATGAAGGGTATAAAATATAGTTCTTTCTATGTTTTGCCTTGAAATGGCTTACAAAAATTCTATTAAAATTCTATTAATCTATAAATTTATGAAACATAATTAAATTCTTATTAATTGAAACATAAAATCAAATTGTATTATAATGTATATAAAATTAAAATTTAAAAATAAAAACTTAAAGATAAAAACCGGACCTGTCGAGTTTGTGCATTGAGTAATTATTATATAGCATGATGCATTCATTGTAATTTTTTAGTTAGTTTATTCTTGATAGGGTTTAACAAATTCAATCCAAACGTGTAAATAAATAATATTGACGACGGGAACTATTCAAATTATTATTTTTTAAATTCAAATTTATTTATTCAGATAACATAGATCCATCATACAACTATAGGGTCAAGAAATATTCACCTTCACTAAAATTAAAAAAAATATATATGTCGGAGTTTGTTTTCTAAGAATATCTATGGCTATTAATAATCTGTGGTTATTTTTAGCAGAACTTATTTGTCATTTGATTTTCCTATTAATAATAATAGTAGTTATATCAATAATTCCTATTATTTTGTATCAATTAATGTCTTATAATTCAAAACATGATTTATTAAGTATCTACGAACTCCGTCTGGGCACTTATTGTAATAAAAGTATTGCTGGTCCTGTACAAAACATGTAAACATTGGGTACGCCATTTTGTCGCCATTTTCTTATCGTACCATTTCATTTCTTTAAATTATCAGACATTAGATTTAAGTAAGTAATTGAGAATGTTAATGTACCATAATTATGTTAGTGATATTTAAAAACTAACAAATGTGTTTTACACCGTGTAACTTATTAGAATGAGATAATTTAAATGATTTTCCAAACAGTAAACGCTTGGCGCACATTTCCGGGTGCCAATGGACAGAGTTGTCGGGAGGGAAATCTTACTATAAAAGCCCATACATTGCCCTAGATCGGCAGTCTCTCTTCGGACTGACTCATAAGAGCTCCGGCTCCCGACAAAACTGTCGGTTTACTTGGTACAGCTTGGCTGTATATTCTGCATAGCTGTATTGCTGCGGTTCCCGCTGATACACTTTGCACCTAACTGGGTAGCTCTGTGCTACTGTACGAACTGTGACCAATTTACTTGGTCTGTTCGCATACATACTAGGCGGCTCTGCCGCTTTACGAACTGTGACTCACTGAGTCTGTTCGATATTCATTGGATGGCTACTCGCCATTATACGAACTGTGACTCCCCAGAGTCTGTTCGATACTAATTGGATGGTTATACGCCATTATACGAACTGTGACTCTCAGAGTCTGTTCGATTCATTGTTGGATAAACGGCTACGCGCCATTTTGTGAGTTGTGGTGACTTTGCACTATAAAAATCCACCATATACATACCTCAGTTTATTATTAGTTAGTTAGTCTTATATCAATTGCACTTATTGTGATTTTGTCTTTAATTGTTATTATTATTTTAATTATTTTGTGTAATAAAACTTTATCAGATTTCATCGTATCTTGTTTATCTTCATTTAAAATGGATAACTCTGACGATAGGCCTCTCGGCACTCTGATCCTACATATATATCGGCGCCAATATTATAAGCATCGCAAAATCGTCGAACAACGCATGATTCATCGTGACGTCAGCCGCTCGAGCGACAAACAACGCGTCATCCGTTCCGAAGCTCCCCACTACCGACACCTTTCACTAAGATAATAATATAATTATAAAAGACGTGCGGAGCGAGAGCGTGCCATTCGTTTGTCGGCACTCGAGCCAGACGGACCTACGTGATTTTGCTTGTTTAATTTGTTTGAGTAATCAATTTCTTAAGTTGTTTTATATATTATTTTATTGTGATAAAGTTATTTACTGTTGTTTGAATAAACAACTATGAATCAAGAAGATGGTATTATTCGTATAAACAACCCTGCTCTAACATATATATAAAATTTAATGTTAATGATTATTGTTTGTTGAGATTACCTGTCTAAATCATCCGCGTCGGAGAGGTCAGACTCATTGAAGGTCACGTTAGAGGATTGTATTATTAAAAGCGACAAATGCAAGAAGCCAAATTACAACAGCAACAGGATACCGCACCCTCGAAGAAGAAGATGATGGCGACGACACACTGGATTGCTCAGTGGTCGAAAGACAACATCACCCCCACGGAAATAAACTGTCTCCTTGGAAAGTCGTCGCTAGTCATATCGGAACAAGAAGACCGCATTACCACCTCATTTACATCTCCACCGCAAAGAACTGGGGGCATAACTCAAAGCTTGGCAAAGCTATACGATCCAGAGAACACAAATGTACTCAAATTGCATGCATTCAGTGTCTTTTGGAGTACATTACTACCGGCCCTAATCGTTCAACACTTAAACAAATTCTCACCGAGCGTGATAAAAAGGTGGCAATGTGCGTCGCTCATTCACTGGGACTTGATCCTAAACAAAACTACCTGCACTCTGCTCATACCGAAAGGCGAAATAATTTACTTCCCAATGAAGGCTCAGAACGAGCCGCAATTCCGCGACGTCTGGATTTTAGCTCTTCTATCGCCAGTGAAGACCTACCTGAAAATACCCACCATAATGAACAACAACTTGATCAGCGTACAATCAGAGACCATGAACCTGGAGGTGAACAGAGTGCCGTTTGTCAACAAGGAGGACTCAACAATAACTCAAGACGTGCTCAGCTTATACGAGAGAATCAGGAGCTTGTGCTTCACCTATGTAAAAACAAAGCTTTTGACGAAGGGGAAGCAACACGAATTTTATGCAACACACCTGAAGGGATTGCAGTTCAATTCAACAGAAACTTCGGAGAACGACTTGCAACAGCACTACGAATTGCCAAAACACTGGTATTTCAAGAGTCGTTTAAACAGAGGATCGAAAGAGCCAAACAGTATGATTTACACCAGGACCCCACTGCGGCCGATGCCAAAACCTTAGAAGATGGTATAACCAACTTGGTGACTCTATTAGAAAGAAACGGAATAAATCCAGAAGAAATTATAGATTCGCAGAAACTACAAAAAATCATTTCTATGGGCTAACAGGAAAAAAGAATAACCTATTCTTTTATGGACCACCAAGCACTGGCAAAACCATGATAATGGACTCCTTGGTGAACATGCACTTTAACATAACAAGACTTACAGGGTTAACGCCAAACTCTGCATTCAACTTTGCAAGCCTCATACATACAAACGCATGTTTCATGGACGAATGCAAGTTAACAGACAACCAGTTTGAACAATGGAAGTTACTGGCGGCTAGACAACCCATGTCAACAGATGTAAAATTTAAAAACCGCCAAGACGTGCACAACTGAATACTGTACACAGCAAGCAATTATCCGATATGCACATATGTGACAGTGACAGAAGCGTTTGAGGCGGTAGAAACAAGAACGCTAACATACTATTTTAATCAACCAACACATCACTTTACGCTAAATTCCTTTCTATGGGATGCGTTTTGGGAAGTGTATGACACAACAGATACACTGTTTGCGTCAATAACATATTAAATATCATATATTCATAAGACAGTTATAAAATATTTAACCATAATTATAAGAATGCTTAATAAATAATCAAACTGACTACCCACATTGTATTATTAAAAGCGCGCCCTTACAAAGAAATAGTACTAGGGTAACATAAATAGAAAGAGACAACACACACAAGCTATAAATAACACCACACACACACACAGCGCCAGTATGGAACAAACGGAGGACTCGACAACTAGTCAAACCGGTTACACGCTACCAGGCTATAAATATCTGGGACCGGGGAATACACTTGATGTTGGTGACCCTACTAACGAATTAGACAAAATCGCACAAGAACACGATATTGAATACAATAATATCCAAAAAGAATACGAGGAAGGATTAAAACAAGGAAAAAACGAACCAAACCTACGAAAAATAGCAACTACCCAAATAAAGGAAGCAGACGAAAAATTCTTAAAAAACGTATACAAGTATTCACCGGACTCAAAATACGACTCAGCAGCAAGATTAGCGGCACTAACAGGAATAGGAACAAAATATCTAGGAGAACGTATATTGGGAAATATATATCCAAGATTTAGAGGAACACCAAGAAAAAAAAACACCCTAATTACAATCATGGACTCAAGCGGATCGGGAATATTGCCAGTAGTGGTAGCAAACGGAGTGGATAACGAAATGAATACAAAAACTTTCAAATTTAAGAAAATGTTTAATTTCCACATTAAAAGCTCACTATGTACTTACTTAAAAGAAGAACCCAGTAATAACGCAGCAAACGGAAGAATAATGATCAAAACATTCATACATACGTTACCATGGGACAGAATATTTATGTATCTGACCAATAAAGAGTATGATGACATCATCGAAACAAATCACACAGCCAGAGTGAAAAAAACTTATATCAAAATATACAATTTAGGAAACAGAACACTATTCGTGGCATCCTCGGGAAACGTTCAATATGCAAACGCCAACTCACAAACAACAATTGGAATTTGGGAAGACATGGGTCGACACGGAATGATCAAACTGGGAGAAAATATAAAACCAGAATTATTATATGGAAAAAAATTGGGAGATTTGTCTGTAGGTAATCAACATAGACAAATAGCAGGAGATTTTCAGAGCGGAGCGTGCCAAGGAAAATTCATAGACAACAGAATGGAATATTGGTATCATAACGGAATTTACGATCTAACCACAGGTGAATTAAAAAAGGAGAGTATAGAACATTTCTCATACTTGCCAGCGTTAATCGCAAGTGCAACAAAATATTTAAATGCAACAAACTCTATCGGACAAATATACGAAAGAACTCACGTACCTGAAGATGGAACATTTCACATAAGAAACAATGCATGGAGATTCCTAAAATACGATTACCTAAAAACAAGAAACCCAATTCACAACGTAGTCTTACGAGACGGAACACAGTCTGCGGTTGCCCATCAACCATCTGATCCTATTAAATATGACTTGGCAACAGTTGACAATTACTTTTACAATAACTTCTTGGACGTACCAAAACTCAAATTCGCACCTCCAATAGGAATTGGAATAATTCCTTTGTTAAGTTCAGACGGAAACCACGAAAACAGCATATTAAACATTATGGTAGAAACAGGCATTGAAATCGAAGCAATGTCGCATGGGCAAAATATATTGTACTCGGCCATGAGAAATCCACAACCGAGCCCATTCATAATGGGATACAGAATAGCAGACCACAATGTCGGCACTGTGACCTTGGGACATATACCACTGACTCATTTAGCAACAACAGCAACAGAACGCCAACCAGAACCTGTGTCACTAAACATAGAAGTGGCATCACATAAAGCGCGCCGAGGAGCAAAAGAAACTTACGATCATACAGTATTAGAACAGAACCAAAAGCTTTTAGAAAATGAAATAAAAACATTACAAAACCCTTCAACCGTGGAACGGTCGCCGGCGACCGTGCGACCAGAATTGGTTGACCTCCGGTAGGACATAGGTTGTGTTAGGTCGAATTTTGAACTTTTGGGACCGGATTAGGTTGCGTTAGATTAGTGTTAGGTTGGGTTAGGTTAGGTCACCCTACTACACTACTACACTTAGGTTAACAACCTTAGACTTTAACCAAATCATGTTGTCTAGACATGTTTGAACATGAAAAAAAAAAAAAATGACGCAATAGTTAAACTTTTGCCTACAGAACCTACAAAACCTACCAAGGTCAACCTAGACCGTTAGTTAGATAGGTCAACCTTGTAACGTATTTTCTTAATGTCACATGATCGGTATAAAAGGGAGAGCAGGAACGTCTAAGCTTCAAACGATGGTCAGTGCTTACCACATAATAACCTCCGTGAATTTACAACAGTACATATTGCAAGATGAACAACACCAGCGTGCAAGTAATCGAAGACAGTCCCAAGTCGACGACCGAGGAATGGGAATACACACTACCCCTAGAAGAGAAAGACAATCAAGTAACACCTCCCCATACGGACGAAGAAGAGGACAAGGTGGTTCAATCGCCAGAGAGCCCCCTTTCGAATCGCTCACCGCCGTTGCCGGAAGCAGTAGCACCGAAAAAACGTCACACATCGTGGAAACTCCAACAAGCACCGACGAAACGACAAATGCAAGAAGCCAAATTACAACAGCAACAGGATACCGCACCCTCGAAGAAGAAGATGATGGCGACGACACACTGGATTGCTCAGTGGTCGAAAGACAACATCACCCCCACGGAAATAAACTGTCTCCTTGGAAAGTCGTCGCTAGTCATATCGGAACAAGAAGACCGCATTACCACCTCATTTACATCTCCACCGCAAAGAACTGGGGGCATAACTCAAAGCTTGGCAAAGCTATACGATCCAGAGAACACAAATGTACTCAAATTGCATGCATTCAGTGTCTTTTGGAGTACATTACTACCGGCCCTAATCGTTCAACACTTAAACAAATTCTCACCGAGCGTGATAAAAAGGTGGCAATGTGCGTCGCTCATTCACTGGGACTTGATCCTAAACAAAACTACCTGCACTCTGCTCATACCGAAAGGCGAAATAATTTACTTCCCAATGAAGGCTCAGAACGAGCCGCAATTCCGCGACGTCTGGATTTCAGCTCTTCTATCGCCAGTGAAGACCTACCTGAAAATACCCACCATAATGAACAACAACTTGATCAGCGTACAATCAGAGACCATGAACCTGGAGGTGAACAGAGTGCCGTTTGTCAACAAGGAGGACTCAACAATAACTCAAGACGTGCTCAGCTTATACGAGAGAATCAGGAGCTTGTGCTTCACCTATGTAAAAACAAAGCTTTTGACGAAGGGGAAGCAACACGAATTTTATGCAACACACCTGAAGGGATTGCAGTTCAATTCAACAGAAACTTCGGAGAACGACTTGCAACAGCACTACGAATTGCCAAAACACTGGTATTTCAAGAGTCGTTTAAACAGAGGATCGAAAGAGCCAAACAGTATGATTTACACCAGGACCCCACTGCGGCCGATGCCAAAACCTTAGAAGATGGTATAACCAACTTGGTGACTCTATTAGAAAGAAACGGAATAAATCCAGAAGAAATTATAGATTCGCAGAAACTACAAAAAATCATTTCTATGGGCTAACAGGAAAAAAGAATAACCTATTCTTTTATGGACCACCAAGCACTGGCAAAACCATGATAATGGACTCCTTGGTGAACATGCACTTTAACATAACAAGACTTACAGGGTTAACGCCAAACTCTGCATTCAACTTTGCAAGCCTCATACATACAAACGCATGTTTCATGGACGAATGCAAGTTAACAGACAACCAGTTTGAACAATGGAAGTTACTGGCGGCTAGACAACCCATGTCAACTGATGTAAAATTTAAAAACCGCCAAGACGTGCACAACTGAATACTGTACACAGCAAGCAATTATCCGATATGCACATATGTGACAGTGACAGAAGCGTTTGAGGCGGTAGAAACAAGAACGCTAACATACTATTTTAATCAACCAACACATCACTTTACGCTAAATTCCTTTATATGGGATGCGTTTTGGGAAGTGTATGACACAACAGATACACTGTTTGCGTCAATAACATATTAAATATCATATATTCATAAGACAGTTATAAAATATTTAACCATAATTATAAGAATGCTTAATAAATAATCAAACTGACTACCCACATTGTATTATTAAAAGCGCGCCCTTACAAAGAAATAGTACTAGGGTAACATAAATAGAAAGAGACAACACACACAAGCTATAAATAACTAACCTAACCTAACCTTCTTCGAAACTACTGTAACTTTCAGCTCTTCGCTGAATTTACACGTCTCCATAAGATAAATCACCATAGAGTCCTACCACATTCACCTAATTATAATGGTAATATCGAACGTTTCCATTCCACTATACTTGAACATATCAGAATTTTAAAATTACAGCAAAAAGATGAACCAGTACTAAATCTTATGCCGTATGCTATTATCGGATATAACAGTTCGATACATAGGTTTACTAAGTGTAGACCATTTGATTTATTAACAGGCCACTTTGATCCCAGAGACATTCTTTTACTCAGCAATTACTGCAGCAGTATGTACAGAAACATAGAGATCAAATGAAACAGGTTAACCAAATTATTAATCATTCATCTTTAGCAAATCGAACCGCATTAATAGAAAATCGAAATAAAAACCGTGAGCCTGAAATAGAATATGTACCTCAACAGCAAGTATTTATAAATAATCCATCCGCTAACCGTCAGAAAATAGCTCCGCGGTATACTCAAGATACTGTTTTAACCGATTTACCCATTTATATCTACATGTCTAACAAACGCGGACCCATAGCCAAAGCTAGATTAAAGAGAGGGCCTAAACATCCTAACTTGTTACAGGATTCTACTATTATTGATCGTCCACGAGACACAAATATAATTTATATAGTAAAAAAAGTTAATACATATACCCCAAAATTTCGAGGAACCAGATAAACCAGCATATGTTCATCTCAATTCAATTAATTTAAGAGGACTACACAGCATCCAGAATATAATTACGACGAGCCAACCGGTACACCTCAGCAAGATCCAGTCCAATATCTTGTACCACACAACAATACCGTTTTACGCCGTATCGCTAAGTGCGGGAGCTATTACTGTAGCCATACTCAGCTATAGATATAAATGGTTCTGCAAGATATCCACACCAACCAACACTGAGAGTCATATTTATGCGGAACCTGAGAAAAAGGAAGAGGGACCGATGCGTGAAGGTCAAGCTCCAGCAACATTTTCTCTCAAGGTTCTGAAATAGTTGCTGATCTGCGGGTGGAGATGTTACGTGTTGCTGCCTAAGATAAGGCGCTGACGCACCACTCAACATTCAATCACGTACCATACGTCACCACGTACGAATATACAACCACATACCAGTACATTACCACGTACCGTACATTATCACGTACTGATAAAGGACCACGTAGTAATACTATGCGACGTCAGTTTATTACAGAGTATATATAGGATTAATTAATTATGAATAAACATACCATATTCTAACATCGAATGGGCATTTAGGCTAATTATTAATTAATATTATATATAAATATTAATTAATTAGTTGAATAATTTAATTGTAATTAGTCAACTAATTACAATTAGTTACATCTAATTAGCTGCCTATATTATATATCATCTATATATTATATAATTGACTGCCTTGGTGGTCCAGTGGTCGCAGTATGCACCTGCTGTGCACGAGGTTGTGGGTTCGATTCCCACACAGGACAAAACTTTGTGTGGCCCACAAATAGTTGTTGCTGAGTCTGGGTGTAATTTGTGTCCGTTAATTGTATGTTTGTAAAGTACCCCGCGACACAGAGCTTGTTCTCTAGTGCGGGAGTTGTCTTTTAAGAAAAAAAAAAAAAATTCTTAAAAAAAATTAAGTTAAATTCAATTTGGTTTCTTTTCGCTCCTCCGATCGCAGCTAACGTAATTTGCACATTTGTGTGGACGAGCAAATGTGCTCCACTAAAGCACGCAATACCTTGAAAAGATACAATCATAATAAACCACACAAGTGGGGGCTATAAAGTCTTTGTATTGAGTGGCGTTTCTGGATTTGCCTATAAAATAGAAATCTAAATAGGCAAAGAAAATGTGGTTTTACAAGGAGAACCAGATTTAGGCGCCTCATCTAACGTAAGTTCTCATCAGAAAAATAACTATGAAAAAAAAAAGGCTATTCTGAAGAATACGTTGCCGACGTTAACGGGATCGATATTACAACTGTCGCATGGAAGGACAATAAAATCGTAAATCTGGCTTCCTTTGCTGAACAAAAACCTGAAACTGATGTTCGAAGATTGGGCAAACAGAACTCGAAGTATGTGAGCATAAGGCGTGGTCGGAGAGTACAATCGCCATATGGGTGGCGTTGATCTTCTGGATAGCATTATGGGTATATAAACGTGGCCCATGCGACTGTTTTATGATTATTTGGATCTCACAATGGCCAATGCACTACGTAACGCCAGAAATAAACCACGCAAACGGACAGGTCGAGCGATACGCCCGAACCGTAGTCCGCATAGTAGCTAGTCATAAAGAAGGTCACTGGTCCGAAACACTATAGAAGCTACACTTAACTCTTAACATAACTAAGCAAAAGACGACACAGGCCTCTCCCCTGAACCTCATGATTGGAACTGACGCCACTACCCCAGTGATTCGGTCGCTTGTGCGAGATGTGGCGCTACAGGGATCTCGACCAAACCGCGAAGCACGAAGAGAGTTACGCAGAAGCCGTGCCATCTTCGAAGATCGAGTTACTTTGAAGCAACCAAAGCCACCAAGACGAATATGTGAATCGAAACAGACGCCCACCTGAGGTGTTTAACATGAATGATCTAGTTTTTGTGTTTTCACAGTCTACTGGCAAGCTGGACTCCGGAATGCGCGGCCCCTACTAGATCATTCGTGCACAAATACAGTCAATATGAGACGTGGCCCTTTTCTGCTATCTCTTGCAAGGGAATTAGTTTTACCCGAAATGAAATGACGTGTTTATAATGAGAGGATCCCACGTGAATTGCGGTTAACTATAGAGCGAGTTATTGGGCCTACTAATATGCCTGCTCCTTCACCACCAAAAAAACTATGGAAATCCAAAAACTGGTACTCGAAAGACTTGTGCAATCTGACCTAGTCGACTGAAAAGGCGTACAAAGTACTTTTGCTATCTATGCAAACAACCACCTGCCTTGCTTGCTGTCATTAAGTATGCAGTGACTGCAAAGTACGCCAGTCATTTTATATCAAATATATGTATGTGTTGTTAGTTTTTTTCTAAAGAAGTAAGAGTTACTAGTTTTGTTAAATTTTGATACTCATATTATTATGAAAAGAGTAAGTTTGTTTGTTGATTTTTGTATAAGTTTAAAAAAAAATTAGACAAGTAATTTCCTAAAATTAAGCAAGCAATTATTGTGATACTATGATTGAATATTGATATTTCTTAAAATTGAAGTGGTATTTTTTTCTAATTTCGAATATAGTTCCCTGCGATATCATATAATGTCATTAGCAAAAACTATAAAAGCTGCCATGCTTTGTACACTATATATATTTTTTGTAATTTTATACCACTGTCGTTTTAGACGTCACGTCGGCATAAGTGACACGTTTAGACCAGTTCGTCAGCCAAAGGTTAAAGACCGTCATCGATCGAAGAAGAATCTAGTAGAAGCGTGGAATGAAAGGTTCCAGCGCAACCAAGTTTGCCTGAAAGATATGCGAGGGCTACAAGCGAGTCATAATACGGCTTCAATAGACGGTGAATTTCTGGAAAACATAATTAAGAAACTACCAACTTATGTATCAAACTATCATAGCGCCAAAAGTAATGATATAAAGTTTCTTACAGTCATATCCGATATATGACTGTACCGAAATTATATAATTTATAGAGTGAAAAGAGAAATCACTAGTGATTTCTTACTCTAAAGTATTTGTCACAAAATTTAACCTGCGTACGAAACCCCTTAAAAAGAAAGCATAGGAAGAAGAAAAAGGAAAATCGAAGAAGACTACTAAAAACATATCGACAAAGCCAAATTTTTGCAACAACAACTCAAAAAAAGATATGAAACTGGCAAAAGATGATCCAACTGTAGAAACCTTTGATTTACAAAAAACCTTGCCTCTTCCGCGAATACCCACAAATGTTGTTTTTTATAAAAGACAGCTTTGGGTTTATAACCTGGGTATCCATACAGGCAGTGGTTTGGGCCGGGTGAATTAATATTAATTGAGTTGCCCTTTAGTGGTTCTGCATTATATTTGCCGCCATACCTTTCTACATAAAGTTTAAATTATTATTTTTTTCTCCCGAACTTTTTAACTCCCGCACTCCCTAGTGCGGGAGTTCAAAGGTTCAGGAGAAAAAAATACATTTTTATTATTGTTCAATTTTATCATTTCGACATACGTTTTGTACATTTGTCTATTTGGTCAAGTTTATCATTGGCTATATTTATCATTCGACATTTCTAGGGTTGGACAATATTATTATTGGACATTTTTAAGTTTGGTCAATTTTATTACAGGACATTATAGTTGGACTATATTAATTCTGGTAATTTTATACTTGGGTAATATTATCATTGGATATTTGGATTGTCGGATAATTTTATCACTTGGACATGCCTTCGGACATCCGTATTATTGGACGTTTTTCTTTAAAGACGTAAGTCGTGCAAAGGGATTTAAGATTCCTGGTCCCAACTCAATCAAGGGACAATTTTTAATTGTTACAAACACGCTGGTTTTGTCCGAAACAATGTAGAATGTACCATAACTTCAAATGCAGATGATTTTAACGAAGAAGACGACGTTCCGCTGAGCATTTGGGCGAGGGCTATTAATAAGCATCAGTTACCCATAACAAACGAGGACGTAGAACGTCACACGTGCGTCGACGATGCTGTCGCCACCTGTGAAGAACCGTCTGATGAAAACATTCTGAATAATATTATCGCCAACGACGCAAAGATAGCGACGGTGATGATGACGAACCAGAGGAAAATCATCCAACCTTGAGTGTCTGAAGCTCTGAAGGCTGCAGAAACGCTCAATCTGTTTGTTCAGACTAACTTTGATGATGATCTTATGAAAACAATTGTCACAAATTCACAATGCTGTACTAAGTTCTTACTAACGAACAAAAGTTTGTCAGCAACAAAAGCCCCCAGTTGCGATGCCCAGTGGCCAACAAAATAGATCTATTCTGTTGCAATCGGCGTGAATTCACACAAATATTTTCATTTTCATTGTTTATAAGTACTTTATTACCAAAATTAATAATTTGGTTAAGGCTTTTGTTTATTATTATTATTA
The DNA here is from genome assembly GCA_947095525.1 of Trisateles emortualis. Classification (NCBI taxonomy): domain Eukaryota; kingdom Metazoa; phylum Arthropoda; class Insecta; order Lepidoptera; family Erebidae; genus Trisateles; species Trisateles emortualis. The sequence goes on from OX352756.1 coordinate 1,360,503, forward strand.
TTAAATAAATAAACTCAACACTAAACTGCGACATGTTTTTTGCAAAAACAAACTCTCGTCTTGGCACTGTGGTTTAAAAATCCTGATTTTATGTCATCATGTTTTTAACCGACTTCAGGATATCAATTCGTGTGTATTTTTTTTGTTTGTTACCGCAGAACTCCGTCATTTATAAACGTAAACCTATTACCGTTTATTATAAAAGCAACATATATTTATGTCTGTCAATTTACGATGTTAACGTAGCGCTAGTGGCATTACTTTTTCTTTTTAAATTAAAACCAAAATGAATTATTTTCAAAAGATATACGTTTATTAATAGTAGTTCATCATAATTAGTTTACTACAATTTTTTCAAGTTCAAATAAAGTAGAACTACTAGATTTCAATTTTAAATTAATTGTATTTCAACTAATGACGCCATTTGCGTTTTGAAAACAAAATGGCCGACACAGAAAAATATCTGATAAAGTATTAAATGAATAGTCTCTACTAGTGTTTGACTAGAGAATATAGAATAAAATAATGTTTTAATTATTTTAGTGAAACCTATTTTTTATGCATGGTTATAGGTAAATAAATAGTATATTTTTTAGGAAAAAGTTGTTTATGTTTTATCGCTTTTACATTTTGCTTTATTTTATGCATTTTTTTTAGATATTGGAACACAACCAGAGCCAACTAGTTCCATGAATGAGCCAGCAGCAGGTTCTAGTAACAACGAAACGGGCTATGAACTAATAACATCTCAACGTGGAGGTCAAGTACTTATTCGCGCGGGTCATAAGTGTAACAAACATCGGAAAAACAAGGATTCTTGTGTTTGGAGATGTATATATAGAGACACATGCAAAGCAAAATTAATTATAAATGACAGTCATTCCATAACACGAGACGATAAGCATATCTATGAGCCCAATTTCGTATCAAACGTCGTATTAAATGCATCGAAGAAGTGAAAACTGACTATACTTTGCCTGTAGAAAGTGTGTTTCGACGGACTGTTGCTGGATTGAAAGATAAAGGTGTCGACCTAATTTAAAAAAATCCTTTATTTAAAAATGTTAAAAATAAGTTTTATCGACATCGGAACAAATCACTGGGTGTAAAAAAACTATGTTTTAAATCAATCAAAAAAGTGGTTGTGCCCGAAAATATCAAAAGATTTTTATTTGCTGATTATATTGATTCAAGAAACAGAATTTTGGTTTTTGCTAATGATAATTGTAAAAAAATATTTAATTCTAATTTGACTATCTTGTGACGGAACTTTTAAATTTTGTCTAAAACCATTTAAGCAGTTATACACTTTAAGTACATGTAGATTTAAGAAGTACTACAACACATACAAATATCATACCTGTGATGTATGCGTTACTAGCATATAAGGCCAAAAAAACATACGAAACATTATTTCATATAATAAAAAGCCAAATTCCTACATTTAATCCGAAATTAATTATATTAGATTTTGAGCTGGCAGCAATGTCAGCAGTTTAGTATACATTCCCTGTAATTACCATAAGTAGGTGTTTCGGGTTATTGGTATTTTTCAAGAAGTTTGTGGAGGAAAGCCGATGACCTAGGGATAACATTATCTCCACTAGCTCGAAAACATGTGAAAATGTGTACCGCACTGGCACGTTTGCCACAAGAAACTATTGACATTGCTACCAAGGAATGTGACTGGACTGGAATGGACATTGACACTTAATGTATAACCATATACATTAAGTGTCAATGTCCAAACGATGTAAAACTCGTGAAATTCAACGATTATTTTGTCGATACATGGTTTTACATGTTTTTGTTGAATCAAAGTTCTTTCTTTTTCACAAATGGTGTCGTAATAATATGCAGCACCATACTACAAATATGGTTGAGTGCTGGCATGCCACTGTGAATAAAAAAGTTAGCAGTAAACCAATCAATATTGTACATTTTCTGACCATTTTACAACAAGTAGATGATTATTACCAAACCCTATATAAAGGCTCTAATATAACTAAGAAAAAAAAAAAGAAACGTGATATGGACTTCCATATTAATACAAAACTCGCTGAATTGAGAGACGGGAAAATAAATATAGAATTATGCATCCAACAACTTACTGTATGATTTTTTAATTAATAAAAAAATATACAGTAAGTTAGTATGATTTACCAAAATTTGTACCAAATTTCTGATTTCTGATTTAAAATGAATATATGTTTTTTGTAATATTATTGTTTGTGATATAGGTGTAAGATTTAGATTTGTTTAATGTATACATAAATGGACCAAAGCCCGGATTAGTGATTTTCAATTAATGTTGATTTTTTTAAATATTATTGATTGTTATAGTGTATTTATATATTATTATATATATTTTTTATATAACTATACTTGTAAGTTAGAATTTTGTATTGTGATTTTTATGTTAGATACTTTTTGAGTATGTAATGTTGATTATTATATGTTATTTAAATCGAAATTTTGTTTTATTTTGTTGTAAACTCATTATTTTGCTACACTACTTTTTTGCACTCCAAAAGACTTTTATAGTTGACTGTACAAAATCAGCAATGATTTTAAGTGTCGTGCGAGTTGACGATAAAAGAAAAGTGCGCCTGCTGTGCACGAGGTTGTGGGTTCGATTCTCACACAGGACAAAACTTTGTGTGACCCGCAAAGAGTTGTTCTGAGTCTGGGTGTAATTTGTGTCCGTTAATTGTATGTTTGTTAAGTCCCCCGCAACACAGAGCTTGTTCTCTAGTTAGCGTTAGTAGTTTTTTAAAAACAAACAAACAAAAATACACAAAAATAAAACTCCTAGCCAAGATAAACAACCAAGCTATCAACGCACCAACAAAATTAATGATAATAATATGCAAATAAATGAATCCCTATTCAACTACCAAACAAAACCTCTCACGCACAACAAAGAAGCTCAAACTTCTATGGAAGGAAATGTCTACTGATCAACATCTAAATAGAAAGACATTACATGACACCAATACAGAAGCTACCAAATATAATATGAAGCCCGAACAAAAAAACAAATTGTAAATATTGAACAGTAAAAAAACCAAAGATTCATTAGGAACAATTGAAGCAGTCTACTCAGACTACGTTAACTATTGTCATTACATCAAGACCAATGGCGGAGACACCGCCAGAGATCTTCTAAGCGACATCGAACATAAACTGAACGATTACTGCTTGTATTTTATTGGAGAAAGTGAAATAAAAGAAGAGAAAGACTTCACAACTACAATACATACTATTGTAGTTGAGAAGCACTACAGAACACAAACTATACTAATATAATTACTTGTGCAGCCACATACGTCACAGGTGCCCCAATTTACAATTATAAAGTAGACATTTTTAATTATCTTATTTATGTGGACCTACAAAACAATAAATATGGCTACTTGTTTGACAGTAACCGTGAAATAAAAATATATTATATTATTATTACAAATGTTAAATAATATATTATATGATTATGACAAGTCTGACTTTGTAAATATAATATTTTTTTTCGTATTTAACTATTTATTTATATTTCACCAAATGGAACCGCCGGACGGGGGTGGAGGCTTACCTCCGGACAAGGTAAGAACGCTCAAAAGGTCATCAGATTCTGACTTACCGAAACCTGACGAGAAAAAAACCCGTTCTCCAGCCGAATCAATTCAATCCATTTACACAAAGCCGGGATATGAAACTGATTCTAAGTTAAAGTATTCCGATACGGACAAGGGACCATTTTCGGTGTTCGTATCCAAAATGGAACCCGATTCTACTTCTGGGCATTCCCTCAAAATACTTAAATTCGCTCAATTTCTACACAAAAACAATATCCACGGCATCAAGGAGGGAGGATCTGTTTACAGAAGTCTTGTTTTCTCGAAATGATCCAGCTGTGGTTTGGTTCTGGTTTATTAATATGTTTATTTAACAATTTTAGGTTTGCAAAAATGGGTCCATATTAGTATAGATGATTTGACATTTTACCTACGTTAGATTTTTACATTGACATTTGATATTTTTACTTTACACTTAATTTATTTAATTAATTCGTTTTTCATATTTAGGTTTAGTTAGTATAAATAAGTTTTTCTATATTATTCTTGTATATTATATATATAGCATTAATTTATGAGATTCTTATGAAATAAATTGTTTATTTATTTATTACCATTGTTTTTTTATGTAATTTTTATTATATTTTTTTGTTTTTTTAAACAACTCGGGAATCTTTAAAGTATTGTTTAAATTAACCATTATTTTTTAAAGACACTTGCCGCACTAGGGACTAAGCGGGGATACAAATTACAACCAACAAAGTTACCAAACATTTACAATTTACACAAAGTTTTATCCCATGTAGAAATCAATTCCACAACTGACTTAAAAATAAGGATTACTAACCAAAAGGCCAGTAAAGAACATGTTTTAATCTTTTTAATTTTATTTAATTTTGTATGCCCAAACTCTATTCCCTCAATCTCATAGTCCAATGGTAATCCACCACTACTATATAGAGATCAGGCGTAACACCAACACTCGGTCTTGATGTATCTGACTGCGGTCCAAGTATAAAATACACAGCGAGAAGTACGCAGGAGGCCATACCAAGAAGTGCTAAACCGAGTCATTCAAGCAAGAAAGAGGGACACAGAGCTATAAATGCTACAATAGCTCCTCTTTCTCGCTTGAAAGCTCAAGTCTTAACACATTATGATAACCCCCTGATTTGAAGAAGTAAAGTGTTCTGAAGTCTTCTCCTCTCTGATCTTCCTCAATTCTGAAATAAAGAGAAAATGTAAAATTAAAACATGTTTTTTTAAAGAAAACTTTTGCACTCAGGCACATGCCCTGTGTTGCAGGAGACTTCACAAACATACAATTAACGGAGACGAGTACATACAGACTCAGGGCAGCCATTAATGGATCACTCAAATTTTTATTCTGTGTGGGGAACGAATCCACAACACGTGGTGCAGTATCAAATGCCAAACCCCTTAGGCCACTGAACCAGCCGTCCAGTTCAGATGACACAAAATAAAGTATTATATAGTAGTAGACTTTCCGTGTGGTGACGGATTAAGAATACAAAATGTCACCACCCCTTTCTATCCCAAGGGTGTCATAAGAGTCGACTAAGGGGAGTAAGTCAGGCAGATAATATCCACTGCAAGAGAAGGAAAATTCGAAATAAACCCTATACCAATTCGTCTGGCCAGCGTGGTGTAGTAGGCTAATATCCCTCCAAGTGTATGGTGGAGACCCGTGCCCAGCAGTGGGACATTTATAGGTTGATATGATAGTAGTAGAGTGATAGTAGTAGAGTCATATTTGGGTACATAAAAGATGTTGTTTGAATCCAGGCACCTTCCTTACTTATTTACTTTGTTTTACTTGAATTCAGTAACTAGAATACAAGCTATTTGCCTGTATTGCTACTGGGCACAAAACACATCATAAAAATAAAGATTTGACTAATTACCTTTTCAAAGTCGTTCTCATCTAAGCCACATGATGTCCACTGTTGAGAGTAGGCCTCCGTCTCTGGCATATCTTGAGCTCGAGTGCAGCCAGACCTTCCTCGCAGTTCTGATCAGCTCACCTGTCCTAGCTGTACACCTACTTAAGTTTTACAGGGTGTTTGTCTACACTTGGCCACTCAGGTGGGCCCTTGTGTGTGAATTTCTTGTTGACTGTGCTGTGTCCTGTTAGGACGCCATGAGGTATGACCTGTATTCTGAGATGCATGGTACTGCTTTCTTGGTTTGCCTGAAGCTTTCATTGTTTTCTATTATACTTTGTGCAGTTGTAGCGTCCACTCCTTAGGCCAGGCTAGAGCCTGACTGTGCAGTATGTGGACTAGCAGCTGCACATCTAGTGGTGGATCATCCCATGCCGCGTCTCAGTTTGTGTAACAGCTCCATTGTTGCCTGGAAAAATACATTACATTATACATATGTAATATTACAACATACCCGTGGTAGCCAAGTGGGAAAGTCACCAACTTGAATATATGAGGGTTATTGAATGGGTATTTTAAACAAATAAGTATAACCCTGTGAATGGGTTAAAATAGACTTTTCATTAGACTAGGATCTGCCCACGCTCACTCAACCACTCACTACTTCACTAATTACTAAAGTCAACTAACATTTAAACATAAAACATTAGGAGGCCAATGTCCAGCAGTGGACTTTGTTTGGCTGATGATGACCACCAACATAACATATTTGTTAATATTAATCTAACGAACTTGTACTCTGTATCTGTGCCATGCCTGACTGTGGTACACCCAATGATAAAATAAAGATAGTTACGCTACTTTACTGAGTGGCATTCAGTTTTGTTTCTAGATTTCAAGTATGCATGTGATAGATAATATTGAAAATAATGTTACAGAAAGAGAGAGTGATAGATGAAACAAACCTGCTTATATAGTTACTACATATTATTGATGGTAACAATTCCACTCACTAGTGTGATATCTACATCGTTGTTAACATAATAAATGATAATCATTGATGCCAAGCCTGACTATACAGCAACTAAACACTGATTTATTTGTATATACAGAGTCCACTTACACTATTCACAATGGCAAGTAACAATTAGTTTAATAAACGGGATACAGCATCGGGTGAGTCACAAAGAGAATAAGACAAAGAAGAATTCGATAGCTACTGTTAGGCATTCGTTGATACCAAGACTACTATATTTTTATAAGTAATACGAAGTAGGTAATCGGGCATACGGCCCGCTTGATGGTAAGCCTTAAAAAAGCACTTTTCCTTTTATGTTATTGATTAAAATAATCACTGGATACTATCGACGTGGCACTCACTGTCAATATACATTTGACGCCATTACACTTTCACAAGAAAAAAAAATGATTTGTACGTATATTACGATTTAAATTGCAATAGTAGGTGATCAGATTCAGGAAGGTCTTATTACTTACCTAACACCTGCGATCGTGTTAACGTTAACATCAACGGTCACTCAAAGAAAAGCAGAGGTAAATCTGAATAATGTTATGTCACCTCAGACCAAGGTCTCAGACAGACTATAAACTAGGTATATATATATCATATCAGTCATTATCAGTCTGATATTTGACACTGTTGACAGTCTGAGTCTGAGACACTCTGACGGTGACTGGACATCTGACCATAGAGTATATAATTCGCGAAAGCTAAATTAAAGGAAGTTCGCGAAACACCAGATAAAATGAGATAAAAGGAAACTAAAGCGCTTTATACACGGTCTATCTTGCTGGACATCCCGCCAAGATCATGCACGATGCACGATGCAAAAACACCAAGAATAGGCTATACGTACGTGTTATGATACGATATTAATTGTATGCTGGATTTGCAATTTTGCACGACCAATTTTGCATCCAGTGAGCGCCTCCACCACTGCGAACGTCGTGCAGATAGACAGTGAATAACACGGACGTACGTCAGAGCGGCCAGGCGGCCCTGCATCGCGTGTCGTGCGTGTTTGATCGTGTATAGACTTTCTGTACAGCAGATTTAACATTTAGAGCCAAAACTTCTTATTATTGTTTTCCTCTCTTCTGCTGCTGCTGACAAGTCTGACAACATCAGAAGAACTTCCATTTTTTGAATTTTTGATAAAACAGCTTTCATTTTAAATAAATTGAAACACGTCCTCTCATTTAATTCGTTCGATTTAATCTGCTCATGTTTGATATCCAGCACCGCGGCCTTAAACTGACGTATAGCCGTGGTAGATAGCTATCCGAGGTATTTTCAGGATCATTAGAATATAGGAAAGAAACATATATGCTTATTCGGAACGGAACTGACTCTTAATTTTTCTGTCAGCAAATGAGTTTTGTTTTGTTCTTCGCGGCTTTGATTGACTTTTTACTGAAATACTGAAATATTCCACTCTGTTTGAAAAAGTACTTTAAAATGTTAATTTCCTAATTAAAAAAAAAAAAAAAAAACTACGTGTGCAAAATAAATAAGTTTTCTTGCCATTAAATTACATTAAAATTTAAACTTTTTTTACGCCCGTGAAAATGCTGACCGCCATATTCTGACGTATTTATTGTAGTTTCCTACTACAATATCAGTGAATGTGTTGTAAAATTATAGTTTAATAAAAAAAACCGAGTAGTGTCGTGGGACACCAGATAGGAGACCCTTATTATAAAAATATTAATATCAAGTTTCATTCGAGATATAAAGAAAATAATTATTGGTGTATAAAAAAAATATTATGAAATTTTATTGATAAAAAAATACTTTACAGAAATATCTACACCATTTAATTTTATTCTCTCATTCTAGTAATTCATAAAAATATATAATAAGAATGAATGAATGACTCCCTTTACTAGTGATCGCCCGTGGCCGAAATTCACTCTTGTCCACACCACAGTACTAGTATTATATTATCTGTGACCACAGCAAAGACAAAAGAGTACCTTAAAAAAACTGTGAGTCGAGGCTGACAGTGATTGCTCTTGTCATTTTTAGGCTGCCGGCAATCGGCATCCATTTTTGAAGGATTAGAACAATTTATTATTTCTCTTTAGTTTAGCTATAGAAGAGAAAAGAGCACAATAAAGGCAATGGATTTGCGACTGGATATATTATTATCACGGATTCACGGGATAAAAATGTAAGTAGCAAACACTCCATCTCTTTTAATTAATACCTAACTATAGTTGTCTACCACCCTCAATAAAGCACCCTGAAAATTATGCAAAATTTTGCATAATAAAACCTTATAATGTCATTTTGAAAATTTAGCAAAATTACATTATATGGTTTTATTATGTTTTGCATAAGTATAAAGTATAATTCTTAGATGTTGTAAATAAAGATATACTAACAAGGAACCAAGTAATAAGCCATTGAAAACATAAGATTATGCTATGCCTATTTCATTATGCCAAATAAGAACCAATGCGCATGGTTCTACTTATTTAATTGAAGAATAAAAAATGGCAGGGACCATGTGGCATGGTTCTTATAGTAAAAACTATTTTAATTATTAGTTAATATTTTTAGGTGACTATGAGGCCGAAGAAAAATTGGGTTCAGAGAGTTGATTATTAAATCGTGTTACCATATTTACTGAGTTCAATCAAAAATTCCGCACAGCGATCTCCACAGAAGATGAGCGGAGAGATTTGTCAATAACACAATTCTATTGGTTGTTTTAAAAACATCTTCTCTCCCCTCGTCTCGTCTCCGCTTTGGTGTAGTCTCGGCCTGAGGCATGGATCTTGTTAGTTTATTGAAAAACTGCTGTCAATGTTGTTTGATAACTTGTCACAGAAATGTTTTGTTCTGTCAAAATTGCCAGATCATTTAGATCTTTACAGGGTCTATAGAAGGTTTATCTTTGAAAGCTTCTGTGTCCTTATCTTGATTTTGTACTTTGTGTGTATTGGTTCCTGTTTGCATAAGTAGGTATGATTGATTCTCCGATCTCGACGGCTAGATTGATGTAAGTAAACTTTGTAATAATGGCGGATATCTTTTGTTTTGTTAGTGCCGGAAGCGGGGTTAGCACCAGTACCAGCTACAGTCTACCTCCATGAAGCACTAGGAATATGGAACATCTGCCAGGTGAGTCTTTTTTACATATTTTTATCATATAAATAAGAATGTCTTAACATTCGTATACATTGAAGATATCATGAGTGTTACTTGTGTCCGTGAATTGTATTTTTTTTTTTAAAACAACTCCCGCACTAGAGAACAAGCTCTGTGTTGCAGGGGACTTTACAAACATACAATTAACGGACACAAATTACACCCAGACTCAGAACAACTCTTTGTAGGTCACACAAAGTTTTGTTCCTGTGTGGGAATCGAACCCACAACCTCGTGCACAGCAGGCACATACTGTAGCCACTGGACCACCAAGGCAGTCAAATATGCAGGTGTATGTCTGTAAAGTCCACCGCGACGGGACTTGTTCATATAAAATTTTTCTTTTAAATAAAGGAAAACATTCAAAAGGCAATCTCTATCACATTGACATTAATAATTAATAAATTGATATTTCCTATTATACTAAACATTAATTTCATAAGATATTTACATGAATAGTAACACCTAAACTCTACTTATAAATCTATAAATAAAATATCTAATGGAGTCGCAGTTCTGAGGAAAGGTGCCTAAGAGACTGGCCACATTGCCACGCTGGATCGCAAGGCATAATACATTCACCCAAGTAAAGGCCGTATACAGCAAACTCGTGATACAGTTTGTTGACACTAGGACCTCATGGTCCTACGGTTACGACCTCTAATGGCTCAAAAATGTAGGTCTCATCTGTATGTAGGTGGCTATGGTATTATTCCTTTACTATAATTATATCCCGTGTGTGTAGTTCTGTGTGCTCCTGTAATGGTGAAGCTCTGGTGCTATATCACTATGTAACTGATTATTCACCATTGTATTGGTGAGGTATATTAGACTGTATGTTTGTTACTACCTATGTGGCAAACTACCTTATGGCCCACCTGCTGATGTTAAGCAGTTACCATAGCCTGTTGATGTCTGCAACACCAGAGGAATCATTCAAGTGTTGGCAACTATGATTTTACTTGATGCTATGATTTGATTGAGTAACAATCACCTTGTGTAGATGATTGTTACTCAATCAAATCCATCCAAACATCTATTAATATAAACTAAAATATAATATGTTAATGTTCTTATAATTTTTTCTTATATTTTCAGAATGGCATACTGATGGCAGTATCATCATCTTCAGCCCATCACAGTCCACAGCTGGACGCAGGACTCAAGTGTACATCCACACTTGGCTCGGTCATCAGTTTCTCGCATCCAGCTGCTTCCAGTCACTTTGCGAAGATCATTACTTTGACTATGCGTTTCTACAAATGCCAGTCTTAAGCGGCCTGTAAATACTACTGTTAAAAAATACTTGATGGGAGATGTTATTAAAGAAAGTAACTCAGTCTATCTGTTGCCTTTTTATGAAGCGGCTGAATGGATTGTTATGAAATTTTGTCAAGGGTATAGATGGTATCCCGACTAGACAGAGTAGGAAGCAGCTGATCTGACTGTCAACTACGCACAGCGAAAGCAAGAAGTGCAGAGAAAAACAAAAGAGAAAATTGAAAACTGATCTGTTTGTCTAGTGATTATGACCCTGACTGCTAAGCGGGAGGTTGCTTATTCAATTCCCTGGACAGAACTTAATAATGAATCATCATGAAATGTTGTTCCAAGTCCGGGTGTAATTTGTATCTGTTTGAATAGTTCCTGCAACACAAAACTTGTGGGTCTTGTTTTTTTACTTGTTTATATTGTGATTATTTATGTAAGAGTCAGCACTGAAATATATACATATGTTTTGTTTTGTTTTTTTTTTTTTTTTATACTACCAAAGTGGCAAACAAGCATACGGCCCGCCTGATGGTAAGCATGTTTTATTTTGATCTGCGATCAGTGCTTAACTATGCGCAGATGTTTTGCATGGTATATTGTCTAGTCGAGGGGGCCCTCCAGCGAGGACATCTACTTCTTATTTAGGGTCATTGGATCAATTGTATGGATATCCTGTAGTTTGTAATTGCAGTGTCCTTTCTTTTTAAACATTCAGTTGGTCAGTTCAGCTGCATGTTTATTTGGATGATTCTTTAGCCAGGCTCAGTATTGTTTAGATGTTATCATGATTTCTTCCTTCACTGTGTTCATTTTTAGGTACCTACCGTAAAACGGGGTGAATAGCAATGATTTTCAATTTTGTCCTAAGAATTTGTTGTCTGTAACTTATATTACATTTTTTTATCTCAAATGATTTTATATCATGTCCGGTGCTATAAAGAAAGATGTCCGTATGGATTGAGGAGCCATTTTTCGTAGCTTAAAGAATGCAAGAATATTTATATTATATGTGCGTAAAAGTGCGGAGGATGTCCATATTCGCAATATGGACGTTGTAAACAAATTAACCTAAGTTTTCTTTGTATTTAATTTTCTTTACCATGTAATTATAATTATTTCATCTACATTCTTTAATGCAATAAAGTGTTATTTTCAAAATGTTAGAGGTCTTAGAACAAAACCTAATGATTTTTATTTGAACGTGTTGACATGTGATTACGATATCATTGTTTTGTGTGAGACATGGCTGGCAGGCGACATATTGGACTCGGAATTATTTTGCGATCGTTATCGAGTGTATAGGCGCGATCGTGAAACTAGCGGTTTTCATAATAACAAATCTGGTGGCGGTGTGTTAGTGGCTGTATCTATACGTCTGTGTTCTTCTCGTCTATCTATTTATGAGAGTAAATGCGAAGATGTCTGGGTTAGCGTGGATATATGCATAGACAGTCGGCCAGTGAAACTTTTTATTTGCGCGGTATACATACCTCCACCCGTACAAAAACATATTTTAGACCATTTTCTAGATAATACTAATAACGTGTTAGAACACTCCAGTGCCACATTATTATTAGGCGATTTTAACCTTAGCAGCATTGAATGGATTGGCACACCGTGTTCACCTCTCATGGCGTCTATCAATAAAACCGGCCTTTATGAACAAAAATTATTAGACTTTATTTCTTTGAACAATTTAGATCAATATAACTGTATTCTCAACAATAAGAACAAAATTCTTGACTTTGTGCTGGCAGACGTGTCATTGAACAGTATTAGCCTTGCTGAAAACCAATTATGTAATGTGGACGCATATCATCCGCCTCTCGCGTTTCAAATGACGAGTAATATACGTGAAATAGCCTTGCACCCTAACGATGAGTATTGGGAGAGCCTCTTTCTATTATTTTTAACGAGTCATTGCATTCAGGTCGCTTCCCTAGGGCGTGGAAAGAAGCACGTGTCGTACCTATATATAAATCTAGTGATAAATCTGTTGTAAATAACTACAGACCAGTGTCTATCTTATCTGTATTTGGGAAGGTTTTTGAATCCATCGTCTATCCAATCATCTCCTGGCACGTTAAACATTGTTGGCTGAACAGCATGGTTTTATTAAGGCTAGATCAACGGCAACCAATCTCGCTTGTTTTGTATCAGATGTAGTGGATGCTGTTGACCGAGGCTCTTCTGTTGATGTCATTTACACTGATTTCAGGAAAGCATTCGACAAAGTCAACCATAAAATACTGGTTAGTAAATTATATAATTATGGGATCACAGGTAAATTGCTTGAATGGTGTGAATCTTATCTGGTCAGCCGTTTATCAAAGGTTGTGGTAAATGGTTTTATCTCTGTACCGTATGAGACTTCGTCAGGTGTTCCTCAGGGATCCCATTTAGGACCGCTTCTTTTTAACATATTTGTGAACGATGTGTCATCCTGCTTCCTTCATTCGCACATATATTTATATGCTGATGATATTAAAATTATTAAACAAATTGTCCAAGCTACTGACACGTACAAACTCCAAGATGACCTTGATCGCTTTTCCCAGTGGTGTATTAGTAATAAGATGTTACTCAATACTGAAAAGTGCTACCATGTACATTTCTCAAGGAAAAAAGGACCCCATTTTCACGAATACACGATAAATAGCCGTGTAATTGAAGAGAGGGAAGTCATTCGTGATCTTGGAGTATACATAGATAATAAGCTTCGTTTTCATACTCATGTTGATAATACAGTAACAAAGAGCTTTAAACTACTCGGGTTTGTTTTACGTAATAGTAGAGAATTTAAACACGCCTCTAGCAAAATTTCGGTTTTTAACTCTCTTGTAAGGTCAGGCTTAGAATATTGTAGCGTAGTTTGGACTCCCTTCTACGAAATACATAAGCGTCGCGTCGTCTAGAATCAGTTCAAAAAAGATTTTTGTGGCATTTATCTTTTCAGTGTAACATGGCTAAACAATTACCTTCCTATAAGTCGCGCTTAAAATATTTCAAGCTCATGAGCTTGGAAACTCGTAGACTGGTCCTTGATCATCTCTTTCTCTTCAAAATTTTAAATAATCACTTTGATTGTTCTCATTTACTAGGTAAAATAAATATTAATGTGCCTTACAAACTAGTTCGTCTATCCAGATATCAGCCTTTCTCTGCTAAAAGTTTCAAAACTAATTTAGGTCACTTTTCTCCTATTAACAGAATGCAGTTGCAATACAGTCGTCTGTCACGCTTACCTGACCTTATTATTGACATGTCTTACCCTCTAAATAAATTTAGATCTGTATTGAATGACGCGTTGAAATGAGGAAACTTAAGTTTTTCTTCAGTTACTTACTTACTTATTGTATTTAGTTATTGCTCCAATATTATTGTATAACGCATGCCGTGGCAGCCTTTAATTAAGGCAACACTTTACCACGAATCTCCTTTGTTTGAATTGTTTTAATGTTTATAAGTGTATGCTTTGTTGGTTGTCCTTAAATAAATAAATAAATAAATAAATAAATTTCTTGGTCTGTACTTTCAGTGATTTTTAAAAATTGATCATCATAGTAAAAGAAACGCTCATTCATATAATAATGACATCGATAATGACCAAGACCGCCTGAGATCAATGATGGAATAACTTCAGATGCGCCTATTATTTTGAAGGTTTTGTTCTTTAGGTACTACTAATGGTTAAAGGGACATAAGACAAGGAATTCTTTTCGGTCCCATTTAACCCTTTAACGTGCCGAGGGAACGGGAAAAGGCGCAATAATAAAAACACATATTGTTAAATTGTTATAATAGACAAGTTTTGGAAAAAAAAAAATTCTTTACCCTTAATAGAGCATGGCTAAACTGTGGATGTTTTCAAAAGTTTCAAAGCTAGTATGTAATTAGTGGTACATACAGATTTAGGATTTCATATCAGTATTTTTTGACGTATTTTACGTCCTGCTCCCCGGCAACCCCATTGTTTATTTTCCTGTTTATAAATTATGAATACAGTTGTACGACATGTGTACAGTCTTTGTACTTACTTGAAAACATTTGTACCTTAAAAGTTTCCTTTAGGCGGAGTAGGTACGTCGAATTCGTAAGAAGTCAGTTTCTCAATAGGTCTGTTTCTCTTTAGGTCGGATTCTGAGTAGGTCAGTTTTTAAAACGTGAGCTATGTTTTAGTACACTCGTATACATAATAGAATTCATACCTACCGAGTACCGACCTACCTATACTGACTTTTGTGATGTATCTACCTATATTTTTCTGCTTTGTAGGTACTACATACTGGTCACTCGAATAAAACTTATAATGATAAAATAATTTACCTAATGTCAATGTCACGGTGCTAGCTGCCAATAAATATACATATTTATTCATTTATTTATTATTTATTTTACACTTTATTGTACACCACTATATATTACATTAAATTTAACTTATGCTACAGAGTACAGTACAATGGGCGGCCTTATCGCTAAAAGCGATTTCTACCAGGCAACCTTTGGATGGAGATATTGTTGGTAGAAGTTACTGGTAGTTGTTGGCGTACTAAAATTAAAATATAAAATAAACTGACTTAACCAAATGTACAATTTTTATAATACATACATATATACATACATATAATTAATTATCATGAGTGTCACTAAATTAACATAAAAAGAGATTAGAATATTACATAATTATGGAAAGCAAAACTAACGATTTTCACGACGAATTTAAAGTTATAGAAACTCATAAGGGCAAACCCTGCATTTTATATAAAAATTACAAATATTGTTTTCAAATTGAAAACAAAAACTCAATTAACTTTAGGTGTTGTGAGAGAAAAGTGTGTAGTGCTTCAATGACAACTGATTTAAAAATAACTACAATATTGCGGGAACCCAAAGGTGATAAACAACATACATGTATGCCAAATTCTGAAAGAAATGCAGTAGAATTGGTAATGCATTCCTGCAAAAAGAAAGTAGCTGAAACTTTAGCGCCCGTGCAGCCCATATTTGAGGAATCAATACAAAACCTAAAAGGAATGTGTCGCTCCATAAACTTACCATCGCTTTCATCCAAAAAAGATGCCCTATATGCGGCTAGAAAACGAACGTTGGGCACTAATGGGTAACGTTTCAAAACATGCAAAAATGTTATTTTTCCAAAATTAATAAGTGAAAACTTTTTAGTTTATGAGAATAAGGATGAAGAAATATTTGTTTTTTGCTCCGAATATTCAAGAAAAATAATAAAAAAATGTTCTAGATTTTTCGGTGATGGTACTTTTAGGGTACCTAGTACCATTACCTTTCTACCAACTGTATACATTTCACGCAGTGTTCAATTATGAATCACAGTTTTGTCGCACAGTTATTACCGTTGTATATGTACTTTTGGGCAATAAGTTGGAAAACACATACATAAGACTTTTTGAAATATTGAAAACTGTACTTGAGGTGGACATTCAACATTTCAAATCGGACTTTGAGATTGCTACAGTGAATGCAGTAGGTATCAGTCATTTATCCCTCAGTAAAAAAATCTGGTTGTTATATACACTACGTTAAAGCTATTTACAGGAAAGCAAAAGATGTAGGCTTATGCAAAGAAAGAGCTGAAAAAAATAATTACAAAGTTAATATCCTGTCTACCGTTACTTCCTACTGAGTACATACCGAAGGAGTGGTTGCATATACTATCAAAGTCGGAGCACATAAATGATTTTGATAATTTTCAAAAATATTTTGAAAATTACTGGATGAAAATCATTACGCCGTATATTTTTGGCTTCTCTGATCAAAAATACAGGACAAACAATAATATTGGAGGTTGGCATAACAGATTAAACCGAAAATTAAACCAAAAACCAAATGTGTTACAATTTTTGTACACTTTAAAAAAAGAATCTCAACATTATGACATCGCAATTAAACAAGCTAGTGTACACAAAGAACGGAAAACGCCTCGACAAGTGGACCTTAAATATGATAAACGATTATATAATTTAACTAGTGATCTAAAACATGGTAATATTGAAGTACATGAATTTCTGAAAAGGGTTTCCTATTTAAGTTATGACCGACAGTTCAAATCTTCAGAAACCGTTGAATCTGATTTAGAAACTGATACGACTTCCGATGCGGTTTCTGAGAATGAATCTGAAAATTCAGACACGGTTTCTGATGTAAATACATTGAATTTAATTAATATATTAGAATAGCAGAAATGCTTTCCTGTAAATAGATTTAACGTATAAATATAACTCATAAATTTAACGGATAAATGACTGATACTGTATTCATTGTAGCAATCTGATTTGAAATGTTTAATGTTGAATGAATTGAATTTGAAGTGTTTCTGATGTAAATACATTGAATTTAATATTGTTAATTAATAAATATTTAAAAAAATAATTATTTCCCTACCGTAAGTTAAAAGCATAAATAAAAAAATGGATATTATTAGGTACGTAGGTTTATTTATGGTTTTAACTGTACTTTTGCTTGACGTTTAAAAAACTGACCTACTCAGAATCCGACCTAAAGAGAAACAGACCTATTGAGAAACTGACTTCTTACGAATTCGACGTACTCCGCCTAAAGGAAAAGTTTAGCGGGTACAGCCAACTGAATTGTGGGTTGCTATAGAGCATCTCCCTAGCAACCCCAAGTAATTTTCTTAGAAATTTTGCGTACTAACCTACCTATGACGTAAAGAAGTTGTTGAAAGACAATGTACTCTTTTTTTAACATGGAATGAAATGTGTATGGCCCTTCCGGGGCTACTACAACGATTTCAATTTTTTTTTTTTTTTTTTTTAATACTACTTGTGTGGCAAACAAGCATACGGCCCGCCTGATGTTAAGCAGTATCCATAGCCTATAGACGCTTGCATTAACAGAGGTATCACTTGCGTGTTGTCAACCCATTTTTTTACACCAGGGCTTTAAGATGGAAGTAACCCTGGGATAGGAATACGTTTGTTTCAAAACGCATTCCTAAATGAGCGCTGGAGACCTGTACTCACACACAGGAACACAACTACACCGCTGTGTGTAGTCATTTAGCTGTGGTCTTCTGTAAGGTGGAGGTCCTTCCCCAGTCGGGCTCGCTCGCTAGTATGGTGCCCTACCTCTCTTAAAAAATTTCGGTTCTAATAACCGAATTTTTTTAAGAGAGGTAGGGCACCATACTAGCGAGCGAGCCTAAGTAAAATTAATAGCAAATTTGTATCAAGCTCTTTCATATAAAATTGGTGGGCGTTGTGTGGTAAATAAATTTAAACTCTATGTTTACATAAATCGTTGTTATTAGGAAATCAACAAAATAACATTTTTTTTTGATTGGCAAACAAATTAAGTTTGAACATAAATTAACAAGTGTGATTGAAATGATTTATTTATTTTTGTTTTGTGCACCTTCGTCTTAAGATCATCATAACAATACCAGTTTGATCCCGTTTTACGATGAGCTGTATAATGACCCAAACTTGTTGTATTTGTTGGAGGTACCCACATACTCAATAACTGATGCAAGGTCATACTGTCTATTTGCTTTAAGAACAATAGTTTTAGGCACTTCCTCTATTGTTACTGTATCAACTACTTCAAAGGTTATAATGTGATTAGATAAATCATATGTCATGTTTACTATGCCAGAACAGTGTTTATTAATGCACTGAACAAATTCATCACTCAACATAGAGTTTGCTGATGATTCTTTAGGGACTATGGCACCACTATCAGAGTGGCTTCAGATAGCCCTTATTGAGTACTGCTCCTTCTGGTATTTCGGGTATGGGTCAAGCAAACGCTAGAGTTCAGTTACCGAATATATTTCGCGAGAACCCAAAGAGAACCGTTCGCCCGGACCAGTGCGCAGTAACTGTCCGTTGAATGCATACATCACGCTTTCATT
Source organism: Trisateles emortualis (assembly GCA_947095525.1). Lineage (NCBI taxonomy): Eukaryota > Metazoa > Arthropoda > Insecta > Lepidoptera > Erebidae > Trisateles > Trisateles emortualis. Next base: position 1,379,337 of record OX352756.1, read on the forward strand.
CAATTTGCTTATCTTGCACTCTGCCTTACATACTTACATGTGTCCCTACACTACTTCCCCCAAAATTTTACAAAAATTTTGCTTAAAATTAATACCTACACCTTAATATAAACCATGTACCATGTTGTATACAAGTCGTAGTACACAAAGTAAGAATACACAATAACATAAAAGTATAAAAGAACATTACATATTGCGATAAGCACTGAACGTCTATCACACCATAACAACTCACGGTGGTCGGCCCATATTACGCATACTCGTAATTAGCTTGAGTTGGCTGCTGTGGAACCGTGCGCGTCTCTATGCGCGTCGGCAGCCTAGCCACAACACCGGATGCGTTGTTAATCTCTTTATGAACCATTTTCTTAACACGATTACGAAAATGACGACACAACACGAACACTACTATTAGTAAAACTGCGGTTGCCATGACTGCAAAACCGATCTCGTACTTCGTCACCTTTGACTCTATCGCGTTATTTTGGGCTATAACAACTTCTTCCTTGCTGTAAGTTTTGCCCATGGTTGCTAACTTAAAATATTCGTACGTCAATACCGCTGCAAAATATATTATTAAAAAAATGCTAACACTATTTTACTCAGTGCTTCTTGCAGTATGTGTAAATATAGGTACATAGATCAGCAAAATCAAAGTTCATTCACTTGCACGTAAACAAAGGTGGAATTGAAAACTACAAAAATGTTTTTATTTAACATTTGAATAAAATAAATGTAAGGAGCAGAGTCAGCTTAATTACTATACTAGTTATAATACAGGCTGCGGTCATCCATATTTCAGGAGCCGACTTTTAAGTATCCCGTTTGGCGATACAAGACTTAAAAACTACGCTTAAGGGTAGTTGCCGTAACTTCCGCTCTGCAATAATTAATTTCACCATAAAGGCCGGCAACTTCCGTTACGGCAACGCCAGATAAAATAATAATACAGATCACCTACTCATTAAACCTCGCAGGTGGTTTTATAATGCGACCGCTGCGGCTTTTCTTTACCAGAGGCTCATCCATACGAATCGGTTGCGTTATAACCGGGTTCGAATCGACTTTTGTGTCATAATGGGAGTTATCTACTATGGAGCCGGATTGACTAACATTATGATGTTCATTTAACAAATATGCTGGTTTAAGCCTATCAATGGACACGCTAACTTTCCTGTTTGGTAGCTGAGTTATGAATACTTTATTTTTCCTTTCTAAAACTTGGTAAGGGCCATCATAGGTAGGTGTTAAAGGTTTCCGTACGGCATCGTTACGAATAAATACAAAGTCAGACTTATTTAGATCACCATGAATAAACAATGTACGTGAGTCTCGCATGTCCCGAGATACCGGTTTTAAATTGTTTATTGTATCCTTTAAATGCTTTAAAAGCTCATGATCATCACCGCTTCGTTTAGTGGAGACATTGTAAAAGTCCCCTGGTAAACGCAGCGTTTGGCCGTACACATACTCTGCGGGACTAACGCCATTGTCGCTCCTACCTACTGAACGTAACCCTAGCAACACTGTAGACAGTTCGTCAAACCAGGACGAGTTGTTGATGAGACGAGCAGTTAACGCTGCCTTCATGGATCTATGCCAGCGCTCTACAATACCATTGTTTTGAGGGTGGTATGGTGTAGTGCGCAATTTCCTTATACCCATGTACTTCATTAATTGCGTGAACAACGTGCTCTCAAATTGGCGACCTTGGTCACTCGTCAATCTATCAGGACAACCGAATCTACTAATCCATGATTCATAGAATACTTTGGCTACGACTTCCGCAGTGATTTCCTTCACTGGGATGGCTTCCGGCCATCGCGTACATCGGTCGATCATAGTAATAAGGTACTCGTGCCCTTCTTGTGATGTTGGTAAAGGCCCCAATGCCCTTTCGGCGCACAATGGGGATTTCTCAAATAGTGGATTTCTCAAAAAGGGAATTTCGCAAAATGGGGATTTCTCAAAAAGGGGATTTCGCAAAATGGGGATTTCGCAAAATGGGTACGTGTACACTTAGCTACCAAAAGCTTTCCCTTTCGGCGCACAATGGGCATTTCTCAAAAAGGGGATTTAAAATAAAATTGCTTCATTTTGAACATAACGTATATCTAATTGAAAAACACAAACTGAAAAATTGCTTCACTTTGAACATAACATAATATCTACTTGAAAGCACAAACTGAATTAAATTAATCTTAAAAAAAAACTTCCTATAAGTTTTACAGCAGTAATTTCATGTAAACTAATTGTTTCAAAAATTTCCTGAAAGATAAGGTTCCCTTCTTTAATTCTTTAAGAAGCCTCTTGTATTTTCGGTCGAACCTAATTTCCCTAAACCTCCTTTTTTTGGAATGCAAAAGGTTAAGTTTTTTGGCTTGGTGTTTCGCTTCCGTTTTTAACTTACTTAAAAATAAATAAAAAGTAGGTTTCGATGGTAGCAACGAGTTCAGGCGTCTGTGCCAACCTTCCAATGTATTATTTGTACGAATTAATTCATTGGCGCAGGACAAAATTGACGCTGGCATTTTCGGGTACCATTGTGCTCCAAAATAATCGATGAACTTAGTCATATTTTTTGTATTTGGGGCAACGTCTAATAGTTTTAACCACCACTCTGAATAGTACTCTTCTGGAACTAAAGGCACGTTAGAAGCCATTCTTACTATGTTCCTCTCTTTTGCAGAAGCCAAGACCTCAAGTTGCTTTGCCTTTTTCCATACAGCCTTACTAAAGTGGTAGTAACAAAGAGTGACTTTGCATTCTGGAAATACTTTTTTAATAGCATTTACTTGTGCCAACTCACAGTCGCATTTGTAATAATCTATAGATGCTCCGATCTTTTCTTTGAATAATGTGAACAAGCGGACATAAGTTTCTTCCGACTTGTTAGGTAATAGGAAAAAAACAACAGGAATAACATTAACATAATCAGTATCTGTCTCTTTGTCCATGTTTAACTGTAGGGTAAACAATTGGTAGAAGGGAGGAGGCACACGTTTAAATGTTCCATCCCCAAAATATCTACCTCTGCTTTGTTTTAGAATAGTTACTTTTGCTGCCTCTGTTGAAAACATCAATATTTTCTCCTTATCACCATCAGTACTTAATAGAAAATCTTTTGCAAAAAAATTTGGTACTTCCACTTCTTCCATTTTGGTAAATTTTATCTGTTTGCAATTCAAGAACTTCTTTCTTTCTCTATAAAGAGAGTCTTTTTTGGAACTAAATACAGGACCATCATTGATCTCGTCAAAATTTTTTTCAAAAATTGCTTGAATTGGGCCAAAATTTGTGCATACCTCCTGCTTGGTTTTATCCATTTTTATCAGTATTTGGTTTGCTTCCGCGTTAGGGACACACAAATGACGACTTTCTCGTTTAACTGTATCGTTATCAAGAGTAATAGATGCATTGCATCGATTTTTGTTTGTACAAATCCATAAAGTAGTTCCCGTCGCATTTTTTCTCTTAAAATTATAATGATATCCATCTTTTAAAACACAATTCCGCCCTTTTTGATTTTTAACAATTATAAAACTCATAATGTCTACAATAAACCAAAATACGATGACAGTTACAATCACACAAATACTATTACACTTGACTTGGTTGACTGTTTAGTAACCAGCCAGCATCAACAAACAACTCTACATCTTAGAATCAAATGAAAACTGCTTCGTCGTCATCTACGAGTGCATCTAAATCTATTAATTTTTAGAGTGCTGGTCATTTTTCATAATTGGTCATTAGTCGTACAAAGGAATAAATGTATGCATGACTTTTGAACTTGAAAATATTATGATAACTTGATTATGGATGACATTATTGCAATTAAGATTATATATAACTAGCTGCGCCCCGCGGTGCTACCTGCGGTCCTACGGAAACACTACATGTTTTTATTATACTTTATATCTCCCCATTTCGTTACTGTACTTACCATTTATCAGTTATGTTATGCTACAAGAAATATACAATATTATTAGAGCCGATTATACTTTATATCCCCATTTTGCGAAATCCCCATTTTGCGAAATCCCCTTTTTGAGAAATCCCCATTTTGCGAAATCCCCTTTTTGAGAAATCCACTATTTGAGAAATCCCCATTGTGCGCCGAAAGGACTATATGCCACTGCGAACCGAATACGTCAAAGTTCATTCGATTTGCTTGACAAGTCCGTTGAGTATGCGTTTAAACGTATAAACGTATACGTTTTTTTGCAGTACAATCGACGTGTGAATGGATCTATGGACGTTGTATAGTCACTATTTATACGTTAAGACGTATACTGCAAAAAAACGTGCAGGACAATGCCGTGTGAACGAAGCCTAACAATGTTACCGCTAGTTAATAAATTCGATTGATTATCTAATAATTTTTGTGCATTTAAATCAACTATCAACCTATGATGGCGTAAAAAATCAGCTCCTATGATAGGTTGTTTTACATTTGCAACGATAAAGGTCCACTGATAAGGTTTATTAAGATTAAGATTTAACTTTAAGTGTTTTGTTCTGAATTTCTGAGCCATTTGCTGCATACAATTTAAACATATTACAATCATTTACATTATATTGTTTTTTTGTTATCGGTAATACAGATACGTTAGCACCAGTGTCTATTAAAAAACGCATACCCGTGTTGATGTCCTTGACACATAGGCGGTGGTTTGACGCGTTGATGCAGGAATCCGCCGTTGACTGCACCGTTGCTAGTTTTCCGCCTCTCGTTTTCCTACAGCTGCCGCGCCACTCTTCCAGTTACACGGCTGTATGCATTTAGTAGCCTTCTTCCCGAAACGAAAGTGGTAGAAACACATCCAATCCGCCGATCTCCTCCTGTCTCGCCGACGCTGCGAAGAATTGTTCTCACGCCTATCCGGTGACTGCGATCGTGATCGAGAATTGTAAGGTTTCTTCCAATTCTGTCTATCTCTATGCATTTCGTCGATTCTTTTACCGAGCTTTGATATCTCCGCTACCAGTAGATCCGCGCTTGACGAAGACGAGCTGGCAGTGACTTCAGAAATTGCGTCGCTCGGCTGTGCTATTTCCATGATCTTGTCTGCCTGTTCTTTTAACTTCTTCAGATCCGTGACCTCACTGATGGACAAAATGGTACGTGCCGAAACTGGTAAGTGTCCCATCCACATGATGCGTAGAGTATCTTCGGGAAATTTACCCCTAGCCAAGTCCTTCATTCTCCGCAGTAGCTGTGACGGTTTCTGGTCTCCCAGATTAAGTTCAGTCAACAATTTTTGAACTCTCCGAGTGTCCGACTCTTCGTAAACGCTCAACAAGCGTTCTTTGTTTCTTTGAGTTCTTTGTGTAAGGTTTTTCATCTGGTGGTTCCAACACTAAATCTGATACCTGTTGTATATTTTCTTTGCTCAGCTTCGCGATTACCAGGTTGAATTTCGTCTTCTCCCCTCGTTTCTGGTCTGCCACGATTAGCTCAAATTGTGCAAACCATAGCCGCGGTTGATCTGTCCAGAATTCAGGAATCTGTGTCTTGATGGTAATCTGAGCAAGATCACTGTCTTCAGACTTCACTGGAACTGGTGCAACTGGTGGCGTCATTTTACCGCACATTCACAAATGCACACGTGGACAAAGTCACAATAGTTCGCACTTACTAAGTCTTATTGTTGTATATTTTCCGTAAAACGTATGTAATTCGCGTTCGGGGTCACCACTTTAGGGACTATGGCACCACTATCAGAGTGGCTTCAGATAGCCCTAATTGAGTAGGTACTGCTCCTTCTGGTATTTCGGGTATGGGTCAAGCAAACGCTAGAGTTCAGTTACCGAATATATTTCGCGAGAACCCAAAGAGAACCGTTCGCCCGGACCAGTGCGCAGTAACTGTCCGTTGAATGCATACATCACGCTTTCATTCAATTTGCTTATCTTGCACTCTGCCTTACATACTTACATGTGTCCCTACAATTCTAAACCTTCAAGGCTCTCTGTTAAAACGGCAAAATTGGCAACAATCTTTCTATTCTATAGTCACAAGTATTGCACTTTTTAGAGAATTTCGCACTACTGTATTCGTTACGTAAAATTGACTCAAATATCTTAGTGACATTACACTGACAATCATAAATTGTCATATTGCCTTGGGTAGAGAGTTTATCACAAAATTCTATAAGAATATTTGATCTAAGTTCCAATACGTCAACATCCAAATCGTTAAGAGATACTGCTTTAACCAATGCAGAGAAATTAGAATTTATTGTATTGATTTGTTCAGCTAAAACTTTATTTTCTTTATAGAGGACAGCAAATGATTGCAAGACTGCATCAAATGCGCAGGTATTTTGTAAAATTATGTTTTTCTGTCCTGTTCTACTAATGTTCCCGTTTGGCATCAAATGCACATTTATATTTTATGTTACTTTTGGGTTTGATTGACTCAATTAATGGTTTTGGTTTATTATTTTTAGTATTTTTATTTCGCCAGTTTTCCTCACACTTAGGTTCTGCAATAAATATAGAAGTATCTGTGAAAGATGTTTCACTATCATTTATGCACTGTATTTTAGGTTTTGGTTCCAATAAATCAATGACAGAATGCCGACTTTCTATTTTCTGAAAAATCTTAGGGTAAGAGCATTGTGCTGACTTTAGCTCTCCCGATAAATACTCGTTATGAATCATAATAAAACTATCCACTCGCAGAAGTCCACTTCTTGAATTAAGTAATAACTGTTTGATATTCTTAAAGTAGCTCTCTACGTTACTACTAGAAGCACTGATGTTTGATTCTGTGAATGGAGGCAGCATTAGATTAGTCCAAAGAGGTAATCTTTTCCAAAGTTTCTTAAAACTTTCAATAAATGTAGGGAAATAGTAAACATTTTCATAGATTGTCTCATCACAAAGGTCACTGTACAATGTTTCTTTATTTATTATATTGTCAAATTGAGCAAGAATCGGATTTTCTTCTTCAGAATGATCATCATTTTCATCAAATGTTGATCCAGCTCTATTTGCATCGTTACAAAGAGTGCAATTTTACACAAATTAATAAAAAAAAAAGAAAATAAATTACTAAAGACTAGATGACAACGCTGTACACTGACCAAGATTGGAAAAAAAAGAAACACGATATCACATACTCCTTGGTCGTTTAGATTAATGTATGACAGAAAAGTCAACAAAGTTATTAAAAAAAAAATACCAATAAAACATTTTACATAATTTTGGGCCCTATTATATAATAAAGGTTTCCTATTATAATTTTCGGGTAATAAAACTTACGTGTTACGAAATTTTCGTATTATTAAATTTTCGGAACATGAAAATGTTGAATTATAAAATTTTCGGAACATGAAAATTTTGTATTATAGAATTTTCGTATCATGAAAAAAATAAAAATACAGAAAATGGAAAGAAAGTGGAATTCATACATACTGATCCAATTATTTAGGCTAGCTGTGACACAAAATATTAAGGCAACCCAAGTCTTAAAAGAAATTTTAAAGACAAGTCTAATCCAATTGCTGCATTGGGTCTCGTGTGTGTATTAAGGCTTTAATAATGTCGGCTCACGGGCCTAGCAGTGAACATAGCGCACCTTTAAAAGAGAAAAAGATTCCACAGTTCTGCAGATTTCGTCATTTGTCAAAAAAATTAAACATAAGAAGTAAAAGACATTTCTTATTGTCTTCTTATGTCTCTATCATAGTTTTACAGTACAAAGTCTTATTAAAATTACGTTTTCTATGCGCATATATTGCTTTCTTTGTCATACATTAACCTCTCACTCGCGCGATATATACATTTTCCACTAAACACTACACTACAGATTTGGCTTCATTATTCTGTTTCAGGTTAATCAGTCTTGTCTTGTTCAGGTTTAGCAAATGTTTTATGTAAAATTTCTTTACACGCATGTCGACATTTTTAAAACACTTAAGTCCGTACAGGGTTTTTATAAAGTGTGACGAATCAAGGCGCATAATACAAATCGGTCGAATTTCGGTTTGCTTTCCTAAAAAAGCAAAACAATGATTTAAGTAGGCTTTAGTTATATCAAATGTAGTGAATGCTTTGACACAAGCACCAATCAAAGCACTCGAGTCATCAGTAGTTACTTCTATAGGTTTTGGCATAGATTGTATCCATGTCTTTAGCCAAAAGTATATCGTCCCCGTAGAGCGAAAATTAACTAACCAACACTTGGTGACTTTTGAGATACAGTTGTTTAAAGTTTAAAAAAAAAGAAAAAAATATAGCTTTTGAAATGGATACACAATCAAAATGTTTTGACTGATTTTAAACAGGGTTTATAATTTATTTTGTATCAGTTTTCACTGGTTTGAGATAACGCCTCTAGATAATTAGTAAATTAGTTGAATTCAAGTTAGTTAATTTTTGCCCTAAAAATTAAGATGCAAGGGGTAACTTAACTGTCTTTAGTGAATTGTTACTGAAATATGCTCTAGAAATCGAATAATTAAGGTCAGTTAGGTATTTATAACTTCAGATATAGTGTAAAATTATCTATTTAATTGATTTGATTTAACATGAAAAATATGTAACTGTTCCTTTTGCTTGTAATAATTAACCATATGAGATCAGAACGAACCGTAAATAAAACAAAAAATAGAATCAAAACGTGTATTCATTACTAAAAGTTGAAAATTAAAAATAAAACTTAAGTTTCCTTCCAATTAAAAAAATAATAGAAAAATAAAAAACAACCGCTGGTTGAGATGAAGAATAAAAATTTAAATAATTACAAAAGAATATTCTCGTCAAATACTTCGTTCTCCATTTCAGGCCCACCAACTCTGTCAACTGCCGTTTTATTTGTAGGAAGTGAATGATACCATGAGTGCAGCTCATGGGGAATTATACCTTTAGTGCATAGGCTTATGAGGTCTTTCTTTTTTGCTTCTGATATGGGAAGGGCACTTGAATAAACCTTAGGAATAGTGAATTCTTTTAAATGTGTTACTAGGATCTCTCTGTTACCTCCATCAGAGTTAGTATAAAGTTCTTGAGTAGTTTTATTTCTTTTCCTAGTACGTACCGGTAAATCTTCTTGCCTCAGAGCATCCAGTTCCAAATAAGGTCCTTCATGGGAGTACCGAAACTGTATAATACCAGGAAGCTTCCTGTCAAATCTCAGACATTTAATTTTCAACCACATCACCTTATCGCCGTTCTTATCTTTATTTATATTTTTGATGAAAGCCTCATTAATTGCTCTTACGTCAAGCATGTCTTGATAATGTAGTTCTTGAATGTTATATGGTGGTGCTGAACTCCTCTGCCGCTTAGATCTAGCTCGCATCATTATAGACTTCCAATCAATCATTGAGTAAACTGCTGAATGGCGCTGTTCCTTTTCAATTGCGCTGTGCATGGAGTCCACTTCCATGTAAGTATGTCCGCTTTCTAAATATTTTTGTTCAAACACCTCCAAGGAGTTATCTGACCGTTGAATCAAATGAAGCAAATATGCCGCTATAAATTTGGATGCGGTTTTGACCTGCACACGTATCACTATACATTGTAATTTCCTTGACAGTACTGGGGATTTGTGTTACCCACCAATCTATAGCAGTTGCTATTTCTACACTGCCTCGCTTGCCATTAATTTCATTCCATAAAATGCAATAAGCATCGTTAGGAGGTTTTGCTGTATAAATTGTATAGTTCTGCACGTTGAGTTTTCTAGTATAATAAAGCACTCCGACGTCGCTAACCGGAATTTGCAAAAAATTTGGATTGCATATCTGCTGTGTGGGGTCATTGATAGATCGCTCTTTGTCAGCTTGTTTGGCTGCTTGACATTCATTTTTTCTTAAAATATGATCATCGTATTCTTCTTTTAAGTTTTCTAGTCGACCTGAGCTCTCATAGCGCGTGCATATTACGCATAAGTCCTTTTTCGGTTTGAAAAATGACAGATTAAAGTTTGTTCCAAAAATTCTTTTATAAACGAATAGTGAACATGGTATTTTACCTTCAGATTCTAATGTATTTTTATATAGCTCATACATTTTAGCTATAGATAATTACCATACTATTTTTCGGATGGTTCTAAGAATTTAATGTTTTCGGGTGCTGCTTTTTATGATCTTCGTTATAAAAAATCTGCATGTTACAAAATCGAAAATAATATCTCTATTATGTCGGTGGAATTGGTTGCAATTTCAGAAGCAATTGCGTATAGCAATAATCTAAATTTAGGGAAGGTAGTAATTTTAACAGATAGTAAAAGTGCCCTTCAACATTTGGCTCGATGCGCCTCTGGTTTCAGAGGTGTTTCGGTAGCCTACAAGATACTTGATTATATACATAAGTTTAATCAAAGTGGGAGATTTCTGAAATTGCAATGGATTCCATCGCATGTTGGTCTATTAGGCAATGAGGAGGATGATCGACTCGCAAAGATCGCTACTACAGATGGTATACCGATAAGCATTGAACCGTACCACTCAGAGGTTACAAATAAATATAAAACAATATCTCATAAACTCTGGAAAGAATTTTTTAACGAACGTAGTAAAGAGAAAGGGATATGGTACAAAACGATACAGTCGGAACCTCCTCGTGTGCCTTGGTTTGTTAACTCTTATTTAAGTAGGTATTTGTTAAAATTAGCTTTTAGACTACGTTCCGGTCATTATCCGTCGGCGAAGTTTGCACATCTAATGAAAAAGGCTGACTCTCCGAATTGCCCGTCTTGTGGTAAGGTAGAAGATGTGCAACATTTGTTGATGGAGTGTGTCCGGAACGAGGTAGAGAGGGAGTCGATGCTGAGAACGCATGGCGTTGATCGCAGGGAATTAGGACTTGCACAGAGTGCTTTGAGTGAGCCAGTATCAGAATTAGCCCGGGCATTCTACAAATTGGTGACGCAGATCCAGCACCGACCCCCTATATAGTATTAGATATTAAGAGTAAGTTATTGTTTTGTGTACAATGGGTTTGATATGCTTCCATTGACGGAAAAACCCTAAATTAAATTAAATAAAAAAAAACCCTATGCAGTAAATTACCTCTTTCTCTTCGCAATATTTACTTTCCATTTTTCTGGGTCTCTCTGTCGTTTTCTAGTGAAACCGTTATTTACTATAACTGGATTAATGTCCATCTTCGTGATTTCAATGAAATTCCTTTGCTTTTTGGCTTAAAACTTAAATAATTCACATAAAACTTTGAGAAAAAACGTTAGAAAAACCGGTTTGATGCCATCTTGCAAATCAGCCAAATGAACGCCTGTGATTGGACGAGCGCAAAATTTGCCGCGTTTGTTTCTCATCCAACCTAAAGGTGCGTACGGATTGCGCGTACCCTGGTACGCGTACTCAGTTTACGCGTATCCGGAACGCCTAGTCCATACCTGCAGCTACGCGTTCACTCTTGGGGTACGCGTACCGCGCGAGCCAACTCGCAGCGCGAGCCACCGTCAGTCGGTTTTTGGTCGCGCGTCAAAGAGGACGCACGCGGCCGGCTACGCTATATTTGGACGGCAAAATGAATAAACACGCGTGTTCTTCGAGTTTCAATAATGAAAATATTATTAGATTGATTCAACTTTATGAATTTCACCGGGTCTTGTGGGATAGCACACTAACTGATTATCGAAATAACGATTTACGCCAAGATGCATGGAAGGCAATTTCAAATGAACTGAACATTCCAATAGGTGAATTAAAAAAAAAGATGACAACTTTATTAGCAACTAATAGAAAAGAAAGGAGCAAAATCAAAAAAAGTTTAGTAACAGGATCAGGTAAATTTTTAAATTGTTTATTTACGCATTTTATGCATTGTATTTTCGCATTGTAAATTGACATATTTATATTACCCTATATACTTTTTTATCTTTTTTTTTTACAGGAGCTAATGATGTATATATATCGAAGTGGTTTGCATCTGAATATTTTACTTTTCTAAATGACAAGGACAAACCAATGCCAACAACGGAGACTACTGTAAGTAATTACGATTAGTTATTAACGTTATTATATTTATACTTACCAGCTGCTTTATGAGGCTTTTTCAATTTTATTATACATATATTACGCGCGTTAAATAGTGTTTGAAACTCGGTACGGTGCGCGGTCACACAATCGGCCAGACGCCGCGCAAGCGCCGCGCATGCGCTCCGCACACACGCCGCCGGCGGCGTCCCTCGCGCTCCGATCCCGCGCCCGACTCCCGAGGCCAGTCGCCAGTCGCCAGTCTGAGTCGCGCGCGCCCGCTCCGCACGCAAGTAACGTTTCAATCGATTCCGCGGCTCTTGCTCGCTCCCGCCAAAAGTTTTGTTTTTTATGTATGTTAGAATATAGTTATAGTTCCAATAGTTGTACAAGTCACTGTGCGCTAATAAACTGTTTATGTACTCTAAGCGTAGTGTCTTTCACTGAGTACAAACCCACGCCACCACCATCATACATATTATTTTAGCCTACGTTAATCCGTGTAGTTAGTACACGTTTTATATAATATAAATGTCACATTAAAACTTAGTGATTATTTTGCCACTCAAGGGGGGCATTATTAACAAAGTGTTCCGCCAGATGTAAACGTATATGAGTAGGAGTATTGGGCGATCTCCTAGGTACACTGTCTAAAGGAAAAAAAGAAGTTAATTGCTGTTGGTCTTGTCGCCATGCACCTGGAACAAGCTCTCCTCGCTGTTCAGAGTCAAATGCATTCGTATGTGCGTAAATATTTGATAGTCTGCTTTTTCGTAAAAAATTGTGTAAATAAACAGTTGCCAATACAATTTTTGTAGCTTTTTCCGGTTCCAAAAGCATTGGTTTTCGTAGTACTCGAAACACCGAACTCAGTATCCCAAATGCATTCTCAACTACCCTCCTTGCTCTTGATAGACGATAATTGAATATTCTTTCAATAGATCCTCTTTCTGGATTACCCGAAAAGGGTTTCATGGTATATTCACTGAGGGCAAATGCTTTATCACACAGAATTATATACGGTACCTTCACATTGTAAGGAGTTTGTAGTATTTCAGGATTCGGTAAATTTAGGCTTTTGTTTTCAAGGTTCCGGTACAAGGAAGTGTTTTTAAAAACACCTCCATCTGATATGCGCCCTTGACATCCAACATTTACGTACATAAAATTGTAATCAGCGTCAACTAATGCTAACAATACAATGCTAGAATATTGTTTATAATTGTAAAATTCCGTTCCACTATTTAATGGTGCTTGAAGGCAAACATGTTTGCCGTCCATTGCGCCTATTGCATGAGGAAAGTTCCACTTTTCTTCAAATTCTTTTGCAACGGCCATCCATTGATTTTCAGTCTCGGGTAGCTGTAACAAATTATTTCATCTAAGTTAAAGTTTTTCTTATTTTATTTTTCAGATAACTACCAGCAACAACACACAGAATGTGCATGAATCTATATCAAATGATGAACAATTAGCCAGTGATTCTGCCTCAACCACGCAACAAGTACCTAGTGATTTGACTTCATCCACACAACAAGCACCTAGTAATTCTTCATCGTCCATACAACAAACACCCAGGAATTCTGCCTCAACCACGCAACAAGTACCTAGTGATTTGACTTCATCCACACAACAAGCACCTAGTAATTCTTCATCGTTCATGCAACAAACACCCAGGAATTCTGCCTCATCCACACAACAACAGCACAACACATCATTCAGAAATAAAAGGCGCCGTAATAACGATGACACTGCCACATTAACAGAAGCAGTGGGATTACTCAAGCACAGTGTACAATATCTATCCAAGGAAGAAGACTGTTACACTTCTTTTGGGACCCACATTGCGTATGAATTGAAAAAATACGACTCGCGAACATTTACACTAGTAAAACATGCTATCAATAATGTTATATTTCAAGCTGATATGGGCCAATTACCTGGTCAGTATGGGTATTATACCGGTGCCTATTCAACGGATTTAACCAACTCTATCTCACGCCAAAGCAATTACAGCGACACGCCAATTCCAGCACAAACTGCACCTACATCAACAGCGGAAACTCCAAAGGAAGCGGAGGATAATCAAAATGAAATTTCTGAAATATTACGTTACGTTCAAGAACAAGAAGAATAATTCAGAAAATTCTTAATTATAATTTAATAAAACTTCTTTAAGTACTTAAATTATAATTTTCTAAAATTTTAATTATCATAATAAATAAGCAGATAAACATAAACGTTTTTATTCATTAACTCACCTTCACATGATCCTTGAGAGCCTTGATAATTGCATCACATACTTCAATAATAATAGTAGATATGGACTGTTTAGATATGCGAAACAGATATTGTAAACTTGTATATGAGTCCCCGGTGGCCAAGAACCTTAACGTCACGGATAGCCTTTCTCTGGCTGTGATAGCTTCTCGAAAATTAGTATTCATTTTTTTTATTTCAGGTTCAACCTTTTCAAGAATTATTTCAAAATCTTGCAAACTCATTCTCACAAAATTTTTGTCCCCACTTTCTTCATAATTTATATCTTCCATTAGCCTATTTCCACACTGTAATCTTTCACGAAACAATTTTTTCATCCACCATCTAGGTTTCCGTTTGTTTCTCTTTTTTTTATTTAAAATGTGTTGAATAATGACTAACGCCGCAGCAGTGGTGGTGCACGCAACCGCTAAGTTTGTCGGAGTCATGGCGAATGACTGGGGCTCGCGGAGCGCTCTGGATCGATTGACCTCGCGTACAGGTTCGCGGCGGTCCGTACAGGAGCTGTACGCGTATCCAATGTACGCGTGGACAGTGTTTCCCAACTACGCGTAACACAGGAACGCGCTATCCGTACGCACCTTAAGAATGCCATCTTTGAAACCAAATCACATTTTTTAACTGAATTTACAACGAAAACAGCCGCATTTGATTGTTATATGTCAAATTAACGTGTACAGTTTTACTTTTTTAATATGGCTACATCAATAACTCCAATACGATAAAAATGACAGAATGCCACCTTTGATCCTATACGACTCAATTAAGACAGTTTCGGTTTTCCTTATCTAGGGTAATAGCCTCTTCAAGAATACCAATACCAAATATTTCAAATAAACTTAAATTTAAGGGCAAAAACGCAACGTCCCTTTTGATTAGGCTGGACTGACAGCACGTGAATACTTCTTTGTGAAAGTTGCACTGAAAAAATATCTAATGAGTATGTGCTCAAATATGTATGAAATATTACACTGGCAATCATATGTGACTTGGTTCCCTTTATCAGACATTGGGCTAAAATGTTTTGAAGCGATTTGTGCTCTCATTATATAAATATCTTCATCTGTAGATTCAATGTCACAGAAACACTTTATATATTGTGGAATCAAACCCTTTTCAAAAGTGGCCACCATGTCTCGAATATTCTCATTATTATAAAATCCTATACTCAATAAATACACAATTGAATCGAAAAAGTATTTTTTAAGGCTGATATTGTTATTATTTAGAAATACAGGACGACATAAGTTGCCATTTTTTATCAATTTAACATAACATTTTGTTTTTACTTCACCAATTTTAGCTTCCCCTCTCTTATTTTCAATAAAAGAGGGTTGGTCAAAAAATATAGAGTCAGTATTATAAGATAAAGAAGAATTATTAGATTTAATGTTTTTGGCCTTTTTATAACTTTGAACACGTTTTCTTTTTCTCGGTGTTTTTTTTTTTGTGGGTTTATTTTGTTCGTTACGTCTTCACCCGGATTAGTGAGAGAAGTTTTCATTAATCCATATTTTTTTGCTTTTGTTGTGAAAACTTCAGAGTTTTAAAATAATTTTCTTTCAATTCCTGATGAGCATGGTGCTTTATTTTTTGAATTGAAATATGAACATGGTAAATTAGACCACAATAGAAGTCTTAATATTATTCTTCTGAACGCTGGAATCAATAACGGAAAATAGTATAAATTTTCATTATTTTTTTGGATCACATTACCTTCATTTTTAACAGTTTTAATAATGTTGTCAAACCAAAGCGAAAATGTTAAGTCCTCAACATTATCATCAAATTTGTAAGTATCATCCCAATTATTATTATCATTATTGTTGTCCTGCTGCTCGATCTCTAAATAAATCGATAAATATCGCACATCCCTAACCGCATGCAATTTTTTTTAAACAATTAATACAATATGAAGATTTAACATGCGAATTATTACCTAATTACAACACAAATAAATACAATTTTAGATAATAATAATAAAATTAATAAAGCAAATCAGTAAGTATTAATAAAAAAAAGTACTTTACACTTTGTTATCATTGTGTGGTCACACTACTCGGTGTGCCTTCTTGGGATTAATTAAAATTGTGTTATCTCAGCTAAAAGATAACCAATACATAATTTAAGTTCATGTTTATTTAGTAAAAACTTTTTACTAAAAAGTGATATACTTAGGTTTCTGATATTCGTTTTGCTAAACAGTTAGCACACGCATAATATGACTGTGGGCGTGTGGTTGGAGGGACCTCTTTATGCATTCGATATCTTGAAATTGTGCACATATTTTATCTCCATTTCATTTTTAAAAAATATTTTAAGCCCTTAACTAAAACGACAAATGGAAAAAAGTACAATTTTATTGATTTAGTTCGATATTTTTTAACTAAGATGAATATTTTTTTTGTGTGGACTGAGGGACCAAAGTTTTGTCATTGTTTGTTGTTTGCTTTTAATTTGTAACGCTTTGTGATACATTATTTAGTAAATAGACTTTGCTAATTCTTTACTAAACGTTTGAAATCACTTTACCTTCTTTTGTAAGATACTTACCGGGATCGAGATAACAGAGTGTGAGAACTGAGGGACCGCACTTTAAGTGCTGGGGTTTTTGATATATTTCTTTACAAATTCCAAGATTCGTTCTACAATTGTTTTAAGACTACTACTAAATCCTTAGATAGTTATTTTCAAAATCCCGGTATGGTCCCTCGGTGCACACACACACACACACGATAGACTGGCTCTAACACTAAGATCTTTGGCAACAGGAGATTCAAGCCTTCAATACACCTTCAGAATTTCCAAACAGTCAATCTTTTGCATAGTTCCAGAAGTTTGTGAAGCGATTATAAACGCATTAAAAGAAAACATTAATGTGAGTTTTTACATATTTTTATTTATTTTATATAAGAAGAAGAAGAAGAAGAAGAATTAGAAAATTAAAATAAAATTCTAAAATTAAAATTACACATTTAAATCAAGTCATCCCCTCAGTACACTATTCAAATCAGGTCATTCACAAAATCTACATCTTCATATGAAGTTTGGGATGATTCTGAGGGAACAGGTGAAGTATATGGAGCAGTAGTGTAAGGCTTCGTTCACACGGCATTGTCCTGCACGTTTTTTTGCAGTCGCGGAACGGATAGCCGCAGTTTCCACAAAGTTGGCATAGTGAGTAGACGTCACTGATGGATCCACGGTTGGTTGTACTTTTATATTGGTATCGAAGGCGCCAACGGTCTCGCCGACAAAATAGAAGGTGTTGGGTACATCCCATTAATCAAGAATCTGTGCGAACAATAACATTTGAAAAATTATTCGAAAATCTTAAAAACGATGAAAAAATGTTTTTTAATTACTTTCGAATGTCTATTGAAAGTTTTGAAAAGTTATTAACTCGACTGGAAAATTCAAGCCTACCAAAATCAAATACGAATATGCGGAAATGCATTAGTACTAAAATGAAATTAGCCATCTGTTTAAGGTGAGTACACAAATTATTAAAATTTGACCAATTTTACTATAGTGTATTCGTGTTTCGTATTAAAAGTCATTGTAATCAATATCCGTGTAGTTAGAATAGCAGGATTCGACAGAGGCCGGACTTTGAAGAGAATTTTCTGTAGTTAATTCTACAGAGGCTGGACTTAGAAGAGAAGTCGTTGTAGTCATGTTTGTACTAATAGAATTTGTTGCTTCTTGTATATTACTATTTTGGTATTCTTGAGTAAAATATCCTCTGTGAACTGATGAGAGATTGAAAGACGACGATTCACGAATTTGGCGACTGTTTTTAATTTTTTTCATTAATTGTAGCACGCCTATTTGGAATTCGAGTACTTCATCATCGTCATACTTATCTAATGATGGCAATATCCCATTAAAAAATGAAAGATGCCGATTGGTTGGTTTAGGTTCGTTATTTGAATAAGAATCCATAAATTTCATCATCTTCGCATCTACGGGATTAATCATATTCTTTAGAGATCTTTTAGGTACACGATTAGGTATTGGGCCCTTTGCCGCCATTGTGTCATGTGTCTCTATAGAGTTTGTTTCCAATGTTTCGTTTCCTCCCTCAGAATTATTTTTTGGGTTTTCGTCTTCTGTGTTATTATCGGATTCCGTGTTGTTATTTTCGGTAGTAACATTATTTATTGTCTCCTTAGGTTGTATTACTTTTTGCAGAAATGATAATTGTTTACTATATACATAAGGCTTTGCTGTTTTGGCGCCACTTCCTGAGCTTTTCTGATCTTTTATCTTTCTAAATGATCGATTATACTTATCTCTTATATGAGTCCACCGTTGAATAATCATTTTAGCTGTAAAAGACAAACATGATAAGTAATACGGTACATATACAATTCTTTTTTCAGGTATTTAGCATCGGGGTGTTCTATGAAAGATTTACACTATTCATACAAAGTTGGAGTATCGACTATAAGTGGTATCATCTGGGATGTTTGCTGGACTCTGTGGCATGTCCTTCAGGGAGAATATCTTCAAACGCCTGCTACAGAAAGTGAATGGATGAAAATAGTGGAAGGTTTTGAAAAAAAGACTAATTTCCCTCATTGTTTAGGTGCAATTGACGGGAAACACATAAAAATCTTAAAGCCTCCTCATAGTGGATCCATGTACTTCAATTATAAAGATTATTTTTCAATTGTGCTACTTGCGGTGGTTGATGCGGAATATAGATTTTTATATGTAGACATAGGATCATACGGAAAAGATTGTGACTCATCCATTTTGAAAAATTCCGTCTTATGGAAAAAAGTTAATGATGGTTCGCTGAATATACCCAAACCAATGCCATTATCAGAAGGTGGAGAAAGTACACCTTACGTATTTATTGGTGATGAGGGATTTGCTCTACATAATAATTTACTACGCCCTTTTGGAGGAACACATTTAGAACACACGTAAAAAAGTCTTTAATTACCGCCTGAGTAGAGCAAGGAGGTACGTGGAGTGTGCATTTGGTATCTTAGCGGGAAAATGGAGAATTCTACATAAGGCTATTGATGTTTCACCAAGTTTATTGACAGAAATAATAAAAGCATGCATTGTATTACACAATTACGATCGTAAAAATGATGGACACAATTTTGAAGATGTGGCAAATCCTCCATTATTTGAAAATATCCAAAGTACGTTAGTTCGAAATGTTCAAGCAAACAGCGTAAGGTCCGTTTTTGTCACTATTTTTTATCAAAGGAAGGATCACTCCCATGGCAAAATGAATATATTTAGAACTAAGCAGAGTAAGTTAAAATATGTTGTAACGCAATTTTTATTATTAATAATAAAATATACATACCTAAGGCTTGTCTTGTTTTTTCTTCCTTCGTCTCAAAATTAGGATCAATGTTTACCATGATTCCCTTCCAAGCCGCTTGAGTTGCGACGCGATTTTTATAAAGTTCCAAAGTTTTATCCCATAAAACGGGATTTTGTTCCACTAAAGAAATTAGTAGTTCGTTATCTATAGAAGACTCCACCGCCATTTTAAATATTCAACCACATCAAACATAAAATACGTGCCCACCCGTTCAAAAGACGCTCTGGTACTAAACGCTTCTTCGGTTGCTATTCGATAAAAAACGTATGACATTGTGCCGTGTGAAGGAGACAAAGCTATACTATATGCCACTGCGAACCGAATAGAATAGAATAGAATAGAATATCATTTATTCCAGTACAGGGCACACAAGAACAACTTGCAGAATAGCCATGAGAATACACAGTAAGAACAATATCAAAATAAAAAACAACAAGAACAAAGATACAAAAATAGACATTGTGCTGCTCTGCAAGCCCATACTGGAAAAGGTCACCATCTCAGCATAAGCTAGGCGCAAGCACCTAGCGCTGGTTTTCAGTTGGCAACCTTAAGTGAAGCACGGACAGGGGTATCGAGGGGAAAATATATAAAGATGTGTAAATAATAAAACAGTGTTACAAAAATAAAATATACTTACATACAATAATAAGAATATAACTATATAAAGCGTATCGGTAACTGCTATGGAAGGCCACTGATCTGTGAGAAGGTATATTCAATTGCTTAGCACAGCGTCTACTCTCACGTTCCCGGTTACTTTTGATCCATAAAAAATTATATAATATTCATATTTAATTATAAATTATTTAGATATAAATTATTTCGATATAAATTAAATTAAAGGTTTAAATTAAGAGAATATAAAATATTAGAATTTGTGAAATTAATTATATAAAAGATAAATTAAGATTGACTTTTTCGGTAGCTAATTGTGAAGTTAACAGAAATTCTTTTAGCTTAGTCTTAAATACATTTATGTTTTTCATGTCCCTAATCGGGGGTGGTATATTATTCCAACATTTGGATGCGGCGTATCGGAAACTGCCACGGAAGGCGGCTGATCTATGCGAAGGTATAGTAAGTTGCTGAGCACAGCGTCTACTCTCACGTTCCCGGTGACTATTGACCCATTGAAATTTACAGTGTAGATATGAAGGAGACCGTAATTTAATGATTCCGAACATAAGACAGGCCAGATGTAGTTTCTGTCGTGATTTCATTTTTAAAATACAGTGCTTGTTTAAATAAGGTGTGATATGAGTCCTAGGTGGTATATTAAAGCAGAAACGGGCACAAGCATTTTGAACTCTCTGGAGTAGTTTTTCTGTGCGTGCTAAGAGTCTTGGACCAAATACTGTGTCTACATAAATAAGTTTTGACAATACTATAGACTCGACTAGTAGAATCCTCAACTCTTCACTTAAATAAGGTCTCAGCTTATATAGGATTTTTAACCGATAAAAGCAATTCTGCACACAATTTGAAACGTGAGATTCAAATCTTAGGCTTTCATCCATAATCAGACCAAGATTGCGAGTTTCGCTGACAAGCTCAATGAGTACTCCCATCATCCTTATATCAATATTGTTCGGCCTCATCTTATCCAGTTGACTTTTTGTTCCAATAAGCATGTATTTTGTTTTTGACGGGTTAGGAGTAAGTGAGTTATCATTTGACCATTTTGCTATCCTGTTAAGGTCCTCATTTATAGCTTTCGTAGCGGACTCAAATTCGTGAGGTTGAAATGAAATATATATCTGTAGGTCATCCGCATATACATGATACCTACAGTTTTTTATAACATTAACTACATCAGCGCTATATAAATTGTATAACGAAGGCCCTAGTATTGAACCTTGAGGGACCCCTTTGTTCACCGATTTTATGTCTGATGACAGCGTTGATCCTTCAACACTTTTAATTTCTACAACTTGTGCACGGTGGCTAAGGTAACTATTGAACCACCTGATTGTATTTGAATCAAAGCCATAGTATGCCAGTTTCGAAATTAACAGAGGCACATTGATCGTATCAAATGCCCTGGAGAAGTCCAACAGTACCAAAACCGTACATAGACCTTCATCCTGTGCCGCTAGTATATTGTCAGTAACGTCTAAAAGGGCTGTGGCAGTACTGCGGCGCCTTCTAAAGCCTGATTGGGCTTCCGGGAGAATATTATTACACTCAAGATATTTGGTCAGCTGAGTATTAACCACCCTCTCTAAAACCTTTGATAAGAATGGCAAGATGCTTATAGGCCTTAGATCTTTCAGATCGACAACATTATTTGACTTTGGAATGGGACGAACAATGGCAACCTTCCATGCATCTGGAAACGTTCAAGTAGTTATGGAGCAGTTTATAATATAAGTTAAGATATCTGCGGTTTCAGGAAGAGTTAACAAAAAGATATTTAGAGTAATTCCATCATAGCCTTCTGCATTTGATTTGAGACTAGACAATATTTTCAGAATATTAGTTTGATCTACTGGCTCTAGTGAGAATGTCGAATGACTAAATCTATTAAACTCATAATATGTGAGGGTAGACAGTGTTACTGGGGTGTTAGGGACGTTTAAGAAATGATGATTAATTAAATTAGGGTCATTAATGTGTGGGGGAAGATCAAAATTAGTTTTAGGCGGCAGCACTGTACTTTTAAGGTTTTGCCATAGTAATTTTGGGTTTTTAATCTTATTATTAATGCTATGTTGGTAATATGATTTTTTTCGTGATACAGTGAAATGTTTACCAAACTTTTAAGATCTTTGTAATATATTTTTTTACTTACACTTTTAGTTTTTAAATAGGATAAACGAGCCTGGTTACGGAGATGCATCATGAATTTAATGTTTGACGTTAACCATGGGTATGACCTTTCTTTAACTATGCGTGTTTTAAGTGGAGCATATTTATCAAATATTGTCATGAGAACCGTGTTAAGATAGGTTACCATGACGTCCACGTTACCAGCTCTCAACGGTATACTCCAATCTATGGTGTCAAGGTCTGTCTTTAGTTGCACTATAGGTACGTTAGAAATATTTCTAGACATGAACTTCATAGGCTGTGATTTCTCTTTTTTTATATGCAATGAGGTTACAATAAAGGCATGACCTCCAAGCTCACAAATTGGATTCACCGTGACACTGCTCAATTTTGCATCCGTACACACTAGATCAATTAAAGACTGACTACTGGCCGTGTAGTGTGTAGGTAATGAAACTTTTTGTTCTAAATTAAGGCAGTTTAGAAATATACTTAGTTTAGTCGATTTAGAATCTGTTAAGTTAAGATAATTTATGTTAAAGTCGCCTAGCAGTACCGTATATTTGCAGAACGATAGAGAGTTGCATGAATTCGTCAGAGCATCCAAAAATAAATCAACATCCTGCCAGGGCGGTCTGTAAGCTGTGCCAATGGCAAGCCTTAAGCCATTAATGGTTAACGTAACCCACATTTGTTCTACTACGTGGTGCTGTGGATCAACGGGGTGAGCATGAGAACGAACATTAATACCGCGTTTGATGTAAAACCCGACCCCTCCCCCGCGGCCGCCACGCACGCTCACAGCGCGCGGCACATGCCGCAGTCGGTACCCAGGCACCACAGGCGCACGCCCATCCTCTCCAACTCTAAGCCAAGTTTCATTAATGGCCATTATATCCACGTCATGTTGTTGCATTGCCGCGACAAATTCGTCATGATTAGTGCCAAGGGAGCCCGCGTTTAAAAAACCAATTTTAAGTAGTTTAGACATCAGAGTATACTACATAACATATCATAATAAATAGCAATATTTACCTCTATATAATTCGTTGTAATAAGATAATAACTATTAATGTAGGACGAGCTTTTAATACGCAACATAAGGGACAACATAAGGGCAACATAATAGCACAGTAATTAAATTGTATTTATAACATATATACGGATTAAATAAGTTACAAATAAAATAATTATATATTGACATTAAAGGACCATTGCATTTGAAAACCAGTGATACCACGACGACCACCCCTCCCAGCGGTGCAAGCAGCACAGCACGAGATCTACATGAAATATAAAATAAAATAGTAAAAGGTGAACAGTATAGGTATAAACGTAAAGTAAACAAATAAAACATAACAGAATATAAGCAAAACAGTTTAGGGTTTATTGACTGGGAGTCGAAACGGGACCAGCCCCAAAAATCTTAACTAAATCATTATCTGAACGAATTCGTTGGGCGACTACCCCGTCTTCCTTTTTAACAAAAATGCGACCTCCCTTTGTCCACACATACTTATAATTGTGGCGCCGTCCAGCTTCGCGAACATTAAAAAATAACCGGCTGTTTATTCGTGTCAAGTGTTCGTTTAGGTATATTCGGCGCGGCGTTCTATCCTCCCCCTGTACACCAACATCTGCAGAACTGAGACCGCGTCGCACACGAGCAGCGTGTAGTAGTTCGTCGCGGACGGCGCGTCGCGCCAGTCGCACGACAATATTGCGCGGGCGCACGGGAGCTGTATTCAGCCCGGCGGCGTCGCCGCGGTTATGATGTGACGAGCCAACTCGCTCTACGAGCACGATATCACGCTCGTCGAGCGTGACTCCCAGCTTAACGGAGACTAGGTTCAGCGTGCTGAACGGGTTCTCCCCACGTGCCTCAGGTACACCGCTTATAACCACGTCGCTGAGCAGCAACTCCTGATCGCGCTCATTTAATTGAGACCTCAAAGTGGCAATGGTACTCTCGAGATTATCGTATGATGACGGTTCTTTTTCCTCAAATCGGCGCTCGAGAGTTGTGACCCTATTGTCTATTTGATCGATACGGCTGTGGCAAGCGTTCACAGAGTCTTTAAAATCCGTCATCTCTTGACGAAATTCTCTAAGTTCTGCTCTCATAGCATTTAACTCCACCCTGAAACTACGTATCTCCTGTGCAAGATCTAATTCCGGGATGTCGGTTGTAGAAGCAGTAGCAGTTGATAACTTACTTTGCCTTTGCTTCTCGCAATTTGTGCAGCGTGAGCAGTCTATCGTTGACGTAAATTTACCACAACCAGTGCACTTAGGTTTCGGCATTATTTGTATAAAAATATTATGTTAATAGTTTATAACCACTAGCGTTACCTGCTGTGATATTGGTGATGATATATAAAGTGGTGCCAGCCGGTATAAAATAAACCCTATTTAATTAATAAATGCGTCAGAGCGGGGCATATATGTCAGTACCACCACGTACTCATAGATGGCGCTGTTATAAAACTGACTAAAAAGGTTCTATTTAAGGCTATAGACGTTTCAGTTAGCACTCAGTGATTGTTTGTTATGAATACTTTACACAGCACCACAGATTTAAGACTGGTATTCGAAATAGAATTATGTTATTCCACAGTTCACACAATATCGGGTAGTCTTTCCTTATTGTTACTATAGTTTTTAATTTAGGTTTATTTTGATTTAGGCTCAACACTATCACTGTATAACACTCGGCGTTCTTTATTGTAATGTTATGTATAGATATATCACTTAATTGTATATGAAAACAGTTTATTTTATTTAAAAGCAAGTAAACACTGACAGCCGATCAGCTGATAATACCGCCGTCCGTGACGTCACTTCGACGTATGATTTGTATGTACGTATAACTTGTATGTATGTAGTATGTAATACGTCAAAGTTCATTCGATTTGCTTGACAAGTCCGTTGAGTATGCGTTTAAACGTATACGTTTTTTTGCAGTACAATCGACGTGTGAATGGATCTATGGACGTTGTATAGTCACTATTTATACGTTAAGACGTATACTGCAAAAAAACGTGCAGGACAATGCCGTGTGAACGAAGCCTAACTTGTCTGATTCTGACCTGTTGTATACCCTGAAGTATGTGGTTCTGGGCGATTAGGTAAAGAAGGTGGTTCATTGCAATAACTTGATGAAGGAATCGAGCCTGTTGTATACCCGCTGTAATGGAATTGAGAATTGTATGCTGATGAATTATAATGTTAAAAAAAGTTAGTGCATCCTTCATCGGCTTTGAATATTATGTCCATAATTGCTCGCTGCACGGCATTTTTAGTAATTCTGTTATACTGTTGCATCTCGCTGCATATACAATTAGAAAAGAAAAGGGTTTCACTGTCAAAATTATTTGGATTATTGTTTCGGGGTTCGGGAGTAGGAGTAGAAGCAACACTCTTAAGCACAACAAGAGCTTCTGAAAGCATACTCTTTTTTTTTAATTCCTCTAATTTCTTTTTTTGGGGGCCAAACCAGTCAGTGATATAAATTCTGAACAGTTTTCGTTTTCTGAAATTGTAGATGATCTCTGTTCCGGTTCATTTGTAATCTGTAATAAAAAAGAAACTCATTGTTTCAGCTGCCAAAAACAGAGTCAGAATGGATCCAGATCTCAAACAGATTTGATGAATTGTGGCATTTTCCTCATTGTGTCGGGGCCATGGACGGCAAACATGTGATTCTTGAGGCTCCGATACATAGTGGCACTGAATCGATATTCAGTAATAGTAGTTACGATTAACTACAAATCGAGTTTCAGTATAGTGATGTTTGCTTTAGTAGACGCGGAATATAATTATCAATTTCTGGATGTCGGATGTCAAGGTCGAATTTCAGATGGCGGAATTTTTAAGGAAACTGAATTATATAAAAAACTAGAAAACAATTCGTTAAGATTGCCTGCATCTGAAGCACTGCAAGGTAGAAATTACGTAGTACCATATAGTAGGAGACTCCGCCTTCCCTTTACAAAACAATATAATGAAACCTTATCCAGGAGAATACCCCAAGGGATCGCCTCGAAGAATTTTTAATTACCGCCTAAGTAGAGCTCGCAGGATTGTAGAAAACGTATTTGGTATCATAGCATCTGTGTTCAGAGTTTTACGAAAACCTATGCTTCTTCAGCCCGAAACCGCGGAGAAAATAGTCATGGCTATTGCACACATGCATATTTTTTTGAGAAACACGGCTACATCTAAAAATTTGTATGCACCCCCTGGATCACTTGACAGCGACCACAACGGAAGATTATTAACAGCCAAACAAATACGAGAAATGAGTATTTTATGAACGAGGGCAAAGTTTCTTCCGACTTACACCTACTGTTGAGTATAGGCCTCCCCCAAGGTTCATTACATTTGGAGGGAATCTGGTCTACTTTATCACGCTGGCCAGACGAGTTGTTATAGGGTTCTGTGTTGAGATTTCCTTCTCTTCACATTAAGTGGCTATGCAATGTTCCCTTAGTCGACTTTTACAACACCCACGGGATGATATGGGGTGGTGTCACTCAATAAACAAGTTTTAAATAAATACAAAAGACAAGGACGGATCATACAATAGAAGTAATATTGTATTAATAAGTAAGTTATAAAACCTAAAGTTGCGCTAAGTTCAATGTAGAATGTCTAATAACAAACAATTGTCGAATTAAGCAACAATGTGGGTATACAATTTTTTTTCATAGTTTTACACATTCTATATAGGAATAAAAATAATCTTCCATGATGGACGTATAAGCCATAATTAAATTAATAAATAAAGTTAATATGTAATACAATAGAAATAATTATAATTAAACATACCTTTTCCTGAACTATGACTCTTCTTTACTTTTCCTTTTTCCCTGCGATGTGAAGCAAGCAAACTAATCATTTCACTCTTGCATTCTTCTACATATCTTCCCAATGAGTGAGCAATATCACCCCAATCGTATTTCACATTTTTTTAAAAGTAATTCGGATTTTTTGGATCCCGAATAGCAGGTTTTTCTTGATACAAACTAATAAGTTCAAGCGATTGTTCGTCACTCCACATTATGAACCTACACACGACACAACCGTCACGAACGCCGTCCAAACGTGCACTGCGAGCACCTTTGTGTTCGCGCAAAAAACCGACAGCCGATGGATCAATCCGAGCGCCGGCGCGAGCGTTACATGTAATGCTCGTAGAGCCGTCCACACACAGGATTTGCGTTACATTACTCGATAGATTACATTACACGTTACGCACGTCTGGACCCGGCTTTACGCCTTGTTTATGACTACAAATATATTTGAAAACACAAGTTGCAATTTCAATACTTCCCCGTTTACCCTCCGTTTCGTCCCAAGTAAAACAGTCTGCGTCTTGATCGCCAAATTTATAAAATGTTAAATTGTATACAGCTAATTTCCGAACATAAAAGAATGGTCCAGACGCACCCTTAGGAGTTTGGAGGACTGTTTCTAGGTCAAAATTAAATGCCAAAGTATTCAGATCGTTCTTTGCTGCTGTTTTGTCTGCTTCTCGACGCAGATAAGCATCGTCGCGCCGCTTAAGATGTTTTGAATGATTTTCCTCTTCAGGGCTGCTCAGGTCATGTGTTTTTAATTCCTTGCAAGCAACGCATTTTTTGGAGAGATTCTTTTTTGGCACATGGAATTTTAATTTATAGGACCTGAAGACTTTCCGGTAAGTATCTATTCCTGCTGGGATCTCGCCTTCATCTTCACATTTTTTTTTGTATAATGAATACATGATGGTCACATTCAGTCCAGAATCTAGATACCTGAACTCTGATTTTTTTCTGCTATAGTGCGACTCCATGGCAAGAAATGAAAAAATATGGTTTTTAATTCGATCAAGTCTCTCACTAGAAAGTTTGTTAGATGGAGGTATTTTGCCTCTTTTGTCAGCTAAAAGAACTCCTTCTTTAGAAATATTTTTTAAAGCTCCCCCTACTATTCCTTCCTTGATGTTTAAAGTGTCTAAAAAGAAATCTCTGCATACAGTTACTTTTTATTGCTTACTGTAAAACAAAATTGATGCGTACTTACTTTGCGCGATGGACCATTTACAGTAGATCGTTTCTTATTTTCTTTTGTAATGTGATTTTTTTTTTGGATAATAAATTGACGCTGTGCTTGTAATGATTCCATAGCTCGAAATGAGTCGTAAATTATTTTTCTCGCATCTTCAGGTACATTAGCATTGACCTTCAATATTACTTACGCTGGTGAATTCATTAACTCCCTTAATAGTCATTTATCCTCCATTGCATCTAATAAAAACATAATAATCACAGGTGATATAAACATAAATATTAATTACAATCAAGACGAAAACTCTCATTCTGACTCTAATAGACTAAATTACTTAAATATGTTGGCCATGCATGGTCTACTCCCCGGCCACTCTTTGCCTACGAGAGGTAACAACTGTCTTGACCATTTTATTATGAAACTCAATACATCACGTAAAACTGCAAAGTACAGTCTTTGATACAACAATTACAGACCACCACATGATATTGTTAAATATATCGAGAAATAATTATAGTGTTACGAGCTACCGCTGACACTAATTGCTCAACGAAGACTCAACTAAGACTCTCCAACCAAGACTGACTGTCCGCCGCACGTCGGCCACTTATATATAACTCGCCACGGAATCGAGAATATATGCGAGGATCGTAGTAAGTTATAGTAACGTCTTTACGAAGAAACCCGTTACTCGAACGTACATTTATGATGTAAACAAGTCACCGTGCTAAGTGCCATAAACCTTGCGCCCATACGCTAAGGTTCATATTCGCACGTTTCGTTCGACCGCTATTCATCCTTTGTTCTCTTTATGATGTATTTCTGTATTGTTCGAGACACTTTATGAATAGCTATTGTTTTCAGATAGCGGTATTTTTTAGGGCCAAACTGTGCGTCGTAACAATAGATACAAAGTACGCAAAACAAAAACATTATTAACATAGAAAAGTCCCTTGAATACTTAAATAATAATATGGAACTACAAAACTTACTTAATTTAACGGATCCTAATGTCATTACAGATAGCTTAATAAACATGTCTATTAAATTGAGTACAATAACTAGATCTATTTCTCACAAGTGCAGATTAATTACACCGTGGATGACAATCGGCTTACTTCGTTGCATTCAAAACCGCAATAATATGCAAAAGAGGCTTGAATTAGACCCATTTAACGAAATACTAAAAATTACCTTCAGAAGGTATAGAAACTACTGTAATGGTATAATTAAGAAACAAAAACAAACATATGATCGAGAGCAGCTTAATAAAGCCAAAAAAAGTCCTAAACAGTTGTGGAACACGATTAACGACATTACTAA
This sequence comes from Trisateles emortualis, assembly GCA_947095525.1. Taxonomy (NCBI): domain Eukaryota; kingdom Metazoa; phylum Arthropoda; class Insecta; order Lepidoptera; family Erebidae; genus Trisateles; species Trisateles emortualis. The sequence goes on from OX352756.1 coordinate 1,409,070, forward strand.
TCGCATTCCTCCCAAAACTCCTAACGAAGAACTGTTAGGACTGAGTGCTACTCCTCATCAATCAGCAGCTACAGTTAATAAATATTTTTCTAGCATAGGAAAGGTATACTTGCAAATGAAATCACATCAATCTGTACAGGTCCTTACAATCGCAACTATGAAGTACCGTATAGTCCTCCAGTAGCATCTTTCGCATTTCTAAATACTGACCATCAAGAAGTCCAAGGCGTTCTAATGAACCTAAGGTCTGACAGCGCACCTGGATGGGACGGAATATCGATAAGCTTCCTAAAAGCTGTCCACGAATTGGTTGTACCAATCCTATCTCACTTAACCAATGTCTGCTTTGAACATGCCATATTTCTAACAGCATTAAAATTAGCCGTAATAACGCCTGTTCACAAGCTTGGAGACATGGCTGACCCGTCGAACTATAGACCTATATCCGTGTTGCCCTCAATATCGAAAGTTTTAGAAAGATTAATAAACTTGCGCTTGTTAAAATATTTCACCAAAATTAATTTCTTCTCATCATCACAATTTGGCTTTAGGCAAGGAATGTCGACTGAAGATGCAGTTACGGCGCTTGCCTCCGCTGTCACTAATAAGGTTGACAGTGGATAAAAATGCCTAGTTGTCTTTCTTGACCTCAAAAAAGCATTCGACACGGTCTCTGTCTCCATGCTTCTCGAAAGGTTGGAAAAATGCGGTATAAGAGGCTCTCCACATACACTGCTTCATAATTATCTGCATAATCGCAAACAAAAGGTTAAATTGGGTAAAGTCGTAAGTTCTGAGGAAACTGTTACTTATGGGGTAGGTCAGGGAAGCGTGATTGGTCCGACGTTGTTCCTAGTCTACATAAACAGTTTATGTAACTTAAATATCGAAAGAGGACATATTTTTTCATATGCTGATGACACTGCCATCGTCTTCAGTGCTAAAACTTGGAACAGCGTTAAACAATATACGGAAGTTGGATTAGCGAATATCGCTTCTTGGCTCGATCGTAATCGTTTAACACTTAACACCTCCAAAACAAACTATATCTGTTTACAAATACAACAATACTTGGGTATTGTTGTATTTGGTGATTCATCCTCAGAATTTATGATTAAAATCCACAAATGCCAGAGCCCCTCTAGCGGTAATTGTTCTTGCGTAGTCATTAATAAAGTAAAGAATACCAAATATCTTGGTATTATAGTCGACCAGCGACTATCCTGGCATACACACACAGAACTGCTAATGAAAAGAGTGAGAAAACTCATCTGGATTTTTAAAACCTTGCGCCACGTAACCTCAAAGCCTCTTCTCCAAAAAAATTATATTTAATTAGCACAATCGATACTTACGTACTGTATTCCAGTTTGGGGAGGGACAACAAAAACTAAGTTTCTAGCGCTGGAGAGAGCTCAGCGGTCATTGTTGAAAGTAATGTTTTTTAAACCTCTAATATTTTCTACAGAGGACCTCTATCTTACAGTAGACCTTCTAACGGTTAGAAAGCTTTATCTCCTTAACATCGTTTTAAAAAAGCACAAAGCACTTATCTATGATCCTAAAACAGTAACAGGTAGAAGGAAGCACATTGTTGCCCCCATCATTCACGTTAAATCTACATTTGCTAAGAGACAGTACGGTAGACAATCGTCTTACCTATACAACCTTAAGTTATATATAAGGATTTCCTTATAAATAAGGAGCTAACTATTTTCTCCCTAACATTTAGAGAGTGTAAATCTATTGTGACTCAATGGCTTAAAACGAAATCCTACGTTGAGATCGAAAATATAGTGCAAACCATGAATTTATAGCTTTTTACAGCTAATACACACACACACACACACACACACACACACACACACACACACGCGCACACGCACACGCACACACACACAAACGCACACGCACACACACTTCTTATTTTTTTCTTTCACCTAAAGCTTATATAAAAACAAATCTATTGAGGATGGTTGAGTAGGAGCTCGGATGGCACAGTTGGTAGTGCGCTGGGCCGGGACCCGAGAGGCGCAGGTTCGAGTCCTGCTCCGGGCTCGTCTTTTTCCACATTGCTTTAATATTTAAGTATATTTTTTATGTACTTACCTTCTAAGTAAACGTACGAAATAAGATAAAATTGTGAATCACTACCGAAAGAGACACAAAACGGAATGGTCATTATTAAGGTCTTCGTGTTGCATTTTTCGGCCCACTTACTGCTGCTATGCCACTGGAACCGCTTTCACCCTTGGTACAATCTACCCCTTGCACCTTAGTCGGAAACTTTGTCAGCAGGGGATTTAAAGTTATAAAAAAAAAGTTTTTCCTCAGGAGGCAATTCAAGTCGCTAATTGGTTTTCAAAATATTATGTTAACGGAACAAATAATAAAGAGAATAATTCCAAAGCTGCAACGACTGACGAACTGACGAACTCAAAACGAAATAGAGTCGTGGCACCACCGCTGGAACAGCCTCCTAGGCAGAAAGAAATGGAATTTGTTTAAAACCATAGAAGAGTTCCATAAAGAACAAAAACACACAGAAATTATTCTTGAAAAATTAAATTCACAATCACAAACTAAAAGAAAATACAGAAGAAAAAATTAAAAACATTTGGTGAAAAAGGAGACAATGGATATAGCCACATTTTTAGATGGATTGGCATACTTGTGCTACTTTAAACGATATAGGTTTTAATTTTATTTTAGAGTTTTTTTTCCTATTTTTTTGCTTTAGAACTATATTAATTCTGCAAAAAGCTATATTTATTTAACAATCAACCAAAGTTGTTTGTTAAAAGTATTTTTTTTTATGAAAAAATGTTAGCAAATACCCCCCCTAAATAATGTATATCGTTAGAGGTTTAGTTACGCGCTGTCACGTAGTTTCGGCGATATGTTATTCCTCCAAGCGAACATTCGTTGTCAAGTGCTTCGTTTTGGAGATATTAGATGTTAGGTTATTCGAGATAGCAAGGCTTCGGTGTAAAGTATTTCGTGGTAGCGTGCATTCGTTATTAAGTGATTAGTATTAGTAAACTTACGGGGTCATGACATTCGGTGTTTCACTTTTCCAAATCACGTAACGCACTCCATATATTTAATTGATAAACAATAATGTAAAATTTATACATGTGCTATAATAAGATTTTTAAAATTAATTCTCTTTAATTTCTCATTAATCAAATCAATCAATTTTATTCAATTTACTATCTCATTTGTAAATGTATTTAATTATATTCTCATTGTAAAATATCTGTAAGAGATGACATATTAATGCAATTAGAAGAATTAATAAAGTAATTGCTATTGATTAAGACTGTACGGTATATTTATTTGCTTTATGTACTTAAAGTTTAATGATTAAAATAGTTTTATTGGGGATTATCATATAGTACCGGACGAATATCCCTCATTTCATCTCGAGCAGCATTAACTAGCCCAGTTAATGCGGCCCAAACACCGGTGTTCTAGTCAGTAGCAAGCTTCAAGGTTATGAGAGCTTGCTGCCAGCGCTCGTTGTAAGATAGCCGCTCAGATTCGCGAGCTGTACACTCTCAGTTTGAAGTAGTACTGCCCTGTTTTTGCCGGGTTAGACTGGTACGTATAACCAGAAGCCACACGCTGAGATAGTGCACTTCGTAGAGCCGCCGCTCGAATTGGTTGTTGCGATGATTCTTCCTGGAATACAATAAATTTACAATTAAACATCTACTGGGTAATATTGAATGGTGACTCTTAGGATTTAAGTTTACACTTTACAAATCAAAGGAAAAAAACACTTTTCTACTTTATTGTGTTTGAAAATACTGTTTCAAAGACTGAGTTAATCGAAAGTTAAGTTAACTAAGCTGAATTAAAATAAAACAGTTAAACTGTAGTTGAATCCTTAGTTCAGAGTCAGGATACACAGCAATTCTCTTCCGTTTAACAGCTGGTGTAGCAGTAACGGTAGGAGGCTTAAACACGTCGCTGTCCGATTCAGATTTCTCAGCAAAGGAATCAATATGGACACCCAAGAATTTAGTTGAGTCAACAAGGTCAAGTTTGTCTCCATTTAGTCGTATATCATCACTTTTAATACATAACCCGTAATTGCTTGGTAGAGTTCATACATTTTTATGCCGAATCGTGCTGCTTTGGTACGGATGCATTGTATCCAGCTTAAATGTCCCTACCAAAGCAGCAGCGATTCGTCAATAGATAGCTCTCTGCGAGGCATGTAGACAGTACTAAACCTATTGTTGCGAAAATCAACAATAGGTTTAATTTTGCCCATCTTTTTCTCCTCAGCGGTGGTTACTAAAGTGGCATTGTCCACGAAGTGGAGGTACCTCATCAGGAGGAGAAAGCGAGGCTTCGAAAGCCAGGCATTTCAACAATACCTGTAGACCAGTATTCGTCTACCCTAGCCCTAAAGCACATACCCATTAATATAATCACGCCTATTAATCTGTAAATCTCGTCCACCGTGGTGTCAACTATGTTCAGGGCAACGGTCCCTTCAATTTTGGGACCAGACTCTTCCCTGAATTCTTCCCTCTGCCCTGTTAATGTGGAATAGTCATCGGACCAGTTAATGTCTGTGTCGGAATTTCCTGGTCCAGCTGGTCCAGCCTGACGTTTTCATTCCGACCACCTTGTTTACCACTAATCTACAAAAAAATACTGTCGATATTTTACTACAGATGAAATGTACCCTATAATTTATGCATATGTAACACAAAATCGAATCCTAAAACGCAATAGCATACGAGTAGAAATATAGAATATACGTAACGCTTTCATTTTAGATATAAAATATATTTAGAGAGAAACTTATTTCTCTCTAAATATATTTTAGGTGGCCGGGCTGGAAGAATTTCAAGTACTTATACTTGAAATTATTTCAGCCCGGCCACCTAAAAGCGATAATATCTCCTATAATCGTATACCAATTTGTACAGTAAAAATTGATATAGCTAAGAAAAGAAAGTTACATTCGTTTAGTTTTAGTCGTATACCCTTAAGCCTTCTGTTTGACTAGGTCATCAAAATCTAAGAAAAATCCCGATGAGTGACCATCAGTCATTAACTAATTTCAAAACATTTGGTTTGTTGAATAAAACAAAATTCTTAATTGTAATATTTTTTTAATACGACATTTTGAAATTAGTTAGACAACATTTGTACCTACTTATATTAATTAGGTACTATAACAATAGTGTTGTCTATTAATTTTTTTAAATTTAAAATGGATATAAAAATCACAGATTGTCATTATGATTTTTATATCAATTTTGAATTAAAATTTTTGAAAATTTTAAATTAAACTTATGCTAATATAATAAAAAATTGGATTTATATGATATATTCACAATAATAATAATAATCATTTATTCACAAGTAACATAGACTCATAGGTACATTCAATAATAATAATAGTCACATTCACATTAAATTTACATAGATAAAACTATAAAATTAGTCAATAATTAAATTAATTAAAATACACTTGGAAATATTATTAAAACTAGTTTCTTTAGTCACTGCGTGCAATATGTAGCCCACAACAGTGCCTAATAATATGACAATCCAGCCTTTCTGCAAGTGTAGTCAGCATGCTGTTGGTGCTCCCCCGCACTCGCCGCACCAGCGAAGTGCCTCTCTTGCGCATTTTTGTGTAGAAACAATCTACGCGCGCTTCTGCAAACATTGTTGATGCGCTGCAAAAGCCAGGGAGCCCCAACATCATCCTGAATGCATTGTTAAACTGGACACGAAGGGCGCTGTACGATTTTAGTGTGTAATCGGCCCACAAGCTGCATGTGTAAAATGTGGTACAGTAAGCCCTAAAAAGCGTTATTTTGACGTCAGTTGAGCACCGTGCAAACCTGCGGACTACCATGATCGCTCTAACCGACAGCGCCCTTCCCTCCCGTTGAATGTTTGCATCATCTTTCAAGGCAGGTATAACTAAATGACCTAAGTATTTAAAAACATCTGCCCTCTCTAACGGTGAGCCATTCAGTTTCAAAGGTGGCATATTAGTAACTTTACGAGATCCTCCCTGAAAAACCATACATTGACTCTTTTTAACATTGTATGACAGCCCATGATCAGCCACATATCCTTCACTTCACCTTACTTCTTAGTCCACAGACCGAGGCACTTAGCATAATGGTAGTAGGTAATTTTTTACAAGAAATCTTAAATATAGAGAGAAATACAGTTCTTTAAGTGGCAGCTAATGGCAATATAGCTATGTAGTATATATAATTTAACCTATTATTAAAATCACAGCTGAAAATCACAATGTTAACTTGTGTCATTAAACTTATGCTAATATAATAATCATTGCTAGCCTATTTCTGGCATTTGTACTATAAATATTTTGACTATTATTACTTAGTTAACCCTTAAGGTCGCATGATATTTCGTCTCAATAAAACATCAAAATAATACCTGAATATGATTATTAGGCCTAAAATAAAGGTAGGAAAAATAGTCTAAAAAAACTAATTAGCTGATATTCTGAGATAATTAGTGTATATTATAATATACATTGCTCCCGACGATAGTTGTTCTCATGTGTAAGAGGTGTATAGCATAATATACAAAATGCACTTGGGACATAGCTTGATCAAAACAATACAACAACAAAATATGCTTCAAAGTTTAATAAAATAATGATATCAGTGCTTATGATAAGCTACAAAACAGTTCCTTTTAGCCACGTAACAAAGATGGACATTGCACTTGGTACAACGAGTACTTGCTTGACCCTTTTTGCAATATTTGCACCTCTGATACTCGGTGTGTTCCGGCCAGTGATCAACAGCGTCATATCTGATGGCATCTATGGGCCTTTCAGTTGCTGGTTTCTTTATTTTTTTATCTTCAGCATGCAGCTGAAATAATGACAAATCAAAAATGGTTTGACAATAAGCCAGTTACTTTGGTTAGCTCATATGTCGATGCTTACCCCGTCGACAAAGTAAAGAGATTCCATAAGGAATCAAAAGGACGCATAGACGTACCTTGCCCACAAATAGTGAGACACTATAATAGACATATGGGTGGAGTCGATCTGGCTGACATGCTTATTGCCTTGTATCGAACTAGCATGAAGACACATCGTTGGTACCTAAACATATTTTCTCAATTATTGGACATATGTATAAACAACGGTTGGCTTCTTCGCCGCCGCCATTACCGATCTAGCAACATAAAGAAAAAAGATGACCATCTCAAGCAGTTCCGATATGAGGTGTATGCTGGTCTTGTAAGAAGCAACCGACAAATGGCGACAACTTCAGGCCGGGATTCGGTGGCTGAAGATAGCAGGCAGATATTGATGGCCAAAAAGTCAACTATATCTTCTTTTGTTGCTTTTATTGACTTTCCAGTTTCTTGAACGCTATATAAATTAGTGTTATTTGCTATATCAGTAATAAGGTCTTTAGGGAAAAATCGATAGAAATAGTCTACCGCTGACCAATTTGATGGAACAGTTTCGTTGAAGCATTGATCAGATATTTCAGCTGCATGTTGAAACCTTCTCTTAGTCCATTGAAAAGAAAGTTTGAATTTCTGTATGTTTCGTCTTTTTACCCTGTTAGCAGCAACTATAGGAACTCTGCGTTTTCTTTGGACGCGTGTTGATGTAGGTGGTGGCGTCGACGGCGACGGTTGAACTGATGGCAAGGAGGGTAGCGATGCGATAGAAGGTATAGCATTATAATTGCATTGCGTATCGGAAGGAAATACTGTCGAAAGAACGGGGGTGAGTGGTGGTGGATCTTCGCAGACATCGGCCGCAGTTTCAGAGCTTTGAGAATCTATGGGAATCGATAGATAATCTTCATATGAGTTTTCTATATAAGAATTATTACTGGATGGATCTGGGCTATTGAAATCTAGTCTTTCTAAAGATGAATTTATAGATGGAGCAGGCGACGAGTCGCGACTGTTCACCTCTTCTTCATTGCTCGTGGCATCACTGACGTCGGAAGAAGCATTAAATTTAGGAATGAGTGATAATATGCGTCTGCACCGATCGCGCTGTCCAGGCTAGAACAAAGTTGTTAAAAGCAAGCATGAAAGAAAGGCCCACACCATGCAAGAAAAAAGGAATAAAAAAAATGACCGAAAAGTAAAACAAAAACGTAAACGTAAAAACGTAACGTCGATCAAAGTAAAACTATAGTACTGACATCACCATCACCCATTAGTTGGCAGTGTATAGAATAATATACATCACAAACAAGATGCTTTTTTAGCAAACAGTCGCAATGTATGGTATGCTATACACCCAAGGTTATGTTCGTAAAAAGCGATGAAAATTAGTATATTACTTAGATAATTTGGCATTAGCTTGAGTTTAGTACATTTGTTATTTGAATTCACAACACAAATAATAGATTTTTATAGTGAATAAGAAATTATAATAAATTTTACCTTGACGTGAACAAGATTCCTCCGCATGGTTTCGCATTTACGTCACAATTGTATAATTTACCATAGCTAATACTTTTGTTTATTTATCATCTATAAGAGGTGCGTTCTGAAATAACTTTTTGGTAACAAAATTTTATTTTAAAGTATCTGTTTTCCGAGAATATTTTTTTAATTTTAGTGTATAGTATACTATACAAATCTACCTTAAGGGTTAAGGAAAAAATTACAGATTATCATTTGGTAGAGTATTTAACTTAGCTAATACTAATATATATATCTACTCATTTAAATTTAAGTATATTGTTTATTAGAATCGATTAAAACGTACTAATCACTTGATTATTTATTTAAATGAATGTCAAGGAATGTAAAAATATTAAATCCAAATTACTTGACTGCAAATGGTCATAACACATTCACAGATCTTGATTAAATAAATGGCATTTATAATGTTCTAGACTTGCACCTAATACTACATATTCGATAGCAGCTACAATCTCATAGATATTAGTTTTAACTTTGATGGATAAAGGTATATCGTTCAAAATTATTTGATCTGTTCCATTTAAACCAAAAGATATAATGATTCTTTCGGCAAGCGTGTTCACAATTCTTCGAAATGACGTCTATACAAATTGAGTCTTCTAGTGTTGATATTCCAAATGTTTTAATTACTTTCATGATAGTGGGTGAAAAAGGTACTGTTCTTTGAAGTTGCACATTTTTCTTCGGTACATGTTTTTGAGAATTGAGCGCTATAAAATAATACTGAAATCATTTTTCAAACAAATTTGCGACATTGCATCCACAATTTATTTCTATTGTATTTTTCGAGGATAGTTTGTAGTACTTTTTACCTATGCTGTTTCACAGTTCGCATACGAGTATATTATGTACTTTATAATGAGGTATATATCCTACCCAAAAATTATAATAAATAATGTTTTTTTTTCTTATATTCTAGCTATGTTCTATGTCGTGGTAATATTAGTATTAATGTTCTCTATGTTGCAGGTTAAATGAGTGGAGGTCGGTTTCATAGGAGATTAAACGTTTATTAAGGTTATTACAATTTCATGTGCTATCCTCGTAGTGTCACGGAATAGAGAGAGAGCATAGATTATACAGTATAGATTAACCAGAGACAATCTAACAGACTATGAAAGTACATTAGAAGGCGCGTAATTTAAATTAACATTTCAATACTCGCATCAAATTAGAGCCTTCTTTTATATATAGCATAAAGTTTTAAAATATACAATAAGAATAACGTTATCATTACAAGTTTGTTGTTACATAAAAGAAAATGAACTACTTAAAATTATTAAGTTTGCACATGCCTATGTTACCTCTCATAGATATGAATTTATCCTTGGACAATACTTTGGTAAACATATCAGCATATTGATAGATAGATAGATAACTCTTTATTGTACACCAAATTACAATCTTGTCTTAATGATAAATTTATAGCTATGTACAATGGGCGGCCTTATCGCCAAAAAGAAATCTCTTACAGGCAACCTTAGGATGGACAGAATAGATGGGATATTGATTGTTAGTGTTTACATAGTTAAGACTAATAACATTTTCATTGTATTTTTCTTTAATAAAATTATATCTAACATCTATATGTTTGCAACGTTTGTGAAATTCACTATTTTTAATGACGTTAATTGCACTTTGATTGTCAATGTTTATTATCACAGACTCTTGTTTATATTCACTTATTTCTTGTAATAGTTGTCTTAACCACATGGCCTCTTTAGTGGCAGCACAAGCAGCCATAAATTCTGCCTCAATTGTAGACAAGGCCACTGTTTGTTGCCTCTGGGTGGACCAGGTAATGGCAGCTCCGTTCTTAAGAAAAACATAACCAGTTGTTGAACGCCTTGTTTCAACATCGTTGGCAAAATCAGCATCACTGTACCCTATTACATAAGTGCTGTCTGGCTTTGACATGTAGCACAATCCATAATCTTTAGTATCTTTGAGATACTTGAGTATTCTTTTTACAGTATTCCAGTGAGATTCATCATGACAGTTTAAGATACTTCTCTACTTCTGACTGATTGCAAACAAAATGTCTGGTCGGCTTACTGATGCTGCATGTATAAGAGATCCTACGGCTTCTCTGTAGGGATACCTTCTTTCAGGTAGCCCATCAGTCTTCATGAGTTTGACATGTGGATCAGCTGGTACACTGTTAGAGTTTGATTCAGTCATATTGTTTTGGTCTGGTGTATAAAAATATGATTATTACATTTTTCAACTTGCATACCTACAAAACAGGAAAGAGGATAAGTTTTGACATCGAAATTAGTTTGAAGATCATTAATTACTTCAGTTAAAACTGATTTATCTTTGCATAATAAAAGACCATCGTCAACATATAGACACAAGTAACATGTTATTCCTCTAGTTAATCCAATATAAATGCACTGATCTGTTTTACATCTTTGAAACCCAAATTTCTTTAAAACTGAATTGAATTTTGTGTTCCAACATCTTGGTGCCTGTTTTAATCCATATAAGGATTTGTTAAGTTTACATACCATGTTTGAGTTGCAGTCCAATCCCTCAGGTGGAGTCATGTAAATTGTTTATTTCAGGTCACCATACAGGAAAGCAGTGGTAATATCAAATTGGATTATCTCTAAATTTTTCTGAGCTGCAAGTGATAATAATAATCTTATAGAGTCATACCTCACTGTCGGCGCAAAAGTTTCATCAAAATCTATCCCTTCTTGTTGTGCATATCCTTTTGCACAGAGTCTTGATTTGTAACGAGGACATGTTGGTTCGTTTTTGATGCGAAATACCCACTTACATCCGATAGGCTTGGTGTTTTGTGGTTTTTCTATCAATGTCCAAGTAACATTTTTAGAATGTGATTCTAATTCTTCTTTTATGGAACTTTTCCACTTTTCAGATTCAATTGAGGTTAAAGCTTCTTTGTAATTCTGAGGATTAAAATTTATCTTAACATCAACATTGTTTTCTCCGGTCCAAATTGTGACTTAACACTGTCGCCCCATTTGCTGATTTTATCGAGTATTGTATTGGTGGTGTATTTGAGGGGGGGCAAGCGAAGGAGAGTGGAGAATAAGGAGTATGTCATAACGGATGGCATAGCCTCTGGGGCTCTATTAGGAACAATCCTAGAGGCGACTCTAGGTTTGTAGATAATAAAAGTAGAGTTCTGGTTGTTATTTATAAAGTGGTCAAGAGTGTTGAGTGTAATTATATGTATCATCACGAAGTTCAATATAGATAGATAGATATAAGATATATAGTGATTGCTTGTTTCGTCTTTACTTTGTGCTATACATAAGTTAGGTGTTGAATGGTTGGTGGTGCCCAGGGATGAGGAGCGCCTTTTACGGATGGCGACAGAAACGCGTATGGGACGGGTGTTATCAGGGGAGGGGAATTGAGGTAAGGTATATTCAGGGTTGTCAAGTTTCATATGGTTTGTGTTGCCTGTATAGGGTTCAGTAATGAATACATAATTAGGTTTGTTGTGGTAAATATAACTAGTGAGTTCGTGAAGGGCATTTCTGCTGCGTCCGAGGTTGATTTGAATTGAGGTGCGGTGAGAAGTGGGGGGTGGGTGAAGAGGATTGTTGTTGTAGTGATGTGTTTACTGATTATGATCCATAATCAACTCTTAGTGGGGTACGTTCGATCATAAACTGTTTCCTCGGACACGAATCAGATGTTGCGCTGTGGTTACCATGGTTACCATCCCCCCTCCTCTCATCGCTCTTTCCTGATTGATTTTTGCAGTTGAAGCATTTTCTGGCTTTGGTGTTATCTTTTTTTGCAGGACAGTCCTTGAATTCATGAGTAGGGTCGGAGCAGTGAGAGCAGTGAGTTTCATTATTTTTACAAAATTTCCTGGTATGGCCAAACCTTAGACATTTGAAGCATTGTAATTATATGTACAAACAACGTTCATTCATACACTGAGATGTACATCTTGCTAAAGTTAAAATAAAATGAAAAACAAAAAAAAACACTTTAAATTCATTAATATTGGGAGCTCTACACGAGTCTGATTAAACAATTAAATAGGTTTCACCAAATTTGTTGAGCAAAATTAATCAACATATTTGGTGAAACCCATTAGGAGACTTGTATAGAGCTCCCTTACATCCCCGGAATTGGGCGGCGGCGCCTATTAATTAAGGATTGGGTTGCTGCTGCTGAGGCGATTCGGCTGGTCGGCCGTGATAGGGAAGGGGAGGGGGGCGGTTGCGCTCCTTAGCCGCTGCCACCGCTGCGCGCCAGCTTTGTCGGCTGGCCTCTACCTCCTTCGGGTCGAACAAAGGCCGGTGCTCTTCTACCTCTTCTTGTAGGCGCAGGCGCAGATCGCATCTGCGCCCGGCCGATGGTACGCTAACCGGCGGCGGCGGCTGTGGCAGTTCCGACGGTGGTGGCGGCGTCCTTGTCGGTATTTCCGATGTCCTAAAAATATATCAATTAAATATTTAAAAAAATATTGATTGGCTGAGAGATATAAACATGAAAAAATTAGGCAAGAAGTTATGAAATGATTATTTACTAGTTGTATTTCATGGTCTATGGTTTTATTTAGCGAACAGTATTATTTTCAGAATTATTTTACCGGATTATTTTACCGACAAGGTTTCCCTTGAAATATGTTTCGGACAATTCTTTATATTTCGTGAAGTCTTTATGTGTAAGGCCTTCCACCCGATATAGTCCTGGATCCTTTCTAGCTAGCTGACAAATTGTCAGCCACTGTGAAGGTGCCCATACCGTTGCGTGTCGGAACAGAATTTTCTATTGTATTTCTAGGGTGAATACTGTCTACTGTCATCTCTGTGTCCCGGCAGCAGATAATTCATCTGTATAGTTTCTAAATTTTTTGACATCAACAATGCGTTGTGGATGGTTGCTAATACGATCTTGTTTTTATTTCGACCGGGACATGAATCCGAGTACAAAATTAAACTTTTAACGGTTTCACATTCATCAACGTTGTCTATGTACTTTTGCAAAATAGTGAAAATCTCATTACCACCTCTTTTGGCTTCCGCTTCTCTCCAAACATAGCGAAAACCAATGCGGGTTACACTTTCGTAAAAACACAAGTTAAAAACTGTGTATTTTCTTGAATAAAAGAGTGCCATGCCGTTTTTTTTATGACGAATCATTACCATAATTCAAACATGCGGCATTAAAATGTCACCTTTCCTATTATTGACGAATGTCCAAAAGAGTTGAATATTATTATTCATGGATTCTTCAGTTGAAGAAATATATTTTTTGTAACATTGATCAGCCATTTTTTTTAAACCTGTCACGTAGTAAAGAAAATATGTCATAATCTCGAGGGTTATTGAATTTTTTGAAAAGCCTATGATATTTGTTATTTTCTTCGTTGTATTTTATTGAGGGCTTGCTATACCAAATAGGATAGTTAGTGGGTTTTGAAGTTGTAAGCGGTGTGTGTATTTTGATAATCTCAAACAGCTTTCCATAAAAAATGACCGTGCATATATCTACGTCTGGAGATGACAAAATGACGCGCCAGTCTATAGCACTTAATTCAGACCGTACAGCTTCATAATTACACTTTGAAAAATTAAATCTATGGTTACCTATTTTTTTATACGTTTTCCCATATTATTAAGGAAAGGAAATTCGAATTGAATAGCAGGTAGGTGCCTAGCTATTTTCCGGTATAATTGTGACCCAAATATCCTCTAGACCGCTTTCCCAGGATGCCTGACGGATGACCTAAAAACATTTCTTAATTGCAATGAGGACACCACAGCCTTCGGTTTTCATAGAGTTAGTGTCTATGCGAACTCTTCTGAAAATGTTATAACAAACATCTATAATTTCTCCATCGAATACGCCTTTGTTTAAGTTAGTCTCCTCCTCAGAAGTGGGGAATCCATTGACATTTTGATAATACACACTAATCATTACAAAAGATAATTAGAGCGTAATAAAGTAATTTTACTAAAATGAAGAATAATTTAAAGTTTAGTAAGACATTTTTTTTATAGGTAGGGCTGGGCTTTGTTCATTTTTGCGAATGTATATTTGGCTGAATTGTACCCAAACAAATTTAAAGTTTTGTTCTTTACAAAACTTCCTTGTCGCACTGGGCACCTGTTTCGCTTCAGGAGAAAGATGCTCGGCCACGTAGATATCCTTTGAGTCTCTCCCGCAAAACCAAAGTGAGTTGAGGCAAGTTTTTCTTTCGGGTGAGCTCTATTAAATCTCGTCACTGCCGATAAGGTAAGATCACGGAGCCGCTGCGATGAGAGAGTAACAAGTATATTTTGTGGTCTTTTAGATGACGCATCCATCTTAGCGATGCGGCCGCAGGCCGCTGATGGCGACGTGAGAGACGTCGCCATCAGGGATGACGACTTGCAGACAATTACAAAGTTTATTGAATAAGTCCATTAAATTCTCATTCTTACTCTCAGGCACTAGATAAAGTCGCAGAGAGGACGTTACTCAAACCCTCCAATTTTTAAATAAGGTGACTATGTCATTTTGTCTATACATGACATTTTGTCCGTACGTCCCCTACATATGATACATTCAGAGTAATATGAATATGTTTTTGACCAGCCATTCTGACGTCAGAATGGATGGTCGCCTCCGTGTTTAGCATGAAGGACGCAAAATTTCTAAGGGCGCCTTCAAATTTGCCGCTAAGTGCCGCGCGGAGGCAGCGCGTCGTTAGGTTTGAGAATGGTTGTGTTGTTTAAATATTTAGTTTCACGATAGATTCAGACGAAGAAACACTGCTCTTAGTGTTACTATTAAAAAGAAAAAAGGTTTTTGAACAAAAAAAGCAGTGCCGCCGGGATTTTGCCGAGCGGCCATGCAAGCCGGCACATGCCGCATAATTTCACTTGTGACAGTCGTGTAGAGCGCTAGTGAAGTGCATATTTGTCGTTACGATGAACAAAGAAATTCGCACTGCCATCGCAGTTGTAATTTTTAAGTTGTAAAAAACTATAAAGGAAGGAGAAGGTTTTGGGTGCGCCCAAGTTTACAATATAGAAAATAGTAGAACGGTACTGTAATCATTACTACGAGTACATTTCCTTTTCCGGGAACAAGTCGCTGTTTCTTTATCTTGCTGGCTTTGCTGCGAATGCATCTGTAAATAAAATAAATTTTGTAAATAAAGTTAAATAAATAATGGCTCCGTGGTCGAGTTGTAGGTGACACAATATATGTACAAGTATTTATTAGTTTATTGTATTTAAATATTTACACTCAACATTTTGTCATATTTTTTTAAGTAATATTCCATATGCAAACACACTACTCACACGCTCCGCACACTTCATTACATAAACACTACACAACAATATAAACATAAATCATACAAGCCAATTACGTATACCGCAGCCGGAGGTTCGAAAAAAAACCAAAGTACTTAAATTGGCTTTAATTAATAAAGAAATTACAATTAAATTTATATGAAACCTATTCGATGCTAGAATATGGAATGACAATTTTATAATTAAAATACATACATTAAATTGATTCTCTGTGTCGGTGATTCCCTCGGGGACGGTCGTTATCGGCGCAGCTGCATATTTGCTTAGTAGATATTTTGAGACCTTTTGTCATCCACTTTGGTGTTATAGGACTAGGGGAAAAAGGGGTAATGGGAGTCACTTAAGCAAGAAATTAAATAAAACACAAAATTTTTGTATAAACTTTATGAAAATCAACACTTAAGATAGCATTATTATTAAACTATCAGTCTCAATTTTTTTTAAAAGTTTTTTTTTAAAAGTTTGATTGCTAGTAATTTATCATTCCAAAGGTAATGAAACTATACCTTTGGAATGATAAATTACTAGCAATCAAACTTTTAAAAAAAATCAGCTTTGACCACAATTGTCCGCACATGAGGGTAATTATAGTCACTATGCGGACAATGGTAGTCAGACCACCCCCTAACAATTATCACATACATATCCACGTGGTGATTCCCACCCAGTGCAGTCTTGGTGTGCCCACAATCCGCAAGAGATGCACCTGTACCATAGTTCGTTATTGCGACCAAATTCATCGCATACGAGGCATTTATTTAAATCATCGTCTTCGTCGTCATCGCAAATCTTGTTAAGACTGATGTCTGATTCCGAAGAGCTGTTTGACTCCTGCAGCACGCGCCTTTTGGCCTTATTTGCCACTTGTTTTTTCTGTTTTCCTTTAGCTTTCGGTGCTGCATTTTTGTCTTTTGATGGTTTAGAAGTTTTTACAGTTTTTGCTGCTTTTGTTGCTTTCTTAACTTCTTTTTCTATGAGACTATCTTTAACGGGTGTTAATGTTAAAATCTTTGCGTGTTGCTTCATTTGTCCTTTCCTTACAAGTCTTTCACGAGTTGTTTGGGTCGGAAATGGAAGCAGATTTGTGATGTTTGATTGTATATTTCCGGACGAGGTGGATGGAGTTGCATTTATTACTGTGGGAGATGTAAGCAGCCTTGTATTGTAGCAGATGATGTCAATGGCACAGGATCTATGGTAGCAGATGATGTTGATGGCACAAGATTTATAGTAGCAGGTGGCGTCGATGGCACAGGATCTATGGTAGCAGATGATGTCGATGGCACTGGATCTAAGGTAGCAGATGATGTCGATGGCGCTGGAATAATTGCATCAGATGATGTGGCTGTCATTGGATTAACTGAAGTAGATGCAGGTATAACCATGGATGAATCTTGAACTATAACAGCAGGTTGAGCTAACACTTCAGCTGCGGTAAAATCTTCTTCAGTGAAATGGTCAGGGTTATATGGGACAATGCCTGCCGCTCGGAATCCTGATTCACCTTTATTGATAGAAGCCACAGTTGAATATGCTCTGTTGAATATTGCAGCTATGTCATATGGAGTTATTTTTTCTGCTAGGCGATTCTTTAAAAATAAATCACATTCTTTTTTGTATGTAGCTTTGAGCGGCCCAAAAAATGTGAGATCTAAGGGCTGCATCCTGTGAGATGTGTGCGGAGGCAATGATAGCATATGAATGTGATTTTGTTTACAGAAATCATAAGCCATTAAAGACGTGTGACTGGCATGATTATCAAGAATCAATAAAACTGGCTCCTGTGAGGATGGTTTGGCATGATTAGCGAAGTGTTGCAGCCACTCAAAGAATAGATTTTCGTTAATCCATCCATTATGTCACAAAGACCGTCACCTGGTTCAAATTTGTATTTGTGTTAATTGTCGATGAAGCCTACCCTCTTAAAAATTATTTGATGCGCCCATATCCCTCTGGTGGTTTAAATGCGGAAAAAAGAGTTTTTAACAAAAGATTATCCCGGGCAAGAGTCACAATTGAGTGTGCGTTTGGTATTTTAACAAATAAATTTCGTATTTTTACAAAATATATAGAGGCAGACAAAAAGCACGCAACATTAATTATAAAGGTTTCGTGCCTGTTACACAATATTATAAGAGAAAGAGACGGAGACAGAGATAAAGATTTTCAGCAGTTTTTTTCTCCGTTTGGAGACTCCAATAATCACAATACCGTACGCAGGTCAAGACGGGAATAATCGAGCTATGATTCAAGCATCTAGAATACGAGATCAATTCAACCTATATTACAATATCCTAACCCAGGAATGGTACCTATGTGCATATACATGTATCTATGAAACCAAAATTTTGATACGGCAGTGTACCTTCATAGACATGTGAATGTCTATGAAGGAAGTGACACGCCTGTTAATCTCGCTGTACTTCTGACTTCTGCCTCCTTCCAGCATGGTGATGATAAGTGTACAGTCTTCTGGTGTTAGCGACATGATAGTAATTCAATAATACCGTGAAAGACGATGATGACTGCCTATTATAATGTAAATTTGACAGATTGAAAACAAAAGAGAGAAAACAAGCAAAAAGTTAAATACGCGGGATTTAAATTTATTACCAAATTCGAACGTTTGTAATTTTTTCCTCAGTTTTAAATAACGTTTTATAGCAAACGATATTAAAATTCTCTTTAATATAAAGTTAGTTTCATGCAGGTCACATTATTGATTTGGAAGATACAGAGGATTTTAGCGCCAAACCGAATGATTTGTCCACGAGTGTATTTCAAGTATTCGTTGCATTGCCATGCTATAAAGACTTTTCGGATTTTTACAAAGATTTTCTTAACAATGTCTTTGGTATTCATTTAGTTGTAACTGGTACCTAATCAATATCTCTTAAAAATGGACCCTTTTATGAAGAAAACATCCAACTGACGTTTTCATCTGTTTGAGTAAATGCAGTTTAAAGTTAAACAGTTTGAAAGTTAGTTGGGTAGTAAAACATGACGTATACAATATTTTTAAACTTATAATATAATGAGTTTTCATGTGAAGAACTTGTGTAATCCCTGAAAATATACCTATAGATCTACCTTTTATGCAAAATACTGAAATATTTGATTGATATGTGGTATCCTTTTACCAGAATAAAATAAAATGAAATATTTATTAATAATTATTTTTTAAATGTTAAGTATTCAAAATAGGTAATTATATTACGCGTATTAGTCATAATAGTCATCCTCAACTTCATTATTAACACTGTCTTCTACTTCAAAATCGGGATGACCCGAAAAACCTTCAATGTCGTCTTGAACATTGTCATCACCCGTATTTTTTTATAAAATTCGGTATTAAATGCATAAGGCTTTTGATGTCATTTAATTTCGCAGCTGGTATAGGTGTGCCATTTGGCCAAAGCATTTCCATCACATCTCTGGTAATTACTCTATGATGTCTGTCTACCACGTTGACGTCTGTTTAGATCCACCTCTACATAATCACCCTCTAAACTGTTCCTCATAAACAAGAAAAACATAGCTTCCTTTTAAAAAAAATCTTTTGTTTTGAGCCACGATATTTTTTCACCAGTAATGGATTATTTTCTGTTAGTGATTATATTTTCTAGTTTAACTGATCCAAGAAAATCTTTGCCTTCCATTCTGTGGAGATTCAAGTGGTTTATTTTTTTACAGGTTCTCATAGTGTTCATATAATCTCCGGGTAAATTAACTTTGTTGGAATTTTAAAGCACGCTCCACTTTTCCGAAATCTGTGTCGTTAGGTACGAAGCCGATCCAGAATCTAAAAATCTTATATAATTTTCTTCTAATATTGGGTGATCATTTAAAAACGCATTTAGTTTTATTTATTATTTGCCATGTATGTATGTTGTAGTCATTTTGAGATTTTTTAAATATTATTTATAATCGTTTTAAATATTTTTGTGAATGTTTGAAATTTTAATTTATTACTGGTTGTTGGTTCTAATCTGGCTTACAATAGTTCTCTTTTTACGCTACATACTTTAATGCCACGTGACATCCACTTAGTTTTTTTATTTACCGTTAAAATAATTTAAATAGTTCACTAAATAGATTAAATGCTATATTTGGATTATCTGTGTCATATATTTCTGAGAGATTTTCTCATAATTAAACCTCATCCAAAATCAAAACATAAATCTAATTAATAATAATGGTTCATATGAATCTAGCATCGCCTTCGGGTGATCAAGCCAAATAGCTGTCAAAACATATTTACCAAATTATTTCCATCTGAATTTTACATTTCCTTCCATTCGTATCAATCACATAAAATACGCATACCTATACCTCTTTATTTACTATTACATATCTCTATCTATATCTGTCCAATATCCTTAATCTTTTAATATCGTTCAATAACCTATATCAAAATCAAACCAATATACAATCACAACAAACGTAGGTACTTTATCTTATACCATATTAATATCTTTTAAAATTATTTGAGCGGTCTACTTAGAAAATAGAGTTTATGAAATGATACCGTGGTTTTGATAGAATTATAATGATTTATTAATATATTATAACTTATTGTTATAAGATGGAAGGGAACGCGACGCGCAGCTTCCCTGCAGCAGAAGAGATGATGATGATTTGTTAAATTAACTAATGATAACATTTTTGATAAAACAATAAACTACTATTAGTAAAACAATATATATTTTGTTAGAATTAAACGAATTATGATAAATTAATTGCTAAATTAAAACAAAGCACTTTACATTGTCTTTTCTATAATAGAGACATGTTTGATTGGCATAGGCGAATTAGCACTGTCGGTATATAGCTTTGCGCTCGAATTGGTAAAGAACACTTCCGCGCACTGAGATGGACCACACTTGGCTGCGAGTCAGCCCTCACTTGCACTACACTACACTCATCAGTATCATCAGTATCAGTTCACGCTTTTCGGAGCGGCGGCGGCCTCCGCCTGCCGCTGAGACTCGACGACCCGTCGTCTCCATCTCCAGATGAATGCAGCCGATGATAGCCAACACTAGCAGTGCAGTCTCGCATATAAATCGTAGTTGATAAGTATTGCAGCAAAAATAAAGATATAATGATCGATCATTCAACTCCACCCATATGTTTCTACAGGTGGATTTCTTTGCTACGCATTGACCTTCTTCTAATTGACAAAACTTTTCATCCTTTGTTAGGTGCCTTATTGGTTTGGGCAAGTCACACAGGTAGGCATCGTGGTGTTGCTTACATTTCTGAATGTTATTTAAAGAAATGGTTATATAAGAATCTCTTTTTATGCCAATATCTTAGTATTGATTTAAGAATCGTTCTCTGCGAGTCTCTTATTCTTTCTAAATTAAACTATGCTGACGTAGTCTATGGTTCATGTATATTGGGTAGAACTCAGAGATTAATACAGCGGGTACAAAACTCTTGTGCACGGTTTTGCTACAATATACCACCTCGTAGTCATGTGACGCCATATATTAATCGTGGTAACTTGCTAAAAATGTCAGCTCGTAGGCACCTGCACATGGCCACCTTGTTATTTGGCGTCTTTAAGTCTGAAAAGCCAGCTTACTTATATGATAAATTAACTTGGTCGAGAGATGTTAACCTCCATAGCACAAGAGCCTCTTCATATCTCCTAGTCATACCGAGGCATCGGTCTACTGCTTTTCGTGGTAGTTTCAGATTTGCAGCTACCAAATGTTGGAACGATTTACCACCACCATTGCGTTCACTTAATATGTCATGTACATATACATGCACTTGTTCCATCTAAAACTTAGGCGGACATTACTTTGGAACCAGCAACAGAGTACACAATATTAACACCGCACTCTTCTCACCATTACATGTAATATTATTATTTATTTATGCTCTCTTATGCTATTGTATGTTAGTTAAGTATAAAATTTATGTATCAAACTGTATTATTTTTTGTTATTGTCTTAGTGTAGTTATTAATTTCGCAAACTTATATAAAGGCCCCAATCCCAATGCAATCTCTGGGCCAATATTCAGAAATTTGAGAAGTAGGGCGTGGCGAACACGTGTTGCGACGTGGCGTCTGTCAATTTGACAGAGGATGGCGGCACCGAGGCACTACTTTGTCTATGGTCGGAGCATCGACCACAAAGTTTATAACTTTCTGCGCCCTACTTGACTCTGCTAATTAATGTTATAAAATCCTAAGTATAATATTATGTAATTATTTATTCTATTTTATTTATTTTGTGTATAATTTATGTGAGTTTGTATAATTTTATCTAATTTTATTTATTTATTTTTGTTTGTGTTGTCTCTGGGCCTACCTGAAAACCAGCGCTGCGGCTTTTATAATATAATTAGTCGTAGCATTATGCTGAGGTAGGCACCATTTTTTTGGCCTGCAGACCAACGAAATAAAATTGTAATGTTCCTGTGTAAATGTCCTGTCATTGCAGTCCATAAATAAATGTTTTTTCTTTCTTTCTTTTCTTTCTTTTTTAAATTGATACCAATACATTCAGTGACGAGCAAAACTTGCACCATATCCTGTTCCATTTAATGTGGAATAGGTATTATTTTATACAGATGATAGATATCTCTAATTATTAATGGCAATGTGGTTTCAAATATAAAAAAGTGATCTATCATTCTTGCTTTGACCTTCAACGATGCATATATATCTCTTATATTTTTGTAGCGTTATCTATCAGGCCAATAGAATAACGCTACAACAAGCAACGAAGTTCAACATAGAAAACACAGATGTCACTATAGCCAGAAACACGCAACCGCAGAACAAATGTTCGAGATGCTGAATCGCGCTATCAAAGTTTACACAGACACTCAGTATATATACAACGCCCAACAACAAACAGTTGGGCCGCGGCCCGCCAGGCACGATCACCTAGCCTGGTCGGAGGATCCCCCCTTTTCCCTCCACATTTTAATAGTTATTAATAGGTAAGGTGAGATCTCTGGGTGATGAGAGATTAATTTTAATTCCTTCTCGAGTTCGTGAATCATGTTAAAGTTCTAAGAACTAATTACTTCATAACAAATTCAATCACATGATTTGGTGATAAATTTCATTACTTTGCTTACACAATTTACTGTCACACTTCATTCCAATAGCATTACATTCTCATGGTTCCCATGCATTCAAATAACGGTGTCAAATTTTAAAACAATACTTTTCTAAGAAAAATGGACTTTGTTTATGCAGCTACATTACTATTATATTTTGTAAATATATTTTCTAATAATCTAAACATTACCATATACTCATTCTCTTCTGTGTGTGGTGGAATATATACAACATAACATGTAAATAAAAATCTATTTTGTTAATGAACTGCGACACATATCAATTCCAATTTATATTTATAAGTAACTCGAACCGCGGTGTGGCCACTAAAAGTACGCTGCCCTGCTTGCGGCCGTCTGCTCGGTCACAGCGAATTATCGGGTAACCTGGAAGTGTTATTTCCGCGTTTTGTATCGACTCACTGCAACTGGTTTCCGTGATGGCGAATAAATCCGATCACAATCATTCTAGCAGCGATAAAAAATTAGATGTCTTAGTTCTAAGCCCTCTCACATTTTGATATAAAATGCTAAGGCTTTTATTGGTTTTGCGGAGTGATTTTGACTGTGCGCCGAAACCAAATCCATTCGCTAAATTCTACATTTCGTGGCAGAATTAGTTAATTTATTTATTTATATTTACATCAGGATATTAACCCATATATTGTTAGTAAAGACTTAAACCTATGTTAGTTAATAAACATAAATTATTAAATTCTTAAAGTTTCCTGTTGGTACATGGCAACAGTACATGCATTGCACACAATCGGGTCATTAAATGGCCTTCAATTTTACTGGCAATAATACCTAGGATACCACTGTCGCTGTCACGCACACGACGCAGTAATGATGCAGATCGTTTCCGCATAATGGCAAAGAAGTCGTCAGTATGCCATTCTGCAAACATTCCTGACGCGCTGCAAAAACGTGGCAACGACAACAGCATCCTAAAAGCATTATTATACTGGACTCTCAGGGCGTTGTATGTTTTTTGCGTGTAGCTGGACCACAAGCTGCAGGTGTAAAATGACTGGCAGTATGCCTTAAACAGTGTGATTTTTACGTTATTGTCACATTTCGCAAACCTGCGGGCCAGCATGTTGCATCTTACAGCCAACGCCCTGCGCTCTCTCTCCATGTCTATGTTGTCAGTGCCATCCTCTGTAACCCAGTGACCAAGGTACTTAAATTTTTTAACTCTTTTTAGAGTTATACCACATAACGATACTGGTGGAACCGTTTCGTAGGTCTTGTTTTGTGCCGAGAACACTAGCAACTCACTTTTGCTGGCATTATACTTCAGTCCATGGGCTCCAGTATAGCACTCACATACATTCAACAACTTTCTGACTGCACCAATCGACGGACCCAGCAACACCATGTCGTCAGCATAACTGATGTTATTAAACGACACTCCATCTATCATGCATCCGACTCCAGTGCTGCTGAGTTCCTCGATTAGCCCATTCATATAAATGTTGAATAATTTGGGTGATGTCAGACCTCCCTGTCTAACACCACATGACATTCTATATCCATCAGAATAAGCATCTGCCCACCTTACAGTGTTACATTGATTACCATACCAGTAATTAAATACATTAATTAATTCTGTAGGTAGGCTAGTTTCATTGGATAATTTCCTCCATAATATGTCATATGACACCAGGTCAAATGCCCTGGACAGATCCAGGAAGCATGCATATACAGGCGTACTTCTTCCAGTGTAATACTGTACAGTGCTCTTAAGAGTCATTATCGCAGTCTCTGTTGATAAACCATTCCTAAAACCAAACTGTCTATCATTAATATTTAAGTGTTTACCTAGGTAACAGTCAAGTAAACTATCAAAAATTTTAGCAATAGTAGTTGCTAATGATATTGGCCTGTAGTTACTTAAAACAGACATGTCACCTGTTTTGTTTTTAGGAACAGGTACCACCACAGTTTTGACAAAGTCAGCCGGTAAATATGAATGACTAACACACAAGTTAAACAATAACGCGAGAATTCTTGGCAGATGTACGCCTGCATTCTGCAGATGTTCTATACTTATGCTGTCGTGACCGGGTGACTTACCCCTAGTCATCCTTTTAATCACCGAAGATACCTCACGGGCCGTGAAACGTACACTTATGTCCTTAATGTTTAAATCAGGCGGTATGCCTGCCGAACCTAAGGGTGATTTAATTTTAAAGTGCTTACTAAATGTTCTTGTACAAAATAAAGTAGCAAATAAAAATATAATTATCAAATCTATAATCCAAGTTAACAATGAACATTATTAGTTTTAACATAAAATAAATGGGTTATACACAAAAAGTAGTATGACAAAAATATTTGAAATAAAGCTTTTCGTATTATTATGAAACTCTGTTTTTATTTAAAGATTTATTATCAATATTCGTACAAAAATATCACTAGAGATCAGTCTTCGATAATTTAGGAATAATTCACTTTTTTATTTTTATACGTCTACAGAAGAGATCGAATTGTCAACAGAAAATAAAAAAATGCGTCTTATTATAGTCATTATGAATGAGAATAAAACAAATATATCAAAATGAGGTCTTACTTCACCGTTATACAAATCTTAACAAAGAAATGATTGTCAGTTATGGCCAAAAAATATTTAAAAAATGTCAACAGGAAAGATATTATGCTCCTGTGGTCATTTAACAAACTATTATTTAAATATATCCTCGTCGGAGTCGTCCCACATAAATCCAGTCGGGCGTTTTTTTGTGGTAAATCGTGGCGTTTCGTTAAATATTTTAATAGAAATATCTGGTGTCAGTCTATCTGAAAGTCCGGGGGAATTCGGCTCAGTCGGAGCATCAGGTGTACCTGGTATCACGGGTGGATTAAGCATGGACAAATTCTCAGATGAGTTTGAAGAGTCTGATGGTGCTGCTCTCTCAAAGCAACCAGATGACAAATTGTGCAAAGACAAATCAGGATCAGAAGTAATTATTGTAATGTCAATGAAACGAGAGGCTATGACTGACTGATTTATTAAACTAAGTGAATCTACCCTCATACATACTTATAATATAATATGCCAAAACCCAACACTTTTCCCCCTTTAACATAAAATCTAACAATAAAACAAAACAAATAAATCAATGATACTCTATTGACTTATCCTACCCATCACCTATTTATATATAATCTTAAATTACACATTTTTTTTATTTTGTGCGCGTACTAACGCCCTCTGCACTCTGGCAGAAAGTGCTACGGGTGGTGGTGGTGGTATCGCTGAGCCAGAGCTAACCGACTCCGCCGCCACCTCCCTCGATGTGTCCAACGCATCTTCACTCACATAATTACCTCTACTAACGTTATATTCCTTATCAGAAGCAGTACTCGCTCGCGACA
The DNA here is from genome assembly GCA_947095525.1 of Trisateles emortualis. Lineage (NCBI taxonomy): Eukaryota > Metazoa > Arthropoda > Insecta > Lepidoptera > Erebidae > Trisateles > Trisateles emortualis. The sequence goes on from OX352756.1 coordinate 1,435,325, forward strand.
ATGAAAACCGAGACTTCTGATTGATTGGCAAGATTTGGTCCTGATGTCGCCGCCAAACGACTCCTTCACCCATATCTACTTGGTACGATACCGGACCTGTTTGTTTTGTTATTGTCCCGGTAGACCATTTATTATTACGCGAGGGATTTACATAGTTCCGTGCGAGCACTGATTCTCCAATACACATACCAGGACGGGCCGTGCCACCGGCACTGGCTATTTGTCGACTTTGCGCGGCTTGCGCTACAGTCGTCACATTAGGTCGCAAAGCATCTAATCGTGTTCGCATTCGCCGACCTGTCAAAAGTAATGCCGGTGTCACGCCCGTAGTAGCATGTTCACAATTTCTATAGTACAATAAAAACATATTTAAAGCTTGCAATATATTTTCGCCTGCAAAAACGGCTCTTTTAATTATTTTCTTTACTGTTTTGACAGCGTTTTCTGCCGCTCCGTTTACCTGCGGCCGATAAGGCGCACTCGTTACATGTTTGATCATATTTCTAGTACAATAATCATTAAATTCCTGTGAAAGGAACGGTGGTCCATTATCGGTAACAAGTTGTGAGGGTAACCCAAATCTACTGAATACAGACATCAAAGTAGTTATCGTAGATTGTGCATCCGTCCGATCTATGGGAAGAACCTCTATCCACTTAGAGTGAGCATCCACAATGATCAAATATCGCTTGCCCATGTATTCAGCAAAATCTGCATGAAGAAGTTGCCATGGAAAACAAGGAAATTCCCACGGATGTAGTTTGGCTTGTGGCGGAGCGTCACGTACCATGCGACATGGCTCGCATGATCGGCAAATATTTTCTAAATCACTGTCCAAACTTGGCCAATACACATAATTACGCGATAAACTTTTCATTTTGTTAATACCTAAATGACCCTCCCCGGCGTCGGGAAGTGACGACCCCACCGCCCACTGGTGTGACATTCACGGTTATGAAACCGTGGATACTTACACTAGTGCAGTCAGTCAACCGAAAAAATGGCGGTCAATCCATTCAAACTGGGCGGAAGGAAAATTTTGAGACATAGGACGGGCAGCAGCGTCCCTGTGTAAAATCTTCCGCCACTGCGATCGCCAACCCGCCTGCCAAGCGTGGCGATTATGGTAATATCCCCCCAAATGAAACACACCGATATAAAACGGCCCCTAGTCCCTGGCGGCCCCACTATTCCTGGCTCCGGTAGCGGCCATGGTAACGGTGGGGCAAGGGGTGCGAAGAATCTCCAGCAGAGGCCAGGCTACCACAAACAACGACAACTGGCCCTGGCAACTTATAACACGCGCACACTGCGGACCGACGAGAAGATAGTTGAACTGGAGGAAGAATTGAGCAAGCTGCGATGGGATGTAATAGGGCTATCTGAAGTCCGTAGAGAGGGGGAGGACTCGATAACGCTCAAATCCGGCAACTTGCTCTACTTCAGGGAGGGCGACCAACTGTCCCAAGGTGGTGTCGGGTTTATCGTCCACAAGTCCCTCGTGAACAACGTGGTCGAAATCGGGAGTGTGTCGACAAGGGTAGCGTACCTTATACTCAGAATTACCAATCGGTATTCGTTGAAGGTCATACAGGTATACGCTCCAACGTCGATACACCCCGATGAGGAGGTCGAAGCTATGTATGAGGATATTTCCAGAGCCATGCATAGCACCAAGACCCACTACACTGTTGTCATGGGGGACTTTAACGCAAAATTAGGCAAACGGAGCGGTGATGAGCTGAAAATGGGGCAATTTGGATATGGGTATCGGAATCCCCGGGGCCAAATGCTGTTTGATTTCATGGAGAAGGAGGGACTCTTTATGATGAACTCCTTCTTCAAGAAACGCAAACATCGCAAGTGGACCTGGGTGAGTCCTGACGGTGCAACCAAAAACGAGATTGACTTCATCATGTCGACGAAGAGGCAGATATTCAATGATGTCTCCGTGATCAATACGGTAAAAACCGGAAGCGATCACCGGCTGGTAAGAGGCACATTGAATATCAATGCCAAGCTGGAAAGGTCTCGATTGATGAAGTCTACGCTCCGGCCTGCACCTATCCAGACCCAAAACCCCGAAAGTTTTCAGCTCGAACTGCTGAACCGCTTCGAGAGCCTAGGCGATTGCGTAGATGTGGACGATTTCAACAACAGGTTCGTGGAAACTGTCCGTTCGGCTGGATCTACCAGCTTTAAAATCCGCCGAACAAAAACGAAGAAGATCTCCGACTCAACCATCATGCTTATGGAGGAAAGGCGAGCGATGGTTCTGCAGTCCTCAGATGATGCTGGCCGGTACCGGCGGCTCAATAAACAGATCTCTAAGTCTTTGACTTGCGACCTTCGCCTGTATAATACAAATTGTATTAAACAGGCCATAGAGCACAACAAGGGCTCCAAAGTGTTCGCCAGAGATCTGTCTATTGGGCAGAGCCAACTGACCAAGCTGAAGACTGGGGACGGCAGAATCATATCGTCCAGGCCTGAGCTGATGGATGAGATCGAAACGTTTTATGGGCAGCTATACACGACAACACGGTCACCTGTTAGCTCTTCGACAGACGATCCAAGAGCTAAGTTGTCCCGACACTATACCGACGATATCCCGGTCGTCAGCCTAGGCGAGATTAGTATGGCTCTAAAACAGCTCAAAAACAGCAAGGCACCGGGTGAAGACGGAATCACTAGCGAATTGCTGAAAGCAGGTGGAATACCGGTGCTGAAAGCACTGCAGAAGCTATTCGATTCCGTCATACTCGCGGGAGTGACGCCACAGGCATGGCACAGGAGTGTGGTGGTGCTGTTCTTCAAAAAGGGTGACAAAACCCTATTGAAGAATTACAGACCCATCTCACTCCTGAGCCATGTCTATAAGCTGTTTTCAAGAGTCATTACGAATCGTCTCGCGTGTAGGTTTGACGACTTCCAGCCTCCTGAACAAGCCGGTTTCCGCAAAGGCTTTAGTACCATAGACCACATACATACGCTGCGGCAGGTTATACAGAAGACCGAAGAGTATAACCTGCCCCTATGTTTAGCGTTTGTGGACTATGAGAAAGCCTTCGATTCGATCGAGACTTGGGCTGTGCTACAGTCTCTCCAACGGTGCCAAATTGACTCTCGGTACGTCGAAGTGTTGAAGTGTTTGTATGAAAACGCCACCATGTCAGTCCGTTTCCAAGATCAGTGCTCGAAGCCTATCCGATTGCAGCGGGGTGTGAGACAGGGAGATGTTATATCTCCGAAACTGTTTACCGCTGCATTGGAAGATGCTTTCAAGCTTCTGGATTGGAATGGACTCGGCATCAACATCAACGGCGAGTACATCACCCACCTTCGATTTGCCGACGATATCGTGGTCATGGCTGAGACCTTGGAAGACCTTGGTGCAATGCTCGATGGCCTCAGTAGAGTCTCCCTACAAGTGGGTCTTAAAATGAACATGGACAAGACCAAGATTATGGCAAATGTCCATGTCGCACCCACCTCTGTCACAATTGGAGGCTCTACACTCGAAGTTGTTGACGAGTATGTCTACCTGGGACATACAATCCAGTTAGGTAGGTCCAATTTTGAGAAAGAGGTCACTCGTCGAATCCGACTCGGCTGGGCAGCGTTCGGGAAGCTTAACCATATCTTCTCGTCTCAAATACCGCAGTGTCTCAAGACGAAAGTCTTTGACCAGTGTGTGTTGCCAGTGATGACTTATGGATCCGAGACGTGGTCGTTCACTATGGGCCTAATGCGAAGGCTCAAAGTCACCCAAAGAGCAATGGAGAGAGCTATGCTTGGAGTTTCCCTGCGAGACCGAATCAGAAACGAGGAGATCCGTAGGAGAACTAAAGTGACCGACATAGCTCTAAGAATTGCATCAATTAAGTGGCAATGGGCAGGGCATATAGCTCGCAGAACCGATGGCCGTTGGGGCAGAAGGGTTCTAGAGTGGCGACCACGAACTGGCAGACGCAGCGTGGGCAGGCCTCCAACAAGGTGGACCGACGACCTGGTAAAGGTTGCGGGCAACCGATGGACAAGGTCAGCTCAGGACCGAACGATGTGGAAAACCTTGGGGGAGGCCTATGTCCAGCAGTGGACGTCTTATGGCTGAGATGATGAAATGACCCTGGTGTAATTCCTTTAAAATATTTTTCTGCAAAGTGGTAGGTAGTGGTGGCGATATTTATAAATTAAACAACCAAAATCGACACTCAGGTCATTCCTACGAATAAAATAAGGTTTCTCCTCCTCAGAACTCGGTATCGATGGCCACCCAAACTTAACATAGCCCACAATTTTACATAATAGTGTATCTTTGTGAGTTTCCCTACTAACATATAGAAAATTGATAGGCATATCTTCTAATACTAAATTAATATAGCTCACAGAGTTGGTGGGACGACTAAATGATCTGTCACTAACTTCACAAGTTCATCAAATTGTTTTGTCTCGGGATCCACGGGAGCACAAAGATCACACATCAACGAATACGTAGTTTCGCCTACCACAGTGATCAACAGCGGCACCCACAATTCATCTTGAATTTCATTGAGTATAATATACTGCCTAACGCGACGAATGTATGCCGGCCACTGTTTTGAATTAATATCAAATGCTTCTAACTTCCCGATTGGCATTTTAAAAGCACAAAACACGCACTTGAACTCGAAAATTTATAATTATTTTACTCCTCGTCGCCAATGTATTGTCAATGAAACGAGAGGCTATGGCTGACTGATTTATTAAACTAAGTGAATCTACCCTCATACATACTTATAATATAATATGCCAAAACCCAACAATTATGTTTAGAGATGTGCTAGGCATTATCGAATACCTTATTTGCTTTATCTGGATTTGGCCTTTTTCATAATGTGGACAGATATTTTGAGGGGCACACACCAACTGGTGGATTCCTAAGGTACAGTCGGCAACGGAGATAAGTTTTTATAGCAAAACTAATGTATAAATTTTGTGATTAATATTTTTATCTGTAGGTTTAGTCTAATAGAACACTGCTACCAAATTTAACATAAATGTATACAATGGTTTTCTTAATAAACTAATCCTGATATAGCAGCCCTGTACAGTTATCTCCGTTGCCATGTGTACCTATCTTTAAAAGGTCGTGTCGCGCTATTCTCAAGTAGTTGTTGAATTTCAGGTATTAGTGACTCATTCATCCTGTAGATCTCAATTTCTTTACTGTCAATGCCTCAATTATTTTGATTTCTGTATTCTTGTCAGGTTCTTTCTACCGCCGATCGGCTCGCACACCGCAACCAATCGGCCCACGAGCCGCAGCTGATTGGCTCAATTTCTATCAAAAACTGGAGACGGGTACAGCAAAATGAGCAAACGAGGAAGAGAACGGACAAGAAGGATCATCATCAACAACGAAATGCAAAGGGGCAGTGGCGAAGACAGGGGGGCTCCAGATTCAGTCTTGAAAATCATTTCGAACTACGCAATACCCTTCATAAAGAAACCGCCATCCATTCCTTTAACCGCCAACTTGCGGTGAAGGTTCCAAACAAAGGTTTCGAACCTAATGACGTCGGAGATATCATCCCTCCTAAGAGCAGGCGTAATCGAAAGATCCAGTGCCACAACAGAGTTCTTGTCACGACTTTTTCTTATCCCGAAGCAAAATGGCAAGGTTCGTCAGGTATGCGACCTACGACGACTGAATCAGCATTGAATGTTTTAATGTACTTAAAGGGAATACCTCAGCAATACCCCTCTGTTATGTTCGTATGGACAAATCACATTTTATTAAAAAAACTTTACAAACAAAAGTTTTTCGGATAAAGTTAAGAACTAAAAACAATTTTAGGAGACATAATCACGTTATCGCTTCATGAATTTAGGAATCTGCAGACCTGAATGATTCACAACCCAAATGTCTTAAAGCTTGAAACTACTAATTGTAAATCACACGATTCACGAAAAACATTGACGATATTAGTACAACAAATGATATACAAGGGTCATATTCAAAAAAATTGTAACTTACGGATATGAAACAGATAGGAAAATTATTTTGTTGTAACAGAAAAGTAACAGAGAGGAATTATTAGGGTCAGTTTATAATTACATATATTTTAAAGAAAATTAGAAGTAATAATAAAAAGTAAAATATTCAGTTCTATCTTATTCAAAATGGCTTGAGATGAAATGTAAACGAACCCTAAAACAACTTGTTATTTTTAAATGTGCTTAGTAAAATTATTAAAAAGAAAGAAACAGAAGATTTTTGAAGTTTTGTTTACCTCGTCTCATGCAAAATAAAAAGGATCATAGTATTTCTCTTTGGTCTAGGTGCAGAAACGTATCGGGATTAGTAATATTTTAATAAAACTAGTTTTACCGAAAACGAGAACTAACTATGGCAAAAAAATGCTAACTTTTGAAGGAGCACAGCTTTATAACGAATTACCGTCCTGTATAAGAAATGTACACTCTTTCAATGCATTCAAAACTCAACTTAGCCAGCACATAATTGCGGATCGATCACTTCTGCAGAAATGAATGCATTGGATGGGTAACTATTAAGTTGTAATACTGATGACGAACTTATTGTAATCTATATTTTTAGTATTGTTCTCAAGTAAGTGACTTATGTTATTATTGAGAATAAAGTTTCTTTAAACAAAAAACGAAACACCTTGGTGATAAATCAATTTAATTTTTTTTTATAATCAGTTTACAAATTTAACCAGGTTTTACATGATGCTTCATTTTACCACAAATAAAATAAAAGAAAGCCAAAGTGTAAAATAATAATTAGGTACATTTTGACCCCACCTATTAAGTGTAATTTAGGTTTTAAAATAAAAGAACACTTCAATGACTTTATTCTGCTCATATCGTTGTTCACAAATGTCAATCCAAAACAAAAAGAAAATGAAAATCAAACTTTTAAACCCTTCAAGTAATCATGTATGTTAAGAAATTACCCAAATTGCACTTAATAATAGATTTTAAAGATGCTTACATTTGACTGGTTATTCAGAAGCCATAAGGGCAGTTTCTGGCACATTCGTATGAAACTATCTCAACAACATAGAAGATATATATGTAGGATCAGGAGTGCCGAGAGGCCTATCGTCAGAGTTATCCATTTTAAATGAAGATAAACAAGATACGATGAAATAATAATGTTTTATTACACGAAATAATTAAAATAATAATAACAATTAAGGACAAAATCACAATAAGTGCAATTGTTATAAGACTAGCTAACTAATAATAAACTGAGGTATGTATATGGTGGGTTTTTATAGTGCAAAGTCACCACAACTCACAAAATGGCGCGTAGCCGTTTATCCAACAATGAATCGAACAGACTCTGAGAGTCACAGTTCGTATAATGGCGTATAGCCATCCAATTAGTATCGAACAGACTCTGGGGAGTCACAGTTCGTATAATGGCGAGTAGCCATCCAATGAATATCGAACAGACTCAGTGAGTCACAGTTCGTATAGCGGCGGAGCCGCCCAGTATGTATGCGAACAGACCAAGTAAATTGGTCACAGTTCGTACAGTAGCACAGAGCTACCCAGTTAGGTGCAAAGTGTATCGGCGGGAACCGCAGCAATACAGCTATGCAGAATATACAGCCAAGCTGTACCAAGTAAACCGACAGTTTTGTCGGGAGCCGGAGCTCTTATGAGTCAGTCCGAAGAGAGACTGCCGATCTAGGGCAATGTATGGGCTTTTATAGCAAGATTTCCCTCCCGACAACTCTGTCCATTGGCACCCGGAAATGTGCGCCAAGCGTTTACTGTTTGGAAAATCATTTAAATTATCTCATTCTAATAAGTTACACAGTGTAAAACACATTTGTTAGTTTTTAAATATCACTAACATAATTATGGTACATTAACATTCTCAATTACTTGCTTAAATCTAATGTCTGATAATTTAAAGAAATGAAATGGTACGATAAGAAAATGGCGACAAAATGGCGTACCTAATGTTTACATATTTTGTACAGGACCAGCAATACTTTTATTACAATAAGTGCCCAGACGGAGTTCGTAGATACTTAATAAATCATGTTTTGAATTATAAGACATTAATTGATACAAAATAATAGGAATTATTAATATTCCTACTATTATTATTAATAGGAAAATCAAATGAAAATAATTTCTGCTAAAAATAACCACAGATTATTAATAGCCATAGATATTCTTAGAAAACAAACTCCGACACGGCCAGAACTGACATTCTACACGTCCTCGTGTGGTCCTGTAACACAAGAGAATAATATCTGAGTAAGAGATCGTTCGGCCTTTCTGACAAACATAAAGAAAGGTTAAAACAGAAAAATTCTGAAGTCACAACTTATTCTCATAGTTATGGTAAAATAATCATTTTGCCACAGACACCACAGCCCAACTACCAAGAAACAGCCGATATCACACCATGGGATTCGACCAATTGGAGTCAACATAGACATCCACATAGGCGTCAACATAGACAACCCAAAAATAGACAACTTAAGCGTCAAAACTAGACAACTCAGGCGTCAACATAGACAACCCAAGCGTCAACATAGACAACCCAGGCGTCAACATAGACAACCTAGGCGTCAACATAGACAACTTAAGCGTCAACATAGATAACTCAAGCGTCAACATAGACAACTCAAGCATCAACAGTTTAATTCTTATTAATTGAGCTGCGATATGTCTGAAACAGAACATTCATCATTATCATCATCTTAACAACCTCATTAACAGTGACTGGACATTCAGGTATTTTTCTTACACGGTCAAATTCTATTAGTACTCAAAGATTTTAATAGGTATCGATGAACGTTTAATAATTTTATGATTCTATAGAGATTCTTAAACTTAATTAGGTCTACATAAACCTGTGGCTATTAAATGTAAGGCAATATTATGCTTACTAAAGATTTTAAGCAAAAGTTTTAAAAATGAGAGGACATTCCCGGAATCATAACAGAATGAAAGTACTTCACCAGATTATTTTAGTACACCGGTGGTCGTACTTCAAAAGCTTCGACTCGTTTGACGGATGAAGGGCTGCTTGAAGACTGACTCCCGGCGCCAACACTCGCCTCTCCTGATCGCTTATGGGATGCATTCGGGCAGCGAGGAGCGACATGCCCCGACTCACCACAACGGAAGCAGATGATTTTCTTTGGTGTAGCTTCGTGTGAAGAACTGCTTGGTACATGAGGTGGTTGAAACTTTTCACCCTTCTTGCTACAGTTTGTAGATTTATGACCCAGTATGCCACAGAAGTGACATATTATTGTACCAGGTTTGAACTTTTTAGGTTCGTGTGAATCGTGATTGTCAGAGGAGAGCTGAAACTTCCTCTTGAGATGAGGCAAGACACTTAGTTCTTGTTGGAGTTTATGCCTAGTAAGTACTTCAGTGGTAAATGCAAGTCGATGAGCACGGGAATCAAATTTAGCAACATGCGCTAGTACAGTGGACACTGCTATTTGCTCAATACTTAAGTGATTCCATTTAGACATAAGCGATGTTATTAACCTACTAGCATATGCGGCTAAAGACTCGCCATCTTTTGGTTGATTATTGTGGAAGTTAATAAGAGTAGCGGCAGGAGTTTCTACTACATCGAATCTAGAGAGAAAGAGACTCTGAAAGTCTGTCCAGGTCATACCTGGATATGATACTTGTGACAACCATGCTGAAGCACTACCCTTTAAGGCTTTACTGAGAGCAATTATAAGGGATCCGCTTTGAAGTGGTTTTTCTGAAAGACAAATATCAACGGTGGTACTCCAAGATTTAGCATTAGTATCTACTAGATCAGGGTTAAATTCAGGCAAGCGAATTATATGAGACGAAGTTAAGGGATTTTTAATGTTTTCAATTAACCGAATCATATTGTGATTTTGAAGCTCGAGCATTGCTCGCCAAGGATCATACTTATCACTTATCTGTGATTCGTGGGCTAAACCCGATCCCACTTCTGATGTAGGATCAGGAGTGCCGAGAGGCCTATCGTCAGAGTTATCCATTTTAAATGAAGATAAACAAGATACGATGAAATAATAATGTTTTATTACACGAAATAATTAAAATAATAATAACAATTAAGGACAAAATCACAATAAGTGCAATTGTTATAAGACTAGCTAACTAATAATAAACTGAGGTATGTATATGGTGGGTTTTTATAGTGCAAAGTCACCACAACTCACAAAATGGCGCGTAGCCGTTTATCCAACAATGAATCGAACAGACTCTGAGAGTCACAGTTCGTATAATGGCGTATAGCCATCCAATTAGTATCGAACAGACTCTGGGGAGTCACAGTTCGTATAATGGCGAGTAGCCATCCAATGAATATCGAACAGACTCAGTGAGTCACAGTTCGTATAGCGGCGGAGCCGCCCAGTATGTATGCGAACAGACCAAGTAAATTGGTCACAGTTCGTACAGTAGCACAGAGCTACCCAGTTAGGTGCAAAGTGTATCGGCGGGAACCGCAGCAATACAGCTATGCAGAATATACAGCCAAGCTGTACCAAGTAAACCGACAGTTTTGTCGGGAGCCGGAGCTCTTATGAGTCAGTCCGAAGAGAGACTGCCGATCTAGGGCAATGTATGGGCTTTTATAGCAAGATTTTCCTCCCGACAACTCTGTCCATTGGCACCCGGAAATGTGCGCCAAGCGTTTACTGTTTGGAAAATCATTTAAATTATCTCATTCTAATAAGTTACACAGTGTAAAACACATTTGTTAGTTTTTAAATATCACTAACATAATTATGGTACATTAACATTCTCAATTACTTGCTTAAATCTAATGTCTGATAATTTAAAGAAATGAAATGGTACGATAAGAAAATGGCGACAAAATGGCGTACCTAATGTTTACATATTTTGTACAGGACCAGCAATACTTTTATTACAATAAGTGCCCAGACGGAGTTCGTAGATACTTAATAAATCATGTTTTGAATTATAAGACATTAATTGATACAAAATAATAGGAATTATTAATATTCCTACTATTATTATTAATAGGAAAATCAAATGAAAATAATTTCTGCTAAAAATAACCACAGATTATTAATAGCCATAGATATTCTTAGAAAACAAACTCCGACATATATATATATATTTAAACTTAAAAATTAAATGTTAACCGCCTCGATTTGGTTAAATTGGAATTTGACAACAATAACAATCAAACAAATGTGTGCGTTTGTGTTATAATAACACAAACATGGAAAATAAAAAATTATCAGCCTTGATTTTGTCAATTTAACATTAGGTACCTCGTAGTCTTGTTATATTTGTACAATACAAAACCTAGGTTTTCACAAATGTATAGAATTTTTTTCTAAACCTACGTGTACAATCAATATCAAAAATTGAAAACATTTCAAAAAGCTATAAATTCACCAGAGCCATTTCGGTCTTGTAAAGCATTTACAAGACTGAAATTTACTATTTATTTAGGAACACTTTAACACAGCTTGAGCTGGTCATGTAACAAAACTAAAGTATGTTTAACCGATAATTAAAGACTGTCCTCATCATCACTTAGATGTAAAAAGAAATTACTTCTCTTTTTCTGCATATATTGCATACTACCCGAAGTACATGGCCCCTGTATGTTATCTTTTTGATCATTATTAGAGACTTCATTACTTAAATCTTTGAAGTCGTCCGAAATTATACATGAAGAAATGTTATACCGTTTTGAACCACTCAATAAAGCTTTTAATTTTTTTTCATTATAATTGACTCGGACATCTGAGAGAACTGTTACCTTATCTTCTGAAACAGTAGATTTCATGGTAGTAGGTATGGTACGACTGCTTTTAGTGACTGTGATACATTCATCATCAGATGATGAATATGACAAAATTCTTTTAGCACGTCTCTTAGTTACAATTTCTTCTTCTTCTAGCAAATGGTGTTTTTTAAGAAAATAACAGTTACAAAATCCTCGATTGGACGCTTTGGTGCAGAAGCAACTCAAAATTCTTGAAAAAATTGCATGTGAATTCCCATGAGTAGTGTGAATTTGATGAATACTCATAGTATTAGGAACAGGCTTAAGAGAGGACAAATTATTCTCAAACATTTCTTTAATAGCTTCAATATCTTCTTCGTTCACAAGATAAAGTTTCACAGTAGTTACATCTTTTAAAAGACTATATGCTGTTTCTGAATCCAAAACATCTGCACCATGAGCAACTTTTCTGTCCAAAAGTCTTTTTACCGTGCCACCTACCCCGTCTGCTGCGCCTTTGCCATGAGAGGCCTCGAAAAAATTCCACGTACCCGTAAAGCCAAACTGTTTAATAATTGCATTAAACAAAAAGAAATTCTTTTTTTGTCTGTATTGCGTCACAGGTCCATCCGAAAATACATGTACAGTATCAACATCTTTATATTCGCGGGCTATATACGTCAAAATTGGGTTAAGATGTGCCCAAATTGCTTCGGGCGAATGCTCTGTAGAATCAGATAAAGTGCAGAAACACTGTGGTTTTTTGTCTTTCGTATACATGACACTGGTATGTAGCGAAATTTGATACTGAGATGCACCAAAATGGACAGCTTGTATTTCCTGATACATTTTACAAGTGTAATTTTCGGAAAAATCACAATGTATAATGACTTCGTTAGCCTGAACATTATCTTTTATATATTTATACATATTGTACTGATGGGTAATGTTAAACGAGTGCAGTTTATAAACTTGTAGTTCTGCTTCAAACGACAGTATTAAATTTTGTAAATTTGCTGTCTTAGTCAACTTTGTCATTCTTTTAGATACTTTGGTGACCTCATTTTTCTTGTACTCTATATTAATGGCATTCCACTCCAACCAGGATACATTGTCATTTTTTTTTGTTGTAGTAAAATCATAATTAACACAATTATTTTTACAAGTCACACATTTTGAATACATGCACTGCTGAGATTTTGCGTCACAGACTAATGCGTTAATGAGATCATTAAGATTACTATAATCCTTTAAAACTTGGAGCTTTTTGAGTGCTATGAATTTAAATTCTATATTTGCATGCTTTTTGCAAACACATGTATCACGGTCCGAAATCTTTGGCCGAAGAACATAAAAGGGTTTATATCTCACAAACGTTGTATAGGATACATTTATTCCTGTCTCTTCTTTAAATTTTTTGTAAATATTTGTTAAATTAGCGAGTAGATATCTCTTCTGTATTTTTTCTTTATTCAGTGTTTTAGTCTCCTTTTTCCCCGCTGTAGCTCTAGACACATCATCTTGTAAGTAAAAGTTTGCAATAGTAGTAGCTAAGTTATTTGGTTTTTCATGCCCTGATTTTGATACTCTTATTGCTCCTTTTAAGCCCACGAAAGAACTTAAATGAGTTTGCAATTTGTATTGCCGAGCTAAAGTGTTGTTAACGACTCTTTTTAGGACGTGCCGTTCTTGATTACAAGTAGAAGACTTGTATGTACATTCAAGTGACCTAATAAGAATATTTTTCTCTAAAAGAGCTCGTTTTAATTTTTTTCTATCTGAGGTTCTTAGATTAAGCTTCTGAATAAAAGATTCTGTTTTTGATAGAGGAGATTCAGGGCTGACATTTTCTTTATCGGGCTCATTATGTTGACAATTTAATAATAATTTATATCTATATACCTTTTTTTTCAGAGCATTCACTTGCTTCTTGAGAGACTCTATTTTCATCTTGAGATTCTTATTTTCTTTAGATAATCTATAATGTTTCTTTTTGTAGCTTCGACGATTCTCTTTCTTAATTTCGACAGGTGTCTGGTTTGTCTTATTTTTTTTTAATTCACGCCATTGCTTACGCCTTTTTTCTTTGTCTCGCTCAGATAATTGTGAAATCTTCAGGTATTTTCTCCGTTTATCTTCCGCTTCTTTCTTTTTTCTTTCTTCCCATATTTCAGGTTTATTAGCTTTCATTCGTTCTCTATAAATTCGCTGTCGTTCAGCTGGTGTTAGTGGCATATTGCCTAAAAAAAAAAGTTATTTTAAGATAATTGAAATTCAAACATATCTATAATATAAAAATGAATCGCAAGTGTGCGATTTCGATAATTCTTTTTTGTTGTGTTTTTTATTGCCAGGAGAAGGTTCTTATGAAAAAAGAAAGTAGGTAGGTAGGTAGTAGGAAGGTAGTAGGTAGGTAGTAGGTAGATAGTAGGTAGGTAGTACATCAACATCCTTATACTATAAGTAGGTTTTTAAATATCATGAAGCCTTCTTTAAAGTATTCCTTACTTATACCAGAGTTGATCCTAAAAACACCCAAGAGTAGTTCTGAAATCCCGAAGCCATCCCCATTTTTTTTTTTCAACAATTTCAAAGATATATCAGAACAATCCTACAAGAGGATCACAACAAACCATCCCAGAAATATACGTTAACTTTCCCAGACCAATCTCCAAAAAATATCAAAAAATATTATCCAACACCACCCCAAGGCAAAATAAGAGCAATAATATAATAAGGCAAGACAAATGTAAAAAACCGATATTTTTTTAATAAAAATAAAAAATATAACTATTAAAATAAATATTAAGTAAAAAAACCTATTTTACGACGCCAGGACGCTTAGGGATATCCCATTTTTATGATTTGTCTAATGATTCTAAGCTTAAATTAAATAACATAGGATAAGTTCTACCAGGCCTCCGTCACTCGCTCAAGGTCACGCGCTATGTGCCTACCGCTATGTAGCTCGTAACCGAGCCAATCGCCAGTGGGCTGCCGCACGCGACACAGTGCGCGCACACACAGCACGTTTCCCGCTCAAAACGCATGCGATATTTACGTACACTACCACAGAATACTTAATAGTACAGGTAACTACGTATATTAAGTTAATATTATTAAGTTTTGACTAACAGCACGATGGTTAATTATTGTGAAGTCGTTGGATGTCATAGTTAAAAGAAAAATAAAAAAATGTCTTTTTTTCATTGCCGAAAGATGAAGAAAGGTACGTTACGTTATTTGAAAGTAGGTACGCATTTCAGCTGGCTTCAGTTAGTAGTACCTAGTTATTTTAAAATTCTTCTTGTGTGTAGGTACTCTTTCTTAAAAAAATACGAGAAAGTTAGAAAGACAACCCTACCGCATTCGTGCGATGACGAGCTTGCACGTGAGTCTCACGCTGGGCAACACAATCTCGACTCTTTGTTCGTGTACTTATGGTACATTTCTTTTCACTGCGAACAGCAGGTATTATTATTAAGATTTTGTAGGCTATTATGGCGTAGGTATTTTCGCTTTTGTATGGGAGTGATGTATCTGTTACGTAGTAACTATTTAGTAATCTGTGGTTCTACGGTTTGTTTACATTTTGCCTTAATCCAGTTAAAACATAAGCATGGTAAAGGTACAGCTGACACGTAGGTATAACATTCTATTCATGATTTTCACCAGAAAATCGTTAATTGCACATCGTTAAAAACATTTTTCACGTTTTATTTTGTCTGAGGATAGATTTCGATCGAATTTATCCAGTATCCATATTATTGTGTCGTGAAGATTACCTTTACAACATTATCAATATAAAAATAAGAAAGCAGTGGGAAAGGTATAATTAAACTATTTTTTTTGTGCACAGTTTGAACAAACCTTAACCGTTCATATCTGTTACGTCACAGAAAAAAGTAACCGATAAGGTAACATATATGAATTAATTCCCTGTGTCTAACCTAAAAAAATGTCTTTTGCAATACTATTTCTTACTCTCTTACGAATCTTTTATTTCATAGCAATTGTACCAATACCCATTTATTCTAAGCTGAGTTATAAAACATAAAAGTACTTACCGATGCTGTAAAAGTCTCACAGTAAAATGTGTTCTCTAATTGTCGAATAACCACTGCAGCACAAAAATCTCGATACCGTATGATCAACAAAATGGCCGAACCTTTTTGATTCGTCCTTTAATATGACAGTTCAGTGACTAATGTTGCCAGTAAAATGACTTTGATAACTACCATAAAGAGAATAAAAATATAACGTAACAGAAAAGAATAACAGAAATCAGTGAAATCAGGACACGCATTTATTAGTTAATTATAATTAACACGTTTTTTAGTTCATTATATATTTAACGGTTTCATTGGGTTCGAACCATGCTCTATTAAGAAATTAAATGCTTATGAATTGTTACATTAATATTGAATAATACAGTATTTTTAAAAGTACCGGCAAGAATGTGGACACAGGTTGCTTCTATGAAACAAAATCTACCCCTTGGTAGATTTTATTTGAAAATTTTAATTCATTAAGACTTATGGAGGATTTCATTGTTTTATAATTAATTTAAACAAGTATACAAACCGTTTATTAGATTATTCGTATGGATTTATGCCTTGTTTTATAAATAACTATGTTGGACGTTAAAAATTACAATATTTTTGAATATGACCCACAAACAGAAATAGAACTACTTCAGAATGAAAATGACTTTTATGATAACTTAATACAAACTGAAAAATTGTACTTGCAGTTAGTTGTAAAAATATCAATATTTCTCAAAAATGACAAACGAATATTTCTTACCGGAGTTAACGCCACATTAAAACGACTCCTGAAAAAAATACCACTGCGGGGTTGCGCTATGAACGAATATTTCAAAAATGTCAAAGACCATGCATCAAGTTCAAATGTTTAAAGTCATTTCAAAGATTTAAAAACTATTTACTTTGTCACGAAAAACGAACGCGTGATATTAGACGAGTTCTTAGTAAGTCACCATGGTTTTAAAAGTGGAGCTGTGAAACTTAGTGCCAGTGACATTTTGCACACTATAGACGCAAATAAAGGCATCTCCCTCCACCTCTGGCAACGAAACAAACAGAAAATAAACGAGCAAAACCAAACCGTATGGAGTGCGTAAATCACGATTTTGAGGCGCAGTCTATTTTTCAAGATAACCCGATGAAAATTGACAATTGGAGAGGGCTAGTGGTACCCAAAAATATAAAACCCAAACCAATATATATTTTACAGAACGGCTACGTGGCAAATACAAAAACCACTGAAAACAGGACCATAATAACTAACACATGCGCCTTAGATTCTGTTTGTCAAACATTTGCGATAGCCTACAAAGATAGACCAACATTTAAAGAATCTGTTGATGCGAATATAAATATAGGAGAATTTCATGTGTCATGACTTTTTTTTAGTCATCATATACATATGTATTAGATAATGTGCTTATATATATTTTGTTTATTTTTCATATATTGTACTCTAATTTGAATATGCGGTGTTAACCTTTAATTAATTGTTACACTTGTTATTTTTAATAGTTTTATGTCTAAATAATGTATTAGTGTAAACAATTGTTGGTTGACCTAATAAATAAATAAAATAAATAAAATGTTCCACTTATACGATTGCTTACAGTGAACCCTAAAATGGCCTGGAATGCGTTCTGTCTTAGTGCAGTCGGCAATTGCATGGTCTTGCGCACATTTAACGCAACGTGGTGTAAGGTTGCAGTTACGTGACCCAGGACCGAAATTTTGACAACGATAACATTTAGTCCCAATTGAGTTCTTTGGTTTGAATTTTTTGTATTTGTACAACACAGCTGCAAAGATATTTTATTTGACGAAACTTGGCTATTTCAGTTCTAGCTGGTAAGTGTACTAGATAGAGAGGGCATGAGTTTGGGTATTTGGTTGATAGCAAGGTTTTGATACTAAGTACCTTATAGCCATATTGAGTGAGTTCAGTTCGAATGTCATCTTCTAACTCAGGGGTAAGCCGCGCAGAACGACCTTATATGGCAGTTCATCTTTATGGGTAAACGTGTGAAAGAATACATTTTTAACCCTAAATCCATCTTGGAGAGCTTGGTGGCCTCCAGCTTTACTACAGTAAACAGCAACTTTGTTCTTACTCAAGTACTTCAGATGAAATTCCTTGGTATATTTGGATATCATTGTATTAAGAGTTCCATGAGTCCAAGGTTTAATATCAATAAATATTGGAGGTATTTTAGCAGATTTACCTTTATTAGGCTTGCCTCCGATAGTAGTAAACACAGTTGGTTCGCAGTTCCCATCATTGGTATCATTTTCAAGAGGTTTGAAAGTATTTTCCGTGGAAATTTGATGATGTAATGGATTACATCATCAAATTTCCACGGAAAATACTTTCAAACAACCAAACGCAACAACCAAAAAAGACCTTGAAGCATGCTCCGGTTGGCACCGGAGCATGCTTCAAGGTCTTCTTTGGTTGTTGCCATCCTGCTGTGTCATCGGCCGGTCTTTTACTGGCTGGTAAGGATGATCTTTGTAGAAACTTATCCATTACTAGGAAATATCGATATGTCTATATCGACACCTTATCTTATACTATAACAAACAAAGCATAATAATAAAATGATTACATTAATTTCTTCTTTTCACTAGCTGTATTATTAAATAATTTATTCAATATATATATTTTTTTTACTATTTGAATAATATTTATTTTCAGAAACAATATAAATTATTATTAAATATAAATTATTATTTAAAAAGACGAAGACATAGGCATGGGGTTAGTCCCGCTATTGTATGGTCCCGGTCCTTTTAGATCTACGTCAGACAATAGAACGTACAACTGAAAAGAAAGTGCACCTATAATTTTGTCTCTCCCCTTTTACTTTTAGGAGTGTATATGCTACTGTAAAAGTCCGAACTACGGTAAATCCTAAGATTTTCCGGTAAATCCTAAGACTTACCAACTCTAAAGTCCGAGTCGTTCTATGATCATCGTTTATTTCGGACTTTTACTACCATTCACTTGGTAGGCATGCACATCTTAGGATTTGCCGACTTGTGTTGGTAAACCCTAGGATTTACTGGTAAAACCTAAGATTTACCGTAGTTCGGGCTTTTACAGTAACATATAAATAAAACGTCTGTTTGCGATATTAAATCAGTCTTTCATTTATTCAAAATATTTATAACAAATGGATCAAACAGTGGAAATAAATATTAATTGCAATGTAAATTTTAAAATAATCAACAATATTAATTACCAATACCAACCAAAAATTTAAAAAAACAAAAAAAAATAACATCGAGGAAATGACACTAATTGTAAATATAAACTACAAAAAATAATCAACATCCAGACATACATATTAATTACAAATAATCAACATTGAGGAAAAGGCACTAATTGTAAATTTACTACGAGATATCTTTATATTCGTAACTTTTTGTAAGCTTTTGAATCTGGGGGTCGATTTATATACTTATTCTTTTTCTTAAATTTATAGGTATTTTTTTAGTCTGAAGCTATTACAAAAATCATCAGTGATTCAGGTAATAGCTGTTTTCTTGTTCAGTAAACATCTGTAATAGAAGGCGACAACCAATAATATCTACCGAAATAAAGAAAATCATACCCATTTTCAAATACTCGTGTAGTAATAGCCAGAGCGGATGGATAATCAAAGCGTTAATCTGTTGTTGTCTAAGTATGATTTATTACAATTTTATTACATTACAATTCGTAATAATTATACACAACAATAAAACATTATTTAGTACTCTTCAAAACCTACTAACTCTTTGCTAAAATGGCTGCTGCGTCTTCAATTTAAATCCCCGTATCCATAGGATATAACCAGTTAACATTTTATTATAAGACAGCGTCATTTTAGCATATCAAATAAATCAATAGAAAACTATTTTATTGAGTAAATTTAATTACATTTTTCTTAAAAAAAACTATAAATCTCCAGAATTACCTAAAGGTTTATAAATGAATAAATATAAGACTTGCTTAAAAAAGGCTTTGAGTTTGAATTTAAGTTAACATTTTATTATTAGGCAGTAACATTTTAGCATGTCGAACAAATCAGTTGAGAAATTATTATTTTGATAGGTGAATACAATAACATTGCTTTTAAGAATAGTATAGGTCTATAATTTAAATAGAACATTAATTTTCCTGGTCGGTATTCAATAACAAAATTAAATTCTTGCATCTGTTCCCACCATCGAGCTACCCGCGGGAGCAGGTCCCTTTTTTGAAAAGTAGCCTTCAAGAAATTGCAATCAGTCACAATTTTAAACGAAATTCCGATAAGATACACTCGAAATTTATGTAACGATGATACCACTGCTAATGTCTCAAGATCATAAGAGGAATAGTACTAACCTACTGAAATATGCGACAGGTCTTAAAACACTATGAATGTAAGCTTACGCATTAATTCACACTGTAACTTTCTAAATGAATTTTCTTGGCTTGAACTGCAGATCCATTTAATATCCTTCTTCAACAAATATGTCAGTGGTTTAGCTATAATTGAAAAATTTGGCACAAATCTCCTAAAAAAGCTAGCTAACCCGAGGAATTGTCGAACATTATGTTGACTAGTGGGAGTTGGGAACTTCTCTACTGCTTCTACCTTTCTTGATCCGGGTCGAATGCCATCATTAATAGTAATCTCAAACCCTAAATATTCTACTTTAGGACTAAAAAACGTGCACTTTGAAAGATTCAATTTGAGACCAGCTTGAAAAAATAACTGTAACTTCGATTCTAAGCGTGACATGCCTTCACTAAACGATTTTATCTGTATTATTATGTCGTCTAGATATGCCAAAGCCTCCCTGTGACGAGTCCTTCCCAGTTCTTGGTTCATTAGACGCTGAAAAGTCGCAGGTGCATTTGCAAGACCAAACGGTATTCTGTTAAATTCAAAATGGCCGTCTGGAGTCACGAATGCAGTGTTATGCTTATCCTCTTCTCTAATAGGTATTTGGTAATAGCCAGATTTGATTTTAAATCTAATGTAGTGTATCTAGTATATCTAGCTGATCGTCAACAGGGGCATAGGATAGTTTTCTTTAATAGTTTTCTTATTTAAAGCTCTATAGTCTATGCAAAGTCGAAGTTCACCACTTTTCTTTTTAACAAGAACGATTGGACTAGCATAAGCCGATGTCGATGGACGGACTACACCATTATCTAATAACTCAGAAACCATATGTCTTACCTGTTCTTTTTCCTTAATAGCTAACCTATAGGGTCTATAAACTACAGGTTCATTGTTATAAAGGTTTATCGCCATATTGCCATCAGTAGTACAGCCTAATTCACTCAAATTGAATGCAAAACAACTTCTATATTGATTAAGTAAAGACAATAGCTGGTTCTGTTCGGCAGGAGACAAATTTATACCAGTGTTCACATTTAAATTGCTAATTGAATCTATGCACGAAACTGTATTAACTTTAAACTGACTGTCTTCACAGGCGACCCTTCCTCTAGCAATAAGTCTGTCTTTAAGTAGCGAAACAGGAATGACACTCCAAGAATTTAGTACTATTTCGCCTACCCCATCTTAATACGGAATAACCCTGTTAAAACTGAGAAAATCGAACCATCATTAACCCTAATACCTCCATCTAAAAATATCCTTCCATTGTAACTACGTATACATATCAACAATAGTGGTACCAGAAACAATGGTATCATTTTTGCAGTACAAACCCATCTTGTTATTTGCTGTGTTTATATCAGCGAACTCCTTAATTTTCAAATGGTCCTTAGTTTTATGAATTTCAATATGTGTTTGCTCTGTAAAAGTGTGACCAATTATTATGGCCACCTGCATGATACTGTCTGGTACTATCACTAATTCTACTTTTGCGGATACGTTGTCAATAGTAATACAAACAGTTTGTTTTCCTAAGGACACAACTGTTGAATTGCCAAATCCTACTACAACTGAATTGTCTAATTCATAACCAATGCCAATTTTTTTGAATTAAGATAACTTCATCATGGAACACTCGCTAGCTAGGTCAATAAACGACTCATATGGAATATTATTAATTAAAGCGATTTTAAAATATTTATCATAAGCATTATAGAAAATAGTCAGTTAACATTTTAGCATGTCAAACAAATCAGTTAAGAAACTATTATTTTGATAAGTGAATACAATAATATTGCTTTTAAGAATAGTATAGGTCTATAAAATTACCTAAAGGTACAGTTTATTAACTGTACCTTTAGGTAACACTCGTAATATTTAAAAAAAATCTACTTATAAATCTCTAATGTGTCATGTCTAAAAAATACAGCTTACTTGGCTTGTTTTATATCAAAGTGACATGTGTCATTACTAATTGTTTGCAGAAAAAATAATAAACTGGGATTTTTTTCAATGACTTTGTTGAATCTGCTATGCCATGATTCCGCCAAGTAAGTTGTTCTATGGCATTCATTATGGCACCACCAAATGAGATCTGGACTAGCCAGCCACTGAGTGTCAAAATAGTCATTGAATTTTGTCATAGCTTCATCGTCGAAACTGAAAAATATACATATTAAACGATTTTTTTAGTTTTAGCTATAATATCATCATCAGATGAGTCTAAGTTACTATCTGGGACATAATCTGTATCGGTATCAGTACTGAAATCACTATTATTATCTGTGTTATACTTTGGGGGAGAAGAATGTCTGTTTAGTACACTTTCTTCTTCTAAATCTACCTTAAGCTTAAGTCTTCAGGATATTCTTGAATCGGAGTATGAATGCCGCTCAAACTTTGAAACAAATCTAATGTGCTTGGAGAGAAACGGTATAGGAGACGATTGAGGCTCATAACCTGTAAGTATTAATTAATTTATTTTACTAGTTATTTACTTGCTCTTTATTTATTTACTCTAGGCAAATTAAAAAAAAACATTTTTCGATTATTCATCTGAAATTCCCGATATCTATTAAACGGCTTAACCGATTTTGGAAAAACATATCTAAAAACGACTGTTAAGAAATTAGCTTTCATACAAAAATAACCGCATTTAAATCTGTCCACCGTTGTAGTAGTGGTGTAGGAAAAGAATTGACTTCATACGTACCCTTATTTAAAATATCAGCCTCATTTTCTGTCGTTCTCAGTGGGGTCAACGGAGAATACATGTGAGCTAATGGAGAAATCAAGTCATCTAAAAGATATAAATACCTTTAAGCCCCAAAGCGGTCAGTAAATCAATCGTTAAATTGTAATGGTTTCTAATAGTAGGCTAATATCCCACCAATTTTATGGAGGAGACCTGTGCCCAGCAGTGGGACGATTATGGGTTGAGATGATGATGATGATTCACAGTTCTTTCTAAGATATCGCTTTCTTGTTCATTATCAGCACTCGTCTATGTTGTTTGAACAAATTGTTCATTTTGTATATTACAAACATCAATAACGTTCCTTAAATAATATAAAGGTAGTGTAAATTCTGATGGCTGTATATTCAATTCTTTTTCAAGTTTAAGTAGCTCCACATCTAACTTGTATTTTTCTCTTTTATTAATTTGAAGCAATTTCGACTTCTATTTCCATTTTTTGTTTCTTAAAATCCAATAAGCCATTTGATACATCAACTTCACTTATAGATTGACGTGGAGGATGTAAATTTCTACGTATTGGATTTTGAGGTCGAGGATACCTGATGAGTTCGATAAAAACAGGCACGGAGTTTCATTTGATCCCGAAGATTCCCGAAGATTTTGGTTTTTGAAGGCCATCGATTGCTGGAGAATTCTTTCCTATGATTTTTAATATCAATTCATGAGAATTGTCATATTTGCATTTTTTTCCTCCCCCAGAACCAGACTGCAGACTCTTTTCCTGAAAGACAGTAATCAAACAATGTAAAATAAATCGTTTAAACACAATGACAATATTTCATACATACCTACACAATATAATACATATCTAATTGATAACTAATTTACTTAAAATTGGTTATCGGTCTAAATGAATAAAAAACTTATTGATGATGATTTTCGTAAATAAGGCCCAAAATAGTAAGCTTTTTGTGCATTTCCATTTTACACGCGATCAAAACAAACAATCGAAGTTGCACTAGTGACTATTGATTCATTCGATTACTTTGTTGTTTTATTTTTGTTTTACCCTCATTTATCTTTATAAAACATAATGATCAGCAAATATGTCACAGATTGACGTTGTGGTATATGTAGGGGGTGGTGACGGTAAGTTAAATAAAAAGTACTCACGTTTGGTAATTATTGTATAATGTCACATTACCACACACATACATAAATAATAAGCAATACTAAGCGCTCTCATTTTTTAATACTACTTGGGTGACAAATGTGTATTGATTAGTAATAATACACTGTTGTAGTTTTTATATTTAATTTTTATGTGTGTCTCTTATGATTTTCTTTTCATATAATGCCGTCTGTACCTGTACAGACGCTACCCCTGATTGGTTGATTCGTAACTGTCAAATATGTGACACAGTTCATTTAATAGCGTCTGTACAGGTTACGTTCCATTACATCATACCCTTTTCCTTTAAAAAAAAAAAAAAAACAAAAGTTTTGTTCTGCGAGGGAATCGAACTCACTACCTCGTGCACAGCAGGCGCATACTGCGGCCATAATACCACCAAGGCAGTCAAGTCAATTCAATCCTTAAAAATTAAATTCTCCTTAGTTCCATTACATCATACCCTTTTTCTTAAAAAAAAAAAAAAAAAAACAAAACAGAATTTCTCATGTCTGTTATAGAATCTGAATTATTACTGCAATTCAACTCAACTACTACTTAATTTAAACATAAAAATTAAAACAAAATTACATATAAACATAACCAATTTAAAATCTTTTGAGACCACTGGGCTGCACTACCTAGAAACCAGCAAGCACCGAATTATTGAGCTCTAATGTGATAAGAAGTTCTTGTATACATACAGTTATTGGTATCCTTAACAACATATGATCTAAAATTACTAATTTGAACAATTTTTCCCTGGAACCATTTATTGATTAATGGATCTTTCTTAAACCACACAGTTTGGTTTATTTTAAAACTAAATTTTTGTTTTGTATTCCTATTATAATTTACATCATTTCTTTGTCTAGTTTTTTGAAATTCCAACTTTACTCCTGAATTCATTTTCGACTGTAAGTGCAATTGTGTGCAAGGGAGTTTAGTTTTTAAATTACGATTCATCATTAGCTGAGATTGAGAAAAGTTAGTTCCTGATACCGGAGATGATCTATATTGTAAGAGTGCTATTCTAAAATCTGTTCTATCTTCCGAACATTTAATTAACATCTTTTTCGCAATTTGTACTGCTCTCTCCGCCATTCCATTCGACTGTGGATATCTTGGACTTGAATAAGAAAATTTAAAACCCCATTCAGAAGCAAAGTTTTTACATACTAATGAATCAAACGGCACATGATCAGCCACAACTTCCATCGGTACTCCATAACAAATAAAAATATCTATTAATGCATTAATTATGCTTTGAGCAAACTTGTTGTTAAGTTGTTTTATATCTAACCATTTTGACATATAATCATATATAACAAGATAGCTCTTCTTCTTAATTTCCATGATATCAGTTCTTATTTTAGAAAAAGGTAAGTTCGGTATTTCATGTGACAGTAAAGGTTCCTTTATATTATTATTTTGATACATTTGACAAACATAACATTTTTTAACAAAACTTTCAATATGATGATCAATTTGTAGCCAGTAGTAAAGATTACGAGCAACTTGTTTCATTTTGGTTGTTCCTATATGGCCCTCATGTAATTTTTGTAAAAACATTAAACGTAGCGACTGTGGAATCATTAATCTGTGAGCAAAAAATACTAACTGTTGATCTACTGATATTTCTTGCCTAAATTTATAAAAGGGTTTCATATTATCTGGTACATTTTTTAAATCTTTTGGCCATCCATTCTGATTATAACTGCTTATTATTTTTAATTCTTGATCATTCAAAGTTTCTTTAATTAAGTCTTTCTTTTGTTCGTCAGTGCATTGCAAATAAGATGCCTGTCCAATACAGTGAATGACTTCATACATATATGACTGATCTTCATCAATTTCATCTAAATAATTTCGTGATAACAAATCTGCAATATGCATCAGTTTTCCTTTTAAATATTTAAATTTAATATTATATTTTAATAACTTTAATTTTAATCTCTGTAGTCTAGTGGATGGGATTTCATGAATGCCTTTTTTTAATAAAGTTTCTAATGGCTTATGATCATTCAAAATAGTGCATTGCTTTCCATAAATATGTATAATTTTTTAGTTGCCCATACCACACTTAATAACTCTTTTTCGATTTGTGAAAAATTCTTTTCTGAAGCTGTCAAACTTCTTGATGCATAACTTACAGGTTTGTTATTTTGCATTAAGCAACAACCCAGACCATCTTTACTTGCATCACACTGAATAGTTATTTGTTTAGTTGTGTCAAAATTTTGTAATACAGGTGTAGTACTAATTTGCTTTTTTATACTAATGAAAGTTTCCTCATGAATGTTGGTCCATATCCAAGTCACCTCTTTTTTTAATAATGCCTGTAAAGGTGCTGCCAAATCGGCTAGTTTATTTATAAAAGTTCTTAAATAATTCACCATCCCTAAAAATATTTGTAATTCTTTTTTATTCTTTGGACTTTTCATATTTAATATTGCTTTTATGCGATCTGGATCCACACTCATGGCATATACTTAGAAAAAACATGTCCAAAATATTTGACTTCTTCCAATTTGTACTGAAATTTTCTTAAATCGCACATTATTTTCTTTAGCTCTCTCAAACACTTTATTTAAAATTTTGTCATGTTCCTCTTCATTTTCAGCACAAATTAAAAGATCATCACAATAAATCACTACTCCTGGAATATCTCCAAAAGTCCTCTCACTGTACTTTTGAAATATCTCAGGTGCCACTGATACTCCAAATGGTAATCTACGAAACTTGTAACACCCAAACTGAAACTACAGAGATCTGTTGAATTTTCTGTTAATCTAATATTATAAAATCCATCAGATAAGTCTAGGACGGAAAAAACTTTTTTATTAGCTAGTTTTGCTACAATTTCCTGTAAAGTTGGTATTAAATAATGTTCTCTTACCAATACTTCATTCAATTCCTTAGGATCTAGACATATTCTAAGACTTCCATCACTTTTTTCTATTATAACCATATTACTAACAAATGACTTGGGATGTTCTACCTTTTCAATAATTCGGTGCTCCTCGAAGCTTTTTAATTTTACCTTCAAACGATCTAACAAAGCATGAGGAACTCTTCGAGGTGGCTTTACTACGGGTTTTGCCCCAGGTTGGACATGCAGCTCCAGTGGTAACTCAAATTCACCAACACCCTGAAAAACATTTGAGCAAAATGATTAATTACAGTCTCCTTATTTTTCCTGTTAATAGTATTAATATTAATGTTACTGAGCAACTTTAGATCGATTAAAGATTGTAGTCCTAAAATTGGTCAGACATTTTCTTTTATTATTACAAATTCAGTTTCAAATAAATGCTCATTGATGGTAATACCTAACTTAACTGTACCTATTGGTCTAATTGTTGTTCCACCAAATGCTTCTAGAAGAATTGTTGTCGTAGAACATTTTGGATTTTCATCATTTAAAATCTTTTTTAAATCCCGAAGACAAAGAACATTTACTTGTGCACCTGTGTCACATTTGAATAGGTACTTATTATTTTCTAGTCTTAATGTAACCATCCGCTCGTTGTTTTTAATATTATTTCTTAATGAATGACAAACCTTTACTAGTCATATGTCATGTACAAAGTTATCTTTTCCACCTGATGTGAAGCAGTTACCGTAACCTATGGACGCTTGCAATACCAGAGGTACCACTTATGTGTTGCCAACCCTTTTTTACACCAGGGCTTTAAGGTGGGAGTATTCTTGGAATAGGAATACGTTTCTTTCAAAACGCATCCCTAAATGAGCGCTGGAGACCTATACTCCCACACAAGAACACAACTACACCGCTGTGCGTAGTTATTTGGCTGTGGTCTTCTGTAAGGTGGAGGTCCTTCCTCATTCGGGCTTGCTCTTAGGAGAGCAAGCCCGAATGAGGAAGGACCTAAGGAATAAGTTTCTTTATTGCACACAAACAATAACACGTAATCACACATGATAATTTCATGTACCAAGGCGAGCTTAACTCAGCAATAAGTTCTCTAACAGTAAACCTCAGAATAACAGAGAATAAAGATGCATTGAGAGCGTAATATAAAGTGTACAACTTAAATTTTAAAGTAAAATATGGAATTGGGTATATATATTTTTGTAAATAAATTACATAAGGTATAAAGATTTTAATAATATATTTTAGCACAAACATAACTCAAAACTCAAACTCAAAATTCATTTATTCATTTAGGTTACAAAGTAACACTTATGAAGGTCATAATGAATAAACCAGAAAGAAGATGTCAGCAAAATTTTCCTACGGCTAGTTCGCTGACGTGAAGCCTTGAGAAGAACTAGCAAGAAACTCAGGCCACTCTTTTTAATCGCCAGATAGTTACAATCTTTTGTAAAATACAAGTATGATAGCATGCAAGCTGATGCAGTCTAAACACGATACTAACTATATTGATAAAATAAGGTAATCGTACTCAGTACTGGTCGTGCGAGAAAAAAAAAAAAAGTATGGTGTTAAAGTCTGCTTCAATTTACATATTGCTATTAAAGAATAAGGCAATATGTGAATAGTGACAATTTTTATTGTAAAATTTATGTACTTTCATCGACAAGCTTGGTATTGCGTATCATATGAAAAATAAAAGACGCTCGGGCGTGGCGGGAATTTGATTTGGTTTTGGAATAGAATGTTTTCGCGGTTATTGTTTAGCTCGAGGATGGATAACATGAGAAAAATGAAAGACGCTCGGGGGTTTTGGCGGGAATCTGATTTTGTCGTTTGTGCGGTTATCTTAATATATATAAATCTCGTGTCACAATGTTTGTCCTCAATGGACTCCTAAACCACTTAACCGATTATAATAAAATTCGCACACCATGTGCAGTTCGATCCAACTTGAGAGATAGGATAGTTTAAATCTCAAATTATAGTCGCAATTTTAATTTATTGCTAATTATTTGTCTGTTATTATTTGACAGTCACAATTATCTGTTAACTCCAAATGATTCTAACAGATGTCGATACCTTTCGACTGGGTTGAGTAAGTAATCAATAGATTGCGCTGCTATGGTAAATCTACGAACGTGTCATATAAGCTACATTTTAACAGCATAATTACCACGTGTTGTTGACGCTATAAAATTAATTAAATTTATTTTGTAGTGAACGAAATACCGTATAATTCAATTATTTCCACTTTTTAAATTTTTGGTATTAGCATAGCCGGCCACATGTTACTTAGACTGAAGTGTAAATTGCATTCATATCATAATGAAGATAATACTATATATTATAATATTATTATAATTTAATTCTTGCTTCCAAATGACGTCATTTGGGGTAACTAAAATTTGCGATCGTGCATCCGATGGACGTAATTTTAAAACTACATTCAAAATTCAAGGCCAGGTGTACCATAAAATCGGATCACTGATGCCAATGCCTGATAACAATCCGAAATTTCTTCAAATTTATTTTATGGGCGATTGTGAAGAGCGCGTGACGACTCGGTGCCTGTATAATTTTATTGAACAAGCAGAGGAAAGAGCAATTGTGATATTATTGGATTTTTTTTAGAAGATCACAATCAACTAATTTAATTGATCAAAAGAGTTTCGCCACGACTGCAAAATGACAATTATTAAATCGTCATAAACAAAAACAAAGTACCATTAGGTGAACATGCTGGTAGATTCAACGCTCCAACTGTTGATGAGGTTGCTGTTATCATGGTTGGTGATCCAGTTGACAAAAGATCTATAAAAAATACACGGCGAGACAACACTGTCAGTACGATTTCGGATCTACACCGTTCATATGACGCACTACAATATCCATTGATATTTTGGCAAGGACAAGATGAATATCACCTTAATATCAAACAGTATGATCCAAACACCGGTAAATTTGACAATTATCTATTTACTTTCTTACTGTATGTATAGATTTTAATTTCGTATTGCATTTTATTTTTTTAGGTGATTACAGAAATAATAAAGTTAGCTCAATGAACTACTACGCACACCGAATAATGGTTAGACAACATCAAGACAATTATATCCTTCGATATCGTCAGCTGTTCCATCAATACATTGTTGATATGTATGCTAAGGTCGAAAGCGAACGCTTGCGATTCCTTCAATTCAACCAGGCAAAACTACGATCGGAAGAATATATTCACTTACGAGATGCTGTTGCTGGAAACATCGATGGAAATTTAAATCCCAATGACATCGGTAATGCTTTCATTTTACCTTCAAGCTACATCGGCAGTCCACGGAACATGCAGGAATACGATAGGCTGTATACGATAGAGTGGCAAAAGCGAGGTTTGCCTCATGCCCACATTTTGGTTTGGCTTAAAGATAGAATCCGTCCTGAAGAAATCGATCAAATAATTTCAGCCGACATTCCAGACCCATTAATTGATCAAGAATTATTTGATATTGTCACCAAACACATGATCCATGGGCCATGCGGTGCTTTCAACATGACGTCACCGTGCATGGAAAATGTAAAAAAACTTCCCAAAGCCGCATACGAATGACACGATCTTGATGGTTATCCAATGTATCGCCGCAGAAGTACTGAGAATGGTGGCCACACATTTACAATGCGACTGCCGAACTTTCCAAAACAAGTTGAGTTTGATAATCAGTGGGTGGTACCATACTCACCACTACTTTCAAAAACTTACAAAGCTCATATCAATGTTGAGCTTTGCAGTTCTGTTAAATCAATTAAGTATATTTGTAAATATGTAAACAAAGGCAGTGATTTGGCCATATTTGAAGTACAAAACATAAATAAAAATGACGAAATAGCACGATACCAAATGGGCAGATACATTAGCAGCAATGAAGCTATTTGGCATATTCTCAGCTTTCCCATCCACGAAAGAGATCCTGCTGTCCAACATCTGGCAATACATCTTGAAAACGGTCAACGTGTATACTTCACTGAAGAAAATGTTCTCCAAAGAGCGTTCGAAGCTCCGAAAACGACTCTAACTGAATTTTTTACATTGTGTCAAAAACCTGATGTTTTTGGCCAATTCGCGAAGATATTGGTGTATGGTGATGTTTCACGTTATTTCACATGGAACAAATCCAGTAAAAAATGGGAGCCACGGAAACAAGGAAAACCACATCCTTCCATTACAGGCATATTCAAAGCTAAGACATTGGGGAGACTTTACACGGTACATCCAAAGCAACGTGAGTGCTTCTATTTACGTTTGTTATTGGTGAATGTTCCCGGACCAACGTCTTTTGAATTTTTACGAACAGTTAATGGTCGAGTATTCAATACATACTAGGATGCATGTCGTGAACTGCAATTGCTAGAAGACGATAACCATTGGGACTTAACGCTTGCTGATGCTGCGTTGACATCAACACCGAATAACATTCGTCAGTTGTTTGCAATTAGTTTGACGACATGTTATCCCTCGCAAGCACAAACTTTGTAGAAAAAATATAAAAATTGTATGACAGAAGACATCTTGCACCGAATTAGACAAACAAATCAATGCCAAAACATAGATTATACACCAGAGATGTACAATGAAGCATTGGTCTTGATCGAGGATTTATGTGTTCTTATTTCAAATCTACCACTTAATCATTATGGTATGCCATCACCTAATCGTCCAGCCACCGACTTAGTCAATACCGATTTACAACGAGAAAATCAATATGACCATGGAAGTTTAGCAACAATTATCATGAACAGTGAACCATTACTGACAGCAGAACAAAAAATTATTTATGATCGGATTATGCTGGCTGTTGCTGCTGAACAAGGCAGTTTTTTTTCTTGGATGCACCCGGTGGAACCGGTAAGACATTTTTAATATCGTTGATTCTTGCCAAAATACGGTCGCAACAAAAATCGCATTAGCAGTAGCATCGTCAGGCATTGCGGCTACTTTACTGGATGGTGGGCGAACAGCACATTCAACATTCAAGCTGCCATTGGACGTTCATAATAAACCAGATGCAATGTGTAACATCAAAAAGAATAGTGGAATAGCTGCAGTGTTGCGGAAGAGTTCTATAATAATTTGGGATGAGTGCACAATGGCACACAAATATTCACTTGAAGCATTAAACAGAACTATGCAAGATTTAAACAGCAATAATAAACTTTTCGGTGGTGCTTGGTACTTTTGTCTGGTGACTTCCGGCAGACCTTACCGGTTATACCTCGCTCTACTTTCGCGGATGAGATTAATGCATGTTTGAAACAATCATTCTTATGGCGAAGTGTTGAAACACTTCGATTGACCATAAATATGCGAGTACAATTGCAAAATGATCCATCAGCACAAATATTTTCCGAACAACTACTAGATATTGGGAACGGTAAAATAGAACTGCAACCAAATACGCAATGCATTAAACTACCAGACAATTTTTGCACTGTTGTTCAGGATAACAATGAATTGATTCAGAGTATTTTCCCGGATATACAGAATAATTATTTGAATCATGAATGGCTTGGTCAACGGGCGATTTTGGCAGCCAAAAACGTTGATGTTGACGAAATTAACTTCCAGATACAACAGTTGTTACCAGGCGATCTGATGTCTTTTAAATCAATCGATACTGTTGTTGATGAAAATGAAAGTGTAAATTTTCCGATTGAATTTTTAAATTCATTAGATATCCCTGGAATGCCACCACATAATCTTCGATTAAAGATTGGTTCCCCTATTATTCTCCTCCGTAATTTGAATCCACCTCAATTATGTAACGGTACGCGTTTGGTCATCAAAAAGATCACCGGAAACATTCTTGAAGCAACCATTTTAGCTGGGAAGTTTAAAGGAAAAGTGGTCCTGCTGCCACGTATTCCGATGATACCATCAGATTCTACCATACCCTTCAAAAGGCTACAGTTTCCAATTCGTTTAGCTTTCGCCATGTCTATAAATAAATCTCAAGGTCAAACAATGTCTATTTGTGGTTTAGATTTGGAAAATCCATGTTTTTCTCATGGGCAACTATATGTTGCGTGTTCACGTGTTGGGAAACCGTCGAATCTATTTGTGTTAGCTAAAGACAGGTTAACCAAAAACATTGTGCACCGATTGGTGTTAAATTAAATTGAAATTGAAAGTATTTATAATTCAAAAAAATAGATATTAATGTTTAAAAGTTTAAGACTGTCTGCCTTGTCTACCTCATTCATGAGTTTAAGCGTCACATGTTATTTACTGTATTATACTGTAATATACTTATATTTGTTATAAAATTAAATGGAAATAATAAATCTGATAAATTTTTATTTTGTACCTATTGATTTCTGCTTAATATCAAGTGTAATAAATAACATTTTAATTAATTGTGTTCAACGTACTTCCCCTTCAAATCTCAATCCAGTGAATTTGTATACCAACATCAACATTTTCGTCTTTGTTCGTAAATAATTTCATTGTACTAAAGGGTTATAGTAGTAGAAAGTCAAATAAGGAGATCACCATATTTTTTTATAAATACCATCTGTGTGAAAAAGCATAGTGGACTCCGTGACTGATGTTCTCTTATTGTTACTCTTAGATTGTTTATTATAATGTAATATAACAAAAACTTTAGCCACAGCAACGCGTGGCCGGGTCAGCTAGTTATTATATAAATGTGTAGCAGTGTTTTAGTTCGTGCGTTAATTTTGTGATTTAAATATTTCAAGTATACTTTGGGCTCAAATTCTATAAACGTTTTATTGGTGTTAAGTATATCAAGATTTATCAAACATATTTTGTGCAATTTGCAAAGGAAAAACTGATAAAATTTTACTTTTCGATAAGGAAAAATAAAATAAAAGTACAAAAAATATTATGTGCTCGTCAAAAATACAAATAAAAATTTAGTAACATAGTTTTACCTAAATTCTAAAGACATGTCTGATTCACCAACCCGCATTAGGCCAGCGTGTGTGAATTAAGGCCTAAACCCTCTCTCTCTCTTCATAGAGGAGAAGAGACCCGTGCCCAGCAGTGGGACATATATGGGTTGCTATTATTATTATTATAGTTTTACCTAACTGTATTGATACTAATATTGGGCATCATATCAAATGTTAGCAAAATTTCACCGCAGTTGGGAAAAAATATTTAGATGAGGAAAGCTCTATGAGTACGACCCCACCTCAGCCATCGACTTCAGGACCATATCTAATAACAACACAAATGTGGTCTGTAGCCTTAGTAGTTATTGTATCCAATTTGCAGTCTACTGACTGCTGAAATAGTTACTTTGTCAAAGATAGATGTAATTTGTATTATTATCATCATACATTAAGTAAAATAATTATGCATAGTAAATCTGCCAAACTTAAGTGGGACTGGGCGGGACACATTTCTCGTATGCATCCTGAGAGATGGGCTCGTGTCGTCACACAGTGGATGCCTGAAGATGGGCATCGCCGCCGAGGCCGACCTAGAAAACGCTGGCGTGACGACCTGGATGCATATGAGAAGGATTGGTGGAATAAGGCAATGGACAGACGGGACTGGAAGTCAATGGGGGAGGCCTTTGCTCAGCAGTGGGACAATATAGGCTAGTAAAAAAAAAAAAAAAGTAGAGAATATTGTTTTATTATACTTTTTATGAATTTTATTATATCAATTATATATTAGAACTTTATTACTTGTAACCTTTTACTCACATAATGGTTTAGATACTATACAACATAACGTACATAAATTGTAATTATTTCATATGAAGAGTGAATGGATATAAAATGTAAACTAATGTTGTTATTGCATCGCAAGAAATGCAGAGTCTCGAATTCTGCCTAACTAACGTTAGTGTTATTTAAAAAAATACAGTCCAAGTTTTTCTAGGCATTAAAAAAAAACATTAAGCGGTTTTTAGTAATTTATTTCTTGTAGTACCTACCTATATTATTTACAGTAGTGGCCACCATTCCTGGCTTATTATAGATGGGTATTTATTCAGTTTGTCGTGAGATTTCCCTACTTAAAAAAAAGTTTATCTACCATTAGTATTTCCGTTTACAACAGTTATTACACAAACATTCAAATTACATTATTTTGAAAGTTTTTTTTTTTTTTTTTTTAATTATTAATAAGGACAAAGTTCTTAATAATTGATTACAATCTAGCCTCTATATTTATCTATGATAGGCTAATAAGCAATTTAGTTCTAACTTAATTTTATAAGTTTATTAGAAAAATTTAAACTAAGAGTAATGTCTATGCGCTTTCTTAGAGTCTATAGAATGTAAGCACTTTGTTCATGTGTCTTATGTCACTATCACTATGGTTTGTTCACTGTTTAATATACTAACTCAAACGGTTTAGTTCTTTTTAATCTTCTCACTATGTCCGTGTTGTCGAGCAATTGGATCGCTTCGACATTCACATGATGGTGAAGTCGGCGTTCGTGAGCTTCTGCTGACTTCTGGATAGTTTGGTAGACTGTCTCCACGTTGAGATCGCGGTGGAGATCGTCATTTCGTATATACCAGGGTGCCTTGACTATGTCCCTGAGTACTTTGTTCTGGAATCGCTGAATTATATTGATATTCGTTGTTTTAGTACAGCCCCATAATTGAATTCCGTACTTCCAGATCGGCATTAGAATAAGCTTATAGATTAGTATTTTATTATGTATTGATAAACTAGAATTTCTTCCCAGTAACCAATACATACTTTTATATCGAATGTCTAGTTCTTGTTTTTTCTTTTTGACGTGAGCTTTCCACCGGAGCTTTGCGTCAAGTGTTATGCCTATGTATTTGGTTGTATTTGCGTATGGCACTTGGAGGCCATTTATGAAGATGGGATGATAATCACATCTCCTATTTGTAAAGTTAATGTGTACAGATTTGGACTCATTTAATTTGATTTGCCAGTTTTGTGCCCAGTCATGAATTCGATTGACAGCTATTTGTACTTTTTCCAAAACGATTGACAGCTATTTGTACTTTTTACAAAGATATGTCTGATCTGGCATCAGGTAATAATAATAATATCTTTATTTGCACCAATACATATAGGTATATATACAGGTAGAATAACACAAAATATTACTGACTTAATATTACTTACACAATAATATATATATTAGAATATGAAATTAGTTATAAAAATGATGAGCTCGAAATAAACAATGAAGATGAATTGAATAGTGTATGCTTTTTTTGTGAAAAGACTGACTACTGACTACGATTTTGTGAACATGAGTCTTACAGAGTTTGCATTGTTGTTTGAACCTTTCTATCCGAAAAAGCGGAATGAAACCGAGGAGAGAGAGAGATCATGATGCTTATGAAGAACAACCTAACATGCGTCGTCCGCTCATCTCGCTGTAGATAAGAGCAAAATGGTCGTGAGAAATGTTCCTGC
Organism: Trisateles emortualis; assembly: GCA_947095525.1. Classification (NCBI taxonomy): domain Eukaryota; kingdom Metazoa; phylum Arthropoda; class Insecta; order Lepidoptera; family Erebidae; genus Trisateles; species Trisateles emortualis. Next base: position 1,471,712 of record OX352756.1, read on the forward strand.
AGTTGTCAGGGTGCCGTACTTTATAGCAACATCGAATCCCAGAAAACTTTTTCTACAGTTTACTCGTTCAGTACATGCCTTATCGTATGGAAACTGAAATAAAAAAAAAATCTTTGAGAAAGCTATACTGCAGCAATTAGAGAGTCATTTTAACTTACATAAATTATTACACAAAGAGCAATATGGTTTCACAAAGGGTCGCTCCACCGTAGATGCAGGTGTTACATTAATAAAACATATCTTTGATGCCTGGGAAAATTCTATGGATGCTATTGGTGTATTCTGTGACCTCTCTAAAGCTTTTGACTGCATTGAACACAATACGCTTTTGCGAAAGCTAAGTCATTACGGTATTAGGGGCGCTGCACTTAATCTTGTTGCTGCCTACCTGAGTCACAGGGTTCAATACGTAGATGTAAATGGAAATAGGTCTTCTGGATTACCTATAGCAATGGGCGTGCCCCAGGGTTCAATTCTAGGTCCTTTTCTCTTTTTAGTGTATGTAAATGATTTACCTTTCTTTGTACAGGATTTGTGCGACATAGTGCTACTTGCAGATGATACATCACTTCTCTTCAAAATTGACCGTAAAGAAAGTAACTTTGATGTTGTAAATGGTTCTCTCGCACAAGTCCTGGACTGGTTCACATCAAATAATCTACTGTTAAATTTGAAAAGCTAAGCTTAGCTCTGCGGCTTTTGCAGTTAGTAAAGTAAGACAACTTACTGATGTAGATACGGCTAGATTAGTTTATTTTAGTTATTTTCACAGCGTCATGTCCTACGGCATATTGCTGTGGGGCAAGGCTGCTGATATTGAAACTATTTTCTTAATTCAGAAACGAGCTGTACGCTCAATTTACAACCTAGGCTCACGAGTTTCTCTTAGAGAACGTTTTAAAGAAATACGTATTTTAACAGTTGCATCTCAATATATATTTGCAAATATTATGTTTGTTAAATAGAATATTGATCTATATAGTAAGAACAGTGATATTCATTCAGTAAATACCAGAAATAAACATAAGTTAGTTGGCACGTACCATCGTTTACACAAAGTGCATAATTCATTTGTAGGACTCGGTATACGTTTTTTTAACAAATTACCGAAAGAGATAATGAATTTGCCCTTACAAAAATTTAAACCTACTATTAAAAATCATCTCATAGGGAAGGGCTATTATACAATAAATGATTATTTTAACGATAAAATGTCTTGGAATTAGTTGCATTATATAGTTGTTTGTTTAATTTACAATAAATGAGCTTAGTACATAAGTTCTTATTTGTGACGTGAGGCACATCGTGAATTCTAGTGATAATTCTGTACTTTTTCTTTTTTTTCTTTGTTTATTTCTTTAGTAGCAATACGTTAAATTTTACAATATAAATTGTCACTATTCACATATTGCCTTATTCTTTAATAGCAATATGTAAATTGAAGCAGACTTTAACACCATAATTTTTTTTTTTTCTCGCACGAGCAGTACTAAGTACGATTACCTTATTTTATCAATATACTCGTAGTTAGTATCGTGTTTTGTCTGCATCAGCTTGCATGCTATCATACTTGTATTTTACAAAAGATTGTAACTATCTGGCGATTAAAAAGAGTGGCCTGAGTTTCTTGCTACTCGTAGTTCTTCTCAAGGCTTCACGTCAGCGAACTAGCCGTAGGAAAATTTTGCTGACATCATCTTTCTGGTTTATTCATAATTTATGACCTTCATAAGTGTTACCTTGTAACCTAAATGAATAAATGAATTTTGAGTTTGAGTTTGAGTTTGAAATACTTGAAGGTTTCGGTAATGCAAAGGAGGCTTTTTTAGCTCGAGAGAATCGTTTGAAGGAAATGAGTAAATATACGTGTCAACATCGAGAACGGGATCAACAGCTTGAAAACGCGTTTATTCAGGTACATGCCTTTAAAATTTTAGAACAGCCAGAGATGATAAAAGAGAGAAAATTTTCATAACTGGTGGAACAGGCACCGGGAAAACTTTCCTGTTTAATTTAGTGAAAAATCAAGTCAACCGATATTATGGAAAATCTGTGGTAAAAGTTGGTGCTCTTACTGGCGTTGCTGCACGGTTAGTTGGTGGGTCCACACTCCACCGTCTGTTGAAACTACCAGTACAAAAAGATGGAGTTATTGTTAGTATGCCACTTCTTACTGGTAATTATTTGACAGTAATGCGTACATATGTTATGGCAAAACGTTGAGTTTTTGTTCATAGACGAAATTTCTATGGTACCTTATGAGATGCTTTGAATGATCGACTCTCGTTTGCGACAGCTGAAAAACCCGACCGCTTGTTTTGGAGGCATAAATGTTGTACTTTTTGGTGATCTAATGCAATTACCACCTGTTCGAGGACATCAAGTGTTTCAACAACCAGGACACATGAAACCCGCTACACACTTGTGGCGACTATTCCGCCTTGTTGAACTCAAACAAAACATGCGTCAACAAGGAGACACGACATTTATAGATGTGCTTAACGCCCTAAGAGTTGAAAAATTGACTTCGAAGCATCTTGAAATTCTTCTTGAAAAAGTATCAACAGATACGACTCATGAGTTCTCAATTGAGAAAGCATTAAGAATCTATCCAACTAATGACCAAGTTGCTAGTCATAACGGAAAGGTTCTCCAGAGTTTTCAAGAAAAAGGGACAGTTATTTATACAATTAAATCACAAGACCAACTCATTGATGCGACACGCAATTTAGGTAATAAGGACTTAGATTCTGTGATACCTAGCGATATTCTTATATAAACTACAACAAATTTGATTTTGATGGTAGGTAAGGTATGTAGAGTAATAGTAAAAGTAAAAGAGATTGGATTACAAGCATGGACTTTATTAAAAATGTATCATTTTAATTATAGAGCCACTTATTTTCAGCCTATTATAGTGAGCCAGTTATTGCAAAGGTACTAATAGTCGAGAGCCACCTTATACCATGTACTAGCCAGCCAGTGCTGCCTCTAAGAGAATTAATTACAGCTCGTGCTGACACCAAAGAGTTCTGCAAAAAAAAAAAAGGAATTTGATTACAAGCATGGACTTATTAAAAATGTATCATTTTTTTTATTATTATTTATAATTATAGCCACTTATTTTCAGCCTATTATCGACTATTGTCGAGAGCCACCTTCACCATGTATTAGCCAGCCATGCAAAAAAAAAATGGTCAGTGTCTGTTCTATTTAACCATGTGCACTATGATTTGACTAAGTTGAACTAACAATAATAATAATTCTTTTTTTCCAGACACATATAGATCCATATTCACCCGATAATATTAAAAAAAACTGACCTATACCGCCATATGAACGCCAAAACGTAGAACATGAAGCAAGGATGCAGATACACAGGAAGGTCATGTCTAATTTAAAACTGCAAGCAGAATTGTTTCGTAAAATGTTAGAAAACTGTTGCAAAAATTAAAATAAGTTAAAATAATGAGAAAGTTTTATTTAACACTTTCTTTAAAAGTTCTCGTCTATAAAAGTAGCTCTAACCGCTGCTCCACGCAATGCATTACCCTGTGGCCTCAGGCGGTTGACTTGGGGCATGCTCATCATGAGCGTTGTCTAGAAAAGGTTCCTCATTTAGATCTAATATATTATGTAGGACTGCCAAAGCAACAATGTACGTCCTTGGTGTTTTCTAGAGATGTTACTAAGCATCTGAATCTATTTTGCAGTGGATCGACTCCATATAAACGTTGTGACATAGGATTCTTAAAACATCAATTTTAGATTTTTGAAAATCGAATAATGCTTTTATATTCCTTTAAGTGAGTAATGTCGATAATGTACTACACATTTTGCGGTAAGAATTTAAAAAATCTGATTAATTGCGAACCTGGTGAGTTGTGAATCTGGGAAACTGCTCCTGATGGTTAAATTTCAGGAGATATTAAAAAAACTGTTTTCAATGTATGGAAAAACACATACAAAGTAATATTTCTCGCGATTTACTCCCGTTTTCTTCGTTTCATGTATATAATGTCTTCATATATATTCATAATTGCGATATATTCCCCAAACATACTTAATTAGTACGCCCCGCTGAAGATTTTCACGATTATAATGTATTTGTTCGAACTTTTAAAAGAAAATTCGAATATGACCTTAAGTGAAACTTCAGAGATTGAATTGAAAAAGTGGTGCCGTCAATTCTCTAATCGTGTGCTTTCAAAAAGAGAGCTTCAAATTTAAGCACGGAAAAATTTAGAAAGAAGTACTCATGGCTGGAATCTGAAATTAAGTGGCCACAGTTTGTCGAGTGTGCATCAGAAAATGAACCAGTTGCCGTTGTTGGGTACCAGTGCCGGGCAAGCCAATGAATTGGTGGAAACTACTATTTCATCGTCACTAATTGAAGAAGAAATAGTATCACCTTCCAAATTGGATGCCTCTACGTCAACGGAGAAAATTACTAGAAAGGATTTTGAGGATCTTAGTGATCGTCAAAAGCGCATACGGATTCACAGAAAAAAAGTTCGCACAAAGAGTGAGGACTCGAAGTTAGGGTTCTCTGCTGTAACTGCACTTAAATAACTGGGAATTCAGAAGTTGCAGACGTATTAAAATACATGTTGGGGAACCCAGAAGCAGCCTCCAAAATAAAAAATATATCAACACAAAATTTCACAGTGCACCAGGTGAAATATCAGCAGTGAAAGCATTAGCACTCAACGTGTCAATGAAATTGTCAAAGTGGCGTTACATAACTTTGAGATAATTTAGTATGAGAGAGGGCATATCCAAATATCCAAGTTACTATAAACTACAAAGTGAAAAGAAAAAGTGTTATGCAGAGAAAAAGTGACATAACTGTGAACGATCCGCAAAAAATCGACTGCAAGCTCATTTAGACCTGACCACAAATTGGATTGTCGAGTCATTGGACCAATCTTCAGTGATTGAAAACCAAAAATTAGTTCTAGTGAGTAAATAGGGCTTCGATGGAGCATCGAATCAAAGTGTCTACAAGCAGAAAAGTTCTTAAGAAAGTAGCGCAAGCGTCTTTATGGGTAGCTTAGTGCCCTTGAAGCTGATAAAAGAGGATGGTGAAGTTATTTGGTAAATTGAGCGGCCGTCATCCACTTTTTACTGTCGCCCAATAATGTTTAAATTTATGATAGAAACCGAATTTATTGTGCTGACTGAAAAAGGTCAAATCGAAGATAAGTTTCAGAACTACATTCTACAGTGTGTGAAACCAATAATATAAATCATCGGATGTTGTTGACAATGATTGACGGCAAGATAACGTCATACGTTTCGGGAACTGCGGCATCTGTATGCGATGTTTGTCAGGCACGACCATCAGAGATAAACGAGATGGCTGCTGTGTTAGAAAAACCAGCTTGTGAAGATATCTACAAATATGGTATTGTAGTGTATAGAATAGATATAAGTATGTACTCTTAGTTGTAAGACAATATATGTATATTCGATGATACAATAATAAACGTTCAGTACTATGCTAACAGTCGTCTTTAATTCACCACATCCTTACAGTATAAGTTCTCTTTACGCTTGGATTCGGTGTATGGAGTGCCTTCTTCATATATCATATAGACTGAGGTTTAAGACATGGGCTGCAAGAGGTGAAAATAACAAAAAATCCATGCAAGAAAAGAAATAAAAATACAGGAAGACTTCAGGCGGGACACTGGATTGTTACTTGATGTAGTGAAACAAGACAACAACAACAAGGTTCAACAAATGACGTCAATAGTGCTCGCAGGTTCTATGGGGATCCAGGGAAAACTGCCTCGTTGACTGGATTGGACGTCAATCTAGTGAGAAAGTTTGCCGTAATTTTGTAGTGCGTATCATCGGGTCAACAAATTAAGATTCCGCAGTTTAAGGAATACTGTTTGCGAATGCTAAGGTATATACAATTGTACCCTTGGTACTATATGCCATCTAGTTTCCATAAACTTAATATACGGGCCCCAAATTATTGAACATCTTTCCTTAGTGCCAATCGGACATCTATCAGAGGAAGTATCGGAATCCAGAAATAAAGAATTAAGAAGGTACCGCAAGCATCATTTCCGAAAAATAAATTACGTAGCGTGCAATGAAGACGTCATTCACACTCTATTAATTACATCGGATCCAATATTGGCAAAAATTCGGCCTCGAATGGAAACAATTAAAAAGGAATCGGTAATGTTTTAAGAAGCAAAAGATTAAACCATGCAAGAAAGACGAACATTGTGTTAATTGATGTGAAAGATTTGATAGAGGATTCACAGTTTGGAGAGGCTGAAGACAGGTAATTGACGAATTAAAGGATCGGATGTACCTCTTAATGAACATATCATAATTATATATTTGGAGATGTGCTAGACGTGATGTATATAACGCATCCATAACAACTGATTCTAGTAATAAAAAAAATATTAGAGAAGGAGTACATTTATGTGCCCAACATAAAGCTAAAAATGAAGTGGAAAAAAATATCTTAATTTGTATGAAAAGAGTAGGAGTAGAATTTACACCAATGCCTCAAATATTTAATGAATGTTTTGACAAGTTGCTACATAATGCTGACTTAAAGTTTGTTGAAGATACTCCAACTTCTAATAATATAAAATAGACTATATAATAGCAGATAAAATGCATTGGGTGTAAAAATGCATTGGGTGTAAGCCAAATAATATTTAAAGAATTGAAAGATGTTCAAATCCCTGAATTACTTAGTGATGGATTTCTTGTGATCAATGATAGTATTGAGACTAAAATTTTGTTTTTTTTACAAATGAAGCCAAAAAATTAATGCCGTCTTTAAATTTTTTTTTATCGGATGGTACATTTAAATCTGTAACCTCACCATTCTATCAACTTTAAACAATTCATGTTGATTTAAATAGTTCCGAAAAAGTTACAAATGTGGTACCATTAATTTATGTATTTTTACCAGACAAAATTCAAGCAACCTACACAAGAATGTTGAACTCATTTTGGAAGCTGCACCTGAGTGGAATCCTGAGGTTTTTCATTACGACTTTAAAGTGTCTATTATCAACGCTGTACATGATGTATTGTGTTTCCCCAAACAACCGTCAAAGGTTGTTGTATCATTTCCACAGCTATTTGGCGAAAAGTACAAATCCTTCAATTGATTCACTAGCAGAGAAAAAGTTCGTTTCTTTAATTTCAAAATTGCCACATTTACCAGGCAGTTATATACCGGAAGCATGGTTTGGTTTATTAGACATTGCGCCAGAAACCATCAAAATTAAGGATTTTATTTCATATTTAAATCATATTTTCATATTTAAAGAAAAACAGTTACAACAAGGGCTTATTCAGCGAGCAGTCGCAGCTTCATCTGAGCCAGTCTGCTGTATCCCGAATACACAGGTTTCAAGACACCGGAGCCTTCAATCGGAGACCAAGATTGAACCACCCAAAGAGTACCTCTGAGAGAGACGATCGTTTCATTGTCTTAACATCACTGCGAAATCAGCATCTTACGGCCGTTGATGTGCAACAACATCTGAGACGTGTTCGAGGGGTAGCTGTCAGTGAGCGGACAGTTAGAAGACGCTTAAAGGCAAGCAACTTGACTTAAATTGACTGCAGATCACCATCGAGCGCGCCTTTAATTTTCTCGAGAGCATCTCGATTGGAACGATGCGCAATGGCAGTCAGTTTTATTCACCAACGAGTGCAGAATGTATCTGCATGGCAGTGACAGGAGGTCCAGGGTCTACAGGCGTCCGGGTGAGCGGTTTGCCCAATGCTGTTGCGCCGGAACGGTCCCATTTGGAGGAGGTTCCACTATGATGTGAGCTGGCATATCGTTGGAGGTAAAAACGGAACTTGTTTTCGTTCCTGGAGTGTGAAGAGCTAATTTTTATATCATCTGAAAGAGGACAAAAAGTATTGTTGCATAACGGTTTTCGGAACATGTCACAAAAAATAAAAATGGATCGTCGTGGTGGAGAAATAAAAACAGAAGTAGGTGTCGAGGCAATGTTACTCTAAATATAGATTTAACGGCCATACTGAGACGGTCCACACATTTATATGAACCAGACATTGCTTCCAAGCTTGTACCTAAAGCATATAACACAAATATACTCGTGCGAGTACAGAATATGGTTCGGAGCGAGCGATTTACGAAAAAATCGTTCATCATTTAAAGGACCCTGAATCTGAATTTGTTGATGACGTTCCAAACTTTACCAGCGTCAAAAACATGCTTTATAACACAAGGCATAATAATCTCCGCGTTAAAAATACAGTTTTTAAAAATGTACAAGATGTCATCGTACCGGATCGGAGAAGTTGGGAAAAGATTTTCTTATTTGTGAAGATCGTATAAATGATTCATGATCATTTTTATAAAACCTCAAGCACGACAAATGTTTTCAGAAGTTAAAGAATATTTCTGCGATGGAATTATTAGCGTTTCAGAACAATTCAAACAACTATACTCTTTTCACGCTGACATTGGAAGCACATCTGAGGAAACAAATGTGCCATCGAATTATTGTCTTTTACCAGATAAAAAAGAATCTACATACTTGAGTATTTGAGTTCCTTAAAAATGAAATAAATCCCGAAAAAAATGACGTGGGTTTTGAACTGGCAGCCATCAACGCAATGAAAACTATTTTTCCGAAGGCAAAAATAGTTGGATGTTTTTTTCACTATCCGTAAAGCTTATTGCGAAAGGCAAAAGATTTACCCAAGAAGGTCGCAAACATATAGCCAGCCATATGCGCTTCTATGGCTTTTTTGCCAAAACATTATTTACAAGAAGCATTGTTAGTAATTTCAGCCGATACACCGTCGGGCGACAACTTTGAGAGAGAGAACGAGAGAGAGAAAAAATAAATAAATGTTTAGGTAATAGATACTTAGGTAGGTACAATTTTATAACACTCGATATATAAACAAAAAATAAATAACCTCCCATTCAGCTATTTGCTACCACAATGCAATAAGCATTGTAGAAGCGCTGGTTTTCAATGGGTGGTCCACATAATTAAAGACACAAGTCGAGTACTTAAAAAATAAACTACATTAACATAACTACACTCACAGGCACAATTAACCGCCCACCTATATTTCTCGTCACCCTGTTTGTTTACGTTAACCATGGCTTATCACCGTCTTTGTTTTTTGTTAAGTGGGTACTTTTGCAAAAAAATAACCACTTATACCGTGTATCGTTTCATAAATGTTTGACTTAGGAACATTATTGACATTTAGTCGTATTGTGACATTGTTGCCATTAACATTACAAAGTTTACATTGCCTATTCTCTTTTGATACTGTGTTGGAATATTGTTTCATTGGAGTTTGTAGGGTTATTTTGTTGCATCAAAACATAAAAAATGCCACTAAATGCAACTGATGCAGCCAGGGCTGTGGCTTTAGCTGACGCTGGCTACAGCCAACGTCGCATAGCTCTGACACTCGGTGTACCTCGAACAACCATACGAGATGCCATAAAACGATTTCAGGAGACAGGGTTATACACTCGGAGGCCAGGTCAAGGTCGACATCGATGCACAACTGCCCGAGATGACCGTTTCATTGTTAGCAATGTGCTGAGAAATCGTTTTAGCACCGCTCCTGAAGCTCGTAATCGTCTTTTAGAAGTGAGAAACGTTCGTGTAAGCGAACGTACGATCAGAAGAAGACTAGCAGAAAGAAACTTGAGGGCTTATCGTCCAGCTCGCGCCCCACAACTTCTCCCACAACACCGTAGAGCTAGGCTTGGTTTTGCGCACGAATATGGTGACTGGACTGTAGAGCAGTGGAAGAATGTACTCTTCTCAGATGAGAGCAGAATAGCCTTACGAGGCCCAGATGGACGTCAGCGTGTCTACAGACGCAAAAACGAAAGGTTTGTCCCTTGCGCTATAACCGAAACAATAGGTTACCAGGGAGGATCAATAATGATATGGGGAGGTATCACTTATGAGGCTCGTACTGACCTTGTGATCTTTGATAGAGGCAATTTAAATGCTCAAAGATACGTGGAAGAAGTTCTAGAAGACCATGTCATTCCTTTCGGCGCAATTTTGGGGGATGATTTTAGGTTAATGCATGATAATGCACGCTGTCATATTGCCAGAGCCGTCACCGAGTACCTTGACGAAGTCGGAATTCAAACATTACCATGGCCAGCACGTAGTCCTGACCTCAATCCCATAGAACATATTTGGGATAACCTGAAAAGACGTGTACGAGCAAGGGTACCAGCACCTGCGACATTAGAAGAGCTCAAGGCAGCTGCGACAGAAGAATGGCACAACATTCCACAGGCGGTCATCCAAAACATTATGGATGGACTTCCAAACAGGCTACAAGAAGTCATTAGGGCCCGTGGTGGTAACACTCATTATTAAATTTCAATTTAAAGAAAATTTGGATCTCTTTTTACTGTCATAAAATGTTTACTTAATAAACGCAGTTTAACCTAAAATCGTTTTTCTTGGAGAAATCCTAAATAAACCATTTTAATTGTTTACATTTTCTTTGTTATTATTGCCGATAGGTTGTTTGCATCATCCATACTATCAAATTTCATTAAAAATCATTTATTTGTGCAAACACGTAAAAATACAGGGTGGGCGGTTAATTGTGCCTGTGAGTGTATATTATTGATATTTCCCATGTTGTGATGCGTATTGTGTGATTGAAGATGTGTAGTGTAATATATTGTGTATACTTTTATCATGACGCGTGTTCTATAAAGGTCTGGCAACGTCGCAACGCATATCAGCCCGCCGCCCGCACGGGAATCTCGCGAATTAAATAAAAGATACAACTTAAAAAAAATTATTGATTGGTATTATAATAAATAGTGATAGAAAATAAAGTTTTATTTAAAAAAATGCAAAATAAATAAATTAGGTTGTTTTTGTCACTAATTACACTTTCAGCCTCATTTACTGTGGGGACAGCAAGCAATTTAAGGACATAAGGCTCTAGAGGACTCCGTTTTCTCTTCATTATAAGCCTTAGGCTAGATATGAAGGGGTCTGATGGTATAAGAAACCTATTAAGTAGGTCGGTATTGGCGTCTATTCGTGACGTTTTTCTAGTGAACAATTCCATATATCTACGGTTATCTTTGTTTCTAGCCTCTTGTGCCTCTTCCGATAACTGACCAATCGGCAAAATACACGAAGCTATGACATCGCGGCCGTAAAATAAAACTTTAACAACACTAACTGGCATGTTATTCCATGAGTATTCCCTAAGATAGAAGTTTCTGGTTTCTTCTGTGTAACTGTTAAAGGAATCTAAATCGACTGTATATCCAGACCCGAGAATTTCTAAAATGATACGAAACCTCGTTATTAATTCCAAATTTATCCCGGTAATATCAGCAGTTAGTGTAGCACCTCTAAAAAATCGGCGCGCTGTATTACCATCATTAGTATTACCAGCTTGCTGAGTCGGCAAATCCACTAATAAACCCAATTCATTTCTGAAACGTGTTTGTATGTGTGTCTTCCTATACCTTTATTTTGTTGACCACATTTTTATATCAAGTCTGTAGGCGATATGAAGTATACACTCCATAAACCTAATCCAGGAATGTAAAGGAGAAAGCCCGAAAGACAATGCAGATAGACCGAGAGGTTTCATTAATATAAGAGATGGATTATTTATCTCTGAAGGCTTTGCTCCACATATATAGCAAGTTTGAGATGAGGACGAAACATCAGATAGAGCACTACATATTTTGCCGTCTATCATAGTCAGCATAAAACTAAAATTCTAAAGTTATCTAAATTGATTTCTAGTGAAACTATTAACATAATTTACGTATTGTTAAGTATGAAGCATTGTTGCATGTTTTACTTTATATAGATACGACACGAGATACGATAGACAAACGACAAACTCCATTCTACGATCGTTAGTCACAGGGATTGGATACTCGTTGGTAGGGTTATTTTAAAGGACTTATTCCCGGGAACTCCAAATTTCAAACAATTTCTCTCCATACACTGCTTTTTTTATACTACTTGGGTGGCAAACAAGCATACGACCCGCCTGATGTCAAGCCTGTGGACGCTGTCAATACAATTTGCGCATTAATACAGGTCAATTACTAACAATTTATGATTATTAACTAAATGAAGCGTATGTTATTATGTATTTTATTCTCTAAGATAAGTTTTGTGTAAAAAAAAACATGCGAGGGTCTTTGGGGACTGCCGATAGAAGGGCTACGTACCCATTGGACCTCCAAGATTAGACAGAATTAATTTTTGTTAGCAATAATATCGAAAGCAAATGGCTTGAATTAATGCCTTAGAATTAATTGCGAATAGGGATGATTACATCATCGCTTGCTTGATCAGAAACAAAGTATCCGGTAAATGGCGCTTACGGTACTACAGTCCCTTTGCAGTAATTACCGTAAAGGGCACATAGGGACTGTGGTCCCTTTTTCGCTCCAGCGCGGCACGCTCGACTAAATATGTCTATTTATTTTTAACACGCGAGTTATTAATCTCTTTTCTCCTTCTATTTAAGTATGAACACATTTTTTCATATTTTAAATGCGACAACAGTTCGTATCTGGTTCATTTCAATACAAAAAAAATAAACGACAACTGTTATTCGTCGTAAGTCGCGTGTGATCTGTGACGATAAACTTGGATTATTTTGATTATTACGCAAATATGTTAAAGTAATTATTAATAAAATAATACAATAGAATATAATTTAAGTGTGTGCAACCGGATTATAACCTGAGGGTAAGGATAATTATATTTCTGTATGTTTTTCAATGCACGTCTAGCGGTACTAGAAATGTATCACAATGTTATCGTTATTTATTAAATTGTGATACCAATTCTGTGTAAAAGATAGCTATTATTGCGTTGAATATTTACTCGATAATAGTTTTCAGCCTAATTTTATACATAATTGTACTAAATTTAAGTTAATATTAGACTTTTTCTTCATATGAGTACGCATAACAACCAAAAAAAATGGCCGCCCACTTGAAACATAGGTAAAGCTTGGTACACACATAGGAAAATTTAGTACCGGTCGAAGTAAAATTAAATCTAATAATTTAAATTTATGAACAGAAAATTAATTTTTAAATATATTTATTACTTTATTTTTTCTTCATTTGATTTGCTATCAAGAAGGTGGTCGGTTTTCAATTTAATAATTACATGTTTTTTCGACGCAACCTATTACGTACGTACACTTTTATTTATTATGAAATTTGATTACTATTTCATTTAATTGGTCCCATAACCCTGAAACTTTTTCCGGGGTTCGTAAAATTTTTACTGGTCCGGCGGGGCCTACTTTTTGTAACGGGGGTATGTCACCGTTCCAAATTTTAGAAAAAATTTGGAACGTTGACATAATAAACCTCATTGTGACGGAAACAAACAAATATGCCGAGGGTCTCCGTAGTGACCCGGCCTTGTCTCAATTTTCAAGGTTGAGAAAATGGATATCAATAACGCCACAAGAATTGTGGACGTTCTTTGGTATCCTAATGCTACAGAGAATTGTGCCACTCCCCGTCGAACGCGAATATTGGACCCCATGTTTGCTTTATTTGAAAATTAGCAATTTCACCGACATTATGCCTTTTCATCGCTTCCAAATTATTAAAAGATGCCTACATTTTGTAGATAATAACTTGTGTGCTAGAGGTATTCCGACCAAACTCACAAAAATTAAACCAATTGTGGACCAGCTTAACAAAAAGTTTAGCTCTTAGTACCTACCTGAGCAGGAAATTACTGTGGGAAGGCAGACTCTCCTTTGCCCAGCTTATAGCCAATGAAGCTGCTCAGGTAGGTATAAAGACCTAAAAACTATGTGAGTCCAAGACGGAATATCTTTGGCAGATGTTAGTCTATACTGGCAAGAATGAAGGGCATAATGTCGAGGCTGACGTTCAGCAAGAGGCCGAACCTGAGGGTGTGACTTTAAAGATTGTTTTTAAGTTAGTTCGTCCATTACTAAATAGAGAACACACTTTAGTACCGGACAACTTTTGTAACAGTCCTTTGCTAGCGCGTACCCTCAAAAATGAAAAGCCTGATGTGATGGGCACCTTACGCTTTAACCGGGAATTTGTGCCAGATAGTTTGCGCCACAAAAATACACGTCACGTTGCAAGTGGTGTGCTAAGAAGAAGGTGGAGAGTTGCACTGTATGGAAGTGCGACACTTGCAACGTGAACCTTTGTATACTTGGTTGTTTTAAAGATTATCACATTTCCTAGTTCTTAAGTACAAGAAATGTGATAATCTTTTTTTTTGGATTCTTTATGTGATTTTTCTAATGAATATTACGCGTGACAATAGCTAAATAAAGCGTTCGGTGATAAAATCCGTATTTTTAATGAGTATATTGATAGCAATAGAACCCGATACGCGGATATATTACGAACAAATGGCCCTCGAAACCTTCTTAGATAAACTCAATCCTATAACAGCAATATTAATAAAACAAAAACACGTAGAAAACTTGGAACAAGCTATCACAGTAGCTAAACAAGAGGAAATTAAACTTAAAGCTAGGCGTACTCAACAAAATAAGCCTAGCACAAACAAAGCCCCGGCGTCAAAAACCGATTTAATACTTTTAATAAGAAAGAATGGCCCAACAAAAAATCAACAGATTCGACGTAATCAACAAAAAGCAAAATACATTTCCAACGCGAATCCGAGAACGATCACGAACAACAGCTTTCCGAAGCTGAAAATGAGGAAGACCTCTCCGAAGAGGAGCAAAGCGAAAATTTTCTCACAAATCTGATAGACAAAGTAACAGTATAGTCTTTATGAAGTGAGTGAGTGAAGTGAACTATAACCGCTTACACTACATTTATTTAAGCGAATTAGGCGGCAGATTTCTACTAGACACAGGCACTTCACAATCACTCATAAATCCTTAAATTCTAAAAAACAACAAAGCTAAATAAAATATTAAAAACGAAATAGACTACATTAAAACAGCACACGGAACATCTAAACATAAACAAGAAGCTTTTACTACATTACCTAAAAACCTATTTAACGACGAAATCACTCACAAATTCTTAATCTTTAATTTCGATTCAGATTGCATGGGATTACTAGGACTAGACCTATTAGTTCCACTGAACTGCAAAATACACATCAAAAACATGATTCTACGAACAGATAAAACCAATATACTTATTAGGGATGACATAAAATCATATACTCGAATACTACACTAAATAAAATACTAAATCAGAACAATTAATAAACCTATTATGTAATCAAAGCGAAGGAGATTATTATGCCGCACAAAAAACAACAAAAAACGGATTAATTTTCCCAGCATCGGTAATTTCAGTAAAAAATGGAAATGCGCTCACTACCTGAATAAACACCTCAGAAAAAGAAATACTATTAAAAACAGCTACAATCTAAACCTGCAATGCCTAGAAAGATACAAAAAACAAAAACAAAACGAACCAACACACGCCTGTAACGCAATAAAAGTAGATAACAATTGGAATCAAACACTAAAACAAAACCTAAACAGACTTAGAACAGAACACATGAACCCGGAATAAAACCGTGAAATCAGAAAACACTGTTATAAATATCGCGATATTTTCCACTATTAAGAAATATCCTTAACCTTCACTCACGAAATTAATCATCAACTTAGATTAACGGCTACCAAACCTATTTATGTACGTAACTGTAGACAGGCCCCAAAACAAAAATAAAGGGATTAAAAACAAATCAATAAACTTTTAGAACAAAATATTATTAGAGAAAGCAATCCCCATGGTCATGCCCAGTGCATTTAGTCCCAAAAAAATAGACAGTACTACAATACCCAGAGTTCAGCAAAACTTTTATCCTAACAACGGACGCCTCCGACGTAGCCCTAGCGCCGTATTGTCACAAGGTGACATAGGTTCAGACAAACCAGTAGCGTATGCTTCGCGTACACTTTCCGATACAGAGCAAAGATATTCTACAATAGAAAAATAATTATTAGGTTATAGTATGGGCAGTCAAATATTTCCGCCCTTACCTTTATAGCAAAAAGTTTACAATATATAAAGATCATCGCCCACTGACAGCAGGAAGCAATAAAGTGGCAACTCCGCACATTAGTTAGATGGCGGTTGTGCGTTCATTCGATCACGGTCGTCACTGACAGCTAATGTTACTTTAAAAATATTAGAGGTCAACTGTCAGTTGTTGTTAACAATTCATTTGATTTAAAACGAGCGGTCATTCTGGCAGCGAACGTGCATGTAGTCGCATAACCTCTCAAATCCATTAACATCATTGATTGGTGTGTTTATTATGTTGTTGCATAATAAACACACCATTGAGTGTACCAGTATTAAAGAAGTCTAATACTATCTGAACGTGGTATTATTTCCGTTTGAGAAGGATGTACGAGCAAGAGGGCGCACCTGTAAACAATAATCTTATTGTTTCGCCGACATATATTATGGAGAAAACCTCTAACAATGAAAATGTTAAGAAATTTAATTAGTATTTCGAGCGATTCTGGTTGATAGTATTAAATTTATAAAAATGTGGTGCTGTCAAAGAGAAAAAATAAGAACTACTAAACATTTAGAGGGGTGGCATTCTCGCATTAACCGTTTTGTAAGTGCTAAAAACCCAACTATACCTAAATTACTTGAGATTTTATTAAGAGAAATTAAATTATACGACATCAAAAAGAAAGTTAAGTAAATAAAAACGTATGAAGAAATTGACGAAGAAATTAATCAAGCAATATATCAATTTAAAAAATAAGAAAATAAGTGTTGGCCATTGCTTGGAAATAATTGCTCCATATATGTTTTAACAGACTATTTTAAGTTTTATTGTGTTTTAAGTTCTTATGTACGCTTACATGATGCAAAAATTAAATTTATATTGAATTGGCCATAAGGTCGAAAATTGCTTGCACCCTTTTTTGATTAGCAAAGCTAAAAATAGTCCAAAAAATAGGTGCAAGCAATTTTCGACATTTTTGGAGGCAGAACATTTCACAGCTGCCCGCCGCCCTTTCAACAATTATATGGCATACATGGTGATGCGGGTTTTTCCCTAAATAGCTTAAACGTAGTCCCATTGAACTGAAAGCTATGTAGAATTACTAGAGATGATATTATCACAGTTTGTCATTGAACAAATTGTTTTGGAAAACTTCCATCATTGTTTTGGAAAACAATGATGGAAGTTGACAGTGTGCACAGAAATAAATCAGGATACAATGGTGATGAACACATTTTTGCAAATATTTCACGCGTGCCACTATTTCAACAAGCCACATCCTCTTTGCGGGACAACGATTCTTAGCGAGCCCGAAATAGTGAGGAGACACATTTACCTAATTATCGACAACCATGCAACGTGGAGTGTTAAAGTACCTACTTTAAAATGACCACTTCATTCTCAATAGTATTATGCTCACATGTATGACGGGATTGACATAAACTATTTGACACAGTTGCATCCGTCCGAGTCTTATATAAATGGCACATTTAAGGCGGTTGCAAGTACAAGCACTAGCATTGCAATTAAACATAAACCTGCACAGTTTTCACCTGAGATGTGGTCTGTTCATGACAGTTTTGTGTCATGTGTTCCTTTGGTTCAAAATTCGCTGGAATCGTGTCACAATCGCTGGAATACGTTATTGAACCGTCGTAGATGGAATTTATATAGAACAATTCTGGAATTTATTAAGGAACAGAAGAATACAGAATGTACTATAGAGCGCATCAACGCAACCTATGAACCTTCTGCCAAACGACGCAAATGTGGTGTTAATCAAAATGAAAGACTACATAATCATTTTAATAAAAAACATAAAATGGAATTAAAGTCTTTTCTTGGCGGATTAGCTCACATTTGTTTTATTAAAACATGAAGAATTTTGTAAGTCTATACCTACATACTTTGTTTGATTAGCTAAATTAGATCGGAAAAATTATATTTTTTTTGTTTAAAGGATATTTTTTTTTGTTATAATTCTTCTGTAAAATCTTTGTTTTACACGTTATTTTCTGTGCATGCAGTTTCACTTGAATCTCCTATACCCATTAATTTTACAGCTATTGTTAAGCAAGCCGGTCCGCTGCCGCAGAAAGTTTTCTAAAGATTTTGCGTAGGCGTCTTGTTCTTCGTCAGCAATAATACAGCCTTCGAATTCTGTGTCACCTCAGGAATATGGGCGTCTTGTAATTTTTAAGATAACGAATATATTAAAATTGCCTACATCGCCTGGCCCAAGCTCTTCGAAGGCTACATAATTTATCGCTCCCATAATTCTTATGCCTCCTTTAAAAGCAGGACAACGAAAAATACAAAAAAACGAAAACTTGGCAAAAGTATAATAGCAATAAATACGCCCGAAAAAGAAGAATTAGAAAGAAGTAAAAGCAATAAGGGTACAAAGAAGATTAAGCAAGACCTGTTTGAAATAAAAAAGTAAGGTAAAGGAAAGAAAACAAAAGCCAAACAAGTAATTCATCACGACGAATCATCGGATGATGAAGAATGTGTACCTTCTGGATCATCGTCCGGTGCAGAAGAGTGTACTTAAGCGAAGTCGAATATAACCAGAGCCCTTTGACCGAAAAAATTGTACCTTTAGAAAGACAAAATATTTTATGTTGCCAAATTTTAGAAAAGCTAGACAAAACCGAAGATTCTGATTTTTTGTGTCATTACTACGACTCAAAAGCAAGTATAATCAAAAATGTCATGAACCAGTTGTACCCGATACTGCGGCTGTTTAAACTTAACGGAATTAAATGTATACTTTCATCTCTCAAAGTAACTGTTACTAGTACAAGAAACAGAAGTTAATGTTTTAATGTTGACATGTCGTAAAGTCCCCCGCGACACAGAACTTGCTCTCTAGTGCGGGAGATGTCTTTTTTAAAATCAATATACTGCTTTATTATAGCCTAGTCAGAAGCGTACAGGAGTACTGTGCAATTATATGGTCTCCTTGTTACGCAGTACACTCTGATAGGATTGAGAGCATACAAATGAAGTGTGTCAAGTGGATTTCTCACAGATATGGACTTTTGAGCCGTATCTTGTAAATATTATTGCTGAAATTGATCATTACGACGTTTTTGATCATTTGACTACATATTACGGCCACTGCAATATCGTATACTGCATTGCTCTGGGAAAAAGCGAAAAAAGGGGGTTGTGGACATAAATAAGCAAATTAAAAATATTGTTAATGACTGCAACATGCGAAAAAAAGAAGTACTCGAGTGTTTAGATCGTTTAATTAAATTACCAACTCAATAGTGTGAAATATAATGACAATAGTTAGGAAAATATTTAATTTGTTTCAGTTTTAGATACCTAGGATGATAACTTTATTTATATAAGTTTAACAGTATTGTGAGTGTGTGTGTACATTGAAAACGAAGGTATTACATATAAACGGGTACATGTCACTATAAAATTCTATGGGGCCGGGCCAGCCTGACGTACATAAAATTCCAAAACGGATTAGTTTACTTTTTATTTATTCACAAGCTCCATCTAAAAGCCAAATTCAGTGATAGCAAAATAAGAAAAAGCGAGCCACCAAAGAAAAACCGCAGGAGTCATGATATACTTTTTGAAAAAAGTATGAAAAAGTAATAAAAAATCTTACTAATAAAAAAAAATCAGTGGCAGCATTTTTCTGGCAATAATATATGTCAGACTCGCATTTTAAGCAGACTTGGTGTTTTTACTAGATAGGTAGATATCTAATTCATAAAAAAAATTAGACCTGACCATTGCCGTTAAACTGATTTTATCGACTGTACATGGATATGACGAATGGCATGTTTGGCAAATTTCATAATTTATCGAAAAAACCACAACGTTTTACCAATGGTACCTATGTTAGACTCGACGAATTACCAATTTGACTTATGTATGGCAGCCTTGACCATTGTCGTGTAAACCTCTAATATCAATTTATTGTATCTCAAAATTATGGCACATTGATTTCATTTTGAAAACAATATCTATAATATGCATTTAATAAGTCATTGACTAGTTACGAGTGCTAAAAAGAAGTATTCTTAGATTAAATAACTATTTGCCTTAACACATTTGTTAGTGCTGGAACAAGATGTGACTCTGCATCAGGGTCTGAATAACCGAAAAAATACTGGTTAAAACGGTAAGCGGTATGACGTCATACCTTTAAATTTCGATACCTTAAAGAAACGGTACCGGTTTATATTGGTATCGTAATATTGCGGTATCATTATTTTTTTTAGATATTTAAATAATAAAATTGAGGTTTTCCATGTATCCTGCCGCCCGCGCTAGTTGAGGCATGCAATGGTAAGTACTTGATCAAAAATATTATTATACTGACATTCGTGCCACGTAGATTGTTTTGCTCGTGTCGTCTGTGTATACGCGTGTGTTGTGAGCAGTTTTTGTTCAAACAAAATACTACTAGATTGTCGCCAAGATGGATAAAAGTAAGTACTTATGTAGATGTATGTCAAAACAAACCCCTAAGCAGTAGATATGAGCGCCGCGTGGGCAAAATACACGGCGGCGGCTCGGCGACAAAGACCCACCTTGGTTAAATAATAAACAAAAAAAATATGTCAATATGTAATATGACTAAAGTCCTACCAGGACAATATAGTAATGAAGTAGGTATTAAAACGCAAAATTTATCCAATAGTATTGTACTTATATTACGTGGTATCTTCTTCATGATTCTGTTTTCCTAGTACCTACCTACCTTTAACAAAATTATAATGTAGAAAGCGACGGTAAATCTACCCTACCTACATTACAATACGGAATAGTATATCGAGTCAAATCGGGTCAGGTTATGATGGGAGTTACGTTGGGAATGAATTTTATCATTTTTTTCCATTTTCTAACGTAACCCGCAACCGAGTTGGGTTTTAGGGTCACGTTAGGAATAAACCTAATTTATCGTAAACTTTCAATCTTCTTCTTATATATAAAAATGAATTGCTGTTCGTTAGTCTCGCTAAAACTTGAGAACGGAGATGACTTATTTTGGTTTTGGTTTTAGTGATACTCTAGGGACGGTTTAAACGGTTTTTTTTTTAAGTAAGTAATTTTTTAAGGAAGTAGAGTAGTGTAGAGTAGGATAGAGTAGGGTAGAGTAGATTAGAGTAGGGTAGAGTAGTGTAGAGAAGTGTAATGTACAGTAGTGTAGTGTACCTACTGTACACTACACTACTGTGGAGTAAGGTAGAGTAGGGTGGAGTAGATTAGAGTAGGGTAGAGTAGTGTAGAGAAGTGTAATGTACAGTAGTGTAGTGTACAGTAGTGTAGTGTACAGTAGTGTAGAGTAGTTTAGGGTAGGGTAGAGTAGGGAAGAACGGAAGCGAAGCTGCGCGGGCAAAAGCTAGTTATTTATAATTCGGTAAGTACCAACTAACATGTTTTCATTTAATTATTTATTTCAGAACCAGCAAAAAAGCGTCATCACTCGCCAGATATTTTAGGGAACTCGGAACGATCACAATCTCCCTCAATTCTCCATCCAAAAATAACAAAACACCTGGAGAAAAAAAAGCAACAAGTTGGATGTTCCCACTGCATAGCTATCCATCGAGAAGAGGATCAAAGAAATGACATTTTTAGTTTATTTATAAGAGAAGAGATGAAAAATATAGAACCTTGTATGAGAGCACGTGTGTACTCAAGAATAATAGGATTTCTACATTATTTAGAAGGAAAGCACTCTGAAGACGTTCCTGTGTTAACGAGTTAAAGGCGATATATATTTTGGGTTTACACTGATGTTTAGACTACTTTTCAGTAATCGTGTTCGCAGTATAGATTCGCAATGTAAACCCAAAATATACGTCGCTTTTAACTCGTTAAATTGTAGTTTTATCATAATGTGAAAATCATAGAAAATACTTTAAGGATAATAACTAAATAAATGCCACAACCATTGTTTGGTGACTATAAAGTCCCCTATCTATTTTCAAGAAAGTAAAATCTCACTAAAATAATTTAAATCTAAAGTAAGTTATAATCCTTACCTCATTTCTTCACTTTGTTGTACATACAGGTATTTATTTATTATTTCTAATAACTAAAACATCATCTACGATATTTTCGTTTAAATTATAACGTAAGTCGTTAAGAACGAATTTCAATGAGAAGAAAAGGCGTTCCACACTAACTTGCGTGGCTGGCACTGCAAACACCACCTGTGATAGCAAATATAATTGAGGCTCTAACAAAGCTTTTTCTTTCCAAAATGTAAGTATCTTTTCTTTCGGCGGTAGACGAGCATGATTCGAGAAATTTTGTAATGTATTTACAATATCAGCCCGAGTATTAGTATAACGAACACGTTGTTCATGTCTTTTTTCTCTTTCAGTTTGTGCCAACATTAGTTCAATTTCATCGTTTTCATCTGCTGCCAAGGACGTACTTGGAAGAGAGACATTTTCTTCGCTTTCTTGATTAATATTTAAATATTTGGCTTGAATTTTCAAAATTCGTCGCCAAGTAACATTTAAATGTTGTACAGCTAAAGCTTCCTCTTCGCTTGATAACACGACTTGAAACCTGGGATCTAAATACAATGCGCTAAGTAATGTGGGATTTGTCATCAAAATTTGTTGTCTATTTTTCATAAATAAACATATCTGTTGCGCAAGAGGTGTTTGCACGTGTGAAGTGTCTAAATAACATTTTGTCCAAACGTGAAAAAAATCACTCAGAGTAAGCTGTTCCTCTTGTAGCTTCTTAGTGCACATTTTAGCTGGCCTCAGAGAACTTAGTAAATCATCAGTAGCATCCCAAAAAGTGTGAGAACAATACAACGCTTCTCCAGAGACTTCAGAGCAAAAATCCTTTAAAGTTTTCAAACGCTCTAACATATCAAAAGTTGAATGCCATCGTGTGTTATTATCTAAAATGGCTTTATTTTTTTTAGCCGATTTTATAAAATTTTTCATAGTAGGCGTTCGGAGTTTTCTAACAATCCAGCGCGCATGCATTACTAAGACTAAAACTAATATTGGAAAAGGATGTTTCTAAAGATGTACAAGAAAATGTAAAATCTCAAACTGCAACGGATGGCGATTCTATTTTCTAAGAGATTCTAAGTGAACATAGTACCGAAGAAAAATCAGTCATAACTGAGGTATCAAACGTACCAAAATGGTTCAGTGAACAAATAAATAAAAAAGAATTATTACGAGAATTAACTGACGGTGATAATGATTTTAATGCACATGGAAATTTATATTATATGCCATCATTGTTACCTACTATGACGCGACTAATTAGTGAATTACCTTTGTGGTCAAACATAATGATGGGCGTTTACAAATCAGCAAATAATCCTTCTTCTTATAATATTGAAAGCTATTTTAAATCCGTAAAAAGTTACTTATGTGACATTACAACTAGAAGTCATAGACTGAGAGTTGACTCGTTTTTGCAAAATCACACGGATTATATATCTGGGGAGTTGAAGTCTGCGCTTGCAAGAAAAGAACATAAATGATCACACGAAGGTAAGAAAAAAAATTAAAGAAAAAAAAAAGGAACGTAAAGTACAATATAAAAACCAGCCAAGTGCATGTCGGGTCACGCACAATGTAGGGGTTACGAAATTTCCATTCCCAATAATGCAGACTAAAAAAAGGTTTCAGCATTCATGAATTCTGAAAACATTCAGTCATTTATACTCGTATATATTATATATGTCGGAGTTTGTTTTCTAAGAATATCTATGGCTATTAATAATCTGTGGTTATTTTTAGCAGAAATTATTTTCATTTGATTTTCCTATTAATAATAATAGTAGGAATATTAATAATTCCTATTATTTTGTATCAATTAATGTCTTATAATTCAAAACATGATTTATTAAGTATCTACGAACTCCGTCTGGGCACTTATTGTAATAAAAGTATTGCTGGTCCTGTACAAAATATGTAAACATTGGGTACGCCATTTTGTCGCCATTTTCTTATCGTACCATTTCATTTCTTTAAATTATCAGACATTAGATTTAAGTAAGTAATTGAGAATGTTAATGTACCATAATTATGTTAGTGATATTTAAAAACTAACAAATGTGTTTTACACTGTGTAACTTATTAGAATGAGATAATTTAAATGATTTTCCAAACAGTAAACGCTTGGCGCACATTTCCGGGTGCCAATGGACAGAGTTGTCGGGAGGGAAATCTCGCTATAAAAGCCCATACATTGCCCTAGATCGGCAGTCTCTCTTCGGACTGACTCATAAGAGCTCCGGCTCCCGACAAAACTGTCGGTTTACTTGGTACAGCTTGGCTGTATATTCTGCATAGCTGTATTGCTGCGGTTCCCGCCGATACACTTTGCACCTAACTGGGTAGCTCTGTGCTACTGTACGAACTGTGACCAATTTACTTGGTCTGTTCGCATACATACTGGGCGGCTCCGCCGCTATACGAACTGTGACTCACTGAGTCTGTTCGATATTCATTGGATGGCTACTCGCCATTATACGAACTGTGACTCCCCAGAGTCTGTTCGATACTAATTGGATGGCTATACGCCATTATACGAACTGTGACTCTCAGAGTCTGTTCGATTCATTGTTGGATAAACGGCTACGCGCCATTTTGTGAGTTGTGGTGACTTTGCACTATAAAAACCCACCATATACATACCTCAGTTTATTATTAGTTAGTTAGTCTTATAACAATTGCACTTATTGTGATTTTGTCTTTAATTGTTATTATTATTTTAATTATTTCGTGTAATAAAACATTATTATTTCATCGTATCTTGTTTATCTTCATTTAAAATGGATAACTCTGACGATAGGCCTCTCGGCACTCCTGATCCTACATCAGAAGTGGGATCGGGTTTAGCCCACGAATCACAGATAAGTGATAAGTATGATCCTTGGCGAGCAATGCTCGAGCTTCAAAATCACAATATGATTCGGTTAATTGAAAACATTAAAAATCCCTTAACTTCGTCTCATATAATTCGCTTGCCTGAATTTAACCCTGATCTAGTAGATACTAATGCTAAATCTTGGAGTACCACCGTTGATATTTGTCTTTCAGAAAAACCACTTCAAAGCGGATCCCTTATAATTGCTCTCAGTAAAGCCTTAAAGGGTAGTGCTTCAGCATGGTTGTCACAAGTATCATATCCAGGTATGACCTGGACAGACTTTCAGAGTCTCTTTCTCTCTAGATTCGATGTAGTAGAAACTCCTGCCGCTACTCTTATTAACTTCCACAATAATCAACCAAAAGATGGCGAGTCTTTAGCCGCATATGCTAGTAGGTTAATAACATCGCTTATGTCTAAATGGAATCACTTAAGTATTGAGCAAATAGCAGTGTCCACTGTACTAGCGCATGTTGCTAAATTTGATTCCCGTGCTCATCGACTTGCATTTACCACTGAAGTACTTACTAGGCATAAACTCCAACAAGAACTAAGTGTCTTGCCTCATCTCAAGAGGAAGTTTCAGCTCTCCTCTGACAATCACGATTCACACGAACCTAAAAAGTTCAAACCTGGTACAATAATATGTCACTTCTGTGGCATACTGGGTCATAAATCTACAAACTGTAGCAAGAAGGGTGAAAAGTTTCAACCACCTCATGTACCAAGCAGTTCTTCACACGAAGCTACACCAAAGAAAATCATCTGCTTCCGTTGCGGTGAGTTGGGGCATGTCGCTCCTCGCTGCCCGAATGCATCCCATAAGCGATCAGGAGAGGCGAGTGTTGGCGCCGGGAGTCAGTCTTCGAGCAGCCCTTCATCCGTCAAACGAGTCGAAGCTTTTGAAGTACGACCACCGGTGTACTAAAATAATCTGGTGAGGTACTTTCATTCTGTTATGATTCCGGGAATGTCCTCTCATTTTTAAAACTTTTGCTAAAAATCTTTAGTAAGCATAATATTGCCTTACATTTAATAGCCACAGGTTCATGTAGACCTAATTAAGTTTAAGAGTCTCTATAGAATCATAAAATTATTAAACGTTCATCGATACCTATTAAAATCTTTGAGTACTAATAGAATTTGACCGTGTAAGAAAAATACCTGAATGTCCAGTCACTGTTAATGAGGTTGATTAAGATGATGATAATGATGAATGTTCTGTTTCAGACATATCGCAGCTCAATTAATAAGAATTAAACTGTTGATGCTTGAGTTGTCTATGTTGACGCTTGAGTTATCTATGTTGACGCTTAAGTTGTCTATTGTTGATGCTTGAGTTGTCTATGTTGACGCTTGAGTTATCTATGTTGACGCCTGGGTTGTCTATGTTGACGCCTGGGTTGTCTATGTTGACGCTTGGGTTGTCTATGTTGACGCCTGAGTTGTCTAGTTTTGACGCTTAAGTTGTCTATTTTTGGGTTGTCTATGTTGACGCCTATGTGGATGTCTATGTTGACTCCAATTAGTCGAATCCCATGGTGTGATATCGGCTGTTTCTTGGTAGTTGAGCTGTGGTGTCTGTGGCGACATGATTATTTTACCATAACTATGAGAATAAGTTGTGACTTCAGAATTTTTCTGTTTTAACCTTTCTTTATGTTTGTCAGAAAGGCCGAACGATCTCTTACTCAGATATTATTCTCTTGTGTTACAGGACCACACGAGGACGTGTAGAATGTCAGTTCTGGCCGTGTCGGAGTTTGTTTTCTAAGAATATCTATGGCTATTAATAATCTGTGGTTATTTTTAGCAGAAATTATTTTCATTTGATTTTCCTATTAATAATAATAGTAGGAATATTAATAATTCCTATTATTTTGTATCAATTAATGTCTTATAATTCAAAACATGATTTATTAAGTATCTACGAACTCCGTCTGGGCACTTATTGTAATAAAAGTATTGCTGGTCCTGTACAAAATATGTAAACATTGGGTACGCCATTTTGTCGCCATTTTCTTATCGTACCATTTCATTTCTTTAAATTATCAGACATTAGATTTAAGTAAGTAATTGAGAATGTTAATGTACCATAATTATGTTAGTGATATTTAAAAACTAACAAATGTGTTTTACACTGTGTAACTTATTAGAATGAGATAATTTAAATGATTTTCCAAACAGTAAACGCTTGGCGCACATTTCCGGGTGCCAATGGACAGAGTTGTCGGGAGGGAAATCTCGCTATAAAAGCCCATACATTGCCCTAGATCGGCAGTCTCTCTTCGGACTGACTCATAAGAGCTCCGGCTCCCGACAAAACTGTCGGTTTACTTGGTACAGCTTGGCTGTATATTCTGCATAGCTGTATTGCTGCGGTTCCCGCCGATACACTTTGCACCTAACTGGGTAGCTCTGTGCTACTGTACGAACTGTGACCAATTTACTTGGTCTGTTCGCATACATACTGGGCGGCTCCGCCGCTATACGAACTGTGACTCACTGAGTCTGTTCGATATTCATTGGATGGCTACTCGCCATTATACGAACTGTGACTCCCCAGAGTCTGTTCGATACTAATTGGATGGCTATACGCCATTATACGAACTGTGACTCTCAGAGTCTGTTCGATTCATTGTTGGATAAACGGCTACGCGCCATTTTGTGAGTTGTGGTGACTTTGCACTATAAAAACCCACCATATACATACCTCAGTTTATTATTAGTTAGTTAGTCTTATAACAATTGCACTTATTGTGATTTTGTCTTTAATTGTTATTATTATTTTAATTATTTCGTGTAATAAAACACTATTATTTCATCGTATCTTGTTTATCTTCATTTAAAATGGATAACTCTGACGATAGGCCTATCGGCACTCCTGATCCTACATATATAAATGACTTACCAAAATCTACACCTTATCATATGACTCTATTCACGGATGACAGTGAACTAACAATTCCTTGTGATAATAATGTTATATCGTAGTTCAGTTAGCAACCGCTGACTATAAATTTACCTAGATTGCACTAAAGTTAGGATTGCATCAGACAAGGACACGAGGCCCCGGCCACGTGGTGCTGACTTCGCTAAACGTGTGAACCATCGCGCCACCGCATCGAGTTGGTAGCGTCACTTCGTATCGATCGTCGAACGTAGTCGATATACTTAAATTGTAACCTTTTCTTGTAATAGTTTCTTTTATTTTTTTTAAAGACAACTCCCGCTCTAAGAAACAAGGTCTGTGTCGCAGGGGACTTTACAAACATACAATTAACGGACACAAATTACACCCAAACTCAGAACAACAATATGTGGGTAACACAAAGTTTTGTCATGTGCGGGAATCGAATCCACAACCTCGTGCACAGCAGGCGCATACTGCCACTGGACCACCAAGGCAGTTAAATCAATGCTAAGTAATTCTGGGTTTTTTTTTTCACCCAGTAAGCAGTTACATTATTGGCGCAGTCGGTAGGATAGCTCGAAGCAGTGCGTGACGCGAAAAAGGACTCTCATATCGATTCTGTCGGCTTCGCATAGCCGCTGCGCGTCCTCAGCCTTTGTCGAGCATCCTGAACCAGAGTAAGCTGTATCCGGTGCATCCAGACATTGATGCTGATTAAGAGACACCAATAAAAGATACTGTAAGTACATTTGAATCGCTCTTGTGTTGCTTCCTGGTAGTTATTTCCTAACGTTGCGCAAGACAAGAAACGGCGGTGTCATTATTAGCACAGACACAAAGAACGACATCGAGAAGCTCAAACAATCAGTGCAGCTAACGAACGCAAGCCGAGAGTAGTAGTTATAGGAGTGCCCACATCGATGCAAGAAAATGAAGTGTTTTCCTGTTTGTACCACCAAAACCTTGCCGACAAACTTCAAGATTCGACCCTCGAAATTTTTTTAGCTGCAATCAAGCTAAGTCATAAGTCTGGTAAGAGGGATGCTGAGACCTGTAACTATCTGATAGAAGTATCTGCAGTCATACGAAAGGCCCTAATAACTAAAGACAGAGTATTTGTGAACTGGTCATCTTGTCCTGTAAGAGACTTCACTTTGGTTACACGTTGTTTCATGTGTCAGCAGTGCGGCCAAGTCATATCGGCAGTCATCATATACAACCTGTGGACACTGTGGTGGTGAATGTCACTCTATAAAGGAGTGTACTACGAAGGCAGAGGAACCCAAATGCGCTACTTGTTTGCGTTTTAAAAAGGCATCCAATCATAAGACAGGTGATTCCGAATGTCCAGCGAAAATAATGGCCGAAAAAAGATGCATTAACTCAATAAATTACGATAGCGATTAGAACTACATTAAGAATTTTTAATTAAGCATAAATAGGCATTCAATTTTAATAATTATATTGTATTCAATAATAGTCCCCGACATGACGTTAAACTGTGGCGCGCCTCCGATATGGCGTTAAACTAAAATGCAGACAACACCACTGCCAGAAAAGGAAAATTCGAAATGAAACCCTATACCAACCCGTCTGGCCAGCGTGGTATAGTAAGGCCAAAAACCTCCTAATGTTAGACGCCAAAAGCAAGGGCCCCCAGTTCCCGGTAGTCCCGCTGTCCGTGGCCACGGTAGCGGTCGCGGTTACAGCGGGGCAGGGGGTGCGAAGAATCTCCGGGCTACGATAAAAGGCTACCAAAAACACCTGACCCTGGCGACGTATAATGGACGCTCTCTACGGCTGGACCAACACCTCACCGAACTCGAGGTAGAATTAGATCGCATAAACTGGCACATATTGGGGTTATCTGAAGTCCGACGACAGGGAGAGGATACGATAACCCTTGAGTCAGGCCACCTATTCTACTTTCGGGAAGGTGATCAGCCCTCTCAGGGCGGTGTCGGTTTCCTGGTCAACAAAGCTCTCACTAACAACGTTGTAGAAGTCAGCAGTGTGTCGACGCGGGTAGCGTACCTCATATTAAAAATCACCGATAGGTACTCCCTGAAGGTGGTACAGGTATATGCGCCGACCTCGACATACTGCGACGACATAGCCGAAGCCATGTATGAAGACATAGCCAAGGCACTACATTGTACCACTAAGGCTCATTACAACGTTGTTATGGGGGACTTCAATGCCAAAGTGGGAGTACAATAACGCGGCGAAACGAAAATCGGATCCTACGGCGTGGGGCGCCGAAACCACAGGGGGCAAATGCTGGTCAACTTTCTGGAGTCACAGGGGCTCTTCTTAATGAATTCTTTCTTTAAGAAAAAGCCCCAGAGGAAGTGGACATGGCGAAGCCCCGATACTGTGACGAGGAACGAGATCGACTTCATCATGACTGACAGGAGGTCTGTGTTTAGAGACGTCTCCGTGATCAACAGGTTTAATACCGGCAGTGATCACCGACTTGTACGAGGCGCTCTGAATATAGACTTCAAAGCCGAAAGGCGTCGCATGATTAAGTCTACTCTCAGACCTACTGCGCCTCAAATAGCATTAGGGTCCGAAAAGTTCCAATTGGAGCTTCAAAATCGTTTTGATCTGCTGGAAACCGAAGGCACTGTTGACGAGAAAACCGACACAGTGGTCAGAACGCTACAGGATGTGTCTCGAAGGGTGTTTCCCGTAAAAAGCGTAAACAGACAGTCTAAACTCTCGCCCGAGACTCTCGAACTTATGAGGCAAAGATGGGAAATGTCATCCACGCAGACGTCTTCGTCAGATGGAAGAAACCTCAACCGGAAGATCCGGAAGCTGGTGCGACGTGACCTCCGATGTTCAAACGCCCGCGCCATCGCGGCTGCGATTGAACAGAACAAAGTCTTCGCTCGCCAGCTAGGTAGATCCCATCTGACGAAACTAAATACTGCGGATGGCAAAACCGTGACCTCAGGGGTTCGTGATTCTCGAGGAAATTGAGAGTTTCTACAAAGACCTGTACGCATCACGGATGACTGAACCCACGAGACCCAGCGCTGATGACCACAGGGCCCCACTACACGGATGACATCCCTGATGTCAACCAGGGCGAGGTCAGAGTGGCTCTCGAGCAGCTTAAGAACAATAAGTCGCCTGGTGATGACGGAATAACCACAAAGCTCCTAAAAGCAGGCGGGGCTCCAATCCTGAAATAGCTAGCGAGTCTCTTCAATTCCGTTATACACCAGGGCCTAACACCTCAAGCGTGGAGTGGGAGTGCGGTGGTTCTGTTCTTCAAAAAAGGCGACAAAGCCTTGCTGAAGAACTACAGACCCATCTCACTCCTGAGCCACGTTTACAAGTTGTTCTCGAGAGTACTCACAAACCGCCTCGCCAGAAAACTTGACGAGTTCCAGCCTCCGGAACAAGCCGGGTTTCGAAAAGGCTATAGCACCGTGGACCCCATCCATACTGTTCGGCAGATTGTACAGAAGACCGAAGAGTACAATCAGCCGCTGTGTATGGCATTCGTGGACTACGAGAAAGCCTTCGACTCCATCGAAACCTGGGCAGTTTTGGGTGCTCTGCAGCGGTGTAGCATTGATTGGCGCTATATCGAGGTGCTGAGATGTCTTTATGACAACGCCACTATGACCGTCCAGCTCCAGGACCAGAAGAACAACCCAATTGAGTTGCGTCGAGGGGTGAGACAGGGGGATGTAATATCCCCCAAGCTTTTCACCAACGCGCTCGAAGACGTCTTTAAGACGCTGGACTGGACTGGACGGGGCATTAACATCAATGGCGAGTACATCTCACACCTTCGGTTTGCCGATGATATCGTCATCGTTGCAGAGTCTCTGGAACAGTTGAGCGGAATGCTGCATAGCCTGAATGGAGCCTCACGACGTGTCGGTCTCGGTATGAACTTGGATAAAACCAAAATTATGTTCAACGAACATATCACGCCGGGACCGATTTACGTCGACGGTTCGATGCTCGAAGTTGTTCGGGAATATATCTACCTTGGGCAATGTGTCCAACTTGGTAGAAACAACTTTGAGAAAGAAATCAACCGCAGGATCTAGTAGGGTTGGGCAGCATTTGGCAAACTACGTCGGGTTTTCTCTTCGCCTTTACCGAAATGTCTGAAGACGAAAGTTTTCAACCAATGCGTCCTACCTGTTATGACGTACGGTGCCGAGACGTGGACGCTCACAGTGGGACTAGTCCACAAATTAAAAGTCGCTCAGCGGGCTATGGAGCGAACTATGCTTGGCGTCTCTTTGAAGGATAAAATTCGCAACGACGTAATCCGACAAAGGACCAAAGTTACCGACATAGCTCGTAGACTTAGTAAGCTGAAGTGGCAATGGGCTGGTCACATCTGCAGAAGGACCGACGGCCGATGGAGCAGACGTGTCCTAGAGTGGAGACCGCGACTCGGTAAGCGTAAGGTAGGGCGGCCCCCAGCTAAGTGGACCGACGACCTAAAAAAGGTCGCTGGGACGGACTGGATGCGGAAGGCGGAGGACCGTGTGCTGTGGCGCGTGTTAGGAGAGGCCTATGTCCAGCAGTGGACTGCGATAGGCTGATTGATTCAATAATAACTAGACACTATGTTGTTCAGCTTCCATAAGCATATTATTAGTCCACAATAAACACAATTATAGCCTACATTATATTACTGATGACGATGACTTACACGTTTAATGTTGTTACTAAATTGCTAAATCTATTTTATACAACATTGTTTATTTTATAATTATAATATAATTAATATAGGTCGGTTATTTAGCTAGATTCAACTTTTTTAAACAAATTTAATTTATTCAATTTTAAATAAGTGTTACATTAATATTGTGAATATTTTTATTCCACATATTTTATTGTTTAGCGTTTAAATAGCCTGTGATACAGGATTATCTCTATCCTAGTACACACATTATAATATTGTATTAGCCACTAATTATAATTTTATAAGACTATAATTATGTTGTAAGTACTTACCTATTGAAATTTAATAAACGATTATTATTATTATTAACAGTCCCCAATTAGCCCTTAAAATTTTCCATCCTAGGAAATTCAGTCTTTGTGACCCTTCTAGGGAGGCAAGGCAAAATACGGCAGATCTTTTTAGGAATATAAGTAGTTTAGAAGAAAGCGACATGGCGAAACTGGAAAGAGAACCCATTGACGCTATTTTTAAGGCCTTTATGTTAGTCCCAGAATTTGATGGAAACCCAAACGTATTAACTAGATTTATCAGTTTATGTGATGAGTAAATTAAGAGGTTTTTAAAACCCGACCCTGGTCATGAATTGGAGAATCAATCCTTGCTTAACGGTATCATGTCATTATTATTTAACAAGTGTTATTCATTTACTCAAAGTAAACAAGTAGCCTCCGTCTAGTCAAACCTTGCTTCGACCACCTGGAGTCTACGCCCGTGGAACGTGCTTGAAGGAGAAGTTGCTGACGACGACGAGGGCGCTATAGTACTATCGTACTATAAACCAATGATGCAAATCTAGGTTACTCTGGCTATCAAACAGTGAGGCGTACTGATGAATAATTATATTATGTTTAATTACTAATAATATATAATTTGTTTTTTTAAACATTATAATAATAAATATGTTGTTTTCTTACCTATACTATGATTAAACATAATGATAAAACGAGTAAATATGTTTTTTTCTTACCTTAAAGTCACCATTAGTCGGTCAATCGGTGATATAGGCACGATTCGTAAGCTACAATGGACCAGTTCATCCTGTATCATTGCCAGTAATTCGTCAAAAGTTCTAGTTGACATTCGAAAGTAATTAAAGAATTTACTTTTGTCAGCCCTCAAAGTGCCATATAACAAGACAAAGTCTCCTGCAACGGCTCTCTGCTAAATTAATGGATGAACATGGAGTCTTCGTCGTCACCGGTTTTTATTTTTTTGGGATAGATAGTACAAAGCAGCAATAATTAATACACTCCGCATTTTGATCGTCGTCTGTACAGTAAGGCGGTCAGTAAGATACTAAATCGAGCCACGCTGCGCCTCAGCGCTGACAAACTACGCGCTGAGCTATGAGCGCTGATGGTGAGCGTGAGACTAAAATTAGCCGAAGAGTGGATAACGCGAACACATGAAAATTGTATCTTTTAACTTAATGTTTTTAACTGTTTTATTTGAAATTTAAAATTGTTGAAATTGACATAATTTTGTGTTTATAAGTAGATTGTGATTTAAATAAAAGTAAAGTTGAGTAAAAAATTGCGTAATTTTATTGAATATATTAAGTTTTAGCCGGGCACTGATTTTCAAGTTATTTTGGGAATAATAGGCACTACTGATATTCGGCATATAATAAAAATGTATTAAGACTCTCTGAATATAAAACACGCAATTTTCAAAAATAACACGCCGGGCATACATTATGTCAATGGGTTTTTAAAACGACATGCAAATAAAATATAATTAAGCCAAAATATTAAAAGATCTCGCGCAGCAGTATCTTCAGAGGTTATAAAACAATATTTCAGCGAACTTGGTTTCTCTCTAGAGATTGTTCCAATCCAAAATATCATAAACTACAATGAGACGAATCTCACCGATGATCCTGGGCGCAAAAAGGTGATAGTAAGACGAGGATGTAAGTAGCTGGAACGTGTTGTAAATCATTCAAAAGGGTCAACATCTTTGATGATGGCAGCTACAGCGGACGGAGATTTTCTGCCGCCTTATATTGTCTATAAGGCAACTCATTTATACTCAAACTCAAAATTCACTTATTCATTTAGGTTACAAAGTAACACTTATGAAGGTCATAAATTATGAATAAGCCTGAAAGTTGATGTCAGCAAATTTTCCTACGGCTAGTTCGCTGACGTGGATACGATACGACTCATGGACAACGAAAGGGGCACATAACGCAAGATATAACAGGTCTACATCTGGTTGGTTTGAAGGTCATATTTTTGAAGACTGGGTTAAAAAAAATAATAATACCTTTTTGGAACGGAAAGAGGGTAAGCTTTTTTATACGAATTGCAATCAGAAAACTGAAACTGAGTCTGGTCAATGCTTCAGAGAATAAACATAAAGCATCATCATCATCATCATCTCAGCCAAAAGACGTCCACTGCTGGCGTCGGCGTCGGAAAGTGACGACCCCACCGCCCACTGGTGCAGGTATACGTAGTTATTTAACTGCCGGTGCCTGTACTTGTGCAAGCAGACAACCGAATAATGGCGGTCAAACCAATCCAATATGGCGAAAGCAAATAGTAGACATAGGACGGGCAGCAGCGTCCCTATGTAAAGACTTCCGCCACTGCGATCGCCAACCCGCCTGCAAAGCGTGGCGATTATGGTAAATCCCCCCCAAAATAATCCGCACCAAAAGATAAAGCAATTTCTGGTAATTTGAATAATTATAATTGCACCCGCATACTGAAAGACATTTTTGAAGACTGGGTAAAAACAATAATAATACCTTTTTTGGAACAGAAAGAGAGTAAGATTTTTTTTACGAATTGCAATCTGAAAACAGCTGTTCGTCTCCTGTCCAAGAGCTGCTGGACTGACAGCTGTCAAACGTAGCGCGTCGTTTGAAAAATTGTTTAAATTAAATTAATGTTTTTACATGTTTTTGGCCGCACTCCCGTGCAGCTTAGCATCGTGATTGGTCGTATTTCTATTATATTATACTCTATCGAGTTTCAATCGTTTCTCGATAGCGCGGGCCAACTGGTTTTAGGCGGTCGATCCTTGCAGTATTATTATACCTACTAATGAGTGAGACGAGTCAGACAGAAACAACATTAATACATTGTCGAGCACTGATGAGTTGGAGGACGGCATAAATATGGAATGTGAGTTCTATACACAACAAAGTAATAATGAGGAACGACGAGTAATAAGGAATAAAGAGGATAGGAAAGAAATATCATCTGAAGAAGGATGGAATTTAGTAAGTAGAAATAAAATACTTCGCAGAACGAATCAACCTGAGACGGACCGAGGGACTGAACGAGAGTTGGCGGATGAGAAAGTACAGGTATGCGTGACATGTAAGGACCCTTTGCCCAAACAGTTTGCCTAGGCACGACTATTTAAAGAACATAATATTAATACCAGCAACATTCATCGTGTCAAGTATGTATCAACATAAATGATTAATTACATTTGATAATAAGACGGACGTGGGTGAATTTATTAAATGCCAAGTGTTTGCTGATAAAAACTGGAGATGCCAAAAAACATCAGATGTTATTAACTTACGGTATTATTAAAGATGTGGAGCTGGACATATCCGACGAAGATTTATTAAAGAATTTATCATGCAGTGTAAATATTTCTTCATTAAAAAGATTTCAGCGGCGCGGCGTCGCAACGCGTTTATGTGTTTAGTTGATTAAAATGTGGTGTTGTCAAGAAGAAGAAATACGTAATACAAATTACGTTGAAGGATGGTATTCTCGATTAATCCGGTATGTGGGTGTTAAAAATCAGTCTATCGCCAAAGTGCTTGACATTTTAGAAAAAGAAATGAAAATCGATAACACTACCGGGAAGGCTCAATCCCGGAATCAGAGCATGTATGTCGAAATTGATGAAGAGATCAATTCGGCTATTGATGAGTTGAAAAGGAAGACGATCAGTGTGGGTCATTGCTTAGAAATTGTTGCCCCTTTTGCAAGTTTTTTTTTAATGCTTAGTAAAAAAAAATATACTTATCATAGATTTCAATAACATTCTAAATTTGTTTTTTATTAAGCTTTTTAGTCAATGGTTACAAAACAGTAAAAAAAGTATATTTTCGTAGCAGGTTATGAAAAATTACAAAAATGGAAAATATAAGTGTTTATTAGTAACTGGTTACAAAACAGTGAAAAAAAATACTTTTTCGTAGCTGATTATGAACCACATAGTTACCAAAGTGGCTAAAGGGCTCAAAAAGATGGTACTAAAAAAGCTATCAAGGAACTATAATGAACAATCTCCTTCGTGCTGTGAGTAGTTTGCAAAATAGCAAACTAATATTAAAGCAAATTTACTAGACGAAGAATTTAAAAAAATGATCGACAAATCTACTGCAATTTTAGAGCCAATAACAGACGATCAGCTAATTACAAAATCAAAAATGCTTCATGTATGTGAAAAACTCGAAGGAACGAGTTTAATGGCTCGAGAAATAGATATGTTAAAAAACAAAGTCATACAATGAAATAAGCCCGTTACTCAATTATATAATGAAACCAATGTAGCATACCAGAATAAAGGCTTGAATTTTGTTACACCCCTCTACCCTCGCTGTCAAGTGGGTTGAGTGTTTTTGGTTTACGTCATAGGACCAACAATGTTTTGGAAG
This sequence comes from Trisateles emortualis, assembly GCA_947095525.1. Taxonomy (NCBI): domain Eukaryota; kingdom Metazoa; phylum Arthropoda; class Insecta; order Lepidoptera; family Erebidae; genus Trisateles; species Trisateles emortualis. Next base: position 1,508,941 of record OX352756.1, read on the forward strand.
GCTGGCATTCTAAAATTAATAAAAAAAATTGCAAAAGGTACAATCACATAGCCACGTATATTACAACTATTGAGGGGTTTCCAAAAATCAAAGATTTTAAAAAGCAAACACTACAAAGGGTCAAAGCCGACGAAAATTTCAATAAAAATGATGATCACATAATGAATATTATATTTCAATTGATTAATGGCGATTTGTCGGTGAAATACACTTTAGAAAAATTGCGATAATTAGTGCGCGGCAATGCTGCCAGCCTTCTTGATGTTACAAGTATGTCTATATATTTTCTTATGTACATGTCATAATAGGTGTCAATAAAAATCTGAACATCTACAAAACAAATTTAATGACAATTACAAAGTGATCAGCTATCGACAGTATTTACGAAAAACATGTGCATGCCATTTTCGACCTTATCGACATTTCTTAGAATTTAACGTTTTATTTCCTCTGGACACGTGGTTCGATCGCATGGTGCGATCGATCGGACTACATGAACTTTTTTTTCCTATTGGTTCGATTTTATAATGTTATCAGTACCACGTAGTTCGACTCCCAATAGCTGAACCACGAGTATTTCCGCTGTCCACCACTCATTTATTATTATTAATAATTTTTTACGAATTTCTAAAGTATCCATGTTGTCTTCCATTCGCCACCACTGGTGGACCGCGACACGGATTTCCGGACACGGGCACATTCCTTATGGCCATCAGTGGGGCAAAAACAAAAGATAGTCGTAAAATCGCAATCTCATGATTTGAAAAATAAAATGGTTGAACATCGTCAAACAAGTGAGCATTTTGATCTTTAATGACAGTACTAAATATAAAGCAAGATATAAAATACATGGACTCAGTCAATCAATATATAACACTACGGAAGTAGTCGTACCCGAGATGTTGGCCAGGGAGTTTTTAGGGCTCGTGAGCAGTTCACCAGATTCTCAATTTACCAGATTCTTAACTTATCAGATTATAAATTAGCCAGATTCTTAACTTACAAGATTCTCAACTCATCAGGTTCTTTATTTACCAGACTATCTACTCGCCATATTCTCAGTTCAACAGATATTGTTCAGTTAAATAAAAAATGTTTACGATTTAAAGGCAAGCAAGTTTCGTATTTTTTTTGTAGAAGTTATAATTTTTTTTTATAATACCATGCTGGCCGAATGACTTAGCGAAAGTCTATCGAGTTCATTTAATATTGGCGGTGAATACCTTAACCATCAGAGCTATATTATTTTCATTCATTTATTATATTCATTTATATTTATTAATAAATATATGAACAAATGATTTCATTTCAATTTAATAATAGCACATTTACGCACGTTACCTCGAAACACTTAGGTACTTGAAAAGCTTTACAATCTATGTAATCTAACGTCAATGTTTTCATCAATAGACAATTAATCAAAGAGGTAATGTTTTTGCTTTGATAAATAAACTAAAACAAAAAAGCTAAAAGATAATGGTTACGAAATTATACAAAAATTACCAAATTTAGAAAAAGTATCTTGTGTAGACAACTAAGCATCAGAAAATCTCAGCACGCTAACTCTACAGAAATCGTGGTTCCTGATCGTTTCAAAGACAATTTATTGTTTGATGAGATTGACAGTGAAAATAGAATTATTGTGTTCGCTTCAAATGACGTCCGTCTAGTTACTAGTTTGCGGACGGAACGTTCAAATGTTGTGCAAAGCCGTTTCTTTAACTACTCGTTGTGCACGGAGACATAGGAAGTACAGAAACTGGGACAAATATTGTACTATTTTTTTATGCAATGTTAACAAATAAAGCAGAAACTACATATTAAAGAATGTTTTCCAAACTAATATTTCATTTACCAGAGTGGACAGCCGAAATTATTGCCTTGAACTTCAAAAAAGATACGAAGATACCAAACATAATTGTCAAAGGGTCTTTTGTTCATTTTGCCAGAGCCCTATTAAGAAAGGCAAAATCTCTTGGCTTATTACAACATGAAGAATCCCACAATCACGTCAAACTGTGTATGGCTCTTGCACATTTACCCAGGGAGGACATATACGATGGCTGACTATACGTTATGAGTCAAAGGTAAATTTATTTTGCTGTGTTGAAATGAACGCGTTTTGGTCCGTAGTGGGTAGTTGATTTTGCATGTAGTCTTGTGTTATCAAAAATTTAAAGAACTATAAATCTTATCATTAAAATATGTCATATCGAACTGTGATCATTTTAAATTTTTATTAAGTTTATTTTGCTTTATTTTATAGTAAAAATTTAATAATGTAGATTTATTATATTGTAAAAGAACTAAAAGTTTATTTAAAGTTATTTGCGCACGCCACTTTTTATTTCTGTTTTTAAGTAATTCTTGATATTATGTTTCCTATGTAGTTTAAATAAATAAAAGATTATCGTTTCCAACATTTGTGTCCTTTTATTAACCATAATAATTATCTACAACTTACAGTTTGATTCATGCCGCTAACTCGACTCGACTCTCGCTAACAATTTTTCGTGTGCCGTAATTTTTGTCCACGAGTATAGAACCCTGGCAAGAAATAAGTATTTTTAAATTAATATTATCTGATGTTTTTTACAACAACAAAATTGTATTTGACGTCTGTCTGTCTCATAAAATAATGAGCAGAATCATCCCTCCCAAGATTTAGCGTTAATTTTTGCTTTTTTTACATCCTGTATACTGGGTGTAGTAGTTAAATGTGTTTTTTTTATTTTCAGATATCTTGCAACTGGAAAATCATTCAAATCGCTTTCAAAAAATTTTAAATGGGAGTTACAACATTAACAATCATTATAGAAGAGACGGTTCTTGCAATATGGGAGGAACTGTATACCATACATATTATAATAATAATATTTATTTATCAGATTTCCCGACCGATTTTTCGATAATTACAACAACAGGTTCGTGGAAACTTTCCGTTCGGCTGGGTCTAACAGTTTTAAAACCCGCCGAACAAAAGTTCAGTCTCTTTAGTTTCCTTAGAGTGTAACCTATTTTAAAAATAGTCATTGCAATGTCAAGTCTTGTCAATTATTGTTTAAAATTGTTATGACAAAAATAACTTTATATTAATTAACCATGCAAGATCTTTTATTTATTGCTAGAAAAGGAGGCACGATTCTTTTATTCGATGGATATGAATTTTATAAGAACAATACATATAAAAGCGGTGCGGAATTATGGCAATGTGCACTTGCTAAAACATAAACACAAAAAAGTGTTTCCGGTCTATAACGATCAAAGTAAGTATCAGCATTCTTAGCTTTGATTAAAACAAAAAAAGGAAGATATAAAATTAGGACCTAGATGACATATCTTTTTCTTTTTGTTTTAATCAATGTTTCTTAGGTACTTATATTACTTATGTAGTTACCTACACCTACATACCTATTTAATTATTTTGTATTTTAGGAAAAAAGTACCATTTCAAAATCTAGAGCTCATACATGTACACAAGATGTGGGAAAAAATGAAATAGAAGTTTCTCTACATAAAATGCGTGAACAGGCTTGTTCCTCAAACCCTGTATATAAAGAATGTGTAAATCGGCCCTTAAGAAACTCAGGTATTGATTTAATTAACAAAATTCCATCCTTCAGCTCAGTGAAAAGCAGTGCGTACAGAAAAAGAAATAAATCTCATGGCGTTAAGAAATTGTTTTATGGTGATGCTATTGAACTGGAAATACCTTCCAAGTATAACGAATTTGTTTTAGCAGACTATTCTTATAACAAGACCAGAATTATAGCTTTCTGTAAAGAAGAAGCTAAAAAACAAATACCGCGTACAAAAAATTATATGGGTGATGGCACTTTTAAAGTTAGTCCAAAATGTTTTTCACAATTGTTAACTATCCACGGTGATATCGGAAGCCACATAAAGAGTTCTAATATAGTGCCATTGATTTATGTGCTCCAGTCCGACAGAACCGAAAATAGCTACCACATTCTGTTCAGTATGCTTCAAAGCCAGTTGCCAAATATGAACCCAGTAACGTGTTTGTTGGATTCAAAAGTTAGGGTTCGTTTGCAAAAATACCAAACAACTAGGTAACTGAAAGTCTGACATTATAGTGCTGATTTAATTCGTTGGATTGCGCCTGCTCTGAATCAATCTGAAGTATGACAACATAACAAATTAAACTGACTTGTTATTTTTTTTGTTAAATTGCTACGTGTGGGGTGCAGTTATAATTTCCGCCAAAAAGCCAATTTTTGGTGGATTTTTTTTCCTGTGTGGTGTGTGTTTTACTCGGGAAGGGACTTCACGTTTGTGGGATAAAGCTACTACTAATCTTTATACATCATTTTAAAATAACATGGAATACCGCATTCGTAATAATATTAGTTGCTACTAATCGTATTAAAAAATATATGTAATGGAGGGGCATTGTGTAGTTTACTGCTGAAATACAAATAAGTACTGACTTTTTAACTGATTAAGATTGACCTCTAGCTGTGGTCCACTGTTTTAAAGGCTTAGGGTATTAACTGTTTTGCATTGCATGTAACGGAAAATTGCATGTTAAAATAGGATGAGGAGAGTCCGTTCGATGCGCCGCTTGCCGAAGCCCTTGCTGTCGACACCGGCAGTGAAGCAGAGGACGAAGAAATTACCATTAAAGAGCTACATCAGCTCTTACAAGGTGATTTGGAGGTAGAGAAAAATCTTGCGTCCTTCGAAGAGGGAAATGCCGGCACAGACATTAACTGGTCCGATGACTATTCCACATTTACAGGGCAGAGGGAAGAATTCAGGGAAGAGTCTGGTCCCAAAATTGAAGGGACCGTTCCCCTGGACATAGTTGACACCACGGTGGACGAGATTTATAGATAATAGGCGTGATTATATTAATGGGTATGTGCTTTAGGGCTAGGGTAGACGAATACTAGTCTACAGGTATTTTGGAAATGCCTGGCTTTCGAAGCCTCGCTTTCTCCTCCTGATGAGGTACCTCCACTTCGTGGACAATGCCACTTTAGTAACCACCGCTGAGGAGAAAAAGATGGGCAAAATTAAACCTATTGTTGATTATCGCAACATTAGGTTTGGTACTGTCTACATGCCTCGCAGAGAGCTATCTATTGACAAATCGCTGCTGCTTTGGAAGGGACATTTAAGCTGGATACAATGCATCCGTACCAAAGCAGCACGATTCGCCATAAAAATGTATGAACTCTACGAAGCAATTACGGGTTATGTATTAAAAGTGATGGTATACACAGGCAAGAGTAGCGCCCAGGAGAATCAAGAGTCCCTTTACGGGTTTTAAAATAGTAGTGCTAAAGCAGTGTAGAAACTGATAGCCAGTTATCTATGCAAAGGATACATCCTTTTCATGGATAACTGGTACAACTCAGTAGCAATAACAAAATTTTTAAAAACGGGAAAACACTGATGTCCTCGGTACATTAATCCGACGAAGGGTTGACACACAAGCAGTAATAAAAAATTTAAAGGAAAATATAATGGCAAGGGGGGATGCGGTAAGTACACACTATGGTGACGTTTCAGTTTTAGCGTAGAAAGATGTAAAACTAGTTTCCACAGTGTCTACTTACCACAATGCTGAGATGACGGCAGCCAATAGAGCAGGAAAAGTCATCCAAAAACCTGTAGTAGTTAAGGATTACAATAGTTTCATGGGGGGAGTGGACATCAAGGACCAGAAATTGTCAACACCCTTGAGAGCATTATGACCAAAAAGCTAAATGAGCAGAACAAAATTTTCAATATGCAAAATGTTCAGAACGCAAAATGTGCAAAACGCAAAATGTGCACCTCAAGTAAAATGTGCAGAACGCGAAAAGAGCATCAAAGGCTTTAATCACACTGGCGTGTTTATTAATATTTTATATGCAACCTTGATGGCAAACTTTAGATCTCACTGAATAGTACTGGCACTTGAGACTTTCAGTGTCAATAAAATTATTATTATTGTCTTTTATTGTCAGTGTCAATGAATAAGTGTTTTGTATCTAAATTTTCCTTATTTAGTTATTTACTAATAAAATTGTTTTGTGGGAAGAAAAAAACCCATCCCTCGCAAAAGTGTTGGACATTCTGGTGAAGAAAACAAAAATTAAATAAATAAATTCGCCAGGTAAACAACGGAAAAACAACAATTATGTTGAAATTGACACTGAAATAAATGCATCTATAGAGCAATTTAAAAATTAAGAAATTACAGTCGGGCATTGTTTGGAGCTAATTGCTCCTTTTATGATTTAAAATTTATTTTTCTTATAGGTATCATTTGTTTGTTTAATATACTATACATAATATCCTTTGTTCCCAATATACCAGATTCCCATTATACCAGATTCTCTTAATATCAGAAAATGTACTGTTATGATCATAAATACAAATAACAATCTTCGAGTGGATGATTAGATTATTATATGCTTTCAGTATGTTATTAGATACCTAGTTGCACTTCACTAACGAGGTAAACCTGCTTTTTGTTTTACACTAAAAACAAAATCAAATTGTCATAAGCATCGTCACTGCGGCAGAATTTATTGAAATTATTAATTTTGCAGTGCGTGAAACGTAAAAATGAAAATGAAATTTATAAAAAATAATAAAGGTAAACCTGTTTTGCTCTTTAATATAATAGGTAAAAATTAAGTCGGGATCTACGAATTGGCGTTGTTACAAACAGAAAGAATGCAATACGTCTATAACATTAGATGTAAATAATTCGGTAATAAAAGCTCCAACACATATTTGCCGTCCAGATTGCGTTCGTAATGCGATAAGTGTAACAATGGAGAAATGTAAAAAAGACGTATGTGATAATTTCAGTGCTATTCCAAAGATATTTGAACAATATATCAATAGTGAAACTCTTCGGATACAAGAACACAAAATACCATCATTCTCAAGTAAAAAGAGTACCTTGTATAGAACTCTAAATAAATATTTGAACTTGAACGGTTCTTCTTTTAATAATTTTAAAGATATTAAGAGGCCAGTTTAGCCATTTTCAGTTTTAAGTTTTAGTGGTAACTCTGTTAGAACTAACAACTGTATTAATATATTAAAATATATTTTTTTTATTAAGTTTTACTCGCGTTCATATTTGACTGGCGCAGCCGGGTCGGATTTTCTCTAAAGTCGCGAAAGTATTGTTTACGTCACATACATCGATCGTAGTCGAACTTAACGCACAAGAAATCCGTAAAGAACCTAAGAAACAAATACATCAAGGAACAAGCAAACAGCAACCTCCCGGGAATCGGCATGGCAGTGAGCAGGTTAATGTGAGTAGGCCCTTTATTCGCACTGTATCCATTCCATGTCCTATTTTATTTTATAATTTTGTGTATTTAGTTGGACCAAACATAGATCATCTATCATATACTTAATCTCTGTATAAACGAACTACATTGTCGTATATACATATTTAGTATCGCGTAATTTGGACACAACCGCCGTTTTTGTGTATTTAAAATGAATGTACAGTTGATTCCTAAGAAAATCCTATGTATCATCCCACGATATGACGGTGATGATGAAATGATTAAACCTATTCATATCAAACTGTGAATACGTAATCCGCTGTTCTTGGGAAGAAAATCAAAATAAACCCGCACAAACAGCATACTTATATCACTGTATTACAAGCAGATTAGTAGGCAAGGCCGCAACATTAATTAGCGAACGCGAAAACATACAAAGTTGGGAACAGTTAAAAGAACTGTTTGTTCAACATTTTGGTGACCCTAGGTCAGAAGCATGCATTGCTATAGAATTAGAAAGCATAAAAATTAAGCAAGGAGAGTCATATATTGATTTATGCCATATAATACAGAACGTAAGGAGTTCTTTAATATCTAAAGTCAATATATTAAGAGATGAGGGCATTAAAGCCGCTAAGATGATTATTTATAATAATACTGCACTTAACGTCTTCATATATAATTTACCTGAAGAATTAATTAGATTTGTTAGATTGAATAAGTGCATGACACTTGAGTCTGCATTAAGTATTGTGATGGAAGAAGTTAACTTCCAGACACAATAATAACAATAGAAATAATAAAATTAAATCTCAGTTTAACTAACACAATAATAATAGGGTTCGTGAGCCTAAACCTAACTTACCGCCGACACAATTTAAGTTGGGCATACAACCGAATAAATTCGGAATACCACAGGGTAAAACGGAATTTAATCCGAATTTTAATTAAAATATAAATAGATTTAGAACACAACCAAATCCTCATTTTAAGTCAAATATACATCAACCGTTCAATAAACCTACATTTAGATGGGTAAATCCACTCCAACAGCAGCAACAACAGCAGTTTCCTAAAACTGTAAATAATTACAAACAATCTGAGTTCTTCAAACAAAACCCAAACCAACAATTCCGCTTTGGAGTACAAAACCCATCGACTCCTAAGCCGAATAAAGATATCTCTATGAGAACAGTAAAAATAATATGTTGTTAAATTCGCATGACTACGAGTCACAGGATTATTTAGATACCAGTACGTCACATAATTATAACTCGGAATATTACAACGAATATCCCGATAACTACGAGTTTTCTTCAAATAACTCAAGTAATAATGAGGATTTTTTTTACACAAAAGCCTCAGAAACCGACGAAAAGAAATAATATATATAAATTGTTGTACTGATGCGTTAAAATTACGTACGTAAAACCGCACATACAAGTACCACAGTTACGTGCATTAACCTTTATGAGGTAGCACTAGGTCATTTATAAAACCGGAAAAGGCTAACGAATATTTTAAGCACCCTAAGTCCACCACGAATATACGAGTAATAAACATGATGAGGTAGTGACTATACCGTTGAGTAATATATTTAATTGTAATATCTTACATATGTTTTTTATGTTTAATATAGACCATGAATACGATGGCCTTATAGGTTTCGATTTATTGAAAGAATTAGAAGCAAGCATAGACATGAAAAGTCAAGTTTTACAAACTAAAAATACGGATATTCCTATTTTATTTAATCCATTTTATACAATACAAATACCTAAACGTTCGGAAATTAGGGTTAAAGTGCCTACGATGTTACAAAATGGTGACGCCGTATTAAATTTTATAGAATTTTGCCCAGGTTTTCGTACTGCTGAAGCTAATTGCATAAGCCACAAACACGATGCCTAGAAAAAATTAAGTTCCAGAGCCTGGCACCTGCAGATATGGATCAAAATCTAATTACACCCTAGCAGTTTTACAAGAATGCTTAGAAAAGGTTAGATCTGGTACACCAAGTGCATATGCTGCTGCCAAAGAATTTAAAATCCCAATTAACACAATAAAAAATAAAATAAAAAATAGACAGAAAAAGTAGGGAAGCCCACAGCTTAATCGGAAGAGGAAAATATATTAAATATGAATCTGAATCTACCAACGTCAAGACGTTTTGTAGGTCACAAAACGTCTTGACGTTGGCAGATTCAGGGATACCAATAGGCATTGATGATGTTACCCTTAAAATACAAAGATACTTAAACTCAGCACACAGAAAAGTTAAAGTTTTTAAAAATAATCGTCCAGGCTGGGAATGGGGTAAGCTCTTTCTAGAAAGACAAAGATTTAAAGGCAACGTTGGGACATAATATTAGTCGAAACCGGGCTCAGGTTAATGCAGACAAAATCAATGAATTCTTTGATAACCTTGAGTCAGAAATTCAGGATGTTCCTCCTGAGAACATCTTTAATTTCGATGAAACAGGATTTCATGATGATCCAAAAAAGAAAAAGCTACTTTTTAGACGAAAGTGTCGTAACCCAGAAGTAATTCGTAACTCCACGAAATCCTGTTATACCGCCGTCTTTTGTGGATATGCTGTAGGAGAAATGCTTCCCCCTTACTTTATTTTTAAAGCCTTTGCCTTTTAAATGCTTGGTCCGATTGGCTAGTTGGAGCTCCACCTGACTCACGAATGACTTTTCAGATCTTAAGGTCCTCGAAGCTAAATGTCTTTTAAATGAGTTAGTCCACTAGTCAGAACGTCTATCGAATAATTTGACCTCAACGGGAAAACGGCCAAGGAGCTAGTGGTCCTCAATTCATTTAGTCCTTAGAGCAAACGGTCTTTAATGGAAAATAACATAAAATCATATAGAGATTATACACATAATGAGCTCTTTCATGCAAATGTATTGTTTTTGCCACTTATAAAATCTCTTTAGATAAAATCTCTTCTACGTGTTTGAAAATTTTATGACTATAATAATTGACAATGTCATTGCTCACGATTGATTAATATCAAACGTTATACTTTTCGAAAAGTTATTTGTTGTGTGATATGAAATGGAAAATAGTCCAGGAACTTCAGATTAAATTTCAGAAAACAAGCTGGTTTTCATTCAGAGTCAAAAGCAAAAGCCTGTTTTGTTGATTGATGGTCGAGTGTTTTAAAAGCCAATGAATGCAAAGAGTCCAGAGAGATAATCAGAATTTGTGGAAATTTCCCCCTACTGCCGGCAAGTTACCACACACAATGTTGGTCATACATTAGACAACATGCTGGGAATACAGAGGTCATGCAGAAATTTCTCGATTACTTTGAAAATCAATGGTTAAAACCAACTACATATGAATATAAGCTGCTACTACGATATTTTTCTATAAATAATCCTCTAGAATAATCCTCTAGAAGGTTGGAATAGTCGTTTTAATTCAAAAGTAAATACGAAACCAAAGAAGCAAAGTGGCAGGAAGATTTAAAAACAGTATGTTTCATCGTAGCAAGAGGCGAAAGGTTGATATCAGTTTAAACATCCGGTACACAGAAGAAAAGAAGAAATTAGAAGAAGTGAGTATCACACCTTACGATTTCTTAAGAAGAATTACAATTATAAAATAGATTAACATTTAAGTTACATATTAACTCTATTAGCTCAAGTGTAAATTTTAATAATTTAAGAATAAGTAAATAATTACAATAAATAAATTATTTTGACTCTGATTTTTAAATTAGGCTCACGTTGAAATAAGTCGGTGCGAGCCCTTATGGTTGACTCCAGCCTCCTTGTTCTTTTTGAGAACGACAGAAATTGAGAACGTTTTGCTCTAAATAGGTTTTACTTTGCGAACATTAAGCAACAATAACTTTTTGCTTCGAAAACTAGCAAACTGTTTCGTTTTACTCTTAGGGCATTTTATATAGCGGTTAATATGACACCAAGAACGTTTAGCCGCGAGGACTTTATAATATTATCCGAATAGGAATGACTGTGTCTAAAAGTGGGTGGATAGATCTTGAAAGCTTTGACGACTGGTTTAAGTATCATTTTCTTCCATTCGCTATAAAAAAGGAGGAAAGAAAATACTGATATGCGACAAGCTAAGCTCCCACATCAAAAAAATTATTTAGGAACCAAGAGCCAAAGCGACTCTTCACTATACTGAAGAATCAATTTTGCACTTAATATTGAAACATATAAATGTGATTTTGAAATGGCAGTCATTAACGCAGTACTAGCTGTTTATGGAAACCAAGTGACTATAAAAGGGCGTCATTATCACTACGTGAAACTGATGAAGGGAAAAAATCATTAAGATTATTTAGACAGCTTCCTTTATTGCCACCAACGACGATACCTGAAGTGGTTTTGGAAATATTCGAAAACTTACCTGAAACAGAACCTAATATAAAATTTAAAAAATATTTTTTAAATGAATAGATTAAAAAAATACTTCCAACGTTTTTAGTTGTTACGAAGACAAAAATAAGGAAAAGACCAACACTGTTTTACTACATTTAGTTACTGAAAAAGGAAACTGAATATCAAGATATTCGGATAAAACGAGCCGAGTTAAATTGTCCGACTAGAAAACGGCGCCAACGATTTATTTCTAGAGATATACAAAAAAATATGATTAGATCAGATCTTCGTTCCAAAAAAATTACAGGACTCGAGTGTGTGCAAATACTAGTAAATCTAAGTTTTACATAATGTTTTCTTTTAAGTTTGTTCCTTAACGTTCAGTTTGATTTGAATTAAATATTAAGATTTTATAAAATATTTAAAAGGATTTTTTTACTTGACTATACTCTAATCATATGAAAGTCTGACCTATTGAAAGTCTGACTATTTGAAAATCTGACCATCTGAAAATAAATAAATAAATAATCTGTATAAAATCCGGCTTTTGCTTGATCTACTGAATAAAGGTTGTCAAGTTGCTGCTAAGCCTACTTCATCACAAAGTATTGACGAAAGTATGATCAAATTCAAAGGCAGATCTTCGATGAAGCAATATTTACCAATGAAACCAATAAAACGAGGATACAAAATGTGGGTAAGAGCAGATAGTATTACCAGCTACGTATTTCAGTTTTATATGTACACAGGAAAAACTGACAAGACGGTAACCGGTCTTGGTGCTAAACCCTACCGGTCACTTTTGAAATTCGTCAATTTCACTAATATCCTTAATTCGTCAGTTTCCTAAATTCGTCAGTGGGGTTATCTGGTCAGTGTATAAACCTCACCATTTTATCAATTTCGCTTGATTTCCGTATTTGGTCAGTTGTAGTTCAATCACATACTAAAGGATAATTTAAAACGGTCGGTATTTTTTTGGACTATCTCGGTCTATTCTTACTATCGGTTATTTGGGGTAGGTTAGGTGAATGGAGCTCCTAGATGAACTTAAATGCAGGTGATTGATCAGAGATTTTATTTAGTGTTTAATGCAGTTTGAATGATAACTTTCTGACCTACGATTACTGGCTGGTTATTTATACCCATGTACTTGTGTTTTATTTTGTTTAGAATATATCATTGAGTAAATGTCATCCTTGACATTGTAACATAATGAATAATAATAATAATGATGGCGTCGAATGTAAAATTTCCTATTGTGGACTCCGAAAGGAATAAACAAATTTTATTAAAAGATGGATATCGTTCCAATTTATCACACACAAACAAAAATGATACAACGTGGTGGCGGTGCAAGAATAGAAAATACTGTCGAGGTAGTATTGTTTGTTGATGAGTTTTTTTGTGATGGCATTTTTAAACAAATTCCAGAACCATTCAGTCAGCTATATACGACCCATGCTGACATTGGCAGCACTCACATGGAAACAAACGTAGTGCCATTAGTTTTTTGTCTTTTACCAAATAAAACGGAAGATACTTATGCTAGAGCATTTAACTTGCTAAAAGATTATTTAAAAAATGCCCAAAAAATCATATGGATAATGAGTCCCGAAGTTATCAAATACTTTATAAAGCATACAAATGGTTCTAAAGAAAACCCATGTATTTTAATCATGAATAACCATGAATCACATTTGTGTTTGGAAGATCTAGATTTGGCCAAAAATGCAGGGGTGCATATTCTGACTCTTCATCCACATACATCTGCGAAATTACAACCACTGGACGAAGGCATATATGGGCCGTTTAAAACATTTTATAATGCTGCTATTGACTCGTGGTTATTGAGACACCCTGGAAAACCTGTGACTATCTATGATTTAGGCGAAATCATAGGAACAGCTTTTCAAAAGGCGATGACGCCAAGAAATATAAACTCTTTCGTGAAGTGTGGTATTTATCCTTTTGATCGTAATATATTCACAGAAGAAGATTTTCTGCCAAGTTCATTTACCGATCGTCCTTGTCCGGAAAATTTTCATATAGAAGAGAATACCTCGAGCCCCATTCCCATAAGTATACTAGAGGAGAGAAGCCAAATGGCACCTGAACTAAATGAATCTTTATTTGATGGGCAAGTTATTTTAAAGACAACTGATGCTATAATAGAAATAACCGAGTCCACGACCGAGTTTTCCGAAACTTTTGGGCTATCTACATCGCAAGCCACACAATTTTTAAATAAAACTCTTTCAAAAACTCACCTTGCTGCTGAAGATGACATAACATTTAAAACTATTACTATGGATGATATTTTATCTACCACCATCAAAACGCCATATACTTCTCCCACGAAAGACATTTTTAAAAGTCCTTTTGAATTTAGGTACCCGATTAAAGCGAAACCAAGGCAAACAAACAGAAAACGAAGGAAACCGGGACGTAGTTTAATCGCTACAGATACACCTAAGAAATTACTGCTTAAGCAGGTAAAGAATGCCAAAAAGAGAAAAAACGACACAAAGAAAACGTGCAATATTAGATAGTCGTTTTTTGAACAATATATGCGACAGCATCTAAACAAAGTGCAAAAGCAACAAACACTAATTCAACGTTATATAATTATAAGCCGGCAATATGTGATCAAGAATTATACGGTCCGCATTCTGTATCAGCTACAAGTACAACTACGTAATTTAACTACAAGCCAACAACATATACAAAATCATCTAACATAAGTGCAACTTCAACCATTACTAATTCTACGCTATCTTATTCTGAGCCGACATCATGACTCATTAGATACACCAACGCCCAATGTAACGAAGATTAATAAAAATAATTCATGATGTTCAATTATATCAAAAAAATATAATCCATTCGGAAACGACAGAAAACAGCAAAATATTTTTTTATCATGATGCAGGTTACAGCATAATGTTAGGAAATTTATTTTAATGTTTTCGATTTGAAAATTAAAACTGAAAACATAAAAATAGACTTGTTGTAACTTTTCAATTGTACAGTACAAATAGTTGATTAATAACATTAAGATGAGAATTTTATTTCACTGTTTTTCATTCTAGATATAAACCTAAAAACGCAATAAAAGACTTCTTGTGACTTTGTGATTATAAGGAACAAATAGTTGATTAATAACATTAAGATGAGAATAATAATGATAATGACCACAATACAGTCATTTCGGGTAACATAGAATTGCAGTTTAACTTTGAATAAAGTTGTGAAAAAGATTTATTAATTTATTTGATGGAAATGTTTTATTGTTTCAATATGATAACTGTGTAAAACGGATCGTCATAATGTTTATTAACAAACGAAACGTAAAAAAATAAACTGTCAGTGTCAAAAATTAGCAATTTAACCGTCTTTTCAAGTGAAGTTGTTAGCAGTGTTTGTTAGTCGAATTTTAAATCGGAATTATATGTACAAATCTTACTGTAAACAGGTATGTTTAAAATCTACTATAAATTTTAATATTTTTAGATCATTGTTCGTACATGATGTTGCATATTGTCTTAAACTGAAAAAGTTTTAACGAGGATCAAAATCGAAGTAATTTGGGTAACATTGAATGGTTCAAAGTTACCCGTGTGTTATAAAATATTATGTTGGGTAACTTTGAATAGGTACGTAAATAATGTCGCTAAGTGCTGATATAAATTTTCCTTCTTACAGAAATATGCCCCGAAAAACTAATAAGGTCAACCACGGAATAAGAAAGTACGGTTTAAAAAGCAACTATACCCAGGAAATACTAGATGAAGCCCTTGATAAAATACGTTCTGGTGCTATGTCTCGACTCGATGCTTCAAAGTTTTACAAAATACCCGCAGTGGCCCTTTTTTACAAATTAAAAAACAAGCACAATAAACCTGTCGGTAAGCCCATTTCTTTTAGTGATGACGAAGAAAGTAGCTTTAAGGCCCATTTGCTGCTGCTGAGCGATATTGGGATACCTATAAGCATGATGGACTTCAGATGTGTAGTAAAAAACTACTTAGAAAGTAATAATATATAAAAGCCTCAATTCAACATAACATGCCCTTAGTCCATATTCTTAACTATGTTTCTTAACTGTCTATGAAACAAGAATTTTTATTCGCTTGTCCGCCTAGGGCGTCCTCTACCGACGTTTCCATTCATATCTGCTCTTTCGTAATTCTACTTTCATCCATCCTTTCTACATGCCCAAACCATCTTAACATTCTCCTTTCAATTCTTGTTACTACATCATCTTTCAGGCCACACCTTTCTCTAATAACACTATTTTTCACTGTCTATCATTTTTACTCCACACATACTTCTCAAAGCTCTAATTTCCACAGCGTTTATCCTGCTTACATACCACTTCCGACATTTATCCCACGGTAGACTCTCGTATCCTTCACTTTTGCTCTCAAACGTTCATCGATAATCACAAAATCAATCATACTTCTCTCTGTCTGTCTTTACCACGTATACATATGAATTTTCTTGTGACTAAACATTGTGTTAGTCACAACTAGATTCTTTTATACACATGGATGTATGTGTAACAGACTTACACCATTTTCATTAACCCTTTCATCTCCAAATTGACCTAGAACTCTTTCGTAATCATCCCGTTCTACACCTACCCATTCATTAAAATCACCGAGCATAATTATTCTTTCATTCTCTTTACATCCATTAAGTACATCTCTCACGCTGTCCCAGAATTCATATGAGGTATTTATACGAGTATGATGAAGTAATTATAAAAATACTGCTAAATAGTGCATTGTATGCGCTGGTAAAATTCCCTATAATAAAGTCTATAACACATAAATACCTTATTACTTACACAAAATGAAGCAGACTCTGTCCATTCTACAATAAAAAAGCAAATACAGAGAAGACTCAAGTCAGGTCCGATTTATGTACCCAGTCAATACATTGAAACTATTAAGTGCGCTAAGAAAAAAGGCAATCCCTATATCGTGAGAGAAATGTCATCCAGTGATTTGGTGTTGAAACGTCTGTCTGAGGATATTGGGTTAACTACAACCAAATCTTTTAAAATTTCTGAGGTAAAGATTTTCCCCCCACGAAACTGTTGTTTAAAAATTCTTATAAAGATGATCAGTTCTCTGAAACAGTTTTAACGCGAAAAAAAATCTTAATTCAGTGTCTCTCAAACCAGCGTATAGATTTAAACCAAAACTTACTGAAACAAAATTAAGGGATCTTACAGATTTATTACAAAACAATCACATTCCCAACTTTTACGAGTCTTTTTATAAATCTCTTAAGTAAGTTATTTACCTTTTCACAGTTGATTGTAAGTTCACGTCAAAAATATCATTATTAATTATAAAGAACTATGTTTTGTAACTTTTTTATTTTAAAAACATGATTAGACTGACGATAGAAGATACTTCATTGCTTATCTTTTTTTGATTGTACCATAGGTACGTTTTCTAAGAAATTACAGTTCACCAATAAATTTAGACGTATTTTAAGGTATATAATTTTACGTTAGCTCTAAGATTACTTTTTTATATTTTTGTCGGCTAAAGACTGAAATAAGACTGAAGTAAGTGATTGTTATTTAGGCCAAAACTAGTAATTTACATTAAGAATTTTGTTTTTGTTTTTTTATAAGAAGTTTATAATTTTGTTGTTTTCTTTATGTTTACTGAATATTGATTACCTTTAATATTAAATTAAAAAAATTGCGATGCATAGATAAAAAAAGTGTATTATTTTAAAAATTACACACATTTCAATCGAAAATACCATCAACAAAAAAAGTCCAAGACAGCTTATATAGAGTTAGAAAAAAAAATCTTGACAGTGAGCGCTTAACCTTTTGTAAGCTAGAAAATGACAGAATTTCCGAGGTTCTAGGAAAGGAGTTTTTAGTGTGTAAAGATGGAGGTGAAGACAAAATATTGATATTTTGTTCCAAAGTATCAAGAAAATATATAAAACATTCAAAATTGAACTATTTCGGCGATGGTACTTTTAAATGCGTTCTATCCCCATTCTACAAACTATACACTCTACACGTAGACTTCTACACATAAATCTAACAATGTGATTCCTGTGATTTATGGCCTTTTGATGGCCTAATGAGAAGAACATACCAAGTGTCCAGATATAGATAATTATGTATAATTTGTACTAAAAGTATGTACATAATTGTTTCCGAAAACATAACGAAGAATAAAAGTTAGAACTTTTAGTATTTTCTACGTCTTTAACGATTATAGTTTGTCCGAAAAGAAAATCTTATTACCTATAGGAACTTAAACCTATAGGACAACTGTTCCCGTTGAATATAGACACATTCTGACCACTGTTCATTTTAATATAAATATTCAAACAAAATATTTGCAATAGTACACCGACGAGAATGTAAGAAAGATAAGTGTCATCTGATTATCATCTTATTTTCTAACGCAAAAGTGGCCAGTGCAGTTTATAATAAATAAGGTTACGACCTTTTCTGTATAACGATCTCATTTTATCTATCGTAGCAAATGCTTTGAAATTTTTACCCTTTCATAATAGTATAGTTTGAATTCAACTAATTACGACTGCACTTCTGCTATTTTGCGTATCTGGTATTTTGCATAACTGGTATATAGCGAATCTGGTGTTTTAAGAGTCTGGTATATTGCGAATATGATATTTTGCAATTCTGGTATTATGCGATTGAGCCCCCCTCCCCTCAAAGACTATCAATGTCACCAGCCACTCTGACGTCAGAATGGCTGGTGACATTGATATTCTTTATATTTTAAAAATTAATGAGGTAGCAATTATTTAATTGTAGGTAGCAAATAGTAGCAATTAGGTAGCAATTTTTAATCGCTGTCCCGATGCTAAATGAGGCAGACAACCAGCCATTCTGATGGACACCAAATTGCCGTATAATGTGACGAATTCTCCCGCGATGGCATTCTGCTCTATTAAAGGGTGAACATGTAGTCTTTTTCTTCGCTTCAATTTTATTTTTCTTGAGTAATATAGGGCAATAACTAATAACACCCGCCACTTTGGATACATTGCGCGCGTCTGTATACCGTGGCGGTCAGCAAGATACTAAAACGGTATACGCGGACGATCAGTGCGGATCACGTACGCGCGGAGCGATCGGTACCGATGGTCCGCATAACACTAAAACCAGCCTTAGAAATAAAAAAATATTCCGTCTAACATCTGTTTAGCCGATCCTACATTTTATAAGCCCGCAGATATTGATATTTTGATCGGTGCTGATCTCTTTTGGGATCTGTTAGGATCACAACAAATTAGGTTAGGTGTTGGAATGCCAGTTTTATGTGAAACTTAGTTAGGGTGGATAGTGTCTGGACCTTTCACCTCCTATTGTGTTAAATTGATGTCGAATGACATTAGATGTAATTTCACTCAAATAACCAGTGATGTTAAACAATTGAAAAGTGATTTAACGCGTTTTTGGCAATTAGAGGAGATAAGCTCACAGTCATCTTATTACATGCCAGAGGAAAAGTTGTGCGAGGAACATTTTATTAAAAACACGACACGTTTAGCCGATGGTCGGTTCTGTGTTCGTATACCGCTTAAGCAAAGTCCTACTGTTCTAGGTGAATCATTTAATAGGGCTAGGCATTGTTTATATTCTCTGGAACGTAGACTTAAGAGTAAACGCGATTTTAGTAAATTATATCACGAATAATTTAGTTCGGAATATAAACAGTTAAATCACATGAGTGAAGGCTCGTTCTATGGCGATGGCACTTTTAGATGTTGCCCATCGCCGTTTTATCAATTATACAGCATTCACATGGACATAAATTCTAACAAAAGTGATTCAATATTATTCCTGTCGTCTATTATGCCCTATTCACGAATAAATGTGAAGAGACGTATTTTCGATTTTTCACGTTATTAAAAGATGATTAAGGCGTACAAATTAATAAATTTAAGTGCGACTACGAGCAAGCACAACTGAATACGATCCACCGAGTTTATACAAGAGTCAGAGTGACGGGTTGTTTTTACCACTATAACCGTGCTATTTGGCGAAACGGAAGGACACTGAAAGTGAACAGATCGAAGAAGGAAAGAAATATGACGAGACTTAGCGCCCTTACGCACTAGCGGTTGGCCGCCTAGGCGGTTCGTTTGAGCGGCCAGCCGCCTGATGCGGTTGCCATAGCGGTTGACCGCTACGCCAACCGCACGGCGGCCAACCGCTATGAAACTGCGTAAAGCGGTTGGACCGCTTAGGCGTGTTTTGTCTAGTAAAGAAATGGACGCCGTCGAGGTAGCTTGTGTTATCTATTTTTACTACCAAAAACAACGAAAGAAAAATAATAAATTAAGAAAGAAGAATTTGGCCATTTCGCAAGTTGTTTTTTCAAGAACTGAAGAATTTGTTGCCGATGTTGCCTACACAATACATAACATCAACTTGGAGAGATAGTAGTGTGAATTTGAGCAGTAACTTGCAATCTTTTATAAATTATTATGATAAGCAGTGGAACGTCATGTCTCCCTAAGAATTAAGTGTTTCCAAAGACGATCACAGAACCACTAATCAAGTTGAAGGGTGGCATCGACGCCTTCGAGCCCGTATTCCACAGAATCCCAAACTATTTCTGTTTTTCTACAAGCTCAATAAAGAAAGTCGATATCAAGACAAAAAAATCAAAGATAGCCTTTTTGAGGAACCAAAGAAAAACAGAAGAAATGCTGATATTATATTTGATCGAAAATATAAAAAACTTAGATCAAAATAAAAATATTTGAAAAGCATTTCTTGGGAAAACAAGTTTTTCAAAATAAAGAGTATCTGATCCCATCATTTACCTCCAAAGAGGATACGCTGTACAGGAAACGAAATAATTTTTGAATGTCGGTACATCAAAGACTACAAGTAATGTGTTAATGCCACACCACATTGTGCAAGACTTTTTTTTATTTGATGATTCTGATGATGAAACGGCTTTTAGTCTATATTCTTAACTATGTTTTTTGTTGTTTTTATTCGATTTTTCTTAACTGGTTAAGGAATAAGAATATTTTATCCATTTTCCTAACTAGTTAAGAAAACCAGTTAGGAAAATGGATAAAATATTCTTATTCCTTAACCAGTTAGGAAAGTAGACCAAAAAATCTTATTTCCTAACCAATTATGATAGAGTAAACAAAAAGTCCGTAATTATATTGTATTGCAAAACTATTATAGAACGTACGTACTGGCCAATCATATTTAAATGTCATACTAAAGTCATTTGTGTTCAACTTCATATCACTTCAGTAAAGTTGTGTTGATTTTGTGCAACAATTGGTTATTAGCAGATACACAATATTCCCAACATGTAAATAAGTGAAGAAAAACATTTTGATGTCATACCTACAAAACGTGGAAGGAATAATTTACTTTACGGAGGTCGTCAGTACCACAATTCAAAAAAGTTCAGTAACGAAATTAAATATTGGCAGTGTTATAATTTTAAGGGATGTAAAGGCAATATCACAACTAACAGTGAAACTTTTTTTATTAAAGAATTTCGCATAATCCCAGCTGTGTACCTAATTCATCAAAAAATAATATCAATGAACTAAAAACAAAAGTCTGTACTAACACAAAACCCATACAAAAACAGTTTGAAGATATGATTTGTTAGCTTCAGGATGATGGTGTGCATTTAGTTACTGACATACCGAAATTTAATAAGGGCCTTATTACTGTCATGCGTGTTAAAGCAAGCTATCGAGTCATACTTTTTTTATTATCATGCGCGCCACCAAGCACGCGGAACGTGGCAGGGGCGCACGGATGCACAAACCTCGACAGCCAGTGTTGTTTTTACTGTCAAGCGGGTCGTACACACGTTGTACAATCAATATGAAAATCGATACCGACAGAGTGATATTCGAGGTTCATTTATGATCTTGCTTATGGGACAAGAAAAATGTATTATACAAAAACAGAGATGTTAGGAACACAGCGTAGCTCGAAATTTGTAAAGAATTAGTTCCTGGATTTGAACATCTAAGTAAAAATGAAAAACTGGAAATTGGTAAGTATCAAAGATTTATTATACTTCGATCTTTAAGGTACAAAAGAAATAATTGTTTGATTCTTTTTTATTCATTCTGTACAAGCAATAATTTATAGTTTTTATATTAAATTATGCGTTTATTAATACGAGTGGCCTTGAGACGCTGATTATGCACCTTGAGTTTCTACTTCAACGAAATCACAAAGAGAAAGAAAGAAAGAAAATATATTATGTTCAGTTATAGTTTCAATTAATATATACATTTATCTTGCCAAGGGACTTTACCCTCATTTATAAAATAATCGGCAAACATATCTCTTACAATAAAAGACGATGTTGAAGTTTCATCCGACGGTAGTGTTAAATCAGAGAGACCGTTTACTTCAAAAATGTCTCTAACTGTATATCCGTCACGTTTTCTTATATAATTATGAAGAACACAAGTAGTTTTTATTATTAATTTAGCCAAATCTTCTTTAACATTCATGGGTGTATGATAAATTCTGAATTTATTTGACAGAATTCCAAATGTGCATTCAATATACCTTCGGGCTCTACATTGTCTATAGTAATATTTTTTTTTTGTAAGACAAATTATTTCGAGCATAAGGCCGCATAACATGTGTTGATAATGCTGTGGCAGCTCGCATCAATCGCATCATACGTCCTCGCGCACTGAGCGCGGGCTCCGACTAAAGGCGCTCGGCCCGGCGCGCATTATTTATACGACGACGACCTGTAGGCTCACCGCGCGCACTCGCGCGCTTGTTTACTATTGGCCAGATCGGGAACTCATACTCCCTACATTACTAAATTATGTGTGCCCTAATATTGTATCAGAGTAATGACATCCTAAAATAAACTTACTTATTAGCTACACATCACTGTTTGATTTCACAACTGTAAAATGCAAACGCTTCATCTCCTACTATGACAAATGGGACCACAGGTCTTATGTGAGATTGGTTTTTTGCATAATTATTAAGAATTTGTAGTGGCTGTGGGTTTGGAATATCTAACATATTATTTTGTAATCGAGAATATAGTTCACTCTGTTGAAAGACTGAAGAATCAGAGTTACTAACGTAAGATCCTACATTAATGTTCGTAAAAGCATAATTAGCGTCACACATTGCCAATAGAATTAGAGAATAATATTTTTTATAATTTGTGTGTGTGATTTGGTTGTATTACTCGGACATGTTTCCCATCTATCGCACCGATACAATTAGGAAATTGAGCATTAGCGAAAAATTCATCCGCAATGTTTTTCCATTGACTGCAATTCGGTGTCGGAATACAATCTGTTAAGAATACATTACAAATAATACGACACACTTGTCGCGCTATTTGACTGATTGTTGCGATTCCGATTTGGTAGTTCATATGCATGCCTGTAATTGTGACACCCGTAGCTAAGTACCTGTAATTTTTTTTTTTTTTTTTTTTTCAGAAAAAAATATTCAACAGAGGTGGCGTACGGCCAGAGACATGTATAAAAAAGATAAATTATCCGAATATCAACCATCAGGTTCAGGTGCCAAAAAAAATGAAAGGTATACTTATTATAATATTTTCGGAAAATACAACACGAATTAATTATTCACCATTCAACGTGTCAGAAAGTAGTTCTCGTACTTACTATTCATCTCCACAAATAACTACTCCTAGTCTAAGATCCCGCTGCAGGATTGGTGCGCTCATCGACTTTTTGTTTAATACCAATTTTTTATGTTTATTTATAATTAAGAGAATATATATTTACTAGGGTGCCTATCAAAATTTGGCCGCCATTATTTTTAATTAAATTATTTTTAATTGATTTTTGGTAAAAAAAATCGTTTATTTATTTTTTAAATAAAATAACGTCTACATCACGGTAATTAATATGAAGATTCTAAAAAATCACGGTTGCCGTTGCGCACCTGGCCGCACCTCTTAGCAGCCAGGTGTAAACAGGTATGATTTCGATAAATTTATACGTTTATAACCTATATTTATTAATTATATGTCAAATTGAAGCTATTTTTTTTCTATTAATTACCATATATAGTTGCTTAATTAAATCTGGCCGCAAATAGGGGTTTACTGGCTGTTTAAGATTCACGGCAAAGGAGGATAATATAACCTCATTTGACATTGGAGTCGTTTTTTTTTTTCGTCGCGTTCCGTTTCCTAGTAGGCCACTTTACCCGTCGTTGTGCATTTTTTTCCAGATAAATAATGTTTAGTATTGTTTTAGGTAATAATATGCCAAGTACGTACAAACGGACCGGATGCGATGGAAAAAGCTATAAGAGCTGTGCGAAACGAAAAAATGGGCTTCCTCAAGGCTAGCAAAGAATTCAAAGTTCCTCGATCGACGCTCAAAAGACGTGTAAAAGGAATAAACAAAGAAGCTATTGAAAATAAAAAAATATTGGGGTCTTGCCGCCCAACTTTTAGTATGGAGCAGGAAGAAGAATTGGTGCATCACATTTTAGAAATGGAAAAGCTATTTTACGGATTAACTTTACAGGATGTACGGAGACTAGGAGGCCTATCAGTTGGCTGAACGCAATAATATAGAACACAAGTTTAATAAAGATACTCAAATGGCTGGAAAAGCATAGATTTCTGCTTTTAGAAAACGTCATCCGGAACTGACATTAAGAAGCCCAGAAGCAACCTCTCTTGCTCGAGCACAGGGCTTTAATAAAGTAAGTCTCTTATTTAGTGCCCTAGTTCGCTGCAAACTTGAGACAAGTGCTTCTGTCTGGCACCCTCATGAGAGCAAATATTCTCTTATGCTTGAGAAAATTCAGAAGGCATTTCTTAGGTACCTCTACAAGCGGCGGTATGGGTACTACCCATTTATGTATCCGACAAAGTTCCTTTTAGGTACTTTGGGGTTCAATTCGTTGGAGTTAAGAAGGTCTAATGATCAATTAGTCACAATGTGCAAGATTCTCAGAGGTATAATCGATTCTCCTGAACTTCACTCCGAGCGGTGTCAGATTTTTGCACCGAACAATTATTGTCGGAACAGAAAACACAAGTTTTTTTCTGTTCCTACATGCCGTACTGTGTCACGCGCAAGATCTCCTATAACTCGAACACTTTCGTCTCTCAATACTCTCCTTGAGTCCAAACCAGAATGTGATGTGTTTGTGGACGATTGGAAGGTGATCTTGTCTGAATGCCTGAAGTATTGTGAGATGAACGCATGACTGGGTGTTAATTATTTTTAAGTCTATTTTACTTTGCGTAATTGGTATAACCGTGCTTATAATAAATAAAAGTGTCATTAAATTTTTTGACCTACTGGAAGAGGTAAGGTCTAAAACAAACTACCCACCTCATCGTATTTTTAATGTGGATGAGTCTGGTTTTACGACAGTGCAGAGCAAAAGCTCTAAAATATTAGCGCAAAAGGGTAAGAAGCAGGTGGGAGCTATCACCTCAGCAGAGCAGGGTGTATTAAGCACCGTTGTAATTTGTTTAGCGGCTGGTGGAAACTTTATTCCCCCGTTTATTATTTTTCCCCGAAAAAGAATGAAGGTGGAACTTCAAGATGGGGCACCAACAGGCACAGGATTTGCTTGTCATTCGTCAGGGTGGATGCAATTGGACATTTTTACAGATTGGTTAAAACATTTCCTCAAATTCGCCAAGCCGACTGAAGATGATCCAGCTCTCCTGATTCTTGATGGACATAATACACACACCAAAAATTTGGATTTTATTGAATTGGCAAGAATAAATCACACCACAGTCTTATGTTTGCCGCCACACTGCAGTCACAGGCTTCAACCACTGGATGTGTCTTTCATGGGGCCTGTGAACAAGTATTACAAAAAGTTTATATTTCCGTTTATCATACGGAACAAATTCTGTTTTCAGCATAATTCAGTAGAACATATCCAGATCTAATTTTTTGCATCATTCATAAGTCTCCCAGATAGGGGTCCCGCTGGGTGTAGACATATCAGAAACACCTGTACAGGACGAGGATGTATCAGCACCCAAGAAACGCAAATATTGCGGTTCAAATTTCGTGTACAATCATCCAAACTGTAGCATAGCCCATTTGAAAAGCATGAGCCAGTGCTTTGAAACTGATAGCAGTAGTAAGAAATCCGTAAAAAAATAATTAAGTTTACTAGGTACATATTTTTAATAAGCTGTTTTTTTTTCTAGTGCCCGAATGTCAGAAACAATTGAAGAAACTTCGTGACTGTTACAAAAAGGCTCTTAGATTGAGACAATATAAAAGCGGTTCTGCGCGAAAAACTGAAATACCAATTAAATTTGCGAAGGAGTTAGAATTTTGAAAGCCACACCTACAGGACAGATCACAGACATCAAACCTTAATTGTTCTGATAATAGTTTAGACGTAGACACGGAAGACATCTCAATTATAGAATCACAAACATCTGACGTCGGAGAAAGTTCACGCTCTGATCCGGCATTATCAAATCATACTATCAGAAATAAAACACTACCTCTATCGGAGAAATTATTCAGACAATATGTCGAGGCCAAAGGAAAGGAAAAAGATCCATTAGATGCGTTCAATGAGTAAATCAGTAAAAAAGATGCCCATACGAATTTAAGTTGAATTAAAACGGTCAATACTTGGCCTGGTTACTGACGCAGAAGTAAAACTTGCCTCCGAGGAAAATATCGATACTCCATCATCAATGATTAACTGCTATGGAACACAACAACAGCAAATTTATTCCTCACCATCAACTTCAACTTATATCTCACCCACTACTTATTGTCCACCACCTACTTCAACCACGCCACCCAACCATACAAATTACGGCACGATATCCAACACAACAGCATCTTCTGCTCCACCATCACCTAACATACCACTACCTATTTTGAGAACACAGCAACAGCGGCAATCGAAATTTGACGAATTCGAAGAATTTACTTAAAATGAATGACTGATAATAATGAACTTAATAATTGTGATTTTAGATGGTGAATAATTACTTATTTCTATTTTTTTAATAAAGAGTCTTGAAATACAAGCTTGTTTAATTATGCTATTCTATCTAAGGGATGATAATTGATAAAATTTATGTCGAACAGCCTAGAATTATTTAACACCTTGTGCGTAAGTTAATCAAAGTGCTACAATCGTAAGAAAGCGTAAAACTTACCTTAAGTAGACTGATATTCGCTCTTCAACGGTAATGGGTATCGTTAAATTTGCAAAAATAGCAAATCCTCACCCATATTTTGTAAAACCTGATATACGTCGAACAGCCACAAGAGCTCGCGCGTCACTGTGGCCGCCGCACGCTTCCCGCTCGCCGCGCCCGCCTAGGCTCCAGTCACCGCGCATTCAGTGTGGACGCACACTGAGGATCGCGCTGAAAGCCAAGGTCAAAATCTTGAGCAATCTGGTTCTGGAAGTAGTCCAATACTTTAAAAGGCCTCAACAAGGAAAAGGAAAAGCTAAAGTTTGTGTTCCTATAAGAAAAGGCGCATGACCAAGTATCACTGCTTTAGTTGCAGAGTTCCCATTTGTGGCGAACATACGGTCGACTTTTGCCCAACTTGTGTCAAAAAAATCTAAGTAATTTGATACTCACGGATAATTTTTATCTTTTTTCTTCATTATACTGCAAGTAAATGTAGAAATTTCTAAATAATACTTCCTAATTTAGTCGTTGTAAGAAGTTGTACCTTATTAATCTCAATGAAACATGTGCCATTTAAGATTTGTGATTTAGTACTTAAATATTAAATAAATATTCATTTTTGTTATAATTATCTTTAATTTACATCCCATATTTCCTATAAATATAATAACCCTAATAAATAACCTTAATTAAAATAACATACCGTAAAATAAAAAACGGGGTGAATAGAAATCACGGGGTGAATGGAGACAAAACCATGAAAGTTTTTTAGCCCCGACCTCCAGTCATTTGAAATAAAACTATTACTATATATTTTTTTTTAAAAAACGGCAACATATTTTTTATAAGATGGCAATTCTAGTTTACCGTGAAGTTAGGCGAAAGTTAAAAATAAATACGTTTAAATATCAGCCGACCTTCGGTGACAATTTAGCCTTCCATAAAGTTGGTGATTTTGTATAGGAAATACAAAATATTGTGTGATATAAGTTATATAAAGTGTTTCCTAGTTTATCAGGATCAAGTTTTATACTCAAGTAAGTACAGTTTTGATTTGAATACATTGATATTGACGAGAATTTTATTATTGTTTAATTTTACTCATGTTTGAGGTTAATAAAAACGGGAAAGGGGTAAATAGATACGTAGTACGGGTTGAATATACGACGAATAGGGTTAATAGACACGGAAAAGGAATTAATGAAAACAAAAAAGGGGTGATTAGAAATAGTCTGACTAGGGTTGTTACATTGCTTAATCCCTACAAACAATGAAGGTACTTATCTAATACATATAAGTTGCACAATTTACATTAAATATTTTTTTGTTATAGGTAGGTACAAAATACCTCGTTTGTATAAGCCAGACCCAAGAGGAAAAAAATACAAAAAGTATGATGAATCTATAATACAACAAGCTGTTGAAGAATATAGAAAATCGAAAGTCTCATTAAAGATTGTAGCTGAAAAGTATAATATAGATAAGTCAGTCTTATATAGGCATAGTACAAGGACAATGCGAAAACAAGGTGGACAAACCATTTTTTCGGAAGGGGAAGATAAAATATATAAATGTATGTACAGAGTGCGGTCATCCTCTAGATTCTGTAGATTTAAGATACCTGGTGAAAAGTTATTTGGACAAACAAGGAAGGACGGTACTGAAATTTAAAAATAATTTTCCGGGGTCAGATTTTGTTGCGAGCTTTCTTAAAAGACATAAGGATATAATCTCACAAAGAAATTGCCAGAACATAAAAAAAACAGGGCAGCTGTCTCACCGGACTCGATTAGAGCTTATTTTCGGGAGTTAGAAGTTTCACTGGCAAATATTGAGCCCTGTAATATTGTTAATTAACGAGACCAATTTAACCGAAAATCCGGGTCGCAAGAAAATTCTAACAAAACGGGGAACAAAGTACCCCGACAAAATTGAGTGAGTTCAGAATCGAAGTGATGAATTTGATTTATAAAATTAAATATCGTAACTCATTTAACATGTCACATAATCAAACGTATTCTTACAACCATCCTGGCTATAGACCATACGAACAATCACCTACAACATATAGTATACCTACAGGAGATGTGTCTCCGCCGGTGTACCAAGGATACACTACGAATACAAGCAGTGCAAGCTCCTATTCGACCATACAGTCACCCGAATCTATTGAAACTCAAGTACGTCCAATTCAATCAGCTGAAACTGAAAAAGCACACTCAATTGAGGAAATCGACGAAATATTTCAGAATAGGCTCACTTAATTGAGATAATAGAGGAAATGTTGCAGCAATTTAATTGAATAAAAAATTAAAAGTTGAAATTTTATTCAATAAAAAGTTAATATACTTAAGTAATTAATCAATAATTTGTTTCATTTCATATACTTACTTAATATTTATCTTACCTTAATGTAACGGTCAGCCTTTCTTCGGGAAGTATAGCTGTTCTAAGTTTTGTATTTTGCTTGATATTATAGTCCTTAGTTAAATTCAGCAATACATCAAACGATTGTATGGACATACGATAAAATTCGAATGCTTTATCTGGATAAAAGGCTATATTTCACCGGGACACCATGACGGCACAACCAGTCGCCGCTATCAATAAAATGTATACAGCTCTATAGAGAGTTACTCACCTGGTGTCCGTTTGGTTGCGCAACCAATTTGGCGGCACGACCAGCTCGGACGCGTGCACAGAATGCTACTGGTTGCGCCGCCACACTGGTCGCGCCACCACTAATAAAATTACTATAGCGCTGTAAGGTGTCTCACTCACTCGGCCGCCAGTGACGCCCCCACCTCATTGCATGCAGCACGTGTGCACTGTTATGTTATTTTTAACTGCTTATTGGATAATAGATAATTCCTCATTAGATTATTCCGATAGAGATTTAAAAAAGGAATGTTGGGAATAAGTTGTAGATTTGTTTGGAGAACAGGAGCAAACCGTTGAACAAAAAAAGAGCTTAGGTAAGTAAACAACATATTATAATTTTATTAATGAATTTGTCAATCAATAAATGTTCATGATGATTCTGGTGTAACATGGACAGCCAAAAGCTCGTTGTAAGTTGTGTAGGTATGTATTTATTAATGAATATAATTAGTTTGCCATGGAAGTGGGTTTTTAACCATCAAAAGTAAACCAAGACGAAAAGCAATTAATTATATTGGTCAAAAAGTAACCAAGGATTTGTTTGATGTTATTAAAGAAAAGAAAGTTTCCTGTTTTTGCAAATATTTATAGAGTGCGTGAGAGCTAATATAAAATAATAAGTGTGGCGAATTACTGCTAATGTGGAGTGCTTCTATTGATGACCATAGTTATGGTGCAGGCTGCTTGATGAATTCACGAACAAGGTAAGCTTGTATAATGTAACTACAGAAATAGTAGCAAAATTATTATTAATATGTACATGTTGTTAGGTACTTATCTAAAACTGTATTTTTTTAAGGCTTAAATATTTGAATTTAGGAACTTATTATTTTCTTTTCTTTCGTACTTAGTTATTACCTAGACTGGAACTCTCAACAATGATAACGACATATTTATCCTTCGCTACATAGTACCTATAAAACAAAGTCGCTTCCCGTTTGTCTGTCCCTGTTTGCTTAGATCTTTAAAACTACGCAACGGATTCTGAAGCAGTTTTTTTTAATAGATAGATTGATTCAAGTGGAAGGTTTTTGTGTATAGGTATATTGTCAACATATGACTTGAAACTTGATTAATGAAATTCATGACTTAGCGACCGATTTTTATCGTTATCAATATCGGGAGTCGGGACTACCACAACAGGTAGGTATTTACTTATTTCCACAAACTCTTTGGACACGTAGACTTTAAGAAATCCATAATTGCCTTGTTGCGACACTCGCGTTGATAAAAACTTGCAAATAGATGACGATTTGAGTTTCAAAAATGTAGGTAACAAAACTACAATTGAAACCCCATTAAGGATTTAGACAAAAAAAATGTACTCTTTGTTTTTATTGTAGGCATAAACAGAATGGCAACATAGCAATAGCCGTGGGCCGCGATGATGGACGCGGTGATGGCGACATAATACCTACGTATGAGTGTGGTGGCGACTTTGGCTGATTTATTCCATTCTAATACCAAAAACTAATACCACTGGTATTTGATTCAACTCTTATTTTTTTTCTATTCCGAACGGATACCACTTTTTAAATAATTTAATTTAATGTACGAACGAATACCAACAACTTGAATTTGGTACAGTCAGCGCAGTCAAACCTAATCAAAGTAAATTTGTTTTTCAATATTTTTATGTAATCGTAATATAATGCTTAAAACTTTCCAAATTCACTTCACTCCAATATTTTTACAAAGGTTAGCATAGGTAAGAGTAGTTTTAGTGAATCATCTTGCTATTTTTTTTACCTGCGAGAAAGGGTGAGTTTGCTCTATTGTTCCAAAATTCGAAACAACCAATCAGAGTCAAGTGTGACTGGAATGTTGTGCTTTGACTCGGAGAGAAATTTTATCTACATAAATTCCTCAGTACATTTCCGTGCGGTGGCGGTGGCGTATGGGTATCAGAGTGACAGTGATTTTTATTTATTAAGTGAGTATATTAATTTGTTCTTTTGTATAATTTACTTCTCTTTATTAAAATTAGTGTTATTTAAAATACCTATTATTTGATTTTTTTATCATAATCCAATCAAATGTAAAAGTTACATACAATATATAATTTTTTTTAGATATGTCTGAGGAAGCTGATAATCAGCCCTCAACATCTTCGGGAAAAACAGGAAGCTTGACTTTCATAACAAGAAATGGTGGCTTGGTTTTAATGAGAGCTGGTTACCAGTACACAAAAAAAAGGGAAAATAAAAATGGATGGACCCATTGGAGATGTGTGAATGTTAAAGAGTGCAGTGGATCTTTACAGATAAAGGTATGTTACCAACTTCTTACATAGAGTTTAACTGGCTTATTTATAATGGATTAGTGGAGCTTTATAAGGCCTTTTTAGGAAGCTTGTTAAAAAAATGGTATTCATAATCGTATTTTAGAGGTAAAAACACTCTTTATTTCTCCATTAAAGTTAATTTGATTTAAAGAAGCCATGACCCTTCTTTAAACGTTCGTTAACAATAAAATGGCCGACATCAATTCTATTCTATTTCTTTAAATGGCAATTAGTACGGATGCCGTTGTCGACAATTCTGCCATTGTCAAAAGTGAATTGGAATAGCAAGAGTAAAAAAAAAACACTAGATAAACAAAAAAAAAGGGAAACAAATGGCCGACATCGATCAGTTGTTTCGTGTTTGACGTTCGGTTTCTTTTTCAGTTAGTATTAAAATACCTACTTTAAAATCCGTACATAGCATTGTGGTTGTTCGCGTATAAAATTGTATTAGCGGAGATTCGATGCATTTTATCTGGATGACGAAGAATTTCGTAAATGGTACAGTTTTTCCAAAGAAACGGCTGCTTTTATAATTAATTTAGTCGGTGGTGTGGTACTTCACCAGAATTACAAGTATTAACGGCAACGGCCTTTGCCGCTTTTTCCCAGATTGCATGATAACAAATTCAACAAATTGTTCAAAAGACTAGGTAGTTCAAACTATTCCCTCCTTTACCTTGGTGTACGTTTTTTATGACAGTGTTTAAAAATGCATAGACAAATTTTCTGTGACCAGAGGCAAACAACGTTAAAATCGACTAAAATCGCATATTTTTCTACAAAATGGCAACATTGTGTACGATAGTGGCGTTTAGTTATGGGAGCTCTAAGAAACGATTATGAATAAGAATTTTTATCGAACGTTCGGTAGGCTTAAGGTGAATGCTCCAGGGTAGCCCGCGAAATTCAAATTTCCGTACGTTTTTTGCAATTTGCAGCTGAGTATCGGATATTTTATTAATAGAAACTAAATTCGCGGTACTGGCATGTATGTATTTACACAATTATACTTATTAAAACCTTCAATATAATTGTCTAACTTAGAGAAAAGAGAAAATGTGCCATTTTAATAATAACTTTACGTTTAATATAAATTTTAACTTAGTGGGTTACATTGATAAATTTAACTAATATAATGATATAAATACATACATGCCAGTACCGCGAATTTAGTTTCTATTTACCATACTATCCCATACTGAGCTGCAAATTGCAAAAAACTTACGATAATTTGAATTTTGCGGGCCACCCTGGAGCATCCACCTTAAAACATGTTTTAACTAATGAAGGTTTATACCTTCGGTAATATTATGAATAAGACAGTTAGTGTTCCATCTTTCAATATGTATTTTTATCCGAAAACTATTTTGCTAAAGCTATTTTGTTGTCCTCACAGGATGGCAATATTTCCAATGAGAAAAATCATAGCTGCGAGCCCGATGAATTCAAAAATGTAATGGCAAAAAAGCTGGATGATTTAAGAGATAAAGTGATGAAGTCTGATTTCGCCCCAATACCAAACATATATAACAAATTCAAATCACAATTCTGCGCTACTGAATCAGATTTGGTGAGAAATATCCCATCGTTTGCAAACATCAAATCAAAATTGTATTATGCAAGAAACAACGCAGCTGGTGTAAAAAAAATTAAATGTAAATCAATTGATGAAGTAGAAGTTCCATTACAATTTAGAGATTTTTTGTTTTACGATTATAAAGATGAGTCTTCCTGCGTGGTGAAGTTATAAAAAATATCGTTTGACGTTCTCCTCTACGTCTGTAAAACTCTCTATCTACGGTGAGTACGTACTTATATCTAGCTAGGTATTTACATATTACTACGATTAAGGTAGGTTGACCTGCTGGCCACTGTTCAATATTTATTACTATGGATCATGACTTAAATAGATTATTACAAATGTAATGTGTAGGTAAATAAAAATGCTCTAAATAAGCGCGCTATTATAGTCCCCGACACGTAACTTGGCAAAAGTCGTTTTTATGAGGTAGCGCCGATCGCGCGCGATTGGTGTGTTACTCGGACTTCTGCCCCCGCACCCCGTTTACGTCTCGGGCGTATACAAAATTGTACCTTTTGTTATTATGAGTTTCTGTTACGAGTTGTTATAATAGTGTTATTTAAATATATTTTTAGGTGAAATTTTTAATTTGATACTAGGAAAAGCAGTTTTGTTAGCTGATAGTAACGACGACAACATATAATTTTTAACCCCAGACGCAAAAAGAGGGGTGTATTTTTTTGTCTAGGCATTTATTGTGTACAATATTTGCCTAGACAAAATATTTGCCTTGAGGCAAATTGAATCCTTCCAATCATTTGTTACATCCTAAACTATTCCATATCCAGTGGTGTCTTTCCATCTATGTGGAAAGATGCCCAAATAACTCCTTTACCTAAAACACATAAACCTTTATTTTTCTCCGACTACCGTCCCATATCCATTTTACCTTTCCTCTCTAAGGTCCTTGAGCGTCTTGTCCACCACCAAATGAGTACATTCCTTTGTAAAAACCATCTCCTTAATCCCTGTCAATCTGGTTTCCGTCCTGGACATAGCACTACTACATCTTTAGTCAATATTACGGATGACATCAGGTATGGCATGGAGCATGGTAAACTAACCGTGCTTGTTTTGTTGGATTTTACCAATGCTTTCAACACCGTAGATTTTGACGTTGTACTATGTACTTTAAGCTCACTTAACATATCTCCAACGGTGATTGATTGGGTTCGAAGTTACCTGTGTGGTCGCCGACAACGTATTCGTACTGATGACTTAATATCAACTTGGTGTAATACTACTGTCGGTGTGCCCCAGGGTGGCGTTCTATCCCCGTTACTTTTCGCGATTTTCATAAATTCAATCTCAAATAATATTCTTTCTTCCTACCACCTTTATGCAGATGATCTTCAGATTTATACGCAGGCCTCATTGGAACAAATATCGGAAGCTTTTGACAATCTGAACAGAGATCTGATTCAGATAGGCAATTGGAGTAGGTCATATGGGTTAAAGGTAAACCCTTCAAAAACACAGGTAACTGTCGTTGGAAGCTCAAGGCTTACATCAAGAATTGATTGGGTACAACTTCCTCAAATTATTTTCGATGGCACTGTGGTCCCCATAAGTCAAAAAATTAAAAACTTGGGCATACTTATTGATCGCAACTTAACTTGGGGCCCACAGCTACAGGAAGTAAGTCGCAAAATCTTTGCTTCTGCAGGATCACTAAGACGATTGAGAAACTTCCTTCCAACTGCCACCAAAACTGCGCTAGCAAATTCTCTTCTCTTATCTATCCTTGATTATGCAGATGTCAGCTATCTAGATCTCGCCGAAAACCAATTAGACAAACTTGAGCGTCTTCAAAATTTCTGTATAAGGTTCATATTTGGTTTACGCAAGTATGACCATGTCTCACAATTCAGAAAACAGCTTAAGTGGTTATCAATACGTCATCGCCGGTATCAATCTTAAACTAAAAATGCCACCGCACTCCACAGATTTCTTTGATAAATCTTTCACTGTAACTGCGATGCGCCTGTGGAATAATCTTTCGGTGGAAATTAGACGGGCCAATACTATTTCTATTTTTAAAACCAAGATGAAGGAACATTACCTGACGCTTCAAAATTGATATCCTTCATTTTAAATAAACATAGAACATTACTTATTATTTTTGTCTCTAATATGTATAGTATACATTATTATTATTATATTATAATATATTTATTTTTAATAATATAAATAAATAAATAATTTTAGATTATTTATATTAATCTTATTTATTAAAATTTAGTACGCCAACAACTACCAACAAGTCCATCCAAAGGTTGCCTGGTAGAAATCGCTCTTAGCGATAAGGCCGCCCATTGTACAAACCTATTTATAAGCAGTTCTTTGTAATAGTATTATTAATGGTGTACAATAAAGTATATAATAAATAAATAAATAAATAAAAATATTGTTTTAAATCTCTGTTCTTTTTCCTCTATTTTGATATTACAATTCGACAGCCCTTTAGCTCTAAATAAAACTTTATGTTAAATTTACAGTTATTTTTTTTTGTTTTGTTATAAATGTTCTGATGACCGATGTACGATGGAATGGCAATCTTCTCATCGACCAATACTTGCCGACCTCAATTATTCAATTTCTTAGCCCGTTATCCACAGTCAATACGCTCGTGCACTCAATCAAGAATTAACTAAACAAAACGGCAGGTAGAAAAAGCGCTATACCATTGCAAGATCAGAAGCGCATCATCTAAATATGCACATATATTTAATAAGTCGTGTCCTTCTATTAATCATGATGTATATGAACGTATACAGAATGAATTTTATGAAATGTTTCAACATAAGATGTCTAAAATGGCCATGCAAATGTCAGTGAGACGTAATAAATTTTATTTTTTCCATGATAATGTAACAGATGTACGGGTTGATGACGTAACAGACAAGACGAAATAAATAAAGTACTTTGACAGTAACGTTGATTTTGAAAATATTGATGATAGCAACAGTCATTCTGATTTCAAAGTAAAGTTTATAATGGCTATTCACGAATTTAAACGTATTGCACCCAAGAACCACACGTTGTTACAGAAAAGTTGGACTAATGAGCTGCAAGATCAAATATGGAAAAAAACAGATCTTAATTGTACGTTTGCTTTTAAAAATAATTACGTACCTACGAACTTTCTGTTTGACTACATTAAATGCAATGGAAAATGTACTCAGTGTGGCGTAGTTATTATTGTTGACATATCTCCTAAAACTGTTTTTTTAGAGGTAATTTGTCAAATAAATAGTTACTAGAAAGACCATGTCCACGATTTGAATGTTAAAAATAAACTTACGACACGATAACTAAAATTGCTGCACAATTAAAGTATGAAAAGGCGCTTAAAGTCAGAACTTTGCTGGCTGATGAACTCATGAAAATAGATAAATTAGGTAATTTAAGGAAAATACGACATGATGTTAAAAGGGCCCTTCAATTTGATAAAAACACAATAGGTATTATCCATCTATGCAATGTCTCAAAGTTCCCCATTCGATACATTTATACGGAAATTTTCTCTTGCCCCTTTATTTATTTACTTATGGACAAATGAACAAAGTAAATTATTACTTTGTTCATTTGTCCATATATTATTATGATGACATTTAAAAAAATTCACACACTGTTTTGTCCATCGACGCAACTGGTTCGAATTTTCAACCGATAGCACCTCCAGGAGTAAGTCTTAAAGATGCTAAACATACTTTTCTATATGCTGTCATGGCATCCACTACCAGTACTAGTATTCCTTTATGTTATATGGTATCACAGTCACACACAATTGAATCTATAGCTACTTGGTTAAGTACATGGGCAGTAAATCGATCTTTACCATAAGAAATAGTATGTGACGATTCATCTGCACTACTAGGAACTATATGTCGTACTTTTCATACCGATACAAATGGTTATTTATCGCAGTGTTTTTCGCTTCTAGAAGGGCTAAATGTGTGTGTGCCGGTTTGTTACATTCGGTTAGACAAATGGCATTTTTTTTTTAAACTGCCTTAACAAAGTACTTCTGACAAAGCGTCAGAAAAATGCAAATATTTTTATATTAACTGTATTAAGAAAATTCATACACTACATTGCTATAAGGAAATAAAATCTGTTATCAATGATATAGTAACAGTATCATTACACAAATATGTTAGTCCTGGTTTAGATGGTCAGCTATGTGGTAAATATGAGCAAGCTCTACAGCGTTTGACTGATTATAAGGATGATACTAATGTGATTGATGTCGATAGCGATGATCAAACAGATAAACATTTTCTAGATGAAAATGACGAGGTAACTATGAATACTGGTACTGTTTGTCCTCTTATCAATTATTACAACAAAATAATGGAAACGGAAAAGTTATATTTGCTATTACTTAACCAAAAGCATGAACAAATAAATGAGTATTATTTGCCGTCTATAAACGATACTTTAAAAAGGCTGTTGCGAAAATTACCTATGTGGGGTAATGTTACGACCAAATATTTTGTCAATGCATAAGAAGTAGCTCAAAAGTAGTTTAAATACTGAAAATCACTTTCAGGGACCTAAAGACCATATATTATAATACCAAAGATGAGCGAATACGACTTGATGAGTTCATAGTACAACACTATAGTTTTATAAATGGGTCTGTCAAATTAAACATTTCTGAAAATGTAGTAAAAATAAAATTAAATAAAGACATTTTACAAAAGAGAGCATGAAAACGTTCAGCTACCTTCAGCCATTTTTCTATATTAGGAATAGGCATATATTCTGGTTGTAATGTTTCCCATAGAATATGACAGGTATCGTATACTATTTGTCGAATTGTCGATTTCCCTCGTAGAAAGTAAGTTATTTACATGAATAGTTATTAAAATTAAATTAACCTAACCTACTTACAAACAATCAGATATTATATTTAAAGGTATTAACCTATAAAAAAGTAAGTTGATAGTGATTTGAATGAACATCCGTCTGCGAAATATCTGTAAAGAAATATCTTACATATAATATATTATAATACTTTAGCTTTTGACATTTGATGTTTTAATTCTTTTAATTGTTTCAGTTACTGATTGCAAAGCATGCTGGGTAAACATACGGACTGCCTGCGACGGGTCCGCGCCCCGCCCTCGTCTTTTCTGTCTGTCCGTCGCTTAGGTCTTTAGAGCTCTTATTGAGAGTGCTGGAACCAATTGAAGTGTTTTTCTATTTAATGAAATATCCTTTAAGCTATGTATTATTTTGGTTTTTTTATTGCAGAACAAATTTTAACTAATTCCTAAGAAGCCATGTACAAAATATGATAAGAATCCGCTTAACCATTTCAAAGATCTAGCAAAACCAAAAATGTTACCCCAGCATAATCTCGAATAACTTCGCAACCGATGAAAGAACAAATACAAAATAAGGCATAACATTTACTTCATCAAGACAACTAATTTAATAGCTAGTAATTATTTAAATATTTCCATTAGAAAGAAAAAGGTCTGGCTAGGGTAACGTTACCTCAGCAGGAAATGTTTTTGTTAAATAATTAAAAAACTATAAGCGCAACAAATTTAAAAATGTGCGCAACAATTACAGAAGCCGCAAAACTAATTATCTATAAGATTCAAATGACCATTTTCGACAACATCTGGCCTGGGTAACGGACACCCATGTCATCGCCGAATATACGCCGGAATTTTGCTTGTACTCGTAATGTAGCCATACCATGTTTTTCTCGTTTCGCTCTTCCAGTCGCATCGCAAATCGCTGCCTACTGTAGCCTCAGCCTAAGTATTCAGTGGCTCCTTTATCACAAAAACCACCCATTCACTATATTTTTTAAATATTCAAATAATGCAGAGGTCCTGTTTGAAAATGTGGACTTGAAGAAAAGAAATTCTATTGCTTTAGCTAATTTACAACTTGATATTTTGTATCCAGTGGGAAAATAAATAAGTCTGGAGAGAAAAAAAAGGATTTGGTGGAACTTCTCCAATACATTCCCCCGGTGGTTCATGACTATTATACTAATATTAAGGACAATGCTTCAGTAAGAATAGATAGCGATTGATGCATGAAAGGAAGGTTTATTAATGTAAGGATACTTTTATTATAATAAATACTGTAGACTAACTGCTTTTTTTTTCAATAAATCTTAAAACCCAAATGCCAAAGTGGCCTAACTAACAAAAAAAAATTATAATGGTGCCTAGGGTTCATATCATTCCTAAAAGATAAAGAATATTACATATAACCCTTAATAAAATAAAGATTACCATTACCTTTTGTATTTTTTTTAAACTTTTATACCTTACTCCGGACGCCGGCGTCCGGATCATAATATAAGAACATTTTGGTAACGGTCTCGCGGTCGCCGGGAGCCGAAACAAGTTTAAACATTTTTTTCATAATGTTAGAGGTCACTTTTGTTAGAACAAGTTTTATTCATAGACAACTAGAATAAATTTTACGTCGATTGCAACACTCAAACACAGTTGACAGCTGCGCAGTGAATAAAAATCAAATTGACATAAATTTTTGTGGGAAAGAAACCCGGCCTCTTCACAAATATATTGCTTTTATCAGGTAAGTGCTATATCTTATAAGAAAACTAATATAATTTCTGTTATTTACCTAATAGGAAAGCTATCCATCTACTGTATGGCAGTGACGGGGAAGATGATTTTAATTGTGGAGAGGACGAGGACGTTGAGGCATTTTTCCTCAGTGATATGGATGATGAGGTAGGTATTTTTTTTTAGCCTAACTCAATTTTTTCTTTTTCTTTGGGTTTGCGCTGTTTGCATATCTGCATTTATTTTTATTTTTGCCTTACTGAACTACTTTATTTATTTTTAATAGAACTGTTCGTCCGGCACACCGTCACCTGAGCTTCCCATATATTCACCCCTCACGTCACCACAGCGCCGCCAAAATCAAGTTAACCTTGATAGATCAAGGTCTCCCGTATGGGAAGAACTTCAACCTGATCCGTAAGTTTTATTAAACCTTTCTATACACAGACAAAAAGACACTAGTAAAAAAAATACTGTTTTTTTAAAGACATTACCCCCAGACTCGGAACAAACATTTATGAATCACACAACGACCGACGACCAGCTGTCAGGGTTACTAACCACTAGTCCAATAAGCCAAGCTTAAGTCTAGTGTGCAGAGGGATTCATTTGCCAATCATGGTGCATCGTATATCTTTTTTTTTATACTATAGAGTTTGCAAACGCATATATGGCCTGACTATGGAGGTAACTGCCACACAAAGAATTGTCATGCTAAAATCTACAAAGTTAATTATTCAATTTCAGACTACCACCGTTGGGGATCGTCTTGCGCATTTTCGACGAGGATGGCATGCCGCTCGACGATTTGCCACTCGCCGATTTGCCGCTCGACGATTTGCCGCTCGACGAGGTAGTGGATCAGGACTCTTTTTCGCCCACGCTATGTTTGATTCTGACGAACGTTTAGATATTGAGTTAGATGACGGGTTAGTTGCAGATGATAGGAATGAAAGAGAATCTGTTAGTGTTGCAGTAGAAGAGGGGGGTGTATTAGAGTCTCGAAATGACAGAGATGGAAGTGCCAGAACTGCAAGAGGTAGAGTGGGGGGTGGACGTAGAGGGCGTGTGTCTAGGCGCGGGCGTGGGCGTCCAAGTCGAAGTCGTGGTGGTGGTTGTGGTGGTGGACGTGGTCGCCGAGTGGTTGGCCCACAATACCGGTGGGAAGTTGGTCACCCAGTGCAAGAAATATGGGTGACCGATGACGACGTTCCCATTGAGTTGCGTAAAATGGCGAGGGATGTTGTGAAGAGACGACAGATGATAGTAGAGGCACGTGCGAGCGAACGAAGCACCCATGCAAGAGAAGGGGAAGTTCAAGAGGAAGATAGCGAGAGCGAAGATGAGTTCCAGGACGCCACTGATGGAGGGGATAATACGCTTCTGGAAGTTGAGAATCCTCACTTCGAATAGTCTCCTATGGAGTCATTTCGAGGTGAGGAAGAAACTTTTCGGCAAGAGCGTACTGGTTCAGTTGAATCTTACATCACGCCATATGATGCCTTCCGTTCCTATTGGGATGACGGCATCATACAGCAGATCGTAGATGAGACTATTCGGTACGCGACCAAAATTAACTCGCCCTCTTTCCAGTCAGATTGGCATCCAACAAACTCTCACGAGTTGCTGTGCCTCTTTGCATTCTGGATGATGCTTGGCATAATTCGCATGCCAACCATGCAGAGTTGCTTTTCATTGAATCCACTTCTAAAGACTGAGGTTTTTAGGAGCATTTTTACTCAAACGAGGTACGGCAGTCTCAATAGAGCCCTTCATTTTGTTGATGTCGATCCCGCCTCAGTTGCTGCGAACCCACCCAACAGTGACCCTGCGGCAAGCTACGATCGATTACACCGTTTGAGGCCTATATTAACGCATCTCAACGCCAAATTTCAGGCTAATTACGTTCTGTCGAAAGACATTTGTATAGACGAAAGTCTAACCCTTTGGAAAGGAAGGATCAATATCAAGCAGTATATTCGGTCGAAGGATCAAAACGTTTGAGCTCTGTGAGAGTGCTACTGGCTACTTGTGGTCTTTCCTGGTTTACACAGGAAAGCACAAAAGTTCAGAACTACCGGACAACCCCCTAGTTCTGAAAAGCACCGCGGTAGTAAAAACGCTTATTGCTCCCTTACTTAGAAAGGGTTATCGGTTATTTATGGTTAATTGGTACAACACTCCTCTTCCTGCTCGCTTTTTGAAGCGTAATGGTACCGACTGTATTGGTACTTTACGTCCGACTCGTCAAGACGTTCCTACTATCGTAACGCAAGCTCCGCTCAAACAAGGACAGCTCATAGCTAGACATTCGGGCGACATCTGTGTCTTGTCTTGGCAGGACAAGAAGAGGGTCACGATGCTCTCGACGTGTCATGGGGCGGCCACTGGCTTACCCAGAGTGGCATCCAATCTGCCAACTCGTCCTCTGCCATTCAAGCCACAGGTGGTACTTGATTATAACCGGTCAATGGGTGGGGTCGACCTTAAAGACCAGATGCTTGAGCAGTACTTGATTGACCGAAAGCGATGTGCCAAATGGTACATGAAACTCTTCAAACAGTTGTTAAACTGTTCTATCCTGAACGCACGCATTTTCTGCAGTCTTCTATGCAGTGCCATTCCGATCAATTGACTTTCCGCCTTCAGTTAGTAGATTCCATACTCACTAATCATTTGTCATATAGCCCATTACCCCGCCGTTTACAAGCGGCCGTCATGCGCTCACCACATCCAGCACGTATGCTTCACCACACACATTGGCTCGTTCGCGTAGAACCGGACGCTTCTTGCATCACGCGAAACCGCCAAACGCGACATAGATGTGTAGTTTGCATGTCTGAGGGTCGCAAAGAACAGAAGACACCCTTTAAATGCGTAACGTGCAACGTACCACTGTGTGTGGAGAGTTGTTACAAAAAATACCTATGAACTTTTTTTTATTTATAAGGTGACATTCTTCTATTCTATTTGAAGTTGAACATAATTATTTGCGTACTAACTGACATGGTTTTTTTTGACCAACTAGTTTTTGTAATGATAATTTCAATTTTATTTATTTAATATTAATCTGAATGACTTTTATCAATTGCATGCCATTTAATAGTAAATTTGCTGTGAACAAATATTTGTAAAATAACTGTGATGTTACCGCATTTTGGCAAATAAATTAATTTGAATATTTAGTTCATGTCACCTAATATTTTGGTATAATTTTGCATCTTTGAAACTTGTATCTATGGAATTAAAGATTAAATGTCCTAATATATAAATGTGTAAAATAATATCTGTATCATAAATGTAAACACCCGGGACTCTTTTATCTGGGGTGTCAAATTTCAAGTGCTGTTTTTGTAAACATTTTTGTTGAGGCATAATAAAATGTTGTAATTTATTGATAGTACAGTTCTTATACTTTGTAGTAATAGTATTCGCACTAAAACTCAACACAATTTATTTTTATTCATTCAATTTATTTCTAAAAGCTTTCGAAAATTCAACCTTAAAAATAAATAAAGTGATAGAATTATTTATCTCTATAGGTATACATTGAAACAGACAAATTATTCATAACTAC
Organism: Trisateles emortualis; assembly: GCA_947095525.1. NCBI lineage: Eukaryota > Metazoa > Arthropoda > Insecta > Lepidoptera > Erebidae > Trisateles > Trisateles emortualis. The sequence goes on from OX352756.1 coordinate 1,552,435, forward strand.
AATACTTTTTACAGAATAATGATAAGTGGACTAGTTATGTTTATGTTATGTGTGCTGATAACGCGCGAAACGTAATGGCCGCGGGAGCTCAAGTTACATTGGTGGTCGTTTTTGACAGTTACTTCCTATTTGCAAGGGTTTTTTAATTCTATTAATTATGCAGTTAATATCACCTTAGAAGAGCTATTTTTGGCAAATTGTAATTTTAGAATATTTACTTTATCTTATTTATGGCAACACTCAACACAAAAGTGTCAATTGTCAGTGTAAAGATATGTCAAAGTTGTCAAGTCGTTAGATTGTTGAAAAAAATTAAAAAATTGACGTCATTCTGCAGTTTTTTGTCGAGTTTCTTCAACAAAGAATCTGGTAAGTTATTTTGTGATTCTAAAACTTATAGTAAACTATATTCTTGTTATTTACTGTGCGTGAATGTAAATATTTGTGTATTTTTTGGAGTTTAAAAGTAGTGGCAAATAATTTGCCTTTGTCTGTTCACGTTTTGTAAAAATAACAATTATATACATAAAAATTGTCTGTTTATAATAAAGCCTCTTCCATTAGCAATTACATACAACTACGCCATTTTCACATGGGGGTAGGCAGGAACTAAAACTGGGTCGTCATATTGTTTTTAACTTTTTTTTGTAGAATCAGCATGTCAGCGAGAAAGAAATTAACGGAAGACGTGATTCAAAATCTTGTAGATAATGTTGAGGATATTTCCGACTTGTCGGAATGTGATGAGAATGATGACCCGTGTTGGGGAGATTTTGTTTCTAGTCCTGCAGTTTCCTGGATAAGTTTACCAGCAGAACAGGTCCTTGAATGACGTCTAGAGGAAATGTTTGGACCAGAAGTCAATTACGAAGACGTTGTTCCAGGGACAGAAGTTATAGAGCAACAAAATATCAATCTTTTAGAAATTTTAGAGTCGAGCTAAAATCACAATATTTCTCCGGTACCTAGTCTAGATTTATATTCTTCGATGTCATGCTTGCAACAAAGTATTCCGCTTGCAAGTGAACAAAATCCTTTACTTACTGATCAGAACCTGCTTACAAGCGAAGAACCAGCCGATAGCTCTGCTTCTTTATTTATTAACATAAATCTGCAAAGCAATCAGTTAGCGTGTGTGCAAGACCTTGTGACCTCCAATATTTCCGATTCTGGCAGATCTGAATTTATAGTCGCAGAAAGTAACTCGGCCACTCAACAAAACCATCATCGCCACGCACGCAGAGACCGAATTTTACCACGGGACTGGAAAACTGTAGCTGATTTCCGCACCATCCCTTTGTTTGATAAAAAAAACTGAGCCACATAAACATTACACTCATAAAACACAACCCATCGAAGTTTTTCAATATTTTTTCCCCGATTATGTTGTTGAAATAATTGTTGAGCAAACAAATAGATACGCACATCAAAAAAAAAGTAATCATTGGACACCCGTTTCTAGCGAAGAAATCAAAGCTTATCTTGGAGTTCTTGTAATGATGGGACTGAACCCGCTTCCGGACATGGAACTGTATTGGTCCAGTGATTCATTTTACAACAACGCCGAAATTTTACGTGTTTTCACACTTCAAAGATTTTAAAAATTACTGAAAACTTACACCTAAACGACAATGAGATGGAGCCACCCAGAGGTTCTCCAAATTTTGACAGTCTACAAGTTGCGGCCTTTAATCACAGAATTAAATAAAGTGTTAAAAATGAAATGAGTAACTCAAGCCGACAATCAGTCGATGAATGTATGGTTAAATTTAAGGGAAGAAGTAGTTTAAAACATGCCGAAAAAACCCATCAAAAGAGTCTACTAGAATCAAAAACCGCAATGTCCACAAAAAACTGAAATTGAGTTATATGAATCTCCAGTGAAAAAATAAAACTATTCAATATAAAACCGCAATGTCTTATAGAAATTTACATTCAAAAATCAATGTTTGCTACAAAAACAGCATTTGTATCAATGGAAAAAAGCCGATGGTCGCCAACAAGCATAGGTTCCAAAAGGATGTTTTCCTCGTTTACTATCCATGCTTTTAGACGCCCTAAAACACAATGCTAAAGAAAATATTTTATCAGGATTTGAAAAAGCTGGAATAAATCCACTGGACCCTACACAAGTATTGAAAAGATTACCTGGATATGACAGAGTTAGCCATCAAACAGAAACTATAAATGAATCTGTTCTAACAATACTAAAAGAAATGAGATATGGAACCATAAATATCGCTGAACCTAAAAGAAAAAGAAAAATTAAAGTAGAACCTGGAAAGAGCGTTAGTCTTGAAGAAAGTTATGCTGAAACAGAAATCGAGAACCAAGAGCTAAAGAAAAAAGAAAGAAGACAAATAAAGAAAGTAAAAACAATAACAAGCAAAACGAACCAATAACAAAGAAAGAAAAGGGAATTGGAAAGAAATCAAAAACACAACCACATACAAATGTAACAGATGAAACAAAATCTCTCGCCGCTAACTGTTTACAAGATGATCTTGAAGCTGGAACGTCTCAGATGTTTTACGATCATGAAAGTCAGTTAACCTCTGAACCAAGCGCAAGCTTCTATAAAGAAGAAACAGTCTCATTACCACAGTCTTTGAGTACATGTGAGGCTAATGATTACTAAGATATAGAAAAGGTACCAATTATTTTTGGTGATGATGTTGTTATTGATCATTTTGAAACGATTGACAATTTAAATGTCAGTTCTGATGCCATGATTTCAAGTAATGAAATAAAAAGCAATAACAAAATTGAATTTTTATATGATATTTCAGTTACAGATCCTAAACAATTAGCAAAAATATTATATGATAATAAAATGAAAAGAAAACAACAAAAACATCGAAATTATTACAGAATTGACAAGGAAATATTATCCGATTTAATGTCTGATACTACTGATTTAAAAAAATATTCGTATTAAAAAAAAGTGAGTTTGTGATAAGAGCCATTTAAGTATAACATTCCAGAATTAACACTTTATGTTGTGATTGTTAACACAAGACATAACAGTAAAAAAACAAAAAGTGGGTCGGAAGCAACCACGGGCAGAGACTATATTTATGCGCCTTATTTGTCCTTTCTTAAACCATTATCAAACACTCGACCGAAGGCAAAATTACAAAAAGAAAGCCAGGATTCTAGTCCGTATTCTAGAAGAGAAAGTGTCGAAGACGACAAGTCTGAGAAACTAATCAAAATTTTAACTGCAAGAATGAACAAAAAGGAGGAAAAATATCCAGATTACAATTTTTTTATGTCATTACTGGATGATTTTAGTGCTATAAACTCAGATTTGAAAATTGAAGCTAAAATGGAAATAATGGGCGTTATTAAAAAGTACGTGCAGATGTCCAAATATACGGGCCAAAATAGTAATTATGGTAGTACTGATTATTTTACGTCTATGGATTCGTCTTCTAATTAATCACATACATGATTAGCAACATCTCAAAATTTTGACACTTCATCGCCTGCGCATTCGCATCTCAGTGTTTCAACACAAGAATCAATTTATGACAATGTATTTGGCGATGATTACGGAGAAAATTAGAAAAAATATTACACGTCGTATTATAATATTACGTGGCGTTAATGTAACGACGACGTTCATAAGGGTTACTTTTTAGAACTACATGAATAAACACGTTTTAATTTTCAAACAATACAAGGATAATTTTGCATGATAAAGTTTGTCAATTATTGAATATAGTGTATTTTGATAAATTTCGTTTAGTGTTTCATTCTACATTTCCATACATTCTTACGTTATTGTTATAACCAGCTTTTCTTCAGGTGTCACAGGAAGTCTAAATTTTGAATTTTGGCACTGAATATCACTTTCAATTATGTCTTAAAGATCACTGAATGTTGCCCTCGGCATTCGTAAATAATCATAAAAATGCTTTTCACTATTCTTTATATGTCTACAATACAAAATATAGTAATCACTTTCTTGTGAACAAGAAGACCATAATGTATCTTGCCAGAGGCGTTTAGTCTTTTTATTACGTGTCTTATTTCTTTTTAGTAGCAAAGCTAACAGTACCGTAAAATAGGGGGAAAAGGGATCCAGGGGTGAATAGGGAAAAAACCAGGAAACATTTTTGACGCTAAATATTAGTTTGCAAATCGTTCCAACTTTTACCATTTTTTAAGAGATAGGAGTAGATTATTGGAACTTTTCTAAGGCAACATTGAACAAGCGTGAAATTAGCTGCAAACTGTCAAAAATGTCAGTTCAAAATAGTATATACAAGACGCCGGTTTTTACAGTGTTTAAAACTTTACTGTGTAAATGTTATTTTGCATAAAGCGAATACGAGTGTTTGTTTTATATGTTATTTAGTGTTTGGGCCATCATAAACATAAAAGGTAAGTATCAGTTATTAATTAATGTTACTATTATTTCGATTTTTAAAATGACATGAGAAATCTGTATTTTTTGGGGTGAATAGGGACGTCTCTGGTATGAATCACAACGAAAGCGGGGTTAATCGGGATGAGGATGGGATGAATAGGAACGACTTAGGCTCTAGACAGGCGGACTGCATTTCAACTGGAATCCAACTGCAAATTTGCAGTTCGGATGCAGTTTGAATGCAGTCGGCGTGCAGTCGTGTGAACTGCACACCAACTGCAATCGGACTGCATGGTTGGTTTTCAGTTCTATTGCAGTCGTGTCAACTGCATCCGAACTGCACCATACCCACCCGCCCGCACTACTTTACGCGCATAGAATCAGTCGTAGAAACAAGGTTAGAGTGAGCACACGCGTTGTCTATCCGTAAATAAAATAAATATGTCGAGCGACGAGGATAGTAATACAGTAAATTAATCTGTACATTTTGATACTGATGCATTTATAAGTGCCATTAAATCAAAACCTTGCATTTGGAACTATAAGATTGAATCTTATAGTAATGCAATGTTGGGACTTGGTGGTCAAAGTAAAAGATGTTAATTAGTCTAATGTCAGAGGTTTAATGATATAAACTTACATACTATCTTACATTATATATAACCTAAGTGAATGAGTGATGGGGGGCAATGCGTCACACACTACACCTCCCCTCTTTTAAAATTAAAAAAAAATCATTTTTTTTTAAACTTAAACTATAACAACATTTTAAAAAGACAATAAAAACAAAAATACAATTTTCTTAATTTATTAATGTTATACCCTAGCCCAGTTGACAATATAAATAAAAATTTCAAATAATACATAGGTACAAGCATTTTCTTATAGAAAATTTATATTTGAGAAATTCCGTTTTTTAATTTTAAAAAAATACTACATTTATAATCTATTTAACACAATAAAAAACCATTTATATATAAGTAGATAAATTGCACAGTGTACAATAATTGAAATATAACAAAATAGATAAAATACAATTCCAAGTTTACAGAAATATATTATTTCGTATTTTTACAATAAAACATTATTTTTCATATAAATACCATAAAATTTATCTGTTTATACTCATCACATTATATCAATCACAAAAATCCTTTTCATAAAAAAAATTCAGACACATTTGCATTATTAAGACAAATTCTTTTAAATATTTATTAATCCTTTCTTTTAAACAGTATGTAAACTGACACTATTCACATTCTATCTATTCAAAAACATCAATCCTTCCTATAATATTTCATTTCCAAACCATACATCATCTTATCTTCTTTATATTCTTTCAAATTATCTTCATCTCTATCTTGCTTAATTCATAATACGTAGGTACACTTTTATTCAATACACATAGGTCCGTCTCTCTTTTATTATCTCTTTTATCATCATATATTTATTTTATAGAGTCGACCATCATAATTCATTTCATTATATCAATCATCAAGGGACTTTATTTAAGGCAATTTTACCTCCAACAATTCTCACAGAGAAATCTCGTTTGCACCATGATCAAACTGAAGGAACAGAACCCTTTTATTATCAATTGTATGTACCTACAAATAATTCACTTCTAATCTCATAATTACACCTCATTCATAATCAAAACATTAAACAATAATCAAACCAATCTAAAAAATAATCATGGTTCATACGAATCTAACATCGCTTTCGGGTGATCAAGCCAAATAGCTGTCAAAACATATTCACCAAATTATTTCCATCTGTATTTCACATTTCCTTACATTCGTATCAATCATACTAAAAAACTCATACCTATACCTCACTATTTATTATTTCATATCTTAATATCCGTTCAATATCCTTCATCTTTTAATATCTCTCGAAACCTATACCAAAACCAAACCAATATACAATCACATACTCTAATTCATACCATATTAATATCATTTCAAAATGCCAAAGTTCTAAGAATCATTTCATAACAAATTCGGTGTTAAATTTCATTACTTTATAATTAACACAATTTACTGATGTCATACTTCAGTCCAATAGCATTAGGTGCATTCTCACGGTTCCCATGCATTCTTATAATGGTGTCCAATTTTAATACAATATCTTTCTTAGAAAATGGACTTTGTTTATGCAGCTGCTTAGTTCATAAATGTTCATATACAAAATAAAGTAATGATTAGCAAATAAAGTAAAGTAAATTATCAAATTTATAATGAATACTTATAAACAATACCTAAGTATTAATAAAATTATAGATTTAAACACAGAAACTACTGAAAAAAAAAACAAAATTATTTCAAAATATTAGTCTCATTGAATAGACTATAGTTTTAAAACATATACTTTAAATGAAAAAAAATGTATTACAATTATGTTAAAAAACAAAATAAAGAACGAAACCGCGCGCATCCAAAGTATGCGTAACGGGTCAGGTAACATGCATATCGGATACCTATTACGACATAGCAATGGAATGCACTGTTTTATAATGATTTGTTCTAAAATAAGTTAATTTACATGATTTACTATGATAAATGCAAAATTATTAAACACAAACCGAATTAATTACAGGAATTATTTAATTTGATTGTCAACAGGCAAGTCATATAAAAAAAACTAATATCTTATATTGATATTTACGTACCTAATATGTTATAGTCTAGTATTAAATGTTAATTAAAATTAAACTTTATAAATCTAATGCACTAAAAAAATAGGAAATTGTCCGCTGCAATATAAAAAAAAAAGTCACATATTCACCATATCACTTAGTAACCGGAGTCGACGGCATCTCCAATACAGATAGATGCCTTTGTAGGCACCAGCCTCCATGGACCCTGGCTGCTCCTTACACCTTTGGTGTCTCACCATTGGTCCCGGTATCGCTTCGGCAGCCTTAACTTTAACGCAAACCACGCCGCCGCAGCCCAAATAACAAATACGTCGCCAAAATAACGTGGTTTTCCAACAAAATCGTTCATTTTTACGAGTACTCTTCTTCACAAAACCACAAGCTCAGCACTGCCAACAGGCAGCACTGGCAGGGTCACCATGCAATGATGGCAACTAGAGAGTCACCTCCCCCCTTTTAAAATAAAAAAAAAAAAATTAATTTTTTTTTTTAAACAAAAACTTAAATTTCAAAAAGACAATTAATAAAAATATAAAACAAAATTTTCTTAATTTATAAACGTCAACCTCTTGCCATGAATAAGAACCAGACAGCTGAGATGCTTCAAATCTTCGAAGATCCAGAAGATGTTGAATTTGTGATACCACGTTACAAGCTTCATCGTGAATTGTTTGAGTTCGTCTACCGCCGTTTACGTGAATCGAACCGTTACAAAACGCTTCCATTGCCGAAAGCAACTAATGGCAGTGTGGCTCAGCAACTCGCTTGGAAGCCAACATCTGCGATACTCAACCGCAATCGTCAATTCATCTCTGGCGAAGGAAAGGTTGTCTCGAGGACAACCGTTCCATTGAGGATTGTCACAGCGGCCCGCGTACTGTGTTACCGGACCATACGACCAGAGCTAGACCATGGAGACGGTCAAGTTAATTCCTGGTGTTGCCTACACTGGAATAGATATACTAACGTTCCTGGAGATTGGAGAGGAAATAGGAATCATTATCTCATCCACGGCACAACAGGACTTTACGACTGTCTACCTTTCGCGTCGTCAATCGAGGGAAGAGATGACTCTCTAGTTGCCATCCTTACAGTAACAAAATTGAAAAAAACAAAGCATGGGCCACAATTTGCGAAATGTTTACGGCCGGATTTGAATAAAAGAGTAAGAAGGAGAAAAATATAATTGGTAAGTATTATAATTCGTTTTTTTAAATTAAAACTTTAATAAGCAATTGGACACATTAAATCAAGTTTGCCTTCACCCATAAAATAATCAGTAAGTTGTTTGCTTATACCCTTTCTATTTATTTATTCTATTTCTTTGGAATGGCACCCAAAGTGTACAATAAAATACCGAATGCTATTAAGGATATGCCCTTAATAAAATTTAAAAAACCTTAAAGGATTTTTTAACTAATAAGTGTTATTATACAATAGATGAATTCCTAAATGATGAATTATAATAATAATTATATTACAATATTATATTTAACCTTCTTTATATTATATCAATTCCATTGCTATCTAATTTAATTTACATGTTTAATTTGATTTCACCTAATCTTATAATATAATGTTAGTAAAATTAATTTCTATGCAATTATATTGGCTTACTAATAATGAATTTAAAGTAATGTATCTGTAAAAAATATAATCTCGTGTTTAAACATTAATTTAGCACACCAAATGTCTGGTAAAACATGGAAGCACCTTTTATTTTGTAAAACAACTATCATGTACCCGTGTTTGGCAAAAAATAAATTGATTTGATTTGAAGAGAAACAAATTTTAGAAGAACAACAACAACAAAATTTTGATATTGACCTTAGTAACATTGACAATATACCTGTTTTATTACTTGACGACAATTTTACTGTAACAGAAAATAATTGTATTGCAACAGAAGAACATTCTGCTTTACTAGAAGACAATTTAACCGTAACAGAAGATAATTTTATTGTAACAGAAGACCACCGCCAAAAAGACACAACCAAAGATACGCATTTCATCTGATGTTATACACAAAGGAAATATGAAAAAACCTATTGAACTTAAACCTAGTGCTAACCGCCTCAAAAAATCTAATTATTATGAGAATAATTTGGAACCTTCTTTAAAACCTAAGCCTAGTACAAGTGGTCTCAGAAGACCTAGTTACTATAAGGATGACATGGAAATTCTTCGAGATGTGATGGACGCAGATGATGAATAATTGTTTTCTTTTTTTCGACATCTCCCATTCCTTTGTCTATGACAAAATAATGGAGATGCGCGGGGTTCGCAAAGCCTTGTTTGATTCATTCAAATATTCAATCGAGAAAACTAAAAGTAAATGGTTGTTAAAAGTATATTGAACGTATTAAAAATGTAAATATAATGTACAAGAAGTCGTTCTACGTGTGACAAATATAACAAAACGTTGTTAACATTGAAGTTTGTGTGTTATATTATGTTCGTTTTGCGTTTTTCTTCACAATACAGCAGAGTAGTGTTATAATTATGCGTGTGTGATTATTGTGAGCGTCTTGAAGAAGCATCATGAAGGAAGGAGACAATAAGCTAAAATTGCTGGCTAACTGATACCCGCTGCTGTGAAGTGCAGTCATTGTTATTCGTTGATGTAAAAAGTGCATACCTACAGTAAGTTCTGTTTCTGTAAGATAACAAATACATTTTAAACTTATTTCTGAAACTAAAAACACTTTTTAGGGCACGGAATGGTGGTGGTAAGTCGTTCCAACAGCGGGTCGCAGCGAATTTAAAACTGCCACCAAATGCAGTAGTTCTGTGTGTCGGTGTGTTCAAAAGGTAAGCAGACGCCCTGGTGTGATGCTGGATGTACTCTCTAGACCATGATCAAAAATAGAAAATAAATTGCTTATCATTTTTTCTGAGAAATTTTATAAATTTGATACTGGTGATATTGTCGAAAATAAAGAAAATGATCAGGAGTTAATTGATATAAACAGAATGCAAGGAAGTGGTCATAATAAAATAGTATACACCACAGACGAAATAGAAAAAATTTTGACTGAATTAGATGATGATTGATACCTACTACATACATAGATACAACGATCTCAATATGTTGATTTATTTAGAGGATTACTACCTACGTACCTACTTATTTAAATAAAACTATCTCAGTTGATTACATTATTAGGTACCGTAACATGGGGTTGTTTAGTACTCACGAGGCTATTTGAAATTTATGAAAAAAAAGTTTTGATCGTGTGGATATTTATATCTGAGAAGAGTAGGAATTATATTTTACCATCTGGCAATACAGTGGCAATTAATGTCAATGTCTCAAAGGAATTTTGACAGATAACGGCTTTCTACGTGGTTCAGCTCGTAATTTTAAAAATTGTTGTGTTTTTGGTGTATTTCCTGCCTGTCGTAATAGTGTGTTTTATGCGCTTTTCAGTGTTTCTATTTGCACGTTTCTACCTTTTTCGAGCTGGCATATATTTAGATTTTTCTAAATGGGGCTTTTTGGTTTCTGTTTTGGGGTTAATTGGAACGAAGTTTCAAATAGCCCCTTTAAAGCGTGTTATACATTGCCAAGGAATTTAATTATAGTTCCAAATAGTCCCAATTGCGCATTTTGAGCATGTTAAGGGCAAGATATTTCTCGGCATACTCACAAAATAATTTACCTATACTGCACTGTATAAAATTGAAGAACGTTTCCTGCAGGGTTGATTGTCACACCTATTGTTTATATTTTTTTTTTTTCGTTCTATATACTTGTATTTATTTACGAAAACATTAAACGAAATTACGGACATGCCTCTGCGTATTTATTTAATGAAAAAATGCGTCGGAATTACATAGGAAAAAATATTTTATTTATAAATAAATAAATAAATAAATAATGTTTATTTAATTGCTACAGATATCAACTTTAATATGGTGCGGACCTACCAACGAAAGTTTACTAATTCACGCAACGGTAAGAATTATTCACCTTATCTGAGTTATTGCAAAGAAGATTTGCAAAACGCAATAGAAGAAATTCAAAATGGCTCACTGAAATTGATAGAGGCGGCTAATAAATACAACATTCCAAAGAGTACATTAAGCAGAACATGTCGAAATATAAATTGCACACAAGAAAAAGCCGGACACCCTTCTTTTTTTTCAAAAGCTGAAAAGATGGCGTTCATAAAATACATACAAATACTGAGTAATTGGGGGTTTTCACTAGATTCTACAGACTTACACGTATGTGCCCAAAAATACTTGAACAAACTAGGAAAAACCATCTACAGTTTAAAAGACAATATGCCCGGTGCAGATTGGGCGCGAAATTTCATGATTAGGCATAAAGCTGAAATTTCCAATCGTAATGCATCAAGTACCACAAATAGACGATTTTTTTTCGCATTATGAAAATACAATTGAAGGTGTCTCTCCTGATTGTATCATTAATTACGATGAGACTAATCTCACTGATGACCCGGGCCATAAGAAATATTTATTTAAGAGACACACGAGTACACGTCTTGCCCACACGCTGCAGTTCTTGCGATGCGTAGAGGGATCTACGCATCGCAAGAACTTGCGAATTGATTCGCATCACGCATTCCTGCGATGTTGCGTCACACTTGTTGACGCCATTTTAGTTCGCTCAGGGACAGCGTGTGGGCAAGACGTGTACTTTAAAATTACAGAATACGACGTTGATTTTTTAATATCACTGATTGAGGAGCGCCCTGTTCTTTAGGACACTAGTAATGAAGATTATAAAAACAAATTCATCAAACAAGATGCTTGGAACTGTAGTGTGTGACGCATTGCCCCCCATCACTCATTTACTTAAGTAATATATATTGTAATGTAGTATGTAAGATTAAGCATTAAACCTCTGACATTAGAGTAAACAACATCTTTTCTTTGACCACCAAGTCCCAACATTGCATGGCGACCCTGCCAGTGCTGCCTGTCGGCAGTGCTGAGCTTGAGGTTTTGTGAAGAAGAGTACTCGTAAATTTAACGATTTTTTGGATTCGATCGATTGGAAAACACTGTTGGCGTATTTTTTTATTTGGGCGGCGCGGCGGCGGCGTGGTTTGCGTTAAAGTTAAGGCTGCCGAAGCGATACCGGGACCAATGGTGAGACACCAAAGGTGTAAGGAGCAGCCAGGGTCCATGGAGGCTGGTGCCTACAAAGGCATCTATCTGTATTGGAGATGCCGTCGACTCCGGTTACTAAGTGATATGGTGAATATGTGACTTTTTTTTTATATTGCAGCGGACAATTTCCTATTTTTTTAGTGAATTAGATTTATAAAGTTTAATTTTAATTAACATTTAATACTAAAATATAACATATTAGGTACGTAAATATCAATATAAGATATTAGTTTTTTTTATATGACTTGCCTGTTGACAATCAAATTAAATAATTCCTGTAATTAATTCGGTTTGTGTTTAATAATTTGGCATTTATCATAGTAAAACATGTAAATTACTTTATTTTAAAATAAATCATTATTAGATTGTTATAAAACAGTGTTATGTTATTGTTATGTCGTAATAGGTATCCGATATGCATGTTACCTGACCCGTTACGCATACTATTGATGCGCGCGGTTTCATTCTTAATTTTGGTTTTTTAACACAATTGTAATATATTTATTTTTCATTTAAAGTATATGTTTTAAAACTATAGTATAGTCAATGAGACTAATATTTCGAAATAATTTTGTTTTTTTTTTCAGTAGTTTCTGTGTTTAAATCTATAATTGTATTAATACTTATTGTTTATAAGTATTCATTATAAATTTGATAATTTTACTTTATTTGCTAATCATTACTTTATTTTGTATATGAACATTTATTAACTAAGCACAGCTGCATAAACAAAGTCCATTTTTCTTAGAAAGGTATTGTTGTTTTAAAATTTGACACCGTTGTAAGAATGCATGAGAACGATGAGAATGAAGTATGACATCAGTAAATTGTGTTAATTATAAAGTAATGAAATTTAACACCGAATTTGTTATGAAGTAATTAGTTTTGGAACTTTGACATTGAAAAGATATAGTATGATTTAAAGTACGTTTGTTGTGATTGTATATTAGTTTGGTTTTGGTATAGGTTTCGAGAGATATTAAAAGATGAAGGAAATTGGACAGATATAGAGATATGAGATATTAAATAGTGAGGTTTAGGTATGAGTGTTTTAGTATGATTGATACGAATGTAAGGAAATGTGAAGTACAGATGGAAATAATTTGGTAAATATGCTTTGACAGCTATTTGGCTTGATCACCCGAAGGCTATGTTAGATTCGTATGAACCACGATTATTATTTAGATTTGTTTGTTAATGTTTATTGTTTTGATTATGGATGAGGTGTAATTATGAGATTAGAAGTGAATTATTTGTAGGTACACACAATTGATAAGAAAAGGGTTCTGTTCCTTCAGTTTGATCATGGTGCAAACGAGATTTCTCTGTGAAAATTGTTGGAGGTCAAAGTAGCCTTAAATAAAGTCCCTTGATTGATTAACATTATGAAAAATGAAATGAAGTATGAAGGTCGACTATGAAATAAATATATTATGAAATAAATGATAGATAAAAGAGTGTTGGACCTATGTGTATTTAATAAAAAAGTGTACCTACGTATTATGAATTAAGCAAGATAGAGATGAAGATAATTTGAAAGAATATAAATGTGTTAAGATGGTGTATGGTATGGAAATGAAATTATATAGAAAGGATTAATATTTTTGAATAGATAGCATATGTTTAAAGAAAGGATTACTAAATATTTAAAAGAATTTGTTTTAATAATGCAAATGTGTCTGATTTTTTAAAAGGATTTTGTGATTGATATAAGTATAAACAAAATTTTTTATGGTATTTATGTGAAAATTAATCTTTTAGTAAACTTGGAATTGGCTGAGATGATGATGATGATGAAACTTGGAATTGTATTTGATAAATAATTTTACACTGTGCAATTTACTTATATATATATAGTTTTTTTTTTATTGTGTTAAATAGATAATAAATTATTTTAATTTAAAACATTGTACCTAAAATCCAAAATAAATTCCTTTATGAACATGAATGTATTTAATTGTATCTATTCATATTGTCAACAGGACTAGGGTATAACATTAATAAATTAAGAAAATTGTATTTTTGTTTTTATTGTCTTTTTAAAATGTTGTTATAGTTTAAGTTTAAAAAAAATGTTTTTTTTTTTTTTTAATTTTAAAAGGGGGGAGGTGTAGTGTGTGACGCATTGCCCCCCATCACTCATTTACTTAAGTAATATATATTGTAATGTAGTATGTAAGATTAAGCATTAAACCTCTGACATTAGAGTAAACAACATCTTTTCTTTGACCACCAAGACCCAACATTGCAGAACAAATTTCGAGGAAAAAGAAAACAATGAAAAAACTAAACTTGGTTAGTACACAAATACATTTATTAAGTATTACTTCTTTACTTTTTACTAAAACTACCTACAAATCAAACATTCTATTCATATAAGCACAAAAAATATTCTTTAAATTGTTTACATGTTTAGGCGTCAACAGCGAGTTACTTTAATGTTTTACGATGTGATCCTTTTGTACCTGTTGTATTACCAAGAACGCGAGCAACAATGCAAGTCGCATTGTATATTCTTAAATTTTTTGTAGTTGCCAGCTTAATGCTCCAACTTCACTAGTAAAGTAATCCGAATATTCGTTTCTAATTATATTTGCACTTACCACCTGACTACCTACATTCAACCCTTGTTGAAGTGGTTGTAGTTCGGAATCATCTATGATCATTTCAATAGGGGTGTCTAATTCATCACGGTTAATTACAAAGTTATGTAGTATGCAACAAGCCTTAACAATATCTATTGCAAAATCATATGAAACGTTAATGGGCCGGTGAAATATTCGCCACTTATTGGCCAGTATGCCGAAAGTACACTCGACATATCTTCTTGCCCTACTCAAACGGTAGTTGAATACTCTTCTTAATTCTTAATTCTTTATTGCACACAAGATTATAATAACAATACAAAATACTTAATAAAAGACATGTACAAAGGCGAGCTTAACTCAATATTGAGTTTTCTAACAGCAAACCAACAGTGATAGAGGAAATGTATAAGAATATAAGAGCATTATGAAGTGTACAACAGAAGGAGAAAATAGAAGAAATAGGAAAAACACAGAACCAACTAATAATATTGTATACATCGTGTATACCTACCTACTTTCATAAACATACATACTATGACTACATATATACTTAATATTTATATATATATATATATGTATAAATTTAAATACTTATACTTACATACAATATAATACATCTACTACGAATATACCTTAGTGAGATAGTGTTCTCTTGTTCTTCTCCTGAAAACATCCAAAGAAGAGCTGTCACGTACCCTGTGAGGAAGAGAGTTCCATAACCATACCGCTTGTACAGTAAAAGAGCCGTCGTACCGGCTCGAACTATGAGAAGGAGTACGAAGTAAAAGGGAAGAGGAAGAGCGACAGGGTTTACCTCGAGGAACTAAGAACTCAAAGCGTTCTGTTAAGTATGAAGGTGAATTGGGACTATACAGGACAGAATAAAGAAGAGAGAGAATGTGAGAGTCTCGACGCTGCCGAATGGGTAGCCAATTCAATTTCTTACGGAATTTGGAGACGTGGTCATATTTACGTAAACCGAATATGAATCTGATACTTAAATTTTGCAGTCGTTCGAGCTTATTGAGGTGTTCCTCCTTGGCATCAAGGAAACAGACATCCGCATAGTCTAGAAGTGGCAAAAGAAGGGACTGGGCAAGAGTAACTTTAGTTTGAAACGGCAAGAATTTCTGAAGCCGCTTGAGTGACTGAAACGAGCAGAACACCCTTCTGCTTACCTCTGCAATGTGGTTATCCCAAGAGAGATTTGTGTCCATAAGAACACCCAAATTCTTAACGGTTTTTGTAATTAAAATCGGTGTCGAGTTGTAAACAATAGTAGGAAGAGACTGGCATCCTATTGTGTTAACCATATAACAGACAAATGCTTGCCAGAATAAGGACGCATGACATTATTCGAAATAGAAAAAGCTTCGTCTCCCACAAAAACAAATGGAACCGGTTCTTGAAAGCCCGGTAACGGCCTTGATGTTGGTGTAGGCAAATCACCTCTCATCAGTAAGTCGTACAGTTTCGTGTTGTGGCTCCTATGTCCACATAGATGAATCTGTGTTTCGAGTCCACAATAGCCAACAAAACTATTGAATTGCAGCCCTTGTAATTAAAAAAAGTGATCCACTTTTTGGATACGAATATGTTTCCCATCAACGGCTCCAATACAGTTAGGGAAGTTGGCTTTCTTGTCAAAGTCCGCAGCTATTTCTTCAAACAGCTGTTGTGTTGTTTTTGGTATATATATATAAAAAAAGGATTAATTTATATAACAAACTTGAAAAGTAAAGAACACTAACCTAAAACGACATAAACATACATAAATTATTTTAATTTAATTAATTGGTAGACAACGCTTCTAGCGTTAAGTTCGCCTATTGTTCTGTACAATTTGTATTTGATGAATAATAAAGATTAATAAATTAATTAAATATTGTCTATTTTTTTTGCAGGTAATTCAGTAATACAAAGATGGAGGGGGATTAAGGATACCTTTAATAAATATTAAAAGAAACTCAAAGATGCAAGTAGGTCAGGGTCTGGATCCAAAAATATAAAAGAATACCATCTGTACAAACAATTACAATTTCTTAAGAAAAATTTGCAAAATGAGACCACTGCTAGTATAAATGAGTCAGAAAATGAACAAGATAATCAAGAAGGTACATCTAAAACACGTTACCAAAGGCAGCCACCAAAAAGAACGATGGTTAATAATAAATTTGAAGATGATATTGTAAAAATTTTAAAGGAACCTGAGAATAGACAAATCTTTTTTTAAAGGTATTCTACCATCACTTGAAAGATTAGATGACAATAAAACACTAATCTTTCAGAGCAGAGTTCTTCAAATTTTAACAGAATTGCATCAACCTCATGGCTACTAAAAAAAAACATTAAGAGGAATCAGGCGAATTAAAAATAATGTATTATTTTTTAAATGTGAATATTATTTTTAAATTCCAGGTAAAAAAGTCATTCAGAAATGGAAAAATATGCGAGATGGGTGGATGAAATGCGAAAAGAAGATGAGGGAAAACAAATCTGGATCTGCAACAAAAAAAGTTCATAAGTACCCATACTATGATAATATGTTGTTTTTAAATAAAATATACAAACCCCGCGAAACTAATTCAAATTTTAAGAATTCTGAGCCAGGAAAAAGTAAACCAGATACGAAAAATAAAGAGTTGAGTGATGCGGATGCAAGATTCATGAAGTTGATGGACTCTGTTGAAAAAGAAGACGAGAGTCGTATGATAAAAATAGTTATAGCGCTTCACATCATTCACGCACAGCAGATGCAATGGACAGCACACTACGGTTACAATACCGCTGCTGGACCCAGTACGAGAGTTCAATCACAGGCTTCGAATTATAGCATTGAAGGCGATTTATTACAAAGCATCCCAAGTCCATCTACTTCAAGCTTGATTGATTTTGATTTTTCTACATTACATCAGAATAATTAAAATAATATTTATACATGTTACTTTACCTTAATGCAACAACCAATCTCTCCTTGGCAGATATACTTGCTCGCATATTTGTATTTGTGTGTTGCAGTTTGTTCTTTAATAAATCTAATAATTTATCAAATGTCTTGTAATTAATTCGAAAATAATCACAAAACTTGGCCTCATCTTTTCGGAGATCTTCGTAAAGTGTATGAAATTCGCCATATTGCTCCCGTGCCGATAGCATAGGATGAACCCACAACTTTCTAACTCGACGTTCTTTTTGCCATTTTCTATACATATAGTAAGCAAGCACAAACTTCTTTTTTTTTTGTTATATTAAACATGATTGCGTCACATGCGATCTCGCGGCGTGCACGTTCGTACGCGGCCGGTAATGTAATGAATCAAACAGACAGGGGGGGACACGCGCGCGGTAGCGGCGCGGCGGCGGCGCAGTGGCGGGCTTCGGGCGACTCGTATCTACAGTGTAACTGTGCGGCGTCGGCGCGGCAACGGCGCGGTGACGGCATCGTGTGCAGGAACGCTAAAGCTCAATGTTTGACACCGATTGTCTCAACCCCCAGCACAGATCTGAATACTGACAGCAAAGAAAAAGACCACCTAAAGCAAAAAACTTCATCTGGATCACGAAAGCGTAACATAAAGTCAGTCGCCAAACAGATTCCTAAAGCATCAAAAGCTTCCCTTTCCGACGAAGACTGGTTGTGCAGGGTATGTAATGGTTGGTACTCACATGATGTTAGGCTGAAAAATGGCGCTGACTGGATTACATGCTCGTTCTGTACTCATCCTTATCACACACATTGCCAAACTCAGGATGTTAGTGACAAACAGCAAGTTTTTATGTGCGATTACTGTAGTATTGATAATTCTAGTGGTGAAGATTAAAATATATGTACACCTAATGTTAATTAAACTATTCCATTTAATAAATACCTACTGATTAAGAAAATATAAAGAAATAATTAAGACAAATTTCTTGTTAAGTATGTTTAAAAAATATATATTAATATCTTAAATTTGCTTAATTATGTGATAATAAATAATAAAGACTCATCTAATTGTGTTATAGCAGAATTATGATAATGCTATCACCGAATTAAAGTGATTACAACAGAATTACCAAAATGAACGTGTGATTTATAAAGCTATGTTAGAATATTACTTGTTAAAAAACTAAGAGATTATTACTTAAAATAGTAAGTAAAAGACTGATTTATGTTCCTACAAAAAATAAAACATTTTGATTAATATTATCCTGGATTTTATTGGTAATATCTAAATTATCACAGAATAAGGTGAAAACACCCTACATTAAGTTAATCACAGGAGGCTTCAGTTGCATCTCTCGTGAGGTCCCACACGGACAGCACACTAATGCAATGTCTTGCATTATAAATAACCATGCCGAATTAATATATTCATTCTTTTGTTATCCGTTGTAAAAACTGTATTAACCTCCTGAGACCCCGAGTACTCAAATGATGACGTAAACTTGCAAAAATTACAAAGCTCACGTATTAGCACAAATTTAAATTTAGCGCGGTTTATGATGTAGGTCAGAAGTGCCAATACAAGAAAAAAATACTTTACTTGATTTTTGAACGCTTATCTGTCATGGCGACGGAGTCAGTGTAACGAGGAGGAGCCATCATGCCACGAGGTGAGTTTTACCTATTTGAATCCTTACATATTTACGTTATTTTCATAGTTTTTTGTATATAATCAATAGGGGTACTAGATTCTTATGTTTCTAAATCATTATTTCAAGCAAAGCATTAGTTTATTGTAAACACCATAACCTCAAATTTAATGTCATCATGCGATGACAGTCGTTCTCAATTCATATTTTTTAATGTCATCACTAGATGACATCAGTTCTCAATTTGGTTTATTTTTTAAAGATGGGGAAGCACATATTTTGGAATGGCTAGATAAATCCGGCAGTGAGGTATTGTCAGAAGACGAACATGAAGATCCAGTTGCGTACAACCATATCGAAGTGGATTCCAGCTCACATGACGAAGAAAGCTCCAGTGACACGTTACCAAGATATTCTGAAAATATATATTTGTCGGATGAAAATACGGCCCGTACAAGTACTCCTCGGCTTCCACCAGTTTTAGTTAGCCGTGGTCGAGCAAGAGGTAGAGGAAGAATTTTGACAAGAGGAATTGGACGAGGAAGGAATTCACAATCGGCATCCTCAACTCGGGGTCGTGTCGTGCGTCAACGCGGACGTGATCGCAGCCGAGGTAACCAGCAGCACCGAAACCGGCAGTCAAACCAAGGATGGACTCATATTTCTTTCACGCCTGACATCAAAGATTTACAGCAACCAGCGTATCTGATCCGTGACCGATCGGAAATCGGTAAAAAAGTGTTTGTAGTTATAATATTCCGTGCCGCAGTTACCAGGTGCCTGTATCGTAACGTGTTTTCCATCCATGGCACCTATAGCATGAGGAAAATCCCATTTTTCTTGAAATTCTTGAGCAATTTCCAACCAGTCTGTCTCGGATGTGGGGATGTAGTGTGTGGCGCATTGCCCCCCATCACTCATTCACTTAGGTTATATATAATGTAAGATAGTATGTAAGTTAATGCATTAAACCTCTGACATTAGAGTAAACAACATCTTATACTTTGACCACCAAGTCCCAACATTGCAGGGATCTGTAAAATTACAAATAATTATAAAATACGTTAATTAAATGCACGTTCATATTTAAGGAATCTACACCACAAACTGTTCGATTTAAAAAATGCCACAACCGAAGCGAGATGCCGTACATAGATATTATGAATACGATGCACCTACTCAGAGCAGCAAATGCAATTTATGTGGAAATCGCATAAAGGTAAGGTCATCATTATTATTGTGATGTGATTCTCCCAATCTTCTAATCTAGCAGATACCAGTTTGGATTGTCGTCTAAAAGTTGAGTTTGGGTTTACGAGTTTGCTACGTACGCACGGCGCTTCGCGAGCCGCGCCGACAAAGTAGGTGAAATTGGAAGGCGCCAGAACGCGCGGACTCGCGCGTTTTGCTTATGCGAGTTGACGAATAAGTCACCCCTGGCAGCGCCTATCGTGTACGAAACCTGTGACGCGTCTCTTTTATGAGTGTCTTTGTATTTCGATTTTTTTTTTTACATTTTGGCTGAAATTAACAAAAAACAAACTTCCCTTACATTTTGCATTAACTCACACTGTACATTTCTAACACTTAACACACAATTTCAGTACACATAACACAACAAATACCATTAATTTGATGATACAAGGTACACATACACAAGCAACTAGTAGCCATTTTCTAATAGTGACGCTTTGTGACGCTTAATGCATCCAGATTTTCAATGCACCTTCCGGTTCCGGTTTCAGGTGGTGTTATGGTTGTGGATGCATTGAGCAATGTTGCCAATGGTGAAAATTGATTTTAATTATAATTTGTATTTCATACTTACTCCTTATTTTTAAATTAATTATTATTTGTCCTTTTAATATGTATGTTTTAAATAATTTATTAATATGTGTATATTTATTATTTTATTTTGTATGTTAGTTTATATAATATAATATATATATTTTTTATATAACTATGTTTATAAGTTCGGTACGGCAGATGGCACTCGGACTAGACACTGGCTGTCGCTGAAAACCAGCGTTGTTATGTTTATGCATAATAACACTATGCTGAGCGGTGGCCATTTTTTGCATGCGTGTGACGTACGCCACACAAGATGTTATTATTGTTTTGATGTCCTATAAGTAAATGTGTGTTTTTGTGTGTTGTGCGTCATTTGTTTGTAAAAATAAATTGTTTTTCTTTCTTTCTTTCTTTCTTTCAAATTATGTTCTCCAGTTTGGTATACCTCATTCCGTCATGGGTTTCATTTTCATAGTTTTTAATGGTGCTAAAGCCGATAGTAAGGTCAAAGTGAAAATCCAAGATGGCAGCAGCGATATTATTTAAATTTTCCGTCGTGGGTGTCATTTTCATAGTTTTCGATGGTGCTAAAGCCGATAGTGAGGTCAAAATGAAAATCCAAGATGGCGGCTGCGAAAATTTACAAATTTTCCGTCATGGGTGTCATTTTCATAGTTTTTAATGGTGCTAAAGCCGATAGTAAGGTCAAAGTGAAAATCCAAGATGGCGATTGCGGTATTTTTATTTAAATAAAATCTTTTTGATTAATTTTAATATTTATCGTTAATCACTACTGCATTTTAGTTTTTTTATTCCATACGCCAAAGAAGTATAATTTCTAACGCGTGTACATAAGTACACACACTCTTTTTTTACTTTCAGTTCTTGCTGTCTACTTTTATTGTTACTAAAGCATTCACAGGAACTCGAATTCGTTGTCGGTAATGCTTGAACAAACTAGATTTATACTTTTCTTTTTGTTTTAGGGAAAACATACCACCAATTTGAAAAACCACATATCTATAAAACATCCGGAAGAATATTTACTGTTAACTAATATAAATAAAGAAAATGTCAATCAACCAAGTACTTCTAAAGATAGACTTCTAACTCGGAAAAAGTAAAAAAATGGTGTGTAAGATTAGTAACAACTCATGGACGACCATTTGCGATGCTACAAGATGCTGCATTTCAAGAAAATATTAATATTGCAGTCCCATCCAATTCTAAAACAAAAGGAATAAATTTAAATGTTATTAAAGGAATGATACTCGTACCTCAAAAGGCATACCAAATAAAAAGGAAAATTTCATTAGAAGTTAAAGATATTATGATAAGCTTACAATTGGATTCGGCATCTTACGTTGACAGGATTTTTTTGGGTATCAACTTGCAGTATATTAAAAACAGTCAGATTATAATAAGAAATCTAGCTGTATTAGAAGTTTTGGAGAGACAAACGGCAGAATATCTTAAGGAAAAACTTTTGGAAGTTTTAAATGAGTTTATGATTTCACATACACAAATTTATTCAATACCCACAGATAATGGCAGTAATTTAAAAAAAATGACAAAGTTGTTGAATGAATTTTGCTATACAACTGCTCAAACTGAAAATAACTTCGATTTCGATAGTGAGGCCAGCGGCGAGTACGAGGAAAATGAGGTAAATGATTATGATGATGATGATGAAGAACCAATATCTGACAGGTATGAAATCAATGAAAACACGGACCTATACAGTTTTATCAACAGTGGGAATAATGACTCATTCAAGCCACGTGCAATGTTTTGCGCTGCACATACTTTACAACTTGCTGTAAAAGACGCCTTAAATGAAAATTTGGAAAAAAATACCACACAAACTGCACGAATAGATTTAAAAATCTTACGCCGACCAAATTTAAAAAATATTTTAAGAGCCTCCAATTTAAATAAACCGATAATTGAATGTCCAACGAGGTGGACGTCTACCTACCAAATGTTGGTACGGTTGTATTCATTAAGAGATGTTCAAGACTCTGATCTTACGAGTATTTTTTCTGATAGTTTCTGGATGGAAATCCAAAATTTAATTGCTTGCCTTAAACCTATTTATGAGGCGACAGTAGCATTACAACGTGAACAGCTCACGATTGGTGACTTTTTCACGGAATGGCTTAATTGCAAAATAAAGTTGAAAGCTATTAGAATAACTCATTTGCAGAAGACTTAGTTAAAGCCATGAAAGGTAGAGAAACTGATTTATTAAATAATGATTTAGTCATAGAAAATTTATATTTAGATGGTCGCCTCAACGTAATTTCGTGTGATCAAGAATGTAAGAAGGCAAAAACCTTAATAGCGCAGATTTTCCAGCAGTTGCAATCTCTCACATTATCTGAGTCTCCAACCGAAATTTCCGAATTACCAGATGACTCTAGCACCAGGCAGCATGGTTAAACAACACTACCATTAGAAAATTATTTAAAAGAAACTGAGGCAACTCGTGGGTTAGCTGGGAGGTCGTCATTGAATACATTTGATGGAATGTTAAATAAATTAAGATTTGAACCCAGACTACCCTTGAATACCAATATATTAGCCCACTTCGCGAACAAAGGAGAATCAATTGCTCCCTCTTTAATGAAAGTAGTTAATGTAGTATTTGCAGCTCAGTATCAGTGGAGCGGTTATTTTCATCGGTAAAATTTATATTAAACCCTCTAAGAAGTAATATGAGTGGAAGTTTGTTACAGGATATAATGTTGATCCGTTCAAATCCAGATTTATTCGAATGAGAGAAATACTTTTAAAACGTGAAAAATAATATGTACCTACTTATTGATTGTCAGTGGACCGTTAGGTAATAATTTTTCTTTGTTCTCACTAGTTTCAAAAGTAAAAATAAGTAACAGTAGCTATTTTTCTAACGTTGGGAGACCACTAAGTATATTAAAGGTGAAACAGTTAAAAAATATAGTTTGCTCTCACTAATTCAATTCAGTAGTTCAACCATCGAAATCAGAGATTTTTTTCAGTTATTCGACCGCAACTTAGGGCCTCATCATACTAGCGGATTGCGAGCGTCTTCAAAGCGGAACGGGCGCGCAACGAACACGCCGCGCATGCGCAGCGAATTCATTGCGGACGCGCAACGAATTCGCCGCGAATAGCAGCGTGGACGCCATTTTGTACTATCTCGTACAAACGCCCGCCCGTCCGCCCCGCCTCACTCTTCAGTCAGTAACGAGACACGATGTAAAAGGACGTATGCACCATCATGGCATCATTGGGAGATTCAGATATTGATAGAGTTGTTTATAAGTGAAATTCAAAGTCGTTACGTAATATGGGATCAAAAAATCAGAGAATTTAGTGATCGTTATTTAAAAAAAAAGGCATGGGAAGAGATTTGCAATTTATTTATTCAAGGTTTTACAGAAAAAACAGTCAAGGAGAAAAATGAAGTAGGTAAGAAAAACACAATAATGTTTATATGTACTTATGCTGCCATGGCAATGCCCCTTCCTTTGAAACAAAATAATCGGCAAATTTATCTCTTATCGCATTACCCGAAAGTCTACAAACATTTTCACTAACGTGTGGGTTGTCATAAAGTCAGGAATCCGACGAATGCACAATCGCCAATTTCCGAAAAATCTCAGGAGAGTGATTATCGGAATCCGACGAATGCACTATTCCGATACTGTCCTTTCTTGTTCCGGAGTTGAGGAGGCGCCGCGTCAAGAGCTTGTAGACTCAGCTTCATCAAATAGTATAAATACTGAAGAGCCTTCAACAAGCTCTGCTGAAGTTCAACCATCAACATCCGGTCTTCATTTGGATAGAAGCCGCTTTCGTGTCATCGAATCTTCCTCTCCAGCAGTTCCTTTCCTTTGTCGTCCCAGTGTCGTAACTCCAACACCAACATCTTCAGTACCAACTACAGCCATAATGTCTGACACAGATGAGTCAGATACTGAAGAAGATGAATGGCAGAAGGTTCTTTACCCACAGAATCCCGATATAGAATACTTTGATAGCGTACACTTAGAAAGCAAACAATTCATGCCTAGTAGAACCAGACCTGTTGCTTATTTAACGCATATTTTTGACCAAAACCTAATAGATCTCATTGTTTAACAAACTAATATTAACGCTGAGCAAAAACGAAGCCGTGGCTGGACACATGTTGATAATGCTGAAATAAAGGCTTTTCTAGGCATTATTATTTTGATGGGACTCCACCCACTGCCAACTATAGATTTATATTGGTCAAGTGATCCATTTTTTCGTGTGACTGAGATAGCATCAGTTATGACATGTAAACGATTCAAGAAGGTATTAGAAAACATACATTTGAACGACAATTCGAAGGCGCCGCCGAGAGGAACACCTGGTTATCATAAATTGTACAAAGTTCGCCCGCTTCTTGAGATGCTCAATAAAGCTTGTCAAAGTGCTGCGAAAACCACAACTTCCCAATCTATAGATGAGTCAATGATACAATTCAAAGGCAGATCGTCACTGAAACAATATATGCCACTAAAACCCATAAAAAGAGGGTATAAAGTGTGGACTAGAGCAGACAGCGAAACTGGCTATGTTTTTGAGTTCAAAGTTTACACAGGGAAACGTGATGACCAAGCAACAGAATTCGGATTAGGAGCCAATATTGTCAAATCTCTTACACAGAAGCTAATAGATGAGGGGTTCCGTGGACATGTGACTTTCGATAACTTTTTCGCATCCTATGAAATATTGCAATATCTATTCAATAATGGTATATACGCCACATCTACAGTCAGCAATAGATCAGACCTACCACTCCTATTGAAAAATCAGAAAAAAAAAGAATTTACCAAGAAACCAAAAAATATCTTTGGCGGCAAGAGGCGATTTTAGATGGCGCACCAAAAATAATGTTGCATTTGTAATGCGGCAAGACACAAAACTTGTTAAGGTGCGTATAAATTAAGCGCGGCAGCCTCGCAAGCCAATGTTCGACGAGAGTTGACGTTCATTTGCCGCGCGAGCCAATATGTAGATATAAATTAAGTTGGACGTGACAGCCGCGCGCGGCAGGCGATCCATCACGAACAGACCGCGGCGGATAGTCAGGCCAGTTCAGGTATATCCATTTTCTTACTGATTTTTACCCACGCATCATACCTCAGCGATTTATTGTGGTATTGGGAGGATTTGCTGTTCCACAAAAATTCTTTAGCGCTATACAATTGTATTAGTAAATGGCACATTTCGTTGTCCATTTTTACGTATTCGCCGCGCGAGCCAAATCACCAAAACTACAACCGTCCCTATTGCGCGCGAGCGAACGACTGAAGCTCCTTTGATGCGGTCTCAAAAACTGACAGCGAGCGGATCGCCCCGCGGTACGTTCGAGCGCGGCAATGTTCGCGTCGCCGCGCGCGGCGATCCCGTCTACATAGAGCGCGGCCGCCGCGCGCGCCAATGTTCGATGGTTTGCCGCGCTTAATTTATACGCACCTTTACACTTCTCACCACTGCCTTTCATCCAAAAATAAATAAAACATTCTGTGACCGAACTCAGAAAGATGGTTTTAAAAAGGCTATTCAATGTCCACTAACCATACTACAGTATACAGAGCGCATGGGCGGAGTAGATCGATTTGATCAGCTGCGGAGCACTTACGAAGTTGGGAGGAGAAGCAAGAGGTGGTGGCTCCGAATTTTCTATTTTTGTGTAGACTTGGCCATCACAAATTCATTTTTACTCTACTCTAAAAACAAAAGGGTACACAATCAACTTTCACAACTGCATTTTAGGTTGTGTCTGGCCCGTGGTCTCATCAACAATTATTCGTCGAGGACGAGAAGCCTGGAGAGCCAGCCGCAATATTCCATGAAACGCCCAAAACTCTCCACCAATCGACAAAAAATCATGGCGACGTTGTCGTGTGTGTAGCACAAAAACACGGAACAAGAGATCGAAAATACAATGCTCTACATGTAAAGTGCCACTTTGTGTGGTTCCTTGTTTTGATATACATATTTCATAGTCAGCAGATCTAAATATAAAATATTCCAAAACGGGGAACTACCAGATGGATCTGCATTTACTTTGCTTATCTTTTTTTATAAAATAAAGAGAGTATTATTGAATATGGCGTTTTATTGACGGGCCGTGGCAACTATATTGCCACCACATTTTCCAAAAATTTCCCATTGATTTCCAAAAAAAAAAACAACATTATTTTCATCATATACCGTCAACTATGGCAACTTGACATATACAGGGCAACTTGCCCATAGGTAATCTTTACGAACAAAACCTTTTTTCATGTACAATTTAAGATAGTTTTACGTACAATTTCAACAGTAGTAGATTTTTATGATTACCATTGGCAACATATTCTTTTTTCACTGTGGTAACATTGTTGGTTAAAAAAATATGGCGTTTCGAAATCAATGACAAGACCTGTTTTTGCTGGTGTGTGAAAATTGTGTTTATACGGCTAAAACTATTGATCTCAGGTGAGTACAATTTTGATATGTTCTGTAGTAAATTTCGTAGATAAATTTAAGATTGTTAAATATCCGTTTTTAGGCCAATCTGCCGAAATATTTGGTTAGGTCATGTTAGTTGAGGTTAGGTCAAGTTGCCATTGCCGGCATAGTGGCATCTTGACCTACTCGTATGCCTAGGGTTGACACAAATGGTTGACACAAAATTAGATTATAAAAAAGTACCTAATTGTCTAATCCTAATTCCTACCTAAATTTTATAAAATCTAAAAGTACTTGTGTTTGTTTGTTTACCCGCACTTCTGGTCACAACGGAAGGACGGATCGGCGTGATGTTTTACGCCGCAGTACTTATAGTTCTAGACTCGAGAATCCCTTTCTGAGTCTACAAATATAAATTTCTAGCTACTTTTTAACCTAGGAAAACATCTTATTTCCTCGGGACGCGAACGGAGTCACGGATTGTTTTTTTTTTACGCAAACTTGTACTTTATTACACTTGTAATAAAGTCAGACTTTGGTGCTCCACTGTCGTTAATGGATCTTAGAATACTTGTGCATGAGAACTTAGCTAAAAATAATAAGACTGATGTTTTGACGGAAATATACCTGGTGAATGGTGGGCGCGGAATTTCATAGAACGTCATCGTGACAAATTAAACATCAGAGCAGTGCAAAATATTAAGAAGGCACGGGCGGAAAAACCTGTCGTAGAATTGCAAAATTATTTTGAAAACCTTAAAGATGTGGTCAAAGACGTACCTCCAAGTCATCTGATAAATTACGATGAGACAAATTTTAGCGACGATCCAGGTACCGTCAAATGCATATTTCGTCGCGGAATAAAATATCCTGAGAGAATAATGAACAGTACAAAAGGCTGCATTTCAGTTATGTTTGCCGCAAGCGCAGATGGCCATTTATTGCCCCCATTTGTCGTATACAAATCCAAAAGTTTATGGACACAGTGGGTCAAAGGAGGTCCTGATAAAGCTCGTTATAGCAGGACTAAAAGTGGGTGGTTTGACTCAAGTACATTCTTTGAATGGTTTACCTCCATAGTCGTACCTTGGGCGCGCAAACTAGAAGGAAACAAGGTTATAATTGGTGACAACTTAACGAGTCATATCAATATAGAAGTCATAGAATTATGCGAAAAAAACTTTATAAAATTTGTTTTATTACCCCCCATTGCTGTCATTCCAAACAAAATATACCCCAACAACAACGCACTGGTTCATTTACAGAAGAGATCTTAGTACTGAAAACCAATTAAAATTCCGCTCGTACTTACAATCACTAACCTTTTCTGAAGTTTTTCATGAGAATAATATTGACATTGCATTTCATAAATTTCACGATTTCTTTTGCTTACTTTATAAACTATGTTTTCCAAAAATTAAGATAAAAGTTAGTAATAGTCCTATAATACCAAAGTGGATGACAAAAGGTCTCAAAATATCTACTAAGGAAAAAAGATCACTGCGTTTTAAATGCTATAGAAAGACCAATATTGCTAATAAATACTCCTATTTCAAATATTCAAAAACGCTAAAAAATGTATTTGTAGTGCCCGAAAAATCTGCCATCGTAAGTTTCTGCAAAATAGTGAGAATATTTGTAAAGCTTCATGGAAAATTATTAAAGGCGAATCGGAAAATCGAACAATAACACATGACATTCCAGCAATCAAATTAAATAATAATTTAATAACTGACGCAAACGAAATAGCAGTAGCATTTAATGAATATTATATTAACTCAGTTGGTGATAAATACGTCCATGATAATACGAAAAATATTAAGGCAAAAAGCACACTAAACCGTGTTCCAAACTCATTTTTTCTGGAACCGTTAAGCATGTCTGAGGTACTTGCTATAATTAACTCGCTTAATAACTCTAACGCCTGCGGCTATGATGACATAGCTACAAAAGTCCTAAAACTATGTAAATTTGAGTTAGTACCTGTTTTGACATACTTAGTAAACCTCTCCTTCGAAGCTGGTTCTTTTCCAAACTTTAACTTAGTAAACAATTATCATTTCTGCAAAAAGTAATACAACCTAAAGAGACAATAAATATTGTTACTACCGAAAATAACAACACGGAATCCGATAATAACACAGAAGCCGAAAACCCGAAAAATAATTCTGAGGGAGGAAACGAAACATTGGAAACAAACTCTATAGAGACACATGACACAATGGCGGCAAAGAGCCCAATACCTAATCGTGTACCTAAAAGATCTCTAAAGAATATGATTAATCCCGTAGATGCGAAGACGATGAAATTTATGGATTCTTATTCAAATAACGAACCTAAACCAACCAATCGGCATCTTTCATTTTTTAATGGGATATTGCCATCATTAGATAAGTATGACGATGATGAACTCGAATTCCAAATGGGCGTGCTACAATTAATGAAAAAAATTAAAAACAGTCGCCAAATTCGTGAATCGTCGCCTTTCAATCTCTCATCAGTTCACAGAGGATATTTTACTCAAGAATACCAAAATAGTAATATACAAGAAGCAACAAATTCTATTAGTACAAACATGACTACAACGACTTCTCTTCTAAGTCCAGCCTCTGTAGAATTAACTACAGAAAATTCTCTTCAAAGTCCGGCCTCTGTCGAATCCTGCTATTCTAACTACACGGATATTGATTACAATGACTTTTAATACGAAACACGAATACACTATAGTAAAATTGGTCAAATTTTAATATTTTTTAATTATAATAATTAACATTAACAAAACTTAAATAGTCACAACCTGTGTATTTTTATTTGTGTACTCACCTTAAACAGATGGCTAATTTCATTTTAGTACTAAAGCGCCTTATTCACCATCCATCTAGACGTACGTTCCGCCAAGGTCATACACGATGCACGAAGCAAAACGACTGTGAATATGCTTGACGTACGTCAATAATTATTTTTAATTGCTTGCTGGACTTGCACGACCAATTTCGCATCCAGCGAGCGCCTCCACCACCGCGAACGTCGTGCAGATGGACAGTGAATAATGCGGACGTACGTCAGAGCGTCGTGCGTCGTGCGTGCTTGATCGTGTATAGACCTTGCTGTATAGCCGATTCGCCGAAATGGATCGCGAAACGATAACAAGTTTTATCGAAAGATATAAATCCCACTCTTGTCTGTGGGACGTCTCAAGTCCTGATTATATGAATAAGAATAAAAGAATTAATGCATTGCAAGATATGGTGCCCATTTTAGGGGAAAGTGCAACGATTGATAGCGTTCGAAAAAAAATTGTCGTTCTTAGAAACGATTATTACAGAGAACATAAGAAAGTTAATGCCAGCTTGTCTACGGGCATTTCCGCAGATAATGTCTATACGCCAACACTGTGGTACTATGATTTGATGTCTTTTTTATCATCACAAGAAGCATCTAGACCTGGGATCGATGGCCTCGCCGACCCGGTAAGTTTTTAACTGTGTTTTTTAATAAGATAGGCTTCGATCGAACTAGATACATAAATCCATACATACATACCATTGTATTTCATAATTATTCGTTCGGGTGATAGTTACAGTCGGCCGCAGGTCAGTGGAAACACTTGCACTGCAAATATCGCCGCTACTGCTAGGGAAAAAGAGCGCTCTTAAGGTCAAAGTGTTTCTATGGACGTACCTATCTAGTTTTTATATTTGATCGAAGAAGATAGGTTAGGTATTAAATATTAAACACATTATATACTTAGGTAAAATTATTTATTAAACAATCATTCGATCTTGGAAATCAACTCTTCCTTCATGAGAAAAATATCTTCTGAATCCCTCCCTAATCACTTGTCCTTCTTCATTAGAAAAACTAAGTTTTTCTTCAATGTCCAAAAAATTGTAGTATTGACGATAATCCCCTGGTATCACAATTCCTTGCATTGTGTCTTCTCGGTCAAACAGTGAATTTGGTATATCAGATTCTCTACACATTTTTGACAAAAAATTATGTAAGGCAACACATGCTAATATAAAATAATCTAAATAATCCACTTGAAGTGTTATAGGACTGTACTATTTAATAACTAGTTATGAAACAGTGAAGGAAATTTCCTGTTACGTAACTAGTTATGTAAAACAGTTATGAAAATAGACCAAAGGTACCAATTTGGCAACAATTGATGTCCCTACGACTGATACTGCAACTCCACAAAATGCTAATTCGGCACAGATACTCTATGATACCTCGACACCTGGACCGAGCTATACTGACCCATCGCGAGCTATTGGAACGTTGGCTAACCAAAAGGTACAAGAAGGTGCAGCAAAAAGTATTGAAGAAATCTTAAAAACACTCGAACGAGAAAAGATAGATAAGACCTAATGAAGAAAGATTTAAATGAAGACGACGACGACTTGAACTAGTTCAAGTCTATAATGCCGTATATGAAAAAGCTACCATCTCTGAATAAATTATTATTTCGGACTCAGGTTCAGGAGATGCTCATCAACGAAATATCAAAACTGAATTCCACAAACACAGAATCTTGAATGACGGGTTACTTCACTTCTGATGATTCATCTCAGTGATAATTTCATAATAATTAAAATACATATTTTCAATAATACAATATTATGTAGTTTCATTTCTATGTACTTACCGCAATGTCAAGAGTAATCTTTCTTCAATAGAAATAGGTTTTTGAAAATTTGTTGTTTTAATTGAAATTCAGACTTAATATAAGCAATAATGTAATCGAAAGTAGAGGGTACCTAACACTCCACAATATTGTTTAAACATTTTAGAATCTTTAAACAATATTGTGGAGTGTTAGGTAATAATGAACAGAAAACTGTGCAATTTAGTTGAATTTTTATCGTTCTTTTGGTGCTATTGATAGACACAATTACATTGTTTTGGAAAAACTATTTTAATCTAACAATATATCACAGTATGTACTTTAGAAAATATATGATTAAATGAAAGTCGTCATTTTCATTATTTTATTAGGACCTTTAAAATATGGTAAATTTTCGTTAGAATTTCTGAAAACAGACCTTAGAACTGTCTTGCCATACGCTGCCTTCCAGTGAATTATATGTATATTACAACATTCTTTGAAGTCTAATTAAAACTCATTAAAAAAATAGCTGCTAATAATTGCAAACTTATAAGATATTCTAATTAGAACTAATTAGTATATTTCCCAGTAAAACACATTTAAGCGTCAATAATTTTTAATGAGGTAATTAGTTAATTTATGTATTAACAAGTATAAAAAGGGATAAAATAATATTTCTAAAGTCAATTCAGTGAAGTAACATTAATTTCAATCATGTCTACGTTCAGCATTTCTTATAAGGAGTTAGTTAAAATTTCGCCTTTGAGCAATCGAGAAGTGCATAAATGACTGGAAAATTTAAAAAGCAAGTACCCAAATCTTGTTGACGATGATTTGGAAAAAGTTTATTGTGAACTAAGTCAATATTTTATGCCGGTATTTTCAAAAAAGTGGAAGAAATGTGCCAGAAACAAAACTTTATTTTTTGCGAAATATGAAAATGGCTAAATCTATTGTTTAATTTGCCGTTGTCTACAGCAGTAGAAAGTTCTGAAGAGTGTGAACCTGGACCTTCAAAACGGACGCGAACTGGCCTTCCTAAAATAATTTGACGAGTGCTGTGATAGAGCCAAGCGCTATAAAGTTAAGAGTTTGTGTGAAAACAATGAACAACAGACGATTATAAACGCTGCCAATCATTTAAAAGGAGTGTAACGATTTCGTTACACCTTATAATTATAATAACTATTTTTCAATAAATTTATACTTAAAACATTTACCTACCTACCTAACTTATGTATTTACATAACTAAATGTTAATATATAAATAAATACAACATAATTAAAAAATTTAAAACTATTTTCAAACCTAGATCTAAATAGTATAATATTCGAATATTCGACCATATTGTTTGTTTTGTTAAATTGCAAATCATGTTGTTTAGCGCGCGGAACCGGTCTTCCCTGGCTCGCTCGCTCAGTCGGTGAGCGGCGCGCGAACGTACTACCTCATTCTTTTCACTACTCGTCGAGAACGTTCGACGCTAACGCTAATCATTATTTTATTTGCTTCACCAATGCCTATGATTTTATTGCGTTATAAGTACTGTACCTGTCGCAAATATTAGTTATTGTGTACCTATTTATATAGTAACTAAGTACGTATATTTACTGTGTGCAGTGATTACCCCAAATTGGATGAGTGTTGCAAAATATTATTCTTAATTAATGATAGTCGTAGTTTTAGGTTATAATTGCAACTTTTACAAATAACTATAATGTCTATTGCTTATCTTTATTTTGTGAAGGTCTCATTAGTAGACTTACTATTTTATTTTAGAATCGTAATGAGATTGTAGTTATTACGAGTGATATTATTGTCATGTATAACCTACTTTTGTTTTGTAAAAGTTGTACCTTTTTGTCTTAACGCTGCTTTTAAATGATAGTACATAACCGTTGTATAAAAACCATATTGTCTTGTTTGACTGCCTCATCATTGAATTCTATTACATGCATCTCATCATGCCATCTGCTTTTGCTTAACACTCATGCGTGGTTGAATCGAGAATTATGTCGCAGTCAAATTGTGAAAATGGGCAATTTCTATTTTGGAAATTATATGAAATTCCAGGGTTCACCTACTAGTCACTGGACATAAAGAAGAGCTATCAAGCCGTTTTCTTCTGCCACCCTCTTTTGCTGCTTTCGACTATCCGGAGTGCGGAAGCCACCCTACACTACGCGGGAGGTTATAGCAGGGCAGTGGCATTTTTAATAGCGGCCTTTACATCGTCCATAGTGAGCGCCTAAGAACCCACGCCCTTATCGTAGTGCGGATACCTATTGCAATATATATGTACAACTATATACTATATGTAGTTTTGTTTCCACTAGGAAAGAACTTGCGTTACAGAGAATCAAAATCTAAGAAGTTCTCACCAGAACAAGAATTAGCAATATTGTTGGATGCCTCATTGTCGAAGCATCAATACGAAATTATTAAAAAAGCGACGAAGGTGTGCTTAGCAGAAGATATGGAGTGCAATATATAATATTTTTAGAGATTAACTAATATTTTTTAAAGTTTCCCATTTCGAATGCCAAATTCCTTGGAAAAATCATGACTTATAATCACAGTAATTAGCTTATACATACTAATTATGCATAATTATATTAGTAACGACATGATCCTATCATTAAATAAGCAAAAAACTTATTTAAAGTCAATAACAAACGGCTTTACGTAGTTATTTCCTCGCGCTCATATATAGTCTCCCACTGTGCGGCGTGATTTATGGGTTTAAATCCTTTGTATTTAGAAACAAAGGATTATTACCTATGAGAATTGTGAAGCTTATTCCCATATTATAAATAAAAAACGTTTGAAGTGTCTTAGAAACAAATAATAGGTACCTACCTACTTATATAATAAAGGAAGGTAAGTATACCTACCTTTTATGTAGAATTATTTTTTAAATACAGTAGAATCCGTTTATTATGACTCCGCCTATATTGACCAACCGGTTATTATGATGTAACTATACTACGAAGTTTGGTTTTCATATGAAATTCTTTATAAATAGTCGGGTATAATGACTTCCCTTACAGTGACATGTCGCTTATTATGACCCATTTTTAATAAATTATGTCCGGTTATAATGACCGACATGATTCTGTACACCTTCGGTAATGTTCGTTGATTCCCGACGACGTTCGGCACGTGGCTCGTTTTTGTTTTGAATCTCAGTGGGTAATTGACGCTTGAAGGTCACACGTTGTTTTTCGTTTGTTACTGTGAAAAAAATGTCATCTCAACGACGGAAAGCATTTACAATTGAGGGGAAAGGTGCAATAATATGCAGATTAGAAAATGGAGAATCTAACTCATGTCTCGCAAAGGAATTTGGCGTGGGTCATTCGACAATTTCAATGATTTTTAAAAACAAGAACCGCATACCTCCTGAGGCCCAAAGGCCTTCTCTGAGAACATATTAAAAAACTCTCTAACGCCCAAGCCAAATTTGTGTGTTGTAGTCCTAGTAACCCAGTAGCCTCATACGAGGACATAATACGAATCATGATGATATTTAAAGTTTGGCGCCAGATCGCCATATTGGCTCCTGTTACTTGATTGGTGGATAGTATTCCGACATTTTTGTGTAGTATTTGAGCTTAACCAATAACAGCTCAGTTGTCAGGCGATGTCAAAAGGTCAAACATGGAGCGCACGCGTCGTGCCGGTAAGTTATACTTCTTTATATTTGTGCAATCTGTGGTTTTTATGATAAAAAAATACGTTCAAATAAAAGTTAAAATAGTAAATTAATGATAAATAAATAAATTTTGGTTACTAATCGGTTCTAATCTACTTTTTATTTCCATGCAATAAATATGTTCTTGCATGAGAACATTGGGCCGCTAGTCTATAAGTAGGTCGTTATTTTATGTCCTTGTGGGCGAACCTTGGGCGTTAATACCTACACTTATATTTTTTAGGCTTACAGGAGAATGTGATAGAAGACTTATTAGCAGAGTCAGAAATTGAAGACTTTCTACCCTCGGATGAAGATATCGGTGATCCACCTTTCGACGTATTAGTAGAAAATTTACCATCCTCTTCAAGTTATGAAGGTACTGACAATGAAGATAGTCGAGTAAGTACAATAACTACTAGTCAACATGTACGTGGCAGTAGCAATAGACGTCCCAGACGCGGAAGAGGTGGCCGTAACGCGAGAATACGGGGTCTAAGCCGCCCCGTACAAGATAGCAGCATACGGAATATTATAGTTCCATCTACAAGTGGCGCGACGGATGACTGGACAGATGATAATTTCCCCCCCAAGGAACTTAAACGATTAGAACCTTCCTACCTTATTATTAATACAGCTAATTTTAACAAAATTGATTATTTTCATCAATATAATAATGATGACTTAATTAATTTAATTGTCGAAAAAACCAATCAGACGGCGGTCAAGCTAACTGGCCGATCATTAAATTTTAATCTTAAAGAGTGTTATGTATATATTGGTATTTCCATGATTATGGCCACAGTAAATTATCCGAACTTGAGGATGTATTGGGAACAAAAATGGCGTGTGGAGATAATCGCAAGTAATATGTCTCGCAACCGTTTTATACAATTAAGAAATTCCCTCAAACTCGTCTTTGATGACGATGTAAATTTGGATACCCGAAGCAAGGACAAAGCTTTGGAAGGTGCAGGTGCGACCTTTAATTCAAAGGATGCAAGAAGGATGTCGATCTCAAGAAAAGCAAGATAAATTATTAATCGACGAAATGATTATACCATTTAGTGGCAGTTGTGGGCTAAAGCAATATTGTCCGGGTAAGCCAAATCCTGTAGGTCTTAAGGTTTTTGTCTTAGCAAACCCTAATGGACTCGTTTGCGATTTTCATGTATATGAGGGCTGCACTACTTATCCGCAATATGAAGAATCTCGTTTTGGCCTCGGAGAAAAGGCGGTTTTGACTCTGGCTGATACACTTGTCCCGGGTCACGTTTTGTACTTCGATAGATACTTCACAAGTGAAAAAATGGTAGATGAGCTACTTAACAGGGGCATAGGTTGTTCCGGCACTGTTATGAAAAACGGGATACCCGTGTCTGCAAGACCGGTATTAATGGATGACAGAGTCCTAAAAAAATAACGGCCGGGGAAGTTTCCAGGTGTTAATCCGAAAAGATAAGAAGGTAGCTCTTACCAAATGGTTTGATAATAAGGCAGTGACATTGCTATCTTCAGTTGAAGGCGGTGAAAGTATTGATATCTGTCGGAGATGGTGTAAGCACCAAAAAGCATATGTAAATATTGATAGGCCACGCGTTATTCGCAACTACAACATGCATATGGGCGGGGTAGACTTAGCAGATAGGTTGCTAGCTGTTTGTCCCTATAGATACAGAACAAGAAAGTGGACGCAACGCTTTCTATCACATATGATAGATTTAGCGGTATCTAACGCTTGGATACAGTACAAGAAAGACCAAACTCGCAAAATCCTACAGCTAAGAAGTTTCAAAATGGAGCTTGGAGAGTACCTATTAGATACCTATTCGATGTCGAAGATAATAATAAATCACGGTTTAATCTTGACGTCCGAATAAGTAATGTCCATGTTTGTCAATTTGTTAAGTCTATTTCGAAATGTCATATAATTCGTTTTAGTGAGATTAATGTTCAAATTATTCAATGTCAACCATTCAATAACACTTGATAAAGTTGAATTTATATCTAATTGCATACTGAAAGTGTCATTACTGGTAAAAATTATTGTACTGTCATCGGCAAATAAAATAGACTTGTGGTTAGTCAGCTTAGGTAAATCATTTATATAAATGATAAATAGAAGTGGGCCCAATACACTGCCCTGTAACACCAAATATAACTCTATTGTAATCCGATGAGTAATTAGTTACAATTTTTCCTAATGGGCATAGTCTAGTAATTTGCGTGGATTGCATTCTGTCACTTAAATAGGATTTGATTAAGTTTAATATATTTCCACGGATTCCGTATGCATGTAACTTGTCTAATAATATATTGTGATCAACGTGATCAAATGCTTTTGTCAAATCCATGAAAAGCGCGCATGATTGAATGCCTTTATCTATGTTAGTAGTGACTGTATGAAGAAAATCATAAATAGCTAAATTTATACTTTTATTTTTTCTGAAGCCTACTTGTTCACAACAAAATAAATTATTAGTCTCAAAGAATTTGTATATATTGTCATGAATTACTTTCTCATAAATTTTAGAAATAACAGGGACTAATGCTATTGGTCTGTAGCAACTCATGTCGTGCCTATCATCTTTCTTGAAAAGAGGTTTTATTATTGTATATTTTAATTTTTCTGGAAAGACTCCATATAGTATTGTCAAATTAATTAAATGGCTAAGTACGTATGATAATTTATTTGAAACACACTTTAATATTTTGGCTGATATGTCATCATATCCAGTACTATAAGTATTTTTTAAATTAAAAATAAGTCTACTAATATCATTAGGTATAGTCGGTTTCATAAATATTGATTTAGTATTATTGGGAATGCTTATTTTAGGACTATTATTGCATATTGACGTAACTTGGTGTATATAAAAATTATTAAACGAATTTGCAATTTCTCTAGGATCGCTGACTTTATTTCCTTCAATACATATATGTGAAATTTCATCTTTTGGTTTATTAAATTTATTGTCATTTATAACATCCCAAGTAGCTTTACATTTATTCAGAGCTGTATTGATATACTGAGGATTCAGAGACTTTTGTGTCAGTTTAATTACTTTGTTAAGCCTAGATGATAAGGTTGTAAGACGGTTTTTGTTGACTTTGTTGGGATTTTTTCGGTACTCCCATAAGATCTTCCTTTTGCGTTTGCAACATTGTCTAATACCTTTACTTATCCACTTGGGCCGAACTTTAGTAGCTAGCTTTATTCGTATTTAAGGGAAACAGAGGTTATAAAATAAGCAAAATAAATCATAAAAAATATTAAATGCTTCATTAGGATCGTCATTATCTATTGCATCACTAAAACTCAGAGAATTTATGCACTCTTTAAATTTATCAATATTATCCATGCTGTAGTCACGTTTTTCAGCAAACCAGAATTTTAGAGTGCAACTAGTTTTCATTACATTAGGGAAATCAGTTCGAGCATAAAATTGATCTGCAATTTCGACCCAATCTGCTGCTGTCTTTTGTGGCATGTAAATAGGTTGCATGATTAACCAAATGTGATCACACACGTCTCTTACGATTTCTCTTATAGTTGTTGCTCCAATTCGGTATGTAAACGACAGGGCATTAAAGCTGTTCCCGGTTGCCAGATATCTGTAAAAAAACAATTGTTTTATTTCTTTACAGGCGCAGAGGTTCAACAAAAATGGCTTAATTTAAGAACCTGCTTTTCAAGAGAATTGAAGGCTCAAGAGACAAAATCAGGACAAGCGGCAAAGAAACGTCGGAAGTATCGGTATTTTGAAAAGCTACTATTTTTAAAATCTTCATTGGCACAACGATCAACTGATGGTAACGTAGGTTCCACTGCCGTTGAAGGCGAAGATGAAACTCAAACATCTGATACTTTGGACTCAAATTCATCTACTGTAAGACAAACACAAAGGAATAAAAAAGCTAACCAGAATTCGAAGATCGAAGAATCTTTGCTGAACGTTTTAAAAGATGATTTAAATGAAGACAAACATTTTGCGTTGTCCTTAGTTCCCACTTTACAGTCTATGACCGACGACGAAAAATTTCAAGCGAAAATAGAAATACTGCAAGTATGTCGAAGAATAAAAGCCAACAGACAATGTTCTCATCCTTCCATAACACCTTTATCAAACAATTTCTTACAGCCTTCCTCTTCCTACCCTGGACATTTTCGTACACCAAACAATTTCCCACAAACAGCTTCAACAAACTTTTTACAGTCCACCAATTACCACGCTGCTGGAGATTACATGGAACCTTTGCAAATAAATAATCCATCCTCGACACCTCCTATCGAATATTCCAGGACCGAACATATCCGACAATGCCCATCAAGTAGTCCTCAAAACTCTTTGGAAAGTTTGCAAAGCTACGTATCAAATTTCACTCCTTCTCCGCAAAGTGAGATACTCGATGTACCTAATTAATTACTTTACTATAATAATTATATAATTATTATAAAAATAAAGCATTGATTTATTTATTTATTTAAGGACAACCAACAAAGCATACACTTATAAACATTAAAACAATTCAAACAAAGGAGATTCGTGGTAAAGTGTTGCCTTAATTAAAGGCTGCCACGGCATGCGAATTAAAGGCTGCCACGGCATGCGAATTAAAGGCTGCCACGGCATGCGAATTAAAGGCTGCCACGGCATGAAATTGAGAATAATAAACATCCATCCGAGGGTACTTCTGAGTCGATACCAATAAATACGCAACGGTCGCCTACTATTCGAACTGATGTAGACAACGCAACTACTAGTAAAATTCAACCTTACTCTAAACACAACAAGTGTCGCAATCCTGTTCACTTGAAGGGCGATGCCGCCGAACGTAAACACTCGACTAGCGATACTATGAGTCACCCAACTCAGCTGTCCGCGTGCCCGATAACCGGTAACTCGAGACATACGGATAACACGCGCGATAAACCTGCAACGATTAACGTTAACAAGACTATGGCGGACTTAGTGAAGAATGGTGAGTGGAAGTGTGAGAAACAAAGTGATGACTGGATTACGGTCCAACGGCGAAGATACAGAAACCGTTTTGCGGGTTGCAGGGGGAAAGCTGTGGCTGAAATAAAGGGTCGGGCGATGAATGTCGCAAACGCTAATAGTCGCAATCATTAAAATGACTAATACTGCTTACGTCTACTTCTCAATATGTTATAAACGCAATTTGCCTTAGTCGCAGAATGTCTAATATTTTAAATGTACAAAGATTATGGTACAGTCGATTGCAATGGAGTTATGCCTAGGTATCTAGTTGCTATATTATATATTTATGCCGGAAGGCTAATAGGAACTTTTCAATTAAAATAAATATTAAAACTTTTTGTTAAATACGAGAACTATGTAACTGGTCAGTCGTTTATGAAGAATATAAATATAGATACACAATTGTCATATTTTTTCCTTCCTTGTGTCAATCAAGTCTTTTGCGATTTGTGTAGGTTGTGCATGATGTAGTGATGGATTTTAATAAGGGAAATCTACATTTTATTGATAACCAAAAAGGAAAATCTTCTCTTTTATTTAATGGACATCAATATAATTGGGGCAATAACAATAAAAATGGTAACTCTTTATGGAGGTGTGCCAATCGAAAGGAATGTAGTGCGTCTGTTACATTAAATAGCGAGAGAAATGCTATCGTTCGGCAAAGCTCCCATACGTGCAAACCACATCATGAGAAGAACATAAGGGCATATGTGATGGACTCTTGTAAAAAAACAGTGTGTAAAAAAATGAAATCTGTGAAATCTATTTTTGAAAAAGAAATTTCTAAATTTAAGTCGAAAGTACCAATGCCTTCATATAAAGATAAAAAAGATGTTTTGTACAGAGCAAGGAATAAATATTTGAAAGTTAAGATGACTGAGTGCAATTATTTAACTGATGTAAAGATTCCTCAACTACTGGCCGATGATTTTCTTTTCGTAGAAGATGGGGATGAAAACAAAATTGTTATCTTTTGTTCCAAAATTTGCAGAAAATCTATACAACGGTCTCATAATATATTATACTTCGGGGATGGAACATTTAAGAGGACACCAAAGCCCTTTAAACAATTTTTTTCGATCCATATGGACCTAAGCAGTTGCGAAAATTATACTAACGTCGTACCTGTACTATACTATAATGTGTTGGGTCCTACATTATTTCAAATATATCTTAACGATCTCAGTGAAATGTCTCTCCCAAGTGGTAAGATCTATGCTTATGCTGATGACACCACCATTCTAATAAATAGTACTACGTGGGCAGATGTTAAAGCAAAGGCGGAAGCTGCACTAAGGGAAGTAATGCTCTGGATGAACAACAACTTGCTGACCTTAAATCTGTCTAAAACGGTATATATTCCCTTTGCATTGCGAAGCCACTTAAAACCACCTGACACATTTAGTTTAATGGCTCACTCGTGTCCAAACCTACCCGAACCATACTCATGTCCCTTGCTGACTAGAAGTGACACAGTGAGATACCTGGGGGTGCAAATAGACTATAGTCTTAAATGGGATAACCACATTAAAACACTCACAAACAGAACCTTGCGTCTTATTTGCATCTTCAAGTCACTTCGTGAGTCGGCTAGCCTTGATACACTAAAGATGGTCTATTACTCGCTATGTCAATCTATTATCGGCTACTGTATCACAGTATGGGGTGGAACCAATAAAACACTTCTTCTTGGTATGGAGAGAGCACAAAGAGCAGTCCTGAAGGTGATGACAAGGAAACCGTATAGATACCCAACATCCCAGCTCTATACCGACTGCAAAGTCCTTACTGTTCGCCAACTCTTCGTGCTTCAAGCTATCCTTAGAAAACATGGTAGCCTTCCCCCGTCTAACCCAAACAAACGGACAAACTTTCCACGCGGCACTCAACACAAAACTTCCTTTGCTAAACACCAATATTATGTTTTAGCACAGTATATTTACAAAAAAATTCATAAAGAACTTAACATACTAGACTTAAATAAACATGAACTCAAAGCCAAAGTTACTAA
The DNA here is from genome assembly GCA_947095525.1 of Trisateles emortualis. Lineage (NCBI taxonomy): Eukaryota > Metazoa > Arthropoda > Insecta > Lepidoptera > Erebidae > Trisateles > Trisateles emortualis. The sequence goes on from OX352756.1 coordinate 1,595,360, forward strand.
ATGGCTATTAAATCAAGATTATCTAAGTACGGAAACACTACTTAAATACATCGTATAACCCCCCCACACACACACACACACAAACACACACTCACACACACACACACACACACACACACACACACACACACACACACACACACACACACACACACACACACACACACACACACACACACACACACACACACACACTCACACACACTCACACACACACACACGCGCACGCACTGTACATACACAACGTATGATACTACTAAAATAGTATAACCAATAATTGCAGGATTGATACAGGTTATAATTACCCAACTTATGATTGGTCGAACACTATCTCTTAGGATACAGGTTTTACCTAGTCTAAGAGGCAGGGTTTTTCAGTTATTGTGCATAGATGTACCTTACCTTGAACAATAAAAATTGTATTGCATTATGGATATGTCGCCTCATACTTGTGTACCTGTGTTATCTATGTAATTTTGGTTCAATAAATAAATAATAATAATAATAATAATACGCCCTTCTACCGGACAAAAAAGAAATTACCTACCACAGATTATTTTCATTGATTAAGGCCAATTTAGGAATTGAAATAAATAAATTCAAATGTGATTTTGAAGCAGCGTTGATTAACGGGTTCAAAACGGTATTTCCAAATGGAGTGGTTAGTGGGTGCTATTTTCACTACAATCGAGCAATTTGGAAGAAGGCAAGAGAAGTAAAGTTGACAGAATCCAGAGTTGGTAAAAGAATAACAAGAATGACAGCAAATTTGCCTCTCGTGCCTTTAGAAAAAATGAAAGACGCATGGTTTTCTATAATAGAAATATCCCCTAAAACGATTGCAATGGAAAAATTCATACTATATTTCAACAAGCAATGGCTGAATTCCGCCGCTATGATTAATTGTGCAGCACATCGGCACCGCACTAATAACAGTGTAGAAGCATGGCATCAGAGATTAAATGTCAGGGTGCCACACAAAGCCACTTTGATTTCATTTATATATTTATTAAAAAAGGAGGCAAGACTTGTAGACAACAGAATTAAAAACTTTTATTTTGAAAAACGACACAGAAAACGAAGCGATATTATGTTTGACAAACATTATAGGGAAGAACTGAACAGTTTAAATGAGGGTCACTTAACAATTACCGAATTTTTAAATAACATAGGATTATTGAAATATAATATAAGGCTTAAACACAATGCTTAAGTCTTTATATTTCATTTGCATATTCTTTTAAATAAATAGATTAAATTAATGAACTGTTTTAATGAACTGTTTTTTTAAACCGATTTTTTTTAATCGGACTGTCACGTCTTTGTCGAGTTCTTAAAATAGATTCTTATGGCGAAAATTTTTTTCTAGGACTGTACCTTCGATGACATAAGCTTTTTTAGACATTCTGGGACTAAGGCAAATTGCGTTTATAACATATTGAGAAGTAGACGTAAGCAGTATTAGTCATTTTAATGATTGCGACAATTAGCGTTTGCGACATTCATCGCCCGACCCGATTTATTTATGGATGCCGAATTTTGGCCAATTGTAGTTGCGTACCGTCGTTTTGTTGAATTTAGAAACAAAACCGACTTGCGGGTTAGTGAGATAATTACACACAACACAACATGACAACAACCAAGCTAATTACATTTAATTGTAAAAACGTTGTTAGGTCAGTAGACTGTATACGGAAACTCTGTCGAGAAGTTGATTTGATAGCGCTGCAGGAGACATGGCTGCTGCCACATGACCTGTCTTTTTTGGGTACTATAGATGACAACTTTGCTTATACGGGCACTTCGGCAGTGGATACCTCGGTTGGAGTGCTTAGGGGGCGACCTCACGGAGGAGTTGCCCTCCTCTGGCGAAAAAGTGCGTTCCCTGCTGTGTCAGTGATCAGCTGCAATAGTGTGCGTCTTGCAGCTGTTAAGGTAACACTTAGTGATCGGTCTTTCGTCGTATTTTCAGTGTACATGCCTACTGATGGTAGTGAGAATTTACTGGAATTCACAGAGTGCTTAAGCGAGATTAACGCGGTGGTTGAAAATAATAGTGTCGAGTCCGTTTTTATTCTTGGTGATTTTAACGCTCACCCGGGTGAACTGTTTGCTAACGAGCTACTGTCGTTCTGTGCGGAGCAGTTATGGTCGTGCGTCGATATGAACACACTTACGGCGGACACCTATACATATGTAAGTGACGCACACGGGTGCCTGCGCTGGCTCGATCACTGCGTAGCTACTAGTGCCGCGTTACCCGCTATTCTCAATGTGTCGGTATTGTATGACTCATATTGGTCGGACCACTTACCTGTTATGTTAGAATGTAAGTTTAATAACATTAAAATGCGCACTATGTCGAAGCAGTATGCACATGTAAACAAAGTTATCTGGGGTGAACGTGTCGCGGAACAAATTGATAAATATCACGATTATTGTCATTCAGAACTAAAACAAATTGATTTTCCAAGCGAATTTAGTCAGTGTGCAGACATGATGTGTAATAATTCCTGCAACTTGTCTTTGTTGGATGAAATGTACAATAACATCGAACGTATACTTGTGAATGCTGCTGAATACAGTTATTATCATAAAAATGTAACTAAGCGTAGGCATGTGACTGGATGGAATAAATATGTTCGCGACGCTCACGAGAGGGCGCGACTTTGTTATAAGCTCTGGTTAACATCTGGTAAGCCCACTTCTGGCCCGATTTTTAATGATATGAGCGAATCCAGAAAAATCTTCAAAAGTAAATTAAAGTGGTGTCAAACAAATCAAAACCAAATTAAAATGGATATAATTGCTAAACACCACTTAAACAAAGATTTTTGCAAATTCTGGAAATCAACAAACAAATTAAATCATAGGCCGAGCCTTCCTGTGAGTGTCGAAGGTGTACATGACGAGGGTAGTATTGCGAACCTGTTCCGGCAGCATTTTAGGGTACAATCACCCCTAAACAATGAGCCGCAGTTGCCTGCGCCCGAATCTGGGACCGTCTGTTCCGCGCGAAGCGTCTCGTTTACCGCGAAACAGATTCCTTATACAATTAAGTACATGGTTAGAGGAAAATCGCCGGGACATGACGGGCTCAGCATCGAGCACCTGCAGCATGCTGGGATACATTTGCCACGAGTCTTAGGTATGTTTTTAAATTTATGCCTAGGTCATTCTTATTTACCAGAAAAGCTGATGCGTACAACTGTTGTACCGATCATCAAAAATAAAACGGGTGATTCGTCTGTGCTATCAAATTATAGACCTATCTCTTTAGCGACGATAATTGCTAAAGTGCTGGACAGTCTGCTTGTAGGCCAGCTTGATAAACATCTAAAAATAAACGATGCTCAATTCGGGTTTCGGCCCGGTTTATCTACAGAGAGTGCTATCCTTAGCCTTAAGCAGACTGTGCAGTACTATACAGCAAGAAAGACACCAGTTTTTGCGTGTTACCTAGATTTGTCAAAAGCTTTTGATCTAGTATCATATAATGTGCTATGGGCCAAACTGCAGCATGAGACGTATGTACCCCGGGAGGTAATAGGTTTATTTAAATTTTGGTACGCTAATCAACTGAACCGTGTCAGATGGGCAAACTCATTTTCCACTGAGTACAGGCTAGAGTGTGGGGTGAGGCAGGGGGGGCTGTCCTCGCCCACGTTGTTTAACCTGTATATGAATGATCTGATCGATGAGCTTAGCAGAACAGGAGTCGGCTGCCATATTGATGGTATATGTATTAATAATATTAGTTATGCAGACGATATGGTTCTGCTGAGCCCATCGATCAGGGCATTAAGGAATCTGATTAACGTGTGTGAATCGTACGCTGAGACCCATGGGCTCAAGTATAATGCACTAAAGAGCGAACTAATAGTATTTAAAGCAGGCAATAAATGCTATAATACAATTCCATCAATAATGTTGAGCGGCAGACCTTTAAAAAGGGTTGCAAAATTTAAATATCTGGGTCATTGGGTCTCAGAGGATTTAAAAGATAACTCTGATATAGAGCGGGAGCGCAGGTCACTGGCAGTTAGATGTGAGATGTTGGCCCACAGGTTTGCACGTTGTACGGCTCAGGTTAAGGTGACGCTTTTCAAAGCCTACTGCCAATCTTTTTACACGTGCAGCCTGTGGGTAAACTTTACGCAAAAAGCATATAGTGGCCTGCGCACACAATATAACAATACGTTCCGGGTGTTGTTGGGGCTGCCGCGTTTTTGTAGCGCGTCCGGCATGTTTGCCGACGCGAACGTTGATAGCTTCTCGGCCATCATGCGCAAGAGATGCGCATCTTTGCTACGACGTGTTCGTGACAGCCCCAACACCATTCTTAGAACGTGGGCGGATAGGTGGGACTCTCCGATCTTGGGGCGGTGGATACGACTGCACGCAGTTAAATAGACATTCCCCAGGATCGGCGTGCCTCACATTACTTAGATTTAATTAATAAATGTTACTAACACTAGTTTATAAGTTTATATTGTTACTAACAACTATGGATCTTATTCTGAAAATAAATGTTTATTATTATTTATTATTATTATTACCACTTCTTCCGCAAAATTTTATTCAGGAGGGATGGACGTCTATCGTTGACAATGCTCCAGATCACATTTAAAAATTTCATAAAATATTTCCTTCGCCAATGGCATCCAATTTTGTCACAAATAAGCTGTGCACACGAGAAACATCGGACTACGAATTCGCTGGAAGGTTGGCATAGACGACTGAATTCACGAGTCAGAAAAACACCAAATATATTTTATTTTATTAAGCGTTTGCAGAAGGAATCAAAATACTACGACTTTAAAATTAAATCAACATTATTTCATGGGTTAAAAAAAAACCGCAGACGAGTAGACATATTCTTTGACAAAAAATTTAAAAGACTTTTAACCAAATTGGAAAATGGCAATTTGACAACCATCAATTTCTTGAGGAAAGTGATTCTTTTCAAACTCATTTATTGAGCTAAGATATTTTATTAGATTAAATTAGATTTTATTTTAAGCAAGAAGTATACCTATAATAAATGTACATAAATAAATAAATTCATTTATAGTGACTACAATCACTTTCCTCAAGAAATTGATGGTTGTCAAATAATATAATGTTGATTAAATTTTAAAGCCGTTTTTAAGTCGTAGTATTTTGATTCCTTCTGCATTTGCAAAATATGTTGTCATTTGTTGGTTTCCTAATAAATAATTTACAAAAAAACACGGAGATTTAATTGAGTTTAGTTAGCGATCTATATTACGGTAGACACGATCTGCGATATGGTATCGTACACTATATTTTATATAACGGATCAAACACACCCCTGCTCAAAATACTTTTGCTCACCAGTTATTTTGATAGTACCTATAGTCTTTATGATATTCTAGTCAATTTGATAGTATAGTCTTTATGATATTCTAGTCATTTTGATAGTATAGTCTTTATGATATTCTGGTCATTTTGATATTTTCGTCATTTCGATACTATGGTAATTTTGAATAATTGGACAATTTAACACCTTAGATATTTTGTATACAAAGACATTATGACACCTTAGACATTTTACTACTCTAGACCAGATGCCCCAGAAGGGATTGCATTACATACATCTCGTATAATTAATTGGATAGTCGACTCTCCTAATCGAAAACTCGACCATAAAGTCCTTACTGAAGTTCCTGTTATCATATATCTGCAACAAATACAAAATATGTTATTAACAATATTTATACCCGACTTCAAATACATACATAATCTTTTGCAGTGTTTTATACCACCAAGTTATATTCTAAATAAAAGATTATAGATTTATTGAACCTAGCTGTGTCTAATTAACTCATTTTTCATGTAATTCTTTTTTAAATAATATTTTTTATTTCAGCATTAGAATGCAAGAAATCGTGGATAAACTTGAGGGAAGCTTATCGCAGAGCTTTAAAAAAACAAAAAACAAAAAGTGGTCAAGGTGCCTCTTTTTGCAAGGAATGGATATTCGAAGAAGAAATGAGTTTTTTAAAGCCATATTTTAAAGAAAGGCCATCTCTAACGTCAGTATCGGATAACGAAGAATATGATACTATCAACGATAGCAGCTTTAGTTTGGATGATATAAATGAATTTATGTCCACTGATAATCCAAATCCTAAATTCTTTTCAAACATAATTAAAGCAAATTAAAAGCAGAGAAAAGATGACACTAGTTCTGCATCGAGTCAACTACTAAAATTTTTATTGGAAGAAAAACAGAAGCCTGAAGACGAAGACGATATACGTCCACTTATAATCGGGCGACGCTGAAAACGAAAATATTTAACTTAGTTTCTGAGGCAGAAATCCAAGAAATTCAACAGCAAAACTATTACTATAATAGTGGATCTGCTGGACCCTCTGGCTACAATACAGGTTTATATTCCTCTGCCTATAGGGGGAAGTCCCGTAACGCCGGACGGCACCTACCGCCGGACAGTCGTACTATCTTAGCAAGTAAAAAACTGTTCGATTCGAACTACTAGTGAGAGGGGCGCGGGGCGTGCATAGCTACAGGATCACGCGCCGCAGCTCGCCAGTGACGCGCAAGGCCGCAGCGGGAGAGGGTGTGTGTTGTTTTTGGCGGGAACACGCGGCGTCACGTAAGATCTACGTAAGTAGTTCTGGCATATTTTTGCATTTATATTTTAATGGTAATCGATAATTGAAGTAGCATTTGATTATTATCAGTAAACCGATAGAATTTTATTTGATTTTTGAAACTATTTCGCTATGTACCATATTGCCTGTCCCTTAGTACCGGACACTAAGTCGTCCCCTAGTACTGGACAGTGATTTCTTTTTTATTTCTTGTAACAGTTAACGTAATTTAATTTATTTATTTATTTTTCTTTTAAGGCATAGACAAAAGAAGTGAAACGAAATGGAAAACAAGAAAAAGAAAGGATCGTGGGAGCCACAGAGCTTGCAAACAGCTATTGATAAGGTTTTGTCCCAGGAAATGAGTGTAAGACAAGCTGCAATGGTTTATCAAGTTCCTAAAAGCGCTTTACAAGACAAGCTTAAAGCATTAAAACGTGGAGACGAAGTGTCGATGAAGCCAAAGTTGGGTAGGTTCACTAACACCTTCTCAGAACAGTATGAACAAGTCTTGGTAGAACACGTCAAAGATTTATCTAACAGATGTATGCCGCTCATGAAAAAAGAGTTATTGAAGTTAGCCTACGACTTAGCTGAAGAAATGAAGATTCCTCATCGTTTTAATAAGGAGAAAGGAAGTGCTGGTAAACATTTTTACTACGACTTCATGCGAAGGCATTCTGACATTTCGCTGAGAACACCAGAATCGACAAGCATGATGCGCGCTGTTGGATTTAATAAATCACAAGTCGATTTATTTTACGATAATCTTGAAAGACTGATGACACAATACAAATTCCCACCCTCAAGAATTTACAACTTTGACGAAACTGGTGTCAGTTGCGTACACAAGCACCACAAAGTCCTCGCCCCAAAATCTATCCGTCAGGTTGGAAAGCTCACGTCTGCAGAAAGGGGCAAAAACATCACAGTTTTGTTCTGTATGAGTGCTAACGGTCACTACATACCGCCATTTTATGTCTTCCCGAGGCAAAGGATGAACGAAAGGCTTATGATTAATGCTCCTGCTGAGAGCGAAGGCGTAGCTCAGCCAAAAGGGTGGATGAACCGTAACTGTTTTCTGCAATATCTAAGAATATTTGTCAAACACACGCAACCGACCAAAGAAAACCCCGTACTGCTTCTGCTGGATGGCCATTGCAGCCACAAGACACTGGCGGTGATCAACTTTTGCAGAGATCATCACATTCACTTGTTGAGTTCACCACCACACACTACCCACAAGCTCCAGCCTCTGGACAGGACTTTCATGAAGCCATTTAAAGATGCTTACAACCAGCGATGTGATGTGTGGATGAGAACAAATGCTGGATCTCGTATAACGGACTACGATATTGCTGGTTTGGTTAAAGAAGCATTTACAAAAGTAGCTCGACTGGACATTGCAGTGTCTGGATTCAAATGCACGGGAATCTATCCATTCGACCGACATATATTTTCTGATCTGGATTATCTGGCTGCCGATATGACCAATATACCACAAGAACAAATAGAAACTCCATCAAACGCACAAAACACTGGAGAAGCTGTTGTGTTGTCAAACTCAGTCATAGAACAGCCAGGAACCTCATTAAGCACACTGATCATTGAAGGAGATTCAGCTGCTGTCGGTGCATCAGCTTTGATCTGTCATGCTAACATACCTAGTAATATAGTTGAAGACGAATTTTTGGAAGAACCTACACAATCCGTTAGCGATCCTATAGCCACAAGCCCCATACCTTCAACAAGTTCTGCTCCAGATCTTGTTCAGTTAATCCATAAATTATCACCATTGCCTGACGCTGCAAAAAAACGAACTGCAGCTCGAAAAAGGAAATGTGAACGAAGTGAAATTCTAACGTCATCACCATACAAAAAAGTAGTAGAAGAAAAAGAAAACGAAAAAGAAAATATCGAGAAAAACAAAAAGAAGGAAATAGGATCTAAGTTTAAAGTAGCGATTGAAGGCAATGTAAAACAAACCAAAGGAAAGAGAATAGAGAAAGGAAAACAAGCTAAAGGCGTGAAGTCTAAAGGAAAAAATGGAGATAAAGCTAAGAAAGTAGAACTACAAGAGCAAACATCTAATGCAGACACAACAATTTGTGTAGTTTGCTTAGAAGACTATATAGAAGACTGGATCCAATGCTCATCGTGTCTTGGGTGGGCACATGAAGCATGTGCAGACGTTCCAGAGTGTGGAGACGGCTACATATGCGATCGATGCAGACTCTTCTGAAATGTCCGGTGCTAGGGGTATGGCACAAACACCCGTCCGGTACTAGGTGCCACATTTTAAAATTATATTTTTTGTCACCAAAGTTTGATTAATGGTATTAATTATGTTATTATATAAGTAGTGTTTTTCTTCGTGATATCTTGTCGAATAAACGATAGTACATAATAAAATAAGTATTTGGGCATATGAAAATAAATGAAGAATTTTTCCTCATCGTCAATCAAATGTCTAATGTCAGTATTCCCCTTCTGCTAGTCTTTCTCTCAACATATTATGCACCAATATCTTCTTTTCCTTTTATTTTCCTGTTCTTCATCGAGAGCAATAGCGATTATTGCTAGTTCGCGCAATGTAAACCGAGACATTATGTAAACGTGCAAGCCCTAAGCGTGTTTAATTTTAAATGCCATAGATAAATTGGACCGATTTAAGCAAAAATGCTCCAACCCACAACCTTGACAATTTCGAGATTTTGTGACCTATGCTATGCAAATAAGGTATATTTTAACATATCAAAGACTCGTCATTCTATCTTAATAATATTGGCGAAAATCCATATGATCCAAGCCACAGCTATCATGTCGAAGATCAATTTTTAAAATGCATAAGTGTTTCAAGCTATTTGAATCATTATTGCAATGTCTTGAGTTGTCCTCTCATGTAATAATTTATTTTTGCTATAATGATTCATACTACTTGGAACAATTATGCTTTTTAAACAACATACAAAATATTACAAAAAAATATTGTTTAAATGTTTCAAAAGTCATGAATCATTTTAACTCATTTAAAAATAACATTCGATTACATAACTTTATAGATTCAGACCACATGAAATATAGAAATACGTAATATTTTATTCTTAAACAACGATTCACGGTTTAATAAGTATAAAATTATCATTAATATTCCATCTTGGCGATAAATACTAAACAAAATATTATTTTTATATCGAAAACTTTAGTTAAATAGGTATTTATTTATTTAAACCGTGTATTTTATTATTGCAGTTTATTATAATTGTAATAAAATTGTATGTTTTGTAAGAAAATTTATTATTTTTCTTAGGATAATGTGGTTAAGTAGACAATCTTAACGAAGATCATTTATGCAAATTTCTAAATGAACCTATTAGACCCGCTTAAGTTTTGCTAAAAAGATTCAAGAGACGTGGATCGTTTTTGAAAAATTTTAAGCGCAGTGAAAAATTATTACAGCGTTTTACAAAAACGATTCAACGTCCCTTGAATCTTTTTTGCAATATTGTTTTGCACACACTTTCTTTATTTAAATTTTTACGTAAATGAACCTGAGAGCTTGAATCATTATTGCGGTTTTGAAAAAAAACATATTAAACTTTAAGTTAATACACAAAAAGGATCCACTCGAGATTTATTGCAATTCCCTACTTAATTTATATAATAATATATTTATTACATAATTATTAATAACTGGCAAACTGCGTGGCTCGACCGCGTCACTCGCGGTCGCGGTCGGATTATACCTACATGAGCTGCACGTGCCGCGCGAACCGCGCTGCGGGGAGGGTAGCGGGCGGAGAGGGGAGCCGGCCTAGTCAGTTCGATTGATCTCGTCTATTGAAACGTTGTGATATTATTGCTGTGCAATAAAAAATAAATAAAACATAAGTGTACCTTCTCATTGTTTTGATTTTGTTTAATTGTGTTTGTAAGTAGATAATTAATTGAGGTTTTTAACAAAAGTTTACTCTTAAACTTACAAAATATGAATCGAAAAGATTCAATATTGAAAAGTGTTCGTGAAAAAACAGTTGCAGAACGACAAGAAGATGTTGGTAAGTAATTATTATCATTGTAGGAATGGTAATTGATTAATATTTCGAGTAGATAATATACGATTGCTTTTTTGTCGTGAACTGAACGGCTTGGTACTTGCTAAGTTTTGTCAAAGATACCGCCAAAAATCAAAATGCATCGACGTCGGCTATGTATTTACCTACTATTACTTTAGTAAATTAAATTGTTTCTGTTGCATAATAACTTATTTGGATTATGTTTTTTATGAAAATAACAATATTTAAGGATTACATTATCAACATATCTCCGGAAGAACTTTTATTTAAGTATCTACATATTTTTGTCAACTAAATAACGTACTCTTTGGCTCTATGGCCTGGCTTGCTACCTTTGGTAGATACCTTCAAATAAAGGCAAAGTTGAACTCACTAACTTACTACCTAATATTTGTTTTTTTCATGTTTTGCCACAAATAGAAGATAACCGGTCGCTCCAAAATTATTCACATCTTTCTAAGAGATGTAAGAGGAGTGATAATATGATAAGAATGGTTCAGAAAGACTATTGCAGTGACAACTTTCGTCAAGCGGCTCAAAGTAAGTTAGGTAAGTACCTACACAAATTTTAATAATAAAAACTAGGTAAATTTTATCTATTTATTTCCTCCTCCTGCTTTGGTGGCTCGATGGTACTATGTACGGCCTGCTAGGTTGCTGGTTCGATCCCCGGGTCGGGTAAAAGACATTGATACTTATTAGGGTTTACGTGACCCGTCAAAATGTTGAATAGGTAAAACGTAAAGTACTTTAGTAAGAGTAAAATAGTTTACAGCCCCTTATTGTTTCAGGTGATGAAAATCAACAATCTTGTACGTCATCGCCAATCAGAGAAATGTCTCCTGAAACGGAAAAATTGTTCAACATTTTGTCAAAAGAGCTGTTTGAAGAGCCTAATGACCCTTTTGTTGAACGATGCCCTAAAGATCCACTTCAAGGAACTAGTAATATTACAGATAGTTCACCAAAATGTACCACAGTAGTTCAACACCTTGATTACAGTCAAGGTAGACAAGAAATATATATAGAAGAAAGTGATGATGAGGAATCAGACTCTTGTTTACAGCCAGATTGCACGAACAAAGAACAAGCATCTTGTATTTTAAAAAGTGATAATGAAGAAACTCATTCTATCAAATCGCCAGCCGACGTAAGCCAAATGGTTTCTGGTGAAGTTTTTGAAAAGTCAATAACTGAAGGTAAACGGTCACATTATGATCCTAAGACAGTAAAATGTTTGCTATACTAAACTGCAACTAACTAACCTGTTCATTTTATTGTATATCTTTCAGATAATGAAAGCGTTACTAGCCCCACGCTTCTTTCTAATTTTTCAATTCCTCCACCTTCATATTCCCCGTTGACTCCATTGAGGCTTATGCACACTCAATTAATGAATACAATTACTGAAGAACCATCCCCACAGACATCAGAAGGTAAACCAAAAAATAATAATTACATATCATATAACAGTGATGACAGCGTAAAAGATCCAGATTTTATTGCATCAGATACGACAGATTCAGAAAGTGACACTGCTTGTGATGAAAGAAGCATCATAACTTCAGAAGCATTAATCCATTCTGCAGAAAAGAGAACTAAAAAAGTAAAATCAACAGAGAGACTTAATATTGAAGAAGACAGAAACAAAGATAATATAGAAGAAAGTGTAAAAGAATGTGTAACAAGAACAAACACTGAAGTAAGTAAGGAAGCAGAAACACAAATTAATTACGTACAAGAAATTGCAAACGATATTGTATGTACTTCAGATAATGTACTAGAAAACGAATATGAAGGTCGTAAAAAGAGAGGAAGAAAACTAAAACAAAAATATAATCGTCAGGAAACTAAAGAAAGAAAGTACAAAAATTTACCTTACCAAACTAAAAAAAAAGGATGTGCCATCAAAAAAATTCATTGACTTTAAATGTTCATGCAAAAACGATTGTGCTAATTTAATGTCAAAAGAAGATAGGGAACGAGAATTTCATAAATTCGTACATCTTGGATCATACGCAGCACAACTTTTATACATAGCATCTAACGTTACAGAAAGCAAAAAGAAACGAAGTTACGTTACATTAAGTTTCCCGTCAAAGAGAAAACCTCGACAATTTGTTCGCGTGTATAAACTTAGCAATATACCAGTTTGTCGAGACATGTTTTGTGGAACGCTACAAATATCACCCCAAAAAGTTACTGTTAGTCTTAGGAAAAATCGCAACGACCGAGAAATAAAAGACAGAAGAGGAGAAAGAGCAGGTGGATGGAATAAAACGCCACAAAGACATATTGAGCTTATCATTGATGTTATCAGAAGGTTACCTAAATACGAGTCACATTATTGTAGGGAAAAGAACAGTCATGTTTTATATTTGCAGCCAGGAATGACAGTACCAAAAATTTACGAACTATTTAAAATAGAATTTGAAAAAGAATTTGGTAAAGACGAAAAATGTCCATCCTTCAATATTGTAAGAAAAGTTTTCGTACAAAATTTCAATTTGAGATGCAAGAGTCTTAAAAAAGACACATGTAACAAATGTGATCTTTACCGAATTGCGTTAAAAAATTCTACTACCACAACTGAAAAAGAAAATGCCCAAAGACAACAAGAAGAACACCAAAAAATTGCGGAAGATTTAAGGAAGAAGATGAAGGAAGATTTTGGACAGGCTAAAACTTGTGAAGAAACTGAATGTTTGACTTACGATTTAGAAAAAACGTTACCCTTACCTAGAATACCGACCAATATAGTTTTCTATAAAAGGCAGTTATGGGTCTACAACTGTGGTATACACTCGGCTTCCAACGATGTTGGGAATTGTTATGTTTGGGCTGAAGGCGAGGCAGGTAGAGGGGCTCAAGAAGTGGGTTCATGTTTGAGAAAATATATTAAGTGCTTGCTAAGCCCTACAGTAAAAGAATGTGGAGTGACTGTTGCGGAGGTCAAAATAGAAATATAAAAATTGTTTTAATTTTGAAGGCTATTTTAAATAGACACCCCACCTTAGAGACAATCAGCTTTCGATACCTAGAATCAGGACACACATTTCTGCCCAACGACAACGATTTCGCTAAAATTGAGACTCGACTTAAGCAATATGAAAGGATATATTCCGTGAATGATTATATTGCCATAATGAAACAATGTAAAAACAAAAACCCTTTACAGGTTCATAAAATGGAAAGTTGTGATTTTGTTGGATCTCATATTCTAGAAAAGAAAATAACTAATAGAAAAACATTTAATGATAAGAGTAAAGTAAACTGGCTTAAAACAAAAGAAATATTAATAAAAAAACAGGCTCCACATTCTTTGTTCATGAGATCTACCTTTGATGAAAACTATAAAGAACTCAATATAAAAAAGAAATTTAAAGGTGTTGAGTTTGATATTGTAGAAGAAGATTTGCAAGAATTATGGCCATCAGGAAAACTGATTAATAAAAAAAAGTTAAATGATTTGAAATCATTATTCCATCTTATACCAAATGATTGCATCGATTACTACAAAACCCTGAGGGGAGACGATACAGTAACAGATGATATAGATGGTTTTTGTGTTGAACCAGACTTTGATTTAGATGAGGAGTAGGGTATTTTTTGTATTTTTTTAATAAAACAAGAATAATAAACATTTTTTCAGTGTCTATTTTTGTCTCATTTTGAATCACTTTTGCATTTTGCTTTCTGCAACCTACAAAGTTAATTCCATACAAAATGTATTTTGTAAAAATGATCCCGGAGCATATTTTCGTTAATATCATCTAAATTATTACAATATATTCAATAAATTCATGTATGTGAAATAGTTAAGTTCGTATAAAATTACATAAAATTAAAAAAAACTAAATTTAGCATTACAAAGCCTGAGAAAAACTGAAATGAATTTTAAAGTCAAATATCTCAAAATAAGGTTTGTGTGGATTGAATCATTTTTGCTTAAATCGGTCCAATTGTTCGCGGTGACAGCAAGCTTATACCCCGCGGTTGGCGCGTGGACTGCGAGCTTGCACCTGGCGGCCGGCGCGCGGACAGCGATCTTGCAATTTGAGTACGACGCGTAGTTAGCGCGCTGGCAGCTAGCCGTAGCCTAAATTCGAGACGACGCCGTGCTGCAGCTGTGCAGTTGCGGTGCCGTTTAACGTCTAGCACTTTTGCAACGTTTTTAATTGATTATTTAGAAAGACATTGTATTCCACATCAGTTACCAATTGTTATTTACTCCGACGGGTGCACATACCAGAATCGTAATTGTGTGCTGGCAAATGCACTGCTCCTTTTGAGCAAGAAACATAACGTAATCATTACGCAAAAATTTTTAGAACCAGGTCACACTCAGATGGAGTGTGACTCGGTTCACAGTGCTGTTGAGCGAAAAATCAAAAATCAGGAAATACATTTGCCCAGTGATTATGTCACGATTACTAAAGAGGCACGAAGCACTAACCCTTATGAAGCAATTAATGTAGATCATGAATTTGTTAAAGATAATCTTTACCCGACCTGAAAATATGCTTTATAAAAGTATTCGACCAGGCCGCAGAGCTGGCGATCCACAGGTTGTAGATATCAGAGTAATAAAGTACAATACTATGACAATCGAAGTTAAACTGGGTTTTGACGAACAGTGGATTCCTTTACCGAACAGACCTAGGTTACTAGCTTCGGAAGCAATCTATCCTCCACTACATACTAACAAAATTCCAATTGAAGTAACGAAGTACAACCACCTGCAACAACTAAAAGCAGTAATACCTAAAGATTGCCATAATTTTTATGACACTTTGCCATTTGTTTGAACCATTTGGTTAATTTAATAAAACATAATTTTAGAGACAACATAGTTGTCCCAACATCATCTTGCTGCCCTTGTCCGATTTTACTTGCGGTCGACATAACATTTTTTTTCATCCATTGTATTTGTTCCAATAACATTGATTATAGACTGATTATTCTCTTTTCTTTTAATTAAGTCTCAAGAGCAATGTAGCCATTTTTATGTTCCATTAGATATTTGATTGTAATAATTAATATGAGAATAACATTTTCTAACAATCTGTAACATTTTTGAAGTTAATTAAAAATTATTCTATGAAAATCACGCCTTTTCTTTAAAATATTATAGAATTTCCTTACTGGAAATATCTTCTTTCTTTGCTATTATAATGTATATTTTCAAAGCCTAGTTTGCAATATCACCTATCTACGTCTAAATCAAAAAGTTGATTGTATATACACTAGTCGCACATAGCCCCCTGTACCCGCTTCTTATTTAATATATATCCAATAACAGTATTTTTCATACCTTACGATTAAAATAAATAAAACGTTTTTTTCGTTTCCTGTAAAATCATGTTCTGGTAGATAAAGGTTCTTGTCACTTCATCGTCGTTATGTACAAAGTGCAAAAATTACAAATTGGTGCATGAGTCAATGCCACTTCCTTGTAATTGTGATGACTGTGTTGACCAGGCTCAAAAAGTAATAAAAAGAACAAAAAGAATTCGAGAAGAGACTTTAAAAATAGCGGAAGAACGATGTGAACAGAGCGAAGGAAAGGATTCAATTTACACAGTCGACATGCAAAAAGCCATACAAATGCCATCGCTAACAACAAAAGAGTTTTATTTTTCCCGCAAACTCGTGCTTTTCAATGAATCGTTTGTCCCACCAGGCAAAAATAAGACTGCAGTTTGTATTCTTTGACACGAAGGTGAAAGCGGCACAAAAGCATATAATGTGGCCACAACTTACGTTTTTTTTCTGAGAAATTACTGTCGTGATCAAAAACATGTTTACTTTTTTCATGACAACTGCAATGCACAGAATAAAAACAAAATCCTTATCTCAGCTTTAGTACGATGGATCAATGATAAGATGACTGAAATTGAAACAGTAACGTTGGAGTATTTTGAGAGTGGTCACACCTTTATGGCTGCAGACACTGTGCATGCAGCTATCACTAAGAAATTTAAAAAGGTTGGAGAAATCTACGATTTTGATGATTTTGTACACAACATAAAGACGTCGCGAAAAAACAAAGTTACTGTACTTACTCATAAAGATATGATCATCTTTTCGAATGATTCAAAGCCAGCATTCCCCAAAGGTTTTAATATTCATAATTTGAAAGTGATAGAATTTAGAAGGGGGCATGTTTCCATGTTTGCCAAGAATAACTATGATGGTGATTTTAAGAAAATACATTTCTTGAAAAGAAAGGTCGCTCAAAACATTTTAGATGAAATTGCAAATGGCAAAACCGATCTTCTCCATTCATTGCCGAGAGAAAATAGTGCTAGGGGCATAAGTGAAGTAAAAAAAAAAGAATTGTTATAGCTGTGCAAGTCTATGCCTCCTACAAGATCAGTATTTTATGGAAATCTTGTAGTATCTTCTGTTCCTGATCTTGACGAACACAACAACGAAGAAAACTATTAGTATACACTGAAATATTAGTAGGTAGTTAGTCATCGTTGTTCAATTTTCAAAATTTTGTTTTATTTAACGCCCAATAAACTGATTTTGATTATTAATTTATATAAGACATTATTGTCAAATTTTTCTATAGTTTTAAAATTTGTCAGACTGATTTCAATTAATGAATCAGTCATTCATAGATTAAAAACATAATTAGGTATGTTGACTTCATTTGTTTAGAAGTTTTAAATGTTAAGTTTTTTACGTATTTTCAAGTTCCTACATGAAACTGTTAGACTGATTCTGTTGCCATTTTATAATGTAAGTAAGTAAGACTTTGTTAATTTTAAATATATTTTTTTAGCTATTGAGATACTTGTTTTTTTTTTAGTTTATCTAATAAAAACTCCCATTGTAACTTTCAATGATACTGTTTTAAGAAGTCAAAACATTGTATGTCTACAATACAGTGTATTGTCGTAACAATTTCTCTCTTCGCTTCTGACCACTATAACGGCAATACAAGTTATGTATGATAATTCATTGTGTATATTTTACATGTATATCAAACAATGGGGGATTGATAAGTTATAAAATTATCTTAAATTTGATACCAAACACTAAGTACATTCCCAAGTAAATTTTGGAATAAACTTCAAAAAACTGTTTGGCTGATTTTCTCAAAATCAATGTTTTATAGTTTACTGTATTGGATTTATACGGTACTATTGACAAGTTTGTTCTGCAATCAAATCGCTCTGCTTTGTGGAAAAACTGCTCTGATCTTAAGATAACTGCTGCTGAAATGCGATGCTATTCTTATTTCCTTTTTTTTTCATATATCAAGTGCCTCATATTTTAATAGTGCCTTTAAGATTTAAATATTTTAATCTTTTTCAATAATTTAAATCTTTATTCGTTGAATAGTGCATTTATCCAGGAAGGCTATAGGCTACATAACATCACGCTATGATCAATAGGAGCGGAGCAGTAGTGAGATATGTTGCAAAATGGGGGAAAATATTCCAATTTCCCACGCGGACGAAGTAGCGGGCGACCCCTAGTTAATAATAAGCTCTATTGGATTGCATACACAATTCTTGAATGGCATGACATTATTATATATCAGTAAAGGTTCTTTGTACGTTAAAAGTCGGCCCCGAATGTTAACAGTCATTAGATCACGACAGAAGCCTAGATATGTGCGATAGAAATAACTCTGTCACCAGGTTGGCCACTAACCAAACGATGAGAAGTATCAGTAAAGGTAGCAGACAACTGGAGAAGGTCAGCTCTGGACCCAGTGCTGTGCGAATCCTTGTCCCTATGTCCAGCAGTGGACGTCTCTCGGCCGATATGATGATTATTATTTTCTTTATTACAGATAATGTTAATAATTATCAACACAAATATAGTATTTATTTTAAAACAAAATACTTTTGAATTTTATTTTATTTAACAACTAAAGCAATAGGGAACAGATTAATGTCGAGGAAGACTTTACAAACATACAATTGACAGACACAAAGTACACCCAGACTTATAATTTTTTTTTTGTCATGTTTGGGAATCCAACCCGGTGTCGGTGGTGAAGTGACCACCTTAACACCACACAACCGAACTAGCGCACAAGTGTGTGCACACTATTTTATAGCCCGTTGGGACGGCAATCCATCAGGACCGGAGAAATAAGACGCAGGACCATCAACTTTATATACCTTGCAAGGCACAAATACTCAATATTGCCAAGTCAAGTCACCCATCATTGAACCGACCGCAATAATATTGCTTAACCGTGCAGATCTATCCATCTGCTTAGCAACGAGACACTTAAATCACTAAAAATACGATCGCGACAAATCGACCTACCAAAACAAAAAACATGCAGTCTTTGGGGACTGTCGACACAAGTGAAAACTAAGTAACTTGTGAATTGTATCGTCGAGCTATTACATTATTATTTTTCAATATGGAGTCACCCAAAAAGTACCCAACGACGTCTAAACAAGTTTTCACTTCAAAACAGTACAAGTTGTACCAAACGAACGAATAAGTAGACAATAAGTTTACCACAATATATAAGTCCGCAACTTTTGATAATATTTCAACATTTTCTTCTATTTTTACTTTTTAACCAAAAATTCATTTATTTTTATTAAAATAATAATAAAATAATATCTGACATGTCTTTAGAATTTCTAAGACATTTCTTGCTAATTGTATTATAACTACAATTTTTTTATTACGTTCAATTTAAAATTTATTAACTTGATAATGTGATAAATTATTGATTCATGAGCTATTTTTAAATTTATTCTTTATTAATATCTGTATATATATATAAACTATCACAGCTCGTGTCACAGTGTTTGTTAGAAACCCTCTCCGAAACAGCTTGACCGATTTTTATGTTTTTTTAGCATTAAGTGACAAGGGTAATCCAACCCAAACACTTTTTATTTTAATTTTTTACTAGCCTATATTGTCCCACTGCTGAGCAAAGGCCTCCCCCATTGACTTCCATTCCATTTATTTTAATTGTGGTACAAAAAAAAAAATCATGGCATTTGTCATAAAAAAATACATACAACTCAAAATTTTCACCCTTCCACCACCAACCCCTATTTTGGAATAGCGATATTACTATTTTTATTTTATATGGCAAAACAACGTTTGCCGGGTTAGCTCGTACATAATGATACATATAATTGTTTTAAATTCTGTAAATTGTTTAATATTATAGTAATTAATATTGTTTTATTTATTATTATTTCTAATTTTGTTATAGTTTGTTTGTTTAAATTATTTACCATAATTTTTAACATACCTAATTTAAAATTATTTGACATTTAACCTGTTGACGTCACATATTTACAAATTTATACAATTGCTTTTTTTATTTGACATTGATATTTTTACTTGACATTTAATTTATTTATTACCATTGTTTTAACATAATTTTTATGATAAATTTTCTTTTTTTTTAAATAACATTGGAATCTTTAGAAGAATATTGTTGAAAGACAACTCCCGCACTAGAGACTAAGCCCTGTGGAGCGGGGGACTTTACAAACATACAATTCACACCCAAACATTTGTCCAGTGTAGAAATCAATTCCACAACCTCTGAAAGGGTTACAAACCAAAAGAACATGTTTTAATCTTTTAAATTTTATTAAATTTTGCCTAAACTCAATTCCCTCAATCTCATAGTCCAATGGTAATCCACCACTTCCATATAGAGATTAGGTGTAACACTTTACACTCGGTCTTGATGTATCTTTAGATAATGGTCATCCATGTTAAGTCTGACCTTGGTCCAACTAGGTATAATATAATAGTGTTTATATTATCTTATCTGGACCAGTGTGAGAAGTAAGCTGGTGAGCCTTACGGTGAGCGAGAAAAAGGGACAGAGCTACAAATGCTATATAGCTTTGTTTCTCTTTCTCGTTCCAACAACTCAAGTTTTATCACGTTATGATAGCCCCCTGGTCTTGAAGTAGTAAGGTGTTCTGAAGTCTTCTCTCTGAAATAATAAGAAAATATAAAATTAAATCATGTTTTTTTTAAAGAAAACTTTTGCACTCAGGCACATGCCCTGTGTCACGGGGAACTTCACAAACAATTAACGGAGACAAGTACACACAGACTCGGCACAACCAATTTCGTCACTCAAATTTTTGTCCTGTGTGGGGATCGAATCCACTACTCACTGTGCTGTATTAAATGCGAGGCAACCACTTAAGCGACCTTGTCCATCCGTTGCCCGCAACCTTTACCAGGTCGTCGATCCACCTTGCGGTCGGCTCAGGATCGAGAGTTGTGGAAATCCTTAGGGGAGGCCTATGTCCAGCAGTGGACTTCTTTAGGCTGAGATGATGATGAACCACTTAAGCCACTGAATCAGCCGTGCAGTCAAGTTGACACAATATTACTTAATTAGGAATCCCTATAAAAGCTTTAAAAAAAATTAACTATTTATTTACCTTGTGAACATCATTATCATCTTGGCCACATGATGTCCACTGTTGGAAGTAGGCCTCCGTCTAAAGCCTATCTTGAGCTCGAGTGCACCCAGACCTTCCTCGCAGCTCTGATCAGCTCAAATGTCCTGGCTGTACAACTAGTTAAGTTTTACAGGGTGTGTGTCTACACTTGGCCACTCAGGTGACCCCTTGTGTGGGAATTTCTTGTTGACTGTGCTGTGTCCTGTTAGGATGCCCACTATTGCCATGAGGTTTGACCTGTATTCTGAGATGCATGGTACTGCTTTCTTGGTTTGCCTGCAGCTTTCATTGTTTTCCCATTTTACTTTGTGCAGTTGCGTCGTCCATTCCTTAGGCCAGGCCAGAGCCTGACTGTGCAGTATGTGGACTATCAGCTGTACATCTAGTGGTGGATCATCCCATGCCGCGTCTCAGTTTGCATAACAGCTCCATTGTTATCTGAAAAAATACATTATATATATGTAATATTACAACATAGCAGTGGTAGCCAAGTGGGAAAGTCACCAACTTGAATATATGAGGGTTATTGAAGGGGTATTTTTAACAAATAAGTATAACCCCGTGAATGTGTTCAAATAGACTTTTCATTGGACTATGATCTTCCCACACCCTCACAACCACTCACTACTTTACTAATTACTAAAGTCAACTAACATTTAAAAATAAAACCTTAGGAGGCCTATGTCCAGCAGTGGACTTTGTTTGGCTGATGATGACCACCAACATAACATATTTGTTAATATTAATCTAACGAACTTGTACTCTGTATCTGTGCCATGCCTGACTGTGGTTCACCCAATGATACATGTTACACTACTTTACTGAGTGGCATTCAGTTTTGTTTCTATATTTCAAGTATGAATGTGATAAATAATATTCAAAATAATGTTACAAAAAAAGAGAGTGATAGATGAAATAAAGCTGCTTATATAGTTACTATTATTGATGGTAACAATTTCCACTCACTAGTGTGATATCTACATCGTTGTGAACAAAATAAATGATAATCATTGATGCCAAGCCTGATTTATACGCTCATATACGTACATTACGTTTTAAATTGCAATAGTAATCAAATTCAGGAAGGTCTTATTAATTACCTAATACCAGCGATCGTGTAAACGACGTTAACACTTAACCATCAACGGTCACTCAAAGAAAAGAACAGGTAAATCTGATAAATTGTAACAAAATTTAACTCAACGACAAGGACATTATGACAAATGATAAACGTAAACCGGAAGAGAGAGACCATAGACCATAGTACTCTGACTGGGCGTAAGACCATAGAGTATATAATTCGCGAAAACCAATAATAAAGTAAGTTCGCGAAACATCAGATAAAAATAAACTAACAATGAATTTCGCTATCAGAGGTATTTTCAGGATTATTATTAGAATATAAATATAGGAAAGAAACTGACTCTTAATTTTTCTGTCAGCAAATGAAAGTTTTGTTTCGTTATTCGCGGCTTTGATTAACTTTTTTTTACTGAAATATTCTACGCTGTTTGAAAAAGTACTTTAAAATGTTGATTTTTTAATGAAAAAAACCATTTAAAAAATACTTAAGCAAAATAAATACGCTTTCTTGCCACTAAATTACATTAAAGTTTAAACTTTTTTTACGCCCGCGGAAATGCTGACCGCCATATTCCGACGTATTAATTGTAGTTTCCTAATTCTAAATTATAGTTTACTAAAAAAAACCGAGTGGTGTTGTGGGACACCAGATAGGAGACCATTATTATAAAAAATATTAATTTTAAGTACTATTCGAGATATAAAGAAAATAATTATTCGGGTATACATTTTTATTATGATTTTTTTATCGATAAAAATACTTCACAGAAATATCTACACAATTTAATTTTATTCTCATTGATTTATAAAAATATATACAACCATAATTGAGCCATTTGAGGTCGAACAAACTGTATCGTGAGATATATAAGCGTCTAGTAGAGTCATCTCACGATACTAACGCTGGCCTTTACTTGGGTCAACATAATATTATCCTTGCAATCTAGTGTGGATATGTGGCCAGTCTTTTGGGCACCTTTCCCCAGAACTGCGACCTCAATCAGATATTTTATTCTTAGATTTACCTTTAAATACAGTATCTGATTGTTTGAAAGTACGCTAGGTTAGGTAACTTTAATTTTAATAACTATTCATATAAATATCTTATGAAATAAATGTCAGATTACATTATAATAAAATAACTATAATTAATTTAATTTTAATAAGGTATTATTTGACCTTTAATTTATTATTTACTTACTGTACTCTTAGATCAAAAACCTCCTTACACAAATCCGACGTATTATTATTGGCTGTTGAGAATTCGCCATTGAAATAATCTTACGTTTTTTTTACATTACGGACGTTTTTTGCCGGCTAGAAACCCCATAAGGAACTTCGATCCAATAAATTTATTTTCTGTAATCCTGTACCCTTATCACGAACATTCCACACTATCGTAAAGTATTCGTATCGAGTTTACTACACGAAAACGGATTCGATACTATTACTTTAATCATCCGTAGCACGAACGCTTAAATTTTACTCTCGTGAACTCGATACTATAGTAAAATAATGCCAAGTATACAATATCAATTTGAACGAATGAAAACGAATGACACGTTTAAAAATTGCTATTATTAAATTCATCAAAACATTAACTGTGCTTAAAAAGTAACAAAATGTAAATATAATGTTACAAACTTGTGTAATATGTAAAGTTGAATTATTATTTACTTTGAATTACAATATTATAATTAAATACATTAATTTTCAAAAAAGCTTTAAGCTTATCAATTTCTAAACGTCGCCATTTTGTTCAAATTTGAAGTTATGTTTGACTGTTGAATGTGACTTTTTACGCGCGGAATTCGTCGTATTTCCAAATATGTTAAAATATTGTTATAATTGTTAACAAAACAATTAAATAGTGAATAAAAGTAATAAAACGTTGTCTGAAACAATCAAGGAATTCAGAATTTATCTTACCTTTAACTGAATTTAACAAATGGATACCACTGGGCTACTAAAAAGTGGAAGGAATTTACCAACAGCCAAGGAGAATCTCGGAGTGAATAAAAGTGGCGGGAAGTAAGTTACATTTTATATAAATTGATTCACACTAAAAGGTACACTACACTGCACGTTTATTTTCACTTGTTCGAATGTTGTGTGCATAATTACTTTACTTCATTTGCTTTGCAAGGTGTCGTGTAATAGTGATAACCCAACATAATGATAGAGGAAAGACTAAAACTCTAAATAAATAAAACAGTTGGAATTGCTTTGCCTGAATTTGGTTTTAGCATGCTTTGTGCAAATTTTATAACAGCAAAATGGATATAGATATAACTATAATATATTATTTGCTGTTTTGCTTATGTATACAAATTGCCATATTTTTTTGGAAATACTATTACCTAATAATATGATAGTTCATTTTCACATTGTTCAAGAACTTATAACAGACACACTACC
The DNA here is from genome assembly GCA_947095525.1 of Trisateles emortualis. Taxonomy (NCBI): domain Eukaryota; kingdom Metazoa; phylum Arthropoda; class Insecta; order Lepidoptera; family Erebidae; genus Trisateles; species Trisateles emortualis. Next base: position 1,620,015 of record OX352756.1, read on the forward strand.
TCTAAAGGGGACTCTAATCAATATTTTATTTGTAATACCACCTGCAAAAGAGGGTCTTAGGGAGTATGCAACATTGATTAGTAAGTTGATATATTATATTTTACCTACTCACTGTATAATATAGTCCTGAGACACACACGTCTGACCTTATTGTATATGCACAAGAAATTCAGAAACTGCATAAAATATCCACAATATTTTCACCACTACTAAGTGATACAATAATATATGTTACTAAGATAATACCCATTCATGTGTGTGTTGTTATACCAACCTTTACAACTCTTGCATATAATGGCCTACCTATAGATTACTATAGAATATAATTTATGCAACTAATTTTTTTTTTCTTGTTCTTTCAGGCGATGAATACCCCATGATACTCCAGGTTACAGCAAGAATTAAGGACTACTACAGCCAATGATGAGTCCCATCATACCACCAAAGCCCAAATCAGTACTGAGACAGTAGGCTGTCTTAACAAAAGCATTATAGAGTCACTACCACTGTGAAAGGTCATGGTTCTTTACATTACTACTCTGAGTTGTGAGAAATGGGGTGGAATACTATATGTCATTATTGTTGGTTGAAATGTTAATTATTGTTATTTAGTACCTATCCTATATGTATACTTTTATAATAAATATTTTTTAATTGTCATGTGGTTGCAACTTATTTATTACCTTACAATAATAAAATTAGATAGGTAGAAAACTTTATATGTTGGTAGGTATATGAGATTAACATTTTTGTTACAATATTCATTAAGTAGGTGCCTATATTAAGTTACACTATTAACAGGTACGGCTACAAGCAATAAAAATATTAATAACTAGTGGCCTGTCCCAACATTGCATCGGTAAACAATTATTTACCTAGTTCTCTAAGGGGTTCCTTTTTTTTTCTAATACAATTTCTCAGTGATAATGTAGCATTAATTAGTGAAAAAAAACATTACATTCGGTCGCATAGTTATTAAATTAAGGAATTCATTACAAACCTATAAATTCATTTTTTCTTTTTATAATATTAGTATAAACATGGTAAAAAGAGGTAAATAAGTACTATAACACAACATACCTATTAATATTTAAATAACAACACTAGCTAGGTACAATGATAACATAATATTTGATGTCTTTACAATACTTTACATCAAATATAATAATACTAGCTGTTGCCCGTGGCTCCGCACGCGTGGATGTCGGTTATCGCTGCAAAAAGTAGCCTATGTGTTATTCCAGACCATAATCTATCTGTGTGCCAATTTTCATCCAGATCCGTTCAGTAGTTTTTACGTGAAAGAGTAAGAAACACCCATCCATTCTTACAAAGTTTCACATTTATAATATTAGTAAGGATTATGTTATTATTGTAATTAACTAGTGTTATTTAATTATTAAGAGGTATGTTGTGTACAAAATAAAATACCTTTTTAAAGTTAAAGTTATATTTTTAGCCTAACTTTGCTTTGCTTTGCATAAAGCAAAGTAAGGCTAAAAATATAACTTTAAAAAAGTATTTTATTTTGTAGTTGTAATAAATAATAGTATCTATGCCACAGAACGATTTTTGTTTGGTCATAAAAACAATATTATACTTAATTCACTAATATAACGCACGGCTAACTACCTTTCGATAGCATTGTCACCTCAAAAATGTCCGTGAGAGCACTTGCGAGTTTCTCGATAGCCAGCTATCGAGAAATTCGATACTATACGTCAAAAAAAATGTTCGTGCTACCGTTTTCCAGAGTTTCATTCAATTTTACTACTCGATAACTATACGATTACTATACGAAATGTCACTTTAGTGTTCGTGCTACCATTTTTTAGTTCCAAATACGCCCACGGAGCGCTGATCAAGTTTCCATACAAAAGTTTACTATTACTATTCGAATACGTTACTATAACGATACTTCAAAAATGTTCGTGATAAGGGTACTGATCTTTTTTTATACCACTCGATTGGCAAACAGGCATACTGCCCGCCTGATGTTATGCAGTTACCACAGCCTAATTGTAGCTTGCAATAACGTAGTTTTTTTATAATCTACTAAAATTTGCCGTTAAATTATCTACTATTTTTTAAGATTAGGGTTGGCAACACTGCTTTATTGCGATCTATGGCTTTAAAAATGTCTTTTCACTTTTTCACTCTTTTGTTTTCTTGTCTACGCCGTCAACGGCTACTTACTACGGCATCGGGCATATTTATTTAGGCTGCCAGCATCCATAATTGATGGATTATAATTTATTCTTTCTCTTTATTTTAGCTAAAGAAGAGAAAAGAGCAATAAAGGCAATGGCTTGGGGACTGGATATATTAATATCAGGGATTCTCGGGAAGAAAGTGTAAGTAGCGAAACACCCCGTCTTTTTATTTAAAATATCATTCTATTGTGTTGTCCACTACCGTGAATAAAGCACCTTGAAAAATTTGCATTTTCTATGATTAAACGTAAATTTGCTCTTTTCCATGCATTTATATCAGTCTTTCTTCGTAAAATATGTAGTATTATGTAGGTATGATTGATTCTCCGATCTCGACGGCTAGATTGATGTAAGCAAACTCAATAATGGCGGATATCTTTTGTTTTGTTAGTGCCGGGAGCGCGGATAGTACCAGCACCAGCTACAGTCTACCTCCATGAAGCACTAGCAATACGGAACATCTGCCAGGTGAGTCTTTTTTATACAATTTTTAAAGTCTTTCATAAATAAGAATGTCTTTACATTTGTATAGATTGAAGATGTCATGAGTGGTTTGTCTGGGTGTTACTTGTGTCCATGAATTGTATGTCTGTAAAGTCCACCGCGACGGGACTTGTTTATACAAGTTGTCTTTTAAATAAAGGAAAAAAATCAAAAGGCAGCCTCTATCACATTGACATAATTAATATAATTGATATTTCCTATAATTATGCTAAACATTTATTTCATAAGATATTTACATGAATAGTAACACCTAAACTCTACTTATAAACTTATAAAGAAAATATCTAATGGAGTCTCAGTTCTGAGGAAAGGTGCCTAAGAGACTGGCCACATTGCCACGCTGGATCGCAAGGCATAATACATTCACCCAAGTAAAGGCCGTCTATACAGCAAACTCGTGATACAGTTTGTTGACACTAGGACCTCATGGTCCTACGGTTACGACCTCTAATGGCTCAAAAATGTAGGTCTCATTTGTATGTAGGTTTGCTATTATTCCTTTACTATTTATCCCGTGTGTAGTTCTGTGTGCTCCTGTAATGGTGAAGCTCTGGTGCTATATCACTATGTAACTGATTGTTCACCATTGTATTGGTGAGGTATATTAGACTGTATGTTTGTTACTACCTATGTGGCAAACTACCTTATGGCCCACCTGCTGATGTTAAGCAGTTACCATAGCCTGTGGATGTCTGCAACACCAGAGGTATCATATAAGTGTTGGCAACTGTGTTTTAACTTGATGCTATGATTTGATTGAGTAACAATCACCTTGTATAGATGATTGTTACTCAATCAAATCCATCCAAACATCTATTAATATAAACAAAAATATAATATGTTAATGTTCTTATATTTTCAGAATGGCATACTGATGGCAGTATCATCATCTTCAGCCCATCACAGTCCACAGCTGGACGCAGGCCTCTCAAGTGTACATCCACACTCGGCTCAGACATTAGTTTCTCGCATCCAGCTGCTTCCAGTCACTTTGCGAAGATCATTACTTTGACTATGCGTTTCTACAAGTGCCAGTCTTAAGCGGCCTGCAAATACTACTGTTAAAAAATACTTGATGGGAAATGTTATTAAGAAAGTAACTCAGTCTATGATGCCTTTTTATGACTAAATGGCTGAATGGATTGTTATGAAATTTTGTCAAGGGTATAGATAGTATCCCGACTAGATAGAGTAGGAAGCAGCTGATCTGACTGTCAACTACGCACAGCGAAAGCAAGAAGTACAGAGGAAAACGAAAGAGAAAATTGAAAACTGATCTGTTTGTCCAGTGATTATGACCCTGACTGCTAAGCGGGAGGTTGCTTACTCAATTCCCTGGACAGAACTTAATAATGAATCATCATGAAATGTTGTTCCAAGTCCGGGTGTAATTTGTATCTGTTTGAAAAGTTCCTGCAACACAAAACTTGTGGGTCTTGTTTTTTTACTTGTTTATATTGTGATTATTTATGTAAGAGTCAGCACTGAAATATATACATATGTTTTGTTTTGTTTTATTTTGATCTGCGATCAGTGCTTAACTATGTGCAGATGTTTTGCATGGTATATTGTCTAGTGGAGGGTGCCCTCCAGCGAGGACATCTACTCCTTATTTGGGTCATTGGATCAATTACCTGTAGTATGTAATTGTAATGTCCTTTCTTTTTAAACATTTAGCATGGCTTTGGTTGGTCAGTTCGGCTGCAAGTTCATTTGGATGATTCTTTAGCCGGGCTGGGTATCGTTTAGTGGTTATCATGATTTCTTTCTTTACGGTGTTGATTTTTAGGGTTGGTTTATATATCACTCGTCAGTTTCCTTAATCCGCCAGTTTCTCTAACCAGTCAGTTTTACGTCCTGTTCCCTGGCAACCCCATTGTTTATTTTCCTGTTTATAAATTATGAATACAGTTGTACGACATGTGTACAGTCGGCGCCAAATTCATATAAGCGTCTATAGTATTCAAAATCTGAAGTACACAAATTCAAATTCATATACGTAATTAGAATTGTCACATAGTTATAGGCACCCAAACTGTTCAAAATATCTTAGCAATATAGTTTCCAATATTATGTTTACAACCAAGGAGTTTATTATTATGTTGGCGGACACATCGTTCAATGGTATCTATGCATTTGCAGTAGTCAAAAGTATCTATCTGCCAAGTTCTATGTTTCTCCTTAATGATTTTTTTCTCTTTCATTTTGTGCATGACTTCATTGACGTGTTTTGTTTGGAATAAATTTATATATTGGTGTCTATATTAGTATTTAACCCTTAAATGCATAGATTTTTTATTTTTTTTCAAAAAAATATATATTAATTTATCTAAAAAAGAAATATAGAAAGCAGATATGTACATGCTTTAATAAATGTTAGTTTAATACCTATGTTACGTACCTAACTTATAGTATAGATTATTTTGTTAACAGGATAACAAGGTTCTTAAGAAAAAACATTCATGCTCACAAAATCTCATGAAAAACGAATTGGATTTGCATTTCAATAAATATACCCAAATAGCTATTGAAAAGGATGAACTTACAATGCCTGCAATATACAAATAAGCAACTATTTCATTAAAAGATTCTGGCTTAGACCTTATATGTAACATGCCCTCGTTTGATAGCGTAAAAACAAGACTATACTATAACCGGAACAAAGCAAGTGGAATCACTAAAATATCACATAAAAACCCAATAGATGTAGAAGTACCTCTTCAGTATAAGACATTTCTGCTAGCGGATTACAGCGATAGTGATCGTATTTTATTATTTGCCAATAATACAGGTAGGCAACATTTGAATGAAAATACAGTTGAAGACTTTTTGTGCGATGGTACATTTAAAAGTTGTGCCAAACCTTTCTATCAAGTTTTCGTTGTCTGTGGAGATTTAGGAAGCACTGTAAATACCACAAATATTGTTCCACTAATATATGCGTTACTACCCAATAAGAAATTGAAAACTTATCAAATTGTATTTGAGTTACTAAAGGCCATGTTTCCTAACTGGCACCCAAAATCTTTTAAATCAGACTACGAAGAAGCAATTATGAAGGCAATAAAAAACGTTTATCCCGATTTAATTTTAAAAGGGTGCTATTACCATTTCCGGAAGTGTATTTGGAAAAAGGGGAAGGATCTGGGTTTGATTTCGGACAAACTAAACAAAAGAATTATATCTCTTTGTGCAGCTTTACCTTTATTACCAGTTAATTCTGTTAAAGAAGGCTTGAAATATATAACCAACGGAGCACCGAAACAATGTGAAGCGTTCATAACATATATGCAGTCGTTTTGGTTCAAAAGTGAACCATTTATTAAAACTTGGTCAGTATTCGGTGAGAAACACCGTTCTACTAATTTCGTGGAGGGTTGGAACCATGGGCTAAATAATGCAATAGGGAATCGGAACGTCAATCTCCTCAAACTATTGAAAGTTCTTCAGAACGATGCGCATTATTATACAATACATGGTGTGCAAGTTCTAAATAACCGTTCGCCCAAAAAGAGACAAAAAAAAACAATTTTAAATGATGAGTTCATACAAACCTGTCAGATGGAATTGACGACCGCAGTTATTACCGTGGGACATTTTTTGGAAAAAGTAAAATAAGTTAAGTTTGAGGAATAATACTAAATAAATTTTATTTCAAAAGTAAAATAAGTTAAGTTTGAGGAATAATACTAAATAAATTTTATTTCAAAAGTAAAATAAGTTAAGTTTGAGGAATAATACTAAATAAATTTTATTTCAAAAGTAAAATAAGTTAAGTTTGAGGAATAATACTAAATAAATTTTATTTCAAAAGTAAAATAAGTTAAGTTTGAGGAATAATACTAAATAAATTTTATTTTATACATAATTTTTCTTTTTTAAAAAAAGGTGGTTGGTTACCACTACACATTCCTAACTGACCACCCATGTGGACAGCAGGTGGTTTGTTAGGAATGAAATTCCTAACCGATCACCTCGGTGGATGGATTGAATGGTCCGTTGGTAATAAAGGTTGCATACGTGACTACTTTTTATATGGACGTGACGGGATTTTTTTAAAATATCGTTTACGTTGGAGGTCGTGGGTTCGATTCCCACCAAGGATAATTCTTTGTGTGACCCATATTGAATTGTTCTGAGTCTGGGTGTATTTTCTATGTATAATAAGTATCTATTTACAAAAAAAAAAAGTAGTTTATAAAAAAGTAGTCTAGTACCCATAACACAAGCCTGCATATAAGAGCTTAATTTGGGACTAGATGGCGTTGGTGTGATTGTGGTAGAATATTATTATTATTATTCTAGTACCCATAATACAAGCCTAGTTGCTTAGTTTGAAACTAGATGGCGTTATGTGAATGTGGTATAATATTATATTATTATTATACTTAATCGAGCAGTTATATTTTGTTTTTATTGCATTCTCTTAAAAAATATTTTATTGCATTTTTCAGAACAATGGATCAGCCATCAACATCTAGAGCGGATGATTTAATAGAAATAGAAGATTTATTGGCGACTATGCAGTCCCCAAGAGATATTATTATACGAGATGAGATGCGGTTGACAGATAATGAAATCTATGGGATTCTATCTACAGATCAAGTTATGCTAGAAGATGATTGGTTAGATTTAGCTGAAGAAGAAGTGGTTACAATTGCACATGAAGAAGTGGTAATGGTGGAACACGAGGAACATCTGGAGGTAAATGACACACCTTGGATACCAGGAAATCCTGCAGTAATTAATGTATTGCCATTTACTGGTAACCCTGGTGTAGTGTATGCGCTAAAGCATACATACGCTGTCTCGTGTGTACCTGTATTGGCTGTATTGGTTAACTAAACGTCACTGTGACAGTTGCACAAAAGCGCGGCAAAGGGTAAGCCACGGGCGGGTATGTGAACTGGGTGAGTGAGCTTTAAAACCGATTACCAAGTACAGGGCATTGTCGAGCCAGTGTGATAACGTGAGTAAACAACGAACACTACAAGTGGCGACGAGGTAAAGGTAATATATTTTACAAAAATCACAAGGAAGGGAAACACTCGATGTTGGTAAGTTGGTACCTCCGTGCAATGGAGGCTAGTTACAAATATTTCCGTGAAAATTAATCAAAGTACTGTTTTGTATCTACAACTAATATTTCGTAATGATCTATTTAGTAAAATATGGCAGATTTAACAAATTAATTACTATACTATGTGTACATAGGTACTTAGTTGACAATCTATTATTTATTACGCATCTGTCCTAACACTTATCAACTTTAGATTAACAAAAACTCATAATATGTAGGTTATTAAAATCATTGTAAAGTTATAACCCATGTAAACATAAGGAATTCATGATGATATACCTATGTATTATATTATCTAGTTTTGTATCATTGGGCCCAATTATTGCCCTGACTAGCCAGAAAACATTCAGGACTCCGAAATGATCTTAACTCACACATACATACGTATAGAAATAGCTGTTTGTGTTGTTAGTAGATGTTCCTAGATACATTTATAAACTTATAAACTTTGTGTTATTTCCATAGCTGCAGTAAGGCTGCAGTAATGTAATTATAATTGTAAAATAAAATATAAAATGATTCAGTATTTGTTCAAAAGCTCAATAGAATACCACTATATATCACACCATACCATAAAATATTACAAATATAATATTTTATACATTTAGTTACTCATTAATAACCTCTAATTACATAGGTATTAAAGTTCAAATAACAGAAGAGTCACAGTATTAAGTTAATTCATAAAAATAGCAGCCTGGAACAGACCACTCTAAGCTTCAGCTGTTTACAAATTGTATTAATTTTGTATCAATTTATGCATGGTTTCAAACATGTTGTATATATATGTGATGTATTCAATCACATTTATGCACACAAAACAAACAGTAACATCACACATAGTAACAATTTAATGGATAGAAGCTGAGGTCAGCTTAGAGTTGAGTTGAGTATTTAAAACTTATTATACACAAGAATTGATGTTTAAAGGCGGACTTTATGCCATAGGTATGCTCTACCAACCAGTTCAAGGTGGTGCAGAGATGTTGCAAGGTGGGTGCATATGAAATGGTTTTCTAGAGATAATAAAATGTGGAAAAGACAATATATATAACATAATATGATACTAATACTTAGGTAATTTATGTTTTCAATATACCTAAATAATTGTTAGAAACTTGTTTGGTGACATTGCTAACATTATTGTTTTTTTCCTATTGTTATTATAGTACTGAATGTTTCTTATACCACAATAAATAAATAAATAAGTAATTATTATTGTGGTTTAGGTACAGAAAACTAACTTAATCATGCAAAATAAAGATACATAGGAGAGGACTGTAGCTATTTAGAAAATATATAGATTAATTGCGCTGTGTACCAAACAGTATATTATAAGGAAAAACAAAGATACATTTGGTTTCTTTGAAACATGACTGCATACATTATAGGTGAAATGAAAGTAAAAGTGTCAATGAAGTAAATATTAAATTGCTTACTACCTATATACCTACTTACTAAAATTATTAACCACCAATTTAAGTTATTGAACTGGAATTGAATTAATATAAATTGGAACTGAAATAATATACTTAATGATAATAAAATCTGTCTAATAAATAAATTATTTATTTGGGAGTTAACATTTAACAATACCAAACTGTAGCAGTTGTCAGTGGTAATGTTTAATTCATTTGTTAATAGAGCCATAGGTGCATTTCTCTAAGATTGATTATTGGGTGGGTTATTATTTTTTAAACATAGACACAGAATACTTAATAGTTTAAGTACAGAAGGTTTACTTAGCAAAACTATTTAAATAAATAGCAACTTTGCTCCCACACAATAGAGCACAATTCAGCTCCCCGGGCTAACTAACCTACATTTTTATTCACCTACAAGTTGCCTCTCTTTCTATCGCGTATTTCTTATTTCTGATGACATTAGGGTTGTCACTTAGAGATCAATTTTGATCTGAAGTACCTGTTTTGTTTAGACACTTACTTTTGTAAACAAGTGACTTTTCAAATAAATCTGGCATGTAGGGTTAGAATGTATGAACTTAGTATTATTAGTAAGTAGATCAGATCACCTATCCTAAGAAATAGGCACAGGAACAGCATGTGGCATACTATAAATATCTATAAAGTGTAAGTGTAAACTATCTTGATTTGGTGTTAAATAAAGGACTGACACAAATGATACCAGACACTTGGTCTCCATCATTTATTTTCGGGTAGGTATATAGATGCCGCACTAGCGCGCGTACACTGGTGCCGTCAACAGTGGCTAAGTGGCTTTATTTTAATTATCACTAGCTTATCTTTCTTTCTTATCTTAGCTTATCTTTCTTTGTTGCGGTGGTGGCCGAGTGGGAAAGTAACCGACTTGCACGCAAGAGGTGCGAGTTCGATCCCGGGCAGTACCAATGTTAATTTCACTTTGTGGAGTTTATATGTACTAATCAAATGATTCGCCATCTGCTAACGGTGAAGGAAAACATCGTGAGGAAACCCAAATGTCTTAAAAGAAATTCTAAAGACATGTCTGATTCACCAACCCGCATTAGGCCAGCGTGTGTGAATTAAGGCCTAAATAAACCCTCTCTCTCTCTCTCTAGAGGAGAGGAGACTCGTGCCCAGCAGTGGGACATATATGGGTTGCTGTTGCTGTTCTTTATTATATTATTGACTACGTAAAACCAGAAATACCTGTAGATAATGTTTTTTTAATAATGTCGTGCAAAAAAAAAAAAAAAAAACCTAAGGTTATAATCCTTGTCATTATTTAAGCAGCCGAATACTATAGTATATCTTTAAAAAAGTAATGACCAAGTGCTGCACGGCGCGCGGCAGCGCTGTAGTGTGCGTAAAGAAGGTAGGTACCTACGCAGGTTCTTTGAAATTAAATTGCCTTGATTTTAAATTAGATTTGTTATTATAATCGACTTAATTGTGAAAAATAGAAAAATAGTGTAAAAATAGTGTAGTGCTTTTGTTTTGCCTAATAAAATTATTCGGCCATGCAACAAAAACATGTAGGTAGGGAGGGTTGACTACCGCCATTAAATTGGAGAACAGTCGGGAAGCTCAAATGAATGCCAGGGTTGACTACCGCCATTAAATTGGAAAACAGTCGGGCAGTTCAAATGAATGCCAGGGTTGACTACCGCCATTAAATTGGAAAACAGTCGGGCAGTTCAAATGAATGCCAGGGTTGACTACCGCCATTAAATTGGAAAACAGTCGGGCAGTTCAAATGAATGCCAGGGTTGACTACCGCCATTAAATTGGAAAACAGTCGGGCAGTTCAAATGAATGCCAGGGTTGACTACCGCCATTAAATTGGAAAACAGTCGGGCAGTTCAAATGAATGCCAGGGTTGACTACCGCCATTAAATTGGAAAAACAGTCGGGCAGTTCAAATGAGTGACAGGGTTGACTACCGCCATTAAATCGGAAAACAGTCGGGCAGTTCAAATGAATGCCAGGGTCGACTACCGCCATTAAATTGAGAACAGTCGGGCAGAATTATCTGGTAAGTAGCTTGTTATTGTTAAAATTACCTATTAAATAATAATAATATTTTTTATTGTTCTCTCACATAGACATTACAGAAAATTTAAGAAGTAGAATATTTTATAACACCAAAGGTCATTCCGACTCTGGAAGGGCCAAATTTAGATGGTGACGTCTTCTATTGGCTACAAATGAGAAAGAAAAAGATAACCGTGGAAAAAGTAGGGTGTTAATTAGTTTTAACCCAGTTTAAGACTGCGTGGACTAGTTCACCCGCGTGGCAGTCGAGGTAGATCTTAACAAAAGAGTTACAGAATTATATATAATCTAGACTCAGGGTAGGTTCCTTTGATAAAGGGTTCGTTGAGACCGGGCTAAGTGATATGCACACACACTTAATTGGCAAGGCGACTCACAGGTCAAAAAAAAAAAAAAAAAAAAAATGGTTATGTGCGTCGGTCAGTCGAGTCGTATTGTTTAATTGAATACATAACCAAAAAAGCAAGAGTTGAAGTGTGTGTGTTTTCCACGTGTCATCGCAGTTGTGTCAATCAAGCCTAACAAGACTAGACACAATGAAGGAATCAAAATCGAGATCTGTTAGATTAAAAATAAACTGCTGTACTACTCAACAATATAATATTACAGCCATTAGGGATATGTTGATAGAACTGCCTATAGGTGATAATGTACAACCAGTTAAATCACATATTATGCTTACCACATATAGCTCATTGAATTGATGCCGAAATGGATCTACAAGCCTACTATCTAATGTACATGTTCATAATGGTCGACTATAGTCTCTACAAAGAAGCCAAGGTCACTAAGACAGTGACCAGCTTTCAGATTACAAAATCACTCCAGCAGCGTGATATACTTTTGTTATATACAAGATAGAAAAAGGAAAAGAGGAGATAGGAGTGGAGCCACTTTATCGACCATAACTGAAAGAGATACAGTTGATGTCCAACACACAGGAATATAATCAATAAACTCATGGAGGATCACATAGCTCAGAACAAGTGTTGAGAATAAAAATTATGTTCATCTACAAAGAGAAAATGGATAAAGAAAAAGACCTGGTACAAGGAAGAGGCTAAGTAACGAAGAAGACATCTATGGATTGTTAAGTCTAATACTTTTATTTACTAATATTAACAATAGGTTAAGTACAACTAATTAGATTTTTAAATGAAAATATTTGCACTATTTATCAAATTAGAGAAACAAACACCTAATTAATAATACCAATTAATGATATGTTATTTTGGTACTGTACAACCTGACTGGCCAGTTGGTCTGCTGGTTGGCGACCGCGACTGCTGGGCCAGCAGTTCTGTGTCTGAAATTTATTTGTCTGTGATGTGTGATTGGAGGTGATTAGGGGTTTGCTTGATTTGGAGTTGGATGACCGTGTATGGGTGGTCCCTGGTTATCGTCATTATTACTTTGTGTGATAATGTGCTAACCACATGTTGAATAATATCATAATTATTATTTAGTATACCAGTCTCTTGTTTGTTCTTATTTTAAAACAAGGGAGGGATGTAGTGTATGCGCTAAAGCATACATACGCTGTCTCGTGTGTACCTGTATTGGCTGTATTGGTTAACTAAACGTCACTGTGACAGTTGCACAAAAGCGCGGCAAAGGGTAAGCCACGGGCGGGTATGTGAACTGGGTGAGTGAGCTTTAAAACCGATTACCAAGTACAGGGCATTGTCGAGCCAGTGTGATAACGTGAGTAAACAACGAACACTACACCTGGTATTAATCAAGAGATGGCACAGACGCAGGAGATGGATTATTTTAATTTAATATTTAATGATGATTTTTATAATTTGTTGTTGTCATGTACTAATGCAAATGGTGCTAAAATTCAAAGAAATTGCGGTCCTCGTGCTAGATTTAGAAGTTGGAAAGAAATTACATTAGAAGAATTTAAAACATTCCTTGGTTTAATTTTTTTAATGGGTATAATAAAATTAAACAGATTGACAGATTACTGGAAAAAACATTATTTATTTGATTTTTGTTTTTCGAATTATATGTCGAGGAATCGTTTTTTTATGATTTTAAGAGCACTAAATGTACAAGAGATCCCTGGAAATCAAAGTATTTATAAAGTAAAATCATTAATTGATGTATTCAACAAAACAATGGAAAATATTTATTACCCTACAAAAGAATTAACAATAGATGAATCTATGATTTTATGGACAGGCCGACTGCGGTTCCGCCAGTATTTAAAAAACAAAGCACATAAGTATGGCATTAAACTAATGTTATATATGTTAGCAGCTAATAATGGAATCTGCATGAAGATCCATGTTTATGCAGGCTCTCAAGACCAAGTGGTGGGAGGGAAAGACCACGTAAAAAAGGTAGTACGTCTTTTGATAGAAAATTACACAAACTGTGGACATTCTCTATATATTGATAATTACTACACTAGTGTAGATATAGCTGAGGAATTATTGAAAAAAAAAACGTATGTGACCGGTACATTACAATTTAATAAAAAAGGCAATCCTAAAAGTGTAATAAATGCAAAGTTACAGGCTAACGAATCATGTATAATGCACAATAATAATAATATTATAGTCACTAAATGGAAAGACAAAAGGGAGATTTGTTTATAAGCTCAGAGCACAAAAGTGACTACAAAGAAACCAGAAACAAATATGGAAATGTTGCTTATAAACCAAATGTCCAAATTAAATATAATAAATATATGAGAGGAGTGGACAGGCATGATCAAATGCTTAATTATTATTGTGCCGAACATAAAACATTGCGGTGGTACAAAAAAGTTATTATACATATAATTCAAATAAATCTTATCAACGCCTTTTACTTACACAATTTAAATAAAGATAAAAAGACAAGTTTGTATGATTTTAGATTAAAAATAATTGAAAATCTTTTGCCCAATAAACACAATACTAGAAGATCTTCATCAATTGTTAGGGTCCATTTGCCAGCACATCTTCCAAAGAGAAATGGAAGAACAGTTAGGAAAAGGTGTAGACAATGCTATAAGAATGAAAAAAAGAGAGTGGATGTTTTGTTTAGTTGCCCCGATTGTCCAGATTTTCCTGGCTTATGCCTGGAATGCTTTAGGGCATATCACAATTATTAAAATCTACTTATCTTACATAATGACATCCTAAACCTACATATCTGATTGAGATCAATTAAAAATATTGTTAATTTTAATCACAGCCATTTTTGATTGAAATTTATAATTATCTTTTTTTGTAATCATGGTAATCAATAAAAATGATTTTGTCTTGATCTTTGTCATTTATTTTTAACCTCCGACACAAAATCCAGATAAAAAAAACCCATACAAAAAGCAAAAAATAACCCTGAAATTAGAAACCTACGTAAGTACATATATTTTTTATAATTAAAATGTTGCGTCGTGGACCTCTCTTTACCTATAAAACACCACATAACTCAAACGATAATAAAAACTACAACAAAAATGTTAAAGTGTTACTACTAAATACACAACCATATTATTTAAAAATTTAGACGTGGATTTATATTTTCATGGTTATTTTTTCAAAGAGATTTTGTTTTGTCGGGGGATTTTTAAATTTTTAATGTTCAAACTCACGTATTGATCGAATTAATTTTTCATAGCACTCCAACCGCTTGTTCGCAGCCACATTTCTAAGTCTAAAAGCAAGCATTATACCCAAATCATGTTCAAACTGGGCGTAAATTGGAGGTAGTTCATTAGATGTATTCAGTTCGACGCTTAAATCTTTTGAAAATAATGCGCTAGCCCATTCATTGCTACCAACGCACCGTTTGCGTTGATCGAGATTACTACGTCATGCCACCAACGTACCATATGCGTTGAGTGTACTTTAGCACGTTTTTTGGCATTACATAAAAATGGTAGAAATTTATTTAAATATTTGGTAACATTCACGGTTAGAAACAATTTTTAAATGTGGAAACACTGTTTGTTTTTGCTTCGAACTGTGTCATTCTTGTTTTGGTAAGGAAAAAACGGTTGGCGCTGTGAAGGTCTGTTATAATTTCCGCAAAACTGCAGTTTAATTGATTGTTTATTGAATATTTTTGAATTGGGAGATAAAGGTAAGCAATATTCTTAATTTTATAATGTTTTTCTGCTGTTTCATCGTGTATTTTTATAATGAAATCACATGCACGGATACGGTGCGTTCATTGGCGTAGCAGTAAAGATCTTTTTCGGATGGTTTTATGCATAACAAATCACGCCAAAATGTATGCACGTATTTTTTAATCTATTATACATTAGTAGGGTTAAATTTACTAGGTAATCGTAATCTAAATAGATTTCAAGTAATAAATTACTTACATACCCACTAAATATTTTGCAAGCTGGCCGATATTTGACAAATTGAAAAATGTAAGATTAAATTATGAACCCACAGGATTTTTATTATAACTTATTTTACGTGGAATTACGGATTTTTTTATAATGCTAATCATCCGTAGGCCGAAATCTTTCTTTCTAATTTATATTTCTTCAAACAAAACTGCTCTCCGGTAATTCCATAGTTCGTGCGAACATTTAAAGATTCTGCTTATACCTACTAATATTTTGATTAAATCTATTATGAAACAGTTAGGTACTGGCTGTGTTAACCAGTCTGTTAAGCATGGTTTTTAATAAAGTATTCTAACTATTGCATGTAAATCAGAAATCCAGATTCTTTTCCAATGTACGAGTATGTTGTCTATTTGTAAGTACCTACTTTTTGGGTAGATGTACAGAAAATATTCGAATTAACTATCTACTATTTTCTATTTGTTACAGGTCATTTTCAGAGAATTACCAAGAATATACAAAGGTATACTTACTACTAGATCATTACGTTATCTACAATGGTAATCCTTCTTGACGTGGATGATTACTTCAAGCGAGAAGACTTCTATTCATATTGGCAACAAAATTTAAAATGGCCATGGCCAATAACGCATTTTATAAAACGTGACTTATTTTTTGGTTGTGGGCACAGTACAAATTTGTTTTTGCTGCAACATTTTATTTTTACCAATGAAGACGAAATGTTAAAAAAATTGTTTTTTAACAACTTTTTTTGGTGCATGATATGTAATTTTGCTGTCTATGAACACTATCCTGCCGATGAATGTTTTTTTTGTAACTAACTAATTGTGACCAAGTACTAAAATAAATGCATAATTAAATAATCAGCATTATATTTTAGATATTTTCCCGATGTGGCTCTCAAAATAGAAAAGTTTTTCTTTATGGCATGTTTTTTTCTGAACTGATTGATTTTGTTTACTAACTCACTATGCCTTGGTATTGCGGTGAAAGAAATTTTCGTTTTAGGCTACGATTCGAGCTATACTAAGCTACATTGCTCAGGATGTGCCTGATTTACACCAATAGGATTGCTCTAGTGGAATAGGGTTTAACAGAGCTAATTTTTTTCCATACCAATTTAATTGCTAAGGATGCTTGATAAGAATGTGTGCTGAAGATGCGTGCTAAAGAATCTAGCTTACTCGTGCGGCTACGCAGTACGGTACGATCCAGCGCGTTAGCTTAGCTACCTCGCACATCTTAAATGGAGTGGTATTAATAAATAACAAATTTGGTTTTCAGTAGGTACCTATTTCAACGATGAAACGAAGAAGCGATCATTTATTAGAGTTAGCTTTAAAGGAAGAAGATGTAAATCCTAATAGTAACAAGAGGTTGGTGATTATTTAAATAATCATAAAAATAATTCTTTTGCGTGTTAAAATATTTTTTTATAATATTGTTTGAATATGTAATCTATAAATGTCTCCTAAATTGATGGATCTTGATCTGTTTCAGTAGCATGACACCGAGACGACGTTACACAATTCATGAAATACCGTCTCCACAAGCGTGAGTATTTTAAATACTTATAGGTACCGATTTACATCATAAATAAACATACATTTTTGATTTTTATTAATTTTGTTACTTTTCAGATTTGAAACCGTGACAACAGATCATGAGTATTTCTCAAAATACATGTACATCTTTGAAAAAAAAAGTGTGCTTTGAAACAGTTCAAAAGTTTTATATTTATAAATCATCACACAAAAAAAACACACACTCAATTTTGTAGGATGAATATTAATCTTTAAGATAACGAAGAATTATAGCTATAATCATACTTATTATCAAATATTTCGATATTTTAAAAATAGCTTTTTTTACCTTTCATACAAAAACCTGTTTGCCACTCTACCTTTTTCATGTGTTTTTGTTTCATAAAATGCGATACGTAACTAAATTATTGTAAATTTCTTTGTATCATCGTTCTACAGTAATCGCAGTTTCTGTATCAAATTGATTTTCTATGGGGTGTCATAGTGAATTGGCAATTTAAAGCAAAAAAACAAAATGAGTCGCTCTCATTTACTATTTAGTTATTACTCTTTAGTTACGATTTATTTCTACTTTCCCATGATTTCTGAACGATTCCGTAATTTTTTTACACGGACAACACTAGCTTCACTCTGATTGGCTATTGGTTTGACGTCTCCGCCATTACATCTATCGTGAAAATCAGTGAGAACGTGTGTGTTTTGTGGGGTTACTTTTTCGAGACAGGAAGTAAAATCAGCGATTTTTCATAGAACGGTAAGTCTTCATTTACCCATTTTTTGTAATACGTGTTGTACGAATATTTAATAAGCTTTTATATTTGCTGTAACAGCTTTTATCAATAAATATTTTTTTCTGACCTCAATTTGTCTAATATTTCGTAACGTTTTTTACGAATTTCGTTACGTAACGAAAAAGTACAACATAAAGCTGAGTGTATACTGTTATAACCTGACTAAGCATAGTAATATTCACTACTTAATTTATGAAAAAAAAATATATAGAGCGTCAATAACTAAAGGATTGGATATTATCTGCTATATAGAAGTGCCACCAGCAAAAAATAATGAAATAATTTAAATTACGTTTTTATGTGATTTAACAACTTTTTACCCCTGATATTACTTACATGAAGTTCTATTGAGAACTTCCTCCTTTTCGTCGGTTAAAAAACCTCGCGGCTTTGTTTCAATTCGCTTGAGAATAGAATTATACCGATTGTTACAAATACTTAACTCTTGCTAATGACACTTCTGTAGAGATGCCCACTATACTTGTTGGTTTGACTTATCAAATTGGTTATTACTTACAACTGCTTATATACAACTGCATTACTTCTTTTGTTTTTTAAGGAATGCCGCCAAAAACCAATGCCGAAAGGCAAAAAGCTTACAGAGAACGACTCAAAAAGGATAAACCAAATAAATATGAGGAAATCCGTGTCAAACATTTGGAAAAAGTTAAAGAAAATTATATCAAAAAGAAAAAAGAAATTCTTACAGAAGAAGAAAAACAAGAGCTACGAGCAAAGTGGAGACAAGCCAATGCTATAAGAGCTGAAAGAAAAAAAAAGGCCTACTCTACGACAAAACAAAACAACACATTGGAAGTAAGAAAAAATGCTAAAAATAATACAAATATCCTAAAGGAGAGACTACAAAAGCTTACTGAAGAAAATACTCAATTAAAACTTTGTGGGTGGTCTTTGCAAACTTTTTATCGTTTTCGACCGTTCTCCGTTGTGAAACCAAGACTTCAAGATAGGAATACTTGTGCTTGCATAAGGCACTTGTCTCACCGGCAACGATTAACGAGTAACGAGTAAAGCTAGAACTAGAAACGAGTTAGCGAGACGCGGGGAGCGAGTGCGTAGTTCCGATATTTGTGTAGCTCGGCTATAAGCGAGTGTGCGAGTGAGGCGGGCGATTACTCGCATCACTCGCTCGTGGCAGTCAAGCGTACAGTCAGTCAGTCTTGCGGCCTCATACGCGATACACGTGTTCGCAATTTTCCAATAAAAATGGATGAGTTTTTTATTGAATGTGTCCGACAATATCCGTGTCTTTGGGACACAAAACTGATTTCATATAAACAATTAGACGTGAAGGACGCAGCTTGGAAAGAGATTTTAAAGAAAACAAACATAGAAAGTGGTAAGTTTTTTATTTAACATTTATCTAACACAACATATACCTACCTATAGTTAAATCAATATTTATTTTGCAGAGTCTAATGTAAGTTATGTGTTGTCCTATCAGAATCTAATACATTTTGCACACGGTTATTTTGCCACGAAACTGTTCCAATGGAATTAAAATATTCCATGAAATATTCTCTCACAAAAAAGCCGTCTTCAAAATCTGCTGAGTTTTGTTCAGATACCTCGTAGTAATTTCTTGACATATTATCAGAAAAAACTGACTGTGAAGGCGCCTTTTCGATTTCATTGCGTAATACATAGTTATGTAGAACGCACGCAGCCTTTACAATTTTTTTGGCGGTACTTATTTTAACATCTAATGGCCTAAAAAAGATACGCCATTTGTGCACCAACATACCAAACGCAGTTTCTACCATTCGGCGTGCTCTGCTCAGTCTATAATTAAATATTAACTGGTCTTTATTCAACCTTTCATGATCAGGATATGGTTTTAATAAATGTGTCATCAACGGAAATGCACAGTCACCAATAAAAACATAAGGCTGAGGCAAACCTCCTTCATATAGGGGTTCATCTGCGGGTAATCTCAATCCATTGTTTTGCAACACATTGTAGAAATTACTATCGGTGAATATTCCGCTGTCACTGTATCTGCCCATTGATCCAACATCGATCATTATAAATCTTCCATGAGCATCAGCAATTGCTAACAGTACAATCGAAAATGTTTTTTTGTAGTTAAAGTACTGAGATCCCGATTTACGGGGCGAAAAAATTACCACGTGCTTGCCATCAATTGCACCAAGGCAATTATTGAAATTCCACAAATCATAAAAGTCTTTTGCTATAACTTTCCATTCGGGTTCAGTAGGGAGCTTCATTACTTTTGGCTGCAACTTGATCCATAAAGATTCACATACTACTGGTATTATTTCGGAGAGCGTAGAACGGCCTATTCTATAGCTTTTTGACAATGCTGTATATGTAGTTCCGGTTATAAGATATCTGAAAATAAATAAAAATATCAAATAATATTAGTTAATAACATAAAATTAATTTTAATGTGGTGTGTTATAATCATTTGTTTTATTTGCAGTTACACAGGCAAAATTGAAATGGAACAATTTGCGAGACACGCACCGTGAAAAATTGAAAAAAATCAAGAAGACAACAAGTGGACAGTCACAAAAACAAATAAAACCCTGGAAGTACATGAGTCACATGGAGTTTTTGCTTCCATATATGACAAATGCGGAACGAGATACAAATGTTACACCACATCCTGATATTTCGACAAGTTTCGAGGAAACAGCTAATACAGATGTTAGTAGAGATTCAGCAGATACGATAACAGCTCCAAAAAAAAGGAAGACGGATGAAATAATTCATAATGACGAGGATTTGTTAAATTTTTTAAAAGATATGGATGATAATCGAGCAAAACGAACTGCACAGAGGGATGAGTTACGTAAAGAAGTACTAACATCAAGTGATCCTTTAAAAGCTTTTTTTGATTCAATGTATCATAGTACAAAGCAGATGCCGGAGTATTATCAAAGAACAATAAAAAGAAAGTTGTTTCAATTGGTAATGGATGCTGAAGACAATATTGCTAATACAAACTATTCATATACCGGTTACTACTCAAACGATTATTCTTACAACTCTCGCCCTTCTACGAGTCAGACTAATTTTTCTACTGGACACGGTTCTGCCTCACCTGAACCCAGCGGTTCTGGTGTGCAGCAAATTGGAATTGGAGAACATACTACTCGTACAAGTACTCGTAGCCAAAACGAAGAGATCCAAGATTCAATGTCTGCCGCTGAAATCACTCCAAGCGATGGAGCCTTACCTTAATGTAATGACGAGACGCTCTCTTGTACCAATAGCTTCTCTATAATTTGTATTTTCTTTTTTAATGTCATCTTCTATTAAACTATGCAAATATTCAAACTCGTCTCTTGTCATTCTAAAATATGTGCGAAAGGCATCATTTGTTAATTCATAGAATAGTTTGAATTCACTGCATTCTTTTCTGAAATAATTAATATTTTCCATCCATATTCTTCTTTTTTTCTTCATTTTTTCCTTACGTTTATTCAGAATTGCCGCAGCCACTACACAAATCCTATCATATAATTCATCATCATCGCCGTCTGAACTAGATAACAATGATAATTCAAATGATTTTTCGTTATTCATATTAAATAAATAAAAAACGTGTACTTTCAGATACGCACTGTAGAGAAATGACCACTGGTTGCTCTCTCGGCGTGAGTTCTAATCGCTTGGCGAGTATCGCCGAGCGAGTTTTATCTTTCATAGCTCTTGTCGCTCAGCGACAAACTAGTGAAGCGAGTACTCGCCGGCAGTGTGAACAGTCAGCGATCAACTATTTGTATATGCATCTCTTTTGTTTACACGGAATGTATATCTTTTGTACGTTTCTTGAGCGAGAAAATAGCCGATAGTTCATCGTTTTCTCGCCGGCGGTGGGACAACTGCCTAAAGCATAGTAATTTATCTTTCAAGGCAATATCGTTGAAGAAGCTAGGTTTGCTTCAGACATCTGACATTGACGAACTTATGAAAAATGTCACTTGCAGTAAATGTTTTAAATGCATGTACTCTGAGTGTTCTGAATGCAAAAATAAGAAACTAGCTGTTGATTTGACAATAAATGAAGACAGCCCTGTGGAGTGGCTTCAATGGAAAATAGGCACACACACTTATATTAAAATTGACAAAAAGAAATGCGTAGAAAAACAGACGAAAAAGTATTCAAAACAGGTAGTGAAAGGGACAGTGAATGCATTGATAAAAGAATTTCAAAATGATGTTCAAAAATTTAAAACTCACTACTACAATGTTCAACATCAGTACTTGGCGTGGAAAAAGTGTATTGAAAACCTTGATGAAGACGAAGCTGCATTGATTTGCGATTTTTCAGAAAACTTTTCGTGCAAGCAGTCTGAAGAAATTCAGGCGATACACTTCGGAGGGTCTAGAAATCAAGTCACATTGCACACTTGCGTCCTTTACAGAAAAAATGTGAAACCCCAATCGATATGCTCCATATCCCCAAATAATGAACATGGTCCTGGAGCAATCTGGGCCCATTTGGATCCAATAATGAAACTGTGCCAACACTTTACCATTAAAAAGATTCATATATTTTCTGATAGCCCTACAACTCAGTACCGCCAAAAACATATTTTTTTCTTGTTCCAACATAATATAAAAGAATACGGATTTGAATATGCAACTTGGAATTTTTTTGAAGCCTCTCACGGCAAAGGGCCAGCTGACGGGGTTGGTGGGGCATTAAAGCGCCAACTTGACAATCATATTTCACATGGCAATGACATAACCAACGCAAAAGAAGCATATGACTATTTAATGGTTAACAGTAAAGTAAAAATGTTTTATGTTAATGAAAACGACATTCAGAAGATGACCAAAAATATCCCTGAAAATATTATTCCCATAAAAGGAACAATGAAGCTGCATCAGATTGTAACGGATGGCAACACGACAATTAAATATAAATTGCTGAGCTGCTTTGATTGCCAGAAAAACATCTGCTGTGATTGCTACTACACTAAAGAACATGAACTTCTATCCAACACCCTATCAGAACCAAAAGCATCATGCAGTAACAAACCGCAAGCCTTGAAAAAACAAAAACCAGCAGCGAAAAGATTCAAAAGAATAAATAGTTCTACTACGACGGAGAGTGATGTCAGTATAAGTTATCATAGTGATTCAGATCTGATAGATGCGGATTTTTGGAGTGAGGACAATGATTTACCCAGGATAGATGACAGAGAGAGTGATCAAGACTTAGAGGTGAATGTCCATTTGAGAGCAAATATTTAAAAGAGATTTATTTATGATTTTTGACGTATTTTAGGGTCAAACACAAATAAAAAACTAATAAATACCTTTCAAAATCAATCATAAAAAAAAAATATTTTTAAATACACTTTGATGTCATGTTTTTAATTTTCAGGACACATCAAAGGAGGAAAATGTTAAACGGCAACCCCCAGAACAAGTAACATTGTTATCTTCGTCAAGATTTATGTCTGCAAACCATGCTTTCTATGATACTGAAGTAAAATGCCTCAAGGCAGACGAAACACAACAAGGCAAAGAAAACTTTAAGAATAAAGGAAAAGGAACAGGGAAGAAAACAGCAAAGCAACAAAAAGATATGGAAGAAGACAAATATCCAATTGATATAATGAATGTATTAAAACAAAAAGGTGAAACAGACAAACCAAGTAAAGAAATAAAAAGTCATGAGGAAGAAGGATCAACAACTGATATCAATACAAAGCCAATAATTCTCGAGGATTTAATAAGTGACAAAGCTGTAACTACGGATGAAAAATATATGAGTGATGCAATGTCATTTAATGAACCGGAGTTTAATTTCAATGATTTGGACAATGTAGATGTTATAATACAAAATAATAATGCAACAAAAAATAACACTGAATATGAAAATAATGAAAATGTACCAATTGAAGGCACTCACAAAGTCAAAGGCGAAACATGTGGACTGACTATTCTTAACGACGAAATACTGGAAAATATACACACAAAAAAGAAAGTGGTTTATAAAGGACTTAAACCTCTATCGCTTAATAATTATCTTCACGCGCCAAAGCGATGTGATCCAAAGATTAAAAAACGGATTGTCAAACCAAATGTGTTTCGGAAAGAATTCAATTATTACAAAGATAAGGAAGAAATTTATAAAGCGCTAATGGATAGTGATTCTAATTAAGTTTTTTTATGTTTAAAATAACGTCAGGTTTTCATTTTTAAAAGATTGGGAAAAAAAAATAATTTGATTAAAATAGTATGAATGATTACTCCCTTATTTTATTTCTAACCCCTTAAGTATTTGGGTACATACTTACAAATATTTCGTATTGAATAAATGAAGAGCATTCACAATATTTCGCCAATGTGTAACCAGCCTTATGGTTACTATCTAGTTACATCTAAGGACTATTTCGTAACAATATTTCGTTACTACCATTTCGTTACGTACATTTATTTTGAGAAATACTCTCATAAAGCAAGTAAACCGTCTAAAAGATCAAAGCGTGCTAAATCACTTTTCTGTGGATCAGAATATAATGTTTCTGAAAAAATTGCTGAAGAATTGCTTGCCGATTCATTGAATGAATCTTGTACATCGATAAATCTTCAGGAAATCCAATCTGCATGTAAAGATAGGGATGACTCATACGTAATTTTAACTTCATCAGCTAGTCCGCATGATTGTAAACATACAATGTCTCTTCAAAGTCAGGAACCTTCAAATCGCTATTCAAATGTAATAATAGAACCTCAACCTTCCACTAGTAAACATTCACCTTTTTTATATTCGCCTCCAGTCAACGAAACCCTTTCCTATTTAAGAAGCGGTGTTCAAACAAGAGGAGGAACAAGACGAAATAAAGGTATTAAAATACTTAAAAATCAAAGAGTAGTCTTACAGGATAATAAAGTAACACTGACTGATTTGGAAGAAAAAAGTGAGGGTAATGATGACATAATGGACGAAATGAGAAATATATTTGAAGGGGAAGATAAAGAAGAAAAACCGAAAACAAAACTACCTTCTCAAAAGGTATTAACTGAAGAAGACCTTATTAAGATGCTGGAATTGGAAGAAGACGACTTAGAAGAAGAAAATAGTCAGGAAAATGTATCAGATGATTGCATATATTCTGACGCGAGTGAAGACGCGACTCAATTGAATGAAGATGCGACGCAAGTAAGTGAAGATGATAATATAAATTCTAACGAAACATCACAATTAACTAATGATGAATGGAAAACTGAACGTGATCCTTCTATAGTACCTATAGATTTTAATGGATACGAAAAAAAGCTCAAAATACTTCCTGAAACAAATGAACCATACGACTATTTCAAATTGATTGCGACTGATGAGTTTTTTACAATGTTAGTCATAAAGATTAACAATTACGCGTCTAAGTTATTGTTGAATATACTGGATCCTAAAAGCAGAATGAGGCTATGGAAAGATGTAACTGTTCCAGAAATTAAAACATTTTTTGGTATTTTGTTCCATATGGGAACTATCAAACTAAACCGAGTTACAGACTACTGGAAAAAACATCCATTGTTTAGTTTACCAGCTTTTTCAAAATATATGAGCAGAAACAGATTTTTATTAATTATGAGATCATTAAATTTTGAAGACGACTTGTCCGATAATATGCTGTCAAAAATAAATAGTTTAATTCACTTTTTTAACCAGCGAATGGAAGAAATTTATTACCCATCTAAAAATCTGGCCATAGATGAGTCAATGGTTCTGTTTCGTGGTCGTATCATATTTCGTCAGTATCTCAAAGGCAAAAAGCATCCCTACGGTATAAAACTTTATATCCTAACCGACGAATATGGAGTAGTTATGAAGACTATAGTATATGGCGGCGCTTCTGATACTTTAGTGGGAGGTGCCAATCACACTGAAAAAGTTGTTTTAAATTTATTATCTAATTATGTAAACAAGGGATATTCCGTTTATATGGATAATTTTTATAATTCAGTGAATCTTGCACAGAAATTATTGACTTTTAAAACATATTGTTCGGGTACTTTACGTGTCAATAGAAAAAACAACCCAAAAGAAGTCTTACAAAGAAAACTGAAACGTGGCGAATCTATAGCGAAATTCAATAGTAGTGGTATTTGTGTTTTGAAATGGAAAGACCGGCGGGACGTACTAATGATTTCATCACAACATGGATCTGACATGACTAGCGTTACGAATCGACGCGGTGAAACGGTTTCAAAACCTGAAGTTGTAGTAAAATACAATAAATACATGGATGGTATAGATCACCAGGATCAAATGCTGGCATACTACTCATGTGAGCACAAGACCATACGGTGGTACAAGAAGTTAGGAGTGCACGTGTTCCAGCAAATGTTATATAATTCGTACACGCTGCATAACATTTTTTCGACGAAGAAAAGTTTCTATGATTATAGGCTTGAAATCATAATGAAATTGTTAAATATTGATGTAGAAGACACAGCGCGAAGTACAGTTCCAAAACATCAAGTGCACGTTCTTCAGCAATGTTCTCGTAAAAATGATGGCACAACGAGAAAAATTTTACGACGTCGGTGTAGGCAGTGCTGGATTTCAAAAAAAAACAAAAGACACTTCATATTTCTGTCGCGATTGTCCCGAACAATATGGGTTTTGTATAAAAGATTGTTTTAAAGAGTATCACAACTACTAATTTCATTGTATTTTTATTAGTTTGGTTTTGTGTCCCACTGCTGGGCAAAGGCCTCCCCTTTCTCCTTACAAACCTCTCGATCATGTTTTTTTTAAAATAATAAATATATCTTCATTTATATTATTTTTGTTTTGTCATAGTTTCAACCCTTTCGGCGCACAATGGGGATTTCTCAAATAGTGGATTTCTCAAAAAGGGGATTTCGCAAAATGGGGATTTCTCAAAAAGGGGATTTCGCAAAATGGGGATTTCGCAAAATGGGGATATAAAGTATAATCGGCTCTAATAATATTGTATATTTCTTGTAGCATAACATAACTGATAAATGGTAAGTACAGTAACGAAATGGGGAGATATAAAGTATAATAAAAACATGTAGTGTTTCCGTAGGACCGCAGGTAGCACCGCGGGGCGCAGCTAGTTATATATAATCTTAATTGCAATAATGTCATCCATAATCAAGTTATCATAATATTTTCAAGTTCAAAAGTCATGCATACATTTATTCCTTTGTACGACTAATGACCAATTATGAAAAATGACCAGCACTCTAAAAATTAATAGATTTAGATGCACTCGTAGATGACGACGAAGCAGTTTTCATTTGATTCTAAGATGTAGAGTTGTTTGTTGATGCTGGCTGGTTACTAAACAGTCAACCAAGTCAAGTGTAATAGTATTTGTGTGATTGTAACTGTCATCGTATTTTGGTTTATTGTAGACATTATGAGTTTTATAATTGTTAAAAATCAAAAAGGGCGGAATTGTTTTTTAAAAGATGGATATCATTATAATTTTAAGAGAAAAAATGCGACGGGAACTACTTTATGGATTTGTACAAACAAAAATCGATGCAATGCATCTATTACTCTTGATTACGATACAGTTAAACGAGAAAGTCGTCATTTGTGTGTCCCTAACGCGGAAGCAAACCAAATACTGATAAAAATGGATAAAACCAAGCAGGAGGTATGCACAAATTTTGGCCCAATTCAAGCAATTTTTGAAAAAAATTTTGACGAGATCAATGATGGTCCTGTATTTAGTTCCAAAAAAGACTCTCTTTATAGAGAAAGAAAGAAGTTCTTGAATTGCAAACAGATAAAATTTACCAAAATGGAAGAAGTGGAAGTACCAAATTTTTTTGCAAAAGATTTTCTATTAAGTACTGATGGTGATAAGGAGAAAATATTGATGTTTTCAACAGAGGCAGCAAAAGTAACTATTCTAAAACAAAGCAGAGGTAGATATTTTGGGGATGGAACATTTAAACGTGTGCCTCCTCCCTTCTATCAATTGTTTACCCTACAGTTAAACATGGACAAAGAGACAGATACTGATTATGTTAATGTTATTCCTGTTGTTTTTTTCCTATTACCTAACAAGTCGGAAGAAACTTATGTCCGCTTGTTCACATTATTCAAGGAAAAGATCGGAGCATCTATAGATTATTACAAATGCGACTGTGAGTTGGCACAAGTAAATGCTATTAAAAAAGTATTTCCAGAATGCAAAGTCACTCTTTGTTACTACCACTTTAGTAAGGCTGTATGGAAAAAGGCAAAGCAACTTGAGGTCTTGGCTTCTGCAAAAGAGAGGAACATAGTAAGAATGGCTTCTAACTTGCCTTTAGTTCCAGAAGAGTACTATTCAGAGTGGTGGTTAAAACTATTAGACGTTGCCCCAAATACAAAAAATATGACTAAGTTCATCGATTATTTTGGAGCACAATGGTACCCGAAAATGCCAGCGTCAATTTTGTCCTGCGCCAATGAATTAATTCGTACAAATAATACATTGGAAGGTTGGCACAGACGCCTGAACTCGTTGCTACCATCAAAACCTACTTTTTATTTATTTTTAAGTAAGTTAAAAACGGAAGCGAAACACCAAGCCAAAAAACTTAAAAACGCCCTTTTGCATTCCAAAAAAAGGAGGTTTAGGGAAATTAGGTTCGACCGAAAATACAAGAGGCTTCTTAAAGAATTAAAGAAGGGAACCTTATCTTTCAGGAAATTTTTGAAACAATTAGTTTACATGAAATTACTGCTGTAAAACTTATAGGAAGTTTTTTTTTAAGATTAATTTAATTCAGTTTGTGCTTTCAAGTAGATATTATGTTATGTTCAAAGTGAAGCAATTTTTCAGTTTGTGTTTTTCAATTAGATATACGTTATGTTCAAAATGAAGCAATTTTATTTTAAATCCCCTTTTTGAGAAATGCCCATTGTGCGCCGAAAGGGAAAGCTTTTGGTAGCTAAGTGTACACGTACCCATTTTGCGAAATCCCCATTTTGCGAAATCCCCTTTTTGAGAAATCCCCATTTTGCGAAATTCCCTTTTTGAGAAATCCACTATTTGAGAAATCCCCATTGTGCGCCGAAAGGATTTCAACCTATTTAGCCACTAAAATATTGTTTACTTACCTGCAATTCATTAAAATCGTCTATTCTGCATGACCTTTGGAAATTCGTCTAGACATTCTTCATGCATAAACGGCTGGACGAATTTGGATGAAATTTGGCACACATACATATAACATGTAAAATATTATGCGGCCGCTTAGCGGATGGCCAAGGGCACTTGTTAGAAACTATAAATGTTTCGGCAGTGCAAACGTATGGTAACAAACACACACACAATGATTCGCATTTATAATAGTAGTAGGAAATACACAAATAATTTTGTTACATTTTATGGTTGTTTTACAATAATCTTATACTTTAATTCATCTGTCTGTATGTCAATAATTGACAAAGGCCTCTTCAAAGTGTCGCCATTTCTCTCTTTCCTTGGCCAGTCTTGTCCATGTTCCACCTGCTATTGCTTTAATGTCATCAACCCATCGTCGAAACGGTCTGCCTCGTTTCCTCTTCTTGTGATTTGTGAACTAATTCATGACTAATTTTGACCATTTTTCATTACCTTTAATAACTTTTTTTTAGGAGGTAGTTTCGTATTCTGACACTAAGAGATGTTTGCTAAAGTTGCTATTTTTCACCAAGTTTTCTTCTTAATTCTGAAGTGGCGATGGCTTTTTCGATATATTTTCACGGTTTAATGATGAACTGACTGTTTTTTGTGGTTTTTGTAAATATTATTGTCGGAGCTGACAAGTATACGTGTTTACGATCAAAGTACCGGAACCGGAATATTAAAACTATTAAATTATAAATAAACATAGATTGTATGAATAAACAATACAACGGCAAGTATATTGACATATCGGGCATCAGCAGTCTCCCAGAACGTATTGCATAATACTATCCAAACGTCAACGCAAACGGTGTGTTGAATGGCACTTACGATTTAAATTCTTTTACCAGTGCCACCAACGCATTTGTTGCGTTTACTATTTTTGACTGGGTTTTTTTTTATTTTGGGGTTTTTTTTAATAAAAAAATACATTTAATCACGCATTTTCTATTGTTTTCATTAAAAATATTAAGTGGCACCCAGGTGATGTTTTTAAAATATAAGTAGCAATGAATGGGCTAGAATATTTCTTGGCAGCACAACATTCAAGACTTGCTTCGGTTTGGCTTGAAGACTCCTTACTTCGTACCAATGGCATTTTAATTATTTTTATTCTCTTTTTAGCGCGTTCATCTTCATCAGTGTCAGTAATATCACTGTCTGTTGATTCTGAAACTATGTCTAGACAAGTACGAGAACTTTCAAATTTACTTTTTATTGTCTTGTTTTGCAATATTGATTGACTACATTCTTTGTTATTTTCCTGACAATATTCATCTGTGTTAGTAAATAGTGCTTGGCTACATTCAGGAAAGTTTTCATTGTATTCTGATTCTCTATCTGCAACGAAACATTTTTTTTGATAAATCAATTATTGTTGTGAAATTATTCAAAATGTTTCAATAAGTTTATGAAAAATGTTGATAAGCACTGACAAATATTATATAAAATATGAATAACTACCTTGATTCGCCATATCACCGTTTGATGTCCACTAACACGAAGAAAGAACACGTAAACAAATTTTATTTCCTCAGGTTTTCTCGTATTAGCTGTGTAATGTGCAAAAACAGTACGAGCGGCCAATGACGCCGGTAGAGCGTCATTATTTAGCAGGGCCAATGACGCCTCTTGCGCGTCTTCGAACAAATGTTCCGGCCCCTAGTAATAATGTACCAAAATGAAGGTGGCGATGAATCGGTTAATATAATGGTTGGACGCCAAAAACCGTCGCTAGCAACAATTCTGAATGTTCTTATTAAAGAAACAAAAATTTCAATGTCGTTCAAAACAAACAAAAACACATCGAACAAAAATTACCAAGAGATTGACCACGAAATTGCGGATACTATACATCTTTTAACAAATAAGTCTATCACTGTTGGACATTGTTTAGAAATAATTGCCCCATTTAAATATTAAGTAAAAGTTAATTTACCTAAATTACATTTTGTGTTTGATTTAAGGTTAAAGGAAAAATGTTATTGCTGACTGTAGCTGGTTATAAAAACAATCATAATTATTCGTTTCTTAACTATTTGTGATTGTCAGTTATGAATGAACACTTCGTATTCTTGTTTAAAAACCAGTTGTGAAAACATTAATAAAAAAGGGTTTTTCTTAACCAGTTAACAAAACTTAGTTATGAAAGTGCACGGAAGGGATTAGAAGAGACGGCACCGAAAAAAGCAAGAACTACCAGAGCAAATGAACAAACCATGCCACCAACAGATATCCGTTTTGATGATGTAGGGCATCAAAGACAATACGCCGATAAGCGTAATAAATGCAAATTTGATAACTGTCGCAAATTAACGTCTGTTTTATGTGCCAAATGTCATGTTTCTCTGTGCGACAATAGAAATAACAATTGTTTTGATTTATTTCATAAAATATAAAATATTGGTTTTTTTATGTGACAAGTGCATGAAGTATCAAAAATGATACCTGTAGTTTTTTTATAAATAAACATATAATTACTTAAATATTTTTTTTATTATTTTTCCCGTATTATTTACACCCAAATAAGGTCAGGCGGGGTAAGCGCGCCGACGGGGTAAGCGCGCCTACCATCAAAATATCGAAAACTACAGATATTATACAACTAACGCCATCTTACATCCATGCAATAACCTAAAACACAGTTCCACTTCACAATCACAGATGTCTCTGTTCACCATAACTTGATGTATTCGCCATTTTAGTTTTAGTGTCATTAAAACCTGTTACCAATGATGACCACGTATTATTAATCTTTACAAATCAAAACATATTTTACGTGTTACGGCAAACCAATGAGGTGAGTACATAATTAAAATGTTTTTCTTCAAATATATGTCTGTATTTTAATCTTAGATAATGAAATTATTGTTTTTTTAAAGAATTTAAAATCATAACCTTAAAATAGTCAAGTGAGGCAAGTGCGCCTTAGTTGTTGGTAGTATGGCGCACTTCCCCAGAGCCAGAAGTCGTAAACATTTATGATTCAGATATTTTCTTACCCGATTGCGCCTCAAGAAGGGTAATGTTTTTCTATGTTGGGAACCTACTGTCTAGATTAGGGTCTTGTGATGTAGCCGGTAGATGATATCTCGTTGGGTGATGGGTTTATACTAAAAGCCTTATGTGCTATAAACCATTTTAAAATAATTTTATTTGTATTACTTATCTTGGGATTTGCTTTTCGGACGCCATATACATACAACTCGTTGATCGTTTGTGCTAACAGTAAAACCATCGTACCTGTGATTTCTTTTGTTCGTTGCTTTATGGCAGTTGGACAGCTGCCGTAATAGTCCAGACCAAAATTTGGTCAATCATTTCATCTCAAGCCATATTTTGTGGGATGAATAAGAGGGTCGTATCATACAGCCTAGTGATCGTCAGCTGCGATTTCGTCGGTGGGGTAAGCAGCAGTGGCGTCCCAAAGTTGTTCAAAAAATTTTTTGAGGGTTGTCATTTCATCCCGACTGAAACCTTGTTAGAATTGTAGTTTACCCTATATCTTGGCGAAAACAAGCCGTCAGCTGGCTGTTTCGCGGTGGAACATACGTCAACTGGTGGCTTGAATATGGCCAAAATAATGATACGGAAACCCATTTCATCCCGGCTCAAAATTTACCTGATGATAGCTTACATGTAACTATGAATCGTAACACTCTTGTATAATGAAAGGGTCAGCCGCTTTCTTACGGGCAATCTCAACTGCTTGAGGTTTTTTATTGACAATCTATGTCGAGTCATAAAATTAGAAAACTAATCGTTTCCAGGGATGTCATTGGTAAATGGTGTATTTATGTTGTTTTTTTTAACGTACTCACCAACAAGTTCTATTCTAACAACTTTGGGAGGCCACTGCTGCTTACCCCACCCACGAAATCGCAGCTGACGATCACTAGGCTGTATGATACGACCCTCTTATTCATCCCACAAAATATGGCTTGAGATGAAATGATTGACCAAATTTTGATCTGGCCCACGGACTATAAAGTCGATTCGAGTAGATTAGTCCTAAAATTATTGTCTTCTTTCAGATGGTTCGTACTTATCAAAGAAAAACCGATAAACCTTCTTGGTCTAGAGAAACTTTATGTCAGGCAGTTAACGCAGTCCGATCAGGCCTATCTGGATATGAAGCAGCTAAAACTTATGGTATACCTCGTAAAACAATCATGGATCACGTGACGGGTCGAAGGGGCCAAAAATCGTCCACACAAGGTAGACCACCAGCCTTGGCAGCTGAAATTGAAAAAGAGTTAGCTAACTGTCTACACATTATGGAAAGGCATGGATTCGGGTTAAGTCGGAAAGAGGTACTAGAACTTGTTGGTGAGTACGTTAAAAAAAACAACATAAATACACCATTTACCAATGACATCCCTGGAAACGATTGGTTTTCTAATTTTATGACTCGACATAGATTGTCGATAAAAAAACCTCAAGCAGTTGAGATTGCCCGTAAAAAAGCGGCTGACCCTTTCATTATACAAGAGTTCTACGACATTGTCGAAAGAGTTATTAAAGAATTAGGGCTTGAAAATAAGCCAGAGAGAATATATAATATAGACGAAACAAGTTACTGCAGCGACCCTCAAAAAACCAAAGTGGTTGGCTTAAAGGGATATCCTTCAACTAGAACAACATCATCAGCTGGCAAAGCAAATACAACCGTGTTGGTTGCCAGCAATGCAGCTGGAGGCAAAGGGCCTCCTTTTATAATTTTCAAAGGTAAGCATGTGTGGAGTGCATGGACGTCTGAGGAAGCATATCCTGGCACTTTGTACACTGCGACAACCAATGGTTGGATTGAATCCGAAGCTTTTGCAGAGTTCATGACAAAATGTTTTATTCCCATGGTCAAGGATGAGAAAGAGCCAACGCTCCTAATTTATGATGGTCATAGCACGCACGTGCAACTGGCTGTGGTCGAAAAAGCAAAACAAAATAATATCACCATCATAAAATTGCCACCACACTCAAGTCACCTTCTTCAACCACTTGACCTAAGTGTATTCAAACCGTATAAAGACGCATGGGACCAGGAAATGGTTAAATGGCAACGCACACATAAGGGTGAAAAATTACCTAAAGATCAATTTTCAGCGACAGTGGGAAGAGTTTGGAGAAATCTTAATTCCAATAATATTAAGAAAGGGTTTGAAAAAAGCGGAATCTATCCGTTTAATAGAAACGCTGTACCGGAACATAAACTAGACCCAGAAGCTCTTAAAAGATGGAAAAAACACCATGAAAATCTATCGAAAGATCAAACACTCGCGCGCTCACCATTAACCTTAACCAAATTATGCTTGAATAGAATTAACTCTTGTTTTAAATTTAATTCGATTCCAGTCACCATTTTGTCAAACGTCGTTAGTTCAAAGTCTTCGGAGAAAATATCTTTCGAAGATTTATTACTACAATCTACAAAACAATCGCATACTGACAATATCAAGAGAAAGAAAGTAAAAATTTCCGCTAGTGCAGAAGTGATAACGCATCATGATGTCATTGAAAGATTGAAACAGAAGGAAGACGAAAAAGCCAAAAAAGAACAAGAAAAAGAAGAAAAAAGAAAGCAACGAGAGCAAAAAAAAAAAGATACATTAAGTAAACAAAATGAGAAAATAAATAAAGAAAAAGTAAAGAAAAGTGACGAAAAGAGTAAAAATATAAGACCGACAAAAAACAAACAATCACATGTAACTGATCCACCAAGCTCGGAAGCAATTCTTTCTGAAATACAATCATCTAATTCAAACTTGGACGTCCGTGACCCAATTCATCTTTTACAAGACGATTCTTCAATATTTAATTGTCTTGCAAGCTCCTCAAAATCACCTCAGCCACTGACTTCTAAACCGAAAGTTGTCATTTTAGAAGACAGATATTTAAAATTTGACGAAAAAATGACCAAAGATATGTTTACAGGTAATAAAATAAAACGACCAGCAGACTTTACTTTACAGGGTACTGGTAAAAGATCTACTATTAAAAAAAAAAAATATGAAAGACAAAACAACCCCATCAAAATAAAAACGAAAAAAAAGCAAAAGAAAATTAAGATAGAAGAAGATTTAGAGGAAGACAGTGACTATACAATTCATGATTCAGATGCTTCAGATATGGACCTAGAAACTTACCGTAATATTTACTTATCAGAACATAACTCAGATGATGAAGAAAACGTAAATACAGATTTTGGGCTCACCGATATAGAGTATTATGAAAAGACATCAAACAAATTGAAAAAAGGTGATTGGGTTCTAGTCAAGTTTACGGCAAAAAAAAGTGTGAAACATTTTGTAGGGCAAATTATTAATGTTTATGATGACATTCCAATGATAAAATACGTACGAAAAACTCAAACAAAACAAAGAGGTTTGCTTTTTGTCTATCCTATTGTGGACGACATATGTGAGTTGAAACATGTTGAAGATATTGTGGCAGTTTTGCCGAAACCCACAATAACACGTCGTGGCCAAATATCATTCAGCATTAATATCGGTAAATTTAATTTACAGTAAGAACAGTAGATGATATAATTAGATTTTTGGAGATATTTGTTAATTTTTTTTTTGTTCAGTCTTTTAGATGATAATTATTATTATTTGGGTCCAAAGTTTACAAAGATTTATACTCGATTTTATTAAGTATTTAAGTACATTACCAAGATTCGATTTTTTTTTTGTTATTGTATGTTATTTTTGGGTGATTTTAATGTGTCAAGTTGTTTTAATTCTTAAGCCTAACAAAGACTGAAATGTTTTCTAAACAAAGAGGTTTGCTTTTTGTCTATCCTATTGTGGACGACATATGTGAGTTGAAACATGTTGAAGATATTGTGGCAGTTTTGCCGAAACCCACAATAACACGTCGTGGCCAAATATCATTCAGTATTAATATCGGTAAATTTAATTTACAGTAAGAACAGTAGATGATATAATTAGATTTTTGGAGATATTTGTTAATTTTTTTTTTGTTCAGTCTTTTAGATGATAATTATTATTATTTGGGTCCAAAGTTTACAAAGATTAATACTCGACTTTATTAAGTATTTAAGTACATTACCAAGATTCGATTTTTTTTTGTTATTGCATGTTATTTTTGGGTGATTTTAATGTGTCAAGTTGTTTTAATTCTTAAGCCTAACAAAGACTGAAATGTTTTCTATTTTACTATGTAAGTTCTTGCGTGCCATCCACTAGATACTAAGTATTTGCGTCCTACAGCGTCAAAGTAAAAATTGTTACCTACTTTTGTATTTTTTTAATAAATATAATAAGTAATAAAAGTCTAATTTCATTAATAAAAGGTATCTATTATTCCAGCCCATGCCAAACTAACTGCAAACAGTGTTACTTAAATACATCAGTTTTTACTATGTATAAAAAAACAGCATTAAGGGTTTAGAACCCCTGATCACTAGTCTATGGCGCGCTTGCCCCAAATTTGTTATGAAAGCTGCAGTAGCCTTTAGGATGAGTAAATTAAAAAAAAACCAAGAGAAATGCGTTTAGTTGTTTATGTTCTATGGAGTAAATTATCTTTTATTCTGATAACGTAATATTCAAGCGTTTTTTTTTATATAGGCGCACTTACCCCGTTTCCAGGGGTAAGTGCGCCTATATCCATGTATTCCAATTTCTTATAAAATATCGTAAAATTATTGATAAATTTGATTAAATCAACGTCTCTAGCAACTACAAAATACCAAATATTGTCAATTTAATAAATATACACTCATAAGTCAGCATACAAAAGAAATATTTTGCATCGAAATCATCTATGTAAAAAATATGGCGCCCTTGCCCCGCCTGACCTTAAGTAGCAAATAGAGAACGTCCCGATCCCGACTATTCATTTTAGGAATTTCATTTATCTAACTAAGAAACATACCTATTTATATGTATATGTACTTGCCGATATCGTGATATTCCCAACACATTTTGCTTTTTTTCTATTGCAACACAACCAAAGCGTGGAGTTGTTCTTGTAGGTTTTGTGTTTAACATATTGGTATCCGTCGTTTAACATAACTATTCCACCATTCCTTTTAATATATAATAATTCATTATTTTCGTCTCCCATCTCGTAGTAACAACAAGGAAATGAATAGGAAAATAATAAAATACTGCAGTGACGCTGTCAATAAGTATATAGACAACGTCACATATTAACTAACTATGGTAAGTTTTTATGAGTAGCCAGTTACATAGTATTTAGAGTGCACATGGTTTAGGTATAATACAAGTGCACTTAATGCATCTATATATATATTTGTTTATTTATTTATTTGTTGTATTTGTCCATCCCACGTCACATATTAACTAACTATGGTAAGTTTTTATGAGTAGCCAGTTACATAGTATTTAGAGTGCACATGGTTTAGGTATAATACAAGTGCACTTAATGCATCTATATATATATTTGTTTATTTATTTATTTGTTGTATTTGTCCATCCCACGTCACATATTAACTAACTATGGTAAGTTTTTATGAGTAGCCAGTTACATAGTATTTAGAGTGCACATGGTTTAGGTATAATACAAGTGCACTTAATGCATCTATATATATATTTGTTTATTTATTTATTTGTTGTATTTGTCCATCCCATGTGGACAGCAGGTGGTTTGATAGGAAAGAAATTCCTAACCGATCACCTGGGTGGATGGATTGAGTGGTCCGTTGGTAATAAATGTCCTAACCGACCACCCAAGAAAAAAAGGTGGTTGGTTACCACTACACATTCCTAACTGACCACCCATGTGGACAGCAGGTGGTTTGATAGGAAAGAAATTCCTAACCGATCACCTGGGTGGATGGATTGAGTGGTCCGTTGGTAATAAATGGTATGCAACAGCCTATATGCGTATTATTATTATCATAATATATTATTATGTATAAAAGAACTTGACTACCACAGCGTTTAAAACTATAAAAATAAGCGCCATAGATATATGTATGTCCTTGGTGCTTCTTTTTACAGTTATTACAAGTACATATTATATAGTCCTCATTGCTACGAAAGGAAGTGGAAAACGTGAAAGAGTAACAAACATCCATCTATACATAGTAACAAACATTCGCATTTGTAATATTAATAGGATAGTTTTAGTACATATATTGAATTCTAACAGAAAGAAGCGACAGGTACTTACATCAAATTAGGTTCACTTGTTCGAAAGTAGTCAACAGTCCAATAAATCGTTGCCAGGTCAGATACACGTTTTAACAATTCACCAAAGTCCATTTACCGTAGCCAGGTCATATATTTTAAGTCCAGAAAAGAAGCCAATTCGCAGTGTCAAGAAAATATCACAATACGAACAAATGTGTATGCGCAGCACACTGTCGATTCAAAATACCGAACTCTCAACTCAGTACCATTTGACGTAGTTCATGCACGCTACCGCTTGTTCATGTGGCGCCACTGGCGCATACCGTGTTGCCAATTTCGTGTGCAAAAAATGAGTAAAAAAAGCAAGAGAAAAAAAAAATGAATGAGATATAATTATATTAATATTATTTGTATTACCTATATATAAAATATGAACAATATTAAATCAATCAATCGTACATACATCTTCATTTCTGTTACGTTGTAGGTACCTACTCCTCTTCACACTTCTAGGAAATAAGACGAATCGTTCACTAACCAGTCGGTATTTATTAGTGTTGCCAACGTAAGCGATTTGTAGTTATTTTATTTTGTTATTTATTCAACTTCTCACTATACTTACAGTTTAGTTTATTTAAGTTATCTAGAACAAGAATCGGCGTCGAAAAAATGTAAAAGGCGACTGTTCGCTTTTATGCTACTTCATTGCAAAGTGATTTATTATAAACTGAGATCCCACTGCAAGATCTCTACGCTCATAGCGTAGTGAATCCAAACCACATGTTTTCATAAATTTATGATGAGGAGAATACATTGATAATACATCGGCTATTTAGGCTAAATTTTGTATGAAAAACGGCGATGTTATACCAAGTCCTGTTGGCAACCAATAAATCAGTCACTAATTAATTACGCTGTAAAACGGTTGACAATTTCTGACTTGTTGTTTATAATTTTAAAATAAGTGGCCACATTTGAAATTGACTTCAACATGTTTTATTTAGGGTAAAACATTGTAGTTATATTGTTAATATTTTGTTATAATGTGTTTTTACAACATTTTTATACGACGCGCTAGGTGCGTCTTTGGCCTCACTGAATAGATTTACATGACGCCCCTGGCGCGTCAGCGGCCACGAATCGGTTAAGTCTTGCGTGCCAGCCTTCTAGATTGTTGGTGGTCCGAATTTCCTCGCCGTAGCAGCACCAAGTCTTGATAAAATTTACGTCGCTGAACCAGTAAAGGTGCGTACGGATAGCGCGTTCCTGTGTTACGCGTAGTTGGGAAACACTGTTCACGCGTACATTGGATACGCGTACAGCTCCTGTACGGACCGCCGCGAACCTGTACGCGAGGTCAATCGATCCAGAGCGCTCCGCGAGCCCCAGTCATTCGCCATGACTCCGACAAACTTAGCGGTTGCGTGCACCACCACTGCTGCGGCGTTAGTCATTATTCAACACATTTTAAATAAAAAAAAGAGAAACAAACGGAAACCTAGATGGTGGATGAAAAAATTGTTTCGTGAAAGATTACAGTGTGGAAATAGGCTAATGGAAGATATAAATTATGAAGAAAGTGGGGACAAAAATTTTGTGAGAATGAGTTTGCAAGATTTTGAAATAATTCTTGAAAAGGTTGAACCTGAAATAAAAAAAATGAATACTAATTTTCGAGAAGCTATCACAGCCAGAGAAAGGCTATCCGTGACGTTAAGGTTCTTGGCCACCGGGGACTCATATACAAGTTTACAATATCTGTTTCGCATATCTAAACAGTCCATATCTACTATTATTATTGAAGTATGTGATGCAATTATCAAGGCTCTCAAGGATCATGTGAAGGTGAGTTAATGAATAAAAACGTTTATGTTTATCTGCTTATTTATTATGATAATTAAAATTTTAGAAAATTATAATTTAAGTACTTAAAGAAGTTTTATTAAATTATAATTAAGAATTTTCTGAATTATTCTTCTTGTTCTTGAACGTAACGTAATATTTCAGAAATTTCATTTTGATTATCCTCCGCTTCCTTTGGAGTTTCCGCTGTTGATGTAGGTGCAGTTTGTGCTGGAATTGGCGTGTCGCTGTAATTGCTTTGGCGTGAGATAGAGTTGGTTAAATCCGTTGAATAGGCACCGGTATAATACCCATACTGACCAGGTAATTGGCCCATATCAGCTTGAAATATAACATTATTGATAGCATGTTTTACTAGTGTAAATGTTCGCGAGTCGTATTTTTTCAATTCATACGCAATGTGGGTCCCAAAAGAAGTGTAACAGTCTTCTTCCTTGGATAGATATTGTACACTGTGCTTGAGTAATCCCACTGCTTCTGTTAATGTGGCAGTGTCATCGTTATTACGGCGCCTTTTATTTCTGAATGATGTGTTGTGCTGTTGTTGTGTGGATGAGGCAGAATTCCTGGGTGTTTGTTGCATGAACGATGAAGAATTACTAGGTGCTTGTTGAGTGGATGAAGTCAAATCACTAGGTACTTGTTGCGTGGTTGAGGCAGAATTCCTGGGTGTTTGTTGTATGGACGATGAAGAATTACTAGGTGCTTGTTGTGTGGATGAAGTCAAATCACTAGGTACTTGTTGCGTGGTTGAGGCAGAATCACTGGCTAATTGTTCATCATTTGATATAGATTCATGCACATTCTGTGTGTTGTTGCTGGTAGTTATCTGAAAAATAAAATAGGAAAAACTTTAACTTAGATGAAATAATTTGTTACAGCTACCCGAGACTGAAAATCAATGGATGGCCGTTGCAAAAGAATTTGAAGAAAAGTGGAACTTTCCTCATGCAATAGGCGCAATGGACGGCAAACATGTTTGCCTTCAAGCACCATTAAATAGTGGAACGGAATTTTACAATTATAAACAATATTCTAGCATTGTATTGTTAGCATTAGTTGACGCTGATTACAATTTTATGTACGTAAATGTTGGATGTCAAGGGCGCATATCAGATGGAGGTGTTTTTAAAAACACTTCCTTGTACCGGAACCTTGAAAACAAAAGCCTAAATTTACCGAATCCTGAAATACTACAAACTCCTTACAATGTGAAGGTACCGTATATAATTCTGTGTGATAAAGCATTTGCCCTCAGTGAATATACCATGAAACCCTTTTCGGGTAATCCAGAAAGAGGATCTATTGAAAGAATATTCAATTATCGTCTATCAAGAGCAAGGAGGGTAGTTGAGAATGCATTTGGGATACTGAGTTCGGTGTTTCGAGTACTACGAAAACCAATGCTTTTGGAACATTTAGTTTATTTACACAATTTTTTACGAAAAAGCAGACTATCAAATATTTACGCACATACGAATGCATTTGACTCTGAACAGCGAGGAGAGCTTGTTCCAGGTGCATGGCGACAAGACCAACAGCAATTAACTTCTTTTTTTCCTTTAGACAGTGTACCTAGGAGATCGCCCAATACTCCTACTCATATACGTTTACATCTGGCGGAACACTTTGTTAATAATGCCCCCCTTGAGTGGCAAAATAATCACTAAGTTTTAATGTGACATTTATATTATATAAAACGTGTACTAACTACACGGATTAACGTAGGCTAAAATAATATGTATGATGGTGGTGGCGTGGGTTTGTACTCAGTGAAAGACACTACGCTTAGAGTACATAAACAGTTTATTAGCGCACAGTGACTTGTACAACTATTGGAACTATAACTATATTCTAACATACATAAAAAACAAAACTTTTGGCGGGAGCGAGCAAGAGCCGCGGAATCGATTGAAACGTTACTTGCGTGCGGAGCGGGCGCGCGCGACTCAGACTGGCGACTGGCCTCGGGAGTCGGGCGCGGGATCGGAGCGCGAGGGACGCCGCCGGCGGCGTGTGTGCGGAGCGCATGCGCGGCGCTTGCGCGGCGTCTGGCCGATTGTGTGACCGCGCACCGTACCGAGTTTCAAACACTACTTAACGCGCGTAATATATGTATAATAAAATTGAAAAAGCCTCATAAAGCAGCTGGTAAGTATAAATATAATAACGTTAATAACTAATCGTAATTACTTACAGTAGTCTCCGTTGTTGGCATTGGTTTGTCCTTGTCATTTAGAAAAGTAAAATATTCAGATGCAAACCACTTCGATATATATACATCATTAGCTCCTGTAAAAAAAAAAGATAAAAAAGTATATAGGGTATTATAAATATGTCAATTTACAATGCGAAAATACAATGCATAAAATGCGTAAATAAACAATTTAAAA
The DNA here is from genome assembly GCA_947095525.1 of Trisateles emortualis. Lineage (NCBI taxonomy): Eukaryota > Metazoa > Arthropoda > Insecta > Lepidoptera > Erebidae > Trisateles > Trisateles emortualis. The sequence continues at coordinate 1,662,490 of OX352756.1, forward strand.
ACTTACCTGATCCTGTTACTAAACTTTTTTTGATTTTGCTCCTTTCTTTTCTATTAGTTGCTAATAAAGTTGTCATCTTTTTTTTTAATTCACCTATTGGAATGTTCAGTTCATTTGAAATTGCCTTCCATGCGTCTTGGCGTAAATCGTTATTTCGATAATCAGTTAGTGTGCTATCCCACAAGACCCGGTGAAATTCATAAAGTTGAATCAATCTAATAATATTTTCATTATTGAAACTCGAAGAACACGCGTGTTTATTCATTTTGCCGTCCAAATATAGCGTAGCCGGCCGCGTGCGTCCTCTTTGACGCGCGACCAAAAACCGACTGACGGTGGCTCGCGCTGCGAGTTGGCTCGCGCGGTACGCGTACCCCAAGAGTGAACGCGTAGCTGCAGGTATGGACTAGGCGTTCCGGATACGCGTAAACTGAGTACGCGTACCAGGGTACGCGCAATCCGTACGCACCTTAACGGTTTAGGTAATTGTTGAACTTTATCACTGCTTCAGTTTTCGGGGATTTGGTCATTGTATACTTGTAACCTGCCATTACATATCTCAATGGCAATCGGGCTAAGCCAGCACATCTCGCAATATGTCGTCGTTGTATTGTAGATTTAATCCCTAATCGTTTCGCCTTTTTAAAAAGGCTGGCATAAAAATGATAATAACATCCTTTTATTACTGCATTCGGAAAAATTTTACGTATTGCTTTCATTGCTGAGATTTCGTAATCCAGTGTCAATTTTACGGGGTTCCATTCAGGAATTTGTGACTTTATCATTAATTTCAAATATAAGTTTGTAGGTATTTTTAGTTTTATTATGAATGAAACCAAAGAATAAAGGTAGGGGAGACCGGGTACAAAAGTAACACTTTGTACTTTTACTTTGATTTCTGCATGGGTGTTACTGTTGCCATTAAAATAATATAATTATATTAAAGTTCAGTTTATGTTTTTCATTGTAGCAACTCGATTTATCACATTAAAATGTGTTTTGTATGAATTACAGAAATTTAAAAAAAAATCGTTCCTTGTTACTTTCGACCACGTAGGCAGGTCGAAAGTAACACGTTGTGGGTCGAAAGTAACAAGACAAAGGGGTTGATAATTAATACAATATTATACATGGTAAATCAACAAATTATTTATTTAAATTCTTTATGCTAATAACACAAATTAACTTTCGTATTTTAAATATTCAAAAACTATAAATGTTAAGATAATAACAAATCAATAAAATTCTTAGTTTAAGTAATGAGATCAATTTAGTACACTGACGGACTCATAAACTGCATCAAAGTAATAGACGACTTTGAAATAAATATTTTAACCAAGTAGTCAAACTTTCTATACAGATTTAAATTGAAACCTCTAGATTGGTTCGTGAACTTTAAAACAGTGTAGGGTCATATCCTTAAGTTTAAGTTTGTGTACTGGAAAGGACCTTAAGACTTTTTTTGAAGAAAAACAGAAATTTAAGGAAAATTGGTTTAATTAAAAAATTGGTTTTAACAATAGACACAAACTTTATGCAAGGGTTTATTTATGTTTTAATAAGGTGTATTACCTCCACGTGCCCTTATTACGGATTCTAATCTGTTCCGCATAGATTTTATTAGGGTTATTAAAAGATCTTGCGGAATATTGTCCCATTCTTCTGAAAGTGCTGTTCTTAGTGCTGCCACTGTCGTGGGCAAAGGGTTTCTCGCATATACAGCTCTTTTTAAATTGTTCCAAACATGCTCAATGGGATTAAGATCCGGGCTGCGTGCTGGCCAATTCATTGTACGTATCCCAACCTCTTCGCAATATTGTCGAACTTGTGCAGCAGCGTGCGGCCGGGCATTATCCTGCATTAAAGTAAAATTTTCGCCTATGAATCCCATGTAAGGCACCACGTGATCTTCTAAGATCTCTGTTATGTAGCGATGTGCAGTCAAACCCCCTCTATTACCGTTTTGACGGACCATGTCTATGAACACAAGTTCTGTTCGCCCGTTCATCGATATGCCACCCCAGACCATACACGAACCGCCTCCAAAAGGAACACGCTCCTCAATGCAACTTTGAGCATATCGCTCCCCACGTCGACGATAGACTCTTCTGCGACCATCTGCACCATATAAACATGTCCTACACTCGTCCGTGAACAATACGGAGGTCCATTGCTCTTCTGTCCAATTCAGGTGATCACGCGCAAATCTTAAGCGAGCTTGTCTGTGAGCTACAGACAACTTTGGACCATTTGCTGGTCTAAAAGGGGTGATATCCGCTTCCTTTAACCTTCTTTTTATTGTTCGTGCACTCACGTTTACTCCACGCACTTCATTAAGCTCTGTTTTGATGTTAACAGACGTGAGGAAACGATTTCGCAGGGAAGTTGTAACAATAAATCGGTCATCACGACCGGTGGTTGCTCGAGTCCTGCCTGTACCACGTCTCCTTCTGTAAGAATCTGTCTCCACAAACCTTCTGTATATTCTAGAAACCGTAGACTGGTTTAAATTTAAATTTCTACCAATCGTTCGTTGATCCAAGCCCTCCCGCACCAATGCTACAATTTGAGCCGCTTGTTCGGACGAAGTATCCATATTATGGTTCAAAAACTCTCGATGAGTTAAAAAACTAACCCAACAATTCTGCTGGTAACAATAATTCAATTGACAAAAGAATAAAAAATCAATGATAATCAATTTAAGACTTTGCTATAAATAACACGCAAATCTGATACTACGAGTAAATTTTCTTTTCCCGGCTATATTCATTTGTTTTACTGCAGTTCTATTTTTAAATTTTCCTTTTTTTTGAGATTAAGAGCCAGTCTTTCCATATTTATATAATTTAATCTAAAAAGTTATCATACTTATTAAAAAATCATTTTAAAAATAATCCTGAACTTTGATGCAGTTTATGAGTCCGTCAGTGTATTATAATCAGACTTTTTTAATTCAGTCATTAATCTTAATCAGAATCGCAATGATGGCATACATAATGCTTGTCATCATGCACACATTCCAAATGGGACCACATTTTACATTCGATACATTCTACCCATTTTTCATTTGGTCGACTGTAATTTTCTAAACAAACAAGACAGTAGGTTACTTCGTCATCAGATTCATTTTCCTTTGCTTTTGGTGCTTTCTTTGTCTTTTTGCCTTTTCCCTTCCCTTTTGCAGACAATTTTTTCTTACTTTCTCTAGTATTGTCTTGCAGTACCGTTTTCTTGACTTTATTTCGTTGTTGGTGTTCTTGTTCAATTAAGTTTTTTTCGGGTGTGTCCGTCAGAATGGCAGTCTTACGTTTTTTACGACCTTTGTTTCAGTTCTCGGACCTGCTTGTGGTAAAGGTCTAAAGGTGGGTACAGACTGCTGCAACGCAACATGCAATGCAACACGAAACGAGCATTGCATCAGTGTAGACGCGGGGCGCGCACAACGTGCGCACGAACCGCGCAAGTACCTACTCACATCTGTTTCCGAGATGCGCGCGAACGGATCGCTCAGTCTGCAAAAGAACACGCAAAGGAATGGATCGTGACGACCAATTGCGGGCTCTGATGATAGTCAGTGCTTCATTATTAATAGTGAATCATGTGATAAAACGCAGAAGACATCGACGTTGGTGGCGTACAGAGTTGTATAGTCAGAGAGCTGGTGCAAAACTAATGGCCGATATGAGATTAACTGGACAATTTCAAAATTTCTTAAGGATGAGTCCAACGACATTTGAAGATCTACTCAGATTAGTCGGACCAAGAATTTTTCGGAATCGCACACAGTTAAGGGCTCCAATTTCAATCCAAGACAGACTGGCAATAACACTTCGTTTTTTAGCTAGTGGTGACTCTTACACAAGTTTACAGTATACCTTCAGAGTATCAAAACAAGCCATAAGTGGCATTATTACAGAAGTATGCTCCGCCATAATTGAGGAATTAAAAGATTATATCAAGGTAAGTTTTATTCTTAATAAGTCAATTAAAGAACAGTATTATCACATCAAATCATTAAAGTCGTCATAGGATTGGTTAGATTCTAGTGACGTTACAGACGATGGCTGTTGGTTCATATATTCTTCGTTCCTTTCCGTGGTATAGCCATAGCGTCCGGCTTGATTTGTATCTGGAGTTTGCGCGGAAGGCGAGGGACGATTAAATCCGGAAGTTCCAGGACGATTAACATATCCGGTCAGATCCACATAATCTTGTCCTTTCTTCTGTGATGCATAATAGGATTCTTGGTATGAACTGGGGTAGTTATCCTGCTGTTGATATGATGATTCATAATAACCTCTGTCAGCCTTCATCAAAATTTCAAAAATTCCATGTTCGACCGAATTCCTGGTTTGAAGGGAATAAGTATTCATTTTAGCTGATATATAGGAAGCGAAAGTTGTAGTTAAATCTGGAGCGCCTGAATTTCCCAACTTATTGGCAGTAGTTTGTAATATGCCCACTACATCGGCCAGTACACTGCTGCTTTCATCTTTTTTTGCTTGTTTAGCTCGCGTAGGTTCATACCGTGTACGTGGAGTAGCAAATTCGTTCTGCAGATTTTCTTCATTAATCGGTTGTTGAACCGCCTCCTGAAAAACATAAAAATAATTTATAACTGTAGGTCCCATCTCTTGATATAAACTACTAGATAGTAGATATAACTCTCCAGGAAGGTAGGTATCGTGGCACCGATGGACAAATGTCGAAACGACTAAATATTTAGTTCGTTTTTTAGTCTAGTTCAATATAGCTAGCAATAAAATCAAGAGATGCTCACTATAATGGCACCTCAAAAATTGTCACCAGCGAGTGTTGGGCTACTAAGTACAATGACTGTCTCGTAGCCATAAATTAAATAAAAGTTTTTTGTTTTAGCTTCCAACGACAGAAGAAACTTGGTTGAACATAAGCAAACAGTTTGAAGAGAAGTGGAATTTTCCACACTGTTTAGGGGCACTGGACGGAAAACATGTTGTGCTTGAGGCACCTATCAAAAGTGGAACTGAATTCTACAACTATAAAAACTTCTTTAGCATCGTTCTTTTTGCTTTGGTTGACGCCGATTATAATTTTCTATTTGTAGATGTGGGATGCCAAGGAAGGATTTCAGATGGTGGCATCTTTAAAGATACAAAACTCTGTGAAATGATAGAAGATCGTACAATAAACCTTCCATCACCTGATTCACTCCCACGGAGACATATTCCAATACCATATTTCTTTGTGGGTGATAGTGCCTTTGCTTTAAGTGAAAATCTGATGAAACCATATGCTGGGGCACATCCAAAAGGCACTTCAAAGAGAGTATTCAACTACAGGCTAAGCAGAGCCAGAAGAACTGTTGAAAATGCATTTGGTATCATATCGTCTGTCTTTAGAGTTCTCAGAAAACCAATGCTTTTACAGCCTGATAAAGCTGAGCTAGTGGTTATGGCAATTGTCCTTTTACATAATTATTTGAGACGTCACTCTAGAAATACATACATGAATGACACTGAAGATGAAGTTACGAATGAAGACACACGTAGGCAAAATAATGAAGATATGAGATCACTACTACCTATGAGAAATATTCCTCGACGATCGCCTGCACATTTGAATGCGTTAAGAGATGAGCTCTCCGATTATTTTATGAAAGAAGGGAAGGTTCATTGGCAAGACAGATGTTCGTAAAAGAATCAATCCAGTTTTACTTACCGTGTTCGTTCTCTTTCTCGGTTTGTTACGGTTGTCCAAGAACTTCAAAGAATCAAAGGCAAACCATCGACTTTTGTATGTCTCCGAGGCACCTGAAAAAGAAAAAATAAAATAATAATCATGAAAAAAATTAAATAAAAAACATAATTCAGTCAGTTTTAAACATAGTTGTTTTTAAGTAAACTTGACTAATAATAATTAATAATATTTAATAATTAATTTGTGATTTCAATCCATTAAAATATTGTAGTTGTTGTCAAAGTTGTCATTTTGTAGAGAAAAAAGCCAATTTCAATATTAGTCGGCTATGCCAATTTACATTTCAATACACAAACATTTTTGCGGTTTCCAACCTACGATTGTACTAAGAATAAAGTATATGAATAAATAATAAATAGTAAATTATTATTATTTATTTACCTTTTCCTGTTCCTTTCGATTTCTTTTCCTTCGCCTTTTCACGACGGTAGGATGATAAAATACTAATCATTTTACTGTAACATTTTTCTTGTGTTGTTTCCATCAAATTAGCAATTTCCATCCTTGCATCCTCTTTAAAATGTTTTTTATAAAAATTCTCATCTTGTGGATTCCACAAAATTTCCTTTGATCTGTACACTTCAATTAATTGAAGCACTTTTTCTTCACTCCACGTAAATGTAACCGCCTCCTCCGCCGCAGTAGCGTCGTCTTGTTCCATGTTCGCGCGCGTCTAGCCGTACACACCACACAACCTGTCCACACTGACGCTCCGCGCATACTGCGCGCCTCTTTGTGTTCGGGGAAAAAACCGACAAATTTCGGGTCGCTACGCGCAAGAGTTGCAACAATCTGTTCGTGCGCGTAGTAGACGCGGTTCGTGCGCGCAAGGCGTCTACACTATGGGAATTCTGTTACTTTACATGATACATTGCAGCAATGTGGACGTCAAATTCTTGCATTGCATGTTGCATTACATGTTACATTGCACCAATGTGTACCCGGCTTTAGATCTTTAGGCGAGAAATTAAACGGCTTGGTAAAATTTGCTTTTTGCAGTCCGCTAGGTCCTGGCACTGGTGATTTGGAACTTTGATCAAAAATTAGGTTAGCTAACATAGGATCGGTATCCGTAGAGATTGAGTCCGGTATATTTTGAACATCCGATGGTTGGTCATCATTATTGTTTGATTTGTTTGACAAATCATTGCTATCTTTATGATGAACAGTTTGGTCAATTGATGTTGGAAGATCACCATCTGGAGTACTTGGACCAACTTGAACGGATGACGTTGCGTCAGAATTAGTCAACAAATCATTTGGTGGAATTTGTCTGTTGACTTGTAACGGCCGGTCAGTCACAGACGATGGCGCGTAGTCAATAGCAGTAAATATATTCCTATTAAATGGACTTATACCAGTACAACTCTGTACGAGGGGTGATCAAAAAGTAATGATAATAGGTATGAAAAACTACGGTTCAGGTTAAAATATTATTTTATTTTTCAACATAGTCTCCTAACAAGTCAATACATTTAGTCCATCTCTTTTCTAAACCTGAAATACCCTTAGAAAAAAAATCCTTGTCTTGACTCTCCCAAAATGCCTCTACGGCAACCATCACTTCACTGTTGTCGTGAAATTTCGTTCCTCTGAGATGTTCCTTGAGCCGAGGAAATAAATAGAAGTCGCTGGGGGCCAGGTCCGGAGAATACGGGGGGTGTTCAAGCAGTTCGAAGCCAACTTCTTGAATTGCAGCCATCGCAACTTCAGCCTTGTGTGCCGGCGCGTTGTCTTGATGAAAGAGAACTTTCGCTCGCAGTTTGCCTCGTCTTTTCTCCTTGATAGCTTCCCGTAATCTTCTTATTTGGGCCGCGTAGTAAGACCCTGTTATAGTGGCCCCCTTTTCCAGGTATTCAACCATAATTATTCCCTCGGCATCCCAGAAAACGGACGCCATAACCTTACCCGCAGAGCTTGCAACTTTGAATTTCTTCGGTGTTGGTGAGGATGGCCTCTTCCATGTCATGGACTGTTGTTTCGTCTCAGGATCAAAGTGGTGAATCCACGTTTCATCCATAGTCACAAAACGGGTCAAAAAATTTTCTTTATCAGCTTGGAATTTGTCAAGATTGACCCTTGAAATGTCCAATCGCTTCTTCTTTTGCTCGTCGGTTAACATTCTCGGTACCCAACGCGCGGAGACCTTTTTCATGTTCATTTCAGTAGTCAAGATCGATTGAATGCTGCCATATGAAATCCCTGTGATCTCAGCTAAATGTCGGATGGTCACTCTTCGATCAGCTAACACGAGATCTTGGACTTTTTGAACATTTTCTTCGGAACAAGACGTCGATGGGCGCCCTTCGCGATGTTCATCTTCTGTGGATGTTCTACCCATCCTAAACTCCTTACACCAGCGTGCAACTGTAGAATATGGAGGAGCATTGTCCCCCAGTGTCTCCGATAAGTCGGCATGAATGTCTTTGGTAGACATTTTTTTCAAGCAGAGGTACTTGATGACGCTTCTCACTTCGTGTTTCTCCATTTTCGTGTTATCTCTCCGGCTACTCGTACTCGAATGAGTGTAACTCCGTGAAATACCGTCCTATTTATATGATTTTTGGTCTGGCAAGTCGTGATGAACTAAGGAACTGATAACAATTTTTTTTATAATTTTGCTGTTTATAAAAATACCCGTTTATCATTACTTATTGATCACCCCTCGTAGGTGAAAGTTGAAGGACCTTAAGTCACAATCGACGAAGTTTTCCGTAGGGCTTATTAAAGATGTCCACCCCCGAAATCTAATACTAAAATCAGCATAATGAGAGAAGGATACATTGTAACGTTGTGAAATAAAAACTATGACTATAGTAGTTACCTAAACTATAAGTTGCAGTATTTTTTTCTAAGCTGTAACCTTCAAAGGCTGTATTACTGGACTTAAGGCTCTTACGCTTTATAAACAGTCACCTGTGTCTTAATACTTTTATGGTAGTTACGTTCCTAGCGCATTAATGTCATGTAAAATTTTCATAAACTAGAATAAAATAGGTTTCATAATATATCAATAAAACACGTATTGCTGCATTTTTATTTTGAAAGTAGCAAAATTTATTAATTGTAATTTTTAAAATGACAAAATAACTAACTTTAATAATTATTCTGATTCTGGTAAATCACGTGCCTCTCCATCATGGACTAATGTTTTATAAAAATTATGAAAAATAGGTGGGATCCATTGCAGAGCTTTCTGAAGATCTTGAAATTTTTTGGTGGATATAGATTTCTTCTGCACTCGAATGGGCTGCAGTATAGGTAATGTAAGAGCTTCTACAGACCTTCTTCTGTTTCTTATTAATGAAACCTTTTCAAAGTCATTCTGACCAAAAGAAGTTTTGTAATACATTACACCATAATCTTCTTTCATAAACTTCATCCAAACTATTTCAGAATAATGCACTGACTGACCCATTTCACCTTTTTTGCGGTGTACAAAGGGAGCTGTGTTACTATCTTGTAAAACAAGGAGATTTTTAAAATCTTCTGTAGACATATCAAGAACTTCTATCGGTGCCTTATCTGAAGAACAAGACTGTATGAACTGGCGCCAATCCCATGGAACCATTATAGAAAATTGTGGTTGTCTCTTTTTTTTCCTCTCCATAATAGAATGCACACCGTCCACCTCCATATGGGTATGACCTTTCATAAGATATTTGTGATTGATAGTTTGTAAGTTTGGCATATTCTTCAATAGCCACAAGTAACACATTATAATATGAATATTTTTATTCTGGCCTGCACAATTATCTGACCAAACAGTGACTTCCTTTGTGGGCGTGTTAAGGACATTTACTTCAAACCATTTGATCAGACCAGACGACAATTCGTTTCCTCCTCGACCTGATATCGATTCGTCCCACATAACACAGGTGCTTTTGTTTGCAGTACTATCTAAAATTGTGTAATTAAAAGTCCACAATTTGCGCAGATAGAAACTTAAACTATTCGTTAGTAAAGGCGTAGGCAAACATTTCTGTAAATCAACTGTAATCAACTTAAAACCATCTTGCGTTGCACATTTTAGTTTATCAAAAGCTTTCAAATCGTACCTAGTCTTTGCTTCTTTCAAGTGTTCATCATATTTTAATTGTAAGGTTTCCTTTTCAATACCATGTGAACCGCGTATTTGAATGACATAACGGTCACAATCGTCACAAGTGTCTGTCTCAGGGGGCTTAAATCCTAGGTTAAAATGAGTATTAAAAATTTTCCTGTATGTCCAAACTTTACCAATCATTTTACTGTCCACATTATTTTTGGCGCATTCTTCTACGTATAATTTATACATTACTTTTAAATCTAAGTGTGCTCCTAAATACTCACGTCCGGTCTTCTCTCTACTGTAATGACTTTCATACTTAGGGAATGTTTGTATGTGAGTTTTCATCCTTTCAATTATTTCGGCTATCGTCTTATTTGGCGGTTCTTTCTTCCCTCTTCTATCTTCTTCTATGATACCGTAACTGGATTTTTTAATAGCATTTCTAACCACTGTTTCTGATATTCCTAAAGTTCCTAAGAAAAATGTCTTGCAAACAATAATTTCTTTTTTATCAACACAAAACTTGTATTCTAAGGTAACATTTCTTTGTTTTGTAGGTTCTTCGCTACGTATTCTTCGTCTTTCTACAGTCTTTTGTGCTACACGTCCCAAAATAAATTGTCGTTTCATGTCCCAGGTTTTTCCTTCATTCCAGTAATTTTCAAAAATCAGTTGTCGTTGCGTATTATCTATTTTTTCACCACATTTTTTTTTACATGAACATGAGCTTTTCATACTTTTGGCAGGAATTATTTTTCCTTTATGAGTTGTATGTTGTTTTCCGGCTATAGTTTTTTTACGTCTTACATTACATTTCCACGTATCAGGTTGATTTAATCGTTTTCGTGTTTTCAATTTTTCTAATGAATTTATATCTGTTTCCGACTCTGTATCTGAACTTTCTATTATAATGGGGGGTCTAAAATTATGCCTACGTCTTATATACATAGAATCGCTTGAAGACTCCTCACTTGTGTTGGGAATATAGTCATCATCATCGTCTGGGGAGAAGAGACCATCTGATGCATTGTACTGTTCATTTGTTCCGTTATTTTCATTCTCAAATGGTTGAGTAGATGCTAATAAAGAAGGAGATAATAGATCTCGGTCATATACTTCTTCCATTACTATTTCTTCTGTATAATTTACAACAACACCATCTGTAGATTTTATTGAAACATTTTGTTCCTCAATAACCCTCGTATCAAGCCATGTAGACCTTTCCAGTTCAGTTGAATGTTGAATTTGTTCTGGTGAGAATCTCATCATCTGATCACCTCCACCATCTTAAAATAAAATGAAAATAATTACGCAACATGTATCAAAACCATATTACCTATCCGCTAAGTATGGCTAAAACGTACCTATTTTTTTTATATAACTAAAATGCGTTACGTTACAAAAACCGCCCCTGTTAATAAACTAAAACACGCCGCAGTTGCCACTCAAATCGATCATATATTATAATATGATCTTGGTAACAAAATGTAAACTAGAAATAGACTGACATAGACAACAAAACTTACAAAATATTATCTTTCATTAAATGCATGTCTTCTCTAACCAGCTAGCATGAATTTAATTTAAATTTTATCAACCCCGAAATCGAACTTGATCTCTCACACCCTTGAACAATGACGCATAATTTGTTTGTATATTAGCTAATCACATTAATAAATACCTACACACACATTACACACATTGTTTATTAACCAAATGAATTAAATTAATACTACTCGTTCATTTGATTCAGGATAGATTTTGAAAGTATTAAACGAACCTAGTAAAATAGTTATTATCATTTTATATACATAATAAGCAAATATCACAATAATTATTATTAATATGTAGTCACTTACCTGATAATATCATATTAACAAGCTGTCTTCCACGACCCACATTCATTTTGAACAATTTACTCTATTTATTGCACAGCGTAACACGTTATAAACAAGCTATGAACATGAACTAAGCTCGGGGCGGCCGCGCTGGACATGACGTGACGTGTTAGCGACAGTTCGCGCGCGCTTAGCCGGCTCGTACGTACTGCTAAAGAACATTAAGTCCCGCTTAAGACCGTTTAACATTTCTACAAATCTGTACCTTTTTAAACGGTAAACAGTATTAAAATATTATACGACTGTTTACTTCGTACATATTTAGGGACTTAATATCATGTAAAAGTATGTATTTGTGAAACAAGGAGCTGTAGAACTTAATGTCATTTACCATTCAATTAATTCAAACTTTGTGAATCAGAATCAACAAAAATGTTAAAACAGCAAAAAATGGACATAAGGTCTTTTAACTTTCACCTACAGAACTAAATCCAGCAATTGCATTTCTATCAGTTACAGACAGAGGAAATGCTTCTCTAACAATCCCAGGAATGTAATGAATGGTCATCGTTTGACCAGGATGATTTCGCATCCAGTTGTCTGTAGCGGTGTTTATCATTTTCTTAAATGGCCCAAATACAGCTCTATCCAAAGGCTGAAGTTTGTGTGTGCAATGGGGTGGAAACGACAGCAGCACTATTCCATTTTCTTTACAAAAATCTAGAGCTTGGATAGATATATGCGATGAATGGTTGTCGAGTAGTAACAAGCATTTTTGATCAACTGTGGGCTTGACTTGTCTTTTAAAATGATGTAGAAACATTAAAAATTCAGTTTCCTGCATCCATCCACTAGAATTGCCAGCTCCAGCACATCCAACAGGACCCTCACGTATCATGTGGTCTTGGAATCGTTTTAGTGGGAATACGAAAAAAGGCGGGATGTGTCCGCCTTGAGCATTGATGGCAACAGCAACAGTTACTTATCTTCCTCGCTCTGCCGATGTTACTGCACCTACTTGTTTAATTCCTTTTTTTGCTTCAATTTTGCTAGGTTTTTGGACGGACTATTCACCATTGTTCTACCTTTTGTTATACTAGTATACCAAGCAGGAAAAAAAAATCATATTTGTTCTACTATACGGTATAACAAATAGGAAGTATTTAAAAAACAGTAAAATGTCCTTTATGTTATACTAGAGGAATAATCCGGAAATGTTTTTAGATAATTAATTAGTCCTATTTGTTCTACTGTTGGTAACCTACACAAGAACCTCTTTGGTCTTATTATATTGTTCTTAAAAGAGGAAAATATGTTAACTGTCATGTCATATCTTCATGAGTCATTTAGCATTTACCCATTAATAATAAATTATTAAATTGCAATATATTTGCCATATTATTATGAACAATTCCGACCAGCCTGAATTAATTAAAAAGGGTAGAGGGGTAGTACTGTTATGGAAGGGACATCAGTATTATAAAAATAGAGTATATGCTGCTGGATCCACCATATGGAGGTGTACGCAACGAAAATATGGTAGTCCCAAGTTTGCTTGTACAGGGTCTATAACAACACAAGTAAGTGTAAATAGAAATTGTGTTACCTATTTATTCTGTTTTATTATTTTATGACCCAGTCGAACGTGCCTCTGACTAATAATGTTATCTAATGTTTCTAGGACGGTCTTGTGATAAAATCTAAAAGTCACAATAAGGACTGCATTATTGATTATGGTAAAAATGAAATTCACAAAAAGATTTATGAGTGCAAAAAAGAATTGGCGACTTCGGATTTTTCGGAGTCAGTGAACAATATTTATAAGAGAACGGAGAAATCCCTTAGAGACAGTGGATTGGATATAATTTCTAAGGTGCCGAAATTCAATTCCATTAAAAATTCTTTGTTTGCTGCTAGGAACAAAGGGGCCGGTATATCGAAAATAAGCTTCGAAAAACCAGAAAACGTTGAAATATCCCCAAGGTATTCTGATTTCATGCTAGGAGATTACAACAGCCATGGAGTTCGAGTAATAGTGTTTTGCGACCCAGCATTAAGACATCAATTAAATTCAATTGAGCATATATTTGGAGATGGTACTTTTAAAAGTTGCCCTCCACCATTTAAACAGATATACGTAATTTATGGTGATTTCAATAGTACAGCTAGGCAAACAAATGTGTTTCCGATTATTTACGCTTTTATGTCAGAAATGACTGAGCTGGCATATCGAATTTTGTTTGGGATAATCAAGTCACAGTTACAGGACTGGCAACCGAAAAAAATAACAACAGATTTTGAAAATGCCCCAAGGCTGGTAATGGCTAAGTTATACCCTGATACAATACCAAAAGGTTGCCTTTTTCATTTCAAAAACAGCATTAGGCGAAAGGGTCATCAAATTGGGTTGATGAAGAACAAATGGACAAAACATATAGTTCTACTTAGCTGTGTCTTGCCGATGCTACCGCGTGATAAAATCATGGAAGGATGGGAGTATGTTAAGGGACGCATATCAATCATCAATGAAATATTGCCGTATGAAAACCAAATTAATCAGTTTGTCTCATACATGGAAAAGACCTGGTTAAAATCGGACAAATACATTGATGTATGGTGTGTTTCCTCAGAGCGTCACAGAACATCTAACTATGCTGAGGGATGGAATCAGAAATTAAATAACATTTGCAGAAAACGTAGGAAAACTAATATAATGCAAATATTGCAAGTACTGCGTGATGATGCTCAAGACGTAGTCGCTGATCTCAAAAAGATAAAAGAAGGTCAAAACATTAAACCAAGATCCCATAATAGTTTACAAAATGACGTCATCTTATGGAACTTTACACTTGACCTGATGGACGGTAAAATCTGTTCAGGTCATTTTATGGAATTAATGAAGTAGGTAACGTAGAATCTCTTATAGTTTTAAGCTTGATATTTCATTTCTAATAAAATAAATATAAATATATTTTTTTTTAGTTTACAGACCTATTTAAAAAAAAATACCAAAAGGTAGAACAATGGTGAATAGTCCTATATTTTGTTTTCTGTATTCCTAGTAGGTATACAGTATAACAACTAGGAATCAATAAATATAATATTACACTTTCAAAGTGGGGAACATTTTTGTCATACCGTATAGTAGAACAAATATGATTTTTTTTCCTGCTTGGTATACTAGTATAACAAAAGGTAGAACAATGGTGAATAGTCCTTTTTGGACAGTGGTCACCCCGGTCTCATCCATGTTCCAGATATCTTTTGGCTCAAATTGGTACCTATCCATTACATCAGCAAGGTTATCAAAAAATTTACTCACATTATGCTCGTTGAAACTTGTTGCCCGCGACAGACTTGTTGCTTGAGGACATCTTAACCTTTTGACCGCCAGAGCAAAAGCGCTTCGCCGTGCCCTCCACGCCAAGCCGACAAATTCAATGAAATAACCTTGAAAATAGTAGGGAGTCCAAAATGTTATCGATAAACATAATAATTTTCGTCTGAAATTTGTGAATAAACAGCTTATAACACAAAAAGAATATTTATTTAACCTCATCTCCTACTGTAAAAAACTTAAGACCACATTTATAGCAACTATCAATAAAAAAATCAACCTTTTGAGGTACAAAAATACATATAAAATTGCAGCAAGTTACAGCACTATTCTCTATCAGTTACGCGGCCATTGGCATGTATACATGCCAATGGCGCGGGCAACCATCCTTTTTTATAATTTCTCGCTTCTGATTAGGGATGTGTAGCTGTATATTATTATAACTTATCGAATTTATTTATTAAGTTTATATGAACTAGGTATCATTGTGGAGTGATTATTTGTGAGTATCAAAATAATAATTATTTACAAAAAAAAACAAAGAAAGTATCAATAACACAATATAGTAAAAAGACATAATTAACCTTTTTTTTTAGTCTGTAACTGTTAATTTCGGATAGATTCACAGGACTTTTGCTGTTAAACAGCCAGTATTATAGCGGGTTACCTAAGCTACCTACTACTTTAGATTTATTTTATAATAAAAAATATATGACATAGCGACAATTTGTATCATAGGAATATTCTAATAAAGGCACTGAATAGACTTATTAGGTAATACATTTTGAAAACTGCTAAATAGGTAAAGTACAGTTTTTTAGAGATAAGTACTTATACACTTTCATATTCTTAAAATAGTTGCCTTGTAAAATGTCACATGAAACTTAAAAATATAAAAAATCAACAATCGTATATAATTATTATCCTCATTAACAGCCTTGTACTTATTAGTAAAATGTCACATGAAAATAAAAAATATTAAAAAATCAACAATTATTATGCTCATCAACAGCTTTGTTCTTATTTGTAAAATGTCACATGAAAATAAAAAATATAAAAAAAACAACAATTGTAATAATTATTATGCTCATTAACAGCCTTGTATTTGTAAAATATCACATGAAACTTAATTAGCAGTCATCAACAGTCTTGGAATTGTAAAATTTAAAATATCTATACCTATAAAATATCAATTAAAAAAATATCTCATGTTAATAGCAACCTACAAACATATTTTATAATTATCTACTGTGCTGGGCTGTGATATTTTTGAAAGCAGGGTGCAGCACACAAATTTACATTACATATCTTGCACATATATCGAGTCATCTTGCGTCTTTTTTCATTTGCACATGATTTACATCTAAGGTATTTCCCCATGATTGTGGGCATATGGTCTTTTGAATTACCTGGTAATATACGCAAGGGATTTCTCGCGCTTTCCCTATTTGTAATGGGTCTCTCTAAAACATTGCTATTGTGATAACGTTCTATTATTTGCCGAGTTACGGACAACTGAAAGTCGGCAAATTTTAAATTTGGAGTACCGTTTATCTTTTTAAAACAATAATATGCATTTAAAAGGTGCATATCAAATATATGGAAAAATAGTTTCTTGTACCATTTTATGGTTTTGCGTATGCACTGCAGGGATGATAGCAACATATCTGCAGTGTCAACACTTCCCATATTTTTTGAATAATCTAAACATGCTTTAGGCTTCATTACTGGCAATCCCGTACTTCTACTGGTTCTTGCCGATGGTTCCATGTCATTATCATGTATAGTTGTTAGCATGTATATATATTTCTTGTCCTTCCATTTACAAGCCATAAGAGGACCAGAAAACTGGGTTTCCATTTCATGTAAATTTAGTATTCTACCTAAATTAGGCATACCTTTTCTATTTTTTTTTACGGTGCCGCAAGCATAAATTTGATTATCATATAAATATTTAAATAATAAAGGGCTTGTGTACCAATTGTCTACATACAAATGACGATTTGAGCCAAAAAAATCTTTCATTAAAGTGGAAACAACAGCTCCCCCAACGCCTAAATTCGCTGGATCATTTATGTCTGTACTTGCACCGCAATAAACTATAAAATCTATAATCACTCCGGAATCTACATCACACAAAACGAACAATTTAATTCCAAATCTATTTCTTTTTTTTGGCAAATATTGTTTTATTGATAAACGACCCTTGAATGGCACAATGCTTTCATCAATGCATAGATTTCTATGCGGTGTAATAACATTTCTAAATTTTTCCCTCGCGTGAGTTATACATGATTTTATTTTCGACAAAATAGAATTTTCTTCATTTGGTCGGGAAAAATGTAACATGCCAAGAATCATACAAAATCTATTTCTTGACATTAATTTTGAAAATATAGGAGAACTCAATAATATATCTGTAGACCAGTGTTCTTCTATAGATAAATGGCGGTTTCTGGTCATCAGCATCATAATTACAAAAAATATGTACATTTCTGGGACAGTTACATCATGCCATGCATGTAGTCGTGAATGCATTCGCAAATCAACATTTAAAATAAAATATGTGTGGAATTTGTTTGTCATTTCAACAATAAATGACACGAAATCAGAGTCCATAAAATTCTGAAACATATCTAACTCCGTAACAATTTCAGCTGGGGTGAAATGTATACCACAGGCAAACTCATCAAAAGCAGCAACTTCGGGTGTACGTCTTTCAGCAGTCCACTCGAAAATTGGCGCTGTCTCACAATTTCTGTTATGACGAGCTTGTCCAGAAGTTGAAGGCGTATCTTCAGGCAATTCTTGATGCTCAGCAATCGTCGGCTGTAAAATAATAAATGTTTTTTTATTTAACTTTAAACTTAAAAGAAATAGAAAATCGATTAAAAACACCCTGCGAAAAAAATACTAAAGCATAAAAAAAGTTTCATTATTTTTTAAGCTAATTTTGTAAACTGGTAATACTGTAACAAAAGTGACAATTCACCATAATCGTTTGATGTTAAGGGAAGATATTTGAAGATAATTACATGGTATTTGTTATTTCGGATTTTAAATCCAAAGATAAAAAGTTGAAAATAATATATAGTCGAAGGTCATCTGTTTGACCCAAATAATAATAAGTTACCTACTGACTACAATTCAACAAGTAAGTATAATCTTGACTATTAGCATGTATTAATTTATTTATTTATTATTTTATATAAGTATTTTTTTTTATTGAAGGTGATATTAGGACTAGCCTTTAAGTTTAAAAGTATAATTTAAGTTAGATTAGATAGTTTTGAACGTCAGAAAAGTAACGAACATTTGTCAGACCTAACTATTGATGTACGACAAGAATAATCACGAAAATAATACCCGTAATAAATTCTAATAATTACGGTACCTTCGTACTTATCGCATCAATGTGTCTGATTTCAGGTGTAAAAAAATGTCTGGCAAACGACCGGGGTCCCCGTCCATACTGAGTGGATTTTTAAAGATGCGGTGTGTAGAAAAATCCGAAGAAACTAAAAAAGAAACTGCTACACAAACGTTCGTCGAGCCGTGTAACGAACAATCAGATGCTGGTACACAAACGCTCGTCGAACCGTATGTTGGTCGTTTGGGAGACAATATATATTATGCTTCGGAAGCATTACCGAAGTTACTATATGAAATCGAACCTTCGGATCAACGAAATAAAAGTTTTTCAATGTTAATAGCATTCGAATTAGAGAGAGTGCCAGAAGAGAACCGAAGCAATTTATATGCTCATATTCTTAATTTAATCAGAATTTATAGAGGGGATTCCGATTTGTCGGAAAGCATAGATTTAATTCCAGAATTTTCTTCGGGCACCCCAGTACCATTAAATATAAAATACAAGAAAATTGATTAAATTATATTTAATCATTTTCTTGTAACGTATTATATCGATAAATTAATATGATGACCAAGTAGGCACAGGTTCTAAGACAGGCCGCGGGCCAGCAAGCCGGCAAACTTATTGGTCTTCGAGCTTCGACGCGAGTTTGCCGGCTTGCTGGCCAGCGGCCTTTATATGTAGGAAACTGTGCCTATTTGTCATCGCATTAATAATTTATCAATATTAATATAATTAATTTATGTGATTATTTTGTTTAAGATAGGTGCCTATTTATTGATTCTTGTATTACATTTGTTGATTATTGAATATGTTAATTATTAAATTAGTTGATTATTACACGTTACCTAATTTTTTAATTTGTTGATTGTTATTTACCTATGTGAATTGTTAAATTGTTGATTAGATACGTAATAACAAGAAGGCACAGGTACGTTAGGCAGGTAGGTACTTACATAGTCCGGCGTGCCAGTTAACTTGTTATTGGTACCTACATAAGTGTTAATTATGTGTCCAAAATTATACTTTTTATATAATAAGTACTTAATACAATTTAAATATCTATGGAGTTTTTTTTATTTAATCCTATAATGACAACTAAATCCTATTACCTATGTAACATTCTAAAGGTATAAACGCGAAATTTTGTTACCTACTCTTCCACGCGAAAACTACCGAACGGATTTTAAATTAAACTACAATAATTAATCACTAATATAGCTTAATTAAGAGAATGACAGTAGTACCTAAGTCTATATAATATTATTTAAACGCGTCGTCTTTAGATGAGT
This sequence comes from Trisateles emortualis, assembly GCA_947095525.1. Taxonomy (NCBI): domain Eukaryota; kingdom Metazoa; phylum Arthropoda; class Insecta; order Lepidoptera; family Erebidae; genus Trisateles; species Trisateles emortualis. The sequence goes on from OX352756.1 coordinate 1,682,120, forward strand.
AGGTACTTACCTATATACTTACATAATACTTGTATAGATCTATATGTTTACTGTTGATTGTACTTACTATTAAAACATCTGATATTAAAGTAAAATTAACTTACCTCAAAATCATTTTCATTTACTGATTCCGATTCAGAAAACTCATCATCTTCAGTGCCTTCTAGAATACGCAATAGTTCTTCTGTACTAAATAACTCTTCACTTGCCATTTTTGCAATTATAATATTGGCAGATCGAAAAAAATATCGAAAAAATATTTTTTCAACTTCCCAGCACTTAAAAACATGGCACGCGCTTACGACGTCACGAGTCCGACATCTATTCATGTCATTGGCGCAGAAGGGATTGCAATATCGGTACTGTGCTAGGGATGCGCATGATTGGCGAAAAAGACAATATTCAAACCAACAATATCGACAATATAGAAAATATGATATTATACCAAAGAATGTAGTATTTACCTTTTTTGTCAGTGACTAAGCTTATATATTTTTTTAATAGTTATTACAAAAATTAAGCGAATTTGAGTAATTTAGCTGAAATTTTAATGAAGTTACTTGAATATTACACCACATCACTAGTAGGCATGTATACATGCCATTGGCGCAAGAGAACATGTTTTTCAGCCATTAATTAAGTTATTTTTTATCATAAATATTTGAATAACTATTTTGCAATTTTGTTCATTGTGTACAATTATATGTAATAACTGGGGATTCAGTTCTTAAGATATATCAATAAAACACGTTAAAGTAATGATTTAATATGTTTATCTTGTATTTTTCTATGATCTGTTTCTTGGCATCTATAGATGTCGGTGGCGCACAGGGCACGCTTGCGCATGGCATCTATACATGCCATTGGCGTTCAAAAGGTTAAAGACAGGCTCGGGTGCCGTTTTAAAAAACCAGTCAACCATTCCTTACCAGCCATTTGAGTATCGTGCCACTTTGTAGGAAATAGTTTTTCATTTTTAAGCGCTAACTCGTATGCCAGTTTACGTACTTCAGTTGGGGTTAACCCAAAATAAACTGCAGAGCATTCGATTAAATAGTCGCGTAGATTAATTTCTTCGTTGTTGGTAAAAACACGGTTGACGCAACGGTAGCCCACAACTGCGGTAGTATTTCCTGCTTTTAATTTTTTTATAAATCTGCATAATGTTACATGGCAAACATTATATTTTTTTGCCAGGCCTCTAATTGTTGCAGCATCTTTAAAATGCTCTTCAGCCGCTTTTTTATACACTTCCGTGTCGGTAGTTTCTCGTTCAGTTGTTCTTATGCGTTGTCGAGGCATTCTGTTAAAAAAAATATGAAATATATGATAAATAATTAAATCACCACGAGGACAAAAGTAACATGTTACTTTTGTACCCATAGGATTATGTTACTTTTGTACCCATCCACATTTTTGTCAAAACGTGCAACATAACCTTAAATGGGAACGTACTACACAAAAATGAATTTACGCAATGTACAATCACTTTAATACAGTATAGACATGCAAACATTCAGATTACTATCATGCTTTTAAGACTATTAAAACATTGAATAAGAAAACGTAAAAAAACTTACTTTTGGTTTGTAAATTCACGTAGCGTTCTGTCACACAACCAAACAGCGCGTGGCGTACGCGGCGACTAAATGCAATTGAGGGGGGCGCTCCCGGCTATCGCCTGACAGCAGCAAAGCGGTGTTCGCCCATTAGATAAATCTAGAGAGCATTTGTTACTTTCGACCCGCCGTTACTTTTTTACCCGGTCTTTTGTAATTTTTTTTGTTATTTTATGTAGTCCATGAATGGTATATATTTGTGTGAAAGGTTCAGGGCAAGACTTAAAAGTTCCATCCAGAAAGAAATGTTCGAAATTGTCCAAATACGTTTTTATATCAGAAGAAGAAAATATTAAAATCCTGTTGTTTGTGTCATTGTCGTTATAGTCGGCCAGGAGGAAGTTTTTATATTTTTTTGGTATTTCTACTTTAGTTGGTGATTCAAAATGGAGCTTAGAAACTCCTAATGCCTTATTTCTTGATTTGTATAGACCACTTTTAATATTGTCAAATTTTGGTAAGTCAGCAACTAAGTGCACGCCATCGTCTTCCAGTTCGCATACTACTTCTTCAAACTGTTTTTGTATTGGATCGACATTAGCTACTATTTTAGTTTTCAAATCTTTCATTTTCTTCAAAACTAGATATTTTGCACTATTAGGTAAACAATCAATATCGTGCACGCCCTCTTTAACTATATGGTTTTCATTGCTTAATGTCACATTACCTTTACAACCGGTTTTATTGTAGCATTTCCAAAAAACATTTTCGTTCACATAAGTTTTAATTTTATGGTACTGACGGCCGTCGTATAGTAGTTTCTCGCGATCCCTTTTTGTCGTTATGAACTCCATGATGGGCTTAGAAAGCGACATACACTGGCGAGCAAAAAAATCGACTCACTTCATACTTTCGCACTCAAAGTGCTCTAGTTTTAAAACTAAGACCTAAATCTTAACTTAGGTCTTAAATTCTTTAAGTTCTAGATGTTGGCTTTAAAATGAGTACAAATACTCTTAACTTGTACTCATTTTCTTGAACAATAAATGGTTTCAAACTTTGTGAGTACTAAAACTTGAAAAGTTAAGGTAAAAAAATAAAAAATAAAAGACATCATAACATTTTAAATAAAATTTATTACTAAATGATTACCACTTTAATAACGAATGTTACCCCCTCTTGCTCTGATGACAGCTTCTAAACGGTTCCTCATTGACTCAATGAGGTGCTTCACTCTGTCTTGTGGTATACCCTCCCATTCCTCGGTCAGAGCCGCTTGCAGGTCAGCTCTTGTACCTGGTGCAGGATCTCTAGCCCGGATTCTTCTCTTTAGGTCATCCCTCTCTTTAGGTCATCCCATAAATGCTCAATAGGATTCAAGTCCGGACTACGAGCTGGCCAGTCCATAACAGCGATACCCACTTCTCGCAGGTACTGCCGCACGACATTTGCGCTGTGTGGACGGGCATTATGCTGCATCAGGATGAAGTTTTCTCCAATAAAACCAGCGTATGGGATGACGTGGTCTTCCAAGATATCTTCAATATACCGATGTGCGCTCAACCCTCCAACATGGCGGCCAGTTTCAATGAAAACCAGTTCAGTTTTTGCTTCCATTGATATGCCAGCCCACACCATGCAGGAACCTCCTCCGTACGCAACAGTTTCTGCTATGCAGCATTGTGCGTATCGCTCCCCCGGCCTTCTGTACACCCTTCTCCTTCTGTCGCTACCATGTAGGCATACTCTGCTTTCATCCGAGAAGAGAACAGAGCGCCATTGATCCTCAGTCCAATCGACGTGTTCTCTTGCAAAACGTAACCGGGCTGCTCGATGACCTGCAGTCAATTTGGGACCCGTTGCTGGTCTTCTTGGAGTGAGGGTTGCTGCCTTGAGTCTTCTTCTCACTGTTCAAGAACTTACAGCTACCCCACGTGTTTCTCGGAGCTCCCGTTGAACTTGGACCCCGGTGAGAGAACGATTCCTCAGCGAAGTACGGACGATAAAGCGATCGTCTGCCTCCGAAGTGGATCGATTTCTACCGGAACCTCTTCGTCGGTGAAAGCCACCAGTCTCCCGGTGCCTTCGGTATATTCTTGATACCGCTGACTGGCTCATCTGCAAAGTACGAGCCAGTTGACGTTGACTCAGGCCCTGTTGCAATAGGATCCTTTCCAGGATAGTTTCCTGGAAAGCTTAGTCCTTAGCTTTCTTACTGTACTTCGTATTTTGTTACAGCAAAGTCTACAGCAAAAAAATGGACAACTTTGCGAGATAGGTGGATGAAATGTCACAGAAGACTTAAAGAAATGAAATCGGGATCAGGTGCTAAGAAGATTCGTAAATGTGATTTTTACGACGAAATGTTATTTTTGACAAAAATTGTAACACGCCGAGACACTGAGTCAAATATACCCGAAACAACAAACGTGAAAAAAACTCCCGTAGAATATAGACCGATCGCGAAAAAAAAGAAACAGGATGTTAGCGAGGTGGACAAAAATATGGCAGAATTTATAAAAACTGTTACCAAAGAAGAAGAGAGCCGTGCCATGTCATTTTTTAAAAGTATAGCTCCGAGTGTTGATAAATTTAGTGATGAGGAAATGGTGGATTTTCAGTTTGAAGTTTTAAAACTTGTGCGTGCTAAGCAACAAGGAAAAGGAAGTGATAGTAGGATAGAATTAGGGCGCTCTGCATCACTCACCTCGCTGCGCTCGGTTCGTAATGCAGAGCGCCCTAATTCTACCCTACTAACATGATTTGCATTCCGTCTGATCCACAATAAAGATTTAATATGCTTTCGTCGACGCATCTCCGTACTGATACCATAGTAACAATGTAACATACTTATATTTAGTTTTACTGAGATTCAATATGATAAAAAACCCTCCCTCGTGTATGCATGTTGCATCTAAGGCTCTTGATAAATCTTTCAATGACCAATAACTTATCATGGTACTTGATCAGTTATTTTATTTTTGAAACAAAGGAAGGAAAAGGAACTACATTTACTGATTTAAATAAAATAAAAAAAATATTTATCAAAAAAGTTTTGTCAAAACACCATTTTTTTAAACATATAACATTTTTTAAAGCACATATTGTGTCATGATAAATACAACTATACAAATCTTCAGAATACTTATATCGATCATACAAGCTTAACAACTTAGGACAACTTTTATCTTCTAAATTAATTACATTATTGTTTTTTAAAATACTTTTTAACCATTCTACTTTTTCTACACCTTTTGTGTAAACATACTTATCTTTTAAGATATCTGAAATAACTAACTGATAATTTGAATAAGGTATAAACCCTTCACTCCAATATATTTTTCTGTTACGTTCAATCCAACCAACTTGCCGTCTTTCTGCTTTTGTCAGATCATAAAAGGGAAATGGCTGTTTAATTAAGAACACTTGCAATTTTTTATCACACCATATAGCAATTTCTTTTAGTATAAATTCATTTGCTTCTGTTTTAAAGCCTTGAACATCTACAATGGCTGTCATGATAATCGGCGCACTATGTTGCTCAGTGGTTTGTATTCCACAAGTCGATCGTTTATTATTAAACAATATGCAGTTGTGTTATCTAATATTGGCACTGAACATTCAATTTCCAAACGAACGTCTACTGGACCTGTTTTTAGACTATCGTTTTGCCTTGAACAATCTATGATAAACAGTGGAGCTTTATCTTTAAACTCCTTCAGATTAAGCAAGGGATCTGCGGGACAGTTGTAATACGACTGCCGAAATTTCACATACATTTCATATAATATACTGTATCTGTTCTCAGAAAATTTTAAACCTAATGGCTCATATGGATAATATTGCGAATTCAAAAAGAGCGTAACGTTTGTTACTTCACAATGATCAAAGAGTGAACTATCTTTTAGTTTATTATTTTTTTTATTAGTTTGTAAACAGAAAATAACGTATCTAGGCTTTTCTAGTTGTGATGCAGTTTTAACTGACCATGAATGTTTTGTTGTTTTTGGTAGTAAAGGATACTCATACAAATCCCAATTTCTAAATGCTATTTGAATAGGCCTATCTTTTTCTAAATGCTTTAAAAGTGTTAGTCTTTCTCGATCTGATACTTTTATGTGTGGTACTCTCCACTGTACTCTATCGAGATTTACTTGGAAGTGAGAAACGTCATCTGTAAGTATAACACTATTTAAATTAGAGTTACTCCTATTTAGTATAAGTTCATGTTTACAATTTATTACTATTTTGTTATAATCTTCTGCAAAGCCCAATATCTTATTTAAAGGTATAACGGCGCTAAAGTGACTATCATTTTGAAATCCGTTTAAGTTCCAACCCCACAAGGCAGCAACTTTACTTTCGGATTCATTTAATGAAACGTATGACTTTACTGTCGACGTTATCCCCGAATTTTTAATGCGATCTATTTCAATGCCGTTTATTTCGTATCTGATGTCTTGAAACAGGAACAGCACAGCATTATTAGTAAGTTTAACAGCTTTCTCAATCGGTTTTCCATCTTTTCCGAACAGCTTTGTGTGACCCTCGATGTAAATTGAGCTGGCTGATGGCAATACATATATGTCTTGTTGGTGGATGGGTATTCTGATTTCATCGTTTTCTCTAAAGCAGTTGTTGTAGGGATTGTAAGAATGAATCTCATAACTTTCGATAGAAGTATCGAAGTGCGGTAAATCGCTGATATGTAGTATATTCATACTTTAAAACCCAACGCTTTGAGAAAGTCTTTATTTGTTTTAGTCAATTTATTAAATTTTTCCTTACGTCTATTCACCTTACTGACTGTAGAAGAATTAAGATGTTTTAATTTGAGTGGAGGATTTATATTGTATAATATCATTTTATTTCCCTTAAATGAAGTCGTAGTTGAATATGTTCTATAAAAGGTATGCTGCAACCGAACTGATCAACAACCTTAATAGATATAGATGTAACTATATTTTTGTTTACTGGGAAGTAAATAACGTTCCGAGGTGCTTCTAAGTAATGATGTTCGGCAGTAGTATCATCTACAAATTCATGAATAATATGAGTTGGTATACCGTTAGTGTAAGAACCATATATTAAATCACATTCAATTCTGATTACAGGCAGAGTATTTTTAGAAAGCACATTTGATACAGGGTTCAATATTGAATAGAACAACAAACCACATTCATATTTTTCAGATAAGCTAAGAGGTGGTTGAAAATACGACTCTAATTCTGATTTATTTCCAGAGATAGTCACAGTTATAGACATAGTTGCATACTGAACGCTTTTCAATAATTTTGTTTATTATATTCTATGGCTTTTCCAAAAGTTTGTTAAAAAATTTAAACATAAATGGCCGCATTTATAAGGGTGATCACCTTGTATATTTTCATAGTTATAGCGGATCCTTGAGCCTAAGTATTTTATTAGCTCCTTTGAAGGCTTTAGATTTCCATAGCTATCAAAATATTCAATATAATCATTGTGTTTTGCATAGGCTACCCAATGAGAACCAGGATTCTTAGAACTATCTAAATTAACAACTCCACATTCATTTTTATAAGGATATTCAGGGAGTTCATCTCTCATAAAGACACCTCTAAAGTAGGGAATATTATTTCCATATTTTAAAATGTCAATATTAGTTAAAGCTCGTTTGGGTAGCCGACGTTTTAGTTTTTTTCTTTTGATACAAAAATTCCAAGTCCATTTTTATGTGGTTTTTGATGTAGTCCTTTTCCAATGCAAAGAGCCTCCATTTTTTCATTGTGTCTCTTCGATTCTTCGTACAGTTTTTTAGCTGCCTTGAAATCATTTATAGTTTTAGCAATACCAGCTGCTCCACCTGCTAAAGCTCCAGTGGCTGACAATCCAGCAAAAATTGGAATCAAAGGTAAAAATCCACCAGTTTTTGGTATTGGAATGATCCTAGGAAGTTTAATGGATGAAGCATCAGCGAAGTCCCTAACAGCAGCCATAGCTAATGTTATAGCAGCTTTTTTGCACTTTGGTTTTAATTTTTTTATATGTTTTTTTGCAGCAGATATAACACTTTTTAATTTCTTTTTAACACCTTTTCCACTGGTAACTTTTGGTGAAGAGTTTTGGCGACGACTTTTTAAGCCAGTACCAGATTTAATTTTTGCTAACATAGCGTGCCTTACTAGACGTGCTGCAATTTTTTCTCCTATATTTGCATCAGGAGCATGTGTTCGTTTTTTTGCCATTTTTAATAGGACTAAATCAGCACTGTGACGATCTTTCAAGTTTGATGACTTGTAGTATGCAATATCGTGGTCTTTACAATATTCATCTAATTTATTAATGCCTTTGTCTCCACGTGTACTTTCTCTTAATTAATTTTGTTCCAGGACCACAATAATTATATCCCGGTAAATGTAATTCAAACGGTAGGTGGTTTATCAGCCAATTAAGAAGACTACTCTCTCCAGTACACATAATAAGACTGAGCAATTAAAGTCTCATCACTTTATAATATAAGGAGTTTTACAATATCATGTAAGTCATAACACGTTTGTCTTATCTATCCAGCTATTTTCATCTGAAGATAAACCTAGCCATTTTACGAAAACTCTATTCCCTTTCCTTTTAAGAACTTTCTCAACAAGATATACATTAGGATGTTTTGTCTTTTGAAGTTCCTGTTCATAAAATGCTCCTAAGATAGGCTGTCCTCTGATAGTATCTTCAATCAAGTAAGTGGTAGGAGCAGTATTTTGTTTGTATCTAATTTTAAATATTTCTGTTGACCAATTGGGAGTATAGCCTTTTTCGAATGTTCCTTTGTACTTACTAATACGAACATAATCACCCACTTTAAACTTACATTTTATACTCTCTTGTTTTTTCATTAATCTATGAAATCTTTCTAATATTTCTTTTTTATTTACATTATTGACATTTGATGGTATTTCATTAATCGTTCGATGATATGTATGATTGTATTTATGAACAACATTGTCCAGAGTATTTTTTATCCAATTATAATTACCTTTTAAACTAAACTCTTTGTACAGTTTAGATTTTAGTGTTCTAATAAATCTCTCTACAATTGAAGCTTTTTTTGATGAAAATGTTGAATAATGATTAATATTATAAGACTTCATAAGATATTTAAATTTATTATTGTAAAATTCTGTGCCATTATCAGTTTGTAAATTCTTAGGAACGCGATTACCATTTAATAAAATCATAAAAGCCTTATACACCTCATCTTTGTTCTTACTTTTCAAAGGAATCGCCCAAGCATATTTTGAAAATGTGTCAATTATAGTGAGAATATATTTATTATTATTATTTTCCCTCGAAATTGACTGCATATCTATTAAATCTGCTTGCCATAGATCATCTATATCCCTCATAATAACATGTCTTCGCGGAAAGTTCACCCTCACACTTTTATGAATTTCATTTATCACGGCCGCTTTGCTCATTTAAAAAAAAAAACATATTTTATTTTATGTAGGTAGACTATATTATATATTTATAATATACAACGCTCCTGCTTATTCTTTATTCATAATGAATGACTCTGCAATACTGAATGAAAAGTTTCCTAATTATCAGTATTTATTCTTTTATTATATTAGCTTCTTTTAATTCTTCAATTATTGATAAAATTTCATTGTCATGGTTTGTATTACCCGCATCTCTTGAAGCTACTAATAATTTTAATCTTTCAACTAATTCATTCGGGTCGTCCCAATATACTAAGTCAGTATTATTTTTATAACATTTGAGCGTAGGCAAACTGCCTCCAATTTTATTCTGTTTGTCTTTTATCGAAGTCTCAGCAAATAATGGTCTGATTATTTCTCGATATTTGAGTCCTTTATCACCTTTTATTTGACCTTTAGGATTAAAATCCCTCTTATGAGCGTTAGTGTAATGTAACATATATTTGTATACAAGTCTATCGACGTTAGTTACAATTTTTAAATCGGGTTTCTTTCGCAGTAACAGTTCTTTTAGTCCAGGAGTTAAATCGAAACTTTTATCTCCAATTTTAACCAAAACTAAGTTATCGCCATCAACATTTTCAATTTTAGAAAATGATACTATTGAGTTACCCATCATTATGGTTTTATTTTCGATTCTTATTCCAAATGGTATATTTATACCATCATAAATACCGCAAATGTCTTTACTTTCCAACGAAGTTTCTAAATTATTTTTTACTCCTCTATTAGGAGTGCTTAAAAAATTTATATCAGCATCATGAAATTCTTCACAAGTGCTTGAACAATTTGTATCTGATTCAATAGGTGTAAAACTTTCAGGTTCATTTTCATCATGCTTAATATTTTCAATAAATCTTTTAGAATTTATAAGAGTTTTCAGAGGATCTGAAACTGGTTTGAACATTTTATCTAAAGATAAGTTAACGTCATGTTCTTGATTTTTCATTTGTTTTATTTTATTTTTTATGGAGTCTACAGAATTCATTAATTCTACCTTAATATTTTTCTCCATTTTTGTAATCACAACTGTGTTAAACTATGTCAGAATTAATACTAACAATGTTTTTGTACAGCATTCATTTATATGCACATATAAACATGCTATTATCCTTTAAATTTAAAAAAAATATCGAAGTTTTGTCTGTACCTTCCATTATTTAACGATGAGTCTTTGTTAATAAGAAGAAAGTTATAAGGGTTACTCCAAACAGTTTTAGAAATATCTTTGAACTGATTCCACGTTAGGTCAGAGTTGACATGTTCTTCATAGATATGCTTTAAGTTCACATCATCTTGTTTAAATATTATAAGAAAGTTAGCATTATCGCGTAACAATTGTTTAGGGATTTTTGAATAGGTTTGCGTTAAATAAAAGCAATCAATTTGCTTATGTCTACCCATACAGAAATAATTACGGATGTTTATTTGATTTTCACATACGACATCATCAAATATAAATACCGAATTTGGCAAAGCTTCGCTAGGAGATACAACATCTTTACTGTCACTGAACTCGTTGAATTTTATCTGAGGTACTCTTTTTAATACTTCTCGTAAAAAGCAATATTTTGGCTGAAAAGTAGTCTTCGAGTAAAGGTAAATGTTTTTAAATTTGAGCCCATTTTCATGCAACAACATACTAATCATAACGTTTGTTTTACCACAATTCGAGGGACCGCAAATTATACAACGAATCGTATTTGGCAATAAGGCGCTATGTCTAATCTCTTGAGAAGTCTCACCAAGATTTATATTTTTAACATTTAGTGATATAGGTTGTTTGATCAACTTCATCTTGTCAAATAAGTTAATATATATATATATATATAGCTTACTTTATTTTAGTACTGTAGTGACAACTATAAAGTTAACTGTTTGAACTAGTCACTACTTGAATAGTTTTATTCTCATCTTACAAAATAGGTATGTATAAATATGAGTTACGTTATGACACGTGTTACACATCATATATCAAGTAATTTTGCATGTATGCATTAAAACTTGTCACGACAGGAATGTTTCTTTTCTCAAGTTACAGTATAGGTATGGATGCATATGAGCTACGTTATGACATGTGTTACAGACCGTATATTAAATCATTTTGCAAGTCAATATAATCACTTCACAGCGTGTTCTTTGCATAAGCAGACGGTTTTGTCTAAGATTTTGTGTTTTCAAGGTAAGTCTTTAAATCCTTTTAATTTATTTAATCTATTATGTAATAATAATAATAATGTAATAAAATACCTTTTCTTTTACAGAATCATGTCACACTCACCGTCTTACAGTCCTGTTATAGATATTGCAGACAATATACGCACGGTAAGTAACAATTCAGGTTCTCTTAAATCGTATCTACATTATTATAAAACTTCGTTTTGTTTTTAGTTCTAATATTAATGTGCTTTTTCTTTCAGAATTTGATAGAAGATTCAGACCCCATATTGAATCCTTTTTACCATGCTCAAGATAGAGAGAGCTGGTATGCTGAAGTAGCGGCAAAATCACGCGAGGAGTATCAACAACGAAAAGCTGAAGAACAAACTTTACAAAAAAAGAAAAAAGGAAAATCTAAAACTTTCAAGAATAAATCCTTTGTAATGCGAAAGGAGTCAGAGCATGTTCATCATCTCATAATAATTAATATACATGATATGGATGGTCGTAATATGGAGGACATTAACGTAGAAACTGATAATGCAAGTGTAAATGTACAGTATTTAGTAACTAGTGCCTATGACGATATTATGAATGAAACTGAACATTTAGTAGGTAAAATAGTGCAAAAATTAAGCAAACGCACTACGTACTCGTAAGTGTTTTTATTGTACATGTTTTGATTATTCTTAAACTAAGATATTGGATTAAATAAAATAAACAACTGTTATTTGAGTTACGATTGTTTTTTATTCCTACCTGTTTCGTAAAACGCTATAGTCTATAAATAAAAACACAATGATTTATACTCGATACAAGTTTATTTCATCTCAAAAATAATATTTTATTACATAGTTACTTATAAATTAATTACTAAACTAAATTAAATACATTGTTTATGTACTAAAAGACAGTTTTATAATGGCCCCAAGGTAACGTCTCATAATTATCTTTTAAAATTTGTCTCTTATCGTCATCTCTACTTAATATGAGCTTATTAATTTTTTGAGGGAAAACATTGTGGTTTTTTGACTTAATTATAAACATATTTTCTCTTAACTGTTCATTAAATCGTAAAACTTTTTTATAATTCTCAATATTAAGTTTATTAGTAACCGACTTTTTAACACCTTTTGCTTTTTTTATTGAAGTGTCTATGGAGTTTATACAATATAATTTAGCTCGTAAACCAACAAATTCAGATATTATATCACCACCCATTTCATCTTTAAAAAAACCTGGTATTTTAGCATTTACTTTAGGCATATCATATTTAGCATTCTGAAAGTTACTTGTGTCAAAATACTTAATATGTTTTTTCATATCCTTATAAAAATCATCGGTGTTTATTAAATAAAGAAGACTGTCAGTATCAGTATAACAAAGTTTGATCGATTTTTTATATATACGTTTCATTATAGAATAATGAAAATGATACAAATGACTCTTAGCCAATTCCAAAATTGAAAATCCTATGTAAATTGGACGATCAAGAACTATTTGTGTTTGTTGTAACTGTACTGCCACTAGTGATTCTGATAAGATTGCCAAATTTTTGAAATTCGGAGCACTTATGTATTTTTCTGCACCACAAATTTGGGATCCCTTCTTTTCTCATAATGTTCTTTGTCTTAATATACTTCGGCATAACGATTTTGGCACAATTTGTTTTGGCATAATAATACTTCGGCCTAATTTTTTATGGCATACCTTTTATGTTGGCACAATCATGTTAAAGACTAATTTGTGTTGGTATAAATTAGATTCGCATAACGTTAGTAGGCCTAATGACTATTAGCATGACGTTAGTAGGCCTAATGACTATTAGCATAATAATATTTAAGCATATAATTAATATAGGTAAATAACAAAAATAATTTTTATGCAAATTATTTATTATACATAACATTATGTAACTTAAACGATTTTTCAATCGCGAGATAACTTTTATCTGAAGAATATATTAGTTAACTTCTACCTATTATGAGAATAAATATGGCGGTTATTTCTCAGATAGAAGTTAATTTATTGAAACAGTGGTCCTTAATTATGTATAATTATTTATTTTAGGTGTATATTTTTAGCAATTGCTTGTAAAAATACTAGTTTAGAAGTATACTCATCTTTTTTACTTGGCATAATTTGACTAGGCATACTATGAAGATCATAGAATTTCAATTAGAATAATATAGATTGGGTTACTTTCTTCTTTAAAAATGCGTAGGTTAGGTTAGGTTAGAACTGTGACCTCTTATGCACGAGCCGAGCGAGCGAAGCGAGCGTGCCGCGGCAGCGGCCGGCGAGTGCCAGAAACGAACATGCTCTCATGGGCAAGGATATAAAAACCAAATAATTATCATTAAATCAACTTTTATTTATTACAATTACTAAAAAAAAACAATTAACACGTTGAACGCCATGACGGGCACCGTGTGTCCGACAGTAGACTTTACCCCGGGGCCGCGACAAAATGTCAAGAACCGTCCAAAATTGTCGGGGTGTTTTTTGTTTAATATAGTCTGGAAATAACTAAAAAATAATATGCCACTTATGGAAACAGCGATATACTTATTATTTTCCGACATAACAAATGGCAGACACCAGTGTTCGTCGCGGCCTGCGAGAACGTAAAACCGTGTTACCAAGCGCGGGCGCCGCGCGGGTCACACTGTCGGCTCCCCTCACGCCTCGCCGCCGACCGCCGCCCGCACCCGCGACGCCCAGCGAGTCGCTTCACTCGTTCATTTGCCACTGCGCTCTCGTTGGGATATGTCGTGTTTTTATAAAAATTAGGGTTCCGTGAAAGTTATACTCGTACCTAAATCACCATGGATGAATTTGACAATTTTGAAGTGACTCAGGAAGATTTAGAACAAATAGAAAACATTGAAATAAACTTGTTGAATTCAAGTTTTCACATATCTTCTGAAGATGAGAACGAGATTATTTCAGTATCACAGCCAAATAAATGTAGGCGCCGCCGTCGTGTCATCTACTCAGAAAGTGAGGCTAGTGGATCAGAAAATACTGCACCTGATTGTCGAGAATACACTGAAACTGTTGGACATGAATGGGGACCACCAAAAGGTAAACAACGTCGTTTGATTGCATTTACTGATATTTCGGGGCCATCGTATGCTATTCGTTCTACAATGATGAACAAGTCTCCAACTGATTTCTATTCGCTTTTTGTCTCTGATGCCATGTTTAATTTTATTGTGTCTGCAACTAACAAATATGCTTGTGAGCAAATAACCAAGGAACCTCATGCTTCTGCTGGAGCGCGGATTAAACAGTGGGTTCCAACGAACCTTAAGGAGATGAAAAAATTCTTTGGTTTGCTTCTCTTTATGGGTGTGGTGAAGCTTTCAAAATTATCGGACTATTGGTCAAAGGATGAAATTGTAGGGCATCCTTTTCCTAGAACCGTTATGTCGCGTAACCGTTTTGAACTTTTGCTTCGCATGTTGCATTTTTCTGAAGATGATGAGGAAAATAAATCAGACAGGCTTCATCGCGTAAGGAAGTTGATGAACGATTTGAATGAGTCTTTTCGGCAACATTTTACTGCAAATGAAAACATTTGCGTCGATGAGAGCATGGTGCCATTTCGTGGTAGAATTATATTCAGACAGTATAATAAACAAAAACGTCACAAATATGGCGTCAAACTATTCAAGTTGTGCTCTGTGCCTGGATATACACACAAAATAAATGTCTATGCTGGAAAGAATGACAATGTAAACACAACACCCACAAATGTTGTGATGGATTTGTGTAAAGACTATGTTAACAGGGGGCATATTTTGCACACTGATAATTGGTATACCAGCATCGATTTGGCGCGAAGACTTTTGGACAAACAAACCCATCTTGTCGGGACGGTCAGAAAAAACAGACGAGGTCTTCCGAAAAAAGTCATCAGTACCAAACTCAAGAGGGGCCATTATTATGCTGAAGAGAGTCGAGATGGAATAACGGTATTGAAGTGGAAAGACAAGCGCGATGTTCTTGTTTTATCCACAAAGCACTCTGTGCGCTTCATCGAGATTACAAAACGCGGAAAAGTTGTTAGGAAGCCTCAAATCGTTTTCGAATATAACCAGGCTAAAGGAGGTGTGGATTTAGCAGACCAAATGGCTTCTTATGCAACCCCACTTCGAAAATCTATCCGGTGGTACAAAAAGATTGCAATAGATATGCTTTTGAATATAGCTTTGGTCAATGCTCATGTTTTGTATCAATCTGTAAACAATATAAAAATAAAAATAACAGATTTTAGGGTTGCTATTTTAAAATCTTTTTGTTGTAATCAACAAGTAGATGAACCAGCGCCAACAAGACCCAGAAGACAGAAACATGTTTTAGAGAAATTTGATGGTCCATCCAGAAAAACTAGAAGAAACTGTGGGGAATGCTACAAGACGAATGTCAAAAACTTGGGTCGCCTACAAGCTCGCAACAAGACCAAAAAAGTAAACACTTTTTGTAGCGTTTGTCCTGGCAAGCCAATTTTGTGCCATAACTGTTTTTATAAAGTACATTATTAATTTTTTTTTATACTGTATTCCTAATGATAAGCCGTGCAATTTCTAAAGATTTACAAATTTTTAATTACATAATTTTATCAAAGTTCGTACTTTATAATTAGATGTAGGTTATATTGACTGATTATTGAAGACTTTTATAAGAATTATTAAGGTTTTACTATTGTTGTAATTACAAACCTTTTGTGATAAGTAAGAAATTGTGTTGATCTCTTTATTTTTTTGTTTTGTATGTGTTGTGATAAACAAGGCAAACCTGGCACCAATGGAGAGCCTATACTTAGGTATAGGCTCTCCATTGGTGCCAGGTTTAGACCTGTTCTCATAGTTTATAAATTGATATTGTTAAATATGTATGGTTGTCGATTTTCTATAAAACTGATTAAAGATTTTTAATTTTATTTATTTGTAGTTATTACAACTCCTATGGATTTTTACAACCCCTGTGGGTTTTTACAACCCCTATAAGATCTGCTTTTTTCATTTATATTGGATAAGTAAGCTGAAACACTAGGTAAACCTTAAACATTTCGTGAAAAGAGAGCTTTTTACAAAAAATATTATGTACTGAACCCATTACGTATTTAATAGATGTTGACTGAAAACGAATATAATTCTAACGGCTTTCTAGTGCCTTCTAAAGGCTGAAAATCAATCTCTATGTAAGTATAACAAAACTCAAAATACTATGAAATAAAATACTTACTTTAGATACCTATTATCTTTTTGGGAACAATTTGTTGAAATGTCTATAAATTCTAAATCCTTTAGATTATTTTTGTGCCAAGGTGCCTGGCGTTACTCAGGGGCCGCGCGGGTCACTTGCCTTGGTAAAATGAGTCGTAACATTGTCTGTTGGCCACCTAGAGGTGCCTAAAGTAATCGAGGGCGTGCGGACACACGGGGTCCGACGCGGCGCCCTGGACCCGACGTATCGCGGTCACACGGTGTCCGCCGCGGCCCACTGAGCTATACATGGTTTTTCGTCTGGCGTTCAACGTGTTAAATTAATCATCAAAATTACAACTTTGCAATAATACATTTAGTGACACAATAGTTTTACGACACCACCGTCTTCTTAGAAAAATAAAAAATAATTTCTATTCTACCTACAATATCAAGTGCCTACAAATTTCATTAGAGCAATATTGTATAAACGTGTTAGCAGTATTGTATAGTGTCTAATATTCTAGGTGTTAATAATTATTTCAATGTTATACCTATAAAAATATGTTTTAATGTAATTATGCGTAAATAAATTTATGTTTTAGGATATAATGCTTAAAAAAGTTATGCTATAGAACTTTATGCTTAATATATTTATGCATTAGAAAGTTATGCCTAATCATTGTTATGGTTTGAAAAAATATGCCTAAAACATTATGCGTAAGCTGTTATGCGTAATTATATTATGCGAAAATATAATTATGCCTAACAAAAATATGCTAAGTTATATTAGGTCTTAAAATTTTAGGCAAATGGATAGGGAACCCACAAATTTTATTAGTCTTATTTGATGTGTCTTTCCAAACACTAACAAGTTTCACATCAACTTGTTTTCTTTTATTTTCTATTGTTTTACCAAAAATTGAATTATTTTGTTTTTTAAAAAAATCTCTTTCAAAATCAGAATTAGCTTCTTGCCGAAGTTTAGTGTTTAATAAAATATATGGTGCTAAAAATGCTTTTTGCTCAAAAGTTAATACTCTATAAATCTTTAGTAAAATAAGACCCCTTTTTAAACATTCTTTTAAATGAATATAATGAATTATATATTTACACTTATCATATAAGTTAGCTATTAGTTTACAATTTTTACTGCCTGGTGGCACAAATTTTTCAGCAGCAAATGGTAAATCAGAGTGATCATTATGTATTTCAGGTGGATAGTGTAAGTCAACTTCTAGAATATAACCACAGTCATTATCGTTAGAAACATTCATTACATCAAATTGATGGATTTCTTGATCACTCAAAAATTTAAAATTTCCTGCTGGTAGTTTTTGCATCATTGCATACCCATACAAATTTACACAATCAAGATAAACTAGATAGCTATTAGGTTTTTCTTTATTATAATGTTCAAGATATTTGTTATTCGCTTTAGCATATCTTAAAGAACATTGAGCAAGACCTCCCCTTATACCCTTTTCCAACATTTGATACATTTCAATGTCTGTAATTAAGTCTAAATTAATATTTGTGTACAACAACATGGCATCCCAACTTAATGATGGTGAAGATACATAATAACAAGGATCAAGGTTGTAATATTTCAAGCTCATAGCTCTAAATTTTTCAAATACGTCACATAAAAGTAGGACATGTCTTTTTAGATATAAATCAGTATATTCTCCCAGATTAGAAATATTAAAGACTTTCCAAACTTTTAATGCATGCTGATAATCATCGTCAGAAACAGTCTGAGATGTTAGAGTACTGTAAAAATTAGATTTTTCGGGTAATTTTTTTTCTTCGTAACGATCCCATGAATCAATATATTCGTAACAGTAAATACCTTTTTTGCAAATTAGTTTAAATATCATCTTTGAAACATTTTCGCAAGCTATAAAAATCCTCAGGTTTCATTGATTTGACTAAATTATCAAGGCTTGAACTTAAAAAATTAAAAGAGTCTAAAAATTTTAATTGAGCTACATTTTCACTGTCAATTGGTATAAATTTTGTAAATGAAATATATTTTTCTTTATTTTTTGGAATTAAATTTATGCGTCCACAAATAGTAGAAAGTTCTTTTATAAACAGATGACAATCATAGCCAGAAAGATTATGGAATATTATTGGTATAAATTTACATGTTTTAGCCTTTAAATTACATTTATTATGTGCTGGTCCTCTATATTTTCCTGTAAAATGATCATGATCTGCAACTTTTGCATCTGTATCACTTATTTTTTTCTTACACAAATAACATTTATTTGCATTATTAAAAGATTGGCGTTCATTTTCACTGATAATAATAGTCTTGGATTCAGAAATTATTTCATGTAACCTTATTACATCTTTGCTTATAGCTCTAGTAAATTTTTTTGCACAATCTGGTCCTCTGTACGATACATATTTATTTAGTTCAGGTCTAGAATGACAAAAAATATAATATGCAAAACAACTTGCTTCGTGAACCTGTAAGTTTTCGACATATTTAGTTTTATTTTTGTCAGAATATTCTCGTAACAAGCTCTCAAAGTCGCCGTAAATAACTATAGGAATTCTTTGAGTTCTTTCGAAATTCGAAAAATAAAGTTCAGAGTTAACATCAGGAAGTATAGTTTTTACTCTGGCACAGTTATGATTAATAAGTTTCTCTGGTGTATTAAAATATGTGAAACACTCATCACATAAATGTATCTTTGACTTATGCTTAGTTAATTGTTTATGCACAAGTTTATCAAATTGTTTTATTAAACAGAAATGATTTTTACCGTCTTTATTGATCCAAAGTAAGTTAATGTGATGTAATTTTCTTTTTTACAGTTTTATATAGCGGTCCTGTCACTCGATTTTTTGAATCTAAGCCATAAATGTTTATGCTCAAACTCGGATTTAGATTTTCAAATAATTTAATATCTGTGAAACTCGGTGGAAATGACATTTTTGTTATATTCAGAAGTTTGGAGTAATGTGGGTATGAAGTTGCTCTATTTGGATTGTTTTTAGTAGGATACAAATGAGCTATTATACACCATAGAAAACAATGTTCGTCTTTATTAACTATATTCAGACATGATTTTGTTTTTCGAATATTGTCGGGCAATGGAAGGTATGAACCAGCTCTTAAGGGGTTGTATTTTAAAATATTAATTTCTAAATGACTAATTGACTCAATTGTCCAGCCTGACTCACAAAGCTCAAATTCAGAACATTTGTTAATCATTTTTGAGGCACATGCATTGTAAATGGATAAAATATCAGAGTTTGGAAATACTACTTCATACCTAGTATTAAAAGATTTTAGAGATGATTCATTATTTTTAGGTAAAATATATGAAACGTACAATTCAAAACTGATCTTTAGTGATTTATGTAGTTTTAGTTTCTCATTGATAAGTTTACGACATATAATTGAAATATCATTTAAAAATAGTTCAGGTGAAATATTATTCTGGTTTGGGGGTTTAATTTTGTAACTGATGATTCTATTTTTGAAAGCACATGCAATTATATGAACATTTTCAAATTCAGTTTGCAACAAACAA
The DNA here is from genome assembly GCA_947095525.1 of Trisateles emortualis. Taxonomy (NCBI): domain Eukaryota; kingdom Metazoa; phylum Arthropoda; class Insecta; order Lepidoptera; family Erebidae; genus Trisateles; species Trisateles emortualis. The sequence goes on from OX352756.1 coordinate 1,702,078, forward strand.
TTTGATTTATGAATATTGGATTTCTTGTGTGAAGCATTGTTTTTGACATATGCGTTACAATGTTGACAGAAAAACATGTTTTGCAGTAAATATATTTTGTCTTTTTGGAGCTACTTGTGTATAAAATATTTATTCTTATTTAGGTATATTGTATGACTTTCGAGTTTAATGTTTTTGTTTTAGGTTCATAGTTTTTGTTTATGGTTTTGTTTGGGCTGTAAGAAAAGACTTATTATTATAATAAATGCAGAAAATTATATATTATTACCAGTAGATTACACAATATAAAAAATAATAAGAATATAGAATACTTAATTTTTAGTTGGGTACAAAATAGGAGTAATATGTTGATACTCTTGTTTAACCGCTGAAACCAACTGTGTAACTGCTTTCCATGTTGGCGTCTTCTCATCGATAGCAGTTTTTAAACTGATTAATGAATGTTTCCAGCGGTTTTCAGTTTTGGCCTCCAGTTCTCGATAGTTAGAGATGCGGACTTCAATGTAGTACTCGCCTCGCTTGGTCGGATCACTTTGATGCGTAGTACCAGTAGCTATACGTCGCGACAGGTAATTTTTCAATACTGCAGCTCGCGCAGGCTCAGGTTCATCTTCCTATGAAATTAAAAAAATATATACTATAGTTATTATTAAAACAATGTTGATTTCCTAAATACCGCCGAATAAAAAAAATAAAAAACTATATGAGACATTTATATGTATACGTAAGTATCCCTAATATATACCTAGCTTAACATTATTATGATTTCATTATCATTGTTATGTTAACAGAAAAATGAAAAAAATATTATAAAAACTCATGAACAGCTCTGATCCCGAGGATCGAACCCAGGCTCACTTATTAACAAACAATAACAGCTCATGCCCATTCTTAAAAAATTATAGATCATAATTATTAAATAAGTAAGTGCCTACAGTAACTACAGTTAAAATTATAGCTTACCTCAGAATCTAGGCAGTAGCTGGTGCGTTTACGTTTCTTAACATTTGATGGCGCTTGATCAGTGTCCGATGAATCACAGTCGCTACCAAACAATCCTGCTGGTTTCTTTGACTTGGAAGCTTCACGTGTTTTCTTTGATTTTATTTTATTTTTCGGCCGGTCATTTGTTTTCTTCTTAATCAATGTTGAAGGGGCTTCAACGTCTGAATCAAATGGATTAGGAGACCTAAAATATAGAGAAATAAATATAAAATCTAATAGAAAATTTGCAAGACAAAAAAAAATATTAGCCCATTAACAAACAGAGCAGAATTGCCTTGTCTGCTGAGGACCTAAGTGATACATACATACTTGACAGTGTAAAGAATATCCACTCCAACAATTAATACTTAATGTAATGACATATCATAACGCAGCTTCCCATTTTATACCCTAATATTATAAAGGTACGAACATCCTTACATGTTTTCATTTTTTGTTTACGTAGCACTTTAAAACGATTGATTATTGTGTTTAATATTAAGCTTTAATTGATAGATTATATGAACCATAATTGCATATAACATACTAAAGTTATGCACTCAAGTGTGAACACGTCCCTTACCAAACCAATATGGAAGAAATATTATACCAGATGATACCATTGTTGCAATTTGAGACAAAATTTTTATAAGGTAATCGTATGTACTTACTCTATCTAATAATTAATCAGACTTAGATCAACTTATAATGGTTTTCCAATGTATTAAATGACGATCCAATTTAAATTGATATTTTAAGTTAAAAATCTGTAAGCTTAATTAAACCGATATAAATAAACTTATTCACGCGGCACTAACAATTAGGTTACAAAAAAAAATATTATATCAATATTTTTTTAAATAATATTTATAAAATATGCATACCATTTAAATTATATTATTTGGAGTAAACAAAACATCATAATTACATGAAATTACATCTGTTGTTACTAAACACTTGCAGTCAAATTATAATTAACTAGTGTTACTTGTACATCGAAACCTTGGTTCCAATTCCCAAGTCGGAAATACATTAATCAGTTTTTTTTTTAAATACAATAAAATTCTAATTGTGTAAAAAAATAATTTATTAGTTTTGTCTTGGACGATAGAAATACGTGGGTATATACTCGTATTGTGTTTCTACATATATTTACTATAAAGTTTATTTAAAAAGCAAATTTTTTTTGGATAATACTTATATTATCTAATAAACAATGTTTATAACATAACAATGTTTGTCCAATCACTAAAGTATGTATAAAAAAACGTATGTGTGCAATGTCTGTCTAACGAATCTCCGCACCTGGCTAACACATAAAGTTTCAAGTTCGATTTCCATCGAAGTAAATTGGGAATAGGCCACATATTTATGTGTAAGTAAATCAGGAATCCTATATATATGTCGGAGTTTGTTTTCTAAGAATATCTATGGCTATTAATAATCTGTGGTTATTTTTAGCAGAAATTATTTTCATTTGATTTTCCTATTAATAATAATAGTAGGAATATTAATAATTCCTATTATTTTGTATCAATTAATGTCTTATAATTCAAAACATGATTTATTAAGTATCTACGAACTCCGTCTGGGCACTTATTGTAATAAAAGTATTGCTGGTCCTGTACAAAATATGTAAACATTGGGTACGCCATTTTGTCGCCATTTTCTTATCGTACCATTTCATTTCTTTAAATTATCAGACATTAGATTTAAGTAAGTAATTGAGAATGTTAATGTACCATAATTATGTTAGTGATATTTAAAAACTAACAAATGTGTTTTACACTGTGTAACTTATTAGAATGAGATAATTTAAATGATTTTCCAAACAGTAAACGCTTGGCGCACATTTCCGGGTGCCAATGGACAGAGTTGTCGGGAGGGAAATCTTGCTATAAAAGCCCATACATTGCCCTAGATCGGCAGTCTCTCTTCGGACTGACTCATAAGAGCTCCGGCTCCCGACAAAACTGTCGGTTTACTTGGTACAGCTTGGCTGTATATTCTGCATAGCTGTATTGCTGCGGTTCCCGCCGATACACTTTGCACCTAACTGGGTAGCTCTGTGCTACTGTACGAACTGTGACCAATTTACTTGGTCTGTTCGCATACATACTGGGCGGCTCCGCCGCTATACGAACTGTGACTCACTGAGTCTGTTCGATATTCATTGGATGGCTACTCGCCATTATACGAACTGTGACTCTCAGAGTCTGTTCGATTCATTGTTGGATAAACGGCTACGCGCCATTTTGTGAGTTGTGGTGACTTTGCACTATAAAAACCCACCATATACATACCTCAGTTTATTATTAGTTAGTTAGTCTTATAACAATTGCACTTATTGTGATTTTGTCTTTAATTGTTATTATTATTTTAATTATTTCGTGTAATAAAACATTATTATTTCATCGTATCTTGTTTATCTTCATTTAAAATGGATAACTCTGACGATAGGCCTCTCGGCACTCCTGATCCTACATCAGAAGTGGGATCGGGTTTAGCCCACGAATCACAGATAAGTGATAAGTATGATCCTTGGCGAGCAATGCTCGAGCTTCAAAATCACAATATGATTCGGTTAATTGAAAACATTAAAAATCCCTTAACTTCGTCTCATATAATTCGCTTGCCTGAATTTAACCCTGATCTAGTAGATACTAATGCTAAATCTTGGAGTACCACCGTTGATATTTGTCTTTCAGAAAAACCACTTCAAAGCGGATCCCTTATAATTGCTCTCAGTAAAGCCTTAAAGGGTAGTGCTTCAGCATGGTTGTCACAAGTATCATATCCAGGTATGACCTGGACAGACTTTCAGAGTCTCTTTCTCTCTAGATTCGATGTAGTAGAAACTCCTGCCGCTACTCTTATTAACTTCCACAATAATCAACCAAAAGATGGCGAGTCTTTAGCCGCATATGCTAGTAGGTTAATAACATCGCTTATGTCTAAATGGAATCACTTAAGTATTGAGCAAATAGCAGTGTCCACTGTACTAGCGCATGTTGCTAAATTTGATTCCCGTGCTCATCGACTTGCATTTACCACTGAAGTACTTACTAGGCATAAACTCCAACAAGAACTAAGTGTCTTGCCTCATCTCAAGAGGAAGTTTCAGCTCTCCTCTGACAATCACGATTCACACGAACCTAAAAAGTTCAAACCTGGTACAATAATATGTCACTTCTGTGGCATACTGGGTCATAAATCTACAAACTGTAGCAAGAAGGGTGAAAAGTTTCAACCACCTCATGTACCAAGCAGTTCTTCACACGAAGCTACACCAAAGAAAATCATCTGCTTCCGTTGTGGTGAGTCGGGGCATGTCGCTCCTCGCTGCCCGAATGCATCCCATAAGCGATCAGGAGAGGCGAGTGTTGGCGCCGGGAGTCAGTCTTCAAGCAGCCCTTCATCCGTCAAACGAGTCGAAGCTTTTGAAGTACGACCACCGGTGTACTAAAATAATCTGGTGAGGTACTTTCATTCTGTTATGATTCCGGGAATGTCCTCTCATTTTTAAAACTTTTGCTTAAAATCTTTAGTAAGCATAATATTGCCTTACATTTAATAGCCACAGGTTTATGTAGACCTAATTAAGTTTAAGAGTCTCTATAGAATCATAAAATTATTAAACGTTCATCGATACCTATTAAAATCTTTGAGTACTAATAGAATTTGACCGTGTAAGAAAAATACCCGAATGTCCAGTCACTGTTAATGAGGTTGTTAAGATGATGATAATGATGAATGTTCTGTTTCAGACATATCGCAGCTCAATTGATAAGAATTAAACTGTTGATGCTTGAGTTGTCTATGTTGACGCTTGAGTTATCTATGTTGACGCTTAAGTTGTCTATGTTGACGCCTGGGTTGTCTATGTTGACGCCTGGGTTGTCTATGTTGACGCTTGGGTTGTCTATGTTGACGCCTGAGTTGTCTAGTTTTGACGCTTAAGTTGTCTATTTTTGGGTTGTCTATGTTGACGCCTATGTGGATGTCTATGTTGACTCCAATTGGTCGAATCCCATGGTGTGATATCGGCTGTTTCTTAGTAGTTGAGCTGTGGTGTCTGTGGCAAAATGATTATTTTACCATAACTATGAGAATAAGTTGTGACTTCAGAATTTTTCTGTTTTAACCTTTCTTTATGTTTGTCAGAAAGGCCGAACGATCTCTTACTCAGATATTATTCTCTTGTGTTACAGGACCACACGAGGACGTGTAGAATGTCAGTTCTGGCCGTGTCGGAGTTTGTTTTCTAAGAATATCTATGGCTATTAATAATCTGTGGTTATTTTTAGCAGAAATTACTTTCATTTGATTTTCCTATTAATAATAATAGTAGGAATATTAATAATTCCTATTATTTTGTATCAATTAATGTCTTATAATTCAAAACATGATTTATTAAGTATCTACGAACTCCGTCTGGGCACTTATTGTAATAAAAGTATTGCTGGTCCTGTACAAAATATGTAAACATTGGGTACGCCATTTTGTCGCCATTTTCTTATCGTACCATTTCATTTCTTTAAATTATCAGACATTAGATTTAAGTAAGTAATTGAGAATGTTAATGTACCATAATTATGTTAGTGATATTTAAAAACTAACAAATGTGTTTTACACTGTGTAACTTATTAGAATGAGATAATTTAAATGATTTTCCAAACAGTAAACGCTTGGCGCACATTTCCGGGTGCCAATGGACAGAGTTGTCGGGAGGGAAATCTTGCTATAAAAGCCCATACATTGCCCTAGATCGGCAGTCTCTCTTCGGACTGACTCATAAGAGCTCCGGCTCCCGACAAAACTGTCGGTTTACTTGGTACAGCTTGGCTGTATATTCTGCATAGCTGTATTGCTGCGGTTCCCGCCGATACACTTTGCACCTAACTGGGTAGCTCTGTGCTACTGTACGAACTGTGACCAATTTACTTGGTCTGTTCGCATACATACTGGGCGGCTCCGCCGCTATACGAACTGTGACTCACTGAGTCTGTTCGATATTCATTGGATGGCTACTCGCCATTATACGAACTGTGACTCTCAGAGTCTGTTCGATTCATTGTTGGATAAACGGCTACGCGCCATTTTGTGAGTTGTGGTGACTTTGCACTATAAAAACCCACCATATACATACCTCAGTTTATTATTAGTTAGTTAGTCTTATAACAATTGCACTTATTGTGATTTTGTCTTTAATTGTTATTATTATTTTAATTATTTCGTGTAATAAAACATTATTATTTCATCGTATCTTGTTTATCTTCATTTAAAATGGATAACTCTGACGATAGGCCTCTCGGCACTCCTGATCCTACATATATATATGTATATATATATATATATATATATATATATAATAAATTAATATGTAATAAATATTATAATAACATACTTACCTACCTACTTTATATTGATTACCTGAATGTACATAGGTACCTTTTTTTTTACCTTATTGTTTATTTAAGAAAAATACTCACCGATTTTTTTTGCTAAGTATCTTCAAATGTTATAAATGAAATGTTTTAATTATTTTTTCTGTTAAATTGTAAGAAAAAATCGAATGACATGTTTCTACATGTTTAGATTTTATGACATAGTAGGGCAGCGTATTACATCATAAATTGTTACAAAATTCAAATCTTTGCACTCAGTAAATAGAGTTCAAATTAAATTATATGTAACTCAAACATCTTTCTTACCTAATATAGAGAATGGCGCCACATCGTCGCGGATACCTGAGATGAAATTCTAAAAAGGAAGTGGTATGTACTTTTGTTCGTGATAGCCTAGTAGTATGAATGTTCACCTTCTATGTAAGCTGTTGCGAGTTCGAATAAAGTCAACGGCTCTTAGAATCTTGTACACTGGTATAGTTTTTAGGGTTCCGTACCTCAAGGAGGAGAAAAAAATAACATTTTATACGAAAAAACTTTTTAACAGTACGTATTTGTACCGAACATTCGTCCAAATGTTTGGAGGAGACTCATGCCCGGCACTGGGATGTTTATAGGTTGAAATGATGATGATGTTGATTTATACGGAACCCCCAGCGTGTTAGTCGGTAGACCGGTTTTTTTTTTCAGGAATAACGGTGAGAATACTATAGAAAGGGTTCCATACACCTACTAAACATATATTCCCTAACACAAAAATATATATTAGAACTGAACCCTCGTCTCATCCGATGTCCACGCACTCAGTAGTCGCAATTATAATCACTAGACCGATAAGACAGTTCCCTTACTTCTACTAGGTACGTCTAATATCTACAATTATGTTGCACCAATATCTTTATTATTATTTTTATGTTTTACCCAATTTTATTTATAAATAAAAAAATTACATCTTATTTTTTATTTAAAGATATTTATACTAAAAAAAGTACACATGAAAATTTTGCTCGTCTAGGACTTGAACCTATGGCCTCTCATCAAAACGCTTAATTTTTTGCACAAACTCTTAATGTTTGACGACAGATGCATCGATGAATGAAATAATATTAAATCTCTATTGCGGATCAGACGGAACGCAAATCATGTTAGTTGTGTGTTATTAGAGCGCTCTGCATTGCGAACCGACCGAAGCGATATGATTTATCATATTCTAATCTCAGTAGAAACTAAATATAAGTATGTCACATTGTTACTATGGTATCAGTACGGAGATGCATCGATGAATGAAAGCATATTAAATCTTTATTGTGGATCGGACGGAATGCAAATCATGTTAGTAGGGTAGTATTGGGGCGCTGATGCAGAAGCCCCAATTCTATCCTACTAGTGATATTCAGCATCAATGGAGTACTGAATATTACAAAACAACGCAGCCTTCTATGTCGTCGTTTAACATATCCGACCCAACATACTCGACTCGACCAGGTTACAATACTGAAAAATCTACATCCATTGAATTTGACACCGAAACTATTAGTAGTGTGGAAACATCGCATACAGATGAATTTCACTTTGACTATTCGAAAGAATATGAAGATTTGGAGTCTGTTGAATTTGGAAACATGTAACACTTCAAAGACATTTATTATTGTAAAACGTTCAAATCAATATGCTTGAAAAAATTACTTACCTTAATGTTACAGCCAATCTAATGTATGGAGGAATACTTTCTCGCATTTTGGTTTTTTTTTTTTTTTTTTTTTTTTATACTACCAAGGTGACAAACAAGCATACGGCCCGCCTGATGGTAAGCAGTTACCGTAGCCTATGGACGTTTGCAACACCAGGGGCGTCACTCACGCGTTGCCGACCCTTTAAAAACCTTATAACTCCTTTCTTGAAGAACCCCATGCTATAGTCTTCTATGGTATTTTCATGTCGTATATTATTTTCTATAATTGTCAAAAGCTTGTCAAACGTAGACACTTTCATGCGAAAATAATCCACAAATTTTTCCTCATGTTGTCGCATTACACGGTAAAGGGTAATGAATCCACCAAACTCATTTTTCTCTTGTATAATTGGATGAACCCAGTAAAGTCTCTTGTTTCTTGTTTCCTTTTTTATTTTGTTATAGTAATAATATGCAATTATCATTCTTTTTTGCTTTGTAGTTAACATTTTTATAAATAAACGAAACTCTCACTGATTATCACACTTGTTATTATTTGCGCGCCCTACGCCCGACTGAAGACTGCACGAAAAAAATCGTGTCATGTACACGTTTCGATTGGTCTTGTCAGCGGACGACACGAAAAGTTTTCATGTGTGGAACAGACAAAATTCTTGTCGTCTACACGAAGAATTTGTCTTGTCTGCCGCAGGCACGGTAAATTTTCTTAGCGTGTACAAGCGCCCTCAGCCATCACGAAAAAGGAGAAATGTCGATACATTTGAAGAAGAAATTATGGCAAAATTAGAAGAGCCCGAAAACAGACATTCATATTTTTTTAAAGCGATTTTACTATCATAAAATAAAGTAAATGGTCATCAAACGTTAATTTTCCAACGTCGGGTCTTACAAGTTTTACTCGTAACTAATCTATACGAACAATCACAGCAACACACCTCCATATATTATTCTCAGAGCAATTGTCCATCTAATCTAATCGAAAGCGGTGGTGGCTGAGTGGGAAAGTCACCGACTTGCACGCAAGAGGTGCGCGTTCGATCTCGGGCAGTACCAATGTGAATTTCACTTTGTGGAGTTTATATGTACTAATCAAATGATTCGCCATCTGCTAACGGTGAAGGAAAACATCGTGAGGAAACCCACACATGTCTTAAAAGAAATTCTAAAGACATGTCTGATTCACCAACCCGCATTAGGCCAGCGTGTGTGAATGAATGACGATTTACTGCATGAAGACCGTATCAGTACACTGGTTTTTGACGAAATGTCCATTTCACCACAGCTACAATATGATGCGGCTAACGATGAAATAAAAGGCTTCACTAGTCATGGAGGGCAAACGCTCGCTAATCACGCTCTAGTTTTTATGATAAAAGGCGTTAAAAAACAATATAAACAACCAGTTGCGTATTATTTTACTAATTCCATAAAGAAAAACGAATTAAAAAATATGATCACGGCTGTCGCAAATATGGTCATAGACGCTGGTCTTTTAATATTATGTACTGTCTGTGACCAAAGTACAGTCAATGTCAGTGCAATTAGCGAGTTGGTTGCAGAGACCAAGGCAAAATATTTAAGGACTGGAAGAGAGATGCGAGGAGAATATTTCGAAGTGAAAAATAGTAGGATAACCCCATTATATGATGTGCCACATTTAATTAAAGGCCTGCGAAACAATCTTTTGACTAAAGATTTAGTATACACAGATGATAATCAAGAAAAGATTGTTAAATGGGATTATTTTCAAATGTTATATGCAGCAGACAAATCATTTAATTAATTACGGTGTCTGCAAAAAATCACGGAAGAACATGTTGTTCCTGAGAAAATAAGGAAAATGAAAGTGAAATCAGCCGTCCAGATATTCAGCCATAGCGTTGCTGTTGCCACGGAACACTTGTCGGCAAGAGGCAATCTGCCTCAGGAATGCCGAAGTTTAATAAATATTGTCCTATTGATAGACAATATTTTTGATTCACTTAATTTATTTATTTATTTACATCTTGCACAAAATAAGTGTACAATGGCGGACTTAATGCCAAAGGCATTCTCTACCAGTCAACCTTTGGGTGATGCAGAGAAAATTAGGTAGGTGCATTTAGTAATAATTTTGATAACATTCATACATTGACAGTTAATGAATACATAACGTACTTAATACATATCAATAAATAAATATATATATATATATATATGTATGTATATATAAAATATATACATATATATAAATACCATAAAATTAATAAGAAAGTTAAGATGATTCTGCCAAAAAATTATTGTAAAGCTGACGTACTCTAGCCTTGAAAATTTCACGGTTTGTGGACGTCCTGATTTCGAGAGGAAGAGCATTCCAAAGGAGAATGGATTGAATGGCGAAGGAAGAATGAACCAGACTTGACGTATGTGAAGGACAAAGAAGAAGAAGATTATTAGTAGAGCGAAGATTTCTATTATGACTTGATGAAAGATATTGAAAGTGTGGCGTTAAATAAGAGGGAGCATTAGGAGAATTAAGGATGGAGTAAAGAGTTGTCAACGCACGTAGACTACGACGCTGACGTATAGGTAGCCAATTCAATTGGGTACGATAACTGGATATGTGATCATACTTACGAAGATTAAAGACGAATCGAATGCAATTATTGAGAAGTCGGTCAAGTTTATTGAGTAGATCTGCATTCAAGTCGAGATAACATACATCACCATAGTCGATTATAGGAAAAATTAGAGTTTGCACAATCATTGTCTTGGTCTTAGATGGAAGGAAATGTTTTAACCGGTAGAGAGACCGCAGAGCTCCAGTGACCTTCTGGCTCACATTAGTAACCTGTGCTTGCCAATTCAGAGAAGCGTAATGGTAGTACTTTCTATGTACCAAATAGGAAAATATAAAAAGGACATGTAAAGAGACATTCACCACATCATCAGCTTTGGCAAAATTCAATTAAGGTTCTAAAATCTGTTAAATTTAGACGTATAAAAAAAATTGGTGAAGTTACTGAGACAATAGTACCATCTGTAAAAAATCTAATTAAAACTATTGAAGGTATGCAACAAATTTGGAAAATTCTGTCATAAAGATATTCCTTTGATTCTGTGTTGACGAGGAACTTTAATCAAGACCCTGTAGAAAACTTCTTCGGAAACTTCAAGAGTTATGGGGCGAGAAATATTTCAACCAACTGTGGTGCTTTTGGAGGTGCATTTAAAGCGCTTCTTTTGAATAACTACAATTCGCCCCATTCAGTCCAATCAAACTGCGAAAGAGATGAAAATCCCTGCTTACATACATTAGATTTTTTCGTTAATGATAAAATTATTTGTGATGTTTCCGAAGAACAAAATATTGAATTTCGTGACGATTTCAAAGATGAGAACAACATAGTGGAATCCGATGCTGGTCAAAGAACTTATGTATGTGGCTGGGTCTTGAAAAAGTGCCTCAAAAATATTATAAAGTCATGTAAGAACTGTAGAGCTGACGTATTGGACAATGGTACCAATAACGACAGTTCTAACATTAGAACAAAGGAATAAAATAAAAAATGGATGTGTCAGTGGAAGTTAGGTAAGATAGACTGATTTTTCGTAAATTTTATGGATTGTAATGTTTCAAAAACTCTTTTCTCAATAAAAACTAATGTAAACAATTATTGTTTTACTTTACTTACCGGATAGTGAGGCCAATCATTTCCAGAGGCATAACAGGAATTCTCCCCTTGTAATAAACTTAAAAGCTCTTCGAATGAAGATATGCTCATTCTAAAATACTCCAAAAAATTTTTTTCGTCTGTTTTCAAAGCTTTATATTTTAGAAGAAAATAGTTTCCATCGGGTTTCTTAATAGTAATAAATGGATGAACCCAAAATCTTCTTAGTTTCTTTTTCCTGTATCTCCTAAGCAATAATAAAAGTGCATATTTCTTTTTACGATCCATGGCACGACCTAGTTTTCAATTCAAAATACGTTAAGTACGGTTAACGGTCGTCGAAGGAATGGTCACGCTAGGAGACGTCTTGCCGCACGAAATCGCATCGCAGCAATTCGTGTCGTAATTTTCTGCGTTGCGAATTCGCATCGCGTCGCATCGCAGTTTTGTGTACAAGCCCTTAAACCTCGGTCTCCGGTTATCCGGTATCCAGCCATCATATTATTATTTATTATGATTAAGTTAAAACGAAAACATTTATAAAATGTCCATGTAAATACAATTATATTTATTATTATATAATATATTTTTTGGGAGTTATTAATGTTTCATCAGTAATCAGTCATTATGTACCTACTTATTTAACAAACGAATGTGGAGTGAATGATAGCTAGAGTGAATATTGCCACATAAAAAATACTTATTTAGATAATGTTTATCTTACAACATAACCCATTGGTAACAATGGGTTATGTTGTAAGATAAACATTATTTTTATCATGACAAAAGACTGCAATTATGGAAACATGCATTACATTTTTTTTTTCATTCCATCATTTTTATAAAGTTATACACGACATATTTTTTAATATTACCTACCTGCGCAATACTACTAAGTCAATGCCATCTAGAAACAGATATTCAAACTACATGAAAGTCTCCAATGCATTCACTATGATATTTTTATTAAGATACGAATAGAGAGTATTTTTATCAAGATACAAATAGAGAGTAATATGAAACTGAAAAAATAAAAACATTATTTCTTGACTGGATAATATGATAATTTCAGTTTGCAAATAAAGTTGGTTCGTTTTAGATTATGTAAGTGACAAGGTTAAACGTAATGTTGGCAAATAAATGTTATGTTGGTTAACCTGAGTAAAGTGTCAAAAAGTTTTACAAAACTTCGCTCGTTGTTGACTTTCAAGTTTGACATCCGGCCATAGCACAGCCATACTTCGCCGAAGTGAGTATGTTTTAAGTATTATACTTTTCATATACATATACTAATATAATGCGTACGCAAGTTCGCATTGACGCATTGTAATGTGCACAACTAATTTTGTTTTTGATTGTTTCAGAAAGCACGTACGCACAATGTCTTCATTATTAAGTCATTTTCTGAAATAATTATCTGAAATAAATGATTATTATTATTATAAGGTAAGAAGTGCATTTTAAATTTACAAAGAAACATTTAAAATCGCTAAAATCAATGAAACGTGTTTAGTGTCGCCGCACACGAGCCACTCGCCACAGCCACAAACGCCGCCACTAGAAGCTAGAAGCGGCTACAAAGGTAGCTGAAGCGCGCGACAGCCACTTGTGGCCGGTGGTCGACACTTGCGGTCGGTGGCTGCTTGTTGTTGTACTTTTTTTTAACCCTTGCGTGCAGTATCATAATGGACTCTGACGAAGAAGGTTTAATTGCGCTACTTTTGATAAAAAGACGTCGTCGTAGAAGACGAAACCGTAGTTATTGGATACATCCAATTTTAACGAATGTAAACAAATGCAACGAACATTTCGATAATCTTCTAAACCATCCTAAAAAGTTTTACAAACATTTTCGTTTAAGCATAGGTACGTTTTGGGAACTACATGCTCTATTATATGCTGGATTAAAGCACCACGATACCAACATGCGGAAAAGCATCGCACCTGCGGAAAGACTAGCTATCACATTAAGGTAAGTGGAAATAATGACTAGCATAAAACTCCACAGAACACTATGATAAAATAATCTATACTTTATTTATAATAGAAAAAACAATGCACATTGATTATAATAATCAATGTGCATTTGTTTTTTCTACTAGAGAATAGCTAGTTAACAAATAAAACACGTAGGTATTTATTTGTATTTAGTTATTATGTCTTTATTATAATTTGGTATCACTCGTCATCATCACGGAACATGTTTTCGATAACAGAACTGTTGTCCATAGACTGGTCAGAATAATATGAATGAGTTGGAGAAGGCTGAATTATAGGTGAAGACGGGATAGATGTAGAAGCGTTTTGTGTAGAGTATGACATGTCAAGCATAGACTTGTCGGAATAATGTGAATGAAGTGGAGAAGGCTGAACAGATGTAGAAGCTTTTTGTGTCGAGTGTATGTTGGCATTTCCTGAAGAATAACCATAATATTGTGCCGAATAGGTTTCATAATTTTGATTATGCGTGTACTTTCTAATTAACTGTAATATTTCTGATTGAAAATCAAGTTTACAATTTTCGTCAATTTTTTTTACATGTGGAAGCAGCGACATCAGAAATTGCTTATCGGGGTCATTTTGGTCGCTTATTTGATCATGTTTACGTTTTAAATTTTCCGAAAGTGTTCTGAGAATTTCATTTTCTGATTTTTCGGCCCTTTTTATATTAATGTTTCTGTTTATTTTCGGGCGAGATGTTTCCGCATCATCAGTTGCATTAGTAACATCGGTAGGCGGTCTCACTTCTTTTAAGGAATTCAAGAACGATAAATGATTGAAATAAATGTACTGTTTACTGCTAGTTGCTGCCGAACCACTCGCAACGTTCTTGTTTTTTGCATTTTCTCTATTAAAACTGTCACGAAGGCTCTTCCACTTCCTCTGTAATTTAGTTACTGTAACAACAAAAAATATAATTTTAATTTATTTAATTTATTTTTTAAAAAATATAATTTGTTTCAGGTATCTAGGAACTGGATGCTCGTTTGAGGATTTTGAACTCTCTTACCACCGTGGGGCCTCTACAGCAAGGAAAATAGTACAAGAAACATGTCAACTAATTTGGAACTATTTAAAAGCCGTTTGTATTCCAGAACCGACCCAAGACATGTGGAAAGAAATTGCCAGCGGATTTCTTCAAAATACTAATTTTCCTAATTGTTTAGGCGCCATAGATGGGAAACATATAAGAATTATTCATCCATTCGATACCGGCTCCTTGTACTTTAACTATAAAAAATTTTTTTCAGTAGTACTTCTAGCAAGTTGCTACTCGAATTTACTTTTTACGTTCGTGGATGTTGGGGCATACGGTAAAGCATCCGATTCTACAATATTTAGAGAAAGTGAACTGTGTAACAAAATACACAGAAAGACATTAAATATCCCCTCACCACGACAGGTCGGTAATCGACAACCATTGAACTACACATTTGTTGGTGATGAAGCATTTGGACTCAGTGAAAATATGATGAGGCCATATGCTGGAAAATATTTGGACTTAGACAAAAAAGTTTTCAATTATAGGTTAAGCCGTGCCAGACGTTGCATTGAGTGTACCTTCGGCGTACTAGCAAACAAATGGAGAATATTACATCGCCCATTAAACACTTCTGTTCATTTCTCAGAAGACATTGTGAAAGCTTGTTGCATTTTGCACAACTTTATTCGCAAAAGGGATGGCTTCAATTTTCGGCATACTTTGAAAATAGTGGGACTCGAAAATATACAAAATACAGGCTGGCCAGTAACACGAGCGTCTACGGCAAGAGATACGTTAAAAGATTATTTTATGAATGAAGGAGCAATACCGTGGCAAGAAAATAGAATATAATTATATGGTTTTATATTATTTTATTAAACTTACCTTCAATGTTCTTTTCTTTGGCAGTTTTATTCGAAAAATCTCCCACAAACAATTCGCAGATTTCTTCCCAGGCCTTCACTTTTTCTCCTCTATTACTACAGGGTGTCTGGCGGCAGATTTATATTTTCAAAATTAAATAAAAAAAAATCTATTTGATATATTGTTTTATTTGAAATATTAATCGACAGACTAATAATGCGGATTTTATTTTTTGAACACTATGTCATCCAAATGTCTTCCGTCAAGTTGCACGCATTGTTCAAAGCGGAGCCTCGTGTTACGCGCCACACGCTGCAGTAAACTTGATTCAATTGCGCTGATTTCTCGACGGATGTTTTCTTTTAAGTTCACTACAGTTCGGGGATTGTTGCTGTAGACTCTCTCTTTGAGGTAGCCCCATAAAAAAAAATCCATTGGGGTTAAGTCAGGGGACCTGGGTGGCCACGGGATGTCCCCAAAGCGACTGATAAGTTTTTGAGGGAAAGCTTCCCGAAGCAAATTCATCGAATCTCTAGCCGTGTGTGCAGTCGCACCATCCTGTTGGAACCACGTGTGCGATGAAAACGATGGATGAGCTCGCAGGTTTGGTAAAAAGAAGTCCGTTATCATGCGTCGGTAATTGTCACTATTGACATTTGTCGCCTGGCCCCGAGCATCTTCGAAAAAAAATGGTCCAATTATTCCATGCGTGGATAAGGCGCACCAAACAGTTACCCTGGGGCAATGCAATGGCTTTTGGTGTTTCAGTCGAGGGTTTTGAGTTCTTGGAGCCCAGTAACGGCAGTTTTGTTTATTAACGTGCCCGTTTAAATGAAAATGAGCCTCGTCACTCCAAAAAATGGGATTCACAGTACGAAAACGCTCCAACATCGTCTCACAAAAATTTTTGCGTGAAACAAAATCACTTTCTTTGAGTTCTTGAACGATTTGAATTTTGAATGGATGTAACTTTAAATCCTTTTTTAAAATTTCATGAATAATCGCTCTTGGAAGTCCTAGTGAGGCTGCCCTTTTCCGTATCGAAAGTTGTGGATTTTCACGTAAACTCTCTTCAACCACTTCAATGTTTTCGGGAGTCCTTGAAGATCGACTGGGCCCTGGCCGTGGAGTGTTCATAGCCGACGCAGTTGCGCGGAACCTTTGCACCCAGGAACGAATTAAATTCACACTCGGCCCATCACTTATTCGTCGTATACCGAAGTGTGAACAAAACTGTCGACGCGCAATTACGTACGAATCGTTACTCTTGAAAAATGCCTCGATGGCGAACGCGCGATGCTCACTCGACCAGTGCGACATCGTGACTGAGAAATCCGCACGATCACTGATTCCAATGACACCACTCCCTCCCCGCACCGTTTATTACTTTTTGAAGTAATCGTATTTAAAAACATAAATCTGCCACCAGACACCCTGTATAACTATCACTTTTTGAATCCCAAATCGCAGGACGGGATTGTATCTCTGATATAAATAATTCTATATCCATATTTATCTACCTATATGAACTACAGACTACGTGCGTGCGTTACCGTCGACTTACACAGGTTAACTGAGGCAAGGGAGAGAGGGGCGCGGAATCGCGCGAGTGGCGTGTGGCGGCTTTTTGTGTCGGCGTTTAGTGGCCGGTGCGAGCCACAAGATGCAAGCTGCGACGATTTGAAGCGTGTGGCCGCCACCGGCGCCAACCGTGTGCGGCGAGTCCATATAAAATGTATGAAAAATACAGGAAATATGCCAGTGGCGGCGTTTCGTGGTTGTGGTCGGTGGCCCGTGTGCGGGGGGGACCCTTACACTAGGTGTCTTATTTCTTTACCAACATTGATTAGTGATTTTGCTCACCAGTAAATAATAACAATAGAGTTGTGAGATGTGCTTCGCGCCATTGTTTTGGTGGATTGGTAGGTAGGTACACCTATTGACTTGTCTAAAACCGGTTTGAGACCGACTAAACGCAATATTGCTAATGAAGTCAATGATAAATATCGTTATAATAGATCCGAAAAATATTCTGACCGTTTGCTGAAGGTGAAAGTGTCACATAAGTCCTAAGGTAAAGTTACAGATTCAAAAACTTGGGATGAATCGGACAAATGAAATCAGTATATGGATCTACTGTTTGGTATGACGACGTTTTTTCAGATACTTATTTATGTAAGCAAAGCATGTATACTAAATGAATGATAATGTGTGGTGGTGTTCATCTTGTGATCATTGCTTCCTCACTAACATGCGTGCTATAATGGTGTTTATCTAATTAAACAGGTTTCAAAGAATGTTATTGTTTCAAAACTAAGCATGGTTTAAGAATATGCAAGATGTGTGTCTAAAAAACAGCTTTACAAATTAAAATGCTGGATGTGATCTGAGACTTGTCATTTAACGAATATATAGGTACTTATGGTGGCATGGCTTGAAGGTAATTTTTTTTTTCAGTTGTTTTAATGACTTGTGGGGCTGGTGCTGGCCACGGAGGAGAAGAGACGAACACGAAGAGATGTAAGTTTTTTTATAGTCATAGATTTATAATGTTGTTGTCCATATTAATATGACTGGGTTTACCGATTCCACTTATGGAAGGTACCAATTTATTTTTGCTAGCCACTAGACCAGACCGCTAAATGCAGCCCAGTTCACTTTGTTTGTTTTTTTATAGTCATAGATTTATAATGTTGTTGCACATAATTAATATTACTGGGATTACACATTCCACTTATAGAAGGTACCAATTTATTTTTGCCAACCGCTAGACCAGACAGCGGTCTGGTCAGGAATGTGTACCAAACAAAGTGTTAACAAAGAAAGTTTGTAAACAAAGTGAACTAGGCTGCATTTAGCGAAATGCAGCCTAGTTCACTTTGTTTGCTCACAAAGCATTTATTGAAGCTGACCATAACTTCAAATTACCCTGACAGTTGAATTCAGCATATTTAAAATGCACAATACTAGTACTACTAAAGTCTATATATGGTTAAAACTTGAATTACATAACAGCAAGTTGTAATAAACAACGCACACACACAGTTTTGCACAGCCTTATTTCTAATTTTTTTTTTCCTTTTAAAACGACAACTCCCGCACTAGAGAACAAGCTCTGTGTCGCGGGGGACTTTACAAACATACAATTAACGGACACAAATTACACCCAGGCTCAGAACAACTCTTTGTGGGTCACACATAGTTTTGTCCTGTGTGAGAATCGAACCCACAACCTCGTGCACAGCAGGCGCATACTGCGACCACTGGACCACCGAGGCAGTCAAAAATTAAAAGAAGGCTTCTAGAATGTTTTGTTACAATCTTATATTTGTTCTTGTCAACAGTGCAGAAGTGGCCAACCCTACCGACTGGTCCGAATACCGACAGCCCCATTATGCGGGCCAGCCCAACCGCCAACCCAATCCAAGGCATCCCGATAACTAGGGCTGCCACTTATTTCGAACGTTCGCTTCGGGCAGCTCAGAGGCGTCTGTACAGGCGCCTTGAGCTGCCTGAAACTTATGAGACGCGGGCGCCTCTGCTGCCGGGAGAGGCACGTCTTCTGCAGCAGCGCTGGGATGCTGCAATATCGGCGGCAGAGGCGCTTACCTTGCGCGCTGCTGAGGCCACAGTAATTTAGAGGGGCTCTATACTAGAGCCCCCATATTGATTGGGACTCATAGAGCTCTCCCATTATATAAAATAAATGAACTTTTTTGATAATCATTGTTTTATTGCTTACTTTTTTATAACATAGCAGTTTATCTGTAGTTAAACTGCTATGTTATATATTGTTATATTTTGAAGATCCCTTTTCAACTATAAATTAAAAAACTACAACAGAACAGTAATCTATAGCTGTTCCCAGTTTGTTAGCAACAAATTTATAATAGGTTTGCTTTTTATTTATTTATAAGTTCACTCACAGTCTCACAACACAAAATGACAGTGACATCATTGTTTGTCACTTCGAGAATTGTTTGGCGGGTCATGCGCGTGAGTGCGAAATGGAATGCAACATTTTCTTTTTTGTTTAAGCATAAGATTTATTTTTAATGCAAAATTTGTTCATGTATTACGTTTTTTTTATTTTTCATAACTATTGAAAAATTTATGAATGCTTTTTAATATATTTTTGTTAATTTATTGTAGGTAAATATTTAAATATTTGTTATAGCGTGACGTCACTACGAAGGCGCCATCAGAATACCGGCGCTGTATACTTTTCTGGTATACAGCAATATGCTGAGATGGTGTCCTTTTCAGACTCGCATTAATATGTTGTTTTATTTTAATTATTTTCTATTTATTTTCTGTCTTTATTTGTTTAGTTTTAGATTTATATATATGTAGGATCAGGAGTGCCGAGGGGCATATCGTCAGAGTTAGAAGTATCCATTTTTAAAAGATAAATAAGATACGATGAAATCTAACAAAGTATTATTACAAGAAATAATTAAAATCATAAGAAAACAATAATAGCAATTAAAGACAAAATCACAATAAGTGCAATTGATATAAGGCTAACTAACTAATAACAAACTAAGGAATGATTTTCATAAATCGAACAATGTCGTAGTGCAAAGTCACCACAACTCGCAAAATGGCGCGTAGCCGTTTATCCAATAATGAATCGAACAGACTCTGAGAGTCACAGTTCGTATAATGGCGTATAGCCATCCAATTAGTATCGAACAGACTCTGGGGAGTCACAGTTCGTATAATGGCGAGTAGCCATCCAATGAATATCGAACAGACTCAGTGAGTCACAGTTCGTATAGCGGCGGAGCCGCCCAGTATGTATGCGAACAGACCAAGTAAATTGGTCACAGTTCGTACAGTAGCACAGAGCTACCCAGTTAGGTGCAAAGTGTATCGGCGGGAACCGCAGCAATACAGCTATGCAGAATATACAGCCAAGCTGTACCAAGTAAACCGACAGTTTTGTCGGGAGCCGGAGCTCTTATGAGTCAGTCCGAAGAGAGACTGCCGATCTAGGGCAATGTATGGGCTTTTATAGCAAGATTTCCCTCCCGACAACTCTGTCCATTGGCACCCGGAAATGTGCGCCAAGCGTTTACTGTTTGGAAAATCATTTAAATTATCTCATTCTAATAAGTTACACAGTGTAAAACACATTTGTTAGTTTTTAAATATCACTAACATAATTATGGTACATTAACATTCTCAATTACTTACTTGAATCTAATATTTGATAATTTAAAGGAATAAAAATGTTACGATAACAAAATGGCGTCAAAATGGCGTTCCCAATGTTTACATGTTTTGTACAGAACTAGCAATACTTTTATTACAATAAGTGCCCAGACGGAGTTCGTAGATACTTAATAAATTATGTTTTGAATTATAAGACATTAATTGATACAAAATAATAGGAATTATTAATATTCCTACTATTATTGTTAATAGGAATATCAAATGGAAAATAAGTTCTGCTAAAAATAACCACAGATTATTAATAGCCATAGATATACTTTGAAAACAAACTCCGACATATATATATATTTTTTTTTTGTTATACCATATCTGTAGATACCTATATATCATTAGATCTAATTTTAGTTTCTTATTGTTATCTTAGATTTAATTTTGTTTATATTTTATTTTTAAGTGCGAGGATGAATAAATGTTTCTTTCTTTCTTTCAAATTATTCTGTAGCCTTTTATTTTTTTAGTATTGGGAAAGAAGGCTACAGAATAATTTGTAGCTAAAAAACTGGGAACAGCTATAGATTATTGTTGTATTGTAGTTTTTTTTAAACTTTTAACTTTTCAAGTGCTACCTACCTAACTATAGGTAGTACCTTAAGTAAAAACTACAAATAGGTACCTACTTATAAAACGTCAAGCCAAAACTTCACTAGGCAGTATGGTCCGATGACTTTAGCCAGACCATAGAGAAAAAAATCTATTGCGCGAGCGCCAAATACCTACCGTTCCGTATTACCAAACTTCTGACAGAGACACTAGAGCAAGAACATGGATCGATGGGGATTTAGAACCGTTTTAGGATCGTTTCCAGAGATTGCAACTGAGAATACTGGACAATCTGCCGTCGATTTATTTGAACTTTTTTATAGATGACGACATTATTGTACCGTGTAAATCCAATACACTATCTTAAGATACAGTGTTTTGAATTCGATTTCTTTTAACCTGTTTTATCATACCCAATTCATATCGTTTTTAGTTTATATGAAAAGTTTTGAGATATTGCAATGGTAATTACACTGTATTTACTTAAAGCTAAAGGTTTATTATAGTAAAACACGGCAATTTAATATGCCGTGTATTGCCAAAATAATCTTCGCGCGTAACAAGATACAGTGTTTTGTCAAAACAAAGTAGCACGGCTCGCGCGACATCTTAATGTCTATTGGTCAATTTTGATCGAGGACGCATGCGGCGGGAATCAGCTGGTAATATTTTTGTTTACTTACGCCGCGCCGTGATTGACACGTTTCATTTATTTCCGGGGTAATTAGTGATTTAATGTGGCTATAAGTTGTAATAATGAGTGGTTACCGAAATAAATTGTCGATAAAGTTATCCCAAAACAATGCGCAACATTATAATAACTCTAATCGTGCTACAATGACGTCTGAGCTAAACCGTGATATGCAAAAAGAAACAATTATGGACACTCCAAGTTTATGTGTACCTTATGATGACCATATGGATACAAGTATGGACTGCCGAGATATCAGTCCTTTAATCCCATTAAATGAGTCAGAGTATAATACGAGCTTGTGTGAAGAAATAGGTGAAGGTAACTACACGGAGTTATTAGATGTCGTTACGTCTTCAATGTCGCAGAACCAATGCTTACAAGTCTCGGTATCAAGTCCTCATAGCTTGGCAGCCATTTAGCATTGCAAGTAAGTCATGACGACGTCCTTGTCACCAGCATAGATCATAGGCAGAACACACCACCACCCAGGGAACCACGTACAATCTCCAAGCAGTACTACTCTTAGCACCGCGATCCTACGTTTCATCAAACTACTACAAGACGAAGCTATGTGTTCACAACTGGTGTATTTACAAATCAAATCAAATGAGTTTATTTGCATAAAACAGGTTTACATAATAGGTACATAAAATATAAATTACAAGAGCGCTGATTTATAACCCATAAAGGTGTGCAAATTTCATATGTCTAGGTATATTAATATTATTATGCTTTACATGTTAGTTTAAATTATAAGTTTATCAATGAAATTAATAATAGAAAAAGTAAAAAACAAATAATATCAAATAGTTAAATAGAATGTCAATAATAAAATTAAATCTAGAAGTCGAATGGTGAAATGTGGCTAATGTCAATTTTCAAAAATTATGTTTAGTACACAATACACATTTTATTAAATAATCAAGTTGAATGTCAAGGGGCTACCTATAGTAAAGTTAAATTATGCTAGATGTCAAATGGTAAATTGTGTTACATTTTGTCAGATAAAAAGTGTGAAACTTTATAATAACATTTGTTAATCAATAGCTTTTTTAATGACACCTTAAATATATTTACATTTGCATCTTTAATGCTTTTCGGTAATTTATAATATATTTTAGGAGCCATGGCAAAGACACTTTTTTGCATTAGTGTTAGTTCTGCACAAACATAGTCGACTTTTATCCCTTTGTGTTCGACTTGACCCATCGGTTGCCAATATAAATAAATGTGGGTAACACGATAACAGTCCAAGATGATTTGGTCAGTGACACAATCTACGTCCACTCTATTTTTTTGTTGAAATGGATAAAAACTATGAAAATAGCTATATGAGATAACGTAATTGTCTCTAGGTTACTAAATAATTCAGTAAATACTGAATTTCAGCATGCTCTATATGTAGTGCACGGACTCCTCAGCTACATTTTTATGTCCTATATGTAGTGCACGAACTCCTCACCTACATTTTATGTGCACTTTATGTAGTGCACGGACTCTGCACTTACTTATTGAACTGTACTTCGATTGATTGTTTATTACTTGAGTGAGGCAGAGACAAAAAAAATCTAAACGCAGAACGCAGACAGGTGTCAGATACACCTGTCATAAAGTTTCATAAACTTATTCGGTTTGAATAAGTTTACTTACTTTGCGCGTAAAAAATAGTGTGGGTATTTTGCATCTTTCTTTCTGTTTTTTGTAAAAATGTCGCGACGTAGATATATGCGTGATGAAGATATAATTCGTATAGTAGAAAATAGTGATGTAGTCCACTCAACGAATGGTGTAGCGTGCGTTAGCTGGCACCTAAGCGATTTCTTCAGAAAGTTGTTCAGGGTGCTTAGGAAGTAAACATACTAAAAGTCCCCGCGTCTAGGGGGGGAGCCGGAGGGGGGGGAGGGGTTTAAAGTTCCCATTTTTAGGTTTTTTGCTAATATCTTCAAAACGGTGAGTCGTAGAGAAAAGGTATCTTCTGTGCAATGAAAGCTTATAAAATTACCTACAACTTTTGTCTTATGCACTTTTGTCGAAATCCTACCCATTTTCGAGGTACACGTTTCCGAAAAGTGAAAATTTTCGAAATAACGATTTTTATTGATAATCAGCTCTTGCCTGCTATTTGGTTTACGTTTTTTCGGAATAAAAAGTAGTCTATATGTCAGTCCAGGACCTAATCTATCTACCTACCAAATTTCATCCAAATCGGTTCAGCCGTTGAGTTATCAAATTTTTTTATGCTATTGGCACTAGACTGTCTTCTACATGTTTCCATCCCCACTCTAGAGGAGGCAACTCATTCCCGAGCCATAGCTGCACTTGGTGGTAGGTGCGCCTTGAATGCTGTTTAGCTGCGTTCTCAGTTGGTGGGAGGGAACTGAAGTCAGGCTTAATATTTGCCACTGATCTCGTAAACAACTGGAAGCGGTATTGATTAAGGGAGTTCTGTCGCGCTGGTGCCCCATACCATTTGAGGAAGCATATCTTCCCAGCCTCTTCAACCTCGCTATGCGTGGAGACGGGATTGTAAAAGATCGCAGCCGCATTTTTGATGATATCCGACTTTAAATACAGTTTTGAAAAACCCACTTTACTTTTTCTGAAAGTTGCAGATGTGGTGTCGCACCCGGTAAATGAATGTAAGAACAGTATGTGTTCAAATCCATGCTGTTGCATCCCTTGGGTGGACAGAGCAATTGTTTTGGTTTTTCCTCGGCCGGGTTTCAGCAGCAGGATGTCTTGGCTGGGAGGGGTGGCAGCTATCAAAAGGACAGCAAGATCTACATCTTCACCAACAACGGCAACAGAACTATGTGTCGATTGTTCCACAGCAGCCTTCACGATAAGGACGTCAGCATCATCGGTAGCCTGGAGAGTTTGTATCCCATTTTCCTGAAGCTTTGTCCGTAGTAAGGAAATGAGCTGACTTTTGTTGACGCGATTAGATAAAAAATCTTCTTGTTTCACTGGTATTGACGTGTTCCAAGACAAATTGATATCAGCCGACCTCCTCAGTTTGTATCGTCGCCTCTGTTCTTGTGACTTTGTACAGTTAGCTGAGTTTGTGTACCCATCAAATACCACAGTACGACTTATTCCAGGATAGTGGCGGTTAATGTAGGTGATATAACCGTCACAAATATTGGCAACACAGGCATTTCGCTGAAATAGCAGTGTTGGGTCAACTGCAACCTTTTCATCGTAAATTTTTATTGATGAGCTGACAGAGGAAAGTGGGAGTGCACGATCTTTGCGAGACAACTTTATGTTTGAGAATGGCAAGTCCACTATCTTATTCATTGCTTGAACACCAACTTGAACAGCATCGTAACAAGTTATTGTTGTATCTCCCACCACTCCACTCGCAATTGACATAATATCAGTGGTTTGCGGGAAGGGAGGATGTTCATCAAACCACTGACAGAGTTTGGCAATGTCTGCTGTATCTCTATTGCGGCGGGCTTGTCCAAGGTCTTTGTGCTGTTCACCTGACGTGAAAAGCACTCCGCAGAAGTCTTCGAGGGATGTACAGATCTCATGAGTTGCGCTCATACCAACTAACCACTTGCTGAGTACGCTGTCTGAAACACCTCTGCCTCCGGTTATTCCTCCTCGACTTTTAAATGACCGCATCAATGTTGTTTCAATTGTCATATCCGACCATACGCCTGACCAAAAGCGATCAGACCGCCGCATAGTAAAGTAGCCACTAGCGACAAATTTGTGGTATTCTTCAGGGGTCATTGTTGATGATAAATTGTCCATATCCTGAATGTACAGCTGGCAGGACTTTGCATAGGGAAAGTGTCCAGATGCATGAAAGTAAGGTATCATTCTTTTTACACAGTTTAGGTGCGCATCCCAATCACCAGATCTTTCTGCATGTATATACTCTTTGACGAGATAAACCATTTTAAAATACTGAATCCACAGCCGAGCTGTAGGTCCATTGTTTTTAAGTTCTTCCAATTTGTCGCCAAATTTCTTGGCCAACTGTTTGATAATCAGGTTTTCATTTAAGGCATTCAGTGCAGGAGGCTCATCGAGAAAACCAGTTACAATTTCCATCACAGTAGACTTCTCTTCTTCAGTTATTTGGATTCGGTCAAGTACTATTTTGGACAACGACGTCGTTGCAAGGAAATGTCCTCTTATTGCTCTCGCAAACGCGTGACC
Source organism: Trisateles emortualis (assembly GCA_947095525.1). NCBI lineage: Eukaryota > Metazoa > Arthropoda > Insecta > Lepidoptera > Erebidae > Trisateles > Trisateles emortualis. The sequence goes on from OX352756.1 coordinate 1,728,311, forward strand.
TTGAAGCATTTTGTCAACAGATAGAGGAGCGTAAACGATGCACAAAAGTTCCTTCAGGCCACTTCCAGCCATGAAGTAACCTATGCTACCCAAGAAGGACATCAGCAAGTGAAACCCTCCGAGGCGCACTATACAGTTAGATATTTGCGAGTCAAGAGGTGCGGCAGCGACTATTTCCCGTGCTTTCCTGTATAGTGGCTGGTCAAAAGTGATTATTACATTCGGGTGGTTAATTTTGCCATCCTTGTCAGTTACTTGGATCAACTCGCTGGCATAGTGTAAAGCCGTATAGATGGTGTCGTAATTTGAGGGCGGCGCATTAATGATGGGAAGACTAATCACTCTAGTCTTTTCACTGAAATCCCCTTTTGTTATGGTCGTCATATACCCTTTCCATTCTGGCAGTAACATGTCCAGTTTTTTTGCAATGAACCAAAGGGCGTCAAATGGTTGAGGGTGAATCATTTCTTGGGGTATGGTAATCCGTCTGACCACTACACTTTCCAGGCTAGCACCCTTCTGAAATGTTTGCAGTGGAACAATGCCAAGTTCTCCAATGTCACGGGACGAGGGCATATGCTTCAATCTGGGAATGTCTCCACCTTTAAAAAGGGAGTTGGAGGGGGTAATACACCTGATTCCACCCATAGCATGAAGAGTATTGAGTCCATCAATAGTACAAACGTTGAAATCAACATTGTCAAACACAAACTGATTGAAAGCCTCTTTCTTAAAATCTGGTTTAGCACAGTAGATTGCAGAAATTTCTAATTTTTGTGCTTCGTAATACGATGCACAGAAGCCCAAACTGGCAAGAAGATCGATTAAGTGCTGTGAACCATACCTTCTGTACAGGAACAGGGAGAGACTGCACAATAGGGGTGATAAGAAACTCTTTGGTCTGACAATCGCGGTAATGGCGTTTCCAAGTGCCGCACATTTTCTCTTCGTTTCGTCTACTCTCTTTGTCTTCGACAATAGAAGGCCTTCAAGAAAAAAGGACAGGGATTGAGGCAGTGTACCAGGATTATTCAAAAAGTCATCGCTGGGTGGATACGTATCTGTGCTATACACTTGACTTTGAATGTCTTGCCGTATAATTTCCACAGCTTTAGCAACAATCCTCAACCTCTCCTCCTCTTTGTTTTTGGCCCTGTTTTCATACCATTCTGGGTTGATTTTATACCCAGTGTCTCTAAAACACACCACGGGTGATTTGAATCTGTTGACTCCTGGAGTTATCAATATGCGATCCCCATATTTGCTTTCCAGTTCAGCCTTGATGGTTCGCCACTGTGGTTTGACTCCTGTTACGACACCTAGAATCTCATCTCGGGAGAACTGACAGTCGGTGCTACCTTCCATGTAGTCAAAAATCTCCTCCATAGCCTCTGTGACATGACTTTCTCTGGGGATATCAGCTTTCGGTCTTGTTAAAGTAGTAGGCTTCACAAAATTGAGGTAGCAGTCTTTGTGATATACTGCACCCTCAGCAACAAGGTCGTTAATGCAGGACAAGCGGCCAAGAACTGCGTTACCCCATGAATCCGACCTCATGGAACAAGCCTCCCTGATACGATATTGAAAAGTCAGAGTTTCAACTGCATGTACCATTCTCCTTTTACTCAGAGGTGATTTGGTTTCTGCCTTTACATACTGTCCACAAAATAAGCAGTTAGTCTTAAAGTCGAACTGGGGAGCTGACGACCTGAGCTGAGACGGTCCTGCCTCTCCCTGAGATGTAGATGCATCCCTCATATCTTTTTTTATTGTTTGGGCTCGGGTGTAATTTTTACGAGAATTGGAGTGAATCAGAAGGGATGTCAAGTCACGGAAAATTTGGTGCTTGTCATCTTTTCGTTGTTGACTAGCTTCTATAAGACCTAATATTCCTTTTTGTTTCAACTCAGATACGTCTTTACTCCCTTTAAATACGTCCTTTTCACACACAGGACACTTATTAACACTCATTGCGGATAACTTCAGCGTAACTAACAACGTTTATGAAGAAAAGAATCGTTTTGGCTGCTCCCCTGCGTTACCGGGTAGGCTACCGTGCCAAACAGATTAAAAATATAATGAACAATAATAACATAAGCCCGAAGGCATGGGTGATAATGGGAGTTTTAGCCAGTGAGATCGCGTTTTCTACGACAGTGGGCATCGGAAATAAGGAAAGAAATTTAACCATCCCCTTCCACTCGCGTCACCCGCGTTTATTCGAAAACGCGATCTCAAACTGTTACCGCCTTCACCGCTTGGAGGTACTCCCAGCTTATGTTATCTATAAAATACCTAGATTATAGTTTACCGTTCCGGATTGAATGAAGACTTCAATTGTATAAAATACATTAGGTAAAAGTTTCTATAACTCAACGGCTGAACCGATTTGGATGAAATTTTGGTAGGTAGATAGATTTGGACCTGGATTAACATATAGACTACTTTTTATTTCGAAAAAACGCAAACCAAATAGCAGGCAAGAGCTGATGCTCAATAAAAATCGTAATTTCGAAAATTTTCATCTTTCGGGAACGTGTACCTCGAAAATGGGTAGGATTTCGACAAAAGTGTATAAGACAAAAGTTGTAGGTAATTTTATAAGCTTTCATTGCACAGAAGATACCTTTTCTCTACGACTCACCGTTTTGAAGATATTAGCGAAAAACCTAAAAATGGGAACTTTAAACCCCTCCCCCCCCCTCCGGCTCCCCCCCTAGACGCGGGGACTTTTAGTATGTTAACTCCCTAAGCACCCTGAACAACTTTCTGAAGAAATCGCTTAGGTGCCAGCTAACGCACGCTACACCATACATTCAATTATTCGTTGAGTGGACTAATGGAGAAGATAATTTTGAACAAGAAATGGAACCCGCCGTAGAAGATGCAGCTGACGACGATTCAATGGATATTCCATTCCTACCTTACGAAGAAGATGTATTAACAATCAGACAGTTTGTTGAAGACACTGATCCAGGTAATATGTCAATTGATTCAAGCAATTTTTCCCAAACGAATTCTGACTTTGTTCAAGCCCCTGACATGTTGGTCCAAAGTACTGTTAGTCCTCCTACGGCTTTGGCATTGCCTACAACTTGGAGTAACAATATACGAGATTTGCCTAGAGAAGAATTTACAGGTTACGCTAAAGGCAGACGGCATGAAGAACTATTTTCGGAAAATACGGACATTTGGACTTTTTTTCTCATATTTTTAATGAAGATGTCTATCATTTATTTGTTGAAGAAACAAATCGTTATGGTTTACAAATGAAAGCAAAACTAATAATAAACCATCTAGTCGCATAAACCGATGGAAGCCTGATACTTCTGAGGAAATGAGAACGTTTGTTGGCATATATCTGCTTACTGGTCTTTTGAACTTCCCTACCATAGAATCATATTGGAAAAACGATCAACTATACTATCATCCTTTACTCCACGACCTGAAAATGTCTAACAATCGATTTGCTCTGATATTGAGGTGCTGGCACTTTACTAACAATGAAGATCATGATATGGACGACAGATTGTTCAATTGGTCAACGCCATTGTAATCTACAATCAATTGCATCCTACCAACGCAAAAATAACACTGCTGCAAGGACATGAATGTATTATCAAAAAATTACTTTCTATTGAAAGTCAAGTAAAAACAAGTACAAGTTCTCTTATTGTCACAACGCGTCACAAGATCACGCGTATACCAAACAATGCCCGAGGAAAGGCAGGTCAAAAACGATGCGCTGGCTGTTATAAAAAGCTGAAGGAAAAGGGGCACACGGTAAATGAAGCAAGGAGAAAGACGCCAAAGGTTGTTACTGAGTGCATTACATGTAAAAAAGGCTAAGGTAAAAAAGGCTGCATAACATGTTTCAATGAATGCCACTGAACATGTATTTTTATTATCATTATTTTTTTTTTTCATGTTGTTAACTATAAATAATAATCCTAATTGCCGTAGTTACTAATTTCTCAGAAATAAACAAACAATTTTGATTGGTTTTCCTTGTTTGATTTAACATTTTGCTACCCATATTTTCCTCAACTCCCGCATAACTATTCTCGCATGTCCATAGCTATATTTTTTACACAATTCCTAATCCACACGTCCGATGCAAATTCCATATAATTATGTATATAATTAAGCAAATTCCATATAATTATGTATATATAAGTATGTATATAATTCGTACGTTCAGATCAAAAAAACACATTATGTTTGAAAAGAACGGTGCCCTACATATAGTGCACGGACGCCATGGCTAACTTCACAATGTCCTATATGTAGGGCACGGACTGTTAACGTGTTGTTTGACAAAGACTGCTACTTCAAATATGTAGATAGATGGCAGTGTTAAAATATTATATTTGTTTAAAAAGGGCTGGCAACTATCAGTCACTTGCAAGGAGAACATTGCCCTTACACAACGCTTCTGTGTCTTTAAAATTATTTCTATATCAACAGAGTTTCCCCAAAAAATGATTCCGTATCTGAGGACCGACTCTACTAGTCCATGATATGCAATCAAGAGGGCATTGATGTTTATAGTTTGCGTGAGTTCATGTAATGCATATACCGATTTACTAAGCCTCTTACACATCTGGTCTATATGCTGTTTCCATGTTATTTTTCTATCTATTATTATACCTAGAAACTTTGTGCAGTCCACTTCTTTTATGGTTTGATTGTTAGCACACACTTTAACGATATCGGTTGTTTGAATACGCTGACTGAAATGCATTAACATGGTTTTACCTAAATTGGCTTTTAGGTTATTCACATTTAGCCAGTTAACAGTAGAGCTCAGTGCATTGTTTATGTCAGATTCATATGTTAACTTATTATTACACTTAATCGAAATTGTCCTATCATCCGCAAAAGGAGTCATTGGGTTGTCAGTTACATTGGGTAAGTCATTAATATATATTATAAATAATAACGGTCCTAATATACTACCTTGGGGCACACCGTAATGTATTTTGCGTGCTTCAGATTGATATATCTCCTCTATTTTTGTTACAGTATTGATTTTAGTACTTCAGTATATTGAAATCGGTTTTCCAAGTAGGATTCAAAAAGTTTGAATACATTTCCTCTTATTTCATATGCATTTAACTTACCGAGAAGAATAGAGTGATCTACATGATCGAATGCCTGAGTCATATCCATATATATAGAGCAGACAGGTACTCTATTATCAACATTCTTCAATACAAATTGCAGAAAATCATATATGGCCAAATTTATTGATTTGTTGCGAAAACCTTTTTGTTCTTTTACTAGAATACAGTTACTTTCAAGATAGTCATTAAGTTCGTTTTGTATATGTTTTTCGAATATCTTAGATAAAATAGGTACTAAGGCTATAGGTCTATAATTATATGTCGGATTATCAACATTCCTCCCCCTGGAGAAATATTTTATAAACTTAAATTCACCGAAGAATACCAATTACTCAGTCAACGCAGGAATGGTCGGATTATCAACATTCCTTTTCATAATTTACCCAACTTATACAACGAACGCAGGAAAATTACAAAAAAAAAGTTCTTAGATTTACAGCAACTAAAGAACTCAATGCCAAGAGATTACCAAAATTATTATGACAACCTTCCTCATGAAGCCTAAAATAACATAAAGACGTCGCGAAAAAACATAGAAGTTACTGTACTTACTCATAAAGATATGATCATCTTTTCGAATGATTCAAAGGCAGCATTCCCCAAAGGTTTTAATATTCATAATTTGAAAATGATAGAATTTAGAAGGGGGCAAGTTTCCATGTTTGCCAAGAATAACTATGATGGTGATTTTAAGGAAATACATTTCTTGAAAAGAAAGGTCGCTCAAAACATTTTAGATGAAATTGCAAATGGCAAACCGATCTTCTCCATTCATTGCCGAGAGAAAATAGTGCTAGGGGCATAAGTGAAGTAAAAAAAAAGAATTGTTACAGCTGTGCAAGTCTATACAAGATCAGTATTTTATGAAAATCTTGTGGTATCTAACTATTAGTACGAGGGGTGATCAAAAAGTAATGATAATAGGTATGAAAAACTACGGTTCAGGTTAAAATATTATTTTATTTTTCAACATAGTCTCCTAACAAGTCAATACATTTAGTCCATCTCTTTTCTAAACCTGAAATACCCTTAGAAAAAAAATCCTTGTCTTGACTCTCCCAAAATGCCTCTACGGCAACCATCACTTCACTGTTGTCGTGAAATTTCGTTCCTCTGAGATGTTCCTTGAGCCGAGGAAATAAATAGAAGTCGCTGGGGGCCAGGTCCGGAGAATACGGGGGGTGTTCAAGCAGTTCGAAGCCAACTTCTTGAATTGCAGCCATCGCAACTTCAGCCTTGTGTGCCGGCGCGTTGTCTTGATGAAAGAGAACTTTCGCTCGCAGTTTGCCTCGTCTTTTCTCCTTGATAGCTTCCCGTAATCTTCTTATTTGGGCCGCGTAGTAAGACCCTGTTATAGTGGCCCCCTTTTCCAGGTATTCAACCATAATTATTCCCTCGGCATCCCAGAAAACGGACGCCATAACCTTACCCGCAGAGCTTGCAACTTTGAATTTCTTCGGTGTTGGTGAGGATGGCCTCTTCCATGTCATGGACTGTTGTTTCGTCTCAGGATCAAAGTGGTGAATCCACGTTTCATCCATAGTCACAAAACGGGTCAAAAAATTTTCTTTATCAGCTTGGAATTTGTCAAGATTGACCCTTGAAATGTCCAATCGCTTCTTCTTTTGCTCGTCGGTTAACATTCTCGGTACCCAACGCGCGGAGACCTTTTTCATGTTCATTTCAGTAGTCAAGATCGATTGAATGCTGCCATATGAAATCCCTGTGATCTCAGCTAAATGTCGGATGGTCACTCTTCGATCAGCTAACACGAGATCTTGGACTTTTTGAACATTTTCTTCGGAACAAGACGTCGATGGGCGCCCTTCGCGATGTTCATCTTCTGTGGATGTTCTACCCATTCTAAACTCCTTACACCAGCGTGCAACTGTAGAATATGGAGGAGCATTGTCCCCCAGTGTCTCCGATAAGTCGGCATGAATGTCTTTGGTAGACATTTTTTTCAAGCAGAGGTACTTGATGACGCTTCTCACTTCGTGTTTCTCCATTTTCGTGTTATCTCTCCGGCTACTCGTACTCGAATGAGTGTAACTCCGTGAAATACCGTCCTATTTATATGATTTTTGGTCTGGCAAGTCGTGATGAACTAAGGAACTGATAACAATTTTTTTTATAATTTTGCTGTTTATAAAAATACCCGTTTATCATTACTTATTGATCACCCCTCGTATACACTGAAATATTAGTAGTTAGTCATCGTTGTTAAATTTTCAAAATTTTGTTTTATTTAACGCCCAATAATAAACTGATTTTGATTATTAATTTATATAAGACATTATTGTCAATTTTTTCTATAGTTTTAAGATTTGTAAGACTGATTTCAATTAATGAATCAGTCATTCATAGATTAAAACATAATTAGGTATGTTGACTTCATTTGTTTAGAAGTTTTAAATGTTAAGTTTTTACGTATTTTCAAGTTCCTACATGAAACTGTTAGACTGATTCTGTTGCCATATTATAATGTAAGTAAGACTGACTTTGTTTATTTTAAATATATTTTTTTAGCTATTGAGATACTTGTTTTTTTTTAAGTCCATGTTTAATAGACTGATGGCTTTATCTAATAAAAACTCCCATTGTAACTTTCAATGATACTGTTTTAAGAAGTCAAAACACTGTATGTCTACAATACAGTGTATTGTCGTAACAATTTCTCTCTTCGCTTCTGACCACTATAACGGCAATACAAGTTATGTATGATAATTCATTGTGTATATTTTACATGTATATCAAACAATGGGGGATTGATAAGTTATAAAATTATCTTAAATTTGATACCAAACACTAAGTACTTTCCCAAGTAAATTTTGGAATAAACTTCAAAAAACTGTTTGGCTGATTTTCTCAAAATCAATGTTTTATAGTTTACTGTATTGGATTTATACGGTACTATTGACAAGTTTGTTCTGCAATCAAATCGCTATGCTTTGTGGAAAAACTGCTCTGATCTTAAGATAACTGCTGCTGAAATGGAGTAATTCCACTTTGCCCCACCAAGCCCGCCACCCTGGTGTGGCAAAGTGGACTGCCTAAAATTTTGCAGTGGAATATGCCCCACTATTCTGATTTGATAGGGCGGATAACACTAGCATAAACACTTTGTGGATTCTGCCCCACTAGGGTTGGCACCTCAGGATTTGTGTATGAAGGTTAACATGTATTTTTACATTTGTTTGTAAAAAAAATAAATGTAACCACTGACGTTAGGATTTGACAAGTCTGAGACAAGCAAACATAAATCTAAATACATCAAAATGGTTATTTAAACAGTGTATTAAGGTTCTACTTTTGTAAAAAACTGTCACATATTAAATCTTCCTGGATTTAATTAAATACATTATATAGTTTTGCTGTATTTATTCAATTTAGTCTGACATAGCTGTGACATTTGCTATTTGTATTCCATTTACGTTCCGATCCATTCGTTGCAAACATTAAATGATTTAAAAATATATTTAGATGTTTGCCCAGAAATTGATACATTATCACTGTTGATAACTATTAAATAACAAAAAACGAAGAATAATGTACGAGAACACTATTACTAAAGGGATAATTTAAATAATAATTATTAAAAGAAATCGTAAATACTATATTACTAGTATCGAAACGTAACGTAACCACAGATTGTGAAAGAATGCGTTCAGAAACGCTTTATGAGAGTTATAGTTTTATGTTAATTTATTAAGTCTAGTTATTAAGTCTTGTGATATGTACTTGTATTATTGTCATATTATTATTTTTTATCTTTAAATAAATCAAATACTTATTAAATAATAAAAAAATGCGTTGAAATGCATTCGAAAGTAATAAAAATATCGGAAGGATTTAAGTTTAAAAAAAAATCTATATCATTTTATCCCGGCTTCGAAAAAGTAAATAAATACTTGTAATTATAAGCTCATAAAATTAGCTACGAGTCGTATGGTTACATCACTAATTACGCCGCGAACACAAATGTCAAAATAGGTCTATTATTTTGAGGTCCTTTACGTACAAACATCATGGCTTCATTTGTTTGTTAGTATTTTTTTATTTAATCTGAGATTAAAACATGCTGTTGGAGTAAAAATGACTAAACCGGTTATGGTTCACCACTGCCTCGCCCACCGCGACTTATCGGTTGTCCTTGTCTGACATTTTTTGTTTCATTCTGTTTGTTTACAAAATAGACGGACATTTGCATCAGCGTTGCCAACTCAGCACTTAAAGTGCCAGATTTGGCACTATTTTCATGTGTCTAGCACTGAAATTTAAGAAACAGCACCTATCGCAAAATCTAGCACTAATTTTGATATGTTTGCTTACTCACAAAATGCAATAACAAAACGCAAATTAGTGTAGTCCTCTGCACTTCGGTAGGGGATTCCCGTAATTCCCGTAAACATAAAAATAAAAGCGATTATGGCGGACGGCGCGGACTCTGCTATATTTGTCTCTTTCTCATAAGATAACTCCTTCTTTGTCTTACCTTGCTTGTTTTTCATTCGTTTGTGTTTTTGATTTATTATGTCATAGTCTCTTTTGCGCTGCAGAATAATTACCTTATTATTCCTTTACTTACATAGATTTGTGTTTTATACGGTGACAGTGAGACGAAAATGGATGTTCCTTTAAGTAAAAAAGGTAGTTATGTTCAAAGTTATAGGAAAGAATGGGAGGACGATCCAAAACTTAAAAAATGGCTTAGGCCTGTTCTTGGGAAAAGCTCAAAAGCAATGTGTTCCTTGTGTAAAATAGAATTTAATGCAAGAATATTTGAAATTAAACGGCATTCGGAATCAAAAAAACATGTTGATAAAATGAAACCATTTTCTTCGGGGCAGACTACACTAATTGTTGAAAAAGTTGATACCGACGCAAACCCAGACATACATCACGCAGAGGGTCTATTATCAATGTTCGTTGCAGAACACACAGCTGTCATGCCGATCGACCACCTTAGCCAAGTGTGTGCAAAAGCTTTCGCAGACTCAAAAGCCGCCTGTAATATGAAGCTCCATCGTACAAAATGTGGTGAGATTTTAAAAAATGTTTTGGGGCCGCATTTTAAATCTGTCTTAAAACAGGACATTGGTGATAGTAAATATAGTCTCATAATTGACGAATCAACAGACATAACCGTACACAAGTACTTAGGCATCGTTATACGGTATTTCAGTTCTTCTATGAAGAAAATAACGTCGACGTTTTTAGCTTTGAGTCCACTAGAGACGTCCGATGCAAGAGGTATTGTAAATACTATTATTAAGACAGTGCAAGGTGAAATGGAGTTAAACCTTCAAAATTTAGTAGGATTGGGCACCGATAATGCCAGTGTCATGATTGGTATTAATAACGGCGTATATAAAATTATGAAAGAAGAATACGGTTTGCCACATTTAATTCTAGTTAAATGTGTTTGCCATTCACTCCAATTGGCCGTTTCTCACGCTTCAGAAGAAACTATCCCTCGTAACATCGAATTCCTCCTAAGGGAAACATTTAATTGGTTTTCCATGTCACCAAATCGACGTCAAGAATATGCAGACATATACGCAACTATAAATTGTGGACGACAACCACTGAAAATATTACAAAAATGTGCTACTAGATGGCTCTCAATCGAGCCAGCAGTGCAAAGAATTTTGGACCAGTGGTTGGAGCTGAAACTGTTTTTTGAGATTGCCAGAAGAAAAAATAACTGTTACACGGCTGAACTCTTATACGAAGCGTATTCTGATTTGCAAAATAAAGTTTATTTAATTTACATAAAATCAATACTTGGTCAGGTACAATCGGCGCTAAAAGCATTCGAAGGCGAAAATTCAGATCCAACAACTTTGATAAAATTGCTCGAGTCGTTTTGTGATAAAGTAGTGATCCCGGGAAGACGTCACTCTTTTAACATTTTTGAAGATAATGTTGCAGATTACCTGGATCCGTCTCCTTATCTTGGCTACAGTTTTGAGAACGCTATGCAATCCTTAGAAGATACCAAAAAGCAAGCATTAAGAAAACGTTGCGTAAATTTTACGGTAAAACTAATAAAACAATTGCAACAGCGGCTTCCTGAAAATGTAACCCTCCTAAAAGATATGAATGTCATGAGCGTCACTAACGCTTTAAAACCAAATAAAGGGCTCGTCGAAGTTGTGAAGTTAGCGGAACACTTTGTACAGAATCCAGAAACTATTGATAAAATTGTTGCCCAATGGAAAAGCCTAACTAGCAACACTTGGGAAAATGTGACTGATACAGTAAAATTTTGGGTTGAAGTGTCAGATTTTAAGGACGCAAGCAATGAAAATTCGTATAGCGAACTGGTTTCGTTGGCTTTTACAGTGCTCACATTGCCACATTCAAATGCGGACGTTGAGAGGGTTTTTAGCGTAATGAACATCGTAAAAAATAAATTGAGGAACAAAATTAACTTGGACTCCCTAAATTCAATTGTTCGTATACGAACTGGACTCAAACATTTGAACAAAACTTGTTATACATATGATATACCTCAAGATATCCTTAAAAAAATAGGCAAGAAAGATATGTACACATTTAAATTTAAAAAGTCTGCTATAAGTGTAAATGAGCCACAGCCCTCCACTTCAACAGCTGTACAAGGAACCGCAGCAGAGACAGACGGTACAAGTAGTGAGGATGATGATTGGATTTAACGATAATAAGATTTTTAATATTTCGATTTTTTTAAATTTTGATGGTCACATCCTCCAATTTAACTATATATTTTTTTTATTTTTGTTTAAATGTAACATAACATAACTTTGATATTAATGTCATGACAATTTGAAAATTAAAACTTTTTATTCTACACGTTATTTTTCTTATTTCATATATTTGGCACTATTGTTAAAATTTTATACCAATTTAGCACTTTTTGAGATGTTACTTAGCACCCAACCGTGGCATTGAGTTGGCAACCCTGATTTGCATTTGTGGAGTGGTGGTGAGTGGTATTGAGTTTATTGTAAGTATTTTCGTATTTATTTTTCATGGATGCTGATGATTTGTGTAGATTTTTTTTAATAAGATATTTTTTGTGTTTTTCAGCTTTACAAAAATGGCAGAAGACTCTGTAGCAGGAAGTTCTAGTGGGCAAACTGGCCTTGAATTTATAAATGATGGAAAATGTATTATTAGAGCTGGGCATCAATACTATTTCAAAAGAAAGTACAAAAATGCATCTGAAATTTGGGAATGCAAAAACAGAAGGAGACAAAAGTGCAATGGGTCGATTGTAGTGAAAGTAAGTCCCTACTTATTAGTAATTCTTTTTACTGACTCACTTTTAGTAATACGGGTCTAATACAATTTAAAATAATAATAATACATATACATATAATATTACTTGAAGTTGTGCTATGTTATAAATATTTTCTAATACCTACATTTTTTTGTTTTCAGGGAAATATACTTTTAAACGAAAAACCTCACCAATGTCAACCTGATTTTGACCGAAACAAAGTGACAAAATTAATGCAGAAAATAAAGAGAGAAATCACTTCAGCAGACGTACCAAGCATTCCAGCAACATACGACAAAAATGTAGCTTCCTTACATTTAGAAAGTAGCAACAGCAATATTGTGAGTAAAATTCCTCCATTTTGTAAAGTAAAGTCTGCATTGTATAAATACAGAAACAAAAATGCTAATGTAAAAAAAATATATTACAATACATTATCAGAAATAGAAGTTCCTGAAAAATTTCATTCTTTTTTACTTGCCAAGTATATTGACGAAGATATTTCTATTTTAATATTTTGTTCAGAGCATGCTAAGAATTTGATGAAAACCTGCAAACATTTTTTTGGCGATGGCACTTTTAAAAGTTGCCCACAACCGTTCATACAATTGTATTCGTTGCATGCTGATTTGGGTAGCTCCCAACAAACAACAAATATTGTGCCATTAGTATATGCTCTTATGAGTACTAAATCAACCAAAGCTTACACCGCTCTCTTTTCTGTAATAAAATCACAGATTCCGGATTGGCAACCACATAGTTTTCAGTCGGATTTTGAGGCAGCGGCTATGACTGGTTTTAAAAATGTCTTTAAATCAGCATCAATCAAAGGGTGCTTTTTTCATTTTTGTAAAGCAATTTGGAAAAAGGGGAAAGGGTTAGGGTTGACAAAATCTAAATATTTGCGAAAACAAGTAGCGCTTAGCGCAGTCTTACCCTTATTACCAGAAGAAAAGATTTTTGAAGGTTGGTTTTACATAGCCGCACAAAGCCCAGATGACGAAAAAAGTAAAGAATTTAGAAAATATATGCTGCGCAATTGGCTGAAAGATAACTTTTTAAAAGTGTGGTGCGTATTTGGGGCAAAACACCGCACAACTAATGCCCTCGAAAGTTGGCATAATAAACTTAACAAAAAAATTCTTAAAAAAAGCCCCAGTTTATTAAGACTTCTTAATGTCTTATACGAAGACATAACGCTTTCAATAGTTAAATCTATGCAGAACCAACCTTCCAAGCTACGCCTTGATAAATATATACAAAACGATCAGAATATACAAGATGCCCAAATGGAGCTCAAAAACGGCGACATTACGGTTGGACATTTTTTGGAAAAACTAAGATAGTTTTTCCAAGAAATCTATTTTAGTTTTTCCAAAAAATGTGAACTAAACAAATACAAAATCTATGATTTTAGATGATTTTAATTCTTATAAATAGTCAGTACTCAAACTAATATAGTGGCTGTTTGTTATGATAATTATTTTGTCAACAGTCAGTATTTACCTACTTTCGTTAGGATGTTTCTTATTTGTATTAATAAGACTTTTTGCTATGTAAAATTTTATCATTCTATAATTTTAGTTTTTGTTTTTTAGCCGGAAGTAATTTCGTGGCTGTTTTTTTTGCATATAAATTGTTTTTATTCATAAGGTAATACATAAGACTGTTTTATACCATGTCGATCAATGTGTGATTCTATAATCTGTGACTCTATAATCTGTGATTCTATTTTTTGTAACAAGTAATTTAGTGGCTGTTTGTATGTATATAGTTTAAATTTATTTTTTTTATTTATAACGTAATCAGTAAGAAAATACCTATATCTACACAAACCATACAAAATGATGACGAATCTGTGATTTTGAATAGTTATGTAGTAAATATGTTTCGTTTTAAGAACATATCATAAGAACAAATCATTGTTTAATTTGTGATTATCAAGATTTATCTTAGTTAGTAAGATTTTATTTGTAAAAGGTATACCAAATGATGAAGAATCTGTGATTTTGAATAGTTATGTAGTAAATATGTTTCGTTTTAAGAACATATCATAAGAACAAATCATTGTTTAATTTGTGATTATCAAGATTTATCTTAGTTAGTAAAATTTTATTTGTAAAAGGTAATTAATCTGTGATTTATAAACCGATTCCTTCCAGAAATAAATAGTACATTAAAATTATTTATTTATTTTTTACTTTTATTTAAACCACTTCGCTACGTATTAAATCTAAGCTTCCAGCACTAATAACGTTTTACTTACAGATATAGGTATACATTTATTTTTTTTTACAAACAAATGTAAAAATACATGTTAACCTTCATACACAAATCCTGAGGTGCCAACCCTAGTGGGGCAGAATCCACAAAGTGTTTATGCTAGTGTTATCCGCCCCATCAAATCAGAATAGTGGGGCATATTCCACTGCAAAATTTTAGGCAGTCCACTTTGCCACACCAGGGTGGCGGGCTTGGTGGGGCAAAGTGGAATTACTCCTGAAATGCGATGCTATTCTTATTTCCTTTTTTTTATATATCGAGTGCCTTATATTTTAATAGTGCCTTTAAGATTTCTCAATAATTTAAACCTTTTTTCGTTGAATAGTGCTATAGGCTACATAACATTACGCTATGATCAATAGGAGCAGAGCAGTAGTGAGATATGTTGCAAAATAGGGGAAAATATTCCAATTAACCACGCGGACGAAGTAGCGGGCGACCCCTAGTTAATAATCTCTATTGGATTGCATACACAATTCTAGAATGGCATGACATTATTATATATCAGTAAAGGTTCTATGTACGTTAAAAGTCGGCCCCAAATGTTATCAGTCATTAGATCACGACAGAAGCCTAGATATGTGCGATAGAAATAACTCTGTCACCAGGTTGGCCACTAACCAAACGATGAGAAGTATCAGTAAAGGTAGCAGACAACTGGAGAAGGTCAGCTCTGGACCCAGTGCTGTGCGAATCCTTGTCCCTATGTCCAGCAGTGGACGTCTCTTGGCCGATATGATGATTATTATTTTCTTTATTACAGATAATGTTAATAATTATCAACACAAATATAGTATTTATTTTAAAACAAAATACTTTTGACTTTTTTTTTTTTAATTAACAACTAAAGCAATAGGGAACAGATTAATGTCGAGGAAGACTTTACAAACATACAATTGACAGACACAAAGTACACCCAAAATTATGACATTTTTTTTGTCATGTGTGGGAATCCAACCCGGTGTCGGTGGTAAAGTGACCACCTTAACACCACACAACAAAAATAGCTTTATTTAAACCTAAGAAAGATTTTTGTGACATCTGTAACGGATACAAGATGGGAAACATTACCAAAGAAACTTATGAAGAACAAGTAAATAAAAAGAACGAAGCAAGAATAGAAAATGATAAAGAAAAAAAATAATTCGTATTTACTGCAGATCTCCAAGCAGTACTCTTAGCACCGCGATCCTACGTTTCATCAAACTACTACAAGACGAAGCTATGTTCGGGTGTGCACAACTGGTGTATTTATGACATGAAAACTAGCGACGGGTACTGTTTCCTATGGAACGAGTCCGAAGGTGGGCTGAACTCTGATGAGTTCGCAACCATACTCACAAAATTCTTTATTGATAAAATAATCCCAAAAATGGGAGATAATAATAGAAGTATAACATTGTATACGGATGGGTGTACGTATCAAAACAGAAACGTCACTTTAAGTTTAATTAACTTTAAAAAATATTAAATATAAGCTAAAAGCGGACTATTCACCATTGTTCTACCTTTTGTTATACTAGTATACCAAGCAGGAAAAAAAAACATATTTGTTCTACTATACGGTATAACAAATAGGAAGTATTTAAAAAACAGTAAAATGTCCTTTATGTTATACTAGAGGAATAATCCGGAAATGTTTTTAGATAATTAATTAGTCCTATTTGTTCTACTGTTGGTAACCTACACAAGAACCTCTTTGGTCTTATTATATTGTTCTTAAAAGAGGAAAATATGTTAACTGTCATGTCATATCTTCATGAGTCATTTAGCATTTACCCATTAATAATAAATTATTAAATTGCAATATATTTGCCATATTATTATGAACAATTCCGACCAGCCTGAATTAATTAAAAAGGGTAGAGGGGTAGTACTGTTATGGAAGGGACATCAGTATTATAAAAATAGAGTATATGCTGCTGGATCCACCATATGGAGGTGTACGCAACGAAAATATGGTAGTCCCAAGTTTGCTTGTACAGGGTCTATAACAACACAAGTAAGTGTAAATAGAAATTGTGTTACCTATTTATTCTGTTTTATTATTTTATGACCCAGTCGAACGTGCCTCTGACTAATAATGTTATCTAATGTTTCTAGGACGGTCTTGTGATAAAATCTAAAAGTCACAATAAGGACTGCATTATTGATTATGGTAAAAATGAAATTCACAAAAAGATTTATGAGTGCAAAAAAGAATTGGCGACTTCGGATTTTTCGGAGTCAGTGAACAATATTTATAAGAGAACGGAGAAATCCCTTAGAGACAGTGGATTGGATATAATTTCTAAGGTGCCGAAATTCAATTCCATTAAAAATTCTTTGTTTGCTGCTAGGAACAAAGGGGCCGGTATATCGAAAATAAGCTTCGAAAAACCAGAAAACGTTGAAATATCCCCAAGGTATTCTGATTTCATGCTAGGAGATTACAACAGCCATGGAGTTCGAGTAATAGTGTTTTGCGACCCAGCATTAAGACATCAATTAAATTCAATTGAGCATATATTTGGAGATGGTACTTTTAAAAGTTGCCCTCCACCATTTAAACAGATATACGTAATTTATGGTGATTTCAATAGTACAGCTAGGCAAACAAATGTGTTTCCGATTATTTACGCTTTTATGTCAGAAATGACTGAGCTGGCATATCGAATTTTGTTTGGGATAATCAAGTCACAGTTACAGGACTGGCAACCGAAAAAAATAACAACAGATTTTGAAAATGCCCCAAGGCTGGTAATGGCTAAGTTATACCCTGATACAATACCAAAAGGTTGCCTTTTTCATTTCAAAAACAGCATTAGGCGAAAGGGTCATCAAATTGGGTTGATGAAGAACAAATGGACAAAACATATAGTTCTACTTAGCTGTGTCTTGCCGATGCTACCGCGTGATAAAATCATGGAAGGATGGGAGTATGTTAAGGGACGCATATCAATCATCAATGAAATATTGCCGTATGAAAACCAAATTAATCAGTTTGTCTCATACATGGAAAAGACCTGGTTAAAATCGGACAAATACATTGATGTATGGTGTGTTTCCTCAGAGCGTCACAGAACATCTAACTATGCTGAAGGATGGAATCAGAAATTAAATAACATTTGCAGAAAACGTAGGAAAACTAATATAATGCAAATATTGCAAGTACTGCGTGATGATGCTCAAGACGTAGTCGCTGATCTCAAAAAGATAAAAGAAGGTCAAAACATTAAACCAAGATCCCATAATAGTTTACAAAATGACGTCATCTTATGGAACTTTACACTTGACCTGATGGACGGTAAAATCTGTTCAGGTCATTTTATGGAATTAATGAAGTAGGTAACGTAGAATCTCTTATAGTTTTAAGCTTGATATTTCATTTCTAATAAAATAAATATAAATATATTTTTTTTTAGTTTACAGACCTATTTAAAAAAAAATACCAAAAGGTAGAACAATGGTGAATAGTCCTATATTTTGTTTTCTGTATTCCTAGTAGGTATACAGTATAACAACTAGGAATCAATAAATATAATATTACACTTTCAAAGTGGGGAACATTTTTGTCATACCGTATAGTAGAACAAATATGATTTTTTTTTCCTGCTTGGTATACTAGTATAACAAAAGGTAGAACAATGGTGAATAGTCCGCTAAAAGCGCATTTCCTTGCTTGTCCTTATAATGTTTGTGAATGATAAAACAATAGGTATGTATTTGTCCAATACTTGTATGCTTTTGTTTGTTCAAATTGTTTTAGCTTTGTTGCAAATACTTACCATGTTAAATTTAACTTTTATTATTTTAAACTCAGTTAAGGTCACCCGGGGCGAAAGCAACTATGAGGCTAAAGCAACAAATTCAATTTTCTCTCAATCTAATCATTTTTGTAGATAGCTCTATCTATTGGAGTAAAGAGGAATCATAGTTTTTTCAAATAAAGTACACTACTGTAGTACTGACAGATCATTTTCTGTCAGCCGCCATTTTGGAGTAACGTGTTGCCGCGTCCTGTGTTATGTTTTATGACATTAAAAATATTTCAAGTCGTTGCAAGAAAAAATAGAAGTGCATCCTAAAAACAAGATAAAACGTAAGTGTTTTTGGTATATTTGGTTAAACTCTAGGTGTTATAATTAACATTTTATTGATATAGTTACATTAACCTCAACTTTTCATGCACGTGGGTTATTGCAACTATTTTTGCAGTTACAATCGCCCCATGCTTTTTGTACGAAAACTGCAAAATACTAGTGACGTTCCGTGTCGATATTTCGATAAGTGAATTTCACGTATTTGCATAAATGTTTAGCTGCAATTAGTATAAAGTGTTTTAGATTTTGCGTAGTTTTAACAAAATGAAATAGCTTAAATAAAAAAATGTACCAAGTTAATACAAAATCCAAATTTTGTTATCAGATGGTCCGAAACTATAAAAGAAAAAAGGAGAAAACTTATTGCTGTGAAACACTTCTTGAAGCTGTACGACTAGTAAAGCAAAAACAGTTAACCAGTTATGCTGCTGCGGAACGCTTCAATATTCCTCGTTCAACAATAATATCACATGTATACGCTACGCGCGGGCAAAAACAGGCAAATCCTGGAAAAAATACTGTATTTTCCAGATCATGTGAGCAAGAAATATCTTCCTATTTGCACATAATGGAAAAAAATGGATTTCCATTGACGTCAAAAGAAGTCAAGGCATTAGTGTCAGAATATATTAAAAGGAATGGTATAGTTACGCCATTCAGAGAAGATATGCCTGGTGATGATTGGTTTCGTGGTTTTCGCAAGAGAAACGGTTTATCGCTAAAAAAACCGCAGTCTGTAGAAATTGCCCGTAAACGGGCATGTAATCCGTTTACAGTGTATGAATATTTTGATTTATTAGAAAGTGTTTTGAAAGATTTAGACCTCACTGATAAACCTCAAAGAATATATAACCTCGACGAAACTAGTTTTTCCAATGATCCGTCTAAAACCCGAGTCATTGGACAAAAAGGGTTCCGCTGTACCAGGACTACTAGTTCCCCTGGAAGAGAAAATACGACTGTGTTGTTGGCTGCAAATGCAGTTGGCGATAAAGTTCCACCACTTATTGTTTTCCAGGGCAAGCATTTATGGAATGAGTGGTGTTACAAAGATCCATATGTCAAAACAGCTTACACTGTCAGTCGCAAGGGTTGGATGGAAACATCCATTTTTGAAAAATACATTAAAAGCGTATTTTTGCCCGCAATTGGAAATGACAGGCCCGTTTTATTAATCT
This sequence comes from Trisateles emortualis, assembly GCA_947095525.1. NCBI lineage: Eukaryota > Metazoa > Arthropoda > Insecta > Lepidoptera > Erebidae > Trisateles > Trisateles emortualis. The sequence goes on from OX352756.1 coordinate 1,748,247, forward strand.
ATGATGGGCACTCCACTCATGTAGACTTAAATGTTATTAAGTTGGCTCAATCCGAAAACATTACCATATTGAAATTACCACCACACTCATCCGATACTCTTCAACCATTAGATTGCAGTGGTATGAAACCCATGAAAGATAGGTGGGACGAGGCTCTTGTTAAATGGCAAAGGCTACATATTGGTGCTAAGCTACCAAAAAGTGAGTTCGCCAGAATTCTGACCGAAATATGGAGCAATCTAAATCCAGTTATACTGCAAAATGGCTTTAAAAAAACTGGTATATATCCGTTTAACCGGCAGGCAATATCTCAAAATATATTCGATCCTTTGGCATTAGCGCGATGGGAAAAAGAACAAGCACTTACGCACAGTGTTGAAGATAACGAAGTTGAATATGTAAACTTATTTACCTTGCCCGAAGAAGAAAACACCTTACTAACCTTTGATAAAAACCTAAATGACTGCACGCATCAGATTGTCCAAAATCAAGTTTATTTTAACGTACCAACCCTTTTAAGTTTGACACTTCAAAATTTTAACATGATCGGAAATTGTCTGGAAGATACTAAAACTCACAAGAACTGTACAGAAGTTAAAGTAACAGACAAACAAGAAGAAATGGTGTTCGAATACGATAATTCACTAAATGCCAATAGTAAAGAAAACCAGACTCAAGTAGAAATAGCAGGATCAACGATTTTCGAACAAGAAATTATTGGAAACAAAACAAGTATATCAGTCAAAGAAAAATATGTAAATACAAAGAAACAAGTAAAAAAAGAGCCAAGAGTCTACGAAAAACAGAAGCCAGGACATGTTTCTACCACACAAAAACAAGATTCCTTTGAACAAGTTCGGAAAGCTACATCTGCTGGTACTAAGAGCAATACATCTTCAAAAATAATAATTCTAGAAAACGTGCTAATTAAACCTGCAGCTACAAGTTAGATTTAATAATAAAGAAAACAGAGAACTGAAAAAGGAACCGCAAGAAAAACTAAAAACATATGAAAAAAAGCAGCATTCAATTATCTTAGGAAACCATAATGAAACCGCAAAAATAGAAATTAACCAAAACCTACAACACTCGCAAAAGCCGGTAAACTTAGATAAATATGCTCAACTCAAACATGAAAATGAAGCTAAAACAAATGTTATGAACGTATCATTTCAGGAACTTTTATTGAAAAAAATAGGTCGCAGTGATCCCCCCAAAACCAAAAAGAAGCGCGTTACTAGAGGCGCCGAAATTTTGACTTACAATGAAGTAATTGATAGAATGGAAAAAGAACAAGAAGAGAAACAAAGGAAAGCAGAAGAGAAACAAGCCAGACAAAAGAAAAAATTAAAGAAGAAGACTTTGACTAAGAAAAAGAAAACGAGATATGAATCAGATAGTAATACTAGTGGTTCGTTTCAAAGTAACGATTCGTCAGAGGACGAAGACCCAGAAACTTTTTACAAAAGTTTGCTGGAAAATAACTCAGATAATGATTCTATATACCTTGAAGACAATTCATCCAATGATACAACTTTTGAAACTCCAAAGCGAGAAACAAGAAATAAAAATATTGATATATACCAAATATCTAAACAAGGAACTAAGACAAAACAAACCCGAAAGAAAACATGTCTAACAGAAAAAAAGAATAAAAGTAGCAAAAGAGGAAGTTATGTTCAAGAAGAAAGCCAGTGCGTAATTTATAATATGTTGGAAAGCGTAGCATCCACTTAAAACAGGAGTTTGTATTCGTGCCAAAAGAAGGTGACTTCATATTAGCAAAATTCAGCTCTGCTTTGGGAAAGAAAACCTATAAGTATGTTTGCTTGATAGAAGATATTACTGGAGAAAAAGCTGTTGTAAAAGGTCTGAAGTCCTATAAACAAAAAAATACGTTTAAACTTATTAAAAATGACGTGTCAATAATTGATTTCACCGATATTATCACCGTGTTTCCTCAACCTGATTGCGTGGGAGAGCTTTATAAGTTTTCGGAAAACATTAACGTGATTGAGAAATAATTTATAGTAGATATGTTATACTTATGCTAATTATTTAACCTCAGACCATCAACCCCCCAGGTGGTCTGGGATCACATCAATGTTAGACTGTTGTATTGACTGAAATGAAGACTTGAATTTATTTTCGTAACTAATTTAATAATATCTCATTAATGTGCTATTAGTAATTGCAACGCAAACTATATAATTAAGTCACTAGTGATTAAGTAAAAAAGTCATTTTGCACAAAGTACCAAAGTTATGCTTAGATTTATTTTACCGTTAAACATGATAGTATTCTATTAGTTTGATAAAAAACATACAAACGTTTTGTACGAAGAAAAAATATGTTTATTAAATCTTAATAAACATATTTTTTCGTAGTTGACAGTACTGATTGAAAATGAGAGTTATATTTAGACTGTTATTATTACTGTTATTTTACCGTTAAATATGAACGTATTCTATTAGTTTCATAGAAAAATTACAAACTTTTTGTACGAAAATGAATATTTTTATTAAGGTTCTCATAATTGAGAGTAGTGATTGAAAATGAGTAATGTTAATTAATTAGTGATTACTTAAGGAAAAATGTTAAGATGTTTTTTGCTAAGTAGGTACAAAGTTCTGTTTAAAAGACTGTTTTTGTTTATTTTTGTTTATGTTATTTTACCGATTAATACGGAATTATTAGTTTATTTGATTTTGACTGAGAATTATCCTAAGTTTTTTTTACTTTAATAAGTAATAATTTTTTAAATAAACTTTCAAAATATAGACAGAAATCGCTTTTTCTTGACCTTTATCCTAAATATTAGATTAGTCATCAATGCGTACTTATCGTATATTTGTCAAAGCATTTTACATGAGAAGAAATTTTTTCTTGCTTTTATTTTATGTCCTAAATTCCATTAATAAAAAAGAATACTCTAGCTGAGTATAATATACTTTATTCATCTTATTCCTAATGAACACTTAGATCAATTTTGCGTTTTTGCACTAAGAAACCTATATTTAAACCTTTCATTATTGTTAATTATCGAATGTCTTCACACATATTTATCGATAAGTAGTAGGTACTACATCTCAACACTAGTCACTATGGAAGACAGTCGCATTCACCCCATAAAAAAATAAAAGTAAATTTGCTTGAAACTGAACTCTATCTCAGCGACTATAGATAGCTTTTACAGATAATTCTGTGTGCATCTACATGTACTCTTGACCTCAACATTTAGAAACAGATTACAACAGGATTATAACGAATAGTCACATTTACCCCAAAGTGGGGTGAATGTAACTTTTACTGGTCTTATTCAACAATAATGCAAATTAATGAAAAACCAAAGTCTATTTGTAACTTAATTTATGTCGAAACTGTTCATCGAAAGCTGTGCAATGAAGTACGTTTATTAGAATATCCCTATTATTTAAGAAGCTTATGGTGGAGGGAAGCAAAGTTTCAAAATATTTTTTTTTAGTTGCTTTCGCCCCGGGTGACCTTATTGTTATTATTGTGATATTGTGATCGACGTTGACTTACATAAATACTTAGCATAAATTATAAACCTTAGTGGCTTCTATATGTTAAGTTATAATTACAAAATGTTTTATAAGATTTTTTAAAATGTTAATAAATGGAAAAAAAAAAAAAAAAGTAACGCTCTCCTCAACTTGGCCATGCTGCATAATGTAACCATTGAGCAAAAATATTTAGAACTAGGCCACACCCAAATGGAGGTTGACAGTATGCACGCGATGATTGAAAAAAAACTAAAAAATCTAGTTATAATCGTTCCAGCTGAGAACATTTCTATTTGCAAGAATGCAAAAAAATCAAAACCTTATACTGTTGAATACTTAAGCTATTCTTATTTCAAGAATTTTAAAAATTTGCAATTTTAAAACTATAAGGCCAGGAAAGATGAAGGGAGACCCGAAGGTACTTATCTACTATTAATTTTGTTATTAAGACTAATATACTGGATGGTACTTTAAATAATATTTCTATGTTTCAGGTTACCAACATATGAGCTCTTAAGTATACACCCCCTGGAGAAATATTTTATAAACTTAAATTTACCGAAGAATACCAATTACTCAGTCAACGCAGGAATGGTCGGATTATCAACATTCCTCCCCCTGGAGAAATATTTTATAAACTTAAATTCACCAAAGAATACCAATTACTCAGTCAACGCAGGAATGGTCGGATTATCAACATTCCTTTTCATAATTTACCCAACTTATACAACGAACGCAGGAAAATTACAAAAAAAAGTTCTTAGATTTAAAGCAACTAAAGAACTCAATGCCAAGAGATTACCAAAATTATTATGACAACCTTCCTCATGAAGCCTAAAATATTATACCTACCTATCTTTGACATTCTTTGATTATATCATTAAACATTTGATAATTATTACATTAAGCAGTTACCTTTTCTGATTAAACTAATAATAGCAACCCATATATAATTATATCCCACTGCTGGGCATGGGTCTCCTAAACCCTCTCTTGATAGAGGAGAGGAGGCTCCTCTATCAAGAGAGGGTTTAGGCCTTAATTTACAAACGCTGGCCTAATGTGGGTAGGTGAATCTGACATGTCTTTAGAATTTCTGAGACATTTCTTGCTAATTGTATTATACCTACTATTTTTTTTATTAAATACTATTTAAAATTTATTAACTTGATAATGTGATGAATTATTGATGCATGAGCTATTTTTAAATTTATTCTTTATTAATATCTGTATATATATAAACTATCACAGCTTGTGTCACAGTGTTTGTTAGAAACCCTCTCCGAAACGGCTTGACCGATTTTTATGTTTTTTTAGCATTAAGTGACAAGGGTAACCCAACCCAAACACTTTTTATTTTAATTGTGGTACAAAAAAAAATAATCATGGCATTTGTCATAAAAAAATACATACAACTAAAAATTTTCACCCTTCCACCACCAACCCCTATTTTGGAATAGCGATATTACTATTTTTATTTTATAAGGCAAAACAACGTTTGCCGAGGCAGTCGTAATGATACATATATTATAATTGTTTTAAATTCTGTAAATTGTTTAATATTATAGTAATTAAAATTATGTTTTATTTATTATTATTTCTAATTTAGTTATAGTTTGTTTGTTTAAATTATTTACCATAATTTTTAACATACCTAATTTAAAATTATGACATTTAACCTGTTGACTTCACATATTAACGATTTTTTTATTTGACATTGATATTTTTACTTGACATTTAATTTATTTATTACCATTGTTTTAACATAATTTATATGATAACTTTTTTTTTTAAATAACATTGGAATCTTCAGATGAATATTGTTGAAAGACAACTCCCGCACTAGAGACTAAGCCCTGTGGTGGGACTTTACAAACATACAATTCACACCCAAACATTTATGAACTACACAAAATGTTGTCCAGTTTAGAAATCAATTCAACGACCTCTGAAAGGGTTACAAACCAAAAGAACATGTTTTAATCTTTTAAATTTTATTTTATTTTGTATTCCTAAACTCCATTCCCTCAATCTCATAGTCCAATGGTAATCCACCACTTCTATATAGAGATCAGGTGTAACACTAACACTTGGTCTTGATGTTATCTTTAGATAATAGTCATCCATGTTAAGTCTGACCTTGGTCCAACTAGGTATAATATAATAGTGTTTATATTATCTTATCTGGACCAGTGTGAGACGTAAGCTGGTGAGCCTTACGATGAGCGAGAAAAAGGGACAGAGCTACAAATGCTATATAGCTCTGTTCCTCTTTCTCGTTTGAACAACTCAAGTTTTAACACGTTATGATAGCCCCCTGGTCTGGAAGTAGTAAAGTGTTCTGAAGTCTTCTCCTCTCTGAAATAATAAGAAAATATAAAATTAAATCATTTTTTTTTTAAAGAAAACTTTAGCACTCAGGCACATGCCCTGTGTCACGGGGAACTTCACAAACAATTAACGGAGACAAGTACACACAGACTCGGCACAACCAATTTCGTCACTCAAATTTTTGTCCTGTGTGGGGATCAAATCCACTACTCACTGTGCTGTATTAAATGCGAGGTAACCACTTAAGCGACCTTGTCCATCCGTTGCCCGCAACCTTTACCAGGTCGTCGGTCCACCTTGCGGTCGGCTCAGGATCGAGAGTTGTGGAAATCCTTAGGGGAGGCCTATGTCCAGCAGTGGACTTCTTTAGGCTGAGATGATGATGAACCACTTAAGCCACTGAATCAGCCGTGCAGTCAAGTTGACACAATATTACTTAATTAGGAATCCCTATAAAAGCTTTAAAAAAAATCAACTATTTATTTACCTTGTCAACATCATTATCATCTTGTCCACAAACCGTGAAATTTTCAAGGCTAGAGTACGTCAGCTTTACAATAATTTTTTGGCAGAATCATCTTAACTTTCTTATTAATTTTATGGTATTTATGTATTTTATTATATTTTATATATACATATATATATATATATTTATTTATTGATATGTATTAAGTACGTTATGTATTCATTAATTGTCAATGTATGAATGTTATCAAAATTATTACTAAATGCACCTACCTAATTTTCTCTGCATCACCCAAAGGTTGACTGGTAGAGAATGCCTTTGGCATTAAGTCCGCCATTGTACACTTATTTTGTGCAAGAAGTAAATAAATAAATAAATAAATAAATCTTGGCCAAAAGAAAGAAGACTGTTGGAAGTAAGCCTCCGTCTATGACCTATCTTGAGCTCGAGTGCACCCAGACCTTCCTCGCAGCTCTGATCAGCTCAAATGTCCTGGCTGTACACCTAGTTAAGTTTTACGGGTGTTTGTCTACACTTGGCCACTCAGGTGACCCCTTGTGTGGGAATTTCTTGTTGACTGTGCTGTGTCCTGTTAGGATGCCCACTATTGCCATGAGGTTTGACCTGTATTCTGAGATGCATGGTACTGCTTTCTTGGTTTGCCTGCAGCTTTCATTGTTTTCCCATTTTACTTTGTGCAGTTGCGTCGTCCATTCCTTAGGCCAGGCCAGAGCCTGACTGTGCAGTATGTGGACCATCAGCTGCACATCTAGTGGTGGATCATCCCATGCCGCGTCTCAGTTTGTGTAACAGCTCCATTGTTATCTGGAAAAATACATTATATATATGTAATATTACAACATACCTGTGGTAGCCAAGTGGGAAAGTCACCAACTTGAATATACGAGGGTTATTGAAGGGGTATTCTTAACAAATAAGTATAACCCCGTGAATGTGTTCAAATAGACTTTTCATTGGACTAGGATCTTCCCACACCCTCACAACCACTCACTACTTTACTAATTACTAAAGTCAACTAACATTTAAAAATAAAACCTTAGGAGGCCAATGTCCAGCAGTGGACTTTGTTTGGCTGATGATGACCACCAACATAACATATTTGTTAATATTAATCTAACGAACTTGTACTCTGTATCTGTGCCATGCCTGACTGTGAATGATACATGTTACACTACTTTACTGAGTGGCATTCAGTTTTGTTTCTATATTTCAAGAATGAATGTGATAGATAATATTCAAAATAATGTTACAAAAAAAGACAGTGATAGATGAAATAAAGCTGCTTATATAGTTACTATTATTGATGGTAACAATTTCCACTCACTAGTGTGATATCTACATCGTTGTGAACAAAATAAATGATAATCATTGATGCCAAGCCTGATTTATACGCTCATATACGTACATTACGTTTTAAATTGCAATTGCAATCAGATTCAGGAAGGTCTTATTAATTACCTAATACCAGCAATCGTGGAAACGACGTTAACACTTAACATCAACGGTCACAGGTAAATCTGATAATGTAACAAAATTTAACTCAACTCAACGACAAGGACAATAGGACAAATGATAAACGTAAACCGGAAGAGACAGACCATAGACCATAGTACTCTGACTGGACGTAAGACCATAGAGTATATAATTCGCGAAAACCAATAATAAAAGAAGTTCTCGAAACATCAGATAAAAATAAACTAACAAAGAATTTCGCTATCAGAGGTATTTTCAGTATTATTAGAATATAAATATAGGAAAGAAACTGACTCTTAATGTTTCTGTCAGCAAATGAAAGTTTTGTTTCTTTATTCGCGGCTTTGATTAACTTTTTTTTACTGAAATATTCTACGCTGTTTGAAAAAGTACTTTAAAATGTTGATTTTTTAATGAAAAAAACCATTTAAAAATACTTGTGCAAAATAAATACGCTTTCTTGCAACTAAATTACATAAAAAATTAAACTTTTTTTACGCCCGCGGAAATGCTGACCGCCATATTCCGACGTATTTATTGTAGTTTCCTAATTCGAAATTATAGTTTAATAAAAAAAACCGAGTGGTGTTGTGGGACACCAGATAGGATACCCTTATTATAAAAAATATTAATTTTAAGTACTATTCGAGACATAAAGAAAATAATTATTCGGGTATACATTTTTTATTATGATTTTTATATCGATAAAAATACTTTACAGAAATATCTACACAATTTAATTTTATTCTCAATGATTTATAAAAATATATACAACCATAATTGAGCCATTTGAGGTCGAACAAACTGTATCGTGAGATATCTAAGCGTCTAGTCGAGTCATCTCACAATACTAACGCTGGCCTTTACTTGGGTCAACATAATATTATCCTTGCAATCTAGCGTGGATACGTGGCCAGTCTTTTGGGCACTTTTCCCCAGAACTGCGACCTCAATCAGATATTTTATTCTTAGATTTACCTTTAAATACAGTATCTGATTGTTTGTGAGTACGCTAGGTTAGGTTACTTTAATTTTAATAACTATTCATGTAAATATCTTATGAAATAAATGTCAGATTACATTATAATAAAATAACTATAATTCATTTAATTTTAATAAGGTACTATTTGACCTTTAATTTATTATTTACTTACTCTTAGATCAAAAACCTCATTACACAAATCCGACGTATTATTATTGGCCGTTTCGAGAATTCGCCATTGAAATAATCTAAAAACGTAGATAGGAGAGATTTCTTCTCTGTCTACGTATAAAGATCTTACGTTTTTTTTTACATTACGGACGTTTTTTGCCGGCTAGAAACCCCATAAGGAACTTCGTTCCAATAAATTTATTTTCTGTAATTCTGATCATACATAAACGGTAATCCTTATCCTTACTAATATTATAAATGTGAAAATTTGTGAGAATAAATGGATGGATGGATGTTTGTTACTCTTTCATGTAAAAACTACTTAACGGATCTGGATGAAATTTGGCACAGATATAGATTATGGTCTAGAATAACACATGGGCTACTTTTTGCAGCGATAATCGACATCCACGCGGGCAGAGCCGCGGACAACAGCTAGTAATCAATAAACGTAATGTGGTCTTAGCACAGAGTAACTAATCACTGAATTTTAGGATGTCTGTAGTTTTAGGTCTCATTACATTTTACGACAGTTTAAGAATCTCTTGGAGTTAAGAGTTCTTTAGACTGTTATTTTACCTTGTAATTATTATATTTGTGCCAGTTAAATCTACTGATCTTTTTTTATACCTCTCGGTTGGCAAACAGGCATACTGCCCGCCTGATGTTATGCAGTTACCATAGCCTAATTTATTGTAGCTTGCAATAACGATTTTTTTTTTTAAATCTACCCTAATTTGCCGTTAAATCTACTATTTGTTAAGATTAGGGTTGGCAACACTGTATAAAAAAAACTTAATTGTCTTTTCACTCTATTTTCTCTTCTCTTGTCTACGCCTACTACTAATTACCATAGAGTATAATAATATAGTAGCTATACTTAGGTACTATACGACGGCATCGGACATAATATTTTTTTAGGCTGCCAGCATCCATATTTGGGATTAGAATTTATTCTTTTTCTTTATCCTCTGCAGCGCCCTGACACCGTACAACGGCGGTAACTTAAAAGTGGGATAAGCGCCCGGCCACCGTTCTACGGTTATCTCTACCCGTTTCAGAAATGTCCCAATAAAATGCCTTAAACTATATCTATCCTCTTCGAATTCATAAGAAATTGAAGCTAATAAAATGAGACGGCAATAGAATACAAACATATGCACACTTTTGTTGTTTGTTAGTACAGAAACGAGACCAGAAAGTTTCACAAGTTTATGAGAATTTTTACAAATGTTTGCAGTGATTTCTTTGAATCTCAGTAATCATTAGAAATATGTTGTTTACATATTTTAATTTCTTACTTTTTGTAGTTTTTAAGGATTTAAGTAATTTGCAGAACAACCGATAGTTTTATAGCTACGGCCTTTTTTTCAGCGACGATAGGTTTTGCAAATATTTTTTTCTTTTGTCGAGTAATAAAAAATCTGTTGGCTCTAACCAATTGATTTGTTAAGATAAGACTTGTAAATGAGTTTAAAATCCACCAAAACACATAAATATAACCAATAACCTGATAGATTTGGCCAAAGAGGCATTCGAACTCACATCTGTTGAAACAACAAAATAGCTTTTATGATCCCTTTTATTTCTGTTGATAAATATTGAGTGTAAAGGGTAAATTTCGATTGATATGAATAAAATAACTAATTGTTAATATTATATAAGCTTTTTTATTCATGAATTAGTTTATTTTGATTTCCATGTCGTTTTTTTAAAAACTTCGTCAAAATTAACACATTTCTCTGATTCGATCGACTATAGTATTTCCATTTAAAGATAAAAATTAAATAGATTACTTTATAAATACTGCAAATTTAATCTAGATTTCAAATATATATACTTTATAATATGTATGCCTATAAATTTACGACGAAATTGGCGTTTGAACGTTCTCCGCTGATGTTGCTTCGCGTACAAAATTCGAACTGGGCGCTTGACGTCATATTGACATTTTACATTTGGGCGCTCGAGAGGTTATTTTAGCTATAGAAGACAATAAAGGCAATGGATTTGGGACTGGATATATTAATATCAGGGATTCTCGGGATGAAATTGTAAGTAGCGAAACACCCCGTCTTTTTATTTAATATCATTCGATTGTTGTCCACTACCGTGAATAAAGCACCTTGAAAAATTTGCATTTTCTATGATTTAACGTAAATTTGCTCTTTTCCATGCATTTATATCAGTCTTTCTTCGTAAAATAAGTAGGTATGATTGATTCTCCGATCTCGACGGCTAGATTGATGTAAGCAAACTCTTTAATAATGGCGGATATTTTTTGTTTTGTTAGTGCCGGGAGCGCGGATAGTACCAGCACCAGCTACAGTCTACCTCCATGAAGCACTAGGAATACGGAACATCTGCCAAGTGAGTCTTTTTTATACAATTTTTAAAGTCTTACATAAATAAGAATGTCTTTACATTCGTACTTATAGATTGAAGATGTCATGAGTGGTTTGTCTGGGTGTTACTTGTGTCCATGAATTGTATGTCTGTAAAGTCCACCGCGACGGAACTTGTTTATACAAGTTGTCTTTTAAATAAAGGAAAAAAATCAAAAGGCAGCCTCTATCACATTGACATAATTAATACAATTGATATTTCCTATAATTATGCTGAACATTTATTTCATAAGATATTTACATGAATAGTAACACCTAAACTCTACTTATAAACCTATAAAGAAAATATCTAATGGAGTCGCAGTTCTGAGGAAAGGTGCCTAAGAGACTGGCCACATTGCCACGCTGGATCGCAAGGCATAATACATTCACCCAAGTAAAGGCCGTCTATACAGCAAACTTGTGATACAGTTTGTCGACACTAGGACCTCATGGTCCTACGGTTACAACCTCTAATGGCTCAAAAATTTAGGTTTCATCTGTATATAGGTGGCTATGGTATTATTCCTTTACTATTTATCCCGTCTGTGTAGTTCTGTGTGCTCCTGTAATGGTGAAGCTCTGGTGCTATATCACTATGTAACTGATTGTTCATTGTATTGGTGAGGTATATTAGACTGTATGTTTGTTACTACCTATGTGGCAAACTACCTTAAATGGCCCACCTGCTGATGTAAGCAGTTACCATAGCCTGTTGATGTCTGCAACACCAGAGACATCATATAAGTGTTGGCAACTATGTTTTAACTTGATGCTATGATTTGATTGAGTAACAATCACCTTGTATAGATGATTGTTACTCAATCAAATCCATCCAAACATCTATTAATATAAACAAAAATATAATATGTTAATGTTCTCATAATTTTTTATTATATTTTCAGAATGGCATACTGATGGCAGTATCATCATCTTCAGCCCATCACAGTCCACAGCTGGACGCAGGCCTCTCAAGTGTACATCCACACTCGGCTCAGACATTAGTTTCTCGCGTCCAGCTGCTTCCAGTCACTTTGCGAAGATCATTACTTTGAATATGCGTTTCTACAAGTGCCAGTCTTAAGCGGCCTGCAAATATTACTGTTAAAAAATACTTGATGGGAAATGTTATTAAGAAAGTAACTCAGTCTATGATGCCTTTTTATGACTAAATGGCTGAATGGATTGTTATGAAATTTTGTCAAGGGTATAGATAGTATCCCGAGACTGTCAACTACGTGCAGAAAGCAAGAAGTACAGAGGAAAACGAAAGAGAAAATTGAAAACTGATCTGTTTGTCTAGTGATTATGACCCTGACTGCTAAGCGGGAGGTTGCTTACTCAATTCCCTGGACAGAAGTTAATAATGAATCATCATGAAATGTTGTTCCAAGTCTGGGTGTAATTTGTATCTGTTTGAAAAGTTCCTGCAACACAAAACTTGTGGGTCTTGTTTTTTTACTTGTTTATATTGTGATTATTTATGTAAGAGTCAGCACTGAAATATATACATATGTTTTGTTTTGTTTTATTTTGATCTGCGATCAGTGCTAAACTGTGCGCAGATGTTTTGCATGGTATATTGTCTAGTGGAGGGTGCCCTCCAGCGAGGATATCTACTCCTTATTTGGGTCATTGGATCAATTACCTGTAGTATGTAATTGTAATGTCCTTTCTTTTTAAACATTTAGCATGGCTTTGGTTGGTCAGTTCGGCTGCAAGTTCATTTGGATGATTCTTTAGCCGGGCTGGGTATCGTTTAGATGTTATCATGATTTCTTTCTTTACGGTGTTGATTTTTAGGGTTGGTTTATATATCACTCGTCAGTTTCCTTAACCCTTTAACCCTTTAACGGTTATAAGGATCTAGATGAGATAGAAAGATTTGGTTTTCGGATTTGTGTTACTTATGATGCCTAAAATAAAAATTTATATAAATTTTTTTTTTAAACTTTTTTTTTAATTGGTGGTAAGAATATTCCCTCGTGTCCGTTATGCTAGCGTACACCAGAACTGCAACGAGTTAGTTTCTATGCCAAAAAACTCTGTGTAAATACTGCCTAATTACTGTAAAAATAAAAAAAAATCTTCCTCTTTAGTTTAGGAAATAAACACCATTTTCACTATGTACGCTAGCGTCACGATCAAGCTAGCGTACACATGGCCGTACTCGAAAACGGCTAATTGTAAAGCAACAGATTTGGACACAAAAATACTGTTCTAATACTTCTCCCGCTATGCAAAATTTCATAACGATTGCTCTTGTAGGAACAGAGATATTGAACAAGACTTTTCAATGACATTCGGAGCTGGCGTCATGGCAGCGTACACATAGTAGTTCTTATAGAAAGGGAACTTTTCTTGTAATGAATGCTATATATATAAATAGTGCGTGAAATTCTGCCTCTATTAGTGTAAATACTTTATGCGAATTCGCAGGGGAATAAGTAAAAAACCCTGTTAATTTCTGTTCATAGTACAGGTACAGATATGCTCAAAGGTGCTTTGTCAAGTTTTTTTTAATAGAGAACTAAAACTGAAACGTGATGAAGTACTGAACTAGGAGTATGTACACTTCATTGTAGATATAGTTCTGAGTGAAAATTAAATAATTGGAAAAATTCAAATAACATTTATTATGCCAAAAACAATTATTTTTTAACACAGTATAATCATATTATTACTGATTTGGTACAATAATGACAATTTACTTCTTTTTAGTACTAGTTTTTGTTTGTGTTTATAATGTAATACAACATAACAGGTTACGATTTAACCATATTTATCAGTCTTAGAGAATATTTACAAATAATAAAAATTGTACAATCATTAATAAGTATCTATATTAAAAATCACAGTATAATCACATTAGGAACCGTTACAATAATCAGTCTTACGGCCGCACTCAGAGACATTCATTAAATTAGTCCTAATGAGTATTTAACTAATACGGATTATATCCGCTAAATATCGGTGTATCTCAGAGTCAGTATTTAACGGTTCATTAGTTAATGACGGCTTTAAGGAACCTTTGGGTGAAGCGTACACTATCGATTGCATATCGATATATTTTCAGTGTGGCCACACGTAAAAATGTTAATAATAAGTATTTAAAAATCTATTTAAATACATCAAAAACTAAAGCATATCATAAATCTGAGTTTAATCAGTTATATCCATATAATTTTTTTATAAACAAGTCAATCTATAAAAATTATAAAATATTTTTCAATTTATTTAAGAATAACGATTTATTTTAATGGTATTACTTGTTGTGCTTACTGTCAAACTGTTAATGTCAATAGTAGGTATATTATTGTTTTGATTTTACGTGTGTTCATTGCAAATGAAATAAAAGTTTATAGTACTTACCTATATATATTTAATATTTACAGTAATGTAAATAAGTAACTTTTAAAAAGCCACTTTCAATGATGGGGTCCATGAGGAATCGAGGGAACTCTTCGAAAATTATAGACGTACAGGCAGAAATTGTGATTTTGTGAAGTGAAACTGATAAAAAACACGACAGATGGCCACCTGAACTTCTCAATGATAATTTATTCACGGACGGGGTAAAATGGGAATAAACCTTATAGGAACATTCATCCTGCTTAAGTAGGTACCTACTTCAGAATTGGGATTTCAAGGTGTTTGAAAACTGTACAACTTGCCGTATTGAAGTCATTTTTTTTTTGTTAAAATTATAAAATAAAAGTATTGTTTGATTAATATAATATAGTTTTTTATTTCTTAAGCAATCAATGCGCATTAAGTAAAAAATCTTTCTACTAATGCTTGTCGCACTGCAAACCATTGCTATTAGGGTTTTATCGGTGCAACATCAACTACTTTATTGGCCATATGAACGGCCCCATTTGTTGGTTGTGAAGTGTTGCACATGCACATATCACAGCAGCTATTTTATGTAGCTTAATACACATCCCCACTTGAAGACCCAAAACATCTTTTTATAGTATTTTTTGTTCTTATGTGGCTCTTATTATAATAAAAAAGATCCGCGTAATCACGTAAGGATCGCCAAGGCCCTCTATTTATCGTGTACGTTACGCCAGCAAGAAAGTGTCACCTAGAGTGATATAAGTAGAACGTATAATTAGTGCGCAATCTGCTGTAAATGTGCGCCGCATAAAAAAATTGTGCGTGTTGTAGTTTTGAAAAAAAAACGTAAAAACGATTCCTGCTGGAGTAACGTTGTTCTAGCAAGAAAATTCTAGACGAATTATCGGAGAGATAAAATACATACATGGGCAGAGAGCTTATATTTGTGCAAGTATGTGCGCCATAAATATAATTTGTGCGTCTTCAGGTTTTCGAGATATTGCGTTTCTCGCTGCAGTAACGTTTTGCGAATTCGTGTATCTCTAAGACCATTTTATGTGCGCCTGTAGAATGAACATACACGAATAGCTCTTAATTAGTGCATATTTGTGACATAATTAGATGCCAGATAATATTTATAATTTTCAAGTAATCGCGCTTTATTGAAAACTTAAAAAAATATTGTAGCGCCTAAATGAGAAGACGTATAAGCTCGCTAAAAACTGTATTCGTTCCATCTTGTTGTTTATAATTACCATAAAAAGTTTCAAAACAGAACCTACAAGCGTTAATGAATAATATTACTAAAAGTCGAAACGACGGCATCATAACTTTGACGCCAACAAACAAGAAACTGGCTCAACCTAAGATGTGTAGATGTAAACCAAAAATTAGTGCATTTATCAAATAATATATAGTAAAAATATCCAGCTTCAACTGTTTCGTGTTAAGTAAATATTAATACCAAACCAAAACAGTTATTCAGCGCAGGTTATCCGACCAAATTCGAATGACTACAAAAAAGCGACGGATTCATACGTATCGATGACCTCCTTTATTAAACGTATTACACCTAAACTGTGTTCGTACAGTCACGCTCAAATGTTCGTTGGGAATTATTATTACAATGACCTAATAAAAATATAATATATACCTAGGTATTAAATGTACTTTCTGATCATATGAAATCAAAGAGCTTGTTGGTTTAAAAAAATATTATTTTTATTATCATAATCATGATTCTTAAAGTAATTATGGCAACAAATCACAGATCAAATTTTCTACCTATAAATATTAGAACAAACATTGTTCAATTAAACTATTTGTACCTTGTATAGTCATTTGGTATTATTTAAAATCACAGATCAGTTTTTCATTCACTTAAGTACACAAACAATAAAATCACTTAATGTAGTTCAGTACCATCATGGCGTGAAATTTAAATATTAAGTAGTTGTTGTTTTGGCCGAGATATAATTATGTTTTGGGTATGATTATATAGTACGCGAACGTAATAAAAACCTATAGAGCGTTATATTTTGTTATCAATTTATGTTTCTTAAAGAATAGCCGGATTTGAAAACTTCAACTCAAGTTTCACATATCGGGCTGCTTAGGTTTGGGTTTTCAAATTAGGCAATTAATAAAAGGATAAAAAAGAATAATAATTTTAACCGGTCTATACTACGTTCGCGTATCATACTATCATACCCAAAACTAAATTATATCTCGGCCAACAAATAGGTAACTACTTTATACTTGAATTTCCCGTTATGATGGTACTGAACCTTAAGTTCAAGAAATATGTGATGAATACTACAAAAACCCCACAACAGTAAAATATACACAAAGCGTGTATACATTTTAACTAGTTGATATATTATATCTAATGTATCAACTTTTAAATTTTTGATTATTAATAGATTTAATTTTTTCGCTTCGTTTCCGTTTACCTGGTCCCGCGCCACCCCCCGCTGCACTGGGAAGAAAGTGAGACAGATAGTAAGCGTACGGTCTTAGTGTGACAGAGACAGATACGTAAACGTCGCTCTATCATCAATAGTGCGTTTGGGTTATCACTTGGTAAACAGTAGCCGTTATGACGTCAAGTGCACTAGCGTTGAGTCACCGCGATATTATTGTTTGTTTACTTTTTATTGTTTGTTTGAAAGTGGTGTCAATCAAAGTTTAGACTGTGACATAATTTTTTGTGGTACTGTGCACACTTTTACGGAATTATTGTGTTTGAGAGGTGTCCGTTTATAAATGAACCTACGATAATTGTGTTTAAGCCGTTCATACGTAGAATTCCAGTCAGAGGTACTCGTTGAATCGCTGCCGTGCGGTGTATTGAACATGTCGAACTTGTTCAAATACTTTGCAACAAGATTAGAAACTTGGACACAACGTATTCACACAGCCGCCCGACGATGCGACATAATTACCATGTCACAATACCATTAGTATTGTCCATATTTGGACATTTAATGACGATTTACGCGACGATGGCACGCTCTGCAATCGTAAGTACCTATTTAATTGGATAGTTTGAATTCCCTTTTTATCAGTATTGCGCTAACACAACTACCTCCGTGGTACAATTATGATATTTAGTTACCTATCTATCTGTTCTTATGCTACATTAAAATGTTTGATGGGTACTAAATAGTACAACTTGTGTTCGCAACAATGAAATTATGTATTTCCAAAAAAAAATATTGTGGTCGGTGCCCAACGTATCACACCTTATCAATTATCAATACTTAGATTATCATTGTAGTTAATTATCTATTAAATAAAAACAAATTATGTTTCTACAACAAATTCTATCATGTAATTTTGAGCGCTAAGTACATAGATTAAGTAGGTGTCTGAAGATAAAAAATCTTATTATGATTTTCGTTATTTTTCAGAGTAACACATTTCAAGAAGATTACGGTAGAAAAATGGAAACCGCTTCACAAGTCTTCCCTAATTCAAGAGTTAATTAATTATATGAATAGATGTATGTATTGTTGACACATTCAGTTCATCAACCAGATGGTATGTCGAACCATAATGTAACCGAAAGAAACAACTTCTAGTAATTTAATTCAGATAAATATTGTTATTTCTATACAAAATAATATTATCTAAATAAATAATGGCGGGTCGAAAAGGAACTATTCTTAAAGAAAATTTAAAGACGGTTATTTGTAAATATAAAGACTCATTCCAGACAGCGATTCCTCCTGTAAGCGATAATGTTTATGTTTACTTACAGCAGGAACTGCGAGAAAAATTTAATTGCAATATGACCCATAAAGCTTTACAAATATGTATAAAAAGAAACAAAACTTATTTTTTTGATTTTGATAATACCATATACCCCATATGTGAAGAAAAAGAAGAAACTGATCCCTATATAATAACATTTCAAATGAGCCTTGCAGAATACTCAAACATTGTACCACAAAACTCAATTTACCGTCTCTTACCAAGAAAGTGGACGAATGAATTGCAAGACCAAATATTTTTTAAAAGTGATTTAGAGTGTACATTTGCTTTTGATCATAGTTATGTACCGGCTGATATTAATTTTAATGACATCAAATGTACTGGCAGGTGTACCCAATGTGATGCTATACTGTCATTGTATATTTCTCCCCCATCTAAGAATTGTGTAAAGGTTACTTGTGAATTAAGTAAATATAAAAAAGAAAATCCTCATGACCCACTGATTAAAAACAGACTTACTTCTGACAGAGTAAACCGAATCAAAAAAAAATTAATATATGAAAAAGCGTTAAAAGTCCAACACACAATGGCAGATGAGGTAATGATTGTAGACAATCCAAAAAAGCCGCCAACGTTCCCTAAATTACCCAACTTAAGAAAAATGCGTCATGAAGCCAGAAGTGCGCTTCAATTTGATAAAAATACGATACTGTCTTTGTACGCTATGGCGCACTGCAGTCCTTATAATAACTTTATCCATAAAATCAGTCTTGTTCCCTTTTTTATATATTTTTGGACGAGAGCACAAAACGAATACTACAACGAAACCTTAAAAAATAAACATAAAATACTGTCCATTGATGCTACTGGTTCTTTATTTCAGCCAATAGAGCCACCACCTTCTAATGATTATTTAAAATATCGCACTCCTAAACATTTATTTTTATATGCAGTGGTTGCCTATACCCTGGATTCCAGTATACCAATTTGCTACATGGCCTCCGAATCCCATACAATGGAGACGATAGCCACATGGCTAAATACGTGGCAAAGTGGTAAACCTTTGCCTAATGAAATCATAAGTGATGACAGTTCGGCTCTCCTAGGAGCAATAACTAAAATGTTTTTAAAAACCGAACTAAATCATTATTTAAAACAGTGTTTTGATGTGCTTGAAGGGAATACCGCTGAAATACCTCTCTGTTACATTCGTATGGACAAATCCCATTTTATTAAAAAACTTTATAAACAAACCTGTTTTGATAAAACGTCTGAAAAAGTTAAGTTCTTTTACATTAGTTGCATGAAATATATTCAGCAGCTCTGTTGTTATGAAGAACTCAAAACAGTTTTAAGAGACATAATTATTTTATCGCTCCATGAGTTCAGGAGTGCGGAATTGAATGATTCGCAGCCCAAATGCGATAAAGCTCTTAAAAGTTTAAAGCTCCAAATTTTAAATCACACAAATCACGAAAACTTTGATGATATCAATACTCAAAATGACATAAAAACAAAAATGGAACTACTTCACGACGAAGATGACATAAAAGTTTCTATAAGTTTGATAAACTTTTATGACAACTTAATACAAACTGAAAATTTGTACTTGCAGCTAGTAGAACCATCATATAACAAAAATGAGTATTTCTTACCGGAATTGAACAATACAATTAAACGACTTCTGAAAAAAATTCCTCTGTGGGGTTGTGTTATGAACAAATATTTTAAAAATGTCAAAGACTATGCATCAAGCTCAAATGTAGAAAACCATTTTAAAGATTTAAAAACTATATACTTTGACACAAGAAACCAACGCGTGAGATTAGACGAGTTTTTAGTACAGCACCATGGTTTTATAAATGGAAGTGTAAAACTTAGTTCCAGTGACGTTTTACATAGAATAGAGCCAAGAAAACGAGCTCATCGAACTCTGCTAACAAAACGAACAGAAAATAAACGAGCAAATCTTACCTCTAAGCCTTTGAAGTGCGAAAATAACGATTTTGAGGCACAGTCAGTCTTTCAAGATAACCCGATAAAAATTGAGAATTGGAGGGGGCTAGCGGTATCCACACATAGAACTTTTAAACCCAAACCACTTTATATTTTACAAAACGGCAACGTAGCAAATTCTAAAATTGAAAATAGGACTATCATAACAAATACGTGTGCATTCGATTCTGTTGCACAAACGTTTGCGATAGCATACAAAGATAGGCAAAACTTTAAAGATTCTGTAGATACACATATTAATAAAGGAGAATTTATTGAATTCTTGTTATTCATTACAGAATTATCGAATGTGAAAAATTTTTGTAAAAAAATATATGATCTGAGAGCGAAATTGCTCCTTAAACTTTTCAAAACTTTAAACACCCAATACGTAGTTGACTGTTCATGTAATGCGACCAAAATATTAGATGAAATATGTACAAGTAGCATATTCGTTTCAGCTATAAGACAAAGAGTTTGCTCTAATAGTATGTGCCCAAGTTATGAAGATGAAAATAAATTGTTCAATTGCAAGTATTTGCAGTTGAACTTGGATATAATAAATACTAAAGGTATCAATTACCTGCAAGAAGCTTGTCAATCATGTTTAAAAACAGAATGTCCACCAGAGTGTCACATTTGTCGCGGTGGAAATGTGTCATTTGTATACGAGGTTAAAGACATTATCATTTTTGAACTTCATGATATGTATGCTATGTTGGATGATCTGCCTCTTACCATCGAAATAAATAATAAGGAGTACACAATTCTATCTGTAATAGAATATCAGCCTACTTCAACACCCAAAGGTGTTGGACATTACAGGGCTCACTGCTATAGAAAAAATAGTAATTTATTTGAATGTTACGATGACCTTTATAGTAAAATCCAACGGCGCGGGCACTATAATATTATGCCACATATAATAGTCTACTTGTTAGAATAACATGGTTTATCTGAATTTAGCATTTGATTACCCTTAATTATTTATCTATGATTTAAAATTTGTTAAATATTTACATAGTTTATATAGCTTTAATTAGCAATGTTACCTATACTTAAAACTGTGATTTTCTGTGATAAAGGTTCAGTACCATCATAACGGGAAATTCAAGTATAAAGTAGTTACCTATTTGTTGGCCGAGATATAATTTAGTTTTGGGTATGATAGTATGATACGCGAACGTAGTATAGACCGGTTAAAATTATTATTCTTTTTTATCCTTTTATTAATTGCCTAATTTGAAAACCCAAACCTAAGCAGCCCGATATGTGAAACTTGAGTTGAAGTTTTCAAATCCGGCTATTCTTTAAGAAACATAAATTGATAACAAAATATAACGCTCTATAGGTTTTTATTACGTTCGCGTACTATATAATCATACCCAAAACATAATTATATCTCGGCCAAAACAACAACTACTTAATATTTAAATTTCACGCCATGATGGTACTGAACTACATTAAGTGATTTTATTGTTTGTGTACTTAAGTGAATGAAAAACTGATCTGTGATTTTAAATAATACCAAATGACTATACAAGGTACAAATAGTTTAATTGAACAATGTTTGTTCTAATATTTATAGGTAGAAAATTTGATCTGTGATTTGTTGCCATAATTACTTTAAGAATCATGATTATGATAATAAAAATAATATTTTTTTAAACCAACAAGCTCTTTGATTTCATATGATCAGAAAGTACATTTAATACCTAGGTATATATTATATTTTTATTAGGTCATTGTAATAATAATTCCCAACGAACATTTGAGCGTGACTGTACGAACACAGTTTAGGTGTAATACGTTTAATAAAGGAGGTCATCGATACGTATGAATCCGTCGCTTTTTTGTAGTCATTCGAATTTGGTCGGATAACCTGCGCTGAATAACTGTTTTGGTTTGGTATTAATATTTACTTAACACGAAACAGTTGAAGCTGGATATTTTTACTATATATTATTTGATAAATGCACTAATTTTTGGTTTACATCTACACATCTTAGGTTGAGCCAGTTTCTTGTTTGTTGGCGTCAAAGTTATGATGCCGTCGTTTCGACTTTTAGTAATATTATTCATTAACGCTTGTAGGTTCTGTTTTGAAACTTTTTATGGTAATTATAAACAACAAGATGGAACGAATACAGTTTTTAGCGAGCTTATACGTCTTCTCATTTAGGCGCTACAATATTTTTTTAAGTTTTCAATAAAGCGCGATTACTTGAAAATTATAAATATTATCTGGCATCTAATTATGTCACAAATATGCACTAATTAAGAGCTATTCGTGTATGTTCATTCTACAGGCGCACATAAAATGGTCTTAGAGATACACGAATTCGCAAAACGTTACTGCAGCGAGAAACGCAATATCTCGAAAACCTGAAGACGCACAAATTATATTTATGGCGCACATACTTGCACAAATATAAGCTCTCTGCCCATGTATGTATTTTATCTCTCCGATAATTCGTCTAGAATTTTCTTGCTAGAACAACGTTACTCCAGCAGGAATCGTTTTTACGTTTTTTTTTCAAAACTACAACACGCACAATTTTTTTATGCGGCGCACATTTACAGCAGATTGCGCACTAATTATACGTTCTACTTATATCACTCTAGGTGACACTTTCTTGCTGGCGTAACGTACACCTATTTATCTATTCCTTTTAGCATAACCCGACCCAAAATTCGGAACGTCTGCCAATTCCAAACCCATTTTAGCTTTTTGTTAGCAAATATTACGAATTTAATTTTTTTCCCGCTAAATATAACTTTCATCTGTCACTCAAAATCAATCATTAAGAATGTAAGTAAAGGTTTTGCTCTACTTAACTATAATTGCCAACTAGGGACGTTGATGAACCATTAGCTGACTCTGAGAGTGAGCTTTTTTAAATCTCTACTAAAGAGCGCCTTAAGTAGCCGTTAGGTGACTCTGAGTGCGGCCGTTAGAGAATATTTACTAATAATAACTGCTGCATGAAATCATTCATTTGTACAAATAATTACTATATTAAATCACAGTATAATCACATTGTTACTGACAAATCACAGTTTAAGTTAGACTTACAAAACTAATTTTTATTTACAATAGTGTTTTAAAACTTGTATACAAAATAGTTATAATTTAAAAATTTACATTACAGAAATTTGTATATAATAATAGAGATTCATCTCTACTTAAATAAACAATCATCACAGCTTGATATAAATAGCACAGTGGGGAACAAGGGGGGGACTTACTTTTACGTTGTGTTGGTAACATATCGTCGTAACACTGCCAAGTTTTTGTACGTCTACGGAAACACCGTGTTCTATAATGTCCTATGCTATTACTGCCATTATTAATGAATTATTTTCAGAATGTCAGAGTTACAAAAGGTCAGAGTTTCAAAAGGTCTGCTTTTCAAATCGTCAGAGTTTCAAAAGGTCTGCTTTTCATATCGTCAGAGTTTCAAAAGGTCTTTAATTTAAAATGTCAGTTACAATTTCAGCCGATGTACAGTCAAACACAATTTTAATCATCAACTTAATTATATTTTATTCTAGAACTTAACCCAAAACCAAATGTGACTACTTACTACCTACATAAAAAATAAGTGCCATGTACTTCAGACATCAGCTAATAATTTCAAGCATTCACATGGCGAAATAATATTATTAATGAGATCACTTATAATATTGCAAATTTGATTTTCTTTCCGTATATCCTTAGTGAGTCTTTTTTTTAAATTATGATGCAATGCTCCTTGTTTGATTCGTATATCTTGGTAATTGGCTTCTTTTTTTAATAATTGTAAAAAATAAAATAGAGAACAGTGTTTTGAAATTTTGGTATTGATACGGTGGTGCCAACCTTCAATTGAATTTGTAGTCCGATATTTTTCTCCATAACAACTAAATAACTGTCCGTTAATTGTTGCCATCCATTGTTTTGTAAAATATACGTTGAATTTTGAAAAAAGCTCACAGTCTGAATCTTCAGCTTCATCGCAAATTGACAAATATCCCTCTGGGATCATATTAGGAGGTAGAAGTGCCAGACGAACGAATAGTTTTGTAATATGACGACCTTTTTGAGTCTTACTATAACCGATTTCATTTGATTTTTTCCAAATTGCTTGCATATAATGGAAGTAGCATCCTTTAATGCGAACATTTTCGTAGCATGTATTAATCGCATTTATCACAGCTATTTCATAATCGCATTTGTAAATATCGATTTTAATTTTTAATTGCTGCTTTAATATACTGAATAATCTCTCGTATGTTTTCTGTGATTTATCTGGCAATAAACAATATATAAGAGGTACAAAATGAGTACTTTCGGGATCGGAACTCAAGTCTGCAAGTAAGGTGTACATTTGATAAAAAGGTTTAGGCGTTACTCTAAATGTTCCGTCGCCAAACCAAACATTTATCTTTTTGCTTCTATCTATAGCAGCAGGGGAAGCAAAAATGAGAATTTTATCATCAGAACCTTCGTCGTACACAAAAAATGATTTAACTATTTCTTCGGGGATCGTTACATCTTTTAATGCATGATAATTTACTTTACGAACATTCAAATAGTTATATCTTGCACGATACAATGTATTTTTCAATGAATCTAATGTTGGAATATCGCTCAGCCTAACATTCTCATTATGATGATAAAAAACTGTCTCATATATTCTACCAACGGGTTCCATATTTTTACGTACTTCTTTTTTACACAAAGATATTTTTTCCAGTACACTGTTTCTGTTTTCATCACGTAAACACGTGTGTCTACTCATTTTAACGAATTGATTATTTTTGCACAAACTAATTGAAGCATTGCATACCTTCCTGTTCGCGCACCGCCAATTGCTTCTGCCAGACTTGTGCTTAACGCTTAGATTGTACCGATATCCATCGCGAAGCAGAAGCTTTTTGCCTTTTTGGCTTGTGGTAAAAATAATTTCAGGACTAGACATAACAAAGCAAAATAAGTATTCCGTTAGCAAATATGTATGTGCAATTGTGCAATGGAATATTACTATTATAATTATAATAGAAAATCGATGACACTAGTCATCAAATTGACTTTACATTTTCTTATCTAAATGACGTAAAGAGAATAGTAAATAGGAGGTCGTATACACCTTCTGGATCAGTTATATTGTTTACTGATTACTATAATCAGTCGTTTTAACATTTAAGTTTATTACTGTACATGGCATTTTGAAACTATGACCTTTTAAAACTCTGACGATATGAAAAGCAGACCTTTTGAAACTCTGACGATATGAAAAGCAGACATTTTGAAACTCTGACCTTTTGTAACTCTGACATTCTGAAAATAATAATGAATTATTTTCAGAATGTCAGAGTTACAAAAGGTCAGAGTTTCAAAAGGTCTGCTTTTCAAATCGTCAGAGTTTCAAAAGGTCTGCTTTTCATATCGTCAGAGTTTCAAAAGGTCTTTAATTTAAAATGTCAGTTACAATTTCAGCCGATGTACAGTCAAACACAATTTTAATCATCAACTTAATTATATTTTATTCTAGAACTTAACCCAAAACCAAATGTGACTACTTACTACCTACATAAAAAATAAGTGCCATGTACTTCAGACATCAGCTAATAATTTCAAGCATTCACATGGCGAAATAATATTATTAATGAGATCACTTATAATATTGCAAATTTGATTTTCTTTCCGTATATCCTTAGTGAGTCTTTTTTTTAAATTATGATGCAATGCTCCTTGTTTGATTCGTATATCTTGGTAATTGGCTTCTTTTTTTAATAATTGTAAAAAATAAAATAGAGAACAGTGTTTTGAAATTTTGGTATTGATACGGTGGTGCCAACCTTCAATTGAATTTGTAGTCCGATATTTTTCTCCATAACAACTAAATAACTGTCCGTTAATTGTTGCCATCCATTGTTTTGTAAAATATACGTTGAATTTTGAAAAAAGCTCACAGTCTGAATCTTCAGCTTCATCGCAAATTGACAAATATCCCTCTGGGATCATATTAGGAGGTAGAAGTGCCAGACGAACGAATAGTTTTGTAATATGACGACCTTTTTGAGTCTTACTATAACCGATTTCATTTGATTTTTTCCAAATTGCTTGCATATAATGGAAGTAGCATCCTTTAATGCGAACATTTTCGTAGCATGTATTAATCGCATTTATCACAGCTATTTCATAATCGCATTTGTAAATATCGATTTTAATTTTTAATTGCTGCTTTAATATACTGAATAATCTCTCGTATGTTTTCTGTGATTTATCTGGCAATAAACAATATATAAGAGGTACAAAATGAGTACTTTCGGGATCGGAACTCAAGTCTGCAAGTAAGGTGTACATTTGATAAAAAGGTTTAGGCGTTACTCTAAATGTTCCGTCGCCAAACCAAACATTTATCTTTTTGCTTCTATCTATAGCAGCAGGGGAAGCAAAAATGAGAATTTTATCATCAGAACCTTCGTCGTACACAAAAAATGATTTAACTATTTCTTCGGGGATCGTTACATCTTTTAATGCATGATAATTTACTTTACGAACATTCAAATAGTTATATCTTGCACGATACAATGTATTTTTCAATGAATCTAATGTTGGAATATCGCTCAGCCTAACATTCTCATTATGATGATAAAAAACTGTCTCATATATTCTACCAACGGGTTCCATATTTTTACATACTTCTTTTTTACACAAAGATATTTTTTCCAGTACACTGTTTCTGTTTTCATCACGTAAACACGTGTGTCTACTCATTTTAACGAATTGATTATTTTTGCACAAACTAATTGAAGCATTGCATACCTTCCTGTTCGCGCACCGCCAATTGCTTCTGCCAGACTTGTGCTTAACGCTTAGATTGTACCGATATCCATCGCGAAGCAGAAGCTTTTTGCCTTTTTGGCTTGTGGTAAAAATAATTTCAGGACTAGACATAACAAAGCAAAATAAGTATTCCGTTAGCAAATATGTATGTGCAATTGTGCAATGGAATATTACTATTATAATTATAATAGAAAATCGATGACACTAGTCATCAAATTGACTTTACATTTTCTTATCTAAATGACGTAAAGAGAATAGTAAATAGGAGGTCGTATACACCTTCTGGATCAGTTATATTGTTTACTGATTACTATAATCAGTCGTTTTAACATTTAAGTTTATTACTGTACATGGCATTTTGAAACTATGACCTTTTAAAACTCTGACGATATGAAAAGCAGACCTTTTGAAACTCTGACGATATGAAAAGCAGACATTTTGAAACTCTGACCTTTTGTAACTCTGACATTCTGAAAATAATTCTTATTAATGTAGTCAACAATGGCAACAATTTGAAAGCATTTCCCATTTAATTCAATCGTTTTCGGGAAGTCGTTTATGTTAACCGCAGTTTCATCGTTAAATTCGAAAAAAATTAAATTAGATAAATCATATTCGTATTTATTGTAACCAACACAAGCCGAAATTTTGCATTTTCTATACGAATCTGTAATCAAAGCTGCTTTACTTAAGGCCTTCAAACCTTCTGATTCAATGGTATTTGTGTTCAAAGGTATCCAACTACATTTTCGAACGTTATCCTTATTAACATCACAATCTATGTTTGTGCATTTTAAGCTACGTCCTGCACTGTATAAGTCATATTTTGCTATATTGTCTATTATTCGTGTCACGTTACAAACACAATTTATAATATTATCTGCTGACGCTGCTGTTTCGTTTTCAAATATATCCATTAAAATATTAGCCCTTGAATCGTATATGCCTTTAGTGGTATATTGTTGCTTAGATTTTGGTTTTGATATAATTAGATTTTGAATCAATTTTGTAAGAATATTTTCTTTGTCAGAAATATATTTCTTAAAACGTGGATAGTCTAAGTAAGCTATACCTAAACTTTGTACTACTGAGTCAAATGCACATGTGTTGGTGAAAATGTTAGAGTTTCCAGACGTGCTAATATTACCATTTCGTAGAACGTGTAATGTTACACGAGTAGTACGCACTTTTTTATATTGCTTACTGACAAGGCCTCGCCAATCTTCAATATATTTGGGGTTATCTTTAAAAATAGAGTTGTCGTAAAACATGTCGTCTTCATTACGCGAATTTACATCCATTTCCTCTTCAGCTTTTAAGTTATTTAAATCGCTTGAACCCAGTCTTAACGCTCCTGTTATTAGAGTATAATGTTTTATGATAAATTCGTCAATACGCAGTTTACCAAAATTAAAATTGAAAAATAGCTTTTTGATATCTCTAAAATAACTTTCTATGTTAGAGCTTGAATTATTACAAACATCTGACTGAAAAAAAGGACACATGATATTACCCCACATAGGTAATTTGCGTAACAGTCTGATTAAAGTACCTTTCAGAAGTGGAAAATAGAATATGTTTTCAAATTCGGTTACGTCATCGCCGCTTAATGTGATAAATAAATCTTCCTTAGCATCAACGTCTTCAATAAACTTTATTAATGTCGTATCTAAATCTATGTCAGTGTCCTCGAAAATATTATTACTTTCAAAATTTGGATAATCTGCATTTTTCTCGTATTCTAGGTAACTCGTTTCTTTATCTGCTGTAATTATATTTCGTAATTTTTGTAGTGAACTTTCGCATCGTGTTTGTTGTCCATTTATACTTCCGCGATATTTATGTTTGGACACAATAATAATATCCTGAATAATTTGTTTAATCTGAATGTAAGATATAGAATTTTTTATTTGTTTAAAGCATTGTACATAAAAATGGATAATTCTCGTGTCTACATGTTTGAAAACAG
Organism: Trisateles emortualis; assembly: GCA_947095525.1. Taxonomy (NCBI): domain Eukaryota; kingdom Metazoa; phylum Arthropoda; class Insecta; order Lepidoptera; family Erebidae; genus Trisateles; species Trisateles emortualis. The sequence continues at coordinate 1,777,460 of OX352756.1, forward strand.
TGAGATTATAGAGCGTCTTAAAAAAATGAGATGTATCCAGTCTAACGTGGCAAATGGGGACTTTATCTGATTTATTTTCTAATAATTTAAAACAACTGTCCAAATATTCATTTGTGGAGTTGTAACCACAAAATGCTTTAACAACAGCTCCAATTAGGGCGGCTGAGTCATCAGTAACAACTTCGTTAGGAGGTTTCCTGCCTGAAAGCCAAGTATTTAGCCATTGCGAAATACTAGCCATTGTATGTCTTTCAGAAATAAACTGCCCTAATGGCACACTGCTTTTCACCGTAGTATCGGTCATAATAGTGTACAAAAATATAGGGCCTTGACATTTTTCTGCAATTTCCGTGTGTTCGTTAACAATTGGTCTTATTTTTTTACAAAATAGGGATCCAGTAGCATCTATAGAGACTCTTATAAAGTTACAAGTTTTTTGACAATTGTGATAATAGTTTATTTGGTCATCTGTCCAATAATAAACATAAAAAGGGAGTGCTGATACAGCTCTCACACATTTATCATACGGTGGAGTAAAAGCCATACACGTAAGCGATAAAATAAGGTTTTCGTGAAAATGTAACGATTTCCTACTTTGGTGTTTTATTTGACGTAATGTCTCTAATTTTGGTAGGACTGGAGGTTCTTCATCATTTTTTTGCATCAGTTTAAAAGCTAGTTCATTTCTGACCGATATAGGTGATCTATTTTGCAAATTTTGAGAAAGAATATGCCGTGTACGTGCCCTAATATGATTTTTTATAGTAACGGAATGTTTGTAATCATTGTGCCAATTGGTTATTAAACATTTTAATTCAATTAAATTTTCAGTTTTAAGTTGTGATGTGACTGTGATATTTGCATGACATTGTTTACAATACCCCTTACAAGTAACTTCAAAATCACTCTTGGCATAATTTCCTTTAAAACACCATGTACAGCTTAATTTTAGTGCATTCCACAGTTGTCCTTGTATGACATTGGTCCACCTATTTATTTGGAGCTTAAGTCTCTTTTGTTGTTTACAATCCGTTTTACTATTACGACGATAGTGATAATATTTTGGTTTGATTTCTTCCCAAGTTATTTTATCTACGCATAAAATGTGTATTATACTATTAGGACTGTTATCAGTCAAAGAATTCCAAGAACGGTCCTGTTCTGGATTGTCCGTGTCATAATTTGTGCCAGAAGAAGAACAGCTCATAGGTTCAGTGACAAAAGGGAGTGTTTTTTTGCTCATGACATGTCCAAAGAAAAAAACATAATTAGTTTTTATACTCATTTGAATACCCTTTTTTGTCATTTTGTTTTTTAAAGCAGATTGAACACTATTATAGACAGTATGCGAAATAGGTGGTATTATGCCATTACAAAAGTCATCTTTGAATTGTAAATAAACATCTTTTTGTATCTCTAATGGCACCTTCGGTTTTGGACCCCTTTTTGAGTTAGTATCCATAATTCAGTTCAATCCAGTATCAATTTATCGGAGGCACGTGTCGTGATGACTCAAGGTACTGTCCAGTTTACGATAACGTCATGGTCGTGGGTTATCGCTGCAGTTGTTGGCTTCGACCTGAAATAAGTAAAATAAAATTGTATTTAGATTTACTATTTTTAAATAGAATTAGTAGATTTTATGCAACTTCAGGGTCTGGGACGAGGATTGGGGACGGTGAACTATGTGGTTTACGACCGGGGGGAGGGGGATGAACATGAATGTATAAATAGTGCCCGCGCGTACCGGCTACATACGTGGCTACTAATTATTTAAACCTGCTACAAAAAGAGAAGATAATTATATGAAATTATTTCATTTTAATTTGAACAAACTCAAGATAAAAAGTTAAAATGACCAAAGTTAGGATATCAAAATGACAACATCTTAGTAATATTATAAATGTGAAAGTTTGTGAAGATGTTTAGTAGTTTGCTACACAATCACGCTCTAACGGCTGGCTGGAATTTGGTACAGGGGTAGAATAGAACCTGGAATAACACATAGGCTACTTTTTATCCCGGGAAACGTGTCCCAAGGGACGCGGGAACAGGATCAAAATTTCACGCGGGCGAAGCCGTGGCATCAGCTAGTAATTCATAAAATAATAATTTGTAAACTTACCTAATAAATTGACTGCCACAATTCTAAACACATCAGGGTCCGACTAAATCCGTGAACGGCAATGATATTGTTCTCATCTTTTTAAAGACCATGAGAGCTGCCATAAGTTGTGCACGCGCGAACAACGTATTGTCTATTTCACATTAGAATTAGAAAATTTTCCATTTCACACAAACCAATTTTTTACAGTCAAGCACATAAATAGGTAATGTAATGACTGTGATGATTGTCTTCGTACTGATATAATATTATTAATTACACAACTATTTGGTACACATACACAACACGGTTTTAGTATTATCATTCTACGGGGATGATAATATTATTATCACGGACGTGCTCACGCGCGGCACGTATTGCCCTTGTCGTAGCGGGCGGCCGAGTGCTCTTGACTCTTGGAGGGGTAGTTGCGCGGGTGAATTCCGGCGCGCGCGCCTGCCCCTGTCGTTTCCTTGAGGGGCCACTGTTTTCGAACACCGTGCAATGTCGTACTTGCAATGCGGTGTTACAGTATGTAATCATTTTAATTTTATTTATGTCAAAACACATCATGCTAACGTGTATTAGAAAATAATGCTATATTTCTGTTTTTAATTTCACAAATAATTCATTTTGTTCGCGACAGTACGTCAGTATATTTGTTCCTAGAACTTAACATAGGTTTTTTTGCTTATTCCCCTGCGAATTCGCATAAAGTATTTACACTAATAGAGGCAGAATTTCACGCACTATTTATATATATAGCATTCATTACAAGAAAAGTTCCCTTTCTATAAGAACTACTATGTGTACGCTGCCATGACGCCAGCTCCGAATGTCATTGAAAAGTCTTGTTCAATATCTCTGTTCCTACAAGAGCAATCGTTATGAAATTTTGCATAGCGGGAGAAGTATTAGAACAGTATTTTTGTGTCCAAATCTGTTGCTTTACAATTAGCCGTTTTCGAGTACGGCCATGTGTACGCTAGCTTGATCGTGACGCTAGCGTACATAGTGAAAATGGTGTTTATTTCCTAAACTAAAGAGGAAGATTTTTTTTTATTTTTACAGTAATTAGGCAGTATTTACACAGAGTTTTTTGGCATAGAAACTAACTCGTTGCAGTTCTGGTGTACGCTAGCATAACGGACACTATTCCCTCTACCTGTTGAGGGTAGTGAAATAACGGTACGTTTTTTCAAGAAACTAAAAGAAACTACAAATCTTAGGTACATAATAACTTTATTACACTGACGGACTCATAAACTGCATCAAAGTAATAGACGACTTTGAAATAAATATTTTAACCAAGTAGTCAAACTTTCTATACAGATTTAAATTGAAACCTCTAGATTGGTTCGTGAACTTTAAAACAGTGTAGGGTCATATCCTTAAGTTTAAGTTTGTGTACTGGAAAGGACCTTAAGACTTTTTTTGAAGAAAAACAGAAATTTAAGGAAAATTGGTTTAATTAAAAAATTGGTTTTAACAATAGACACAAACTTTATGCAAGGGTTTATTTATGTTTTAATAAGGTGTATTACCTCCACGTGCCCTTATTACGGATTCTAATCTGTTCCGCATAGATTTTATTAGGGTTAAGAGAAGGTTTATGAAATGAAAAATAAAATGATATAGGGTAGACCGGAGGCAAAAGTAACAAATTTTATTTACGACCTGATTACAGACAATTGTTATATTATTTAAAAAATGTGATTCTGCACAACAATTGGAAATATATCTAGCTACAAAAGGATCATCCTGCGGTTTTGATGCGTATTACTATCGTCGAGATAATACAGGTTACACGAGAAAAGGGAAAGTGTTACAATTGCCGCCTACCTGGAGGCAAAAGTAACACAATTTTAAGACAATAAAACTCAATGAATATTAAAAAAATAGGAAAGCTTTAATTATAATTTGGTTCCTCATATCAGTCTTAGTTAGCTAAAATATAAAAAGTAACAATATTAAGATTCTGAAACCATTCGCCAACAGTCGATTGTCCCATGAACGTTTGGCCAACAGAATCTTTAAACCTTAAACCTTTCGCCCAAATGACACTTGACCCATGATCTGTTCGCCAACAGAACGGTACGTCAATGAACGTTTGACCAATAGAATCTTTGAACCTTGAACTTTTTGCCCAAAAGACATTTCACCCATGACATGTTCGCCAATAGAACGGTACGTCAGTGAACGTTTGAACAATAGAATCATTTGATTTTCCAAAAATCGTTTCGCCCACTAACTTGACTATTATACTAATATATATATTTCTAGTAAATGGCAAATATGGTGTTGGTATTACTGACTAAATTAGTATATAAAAAATTAAGCACCAAATGGGAGAAAATATAAATTTAATCAGATTTAACATATAGGTAAAGTAATATAATAGTAGTCACAAAATTTCTTAATTTCACTTTCTAAATACAGTTACAAGGGCATTACTTTTATAAATGGCAAATATAATGTGTAGGTATTTCAGTTACTATATTATAATAAGATATTAAGCACAAAATTGGGAAAACATAATTTAAATCAGTTTGAATATTTAGGTAATTAAATGAATATAAGTAGTTCCTGTTACATAATACCTTAATTAATAATCACTTTTTAGATACAGTCACAAGGGCATTACTTTTGTAAATGGCAAATATGTGCCAGGCCGCTTAAATAACATTTTAAATCCATCTCATCTTTCTTGATTAAATGCTGGGTGATACGTTCTTGATATTGTATATTTGTTCTTTTTCGCTTCGGCATGGGCTCCGTAGAGTTTATACGTTCCAATAGGCATTCCGTATTTTTTTGTTCCTTTATCATTTCGGATATAGTTGTAAATATATTACATTTACGTCGGCCCAGCAAAATGTTCCACCGATTATGCCACGACTCAAGAGCATTTTGTGATAGAGGTACTTGACATCTGTGACTTTCAGCTACTGACCACATTGAAGGCGGAAATTTGGGGGCACTTCGAGACAGTGTCATCTTAGAGCTAACACTTTTTGAAATCTTCGTTGACCCTCTTACATAATATTTTTCAAACCAAGCAAGTACCTCTTCTGCTTCTTCTGGTACAACTTCATTCCTTATTATGTCGAAAGCATCGGGGATTTCATTTGGCTCTAAAAATGCCAATGCAGCGAAGTGTCGCATTTGATGAGCAAAAACTGAGTCACTGCTATAACGTTTTGCTAAGCCGGTTATTTGAATATGTCGCCATATACTTTGGTTAAGGTGAAAAAAGCACAATTTATTAATGCAGCCTGGAAAAGTATGTCTGATAGCATTAATAGCCGCTGTTTCAAAATCCGTAAGAATAAATTTTGGCGCCAGGTTTATGTTCAATTTGTGAAAAACATATCTTGTTAATATTTCAAAAAATATTCTGTAACATTTCTCCGTTTTGTGAGATAAAAGCCCATAAACTAGTGGCACAATCTTATGTGTGCCATCTATTGTACCAACTACTGCATGAATGGTGTACATTTGAATAAATGGAACAGGGCTGGACTTGAACGTCCCGTCCATAAGCCAGTAAGCAGCCTTCATTAATAGTTGGCAATTATTTTTCCTTGTAAACACAAGTATACAATCATCATTTTCTATGAAATGACCTATTCAAAACTGTTCGTTGTCTATTTTAGTAAATTCCTCAGGAATACTAACGTCCTGTACTGTTTTGGGCAATATTGGCATATTCTTGTTTCTCTCACGGTGTACCAGCATCCGCATAGCGTCTTTATTAGGCATATATGGGGAGCAACATGTAGGTATTTCCTGAATACATCTTTGAGCTATCTGGGATGGAGTATCCATCGAATGACTAGCTTTTTCTTTGATGCTTTTTTTTAATTTCATTTCAATAGCCTTTTCCGGATCTGGTAAATGCATATGCTCGCGATAATTTGTAACTACAGTATGAGTATCACTAATAAATAAAGAAGAGATAATCACATTACAACTAGATTTATTCCTGTTCACGCAACGCCAATAATACTTATTATCACGTTTGCTGTGTAAATGACAAGAATAACCATTATGCACTAATATATCTTTACCGCGTTTCGATTTAACAATTTCACAAGCGCTCATTGTTACTTTACTTTAATGTACTTTTAACAAACTATTCAAAACTCACAAGCTCACTAAACTTAACAAACCAATAAGTTACAAAATTAAATGAAGGTAGTTCAATGTTTGTTTAATTCACCATACTCACATAATACAGAGAAATAAAAATGCGATTGTTTAGCATGCCACCAATAGATGGAGCTATTTCATTAAAATGTTGTCACAGAAATAGGAATAAAATTCTCAAAGCAAAAAAATTGTGCTTGAGATCAATTGAAAAAAAAAACACATTTTTGAAGTAAGCTGGCCCAATATTATTTTTATAGATTCTGCCTGCATGTACCCACATTTTCAATTTGTAATCTTACATGTGAATAATGCTACTTTAGTCAAGTTAGTGGGCGAAACGATTTTTGGAAAATCAAATGATTCTATTGTTCAAACGTTCACTGACGTACCGTTCTATTGGCGAACATGTCATGGGTGAAATGTCTTTTGGGCAAAAAGTTCAAGGTTCAAAGATTCTATTGGTCAAACGTTCATTGACGTACCGTTCTGTTGGCGAACAGATCATGGGTCAAGTGTCATTTGGGCGAAAGGTTTAAGGTTTAAAGATTCTGTTGGCCAAACGTTCATGGGACAATCGACTGTTGGCGAATGGTTTCAGAATCCAATATTAAAGATCAAAATTAAACAGCAATATAAAATAGCAACCTCTGCTAAAATTTTAAATAAGGCTTATTTCAGGCCCAAAATTAAACAGTTTCTTACTGAACCAAAATTATTACACCCATACTAAATATAATAAAATTAGATGATGTTTTTGTACTCAAAATCATGTTTTTATTTTGTATGGAATGGCGTCTGTTACAAATGCCCCCGTGTTACTATTGCCACCGATTAAGATTTAAAAGTAAAACTGCAGCCTACGGACTTAAACAAAAATATTTGAATAAACTAAGTAAATTAAAGTATATTTTTTTTACTGAGGTAGATATATTACTTGTAACGATAATTATGGCCTTAAGATCTGGCTATACACAACATCTTGATTGCGTGTAGCCCTGTTATAACATTTATGTTATAATAACATTTTTTTTACATAAATTTGTAAGTTTTTAACAATTCGTTACACCTACTTTTATTCTTAGCATTATATTTCTAAAGTTTAAGTTATCGTATAACAATTATAACAAAAAAATCACATTAAATAATCTTTTTACTTGACGTTTGATACAACAACCAATAAAAGTCTACTTAATAATTAGCAATATTAAATACTATAAAGTAAGTATTTCGATCAGTCAATGTCAGTCTTCATATAATACCTAATTGGTTTAGTCAGAATCATCAGAATCACAGTTATGGCACGTATAACTAAAACCTATCTGTGGAGTACAAACTTCGTGAGCCCAAAGTCGACATTTAGAGCATTGAATCCAAATTTCGTTGCTCTTGCTATTGGAATAAGCCTCCATACAGACAATGCAAAACCATTCTTCTTCTCCGCTTTCACTATCTGTTTCTTTTTTCTTTAGATTTTGTTTCTTTTGCTTTTTTCCTTTCGTGGTTTTACTTTTGCTTAATGATTTTTTTACACCTTTAGCCCTCTTTTTGCGCTCTTTTTCTTCGTACTCTTTTCGGATGGCTTCTTTCTCCGGAGTGTCTGTGTAAATTGCACTTTTTCCTCTTTTTCTTCCACGGGTACTATTTTTTCTCGGTGGTGCCTTTGGCAACGGTCGAACAATATCGGGAGAAAAATGCAAAGCACGTGAAGTAGAAGGTAAAGATACAACGGATGACGATGTAGCCTTAACCGGAGTGCTGGATCCAGCTTGATAGTTCACCGTTCCTGAAAGTACCACCTGCTCTGCTTTCCTTGATTGAGTGACTGCAGTTTCCGGTAAAAGTATAGTGATTGGAGTCTGATTGTTAGGTAAATTATGGCAGGTATTCGTTGAAGTTATAGTTTCGCCATGAATAGATTCAGTAGGCTGGTAAAAAGCAAGAGGATCATTGCAAGATGATGGAAGCCTCGGAGGACTGATGATACTATAAGTTTCAGTTAAATTGAGCATTTTGGTTAATACCATTAGCGCTGCTTTTCCTAGTTTAGTGACTTGAGTGCACGAAGTAGAGATCTTGCTTGCGGTCTGGCTGGTAACTACATTCAACGAAAGAGTTTCAACATGCGAGGTAGAAGCTAGAGGGTCAATGTAAGTAGAAATTGGTACCGAGGAGAAGGACATTTCAGATGAGTTAACTAGTTTGACTGGCATTAGTTTAGCTTCTCTTGTGTTGCTCTGCGTAACTTAAGAACTTGAGTAGTCGATGCAGCGATCTTTTTGCCGGGATTCTGATCAGTAGATATGTTTTCATAGCAAGACCTTCCAACGTCATTATTAAAAGGATGACGTTCATCGTGCGAATTAGAAGCGAGTGGGTCACTAGGCAATGGTGAAAGCCTTGGCGGGGTGACTGCGCCAAATTCGGGTGTGAGCTGTACTGGGTTTGTTAATGTTGGGTCTGGTCGGTCTGTGACAAAGGAAGGACTATAGTCTGCTTCATCAAAGATGTCCCTATTGTACGGGTAAATCCCTGTTACCTTAAATCCTCCTTGAATATTTCTTGGCGTTAAAGCGATCGGGTAAGCAACGTTCACTATAGATGGTATATCGTGTATGGTCATAGGTCTGCCGGGGTGATTGCGCATCCATGCAGCGCATGCACTGTTAATGGCTTTTTTCAACGGTCCGTTGACTGACCTATCAACTGGTTGCAGTTTGTGCGTGCAGTGCGGAGGAAATGACAGCATGATAATCCCATTGCTCTTGCAGTAATCTAAAGCTGCGATAGTGATATGAGATGGGTGATTATCTAATGTCAGTAATACTTTATGGGCTGTAGATGCATTAGAATAGAGCTTGAAATGTTCCAAGAACACTAGGAATTCTCTTTCTTCCATCCAGCCTGATTTATTTCCTGCTCCGATACATCCTATAGGCACAGATTACTTAATAGTTACTACGTAACAGATACATCACTCCCATACAAAACCGAAAATACCTACGCCATAATAGCCTACAAATTCTTAATAATAATACTTGCTGTTCGCAGCGAAAAGAAATGTACCATAAGTACGCGAACAAAGAGTCGAGATTTTGTTGCCCGCCGTGCGACTCACGTGCAAGCTCGTCATCGCACGAATGCGGTAGGGTTGTCTGTCTAACTTTCACGCAGATTTTTAAGAAAGAGTACCTACACACAAAATGCATTTTAAAATTACTAGGTACTACTAACTGAAGCCAGCTGAAATGCGTACCTACTTTCAAATAACGTAACGTACCTTTCTTCATCTTTCGGCAATGAAAAAAAGTCAATATTTTATTTTTCTTTTGGCTATGACATCCAACGACTTCACAATAATTAACCATCGTGTCGTTAGTCAAAACTTAATAATATTAACCTAATATACGTAGTGTACGTAAATATGGTATGCGTTTTTAGCGGGAAACGTGCTGTGTGCGCTCTGTGTCGCGTACGGCAGCCCACTGGCGATCGGCTCGGTTACGATCTGGCCTGGTGATAGGTCCAATATCGAAGATTATAGACCGATATCTATTTTATCCGCTACCTACCTACCTATGTTCAAAAAACAAATGGTGACAATTTATTTATTTTATTTTATAAAGAAATGATTATTAAAATACTGCCTACTTACCTTTGTTCGTCTCTCGGCAGTGAAAAAAATGACAGTTTTTCATTTGTTTTTTGACTTGGATACCCATCCACTGCACAATAATTACGTGGTTTCGGCATTATAATAATTACAAGTCAGCGCGGGAATCGTACAGTGCGAGCGCTCGGGCGGGCGTGCGGCACCCCTCTGCCGGTTGTATCGTGGACGATACACCGAGCGGTAGGTATATAACGCAAGGCCGTGAGCGAGTGACGGACGCCTGCTATAGGTCCATCGCGTACAAAATGAGTCTGATAGTTGACCCTTGGAAAGACAAACATCACTGGAACAGCGTTTCCTATAGCGTTTACTGCAACAGTAATGGTCACTAAGGTACCACGCTCACCTGACGTCAGTGCACCTACCTGTCGCATGCCTCTTCTAGCTATAATTCGATCAGGCTTATGGACTGTTGTAACACCCGTCTCATCCATGTTATATATGTCCTGGGGTTCAAATTTATAGCGATCAAGTACTGTGGCGAGGTTGTTGAAAAACGGTTCAACATTACTTCTATTGAAGCTCGTAGCTCGTGATAGACTGGTGGCTTGCGCACACCGGATAGATAATTCAGGATGTCTTTTCATAAAACCAGAGAACCAGTCTTCGCTTGCTATTTTGTTATCGTCCCATGTTTCTGGTCTAGAAATTTGGTAATGTTTGGCTAGATCAAAAGCCATTCGTCGTACTTCTTTGGGGGAGAGGCCAAAGTATATATCTGCCGTTCTAATCAAATAGTCGCATATCAACTGTTCCTGGGCTTCAGTGAAAACTTTACTGGCCGGATTATAACCCATCGTTACTGTGTGCCCTTCTGAAGCATTTTCTCTTTTTTGTTTATATCTTGATAAGGAGACGTGGCACAGGTCGAACATTCTTGCGGCAGCACGAATTGAGCGCCCTTTACATATCTCTTCGAAGGCTTGTTCATATAAAAAGAGATCTTTAGTGCCACGATCGGTCTTTCTTGGCCTGTTTCTGGGCATCTAAAAAGAAGAGATTAGACAAATTACTCTTAATATACTTGGGTACTTTCTAACTAAAGTAATATTTTGAAGTACCTACTGTACCTAGGTATAAATTTTTTTTTTTTTATAACTTTGTTGTCATTTATTCTATCAGTGATCTGGTAAAGTGCCCTCTAGTGGATTATCCCAAAACTATTTTTCATCCAAAATATTCTCGAATCCTAATAACAGATAAGTACCTTTATTCGGGGTTAATTGTAACACGGGGTCAGTTGTAACGTTACAACCGCCCCCCAAAAATGTGTTACAATTACACCGGTAGTAGGTTTTCGAAAAAATTTAATATATCTTCTAAAATACATAAATAGACACGGATATTCGATAGAAAACACTAATTTTAATCTCCTTGGAATCTACTTTTCAACTTGGATATAACACATAACGCTTTAAAAACCATAAATCTCACTTTAAAAATGACGAAAATTCTTACCTTGAGTGTCCGAAAATCAAAATGGCGTACAGCAAGCGACCGTTCAGCGCGGCGGCACACGCGTCACTGCCAATGAGCCGAATGCCAGTACGAGTGTTCAATACACGCACACACGCACAAATAGAACGAATGGCTTCGTAGTTATGTTCAATGTTAAAATTGCCCCCTGTTACTTTTGCCTCCGGTCTACCCTACTAAGGGTGTTTTTAATGTCGTGCGGATTTCATCACGCGTGCGGGATTGCCCCGCATGAGTGAGCCCCGCAAATGTCCTTTTCATACAAGTATTTATTTTAATGCGTGGAATAGGCACGCGGGACGCGGGGGCAGCAGCACGCACGCGGGGCCCCCGCGTGCGTGAGCGCTTCTATGAAAACCAGTGAGCGTTTTACTGTCGTGCGATGTCATACTTTCTAGCGGTGACATGACGTTTTACGAAGTTCATTTTTTTGTCAAGAAATGTACCAGATGTGTACTTAATTGTACGCTATATATAAAAAAATGTACCTCAAAGAATAAAGAGAAAACAACAATCGAATTGTCACCGCTAAGAAGTATCCTTCCTGGCGGGCGCTATCTATTTCGCCGAGTACTAATGGACCTTTTGGTTTTGCGGTTAGCCGGAAAAAATGTACTAAGTAGTTATTTGAAATAAAACAAATTTGATGTTAAATTACTATTATTGTTGAATTTTAAATAATCACACTCTTATGTACATCAATAAATGACATGTAATCGCCTTGGTAGTGGTTGATTTTGATACTTTTTTGGCCATATCATCAAATTGTTGCCATTTCTCATTCAATTGGCAGTGCGCTCGGTAGTGACCATTTCCACCAGGAATGTACTCAATAACAGATGTAAGTCTATACAACTTATTTTGTAAAGTTATTTCGTTTGGAATATCTTTAATGACTATTTTTTCATCCAGTTCAAAGAAAATAGTATGGTCAGAAGTTTTGCATCGTAGTGTAGTATTCCCTTTGCATAAATTGTAGTTGCAAGGAGAGATTTCTTCTTGTATCATTGAAGAGGCAGATTTTTCCAAAGCTAATAGCCCTTCATCAGCTAAAATTAATACATTCAATGGTATGATTGCAGAATATCTTTGAAATGAAAGATCACAAACATCACAAGTTTTTGTTGTGCATGTGCTATAAATTTCTTCAAAAAGAACCTTTTCAAGAATATATGTGACATTGCATATACAGTCAATCAATGTTAAATTTCCATTTTTTATAGATGGATAATGCTGAGAAACAATATCAGTGCGCAACTTCAAGATATTCACATTGTATTCTTTTTGAACCATATGGCAAATTAATTTAAAAAAAATACATTTCTCCCCTCTGTTCGCAAGATTCCAACTTTCTCCGGAATCCAACTTTTCAAACATCCATACAAGTCTTCGCATAAATCCAACTTTTTTTTTATGAGTACATTTATTAGCACTATTCCAACTTTTATCTAAGTGTACAGTTAAGGAGGAAAGTGGTTTTTATAATTAAAAAAATGTTTTTATTTTTCTTATTATTATTTATTTATTTATTATTATCCATGTTTATATTGTAATCAACTTATACAAAGCCCTATAATTAAAAAACATAATTATATATTTTTTTCCCTTACTCAGTTGATGACCGACTTTAATAGGCACAATCGTTTAACACAAGGAAGAGCCTCAATTTTTCCATGCACAAAGTCGTCCACTATCTCTCGTATGCGCAAGTCAATGTTTATGTTGCGCCTCGACCTTTTTCTACTTGGTGCAGAGTGAAGGTTGGTCTGCTGCAATTTAAAAGCCTGTTGTGAAGCTTCGTTTTTCAGCAGACTGATAAATTGAAACAGATTTGGCTTCTTCCCGAATATTTTATTTATTCGCGAGTGCCATCCCTCCAATTTGTTGGTTGTGCGATGTCGCTTGTTGTAACAACTTAGTCTCAATAATTTTTGGGTTCAGCCACTGATTGCAAAAATAATTATTAAATTGTTCGATAGTATCATTCACATCTTCGTAACTGCTGGTCACAGCTAAATAACCTTCAGGCATGTACTGTACCGGCAAATGTGCTAACGCTATTAAACGACGTATGTGTATACGATTTTCTTTGATTTCGGTTAAATGAAGTGACTTTGCTTTTCTCCAAACCGCATTAGAAAAATGATAGAAGCAGCCACTTATCTCCACTGCAGGAAACGCAGATTTAATTGCACTCATAGCTGCTACCTCATAATCTGTTTGGAACTGTGTTGGTTGCATACCCGGAAAACGTTTTTGTAATAATCTGAATAGCCGCTCATACGTGATTTGCTCTTTATTGGGCAATAAAGCAAAAAATAAAGGAACTATCAACGTCTTATCATCAGTACTGCCAACGTCTCCGTGTATCGTGTAGAGCTGGTAGAAGGGACGCGGCACGACAAAAAAAGTTCCATCTGCAAAGTAGTGCTTAATGTTTTGCACACTCTCGAACACCAAAGAATTTGCAAACACTAAAATTTTAGGATCACCGTCGTCTATTATCAGAAAATCCTTGAACATGTCAGGAATAACAACATCCTTTGTTTCATTGAAAGTGGTCTTTTGAACCCCCAGAGTCTTTTTTCTGGAACGATATAATGTGTCTTTAACAGTATCAAACTTAGGTATGATATCTGCGTAACTTACGTCCGAAATGAAATTTTTCATAGCGTTTTCGTAAATTTGCGGTATAGGGCCCAAATCAGTTTGTACTTTTAATATACATTCCGCCAATGCTTGCTCGACCAAATTGCTCTTCTCATCAGGTTCACATAGGTGTAAACTTTCACGCGAAACAGTATCTTCCTCTTCATATATTGTTATAGTTGCTCTGCAAGCTCTTTTGTGACAAATCCAAAGAGTTGACCCACTTTTGTTCGTTTTTGAATAATAATAACGGTTACCTTTCAATAAAAGTATTCTTCGAGACCTACCGGTATTAATAAACACAAATTTATTCATTTTATTTAATAGGAAACAACGTTTATATAAATGACACCAACAATGAGGTACATATTTATTTTTCATAAATCTCAAAAATGACATTGTTATTTTCCTCTTTAAAAACCACAAAGAGTTTCTAAACAATATGAGATTCTATCAAATAGTTTGTGTGCGTCACTGTCTCGTCCAGTTGGAATAGTGCTAATAAATGTACACATTAAAAAAAGTTGGATTCATGCGAAGACTTGTATGGATGTTTGAAAAGTTGGATTCCGGAGAAAGTTGGAATCTTGCGAACAGAGGATTTCTCCGACCTAATCAAATCAAAACATAACTGACTGTTGAGACAAGCTACTACAAATGCTTGTGCAATTGAGTCGAATGCGCATGTATTTTTGACAACAATGTTGTCCAATCCTGAACTTGATATACTCCCGTTTGGCAATAAATCAACATTGTGTGACATTTTTTTGGGTTTCGTTTTATCTATTAAGCTTAATGAAACGTTATTATAAGCTTTATTTCTCCAGTTTTCTATTAGACTAGGTTCATTTGCAAATATTGATTCCTGGGTGAATTCTTCTTTGACAACTGACTTAATTGCTTCAGTTTTGGTATTAGATGACTCAGTCTCGGCTGATGAATATATGCACTTTGTAGCCTTTAACTCTCCCGATAAGTACTCGATATGCCGTTTAATAAAATCATCTACTCTTAACAGACCTTTCCTATTATTTAATAAAAGTGATTTGATATTTTTGAAGTAGGATTCAATATTACTACTAGTAGCCGTCTGGTAGGGAGATTTAAAATATGGTAATAACGTTTGTCCAAAGGGGTATTTTAGCAATAATTTTTCTTAGTGAATCAATAAAAGAAGGCAAATAATGCAAATTAACATGATCAGTTTCATCACTTATATCGGAATGAATTTTTTCAGTTGCAACAATATTGTCAAACCATGAAATAATACTAAAATCTTCAGTCTCAATATCGTCTAAGTTGAATTCATTATCGCCGTTTTCATCTGGTTCTGTTAAAGTTTCCATATCTTGTACATATTTAGCCATTCCTTTTAATTCTTCTTTAGCAACTGCACACCTGCTTTTATCATTATTCTTGTGCACACTATCAAATCTATGTAACGCAACAATCACTAAATTCTTTATTATCTGCTTTGCTTCTCCATAATTACAACAATATTTTAACATGAGGAGGTAATTTACGTAATAATATTTCACCCTCTTATCAAGAAATTTGAAACAATTTAATCCATATAAGTTTTTGACATAATGAGACGTATCTAAACGTATAAAACATTCAGGAAGAAAGCCCGTGCCACTTTCTAGTATCAAAAAACATTGTTTTATGTAATCCTTTAATGAATTAAATTGGGTAAAAGCTCGTGTAATTGCACCGATTAATGCAGACGAGTCATCACAAACAACTTCATCCGGTTTTTTTTTTCATATTATTTATCCATGTTCTAAGCCTGTTTGTGTTTGTTCGATTTCCGCCGCGAACGGTCGCGTCGTCGCTGACGCTCGCACATTAGTTAGCGCTCGGTTAAATCGCTGACGCAGCCACTGATTTCGTCACGTCGAGTCATGCGCGGTCGCCGCGATGACCTAGTTACCGATGATTTTGCGATTCACGATTATGTAAATAACAATTAAGGCGCAGTTATAACTTGTAGTAAATTATGGCTTCGTCTAATAAAATAGATATTAAAACAGAAACAGAACATTTGTTATACAAGTACTATAACAACGAGAAGAAAGAACGCGAACAACTGGAAAAGTTAGTTACTGATCTCAAAGATCAAATATATGAACTCCAGAGCCAGTTAAAGTATATTCAGGAGCAAAAGAACTTGGCTCCAGATAAAGAAAATAGCACAAACACCGAGAAAGCCATTGAAACAGTCCAATATGAGACTGATGAAGAGGAGCTTGCCAAAGAAACTGAGTGGGTACGTCAAAAAAATAAAAAACGGAAGTTGAACTTGACACCATCCCCACCTCAACGGCAAGGAACCAGTTCCGATGAAAAACAACAAAAGATAAGAAAACCCCCACTACCGCCACCAATTGTGGTAGAAAACGTTAAGAACTATCAACAGTTCTACGATCTGCTGTCTGCAAGCATCTCAAACAATAAGTTTGTCGTAAAAATGATGAACGGTGAGAATGTTAAAATAAATGCCAAGGATGAGGATTCGTATAGGTCTATTACCAAAGTGCTACAACAAAATACCTGCCTTTGGTACTCCTACGAAAACAAACAGGACAGACCAATTAGGGTGATGGCTAAAAACCTACATTCTTCATGTCTACCGAACAGAATCGTTGAAGACCTGAAAGAAAAGGGGTATAAAATCCAAACAGCAGTTAACAAACTGAGCTGGAGGACTAAGGAGCCTCTAAATATCTTCATGCTTTCATTTGAAAAGGATGAAAACATTGAAAACATCTATGGCATCAAATCTATTTTGAGTTGCAAAGTAGAGATACAACCACTCAAAACATCAAAATTAATTCCGCAGTGTAAAAGGTGTCAAGCCTATGGGCACACACAGAAATACTGTTCTAGAGAAGCAAAATGTGTAAAGTGCACTGGTAAACATCTAACGAGAGACTGCCAAAAACCAGCTGAGGCAAAGCCAAAGTGTGTCCACTGCGGTGAGCCACATCCTTCTAATTACAGAGGATGTACTCGTATAGTAGCTAAAGAGTTACAGAAAATTAAAAATAAAACATTAAAAAATAATGTAACTACACCGATCACTCAGGTCTCAAGGAAAAAAACGATCAGAAAACCAAACATTGATAAGCGAGTTTCTGAAAACGTCACGTTTGCAGAAATAACGAAGGGAACTCAGCCGCATCCACAGCCACAGCCGCAACAACAATCGGTAAGCCTTAATAATAATGATAAAATAAATAAAATTCTCAGCCTCTTAACTTCTTTCGACGAAAGGCTGAAGAAACTAGAATATAAAACTCTTAAAAAATAATCATGCCTCATACAATCAAAATTATGGCATGGAACGCAAATGGACTCCTAAAGCATCAAGATGAACTGCAGGTAGTCCTTAATACAGAAAATATTGATGTATGTCTCATATCAGAATCTCACTTCACCAGAGAATCTTATGTTAAAATCAAAGGGTACAAAACATACCATGCATTGCACCCCGATAACACTGCAAGAGGTGGTAGTGCTGTTATTATTAAGGAAGGCATTTACCATTACGTAGAACATAAATGTGAGGAACAATACATACAGGCTGTGGCTGTTTGTGTAAGAACTCAACGATATTCAGTTACCATATCGGCGATATACTGTCCACCAAAGTATTCCTTGAAAGCGGATCAGTATAAAAGTCTTCTGAAAGATCTTGGCAATAGATTTATATTGGGCGGTGATTTTAATGCTAAAAACACCCACTGGGGATCTAGACTAACAACAACTAAAGGAAAAGAATTACTTTGTGCTATGAGAGAAATTAAATGTGATGTTATATCAACAGGAAAGCCTACATACTGGCCTACTGACCTACAAAAGATACCAGATCTAATTGATTTTTTCATTTATAAAAATATATCGTCTAGCTTCCTGCATATTGAGGAAGGCTATGACATGAGTTCTGACCATTCACCAATAATACTATTCTTAAGTGAGACTATAGTCAATAAAGAGAAAAGTCCCTATCTAGTCAATAAGAACACAGACTGGTTAAGCTTCAAGTTAGACCTCGATGCTGCTATCAATCTGAAAGTTCCATTGAAAATACCAGAACAGTTAGATTCAGAATTAATACAACTCATCAACGATATTCAGCAATGTGCCTGGAACAATACACCTGACTTTAAAAGAAAAAATAGAAGCCACTACTATCCTACAGATATAATTAATCTCATAGCTCAGAAAAGAGAACAACGTCGAATATGGCAAAGAACTAGATTCCCACCAGAAAAAACTCAGCTTAATAATATCACTAAAAGACTCAAGAGAGAAATCCAGAATTTTCATAATAAAGCTATGAATACCTACTTAGGTCAATTAACAAATGAACGTACGACAGATTACTCATTATGGAAAGCCACAAAAAATCTTAACCAGCCGATTATGCAGATCCCTCCTATTAAAGAAATTAATGGGGGCTGGGCCATAAATAATAAACAGAAAGCAGCTAGATTTGCACAACATCTAGAACAAATTTTTCAACCAAATGATTATACTTTTGAGAATGTAACAAGAACTGAAACATTGAATGATGAACAAGAAATAAGACTCGTTACACCAAAAGAAGTTTATAATGAGATCAAGCATTTAAACTTAAAGAAAGCTCCTGGTTATGACCTTATTACAGCAGAAGTTCTTCGAAATCTTCCTCGTAAAGCCATAGTCAAACTTACCACTATTATAAATGCTACATTTAGACTACAACATGTACCTGATGTGTGGAAAGTAGCCGAAGTTATAATGATACCTAAACCCGGTAAACCACCACATGAAACAGCATCATACAGACCTATATCTTTGCTACCAGTTATGTCTAAGTTATTTGAAAAACTGCTCTTAAAACGTTTAAAACCTATTATAGAAGAGCGAAATCTAATACCAAATTATCAGTTTGGTTTTAGGAAAAAGCATTCTACTATAGATCAAGTGCACCGAATAACTAACATTATAGAAAAAGCGTTAGAAGAAAAGAAAGTTTGTTCTACAGTTTTTCTAGACGTAGCTCAAGCATTTGATAAAGTCTGGCATAAAGGTCTAATGCAAAAAGTTCAAAATATGCTCCCTAAACAGTTTGCAAACATCCTAAAATCATACCTGACACAGAGAATGTTTAGAATCAGACAAGAAGATGCACATTCAGAACTGAAGGAGATAAAAGCTGGGGTACCCCAAGGTAGTGTATTGGGTCCGGTCCTGTACCTATTGTACACATGTGATATCCCAGAATTAGAAAATAACACCATTGCAACATTTGCTGATGACACAGCCATAATGGCTACTGGCGAAACCCACGCGGAAGCAGTGGAAAAGGTCCAAACAGCCGTTAACATCATCGTTGAATGGACAAAAAAATGGAAAATAAAGTTAAATGAAGCAAAATCATCACATATAGATTTTACAAATAAAAGACCTAGCTACCACCCGGTATACATAAATAACAAAGCGATACCGTACGAAAATACAGCCAAATATCTAGGCATGACATTAGACGCAAAGCTTCGCTGGAAGGCCCACCACAAAAAGAAACGCAACGAGCTAGAACTGCGCTACAAAAAGATGTACTGGCTACTTGGAAAACATTCTTCGTTGTCAGTGCACAATAAGTTACTATTATACAAGCAAGTCCTCATGCCAGTATGGACTTACGGTATACAGCTATGGGGCTGTACCAAACACAGCAATATTAAAATTATACAACGTTTTCAAAATAAAGTACTCAGAGGTATCGTTAATGCGCCCTGGTATATTAGAAATGACGATCTCCATAAGGACCTTAAAATGGATTTCGTAATTAGCGTTGTTCAAAAACATGCCGAAGCCCATCATCGCAGGCTTCATCATCATGTGAACGTCGAAGCTATCCAGCTCCTCGACAACACGGACTTAGTGAGAAGACTGAAAAGAACTAAACCCTTCGAATTAGTCTCATAAAGTGCTAGTGTAATGTAGTGTGTAATGTGAGTGCTACCTGTAAAGAACACATGAACAAAGTGACTTCGCCTTAATAGAGACATTAGGAAAAGTGTTAATGGACACATTCTTATAATTTATATTTTACTCTACTTAGCAGTTTAGGTTATATTTAAATTACTCATTAGCTTTGTGGCTAGATTGTAATTCTAATGATGTACTTTTAGTAAATCATTATAAAAAAAAAAAAAAAAAAAAAAAAAAAATGTTCTAAGCCAATCGTAAATACAATCTAATGTATGTTTTTCTGATATCATTTGACACAACGGTATTGACCCATTTTTTGTTTTCATCAACACAATGTAAAGAAATAAATGTTTTGGCTTATAACTTTTATCGAGTTCGCAAGGGGGAACTATATTTTTAAATATAGAGCCCGTGGCGTCAATACTCAGAACTGTGTATAATTGTGAAGCCATGTTCTTGAAAAAATCTAATTGCAGTTGAGTCCAATAATATACAAAAAATGGATATACTGAAAATGTTCGAATTATTGTTTTAAATGGTTCAGTAAATGCCATTATCCACAAGGAAACGATGACGATTTTATGGTAATACTGTGAATAACTCTGGTTTCTTATATTTTGCAATGACTTAAGTTTTGGAATAAAAGGTGGTTCTTGTGTTTCAGTGTCTGTTACATGTTTATTTATCATTTTATTTCTTAACACTATAGGAAACTGATTCTCTAATTTTGTAGCAATTTCTTTCTTTTTGTGTGAAGTCAGTCTGTTTTTAATACCGCCGTGATCTTGTTTATAATTTACGTTAGACATGTGACAGTAAAATCGTATTGTAGATTCAAATTTTTCTGTGTTAATTTGTAATTTCGCTCCACAAACTTTACAAGACCCATTTACTTTAACAGTGTAATCATCATTAGCCAAGTTGTCTTTGTAGACCCAAACACATTTATTTGAGGTGTGCTTCCAAATTAATTCACTAAAAATGTTGGTCCATTTACGTGTCGGTAGATTTTTTCTTCTATAATGTCTATAAGAACACTTCAAAGGGTCATATCTTTTTCGTATATTTTCAATTGGTTTCACTAAGTCCCAATCCTTTAATTCAATGTCAAATGTACATAAATCAGAATCAAAAGTAGTTGAGTCTGTACTCACGTTTGACTGGTTGCTGCTTGTTGAGGAAGAATCAATCCCGGTACCATTGTCACAATTACCAACATCACTGCAAACCACATCTTCTTGAAATAAATAATGAAAATTCCTTTTCACTGATATATACAATGCTTTTGGTGACATTCGAAGGTTAAGAGTTTTAGAAACATTTTTATAAACCTCACTTGAACAGTTTGGGACATTATCAGTTTTAAACAAATGTCTATACGACTCCAATGCAGATTTTTGCTCTTCTAAACTTACGGATAAACGTTTTCCACGTTTCATTATATTATTTAACCACAAAACTTAACGCAGATATAATTACTTGACCGTCCTATTAGTCGATGAATTTGTAATGCGATACGAGGGTACTTGAAAATATTTTACTGATGTAGGGTAACGCCGTGTTCTATTATTGTTGTAAGTACCCTCTTTATACAATACAAATTAAGTCAGCGCATTAGGTAGGTACGTACTGAATAGTAACTGAGAATAAACAGGAAACTAGGTATAGCTACTGGTTACTCAGTAGGCAAATGTATAGACCGTAAATAGATAATAATATACATATCTATTACATATTACTGTAGATTTATTAATAAAAACCATAGTCATAAAAGGTATTCCAAATAAATTAATAAATGGATACACACAGCGCCACCTAGCCCCAATCTAAGTCAATACATGTGATAAAAATAAGTAATATAATAATAATAATAATTATTCTCACATTCACACACTGCCATCTAGTTCCAAAGTAATCATTAACTGATAAACATAATTAGATACATTGTTTTTATTTCAAATAACTACTTGCAAGTACATAATGCCCCATATTATATTATAAGATAAATGTACACTTCTTGTACATTTTTTCCGGCTAACCGCAAAACCAAAAGGTCCATTAGTACTCGGCGAAATAGATAGCGCCCGCCAGGAAGGATACTTCTTAGCGGTGACAATTCGATTGTTGTTTTCTCTTTATTCTTTGAGGTACATTTTTTTATATATAGCGTACAATTAAGTACACATCTGGTACATTTCTTGACAAAAAAATGAACTTCGTAAAACGTCATGTCACCGCTAGAAAGTATGACATGTCGTGCGGAGTGCACGCGCTCGTAGTACAGTTAATCACAATGAAAATTGATACGGAACGTGTCATAATTGAAGTACATTTGCGGCCTTGTTTATGGGATAAATCCCATGAACTATATAAAAACAGAGATGCTAGAGGTGCTGCCTGGGAAGAGATATTAAAGGAACTAGCACCAAATTTCGAAAGTTTGAGTGACGAGGAAATGAAAAATGCAGATCATAGTGCGTGGCAAACTTTCCAGCAAGAATCCTCCTTTCAAATAATAGGCCATATTGTGATCTTGTCTTCTTATTCCGTCTTTTGTAAATTAAGTAAATGATTAACAACTTTCTGAGTTTGTCGTCCATTGTACACAACCACAACGCATAGCAACCCGCATCAAACTAGATTATATGCTATCGGGTTTCACGCTGCGTGAAATTTTCTGCATGCGGGGCAATCCCGCACGCGTGATGAAATCCGCATGAGATTAAAAACACCCTAAGTTTATTTAACCCTTTACCGCATGGAATTTTTAATTTTTTTCAAAAAAATATATGATACTTTATAGGCTTAGAATGACTCGAGAAAAATAAAAAAAATTACGTACTTTCAAGAAAGTTACAGTCAAAAAACCGTTAGTTCCAGATCTGGAACAACATGCAATACAGCATACATAAATTATGGTTCCAGATTCGGAACATCATGCAGTTTAGATAATTTGGAATTGGTGGGGTACTAAAAA
Organism: Trisateles emortualis; assembly: GCA_947095525.1. Taxonomy (NCBI): domain Eukaryota; kingdom Metazoa; phylum Arthropoda; class Insecta; order Lepidoptera; family Erebidae; genus Trisateles; species Trisateles emortualis. The sequence continues at coordinate 1,800,470 of OX352756.1, forward strand.
AAACACATTATTTTATAAAGAATATAATAGTATATTTTAGATAGTATGAAATTGAGTAAAACAATTACGATCTTTGTTCAGGCACAAATAACATTTGCACTTTTGGCAATATATTTGGGATTTTTGCTTACATCCCACCATCTTACACCTTTGACGATCAGACTTCCACTCGGGCCAGTGGTTAAATCCATCCACTGCGATTTCGATTGGAGGCATATCCAGGCGTCGACGTGTGTGTCAGAATGGCTGGTTGCCTGTGGCTTTGGTCTATGAGAGTTGATTAGAAAATTGCTACATAATTGCTTATATTTGCTACATTTAATAAATAATTGCTACATACTATATATATTTAGAAATAACATTTTTTTTTGTACAGCCATCCTGACGTTTGGTTGGCTGGTCGCCTCCTAGTTTAAAGCCAAGCATGCAGAGTTTCCCGAAATGTATTGTGTCAATAATTGCTACATATTTGCTTCATTTATCTAATTTAGTTGTATCTTCAAACATATGTTAAATAAAGGATGTAGCAATTATTTTAATTATCCCAAGGAAAAGTGCCTGATAAAACAATTAAGGCAAATAGTTGCAGTGTGTCTTCAGTCAACGGTATTGCTACTTTAGGAGGCTATTATTGCTACATTATGTTATGAGTAGATACGTAAGTGGAAGTGGTGGCAAGTGGAAGCACATTAAAAGGATATCGTAAATAAAAACGTCGGGTCGTTCATAAGATTCATTTTAATAATATTACAATTTACTTTAAAAATATTCAACTATTAATTTACTTAATTTCCATATATTATTTTTTCGCATATATTATACAATGTGGTATTAGCTTCTTTTTACTCTTCGTAACTTTTTTCGATTGGTCATCGTAACATTTCCATTCTGAATTTCGTCTGCAATGAGCTTTGTAGTGACCAATTAGTGTTTCACATACTGGGGGCTCAAATTCTATTATAGACAGTAAATCAAACTCTGATCCTTGTAAAAAAAGAGATGTTGGTGTATCATCTATTGAAATGAATTGATTGGAATTAAATTCAAATGCAATAAGATCTCGTAAAGATACACTAAATGATTTAACACCTTTACATTTACTACGCCGGCATTCTGTAAGTTCTTGAGAATTAATTAAAGTATTTGCGGCTTCTTGTAAATCATTAATGGTTGAATTTATATCAACGTGTAGAACAGGTATCTTACGCTGAACTCTATTGATTTCACAATCTGATTCTGTACAATGTTCACTTTCATCTGCACTGTATATACAATCTTTTAAAATGCGTTCAAATATATTATTTACATTGCACTCACATCTCACTTCCACAGAAGATTCTTGTTCAACTTTTGAAAAATAGACTTGCGCCATTTCAGATCTTATTTTGTATACTTCTTCTGTATCTCTTCCACTCATGAGTTTGACTAGTTTACAGAATACATTTTCACTCTTATGTATTGTTTGACTTATACGATAGCCATCGATATATGCTATAGCTAAAGCCTGACATACCGAATCAATCGCGCAAGTATTTCTCAATATAATATATTTTTTACCAATTTGTAGCCTGCTTCCGTTAGACAAAAAAATAACTGGCTTCAAAGTTTTTCTTTTTTTAGTAACATTTCCTTTCCCTTTCCAATTTTCGATGAAGGTAGGGTCCTCAGCAAAAATAGAATCAGCAGTAAACTCTTCCTTAGGCTCCTTAGACTGTAATTTACTTTTCCGCGTAGATGTTATGGAATCCCGTTTTATTTCCTTCTTAGGAAAATCTGCTTCAGTATTTCTTTGTACAGTAAGATTCGGCAGTAACGATATTCTCGGTGCAACTTTAACCTCTCCTTTTAAGAATTCTAAATGTTTCATAATGAATTCATCTGTTCGTAGTCTGTGAGATTTAGTGCTTAGATGTAATAGCAGTCTTTTTATAGTTTTAAAATATGATTCAACATTTGAAGAAGTAGGTGCCTCAATATCGGAATCATAAATATTCTTCATTACGTTTGACCACAAAGGAAACAAAGTCAGTAAACGTGATAAAATTCCTATAAAAGCAGGATAATGGTACAAATTGTCATGACTGCCTATATCTTCAGTATCTAGTGTTACGAGTAATTTTTCTGTTTCAATTTTTGTGGTAAACCATTTAAAAAATCTGTTCTCTTCACTTAATTTGGTATTGGTTTTATTTTCAAACACTGATTTTTCCACAGCTTTAGGCAGATCATTTATTTTATTACTATCCTGAATCACTATCTCTGTATCCAAAGTCTGAAACTGATTCAATGTCTTTAATCGACTCTTAGAGTACGTTCAGATGACAAGCGCTCAACGCGCGATCAATGCGCGTAAATTTTTTGTATAGTGTTTACATGACACGCGCTTGTCAGGCGTCGAACGCGCGTTGCCGCGACCGTCATGGTATTCAGTACAGTTCTTACATTTGTTGAAGATGGACGTTGAAACAGTTTTAACAGTGATTCTATACCGACGGCTGAAACGACGCGACAGAAGACGCAGATATTGGGTCCACCCAATTTTGTCACACAGGCTGACTGAAAGCCAGTACATAATTTTGTATCCTAAGTTAAGGCAATTCGGACCCAAATTTTTTAACTTCTTCAGAATGTCCATCAAGTCATTTGATGAGTTACTGGCTCTCATAAACGATGAACTCGTAGCAGATAGAAACGCTGTGCGATATTGCATTTCACCAGAAGAAAAACTCATAATAACATTGAGGTAAGTTTTTTATTAATCAACATCTATAAATCAATGAAATCAAATCAACTTGTTCAGAAAAGAAATTAAAAAAAAATTTTGTTAATCGCAGAATAACTCTAATTCCGATTCACTGCTGACAGTTGGTGCTGGCGACGGAGTGTGTGTTACTGGCGATCCCATTGCTGTAGTATAACCATAATGTGCTAAATTATTTGGCACACTAGATTGCTGTGATTGATAATGTTGAAAGTCTTCAACAGAAGCTTGATTACGCTGCTCTTGTGACAAATAATTTCTTCGTTGTGGTACCGGGTTACGATAATATTGATTTTCAAATGTCTGATGTTGCGGTCCTTGTAGGACATTTTGGTTTTGCAAGATTAAATTATAAATGGCAATTTTAGTCTGAAGTCGTCTATATTCCGGAATTTTTTTAATCTCTTTAACTAGTGACAAACAAAACAGCTTATCTTCATCATCATCATCTTCTTTTGGATGTGAAACATTTTTCTGTGCTAAACTCTGCTCTAAAATGCTTGCAAATCTTTCGTCAGCAGAGCTTATTTTTTGTTTTTTTCTTGGAGTAGATTTAGGACTCTTGAAGGCAGAACTTACTTCTATTTCAGCAACTTCAGACGAAGCTGATGCATTTTCTGCATCGAAACTACTTTCTGTATCGTTGTTGGCTATAGATGCCTGTAGAAATCGTAGTCTATTATAATGAATATAAGACGAAGTTTTGGAAGCTCCTGATCCCGATTTAACAGTCTTCATTTTCTTCACCTCTCTCATATAATTATCTCTTAGACTCTTCCATTTCTTTTGCAGGGATGACGCTGAAAAAAAAAACAGTATTTAGTAATAGTATATGTTCTTTTCAGATATTTGGCCACAGGATGTTCACTTGGGACATTAAGCTACGATTATAGAATTGGCAAATCTACTGTGGCTACCATAATACCACATGTATGTGAAACTATTTGGAGAAAATTGAGACTCATTGTTATGAGTGAACCAACGATAGAAAAGTGGTATGAAATATCCACGATATTTGAAAAGAACTCAAAGTTTCCCCATTGTTTGGGAGCCTTGGACGGGAAACATATACGGTTAATCCAGCCTGAACACTCGGGTTCCATGTATTATAACTACAAAAATTATTTTTCGCTAGTTTTAATGGCGCTAGCGGATGCAAACTATTGTTTTGTGTGGGTTGACATAGGTGCCTACGGTAAAAACAGTGACTCAGGTATATTCAAGAATTCTTCATTGTACAAAAAGCTGACAGAAAGGTCATTAGACCTACCTGAGCCAAAGGCAATGTTAATACAAAATAGACCGACAGTGTTGCCATATGTGATAGTGGCTGATGAATCTTTTGGCATGATGGAGAATTTAATGCGGCCATATGGGGGAAGGTCACTAAGTTATGCTAAAAAATATTTAATAACCGTTTGACATTAGCACGCCGGTATGTTGAATGTACTTTTGGAATAATGTGCAATAAATGGCGCATTTTACATAGGCCGTTAGATGTCAACATCGGATTTGCAGAAAAGATAGTAAAAGCGATATGTACACTACACAATTATGTCAGAATGAGGGATGGCTACAATTATGAAGATACACTGTATACCCCACCACTAGAAAATCTAGCCTCACATTATACCGGGCGTGCTGTGCGGCAGGCGGATAATGTTCGAGTACATTTAACAAATTATTTCATCAACGAAGGAAAAATTGATTGGCTAGATGGCAATATTTAATTTCTAACACAAACTGATTGTGAATGTAAATAAATATATGTACTCACATAATAATTTCTTCTTTTCTGCATTGTCATCTCCTTCACAAAATATGAGGACGAGTTCTTCCCAAGCCTGTCTCTTAAGGTTCCTATTTGAATAATCGCTTTTTGTCATGTCCCAAATCGCAGGACGTTTCTCTATTTCATCTATAAATAATTCCGTATTAAAAACTTCGGTTTCCATTTCGGACGATTTACGCATTCCTTCAACGCTAACAGACATTTAATATAAAAGAATTTTACTCTGTTGTCGACATGTTTAAAACAAGTCAAATTAAAAATGATTTTAACAAAATGACTAGTGTCTATTCTAATGTAGCAATCGTCACTTTTTCGTCTTCCTCCAGTTTTCTGTAAGATTCTGTAACATATTCTTTAGTAGAGTTATGTTTCGTAAATGCTTTTACGCAAGCACCAATCAGCGCGGATGACTCATCGACGATGATTTCGTCTGGTTTTGGATTGCTCACGTGCCATGCTTACAGCCATTTGTATATAGTGTCCATAGACTGGCTTTCTGATACCATTTGGGTAAGTGGGATACTACTGTGACCTTTATATGTTTTCATGACACATGCATAAAACAAAATGTGTTTGGTGATTGTGACATTATTTAAAGGACCAAATGGTTTGAAAATGCTACCGGTGGCGTCTATACTAACAATCAATTTAGCAGCTTTTTTAAATTCTTTGCAATATTGATCTTGGCAAGGGTCCCAATAATAAATATAAAATGGATACACTGAGATATGTTTAATAGCTTCTTTGTAAGGCGATATTTGGGTCATTAGCCATAATGAAAGTATTTGGTTTCGATGAAAAAGTGAGCTACTCTTGTGTTCGTGTTTTATTTGACGTAAGCACCCTGTTGTTGGTAAATGAGTAGGTTCAGGCTCATCGGAATTAACAACTAAATTTGCCATTGAGTTACGATATGAAATAGCGGATACATGTTTAAGTTCTTCAGCTATTTCAGTTCGTTTTACAGGTGATAGTTTTATTTTTTTCATTGGAGGATGAATGAAATTTTCGTCGTAATTTGTTATTATGCATTTGCACTGAGCTATTTTATCCGAAGGCCAGCTAATAATAACTTTCGCATCAGCTTCACATTGTTTACAAGATCCGATGCACGTTATATTGGTGTTCATAGAAATAGAATACTGTTTAAATGTCCAAGTGTGTGCTATTGGATGGACCTCCCAAATTTTTTCACGCAATTGATGGGCCCACTGATGTTTAGGCAAAAGATTTCTCATTCTAAAAACAGACTCAGATCCTTTATTTAATTTTATGCGTTTAGCTATTGGTTGCAGACGCTCCCATTGATACGTATCAATAAAAAAATCATAAATGACTGTTTTTCCAAGCGATTTGTTGTCCACGTCTTTGCAGTTTTTTTCTTCTCTATTATCACATTTATAAAAAGTAATTGGGCTTGGTTCTTCACAGCAAATATTGTCTTTTGGGCTAAAGAAATAATCAAAATTTTTCTTCACCGAAAGGTACAGTGCCTGTTTCGTAATCTTATTGTCTAAGGCAGTACTAATTTCACTAAACAGTGGATCAGTAGATGCTGGTAATTCGGACTTACTTGAAAAATACTTTTTGTATTGCAAGAAAACCTTTTTTTGCTCTTCGAGTGGCACAACGAACTTTCTTCCCCTCTTCATCGTCACAAACACCAAAACCACTGATTATATAATAGTTACCCAAAACACGAATTAAAAATTGTTTCTATAGGTAGGTACTTGTTCCTTATAATAACATAGATCTATTTAAATTGTCGAATAAAATTAAATAAGCCTAGACTGTGATTCCAATACGATATCTGCACAAGCAATGACTAAGAATAATTGTTATAATGATAATTATTGGATTATTGAGGGTAGGTACATATTTTTTTTTAACGCAAGAATCGCATTACTTACGCTGTTACCAGAGCCTAAACGATTAAACCGATTCAACATAACCAAGTATTTGCCTTAATTGTTTTATCAGGCACTTTTCCTTGGGATAATTAAAATAATTGCTACATCCTTTATTTAACATATGTTTGAAGATACAACTAAATTAGATAAATGAAGCAAATATGTAGCAATTATTGACACAATACATTTCGGGAAACTCTGCATGCTTGGCTTTAAACTAGGAGGCGACCAGCCAACCAAACGTCAGGATGGCTGTACAAAAAAAAATGTTATTTCTAAATATATATAGTATGTAGCAATTATTTATTAAATGTAGCAAATATAAGCAATTATGTAGCAATTTTCTAATCAACTCTCATAGACCAAAGCCACAGGCAACCAGCCATTCTGACACACACGGCGTCGACGTCTTTTTATTTTATTGATATTCTCAATGTCTTGGTTCAAAGGGCGTCCTCTTTTACGTGTCGTAGGAGTAAAAACTGTTACATCTTCTTGCATTAAAATATCCGCCAAAATTAATTTGAAGTCTAGTAAAGGCAAATAAGTTTGATCATCTTTCTGTTTCATACGTCGTCTCCATAATAACCAACTATTGACACAGACGAGGTCAACAAAATGGAAAAATAATCTGTGGTACCATTTCTTGCTCCTAATTTTTATTCTATAAAAGCCTAACATTGAATCAAGCAAATCCACACCACCCATGTATTTATTATAAATTGATATAGACTTTGGGCAAGGAATATCAATTCTAGTCTTATCTTTCCTTACGAATCTATTGACTGTCGCCATTGGTTCTTTGCCGACATAAGATGAACATAAGCTGACTACCTTGTTGTCGACCCAAGTAGTAACCGATAATTGGACGTCATCTACGACTGTAGATTTCTCCACACAATAACCACGTTCACGTTTCATCAAGGCTTTTTTCTGCAAATCAAGACCTGGTGCTCTATTCAGCTGTATACTCCCTAAAGGAAGGAAACCTTTTTGATGTAAAGTAGCCATTAGTGGCAAACTTGTGTACCAGTTATCCACAAATATTTTGTAATTTAAGTTATTTGGAACGGTCTGCAACAACCTTTGAACGATATTTCCCGGTACTCCTAGATCTGAACAATTTTCTGGCGGTCCAGAATGCTTTCCCGAGAACACTTCAAAGTCATAACTAAATCCACTAGATCCGCTCAACACGTAATTCAAGTAACCCCACTTATGTGGTTTTTTGGCATTGTACTGTCTTATTCCTGATGTACGAGCTTTAGTAGGGATCATTTGCTCATCAATAGCTAAATATTCTTCCTTTGGGACTTTTAAGAGCCTATCGCGTAAGGGCCAGGCCACAACAGTGCGTTGCGGCGTCGCATCGCAAAAACAACATTGCACAGCTATGCGATGCGATGTCGCAACGCAAAAATTTCATCGGATACGACATCGTACGACAAGACGCTAACCGTCAGTTCAGTTTCTAGTGAGACATGGACCGCACTACGCGTGTTCTACTTCTGCTTGCGTTAAGGCGTATTAAGAAAAAGAAACAGAAAAGAAAGTACTGGGTGCACCCATTACTGACAATTATGAATAAAGATGGAAACCACTTCAAAAGGAAATATGAGGCGCTAAAAGTGGACGAGGTTAAATTTTTCGATTACTTTAGGATGAGTGTAGTAAGTTTTGAAGAACTTCTTAGTTTGATAAAGCCTCATTTACAAAAGAAATACATATTTAGAAAACCCATCGAACCTCTGGAGATGCTGGGATTAACTGTAAGGTAAGAAAAAAATAAACTATTTTTACTATAATCATACTGTTTAATCATTTTCATAATTTAGTGTTATTCAAAACTCGTATTCCGATTGTGTGTCATTCGTCAAATTTGTTAGTTCCTCATCGAAATGAATTTGTTCTGGCTCATTTACATCATCATTCCTTGGCGTTTGTGGAGACGATTGCATAGGTGCCGGTGATGTTTCGCATCCGCTTTGGAAGGCACTGCGTTGAATGGATGTTTGATAGCCACTCTGCATAGGCATTTGAGCTGATTGGTAGCCACTCTGCATAGGCATTTGAGCTGATTGGTAGCCACTCTGCATAGACATTTGAGCTGTTTGATAGCCAGTCTGAACAGTTGTTTGTGAAGTTTGATAGTGGCTGGGATAGTATGATGGTTGGTGTAAATCACTTAATATCTGTAGGACACGACTTTGGAAAATTATTGTTTGATTATCATTCAATTTTTCCAATGATGGCAAAATTCCTTTAAAAAAAGATAAATGTCTACTTTCAGGTGTTTTTAAAGCAGCTATAATATTCTTCTCAAATTCGTCTTCGTCAATTTTTCTTTTACGCGATGCAGGCTGGTAACGTGGCATGACAGGTTGCTGGCTTTGTTGGGTTGAGGTGCTTGGTCTTATTTCTTCATCGTCAAGACTTGATGTTGTTTTATTTTGAGAATTCTTTTTCAGAAATAGGAGCTGGTCGTATAGATGATATTGTTTAATTTTTTTGGCCCCAGCTCCGGATTTACATTGCTCGTTTAATTTTTTTTCGTATTTTGTAAAATTATCCTTGATTCCTCTCCATTTCTTTATGACATCGTTACCTAAAAAAATATGACGAATAATGATTTATTTTGTTTTCTTTCAGGTACCTGGCGACGGGAAATACTTTTAAAGATATGCATTTCACATATTATCGTGGAAAATCTACAATAACAGGAATAATAAAATTTGTTTGTCGTATTGTATGGAACATTCTTAAAAGGTTGGAATTACCAAAAATTACAACAGAGCTGATGGAACAAATTGCTCAAGAGTATGAAAAAAAGACCAACTTTCCTAATTGTATAGGAGCGCTAGATGGAAAACACATTCGTATATTGAGCCCGGATCACAGTGGATCCCTATTTTTCAATTATAAAAATTATAATTCCATTGTTCTATTAGCACTTGTTGATACGAATTACAAATTTATAGATGTCGATATAGGTGCATATGGTAAGGAATGTGACTCCACTGTTTTTCAGAACTCAAATCTATACGACTTATTAAAAAAAGGTCAATTATCTATACCTCCGCCAAAACCGTTACCTGGCTTTCAAAAAGAAATTCCTTTTGTCTTCGTGGCGGATGAAGGATTACCACTGACAAATAATATAATGCGCCCATATTCTGGGAAGTTTTTATCGATAGAAAAACGAGTTTTTAATTATCGTTTGAGCCGAGCCAGACGATATGTTGAGAGCGCTTTTGGCATACTCGCAAATAAATGGCGCATATTTCATCGACCCATTAATGTTTCTTACGATTTCACAATAGACATTATAAAAGCATGCTGTGTATTACACAACTTTGTATTGAATCGAGATGGCGCACAAACGTTTGAAGAAATGATTATTGACGATTCTTTGCAAATTTTACACGAAACAACACATGAAAGTAGAACAGGAGCTAACATAATCAGAAACGAATTTTGTAATTATTTTATTAGTAACATTGGAGGTCTTAGTTGGCAGTTAACAAAAATATAAATGTTTATAAGTACTTACCGAGTTTTGTTTTTTCAACACTATTTAACTCCTCAAAATTTGAATATAAACTTGTACACACTTCCCTCCATGCTTCTGTTTTTAAAAATTTGTCTTTGAATTGTGATATAGTTTTGTCCCAAAGGACGGGACGTTCGTAAATTAAAGATGGTGGTCGACATCGTACTGCGCCATATCGCTTAAAAAACACGTGCAGGTCGTTCAAAGTATGGACACCGACTAAACGGCAAAGCGTTGTCGCATCGCAGATTTGTACGTTGCGGCAGCGCATCGGAAATTTCCACGATGCGTTGTGCGGCGTCGTTGATTTTTGCGATGCGACGCCGCAACGCACTGTTGTGGCCTGGCCCTAATATATTCAAGAATGGGCGTATTTTCTGAAGCTTGTCATAATTGGGATCATCAGGCTTTCGCTCTTCATTTTTGTCAAAAAAATGTAAGAATCTTTTTATCTGCTCGAATTTATTGCATGTCATTACGGACGCCACCTTTTCAATAAATGTCCCGTCTTTCCAATAATGACGCGTGGTAGGAAGGTGTACTACTGACATATAAATTAAAATTCCAATAAATTTCCGGATGTCTTCATGGCTCACTTCAGTCAAATTTTCTGGTGCAATTTGAGTTGCATATATATTACTCTGAGTTTCTATTAAGTTTATCACTGATGATGGAAAAAGAAACTTGAAAAATTCCATGGGTGTTTCTAGTCGCATAATTTCGTCGGGAAGGGATTCACATCCAAGAAAAACGTTACTCGATTCATTATATTCAATGCCTTCATCTGTCCACACTGCCTTAACCTTCTTAGTTTTTTTCACTGTCGAAGATGAAGAAGAAGGCTGATTCCTCATAACTTGTTCCTCATCACCAGAATCAGAATCGCTACTGCTTACTTCACTTTCTGGTAAATAAACACTTTCTAAAGGCTTAGGAATTCTATATTCATCATCATCTGAAATATCTTCATCCTCACTAGTGTCTGGGACAAAGGTAACAACACGAGGTCGAGTAGACATTTTGTCTGTAATAAAATAAAAAAAACAAGTTACTTAATGCATGATGTTCCAAATATGGCCATAAGTATTTTAGTATGTATTTTCCCCTAACTGCATGATGTTCCATATTTGAAAAAAAAAAGAACATGTTACTGCATGTTGTTCCAAATTTAGCACAAACTTCGAAATACATTACAACCAAGATAATCATTTCATTACTTACGTTTCTTTCCATAAAAGTGTCGGGTATCCATTTTTCTATGTCGTTAATCACTTAATTATTTTATTTTATCCTTTAAATAACTTCAAATCTCTCTCCGTAACTTTGCAAACTCACGAAAGTGCAAAATGGCGGAATCGACTGTTTTACCGATCGAGTATGGTGATAAAGGAGTACAATAAATCTGCCATCTGTTGGTGTTTCGATAAAACAGTCCATGAACTGACATATTAATGGCAAACATGATACAAAGATGGCATCACTAGTCATCTATAACGAATTTAAGTTAGTGTGACATATTTGGCACTGTATGCGGTAAAGGGTTAAAATTATCCTTTTTAGGGTTCCGTACCCAAAGGGTCAAAATGGGACCCTATCACTAAAGGTGGGTACAGACTGCTGCAACGCAACATGCAATGCAACACGAAACGAGCATTGCATCAGTGTAGACGCGGGGCGCGCACAACGTGCGCACGAACCGCGCATGTACCTACTCACATCTGTTTCCGAGATGCGCGCGAACGGATCGCTCAGTCTGCAAAAGAACACGCAAAGGAATGGATCGTGACGACCAATTGCGGGCTCTGATGATAGTCAGTGCTTCATTATTAATAGTGAATCATGTGATAAAACGCAGAAGACATCGACGTTGGTGGCGTACAGAGTTGTATAGTCAGAGAGCTGGTGCAAAACTAATGGCCGATATGAGATTAACTGGACAATTTCAAAATTTCTTAAGGATGAGTCTAACGACATTTGAAGATCTACTCAGATTAGTCGGACCAAGAATTTTTCGGAATCGCACACAGTTAAGGGCTCCAATTTCAATCCAAGACAGACTGGCAATAACACTTCGTTTTTTAGCTAGTGGTGACTCTTACACAAGTTTACAGTATACCTTCAGAGTATCAAAACAAGCCATAAGTGGCATTATTACAGAAGTATGCTCCGCCATAATTGAGGAATTAAAAGATTATATCAAGGTAAGTTTTATTCTTAATAAGTCAATTAAAGAATTATCACATCAAATCATTAAAGTCGTCATAGGATTGGTTAGATTCTAGTGACGTTACAGACGATGGCTGTTGGTTCATATATTCTTCGTTCCTTGCCGTGGTATAGCCATAGCGTCCGGCTTGATTTGTATCTGGAGTTTGCGCGGAAGGCGAGGGACGATTAAATCCGGAAGTTCCAGGACGATTAACATATCCGGTCAGATCCACATAATCTTGTCCTTTCTTCTGTGATGCATAATAGGATTCTTGGTATGAACTGGGGTAGTTATCCTGCTGTCGATATGATGATTCATAATAACCTCTGTCAGCCTTCATCAAAATTTCAAAAATTCCATGTTCGACCGAATTCCTGGTTTGAAGGGAATAAGTATTCATTTTAGCTGATATATAGGAAGCGAAAGTTGTAGTTAAATCTGGAGCGCCTGAATTTCCCAACTTATTGGCAGTAGTTTGTAATATGCCCACTACATCGGCCAGTACACTGCTGCTTTCATCTTTTTTTGCTTGTTTATTTCGCGTAGGTTCATACCGTGTACGTGGAGTAGCAAATTCGTTCTGCAGATTTTCTTCATTAATCGGTTGTTGAACCGCCTCCTGAAAAACATAAAAATAATTTATAACTGTAGGTCCCATCTCTTGATATAAACTACTAGATAGTAGATATAACTCTCCAGGAAGGTAGGTATCGTGGCACCGATGGACAAATGTCGAAACGACTAAATATTTAGTTCGTTTTTTAGTCTAGTTCAATATAGCTAGCAATAAAATCAAGAGATGCTCACTATAATGGCACCTCAAAAATTGTCACCAGCGAGTGTTGGGCTACTAAGTACAATGACTGTCTCGTAGCCATAAATTAAATAAAAGTTTTTTGTTTTAGCTTCCAACGACAGAAGAAACTTGGTTGAACATAAGCAAACAGTTTGAAGAGAAGTGGAATTTTCCACACTGTTTAGGGGCACTGGACGGAAAACATGTTGTGCTTGAGGCACCTATCAAAAGTGGAACTGAATTCTACAACTATAAAAACTTCTTTAGCATCGTTCTTTTTGCTTTGGTTGACGCCGATTATAATTTTCTATTTGTAGATGTGGGATGCCAAGGAAGGATTTCAGATGGTGGCATCTTTAAAGATACAAAACTCTGTGAAATGATAGAAGATCGTACAATAAACCTTCCATCACCTGATTCACTCCCACGGAGACATATTCCAATACCATATTTCTTTGTGGGTGATAGTGCCTTTGCTTTAAGTGAAAATCTGATGAAACCATATGCTGGGGCACATCCAAAAGGCACTTCAAAGAGAGTATTCAACTACAGGCTAAGCAGAGCCAGAAGAACTGTTGAAAATGCATTTGGTATCATATCGTCTGTCTTTAGAGTTCTCAGAAAACCAATGCTTTTACAGCCTGATAAAGCTGAGCTAGTGGTTATGGCAATTGTCCTTTTACATAATTATTTGAGACGTCACTCTAGAAATACATATATGAATGACACTGAAGATGAAGTTACGAATGAAGACACACGTAGGCAAAATAATGAAGATATGAGATCACTACTACCTATGAGAAATATTCCTCGACGATCGCCTGCACATTTGAATGCGTTAAGAGATGAGCTCTCCGATTATTTTATGAAAGAAGGGAAGGTTCATTGGCAAGACAGATGTTCGTAAAAGAATCAATCCAGTTTTACTTACCGTGTTCGTTCTCTTTCTCGGTTTGTTACGGTTGTCCAAGAACTTCAAAGAATCAAAGGCAAACCATCGACTTTTGTATGTCTCCGAGGCACCTGAAAAAATAAAATAATAATCATGAAAAAAATTAAATAAAAAACATAATTCAGTCAGTTTTAAACATAGTTGTTTTTAAGTAAACTTGACTAATAATAATTAATAATATTTAATAATTAATTTGTGATTTCAATCCATTAAAATATTGTAGTTGTTGTCAAAGTTGTCATTTTGTAGAGAAAAAAGCCAATTTCAATATTAGTCGGCTATGCCAATTTACATTTCAATACACAAACATTTTTGCGGTTTCCAACCTACGATTGTACTAAGAATAAAGTATATGAATAAATAATAAATAGTAAATTATTATTATTTATTTACCTTTTCCTGTTCCTTTCGATTTCTTTTCCTTCGCTTTTTCACGACGGTAGGATGATAAAATACTAATCATTTTACTGTAACATTTTTCTTGTGTTGTTTCCATCAAATTAGCAATTTCCATCCATGCATCCTCTTTAAAATGTTTTTTATAAAAATTCTCATGTTGTGGATTCCACAAAATTTCCTTTGATCTGTACACTTCAATTAATTGAAGCACTTTTTCTTCACTCCACGTAAATGTAACCGCCTCCTCCGCCGCAGTAGCGTCGTCTTGTTCCATGTTCGCGCGCGTCTAGCCGTACACACCACACAACCTGTCCACACTGACGCTCCGCGCATACTGCGCGCCTCTTTGTGTTCGGGGAAAAAACCGACAAATTTCGGGTCGCTACGCGCAAGAGTTGCAACAATCTGTTCGTGCGCGTAGTAGACGCGGTTCGTGCGCGCAAGGCGTCTACACTATGGGAATTCTGTTACTTTACATGATACATTGCAGCAATGTGGACGTCAAATTCTTGCATTGCATGTTGCATTACATGTTACATTGCACCAATGTGTACCCGGCTCTAGACTTCGCTGGCGGAAAACAACAACTGAAATAAACGAAACAAAAAAAATTGGCACTTTGCCGTTTTTTTTTAAAGATAAAGATAAAGATTGATTTATTTGTTAAAACATGAGTGGATTACAATGTAAAAAATATACATGCAATGGTGTTTAATAATACTTAAAGCTACATGTTATGCCACAGGAGGCGTACAAATATATGGAAAATTAAATGAATCAATACAGTAACATTATATTATTAATTATATATTATAAATTTCAATATTGTATATTTTTATCTAAATAGTAATGAATTATAAAAATTAAAATTTATCATTTAAGAATTCAGTAACACTATAATAACATTTTACTGTTAACAATTTTTTTAGTTTTTGTTTAAATACAGTAGTGTTTAATTGTTTCATGTCCTTTGGAATTTTATTGAAGATTTTTGGACCCATACAAACAATACTGTTGTGCAACATTGTAGTCTTTGATGGATGTATGCAAAGATTATCGTTGCGTCGATTTCGGACAATTTTATCCGATAACCGCGGAAATAAATTTGGATTATTCCTTACAAACAATGCTACTTCAACAATATACAATGACGGAAGTGTGAGAATTTTGTGCTTAACAAACATTGGCTTACAACTGTCAGTGGTTTGCAACCCGAACATTGATCGCACACATCGTTTTTGTGTTTTAAAAGCGAAGTCTTTATGAGTTGAGTTACCCCAGAAAATTATTCCAAATCTCAATACTGATTCAACAAGACCGTAGTATGCTGTAAGTAAAGTATCTATGCTTACAGTTGGAGCTAGTTTATAAAGGGCGTATGATGAACTGCTGACTTTCTTACATAGTTCATTTATTTGATATTTCCAGTTTAATTGTTTATCTATGTTTAATCCTAAAAATCTAGCTGTAGCAGCTTCTTGTATAATATTGTCTTTATAAACTAATTTTACATCTGTTATATTTCGGATAGTGTCTCGCTGTTGAAAATGCATTATGTTTGTTTTTTTGAGATTTATTTTTAAATTATTATTATTGAGCCATATAATTATAGAATTTAATGAATTATTTATATCAGAGTTATAGTTATTTAAATCTTTCGATGTTATGGTTACCGTACTGTCATCCGCAAATAATGACATAGGTTGGATGGTAGCATTCGGAAGGTCATTAATGTATAGTAAGAATAGGAGGGGTCCCAATACGCTACCTTGAGGTACACCATATGTTATGTAATGCTTTTTGGAGGAATAAATCTGTTCACGCTTAGTTTTATGATCAAATTTTGAAATTTCTGTAATTTGTTCTCGGTCAGATAAATATGATCCAATCAATTTCAAGACATTACCTCTTATACCATAAGCTTCCAGTTTATTTAGTAGTATACTGTGGTCTACACAATCGAACGCTTGTGACATATCACAATAAACAGAACAAACGGGTAAAGTTTTGTCAACGTGAGAGTAAACATTGTATAAAAAGTCATAAACTGCCATATTTATATTTTTACTTTTTCTGAAGCCCTTTTGCTCATCACACAGAATCTTATAATTTTCCAAGTAATTATTAATTTCATTATATAGGTATTTTTTAAAGATTTTTGAAAATATAGCAATTAATGCTATGGGTCTGTAATTTTCCAGTAAGAACTTATTCTCTTTTTTAAATATAGGTTTTATAATGCTTAATTTGAGATCTTTTGGATATGTTCCAGTCAATATACAGAGATTCAGGATATAGCTTAAGTGTTGAGATATATCCTCATTAACTGCTTTTATTATTTTAGTTGAAACACCGTCATACCCGACACTGTTTGTGTTTTTAAGATTTTTTATAATTTTTTGTATATGATAAGGCAGACTTGGTGATAGGAACATTGAGTTGGGTTGATGGTTGATTAGAGATGTTGTTTTATGTCCAGCATCAACAATAGGTTTTACTTTGTTTATAAAGTAATTATTAAATAAATTTGCTATTTCAGTAGGATCAGTGGTGAAGTTATCGTTATTTTGTATTTTATCTGTCGACTCTTTTGGTATATTTAGTTTATTGTTGTTTATAATTTTCCATGTTGTGTTACTTTTATTAGTTGATGTATTAATTTTGTAATTATTATGTGCACGCTTAGTAAGATATATAATTTTTTTCAACCTTTTCGTATAGTTAACATATACTTTCTTATTATTAAGTGTTGGTTTGCGTCTAAAAGTCCATAGCAGGTCCTTTTTTCTTTTACTACAGATCTTTATCCCACGCGATATCCATTTTGGTTTGCTATTTACCTTTACTGTAATTTGAGTTCGTGGAAAGCACAAGTCATAAAATAATTTAAAGGTTTTAATAAAGCAATGATATGCTACCGTTGAATCACTTGTTTTATATATTTCATCAAAAGATAAGCGTTGTATGCAGCTTTTAAACTTTTGAATATTTTCTGTGCTATAGTCTCGCGATATTTTATACCAATATTTTAATTTTAATATTTTTCTGACAGGTAGCTTCATTAATTGAGCTGTATGATCTGATAAACCAAGCTCTAACACATCAGTCTTACATTGTTTTTTAAAATTATGTGCAAAGTTGTCTATACAAGTATTACTAGTTAGTCTTGTAGGTTGATGTAAAGCTAATTTAAGATTATGATTTAACAATAAACACTCAAAATCTGAGACTACATTGTTGCACTTCATGACATCTATATTAAAATCACCAGCTACCAAAGTATTATGACAACTTAGTTTAGAGATACACTTCAGAACATTATCAAGCCTATCAAAGAATAAATTCAACCCGGTATGCCCCGGTACACGGTATGTAAAATTAAAGTAGGTAGGTAAATATTAGCGTAGGAAAAAAAAGCATTATGGAGCAGCATATTTTGCGTTCACTTCGTTCGCAATGCGTGTAGTTATTTCCGTAAAAGCCTTCTTGAATATACATTTCAAGTTTTCTTTTTCTCCAAAAAAGTCTTCTGCCAGTATGGTAGCAATAACATTATGCCGTTCTGTGAAACTTAAACTATCATCTGTTTGAGTAAACATTTCTTGGAAATGTTTTTCCGTTTGCGTCGACATATCGTTGGAATATTTATATGTTTGTGTTCCACGACTCACAAACATATCGGGAGTCGAATCTGTAGATCTCAAATTGTTACCGTCAGACGGTTCCCAAAAAAAATCTTGCGTTTCAGCGATGCATTTGTCTACGTAATCTAGTAAAATTGATTGGCTGTAATCGGCATCTACAAAAAAAGATAATTAAAATCTATCTGTAAGACGGTTGGTATAGTTTTATGAAGGCGGTTAAGCAATTAGTAATTTTTACCTGTATTGGACATTTTGTCAACTATTTATCTTTATTTTTGATTTGTTGAACACATTTTGCATCTCTGGCTTTTTCGGTTTGGTATTATTACAGGAAAATGTGTTAGCACATCAGAAGAAAGTATACTGCATTGATTTGTCGTGTGTCGTGGTACCAATACCGATATATTTATGTTATTTTCTATGAGTTGTCTTATCACAGATAACTGGAATTCAGCAAATTGTAATCTTGGTTTATTTTTTATTACTTTAAACAGGAAAATAGTCCGTGTGGTGACGGATTAAGAATACTAATGTCACCACCCCCTTCTATCCCGAGGGTGTCGTAAGAGTCGACTAAGGGAGTAAGTTTAGCAGGCTATCCACCGCAAGAGAGGGAAAACTCGAAACAAAACCCTATACCAACCCGTCTGGCTAGCGTGGTATAGTAGGCTAATATCCCTCCAAATGTTTGGAGGAGACCCGTGCCCAGCAGTGGGACGTTTATGGGTTGAGATGTATGTGTGTAAACAGGAAAAATGCGTTTAGCAGTTGCATGTCAAACAGACGAAATGCAATTTTTTTATACCATTTCCTAGTTTTCCGAATACAAGTAACAGAGCTCATCATCATATCAGCCGTATCGACTGATCCCATGTTTTTCGAATATTGGTAGACGCATATTGGTTTCATTATTGGTAATCCAGTATTTCTGTCTTCTTTATCTGTGGGTACCATTACAGAACTATGCATTGTGGACAATATAGTTACAGGCTTTTTGTCTTGCCATTTAAGTGCCATCATTGGCGGAGAGTAGAAAGTTTGTACCTCCTTTTTTTTCAATTTTCTAAACTTTGGCATACCTTTTCGGTTAGCTCGTACAGTACCGCAAGCATATGTTTGTCTCTGTTTTAAATATATGAACAATTTTGGAGATGTATACCAATTGTCTACGTACAGTTGCCTATTACAATATAAGTAGTCCGTCATCAAAGTCTTCACCACTGAGCCACTAATACCTAGTTCGGGTATAAATTCGATATTGGTATCCGTACCGCAATAAATAATAAAATCCACTATGTAACCAGTTTCAACATCACATAGTACAAACAACTTTACGCCAAATCTGTTTCTTTTTTTTGGTAAATATTGCTTAAAAGTTAGTCGGCCCTTAAATGGAACTATGCTCTCATCAATGCACAGTCTACAGTGGGGATTAAAGGTGTCTTTAAATAATTTTTGACAATGGTCAATTAAAAATTGTACTTTGTGCAATCTTGAAATATTATTGGGTGCTGTTGAAGTAGCTTCAAAATGTATCATTGCCATAATAGAGCAATATCTGTTACGGCTCATCAAATTCCCATAAATTGTAGAATTTAAAAGATAATCACTCGACCAGTGTTCCTCGATTGATAACCTTTTATTTCTAGTAAATAACATAGTGATTGCTAGAAATATATATTATATATCATGTTTTATAACATCAGTCCAGCAGTTCAATCTAGAATGTACTCGTATATCAGCATGCCGAATAAATGATTGATAGTTTAAATTTGTGCATCGGACTATTTCCTCAACCATAGTTTCATTCGCAAAGTGTTTGACAAATGATAATTCCGTAGAGTCATCGCTAAAACTTACGCTAGGACTGATACCCGAACAAAAATCATTAAAACTTTCAGAAATTGATGAACACGCTTCTGAAGTCCAGTTAAAAACATAATTGGAATCCAAATCCTGTAATAGCATTATGATATTGTATTAGTTATTTTGGAATAGGAAATATATATATGTATTTCAAATAAATTAACTTTCAACAGATAACCGTATTTAATTATGCTTAGTACAAATACTGACCTCATCAAACTCCACTTCTTCATCTGACTCGAAATCAACATAATTTTCCTCCACTCCTTCTAATATTCTAATTAATTCTTCCGCAGTCGACATCGCAAATATATAATATTTCACAGAAAAACAAAACACTTATAATCATGACGGACGATGACGGGAAAATTTATGATTTTAAGTGGACATGATAGCAAAAAGATAGTATGTCATTGGTCAACCTCTTTAATGAAATGGTCACACGATCTAATGCGAGACGTAATTATTCTAAGTCGAAAGCATAAATTACTAATATTAAATTTAAAAAGCAATTGTTATGATTTGAGCAATATTTACTTTTTGACGACTTTTGTGGTCCAATAGCTTACACGTTGGACTACTGATCTCGAGGTCGTGGGTTCGATACGGTATTTTTGTGTTTTCTTCGGCCTGGTTGTATGTATATATGTACATCTTTACATAGTATAAAATTATGTCGCTTGCGCTGTCTGTCCGCTTAGATCTTAAGCGACTAAACGGATTTTAATGTAGTTTTCAGCAATAGAAAGCTTCAAGAGGAAGGTTTATAATGTATAATAGATGTTTATTGCGCTACGAAGTTCGCTGGTTCAGCTAGTATAGATACAATTAAACTTTTTTAGTATTAAATTATTGTTACTTTGGAAACAAATGGTTTCAATTTTTCAAGTTGGAGTCAAATTTGTATAGGTAAAATTCGATATAAAATTTCAAATGTTGTCACATCACTAAAGACTTACATATAAGACATTGGCTAGGAGGACCTATAACAGAAATGGAGAGCTTTTTCATAATATGTTGCTGGTTTTCATCACGCAGAAAATGTAATAACACAAAATGCAATTTATTTTATAGGTATTTAAAACAATTGTGGAGAGTCCTGTATTGAGATAACTTTGAAAATACAGACAATCACTTCAAAAATAACAGTCAGAAATTGGTCTTATTTATAAGATGGCGGCGGTGCCGGCTAGATGTTGTATGTCTTATATTTCAGACCATGGTGGTTAAAAGGTTAATAGTTTTTCGCTAGGGCTGACACTTTCATACTAAATACGGTACCTACCTACCTAATAGGTAACAGCACCTATCTACCTGGTAGGTAGTCGTTTTAGGTTACGTACTTGACACCTACCATTTTTTAGTGTCAGTCTCCTAATATATTATATATGATAATTATCATAAATTTTAAATGTAGTGAAAAATAAAAATCCATTAATGAGATCAACATTTTGTTTATTAATTTACTTAAATATACATAAACAAAACAGAAAATAAATCTTACTTCCAAATTAACATAAAATAAAGTCCTTTAAAATTAAACTTAATTAAAATTTCTGTCAGGCAAAATTAGAAAATATAAAAAATAGACAGTATTAGGTCCGTAAATATTAATCGTATTAATATCTAAGGACGGTATCGTATGGATATATAGGTAAGTATTTTTCCAATAATCAACACAAGTAATACGATAAACAATTACAAGTCATAGCTCAACTCACTCACTCTCAAGAATCTTCAAGATTTCATCACTGTGAAAATAGTAATTCTTTTTCTTAGCTACAGTTATTTTTTGGTTTATGGCTACTGGTATCAAAGTTTGCTTCGTCGTTTTTTTCGGAAAATGTTTTTTTAATTGATCTGAAGGTACTTTTGTATTACTATTAATAATAATGTTCGGTTCATTTGTAGTGCTAGTACTGGCGTGTTCATTTTCAATTTCTATCAGATTTGCTTCTTCTGTCACATTTGTTTCTTTCAAATTTGTAGTTTCGCACCATGGTATTACTATTTCTTCATACAATTGTAAATCTTCTGTTAGCACAACGGGTATTTTTTCAATTTCTATATCACGCCAATCATTAAGCTGTTCTTGATTATTATCAGATGCGGGCAAATTGTTGGTTTCAGTTATGATTGTTTCGAGTGCCCTTGAACAATGTGCTATTGGCGATTTATTTTCTTTTTCATCACATATTTTTTTGGTTTTTTTTCCTACACCTTTACCTTTAGCACTTTTTGTGTTATTTGTTTTTTTGGATTCGTTTCTTTTTTATTTCAGGTTCAGTATCTGTATCAGCGTAACTTTCTATGTCCTCGTGTGAAACACTTCGACCTGAAATTCAAATATGTAAAAAATATTATTGAATGGACATAAAATCTAGTTCTTTGTGTGTATGTGAATGAAATTTGAGACTGTTTTGTGAGTAACCTACTATCTGTAAGTAGGTATGAATGCATGTGAGTGATTGCGTGTATGTGTATAATGGCGATTTATCAATAATTAATTATTTACCTGAAATAACATCGATTTTTTTTTATTCTTTGGTTCTTTAATATTTATACTTCCGTATCGCATTTCTTTTAGTAAATTTAAAACTGACTTGTCTATAGCTTCTTTAACCTCTTCATCATTCTGCATCTCTTCCGGTAATCTAGCCAACACTTCATTAGGATTTAATGGACTGATACCTAATAAAAGAAAATTCATATAATTATTATTTATTTCAAGATACTTTAAGTAAAATGAATTATCTGTATTCATAATGCTTACCAGTTTTACGAAATCCTGCCCGAATATTATTTTCCGAATTTATATTAATTTGATCCATGAGCAACTTTAACATCCTTGGGAAGCAACCTTTTGGTATACATGATAGTGAACGGCCGTCTGTTTTCTTCCATTTATGAAGAATTTGACGCCAGGCTACTTTCATCGGGCGGAAAAACGCCACATCCAGCGGTTGCGTGAGATGTGTTGAATTTGCCGGTAAAAAGACGAAATGAATGTCAAAATTCTTACACATATCTATTAGTTCTATAGATAAGTGAGACGATAGGTTATCGCCTATCAAGACTTTTTTCCCTTGCTTATTTTTAAAAAATGGAATGACCACTACCTTGACCCAGTCTTTAAACGTTTCTGCATCAAACCACCCTGAGGATGTTCGGTTATATCTTGCGTTTACGGGTCCATTCTTCACCCACGTATCATATAGGTTTGTGGATTTATAAACCACATACGGTGGTAATAGCTCTCCTTCTGCAGTTCCTGCCATCATTAGTGATATTGAAGCTTTAGAATGATTTAAGACACGTTCTGGATATTTACATCCTCGCCTCATTATTACTTTGTGGCGGCCTGGGTCATCCGACAAATTAGTCTCATCATAATTAATGATATTTCCCAGTGGCACATTTTCAATTGACTTTTCTAATTCCGAAAAATATTTATTGATAATGGTTGGTGATGTGGCTGCTCTAGCGCGTTTAATGTTTTGACATAGCCTCTCCGAAATTGTACTTTTATGTCGTTCCAAAAAATTGAAGACGAAATCTCTCCCCGGCAAATTATTTTTAAATCTTTTGTGCGTAATCCCTAACATATCTAAATAACTTTTTATTAAAAGTCTTAAATCTGTTACATCTAAAGGATATCCCCATTCAGCACAAGTGTTCAGATTCAGCACAATGTAATCTTCTGTTTCTTTAGTAAGTGCCATTTGGCCCCCTGGTGTCCTCATTTGCCTATTACTATGCCTCTGTAAAACTGATCTGCTAATACTATATTTTTCTGCTATAGATCTGATTGTTGCATGACGATTTAAAGTTAGCTCATCAAGCGCCTGTTTCATTATAGTCTCGTCATATTTTTTATATTGTTTTCCACCAGGTTTTGACTTATATACTCGTGGCATTATGTATTAGAGAACTAAAACAACAACAAAATAATAATATGAGGTAAACAATTAATTAAATTTATATATGTATACATAAATTCACGCGTGTTCCCCATGGGGGTAGGCAAAAACTAGAAAGCGCCACCTGCTAATATCAAACAATTTAAATTTAATATCG
This sequence comes from Trisateles emortualis, assembly GCA_947095525.1. Taxonomy (NCBI): domain Eukaryota; kingdom Metazoa; phylum Arthropoda; class Insecta; order Lepidoptera; family Erebidae; genus Trisateles; species Trisateles emortualis. Next base: position 1,824,426 of record OX352756.1, read on the forward strand.
CCAAAATTAGTACCTACCTAGGTTTCAATTAATATTAATAAACTCATCAATAATTACTAGGAAATTAATTTAAATAAATGTGTAGGTAGCCATAGATACCTACCAACTCAGTCAGTTAAGTATCTATAAGGTACCTACCAACACTTTTATTAAGTTAGGTAGGTACGTTTTATGTAATTTAGAGATTGTGACAACCCTGGAAACAAAAACCCAATTCGCCCACAGCCGTCCCAATTTACCCTAATCGGGTACCTATTAAACCCATTCCCGACCCTATACACCCCATAGTTTGACCCTTATCCCCCCAATTGTTGTTCAAATCTACTACAGTTAGAATTTGTTAAAATTACGGAAAAACAATAAGATTATATCACTTACATTATAGTTTAATCTGTTCCCAAACAACTGAAAATAATGATGAACACTTCACTTCTAGTATAAATCTATTAAACACCAGAGAAAATTAAAATGTTTTACAAAGCAAATTTCACACAACTTTGACCCGATTTTTTAAAGCAGGTTTTTCTTTTAAATACTTATGACAGGATGACTGAATGTTGCCAGATTATAGAAAAAATTTTGCAAGCTACAAATTTAAATCCTACCATAAAGTGTAATACGTAACATAAATAAGAGAATAAGGTCGCAAATTAAACTTAAGTTTTGTCCCAATTCACCCCCTAGACCCTATTCCCCCCATTTTACGGTATATCTTCTTCAGGTAGTAATGGAAGTGCTGTGCACAAACCTACTATGCGGCGATAGAGTTTTGTTTTAATTCCTAGGGATTTAGCTTTTCGCCATAGTGCATTGACAAAATGATAGTAGCAACGCTTAACCTCTATTGTCGGAAAAAAGTATTTTAAAGCATTCGTCACTGCTACCTCAAATTCACAATGGAATCTTTTTGGCTCCCATTTTGGACATTTTGCTGTGAGAATATCAAATAGAATGGAGTAAGCCATTTCAGATTTTTCGCTCATGAGGCAATATATTATTGGCGCTATCTTTGTAGTCTCCGAAGTACTACCAAAGTTACCATGTAAACTCCATAATTGAGCGAACGGGCGAGGCGCGCTTTTAAATGTGCCGTCCCCATAATATTCATCTATAGTCTCCAGTAATTCCATAAAATCTTTAGAACCAAAAACAATTAATCTTATTCCATTTCCGCTGTAATCTGCTATTGTAATTGTATTAAATTTTGACGGTATTTCTACTTCTTGTATATTATTATAAACTAATTTCTTCACTTCAAAGGATCTTTTTCGTTTTGCGTATATTGAACTTTTTGAACTATCGTAAGATATTTTAGTCACTTTGTCCAGTCCTTTGTCATACAACGGAGCCATAACTTTTCGAAAAATGGAAGGTATTGGGTCAGTTGAAATGGCAGCTTTTAACTTAATGTCATCTATAGCTAAATCCACTGTGTTTTTTGCATCATCTGATAAACAGCCAACCGAATGTCCCGTAAACTTTTCTATTTTGTCACCCTATGGAAAAAAAACTCATTGTATACTCGGAGTTATAATTTCGTGGTACTGTTAGAAAATAAAAGAAATTAAAAGTTTGACTATAACGGTTTACTGACGTTTGGCAAAAAAAAACGTTCCGACCCTAATATGAAATAGTACTTCTGTACTTACATGTACTGTTATTGCTCCAGTACATTTGGTGTTTCTTTTCTGCCTGCAAATCCATCGTGTTTTTGTGCTTTTATAAACTCTATGTTTATAGAACTGCTATCCATTGTAAAGCAATACTATCCCGCCTTTCCTCTTGATGAAATGTAATTCTTCTTCCATTTTGTAAATCGTTAATAATTTTTATATTTGTATTTATTTCAATATTGACATGACACCATCATGCAAATGATACTCGTAGGTATGAGGCCTCTTTTCCATTACACGGTTGTTCAAACGTACGGTGTGTAAGCCGTACGGTTGAAAAAACGTGCTAGCTTGTACATGATACGGCAAAATCACCGCGCGAGACATTGGTAAGTACTGGCTAGTAGCGCTTTTTACTCGGGCTGTGTAGGACGTGCTGCGTCATGAATTTTCTTACGAAAAAAAAGATTATAGTTGCTTATTACATATATAGGAAAAAGAAAATAGAAAAAAAAGGGAAGTAAGGTTTTGGATACATCCGATTTTAGAAAAAAGGGCGCGTTTCATACACTTGTCAAGAATCAATTGAGAGAAGATGAAGACAAGTTTTACAATTATTTTAGAATACAGAAAACTACATTCGACAACTTGCTCCAAAAATTATCCCAGGAACTAAAACATCAAGATACTTTTATGCGAGAGAGTATATCGCCCGCAGAAAGATTGGCTGTAACTCTGAGGTAAGTAGGTACAAAATTAAATGACATATTTTAGTTTAAAATTGTTTATTGCACACAAACAAAATTATTACATGTAATTGAATTTTAATAATTATTAATTTAAGAACAAGTAAATCAAAAAATACACTACGCTGAAAATGCTACTCAAGTGCGGTACTAAAATCGAATTCGTCTTCAATAGAAACTTGAGAATCTGCCGAGATACTTTCCGCATTTACACTATGTACAGATAATTGTGATTCGGGTCGGTAGTGGATTGGCTCTAAACCAGAACCGTGTCCAAAATCATGAGAAGACGTCTGTGGACGACTTATTCCATAGCCCGATCTAGCAGCTGTAGAATATCCATATGTTGACGATTGCGCATTTGAGGATGCTGTACCACTTAAATATCCTTGATGGCCTTGATCCCATTGGTTTCTTGATGTAGGTATATACTGAGTACACTGTCTTTGTTGAATATTTTTAATTATTGAAATTACTTGAAACTGAAAGTCTATCATATTTTCATCACTGAACTTGTCAACTGTATCAGCGATTCCCATAAAAAAGTTCATACTACGGCTTTTCTTTTTCTCATCTCGTTCTGCTGAATCCATAAACTTCATAAACCTAATGTCAACTTCATTTTCATTACTGAGGCTAGAATCATGAACATGTTCAGTCATGTTAGAATCGGTCTTGCGATGCTCAACATTTTTTTTTAGGAACATCATTTCATCATAGAACATATATTTTCTTATTTTTTTTGCTGAAGAACCAGACTTACATTCATTAATTTTTTTGTCATATTTTATCCAGCTATCTTTCATATTGGTCCACTTCTTCATCACCATTTGCCCTGAAAATAAATAAATAATAATTATTAAATTCAAAATTTATAAAAACCCCCGACCTAAACTGAATCGACCCCGACCTAAAATGGGGTTTTAGTATTTGAACCGTTTTGTTTTATATTTCAGGTATCTAGCAACAGGAGATACCTTTACTGACCTATACTACAGCTATAGAATTGGAATAAAAACCATAAGTTGCATCGTACGTGAAGTATGCCACTACATTTGGTTAGAACTGTATAAAGAATATATGAAAATGCCATCTAAAGAAGACTGGCTACACATTGCAAGCAAATTTCAAGAATCTTCCAACTTCCCGCTGTGCTTAGGAGCGGTCGATGGAAAACACATCAGACTTATTAAGCCAATTGATAGTGGCTCGATGTTTTTAAATTACAAACATTTTTTTTCTATAGTTTTGATGGCAGTAGTAGATAGCGATTACAACTTTATATTTGTTGACGTTGGCGCCTACGGAAAGGAGTGTGATTCCAGTGTGTTTAAAGAGACCCCTTTTGGAAAAATTTAACAAACAACGGATTAAATCTACCCGATGCAACACGTTTGCCTGGAATTGACTACGATTTGCCATATGTGTTCGTTGCGGACGAAGCCTTTGCTTTGCATTATCACTTGCTTCGTCCATTTGGTGGTCATCAGCTTGATCAATTAAAACGTACATTTAACTACAGACTCACCAGAGCGCGAAGATTTGTTGAATGTGCGTTTGGCATTTTATCCAATAAATGGCGAATTTTTCACCGGCCAATGAATGTGTCCATCGATTTGGCAGTTGATATTGTGAAAACATGTTGTGTTTTGCAAAATTTTATACATAAGCAGGAAAACTTTCAGTTTCACAATGCGAGTGAAAATGAGTCCACCCTTGATTCAGAATCGGAACTAATCCAGTTACCTATCACGAATGCAGTTCGCGGAAGTTTGGCGGCTAATGAAGTTCGCAACAGATTTGCACAATATTTTGTATCTAACGAAGGTCGCCTCTCCTATCAAAACAACTATGCATAAGTAAAAAGTTAATAATTAAATATCTGTAACTTACCAAACTTGTTTTTCTCATCACCACTTAAATCTTCAAATGTGGGCTGGAAATGAATAAATATTTCTTTCCAGGGATCATATTTAAGCCGCTTATTTTTATAATCGTCGATGGTCTTATCCCATATTACAGGCCTTTCTTGAATCAACGTAATTAATAATTCTTGATTTATGTTCATTTTATAATAAAATCGCGAAACAGCGTATATAAGCGGTCACGAATCCGTGCGTACGTCCGGCACCGTCGACACACCCCGATAGACTGCCATACAACACTGGTGAAAATCACGCCGTGCGTAGACGCGGCGCGCCGAGGGGCAGTCACGGCGCACGCAGCCGCGGCGCCGTGCCTTGGCGCCACCGTGCATGTCGACAAGCTCATATAGTGATCCATACCACACTGACGACCGTGCCTACACGCGGCGAATTAACCGTAGATTTTCACAGCGAGAAACCGCTTTCAGTTTATATTTTTAACGCAAGTGCATTAATGGCCAGTATCTGATAACAGAAGTGGAGACATAAGTATTTACTCATCCTAATAGTCCCACTATTAGTTAACAGTGGAGACATGAGAACTTGCAAATCCTGTTGGACCCATTAGTGGAACATAACAGTGGAACGAACAGTCCGAAAGGCTATTTCCATGGAAATACAAAATGGAAATAGTGGGACTAACATTTTATAAAAATTATATCCCATTATTTCTATTGCGACAAAAAAAACGCAGAAGAATTTGTATATAGATTAAAACTAATTATAACGAATAGATTAAAATTAAAACATAACTTCCCGGTATTAAAAAAAATGATATTCTAACGATATTATATATTACTAGCTGTCGCGTGCGGCTCCGCCCGCGTAGTACCTACCTACTTCGTTCACGTCGCTCACGTTTGCTTATCCTTTCTGAGAATTTCAAACTCTCAGAAAGAATTTTTTTCCCCCGATTTTGAAACATTTTCCGTCACTACTCAGCTCCTATTGGTCGTAGCGTGATGTTATATAGCCGATAGCCTTCCTCGATAAATGGACTATCCAACACAAAAAGAATTTTTCAATTCGGACCAGTACCTCCGGAGATTAGCGCGTTCAAACAAACAAACAAACTCTTCAGCTTTATTATATTAGTATAGATTACTCTGTTCATAAGGTACTGGTAGGTGACGAAAATGAAAAGTTATTTGTTTTTTTTATCCGTGACATGATATGTCACAGGCGGATAAAAAAAACAAATCATCGAGCCGCTATAAGTGTCACCAGCAAAAAATTGTGCTATTATCAAAAAGTAAGTACTCCAAAATGTAAATACAACATAACTAAAACTAAATAACAATTCTATTGTTTTTTTATACACCGTTTTGTAAAAAGAGCTATATAATATCGTGTGACTGAGTTTGAATTTGCAAAAAAAAAATGTATAATCTACATAATGTGTGATTGAAGTGAAGACGGATTCGAGTGTCACTTTTGTTCGAGACTGTGTATCTAGGGTTTTTTGTATATCGATGGTTAATTTTAAGTAAATATTATTTTGTTGCAGTGGAAGATGAATACAGCCAGTCTATTTTAAGCAACTTTCCAAATGAGATACACAGCAACTCTGATAGTATTAAATATTTTATACGTTTACCAGATGGTCAATCACAGTTGAGGAGTACAAACTCCACGCCAGACATATATATATCAACTGGTACTCAAACAACTGCAAAATCAACTAAATCTATTTCTACTCAAACAAATCATCATGAAAGTGAACTCATCATTGATACGGGGAAAATGTTGGCTCGGAAGTATTGTAGCCTAGAAGATCAGGATAAATTTGTAAAAGCATACTTCAGAACCGTAACGTCTTTGATTGATTTAATAACTAAATAAGAACTAAATAAGAACTTCGGTACATATACCTTTTTTAGCTGAGGCAGTTGATGCGTGGAAGACCCTTACTTTGGATAAGCTTCCCAGCAATCTTTCAGCTCAGCGGCTATGGGACGAGCCGCTCTGCAGAGTAGTGCGTAACGATCTACTTAATACGACTACTAACTCTGCCGATCGCGCTCGTCTTTTAGCCGTTGCTGAATGGGAATCTGGCCTCTGGTTAAATGCTCTTCCATCTCCTGTCTTAGGAACCATGGTTGACAACATATCGTTTCGAGTTGCTGTTAGCCTCCGTCTAGGAGCTTTTAATTCAGTACCCCATCGCTGTTATTGTGGTAAGGTTGTTGATCAGCTTGCTCATCATGGTCTCTCTTGTTGCAGGAGTGCTGGTAGAATCCCGCGGCATGCCAGTCTAAACGACGTCATCCGTCGAGCTCTTGTAAGCGCGCGCGTATTCCTGCCGTTCTAGAACCGAACGGTTTATTTCGTAGTGATGGCAAGCGTCCTGACGGTATGACTCTCGTTCCTTGGAGGATGGGAAGGCCCTTAGTGTGGGATGCTACCTGTACCTTGGCGCCTTCTCATCTTTCATTCACTGGCATTAAAGTGGGTTCGGCCGCCACTTCTGCAGAGTGCCTCAAGCGGCGCAAATATGAAAGTCTCGGTGAGACTTACATTTTTGAGCCTTTTGGGGTCGAAACTCTAGGACCATGGGGCCCAAGTGCCTACAAATTGTATCGTGAGATATCAAGGCGTTTGGTCGAGTCATCTCACGATCCTAACGCTGGCCTTTACTTGGGTCAACGTATTAGCCTTGCAATCCAGCGTGGGAATGTGGCCAGTCTTTTGGGCACCTTTCCTCAGAACTGTGATCTCAATCAGATATTTTATTTATAGGTTAAAATATAATATCTGATTTTTTTTTTTTTTTTTTTATACTACCAAGGTGACAAACAAGCATACGGCCCGCCTGATGGTAAGCAGTTACCGTAGCCTATGGACGTTTGCAACACCAGGGGTGTCACTCACGCGTCGCCGACCCTTTAAAAACCTTATAACTCCTTTCTTGAAGAACCCCATGCTATAGTCTTTTGGGAAAACCTCGGCAGGGAGCTCATTCCACAGCCTAATCGTACGTGGTAAGAAATTCCTCTGGAATCTTGCGGTACGGCAAGTTTGAGGTGCAAGGATGTGAGGATGAATTCCCTGTCGGATGATTGTTTGTAAGTAGGTTAGGTTACTTTAATTTTAATAACTATTCATGTAAATATTTTATGAAATAAATGTTTTTATTTAGAACTAAACTATGGAATAAAATAAATAATTATAATTGATACAAAAGTGCCATTTTAGTTAAAAAATGACCTATTGATATTGTGCCATTAATCAAATTTAATTGTTCTTCAAGTATTATCATGTCTTTTTTTATTTGGTAAATTTCACGTTTTTTGGAATAATCTTCATTCAATACGGTGTCTTCATATAAAATATGAAGTACCTGCACTATGTTAGCATTAACAGGAACAAGTCTATTTAATTTCCGGTTCCATGACTCTACCGCATTGTTTGTGCGGTGGCGTTCTCCGAAAACGCACCAAACACTGCTAAAGTTATTTTTTAGCCAATAGTTCTCCATGTACGTCTTAAATTTTTTCTCAGGATCACTATCACCCATCTCTGTAACTATAAAATTCCAACCCTCTTCTATTTTATTTTCTGGCAGTAACGGCAGCCTACATGAAAGTTGTAATATCATTTTCAAGTTAATAAACTTGTTCATGCCTATCGATTTTGCTTTTTTTGTCAATGATTTTACGAAATGAAAATAACATCCATTAATAATAGCGTCGGGAAACCATTTTATAAATGCTGTTATTAAAGCCCGTTCAAAATCTAAATTTACCTTTCTTGGGTTCCAATCAGTTCTCTTTATCATCTTCAATAATATGTTGTATGTTTTACAGCTTTTACTGGATAAAAATGCATATATTACGGGCACCACTTTAGTTTGATTCATGTCACTTCCCAAATCTACATGAATTGTTAGTAATTGTTTGAATGGAGCAGGGCATGCGTTAAATGTACCATCCACAAAATAATTACCACTTTTCAATAGACCTCTATTTTCTTCTCTACAAAAAATTAAAATTCTTTCGCCGTCATTGTAGTCCGCAAGCAAAAAATTCCGGAACGGTAAAGGTACTTCAACATCTTGAACTCTCTTCGAACAGACTCGCGGCACGTTTAAAACTTTGTTTCGGTGTCTGTACAGTGAAGACTTCTTTTCACTATACTCTGGTAATGGTTTACCAAGTAAATGTACGCCTTGGTCCTTCAAAGAGATTATCGCGCTATTGAATGCTTTAGGAACACTTACTTTGCCTTGTGCAGCTTCTTCAAAGCATTTATTTATACTAACATTAATCGTAGATTGAATTTCATCCGGGACACAGCCAGTACTGTGACGAACTGATTTTTTAACTTCCTTAACCTTTAATAACATTAGGAACATTAATATAACGACCATTACATAAACGTAGCTAAAATTATTACTAAAATTCTAAAGCAACTACGTAAAGTACTGGCAACTTACTGGCGATACTGCTAGCGACCCTTGGCATTTAGTTTTATGGCGTTTGTTACATTTCCACAATGTATTATTATTTTTATAGACTATGTGTTTAGTATATTCATATCCCATATGCAATAATACAATACCCTTCCCACTTTTTATAAACTCCATGAATAAAATTATTCTAATAAATTATTATTACTACAAAATTATTCAGTCAACGAATCAATAACGCAATGATAATAATAATGACAGTTGTCACTCAATATGTTCAAAAGAGGTTTTATCTAAAGAGGAAATATGTAAATATAGTTTTCATGTGCAGGCCGTCATAAGAAGCCAATGCAGCGTTTTTTAATCGCTGAGCCGCGCTGTCCTCAATGGAAATAGTGGGAGACTCTGTCCCAGTATTTCCATTAATGGAAATACATAATGGAAATAGTGGGATACACCCGAATGATTTTCAACTTTGTCATAAGAATTTCTTGCCTGTCACTATTTTTTTTTAATCACGGGTTTTTTATATCATGTCCGGTACCATAAAGAAAGAGCTAAAACAATATTTTTTTAATTTTAAGCAAAGGTTTTCTAGATTTTTAATAAAATATGTATCATTTCTATTCACCCAACAACTGGGGTCAAAAGAAATGCATAAAGGGGTGCATCGAAAAACTGCTAGGGCTGCCAAAAATGAGTTATCTAACATGCAAAAATGTAAGGTCGTGTATTTAAAACTGTTTTAGTTTATATAGGTATATTATTTTATTAATATAAATTAAATTCAAAATTTGTCTATAGGTCAGGTTGTTATGTAAAATCATAAATAATTAATTGAGGATGTTTGTATTTTAATCGATTTTTATTTATACGAAACATTATCTTTTTCAATAAATCACACAAGATAGATAGGTACCTATTCCTTATAAGTATTTTAGTTGAATTAAATAAAATAATAAAATTAAAAACAATTATCTGAATTAAGTCGCTTATGCATACTCACTTATAAATAAACAATAAATCTTATAAACGTTAAAAAAAAACAAAATTCTAAATCTTCTGAACTTAATCATTATCATTTAAAGCATAAGACTTTGTAGTAAGTAAGAATAATCAATAGTACTAAGTAAGAATAATCAACATTCTTTAAAAAAAACATAATCATAAATCTTCTGAACTTAACAATTACCATAATAAAGTTATCATATCACAGACACAATTTTCACAGGCTTTGTAGAATTAGTACTACAAAGTAAAAAAAACAAAATTCTTAAAAACAAAACATACGTTATAAATCTTCTGACTTAATAATTATCATAACAATTAGCTTATTACCTATGGTCGAATTCCCTAAATTCGCCTGGGTTTTGACACTTTTTTTGACATATCTTCAAAATTTAAAGGCGATCAAAGTCACACTGTCAAAAAAACAAAATGACATAACTCCATCTATGGTTCAAATCATCTATGGTTCCAAATTTACTGCTGATTTGCCTATAAATGGGTTTTGAAAGTGATAGGCGAGATTAGGGTAATTTTCTTAAATTCGCCTGCATCATGTAAAAGTGTGAAAACGTTACATTTTATTTGAAATACTGCTTACTACATTTAGAGAAAGAATTATAGAAGGGACAGATGAATAAAAGTTTTAAATACACCGCTTTAAGGTAGATTTTTTTTTAAAAAACCTGTCATAGGCGAATTTAGTGTCCGTTTTGAAGCTTTTCTATACATTGGTTGGATTGTTGATAGGGCTGTCAATATTTTTATTAATATATCTAACTACAAAATAAATGGTGGTTAGCTGTTTCTAGGAAAATAAAACAATGTTTGTTACTTAGTTTCTTAATATGGCATAAAAATATAAAATACAAGGTACCTTACCTTTTAACTTAAAAAAATGTATTTAACTTGGAATCCAAGAAGGTAAGTATATTTTGCTCTTTTAAAAACCTAAAAGCTATGAGATCTTAAGTAATAATTAAAGAACACCAACTTTTGACTATCACCGATTTGGCTTAAAACATATTTTATAAAAATATCAAAAAACTAACAGAAGGTAACACATAATTAACATCAAAAATATTCATAAATCAAATCACATTATTAGTAAAGGGGTACCTATAGAAATTATAGGACTTAGCTTCTTCAGAGGTAATAATTTAATAGTAAGTAGGTAACATTGACATTTATCAAAGCAAACAAAAATGGTAAACATTTGTTTACTCAGAGTATGGCAATTATAAGAAGCATAAACATTTATCAAAAAACAAACAGAAAGAGATAGGTAACACCTAATTTAGTAACATTAGGTACACGTAAATCAGAAAGTTTAAAACCAATACACCTTTAAATATAATTACCTATACTCTTTCATAACAAATAAATTATGACAATTAGGCTTAGGCCTAATAAGAAACATAGATATTTATCAAAAAAACAAACAAAGATGGGTAACAAGTAGGTACTTAATTAATATTAACATTACTCGTAAATCAGTCTCAAAGCATTTCAGTCAAAGTATTACAAAAAAATAGTTTCTTATGAAAAATGCTATAAAATTATTGAATGTTGTAATAATTACTCAAATCAATACTAAATATGATTTGGCCCCTCCGAGAAATAGTCGGCTCAGGCAATACCTTTTTAATATCCTCTGAATGTTTCATAGTACAAATGTCGTCTACTTTTGGGTAAGTAAATACTGATCCTCTAGTTTTTGATTCCTTCACTTTTCTTACAAATTTTACCTCAGGCACATCATCTTTTATTGTTATTACTTTTCCAACAAAATGTTTTATGCTCTTTTTTGTCACAAATTTAGCCAAAACCCAAGAATCTATTTCTAGTTTACTATCAGGTTTTATAAAATATTCAATGTCAGATATTCCGTAGTTAATTAGTGGTTCAATATTCTCTTGTTCTTCTTGTTGGTAGTGTCTGGCAAAGTCATCCATAGTCTCATAGTCTGAACTATCTCCTTCAGATACATTCATTTCGATACTGGATTCACTATCAGACCAAATTTTTGTTTGTTTAATAAGTTTTTTATTTGGTTTTCTTTTAACGGCTTCTGTCTTAACTTTTTTAATTTCTTGTTTAATTTCTTCCGGGGCTTTTCTTTTATTAGCTACATTTCTTTCGTGAGACAATTCCATGTGTAAAGCAGATCGAGTTATTTTGACTCCTTTTTTTTTGAGATTAGAGTATCTTTTCTTACTTGGTAATTTGTTTTGAAACGGTTCTTTGATAGTGACATCCGAGGTAATAACAATTTTCGATTTTTTATTGGTTTGTAGGCATTCGGGTATTTCGTTAAAAAATATTTTGTTCGTTTGGTCGTTTTTAATTTCATTTAAATAAAGAACAGTTGGTGATTTTGAAGTAGACCCCTCAGTATCCTGCATGTAGGCATTTATGCATGAATTAAGGTAAAGGGAGAATTTGAAATCGGACTTGATGTGGTCTGCAGTAATATGTCACAGGTTGGCTGCTCGGTATTTAAATATTTTTTATATTTTGGTGGTTTTACTTTCCGTTGATTTAAAATATCTTTGAAGTCACCCGTAGAAACTGATTTTCCAGGTGGGACATTTAATTTTTTATTTCTTATTCTTTTAGTTGGATCCGCACTACGCATCTCCTTTAACCAATCCAAGAGTGCTGTGTCGATTGAATATAAAGCCGGGTTATCTATGCTTGGAAGTTTATTAATAACTTTTTCGGGGCAGTAAGGTGAAATTCCTGTAGCTTTAAATGCACTAATTATATTATGAGATTTTTCATTTAACTGCCCCATTAGTTTTTTTAATAGGTCGGGAAAATGTCCTTTATATATTGTAGATTCTCTGGGGTTTTTTATTTTGTAATCTAGAAGAATTGCCCTCCATAGTTTTTTTAAAGGCCCAAAATAGCACACGTCCAAGGGTTGGGTCAAATGTGAGGCATTTGGAGGTAAGAAAACGAAACGAATGTTGTGCTCTTCACAATGACTAACAATTTTGTGGTTTATATGGGACGCCAAATTATCTCCGATTACAATCTTCGTACCAGTCTTAGATTTTGCCCAAGGTAAAACAATAGTTGCAAACCAATCTTCAAATATAGTACTATCGAACCACCCTGACTTCGAACGGTTGTATCGGGCTCCTATCGGTCCGTTTACCGTCCACTGACTATATAAATGCTCAGCTTTGTAAACTACATATGGTGGAAGGCAATCCCCTCCTGCAGTAATGGCAAACATGATGGATATTGCCCCTTTAGTATAATTTACCACCCTTTCGGGGTATTTAACCCCTCTTCGGAATATACATTTCTGTGCCCCCGGGTTGTCCGCTAAATTGGTCTCATCGTAGTTCATTATGTTGTCTAATGGTACTCCTTCCAACGATCTCTCTAGATTTACGAAGTACTCCTTCATTTCTTCTGAAGATTTTTCCGCCCGGTTTCGTTTTATATTTTGTACCATTCTGAACGAAAAGTCCGATTTATGTCGCTTTATAAAACTGCGTGCCCACTTGCTTCCGGGTAATTTATTATCAAAAACGGAAAGCCTTCTATTGGCCTCCAAATATCTAAAAAAAGAAAATAAATTAAAATGGAAATTCTTGAAAAACTAGGTCTATGTTTTACTTTTATGTTTAGATTTTACAAAATTTTACGCATAATCAGGTAAATCTTTAGATAGGTTTGTTTTAAGCCTCACCTTTGTACCACGACTCGTAAATCTAGGAGGGTTAAAGGACTGCCATATTCTGCGGCTATTATAATGACTTTTTTTATATTGGCTTCCTCCTCGTCAGTAAGCCGAGTAGGACATCCTCTACGGCCGGGATGTTTATTATGTAGCTTGTCCAATAACGTACGACGAGGAATGCCAAAAGCTTTTTCAGCTTCATACGAAGACATTGTTTTGTTCCTCAATGCATCTACAGCTAATTCTAACATCTCACTTGAATGTTTGTGACATGACCTTTTTTTGGTGTTTGGCATGTTTGATAATTCTGCAATCAATTTGCAAACAAGCATGAATCCAGTAAAAACCAACAAATGAAAAATCGATCTCGGTGGGATTTGAACCCGCGTCCCTCCGTCTCCGTCGGAGTGCACTTTACTGCTGTGCTACGAAACCATATCTCCCCGACATCGAATAAGAGTGATAACTCTTATAATCGTCAAGGCGGCGATATACATAACATATATTATTATTATGAGTCCCGTTATTAAGAAAGTTAAAAAAGTCAGATTTATGTCCCGTTAAAAAAGAAAATTATGAATCTCCAGAATACTAGTTAGATAGGATTAGATTTTATGTTAAGACAAACAAACGAGCTCAAAGGCCAAAACTAATGATGGCTTAAATTACCATAACCTCCCCCCCCACAAATCAAGCAGAAAAGCTCTTGAAAAAATACATTCAAATCAACGAACACGTATAAAAATTTTCGTTACAATTTGATTTTATTTACACATCAGACAGACACACAGACGAAAGTAAAATAGTACGGATTCAATATATATATATATATATAAAATGTTTCTCTTACTTTGTTCGCTCGGTCAAACTACGTTAAAATTGACAACCCTAGGCCAGGCGAGTTTAGGCAACAAGATGGCTCCCAGATCCCCTCCATAACATTTATTTAAATTCCTCCTTTTATATGCATTCTAGACACAAAAGCCAGTGTCATATGAAACACGGATTGACAATAGATTACTATAAAATTATCAGTATCAGCTTACCTTATCTGTATCACTGCATAAAACTAAAGTTAAATCACCGACAAAAAAACACGTGTCTTCCCCGTTGTGAAAAAAGTGCACCGGTTACGAACAGCGTGAAGTTAGCTTCAATTTTCGCACAGAATCTTGCCATAGATAAAAAATACTACATAAATAGTCGTTTTATGCGGAGCCAGGTCTAAATTTGAACTGGCAATTTCAACCTATATGAAATTGGGCGAATATAGGGAACACAGGCGAGATTAGGGATTTTGACGTGTGTGTGTGTGTACTATGCCAAAATCCTTAAAAATAATCAAATTATAAATCTTTCCAACTTAACAATTATTATTACAAAGTTTTCACAAGTCGTCCTCTTCTAAAATTTTCATTATTTCGTCCCTGTTATTATAGTAATTATTTATACGCTTTTTCTTTGGCAGGTTAATGAGATCTTTTACAGCTACAGTCTTGCTCTTTTTTACGATAGGTAATCTGTATTTTTTGTTATACTGACCGTCATTCACTAATTCATTCGATAATATTGTTACTTTATTCTCCATAATAGTATTGTTATCAGCAGTTGTTCCAGTGCTGATCGTAACCTCGTCGCATACGCTGTCGAAAAAGAGAATGGGCAGACTTTTTATGTCCACATCATTAGGTATATTGCTCTCTAATCCTTGTAAGTTATCATTGTAATTTTCTGTTTCCGTGATATTTTTGTAAATTTGCTGTCCCATATTATTATCATTATTGTCATAATCCGTGATGTAATCGTAATGTTCTGGTCTTGTATTTCCCCAGTTTTCTTGATTGGTGTTGTTTTTGAATTCTTCTTTCCATTCTTTATTGTTATCTTCGTTGTCCTTCTTCTCCTTCTCTTCTTTTTTTCTTATATCCTGGACAGCTTTTCCTTGAGTCTCTTTGTTTTCTTCTTTTATTTCTTTTGTTTCCAAATATGTTTTAGTTTTTTTCCCAATCCCTTTACCTTTTCCTTTATAAGGTTCTATTTTATTAGGGTTATTTTCTTTTTCTTCGATTGGTTTTAGTTTCAAGTTTGTCATCATTTGTTTTTTAGCTTTTCCTTTATTTTTATTGTTTAAACCTGATGGACCACTGATACTTGTATCGTATTTTGGTTTTTTAATATTTGTCATACTGTTATCAACATCAGTTTCTGCATACTCTTCTGTTTCCTCGGAAGTGACACTTTTGCCTGGTAATACATTAAGTTTTCTCTTTCTTTTTGGCTCCACAATGTTCATTGAACCATACCTCATTTCTTCCTGTTTTTTTTAAATCCAGCTATGATATTCTTTGACGCATTTATTTCAAGTTCATCAATTAATAATTTTAATAGTTTTGGAAAGCAACCTTTTGGAATTGTGAGTAATTGTCGACCATCTGTCTTTTTCCATTTTAATAATAATTGCCTCCAGGCACGCTTCATTGGACGAAAAAATGCAACGTCCAATGGTTGCGTAAGATGAGTTGAGTTGGTTGGTAAAAACACAAAATCGATGTTGTGCGTTTTACATATTTGGATCAAGTCTGCTGATAAATGTGAAGACAAATTGTCTCCAATTAAGCACTTTCTGCCTGGTAAATCCTTAAAATAAGGGATCACCATATTTTGCACCCAGTCTTCAAAAGTGGTTCCATCAAACCAACCAGATGTCGACCTATTATAGCGAGTACCCTCTGGTCCATGTTGGACCCAAGAATCATATAAATGGGTTGCTTTGTAGACCACATATGGTGGTAACATTTTGCCATCTGCAGTACCAGCCATCATAATAGACACGGAAGCCTTAGTATGGTTTAGAACCCTTTCAGGGTACTTGCATCCCCGCTTGACTAGTACTTTTTTTCGCCCACGGTCGTCCGTCAAATTAGTTTCGTCGTAATTCAAGATGTTAGAAGCAGGTACTCCATTTAATGACTTTTCAAGTTCTATGAAATATTCTTTAATCGTATCTGGAGATACTTTAGCTCTCACACGCTTAATGTTTTCACAAACTCTTTGAGAAATCTCATTTTTGTGTCTTAAAAGGAAGCTCTGTACAAAATCCGGTCCTGGAAAATTATTTTTAAATCTTTTATGGATAATACCTATCTTATCAAGATACATTTTTACTATATACCTGAGATCCAAAGTATCTAAGGCAGCGTTCCCACTACGTATCTGCCGGAAACCGGACACCGGACAGAGTGTTCACATTACATCGGATCCCGGAAGAAATTCAGACAGTCAAGTACTTACCTCAGTTGAATTTGGACCTGCGCGCACAATGGACGACGAAATTGTTGTGGTATCTTAATAGAAGGCAAAATAAAAGAAAACATTGGGTACACCCTATTTTACGGGAAAGATTTTCACTTGGAACATTTGAAACATTAATGGGTGAACTTAGAAGAGACGAATCAAAGTTCTTCAATTATTTTCGAATGACAGCAACCACTTTTGACGATTTACTGAGACGACTAGACATAAGAGTACGTGATACAAGTTTCAGAGAATGTATTTGCCCAGAACAAAGATTAGCCATATGTCTAAGGTAAGATTATTTTATGCACTAGATTGCGTAATAATAGTTTTGACGTAGGTACCTACTTAAGACTGAATGAATGAATGAATGTTTGCTATGTATGTTTGTTTGATGAATGTGAATGTGAATATATATAATGTGTGTGTGTGGGAGGGTGTATGTATTTGATAATCATTATGAATAAAAAATGCAAATAACTTATTTAAGTATTTATTTGTACTGAAACTTAAATCCCTTCAAAATCTAAGTAATCTGAGTCTTGGGAATGTATGGAATGATTACTAGATGCTGATGGCGAAGCTGGAATCGGATTCGATGTCTGAGATGAAGTTGATGGTATAGACGTTGTTGCCTGTTGATTGCTACTATTATATTGCGTAGAGTATCCAAGGTGGTGTTGATCTTGCGTAGGTGTTGCCTGTTGATTGACGCTATTATGTGTGTAGTATCCAGAATACTGATCTGGTCCGGTCATCTGATTATATGAATCACGCCAATGTCCGTAATTTGGTCTCTCATAATTCCTACTTTTAATTTTTTGCAACATTGTCATGACGCTAGCTTGAAATTCTAAAGTCTCTTCGATAGTTAAAGTGTTCAAGATTGGTATAATGCCTTTGAAGAAAGACAGATGATGGTTTTCCTTTTCTGGGTTTATTCTAGAGTCCAAAAACTTTACCATCCTGTCATTTACCTCTTTATTATCAATTTTTCTTTTATCTTTAATTAAAGGTGAACGAAAATCTGATTCCATGCCTACTTCAGTCTCGGTTCTTGCTTTTTTTGAAACTGACTCATGTGGTGGTCGAGGTTCGGAGACTTTTTTCAAAAACATTAATTGCTCGTGATATAAATAATTTCGTGTCTTTTTGGCCGAAGATCCAGATTTAGACTCATCTTTTTGTTTCTTTACTGTCTTAAGCCACGAATCTCGTATATTATTCCATTTAGTTGAAACCTGTTTTCCTGAAATCAATAAAAAAATATCATAAAACAATACAATTTGTTTCTTGGTGACGTATAAAGTAATAATGTATTAACAACATTTTTTTTTCAGATATTTAGGATGTTCATTCAAAGAAATACATTATTCATACAGAGTAGGCGTTTCGACAATAAGTAAACTAATAAAAGAAATGACCCACGTCATTTGGGAAAACCTAAAGACAGATTTTCTTAAGCTGCCTGATACTGAGAGAGAATGGGAGGACATCGCTTCAGGATTCGAAAGAAAAGCCAACTTTCCTCACTGTCTTGGAGAAGTAGATGGCAAGCATATCAGAATTTTGAAACCAGCCAAGAGTGGTTCTATGTTCTTTAATTACAAGGAGTATTATTCTTTTGTATTAATGGCAGTTGTCGATTCAGAGTACCGATTTATTTTTATTAGTGTGGGCTCATATGGCAAGGAATGCGATTCTACAATATTAAAGGATAGTACATTTTGGCAAAAGATCAATGATGGTACTTTAAATGTACCAAAACCTAGACCGCTTCATGAAAATTTGCACGAAGAATTACCGTTTATACTTGTTGGCGATGAAGGCTTTGCCTTAACACCTAATCTCCTACGTCCATATGGAGGTACACATTTGAATACTGATAAAAAGATTTTTAACTATAGACTAAGTCGAGCAAGAAGGTATGTTGAGTGCGCTTTTGGTATTCTGGCAAATAAGTGGCGAATAATCCATCGAGCTATAGATCTGAACGTAGACACAGCTATTCAAGTAATTAAAGCTTGTACAGTCTTACATAATTTTGTAAGAGAAAAAGATGGTATAAATTTTGAAAGTTACCAAAATATAGAACATGGACAAGAACAAGAAACGACAACCATGAATCGGAATGTGTCGAGTCGAGGTGGCCCTAATGCCAACGCTATACGGACATTATTTACTAATTATTTTGTTTCGGATATTGGTTCCGTTCCGTGGCAGGCAGCAGCAATAAAATAAATTGTACAAAAACTAAAAGTTTTCAGAAACTCATATGTATGTCACATTTGATTTAATTAAAGTTTAAACAAAAATACTGGCGTGTAAATTAGTCGATAAATTTGTAACTCAGTCACATCACTATTAACTAAAACTCTGGTACATAAACTGTCAAGTGCTAAAATAAGATTATAAATATTTAAAATTATTGTAAACAGAACAAGCTGAAAATAAAACACACATATTATTTCACGTTTAGATTGTAAACAGTTTTAAACTACTTACATTGTTATATTCATTATCTACTGAAAGGCATAAATACAGAGGTCGATATTTTCCAATGGAAAGATATATTTTGGGTATTTTCCAATAAAACACGCATTCTACTCTTGCAGCCTGAAGCTACAGAAGCCATAATATCTATGCATTGATAATAATCAATGCATTTACATTTTATCAATAAAACATTAAAAACTCACCGTACTGTTTTCTTTCTTTTTCATCCAGCTCATCGAAGTTTGTTTTCAGTATTAAACATACTTCACGCCATGCTGCTAACTTTAAGTTTTTGTCTTTATAGACGTCTTCGGTCTTATCCCACAGAACAGGTCTCTCTTGGACAAGCGTAATTAAAGTTTCTGCTTGAATATCCATGCTAAACGTCTACTTTTACCAGAAAATGCGAGCCGAATGACGTGAGTGGAACACGGGCGGCGCGAGGGGAGCACGAGCGGGGCGAGCGGGGGACAGATACCGGCACAAACTCGTTCACATTACTCCGGGTCCGGTCGTTCTACCGGCAATTCGTAGTGACAAAACGCTCGGTAAAAATGCCGGGCTCGGCAAAAATGCCGGACCCGGGATAATGTGAATAGCTTCATATAAATTGTACTGCCACTAGCCCTTCCGGCAAATTTACCGGCGCGGCAGATCTGCCGGTCCGGCGTAATGGGAACCTGGCCTAAGGGATAACCCCATTCTGCACATTTGTTTATGTTTTCTATTAAAAACATTTCAGCTTCGTCGGATAAAGCTCTTTGGCCTCCATGTTGCTTCATATCCCGGGTACTGTGACGATACAATACCGATTTGTGAATACCGTATCTTTTTGCAACTACATCTAATTTAACATTTCGAAAAGATGCATACTCTTCCACAGCTTTTTTAATTATTTCTAAGTTATATTTTTTATACCTTTTTTTGGTAGGATCCGGTTTATAAACCCGCGGCATGATTCCTACGGCGGTATGTACCTGTAAGTGAAAGTTATCACTTTAAAAATATGATTTATTTATCGATCACTAAATCTACAACTGTAATCTGATCTAAATAATACGCACTTACAATAAATTAATTCAGAAACTATGAAAGTAGGTAGTTATTAAGGATTTGACAACCCTATTCACTTATCTCTATTGACCCCTCATCAGTTGCTATTCACACATTAAGCGTTTCTATTATTCCCTACTAGGTTGCCATTAAACCCATACTACAGTTCTATTCACCCTTAAATAGATTCTATTGACCCCTTTTATACAATAAATTTACACATACTGTGATTTTAAAAAAAATTTTGAACTTTAATAACAAATTCTCACTTACCTACCTTCACTGTATTTTTATAATGTATCGTACACCTGATGACGTGAACACTTTAAATAACACAATTGACAAGTTTTTCAGGCCTAAAAATAAGAGTTTCGGCAGTTGAAAAAAACACGTTCACAGAACAGATACAGTTTAAAAATACTTATGACAATCTTGACGGTTAAAAATTGTTGCCAACACGAAGAAAAAATATTGCCATGTTAAAATTTAAAATTGTACCAATTTTCGTCAACGCAATATAATACAATTTTAATGTTGAAAACTTTCCTGATATTTTTTCTATTCACCCCGCAATTTCTATACACCCCGTTTTACGGTATTCTTATTGGCGGAGTAGACTCTTATATAAAAATTCCCCGTGAATCGACTTGTTACCGATGTGTATATCAGGTTGACGGGTGTGCGTCATTAAACACGTCCTGCTCCCCGGCAACCCCATTGTTTATTTTCCTGTTTATAAATTATGAATACAGTTGTACGACATGTGACAGTCTTTGTACCGTCAAACGGGGTGAATAGGAATGATTTTTATCTTTAATTGTGGGTAATTATTTCCCTATATCTTTTACTGCCTAGTTGTGTTACAAGACTAGTTGTTTCCTTTGACTTTACTTGGTTTTACATGAACAATTGAGGCCGTCAGCGCAAAAGTGGCCTAAGCTCAGCATAGTTAGTATGGAGATAATGAGGTTTGAATTTTCATGAATTTAAAATTGAATACATGAGTCGTATAGGATCAAAGGTGGCAATCTGACGTTTGGACAAATTGTGGTAAATTGAAAAAAACTGTTTTTATTGCTAGGAGAAAGGCTTAGTTACTTATTTTAGTGTATATTTATTAACAGACATAATAAATGGACGTAGTTATGCTACAGTGTTCCAATCCACACGCAGGTCGAACTGAGTAAATTGCGTTTTTGTAATTTTGTGGTACGCTTTTTTTTGGTAGCGAGTACAACTAAGTAGGTAGTATGTATTACATCAACTAAATAAATAAACATTATTTTATTATATACTTGTCATTAAAATGTATTAATATTTCTCATACAAATGATGAACAAAATGCACTTGGAACGTTTTTGAAAAAAGGCTTTTTGTATGGAAGTAGCTTATAGCTTAATTTGCAAAAACGATCCAATATCTGAAAATTGGTATATTTTGGGTAGTTAATATATATTTTTTCTAAAACATAAGTATAACAACGAAACAACATTATTAAAAAAATATTTATTAAGAAATAGCATGTTTCAAAGCATGGAAAATCATCACAATTTATTCATCATCCAGATCGAAATCCAGCTCCTTACCAAATCCATCGGCATCGTCAATGGCGTCATTAGACGCTTTCAATGTTTTATAAAAACTAAGGCAATCTGCTGGAATAAACTTGTATACAGATCGTAAATCAGCCAATTTAGCTGGAGCAATGGGTTTCCCGTTAGGCCATAACTGTTTCAGATCAGATCTATGTATGGTCGAAATCTCTCCTTTTGTCGTTTTTTTAATGTTTAGTTCATTATAATCCTCATCAAGGGACGTTTTCATAAAAATAGAATATAATTTAGCTTTTTCAATCTTTATCTCCTTTGCCAGCAGCCAGTTTAGTTTACTTTTATCTGTGAATTTCTTACGATTTACTATGTTTTTCTCAATATCTTCAGTGCTATAAAAGTCCTTTTTGTCCATTCTATACACTTGAAATGGTTTTTTTTTTCTAGCATTTTTCATAATTTCTATATATTCGTCAGCTGTATAAACACGTTGTTGCTTTTTAAGCGCTGTTTCAATTTTTGAAAAATCGGTATCGTTAGGTAAAAAACTATGCCCTGACTCAAGATACCGAAAAGTTATCGTTTTTAATGTAGAATGGAAGTCTAAGATAACCTTTAACATTAAAACAATTTTTATGTTTCGGTTCTGTCCACCGCAACAATCACTCCATAGTATGAGATGTTCTATAGTAGGAGGTAGTTTGTTTTCAATATATTTGGCAAGGCATAATTCTACTTCCTGAGCGCCTCTTCCGGCTTCACCTTCCACCCAAACATAACAGTGCCCTACATCATCTGATGCTGAATGTATACCGCTATTATATAGCCAAAGCTGACGTTTATAAAAAATTACGTTTGTCGGTATACGAGGCAAGGGCAAAGTTTTTTCGAGATCAAATGATAAGCATTCTATGTTTGGGGTATTTTGTGCAGTTTCAAAGTCGCATTTCATCTGTTCCCTCATTTTTTGTGCCTTCTCTAAGTGTAACGATTTCTCAGCCTCTACTTTTGTTTTTTCTGATCCACTAGTGTTTTGTAATTGCACCGCAAACAAATCACACTTATTGCATGTGTCTTTTTTTAACGGTTTACACCTCAAATTAAAATTAGTCAAGAAAATTTTCTTTACAGTTTCAAGAGAGGCACATTTCAACTCGGTGCCAAATTTTTCAACAAAAAGTTTCTTGTAAATATCATAAAGTTTCGATATTGTCATGCCAGGCTCTAAATATTGGATCTCATTGTTATTCTCCCTACGATAATGCGATTCATATTTAGGTAATTTTGAAATAACTTCCTTAATAAAGTTTAAGTTCTGTTCAGTCAATTTATTCCAGCTTTTGCCTTTCATGCCTCGACAGTCATTTATTTCATTAATACGAATCTTGTATAATGCTATGGTAACTTTGTGTGTTGTAATTTGTTGAGTGTGCAGGAACATATCGCGACAGACTTTGACATCGTTTAATTTATAGGTGCGATGAAATTGTTTAGGCTTTTTTTTGTTAACAGGGACAGAAGTCATGGTGTAGCTCCGTTTTTTTGGTTCCTCTGTGACACATGACTTAATGTACATTAACTGAGAATTGTAAGATCCAAGAGTTACATAAGTCTCAAATATTTGTTTTCGATCTTCCAACGAAATTGCACTGGCACATATCTTAAGACATTTGCATTGATAATCCTGAAATACTTTTGGTTCAATTTTTTTCTGTGAGCGTACAGTAGTATATGATAAATTATTATACTTTTTAAACTTCCTTTCCGAATTGGATTCAGGATGCTTACGTTTGCTGCCTTTTTTCGGTCTTCCAGCCTGGGAACTAGATGTTATTATTACTTGATCATTGCTTTCATTAATGTTTTCTTCATTTGAGCTGTCAAGTTCCTTTTCAGGTGAAAAGTTTCCTATTTTCTGAACTTCAATGATAGGACTTAAAACTTCACCATGCTTATCTAAGATAGTTTTTTGAGGAGTAGGTAAATTAGTTTCATCTTCATCTTGTGTTATAGACACTATGTCTGTGATGTCATGTCTTGTATAATTTTCTACATTCATAGTTGTTGAATTCAATACCTTTTAAATGCTGAATTCTTCACTAATGTTTACGAAGCTCTCAATGTGTTCATCTCTGGTGTTGTTATTGGTTTTAGTGTTATTGTCGTCGCCACTAACATTTGATTCACAGTCTGTTTCAGAGTCCGTTAAATTACGAATCTCAAAGTTTGGATCAGCAACACTATCATCACTATTTTCAATATAGTCGGGTGAATCATTATCAAGACACATTCCTGGTTCCTGGTTCAAGTTTCAGGAGACATACATGGAAGAGGCGATGCATCCTGTTCTACATTATTGAGAGCTGTTGTAATTTCTGGAGTCATACATGGGATAAACGATGAATTTGGTTCTAAAGTAATCGTAGTTAATTCTGTACTATTCATAGAAGTTACATCAGCAAGAGTGAGTGGCAGTGGTGTATCTGGAGTGCATCCATCTGAAACTATATAATTTCAATTTAATAGGTACTTAAACAACTGCATTATAGTAAAACACCGACCAAGTGCGAGTCAGACTCGCGCACGCAAGGTTCCGTACCATAATGCCAAGCCCTTACGAATATCGACCAAATAACAAGTTAAAAATCATGTTTGTTGTTTGAGAGCCCCCCCAAATATGTATTTTATTAACCCTTAACCAGGCTAAAGAGAACTACACAACTTACATAACTTTCAACTATTGATTCTATATACTATTATAATTGTTATGGCATACAAACAAAGAAAATTGGAAAATGACTTGGAAAATTAAAGGAAAAACACGTGGGACAACATATTCCCATTGTCTGGAAAGAAATTAAAAAAAAAATGTGCGACTACTTAATATTTGAACATAATTTTCTTGGATTTTTTTCTTGTTAGGTTAATAATTGACTCAAAATGCAGGGGGTACTTCGCTGAGATAGGGTGGGGTATTATAAATATATGATGCACTGTGAAATGAAAGTGGTTTTATTTTGAGTACTATTTTACTTTCAAATATAAATATAAAAAAAGTAATGAAAGTGTTTTTGATAAACATTCATCTATCAACATTGTTGTTCTGAGGTTTGGTGAAAATGTATCATGCAGGCCTTTGTACACACAAAGGGAGACCTTACATATTTGGCACGTGTACTTCGAACGGGTATCCTCCTGTCTCGTACTACAGAATCTGCACCTCTTTCTAGTGGTCATGGGTTCCAAGTAATGCTGCCCTTTGTAACCCAGTCTTAATTCATCTGGGACGCCAAACACTCCTCCTTTTTTATTTTTCCAAATTATTGGGTTGTCTTTTTGAATATTTATGTACTCAGACTTTAATTTTCTGGCCAAACGCAAACGAAAATCTCGATGTATGTTTTTCCTTGTTTCATTTTCATGTTGATATATAATGGCGCAGCCACACATGCCGCCGGGTTTCAGACCGCCTTGCCGCTGAATGCAGGCCACCGGCTTTACCGGCGGTTGCCGGCGGCCTGCAGATTTTTTAGGCTGGCAACTGCAAATGTCAGACGTCAAAAGTTTTGCTCCTGCTATTTATTATAATTTAATTTAGTTTTTAATAGTTTTATATGTAAATATTAAGTTATAAAAAGTACAATTTATACGAAAAAGTTATAAAAGTTGTGTCAGAACAATATATAACACTACAGTACAATATATAAAACTTTGACAAAACACGCGGCTAACTTGCAGTGTCAACGGACGAAATTCGAACGGATAACTCATTAAACCTGGGGAGTATACGTTTTTAATTAACATTATTAAACACTTCACAATACAAGAATACCATGTACAACATTGTATGAGTTTCATCTCATGACATGACATGACAATGCCTATGTAAAAGCAATATCTTAGACAACTCATACTACACCCACATGTAACATCACATTAATACTTCACAATCAATTAATCCTTGAAGATTTATGTACATCAAGTATTCTGTAACTTACTTGATATCCTACTATCAGTAAATAATAGTTTTCACTTGAGAGTTTGTCATATTTTATAAGAAATTTATAGAATTAATTATACCATATAACTAGCAACCTAACATATTAATAACTCTTTTTTATCAACTAATAACTACAAAATTATTTTCTTTTTTTTATTTTCAACCCACTTTGCTTAAAATTTTAAATCTAAATTTAAAATATCACTGTTTCTGCCCCTTTTCCTTTTCTTTTTTTATTTTCTTTTGCTTAGCTGTTTTCTATAACATTTCAGGTGCTGGATCTTTACAAATCCTTGGATCATGTCAGCTCACATCATGACCCGCAAGGCTATGGCCAAGGATACTGAGAAGAAATTGAGAATAGCACTACTTGAGCTGAAAAAATGTCAAGAAGACAACGCTCAATTGTTGAAGGAACGCAGCGACTGTGAGGAGGAAGTGAACAAAGTGAATGATAAGGTGTCTGAGCTGAAGGGTCAACTGTCTGCATTACACTTACAAAATATGGACTACCAGGAGCAGCTGTACAGAATGCAGGAAGAAGTGAAATCCTTCGATAGCTGTCATGAGGAGTATACAAGGTTGCTGGGCCACAATACCGAGTTGGAGACGGGCCTGAATACAGCGCATAAGGTTATTATTTCACTGCAAGAAAGAATAGAGGCACTCAACGGTACTGCGACTCAGAACCTATGCTCGGAACTTCTTGGGGATAAAGTTAGGTCATTAAATAGGTTACATTTAAATTATAAATCAATGTTTAATATTATTAGTAATAAGAAATCTAAGAGGTATATGAAAATGAATAGATTAATTAGGAAACTACAATCTAATCTTGATAGGTCATACAAACTTAATAGCCTGCGTAATATAAACTCAGAGTTAATTAAGGAGCGTAGGTCATTTCTGTCAGAGCTTGAGGTTTGTCATGAACAAATAGATGCTAGTAGGTTACTATATGAACAACACATATGTGAGCTTAACACACAAATTTCTGATTTACAAGCCCACTTGACAAAAATAAGTCTCCAACATGAGAAAGAGACATATGAGTACATTCTCAAATATGACGAGATAGCCAGAGTTGGTAGAGAAAACATTGACCGTGTTATCTCACTAACTAACAACATCCATTGCTCTATGTGCTCATCATCAACACCTGATACCAACACAATATTGGCTTGTCAATCAGAATTGCCCAACATGCAACATGGGGTTCAGTTCATAAGTAATAGCTCTCCTGATGTTTCTCCTACATCAAATAAAATTGATTCATTAGATAAACAATCTTTAAATTTGTCTTGTAGGAAAAATGTTGTAATTTTCTGTGATCAATTAGGACTAGGTTTAGGTAGTTTAATGTATAATCATACCGAGTGGCCTATTACAAATTATTGTTCACCAGGAATTAATTTTAGTACCTTAGTCAATAATTTACAGAACACTAGCTTAGATTCACACTCCACAGTTGTCATATTGTATGGAGACTGCTTATCAGTCACTAAACGGGATATATTAAACTTAACTGAAGTTATGGTAGCGCTTCATAATAGGGTAGGATGTCAATTTATTATTTGTGCCTTACCATATTCGTATGCACTAACAGAGCAACAGAATAGGCACATAGATAAGCTTAACTTATTGATCTACAACTGTACATGTCGCTATAGCGACTTCATTTTATTTTTTGACACTAATATATTTATTAGTAATAACTTTTTTTTAACAAAAGATACTATGTATCTTTCTATTTTTTACAAGCGACAGATTGCTAAGTTATTAGCATATAATTTATTTAGGGACTCAGGTACTCATAGGGTATTGCAGGATTTAGTAGAGCATAGTAGTAGTATCACTACTAATAGGATTACTGACACATCTGTTAGTTTAAACTAATAGATGTGACAATGGATAGGCAGACATTTAGTTTAGTTCATCAGAACATTCAGGGCTTATCCGGCAAGGAGCTAGAGATAGATTTATTTTTGAAAGAACACAATGTACAAATATTGTGTCTTACTGAACATTGGGTAAAAAACAATGAATTATTATTCAATAACGAATATTATTCCGTAGTAAGTGCGTTCGTAAGAAAGAAGGCTATACATGGTGGCTCTCTAATATATGTATGTAATAATATTAATTGTAAGGAACGTAAAGACATAGCGGATCTTTCTATCGAGCGCACTGTTGAATTGTCCTGCGTGGAGCTTCAACAACATGTTGTGGTGTGTGTATATAGACCACCACAGAGTGATTTCAGCCTATTTGAAACTGTCATGGAAGATGTATTAAAACGTATATGCTATGGTAAAAAGCAGGTAATAGTATGTGGAGATTTTAACGTTAACTTGCTCGAGCAGTCACAAAACTGTACTAGATTGATTAGTTTATTTAAGTCTTTTAATTTAAATAATTTATTTTTAGAACCAACAAGAATTACCTCTCATTCTGCCACATGTTTAGATAACATATTCTGCAACTGTGAGTACTTAAATAAGATCATTTTAAGTGACTTAACTTCAGATCATTGCGGGCAAAAGGCTGAATTTCCTTTAGGTACAACTGCTAAAGTGAATAAGATCACATGTAGGCCAATGACCTCTGTTCGCCTAAAACATTTTAATGAGAATATTGCCGCTAGGGTCACTAATATTGATCTAAGCCAGGAAAATCCCGACGACCTATACGAGTCATTATTTAATATCATTCAATCAGAATTTAACTCAATATTTAAACTTAAAACGATTTGCACCAATACTAAACTCAAATTTTGCGACTGGGCAACATCTGGAATATACAAAAGTAGAGATAAATTATATGAACTTTATGGTATGAAACAATGTAATTTTAATCCAGCTTTTATTCAATATGTTAGAAATTATTCTAAAACTTTTAAAAGGACATGTGCAGCTGCCAAGTCCTTGTATTTAAGTAACAAAATTAAGGAGTCCGACAATAAAGTTAGAACTACTTGGAACATTATTAATAGTGAGACTGGTCGGGCTAAGATACGGGATAACAATTTTGAATTAAATATAAATGATAATGTTATCTCAAACAGTACAGACGTAGCTGAAACGTTTAATAACTTTTTTATTGACATACCAGTAAAAACTACTAGCGCCTTAGATTCATGTCCAGTCAAAGCTGAAACCTTGGTTAGGCGGAGTGTGAAAGAGTGTGACGTCCTATTTAGTTTTCAATATATAAACCCCAATGACATAATGAAAGTGTTTAAGTCGCTCAATTCAAAAAAAACTGCTGACTTATGGGGAATTTCTGTTAAGTTAGTACAAAATATTATTTTTAATATAGCTCCACATCTAGCTGCAATTTTTAATAGATGCGTTGATGCAGGTGTGTTTCCCAATTTAATGAAGCACAGCAAGGTGATACCATTATTTAAAAACGGATCTAAAAGCGACCCTAGTAATTTTAGACCTATATCGATATTGCCGTCACTTAGCAAAATTTTTGAGAAAATAATACTGCAGCAATTAGAGAGTCACTTCAATTATAATAATCTATTACACAATGAGCAATATGGTTTCACAAAGGGTCGCTCTACTATAGACGCAGGTGTTACACTATTAAAGCATATATTTAACGCCTGGGAAAATTCGATGGATGCGATTGGTGTCTTCTGCGATCTGTCAAAAGCATTTGACTGCGTTGAACACAATACGCTTCTGCGAAAGCTTAGCCATTACGGCATTAGGGACGATGCACTTAATCTTATTGCCGCCTACCTTAGTGAGAGAGTGCAATTCGTTAATATAAATGGAAATAGGTCTTCGGGATTACCTGTAGCAATGGGCGTCCCCCAAGGCTCAATTCTAGGGCCTTTTCTCTTTCTAGTTTACATAAATGATTTGCCTTTCTTTGTACAGGATTTCTGCGACATAGTGCTATTTGCAGATGACACCTCTCTAATATTTAAAGTAGACCGTAAAGAAACCAACTTTGATGCTGTAAATGGTTCGCTCGCGGAAGTCCTGGACTGGTTTACTACGAACAATTTATTGCTGAATTCTAAGAAAACTAAATGCATTAAATTTACAATGCCAAACGTAAGAGGTACTAGCACAAATCTTATCATTAATAATGAAACACTTTCGCTTGTTGAGTCAACAGTTTTCTTGGGATTAACTTTAGATCGTAAACTACAGTGGGGCGCCCAAATATCGTGTCTCGCGGGAAAACTCAGTTCTGCTGCTTTCGCTGTTAGTAAGGTTAGGCAACTTACTGATGTCGAAACCGCAAGGCTTGTTTATTTTAGTTATTTTCACAGCGTCATGTCCTATGGCATATTGCTATGGGGTAAGGCTGCTGACATTGAAACCATATTCATTATTCAGAAGCGAGCTATACGCTCAATTTACAATTTAGGTTCACGTGTTTCCCTGAGAGAACGATTCAAAGAAATAGGTATTCTAACAGTTGCATCTCAATATATATTTGCAAATATAATGTTCATTAAACAAAATATACATCTTTATTCGAAAAACAGCGATATTCATGCAATTAATACTAGAAATAAACACAAGTTAGTTGGTACGTATCATCGTTTACACAAAGTCCATAACTCGTTTGCGGGGCTCGGGGTACGTTTTTATAACAAACTGCCCAATGAAATAATCAATTTACCTTTACAGAAATTTAAACAAACTGTCAAGAGTCATTTTTTAGGAAAGGGATACTATACTATTAATGAATTCTTAAGCGATAAAACGTCATGGGGAAAAGTTGCTAATTGATTGTAGGATTAATATTGTAATTATTAAATTTAAGTGATCATTGTCAATAGAGGTGTTTCGTGATCTTACTATTTTGTTTCTTTTATTGATTTCATGTCAACCTTGGCATGATTCTCTTTCAAATTTAAAATATAGTTTATGTAATTTCACTTAGTGTACAATGTGATCACCTTATGCTTTTATATGTACAAAAAGAGACGATGCCTCATTACCATACTGATAGATACTAAATTGTGATTGTGATACGTTGTTTACTTTAATCTCTTAATTTTAAATTTCTTTTTTTTGGTATGGTGTGTTGGTTTCGAACCTTTTTGGTACCCTCTTCAAATTGTAACTCATACGAAATTGTAAATATTATACCTTGGCGATTAAAAAGAGTAGCCAGAGTTTCTTGCCAATTCTTCTCTAGGCCCTACCCATGTCAGCGAATTGGCCGTAGGAAAAAATATGCTGACTTTTGTTTATTTTGACGTTCATAAGTATCATGTATTTGATCTAAATGAATAAATGACTTTGAGTTTGAGTTTGAGATGCGGTTGCAATTTTCGCAGTAGTGTTGTGACTTTCGTCGAAGTTAGTCGTGTACGTAGGATTGAAAGATGTTGGACTATGATATAGTTGCGTGTATCGCAAGTGTAGTGTTGTATGTTATTATTCGTAAAAAGAACCGCAAAATCAAACGAAGATATTGGGTCAGACCAAGTCTACGAAATAGGCCTAATGTGTCCCTGATACTTGAAGATTTTAGAAAGGATGACATAAACCGAAGAAATATTCGTTCGAAATTTAACACTTTTCTAACGATCTCTAGTGAAGAATTTGAAATATTACTGAATTTAACTGGACCCATGATATCAAAAACTGACACCCGCTGGAGAAATGCTGTGTCAGCTTCCGATCGACTAGCAATTACTTTGAGATACCTGGCTACAGGAGACTCTTATTTTTCACTCGGTACGCTGTTTAAAGTGTCTCCACAAGTTATTTCTTTAATAATTCCAGATGTTTGTCAAGCGTTGGTATCTACATTATCCAATTATTTAAGGGTAAGTACAAATATCCGTAACACATTAGGTAGTTAGAAACTGAACCTTCCTAAGTAACATATCTATTCCTAGTCGAATTATAATATCTATGATTTTATACTGTACCTGGAACTTCACACACATTTTACATACATATAACTAGAACTACACACACAAATATCACAAACAATTTTATTTTACAGATTCCAAATACACAGGAAGAATGGCTATCAGTGGCTCGGAGTTTCATGCAGAAATGGAATGTACCTAATTGCGTAGGTGCCCTCGATGGGAAACATATACGTATTTCATGTCCAATTAATAGCGGTTCTGAGTTTTTTAATTATAAGTCATATTTCAGTATTGTTTTGCTAGCTTTAATCGATGCCAATTATAACTTTTTATACGTGGACATTGGATGTCAGGGCAGAATATCTGATGGTGGAGTTCTACGCAATTCAACTTTATTTGATATGATACGAGATGGAACTTTAAGTCTGCCACAAGCGATTCCATTACAAGGGAGAAATACACCTGTACCTTTTTATTTCATCGGTGATGATGCTTTCCCCATCTCACAGAATATAATAAAACCATTTTCTGGATATCATGCAAAAGGATCACCTGAGAGGGTTTTTAATTATAGAATTAGTCGCGGGCGCATGGTTGTAGAAGACGCGTTTGGCATTTTATCTAATAAATTCAGAATTTTACATTCACGCATTGGCTTACAAAATGAGAAAGCAAAACTTGTCGTGATGGCTTGTGTGCATCTGCATAATTTTATGAAGAGAAATGAAAGAACAAGAAAAATATTCCGCAGATCGCTCTAAATGTAGAACCAAGTGTAATTAGAAATGAGCTAAAATGTTATTTTCTATCGGAACAAGGTCAGCTTCCTTGGCAATATCAATTATAATGTTTTAAAGAAATAAAATATGATTATTCAAATAATTGTTTTATTTAGGAATCAGAAACATTTCTCAACACTTCTATAACACTATTTTCGGTTAAATTATTTTCCAAGACTTGTAACAGACTGTCACTTGTGTTGACATCTGGGCTATTTTGCATTTCATAGTCTGATTGAACAGAGTAAGAGCGCGAAGTTGAGGGCGATGGTGACATTGTTTACGTTGTAGGTTGGCCTGTGAAGTATCCTGGACGAACATTTTGATAACGAAGAGGCTGAGTAGTATTATTGGTATCAAAATTCATCGGACCCATTCTCATTTCTGCTTCATAGACAATATTCTGGATTTGATGTTGTACTGTACACATCGTGTAATGATCCATCTTCCTCAACTTGCTACTTACGAGTATATAGTCTGCAAATATAGCAGCATCATCGCGTTGCCTTGCATTAGATGTAATCTCCCTCAGTAATTGGAAAGCTTCATCAACTTCAGGATCTCCCTCTATGTTTCGCTTTCGTGACCTCCTTGTCGAAGGTAGCGTAGTCTGGGGAGTGATATTAACTTGAGAAGACTGAAAATAAAAAGGAAATCTTATAAATAATTGCAAACAAGCTTTAACATTATGTTTTGAAATATCCAATCAGTATGTAAATATTTAATAAAAACCGGCCAAGTGCGAGTTGGACTCGCCCACGAAGGGTTCCGTACCATTATCTATGAAAAATGAACGTATCTATTACTTACAACTAGCCAAAATACAAACATTTTTCGGCAACAAAAAATAACTTTGTTTTTCATACAAATATATGTAGGATCAGGAGTGCCGAGAGGCCTATCGTCAGAGTTATCCATTTTAAATGAAGAAAAACAAGATACGATGAAATAATAATGTTTTATTACACGAAATAATTAAAATAATAATAACAATTAAGGACAAAATCACAATAAGTGCAATTGTTATAAGACTAGCTAACTAATAATAAACTGAGGTATGTATATGGTGGGTTTTTATAGTGCAAAGTCACCACAACTCACAAAATGGCGCGTAGCCGTTTATCCAACAATGAATCGAACAGACTCTGAGAGTCACAGTTCGTATAATGGCGTATAGCCATCCAATTAGTATCGAACAGACTCTGGGGAGTCACAGTTCGTATAATGGCGAGTAGCCATCCAATGAATATCGAACAGACTCAGTGAGTCACAGTTCGTATAGCGGCGGAGCCGCCCAGTATGTATGCGAACAGACCAAGTAAATTGGTCACAGTTCGTACAGTAGCACAGAGCTACCCAGTTAGGTGCAAAGTGTATCGGCGGGAACCGCAGCAATACAGCTATGCAGAATATACAGCCAAGCTGTACCAAGTAAACCGACAGTTTTGTCGGGAGCCGAAGCTCTTATGAGTCAGTCCGAAGAGAGACTGCCGATCTAGGGCAATGTATGGGCTTTTATAGCAAGATTTCCCTCCCGACAACTCTGTCCATTGGCACCCGGAAATGTGCGCCAAGCGTTTACTGTTTGGAAAATCATTTAAATTATCTCATTCTAATAAGTTACACAGTGTAAAACACATTTGTTAGTTTTTAAATATCACTAACATAATTATGGTACATTAACATTCTCAATTACTTACTTAAATCTAATGTCTGATAATTTAAAGAAATGAAATGGTACGATAAGAAAATGGCGACAAAATGGCGTACCCAATGTTTACATATTTTGTACAGGACCAGCAATACTTTTATTACAATAAGTGCCCAGACGGAGTTCGTAGATACTTAATAAATCATGTTTTGAATTATAAGACATTAATTGATACAAAATAATAGGAATTATTAATATTCCTACTATTATTATTAATAGGAAAATCAAATGAAAATAATTTCTGCTAAAAATAACCACAGATTATTAATAGCCATAGATATTCTTAGAAAACAAACTCCGACATATATAATAATAAAATAACAAAGTTATAATTTGCGATTTCACACGTTTATTGTATGGGGACCCCCTTCATATTTTTTCATTTTTATTTTTAGTATTTGTTGTTATAGCGGCAACGGAAATACATCATTTGTGAAAATTTCAGCTTTCTAGCTATCACGGTTTATGAGATACAGCCTGGAGACAGACAGACGGACAGACAGACAGACAGTGGAGGCTTAGTAATAGGGTCCCGTTTTACCCTTTGGGTACGGAACCCTAAAAACCAAGCTTATAAACATTACATGTATACAGTCACCATTGATGACGCCTATACCTACACTCTTGATGAGCGCTTATTCCCGAATACTTCGCTTTCGGTGAGCGTTTTGCCGACTGCATAAGGTAGATACTGCATACGAGAGTATGCTCGTCCGCTCTCCGTGGTATTATATATTGTTACCGGGTTGTAGGTAGTAGGTATCTAATATTAATACACGAGAAAAAATCTTTGTACCCCTATTTACGAAAATATTACTTAATGAAATATGTATTTTAAATTAATTATGGTCGAATTTCGATCAATAGGCGACCAACTAGTCTACTTGATTATAAAAATTTGATGGGTACTTACAATAGGTGCGTGGCTGTTCAGAGTCGGTACCGGTGCATTCTTGTCACTAAGAAATGATAACGCCTTATAAGCAAACCATTTCGGCAATTGAACATCTTCCCGTCCAGATCCACTCCTTTTAGATTCTTCATATTTGCGTTTTTCTCCAAAATAATGGCTGGATAAATTCTTCAGTTTTCTCTCAATTTTTGATGATGCTATGTTGAACACAGAAGCAATATCCCTAATAGCATCATTTCTTTTGTTGCGATTTTCAAGAATCGCAACAAAAGAAATCCATATGCCTTGGGTTCCACAATGGTTCATTTTCTTGATACTTTTCTATTAATAAAAGTATTGCACTATCATCCCAGTTAAATTCTGTCATTTCGTTATTTACTTCTATGAAATTATACGACAACACTACCACTCCGTATCGAAGCCGCAAGCAAACTGCCGCCGGCAACCAAAAGCCGCGCGTGCCGCGGCTGAGATGCGGCATGGCCGGCCATGCCGCCGGCCGTGCCGCCGGGCATGTGTGGATGCGCCATGATATAAGCATTTATTACAGCACACTCAAATAAAAACTAAAACAATCTTGGCCATGTTTTTTTGGATCTGCGTCCAATGGAGTATGAGCTACGGTAATGATCAAAATGTTTCTCCACCATTAACTCCACCTATGTTTCGGGTGTAATCAGCAATAGCAGATGGGCAATACATTTTCTTTTTTTCGCCATTCTTTTGTCTTCTTTCTATTAGTTCTATTTTTCTAGGGTTTACGGCTGTTGTAAGGACGGTCACGTCTTTAGTATCTTTCCACTTAACTACCCCAACGGGGCGACAGTATCTTTATGATTTTGTGGTAAATGAGTAGTAATATCGCAAACGTGTATATTCTCTAATATTTTTTTAAATCTTTTACAAGGCATTGTTCCAGATATTTCCTGATTATTGTAAAATGGGTCTGAATGCCAGTATAATTCGATTTCTGATTGTGGGGTAATTCCCATAAGAATCACTATAGCCAAGAATGCCTTAATTTCATTACTGTCTACATCCTTCCAAAACTGGCTGCCTTTTAAGCTCGCATACTTGTTGGTGTTTTCGACAATGATCTGAAATAATTCATCAGGGAACATATCCATAAAATGGTCAAATGGGGTACCTCTGTTGTCGTGTTTTGTAGTAGGTTGTAACTGTCTACTAAAATCACGATCTTCAAAGTAACCTACTTTTGTACGCCACTTTCTTTGCTTCGCTTGTAATTCAGCATAATAATAATAATAATAATAATAATGTTTTTATTTCTCCACAAAGGTAGTTACAATTTTACTTACAGCTAAGTGATAGGATGTTTACATAGATCCTTTGTGAGAGCTGGTGTCTGAAGTAGGTTTTGTACAAAACCTGTATTACAGATCACCAGGCTCTCTGCCACCTCGGAATAGACTAGCGTATGATGGTTAGATAACTACATCGAAGAGAAGACAATTTAATAAAGATTAAGATATATTAAATAATGCGGTATAATATCTAATACCGTATTATTTGTGTGGATGTGTTTGTATGTGCGTGTGTGTGTGTGCGTGTGTGTGTGTGTATGTATGTATGTTTGTGTGGTTGAGTGTGCGTTTGTGTATGTGTGTGGGTGAGTGGATGAGTGTGCATGTGTGTGCGCGTGCGCGTTGTGTGCAATGTGAATTTAATCCTTATGGGGTTAGTAAATTTTCCGTGTTTTTGTAATCTTGTTCAAGCAGCCAGTTGGTAACTATAGTTTTACATTCCGTCCTAGATTTTGGGTATATATTTAGTATTTTATTTAGTTTGTTATAAACGAGTCCACCAAGATAGCAAAAGCTCCCGCGCGCTGCGAGAGTGGTAAAGGAGCCAGTGGAACAGACATTGTGTTTTCTTCGTTTGTCAGCTAGTTTAAGTGGGTCATATGGAGTAAGTGAATGGATTTTTAGTGTTATACTTAAAATAAACTGCTGTCGGACTGTCATTATTCTGCAGGTAGAGTAAAGATCGGTAGTCGGATATAGGAATGGGAGATGCCATCCAACTTTCAAAATTGAGCGTTGCGCCCGTTCTAATTTCAAAAGTGAGGTTTTAGTAGCACCACCCCAGGAGATGATACAGTAGGATGTTATTGATTGACATAGAGCTTGGTATACTAGTTTTATGACTGATTTGTCTGCAATGTGACGCAGATTTTTAAAAATGTATATTAGTTTGCGTAGTCTGGATGATAGTAAATCGATATGATGGTGGAACTTTAATCTGTAGTCAATTTGAACGCCAAGGTATTTAATGCAGTCTGTGTTGGTGAGATTAGGACAAAGGCATGGTGGGCCCTTAAGTTTGCAGCTGTGGGCTCTGATATTAAAAGAACCAGATGGGGGCTGGCCTGGGCTGGTTGGAGAAAAGGTAATATATTTTGTTTTTTCTATATTTAATGTTAGCGAATTTTTAGCTAGCCATGTAGAGATTAGATCAAAGCCCGACTGTGCATGACCGAAAGTGTCAAACCAGGTTTTTCCATAAAAAATGAGGGCAGTATCATCGGCGTAGGTGAATATGTCTCCATTTTGAAGACAGTAATTGCAGAGGTCATTTATAAATATCAGAAAGAGAGTAGGGCCGATGATACTACCCTGCGGGACTCCGTAAGAAATACAGAGCTCATCGCTGACCCAGTCATTGATCTTAACACACTGCCGCCGACCCGTTAAGTAACTATGGAAGAGGGCTAATTGAGTGCCCCTGATGCCAATGTATTCGAGTTTTTTGAGAAGAGTGGGGACAGAAACCGTATCAAACGCCTTAGCTAGGTCCAAGAAAATGCCAATTACTTTATTTTTATCGTCTAATTTAGTCACAACCTTATTTGTTAGATCCAAGACTGCGTCATTAGTAGAAATGCCTGACCGAAACCCGTATTGATTAGAAGATAAAATATGATGTGAATTAAGATAGTTAACGAGTCTTTTATTCAATATTTTCTCCAAAATTTTTGATAAAGTTGGAAGAATCGAGATAGGTCTGTAGTTGTCCACACGGCTCCTGTCTCTACTCTTGTAGATAGGGTGAACAATGGCTACTTTATACGCATCAGGGAATACTCCAGTATCAATGGCTAGGTTTGAAAGGAATGTAATAGGGGGAACCAGTATATTCTTAAATCTTTTCAGGAATGAACCAGAAATACCGTCAGAACCCGTGGAGCAGTCAGATCGCAAGCTCATTACTAATAATTCAATTTCAGCTTCATCAGTGGGACTAAGGAAAAAAGTATTTGTATAGGGTGAATCGTGTTTTGGAGGGGTTTTTTCCTTGTTCTTGTTACCAGTCTCTATTACCTCTGCTAGTGTTCTACCAATGTTCACAAAGAATTTGTTAGCATCATTGACTGATGATAAAGGGTCTATAGGGGATAATATATCGGTTGCGGATGTTTTTTGTTTTTTTGTATAAGTAATAGTTTTCACAGCATCCCAAAGCTTTTTAGTGTCTTTTTCCGCGGATTTTAAGAGAGATTTTTCATAATTATTCTTGGCTTTTCTAAGTATGTTCACACAATGATTTCTGTACCTTTTATATGTAGTTTTTATTATTTCATTAGTGGGCGACTTTTTATGTTTAATATGTAATTGGTCTCGGTTTCTCATACATTTTAGTAGTCCAGCGGTCATCCAAGGTTTTGTAAGCCGTTTTCTATTTGACACTGGTTTTAATATGTAATTAGCGACAAGACAACGGTTAAGGGATCCAACAAAGTAATTGGTAGCTTCGTTTACACATTCAAGGTTGTACATTGTAGTAAAATCGAGATTCTTTAGGTATAAGTTGGCTCACAAAGTTGATCATCGTCGGAAGCTAAGGAAATGGCCATCTCTTCTTGCTCAACCATAACCTCAGGAGTTTGCTCACAATCTCCCAGACTCTGAGACACACTATCTCTGTTGGTATGTGGAAACTTAGATTTCGGCAGATGTTGTGATGAAGTTGTCGCGGTGTTATACGAAAATGTAAAAAAATAAAATGTAAATCGTCCTGGCACCTGGTAGCGTAGGTGAAAGCTGGGAAGGACCGAAAACAGCATTGTGCAGATGTACCGGTGTCTGCAAAAACTGGGATGTGCTGGCCACAGGTTCTGGTGTGTCGTGTGCTGGTGGACGCTGAGACATAGTTGAAAGCTGGGAATGGCCAGAAACAGCATTGTCCAGATGTGCCGGTGTATGCAAAAACTGGGATGTACTGGCCACAGGTTCTGGTGTGTCGTGTACTGGTGGACGCTGAGACAAGCAATTTTTGCATGTGCATATAAAAGTAGGTAGTGTGCGCTTTGGTAGACACTTAGATGAAGCTTCTGTGTTGCCCTGTGATGGACCTAGCATTGCATCAGCAAGTGAAGATTTCGATAAAAGATGTGATTTATATTTATTGTCGACATGCAGAACCTCCTGGTCTGAATTTGACAAATAGTGGTCATTTTCTTGTAACAGTTGTGCTTGTGCAGGACTACCCTCAAGTATATGCAACAAATCGTCATTCGAAATACCTTGCATGTTGTCTAAAGCAGTGTCCATAACTTGAGAATAGCAATCCTTAAGACTCGCCTCGCAATCGTCATCCTCGCTACTATCTTCCGACGACTGCCAATATTGGAGGATGTTCTCAATTTCGTGGTCTTTAACGGTTTTCTAAAATAATAAAATCATAATCAGGCAAAGGTAGCATAACCCAACAAACAAAAACGTCATATAAGTCTTGATTTATACGACATAAAGTTAGATAGCAGTCTTATAATGATAGTGACATGACTACTAGGTCCTTTAGACGTCTTTAATTTAACTTATTAGTCGTGCGACGAATATGTCATAATAAGCTGGTCTTAGCAACGTTGGTAAGACTAAAGTAAACGACGTTATATTACAGTCTTAGCTAAAACGTTTGTACGACAACGCAATAGTCATACTAACGTTATAGTCCATTAAACGTTTTGAACTGACCAAATTAGGTCTTTGAAAAACCTTTATATGACATTTATATAATGTAGCAGTTGTATATACGTTTTCACAGTGACGTTTGTATAACGATCACTATCCTGTTTTACAGCGGTCAATTGGAGACTCTTAAATGACTTGGTTGTTTATTTAATACTCAAATATAACCTATATATTACATGATGTCCGTTTAATGTCATGACATGACTTTATTCAAAGTTGTAGTCGCATTTAAGTCAGGTTTTGACTTTAAAATATCTAGGCCGCCATATTTACGGAACGTTTGATTACATTTACTACGAAAAATGGAAGCAAAAATTTCGTGGAGAAGACTTAAACGTAGTGGAACATTCAAAAGGAAAGTAAATCGAGATTTCCTTTTATTAAAAAGTACAACGCCAACAACCGTGGCATTAATAACAAATGTTGAAGAAGAAAAGTGTACAACACATGAACAACAAAAAGGTTCAGTATCAATATTTATTTTATTTCTATAAAAATATTGTATGATATTTTCCGATATGGAATTCATTATTTATCAGTAAATGTTGTGTTGATCGATACGTCTTTAATCAGTAAGTAATTTTTTTTTCACAAAATGATTAATCTATACGGGTTGTAAAAAAAATTGCCAGTAGAACTTATTTGGGGAAAGATGTTCAGTTTCTTGGGAAGGTTCATCCCTGAAAGTTATGCCAGCAAATTTTTTAGCATCCTATACAATTATGAAAATGAATTTTTCTTTACAGTTGACGTTGGTCAAAGTGTTTCTAGTGAGTCGGCTATGGTAACAAATGGTAAGATTATTTTCGTAACGTATTACCTACCAGTGTATTAATTCTTATTAGTGTACGACCCGTCAAGGTGTGAAAGTACCCATCAAAACAATTAACTTTCCCTTAGAAACATCGGTCGAATTGTAAAAAAAAAATGGTTGAAGGCCAATTTTTTTTTCATATTTCGACCCATGTTTCATGGAAAAGTTATTTGTTTTAATTCCATACCTTGACGGGTCGTGTACTGTTAAAATTAAACTCTATATTCATAGGTGTTTCGCAATATTTGTAAAACTATTTGTTTTGGTATTTTATTTAACATAATTATTATCTTTAAAAATTAAATTTATACCTACTTACTTAGTTTTTGATTTTCAGGCGACTATAATAGCGATCATTCAGAGTTGTCAAGCACAAGAGAATCAATAATTTAATCTTCTGATACAGAAAATGACAAAGACAATACGTTTCGAGAGGATTTGAAAAAATGGGCTCTTGAATTTAACATTTCTCATCATGCCCTCAAAAGTTTAAGCGGACTC
This sequence comes from Trisateles emortualis, assembly GCA_947095525.1. Classification (NCBI taxonomy): domain Eukaryota; kingdom Metazoa; phylum Arthropoda; class Insecta; order Lepidoptera; family Erebidae; genus Trisateles; species Trisateles emortualis. The sequence continues at coordinate 1,865,782 of OX352756.1, forward strand.
GTGAACAGAAGACTTCCGAACATTGTTCCTAACGATCCTAGCACTCTTCTCAGAACAAATGACATCAATTTATTATTTTTTTCAGTAGGCACTGGTAAATATTGGCATAATGGCTTAACGTTGCAATTAAAAGAGACATTAGAACATATTGATGACGTTCCAAATACAATCTCATTGGTTTTTAACATAGATGGTCTCCCTCTTTATAAAAGTTCACAACATCAAGTATGGCCTATACTTTGTCAAATTTATGAAAAAAGACATTTCTCACCAATTGTTATTGGTATTTATGAAGGAACAGGAAAACCAAGCGACCTAGAAGCTTACTTTTCACATCTTGTGGCGGAGTTGAAGAATCTTCTTTTCTTCAACTTAATACAAAGAAAGGCCTTAAAAAAATCTGCACTATTCAAATTAAGTGTTTTATTTGCGATTCTCCAGCTAGAGCTTTAATCAAAGGTAACCAGCTCATTAGAAATGCATTTAATGAGATAATCGTTTCATTGTTATTTAACAATAAAAAAAATTGTTTCAGGAGTTTGTAATTTTAATGGGAAACATGGATGTTTAAAATGTACAGTAGTTGGAGAGTACTCGCAAATATCCCACACTGTTGTTTTTTCTAGGATTGATTGTCCAAAACGAAATGATGCTGATTTCAGATCAAAAAATATGGAAATCATTATAAGTATGATTCTCCTCTACTTCAGTTGGAATCAATGGATATGATTGAAGATATACCTGTAGGTAATTCTTTACATTTAATAGACTTAGGTATAACAAAAAGACTGCTTATGGGTTGGCGAGATGGCAATTTTGGAAACAAAAATTTAACGAAGTTGTGCTCCAGAAATATATGTAAAATATCTGAATTCTTACTTTCTTGCAAATTGCCATCGGAAATTCATAGATCTATTAGATCTTTGGAAGTCCTGGCATATTGGAAAGCTTCTGAATTCCACACATTTCTAATGTACCTTGGCTTCATTATTCTCAAGGATGTATTGTGTTTTGAAGTATACTACCACTTTTTAACTTTTTTTTTGCGCCATTACTGTATGTTCCAATGCGAAACATTTTACGTACCTTAGACTTGCAGAAGAAATGTTAAAGTACTTTATTACAATATATGCGAAGATTTATGGAAAAGAATATTTGACTAGTAATGTACATAATCTTTGTCACCTTATAGACGAAGTAAAAAGATTTGGTATTTTGCAAAACTTCAATGCTTACCCGTTTGAAAATAAACTTTTTAGCATTAAAAAAATGGTAAGACAGGGAAACAAACCTTTAAGCCAAATTGCAAAAAGACTTATAGAGCAAAGACATTTAGAATTGCAAAACTGTGACTACCAAAATACACCAACCTATCCGTTTTATAGTACTAAAAGAAATAAGAACGGTATTGTGTCAATTATCCATTTAAAAAAAAATATTTTGTCAACTGAAAGTCACAATAAATGGTTTCTAAGTACAGAAAATAAAGTCATTGAAATTTTGTCTATAAATAAAGATGGTAGAAATATACAGATCAATGGGAATAGCTTGAATAATTGCACTGATGCATTTGAAGCTCCAATGAAATCTTCACTTCTTGGTATTACCATTAAAACGAAATCTACGTATCTTATAAAGAATATCAAATGTAAAATTGTTGGCATTCCTCATAATGAGCGTGTATATTTTGTACCTCTTATCCATACTTTGTATAGGATTTATTTTAAATAAAAAAATTAAATTTATTTATTTATTTATTTATTAAACTTCATGCACATAGGTACATAGGCGGACTTAATGCTATAAGCATTCTCTACCAGTCAACCTTGAGTGGTGCAGAGATAATTGAAGTAGGTGCAGTAAATGAAGTAGTTTTAACTGAAATTGTTTAACTAAATTAAATAAAAAAAAATTAACAACAAATACATAAAATATATAAATGAAATAAAATTATACTAATATATATGTTAATAAATAATATATATGATATATACATATATATGAATACAATACATAGTTAACGAGATAATTCCAACAAATTTTCAAAGAGGAGAGCCTTAACTTTCAGTTTAAATACAAAGCGGTTAGTGGACATCCTGATTTCAAGAGGCAGCTTATTCCAGAGAAGAACCGCCGGGATCACAAAAGAGGAATGGATAAATTCAGTTCTATGGGAGTGACAAGTAAGGAGAAGGTTATTCGACGAGCGAAGGTTTTTATCGTGAATAGAGCATAGAAATTGAAAGTATGAAATTAAATAGGTAGGGGGAGTAGGAGAGTTAAGAATAGCATAGAGAGTGGTGAGAGCACGCAAGCTACGGCGTTGACGAATGGGTAACCATTTTAATTCAGAACGAAACGTAGACACATGGTCATACTTACGAAGATTAAAAATGAATCGAATGCAGTTATTGAGAAGACGGTCATATTTGTAGAGAAGATCTGCATTCAGGTCGTAATAGCACACATCACCATAGTCAATTATGGGAAAGATTTATTTAATTTATTTATTTATTTATTTTTACCACATACAACTATTATCACAGGGTAACCTAATACAATAGTGTAGTTACAAACTATATACATATAAACTTAACATTAAAAACTAAACTTAATTAAGGTCTGCACAAGCATTGTCTTGGTCCTATAAGGGAGAAAGTTTTTCAGACGATAAAAGGCACGAAGTATTCCAGTAACTCTCTGGCTCACATCCTAATCCACATCTGGCTCGCAACCTGAGCCTGCCAATTGAGAGTGGAATCTACAAACAAGCCAAGATCCTTAACGACAGAACTATAGGGTATAATAAGATTATTATAGAGAGGTGGCAGAGTTCCAATGTTCAATCTTGCCAGCATACGGTGACTACCTAGTATAATAGATTGACATTTACCTGGGTTTACCGATAAGCCAAACCTGTTAGACCAGATCTTAATAGTTTCAAGATCGCTATTTAAATTAGATATGGCTAACGTCACATCCGCTGTGCTAGCTTGTGAGTACAACTGCAAGTCGTCAGCATAAAGATGATACGCGCACTGAAGATTTGGTGTTAAGAGATTAATAAAAACTGAAAATAGCAACGGGGAAAGAATGCCGCCTTGAGGAACACCAGAGCTAAGTTCACACCAACTTGATGACGTGTCATCGAAGCGAACTGACTGCTGGCGACCCTGAAGATATGTCGAGAACCAATCCAGTACATCAGGCGAGATTTTAAAATGGGAGAGGATGGACAGAAGGATATGGTGACTGACGGTATTGAAGGCATTCGAAAAGTCTACCAAAGCCAACACTGTGACTTTGGAGTTTTCCATGCCCTCCCTAATATCGCCAGTCACCTTTAGGAGAGCAGAAGCGGTACTGTGTCCAGGTCGAAAGCCGGATTGCAGAGGACTTAAGATATTATTGCGAAACACAAACTGAGATAACTGCTTGTGAACGCAAGCCTCAAGGATTTTAGAAAGAAAAGGAAGTATGGAGATAGGTCTAAAATGTTCAGGGAGGGTAGGATTGGGAATCTTAGGGAGGGGTATGACAAAAGCTTAACGCCACAAGGAAGGAAAGGTGCTACTGTAAAGAGAGAAATTAATAATATGGAATAATACAGGTAAAAGATAATCAAGGATTGGCAGAATCATACGACGGCTAATGCCATCGTACCCAACCGCATTAGACTTGATAGATATAATTATCTTTTTGATCTCGCCCGCTGTAACTGGAGAAAATATAAAAGGATCAATGTTAGGGGAAGATAAACCAGCTATGTAGTCCACAGTATGACATCTGGTTTGGTGATCAAGGTGGGAAGAAGTGGAGAAATGACGGTTGATGTCATCCAAACCAATTGTAAACTGCGAATCTGCATTTCGCTGTTTGCCAATACCTAGAGTCCCGAGGAACTTCCAGATATTGGCAGGAGATGAGGAATTTATATTGTCCAAGATATGGCGGCGTTTAGCGTTACGTACCATCTGATTACACCGATTCCTTGCAGTTTTGAAAAGGGACCAGTTATCGTCTGAACGCTCCCTTCTAAACTTACGAAATGCCCTATCCCTGCGCCTCATAGCCATCTGGATGCCTCTAGACATCCACGGGGCAGGAGGGCGTTTTAATTTGACTTTCCTGATGGGGGCATGTTTGTCATATAGACTGATGACGACACTGTTAAAGATGTCGACCTTTTCATCCACAGTAGTAGCCGCCACCAGGGAATCCCAATTAGTCTCTGAAGCATCCTTACAGAGCATCTCGGTATTTATTCGCCCAAAACATCGCATGTGCAGAACCTTAGGGTGGGATTTGGGTGGTTTTAGGTTGTAGGAAAGGAATATTAGGTCGTGGTGAGAAAAGCCGGGAGCTGGATTTTGGCCATGAGAGTGAACCAAGGAAGGGGCAGAGGTAAGGATTAAGTCTAGCCAAGTATCAAGCCCTTCAATATTGTGGTGAGTGGCATCTAAGGGCAAGACATGAAGGCTGGTAGACTTAATGATGTGAAGGAGTTTATGGGAACGAGGGGAGTTATGAGCAAGGAGGTCGGTGTTGAAATCGCCCATGATGATATGATGTGCGTATTCTGACCCTAAAGATTCCAGAATCGATTCGAGACTGGAGAAGTAATCAACAGAAGGGGGACAATAGACAACCCCTAATACTGCCTTGACTCCTTTGACAGAAAGTTCAAGAAAAATATATTCAGCAGAAGCAGTCGAACTAGATGGAGAAGAAAATAAAATTTTATAGGAGAAGGAGCTGCGGAGATAAATAGCCACACCACCCCCCCTCCTATCAATCCTATCATTTCTGATAAGAATGAAGCCAGGAAGGGGGTAAGTAGTGGACAGAAGATGAGGTTTCAGCCAAGTCTCTGAAATCAGGATGGCATGCACGTTAGCATCACTGAAAGTATCAAACAAATCACTATAATGACTTGGAATACTTTGCGCATTTATGTGGCAGACGTTCAACAAACAATTAGAGGGTTGGTTGAAAGTTCGCCGCACAAAGCCACCAAGGGTCTCTGTTATAGAAGAAAAACTGTCATCAATGAAGGAATTTGTGGAATCTAAAGCTGAGTGAAAAGAATCATCATCAGATAACATAAACTTAAATAAATATAAATAAGATAATTATAAATAAATTACGTATACGTACACTTATTTGTTGCAGTGATTCTATTTCTGCACCACCCGCCAGCAGACACACACATAAAAAAACAATTAAAACTTAACATATAAAATACAAAATAACATAACGCGACACTAAACAAAACTAATTATAAACACTATTGTGTTTCCGAACGCAACTATAATAATTTACTTTATGACAAAAATATTGGCAGTGACAGCTGTCAAAAAAAATAAATAGCTCTGTGTTATTGTCTATTGAAGTAACAATAATAAATAATTATGGAGGTAGAAGATATAAAAGAAATATAGACTATTTTAGATGATAAACAAACAACAGAGCAGAAGAAGAAGAGAAGAAAAGTTCAATAGTCACGCATATTACAATATAAGAGAGGAAAACATACAAGAGAATAGAAAACAACATAACAGAGGTTACAAAGGACACTATTTACGAGTGCTTTTACTATTAGTGCTCAGTCCAGACGTACTGTTACAGTTTCCTTTATTCCCTAATTTACTTACATCGACACTCTAATAGCTTAGTCAGCATTTATCCTACAGTAGTGTCGATCCTCTAGTGCAGTTGCATCTCTCCTACCTCAGTCCGATTCTATCATCCGCGAGACACGGTTGCCCTTACTATTTTTACTCATTGTGTTTTGTGATTAATTAATCTTTTAATAAAAGTTGGTGAACTTTTAAATTAGTTTTTTTTAAAAACGTCCTTCGCGAGGCTCCGTATAACATTGGTGGCAGCGTAAAGGGATCCAAACAGTGATCCTCGGTATCCTCCAGCTCTACATAATATCCAGTCCGCGAAGTGAAAAGTGTTCGAGTTTGAATCTAATAGTGAGACATTGGTACCGTGCCGCGAAACCTTGCTTATACTCGAGATTTTCGGGTCGAATCGGGCTCATCTCTACATCCTGCTACATCCCGAGGCCTGGTAGGCCTTAGAGAAATATCGACGTGTACAATGTTCCTGCTGAGTATCCTGTGCAGCGCATCCATGTAAGTGAATCTTACCTAATAAACCTAAAGTGATCCAGTGCTGAAGAAATAATTCATAAAGTGATCCAGTGTTGTGTCTCAGTGCGTTTCATATATAAGAGTATTTCACAGACAAAGTCAAAGTCGAATAGTGAATAATTATTTCTCACGGTTATTAATCTAGACGTAATTTTATAGCTTGTAATTATAACCGATAACCGAGCTGCATCGTCCGACCCGTTGCAACAATAACATTGTCGCCCACATATAATTTCGCAGAACCTTTTCTTATCGCATCCGCTAGACCCACCGCGAGTTATATTTAATTTATAAGAATGTCTGTCGAAAAGCCAATTCCAATACTGTCAGATACTGTTGACTTGAATGTCCTAATTAAGTTTATTAAGCCATTTGATGGATCTAGAAACTTACTTACTCCGTTTATAACGAATTGTTCTAATGCATACAACCTCGCCTCAACCAACCAAAAACCAATCGTTTTTAGATTTATTATAAGTCAATTGCAAGGCCGAGCCGAGGCTGCGTGCTCAATCAAAGAGTTCAATAATTGGGATCAACTCAAAGAATTTCTAACCACACAATTCGGCGAAAAGAAATGTTATACACATTTATTGACTGATCTCCAAGAATGTCGGCAGTTTGCTAATGAGACTGTTACCCAGTACTCACTTCGATTAGAGACTTGTTTGTCCCAGTTATTAACCGAAATTACTCTTTCTAATTCCAAAAAGACAGAGCTTGCTGGTAAGACAAGTGCAATGGAAGATGTCGCACTCCATACGTTTGTCCTTGGGCTACATCCAAGGATATCGAATAATGTTCGGGTTCGATCCCCGAAGACCCTGAACGAGGCTATTAATGCAGCTGTTTCAGAAGAAAAAAATTTGCAGTTTATTAATAGGAAACCATACTCCATGTCGGAACCCAACTCTTCAAAACCTAAAACTTTTATCAAACCTGAAAATAAAACACACGATTTTAAGCCAAATATCGGGTTTCAAAATAAACCGCGAGCCTTTCCGCTTTACTGTCGCTATTGTAAAAATCCTGGTCATCTTCTAGAGAATTGCCGAAAAAGGGAATACAATAATAAACGCTTTAATGTACCTCAAAACAACCAAAATCGGGTTAATTTACTGGAACAAGGTGAAGATGTAGTTGATACCGCAGATGAAAATACGTATCAACCTTTAAACTAAATCGCGGCCCGTTTTGGTGTCGGTCGGGCCACCGTATTGTAAAAACCGACATAGCTATATCTCAAAATCCTACTATATCCAAGGAAGTTAAATACTTACCTAAAACTATTACTAAATCCACAGTGTCCATGACACATAATCCTATGGTGAATAACACCGCGACTTCCGCTACAAGGTCAAGTCGTTATCCTGAAAAACAAAATCCTACTATATCCAAGGAAGTTAAATACTTACCTAAAACTATTACTAAATCCACAGTGTCCATGACACATAATCCTATGGTGAATAACACCGCGACTTCCGCTACAAGGTCAAGTCGTTATCCTGAAAAACAAAATCCTACTATATCCAAGGAAGTTAAATACTTACCTAAAACTATTACTAAATCCACAGTGTCCATGACACATAATCCTATGGTGAATAACACCGCGACTTCCGCTACAAGGTCAAGTCGTTATCCTGAAAAACAAAATCCTACTATATCCAAGAAAGTTGAATACTTACCTAGAATCCCGGTGCATGTAGAAACAGCCGCAGAGTCGACACACGATTCTGAAATATATAATTGCACATCAAATATATCCCATAAATACTTACCATACATAAAGGTACTTACCTCTGTATCCTCGAAGCCACTGTCCTTATTGATTGACACGGGAGCATCCTTTAGTCTTATAACGAAATCCTGCATTAAGCAAATGCCTGAAATTACAAAAACTGTAATAAAATTTAGAGGTATCGATTCCTCTGGTACAAAATCCACTTTAGGCCATATTCCAGTCCAGTTTGATATCATAAAACATAACTTCCACGTAGTCGAGGGGGTAGATTTACCCTATGATGGTATAATTGGTAATGATATCTTTAATAAAATGGAAGGAAACATTAATTATCCTAAGCAACAATTAATGTTAAATAAATTAATTTTCAAATTGCATTTCAACGAGCCAATCTGTGTTATTCCCGCGCGATCTGAAACAGTCATAGAATGCACTGTGCTAAATCCTGAAGTTAGCGAAGGCCTCGTATTAGATCAACACCCGATAGAAAACTTACTTATAGCCAATTGTGTAGTACGGGTGAAAGATAATTCACGAATTAATATATCCGTTGTAAATACATCCGATAGACCCCTTTCGTTTAATTCTGACTTAAAACTGGAGATAATACCTTATGATAACCTTGAAAAGGTTTCACACATATATAATGCGAGAACCGACAATAAATATTGTCACGATAATGCTTATTTCCGAACTAAAAAGGTATTTGAACAGATTCGTATCTCTCACTTAAATCCTGAAGAAAGTCTACAACTCCTTGAAGTCTGTGCCGAGTTTTCCGATATCTTTCATCTTCCTGGTGATCAATTAACTCATACTAATGAAATTAAACATGAGATAAAAACCTCAAGTTCTATTCCTATTCACGTCAAGTCTTACCGTTTCCCTGAGTGCCATAAAAAAGAAGTTAATGCCCAAATCGATAAAATGCTCCAACAAGGTATCATTAGCCCATCGGTATCGCCATGGTCATCACCAATTTGGGTGGTACCTAAAAAGCTTGACGCTTCCGGCGAAAGAAAGTGGAGAGTCGTTATAGATTACAGAAAGTTAAATGACATAACCATTGGAGATTCCTATCCCATACCAAATATATCCGAAATTTTAGACCAACTCGGAAGTAGTAAGTACTTTAGTACCCTAGACCTTGCTTCCGGTTTCCATCAAATCAAAATGAACCCTGAAGACGCAACCAAAACAGCATTCTCAGTACCCCAAGGCCATTACGAGTTTAACCGAATGCCTTTCGGACTTAAAAATGCGCCTTCAACTTTCCAGAGATTAATGAATGCCGCTCTTTCTGGATTACAAGGCATTCAGTGCTTTGTTTACCTTGACGATATAGTAATCCACTCTTTTGACCTTCCGTCCCACATTAAAAACCTCTCAAATGTTTTTAAAAGACTACGTAATTTCAATTTAAAACTACAACCCGATAAGTGCGAGTTTTTGCGCAAAGAAGTATCTTATTTAGGTCATATTATCACCGATAAAGGAGTGAAACCTAATCCAGATAAATTAAAAGCTGTTCAACAATATCCTACTCCTAAAACCCCAAAAGACATAAAATCATTTTTGGGTTTTGTTTCGTATTACCGTAGATTCATACCCGACTTCTCAAAACTGGCCAAACCGTTAACAAATTTACTGAAAAAAGATATCCCATTTGTTTGGGAAAACGAGCACCAGCTCGCCTTCGATACCCTAAAACAAAAATTAATTTCAGCACCTTTACTGGTGTATCCTGACTTTTCAAAGCCCTTCATTTTAACCACTGATGCGTCCAACTTCGCTATCGGTGCTATACTCTCCCAGGGAGAACTAGGCAAAGACAAGCCAATTGCCTATGCATCCCGAACCTTAAATAAAAGTGAGTGTAACTACAACACCACTGAGAAAGAACTTCTTGCTATCCTATTTGGATGCAAAACATTCCGTCCGTATCTCTATGGCCGGTCATTTCAAATTGTGACTGACCATCGGCCTTTAAAATGGCTATTCAACCACAAAGACCCAGGCAGTAAGCTGCAAAGATGGCGACTTAAACTAGAAGAGTATGAGTATCAAATAGTGTATCGAAAAGGAAAACTCAACGCTGCTGACGCTCTTTCTAGATATCCTCATGAAAATCCTATGCTACTAAATCCTCTCGGTCCTGAACCCGTCCCTGGACCTTCGTGGGCAAATGATGACAGCCCTTTATTTCCCGATAACGTAGAAGTAGGAGACTACGATAACCTTCTAAATCCAGATGCTATTCCTCCTTTATCTCCAAACCAAGAAGACCTAGTAGAAATTCCAGATGACTTAAGAGACTTAAACCTTGAAGACTTGGAGACAGAACAACCTTCGACTAGCCTAAACAATGACTTACCTTTACCACGCGACGCTCTCCCGCAGTCTCTTAATCCTCCTAATATTAATATTGATCCTCTTGATAGTCCAACGTTGCAACCTGAAACATACACAGAATTCCTTAAAATTATTGCTGATAAAAACTTCATTTCTAACACTAAAATTATTGAACATAATGAAAATTTGTTAAAATCTCTACATAAAAATATCATTATACCTACATCCGTGGATATGGACGAATCCATTCCATATATTGAAACAGTCATATCAAGTTTTCCTAATAAAAAAGAATTCTTATCACTAGATAGAACCCTAAACTCGTTTTTAAAAAATCAAAATCAATCAAAAGCCTATTATTTTCTATTTACAAAAGTGAATCACTTTGATTCATCTTCTTATGGTGATATTTTCGAAAGTCTGAAAATACTCAGAAATGAATTGATTTTATCTTTAGATGAAAATGAAAAGGTGATAGCCATAAGCGATTTTAAAAACCCGTTTGATAAGCACTATTTTACCAAAATATACAACATTATTCTCTATTTATTTAATAATACAAATATAGAAGTACATATTTACCATAATAGCATCCAGTATCCATCCTTGAGCGAAATAAAACAAATTCTTAAAGATAATCACGACTTACCCGTAGCTGGTCACGTGGGCTCCTCTAGAATGTATAGTCGAATATCTGAGCGATACTACTGGAAGGGTATGCGATCAGATATTGACAATTATGTTAAAACGTGTCAGTTATGTCAAACGAATAAAGCCCTGCGTCAAACAAATAGAGCTCCTATGCAGATCACTGGTACCGCCTCCACAGCATTCGAAAAAGTATTCCTGGACATTGTAGGTCCTCTTCCTGAATCCGCAAAAGCAAAAGTTAAATACATACTTACCTTACAAGATGATCTCACAAAATATTCTGCAGCCTATCCAATTCGAAGTACAACCGCGGAGGAAACGAGTGAATGCCTTATACATTTTATATCTGTATTCGGTATTCCGAAAATTATCGTTACCGATCAGGGTAGTAACTTCACAGCCGAACTCTTCAAGGAAACTTGTTCTTTCCTTAAAATCAAACAAATATGGTCAACACCATACCATCCCCAGACGCAAGGTGCTCTTGAACGGAGTCACTCTACCCTGAAAGAATACTTAAAATCATATATTGATCAGGACCCTTCTGGATGGTCGAAATACGTATATACCGCTATGATGGCATATAATACCAACGTCCACTCGACCACAAATTTTACTCCTCACGAACTCGTTTTCGGCAATAAGCCATATATCCCCAATTCTATATACGACCATAGCCTTACTCCTACTTATAGCGAATACTTAAGAGTTCTGCAACAGAGGCTAAAATATTCTCGTGAAAAAGCCCTGGAGAATATTCAAAGATCAAAGGAAAGATCAAAAACCTACTATGATAATCGCTCTAGACCCGTAAATTATAAATTAGGTGATTATGTTTACCTAAAAAATCATCCTCGTTTGGGCAAGGCTCTATCCCCTATTTGGAAAGGCCCATACAAAATAGTTAAATTACACAATAACAACAACGCATCTCTTTTAATAAATAGGAAATATGTAAAACATCATTTCGATGAACTAAAACTTGCCCACAGGGCTAGATCCGTTTAATTTTAAATAATTTTAATATAACTTCTATTGCACTTTCCTTACAGTACCATTGCCTGGAGTTTTCCGGATGTGATAAGTCCAGTACAGAGAGGCCCTGGCATCTATTTCGATCCAATTGGTTCAGTAAAGATAATTAATGGACATTTAAGTGTGTTAATACCTGTAGACATATCGTTTATTGAACATCATCTAACTAATATAAACCAAGTTTTAACTTCGACACGTCTTTTGTGTAACCAAAGTCAAGCTTTTACATATTCCGAATGTGAAAATATATTGCAGCCGATGGAAATTAGATTTGCCGATATGTTAAGAGATTTTGATTCTATTTCCCATTTATTATCCAGAAAAACGAAACGTTCTGCGTGGTTTGGTGGCATTGGAACTGTATTTAAACATTTGTTTGGTACAATGGACGAAGACGATGCTATTCAGCTCGATAATGTTGTTAAAGCATTAAAAGGAGATCAGACAGAATTAGCAACTCTTATGAAACAAAATATTCTCTTAACTACATCTACCCTTAACGCGTTTAACCAAACTATTAACCAACTCATAAATAATGAAGAATCCTTGAAATCTGCTGTCGACTCCTTTTCTGCAACACTTACCATTAAAGCTAATTTAATGGAAATTGTAAATATTTTAGAGAATAGTATACTAGCGTTATCCTTTAAGTTAGAAGATATAGCAAATGGCCTAATGTTTAGCAAAAATAATGTCCTTTATCCTGCCATTTGCCCTCCCAAGCAGCTTTTTAACGATTTAGTAAATAATTACAGATATTTGACTAGTTCTAAAGTATTGCCAATAGTCCTAGATATTAATAATGTCCATATGCTAATGGATATATCTAGTATAAGCACATATTTATTAGAAAATAAGATTATATTCATGGTCAAGATACCTTTGGTTAACCCATTAGAATTTAGTTTATACCATGTTTTACCCTTGCCAGTTCCATGCAATAATGACTCTTATGTAACTATTGTTCCTACTATAACAAACATCGGTTTTACCAAGGATAAAACCCAATATTGCCATATAAATAATATAAAAGACTGTAAATTAATTAACGAAAATTATATTTGTAATAAAATTAATATCCTGTCAAGCATTACTTATCCTACATGTGAAAGCGAAATTGTAACAAAATCTTTAGATACCATACCTAGTGAATGTCGAATTAATAATATTAAAGGCAATATTGAAATTTGGCAAGAATTATATGGAAATAAATATATATTTGTAATGTCTAAGAAATCTAAATTTACTCTTGATTGTCTTAATAATAATGTTCATGAAACTATGATTTTTGGAACAGGTATAATTAATATACCAGTTGGTTGTATTGGTTATTGCAATGGCCTCCAATTGCCATCTAAACAAACTATTAACATTAATGTAACTCGTATAGATATAGACTTTGATATTATACATAGCAATTTTAATATTTCAAATTTCTCCGATTTTAATTATTCCTATCATGAAGTTAATATTAAACATTCTAGCTTTGAACCATTGCTTAATTATAAACATAATTTTGATTTACTTAATCATAAAATTGAAAATATAATTAATAAACCTAGTATCAAACAATACAACCGACACGATTATGTTTCGATACTAACTATATGTATCATTATAGTAATAAGTTTATATTTAAGTTATAATGTATACAAATGTCGGCACCGCTGTCTCCACTCTTCCCAATCCAATTACACTATAAATCCTGATAGTTCCGAAAATATCGATATTGAACTTAACTCCACTCTAAATTCTCCTAGACTTCGCATTCAGACATAAACTTCACTTTTGGGTGTAAGTTTAGTCCTAAAGGGGGAGCTGTTACAGTTTCCTTTATTCCCTAATTTACTTACATCGACACTCTAATAGCTTAGTCAGCATTTATCCTACAGTAGTGTCGATCCTCTAGTGCAGTTGCATCTCTCCTACCTCAGTCCGATTCTATCATCCGCGAGACACGGTTGCCCTTACTATTTTTACTCATTGTGTTTTGTGATTAATTAATCTTTTAATAAAAGTTGGTGAACTTTTAAATTAGTTTTTTTTAAAAACGTCCTTCGCGAGGCTCCGTATAACAGTACCACTGCCAGTCCCGGGCACACTCCTAGCTGCCGTCGTGATACTGGCCTTTGGGTATTTATCCAGTAAAGGGCTGAGGTCATCCGGCGAAACAACTTTGTGACGACTTCCATCCGGCGCTTTTACCACAATTACACCGTCTTGTGTCCAGCAAGCTCGCATCCCAAAGTGCTGGCGAGCTTTGCCGAACACCGTATGTCGCACTTTGGTCAGAAACTCACGGACCGAGACTGCAGACCCTTTCAACGCAGACTTTGCCCTCCATACAGCAGACTTGTGATCCAGACTGGAAAACCGGACTAGTATAGGCCGATGGTGTTCCTTGTTAGAGGTGCCCAACCTGTGGCAGACCGTTACATCTGAAGAAGTGATGTCCTGAAGCTTAAGCTTTCCATGCACCAAGTCAAGTGTAGTTTTGAGACAGTCCTCCTTATCGACCTCTTGAACACCCAAGAAGATCAAGTGCTTCCGCCGATGTCTAGACTCTAACATGTCAACTGACCGGTGGCACTCATTGATTTGCTTACGTAGCAAATCGAGCATTCTAAACATAAGTTCACGGAAAGTCCGGAATTCCTCTGCAACCTTGGCCACGGTATCCTTAGCTGGTCCTCCACTCTGCAACTGTGCCTCAAGCTCTGTCATACGCTTATTAAAGCAGTCTTCTAGACTTTTCTGTGCAGAAACAATGTCACTAAGTTGAGACATAGTTAGTGATAGTGTGTGTGAGGTTAAGTGAGGTTAAGTGCTGGCAGGTGGTATTTATAGAGACTTAAGTTATTGTCTCATATAATAAATTCTAATGTAAGTACACTACTTTATCACTGTGTTACACTTAATAGAGATGAAAATAATGCAAAATACTTGTTAATTTTAAATATAACATAACTAGTCTTAAATTATATTTTAAATATTTAAAATCACATACGATTAGTATTAATTATTACCTTCTGTTTTATCTACCTACTCTTAAACTAAGAATAATTATGAACATATAAGGTTTTTCTTACTTATTTTTTAAATATGATGTTTTCAACATTGTACTTATGAACTTGAGATAAAAAAAAGAACAAACCTACTACAAATCTATAGGATTTTTTGCACCCATAATGTAAAATAGTTACTTTTAGATGCGTTTTCTTTAAATCCACGCATCCACCACAATAACTTTATGTAATACACATAACAACACCAATTCTAGTAAGTTTGTGTTCTAAGTTTCTAATTAAATTATTTTCTATCTTATCTAAGAAAAAACTATTTGAGTTAGACTTAAACAGGTTAAAACAAAAACCAATAATATATGTCTCAAAATCAAATTGTACCAACTGAACGTACTTAAACAAGATTTTTTACTACCTATTCAGTCTTAAATAATTGGTTTAAAATCATAATAACATAAAAATATCACTACTTTCGTACATAAGTCTAAGTCTTAAATAATTTAAAATCACATATTCAAGAGTATTAATTTATGAATGAACATAGACTTATCTTTTAAATTCACAAGGTTAATTTTGAATTAGTGCACAAACTTTAACTATTTCTTTCAGACCGTGAAACTAAACAGCTTTTGCCAAGAAGCTTTTCGATCTTCTATACAAACATAAAACTCAACTATTATTATGGAACGTTAAACATAAACAATGAATAAAAAATAACACCGTATTTTTTTCAACAATTAATGAAAGAATAAATCTAACTACAAATCTGTAGGATTTTTTGCAACCGTAGCTATCAATTTAAAAATATACTTTTTCTTAAAACTGTTGGCTGGGTTGAAGCAGATTGAAGAAGTTGTCAGTTTTTGATGCTAGCTGGTGAGAGCAACAGTGCTGCTAGTGGGGTCAGTTTAAGAACCATTGCTGTCAGTAGTTGATGCTGGCTGGGTTGAATCAACAATGATATTAGTGTTGTTAGTCGATGACCCATTATTGTCTACTGTGGGAGATGGCTGGTTTGATACAACAATGTTGTTTGTATTGAGAGTTGGTGACCCATTATTGTTAGCTGTTGTTGCTAAAGGTGCAGTCGGCAGTTTTGACTGTTTTTGCGCTCTACGTCTACTGGACGCAGCTCTTTGAATAATTTGTCTATTTCTACTGACTGCGTGGCGCATTATGTTTTTGAAAAATGTTTCATTCTCTTTCTTCGTATAATCAGCATCTGATTCATGAATGACGCTAAAGAATAACTCAATGGTATTTGTACGCGCCCCGCACTAGCGCGACCGAGGGGATCGAGGGGGACGAGGGGCGGAAACGCGTGCGCAGCGGAAGCGGACGCCGCGCGTCGTGAGTCGATACTCCGCATTCGCCCGCCACAAGCTTCGATCGCGCGTACGTCACATAATTGTATTTCATTATAATTATAATTATATTAACAGTACAAATACACACATAGAGAAGAAAGCTGTTTGTTTAATTATAAACAAAAGTGGCGACCGTGACAGGACTGCAATCTTCCTATCTTATAACAATCACGAAATACGCGTCGAGTTTGCGGGCGTCACACGTGGCAGCCGCTATTCCAATACCTAATCAGCGAGCCACCGGTCGAGTGAAGAAAAGGATTGGCTGTTGCTGCTTCGGGAGCTCATGGGGACATCGTGAACCGTAGACCTAGCCCAAGGAAAGTAAGCCCTGTTCCTAACCTTTTCATACCTAACCAATTCTCTCGATCCTGTGTTCTCGCATTGTGTGTAATGGCTGACTTGCTACTCGAGTGTTGGGTTTATTTCCTAAGCTAGCTTCCAATGGGGTTTAGGTACTTACAAAATACAAGCACGTGCGTCTCAGCGTTACATTTAATGATCTTATCAAGCAAGATCATACGAGCACGTGCCCACGCTTTACGCATACATGTATTGCACCTACCCGGCTAGCCTGCCTAACCTCGTTATATACTTCTATGTTTCATTCATTCAGCACTTAGGGTGCCTATATTCTATAACCTATCCCATATCTGTAACTACCACAAGAGACCGTTAGTTATTGTTATTTCAATACCATACGCCGACTATTCCAGCGCTCCGTGAAGAGGAGCGTATCGGACTCGGTATCGCCGCCTGGTTCGGTCGCGTGCGCCGCCACATGCGCGCTGCTGGCCTAAGCTGTCTGCTCGGCGCGAGCTGCCCGCACTGCTGAGCACCGCGTCGTGCTAGCACCAGCGCGAGCGACTGAACCTGAGCTTCTCTGCTCTTCAAAACGGGTTTGAGTGCACATTCAATTGTTTCACTGTTTGTTCGCCTGTGTTAATGGTATTAATCTATCAAAATGAATGAAGCAGAGCTCAAGGTAGAAATAAGTAACTTAGTAAAACAGCGCGGTGTTATTAAGGGTCGGGTTACTAGATTTTCAGATTATTTAAATAATTTAATTGGTTTAAAAGAAATTTCTACTATACAATATAAAGAATTAGAATTAAAATTAAATAAAATTCAGTTGCTTATGGAAGAATTTGAGGCTATCCAAAACAAACTAGATTTATTGCATTCTGATAGTACAGAGCAAATTAAAGAGAGAGATGTCAAGATACTTTAGATAATTCTCCCCAGAAAAAGGCTGAGAATTGTGATAAAGAAAATAGTGACCATGTATCTAATAGTAGCTGCCGTTCATTAAATGCCATAAAATTACCTACAATCAAACTTCCTACATTTGATGGGAATTACCTAAACTGGTTAGAATTCAAAGATACATTTCAGTCAGTGATTGAGTGCAATGACGGTATTGCCCCAATAAATAAATTCCACTATCTACGGTCTGCTCTTGAAGGAAGTGCAGCTGTTGTTATTAAATCAATAGAATTTAGTTCAAAAAATTATAAAGTGGCATGGGACCTATTATGTCAGAGATTTGATAATAAAAACCTATTAATAAATAATCACTTAAAGGCATTATTAAACATAGAGTCAATTCAAAGGGAATCCTATAAATCATTACGGTTTATCGTTGACCATGTGTCAAAACATTTGAGGGCTCTTGACACTCTAGGCCAGCCTACTAACATGTGGGATGTTCTTATTATTTTTATGGTCTCAGCAAAACTAGATATTCACACGAGTAGAAAGTGGGAAGAATACAAGTGCAATCTTGCAAATTTACCTTCACTTAGTGAATTTTATTCCTTCCTGCGCAGCCGAGCTGATATACTTGAGACTGCCTATTTTAATAATAGTCGTTCAGACAAGCAGGTGGATTATAAATCTAGGGTAACCACCCAATCTAAAAGTCTTACTGTGTCCATTGACAAAAAAGAAAACAAAATTTGTTGTGTTTTATGTAATGAAAATCATCATTTGCATCAATGTTCAAAATTTAAAAATATGAATGTTGATGAGCGTCTACATGAAGTTAATAACTTAAAATTGTGTAAAAATTGCTTGCATAGTGGTCATAATGCTTTTCAATGTCAGCTCAGAGCTGTATGTCGCCAATGCAAAAGGAAACACAACACATTAATACATATTTCAACAAAAAGTAACCCTATATCTTCTACTGAAACTGAACAACCTTCTACATCTTCCTCTTTACCTGTGTCACTGTCAGTGGCATCCAATGAACAGGTTCTGTTATGTACAGCGCTAGTCCAAATTGTAATAAACAATAAAATACATACAGCCCGTGCGCTGCTGGACACAGGCAGTCAATCATCATTTGTTACAGACAAATTAAGAAGGAAGATAGGGCTAGTTATCAACCCCGGTGGGTCAGTTAATGTTTGTGGGATTAATAATGCTACATGTAATATTACTGAAAGTTGTTATATAAAAATTAAATCTAGATGTAGGCCATTCGAATTTAATGTTAAGTGTCTAGTAGTACCTCGAATAACAGGAATCTTACCAAATTCGATTATTAATACTGAGCATATAAAATTACCTGGAAATATTACTCTAGCTGATCCTAACTATTTTTCCCCTGCTGAGGTTGACATCCTCTTAGGAGCAGATGTGTATTGGGACATAGTTGGCTCTAATTTAATTAAGTTAGGTAGTAATAAACCGGTTTTACAAGAGTCTATGCTCGGATGGCTCATAAGTGGCCCCATACAAGGTAGTCAGTCCGCTTCAAAGGTTTATTGTAACTTTACTCAGGAGATAAAAGACTCATTAGAAAAATTTTGGAAAATTGATGACTTACCTGCCACAAAAACATATTCCATAGAAGAGCAACTCTGTGAGGATCATTTTGTGCAAAACGTATCTCGCTTAACAAATGGTAGATTTTCTGTGCTAATTCCCATGAAAGAGTCGCCTGAAAAGGCTCTTGGGGATTCTTATTATGTAGCTAAAAAATGTTTTGAAAGTTTAGAAAGAAAATTTATAAAATATCCTGATTTGAAGGCCAACTATAAGGCATTTATAGATGAATATGCTAACTTAGGGCATTTAACAAAAATTACTAGACCAGAATTTGGATACTTCATGCCTCATCACGCAGTAATCCGTGAAAAGAGCGAAACTACAAAGCTCCGCGTAGTGTTCAATGCCTCTTCTAAAACTAGCTCTGGCAAATCACTAAATCAAATACAAATGATTGGTCCAGTAGTGCAGAGTGATTTAATCTCTATTTTATTGCGATTTCGCAGGCATAAATTCATTCTCACAGCCGACATCGAGAAAATGTACCGGCAAATTGAAGTCGGGCATCAGCAGCGCCATCTGCAGCTTATTTTATGGCGTGATGATAAATCCCAATCGATAGATATTTTACAACTCAATACAGTTACTTATGGCACTGCCTCTGCACCATTTCTTAGTACTCGATGTCTCTTACAACTGGCAAATGAGTGTGAGGATGAGTCTATTGCTTCTGTAATCCGAAACGATTTTTATGCAGATGACTTAAATACAGGGTCAGAAACTATAGAAGGACTAAAACACATATATCATGAAGTTGTAAACTCACTTAATTCGGCATGTCTACCCCTAAGGAAATTTCGTACAAATTGCCCTAAATTATTTGATGATGAATGTGATTCTTCAAAACCTATAGATTTTAATAAAGAATCCAGTGTATTAGGTCTCAATTGGTGTCCTAAGGCTGATACGTTGCAATTCTCTACAGACCTAAAGCCTTCTACTAATATTACTAAAAGGTCAATAATCTCTACTACTTCCAAGGTTTTTGATCCATTAGGATTATTGTGCCCCTGTACTATAGTAGCTAAAATTTTACTTCAACAACTATGGTCCTCTAAGCTAGACTGGGATGATCCAGTACCAGCTGAGTTTTGTAAAAACTGGGCTAACCTCTTAAAGGAATTTTCAAATTTCACTAACATTCGTATTACAAGGCGAGTTCTGTGTGATATACCCAGTAATATAGAATTACATTGTTTTGTGGATGCCTCTCAACAAGCCTATGCAGCCTGTATTTACCTGCGTTCTGTAAATCATAATCAGAAAGTTACAGTCAGGTTGTTGTGTGCTAAGGCACGGGTTGCACCAATGAACCCAACTACTATACCCAGATTGGAATTATGTGGCCTTTTGTTAGGTGCACGTTTATGCTCAAAGGTATTAGAGTCATTAAATTGTAATATTAATCGTAAATTTATATGGACTGATTCAAAGGTTGTGCTAGGGTGGGTGAACACCCCGCCCAGGGATCTTAAGATATTTGTGTGTAACCGAGTGAATGAAATCAATCAACTTGCAATTGGATTCACCTTTTGTCATGTTCCTACAGATCAAAATCCTGCCGATATCGCGTCTAGAGGTGTGACTCCTAAGCACTTGCAGTCCTGTCTCCTCTGGTGGGAAGGGCCTTCGTTCCTCGCTAATGACCCATCTTGTTGGCCAACACAAACACACACACAAATCCCTAACATCTTACCTGAAGTTAAACACTCGCACACCATTGAATGTCATATTGTTGTTAAAAAACAAATAATTCAATTTGAGAAACACTCTAATTTAAATAGATTAAAGAGAATATATGTATATGTACAACGTTTCCTAAATTACTGCAAAAATAAAAATACTAAAATTAATGGACCTTTAGATATTAAAGAATTAGATAATTCTTTGTTAATGTTAGTTAAGTTTAGTCAGTTAGAAAGCTATCTAGAGGAAATTAAATTGATTAAAAATAATAAAACTCTTAGTCGTAAGTCTAAACTATTGCCGCTTAATCCGTTTATTGATTCAGATGGCATATTAAGAGTTGGGGGTCGAATTCAAAACTCTGATTTCGACTATGATAAAAAGCACCCCATTATTTTAGATGCAAAACATCATTTAACTAAATTAATATTAAGGTATGAACATGAACGCCTATTTCACGCTGGTCCTCAACATCTTTTAGCTTCAATAAGAGAACGATTTTGGCCTATAGGTGGCAGACAGTTAGCACGTAACACGACAAAGCAGTGTGTAGTTTGTATTCGCTTACGTGGGAAGACAATCCAACCTCTAATGGGAAACTTACCTGCCGAAAGAAGCTATTCCATGTTTCCTTTCTACTCGTGTGGTGTTGATTTTGCTGGTCCGTTTATGATCTCTAGCCGAAAGGGTAAAGGCAATCGTATTTCTAAATGCTACCTATGTTTGTTTGTATGCCTCTCAACCAAAGCAATTCATTTAGAGTTAGTCAGCGATATGAGCACTGATGCTTTCATTTTGTCTTTGCGAAGGTTCGTCTCTAGGCGAGGTAAACCTAATGTTATATATTGCGATAATGGTACCAATTTCAGGGGCGCGAACAGTGAGATAAGCAGAATACTCAGGTCCAGTCGTGAGTCGGCTATTAATTATGCCAATAATGAAGGCATAAAATTCGTGTTTAGCCCCGCATATTCACCTCACTTTGGAGGTATATGGGAGGCGGGCGTTAAATCCGCAAAGCACCACTTTAAGCGTGTAGCGGGTAATGCTTCCTTAACATTCGAGGAGCTCGCAACATTATTCACGCAAATAGAAGCGATTTTAAATTCTCGTCCACTTACTCCTCTTTCATCCGATCCTACCGATCCCTCTCCTTTAACCCCAGGGCACTTTCTTATAGGGCGACCTCTCACTTCAGTACCATCGTTACCCATCACCTGCAAATACCCCAACCGATACCAGTATATCGAGCAGCTGAGACAGCAATTCTGGGACAGATGGCGCCGGGAGTTTATTGCCGAACTGCAACAACGCGTCAAGTGGAAAACGAGGCAACACGAGCTTAGTGTGGGCGATCTAGTGATCCTCAAGGATGAAAATCTTCCCCCACTACAATGGAAACTTGGCCGCATCACCCACTTATATCCTGGGAAAGATGGAATCAGCAGAGTTGCCGACGTTTATACACTAAAGGGCACGCTAAGGAGGGCCGTCAACAAAATGTGTATACTTCCGGCCACCAATAATGAAGAAATGTCGCCGATCATTGAAAGGCAATCTTTCAAGGCCCGGGAGGATGTACGCGCCCCGCACTAGCGCGACCGAGGGGATCGAGGGGGACGAGGGGCGGCAACGCGTGCGCAGCGGAAGCGGACGCCGCGCGTCGTGAGTCGATACTCCGCATTCGCCCGCCACAAGCTTCGATCGCGCGTACGTCACATAATTGTATTTCATTATAATTATAATTATATTAACAGTACAAATACACACATAGAGAAGAAAGCAGTTTGTTTAATTATTGTTCAAGTTCGTCTCTAGGCGAGGTAAACCTAATGTTATATATTGCGATAATGGTACCAATTTCAGGGGCGCGAACAGTGAGATAAGCAGAATACTCAGGTCCAGTCGTGAGTCGGCTATTAATTATGCCAATAATGAAGGCATAAAATTCGTGTTTAGCCCCGCATATTCACCTCACTTTGGAGGTATATGGGAGGCGGGCGTTAAATCCGCAAAGCACCACTTTAAGCGTGTAGCGGGTAATGCTTCCTTAACATTCGAGGAGCTCGCAACATTATTCACGCAAATAGAAGCGATTTTAAATTCTCGTCCACTTACTCCTCTTTCATCCGATCCTACCGATCCCTCTCCTTTAACCCCAGGGCACTTTCTTATAGGGCGACCTCACTTCAGTACCATCGTTACCCATCACCTGCAAATACCCCAACCGATACCAGTATATCGAGCAGCTGAGACAGCAATTCTGGGACAGATGGCGCCGGGAGTTTATTGCCGAACTGCAACAACGCGTCAAGTGGAAAACGAGGCAACACGAGCTTAGTGTGGGCGATCTAGTGATCCTCAAGGATGAAAATCTTCCCCCACTACAATGGAAACTTGGCCGCATCACCCACTTATATCCTGGGAAAGATGAAATCAGCAGAGTTGCCGACGTTTATACACTAAAGGGCACGCTAAGGAGGGCCGTCAACAAAATGTGTATACTTCCGGCCACCAATAATGAAGAAATGTCGCCGATCATTGAAAGGCAATCTTTCAAGGCCCGGGAGGATGTACGCGCCCCGCACTAGCGCGACCGAGGGGATCGAGGGGGACGAGGGGCGGCAACGCGTGCGCAGCGGAAGCGGACGCCGCGCGTCGTGAGTCGATACTCCGCATTCGCCCGCCACAAGCTTCGATCGCGCGTACGTCACATAATTGTATTTCATTATAATTATAATTATATTAACAGTACAAATACACACATAGAGAAGAAAGCAGTTTGTTTAATTATAAACAAAAGTGGTTTGATACAACAATGTTGTTTGTATTGAGAGTTGGTGACCCATTATTGTTAGCTGTTGTTGCTAAAGGTGCAGTCGGCAGTTTTGACTGTTTTTGCGCTCTACGTCTACTGGACGCAGCTCTTTGAATAATTTGTCTATTTCTACTGACTGCGTGGCGCATTATGTTTTTGAAAAATGTTTCATTCTCTTTCTTCGTATAATCAGCATCTGATTCATGAATGACGCTAAAGAATAACTCAATGGTATTTGTGTAGGATTTGAAGCAAAGTTTACTAATCTCTTTCTTTGAACCGCCACCCCAAGAACATTGTGTCATAAAATGTCTCGTAAACATAGCATCTGCTAATGAATAAGCATTACTGATTCCGCGTCCTTTTCCCTTTCCACAAACGCAAGACAGTTGGTTCTTAATATCTGATCGATACTTCGGATTTTCTAACAGTTTTTCAAAATTGTGTAAATCTTCCTTGTTCAGCCATCACATTACGCTCTGCAATTGTGTCCACCTGTGCACTTAAAAATGATAACTTACCCAATATTTTGTCTTCCATGTTTTTTATATAATCTAAAATAATTTGTTGGTTCTGCTGTAATGTTCCGGTTATTTCTAATATGTTCGAAATTGCTTCAGTGTTCTGAGAATTTTCATTTTGCACTTGCAAGGTAACGTTCTGTTCTGATGTTTGAGGAATATCAGTCATATATTCGTAGACGACACTATTATCCTGTTCATGATTAATTAACTCTTCTTCGATCGGCGCCTCAAAAGTTTTGTCCTGAACATAAAAGACAACGTGTTATAAGACACTTTCAATACAAACCGTTTAAAATACGAATGCTTATGGACTCCAATTTAATTGTGTCTTAATTAAATTATAAGCAAGCTGGTTACCACTTCTTTCTGTTAATTGAAGTAAACATTGCATCAAATGATCAATTTTGAAGTAACAAAAGATTTGATTTAGCTACCTACTAGGTAAAATATTGAAAATTATAAAGAAAGTACTTGGGCACAAGCTTAGTAATAATAATGTTGGTACTTACTGTTTCATAGGTGCTTGAAATTTCATCAAAGTTGTATTGAGCAACATTTATAAGTTTAGCATTGGACGTTAGTGGTGTACTTCCTTCAATTTCTGTGTCACATTCATGTAACATATTAGCTAGTTCTGCTTCTGCGCTTTGTTTTGAAATTAATCCGGTCCTCTTGACCTGACACTTCATAGTGAGCCAAGAATCATCAGGGCAAGATGATTCTTGCTCTAATAAGTCCTCCACTCTCCGTTTTGGCCAGTGTAATATTCTATTTTGTTCCCATTTATCAGGGATAATTGAGAGGATGAATTTTCCTCGTTCCTTGGTTTGTATTATTTTGAAAGACATGTTTATGCTGCAAAAAAAACATAATCAATAATTAAACATAATCATAACATTATTTATTTACATCAAACTATAATATAATCTTTTTATTTATTTTATTTAAACACTTTATGCACAATCGCACACAGGCGGACTTAATGCCATAGGCATTCTCTACCAGTCGACCTTGGGTGATACAGAGATGAACATAGTAGGTGCACTAAAATAAACAAATAGGTATTTGGCGACACAAAACATATCAAATAATAATAATAATTACGACACATACATACAAAACTAAAAATTATATACTTACATAAATATATACGTACATATAAATAAGGATATAAATAATACCTACATAGATAATAATACAAAATAATACTAGGAAAGTGTGAGGCGTAATAATTCCGAAGATTCATCAGCGAGGAGAGCTCGAACTTTCATCTTAAATACATAGCGATTAGTAGCCATCCTGATCATCATTTTGCATTTAAGCTGAGGGTTCGTTCTCTTCTTTTTAATGAATTGTCGGAAATCTCACGTTAAGTTTGTTATATACAATATATATATATAATTATATATATTAGTATTTATATATATTAATACAAGTATATATTATAATATGTATTTATATATATTAATACAAGTATATATTATAATATGTATTTGATTATTTGGTTTCAGTATATATTTATATTATTAGTATTGTGTTTAAGTATTTTGTAAGTAGTCATCAGCAATTTATAATCAACTTCATTTACTGCACCTACTTCGTTTATCTCTGCATCACCGAGGTTGACTGGTAGAGAATGCCATCGGCATTAAGTCCGCCTATGTACTTGTGTGCATGAAGTTTTATAAATAAATAAATAAAATATCAAGAGGGGAGCACATTCCAGAGACGGATGGATTGAACAATGAAAATTAAAATGGCATATTGCGGGCGCGGGCGGGAGGTGGATGTTTGTGTGATGCAATTCTTTTGTTTAAGTACTCATAACCATCACAGATTAATTTTAAATTAAGTTCTTAAGCATTTATCTACTTATTTGAAATAATCAATCTCCACAATCCTAATGTCTCGAAATTATTATTATAATTCATACTGTACAATTTCGTTTATAGTAGGTATTTTGTTTAACGAGTCGCCGCCTAGTTCGTCCCTGCGCTAGCGCTGGCCGCAACTGCCGCAACGCTCTTGTTTGTGGCATGGCATTAGGTCGCGCGTACGTTTGTTCCCGCCGCGCGCCGCACCGCGCGCCGCGGTCGCACGACGCTCGATGAAATTCGCGCGCGTTGACGCCGAGCGCGGCGGCTCGTGGTATCATAGAACGTTTTAGTACATTTGTTTTCACTGCTCGACGCTGACGCGGCAGCGGCGTGTTCGTGGCCGGGCGGATAAAATGCAAAGCCAAATAATCAAGTACTTACATTTATTTAAAACTAAAGCTATCTGTAAGTAATGTGCCATGCCAACATATACCTATGTATATGTTTATTTGTATAGGTACTTTTGTATACATAGGTATACCATAAATATACGTAGAATCAAGAAGGAAACGTAAATACTACTCATCATCTCAACCCATAAACGTCCCACTGCTGGGCACGGGTCTCCTCCATAAATTTTGGAGGGATATTAGCCTACTACACCACGCTGGCCAGACGGGTTGGTATAGGGTTTTGTTTCGAGTTTTCCCTCTCTAGTTTCGATTAAAACATTATATTTAAGTAAGTGCGTAACCTAACCCTGTTTTGTAGATTGTTTATTACCTATATTATAATTTTATTAGGTTAATGATAAAACGATATCCCTTACAAATAATAAAGATTTATAATAGGTAGTATACAGACTAGGTACCTACTGTTGCACACTGGTCGTGTGACCATAGATAAACCTCTGGTGTTTAAAAATAAATTACTTAATTCAATAAAATACATTTGGAGACCAGCTCGCACCTTTCGTATGACAAGCGAAGAACTGGGACTTCACAGTACCTTTCTTCACCTTTTTAATGCTTTTTACTTATAATATCATTGCTTACAACGAAAGGAAACTAAAACATATATACCTACATATTATAAGAAACCAGCCAGTTACCATTAGTTATTTTTTCTGGAACGTTTGAAAGTTATTTATTGTGGTCCTGAAAATACTACTCACTCACTACTAACTCATAAATTCGGGCACTAATCATTTCACAACTAAGTACTTCGGCTTGGAAAAATACATATGCATATTACCAATTATTTCTACATATTTTTGTGATAAAGTAGATAGTATTATGATTTCGATCTACTTCATAACTATAGTATTAAGTTTAAAAACTAACCAATCCCGGCCGGCACTGCGAGACGGGAGCGTCAATCACTTGCGTGCCGTGCTCTCACGGTAAAAGATGTTTTGCTACTAATGGCATATTGCGAGCGCGGGCGGGAGGTGGATGTTTGTGTGATGCAATACCACAGAATACTTAATAGTACAGGACTTTTGTTTAAGTACTCATTTGTTAAATTGTACTTAGATGTGTATATGATTTATTGAATAGATGAATCTAAATAATCTCTTGATTGAATGTTTACCAATCTAAATTTACACAGGATTAAGAGACAGAATATAATGGGTAACGAAATAAAATAAACATTAAAATACATGGGAAATTACTCATAATTCGATTGCACGTAAGCAAAAAAAAAGTTAAGTGAGAACTTTTGAAATTGAAGGAATGATAATACTATTTTTCAATTCCTTCAGGAACTGGGTAAAAACAATAATCACATTCATCTTGAAAAAAAAAATTGTAGGTACACGGTAAAATTTAAGCAGTTGTGGCACCAAAAATCCTTAAAATACAATAAATCTCCAATTTGGTTTTTATTTGATATAATGAAATGAAATGGCCGCAGTGTATGAAGTCGATGATACTGTGGCAACCATAGCACTTTTCCGATAGTATAAAATGAGTGCTTTCCCGTGGCCAAATCAATCTATTAAGAAGTCTAAAATCTGCTCTCGTTAGAAATTTATCCATATCCAAATATTGAGTATAGTAGTAGTTTCATATAAAATTTACTTGAATGTTAAAATGTTTTGAAATCTGCACTGCACTATTACTGTGACCAATATGAAAAGGATTTCAAATTTATGAGGAACCCTAAATAGCTAGCTGTCATGGCGTTTTGCATGGTCTTGAAATAACCTTAATACGACTTTATGTCTTTACAACGTCGTAAAGAGATAAGTGTGTGACAAATACAACACAACACAAAATTGCGAGGGGGCATGAAAATCTGTAATAAATACACATAGGTATATTATCATAAAACTTTAATACCCACCGAACTAAACGGCATGAGAGACAGATACAGTTATTAGCGAGATATATAAATATAAGTTCAATAACACTCACCTTTTATTTCCTTAAATTGTAATTATTTATTTTGCACTCAAATTTCGAAACAAAACCACAAACACGTGTCACTAACAAGAAAAATGAATAAGTCTTACAGGTGTTGTTCCTTGACTCAAATAAAACGTTTTAGTCAATCAAAAACACCTGTATGACGACAATACAACAAACGAGTCGTTGTAAAGTTATGATGCGACTGCTGCGCGACGAAAGTGGTAATTCAATAACGTTCATACGACTTTTGAATGACGTTAACGAAGTCAGCTTGTGACTTTTGTATGTCCATTATACGACGATGTTGGTCGTATAACTGGGGCCATTTTCGAGTTTAGTGAACGTTATTATAACGTTAGTGCCACTTAGGTATTGCGATCAAGGTTTTAAGATAACGTTTACTAAACTTTTGAACGACATGAAATTGTTAGTTGGGAAGTCCCACAAAACAAAAACGTTAACAGGCAACGGTCCACATTTGTCCCACAACATTTGGGAAGATATTGTGACAAATATTTACAATAATCTACAAAAAAATATGTTAAATCCACAAGAAAAACAAATAATCTACAACATATCCAAAAATGACACGACTTACCTTTTGTTTTTTCGACATTATTAATAAAAATGTTCACTGTGCTACGAAAACAGAGGCGCGCAACTGACTCACGAATTCAAATGGCTGTCACTTTGACAATTGCGTTCGGATGCACAGTTTTTTATTCCGGACCCATAGATAATATATTTAGGGTAGCCATTTTTATAAATTGTGGAGTTTATATATATGTGGGACCGAATCGTACCAGGGCCTGGTTAAGGGTTAAGTCTATTAGCGGCAATAGAAATACATCATCTGCCTCAAATTGTCAACTGTCTACCTATCACGGTTCATGATATACAGGCTGGTGCTGTCACCAGGCTGACAGCGAAGTCTTAGTAACAGGGTCCCATCTTTCCCCTTTGGGTACGGAAACCTAAATACCTAATTTGTCCACGTAAATTAAGTTTGAAAAATATACATATGTACGTACTTAGCTGATTTTTTGTTGGCGAAGTAATTGGACACGCGTAAGTCAATGGACTCAGTATAAGGTACATCTGCAAATAATTTATTTATTTATTACACTGACTTATTAAAGGGGCACGTGTGAACTATTATGACGTTAATATCTGTATAATGGATGATTTGTGGCCCACATTACAGCCTGTTGCTGAATATGTCTACCGCTAATCAGCCTTTATACTGCTATTGATAGTGTCTGCATGGCTACTGTTTTAACATGGACTAGATGCCTCGCAGCTGCTTAGAGACTCACTAGTGTATCGAATTAACGGCTTCTATTTTATAGTGATTCACAAAAGTACCTTTAGTCAGACTTTATCTGAATAAAAGTAACACATGTGGTACTGTAATCAGTCAGGGTAACTAGTCGATGCTTATACTGACGTATATATTTTATTGCTTAAATATGAATTCGACTAATTCGTGGAAGATGAAAGCTAGAACAGGGGGCATTAGAAGAAAATTATCAAAAGAGTACCAAAGAATTATGAAGACAGAAGAGATAAAACCTTCAAGTCGCGAAGTAACGCAAAGTGTGACAAATAGTTTGAAACAGGATAGTTCCGTACAAAATATTAGTGGCAATAGCTCAGAAGATGTTGCACATTCAACAAATAATGTGTGTCCAAGTTCTTCTTCCAGTAACCTCGGTGGTAATATTAATTGTTCAATTCTAAGCACTGGCAATTATAACTCAGAAAAAATATCGAGTTCTGAAGATGATGACGACGGCCACTATAGCGATGATGTAAAGCACTCACTGTTTAGGGAAAAATTTAGAACGTGGGGTGTAGAAAAGAATATTAATGTTGCTTTAAAAGATCTGGCAGCAATTATCAACGACTTGATTCCGCAAATATTGCCAACTGATCCAAGGACAATTTTAGCAACTCCTCGAAATGTCCAGCTCCAGACGAAATTTCATTAAATATTAATTTTGATGGATTGCCAATATTTAAAAGTTCTAAACATGAATTTTGGCCAATTTTATGCAATATCCACGAGAATACTGGCATAAAGCCATTTATTATTGGTATTTATTTTGGAGTTGGAAAACCAAAAAACTTGAACAGTTACTTAGAAGATTTTATTAACGACATGAAAAAAATTTTAGATGAAGGTATTCATAATTTCGAAAAGACTATTGCTGTAAAGATTCGATGCTTTATATGTGACTCGCCAGCTAGAGCCTATATAAAAGGTAATCATTTTTTATTTTATCTGTTTAAATTATTGCAATGCCAATTTAAATACTTGAATGAGGGAAGATGTTGATGTTGATTTATTTATTTTGTAATTTTTAGGAGTTTGCAACTTTAATGGTAAACACGGTTGTTTGAAGTGTGTTACCATTGGAGAGTACTCACACAATTCCCACACAGTTACTTTCTCTGATATTGACTGTGCGGAGAGAACAAATGAAGGATTTCGGAACAAGCTTTATGGACCCCATCACAAGACTGATTCCCCATTACTTGGTCTACCTATAGACATGGTAAAAGATTTCCCTGTTGGCGATTCACTACACCTACTGGACTTGGGTATAATGAAACGTTTGTTAGTCGGTTGGCGTGACGGAAATTTTGGTAAATATACCACAAAATGGCGTGCCAGTGACATTGAAACGGTATCAGTTTTTTTAAGGAAATGTAAGTTACCATCAGAAATTCACAGAGCAGTACGAGCCTTGGATACTCTGGCTTACTGGAAAGCATCCGAATTCCGATCATTCTTTTATTATTTGAGTGTCATTATTTTGCCTGAAGTGCTACTATCAACTGCATATTCACATTTCTTAACACTCTATTGTGGTGTTGTAATTTGTTCAAGCGAAGCTTACCAGAATATGTTGCCACTTGCTGATAAGCTTTTGAAACATTTTGTAAGACACTATAGAGACTTTTATGGAGCCGATTACGTCACAAGCAACGTGCATAATTTAATTCATGTGACTGCTGAAGTAACGATGTATGGGCCACTACATAGTTTCAATGCGTATTCCTTCGAAAACCAGTTGTACATGATCAAAAAAATGTTAAGAGTTGGCCGAAATCCACTATCACAAGTGGCCAAAAGATTAGCCGAACTGCATTTGATTGATGTGAATAAGAATATTGCACAAAACAACTCTAAGTATCCGTTTGTAAAGACAAGTAAAAACGGTCGGAAAATTCTACATATGAAAGAATATAAGCTATCTTCAAAAACATGTGACAGGTATATTTTAACCACTAATAATGATATTATTGAAATTAAGTTTATAATCGATGAATCGGATGTTTTGGTACATGGTACTAAAATACAAAATAAAAATGACATCTTCACGTACCCGGTGAAGTCATCACGCTTTGGCATATACAAAGCTACAAGTTCGGATGAATGTGCTAACGCTGCCGTCATTTTAGATCTTCAGGAAATAAAATGCAAATTAGTATGTATTAAACATAAAGAATGCCATTATTTTATTCCATTATTACATACTTTGTAAATAAAACAAAATAAATGATTGAACTTATCGAAATTTATTGATTCATTTAGCTCACATCAATTGGTACTCTGTTAATATAGGTATCATCTGTCATAGAAGAGTAAAAGGTAACAACAACAAACTTAACAAAAACATTTATATCCCTATTGTATTATATATTTTACTATCACAGTAAAGCACTTATTAACAAAGTATTTGAAACCTGAGCATAAAACAAATGTACTGCTAATAAAGATATACCAAAACAACGAAAACTGAAATCTACATAATCATAAGAGTTTAGAATCACAATAGCCTTTAATCATAATATAGTCACTCGCAATAACATAATTTGAACTTACATAATAATAATAAGTAACAACAACAAAATTGACAAAAAAAATTAAATCCTCTTGTATCATATTTTAATAGATAAAACTTAGTGATCAAGTAATTGAAACCTGAACATAAAATAACATTCGATACCGTTAACAAAGATTTAACAAAACAACGAAAACTGAAGCCTACTTGATCATAACATAGTCTAGCTAGAATCATATTAGCCTTTAATCATATTAAGAGTCACCCGCAATAACATAATATGATGGAACGAAGGCGGCAAGAGATTGCTAGTCTTCTTGATTTATTCGTCTACAAAACTACCAAAATTAGCACAATGAGCCCACATCATTCTGATAATTTTCTGTTGAACTCTTACTACTTATAATATTCTCTATGACTCCATTTCTATCTTCTTGTTTGTCCTCCATCTGTAACGTGTTTTGTTCTCGTTGTATATTATTTTCGCCTTGTTTTGTAGTAGAGTCATTATTTTTTTTTGCAGGATATTTATTTTTTCGACGTTTCGTCACTGACGCTCTTAGGTTTCTCATCAGTTTTCTCTTTCCTGAATTTTTTAAAGCAGTCTTGAAAAATATTTCCGTAGCTTCTACTGTAAATGCTGCGTCCCACGAATGAACCATGTCAAAAAAAAACTTCCTTAACAATTTGTAGTTTTTCAAAGCAATTTTTGATTTTTCTCCTCGGCTTCCACCAGACCACGAACACAAACAGATAAATTCCCGAGAAAGCAAGGTGTCAGGTATCAGTAATCGATAAGCAAATGTTTTACCATCTCCAGTGGAAGGCGAGCATAAAAATGACATATGTTTCTTAAGTTTCTTGTATTCGGATTTATCTGCTAATTTGACTTCAAACGCATCCAACTGACGTTGGTCTTCAATTATATTAAAGCAAAAGCTCTCAGCTTCATCATGACGGACGTCTTTCAATAAAGTCACTTGTACAGGTTGTTCGTTAATTGATTTTAATTGGTTCAGTTTTTCTGATATGTCTTCTAATTGAACAGACATTATGCAAATTTTGTTCACCATATTTTCTATAATTTTATTTTGATTATGAATCATATTAACCATCGTATCAATTTTATTCGAAAGCATATTCTGGTCTTCACAAACTTGTAAAATTACTTCTCCAGTATCAGGCGTATTATTGATGGACGTATTTGTTATGTTTCTGGGTATGGAGTTGGTGTTCGTCTAGAAAAAAAAACATATAAATGAAATATACCGTACTACACGTAGGTAGGTAGTATTGTTTGCATAAGTTTTTTACAGTTTGTAGGTACCTGCTTGTTTATGTCAATCGTAAACGTTATTGCGAATTGAGATATGAAAACAGAACTACGTAATAGGTACCTACATTAAAAGAGAACGCAACGTTCCTTCCGACCATGCGGGCAACGACGACGAGCGACTGGCAACCGTGCGTACCGAGAGCCGACTGAGCAGGACTATAAAACAGGCGCATCTAGCGCGCGAACGACAGAAAGAGATGGCCGCAAGGCACAATAGGCTAGGTGACAGCACAGTTTTATGAACTAGAGCCGCGCGCGCGCGGACTGCGCAGTGGTTAAGTTTATCAGTCGATCCGATACATTATGCGGATCAATCATCAAATGTCTCTAAGGACCAATTTCATAAAAACAATACAAAAGTCAGAAATTAGCGTTAAAGTTCTAAATTCAATTACAATCAAACGCAAGGACAGTTATCATTTTACTAAACGAAAATTAAGCGTGACATCACGTTTTGAGTACTTACTTAACAGTTTTCTGAGTATGTTGCTGTACAATTTTTTTACAATAAAATAATAATATATCTATTTATATATTACTTGGGTAGAAAACCCTATTTGAAAGGTTCGCGCGCGCGTAAAACGGTGTGTTAAATAATATCACGTTGACAATTTTGAACTAGAAGTTATCCATGCGGTGGTTTTAGATATAATACTACGGATTCCTAAAGAGTCTGTATAACAACTGTTTAATTGTTTTCACATTATGGCTAACGGTAGAGCTTGTGGACCATTAAAAGTAAAGAAAACAGCTTATAGCTGCATACAGTTCACATGTGTAATTTTATTCAGTTTTTTGCTGATTAACAGTACACTAGTGAACTATTAGACAGCCTTTTGCAGCATATAAGAGTTTTAACTATTCACGTCACTGTTAAATATTGTATTGTATAACCTATAAATATACTGATTCATTTTTCAACTTTTATGATGTTTTGTGTATGAATTAGGAATGTATTGCATTAGTTGTTACTTCTACTACTATATTAAGAAATTATGCTGCCGATTTTCTATAAATCGATAAAATATAGCCAGATTCTACTATAACAGAAATTGGGGTCAATAGGTACCGCTCATGAGACAATAGGACTAAACTTATAGGGTTGTCACCACGTCATTTGAAATAAAATAATATAATATGAGGCCGTCAGCGCAAAAATGGCCTAAGCTCAGCATAGTTAGTATGGAGATAATGAGGTTTGAATTTTCATGAATTTAAATTGAATACATAGTAATTGTATTATATTTAAATTTAGTTTTCAGGTGTGTTTTATTTAGTTACTATGGTACATTATTTATGATAAAGAAGATTATTTTGGAAAATAATCAAAAATTAATAATTTTTTGTGGTATAGGCCACCTTTGCATTTAAAGTAACTATACATTTTCCCTAATATCCAGAAGGTTAGGCCAAAAATAAAACGAATATGTAAATGAAATCACCTTTTTATTTTTCTAATTAATAGAAAATGATTTTTTAATTTAAACAGTACTTAAATGGAATTTATACTAGTCATCGATAGGTTCATCATTGAAAATAATATCAATTTCAGCTGCTGATGTCTTTTAACTCATTGTAAAAACAATGATTTACAGGTGGTATAAAATGTTATAATTCCATTAAATCTTTCTTTTTCTTATCACTTACGACATGACCATCAGGATATAAATACTGGCACCCAATATGGGCCACTTTTATTAGAACGATTATAATATTCTAAAATTTAAAGACCTGCAAGTTTGACATTATATTGCTATAAGTAAAATCTAGTGAAGATCCAAAACAAGCCAAAAATGTGATGTTATGCTCTGCTAAATTGCACAAAATTCACTTTTTAAAAAGGTCTCTGTTGGACTAAATTAGGCACCTGGGGGTACCTTTTAAGGACCATAGTTAAATTTAACATATTTTAATAGTTTTTCAATATCATCACTTTTAAACTAAAGTATTGAGTTCTAATAACTAATTAACTGTCGTATTACCTGTAAATGTTCAATATTTAAGCAGACAATTATAAGTGGACCTTATTAGGAATATCTAATCAAAAACTTAGAATAAAACAAATTATATTTCATTAATCAACAGATATTTATTTTTTTAGGAAATAATTATTCTTTCTCTATTCATTAATTACAGTAGTTCTAGGAACTTCAGTCTTAACTTTTCACGCCATACTTGTGATGGACCTTATTAGGAACACTAAAATATAAGAGTACGTTTTTTATCAATTAAAAGTAGGTAAATAAACTTGAAAACGTTTAACAAAAAAAATAAGAATAAAACTATCTTACTAATTAAAGGAACATAAAAGGAATCACTTATTGTTGAACTCTTTGTACAATGAACATATTAATATCTTAAAAATTGCTAACAAAAATTAAAATTCCTAAAAAAAGGTCTAATTAAGTAAACATGATAATCAAACAAAACAAAAGTTATTAAAAAAAAAATGTAGTCTTAAAGCAATAATAAAGAATATTACAAGCAATAAGGACAAGTGAAGTCATCAATATCTTCCTTCGATAAACCAACACATTCCTCATGGCATGACATGTGGCAGATTTTACATTGCCGCATGTCAGCAATTCTGTCAGCTTGCATGCATGACAATACCAAGCTTCTTCTTTGGATATTTTCTTTGTAGCCCTAGCCTTTCTTTCCTTATGATCTTTTTGTTTAGTTACGTCTTGAGCCTTACTCTTTTTCTTACTTATTTTTTTTGTTTTTTTTTTTGTGTTTTTTTGTCATATGTTGTGTACCTTCTTTTTGTCTTTTTTTCTTTTCTTCTGTCTGATTTACCTTGTCTTTAAACAAATCTTTCGTAATATTGATATGATGAAAACAGAATTGCGTTTCTTCAAATCAACCTCTTCAAAGAGAACATCTATATTATTGGAGTACTTATAAAAAAACTTGAATGGATGCATTTCATGAAACATTAACCATTGCATTTTTAGCCACTCAACTTTACCCTTGCTTACAGAAACTTTTCTGTTTGTTAAGTTTCTTTCAAGTGACTGAGTGGAAAACAATCCTTTAGGCGGAGTACGTCGAATTCGTAAGAAGTCAGTTTCTCAATAGGTCTGTTTCTCATTAGGTCGGATTCTGAGTAGGTCAGTTTTTTAAACGTCAAGCAAAAGTACAGTTAAAACCATAAATAAACCTACGTACCTAATAATATCCATTTTTTTATTTATGCTTTTAACTTACGGTAGGGAAATATTTTTTTTTAAATATTTATTATATATTTATTAATTAACAATATTAAATTCAATGTATTTACATCAGAAACACTTCAAATTCAATTCATTCAACATTAAACATTTCAAATCAGATTGCTACAATGAATACAGTATCAGTCATTTATCCGTTAAATTTATGAGTTATATTTATACGTTAAATCTATTTACAGGAAAGCATTTCTGCTATTCTAATATATTAATTAAATTCAATGTATTTACATCAGAAACCGTGTCTGAATTTTCAGATTCATTCTCAGAAACCGCATCGGAAGTCGTATCAGTTTCTAAATCAGATTCAACGGTTTCTGAAGATTTGAATTGTCGGTCATAACTTAAATAGGAAACCCTTTTCAGAAATTCATGTACTTCAATATTACCATGTTTTAGATCACTAGTTAAATTATATAATCGTTTATCATATTTAAGGTCCACTTGTCGAGGCGTTTTCCGTTCTTTGTGTACACTAGCTTGTTTAATTGCGATGTCATAATGTTGAGATTCTTTTTTTAAAGTGTACAAAAATTGTAACACATTTGGTTTTTGGTTTAATTTTCGGTTTAATCAGTTATGCCAACCTTCAATATTATTGTTTGTCCTGTATTTTTGATCAGAGCAGCCAAAAATATACGGCGTAATGATTTTCATCCAGTAATTTTCAAAATATTTTTGAAAATTATCAAAATCGTTTATGTGCTCCGACTTTGATAGTATATGCAACCACCACTCCGGTATGTACTCAGTAGGAAGTAACGGTAGACAGGATATTAACTTTGTATTTTTTTTTCCAGCTCTTTCTTTGCATAAGCCTACATCTTTTGCTTTCCTCTAAATAGCTTTAATATAATACGCGGCTAGAAAACGAACGTTGGGCACTAATGGGTTACGTTTCAAAACATGCAAAAATGTTGTTTTTCCAAAATTAATAAGTGAAAACTTTTTAGTTTATGAGAATAAGGATGAAGAAATATTTGTTTTTTGCTCCGAATATTCAAGAAAAATAATAAAAAAATGTTCTAGATTTTTCGGTGATGGTACTTTTAGGGTAGTACCATTACCTTTCTACCAACTGTATACATTGCACGCAGTGTTCAATTATAAATCACAGTTTTGTCGCACAGTTATTCCCGTTATATATGTACTTCTGGGCAATAAGTTGGAAAACACATACATAAGACTTTTTGAAATATTGAAAACTGTACTTGAGGTGGACATTCAACATTTCAAATCGGACTTTGAGATTGCTACAATGAATGCAGTATGAAAGAAAGAAAAAATATTTATTTTGTCTTTACATCTTACTACAGTAATCTAAAAAATATACATTATGGTTACAAGACAAAACAGGACCTAGCTCAGCGATTGATTGCAACATCGCAGACGCTGCAGCGCTGATATTCTGCTATATATCAGTATCAGTCATTTATCCCTCATTAAAAAAATCTGGTTGTTATATACACTACGTTAAAGCTATTTAGAGGAAAGCTTAAGATGTAGGCTTATGCAAAGAAAGAGCTGGAAAAAAAAATACAAAGTTAATATCCTGTCTACCGTTACTTCCTACTGAGTACATACCGGAGGGGTGGTTGCATATACTATCAAAGTCGGAGCACATAAACGATTTTGATAATTTTCAAAAATATTTTGAAAATTACTGGATGAAAATCATTACGCCGTATATTTTTGGCTGCTCTGATCAAAAATACAGGACAAGCAATAATATTGAAGGTTGGCATAACAGATTAAACCAAAAATTAAACCAAAAACCAAATGTGTTACAATTTTTGTACACTTTAAAAAAAGAATCTAAACATTATGACATCGCAATTAAACAAGCTAGTGTACACAAAGAACGGAAAACGCCTCCACAAGTGGACCTTAAATATGATAAACGATTATATAATTTAACTAGTGATCTAAAACATGGTAATATTGAAGTACATGAATTTCTGAAAAGGGTTTCGTATTTAAGTTATGACCGACAATTCAAATCTTCAGAAACCGTTGAATCTGAATTAGAATTTGATACGACTTCCGATGCGGTTTCTTAGAATGAATCTGAAAATTCAGACACGGTTTCTGATGTTAATACATTGAATTTAATATTTTTAATTAATAAATATATCATAAATATTATTAAAAAAATTATTTCCCTACCGTAAGTTAAAAGCATAAATAAAAAAATGGATATTATTAGGTACGTAGGTTTATTTATGGTTTTAACTGTACTTTTGCTTGACGTTTAAAAAAACTGACCTACTCAGAATCCGACCTAATGAGAAACAGACCTATTGAGAAACTGACTTCTTTCAAATTCGACGTACTCCGCCTAAAGGGACTTATCAAAGATGTTAAAACGGATTTAGCTTACATTTTAAAGTAGTTTTAACATATGTACATTATTATATATTTTAAAAACACATAGTATATATGTTTTTGTTGGTGGGAATATATTTCCCTATATTTGGTTAGGATATGTTTGTGTTTTAATTGTGGGAAATTATTTCCCTATATCTTTTACTGCCTAGTTGTGTTACAAGACTAGTTGTTTCCTTTGACTTTACTTGGTTTTACATTAACAATTTAGAAAAAACAAAATCATAGAAATTCGAAAGAAATTTATTAAAGATGAAGTAATATCACAAAATTTTATTCATTTGTATTGATTACATGGCGAGCTTCAATTACATGAACATTTTTGAAGCACTCGTGCACACATAATGCAATGTCGCATTTGCAGCATTTGATATCCGTCCTCTTTTCTTTTGCTTTTGTGCTACAAAAGCGACATCTTTTATTACCATTATCTTTTGTTGGTAAGTGTTCACCTACATTTCTAAGGCGGATTTCGTCCGGTACGCCAAAATAACCTCCTTTTTTGTTTTTGAACTGAACCGGCGTGCGTGTTTTGGTCGTATAACCATCAATCAAGCCACGGGCCAACTTCAGCCGAAAATCCCTATGCAAGTGAACCGTAGTTGTATGTATTGTTTTGTATGTAACATAGGCATTGATCACACTCGCATCTAACATAAATAAGAATAATCTCATCCAATTTTTTCTGGACTTTCTGTTAATAGGGTAAGATGATCTAAAATGGTCGAAATGATCGACTCCACCCATATTAAGCGTATACGATGCTATAGCTGTAGGGATTAACGTATCTTTTTTAGTCCCATCTTTTTGGGTACGTTTCACAAACATAGTATCTCTCGGATC
The DNA here is from genome assembly GCA_947095525.1 of Trisateles emortualis. Classification (NCBI taxonomy): domain Eukaryota; kingdom Metazoa; phylum Arthropoda; class Insecta; order Lepidoptera; family Erebidae; genus Trisateles; species Trisateles emortualis. The sequence goes on from OX352756.1 coordinate 1,905,851, forward strand.
ATGAGCAGTAGTCAAGACAGTAACTACACGTGAGTCAACCCATTTTATTGCAGATATTGGTCCTGCTGTCAATGCTGCAAATTCGTTCTTATTAAGTTTGTTAGTGCGGTCATTCTTCGTAATAGCTTTAGGCAGGTCGACTCTATTAATTCTCACTGTTCCCACAGCAAATATGTCATTAGCAAACAAATCATCCATCAAATTGCATCCTGTGAAAAAATTATCAAATGCAAGTAACGTATTTGGTGGTACATTTTTCACAAAATCAATGTCTTCTTCAGGGGTCTTATTCCAACCACCTTGTTTTAGACCCCTCTTGTCTTTATAAGTTTGCTCTGTACGCTGTTTAGCCAAACACATGTCAACTCTTTTAGAAGATATTTGAAAATTATTTAAAAACATTTGCTTACAAACGACATTCTCGCTAATATATTAATTTCTTCTGTATTGTCTAGGTTTATTCTTACCGCTTTTGGTTTTAGTTGAGGTATATGATCGAGCTTTTTTAGATTCTTTGACATTATTTAAAATGGTTCCCTATCCATTTGCCTAAAATTTTAAGACCTAATATAACTTAGCATATTTTTGTTAGGCATAATTATATTTTCGCATAATATAATTACGCATAACAGCTTACGCATAATGTTTTAGGCATATTTTTTCAAACCATAACAATGATTAGGCATAACTTTCTAATGCATAAATATATTAAGCATAAAGTTCTATAGCATAACTTTTTTAAGCATTATATCCTAAAACATAAATTTATTTACGCATAATTACATTAAAACATATTTTTATAGGTATAACATTGAAATAATTATTAACACCTAGAATATTAGACACTATACAATACTGCTAACACGTTTATACAATATTGCTCTAATGAAATTTGTAGGCACTTGATATTGTAGGTAGAATAGAAATTATTTTTTATTTTTCTAAGAAGACGGTGGTGTCGTAAAACTATTGTGTCACCAAATGTATTATTGCAAAGTTGTAATTTTGATGATTAATTTAATTGTTTTTTTTTAGTAATTGTAATAAATAAAAGTTGATTTAATGATAATTATTTGGTTTTTATATCCTTGCCCATGAGAGCATGTTCGTTTCTGGCACTCGCCGGCCGCTGCCGCGGCACGCTCGCTTCGCTCGCTCGGCTCGTGCATAAGAGGTCACAGTTCTAACCTAACCTAACCTACGCATTTTTAAAGAAGAAAGTAACCCAATCTATATTATTCTAATTGAAATTCTATGATCTTCATAGTATGCCTAGTCAAATTATGCCAAGTAAAAAAGATGAGTATACTTCTAAACTAGTATTTTTACAAGCAATTGCTAAAAATATACACCTAAAATAAATAATTATACATAATTAAGGACCACTGTTTCAATAAATTAACTTCTATCTGAGAAATAACCGCCATATTTATTCTCATAATAGGTAGAAGTTAACTAATATATTCTTCAGATAAAAGTTATCTCGCGATTGAAAAATCGTTTAAGTTACATAATGTTATGTATAATAAATAATTTGCATAAAAATTATTTTTGTTATTTACCTATATTAATTATATGCTTAAATATTATTATGCTAATAGTCATTAGGCCTACTAACGTCATGCTAATAGTCATTAGGCCTACTAACGTTATGCGAATCTAATTTATACCAACACAAATTAGTCTTTAACATGATTGTGCCAACATAAAAGGTATGCCATAAAAAATTAGGCCGAAGTATTATTATGCCAAAACAAATTGTGCCAAAATCGTTATGCCGAAGTATATTAAGACAAAGAACATTATGAGAAAAGAAGGGATCCCATTTAAAATGTATTACAGCTGAGATTCGTATGATCCCAATGTTATAAACTTATAAAACTCTTGCTTTCGTATTTCTGTTGGCACAAGGGAGAAACAACGTTGCTTGCAGGCGCACGAATAATCATTGAATATTTTCGATTCTACTAGTTTGTCTTTGACATGATATGGTAAATTATTGTATTTCCTATTTTTCTTCTCAGAGAGGCAATATTGTGGATGTTTTCTTTTACGTCCTGTTTTGGGGCGGCCGTTAGTTTCTAGTGTGTCATTGTGTTCAGTAGTGGGAGGAGCAGCTTCAGCTTCGGGATGAATATCTTCAGTGTCAGAGCCTTGACACATTGAAATTACTTCATCAACCGTCGTGTCGTTGTAATTCGTAACTATGACGGGGCTTTCATTAAGTCCTATATTCTTGGATCTGTCAGTTCCAGTTTGATTGTCGTGTACAATAGCTACATGCGTTTGAACCAAGCCTTCTAGCGTGGTTTCATCACTCGAACTGTCGCTCTCGGGAACTTCAAAGTTATTACGTTTTTTTTGCATAACATATGAACGCGAAACATCAGTCTCTTCTGCACTATCGGGTACATAATCAGAATCTGTATCGTCATCATAGTCTCCATCTTGTTGAAGTTCGCTAAGACTAACAGCATTACGTCTTTTTGACAATTCATTATAATCATGCTCCTCTATAGAAAAATCTCGGCTAAGGGTTTCAAATAGCTCCAACGTACTCCGCGACATTGGCGGTAATGGTGAATAATTGTTTTTAACTTCATTTCGTGTAGCACGAGGAGTTAGAGGAGAAAATGCAGGGGGAGCTGGTGATTCAACACCTGGATAGAACAAGAATAGCAGTCATGAATACCTTAGGCTAATTATTGTCTTACATGTTTGAGTAAAGAAGAATTTAAAATAATAGGAATCAGTCTTTTCTGACTTACTACTAATTTCCGATATGGTTTTAGCGTAGTCAGTGGAGAGTACACAGGAGTAGCCGGAGACTTTACATCTGGAAGAAGAAAAAAGGAGGTAGCGAGGTAAAGAAAAATAAGTTCGTTTCTGTTAAAAGTGGTATACCAACCTGTCCCAACAACTTCTTTAAGTGTCATTACAGCCAAAACCGCTGAAGAATGCGAAGGATAACTAGTCTCTTGAAACGGATTACTAACCTCTGAAATGTAGAAAAAGTATCACTTACTAAGGTCTGTCATTAAATTAGGTTTTTAAATAATTTCTTAGTCATTTTTTTTTCAAGTAACATCGCATGTCACTGGACGCATCTGCTTCAAATTTTGAGGGAGCTTCAGGTATATTTCATGTAAAAGAATAGATTAGGTAAATAGGGTAATGGGTATAAGTGATAAATAACTAAGGTTTCATATTAGTCATACGTAAACAAAGGTACGTAGGTGCAATAAAATTACACATTAAGAAAAAACGTAACAAAACAAAAACAGGAGACCAAAGCATTTAGTACAGCAAAATACCACAAACCTTAAACCCTGTGCTCTTAGTGTTAGATCATGCTTTTTTTAATAAAAAGAGTTAATTAATTATCATGAATCCCGCAAACCAAAGGTGAAAAGTGTATTAAGCTCAAATGTGCAACAAACAATGGACTAATAACGCGTCACTATTAATAAAGCTTTAGTGTGTACCTACGTAGGTAGATATGTACCTATGTCTACTCAGTTGATCGTCATGTGTCAGTTGACAGCTGAAAAAAATTATTCATATTTGTTTAAAAAATATATAAAAACAACTCCTGCACTACGAAAATTAAATTTCTGTGTCACGCGGGACTTTACAAACATTGTAACAACGGACATAAAGAACACCCAGACTCTAAACAACAATTTTGGGGATCACAAAGTGGTTGTCCCGTGCGGGGATCAAACCCACAACACCCGTCGTCGCAGTGTGAGTGGCGAGGCGGTCACCTAAATCACAGCGCTATCCATGTAGGTACTTAAAATATTTTTGTAAACATACAAATTCATTATCGTCAGTTAAATTACCCTATGGTAAAATTACCCTTTGGGTACGTTACCTTAAAAATATTAGTTAACTATGTAGTAAAAATAGGTATTGTATCTACCTGATGGAATTACGTCATCCTTTATAGGCGACAGCACCAGCGCTGGCGCCGGCGTCTTCACTTCAGAAATCTCTTCAAAGTGGTTCTCTGTTGAGTGTAATAGGTTAGCTACATCAGATCGTTAAAAACGGTTTAAGTCATGATAACGATAAAAATAGGTATTTTAAGGAATCTTTACAGTATCTTCCTTATCACCATTATTTACGTAGGTATCTATATACGAAAAAGCAAAATAGAATTTGAGGTTATATGAGCCTGGTCAAAAACATTAAGTACTTACCATCTGAAAACTCAGTATTTTCGTTAATCCCATGTCCCAAGGCACTAAACAAGATTCGATCGATTCGTCGCATCTTAAACTCACTTGTTTTGTTTCACAATCACGAATTAAAACAAAATACACATTTCACCAGTCAGTGTGCGAGGAAAAGGCAGACTTGCCAGTTTTTGAAAGAAATTTACTAACAAAATGTTGTCACTATAAAAAAATATCTGGCAAGTAATATTTTATTTTCAGATACTTTCAAATATTATAAGTCGCCTCAGATTAATTCAAAATATTTCTAACAGTCATTACTTCGATCACTTAAACAACTCAACCTATTTGAGTCGATTTAGTTTTTTAATATTAGATGTGCTGTTCTTCGAAAGCCGTTTTTCTGAAATATCTCAAATGTTTTGAGTCGTTTCTGATGTATAAAAATGAATATTTTGTTTCAGTAAAACTAAAACACAGAAACAACCTAACCTGTTTAAGTCGTTTTAGTTAATTGATAAAATGATATTTGCAATTTAAACTAAATTCTTAGAATGGATCCAAACTGTTTGAGTTTATTCTGGTTTATTAAACTTATGAACATACTCATTAAATTTCTCAGAAACAATTCAAGCGGATCAGGTTCATTCTGCAAATACTTTTTGTGTGCTTTTCATACTGTGGGTTGAGTCGGGATAGTGAGAGTGTATGTATTCAAAATTGGGTTTTCACTATATGATAGAGTTGCCCTTTAGGAGTACGGTGGTACACTTAACTCAATTTTGGCCATTATGTGGATTGAGTCCTTTCTGCTTAACTACGTCCAAATACATAAGTAATAAGAATTATAATTGAGGTATCATCCCAACTAGAAAAACAAAATAAAATAGGTTAGGTATAACAAAATTAAGCTTCAAATGAATTAATTATGTAGGATAATTGAAGTCTCATTCCAACTTAAGAAAAACAAAATAAAATAATCATCTAAAATTCTTTGGAAATAATAATAACAAAATTAAGCTTACAATTAAATACATATGTAATAAGAATTATAATTGAGGTATCATCCCAACTAGAAAAATAAAATAAAATAGGTAATAGGTATAACAAAATTAAGCTTTAAATGAAATAATTATGTAGGATAACTGAAGTCTCATTCCAACTTAAGAATAAAAAAATAAAATAATCATCTAAAATTCTTTGGAAATAAGTAATAATAAAAAATCAAGCTTAAAATTAAATCAGTCAACAATTTAAAAACATATAGGTAAGTATTTTTTTGTTCATTTACATAAGCTGTTATTATAATCAATTTTCTTACATATGTTTTTTTTATACCTATTTATTATTTATTTACATTAGTAGTTAAATTATGTCGTCGTCTGTGAGATCGCTCAAAATTTCTGCATCATTTTTATAATAGTACTTTGTCTTTTTCACTTTAAGTCTATGAGTCAATTTTAAATTTATTGGTTTTGTCTTAATACTAACTTGCTTTTTTAACTTGCGCAAATCGTCATTGGATATCACTTTTTCTGATAGTATTTTAATTTGACTACCTATTTCTTACATTATATGGTTCAATTTCGTTGTTTATATTTTGAATATCTGACAGTGTATCTTCCACTTCTAAAGTATTGTATACTGTGAACATATCATCTTTATATATAATTGGCATATTATTCAAAATGTTTTCAAAAGAATGCAAGTTATTCTCTAAAGCTTCCTCCTCTTCTAATACTATATTATCATTTACTTCATTAATATCTTTTTTAGTATTTTGACTACAAGTATCAGTGTTTTTTTTTTTTTTTTTTTTTCTCTTTATTTAAATTAGGGACTTATATACTAAGTACATGGCAGTCCCATCGTACCTTATTCTAACACTGTACTACAAACAACATTATATACTAATTAGACTTAAATCTAAGACTTACGAACCTAAACAAACTCTTAGCGGCATCAGACCCCGGCGAGGACAAAATTTCCTGAAATAGTCCCATATTACTGCGTGCTACTTGTAGATCACTTAGCAAAATCTCCCTTTCGGTTTGAAACCGGACACATTCCGTCAACAGATGCACTACATCTTCCACAGTACCACATACCTGACAGTTAGGAGAACTGCACTTTTTCATAAGAAAACTGAAATTGTTGAGCGGCATATGTCCGGATCTCAACCTGAGAGCTATCACTAATAATTGTCTACTCCACTTAATATTAGAAAACCAAGGTATACTAGGAGGCTCGGCTACTATCGTTTTATACCATATACCTTTTGCTCTGGATCTCAAATTAAAATATTCCGACCAATCTTTCTGACATCTACAACGATATTTGGGTAATACTTCAAAAAAGAAAGGTTTGATATCCAAAACTTTTCCTTCAACAATTCCTTTTTTAGCCAGATTGTCAACTTCCTCGTTACCTTTTAAACCTATATGTGAAGGAACCCATTGCATCACACTCTTTACATGTCCCGTGGCAAGTTACTGTTTTCTCATAGTTTACGTAATGAGTTTTAAATATCCAAGCACATGATATTTTACTTGCTTTCCATATTTCCTCTCTTAATACATGGGCCCATTCATGTTTCGGTAAAACAAACTTTTTTTCATAATTTGATGATCTTCGCCCTCCTCGACTTATATATTTTAAAATTGGCTGAATTCTTTCTCATTTATAAAAATCAATAAAAAATTCTAAATATTTTTGATTATCTTTGCCTTCCTGACATATTGAAATATTTTCTTGTTCTTCTCTTTCAGAATTTTCTGAGTCTTTATCACTTATAAACGTATCTGTTTTTGTCACATTATCAAATTCACAATTTTCAAAAAAGTAAGCGTAATTTTTCTTAACCGATATATATATAGCAGTGTTTGACATTTTAAAATTAAATTTTTCACTGATATCCGAGTAAATAGAATCACAGGGAGAGGGCAAGTCATTTTTATTTCGAAAACACTCATAGTAATTGCTTATTACTTCTCTTTGTGTTTCTTTATCAACTGCACTTTCCCTTCCTCTCTGCATAGTTTACATTTACTAAGTGCACACAAACACAATGTAACACAAGGATGTTAACTAATTAAATGGATTTAATTTTATTGAAATATTAATGAGACGAAAAAACGAAACGTATCAGGTATCAAAAAGTTTAATAATTATGAGGGTAGTAGCATTTTTTTATCGTCGCAAATTTTACGAAACAGTCAATAATAATTTACTTAACAGGTTTATAAGAGATTTCAAATTTAAAGCTCGTTCATTCGATGTAGGTACTATTTTTTTTATTTAACATTATTATATAATTTAATATATTCGTTTTTTATTATTGCTTAACAACAGTAACATACAATATAAATACTCCTCCAGACTAATAACAATGACACTCGTAAGTAACATTGCTGTGATAATATGCGTAGGCGTACTCGATGTAGTGTGTGTGATGCCTTTAATTTGTAAACTATTAGCACGTAGATAAGATTAATGTTATTTTATTTACCTACCAATAGACTACTAAAATCTGACATATAAAAATGTAAAGCATTTCACGCCGTTCAATTACCACCCGCCAACCAGACATCAGCTTGGCGGCGGAGTTTGTTTTTCGTTTCATATCGTATTGGTAATACTACTAACTATTTTTGCTTAGCTACTAAATACTACCAAAACACTACAAAATAATAGAGCACGTTTCATTCGATTTCATGACTTTCCACCCGCCATTTTGACGGACACGGTGAATAGACACAGTTTTGAACTTTGAATTAATTTTTATATGTTTTGAATAGTCAGAGAACATTATATTGTGCTTACATGTCTCTTAGTTTTTTAACAGTTTTCAGTCATCAAAATTGATATTTATTCATTAATTACAGCACAAAATGCAAAAATATGTGTCGTTTCTATACGTCCTGCTCCCCGGCAACCCCATTGTTTATTTTCCTGTTTATAAATTATGAATACAGTTGTACGACATGTGTACAGTCTTTGTACTTACTTGAAAACATTTGTACCTTAAAAGTTTAGCGGGTACAGCCAACTGAATTGTGGGTTGCTATAGAGCATCTCCCTAGCAACCCCAAGTAATTTTCTTAGAAATTTTGCGTACTAACCTACCTATGACGTAAAGAAGTTGTTGAAAGACAATGTACTCTTTTTTTAACACGGAATGAAATGTGTATGGCCCTTCCGGGGCTACTAAAACCGGTGTTCGCTCGTGGTCCACCTGCATAGTTCACCTGGTTGTACCACGGGTAATATTTTTCTCCCGTGGTCCACCGCAGTTTAAATGGGTGTACCATGGGAATTTATTTTTTTACCGCAGTCCACCTATGCTGTTATAGACTATATGTTTTTAATATATATTGCCCGTGGTCCACCTATATAAGGAAAACAAAAGACCGTCGTAAAATATTTATTTATACTATTTTTTTAAAAATGGTCTAAAATAGTTTTTTTTCATTAAAAGAAATTGTCATAAATATTACAATATAATTCAATATATATTAAAACTAACATAAAATAAACAATAATTAACTTTCTGACATAAAATAAACAATAATTAACCCTACATTTCCTTATCTCAATTTTTTTAACGCTAATCCTACGGAAATTTCTTTATTCATTGCATTTGCACAAATATTATATCATCATCATTGTCTACATGTATAATCCTTCTCCTGGTCCCAAGAAACGATTTGCTTTCCATGTCTTTTAATACCGTTAGTAGACGTACTACAGTGGCTTCGGTTTTTCTTATTCTTTTATTTAACTTTGAATTTAAATTCTATTACATTGTTCGTGCGGTGTCTCTGCCCAAACACGCTCAAAATTTTAACGAACTTTTTTGTCATCAATATATTTTAATAACTTTTCCATTTTTGGTTTATTTAAACTTTCTATTTTGATGTATTTTAAACCTTCTGTTATGTGTATCTTTTGGTAAAAGTGGCAACGCTAAAACAAGCCCGGTTAACCTTTTTTCCGTCTTACTTTTAAGGCTAATTTGTTTAGCCTTTTTCCAGATTGCTTTACACCAATGATAATAACATCCAATAAGCTTACTTTCAGAAAATATTTCTTGTACGGCATTAATAATGGCTTTTTCAAAGTCACAGTGTAGTTTAGAAGGCTTAAAGCAAGGTAGTTGCGACTTAATCAATTCAAATAATATTTTGTAAGTTTCTTGTTTCTTGTCTGGCAATAAGGCGTAAATCAATGGCAAAGTTTTAGTTGTAGTTATAGAACTGCCAACATCACCGTGGATTGAAAATAACTGATAAAACGGCGGAGGATACGTATCGAAAGTGCCATCAACGAAATATTCATCAATTTCACAAAGCTTTGCTCTATTGACACGTGAACAAAAAACAATTATACGTAACTCTTCATGATTATAATCTGCTAAAATAAAATCGTTAAATTTAGGCGGCACGCTAACTTCTTTGAAATTTTTGTAAACAGATTTTTTGACACCTAATGATGTATTCCTGACCGTGTATAGACTATGCTGGCAGCTAGAGAATGACGGTACATTAGCTACCATATCCATAGTGCTACTTTGAATATTTGATAGCATTTCATTGTATAGTGTGGGTACTGGGTCAATACTATCTTTGACTTTGGCTTTTAATTGTTCAAACTCCTTTGCAATAATATTTTTCGCTAAATTGGGTGAAGAATGCTCTCTAGTTTTAATCTTAAGGTTATCCTAAAATAAAAAGTTAATATATTACCTATCAAAATTGTTCAACTAATCTTAAAAATATAAAAAACGTATATACATGCAGGACATTAAATTGTAGGTACAAAATGCTTACCTTTATGATTATGTTTCCTCTGCACTTATCTTTTTTGTAATTAGAGCATCGCCAAAAACGTGAAGCATTTTTAAAATCTTTTACCTTGTAAAATTGGAACTCTTTGTACAAGAGGATAGTACCTCCCTTTCTTTTAATAAATACTACATCTTCCTCGGTACTCATTTTAACTAGTTACAATTAATTGTAAATTAATAAAACTACAAGGAAATATATTTAAACCTATGTTAAATTTATACTATGACATTATAGATGACATTGTCATTATGAAAAAAAATGAGGTAAACAATTATTTTGTATGAAGTTTGTATTCCCTGTATAATTATATTATACAGGTGGACCACGGGAGAAAAAAAATACCCGTGGTACAACCAGGTGAACTAAGGTGGACTGCGGTAAAAAAATAAATTCCCATGGTACACCCAGTTAAACTGCGGTGGACCACGGGAGAAAAATATTACCCGTGGTACAACCAGGTGAACTATGCAGGTGGACCACGAGCGAATACCGACTAAAACGATTTTAAAATTTCGGTTATTAGCGCCTAAGTAAAATTAATAGCAAATTTGTATCAAGCTCTTTCATATAAAATTGGTGGGCGTTGTGTGGTAAATAAATTTAAACTCTATGTTTACATAAATCGTTGTTATTAGGAAATCAACAAAATAACATTTTTTTTTGATTGGCAAACAAATTAAGTTTGAACATAAATTAACAAGTGTGATTGAAATGATTTATTTATTTTTGTTTTGTGCACCTTCGTCTTAAGATCATCATAACAATACCAGTTTGATCCCGTTTTACGATGAGCTGTATAATGACCCAAACTTGTTGTATTTGTTGGAGGTACATACTCAATAACTGATGCAAGGTCATACTGTCTATTTGCTTTAAGAACAATAGTTTTAGGCACTTTCTCTATTGTTAGAGACGCGACTTGGTTTCAGCACACCTGGTTCCAATGCCATCGAATTTATTCAGGCAAACAGTTATCACATCCGAAATTACGTCTTTTAAAATGTCATAATTTTCTATGGACCTAACAAACACGAGACACCGGAAATAAAATGTTTTAACCTTCTCGTCGACGTTTTTAAAGCATGATAAATTGAACAGTATTTTTATCAAGTGACTGACATCAATACGAATAAACGTGTCATCTGGCGTGCAATTATGCACTTCTAGTTTATCAAAAGAGTGAGCTACATATTTCGCTGTAGTTTTGGAAGAAGTGAAAGCCTTAACAGCTGCTCCGACTAGTGCCGGTGAATGATCCAGAATAACTTAATTGGGGCGTTTCTTATTATCCTTCCATGTTTGTATCCATCGAAATATAGTGTCCATATTATGTGTTTCTGACAACATTTGAATTATTGGTACACTTCTACCATTATTTTCATCATACATGACACCGGAATACAAAAAAATATGATTGGTGTTTGTATTATATTTTGTAGGACCAACTTCCTTTAGTAGACTTCCGGTAGCATCTAAACTAAGAATTACCCTGTTTTGACGAGAATATTCTTTATAATGTTGATCTTGAGCAGATGACCAATAATAAACATAAAATGGAAATAGAGATATATGCCTTATAATATCATCGTATGGACAAATTTTGGTCATAGTCCATAATGCCAAAACAGGGTTTTCATGATAATATTCGCTGCACTCCCGCTCATATTTTATTTGTCTCAAACAAGCAGTTGTTGGTATATGTGGAGGCTCTGCGTCACCAACATTCATACCAGAATCTATCAATTCATTACGTAGCACTATCGGCGATTTAAACTTCAATTTGCAGGCAAGTTCATTTATTTTTAATGGTGATCGTTTGATTTTCTTTAGAGGATTGTGAGTAAATTTTGGATGGTAACCCGTAATTATACCTTTACAATGAGCAATGTTGTCTGTGAGCCACTTAATCACAATTTTTATTGCAGCACCGCATTCAGTACACTGCCCTAAGCACGTTATTTGTTCTCCATATTTTATGAAATGAGTTGGCAAAACTACAAGGAATTTTCGTTTTGCTCCAAGTTTCCTCTCGCAATAAATGTGCCCATTCATGCTTTGGAAGAACATATTTTTTCTGGTATTTTGTTGTAGATGTTAATTGATTTCGCAATGTAAGCTTCGATATAGGTTGTATTTGTTTCCATTTGTATATGTTTAAATTAAAATGAAATACCTTATGATGAGTAGAATCTTCATCTTCTTGGGAACTATCAACATCGTTGGCTTCATCTTGACTCGTTGGTTCACTATCACAATTGTCCGAGTTATCAATATCAAAAAAATAGCTATAGTTTCTTTTCAGTGATAGGTGAAGGGCTTTTCCGGACATTTTGCCTTGCAATTCTATGGAGATTGTATTAAAAATTTGTTCGGATGCTGAAGGTAAGTTGTATAAGTTTTTAAAATATTCTTTATACTTAATAAACACTTCTTTTTGATCACTTAATTCAACCAAGGATTGTTTGCCACCTCTTCTCTTCATTTTAAATTATTTAATACGATGTACAGTACAAAACATTAGTGAAAACAGTATAAAAATATACTTAGTGTAACAAATATCGCAAAGTATTATACAAGTACCCACATTTCATAAAAGAGAAAATTAAAAGTCACATCCGGAGTACGTAGGTATGAATTTTTATTTTAGTTCTATGATATATCAAATATGTTTTATGATTCATCTTATTATACATACAATTATACACAGTATTTAATAAGGAAAATGAGGAAATTGTTATCTCATTTGTGTTGCACTGCAGAAAACACCTGCGGCATAAATGACCCTTTACTCTAATCGTCGGATTGCCTGTATGAAATCGGCAGGCGTTAACATATTAATTTTTATTTTTAAAATAACTAACTTAACTAACTAACTTTCGGAAATAACTCTGGTTTTATAAAAGCACATTGCTTCAATTTTTACGCACATTCGTCACATTGCTAGAACATTGCTTTCATGTGTATAGAATCACTGTTTAATGACGTACACCCGTCAACCTGATATACACGAAGATTTAGTTATGATCAAATAATAAACATTACTATATCATTATTCAGTAAAATATGCCGCTATAAACATTGATTTTGCAACAATAAAATACCTTGTTTTCCCGTAACTAGTCGACGCTTTAAAGCGTCAATGGCGTAGGAGAGGGGTAATTTTGTAATTAAAACGTAACATAGACAGTGATGTGATAATATTTTTATTAATAATTGTCGATATTTATTACTTAAAATTATAACAATATGTTTGCGCTAGTGCAGTATTTTTCGTTCATGATACTCACGGAAACATGTAACACAAAGAGGCACTTTACAAATTTCGCACCAAAATCTCGTCTCTCGCCTTTTGCGTTTTGAATTACTACATAAATTACACCGCATTTTTTTGTACCCGGTAAATACGCTGGCATGTGGCGTGCCGCATTTCCTAATAATCGCATTGGTTGATCTATATTTCGTGAAGTCATCGGTAAAGTGTTGTCGCCTGCATACTTTACGACAATTTGTGTTATAACCGCCAGTTGGTAGTTAGCAAAACGTAGTGTTTTGTTATCTTGTAAGATTTTGTAGTAGTTGTAAGCGTTCAGTAAATGGAGGTCAAAGATGTGAAAAAACAACTTTTTGTACCATTTCGTCACTTTTCGAATACTGTGTAAAGAACTTAACATCATGTCATTCAAGTCAATGATTCCCATGTGTCCATTGTAGTCTATAATACATTCGGGTTTCATTTTTGGTAAACCTGTAGACCGATCAATTTTTACAGTAGGTCCCATTTGATCTTTATGCATGGTAGTGATCATGTACACATCTTTTTTGTCGTGCCATTTTAGAGCCATTACATTGGGAGCATATTTAACATCTCTCTCACCTTTATTCAGTTTCTTGAATTGTGGCATTTCTTTGCGATTTTGTTTTACAGTTCCACATGCACCTATATTTCGATTTAATAAGAATTTAAATAATTTGGGGCTGCTGTACCAGTTGTCCATATAAATTTGTCTATTCGAAAAGTAATATTTTTGTAAAAAGGTTATAACTATTGATCCACTTACACCTAAATCTGCATTGCGTATTATTTCAGTTTCTAAACCAGTATACATGATGAAATCCAATACAACTCTCGTTTCTACATCGCATAAGACGAAAAGTTTTATGCCAAATCGATTACGCTTATTAGGTATATATTGTTTGATAATTAACCTTCCTTTAAATGGAACAATACTTTCGTCAATACATAGTTTTTTTATACGGAATAAAATAAGATTGAAATTTTTGTCTGGCGTCATCTACTACTGTAATTATCTTTGACAATATTGGGTCATTGGCATGCCTTGGTCTTGGTTCAGAAAAATGCAACCATTCCTCCTTCCGTGCACTTTCATAACTAAGTTTTGTTAACTGGTTAAGAAATACCCTTTTTTATTATTGTTTTCACAACTGGTTTTTAAACAAGAATACGAAGTGTTCATTCATAACTGACAATCACAAATAGTTAAGAAACGAATAATTATGATTATGTTTTTATAACTAGCTACAGTCAGCAATAACATTTTTCCTTTAACCTTAAATCAAACACAAAATGTAATTTAGGTAAATTAACTTTTACTTAATATTGAAATGGGGCAATTATTTCTAAACAATGTCCAACAGTGATAGACTTATTTGTTAAAAGATGTATAGTATCCGCAATTTCTTGGTCAATCTCATGGTAATTTTTGTTCGATGTGTTTTTGTTTGTTTTGAACGACATTGAAATTTTTGTTTCTTCAATAAGAACATTCAGAATTGTTGCTAGCGATGGTTTTTGGCGTCCAACCATTCTATTAAGTCTTGCGTGCCAGCCTTCTAGATTGTTGGTGGTCCGAATTTCCTCGCCGTAGCAGCACCAAGTCTTGATAAAATTTTAGGTAATTGTTGAACTTTATCACTGCTTCAGTTTTCGGGGATTTGGTCATTGTATACTTGTAACCTGCCATTACATATGTCAATGGCAATCGGGCTAAGCCAGCACATATGCAGTGTGTCGTCTTTGTATTGTAGATTTAATCCCTAATCGTTTCGCCTTTTTAAAAAGGCTGGCACAAAAATAATAATAACATCCTTTCATTACTGCATTCGGAAAAAATTTACGTATTGCTTTCATTGCTGAGATTTCGTAATCCAGTGTCAATTTTACGGGGTTCCATTCAGGAATTTGTGACTTTATCATTTCAAATATAAGTTTGTAGGTATTTTCAGTTTTATTATGAATGAAACCAAAGAATAAAGGTACAATTTTTTTTGTTATTGTATGTAGTCCATGAATGGTATATATTTGTGTGAAAGGTTCAGGGCAAGACTTAAAAGTTCCATCCAGAAATATATGTTCGAAATTGTCCAAATACGTTTTTATATCAGAAGAAGAAAATATTAAAATCCTGTTGTTTGTGTCATTGTCGTTATAGTCGGCCAGGAGGAAGTTTTTATATTTTTTTGGTATTTCTACTTTAGTTGGTGATTCAAAATGGAGCTTAGAAACTCCTAATGCCTTATTTCTTGCTTTGTATAGACCACTTTTAATATTGTCAAATTTTGGTAAGTCAGCAACTAACTGCACGCCATCGTCTTCCAGTTCGCATACTACTTCTTCAAACTGTTTTTGTATTGGATCGACATTAGCTACTATTTTAGTTTTCAAATCTTTCATTTTCTTCAAAACTAGATATTTTGCACTATTAGGTAAACAATCAATATCGTGCACGCCCTCTTTAACTATATGGTTTTCATTGCTTAATGTCACATTACCTTTACAACCGGTTTTATTGTAGCATTTCCAAAAAACATTTTCGTTCACATAAGTTTTAATTTTATGGTACTGACGGCCGTCGTATAGTAGTTTCTCGCGATCCCTTTTTGTCGTTATGAACTCAATGATGGGCATAGAAAGCGACATAGTTTATCACTTAAGTTTTCGGTTGTTATATATTTTATATAAATTGCACTCAATTCCAATAGAAAACTAAATAAATAAGACAATGTCAATGTCATGCCATTGCAGTTTACATATCAATAATAGATAATAATTTATTGAGATAAGAACCTCATCCGTTTTCCGCATGCAATACTCTCGATAAAAACTCTAACTCTGTTGTTTTTATTTTGATTTAAGGTTAAAGGAAAAATGTTATTGCTGACTGTAGCTAGTTATAAAAACATAATCATAATTATTCGTTTCTTAACTATTTGTGATTCGTCCACAACTTTTCAAAAGCTTGTAATTCGTTTGACGATGATGTTAAGTTTAATGAGGGTGAAATACCACTACCAAAATCATCAAAAGTACGAGTTTCAATTGCGAATGGTTGCCTTGTCCATTGAATAGGACGTGGTTCTGGTATGTTCTCAACTACATCACTTTCATCCAATATATTTGCAGGATTTGTTTCTGGGAGGTTCTCAGTTGCTACAGCCTGAAAAAGATAAATAAATATCATATTATTAATATCAATTAAAATAAATTATTATGGACTAGGTACTATCTATACATATAATAAAATTGGAGTGTCTGTTTGTAATATTGAAAAAATTGCTTTTTACTACATACATATGAATGTATATACGGTACACACACCAAAATACATATTTTTTAAATTTTTGTCTGTCTGTCTGTTTGTTCCGGCAAATCTTTGGAATGGCTGGACCGATTTGGACGGGACTTTCACTAGCAGATGGCTTATGTAATAAGGAGTAACTTAGGCTACTATTATTTTAGAAAAAGATCTTTAGTTTTAGAGAAAATAACTTTTTCAAAAAAAATAACTCGTGGGTGGAGCCGCGGGCAACAGTTAGTGGAATATATAACCAACAGTTATTTAGTTGTATAAAAAAATGGGCAGCCTCGATAGTTGAGTGGTTTAGGTCGTGGGTACGAGACCAACATAGGGCACACATTTGTGTTTAAAATCTGAGTGTAATTTATGCTCGAAATTACCCCATCCATCGAAATGCCCCATTAAATTACCCCATGCCCAAATTACCCCATCATCGGGATGTAGCTTGCTTGTTCAAAATAGGTTTGTGAACTTAGAAATGACTCACCTCAAATTCATCTTCAATTTAACTGTCCGATGCAGATTCAATTGTGGTTCCAACATCATCAACACCTTCTAAAATACTAAGTAGCTCATCGTGATCCATATTTTGTTTATAAAATTTATTAAAGACGCGTAACGCAAAATAATGTGCTAGTAAAACACGTATTGCAGTTATTATAATAATTTGTCTTGAAGGTATATTCATAAAATATATTTATTTTCTACCTTCAAATCCCAACACTATAACTACCAACGTTCTCGCTTGTGACGTCATAGGCGGACGCTTTAAGTCGTCAACGGCGTTCACGACATAGAAAAGTGAGTGATGAGTAGTAATGTTCGAATAAAATTGACGATGTTTATTTAAGTAAATGGAAAACTATAATGTGACAAGGAAACTGAGTAGGTAATTTTATTTTATTTATAGATCAACATATGTAGGTACCGCAAACAAACATAATAACTAATAGGTAGTTAGTAAATAATAAATATATAGAAAAGAAAACAATACAGGGTTTAATGTACATGAATTCTTCATTTAGTAATTGACAAAAATAATAGTTCCTTTTATCATCACTTTGATGTTTATCACATTCCAAACATGGTGTTGTGATAAATTTTTCAACATTAGTATGTTGGGAAGTTGCTGCTGATGTAGGTTTACGTTTGTGTGCAACTTGGGGTAGGATGCTCGGCGATTGCTCTCTTGGGCGTTTCAGATCTGTGTAAAAAGCAATAGGCAATGTAAATATATATTTTTATGTAAAATCACGTTTACTTAATACGTTACACATGTTGGCTACATTTAAGTAAATATTTCATTTGATCTATTGACATTCAAATGGTTGGCCTCTTCCTATATCAAAATATGAAAATATTTTTACTCAATGAATAATATTTTTTCAAGCAAAGGCGGCATAATGTGTATCCTTATTATATTTTATTAAATCAACGTAAATCAGAGAAAAATAACGTAAACTTACCAGTCTTCTCCATTATGGTATTTACGGTACCAGCAAATCTTGAAATTTATGCGGCAACACGTGTCCTTTTCGACGGTTAGTGTAGAGTAATCTAGAACGTTATTACACCTTGACTGTCAACATATTTGAAACTACCTACCTATTATATTTTTTTATTTTCCATTCGGAGGTAGTCACAACACTAGTGGACGCTTTAAGGTCTCAGCAGACATATGGGATCGGAAAGGGATCGTAACCGTAACGCCTTTCGCCTCGCTGTCAACCAGGCGTCAACCTACCGTATGCACGTAACGAAAGCGTATCAGCAGTGCCTGTACGGCTAGGCGACACCGCGCTTACGCCTCGCCGCCCCCTGGCTGACCTGGTTGGCACCAGATCAGTTTGAATCCAAACGTTAAGTGTAGCGCACGGTTATGTCTTGGTTTACAATACGTGAGTTGGCTATCATAGCCATAGCACTTGATGAAGAGGAAAAAGAAAATAGCAAGAAAAAAAGAAAAAGATATTGGGTACACAGTATGAATAAAGCAAGGAGTACTGAAGGGGAATTTCGGACTATAAAAAAACATTTGATGGATGATGAAGAGAAATTTTATATTTATTTTCATATGCCGAAATATCTCTTTTATAACATATTGCAGTCTATAGATGAATGTATAAGGAAGAAGAATACAACATTCAGAGAAACAATATCGCCCGAAGAATAACTAGCTGTAACGTTAAGGTGAGAAATTGCATTTGTTTTTGGAATTTTTAATCTGGTCTACATAAATATTAGTACTATAATTTTAATGTTTGTATTATCTCTATTGTTCTTTTTTTTAAGTGTACAAAAAAAATACTCGGTTCCGAAACTACAAGATAGATTAATTTTTATCCTCTGTCGATAAAAAATATTTCTTTTGGAACGCAGCCCTCATTTGCGATCAGGTGTGCACAGGGGATGTACGTTTTATGTCTGGTGTATGTGTGTATATATTTTGTGTGATTGCGTAAGGTATTTTAGTAAATGCAACTTTTTTGTAGTTTAGGTAAAAAAAAAATACCCATAAATCACATATTTTTTTATTATACAAAACTATATTATTAAATCCAAAAATTATGGCAATTAAACAAAAATAGCGCCACAACAAAAATACAATCATTGTATAAATTAAAGATTGTTTGAAGTATCAAGATCGTCAGCATTTGACGCGCCATTTTCTTCTAAGTTTGAAATATTAAAATCATGAATGTTTGAAGCGCCAGATGTTGATTGTATCTCGTGGCTAATGTTATTTAGAGTGGTATAACCTCGAGGCATGTCATCTTCTCTTTGGGGAATGTAAGGGTTGCGATAACTATAATAGCTTTGTTTCTCTGCGATGTCTTTTAACTCCATTTCCGAAACTGCGTTATATATTTTACTTTTCATAACAGCTTGGTTATATTCTGAAAATTTTTTAACCGTTGCCGCAATGCTCTTAAAAAATGTATCTTTCTCATCTTCTTTTTTGGTTTCGTTGTGATTTAAATAAATATTTCATTAAAGTTTGTGACGCTGAATTTTTTTCAATATTAAGATTTTTTTTTTTTGAAATTTTGGATGCAACTGAAGATGCAGAAGACTCAGGACGCGGCGAAAGTGGAGTAGTTTCCGCTTGTAAGTTTTCTGGAGACTGAATTATGTTTATTGAGTTCTGTGAATCATCATTACCCAAGAAACTGCTAACATCTGAACCGTCATCATCATCAACCGAAGAGATCGTATTTCTTTCTTTGTAATGAGGTACTAAAAAACTCATTTCATCTTCAAAGGTCCACTTTTTCGTCGTCGGGGCTGCCTGACCACTTTTAGTTTTACGCTTCTTCATAGCTCGTCGGTGAAACTCTCTAAGATTTAACCAAGTTTTCTTGCACTCAGATTCTGAAATAAAATAAATCATGGTTAACTACATATATCAAGCGCATGTAGTTGCACATGTATGTGTGAAAGGGAGTACGTACACACACATTCACATAAACATATACACGTATTATAAAACGTATATTAAATATACATTTATTGTTGCAGGTACATCATGACTGGATCTACATTTACTAATTTATCATCGAGCTTCCGTTTAGGAGAATCAACTATTCGTTTGATAGTAATAGATGTGTGCAATGCAATAATAAATAAATTAATGCCAATTCATATACCTCAACCAACTACAGCCACATGGCAAGGAATCGAAGAAGGATTTAAAAATAAATGGAACTTTCCGAATTGCATAGGCGCCATTGACGGCAAACATGTAAATATAATTGCACCTCCCAATAGTGGATCGTTGTTTTTTAACTATAAAAAAACATTTTCTATTGTTTTGTTAGCTATAGTTGATCCTGAATACAGATTCATAGCGGTTGATGTAGGAGCCTATGGAAAAAACAGCGATGGCGGAATCTATTCATCATCTACATTTGGAAAGGCACTTGAAAGAAACACATTCAATATTCCATGTGACAAACCATTACCAGGAACTAATCATGCAATGCCACATGTATTTGTGGGAGACGAGGCATTTCCATTGAAGATATATTTATTAAGACCATATCCTCGCTCAAATACACGGAGACTATCAGATCCTGAACGGCAATATAATTACCGCTTATCACGAGCTAGAAGGGTTGTTGAAAACGCTTTTGGAATTTTATATCAAAAATTTGCGATTACAACAAAAATATTAAATTGCATCCAAAGTTTGTAGATAAAGTGGTATTAACAACTTGCATTTTACACAATATGATGAGGACATATAACATTGAGATGAATTTACAGGAACCGAACAGAACAGAACAGGAAATTACAGTTGAATTCGGCGAAGACCGATTGTTAAGTCAATTACCAAGTATTAGTGGTGCCCATATGGCTACCGCTTTTAATGTACGTGAAAAGTTCAAAACATATTTTCAAACTTCTACCGGACGAGTTCCATGGCAGTAGCTTTTAGCTTTAAATATTAATGTTAATTCTTAATGGATATTCCAGTTAAATTTTTCATTATAATTATAGTAATCACAACTGTTTTATTTCCCATACTTTACTTCTTCACCAGTTACAGTCGTAGTATTTCCAACGCTTACGATATAGTGGTATAGATTCTCGGGTAAAAAGAAATCTTCCGGTAATAAATCTTGGCATCTAGCCGAATCCAATTTTCTTTCTCCGTTTTCTAAAGTTAAATCAAATAAGTAGGAATTTAAAATAGTACACATTGAGTGTTGAAACATGCTGAAGGGCATACGCCTATCCAGACGAGGGTCAACTCCCCTCAGAGACTCATAAGTCCGCTCCACCTGATCGATGAAACCTCCAAACTCAAAGTTTTGGGAATATGTCTCTTGAACTGGGATTGAGCTCGTATGAGGCCCGAGGTCATATAGTGGCTCGTCAATGGGGGCAGTTTCTTCCTTAGCTCTAAAGTCATATGAGACAGCGGCATCATAATACTAAATCTTACATATCCACGCTGTAAAACAGCTATTTATGAATGGCTGCACCTAAAAAACTATAACGAAACGGAAAATTTCTTACGCATTGGACTGTAGAATATGGTACAAAATATAAAAAGCATGTATCTTATATATATATATGTATATATAACCAAAAACCTCATGTGCACTCACACACACACACATACACACACGCGAGCAACAAACCATACAATCACATACACCAGCACGCACACACCCGCACGCGTACATCCTTACACTCACCCAAACGTTCATTCATATAAGTACATATTAAAAAAAAAAAAAAAAATGCATGTTAACATTAGTTTTGTACTAATATGGGAAGAGACTGAGCCTCACGACACAGGGGACCCTAGTGTGAGACTCAGTGAATTGTACCTAATTAATTAATAAGCTAAGCTTCTTTTTTAAAGCCAAATGCTTTTATGTAATACTAATGTACAAGTGTTTTTTTGAACTCAATAAAGATTATTATTATTATTATTATTATTATCATTCTTCGCATCTTTTTGAGATTTCTTTTCTTCTTTCTGTTTCTTCCAATTAATAGACCTCTGCGTTTGTCCACGACTCTTAGGAGGTTTAGCTTCAAACTCTCGAACTTGGTGCCAATCAGTTCGGAAAGCCTGTTGCTGCTGGTATTCATAAGCACGGCGGTCATTGCGGCTGCCTTGAGTCAAACCACCAGCGGGATTACCACGCGATTGCGGTTGACGACGTCCATCACCGTTTCCGGGCTGGGAAATATCATTATTTGCCATCCTGGCTGCAAATTGCAATTATTAGTTTAAACACACTTAAAAACGACATATACATACCTACATACGCGAAAAACATTAAATAAATAATTAAATAGGAGTAGGTACTTACCAGATTGCTTTAAAGTAATACTTATTTGTTTCCAAGCCTCGTCCTTTTTTATAGTATTGCTGTATTTAGCATCACTTAAGTCATATAAATATGGATATTTTCTCACTTCTTCAATAAGTTTCTCCCTTTGCATCGTTATTTTGTGTTTGAATCGAACTTAAAATTTTAAATAAAACATACGCGCAACACGAATGAAATACTCCTTGCGAATGGCGGCGTCTTTAGCAGGCAAGTCGCGGGAGGGGAAAGGGGAAAGGGTGGACGAAGAGATGTGAGCTCGGGTACGGAGAGACGTAAGCGCGGGGACGGAGAAACGTAAGCGCGGGGACGATGAGCCGTAAGCGCGGGAATTCAAGTTCGGAGCCTGTTCCGAGGCGAGGCGATTACGTTATTATTCCGATTAGTGTGCGTTGCAGTAGGGAGTTTAATACAAACCATTCTGAACGGCTCGAGGCGATAGGGTGACGATCCCTTTCCGATCCCATATGTGTGCTGAGACCTTTATGAGTAAATTTTTACATTAATTTATTTTTAGTTTTACGTGCCCAATTATGCTCTCTCTCGATGTTTTAATGCATAATTATAGTAGTCGAAGTCAAGACGAAGAGTTTTTGATGTTCCTGATTTAAAAGTTAGTCTGAAAGTTACCATTAGCCAAGATTTTTTGTCATAGTGCGATGGACGCTTAAAGACGTCATTGGCGTCTCCATCAAGTTATTGAATGACGCTTTAATGCGTCTTTGTCGGTCAAAGGGTTAAACGTTAGGTACCTAACCAAATGAAACATTCAAGTAAAAAATGAGAATTTTTTAATCAGCTATTATCAGATACGAGATCAATCAGTTGCATCGTTTATTAATTACACAAAAAACAAGCTATAATTCTAAGAAACAGTCTTATTATTAGGTAGGTACGTAGTTAACATTTAAAATAATAAACTTTTTGATGATCAACATTTAAGACTAACTAGGTAATAACTCAATCAGTTACACTTTTTAACAATAGCACAGATATAGGTAGACGCTAAGCCACTACCTATCTAAAACTGTCCGTAAAAGTAAGTCAGTTATCAGTCAGATAAATTGATATAATTTATAAGATAAAAGGTTATATTATTCATCATCGCTGTCCATTAAATCTTTCAGAAATTGGCTCATTCGTCTTTGGACAGATTCTGGTTTGGACAGATTCTGGTTACGACAGATTCTTGTTACGGCAGATTCTTGTTATGGCAGAAGTAACATCACCAACAAAATAACTACAGAATTTCTGTAAAAAAAACTGAATTTTTATTAACTAAATAAAACTATTATTTTAATTTAAAAAAAAACCAAACGACAACAACACGTGAAATTCGTAGCCACTTATTTTTTTAGCGTTGCCAAACGTTGAAGACATTCTTGTACTTGTTCTTGTTATTTCGTTAGACTCAGTTTTTTTTATTATATCATTAATGCATTTATTTTTTAAAATAGTTTTCATGGTTCGCTTGTTACTTGTGCAAGACATTTCATATTTTTTTATATTTCTATCCTGCACCGTAGCTTCTTTTTTTAACAATTGTATAAAATGATAAATAGTTGGCTTGTGAGGAAATTTCGAATTTACTCTTCGATGCCACCCCTCAATGGAGTTAGTGGTCCTTACGTTTTCACCATAACAGCTAAAAGTCTCGCTTGAAATTAGATTCATCCACTGTTTGACAAAATAATTATCAAATTTTGACCATTCGTCGCATTCTGTAGCTATCTCGCGAATAGACAAATAACCTTCAGGGATTAGTCGTGGATGTAAAAGTGCGAGCTGTACATACAGTCGTGTTATTTTTGAGCCATCAACTGTTTTAGTATAACCAATTGATTTACTATTTTTCCAAACAGCCTTTAAGAAATGATAAAAGCAGCCCGTAATCTTTGCTTCGGGGTAAATTTTCTTTACTGCTTGAATCTGTGCCAATTCGTAATCACACTTGTAATGAGTTATCATTACTGAGAAATTGTTACACAGAACCCTAAACATTCTTGCATATGTGTGTTCTGTCTTATTTGGAAGCAATACATATACCAGAGGTACGAAATATACATTTTCGTCTTCGTTCGCCAAGTTAACATGTAGCGTAAATAGCTGATAGAACGGGGTTGGGGCAATTTTAAAAGTACCATCTCCACTATACTTTCGCAGCTTCTTCAAATATTGTTTCGCCAACGTAGTAACAAAAAATAAAATTTTATCGTCAGATAATCCATCATCATACAGAAAAATATTTTTTACTAAGTCGTCGGGTAATCTTAAACTTTTAATGCTTCTACATGTCGTCCTTTTAACATTCAGAAATTGTTTTCTTATATTATATAACGAATCTTTTTTCGAATTGAATGTTGGTATATCTTCCGCGTTTAAACTGCATGTATTAAAATAATTTTCGTATATTTTTGGGATCGGTTCTAAATTAGCACAAACCACTTTCTTGCAACCGTGCATTAAAGCATCAACGCTATTTCTAACCATGTCTGGAGTACAGGTATGCTTGGATTCCTTAATAATATAATTGGCAGCATTCAACGTTATCGACGTATTGCATTGTTGCTTATTGTGACACCTCTAATTGGTTGTACCGTTCTTGTTCTTCATGACAAAGTTGTAACGATACCCATGTACAACGGGTTTTCCTTTTTTACTTTTAATAATCTGTAAATCATGTTTAGTACTCGAACCGGGCAAATCCATTTTGTATTATATAAACGCAGATAGGTATAACTTATTAGATTTGACACGGAAATCATGAAATCATAAACAAGAATGACAACAAGGAAATCATTTATGATTTATTTAAAGAGGTCTAATACCTAATGTAATTATCCCTCTTTTTCCGTATTTAGCTATCCAACCCATAATTTTGTAATGCGCGACAGTACTAATTCTGCCATAACAAGAATCTGTCGTAACCAGAATCTGTCCAAAGACGAATGAAGCAGAATATCATTATCGTTTTTGTATAACGATGTTCGCCGAGTTTGTAAACCGCTTGGACCAGGACGACTTATGTTATCAATTTCATCTTTTAAAATTTTAAGACGCGAATTTTTTACTTATTTTTTTGCACTTATTCAAAGAAACTTTTTTCATCGTAGTAATATCTGATACATTTTCATTCGATATAATTTTCAGTTTTTTTTTTTTTCGGTTGCATTATTTTGTTTTTAAGTAATTTCTACTCCGGTATCATTCTGCATCTCGTTTAAAGCCCCCCTGGCAACATAGTTCGATCGGGCAGTTCGATCAATCGAACAAACAGTATTTTTAAATCCTCATAGTTCGATAGATCAGTCGAACCACGAGCTGTCATTATCCCAAGGTGCACACAGTTCGATCAAATTCATATGTCCTATGTCTTAAGATATTTAAAGTAAAACAATAAAAAAAGGATTTTAAAACAAAACTTCATCTCAGTAGAAGGTTGGATTTTTTTATTTAAACAATGAACCCTTCCATGCCACGCGTTCAAGGAAGTGTCCAACACCAATTTCACCACTCACAAGCATCATATTTGTGTTGATAATAAATTCGTCTCGCTCTATTTGTTGCTTTTGTCGTCGTTGTAATACTCCTCCTTTCATCCTAATAGAATAAAATGCGCTATCTTTAAATAAAATTTCCAGCAAATTCATAAGGTTTGGTCCTTTCTTTCCTACATACAGGTTCAACTTATGATGCCATCCTTCTAAAGAATTCGTAGTTCGATGTATTTCACCATGAACAGACCATGTCTTAATGAAATCAATATCTCTTAGCCACTGCTTTTCGAAATACCTACTAAATTTGTTAACGGGCTCGGCGTCATCTTTTATATCACGCTTAATATATGACCAACATTCCATAATTAAATTTGCAGGCAATAATGGAAACATCGTACTTAGTGCAACTATTCTTTTGGTGTTTTGATGTTTGTTAATACCAAAAAACTTCGCCTTTCTCCATAAAGCTCTCGAAAAATGATAAAAACAACCTTTTACAATAGTTTCCGGAAATACTTTTTTTATAGCATTCATCGCTGCAGCTTCATAATCAGTCATAAATTTTGATGGATTTATTTGTGGTAATTGTGATTTAATAATGCTGAACAAAGCAATGTAACTATCTTCTGTTTTATCAGACATCAATACATATATAAGCGGGACTATATTAACATAATTCAAAGAAGAACCAATATCTCCATGGATTGTATATAATTGTACGAAAGGCTTGGGGCAGCTGCTAAAGGTGCCGTCCGCATAATAACTGTTAATATGATCGATTTTATCTTTTGACTCATTAGAGGAAAATAAAATTATGCGTTTATCATCAAACGAGTAATCTCCTAAAATAAAGGATTCAAATTTTGACGGTATTTCTACTTCAGAAGGGGTTTTATATTTTATTTTGTTTACTTTCGCAGCTTTCTTTCTATTATTATATAAAGACGTTTTTATTGACACATAAGACGGAATTTTGTGTATTAATTCTAAACCAGCATCTTTCAAAGGCGTTACGTGTTCGGCGTATACAATTGACATAGGTTTAAAATTCTCACATGCTGCCTCTTTCATTTTATTAATCTGTTTTTCAACTATGTTTTTATTAAAATCAGAGTTACATGAGTGTTATTTTTTTTTCATAATATTGTAATCCTGAAATAATAACAATAGTATAATATATGCAGCTGTGGAGTGGGCACGGTGTGTGTCCCTGGTCCCATCACACTTTAAATTAAAATTCTCTAAAGGCCTCTGCATGTTGGATCTAATGTCCCCGTGTAAGCCTCCCAAAGGGCCGGAAGTCTTCCTTTATATTAAGTAAAAGAAGATTTCCGTGATAAAGAGAGACATAATACGAGTATATATAGAAAACAATAAAGTGAACAATGTATATATAGTTCAATTAAGTAATTAGGTACTTACCTGTACAGTAATTGATCCGTAACATAGTTTTTTATTTTTGTTACTGCACATCCAAATAGAAGCGCCATTTTTGTAGGTTTTATTTTTAAAATATTGGTGGCCGTTATGTAAGAGAACATTCCCTCCTTTACGTTTGATGATTTAAACCAAAATGAAAACCAAAATTCAAAATAACGACACGATTACGTTAAAAAAAGGATGAATGTTGACAATATATTGTTAACGATTGTTGTTGAATGATACATTTTTATGAACAGGCAGCAGAATCTAACTTTCGTATAATTTTTTTTGTCAACTGTACCCATCATATCCGTGAAAAGGTTTAGAATAATCATAACTTTTCAACTGATATAGTTATAAGGCTGAAATTGATAGGTGAGTAGGTAGCAAATAGGTAGCAATTATTGAAGCAAAAACGACAACTCAATTCTGTTTAGTTTACTCAAACTAAGCATTTACCTGCCATTCTGACGTCAGAATGGCTGGTGACATTGATATTCTTTATATTTTTGAAATTAATGAGGTAGCAATTATTTAATTGTAGGTAGCAAATAGTAGCAATTAGGTAGCAATTTTTAATCACTGTCTCGATGCTAAATGAGACAGACAACCAGCCATTCTGATGGACACTGAATTTTCCCTACTGATGGGGGAAGAGGCATATTGTTCGTATTTGGCAGTAAGCTTTCTATTATACTTTTTCTATAATCATAGTGTTATATTTTTAATTTCCTTATTATATAACAGGAAGCCATTCACTACACATATTTGTATAATATGAATAATTATTTTTTTGTACCAGCGCAGGGTTTTGTGCTCGCAACAATAATAACTCAATAGTTGGTCGTGCTTATCTATTGACCTCATATATTTATTATACGAGACTTGTACGGCAGGTTTATAATGTACCCTACGAATTCGGCGACTGGTTGTCCCTACATAATCACTTTTGTGCTCAGTACTTACAAAAAAAAATTCTCTTTTGTCTTTCCATTTTGTTACAACTATTTTTTTTCTATTATGCATTATGCATGATGCGCCTATTTTTAAAGTAGCATTTTTCACTTCGCCAGGATTTCCAACACTATTTGCACGTAGGGTACCAGTTACGTACGTATTTTTAGCTAAAAGAGCGTCAGCTAGGTGCACACTGGTATAATAATTATCAATATACAAAGAATGGCCTTAGTCAAAATATTTTTGCATAAGCAACATAACAACTTTTTGCACATGGTTTTTTCCACCTACTTGTTGGTCTTGTGAACCTGCATAAATATGAATTTTTAATATAATGCCACTAGCGTCCGCTAAAACATACAATTTAATGCCGTATTGATGGGCTTTTCCTTTTAAGTATTGGCGAAAAGAAAGTCTGCCTTTCCACAAGATAATTGATTCATCAATAGCTAGTTCTTTTGATGGGTAATATATAGCTTCAGAGGATTCATTAAATATGTCTATAAGGGCGCGTTCCCACTTTGTCGTGACGACAGATAATCGTGTAGTTTTAAGTGTCGTGGCTTATATGTTTAAATGGAGGTGTTCACATACAGAACGACACGATTTACTGGGACTGGGACTCGGGACAGTGGGAACGGCTAGCACGACAGTCGTAAAACGATAAAAAATCGTTACGATTAAATCGTGACGGCAAATCTATTGTAGCCACGATGTCTCGTCGTTTACCCTTCCCTCTCGCACCCGCGCGCCCCTCACGCCTGTACTCGGTTTGCTTTGTGCGTGTCAGAACTATCGACGCGATCCAATGAGAACAGCTAGATACTATAGTCGCTAAACGATAAAAATTGTTGACTACAAACAATCGTTATAATGGGAATAGCTAGAGACGACAATCGTCCAACGATTAACCGTCACAACATAGTGGGAACGCGCCCTAAGGGGTTTTATTTTCATCAGACTTTCATTTCGTTCACTATTCTGAACACTTAAAGCTCTCAAAATTAAATAGAACCGGTCCCTTGCCATGTATAGTCGTGGACTAAGGCGAAATAAATAATGGTTCGACCTACAAATGTTTTTTTATTTTTTTATTTATTTAAACTTCCTGCAAACAAATTGCACAAGGCGGACTTAATGCCTAAGGCATTTTTTGCCAGTCAACCTTTGGGGGATGCAGAGATAAGCATGGCAGGTGATAATAATAATAAAGAACATAAAAAAGAAACTAAGGAATAAGATGCAACACAAACATAATTACACATAACTACATATACCTACATAAATATATATATATACCTATAATATATACCAATAATATATATAACATATGATTACTAATACATACAAAGAAAAAATTATACGACTACATTAAATTTTAGTTAACAAATTACTGCTGTAAAACTGACGCACTTTGGCTTTAAACGACACCCGGTTATCAGTCATCCTGACTTCGAGAGGGAGCTCGTTCCACAGAAGAACTGATTGAATATTGAAGGAAGAATGAACAAGGCTGGAGTTATGAGAGGTACAGGCAAGGAGACGATTGTTAGAAGACCGTAAGTTTCGGCTATGGATGGAGCTGAAATGTTATTAATTCATTAATAGTAATATCTGCCCATGCACGAAAACGAGCCCGAACTTGCCTTGCTTGGGTTTTTAAGTTATTCCCGTACTTATTAGTACATTCTAATATTAAATTTAGCATTTCGTTATTAAAATATAAAAAGAAAAAGTCCAAAGGGCTTTTATCCCTCATTTGTTGAGCTGGAATTATTCCAGGTGTTCCTGTGAAAGGTATCTCCACCATGTTATCTGGATTACCTGGACACCAATCATATCCTTCTTCTGAAGTAGTTTCTTCTTGCTCTTCATCCGGTAAAGCATCATTTAATTCTACTAACTCATCTTGATCCATGTTCGTCATATCGTCAAGAATTTCATCTCTGTTCTTTGTCAAAATCCCATATAGATCTGAAGTAGTAATTTCAATGTCTATGCCAGGTATATTATAAAAGTCTATGTCATGTGGAGACCTATACTGATATACCTGAACTGGTCTGACTATCCGCCGCGGTCTGTTCGTGATGGATCGCCTGCCGCGCGCGGCTGTCACGTCCAACTTAATATATATCTACATATTGGCTCGCGCGGCAAATGAACGTCAACTCTCGTCGAACATTGGCTCGCGAGGCTGCCGCGCTTAATTTATACGCACCTTTACTGTTCTCGTTTTCGCTCACTATAACATTTACTTCAAGTTCCCGTTCAGTCGTATTAGTTTCTTCCTGTAACAACATTATTATTATTATTACTACTTATTTTTATTTTCAACTTTTTATTATTAAGGATCTCACGGCATCTTTATTTTCAGGTGCCATCTACTGAAGAAGAGTGGCGTAAAATTTCTCAGCAATTCGAGGATAAATGGAATTTCCCACACGTGATAGGAGCGATGGACGGCAAACATGTTGTTTTGCAATCGCCTTTTAATAGTGGCAACGACTTTGATAACTACAAATTATTTCCTAGTATTGTTCTTTTTGCATTAATAGATGCAAATTATAAGTTTCTGTATGTGAATTTTGGGACTAAAGGCAGAATATCAGATGGAGACGTGTTCAAAAACACAAATTTATATAAAAAACTTGAAAAAAAAGAACTAAACATTCCACCCCCGGAAATATTACAAGTTCCCTATAAAATTGAAGTACCCTATTGTATACTAGGTGATAAAGCTTTTCAGCTGAATGATTATACAATGAGACCATACGATGGTACTCGGGAAAGGTGCTCGTGTGAAAGAATTTTCAACTACCGATTGTCAAGAGCACGTAGAGTAGTAGAAAACGCATTTGGAGTACTTAGTTCTGTCTATAGAGTTCTGCGTAAACCTATGCTTTTGGAACCAGAAACTGCGACTAAAGTCGTGCTGGCAACTGTTGATCTTTTTTTTTTTTTTTTTTTTATTTATTTAATTACAAAAAATATACAATTTAAACACATAAGCAGTCCAAAAACCACTAAGGTTTGTCTGGATTGCAATACATTCTGCTTCCTTTCACAAAAGTAACAAAATAATTTATTACATTAACAACTTATTAATATAATTATATTAATAAGTTGTTAATGTAATAAATTTTTTTTTTTTATATATATATCTACATTTTTTACGACGCGCGTTGAACAAAACATCGTTCGCCGCGCGCGCCCGTACAGAAACCGGTTTTCAAACAGATTCACTCGAAGCATCTACAGGTTGTTTAAAAAATATAATTTTAATCTCGACTTAATATTTTTATTTGTGATACTTTGTATAAAAGTTGGTTCGAGTTTGTTAATTATCCGTGGTATGAGATACTCTGTGGTTCTCTCACCATAGAAATTATTTGCACTTACTGTTATAAGTCTCTTATTTGCCGTTTGTCGTGTTTGAATTTTATGAGATATTTCATTTTGGATGTTTTTATTAAAAAATTGCTCTTTTAACAGGCAGTATAAAATGTTAGTATGTATCGGAAGTACTTTACAGTGTTTAAATAGTTCTAGGTTGTTGTCTTTATACGTTTCTTTAATTTTAGGTGATACAATTAATTTTAATATTCTGGTTTGTAAGTTTAAGATGTTATTTAAGTAAGTTTTATATGTTCGACCATAGCTAGTAACGCCGTATTCAATAATTGAGTCGGCGAGGGCGTTGTACAACATAAGCTTGACTTTGAATGGTATTCTGTCTTTGATAATATAAAGAGTGGCTAAGAAAGCTCTTAATTTTTCACACACATGGGATATATGAGGCAACCAATTGAATTTATTATCAATAGTCAGTCCCAAGTATGTATGCCTTTTGACAATTTCTATTAAAGGACAGTCACAAAAAACATTAGAATTATGTAGACACAAGTGTTCATGAGCTACCAGACTCATATTAATGAGACGTTCCCTATTATATGGAGAAGAAATGTGAACAAGCTTAGTTTTGCTGGAATTGAGCACAAGATCATTGTCATGACACCATTTACTTATTTTGTCAAAATCAGCTTGCATTTTTGCCTATGCCGTGTTAATATCCCGATCTGCAATTAGTAGACAGGTGTCATCAGCGTACTGGTATGATGTACAGTGACTAAGCACATTATTCATATCATTAACATATGCTATGAAGTGGAGAGGGCCTAGCACTGAGCCTTGAGCCGTGCCTTGATCTACAGGAATTGTGCTACTAAATGTGTTATTTATATTAACACAATAGGACCTATTTTGGAGATAATTTTCACACCACCTTAGTAGTGGTCCGCGAATTCCTGTGCCCTCAAGTTTTTTAACAAGTCTGTTATGGTTTAATGTGTCAAATGCGCGCGAAAAGTCAATGAAGAGGGCTAAGACATGTTTTCTGGAATTTAGTTGTGAGTTTATATAGTCAGTGAATTGTGATAAAAGGGAACTTGTACTTTTTTTTGGCTGAAATCCGAATTGGTTTTTAGATATGATGTCATGAGTTTGATAAAATGAATGAATTTGCTCACTAAAATATTTTTCAATTATCTTGTTAACAGAAGACAAGAGAGTAATAGGACGATAGTTAGATACATCGTCATGCTTACCCTTTTTATAGACAGGACGTACGCATCCCCGTTTTAGTTCATCTGGATATTTTCCCGTAATTAAACTAACATTGATTAAATTAGCAATGGCAATGGCTATATTATTGCTTATCATTTTAATATCCAATACTCTAATGGCATCTTGTCCTGGAGCCTTTAAGGTTTTTAAGTTGTTTATGATTTTACTAACTTTTTGGGGGGTGGCCTTTTTAATAAAAACACTGATATTGCTACTATTATTGTATTCATTTTTATTTAAAAGAAGGGTATTACATTTTGGTAGTATTTGTTTGACAGAATGTTGAAACTCGTAGGCAAATTTGTTAGCAATGTCTAGTATGCAAAAGTTACTGTTGCTAAAAGCACTTAGTATTTTTTCATCAATCGATTGACTTACTCTGCCGCATATGGAATTAACCAATTGCCACAGCTTTTTTGAATTATTGTAATTATTTTTAATAGTGTTTTTATAATAGATGTTTCTATGATATTCAGTAACTTTATGAACTTTGTTACGTAACTGATTATATTGCAATTTCAAACATTTATTAGTTGGATCAGATTTCCATTGGCTAAATAATTTATCTCTCATATTACATAAATTCAATATATTCTTGTTAATCCACGGTAGTTTAAACCTAATATTTTTTAAATGTTTATTTGTAGTGTTAGTAAGTGATTTGTTGCGTGCACTATCAAAGTTAGATTTAATAAACTGGTGTATTTGATTAGGGCAAGTCATATCACCAGTAATAGCCCAATTCACATTATTTAGCTCTCTCAAAAATAATTTACTATCGTAACAATAAGCCTTGCTCACTTTGGTAGCAACCTGTATATGCGCTCGGAGACTACGACAAGCGACGACTGTGACGCGGTGATCCGCCAGTACAGTATCGATAGCCGCCGTGTACGCATCAAAAGCAGATAACCTCGCATAAATATGATCAATGCATGATTTTGTTACCTGGTTAGCTCTAGCTTCGATACGAGTGTAATCGGTTATGCCGCAAGTAAATCCGTGTTCAGATAACATATTGGTGTAGGATTCTCTTAGTAAGGAGTGCATTTTAAGATCTATATTCATATCACCAAGAATTATCATGTTAGTGGAACAAAGTTTGTTTATAAGTGTAGACAGTTCAGTGACAAATATATTTTTATTAGATGAGGGCGGTCTATAGACAGCACACACAGTTACGCGGTTATTGTTTGCTGTTATTAAAGTGCCTGTTATATTTTCAAAGGTGTTACTTTTTGATAAAACAGTTGTAAACTTTAGAAAACTTTTGATATATATTATTATACCACCTCCTTTTTTGTTTTGTCGTAGTTGTGTGTGCATTCTGTAGCCCGGTATTTGAAAAAGGTTACTAATATTGTCAGAGATACCCGCTTCTGTTACAATAATTATATCGAATGACAAATTTGAGGAGTCTATTAAACAAAGTAGCTTCGAGAAATTTCTTATTAACGAACGTATATTTACATGCAAACAAGACATATCAATATTATCGGAAATATTTTTTGCGAAGACCTCTATTGAATTGCAATTATGAATTTCTTTGATTTTATCTGACATGATATATAAATATTTTTACTACACAAACCTATATTATAATTATAATGGAATTACCTACTTATTGGCAGTTAGTGACTCAATATCTGCAGTGGAGCGGATGACGGTTACGCGTTCCGATTCTTCGCTCTTTTTGGCGAAGATTTTCCCATCCTTGCACCAAACATATTTGTAGGATCCAGCTAGGCGCTGTTTGGCAGTATACAAAAGTGTTTTTGTGTTTTGTGTAAGAGCTGCACGAACGTAAATATGGCTTTTTGATTTTTCGGCTGATAGATTAGGCAGGATGTCACTTGCTAGAATGTCGCGGTTCCTTGCTGCTGATATCCACATCTCGCGATCCTTTTTTGATTGTAGCTCGACGATGATCGGTCCTGGTTGTTCTTTACGTCGGAGGGCAACGCGTCGGGCGCTAACCAATTGTTGGTAGTCAACTTGTAGTTTGTTCGCAACTTCTTTGACAACGCTTATAACGTTCTGATTAGGTGTTACGGGTACACCGGCTATCTCTACAGTGGAGGCCAAGAAGCTCTGGTCGACTTCTTGAATTCTTTGTTCCATAGCAGCAATGCGTAGCTCTAAATTTTTATTCCTATTAAGTAAATCAGAGTTCTTGTTCACCAACATCTTTATTGTATTTTCTTGTTTTTTGACAGTATCTTCGAGATCGGCTAGTTGACTGTTCATAAATTCAACTGATGAAGTTAGGCTTTCTAGTTCATCCTTTATCACCTTCCGCATTTCACGACTGATGTCATTGAGCAGTTTTTTGGGATCAAAGTTTGTAACCTTCTCTCTGGCACAATCATCTTCGTTCTCTGAGTCTTCTGGTAGGAAGAACGACGACCGCTTAGTCATATTACACAGACAATCCTCACAGCTCCACTCTAATCCCTCAGAGTTACGGAGAGTTGTCAGTTGCTTGTTGGTTAGTTTTGCACAGGTAGTTGTCGCATGCACATATTTGTTGCATCGGCTGCATTGAAGCCCAGGTGTTTTTTGCGTAATATTTTTATTGCAATTAAAACATTTCTTTAACACCATTTTAAATATGTAGGTAGATATATAATAAAAAGAACGGTAACGAACACGAGTACGCTTCTCAAAGGTTTAACGCAGAATATATAACTATTTACGCAGTAATTCTAACTTTACATCGCCTGGAACGTTTGATATGGTCCAGGACAATGGAGATGTAATACTTGGAAGCTGGCGAAATGAACCGCCATCACAATCACTACAACCGATGGCCGTCATACCAAGAAGAGCAGTAGAAAGTGCCCATACAATACGGTCCCATTTAGCAAGACACTTTGTTACAAACCATACAATAATTTGGCAAAATGAATATCAGTGAACTTGACTCAAGGTGCGTATAAATTAAGCGCGGCAAACCATCGAACATTGGCGCGCGCGGCGGCCGCGCTCTATGTAGACGGGATCGCCGCGCGCGGCGACGCGAACATTGCCGCGCTCGAACGTGCCGCGGGGCGATCCGCTCGCTGTCGGTTTTTGAGACCGCATCAAAGGAGCTTCAGTCGTTCGCTCGCGCGCAATAGGGACGGTTGTAGTTTTGGTGATTTGGCTCGCGCGGCGAATACGTAAAAATGGACAACGAAATGTGCCGTTTACTAATACAATTGTATAGCGCTAAAGAATTTTTGTGGAACAGCAAATCCTCCCAATACCACAATAAATCGCTGAGGTATGATGCGTGGGTAAAAATCAGTAAGAAAATGGATATACCTGAACTGGTCTGACTATCCGCCGCGGTCTGATCGTGATGGATCGCCTGCCGCGCGCGGCTGTCACGTCCAACTTAATTTATATCTACATATTGGCTCGCGCGGCAAATGAACGTCAACTCTCGTCGAACATTGGCTCGCGAGGCTGCCGCGCTTAATTTATACGCACCTTTACGTGTTCCAAAGTATCTCGAGTAGTTACGGGTTCATTTTTATCCGCCATAAAGTCGAAGTCATCATACGCAAACCACTTTGATTTATATGTATCTTGTGCACCTGAAATAAACAAGTAATTCATTAAATAACGTTTTTTTTTCAACATAATAAATTTAAAAACAACAACAAAATTATAATTTATATAAAAACTAACTGAACTCCCGCAGCTTTGCCCGCGTCGATTTCAGAAATGCGGGCGACGCTGAGGCAAGATCGGTTGCGGTATTCAAGTGCCGTGCACTATTCCGGACTGTTCTAGTAAGCAGGTATGTAAAAATTCAAAATTCAAAGCATCTTTATTCTTATCACTTAGACACGTCTTTACATAGTTAGAATATTTTGAATAATTATAAATTTAAATTAAATAAGCTACTCTATAAACTACCACCATTTCGGAAGCAAAGCAAAATGACCAACGGTAAAAGAAATGGCGAAAAAAATCGGTGAGAGTGTGTATGAGAAGATTACTTACCCGATCCAGTTATACGGCTTTGTTTTTCTCTAAATTTTTCCCGTCTATAGCCTCCCGCCAGAGACCGCATTATTTTCTTTAGGTCTTCTATTTTTATGTTATCCATTTCGCGAGAAATCTGACGCCAAGCATCGTCTCTTATACATCTATTGGTATAATTAACATCTTTTGGGTCCCATAAACATTTAAATTCCTTATAAAGCGATATCAGACGACGACTTTGCGAGATGTCAATGGCGTGAAGGATCGCGCGAACCATACACAACCGTCCACACCGCGCGCGGCACGCAACTGAGGCACCTTTGAGGCTGGCAATAAAACCGACAACGCACGGATCGGGCGCAGCAGGGATCGCGCGCGGCACGTCCACACCGCCCGCACATTTGGATCGCGCTCCTGCCGCGCCTCCTTATATAGAATTTGTTCACGTACCATTTGAGTTTGCAGCGATTTGATACTTATTTATAGTTATATGTTCTATATTCCAGTGTTTTGTAGGGAAACAATCTTACCTATTGACTACACAGAAACCAGACACAATAGAAAAAACTATTGTTCGCGGTAGCCGGCTACCGCTTGGGGTCTTAAGGATTAAATCCGCTATTTTGATGGTAACATTGTTTCTCTACAAAACACTGTAATATAGAACATATAACTAAATGGGATGTCTTATGGGTCCGATTCTAATGAATCAAAAATATTCTACTCGTACCTACAAACACTTAGGTACATGATTATGAAGTGTTTAATTTGGATAAGAATGTAAATGTATTTTTATTGATAAAAATATCTATGTCTAACTATTTAAAAATGTGGATTTTTGTTGAGCGTTTAATTGACAACCTTTTTATTTTGTTGTAGAGTTACCCAGAAAAAAAATGAAATATATTCCTCAGTCAGAAGTCGAAACATGCACAGAAAAATTAACAAAAGATAATTTCACGAACACCGAAAAGACCCTGGAAGAAATAGATGAGCGGATTAAAACAACTATTGATTTGCATGGTTGCAAATATTTTGGACAATTCGTGTCCAACGAATTGCTACGATTTAGTATAAATGAAAGATATGCAATTATGCAAAATATTATAGAAATTCTGAAATAATCATTTACCAACATTATAGTAACATGTGAGGATAGAGCTGACGAATAAGAGTAAAATGAAACCAGGCTTATGAATAAGGTTAATTATTATAATTATGTAAGAGACTGATTTTTCATTATGTAAGATCCTGATTATAGTGAGAGAACAATTTCTAAATAAAAAGAAGTAATCGTTTTAATGTGTTTCCATTTTTCATTGAGCCTTGTCACTTATAGCTACACATGTCTACCGCGAAACATTACTCACAAAGCCATATAACATTTTTAATATTTATGGTATTCCCGGAAACACGGGGTGAGACACAATCCTGGGCATCCTGGGCAATCAGGACATCCATCAGAACTTGGTTGTTTTTTTGTAGCATATTCTACACCGTTTTCTACTAACCCTTCCGCCATGCCTTGGGAGTAGTATTGGCAAATGTATTCTTTCATTCGGAGATCGAGCAAGCCCTGGGACATTTGGCAATAAATTTTCTAATATACCCTTTCTAAAATCATAAAGTTCTATACTTGAATTGTTAATTTTTCGATATAGCAAGAAAGCGTTTACTAAGCATATTTGGATGATGTGTATAATATTTTTTTTATACCAGCGCATCGTTTTGTGTTCGCATGAGTAATAACTTAAGAGTTGATCGTGCTTGTCAATTGCTCGCATATATTTGTTATACTCTCCTTGCGGCGCAGGCTTATACTTTACACTACGTATGCGGCGACTGGTAGTCTTTTTATAATTACTGTCATGTTCAGAGCTCAAAAACAAGATTTCTCGTTTATCCAACCATTTGGTAACAACAATATTTTTTCTATTATGCATTATACAAGATTCCCCGCCTTTTAATTTATTGTGTATTAAATTAGGATTGCCAGCGCGTTTTGCCCGAAGAGTCCCTGTTACATAAGTATTTTTATTTAATAACTCCTCTGCTAATCCCACACTCGTATAAAAGTTATCAACATATAGTGAATGTCCCTTATTAATATATCTTTCCAACAATTACATCACCACTTTATTCACGTGGTTTCTGCCACCCACCAATTGATCCCCAGAACCAGCATAAAGGTGTATTTTTTGTATAATCCCATGCATGTCAGCTAATATATATAATTTAATGCCATAACGATGCCTTTTCCCTTTTAGATATTGGCGGAAGGACAGACGACCATTCCATAATATTAAAGATTCATCAATCGCGATGTTTTTTGCCGGGTAATAAATGGAACACATTGATTGGTTAAATAAATCAATCAAAGGTTTTATTTTAGAAATGCTTTCGGGTCTTTCGTCTGTTTGGACGTTTAGTGCCCTTAAAATTAAATAAAATCTGTCTCTTGACATAAATAAATGTAGGCTAAGCCGCATTAAGTAATTTTTTGACCAATAATCAGCCATTCTGTTTAATTTAACGGTACCCATAAACAATATTATACCGATAAACACTTTTAATTCAGGTATCGTTAAATCTTTACATTTAGCAAACCTAGCACGAGTGGTATTTACTTCGGTTTTTAATTTGTTGCCACGCTTATTTGTACACTCTACAATTAAATTACATAAATGTACATTAAGGAATAGAAAGAAAAAATCGATATAATTTTTACCATGCATGTTATGAGGCGGTAAAAGGCCTGGTGTACCCGTAAAAGGAATCTTAATCATACTGGTAGGATTACCAGGATACCAGGTATTCGGTGCTTCAGACGTGTTCTCGTGCGTCTGGGTTGGCAATTCATCGTCATAGTCGCCTATTTCGGCTTCTGGGTTTTCATTGACCCATTCGTCAATGATGTTGTCCACATTATCTGCTAAAATCCCGTAGAGATCAGCGTCACTTATTTCAACATTTAATCCTGATATATCTTGTAAATCAATATTTTGGGGAGACATTATGCCAGACAACTCCGCAGACAAGACATCCCAGTTTGACCCAGGTTGAGGAGATGGTGGACTCGCAGCCATTTCCGTTAGGATCTGAAAATTAAATACCAGAATAAGTTACTAGGGGTACCAACTCCCATGATTAGAACTGCTCAAAGTTTCTTCCTTAAATTTTTCATCCTAACATTCACAATTTCTAACTAAGTAGGTACTCTTTTTCTAATGCAACTTCATAATGTCGCAGTAAACAATTTCTCCAATGCCACAGCAATCACGTCTTCAGAGTTCTCGTTACCTTTATTTCCCACCACATGGTTTCTTTTGCGTTTAGGTTTTTGAGGTAAGTTTCGAGAATCATCAGAAAAATCAGTTGTATGTTGCGATGTACTTAAAAAGGTAGTTTGCGTGACATCACTGCCTGTATCGCTGATTGTTGAAGCACAATCAATATTTTCATCCTGAAATATAAAACATTTAAATTAAGTACTGGATCATCATGGTTGTTAAATAGGTAAGTCAAAATAAGTAATTTTTATTTTTTTCATTTCAGATCCCGAAAACAGAAGAAGATTGGCTTAAAATCGCTAAAGGTTTCGAATGAAATGGAATTTTCCAATTTGTATTGGAGCACTTGATGGTAAACATATTGTGATTAAGGCGCCACCAAACACTGGGTCAGATTTCTTCAATTATAAAAAAAAATACAGTTTAATATTATTAGCTTGTGTAGGTCACGATTATTGTTTTACGTATATTGACATTGGTGCAAAAGGCAGAGATTCAGACGGCGGTGTTTTTGATCATTTTCCCTTGAAAACGGCAATTGATAACAATGCTCTTAATATTCCTGAAAGATATGTGTTCGTAGCTGATGCTGCATTCCCACTCAAAAAATTCTTAATGAAACCTTACCCGGGTCATAATCTTACTGTTGCTGAAAAAATATACAACTATCGACTATCGAGGGCTCGGAGGATTGTCGAAAACGCCTTTGGCATTTTGGCTTCGCGATTTCAAATATTAAAAAACATATCAATTTAAATATTAAAAATACGGAGAAAATCGTGAAATCATGCTGTCTTCATAATTGGCTGCATAAAACATCCCCTGCACATGCACACTTTGAATATTCAAATACCTGGAGATCTAATTTTCTATCATTTGTTGAAGAAAACAATATGGACTGTAGTGAAGCAAGACAAAAACGAAACGCTTTACGTGATTATTTTAACAGTGATACTGGCGCTGTTTCTTGGCAAACAAATTGTCTTCAATAAATAAATAAATAATATGTAATTACTGTGTTAATTTAAGTTAATAAACTTGCTTACCATATTTGTATTTGTATGACTTTTACTTGTATATGTCCTCAAAAATCCATCAGCTATTTCAAACCACGCCATCTTTGGTTTATAAACAGATTGTGTACTGGCACCGGATCGGAAGCTAGCGTCAATTTTTTTTCTTTCTTTTATGTAGGTAGACCGTATTTTTTTTATTTTCTTGCTTATGTCTTGCAATGAAAGTGATGGCGTAATATTCAACGAGTCTCTGATTCTTTCATAGGCGTTATCTCTAGCGTCTCGATTTCTGTACGACTTATGTGTAACATTCCATAGAACTTCGTTTTCCCGATACAGTTCCACCAAGTGCGTCATTTCCGAGTCACTTAATTTTCGAGAGGCCATTTTATGCACAATCGTGCGCGTGCGGCGGACTGGCTCGCGGTCTTCGAACTGAGCTGCGGGCTGCGGGCGCCGGGCGACGGGTGGGGCACGGCGCACTCGACACCGACAACGGGCTCGACCGAATACGGCCAAACCGAATACGGCTAAACGAATACCTGTTTATATTAATCGGTGACCGAATTCGGCCTGCTGCCGAATACGGTCTAACCGACTTAATGTAAATGCGCCATAAAACAGTAGTTTTGCCAGTTTTTGGATGAAATGCATTGCTCATCAAGAGAACATCTTTAGTGTCTTTCCACATCAGGCTAGATACGTTACCCTTGACTCTCCATTTGTACTGCCCTTTTTGCAGCTTGGGTTTGGATTTTATAAATCTGGGAAGATCTTTTCTGTGTCTCCTTACGGTTCCTGTGGCATAAATTCCATTCTCATAGAGATATTGCATTATGCTTTAGTCACAGAAAAAAATATCAAAAGTCACAATTATGTGAAATTCCTCCAATGCCTTGTTTACCAGCTTCTCTGTCAACATCTTTA
The DNA here is from genome assembly GCA_947095525.1 of Trisateles emortualis. Lineage (NCBI taxonomy): Eukaryota > Metazoa > Arthropoda > Insecta > Lepidoptera > Erebidae > Trisateles > Trisateles emortualis. Next base: position 1,948,030 of record OX352756.1, read on the forward strand.
CAACTTTGTATCCCAGACCTTCTTCAACGCCCGTTTCCGATTTAGCTGTATAAATATAAAATTCATACAAGTAGCCAGTATTCCTGTCGCACCGGCACCACACTTTGTAACCCCTTTTGATTGGTTTCAGTGGCATGTACTGCTTCATGGCAGACCGTCCCTTGAACAAAATCATCGATTCGTCAATACTTTGGGAAGAGGAGTCTTTAGCATTATTTTGACATGCGTGATTTATAAGGTCCAACAAAGGGCGTACTTTGTAAAGTTTATCGTAATTTTCATCTGACTTTTGTGGCTGCTGGGTGTTGTCATTTAGATGGATACACTGTAATATTTTTTTGAACCGTTTTATAGTCATAATGTCTGCAATTTCGTCAACTCGGAATCCAGGGTCGGATGACCAATAAAGGTCAATCGAAGGCAGCCTATGATACCCCATTATTATGAGAATTCCTAAGAAAGCCTTCAGCTCTTTTTTATCTAACTGTGTCCATTTTTCATCACTATTCTGTTCAGCATATAAGTTTATTTGATATATTATCAAATCATAGACTTCATCAGTAAAATATTTTTCAAACAAAGTCACGGGTCTAATACGGCTGCTATACATATTCTCTGGTGCCATTGGAATTTCATCGTAAACGGTAGGATCCGGTCGAAAAGTGGTCCACTTTGTCTTTTTCCATGTATCCTCTTCGTCATCTGAGTCTTCTGTTTCTGAGTCTGAATGAGTATAATTTACTGGTGATTCTGGTCTATTTATTTATTTATTTATTTTACACTTTATTGTACACCACTATATATTACATAAAATTTAACTTATGCTACAGAGTACAGTACAATGGGCGGCCTTATCGCTAAAAGCGATTTCTACCAGGCAACCTTTGGATGGAGATATTGTTGGTAGAAGTTACTGGTAGTTGTTGGCGTACTAAAATAAAAATATAAAATAAACTGACTTAACCAAATGTACACTTTTTATAATACATACATATATACATACATATAATTAATTATCATGAGTTATAGTTCTTGAGGTCTGCTGTGCACCAGAGCAACTGGGTAAATCTTGGGCTGCTGATACGCGTCTTGGACGAAGACTTTCGACTGATGCATGGCGTAAGCTTACAACAGAAGGTTGCTGGGATAATGGGCTGCTAGGTGGATTGGGTGTAGATGGGAAAGGTTCATTAGGGTGTTATTAGACCAATCGATCAATCGTCGATCGACGGCATCGATCAACGTCGATCGATGTCGATCGACTGGTCTAATAGCTTTAATCGATCGACGGATACCGTTCGACTAACCAATCGATCGATTACGGGTCGATGGCATCAGTCGACGTTGATCGTTTTAACAACTTCCCTGTCCAATGAGTCATATATGACTCATAAGAACGTATTGAAATAAGTTCATGAGTCACATGCGACTCATTTCTCTATACAACTTTAGGCATATTTTTCGGTATGAACGTGATGTGATATTTTTTTAAATCATATGTGGACGTATAGCAAAATACTTAATGTTAATGATAATAAAAAAAAATCGTTATTTTTTTATGGTTTTCATTTAATCACTAAAAGAAATTAGCAATAAATAAAACGCAAATACTAGAGGTAAGGTTTTTATTCATAAGACGAAAATATAAAAAATCAAGTATGTTTCTCATTATAACAATCTAAACAGAATGCCTTTTCACACCTTTTACACTCAGTGTGTACTTGCTTGGCTTTTCTAGCCAACAACCCTTCATTTTTCAATTTGATATAGCACCCAGTGCATATTTTACGTACAAGTTTATTGTTTGCATTTCTTGGAATTTCTTGCAGACTGTGTCCAGAATAGCTTGAAGAAGCAATTGAAGATCTTGAAGAGATACAGGAGATTGAAGATCTTGGGGGTGATTACTTTCTGTGGTTGATGCTGCAGGTCCAAGTAAATGTCGGACTAATTGTTCTTGGACTTGTAAAACTGTCAATTTAGGGCCGTTTGCCGCCTCGTTGTAGATGCATCTGGCATTGATAATGGCGACCTGGAACAGTATATCTACTGCTATCTTTTTGTACCACGTTAAACTTTTACGTAACGGAGAATGAAATGAAGCTAGTTGATCGGAAATATCAATGCCTTTTTTGGCATCATTATAGTCTATAATAGCATCTGGTTTCAAGACATCGCCTCGTTTTGTTGTCACGTTAGACATACTGTCTCCGTGACAGGTTGAGATCATCAGTACATCTCGTTTGTCATGACATTTTAGTACTGTATAGAGATTGTCCTTCTGTCTAGCTATTTGTTCTCCCCTTCTTAGCTGCGCTTTCACTACTTCTTTTGGCAAATTTCTTTTATTTTTACGTAAAGTGCCACACAAATCGGTATTGCGAGCTTTTAGATACTCAGCCAATGGCAAACTGGTATAATAGTTGTCAGCAACTATAATACGGCCTGCATCTAAAAGCGGCTCTGTGAGCTGGATTACTGTTGAACCAGGCTTATCTAGCCCCTCTAACTGCTGCGAGCTTCCTGAGTATATTTGGTATGACCATGTGTAACTATTTACTGTGCACGCCTTATATATTTTCATACCATAGCGATCTGCTTTCGCTGGGTTCTAGGTCCTTATTATCAACTTTCCATGAAATTTTACCATGGACTCATCTACCACAATAACATCGGAAGGTATATAAAGACTACGGAAATTGTTGATAACTTTGTGTACAAGTGGGTCTATTTTATGAGTTCTTTGTTCGCCGACAACACCTATTTGCACTTCTGTAAAATGCCAGCATCTTAGAATGGAGCTGAACCTGTTATACGACATATTTATTCTGTGCATAAGAGGATTATAATATAGCACGTCTAATTTCCAGTAGTGCTCAATTGACGGCTTTGGATTGAGACCCATGTAGATTATGACACCAAAAAATGTTTTTAATTCCAGACGTCTTTCCATCTTGTCATTCGACTGAATTGAGCAGTACGTATCTCCTTCAACAACCGAGCGTAATTATTTGTATGAATGACCATTTCATCAATTAAATCATCAGGTACAAAATAATCATAGATTTTTATCAAACTAACTACCCCATCTTCAGTAATAGCGGCAAGGTTTTGTACGCCGTGATTACCTATAAATGTTTCCCTACCCAAAGGCAAAACGTTTCGTTTCCACTGGGCATCAGATACATTCGAAACCGATGAAGATGCTGGTATTGCTGAAGGACCCTCACTACGTCTGTCTGCATTACTTGCTATAAAATTTGCAATAACCTCAGTGTCCTCGCTTTCTTCATCATCTCAACCCATAAACGTCCCACTGCTGGGCACGGGTCTCCTCCATACATTTGGAGGGATATTAGCCTACTATACCACGCTGGCCAGACGGGTTGGTATAGGGTTTTGTTTCGAGTTTTCCCTCTCTTGCATTGGATATTGTCTGCCTGACTTACTCCCTTAGTCGACTCTTACGACACCCTCAGGATGAAAAGGGGTGATGACATTTGTATTCTTAGGCCGTCACCACACGGACCTCGCTTTCTTCGCCTTCGTCATAATTGGGCTGATATTCTTCGACACTTCCATCACTAAATGGATCTAGATCTTCATCTGAATCTTCCAAATATCGCATCAATTCTTCAGTCGTTAGTCGTCGTTAATCGTTATTGTTACTCAAAAATGAATATGACATTAGTATGGCCTATGACTTGACACTGACAGTCGCACGATAAACCAAGAATAAAGGGAAAAACACTATTGCCAATGTGTTCACATGTGACTCACTGGACGTGGTAAAGAAAATTTATCGTCCTACGTTCGTGAGGCACATGTGACTCACAAAATAAAATAACGAAAATGAGATTAAGCCTGCGTTCAGACATGCGGGAATCGTGCGTTTACGCATCGCGCGGTTTGAAACCGCAAAATTGTGATGCTATTCAGACACACGCGGTTAATATGCGATTTCGTGCGGGTTAGCGTCAGTTTCAAAATGGAGGTCGCCGAAGAAGTGTGTTTACTGTGGTTACTCCTTAAAAAAAAGAAAAGAAAAAGGCGGTATTGGGTGCATCCAATATTACGTGACCGACTAGTACATGGTCAGTTCGTAACGTTATATCCCAAATTAAGAATGTATGATAACAAATTTTTTGACTATTTGAGAATGTCAATAAAATCTTTTGATGAACTAACTGAACTGATCAGGCAAGATATTTCATGCTCTGAAACGCATTTGAGGCCAAGCGTGTCACCGGAAGAGAAACTCGTAATAACTTTAAGGTAAGATTTATTTATTGTTCTTCAAAATCAGCATAAATATTTTCTATAACTGTAGAGGACTGAGAGCCTGAACTAAATTGCGATGGTGACGGTGACGGTGCCGGAACAGGAGGAGATGATCCAGATGTAGTAAAATATCCTTGCGGGCTTGTATACTGTTGTCCTTGCCAATACGTAGGTGTGTTCTGCTGAGTATTGTAGCGAACAGGGGGTGGTAAGCTTTGTCCTTTTTGTAACACTTGAAGTAATTCAATTTTGGTTGCTAAACGCCTATTATCTGGTACTTTTTTGAGTTCTTTATATAACGACAAACAAAAGAGTTTGTCGTCATCTTGCTTGGTAATACTATTTTCTTGAAGTTCATTCTGAAAATGTTTTCGTGACTCGATACTTTTTTCTATTAAAACAGCTATTTTTCCTTCTGGCACTTGTGTTTTCTTACGTTTAGGGGGGACGTATTTCAGTGGTTTCGGTTGCATTGGCGTTTAGTTGACTTGTCTCCTCACTTTGCCTTTCATTCTGTTTTTAAATATTAGTTGTAGTGTCTTTATTACTTACACTATTCTGCAGGAAAGATAATCTTGAAAAATACATATATCGGGCTCCTTTACGAGCACCTGAACCGGAAGGAGTTGTTTTTTCTTTTTTGTATTCTTTATTGTAGCAATCTCGTATGTTTTTCCATTTTTTTTTGGAGTTGTGTACCTAAAAATAATAACATTATTAATAATATTCTTGTTTCAGATATCTTGGTACGCGTTGTTCATTTGGAGAAATAAGCTACAATTATCGCCTAGGAAAATCGACGATTACTGGAATTGTCCGCGAAGTATGTAAATCATTGTGGAATAAGTTGGTAAACATAGTCATGCCCGAAGCGACTGAAGATATCTGGAAGACAATAGCACGAGACTTTGAGAGATATGCAAATTTTCCAAATTGCATTGGTGCTATAGACGGCAAGCATATCCGAGTTATAAAGCCTGTTGATTCGGGTTCTTTGTATCATAACTATAAACATTTCTTTTCCATAGTGCTCTTAGCACTTTGCGACGCCAACTATTGCTTTACTTATGTTGATATTGGGGCTTATGGCAAAAGCAGTGATTCTGCTATATTAAAAAATTCGGTTTTTTATAAACGCCTGACAGAAAAATCATTAAACATACCAACACCTAAACCAATATCTAATGTAGACCTAACACCAATGCCTTATGTTATAGTTGGAGATGAAGCCTTCGGCTTAGCAGAAAATTTAATGCGCCCATATTCAGGCAAATGTTTACCATATGAAAAAAGGATTTTTAACTATAGGTTATCGAGAGCCCGACGTAATATTGAGTGCACTTTTGGTATTTTGGCGAACAAATGGCGCATCTTTCATAGGCCTATAAATGTGAACATAGATTTTGCCGAAGACATAATAAAAGCCTCTTGTGTTCTACATAACTATGTGCGGACTAGAGATGGTCTAAAATTTAAAGATACTTTATATAATGCACCCATGACTAATCTCAATACCTTGCATGCGGGAAGAGGGACACCGTCATCTTTGAATATCAGAGATAAATTCGCTCATTACTTTGTGAACGATGGGCGTGTTCCATGGCAAGACACAAAGATATAGCTGCAACTAACATACCGTACTTGTAATGTTTAGGTACATAACTAAATGTAAACAAACGAAATATGGTAATACCGTTGTGACCTTCATTTGAAAAATGCTCGAAATGTCTGCATAAAACAGCCGAAGTTTGTTTATATTTATTTAAGTACCTAAAGTATACGGAGAGTATAATATACGCTTCATAACAATAATTATAACATAATTCTGTCAATTATTTTTTGGTGAATAAACCTACTTACTTAAAATTTTCTTTTTTCACCGTGTCTTCGCAATTTCCAAATATCTCCACCAATTCTTGCCAAGCTCGGTTCTTGATAATTTTATTTGAGTAAACATCACATTGAATGTCCCATATTGCAGGTCTCTTCTCCACCTCATCAATAAATAGTTCAGTGTCGAAACGATCCATGGCGAACTCACGAGCAGTGACGTGCTCACCGCGCGGTATCCGCAACGCAACTGAACGCGAAGTAAAGACTCCATAGTAATAGAAACGCGCGGGAGCAGCGCGATTCTATTTTCTGGCGGTTAGGTTGCGGTAAACGCGCGGCATGATTAACCGCGCGGTTATGTCTGAACGATTACTTTATAACTCATACAAATAAGACCCGCGCGATTTCCATGCGATTCTGAAATCGCGCGGTTCCCGCCGTGTCTGAACTAGCGCTAATTTATTATTTTTTTTATTTAAAAAGTATTTTTTTATGTAAATAATTATGTTATTTAGCTAAAAAATTTAAAAAGGTAGTGGACGTGGGGCCTTTTCAAAATGAGTTGTATGGGGACAGGGAGCTATGTTCCGTCAGTGTTTTTCCAAATGGATTCACAAGCGGACGCGTTGTTGTTGGCCAGCACGATGTTGCTCGTACTATTATTACGGAGGCGCAAACGCAGAAGACTCTGGATGCGACCGTTTTTTAAAGCCAAAGATCGCTTAGCTTATCCAAATGACATTTTAAATAGCGGTTTTTTGGATGCATTTCGAATGAGCAATAATGATCTTGAAAATCTATTAAATATAGTGGCTCCTTCAATCGCGAAATTGGATACCAATTATAGACAATCAATTTCACCTAAAAATCGGTTACTTATAACACTCCGATTTCTAGCCAGCGGTGATTCATATCAGAGTCTAGTGCTAACGTTTAAAGTTTCGCAACCAAGTATTTCATGTATAATTCCAGAAGTATGCAATGCACTTATATATTCTCTCAAGGATCACATAAAAGTAAGTACTCTTGGACTTGTAATCGTATGTTAAGTTAGAGATTTAAGTTAGATATAGTTTGCTTTGCTTCTATTGTGTATGTAGGTAGAACTAACATAAAAAAGGCTTTTCAAGTTTCTGTGCCTTTCTAGTGTGAGATTTTTTCCTAACACCTATTCATAACGGACAGACGGACAACAAAGTGATCCTATAAGGGTTCCGTTTTGTCCCTTTGAGGTACGGAACTCTAAAAATATTTTTGATGGATGTGGAGATGTACCTTGGGATGTTTATATCGATAAAAATAGATATATTTCAATTTAACCCCCTAAATTATCGATAGTCGAAACTGAAACACATTGTTACAAACTTCAGTCATGTATCTCTGACATAAGCTAGATGAAATAAAAAATGTACATAGTATGTACATATATAGGTTTATTAAAAAAACGGAGAATCAGTTACCATACAAAAACATTGTTTAAACTTATTCTTTATATATTCTGATTTATACTTATTTCAAGTTAGATGGGAGATCATAATTATCCAATGACTGGAGTGTTGTATTCTCAGGCGAAATGGCGTATTGAGAAGTAGATGGAAGGTTCGATTCTTTAGAAGATTGTGATTGTAAAGATTGATTTGTAGAATACAGCGTGGTGAAGTAGCCTTGATTTTGTGTTTCTGGATAGTCGTATTTACCCATTTGAGCTTCGTAAATTAGGTTATTTATATGATGCTGTACTGTAATCCGCGCGTAGTCAGTTTTCAGTGATCTCAATTTAATTGCAATTTGTTCTCCAAACAATGTATACTCATCAACGCCTTGTCTATTGCGAATCAATGAATCAACCATCTCTAACGTTTTTTCTATTGCGGCATCATTTGGATTGAGGCGCCTTTTACGACTACCTTCACTTTCAACGGAACTGTCCATCCCCGACTCAGATGTTTGTGAATTCATCTGTTACAACATTTTTACAAGTATTAAATACATTTTCACATCTAAATAAACGTTTTTTTTATAATAAACTTTAAAATTATAAAAGTGACTGATAATATAGTGAAAAGAATATTATATGACTGACTGGATAACTTAAGTTACAGTTACATATTTTTATTTTTCAGATGCCAAACACGGAAGAAGAATGGCTGAACATTGTAAAAGATTTTGATCTGATGTGGAATTTTCCCCACTGTCTGGGTGCAATTGATGGGAAACATATAAATATTAGAGCTCCAAATAACAGTGGGAGCACATACTTTAACTACAAGGGAGTTCACAGTATTGTCCTGATGGCTGTAGTGGATGCGAATTACAATTTTATATACTGCGATGTTGGCTGCCAAGGTCGTATTTCTGACGGTGGTGTGTTTGGAAATACTATTTTGAATTCCATGAATGTACGAGGAATCCCAAGAGAAAATGCGTTACCTGAAAGAAGTTGTCTCACACCATATGTTTTTATAGGTGACAATGCCTTTCCTATGTCAGAAAATTTAATGAAGCCATTTCTCGAATTGGGGAGAAAAGGATCAAAGGTGCTAATTTTTAACTATAGGTTGAGCAGGGCTCGCCGAATGGTAGAAAGTACGTTCGGCATTTTAAGTGCCGTATTTCGCTGTCTTCGAAGGCCGTTTCATCTTTAACCGAAAAATGTGGAAAATATAGTGTTAGCTACGACTTATCTTCACAACTTTTTAAGAAGGAATTGCGAAAGTTATAAGTCTTTAGAACTACGCTATTCAAATAACAGAAATGAGAGTGTGGATTCCGAAATAAAACAACCGGCGCAAATTCAGTCATCTATACAATTCCACAGTTTACCAAGTCCAGCTGAACTAGTGAGAGAAGAGTTCGCTGAATATTTTTGTTCTAAAGAAGGTATGGTTAGATGGCAATACAAGTATTGTTAAATAATTGACTTTCAAAATATCGGGAGAGTAGGTATTTAGCCAGTCATGTCGAGTTTTGTATTGGAATAAAACCCTGCACACTAACTACATCTACTGTGTAAGCTGTATTTATAAAGGTTTTGAGTATGTAATTGTATTATTATTTTTATGACAACACTACCACCATATTGACCCAAAATAAATAAATAAATATGTACGTAGGTACTTACATCAGTTGACATGCTCGAATAAGCCCGATCCTCTGTAGACACGGTACATCGTGGGCGATTCCTTTCTTGTAAAAACATCATAGCTTCAAATGCATACCATTTAGAACAATATATTTCGTCTCGACCGGCACCACTTCTTTTACTATCTTTCACTTTTTTATTTTCTTTGGAAAATGTTGTTTGTAAATTTTTTATCTTTTTTTCTGCCTCCTCCTTAGTAACTTCAAATGAGTTGGCTAATTCGAGAAGTGCATCATGACGTTTTATTTTTTTTCGGTAATCATTGTGAACAATGTCCCATAGTAAAGGTTTATTTTTGTATTGCTCGATAAATTCTAAAGTTCGTATTCGTCCACGCGTTCGCCGCCATTTTGCGTGTCACAGACAATAACGAGCATTCACGAACGCGAGATTCACACAACTAAACACACACAAGCAGGGCAGGCCAGGTAGTAAGCGCGCGGGGCGCGGGCGGGCAGTGGGTGACGTGACGGCGGCGTCTCCCTACTAATCCATTCTACCATCGATCGATGGTCGATCTATATCGATCGACGATCGATCGATTGGTGTGATAGAAAAAATCGATTGACGTGTACTAATCCATTCTGCCATCGATCGATGCCGTCGATCGACGATCGATCGATTGGTGTGATAGAAAAAATCGATCGACGTCTACTAATCCTTTCTGCCATCGATCGATGCCGTCGATCGACGATCGATCGATTGGTGTGATAGAAAAAATCGATCGATGTCTACTAATCCTTTCTGCCATCGATCGATGCCGTCGATCGACGATTGATCGATTGGTCTAATAACACCCTTAGAATTTGAAACGATTTTATGAACAGAAGTCAAAAATATGACAGTGACGTAAAATAAATGACACTGACAAGTCTATGGAAGTAAATTGTCTATGGGTTATAGTTCAAAGTTCGGAAATGTCGTGAAAATACCTAAATAATAATAATAAAGTATTGACACATACAAATACTTTTGAAAATCTAAAAAAAGATCTCTGAACCGCATGTGTTTCATGAACGTGCAGAAGCAAAAATGTCTCCCTACGCTCATGAACCATATGTGTTTCAGGTAAGTAAAGCCTACTTCCGGTTTTTTTTTAATTATATTATTACTAGGGCTACCTTATGACTATAAAAATAACAAATTATTAAAAGAAACCTATTGGACTTGTCGGTCAATTTTGCATTTTTGTATTGGGACAGGGAACGTGTTAAAACAATCTTTTATACAAAACCCATATTGTTCGGGACAATCGCGACAGAAATATGAAGTGTCTTTTCTGACTTTTTTTGAAATCCAGCTATGCCTACACCGACGTCGTAAAATTTTTCTCGTTGTGCCATCATTTTTACGAGAACATTGCTGAAGAACGTGCACTTGATGTTTTGGAACTGTACTTCGCGCTGTGTCTTCTACATCAGTATTTAACAATTTCATTAAGATTTCAAGCCTATAATCATAGAAACTTTTCTTCGTCGAAAAAATGTTATGCAGCGTGTACGAATTATATAACATTTGCTGGAACACGTGCACCCCTAACTTCTTGTACCACCATATGGTCTTGTGCTCACATGAGTAGTATGCCAGCATTTGATTCTGGTGATCTATACCACCCATGTATTTATTGTATTTTACTACAACTTCAGGTTTCGAAACCGTTTCACCGCGTCGATTCGTAACGCTAGTCATGTCAGATCCATGTTGTGATGAAATCATTAGTACGTCCCGCCGGTCTTTCCATTTCAAATCACAAATACCACTACTATTGAATTTCGCTATAGATTCGCCACGTTTCAGTTTTCTTTGTAAGACTTCTTTTGGGTTGTTTTTTCTATTGACACGTAAAGTACCCGAACAATATGTTTTAAGAGCCAATAATTTCTGTGCAAGATTCACTGAATTATAAAAAATATCCATATAAACGGAATATCCCTTGTTTACATAATTAGATAAAAAATTTAAAACAACTTTTTCAGTGTGATTGGCACCTCCCACTAAAGTATCAGAAGCGCCGGCATATACTATAGTCTTCATAACAACTCCATATTCGTCGGTTAGGATATAAAGTTTTATACCGTAGGGATGCTTTTTGCCCTTGAGATACTGACGAAATATGATACGACCACGAAACAGAACCATTGACTCATCTATGGCCAGATTTTCAGATGGGTAATAAATTTCTTCCATTCGCTGGTTAAAAAAGTGAATTAAACTATTTATTTTTGACAGCATATTATCGGACAAGTCGTCTTCAAAATTTAATGATCTCATAATTAATAAAAATCAGTTTCTGCTCATATACATACTATGGAATTCCTTCCTACTAAACGCGCAGCCACAAAATTAATATTTGAAGGCCGCCAATACCATAAACGAAAAACATATACAAGTGGAAATACTTTTTGGCAATGCATCACCAAGAATTGTAAAGGAAATCTAACTGTACTGAAAAGTACTGAAAATGTTAAAATTAAAGCAAAAACCTCACAGCTCGGATTGCCTGCCGAATACGGCAAAATGTAAAATTTTAGAAAAAATGTTACAACTATAAATAATTTGTTCATTGACGGTAACTGTTTTATATAAGGTAATATGGATTTGAACCAAAGAAGATCGTCATCAGTAGTATCTTCTTGATCCTGGCGAAGAATTTTCATCTTCTCTCTCTCGATGTCGAGGAATGCTTCTAGGTCATTATCTTTTCTTTTGCGTGTTTGTCTTGTAGCTGGCAACGAGGGTGAAGGCAAAGGCGCTTGACGTGTGTTAATATCTGTTGTTGTATTCTGTGGCATTTCTTGCAACGTAGACATAGATTCATGGAGTTGGGTGTAGTCACTGTCAACCACGTCCACGGCCAAGTCGTCTTCCAAACTAGCAGCGTCTGTAGTTTTTTTTTTTTTTTTCTTTTTTATACTACTTGGGTGGCAAACAAGCATATGGCCCGCCTGATGTTAAGCAGTATCCGTAGCCTATAGACGCTTTCATTACCAGAGGTATCACTTGCGTGTTGCTAACCCATTTTTTAACACCAGGGCTTTAAGATGGAAGTAACCCTGGGATAGGAATACGTTTGTTTCAAAACGCATTCCTAAATGAGCGCTGGAGACCTGTACTCACACACAGGAACACAACTACACCGCTGTGTGTAGTCATTTGGCTGTGGTCTTCTGTAAGGTGGAGGTCCCCAGTCGGGCTTGCTCGCCAGTATGGTGCCCTACCTCTCTTAAACAAAGAATATTCCGACAATATAAGATTCCGACAGATCTCTTGAATTGCTGTTTCTGGTACAATGTTTCCTTCTGTTTCTCGGGGTTTCAAAATTACTATTAAGAATGACATGGACTCAAAATATGGCCACGTGCCTGTTTACTTCGGCTCGTTGTCGGCGTCGGCAGCCCCAGAACGAGACTTCGGAATTTTTTTAAATTCTTTTATAAATACATCTCAACCCATAAACGTCCCACTGCTGGGCACGGGTCTCCTCCATAAATTTGGAGGGATATTAGCCTACTATACCACGCTGGCCAGACGGGTTGGTATAGGGTTTTGTTTCGAGTTTTCCCTTTCTTGCAGTGAATATTGTCTGCCAGACTTACGCCCTTAGTCGATTCTTACGACACCCACGGGATAGAATGGGGTGGTGACATTTGTATTCTTAATCCGTCACCACACGGACAGAAATTTTTCCATTTTTTCTTCGCCATTTCACCTAAAAAATTAAATGAATAATTAATTAATATATTTCAATTATTTCAGGTATTTAGCCACGGGCATACAGTTCCGGCAACTGGCTTACTCGTTCAGAATTTCAAAATCTGCTTTTTCCACAATCGTACCACAAGTTTGCAAAGCTATATGGGCACAATTAGTTACGAAGCATATGCCCGAGCCTTCAGAAGAAAACTTTAAAAACATAGCACAATGTTTTTGGGACAGATGGCAGTTTCCTAACTGCATCGGGTGTATTGACGGAAAACACCCGATGCAGTTAGGAAACTGCCATCATTGGTTTTTTTAATGCGAATATGTCGCATTAAAAAACCAAATAAAACTGGTTCTATGTACTATAACTACAAATCCTTCTTTTCGATTGGGTTGTTAGCAGTCACTGATGCAAATTATAAGTTTGTAATCATAAATGTCGGTTCCTATGGAAAAGAAAACGACGCCGGGGTTTTTGATGAATGCCCCTTTCGAAGTGCAATAGAACAACGACGACTAAAGGGGACGCAAAAGATAATTATAATTTTCGCTTATCTCGAGCAAGAATGGTAGTGGAATGTTCTTACGGTTCAATAACCTCTAAATTCAGAATTTTGCATAAATCTATCGAAACCAATGTAGAAAATGCAGTTCATAACGTAAAAGCCATATGTTTACTGCACAATATTATACGTGATCTTGAATCAATAAATGAGACTGAATTTATATCTTTCCGGCAAGCATATCAAAATATACCACAAGCACCACGACATAATTCACAAAGGAGATTTAATGCTACACCACGAGCAGCCGCACAAGCGAGAGAAAACTTAAAATTGTATTTGAACAACATCCTCTACTAAGATATGTGTAATAGCAATCTATAATAAATAAATGTGTTGTACTTACTTGTAGTCCCAGTTAATTTGGCCAAATCCTCCCATTCACGGTACGATAATAACCGGTTGTGATAATTTTTATTCCTTTTATCCCATAATATAGGACGTTCTTGGATGGCATTAATAAAATTTTCTGACATTATCCAAACAAAAATACGACGACACCGCATCCAGTTCGCGCGAAAATATCAAGCCAACTGATCGCGTTCGCTTCATTTCGCGCCGCTCCGCACCGCACCCCACGTGCGTTTGGTCACGTAGGCCACTTCAATGGGTTTCGACTGTTTGTTGTTTTCGCGCCGCGCCGCGCCTCTTCGCGTTCGCGTCTAGATCGCTCACGCAGGACGTCGCGTGAGGGTTTTGTGTTCTGCACAATAGTAACTTAGCATTTGGTCGTGCTTATCAACAGATCTCATATATTTATTATAATGTACTTGTACTTTGGGTTTAAACCAAACCAATAAAAACTTTCAATTCCTCTATTGTGGTTGCTTTCCACCTTTGGAATCTTGCATGAGGACCAGTAGCATTTCTTTGCAGAAGTTCGCCGTTTGCATTAGTACATGTTAATAAAAGATTGTAAAAATGTATGTTTAATAATAAATTAAAATAATCCACTGGCTGTGTTCCTGCCATATCCCCTTTAATGCCAGGGTTGCCAGTAAATGGAAAATTATTACTAGCTGGTGCATTGCCAGGCATCCATGCTGATTCCAATATCTGCTCCTGCTGAGGGTCTACATATTCGGTAGTGGTAACTTCTTCTTCAACAAAGTCTACCCACTCATCGTCCATATAATCAGCTTCAGTTAGGATGCCATAGAGATCTTGGTCAGTTAACTGAAACTGATCTGGGATGAAGTGTTCTCTTGGAGATGCCATTGCTTCCAAAATGTCTTCTATTGACTGTCTGGATGTGGATGGTTGATCCATAATTCTGAAATATCAAATGCATACCTTCAGTATAATATTGGAAACCTTAATTAAACTAAAATTTATAAGAGGGAATATGCAATTTTTTTTTATTGTTTTAAATGTTTCAACGAATTATGACATTACCAAAAAAAAAGACAATAATATGAGCCTAAACTAAGCTGAGCTTATAGCTGTCTAAGCAGTTTATACTTTTGGTGAAAATCATTAAAAAAATACATACAATATTTTTTAGCTAGGTAGTTATCTGCACATACTTATATTGATTACGTGCCTTGGTGATGTGGACAGGCCCGTAGGTATAGCTCGCATTTCGTCCGTTTGTATGAAGTTGGAATACTGTATATATAATAATACCGTGGCTTAGACATTTGAGACCAAATATTGTGCACTTTTTTTCAACGACTGATATTTGTAATGATGTTTGTAACAATAGTTCGCATCTATTACGACTCATGAACGAAGGCGCAAAAGTTTGTTTGAAAACTATCTGTGGACCAGTACAGACTTATTTTTGGCAGTTTGACTAGTGCCATGTACATAATAAGTCCAAAAAGACTCTTAATTTCATTTTTGTTTGTTGACTTCCAATCATTCAAACGCGAAGAAGGCTTGCTGATTTCGCGTCGCCCAGCAAACAAGTTGGTTTGCACTGCTATTTCCTCAAAAATGTCGTCCGGGACTAACAATGAGAAGTACGCTCCTGGACTAGCCTTTCGTAGTTCTTTATCGTACGGTTTCTTGATACCTAGAACAAAATCGTTCGTTATTATCCTTACATGACATAAAATTAAGTCACTTCAAATAAAAAAATCAACTAAAAATAATTTATATTTTCTTAGTCAATGGTACGGAACCCTAAAAACAAATAAATACCTGTTGGCTCCGTGAATGCAATCACTGATGGTTGGTATCCCCTTGGTTCTCTCCATTGTTGTGGCCTACTTGAAGACATACCAGCTACATTTTGGGTGACAAAATTTTTCACCGAATCACATTCACTTTCCGAATCGCTTCTCATATAAAGACGCCTTCGTTTCTTTGGCGGATGTATAGTCTCATCTTCACTGTTCTCTAAATAGCATACATTATCAGATACAAGATCTCCTTCATTCAGCAACGACTTCTCTAGCAAATAAATTTCACGTAAATTATCCTGAATAAAATATAAGTCTTCATAGTTCAAATCTAACTCAGACATAATGAATAAACACAACACAATAAACTGCTAATCACAAAATAATAAAACGTAACGTCCGTTCGGCGACAGCTCGTGCGAGCGACTGAGGTGCGCGGGTGACCGGAGAAATGACCTCACCGGCGCCTGGGTAACGAAAATCGACTTATTTACTTCAGGGCGCCACGTAGGACACCGGTGACCGCGTGTAGTTTATTTTAATTATCTACGGAACCATGGTTTCGATGGTCCCCAAAATTTAAAACCATATATATATATTTCGACCCCTGACATCAATTGGCATCAAATTTTTTTTAAGTGATTTTCGTCATTTGTGCTCTGGCAGTTATTGTGTTAAGAAATCTAATATTGTCTCATCAACAGTTTCGGTTTCTTTAGTTTCATCGATCCAATCCGGCAGTTTTTTTAAAACTTCTGATGGATTAAACGGATGTATCCCTGTCATCCTGAATCCAGCTAAAATATTGGCTGGACCATTTTTCTTTAAGGTGTCTATTAATTTATTAAACAACTAGCTGACCCGGCAGACTTCGTACTGCCGCATTGATAGATAAAAGACCTAAACTTTGTATAAAATGATTTTAAAACAAACAAATTGAATACGTATTTAATACAAAACCGGCCAAGTGCATGTCGGGTCACGCACAATGTAGGGTTCCGAAATTGCCATTCTCAATAATGTGGACTAAGAATAAGGTATCTGTGGTTTCAGCATTTATGACTTTTGAGAACATAGGACAATGGTAACAATTTTGGTAAAGTCTTGAAATAAGTCACATTAAAAGGGTCGCGGGAAAGGGGGTGGAAGAGGAAGGGGGAGAAGTCTCTGCTCCTACATATATAACAGACTACGAAAAATTACAAAAAAACAGACAGAAAAAATAGGGGAAATTATTATTATATAGAAAGGCTTGAGACAACACCCTACTTGACTCTTCACAAACGAATCCCTCAATCAAAAACCTGTCTTAACAAACCTACAATATTTTTAAAATACCTATTCAACAATACATATCACCGTGGGATAGTTAAGAAAAAAAATAAACATCCCCCTTCACAGTACAGGAGATACCCTAGAAAAAATATTTTTCAATATTTTATTCTACCACTTTGTTGGCATGAGTAATATGTATATTCGTGCCAAATTACAGCTTTCTAGGACTAAAGGTCTCTGAGAAAAGCTGCGGACAGACGGATGGACGGACATAGCGAAACTATAAGGGTTTCTTGTTTACTTCGGAACCCTAAAAAGCATTTTTGAATAAAGCGTGAAGTTTTATTATTAATCAATTTAAAGCTTTCTCATAAACTATATTTTGTTTTGCCGCGCGAACACGCGACATATAATTGTCCATTCGCGAAACAGGGAAACTCTAAGTTAATTCCATATACTTCTAACGACTGTCCTTGCGATTTATTTATGGTCATCGCGAAGGCCAGACGTACTGGAAATTGTAAACGTTTAAAATTGAATGGTATGTCCGTTGGAATCATCGGTATCCGCGGGATCAAGACATTATCTCCTTTTCCTTTTATGATTGTTGCCTCAATGACATTATTCATCAGCTTTTTCACAGCCAGTCTTGTGCCATTGCATAGTCGAGATTGATTAATGTTACGCAGCATGATGACAACTGATCCTACTCTTAACTGCAAATTGTGAGGTGGTAATCCAGGCAATTCCTGTGAATTTAAAAACTCCGTGGGATAGTTGACATATTTTGGTTGTCATGAAGATCTTTTAACGTTCTGTTCAGTACCTCCAGTGACCTCTTATGGGCCATTGTGCATTCATCCCAAACAATCAATTTGCATACCTGTAAGATTTTGGCAATTGCGCTATTTTTGGCGATGTTGCAAATTGGTGTTTCGGTGATTTGCATGTTTAATAGTAATTTCAAGGCAGAATATGCAGTCCGCCCGCCTTCTAGCAGAGTCGCAGCCATTCCAGATGAAGCCAACGCTAGAGCAACATCATTTCACGATCTGATCCTCGCCAAAAGCAATGAAATTAAAAACGTTTTTCCGGTTCCTCCGGGAGCATTAAGGAAATTAATTCCACCAGATCCACTGATCACAGCTTCTATCACAGTGTCGTTCGCAATTCATTGTTGTTGATTTAATTGTGGAACATTTGTACGAACTGTTTCGGCCAATGCTTCAATGTCGTACTATTGTTCTCTTTGCAACTCGTGGTTTAATGCATCGTGCATATGACGATTTGGTGCTGTCATTCCCAAACACGATATCTTCTATATCATAACTTCTATCATGATCAATGTCTCATTGTAAATTTCTTCAGTCATTTGTCGTGTAGGATTCAAAGTTGCCGTCGAACTTTGACACACGCTGCAAAACATTCTCAGACATGTCATCTCTATACTTAACCCACAAATATTTTGGATTCGATGTCGATAAACATGAAACTTGTCGATATGATAATCGCAAACAAAGTACGAATTTTATGCGGCGATGAAGATGTTACGGAATCTTTGAGCGTATCATCCCAGTGCGAATCGTTCTCTATCACAAAGGATCACCAAAGTAAAGAAAGTTCTCGCGCACGTAGCCACAAAGATAGAAGGATGCACTCATAGATATTGTAACACAATATCGTAATACTTTTGTCCGTGTTCTGAAGTGCTTCAGGATGGATTGACATATTAGTTGGTTGTCAAATGTAATGTCAATGTTGAAAAAATAATCTGTCAGATTAACAACAATTGACTCTCCATGTTATTTAGAAAACAATTGTATGGGAAATAGAAAAGGGCTGTTTTGAGGGGTTTTCCGGCAATTATTCATTTTTTTCTTACCTTTTAAACCTTCCCTAGACCTCCACGAACATTTCAAGACCAAGATAAGATAAATCCGTTCAGCCGTTCTCGAGTTTTAGCGAGACTAACGAACAGCAATTGATTTTTATATATATATGTCGCAGAGTGCAGTATCTGAGGGTGGCATACGGTGGAATGTCAAGCAAACTATTGTCATTTTGATTTTCGTTTATTTTAATAATTATTCTAAAAATATTGCTTGAGTGTGTTTGGCCGTGGCGCGATCATAGAACATAGATCATAGATTATAGAACGGGTGACAGGTGACATTTGGACGTTTGACGTTTGACGTTGGAGGGAAGTTTGACGGATAGGAAGGAAATGGATGGGAACCACCATTCGTTTTGTGACGGAATATTATAAGTTTAATAACAATGTTGGGCACCCAGAATATGTTGGGTCATTAGTAATTATCGATCGCGCCTCAGCTGCTAACCTCACTGCATTCCACTAGTGCTTTGTTTGTGTAAATCTAAAAGTATTGTGAGCATCGTGCACTATTGTAAAACTATAGCCTGGTTATTAATAAAAGGCAAAGTTGTGAAGATTCTCTAAGTATTATTTTTAAGATCATCCTGATGTCGGACCAACGTTCTAACGAACATGAATACGAAGACCCCCCGTTCGTGCCGACATCAGAAGTGGGATTGCCACCTCAAGGCCCACATATTGATCAACCGCAACCTGCTACCGATGGAGATGAAAAATGGCGCCTGATGTTGGAACAGCAAAACCAATGTTTTCTTGCAATGTTGCAAACTATAAAGTCGCCCAATACAAGCAAGGATATTCGACTACCTGAATTTGACCCGGAAAAACAAAATGTGCATGCACGTGCCTGGGTGACTACTGCCGACATGTGCATGGAAGATCGCGAACTTAAAGGTGCATCGCTTATGATAACGTTGAGCCGAGCATTGAAAGGACAAGCGTCGACATGGCTGTCGCAGATTTCTTTCCCTGGCATGACATGGAGTGAATTTAAAGACAACTTTATTGCCAGGTATGACTGCCCCGAGACACCGGCTGCTACACTTATCAATTTGAATAGTAGTGTGCCAAAGGACGGTGAGTGCCTTGCGGCTTATGCTTCACGTGTTCTTACTTCACTAATGTCTGACTGGAAAAACTTATCGGTGGAACAGATTGCGATTTCAACGGTCCTCGCTCATTTGTCACCCATTGACCACCGAGTACAGCGATTAGCTTTTACAACGGAGATAGACACAAGAAGTAAGCTACAAAAGGAACTTCTTGCAATGTCTTTCTCGAAGCGGAAGCTTCCGAACACCCATGGTACCCCTGATTTGGATAATAAGCGGTTCAAGCATACTTCTACAACTGCTACCCCCAAGTGTTACCGATGTGGCAAACCTGGCCACAAGGCTTCAATGTGTTACAGCAACAAGGACTTTTCGGTGGATAGCAACATATCGTCTGGCAGCACTTCTATGGGAAAGACCGGTATCTCTATAAACTCCGTGACCTGCTATAAGTGCCAGCGCAAAGGGCACTATGCAAGCCGGTGTACAGCAGTAAACAAGGCGGGAGCTAGCTTCGAGGGTGGTGGTACTAGCAATGGCAGAGGAGCTGCAACTTCTGAGCAGCGTCGTGTAGACGTCTGCTTAGTCAATGCACCTACGGGGATTTTACGCCAGTCTGGTGAGTTGTTTGGCTTTTGTTATGACTCTGGGGCAGAGTGCTCGTTAATTAGAAATTCTGTTTCATTTAAACTAAAGGGTGAGCGTATTTATTCTGTTGTTACTATGACTGGAATAGGACAAGCTACCGTAAATAGTACTTTAAAAATTTTAGCTTCTGTGATAATTGATAACATTGCATTGAATATTTTTTTTCATGTCTTACCCGATGAATACCTTCAGCATGATATAGTCATAGGACGAGAAATTTTAAATAATGACATCGTTGTTGATATGACTTCTAACTCTTTGACTTTTAAGAAAATACTTACTGATGTTGTCATCCCTGAAGTAGAGTCGAAAGAAGAGTCGAAAGTAGAGTCGAAAGTAGAGCCGAAAGTAGAGTCGTATGTAGGGTCGAATGTAGAACCGAATTTAGAGGCAATGCACACTTGTACAGTTCTACATATAGAGTCAGATGTAATTAAATTCAATGATATCGATACCGAAATTTCATCCGACCTCAGACCTAAACTTATTTCAGTTTTAATTAAGTTTTCTGATAAGTTTATTATTGGAACGCCGAATTCTCCTGCAAACACCGACCCTATGCAAATAAAACTCAAAGATCCCAATAGAACTGTTTGTCGTCGTCCTTATCGGTTAAGCCCCCAAGAAAGAGAGGTAGTGCGAAATAAAATTAGGGAGTTACTTGACTCTAATGTGATTCGCCCCAGTTCGTCTCCATTTGCCAGTCCTATCCTCCTTGTGAAAAAGAAGGATGGCTCTGACCGAATGTGTGTGGATTATCGGGAATTAAACGATAATACTATACCTGATAGATTTCCCTTACCAGTAATTTCTGACCAGATAAATAGGCTTCATGGCGCTGTATATTTTACGACATTAGATATGGCTAGTGGATTTCATCAAATCCCTGTCCACCCAGACTCTATAGAACGCACCGCATTCGTGACGCCCGATGGACAGTATGAGTATTTATCGATGCCCTTCGGTTTGCGTAATGCACCTTCTGTTTTTCAACGAGTAGTGATAAAAACATTAGGCGAGCTTGCTGATTCATACGTAGTGGTTTATATGGATGATATTCTAGTTATAGCTTCGAGCGTTAACCAAGCCTTACAGCGATTGCAAATTGTTTTAGACATATTGACGAAAGCCGGATTTTCTTTTAATTTAAAAAAGTGTTCCTTCCTTAAAAAGACTGTTGAGTACTTAGGCTTTGAGGTTAGTGGCGGTAAAATAAGACCCAATCCGAAAAAGATAGAAGCTCTTGTAGGTCTTTCTCCTCCAAGCACAGTTACTCAGTTACGCCAATTTATTGGCTTGGCCTCGTACTTCCGCCAGTTTATTCCAAAATTCTCCCAGGTAATGGCACCACTCTATGCGTTGACAAGTGTCTCAAAGGGTAACATTAAGTGGGAAAATTCTCATGAAGCTATTAGGCAAGCTATTATATCTGCATTAACGAACGACCCAGTTCTTACCATATTTGACCCTAACTGCCCCATCGAAGTGCATACTGACGCTAGTTCGATAGGCTACGGTGCGATTTTGATTCAAAAAAAGGATGGAAGGCGTTGTGTACTTACAACTGCGGAAGCTAAGTACCATTCTTATGAGTTGGAAACTCTCGCAGTCGTGAACGCAATTAGGCATTTTAGACACTATTTGTATGGTCAAAAATTTACTGTCCTGACAGACTGCCACGCCCTTGAGTCAACCCGTAAGAAATTAGATCTTACACCTAGGGTTCATAGATGGTGGGCGTTTTTGCAGTCATTTGACTTCAACATTATCCATGTTGATGGAAGGCGCATGCAACACGCCGACTTCTTCTCGCGAAATCCTATGCCTGAAACAGTTCCAAATACCATGATAGAGCAAAAGCACGTTAATGTCGCAAATATTTCTGCTAACTGGTTGTTAGCTGAACAGCAAAGGGATGTAGAGATCTCTGAGCTTATAACTAAACTAAAAGATGGTGACCTTGACAATGAACTTGCACAGACATATGAGATTAGATCTGGGGTCCTACATCGAAAAATACAACGCAACCATAGATCCCGAAGTCTTCCGATAATACCCAGAGTATTAAGATGGTCTGTCGTTAACACCACCCATGAGTCCCTTATGCATCTTGGGTGGGAGAAAACCCTTGAAAAAATGTATGAACTCTACTGGTTCGAACACATGTCAAAATTTGTAAAGAAATTCATTGAGAACTGCGCTACTTGTAAAATGTCTAAATCACATTCAGGTAAAATCCATGCTGAGTTGCATCCAATTCCTAAAATTGCAATACCTTGGCATACCCTACACATCGATGCTACAGGTAAGTTAAGCGGTAAAAACGATAGGAAAGAATACGTTTTCGTCCTCATCGATGCGTTCACAAAGTATGTTTTGTTGCAACACACTCTAAACATTGATACTGCTAGTAGTATTCGTGCTTTAAAAGGCTGTGTCACTTTGTTTGGAGCCCCGAGCCGTGTTATAGCTGATCAGGGACGTTGTTTTGCGAATGCTGAATTTCGTGAATTCTGTTCCTCGCATAATATAAGTCTTCATCTAATAGCCACAGGAACCTCGCGCGCTAACGGCCAGGTAGTGAGAGTCATGAGCACTTTGAAGAACATGCTTACATGTGTAGAGACAAGTAGAGATCGCTCGTGGCAAGACTCACTTCCAGACGTACAATTAGCTCTTAATTGTACTGTAAATAGAGTAACTAAACATACTCCTTTAGAACTCCTTATTGGCAAGGTAGCGCGTCCTCTTGACCTGATGTTTTCTGATGAGGTTGATCTTAACAAAAACACCTACAAGAAACCGATCAAATTTACACTTATTCAAATCGAACCGTGTCTTTTCATACTGCGCACTCCCGTTTATGTTAATAATAGCTTCAGATCTAGCATCATATGCTAGATCTGAAGCTATTATTAACATATGAGCATCATATGCTAGATCTAAAGCTATTATTAACATAAACGGGAGTGCGCAGTATGAAAAGACACGGTTCGATTTGAATAAGTGTAAATTTGATCGGTTTCTTGTAGGTGATTTTGTACTACTTAAAAATGAAGAGAGAAATCAAACGAAACTTGACCCGAAATATAAAGGGCCCTTTAAGGTGATTGAAGTTTTAGAAGGTGACAGATACACCCTAAAATCATTAACTAGTAATCGCCAGTATAAATATGCTCACGATCGATTAAGGAAAATGCCGGAAGCTAACTGTCCCACAGAGTCTGATAATGATGTAGAATCCACGAGTATGTCGGTTAGTTCTGAACACTAGATCTTAAGTGTTAACGTGTGGTTAACGTTGGCTAAAGTTAATTCAATTATGATGCTTTTCAATATCGCTGGTTAAGCGTTATTGTGGTGTAATCATTGTTTAAGTTAGTCTGTGTAGCGCTGGTTAAGTGCTTTGGTTATGCTATCACTGGTTAAGTGGTAGTGAGTGTGTAACGATGGTTAAGTGCTATGGCTTTGTTATCACTGGTTAAGTGAGTGTGTAGCGCTGGTTAAGTGCTAGATGATTTTCATTGCTGGTTAAGCGATGATGCAGAGCGCTGGTTAAGTGCTAGATGATTTTCATTGCTGGTTAAGCGATGATGCAGAGCGCTGGTTAAGTGCTAGATGATTTTCATTGCTGGTTAAGCGATAATGCAGAGCGCTGGTTAAGTGCTAGATGATTTTCATTGCTGGTTAAGCGATGATGCAGAGCGCTGGTTAAGTGCTAGATGATTTTCATTGCTGGTTAAGCGATGATGCAGAGCACTGGTGAAGTGCTAGATGATTTTCATTGCTGGTTAAGCGATGATGCAGAGCACTGGTTAAGTGCTAGATGATTTTCATTGCTGGTTAAGCGATGATGCAGAGCACTGGTTAAGTGCTAGATGATTTTCATTGCTGGTTAAGTGATGATGCAGAGCACTGGTTAAGTGCTAGATGATTTTCATTGCTGGTTAAGTAATGATGCAGAGCATTGCGATGGCACTTAACTATCGCTGTTTGGACGCTTAGACACATAGAGCTAATAATAATAATAATAATAGCACCTTAAATATGATAATGTAAAATGGATTGTTGCCAATATATTCGTTCTAATGTAACTTTGATAACTTTGCTGGGCTGATCTGATTCAGACATTTTGACTATAGTTGGTATGAGTCAGGACAGCCGAGTGGACTCGTTACTTTCGCAAAATATCTCTACTTTCAGATACGGCAACCCACGAGGACGTGTAGGCGTCAGAATGGCCGTGTCGCAGAGTGCAGTATCTGAGGGTGGCATACGGTGGAATGTCAAGCAAACTATTGTCATTTTGATTTTCGTTTATTTTAATAATTATTCTAAAAATATTGCTTGAGTGTGTTTGGCCGTGGCGCGATCATAGAACATAGATCATAGATTATAGAACGGGTGACAGGTGACATTTGGACGTTTGACGTTTGACGTTGGAGGGAAGTTTGACGGATAGGAAGGAAATGGATGGGAACGACCATTCGTTTTGTGACAGAATATTATAAGTTTAATAACAATGTTGGGCACCCAGAATATGTTGGGTCATTAGTAATTATCGATCGCGCCTCAGCTGCTAACCTCACTGCATTCCACTAGTGCTTTGTTTGTGTAAATCTAAAAGTATTGTGAGCATCGTGCACTATTGTAAAACTATAGCCTGGTTATTAATAAAAGGCAAAGTTGTGAAGATTCTCTAAGTATTATTTTTAAGATCATCCTGATGTCGGACCAACGTTCTAACGAACATGAATACGAAAACCCCCCGTTCGT
This sequence comes from Trisateles emortualis, assembly GCA_947095525.1. Taxonomy (NCBI): domain Eukaryota; kingdom Metazoa; phylum Arthropoda; class Insecta; order Lepidoptera; family Erebidae; genus Trisateles; species Trisateles emortualis. Next base: position 1,973,322 of record OX352756.1, read on the forward strand.
GCCGACATATAGATTTGGGAAAACAGCCTTTCGGAATCGATGACTGATTTCGACCATCTGTTTTCTTCCACTGCAGTATAATATTTCGCCATGCTATCTTCATTGGTCTGAAAAACGCAACGTCTAATGGTTGCGTTAAATGAGTAGAGTTTGCTGGTAAAAATATAAAATGTATGTCTGTTTCTTGACATTTTCTTATTAAATCAATCGAAAGGTGGGAGGATAAATTATCGCCAATTAAACATTTTTTACCAGACCTATTTTCAAAATATGGTAGAATCATAGTCGTCACCCAATCTTCAAAAATATTTGAATCAAACCAGCCCGATTGGCTTCTATTGAATCGACATACTTTTGGACCACATTTTGTCCAAGTGTCAAACAAATTTTGCGCCTTGTAAACAACATATGGGGGTAACATTTCTCCTGAAGCCGTACCTGCCATCATAATAGATACTGCAGCTTTGGAGTGATTCATCACCCTTTCAGGATATTTTGTACCTCTTTTGGTAATGATTTTTTTTCGGCCGGGATCGTTAGCCAAATTTGTCTCGTCGTAATTAATAGTATTTCCTACTGGTATATCAGAAATCGACATTTTTAAATGATCAAAGTAGGTCTGAATAATTTCAGTAGAGACGGCAGCTCGATTTCTTTTAATGTTCTGTGACACCCGCTGTGATATTTTATCACTATGCCTCTTTAAAAAAATTCTTGAAAAATCCGGCCCCGGCATATTATTTTTAAACCGTTTTTCAATAACACCCAATTTATCTAAATATTTTTTAACTAAAACCCTTAAGTCGTATTGTTCAAGGGGATACCCCTTCAGCACAGATATTGATGTATTTAATGAAAAACAACTCCACCTTTTTGGACAGAACTGTCTGGCCCCCTTGTGATTTTAATTTTTTTATGGTATGCCTATAAAGGACAGACTTATCGATTTCGAATTTTTTGGCGATGCAGGTCAAGGAACCATTATTTTGGTTATATTCCCGATCAGCCTGCTCAAGCAGTTCCTTAGGATATTTTCTATATTTCTTACCCCGCGGATCTGGTTTGTAAACTCTGGGCATGGTGAGCGCAGCACAATGTGGTGTACCTGTTTGAATAGAAGAAAAGACACAAATCCATCAAATTTCATCAAAATTGGTTCAGCAGTTTAGTAAAACATAACAGACAGGCAGCCAAAAAGATAAATATATATATTTGTAGGATCAGGAGTGCCGAGGGGCCTATCGTCAGAGTTAGAAGTATCCATTTTTAAAAGATAAACAAGATACGATGAAATCTAACAAAATATTATTACAAGAAATAATTAAAATCATAAGAAAACAATAATAGCAATTAAAGACAAAATCACAATAAGTGCAATTGATATAAGGCTGACTAACTAATAACAAACTAAGGAATGATTTTCATAAATCGAACAATCTCGAAGTGCAAGGTCACCACAACTCGCAAAATGGCGCGTAGCCGTTTATCCAATAATAAATCAAACAGACTCTAAGAGTCACAGTTCGTATAATGGCGTATAGCCATCCCAATAATATCGAACAGACTCTGGCGAGTCACAGTTCGATAATGGCGTGAAGCCATCCAATGAATATCGAACAGACTCAGTGAGTCACAGTTCGTATAGCGGCGGAGCCGCCAATATGCGAACAGACCAAGTAAATTGGTCACAGTTCGTACAGTAGCACAGAGCTACCCAGTTAAGTGCAAAGTGTATCGGCGGGAACCGCAGCAATACAGCTATGCAGAATATACAGCCAAGCTGTACCAAGTAAACCGACAGTTTTGTCGGGAGCCGGAGCTCTTATGAGTCAGTCCGAAGAGAGACTGCCGATCTAAACCATTTCTCAGATGTCTATGCGACCCCACAGGGGTCGCGGTAGGGCATGTCGGGGCTATGTGCCCCCTGATGGCGGCTTCATATTCACCCCGTAAAAACGGAGCGGGCGTGGGGGTTGCGATCGGCGGTGCGACTTGCGCCGACAGCTGTGGCTTCGTGTGGCTGCGGGCCGCTTCTTCACACCGCCACGGCGGTCAGTCAGAGCCAGGTGAGACCCCCGGTTGACCCGGGGGAGGCCTAGCTCCCGACGACCGGCCAGCGGCGGTGACACTAGCGTCCCGCTGCCACGGTAAGTTATAGGCGCTGTCGCACCGCGTCGGCGAGGGCACCGTCATCGATGGGGTCTTCGGGGTCCACGCAAGTACTGCATACAGCCCGAATACCCCGCCGGACGATGTCCTCGATCTCTTTTATGCCCCGCTCACTCCTCAGGGCTCTGAGGAGCTCGCGGAACACGAAGAGAGCCGCCTTCAGGGTGTCCATGTCCCCGGGTTGCCTGGGCGTCGCCTCCGTAGTTGGCGGCGCCGGTGAGGTCTGCGACTCCGCTGTCCGCCGCTGTGTCGCCGGAGGGCGCCGGCCCGTGCGTTTATCGCACTGGGCGGCGGCCGGCTGGCTGGGTGGTGGGTCGCTGGTTTCAGTGGGTGGAGGCGCCTTCTTGGCGCGGTTTCGACGACCTCCTCCTCTGCGCCGTCTGCGCTTGCCCATGGCGGGAGTTAGTAAGCCAGGGTGGTTGGCCGCTGCCATCAGCGAGCCTCCCTGCGCTCTCTCACCGCGGGGCGTGGGGTTCACTGGCGGTGGCCCTTGGCGGGGCTCGCCGGTGAGGGCGACAGTGCCCGCCTTCTTGTTACGGACCTCCCGTAAGAAGGCGGGGCACCGGGTGTTGTTGGCGGGGTGCTCCCCTCCGCAGTTCGCGCACGTCGCCGGGTCCTCCAGCGGGCGCGGGCAGTCTCTCGCGGCGTGGTCACCGCCGCATCGGACACAGGCCAGCTGGCGATGGCAGTGCTGGCTGCTGTGCCTGAATTGTTGGCAGCGGTGACATTGGGCGGGGCGTTTCTTCCCGCGCCAGGCTTCAATCCTGCCGATCTAGGGCAATGTATGGGCTTTTATAGTAAGATTTCCCTCCCGACAACTCTGTCCATTGGCACCCGGAAATGTGCGCCAAGCGTTTACTGTTTGGAAAATCATTTAAATTATCTCATTCTAATAAGTTACACAGTGTAAAACACATTTGTTAGTTTTTAAATATCACTAACATAATTATGGTACATTAACATTCTCAATTACTTACTTAAATCTAATGTCTGATAATTTAAAGAAATGAAATGGTACGATAAGAAAATGGCGACAAAATGGCGTACCCAATGTTTACATGTTTTGTACAGGACCAGCAATACTTTTATTACAATAAGTGCCCAGACGGAGTTCGTAGATACTTAATAAATCATGTTTTGAATTATAAGACATTAATTGATACAAAATAATAGGAATTATTGATATTACTACTATTATTATTAATTGGAAAATCAAATGACAAATAAGTTCTGCTAAAAATAACCACAGATTATTAATAGCCATAGATAAGCTTTGAAAACAAACTCCGACATATTTATATTATTTAACTGCCAATTATCCTGCCCTATTAATAACATAGGTTTGGCGCGAAACATCTCACAACAGTCTAAGTCCCGAAGATGTTTATTCGTGACTTAGACTGGTTCTGGCTGACATGCTTTGGGTTGGCAAATCTATATTCTCGATAGTACGCAGCGTAATATCGTGACATACACCATTGGGTCCGCGTATTAGCGTAGTTACCCTACATGAATTGTTATCAGTGACAACATGGCCGCGTGCACTAATAATTTTTAGCGGGGATGATGGGCCATTAAAATTACAAATACTAGAGTCAATTAATGATACAGTGGCTCCATCATCGAGTAAAGCATAACAATTATATTCGATGTTATCGACTATGACAGTAACAGGCATGATTATTAATAATGTTTTAGTAAAATCACATCGCTCACCCATACTCGTAACCGACTCCGTCACCTGCGCCGTTGGCGCGGGCTGAGCGTTTACGCCTGCGGCAGCGGCGCCGGTGACACCGGCGCTCGCCTTCTCGTAGTGGAGAAGCGTATGATGAGGCGAGCGACACTTGTTACAACGTTTGGCGCGACAATGTATACGAGGATGGTTTTGTACTAAACATTTAAAACATAGCTTATTTACCTTAACAAAGTCCCACTTATCACTCTCACTTTTACCGACGAATTCGTCGCACTCGGGTAATCGGTGGTCTGCACTATTACACAACGCGCACACACTCACTTTCGGTGACAATGACGTAGATCCCTCGCTGGTAGTGTGTACCCGATGAGCACAACCCGCATATGCTTGGTGACACACGAAGATCTGCACTACTATTAATATCCAGCTTCATGACGAACTCTCCGTATTGCGACCGTTGTACGGGGGTTAGCTTACTTAGTATTTCGTGTGCTATTTGTGGGTTATTAATGTAACCTTGTGCTTTAATATTCTTTAAGATGTACGTACAATTTCGAACTACACTTGTTATTTTACGTAACTCAATGCCACTGTCAGACACCCGGGGTAGATTTCTTATTTTTCTTAAAGCTGAATCTAGTAATAGATTAGGTTGCCCGAACTCCTCCTCTGGGACTCCTCTGGGACTCTCTCACGGAGGAGGTCTTCCACGGCACACTTTGCCGCGCCACGAAGTGACGACTGGAGTCGTACGGTGTTTTCAAACGTATTGTACGTAGGCGTGGTAATCTCGTACTCGCGTCGATACGCCAGCCAATCCACGGGGTTGCCGTCAAACAATGGCAAGTCATACTGTTGTCGGGGCCGTTTCGACATATTCGATATAATCACGTCGGCTAGGTGCATGATGTCGGAAGCAGCGGTGGCAGTGGAGAGTCTAGGTGGGTTCGGCGCGTACAGCGCCTCGACGTGAGCAACGGCGGGGTTGCCGCGGGTTCAAATTGCGCTCTGCAGGGCTCCGGCGGCGACATAACGACGTCTACGCTGCCGGTAGCGTCGCGGTTGGCGGGAACGGTGCGAACTGTAGCGCGTGCGGCGGCGCAGGGCGCGATCTTGCGCGCTATACCTACGCTCGGGCGCGGGTCTGCCGGCGACGGCGTACGGGGCGCTGGCGGCTTTACCACGTGGTCGCGTGAGGCTTGATTAGTGCTTAGCCAATCCTCCACGGTATGAGAACCACTACAATCACTTCTCGTGTGGTATTCCGCTTCCTCATCTTCGATTTCGACAATCTCTAAGGCCAGCTTTTTCTTTATTAGCTGTTCTCTCAGCGTAGCTAGCTTCGTACTCGGCACGGAGGCGTAACGTTTCGTCGCTGGAGCGGCATGATCGACGTGGCAACAACTTCACTACGCGGGTTTGTAGTGACACACGTCGTATCCGAACCAGGTTGGCCAGCCCCAGCGTGGGCAACTTTGTTATCCATAGTTATCCGGCTCGAAGGACCAGAATGTAGATATTTAAGGCGCTAGATTTTAAATGACAACAAAGTTGCGTATAGTTCACCGTTTAATCACACACGATGCACGAGAATGGATATTTACATACGAGTACATAGGTACGAGGCAATTATTTGCACATTATATTTACATATGTTTACTAGATACCGGGAGCGATGGCGGACAAGACGGCGCGACGCGCGCGCACACCACGGTGTTGTCGAACGTACTGGAAGCAACTCGTCGTTGCGAGTGCGTGAAAATAATGCTATGTTGCCGTACCGTGCGCGCGCGCTTAGCGTCGTTCGGGCTTCGCGCATGCGTAGCTCGGCAAATATCGGCGCGGCGCGCGAAGTTGCCATTCTTGCACGCATTCGCGCCAAAATAACAAATTCGGAAACAATATTTGTTGCCTACACTTGTATTTCATGCTCTAAAGCACTAGAACTTGGACGACCCCTTTTATTTTCTTGTACTACTCCTAAGTTACAGAGAGTAAAGGCCAATTCATTTCTAAATGAGCCCAAATTGAGGATATCTTTCTTGGGCACATTCTTGGCAATTAAATTCTTTTTATATATTATCCAGGCATTTATTACTGCTAGGTCTAAAAGGTGAAAAAAAAAACGAATATACCATTTTCTTGACTTGAGCTTTATTCTGTATCTCCCAAGAAAACTGTCCATCAAGTCTACCCCACCCATATGGGCATTGTATTCTCTTATAATTTTAGGGCATGGGATCTGTATTTTTTCTTTCTTTTTTTTGTCATACCTAGATACATTATCCAAAGGCAAAGCTCCAACATAGGATGAAAGTAATGTGACAACTTTATTGTCCTTCCATGCAACAACACTCATATCCACATTTTGAAAAGTAGTCACTCTTTCTTCATATGAGCCTCTTGGAGTAGATTTACTCATGATTTGCTTTTTATCAGGTAATTTTGAATTTGGTATTCTATTTTGTTGAACTCTGTACCTACTAACAGGATTCCTTGAGTGGCCAAATAGTACACCAACGGCACCGATGTATAAAAATTGTCAAAAAAGACAATATGATTGACATATCTTGGTATACCTCGAGCTAAACGAAGAACAATATTACTGGTGGGGCCCAAATCTGGTTCAATCTGGTTTTTCAGTCAAATCCTGGCCAGCATACACCTCAAACTTATATGCAAAGCCTTGGAGACTACACAAAACAAAGTTTGAAGCCCCACTTATGTGGCTTATTAGGCAAATATTGCTTGAGAAAGTGTGCAACTTTAGTTGCACACATTTGCTCGTCTATGGAAAGTCTTTGTTCCATAGCAACTGTTCGGGGTTGGGGTAAAGATAAACTAAGATTAAAGATAATAAAATAACTATATTTGACGGAAATTCTAATATTAAATAACAAAGATTTAGGATAAAACTAAGATGGAGAGATGAGATTTTGGGATATGAGTTGCGCGCCCGGTACGAGGTTATGCAGCGAACTAAAAGATTTACATTAAATAGCTTATAACTAAAACTAATTCTTACTGCATGCGCGGTGTCGCAATTGCGATAATGCACACAAAGTATTGTACGGTTGTTGACCCGTACATGCTCCCGGGGGGGGAAAGATAAGGGTTAGTAGTCTTAAACTAGATGGATAGTGGTACAAGGTGATAACAATTTTGACTTAATTACTAAGTAAAATTACTTATAGATAATGGGATTAGTAAGGAGTGTGAATTCAGAGATGAATACGAAAAAAAATATAATTAATTACATTAGGCGTTTAAGTCGGGAACAGAGTAAACGCGGAAGATTGGTGATGAGGCCCTATCCTCTTTTTTCTTAGTATTTTTAACACTAACACTTAGTTTTTTAGCGATAGATTGCCCATTTGCCCTAGCATCACAACACTCACTCACTTCACTTTTCACTATTTCTAAAGATTGCCTTTCGAAAAGAGCTATACTTTTCCAGTATTATTTTTATTACTGAGTCATCACTGTTCGTAGTAATCATATTAACCAACTTTTTATTTCTTAGTTCTTCTGTGGTACTATATGATATATTTTCGGGATAATTTTTAGGGTTGTACTGTGGTAGCCAATGAGGTCCATGCCACCAAAGTGAATAATTTGCTAAATAAGAAGCAGGTAAACTACGCGTAGCGCAATCCGCAGGGTTTTCCTTAGATTTAACGTATCTCCATTTATCTCTCGGGATAACTTCACAGATCATTTTTACTCGATTGGCAACGAATGGTTTCCATTTTTCTGGTTCTCCTTTTATCCATCCCAGTACTGCCATTGAATCAACCCAGCCACAAACTTGCACTGGGAAATCTGGTAGAGATGCAATGATTTTCTTCATAAGTTTTGATAATAAAAGAGCTCCGCTAAGCTCTAAACGAGGTATTGATTGCGACTTTTTCAGCGGTATTACTTTTGATTTTGCCGCAACAAGGGTAACATGAGGTATGTGATTTTTCAGGATTCTACAGTACACAACACATGCGTAGGCTTTAGTGCTAGCGTCGCAAAAGCCATGTAGCTCAATTTTTTCATTTTGTTGTGTATGTAGCCATCGGGGTATTTTGAATTTAGATATATAGGGTAAATCATCTTTTATGTTGTTCCATTCTGAAGCGATACTTTGCGGAACTGGTTGATCCCAACCCAATTCCGACTTCCACGTTTCTTGGAATAAGATTTTTAGTTTTATTGTGATTGGTGACAACCATCCTAAGGGGTCAAAAATTTTGGAGATCTCGGAGAGAAACTGCCGCTTTGTTGGGACACACGTAGAATGAATTTCTATAGGATGAAATATAAATATGTCTTCTTTAGGGTCCCACCGAAGGCCTAACGTTTTTATAGATTCGGATTGTTTAAAATTAAATTCTTCATTGTGAAGATTAGGAGAGCTTTCTGAAAGTTCAGGCAGGTTCGAACACCACCTTCGGAGATTAAAACCGCCTGATTTAAGGAGATCTGTCAGCTCAGCTTTGAGCTGTTTACCATCTTGTTCATAATGAAACCCGTGTATGACGTCGTCCATATAAAAGGAATGCTCCAGGATTTCAGGTGCACTGCTGTTGGGATAATTTGGCCTTTCATCGATAGCTAACCGTTTTAATGTCATCATGGCCAAAAAAGGTGCAGCTTTTGTGCCATAAGTTACCGTTGCCAATTGGAACTCTTGTAAAGGTAGGGATTGATTATTCCTCCAAATTATTTTCTGAAGTTTTTGATGATCAGAATGCAACCAAATGTTACGGAACATTTTTTCTATGTCTGCAGTAAATGCAAATTTAAATTTTCGCCACTTTAGGATGAGGCTTAAAAGATCTTGTTGTAGATTTGGCCCCCTGTACATGAGGTCATTAAGGCTATTGCCACTTGAGGTATTTGCTGACGCATTAAAAACAACTCGTAGCTTAGTTGTCGAAGACTCGGGTCGCTGAACGCAATGATGCGATAGGTAACAATCCAAGTCTACGTCAGCATATGATACAACGGGTATCATATGTCCGAGCTCAATGTACTCAGACATAAACAACTTGTAGTCACGTGCCAGATCGGTTTGCTTAATCAACTTCCTTTCTAATTGTAAGAATTGTGCAATCGATTTATTTTTAGATTCGCCCAACTTATCTTCAAAATTTTCCTTAAGGGGATACCTGACAACGTAACTGCCATCTTCGCGTCTAGTGGTTGACGCTTGATAATGGTTGATGCAATTTTGTTCTTCTTCAGATATTGATAAGGGTTCGTAGATATCTTCTATTTCCCAAAACTGCTGGATGTCGGTGATGTTATTAAGGGTAACGTTACATTGAAAAGTCTTACAGTTACCGCTTAGTATCCATCCTAACTGTGTTTGTTGAGCGATCGGCAAAACTCCCTGGGATCGGCAAATACCATCCAACAGAATCAGGGAATAGATATCCGCACCGAATAATATGTCCACCGGCCTACTTTTGTAAAATTCAGGATCAGCTAATGTTATTTGATTGAGTGTAGACCACTCTGGTTTTGCTAAGGTATGACTCGGGAGATTGTTAATGAGTTTTCTCATTATAAATACATCCGTTTCAAATGTGAAGTCATTTACGTTTGACATACACTTAATAGATATCATGCCCTTACAGTTATTTTCATTAGATCCTATTCCAGAGATGAACCCGTTACACTTTTGTCGAGGCAGCTTTAACAGTTGAGCTGCTCTTTCGCTTATGATTGAAGTTTGTGAACCTTGATCCAAAAGAACTCTCATCGGTTGGTAAGATCCGTCTACTGCTTGAACCTTAACGATTGCAGTCGCAAGCAGTATTTCAGAGATTTCATTTTTCGTAGATGCTAAAGTATTTAAATCTTGTTGCTGAGGTGAAGATTTCGTAATGGTGGCCGCGTTTGACCGCGATCGCGATGCGTCCGGTGTCATATTTCTTGACGTAAAATATTCATGCAGAATTGTATTGTGGTTTTTTCCGCACTCTCTGCATTTTAACTGCGATAAGCATTTTTTACCTTCATGACGGTGCAAGCAATTATCGCAAAGGTTCAACTCTGCAATTGCGTTTCTTCGGGCCGTAGGTTGCATATTTAATAATTTAGGGCAATAAGTAATGCGATGATCGTTTCCGTTGCAAATAAGACATTGCTTTTTTCTTTCGCAACTTCGATCGTTGCACCTTGTTGGTTGCGAAATGACCTGGTTTGTCGCATAGGTATGTCTGGGATTGTTGTAGGTTTGTTTAAATTTCGGATTAAAGGTTTTAGAAGATGATGGTAGGTTATTATTATGACTTTTAAATGGCAAAGAGGATGCTTGATTGTGAGATTGTTGAAATGATTTTTGCGCTAAGCTTTCTTGTTTCTTTCGTGAGTTTTCCAGCGACATAAATTTATTTTCTAAAAATTGTAAAAAATCCTCTAAGACTGGCAATTCTCTAGGGGATTTTAGGGAATCCGTATAATCGTCGCTGGTTTCGGGATCCAGTTTTTCCGCTAATATGCAGACAAGGAACGGGTCCCAAGAAGAGACGTCGATTCCAAGATTTCTTATAGCATTCACGCTCTCGTAAGTAGTATCGTGAAGGCGTTTTATGTGGTGGACAGATTTTTGATGAGATATAGGGATGTTTAAAATGTTCTTGAGATGAGATGTAAAGATACGTTTTTTGTTATTGTATCTATGATTGAGGATTTTCCAACAAATAGGGTAATTGTCGGAACTCACCCGTAGGTGTTGAACCAATTTTTCTGGTTCACCCGTGAGTTTTCCCTTTAAGAACTGCATCTTTTGAGCTTTTGTTAGAGAGGTATTATTATGTATTGTTTCTGTAAAAAGGTCCTTAAAAGAAACCCACTCGGTGTAATTTCCGTCAAACTTAGCTACTTCCAATTTTGGAGAAAATTTTTCAAGATGTGCTACGGACCACATTTTCTTGTTGATTTCCCTTTTGAGATTTTTGTAATACTTAAGATAACTTGTAAATTGCTCCTCATATTCGCTGTTGGAGCCGTTGAGCTCGTTATCAAGCTCTAAATGGAGAGAGTCAACTGCTGACCAACGAGTTTCCAAGGTTTTTAGGATGTCGGCAAACTCCCACTTGTCGGTCATAAGATCGAGGTCTATTTCAGCGGCTTCTCTCGAGAAGGCCCTGAAATTCGTAGCTTGCTTACGGAGAAGATCTTCCGTTTTGCTCGCGCTAGAGGTATCTTTATGATGGGGGTTTTGAGATGAATTTGAAGTTTGAGAGGTTGACGGTTGAAATGATGGTGGTTTAAGTACGGGAGTTTGTGGTCTGTCTGTGGAAGGCTTATAGTTTTGGATAGCTCCCTTAACATTAATATATTTCAGTTTTACTTGATCATAGTGTTTTGAAGTAAAATATTCATGAGATTGATCATCACACGACAATAAAGTCATGTGGTTGTTGTGAAATTCGGAGAAATATTGATCCAAATTCTCTAATCGTCGACGTAAGTAGCCGTCTTCCGCTCTGCTCCATCTTTTTTAAAGTTGGAGTAGAGCCTATCTATTGCTTCGATTATCTGCTGCTGAGTGGCTAAGATGTCTTCTATGGTAGCCATTATAAAGAGATAAAAAATACCTTACTTGTATAGGTTTCTTGAGGTTGAAGATAAGTCACGATGTCCCTGTGTTGTACAAGAACTCACCAACTCGCAGCTTGAGATGATGGTACCTTTTGTAGCACCGAGGTCAAACAGGATCACGGGATGAGATGTACTGACGCTCTTGTAAGCACCGAGGTCAAACACTGTAGTCTAGGATCTACTAGTATTGTTCAGCGAATCACGAACACGTACACTTTGCGATATTAACTGCACACGCGTTCTGATCCCGCCGATCCGGCTCGAAGGACCAATGTTCGGGGTTGGGGTAAAGATAAACTAAGATTAAAGATAATAAAATAACTATATTTGACGGAAATTCTAATATTAAATAACAAAGATTTAGGATAAAACTAAGATGGAGAGATGAGATTTTGGGATATGAGTTGCGCGCCCGGTACGAGGTTATGCAGCGAACTAAAAGATTTACATTAAATAGCTTATAACTAAAACTAATTCTTACTGCATGCGCGGTGTCGCAATTGCGATAATGCACACAAAGTATTGTACGGTTGTTGACCCGTACAGCAACTGAGGAAAATCTATTATTTAATTCATCAATAACAGGACATATTTTGAATAGACGATCATGGCCTGGCTCACCAATGGGTATTCATTATTATTGAAATGTAATGTTTTTTTTATCTGTTCAAACCTGTTGTTAGTTAGTACTGAATATATTGGTTCATAACCATATTTTGGAGACCAATATGACCTTGTGCTTGGAAAATTCTGGACAGACATATATAATAGCACACCAAAAAACATTGTCAAGTCTGTCAAATTGTATGCTCTAGAGTTTGCAGGATTTTTTGAGTGGCATAAAGGTTTGTTTGTTCCAAGATAATTTTCATAAAGTCTTCAGTAAAAAAGTACTTGAAACAAGCAAATGGAGTATCTAATTCTGATAATTCAGGTCCTAAATCGAAACTGCCTTGAAATTTAATTTTAGATTCATCATATTCCATGGTTCTTTTTTTCCAAATCAATTTTCTTTTATCCAGCAATCCTGTAAATGTATGTCCAGTAGGAATGCTGATGTTTTCGTCCGGAATGTCTCTCACCTCATTTTCTATCAAGGGAGGGTCACTTCCAGGATCATTTGGATCTTCTGTGTCCTCTTCATCACTTTCTAGCATATTTAGCACCTGCTCTTCGTCATAACATTCAGGTACTTGTTCATCTTCTTGGTCGGATGTTTCCATGTCATCTTCCGACAGCCATCCACCTTCTAACGATGCTAAATATCGTTCTATATCCCTGTCATTCATTTTGTACAATATGGACGCCTAGAACAGGAAAAAGACCAAACTTATCAAAAAATATTATTCACTGGGTTTTCATACAACCTAAATAACCGTCATGACATGATGATGTAAATTTACATCAAAACTATTTTGTTTTTATTTCAGCATTATTCTTTTGATAAACAAAAATAAAGTAATAAATCGCTAAACTTACCTCAAATATATCATTCAGAAATAAAATTGTTTATGAACATTGAGTATTTCAATATTTTTTTCACGTATATATTTACTGAAATTACCATACCGCTTAATTTAACTTTCGAATGACATTTGACAGCAGACACCGACAGATAAACATAAATAATACAATAAATTTTTTCTTCTGGTTTGCACACGTTTGGAAAAAATAATGAATACGCGGCAAAAACTGTTGAAAAAGAAATGTTTAAGGAATATCTCTGCACTATTAAGAGAAGAGTTGATTGATATATTACAAAAAAAGGGAGCGAAACGACTTTGGATAAGAAAATGGTTAAGCGATAGACCTGTAACTGGAGCTTCTGCCTTGTTGCTGAAACAACTAAGATTAGAAGATCCTTCCGAGTACAGGTTGGCGTTGCGGGTTACTGCTGAAAACTTTGATGAGTTGCTTTCGCTTATACAGAGCTCGATTCAGCGCCAAGACACTCTGATGAGAGTTGCATTATCAGCAAAAATAAAATTAGACGTAACGTTATCGTTCTTAGCATCTGGAATGAGTTATCGAAGCTTGAGTCATTTTTACCGTGTTTCTAAACCATCTATATCACAATTCATACCAGAAGTTTGTCGAACAATTTATGAAGTATTAAAACTTAAAATTGAAATAATAAGGCACACATTATTACAAAATACAACAAACATATATTAATATTAAGCGTTATTGAAGGCTTGTTGAATGGCATCACTGTTGTCTACGCTTTCGCCGTAACTGTCATAATTATATGGAGTTTCTGGGGATATGACATTAGTGGGGATATGAGTGTCGATGGACTGGACTCTGGAGGAGGGCAGATTGTAGGTGTTGTCAGAGAGTATTGGGGTACTATGTAGGACGGAAGAACTTGTGTAGAATTCCAATTAGTAGGTTGCGTATTTTGCGATTGCTGAACCGATTGTTGCACATGATACACATTCTTGGGTCAGTGGTTTGCACTGACAGAAAACATGATGAAGCCATATCCCGGTAATCATGACGTGGGTACAACAAGACGCATTTTCAACTATCGATTGTCAAGAGCTAGAAGAATTGTCGAAAATGTGTTCGGTATCTTAGGTGTTGTATTTCGTATATTCCGAACTCCCATAACCATCCTACCCTTTAATGCTGAAGTTGTTGTAATGGCGTGCGTATACCCTCCATAATTTTTTAGGCGAAATAGTCAATCGAGATCACTGTACAACCCACTTGGGACTTTTGATTCTGAAAATGTGGATCACGATATTTTAGAAGGATCTTGGCGCAGAGAAACTGGCTCTGTTAATATGTCGAATTTAAATGCTATGGGAAGACGCTACCCTGAATCTGCTATGGAAATAAGAAACAAATTTGCTGAATATTTCATGAGTGAAGAAGGACGTGTTCCCTGGCAGAATAATTTTTAAATGAATAAACTAGTATTGTACTATATTTTTTCTTTTAATGTTACTGAACAACGTCAATCCTTTTAGAAGTGAAGTTTTGTGGGTGAGGTGTGTACAAATCTTAGTTTATGTAAATAATATAGGTACGTATTAATTTGTTACTTTTCCTTTCCTTGTGTGTCCGTACAATAAATTATAAATAAATAAATTATAAATAAAAATAAACCCGTTTGCGCTTAATTTGTCGCAGGTGATGTGACCGTGATTACTGATTACAAATGACAAAATAACTAAAGTATGACTTACGTTTGTGTCCAAAGTGTCCAAGCTTCCAGAAGTTGTGGCTCCCTTTAGCAAAAATTTCATTGCATCGTACGCAAACCATGCACTGGACTTCACGTCCTCTCGTCCACTACCAGTAGTTTTTGACGATTTCACTTTCTTCCTTTCTCGGACAAATTGCGAACTGTTATACGGAGCCTCGCGAAGGACGTTTTAAAAAAAACTAATTTAAAAGTTCACCAACTTTTATTAAAAGATTAATTAATCACAAAACACAATGAGTAAAAATAGTAAGGGCAACCGTGTCTCGCGGATGATAGAATCGGACTGAGGTAGGAGAGATGCAACTGCACTAGAGGATCGACACTACTGTAGGATAAATGCTGACTAAGCTATTAGAGTGTCGATGTAAGTAAATTAGGGAATAAAGGAAACTGTAACAGCTCCCCCTTTAGAACTAAACTTACACCCAAAAGTGAAGTTTATGTCTGAATGCGAAGTCTAGGAGAATTTAGAGTGGAGTTAAGTTCAATATCGATATTTTCGGAACTATCAGGATTTATAGTGTAATTGGATTGGGAAGAGCGGAGACAGCGGTGCCGACATTTGTATACATTATAACTTAGATATAAACTTATTACTATAATGATACATATAGTTAGTATCGAAACATAATCGTGTCGGTTGTATTGTTTGATACTAGGTTTATTAATTATATTTTCAATATTATGATTAAGTAAATCAAAATTATGTTTATAATTAAGCAATGGTTCAAAGCTAGAATGTTTAATATTAACTTCATGATAGGAATAATTAAAATCGGAGAAATTTGAAATATTAAAATTACTATGTATAATATCAAAGTCTATATCTATTCGAGTTACATTAATGTTAATAGTTTGTTTAGATGGCAATTGGAGGCCATTGCAATAACCAATACAACCAACTGGTATATTAATTATACCTGTTCCAAAAATCATAGTTTCATGAACATTATTATTAAGACAATCAAGAGTAAATTTAGATTTCTTAGACATTACAAATATATATTTATTTCCATATAATTCTTGCCAAATTTCAATATTGCCTTTAATATTATTAATTCGACATTCACTAGGTATGGTATCTAAAGATTTTGTTACAATTTCGCTTTCACATGTAGGATAAGTAATGCTTGACAGGATATTAATTTTATTACAAATATAATTTTCGTTAATTAATTTACAGTCTTTTATATTATTTATATGGCAATATTGGGTTTTATCCTTGGTAAAACCGATGTTTGTTATAGTAGGAACAATAGCTACATAAGAGTCATTATTGCATGGAACTGGCAAGGGTAAAACATGGTATAAACTAAATTCTAATGGGTTAACCAAAGGTATCTTGACCATGAATATAATCTTATTCTCTAATAAATATGTGCTTATACTAGATATATCCATTAGCATATGGACATTATTAATATCTAAGACTATTGGCAATACTTTAGAACTAGTCAAATATCTGTAATTATTTACTAAATCGTTAAAAAGCTGCTTAGGAGGGCAAATGGCAGGATAAAGGACATTATTTTTGCTAAACATTAGGCCATTTGCTATATCTTCTAACTTAAAGGATAACGCTAGTATACTATTCTCTAAAATATTTACAATTTCCATTAAATTAGCTTTAATGGTAAGTGTTGCAGAAAAGGAGTCGACAGCAGATTTCAAGGATTCTTCATTATTTATGAGTTGGTTAATAGTTTGGTTAAACGCGTTAAGGGTAGATGTAGTTAAGAGAATATTTTGTTTCATAAGAGTTGCTAATTCTGTCTGATCTCCTTTTAATGCTTTAACAACATTATCGAGCTGAATAGCATCGTCTTCGTCCATTGTACCAAACAAATGTTTAAATACAGTTCCAATGCCACCAAACCACGCAGAACGTTTCGTTTTTCTGGATAATAAATGGGAAATAGAATCAAAATCTCTTAACATATCGGCAAATCTAATTTCCATCGGCTGCAATATATTTTCACATTCGGAATATGTAAAAGCTTGACTTTGGTTACACAAAAGACGTGTCGAAGTTAAAACTTGGTTTATATTAGTTAGATGATGTTCAATAAACGATATGTCTACAGGTATTGTTAACACACTTAAATGTCCATTAATTATCTTTACTGAACCAATTGGATCGAAATAGATGCCAGGGCCTCTCTGTACTGTACTTATCACATCCGGAAAACTCCAGGCAATGGTACTGTAAGGAAAGTGCAATAGAAGTGATATTAAAATTATTTAAAATTAAACGGATCTAGCCCTGTGGGCAAGTTTTAGTTCATCGAAATGATGTTTTACATATTTCCTATTTATTAAAAGAGACGCGTTGTTGTTACTGTGTAATTTAACTAATTTGTATGGGCCTTTCCAAATAGGGGATAGAGCCTTGCCCAAACGAGGATGATTTTTTAGGTAAACATAATCACCTAATTTATAATTTACGGGTCTAGAGCGATTATCATAGTAGGTTTTTGATCTTTCCTTTGATCTTTGAATATTCTCCAGGGCTTTCTCACGAGAATATTTTAGCCTCTGTTGCAGAACTCTTAAGTATTCGCTATAAGTAGGGGTAAGGCTATGGTCGTATATAGAATTGGGGATATATGGCTTATTGCCGAAAACGAGTTCGTGAGGAGTAAAATTTGTGGTCGAGTGGACGTTGGTATTATATGCCATCATAGCTGTATATACGTATTTCGACCATCCAGAAGGGTCTTGATCAATATATGATTTTAAGTATTCTTTCAGGGTAGAGTGACTCCGTTCAAGAGCACCTTGCGTCTGGGGATGGTATGGTGTTGACCATATTTGTTTGATTTTAAGGAAAGAACAAGTTTCTTTGAAGAGTTCGGCTGTGAAGTTACTACCCTGATCGGTGACGATAATTTTCGGAATACCGAATACAGATATAAAATGTATAAGGCATTCACTCGTTTCCTCCGCGGTTGTACTTCGAATTGGATAGGCTGCAGAATATTTTGTGAGATCATCTTGTAAGGTAAGTATGTATTTAACTTTTGCTTTTGCGGATTCAGGAAGAGGACCTACAATGTCCAGGAATACTTTTTCGAATGCTGTGGAGGCGGTACCAGTGATCTGCATAGGAGCTCTATTTGTTTGACGTAGGGCTTTATTCGTTTGACATAACTGACACGTTTTAACATAATTGTCAATATCTGATCGCATACCCTTCCAGTAGTATCGCTCAGATATTCGGCTATACATTCTAGAGGAGCCCACGTGACCAGCTACGGGTAAGTCGTGATTATCTTTAAGAATTTGTTTTATTTCGCTCAAGGATGGATACTGGATACTATTATGGTAAATATGTACTTCTATATTTGTATTATTAAATAAATAGAGAATAATGTTGTATATTTTGGTAAAATAGTGCTTATCAAACGGGTTTTTAAAATCGCTTATGGCTATCACCTTTTCATTTTCATCTAAAGATAAAATCAATTCATTTCTGAGTATTTTCAGACTTTCGAAAATATCACCATAAGAAGATGAATCAAAGTGATTCACTTTTGTAAATAGAAAATAATAGGCTTTTGATTGATTTTGATTTTTTAAAAACGAGTTTAGGGTTCTATCTAGTGATAAGAATTCTTCTTTATTAGGAAAACTTGATATGACTGTTTCAATATATGGAATGGATTCGTCCATATCCACGGATGTAGGTATAATGATATTTTTATGTAGAGATTTTAACAAATTTTCATTATGTTCAATAATTTTAGTGTTAGAAATGAAGTTTTTATCAGCAATAATTTTAAGGAATTCTGTGTATGTTTCAGGTTGCAACGTTGGACTATCAAGAGGATCAATATTAATATTAGGAGGATCAAGAGACTGCGGGAGAGCGTCGCGTGGTAAAGGTAAGTCATTGTTTAGGCTAGTCGAAGGTTGTTCTGTCTCCAAGTCTTCAAGGTTTAAGTCTCTTAAGTCATCTGGAATTTCTACTAGGTCTTCTTGGTTTGGAGATAAAGGAGGAATAGCATCTGGATTTAGAAGGTTATCGTAGTCTCCTACTTCTACGTTATCGGGAAATAAAGGGCTGTCATCATTTGCCCACGAAGGTCCAGGGACGGGTTCAGGACCGAGAGGATTTAGTAGCATAGGATTTTCAGGAGGATATCTAGAAAGAGCGTCAGCAGCGTTGAATTTTCCTTTTCGATACACTATTTGATACTCATACTCTTCTAGTTTAAGTCGCCATCTTTGCAGCTTACTGCCTGGGTCTTTGTGGTTGAATAGCCATTTTAAAGGCCGATGGTCAGTCACGATTTGAAATGACCGGCCATAGAGATACGGACGGAATGTTTTGCATCCAAATAGGATAGCAAGAAGTTCTTTCTCAGTGGTGTTGTAGTTACACTCACTTTTATTTAAGGTTCGGGATGCATAGGCAATTGGCTTGTCTTTGCCTAGTTCTCCCTGGGAGAGTATAGCACCGATAGCGAAGTTGGACGCATCAGTGGTTAAAATGAAGGGCTTTGAAAAGTCAGGATACACCAGTAAAGGTGCTGAAATTAATTTTTGTTTTAGGGTATCGAAGGCGAGCTGGTGCTCGTTTTCCCAAACAAATGGGATATCTTTTTTCAGTAAATTTGTTAACGGTTTGGCCAGTTTTGAGAAGTCGGGTATGAATCTACGGTAATACGAAACAAAACCCAAAAATGATTTTATGTCTTTTGGGGTTTTAGGAGTGGGATATTGTTGAACAGCTTTGAATTTTTCTGGATTAGGTTTCACTCCTTTATCGGTGATAATATGACCTAAATAAGATACTTCTTTGCGCAAAAACTCGCACTTATCGGGTTGTAGTTTTAAATTGAAATTACGTAGTCTTTTAAAAACATTTGAGAGGTTTTTAATGTGGGACGGAAGGTCAAAAGAGTGGATTACTATATCGTCAAGGTAAACAAAGCACTGAATGCCTTGTAATCCAGAAAGAGCGGCATTCATTAATCTCTGGAAAGTTGAAGGCGCATTTTTAAGTCCGAAAGGCATTCGGTTAAACTCGTAATGGCCTTGGGGTACTGAGAATGCTGTTTTGGTTGCGTCTTCAGGGTTCATTTTGATTTGATGGAAACCGGAAGCAAGGTCTAGGGTACTAAAGTACTTACTACTTCCGAGTTGGTCTAAAATTTCGGATATATTTGGTATGGGATAGGAATCTCCAATGGTTATGTCATTTAACTTTCTGTAATCTATAACGACTCTCCACTTTCTTTCGCCGGAAGCGTCAAGCTTTTTAGGTACCACCCAAATTGGTGATGACCATGGCGATACCGATGGGCTAATGATACCTTGTTGGAGCATTTTATCGATTTGGGCATTAACTTCTTTTTTATGGCACTCAGGAAAACGGTAAGACTTGACGTGAATAGGAATAGAACTTGAGGTTTTTATCTCATGTTTAATTTCATTAGTATGAGTTAATTGATCACCAGGAAGATGAAATATATCGGAAAACTCGGCACAGACTTCAAGGAGTTGTAGACTTTCTTCAGGATTTAAGTGAGTTATACGAATCTGTTCAAATACCTTTTTAGTTCGGAAATAAGCATTATCATGACAATATTTATTGTCGGTTCTCGCATTATATATGTGTGAAACCTTTTCAAGGTTATCATAAGGTATTATCTCCAGTTTTAAGTCAGAATTAAACGAAAGGGGTCTATCGGATGTATTTACAACGGATATATTAATTCGTGAATTATCTTTCACCCGTACTACACAATTGGCTATAAGTAAGTCTTCTATCGGGTGTTGATCTAATACGAGGCCTTCGCTAACTTCAGGATTTAGCACAGTGCATTCTATGACTGTTTCAGATCGCGCGGGAATAACACAGATTGGCTCGTTGAAATGCAATTTGAAAATTAATTTATTTAACATTAATTGTTGCTTAGGATAATTAATGTTTCCTTCCATTTTATTAAAGATATCATTACCAATTATACCATCATAGGGTAAATCTACCCCCTCGACTACGTGGAAGTTATGTTTCATGATATCAAACTGGACTGGAATATGGCCTAAAGTGGATTTTGTACCAGAGGAATCGATACCTCTAAATTTTATTACAGTTTTTGTAATTTCAGGCATTTGCTCAATGCAGGATTTCGTTATAAGACTAAAGGATGCTCCCGTGTCAATCAATAAGGACAGTGGCTTCGAGGATACAGAGGTAAGTACCTTTATGTAGGGTAAGTATTTATGGGATATATTTGATGTGCAATTATATATTTCAGAATCGTGTGTCGACTCTGCGGCTGTTTCTACATGCACCGGGATTCTAGGTAAGTATTCAACTTTCTTGGATATAGTAGGATTTTGTTTTTCAGGATAACGACTTGACCTTGTAGCGGAAGTCGCGGTGTTATTCACCATAGGATTATGTGTCATGGACACTGTGGATTTAGTAATAGTTTTAGGTAAGTATTTAACTTCCTTGGATATAGTAGGATTTTGTTTTTCAGGATAACGACTTGACCTTGTAGCGGAAGTCGCGGTGTTATTCACCATAGGATTATGTGTCATGGACACTGTGGATTTAGTAATAGTTTTAGGTAAGTATTTAACTTCCTTGGATATAGTAGGATTTTGTTTTTCAGGATAACGACTTGACCTTGTAGCGGAAGTCGCGGTGTTATTCACCATAGGATTATGTGTCATGGACACTGTGGATTTAGTAATAGTTTTAGGTAAGTATTTAACTTCCTTGGATATAGTAGGATTTTGAGATATAGCTATGTCGGTTTTTACAATACGGTGGCCCGACCGACACCAAAACGGGCCGCGATTTAGTTTAAAGGTTGATACGTATTTTCATCTGCGGTATCAACTACATCTTCACCTTGTTCTAGTAAATTAACCCGATTTTGGTTGTTTTGAGGTACATTAAAGCGTTTATTATTGTATTCCCTTTTTCGGCAATTCTCTAGAAGATGACCAGGATTTTTACAATAGCGACAGTAAAGCGGAAAGGCTCGCGGTTTATTTTGAAACCCGATATTTGGCTTAAAATCGTGTGTTTTATTTTCAGGTTTGATAAAAGTTTTAGGTTTTGAAGAGTTGGGTTCCGACATGGAGTATGGTTTCCTATTAATAAACTGTAAAATTTTTTCTTCTGAAACAGCTGCATTAATAGCCTCGTTCAGGGTCTTCGGGGATCGAACCCGAACATTATTCGATATCCTTGGATGTAGCCCAAGGACAAACGTATGGAGTGCGACATCTTCCATTGCACTTGTCTTACCAGCAAGCTCTGTCTTTTTGGAATTAGAAAGAGTAATTTCGGTTAATAACTGGGACAAACAAGTCTCTAATCGAAGTGAGTACTGGGTAACAGTCTCATTAGCAAACTGCCGACATTCTTGGAGATCAGTCAATAAATGTGTATAACATTTCTTTTCGCCGAATTGTGTGGTTAGAAATTCTTTGAGTTGATCCCAATTATTGAACTCTTTGATTGAGCACGCAGCCTCGGCTCGGCCTTGCAATTGACTTATAATAAATTTAAAAACGATTGGTTTTTGGTTGGTTGAGGCGAGGTTGTATGCATTAGAACAATTCGTTATAAACGGAGTAAGTAAGTTTCTAGATCCATCAAATGGCTTAATAAACTTAATTAGGACATTCAAGTCAACAGTATCTGACAGTATTGGAATTGGATTTTCGACAGACATTCTTATAAATTAAATATAACTCGCGGTGGGTCTAGCGGATGCGATAAGAAAAGGTTCTGCGAAATTATATGTGGGCGACAATGTTATTGTTGCAACGGGTCGGACGATGCAGCTCGGTTATCGGTTATAATTACAAGCTATAAAATTACGTCTAGATTAATAACCGTGAGAAATAATTATTCACTATTCGACTTTGACTTTGTCTGTGAAATACTCTTATATATGAAACGCACTGAGACACAACACTGGATCACTTTATGAATTATTTCTTTAGCACTGGATCACTTTAGGTTTATTAGGTAAGATTCACTTACATGGATGCGCTGCACAGGATACTCAGCAGGAACATTGTACACGTCGATATTTCTCTAAGGCCTACCAGGCCTCGGGATGTAGCAGGATGTAGAGATGAGCCCGATTCGACCCGAAAATCTCGAGTATAAGCAAGGTTTCGCGGCACGGTACTAATGTCTCACTATTAGATTCAAACTCGAACACTTTTCACTTCGCGGACTGGATATTATGTAGAGCTGGAGGATACCGAGGATCACTGTTTGGATCCCTTTACGCTGCCACCAATGTTATACGGAGCCTCGCGAAGGACGTTTTAAAAAAAACTAATTTAAAAGTTCACCAACTTTTATTAAAAGATTAATTAATCACAAAACACAATGAGTAAAAATAGTAAGGGCAACCGTGTCTCGCGGATGATAGAATCGGACTGAGGTAGGAGAGATGCAACTGCACTAGAGGATCGACACTACTGTAGGATAAATGCTGACTAAGCTATTAGAGTGTCGATGTAAGTAAATTAGGGAATAAAGGAAACTGTAACAGAACGCAGGGTATGAACTTTGGTTTCTATTTCTTTTCTAGGCAATTTAAGCGCCTTGGCAATATGCTCCCATGCATCATTTTTCTTTATTTTATTTCGATAGTCAAGGGGGGAAGTATCCCACAACAAGTCACGACTTTCGTAAAGCTCTATAAGCAAAAGCACGGTATCATTTCCCCACACTACAGACATTTTAAAGGCACGTTGCGTACGCGACTACACTCAGTGACAAATGGCGCAACACTGACGCGGGACACGTGTGCTCGCTCTCGAGGCGGGAGCAAACAACATGCCCCGCGTCACGTACAATGTTGTGGGTCATGTTGCGGGACACTATGCAACGTTGCAGCGTCACGTATATTTTGTGTTGCGCGTCATGTCGCGGGACAAAATGTTCCCTAGTGTATCCGGGGCTTTAAAATTACGTTACAATTACCAGATCGGCATAGATTGCCATTTTTGAGGAAATCTACTGTTTTTCTTTTTTTTGGTTTGATTGTTTCCAGTAAATTCTTTTTAGTGTTATCCTTATTTTTGTTTCGCCAGTTTTCCTGCAAACTGGGTATTTAAGAAAATACAGAACTATACAAAAAATCGTCATTTGTACCCTTGACGTGATGCTTTACATCAAGTTATTTTTTTTTTAATTTTGTACTGGTGTTTTCGTATATTCCTTGCCAAAATGTTTACAAGACGCAGATTTTATCTCTCCAGATAAGTACTCTACATGCCTCATTATAAAGTCATCAACTCTGATCAGTCTATTTACATTTCCCAGAAGTAATTGCTTAATATTTTTAAAGTAGCTCTCGACATTACTACTACTAGGTATATCACAATCAGATTTAAAATATTTAGACATACAATTTGACCAAAGTGGTAACTTTTTCAATATTTGTCTGAAACAATTTATAAAACTTGGCAAATAGTAAATGTTTTCGTATTCAGTTTCATCACACAAATTAGCAACAACTGTTTCCCTAGAAACACAATCATCAAACCATGACATAAAAGTATTTTTCTTTGGTTCTCATTATCGTTACAAAAAATAGAAGTAGCAGCATCATAGTGTTCATATAATTGCTCATTTTCTTCATTAAAGTTTGCCTTTTCAATACGTATAAGCTTTTCTTTCGCGAGCTCACATCTTGTCATCTCGCCATTGCAATCTTTTCGATCATATCTTTGTAAAGCAACCGTTATTAAACTTTTTACAATAACTTTAGCGTTGATAATATCATCACTAGATTTCAATTTGTATAAATATTTTATGTAATATTTCTTTATTCTTTCATCAATAAATTTGAAACAAGATAAACCATACAAACATTTAATAAAGTGAGAAGTATCCAATCTCAAAAAACACTCAGGAGCTACAGTTTCTATCCCTTCTAATACTAGAAAGCATTGATTTATGTAGTCATTTGTAGTTTTATAACCCGTAAAAGCCTTTACAATTGCACCGATAAGAGCTGACGAATCATCAGTGATTACACTATTTTAGGACCTTGCAGCTAAAGGGAGGCAAGTCCAAATTTCAAAACTGTTGGGTATTTAAAAATAAGGTTTTTAAAAATTTATTGATGTACTTATGTCTTATCGTTATATGGCATTATATAATATGAACATATATACACATTTTATTTAAGATTTTAAGGCAATTGAAGGAATAATAGAATTACTACGATTTTTTAAAGTTTGGATCTGCCTCCGTTTTGCACCAAGATTGAAGAAAAATACTACCCTATTTTGTATTAAGGATAATAAAACAAGTAAACACGGTTATTTTTTTATTTCAAGAATTAGTAATCAGTCCACAAAGAATTAAACAATCAAAAGAAATACAAAAACAGATGAGTGCTGAACAAAAAAAAAATTAAAGGTTAACTTCAGCTTGATCAACGTCGTCTTCGCTAGAAATATCATCTGTTGGTCCGACAGCTTCACTTTTAAGGGCCCTGTAGAAATAAAGTTTATTTGGTGGAACATAATTCTTTACCAACTGCATAACATCGTTGTATTTAGCCTTTTTCAACGGCAATGCATGATCATACAGCGGTTTCTGAAGCAGAACTGATAGTTGGGCTTGAGCATTTCTCATTATAGGAAAATAATCAAATACTGGCGTTCCCGTTGTAACACTGACTGCAATAGTTTCAATGTGGTCTTTACTATATTCAAAAATACGATATTGAGATATTTTGAATCGAATTTTCTCTGTATTTGTTATTACTTTTTTGAAATGACTCTCATAATGTTGGCTGAAGTTAAGTATCATATTTTGACTTGCATTTACAACTTTAAAATTTTTAGATGCTTGCGTAATACAATCGCCATATTCAGAAGTCATAAATATGTAATCTTTCCTTCTATTAAACTTTTCTATTACGCCAAAACACCGATCACACGGTAAGAAGCTGTGTCCTGGTTCTGGAAATCGATGAACAATCTTCTCAAAAGATGAACACCGCATAAGCGTATATATATACTGAACTAAAGACGAGTTCTTATTTTGTGCTGCTGCGTTATCAGAAAATAAATACAGTACTTTAACTGTGCTTGGTAAAATGTCATTTATGTAGTGATTTATAAAAGATATGACTTCGTTTGGTGATTTTCGGCCTATGGTTTCGTCATATAAATAAAAGTGTGCAATCCCTGTTTTTGCTGAATTAATACAAAAATTATGTGCCCAAAGTTGACGTTTATAAAATGCTTCACCTGCTGGAATTTTAGGTAATGGCATATTCTGCTGATAATCAAATGTTAATACTTCGCATTCTTCATTAGTAAGAGCAAGTTGACTCTTCTCTTTTAAATCAACAAAAAAAGTGTCGGCCTTGGCTTGATGAAGACTCTATCTCTATCTGTATTTGTTGGGTTTCATCGCTATCCAATGTCTTATCTTTTAGTTTGTTAATCAGCATGTCGCACTTCTTGCATGTATCTGAACGAGGTAACCCAAAACTGTATTTAAAATTTTGTTTAAAGTATCTGTAGTAAAAATCAAATGATACTATAGGCTTAGCAGATGCTTCAAGACCAAGCTCATGCTTTTTCAAATATAACTCGAACATCCTTTTAATGTTCAACTCTGGAGACAGATAATAACGTGAGCTTTTATTTCTACTGTAGTGTGACTCGCGACGTGGGAAACTTCTAATATGAGAGTCAACTTTAGAAACCCATTCACTTGGAATACGATTTGGTCTATTTTGATGTTTCCCACGATTAGACTGAGCTGGTGTAGTTACAGTAGGATCCCGATACTCTTTAGCAATATTGTCTACACGCTTTTTAGATATTCCATGGATAGATGCAAAGCCATTTCTACAAACTTGTATATTTCTATTTCCTAATTTAATATAATATTTGTGTGAACAACTCCGTTTCTTCCCCGTACCAGTTTTAGATCTTTCCCTTTCAACATTCTCAGTTTTAATTAAACCGCCTAAGTAAACGTTTTGCACATAGGTTTCTTCCAATTTATTTAAATTTTCCAATATTAATTTCCTATCTTCTTCATTAATTTGAACAAAACACTTATACTTCTTACAACAACAATCCGGTCCAGTTTTTCTTTCGCCTATTTCACGGCCTTTATAGTTTAAATAGCCCTTTCCAGTAGCAATAGACTTCTTTATTAGATTCCGTTTCCATTGTGATGGATTCGCGGATTTTCTTTTCTTCGGCGCTATGCCACTCGTCGATGGGCATGGATTATCTGCATTAAATTCATCCAAAATATTCATACCTCGATCGTTCGCCTCATTAGTTTGGTTTTGAAATGTCAACAAACCAACATCGCTTCCACCATCATCTGAACTGGTTGAACATGACTCGTAGACAGGCGGCTGGTAAATATCTGACGAGCCGCTACTAAACGGTTCAGAGTCACTCATTTTAATGCACACTTAACGTATCAAACTTAAAACAATTATTTAAAAGAATAATACGCATGTCCTTTCGGGCCGAACACTAAACGTGCACTGACTTGTTTACAAATGATGTAATAATTTCATTTGTTGCAAGAAGGAGGCAGGTCCGGACCTGCTCCCTATCTGCTCCAAACAGAATAAGGTAGCAGATCCAAATTTTGTTACAGCGCGCTTGTTTTTCGTCGGATTTGCCTCCTAAATGCACCAAACCATAGCTATTTTTTTTGTTTAAATTTTAGGTGAAAAAAAAGGTAACGGTTTAAATTTCGATCTGCCCCTCTTTTGCTGCAAGGTCCTCATTTGGTACCTTCAAATTTTTTAATGCATGGTTAAGTATTTTATTTCTTACAACGACAGGGTATTCACATTTTAACTGCGATGCTAATTCCTGTTTGCGGAATTCACATTTTAACTGCGATGCTAATTCCTGTTTGCGGAATGATGTGAGTCTTATCTTTTGCGACTTGTGATTTTACACATTTATTTCCTGGGTGTACGTAGCATTTGAATGATACTGAGTCACTTTTTTCTTCTGTTTGTATTTTAATTGTAGCTTGACATTGTTTGCAATTTCCATAAATAGTCACAGAATTTTCATGAACGTCGTGCTTTTTAAATGTCCAAATACATACACAAGGCGTGTTTTTGCAAATCAACTCGCTTATAATATTGGTCCATTTACGCGGAGTTAAACATCGCCGCAAGTGAGTAGTTGCGTAAGGGTTTTTTAGGGTCGTTGCGTTGTCCTCGATAGGATTGTGGCTTAATAGAATTCCATACTTCAAACGATGTAGAAAATTCATAACATTCATCTTCATCACTACTAGCGAAGTCTCCATCGTCACTATTAGTAGATTCATTTCCGGTAACTTTATTACTATCACTTCTATCATTGTGCCGCATAACATTTAGTAACTGAACTTTGTCAACATTACCACTATTCCGAAAAAAATAGTTAACGTTTCTTTGAACTGATAAGTACAACGCCTTTGGAGTCATACGCAATGACAATTTTTTCGCTATTTTCTTATACTCATCACTTCCACACGACGGCAAATCATTTTTGTTATTAAAATGTTCTTTATATTCTACAAATCTTAATTTTTGCTCATCTAAAGCGACAGATAAACGTTTTCTCCGCATCATACTTGTCAATTACAATATTAATAAAACGAGAAAAATTATCAAGTATTATTAGTCTGAGGTGGGTAGTTTGCAAAAATACCTAAGCGGATATGGCTGCTCAGTGATCAAGTTATATCAAGTCAAGTGTAACTAAAATAAGTGTAATTATTGAAAACAATTGTAGAAATTATTAGAATTAATTAATTTAAGAATTAATTAATTAATAAACTTAAAACTAGCGACGTAGGTAACACAAGTGAGTAATACCATTAGTCGATAATAGATGGCGCTGTCATATATCATGCTTCCCATATTATAATATGGCAAGCATGATATATGATAGCGCCATATCGATTTTTAAACTCACTCGAGACAGCCCAAGGGAATTAATATACCTAATCATTATATATTACTAGCTGTCCCGGCCACGCGCTGCTGTAGCTAAGGTTTGTTTACCTATAATTTACAATAAAATAATGTTGCGACTATAAATTAAGATGTATCCTATCCTATCTTTCAAGTTGGATAAAACTGCACGCTGTGTGCAAATTTGATTAAAATCGGTTCAATAGTTTAGGAGTCCATAGCGGACAAACAACGTGACGCGTAATTTATATATATGTATATTACGATTATAGATTTATATTTTTAACCAAGTTTATATCCCATTTTTCGAATTATGTGTTATGAAATGTAATGTTATATGATTTTACGTACTTAGAAATAGGAATACATTCAACTTATAGGCCATTTTAAGGTCCACTGTAAGCAATCGCATCAATGGAACACTTACGATGATTTAGAAAAGAAAGTCATAAAATCCAATTTATGTGGTTTTATTAATGTATGCCGCTATTTAATAATTATTATTACAAGATTGCAATACTTACATGCCTATCGTATAATAAAACGTTATATGTACACGTTATATATACAAAATGTAATTTTATTTAGCTTTCCCTACTTACCGCAGAAAAAAACGTTTAAAACGGTATAAAGACTGCTCAAAATTATCTAAAATGGAGTACAATTCAGTACAATTTATTTACATTATTCTGCATCTTAAAGTTTACAAAAATACCTAAAATTTATAGTGGTCGTGCCAAGAAGGTACTACCTAGCACGACCACGACCTATATGTTATAACAGCGAAAATATGCGAGTACAAATTTTAAACTCATAAGTACAATTGAGTACACTTTTTTTCATGAATATGTACCACATTCATTTTAAGGTTATCATCCGTGGTCGTGCTGGATAGGATCACACGTTTTTTCAGCTTTATTTGCAATTTGTATGAAAAAGTTGAAAAACCAAGGAACCACGCAAGGATGTTCATTTATTTTTAAGTCTGTCCATTTCTGGAATGAAAAAACGTTTTAAAATTAAAAGTTATGGTTATAATAATAATAATAATAATAAATATTCTTTATTGTACACCACATAATTTTTACAAAAAAAGAGGAAGAAGAAAAAACAGTAAAATAACCTTAGAGTATGTACAATGGGCGGTCTTATCGCTAAAGCGATCTCTGCCAGACAACCTTTGGATGGACTTGCGGTTAGGAAAAGCGGCTGTTGATGGTATACATATAATAGATAATACAATAAATATACTACATAAATACATATCTATGCAAACTAACTAAATAAACTTATTTAATAAACATATATACCTACATTCTAGCAATTTAATAAAATGAACATTACTAAAATGAAATAATTAATTTTATAATGATAAATAATGTTTTTTTACCAAAGATTTAAATGTTGGTAGAGTCTGAGCGCGTCTAATATCCATTGGCAAAGCATTCCACAATCGAATAGCGAGGACTGTGAAAGAACTGTCGTAAAAAGTTGTAGAATGCGACGGCATTTTCAGCTTAAGATTTTCCGATGATCTTAGGAACCTCGTATGTGTGTCATGAAGGAATTCAAAACGTCCTTTAAGATATGAAGGTGTTGAAGGGTTAAACAATACATTGTATAGTAAAGAAAGGATATGTGCATTCCGGCGAAGTCGTATGGGTAACCACTTGAGCTTTTTACGAAACTCAGAAACATGATCATACTTGCGTAGACCAAATATGAATCTTATACAAACATTTTGAAGTCGCTCAAGTTTATCTAATTGGTTCTCGGTGAGATCTGGATAGCTGGCATCCGCATAGTCAAGAATAGGAAGTAATAAAGAGTGTGCAAGCGCAGTTTTGGTGGCAATTGGCAGAAAGTTTCGTAACCTTCTTAAGGAACCTGCCGAAGCAAAGATTTTTCGACTCACTGCTTGCAGTTGTGGTCCCCAAGATAATTCAGCATCAATGAATATGCCTAAGTCCTTGACTTTGTTGCTATAAGGAACAACGGTCCCATCAAAGATTATGCGAGGTAACTGCGACCAAGTAATTCTGGAGACCCTCCTGGAGCTTCCAACAATAATAACTTGGGTCTTCAACGGGTTCACTTGTAGTCCATGTGATCTGCTCCATTCATTTATTGTGACTAGATCTTTATTAATATTTTCAATATTTTCATTTATTTAAAAAACTATTAAATGTATCATCGGTAGAAAATGTATAATTAAAACTAAAAAGCAAAAGGAGCAATGATTTCCAAACAATAGCCAACACTAATTTGCTTTTTTTTCAATTCTTCAATGGCTGAATTGATTTCTTTATCAATTTCTACATACTTGCTCTGTCTTTTGGGTTTAGCCTTCCTGGTAGTATTTTTTTATTTTAATTTTGTTTTTCTAAAACGTCAAGCACTTTGGCTAAAGATGGATTTTTAATTCCCACGTAGCGATTTAATCGAGAAATTCTACGTAATTCGTATTACGTATTTCTTCTTCTTGGCAACACCACATTTTAATAAAACTAATATCGTGTAACCAAAATCTATCAAAATAGGTATTAAATTTGTTTACTGAGTCAGTTTTTGGCGATTTTTTCATGATGTACTGATAACCTGAACTAATATATTTAAAGGGCAAACGAGCCAGACCAGCACATCGTGCAACGTGCCGTCTCTGCACAGTCGAATTCACACCCAACTTTTTGGCTTTATTGAATAAACTACGACAAAAATGATAGAAACATCCTTTAGTTGTGGTATTTGGATTTTTTTTACGAATCGCATTTATTGCTGGTTTCTCTTAATCAAGTATCATCTTAGATGGACTCCATGTAGGAAATCGTGACTTGATTAAATCAAATAATAATTCATAAGAATTTTGTTTTTCATTTTGAAAACAGAGGCATAACTGTTTTAGTATCAGTATTGAAACCATGAATGGTATATATCTGCATGAAGGGCGGTGGACAAGATTTAAAACTTCCATCCAGCATATATATGTCAAATTGGTTCAAAATACTTTCAATGTCAGGAGAGCTGAATAGAAGAATTCTGATGCCGTCATTGTAGTCCGCTAAGAGATACTTATAAAATTTTTCGGGTACTATCACGTCTTCTGGTAGTTCATAGCGTAATTTGGGGACTTGCAGTTGCTTATTTCTAGCTTTATACAAACCACTTTTAACATTTTCAAATTTAGGCAACTCCACGTCAAGTAATTCCACACCCTCGTCCTTAAGTTGGCATATTACTTCTTCGAATTGTTTTTGGATTGGGTCATAATTCCCACAAACATTTTTTTTTAGTTGTAACATTTTTTCTAAAATTTTACATTTTGCCGTATTCGGCAGGCAATCCGAGCTGTGAGATTTTTCTTTAATTTTAACATTTTCAGTACTTTTCAGTACAGTTAGATTTCCTTTCATTCTTGGTGATGCATTGCCAAAAAGTATTTCCACTTGTATATGTTTTTCGTTTATGGTATTGGCGGCCTTCGAATATTAATTTTGTGCCTGCGCGTTTAGTAGGAAGGAATTCCATAGTATTATTAGAAATAACACAAAAATGATGTATTATGAAATCAAATACAATAACAATGCGGACAATAGACACTTGATTTGCATTTGTTTGCAACTGAAACTTATCTAATATTATGATAAGGCTGATAACAACCAGCATTTTTAAAAAGAGGTTGTAGTCACTGGTTACGTACAGAGATGAAAAAGTATTTTTTCATAACTGGTTACGAAAAGTTACGAAACGATAACAATAAGTGTTTTTTGGTAACCTGGTTACAAAACAGTGAAAAAAAGTATTTTTTCGTAGCTGGTTATGAAGCGTTCAGTTACGAAAGTGGCTGAAGGGATATAATAGAAGTAAAAACATATATGTGCATATATATATATATATATTTCTATGGTGGGAAATATATTCCCTTTACCGGTCAGATGTCCTATCAATTGTTAATCTCTTTTGCATGCTCTTTTCTCGCGCTGGACCTATTTCATTACAGTAATTATATACAATAATTTATTTTTGATAGTATTTCAAAAAAACTTTACCAAAATCAAGTTTTATTATTTGTTACAAAAAGTTTTTTTATTTATTAAAAAAAAGAAGTATTTTTTACGTATAACAAAAATGAAGTATTTTTTACGAATAACAAAAATCTAATTTTATTGTTTATGAAAATCACTGAAACAAGGTGCTATGCATAGTGCGACTTGGCATTTCGCACACATAATTTTCGATCGTTTATCGTTCGTTTTAGTGCTACACATTTTACATCTCTTGTATGACTGCAATTGGCACGGCATGTGATCGCCCACGTTGAAATACCGTACTTCTTCGGGCCCAGCACTGATAGTTTTTTGACGGTTTTCATTCGCGAGCTTCCGTCTGCTAACATAAGATGGCAAACTGCCGGTCGAGCGTCTCTTCCTGCTGGTAAAACCACCTATCAATCCTCGTGCTAAGCCGACTCTAAATTCAAGATGGGAAAGCGTACAATTCTTATTGCTTTTGTACAACAAGCAAGCATTAGTTATGCTCGTGTCAATGAGGAAATAGAAAAGCCGTAGCCACCATCTTTTACTTCGCCTGCCCACTGAATGCGTGCCTTTCAGCTGATCAAAATTCCATTCGCTTGTTGTATTCTTTTACGACAAGTGGGCAAGGTACATTCATTTTTGAACCGTCTTTCTCAGTTCGTGTTACATGTGTTTGAGCAACTTTAGGGTGGAACGCGTTACTCATAAGAAGTACCTCTTTACTATCTTGCCAAACTACAAATGCAACGTTTTCCTGTACTCTCCATTTGAAGTGTCCTTTCGGCAGTTTCAGCTTTGTTTTATTATAAGAGGCATTTCCGCCCGGTGCCTGCGTACTGTTCCCGTCGCATAAATTCCTTTTTCATGCAAGTAATCCAACAGCTTATAATCACAAAAAAAAATATCGAATGATAAATGAACATTCTTCACCTCTTGTTGTATTAATTTTTCAGACAACTTTTTTACAATTTTTGCTCCTAATCCTTCTTCAACTCCATCATTAGTCTTACCCGTATATATGCTGAACTCGTATAGATACCCACTCGCACTGTCGCAACGGCTGTGGCCACGTAGTTCGATCGCTTGGTTCGATCAAACGGAATACGTGAACTTTTTTCTCCTGTTGGTGTGATTAATCGAACCTTGTATTCCTGAGATTCCTGATAGTTCGATCAATCGGAATACGTGAACTTTTTTTTCCTGTTGGTTCGATCAATCGGACTAAGTGAACTTTTTCCTTTTTCCTGGGGCTCGTCGTCGCGGACGAGGGCACTGCGACCATTGCTGATCTATTGTGCAATAATATTTAGTCATTGTAAAAAGAAATATTTATTTAACTACAATCAGTTTGAATTACGAATTCAAAGACGGTTCTATACAGACGCACTTTATCAACGCATATATATAAAATTGAAAATAAATCTCATTATAGTACCACCAACTGATCATCAAACTCATTATAGTACTGCTATTTTTTTTTATTAATTCATTAAATCAGTGCATATTTATGGTTTTAGGCTGAATATGAAAAAAAAAGTGGCCAAGTGCGAGTCGGACTCGCCCATGAAGGGTTCCGTAGCAGCAATTTTTTATTTTAGTGTCTCTCGCGCAACCTATTATTAGGTTTAGAAAAAATTATATTAGAAACCTCAACATGAATTTTTGTATTTTTCATTTTTGCCATTTGGCTATGGAACTCTAAAAAGGCGCACGCATGCGCAATGCGTAATTTGTTGTTTAATTTATTTTTTTCCTGTGAGTGAAGATAAAGTAGTGTGTGAAACTACATATCTACAACTTAGGTATTAAAACACTCGAGTCAACCTATTATCACAATCGGCTTCCCTTCATGCGATAGACAGACTCTCGTGTTTTAATACACCTTCTTATATGTCAGATTGCAGTTGCATAAACTACTATTACTGCCAAACCACGAAGAACTCATCCTATTTACCGACAAAAAGTGACCCCTTCCAAGCTAATCGTTCTAAATATAATCTTTCATCAATATCATTATTAGCAAGCATCATGTTGGTTTTCAGTATTAGTTCATCTCTTTTGATGGATTCTCTCCGTCGTTTTTCCAATAGTCCACCTTTAATTTTTAAAAAATTAAAATTGGAATCTCTTTTCAACACTGTCAAAATTTTAACTAAATTTGGTGTTCTTTTTTTTTGCCAACAAGATCGTTTATTTTTCCATGCCATCCTTCCAAGCAATTATTTGTACGGAGAAGTTCGCCATACACGGACCACTTTTTAATAAATTCATCATTCTTTAGCCACTGTTGTTCCATGTACTTCTTAAATTTTAACATGTTTGTGTCGTCAGTTGACATATCTGTGATATATTGCCAACCATTTCTTATTAAATGAGAAGGTAGTAAGGCTAACATTGTGGTTACCGCTACAAATCGCTTCTGGCTTTGAGTTTTCGTGATTTTACACTTATGAGCATATCTCCACAGAGCTTTCGCATAATGATAGAAACAGCCTTTGACTACAGTTTAAGGCAAAACTGTTTCTATAGCCTTTATTGTCGCAGCTTCGTAATCGGTCATAAATCGTATGGGATTGAATCCAGGCAACTGTGATAATATCATTTCTAGTAATGCTATATAGCTTTCAGTTTTTCGGTTAGACATTAATACATAAATCAATGGAACTACATTTAAGCTATTTAGGGAAGAACCCGCATCACCATGTATGACATTATAATTGGTGATTAAATTTATGCCGGAGTTCTTAAGGGGTATAACGTGATCGTCGTATATGGTCTTCATTGGTGCTAAGGTCTCCGATGCAGCCTTTTTCATCAAACTGAGCTTTTTGCCGATGTCATTTTTAGAAAAGTCAGGAACACAGGAGTGATCTTTTGTATGAGTAATCAGTGAATCCTGTTGAAGAAAAATATGCGTACTCGTAAATAACATTGCCTTAATTTAGCAGCATAAGTAGCTTGGCAATAAAATTATTTTGGAATATTCAGTCTGAATGTTCGAATAGAATTTCATTGCCAAACACATGTTATGCTTGACATTAAATATTATAGCTTCTGTGTGTGGGAAAGTGGTCATATTGAAATCATTTTTGTAAATAAGTCAATATGCAACTAATCGAATATACATACTACATTTATTTAAATAGATTCTCAAAAGATACTTACTTTTATAGTAATAGATCCACGACATTTCTCTATCTTTTTATTACGGCAAATCCATACACAAGAACCATTTTTAAATTTTTTATTGCGGTAAAACTGGTAACCGTTATATAAAAGTACTATTCCGCGTTTTCTATTGATATAGAATAATTCTTCTTGCGACATATTTAGAATGGAGAAGAATCAGATATTTATAATTCTAATTAACTGATTACTATCTGGACATCTATCGTTGACATTGAAATTAATACTAGGGGAGTTGGTATAGCTATTAGCCCCCATACAGTAATTAGCCATTTCAAGTTTAGTGTTCAAAAACTAGCAACTCAGTCGTTAAAAGCAGAATTTTAAAATAAAAAATGGCAACACGATTATTACCTGTCAAAAATACTTTGACAGTTTGTCGCTAAGTGGACGCTCCCTTGTGATTCGCGATTTCATGGCGCCGGTACGTAAACAAGTAAGTATTTAAAAAATAATTAAGTAAACAGTTTTTTATAGTACATATTTATGATTAAAATTAATACAGTTCAATGATTGAATATCTGTAAAATACATCCAGTTACATGTGTTTTAAGCGTATTTGAAGTGAAAAATAGTATTGCATTAACTTAACCTAAAAAGAAAACATTGGCCAATTACTATACCAACTATTTTTTCAAATTTACAGTAATTGGCCCCCTAGGCTAATTACTATTTTTGTAAATGTGTTTTAAGGTCTCTTTCAACTTTTTTTTACCGTGCGAAGTATTTAATTTTTATTAAGTTTAGAGCTATTTTAACAGTTATTAGCCTAGGCCAATAAATGTGCTACTATTCATATTTAGCTATCTAAAAATGTGGCCAATTACTGTATTATTAATTCCTTATTTCTGACAAGATCATTAATTTATAGATTTATTTTCTGATTGTCTAATTTAAGGTAAAATCATCATGCCAAAAATACCCCAGTATACAAAAGAAGCTCTAGATGAGGCATTAGAAAAAATTAACGGCAAGACAATGTCCTTAAGAGCAGTTGCAAGAAAATACAATATCCCAAGAGCAACCCTGCAGTTTAAACTCAAAAATCCTACTTCAAAGTCTGAGTTTGGCCCGACACTCTACCTAACACAGGAAGAAGAAGAATCATTAAAGAATTGGTTAATAAAAATGGCCCGTAAAGGGTTTCCAAAAAATGAGATGACGTTCTCGACACTGTTTAAAAGTTTTTGACGGACAATCCGAGACAGACTCCATTTGTTAATAATAGACCTGGACAGGGGTGGCTAAAAGCTTTTTTTAAACGACATCCTATTTTGGCTCAAAGAACAAGTGAAGGAGTAACGAAAGCTAGTGCCTGCGTTTCGGAAGCTGATATAAAAAAATGGTTTTTTGAAATAAGAAGTTACTTAACTACTGAAAATTTGTTAGATGCTATTCAAGATCCACGAAGAGTTTTCAATGCAGATAAGACGGGATTTCAAACTTGTCCTTCTACAGGTCGTGTAGAAAGATAAGAAGCTCCGAAAGGTGACAAAAATGTTTATGCAGTGCAGCAAGGAAATCCCAAAGAAAATATCACTGTTCTTTTTACATTTTCTGCTGATGGCAAGCCTTGCCCTCCGTTAATAGTTTTTCCTTATAAACGGTTACAAGAAAAAATTGCATCTTCAGTACCGCCAAAATGGGGTATCGGCCGCAGTGATACGGGTTGGATGACGGCCGATGTTTTCAAACAGTTTATCACCGAAATATTTGCACCGTATATTTCAGAACAGAACATACCAAAGCCAGTAATTTTATTTATCGATGGCCACAAAAGCCACATTACTATGCAGCTTAGTATTACCTGCAAAGAGCTAGGAATTGAGGTTATTGCTCTTTATCCTAACACCACCCGCATTACTCAGCCAGCAGATGTTTCAGTTTTTGGACCTATCAAAAAGACACCTCGCCTTAATACCTCTATTAACGATTATTTACCGAATCCACCAGATAATAAAAGAAAATTTATTAGAAATACAGAAAAGAACCCATATGTTATACTTCTCATTTGTTATACTTCGGAAAATTTTAGAGCTACTATTGAAAAGAAAGAACTAGAAAAGCAACAAAAAGAAAATGAAAAAGTCGAAAGAAAGAGAAAAAGAGATGAGCTAGCGGCGTCGCGGATACAAAGTGCAATAAATAAAAATATATATACAATTAAATT
The DNA here is from genome assembly GCA_947095525.1 of Trisateles emortualis. NCBI lineage: Eukaryota > Metazoa > Arthropoda > Insecta > Lepidoptera > Erebidae > Trisateles > Trisateles emortualis. The sequence continues at coordinate 2,011,363 of OX352756.1, forward strand.
AAGGTAACAAAATATGAGCATCTAACAATTAATAATTAAGTAATTCAATATATAATCAGATAGATACTGTTTAAAAAAAGTACGTTCTATACTTTAAGGGGTGTCGTAATAAAACTTGTTCTAACTGTATATATAAAAATCAATTGTTGAATCGGATGAGGCTAATTTTGGTCTTAAAATGTCTAGGGAAGGTTTAAAAGGTGAGAAAATTCGAATATTTGCCGAAAAAAAAAGTTTTTATGTATCGATTTTAATTCCAAATTTAAAAATATAACGTTTCCATAGTAACAATGTCAGTGTCAGTGTGAGTGCAGTGTCAATCTATACTTATAAAAAGTTATTATTTAAAAATATTTAAAGTACCTATTGAACGTTTGTTTTGCACCCAGTATTTATATCTTCAGACGAACAACCTTCGTACATAGTTTCATTAAAAATGAATACTCATTTGCCGTTTCTTGATTGGAAGTGCTTGCATCTGTTACTTTTTTATACGATGTAATAATATTTTTGAGTGTATTTATTGCAGTTTCACATCTTGCCCCTTTATTTATGAATTTATGAGGGCAAATTGTTTTTACATCTGAAATCACGTCTTTTGCACGATCATAATCATCTAAAGATTTTATGTACAGGAGTCATTTACAATAAAATAATTTCACTCGTGAGTCTACAATTTGAAAACAAGATAAATTATACACTGTTATCCAAACGTATATATGTTTCCCTTGGCGTTTTAGCATTCGAATTTAATTTGTTGAAAGATGAAGTTATATAATCTTTTGTGGACTCATAAAGAGTGAATGCTTTAACCGCTGCTCCAATTATAGCTGCAGAGTCGTCAATTATTACCTCGTTGGGAGGAGATTTTTTTGCCAACCAAGTTTTTAACCACATGTAAATTGTATTCAAACTTTGGTTTTCAGATAACATTTGCGTGACAGGTACACTCCTTCCGTTGTTGGTATCGTACAGTACTCCTGAATATAGAAATATGTGCTTTGTTAATATCTTTTCATTTGTTGGGCCCGTCTCTTTTACAATACTACCAGTGGCATCTAGACTCATAATAGTTTGTTTCAATTTTGAATAGGATTCATAGTATTGTTCTTGAGCAGGTGACCAGTAGTGCAAATAAAAGGGGTACAAAGCAATATGTCTTATCAATTCGTTATATGGATATACAGTGGTCATACTCCACAAGGCAAAAATAGGATGACTATGATGATAGTACTGACTCTGTTTGTATTCGTATTTTATTTGACGTAAACATCCCGTAGTCGGAAGAATTGATGGCTCAGTATCTCCAACGGACATGCTCTCATTAGCTAACTTATTACGAACAATGATCGCAGATTCGTTATTTAAACTTTCAGAAAGTTCTCTCCGCTTAGCTGGGGACATTTTCATTTTTTTTGTGGGTATATGATGATGAATACTGCTGTCATAGTTAGTTAAAAACCCTTCACAAACAATAATTTTATCTGTCGGCCAATTGATGCGTATTTAGACATCAGCCAATTGCGCACAATTTCCATAGCACGTAACTGTATCGCCATATTTAACAGAATGAGTTTTAAAGGTCCAACCACATGGTATTTTTGTTTCTTTCCAAATTGCTTCCCTTAATAGATGAGCCCATTCATGTTTCGGCAAAACATATTTTTTTTGAACGGTCTTCGATTTGGAAGCAAATTTATTTCGTACAGTGTATTTTGTGATAGTTTGAATTTTTTCCCAGTGATATATGTCAAGAGAAAATGTAAAAACCTCATGTTTTTTAGAAATCTCGTCCTTATTTTCTATATTACCTTCCGAACCTTCCGAATCTTCTTTACAATCCGAAGTAAATGCTGTTATGACACCTCTCGAAACACTGCTCCTTGAATCACTGTTATCAGATGACGCATCATGAACACTTTCACAATCAAAAAAATACTCATAATTCCTTTTTAATGATATATACAATGCCTTTTCAGACATCTTGCACTGTAAATCCTTAGAGATTTCATTAAATACCTTATCACAGGGTGAAGGCAATTCATCTTTCCGTTTAAAATATTGTTTATATTTAATAAACGCTTGTTTTTGCTCTTGTAATAGTACACAACTTCTATTACCACGGCTCATTTTTTTTAAATAAGTTAACTTTATCACTTTTCATCAAATTTTGCCGAGAGAGAAAAATTTAACGCATTCCGTATAAGATTTTGATATCGTCTCAAAACGACTACGAAAATAATTCGATTTGAGGGTAATATTTAATGTTTACATCTACCTGCGTTACAATATAGTGTTAAAAAATAAAGAAAATGCCTACCTACCTATGTCAATAATCAAAATTTATAATAATAGTCTGTGTCTATGATCCTGGAACTGAATAAAAATATTATGTATTATATTATGAATTAAGGATAATCAGAAAGAGTATAAACAGGAAACAAGGAAATATATTAAGCGGCATCGGCAGTCCTTGCATTTTGCACTAGAGGAATCCAAGTGCCATCAATAGGTACAAAAATACTTAACTCAATTTTGTTTCCGCTTCGATTCCCGGTAGAGCCACTTTTGTGCCTTTTTTGTTTATGGACCGATTGCTTTCAAAATCGATATCTAGGCATTCGAGCACTCAAGAATCAAGGATCTGAGGTAAAATTTGGAAAAAGTGGCCGCCATTTTGAACTTTTTTGTTTATGGACCGATTGCTTTCAAAATCGATATGTAGGCATCCGAGCACTCAAGAAACAAGGATCCGAGGTAAAATTTGAAAAAATTACCCGCCATTTTGTTTTTTTTTTTTTAGGCCGATTGTTTTCAAAATCGATATCTAAGCAATGTACAGTCGACTGTACATTGCCTTGAGCGTGCTGTTACACTGACAACCACGTTGAAAAAAAATTAAATTTGTTTTCGCATCCACATATTTTGTTGCTTGGAGCCTTAGATCTCGATTTCGAAAGTAATCGGCTCTAAAACGAAAAGTCTAAATGGCGGCCACTTTTTGCCAATTTTACCTTGGATCCTTATTTATTGGGTCCTCGGATCCGTAGATATCGATTTTGAATGCAATCGGCCCAAAAACAAAAAAGTTCAAAATGGCGGCCATTTTTTTTCAAAATTCACCTCAAATCCATTTTTATTGTAATTAAAAAAAAACATTACCCTATCTACCGTTATAAAAATCTGAACAAATAATCGTTTCTTATGACAATCCTGGTTGACATACGCCATTCTGGTTCTGAGTAGACGTTGTCAGCATGTTCGCCAAGATCAAAGGCGTCGGACTACTGAATATACTGTGACAATAGTATATGTTTAATGTGAAGGTTCTGGGTTCGATTCCCGGTAAGGGCACAATAGAATATGTTAAATGTGCAGGTTCTGGTTTCGATTCCCGGTAAGGGCATAATAAATAGTATATGCTTGATGTGAAGGTTCTGGGTTCGATTACTACGGTTTTTTTTAAATATAAAAGTATGTAACGACGTGAAAAATGATTTATTAAATTTCTCAAAAAGTATACCGTATTTTATTTGTTTAATACTTGTTTCATGAGGTACACAAGAGGTACCAAATATACTTAACCAATATATGTAACTACACTGTTTAACAATACACCCGCGGTTCTGACGTCAGGATGGCGGGTGTACCTAATATTACAAATATCACTGTACGGGTGTAGGTACACAGATTTTCAGGAGAGGTACGTATACACAGAAGGTACCAAATAACTGCAATATATTTAAGTCAATCTGAGAAATACACCCGCCATCCTGATATTCATCTAAATTCACATAAATTCATAATATTTTTGGCGTTTTCTCCTTTTCGAGTCAGTACTTTTTTATACAGCACCCATGCGTTTATCACAGTCATATCTAGCAAGTGGTAGAACAGTCGTGTCGTCCATTTACGAGACTTAATCCTGATGCGATAGCGGCCCAGGTAGCTGTCCATGAGGTCAACACCTCCCATGTGAGCGTTGTACTCTTTGACCACCCGAGGACAAGATATTTGCACGGATCGTTTTTCTTTCTTGTCGTAGCGATTTATATTTTTGATAGGTTGGGACCCTACATAAGTTGAAAGCAGCAAGACCTGTTTGTTGTCCTTCCAACTAGTAGCTGCTAAATCCAATCCTTCATATGTTGTTACATTTCCACAATAAGAGCCTCTAGGAACATCTGCTTTCATGACTTCTTTTTTTTCTGGCAATTTACAGGACTTTCCGAGTCTGTTTCTTTGAACCGTGCCCAAACAGAAGATGCCTTCTGTCCATAGGTAATATAATAACGGTACATTTGTGTAAAAATTGTCGAAGTAAATGATATGGTTAACTTTCCTTGGCACAGTTCGCAACAAACGTATGACTGTGGTAGGCTGGTTTTATCGTTACGCGTTTCAGCAGCGCCGTTGGAGCGCGCGCGTTTGGATATGTATGGGGTAGTAGTTGCGTTTCGTGCACTTTAGCAGCGCCGTTCAATAAACGCGCCATGTTCGTCGGCGCTGTCAAAGCGCGCGCCGCTCGTTCGCTTCTGCGGCCAGTATGCGTTTTAGTGTGACACCGATGAGACGCGCTGTATGGTACATTTGTTTACAAAATGAATTACGTAGATACGGGACGAGTAATTAAGGAAGTTAGATTTAAAAGATGTTTATGGGACCCGGCCGATGGTTTATATAAGAATAATCCGCAAAGAATAAAGCCTGGGAAGAAATTGGAAAGGAATTATGTGGTGAAAATTTCAATACAGAGTTAGGTAAGAAAAGTTTAATATTAAAATAATTATTGTTACATGTATTATGGTTTAGAGAATAACTTTATTTCTCCTATAGAATGTTACGTAAATTATTGACTGAGTCGAAACATAAACCAACGCGAAGGTATTTACTTAAATACAAAAGACAAATTAAACAATAAAAAGACAAAACAAGTGTGTAAACCAAAAAATTTTACATGATTTTGAACTAGTAAACAACTCGATCGTAGTCACTGATACCTTAATAAGTCACTTGATTACTTATTTTACCTAGTGTAAAATTAAATGAAATCTTGTCCGTCCGTGAATTTCAAATATTTTTATGAAAAATATTAATTAGGTAGGTAGGTAGGTATATCAATCTGGGGTCGTACCCAGATTGATATACACGTAGTAATATCGTCGTCGATATTACTACGTCTCGTTCCATTTATTGAATTTCGCGGTAGGTATTAACTAAAAAATCAGAATACAGATCTATCTTGCCATGACACGCTACCAGCGGGTGATACGAAGTAATTAGCGAATATATCGCGTAATGTGTTTCCTGATCTATGATCTGGTTAGTCAATTAAATCAGTCATTCCCGTTATAGTTAATGTGTGATTTAATTTGTAATTAAATGAAATGTAATTTGTTAACATTAAACCGCTAGGACTTGAATTGGTACAAAAAATCAGTGTTTAACGTTAGGTATCAATTTTGATACCATATGCATTTAAGGGTTACAAATTAAACTTAAAAATATGCTTTCTTTGAGATACAAAAAATGCTTTGAGTACAAAATAAAGTAGTTAAGTTTACTTTGATAAAGTTAGCTTATAAGTAATTAAAATCCCCCCCAAAGGCAAAGTCTAAAATAATTCTGCAGCGAAGTTTTGGTAGCATAAATCTTGATAGTCTTAGTGAGGGTGCTAGCAGCATTGACTGGGGTGCTTTAATCAAGTCTAATACAATGGAGGAAAAAGTTAACATCTTTAATCAAAATATCATCAACTTCTGAAGCATCTACCCGCACCTTGGCTGACAAATGATATAAAGGAACTGATAGCGCAGAAATCTCTCGCAAAATCTAAATATAAATGTCGACCAACTTACAGTAACAAAGAGAGATACATTGGGTTACGTAATCACTGTAGTAAGGTGTGTAGGAAAGCACAGCGCCAATATATTCATAACTCCGTTGAAAATGGAGATCCAGCAAAAGTCCTTAGTTTCTTAGGACACTGGGAGTTGGAAAGTCAGGATTAAATAGTATTCCCAAAAATCTTAACTTAGACTTACTAAATCAACACTTCACCACTTCGTCTCAATATGATGGGACTACTAAAACAAGCACATTAAAACATCTTTCTTCACTTCCAACTCCAGCATTTTCCCCTTTCTTATTTAATCAATTTTCTGATTGTGATGTTAAGAAGAGCATTATGTCTATTACTTCTAACGCAGTCGGCAACGATTGCATCAGTCGTAACATGATCCTTCCCATCCTTAACGAAATCCTACCTATAATTTCCCATATACTGAACTATTCCATTTCCTCCGGCATCTTTCCATCCATTTGGAAAGAAGCGCAGATCATTCCGCTACCTAAAAAATCCAATCCTTCTCCTTTAATTCTTTCCGAGTACCGACCCATATCCATTCTTCCTTTCCTGTCAAAAGTCCTTGAGCGCCTGGTGTTTGAGGCTTATGGTTGATCAGGAGTCGGGAAGCAGGTCTCAATTAAAACGTGTGATCGAGCAGAACCGTAGAAAACGAATGTATTCGAAACAGAAACGTTTTTACAATAAAAGGCTTCTATAATATTCTAGAATTAACGAATGTGTTGTCTATTATAAATCTATTGTCTATGAAAAAAAAGAAATTTATATCTATAATGTCTATGAGAGCGCGTTCCATTGATATTCTATGTATGGTCTTGAACACCTGGTTCACACCCAATTAACTAATTACTGTAATAAAAATGTTCTCCTCAATCCTTTCCAATCCGGTTTCCGTCCTGGTCATAGTACCATTACGGCCCTGATCAACGTTACTGACGATATCAGATTTGGCTTGGAGAGTGGAAATCTCACAGTTCTTTCCTTACTAGACTTTAGTAATGCCTTTAACACTGTAGATTTCCACATCTTACTCGGCATACTTCGCTTCGGCATATCTCCAACAGTGATTGATTGGTTTCATAGTTACCTGTTTGGGCGCCGACAACGTGTACGCATAGAAGATTCGTACTCTTCTTGGAGTGATACCTCTGTTGGTGTAGATAGATAGATAGATAACTCTTTATTGTACACCAAAAAAAAACAAATTTTTTTACAAACATTTTAAAAAGGTAATGTACAATGGGCGGCCTTATCGCTAAAAGCAATCTCTTACAGGCAACCTTTGGATGGACAGTAAAGATGCGATAATTAAAACGCCAATAGTGGGCAGTTTGGTGTAGCAAGACATATAAAAAATAAGTAATATATATATATATGTATAGGTAACTAATACTTATCTATACCTAACTATAAAAGTAATACACAATATATATGTATACATCTATAAAATACAATACATTATATTATATATATTTATCAATACATATTATATTACACAATACATACATATATAATAAGTTAATACATATACCGTACTCAGTATATATTTTTTTTTTTATAGAGAAAATGACTATTGAGGCAGGTAATGCTTGTACACCATAATTTTAAAAGAAGCCAAACTCTTTGCCTGCCTAATGGAAACAGGCAATGCATTCCACAAACGAGCAGCCTGTACAGTAAAAGATTTATCGTAGAATTTTGTGGAATGCATTGGTATTTCCAGTCTCAAGTTTTCCACCGACCTCAGGGATCTCATATGTGTGTCATTTAAGAACCGAAAACGTTTCTTTAAATAAATGTGAGTGGCAGGATTAAACAAAATGTTGTAAAGTAAATATGAGTATTCCGTCGAAGGCGAATAGGAAGCCACTTGAGCATATGTCGATATTCTGATACGTGATCATATTTGCGTAAACCAAATATGAATCTTATGCAAAAATTTTGAAGTCGCTCAAGTTTATCAAGTTGTTCCTCGGTGAGATCTACGAGTAGATAGCTGACGTCGGCATAGTCTAGTATAGGAAGAAGAAGGGATTGAGCTAACGCAATCTTAGTGGCAGTTGGCAGAAAGTTCCGCAATCTTCGCAAGGACCCCGCAGAAGCAAACAGTTTTCGACTGACTTCCTGCAGCTGGGGACCCCAAGACAAGTTTTTATCAAAGATTACCCCCAAATTTTTAACTGTTTTATTTATCGGTAATGTCGTACCGTCAAAATTTAATTGGGGTAATTGCAGCCAATCAATTTTGGCTAAATTTGGCAAATTTGGGCTGCCAACAACAATGACCTGGGTCTTTGTAGGATTGACTTGAAGTCCGAATTTTTCACTCCAGTCACAGACTCGTATTAAATCATTGTTGATTATGGAGAATGCTTCTGATAGCTTGTCTACTGGAGCATGAGTGTAGATTTGGAGATCATCTGCATAAAGGTGGTAGGAAGAAGTTAACTGCTTGGAGATGAAATTAATAAATATCGCGAAAAGTAAAGGTGATAGCACGCCGCCCTGTGGTACACCAACAGAAGTATTAGACCAAGAAGAAAATGAATCTTCTATACGAATACGTTGTCGGCGACCAAAGAGGTAACTGTGAAACCAATCGATTACCCTTGGAGATATGTTAATAGAGCGGAGAATGCCGAGTAAGATATGAAAATCTACAGTGTTAAAAGCGTTGCTAAAGTCGAGTAAGGATAGCACTGTAAGATTCCCATTCTCCATTTTAACAGAGTTATGAATATGCTGGCGTTGTGCTTTCCTACACACCTTGCTGCAATGATTCCGTAACGCAATATATCTTTCCTTATTGTTAAGGGTTGGACGACACTTATATTTTGATTTAGCGGTAGATTTTTGGGCCATCAGTACCTTTATATCGTCTGTAAGCCAAGGTGCGGGTAGATGTTTTACTTTGATGGCGCGAAATGGTGCATGCACATCATACAGCTCAATCAAGCTGGCGTTGAAAAAGTAACCTTTTCGTCGATTGATTCGGCTGCAATTAAATTATCCCAGTCAATGTTGCCGGCATCCTCACGAAGGCTGTCAAGTTTCATGCCACCAAAATTACGTTGTAGTAGGATTTTAGACTTTGCCTTTGGGGGGCGTAGGTTATAGGACAAAAAGATCAGGTCATGGTACGAAAAAGCATCGGCAGGATACTGACCATGCTTATTTACAAGCTGAGAAGAAGAAACAAAGATAAGATCAAGAAGAGAAATTAGAATTTGGAAAGTTGTGTGTAGCATTTAAAGGTAAAACGGACAAGTTGTACGATTGTACAATGCTAAACAAAGATGAAGAGCGAGAATCATTTTTTAAAAGACACGTGTTAAAATCTCCCATTATGATGGAGTGACTGTAATATGGGGATAGTTTTTCTAGTAGGTGGTCGAAGGAGGAAAAGAAATTGATACGAGAAGAAGGACAGTAGTACACACCAAGAAGAACTTTGGTATGGTAGAGTTCAACTTCTAGAAAAAGATGCTCACCAGCATTGGGTGGTGGTGGTTGTGTTGATGCGTCAATAAGACGATAATTCAAATGTGAACGGAGATAAATGGCGACACCACCACCACTCCCAACAGTGCGATCATTTCTAATAAGATGGAAGCCGGGTAGATAGTAGGAAGCAGAAGGAAGACATGGTTTAAGCCATGATTCGGAAACGAGAACGGCGTGGATATTCTTACAGTCAAAATTGGCCAGCATATCAGGGAAATGGGCGGGAATACTCTGTGCATTAATATGGACTACATTGAAACCCCTGGGAACGCTAGAAAACTGAGATTCAAGTTCGTCAGATAGTGAAGGAATACTTACGAAGCTATCACTAATGCTACTGGCAGATAAGAAGTCTTCACCATCACGGCTACTGTTTAAATCCGACATAACACTTTAAATATTAAATCTGTTTATTGTGTAAGTCCTAGTATATAATATATGTATATAATATATGTATATAATATATAATAAAATAATAATAATAAATAAAATAAATAAATAATATGCTAGAGTACTATATAATTAACTAATAAGTTTGCGAAGATTTGTCCACCTGCCAGTTTTGTGTAACAACAAACTAATACTATAACAAGACAAGACAAGTGTATATTGCTACGCTCGGGTAAATCCAAAAAAAAAGACAATTATTAAAATTTCGTTTTAAATTAGTTTTAGGTAACTATTTAAAATAAATAACATCAATAATTTATGCTTTTAAAGCCAAGATTTTAAAAGAAAAATAAAATACATAAATGTCTGTACAGTTGTTGAGAATGACGGTTTTTTAATGAAAGTGTGATACGGAACGCAACCTTACTTTGACAGATAAATAAAGATATTGACAAGACAAGTTAGAAATGTTATGTAGGTAATAAAAATATTGTATTGAGATCAGAAAGGAAATAATTAAGTAACGTGAAGTTAAATGTTAAAAATAAGTTGTAGACATAAAATATGAGGGTAAAAGTTACGCCGCACAAAGATTAGCACAATGAAGGGTATAACAAGAAAAGAAAATAAGCAATAAAAACATTACCCGAGACGTAGCCTTATCAAATGAATGAAAACAATGCGTCTACTTTTTGTTGGCAGCAGCACGTCTAGGCTTTGCTGACACAGGTTTTGCAGCTGCGGTGGTCTTGTCGTTGAGCCTGTTCAAGTCAGCAAGCGAAACAACACGGTGGCGAGATCCATCGGGGTCAAGGATGTATACGCGTCCTTCACGAGTCCAGCACTTGGCTACCCCAAACCGTTCCCGCGCAGCCATGAACACTTCGTGCCGTGGCTTTGTCAGGAACTCGGACAGCGTCTTCCCGGTACCTTTTAGTTTGGCCTTACTAAACCAAACTTTGTCGCGTGTTGCAACTCGCTCCAACTTCAACACTATAGGCCTGGGTTTGTGTGCAGCTGAAGGTCGGCCCATCCTGTGACATCGTTTAATGTCATTTGCAGAGAAGTCATCAATCTTCAACTGGTTTTTGAGCACGTTCACCACCGCTTCAGCCGTATCTTCAGTCTTTTCTTCTGGAACCCCATGCAACAGAAGCATTTTTCGGCGACTACGCATCTCCATACTATCGACTTCACGTGCTAGCAACTCCACTTGTTGCCGGAAAACATTAATTGTGTCAAAGACCATCTGTTTGAAAACAGTGAAGTCCGCTGCAAGGCCGGCCAGATTAGGAGGATTTGTTGCTGCCTTTGTACTCCTCTGCAGCTCTGCCTCAAAATTTGCCATCCGCTCTTCTACATTGGCCATAAATGTTGAAAAGGATGTTTTTGACAGTGCCATGTCATCCATATTGTGCTGTGTCACTTTGCCTTTGATTTTGTGTTCTTGTTATAAGATGTAATGGAGAGTGAGATTGGAGATAATACACAACTGGTGGGTAAATTATTTTATCATAATAAATATGTAATTAGATTATTCAAAAAATATTCTGGTTTGCTGGTAGAAAACTCAATCTTGAGTTAAGCTCGCCTTTGTACATGTTATATTTATATGTATTTGTTCTCTTTGTTACTGTGTACAATAAAGAATTTAAGAATTTAAGAAGAAAATATATAGATTTCTATTTTTATTTAATTTAATACTGGGAAGTATATAAAAGTTGCCTAGCTGTCACAACTACCCCCAGGGAAAAAAAAAAAAAAAAGGTGTACCGCAGGGTGGCGTGCTATCTCCTTTACTTTTCGCAATTTTCATAAATTCTATCTCGGAACATCTAATTTCTTCCTACCACCTTTATGCAGATGATTTACAAATCTATACGCAAACTCCAGCTTGTAAATTGACTGAAGCCTTCTCAACTATCAATACGGATCTGACGCGAGTATTGGATTGGAGCAATAAATTTGGGCTTCAAATTAATCCACAAAAGACCCAGGTTATTGTTGTTGGCAGCACCGGGATGATGTCCAAAATTAATTGGTCGCTATTGCCACAAATTAGTTAAGATACTACGATTTTATCAATTTGTAAAAGTGTGAAGAATCTGGGCATATATATAGATAAGAACTTATCCTGGGGCCCCCAGTTGCAAGAAGTCAGTCGTAAACTTTTTGCTTCTGCAGGGTCGTTGCGAAGACTGCGGAATTTTCTTCCAATTGCTACCAAGACTAGCTTAGCTCAATCTTTCTTACTTCCTATTCTCGACAATGCCGATGTCAGCTATCTGGATCTCACTGAGGAGCAACTTGATAAGCTTGAGCGACTTCAAAATTTCTGCATAAGATTCATATTTGGTTTACGCAAATATGATCACGTTTCACAGTACCGAGATATGCTCAAGTGGCTCCCTATTCGACTTCGACGGAATACTCATATTCTCACGCTACTTTATAACATCCTGTTAAATCCTTCTACCCCCTCATATTTTAAATAACGTTTTCAGTTCCTGAATGACACACATGGAAAGTCCCTGAGATCATCGGAAAACTTAAGGCTGGCAATACCAATGCATTCCACAAAATTCTATGACAAATCCTTTACCGGACATGCCGCACGTTTGTGGAATGCATTGCCAGTCGCTATTAGGCGAGCACAGACCATATCCTCTTTTAAAAAAATGGTTTACGAACATTACCTTCAGCGTAACTAAATAACCTAAATCCTTCTTTCTTATAGATATTGTATATGTAATAAAATTTGTATCTTTTTATTTATCTATTACATTCATTGTTTGTACCTAATGATGTAGGTAAAATGTTATTTATTTGTGTAGTTATATGTATTGTTAATAACGACATAATATTATATATGTATGTATAGTTCCTAATAGGTATTCATTTGTACCTAATTATTATTTATTTACCTTCATTCCTTGTATTTATAACACCAAAACCTTCTCTTCTGTCCATCCAAAGGTTGCCTGGCAGAAATTGCTTTTAGGGATAAGGCCGCCCATTGTACATAAATGTGTAAAATAATATCTGTATCATTAATGTAACTGGTGTACAATAAAGAGTTTTCTATTCTATTCTAATTTTCCTTAAAAACTGAAGTGGTGATAGTTCTTCGTTTTCAAGCTTATATAAAAATTTTATGTATTTTTGGTAAAAAAAAATGTTTCGGTTTCTTCTGTTCTTCTAAGGTACCTTTGGTATGCCTTGGGACAGATATAACCCAAGGTACTAGTAAGCCGTGGGACAGATCTTACCCAGAGTACTCGCGATTATATTTTCCGAATTTAAGTCTTTGAACCTAAATAAAATGGTCTAAAATGCCTTGACAAAGAAACTGAATGAATGTATCTACCACAGACAACATTCTCTCATTCATAACTGTCAAATAGTTGCATTTTATCGTTCAAACAATTTTCGTTTTCGTACGGAAGTGCTCTGAACAGTGTAGGTGCGAGAAAAGTTGAAAAAAGTACGAATAAAACTATAAAGGGTATGTAAATTTAATTATCATTACTAATTGATTGTTATTCACATCTATTTTGTATAAACTATATGAGCGAAGTGTGTAAAATTCACAAAAAAACCCCAATCAAAAGTTTGAAATAACATAACGTTCTGGCAGTGTAAGTTTTATTGCTGTTTCCTATGAATTTATGCAATTATAGCTACGAATATAATACGTCATTTTAAAGGAAATATTATTGTCTTTGTAAATTACTACAAGGTATCTTGTTTTGTGCAAAAGATTTTTGTGTAATTCAATAATTACTAAGTCATATTCAAAATACACGCACACATACACAGAAATACTGTTTGACAGATTATGTATGTACACAAAGGGCAGCCATATTGATTCTATGAATACTACGATTTTATACAGTGCGCTACTTTTTTGTTTGTGATAATGCGATATCTTTTCTGATATACATATACTAGATTTTTTTAAATATATTAATTTGGAAATGTTTATGGGTACAGGATAAGTATATTGTTGTATAGGTACATAAACGACAATTATACCTAAGAAATTTTATTTATTTATCATACATTTTTATTTTATCCAACTTCTACAAAAGGAGGCGGTTCCCAATTTGGTTATTTAAATTTTATACAACTCAATTATAATTATACATTCAGTATATGATTTTTTATTGTGGACGATAAAATGGCGGATTATATTTAGTACAATTCACGCGATATGGGTATCAAATGAAAGGGCTTGATTTGTCTCGTAGTGTACTTCGCCGAAAAAAAATAGTAAAATCAAATGAGGTTTAAATAAAACATCCCGTATCTTAAAGTCATAATGTATAGATCTTTTTGTAAGCTTTTTATAAATAGAAATATGTTTGGTGTCCTCGGAATTCTAAAATTTACCCTAACATTGGGTCTTGCGGGAAAAACTCAGACTACTATATTTCAAGAGAGTTCACTTTTTCGAAAGTTACAGGACAATAGTTTGAGGTTACCAGGAGTAAAACATCTGCCGGGCACTAATATAATACTACCACACATTATAGTTGGTGATGGTGCATTTGGCATATCCAACCATGTAATGAGACCTTATGTGCGATCCAACATGACTCATAAAAAGAAGGTATTTAATTATCGCTTAAGTCGTGCTAGACGGTACATAGAGTCGACGTTTGGAGTAATGTCCAACAAATTCAGAGTGTTCCATACTCCTATGAGTGTCAGTTTTCCTGTCGCAAAAAAGATAGTTCAAGCCTGTTGCATATTGCATAATTTTATTAGAGTACGGGATGGGTACAACGTAAATCACACATTAACTATAACGGGAATGATAGATCAGGAAACACATTACGCGATATATTCGCTAATTACTTCGTATCACCCGCTGGTAGCGTGTCATGGCAAGATAGATCTGTATTCTGATTTTTTAGTTAATACCTACCGCGAAATTCAATAAATGGAACGACACGTAGTAATATCGACGACGATATTACTACGTGTATATCAATCTGGGTACGACCCCAGATTGATATACCTACCTACCTACCTAATTAATATTTTTCATAAAAATATTTGAAATTCATGGACGGACAAGATTTCATTTAATTTTACACTAGGTAAAATAAGTAATCAAGTGACTTATTAAGGTATCAGTGACTACGATCGAGTTGTTTACTAGTTCAAAATCATGTAAATTTTTTTGGTTTACACACTTGTTTTGTCTTTTTATTGTTTAATTTGTCTTTTGTATTTAAGTAAATACCTTCGCGTTGGTTTATGTTTCGACTCAGTCAATAATTTATGTAAAATTCTATAGGAGAAATAAAGTTATTCTCTAAACCATAATACATGTAACAATAATTATTTTAATATTAAACTTTTCTTACCTAACTCTGTATTGAAATTTTCACCACATAATTCCTTTCCAATTTCTTCCCAGGCTTTACTATTTGCGTCCTTATTCTTATATAAACCATCGGCCGGGTCCCATAAACATCTTCTAAATCTAACTTCCTCAATTACTCGTCCCGTATCTATGTAATTCATTTTGTAAACAAATGTACCATACAGCGCGTCTCATCGGTGTCACACTAAAACGCATACTGGCCGCAGAAGCGAACGAGCGGCGCGCGCTTTGACAGCGCCGACGAACATGGCGCGCTCCAACGGCGCTGCTGAAACGCGTAACGATAAAACCAGCCATAATTTTAGATTTTTAAAGCAAGCTCTTGTTCTTTTTTTCCTCTCAGTCATTTTTGGAAATGGGCTTAGTTGGGCTACTGTTACAGCTTGAGATTTTGATGCAATGAAATGGAGGTTTGAAGAAGCTACTAGTTTCTCATTAATATGAGATGATTGAAATCCATGGGAATCTTGCATGATTTTCTTGATTTTCGGAGAGTCATCCGTAATTACATTAGGAGGAATTAAGTCATCGTATGGAGAGATTATTAATTGTTTATCTGAAGCTATTCCTGTCAAGTCGTTATTTACAGACATGTTTTCCTTGTTGATTCCAGGGATATCATCACAGTCACTATCCATATTAGTAGCATCAGAATCATTCAGTTGGTTTCCAATTTCCTCACAGATGTTAAATATAGTCGGACTTGCGGGTAATGAAACTTCTTTGGTCATTTCAGCTGTAGCACCCGAAAGAGTCACTCGGTCTATGTCTTCATCACAGATTGTAATTGTAGTTGGACTTATGGAAGATGGAAGCTTCCTAATCATATCTTGATCTCTATCTAGGTTGTCATTTGATGTCGTGAGCTCATTTCGGTCAGTTACAGAAGCGGGAGCAAACTCAGATTCGTCAAACAGATCATCAGCGAAGGGAAATATCCCTGTTGCTCTAAAACCAGACTCGGCATTACCTATTGTAGCAACGCGTTTAAAGGCGTTATTAAAGACGCTAGCAACCTGAAATTGGGTTATACCTCTGCCAGGATGCTGATTCATCCACTTCTCACATTCAATGGCATACTTGGTTTTTAAAGGGCTATGAAGCGCCACATCCAACGGTTGCAGTTTGTGACTACCGTGTGGTGGGAGAGTTAGCATTACGATGTGGTGTTCATGGGCGTAGTTAGTTCCTTCCAAACTAATATGTGAAGAATGGTTATCCATAAATACAGGATCTTCTTTTGATGGATGAACGAAGTCGTTGAAATGGTGTAACCATTCGACAAGAGGTTTGTATTGACATAGCCGCTATCCGACACCATACAGATACTTTGTGTTGGACTAATTCCGGCCGTACTCTTTTACGTGGATATATAAACGCTGGTGGTACATAATGCCCTGTAGCGCTCATGCACATTATGACAGTACTAGTAGTGCCTCGCTCAGCAGTCAGCAGCAGTATAAAGAATAAAACAATCTATCGATTTTAAAGCATTCCCATATTCGATATAATGATAGACGCTGCCATTTTTAGAAATAAACTTCTACTCACCAATCTTTGGTTTTTCTTGTTGCGGCACACCTTCAAACATCTCATCGCAAATGTCCTCCCATCGCGGTAGCATGCGGGCGGGTCCGGGCGCGGGACGCGGATGGCGTTATACGGGCTCTACCGGGAGCGGGTCGCGTGCGCACCAATCCGCGTCGCTGTGAAACGATGTTCTAGCACCTAACATGTGGTCCCGCTCCGGGCGCCCGTACTGACCGCCCGTACGGATCGTCCGTAAAGCAGTGAAACCAGCCTTAATCTGAGGGTACTTTGTATCTTTAACTCCAAACTTAGAACTGCTGTATGTGAACTACACAAATATTAGTCTTGCGCCAGGATTTAACCCGCTATCTGGAACACTTCAGGCAGCCACTATTTATAGCCAAGGATGTCAGTGACTCAGATAGAATAAACGGTCTGCAAGGATGGGTTTGTTAAGCCGGGTATCCACTTAGGTTCGCGGTGGTTTGCGAACGCGCCCGCTCCGCAAACCAAACATAATGGATACGTCGTGATCGCGGAGCGCGACTGGAGCACGATCGGAGCACGGCGGAGCGCTCGGGAAGCGGTTTTTTGCGCGATCTCAAAGGGGAGCGCAGTTTGTTGATTGATGTTGCAGCCTAAGTGTGTACACTGTACACGTTCACGTTCGCGGAGCACACAGTGTTCGCAAACCACGGCGAACCTAAGTGGATACCCGGCTTTAGGTGTTGGAATGGCTGAGTTTTGTATAAACTTGCTAAAAACCTACTGTCCGTGAATAAGTTTTGACTTGAAAGAGTATGAATGTTAAAAAGAATGTGTGAGTGCTTTAGACATCGCTGTTCGCGTAAGAACCACAACATGAGTCCACAGGCCACAGTTATGAGTAAAGGTATAGAATAAAGGTAGGTTTAAAAAGAAACGTGAAAAACACTATGCTTAGGTAATTAACCAAAGGGGTGAAATAACAGAATGAGTTTGTGTACATACCTTTTTTATTATTACTTAGTAAATGTTAAAAGTAGAAATTGTAAGATTGAAAGCAGAAAATAAAAGAATCACATAATGTTTTATTGAAACAAAGTGACTACATACGCGTCGCGGTATCATTATCAGGCTTTAAAAGGGTGTCTAAACTAGGAAGCGAATTGTAATAATCGTGGTACATTCTCGGCATTTGAAGATCTGTACATAATTTAATAAGATCCTGTTTTTTTCGTAATGAGATTTTAAGCCGATCAGAATAAACTGGCGCTACCGGGTAAGTCACGTTATTTTTTACTCTTTTTCTTTTCAGTTGTAATGAGACAAATGGTTCATCATCAGCATACGTTGTTTTAAGAAAAATTGTAGTAGGAGTTTCCTTTCGATATTGTAGCCAAACTGCATCGCTCAATCCAATTTTGCGTCCATTAGTCAAAATATGTGGTTGGAATTGATTTTGAGAGCCAAAATCTTTGAGCTCTTGGTAGAGTAAAGGGGTAACGCTATAAGGCCGCGGTTTGTTTCTAGCTAAACGAGCTATCTGCATCCATCCATCTGGACTATAGACAGGAATATTCTTTGACTTGGCTTCTATTTTTGAATGGATAGAGTCACATTCCATGTGTGTATGTCCTGTTTCAAAGAACATGTGATCAATAACTTGCAAAGTCGGATGTTCAGCAACTGTCAACAGACACATGGAAGAGAAATGATAATTCTTTTGCTGTCCAGGACAGCCATCTGACATCATTTTTACACACTTTATGTTATCTTTGCTCATTATATACTTATAAATACAGGTGGATATTTTTATGCTCCCACGTTTTCCTTCTGTCTCATCCCACATGAAGCATTCAACATCTTGATTACCCAAATTATAAATAGTTAAATTATAAACAGCTAACTTTCTCACGTAAAAAAATGGCCCCGCTGCTCCCTTAGGGGTATTAAGAACCGCTTCTAAATCAAAGTTAAACGAAAGGACTGTGTCATCATTTTGGGCTGCCTGTTTATCATGGTTTCTACATTTGCGTGCTTCATCTCGTCGTTTAATGTGCATTGTATGAGCTTCTTTTTTAGCCACTTTCTCTTTATCACTCATTTCATTAAATGCAAGACATTGCTTGCATAAATCTTTTTTAGGTTTATGAAAGCTGAGTTTATATTCCCTAAAAATCAATCGATATTTTTCTAGAGAATACGGTTTAGTTCGTGTTTTTTTTTATACTTTTCATACATGATACTAATATTAAGATTAGATTCCAAATATTGAACTTCACTATCACGTCGACAATAATGTGACAACTACCGGAAATGAAAGAATGTGATCCCGAATAAATTGATCATCTAACTGAGTTATCTTATTTGGTGGAGTTTTCTTGCCTCGATTTTCAGGTAATAAATTACCTTCTGGCCCAAGTTTTTTTAAGGCGCCTTTTACAAAGCTCCCAGTAATGTTAAGTGTATCGAGAAAAAACTGTCTGCAAACAACTTTCTTCTCGCCGGAAACAGACAATGTATAGATTTGGTTGTCTTCGCGAAGGTCCTTGAGTTGTGGCTCTAATTTTCTTGTTTTGTGTAACATGGTTAATAATAAATTGTCGTTGAAGCTCTAAACTACCAAAGCAGCGAAAATTGCTGTAAATTGTAGCTCTAACGTATTCTGGTACCATAGAAATACATTGATGTTTAGGAGATTTTACTTGCCATTTTGAGGGATCTTTAATTTTGCGTTTTTTCGGTAGCGACTCATCATTATTTGGTTCATTTTGTGGAGGCTCTGGTGGTAACGTCATTGCTTCAGTATCTAATATGGATATATTTTCATCGGCAAAACACTGATTTTGTAATAAGGAAATCGAAATATTGTCATCTTCACTACTAGAATTCACATGTAAATTATTGCCAAGTATAACATAATCTGGGTCTTTCACTGAGTCATCATCATCACTGTCGCTTATTTCGCCCATTAATGTATTAAGCAGCGTACTTGTTCCAGGGGACATAAGTGGTAAAGGTGAATCTGTATGAGTTAGAGTAGAATATTCTGGTGCTTCAATGCCTCGTTCACCCTCCTCACAAACATTTCTTGGTGTTATAGGTGAATATGTTGGTGCCAGATTCACACGTTACTCGATCGATACTTACTTCCTAATCAGCCCAAAACGATAAATTAATAAATGCTGGCACATTGTAGCAGATTTAATTCTTTTTATTTCTATGCTCTGTTCACATCTAATAACCGCATCTATTGAGATACCTATTACCTAAATAATTTTCTGAAAAATGATGCACTGTCCTTTGAATAAAAAGTACCTATAGTAGGCAAGATATCTAACATAAGAAATAAACTTTGAAATTTTGAATCACAGCAAAAAAACACAAGATTTCTTCAAGCCATTGTAACTAATATGCCAATACATGCGTAGGTATTAACTCATAATAATTATGTATTAGCCTATAAACGACATGAATTCTTTAATACCCCTTCACCATACATCAGCCAATTTATTTTATGTGTGCACTTATCTCAAGCAACTTATTAAAGTTATGTGTTATATTAATTTCAATCAAATCATCACAAAAAGCAGGTTAGTAATCCCGATTAAAGTAGCAAGGGTAATTCAAATTTAGAATAAAAACAAATCATTTTCTTGAGCTAAAATAATATTTGGCAATTGAATAAAGTTGAAGTTCATTTACATACGAAAGCTATAAGTATGTTATTTTTATAAAAATAATCAACATTATTATATGGCCGCTTAAACAATGAGGTTATAAAACTTTTAAATAAGTTTTTCTTACCTTCCGAGTCACTTTCATCTTCTGAATGGTTAATCAACGCCTTTCTTAATATTAAATTGGCTCTTTTGTGCATATTGTACATCAAAACTTAAAACCATGAATAATTATCGTACACAGGTCAGCGTAACTCTTGCGCAAATGACAAAATGTGTCCTAGTATTCTGGTGTTGCCACAACTTTATATACGATAATAACCAACCAATTTGTAATTATCAGTAACGGTATTGGTAATTATACATTTTCCGCATAATAATAGTCACAATAAAAACGATTTATTTAATCATATTATTAGCTTTATAACTATGTTAATTAGATCTTAAAAATAAATAATAGGTAGTTAAAATAATTCTACTATTTCTACCGGATTTGATACTGTTATTCTTTCCAAATAATTAATAAAAACGAATACAACAGTAGGTGATTATTTTATCTGTCAAATGATCTATTATCTAAATAAAATGACAAAACTACCTACTACATTTTGACAAACTACCATTTAGTATTGAAATAATTCGGCCATAGTAAACTAGTCAATCTGCTACTTAGGCCAGACCAGCTTAGCGAGTTTTGATTTATATTTCAATATACACCATAATAAATTGATCAATCTGCCACTTAGACTAGTTTACTTTTGTACGTTTTTATTTAAATCTTTATTTACACCACAGTAAACTAGCCAATCACCCACTTAGACTAGTTGAACTCTGTGAGTTTTTATTTAAATCTTTATTTACACAATTGTCAGCTAGCCAATCTGCTACTTAGGCTACTTGAGCTTTGTGAGTTTTGATACAGATTTTCTTAAACAACATAGTAAACTAACCAATAGTCACAATGGCTAGTTTACCTCAGTGAAAACACATTTTCAAGCAGATATACGAACGGAATATTGTTAATATCTCTAAAAATAATACACATAAATGTATAATTTTTTTATACTAGATGCGTTTTAAAATTACCAACACTTTGGTATATTTAACTCAAAAGTACCAAAATTGCAGATTGGCGAGTTGACCACTGGACCGACGATATTAAGAACATGCTTAAAATAATTCTACTATAATGACCCACAATCATTTGGTATACTCTTTATAATTTATATGAGAACCAGGTGATTTTGATTTATTGAATTTTTTTTTAAAATATTCATAAAAATGTTTCAAAGCATGATGGTTCACTGTGAGCAATTTTAACTTTCACTATACAATTCAGCCAATATGAACGAAGTGATTTGGTTGTCTGTGGTATATTTTTAAATATCAACAAAAACAATCCAAGTGTGGTTGAATCAATTTACTGACTTATAAGTTATAGAAAATAATACAACAATAGAATCCAAACCATTTGAAAAGATTAGGTAAAATAAAATTGGTTGCAGAAATCAAACCATTATCACTTGGGAAAAATTAGTCTCATTCACTATTGTTATTTTTTATTTATTTCATGTTTTTATGTAGGTAGCTAAACAGGTATTATATTTTAATATATTAATTTTAATAATCATCATAGCTAAATAATTAGGTTTTAAGTTGAGTATAATCTCTTTTCTATTGAGGTATAAGCAAGGTATAAGTTCTTTTTTATGATAGTCTATGGTAAAAAAAGTTTTGACATGTCAAACAAACTTTGATTCTTTCGCGCTATTTCTATTGTCAGGCGTAACTGAAACGGCTTAAGTTACTGATAATTAATTACCTAAGTTTTATTGTTAAAAATGGAAAATGCACTTAAAAATGCATATCTAGGATATGATTCGGACCTTGAAGACGCGGGTGAGTGATTTTATTATAAGATTTTATCAACTTAAAACATATTTTTGCTTTAAGTATTGTTAGGGTTGGTATTACTATAATTAGGCATTTACCAATGAGATAGAAAATGTAGTCTACATTTTGTGCCTATTTTGAGTTATTATTAGCTTGTCATAAACCATGAATTCAATTTGCTGCAATGATGCAGATTTAGTTCCAGGTTCTATTAAGTTTTATTTATACCTACTAACAAATATTAAGTTTTATTTATACCTACTTTTTGTTTTAGATATAATTCCCAATTCACCAAATTGTAGTCCAACAGATATTTTGGAGTGGAAACATATCCAAATTATTGGCTATTACTAACAATGTTGTGTGTTATGGGGTAATGGAATAGGAGCCAGTGAATAAAAATGTTTTCAGTTTATTAAAGTTGGTATTTTGCCTGTTGGTTATAGTAGTTGTGTACACATACATACTGCGATTGGTCAATCATACTCGGTTGTATGAATTCAAAGAATTTTCTTTTGCTGGTTCTTCGTCTAGGTGGAGTCATTCGATTTAATGCCTGAGCTGCACAAAGTACTTGTCAGAATAGTTTCTGAAAACAATCTAATTGTTAAATTATTAAATGACTTCTTCTAAAAACTTTTTGATTTTGGATAAATAAATGTGTAATGCTTTATGAATGTTCTTATAAAATTTGATTACTATAATGCTTTGTTTTTAATGTTATTTGTATTGATGGTGATGGTATTTCAGTGTTATAATTGCTGTAATTTTTAGGTTATTTACAACTGACGCAATTACCTGATGTTAATACAAGCAAAATTGACTCACGAAGCTGCCCTTCTACTAACAATCCAATGCCAAATAACGTATCTGCTGTATCAAGCGTTGAGGCACCAAATTTTTCTCCTATAACACCTTTAGCTTATTTGAATAGCTCTGTAGTCACTCCATCACCTTTATATGATCCCCTAACACCAAAGCCACAGGAAGTGTTGCCTGATACCTGTTTAG
The DNA here is from genome assembly GCA_947095525.1 of Trisateles emortualis. Taxonomy (NCBI): domain Eukaryota; kingdom Metazoa; phylum Arthropoda; class Insecta; order Lepidoptera; family Erebidae; genus Trisateles; species Trisateles emortualis. The sequence continues at coordinate 2,034,614 of OX352756.1, forward strand.
TTGTTACAAATTCTGTACCAGAAGTTGAGGGCATAAATACTCATAATGATGTGCGTCAACCATACCCTATACCAGCTATGTCTCCAGACACTAGAAAAAAAATTAATATTTTAAACGAACCAGATTTTATTGAATATAGTGATGATTCTGTTCGGGATCCAGATTTTCAACCAGAGATTGAGAATGACGACAATAGTTCTACAAAATCATATTGTATAACCATAACAGAAGCTCTCATACATAATGCTCAAAGTTCCAACATAAGTGCGAATCATACGATTGATAATTTGCCAACATCCGAACACACAAACATTGTTAACCAAAACAATATTACTGATCAACATCAGCATTCACCGGATATTCAACAATATAATGAAGAAATTGAATGTAATGACAGGAACGTTTGTACTGTGGGAAGACCAAAACGAGGACGTAAACGTAAAGCACTGTGTCCTCGAGAGGATGTAAGAGAAAAAAAATATCGCAACCTGCCATACTATAATAGAAATAATAAAAAAATTGATTCAAAGACATTTATCGATTACAAATGCAACTGTAAAAAACAATGTTCAGAATTGGTATCAAAGGAAGCAAGGCAAAATTGAATTTAATAAATATATGACTTTAGGCTCATTCGAAGCTCAGTTAATTTATTTAACATCATGTATTGCAGAAAACCCTAAAAAACGACAATATCTGATTCAAAATAGTACTAAAAACAAGAAACGACAGTATAGTCGTACTTACAAATTTTGTGGAATTATTGTGTGTAGAGATATGTTTATGAATACCTTGCAAGTTTCTACCCAAAAAATTAATACAAGTTTGAAGAAAATGCGCAGTGGAGAAATAATTAAAGATAAGAGAGGAGAAGCTATGGCAGGATGGAACGCAGTTTCTGGTGAAACTTTAGAAAGAGTTATTAATTTTATTAACAGATTCCCGAAATACGAGTCGCATTATAGACGTAACAAAACTGAGGCTATGTATTTAGCCCCTGGTATGACATTACTCAAAATGTACGAATTATATCAGGATGAACTTAAATCAATGCCAGGTACACATAACGAAAAACAGTGCAGCCTAAGCACGTTAAAAAGAATTTTCTATAAAAAATTTAATCTTCGATTTAAAACACTCAAAAAGGACACCTGTAATAAGTGCGATGCTTATGCAATCGCAATTAATAACAACCTCGACCAGAATGTAAAATTACTTAAAGAAGAAGAGCATAGAAAACATTTAGAATTGGCGGAAGGATTGAGGGCTCAAATGAATGCAGATTTTGAAAAAGCCAAATTAAGAAGAAATGAAAATGTCTTACCTTTGACTTAGAGAAAACTTTACCACTGCCGAGAATTCCTACAAATGTCGTTTTTTATAAACGGCAATTTTGGGTCTATAATAGTGGGATACATGCGGCGTCTAATGACAATGGATATTGTTTTGTTTGGGTCGAAAGTGAGGCGGGAAGAGGAGCACAAGAAAAGGGTTCATGTTTGCTGAATTATATAACAAACGAGTTGCCTGATGATACTGAAGAACTTATTTTGTGGAGTGATTCTTGTGGAGGACAGAACCGGAATATAAAACTTACCCTAATGATGAAAGCTGCACTATATTCACACCCTAATCTGAAATCAATATCTATGAAATTTTTAGAACCCGGCCATTCATTTCTACCTAACGATACGGACTTTGGTAAAATTGAAACACGCCTAAAACAACATTAAAGAATTTATACTGTAGACGATTACATTGATATCATGAAGAGTTGTAAAAAAATTAATCCGCTAAAAGTAATCCGAATGAAAACAGATTTTTTTTTAAATTGCAATATGTTAGAAAAACAAATAGTAAATGGAAAAACTTTTAAAACTAAGAATAAGGTTAGTTGGCTATCAACTAAAGAAATTTTGTTGAAGAAAGAGAATTAAAACTCTTTTTTTATGAAGAGTGGCCTGAATGGCGAGTTTCAAGAACTGGATATAACCAAAAATGTCAGAAATCAGGCTGGAGCAGATTTTAACATAGAACGGGTAGTACCACTGTGGCCACAAGGCAAAGAAATTGCCCAGGCAAAAGTGGATGATGTAGTCAGCATGATGCATTTAATACCAGCTGATTGTCACGACTTTTACAACAAAATAAAGGGAAATAAAGGGTAGAAGTGGTATAGTACCGGATATTGATGGCATCGATGGACTCGACTTCGAAATTGAGTTGCAGGACTAAATTTATTTTTTTCATTATATTAGAGATCCTATTCCTTATATTTTCTTATTTAATTTATATTACAGCACGTTTAAAAATTGTTTTGCTCTATCCCTTAAACCTTTTCTTTGGTATATATCAGAAATTGAATGGTCCTTTTAGACCATTTACACATAATGAAAAATACTAGTAAATTTTGGCATAACTAATATAGATTCAATTACTTGATACATTATTTTTTGCCAAAATGTACCAAGAGCATTAATTTTCAATTACTAATAAACCTAAATTTAATAGTTAAACAAATTTTACATGAATCCAACCTTTAAAGTAAAAGGCATAAAATGACATTAAAAAATATAAAATTTAGTTACTTGCAGAATGTGTAATTACAACTCAAACTTTAAACGTCATTTTCTCGAAATCAATTTTGTGCAGTTGGTACATTTTGGCATAACTGGGTCCAATTTTGCTTGAAAGTTCATATTTAAAATACAGACTTTTGAAAAAATGTCGTAAAAAGCACAACGAAAACAAATATAATACACTCGTGGACAAATTTAGAGGAACGCAAAAAAAGGTTTAATATTTCACGTTGTAATTATCCTACATACAAATATTGTTAAATCCTATTTAAAAAACAATGTTTTGGAATTTATTATTTTCGTATTTCATTAGTTTTTTTCTGTAATTATTGCTTAATAAGCGTTCTTTCCTAGTACGAAAATGTTTGCTAAGTTTGAATTTAAGTTTAAATTTAGATATTGTTTTAATTTTTGCCTTGACTATCTTGTTTATCGTATTGAGGGTGAGTTGTTACTGCAAATAAACTGAGAATGCCAGATCTAAACGCCACTCAAGTTGCTAGGGCTGTTACTTCAATTGAAACTGGGCACACCTATCAACATGTGGCCCAAACATTAGAAGTATCAAAATCCGTGGTTCACCGAGTTGTCAAGAGGTATCAGCAGACCGGACAGTATACGAGACTCGCAGGACAAGGACGAAAAACAAAAACTGTGGCCAGAGATGACCGGTTCATCGTTACCAGTGTGCTTAGAAACCGGACCTTAACTTCTTCTGAGGTGAGAACAAAGCTCCAAGAGGTTCGAGGAATTACGATAAGCACAAAAACTGTAAGAAGAAGATTGAAATCATCAGACATAAATTCCCACTTGCCTGCTAGAGGCCCCCTTCTCTTCTCGCCCCACACCATCGAGTAGCTCGAGTAAATTTTGCTCGCAATAACGAATACTGGAATGACAAAGCTTGGAGTCATGTGTTGTTCACAGACGAGTCCAGATTTTGCCTGAAGCCTGATGATGGAAGGATTAAAGTGTGGAGACGCCCAGGAGAGAGGTACGCTCAGTGCAACATTATTGGAAAAGAGGCTTATGGTGGAGGGTCGGTTATGGTATGGGGAGGTATTTGTATGGGGGCACGTATGGAACTCTACGTCATTGAGAATGTGTCTCTAACAGCGATACGCTATGTAACAGATCTTGGAAGAAATTGTAATGCCATTTGCCCCTTTTATAGGGGATGGATTTGTTTTTATGCATGATAATGCACGTCCTAATACTGCGGCCGTAGTTTTCGAATACCTTCGAGCCTTCGAGCGGTCACGAAATATCAAACATATGGCGTAATACCCAAGTGTTCGCATACGAAACGCACGTGCGGTCTAAGGGCTCCCGCACACGGGCCACCGGCCACAACCACAAAACGCCGCCACTGGCATATTTCCTGTAATTTTACGAGTATATGGACTCGCCGCACACGGTTGGCGACCCCCGCCCGGCCCGTGCTACAGTATCCCTGTTTTACCTTATATTATATGTTAATGTGCGCGTACGCACACACTCAAACCGAAAACGGCACTTTTCTGTGAAGACGTCCTAATGTATTATTACTATTGTGGTTTGATGGTAACTTCTAAAATTCCTGTCATAAATCGACAAATGCGGTACCGTTTGAAGCATCTCTATTGTTTGCTGGTTAGGTTATATTATGACGTCACATGAAAATGATTTTGGCGCCCTCTAGAGGACTCTGTACTTGACTTAGTGTAGTGGGGAATATTGAGAGCTGAAATGACAGCAAGCCGGTTTGTACTGTTTCTTTTATCTTCATAAACCAATCACATATCTATCTTGCTAGGAAAGTTTACCTTCTTTTATAAAATACTCAGCAAATAAATCCCTGGTATTACTTGCCTGTCTAATATTTTGTTCAGTCTGCTGCCTAGGTAATGAACCCGAGAAACCATTAATTACTAATGTATCTATGTCTCTGTAACCATCACGTTTTCTTATAAAATTATGAAGTAGACATGCCGCCTTGAGTATTATCTGCGCAAGTTCCATTTTAACGTTAATGGGTCTGTGAAATAGCCTAAACTAATTAGACATCATTCCAAATGTGCATTCTATGTAACGTCTAGCCCTAGAGAGACGATAATTAAATATTTTCTGTTTATATGATGAGTTATCACGAGCATACGGTCGCATCACATGCGATGATAAACCAAACGCCTCGTCTCCCACTATAACAAATGGTAACTTAGGTCTTACATTAGACTGACTGGCTTCATCTGCACAAATAATAGGTAATTCTTGAGGATCGGGTACATCTAAAGTTTCATTGTCAAGTCTGGCATATAGTTGACTCTTTTTGAAAATAGCTGCATCGGAATTACTTCCGCTCGCACCAACATTGATGCATGTAAAGTTATAATCAGCGTCACACATCGCAAAGAGTACTATGGAAAAATATTTCTTATAATTGACCGCCTTGGTGGTCCAGTGGGTTCAGTATGCGCCTGCTGTGCACGAGGTTGTGGGTTCGATTCCCACACAGGGACAAAACTTTATGTGACCCACAAAGAGTTGTTCTGAGTCTGGGTGTAATTTGTGTCCGCTAATTGTATGTTTGTAAAGTCCCCCGCGACACAGAGCTTATTCTCTAGTGCGGGAGTTGTCTTTTTAAAAAATAAATAAAATAATTAAAATTCATTGACCCATTCCGCGGTGGACAAATTATTCGTATGTGCTTCCCATCAATTGCGCCTAGGCAGTTTGAGAAATTTGCATTGGCGAAAAATCCTTGTGCGATTTCTTTCCATTTGCTCTCACTAGGCGTGGGAATGCATTCATATTTCAAATCAATGACAATAGCACTAAAAACTTGTCTTACTATTTGGCTTATCGTGGCTATTCGTATAAAGTAGGAAAAATGTAGATCAGTAAATGTGTTCCCAGTTGCCAAATATCTGAAAAAAAAAAGTTATGTTAACCTTGACAAATAATTGATTCTGTATAATGGTAAAATGGTAGATTTTTGCATATAAAAATTTCAAAAATATATGGACAAATTTGTCATTTTACTGAATCGAATTATTTTTCAGTCCATATTTTTTTTTTTTTTTTTTTATACTACCAAGGTGACAAACAAGCATACGGCCCGCCTGATGGTAAGCAGTTACCGTAGCCTATGGACGTTTGCAACACCAGGGGTGTCACTCACGCGTTGCCGACCCTTTAAAAACCTTATAAATCCTTTCTTGAAGAACCCCATGCTATAGTCTCTTGGGAAAACCTATACAAAGTTAAATGTCTAGTATGCGCCGAATAGTGGTTGGAACAGCTATTCTTTGGAATAAGTATACAGTAAAAATTAATATACTTATATATTATAACTTTTTTTTATAAGAGTTCTATTAAAAGTATTTTTCTTTTGATAAGAACAAGTAAAAGCTTTGTTTTCCATGAGCATTTCTAGAATAGGTTTCAACCTATTTTTTTTTTTCATTAATAAAGAGTGTATTAATGTATGTACCTATATCTCATAATTACCTATTATTAATTTCAAACATATTGTTATTATTGCAGATAAGAAAATTCAACCGCGCTGGCGTACAGCCAGAGACACTTATAGTAAAGAGAAGTCTTCCGATAAAAAGCAGCCGTCTGGCTCAGCCAGCTAAAAGAAAAAAAAATACAGTTTCTATGATATGTTGACTTTTCTTGATAAAACAACGGATATAACCAAGTACTTCAGGACTTTAATGAACGAACAGGAAATGCAAAAAGAAACCTGAACGAGCCAATTCCGAATTCGAAGTAGAATTACTGAATTTTTTAAAATCAAGTGAATTGGAGATAGCACCAGACGATTTAGCTTTTTACAAGTCGATACAGCCGGCATTAAACCGTTTTAATTCGTATCAGAAACTTATGCTTAGAACAAAAGTGTTAAACGTGCTCATGGAAATGGAACACCAAATTCAATCATTGAATAACGTCTATCAGCAGGTGTCGATAGGTACTATAGCGCCCTCGCCGTCGTCAGCAACTTCTCCTCCAATCAGGTTCCACGGGCGTAGACCTCAGATGGTCGAAGCTAGGGTTTATAATACGGCGACTACTTGTTTACTTTGAGTAAATGAATAACACTTTGTTAAGTAATAATGACTTATTTATTTCATATTCTTGTTTTAACTCTATCACACAACTTGGCTTCAACGAAGCCCGAACCTGTCTCCAATTGACAACCTTCATGTCATTTTATTCAAATCTTATTATTTACTTTTCTAAAACGTCAGAGGTTTCACCATTGGTATGCGGCCAGCTAGTGACCACCAATAAACCTCTACAGTACCAATAATGAGAGTAACTATGATAGTATGTCACCATTTGGTGATGAGTTATCGAATCAAACTAACCAAACCGATCAAAACTACTTTAGCAATGATACCATAGTGTTAAACCAAACACTTCACAATAGCAGAAGGCGACGAAAATAGCATACTCTCTGCTTTAGTAAATCAAGACATAGTGGATACTACTGCTAGTGGAACTGATAGTCTGCAACATAATTCGAATATTGATTAAGAAACTTTAACTAGAACGAGTTACCATTAAATTCAATATTAAAAAAATTGAAAAAGTACACCCGCGATCCTGACCAGTGCCGGATTAGCCATATAGCAAGAGTAGCAAATGCTATGGGCCCCGTGAATTTGGGGGCCCGGCGCTCCAACGCATGTTGAAAGTATTATCTCTAATTTTGCCCATATTAAATCCAGAAAAATTTATTTGTAACAGTTTTGTTTTATTTAATACCCTGAACTTCCAAAGAACCAAAAGTAAACTAAGGGCAGACAGAATTTACTACAGACCCCGCGCTGGCTTAATCCGGCACTGATCCTTACAAACAAATGAACACTCTAAAAACATTTTAGGAATTTACTTACCTTAAAGCGACAGCTAGACGTTCCGTTGGGTGGATGGAAATTTTTGGCGAATTGTATTTTTGTAGTCTGTGTTCAATTCTTCCAAACAATTCATCAAAAGTACGAATGGACATTCGAAAATAACTCGTATACTTCCGTTCATTCATTCGTAAATTGCCATAGTGCGTGGCAAACTTTCCAGCAAGAATCCTCCTTTCAAATAATGGGCCATATTGTGATCTTGTCTTCTTATTCCGTCTTTGTAAATGATTAACAACTTTCTGAGTTTGTCGTCCATTGTACACAACCACAACGCATAGCAGCCCGCATCATACTAGATCATCGTGGCTATCGGGTTTCACGCTGCGTGAAATTTTCTGCATGCGGGGCAATCCCGCACGCGTGATGAAATCCGCATGAGATAAAAACACCCTTAGTTTGTTAGTTAGTTTGTATGATAGGGCCAAATCTTGTAAGCTAGATTTGAAGTAATTTCCGGTGTTTCATGGAGCTGAAATTTGGTATACTGACGTAACTTCGGTGACAATCAATAATATGGTACCATGGAGCTGGTCTGATGATGCACTCGGAGGATGGCCGTAGGAACTCTTCAACGATTTTAACGAGGACTATATTTTTAGACTATATTCAGAACGTGATGATGAAGGCAGAAGATGCCTACCTTGAGCGATGGCATGCCCGACTCAATAAATTTGTGGGACGTAAAAACCCATCACTAGTGAAGGTATTAGACGTTTTAATTAAAGAAACCAAAATAAGTAGATACAGAAAACAAGTGAAAAAAAGCAATACTTATGAAGAAATCAACCACAAGATTAATTCCGCAATTGAAGATTTGTACAGAAATAATATTACAGTAGGCCATTCATCATCTCAGCCTGATAATGTCCACTGATGAACTGTCTCCCTCATATGTCTCCACAATGGCCGATCTTGAACTGCATAATGAGAAATCAGATTGAAATATTTTCGTAATTGAAGTTAAAAAAAAAAGATAAAATAGGCTTATTTAGTAACTAGTTATGAAACAGGGAAGGAAATTTCCTTTTTCGTAGCTGGTTATGAACAGTGAAGGATATAATCCTATTTAATAACTAGTTATGAACAGTGAAGGATATAATCCTATTTAATAACTACTTAGTTATGAAACAGTGAAGGATATAATCCTATTTAATAACTAGTTATGAAACAGTGAAGGAAATTTCCCGTTTCGTAACTACACTGGCGAGCAAAAAAATCTAGTTTTAAAACTAAGACCTAAATCTTAACTTAGGTCTTAAATTCTTTAAGTTCTAGATGTTGGCTTTAAAATGAGTACAAATACTCTTAACTTGTACTCATTTTCTTGAACAATAAATGGTTTCAAACTTTGTAAGTACTAAAACTTGAAAAGTTAAGGTAAAAAAAAATAAAATAAAAACATCATAACATTTTAAATAAACTTTATTACTTAATGATTACCACTTTAATAACGAATGTTACCCCCTCTTGCTCTGATGACAGCTTCTAAACGGTTCCTCATTGACTCAATGAGGTACTTCACTCTGTCTTGTGGTATACCCTCCCATTCCTCGGTCAGAGCCGCTTACAGGTCAGCTCTTGTACCTGGTGCAGGATCTCTAGCCCGGATTCTTCTCTTTAGGTCATCCCATAAATGCTCAATAGGATTCAAGTCCGGACTACGAGCTGGCCAGTCCATAACAGCGATACTAACTTCTCGCAGGTACTGCCGCACGACATCTGCGCTGTGTGGACGGGCATTATCCTGCATCAGGATGAAGTATTCTCCAATAAAACCAGCGTATGGGATGACGTGGTCTTCCAAGATATCTTCAATATACCGATGTGCGGTCAACCCTCCCACATGGCGGCCAGTTTCAATGAAAACCAGTTCAGTTTTTGCTTCCATTGACATGCCAGCCCACACCATGCAGAAACCTCCTCCGTACGCAACAGTTTCTGCTATGCAGCATTGTGCGTATCGCTCCCCCGGCCTTCTGTACACCCTTCTCCTTCTGTCGCTACCATGTAGGCATACTCTGCTTTCAAGAGAACAGAGCGCCATTGATCCTCACTCCAATCGACGTGTTCTCTTGCAAAACGTAGCCGGGCTGCTCGATGACCTGCAGTCAATTTGGGACCCGTTGCTGGTCTTCTTGCGATCGTCTGCCTCCGAAGTGGATCAATTTCTACCGGAACCTCTTCGTCGGTGAAAGCCACCAGTCTCCCGGTGCCTTCGGTATATTCTTGATACCGCTGACTGGCTCATCTGCAAAGTACGAGCCACTTGACGTTGGTCAACTGATAAGGGTGAAAGGGGTACGTCACCTTTTATACGCCCTAAGGTCACGCAATGCTAACTGAGTTAACGAGTACGAAATCATACAGTTACTGTTCCTCGTCTTTTGTGACAATGTCTAAAAGTTAACACTGTAGTAATTGTTATTTTTTTTAAAGCTAACATCTAGAACTTAAAGAATTTAAGACCTAAATTAAGATTTAGGTCTTAATTTTAAAATTAGAACACTTTGAGTGCAAAAGTATGAAGTGAGTCGGTTTTTTTGCTCGCCAGTGTAGTTATGTAAAACAGTTATGAAAATGGACCAAAGGGTTTATAACTGTACAAATCCGTCTCTATCTGGCCGCAACAAAAATTGCTACGCGCGAGCGACGAACGCGACGCGACGCGACGCTACGAACGCGACGAATGCGATCAACTCAATGGCATACGCGGTGTCCTGCGTGAGCGACGAACGCGACGCGACGCTACGAACGCGACGAACGCGATCAACTCAATGGCATACGCGGTGTCCTGCGTGAGCGACGAACGCGACGCGACGCTACGAACGCGACGAACGCGATCAACTCAATGGCATACCCTACATGCGGCCTATATGACAGTCTGCGGCGAGACGCGACGTAACGCGCACTTGTTTTGAGGGCGACCAGATGCGACAACGCGAACTACGTAATGGTTGATTCAGAAACGTTGATCACCGCAGTGCGTGAGCAAAGATTGTTGTGGGACAAAAAACATAAACATTATAGGAATCGTTTATTAATACAAAGAAGTTGGAAGAATGTTGCCGAAGCAGTAGAATGCACAGGTAAGTTTTATTTACATTATTATTAAGTTTAGTAATTTACTCTTGCAAGCATTTTGTTAATCGTTAGGTGGCTGGCTGCTCTTCTGGCCTGCCACTTCCGCTAAGTGACGAAACCTTCAATGTTCATTAAAATAATTCGCGAATATCTCTCTTGTATGTATGGCTGCTTGACTTGAGGCATTATATCTTCTTGATCTTCGAAGATCAGGGGATGAAGTTGACGTCAAATTTTCGCAAATACTCTCAAGATCACGTATTATATTGTGAAGTAGAGTTATAGCTTTTATAGTGTTAATTGTATTTTCAACATCTGTCTCAATTGGCGTATTATGTAATCCAAATCTTGACGCTATTGAACCAAAAGAACACTCAACGACCATCCTCGTTCGAGACAATCTATAATTGAACCGCTCTTTAATATCTCCCTCACTGACATTTTTTGTGCAGAAGGCTTTAGAAGGTATGTTTTTAATGGGAATGCAGCATCACCCACAAATACAAAAGGCGCTTTAATGAGGGTATTAGGTAAAAAGTCGGGTTCCGGTATTTGTAATTTTTGATGTTCTATTGCTTGTCTTAAAAGTACATGCGTCAAAAACTCCAGTGTCGTTATCTTTTCCATAGGCCCCAATATCAACCATTATAAATTTATAGTTAGCATCAGTTAAGGCGATTCTCACACTGCCCCGCATGATGCAGCGTAGCGCGTGGATGCGTGTTCTTCCGTTGCTTGTAAGTATCTCCGTTTGTATGGAAAACGCGCACAGTCTAACACACAGAAAATGCATCCACGCGCGTTCATGCGGATCACGCGCATACACGCGGAGAAACATGCACCACCGCGTAGGTGCGGGGCGAGACGCAAGGTATGGCACACCGAATCCCGCAGTGCCGCGCGTGATTTTGAATGGGCGTGACGGGTGTGTTTGAAAATGGATCTCGATATCGATCGATTTATATTCGAAATCGAAAACCACCCAGCTATCTGGAATATGAAATGTGATGAATACAGTGACAGAGCGCAGAAGGTGAAACAATGGGAGGAAGTAATAAATATGTTTTCTGATAATAATGCATCGGTTGAAAAAAAAAAAAGAACGGTAAGTTGTTTTAATTTTTTTATTTACTACAAGTTAATGATAGGTAAATTACAATTATGAACGCTGCAGCTAGTTTAAGCATATTTGTTTTGCCACGGCAAAGGGACAATATTAACAAAAAAATCAGCTAAATTATTCCTTGCGTCACTTCCGCGTGTACCTGATAGAACTCTAGCCCTCGGAATTTCGCACATACCCTCTGTATCACCATTGAATACTATTTCGTTGAAATTAACACCATGCCTTTCTCTTACGAAATTGTGAAGCAAACAGCACGATTTGATAATTTTTATTGCTAAATTTACGTTAACATCTAATGGTCATTGAAATATTCGCCATTTGTGAGTTAAAATTCCAAATGCACATTCTATATACCTGCGCGCTCGGCTCAAACGATAGTTAAATATTCTTTTAGTAAAATTCAAGTTGGTCCCCGGATATGGCCTTAATATGTGTTTAGAAATGCTAAAAGCTTTATCGCCTATGAAAAAATATGACAGATCATGGAAACTCCCGGAATATTCGATTCTTTTGGTATATTAAGATTAAATTCCCTAAGTTTTTTGTAAAATATTGAATTCTGAAAAACAGTACTATCGCTACATTTACCATACGCACCAACATCGATGAAAATGAATTTATAATTAGAATCACAAATGGCTAATAACAATATTGAAAAAAAATGTTTGTTATTGTAATACAATGATCCTGTTAAGGATGGTTTGTAAACTCTGACATGTTTTCCATCAATAGCTCCAATCACATGAGGAACATTCGCCCGTTGTTGGAAACCTTCAGCTATGCTTAACCACGCTTCAGTCGTGAGCTCAGGAAAACATTCTGCTCTCATGAAGTCCCAAATGGCTGTGCAAACTTCTTCCACGATTTTACTGATGGTTGATAATCCTATTCTGTGGCTGAAATGAAGCTCAGTAAACGAGCAACCGCTTGCTAAGTATCTGAAATATAAGTTTTTTTTTAATTTTGTTTTAGGAACATTACTTCAAAAAAGGTGGAGAACGCTTCGTGATGGTTATGTTAAACAACGGCGGGAACTAGCGCTTACCAAAAGCGGATCAGCTGCTACGCATAAAAAATACAAATATTATAATCAACTCTTGTTTCTCTTACCAGTAGTATCAATGAATAAAACGCACAACAGTATGGCAAATCAAGAAAACAATGATCCAGTTGAAGAGCAACATGGTAGTAACATAATTCCACCGAAACCAAAGAAAACCAAAAACAGTGACCCAACAGATAAAATTGGTAGTGACCTTGTGAACGTTTTAAAATCTACGTTGCAACGAAAGACTGATGAAGAAGATTTTGATCGACAATTTATGTTGTCATTGGTTGACGATTTTAAAAGGGTGCCTCAAAGATTAAAGCCAAGGATAAAGATAAATATAATAAAATGTATCTTGGAAGCATAAAATGAGGAAGGCAATTCCCAACAAGTACAAGGCGCCGATTATTATGAATACGGCATTTATTCAAATCAATATGGTGGTTACTACACTAAACCTCACAGAGAATGTACGGAAAATAGGCGTCCAAGTAATCAGCCCTCCTCATCCAGTTTTAATCTACCAGCTGAAGAATATATTAAAATAAACTTTTCCAATAATCAGCAATCACTTGTGGAAAACTCCACATTGGCAATGGAAGATCAAATATCTCCAATGTCCGTGAATACTCAAAATTACGAGGAATCTGAATTTTTACCATTGTTCGAAAATTAAAACTACCTAATACGCTACAAAAAAAAAAACTTAAGATATAAGGTACAAAAAGTTAACAAAATAAATATTACTGGGATCTTAATTATTATAGTAACTGCGATTACTGGCTTACTTAAAGGCTAAGAATTTTTTTTGTGAACTGTATTCGTGATTTTATGAATGAAAGCTGTAATTAGTAGAGTAGATACATTAAAAATAAGTCGAATGGCTATCTCGTGGGTTCATAATTGTGATTAGCAAACAGGTAGTTATTTGTGATTTTAGAAATTAAAGCTGTGATTAGTAGAGTCCTTAAAAATAAGTAGAATATCTATTTAGTGGTACTATCTAATTGTGATTAGCAAGTAAGTAGTTATTTGTGATTTTAGAAATTAAAGCTGTGATTGGTAGAGTCATTAAAAAATTGTAGAATATCTATTTAGTGGTTCTATCTAATTGTGATTAGCAAGTAAGTATCTAAACACTTCCAAGAATGAAAGCTGTGATTATAATAGTAGACTGATGTGTATTAGATAAGTCGAGATCAACCTTAAAAAACAAAATTCACAGAGAAGCGATTCAGCAGGTAGTTCAAAGAGATACTACTACTTTAGTCAATTATTATTTTTAAAGCCACTGTCTGAAAATCGAAAGACAACATCGTCTCAACCAGTACAAAACGAAAACGATGACATCGAACAAATCGATAATGAAGACGATAATACTACTGAAACGAGTGACCCTGAAGTTTGGAAGAGACCAAAAAATATCCAAAGAAAAAAAGATGACGCAGAATATGGGTTAATAAAAAAAATAACAAGTCATTTGAGCGATCAAGTAACTGCACATACTCGTACACAGGAACCTGACAAGTCCTGTGACAGTGATATGCATTTTTTGCTATCTTTATACGATAGATTTAAGACCATTCGCGATGATTTTAAACTGAATGCTCAGATAGAAATATTGAATGTAATTCAAAAATATCGCACACCTACAACTACACGTAATGATAATTACAGTGAATATGGACAGGGGTATACGACACTAGCGTACCAACCGTACTAGCGACCATCAACGTCTAGGTATCGGCCGGATATGGAAACAGGCTCTCCACAGCTTGGCAATTTGCGTACTGCATCCACACCAAGAGATATTTCAGTACCAGAATCTCCACTCAGCGTCTCTTCTCAGGCTTCAAACTATAATGATCCGATTATAACGGATATTTTCGGAGATTAACTGATTAATTACCTACGCTGTTGAATTTTAATGACAAAATAAATAAAAATATATAAGTACGCTCTTTGTTTTCGCCTTCCTATCCTCCCTACCACAATTGCAAATTAACTTATTGGCAATAGCAGACCGGATGCGTGGCGTGTGCGTAACGTTCAGTCAGCGAAACATCGACCTACGAAAATCTGTGAAAAAACCACAACTGATGTTGATCTCTATGCGTCTGAAATTAGGTTGAAATTCAGTTGGAGAAATTTGACAGATAAGGGTAGGTCGATATGGCGCTGACTGTACATACAAAAAATCTGTCTCAGCCATTTTTAGCAACATTTTTTTTTGCTAAATTTAAAAATTGGCTGAGACAGATTTTTTATCTATGCTTTAAATAAAAATATATATTTTTTTAAATGAAAGTGGCACTAGTGCCGCGATCAAAACCAGGTAGGTACGGCCTCTTAATTTGCGCCTGTATTTTATATTTTATAAATTAGTTTCATCTGCCCGGTGAGTCTGTCCCGGTAGATGGAACTAATTATATTTTCTAAGTACTTAGAAATAATTGCATAACTGCCACAGTGGCTCGAACTCTGATTGTACATGCCCTTGCTTTGAACAGGTTGCTCATATAAAATGTCTTGGCGTCTGCATTGATAGAAACTTTACCTGGACAAAGCAAATAGATCATGTGAGTGGACGGGTTAGGAAACTGCTGCATGTCTTTAGGAGAATGAGTCAGATTGCGGACACGAAGGTAGTGAAGTTGATTTACCACACGCTGTGCGAATCTCTGCTGTCGTACTGCATACCTGCCTGGGGAGTGGCACTAAAAACGCATTTGATAAAGGCTGAACGCTCGCAACGAGCCATTCTCAAGGTAGCTTATAAAAAACCAAGGCGATTTCCAACAAATATTTTATATCAAGAGACAGGTGCATTGCGCGTTCGTCAGATGTATATTTTAGCCGTAGCTCTGAGGTTCCATAAAGAGGCTTTGGTCAGGGTCGAACCCCAAATGCATTCAAGTAGGAATCGTAAATGGCATAAACCAAAATGCAAACTCGATTTTGGTAAAAGGTGCTTTTACTATATGGGTCCCTTCCTTTATAGCAAATTAAATAAGAAAATGAATTTATTACCTATGACGAGATTTAATTGCAAATCTCTCATCAAAAGTTATTTAAAAGATCTGGATTACGGTGATACGGAGAAAATATTGAATACTTTTTAAATCATTCACCACATTCTTCCATGACATATTAAATGTTGAGACACGACACACACACATGCATACACATACGCACATACGCACACATACATACGTACACACACACATGCACATACACGCACATACATTCACATACATATATACAACACTTCAACTCACCCTTTCATACACATTATTACAAGAAGCCATGTCATAATTATTATTTTGTTTTGTTTTTCTTTTGTTATTCACAAGTGTATGTTCTACAATTATCTGAACCACGATGAAAGAGACTGGCCTCCACGACACAGGGAATCCTAGTGTGGAGACCAGTGACTTATATATTCGTAACCATGTATTTTACTGATCAATAAAGATTATTATTATTATTAATTAACTATAAAAAAATTAACTCACCTCAATGTTATTGCCAGACGTTCAACAGATGGTATGCTTTTTCTCATGGCCGTGTCTTTTTTTTGCAACTCACTATTCAGTTCGTTTAACAAGTAGTCAAATGTATTCTTGTTCATTCAAAATTTTTTATAAAATTTATTCTTGAACCTTCGAAGTTTAGGATAATCAGTACGAAATTGGCTTTGACTTTTGTTTTCCAATAAAGGATGTACCCAATAAATTCTATTTCGACGAATACGCTGATGTCGTCGTCGTCTTCTTATTAATAAAACCCATAACAAGGATAGCAACAACAATCTTTCCTCCATGACTACGTTCAGTCAAGCCGGGTGTCCTCTACGAAAGCCGGAGTATAACTGCACGTGACCACCTGGTTACCACATCGCAACGACAGCGACAACGCAACCACATCGACATTTTGTCGGTACCACAACGCAACTGCAAAAAGCCGCTGCGACACTATTCACACGTAACCACAGCTTGACCACATTTTGTCGCTGCGACGTGGTGTGGTTGTGGTACGTGTGAAAGAAGCCTAAGTGATGACCCAGGTAATTCCAAGTATATATTTCGCAGGGGTGTGAAATATCCTGAACGGGTCCTTAATTCTTCAAAGGGCGCCATTTCGTTGATGTTTTCTGCGGCAGCAAACGGTACTAGTCTATCTCCTTATGTGGTATATAAGGCCGAAAATTTATATTCAGAATGGATTCAAGGTGGCCCTCGTGGTGCAAGATACAATCGAACGCCATCCGGATGGTTTGATTCGACAATTTTCGAACATTATTTTAAAACGATTGTGTTGACATGGGCGGAGAGTTTGACTGGAAGAAAAGTGGTCATATGTGACAACTTGTCCAGTCACTTAAGTTTAGGTGTCATTAAGCTATGTCAGGATTTCGAACAAAAAAATACTGAGCCTGCATCCCAGACAAGTCAAAATAAAAAAAATAGACGAATTACAAAATCTAAAAGGTCTATAAATAAAGAAGAATTTGAGTTTGACAAACAGATGCTGCAAATGTTTAAAGAGAATAGTACAATACTACAAAATGATGACATGGCATTTTTCACATCGCTGTTACCAATTACTAACTCATTTTCTATTAGTCAAAAGTTGACTTTTCGTTCTGAAGTACTAAAAATAGCTACGAAGATTCATGATGGTGACAATGCTCTTAGTCGTCCCCAGTCCCAGTCTTCCAGTACGACATACTTCGTCACGTCACCAGAGTCCTATTCATCTCATTCACAAACATCAAACAATATTACTGCACAAGAATCGGAACAGCTTCTCACAAATATTTATCCTAACATGCTGCCTGTTATGGTTTCCAATTCCATTTTAGAGCAAACAGATTTTTCTGACCTTGTTGTATTTAAACAAAACTGAATTTTTATTTTTAAATAATAATAGTTAAACAAGAAACTGTGATTTTATTGTAATTAAGGTATTTTAAAATTATGATTATTTTAAACATTATTTTGTCATTGAGTCCCATATATCTCTATCATACTAGTGGGATGGGATTAATAGGGTTAGTAATTAGTGGAATGGGATTAATATATTTAAATTGATATCTACATTTATGTAATCTGTAATATAGACATAGTTACATACCTTAAAGTGACTGCAAGTCTTTCCACCGGTGATACAGGAGCTCGAAATAAGTTTACATGTTTTAAGTAGTCTTGTAACTTCGCTGATAATTCATCAAAACTTTTGATCGACATTCTGAAGTAATTAAAAAACTTCTCTTCATCTTCGCGCAATAATGAATATATAGTAGTGAGTTCCCCTTGTAATTGTCTTTGGGCGACAATAGGGTGTACATGATATCTACGTCTTCTTCTATTCTTAAAACGTCTACGAAGATAATAAGCAGCAATTAAACAATTCGTAAACGGTTCCATTGCGTGCGACTGTTCCAGTCCGGTCAGTTTGTTGGTCAGGAGAGCACTGAATGATAGAAACTGACGGTCGGTTCAAGCGTATCGTCAGGACGGACCGTAAGTACTGACGGTCGGTCGAGCACTAAAACCGGCCTAAGGCCGCGAACGGACCGACCCGTGTCGCTGTGAAACGATGTTCTAGCGCCTCACGTGTCTCTCCGTTGCGGGAGCCGTTACGGACGGCCCGTATGGGTCTCCCGGACAGCTGTGAAGCCAGCCTTAGACCTTTACCCATAGATTAAAATAAAGAAATCAGGTATAAGGTCAATGTGGGGAAGACCGTCTGGGCTAAAAGACCGTCTAGTGGCAATAACTTATGTATTTGAATAGCTACCGCGATATGTCTGTGTCGATAAAACAGTATTTATCGCACTAGTTCGAACTGAAAATCACAGATGTCACTAGTGTCATTGGTTTAGACAATATCAGTCCACCATTTTGTTTATACTATTTTGCGCTCATGACAAGTGAATAACAGTGCTGGATTTTGTTCTTTTAAAGTGTTAAATCCAAGGCGATTAAGATTTCTTCGATCACGTAAGTAATTTATTGAACTATTAATTAATTCGTAGAATTGAATTAAGGAATATCCTATTAGTTTCGTATTTATACCGATGTAAAAAAAATATCCTCAAAATCTAATAATTAGGCAAGATCGTCAACTATTTTTTTTATTTTTTTTTATTTTTATTTTATTTTAATTACCAATCACATAAAACATTACAATCATACATAAAAGTACCACTTAAGCTTCCGGAGCTTGTGTGTGGCACATATCAATTTCTGACGTTATAATAATATTGTTAGCAGAAGGTAGCGTAGACAAGTCTTCCTTATATATATGTATGTATAAATAAATAACATACCATTGTAAATTGAATAAAAATCAAATTGCCTACAAATCATCATTCCATCATCATAACATATTCACAATTTCGACAAAAAATATGACTTAAGTTTATATTTTATGTTCCTCACATTAATTATTTCACGTATGGGGGTAGGCAACGAATTGATAAGGCGCGGAACGAGGAATGTAGTGGTCCGCTCGCCGTAGCAATTCCTTGCCTTTACAATAACAAGTTTATTTTGTGCGACTCGCCGTGTATATATAGGATGTTCTATTTTTTGTTGAATTTTTTTATTAAAGTATTGTTCTTTTAATAAATTAAATTTTATTTTCTCGTGTATAGGAAGAGTTTGACAATATTTAAAAAGTTTATAATCATCATCCTTAAACTGGGTTTTAACTTTTGGTGGAACTATTAATTTTAATATTCTTAGTTGTAAATTGTAGATCGAGTCCAGATAGGTCTTATATGTTCGTCCGTAGCTTGATAGCCCATAAGTGATAACCGAGTCAAAAAATGCATTGTACAGTAATAGTCTAGTTTTAAAAGGCAGACGGTTTTTTATAGTGTACATTTTAGCCAATAACGCGCGTAATTTATCACAAACTCGACTAACATGTGACCCCCAGTTGAATTTGCTGTCTATGATTAAACCTAGATACATATGCGTGTCAACTTGCTCGATATTTGGACATGTATTATCACAGTTTGTTGGATTATTGTGAAGACAAGTGTGAGTGTGTGCCACCAATTGGTAATCGCATTTCTGGCATTTTTTATGTGGTGATTTTATATGCATTAACTTTGTCTTTTGAGCATTAAGTACGAGGCCCATGTCATGACACCACATATTAAGCCTAACAAAGTCATTTTGCATAAGTGACATGATTATTTTCAAATCTTTGCCTGCGATGAGAAGACAAGTGTCGTCAGCAAATTGGTACGACTTACAATTTTGGAGTATGGAGTTCATATCATTCACGTATGCTAGAAAGTGCAGGGGACCGCAAACTGAACCTTGAGCTGTTCCATGGGTTACGTAATGTGTATCACTGAGATTATTTGCAATTTGGACACGATACTTTCTATTTCTAAGGTAGCTGGCACACCAGTTATGTAGGGGACCTCTTAAACCCGAGTCTTCAAGTTTAACTAATTGAAGGGAAGTCCGTCATATGCCGATCTTGCCTCATTCCAGATATTTTCAACTTTTGTAGTAATCGTATATTTTGTACTACTAAATTTGTAAATTAAATCACTTTATAATATTTTGTATTTCATTAATTTCTTTATCTTATTAATCTAACTGGCATTTACTTACCTTCATTAAATACTTTTAACATAGCTAAACAATTTCACCTAAGTTTTTTTTTCAGACTGTGCAGAATGCACGCCATGCAGAATGCTGACTTTTTAGATGTCGACCGTTTTTTGAGAAGACAGGATTTTGAATTGTTGTCTCATCAAAAGTGGCCTTGGCTAATTACCCATTTCATACTCGCAGACAGGTGCTATAATTGCAAATGCAAACCAAACTATCACTTGCCACGCCATTTTAAAATTCATTCCAGCAATATACAAGTTTTATTACAATTAGATTTCTTTTGGTGCCGAAGCTGCTATCTATTTACCGTATATGACCATTATCCCGACGACGAATGTCAGTATTGTTAATTTGGTTAGCTTCGTTTATCATCATGGTTAGCAATTATAAAAGGAAAACGAATAGAGCGTCCTATTCTAAAGAAAGTCTTCAAGCTGCAGTTAGATCTGTCAGAAATGGGTCTTTGAGTGGCTGCAAAAGAATTCAATATTCCCAGAATGACAATTATGGACCATGTGAATAATAAGAGGATTAAATCAAATTCATTAGGAAGAAATACAGCTTTGACGTTTGAAATTGAAAATAGATTGGCTACATATCTTCACTTCATAGAAAAGCATGGGTTTGGATTGACTAAAGCAGAAATATTGGAAATGGTGGGGCAGTTCGTGAAGAAAAACAAATTACAGACGCCATTTAAAGATGACAAACCGGGTAACGCCTGGTTTTATCGTTACGCGTTTCAGCAGCGCCGTTGGAGCGCGCGCGTTTGGATATGTATGGGGTAGTAGTTGCGTTTCAAAGTCGCGCGCTTGAGCAGCGCCGTTCAATAAAAGCGCCATGTTCGTCGGCGCTGTCAAAGCGCGCGCCGCTCGTTCGCTTCTGCGGCCAGTATGCGTTTTAGTGTGACACCGATGAGACGCGCTGTATGGTACATTTGTTTACAAAATGAATTACATAGATACGGGACGAGTAATTAAGGAAGTTAGATTTAAAAGATGTTTATGGGACCCGGCCGATGGTTTATATAAAAATAAGGACGCAAAGAATAAAGCCTGGGAAGAAATTGGAAAGGGATTATGTGGTGAAAATTTCAATACAGACTTAGGTAAGAAAAGTTTAATAATTATTGTTACATGTATTATGGTTTAGAGAATAACATTATTTCTCCTATAGAATTTTACATAAGTCTAAATATAAACCAACACTAAAATTAACATTTGACCACGCGAAGGTATTTACTTAAATACAAAAGACAAATTAAACAATAAAAAGACAAAACAAGTGTGTAAACCAAAAAAAAATACATGATTTTGAACTAGTAAACAACTCGATCGTAGTCACTGATACCTTAATAAGTCACTTGATTACTTATTTTACCTAGTGTAAAATTAAATGAAATCTTGTCCGTCCATGAATTTCAAATATTTTTATGAAAAATATAAATTAGGTAGGTAGGTATATCAATCTGGGGTCGTACCCAGATTGATATACACGTAGTAATATCGTCGTCGATATTACTACGTGTCGTTCCATTTATTGAATTTCGCGGTAGGTATTAACTAAAAAATCAGAATACAGATCTATCTTGCCATGACACGCATATATCGCGTAATGTGTTTCCTGATCTATCATTCCCGTTATAGTTAATGTGTGATTTACGTTGTACCCATCCCGTACTCTAATAAAATTATGCAATATGCAACAGGCTTGAACTATCTTTTTTGCGACAGGAAAACTGACACTCATAGGAGTATGGAACACTCTGAATTTGTTGGACATTACTCCAAACGTCGACTCTATGTACCGTCTAGCACGACTTAAGCGATAATTAAATACCTTCTTTTTATGAGTCATGTTGGATCGCACATAAGGTCTCATTACATGGTTGGATATGCCAAATGCACCATCACCAACTATAATGTGTGGTAGTATTATATTAGTGCCCGGCAGATGTTTTACTCCTGGTAACCTCAAACTATTGTCCTGTAACTTTCGAAAAAGTGAACTCTCTTGAAATATAGTAGAGTCTGAGTTTTTCCCGCAAGACCCAATGTTAACATAGGTAAAACAATAGTTCGCATCGCACATTGCCAAAAGGACGATAGAATAGAAATGTTTATAATTATAAAACATAGAGCCTCCACCTGCATGATTTATTACACGTACATGTTTACCGTCTATCGCCCCGCAACAATTTGGAAAATTTGCATATAATTCAAATTCTTTACTAATGCGTTGCCATATTTGTGTAGATGGTTCAGGTATACATTCATGACGGAGCTTTTGCCATACAGCAGAACAAACTTCATTTACTATATTAGCTACAGTAGTAATTCCCATTCTGTATGTGATGGATAAATCGGAGAAAGTACTGCCCGTTGCCAAAAACCTAAAGGTACACTGCAGGTACACATATTTACAAAAACAAATATATCAAAAATACGCGTCTCTTGATGGGAAAAAATGCACACCCGCAGTCCTAACATTAGAATGGCGGGTGTACATATTGTACTGTATATCTTTTTATCAAAAGAGGTACACCGGATTTCACAAAGGGTACACAGAAGTACACTGTAGGTACCATCTTTGTGTAGAAGAGCAGTTCAATTCTGTGATGTACACCCGTGGTCCTAACGCACACTCATTAATGTCATACAGTCTGTGAACTTCGCTAGTACCTAATTTGCTCATAAGTGTAAGTAGTAATTTCTGTCGTAGAAACAAAAATGACACTACATGTTATGGACTTCTTAGCTTTATAAATCAGTTAATGATTAAGTATTAGCTACTAACTAAAACTGTGATTAAAATATAACTGTGATTAAAATAAGACTGTGATTAAAATAAGACTGATTAAAATAAAACTATGATTAATATAAAAAATAAAAAAACTTATTGAACATTTACTCTTATTTCACTTACCTTAGAGTTATCGCCAATTTTTCCACTGCAGTTATGGGGATGCAATGTAAGCTGGATCGTCGTAAAGAATTCTCTAACTTGCAGAGTAATTCGTGAAACTGCTTGTTGATAGGCTAATATTTATAAAATTTATAACTACTTTCTCGTAAATCGGAGAAAGATGTTGCGTGTTCGCCTCTCAGTAACCTTGTAGCGTTATAAAGATCAACTACTCTTCTTCGAAATCGCCGTTGCCTTCTTTTCCATAAAAAGTAAATAGCCAGTACTCCAACCGCATTAACCTTCATATTGTACACGACTGTCTCACAGCAGCGGAACGCGCGGTACTAATCTCGTTTTACAGTGCACTGCTGTTTAAGCACGTGCTGTTAACAGCGCGCTGCCCAGCGGCGCGTCTAGCGGCGTGACGATAGAACCAGCCTAATGGGTTCAAAAAACGGCACCATCTATCAGTCAAAAAGCCACAAGCAGTTGAATACTCGAGAAAACAGGCTATAAATCCATTTATAGTATACCCTTATTTCGACTTACTTGAGAAAACTTTAAAAAATTTGAACCTAATGGAAAAGCCATCGGCAATATGGAATTTGGATGAAACTAGTTTTTCTAAAGATCCAACTAAAACAATATTTGTTGGATTAACAAGACACGCAGCTATTAGAGTCATATCTTCGACTGGAAAAGAAAATACGACCGTTTTATTAGGAGGAAATGCGCAAGGAGATAAACTGCCTCCGCTAATAATTTACAAAGGCAAACACATGTGGGATACTTGATGTCCCCTGAAGCTTACCCTAACACGACCTACGCTGCTACCAAAAATGGATGGATGGAAAGTGATGTTTTTGAGATGTACTTCAAAAAACTTTTTTGCCCGCTATCGGAGATGACCGCCCAGTACTGCTTATATATGATGGCCACGTAACCCATGTAGGTTTGAATATAATCGAAGAAGCTCGTAAAGCCAATATAACCATATTGAAACTACCAGCACACACAAGTCACATCCTACAGCCTCTTGACTTGGCAGTTATGAAACCATTTAAAGATAGGTGGGATCAATTGCTTGTACAATGGCAACGTCTGAATGTTGGGGTAGCATTGTCAAAACAAGAGTTTGCCAAACTTATTGGATTAGTTTGGGCACAAATCGATGCCCAGGTTTTAAGGAATGGCTTCCGTAAAGCTGGAATTTCCCCTTTCAATTCAAAAGTCGTTGAAGAGAAGCACTTTGATTCGTTGAAGCTGAAACACTGGAAAGATCTACAAGGAAAGCCCCAAAACAATCTCAATCAAGTTATTCCGGGAGTGTCCTATTTCTGAGGATGAAATGCAGAAGCGCATTTGTACAAAAAGCGATCCGAAAACTTTGCTCTCATTAGCACTAGATTGCGTTACAAAAGTGGCTCACATAACAACTCATGAAGGGCCAGGCAACCAACAGTCTCGATATAAGTATGAAAAAAGTGTACGTGCATATCAAAAGCAGGAAATTTCTTCATGGGATTCCCCTTCTACAACAAATGCTACGGACTCTAACGTTAAAAATGAAATTGGACTACAAAATAAAAAATCCTCTACTTATCAAGTTCCGAAATCCGTGGAAAAAGACGATATGAATAATGGTAAAAAGATTCAAGTATTAGAGGATAAAATTGTAAGTTTTGAAGAACTTCTTTTAATGAAGATTAAAGCCGGAAACAAAACAAAACTTACGCGACAAAAAGTGGGACCAGGAGCCGAAGTTATTACGCATGACGATGTACTAAAGCATAAGATGGAAGAAAAAATCAAAAATACAAAGCGAGAACCAAAAGACACAGAAAGGAAAATACAAAAATGTCATGATTTGTTCGAACCCGCTCCTGGTCCATCAGGCGTAACAAAAAAACCTTGTAAAGAACATTCACAGTCAACATTTATTTCAAAAAAGGGTAAGGTAAGAAGAGTCGTGTGATTAAAGACAAACAGAAAACAACACTTAAGTCTAGGAAGAAAAGGCGAGTTAGAGCGACTTCATACACGGCAAGTGTGTCAGATAGCATAGGTATATATAGTGATTTTGATATTTCTAACAGCGATGACTTACTTTTAGAGTTACATTCAGATGACATGGAAACATTTAAAAATTACACACAAAAAATACTGGAAGAAAATTCAAAAGTTGAACATAATTGCGAGTTTGAAAAAGAGAACTACGAGGACAGAGAAGAAGACAAAAATATTTTCAATGAAAAGGAAGAGACCAAAAGATCTGAAGAAAATAAAAAAGTTGAACCTAATTGCGAGTTTGAAAAAGATTACTACGAAGACAGAGAAGAAGACAAAGATATTTTCGATGAAAAGGAAGAGACTAAACTATCTAAAGAAAATAAAAAAGTTAAAGATATTCTCGTTAAAAAGGAAGAGGCTGATTTTGTTGTCAACGATAATGTACTCGTACGATACTTTTACCGAAAGAAATGGTCATACTACACAGGCTATGTAGAAGGCCTAAAAACTTGTGACGATGATGTCTATTACACTATAAGATTTTACAAGACTAAAAAAACCTTTAATGTCTATATTAACAAAAAAAATAGACCTAGCACATCTATTGTAAAGAAAATTAGTCTAACTCAAGATACGGGCAATCCTAAAAACTTTTTATTGTCTAACGATGAAGACACAGTCTATTTTATTACCTAAGTAGGTAAAAAGTACAAGAGTAATCCTAGACTCATAAATTACCTACTTATTTCTTTAACATGTGCCTTAGTTGATTGTTTCCTTGACCTAGTTTGTATAATTTTAAAAAAAATAAAAATGCTTAGGTATGGAAAGCTATTCGTATAATATAAACATATGCCGTCGCTGACTGTTTTGTAGTTCTAATAAAGAGAAACAAGTCCATTTAGTCCATCATACATTATTATGTTGAATTAAAAATAAGACAGCACTTTCTATGAAACCTTGGGCTTGATTTCTTCCGACATCATCATGAACAATCATCGTTATATTTCAACAAATTAACACAAAACGTAAATCATAGTACCTATGTATCATCTAAAATAACATAAAAATCTATATCTACGTCTTCTATACTTATAAAAGTAAGATATAGTCCCTAAAATACATTAAAAATATAGGTATTGTATTGGCTATTGTTTGTTGACAAGTTGAAGTAGCGGGAACTTTTTTTTAATAGAGGGTTGCCATTGTAATCATATAATTTATAAAATGTATTTATTTATTAATTAAATATTAATATTTAACCAGCTGAAATATATGCGAAATATACTTTTAATGGTAATTCATGCTATAATAAATATGAAAAGCAATAATTAATAAATATTTTTCTTTATTTAATAATATTTTATTTGTTAGTTTAATTTTTTTAATAATATACAAAGCTGCCTTGCACTTGGACCTTAAAGCGCGAAAAAGTTGTTAAAAATAAAATCATCGTGAAAGGAAATTGTTCCCAATGTACGGCATGTGTTCAGATAAGAAGTTATGAAACTACAGACAAAATTCATACAATTTTCTGCAAAATTATCAATATAGATAGAACTATCATACACAACCCAAAAAAGAAATTTAAATTAACACCCTATAAAAGGCAACAATTAGCAAAAATATTAAATTACAAACATGCAATAATTGTTCATAATGAGTTAGCGTCGAAGATCTTATGTGATAAAAAAGATGAAAATGAAGTTAGTAGTATACCAGCGTTACTTTCTCTTTCCGCTTTACGTCAAATAAAATCTGAGGTCCGGAGAAGACAGTGCCTTGACCCAAATCCGATAATATCTTTAGTAGCTATGGCGAAAAGTACACATAAAAATATAATCCGATCCCTTAGTGTACACCCTGACTTCTTTGTTTATTATTGGAGCGAAGAACAAATTAATTATTATAACCAATATCTACGGAAATTCGAAAGAATTACTCTTACAATCGATGCTACCGGGTCATTTTTTGAAGTAATGCGCCTGCCCGATGGAACAAATATCACTAAGAGACTATTTCTGTATGCAAGTCTTATAACAGCAAATCTTAAATTAAAATCTGTGCCTATATTACAAATGGTCACCGATGCACACGGCAAGCAATCTATATTATATTGGCTAAATCAATGGAAAAGATTAATTCATAGATCACCTCACGAAATTATTTCCGACGATTCTTCTGCCTTGATTGCAGCTAGTACTGAGGCTTTTACGGTATTTAGCAGTGCAAAAGAATATGTAAAAAAATGTTTTCAATTTTAGAAGGACAGACTTCAGACATCCCCTCTACTTTTATCAGACTGGACACTAGTCATTTCACAAAAACTTTGCACAACCTAAAATGTTTTAATGATGTAGATCCACGCATAAAATATTTTTATGTTCACTGTATTATGTTTTTAAAAGAGTGTCAAGATTTTAAAACCACAAAAGAAGTCATCTTGGATATGCTTAAGGTTTGTCTTTGTCAATACGACGATGATTTAACTAGTACTGCAAGTTCCGATTGTCAAGCCGCCTTAAGAAGACTTATGGCACGATTGAAAAATATTGACTTAGATCACACGGCGGCACTCAGCTCTATGGATGACGACAAATTAACAGATAAAACTGAAGAATATGACTCTGCGTATATTGATTTTTTTGTTTGGTTGGACGACAAAGTAGCTCAGTTGCAAAAACAATCAATGGATATTAAAGAAACTAATAAAATTTTATATTTTTATCCACCATTTATATCTGAATTCAGAAGAATTCTTGGGAAACTTCCTTTATGGTCAAATCTGCTATGCCCGTTTTTTAACATTGATAATACTGCTCCATCATCGTCAGGAATAGAGAGCTATTTTAAAACTTTAAAACAATGTCTCTTCAAAACAAAATTACAAAAGTATCGAATCGATGAATTTTTAAAAATACATTCTAATTACTTGAATACGGAAATTGCACTTGCTAAAAATGATCTTGTTAATGATATACAGAATAAAGAAGCTAAACGCTCTCGAAAAAAAAAGCATTCACTTATAAAATCTCAAACGCAGGTGAAAAAAATAAAATTATCAAAGTCTTTGAAATCAAAGAAGATTAATCGGTCATTTGCCGCTGAATTAATATTTTCTGATCGTCCTTCCTTCATAGAAAATTGGAGGGGTGAAGCCGACACTAATGTAACATCAACTAAAATAAAAATAAAATTTGTAAAAAACGGCAATCTATGCGATTCTATACCCGTCGGAAAAAGTTCTATTAAAGTGGATTTGAAAAACACATGTTGCTTTGATTCAGTCATGCATTTCTTAAGTATGGCATATATTCAAAGTAGAAGTTTTCAAGAAACTTTAAACACATACTCTGATGATTTGATTCCTCAATATATCAAACTTTTATCAGATACAGTTGCTAATGACTATGATATATACAAAATGAGATCCGAAATCGGCGTGCTTTATTTTGATACAAGAAAAAGCTACTGTGAATTTGCTTGTAATGTGTCCTTCATTTTTGAACATATAGCTTTGAAGTATTGTTTTAGTGCAATTTTCAGTAAAAAGTGTACTAATGATTCATGCCAATTTAACCCAATATCTAGGCAGGTCGCATTTTTGCCTTTAAACCTGGATATGATTTCTGTTTTCGGAATCCAAAGTTTAGAAGATGCAATTTGTAATGCAGAAGAAAAAAACGTTTGTACATCATGTACCTACCAAACAGTATGCAAATATACTCTATCAAACACACTTTCGTTTGAATTAAATGTTTGTACGAAGTTCCGAGTAAACGAGGTGCCAGAATCTATAATGATTTCAAGTATATACATTAACCGATTCGTTGCGGATGGCACTACAGATTACATATGGCGCATGACACGAGTTTCGTGTCATTTTTAAATGTCTTATATCTCGCTCAACTGTTAGAAAACTTATTTCTGAATACTTCGAAAGCATAAAAAACTATTTAAGTACTATGGAAGACTTAGAAAATGCAGATGTGGAAGAAAATATGCGATGTAAGTACCTACATCATTAATAAAGAATTACTCAGTTCATTTTGGCGTGTAAATGTTTACTTCAGTGAAAGTTTTTTTTTTAGCGCTTATTGGTTCTGAATACCAAGATTCAGGGTCAGAATATTGTCCGTCAGAACACCACTCTTCATCTGATTTGGAAGATGTTTTGCAAGAGGGACTTGAAAGTTCAAGATTACAAGAAGACAGAATCGCAAGGAAACCAAAGAAGAGAATTAGAAAAACTGAGAATTGGGCCAGGAATGTGAAGAAATCAAAACGTAATAAAGGAGAGGAATATGTCAACTACAAAGGGGTAACTGTACCGGCTAAGACACCTAAGGTAGGATTGTGCTCATGTCCAAACAAATGTCACGTAAAAATAAATTGTGACCAACAAAGTAAGATATTCAAAGATTTCTATACTTTGGCGAATTTCGATTTGCAAACATCTTATTTGTTTTCGCTTATCAAAGTTGTTTCAAAGTCTCGTACCTACACTAGTAATGAAACCTCAAGAAGACAAATGACAAGACATTACTACTTGAGTGACTCTAAAGGAATAGAAGTTTTAGTATGCAAAAAGTTCTTTAAAGATACATTATGTGTCTCAGATGGTCGCATTAGTAGACTACTTAAAAACAAAAGTTCTGTGTCAACTCCAAGCTTATCGAAATGTATAAGAATGATGAAAATGTATGTATAATTTCATTTGATCTAATGAAGACCTTACCAACTCCTGTAATAAGTACAGGGCCCCAATTCTGCTAATTTAATTGAATATAAATTGAATCTTAATAGCAGTTTTAAACATGTTTTGGTATTCTGCTAATAATTTAGGACCAATGGTTTTCTATTGACGCTTCATTAAACTGCCACCGGAATATTTGCTATTCTACTCTTCAATCGTGTCGCAGTTGTGTGCAATATCGGTATTCTGCTCTTATTTGACGTTTGTTTGACATTTCAATTTTACAATTGAAGTACGATCGTGCAACAATACGTATTGTTACGATTTTACAAAGGGACATTGACTTAAAGACATCATTTTTCAAACATTTGATCGATTAAATGCTTATCTTTCTTACTTAAATAATTTTTGGAAAGAATTTAAGTACTTTTAGGTTTGTATGTACCTAATGAGTTAGGTACTTAACTCAAAAACTACTTTTTCAATTGTTTTTTACTAAGTAATATAATGTTCCATTGTTATTCATTGAGAAATTGTATTAGAAAAAAAAACAGGAATCCCTGACAACTACAACGGCATAACCTCTTGGGGTAGTGAAGGGAATACTCTCTTCCTGCCTTTGGAGAGAGCACAAAGAGTTCTACTAAATGTATTGTTATGAACTAACTTTACACAGACATAGGTACCTACCAGTCCTGACAACTTTACATCTTACAAAGCATTCAAATCTAACATTTGACAAGAGTACCTGTAATATATGTAAGTAACAGTTGTGCAGATAGGTTTGTAATGTACCTATTTACCCACCAAACTACACTATACTTAAACAATTTTTGAGTTGTCTCCTATATGAAATCTACATTATATTATTTACCACTTAAACAACCAACAGTGCAAGTGCAAAATAAAACTAAAAACATGGCTTCAAGAACAAAACTAAGTATAGTTACTCAGAAATCATCAATTATCATGTAGGTAGCTACTTTTTATCTATATATAAATTTATTGATATCATAATTTATTGATACCTACACCTATTTAATTTTGATTGCCCGCTCCACATTAATTTATTTTATTTCATCCGAATAAAGCCCACAATCCATACAATCATCTACACTTGACATTAACCTCACTTTCATACATATTCACAAGACGTGGCATAACACACTTATCTAGTGCTTTGATTAATTTACTTATAATAAACAAACTGGTCCACATATGATAGGCGCGCCTAGTTTGACGACTCAGTACCTAGTTACGTTCAAAACCTACTAATGTAATCTAGCACCTAAGTCTTTTACAGCTGCAGAGAGTTGTAGGGTCTATAGGTACCCCGACCAACCCATAACATAGGTTCATCCCTAACATGGGATTGGATGGGGAACGAACTGACCACCCCTGCAGATATTATGTCATAGTTTCATGAATATCAGTGCTATGAAGTGGTACTATATTTTACTTTTATATATTATGTATATTTTACTTGAATGTTTTAAGTCATTAAATGAACTATCTATCTAATTAAATAAATTACTCATGTGATGCCAGAACAGGCCACTAGTTATTAATATTTTAATTTTAGCCCTAAGGCCGCCCACTGCAGATATTATAACTTAATATAGGCACGTACTTAATAAATATTGTAACAAAAATAATAATCTCATAGTTTTCTACTTACCTATCTACATATTTTAATTATTGTAAGGTAATAAGTTGCAACCACATGAAAATTGAAAAAAATATTTATTTATAAAGTATACATTTACATTTTACTAGGTAGGTACTAATTAATAATAATTAACATTTCAATCAACAATAATGACATGGTATAGCAGTCTGTTATTCACACTCAAGAGTAGTAATGTAGACTTCCATGTTTTTTTCACTCGTACAAGCTTTGCAGAAAGGAATGTCTGTAACTTCTAGATGGTCGCTCTGATGTGTTTATTGAAGGGACCATGACAAGTTATAGCAGTGACTTTGTGATTGTACTGTAGTTGTAGTACTGATTTGGGCTTTGGTGATATGATAAAACACATCATTTGCAACAGAGGTCCTTTATCCTTGCTGTTACCCGGAGTATTCCAGTCTTCATCACCTGTAGAAACAAGAAAAAAATTATATTCTATAGGTAGGTAGGCGCATTATAATAAACTTTTCTTATAATTACTCAAAAATATGCAAGAGTTGTCAAGGTAGGTATAACAATAACAACACACACATGAATGGGTACCGTCTTAGTAACATTATAATATTATTATATCACTTAGTAGTGGTGAAAATATTGTGCATAGTTTTTGTAGTTTGTGGATTTCTTGTGCATGTACAATAAGGTCTCAGGACTATATTATGCAGTGAGTAGGTAATATAATATATCAACTTACTAATCAATGTTGCTTACCTCCATCTTCCCAGGGGGTATTATATAATACTCCATTTTTTCTACATTATATTCATCTTCTCATTAAAATAGTATTAAATAGGTATTCGTGTAGTAGTCTTGATACGAATACGTTACGATAGTGTTAAATGTTTGTGGTAAGCGTAGTGCACATACTTATTGGCTCTTATTCTATTGATTCTATGCCACGGGATCATACCAGACTCTGGTTGGCCAGCATATCTTCACAATGTCTCTCAGATTACTGTCTCTCGGGCCATACGGCAAGTTGCTGAGGCACTCAACCACCCTAACATTTTTAATAAGTACATATGTAAACAAACAAGTAAACAACACGGCTCACTCCACCTTGTTTTTTTTCTTTTTGATCTGACATTGACATGACAGTTACTTTTTTAATTATTGTCTTTGTCATAGACAATTGCGTAACACAGCCATGATGCGGCCACCGTATTTACAAAAGTCGTGTTTAAGTGACATAGCGCTTCATTGCGGACGATATAATTCATAATTAAATAAAAGAAAATAAATAAAACGTTTATTTTAAACAAAACTATAGTTCGTTTAATCATTCAGTCTTCTGGTAGATTTTGAATGGCAGCACTAATGAGTTAGTAGAATATAAAAGGCAACACATGTAACCATTCAAGTGACGAGAGAGTTTCAATTCCAATACGACCCCATTGAGCTTCCATACAAGTTTTTGCAGAATACCAAATTCGTTTCAATCGTTGTAGATTCGTAATTGAGTCTCAGCGTTAATATTATTAGCGGAATTGGGGCCCAGGCATATGCTATTACAAACGTCAACTCTGGACATACTGTCTTGGTATACATAATATGAAAACAAATGATGTGTATATGTTTATGTGGGATGAAAGCATAGCTTCTCGTGGCCCACAAAAAATAGGTTCTTGCATAGTGTATTTTCTTAAAAACATTGTAAAGTGTGAGCATTTGATTATGTACTCAGACCAATTTGGCGGCCAGAACCGCAACATTAAAATGGCTGTTTTATGCCAATACATTGTTTCCAATCCTGAGTTCACAACAAAGAAAATTGACCACAAATTTTTTGTAAGTGGACATTCGTACATGACTTGCGACCAAGATTTCGGTCTAGTAGAAAAACAAAACGTTTTTTTAAAAACATTTATGTTCCTCAAGATTGGCACCAAGTGATTTTGGCGGCCCGGAAAACAAGACCATTCATAATCATTAATATGACAAAAGATCATTTTTTTTCCACTCAGTCACTTGAAAGAAACATAACAAACAGAAAAGTTTCTGTAAGCAAGGGTAAAGTTGAGTGGCTAAAAATGCAATGGTTAATGTTTCATAAAATGCATCCATTCAAGTTTTTTTATAAGTACTCCAATAATATAGATGTTCTCTTTGAAGAGGTTGATTTGAAGAAACGCAATTCTGTTTTCATCCAGAACCTAAATATTTTATATCCTGATGGTCATGTCGTAAGTGATAAGAAAAAGAAAGATTTAATGGAATTATTACATTTTATACCACCTGTAAATCATTGTTTTTACAATGAGTTAAAGACATCAGCAGCTGAAATTGATATTATTTTCAATGATGAACCTATCGATGACTAGTATAAATTCCATTTTAGTACTGTTTAAATTAAAATGTCATTTTCTATTAATTAGAAAAATAAAAAGGTGATTTCATTTACATATTCGTTTTATTTTTGGCCTAACCTTCTGGATATTAGGGAAAATGTATAGTTACTTTAAATGCAAAGGTGGCCTATACCACAAAAAAATATTAATTTTTGATTATTTTCCAAAATAATCTTCTTTATCATAAATAATGTACCATAGTAACTAAATAAAACACACCTGGAAACTAAATTTAAATATAATACAATTACTATGTGAGTCGTATAGGATCAAAGGTGGCATTCTGTCATTTTTATCGTATTGGAGTTATTGATGTAGCCATATTAAAAAAGTAAAACTGTACACGTTAATTTGACATATAACAATCAAATGCAGCTGTTTTCGTTGTAAATTCAGTAAAAAAATGTGATTTGGTTTCAAAGGTGGCATTCTTAGGTTGGATGAGAAACAAACGCGGCAAATTTTGCGCTCGTCCAATCACAGGCGTTCATTTGTCTGATTTGCAAGATGGCGTCAAACCGGTTTTTCTAACGTTTTTTCTTAAAGATAAAGATAATTTATTTCGCAAATATGGGTGTACAGTATGATGTTACATGGTATAGGATATAAGTTCGACCATATTTTACCATTAGGCATGCGAAAGGTTACACAACCGTAAAAATAAAAAGTAATAATTAAGTCAGCTAGTACAAAGAAATTCAACAAATAACAAAAGCACAAAATAAGACAAAAATAAAAACAATTAGGTATAAACTACAAAAATGCACTATCTTTTTCATCAAAAAAGTCACATATATTATAATAAGCTTTATCTGCTAAAAAGTTTCGAAGCCTTTTTTTAAATGAAAATATATCGAGTTCCTTCCAACTTTTAGGTATTTTATTGAATATGTTGGGGGCCATGCAGAAGACACTTTTGCGCATTAATGTTGTTTTAGCAGTCTGTAGGCAAATCTTACTGTTGTCTCGTCTATTTCTTGGTATGACGTCAGTTAGACGCATAAATCGATTTGGATTCGATTTTACAAACTGCGCCACTTCCAAAATATATAAGCATGGTAGTGTCAGTATTTTGTACTGTCTAAAATATGGCAAACAGCTATCTGTGGATTTCAGTTTAAACATCGACCGTATAGATCTCTTTTGAGATTTAAAAGCTGTATCTTTCTCGACAGAGTTACCCCAAAAAATAAGTCCGTAACGTAGGTGAGATTCTACAGTGCCATAGTAAGCAGAAAGGAGTGCATCTGTATTAATTATTGAAGCTATAGTGCTAAGAGCGTATGCAGATTTGTGAATTGTTTTGCTCAGCATTTCAATTTGTGGCTTCCAGTTTAATCTTTTGTCTATTATAAGTCCGAGGAACTTTGTACTCTCAATTTCTTCTACAGTAACATTATTAGATTGTACGATAAGGCGACTTTTGTCCTGATTTCTTTGACTAAAATGAATTAATTTAGTTTTATTGACGTTAATTTTTAAGTTATTATAATCTAGCCATTTTGCCACTAAATTTAAAGAGTTATTAATGTCACATTCGTATGTATTTACATTATGACAGGGTATAGTTAAAGTGCTGTCATCTGCAAATAGTGTTACTGGGTAATTTACATGTTTTGGTAGATCATTTATATAAAGTATAAATAGAAGAGGCCCAAGTACACTTCCTTGTGGCACCCCATATTTAACTATACGTTCTGAGGATCGTGAAATCTCTTCACGTTTGGTTATTGTATTTATCTTATTAATTTCTGTTATTTGAGTTCTATTACTTAGGTATGATTCAATTAAATTAATAACGTTGCCTCTAATGCCGTAAGTTTCAAGCTTAGTTAAGAGAGTTTTATGATGTACGTAATCAAAGGCCTGAGTCATATCACAAAATATGCCACAGACTGGTATTCGCTTATCAACATTGCTAATGACCTTAAATAAAAAGTCGTAAATGGCTAAATTAATGGTTCTGTGTTGTCTAAACCCTTTTTGCTCTTCCGCCAAGATGTTATTTTTTTCAATGAATTTATATAATTCCTTATAAAAGTATTTTTCAAAGATTTTAGAAATAACCGGAATTAATGATATAGGCCTATAATATTTCATTTGTTCTCGATCTTCTTTCTTAAACAGTGGCTTTACTATAGATGATTTAAGAGCGTTAGGGTAAATGCCTGCACTAATGCTAAGGTTCATAATGTAGCTTAGGTGGCCACTGATTTCTATTGAGACATGTTTCAGTATTTTTGTACTGATACCATCGTATCCTACGCTACTAGTATTTTTTAGAGATAATATAATTTTGTAAATATCAAATGGGACACAAGGTGACATGAACATAGATTTGCTATTACTACTGATTATGCTACATGTATTTTTATTACTCGCATGTAGTTTCGGTTCAATTTTATCTACGAAATAATTGTTAAAAGTTTCAGCCATTTCCTTAGGATTAGATACGATTTGGTTTCTGACCTTAATTTTATTAATGTTGTGTCTAGGCACATTTTTTTTTTTTTTTTTTTTTTAAATTTTGCAAACAAATTGCACAAGGCGGACTTAATGCCTAAGGCATTTTCTGCCAGTCAACCTTTGGGGGATGCAGAGATAAGCATGGCAGGTGATAATAATAATAAAGAACATAAAAAGAAACTAAGGAATAAGATGCAACACAAAACATAATTACACATAACTAATAATTAATAAATATTAATATTAATGATTGATAAATAAATAAAAATATATATATATATACCTATAATATATACCAATAATATATATAACATATGATTACTAATACATACAAATAAAAAAAATATACGACTACATTAAGTTTTAGTTAACAAACGACTGCTGTAAAACTGACGCACTTTGGCTTTAAACGACACCCGGTTGTCAGTCATCCTGATTTCAAGAGGGAGCTCGTTCCACAGAAGAACTGATTGAATATTGAAGGAAGAATGAACAAGGCTGGAGTTATGAGTGGTACAGGCAAGGAGACGATTGTTAGAAGACCGTAAGTTTCGGCTATGGATGGAGCAACGGAATTGAAAGTTGGGTGTTAAATAGGAAGGAGCATTTGGAGAATGAAGAAGGGAAAAAAGTATAGTCAAGGCTCGCACGTTGCGACGCTGTCGAATAGGCAACCAGTTCAGCTGGGAACGAAAAGTTGATACATGATCGTACTTACGTAGATTAAAAATGAACCGAATGCAATTATTGAGAAGTCGGTCAAGTTTATTGAGTAAATCTGCATTCAGGTCGAGATAACACACATCACCATAGTCGATTATAGGGAAAATTAGTGTCTGCACAAGCATTGTCTTCGTCTGAATAGGGAGGAAATTCTTTAGGCGGTAGAGAGAGCGTAGGGATCCAACAACCTTCTGACTGACTTTAGCCACCTGGGATTGCCAATCAAGAGTGGAATCGATTAGTAACCCCAGATCTTTCACATGTGGGCTATACGGTATAATAGACCCGTCAAATATGACGGGAGGAAGTAATCTGACACATAAGCCAAACTTACGAGACCAATCCCTGATCGCTGCTAAATCGCCATTTATTTTGTCGATAGCTACATGCAGACTATCAACCCCGGCCTGATAATATAGCTGCAAGTCATCGGCGTAAAGATGATACGAACATTGAAGTTCATGACAGATAAGATTTATGAAAATAGAGAAAAGAAGAGGAGAAAGAATGCACATTATACTTTGTACGATTAATTATTCGCCATGTAGTTTTTGATTTATTTTTTGATGTTTTTATATTGTGGTCATTTTGCGCCCTTTGCGTTAAGTTAATAATTTTTTTATACAATGCAGAATAGTTTCTGAAATTTGCTTTGTTCGTTATAGTAGGCCTTAATCTAAAATGCCACAAAAGTTTTCTTTTCTTACGATTACATAACCGAACTCCTTTGGATATCCACTTTGTTGTTTTTATTACATTTGTCTTGATTATTTTAGTAGGAAAACATAGATCGTATATTAGTTTGAAAGTACTGAGAAATTCGCTGTAAGCTTCGTTCGGGTCATCTGTGTTGTATATTTCTGAGAAAGATAGCTGTTGTAGGTGGTTTTTAAACTTGTCCATGTTTTCCAGACTATAATCCCTTCCAGCTGAAAGCCAATAGTTAATGACACAACATTTTTGGACCGGGCATTGAAGCAGTTGTGCTGTGTGATCAGACATAGCGAACTCAAAAACGTCTGCCTTACAAGATTTACTGAAATTATGCGCAAAATTGTCAATGCACGTTTTACTGGCCATACGGGTGGGTTGTTTTAACGCCAGATTCAGATTATAGCTTAATAGTAAGTTTTCAAATGTATTTGTTACGCTATTATTTTTAAGCATATCTATATTGAAATCTCCAGCAATAATAATGTTCTTACGATATGTATGCGTTATTTCATGCAATAGAGAGTTAATTTTATCCATACAGTAATTGAGATTATTAACATTTGGTACCCTATATATACAAACAATAAGTATCTTATAACTAATTAATTCTACAGCACAACATTCAAAAATACCTGGTGTGGACAACTTTGCTATTTTAGGCAACTCTTTCCATTGTAGTT
This sequence comes from Trisateles emortualis, assembly GCA_947095525.1. Classification (NCBI taxonomy): domain Eukaryota; kingdom Metazoa; phylum Arthropoda; class Insecta; order Lepidoptera; family Erebidae; genus Trisateles; species Trisateles emortualis. The sequence goes on from OX352756.1 coordinate 2,073,235, forward strand.
CGTTTCTTACCAGAATACAGGCTCCACCCCTCTTTTTATCTTTTCTGCAGTAATATGCAGCTAAGCTGTAGTTAGGTATGTACAATTGATGCTGATAACCTTCCATGATAAAATGTTCAGTTATACACAAAATATCTACATTAATTTTTTTCTCCTTTAAATCAGCTAAACAAACGCTTAGATCATTTGACTTTCTTATTAAACCTGCAATGTTTTGGTGCAATATGTTGATATACTTATTCGAGAAAAAACAAATCGCTGGCGTCGGTTATAGTATTTGATGGAGATGGAGAATTCATACTAACTTCACTGTCAGTCATATAGTAAAGATCTGCATCGTAGTAGTAAACAAGTTCATTAATCATTAGTTTAAGATTATCAAATATACTCGACATACCGAGATTATTAATTGCTCCATTTTGTTTCCAAAACATTTTATAATCATATGAAAGATAAAAATTGGAATCGAACAGATATGCGTAGTTATGGGTACAACTGTCCAGATATAACAAACTATTAAATTGCTCTATTCTTGAATTATACAGAGTAAAATATTCATTTAGTTTAAAGGTAGGTGCGCATATAATAACATTTGTATGTTGGATTTTTGACAGAGTGTCACGCATATATATAATAAGGTCAACGTAGTTCTTCGTTTGTTTAAAATCCTCTTCACCGATGAAAAGGAGGCAATAATCATTAATCGTGTAGTTTTTCAGTGTTTGATCAATGTTCTTAATGAGCTTAGTGATTCCACAGTTAGGTGACAAGAAGTGGCATATTTGATAGTCCGTGAAAGTTTCTTCTGCAATTTTTAGCATTTTATTCCTTTTATTGCTGCTTAAGATACATATTTTGTTTTTTTCATTACTCTGATATTTTTCTTTAGATTGTTTCGAGTTCTGTGAAAATGACATGAAACTACGTTTACCTTTTTTTTCATGAATTGCCTTTCGTTTTTGCATTTTTTCGGGCAACTGTTTCAGTGTATTAGTAGCTAAGTCTGTTTGGTTAGTAGATTGTAGTGGCTCAACATTGTCTTCTTGAAATTCTCTTAATGGAATTGGTGATGTATCAGGGAGATCAACTTTGTGTAGTTTGGGTATAGAATCGCGCGGTGTACTCTTTGGTGTAATTGAACGCTCATACTCACTAATTTTATTTTTCAAAGTGGAGTTTTCTTCATTGAGGCTCGCTACTTGGGCGTTTGCAATCTCTAATTGATTTCTTAAGTCATTCATCTGCTGGCGTAAGTCCTCAAGTGAAAGTTTATCATTTACGGCAGTATTCGATAGGCTAGATCCAGAAAGATCGTTGAGTTCGTTAGTCGAGTCGAATAAATTATCGTCCGTTTCTGACATGTTACAAGGATTTTCTTCTGAGTTCCGTCTCTTGTTCAAGTCTTTTCTTGGTTTTCTCTCAGTAACATTACCAAATAAAGAAAGCATTTTTGTATAAACAAACTTGTATATAAGACGTGGCGTAAGCTAAAGATGTTGTAATTTGTATTATAAGCTCAATATGTTTTAGCTAGTTCCATTCACGTATGTGCTGCATGCGTGCGCGTGCGATGCGGTAGTGGGCGTGCTATGCGGGCGCGCTACCAAGTGACCGTTGCACAAAATGTTTGGAATATTATTGCTTATTACTCACGATTTTACTTGAGTCCAGTTGTCTTATATGTACCAGTAGATAGGTTGTTTAAGCAGCTTTACAATGATATATAGCACTTATAGAAATATCAACTTTTTACCACTTTTTTAACGTAATTTAACGGAGCAAATTTTTAACGGTGTTTACTGTTTGAGCTTCGGGGCTTCACCAAAAGTAACAATAAAACAACAAAAAGTTTACTATGTGGTGGATTTGAACGCACGACTTCGGCGCTAGAGTCCGTTGCTTATCCGCTTCGGCTATGAGCGCTTGACGTCAAGAGTCGAAATTTTAGTTCAATTCGTAGTATGTGCTCTCGATGGGCGGGGCGTCAGTGTCGAGTCAAGAAAGTGGGGGCGCAGCGGCGCGAGCGCTTAGACACACAGATCGACACAGGAACGCTGGTGTTTCCAACTACCACAACACAGAGTTTTTTCACTGTAGCCGTTATTTAAAATTTTATTTTTTAACTGCTTATAACTTTTAAGCCACTATATATTTTTTAGTTCTGTTTTCGGAATATTTGAGAACGTTAGTCACTGTTTATTTGTCCTAGTTGTTTGTTTACTTTTGTTAGCGCACTGATTTTTTTCGAGTCGAGCTCAATAACACACGTCTTTACTTCGCGACTCGCGACAAAGTTTTATGTGAATTATTTAAGTTTTAAGCCAAAAAGCAAAGGAATTTCATTGAAATCACGAAGATGGACATTAATCCAGTTATAGTAAATGACGGTTTCACTAGAAAACGACAGAGAGACCCAAAAAAATGGAAAGTAAATATTGCGAAGAGAAAGAGGTAATTTACTGCATCTAACAATGCTAATTTTATTTTAATTTAATTACTCCCTAATCCTAAATAATTAATATTAAAAATGCAAAAGTAAGTTTATTTGTTACATTTTCATGGCGAAACTACTAAACCGATGAATATGAAAGTAAGTGAGTGTTTGTTTTACCCAACTGCTCAAAAAAGTGTAATGCTTTCAAGGTTCATGTAATGCGAGTTCCTTTATTATAAATATCTTCTTCAAACTTCTAACAGGTTGGGATACATGTACAGAATGGTTACTTTGTACTTAACTATATTTAGTTTGTGTTGTGGCAGCGCAGCATGTGTTAATTTTTGTTATGTGCGAATGTATGAGCACCTGGGTGTATCTTTTTATTATAACCTTAAATTACTGTATTTATGCTTTGCATCCATAAACATTGCATGTTTTTCTACAGGTACGCATCAAAGTCACTTCCAAGCCGAATTTGTGCCCACGATACAAAATCATTTCAGTGTTCTAAATTAACAATGCCAGATTTGCTATTATTACACCCAACATTTTATGCTTATAAAACGAAAAGAGGTTAAGATACGCTTTTATTGAATTATTGTTCTATCAAACCTGTTCAACAAAGAAAAAACACAAAAGGAAAGAAACATACCACTATAAAATATGGGGTATATATAAAAAAACAAAAAGTACCTATTTGTCAAAAGTTATTTTTGAATATTTTTAATATAACAAAGCAAATGGCGCATCCACACATGCCCGGCGGCACGGCCGTGCATCTCAGCCGCGGCACGCGCGGCTTTTCGCGGCTTTTGGTTGCCGGCGGCAGTTTGCTTGCGGCTTCGATACGGAGTGGTAGTGTTGTCGTATAATTTCATAGAAGTAAATAACGAAATGACAGAATTTAACTGGGATGATAGTGCAGTACTTTTATTAATAGAAAAGTATCAAGAAAATGAACCATTGTGGAACCGAAAGAAATAGAAATGATTCTATTAGGGCTATTGCTTCTGTGTTCAACATAGCATCATCAGAAATTGAGAGAAAACTGAATAATTTATCCAGCCATTATTTTCGAGAAAAACGCAAATATGAAGAATCTAAAAGGAGTGGATCTGGACGGGAAGATGTTCAATTGCCGAAATGGTTTGCTTATAAGGCGTTATCATTTCTTAGTGACAAGAATGCACCGGTACCGACTCTGAACAGCTACGCACCTATTGTAAGCCAGTACTGTAGCGCCCTCGCCGTCGTCAGCAACTTCTCCTCCAATCAGGTTCAATGGACGTAGACCTCAGTTGGTTGAAGCTAGGGTTTATAATACGGCGACTACTTGTTTACTTCGAGTAAATGAATAACACTTTGATAAGTAATAATGACTTATTTATTTCATATTCTTGTTTTAACTCTATCACACAACTTGGCTTCAACGAAGCCCGAACCTGTCTGCCTTTTTACAATCTTCAAGACATTCACCTTTTTTCCAAACTCTCTGAATTCAAATATATATTTAACATTTACTTTTATAACGCGCTAGAGGTTTTACTATTGGTATGCGGCCAGCTAGTGACCACCAATAAACCTCTACACCCCCCCGGTACCACAAAGGCGACAGGTACGTTAACACTGTTCTCATACCTATTCTAAAGCTAAAGTGTGGGGGCACGAACCGGTCTTCTAATAAAACTAATCCCGAATCGAGGTGTCTGATCTACCAGATCTTCAGGCTATTTTCAAATAAGGGATCTGATATTACAAACTTCTTGACTCGGAATCCCCCCTGTCCAAAACCCCACGAAAAACCGAGGGGCGGTCCCATACATTACATCCCTACTCGACATAAAAAAAACAGACAATAATAGAAAACTAAACGAATCCATTTCATTATATGTTTGATGCAATTCAGAAATAACGTGTCTAAACTTCAAAGAAAAGAGACTTTACGCCCACATTTCTAGGATTTTTATACACTACTTCCAACTTACGGTCATCCACATACCGGAATGTACTCTTTGAACATATGTTCAATGCGTCTTCCACTTCAGGGTTTATAATACGGCGACTACTTGTTTACTTCGAGCAAATAAATAACACTTTGATAAGTAAAATGACTTATTTATTTCATATTCTTGTTTTAACTCTATCACACAACTTGGCTTCAACGAAGCCCGAACCTGTCTGCCTTTTTACAATCTTCAAGACATTCACCTTTTTTCCAAACTCTCTGAATTCAAATATATATTTAACATTTACTTTTATAACGCGCTAGAGGTTTTACTATTGGTATGCGGCCAGCTAGTGACCACCAATAAACCTCTACAATACCCATCAAATTTTTATAATCAAGTAGACTAGTTGGTCGCCTATTGATCAGAATTCGACCATAATTAATTTAAAATACATATTTCATTAAGTAATATTTTCGTAAATAGGGGTACAAAGATTTTTTCTCGCGTATTAATATTAGATACCTACTACCTACAACCCGGTAACAATATATAATACCACGGAGAGCGGACGAGCATACTCTCGTATTTGAACCTTATGCAGTCGGCAAAACGCTCATCGAAAGCGAAGTATTCGGGAATAAGCGCTCATCAAGAGTGTAGGTATAGGCGTCATCAATGGTGACTGTATACATGTAATGTTTATAAGCTTGGTTTTTAGGGTTCCGTACCCAAAGGGTAAAACGGGACCCTATTACTAAGCCTCCACTGTCTGTCTGTCCGTCTGTCTGTCTCCAGGCTGTATCTCATAAACCGTGATAGCTAGAAAGCTGAAATTTTCACAAATGATGTATTTCCGTTGCCGCTATAACAACAAATACTAAAAATAAAAATGACAAAATATTAAGGGGGTCCCCATACAATAAACGTGTGAAATCGCAAATTATAACTTTGTTATTTTATTATTATATATTTGTATGAAAAACAAAGTTATTTTTTGTTGCCGAAAAATGTTTGTATTTTGGCTAGTTGTAGGTAATAGATACATTCATTTTTCATAGATAATGGTACGGAACCCTTCGTGGGCGAGTCCAACTCGCACTTGGCTGGTTTTTATTAAATATTTACATACTGATTGGATATTTCAAAACATAATGTTAAAGCTTGTTTGCAATTATTTATAAGATTTCCTTTTTATTTTCAGTCTTCTCAAGTTAATATCACTCCCCAGACTACGCTACCTTCGACAAGGAGGTCAAGAAAGCGAAACATAGAGGGAGATCTTGAAGTTGATGAAGCTTTGCAATTACTGAGGGAGATTACATCTAATGCAAGGCAACGCGATGATGCTGCTATATTTGCAGACTATATAAGTAGCAAGTTGAGGAAGATGGATCATTACACGATGTGTACAGTACAACATCAAATCCAGAATATTGTCTATGAAGCAGAAATGAGAATGGGTCCGATGAATTTTGATACCAATAATACTACTCAGCCTCTTCGTTATCAAAATGTTCGTCCAGGATACTTCACAGGCCAACCTACAACGTCAACAATGTCACCATCGCCCTCAACTTCGCGCTCTTACTCTGTTCAATCAGACTATGAAATGCAAAATAGCCCAGATGTCAACACAAGTGACAGTCTGTTACAAGTCTTGGAAAATAATTTAACCGAAAATAGTGTTATAGAAGTGTTAAGAAATGTTTCTGATTCCTAAATAAAACAATTATTTGAATAATCATATTTTATTTCTTTAAAACATTATAATTGATATTGCCAAGGAAGCTGACCCTGTTCCGATAGAAAATAACATTTTAGCTCATTTCTAATTACACTTGGTTCTACATTTAGAGCGATCTGCGGAATATTTTGTTGCTCTTCGTTCAAAACTCCATCAGTAGTTCTTTCATTTCTCTTCATAAAATTATGCAGATGCACACAAGCCATCACGTCAAGTTTTGCTTTCTCATTTTGTAAGCCAATGCGTGAATGTAAAATTCTGAATTTATTAGATAAAATGCCAAACGCGTCTTCTACAACCATGCGCCCGCGACTAATTCTATAATTTAAAACCCTCTCAGGTGATCCTTTTGCATGATATCCAGAAAATGGTTTTATTTCTGTGAGATGGGGAAAGCATCATCACCGATGAAATAAAAAGGTACAGGTGTATTTCTCCCTTTTAATGGAATCGCTTGTAGCAGACTTAAAGTTCCATCTCGTATCATATCAAATAAAGTTGAATTGCGTAGAACTCCACCATCAGATATTCTGCCCTGACATCCAATGTCCACGTATAAAAAGTTATAATTGGCATCGATTAAAGCTAGCAAAACAATACTGAAATATGACTTATAATTAAAAAACTCAGAACCGCTATTAATTGGACATGAAATACGTATATGTTTCCCATCGAGGGCACCTACGCAATTAGGTACATTCCATTTCTGCATGAAACTCCGAGCCACTGATAGCCATTCTTCCTGTGTATTTGGAATCTGTAAAATAAAATTGTTTGTGATATTTGTGTGTGTAGTTCTAGTTATATGTATGTAAAATGTGTGTGAAGTTCCAGGTACAGTATAAAATCATAGATATTATAATTCGACTAGGAATAGATATGTTACTTAGGAAGGTTCAGTTTCTAACTACCTAATGTGTTACGGATATTTGTACTTACCCTTAAATAATTGGATAATGTAGATACCAACGCTTGACAAACATCTGGAATTATTAAAGAAATAACTTGTGGAGACACTTTAAACAGCGTACCGAGTGAAAAATAAGAGTCTCCTGTAGCCAGGTATCTCAAAGTAATTGCTAGTCGATCGGAAGCTGACACAGCATTTTAAATTCAGTAATATTTCAAATTCTTCACTAGAGATCCTTAGAAAAGTGTTAAATTTCGAACGAATATTTCTTCGGTTTATGTCATCCTTTCTAAAATCTTCAAGTATCAGGGACACATTAGGCCTATTTCGTAGACTTGGTCTGACCCAATATCTTCGTTTGATTTTGCGGTTCTTTTTACGAATAATAACATACAACACTACACTTGCGATACACGCAAATATATCATAGTCCAACATCTTTCAATCCTACGTACACGACTAACTTCGACGAAAGTCACAACACTACTGCGAAAATTGCAACCGCATCTGCAGGCCGCCGGCAACCGCCGGTAAAGCCGGCGGCCTGCATTCAGCGGCAAGGCGGTCTGAAACCCGGCGGCATGTGTGGATGCGCCATATCGGATAGCATCGCAAATTTATACAAGAAGTTTCAAGCTGAACATTTTAAAATAAGCTACACAACGTTTTGTCGTCTACGTCCTTTCTGGGTCATAACACCAAATGTAAACGAACGTGACACGTGCCTGTGCATAAAGCACGCGAACATCGATCTGAAACTGTCAGCATTGCACAGGCGAAGAATTTTGACTTACAATAGTCACACTGCACTGCTTCAAAAGACATGTTGTAATCGCTATGACGAGCTATGTTTGTCACGAACCTGCCAACGCTGTATTGACAAGAATCCTGACTACAGGGAGTTTGATGACAGCAAGCCTATTGAATTTAAAAAATGGATATCCGAGAAACAAACTTACAACGACCCCAAGACCAAGAATGCTCGAACAGTTACCAAATACCTAAAGAAAACCTTCACGGTTCGCACTCGAGAACTAATAGAAGAGCTGCACGAGGATTTGGAAGCTTATTATCAACACGAGAGAAACATTACCCATCAATACAATGCTATCAAGAAATACAAACAAAACCTTACCGACGAAGACGCTATCATACATATGGATTTTTCAGAAAATTATTGTTCCAAATACGGTCAAGAAATACAAGCATTTCATTTTGGAGGGCCGAGACTTCAGCTAAGTCTTCATACTGTGGTAGTGTATACCAAAAACTCTATCAAGTCTTATTGTACCGTTTCCAAAAATCTCACACATTCACCAGCTGCTATATGGGCACATTTGCGGCCAATCTTTAAAACTCTCCCACCTAACATAAAGAGCATCCACTTCGTCAGCGATGGACCCGTAACTCAATACAGAAACAAAACGATGTTTTATATCCTGGCATTAAGGCTTCAACAAGAGGTTTTAAATGTGAAGAAGTTTACCTGGAACTATTCAGAGAGTGGCCATGGCAAAGGAGCCCCTGATGGCATTGGAGCGACCTGCAAGAGAACCGCTGATGCCGTCGTCGCTACAGGAGGTGATATTGATAGCTTGGAATCATTTGTAGAGGCCATTCAACGAAGATGTTCCGCAATTACATGGTTCACAATCGACGATAAAGCCATCCAAGAATTGACAGATGACCTTCAAAATGAAATAGTTAATTTAAAAAGCTTTAATGGCACTCTAAAAATACATCAAGTAAAGGCTGAAATATTAAGAAGTCCTCTGGAATCAGCTCCAAGTGCCGCTAAACTCATTATGAAAAGTTTAAGTTGCGCTTGTGAAGGGAGTGCCAGCATTTCAATTTAGGAGTGTTAGAGTACAAAAATAAGACAAGACTTCACGTAGATGATATTTACACAGACTCTGAAAGTGGATGCATGGACAACTCACAGGATTCCACAATGGAGACCGACGACGACGCTAAACCGGTGATTACGTCTTGGTTAAATTTCTAGTAAGAAACACTGAATATTGTTATGCTGCAGTAATCAATAAGATAGACACGGAAGAAGGCGAACTAACAGTAACCTTCTTATGCGGGTTGCAGACCAAGAGCTAAGCTAAGTTAGTTTAGCTTAGCTCGCATAGCTGACGCAGTTTTCCATACTTGTGTGCAGACCGCAAGCTATGTGAACTAAGCTATGTGAGCTAACTAAAATATGCGAAGCTATGTTAGTTGTGTATGCCGATGCGCAGCTACGCGAGCTAAGCTATGTCCCTCCCGCCTTCCCCGCACGCCCTTCGCACATCCTTCGCCAGTGCTGTCCAGTGTCCTTTGTCGTACGCACGGTCGTTTCGTAGCGAATATGGAGCAATTTATCGAAGTTGTTAAACAATTTCCTGTGTTATGGAACACACAGTTAAAGGACTATCACAATTTAATTAAAAAGGATGTTGTATGGAAACAAATAGTGGAGGAAATAAGTAATCCAGACATACCAGACGGTGAGTTTAATTATTTTTTATTTCAAGTTTAATCTAATTTACATTATTAAAATAATTACAAAATAACTCTCTGACACGAAATGCTTCTCTAGTTGCTCGTAAGTTGTCGTATTGTACCGATCTTAAAGTTTGCTGTTCTTCAATATTGACGGTATTGGCGTTACTAGTTGTCGTTCTTGAAGACATTTAATAATTGTGCAAGACACAGGTAGTCTTTGTAATGACGTCCACTAGTTCCAATTGACATTCAAATGGTCGACGAAACACACGAAATCGCGCTGTTAATATGCCGAACGCATTTTCAACTACATTTCGTGCTCTACTGAGACGATAGTTAAAGGTGTTTTTTGCTCTGTTATCTAAACATGTACTCCGTGGCCTCATAAAGTGTTTTTGTAATGGGAATGCTTGATCACCTATAAACACAAAAGGTGTTGGATCGCCATCAGGCGTTAAAGGTTTATGATTGGGCAAGTTTAATTGCCCGTTTTGTAATTTGTGGCCAAATGCACTATCTGCAAAAATACCTCCGTCGCTAAATCGGCCCATTGAACCAACGTCTATTATAATAAATCTTTTGTGTGCATCAACAACTGCGAGAAGGACGACAGAATAAAATTTTTTATAATTAAAATAATTAGAACCCGACTGAGGAGGGCATTTTATTAAGATATGCTTCCCATCCACGGCACCAAGGCAGTTAGGGAATTGCCATTTATTATTAAAGTCTTCTGCAATTACTTCCCATTCACTTTCTGTCGGTAACTTCATATATTGGTTGCAAATGAATCCAAAGTGCATTGCACACATCTTTAACAATCAAAGAAACTGTATTATTACCCACTCTGTAATTGTATCCAATTGTTCTAAAGGAGTCGCCAGTAGCTAAAAACCTGAAACACATAAATATTTATTACTAAGTTTGACTTGGTGTTTGTTACAGTGAAAACTGCGAAGAATGAGTGGAAAAAATTACGAGATAGTCATCGAGAGTCACTCAAAAGGATGAAAGCCAGTACAAGTGGTCAGGCTGCTTCTCCGGCAAATAACTGGAAATATGCCGAGTTACTCGAATTTCTTTTACCCCACATGAAAAACCGTAAGAGAACTGGTAACGTATCAATTAATGATAAAAATACTTTGGCCAGTACATCAACTCAAAGTCAAAATACTTTGCCCGGTACTTCGATCGAAAGTCAAAATACTTTGCCCAGTACATCAACCGAAAGTCAAAGTACTAAGATTTTCGAAGAAATTCCGAATAATGATGATGAAAATACTTCCGAACCACCAAGGAAAAAAAAAAGAAAAGTTGCCGATGACGCATCATTAAACGACTTACTTCAGAAAGTCGATAACGATTTTATGAAGCGATATGAGCAAAGAGAGCAACGGAAGGCTGAGGAAGCAAAAGAGGCGGAGAAACACAGACATCCGTTAAATTTATTTTTTGACAGTATGTGCGAGTCAACTAAAAAGCTTCCCGATTGGATACAAAGAGATGTAAAAAAAAAGCTTTTTCAAATTGTAAACCAAGCAGAGGAAAATTATGAAAGTTATTTGTCTAGGCAGACTTATCAATAAGGGTACTCATCATCATCCACATTTTCGACGCCAACTCAAAACGATAACTTAGATAATTTGTAACCTTTTGGCATTTACCAATAACAAATATAAATAAATGTTTTTTTTAATTTTTTTTTTTTTTTTTGATTAAATTAGTTTTGCTTACCTTAAACAAATAGCTAATCTTTCTTCTGGGGTTATAGCCTTCCGATAGTTATTAGTTATCTCCGATAATCAATGATAACAAATCATAAAACTGAACTCTTGTAACACGATAATATAACTGAAAATGTTCATCATCTAATTCGTAAAATAAAGTTCTAAACTCTCCACTTGCGTGCCGAGATTCAATGTGTTGACATATCCAAGGTCTAGAATGTCGTTTTCTTATATAATAATAATAAGCCAGTATTAATCTTCTTTTTCTATGTGTAACGTATTCATCATCGGAACTTTCTTCATCGATTATATTCATAGCAAGCGCCTGACGTCCGTCTAATTGAACTCCGCAACACTAACTGAGCTTTGGCTTAGCTCTTTGTGTGCACGCCATTTATTTCTATCTTAGCTTAGTTTGGCTTAGCCTAGCTTCCCTAGCTTAGCTTTGGAATAGCTTAGTTTTCGGTCTGCAACCGGCTTTAAAAATTTGTGATGACAAAGGACACACATTTAGAGTCGATGAAAATGATGTTTCTGATGTGTCCTTTGACCAAGTATTAAAGAAGTTGCCAAACCCAGATATTGCCCTAAAAGGGAAACGAATATTTTATTATTTTAATATACCTGTACCTGTTTTTGAGAAATAAGTCTGCATTGATAAGTAACCAAGGCTGATTCTTAGTACCTAAGCTTAATTTTGATTATATATATATATTATTTTAATTCTTTATTTAGAGAGCTAAGCTCGCAATTTGTTCTTGATAAATTTATATTTTAATTCTGTATGTGATACTGTATTCAATAAAGAAGAGAATTTATTTGATTACATTTAATAATTAATATTGTGTTTTTCTTTATATAAACATTGACATAAACTGTTCTCTGGGTGGAAAAAACAGTCCTCTGGGTGGCAAAACAGTCCTCTGCCGCATTTTTTTACAAAATTGCCTATAATTCGAAAAATAAGGGAAAATTACAATGGTTTCTTGTTTATATGTATTTATATTATAACTATCTATCGACTTAACATATTATATTTTTAATTTTCTAGAAAAATAGGGTTGGGACAACTGTCACTAGACAAGTTTCCAGTTAGTAGAGAAAGGCCCAGTTACTTTAAATGCAAAGGTGGCCTATACCACAAAAAAATATTAATTTTTGATTATTTTCCAAAATAATCTTCTTTATCATAAATAATGTACCATAGTAACTAAATAAAACACACCTGGAAACTAAATTTAAATATAATACAATTACTATGTATTCAATTTAAATTCATGAAAATTCAAACCTCATTATCTCCATACTAACTATGCTGAGCTTAGGCCAGATATATATTTATATGATACGTGGGTGAAGAATGGACCCGTAAACGCAAGATATAACCGAACATCCTCAGGGTGGTTTGATGCAGAAACGTTTAAAGACTGGGTCAAGGTAGTGGTCATTCCATTTTTTAAAAATAAGCAAGGGAAAAAAGTCTTGATAGGCGATAACCTATCGTCTCACTTATCTATAGAACTAATAGATATGTGTAAGAATTTTGACATTCATTTCGTCTTTTTACCGGCAAATTCAACACATCTCACGCAACCGCTGGATGTGGCGTTTTTCCGCCCGATGAAAGTAGCCTGGCGTCAAATTCTACATAAATGGAAGAAAACAGACGGCCGTTCACTATCATGTATACCAAAAGGTTGCTTCCCAAGGATGTTAAAGTTGCTCATGGATCAAATTAATATAAATTCGGAAAATAATATTCGGGCAGGATTTCGTAAAACTGGTAAGCATTATGAATACAGATAATTCATTTTACTTAAAGTATCTTGAAATAAATAATAATTATATGAATTTTCTTTTATTAGGTATCAGTCCATTAAATCCTAATGAAGTGTTGGCTAGATTACCGGAAGAGATGCAGAATGATGAAGAGGTTAAAGAAGCTATAGACAAGTCAGTTTTAAATTTACTAAAAGAAATGCGATACGGAAGTATAAATATTAAAGAACCAAAGAATAAAAAAAAAACCGATGTTATTTCAGGTAAATAATTAATTATTGATAAATCGCCATTATACACATACACGCAATCACTCACATGCATTCATACCTACTTACAGATAGTAGGTTACTCACAAAACAGTCTCAAATTTCATTCACATACACACAAAGAACTACATTTTATGTCCATTCAATAATATTTTTTACATATTTGAATTTCAGGTCGAAGTGTTTCACACGAGGACATAGAAAGTTACGCTGATACAGATACTGAACCTGAAATAAAAAGGAAACGAATCCAAAAAACAAATAACACAAAAAGTGCTAAAGGTAAAGGTGTAGGAAAAAAAAACAAAAAAATATGTGATGAAAAAGAAAATAAATCGCCAATAGCACATTGTTCAAGGGCACTCGAAACAATCATAACTGAAACCAACAATTTGCCCGCATCTGATAATAATCAAGAACAGCTTAATGATTGGCGTGATATAGAAATTGAAAAAATACCCGTTGTGCTAACAGAAGATTTACAATTGTATGAAGAAATAGTAATACCATGGTGCGAAACTACAAATTTGAAAGAAACAAATGTGACAGAAGAAGCAAATCTGATAGAAATTGAAAATGAACACGCCAGTACTAGCACTACAAATAAACCGAACATTATTATTAATAGTAATACAAAAGTACCTTCAGATCAATTAAAAAAACTTTTTCCGAAAAAAACGACGAAGCAAACTTTGATACCAGTAGCCATAAACCAAAAAATAACTGTAGCTAAGAAAAAGAATTACTATTTTCACAGTGATGAAATCTTGAAGATTCTTGAGAGTGAGTGAGTTGAGCTATGACTTGTAATTGTTTATCGTATTACTTGTGTTGATTATTGGAAAAATACTTACCTATATATCCATACGATACCGTCCGTAGATATTAATACGATTAATATTTACGGACCTAATACTGTCTATTTTTTATATTTTCTAATTTTGCCTGACAGAAATTTTAATTAAGTTTAATTTGAGAGGACTTTATTTTATGTTAATTTGGAAGTAAGATTTATTTTCTGTTTTGTTTATGTATATTTAAGTAAATTAATAAACAAAATGTTGATCTCATTAATGGATTTTTATTTTTCACTACATTTCAAATTTATGATAGTTATCATATATAATATATTAGGAGACTGACACTAAAAAATGGTAAGTAGGTATATGTCAAGTACGTAACCTAAAACGACTACCTACCAGGTAGATAGGTGGAATTTTTCCTTACAGATACACTTTCCTCGTAGATACACTATTTCAAAATGCCCGCCTTTGTTCCTCTGAGATACACTTTTTAAAATCCTGAATAGTTGTTCCTTTAAGATACACTTTTCGATATATTCGTGCACAAAATAGATTAATTACCGTAAAGAAAAAAAAAAATTTTTTTTTTAAATTTAATAATGTATTTTTCCTGTAATCCTTACTAATATTGTAAATGCGAAAGTAACTCTGTCTGTCTGTCTCGCTTTCCCGCTTAAACCTCTCAACCGATTTTGATGAAATTTGGCACAGATAAAATCTTTAGACCCTGAGAAAGAACATAGGCTATATTTTATCCCGATATTCCACGGGAACGGGAACCACGCAGGTGAAACCGCGGGCGGCAGCTAGTATTTCAATAATTTCTCATCACAAACCTCGGAGATAAGGGGGGAGCATGGTATTATTTTTTGGATATTATTAATCCTAACTCAAAAAGTGAGAGGCGTAAAAACAAATAAAAATATGTGTTGGAATGAGGAAACAAAGCCCTTTCCTATGATACCCCACTTGACCTAATAGTCTCAATTTAAATTTAAACCCCCTAATGTCAGTATCTAATATATTTATTAGCAAATCATTGTATAATTATCGTCGTAGGCATCGTCATAGTCATAATCGAAGTCGATCAAGTCTAAAGTCACAGTCGTTACAGTCTTATAAGTACTACATTACTTGACTAGCTTCCGCCTGCGGTTTCACCCGCGTAGTTCCCGTTCCCGTGGGAATACCGTGATAAAATATAGCCTATGTGTTATTCTGATGTATAAACTATATTACTGCAAAGTTTCATCTAAATCCGTTCAGTAGTTTTTGCGTGAAAGAGTAACAAACATACATTTTCACAAACATTTACATTTATAATATTAATAGGATAGGATATATAGATATTTATATAATACCTCTATAGTGATTGTTGTCATAGTCAAAGAGGATAATTATAAATCAAGTCAATAATAATTGAACTTGTCACATTATTCTCGGGTTTGTGCAGTATAAAAAAATATTGAAAATGAACAATTCTGGGTGTTCGGGAAGTGCTACTGCTCCAGAGCTTGATTTTGTGCTTACTAAAAAAGGAAAGCAAGCTATCATACGAGCGGGACATCGTTATATATTTAAAAAAAAAAACAAAACTAATTCTAGCTTGTGGCGTTGCGAAAACAAGGAGTGCAACGCCACGATCACTTTAAATGACGATCAAAAGACTATAATAAGAGAGAAGCCGCATAGCTGTAAACCAGATTTTCATAAAATGAAGATAGAATTAGCTCTTCATAATTGTAAGCAACAAGTCTGCCAGAACTTCACCCCCATTCCCTCGTTATATGAAGAATGCATGTTGAAATTTAAAGACAATGAAGAATTTTTGGACGTTATTCCAGATTTCCGAAATGTTAAGACAGGTCTTTATAATGCTAGGCTTAGATTTTTAAATACGAAAAAAACTGTTTATAAGAAATTGAGAGATGTTATAATTCCACAAAAGTTGGCTGAAAATTTTCTTCTATTTGAAGATGGCATAGATAACAAAATTATAGTTTTTATGAGTCTAGAATCAAGGGCAAATATATCGACGATCAAACATGTGTTAGTGGACGGAACTTTTAAGAGTATAGCCAAACCTTTTTACCAACTTTTTACAGTTCACGGTGTTATAAAAAGTAGCGAACACGAAACTGTTATTGTGCCAATAATATTTGCTTTCTTACCGAACAAAGAAGAAACAACATATATAAGACTATTTTCAATAATTAAGCAATATTTGCCTTTATTTAAGCCTGAAATATTACAAAGTGATTATGAAAAGAGTATAATGAATGCCGCAAAAGTTGTTTTCCCTGGAATCGATGTAAGGGGCTGTCTATTTCATTATACCCACGCATTGTGGAAAAAGGCAAAAAGCTTAGGAATTAATACTAAAGCACAAAAAAAGGTAGTTGCATTATATGCTTCAATACCTTTTTTGCCATTAAAGTATTTCCCCGAGGCATTAATGACAATAGAAACAATTTCGATCAATGACAAGTTGATCGAAATGTTTCATGACTATTTCGTCAAAGAGTGGATGAGGCCAAACATAATGCCTAGCATATGTTTTTATGGGCACAGTCACCGTACGACCAACTCTGTCGAAGGGTGGCATAATCGTTTAAATAAAAAAGTCGCAGTAAAACATCCAAATTTATATCTGTTAATTCAAATTTAAAAAAAAGAAAGCATGACTCTACAGTTTCGTATTATGCAAGCACAGGTGCATATCGAACGTCGCACAAGCAAGCAACTTGACATTAATGTTGATATACATGTCAACAAAATCGTCAAAGATTTAATCAACGATAAAATAGATATGGAGCAATGCCTTAGACGGCTTTCATTCATTAGATTTAAAACTAAATCAAATATGTAAATGATGATGCGTTTATTTTTTGCTCCGTGAACGATGTTAGGTACCTTAGAAGTTAAGTTAATATTATATTAATCCTTGAAAATAAGTGTATCTACAAAGAATTTTTTTTTTAAAAGTGTATCTACAAGGAATAATTATAATAATAAATATATATATAAATAATAAATTTTAATTTAAAATGTATGTTTATACATTAACACTTTTTTGTTCTCTTGTACTATACCAAAGTGAATCTCAGAGGAACAAAGGCAGGCATTTTTAAATAGTGTACCTACGAGGAAAGTGTATCTGTAAGGAAAAATTCAAATTTTAGAGACACATTTTAAAAAGGAGGTTTCGGCTAATACCACCGAAATATGTTGTAATTGCAGTGTGACATACATCTTCGAACACATTTTAATTGATTTTACCTATAGTACAGATATCAAAGAAACTTGTACAAACGCATCCTGTGCAGTGAAAAGCGGCAGAGAAAAGTTGCTTTTCTTCCGCTTGATACCAGTAAAAGCAAAGATATTAGTCGATTACAAGATTCAGCTCAATCTACGTTATGTGATGACACCACCATGGTTGTATGTCGTCGCAATGGCTGCACAGGAGTTAGAACGTTCCTGTATACATTACACAATATGATATATTTTGAATTGAATCAAACTGACAAGATTTCTTTAGAAGATATACCCCTCAGTTTAACACTTAATTGTAACACCTATAGCTTAATAGGAATTATTGAGTACGTATCGCCCGGCCAAAATCCTAGTCTTGATAGCATTGGTCACTACAAAGCACATTGCTTTAGACAGAACAAGTGGACTTGATGATTTGAATACCAGAAAGTTTAAAAGCAGTAAATACATAATTGGACCGATTTAAGCAAAAATGATCCAACCCACAACCTTGACAATTTCGAGATTTTGTGACCTATGCTATGCAAATAAGGTATATTTTAACATATCAAAGACTCGTCATTCTATCTTAGGGTCCCCGCACACGGGCCACCGACCACAACCACAAAACGCCGCCATACATTTTATATGGACTCGCCGCACACGGTTGGCGCCGGTGGCGGCCACACGCTTCAAATCGTCGCAGCTTGCATCTTGTGGCTCGCACCGGCCACTAAACGCCGACACAAAAAGCCGCCACACGCCACTCGCGCGATTCCGCGCCCCTCTCTCCCTTGCCTCAGTTAACCTGTGTAAGTCGACGGTAACGCACGCACGTAGTCTGTAGTTCATATAGGTAGATAAATATGGATATAGAATTATTTATATCAGAGATACAATCCCGTCCTGCGATTTGGGATTCAAAAAGTGATAGTTATAGTAATAGAGGAGAAAAAGTGAAGGCCTGGGAAGAAATCTGCGAATTGTTTGTGGGAGATTTTTCGAATAAAACTGCCAAAGAAAAGAACATTGAAGGTAAGTTTAATAAAATAATATAAAACCATATAATTATATTCTATTTTCTTGCCACGGTATTGCTCCTTCATTCATAAAATAATCTTTTAACGTATCTCTTGCCGTAGACGCTCGTGTTACTGGCCAGCCTGTATTTTGTATATTTTCGAATCCCACTATTTTCAAAGTATGCCGAAAATTGAAGCCATCCCTTTTGCGAATAAAGTTGTGCAAAATGCAACAAGCTTTCACAATGTCTTCTGAGAAATGAACAGAAGTGTTTAATGGGCGATGTAATATTCTCCATTTGTTTGCTAGTACGCCGAAGGTACACTCAATGCAACGTCTGGCACGGCTTAACCTATAATTGAAAACTTTTTTGTCTAAGTCCAAATATTTTCCAGCATATGGCCTCATCATATTTTCACTGAGGCCAAATGCTTCATCACCAACAAATGTGTAGTTCAATGGTTGTCGATTACCGACCTGTCGTGGTGAGGGGATATTTAATGTCTTTCTGTGTATTTTGTTACACAGTTCACTTTCTCTAAATATTGTAGAATCGGATGCTTTACCGTATGCCCCAACATCCACGAACGTAAAAAGTAAATTCGAGTCGCAACTTGCGAGAAGTACTATTGAAAAAAAATTTTTATAGTTAAAGTACAAGGAGCCGGTATCGAATGGATGAATAATTCTTATATGTTTCCCATCTATGGCGCCTAAACAATTAGGAAAATTAGTATTTTGAAGAAATCCGCTGGCAATTTCTTTCCACATGTCTTGGGTCGGTTCTGGAATACAAACGGCTTTTAAATAGTTCCAAATTAGTTGACATGTTTCTTGTACTATTTTCCTTGCTGTAGAGGCCCCACGGTGGTAAGAGAGTTCAAAATCCTCAAACGAGCATGCAGTTCCTAGATACCTGAAACAAATTATATTTTTTAAAAAATAAATTAAATAAATTAAAATTATATTTTTTGTTGTTACAGTAACTAAATTACAGAGGAAGTGGAAGAGTCTTCGTGACAGTTTTAATAGAGAAAATGCAAAAAACAAGAACGTTGCGAGTGGTTCGGCAGCAACTAGCAGTAAACAGTACATTTATTTCAATCATTTATCGTTCTTGAATTCCTTAAAAGAAGTGAGACCGCCTACCGATGTTACTAATGCAACTGATGATGCGGAAACATCTCGCCCGAAAATAAACAGAAACATTAATATAAAAAGGGCCGAAAAATCAGAAAATGAAATTCTCAGAACACTTTCGGAAAATTTAAAACGTAAACATGATCAAATAAGCGACCAAAATGACCCCGATAAGCAATTTCTGATGTCGCTGCTTCCACATGTAAAAAAAATTGACGAAAATTGTAAACTTGATTTTCAATCAGAAATATTACAGTTAATTAGAAAGTACACGCATAATCAAAATTATGAAACCTATTCGGCACAATATTATGGTTATTCTTCAGGAAATGCCAACATACACTCGACACAAAAAGCTTCTACATCTGTTCAGCCTTCTCCACGTCATTCACATTATTCCGACAAGTCTATGCTTGACATGTCATACTCTACACAAAACGCTTCTACATCTATCCCGTCTTCACCTATAATTCAGCCTTCTCCAACTCATTCATATTATTCTGACCAGTCTATGGACAACAGTTCTGTTATCGAAAACATGTTCCGTGATGATGACGAGTGATACCAAATTATAATAAAGACATAATAACTAAATACAAATACCTACGTGTTTTATTTGTTAACTAGCTATTCTCTAGTAGAAAAAACAATGCACATTGATTATTATAATCAATGTGCATTGTTTTTTCTATTATAAATAAAGTATAGATTATTTTATCATAGTGTTCTGTGGAGTTTTATGCTAGTCATTATTTCCACTTACCTTAATGTGATAGCTAGTCTTTCCGCAGGTGCGATGCTTTTCCGCATGTTGGTATCGTGGTGCTTTTATCCAGCATATAATAGAGCATGTAGTTCCCAAAACGTACCTATGCTTAAACGAAAATGTTTGTAAAACTTTTTAGGATGGTTTAGAAGATTATCGAAATGTTCGTTGCATTTGTTTACATTCGTTAAAATTGGATGTATCCAATAACTACGGTTTCGTCTTCTACGACGACGTCTTTTTATCAAAAGTAGCGCAATTAAACCTTCTTCGTCAGAGTCCATTATGATACTGCACGCAAGGGTTAAAAAAAAGTACAACAACAAGCAGCCACCGACCGCAAGTGTCGACCACCGGCCACAAGTGGCTGTCGCGCGCTTCAGCTACCTTTGTAGCCGCTTCTAGCTTCTAGTGGCGGCGTTTGTGGCTGTGGCGAGTGGCTCGTGTGCGGCGACACTTAATAATATTGGCGAAAATCCATATGATCCAAGCCACAGCTATCAGGTCGAAGATCAATTTTTAAAATGCATAAGTGTTTCAAGCTATTTGAATCATTATTGCAATGTCTTGAGTTGTCCTCTCATGTAATAATTTATTTTTGCTATAATGATTCATACTACTTGGAACAATTATGCTTTTTAAACAACATACAAAATATTACAAAAAAATATTGTTTAAATGTTTCAAAAGTCATGAATCATTTTAACTCATTTAAAAATAACATTCGATTACATAACTTTATAGATTCAGACCACATGAAATATAGAAATACGTAATATTTTATTCTTAAACAACGATTCACGGTTTAATAAGTATAAAATTATCATTAATATTCTATCTTGGCGATAAATACTAAACAAAATATTATTTTTATATCGAAAACTTTAGTTAAATAGGTATTTATTTATTTAAACCGTGTATTTTATTATTGCAGTTTATTATAATTGTAATAAAATTGTATGTTTTGTAAGAAAATTTATTATTTTTCTTAGGATAATGTGGTTAAGTAGACAATCTTAACGAAGATCATTTATGCAAATTTCTAAATGAACCTATTAGACCCGCTTAAGTTTTGCTAAAAAGATTCAAGAGACGTGGATCGTTTTTGAAAAATTTTAAGCTCAGTGAAAAATTATTACAGCGTTTTACAAAAACGATTCAACGTCCCTTGAATCTTTTTTGCAATATTGTTTTGCACACACTTTCTTTATTTAAATTTTTACGTAAATGAACCTGAGAGCTTGAATCATTATTGCGGTTTTGAAAAAAAACATATTAAACTTTAAGTTAATACACAAAAAGGATCCACTCGAGATTTATTGCAATTCCCTACTTAATTTATATAATAATATATTTATTACATAATTATTAATAACTGGCAAACTGCGTGGCTCGACCGCGTCACTCGCGGTCGCGGTCGGATTATACCTACATGAGCTGCACGTGCCGCGCGAACCGCGCTGCGGGGAGGGTAGCGGGCGGAGAGGGGAGCCGGCCTAGTCAGTTCGATTGATCTCGTCTATTGAAACGTTGTGATATTATTGCTGTGCAATAAAAAATAAATAAAACATAAGTGTACCTTCTCATTGTTTTGATTTTGTTTAATTGTGTTTGTAAGTAGATAATTAATTGAGGTTTTTAACAAAAGTTTACTCTTAAACTTACAAAATATGAATCGAAAAGATTCAATATTGAAAAGTGTTCGTGAAAAAACAGTTGCAGAACGACAAGAAGATGTTGGTAAGTAATTATTATCATTGTAGGAATGGTAATTGATTAATATTTCGAGTAGATAATATACGATTGCTTTTTTGTCGTGAACTGAACGGCTTGGTACTTGCTAAGTTTTGTCAAAGATACCGCCAAAAATCAAAATGCATCGACGTCGGCTATGTATTTACCTACTATTACTTTAGTAAATTAAATTGTTTCTGTTGCATAATAACTTATTTGGATTATGTTTTTTATGAAAATAACAATATTTAAGGATTACATTATCAACATATCTCCGGAAGAACTTTTATTTAAGTATCTACATATTTTTGTCAACTAAATAACGTACTCTTTGGCTCTATGGCCTGGCTTGCTACCTTTGGTAGATACCTTCAAATAAAGGCAAAGTTGAACTCACTAACTTACTACCTAATATTTGTTTTTTTCATGTTTTGCCACAAATAGAAGATAACCGGTCGCTCCAAAATTATTCACATCTTTCTAAGAGATGTAAGAGGAGTGATAATATGATAAGAATGGTTCAGAAAGACTATTGCAGTGACAACTTTCGTCAAGCGGCTCAAAGTAAGTTAGGTAAGTACCTACACAAATTTTAATAATAAAAACTAGGTAAATTTTATCTATTTATTTCCTCCTCCTGCTTTGGTGGCTCGATGGTACTATGTACGGCCTGCTAGGTTGCTGGTTCGATCCCCGGGTCGGGTAAAAGACATTGATACTTATTAGGGTTTACGTGACCCGTCAAAATGTTGAATAGGTAAAACGTAAAGTACTTTAGTAAGAGTAAAATAGTTTACAGCCCCTTATTGTTTCAGGTGATGAAAATCAACAATCTTGTACGTCATCGCCAATCAGAGAAATGTCTCCTGAAACGGAAAAATTGTTCAACATTTTGTCAAAAGAGCTGTTTGAAGAGCCTAATGACCCTTTTGTTGAACGATGCCCTAAAGATCCACTTCAAGGAACTAGTAATATTACAGATAGTTCACCAAAATGTACCACAGTAGTTCAACACCTTGATTACAGTCAAGGTAGACAAGAAATATATATAGAAGAAAGTGATGATGAGGAATCAGACTCTTGTTTACAGCCAGATTGCACGAACAAAGAACAAGCATCTTGTATTTTAAAAAGTGATAATGAAGAAACTCATTCTATCAAATCGCCAGCCGACGTAAGCCAAATGGTTTCTGGTGAAGTTTTTGAAAAGTCAATAACTGAAGGTAAACGGTCACATTATGATCCTAAGACAGTAAAATGTTTGCTATACTAAACTGCAACTAACTAACCTGTTCATTTTATTGTATATCTTTCAGATAATGAAAGCGTTACTAGCCCCACGCTTCTTTCTAATTTTTCAATTCCTCCACCTTCATATTCCCCGTTGACTCCATTGAGGCTTATGCACACTCAATTAATGAATACAATTACTGAAGAACCATCCCCACAGACATCAGAAGGTAAACCAAAAAATAATAATTACATATTATCATATAACAGTGATGACAGCGTAAAAGATCCAGATTTTATTGCATCAGATACGACAGATTCAGAAAGTGACACTGCTTGTGATGAAAGAAGCATCATAACTTCAGAAGCATTAATCCATTCTGCAGAAAAGAGAACTAAAAAAGTAAAATCAACAGAGAGACTTAATATTGAAGAAGACAGAAACAAAGATAATATAGAAGAAAGTGTAAAAGAATGGGTAACAAGAACAAACACTGAAGTAAGTAAGGAAGCAGAAACACAAATTAATTACGTACAAGAAATTGCAAACGATATTGTATGTACTTCAGATAATGTACTAGAAAACGAATATGAAGGTCGTAAAAAGAGAGGAAGGAAACTAAAACAAAAATATAATCGTCAGAAAACTAAAGAAAGAAAGTACAAAAATTTACCTTACCAAACTAAAAAAAAAGGATGTGCCATCAAAAAAATTCATTGACTTTAAATGTTCATGCAAAAACGATTGTGCTAATTTAATGTCAAAAGAAGATAGGGAACGAGAATTTCATAAATTCGTACATCTTGGATCATACGCAGCACAACTTTTATACATTTAGCATCTAACGTTACAGAAAGCAAAAAGAAACGAAGTTACGTTACATTAAGTTCCCCGTCAAAGAGAAAACCTCGACAATTTGTTCGCGTGTATAAACTTAGCAATATACCAGTTTGTCGAGACATGTTTTGTGGAACGCTACAAATATCACCCCAAAAAGTTACTGTTAGTCTTAATCGCAACGACCGAGAAATAAAAGACAGAAGAGGAGAAAGAGCAGGTGGATGGAATAAAACGCCACAAAGACATATTGAGCTTATCATTGATGTTATCAGAAGGTTACCTAAATACGAGTCACATTATTGTAGGGAAAAGAACAGTCATGTTTTATATTTGCAGCCAGGAATGACAGTACCAAAAATTTACGAACTATTTAAAATAGAATTTGAAAAAGAATTTGGTAAAGACGAAAAATTTCCATCCTTCAATATTGTAAGAAAAGTTTTCGTACAAAATTTCAATTTGAGATGCAAGAGTCTTAAAAAAGACACATGTAACAAATGTGATCTTTACCGAATTGCGTTAAAAAATTCTACTACCACAACTGAAAAAGAAAATGCCCAAAGACAACAAGAAGAACACCAAAAAATTGCGGAAGATTTAAGGAAGAAGATGAAGGAAGATTTTAAACAGGCTAAAACTTGTGAAGAAACTGAATGTTTGACTTACGATTTAGAAAAAACGTTACCCTTACCTAGAATACCGACCAATATAGTTTTCTATAAAAGGCAGTTATGGGTCTACAACTGTGGTATACACTCGGCTTCCAACGATGTTGGGAATTGTTATGTTTGGGCTGAAGGCGAGGCAGGTAGAGGGGCTCAAGAAGTGGGTTCATGTTTGAGAAAATATATTAAGTGCTTGCTAAGCCCTACAGTAAAAGAATTGATCTTGTGGAGTGACTGTTGCGGAGGTCAAAATAGAAATATAAAAATTGTTTTAATTTTGAAGGCTATTTTAAATAGACACCCCACCTTAGAGACAATCAGCTTTCGATACCTAGAATCAGGACACACATTTCTGCCCAACGACAACGATTTCGCTAAAATTGAGACTCGACTTAAGCAATATGAAAGGATATATTCCGTGAATGATTATATTGCCATCATGAAACAATGTAAAAACAAAAACCCTTTACAGGTTCATAAAATGGAAAGTTGTGATTTTGTTGGATCTCATATTCTAGAAAAGAAAATAACTAATAGAAAAACATTTAATGATAAGAGTAAAGTAAACTGGCTTAAAACAAAAGAAATATTAATAAAAAAACAGGCTCCACATTCTTTGTTCATGAGATCTACCTTTGATGAAAACTATAAAGAACTCAATATAAAAAAGAAATTTAAAGGTGTTGAGTTTGATATTGTAGAAGAAGATTTGCAAGAATTATGGCCATCAGGAAAACTGATTAATAAAAAAAAGTTAAATGATTTGAAATCATTATTCCATCTTATACCAAATGATTGCATCGATTACTACAAAACCCTGAGGGGAGACGATACAGTAACAGATGATATAGATGGTTTTTGTGTTGAACCAGACTTTGATTTAGATGAGGAGTAGGGTATTTTTTGTATTTTTTTAATAAAACAAGAATAATAAACATTTTTTCAGTGTCTATTTTTGTCTCATTTTGAATCACTTTTGCATTTTGCTTTCTGCAACCTACAAAGTTAATTCCATACAAAATGTATTTTGTAAAAATGATCCCGGAGCATATTTTCGTTAATATCATCTAAATTATTACAATATATTCAATAAATTCATGTATGTGAAATAGTTAAGTTCGTATAAAATTACATAAAATTAAAAAAAACTAAATTTAGCATTACAAAGCCTGAGAAAAACTGAAATGAATTTTAAAGTCAAATATCTCAAAATAAGGTTTGTGTGGATTGAATCGTTTTTGCTTAAATCGGTCCAATTGCTCAATGCATTTTATATGGTAAAAAATGAGAAATAAAATTAGTTGGGTTCATCATATCAGTGTTTTTTTATATTATATTGTAATAAGGATGATTATTGATAGTCTAAAAATACAAGAGTTTAAACATTTTACTGTGGTTTTTTATAAAGTCCTAGTCTTTTCATTTCAATAATTTCTCGTAAACTACTAAATGTAAGTGGCTATTTTTTTGATATGATGAGGTACTACCTAGGTACATTTGTTTGGTAATCCTGCAATAAAAATACACTCAGATCTTTAGAGTTTACCCGCCACCCTGATGTGCGTCATTATTGCTCCGCCAAGTTATCAAATCAGAAAATGGTTTCAGCCAAAAATTTGTCGATATTTGTCAAAATCGAAAGAAACAAACCCCGTATTTGTCAAAGCAGAAATAAAAAAGTTATAAGCGTTTTAAGTTGGCCGCGAAATCCTGACGTCAAGGACTGCGCGGCCACGGAGATCTCAGCAACTACTTGGGATAGAGAAATAATTCCTTTTGTCAACTCAAGTCTGTATTTGTCAAGATTTGTCGAAAAATGAATCAAAGCTCTATATCAATATTATAATTAAATATTCGCCTTGAAAGTCATGGCCGCGCAGTCCTTGATTTGCTATTTTGTTTTTAGTATTTTTTTTATTAAAATTGAAGACTTCATATACACTGGACAGCAAATAAACCGAGCCACCCGCTACATTGGGACTCTAATGCAATTGTTTCAAAAAGTATATGACTTACAAATATTAAAGTTATACCTACGTAAAGAGCGGTTCATGACGATTTAAATGAATGGAAACATGTTAGGATTTATCAATTAATCAAGCTTTCATTAACGATTATAAAAAAGTGTCGTTTTCTTGTAGTGTGAAACTTTCATAACAACCAATTTAAAAAAAAAATTTGCCTAAAACAATGAAAAAATTGAAAAAAAAATGGTTGGTCAGTATTAAGTGTTTCCTCCCCTTGCTCTAATAACTGCTAACATCCTCATATTCATGGACCTCACGAGGATGACGATCAATTCTTGGGGAATTGCATTCCACTCCATTTCAATAGCGATTCGCAGCTCGGGAAGCCTTGTTGGTGCCGGTACCCGGGCTCGAACCCGACGTTTCAGCTTATCCCATAGGTGTTCTATCGGATTCAAGTCCGGGCTTCGAGCTGGCCAGTCCATCGTACGAATGCCGACCTCGTGTAGATACTGGGTCACCACATGAGCAACGTGAGGCCGTGCATTATCATGCATCAACTGCATATCCTGCCCGATATAACCTGCGTAAGGTACCACATGGTCTGCAAGGATTTCATCGATGTAGCGATGAGAAGTTAATCCACGTAAACGGCCCCGCGGTTCGATGAAAACTAACACTGTATGTGCGGTTAACGAGATGCCGCCCCAGCCCATTACAGATCCTTCTCCATAAGCAACAGTTTCCTCGATGCAACACTGAGAAAAACGTTCTCCAGGGCGACGATACACTCTCTGATGTCGATCACTTCCATGTAGACTCACCCTGGTCTCATCAGTGAAGAGTACATTGCCCCACTGCTCTAACGTCCAGTCTCTATGCTCACGAGCGAATTCAAGTCGTGCTCGACGGTGGGCTACAGTTAATGCTGGCCCTGTTGCAGCTCTCCTTGGAGTCAGGTTCCGTTCAGCAAGTCTCCTTCTCACGTCATCTGAACTTATAACCACTTGGCGTTCGTCACGCAGACTTTGTTGCACTTGAACTGCGTTGAGGCGGCGGTTTCTCAGAACAGTGAGTTGGATATAACGATCATCAGCTGCTGATGTAGCCCTAGGTCTGCCAGTACCTGGACGGCGATCGAATGCTCCAGTCTCTAGGTATCGTTTATAAACACGTTGCACTGTAGATCGGCTAATTTGAAGTCTTCGAGCGACCTCACGTTGCCCAAAGCCTGCTTGAAGTAGTGCTACAGCTTGAGCTGCTTCCTGAGGTGTTGTATTCATTATTGATCAAAATAATGCAGCAAAAATACACGGGTCTTAGCAAACAATCGACAAAAACTAAAGAAATCATAAAAAATACCCGAGTACTCTCACTGTAGAAGAAAATAACCTAAGCGCGAACTCAAGTCGAAACCAAAACATTGTGTTTGTTGCTTGATTATAATGTAAATTGACGGGACTTTCGATTAAATTCATAGTAATTTTAATCGTCATGAAACGCTCTTTAAGTAGGTATAACTTTAATATTTGTAAGTCATATACTTTTTGAGAAAATTGCATTAGAGTCCCAATGTAGCGGGTGGCTCGGTTTATTTGCTGTCCAGTGTAGTATAGGAGTTAAAAGGAGAAAGGTCTTAATTTGTCGAAACTGACAAAAGCTTTAAAATACGACTAAAGTAATTAAACAGACGAAATCAATTTAAAACACAAAACTCGTGGCCGCGCAGTCCTGACGTTACTTTAAACCATGATATCTCAATAACTATAGTAGCTAGGATTTTGCTGTAGACGTCCATATAATCCTCATATTAACCCCATTAAAATGACATATCCTTTTACCCTCAACACTGTTTGGGACGCGAGTAATCTCAAGAATTATGTTACCCCATACAATGTTCTAGTAGAGTGACCATAATTTCAAGACCATAAGTTCAAGACAATACAGTCTAAGCGCATTTCTGTTCTGGTTTCTATTGTTAACTGATAAAAAACTTTTTTAATATTTAGATATTCTTATACATTATAAACAAAATGTACAGAATTATATTAATAGAATCTTGCAAGTTACTGCTCGTGGAAATGTTAATTATATCTAAAATAACGTTATAAATAGATATACACTATTTTAACAATTACTTACAGTAGAAGCACTAAAAAAAATATCATTTAAGACGTGCTCAAGAATAAATGCAGCGTTACATTCACATTTATAATGATATATTTTAAAATATATCGAAGCAATTCTTATTCTGTTTGATTCTTCACTGTTAATATAACGCTGTTATATCGTTATTTCTGTGATTATTGTCAAATAAATTGAGTATACATAAATACTCTTTATTCCCAGGGTCAGTAAAAAAAAACACTGAATCAAATGCACGAGTAAATTTAATATTTTTTACAGATAAATCAGTAAAATTACTATTTTAACATTATTCTAAGTTGGTCTCTTCGGCCGCACTACAGGAGCATCGACGCGAGTTTGCCTATTGCGCTCTCTTTCTAATATTGCTTTTCATTCGCACAACTGCTGGTCAGCGGACCACCGCGCTCGCGTCGAATCGTCACGATACCAGTATTATATCTCAACGGACTGTTACTGCTGTACGTTGTGGATCCGACAGTGATATTCCGATAAAAAGGACATAAGTGTGTATTCAGTGAGAGACTTAGTGTATATTTAAACGTGATATAAATAATTACGTGATATTAATCAATATGGTGAGTTATTTATTTTTGAATTAAATTTGTTAACGATATTTATTTTGTGTTATCTACCACCATACCATGTTAAAACTTTTACCAGTTTTGCTGTAGTCAGTACTTTTACATAGGTACCTAGTTAAAAAGTAGATCGGAATAAAGTCCTAACAAATTAGGCCTTAATGAACAAGGATGGAATTTATTGTGTTTTATATAATTAATAATAATAAATAAAGCCTGGGTAAGGTAAACCTTTCCCAGGCTCTCTATTTAAAAACTAAATAGAGCGTTTAAGGTTTTGCCTAAACCAGACGCAACTTTTAACTCCTGGTAATCTCAAATTATTAAAAAGCAGTTATAAATAAATAGATATTTAAAAATATACTTTTTAATTTAATTTTCAGATAAAAGCGGGTCGCAAAGGAAAAGTCAATAGTGAAAAATTAAAAAAAATATTTCTTAAGTACGGAGATGTATGCAGAAATCGCAGTATTAAATATAATGATCCAGTATTTGAAACAATATCTAATGAGTTAGATAATACGATAGCTCCTTATGCAATCTACAAAGCATTGAAAAGGCACTACGACGAGTATTTTCAAAATGATGAAGATGATAACCTTTATTCACCCCGAGTTCAGAGTAGTTCATCTTCTTCACCGTCGCGTCAAAGTGTGGCTTCATTATCGCTGACATATCAAGACAAGGTGAAAACATTTAGTTTTACAATGGACGAGCATGAATGGAAAAAAATTCAACCCGTGATGGTACATTATGCTAGAAGAGATATAAGGACCTCATCGACACACCAAAAATACAGGAGTCTGCCAAAGTTTAAGTGGGCGACTTTTTTGAGAGAAAAGCTCTGGGAGTTATCTAAGCTACCATGTACTTGGAACTTTAAAAATAAGAAAGTTGACGGTGAAAATAACATTTCGTTATTTGGAAAGTGCTCACAATGTCAAAGAGAAACAATAATAAAAACCGAAGCAATTTCTGAAAAAACTGTAAGATTTACATGCGATATACTTACTTGTAAGGAAGAGAATGTACCACACAATCCTAAAAAAAAATCAAAATTAACTCCATACAAAAGAGGTAAATTAGCAAAAATTCTACAGTATAAGCCTGCCGTAGTCGTACAAAAAGAACTTGCGGCCAAATTAATTAAAGACCCAAATCAAGTTTGCCCACCAGTGCTGCCAAGTTTAGCAGCTCTCCGCCAGATCAAGTATGAGAAACGACAAAGCAAGAGACTTCATGCTCACCCAATTTTAAGTATACTCATGATGACTCAAGAGGTACAGAACTTTATCCGTGAAGTGACATTGATACCGTGTTTTCATTTATATTATTGGTCTGATCAGCAAATAGAGTACTATACTAACTATTGTAATAGTTTTTCTAAAGTGACCATTACTGTAGATGCAACTGGATCTTTTTTTCAGGCTATAAAGCTTCCCGATGGAACTACACTAACAAAACGACTATTTGTATACGAGGGGAGGTCCAAAAGTTCGTGGAATGGAGGGGATGGAGTGGGGATAGGGATGCTTGCTTAGTGTCATACTAATTGTGGACTCATCATTAGTATATAAGCTGAGTTTCAGCCTAATTGCGTCATTCGTTTACGAATACTCGCCTGATAAACAAGTCAATCCGGAAGAACATTAAAACTATGGAGAAAATTGAACACCGTGCTGTAATAAAATTCCTTACCAAGCAAGGAAAGACCGCTCAAACCATTTTGAATGAAATGGGAACCGTTTATGGGGACCAGTGCCCTAGTAAATCAATGATTTACAAGTGGCATGGTATTTTTAAACATGGTCGGGAGTCGATTGAAGACGACCCTCGCTCAGGAAGGCCAGTTGAGGCCACCACATCAAACATCATCGAAAAAGTGGAGAAAATTGTACTGGAAGATACCCGTTTAAAGAAAAAACAGATATCTGCATTAGTTGGAGTATCAGATACCACCAGTTTGCGAATCCTACATGACCATCTGGGTATGACAAAAGTCAGTGCAAGATGGGTACCGAGAATGCTCACACCGATTCAGAAGCAGCAACGCGTCGATGCTTCAAAACAATTTTTGGAGTTGTGTGGAGACGAGCCTGCACAGATTTTGGAGCGAATTGTTACCGGAGATGAAA
Source organism: Trisateles emortualis (assembly GCA_947095525.1). Taxonomy (NCBI): domain Eukaryota; kingdom Metazoa; phylum Arthropoda; class Insecta; order Lepidoptera; family Erebidae; genus Trisateles; species Trisateles emortualis. Next base: position 2,104,828 of record OX352756.1, read on the forward strand.
CATGGGTTCATCACTTTGAGCCTGAGTCCAAACAAGAGTCCATGCAATGGCACAAAAAGGGGACACCACCGCCAAAGAAGTTCAAAGTGTCGGAGTCGGCTGGAAAGTTGATGGCTACTGTTTTTTGGGATTGTAAAGGGATTCTACTAATTGATTATAAAGAAAAGGGAAGGACCATAACAGGAGAATACTACGTAACGATTCTAGAAAAATTAAAGGAGTCCATCAAGGAAAAACGTCGAGGAAAACTGACCAAAGGTGTTTTGCTTTTGCAAGACAACGCACCGGTTCACAAGAGCAGAGTTGCAATGGCTGCTCTGCACACACATGGCTTCGAATCGCTAGTCCACCCACCCTACAATCCAGATCTGGCCCCAAGTGATTTTTATTTGTTCCCTATTTTAAAAAAGGACCTAAGGGGAAGGAAATTTTCCGACGACAATGAAGTAAAGGAGGCAATTTTGGCTCATTTTGCGGCAAAAGATAAAAAATATTTTTACGACGGTTTAGAAAAATTAATTCATAGATCTAATAAATGTATTCAACTTCAGGGTGATTATATTGAAAAGGAAAAATAGTTTTATTTCATTTTATTTCAAACCCTTCCATTCCACGAACTTTTGGACCTCCCCTCGTATATTGGCATGATTGCTTCGGATTCAATTAAATCTACTCCAATTTTTCAAATGGTTACCGATTCTCACAATAAAGATTCAATTGCAGCGTGGTTAAAAAAATGGTTAATTCAAGTAAGGAGCCCGCCACATGAAATTATTACCGATGACTCATCAGCATTAATTGCAGCTAATGTTTCAGCATTTACTACGTTTAGCAGTATAAAAGATTATGTTAAACGATCTGTTTTAGTCTTAAGTGGCCGCAATTATGCATTACCTGAAGTATTTATTAGGCTAGATACAAGTCATTTTATCAAAACAATTTATAATTTACGTTGCTTTGAAAATAGGGATATAAATGTTAAAATGTTATACGTTCGTTGCATTTTGTATATGAAAGAATGTGAATCGTTTCAGCAAATTAAAACTCTCATTACTGATGTTGTAAGACTATGTCTAACCGAATACGATAACCCAGAAAACCCTGTTTCTGTTTATATTCAGAAAATAAGTTGCACCTTAGGTAATACTACATATACGGAACCTAATGAAGACACCGATGAGAAGGAAAATATTCACGAAAACATAATCCTCGACGATGATGACGGTTTGCTCTCATGGTTTGATGAAATTGTTGAGAGGGAAAAAAGCCTATATAAAACAAAAAGTTCGTCAGAATCACAAAACTCTTTCTACATGCCTCATTTAATAACAACGCTTAAACGGTTACTCCTAAAGTTACCCCTCTGGAGTAATATTATGTGCCCATTATATAAATCACAAAACAAAGTACCAACATCTTCAGCTATAGAGAGCTATTTTAAAACTATGAAAAATTTGTTATTCACAACAAGGTCGAAGAAATATAACATTGATGAATATTTAAATATGCATTATGATTATTTATTAGGTGAAATAAAAATTGCTTTAAATTGTTTAAATAATTTCGCCGACATTGTAGACAAAAAGTAGAAAAACATTAAAAGAAAACGAGGTAAGACTAGGAAGCGAAAAATGTTACCATTTGAAAACAAATGCTGCAAAAAAGAAAAACCTAGTGTAACCAAAACGTTTTTAAATGATTCGGTATTCTCAGTAATTCCTACGTATGTTGAAAACTGGAGAGGCGAAGGTGTTCCTAAAGATGATTCTGCAAATAAACCTGTAAATATAATGTTTTTAAAAAATAGTAATTTTACTGTACAAGATATATCTGAAAAAAATATTAAATTAACAAACACTTGTGCCTTTGATTCCGTATTTTTTTTATTGGCCCACGGATTTAAAGAGTATTCATGCATACGCGATTTATTTGACAATAATTGCAGAAATAGGGATATAACAGCGTTTTTACAAATCCTCTGTAACTCTGATAATAACAGTGAAGAAGCAAACAAATTAAGAATAAGAATTGCTTCGATACATTTCAAAAACAATCATTATGATTGTGAATGTAACGCTGCATTTATTTATGAGCACGTCTTAAATGATATTATTTTTAGTGCTTCTTCTGTAAGTAACTGTTCAAATAGTGCATGCATAAATTCTACCCCATCAAGAAGAAAACATGTGTTTATACCGTTAAATTTAGATATAATTAATATTTTCACCATCAGTAACTTGGAAGATTCTATTATTATTCATGATTGGGAAAACAAGCAATGCAGAAAATGCAATGAAGTAGTTCTATTTCATTATACCTTGTCAAAAATTGTTACATTCGATTTAAATGGCACGCAAATGGTGTTTTTACATGAGGTACCTAAAAGTATAATAATTAAACAAAACATTTATAAATTATTAGGTGCCGTAGAATATGTTCCTCCAATACTTGGAACAATAGGGCATTATAAGTGTCATATTAAGGTGCGTACGGATTGCGCGTACCCTGGTACGCGTACTCAGTTTACGCGTATCCGGAACGCCTAGTCCATACCTGCAGCTACGCGTTCACTCTTGGGGTACGCGTACCGCGCGAGCCAACTCGCAGCGCGAGCCACCGTCAGTCGGTTTTTGGTCGCGCGTCAAAGAGGACGCACGCGGCCGGCTACGCTATATTTGGACGGCAAAATGAATAAACACGCGTGTTCTTCGAGTTTCAATAATGAAAATATTATTAGATTGATTCAACTTTATGAATTTCACCGGGTCTTGTGGGATAGCACACTAACTGATTATCGAAATAACGATTTACGCCAAGATGCATGGAAGGCAATTTCAAATGAACTGAACATTCCAATAGGTGAATTAAAAAAAAAGATGACAACTTTATTAGCAACTAATAGAAAAGAAAGGAGCAAAATCAAAAAAAGTTTAGTAACAGGATCAGGTAAGTTTTTAAATTGTTTATTTACGTATTTTATGCATTGTATTTTCGCATTGTAAATTGACATATTTATAATACCCTATATACTTTTTTATCTTTTTTTTTTACAGGAGCTAATGATGTATATATATCGAAGTGGTTTGCATCTGAATATTTTACTTTTCTAAATGACAAGGACAAACCAATGCCAACAACGGAGACTACTGTAAGTAATTACGATTAGTTATTAACGTTATTATATTTATACTTACCAGCTGCTTTATGAGGCTTTTTCAATTTTATTATACATATATTACGCGCGTTAAATAGTGCTTGAAACTCGGTACGGTGCGCGGTCACACAATCGGCCAGACGCCGCGCAAGCGCCGCGCATGCGCTCCGCACACACGCCGCCGGCGGCGTCCCTCGCGCTCCGATCCCGCGCCCGACTCCCGAGGCCAGTCGCCAGTCTGAGTCGCGCGCGCCCGCTCCGCACGCAAGTAACGTTTCAATCGATTCCGCGGCTCTTGCTCGCTCCCGCCAAAAGTTTTGTTTTTTATGTATGTTAGAATATAGTTATAGTTCCAATAGTTGTACAAGTCACTGTGCGCTAATAAACTGTTTATGTACTCTAAGCGTAGTGTCTTTCACTGAGTACAAACCCACGCCACCACCATCATACATATTATTTTAGCCTACGTTAATCCGTGTAGTTAGTACACGTTTTATATAATATAAATGTCACATTAAAACTTAGTGATTATTTTGCCACTCAAGGGGGGCATTATTAACAAAGTGTTCCGCCAGATGTAAACGTATATGAGTAGGAGTATTGGGCGATCTCCTAGGTACACTGTCTAAAGGAAAAAAAGAAGTTAATTGCTGTTGGTCTTGTCGCCATGCACCTGGAACAAGCTCTCCTCGCTGTTCAGAGTCAAATGCATTCGTATGTGCGTAAATATTTGATAGTCTGCTTTTTCGTAAAAAATTGTGTAAATAAACAGTTGCCAATACAATTTTTGTAGCTTTTTCCGGTTCCAAAAGCATTGGTTTTCGTAGTACTCGAAACACCGAACTCAGTATCCCAAATGCATTCTCAACTACCCTCCTTGCTCTTGATAGACGATAATTGAATATTCTTTCAATAGATCCTCTTTCTGGATTACCCGAAAAGGGTTTCATGGTATATTCACTGAGGGCAAATGCTTTATCACACAGAATTATATACGGTACCTTCACATTGTAAGGAGTTTGTAGTATTTCAGGATTCGGTAAATTTAGGCTTTTGTTTTCAAGGTTCCGGTACAAGGAAGTGTTTTTAAAAACACCTCCATCTGATATGCGCCCTTGACATCCAACATTTACGTACATAAAATTGTAATCAGCGTCAACTAATGCTAACAATACAATGCTAGAATATTGTTTATAATTGTAAAATTCCGTTCCACTATTTAATGGTGCTTGAAGGCAAACATGTTTGCCGTCCATTGCGCCTATTGCATGAGGAAAGTTCCACTTTTCTTCAAATTCTTTTGCAACGGCCATCCATTGATTTTCAGTCTCGGGTAGCTGTAACAAATTATTTCATCTAAGTTAAAGTTTTTCTTATTTTATTTTTCAGATAACTACCAGCAACAACACACAGAATGTGCATGAATCTATATCAAATGATGAACAATTAGCCAGTGATTCTGCCTCAACCACGCAACAAGTACCTAGTGATTTGACTTCATCCACACAACAAGCACCTAGTAATTCTTCATCGTCCATACAACAAACACCCAGGAATTCTGCCTCAACCACGCAACAAGTACCTAGTGATTTGACTTCATCCACACAACAAGCACCTAGTAATTCTTCATCGTCCATACAACAAACACCCAGGAATTCTGCCTCAACCACGCAACAAGTACCTAGTGATTTGACTTCATCCACACAACAAGCACCTAGTAATTCTTTATCGTTCATGCAACAAACACCCAGGAATTCTGCCTCATCCACACAACAACAGCACAACACATCATTCAGAAATAAAAGGCGCCGTAATAACGATGACACTGCCACATTAACAGAAGCAGTGGGATTACTCAAGCACAGTGTACAATATCTATCCAAGGAAGAAGACTGTTACACTTCTTTTGGGACCCACATTGCGTATGAATTGAAAAAATACGACTCGCGAATATTTACACTAGTAAAACATGCTATCAATAATGTTATATTTCAAGCTGATATGGGCCAATTACCTGGTCAGTATGGGTATTATACCGGTGCCTATTCAACGGATTTAACCAACTCTATCTCACGCCAAAGCAATTACAGCGACACGCCAATTCCAGCACAAACTGCACCTACATCAACAGCGGAAACTCCAAAGGAAGCGGAGGATAATCAAAATGAAATTTCTGAAATATTACGTTACGTTCAAGAACAAGAAGAATAATTCAGAAAATTCTTAATTATAATTTAATAAAACTTCTTTAAGTACTTAAATTATAATTTTCTAAAATTTTAATTATCATAATAAATAAGCAGATAAACATAAACGTTTTTATTCATTAACTCACCTTCACATGATCCTTGAGAGCCTTGATAATTGCATCACATACTTCAATAATAATAGTAGATATGGACTGTTTAGATATGCGAAACAGATATTGTAAACTTGTATATGAGTCCCCGGTGGCCAAGAACCTTAACGTCACGGATAGCCTTTCTCTGGCTGTGATAGCTTCTCGAAAATTAGTATTCATTTTTTTTATTTCAGGTTCAACCTTTTCAAGAATTATTTCAAAATCTTGCAAACTCATTCTCACAAAATTTTTGTCCCCACTTTCTTCATAATTTATATCTTCCATTAGCCTATTTCCACACTGTAATCTTTCACGAAACAATTTTTTCATCCACCATCTAGGTTTCCGTTTGTTTCTCTTTTTTTTATTTAAAATGTGTTGAATAATGACTAACGCCGCAGCAGTGGTGGTGCACGCAACCGCTAAGTTTGTCGGAGTCATGGCGAATGACTGGGGCTCGCGGAGCGCTCTGGATCGATTGACCTCGCGTACAGGTTCGCGGCGGTCCGTACAGGAGCTGTACGCGTATCCAATGTACGCGTGGACAGTGTTTCCCAACTACGCGTAACACAGGAACGCGCTATCCGTACGCACCTTTATAAGAAATAGCGGAATGCTTTGTTACGACGATAACAAGAGTAAATTAGAAGAGAGTACAAACGATTCTGTATATATCCATTTTTTAACTTATGTTTTAGTAGAGGTGTAAGAGCCGATGAAGTTGAAGAATAATGATTTTGTTGATTTTTGAAATCTTTATATTTGTGCAATGAATAAAAATATTCAAATATTAAACAAGTTTTTTATTTCGTCTTATTTAGTATTTTATTTAAGTTTTTGACTAACAGAACAGAATGCCCTTGAACTGTGCTGTCATAGCCAGTTTGACAAAGATTAAAAACAAATCGAAATTATGGTCACTCTACTAGAACATTGTATGGGGTAACATAATTCTTGAGATTACTCGCGTCCCAAACAGTGTTGAGGGTAAAAGGATATGTCATTTTAATGGGGTTAATATGAGGATTATATGGACGTCTACAGCAAAATCCTAGCTACTATAGTTATTGAGATATCATGGTTTAAAGTAACGTCAGGACTGCGCGGCCACGAGTTTTGTGTTTTAAATTGATTTCGTCTGTTTAATTACTTTAGTCGTATTTTAAAGCTTTTGTCAGTTTCGACAAATTAAGACCTTTCTCCTTTTAACTCCTATACTATATGAAGTCTTCAATTTTAATAAAAAAAATACTAAAAACAAAATAGCAAATCAAGGACTGCGCGGCCATGACTTTCAAGGCGAATATTTAATTATAATATTGATATAGAGCTTTGATTCATTTTTCGACAAATCTTGACAAATACAGACTTGAGTTGACAAAAGGAATTATTTCTCTATCCCAAGTAGTTGCTGAGATCTCCGTGGCCGCGCAGTCCTTGACGTCAGGATTGCACGGCCAACTTATAACGCTTATAACTTTTTTATTTCTGCTTTGACAAATACGGGGTTTGTTTCTTTCGATTTTGACAAATATCGACAAATTTTTGGCTGAAACCATTTTCTGATTTGATAACTTGGCGGAGCAATCCTGACGCACATGCCACCCTGATATCAGAATGGCGGCTCACTTTCGTATTGTGATTATAAGGTACCTATTGAACAAATTACTATTAAATTCAGTATATAATTTGAATAGTACATTTTAGGTACATTTGTTTCGTAGTGATAAAAACAAAATATACTAACTGATTTAGAGTTTCCCGCCATCCTTATATCAGAATGGCGGCTCACTTTCGTATTGCGATTACAAGGTATTGAACGAGGTACAAAAAAATTCAATATAGGTACTGAATAGTACATTATAAGTACGTTTATTTAAGATAGTTTTCATCCCGATTGAAATAGTACACCCACGGACCTGACACACACGGTTTTTTGTATATCGATGGTTAATTTCCTTTCGGCGCACAATGGGGATTTCTCAAATAGTGGATTTCTCAAAAAGGGGATTTCGCAAAATGGGGATTTCTCAAAAAGGGGATTTCGCAAAATGGGGATTTCGCAAAATGGGGATATAAAGTATAATCGGCTCTAATAATATTGTATATTTCTTGTAGCATAACATAACTGATAAATGGTAAGTACAGTAACGAAATGGGGAGATATAAAGTATAATAAAAACATGTAGTGTTTCCGTAGGACCGCAGGTAGCACCGCGGGGCGCAGCTAGTTATATATAATCTTAATTGCAATAATGTCATCCATAATCAAGTTATCATAATATTTTCAAGTTCAAAAGTCATGCATACATTTATTCCTTTGTACGACTAATGACCAATTATGAAAAATGACCAGCACTCTAAAAATTAATAGATTTAGATGCACTCGTAGATGACGACGAAGCAGTTTTCATTTGATTCTAAGATGTAGAGTTGTTTGTTGATGCTGGCTGGTTACTAAACAGTCAACCAAGTCAAGTGTAATAGTATTTGTGTGATTGTAACTGTCATCGTATTTTGGTTTATTGTAGACATTATGAGTTTTATAATTGTTAAAAATCAAAAAGGGCGGAATTGTGTTTTAAAAGATGGATATCATTATAATTTTAAGAGAAAAAATGCGACGGGAACTACTTTATGGATTTGTACAAACAAAAATCGATGCAATGCATCTATTACTCTTGATAACGATACAGTTAAACGAGAAAGTCGTCATTTGTGTGTCCCTAACGCGGAAGCAAACCAAATACTGATAAAAATGGATAAAACCAAGCAGGAGGTATGCACAAATTTTGGCCCAATTCAAGCAATTTTTGAAAAAAATTTTGACGAGATCAATGATGGTCCTGTATTTAGTTCCAAAAAAGACTCTCTTTATAGAGAAAGAAAGAAGTTCTTGAATTGCAAACAGATAAAATTTACCAAAATGGAAGAAGTGGAAGTACCAAATTTTTTTGCAAAAGATTTTCTATAAGGCACTTGTCTCACCGGCAACGATTAACGAGTAACGAGTAAAGCTAGAACTAGAAACGAGTTAGCGAGACGCGGGGAGCGAGTGCGTAGTTCCGATATTTGTGTAGCTCGGCTATAAGCGAGTGTGCGAGTGAGGCGGGCGATTACTCGCATCACTCGCTCGTGGCAGTCAAGCGTACAGTCAGTCAGTCTTGCGGCCTCATACGCGATACACGTGTTCGCAATTTTCCAATAAAAATGGATGAGTTTTTTATTGAATGTGTCCGACAATATCCGTGTCTTTGGGACACAAAACTGATTTCATATAAACAATTAGACGTGAAGGACGCAGCTTGGAAAGAGATTTTAAAGAAAACAAACATAGAAAGTGGTAAGTTTTTTATTTAACATTTATCTAACACAACATATACCTACCTATAGTTAAATCAATATTTATTTTGCAGAGTCTAATGTAAGTTATGTGTTGTCCTATCAGAATCTAATACATTTTGCACACGGTTATTTTGCCACGAAACTGTTCCAATGGAATTAAAATATTCCATGAAATATTCTCTCACAAAAAAGCCGTCTTCAAAATCTGCTGAGTTTTGTTCAGATACCTCGTAGTAATTTCTTGACATATTATCAGAAAAAACTGACTGTGAAGGCGCCTTTTCGATTTCATTGCGTAATACATAGTTATGTAGAACGCACGCAGCCTTTACAATTTTTTTGGCGGTACTTATTTTAACATCTAATGGCCTAAAAAAGATACGCCATTTGTGCACCAACATACCAAACGCAGTTTCTACCATTCGGCGTGCTCTGCTCAGTCTATAATTAAATATTAACTGGTCTTTATTCAACCTTTCATGATCAGGATATGGTTTTAATAAATGTGTCATCAACGGAAATGCACAGTCACCAATAAAAACATAAGGCTGAGGCAAACCTCCTTCATATAGGGGTTCATCTGCGGGTAATCTCAATCCATTGTTTTGCAACACATTGTAGAAATTACTATCGGTGAATATTCCGCTGTCACTGTATCTGCCCATTGATCCAACATCGATCATTATAAATCTTCCATGAGCATCAGCAATTGCTAACAGTACAATCGAAAATGTTTTTTTGTAGTTAAAGTACTGAGATCCCGATTTACGGGGCGAAAAAATTACCACGTGCTTGCCATCAATTGCACCAAGGCAATTATTGAAATTCCACAAATCATAAAAGTCTTTTGCTATAACTTTCCATTCGGGTTCAGTAGGGAGCTTCATTACTTTTGGCTGCAACTTGATCCATAAAGATTCACATACTACTGGTATTATTTCGGAGAGCGTAGAACGGCCTATTCTATAGCTTTTTGACAATGCTGTATATGTAGTTCCGGTTATAAGATATCTGAAAATAAATAAAAATATCAAATAATATTAGTTAATAACATAAAATTAATTTTAATGTGGTGTGTTATAATCATTTGTTTTATTTGCAGTTACACAGGCAAAATTGAAATGGAAAAATTTGCGAGACACGCACCGTGAAAAATTGAAAAAAATCAAGAAGACAACAAGTGGACAGTCACAAAAACAAATAAAACCCTGGAAGTACATGAGTCACATGGAGTTTTTGCTTCCATATATGACAAATGCGGAACGAGATACAAATGTTACACCACATCCTGATATTTCGACAAGTTTCGAGGAAACAGCTAATACAGATGTTAGTAGAGATTCAGCAGATACGATAACAGCTCCAAAAAAAAGGAAGACGGATGAAATAATTCATAATGACGAGGATTTGTTAAATTTTTTAAAAGATATGGATGATAATCGAGCAAAACGAACTGCACAGAGGGATGAGTTACGTAAAGAAGTACTAACATCAAGTGATCCTTTAAAAGCTTTTTTTGATTCAATGTATCATAGTACAAAGCAGATGCCGGAGTATTATCAAAGAACAATAAAAAGAAAGTTGTTTCAATTGGTAATGGATGCTGAAGACAATATTGCTAATACAAACTATTCATATACCGGTTACTACTCAAACGATTATTCTTACAACTCTCGCCCTTCTACGAGTCAGACTAATTTTTCTACTGGACACGGTTCTGCCTCACCTGAACCCAGCGGTTCTGGTGTGCAGCAAATTGGAATTGGAGAACATACTACTCGTACAAGTACTCGTAGCCAAAACGAAGAGATCCAAGATTCAATGTCTGCCGCTGAAATCACTCCAAGCGATGGAGCCTTACCTTAATGTAATGACGAGACGCTCTCTTGTACCAATAGCTTCTCTATAATTTGTATTTTCTTTTTTAATGTCATCTTCTATTAAACTATGCAAATATTCAAACTCGTCTCTTGTCATTCTAAAATATGTGCGAAAGGCATCATTTGTTAATTCATAGAATAGTTTGAATTCACTGCATTCTTTTCTGAAATAATTAATATTTTCCATCCATATTCTTCTTTTTTTCTTCATTTTTTCCTTACGTTTATTCAGAATTGCCGCAGCCACTACACAAATCCTATCATATAATTCATCATCATCGCCGTCTGAACTAGATAACAATGATAATTCAAATGATTTTTCGTTATTCATATTAAATAAATAAAAAACGTGTACTTTCAGATACGCACTGTAGAGAAATGACCACTGGTTGCTCTCTCGGCGTGAGTTCTAATCGCTTGGCGAGTATCGCCGAGCGAGTTTTATCTTTCATAGCTCTTGTCGCTCAGCGACAAACTAGTGAAGCGAGTACTCGCCGGCAGTGTGAACAGTCAGCGATCAACTATTTGTATATGCATCTCTTTTGTTTACACGGAATGTATATCTTTTGTACGTTTCTTGAGCGAGAAAATAGCCGATAGTTCATCGTTTTCTCGCCGGCGGTGGGACAACTGCCTTAAGTACTGATGGTGATAAGGAGAAAATATTGATGTTTTCAACAGAGGCAGCAAAAGTAACTATTCTAAAACAAAGCAGAGGTAGATATTTTGGGGATGGAACATTTAAACGTGTGCCTCCTCCCTTCTATCAATTGTTTACCCTACAGTTAAACATGGACAAAGAGACAGATACTGATTATGTTAATGTTATTCCTGTTGTTTTTTTCCTATTACCTAACAAGTCGGAAGAAACTTATGTCCGCTTGTTCACATTATTCAAGGAAAAGATCGGAGCATCTATAGATTATTACAAATGCGACTGTGAGTTGGCACAAGTAAATGCTATTAAAAAAGTATTTCCAGAATGCAAAGTCACTCTTTGTTACTACCACTTTAGTAAGGCTGTATGGAAAAAGGCAAAGCAACTTGAGGTCTTGGCTTCTGCAAAAGAGAGGAACATAGTAAGAATGGCTTCTAACTTGCCTTTAGTTCCAGAAGAGTACTATTCAGAGTGGTGGTTAAAACTATTAGACGTTGCCCCAAATACAAAAAATATGACTAAGTTCATCGATTATTTTGGAGCACAATGGTACCCGAAAATGCCAGCGTCAATTTTGTCCTGCGCCAATGAATTAATTCGTACAAATAATACATTGGAAGGTTGGCACAGACGCCTGAACTCGTTGCTACCATCGAAACCTACTTTTTATTTATTTTTAAGTAAGTTAAAAACGGAAGCGAAACACCAAGCCAAAAAACTTAAAAACGCCCTTTTGCATTCCAAAAAAAGGAGGTTTAGGGAAATTAGGTTCGACCGAAAATACAAGAGGCTTCTTAAAGAATTAAAGAAGGGAACCTTAGGCTTCGTTCACACGGCATTGTCCTGCACGTTTTTTTGAAGTCGTTTTTTTAACGTACAATGAAGGCTTCGTTCACACGGCATTGTCCTGCACGCTTTTTTGCAGTCGCGGAACGGATAGCCGCAGTTTCCACAAAGTTGGCATAGTGAGTAGACGTCACTGATGGATCCACGGTTGGTTGTACTTTTATATTGGTATCGAAGGCGCCAACGGTCTCGCCGACAAAATAGAAGGTGTTGGGTACATCCCATTAATCAAGAATCTGTGCGAACAATAACATTTGAAAAATTATTCGAAAATCTTAAAAACGATGAAAAAATGTTTTTTAATTACTTTCGAATGTCTATTGAAAGTTTTGAAAAGTTATTAACTCGACTGGAAAATTCAAGCCTACCAAAATCAAATACGAATATGCGGAAATGCATTAGTACTAAAATGAAATTAGCCATCTGTTTAAGGTGAGTACACAAATTATTAAAATTTTACCAATTTTACTATAGTGTATTCGTGTTTCGTATTAAAAGTCATTGTAATCAATATCCGTGTAGTTAGAATAGCAGGATTCGACAGAGGCCGGACTTTGAAGAGAATTTTCTATAGTTAATTCTACAGAGGCTGGACTTAGAAGAGAAGTCGTTGTAGTCATGTTTGTACTAATAGAATTTGTTGCTTCTTGTATATTACTATTTTGGTATTCTTGAGTAAAATATCCTCTGTGAACTGATGAGAGATTGAAAGACGACGATTCACGAATTTGGCGACTGTTTTTAATTTTTTTCATTAATTGTAGCACGCCCATTTGGAATTCGAGTACTTCATCATCGTCATACTTATCTAATGATGGCAATATCCCATTAAAAAATGAAAGATGCCGATTGGTTGGTTTAGGTTCGTTATTTGAATAAGAATCCATAAATTTCATCATCTTCGCATCTACGGGATTAATCATATTCTTTAGAGATCTTTTAGGTACACGATTAGGTATTGGGCCCTTTGCCGCCATTGTGTCATGTGTCTCTATAGAGTTTGTTTCCAATGTTTCGTTTCCTCCCTCAGAATTATTTTTCGGGTTTTCAGCTTCTGTGTTATTATCGGATTCCGTGTTGTTATTTTCTGTAGTAACATTATTTATTGTCTCTTTAGGTTGTATTACTTTTTGCAGAAATGATAACTGTTTACTATATACATAAGGCTTTGCTGTTTTGGCGCCACTTCCTGAGCTTTTCTGATCTTTTATCTTTCTAAATGATCGATTATAATTATCTCTTATATGAGTCCACCGTTGAATAATCATTTTAGCTGTAAAAGACAAACAAGATAAGTAATACGGTACATATACAATTCTTTTTTCAGGTATTTAGCATCGGGGTGTTCTATGAAAGATTTACACTATTCATACAAAGTTGGAGTATCGACTATAAGTGGTATCATCTGGGATGTTTGCTGGACTCTGTGGCATGTCCTTCAGGGAGAATATCTTCAAACGCCTGCTACAGAAAGTGAATGGATGAAAATAGTGGAAGGTTTTGAAAAAAAGACTAATTTCCCTCATTGTTTAGGTGCAATTGACGGGAAACACATAAAAATCTTAAAGCCTCCTCATAGTGGATCCATGTACTTCAATTATAAAGATTATTTTTCAATTGTGCTACTTGCGGTGGTTGATGCGGAATATAGATTTATATATGTAGACATAGGATCATACGGAAAAGATTGTGACTCATCCATTTTGAAAAATTCCGTCTTATGGAAAAAAGTTAATGATGGTTCGCTGAATATACCCAAACCAATGCCATTATCAGAAGGTGGAGAAAGTACACCTTACGTATTTATTGGTGATGAGGGATTTGCTCTACATAATAATTTACTACGCCCTTTTGGAGGAACACATTTAGATTTACGTAAAAAAGTCTTTAATTACCGCCTGAGTAGAGCAAGGAGGTACGTGGAGTGTGCATTTGGTATCTTAGCGGGAAAATGGAGAATTCTACATAAGGCTATTGATGTTTCACCAAGTTTATTGACAGAAATAATAAAAGCATGCATTGTATTACACAATTACGTTCGTAAAAATGATGGACACAATTTTGAAGATGTGGCAAATCCTCCATTATTTGAAAATATTCAAAGTACGTTAGTTCGAAATGTTCAAGCAAACAGCGTAAGGTCCGTTTTTAGTCACTATTTTTTATCAAACGAAGGATCACTCCCATGGCAAAATGAATATATTTAGAACTAAGCAGAGTAAGTTAAAATATGTTGTAACGCAATTTTTATTATTAATAATAAAATATACATACCTAAGGCTTGTCTTGTTTTTTCTTCCTTCGTCTCAAAATTAGGATCAATTATTACCATGATTCCCTTCCAAGCCGCTTGAGTTGCGACGCGATTTTTATAAAGTTCCAAAGTTTTATCCCATAAAACGGGATTTTGTTCCACTAAAGAAATTAGTAGTTCGTTATCTATAGAAGACTCCACCGCCATTTTAAATATTCAACCAAATCAAACATAAAATACGTGCCACCCGTTCAAAAGACGCTCTGGTACTAAACGCTTCTTCGGTTGCTATTCGATAAAAAACGTATGACATCGTGCCGTGTGAAGGAGACAAAGCTATACTATATGCCACTGCGAACCGAATACGTCAAAGTTCATTCGATTTGCTTGACAAGTCCGTTGAGTATGCGTTAAAACGTAGGGGAAGGTAGCCCAAAGCGGGTATACTGCCTAAAGCGGGTCGGCGTCTTAGTTTACGTATGTAATGAACGAACGCAAAAGTGTGAGCAGGACGGAAACACCCGAACACGTACAAACACGAATCAGTTCAACGGAGGCGCCGGAGTCGCGTAGTTTCGTCGTGAGTTAAAAATATTGTTTTTAGTGGGATTTGCTAAAAAATATCAAGGTATGTTAATTGGAATTAGTCGAATACCGCTAGAGTTACAATTATTTTAATTTGTGTGTTTCGTTGTGCATGAATCTGACTTTAAATTCTCTGTAGTTTGTTAAATTTCTCATTCATTATTTGAGGTTATTTTATCTAAAACTAAAAAATGTGCTTTTGGGCAAAAAGGGTACGGGCAAAACGGGTACCCGTCTTGCACCTACCCGCTTTACCCTAGTAAATAAGTAAGTGAAGTCGTATTTGACGATGGATCAAAATGAGGTAAATATTTTTTTTATACAACAAAGTTGGCAGACGAGCTAGCGGCTCACCTGATGGAAAGTGATAACCGCTGCCCATAGGACCAAGCCTTGTCTTCAACATTAATGTATTTTTTTACAATTATGTCGGTATATAAGCTCGGGGCTAACTCTTTTCTATTGGCTTTATTGCAGATGGTTCAAAAATACAAAAGAAAAACAGAACAAGCTTCTTGGACTGAGGATTCAATGAAGCTGGCCATGGTGGAAGCAAAACAAACTTCTGTTAGAAGTGCTGCACTGAAATATGGCATAAATTTATCTACTTTGCAACGACATTTAAAAAAAAATTCAGCAGAAAAGAAACTCGGCAGATTTCGCGGGATATTTACAGTAAGTCAAGAAACCGAATTACTTGAATATTTATTTCATATGGACAGCCTGTTTTTTGGCCTTACCAAGCAAGAGTTTTGTGATCTTGTATATCAGTACGCAGAAAGTAATAACATTCCTCATCAATTTAAAAACAATACTGCAGGCAATGATTGGTTCAAATCTTTCAGAAAAAGACACCCTGAACTTACTTTGAGACAACCAGAACCGACCTCAGTAGCTCGAGCTCGTGGTTTTAATCGACCCCAGGTAGAAAGATTTTTTAATCTCCTAGAACAAGAAATCGATAAATTCCAAGTTGATTGCACTAGAATATATAACATAGATGAGACAGGTGTTCAGACGACCAGTAATAGACCGCCGAAAGTGCTCAGTAAAACTGGCAAAAAACAGGTTGGTGTTATTTCTAGCGTTGAAAGAGGAAAGTTGACGACAGTCGTTTGTTGTTGCAATGCAGCCGGCTCATTTATACCGCCTTTTATGATATTTGGGCGTAAACGAATGAATGCACGATTGCTCGATGGAGCACCACCGGGTACTGTAGCTACCTGTACGGATAATGGGTGGATTTCTGGTCCAACATTCTTAGAGTGGCTACGACATTTTGTGGCGATTACAAGACCTACTCAAGACAAAAAAGTTATTCTTGTCATGGATAATCATCTGTCACATAAATATTTGCCAGCACTCGAGTATGCTTCACAAAACAATGTGATTTTCATTTCTTTAGCTCCACACACCACCCACCGGACGCAACCTCTGGACAGATGTATTTACGGTCCCCTGAAAACTTACTTCGAACAAGCAGTTTCTGTTTACCAACGAAGCCATGTGGGGCGAATCATCTCGCAATTTGAAGTAGCTAAGTTATTTGGAGAAGCTTATTTAAAAGCAGCTAGCCCTCAAAACGCTATCAAGGGATTTGAATGCACTGGCATATGGCCAACAAACCGACACGTATTTAGCGATGCAGACTATCTTCCTTCGACTATGACCGATAGACCCGAAACATCAAACGAAACTCACATTCCCACACCTTCAGTTACTGAAGAACTCCCAAACAGCCCCAACAACGCATATTGTTCACCTTCTAACTTCGACCCAAACACAATAATTCCTCCACAAAGCGATCTTGAAGGCCTAGCCATTGTTGCTCAAACTGATTTTGAAATGCCTATAGAGTATACGGAACAGTTTGGTAGTATTTCTGCTTCTCATCACACTCCTCGTCGTAGTTCTGTAGATTCTGATCGCACAATTTCTCCCTCAGTGTTAGATCAAATTATTGAAGATTTTAACGATATCTCCAGAAAAGATAAAGAAGCTTCGATGGTACCACCGGCTTCCGAAGTTACACCTGAACATATTACCACAGCAAAAATAACCCCAATGCAAATTCGTCCTCTGCCTAAACAAACTGCACCTAAAACATCTCGTAAACGAAACACACAAAAAGCTGAAATCTTGACCAGTACCCCCATAAAGCTGCAGCAAAAAGAAATTGAATTAAAGAAAAAGAAAGTCCCAATGAAAGAAATGTCAAAAGAAAAAAGAACTATAACCAAAAAGCGAGGTACCAGCAAACAATCGAAGGCATCGACTTCAGGACAAATAAAAAGAGTTTCAACCCGTAAGAAAAAAACTACAGAAAATATTGTGTGTTTTTTATGCCATGAACCATATATAGATCCTCCTAGCGAGGACTGGATCAAATGTGATGACTGTCAGTCCTGGGTGCACGAGGCGTGTACCGCCTATTCTGGCATTGGCGCCTTCTTTTGTGACATGTGCGAAGAATAATGTTTTGTTTTTTTTTTTTACCTTTTGTCTAGAGTAGTCTACACTGATATTTTATAATAATGATTAAGTAGGTTCCTACCTAAATAATTTCAATTAAAGACTGTTATTCCAATGATTGTTCCTATAAATAACTGTGATTTAGATTTACTTTTTTTTGAGATTGTATTTGTTTAAATTTAGAATTATTTTTTCGTTTTTAAATTGTTGATTCTTGAATATTTAATGACTGTTACAGAAGTAAAGTTTGATTACCAATTATAATGATATGATTAAAAAGACTGATTTGACATATATTGACTTTTATTAAAGAATATTTTTGTCTGTTCAATCTATACCCGCTTTGCCCAAACGGCATACCTGCTTTGGGCCCACCCTCTGGGCAAAGCGGGTAAGGTGCCAAACTGAATTGTTTTGTTCATAATTAAGAAAATTCTTAAATAAGAACTGATTTTCGTTTTTAATTTGCAAGTTTAATAAATACTTATATTAAGTAGCCCAAAAACACTAATGCAGATATTAAAATTGTAATTTTTTTTAAATTCTAAACCTTAAGTGAATTATTTTCAGAATGTCAGAGTTACAAAAGGTCAGAGTTTCAAAATGTCTGCTTTTCATATCGTCAGAGTTTCAAAAGGTCTGCTTTTCATATCGTCAGAGTTTTAAAAGGTCATAGTTTCAAAATGCCATGTACAGTAATAAACTTAAATGTTAAAACGACTGATTATAGTAATCAGTAAACAATATAACTGATCCAGAAGGTGTATACGACCTCCTATTTACTATTCTCTTTACGTCATTTAGATAAGAAAATGTAAAGTCAATTTGATGACTAGTGTCATCGATTTTCTATTATAATTATAATAGTAATATTCCATTGCACAATTGCACATACATATTTGCTAACGGAATACTTATTTTGCTTTGTTATGTCTAGTCCTGAAATTATTTTTACCACAAGCCAAAAAGGCAAAAAGCTTCTGCTTCGCGATGGATATCGGTACAATCTAAGCGTTAAGCACAAGTCTGGCAGAAGCAATTGGCGGTGCGCGAACAGGTAGGTATGCAATGCTTCAATTAGTTTGTGCAAAAATAATCAATTCGTTAAAATGAGTAGACACACGTGTTTACGTGATGAAAACAGAAACAGTGTACTGGAAAAAATATCTTTGTGTAAAAAAGAAGTATGTAAAAATATGGAACCCGTTGGTAGAATATATGAGACAGTTTTTTATCATCATAATGAGAATGTTAGGCTGAGCGATATTCCAACATTAGATTCATTGAAAAATACATTGTATCGTGCAAGATATAACTATTTGAATGTTCGTAAAGTAAATTATCATGCATTAAAAGATGTAACGATCCCCGAAGAAATAGTTAAATCATTTTTTGTGTACGACGAAGGTTCTGATGATAAAATTCTCATTTTTGCTTCCCCTGCTGCTATAGATAGAAGCAAAAAGATAAATGTTTGGTTTGGCGACGGAACATTTAGAGTAACGCCTAAACCTTTTTATCAAATGTACACCTTACTTGCAGACTTGAGTTCCGATCCCGAAAGTACTCATTTTGTACCTCTTATATATTGTTTATTGCCAGATAAATCACAGAAAACATACGAGAGATTATTCAGTATATTAAAGCAGCAATTAAAAATTAAAATCGATATTTACAAATGCGATTATGAAATAGCTGTGATAAATGCGATTAACCTTTTAGCCGCCTGAGTCGGATTTATCCGACAAAAAATTTCGGGCTTATTCCGCCTGAGTCGGATTTATCCGACACATAATCCAGTGTATAATACATTAAATTTCTAAACGTATTACGACATTTTAGCCTGAAATACATTTTTTTTTCGAAAGTTTATCTATTCAACCTTTTATTGAGTGTTATAATTCAAATGTACTATACCAAGAAACAAAATAAAATACTATTTCAATTGAGGTATGTTTACTAATATTATCCCTGAGAAAGTCTATTGACTTCCAACGCCTATGTCGTATTTTTCCGACAGTAGTGATGAGACAATGTTAGAAGTTATACGATATGGAATATGTATAAACAAACATATTATATTATAAAACCACATTATTACATTTAAAAAATACATGAAAACAATTGATATATAATATTCTGTTGTTTTTACTTGGTATAAATCTATATTTTTTTACGAAATAAGCGGTTTAGTTACTTTTGTACGGACTACTATAAATGCAAATTCCCATCCCTAGACTTGGTGTCCTTTTCGCCAGGATGCCAGTATAGCCAGCGCCTGCGTCGGATATACACGACCGCTCATGACGTCACAACAGAGTCGAGCCGTATGGAATTTTCCACTAGTGCTGTGTGTGTTTTTGTGATATAAGTTATTAAGTTTTACTTTCCTGTTTTAAAAGTTGAAATTTACCATGACGACCGCTGAAGAATTAATAAGAATTCTTGAAGGCGATGACGATGACGAATTTGTGGCAGACGAAGAACTTGATATTGATGAAGAGGTAATTACTTTATCTTTTATTAAATTTGTTTTATTCAAAATATATTGTGTAGTGAGAAACGGTAATCTTATCTATTCTATCTTCACACGGTGAGAGCACGAATCATACCTACGTTAGTCGAGTTATTCCACAATTTATTGCAATTCACCGAATAATTTGAGGTTTTACCCGCCATTTTGAGAGCGTTCTATAATGGACTTTATTATATAGGCATAAGGTGCATTGGCGCCGCGTGATGTTCCACAGGGTGTAAAGACTTTACACTCGTGTAACACATATAATATTTACTAAGTATTATTATTTTATTTCCTTTGTACGACTAATGACCAATTATGAAAAATGACCAGCACTCTAAAAATGTCCAATTATAAAAATGTCCAATTATAAAAATGTCCATTTATAAAAACGTCCAATCATAAAATTGTCCAATCATAAAATTGTCCAATCATAAAATTGTCCAATCATAAAATTGTCCAAACATAAAAATGTCTGAATTTTAATCCTAACCATAGCTAACAGTAAAGTTTCTGTACACTGCCACCGCGCCATCGAGGCTGTCAATGATAATAAATAGGTATGTACCTATTTCCAATACTTATAAAACCTATTTGATAAGGCCACTTGTAAAATAAGTATACAATAAGTGTCACTTTAACATATGTCATATTTCCGTGTATTGTTAGGTACGTTTTGTCAGTTGAATGTGTCTGATAATATATTTTTACCAAAATGGATTTTAAATTTTCAATAAACCAAAAGGGAAACAAGACACTACTTTTAGGTGTGAATCGTTACAATTTGAATGTAACCAATAAGAATGGCAGTCAATTATGGCGTTGTGTCAATAGAACAGAGTGCTCAGCTTCTATTACATTAGATAAAGAATTAAATATACTACGCAGAAGCAGTCATACTTGTGAACAAAGTCTACTTAAACAAGAAGTGTATTTAGCGATGAATAGCATAAAGCAGGAAGTTTGTGAAGATCTAGCACCAGTGGGTTCAATTTACGAGAAACATGTTAATATTTTATTACAAAAACAAAGTGACGAGGACAAAGAAAACCTGATAGATTATTTACCACCACTGAAAAAAGTTCAAGATGCTCTGTATAAAAAACGCAAGAGGTATTTGAACTGTCCAAAACTTACTTTTACTAATTTAGAGGAGGTAAAAGTACCAAACGCATTAGGAAAAAACTTTTTAGTATGTGAAGATGGAATGAAAGACAAAATCCTAATATTTGCTTCAAGAACTGCAAGAAGACTTATTAAAGGCAGAAAAGGATTTTACCTCATTGACGGGACATTTCAAACTTGTCCCCAGCCATTCTACCAGTTAGTCAGCTTACACATGGATCTGGGATCTACTGACGAGTCTAATAATGTAGTTGCAGTAGTGTTTGCTTTACTACCTGATAAAAGAGAACATACGTACGTACGTTTCTTCAGCTTGATTAAAGAACATCTCAAAATCCGAATTCAATTCCTGAAAAGCGATTATGAAATAGCTATTATGAATGCAGCTACTCAAGTTTTCCCTGAGGCAGAGGTTTTTGGATGCCTATACCATTACCAGAGGGCTATTTTTAAGAAAGCCAAGGAACTTGATTTGGACCGAACACCTAAGGATAGAAAAGTAATAAGAATGATTTCCAACTTGCCACTTCTACCAGCAAGTCATATTAGAGACGGTTGGTTGAGCATTTTAGAGATAAGTGAAGATAGCGAGGAAATGAAAAAATTTAAAAAATATTTTGATAGACAGTGGCTGGGGAAATTTTCATCAAACACTTTGAGTTGTTCTTGTACAAAACATCGTACGACGAATTTATTAGAAGGCTGGCATAGAAGACTTGCTGCGAGAATTCCGAAAAAACCCAACGTTTTTCTTTTTTTACAAAAACTTATTAAAGAGGCAGCTAGGAATGATTATAAAATAAAAAACCATTTATTCTTCTCAACAAGAAAAAATAGACGAAACTCGGATATACTTTACGATAAAAAATATAAGTGTTATTTGAAGGAACTTGAAGACGGAACTCTAACTTCATTCCAGTTTCTGCGAAAGATGATATTCTGCAGATTAAATTTACTAACAATCAGTGATTAAAAAGTGGCAAAAAAGGCTACAATTGGCTACATTTTTTCTCACTGATTGTAAGATGTTATTTTAAGTTAAAAATCCTTTTTTTGTTTAAGAATTAAATTTAGTATTAGTTTTGGCTCAATAAAGTGTTTTAAGCCATAAATACATACCTTTTTCTTACGTTAGCACATAATGACTTCGAAACGTGGAAACTGATAATTGGACATTATTCTAGTTGGACATTATTCCATTTGGACATTATTCTAGTTGGACATTATTCCATTTGGACATTATTCTAGTTGGACATTATTCCATTTGGACGTTATTCCATTTGGACGTTATTCCATTTGGACATTATTCTAGTTAGACTTTTTTAATTTTGGACATTAGTCGTGCAAAGGTTTTATTTGTCTGATAGATAGGAACATTATCAATAATTACATTGTTTTCTACATAATGATAAAATATGGTTTAGTTGTAGCGTAATGACAGTTTTTGCACAAAGAGGTATTTTGCGCTCGGACACCTCGCGGCGACCCAAGCTTAATCATGTCATGACATGAATGCTCCGCCGCGGCACTGGCCAGGATAGGTACCTACAGACTTGCGATTTGTGAATGTTTGTTTGTAATAGGTGTAGGTATGAATTATTAAATTAGACGAAATTTATTGTGAAATAAGTAAGAGAGAGTTTATTAATAGGTTTGGACTTTTTAAGTAAGGTTGTGTAGTACCTAGGTAGGCTCCGAATCAGAAGGTCCATAAGGAAAAAATGACATAGTT
This sequence comes from Trisateles emortualis, assembly GCA_947095525.1. NCBI lineage: Eukaryota > Metazoa > Arthropoda > Insecta > Lepidoptera > Erebidae > Trisateles > Trisateles emortualis. The sequence goes on from OX352756.1 coordinate 2,127,738, forward strand.
TGCAGAAGGTCCACATGTTTCAACGTCTACTAAATGAGAATGTCTAGAGTAGCAAAACAACTTACTAGTAAAACGTCCACATTGCGAAAATGTCAATAATGTTATGTACAGTCATTAAGAACTCTTTTATACTACATGCTGGCTGAAACTTCAAATTGCATTAATAGATATTATTTCAATGACATTTATTAAATGTCATTTTGCTTCTATAATTTTCCTGGTTGCATTACATTGATCTAGTAATTAATTGCTTACGTAATTATTACAAAATTATAATTGTACGGTTTCGCTTGAGATGGAAATAGTAGAAAATCCATTAGTTTTCATAAAAAGTCAAAAAGGAAACTCTGTGCTTTTGCTGGATGGACACAGGTACAATCATAGTGTTACTAACAAAAGCGGAACGACCTTATGGAGGTGTGCAAATAGGAATGAATGTAGTGTCACAGTAACTTTAAACGCAAATAAAACTGAAATAATCAGAGGAGGGGAAGGACATTCCTGTAAAAAACATTATGATAAAAATAAAAATGCTCGTATCATGGATGTATGCAAAAAGGAGGTATGCAAGAAATTTACTCCAGTAACAAAAATACTCGAAAAACATTATCGTGATTCGGATCTGGATATTATACCGAGTTTAGAGTCCAAAAAAGATACTTTATATAGAACCAGAAGAAAATATTTAAAAATGCAAAAGACAGAGTTTTTACGTGTTGATGATGTTGAGATTCCAGAATTGCTATCCAAGGATTTTTTGGTCTGTGTTGATGGCAGAGGCAATGACAAAATATTTGTCTTTTCTACAAAAGTCTGTCGAAATACTATAAAAGATAGTCACGTTAAAACCGCCTGCTATTTCGGAGATGGAACTTTTAAAGTACCTGTGCCATTTTACCAGATGTATACGATACACGTTGATATTGAAAGTTGTTCGGAATTCACTAATGTTGTACCTGTTCTGTACGCATTATTACCTAACAAACAACAATCTACTTATGAGAGACTATTTGGTCTCGTCAAATATAATTTTGGTCTTGATATAAATAATTTTAAAAGTGACTATGAAGCAGCTCAGATTAACGCTTTTCGTTTGGTATTTCCTGAAGCTACGTGGACTGGTTGCTATTATCATTACAATAACGCCGTGTGGCGAAAGTCACATAAACTGAAGGTTTCTGATTCTAAACATGGTAGAGCAATAACAAGACTATTAGCGAATTTACCATTATTACCAGCAGTGAACATTCAAGATGTATGGACTGAGATCTGTAATGATGCAGAACACATTATAGAGAATGATAACGTTTCGCTTTTTTTGAAATACTTTCACAAACAGTGGATTATAAATAAAAAACCAGAAGATATCAGTTGTTTCGGTCAAAGACACCGTACCAATAATGCTTTAGAAGGATGGAACAGAAGATATAACGCCAGAGTAGGTCAAAAACGAACATTACCATTATTTATTCATGCTTTAAGAAAAGAAGCAAACTGGCAACAGTTGAAAATTACGCGCGCCTTATTTGACGGCCAAAGACGCAAGAAGAACGATGTAATTTTCGATAAAAAAATAACTAGAGAAATCGATAAGTTTAATAATCAGGAAATCACGCCGTTAACATTTTTAAAACGAGTAACCCATATAAAACGTATTATTTTTGGAGACTAACTATTTAGTATAGATAATACATTTTATTTGGGTAATTCGTTTTAAAAATGTTATTAGTATTCTGTTATGTTTAATATAAGGATAAAAACTTATAGGAGGAATCATATTTTATGTTTGTTATTATTAGGTATAATTTAAATGTTTATTTTTTGTTTCTTTAAATTTCTTCCGAACCCTTTCTATTGTTTTCTTGATTGTACCTGACCTTTTGCATTATTGACATTTTCGCAATGTGGACGTTTTACTAGTAAGTCGTTTTGCTACTCTAGACATTCTCATTTAGTAGACGTTGAAACATGTGGACCTTCTGCAAACTATGTCATTTTTTCCTTATGGACCTTCTGATTCGGAGCCCCTAGGTACACATACCTACTTAGGTGTTTAGAAATGTTGTACTTTTTTTTACGTGTGGAAATCCTCACGGGCTGCACGTCACTGTAGCGAGCAGTGACGTAAGTCAGACTAGAACCGACTAAAATCACACGGAGCTACTGCAGGTATGCCCTAGAAAGGATTATCCTAGAGTCCTCAACGTACTTGACTGTTGTTGGAGCCTCGCCATTTGCGTCGCGGCGTTAAGCCCCGCTTCTTGATAAGCGCTTCTGTAAGGGTCTTTTATTTTTTTTAGTAATAAAGTCCAATTTGCCTTGCGTCGTAAATACCTACTTACTTTGATTATTTAAACATTTACACTTTTTTTTCGTACACTTTAGATGGGCACTTAACGAAAGAGACATTTGTAGCCAAGATGCTGCTATTAAACATTTATTCCCTATGTACTTTTACCCTACAAATATTGTATTGTATCATTACAGATAAGCAATGTCATGGGAGCTGGCATTAATTGGACTACACAAATTACTACTCCACATATAGAAGAATTTGACGACTTTGTTTGTGGACTGTCGCCTGCTGTCAAATTAGATAGCACCTCGACGGAATTACAATTCTTCGAACATTTTTGTAACAAGGAGTTGGTACAGAAAATTGTTAATTGTACGAATAGTTATCACCAACACTTCGTAAGACATGCGACTCTCGGCGTTTATTCAAGACTGCAACGATGGCAAGATGTAACTATTGAAGATATTTACGTCTTACTAGCACTAACAATGCTTTTCACCCGGAATAAAAGAATAACTATCGAAGAACACTGGTCTACAGACCCTTTACTACACAGTGAGGTGTTCCATAATACTATGTTCAGAAATAGATATTGCTCTATTCTAGCAATGTTATCGTTTTATGAATCACCTGCACGGGCAAATAATGCACCGAGATTGTATAGAATACAAATGTTAATTGACCACGCACGTGAAACTTTTAAAGGCACATTTATTCCGGGTAAAAAAATGTGCATAGACGAAAGTATTGTACCTTTTAAAGGTCGCCTATTGTTCAAACAATATTTACCTAAAAAACGGAATAGGTTTGGAATAAAGTTATTCGTCATGTGTGATGTCGAAACTGGGTGTATTGTTGATTTCATAGTGTACTGTGGGTCAGAAACAGAAATTGAAATAGTACCAAATTTAGGCTTAACAGGATCAGTAGTGACCGAACTTTTAAAAGATTATTTTTTTTGTAACCGTGAATTATATGTCGATAATTGGTATTCCAGTCCTCAACTTTTTATGTATTTAAAAGAAAGGGCCACCTATGCATGTGGCACCGTAAAGCCTAATAGAAAAGAGATGCCGAAATTCCAAAAACTAAAACGCGGTGAAATAGCCGCTTACATGTCTCCTCCACTCTTAGCCTTAAAATGGCAAGATAAAAAACCAGTCATAATGTTGTCTACGAAACATGATGATAAGATAGTACCATCAGACAATGTCGACTATTCAACTGGGCTACCCAAAATGAAGCCACAGTGTGTGGTAGATTACTCAAAAAATATGGGGGCGGTTGACACAGCAGATATGATGACTAGCACATTAGGCTGCATAAGAAAATCCAAAAAATGGCACAAAAAGCTTGGATTCCATATTATTGACATGTTTTTACTAAATGCATTTTATTTATTTAGAATGTTAAAAAATGATCCAAAATGTAGTTTAGCTGATTTTCAATTAAACGTAATCAGGCAATTAATAGAAAACTACAAACTATGTAATTTAAATCGACCATCAACCTCGCATGGCATCCGTGACCCTGGCCGTATTTTACATAATGATGTCTTACATCATTTTCCTATTAGGATACCAACCGGAAAAAGTCAACGATGCAAAATGTGTGCAACTAGAAATAAACGGTCAGACACTCGTTTTATGTGTCAAAAATGCAAGGTTTATCTGTGTGTAGATCCATGTGCTGTTGAGTATCATAAATCGGTAAATCAATTAGTATCATGATTTCACATCACTACTTTTATGTTTAGTTAGATTTATGGTGATATGAGAACATTCACCATACACTCATTCAATCATTCACTCAACTCAATTCAACATATTCTACATCGACCGACAGTAGGTAACGAGTGTTTGTGGTACGAGTATACGAGGCAACGTTTATAAAATAGCGATTTTTAATACACTTATTGTAACAATATGGGATCCAAAAGTGTGTGGTTTGCAAAACATATTACATTTTAATGTAAGTCGTAATACAATAATAAACACTAATTTGATTTGTTTTATAGGAAAGTTTGAAGACAGCCAGTCAATTTTGGCTGGTTTTGACTATAGTCAAGATGAAATTGATATAAACATAGAGTGTAGCCAGGATGTTAACCAAAGCGAGTATATGGTTTTTTTAAAAGAGGGCCAGTCGCAGATAAGGAGTTGTGACAGTACGCCTGATCTTTATAGATCTACGACGACACAAACGTCCATTAAAACGAGCAATGCATCTACACAATACGAATCAATTGTTGAGGATCCAGTCAAAGTAACTGCTAAAACCTTAGCGGACACTTATTTTGTTGGCGACGACCCTGGCAAACAAAAATTTATTGAATGCTACATAAATGTGGTCTCGTCCATAATTCGTCTCGTTGCTGTCGACCGCAAATAATTTTTCTGTTGATTATACCTACTACCTATTATTGAAATGTTACCTACCGTTGATTATATCATTAACCCTTTGAACGCCATGGACGCCTTTAGGCGTCAATCGAAAACTGTCCTGAAACGCCAACGACTACTTAAGTAGTCCAAATTAGTATCACATTCAAGTTAAAAAAATCGTTACTATTGTAATAAATTTATAGAAGGATTATCAACACGTTGTTTATTTAACTCTCGAACTTTGTTTTTTTTTAAGGCGGAATTAAAAGAAAAGTTAAAAATAAACATTTATATTATAAATTAGACTGATCTAAAATTGAATGAAAATAGACTATAACGTTGCGCCAACGACTACTTTAGGTGTCACGTAGGGAAGGGCATGTATGGTTTTCATCACTACTTTCGTTTTATGTTATTGTGGTAGGTACCTATGTCAATGGTAGGTTTTTTTTTTTATTTTTTTTTTATTAATTATACAGTACAATATTTGATGTGATACAACATATTATTGTACAACGCAAACCTTTCGGTTTATCTGTGTACAAGGTACTTACATAATCTATTTTGAATGTGCTCAGTTCTTTATAGATCGGTAGTATTATCGTATAAATAATCTAACGTATTGGAAGATAAATACTGATTGAAATGGAAGAAGAGAGACCTTCCTCGCCATCTATAATATCCGGATGTACAAGTCGGAAGAGTTATAAAAGAAAAAAGTATGCAAAAAATGAAAATAATAAGCAGACACAAACTGAATTCACTGTTACAGATTCTATGGTGTACAGAAAAACCTCAAATAAAGAAGAAATTGCTTTTTCTGCTCGTCATTTGCCCAATATAAATTTCTATGACAGGAGACCTTCTGATGCAAGAAATGAAAGCTTTGCAAAGTTAGTGGCTTTTGAATTAGACCGTCTGCCGGAAGTAAAACGTTCAAATGCCTATACACAAATTTTAAATCTTATAAGATTAATGAGAGGTGACCCTGACTTGGATGAAGTGATAGAATTTATTCCGTTTCATAGTGAAAGTGAGGGAGAAGATACTGAAGAGGAACGATCAATACCACTCAATGTAAATATGAAAAAATAAAATATATGTGCTAAAGTGTTTTTTAGTATTTCTCGATTATTGCAATATGATTAATTTTCTAAACCTCTTTCTTAGGTATTCAGTAAGTACTTATTTACCATTTGTATTTAAATCAAAACTGGTCTATTTCATCTTTATACCTACACTTTTTTTCATAAAATCTCCAAAAATATTTTACTACCCCCTATCGATAAAAATTAAGGACGTTTCTAGATAAAAACTCAAACTACGTTCCCTATACGCCACAGACACCTTAAGGCGCCCGCTTGTGACGTCAGAAGCGAATACAGTTTATCGAATAGTGCTTGCAAAATGTAGGTAGAAATAAAAATAAAATATCGTGATACCCACAAATCATCGTTGCTTTTTAATCATATTGTAAAAGTAGTTCTGCCTGTGAACGCTGTGATAATAAAACTGACCTGAATACGATAATAATATTATTATGGATAATGAAGAACTTATTGCAATTCTGGAAGGAGTGGAAGACAATGAAATATTTATACCTCTTTCGGACGAAGAATCAGTTTTATCAGATTTTGAGGTTAGTTTACTTGTTAATATTTAATTTATAACGATTGATGTGCTCGAGGTTGTGGGCTCGATCCCCATACAGGACAAAAATTTGTGTGAGCCACAAATATTGTTCTCAGTCTGTGTGTACTTTGCGTCCGTTAATTGTACAAACATACAATCAATCGCATACTACGAGCACTGGACTAACGGTAGTCGTCTTGAGTAGGCCTGTGTCCAGCAAAGGACGTCCCTTTGCTGATATGAAGATAACGATGATAATCATGTTATAATTTTCAGGACTTGACGACTGAGCAAAGTCAAAACACTTCTGCCCAAGAACTTAGCTTTCAATGGTCTTCTGAAGCATTCCAAATTGAAAGCGAGCCTTTTGATGATTTTGCCAGCGGCATTTCACCGTCTGTGAAATCGATCTCATCAGAATTAGATATCTTTTTACATTATTTTGATGAAGCTCATGTTGAAAAAATTGTTGAGTTCACGAATAGGTATCAACAATATATTATTAGACACATTGATATAAGGCTCTATTCAAGAATACAAAATTGGTATCCAGTAACAGTCCCTGAAATGTATACGTTTTTCGCTATATGTATGTTAATGTCAAGAAATAGCCGAAAGACTATTGAAGAACATTGGTCTACCAACCCTTTCTTACATTCCGGCATATATTCCACTCTTATGCCGAGAAATCGCTTTTGTACCATTTTAGGCATGTTGCACTTCTGTCGACCAGGTCCGAGAACCGAGGAAGATACTATATTGTCCAAAATTACATACCCAATAAACCATGCTCGTCAGAAATTTAAGGATAGTTTTATTCCATACGAAAAAATCTGTATTGATGAGAGTATTGTTCCATTTAAGGGGCGACTTATTATTAAACAGTATCTTCCCAGAAAAAGGAACCGTTTTGGTATAAAACTCTTCGTTTTATGTGATGTGCTGTCAGGAATAGTTTTAGATTTTATCGTATACAGCGGTAAAGATACGGAAATTAAACATTTTGATAATTTAGGTGTAAGTGGTTCAATAGTTGCGATCCTTCTTGAAGATATTTACGGTACTAAGAGAAAATTATACATTGACAATTGGTATTCAAGTCCAAAATTGTCTTTGTTTCTAAAACAACGTAGTATTCATACATGTGGTACAGTAAAACCAAATAGAAGCGAAATGCCAAAATTTAAGAATTTAAAAAAGGGAGAGAGAGAAGTAAAATATTGTGACCCTATAATGGCTATGAAATGGCGTGACAAAAAAAATATACATATGTTAACAACTATACACAAAGACGAAATGGGACCGACAGAAAAAATAGACCCAACAACTGGATTGTTTAAACTTAAACCCGAGTGTATAATTGACTACAATAAAAATATGGGCGCAGTGGATATCTCTGATATGATGATAAGTGGTATACAATGCATTCGAAAAACAGTTAAGTGGTATAAAAAACTATTTTTTCATATTCTAGATTTACATTTATTGAATTCATATCATATCTATAAAATAATTAACAAGGACGATTTTAGCCCTAACTTCAGAAAATACCAATTGAATTTAATAGAACAAATTGTTCTAAAATATGGCAACCAATCAATTCATAGAACATTACCATCTACATCTCGACAGTTAGAACAGCCTACGCGATTATTACCTGGTAACGCAGCACAACATATGCCGTCTTATATTCCTGATAACAAGAAACTTCGATGCAAAGTTTGTGCCCGATCTAAGAAACGAAGTAGCACTAGATACATGTGTGCTATTTGTAAAGTGTCGCTTTGCGTAGTGCCATGTTTTCAAATTTATCACGAAAAAAAGACCCTGTAAATCTAGTTTACAGGGTCTTTTTTTCGTGACATTTATTTCACTTAATAAAGATATTTATGTCTAATAAGTCAATTTTAATTATGCCATCCATAGTTCCCTGGTTCCCACTGGATACGCCATACTGTCACTTTAAAGATAAGTCGTTTGTAACGGCTCAGTACAATAATATACCTACCTAATATCAATCTTCCTCGTGGACAACACTATCTATTCCATACATTACTTAAGAAAAGATGCGTTGCTCACGCCACGGACGACTAAAGGAGTCGCCTAGTGATGTGAATAAATTAGTGTTATTTAAATTTAATAAAAAGGTTTTTTGGCCTATTTCCTTCTTGTACTGATTTAAACATGTAGTAATAGGTTATGAATGTGTATATAAATGTGTCACGTACTGTAACAGGCAAAAGAAAAGACGATAGGATAGTTTTTTTATATTTTTTTCGATAAAGATGTCCCAACCCTGTGCTCAAAGTGCCGCCGTTTACGCAAAAACTGGTCGCGGCGTAGCAGGCACGCTCATTACATTTTCTTGCGGCGTCCAAAGGGTTAAGAAATCGTAGCTGTGATTATTTGACTGATTTTAATTATAATTAGTGTAATACAAAATATTATTAAGAAATCGTAACTGTGATTATTTGACTGATTTTAATTAAAAGTATTAGTGTAAAAAAATATAAATATTATTGAGAACTGTATTTTTCCATTGATTTTGTTAATACTTACTATACCTATAAAGGCTCATTTCAAATCATTCAGTATAAAAATACTTTAATAAATACCTATTAATAAATCAATCGATGTTTTATTTGCTTACAAAAAATGTCGTAAATTTCCATGGTGTAATCAGTAGTAGGTAAGTATGTACATAGTTGTTAGTTATCAAGCTCGGAAATACAAATATTACTATACCGAAATATCGACGTCGAGATATTTATTTACATCCCTATTTGTTGTAGGTATTTATTGATCGATTTAATGTGTCGGGCGCTGGGGGCACGCCAACTTATAAAAAGTCGGGCGGTTAAAAGGTTAATACATGCTACGAAAATGTTCGCATTAAAGGATGCTACTTCCATTATATGCAAGCAATTTGGAAAAAATCAAATGAAATCGGTTATAGTAAGACTCAAAAAGGTCGTCATATTACAAAACTATTCGTTCGTCTGGCACTTCTACCTCCTAATATGATCCCAGAGGGATATTTGTCAATTTGCGATGAAGCTGAAGATTCAGACTGTGAGCTTTTTTCAAAATTCAACGTATATTTTACAAAACAATGGATGGCAACAATTAACGGACAGTTATTTAGTTGTTATGGAGAAAAATATCGGACTACAAATTCAATTGAAGGTTGGCACCACCGTATCAATACCAAAATTTCAAAACACTGTTCTCTATTTTATTTTTTACAATTATTAAAAAAAGAAGCCAATTACCAAGATATACGAATCAAACAAGGAGCATTGCATCATAATTTAAAAAAAAGACTCACTAAGGATATACGGAAAGAAAATCAAATTTGCAATATTATAAGTGATCTCATTAATAATATTATTTCGCCATGTGAATGCTTGAAATTATTAGCTGATGTCTGAAGTACATGGCACTTATTTTTTATGTAGGTAGTAAGTAGTCACATTTGGTTTTGGGTTAAGTTCTAGAATAAAATATAATTAAGTTGATGATTAAAATTGTGTTTGACTGTACATCGGCTGAAATTGTAACTGACATTTTAAATTAAAGACCTTTTGAAACTCTGACGATATGAAAAGCAGACCTTTTGAAACTCTGACGATTTGAAAAGCAGACCTTTTGAAACTCTGACCTTTTGTAACTCTGACATTCTGAAAATAATTCCCTTAAGTGACCTCCTTTGGGCCCCTTTCCCCTATAAACGTATACGTTTTTTTGCAGTACAATCGACGTGTGAATGGATCTATGGACGTTGTATAGTCACTATTTATACGTTAAGACGTATACTGCAAAAAAACGTGCAGGACAATGCCGTGTGAACGAAGCCTTATCTTTCAGGAAATTTTTGAAACAATTAGTTTACATGAAATTACTGCTGTAAAACTTATAGGAAGTTTTTTTTTAAGATTAATTTAATTCAGTTTGTGCTTTCAAGTAGATATTATGTTATGTTCAAAGTGAAGCAATTTTTCAGTTTGTGTTTTTCAATTAGATATACGTTATGTTCAAAATGAAGCAATTTTATTTTAAATCCCCTTTTTGAGAAATGCCCATTGTGCGCCGAAAGGGTTAATTTTAACCTTTTAGCCGCCACGTGTTCCTTCAAGAAAATGTGCTCCTAGCGCCGGACGCTTATTGACAACAAAATTACTAGTGCTGGAAAACGTTAATCGTATTCTAAATAAAACATTTAAAATTATTTCCCAAATAAAGAACTTTAAACCAAACAAGCTTGTTTTACAAATTATATCCTAAAAACTGAATTACTTGTACCTACATCTGATCATAAATACATTGGAAGTTATAATAAACATCCAATTCAGAAATGTTACACCTTAAAGAATATATCGATAGTATGAAATCTCTAGTTCGATCATGACGTCACAGCCTGTCTGATATATTCGACCCCGGCGCTGAACTTTTTAAGCATTTTGAAATTGATAGTGCAGGTCAATAAAGGATCTAGTACTCCGATGCTTACTAATAATTTGTGCAACATAATAGTTGCCTACTTATATAAAAATATATTGTCACCAACATCATTTCAACCATTAGATGTCCACTGCTGGCCTCCGCCATGTTAGCTAGCTTGCTAGCGTGCTTTACACACGACAAGCTGAGGTGTTAATAAAATTAGAAGTTAGTTAAGTACCTGTCGTTCGTCTAGCTGCAATTCTTCGTCTGATTCAAAATCCTCCGTATTTTCTTCATGACCCTCCAAAATTCTAATCAACTCCTCTGCAGTCGACATTTTAACCGATAAAACACGAACGACGATGTATCAATACTCAGTAAACTGATAATATTTTACTAAGTACCCACACACAAAACATATTTTACTTTATAATTATTTACAACTTACCCTCACTATTACGATATATTTTTCGCTTATGACGTCACAGGCGGTCGGCTATATACGACTCCGGCGCTGCCACAGTGGAGGTTTTCCAATCTTTTAGTGATGTACCCACATTGAGTATATTGAAACAATCGATGAATATTTTATGTCCTATAACGGCTTTTTAACACTAATTAATAACTATAAAAATTATATATAGCTAAAGTATGCACCATTATACAAATAACTAATAATTCATAACCTTTTATCATTGATCTACCACGTTTTACCAATATCTTTGCACATGTCGATTATCGACATGTACACAACACTATTGTCGGATTTATACGACTGCGGCGGTACGTATACTTATAAAATCTTGGTTTAATTACCAAAGAATTTCATAGTTTTTTAAGTTGAATTTTAGAGCTTTCAGTAGGGTTATTTTTGGAAATAAAAATACAAAATGATTCGTTCGTAATTTCTCATATATTTTTATTAAAAACTTTGACGTATTTTAATAAACTTTCGACACAAACAGATTGTAAACCTATAGTCGTATATATACGTCTGCGGCGCTAAGGGCACAAAAGTTATCTGTCTGATATATACGTCTCCGGCGGTTAAAAGGTTAAGCAACTTTCCAAATGAGATACACAGCAACTCTACGTTTTGCTACCCGAGTCATTCTACAATTCAGACAATTTTCTAGTAAAGACCATTTACTACTCAGTCGATATGAACCTAACCCGCTTTTATTTTACTTCTATTATATACCATTATTCATTATGATTATTTTATTTCCACTGGCCACTCATGACCGTTAAAGGGTTAAGGAAACTGACGAGTGATATATAAACCAACCCTAAAAATCAACACCGTAAAGAAAGAAATCATGATAACATCTAAACGATACCCAGCCCGGCTAAAGAATCATCCAAATGAACTTGCAGCCGAACTGACCAACCAAAGCCATGCTATATGTTTAAAAAGAAAGGACATCGCAATTACATACTACAGGTAATTGATCCAATGACCCAAATAAGAAGTAGATGTCCTCGCTGGAGGGCACCCTCCACTAGACAATATCGGCAAAACATCTGCGCATAGTTAAGCACTGATCGCAGATCAAAATAAAACAAAACAAAACATATGTATATATTTCAGTGCTGACTCTTACATAAATAATCACAATATAAACAAGTAAAAAAACAAGACCCACAAGTTTTGTGTTTCAGGGAACTATTCAAACAGATACAAATTACACCCGGACTTGGAACAACATTTCATGATGATTCATTATTAAGTTCTGTCCAGGGAATTGAATAAGCAACCTCCCGCTTAGCAGTCAGGGCCATAATCACTAGACAAACAGATCAGTTTTCAATTTTCTCTTTCGTTTTCCTCTGTACTTCTTGCTTTCGCTGTGCGTAGTTGACAGTCAGATCAGCTGCTTCCTACTCTATCTAGTCGGGATACTATCTATACCCTTGACAAAATTTCATAACAATCCATTCAGCCATTTAGTCATAAAAAGGCATCATAGACTGAGTTACTTTCTTAATAACATTTACCATCAATTATTTTTTAACAGTAGTATTTGCAGGCCGCTTAAGACTGGCACTTGTAGAAACGCATATTCAAAGTAATGATCTTCGCAAAGTGACTGGAAGCAGCTGGACGCGAGAAACTAATGTCTGAGCCGAGTGTGGATGTACACTTGGGAGGCCTGCGTCCAGCTGTGGACTGTGATGGGCTGAAGATGATGATACTGCCATCAGTATGCCATTCTGAAAATATAATAAAAAATTATAAGAACATTAACATATTATATTTTTGTTTATATTAATAGATGTTTGGATGGATTTGATTGAGTAACAATCATCTATACAAGGTGATTGTTACTCAATCAAAGCATAGCATCAAGTAAAAACATAGTTGCCAACACTTATATGATACCTCTGGTGTTGCAGACATCCACAGGCTATGGTAACTGCTTAACATCAGCAGGTGGGCCATAAGGTAGTTTGCCACATAGGTAGTAACAAACATACAGTCTAATATACCTCACCAATACAATGGTGAACAATCAGTTACATAGTGATATAGCACCAGAGCTTCACCATTACAGGAGCACACAGAACTACTCACACGGGATATATAGTAAAGGAATAATAGCCACCTACATACAAATGAAACCTACATTTTTGAGCCATTAGAGGTTGTAACCGTAGGACCATGAGGTCCTAGTGTCAACAAACTGTATCACGAGTTTGCTGTATAGACGGCCTTTACTTGGGTGAATGTATTATGCCTTGCGATCCAGTGTGGCAATGTGGCCAGTCTCTTAGGCACTTTTCCTCAGAACTGCGACTCCATTAGATATTTTCTTTAAAGGTTTATAAGTAGAGTTTAGGTAAAGTTACTATTCATGTAAATATCTTATGAAATAAATGTTTAGCATATTATAGGAAATATCAATTATATTAATTACGTCAATGTGATAGAGGCTGCCTTTTGATTTTTTCCTTTATTTAAAAGACAATTTGTATAAACAAGTCCCGTCGCGGTAGACTTTACAGACATACAATTCATGGACACAAGTAACACTCAGACAAACCACCCATGACATCTTCAATGTATACGAATGTAAAGACATTCTTATTTATATAAGACTTTAAAAATTGTATAAAAAAGACTCACCTGGCAATGTTCCGTATTCCTAGTGCTTCATGGAGGTAGACTGTAGCTGGTGCTGGTACTATCCGCGCTCCCGGCACTAACAAAACAAAAAATATCCGCCATTATTAGAGTTTGCTGAGAGCCGTCGAGATCGGAGAATCAATCAAACTTACTTATTTTACGAAGAAAGACTGATATAAATGCATGGAAAAGAGCAAATTTACGTTAAATCATAGAAAATGCAAATTTTTCAAGGTGCTTTATTCACGGTAGTGGACAACAATAGAATGATATTAAATAAAAAGACGGGGTGTTTCGCTACTTACAATTTCTTCCCGAGAATCCCTGATATTAATATATCCAGTCCCAAATCCATTGCCTTTGTTGTGCTCTTTTCTCTTCTATAGCTAAAATTAAGAGAAAGAATAAATTCTAATCCTTCAAATATGGATGCTGGCAGCCTGACCCAGAAAAAAGAAAAGAGTGAAAATACCAAAGATAATAAATATTTCCTCCTTGGAAAAGGCAAACAAGTTTTTTTTTAAAGCCATAGATTGCAATAAAGCAGTGCTGCCAACCCTAATCTTAACAAATAGTAGATTTAATGGCAAATTTTAGTAGATTTAAAAAAAACTACGTTATTGCAAGCTACAATTAGGCTGTGGTAACTGCGTAATATCAGGCGGGCAGTATGCCTGTTTGCCAATCGAGTGGTATAAAAAAAGATCAGTAGATTTACCTGGCACAAATATAATAATTAAAAGGTAAAATAACAGTCTAAAGAACTCTTAACTCCAAGAGATTCTTAAATTGTAGTAAAATGTAATGAAACCTAAAACTACAGACATCCTAAAATGCAGTGATTAGTTACTCTGTGATAAGACCACATTACGTTTATTGATTACTAGCGGTTGCCCGCGGCTCCGCCCGCGTGGATGACGATTATCGCTGCAAAAAGTAGCCCATGTGCTATTCTAGACCATAATCTATCTCTGTGCCAAATTTCATCCAGATCCGTTCAGTAGTTTTTACATGAAAAAATAACAAACATCCATCCATCCATTTATTTTCACAAATTTTCACATTTATAATATTAGTAAGGATAAGGATTACCGTTTATGTATGATCAGGATTACAGAAAACAAATTTATTGGAACGTAGTTCCTTATGGGGTTTCTAGCCGGCAAAAAACGTCCGTAACGTAAAAAAAACGTAAGATCTTATTACTTCAATGGCGAATTCTCGAAACGGCCACTAATAATAAGTCGGATTTGTGTAAGGAGGTTTTGGATCTAAGAGTACAGTAAGTAAATAATAAATAAAAGGTCAAATAGTACCTTAAAATTAAATGAATTATAGTTATTTTAATATAATGTAATCTCACATTTATTTCATAAGTTATTTACATGAATAGTTATTAAAATTAAAGTAACCTAACCTAGCGTACTTACAAACAATCGGATACTGTATTTAAAGGTAAATCTAAGAATAAAAGATATTTGAATAAAATATCTGATTGAGGTCGTAGTTCTGGGGAACGGTGCCCAAAAGACTGGCCACATATCCACGCTAGATTGCAAGGATAATATTATGTTGACCCAAGTAAAGGCCAGCGTTAGTATCGTGAGATGACTCGACTAGACGCTTATATATCTCACGATACAGTTTGTTCGACCTCAAATGGCTCAATTATGGTTGTATATATTTTTATAAATCATTAAGAATAAAATTAAATTGTGTAGATATTTCTGTAAAGTATTTTTTTATTTTTATCGACAAAAAATCATAATAAAAAATTTATACCCGAATAATTATTTTCTTTATATCTCGAATAGTACAAATGTATATATTTTATAATAAGGGTCTCCTATCTGGTGTCCCACAACACCACTCGGTTTTTTTTAGTAAACTATAATTTCGAATTAGGAAACTACAATAAATACGTCAGAATATGGCGGTCAGCATTTCCGCGGGCGAAAAAAAAGTTTAAACTTTAGTGTAATTTAGTGGCAAGAAAGCGTATTTATTTTGCACAAGTATTTTTTAAATGATTTTTTTTATTAAAAAATCAACATTTTAAAGTACTTCTTCAAACAGCGTAGAATATTTCAGTAAAAAAAAAGTTAATCAAAGCCGCGAATAAGGAAACAAAACTGTCATTTGCTGACAGAAAAATTAAGAGTCAGTTTCTTTCCTATATTTAATATTCTAATAATCCTCGAAATACCTCTGATAGCGAAATACTTTGTTAGTTTATTTTTATCTGATATTTCGCGAACTTCCTTTATTGTTGGTTTTCGCGAATTATATACTCTATGGTCTTATGTCCAGTCAGAGTTGAGAGTACTATGGTCTATGGTCTCTCTCTTCCGGGCTCCGGCTTACGTTCGTTTATCATTTGTCATATTGTCCTTGTCCTTGAGTTGAATTCTGTTACAATTTATCAGATTTACCTGTTCTTTTCTTTGAGTGACCGTTGATGATAAGTATTAACGTCGTTTACACGATCGCTGGTATTAGGTAATTAATAAAACCTTCCTGAATCTGATTACTATTGCAATTTAACACGTATCATTGGGTGAACCACAGTCAGGCATGGCACAGATACAGAGTACAAGTTCGTTAGATTAATATTAACAAATATGTTATGTTGGTGGTCATCATCAGCCAAACAAAGTCCACTGCTGGACATTGGCCTCCTAAGGTTTTATGTTTAAATGTTAGTTGACTTAAGTAGGTAATTAGTAAAGTAGTGAGTGGTTGAGAGGGTGTGGGAAGATCCTAGTCCAATGAAAAGTCTATTTGAACACATTCACGGGGTTATACTTATTTGTTAAAAATACCCCTTCAATAACCCTCATATATTCAAGTTGGTGACTTTCCCACTTGGCTACCATGGGTATGTTGTAATATTACATATATATAATGTATTTTTCCAGAGAACAATGGAGCTGTTATGCAAACTGAGACGCGGCATGGGATGATCCACCACTAGATGTGCAGCTGATAGTCCACATACTGCACAGTCAGGCTCTGGCCTGGCTTAAGGAATGGATGACGTAACTGCACAAAGTAAAATGGGAAAACAATGAAAGCTGCAGGCAAACCAAGAAAGCAGTACCATGCATCTAAGAATACAGGTCAAACCTCATGGCAATAGTGGGCATCCTAACAGGACACAGCACAGTCAACAAGAAATTCCCACACAAGGGGTCACCTGAGTCGCCAAGTGTAGACAAACACCCGTAAAACTTAACTAGGTGTACAGCCAGGACATGTGAGCTGATCAGAGCTGCGAGGAAGGTCTGGGTGCACTCGAGCTCAAGATATACCATAGACGGAGGCCTACTTTTAACAGTGGACATCATGTGGCCAAGATGATAATGATGTTGACAAGGTAAATAAATAGTTGATCTTTATTTTAAAGCTTTTATAGGGATTCCTAATTAAGTAATATTGTGTCAATTCGACTGCCCGGCTGATTCAGTGGCTTAAGTGGTTACCTTACATTAAATACTGCACGGTGAGTTGTGGGTTTGATCTCTACACGGGACAAAAATTGGAGTGATCCATAATTGGTTGTCCTCAGTCTGTGTGTAATTGTATGTGAAGTTCCCCGTGACACAGGGCATGTGCCCGAGTGCGAAAGTTTTCTTTAAAAAAAAACAAGATTTAATTTTATATTTTCTTATTATTTCAGAGAGGAGAAGACTTCAGAACACCTTACTACTGCCAGACCAGGGGGCTATCATAACGTGTTAAAACATGAGTTGTTGGAACGAGAAAGAGGAACAGAGCTTTATAGCATTTATAGCTCTGTCCCTTTTGCTTGCTCATCGTAAGGCTCACCAGCTTACTTCTCACACTGGTCCAGATAAGATAATATAAACACTATTATATTATACCTAGTTGGACTGAGGTCAGACTTAACATGGATGACTATTATCTAAAGATACATCAAAACCGAGTGTAAAGTGTTACACCTGATCTCTATATGGAAGTGGTGGATTACCATTGGACTATGAGATTGAGGGAATTAGGCATACATAATAAAATAAAATTTAAAAGATTAAAACATGTTCTTTTGGTTTGTAACCCTTTCAGAGGTCGTGGAATTGATTTCTAAACTGGACAACATTTTGTGTAGTTTATAAATGTTTGGGTGTGAATTGTATGTTTGTAAAGTCCCCCGCTCCACAGGGCTTAGTCTCTAGTGCGGGAGTTGTCTTTCAACAATATTCTTCTAAAGATTCCAAAAAAAAAAGTTATATAAATTATGTTAAAACAATGGTAATAAATAAATTAAATGTCAAGTAAAAATATCAATGTCAAATAAAAAAATCGTTGTATAAATTTATAAATATGTGACGTCAACAGGTTAAATGTCAAATAATTTTAAATTATGTATGTTAAAAATTATGGTAAATAATTTAAACAAACAAACTATAACTAAATTAGAAATAATAATAAATAAAACATAATTTTAATTACTATAATATTAAACAATTTACAGAATTTAAAACAATTATAATATATGTATCATTACGACTGCCTCGGCAAACGTTGTTTTGCCTTATAAAATAAAAATAGTAATATCGCTATTCCAAAGTAGGGGTTGGTGGTGGAAGGGTGAAAATTTTGAGTTGTATGTATTTTTTTATGACAAATGCCATGATTATTTTTTTTTGTACCACAATTAAAATAAAAAGTGTTTGGGTTGGGTTACCCTTGTCACTTAATGCTAAAACATAAAAATCGGTCAAGCCGTTTCGGAGAGGGTTTCTAACAAACACTGTGACATAAGCTGTGATAGTGTATATATATACAGATATTAATAAAGAATAAATTTAAAAATAGCTCATGCATCAATAATTCATCACATTATCAAGTTAATAAATTTTAAATAGTATTTAATAAAAAAAATAGTAGGTATAATACAATTAGCAAGAAATGTCTCAGAAATTCTAAAGACATGTCAGATTCACCTACCCACATTAGGCCAGCGTTTGTAAATTAAGGCCTAAACCCTCTCTTGATAGAGGAGCCTCCTCTCCTCTATCAAGAGAGGGTTTAGGAGACCCATGCCCAGCAGTGGGATATAATTATATATGGGTTGCTATTATTAGTTTAATAAAAATAAATGATTTTTTGGTTAAAAAGTAAAAATAGAAGAAAATGTTAAAATATTATCAAAAGTTGCGGACTTATATATTGTGGTAAACTTATTGTCTACTTATTCGTTCGTTTGGTACAATTTGTACTGTTTTGAAGTGAAAACTGAAATTTTTTTCAGGAGACACTTAAAACTCTATAATCATTTTTGTAGACTACTTATATAGAAATCTAAAATCCCGTTGGGTTAAATATATATAGGTAGATATTAACCTAAATTCTTATTTTTTATACTGTCAGATCTTTTAAAAAAATTCTTTACAAAACTACAGCGCTTTTAGGAGTTATCAGTTTTTCCTTTCCTGTAAAACTATGAGATACTGGAGTTGGCTGCATAGCTCTATAAAGGTTTATTAAAAAAAAAAGATTTTGTTTAAATTTTAATCAGAAAAGGTAACTGCTTAATGTAATAATTATCAAATGTTTAATGATATAATCAAAGAATGTCAAAGATAGGTAGGTATAATATTTTAGGCTTCATGAGGAAGTTTGTCATAATAATTTTGGTAATCTCTTGGCATTGAGTTCTTTAGTTGCTTTAAATCTAAGAACTTTTTTTTTGTAATTTTCCTGCGTTCGTTGTATAAGTTGGGTAAATTATGAAAAGGAATGTTGATAATCTGACTATTCCTGCGTTGACTGAGTAATTGGTATTCTTCGGTGAATTTAAGTTTATAAAATATTTCTCCAGGGGGTGGAATGTTGATAATCCGACCATTCCTGCGTTGACTGAGTAATTGGTATTCTTCGGTAAATTTAAGTTTATAAAATATTTCTCCAGGGGGAGGAATGTTGATAATCCGGCCATTCCTGCGTTGACTGAGTAATTGGTATTCTTCGGTAAATTTAAGTTTATAAAATATTTCTCCAGTGGGAGGAATGTTGATAATCCGACCATTTCTGCGTTGACTGAGTAATTGGTATTCTTTGGTAAATTTAAGTTTATAAAATATTTCTCCAGGGGGAGGAATGTTGATAATCCGACCATTCCTGCGTTGACTGAGTAATTGGTATTCGGTGAATTTAAGTTTATAAAATATTTCTCCAGGGGGAGGAATGTTGATAATCCGACCATTCCTGCGTTGACTGAGTAATTGGTATTTTTTGGTGAATTTAAGTTTATAAAATATTTCTCCAGGGGGTGGAATGTTGATAATGCGACCATTCCTGCGTTGACTGAGTAATTGGTATTCTTCGGTAAATTTAAGTTTATAAAATATTTCTCCAGGGAGAGGAATGTTGATAATCCGACCATTCCTGCGTTGACTGAGTAATTTTCTTCGGTAAATTTAAGTTTATAAAATATTTCTCCAGGGGGAGGAATGTTGATAATCCGACCATTCCTGCGTTGACTGAGTAATTGGTATTCTTCGGTAAATTTAAGTTTATAAAATATTTCTCCAGGGGGTGTATACTTAAGAGCTCATATGTTGGTAACCTGAAACATAGAAATATTATTTAAAGTACCATCCAGTATATTAGTCTTAATAACAAATTTAATATGTAATTTAATAGTAGATAAGTACCTTCGGGTCTCCCTTCATCTTTCCTTGCCTTATAGTTTTAAAATTGCAAATTTTAAAAATTCTTGAAATAAGAATAGCTTAAGTATTCAACAGTATAAGGTTTTGATTTTTTTGCATTCTTGCAAATAGAAATGTTCTCAGCTGGAACGTTTATAACGAGATTTTTTAGTTTTTTTTCAATCATCGCGTGCATACTGTCAACCTCCATTTGGGTGTGGCCTAGTTCTAAATATTTTTGCTCAATGGTTACATTATGCAGCATGGCCAAGTTGAGGAGAGCGTTACTTTTTTTTTTTTTTCCATTTATTAACATTTTAAAAAATCTTATAAAACATTTTGTAATTATAACTTAACATATAGAAGCCACTAAGGTTTATAATTTATGCTAAGTATTTATGTAAGTCAACGTCGATCACAATATCACAATAATAACAATAACTGAGTTTAAAATAATAAAAGTTAAATTTAACATGGTAAGTATTTGCAACAAAGCTAAAACAATTTGAACAAACAAAAGCATACAAGTATTGGACAAATACATACCTATTGTTTTATCATTCACAAACATTATAAGGACAAGCAAGGAAATGCGCTTTTAGCTTATATTTAATATTTTTTAAAGTTAATTAAACTCAAAGTGACGTTTCTGTTTTGATACACCCATCCGTATACAATGTTATACTTCTATTATTATCTCCCATTTTTGGGATTATTTTATCAATAAAGAATTTTGTGAGTATGGTTGCGAACTCATCAGAGTTCAGCCCACCTTCGGCTCGTTCCATAGGAAACAGTACCCGTCGCTAGTTTTCATGTCATAAATACACCAGTTGTGCACACCCGAACATAGCTTCGTCTTGTAGTAGTTTGATGAAACGTAGGATCGCGGTGCTAAGAGTACTGCTTGGAGATCTGCAGTAAATACGAATTCTTTTTTTTCTTTATCATTTTCTATTGTTGCTTCGTTCTTTTTATTTACATGTTCTTCATAAGTTTCTTTGGTAATGTTTCCCATCTTGTATCTGTTACAGATGTCACAAAAATCTTTCTTAGGTTTAAATTAAGCTATTTTTGTTGTGTGGTGTTAAGGTGGTCACTTCACCACCGACACTGGGTTGGATTCCCACACATGACAAAAAAAATGTTATAAGTCTGGGTGTACTTTGTGTCTGTCAATTGTATGTTTGTAAAGTCTTCCTCGACATAAATCTGTTCCCTATTGCTTTAGTTGTTAATTAAAAAAATATTTTTTTTTTTAACAAGTACTATATTTGTGTTGATAATTATTAACATTATCTGTAATAAAGAAAATAATAATCATCATATCGGCCGAGAGACGTCCACTGCTGGACATAGGGACAAGGATTCGCACAGCACTGGGTCCAGAGCTGACCTTCTCCAGTTGTCTGCTACCTTTACTGATACTTCTCATCGTTTGGTTAGTGGCCAACCTGGTGACAGAGTTATTTCTATCGCACATATCTAGGCTTCTGTCGTGATCTAATGACTGTTAACATTCGGGGCCGACTTTTAACGTACAAAGAACCTTTACTGATATATAATAATGTCATGCCATTCTAGAATTCTGTATGCAATCCAATAGAGATTATTAACTAGGGGTCGCCCGCTACTTCGTCCGCGTGGTTAATTGGAATATTTTCCCCTATTTTGCAACATATCTCACTACTGCTCCGCTCCTATTGATCATAGCGTAATGTTATGTAGCCTATAGCACTATTCAACGAAAAAAGGTTTAAATTATTGAGAAATCTTAAAGGCACTATTAAAATATGAGGCACATGATATATAAAAAAAAAAAGGAAATAAGAATAGCATCGCATTTCAGCAGCAGTTATCTTAAGATCAGAGCAGTTTTTCCACAAAGCATAGCGATTTGATTGCAGAACAAACTTGTCAATAGTACCGTATAAATCCAATACAGTAAACTATAAAACATTGATTTTGAGAAAATCAGCCAAACAGTTTTTTGAAGTTTATTCCAAAATTTACTTGGGAGTGTACTTAGTGTTTGGTATCAAATTTAAGATAATTTTATAACTTATCAATCCCCCATTGTTTGATATACATGTAAAATATACACAATGAATTATCATACATAACTTGTATTGCCGTTATAGTGGTCAGAAGCGAAGAGAGAAATTGTTACGACAATACACTGTATTGTAGACATACAGTGTTTTGACTTCTTAAAACAGTATCATTGAAAGTTACAATGGGAGTTTTTATTAGATAAAGCCATCAGTCTATTAACCATGGACTTAAAAAAAACAAGTATCTCAATAGCTAAAAAAATATATTTAAAATGAACAAAGTCAGTCTTACTTACATTATAATATGGCAACAGAATCAGTCTAACAGTTTCATGTAGGAACTTGAAAATACGTAAAAACTTAACATTTAAAACTTCTAAACAAATGAAGTCAACATACCTAATTATGTTTTTAATCTATGAATGACTGATTCATTAATTGAAATCAGTCTTACAAATTTTAAAACTATAGAAAAAATTGACAATAATGTCTTATATAAATTAATAATCAAAATCAGTTTATTATTGGGCGTTAAATAAAACAAAATTTTGAAAATTTAACAACAATGACTAACTACTAATATTTCAGTGTATACTAATAGTTAGATACCACAAGATTTTCATAAAATACTGATCTTGTATAGACTTGCACAGCTGTAACAATTCTTTTTTTTTACTTCACTTATGCCCCTAGCACTAATTTTTCTCTCGGCAATGAATGGAGAAGATCGGTTTGCCATTTGCAATTTCATCTAAAATGTTTTGAGCGACCTTTCTTTTCAAGAAATGTATTTCCTTAAAATCACCATCATAGTTATTCTTGTCAAACATGGAAACATGCCCCCTTCTAAATTCTATCACTTTCAAATTATGAATATTAAAACCTTTGGGGAATGCTGCCTTTGAATCATTCGAAAAGATGATCATACCTTTATGAGTAAGTACAGTAACTTCTATGTTTTTTCGCGACGTCTTTATGTTATTTTAGGCTTCATGAGGAAGGTTGTCATAATAATTTTGGTAATCTCTTGGCATTGAGTTCTTTAGTTGCTGTAAATCTAAGAACTTTTTTTTTGTAATTTTCCTGCGTTCGTTGTATAAGTTGGGTAAATTATGAAAAGGAATGTTGATAATCCGACCATTCCTGCGTTGACTGAGTAATTGGTATTCTTCGGTGAATTTAAGTTTATAAAATATTTCTCCAGGGGGAGGAATGTTGATAATCCGACATATAATTATAGACCTATAGCCTGTAGCCTTAGTACCCATTTTATCTAAGATATTCGAAAAACATATACAAAAGGAACTTAATGACTATCTTGAAAGTAACTGTATTCTAGTAAAAGAACAAAAAGGTTTCCGCAACAAATCAATAAATATGGCCATATATGATTTTCTGCAATTTGTATTGAAGAATGTTGATAATAGAGTACCTGTCTGCTCTATATATATGGATATGACTCAGGCATTCGATCATGTAGATCACTCTATTCTTCTCGGTAAGTTAAATGCATATGAAATAAGAGGAAATGTATTCAAACTTTTTGAATCCTACTTGGAAAACCGATTTCAATATACTGAAGTTACTAAAATCAATACTGTAACAAAAATAGAGGAGATATATCAATCTGAAGCACGCAAAATACATTACGGTGTGCCCCAAGGTAGTATATTAGGACCGTTATTATTTATAATATATATTAATGACTTACCTAATGTAACTGACAACCCAATGACTCCTTTTGCGGATGATAGGACAATTTCGATTAAGTGTAATAACCTCTCGAGCGCCCAAATGTAAAATGTCAATATGACGTCAAGCGCCCAGTTCGAATTTTGTACGCGAAGCAACATCAGCGGAGAACGTTCAAACGCCAATTTCGTCGTAAATTTATAGGCATACATATTATAAAGTATATATATTTGAAATCTAGATTAAATTTGCAGTATTTATAAAGTAATCTATTTAATTTTTATCTTTAAATGGAAATACTATAGTCGATCGAATCAGAGAAATGTGTTAATTTTGACGAAGTTTTCAAAAAACGACTTATGGAAATCAAAATAAACTAATTCATGAATATAAGAGCTTATATAATATTAACAATTAGTTATTTTATTCATATCAATCGAAATTTACCCTTTGCACTCAATATTTATCGACAGAAATAATTAACAAAAGGGATCATAAAAGCTATTTTGTTGTTTCAACAGAT
Organism: Trisateles emortualis; assembly: GCA_947095525.1. Lineage (NCBI taxonomy): Eukaryota > Metazoa > Arthropoda > Insecta > Lepidoptera > Erebidae > Trisateles > Trisateles emortualis. The sequence goes on from OX352756.1 coordinate 2,152,563, forward strand.
GTGAGTTTGAATGCCTCTGGCCAAATCCATCAGGTTATTGGTTATATATATGTGTTTTGGTGGATTTTAAACTCATTTACAAGTCTTATCTTAACAAATCAATTGGTTAGAGCCGACAGATTTTTTATTACTCGACAAAAGAAAAAAATATTTGCAAAACCTATCGTCGCTGAAAAAAAGGCCGTAGCTATAAAACTATCGGTTGTTCTGCAAATTACTTGAATCCTTAAAAACTACAAAAAGTAAGAAAAATTAAAATATGTAAACAACATATTTCTAATGATTACTGAGATTCAAAGAAATCACTGCAAACATTTGTAAAAAATCTCATAAACATGTGAATTATGGACAAAAAATGTACGGAGTCGCCTTCATCGCATATTTTATTTTAATTTTTCCGAATAACTTTTGTGAATGTGTTTGTGGAAAATGAAACAATACAAAAAAGTAGTTAGTATTTAATTATATTAATATAGATATAATAAAAAAAAATTGAATTACATTTCACGGCGATGGTGTGGTACAAAACAAGTAAACGCGCATAGAGTCACGTAAAGTCACGTTGCATCCGGGACAATATGTGTGGGTGCGTTTATGGCAAACAATGCAAACCCTACGCAATTTTTCCCTTCCCCGTCCTGGCAGAGTATCGTACTCTTTAGGGAGGTGATTAAAGTAATCATCCGAAAAAACAGGGCCAGCTAAAGATTCTGAAATTACACTGACAGGGGCTTTACGTTTTTTATTTAAAAGTCTGTTTATCAGCTCCTCTCTGAAGCTTCTGTGGGTGGTATACCGAGGCTCAGGGTGCTCTGGTGCTGGGGACTCAGTGTATAAAATAAAACTGTTCAAGATGCTGGTATTAAGCAGTCGCTTGAACAGTTTCTTATACCATACCTTAGTTCTTTTTCTCTCCAAAGGAAACATCGCTAATTTCTGGTCTTTACGATCGACCCCACCCATGCACAAATTATAGTCTAAGACAACTATAGGTTTTGTTGTGCCGTCCGTTGTTTGTACCGCGTTTCCGTGGTATGTGGAGATCATGGATACTTTATTTTGATCTCGCCAGACCAAGATATCCACATCCCCACTAGTGCATCCTCGGATTTCCCCAGCCACCATATTATTCTTTTTTAAGAATGCCAGCTGTGGAGGTACGAACTGGCGGTTAGTACGTAAGGTACCCACACAATCGAAACCCATAGTTTTTAATGTTTGTGCTAGGGCGGGGTTATTATAATAGTTGTCCATCCATACACAGTGGCCTCGATTTTCAAGCCCTTGTAACAGACGGAGAACGAGAGAGGAGATGACCCCTGATAGAGGACTAGGCTCATCGATTGTCTCTTTCCGACCCGAGTATATTTCAAACCGCCAAAGGTAGCCTGTTTTCGCGTCACATACCTCGTACGTTTTAACTCCTATTGAAGCTGCTTTATTTTTAATAAATTGGTTTATTGAGAGCCACCCCTTCCATTGAGTAAGTGACTCGTCAATACATATATTTTGTTTTAGGGAATATAGAGATTGAAATTTTTTATGTAGGTGGTCCACTATTGGTTTAATTTTATGAATTTTTACCTCTGACAGGCTCAAGCTTAAAACTTCTAGGCCATTTCTGGCGAAATACAAAAATTTATTTAGAAGTACGTATCGGTTGTACGTTATATACTTTGCAAAATTTGGCGTGTCACAAATTGACCCAGTGCAATGCCAGTACTCTTTAACATTAGACTTAACACATTGTCCCATCGCTAACAATACTCCAAAATAGACATACATCTCATCAACATCTGTAGGGGTCCAACGCTGCAGCCGTGAATGGGGCCCAATGGTTGCCTGGCATTTATTTATTTCTTCCTCGGCGTATCTATTCGTCTCAGAAACTATTGAATTCATAATTTCTCGGTCCCATATAGCAGTAAATGCCTCTTCGGGGTTACGTAAGGAAGCGGTGGGGCCCTCAACTCCGGTGAAAACTTCGCGCCTCTCCCGTGGTGGAGTTGGCGTCTCTGGGAAGTTGCTCCAGTTAACTAGGAAACGCTCAGGTCCAGCTGGCTTGCTGTAGTTAATCGCTCCGTCCATTATGGCAAACGACTCAGGCCTTTCTGAAGGTGACGCGCTTTCACGATCTCCAGTCTCCACCTGCTCGGTGACAGCAGGAGAATGTGGAGAAGTTTCCAAGGATTCATTGTCATCGTTTATATTTAAGTGGCTGTTTCCAATAGTCCGTGGAACATGATTTGGGAACAGTTCATCTTCTGAACCACTATCTTCTTCGCTGCCTGTAAGGATAATAACACGTTGGTTAAAATGTCGTAATGTTAGTAATTGTCGTCAATATTATGATAAAATATTTGTAAACTAACACTTACCATAATTGAGAAACCGACTAATTTGGAATTCAGTTAAGGCATGAGACCTTGCAGACGTAGCTAATTTTGCTGGATTGATTTCTTGGATGGAGCTGGGTGTGTTGGACCTGGTGCCACCACATTCTATAAATCTGAAATAGAAATAACATGTTCAAAACGTTGGCCATGATTACATTAGCTGTTCCAGTTATAATACTTACTGCGCAGGTGATGGCACTGACTGCACCGGTGAGGGTATCGACTGCACAGGAGAGGCCATTGACCTCACAGGCGAGGGCATAGACAGCACAGGCGAGGGCACAGGCGAGGATACCGATGACAATGTATGGACTTCTGTATCATTGGAACGTGATGAACTTAACAGAAAAAAAAATGCATCAGTATTTGCTGACCACAACTGCCTTAGAAAGATTATAGAAACATAAACACTTACCCAGAAACGACTGGTGCCTGCCAAAGCCGTGGTTTTTTGCGGTGCATTGGAGTTTCCAGCCTTTCGCCATTTATTAGAGGATCGTATGTCCCCTCAAACGGTTTATCACCAGGCAAAATGCTCTTATAAAACCTAAAAATAATAAAAAAATAAAACAGTCATACTTAGATTAACCATATAACTATAACCATGAGCGCATGCAAATGTTACAAGAAAGCCAAAAAATATTACGTATGGAGAGAAGCATCATCCAAAGCTCTTCTTTCCCCAACACCTCTTCTGCCACCTCGGGTCCGCATTGTAATTCCGCGTACCCCTACCCTGCCCCGGCTACTGCGTGCACGTATAGGCTCAGTACCTCTTCCACCTCTTGTACGTACGCGCCCGGTACCTTGTCTACCACCCCTCGTGCGCACCCGACCAACATTCTGTCCACCCCTTGTGTTAATTAATACTGCGATGCAAAAGCAAGAATAAAAGTGCATTGTAGCAAAGGTATTGCAATCGGAAATGAGTTGGTGATAGGGGTTACAAATAACACGATGAAGAACAGAGCGCAAAACAGAAAAAAAGCTGCATTAAAATAATAATACATTTTAACTACAACTATCATCATCTGAGCTAATGTTGCGGATTCCAGGAAGCGAGATATCTCTTTTTCTTGGAGTGTGTGACATTAACTCCAAATTCGCAGATGTTGTTAATCGGCTTGGGCTGCTATCCAATGATGAGGGAGAGTTGGGAACAGTATCAGCATCAGCAGTGTCTGGCGTACCTATAGGATATATATGCTGATCCTGATAGTCCTCCTGTTCATCTGCCGCGTCAACATCCTCTGTAATAAAATAGTAAAGTTTTTATACTAATAATATCGACGTAATATGTATAGATACTGTTTAATACAACAAAATGTTCACTAACCATTTGCAATCGCCTCCGCTGGTACATCTACTGTAAGATAAACATAATAGTTACACATAAATCATAGTTATTTACATTAGAGCATTTATTAAAAAATACTAACTGTCCTTTTCTAGTTCGTCTCGTGGCGGTACCAACTGAATATCCTCTGAAAAAAATAAGTTAACGTTAGATGTGATTTGTTATAAAATAATATAGGTACTATCTTCAGCTATTGTCAAAAATAGCACCTTACCTAAAATTACTATACCGCGTTCAGGCAATGGCCTTCTGTAAAGAAATTTCATTGTTGTATTTATAAAGACTTATTATAATATTAGAAAATTCGAAAATAATAACGGTAGTGAAACTTACTGATCGCGTTTTTTTGACGAAGGCGCGTCCTGTGCATGTTTATCTGTTCTATTGCGTTTACGTCTACCTGAACACCCTGAGCTCGAGCCTTCTCCCAAAAACTCGTTAGAAGACCTAAAATAATTTGAGATATTATGAAACTGTAGAAAAGAAAGACAGAAATACTTTAAAGTCAAGTAAGTTTACTTACGACATAATATTAGATTTTTTTTTTCTGTCTCTCTGTTTGAACCAATATCTTCTATTGAAATATTATATATATTCAATCAATTTGAAAGATATACCTACAGCAAAAACAATCAGTTAAAGAAAGTACAGTATTAGATAACTTCAAGTATATAAGTATACTCGTATTATAATTATGCAGTTAAATACTTGTATTCATACCTAAACGAAATAAATACACGTTTGGACGGACCAAGGGTATTTAGTCTGAACGGCCCAAAGAGAATGGACCGCGGGCCATTCGACCGTAAACAAAAATTGCCTACGTTTCAATGGACCGGTGATAAAATTTTGTAGATAAATTCAGTGTCATAAAATATGTAATGTACATTCGGGTTCAAAAGTTAAAATAAAAGATTTTGAATTTGTTTTAGATTTATATTAACTTCTTTAAAAAAGCAATCAACAACAGGTGCTATAGATTGCTTACAAAAGATTCATTTAGTTCTAAAATAATTTTTAGTAAAAAATTTGAATAAAAAAGTATATAAAATAATGATCAAACAATAACAAAATTTGAAAAATCAGCCTGTAAATTTTTTTATAGTTTAAAAGTAGTTTAAAATACTACTTTTAAACTATAAAAAAATACTTTAAACTACAAAAAATCTTACAACACTTACAAATCAGTCATATTTTAATTAAATAAATCAACATATCTCTAACCCTGTGTTCAATGGCTAGCGAAATTGTATAAGGAATATAATTATTTATAAAATGTTTACAGAAGATTATTTTGTTATTTATTATTTTTAAAATCAGTCTTATTTTAAAAACAAATCAACAAAGTCTAAAAATTAAATAAATCAACATACCTACGAGGGGTGATCAAAAAGTAATGATAATAGGTATGAAAAACTACGGTTCAGGTTAAAATATTATTTTATTTTTCAACATAGTCTCCTAACAAGTCAATACATTTAGTCCATCTCTTTTCTAAACCTGAAATACCCTTAGAAAAAAAATCCTTGTCTTGACTCTCCCAAAATGCCTCTACGGCAACCATCACTTCACTGTTGTCGTGAAATTTCGTTCCTCTGAGATGTTCCTTGAGCCGAGGAAATAAATAGAAGTCGCTGGGGGCCAGGTCCGGAGAATACGGGGGGTGTTCAAGCAGTTCGAAGCCAACTTCTTGAATTGCAGCCATCGCAACTTCAGCCTTGTGTGCCGGCGCGTTGTCTTGATGAAAGAGAACTTTCGCTCGCAGTTTGCCTCGTCTTTTCTCCTTGATAGCTTCCCGTAATCTTCTTATTTGGGCCGCGTAGTAAGACCCTGTTATAGTGGCCCCCTTTTCCAGGTATTCAACCATAATTATTCCCTCGGCATCCCAGAAAACGGACGCCATAACCTTACCCGCAGAGCTTGCAACTTTGAATTTCTTCGGTGTTGGTGAGGATGGCCTCTTCCATGTCATGGACTGTTGTTTCGTCTCAGGATCAAAGTGGTGAATCCACGTTTCATCCATAGTCACAAAACGGGTCAAAAAATTTTCTTTATCAGCTTGGAATTTGTCAAGATTGACCCTTGAAATGTCCAATCGCTTCTTCTTTTGCTCGTCGGTTAACATTCTCGGTACCCAACGCGCGGAGACCTTTTTCATGTTCATTTCAGTAGTCAAGATCGATTGAATGCTGCCATATGAAATCCCTGTGATCTCAGCTAAATGTCGGATGGTCACTCTTCGATCAGCTAACACGAGATCTTGGACTTTTTGAACATTTTCTTCGGAACAAGACGTCGATGGGCGCCCTTCGCGATGTTTATCTTCTGTGGATGTTCTACCCATCCTAAACTCCTTACACCAGCGTGCAACTGTAGAATATGGAGGAGCATTGTCCCCCAGTGTCTCCGATAAGTCGGCATGAATGTCTTTGGTAGACATTTTTTTCAAGCAGAGGTACTTGATGACGCTTCTCACTTCGTGTTTCTCCATTTTCGTGTTATCTCTCCGGCTACTCGTACTCGAATGAGTGTAACTCCGTGAAATACCGTCCTATTTATATGATTTTTGGTCTGGCAAGTCGTGATGAACTAAGGAACTGATAACAATTTTTTTTATAATTTTGCTGTTTATAAAAATACCCGTTTATCATTACTTATTGATCACCCCTCGTAACTCTGCGTACAATGGCTAGCGATATTGTATAGAAATATAATTATTTATAAAATGTTTGCAAAAGATTATTTGGTTATATATTAATTTTAAAATCAGTCTTATTTTAAAACAAATCAACAAAGTATAAAAAATAACGATTAAACAATAAAAACATTTGGATAATTTAGCAAATAAAAAGTGAAAATATAAATAATGAACTTTTAAACAATAAAAAATCTTACAACGTACAAATCAGTCTTAGTTTCATTCATCAACTATGAGTTTATATACTACCTAGTAAGTAGGCCATTATTATTTAGAATTTTAGTTTTTCTAAACAATGTCCTACACTTATCTGCCCATTTAATAATTCCTGCACTGTAGTTTCTATTTTCCACTTTCTTATTAAAGTATCCGGTTTCCTTTTTGAAATTTTGATTCCATCGGGTTGTCTCAACTGTTCCGAATAAAATTTGACATCCTTATTCAATCCTTGTAGAAGTTGTCCAATGTTTGGTTTGACCTTAATGAATTTTTTAATTTTATGGTTCCATGACTCTACAATATTGTTCGTTGTGTGATATTCTTATACGTACACCAAATATTTGAAAGCACCTTGTCTTCTAGCCATGTATTAACAAAATAATCATTGAATTTCGTAAAATTTTCACTGCTTGGACTTTCTGCCATAATGTAAAGCCATCCATCTTCAACGAAATGTGGAGGAATGTGTGATAATGCTGCACACAACTTTATGTGAGCCTTCCCTGTTTGTGTCTTATCTAAATTTAAATTCTTTGCTCTACGCCACAAGCACTGGTTAAAATGAAAATTACACCCTGTTATTTTAACGTCAGGAAAAACATTCTGTAATGCTACTATTATGCCTACTTCAAAATCCATAGTGGCATAAGTTGGTTGCCATCCAGGTACCTGACTTTTTATAATTTCAAATAATATCTGATATGTGTCGAGCTTCTTATCAGGCAGTAACGCATACAAAATAGGAATCACATTGACAAATTCTTCTGTGCTTCCGATGTCAGCATGAATAGTAAAAAGTTGATAAAATGCCTTCGGGCAAATCTTAAATGTTCCATCGAAGAAAAAACGTCTTGACTGCCTCAAATAGCCAATAAAATCCTTATGTCCAAATATTAATATACGTTTCCCTCTGTCTTGATAATCAGCAAACAGCAAAAATAAATATTTTTCTGGTATAATAAGGTCTGCTGCTTTACTAAAGCAAAGTCTCTTGGCTCCAATTGAGCTGTTTCGTTTCTGATACAGATGTTTACTTACATTTTCAAACTTCGGCAAATTGTGTATTCCTCTTTGTTTAAGTATTTCCATGTGCTCACTAAATATTTGAGGAATTGGAATGGTTACATCGTGTTGAACTGTATTTATACACTTTTCCATCTGTTGTTTTATTTCCCTTGTTTCCAAGTTTTTCGGTTCATGGTTATGTGATGTTTCATGTAAAACTATGAGAGGGTCACTTTTTGTTTTTATAGAAGCACTGCAAGTATTTTTCTTTGCACAACGCCAAAGTACTGTGCTGTCTTTGTTCTGCCTTTTCCAGTTATATTCATACCCGCCTCTTAATAAAAGGCGACCACCTTTTCTCGATGTACCCTCACGCGTTGACACGCATTGTGACGTAGAAGGCTGTGCGTTATCCATATTTTTAATATGCTAAAATGAAAATAATACGAAATGAGCATTAAAAATGTGTGATGAGTGAAAACATAGATATGTACGTAGATTTCTTTGTCATTCTTTGAAACTTAACTCAATATTTTATGCAACACGATATGTTAGATCTATATAATAATATGATAGAATAAAAAGACTGAATGAATAAGCCATTATAGACAAAAATTGTGGAACAAAAAGACTGTGAGTGAAAGAGCATTTCTATCGCTAAGAATCATAGCAAAACTTCTCTTAAGTGAAACGTTTCGAATGGTATATCAAAATAAGATCTAAGTTTCTTGATGTTTTTTCAAAAAGTATGAGGTGTCGTTAGATTTGTAAAAATTCAATTCATAAATAATATTAAATACACTATGCCGCATTCACTAAAGAAGCAAAATCTATTTGTAATGATACTTTAAAATAAATACTTAAGATTTAAAAAATATTTCAATATAATAAACTTACCAGAATTCAACACTTCACCAAAATTGGATTATTTGTCAATACTTAAAAATTCACTTTTACAGCACATTCAATTCACGGGTTATAATTATGGTACAACATTCTTAGCAAATTGCAAAATAGATACTGAGAAATAGACCGCATACGCACATAGTTACTTCCGAGTCCTATGACGTCACAGATAAGTATCCCGCTTGTGATTGGTTGACAAGAAAGGGTCACTATTGAGCTAGCTACCTGAAGCCATGTAAACCGGTTCAGATGATGTATCCTACTTATTTAGTAATCATTTCAAATAAGTGAATATATAATAATTGAATTTGATATATTAAAATGTTATTATAATATTTCCTTGATGTTAATAAACGCTGTATGTGACTGTCCCGTTGGATAAATTTTAAGCATTTTTTAAGTTTTTGCATCACCGGTCCATTGGAACGTAGATGATTTTTGTTTACGGTCGAATGGCCCGCGGTCCATTCTCTTTGGGCCGTTCAGACTAAATACCCGGACCAAAATATAATATCAAATTAAAAGAAATAATTTAACATTATAACCTTAACATTGAACAATATTTGCAAAAAAAAATAACAGGCTACTCCATGATTTCCTAGTTCGCCTGCGAATTTGTCGTTAGCCGCCATTTTGAACTCAAAACTCAGAGTGTCCCGCCACCGTAGCACGGTTTATTTCGACATCATTGCACCATTATCATCTCTTAGATTATTTAAAAGCACTGAATATTGTTTTTGGAATCATATAACAAGAGTGTATGATATTCTCCGTGAATAAAAGTCTAATTTTAACATAAAATTTTTCCTGATGAGCAATTTAAGACTAGAAAAAGTATCGATTTAGTTTAGGTAGGAACATAGGGTCACAAAAATGTTGAAAAACAAAATTAATATAGCTAAACTGTAATGAAAACCTTATGGAATATGTTGTTAATAACATTAGCTACTTACCCAACACTTTTCTTACACAAAGAACACAAACACTTAATAAATATCGTAAGCGATAAAGGTCACCCGCGAAGTACTCGAAAGTTGTGAGCAGTTTGACATTTGAAACTTTCTGGTCTCGTTTCTGTACTAACAAACAACAAAAGTGTGCATATGTTTGTATTCTATTGCCGTCTCATTTTATTAGCTTCAATTTCTTATGAATTCGAAGAGGATAGATATAGTTTAAGGCATTTTATTGTGACATTTCTGAAACGGGTAGAGATAACCGTAGAACGGTGGCCGGGCGCTTATCCCACTTTTAAGTTACCGCCGTTGTACGGTGTCAGGGCGCTGCAGAGGATAATAAGTTAACATATGAATCTGACATAAACAATGCACTGAGCTCTACTGTTAACTGGCTAAATGTGAATAACCTAAAAGCCAATTTAGGTAAAACCATGTTAATGCATTTCAGTCAGCGTATTCAAACAACCGATATCGTTAAAGTGTGTGCTAACAATCAAACCATAAAAGAAGTGGACTGCACAAAGTTTCTAGGTATAATAATAGATAGAAAAATAACATGGAAACAGCATATAGACCAGATGTGTAAGAGGCTTAGTAAATCGGTATATGCATTACATGAACTCACGCAAACTATAAACATCAATGCCCTCTTGATTGCATATCATGGACTAGTAGAGTCGGTCCTCAGATACGGAATCATTTTTTGGGGAAACTCTGTTGATAAAGAAATAATTTTAAAGACACAGAAGCGTTGTGTAAGGGCAATGTTCTCCTTGCAAGTGACTGATAGTTGCCAGCCCTTTTTAAACAAATATAATATTTTAACACTGCCATCTATCTACATATTTGAAGTAGCAGTCTTTGTCAAACTTACACGTTAACAGTCCGTGCCCTACATATAGGACATTGTGAAGTTAGCCATGGCGTCCGTGCACTATATGTAGGGCACCGTTCTTTTCAAACATTATGTGTTTTTTTGATCTGAACGTACGAACAACAATATGGAATTTGCATCGGACGTGTGGATTAGGAATTGTGTAAAAAATATAGCTATGGACATGCGAGAATAGTAATGCGGGAGTTGAGGGAAATATGGGTAGCAAAATGTTAAATCAAAGGAAAACCAATCAAAATTGTTTGTTTATTTCTGAGGAATTAGTAACTACGGCAATTAGGATTATTATTTATAGTTAACAACATGAAAAAAAAAAAATAATGATAATAAAAATACATGTTCAGTGGCATTCATTGAAACATGTTATGCAGAAGCCTTTTTTACATGTAATGCACTCAGTAACAACCTTTGGCGTCTTTCTCCTTGCTTCATTTACCGTGTGCCCCTTTTCCTTCAGCTTTTTATAACAGCCAGCGCATCGTTTTTGACCTGCCTTTCCTCGGGCATTGCTTGGTATACGCGTGATCTTGTGACGCGTTGTGACAATAAGACAACTTGTACTTGTTTTTACTTGACTTTCAATAGAAAGTAATTTTTTGATAATACATTCATGTCCTTGCAGCAGTGTTATTTTTGCGTTGGTCGGATGCAATTGATTGTAGATTACAATGGCGTTGACCACGCTTATGGCCAATAGATCCGCCGCTATTTTTTTGTACCATATACACGTCTTTCTAACAGGCGAGTTATAGCTTGCAAGCTGGTCGGCAACATCAATGCCCTTTTTACCTTCGTTGTAAGTTAGTATCATTTTTGGTTTCATAACTGGGCGAAAACCGTGTGACATTTGCATTTCGTGGGTATGACATGTTGAGAAAGTTAGGACATCGCGTTTGTCATGCCATTTTAGGACCGTTACATATTCGTTTTGTTGTGCAGCTATCTGTCCTTTTTGCAGTTTCTGTTGAATTACTTCTGGTGGAAGTTCACGTCTTGATTTACGGACTGTGCCGCAGAAATCGGTTTTGCGTTCTTTGAGATATCTCGTCAAGGGAATGCTGGTATAGTAATTATCAGCAATAAGTATCCAACCCTCACCTAATAACTGTTCAGCCAGAGACACTACTACTGTACCTGGTTTGTCTAAACCAGGCAATTGGTACGATCGACCATCATATATTGAGTAACTCCATGTAAATCCATTAGAGCAGCACAACGTGTATACCTTTATGCCGTATTTGTGTGCCTTTTGTGGATTATAAGTGCGGAACGAAAGTCGCCCTCGAAAACCGACCATTGATTCATCAACTGCTATTGTTTCACCAGGGGTATATATGTTTCGTGAGTTATTTATGATCTTATTTATTAGAGGCTGTATTTTGAACAATCTGTCGTCCATATCATGATCTTCATTGTTAGTAAAGTGCCAGCACCTCAATATCAGAGCAAATCGATTGTAAGACATTTTCAGGTCGTGGAGTAGAGGATGATAGTATAGTTGATCGTTTTTCCAATATGATTCTATGGTAGGGAAGTTCAAAAGACCAGTAAGCAAATATATGCCAACAAACGTTCTCATTTCCTCAGAAGTAACAGGCTTCCATCGGTTTATGCGACTAGATGGTTTATTATTAGGATTTGCTTTCATTTGTAAACCATAACGATTTGTTTCTTCAACAAATAAATGATAGACATCTTCATTAAAAATATGAGAAAAAATTGTCCAAATGTCCGTATTTTCCGAAAATAGTTCTTCATGCCGTTTGCCATTAGCGTAACCTGTAAATTCTTCTCTAGGCAAATCTCGTATATTGTTACTCCAAGTTGTAGGCAATGCCAAAGCCGTAGGAGGACTAACAGTACTTTGGACCAACATGTCAGGGGCTTGAACAAAGTCAGAATTCGTTTGGGAAAAATTGCTTGAATCAATTGACATATTACCTGGATCAGTGTCTTCAACAAACTGTCTGATTGTCAATACATCTTCTTCGTAAGGTAGGAATGGAATATCCATTGAATCGTCGTCAGCTGCATCTTCTACGGCGGGTTCCATTTCTTGTTCAAAATTATCTTCTCCATCACTATTTTCTACTATACGAATTAAATCTTCATCACGCATATATCTACGTCGCGACATTTTTACAAAAAACAAAAAGAAAGATGCAAAATACCCACACTATTTTTTACGCGCAAAGTAAGTAAACTTATTCAAACCGAATAAGTTTATGAAACTTTATGACAGGGGTATCTGACACCTGTCTGCGTTTAGATTTTTTTTGTCTCTGCCTCACTCAAGTAATAAACAATCAATCGAAGTACAGTTCAATAAGTAACTGCAGAGTCCGTGCACTACATAAAGTGCACATAAAATGTAGGTGAGCAGTTCGTGCACTACATATAGGACATAAAATGTAGCTGAGGAGTCCGTGCACTACATATAGTGCATGCTGAAATTCAGTATTAACTGAATTATTTAGTAACCTGGAGACAATTACGTTATCTCATATAGCTATTTTCATAGTTTTTATCCATTTCAACAAAAAATTGAGTGGACGTAGATTGTGTCACTGACCAAATCATCTTGGACTGTTATCGTGTTACCCACATTTATTTATATTGGCAACCGATGGGTCAAGTCGAACACAAAGGGATAAAAGTCGACTATGTTTGTGCAGAACTAACACTAATGCAAAAAAGTGTCTTTGCCATGGCTCCTAAAATATATTATAAATTACCGAAAAGCATTAAAGATGCAAATGTAAATATATTTAAGGTGTCATTAAAAAAGCTATTGATTAACAAATGTTATTATAAAGTTTCACACTTTTTATCTGACAAAATGTAACACAATTTACCATTTGACATCTAGCATAATTTAACTTTACTATAGGTAGCCCCTTGACATTCAACTTGATTATTTAATAAAATGTTTATTGTGTACTATACATAATTTTTGAAAATTGACATTAGTACTTATTGACATTAACCACATTTCACCATTCGACTTCTAGATTTAATTTTATTATTGACATTCTATTTAACTATTTGATATTATTTGTTTTTTACTTTTTCTATTATTAATTTCATTGATAAACTTATAATTTAAACTAACATGTAAAGCATAATAATATTAATATATTTATTTATTTATTTAAAACTTTATACACATACATGGTAAAGGCGGACTTAATGCCTGAGGCATTATCTACCAGTCGACCTTGGGTGATGCAGAGATAAGCAAAGTAGGTGCATAATTAATTATTTACAATTTATGACGAAAGCGTTCAAAATATTTTTACTAACAGGAGAATATATTATATAAAAAGAAAATATATATAGTCAATACATACAAAACATAACTACTATAAATATATACTATACATAAAATATATAATATATACAATACATATTATATACATTAAAAGTACATAAATGATGAGTCTGCCATACTATTTGGCCAAGCTATTATTTAGCAAGTCCCGGACCTTTATTTTAAATGTATAACGGCTAGTGGCCTTCCTGATTTCGAGAGGAAGGGCATTCCAAAGAAGGATGGATTGAATAGGGAAAGAAGAGTGAACAAAACCAGATGTATGAGAGGTACAATTGAGGAGAAGATTATTAGAAGAGCGAAGCGTTTTGTCATGGACAGAACTGCGATATTGAAAGTAAGGAGTAAGGTAGGGAGGGGGATTGGGTGATGTCAGGATAGAATAGAGTGTAGTGAGAGCACGCAAACTACGGCGTTGAATAATAGGTAACCAATTCAGTTGGGATCGATAAGTGGATACGTGATCATACTTGCGAAGATTAAAAACGAATCGAATGCAGTTATTAAGAAGACGGTCAAGTTTGCTGAGAAGATCTGCATTCAGGTCATAATAACACACATCTCCATAGTCAATTAAGGGAAATATAAGAGCCTGCACAAGCATTGCCTTAGTCCTGTATGGAAGAAAATTTTTTAGGCGGTAAAGAGCACGTAGGGTACCGGTTACTTTTTGGCTAACATGAGTAACTTGAGCTTGCCAGCTTAAAGTGGAGTCGATCAGTAAGCCAAGGTCTTTAACTGTGGGAGATATCGTTATAACTGTGCCGTCAAATATAACAGATGGAAGGGATCCTATATCTAATTTATACATAAGTCGCTGGCTTCCCACAATGACAGCTTGGCACTTAGCCGGATTAACCATTAAACCAAACCGGTCAGACCAGCTCTTTATGTACTCAAGGTCCCTATTAACTTTGTCGATTGCTGACGACACACTATCCACACTAGCCTGCGAGTAAATCTGCAAGTCATCGGCATATAGATGATACTCGCACTGAAGGTTTTTAGTTATGAGGTTAATAAAAATAGAAAATAACAAAGGAGATAGAATACCGCCCTGAGGAACGCCAGTATCAATGTCGCACCAACTAGATAATTGCTCATCAAGTCGGACCGACTGCTGACGACCTCGAAGATAGCTAGAGAACCATTCCAGTGCCTCGGAGGAGATCATAAGATAGGAAAGGATGGCTAAAAGGATGTCGTGACTGACGGTATCGAAGGCTTTAGAAAAATCGACCAAAGCCAACACGGTGACTTTGGTGTTCTCCATACCCTCTCTGATATCGCCAGTCACTTTTAGGAGAGGGGAAACAGTGCTATGACCTGGCTTGAAGCCCGACTGAAAGGGGCTTAATAATTTATGATAATAGATATATCGGGACAGCTGCCTGTGTGCACAGGCCTCTAGCACCTTGGACAGGAAGGGAAGAATGGATATAGGTCGGAAATGGTTGGGTAGGGAAGGATTTTGGATCTTTGGCAGAGGGATGACGTAGGCTTGGCGCCAGGATGATGGAAAGGTTCCGGAAGCAAGGGAGAAATTAATGATGTGGGTGATCGGTGGTAGGATATGTTCCAGGATTGTGGTTATCATTCGGCGGCTGACACCATCGCTACCCACAGCATTGGATTTAATGGATAGGATGATCTTTTTGACCTCCTCTGGAGCAACGGAAGAAAAGCAAAAAGTTTCAATATTAAGACGGGGTAAACCAGCTAAATAATTAACCGTCTGACGCCTGGTTTGGGGATTCAATGGAATACTAGTGGAGAAATGTTTATTGATTTCATCCAAACCAATTGTCCTGTGAAAGTCAACTCGTCGCTGTTTGCCGATACCTAGAGTTCCAAGAAACTTTCAGATATCGGCAGGGGAAGAAGAACTGATATTACTGAGAATATGTTGGCGTTTCGCATTTCGTATCATCTGATTACACCGATTTCTTGCAGACTTAAAAGCAGACCAATTGTCGTTGCAGCGATCCTTTTTGTACTTCCGGAAAGCCCGGTCCCTACGCCTCATCGCCATTCGGACACCCCTTGTAATCCAGGGCGCAGGGAGGCGCTTCAATTTTATTTTCCTCACCGGAGCATGGACATCATACAAAGCAACAATATTATTATTGAACAACTCAACTTTCTCATCGACTGTAGATACAGCCTCCAAGCCATCCCAATTTAAATCTGAGGCGTCTTTGTGCAACTTTTCGATGTCCATGCGACCAAAGCATCGCATGTGCAGTACTCTGGGCAAAGGTTTAGGGGGTTTAAGGATGTATGATAAGAAAATAAGATCGTGATGGGAAAATCCAGGAGCAAGAAATTGACCGTGGGATAGGATTAGTTTAGGAGCAGAAGTAAGGATTAAGTCGAGCCAGGTGTCCACACCCTCAGTGTTGTGGTGAGTTGCGTGCAGGGGAAGTATATGAAGGCTGGCTGACTCGACAATCTGAAAGAGTTTACGAGAGCGGAGGGAGTCGGGAGAAAGGAGATTAGTATTGAAGTCGCCCATGACTATGTGATGTGAGTACTCTGACCCTAAAGATTCCAGAATCGGTTCGAGACTGGAGAAGTAGTCGACGGAAGGTGGACAGTAAACAACACCAATAACCATTTTAGCCCCTTTGATATTAACCTCCACGAAAAGGTACTCCGCAGAGGCTGAATCGTGGTTGGACGACAATATAACCTTATAAGGGAAATGACTGCGAAGGTAAATAGCAACACCACCTCCTCTCCTACCGACCCGATCATTCCGTATTAGAATGAAGCCGGGGAGAGGGTAGGTGGTTGAAGGAAGATTTGGTTTTAGCCAACTCTCCGAAACCAGGACGGCATGAATGTTAGTGTTCGAGAAAGCTTCTAAGAGGTCACTGTAGTGACTGGGTACACTCTGTGCATTTATGTGGCATACATTAAATTCCGAATGAGAACTTGTGCAAAATTTTTGCCTTAAAGTATCACCCAGCGTATCAGTCAATGAGGAGAAACTCTCATCATTGGAGTAACTGGCGTCATTGGCAGATAAATAAACTTCATCATCTGAATACATAAGATAAACTGTTTATAAATATATATATAAAATACTATAATAAAATTATATAAAATAGGAGTAAATAATATCTACATAAAATAACAAAATTTACACACTATGATTGTGGCAAAAATTCATCTCTGCACCACCCGCCAGCTGACACATACACAGTAAACAAGACGTGAACAAGACATACATATATCTAAAAAAAAGTGACAAAATTATACAAACCTACAGAAAACAATAAGGTTATATGTAAACAGTGGAATAACGAAACGTTTTGACGGATATTAGATGTCAGATTGACATAAGACATGACAACGGGACAATGACAATAGACTATGGAAAAAAATAGCACAACAATAATGAAAGTGACTAAAAAATATGTGGGTAACAGAGAAAGTTAGACAATACGACGTATTAAAAGTTGTAGTACAAAACATAAACATTATTATAAGTAGCAATTACGAAGTACTGTCACTGTTTACGCACTTTGGACGACGCGGTTGCACTCCCGGTAGTAAATATACCTAGACATATGAAATTTGCACACCTTTATGGGTTATAAATCAGCGCTCTTGTAATTTATATTTTATGTACCTATTATGTAAACCTGTTTTATGCAAATAAACTCATTTGATTTGATTTGTAAATACACCAGTTGTGCACACATAGCTTCGTCTTGTAGTAGTTTGATGAAACGTAGGATCGCGGTGCTAAGAGTACTGCTTGGAGATCGTACGTGGTTCCCTGGGTGGTGGTGTGTTCTGCCTATGATCTATGCTGGTGACAAGGATCGTGGGTGGCTGGTCGTCATGACTTACTTGCAATGCTAAATGGCTGCCAAGCTATGAGGACTTGATACCGAGACTTGAAAGCATTGGTTCTGCGACATTAAAGACGTAACGACATCTAATAACTCCGTGTAGTTACCTTCACCTATTTCTTCACACAAGCTCGTATTATACTCTGACTCATTTAATGGGATTAAAGGACTGATATCTCGGCAGTCCATACTTGTATCCATATGGTCATCATAAGGTACACATAAACTTGGAGTGTCCATAATTGTTTCTTTTTGCATATCACGGTTTAGCTCAGACGTCATTGTAGCACGATTAGAGTTATTATAATGTTGCGCATTGTTTTGGGATAACTTTATCAACAATTTATTTCGGTAACCACTCATTATTACAACTTATAGCCACATTAAATCACTAATTACTGCGGATAATAAATGAATGAAACGTGTCAATCACGGCGCTGGCGCAATGATAATATTACCAGCTGATTCCCGCCGCATGCGTCCTCGATCAAAATTGACCAATAGACATTAAGATTGCCGCCGGTTCTCGATTGTGATTGGCGCGCCCGCGTCGCGCGAGCCGTGCTACTTTGTTTTGACAAAACACTGTATCTTGTTACGCGCGAAGATTATTTTGGCAATACACGGCATATTAAATTGCCGTGTTTTACTATAATAAACCTTTCGCTTTAAGTAAATACAGTGTAATTACCATTGCAATATCTCAAAACTTTTCATATAAACTAAAAAATATATGAATTGGGTTTATGATAAAACAGGTTAAAAGAAATCGAATTCAAAACACTGTATCTTAAGATAGTGTATTGGATTTACACGGTACAATAATGTCGTCATCTATAAAAAGTTCAAATAAATCGACGGCAGATTGTCCAGTATTCTCAGATGCAATCTCTGGAAACGATCCTAAAACGGTTCTAAATCCCCATCGATCCATGTTCTTGCACTAGTGTCTCTGTCAGAAGTTTGATAATACGGAACGGTAGGTATTTGGCGCTCGCGCAATAGTTTTTTTTCTCTATGGTCTGGCTAAAGTCATCGGACCATATGCCTAGTGAAGTTTTGGCTTGACGTTTTATAAGTAGGTACCTATTTGTAGTTTTTATTTAAGGTACTACCTATAGTTAGGTAGGTAGCACTTGAAAAGTATATATAGGGTACCTTTTCATTCATTAATCATTCTACATAAAAGGTAGGTATACAACTTCCTTTATTATATAAGTAGGTAGGTACCTATTATTTGTTTCTAAGACACTTCAAACGTTTTTTATTTATAATATGGGAATAAGCTTCACAATTCTCTTAGGTAATCCTTTGTTTCTAAATACAAAGGATTGAAACCCATAAATCACGCCGCCACGGTTTGTTTTGATTTTACGAATATATTGGAATTAGCTTTACACGTTATCATATATCTTTGTTTTTAACCCGCAAAACGTGACATTGGAAAAAAAAAAGCCTTTAAACAGCAACATTTAGATTTCTTTTCAACTATAAGGTTAAAAAAAACTACAATACAACAGTAATCTATAGCTGTTCCCAGTTTTTTAGCTACAAATTATTCTGTAGCCTTCTTTCCCAATACTAAAAAAATAAAAGGCTACAGAATAATTTGAAAGAAAGAAAGAAACATTTATTCATCCTCGCACTTAAAAATAAAATATAAACAAAATTAAATCTAAGATAACAATAAGAAACTAAAATTAGATCTAATGATATATAGGTATCTACAGATATGGTATAACAAAAAAAAAAAAAATATATATATATATATATATATATATATATATATATATATATATATATATATATATATATATATATTAATCTAAAACTAAACAAATAAAGCCAGAAAATAAATAGAAAATAATTAAAATAAAACAACATATTAATGCGAGTCTGAAAAGGACACCATCTCAGCATATTGCTGTATACCAGAAAAGTATACAGCGCCGGTATTCTGATGGCGCCTTCGTAGTGACGTCACGCTATAACAAATATTTAAATATTTACCTACAATAAATTAACAAAAATATATTAAAAAGCATTCATAAATTTTTCAATAGTTATGAAAAATAAAAAAATAAAAAAAACATAATACATGAACAAATTTTGCATTAAAAATAAATCTTATGCTTAAACAAAAAAGAAAATGTTGCGTTCCATTTCGCACTCACGCGCATGACCCGCCAAACAATTCTCGAAGTGACAAACAATGCTGTCACTGTCATTTTGTGTTGTGAGACTGAGTGAACTTATAAATAAATAAAAAGCAAACCTATTATAAATTTGTTGCTAACAAACTGGGAACAGCTATAGATTACTGTTCTGTTGTAGTTTTTTACTTTATAGTTGAAAAGGAATCTTCAAAATATAACAATATATAACATAGCAGTTTAACTACAGATAAACTGCTATGTTATAAATAAGTAAGCAATAAAACAATGATTATCAAAAAAGTTCATTTATTTAATTTAATGGGAGAGCTCTATAAGTCCCAATCAATATGGGGGCTCTCATATAGGGCCCCCTTAAATATCTGTGGCCTCAGCAGCGCGCAAGGTAAGCGCCTCTGCCGCCGATATTGCAGCATCCCAGCGCTGCTGCAGAAGACGTGCCTCTCCCGGCAGCAGAGGCGCCCGCCGAAATAAGTGGCAGCCCTAGTTATCGGGATGCCTTGGATTGGGTTGGCGGTTGGGCTGGCCCGCATAATGGGGCTGTCGGTATTCGGACCAGTCGGTAGGGCTGGCCACTTCTGTACTGTTGACAAGAACAAATATAAGATTTTAACAAAACATTCTAGAAGCCTTCTTTTAATTTTTGACTGCCTCGGTGGTCCAGTGGTCGCAGTATGCGCCTGCTGTGCACGAGGTTGTGGGTTCGATTCTCACACAGGACAAAACTATGTGTGACCCACAAAGAATTGTACTGAGTCTGGGTGTAATTTGTGTCCATTAATTGTATGTTTGTAAAGTCCCCCGCGACACAGAGCTTGTTCTCTAGTGCGGGAGTTGTCGTTTTAAAAGGAAAAAAAATAATAGAAATAAGGCTGTGCAAAACTGTGTGTGTGCGTTGTATTATTGTGTATTACAACTTGCTGTTATGTTATTCAAGTTTTAACCATATATAGACTTAAGTAGTGTCAACTTTCTTTGTTAACACTTTGTTTGGTACACATTCCTGACCAGACCGCTGTCTGGTCTAGCGGTTGGCAAAAATAAATTGGTACCTTCTATAAATGGAATGTGTAATCCCAGTAATATTAATTATGTGCAACAACATTATAAATCTATGACTATAAAAAAACAAACAAAGTGAACTGGGCTGCATTTAGCGGTCTGGTCTAGTGGCTAGCAAAAATAAATTGGTTCCTTTCATAAGTGGAATGTGTAAACCCAGTCATGTTAATATGGGCAACAACATTATGAATCTATGACTATAAAAAAAAACAAACAAAGTAAACTGGGCTGCATTTAGCAGTTGGTAAAAATAAATTGGTACCTTCCATAAGTGGAATCGGTAAACCCAGTCATATTAATATGGACAACAACATTATAAATCTATGACTATAAAAAAAATTACATCTCTTCGTATTCGTCTCTTCTCCTCCGTGGCCAGCACCAGCCCCACAAGTCATTAAAACAACAGAAAAAAAATTACCTTCAAGCCATGCCTCCATAAGTACCTATGGAATGTGCTTGTTTTGAAAGCGCGATATTTCGTCGTCAGCCACGTTTTTGATGTTAAACTGTATGTAGTATGGTTGACAAGGCCTGGTAAATTATAACTGTAATGATGGCATTGATACTTTTACTTATATTTTGAGAAATATCAAGTTTGTAAGTGGAAGTTTCGAAAACAAAAGAGTGATTACAAAAATAGTTGGTTTTGCAAATAAAATTTATAGGTAAATGTTTTAATTGCTTTTATTCATATTTAAGTTGGCATTGGCAAAATAATAAATCAAATTTACATCAATCATCATGTTCAAACACGTTTAAACTCAAACATATCTATGGTCTAAATTGAAACAGCTGATACAATAGTGTGGCTCATTCGGGCAATCTTCGCAGTATGTTACCACTCTTTTGGTTTTATTTCGAGCATGAACTCTTCCAAATTGGGCACAGTTTTCTTTATAACACCTAACACAATATTTACGACAGGCAGAGGCCATTTCTTTAATTCATGCTTTACTTGCCTAGGTCTAGAGGAGGCACTAGTTGCCGGGACTCCTGTATGCACGAGGTAGTCAACCAACGCGGTTCTAAACTGGACGACAGTGAGCTTCTTCTTGGTTGTTAATTTATATAAAATATATGAATTTACAATCGCTGTATTCAATAATAACTCCATCGCCAATCTTTTGGGCCATTTCGTTGTCTTCCGAAGAGGGGTCGTGTAAGAGGACATTTGGTCTGACAGATCAACCGCTGATTTTGCATGATTATAATCTACCACAATCTTCGGTTTAATTTTTTCTTTTTCTTTTTTAGTTATTCTTCTGAAACTTACGGAGTGCTTAGTAGACAGCAGCAGTACATCCCGCTTGTCTTTCCATTTAATAATTGTTATTCCGTCGTCATTTTCTTGAGCTGAAAATTCTCCTGTCTTCAGTTTGGTTTGGACAACTGTTTGAGGTAAACCTCGTCTATTTTTTCTAAGTGTGCCTATGAGATGAGTTTGTCCTGCTAGTAGTTTTCGTGCCAGATCCAAACTGGTATACCAATTATCAGTGCAAACCGTATGTCCTTTATTTAGATAATCGTCACACAAGGCAAGGACAACATTAGTCGGTGTAGTATTGACATTGTCATAATTTTTGCCAGCATAAACTTGCACTTTTACAGTGTATCCTGGGTTTGAGCACAGCTTAAAAAGTTTTATCCCATATTTGTGTCGCTTATTTTTATTGTATTGCCTAAAAATAACGCGGCCACGAAATGGGATTAGACTTTCGTCAACACACATTTCTTGATTAGGTGTATAATGACATTTAAAATTAGCATTTAGCATATCATATAAGTGTCTAACTTTAAACAATCGGTCGTCCTTATTGTGATTTATTTCATTATTGGCAAAGTGCAACATCCTCAAAATGAGTTCAAATCGATTTCGGCTCATAATGGACTTGACAAATTGCTGTTCAAAACATTTGTTAGTGCTCCAGTACAAATTAGTTGAGGTAGTTTCACTATCCCCATCCAAATTAAAATGCCAAAGAACCGTTTAATTTCATGGCAATTTGTTGGCATCCATTTTTGCATTCTGTATGATTTTGTTGCA
The DNA here is from genome assembly GCA_947095525.1 of Trisateles emortualis. Taxonomy (NCBI): domain Eukaryota; kingdom Metazoa; phylum Arthropoda; class Insecta; order Lepidoptera; family Erebidae; genus Trisateles; species Trisateles emortualis. Next base: position 2,175,475 of record OX352756.1, read on the forward strand.
CTTTTGTTCAAGGTTTGTAAAGCAAAGCGATTTGTTTCTTCGGCTATGTACTCGAATATACTATCAGGTACTAGCAATGAATAAAATTCTGCTGGTTTAGCTGAACTCATGCTGGATCGCAATGAAAATGGCATAAGCCCAGGACATTCAGTATATGGAATAATACTTGGTTGCTTACCCAACGGATTGAACCATACTTCAGTATTTCGTGAGGTTGGTAATACGGGAATCTGATCATCTTCACTGTCGGATAAAATCTGCCATCGATGATGATTTTTGGTCCGTGCGATTGATACTGTATCATCGAGATCAACTACCGTAAGTTGGGGTGACTTTGCACCTAATTTAGGAGAGTAACTCGTAAAAATCGTATAAAAAGTGTTATACATCTATTTAGACTAAAGGACTCGTAGTTATCGAAAGACAAGATATCTAACAAATTTGGCGCAAAGTATTCCCGTCGCCGGGGATATTTTGCGCCAATTTATTAAATCAGCCTTAAATCCTATAAAATGAATACTGGAGCAATGACAACCCATATAGTTTGTGGCGCAAACCTTTACTGAAAGTCGTCAAGCTCTTTGACACTGAAAAAACCTCGTCTGGAGATCATTTTTGGAGGGTCAATGCTCCCGAGGACGTCGTCCCACTCATAGAAGTTTATGTCTTTTTTCTGTGGCCACTTCCAGGACTTTAAAGATCTAGACATTGCATCGACAGTTGCTCCCTTATCATTAAAATCGATAACAATACCTGGGTACAAATTCTCGTCATATTTGACCACCACAAATGTGTCTTTCTCACGCCTTACATCTTTGAACCTTGTAACTTGTTGAGGTGGATGAGCATCACTTTCTTCAGGGCTGCTGGGCTCTAAAAAGCAACCATCAGCGTCGTCTGAATCATCATGTAGTGAATACTCATCTATCTCGTATGGCCTTGAGCATGAAGCATGTGCAGTGTTGCCGTCGGCGACATTAGAGACTTCACCGTTCTCCGCATTTTCTAAAACTCCGGCAGCGATTTCAAACTTCTTTTTGCGTCTCTTTGGCCCAGACTCTGTGATCATTTTCCTCTTAGATTCCAATTGATCTATGAAAGATACTAGTGTGTTGTCCACATCGGCCACCCCTGGTATTCTTTCAAGCAATGCATCGACGTTACATGGGTAGATACCGCATTTGCGGAAACCATTTTTCAAATTGTCTTTCACGTTAGGCTCGATGTTTTCTAATAGTTTCTTCAGCAGACTCGGAAAAGTTTGTTTAGGAATCGTTGCGTTTCTGATTCCTTCGGCACTTTCCTTCCATTCAGTTAGAATTTTTCGCCATTTATCTTTTAATGGACGAAAAAATGCGACATCGAGCGGCTGAGTGATGTGGGTGCTATTCGCCGGCAGGCACACAAAAGCAATGTTGTTGTCTCGACAGAGTTTCAATGTATCAATTGATAAATGGGAAGCCAAGTTATCCCCAATTAACATCTTTTTGCCTTCCATCTTTTTAAGCCTTGGTATTATAAGATTTTTAAGCCAATCAGCAAATAGCTGGTGATCAAACCACCCTGAAGGAGAGTTGCTGTAGTGGCATCCTTTGGGACCATTCTCGGTCCACGTGTCCCATAACTTCTGCGATTTGTACACCACGTATGGGGGCATCAGCTCACCGGAAGCGCTGCCACAAAACATTATGGAAATACTTGATTTTGACACATTACAGATTTTTTCAGGATACTTGGAACCTCTTCGAACAATAACCCTTTTTTGGCCCGGATCATCGGTAAGGTTCGTTTCATCGTAGTTGAAAATATGTGTAGGAGGAATGTCTTTAATTTCCGTCTTCAAGTTTTGAATGTAATCTTGTAAAACCTCTTTTGACAACGCTGCCCTGACTTTCTTGATGTTCGTTGCAAAACGCACTGAAAGACTAGGATGTCGTTTCAAAAATTGTTTAACCCAGTCGTTCCCAGGCGCATTGTTCTTAAATTTGCGAACAGTACGTCCAGCTTTCTCCAGATACATTTTCACAACAATTTTGAGGTCGTACTCGGTTAATGGAAAGCCATAAATGCCCATTATTTCAATATGAGATGCTATAGCTTCCTCTTCTTCAACTGTGAATATTTGCGGCTGACCAGGTGGATTCATATGAGCTTTTTTGATTTTATAAACCAAAGTCCGCCGTGGAATCTTGAAGTGTTCGCTGGCTTTCCTCTGCGTCATTTGCCCAGATTTAATAGCCGCCAGACATAGTTCCAACTGTTCCTTGGAGTAGTCAGCATATTTTCGCGCACCAAGTTTTCTTTTATAAACCCTCGGCATGTTGCAATCTCTGTGAAAAACAAACGGAGTTGAATATTTCGTTACATGAGTATACTTTGCGCCAGGCGCAAAGTAACCCCATTTTAGCGCCATTTTGACATAGTGATAAAAAACTAAACTCATTTCGATATCCGTTGAATTATGGCATGAAATACTTTCTTATTAGATAAATAGAACAGTTATTGGATATAATATTATTAGGCTTACCTGCGTCTGTACAGTGATTGTAGGGGTAAACTTGGATATTAGTCAACTGATTTTTTTTTCAAAAACTATCAGCTGTCACGTTATTACACGTAGGACGTATGACAGCAACAATGGCGACCTGTCATTTTTTTTGCAGACCTTTGACATCATATGATTGCGTTCATAAATCAATAAAACCATAAATCCTTACACATTTTTTTAAATTTTGGTTTGAAAGTTGTTCGGATTTGGAGCAAAGTATTCCTGACAGGCGCAAAATCACCCCAACTTACGGTACTTGTGTAGCATCACTATTTGATAATGTGTTACATTTTTTTTTTTTTTTTTTTTATACTACCAAGGTGACAAACAAGCATACGGCCCGCCTGATGGTAAGCAGTTACCGTAGCCTATGGACGTTTGCAACACCAGGGGTGTCACTCACGCGTTGCCGACCCTTTAAAAACCTTATAACTCCTTTCTTGAAGAACCCCATGCTATAGTCTTTTGGAAAAACCTCGGCAGGGAGCTCATTCCACAGCCTTATCGTACGTGGTAAGAAATTCCTCTGGAATCTTACGGTACGGCAAGTTAGAGGTGCAAGGATGTGAGGATGAACTCCCTGTCGGTGGCGAGAGGTGCGTTGATAAAATGTGGCCGTGGGCATCATCTCGAACAATTCCTCAGAACACAGCCCATTGTATAGGCGGTAGAACACACACAAGGAGGCGAAGTCTCTCCTTAGACTTAGTGGATCAATACCGCCTGTGAGCTTGGGATCGTCAACAATCCTCACAGCGCGTCTTGATTATACTCTGTTAAATCTAATTGCGATAGTTCGTAGTCCAAATCATCATGTTTATCTTACAACATAACCCATTGTTACCAATGGGTTATGTTGTAAGATAAACATCATCTAACTAAGTATTTTTTATGTGGCAATATTCACTCCAGCTATCATTCACTCCACATTCGTTTGTTAAATAAGTAGGTACATAATGACTGATTACTGATGAAACATTAATAACTCCCAAAAAATATATTATGTAATAATAAATATAATTGTATTTACATGGACATTTTATAAATGTTTTCGTTTTAACTTAATCATAATAAATAATAATATGATGGCTGGATACCGGATAACCGGAGACCGAGGTTTAAGGGCTTGTACACAAAATTGCGATGCGACGCGATGCGAATTCGCAACGCAGAAAATTACGACACGAATTGCTGCGATGCGATTTCGTGCGGCAAGACGTCTCCTAGCGTGACCATTCCTTCGACGACCGTTAACCGTACTTAACGTATTTTGAATTGAAAACTAGGTCGTGACATGGATCGTAAAAAGAAATGTGCACTTTTATTATTGCTTAGGAGATACAGGAAAAATAAACTAAGAAGATTTTGGGTTCATCCATTTATTACTATTAACACCCCGAAACCCGATGGAAACTATTTTCTTCTAAAATATAAAGCTTTGAAAACAGACGAAAAAAATTTTTTGGAGTATTTTAGAATGAGCATATCTTCATTCGAAGAATTTTTAAGTTTATTACAAGGGGAGAATTCCTGTTATGCCTCTGAAAATGATTGGCCTCACTATCCGGTAAGTAAAGTAAAACAATAATTGTTTACATTAGTTTTTATTGAGAAAAGAGTTTTTAAAACATTACAATCCATAAAATTTACGACACTGACACATCCATTTTTTATTTTATTCCTTTGTTCTAATGTAAGAACTGTCGTTATTGGTACCATTGTCCAATACGTCAGCTCTACAGTTCTTACATGACTTTATAATATTTTTGAGGCACTTTTTCAAGACCCAGCCACATACATAAGCTCTTTGACCAGCATCGGATTCCACTATGTTGTTCTCATCTTTGAAATCGTCACGAAATTCAATATTTTGTTCTTCGGAAACATCACAAATAATTTTATCATTAACGAAAAAATCTAATGTATGTAAGCAGGGATTTTCATCTCTTTCGCAGTTTGATTGGACTGAATGGGGCGAATTGTAGTTATTCAAAAGAAGCGCTTTAAATGCACCTTCAAAAGCACCACAGTTGGTTGAAATATTTCTCGCCCCATAACTCCTGATGTTTCCGAAGAAGTTTTCTACAGGGTCTTGATTAAAGTTTCTCGTCAACACAGAATCAAAGGAATATCTTTATGACAGAATTTTCCAAATTTGTTGCATACCTTCAATAGTTTTAATTAGATTTTTTACAGAAGGTACTATTGTCTCAGTAACTTGGACGTTGTCACCAATTTTTTTTATACGTCTAAATTTAACAGTTTTTAGAACCTTAATTGAATTTTGCCAAAGCTGATGATGTGGTGAATGTCTCTTTACAGGTCCTTTTTATATTTTCCTATTTGGTACATAGAAAGTACTACCATTAAGTGAATCAAAAATATTGTCTATCAATAGGACAATATTAATTAAACTTCGGCATTCCTGAGGCAGATTTCCTCTTGCCGACAAGTGTTCCGTGGCAACAGCAACGCTATGGCTGAATATCTGGACGGCTGATTTCACTTTCATTTTCCTTATTTTCTCAGGAACAACATGTTCTTCCGTGATTTTTTGCAGACACCGTAATTAATTAAATGATTTGTCTGCTGCATATAACATTTGAAAATAATCCCATTTAACAATCTTTTCTTGATTATCATCTGTGTATACTAAATCTTTAGTCAAAAGATTGTTTCGCAGGCCTTTAATTAAATGTGGCACATCATATAATGGGGTTATCCTACTATTTTTCACTTCGAAATATTCTCCTCGCATCTCTCTTCCAGTCCTTAAATATTTTGCCTTGGTCTCTGCAACCAGCTCGCTAATTGCACTGACATTGACTGTACTTTGGTCACAGACAGTACATAATATTAAAAGACCAGCGTCTATGACCATATTTGCGACAGCCGTGATCATATTTTTTAATTCGTTTTTCTTTATGGAATTAGTAAAATAATACGCAACTGGTTGTTTATATTGTTTTTTAACGCCTTTTATCATAAAAACTAGAGCGTGATTAGCGAGCGTGTGCCCTCCATGACTAGTGAAGCCTTTTATTTCATCGTTAGCCGCATCATATTGTAGCTGTGGTGAAATGGACATTTCGTCAAAAACCAGTGTACTGATACGGTCTTCATGCAGTAAATCGTCATTCATTCACACACGCTGGCCTAATGCGGGTTGGTGAATCAGACATGTCTTTAGAATTTCTTTTAAGACATGTGTGGGTTTCCTCACGATGTTTTCCTTCACCGTTAGCAGATGGCGAATCATTTGATTAGTACATATAAACTCCACAAAGTGAAATTCACATTGGTACTGCCCGGGATCGAACGCACACCTCTTGCGTGCAAGTCGGTGACTTTCCCACTCAGCCACCACCGCTTTCGATTAGATTAGATGGACAATTGCTCTGAGAATAATATATAGAGGTGTGTTGCTGTGATTGTTCGTATAGATTAGTTAAAACTTGTAAGACCCGACGTTGGAAAATTATCGTTTGATGATCATTTACTTTATTTTATGATAGTAATATCGCTTTAAAAAAATATGAATGTCTGTTTTCGGGCTCTTCTAATTTTGCCATAATTTCTTCTTAAAATGTATCGACATTTCTCCTTTTTCGTGATGGCTGAGGGAGAGATGGACTGAAGGCAACAAGAAAATCAAAATGATGTCTGTCATTATCTTTTGGTGTTACATGGGTGCGCATACCGCTAGGTGCTTCAAGTTCCATACAAACGATTTACTACAGTCGCTATCGAGTATCGTTACGTAAATTCATGGTGGACATACTGTAAACTACGCTGCTAGGTCGTACAATGTATGTAGTCTGAAATAATATTGTTAAATAAACTGTTCTTTACTTACCCAAAGCTTATTTCGTTTCTTCGGAATCACCAGCTTCACAAAAAATCTCGACAATTTTTTCCCAGTTCCTGCATTTTATCACTCTATTAGAATAGTCTGATGATTCCATATCCCATTTGGCTACTCTTTTTATTCAACTTCGTTAATCAAAAGTTCCGTATCGAAGTTATCACGCTCCATTTTGTTAATCAAATACGTCCTCTCGCAACGGCCTCGCGCGTTGTACTGGGCGCAGCACAGGCGCCTGAGTATCTCGACTTGCGCGGCGCTCGCGCATACAACGGGCGAATCGAGAGTCCTGCTTATTGCACACGTTTTACGCGCGAGTGAGGAAACGCGCGTAGGTCTCTGGACAGGATATATGTAGCTCAAGCACCTCGGGTACGAGCGAAACTCGTAACGTTGACATTCGCAAGTAGTAAAGCGCCTTATCTGGACAGGCTCTAACGCTTCGTTTTTATACTATAGGAGATTCCTTAACTAGTATGCAATATCTTTTCAAGATATCAAAGCAACGAATAGGATTTATAGTAAAGAGGTCAGCAAAGCCCTTATTGGAGTATTAAAATATTATGTAAACGTATGTATGTACCTACTGTTTTAATCATTTCTGATAAAGTAGTCATTACATTTCAAATTAATTAATTAATTAATTCACCAATTCTGATAGAAATTGTTTACTCATAGCTGGTGACCCATAGATACTTTGATCGGACGTATTTTATGCAGGTGTTTCAGGGCTTTGTGGCATCGATAAGGCTCTTAAAGTTGTTGGTAGTGTCGAGCACAGAGTACATTATACAATACTGCTGTCGAGTATCCTTGTCATACTCTCCGCGATCAGCACTAAACAATATATTTGATATGTACCCAACAAGCAATTTATAGATCGCCGCAACGTGCCGATTCTCACTTTTGGTTCTATACGGTAGTCCTAACTATGTTGCAATAACGTCGAGACGACCGAAAATAGGACCACTTTATACGAATCAGAGCTGCAATAGAGTTACGTAGCAGTCTAACTATTTATATAACAGCAGATTAACTATTTGGTCGTGTATTGGTCGAGTAGATGTCACGAGATCCACTTTTCGTCGAGTTATATATAGTGCCTGTTCACACTAGCGATTTCAAGGCGAGGATTTTCACGTGATGATGGATAAATCGCTGCGTGCTCGCCGCGATTTATCCATCATCACGTGCTCGCGACGAGCACGCCTCGATCTCGCCGTTGTCTATGTCACAGGCTGTCTTCATTCACAAAATGGACTCCAATGAGGAGATACTTCTAGCTGTCTTACTTAGGAGACGATTAAATCGAATACGAAAACAAACCCAATAGTAAATTTTGGGAGGATCCCGCATGGTGTAACCGCTCAGCTGAAAGGGACTATTTTGTGCTTTATCGCGAACGGCTTGTTATCACCATAAGGTAATATATATACTCGTATATAAAAAAAACAGTTACATATTCTTAACAATGTATGGAATTTTATTCTGAATTTACTACTACTTTTACTATTACTATTTTGTTTCTTTTGATGATATCATGTCAACCTTGGCATGATTCTCTTTAAAATTTAAAATATAGTTTATGTAATATCACTTAATGTACAATGAGATCACCTTATGCTTTTATACCTACAAAAAGAGACGATGCCTCATTACATTATTGATAGATACTAAATTGTGATTGTGTAATTGAAACGTTGTTTATTTTAATTACTTAAATTTATTTTTTTGGTATGGTGTGTTGGTTCCGTACCTTTTAGTTACCTACTTCAAATTGTAACTCATACCAAATTGTAAATATTATACCTTGGCGATTAAAGAGACTAGGCAGAATAGAAGGACAAAGATACCGCAAATAAAGATACTGTAATTTTTTGATGTCTTTGAAGGAAGATTTGACAACAATACACCCAGAATTTAAAATGGATGCTAAAATTGAAATAATATCTGTTATATTATTTCAATTTTAGCATCCATTTTCCTTCAAAGACATCAAAAAATTACAGTATCTTTATTTGCGGTATCTTTGTCCTTCTATTCGAATCTTTGAATTAAAATCTTAAGAAGTTTCTCTTCACTTTTTGCGTCCTTTACCTTTTAATGATGCACCCTCCATTACCTCTTACGTATGGCGTTATTTAATTCTGCGATTGTATTTTTTCTTGTCCGTGTTGTTTCAGAAGGCCTGTTTCAAAAAGGCATTTTTGATGCAATTAACCTGTGAAAGAAAATTAATTAAATAGTAAAAGTAATACTAACAAAACATAAAATAAATAGGACTTGCGGTTAAGGTTAAGTCAAGGATTCCGGTTTCAATTTTTATTCATATTTAGTCAAATGTTTGAAATTTTTACATAGATATGTAAAACAAAACTCTAAATATCCTCATGCACTATAAATGGAGACATTAACCAGTACAAAGTACAATAATCAGGCATTACAATAGTAATAAACACACAATACGTACCTCTATAAACACGGCCGCAATCTCGGAACTACCTACATGAATTAAGAAAATTTACTCCGTCGTAACAAAAACACCTTTCTGAACCTGAGAGCCAAACATTGGCCATTGTAAAAAATGGCGGCGTACTGGTGACTGGCCTCCCGCGCTCTACCCATGAAGGTCTTGACATTTCGTTAGCGCAAAATTTAAATTGTAAAATTTAATTTTAAAAGGTTGTTCATCTCTCCCACCTGAGCAAGTCTCCCAGACTTCCCCTATATCCTCTACACTCGGGTGCAATGAAATCGCACATGTGATTATTTTTTTTTAAATATATTTTTTTAAATAAAAAAAAACAATATATTTTTAATATGGAATTAAAGCTTGTTTCAATACCTATTCATTGATACCATATAAGCCATTATAAGTTTACCCTACTGCCAAAAAAAACAAAATACAACAGATTCATCTTCTTAAAAGACGTCTGCTTAACGAAACAGTGTGGGAATTGAGGATTAATTAAAAAACAAAACGCAAATTCTCTAAGAATATCTTTATTAATAAGAAGTGTTACCCTCTCTTGCCCGAATTACCGCTCGACACCGGTTTTCCGGTTTATTCCCACTTACACTACACCCATTCAGGTTCCTTTTGACAGTTCCTCACCATTAGTTCCTCTAATCATTTCGAAGGTACTAGTGGGAATTCACGTTGTCCCTTTAAGCCGGTGATGTCACGGTTAGTGCTGCAACATTGGCTATTTTTTGTCGGGAAATATATTTCAAGCTATACTCGTGGACAAAAATTACGGGTCACTATGAAAAATAATAGAGTTAGCGGCATGAATCAAACTAAGTTGTAGATAATTTTAATGGTTAATGAAAGGATATTAAATGTTGGAAACGTTATTCTTTTATATGTTATATGTTAAAAATTACATAAGAAACAAAAAAAATTTTTGCGTGCCTTCCATACCTGATGAATCGCACAAAAACGAACTTTAAAACCATATTAATACTTCTTATTGCCTCCACGAGCTCTTCTTACAGCTGCCAGACGATTGGGCATGCTGTTTATAATTTTAAATTCTGAGCGTATTAAGTAATAGGTTGGATTGTCCCATTAGAAACCACTGGATGGGTGTACATGTACGTAGGGAATGCAATCTCGTACGAGATTTCCGCCTAGCGAGATCTCGCGAGACTCAAAACCCAGTCTCGCGAGATCTCGCAAATTACGGGATCTCGCGAGATTGAGAGAATCGCAATTAAAACATATGCAAATGCTTGTTTTAAGAACTAGTAATTGACATGATATGGAATTAAATAGAAACTGCGTTGCTTAGTTATAAAAATAATGTAAGTTTTATTTTAAAAATCAACAGAGTACTTATTATTTTGTTTCTAACTTTAATAACATTTGTTTATGTCTATAATTATTATACCTACTGTAGCTAATCAGTTCAAATTCTTACAATGTTGGTAACAAAACAATAATTATCTATATTTAGTCCTTTGTAAATTATTACTTTAGTTTCAATAATTAAGAGTAATAGAGACATTACTTATGGTAAATAAATACAACAAAACAAAAACTTAACTTCACAAGTTGTTAAATAAATGTTGTGAGATCGTATAAAAAAAGTTTAAAGTAGAAGTCAGATGACGTTATCAAGGTACGGAAAGGCAAGTTAGTTTGTCTGAAAATGGCTTCTCAAAAAACACATCATGTCGAGAGTATCATCTGACAGACGACCTCTGATTTTGCATGCCAAATACCCTGCTGCTGAAAAAGCTCGTTCTGCCTCAACACTTGTGGGAACCACAGTTGAGAGGCAGTTATGTACGAAGTTTAAAAGTTCCCCTCTTACTCCACCAGCTTCGTACAAATTCATTTCTTTTTTTATTAAAATGTCTATAGTATTTGTTGTAGAATTTGTTGAGCGAGCAGTGGGCTGTTTCAGTGCTTTCAGCGATTTTTGCAGCATTTCATGAAGTGTGATATTTTTTTCCGCGGAGACGGCAGAAAGAGGCATTGTAGTGTCTTCAATATCGAAGCCTTCATCGTCCTCTTGTGCAACCGGTGCAACAACATCGACATCCTGCGTCTGTGACTTATATTTGTACTGTGTTTTGCAGTGCAATCTTTCTATAAGTTTTTTAATTTCTTTACGGATAGTGGTCTTCGGGGAAATAATGAATGTTTCGTCTTGCGCATACTCTTCCAAATCATTTTCGTATTGGGTAAAGTTCCTTAAATATAGCAATACTGATGTCAAACATGTGCGGCGCTCAGATATACGGATTCTTAAGGATTCGGCCAGCTTTTTTGCCAGTGGCGTCGACTGTTCTTCCAATTCGCGTATCACGAACCTCAAAGTAGTTTCAGCAGTAACTAGGTCAGAATCTCGGTGACATAAGACTTTAACGGCGAGTTTGACAGGCTCGAAAATTCGCTCTAAGTTCGTCAAAACTGTACACTCTTCTGCACTCAAAGAGTATTCTGAATCGGTATCAAGACCCAAGTCAATTAAAGCCTTAGGGTGTTATTAGACCAATCGATCGATCGTCGATAGACGGCATCGATCGATGGCAGAATGGTTTAGTCGACGTCGATCGATAATTTCTATCACACCAATCGATTGATCGTCGATAGACGGCATCGATCGATGGCAGAATGGTTTAGTCGACGTAGATCGATAATTTCGAAAAACACTGACGGAATATAGCCTAATACGATCAACGTCGACTGATGCCATCGACCGATTGTCGATTGATTTAGTTGAACGGTATCCGTCGATCAATTAAAGCTATTAGACCAGTCGATCGACATCGATCGACGTTGGTCGATGCTGTTGATCGACGATCGATCGATTGGTCTAATAACACCCTTACTTACACATAGTTTGACTTTATTGAATGTCGATATCATGTCAGCAAGGCTGGACCACCGAGTCTTGCAATCAAGATGTAGCTGTAGGTTTTTGTCAAATTCTTGATAAATGTAAACTTGCAGGAGGTCGTTTTTTGTGGGTGAATTCTTAAAAGTTTGACCAACTTTCTGACTTTTTTTATGATACTTGCGTACTCAGTGTCCAAATCTACTTCATGTGTAGGAAAATAATAATAAAAAACATCATCTTCATCATCAGAGTTTGTTTCTGTTTCTTCTCCTGGCAAGTTCGGAATCTCATCTATTTCATCTTCAGCAGACACAGGCAAATCTTGTTTTTTGTATATGCAATCTATTATGGACAGTTGAATGCCGTGAGCGTAACAAAGCTGCTGTAGAGGACTAATCAAACGCCCTACCTTGGTCATTACAGAAGCTCCATCCGTCGTAATATTGACCACATCATCGTCGAGAGACAGGCCAAATTCCGATAGTCTTTTCTTCAAAAGGTCTACTGCAGTTTCTGCAGGCATGCTGCCGTATATTCTGATCAAGCCTAAATTCCAAAAGACAGGTTTATTGTTCTTACACGTATGTATGTTTAAGTTCATGTAACGTCTATTTTTAGACGAAGTCCACTCATCAAAAGTTGATGTAAATCGGTGGTTATCGTCCTTTAGCTCAGCAAGATCACGTTGAACTTTTAACTTTACGGTCATTCCATAATTCATCACCATAAGTTTAATTGAATTAGGAGATGTTGGTAATTTGTATCCTGCAGCACTAAAAAGGTCTCTCAGGTCTTGCGAGGTACAAAACACACGAAATGGTAAACCGTCTTTATCTTGCATGTTTAATGTTTTCAATAAAATGAAACCTTTATAATGTATTTATAACACATTTATTTTTAGTGACTAAGACATCAAAATCATTTACATAAACACGTAATCATAATTTATTTTTTATTATAAGAAAGTTTATAATATGTTACGAGCCAAGTGATAACAAAGGCATTATTCATACTGCCCGGGCATTAATAATAATATCCTCATTAATCACTTGGCCCACAACATTATTAAAACATAAATCAAACAAACTTAAATCTTATTGATCTCTATTGGCACTGGAACTAAAATTTTCTTCATCGCTGTCATAGAAGCTTGATGTGTCATTTTCAGAATCGGATTCTCCTACGTGAATAATAAATTCTAGCTCGTCGTCGTAGTTTTTCCAGTATTTGGATTCAGTCTCCTCCACATGTCTGCAAGTGTTGGTCCACATCGTGCAATCGATCATGTCTAGACGTTCATGAAGTAATTTCATGATGGATGTGTAGTTTTGGTCTACATTTTTGTTTGCGACATAGTTTTTTAACACTCCCCAAATTTTCTCAATCGGGTTTAAGTCGGGATGATATGGAGGAAGTCTTAAAATATCGCAATTATATTATTTTGCTTCGCCATCAACGGCGTAATTTCTAGAAATATCTTTATTTTTAAGAATGAGATCATAGAGTTCGATTTTCTTCATGTCTTCCTCGAAGTCGATGTGTTTATTCACCAGCCAATATTTCATGGGTGCTTTGTTGCTGTTGGAGGTGGGAACTTTTTCTGTAAATGTGTTATGGTAGGAGGCGTTATCCATAACAATTACGGACTTTTCTGGTAGGTTAGGCAGTAGTTGTGTTATGAACCACTTCTTGTAATTGTCATGGTTCATATTGTCGTGGTAGTCGCCTGTCTTGGCCTTGTAAATTAAACAAGCATTGGGGACAAAACCATTTCTTCCACCAGCGTGGACTATTATGACGCGTAACCCTTTAGAATTTTTTTTCTTTGCTACAGTTCCTTGTTGAGTACCCCATGACTTATTTTGTACATGTGTGGTATGAATGTAGCTTTCGTCAGTATAAACAATATTCCTCCCTTCTTCTCTAAATTTCTTCAATTGTTTTAAATATTTATAGCGAAGGAACTGCACATCATGTTTTTCAACAAGTGCTTGACGATTGTCTTCAGTAGTTTTCCACTCATAACCTAAATCAAGAAGTATACGCCGTAATGTCTCCAAACATCCGTCAAAATTTATCTTTTCAGTAAGCACCCTTTTCAGAGCTTTTAATGTTGGATATTGTTTATACTCTCTATGAAAGTTACTGACAGTACGCCTTATTACTCCCTTGTCAAATTCATCAATGTTACGTTTTAAACGTTTGCGAGGATTTTTGTTTTTACGCGGTGAACTCATTTGTGTGCCAGTTGCATCACATTTTGCTTTTTCTTTGAGAATTCTTGTTACAGTCTTTTCACTAACCCCCACAGCTCTTGAAGTTCTCCATCTAGCGTCTGTCAAGCGCTCCACTCCATTTTCAGCCTCGTACTTCATATGTTATATCGTCGATATACTGTAGCTATCACTTCTCGTGCCTAAAATATATAGAAAAAAATTTACATTAATTAATTAATAGACATAAAAGTCAATCAAAACATTACATTAACTTATTTCACAAACAAACAAAATTACCTGACTCCGCATCATTTTTTTTCTTGAATTTTCCATGACTAACTTGTTTTGCAATCAGTACTTTCGTATTACTGAGCGACGTAGAATTAATAACTTGACTGTCTCAGACCGATGCCGGCCTGCTACTAAAGACGAATACGTACAACTACATACAAACTCCTTCGTAAGGATTGACCTACACACATTGAAACAGTAATTTGGAGGGGCGCGCCATGTTATCGTAGTTTATCTTTACATTTTTTTTATTCAAGATTAAAATTACCCATTTCCAAAGACTTAAAATACATGCCACCATAGCTGCTGCACTTGTATATACTACTTATATTTTTATTACCATTAGACTTTCTTTGTTCCTAATAATGTCATCATCACCAGCAGTCGTATCAACACATCGTGGGTACATAAGTTTAAAGAGCACAATTTATCGAGTCTGTAAAACAACAGGCATAGCTTCCTTTATATTTGCAACTTGTAAAAAACGTATTACTTTCAAATGCTGATTGTGATTGCTACACATTTTCATCGTACCTAGTTTACATGTAGACTGATACTTACTTAATTATTGCTTTTTATCATAAACTGAATCTGTAACAAACAAAAAACGTATTCATTAATAATGTTATAAATTTAAGACATCAATATTCATTTTAAAACAAAGTTTAAGTTATACTTACAATATCAAAACTTCGCCGGAGCGTCGCACGTGTTCGTTTACACTTTATAAAGTTTACGAAATTTAAAACATTTTGACGTAAGGTGCCAATATAATATTTATACTCACCTTTTTTAATTCTTTTGCATAACTCATACGCATATTTTCAATCTACTTTTTTATTGTTTTTACGGTAGCGTTTTCGTCAAAATTCTTATAAATTCCCAATAAAACTTTAAAGGCTTCAGCTCGCATGTCTTTATTCATGTAGTCTTTGTTATTTTTGCCATAAATACGGCATGTATTTGTACATGTCTAATATGCACAATAAAACTTCCTTTTCCTTGTTGCACGCCATGGTAGGTATAAGAAAACTACGCGCCAGGCGACGGAACGAACAGCCGCTTAGCGGTACTCACTTACGACCACTCTAGGCACTAGTCGCGCGGCAACTGAGCTCCCTAACCGCCCTAAACGTTATTACATTACCTAATCTGCAGGGCGCTTAGGGAGCTAGGCAGTTCGGGATGACCCGATCGCCCTTAATCGGGACACTAACTCCCTAAGTCTCCTTACACCACTCTTAGTTAGGGTTAGGGTCCCTCAAAATTGGGTGGTCTAATAAGGCCTTAAAAGGGTTTCACTAAATTTGTTGAGCGAAATTGATCAACATATTTGGTGGAACCCATTAGGAGACTCGTATAGAGCTCCCTTACATCCCCGGAATTGGGCGGTGGCGTCTAGGAATTGGCATTGGGCGGCAGCTGGTCGACCGTGAAAGGGGGGAGGGGTGGTTGCGCTCCTCAGCCGCTGCCACCGCTGCGCGCTAGCGTTTCTGGTTGGCCTCCACCTCCTCCGGGTCGAGGAAAGGCCGGCGCTCCTCTAGGTCTTCTTGCAGGCGCAGACGCCTGTACAGGGCCATCTGCGCCCGGCCGATAGTACGCCGACCCATCCATTGTATGCGCCCGGCCTCAGGAGATGGAGGCGGCCGCGCTGGCAGTACCGACGTTGGTGGCGGCGTCCCTGGCAGTGATGTAGGTATTTACGATGTCCTAAAAATATATAAATTAAATATTTAAAAAAATATCGATTGGCTGAGAGATATAAACATGAAAAAAACAGAGGCAAAAAGTTTTGAAATTATTATTAACTAGTTTTATTTCATGGTCTATGGTATGGTATTCACAATCCTGAAATTATGTGAAAACCTCCCTCTATTTTTTTATTTAGCGAAAAAGATTTTTTTGTTTATGGGGCGCAACGGCAACATAATTCAATATAGAATAGTTATTTTATTTTACACTCAACAATACTTATTTGCATATTTATATTTATATACATGGCCCATGCCCAAAGCCTCGAAATACATGCCACGATAGCTACTGCACTTGTGTTTGTAAAAATATAGTACTTATCAGTTCACTATATTTTTATTACCATTAGACTTTCTTTGTTCCTAATAATGTCATCATCACCAGCAGTCGTATCAGTCGTATCAGTCGTAACACATCGTGGGTACATAAGTTTAAAGAGCACAATTTATCGAGTCTGTAAAACAACAGGCATAGCTTCCTTTATATTTGCAACTTGTAAAAAACGTATTACTTTCAAATGCTGATTGTGATTGCTACACATTTTCATCGTACCTAGTTTACATGTAGACTGATACTTACTTAATTATTGCTTTTTATCATAAACTGAATCTGTAACAAACAAAAAACGTATTCATTAATAATGTTATAAATTTAAGACATCAATATTCATTTTAAAACAAAGTTTAAGTTATACTTACAATATCAAAACTTCACCGGTGCGTCGCACGTGTTCGTTTCCAAAGTTTAAAACTTTTTGACGTAAGGTGCCAACTTTACAAAAAGAAGGTTTCCGTTTTCACTACGTGTAATATGTGTTGTACGATATTGAACCTTATAGTTTTATGATATGCAATTAACATTTACTCTTAAAGCGGTAAAGCAATTATATGGTCGACTATACCTATGAAATTCTCGAAGGCATTTTAAACATAACTCAGGTTTCTAAAACAATGAGGACAATAAAACATAGTAGACTTGTGAACATTTCGCTTATTTAAACAGTGCCAGTATCATTTTTAGGCAATTTTTTTGACAGATGTATATCATCTTCTGTGTTTGTTTTAATTTTATTACCAGTTGATGGTGGTTGCATATTCCTAATGGCACACTACTCAATCTTTAACTAAATTTAATCGAAAACCTAAAAAGGACATGCGTGACGTTTTCATTGTTGCCGGACACTTTCATGTGTTCATTGAAAAATTTAAAGCATTCAGCAACATTACTTGCATTACGTGTATTATGATTTTCTTATACCATCTTGTAGATTTTATAATACTAGGATAATATGATAGCATTTGATCTTTTCCATCAGCACCTTTCATATACTTATTATACTCTACTATAACTTTTGGTTTTTGAGATACCTGGCCATGTCTATTTCTACACTCAACAAGATTCGAGTGGTGTTCTGTTGAAATCATTAGTACATTTCTTTTGTTCCTATAATTGGTGACACAAACACCACGGGTATTGTATCTGGTAAGAAATGTACCTTTAGCAATTTTGGACATTGTTATATATGGATTTCTTGATCTATTTGCTCTAAGTGTGTAGGTTTTTCTAATAACCTTTCTGCTAGTGTAACACTATTGTAAAAATATCCGTATCAAGAGAAGTGCCCTGCGTTAATAGAATCTTCCATCAACATCATGAATCCTTTTTTTGCAAACCCTTTGCCCTGAAGGTCGAAATCGTGTGATCTACAATACATTTACATTTTCTGCGCAATGCAGTTGGTATCTGTAAGTACATACATTTTAACACCATACTTATTTCGTTTACTTTTAATATACTGTCTAATCTTTAAATGACCTCTCCACATAGCTACACTTTCATCAATAGTTTGATAAGTGCGTTAAAAAAAATTATAGGTTTTAAATATCTACTAGGATCGGTATTGCTATATATGTATATTTGAGTCATTTAAAGTTAAATTACAAAGTAATATTAAAGGCTGGGTTGCACCATCTTACTTTAACAATAACAAACATCGAAACTTCAGTTAAAGTATCGGTTAGGCCAAAAATGAGTTGCAACATTTGACAAATAGTTAAATGACGTCATAACTTTAACCGTAACTGTAACCGCTCACTTTCCGCTAGTTAGTGCTATTGTTTCTGTTAAATTAATTATCCGTCAATTGTCAAACGCGTTGATTATAACCTCTAAACATCATGTCCCTGCTCCAAGAAATACTCGCGGAAAGCAGTTCTGAAGACGAAAGCGATGATCTTGTCAGTGTAAATAGAAAAAGAAAAGTGTTCTTACCTAGAGCCGATCGTTTTTCCACATGGAACGACGAATGTTTCTTGGCAAGACTTCGAGTCTCTAAAAACGTAGCTTGGTGGGTGACTTTACGATTGCATCGCTGGTTAGAGCATCCTACGATGAAATAAGTTTCCTTATGTCTAGCACAGTATTTACTTACTTATTTATGACTGCCGTGAGAGAGGTTATTACGGTACCTAATACCTATGGGCGTTTATTGCCATATTTTTTAAATGCTCTCAATTATGTTTAATTATTATATGGTATCTTTATTTTTCAGAAATAAAGTAGTAACTCCAGTGCAGCAAGTATTGATCGCATTAGAATACTATGCCTGTGGTTCATTCCAAAGATGCGTTGGCGATACAGCTGGTGTTCATAAGTCTACAGTATCACGCATAATATATAGTGTGAGCCGGGCAATTGCAAGCATGCGTGCTGAGTGGATATCCATGCCACAGGCCGTTGAGGAGATGGAGAGGACAGCGACAGAATTTTATGATTTAAGTGCTTTTCCAAAAGTAATAGGAGCAATTGATTGCACTCATATACCGATAAAGTCTCCAGGTATATGAGCACATTAACAACTAGTCCAATGAGGCACATATGCTAATGTATCAATTAGAAGAGATGACCATGGCCCATATGCAGAAAATTATAGAAATAGAAAATTGACTTTTTCCATGAATGTACAAGTTATCTGCGATGCAAAAATGTACATAACCAATATTGTTGCACGTTGGCCTGGCAGCAGCCATGACAGCCATATATTCAACTCCAGTGTCATCAAGGTAGAATCATTTATTTAATAAAAAAATCGTACGAGAAATGTAGTAGAAAGGGTGTTGGAAAAGAAGATTTCCTGCTCTGTCCATGAAAATAAGAATTCACCTAGAGAGTCCAGCCCATCATAGTAGCTACTGCTGTACTGCACAACATATGCAAAAAATATCGGGATCCTATGCCACCGTTATTGGCGTCAAATATGAATCAAGACAGTCATGAATCAACTAATGAAGAAGAGAATGTAGTCTATGCTGTGGCAAGGAATGATGATCTTAACAGGTCACAATTAACTAACAGTTATTTCAATAGGTTAAGACAATAAAAAAATATAATATAAAGTAATGATTTTTATTTAATTTTAAAAATCATAATAATCCATCTAATTTTTTTTTTTAATATTTTATTTCTAACTCTACTTTTTCCATTTCTAATTTGTGCCGCTCCTCATTATGGCGCAGCTTTTGCTCATGGAGCTCCTGGGCATGCCTGATAGACTCTTTAATTCTTTGGAGCTCTGGCTCCTGCAGGTTATCCATTACGGATAACTTTTTTTCCCGCAGCAATTGCCGGACGACATTTGTATTTTCTGCAGTTGTTCGTTTTTTAGCTCGACCTGTCAAAAAGAAGAGCACTTTATTTATAAATACATTTCTCTACATATTTGTGATTATGATACATTACTTTTTAGCGGTGTTGACATTGGTCTCTTGATCAAAGTCCCACTTCTCATTACTCACAGTAGCCTCATTGGTTTTTTTTCATTATCAGGAATCTGTAAAATAGGTAACGATATTGATTACCGGCTTCAAAACAACAACATGCCTGCCCTATACGGTGATAGGTTGATTGTTATGTATGTTAGGTGTTTTTATTTTATTATGTTTATAATACCTTGTTTTGAAGATGAGCCTCCTCCTCAGTCATATAGTCCTCGACTACTAGAATATTAAAAAGATTCTTATTATTTTTGCAAGAACTACATACATACATAACACGCCTGTATTCCCTGGTGGAGTAGGCAGAGCGTTAACGGAGTATTAACAACTCGTAACAAAATAATAATGAATAATACCTTCTTTGGTAGATGAGACACCTCAGTCATATTACCCTCAACCACTTCTATCATTTTCTCCGACTTTTTTGCAGGCTGTTAATAGAATTTAAACAAAAATTTACTTTAGTTTAGATTAGAACTACACGAAAGTAAATAGGTAATGTGTAATAGCACTCACAAGGACAGCAGGCTTTTGAGTTATGACATCATCATCATAAATGGCATGATTTCCATCAATTGATGACGGTAAAATTGCTCTCAGCCAGTCTGTAGCATCACTGAAATCAGATGATGGTGTAGATACTCGTAGTGGCCCTCCTCCAGTGCGACGCATTTCTTGGCGCTCTTTGCTAGCTCCCTGTAAACATAAAATTTTAAATTGGGTTGTGTCTAATTAAGAAATACAAAAAGCTTCAGATAAAATATTAATTGCCTTCTTTGCTGTTCTCTTCAAATTTTCAAATTTATATTTTAATTATTTTACTGTACGTAAACGCAGACACTCCGTCTGCAAGAGCGTTGAACTCGCATTCGATTTTACTCCACGCACTTTCCCTTTGCTTTGAACTAACGCCGTCCGTCTTTTTGCAAAATAAAATATTTTTATATTTTGTCAGCGGTATTTGAAGCCTGTCCAATTCTATTTTACTAAAGTTTACACTTCTTTCCCTGAAACAATAAAATATAAAATAAGCAAAGGCGTAACAAGGATATTCATCGTAGGTAATTGTTCACCAAAAATAACACGCGTTTTATACAAAGCAATAAATAGGTACCTACTTACTTTGTTTGAATGTTTGCAAGAAAATTGTCGTACATGTTTTTATTTTCTCATAAGCTCACCGGAATCCGAAAAAGTATAGTAAATTATAAATTAAAAAAAGCTTTCTTGAAAAATTTCGATGTTTACGTTTAAACGCCGAACTGACATAAATGAAATAAAGTGACACTGATGACAGCACTAGACAAACAAGTTTTTACGGTTATGTTTAGTGTCACCATATTTAAAAATGTTACCCGCATCGAATTTGGGGTAAATCACGCCTCATTTGACTTGCAACCCCTTTAACTTTAACAAAGCTAATGAATTCGCTGGTGCAACTCATTTTGCTGTACCCGTTAAAGTCAGCGTTACTGTTAGTGTTAAATTTGTCACAAACCTTAACTTTGACTTCTTCTATGGTGCAACTCAGCATAAAAAACGGTCCCGAGACATACTTTTTCTAAAAGCTAAATAAAACATCAGTGTTCCAGTAATCATTGAGCCTATTTAATCTTATATGACCCAAATGAAACAGTAAAGCTAAGAAAACTCGAGTTTAATCAATATTTGTGTCTTTCCAATCTAGAGCCCTACTGTTAGGGAGTTCACTTTTTAACATCATGCGTAATCAATCATCATGAGAATTTATACTTAAAACTACATATAATCGACATAAATGTAGTGTTAAATAATAAATTAAAAAAATCTATTGGGCACTCAGCTGGGCCAGCGTTGAAAAGTTCAATGTTGCAGAATGGAAATGCCTGCAGTAAATCCGCTGGCGCCCATCCTTCGGGTTCTGCTTGGCCACCATTTTTAGTGGTCAATGATAGGTCAGAAGAAGATGAAAAAGTATTGGTCTTTTCTTCTGAACAAATACGTATTTATCTCCTGCAACAGATCGCTTTTACCGATAAGACCGCCCATGGTACGTCATTTTTATAATTTAAGGTTTTCTAGCGTGTTTTGTTTGTATCGTTTGGTGTACAATAAAGAATATTCTTTTCTATTCTAAATACGTATTTATTTTAATAAGTCGGTAAGTTTCTGACTAAAAATGCGCGTTTCAACAAGAAATTGATCAATACTCTTAAAAGTCTAGGTAAGGATACTAACGATAACTAGGTAGTAGGAAGGGATATTGTTAAAAATAGTGTTTCGCAAACTTCTGGGACCTATCTAATAATAACATCAAGATATTTCTATATATGTATATATTATATATCCAGTCTGCATTTATTTTGATGCACTATAATGATTACGTTTACGCTAGTATCAACACTAATTCAGTATTGATCAAATACTGAATGTGTCAATAGTTTGCTATATCAATAATTACGAGACCGATATTAATAGTTATGTGAGCAGACTACTATAAACACGTTGATTATTGAAGTATTTTTTAAATAGAATAATGAAGAGCATGAAAAATAAACACTTTTGATGGTCCTGAATATCTCTATCTTCAGTAAATTGTTCAATGAAAAACAGCTTAGGATGGTTGACATCTTTATGATACACAGCATCATCCAAAACGCGAAGAGGCACATTATTTCGTGGACGTTCGTTGGGTACCATTCCGACTGGAATCTGGCTGACTGAATTTTGGTCGCATATCGGTTAGTCTCCGCCACAACGTGCTCTAAGATACTATCGTCCCAAAAACCGAAAACCAACGTTCAATAGCGCACGAGTCTAAGTCCAAGAGTAAGTAAGCGACACTTGTACGCAACCCGACGCCCCATTACCAAACATGACAGGGTCGCCATGTAAGGTTGGAATTGGAGATCGAATAAAACGCTCTGACTACTGGATATGAACTAAACTGTTTATTAATTAAACACACGTTTATATTTCTTATACAGGAGTATATATTTATTCATAACTTACATACTACACTCCGGTTTCAAAATTTTTAAGTCCATAGGAGACCATTCGAAGTGAGGATTCTCATGATCTACCGCATTACCCCTTCCATCAATGGCGTCCTCGAAGACATCGTCAGCTTCGCTCTCGCTGCTGTTCTCATCTTCAGTATCGTCTCTTGCTCGGGTGCTCTTATTATCAGTCATTCCTATCTGCATCCTCGTTTGTCGCGTCATCACAACATTCATCGCCATTTCTACCAATTCAGGAGGGACATCGTCGTCGGTCATCCAAATCTCCTCTAGCGGATGACCGGCAAACCACTGTGCCCCACCCTGACGCCGATTACGGCCACCGCCGCGACCCCGACCTGGACGCCCGTGACCACTTGCACGCCCCCTTCGTCCACCCCGCGCTCTACCTGGAACACTTCTCGCATTCCTATCCCTCGCGTTATTCACATCTACTGCACCCCTGTCACCAATCGCTCTATAAGCGCGAATCGCATTGCCATCATCTACATGCATCTCATCACTTACATATACACGTCATGGGCATCCGGGGCCATTTCAATAGTTCTACCTCCGGCTGCTGCTGCTGCTGCTCTTCGATTTCCCCGTCGAGACGAACACCATTCTCATCATACACGCCTAGTATGTTGAGTAAAAAATTGTCTGTATCTCCAATACCAAAAACTCGTGTAGTCCACACAAGTTTTTGGTATTGGATAGGGAAATATATATTTTTAAAGACAACTTACATGTATATAATTATGTACTTTTGAAAGCCTACACAGATTTTGTCAGTTCTAAAGGATACAAAATGTAATAAAGAAATGCATATAAAATACACATAGGTATTACTTTTTGCAGAATTTCATAAAATTAAATTAAATTACATTTTATACATAGGAACCTAATTGTATGTGGTTAGCTACCAGCAAACCAGTCACAATAGAAAAACCATTGTTACATGGACACCTGTGTTGCTGTGCTGTAATTTATTTTTATTTGCATGTCATAAAATGATACCCTCTCATTCTCTCAGCATTGTATAAAATTTTGGAATATGGTTCTCAGATTTGGAATCCTAGGCACGATAAATACATACGTTGATAGGATACAAAATAAATATTATGTAATTTACGCATTCTGTTATATTGTTTATACCATAGTCTATGTATGAGGATCTATAATTGACTATATGCCACATATTCTGTCAACATAATATATATTATAAATTGTAAAGCTGTTGGTCTTCCAAAGATTAAATAAATAATGAATTATAATGATTATTATTCTATTAAGTACAATATGATTGTACTTACTATTTTGGCTGTCATAACATCCAGTGTAATTTCATCTGTTGACACCGCAGGTTCACTTGAAATTCTCCAGAAACAGTAATTTTTACATGACATGTGTACCTACATATTTTGGTTTACACTGTTTAATATAGGTAAGTTAACATGTAACCTTGCTTTAACATAAAAAAAATTAATAGCATTTATCATACATACTACCACACAATTTACCCTTGAATGGGTAGATAGATGGGTAACACTACAGAAGGGTAAATAATTTTTATAAACTAACATTAAAGCTTTGCTCCAGAATGCCAGCTTGACCAACCACTGCATGCACTCCTATTACCGCCACCACCCTCTCCTCCAAAGCAGTTAATCGCGTTCTGCTGTTTGGGCCACCACCAGTGCTAGTGGCTTGTAGCCTTAGGCTCAAATATTTCTTTTTTGATTTCGTTTTCCTGTCAGCCCAAACCTAAACAAATGCAGTTACTTGAAAGCAATGTTAAATATTATAATTAATGTAAAATATGAATAGTAAATAGTGCCTTTTTTCCATGTAAGTGGTGTTTTTTGCACACCACCACCACTAGAATTTAAAATATTTGTAAATTTTTCCCACAGCAAATCACTTCGGATCCGTCCTTGAGGACCTGGCTAAGGTTTTGAGAGATCCCCATATCTAAAACATAAACAAATTATATTCGACACAGTGTAACGTAGGTAACTGAGGTAGTTAACTATTGTGTGACCAGTGACATGGTAATTGGTACCTAATGAATGACATTGTTTAAATTAACGTTTTTCATGTGTCAATTATACCAAGCTTTAAAGAATATTAATAGACATTATCTATTGATAAATGGTTAAAATCATAAAAACATAATTAGAATACTTTTCCATGAACTCTATTATTATTGAGAATTGCTCAAGACTGGCTCATAATCTACGTTCCATTACTAAAACATTTTTTTTTCTTATTAAAGTGCTAAGGAAAATTAATTTAGTTTTTAGTAGGTATAAGTAAAATAGTAAAAAAAATGATACAAACATAAATAATATTTGTATCATAATTTATTTTAATAAAATTGTACCTACACAAGTTTAGTGGTGTAGTCCACACAAGTTTTTGGTATTGGATAGGGAAATATATATTTTTAAAGACAACTTACATGTATATATTATGTACTTTTGAAAGCCTACACAGATTTTGTCAGTTCTAAAGGATACAAAATGTAATAAAGAAATGCATATAAAATACACATAGGTATTACTTTTTGCAGAATTTCATAAAATAAAATAAAATTAAATTACATTTCATACATAGGAACCTAATTGTATGTGGTTAGCTACCAGCAAACCAGTCACAATAGAAAGACCATTGTTACATGGACACCTGTGTTGCTGTGCTGTAATTTATTTTTATTTGCATGTCATAAAATGATACCCTCTCATTCTCTCAGCATTGTGTAAAATTTTGGAATATGGTTCTCAGATTTGGAATCCTAGGCACGATAAATACATACGTTGATAGGATACAAAATAAATATTATGTAATTTACGCATTCTGTTATATTGTTTATACCATAGTCTATGTATGAGGATCTATAATTGACTATATGCCACATATTCTGTCAACATAATATATATTATAAATTGTAAAGCTGTTGGTCTTCCAAAGATTAAATAAATAATGAATTATAATGATTATTATTCTATTAAGTACAATATGATTGTACTTACTATTTTGGCTGTCATAACATCCAGTGTAATTTCATCTGTTGACACCGCAGGTTCACTTGAAATTCTCCGGAAACAGTAATGTTTACATGACATGTGTACCTACATATTTTGGTTTACACTGTTTAATATAGGTAAGTTAACATGTAACCTTGCTTTAACATAAAAAAATTAATAGCATTTATCATACATACTACCACACAATTTACCCTTGAATGGGTAGATAGATGGGTAACACTACAGAAGGGTAAATAATTTTTATAAACTAACATTAAAGCTTTGCTCCAGAATGCCAGCTTGACCAACCACTGCATGCACTCCTATTACCGCCACCACCCTCTCCTCCAAAGCAGTTAATCGCGTTCTGCTGTTTGGGCCACCACCAGTGCTAGTGGCTTGTAGCCTTAGGCTCAAATATTTCTTTTTTGATTTCGTTTTCCTGTCAGCCCAAACCTAAACAAATGCAGTTACTTGAAAGCAATGTTAAATATTATAATTAATGTAAAATATGAATAGTAAATAGTGCCTTTTTTCCATGTAAGTGGTGTTTTTTGCACACCACCACCACTAGAATTTAAAATATTTGTAAATTTTTCCCACAGCAAATCACTTCGGATCCGTCCTTGAGGACCTGGCTAAGGTTTTGAGAGATCCCCATATCTAAAACATAAACAAATTATATTCGACACAGTGTAACGTAGGTAACTGAGGTAGTTAACTATTGTGTGACCAGTGACATGGTAATTGGTACCTAATGAATGACATTGTTTAAATTAACGTTTTTCATGTGTCAATTATACCAAGCTTTAAAGAATATTAATAGACATTATCTATTGATAAATGGTTAAAATCATAAAAACATAATTAGAATACTTTTCCATGAACTCTATTATTATTGAGAATTGCTCAAGACTGGCTCATAATCTACGTTCCATTACTAAAACATTTTTTTTTCTTATTAAAGTGCTAAGGAAAATTAATTTAGTTTTTAGTAGGTATAAGTAAAATAGTAAAAAAAATGATACAAACATAAATAATATTTGTATCATAATTTATTTTAATAAAATTGTACCTACACAAGTTTAGTGGTGTAGTCCACACAAGTTTTTGGTATTGGATAGGGAAATATATATTTTTAAAGACAACTTACATGTATATATTATGTACTTTTGAAAGCCTACACAGATTTTGTCAGTTCTAAAGGATACAAAATGTAATAAAGAAATGCATATAAAATACACATAGGTATTACTTTTTGCAGAATTTCATAAAATAAAATTAAATTAAATTACATTTCATACATAGGAACCTAATTGTATGTGGTTAGCTACCAGCAAACCAGTCACAATAGAAAGACCATTGTTACATGGACACCTGTGTTGCTGTGCTGTAATTTATTTTTATTTGCATGTCATAAAATGATACCCTCTCATTCTCTCAGCATTGTGTAAAATTTTGGAATATGGTTCTCAGATTTGGAATCCTAGGCACGATAAATACATACGTTGATAGGATACAAAATAAATATTATGTAATTTACGCATTCTGTTATATTGTTTATACCATAGTCTATGTATGAGGATCTATAATTGACTATATGCCACATATTCTGTCAACATAATATATATTATAAATTGTAAAGCTGTTGGTCTTCCAAAGATTAAATAAATAATGAATTATAATGATTATTATTCTATTAAGTACAATATGATTGTACTTACTATTTTGGCTGTCATAACATCCAGTGTAATTTCATCTGTTGACACCGCAGGTTCACTTGAAATTCTCCGGAAACAGTAATGTTTACATGACATGTGTACCTACATATTTTGGTTTACACTGTTTAATATAGGTAAGTTAACATGTAACCTTGCTTTAACATAAAAAAATTAATAGCATTTATCATACATACTACCACACAATTTACCCTTGAATGGGTAGATAGATGGGTAACACTACAGAAGGGTAAATAATTTTTATAAACTAACATTAAAGCTTTGCTCCAGAATGCCAGCTTGACCAACCACTGCATGCACTCCTATTACCGCCACCACCCTCTCCTCCAAAGCAGTTAATCGCGTTCTGCTGTTTGGGCCACCACCAGTGCTAGTGGCTTGTAGCCTTAGGCTCAAATATTTCTTTTTGATTTCGTTTTCCAGTTAGCCCAGACCTAAACAAATGCAGTTACTTGAAAACAAGGTCAAATATTATAATTAATGTAAAAGATGAATAGTAAGTAGTCACTTTTTTCCATTTAAGTGGTGTATTTTGCACACCACCACCACTAGAATTTAAAATATTTGTTAATTTTTCCCACAGCAGATCACTTCGGCTCCGTCCTTGAGGACCTGGCTAAGGTTTTGAGAGATCCCCAAATCTAAAACATAAACAAATTATATTCGACACAGTGTAACGTAGGTAACCGAGGTAGTTAACTATTGTGTGACCAGTGACATGGTAATTGGTACCTAATGAATGTTATTGTTTAAATTGACGTTTTTCATGTGTCAATTATACCAAGCTTTAAAGAATATTAATAGACATTATCTATTGATAAATGGTTAAAATCATAAAAACATAATTAGAATACTTTTCCATGAACTCTATTATTATTGAGAATTGCTCAAGACTGGCTCATAATCTACGTTCCATTACTAAAACATTTTTTTTTCTTATTAAAGTGCTAAGGAAAATTAATTTAGTTTTTAGTAGGTATAAGTAAAATAGTAAAAAAAATGATACAAGCAAACATAAATAATATTTGTATCATAATTTATTTTAATAAAATTGTACCTACCAAATACTTTAGAATTTCTCACCCAACCGAAATAACTCTTAGAAATTATTTCTCTTACTATATTACTCTTGTAGAATAACATATACTCGTATCTAAACTTTAACGTGCCTATGTACTAAAAGAAAAACTAAAAAAAAATTTTTATTATGAAAAGCTCCAATTAGCTTCTAATAACAAAAATCGGAATTACCAAAATTAAAAAATCAACAATTTCCTTTATTAAACTATTATTAATTGGTCACACTGAGCGCACTTCACAAAAAAAAACACAGTCAGGGAATTTTTAATTGCATTTCTATTTACAATAGTCACAGTCATTTATCCATAAACAATATCAACATTTTATTTCAATTATACATAAAATAAGAATAAATTTAAATTAAGTAGGCACAGTATGCTGTAATGTTTTGATTGAACCATAAATTAAAACATTACAGCATATAAATTTATACAAAAAAATCATTAGATTAAATCAATTATTTATAATAATTTAACGTACATAAGTAGTTTCATTATTTTAATTGCATAATTATCATACTCGTATATATAAAGGTTTAGAGATCATTATCACTGTATAGGTCGCGTCATGTAAAAAGAACGCTGGAAAAAAGTGGAGGGGCGTGTTTGCGCATGTGTACACTCACGCAGAAAAGTAGTTAGCCTATTGTTTTTATTTTTACACTGGCTGTTCTTCGTAGGTATATTGAAACATTATTGGAGCATTTAAATTCTATAGAATATTACTAAATAAAATAAAAAGCTATTTTTATTTAGTGTACAAAATTTTATTGCCTACAAAAAAAATATATATTAAAGTAACGTTGAAACTCCTTCCATTAAGTCATCGTTGGTGACATGAAATCCAGACGAGGACGCGATGTTGGTGCTAGAGGTGGCCATTTCATCGTCGTCGTTTTCGTCACATGAACTTTCCTCATCGTTGGAGTCAGAATCATCATCATCTACGCGAATAATTAATGTTTCAGTCATCATGTCGATCACGTGGTCGTTTTTACAATATTCGTCCTCTATTTTCTTTACCTTTGTGCATAATTTCTCCCATTCTGCTGCTCCCATTAAATTTACTTTCTCATTAACTAGGTTGGTTATCTGGGTAAGGTTCCAACTTACATTTTTGCTGGCGACATATCACTTTATTTGAGACCAGGCCATTTCTATAGGATTCAAGTCCGGGTGGTAAGGAGGCAAACGAAGTACAGAATGGCCTGCTTCATTTAATATGGCATCAATATTTTTTTTTTAAATTGCTCCTTGTATTGTTGTATTAGGTTATGTAACTGCGGCTTTAGCATTGATTCTTCAAATTCAATGCCTTTTTCACGAAGCCAGCGTTGCATCTCTGCTTTTTTAGAATTAGCTGTCGGTGCAGCATTGAGTTGTTTATTGTGGTACGATGCATTGTCGATTACCACGACTGAATTAGGCGGTAAATTCGGCATCAGTTTAGTACGGAGCCACTGTTCATAATTTTCAAAGTTCATATTATCATGGTAATCGCCGCTTTTTGTACCAGCTTTAAACGTCAGCAAAGCATTCGGTACAAAACCTGCTTCACCACCCGCGTGCACTATGACCAAGCGGCTACCTTTAGATATGGGTTTTTTAATGCCTTCGGTAGAACCATCTGTCCAAGAGTGGTGAGAGGCATGGGAACTATCAACATATGATTCATCGGTGTAAATGATCGGTCGTCCTTCTTCTCTATATTTTTTAATCTTTTCCAGATATTCAATTCTTTTAAATCGAATTTGTGATTGTTCGATTAAAAGTTTCTGTTCTTTTCCACTGAAAACCAATTTTTTAAATTATTCGCCTGAGACTTGCTGCAGAACCTTGGAAATGTAGGTCATCCTGTAACTTCCTTCGCAACTTGCTTATGGTAGGTAATTCTTTTTCGGTTACATGAAAATTGTGAATAGTCCTTTTTATAACACCCTGGTCAAAGTTGTCAATGTCTGTAATTGGTTTTTGTTTATTTCTTTTATTTTTGCCAGGAGTTCGAAAGACAGCTAGAAATTCCGTATCTTTTGCGCCTTTTACAATTCGTCTCACTGTAGACTCGGAAGTTTTTGTTGCCGCTGCGGTCCGTTTCATGCATTGTTTTAAATTATCAACTGCATTATTATCAGCCTCTCTCTTCATGAAACAATATACGTCATAAATCATATTTCTCACTTTTCTATGTAAAACCATTTCGTAATTTAAAACTTTTGTGCGCGATGATATTTTGAGAACGAACTTAACGTGGACACAGTACGGAAAGCAAGAGCCGACTGACGAACCAATAGCGCACCGGCAAGCGTGTGGCGCGTGCACCGCTCGCCCCGCGCCGCACCTCACACCACCAAATAGACCGATAAATTGCCCACTGCGCAGCTTGACTATCAGCGTTCTTTTTACATGACGCGACCTATACAGACATTTATTCAGTAGGAAGTCCCTAAGCTTAATCTTAAATTTTAATGTACTTGAGTAAACTATACTTTTTAACTCCTCAGGCAACTAATTAAACAATTGTACTGCTTGGTAGCGAGGACTATGTTTAACAATATTAAATTTAACAATTTAAGAAATCAAAGTTTCTCCACTATTTAACTTATGCATTTATAACAAAAACTGATTTGCACACCAAATTATATAATCTTGCAACATTATTACTACTAAGGGTTAGTGACATAAGGCAGCTCCAAATCGATTAAAATTGCTACAAATCCTAACGCCTTAACAATGTCGATAATAGTTTATTAGACAAGTTTAAAAGTACATTTAAAACTCTAAGTCTACACGATTGAATGATAAAAAATAGGAATAGTCTATGGATTTACTAGTTAATGTCATTTTGACTTTGTGATTCGTTTATGAAATGCGCTCAGTATTGCCAATTTAGTGACTTTTGTTAAGGCCTTACCGACACAAAAACGTCTTAGCAAGTTTTCTAACGACTTTTGGTCTACAGATCATTGTACCTACTTATAATATAATATTTTAATAGATTTAATGGATTAAACAGTAAAAAAAATAAAGTTTATATATGACTTCTAATATATTTTATGCAATTCTCAAAATGACGGCTACATAAACACCATTCAATAGAAAATATATAATAATGAATTAGAGCAGAGAGACGAGTTTCAATCAAAGCACCCTTTAAATTTGTATTAATCGATGATAATACAAAATTGCGTCTTGTCTTTGTCTCTAGAAAATGACTGTCGTATAGAATTCGACAAGCGTCACTTATAGGTTGCAAAAGTTTTTGTTTGGATGTTTCATTGGCAATTATCATGTCGACCGCAGTTACTAATGCAGATAAAGCTACTCCAAGCTGATTTTGCTTGTACATTAGCGATGAAACTCTTTTCACCAGGGGGTCCTGTAAAGCTGCTTTTACTTCCGGGTTGAGAGCTGGTGGTAGTATAAAGTCACAGTTGCTGGGACAAGATAATTTTTTATAAGTTTGTCCTTTGCGTCTTTTACCAAGCCCTTGACGAGTATGTCTTGCCCTTGACGAGTATGTCTTGCCATCGACTGGCTATGTCCTTATGAATGGCTGAACCCATTGAAGTTTCTGTCTTGGGAGCATCGCCAAGCAATTGCAAGATATTTTCACCCAGTTCTTGTTCTTGCAACGTCTCTGATTGCCCTGTTTCTGCCGAAGTTCCGGGTGTTGGGGAAAGAGCTGTGACACACGGTGGTGAGACAAGGCTCGGAGAATCACGAAGTGGTGAAGCATGCGGTGAACATTGGTAGAACGGTAATTCTTCATTGTGCAGCATAGATGTCGATTCCAGGTATGGTAATGCAGTATCCAGCTGCGGCGAATCTATAAAAACTGGTCTTTTTAGAACACGCTATAATAAAAGACGTGACAGTATCTGCCCGGAATGGCAGTTACGCGTCACCTTCATCGCAACAGAGGAAACCCAATCATGGAAGCCTCGCATCACAATTTTCTTTTTTCGATCAATTTGTGACAGTATCTGCCCGGGGATGGCAGTAACGCATCACTTTATACTTGAAAACTTACAGTTTTTATAAACTTACTGTTTAAATCTATCTCCGATGACCGATGACATTTTTCTATTAATTGCTCCTGCAATTTCTTGATCTTGCGCCGTATATCTGCTTCACTTCTATCGATCTTCCTTTAGCCCATATTTGAAGTTATAAAGGTATACGGATAGCTAATGAGTAGACGTGCGAAGGCTTGAGCACGAAGACGCAGAAATGACTTGAAATGTACGTTGCAACCACGAACCGTTTTTGAAGACGAATATTTGAAAATAGTGTACCTTATTTTTTAAATATTGACCTCTAAAAATCGTGCAAGTCTGGTACATGGAAACGCTAGTACAATACTTACGTATTGTACTAGCGTTATAATAATAATTCGCCTCTGTGAAACATAATATATTCCAATATGAACCATATCGTCCCTTACAAAAAAGTTTATTCACATTCCACACGTCGAACATTTAGCAGTAATCTCTCGTTCTCTTTGCTCTCGCCAAGCAAATTACCTTTTCAGACCTTCTCATCTGTTTGGCGCACAATCTGGTCATTCATCCACTTAATGTGGCAGTTTTTGTAGCTCTTGTAACCGAAATAGAGAGCTAATAGCAGCAACAATCCCAGTGTTATCATCATCACAGTACTGATAGCCGATAAATGCAACTGGATTTGCTCAGTACTAGCCGAATTTGAACCGCCGATACCATTCTGGTTAATAATTACGTCTTCTCTTCTTGGTGTATTTGAATTACACGTTTAATAGCGCACGAGTCTAAGTCCAAGAGTAAGTAAGCGATACTAGTACGCAACCCAACGCCCCAAAGTCAAAGTCAAACTCATTTATTCATATAGATCAAATACATGATACTTATGAACGTCATAAAAACAAATGCCAGCATACTTTTTTTCCTACGGCCAATTCGCTGACTATGGTAGGGCCTCGAGAAGAATTGGCAAGAAACTCGGGCCACTCTTTTTAATTGCCAGAGTATAACATTTACAATTTGGTATGAGTTACAATATTAGTGTTAACAAAAAGGGACGGAACCCAATATTCCATACAAAATTAAATTTAAGTAAAAAAAAAAAAAAAATTTATAAGGAAACAATGAAGGGAAAAAATGAATTTAGCTTTCCACTGTATGGCAATGAGGGATCCTTTCCTTTTGTATGTATAAGATAGAAACGTGTCTGTTAGATCCGCTGCGCGGGGGAATATGAAATAATAACAACCGGTACGCACAAGCTCGTATATTAGACTGGCGCAGCAGTCGACAAATAAATATCACTAAACCTATGTGGATCTACCCTACATTCGTAATATCAATGTAGTACATTCCTAACATTCCTCCGCCTCTATTTAAAAAACTTCCGGTAGTCTACTGGGGCTCTTCTACGTCTTGAACGGCTATTGTCCTCATTGTGACCCGATGTATCTGACTCAATGGTAGCAGCTGGATTCGGCATGTTTACAGCGTCTGTGGTAATATGGTCAGTGACGTCCGTGGTAATATGGTCTTGTCCACACGTCTCCTCTTCTACTGATGACGGTCCGCTTACAACTGCTGGATTCGACAGTTCTGAACAGTCAGCTGCTATGTCTGAAGCTGGCATTATAAATGCAGGGACTGTCTCTTCCTCTCCTTTATACTGCAGTAACTGATTGGCATGCCGTTTGACCATTTGTTCACTGTCATCCATTTTTATCATATACATTGAATTGCCTATTTTCTTAAGCACTGAACCCCGAGACCAGCGATGTTTTTGTTGCCCGTATAGTCTTACTAATACATTTTCACCAATGTTAAAGGAGACTTTACGATTTCCCCTAAAATTGTCACTCTGCAAGCACTGTTTGGTTTTGACCATTTGATCGAGTATTGGATCGGATGGTGTTGACATGGTAGGCTTCAAAAAGTCTAATCTACACCGTAATTTGCGGCCAAATAATACCTCAGCAGGGGACCTGTTCGTAGTGGAATGTATTGAATTTCTATAGCATAACAAAAACTCTTGTAACCTAATGTTTAGGTCACGTGAATTTGTACCGTTAAATATAATGGATTTAATGGCTCTTTTAATTATTTTAACGTAACTCTCAGCCTGTCCATTACTGGCTGGGTTATAAACTGGAGATGTTAAATGTGTTATATTGTTACGTAAACAAAACTGTTTAAATTCGTAAGAGACAAATGAAGTACCGTTATCTGAGCAAATTGTATTAAACAGTCCAAATCTCGCCATTACCTCACATAACTTCTCGATAACTACTCGAGAGCTAAAACCAGATGAGACATCAAAACATTCAACCCATTTAGAGTAGGCATCTATTATAATTAAATATGTTCGACCATTAATGGGCCCAAGAAAATCCAAATGTACGCGCGACCACGGCTGGGTGGGGAAGGGCCAAGGGGTGAGCGGGGCACGCGGCGGCGACGCTCGGAGCGACGCACACACTGTGCACGCGCTTACAAACCGCTCAATAGCGACCCCTATGCCTGGCCACCAGAATCTATTCCGCGCATCTTCTTTCATTTTAGAAATACCTAAATGTCCTTTATGTAATTCAGCTAACACTATGCTTTGTAATTTACTCGGTATGACTAATTTATGACCTCTCAAAAGACAATTATTTTCAACCGATAATTCTAAACGGTGGCTAAAATAGTCCTGTATTATGGGGTCATGAATTTTACGAGGCCACCCATTTAAAACGTAATTTACAACTGTTGACATGGTCTCATCATTAATAGTTACTCGTTTTATGTCCGCTAATGATAAAAACTGTTCTCCTTCGTAAACAAAACGTATATACGTCGATTTATCCAATGATGAATCATCGCTTACCTGCGACGGCCCGCGAGACGCGGCCGGCCGCGCCACCGACGCCGATGATTCATTGCTCATTGTATAAGTCGACCGGCTTAGATAATCCGCACTATTATGAATACTGTTAACATATTCAATTTTGTAATTATATGCGGATAGAAAAATTGCGTAACGTTGTAACCGGTTCGCTGATATTTCGGGAATGCCTTTATCTGGATTAAAAATTGATATTAAGGGCTTATGATCGGTCCTTAAAGTAAATGGCATAGTGCGACCATATAGGTATTGGTGGAATTTTTTTATACCGAAAATAATAGCGGTAGCCTCTTTTTGGATTTGGCTGTAACTTTTTTCAGCGGCGTTTAGAGATCGAGACATATATGCGATAGGCTTTTCGATGTTACCTTCGATTTGTGACAATATAGCCCCAAGACCGGTCGGGGAGGCGTCCACCGTCAAAATGAGGTGAGCAGTGGGGTTAAAGTGAGCTAGTGTTGTATCTGAGACCAATTCACGTTTTATAACCGATACCGCATTGTCATGCTCATTATCCCACGACCAAGGCACATTTTTTTGCAATAATTTATGCAGTGGACATAATATCGACGACGCGTTTCGAATAAAATTCCTATAATAATTTACCATACCTAGAAATGATTTTAATTCTGATACATTTGACGGAATACGTGATTCTATGATTGCCTTAACTTTTTCGGGTGACTTATGAATACCATTTCGGTCTATCACTACTCCTAAGTAGGAAACTGACTCTTGAAAGAAAGAACACTTATCCATTTTTAGGACTACACCAGCATCTTGTAATTTACAAAAAACTCTGTTCAGTCTATTCATCATTTGATTTTTATCAACCCCCCAAACTAATATATCATCTAAAAATTGAAGAGTTCCCTCTAGACCTACAAGAATCGATTCCATAGTCCTTTGAAATATGGCTGGTGCACTAGCTAAGCCAAATACCAATCTTGTAAATTTATATAACCCCTTATGGGTATTAATGCAAGTAAGCATTTGTGATGACTCATTAAGGCATAATTGATTGTAAGCCTGTGAAAGATCTAATTTACAGAAATATTTAGCTCCGTGTAACTTAGAAAACATCTCGTCGTACCTAGGTAATGGATACTTGTCAACGAGTAATTGTTTATTTATTGTAACCGAATAATCGGCACAAAGACGAATAGACCCGTCGCGCTTCAGAACTGGTATAATCGGCACAAAGACGAATAGACCCGTCGCGCTTCAGAACTGGTACTATAGGGCTGGCATACTCTGAGTATTTAACAGGGACGAGAATACCTAAGCTCACTAGTCTGTTAAGTTCACCTTCTACGCGGTCACGTAGGGCAAAAGGCAAAGACCTAGCTTTAATAAAGATTGGTTTTGCATCCGACTTCAGAGATAAATTAGCTTCTACTCCTTTAAAACAACCGAGTGAGTTAGAAAATAATTGAGGAAACATAGAAGTCATCTGCTGAACAAAGTCGTCACACCAGTTTACAGAACAGATCTGCATATTAAAGCGGGAAAAAAAATCTCTGCCGAGCAATGGAGGACCTCCATTTCGCACTACAAACACATTAATATGATTTGATTTACCGGTATAAGTAAACATTAGTTTTAATTTACCTATAATTTCTAACTTATCACCACTATAACTATGTAAAATAAGCTCACTCGGTTCTAACGAGATATTAGAAAAATACTGTTTATACATTTGCTCAGAAATAACAGTAACAGGGGAACCGGTATCTATCTCAAAAGACAATTTAGTGTTATTGACTACGACAGATTCCTGCATCGGCTCACCGCGTACTGTACGAATATTACAACATAGCCGCTTACCGTCATCATCACCATCCGTGCAACACTCGATGTAATGTTGTCCCTTAACACTTTGTTTACACATTCGTTTTAAATGACCTTGAACCCCGCACTTTTTGCACTTATACCGAGCGAACCGACATGCCGACGCTTGATGGCCGGTGTAACCGCAAGCCGTGCACGAATTGTTATTGCACGTGAACTCTGCACTGGTTGACTGTGAGCCCACTGCTGGGCCGCGCCGCTGCGAGTTTGCCCAGCGTGGTCTAACTCCCGTAGCTCCCGTAGTGGTCATTTTCATCAACTGTTGCGGTGTAGTTATATTATCGTCCTGACTCCGCCGTAAAGATTCTTTAGCACCCATGCGAGCGCTGTGGACACCTTCGGCTATTTCCATAGCCCTGCTCAAGGTGAGCTGCGACATGTCCTTCGTAAACAGTTTGTCCCTCTCTGGTCCAGCTGTCATCCCGAGGACGAAACGATCCCGAAGTTGTTCATCCAGGTGTGTGGCCACGAACCCGCAGTACATTGCTAATCCACGAACACGTGCCGCCCACTCTGCCAAACTTTCACCGCCATTTTGTGTCGCGCTGTGAAATTTGTAACGCTCCGCAAATGTACATTTTTTCGGCTTGAAGTGCCCGTCCAATAACTCGATCACGTTATCCAAGCTCAATGTACCGACTTGTCGCGGTAAAGCTAAATCACGGACCAATTTATATGTCGACTCAGCACAATTGCTGAGTAAAATAGCTCGACGTTTGCAACCGGCTTTATCCGTATCCGCCCCGATGTCGTTAGCGAGAAACCATTGTTCGAGTTTTTCTTTGTATATGCACCACTCTTGAACTTCATGGTTGAACGTAGATAAGGTGCCAACCGTTATTTTCGCCATCTTGCCGTTTATCCTCGTCGCCAACTGTTAGATCCGCTGCGCGGGGGAATATGAAATAATAACAACCGGTACGCACAAGCTCGTATATTAGACTGGCGCAGCAGTCGACAAATAAATATCACTAAACCTATGTGGATCTACCCTACATTCGTAATATCAATGTAGTACATTCCTAACAGTGTCGAGATCACATTGCGTTCTTAATAAGAATCTAAAAACTATATCTTTATTATTTAAAAATAAATCATGCCAAGATTGACCAGCCACCCCAAGTAGCACCCGTTCACGAGCATGACGCACGGACCAGCCATCATTTCCTTCGCCATATTAGAGGGAAGGAAATGACCCGGCCAATACGACACCACAAGCAATGGCATTTCAGTGAGCATGACAATCCAGGACATAATAATAAAAAATAAAAAAAACTAAATAGAAAGTCAATAATGATCACAAAACGTCTCCTTACAAATTTGTAGTTATTATTCTTTTATAATTCTGTATCAAAATTAGCAACTAACCCCATGACTTTTTATCATTTAGAAAGTCATTAATAGTGTAATAACCCTTGCTTAAAAGATGATTTTTTACCGCTAGTTTAAATTTGTGTAAGGGTAGGTTCATAACTTCAAGAGGTAGTTTGTTATAAAAACGTACCCCGAGTCCCACAAATGAATTGTGGACTTTATGTAGGCGGTGATATGTACCAACAAGTTTGTGTTTGTTTCTTGTTATGATATTCCCCATTACCAAACATAGCAGGGTCGCCATGTAAGGTTGGGATTGGAGATCGAATAAAACGCTCTGACTGCTACTGGATATCAACTGAACTGTTTATTCATTAAACACATGTTTATATTTCTTATACAGGAGTATATATTTATTCATAACTTACATACTACACTTAATTTATTCCACGGTTTAAAATATTCCTCCTTACCTTGGAATGTCTCCATAGGAGACCATTCGAAGCGAGGATTCTCATGATCTACCGCATTACCCCTTCCATCAATGGCGTCCCCGAAGACTTACCTTTGATCTCGCTACTGTTCTCATCTTTAGTATCGTCTCTTGCTCGGTTGCTTCTATTACCAGTCGTTCCGTCCTGCATCCTCGTTTGTCGCGTCCTCACTAAATTCATCGCCATTTCTACCAATTCAGGAGGGACATCGTCGTCGGTCATCCAAATCTCCTCTAGCGAAAGACCGATAACTCACTGTGCCCCACTGTAACGCCGATTACGGCCACCATACACATCTAGAAAAATGAAAATGACAG
The DNA here is from genome assembly GCA_947095525.1 of Trisateles emortualis. NCBI lineage: Eukaryota > Metazoa > Arthropoda > Insecta > Lepidoptera > Erebidae > Trisateles > Trisateles emortualis. The sequence continues at coordinate 2,214,954 of OX352756.1, forward strand.
CTGGTTAATATAGTCTCTGGAAAATCATTTTCTACCGCATTGATTACACTCTTCTCAAAATATGAACTGAAAAGTTGTGGTTTAAAGTCTGGCATTGCAGATTTTAACATTTCAAAAAACAAATTATATGTTTTCTGAGTTGTATTCATTAGTAGGCCAAATATTAAAGGTACAATATTTGTATTACTGGAATTACTACCGATGTCACTGTGAATCGTAAATAATTGAAGAAATGGACTTATTATAAATTTAAAAGTTCCGTCAGCAAAAAAGTGTTTTATTGGTTTTATTATTTTTCTGTTTTCGAGTGAACAAAAAATCAACATTTGATTTGCTTCATCCTCATATTGGCATAGAACAAAATCTTTATATATATCAGGAACAATTACTTTATCATTCATTTTAAAAGTAAGTTTCATTGCTGCAGATGCTTTTTTTCTAGCATTATACAGCCCATGCTTCAGATTTTGCAGTTTTGGCACATTCGTGATTAGCTCAATCCCAGAGTCTTTTACACTTAAAAATTCTTCTTCATATATTTTATGTATCGAGTCGTTGGTATTAGCAGCTATTTTCCTGCTTTTGACTTTTGCTTTTTGACTTTTGCTTTTTGAATACTTATTTCACTGATGTAAGGACAACATTGGTGTGCTGTTTCTTTAATTATCTTATTATCAAGTATAATAAATGTATCTTTACATTTAAAGCCTAAAACATTCAGGAAATGTGTATAATACGATTCATTTCATACATTGGCTAGGTATTGTATAAAATGCCGGAAGCGCATCAGGCAATCTGTATAATAAAATAATAAACGACGACGAACCACTCACTGAATTTCAACTTATCGCTCATGCTTTCCACATATGATAATAACAACCTTTGATTTTTGCATTCGGATACACTTTCTTCACGGCCTGTATGACGGCAACTTCATAATCCCATTTATACACTGACAACTCAGCTATGGTTCCTGATTGATCCGTCGGAAGCACGTTTCCATCTCCTCCCAGGTGAACCAATTTGCTACGTTAGTTATCTGCTTTAGAATGGATAGGTCCTCTTTGTAAGTTCCAAATATGCTATGAAAAACTATGTGTGAAGCCTTCTCGCTTTCCATCTTTACGTTTACGTAAAACTTTACAGTGCTTGTCATTGCCTTTTTGTAAGTATACCAACCACCAGCACCATTAGTGATAAAAAAGTAACTAAAAGCTCTTTTGTCTGTTTCCCCCTTCCAGACTACAGCAAAAACAGTGATTGGGAAAAACAAAACGTGTCGCTTGCCTAGCAGTGGTAACAAGCAATATCTCAGCTATAAGAGAAGTCAGTCTTGAGAATTCCGATGCCTATTTAATCGTCTTAGTTATATATATTATGTCAACTATACATGGTATGTGAAACATTGCTCGTTTTACAGCAGCTGCATATTTTTAACGATAAACTCCATCACTCATCAACATGTAAAGCAAAGCGGTCATGGGCCCTACACTCTGGACAATTGAGGATCTTCTTTCAGGCGGGAATGATGTTCTTCAAGCAATACGCGATGTGTTCCCGATAGCCCATATTTGGATACAGGGAAATTTTTGCGCACCCTATCTGTCTTCATGATCGGCATGTTATTGTGGCCTAATTTCAATTTGTTAGTGCGTAAAGCTAATGAAGACAACATAGCCAGATAAGGCCCCATATTACCGTACCAATTTTCTTTGTCATCAGGAGCAAAGTTCTTGTATTCCAATCCATTATTTGCGACATCAAAGAACTTACTTCTCGTCGCACCACTGGTGACACGAGCTGTTGGTACGACGAAAAGTAGCCGACGAAGGCCGTGTGGCTTGACCGCTGTTTCTAAAAGACTTAAGAGTACGATTGAAAACATATAAGCTAAATTCAACCATAATTTAAAAAAAGTTACTTATTCTTATAACCAACGTATACTTTATTTCAAGTAAACAACACGAAATTAAATAATACTCGTGTCAGCCGCAATCAGGGGGCACATAGCCCCGAGGCTATGTGCCCCCTGATTGCGGCTTCGTATTCACTCCGTAAAAACGGAGCGGGCATGGGGGTTGCGATCGGCGGTGCGACTTGCGCCGACAGCTGTGGCTTCGTGTGGCTGCGGGCCGCTTCTTCACACCGCCACGGCGGTCAGTCAGAGCCAGGTGAGACCCCCGGTTGACCCGGGGGAGGCCTAGCTCCCGACGACCGGCCAGCGGCGGTGACACTAGCGTCCCGCTGCCACGGTAAGTTATAGGCGCTGTCGCACCGCGTCGGCGAGGGCACCGTCATCGATGGGGTCTTCGGGGTCCACGCAGGTACTGCATACAGCCCGAATACCCCGCCGGACGATGTCCTCGATCTCTTTTATGCCCCGCTCACTCCTCAGGGCTCTGAGGAGCTCGCGGAACACGAAGAGAGCCGCCTTCAGGGTGTCCATGTCCCCGGGTTGCCTGGGCGTCGCCTCCGTAGTTGGCGGCGCCGGTGACGTTTGCGACTCCGCTGTCCGCCGCTGTGTCGCCGGAGGGCGCCGGCCCGTGCGTTTATCGCACTGGGCGGCGGCCGGCTGGCTGGGTGGTGGGTCGCTGATTTCAGTGGGTGGAGGCGCCTTCTTGGCGCGGTTTCGACGACCTCCTCCTCTGCGCCGTCTACGCTTGCCCATGGCGGGAGTTAGTAAGCCAGGGTGGTTGGCCGCTGCCATCAGCGAGCCTCCCTGCGCTCTCTCACCGCGGGGCGTGGAGTTCACTGGCGGTGGCCCTTGGCGGGGCTCGCCGGTGAGTGCGACAGTGCCCGCCTTCTTGTTACGGACCTCCCGTAAGAAGGCGGGGCACCGGGTGTTGTTGGCGGGGTGCTCCCCTCCGCAGTTCGCGCACGTCGCCGGGTCCTCCAGCGGGCGCGGGCAGTCTCTCGCGGCGTGGTCACCGCCGCATCGGACACAGGCCAGCGGGCGATGGCAGTGCTGGCTGCTGTGCCTGAATTGTTGGCAGCGGTGACATTGGGCGGGGCGTTTCTTCCCGCGCCAGGCTTCAATCTTTATACCGGGCATACCGCACATCTCCGTGATGTTATATATGCCCGGTATAGTCTCTCTTTTGCGGCGGACTTCCACGAAGAGGATGCACCCCGGTCGGCCGCCGCGGCCCCGTATACTACGGACATATACGGGGTCGTGGCCGAGTAGGCGCAGCTCCTCCTCTGCTTCTGCCGGCGTCGCGCAGCTCGGCAGGCCACGGATGGCCAGCTTGAGGTTGCGTTCCGTCGGGACAGAGTATGAGAACCAGGACAGGTTCTCGGTCCTTTCCAGGTCCGAGAGGTACCTTTGTACCACCCTGTACTCCTGGTCCTCCTTAGGAAGGAATCGCAGGCCCCTCCCGAACGGGCGGACCTGCGGGATTCTTCCCAGTCTGCTGGTAATTTCCCGCAGGTGCTTGGACCAATTCGGGAAGGACTCAACGATAAGCGGCGGGTACCGCTTCTTCCTATCCCCTGTCCCGGCGGCAGCAGCCTCAGTTGGCGCGGCGGTCGCGGCCTGCGTCGGGAGAGCAGAGGCGGCGCACGCAGCGACGGTTGGGCGCGCAGCGGGGGCGGCGCGGGGCGGTGAAGGGGAGGCGGGGGGCGAGCGCGTTCGTCGAGCGGCGAGCGCGGTAGGCGCAGTGGTTGTATGCGCGGTCGCGGCGGGCGCGGTCGGCGCGCAAGTGGTGTGCGCGGGTGGCGCGGCAGCGGGGCGCGCGGTAGGCGCGGCGGCGGGGCGCGCGGTGTGCGCGGCGGCGGTGGGTTGCGGTCGGCGGATGGCGCCGGTACTCGCGGGCGCGGCCGCGGTCGCGGCGCGGGTGCTTGTGTAAGTGTTCGCTACCTCTGCGAACGTCAGAGGCGGCGAGGACTGTTGCGCGGGAAGCGCCGCTAGGTGGCGCTTGGCAGCCTCCTGTTCTTCCTCGGGGCTTCGGGGGCGGCGGGGTGGGCGTTGGGGAAGCGGGACGCACTCCTCCATCGGCTCAGGCGCTCCCAGCGTGCGCAGGGACGGCGACGAGGCGGTCCGAGGCAGCGGGGGCGGAGCCTTACGGAGGAATACCTCCGGCTTCACCCAACCAAATTGGCGCGGTGGTGACGCGACGGCGTCATCGGAGACGTCCGACATGCTCGAGTCCGATATCGACGAGCACTCGGAGCGTCGGGCGGGCGATTCCATCGCCGAGTCGCGTGGCGAGGCGGCGGCGTCCTGGTCGCGCAACGCTGCGCGCACGGGTGTGCGCAGCGGCGTCGGCGTTGCGCTGCCGGCCTTCAGCAGGGGAGCGTGCGGTGGTGCGCGGGTGGCGGGGGTACGGCGCGGGGAGCCGGCGCGCCCAGTAAAGGGTGCGGCCGTCGGCTTCGGCTTCATGGCCTTTTTAAGGCTTGGTCTTCCCTGTGGAGGCCTCGTGGTGGTGGTGGTGGTGGAAGGGGGCAGCGGCTTCCGCGACGACGCTGCAGACGTCGACGCGGTGGGTGGCACGGGCGCGCGCGCCGGCGCTGCAGGCGTCGGCGCAGACGAACCGGTGCCCGTCGCTGTTCCTCTTCGCCCTGCGCCTCCCCCGCCCTGTGGGGGGCTGGGGGAGCGCAGGGTAGTTAGTTTGCCGTTGGGCATGGTCTTCGGTGGTGTGCAGTGGTTCCGTGACCGCTCGACGAGAACGTCGGGCGTCTGGGTTCCCACGCACTGAGCGCGTGCGCTCGGCGCTCGCCGCAGCGACTGTATTACGTCGCTGTAGCGTGTAGGCGTGTGACGTCAGCACGTAGGTATGTGGACGGTCCGTACGGAGCGCGGAGCAAAAGTGAGACACGTGTGCTCTCGCGCGCCACTGCGGCAGTCCCTGCCGATCTAGGGCAATGTATGGGCTTTTATAGGAAGATTTCCCTCCCGACAACTCTGTCCATGGGCACCCGGAAATGTGCGCCACGCGTTTACTGTTTGGAAAATCATTTAAATTATCTCATTCTAATGAGTTGCACATTGTAAAACACATTCGTTAGTTTTTAAATATCACTTACATAATTATGGTACATTAACATTCTCAATTACTTACTTGAATCTAATATTTGATAATTTAAAGGAATAAAAATGTTACGATAACAAAATGGCGTCAAAATGGCGTTCCCAATGTTTACATGTTTTGTACAGGACTAGCAATACTTTTATTACAATAAGTGCCCATACGGAGTTCGTAGATACTTAATAAATTATGTTTTGAATTATAAGACATTAATTGATACAAAATAATAGGAATTATTAATATTCCTACTATTATTATTAATAGGAATATCAAATGGAAAATAAGTTCTGCTAAAAATAACCACAGATTATTAATAGCCATAGATATACTTTGAAAACAAACTCCGACATATATATTAAAAGCAATAAGTGAAAGCTGGCGACGAATCCACGGATTGCGTAATGTATCACAAAATTTTTAGGTATAATTTAAGCTATTTTACGTTAAAACTATAAAACGCAAATCAAAAATATAACCAGTTTCACAAAGAGTACTTCCTTAAATATCTTATGGAATATAATAGTTTATGTATGATTTTATAATAAATTTCTGTCACATTGAACGCCGAGCCAAATTTAGAGGTCTTTCCGTTTGGGCCGTGGGGCTCACCGGTGAGCGACAGCAATAGAACCCATTCAAGCCGTGGGGCTCACGGGTGACCGCGCGACAGGCTTATGTTTGAACTCAAATTTCTAGCCGGAGGACACATTACTAGTACAAAACTGTATTGATTATGCCAGACGCGGCCCTGGAGAACAGTTTACGCATACCAGCTCGTTTCACCACTAAGTATAGAAAAAAAGACTGATGATTTTTGAGCTATGCGTATAAATGTGGGTATAAAATGAAAGATACATTCACAGTAATATGTTTTATTAGGTAAAAATTAAACACAGGCGTTTAGGCAATCACTTATTCTTACATAATTATATCTAAAAAAATAACTCGAAAAGTAACTTATTACGTATCTTTAACAAGAATACTTGGCATAGTAGTAAAAAAATCAGTCTAAACAGCAAATTAAAACAATTGGATAAAATGCTCAACGATGAAGTATATTGAAGCAAGATATACAGATAAAGGGCTTCCCCGGGCATTGTGGACAAAACGTTGTCACCTTTTTGGTTCTGTTTTTTGCCAGCTTTCTGCCGTAAGTAGCTACGTTAATTTTGTAGCAATTAACACAAGATCGCCTGGTTGTTCTGACTTGTCCTTCTTTTTGTTGAAGTTTGTGTACTGTTCTCCTAGGTCTTTCAAGTGGAATGTCTTGTTGGCTGCAAAATGCCTTCAGCAACTCCAGTCGGAAGTTGGCCATTTGTATTTTTTTGCCAGTGGCTCACTGATACAAGATCAGTGCATTGACCACTGCAGTGTTGAGAAGAAGGTTAATTGCATACTTTTTGTACCATTTTATTGATTTCCTCAGTGGTGTTGAGTAAGCAGCCAACTGATCGGATAGATCTACTGCCCCTTTGACGCTGTTGTAGTCAAGGACTATTTTAGGTTTCGAACTAACTTGGTTACGTTTTCGTACATTTTGGAATTCCACTGAGTGTTTTGTGGACAGCAATAGGACGTCCCTTTTGTCCTTCCACTTCATTACAGTTATGCCCTCACTGCTTTCCTTCGCCACGAATTGACCTCGCTTTAGCTTAGCATTTACGACTTTCCTTGGCAAATGCTTTCTGTTCTTCCGGATCGAACCCACAAGATGAGTCTCTGCATCCAATAATTTGTTTGCGAGCTCAACACTGGTGTACCAGTTGTCGGTTACTAGTGTATGTCCCTTGTATAAAAGATCGCTACATAGTGCCATAACCACATTTGTCGGTGTAGTATTGGTTTCATCGTTTTTTCCTGCATAAACACGTATTTTATATGTATAGCCAGGAATGGTACAAAGCTTGAACTCTTTTATACCATATTTATGCCTTTTTTGTTTATTGTATTGTCTAAAAATGATTCGTCCGCGAAAAGGCACCACGCTTTCATCTATGCAAATCTCTTCGGAAGGGGTGAAGTTTTTTTGGAAGTTCTGGTTCACAACGTCAAGCAACTCCTCAATCCTGTGTAATCTATTAGATTTATTTTCCTCATCTTGTCTAGAAAAATGCAACATTTGCAACAGCAGCTCAAATCGATTTCTACTCATTATTGTACGAGGAAAGTTCTGTCCAATTACATCATCTTTTGACCAGTAGTCGGCTATTTTTGGTAGCTTTACGATGCCCATATACATAATCAATCCGATTTTTTTTTTCATTTTTGCTTTAGATGTAGGTTTCCATAGCCGAATTCGCGCAGATTTGGATGCTGTGTCAGACCTGGTGACTTTTTGGATAGCATTTTTTTTTCATTTCTTCTTTAGATGTAGGTTTCCATAGCCGAATTCGCGCAGATTTGGATGCTGTGACAGACCTGGTGACTTTTTGGATAGCAAAGTTATTCGTATAATCAGCCACCATTTCAAAAACTCCGTCAGGTACTAAAAGATGGTAAAAATCAACCGAATTTTTATCATGCATTTCTCTTCTAACTTTTGAATCTAATCCTGAAAATTCTGTATACGGTATAATCTGACGCTGATTACCTTTTGGTTTGTGCCAAGCGTTAGATGGTGTGGGGAGCGACGCGGTATGACCAGAAGTACTTGGCACGGCATTCTCAAACTCATTGTCGCTTGTGTCACTAATGCAAAGAACACGTCGACGTCGTTTTCGTAAAGGTGGTTGTAAGTCATAGTCTTCCTCAGACTCCGAACTTATTTGAAAGCTACTATTGAGCAAGGAAATTTCTATGTTTTCAATCTGCGTCAAATCTTCAGTTGTTCTTTCAAAGGCTTCAAAATCATCCATAATTCACATTAAACTTTTCTTTACAGTAAGGCAGGATAGTTTAATATTATTATTACGTATTTATATACGATAAATAGGGTAAATACTTCACCAAAATAAGCCACAATATGTTGTATTACGAAAAATAAATAATGCGTGTGACCTTGCGTGCGATAACTATTTCTCAAATAATTGCACTGGCGCGTGTCAAACGCATCGCTTCCGGGGAAGAGCGCGGGGAGTGGGCGGCGCCGTGACCCCCGCGGCTCCGCGCGAAAGAAATGCATGCATCCTACCGCGTGCGCCGCGGCGGTCACCGGTGACCGACACCTATTATTTTGTTAGTTATTTGGATAATCATGAAAAAAACATTTTTGAGACGGCTTTTAGACTATTTCGAACCGCATGAGTCAATAAAATTGAATGTGTAAATTTTGTGGAATACGCGAAATTGCGTCGGCCCAAACGGAAAATCTAGTGATGGTCACCGGTGACCACCACGGCGTTCAATGTGTTATTTACAAATTAAAAATAAACGGCGTATTTTTTACCTGATTTGCATTACGTACTTAAATTGCTGAATTAGAAAATATGGTTCATTGTTCAATCAATAATTCTTATTCATTAAATACGTGAAATTGTGAAGTTTTCAAAACAATGCTAAACTTTTACTATAGTTTATTTTATAATTAATAAAAAATAAAATAGACCTTAGAGGAGGCGTATGTCCAGCAGTGGACGTGTTATGGCTGAGATGGAAAATAAAATACAATCAAAAACGTTGAAACTGCCTAGAAACTCGTGCATAGAAACTCGTGTGTGTGTGTGTGTTTGTGACTGTCTATGAGTTTGTGTCTATCTGTATGTTTGTGCTAATGTGACTACGTGGTTCAGGAACCGTGTGGTATTCTTCGAATCATATTTGCCACGAGTGAGACCTTACACTGTTTGCAAATATACTTCGTGCGGCTTTTTTTGCACCAAGCACACGATGCATACTTGGATGGCCCAATACCAGGTTTGGACCAACCAAGTATTTCGTGGCCACAATTTGAAGGGGCCGTTCAACAACGGAGCGAGTGGCGCTATTGGTGTACGCCTTCTCCTGGGGCTATTTGGTAGTATTGTTATTAGTGAAGATGGTGTAAATGAAACAAATAAGTCATGATACTTAATTAATATGATCCTTCTGGGGTATTTTTTAAATTTTGTAAGGTTCAAAAATAGTATGGTTCATGAGTATTCTTTTTTTTTATTATTATCCCCAGATGGTGTAAGTGAAGAAAGAGATATGTATGATACAGTGTACCAACGTAACAATGCGATGGACCATTAGCGTTGTACTGAGTTTATACATACAAAGTGATGTGATGGTGGAAATGAAACAAATAAGTCATGATACTTAATTAATATGATCCTTCTGGTTTTTTTGATTTTGTATGATGTTTTTGTATGGTTCAAAGAATTTTAAGGTTCATGAGTATTCTTCTTTATCCCCAGAAGGTGTAAGTCATGAAAGAGATATGTATGATATGACCATTAGCGTTGTTCTGAGTTTATACATCAAATATAAAGTCATCTGCCGTTGAAGTGTTTAAGTTGGGTGAATATGTAATGTGGTTAATGAATGTGTTAAGGGTGTCTTTGTGTAGTGATATAAGGTTTAGTATGGAAGGGTTGTGGGGATTAATGTTATGGTTTCTGCAAGTGATTATGAATGGTACTCGGGATGCTTCGAACCGGGGGCAATCGTGTATGAGGTGTTGAAATGTTTGTGAGTCTCTGTTGTTGCAGGGGCAGTGATTGTTTTCTGTGATGTGAAATCTGTGTAAATATGATTTGTGAAATGCGTGGTTAGTAAGATATTGAGAATGTCAGTTTGATTTTAGAGACAAAAGTGGTGAGTTCGTGGTGAAAGGGTAGGAGTTGTTTAGTGTAAAGGGAGCCAGAGTACGTGTCATAGAGTTCCTGCGAGGAGGTGAATAACTGTTGCTTGTGTTTGTGTTTGATGAATGAGAGAGGTGTGTGTAGGTAATTTCAGAGAAAGATTCCTTTTCAACTATAAGTTAAAAAAACTACAACACAACAGTACCTAATCTATTACTGATCCCTGTTTGTAACAAACAGGGATCAGATTATTTTGTAGCCTTCTTTCCCCCCATTAGTTTGGGGAAAGAACTGCACCTCTTTGAAAGGTATACTGCTAGAACAGTATACCTTTCAAAAAGGTGCAGTGGTTCCCGAGATTAGCCTCCACATCAAAAAAAAGTGTTTAGATACATATCACAGAACAGTAATCTATAGCTGTTCCTTGTTTGTTAACAACAAATTATTCTGTAGCCTTCTCTCACAATACCTAATGGGGTAAGGCTACAGAATAATTTGTTGCTAACAAACTGGGAACAGCTATAGATTACTGTTCTGTTGTAGTTTTTTTAATTTATTGTTGAAAAGGAATCTTCAAAATGTTATAACATAGCAGTTTAACTACAGATAAACTGCTATGTTATAAATAAGTAAGCAATAAAACAATGATTATCAAAAAAGTTCATTTATTTAATTTAATGGGAGAGCTCTCAATGATTATCAAAAAAGTTTATTTATTTAATTTAATGGGAGAGCTCTGTGAGTCCCAATCAATATGGGGGCTCTCATATAGAGCCCCCCTAAATTTCTGTAGCCTCAGCAGCGCGCAAGGTAAGCGCCTCTGCCGCCGATATTGCAGCATCCCAGTGATGCTGCAGGAGACGTGACGAGCCCTAGTTACCGGGCTGCCTTAATATGCCCGCATAATGGGGCTGGGCTCGGACTAGTCGGTAGGGCTGGCCACTTCTGTACTGTTGACAAGAACAAATATAAGATTTTAACAAAACATTCTAGAAGCCTTCTTTTAATTTTTGACTGCCTTGGTGGTCCAGTGGTCGCAGTATGCGCCTGCTGTGCACGAGGTTGTGGGTTCGATTCTCACACAGGACAAAACTATGTGTGACCTACAAAGAATTGTACTGAGTCTGGGTGTAATTTGTGTCCGTTAATTGTATGTTTGTAAAGTCCCCCGCGACACAGAGCTTGTTCTCTAGTGCGGGAATTGTCGTTTTAAAAGGAAAAAAAAAATTAGAGATAAGGCTGTGCAAAACTGTGTGTGTGCGTTGTTTATTACAACTTGCTGTTATGTAATTCAAGTTTTAACCATATATAGACTTTAGTAGTGTCAGGTAATTTGAGGTTATCGTTAGCTTCAATAAATGCTTAACGATATTTATCATAGACTTCATTAGCAATATTGCGTTTAGTCGGTCTTAAACCGGTTTTAGACAAGTCAATACGTGTACCTACCTACCAATCCACCAAAACAATGGCGCGAAGCCCATCTCACAACTCTATTGTTATTATTTACTGGTGAGCAAAATCACTAATCAATGTTGGTAAAGAAATAAGACACCTAGTGTAAACACGTTTCATTGATTTTAGCGATTTTAAATGTTTCTTTGTAAATTTACAATGCACTTCTTACCTTATAATAATAATAATCATTTATAATAATTTCAGAAAATGACTTATTAATGAAGACATTGTGCGTACGTGCTTTCTGAAACAATCAAAAACAAAATTAGTTGTGCACATTACAATGCGTCAATGCGAACTTGCGTACGCATTATATTAGTATACATATATGAAAAGTATAATACTTAAAACATACTCACTTGGGCGAAGTATGGCTGGGCTATGGCCGGATGTCAAACTTGAAAGTCTTGAAGAACAACGAGCGAAGTTTTGTAAAACTTTTTGACACTTTCCCAATCAATATGGGGGCTCTCATATAGAGCCCCCCTAAATTTCTGTGGCCTCAGCAGCGCGCAAGGTAAGCGCCTCTGCCGCCGATATTGCAGCATCCCAGTGCTGCTGTAGGAGACGTGCCTCTCCCGGCAGCAGAGGCGCCCGCTCCTCATAAGTTTCAGAGGAGTCTTTGAGCTGCCCGAAGCGAACGTTCGAAATATGTGGCAGCCCTAGTTACCGGGCTGCCTTGGATTGGGCTGGCCCGCATAATGGAACTGGGCGCGGACCAGTCGGTAGGGCTGGCCACTTCTGTACTGTTGACAAGAACAAATAACAAAACATTCTAGAAGCCATCTTTTAATTTTTGGCTGCTTCGGTGGTCCAGTGGTCGCAGTATGCGCCTGCTGTGCACGAGGTTGTGGGTTCGATTCCACAGGACAAAACTCTGTGTGACCCTCAAAGAATTGTACTGAGTCTGGGTAGAATTTGTGTCCGTTAATTGTATGTTTGTAAAGTCCCCCGCGACACAGAGCTTGTTCTCTAGTGCGGGAGTTGTCTTTAAAAAAAAGAAAGAAATTAGAAATAAGGCTGTGCAAAACTGTGTGTGTGCGTTGTTTATTACAACTTGCTGTTATGTAATTCAAGTTTTAACCATATATAGACTTTAGTAGTGTCAGGTAATTTGAGGTTATGGTTAGCTTCAATAAATGCTTTGTGAGCAAACAAAGTGAACTAGGCTGCATTTCGCTAAATGCGGCCTAGTTCACTTTGTTTACAAACTTTCTTTGTTAACATTTGTTTGATACCAATTTATGTTTGCCAACCGCTAGACCAGACCGCTGTCTGGTGTAGCGGTTGGCAAAAATAAATTAGTACCTTCCTTATGTGGAATCGGTAAACCCAGTCATATTAATATGGGCAACAGCATTATAAATCTATGACTATAAAAAAACTTACATCTCTTCGTATTCGTCTCTTCTCCTCCGTGGCCAGCACCAGCCCCACAAGTAAGTCTGCTGTCATGTAGGCTAATGACTCCGCGTCGCATTCCTCAAATATATGAGCCGGAGCCAAACGCGCTGCTTGCGTGAGCTCCGGCTGCATGTCGTCCACCTCTTCATCTTCGGACTGTTGCTCGTCGTCGCCTAGCCACATGGTCAAGCTTTTCAGACTCTAAAACAAACATAATAATGTTATATTTTACAATCAAATATGATAAATCAAGCTATGAGCTGGCTATATTTATTTTTTAAGTAGTTAAAAGAAATGGATTATAAATGCATACAAACCTTTTCCTTTAATGGCCTCGTTTAAAAGCATGACCAGTCGTAGCTTTGTGGTGGCTGACGAAGAGATGGATGGACTAGATGTGGTGGGATCATCCGCCACTAGCCAGGCGGTAGTAACATTACCATCACTATTTGCTAAAAATAAAAAAACAAATTTATTGTAATAGTATATCATCTGTTAAATTGTATGAATATAAATTATAATCCTGCTCAATTGGCCGGACGTCCTATCTACTTCTAGCTCCATCACAAAAACAAACTTCCCGCCGCGAGTTATATCCCCATAACATGGTTACCACATAAGCAACCACTGTTTAGGAGATAATTAAGATAACATAATTATAAGTTACAAGTTCCTAGTATCATCTTCAATGAACAAGAAACTTGCCCATCTAAACAATGGCCTTTCATAACATTAGCATTAAGATAACATTCATGTAACTCTATATAATAATGTTTAACAGTAAAATAAAGTTAGCCTTAGTCGGCTTACGAAGCTGAAAGCATCTTCATTGTCTTTTTAAAAATCCTCTTGCCTCCGCCCATTACCTAACTGGCGCAGTCGGTATCTCGCGTTCTGTTGGTCCGAACAAAGTAACCATAGTTGCATCAGGATCCGCGGCGCGAGCCAGAGAATCTACACGTAGTGCAGCAAGCAGCGGAAGACATCAGCTTCGGACAGACTCACATCCACATAGCCTACAAATTGGCAATGCTCGTGGGGTAAGCATAAACTCTGTTTATCCCAAGATTTCTTTTCCTTATCCTTACCAACATTGTGTATTTCTTGTGTATAGGACCGATTTAAATATCAGCTAATTGATATTTACTGACGTTTCTCGATCTATTGGCTGTATTATTTGCCCACTAGATTAAAATGGCTGGTGACAAACATCTGCAGGACGAGAAACCGGCACATGAGTTCAAACCGACTCCAATCGAGTACGGTACTCTCGCGAAATTGTTATCAAGTTACGATGGCAGCTAACGTACACTCTCATTTTATGTCGAAGGTGTAGAAAATGCTAATAGGAATGATTATATCATCGCTTGCTTGATCAGAAACAAATTATCAGGTAAAACTGTCGAAGCCATTTCAGAGAGCCCCGGCTCAAAGACATGTGAAGACATCAAAAAGACTTTACAGAAAATTGGGAATTCCGCACGGAAATTCAGTTAGTTCGGGAGCTAATGAATATTACGCGCGACAATAGCTCACTAGAAGCGTTCGATAATAAAATCCGTATTTTAATGAGCACATTGATAGCAATGGAACCCGATAGGCATATATTACGAACAAATGGCCCTTGAAACCTTCTTAGAGAAACTCAATCCTATAACAGCAATATTAATAATACAAAAACACGTAGAAAACTTGGAACAAGCTATTACAGTAGCTAAACAAGAGGAAATTAAACTTAAAGCTAGGCGTTCTCTACAAAATAAGCCTAGCACAAACAAAACCCCAGCGTCAAAAACACCGAAATTTAATACGTTTAATAAGAAAGAATAGCCCAACAAACAATTAACAGATTCGACGGAAACAACAAAAAACAAAATACATTTCCAATGCGAATCTGAGAAGATCACGAACAACAGATTTCCGACGCTGAAAATGAGGAAGACCTCTCCGAAGAGGAACTGAGCGAAAATTTTCTCACCAATCTGACAGACAAAGTAACAATATAGTATTTATGAACAGCACCAACTATAACCGTTTACCCTACATTTATATAAGTGAATTAGGCGGCAGATTTCTACTAGACACAGGCGCTTCACAATCACTAATAAGTCCCAAAATTCTAAAAAACAACAAAGCTAAATACAATATTAAAAACGAAACGCACTACATTAAAACAGCACACGGTACATCTAAACATAAACAAGTAGCTTTTATCACATTACCTAAAAAACTAACGACGAAATCACTCACAAATTCTTAATTTTTAATTTCGATTCAGATTTCATGGGTTTACTAGGACTAGACCTGTTAGTTCCACTAAACTGCAAAATAGACATCAAAAACATGATTTTACGAACAGATAAAACAAATATACCTATTAACCCTTTGAGACCTGAATTATTTTTTTTTCTCGTAGAGATGTAAAAAAATATTTTTTAGAGAAAAAATACTTTATCTAATATGAAAAAAATAATAAAAAAAATCATTCCATTTTAGTTTTCGCGAAAAAGTGATTTTTCTTTATGTACTCAAATGCGCACAGCCGTATTTGGTAATAGAAAGTCTACAATATAGGTAATTTCAAATTTTAGAATAAAACTATTTCTTTTTTACATTATTTATTTAAAAAATATGAAAATACAACGAAAATAACATAAATTTTCTTCTGAATAAAAAATTAAACAAAATCTTCTATAATTTTAACTAACTAACTATGAAATGGAACTATGTCATTATTATCAGTCTATCATCATTATAATCTTCAGTCTATCATCATCATATTATTATCAGTCTATCATCATTCTAATAGTCATCAACAACGGAAAATCTAATATATTTATGTATGAAAAGCCAGAAAACAGTTTTTATCTTTAGTGAGGCACAAGTGCACTTTGCATTTATTGCTTTTAATACGGGATTTCCCCTTACAGCCAAACATTTTGCATCGGGTTCCAGGTCCATTGTCATGTAAAGGAAAATGGCCCACACCATCATGTGCTATTTCCGTAGCAGGTCGAATTTCCCCAGGTTTTCTCGGAATAACTTGGGGCACAGGGCTACTGATATTTGGACGTCCCCTTTTCGCTGTTGTCATTTTATTCCGCATAACTAAAGATTCAGCTAGTTGACGGCGAAACCGCAGCAAAGTATGTTGTTTTTTTTTTGGAATACCACGTAGATCACTGTCTTTTTGATAATCCCGAAAAGCTTGACTAACTGCTAAGTCTGACGCATGAAAAATCATACGAAGGGGCCATTTCTTAGATTTTATGAATGTTCTGTAATAACTCATCATTTGGTCAAGCAAGTCGACCCCTCCCATCGCATGATTGTATTTTCTGACTATCTCCGGCCTTTCAACATCAACATACCGTTTCTCCTTCTTGCACCATCTACTGACGATATCCTTTTCCCCAATGCCAACAAAGTTTGACGCTAAGTGGGCTGGTTTGTTATCTAACCTCTTCACTATAGTAATATCACCATCCACACTGCTCACTTCTTGTGCAAAACCCCTTTGTTTTTTATTTATTTCTCTGTCGGTGAGTAATGATGGTTTCGCAAATCTGTTTATTCGAGCAGTACAGGCAGCCATAATATTTTTCTGTTTCAAAATCTGTAGCAGGTGATAAGACGAGAAATAATTATCGAAATAAAGTTCGTGGCCTCTACCTTCTCCGATGCGATTTACCAGATGTAGTACGACAGATGCACCATATCCAATTGTTTTTAGGCAGTTCTTATCTAGCTCGGGAGACGAACTTTGATAGATTATGAAGTCATAAGCTTGGCCATGTTTACCACATAAAAAAATAACTTTATCCCCCATGGACAAGGTTTTCCTTTCATATACTGCTTAGCAGCGTGTTTGCCTGTAAAAGGAATCATCTGTTCATCAACGCAGAGTTCTTTTTCTAATGGTAGCTCCAAGCATCGATTTCTGATTGCATCATAGATAGGTCGTACTTTATAGAATGCATCTTGGCAACCTACAGGCATGAGTGTATTATCGACTAAATGCAAGTTATTTCGTAATTCGAAAAATCGATCTCTGGACATGTTTTCAGTAAATAAGGGAATACTAATATTGGTTTCCCAATACATACTCAAACATGGATACCCGAACACACCTGTAGCTATATGTAACCCAAACAATATTTCCAATTCTGCCACACATGTAGGTTTAAACCGGACTTTGTTTGACTGTAAGGCATATAGGTTAGTCATTTCAGCTATCGTGTAAAATAGTTCTCGAGGAATATACTTGAAATAATATATATTTATTTAATATAAGTATTTAATTTTACATGTAGTTTATGTAATAGTATCATGAGTATTTATATAACCATACATTTTAGTACATTGTGTTTTGGTTCAATTTTATTTTCCCTATTGAAATCTTGCACCTACTTCATTTATCTCTGCATCACCCTAAGGTTGGCTGGTAGAGAATGCCTTTGGCATTAAGCCCTCCATTGTACATGATGTGCATAAAGTTTTAAATAAATAAATAATAATCGATTGGGGCTAGCACAATACCACTACCAGCAAACATAAAACTAGAAAACGTAGAGCAAGACAACCTGAAAGATGCCCTGAAACAAATTGATAAAATTCAAACCTCAGGAGAAGACATTCCAATGATTTCTTCAACTCCAAGCTGGCCATCCATATCGCTATACTTAATACTACTTCTGATAGGATCTGGAGCAGCCTTCTACAGGTTTTACTACAAACCTAAATCGGCGCAAACCTCAGCGCTACAACCAGCAGCCGTCACAGCCTTCGGTGCGCCTTCTTCTTAAGGGGGGAGGAGTTATATCCCCATAACATGGTTACCACATAAGCAACAACTAAGTTCCTAGTATCATCTTCAATGAACAAAAAACTTGCCCATCTAAACAATGGCCTTTCATAACATTAGCATTAAGATAACATTCATGTAACTCTATATAATAATGTTTAACAATAAAATAAAGTTAGTCCTAGTCGGCTTACGAAGCTGAAAGCATCTTCATTGTCTTTTTAAAAACTCTCTTGCCTCCGTCCACTACCTAACTCGCGTCTACTTGTCAATTTAAAAATATTTCATGTTAAGGAGGGAAAAGGATTACAACTCAAGGCAAGTAGGTAAGTAAAAAACTCTTTAAATATTATTATAATAAATTCATCACCATTATTATTTTTAGCATATCGCAATCCACTGTTGGACTATGATACGCCACATAATTAAATTATACCCACTGTGTTCTAGCATGACTTCAGAATTTTTATACATAGGTACCTTTTAGTATAATAACAATAATACAAAGTATATTAATTATTACAGAATGAGCAGCAGACCCACTTACGAGCAGCTGGAGACTGCACGATTTTTTATTAAAATACCCCGGGATTGCTAAGGGGCATTTGCGCACTGCCTATGCCAGACAAGATACGCGTAGAAGATGGGCAGAAATAGCAACAAAATTAAATGCTATAGGTGGTGCGCAAAAAGATGGCAAAGGCTGGGCTAAAGTAATTCAATTTCAAAAAGCCTTTATTTCTGATACATTAGTTTACATTAGTATAGTATATATATTATTTAGAAGACAATTTACAATTTATTTGTTCTATTAGTATTAGATTTTAATTATATAATTACTGCCTCAATATACATTATTATTTTTGTTAACCTTCCATTCAGTCTTCGACATCGGTAACATAAGTATCAGCTTGCCCTTTGGCATAGGCCTCCCCTAGTGTTTGCCATAGTTTTCTATTTGATGCTTTTCTTTGCCATGTTGCTCCAGCATTGTGTTTTATGTCATCCTCCCATCTAATTTTTTGACGCCCTTTCCTTCTTTTCCCATCTCGAGGGTACCACGTAGTAATATCTTTTGACCATTTATTTCTCTTATTTCTTATCATGTGGCCTGTCCAGGTCCATTTGAGTTTTTTATTACATAGGATACATCAACTACTCTCGTCTTACTTCTTATATTTTTTAATTTAATTTTGTCTTTTAGCTTGATGTTCAGAATGCTTCTTTCCATTTTATTTTGGCAGACTCTAAGTGCACCGCTCTGTTTCTTAGTGAAGGCCCAGGTTTCTGATCTGAGGTTAAACATGGTAGTATGCAGGAATTGAATACTGTGGTCTTATCCTTGATGGGTATATGTGGGTTCTTCATGATTTCCTTGAGGGACAAGAATCTTTTCCAGGCGCTACTTATTCTTGTGTCTATTTCCTTTTGCATTTGGTTTACAGGTGATATGATCTGTCCCAAATATGTGTATTCGTCAACATATTCTACTTGGTTCGAATTAAGATAAATAGGTGTTTTTACGTGGTTTGTCATTACTTTTGTTTTGTCTATGTTCATAGTCAATCTTACCATTTTGCTTTCCTTTTCCAATTCTGTAATCATTGTATCCAAGCCTTATTGGTTTTCACTAAGCAAAACTAGATCGTCCGCGAATCTTAGGTGATTTAGTTTCTCGCCATTTATATTTATACCCAATGTGTCCCAATCCAATTTCCTGAATATGTGTTCCAATACCGCCGAAAACAACTTTGGTGAGAGAGGATCTCCTTGGCGTACTCCCTTTTTAATCTTGAACGCCATTCCTTTTCTTTCAGTCTGGATTTTTGCCGTTGAATCTTTGTATATGTTTTTTATTATCCTGGTATATTTTGCGTGTACTCCTTGTGAACTTAGAGCGTCGTAAAATTAAATAAAATATTATTATTATTATATAATTTTATTATTGTTATATTTATTTTTGCCTCTTCCAAAATAAATAAAATTTTAACAAAATATAGTTTATACAAGAATAAAAACACACCTTTTCTGTCTGGGAAACAATCATAATCGTCCAACATTTGTTGCACAGGATTAGAGAAAAACGTTATCATACCAATTCATAATTTCAGCTTATTAGTATAACCCTTTACACTCGGGCTGATACGAGCGTGAGTTTCATTTCAAAAAAATATTGGCGCCAAACCGTTTTGTTTTTCGGAACGCAACCGGCGTCGATCGTTCGTAAGGATATTTTAAGCGCGGAAAAAAATACAGGGGCGGGGTACGGGCGGTTAGTCTCCTGTGAGCCTCGACGAGAGATGGCTGCTTTCTTTGATCCCCGCCGCGTCGCGGGTAAGTAATTATTTTTGATAGTAATTTTAGAGTTTTTTAATGGGGGTTTCACTTGTTTTTATTGTAAAAGAATGGTTAATATGTACACTATTTTAGATTTTAGTTAACACTTACAGTTTTGGTACAATTATGTTGTAAAATGTGACCGCTACGATCGTGTGGTTCCGGGTGTAGGGCCGAAATATTGTTTGGGAATAGGTATTGTTCTTCATGCTAATTTTTACGTAAATTAAATGTGTAATAATGTTATTTTTGTTATTTTTATTAGGAAACCTTACTGACGATCAAGTTTTACAAGCGTTAGGCGATGGAAACTTCTCCGACGTCGAAGGTTTCGACGATGACGACGATGAGATTCAACCTAGCATCTTCGAAGATCTTCAGATCACTGAATCAGAACTTACACTAGAATTGGAGGTGGAGTTGGTACCGGATCTGAACACAGCCACTCCTGTGCCATCAGGATCAGCTCCGTGCGCTCGATCTTCGCGCCTCCCTCCTAACAAGAGGCTCTGGAAGCAGGTACTTTTTGAAGACTCTAGTCATGACTATTCTCCACTGCCAGTGTCTCCTGTCAGGACTCCAATGGAGTATTTCTCGGACTATTTCGATAGAGATTTTTATGAAGAAGTTGCCAGATGTACAAACATGTATCATCTCAGAAAAACAGGCAACGAGTTGAAAACTACGTCTATCGAAATAGCAAGACTTTTTTCCATTCATATCATCATGGGGTGTATTCCCTACCCTAGAATAACTATGTACTGGAGAGGTGGATTAAAATTGGAGTTGATAACTCGACAAATGGCTCGAGATAGGTTCTTATTGGTTCGCAATGCATTGCATGTCGTAGATACTGATGAACCCCCGCCAAATGAAAGAAACAACCCATTGTGGAAAGTACAGCCAATGATTGATAGAGTAAAGACAGCATGTAACAGACTTGAAAGAGCCCCTGGGTTTTACTCAATCGACGAACAAATGATCCCATTTACTGGTAGGTGTATTCTGCGTCAAGTAGTCCGAAACAAGCCGCGCCCTGTTGGATTGAAAAACTTCGTGCTGACCACAAGTGAAGGTTTGATGCTCGACTTTGACATTTATCGAGGGGCAAAAACTATGTTCGGCGATACAAGTCTAGGACTAGGACCTTCTGTGGTTCTGCATTTGGTCAAGAGTGTCCCACCTGGAAGCTGCGTCTACCATGATAGATATTTTACGACTGTCGGATTGATTGAAGAGATGCACAAGCGAAAGCTTCACAGCACTGGAACAATAATGCTGAACAGGATACCTGACCGTGCGGCGATCAAATTTAAGACAGATGCTAGGATGGCTCGAGGGGAATGTCAACAGTACGTGGCTGAACCTACCGTCATAGTCAAGTGGAAGGACAACAAGTCTGTTTTGATGGCGTCTAATTGTACCGGCGCATCCTCAACGTCGATAGTCAAGAGATGGGACAAAAGGTCGAAGACGTACGTAGACGTGTCTGCCCCAAAAGTAATTGAGCATTACAATCAGCACATGGGGGGTGTGGATGTCCTGGATCAACAGATGGAATATTACAGGACATTCATCAAAACCAAAAAATGGACACTCAAAGTACTAATACACTTTCTTGATTTGGCAATTGTCAATGCTTGGCGGTTGTATCGCAATAACTGTCTGGCAAATAAATTAAGCAGGAGGGAGATTTTGCCCTTGTTAGACTTTCGTCTAAACATTGCTGATGGGCTATCGAGCATGCCAGCTAGAAAACGGCCACATGAAAATATTGAGAATGAACCACCGGTTGAAGATGAAACTCCTCTGCCAAAAAGACAATACAGACCTGTAAACAGGCCATCTGAGGCAAAACGTTACGATGGATACGAACATTTTCCAGTATTCGACGAAATAAAAGCCCCAAGAATGTGTCGATACGAAAATTGCACCAGCCGCACAAAGGTGCGATGTCAAAAATGTGACTTGTATTTGTGCATTGCTCGCGGTAAAGACTGTTTCAAGTCTTACCACACCCAAGGTTCCTAGGCTTCTTTAATCTTGCGCTGAAGAAGTATAAATTAAGTACCCATTGTTAAGTTTTAGAAGATGTTTTTTTTTATTTTTTAGCATTTTTACAAAGATTTTGTAACGTGTTACCAAAGGTATCAGTTTAAGCTGAATAAATGTTTAATTATGATGTTGATTTTATAAGACTGAATTAATAATGACTGAGTAATAAATATAGAGGTTGATTACGTTTATATTTGTTTAATTTTTTACCTAAATACCAGAATATGAAACTAAATTAAATTACCCTCACGATCGTGACAATGTCACGTACGACCTGCGGCTCACGATCGTGTGGGTAGGTTTCTTGGTTAACTATAAACAAGGGATTTTTTTAACTATTTTTTTTTGGCTCCTTAGACGCGTTACAGAACAAAAAATAACATTTCGTAACTAGAATCGCAAAAAACTTTCACCGGTTGTAAAGGGATAAAAGATATACCACCATCTTTTATACTAATAAGCAATTTTGCTACTTATATATTAATCATTTCACTATTTATATTATTATTACTACATGTTATTTACAAGGTTCAAGCTTCTCTCTCATTGAGATACATTCCAGGGTTATGATTCATCGGGATATCAGCCAGCTGGTTATCTGTAAAAACAAGCATACAAAACACAGTACCTATTTAATAATCTAAAAATAATAGAAAAGTATCTGTTTAAAGTAAGAAAAAATTAAAAGCAATTATTATATCGCGATTAATTAATGATTTACTCTCTAATCTACGTGATAAAATGATTACAAACAATATTAAAGTAATACTCAAGTCCTACTTCTTACAACACATTAGTAGTTGCGACTAATTTGTAATAATTATGTATTTACTAAACTCCTGCTAAATTAACACATATTTGTATTTTAACCTTTCAGTCAATGAACTAAGTACAATATTTATTAGTTTCTCAACAATAAATTAATGCTATATATATATACAAGAATAATATGAAAAAAACTTATTTATACTAACTAAACCTAAATATGAAAAACTAATTAATTAAATAAAAGGCAATAGTTTAGGCGTCATAATATTCCTCCGAATCACTGTCAACTGGAAAGTGCCCAAAAGGCTGGCGGCATTGCCACGTTGAATGGCAATGCTGATTCTCTGTGCAAGAAATAGGCCAGCCTTTTGGTCGCGCGAAGCGTCGATCAGTCGTTTCGCTATTTCCCTAAAAAGAAAGCGAGCGCTCGGACCCCACGAACCAATTGTCTCGACCCCAAACGGCTCAAATACGTAATTGCCAATTAAATTTCCGTATTTGCGCCGTTTAAGGGCCTCAGCAGCTGCAGCAGCAGCGCCAGCCGAACCCGCTGTACTTGGAAGATGTGATGGCGCAAGGGTATCGACGCACGTTGCGTCCCACACCAAAGGCCTACCCATCTTCCAAGGCAATAATGTCATACCGTCAGGTCTCTTCCCATCGTCACGTGCCAAACCATTTGGCTCAAGTACGGATGGAACGCCGGCGGTGACAAGAGCACGACGGATAATGTCATTGAGTTGGGCGTGCCTCGAGATACGGCCTGCACTCCTGCTGCAGGACAGGCCATGGTGTCCGAGGCTGTCGACGGCTTCGCCACAGTGACACCGATGCGGATACACACACGGAGCACCTAAACGAAGGCAAGTGGCGAGGCGGAACGTCGTGTCGTCCATCATAGTGCCTATGTTGGGCGACGGAAGTGCCTGTAGCCATTGACCTGACTCCCATTCACCCACAGCCAGCAAACGGGCGCACTCAGCAGCACTGGAAGCTGTAGAAATAAGATTTTTTCTTACCAAGCTGCAGAGCGGCCCGTCCCACTGTTTCTGAGAGAACAGGTTAGTAGGCAAAACAGTGTTTGGACAAGCCATTTTCCAAGCGTTCACTGCATCGGTCTTGCACGGCACTTCCGAATCAACCAGTGTAGGTTCTAATATTTTCCTGGTTAAATCTTCCGTGCTGTGGACCGAGGATAGGAACGCTGGTAAACTAACATCAGAAATTTTGCGAACGCCGAGGCCACCATAACGAATAGGAAGTGAAGCTTGGAGCCAAGTTCGGTCGTTCATGGCCACATTTAAGACTTTGCTTAATGTAATTTGAATAATTTTGTCCATTTTGCCTAAAAGGGATATATATTTCCAAAATTGTGATGATCTGAGAGCATGAGTTAATTTTGGAACGAAAAGACAATATCTAATAATGGTGAGAGCCGAATGTATGTTAATTTTGAGAAGGCGATCCGAAATTTCACTAAAATTTTGTATTTTCTCCTCTATAAAGGAGTCATATGCCTCTTCCAAGACTGGGGACCCAAGAAGGCGTAAACAACTTTTTTCTATAATTTTAATGTTGGGAGCCAAATAATTAAATTTTGAAATGACCAATTGTCTATTGCTAACATTTTCATTCAGAAAAATTTCACATTTTGTGGGATTTAAATCCAAACCAATTAACTGGAATTTTGATTTCAAAAAAGCCAAATCTTGTAGTACTGTGTCTACATCACCTCCAAGGGTCCCATCGTCAAGGTACCAGCAATTAAATTTAGAATTTAATTGTCTAATAATTGGGTGTATTGCCAAACTAAAAATGACAGGTCCAAGAGGGTCACCTTGCTGACAGCCAACCGCAGAGTCTAAAAGGTTATCCTTGTATAGTAATTTAGAAGGTTTTTTATAACATTGCCAAAGAAACTTATAAATTTTGGGTATTTCTAATTTTGCCTGTGTCAGCAGGGTGTCCCTTTTTACTGAATTGAAGGCATTCTTTAGGTCAACCTTAAGAATGACCTCTCCTTGACCACAACCAAGGTACGTAGACAAGGCATGTACGGCAGCCTCACAGCCCCCTTTAAGCCCGGGTGACACGAGGCTAGTATTTTGAAGCTAGGATAGTAAGCTAGTAAGGGGTCACTAGCTTGGTTTCTAGCTTACCTACTAGCCTGGATTGTAACCAAGCTAGTGCTGTCTACACGAAGCTAGGAAATTTCAAGCTAGTCAAGTCAGTAGTGAGTTGTGCTTAACCTGATAACACGTATACGTAAAAATGAACAGTGTGCGTAAGAGAAAAGCAATTCTACTAAGAAAGTTAATTCGGAAGTTGTGTCAACATGCGCTAGATGAAATATTAGCTCTGCTAGAAGAAAAGCGTACTTGGACAAGACCCTGGATCTTAAGAAGACATAGTCATGGAGCATCTGCATTACTTTTAAAAGAACTGCGATCTGAGGATTCCGGCGAATTCAAGAGTATTTTGCGAATGACACCTAATATTTTTGACAATTTACTGAATCTAGTAGGACCACAAATACAAAAATTAAATACTAATATGAGAGAAGCCATACCGGCTAAAATAAAATTGGAAATAACTCTAGATTTTCTATCATCTGGTGTCAATTACAGGAAGTTAAGTCACATGTATCGTGTTTCAAGATCTACTATATCTAGATTTATACCAGAAGTTTGCAGTGAAATTTATAAGGCATTAAAGAAAGATATACAGGTACCTATGTAGAATTTTATTTATTTCAAATTAAAGTAGGTACTTTTACGCTTACATAAATGGCGAGATTAAATTCTAAATTACAAAATGAGAAATCATAAATGACGACAAAATGTACGTTTACGCTACATAAATGGCGAGAAAT
Source organism: Trisateles emortualis (assembly GCA_947095525.1). NCBI lineage: Eukaryota > Metazoa > Arthropoda > Insecta > Lepidoptera > Erebidae > Trisateles > Trisateles emortualis. The sequence goes on from OX352756.1 coordinate 2,240,400, forward strand.
GTATCAAGCATTTTGAAATGCTTGATAGATGGGATCTTCATCTTGCTCCAACTCTTGCTGTGGTGGCGGATGGATGATGGGTTCATCACGTTGCTCAGTCTGTTGTAGTTGTGATGGTGGATTAGTGTAGAGTGGACTTGCTGCAGAACTATTGTAAGAAAATGTGGTTGACATATTGGAGTCTGAAGAATTGATAGGTGACTGGTACGAAAATGTAGTATTTCCGAAGTTTAAATCATACATCCGACAGCGGGATAGTGTTGCGTTGATCTGATCCCTAGCTAAAATGGCCTGTCCGGGTGAAAGCTTTTTCAACTGACTTGCTACATATTTTGCAAATATCTCATGTTCATCCAGCTCTGGTTCCTGAAATTCTCGTGAACTGTTTAAATCCTCCTTAATCACCTTAATTTCATTTATCAATGAACTCACTTGCGAAACCTTCCGTTTCTTAAATTGCGGAATGTTACTTCCGGGGGAAATAAATTTAGAAGTTTTATCTTGAATAGACGACATTTCGCTTGCAGGTTGAGACATTTCAACTGTCTTTTCTGACAGATTTTCTGCTACGGGTGGTTCTAATGACTGACTGTTGCTTGCACTGTTGTCATCTTTATTATTGTTTGGAGAATCTTTATTGTTCTGAAAATAAAAAATTTGTTAAAAATATTGTTACAGATTCCAACTACAACTGAAGAATGGGCAGCTATAGAAAATGGTTTCAGAGTGAAATGGAACTTTCCAGCGTGTTATGGCGCCGTCGACGGGAAGCATGTTCAAATCATAGCTCCTGGCAACAGTGGAAGTTTGTTTTTTAATTACAAAAAAACATTCAGTATTGTTCTTATGGCTATTGTTGATTACGATTATAATTTCATTTATATTGACGTCGGCGCCTGTGGAATGGCATCTGATGGAAGTGTTTTTAGGAATTGCTCCATATATAATCAACTAGAAAATAACCTTATACCACAAGGCGGAGTAATTTTGGCGGATGCTGCATTCCCATTAAAATCGTATATTATGAAACCGTACCCAGGTGACAATTTAACACATGAAGAAAAAGTATACAACTACCGGCTAAGTAGAGCCAGAAGAACTGTAGAAAATGCCTTTGGCATATTGGCAAGCCGATTTCGTGTTTATCAAAGACCAATCGCAGTTGACGTAAAAACAGTAGACAAAATTGTACTAGCATCATGTGCTCTGCATAATTGGTTACGAAAAGAGCAAAAAAGCACTTATTGCATTAGTAGTGATGTCGACCAAGAAGACATTGAAGCGGGAAACATTATTCCCGGTTCATGGAGAATGGAAAACTTATGTTTACCCAGTATCAGTCGACAGGGAAGTAACCACTCTTCTCTGTCAGCTATCGAAAAAAGGGAGAAATTTAAGAGATATTTCAACAATGATGGAGCAGTACCATGGCAAGCAAGAATGATTCGTTAATTCAGACAAAACTACAAGAAAAATTAAAAATGCCGACGATTATTAATATTTCAATAAGTACTTTTAAGGTAAATAATTGTAAAGAGTAAATAATATTAAAATAACTTACCGAAGTTTTTCTCTTCATTGGCACCTTTTTTATGAAATTATGCATTTCCTCAAACCAAATAATTTTTGGCTTATAGACTTCTGCAGTTCCTGCTCCAGACCTCTCAGATTTTTCTATCTTTGTTAATTCTTGACAATATGTAGCTCTTAGATTTTTTATTTTATTTTTAATCTCTTTTATCGACATTTCTATTCCATCTTTATTTAGTATGTCGCGTATTTTTTCTAGTGACGAGTCTCGCATTTGCTTGTCCTTGTAAGATGGAATACTTGCATTCCACAAACATTCCTCTTCTCTGTACAATTGAACGAATTTTAAATTAATTTCGTCCGCTAATTTCGGCATTTTAACAAATTGCACGCACTCTCACCACGCTCTCCGACTGCACACTAGCTTAGGTTCGCTAGCTTCGCGGTTGACACGAAGCTAGTAACGAAGCCAGGATAGTAAAACGGGTGGTGGGGGGCGCCTACTAGCTTGAAAAATAGAACCCCAAGCTATAAAACTATCCTGGCTTGAGGCACTAGCTTGCTAGCTTCCACACTAGCTTACTAGCTTGTAAACGAAGCTAGTTCCGTCTACACGAAGCTAGTGTCACTAGCTTACTAGCTTGGCAGCACTAGCTTGGCTCACTAGCTTGATTTACTAGCCTCGTGTCACCCGGGCTTTAGAGCCGAAGCCTAACTGTAGGGGCTGGAATTTTGTACTTAAATATGTGCTATAAAATTTACAACAAATTTTGGCTGCCATACGCCTGTATGTACACCCAACGGCAATGGGACGAATGCCACCATCTTTCTTGTTAAGGGCGCATAAATTTGCGCCGTATAAAATGTCGATGATGCCATCGTCAACATTGCCGGAGAGCATTAAGTTTGCCAGCTTTGTCAGCTCCCTCAGGAGGGCTTCACCAGCTTCCCCAGCACTTGGGCACAGTAGGTCCTTCAAATGCTGGGGTGTGAGACCATCGAGACCGCCAGCGGAGCCACTCCGGAAGGAGCTGATGGCAGCAAAAACGTCCTTAGCCGTGGCAGTGATGCACTCAAAATCCTCGTCTGGAGGATCTGGGAAAGAAAGATCATTCGAAGGCGCTGGGTGCTTACTCTTTAGACCCTCAAGTGTATCTGGAGAGTAAGGCGCCACCACATCACTGCTAAAAAGAAGCCTTGATGCTCCTCTTATGTCGCCTTCCCTTAACTTTGACTCTACATGATGGAAAATTGACTTATTATTAAAAAAAAAAGGTAATTTTGAGTCGAAATTTGCAGCCGAGACATGACAATTATGTTTAATTTGGGCAGTTAAAGTTCTTTTAGAATTCTGGTCTTTGGGTACATGTAGAGTAAGGTAAGGGAAAGATAAAAGTTGCTCCCAAACCGCTTTGGAATTCTCCCGGACGACAAGACCTATACAATTGGCCAAACTTTGGGCAACTGTGGGTCTCGCGCCTCGGGGAATTCGCTTTAAAATTGGATATGAATGTTTGTAATTTGCCAGAGTTTGCCAAAAGGGAATTTGTGAATTTTGATGCAAGGGTGAAAGTGCGGGGCTACAAAGTACACCTTGGGATTTGTGACATTTCCCAATGTGTATTTTTAAGCCCCGTTCACCCTTGAAGAGACGAGTTTGGGAACAGTGAGGACAACTTACCAACGATGTGGTCGGTTGACCCGTGGACGTATCCGTATCACCATTGCCGGGCCACACGTTCATAAAAAAACACAAAAATATTTACACAAACAAAAACACAATATAAATAAGCAAAAGTCTCCCTGACAACTATCAGCTGTCAGGGACTCTCTGCGCATAAAAACGGCGCATTGTGAAGGCGCCGCGCTAGGCCTGAAGTGAAGGGTTGAAGCAGGTGGTGGGCACGCGGAGTCCGCGCTCCGCTAGTTATGATTCCTTCTGTTTTATTGTTTCCTAGACGCAATTTATGTCACAAAGCTGCTTATTGTATTTTCTTGTTTTATCCAAACTATTCCGAAATATATGTGAATTCCAGTACCATCCATGTATTTTTGCACTTCTTCTTCGTATATAAGTTGTAATTATGTGGAATTATGAGGTATTTTCAATATTATTGATTTTTAAAGACGGATCGCACATAGAAAGATGTCAAATTTTAATAATAGTTATCACTTGTGAATTATATCGTCGAGATATTAGATAAATATTTTGAAAAAAAAAATCGTATTTGTATCGATGTGGATTACCTATAACAATAAGTACAAACCTTTGTGGTTTAAATATGCTATGTTACTAAATTATTAAACTGTATTTTATATGTTAAATAAAAGAAAAAAATATATATATACTACAATCCATTATGGATAATGTGGTCCTGCCCACAGCTCACGTACATTACCCATGCATTAACAATAGCTGTATTCAATATAAGTTCTATTCCTAATTTTTTATACCATTTAACAGTTTTACGTAGTGGCGAGGAATATGCGGCCATTTGATCGCTCATATCAACTGCGCTTTTTGTTTTGTTGTAGGCTAAAACCATTCTTGGTTTGCGAATTACTCTACCCCTTTTAGTTATTTTAGAAAATCCTTTAGAATGTTTTGTGGATAACATCAGCACTTCTCTTTTGTCCTTCCACTTTAATACGCATATTCCTCGTTCATTCTCCCTAGCTATTACTTCGCCTGGTTTTAATTTGGAGTCTACTACCTCTTTCGGCAAACCTCTTCTATTTTTTCTCAAAGTACCCCCAAATGGGTGTCCTTATCAAGTAGTTTATTGGCCAGCTCCAAGCTTGTATACCAATTGTCTGTTGCAAGTGTGTGACCACAGCCCAGTATGTGCTCACAAAGAGACATTACCACTCTTGTAGGTGTGGTATTTACTAGTTCATTATTTTTGCCAGCGCACAGTTCCAATTTGCATGTATATCCTGGTAATGTACACAGTTTGAATAACTTCATACCATATTTGTGCCTCTTGCTTTTGTTATACTGTCTAAAAATGATACGACCTCTGAAAGGCACTTGGCTTTAATCAATACAGATATCTTCCTTAGGTGCATATATATTTTTAAAAGTTTTGTTTAAACTATCTAAAAGAGGTCGTATTTTGTTAATTCTGTCAGACACATCAGCCGTATCATTATTCGTAAAGTGCAGTTTCTGCAATAGTAATTCAAATGGTTTTTTTTAGGTAGTTTAACTAGTCCCATGTACAAGTTTATCCGAAGAACTGTTTTATCTCAAATTTTGTGGTTAGTTTCCAGTTATTTGAGCGAGAGGACGGCTTTGCAATAGGTCCTTGTTGCTCTGCAAATAAATTGGTTTGAATAGCAATTTCTTCGAAAATTTCATCCGGAACCATCAAGCTAAAATATTCTCCTGGAGCAGCATTTTGAAATTGCGAAGCAAATGGTTGTCTCATACCTGAAAATGAAACAAAGATACACCTTATCATACGATTTAACATCCAAATATTAATATAAAAACTTTACCGACCGACCGAACAAACCGATCGATTTATATGTATAATATACAAATACAAAAAAAAAACCTAGGAATCAAACTCGGTAGCGCTCATTTATACATTATATAGATCTGTTTTGCGTCTATTACTATTATCCCAACTAATCCCAACTAATATTATAAATGCGAAAGTAACTCTGTCTGTCTGTCTGTCTGTTACGCTTGCCCGCTTAAATCTCCCAACCGATTTTCATGAAATTTGGTACAGACAATTTTTAGACCCTGAGACAGAACATAGGCTACTTTTTATTTCGAAAAAAGGGGATGAAGGGGTTGAAAGTTTGTATGGGATTTCTTAATTTTAAAAGATAAAACCATGAAACGTTATATTTAAGCACTTGATAAGAAATCATTAAACATTTGTTCTAGCATTTTTGAAATTTCGACCAGCTGGGAGTGAAATAAGGGTTAAAAGTTGTTCGTCAAATATCACGTCATAAGAAACAAAAAATCGTTTGTTCTAGCATTTTGAAATTTTTACCAGTGTGGGGGTGAAATAGGGGTTGAATTGAAGATAGGGACCAGGATTGACAAAAACTAATTTCACGCGGGCGAAGCCGCGGGCGGAAGCTAGTAAAATCATAAAAGGCAAAACTTTGTTACTAACTTCTTGAAAATGGTTGAACGGATTTTGATGTTTTTCACTAGAACAAACAAAAAACAAAACAAACAATATTATATTATACCTGTTAGTTCTGTAAACTCTATAACAGATGGTTGATGTCCTTTTGGTTGCCATTTTTGTGACGTGCTCGCTGATAATCTATCGATATTTTCATTCACAAATTTCTCCACGTCATCAATTTCACTCTCAGATTCACTAGGAATAACCAAACGTTTGCGGTTTTTTGGAGGAAAGATATAATCTTCAATCTCTGATTCTTCATTTTCACTCAACTCGTTTTTTCTAGCAATTTCATCAAAAATACTAGCTTCCAATAAGTCAATGTCGCGCAAATCATCTAGTGAAATATCTATAAAATTCGCATCGAAATCTTTACTATTCTCCATGTTGAAATCACGCAATTTTACAAATTAAAAAGCACGAGCGTACGTCACGAGTGCACCGTCCAAGCGCCAACAGACGACTGCGGGGTGCGGGTGACCGGAGAAGTGCCCGCCCCGGCGCCCCGTAACGGAAATTCACATTTTTACTATCAAGGCGCCACGTAGGTCACCGGTGGCCTCATGTGGTTTTTTCGAAATAATTATGAAACGCAGCTTCTGATCGAATTCAAAATTAGAAAGATAGATAGATAGATAGAATATTCTTTATTGTACACCAAGCAAAAATACAACAATAAAAAAAATAACAGTTTGATGTAATAGTTAGCTGTACAATGGGCGGTCTTATCACTAAAAGCGATCTCTTCCAGACAACCTTTGGATGGATTTTAAAGAGTAAGGTAAGGTAGTTTATGGTGTACTCACTAAATAAATACTATACATAAGATATAATTATAACACTAATACATACATACTATATAATTTATCAATATAATATATATACTATGTAATACATATTTAAATATATATATATAAATATAAAAATATTATTATATACCTATATAAGAGATATAAGCATTATTTAAGTAAAAGATAGTGCTCTTTAACCATACATTTAAATGTAGTCAGAGATTGAGCGCGTCTTATTTGCAGCGGCAATGCATTCCACAGGCGAATAGCAACAACTGTGAAGGAATTATCATAAAATGACGTGGAATGCACTGGCATTTTTAACTTCAGGTTTTCCGATGATCGTAAGAATCTAGCATGTGTATCACAAAGGAACTCAAAACGTTCCTTGAGATAGGAAGGTGATGAAGGGTTAAATATTATACTGTATAACATTGAAAGGATATGAGCATTCCGGCGAAGTCGTATTGGTAACCATTTGAGCTTTTTACGAAATTCTGAAACATGATCGTACTTACGTAGACCAAATATAAATCGTATGCAAACATTCTGGAGTCGCTCAAGTTTATCTAATTGGTTCTCGGTAAGATCTGGATAGCTGGCGTCGGCATAATCAAGAATAGGAAGAAGAAGGGAATTCGCAAGCGCAATTTTAGTGGTAGTAGGAAGCAAATTACGCAGTCTTCTTAAAGAACCAGCGGCTGCGAAGATCTTGCGACTAACCTCTTGCAACTGAGGGCCCCAAGATAAGTCAGCATCAACAAATAAGCCCAAGTCTTTCACTTTCTTGGCGAAAGGTACGATGGCACCATTCAAGATAACTTGAGGCAGTTGCAACCAATTTATTTTTGAGACCATCCTGGAGCTACCAACAATTATGACTTGGGTTTTCAATGGATTCAACTGAAGTCCATAGGATTTACTCCAATCACTTAAGCTTACCAAATCTCTGTTGATATTTTCGATAGCCTCTGGTAATTTATCTAGCAAAGCTTGGGAGTATATCTGAAGATCATCTGCATAAAGGTGGTAGGAAGAAATAAGCTGATTTGAGATAGAATTTATAAATATAGCGAAGAGAAGAGGAGACAGAACGCCACCCTGGGGTACTCCGACATATGTATTACACCATGAAGAGATATTATCCTCAATGCGTACACATTGCCGGCGACCACATAGGTAACTACGAAACCAGTCAAGTACCATTGGAGATATGTTAAGTGAGCGGAGTATGTTAATCAAAATGTCGAAATCGACGGTGTTAAATGCATTAGAAAAATCAAGAAGTGCAAGGACAGTTAGGTTTCGATTTTCCATGCCAAACCTTATGTCATCCGTAATATTCACCAAGGAAGTGGTCGTGCTATGACCAGAACGGAAACCAGACTGGAAAGGATTGAGGAGATTTTTACTAGAAAGGAATATACTAAGCTGGTTATTGACGAGACGTTCAATAACTTTGGAAAGGAAGGGTAAGATGGATATTGGACGATAATCTGAATATGATGTAGGATTGGTTTTTTTAGGTATTGGAGTAATTTGAGCATCTTTCCAGGATGTTGGAAAGATGCCACTGGATAAGGAATAGTTAAGGATATGACAGATAATAGGGAGGATTTGATCAAGGATGGGAAGGATCATATTACGGCTGACACAATCAGTTCCGATGGCATTAGATGTGATTGACATTATACTCTTCTTAACATCACAAGCAGTAAATTGACTAAAAGAAAAAGGATCATAACTGGGAGCAGGAATAGATGAAAGAAAATTTATTGTATTTAATTTATTTGTCCTATCAAAATTGGACGAAGCAGAGAAATGTTGATTAAGTAGATCAATGTTTAAAGATTTAGGAATGTTACTATGTTGTGATTTTCCAACTCCCAATGTTCTCAGAAATTTCCAGACCTTGGCTGGGTCACCGTTTTGAACAGATTTGTGAATGTGTTGGCGTTGTGCATCCCTACACACCTTGTTGCAGTGATTTCGGATTGTGATATACCTTTGTTGGTTTTCTTCTGTTGGTCTTGTTCTTAGTTTGAATTTTGCTGCAGCCTTCTTTGCCATTAGTGACTTAATGTTACTTGCCAACCATGGAGCAGGAGCGTGTTTTAACCTTACAGGTCGGACAGGCGCATGTTGGTCAAACAGCTGGATAATAGCTGCATTAAAAAGATTAACCTTATCATCAATTGAATTTGCAGTATAGAGTGATGTCCAGTCTGTATTGGCGGCGTCCCTACGTAGGTCATCAACGTTCATACCACCAAAATTGCGTTGCATGAGGATTTTAGATCTAGCCTTCGGTAGGCGAACTTTATAGGATAGGAAAAGCAAATCATGATACGAGAACGCGTCAGCTGAGCATTGACCATGCTTAGCGACGCGCTCTCTAGAAGAAACCATAATAAGATATATTTTAAAATATTGATATTGCCCACCTATTTTCATCAAAAAGTTTTTTACTGATTTTTCTCATTTACACTACGGCAGTCAACGTGTTAACATTAAACATTTACAAAGATTATAATAATAAATAATAATGTAATATTTACCTAGTAGTAGTAAATGTTCTTTGACAGGATGTTGGTTCCAAACAAAACTATCATGTGTGGCTCCTCCAAATGAAGAGTCCACACTCAATATGTTGAGGTCCACATTTGAAATCTACAATTACTAATAAACAATAATTTTATTATAAAATCACAACTTTATTATTGAGAGACACTCATTTCATAACTAAGTTGTGTAGAGAGAACTTACAATTAATACATTTCTTGAATGATAACCTTTTCTATTGTAGAAGCGTTCCTTATTCTCTGCTGGTCTTATTATTGCTACATGAGTGCCATCAATACATCCTACAACGGCTGGTATGTGATTTTTTTTCATAAAACCTGCAATTAATGTAATTAGAATAAAAGGTCATCAAAAAATTATTTAAATGATGTTTATTTTAATTATTGCATAGTATAATATTATATAGTATAATGCGGGCCAGCCCCAACATTATCCTGTGCTGTATAGGGAGTAGACTTGACTGTCCGTATGTGAGTCACTGCTGCAAGCTATCCACCTAGGTGCTGAACAAGTGGCAGTGATTCACATACAAATAATCATTTGTTATTAGGTTAAGTGTTTAGAAAAAGAAAACTAACAAAGAAGTAAGAAATATTGTTACTAACACACTGAATCTTGTTATTTATTTAATAAATTATTAAAAACAAATACCTTCTTTTAATTGAGTCTCGTTCTTGGCGAGTCTGTGGAAAATTGAGCCACTTATTTTGAATGCCGCTTTTATGAAAAAGCTTGTAGCAAACCTTGTATTTTGATGATATGACGCTTTGACGAGTGGGCTTAGGCATCAAAGGTTCCAAATCATTTAAAATTACGTCGAAAATCTCTTTGTTAACTCTGTAATGTTTCCTGAAATCCTCATCGCCCATAGCAAAAGCGTTGTCGGCATAACGCGCCATCCGTCGTAAATTCCGCCTTTGTCTCACATCCAATGCATGCGCATTGTCGCATTGTCAAAAATATCAAATAAAAGTGCCAAACGTGCTATTATTTACAACAATAACTTGGTAAAACAATCACAAACATAAACTCGATCCCAAAAAAGCGAGCTTTTCGTAACGGTTTAAGTCGATCGTAAACACAATTTCAAACTTGAAATCTAATTTCAAAATCGCGTCAAGTGCCAAATAGTGCATTCACTATTAATTGGAATCGACTTCGTCGATTTCATTTAGTTCCAATAAATTTTAACAAATTTCATTTCAATCCTGCGCTAGTGTTGCACTCAAGGGTGCCAAATGTCATTTGGTATCGTCCTAATGTCAAATTTCAACGGAATCGAGAGTCAACGGTAGACCCACAGGTATGGGACTCAGAGAAATACATAATTTCACATGATGTCTGTGACTTATATTGTTAATTAAGTTTAAATCTTTAGCTTTTTTCTATACACATCTGGAAAAACATTTTCTACCGCATTAATTACACTCTTCTCAAAATCTGAACTGAAAATTTGTGGTTTAAAGTCTGGCATTGCAGATTTCAAAAAGCAAATTATATGTTTTCTGAGTTGTATTCATTAGTAGGCCAAATATTAAAGGTACAATATTTGTATTACTGGAATTACTACCGATATCACCGTGAAACGTAAATAATTGAAGAAATGGACTTATTATAAATTTAAACGTTCCGTCAGCAAAAAAGTGTTTTATAGTTTTTATTATTTTTCTGTTTTCGAGTGAACAAAAAATCAACATTTGATTTGCTTCATCCTCATATTGGCATACAACAAAATCTTTGTATATATCAGGAACAATTAATTACTTTATCATTCATTTTAAAAGTAAGTTTCATTGCTCCACATGCTTTTTTTCTAGCATTATATAGCCCATGCTTCAGATTTTGCAGTTTTGGCACATTCGTGATTAGCTCAATCACAGAGTCTTTTACACTTAAAAATTCTTCTTCATTTATTTTATGCATCGAGTCGTTGATATTAGCAGCTATTTTCCTGCATTTATTGTGGCCATAAATCTCAGGACAGGATTGTAAGGCTGTGATTTTGTAGAATTGTCCTACTGCAGGGCAAAAGTATGATAACTTAAAATAAAAGTTTATTTGCGATTGCAAAATTTAATTATTTATTTGTAAATAATATTATATTAATTGCTTAACTTGATTGTTAAACAAATCTTAGAAAAGAGAAAAAAATGCTTCAAGTAAAAATAGGTTTATATATATGTCGCAGGGTGCAATACCTGAGCGTGGCTGATAGTGGAATGTCAAGCAAACTTTTTGAAGATAATGTTATTTTTATTATTGCTTGAGTGTGTTTGGCTTTAGCGCGATCATAGACAACAAGTGACAGATGACATTTGACTTATGACGTTTTATGTTAGACTTGACAGCTAGTTAATGGAGGGATTCGGATTCGAACGTCCATTGATCCGGACGGAGGGAATCTTGTGTGGAACGGGCTAATCACAGAGTACTTAATATAGAGTGGAAAAGAGTGCCCTCTCTCTTGACTTTTAGCCATGACATGTTTGAAGCGCCATCTCCATTTCTTAACTAGAACTACCGATCTATCTCACACACACACACACACGCACACGTCTACCTACACACACTAATGTAATTGATATTAGATTTATATGATGAGCCTTGTATTTCCCAGTACCAAACTATTTTGTTCTAATTTTCTTGCGGAACATTATTTTGTAATAATACCAATATTTAGGAAATCAAGTATTCACATCAAGAAAGTAAGAACAATGTTCGGTACGGGGAAATACTGGATAAATGCAAAAATTGGGTTTTTTTTTGTCTAACTGTATAAGGCGCTATATTTCTTATTCCATAACTCCTAATGTTTCCAAAGAAATTTTCTAAAGGGTCTTGATTAAAGTTTCTGGTCATCATAGCATCGAGTCTATAATTACAAGACAACACTTGCCAAAGGAGTTGCATACCCTCTATCGTTTTAATCAAATTGGGCACCACTTTCTCAACCAATCGGACTTTGTTTCCACAGCTCATGATGAGGTGTATTACGTTTTACAGGTTCTTTAAAAACTACCATTCGATATGGAGAAACTATTTACATTTAATGAGTCTAACAAATCGTCGATTAGAAGGGTCAAGTCAACTAGTTGTCGGCATTCAATAGGCAGATCGCCCCTTGCTGTCAAATGTTCAGTCACAACAGCAACACTGTGACTGAACAATTGTGTTGCCGACTTAACCCACTTTTTTTTATTTTCTCTGGATTAATATGCTCTTCTGTGAGCTTATGTAAAAGTCTTAGCTCTCCATACGATTTATCGGCATCATACACCATTTTGAAGTAGTCCCACACTCAGATCCTTTGTTAATAAATTGTTTCTAATGCCTTTTATTAGATGAGGAGTGTCATAAAGTGGGACTATAACGTGACCTTTAAAACGCTTCGCTTCATGACGCCATTCTTTACCTTCGCGGAAATAATTTGCTTTGGTTTCCTGAACCAATTCTGTTATAGCACTGACATTAACAGGACTTTGGTCACAAACAGTGTTTACTACTATGAGACCACATTTAAAACATTGTTCGATAACTGATTTTAATTTAGTTTTTAATTGCAATTTGCTTAAGCAATTCGTAAAATAATACGCAATTGGCTGCTTATAATTATTTTTCACTCCCTTCACCATGAAAACCAGTACATGGTCAGCAAATACTTCCTTCGAGTCCGAAGTAAAACCGTCCAATTTGTCTATTTGAGCTGAATAAAAAATTTGCGGCGTGATTGACATTTCATCGAAAATGAGGCTACACAGCCTATCCTTGATCTGTTTTTTGAGCAAAGTTTTATTAAATTTTTCAAAAATTATATTATTAATTCCAGGTGCTAACTTTATTTGACTCAGTAATCGTTTCATAGCTTTGCATGGAGGGAGAGCAAAATATTTATAATAGCCTGTAGCACTTGGGGCTTTTTTTGTACAAAGACAAACTTAGGATTTTCTCCTCAATTGTTAACCGCCTTCCTTTTGATTTATTTTTGGCTTGTTATATGTTAAATGTTAAATGACTTGCTGAAATATGACATTTTGTGACAACTTCTGTGCATTACTCAGTCGTTCCTTATACAGTTGGCCCCTTTTGCGCAAACTACTTATCTCTGTTTGCAGATACTTAATTTTCTTCTGGAATGGTCGTATAACATTCGATCTGGTGCGGAAAGATATTCCAGAAGAAACTGAAAATAGAGAAATGAACACAATTACCTACATGGTTATCATTATATTGTACATCAAAGTATTGTTATAATTAGGATTGGTGTTAAAGTGATTACTAGGAACAATACTAATAAGTAGAGGGTTTGTACATTTTGAACCGTATTGAAAAGAATGAGAAATCTGTTTTTTTTTTACTAAATCATATTATTTGGACTCTCTCTAAACAATAATAAAATTTAGACATTTTCGAGTACCAAAATAGAGTAAAATAATTTAAAAAGTCATAGCAACACTTTATTCATTTTACAAAAAAAAAATAGCATGAGTGTAGTTGTTAGTTAAACCAAAGTCAATGAAAAAATTAACTTGTATTCAATAAGTATCATATGCATATAAATTAAAAGCTTACCATTAGCAGCTTTTTTTTGAATCGTCTTCACTTATTGCACAGTAGTTATGTTTTGCTAACACATGACATACAGCAACACTGTTAATTTCACCTGAAAAATATAAAATTGCACAATGTTAATACATTTGTTCCCACAACCAAGCTAACAATCTATCCATCTGTTACAAAACAGTTCATGTAAAACTATTGTAATAAAATTACATACCTAATACATCAGTAGAAGGTTGAGTAGCAGTAGGCCAAGTAGCAGTAGGTTTGTAAGTATGGATGGATGGATGTTTGTTACTCTTTCACGTAAAAACTACTGAATGGATCTGGATGAAATTTAGCACATAGATAGATTATGGTCTGGTATAACACATAGGCTACTTTTTACAGCGATAACCGACATCCACGCCGGCGGAGCCGCAGGCAACAGCTAGTGATAAATAAATAGATTACTTTGAACTTTGATGAATTCCATTGCAATTATCACAACTATGTACTTACTATAACTATGATGACAGATGGACTAACAGACAATAAATTTAAGATACCTAAATAACGCTAATAAAATCGAGAAATATGAAATTGTTTTGGTAGGTGGAATCTACTATTGTGTAAAAAAAGCTAAAATGCTGTTTACACTGCAGGGATCAATATAGCAAAACAAGTAAGACTGCCGGTTTTTAACTTATGTAGATTAGAATTTACCTGTGCTTTTACATCCGAGTGTACAGTCAGCGCCAAATTCATATAAGCGTCTATAGTATTCAAAATAATCTGAAGTACACAAATTCAAATTCATATACGTAATTAGAATTGTCACATAGTTATAGGCACCCAAACTGTTCAAAATATCTTAGCAATATAGTTTCCAATATTATGTTTACAACCAAGGAGTTCATTATTATGTTGGCGGACACATCGTTCAATGGTATCTATGCATAATATCTATTTTTTTAAATATATTACTTACGTTATCTAACCACACAAAGAGTTTAACATTAAGTTGGTAATACAATGGAAACACTATTCTATCTTGTAGCAGTTTATGTTCGCATTTTTTCTGTATGAAAATTTTCAAAATTTTACTTTGTGGATCAAACAAAACGCGGAGGTTTAGTACTAATAGTGCATCGCTAGCACCCTTTGGATTCGGGACCCTAAGTGTCGCCGCACACGAGCCACTCGCCACAGCCACAAACGCCGCCACTAGAAGCTAGAAGCGGCTACAAAGGTAGCTGAAGCGCGCGACAGCCACTTGTGGCCGGTGGTCGACACTTGCGGTCGGTGGCTGCTTGTTGTTATACTTTTTTTTAACCCTTGCGTGCAGTATCATAATGGACTCTGACGAAGAAGGTTTAATTGCGCTACTTTTGATAAAAAGACGTCGTCGTAGAAGACGAAACCGTAGTTATTGGATACATCCAATTTTAACGAATGTAAACAAATGCAACGAACATTTCGATAATCTTCTAAACCATCCTAAAAAGTTTTACAAACATTTTCGTTTAAGCATAGGTACGTTTTGGGAACTACATGCTCTATTATATGCTGGATTAAAGCACCACGATACCAACATGCGGAAAAGCATCGCACCTGCGGAAAGACTAGCTATCACATTAAGGTAAGTGGAAATAATGACTAGCATAAAACTCCACAGAACACTATGATAAAATAATCTATACTTTATTTATAAAAGAAAAAACAATGCACATTGATTATAATAATCAATGTGCATTGTTTTTTCTACTAGAGAATAGCTAGTTAACAAATAAAACACGTAGGTATTTGTATTTAGTTATTATGTCTTTATTATAATTTGGTATCACTCGTCATCATCACGGAACATGTTTTCGATAACAGAACTGTTGTCCATAGACTGGTCAGAATAATATGAATGAGTTGGAGAAGGCTGAATTATAGGTGAAGACGGGATAGATGTAGAAGCGTTTTGTGTAGAGTATGACATGTCAAGCATAGACTTGTCGGAATAATGTGAATGAAGTGGAGAAGGCTGAACAGATGTAGAAGCTTTTTGTGTCGAGTGTATGTTGGCATTTCCTGAAGAATAACCATAATATTGTGCCGAATAGGTTTCATAATTTTGATTATGCGTGTACTTTCTAATTAACTGTAATATTTCTGATTGAAAATCAAGTTTACAATTTTCGTCAATTTTTTTTACATGTGGAAGCAGCGACATCAGAAATTGCTTATCGGGGTCATTTTGGTCGCTTATTTGATCATGTTTACGTTTTAAATTTTCCGAAAGTGTTCTGAGAATTTCATTTTCTGATTTTTCGGCCCTTTTTATATTAATGTTTCTGTTTATTTTCGGGCGAGATGTTTCCGCATCATCAGTTGCATTAGTAACATCGGTAGGCGGTCTCACTTCTTTTAAGGAATTCAAGAACGATAAATGATTGAAATAAATGTACTGTTTACTGCTAGTTGCTGCCGAACCACTCGCAACGTTCTTGTTTTTTGCATTTTCTCTATTAAAACTGTCACGAAGACTCATCCACTTCCTCTGTAATTTAGTTACTGTAACAACAAAAAATATAATTTTAATTTATTTAATTTATTTTTAAAAAAATATAATTTGTTTCAGGTATCTAGGAACTGGATGCTCGTTTGAGGATTTTGAACTCTCTTACCACCGTGGGGCCTCTACAGCAAGGAAAATAGTACAAGAAACATGTCAACTAATTTGGAACTATTTAAAAGCCGTTTGTATTCCAGAACCGACCCAAGACATGTGGAAAGAAATTGCCAGCGGATTTCTTCAAAATACTAATTTTCCTAATTGTTTAGGCGCCATAGATGGGAAACATATAAGAATTATTCATCCATTCGATACCGGCTCCTTGTACTTTAACTATAAAAATTTTTTTTCAATAGTACTTCTAGCAAGTTGCGACTCGAATTTACTTTTTACGTTCGTGGATGTTGGGGCATACGGTAAAGCATCCAATTCTACAATATTTAGAGAAAGTGAACTGTGTAACAAAATACACAGAAAGACATTAAATATCCCCTCACCACGACAGGTCGGTAATCGACAACCATTGAACTACACATTTGTTGGTGATGAAGCATTTGGCCTCAGTGAAAATATGATGAGGCCATATGCTGGAAAATATTTGGACTTAGACAAAAAAGTTTTCAATTATAGGTTAAGCCGTGCCAGACGTTGCATTGAGTGTACCTTCGGCGTACTAGCAAACAAATGGAGAATATTACATCGCCCATTAAACACTTCTGTTCATTTCTCAGAAGACATTGTGAAAGCTTGTTGCATTTTGCACAACTTTATTCGCAAAAGGGATGGCTTCAATTTTCGGCATACTTTGAAAATAGTGGGACTCGAAAATATACAAAATACAGGCTGGCCAGTAACACGAGCGTCTACGGCAAGAGATACGTTAAAAGATTATTTTATGAATGAAGGAGCAATACCGTGGCAAGAAAATAGAATATAATTATATGGTTTTATATTATTTTATTAAACTTACCTTCAATGTTCTTTTCTTTGGCAGTTTTACGAGGGGTGATCAAAAAGTAATGATAATAGGTATGAAAAACTACGGTTCAGGTTAAAATATTATTTTATTTTTCAACATAGTCTCCTAACAAGTCAATACATTTAGTCCATCTCTTTTCTAAACCTGAAATACCCTTAGAAAAAAAATCCTTGTCTTGACTCTCCCAAAATGCCTCTACGGCAACCATCACTTCACTGTTGTCGTGAAATTTCGTTCCTCTGAGATGTTCCTTGAGCCGAGGAAATAAATAGAAGTCGCTGGGGGCCAGGTCCGGAGAATACGGGGGGTGTTCAAGCAGTTCGAAGCCAACTTCTTGAATTGCAGCCATCGCAACTTCAGCCTTGTGTGCCGGCGCGTTGTCTTGATGAAAGAGAACTTTCGCTCGCAGTTTGCCTCGTCTTTTCTCCTTGATAGCTTCCCGTAATCTTCTTATTTGGGCCGCGTAGTAAGACCCTGTTATAGTGGCCCCCTTTTCCAGGTATTCAACCATAATTATTCCCTCGGCATCCCAGAAAACGGACGCCATAACCTTACCCGCAGAGCTTGCAACTTTGAATTTCTTCGGTGTTGGTGAGGATGGCCTCTTCCATGTCATGGACTGTTGTTTCGTCTCAGGATCAAAGTGGTGAATCCACGTTTCATCCATAGTCACAAAACGGGTCAAAAAATTTCCTTTATCAGCTTGGAATTTGTCAAGATTGACCCTTGAAATGTCCAATCGCTTCTTCTTTTGCTCGTCGGTTAACATTCTCGGTACCCAACGCGCGGAGACCTTTTTCATGTTCATTTCAGTAGTCAAGATCGATTGAATGCTGCCATATGAAATCCCTGTGATCTCAGCTAAATGTCGGATGGTCACTCTTCGATCAGCTAACACGAGATCTTGGACTTTTTGAACATTTTCTTCGGAACAAGACGTCGATGGGCGCCCTTCGCGATGTTCATCTTCTGTGGATGTTCTACCCATCCTATTCTCCTTACACCAGCGTGCAACTGTAGAATATGGAGAAGCATTGTCCCCCAGTGTCTCCGATAAGTCGGCATGAATGTCTTTGGTAGACATTTTTTTCAAGCAGAGGTACTTGATGACGCTTCTCACTTCGTGTTTCTCCATTTTCGTGTTATCTCTCCGGCTACTCGTACTCGAATGAGTGTAACTCCGTGAAATACCGTCCTATTTATATGATTTTTGGTCTGGCAAGTCGTGATGAACTAAGGAACTGATAACAATTTTTTTTATAATTTTGCTGTTTATAAAAATACCCGTTTATCATTACTTATTGATCACCCCTCGTATTCGAAAAATCTCCCACAAACAATTCGCAGATTTCTTCCCAGGCCTTCACTTTTTCTCCTCTATTACTATAACTATCACTTTTTGAATCCCAAATCGCAGGACGGGATTGTATCTCTGATATAAATAATTCTATATCCATATTTATCTACCTATATGAACTACAGACTACGTGCGTGCGTTACCGTCGACTTACACAGGTTAACTGAGGCAAGGGAGAGAGGGGCGCGGAATCGCGCGAGTGGCGTGTGGCGGCTTTTTGTGTCGGCGTTTAGTGGCCGGTGCGAGCCACAAGATGCAAGCTGCGACGATTTGAAGCGTGTGGCCGCCACCGGCGCCAACCGTGTGCGGCGAGTCCATATAAAATGTATGAAAAATACAGGAAATATGCCATTGGCGGCGTTTTGTGGTTGTGGTCGGTGGCCCGTGTGCGGGGACCCTAAGAGTTAAAAATAAAATATTTTGTTATTTTAATGTTTAATGCGTAACTTAAAAAAAAATTAAAAATAACAAGAATGTCTCTATAGCAGAAATTAATTTATTCTTATTGCTACCTGAAGTTCGAAAAGTATTAGGTATTACGATAATACCTGTTTAATTATAACTAGTAACGAGTATAACCACCATCTGCATTAATAACATCGAGGAGACGTTGCCTCATTGATCGGACTGAATTGTTGCAAAATTCACCACCCCTTAAAAATTCCCAATGTGTATTTACATGTCGTCGCAAATTTTCCGTGCTGCGAGGTTGTTCATGATCCCACATCTGGATCATTTTTCCCCAGACGTTCTCAATAGGGTTCAGGTCAGGGCTTTTTGGCGGCAGTTTTATCAAATTTAATTCTCTGTTTGCGGCAATGTATTCTTGTACTATACGGCAATTATGAAATGAGCATCCATCTTGTATGAATGTAATTTGCTCTTCATCAGGATAAAATATTTAAGCAGTAGGCAATAACACCTCATCAAGAAGATCTCTATATCTCAATCCGTTTAGACGTCCACCAACTTCAACCAACTCACCCGGTCCACTTTGCGACATCCATCCCCAAAAACCGAGCGATATGCGATCGCTTCTATTGTTAGGCATGATATTTTCTTCTCTATATCGCGTATTATTCACCTCCATAGAGATAATCGACCATGAACGGAATTACAAAAAACTTTTTCATCAACAAAAATAACTTTACGAAAATCGTAGTCCAAATAATTTAAAGCAAACTGTAATCTTAAACCTTTGTGTCTGGGTGTCAATGTAGGTTTTTTAGCTGGCACGCGATGATGTAAGCCAGCTTCTTTAAGTCTCCGACGAATGGTACTCTGAGATATATTATTAGCAGTAGCTAACTGAGAAGTATTTATGAAGCGATCTTCTTGCACCTTATGGACTAGGGCATTGTCTTGCCTAACATTCGTTATTCTAGGTCGACCAGTGGCAACGTGGCGTACAATATCACCTGTATCACGCCAACGGTTTATCCATAGGGCTACTGAGTTTCTCTGTAACATAATATTTAAAATAGAACAAAAAATAATGTGAACGAAAATAAGTATATTAATTTGTAAGTTAATCAAAATACTTACACTTATACCGAGTTCATCCGCTATTTCAGTTATGGAAACTCTTTCTCTGTATAAGTTTACAATACTATGTTTCACTTGCTCTGATATATGATACGGCATATTTAAATTGATTTATTTTGAATTATTTTATAGAATGTAATGTAATTATGCACTTTTCAATAACATCAATGACCGTAAATTAGTTGACATCTGTTAATTTTATCTATGATTTTATCTACAACGCTTCAAGTACCCACTCTAAAGAGTTTTTATGTGGCAATAGTTTTCCTATATTAATATCATTAAATACTAATATAGACACCAACCAATATATAAATTTATTCCAAACAAAACACACGTCAACGACGTCATGCACAAAATGAAAGAGAGAAAAAATTCATTAAGAAGGAGAAACATAGAACTTGGCAGATAGATACTTTTGACTACTGCAAATGCATAGATACCATTGAACAATGTGTCCGCCAACATAATAATGAACTCTTTGGTTGTAAACATAATATTAGAAACTATATTGCTAAGATATTTTGAACAGTTTGGGTGCCTATAACTATGTGACAATTCTAATTACGTATATGAATTTGAATTTGTGTACTTCAGATTATTTTGAATACTATAGACGCTTATATGAATTTGGCGCTGACTGTACATCGGTGCGGCATTGTAACAATGATGAACAGATGAACATTCACTGCAGTCGCAACACAACACAAAATAGCGTCTATAGCGCGAGAAAAACACAGTTTCTGGATGATTATCTTGGTACCGAAACGGAGCAGTAATCTCGACTCGACGTTTATAACGAAGACATCATCTCAAAAACTAGGATATACACATAAAACAACCGCAAAACATAGTAAGCGCGTGCGCAGGCTATGGCGACCATTTTAATTGACATTAGAATCATTACACAGGTCTGCAAATTTGAACTCTTATTTTCCCCTTTTGGATTTGATTGCTGATCTTGAGGTATTTTGGTGCGCTGATTACGAATATGTACTTGGATTTGTCCTATCACCCTCAGTTTTTTTTGAAAAATCCTTTTATCTGAAATCGGAAAAAAAGGCCAACTTTACAAAGTTTTTTTTTATTACAATGAAGTAACAATTATATTACTAAACTTAAAACATTAAAAATACATTGAAAGGACAGTAATAAATAAATTAAAAATATTAAATACTTTTATGGTATCTTGCTTATTTTTTCACCGAAGCTCCGATTGTGAGATTTTCGCTTGAAATTCCGACTTGGATCATGGATGGATGGAAAAAGCAAGTCAGAATTTACAATTACGTAGTGCCTAAATGGAATTACAGTTATAACAGAATTAGGTTATTTTACATTTACAAATAATAACATGTTTTGTTCATATAAAAGACATTATAACATGAATATTTACATGAGAAACCTCGAACAAGATACTTTCATTTAACTCTATACAATATTCCCAGATTCAAATTCATTTATTTCACAACTATTACATTGTTTAGTTTTAACATGGTTACTGAGGCCACCTTTTAAGTATTGTAAATACTTGTGCCAGGCGAAAAGCGAAAAGGTCACTTTAAAATTATTTGTATACTTAGACAGAACAAGCAATCAGAATTTATATTAATATAGTGCCGAAATGCAATTACAGTAATAACAGTATTAGGTTGTACTGATTTTACAAAAAATGCTATAAAAACTCAAAGTCACTATTTTCAGATCGTCAATGATTACAAAGTGTATACAAATTATGACCTAATTATGTACACACAGCAAAGGAGTTCGCTGAACAGCCAATAGATGAAATGTATAGATATAATGTATAAATAACCCTGTGTGCGTAGTCTCAATGAGCGTATTATGTGCATGTATGTGTAACTATAGCCGCACTAAACAAACACACGTTAACAAAAACCAGTTTTAATATAATGTGCAAAATAATTTTACATTATTGTCTGTTTTACATCTAATATTGTGTAGTTCATAAAATATAATATGACTACAATTTTCGCTTTAAAGTTTAAGAAGACTGTGACGTAGTGGCTACAGTAGTCGCATTTTTTACTGTACTTTTTGCTGTGTGTACATATACAATTACGTCATTCACTCAGATTCGAAATATAAAACTCATACTACTTTTACTTTATTCATAATAAAACCTTGCACACACCAATTATTTTTAGACACTTGGACAGAAATAAAAAGAAGAAAGTAAATAAGCGAAGCATGATACTAAAAAACTATGTGGTATGATATGTTTCAAAACACTTCACTATACACAGTGCCACGTCGCACGTTCTACATCTGAAAGTAGACCGCGTTTTGCAGACGACACATTGTCTGCGCGTATTACGGTTGTGCGCCAAGTCGGTGGGGTTCGTTTGTAAATGTTCGGGCCAGTGTGTATGGTGAAGTATGCGTGCTGGATGAGCCGACCGTCTGCTTACAGTTGCAGCCTGACTGCGGGTTAATGGGCTAAGTGATAAATGATTGGTGAGAATGGCATCTACTAGTTGCAGTCTAAATTGAAGGTGGTCTACCGGATGCTGCATCGAAGATTGCAGAAGGACGCGTGCGTTCAAGATGGAACAGTTCAATAGCCGTTTGAAAAGTTTCATGTACCATTTGGCACATCGCTTGCGCTCAAGCAAGTACGGCTCTAGCAGTTGGTCTTTAAGGTCGACCCCACCCATATACTTATTATAATCCAAAACCACCTGTGGCTTGAATGGCAGAGGACGAGTTGGCAGATGGGATGCCACAGTGGGTAAGCCAATGGCTGATCCATGACAGGTCGAGATCATGGTGATCCTCTTCTTGTCCTGCCAAGACAAGACACAGATGTCGCCGCAATGTCTAGCAATTAGCTGTCCTTGCTTGAGCGGAGCCTTGGTGACGACATAAGGGACGTCACTACGGGACGTACGTAAGGTACCAACACAGTCAGTACCATTACGTTTTAAAAAGCGAGCGAGAAGTGGAGAATTGTACCAATTATCTAAAAATAAACGGTAACCCTTGTTAAGTAAGGGACCAATCAACTTCTTAACAACTGCGGTACTTTTGAGGACCAACGGATTCTGAGGCAACTCAAAAGAGTTGTGCTTCCCCGTGTAAACGAGGAAAGACCACAGATACCCCGTGGCGCTTTCGCAGAGCTCAAAAGTTTTGATCCCAAACTTTGCAGCCTTCGATCGAATATACTGCTTGAAGTTAAGCCTTCCCTTCCAAAGGGTTAGACTTTCGTCTATGCAAATGTCTTTCGACAGAACGTAATTTGCCTGAAATTTGGCGTTAAGGTGTGTGATTATAGGCCTCAAGCGGTGTAATCGATCGTAGTTTGCATCGCCACTGTTGGTTGGGTACGCATCAACAGCCGGATCGGCATCGACGAAGTGCAATGCCCTGACGAGATTGATGTACCTGCTCCACGTTGTGATGGTCCTGAATATCTCTGTTTTCAGTAAGTTGTGCAATGAAAAGCAGCTTAAGATAGTGGGCATCTTAATGATACTCAGCATCATCCAAAACGCGAAGAGGCACATTATTTCGTGGACGTTCGTTGGGTACCATTCCGACTGGAATCTGGCTGACTGAATTTTAGTCGCATACCGGTTAGTCTCCGCCACAATGTGCTCTAAGATGCTATCGTCCCAATAAGAACGAAAAGCATCATAGGCACAGGTGTAGGTTGCAACTGCACCAGTATGCGCCGGTTTAAAAACTTCCTCCTTACCTTGGAATGTCTCCATAGGAGACCATTCGAAGTGAGGATTCTCGTGATCTACCGCATTACCCCTTCCATCAATGGCGTCCTCGAAGACATCGTCAGCTTCGCTCTCGCTACTGTTCTCTTCTTCAATATCGTCTCTTGCTCGGGTGCTCCTATTAACAGCCATTCCTACCTGCATCCTCGTTTGTCGCGTCCTCACAACATTCATCGCCATTTGTACCAATTCAGGGGGGACATCGTCGTCGGTCATCCAAATCTCCTCTAGCGGATGACCGACAACCCACTCTGCCCCACCCTGACGCCGATTACGGCCACCGCCGCGACCCCGACCTGGACGCCCATGACCACTTGCACGCCCCCTTCTTACACCCCGCGGTCTACCTCGAACACTTCTCACATTCCTATCCCTCGCGATATTCACCTCTACTGCACCCCTGTCACCAATCTCTCTATTAGCGCCAATTGCATTCCCATCATCTACATGCATCTCATCACTTAAATACACGTCATGGGCATCCGGGGCCATCCCAATTTCAATCTCCTGCTGCTCCTGCTGCAGCTGCTGCTCTTCGATTCCCTCGTCGAGACGAACACCATCCTCATCATACATACCTAGTATGATGAGTCCCGACGAGGGAAATCTGAAATTGCATGTGTGTTAAAATATTGTCTGTAGGACTACACGAGTTTTTGTTATTGGATAGGGAAATATATATTTTTAAAGACGAATTATACATTAGGGAACAAATGCGTCAGAGGACTTTAACTTCTAATTACAAACACAAAGTACGTCCAGACTCAGAAACAATTTGCCCTGCGCGGGAATCGAACCCACAACTTCGTGACCAGCAATTAAATACTACGACCATGCAGTCACTTATGTACTAATTTCACAAAACGGTGAAGTTTTAAGTTTGGCTGTAGGAGTTAATATCTGAAATTACTAACCGAGAGTCAATGTGTTCCGCCACTTGGACCGGCTGAGCAACCCGACGTTCTGGCGAAGTAAAGGGGGAGTAGGCAGGAGCCACTGGAGATCGCGATCTCGATCTAGGAGATCGTGCTGGCGATCTCGATCTTGGAGATCGTGTTGGCGATCTCATTGGTGGCGGTGAAGGAGGCTGGGGCATGCACGACGGTTCCAAATCCTTTTAAATAAATAAAGTAACTAAGTAAGGCAAAATATCAACTTTTTGAAAAGCACGGAATGCAAACAAAGCAGTAAGTGCACCTCCACCTAAGGCCAAACTGTTGCTAAACTCCACCCAAAACATACCACAAGTATATTGCCTTTTACATAAATTTAGAATATCCTACTAATGTGTTTACTAGTTCCTAAAGAAAAGAGAAAACATTACACCTATATCTTACATAGATAAGTTTAAAAATCAAAAACCTACCTCGACATCGCTAGCCCCAACATCCTCTTCACACATGCCGTCATCCATCTCCAGCAGCTCCTCCTCATCCACTTCTCCGTAGAGCTCCGCCAGAAAATCTGCGGGGGGCTCGCCGTTGCCGTTCCACATTGTATATATACGTGTAGGTGGGTTTAAAATAAAAAATCTGTTGGTCTTGGATCTAAAAACAAGAAAATATATATACAAGCAACTGTGAAAATAAAACAGCGTATCGTGTAAACGCAAATTACATCTTGACAATTTTGTTTCGCTGAAGAGTTCCTATGGCCACCTTCTGACTTCATCATTATACCCTGAACACCACCTAGGAATATAGTACGCGTCAAGACAAATCATTTAAGTCCGAACACGACGCGGCTATCTTTTTTCGCTAAAGAGTTCCTATGGCCACCTTCCGACTTCATCATCACACCCTGAACACCACCTAGGAATATAGTACTCGTCAAGACCAATCATATAAGCCCAAACACGACGCGAAATCTTATTAAGTTGTGGAGTTCCTATGGCCACCTTCCGATTACATCATCAGACCAGCACCATGGTATCATATATTGCATTGTCACCGAAGTTACGTAAGTGTACAAAATTTCAGCACAATCGGATTACGCAGCGAGCTAAATAAATGCTTGTAAAAACAATCTAAAACGTATCGATAAATATGATACGATAAAGACGATACCCTCATCACTATCGAATACACCCTACCCAAAAGTTTACTTGCACACAATCACAAAATATGTTCCAATATGAACCGTATGTTCGTTACAAAAAAGTTCAAAATTGCATAAAAATATGAACGGTATGCCGTTCGCGCCGTTTTCTCAGCGGTCTCTAACGGAATGTTTGAATTGTAGGTTAGAAATTTGCACACTTTTTGTTTGTAATTATGAAATTCTTATAAGATTTGTTGAAATAACTGCTGTAAATACATTTACAGCAGTTATTTCAACAGTTTTTCTATAAAAATGTTGAAAATATACTCGGAATATCAGAATACACGTAACCAAATTTCTAACTTCTAAATATTCAATTCGAAGATGTTTTATGAAATTCTAATATGATAAATAGCTTTATGCTTAGTATAATAACATAAATAACACTAGTTTAGTAATAAAATATCGCACTTACCAGTAAATTTTCACAAAAATCCCAAGAGCACACACTGCTTTCAGCGAGAAATTTCCAGAATAAGTGACGCACTGACACTTCAATTATATAAAAAAAAAAAAGCCTAACCCAATGATGTCGCTTTTAATCGACTAAAAATGTCTTCATCTAGTCTATGATCACAACTTGTTCAAGCAATAGTATACTCTAAATTATAGTTTTTAAGGTTTTAAGTCGTACGGAGAGCAGAAACCCTATAGGGTTTCAATCAATTTGAGTGAGTTTTTTGACGTGTGACGTCATGACGCCCTTGTTGGTGTCATTTAATAAGAAAGGTCTACCCTCATTAACTGTCTTCTAACGATTTAAGTTAATTTCTATAAAAAAAGCATTTAGCCTACAAGAAATGAGGTCTTTAGCAAATGACCTAAAAATCCACTAGTTTTTTTGATAATAAGGGTATATCACGTACTTAATTAAAAGTTATGTTTAACTACATTTATGAGAACTCATTCATTAATGTCTACTTCAACCATTTAGTGTGTTTTTTGTTCAATAAGATACGATTAAAATAAAATAATTAACAAATTACTAGTAAGGCTTAAGTAATTTAGGCAAAAAAAAGGATGATCTATAACTAAAAATCCTGACGTGATGGATTTTTTTTAATATTCTTCCCGTAATCAGCGCCCCAAAATCTATCCAAATCGCTCATTAAAACTGAAAGGGGAAAACCATTGCAGACCTGTGTTATTAATTTATATAATGATCCTATTATTTTTCTCTTTATCATGTAAAAAGAAATCATAGTTATTTTAAAATTTTATAACACAGACTAAATAGTAATGCTGTGTGCACATACTTAGGAGCATAGTTAAGCACAAAATTGTAATCATTTATATCATCATCTATATTGTTCTATGTTCTGTTGTGTACCTAAATAAATAAATCAGATGTTGAGACGAGTGAATATTAGGGCAGTGTTGCTATTATTTCCATTATATTAAATGAATTTAAGATATTATAAATAAACTTAACTAACGTTAAATAAGTTTAAAAATAAAACATGTTTTTTTAGTGTTTTATTACCGAGACATCTATTGCTGACTAGAAAAAACTAAACATATGTTTCAGTGCTGAGAAATGAAGATGGCGCTGCTTCATTTATCGCAAAGCTTGATGTAGGCAACTGTCCCCCCCCCCCCCCCCCCCCGGGGCTAATGATCGGTCGTGATCGCGCGCAATGGCTAACCTCACTTTAACCGCTTTCATGGTTTTAATATAATGTTGCCAAATTAAACTATTTGATTTTTTTTCTTGGACATCTTGTGGTGCTTCCGAGCCTGTAGTTGTAGGTTGATTAGTTTCTTTTTGTTGGATCATAGATGTTACTAAACCCACAACGTGATGTTTAGTATTTTCTGCTACGGTTGCATTTTGGAAATATAATTTATATCTTGGATCTCAAAATGTAGAGATAGTTAAGGTACGGCTCCTTTCTAAATAAATCCTGGCGGCACATTTCAACTTCGTCTGGAAATTTACTTATATTGTTTTCTTGTCGGTATGTCTCAGTAGCAATTTCCTGCAGAGCATTGGTAAGGCCAACCGTTATGGGAATCACCGAGATACCACTAACATATTTTTGACCGCTCATTTCTCTGGTAACTTCCTCACATGGACGCAACACCCAAATTAATGATTGACATATATCCCAATCTTGTTTTTGGCGGCCGTAATAAGGTGCAGTACTCTCGTTAGTTGGAGCGTCGTGCTATGCTCAGATCGGAACCCAAACTGCTCCGGTCTGGGATTAATGCAGTGGGGTATTAATTTGGACAATAGGAGTTTTTCAAACACCTTCGAGACTGTGGAGAGCAGGGTGATAGGCCGGTAACTTTCTGGTTTAAGAATGTTTTTCCCCGGCTTGGGGATTGTGATGATGCGGCCTTCTTTCCATATTCTTGGGAAGGTGCCCGTGCGCAGGATACCGTTGAACAGGCGCGTTATAGCTGCCACGGTACGTAGTGGCAGCTGCCGCAGCACTGTGTTCGGTATCCTGTCCGCGCCGGGGGCCTTCCGCAGGTTGGTGCGCGCAATCATCTTCTTCACCTCAGTCGGGGAGAAGAAGAATGGGTCTTCTGTTGGGGGCATCGGCGGTGATAGCAGGTCTCGAAGGTGGCTCTCGACTGTGTCCACGTGCGTTTGGTCATCCGTTGGGTTCGGCGCAAATTGACGCTCCAAGTGTTCGGCAAGTATGGCAGCGCGGTCCGCTGCTCTATATCTGGGCGTCCCGTCGCTGTGCAATAGTGGTCGGACCGGGGCTGGGGTTTTCGTGAGCGAGCGGCACAACTTGTGCAGTGACATCATGTCATCGCTCGCTCTCGAGATGGCGTCCTCCCAGTTCCGGGTCGAGTAGACGCGTAATTCGGCCTTCACCTCCTCCGCAATCCGGTTGAGGTTTGCTTTAAGGGCGGGGCATCCGGAGTGTTGCCACTCTCGCCTGAGACGCCTTTTCTCGGCTATTAGGCAGTTGATGTTGTGTGGTAGGGGTGCAAATCTGCGGTTGGTTAGGGGAGGCCTTTTGGTTGATGATTCCAGAGCCTCCTTTATAGCGTTCGTGACATCGGCCGCATAGTCCTCAACATCGGTTGCGGAGATAACGGGCCGGATGGGGGTTGTGGCCTCCAGGCGCCTCCTGAATTTGGTCCAGTCCGGGTAGAGACGTGGCGCGCGAGGGACGAGTTTTATAACGTGCCGATCTAGGACGACGAGTCCGGGTTGATGGTCGGATTGAAGCTCGTCGTCCAACACCTGTTGTGAGATCTGGCAGGGGAGCTTGTTATGGACGGTGATGTCAAGTACGTCGGGTGAGTGCGTCGACTGGTCAGGGTAATGGGTTGGTGTCTCCGGGCCTATGACGCTATATCCCCGGGTTTCCGAGTCATTTAGGAGTCGTACACCAGCTATGTTGGTGGAGATCGAGTTCCACGCTGGGTGTTTGGCGTTGAGGTCGCCGGCCACGATGACCGGGACTGTGCTGTTAGTCGGCATCAGTTTGTGGAGGCACTCCAGGTCGATCGTGCCTTTTGGTGGCCTGTAGGCGGCGTAGATCCGGAGCTGAGCACCTCCCATGTGAAGTTCCACTCCCAGCGTGTGGAAATCGGTTGGTTCTTCAATGTCAATTGGTAGCGGTTGGTGTACGACTCAGCGCTTCACCATCACTGCCAGACCTCGGTAGGTATGTCCATCCTCTGTTTTCTCGTCCCTCCGGTAGACGAGATATCCCGGGATTTTGATTTTGTCTGCAGGTCCCAGGAACGTCTCGCTAATCAGCGCCACGTCAATGTCCTGTTCCTGCAGTAGAGGGCGGAGTGCGACGACCTTCCTCCTCAGGCCGCGGGCATTCCAGTGCAGTATTCTGGTGGGCCTGTCCATTGCGGGTTAGTTCATCAGGTCTGTCAGGCCCACCAGAATAATCCTGATGATCTCCTCCTTCGTGGTGCCCTGTTGAAGGGCGTCTACCACTCTCATCAGGAGCCTGGTCACGACCTGAAGAGTGGCTGACTTGTGGTCGGGTGGAGCGGCTTTTCCTGCCACCTGAGATGTTGGGGCCTTGTTCTTGGCCCCAGATGGTAAGATCTTCTTTGCAGATGTGCTTGGTTTGGGCGCCGTGCCCGAGTCTGCCGGTTTCCGTTGGGTGTCTCGTGACACCAACTTGGCTCCCGGCAGGGGGCGGGTCCTTGTCGGGTCGGCAGCCTGACTCATCTCAGGTGGCCGCTCTCCAAGGTGACCGCAGTGGTGGTTCGGGGCTTTTTGCCCCTTTTGCGGTTTCTCCGCCCTCTCTTAGCGGTGGGAGCAGGGGCTCCGCGGGTGAGGGGGGCATTCGCTGCGGCCATCAGACTTGCCCCCTGGTCTTCTTCTGTGGTTGTCACCGGCATCGGCCTTTCGGTGGCGACAGAACGCCGGCGCGAGTAGCCGGTGATGGCGACCGTGCCCGCTTTCTTGTTCCGGATTTCTTTCCGGAACGCGGGGCATTTGGTGTTGTTGGCCGGGTGGGCTCCGCCACAGTTTACGCACGTGGCGGGCTCCTCCTTGGGGCGTGCACACTCCCGAGCGCTGTGTTCCCCGCCACATCGTACGCACGCTTGTGTGCGGTGGCACTGGTGGGAGGAGTGGCGAAACTGTTGGCGGCGAAACTGTTGGCAGAGCGGTGGCATTGAGCCGGCTTCCTTACTCCGGGGACGCCCAGCATCTCGTTGATGCTGTAAATCCCCGGGACGGTGTTTGGCGTTTTCTTGAGGATGGCCAGGAGTATGCACCTTGGTCGGTCGCCTCGGGCCCGAATATTTCTTACATATTCGGGCTCGTAACCTAGTTCGCGGAGCGCCTGCTCGACCTCCTCGGGTTCCGCGTTGCTGGGGAGGCCCCTTATGGCCACCTTCAGGCTACGCTCCGCCGGGAGGGAGTATGAGAACCACGAAATTTTTTCCGTGGCCTCCAGTTCCGTTAGGTATCTTTGAATGATTCTGTATTCGTGGTCCTCCGTCGGGGTGAATCTGACCCCCTTCCCGAACGGGCGGACGTTGGCCGTGCGGCCGAGTCTCTTCCTAATCTCCGCTAAGTGGAACACCCAATTCGGGAGGTCTTCTACGATTAGCGGAGGATATCTGGCTTTCCTTTCAGTCGGGGCCGTCGTGGGTGGTGTTTCCCCACTTCGGGAAGCGTCAGAGGGGCCGCTTTCTTCGAAAGTGAGGCCACTGGTATTCCTCCGGACTTTTTAGGTATTTCTACCTCCTTAGGTGGTTCTGGGGGCGGGGAAGCCATTTTAACTACTTCCACGTAGCTGGATCTCTGGGGGGAGGGGGTTGCAGGGTGCTGGGGTGCACACTGCCTCTTAGAGGTGGAGTCATCCACCTCTTCGGGACTCCTCTGGCGTCTGACGGGGGCAGGGCGTTGTCCAGTCGTTACCTCCCCCAGGTTGGAGAGGGAGTGGCTCCTTGCGAGCGTCCTGGTGGTAAAGTAGAAATTTTCATACTTAGCTAAGTTTTTGTTTGTTGATTTCCGGGGCGTCGGGGGCAAGGTTCTCTCCGGCGAGCCCGATTCGGCTGAGGCGAGCGACAAGTCGCTGCCCGAGAGCACTGAGCGCGGCGCGGGAGATTCCATGCCGGATATGCGCGGCGTGTCCGCCGCAGGTGGGCGGCGCGGGTAGGCGTTCGCGGCGCGGACGAGTCACTCGACACCGGCGAGCGTGCCGGCGGAGTGCCACGGGGGGTGAGGGGGTAGGGGCGGGAGGTGGTGGGGCGTGAGCGGGTTGAGTCCACGCGGGGGGGCGGGTGCCGGCATCTCTGTGCAAGTGGCGCGGGGCGGTGACCGCCTAGAGGCAGGGCCGGGGGCGGACACTTGCGGGGGATGAGTGACTGCAGCGGCAGCCGAGGGCGTCGCTGGCTGGCGGTTTACTTCTCCGGCGGGGGTGAAGGGGGGGCGGGTGACCCCTCTGCCTTGCGGGGGGCTAGGGGTGCGGATGGTAGGCAAAGGTGGCCTAATTGGGCGCATAGCA
This sequence comes from Trisateles emortualis, assembly GCA_947095525.1. NCBI lineage: Eukaryota > Metazoa > Arthropoda > Insecta > Lepidoptera > Erebidae > Trisateles > Trisateles emortualis. Next base: position 2,272,247 of record OX352756.1, read on the forward strand.
ACAATGTTCAGTCAGCACTTCACTGTCGTAAAACGATAACAAACACTACTCAAACATTCACTGCGTGTCCTACCACTTGTATGGAAAGTTTATAAAGTCAATAAAAGAATAATAAACAGTCGGGCCGATCGCGATCACAACGACGCGGGACGTGTGACGTCACCGCATCGGAATGCAGGTACGCGCGGCGAGCGGACCGCTATCGGTGTACCTGGCCACGACCCAAACCGGTCGTTGCCGGGGACACCGGTGCGGGGGGAACTACTCGCGCGGTGGGTGGTCTGGGCGATGAGCTACGAGGAGTGCGCAAGACACGTCTACTCGGTAGCGGCACCGAGGCGATCCCTGATAAGGGTGAAAGGGGTACGTCACGTAACTGAGTTAACGAGTACGAAATCATACAGTTACTGTTCCTCGACTTGTGACAATGTCTAAAAGTTAACACTGTAGTAATTGTTATTTTTTTTAAAGCTAACATCTAGAACTTAAAGAATTTAAGACCTAAATTAAGATTTAGGTCTTAATTTTAAAATTAGAACACTTTGAGTGCAAAAGTATGAAGTGAGTCGATTTTTTTGCTCGCCAGTGTATTTAAAATTGCTTCTATTTCTTGAATAGTTTTCTCTAGTATAATAAAATAATTTCTTGAAGAATTTGTAAAATTAACAAATGTATCGACTATTTCAGAAATTAAAGTAATTTTATTTGTAAGTGCATTTTGTTTTGTTCGTACCTTATTTATGATTTGATCATATCTAATTGCATCGTCATTATCTAAGTTGCCAGTGATTGCCTTGATTACAGAACCTAAGGGATTGATTAATCCTCTTTTAATTCGTATATGATTATTTGGAATTAATTGATTATATCTTTCAATAGATTACTATTGAAAGATATAATCAATTAATATACTGTGTCTGTAAATCAGCATCAACAAGGTTACCATCTAAAATGTAAAAATCTAATCTATCTTTCATATAACTAATAATTTCCTTATATTTTTCTATGTTATATTCTATGTTTTTACTTAATAATTCTAAGTCTAATATTTTAACTATGTTCCAGTTGTATAAACTAATAACTGCTTGGCCTTCCTTAACAGGGAGTATTCCAGGATTGTTCTCAATCCTTTGAAGTTGAAGGGCCAGGCTTAGGGCTGCTTGGGTTGCCATCAGCAGGACGAACCTGTGAAGGACGTTTAATGTCTTTAACTGGTACTTTTGTGTGTCTATTCTGTGTTTGCACAGTTACTGTATTGCGGTTTACATCGCCAATAATGACAGCTTTTTGGTAACGGGGTTTATCTTTGCTACGCCTTTTATAAAGACTTTATCTCCGGGTTTAATGTTAAAGTTACTTTTTCCTTCTCGTTTCTGTTTAATTTTCTGCTTTGTTTGTATAATTTTATCTGTTAAATAATTGTATAAGTATTTGGTTCTCTTTGCATGTTCTTTAACTAACTGTTGTGTATATTGTTTATTAAAATCTACTTCAAATACGTTAGACGCGTCTGTGTGTCCAAACACTACTTCAAATGGTGTGAGACCAATTGTTGTGTGGATTGATTGGTTATACGACATTATGGCGTATGTCATAACAGATACAGCATCTGTTACTTTTGTTTCATACTTGGCTAATCTATAAACTTCTAGAATAGTTGAGTGGAATCTCTCCACTAATCCCATGGAATTAGGATTGTGTGGTGTACTAATATGTAGATCAATCTTGTAAAAAGATAACATTTCTTTTAGTAAGTTGTTATTAAATTCTGAAACCTGGATCGGAACTAATTTTTCTTGGTATTCCGTATAAAGAAAAGTACTTTAATAATGCTCTTATTATTTCAGGCGTTGTTCTATTAGGAATATCAAATGCTTGACCAAGTTTACTAAATGCATCAATAATGGTTAGGAAATAATTTCCTTCTACTGAGAATATATCAATAAAAATTTCCTGAAATGGCTTAGTTTGTGTTTGCGTTAGCTGTAATTCGGGTACGAATGGTTTTCTGTCATATTTCATTTTTTTACAGGCATCGCATGAATTTATTATCCTGGCTACTGTTTGATCGAGATTGTTCCAGAAATAAGTTCGCTTTAAATGGGCTATTAGTATCTTTAATTCCGCGGTGGCAAGTTTTTCCAACATGGTATTTTAAAACAATATTACGTTGCCCATTTTCATCTTCTACGTAAATTACTCTCTGTGTGCATTCGTAAAGGTTTACTGCGCCTTTTCTAAATAAAGTTGTGATAATGTTTGAAAACTGTTCGCGACGGCGTTTATCTTCGAAGTATAGGAAATACTTAATTTTCGGACGTATATATTCTTTTAAAAATTGTTTAATTAATTCTATATTATTAAGTGGTAGATGAACTTCAAAAACCTTTTGTTTATCCCTTGATAAATCTTTTACACTACATTCGTTTTTATTCCATGTAAATACTAAGATTTGATTAGGTTTTATGTCGACTGCCTCATGTAAAATAGGTAGGTATATCGGATGAGTCAGTGTTTTCCTCCGAATGAATGGTCTCTAAAGGAGAATCGGGTCTTTCGGATGCTGTAATGGTACCACTGCTTACGGATCGTATAGGATAAGATCCTTCAGATTGCTTTGAATTCATTGGAATGTTTTGCGTGTCCTCGTCTGATGAGATTAAGATAGGACTAGGTGTATTTTCTCTGTGGACATCTACATTTACGACCATAGACATGTTTTCATCGTTTAATGCATTAACTCGGATGCGTGAGAGTGCATCTGCGTTACAATTTTGTTTGCCAGATTTGTGTTTAATTTCGTAAGTATATTCAGCTAGTCTGAGTCTCCATCTAGTCAGTCTACTACCTGTTTCTTTAAAGTTATTTAACCATGCAAGTGGTCTATGATCAGTTATTATAGTAAATTTCCTACCATATAGATATGGTCTGAAATGTTAACATGCCTATATTAATGCTAATAATTCTTTTTCTATTGTACTATAGCGAGTTTCGGCATCGTTAAGTGTTCTGCTAGCGAAAGCAATTGGCTTATCACTGCCTATTTGGCCCTGTGATAATACTGCGCCCAATGCAAAGTTAGATGCATCTGTAGTAGTAGTATAAAATTTAATACGGCGTCACCATTTTGTAACATCGTAGGCACTAATTTCCGAACGTTTAGGTATTTGTATTTTATAAAATGGATTAAATAAAATAGGAATATCCATATTTTTCGTTCGTAACACTTGACTTTTCATGTCTATGCTTGCTTCCAATTCTTTCAATAAATCGAAACCTATAAGGCCATCGTATTCGTGGTCTATATTAAATATAAAAAACATATGTAAGATATTACAATTAAATATATTACTCAACGGTATAGTCACTACCTCATCGTGTTTACTATATCCGTGGGTTGTAACCACTTCAAATGGTTCTACACACTTAAGGTGTTTAAAATATTCGTTAGCCTTTTCCGGGCTTATAAATGACCTAGTGCTACCTGTGTCAATCATAAAGGTTGCACGTAACTGTGGTATTTGTATGTGCGGTAATTTTAGCGCATCAGTACAACAATTTATATATATTATTTCTTGTCGTCGGTTTCTGAGGCTATTATGTAAAAATTTTCCTCATTATTACTTGAGCTATTTGAGGGATACTCATAGTTATCGGGATATTCGTTGTAATATTCCGAGTTATAATTATGTGACGTACTGATCTACATAATCCTGTAACTCGTAGTCATGCGAATTTAATAACATATTATTTTTTACTGTTCTCATAGAGACGTCTGTATTCGGCTTAGGAGTCGATGGATTTTTACTCCAAAGCGGAATTGTTGGTTTGGGTTTTGTTTGAAGAACCAGATTGTTTGTAATTATTTACAGTTTTAGGAAACTGCTATTGTTGCGGATTTCCCCATCTAAATGTAGGTTTATTGAACGGTTGATGTATATTTGGCTTAAAGTGAGGATTTGGTTGTGTTCCAAATCTATTTATATTTTGATTAAAATTCGGATTAAATTGCGGTTTACCTTGTGGTATACCGAATTTATTCGGTTGTATACCGAACTTAAATTGTGTCGGCGGTAAGTTAGATTTAAGCTCAGGAATCCTATTATTATTGTGTTGGTTAAACTGAGATTTATTTTTATTGTTATATTGTGTCTGGAAGTTAACTTCTTCCGTCACAATACTTAATGCAGACTCAAGTGTCATGCACTTATTTAATCTAACAAATCTTATTAATTCTTCTGGTAAATTATACATGAAGACGTTAAGTGCAGTATTATTATAAATAATCATCTTAGCGGCTTTAATGCCTTCATCTCTTAAAATATTAACTTTAGATATTAAAGAACTCCTTATGTTCTGTATTCTATGGCACAAATCAATATATGACTCTCCTTGCTTGATTTTTATACTTTCTAACTCTATAGCAATGCATGCTTCTGACCTAGGGTCACCAAAATGTTGAACAAACAGTTCTTTTAACTGTTCCCAACTTTGTATGTTTTCGCGTTCGCTTATTAATGCAGCGGCTTTGCCTACTAATCTGCTTGTAATACAGTGATATAAGTATGCTGTTTGTGCGGGATTATTTTGATTTTCTCCCCAAGAACAGCGGATTACGTATTCACATATCGTGGGATGATACATAGGATTTCCTTAGGTATCAACTGTATATTCATTTTAAATACACAAAAATATTATTTAAGGCAAAAAAATAACGTAAATGGCGATTGTGTCCAAATTACGCGATACTAACTATGTATATACGACAATGTAGTTCGTCTATACAGAAATTAAGTATATAAGATGGCTATGTTTGGTCCAACTAAATACACAAAATTATAAAATAAAATAGGACATGGAATGGATACAGTGCGAATAAATGGTCTACTCACATTAACCTGCTCACTGCCATGCCGATTCCCGGGAGTTTGCTGTTTGCTCGTTCCTTGACGTATTTTTTTGTTAGGTTCTTTACGGATTTCTTGTGCGTTAAATACGACTACGACCGATGTAATGTGACGTAAACGATACTTTCGCGACTTTAGAGAAAATCCGACCCGGCTACGCCAGTCAAATATGAACGCGAGTAAAACTTTAATATAATAATACAGTTGTTAATTCTAACAGAGTTACCACGGCAATGAATCTTAATTTAATATGACCTTATTTATAATACTTTATCTAATACACACATGCATAGTCTTAATACACACAAGCGTAATAGTTATGGGAATGTCTAATGATTACAGATCCGTTGACTGAATACACTTAGTTTGGATGGTTTCCTAGTACAGACCACAGGCTGAGAGTGCTAAGACATTAAGTGGCCTGCTGTTGCTATGGCGTTAGTTAAATATTATTGTACGAGGTGGGCTACTGGTATCCATAACTACTTGAGTATGTACCTGTGTTTATCAATAATAATTTATCTCTTTTTAGTTTTTTGAAATAATCTCAAAAATATTATTTTTTTAAGGAACTGGACAATTGTGATTGTATTTCGCTTCAATTTTTTCAAAAGTCGTCGGTATTATTTATCAAATTTAATGTCACACAGCTTTCTCTTATTTTTTCTGCATAATTTAACTATAGAATCTTTTAAGCGTACATCACACAATTTAGCCTCTCTTCGCAATTTATAAATAAACAGATACAAATTAGGTTCTTTTGGTATTCTGCAATTAAGGCGGTGGTGCCATCCTTCAAGAGCGTTGGTGGTCCTATGCCGCTCTTCAGCACAACTTAACGTACTTGCTGGTAGATAAGGGTACCAGGTTTTCTCAAAATAAGTTCGAAGACGTCTCATTTCAAGTGAGTCTGGTGCAGTAGCCAATATATGCTGCCACGTCTCGTGAATACGACTTGCGGGTACGAGAGGTATAATGGAGCACATCCTTGTTGTATTCCTGCCTTCTTTTGTTTTGTTTAATTTCAATTTCTTAGATTTTCGCCATATTGCATCATTGTAATGTTGTTAGCAACCGGTGAGTTTTGCTGAAGTAAATACTTTTGATACAGCGTTGAGAATGCCGATCTCTTTATAAGATTTAAATGATTTCATTTGCCATTTAAATTTCTATTTAAAGATGGTGAACAATCGTTCATATAATGCCTCGGTTTTATTCATTAGAACTGATATGCAACTGGTACCGTACACTCACTGGAGCCAATATCCAAATGTATAGTAAATAATTGATAATATGGTTGAGGAGTTGTTCGAAATGTACCGTCTGCGTAATATTTTCCAGGTTTTTTTGTAATTTTTTACGCTAGATTTGTTGTAAAAAGTAATATGTCGTTGTCTTGATATATTAAAAAGTAACTAGCTAAAGCTTTAGGTATAGCTATAGTTTCTGAATCATTGGTACTAGGCGTTTCTAGGAATAACGGCTGTACTGATGCGACTGGGAATAATAAGTTATGGGCGAATATTGTGCGGGGAGGTGAATGGCAACAGGTGTCTTATCGTAGAAAAAAGTCTATTAACCGCTTTATTGGTAGTAAAGGCAAGGCGCTGCCTATCCCAGACTGTAATTTTAAGGCTGCTGATATTAGAATTCCTTTCTATATATATAATGTAGATAAAGGTGCCTCGGCGGTGGATATTGCGGAGTATATACTACGTAAAACACAAATAAAAATTACGCCGGAAAAAAATGAGTATGAGGCAGGCGAAGCAATATGTAGCATATAAGTTTTTGATACCCAAACATAAATTGTCAGTATTTCTCGATGAAGATTTATGGCCTGAGGGTGTGGCGTTTAGAGAATTTATAAAATTTGGTAATAGGCAATTGAAAATAAATCGAGAAAATATGGAATCTAATATAAATTAGAATGCATACAAACAAACAAAACATTACTACTCTAGTCAGTTATAATTGTAAGTCATTGAAACGTTCACTAGAAGGCATACGTACGATATTAAAGTCGGCAGATATATTAGCGATACAAGAAACTTGGCTGATGCCCTACGATCTGGCATTACTCGACGCGATTGATGACAACTTCGGGGCGACTGGAACTTCTGCGGTGGACACATCAGTGGGACTTCTGAGCGGGAGACCGTATGGTGGAGTAGCCATTTTATGGCGTAAAAGTGCTTTTCAATCCGTGTCAGTTATCAATTGTAGTAATGTGCGTCTAAGTGCAATTAAAGTAGTGTCATCAAGTAGGACAATGCTAATATTTAGTGTGTATATGCCGGTAAACGGTATAGAAAATTTACCAGCATTTACGGACTGTCTGAGTGTTATTAAATCAGTGATGGAAGACAATGAGGACTGTGAAACAGTCTACATACTAGGAGACTTTAATGCACACCCAGGCGAGTTATTTTGTAACGAATTGTTAAGTTTTTGTAAGGAACAAGAATGGAGTTGTATTGATCTAGAAAGGATGGGCATACACTCTGATACATACACTTTCATGAGTGAGGCACATGCATGTCAGCGGTGGCTGGACCACTGCGTGGTCACAGAGGCTGCTCGTGAGACCATTTGTAACGTATGGGTAGACCAGGATGTGTATTGGTCTGACCATTTACCTTTGTTTATACAATGTGACATAGAAAAAGTCGTGGCCAGGTGTGAAGCCAGCGGTAAGTCAACTTGTAATAATGTGATCTGGGGCAAAAGAGATGTTAAACAAACTAAGTTGTATCACTCTATATGTAATCAGAAGCTCAGAGAGCTGGATTTCCCTCAGGAATTCAGTTCATGTGCCGACACATTCTGTTCTGACCCAGAGCATAAATCACTATTAGACTCCCTGTATAGTAGTGTAGTAAACATATTGTCGGAGGCGGCTGTAGAATCCTGTATGCGTAAAAGGTGTCCTAGAAGAGGTGGGTACATTACCGGGTGGAATAAGTACGTCGCGAGTTCCCACAGGGACGCTAGACTGGGGTTCAAATTGTGGACTCTGGCGGGCAGGCCACCCAGTGGCATGGAATATGAGCGTATGTGTGACAGTAGGCGGGCCTTTAAATCTAAGCTGAAGTGGTGTCAAAATAGACAGGAGCAGATTAAAATGGACATCATTGCTACACACCACTCAGCAGGGAATTTTCCAGCCTTTTGGAAAAGTACAAACAAGTTGAACCCTAGGCTTGGTGTGCCTGTGGCGATGAGAGGTTTCAGTGACCCAAAGAGCATAGCTAATAACTTTCGAGACAACTTTAATATAAGGTCACCACTAGTCCCTTCGATGACCGAAGTCAGTGGGGGTGGGACTGCCGTGTCCGAGAGAACAACGCGCTTTTCTGCAAAGGAAGTAAATGCCGCAATAAAGCGAATAAAGAAAGGCAAATCTCCCGGACACGACAGTCTCAGCATCGAACACTTTAAGTATGCGGGGATACATCTGCCGCGTGTGTTATCTATGCTCTTTACATTGTGTGTTGGTCACGCATATCTGCCTGAGTCCTTAATGACCACCATGGTTGTGCTGTGCCTATCCCTAAAAACAGGACGGGTGATGTGTCGGATCCGACAAACTATCGTCCCATCTCACTCGCCACAACAGCTGCGAAAATACTTGACAGTTTGCTAAATGAGAACCTCAGTAAGTTTTTGGACATACACGACGCACAGTTTGGTTTTAGACCGGGTCTATCTACTGAGAGTGCCATTCTAAGTCTAAAGCATACTGTCAGGTATTATACAGAAAGAAAAACGCCGGTATATGCTTGCTTTCTTGATTTGTCGAAAGCTTTCGACAGGGTAAGGTATGACATCTTATGGAGAAAGCTGGGAGAAACAGGCATGCCGGCGGAGTACGTTAACATCTTTAAATATTGGTATAAACATCAAAACAATATGGTGAGATGGGGGGATACTTTGTCCGATGAGTATAGGCTGGAGTGTGGGGTGAGACAAGGTGGGCTTACTTCCACGGGTCTTTTTAGTCTGTACATAAATGAACTGATCGACGGGCTCAGCAGAACTCATGTGGGATGCTACATTGACGGCGTATGTGTCAACAACATAAGTTACGCTGATGACATGGTTTTGCTGGCCCCCTCGGTCAGCGCCTTGAATAAACTACTAAGGATATGTGAGCAGTACGCCTCCTTACATGGGCTCACATACAACTCACAAAAGAGTGAAATTTTAATATTTAATGCTGGCACAAAGAGACCCAGTGCGGTGCCTACGATAACATTGGATGGGGCCGCACTTAATGTTGTAAAATCCTTTAAGTATCTAGGCCATTTGGTTACGGAGGACCTAAAGGATGACCTGGACATTGAGAGAGAGCGCAGGGCGTTGGCGGTGAGGAGCAACATGCTGGCCCGCAGGTTTGCTCGATGTACGGAGGAAGTAAAAATCACTTTGTTTAAAGCATACTGCCAATCTTTTTACGCGAGCAACCTGTGGGTTAAGTACACGCAACGAACCTACAACGCCTTGCGTGTACAATATAATAACGCTTTCAGGATGCTGTTGGGGCTGCCGTGGTATTGCAGTGCGTCACAAATGTTTGCTCACACGCGTGTGGATGGCTTCCACGCAATTATGCGTAAGAAGGTGGCGTCACTATTTCAAAGATTGCGTGACAGCTCTAACAGCATTCTGGAAATGATAGCTTCCCGCAGCGATTGCCCAATACAGGCTCACTGGGTTGAGATTGTTACGGGGAGAAAATAAAAAGAAATGTTTTATTCAATATTATTACTAACATAGTTTTTAAGAACATTGTTACTAACACACTATGGAGTAGGTTTTTTTAATCCGAAATTAATGATTTATTATTATTATTATTATTGTGAGTTAATACATCGGTACCCAAATACTTTTTGCGAGCTCGGCGTAAAGTCTCTTTGACGGATCTGGGTGTTATTCACAAAAATTGTACATTTGCTACACTCTCCGTGTCCAGCTCGACTATTTTTTATTTGATATTTTAATATTAGCTTACATGTATTCACTTTAAGTCTAAAAGTATAGAAGTACAATTTACACTTAGTAAAACTATAGCATTCTTTACAGATTTTAAAATATTTCAAATTTTACAACTAGTGTCCACAAAAGTTTCATATAGAAATCGATGTCTCATTTTAGACTAATTAACTTCAATAAATTATTAAAAAAATAAAAATAGTTGTAATGAAACAATTTAGTATTTTTTAATATGGCTAAACATTATAATAAATTATGATATAAATTAAATATACATATAGTAATTAATACATAATATTTATACATTTAAATTAATGTCCCAAATTATACTCATATCTGTAACTCTTCTCGGTGACGGTGTTTACGGCATTATTTCCATTTTTTAAATAAAATTATTCTATTGGCAACATTATACAATAAACACATTAACCAGGTGGCGCTATTGTCCGTTCCGCCATTTTGATGTGTCACTTGGTGCGATCTATGTAGTGTGTGATGTTGTAATTCGACATTAATTTCTTAACATTTGTTCTAATAGTGTTACTAAATTCAGTAAGTATTTTTCAGACTTTATATTATTGTAATAAAAGAATGTGGTTGCAGATGTCAAATCGATGTAAGAAATTTGTTGAAAGTAATTGATGTTTGTTTCACAAAATATTTTGTAGGTTAGACACGTGCTAAAAGTTCATATACGATATTTATCTGTTACAATTTTCTGTTATGTAACAGATATGAAAAGGTAAAGCTGCATACACATATCAAATTTGAATTGCGATGTTAAAATATTTGTAGATTATTGATGTCATGTTTATTAAATTAATTGTATTATAAGTACCTACCTACTAAATTATGTCCGTAGAACCTCTGTGTAATAAATGCATGTTTTTATTAAAGTTATAACAATTTTGTAGTAGAGTGTATGTGTATACATATGTTCGTGTGTGTGTATGTATGTCTATATGTGTGTGCGTGTGTGTCTTTGTGTGTGTATGTACAGGACCTATGTGTGCGTGTTAGTATGTGTGTGTGTGTGTGTGTATGAGTGTTTTGTGTGGTTTATGTTTACATGCTTACTTTTGTCACAGATAATATAATGCTAGTACAGATACCCCATCCCATACAAAGAATTGGTTCCCTGCTAACTCGGGCTAACCGTGCGGCTAAATTTTTACTAACCATACGACACTAGATGTCTTTATCCAACAGATTACGTGCATACACATAAAATCAACAGATGGCGACACTTTATAACCGAATTTATTTATGTTAAAGAAATTATATTCTTCCCAAAAAATAGTAGGCATCTACACCGACCATAAAGGCCCGAGACAATAAGCGATACGTAGGTATCGCTTATTGTCTCGGGCTCGGGCCACGTTTACTCGCTCAAGGTCACGCGCTTTACGTACGAAATATACACTTATTTTGACTGTTTGCTTCCGTATTTAACTAGCGCTCCGCCCCGGTTTCGCCCCGGGCTAAACAATTTTTTCCCGTATCTTAACAGAAGTTTACGGTATAGTGTTAAGTTTTTTGTTGATGGCTTTAATTACGTATACCTATAAAGTAAAATGGTTTTTTTTAATTATTCGTGAAACTATAATAAACATTTTTTTTTGTTTTGTCAGTTCAAATTAACAAATAAGTATATTATACCTACCTAGCATCTATCAATTCAGTACCTACGAGATGAGTCGAATTAGGGTAATAATAATATTTTCTGACAATTCACATACCATCTGAAACCAGGCTTGGCACAGCACAACAAACAGAGCTCATCACACAAAGATTTGTCCTGAATGGTAATCGAACCCATGACCCCCCAACTTAGTAGTTAAGAGTCACTAACCACTAGACCAACAGGCCAGTCAGAAGTAAGTATAACATTCTGTGGTATTCGTCCAACAGTCCCATGGTACTGGGTTCGAATCCCAGATTCATGTCCAATTTTTGAAATTTGTTTTTTGTAGATGCTTTTAATATCAGATAATATTTTTTTAATTATTAGGAAAAATATAATAAAACTGTAATTATTAAGTATCAGTTCGAATTCATAAATAGGTAATTTTCTCACAGTACGATAGTCGAAACCTTAGCACCGTACCTGTACTATTAAGTATTCTGTGACCGTATGGAGGTACCCGTATCCGGCCGAACCGGGTTCGAATCCCAACATCGGATACACTTTTTGTATTTTGTATTTGTTTAGTTTTTAAAATATTGAATCCCAACATAGGATACACTTTTTGTATTTGTTTAGTTTTTAAAATATTTATGATAATAAATCTTAAATTTTTGTTCGTAATTTTGATAACGTAAGACATTTTTAAAGTTTTTTTGTTGAGAGAAAAAATATATATACCAGTATTATTTATTTTTAACCTAACTTTATATATTTTTATACCTAGTATGACCCAACAGTATAATTTTAATTTATAAAAATCTGAAAATGCATACAGCGCCAGCGCCATTACTCACAAGTCACTCGCAAGTTTCAACTTCTTAGTAGTACAAAATACTGCCGCCAGGACTACGGCGACATTATTGAATTTTGAAAATATATAATTATAATTTTGTTTTATGAGCCCTTTATTACATTTTCCTATGCTAGTAGGATTTCTTAAAATATGTATGTAAATGTTTCAGGCTATATTTCTTCCAGGTTTGAATTTTACAGAAACGTAAATAACAAATCGATATATGTAACTCCATCTTTTGGTATTTATTCGTACTAATTTTGATTTGTTCCTGATGAGACCCCATGCTTTTGTTTTAGAAATAATGCCTTTGACATCAGCGGAACGACAAAAAAGATACAGAGAACGTTTAAAGCAAAATAATCCCGATAAATGGAATGAATTTAAGCAAAAAGATGCCGAGAAGAAAAAGAGGAATTATAAAAAGATATCTGAATTATCAGAGACCGAAAAAGCTATGCGGCGTAAAATTTGGCGTCAACTAAAACAAAAGCAGTTAAAACAAAATGATGAACAAAATAAAAACTTGAGTCGTAAAATATATAAACAAAGATATTATAAAATTACCAAAGAAAATGAAAAACAAAAAGAAAAATAGATTTACTAAAAAAGATAGTAAATTCTTTAAGAAAAAAGGTTTACAGATATAAATTGTTATTGGCATGTCAGCAAGATTATAAAGACGATAAAGAAAATATTGAACCTTCATTACCAACAGTGCCAACTTCTCCTATGTCAAAAACTGAGTCCTTCATTCAGCAGTTAAAAGATGTCCCTTCACCAGAACGAGCTATATTTGAGAAGAACATATTGAGCGAAAGTTTAACTAACTCATACAAGAACGCTAAAAGTAATACCGAGAGAAATATTTTAAAAAATATTGTCAACAACACACTGGTTAAAAAACATAAAATGAAAACTAAATTAGGTTACTGTATTGGATTAAAAGGACGGACTCGTAATACAATAAGACAAGCGAATACTAAATATACAAACTTTGTCACCATAATACGAGATTTCTATTTACAAGATGATGTATCTCGAACGACAGCGGGAAAGAAAGAGACGAAGACGGTAAAAAAAATGAAAATGCAAAAAAGATATCTACTTGACAACGTAACTAATTTATATAACAAGTTTAAACAAGATACAGGGATTAATTTGTCTTACGCAACATTTTTAAGAAATTAGCCCTTTTACGTAGTCAGCCCAAAACTTTCTGATCGCGATACATGTGTGTGCAAAAAACATTCAAATATAGAATTTAAATTTGCGTCCCTCAAAAGATTGTCAGTTTTAAATGGCCTTAAAAATATAAACGATTTAATTAAATGTTTAGTTTGCGATTCAAACTCTCAAAAATGTATGTACGGTCAATGCATAATCTTTAAAGTAAATAAAATATCATACGATTTCACTACTATTACACTCGATGAAAATGTCACATGGCTGGAGTGGTCTGTAAAAGATGTAGAATATAAAAAGAATAATATAATAAAAAAATGTAAACGAAACGTAAAAGAAATTAAGACTGGCACTTTACAAGATTTAGTAACTAAATTTGAAGGAAACCTACAGGATTTTCAAATTCATAAATATAATATTAGCCATCAGTACAAAATGTATAAAGATATGAAGGATAATCTTGAAATAAATGAAATCCTCTTACATTGTGATTTTTCTGAAAATTTTACTTGTAAAATGTTCCAAGAGATCCAAGCAGTTCATTTTGGGGCCTCTCAATTTCAAATATCTTTACATACGAGTGTAGTATATCAAAAAAATAAAAAACCGCAGAGCTATTGCACTCTTTCAGATGCGACTGACCATTCGCCACAAGCAATCTGGGCTCATTTGAAACCCATTTTAACCCATATAAGTGAAAAATCACCAGAAATTGACACTCTACACATTTTTTCTGATGGGCCAACAACACAGTACAGACAAAAGAAAAACTTTTTTTTATTTAATACTATCACTAAAAAAATCGGTTTAACTGGAACCTGGAATTTTTTCGAAGCTGCCCACGGAAAAGGAGCAGCCGATGGTGTTGGTGGTGCCATTAAAAGACTTTTAGATGGTAAAGTGGCTCATGGGAATGACATCCTCAGTGCAGAGTCTGCATATACACTTTTAAAGGAAGAAACAAGTGTAAAACTTTTCTTAATCAATGAAGATGACATAGCAAGTATTAGAGAAGATTATATGACGTCTTTGCTATCACTAATAGCTGTCCCTAGTACTATGAAAATACATCAGATTCAAACTACAAATAACTCGCATAATATTGCTACTAGAATTTTAAGCTGTTTTTGTGCTCGTTCACCCAAAAGGGGAATGTGTGATTGTTTTTTACTAAAAAATCATAACTTATTTAATCCTATTAAACGTGCAAGAAGGCTACCATCAACATCATCAGAATCTAGTGAGTTCCCTGCTAATGACGAAGTTGTACCAAAGAAACAATTTTCCACGCCAATAAAATATAATAATACTACACAAAATTCACAAGTAAATATTCTTTCTGATGTTAGAGTTAATTATGACCGAGAAACATTACAAACTCTGATGGGATCGTCAAAATTGTATAATATATCTACAAATGATATAAGAAAAGATTTTAAGGAGCTGATCACTCCAGACACAAACAACTCTTTACCTTCTGTTTCTAATACCGACGGTAAAATATATGTCATTGAAAAAACTTTTCAGGGAACACGTCGTCCCTTTTTTGGTTTATCTGATGATAGTGAACATAGCGTCTAGTAAGCATTAGACGAACGAAATAGATTATTATTGACTATCATGTTCATTATGTGGTTTTGTGCTTCATGTGCTATGAAGCATACAACCACAAAATGGATGTATTTAAGACTAATAAAAAGTTGACTGAAAGTTCCTACATGACGAGTAATACATATTATAAAAAATGTTTTATAAAGTTAATTTGATAAGTATTATTTTTTTAAAGTTTAATATTTTTATTATTTAAATAATGTTCAACTTTATAATTTTTTTTTTAATTTTGATTTATCTGATGATAGTGAAGATCTAGTAATCATTAAGTAGGTATATATACAAAATAAATAATTATTGACTATTACGTTCATTATTTGGTTTTGTGCTTCATGTGCTGTGGAGCACAAAACCACAAAATGGAAGTATTTAGGACTAATAAAAATTTGACTGAAAGAACAAGTACACCTATTTAAATAAGTAGTTAAATTGGTAAGTTTTTTTTTAATTTAAATAATGTTTAAGTGTATTATGTTTTTATTTCAATAATGTTCCTATACCTACGGTTGTCATTGTCATACATAAATGCTGGCACGGTAAAGTTCTAAACTGGGCATTAATTATTTTTGCCAAAGATTGTTATGTGATTGCTCAAAACTACTTTTCTACTATGAAAGTAGGTAAATTAATAATTATCATAAAAATACTTTTGTTTTTTTTATGTTTATTAGTTTTTCTTAGTCTTATTATTTTTCATTTAAATAATGTCCCTTTACCTAAAGTTGTCATTGTCATACATAAATGGTGGCACCGTAAAATGCTAAACTGTGCATTAATTATTTTTGTGAAAGATGTTTAATATGATTGCTCAAAACTACTTTTCTAGTATGAAAGTAGGCAAATTAATAATTATCATGAAAATACTTTTTTTTTTATTGTAATTTTTTTTTAATTCCTGTAAATACCTACTAGGTATGTTATAGTCATACATATATATTATATTGGCACCGTAAAGTGCTAAGCTGGGACATTAATTATTTTTGTCATAAATTGTTATGTGATTGTTCAAAATTACTTTCCTATATATATTTTTTTTATTTAGTTTTTATTTAGTAATATTAAATACTTTTTATTAGTAATCAATACTTAATAATTACGTTTTCTTTTTCAAATTGAAGTCGAATGATAGTAGGAAAGTAATTAAAAAAATACTTATTGCCTAAAAGTATGTTAAAAACTACCTATACAAATTATATATATTGAATTAAACTAACAGCTTTTCATTAACCCTAGATAACTAATCATTCGTCCACACGACGACGCGCTTACGCTCGAAAGTGTCGTTTGCATACTTCCCCGCGCCCCCCGCGTTCCGCCATTTATTTACCTTATTAATATTAACAAACAGTGCAGCGCGTGCCCTAATTGCGAGCACACGCCAATTAAGAAACGACTTATAGGCATCGCGTCGTCCGCTCGACGAAAGTTTAGTTACTACGTAAACTTTTCTGCAAAGGTATGTATTTGATATTTTTCTTAACTTTTTTAGTTTTACGGGAATAATGCAATGTCTATTTTTATTTTTACGATGAATAATGTCTAATTGAATGAAATTATAATGCAATTATAAAAATATATGAATATATAGATATTTTCGTTGCAATGAATGTTTGTTTTTGTTCTTCTTTTTTACATAATTTACACTTTTCTCATGTTTTATATTATTATTACTTTCAGATGGATTTGAGGAGGCAAGAGGCACTAATTAGCCAATGGATTGATGCCGAAGAGGACGGCGATAATGAAGACGAATCTGAAAAGTCAGTGTCGGAAATAGAGGATAACTTAGTAGAGGAAATACATCGTGACACAGACAGCGAATCTGATTATTTGATTAGTTCCTCGGAGTCTGACGACGACAATATTCAACCCAGTAAGAGACAAAGAACACAGATAATAGATTCGGATGACTCCCAATGTGAAGGTACAGATTTTACTAATGTTCAAACTTCAAGCTCTCATAATAGTACCATAAGTGTCCTTCAGCCAACTGCTCGATATCTATATGGAAAAAATAAACACAAGTGGTCGTCTATACCTAGATCAGCCACTACCCGAACCTTGAGACGTAATATAGTGCATTTCATCCCCGGTCCAAGAGGTGAGGCCAGAGATTTACTTGAACCTGTAGATTTATTCTCTCTCTTTTTCTCTGAAGATATGTTACTTCTAGTTGTGACATTTACTAACGCTGAGATACTTATTCAAAAAAATAAATATAAGCATGACTCGCATACGGTATCATTGACTGATTTGGCAGAGATCAAAGCTTTGATTGGCTTATTATATAATGCAGCAGGTATGAAAAGTAATCACCTGCCAACCCGCATGCTTTTCAATACTCAACGATCGGGTACAATATTCAAAGCTTGTATGAGTGCTGAACGGTTTAATTTTTTAATAAAATGCCTACGATTTGATGACAAGCAGACTAGAGATGTGAGAAGGGCAGAAGATAAGTTTGCACCTATTCGTGAACTGTGGGAAAAAATGATAGAACTTTTTAAAAAATGGTACACTCCGGGATCTTATATTACCGTCGACGAACAGCTGGTTGGTTTTCGTGGACGTTGTCCTTTTAGGATGTATATCCCAAATAAACCAAATAAGTATGGAATAAAACTAGTTATGGCTGCAGATGTTAATAGTAAGTATGTAATAAATGCTATTCCATACTTAGGGAAAGGTACCGATCCTCAGAAGCAGCCTTTAGCGACATTTTTTATAAAAGAGATAACAACAACTTTATATGGTACCAATCGTAACATAACTATGGATAACTGGTTTACATCGGTATCTTTAGCAGATGAGCTGCTCAAATCGCCCTATAATTTAACTTTAGTAGGGACACTACGAAGTAATAAACGAGAAATTCCTGAAAAATTAAAGAATTCAAAATCGCGCGCTGTTGGTACATCAATATTTTGTTACGACGGCGACAAAACATTAGTTTCGTACAAAGCCAAGCCAAATAAAGTTGTCTATGTATTGTCCACTATACATGATCAACCTAACATAAATGAGAATACAGGAAAACCTGAAATAATACATTTTTATAATAGTACAAAAGGAGCAGTCGACACGGTGGACCAAATGTGTTCTAACATGAGTACTAACAGAAAGACTAAAAGGTGGCCATTATGCATGTTCTATAATATGTTAAATCTGTCAGCTATCAATAGTTATGCTATCTATGTCTCGAATAATATTCGAAATAAAAAGAAACCTGTGTCTCGACGCGATTTTGTCATGAAGATGGGAGATCAACTCATGGCGCCCTGGTTACGTCAACGTTTGCAGACTGTGACTTTGAGACGGGAAATAAAGTCCATGATCCAAGATATTTTAAGTGAAGCGCCCAGCGAAGAACCACCTGCTCCTTCTGCATCGAATATACGCAAAATATGTTATTTATGCCCGTCAAAAGCTCGCCGAATGACCAAACACCGTTGTACCAAGTGTAAAAACGCAATCTGTGGCCCTCATAATGTTGACATGTGTACCAACTGTTTGTAACCACATTTACTATATTTTTTTATTCTTAATTAGTTAATACTTACCCAAGCTAAAGTGCCATGTAACCAGTTCCTGTTTTTAATAAACATTTATTATAATAATAACGTGTTTTAATGCGTAGTCCGCTCGACGAAAGATTAGTTATGGTGTTTCTGTAAAACTAGTTTAGTTATCTAGGGTTAATCTTCTCGATAAATGAATAACATAAATTAACGAATAATTTTATATTATGCATATTATGTACCGTAAGTGGGGGTGTATTGCAACTACTGGGATGATAAACAACATTTTTTAGATAAAAAATCATCTTTATAATGACAACATTTAACATTCTTTTTAATAAAAATTGATATGGTAATATTTAGTTGAAATGTCATATTTCAAGGTTGGCAGCATTGAGTTGCATTATTTGTTCACTTTCGCGGGTTTTTAATTGTCAAACTGCATATACACGTTTGAACTCGTTTCGTTAGTGGGTAAAACTATATGATTATCTGTTGCAAATATCAAGAAAAAAGCATTCGAGCGATCAAATTTGATAACCTAGTGAGTTGTGCGACTAATAACATAAACAGGTAAGCACTACAGTTTAAACTTTTGTAACAATAAGAGCAAAATAGTTTTGTTGAGATTTTTTCACAAAAATGGGGTGATTTGCAACGACTACTGGGGTGATTAAAAACAACTACTGGGGTAATTAACAACAAGTAATGGGGTGAATAGCAGCAACTTGTAGGTTAATTTGTGAAACCGAATTATTGTATATGGTTGACTTTAATAGTGAATAATATCTTTTACAGTTATACCTATACTACTTGTGCAATAATGCCACGGCAGTATAAGCCTGATCCTAGAGGTAAAAAGCACGTCTCATATAAAAAAGAGGATATAGAAAAAGCGTTAGAAGATTTGCGAGCAAATAAATTATCATACAGGGTTGCAGCAGCTAAATACAATATAGAATATACGGTTCTCTATAGACATAATGTGCGGAATAACATAAAAAAATTAGGTGGCCAAACAGTTCTCAGTCCTGAAGTAGAAACCTTAATAGTTGAGAATATAAATACATGTGCAGAATGGGGATTCCCTATGGATCAATTTGATTTAAGGATTTTGGTGAAAATTTACTTGGATAAAAAGGGTGTCAACTGTAAAAGGTTTAAAAATAATATGCCTGGGGTAGATTTTGCAGTAAGCTTTTTAAAACGTCATAAGCATAAGATATCGGAGAGATATGCTCAGAATATTAAAAGGGCACGAGCTGCTACGTCAAGCGAGTCGATAAGCAATTACTTCGATCAGTTAGAACAAACCCTTAATAATGTTCCACCGACGAATATCATCAACTATGATGAAACTAACTTAACTGACGACCCAGGAAGAAAAAAGGTCATAGTAAAAAGAGGCTCAAAATACCCTAAGCGTGTCATGAACACCACCAAGTGTTCTATATCTTTAATGATGGCTGGCACTGCTGCTGGATATCTTTTTCCACCTTACGTTATATACAAGGCGCAACACCTCTACGACTTATGGAAAACGGGTGGTCCTAAAGGCGCTCGGTATAATAGAACGGCATCAGGATGGATGGACATCATAACATTTGAAGACTGGATTAAAACTGTTGTGATACCATATGCAAATAAAACAGAGGGAACCACTTACTTGATTGGCGATAATCTTTCTTGTCATCTATCTTTAGATGCTATAAAAATTTGCACAGAGCATGACATTCGCTTAATCTTTCTGCCACCGAATACTACGCATCTGACACAGCCCCTCGATGTTGCATTCTTTCGACCTCTTAAAATAGCTTGGCGAGAAATTTTATTACAGTGGAAAAAAAAAGAAGGATCTAAGGAAAAATCACTTCCTAAATCAGTGTTTCCCAGACTTTTAAATTGTTTATATAATAAAGTTCAAGCGAATTCCGAAACCAATCTAAAATCCGGTTTTAAAAAACTGGCATATTTCCTTTAAACAGGCAAGAAGTATTAATTCGATTACCGGATCATAGCAGCGAAGCAAATATTGATACAAACCTTGTAAATGAGTCTGTTATTACTTTATTGAAACAAATGAGGCACGGTGAAGAAGAGCCACAAAAAAAGAAAAAGAGGCTTGAGGTAGCACCTGGCAAAAGTGTCGATGATACTGACGAAATATTTCAAAAAGATAAAGAAGCAAAGGCAAGATCTAAGAAATTAGGGAAAGGTAAAAGCACGCTTAAGAATAAAAAGATAAAGAAAGAGAATAAAAAAAATAAAGAAGTAAAAATAGAGGAAAAAATCTCTGTAACAAACAACATATTCAAGGATATTGAACCTAAAGCTGGTCCTTCAAATATATTGATGTGCCGAATTTGTCACTGCGTTAAAAAGCACAATGACTCATGGATTAGATGCAATGTCTGCAAAAACCAAATTTGTCATAATTGCTCGGATAGCAATAATGTGTTGGCAATTGAATTTATATGTCTGCGATGCATCCAAGCAGACAGTGATGATAGTGTCGTAGATGAAGACTATAATCCAGTCAAAACTGGTTATAGCGCTTATGATGAAAACAGTCTGTCTTCCGACTGAGATGAGAGTGAGAACTGAAGAGAGGTGAGATCAAGGTGTTGATTACTGTTAGCTGTTTATTATAGTCATAAAGCCAAAAATTGTTAGAATTGTGTTATTTTTTTTTTTGCTAAATACGTTTTTAATAAAGTTGATTGTCTTTTAAACAATTGATTTTATTTATTGAATTCCAAATTTCCAACTACCACTTCTTTATCATTAAAATGTTGTCTTTCACCCCTTATGTTGTTTCTAATGACCCCTTTTAATGTGTAATTTGCAACATGCCGTATTTTCTTCAATATAATATACAGTTTCAATTTTACTCCTTCTGAGGTGTCTTACAACAAGAGAGGAATCCATGACTCACCTATTTGAAGTATCAGTTCAAATAGGTAAGTCATGGATTTAAATTTAAGACAAATTTAAAATATATAATTTTATGACTCTTAGAATGCTGAAAGGTGTTGTTAATTACCCCAGATTACGGTACTAGTCCTAATAATTCCCATCTGTTATATTGTCTGTTACGTTACATATATTTTCATATCTTTTTCATTTCCCGTTACGTACAATTTTTGTGAATAACACCCATCTATAAGAAATTCTTAAGTCGTTTTCCATACCTTCGTTTTCCATATTTTCTAAATTTATTTTTTCTACAATCTTCTGAATGGGCCCTAGATCTCTACATACTGCTTCCTTAAAAATCAGTTTCTCTTTATGCACTTCGTTATCTAAAGGATTCGCTTGGCATGAATGGACAGATTCTCTTACTATTTTCCTGTTCTGCACTACATAAACGCAGCATACAGCTCCATAAAGTTGTTCCGCTTTTGTTGGTTAATTGTTTATTATACCTGTACTCGCCGCGTAATAGTGTTAAATAACATGTATACGTTACGTAGTAGTAGATGATGTCATTATGAACATAAAAAATATTATTCTTTCATTTTGATCATAAAGTTGATTCATTTTAAAAATAAATGGTTTTCCAAAAAATATTCACCTTTTATTCATATTGTTCCTAGTAGGGACTCACAATTCACCAAAATTAAATTATTTATCATCATGGCAGCTAATAAGCGATACAACAGATTTTTTTACCATTCTGCGCTTTTATTATTTTACTCCTTTAACATTTTGCTCTTTTACCATTTTACCAGTGCTTACCATTTTGCGCTTTGAACATTATGCGCCCTAAGGGGGCTAATAGTTTGTTAAGTAGTAAGTTGAGTACTATTATATCAAAGGCTTTGCTATAGTCTGTATATATCGTATTAATCTGATTGCAATTGTCCATATTATGAGTTAAATATCATTAAAAACTACTAGGTTAGAAGTGGTGGACCTAGCTCTGATAAAACCGTGTTGTTGGGGGATAAATATACCTTTTACAGAGTCGTAAACTTGACGATAGACTAAACGCTCAAGAATTTTAGACAGATGACAGAGCTTAGAGATGGCCTTATAATTATTATTTCATTTCTAGAGCCCTTCTTGTAGATTGGAGTTATAAAAGCGGACTTTCATATCTTGGGCATAACTCTAACAAAAATTTTTTGAACACGACATGGGGAGATGCAAGTCAGGGCAAAGTGGATACTACACAAATCTTGGAACATCTTTAGAAACACCTCCGCCGGCATCTACTTCATCATCCTCTGAAACTCTTCAGTATCATGGTATGCTACCTCCACAGCCATCACCAAATTATTAATTCTCTTCTTTTTTAAATTAATGTTCGTAGACTGCACCTGTTACCTAATTTGATTAAAGTAAACTAAAAAATAAATAAAAAATGGGTTCACTTACTTTAACATAATCCTTCAATATGTCGATGATTGCCTCACAAACCTCTGGAACTATCTTAGATATTAATTGTTTGGACACACGGAAAAGATACTGCAAACTAACGTACGAATCTCCAGTTGCTAAAAACCTTAGCGTAAACAGTAATCTTTCTCTCACAGTAATAGCATCTCGATAATTAGTATCTTGCTTTCTTAATTTGTCATTCAATAGTGAACACAACAACTCAAATTGGTTTGATTACATCCGTGTAAAATTGCCCTAACCTCCAATCAGAAATTAACCATATGCCATATTCTAATCGGTTTTTATATACATTCCCTACCCAGTAGCGCCTTTTTCGTTTTTGTGATTTATTACGTAAATATTTAAGAAGAACGAGGTTAAGAACAACAACCTAGTTGCTGCCACAGCAATTTGACGGCGTTGCTGCACGTGTGACTCCATTGCGACCGAAAGTTCAACTGTGCTATACTTAGGCGGTTCAGTGTGGGTCGGTTGGAGCGTGTCGGTGCGACGTGGCGGGATTGGAAGAGAAGTTAAGTTCGTCAGACGACACGATCCATGATTCATGCTTTATGCTCGCGGATCGCGGATCGCAGGTATTGGCGTTCCATTTTGGATCGTCTGGTGTGGATCCAGCTAAAAACGAATATATTGAAGTCGTACAAGAAACAGCAAATTATTTTTCTTGTACGACTTCATTAAGTGCTTAAAATCTAGACTTCAACATGCCTAGAAATCACAGCACTCAAGTCAGTCCACACCTACTGAACAATGAGGACTTGGGATTACCTGTCAGTACTCCAGATACGCCAATCCCAAATGATACCAACGACCCATTTCAAAATGAGAGTAAATCAGAGACTTTTGTTTCTGAACAGCAACATGTTACTGAAGAAATTCTTCAGCACGAGACGCCTCAACATAACAATGCTGATAGAAAAAATCTCAAGGAATCAAAAGAAAGACGTCGAAATTGACAGATTTTGATTTGTTAGGAGCAACATTCAAAGTCTGATCCAGCGGGAGGTAGTTAGTGATAATGCAGGAGCGTCCTCAAACGGCAATTATTTGTTCTAGAATTTACTATGTATCTATGTAAATTAATATTTTTCGATGAAACTTACATAGTTATAAATAACTATGTAAGTTATTTTTTTCTTACCTCAAACTAACAATCACCTAAATCATCTCCTAAGAAGTCCCTAATGTAGGTAGCCCCTAAATACGAACCTTACCTAATTTCATTCTCACCAAACTAAGTGACACTTAACTAGGGGTCTCCTATTTTGTAGTGCTTACCAAAACCGTAAGTATGCGCAAATTAATTCCGATTGTTGTTTTTTTTGTTATATTAAATTAATAAATTGAAGTTTATTAATAAGTTACAGACAGATTTACAAAATAAACAATTTTTGTGTGCATATCTTATATATAAAAATAAATCCCTATTTCCTTTTGTCACGGCATTACGCATGAACGGCTAGACCGATTTCGGTAATTCTCTTTTTTGTTGTGTTTGTTATTGTCAGAAGAAGGTACTTATGTAAAAGAAAATTGCGCTGAAAATAGTTTAACCCGGACGAATTCGGGGCGGGCGTACCTAAATATTTACCAAAATTTTATAATTGGTGGCTGAATAGGTTAAATGCTACGAGTATGAAGTATCAATGTGAAACTGTCAAAATAAATACCACGTTGATTTATGTATTGTTTACAAACAACAACAGTGTTAGTTTTATTTAAACTAGTAGAGTCGTAGTGTTTGTACCTACGGTTAATATTTCGCAGTGTTCGCATTTTGTTTTGTTTTTTAATTACACAATGGCCAAGAAATGGAAACGCAGTCAAAACTTTACTGCTGAAGAGCATTGCAAAGCAAACTTGTGGCATTGTTAATGGAACATAAAAATACAATATTAAATAAGAAAACGGATGGATGTACCAATGAAGATCAGATGTTAGCTTGGAATCGGCTCACAGAATCATTTAATGCTACAGCTACTATCTACAGGTATGCGAAATAATGTTATTAGGTACATTCGTAATGATTATTTTTGTGTCATTAGTAGATATGTATTTTATGTTAATAAAAAAATTGTGTATTATTTATTATGCACTACCTATCTGTTTTATCATATATACCATGATATACTTAAAATTGTTTTTTCTTTCTAGAACTAAATAATTTTTAATGAAAGTGTGGGAAAAATTGGAAAGTGAGAGCAAATTATACTATAGTTCATAACGGAGGAGAGCATTACAAACTGGTGGGCCCATCTTTAGTCAAAACTGATCCTATTTTTAGAACAGGTTTGCAGTATATTAAGTCGAGGTAGTACTGGTATAGACGGCATCAATGACAGTGATGCTAAGGTGGATCGAGTGGATTAAGCCCTATATATACATAGAGGAAAGCGTTCCTAAAATATTTTTTTAGATGATTGCAGAGAAATTGGAACAATAAATTTACCAACAGAAGTTCCAGAAAAGCCAAAGGTAAAAATAAATGTTGTACCTATTTCCTATAAATAAATGTCTCTCACTATTTTCGTGTATTTTCTACATAGATATATATTTTTTCCTTTAAATATTAAATAATATATGTATATATATATAATGTAATTGTTTAAGGGTGAGGTTCCCCAAGAACATTTTATAACTAGGACACCAGTGTGGTCAAGAAGACTGCCTGTTTCATCTCATACAAATGAGAGATCTGAGTCTTAAAATGCTGTTAGTATTAGCTTCTACAAGAAGTAGAAAACATGCTGCATAATGCTTCTTAAACATAAATGAGAGGCCAAACAAAAACTATTTGAAAAAGATATAGCTTTTAAGGATTTAGAAAGAAAAATAAAAAAAGACGTACTGCAACATGTTAGAGGTATTTTTATTCAAAGATAGATAATAGTAGCTATATCTTTAAAACTGGTTCATAGTTTTAAAATACCAGAGTGGGGTCGGAGTTAGAGAGTATAATAGATAGAGAAAAAGTGAGAGAGGAATAGAAACACGGAGAGGGGACTATAGGATTGAGGCATCACGCAGCTGGACGTATTAAACCTCATCGACAATTTTTTGTTACATCGGCTTGTGGAAATCGTCAGATTATATATTTTTGTGAAACTCTGTTCTGATCTTTGGAATAGTGACGACACTTTTTGGGTAAATACTAAAACATGCCATATCCAAACAGCTTACACTAATTCGGGGGCATTCCTTTCAGTATGTCTTTTTTCCGCATTCCAATTTAATGTTGATTTATTTCTCATATTAGTTCAGGATATTCAGTAGCGGTAGAACAAACACGTGTTTCAAATGTTTTGGTGAATTGTTTATTGTTTGAACTTTAAGAATTTATTATTTATACTATAAGTCGCCCAGTTGTCGAAATTCGATTGTAATACATAGTTTGATTGCGGAGTAAGTTCATTTGACAAAAACTGAGTTGTTGACTTGAGCATAGCAGTCCCACAACACCGCTTACATCGATCATTGAGGACTAAAAGCAATGAAGTTCTCTCCAAAACTACTTACATTTTTGATTTTCCGTTGCCTGTATTGATACCAGTAAAGTTTGAAATTAAAGGCTCTTCAAGAGTAACACAAACAGTCATATTCCATGCCACTGGGTGTTGTCTACCATTCATTGTCCATGATTTAAATGTCTAACTTCTCTGTGGGCACCTGCCACGTACTTAGGGATTTATTGTTTAATTTAATTAAAAGTATTTTGTATTTGTATAATGAGTTTCATGACTACATTGTAGCCTATTAAGCCTTTATTTTCAATGCTGTCGCCCTTTCCAGTATAGACTTCGAATTGGTACAAGTACCCGGTTTTTGCATCGCACCTTACCAGACTTTAAATCCTCTTTTGATGAGCTTTTTAGCATGTATTGCTTAAGCGAACTTCGACCTTTAAACTTCACCATACATTCATCAATCGATTGTACTTCAGAATTAAATGCTTCTTTCTGATATACCTTGATCAGTTCTGTAAGGAAGAGTCTCAGTTTATATAATTTGTCGTATTCCGAAGAGCCTCTTGGCGGTTCCGTTTCATTATCGTTTAAGTTGAGGTTTTCCGTATTTTTTTAATCTTATAATTGGGAAAACGTTGGCAATTTCCTTGTTGTAATAAAAAGGATCTGAAGACCAGTACAATTCCATGTTCGGTAGAGGATTTAAGCCCATAACGATTAAAACTCCTTCATACGCCTTAATATCTTGTTGAGTGACTGGTTTTCAGTTGTTGCTATTTTTCTGATGGGCGTATCTATTGGTTTGTTCCACAATTATAAAAATTAGTTCATCAGAAAAAAGCCGTTCAAAAATACTCAGAGGTGCTGTTTTGTGCGTGTCATTAGCGTTGGGTTTAAAACGTTTTTCAAAAACGGGAATATCATGGGTTTCGGATTTTGTGTGACGAAATCCGAAACGCAGAAATCGTTCTTAGCCAAGAGGCTAAGAACGATTTCTGCGTACTTCATTGTTATAGCAGGGGAGCCCATGAAGGGATTTCGGGATTTACTCAAGCGCGGCAGATTAATATACAGGGGGATACCTTGTACCCTGTTAAGTACCTCCACCAAATATGAGCACCATATATATGGCCGCCCGTCAAGGATAAAGGATCAGATGAGTAAAAAAAATAATCTTCAGATTTTCTCGAGCGCGTCAGATTAAGGTAGGATGAGTCTGATAATTTGCAAGTGACGTAAAGAAAGGGGAGGACTGCAAAGTTGTTAAAAAAAACGTCATCTCGACATTCTCGAGCGGGGCTGAATTTTTTTTTAATTTGAAGGAAATAATTCAGGAATGACAAAAAATATATAATCTGACGATTTCCACAAGCCGATGTACGAGTAACAAAAAATTGTCGATGAGGTTTAATACGTCCAGCTGCGTGATGCCTCAATCCCATAGTCCCCTCTCCGTGTTTCTATTCCTCTCTCACTTTTTCTCTATCTATTATGTTCTCTTATCACGATTTAGTTTTCCTTTCCTATAAAATTCGCCCACCAAAGGCTAAATCTAAAATCCTCATGCAACGTAATTTTGGTGGTATGAACGTCGATGACCTTCGTGGAGATGCCAGCAGTATTGACTGGACACCTCTTCTGACAACTGATTCCATCGATGAAAAGGTTAATCTTTTTACCACTTCCATCATGCATCTTTATGATAAACATGCACCAGTTCGGCCAGTTAAACTGAAACATGCTCCTGCACCTTGGCTAACAGATGACATTAAGTCGCTCATGGCGAAGAAAGCCGCGGCAAAATTTAAATATAAGACGAGGGCCAATCACGTTAATCTTGAAAAGTATATCTCAATCCGTAATCGCTGCAACAAGGTGTGTAGGGATGCACAACGCCAATATATTCACACCTCCGTTCAAAACGGAGACCCAGCTAAGGTATGGAAATTTCTTAAAACATTGGGAGTTGGAAAATCCTGCCATAATAACATTCCAAAAACTTTAAACATTAATATTCTCAATCAACATTTCTCTGCTTCGTCCAATTTTGATAGAATAACTAAATTAAATACAATAAATTATCTTTCATCTTTTCCAACTCCTAACTATAGTCCATTTGCTTTTAATCAATTTACTGATTGTGATGTTAAGAAGAGTATTATGGCAATTACATCTAACGCTGTTGGAAGTGATTGTGTCAGCCGTAATATGATCCTTCCCATCCTTGATCAAATCCTTTCTGTTATATGTCATATGCTTAACTATTCCCTATCCAGTGGTGTCTTTCCATCTATGTGGAAAGATGCCCAAATTACTCCTATACCAAAAAAGGCCAATCCCATGTCCTACTCCGATTATCGTCCTATATCCATCCTTCCCTTCCTATCCAAAGTTATCGAACGTCTCGTCCACAACCAGCTCAGCACATTCCTAACAAGAAATAATATCCTTAATCCCTTCCAGTCTGGTTTTCGTCCTGGTCATAGTACCGTCACATCATTGGTGAATATTACGGATGACATAAGGCTCGGTATGGAAGCCGGAAATCTTACTGTGCTTGCTCTTTTAGACTTTTCTAATGCCTTCAACACAGTAGATTTTGACATACTTATTAACATACTTCGCTCTCTTAACATATCTCCAGCAGTAGTTGATTGGTTTCGTAGTTACCTGTGTGGTCGTCGGCAGTGTGTACGCGTTGAGGATTCACTATTCTCTTGGTGTAATACGTTTGTCGGGGTACCCCAGGGTGGCGTTCTATCTCCTCTTCTCTTCGCAATATTTATAAATTCAATTTCAAATCAACTTACTTCTTCCTACCACCTTTATGCAGATGATTTGCAGATATACTCTCAAGTACCTTCTGAAAAGCTGTCAGAAGCAATAAATACAATTAACGGAGATTTAGCTCTAGTTAGTAACTGGAGTAAGTCATATGGACTCCAAGTTAATCCGCTGAAGACACAAGTTGTTATTGTTGGGAGCTCCAGAAGGGTGTCTTTAATTAAATGGTCACAATTGCCTCAAATTATCTTCGAGGGTACTATTATACCTTTTAGCAAAAAAGTTAAAGATTTGGGTGTACTGATAGACTCCGATTTATCCTGGGGTCCACAATTACAGGAAGTTAGCCGCAAGATCTTTGCTGCAGCAGGCTCCTTGAGGAGATTGCGAAACTTTTTACCAACTGCCACCAAAATTACGCTTGCTAATTCCCTTTTATTTCCTATTTTAGACTATGCGGATGTCAGCTATCCATATCTTACCGAGAACCAATTAGACAAACTTGAGCGACTTCAAAATGTGTGCATAAGATTCATATTTGGATTACGCAAATATGATCATGTTTCCGAATTTCGTAAAAAGCTCAAGTGGTTACCTATACGACTTCGCCGGAATGCTCATATCCTTTCAATGTTGTACAGTATATTGTTTAACCCTTCAACACCTTCCTATCTTAAAGGACGTTTCGAGTTCCTGCATAACACACATACGAAACTCTTACGATCTTCAGAAAACCTAAAGTTGAAAGTGCCACAGCATTCTACATGTTTTTATGACAAGTCTTTCACAGTTCAATCTGTACGTCTGTGGAATGCGCTGCCATTGCATATTAGACGCGCACAATCTTTGGTCACATTTAAAATGATGGTAAAAAATCACTACTTGTCACTGTAATGTATTTATCATATTTTATTATTTTGTTACTATGCTGATTTCGATTATTTAATATTATTATATTTCTTTGTATATATATGAGTATATATTTATTATATTATTTAGTATATATCTACATTTATGTATATGGTATATATTATTATTAGTACGCCATAAGCTACCATCTCCTCTATCAATAAGTCCATCCTAAGGTTGTCTGGAAGAGATCGCTCTTAGCGATAAGACCGCCCATTGTACCTACTTATTTGTGTGTTTAAGTAATTCTTCTTGTAATTAGTTTTAGTACTTATGTGGTGTACAATAAAGAATATTCTATCTATCTATCTATCTATACTTTCTAACTCCGACCCCACTCTGGTTTCTGTTGCCATTACATGACATAGGATGTTCCAACATTTTGGAGCCCACTTTTTGTATGGCAGCCATCGCAACTTACGCCTTGTGAACGGGTGCATTGTCGTGTAAAAGCAGCAGTGCAGCGCAAATCGTCGCCATGAGCTTTAACACCTTGAATTTCTTTGGAGGTGGTGTACCCTTTTTATGCCACTGCGTGGACTCCTGCTTTGATTCAGGCTCATAATGGTAAACCCAAGTTTTATAGGCCGTTCAATAGGCCGCCCTGCACTGGGGTCGTCTTCTAGTGAATCTTTGCCGTGCATGAAGAGGTTGTGCCACTTTTAAATCATGGTTTTACCAGGGCAAGAGCCCCGTAAATTTATAGAAGACATCTCTTCTAAAATGGTTTGAGGACGTTTTTCTAGTTTTCTTCCGGATTGACTTGTTTGATCGATGATAGCTCAATGGATAATGACCCGATTTTTATGAAATTTGGTATTTATACTCATACAACAACACCCCAATTCCGCAAACTTTTTGACCGATCCTTGTATATATATATTGTTTTTAATTATCAGATTAGGCGAATCCCTCCAGATAATCGTCAGATTATGAGACAGCACGTCTAGGATATAAAGATGAACCATATATATCTTAATCTGACGCGCTTGAGTATGTCAAAATGGTGTTTTTTTTTTGCCATTTTCTAATAATGGCCACGAGTTTGCGTCACATCCAAATCGTCAGATTATTAGATGAGAGCTTTTTTTAGATTCACTTAACATCCCCTTAGAAAATCTGACGCGCTCGATTAAATTTTTTTTTCTCATTTTCAACCCTTACGTACCCACCACCCCCATTATGCAAACGATCAGATTAACATACATACAGTATTAACCCTAGCTCACTAACCTTAATTTAGAGTAACATTGTCACTAACCATTCGTAAAATTTACGACGAATCAAAACATCAATATTTATGTGAATGGACTTTATTAATGACATAAAATGACTTTATTTACCAGTATTAGTTATCTCTTAATCAAATAACATCAATTGTTATTAAAATATTTTAATAAGTAACATGGTTGCACATTAAAACGATATGCTCCCTAAAAAACGCTTTTTTGCAGCTGTTGCAGAAGTTCGTGGTCATACGATGTTTTTTGCAAGGCAGTAGCTGCAAGTTTTTCGTGATTTAGGATCTTGGGTAGGACCTGGATGCGTATAAGAATCAATCTTTAAGATCTACGCCATAATTTAGTTCAAATTTTGGGATAAAGTTACGGTCTGATATCTTTCTTGCAACCAGGGCTTCATCTGCCATTTCTAATGCAAATACCCTTCTTTTTAATGTTTTAATTTTCATTTTTGATCGCATTAGACACCTGAATAGCATAACCATTCAATATAGACAAATTTAAGATGTCATAAAACAAGCACAGTGGCCATCTGTTGGTCTTACAGCTGGTACTTATAACCGAGCTTATCTGGTCCACAGTATCTAAGAATAATAGAGTTTTTTTCTTTAATAATTTAATTGTAAAATTCAATTATTCTTCTTTAGGCTTCTTTGAATTTGTATTGACAGCAGGTTGATCATATTATGTAGAAGAAAGCAGGTAGACAACCCTATTTGACTTTGGCTTGTAAGACGTAAAATCAAATATTTGTAAAACTTCCGTCTCTAAATTATCACTATCCTCGGATTTTGATGACTGTGGTCTACAGCATCACCGAGTCCGAATCAGCTAACCATTATAATATTATGTCATTTTGACTCCTCAAATCCATCTATACATATAAAACATAATCTTTACGATCATATTTACAAAAATAATAAATTATTAAATATATATACCTATTTTCAATATTTACATCGATTAGTAGGTA
The DNA here is from genome assembly GCA_947095525.1 of Trisateles emortualis. Taxonomy (NCBI): domain Eukaryota; kingdom Metazoa; phylum Arthropoda; class Insecta; order Lepidoptera; family Erebidae; genus Trisateles; species Trisateles emortualis. The sequence goes on from OX352756.1 coordinate 2,304,718, forward strand.
TAAATTATAAAGTACTACAATATACTTCATAAAATATAAAAATAATTATACTTCTACATTGAAAAATTAAAATAACCAACAGAAAAAATAAATACATGTCTTTGAAAAAAATTACGTAGTTACTAACCTTTCGTAATTTTTACGACAGTTCCACAATATCTCTAAATCTAAAATACATATATCCGCAATGAATGATTGCGGGTCACTGGCGACGCAAATTAAGAAGGTAATGACAACGGCAGCAGCGGGAGGGGTCGGGAACTTATTGAAACATTGAGTCCGTGAGGTCAGCGTCGTAATTTTGACGAATGGTTAGTGATCTAGGGTTAAAAATACGTAGGATATGGATGGCTATCAATATCTGACGCGCTCGAGTATGTCCATGCAACCGTTTTTTTTACATTTTTGAAAATCTATAGCTGCTTCCCGCACCGATGAAAAGGATACATAATATAACATTTTTTTCTTTTTATCATCTATGCTTCGAAACTCAATAGGTCTCTACGACGCTCGAGTAAATCCTCATTTAGCATCGTGGCCTCCCCTACTATTAGATTCAGACGCTTGTTCATCATCTGCCAAAAACTCTTCCATGGGAATGTCAATGACATCTAAATTCCGCTGAACTTCATTAAATGCGTGAATGTCTTGAGGTTGTTCATAAAATTCGTAATTAGTGTAGTAATAATAATGCATACTGGCGAGCAAGCCCGACTGGGGAAGGACCTCCACCTTACATAAGACCACAGCCAAATGACTACACACAGCGGTGTAGTTGTGTTCCTGTGTGTGAGTACAGGTCTCCAGCGCTCATTTAGGAATGCGTTTTGAAACAAACGTATTCCTATCCCAGAGTTACTTCCATCTTAAAGCCCTGGTGTAAAAAAATGGGTTGGCAACACGCAAGTGATACCTCTGGTAATGCAAGCGTCTATAGGCTACGGATACTGCTTAACATCAGGCGGGCCGTATGCTTGTTTGCCACCCAAGTAGTATAAAAAAAAAAAAAAAGTAAGTAGATGTAAGTAGACTAAAATAATATGATGTGTATCTATAATAAACAGTCAGTTCTTTGTCAGCATTCGTTTCGTTTTATTCATTAATAATCCCAACATCACATGGCGACCCTGCCAGGTCGACGAAGTTCAACCTAGCGCGCGCGCCGCATTACGTTTCCATATACAGATGAGATTTTAATTGTACAATGGATTCGTGAGATGTGTAAAAATCAAAATGGGTAACACACAATCTAACCTGCGGGAGCAAGTCGTAATCGCTCAAAATACGGCTGGAGGCAATAATGCTGCACATACTGAACAACTCGTGTTCCATTTGAGCACTATCAATATTATACTCCTTATCATTGCATACTTCTTATCATTGCTTTGTTTCTGGCTCTCAGAGGAGTAGTACTGTTATGTCGGATGTACTTGACATGTCATAAGAGGATGATAGACAGACATGCCAACGATATCGTTTTGAGAAGGCACGCTAGCGTTTTTCGTTTTCCCAGGTGAAAAAGTGCGCGGTAACAAAAGTAAGTGCGGTCTAATTAAAATAAGTGAAAAAATGCGTCTGGGTTATGGACACTAAGTGAGTTACGTACTTAAGGTACCAGATTATTGGGTATGTATTTCTTTTGATTCGATTTTGGAAAATAATTCAAAATATAATTTATATAACTAAGGCTTGCCAAAAAGTATAATGACGTTTCAGAATTACTAAAGGACATGAATTGCACTTAAAGTTGCAGTCTATTAAGCAAAATAAAAAGACGGTATTTTTGAAAGGGAAATGAGGATATCAGGGATTTCACGAAATCCCGGTAGATATCGAATATTCTTGTTTAATACGTCTTCTTACTAAAAGTATCTAGTGATATGATAAATTACCAACTTATCGTCAGTGATATGTCGTTTCACTGAACTAAATTGATTAAACCTTATAACAATTAAACGCAATGGATGTTCCATTGCGTTTAATTGTTTGATGTTTTGCGGCGAATATTTTAGTAGGCGCGTACATCTTTCTCGTGGTTGAACGACTTCTTTCAACGCAATCTTCGGTGTAGTAGTAGGCAAGGGGCAGATCCTGGTAAGAGGTCTTTGATGGCGGTTTCTAGTGTAATTCTATCTGTTCACTTTTTGAAAATACAAAAAAATCTTCAACGTACAATGCTATAATTGTTTTTACATTTTCATCTATTTTTGTAAACAAACATGGTTCAAGTTTAGATTTTCTATAACCTAAAGATTGTAACATCAACTCTTTGATACAATGCCCTGCTTGATTATTTCAAGCCATAAATGGCACGTTTCAATCTCAAAACTTTGTTTACATTATCATTACTATCCTGAAAACCTGGTGGTTTCATCATGTAAACTTTTTCAATTAAAAAACCATTTAAAAATGCAGTACTAACATCTAAATGACAAATATCTAAGTTAAGCTGAACTGCTAATGCGAATAACAATCTCAATGTTGAGTATCTGACAACAGGTAAAAACATTCATCAAAATCAATGCCTGACCTTTGGGTGAAGCCCTTAGTAACTAATTTGGCTCTGTACCTCACTTTACTATCAACATCTAATTGGCGTTTAAAAACCTATTTACATTGAACAATTGGGTCATTGGCCGGAATATTAACTAATTCCCAGGCTTCATTTTCCTGAAAAGCGTTAAATTCACTTTGCATGGCTAATCTCTTCTGTTCACATTCTGGTCCATTCAACGCTTCATCTATTGTTATTACACTGGCATTTAAATCACTGCTTTGACCATTGCAAACATAATTAGCACTATACCAATCAGGTTGTCTGCGAATACGCTTAGTTGGCACCTCCACTGGAGACTCGCTGGGTAGCCTTGGCTGAGACATGTGATCTCTCCCAGGCCCTGCTGGTTCTGGCCCCGTCATCTCTGCCTTGGAGTCCACAAAGTCCCCGTTATCACTGTCAGAACTTTCACTTCTTTTCTGTTTCTGATCCTCCAATTTTATTGTGTGTTCCATGTCCCCCACTTCTTGAGTACATTCTTCTCTTTCCATTTTCATTAATGTCAACGTGTATTTTATCTTGCTTCTGTTCAATACCCTCCTCAATCACAACAGTATCTCTCGCAATTATTATTTTGTCATTGTTGGGATTGTAAATTCGGTAACATTGTCTGAGTACCCGACAAAAATACACTGAGTTGCTTTTCTGTCCAGTTTTAACCGTTTTTCCTTCGGTATGTGTATCATAGCCTTACTTCCAAAGATGAGACGTAGATTACTGACATCTGGTTTAGCTCCGGTCCAAATTTCCATGGGCGTTTTGTTATTTAATCCTGATGCGATTGATCTGTTTCGCAGATAAACTACAGTGTTCACTGCTTCTGCGCAGAAACGCTTAGGCAATCCTGCATCAAATAACAAACATTTTGTTTTCTCAACCACTGTACAGTTCAACCGCTCGCACAGACCATTTTGTTCTGGTGTGTATGGACAAGTCTTCTGGTGTACAATTCCAGCAAATTCCATGAATTTATCGAATACTTTATTGCAGAATTCCTTACCGTTGTCTGTCCTGAACACTTTGAGCTTTCTACCTGTCTGATTTTCCACTAGTGTCTTGAATGCCTTAGACTGTGAGAATACTTCATCTTTTGTCTTCAAGAAATATACAAAAGCCATCCGACTGAAATCATCTACAAATAACAGGAAATATTTCTTTCCTCCAATAGCTAGCTTCCATAGGTCCACAAACATCTGCGTGTACGATCTTAAGATATTTCTTGCCTCTGTTTTTATTTTATTTTGATACTTGCTGACAGATAACAAGTTCGTAGCTAAATTTGGTACATATAATACTCCCATGACTGTGTTCTCGTGCTCGGTATCTCCAACAACTGTAGATATTTGAACATCTCCACAGCCTTCAACAGAAATCTTCGTTTTATCAGCGATGATAATCTCTTGCACTTGGTGTTGATTTGTTGTGTAACAACTAGTCTTTTTTCGATGTTAGATGACAGCTGGCAACGCTATAAACATACCAATCCGTTTGATTGAATTTCCCGCTGAAATGCACTGAATGCATTAGATTCGTTTCCTTTTGGAGTATTTTTACACTTGTTCATAAAATGACCGTATTCTTTACATTTGAAACATCTGACATTTGATTTGACGTTTTGTGATGACGTTTGGATATGCGCGTGCGTTTGGTTTTTATTTCTGTACTGCCAACCTTTCGACGCAAACGCATTCTGTGAAGAACTTGTACCAACCTCACTTCCGTCGTCCATATCGAGTAATCTCGATTTAATGGCGTCGGCCGTCAACTCAATCCCTGAATGTTCGACCGCCATGATCATCGGTTCAAACTTTTCAGGCAATCCGGCTAGCAATAAAGAGCCAACCCACTCGTCACTGATTTTAAAACCTGTGTTATTTAATCGTTGACTTGTTTCAGCGAAGTCACATATTGAGACATTGTTTCACAGTTTTCTCGACGAATAGATATGAGGTTCCGAAGCCATCTGATGCGCCGCGTGTAGCCATTATCATCAAACAGCTTCTTCAGCTTCTGCCATAGCCCCATTGCAGTTGATTCACTCTTAATATGCACGAATAAACGGGGATCTATAGTTAAAACTATCTTGGCCTTTGCTTTCGCGTCGTTTGCATCTCCGCCAGTATTGATGCTTTGTTGCAGCCCTTCCAATATGAGGTAGTTCTCCACCGCAAACGCCCAATCTTCATAATTTTCTCTGCCTCTAAGCTTATCAATGCTTGCAATAATATTTGACGACATTTTGCACTATATTTTCACCAAAAAATATTAAAAGCCCATAACCTGTAAATGATACGCAGTTTGGCTTGGCAACAACTGACTAACTTTATTCACATCACAGGTAATGAAGTTGTACATAGGACGATCATAGATGGCGCTACTAATTATATTTTGTTATAAAACTCATAAACTTAGCAGAAGGGTTACACGTAAATCTTTGAAATTTGTAGTACCTATGATTTGGCAAGAACAAAAAAATCATCATGACGGCTGTTACTTCTGTATGACTAATTTAGTGGCATCAACAGAAACAATTGCCACAAATGGAAATAATCCAATATTGCTTCAGCGATAAGACCTATTCGCGATGGTCATAATGCACAACATGTTTACCATCGATTGCTCCCAAGCAATGAGGAAATGTAAATGGCCTCTGCGTGTTGGATCTATGTCCCCGCGTAAGCCTTCCAAAGGCCCGAATATTCTCCTGGAATGTTGGGAAAATACCCGTGATAAAGAGAGACATAATAATAATGTTTATTTCAATAACAAAAGTACAATATAACTACAGGGCCATGAAGTCACCTTTTAAGCAAATAATATGCCTGTGCTAAGTGAGCTTCGCTCCTCGTCAAAACCGTCACATAAGTATTTACAACTACATTTATATAAACATGTGTGCAAAGTAATATGAATGACGCAATAGAGTGATATAAAGTCTTTACATGAACGCAAGTAACAAATACAATATTGATATCACTCACAAATTTCTACGCAAGTAACAAATACAATATTGATATCACTCACAAATTTCTAGAATCTGGTCCCAACAAGAAGTAGACAGTGTACATGCTTTAATTGAAAGATGGGCAAAAGGTAAAATAATATACACACCTGATCAATGTCGATCGACGATGATTAAAAATCGAAAACATAAAATTGATTAATTCGGTTTTATGGCCTAGATCTAAGTTGATTTGAATTATTTTGATTTTTGACAATATTAGTAATTGTTTGTAAGTTTTTTTTTTGTTGAAATGCCAAAGAAGGATTTATATTTTTTAATATAATTATTTACCTACTATTAGAAGTTTAACTAAGGAGACTGAATATAGTCATAGATATTTGCTATGTTGCATGATAAGATTTAGATAATATTACGTTGTGTGATTTAATTCTGTGATGCACAATTTGATTTGTTTTGTAATAATGCTTATGCACTGCGCAAACTAAATAAAATAGTAAATCAGGACACAGTTCTTACTGCTTATCATGCACTGGTTGCTTCCACATTAAGATATGGTATTATATTTTGGGGCAATGCGAATGGTAAAGATTTAGATTTAGCTTTTAAATCACAAAAACGCTGTATTCGAGCAATATGTAATACTTTCTCTACTGACACATGTAAACCACATTTCATTACGTTAAATATACTAACTATGCCATCCATGTATATATTTGAAACAGCATTGTTTGTTAAACGGAACTGGTCAAAATTTTCAGAGGTAACTAGTAATCGCAGATCTGATAAGCTACATTTAGTTTCAGCTAAAACTACCTTGTATCACAAAACTATATTCGTGATGGCACCAAAAATTTACAATAAACTACCCAAATGTATAAAATCTGAAGAAAACATACACTCATTTAAAAGTAAATTAAAAGTGTTTTTAATAAATAAAGCATACTACTCTATTAATGAATATTTAAATGACAAAATTTTATAATTATTGATTCACAATTTATTGACATGATTTCATAAATATTTGACATTAATTCACAATTTATTGACATTTATTCATAATCTATTTACAATGATTTATAATTGATTGACATTCAATCACTAGTTCCGATGACCTTAATTAGTTTTTAAGTATTTTGGTTGACATTAAGTATTTATTTAACTATTTAGCTGACATTCAATCTAATTATTATTATTAATAGCTGTCATGAACTGATTTAATTGTATTTGTCTTACTACCTAATCCTGTATTACTATTATTAGCGTATCATTAAATTAGAATGTTTACAATGGATTTATGTAACTACTTTGTAAATGCTATTTGTACATCACAATGTGGTAGGACATGGTGAAACTTTAACATAATATTAAGACCTGTAACTAACCCATGTTTCACGAATAAAGATTATGATTATAATTATAATGTAAGTGAGCACTCGTTATAATACCGTACTCGTGGTAATAAATAACGGGTGTCGTATGTTATTTCGAACGCCACTGTTGCGACACACGCTGTTGCGAATTATTTTTCCACTGCCTCACAGGTTCGAAAGCTCATGTACTCGAATGAAATAGTCGCGAAAGACGCTGTTTCGAAACATTTTCACCGACTCATACGCTCGAATGCTTGAGATTTCGATTTATTTAGTCATAAAGTGTACGTTAAGTAGGTACTCAGAAGATATGGGTCATACTCAGAAAAAGTGTACATTTTTAATTTGTAACTAAACTGATAGGGTAACGATACTGTGAATCTCCGTCACGAAACTGATGTCATAAGGTATAGTACACATGGATTGGCGAATAAAATACGTTGTAATTGGCTAATCAGTCTTATTTAGATTCATATATTCATACCCATACATTTTTATAGGTTTAAACTTTAAAAAAAAAAACAAACATAAAAAAAAATAATAGTCTTAAAGTCTGTTTTTTAAACCCTGTGACTAAATTGACACATGCTAATGTCAAACATAAAAATAACTTTTTAAATAACTGTCTACACCTTTTGTTCAGGATAACTTATGAAAAAAACTACTACTTGATTTTATTAACGGCAATATACGGTAGTGGCACATCAATAATTAAGAATTGCAAAAAACTGGGAATCATCGTATTGTCAATTTAGTCTCAGGGATTAAAAAACAGACTTTAAACATCGGTAATGAATAGCAAATTGAAAATTATTTATATAAAATTAAGTAGATATTTAAAAATATCAAAACGAGTTTTCAATATTATTATTACGAGATAATAATGTTCCTTTATCGTATATTAAAAGTATTTATCAATCACAGTCTCCCTTATTTTTTTCCAAACTGATGATTTTCTAATGAACATCAATGAAACTTACGTGAGTAAACAAAATGAACACATAATAACAGATCTAAAAACTAAGTTAGAAACAATATGAAGGCTAAATTATAAGAGCGACTTACTTTAGAAGCCGATTGACGAGATCCTGCTATGATTGATCACACTCGTAACAGATATTGATATAAATCTTCACAAAATAAAATCTCGATATAAAAATCACAAATATTAATAATGTAGAAGGAACATGATAAGTATAAAGTTGAGAATCATTCCCCCTACTTTATTGGTTTAGTACTGGGGATGTTTGTTCTCCTATTTAATGGATATTTTAATAGTAGGATTATTCTCATCAATTATATCATCATTCAGCTGGATAGCTGAATAGTATAACTAGTAAGACCCAACAGGTATATAGTCAACATGATATTATCTAAATCGTAGGTGTTAATCACGTATTTTGAAGGAAAAATATACAACTAGTGGCTAGTTGAAACAATGTTTGAATTAAGCAGTCAAAGCAGTAGATATAGTGGGAATGAACCAAAATTACAATAAAGCAATAATTAATGCATAAAGTTGAATACAATTATTAAAAAATTTCAAAATTTGAGTCACCGTCACTGGAATCGTTACTAATATTTATAAGCAAAGATATGTCATGGTTAGGATCAATCATGTGCATGGACGAAAGTCCTGGTGAACCAAAATTTAAGTATATAGTTACAACGATTGAAACGAATTTGGTATTCTGCAAAAACTTGTATGGAAGCTCAATGGGGTCGTATTGGAATTGAAACTCTCTCGTCACTTGAATGGTTACATGTGTTGCCTTTTATATTCTACTAACTCATTAGTGCTGCCATTCAAAATCTACCAGAAGACTGAATGATTAAACGAACTATAGTTTTGTTTAAAATAAACGTTTTATTTATTTTCTTTTATTTAATTATGAATTATATCGTCCGCAATGAAGCGCTATGTCACTTAAACATGACTTTTGTAAATACGGTGGCCGCATCATGGCTGTGTTACGCAATTGTCTATGACAAAGACAATAATTAAAAAAGTAACTGTCATGTCAATGTCAGATCAAAAAGAAAAAAAACAAGGTGGAGTGAGCCGTGTTGTTTACTTGTTTGTTTACATATTATGTACTTATTAAAAATGTTAGGGTGGTTGAGTGCCTCAGCAACTTGCCGTATGGCCCGAGAGACAGTAATCTGAGAGACATTGTGAAGATACTCTGGCCAACCAGAGTCTGGTATGATCCCGTGGCATAGAATCAATAGAATAAGAGCCAATAAGTATGTGCACTACGCTTACCACAAACATTTAACACTATCATTCATTTAACGTATTCGTATCAAGACTACTACACGAATACTTATTTATTACTATTTTAATGAGAAGATGAATATAATGTAGAAAAAATGGAGTATTATATAATACCCCCTGGGAATATGGAGGTAAGCAACATTGATTAGTAAGTTGATATATTATATTACCTACTCACTGCATAATATAGTCCTGAGACCTTATTGTACATGCACAAGAAATCCACAAACTACAAAAACTATGCACAATATTATCACCACTACTAAGTGATATAATAATATTATAATGTTACTAAGACGGTACCCATTCATGTGTGTGTTATTGTTATACCTACCTTGACAACTCTTGCATATTTTTAAGTAATTATAAGAAAAGTTTATTATAATGCGCCTACCTACCTATAGAATATAATTTTTTTCTTGTTTCTACAGGTGATGAAGACTGGAATACTCCGGGTAACAGCAAGGATAAAGGACCTCTGTTGCAAATGAAGTGTTTTATCATATCACCAAAGCCCAAATCAGTACTACAACTACAGTACAATCACAAAGTCACTGCTATAACTTGTCATGGTCCCTTCAATAAACACATCAGAGCGACCATCTAGAAGTTACAGACATTCCTTTCTGCAAAGCTTGTACGAGTGAAAAAAACATGGAAGTCTACATTACTACTCTTGAGTGTGAATAACAGACTGCTATACCATGTCATTATTGTTGATTGAAATGTTAATTATTATTAATTAGTACCTACCTAGTAAAATGTAAATGTGTACTTTATAAATAAATATTTTATTCAATTTTCATGTGGTTGCAACTTATTACCTTACAATAATTAAAATATGTAGATAGGTAAGTAGAAAACTATGAGATTATTATTTTTGTTACAATATTTATTAAGTAGGTGCCTATATTAAGTTATAATATCTGCAGTGGGCGGCCTTAGGGCTAAAATAAAAATATTAATAACTAGTGGCCTGTTCTGGCATCACATGAGTAATTTATTTAATTAGATAGATAGTTCATTTAATGACTTAAAACATTCAAGTAAAATATACATAATATATAAAAGTAAAATATAGTACCACTTCATAGCACTGATATTCATGAAACTATGACAAAATATCTGCAGGGGTGGTCAGTTCGTTCCCCATCCAATCCCATGTTAGGGATGAACCTATGTTATGGGTTGGTCGGGGTACCTATAGACCCTACAACTCTCTGCAGCTGTAAAAGACTTAGGTGCTAGATTACATTAGTAGGTTTTAAACGTAACTAGGTACTGAGTCGTCAAACTAGGCGCGCCTATCATATGTGGACCAGTTTGTTTATTATAAGTAAATTAATCAAAGCACTAGATAAGTGTGTTATGCCACATCTTGTGAATATGTATGAAAGTGAGGTTAATGTCAGGTGTAGATGATTATATGGATTGTGGGCTTTATTCGGATGAAATAAAATAAATTAATGTGGAGCGGGCAATCAAAATTAAATAGGTGTAGGTATCAATAAATTATGATATCAATAAATTTATATATAGATAAAAAGTAGCTACCTACATGATAATTGATGATTTCTGAGTAACTATACTTAGTTTTGTTCTTGAAGCCATGTTTTTAGTTTTATTTTGCACTTGCACTGTTGGTTGTTTAAGTGGTAAATAATATAATGTAGATTTCATATAGGTGACAACTCAAAAATTGTTTAAGTATAGTGTAGTTTGGTGGGTAAATAGGTACATTACAAACCTATCTGCACAACTGTTTCTTACATATATATTATAGGTACTGTTAGATTTGAATGCTTTGTAAGATGTAAAGTTGTCAGGACTGGTAGGTACCTATGTCTGTGTAAAGTTAGTTCATAACAATACATTTAGTAGAACTCTTTGTGCTCTCTCCAAAGGCAGGAAGAGAGTATTCCCTTCACTACCCCAAGAGGTTATGCCGTTGTAGTTGTCAGGGATTCCTGTTTTTTTTTCTAATACAATTTCTCAATGAATAACAATGGAACATTATATTACTTAGTAAAAAACAATTGAAAAAGTAGTTTTTGAGTTAAGTACCTAACTCATTAGGTACATACAAACCTAAAAGTACTTAAATTCTTTCCAAAAATTATTTAAGTAAGAAAGATAAGCATTTAATCGATCAAATGTTTGAAAAATGATGTCTTTAAGTCAATGTCCCTTTGTAAAATCGTAACAATACGTATTGTTGCACGATCGTACTTCAATTGTAAAATTGAAATGTCAAACAAACGTCAAATAAGAGCAGAATACCGATATTGCACACAACTGCGACACGATTGAAGAGTAGAATAGCAAATATTCCGGTGGCAGTTTAATGAAGCGTCAATAGAAAACCATTGGTCCTAAATTATTAGCAGAATACCAAAACATGTTTAAAACTGCTATTGAGATTCAATTTATATTCAATTAAATTAGCAGAATTGGGGCCCTGTTCATTTAAAAGTTGTATAATATATGTTGTAATAATCTGTTATCTTGCACTCTGTTGTTTGGAATGTCATTGAGTTTAGTAGTGGACCAATTTAAGCAAGGAGGTGGAAACACAAACGACGGCAACACGGCCCGGATCTTTTTTGAAAATCCAGAGATAGTTGCTGAAATTACTGGAATCGATAAAGAATTGATTGAAAGGTTTTCAAATATTTTAAAGACAATTTCCAGTTGCCATTACATTAACATAAACACCTTCAAACCCACTTTCAAACCATATTGCATGGAAACAGCAAAAAAAAAATGCATTATATGGATAGTACAAGATGGCTGCGTCAGTTTTTTTTTTTTTTTTTTTTTTTATACTACCAAGGTGACAAACAAGCATACGGCCCGCCTGATGGTAAGCAGTTACCGTAGCCTATGGACGTTTGCAATACCAGGGGTGTCACTCACGCGTTGCCGACCCTTTAAAAACCTTATAACTCCTTTCTTGAAGAACCCCATGCTATAGTCTTTTGGGAAAACCATAACAATCTGGAATTTCAAAGCAAGAAAAAAAAGAAAGTAGTTGTTTACAATCTACATGAGAAAATTCGTACACTCTACCAAGAAATCCTATTGCGTTATTTACAACGCGAATATGTCATGAGGCCAAATCTTGGTGAAATAAACCCTGAAAGTCAGCGACATCAGCTCCATGACGCTGCACTGTATCTTGGTGTCAAAGTTTATGAGCTCTTGAAACATCCAGATGTGATCAGACAGCCTGCAGATATCGCACAGTTCTTCTCATGCTGCAAAAATTTCTTACAAAGTTGCAGCTACCGAAAAAAAAAACGATTTAACATGGAAAATCCTGTATTGTCAAAGCTACAAGTTTTTGAACCTGCATCAGCGCTGTCCCACAATTTTAGGAGCCATTTCCCTACACTTATGCCTCTTATGGAAGTGGTCCCCCGTATAATCGCACCAGCTGATCACTCAAGGAAATAAATAATCGACAATCAATGGAGGAGTTTGCCAAATGCACAAGCTCGTCATCCTAAAGGGTTGAATGAAATTAGTGAGCCAGATAAGTTTTGGGCTCAATTACTGAAAACTGAAGACTTTTCCGAGCTGGGTCATTTTGCCCTATCTACTCTGTCCCTACCCCATGCGAATGCTGACTGCGAGCGGGTTTTTAGTAAAGTCAATTTAATAAAGACAGACATAAGAAACCGGCTAACTGTGGAAACAGTGAACGGCACACTTCTTGCTGCAGAGAGCGCAAAAGGTTCAACTCGTACTGGTAACTACGTGAGTTTTGAACCCACAAAAGAAATGTATAGCCGCATGACAACAGATAAAATATACGGCAGAAAAAACGATGACAGTGAGGATGTTCCTGACATAATATTTGGAGAGGAGATGTAAACTAAGTTAGGTACCTTGCAAATTTTCGTAATAATATAGACACACTAAGTTTTTTTGTGATTTTACTTGAGAAATAATAAGGATTTTTTTGAAATACGCCACAAAGTGATGTTTTATTTAGTAGGAAGCTTGGAATAGTTTATTTTATTGAGTAAAAAGTCCTAAATCCAGTAGTTCAATATGTCTTAATTTTGGTTTTAGCACTTTTTTTAATGCATAATAAATGTACGAGGTTTAAAAGTCAAAATACGAGATTTTGAGCTGCATATGAACGAGGGATTTTTTTTTACGGTTGGCAACCCTGGTGAAGAACCTTCTCGCCGAGGGCACATTAAGTTATTTTTTGCCTAAACCAGGGAATGAAGGTAAAATTCAAGTTTGTAAGCAGATGTTCTTGAATACTCTGTCACTGAAGACTACTGGTCAAAAGATGATGTAATTGGACAGAACTTTCCTCGTACAATAATGAGTAGAAATCGATTTGAGCTGCTGTTGCAAATGTTGCATTTTTCTAGACAAGATGAGGAAAATAAATCTAATAGATTACACAGAATTGAGGAGTGGCTTGACGTTGTGAACCAGAACTTCCAAAAAAACTTCACCCCTTCCGAAAAAAATTGCATAGATGAAAGCGTGGTGCCTTTTCGCGGACGAATCATTTTTAGACAATACAATAAACAAAAAAGGCATAAATATGGTATAAAGGAGTTCAAGCTTTGTACCATTCCTGGCTATACATATAAAATACGTGTTTATGCAGGAAAAAACGATGAAAACAATACTACACCGACAGTGGTATATGGCACTATGTAGCGATCTTTTATACAAGGGACATACACTAGTAACCGACAACTGGTACACCAGTGTTGAGCTCGCAAACAAATTATTCGATGCAGAGACTCATCTTGTGGGTACGATCCGGAAGAACAGAAAGCATTTGCCAAGGGAAGTCGTAAATGCTAAGCTAAAGCGAGGTCAATTCGTGGCGAAGGAAAGCAGTGAGGGCATAACTGTAATGAAGTGGAAGGACAAAAGGGACGTCCTATTGCTGTCCACAAAACACTCAGTGGAATTCCAAAATGTACGAAAACGTAACCAAGTTATTTCGAAACCTAAAATAGTCCTTGACTACAACAGCGTCAAAGGGGCAGTAGATCTATCCGATCAGTTGGCTGCTTACTCAACACCACTGAGGAAATCAATAAAATGGTACAAAAAGTATGCAATTAACCTTCTTCTCAACACTGCAGTGGTCAATGCACTGATCTTGTATCAGTGAGCCACTGGCAAAAAAATACAAATGGCCAACTTCCGACTGGAGTTGCTGAAGGCATTTTGCAGCCAACAAGACATTCCACTTGAAAGACCTAGGAGAACAGTACACAAACTTCAACAAAAAGAAGGACAAGTCAGAACAACCAGGTGTTAATTGCTACAAAATTAACGTTCCTACTTACGACAGAAAGCTGGCAAAAAACAGAACCAAAAAGGTGACAACGTTTTGTCCACAATGCCCGGGGAAGCCCTTTATCTGTATATCTTGCTTCAATATACTTAATCGTTGATACTGTGCCAAGTATTCTTGTTAAAGATACGTAATAAGTTACTTTTCGAGTTATTTTTTTAGATATAATTATGTAAGAATAAGTGATTGCCTAAACGCCTGTGTTTAATTTTTACCTAATAAAACATATTTCTATGAATGAATCTTTCATTTTATACCCACATTTATACGCATAGCTCAAAAATCATCAGTCTTTTTTTCTATACTTAGTGGTGAAACGAGCTGGTATGCGTAAACTGTTCTCCAGGGCCGCGTCGGGCATAATCAATACAGTTTTGTACTAGTAATGTGTCCTCCAGCTAGAAATTTGAGTTCAAACACAAGCCTGTCGCGCGGTCACCCGTGAGCCCCACGGCTTAGAAGATCTGCATGTCCCAAGCTTAGCTTCATCTTCTCCACCTTCTATAGACTCATCTTTAGAACGCATGCATATATATACTGAGCAGTTTTTAATCATCAAATAGTGACACAGAAAATGCTCAACCTAATGACACTGAAGACAATGACCAGCCTGAATCTTATTCTTCCGAAGTACTTCAATTGAGTCTAGTTTTAAGAGAAATATGTCCAGCTACACCGACCAGAAAGTCTAATTATGATAATATTCCTTCATTATCTTCTATACCGTCTCTTCCATCTATAGTTCCATCATCAACCCCTAATACCTAAAAATTACTAAATTACGTGAGAGCTGGAGTCAGTGGTATGATTTATGACTTTGTCTTATATGGAGGAGATGATACATTTCGGTATCATAACTTCACAGAACGAGAAATGTCACTTGGGTTTGGAGCACAAATAGTTATAGCCCTTTGTCAGTCCATACAGAAAAAGCCAGCCACTATATTCTGCGATAACTTCTTTTCTTCACCGGAGTTATTTTATATTTTAAAAGAGAATTGTGGAATATTTGGGTTAGGCACGATTCGAGAACTAGAGGTGCTGGGTCTATTTTGCCAAGTGAAAAGGCAATAAGAAAAACAAAACGAGGAAGTTATTTACAGGTTGTCTGTGATAAAACTAAGTTGGCTCTAGTACGCTGGAATGACAATAAACCAGTTACTTTTATAAGTTCGTTTATTGGTTGCACGCCTGTGAATACTATAAAAAGATATTGTAAAGTGGAAAAGCCAAATGTTGTTGCCCATATTAATATGACTGGGTTTACCGATTCCACTTATGGAAGGGATCAATTTATTTTTACCAACTGCTAGACCAGACAGCGGTCTGGTCTAGCGGTTGGCAAACATAAATTGGTATCAAACAAATGTTAACAAAGAAAGTTTGTAAACAAAGTGAACTAGGCCGCATTTAGCGAAATGCAGCCTAGTTCACTTTGTTTGCTCACAAAGCATTTATTGAAGCTGACCATAACCTCAAATTACCTGACACTACTAAAGTCTATATATGGTTACAACTTGAATTACATAACAGCAAGTTGTAATAAACACCGCACACACACAGTTTTGCACAGCCTTATTCCTATTTTTTTTTTTTAAAGACAACTCCCGCACTAGAGAACAAGCTCTGTGTCGAGGGGGACTTTACAAACATACAATAAACGGACACAAATTACACCCAGACTCAGTACAATTCTTTGTGGGTCACACATAGTTTTGTCCTGTGTGGGAATCGAACCCACAACTCGTGCACAGCAGGCGCATACTGCGACCACTGGACCACCAAGGCAGTCAAAGGTCAATAATTAAAAGAAGGCTTCTAGAATGTTTTGTTAAAATCCTATATTTGTTCTTGTCAACAGTGCAGAAGTGGCCAACCCTACCGACTGGTCCGAGCCCAGCCCCATTATGCGGGCCAGCCCAACCGCCAGCCCAATCCAAGGCAGCCCGGTAACTAGGGCTGCCACTAATTTTTCGAACGTTCGCTTCGGGCAGCTCAAGGCGCCTGTACAGTACTGTACCTGAAACTTATGAGAAGCGGGCGCCTCTGCTGCCGGGAGAGGCACGTCTCCTGCAGCAGCGCTGGGATGCTGCAATATCGGCGGCATAGGCGCTTACCTTGCGCGCTGCTGAGGCCACAGAAAGTTCGGGGGGCTCTATATGAGAGCCCCCATATTGATTGGGACTCATAGAGCTCCTCCATTAAATTAAATAAATGAACTTTTTGATAATCATTGTTTTATTGCTTACTTATTTATAACATAGCAGTTTATCTGTAGTTAAACTGCTTTGGTTTGATAAGTAAAATTTTTAACATATTCTGCTGTAATAAGGATTGCTTTTGTAATAATTTTCATATGAACCTACAATATAAATTAACAAAATAGTAATGATTTATTTTCACTTTACTATCATATTGTATTTATCAACTCATGGCAGTAGGCAATTAGCCTTACAAAGTATGACAAGTTACCCTAAAGAATTTCAGTACCTACAGGTTGTTTCGTTTTTAGGTTGTGAAAATCTAATCAGTCGCTTCACGTATAGAATTCAGATTTATCGTCAAAGGTTATAAATTATAATGAAAATAATGCTTACGTGAAGGCCTGCTGGCACCAACGCCGAACTGCGGTCCAGAAGCTGGTGGGGGGACAACCCAGCAGCCTTGCCAACATGCCACACAGACCAACACCACGAAAGCATATATATC
Source organism: Trisateles emortualis (assembly GCA_947095525.1). Classification (NCBI taxonomy): domain Eukaryota; kingdom Metazoa; phylum Arthropoda; class Insecta; order Lepidoptera; family Erebidae; genus Trisateles; species Trisateles emortualis. The sequence continues at coordinate 2,321,938 of OX352756.1, forward strand.
GTATCGTAAAACAAAGCTGGATCAGCTTGACGTCACCATTTCCAAGCAACATGACAAGAGCTTATGTATACAAACACAAACCAAGCTTTATACCAAGTTTATTGCTTGAAAACTCCAAAATTAGGGGACAATATTAATCAAATTCATCATGTTATCTATAAGTTATAACTTCAAATAAAATGTCAGTTATTAACGTTTGACGTTTTTTTACCCGATAAACTATTGTCATACGATTCAGTGTTGCCTTAAACAAAACAAAAAAAAAACAGTGTAAAAAATATCATAAGTATTAGTTGGGAGAACCAGTTATTAAGTTATTGAAGGCATTTCATGTGGAAGGCGCACGTCTGTTTTCGTTTTCGGTTGCGTTGTGAATTTGAGTGTAACTCGTCCGTTTTGACCCTGGCTTGTTTTACTGGATTCCGATTCTACAACTCTTGACGACACCGGCTGTGTATACTGTGTTTCTCCTGTTTTTCCTGACGACTTCTGCATTTGTTATATGGTGTACTGATCCCGCTTTTTCGAACGACCTGGCTTTTGCAAATAAGTGTCTGATCCTGAGAGATACCTGACGAGATTCTAAGGTAAGTTCTTTTTGATTTACCAGATTATGCTCTGTTCAAAAAACGATATCCGTTTGCCGTATTAAAACGTTTGTAAACTCTTAAAATTTGCTGTATTAATACGTTATAATATATATGTGCCTCGACAGATATTGTGGATTCGTTATAATAGATGATATATTGATGTGAAAAGAGGGAAACACTCATATAATATTAACGAAAGATGATAACTTAAAAAGGAATTATAATGCAGTTAAAATTTTTCGTGTCGTGTACAATCGCTATTAGTTCACTGACGCTACCGTAGTGTTTTGAAGTGGCGCGGCAATCGGTTACTTCATGTTGCACTCGACTGTTTTTCCATATTCACATCAATTATCATTTTGTTATTACGAATTCACAATATCTGTTGTGGCACATTTAACTTGTTAATAGAGCACTTTCCTTCAGTATAAGAAACTTTAATATGTTATATAATTTCGTTTGCTGTATTGGGTACAGTATTATAAACTTTTGAAATATACTTTCACAATTGCTTGATACAAGGCTCGTAAAATAGTATTCATTTTTATCAAAATTTTACGGTACAAATTTTGTTTCGAATTATAAGTGATGATATCCTTTGCAGGAATCGAGTTTGGCATATTTATTATTTGGTTTAAACTGTAAATTAGTACGCATATAAATAATTATAGTTATATTTAGCAAAAATTATATGAATGAAATGATATGAAAAGTTATACAAAACTCCGCCTCTGGTGTTTGTCGAGAGCAGACGTGTGCGAAAATATCGTAAAAATATTACAATTTTAATTAAAACTAAATAAGTTAAACTGATTCTTATATGTGAAGTTTTAAAGTCTCAATTAAATCTAAAACAGTGAGTAGCGCTAAAGACTTTTTGTGCGGTACATCGCGACATCGACGCGCGCGCAACCTCCTCCCTCCTCACCGCGAGTGAAGAGAGCCGCTGTTATTTTCCGTCTCGCTCGCACTCGCGCATCGGTCAAGCAAGCTACACGATGAGTACCCGCGGGTCCAAACTCACGAGCGATAGCGATTCCAGCACCGGTGATACCAGTGGACTTGCATCCAATTTAACACCAATGGGAAATAAAGACTCTTCAACTCCTTATTATGTCAACCTTAGGAAACGAAAAGAACGCAGCGAGGAAAGTGATTTTAAGCAGTCATTAGCCTGCTTTCGAACAGAAATTATGAAATTTATGACAGATTTTGGTAACAAACAAAATGAAAACCTACAATACATACGAGATGAAATATCCGAAATTAAAAAAGAGATTGTTACGATAAAACAAAACTCTGAAAATTGTTCAAAAAGAATGGATGAAATAACCAACGAAATGGAAAACATTAAATTAGATAATACTACAAACAAGGAAAAATTTAAACAACTGGAAAGTGATATAGTGCAGATAAAAAATATGCAGCACATCGATAACTCAACAATGAAATCGCCAAGCACTCATTACGAAGACCTCATGAGCGAACTCAAAGACAGAAGTGAGCGCGAGAAAAATGTTATATTAGTGGGTATCTCGGAAAAATATAATAAAAATTTCAATGCTAGACAAACTTATGATTATGAAGAAGTTACCAATATAATAACATCGCTGAAAAAAGATTGCCCGATGCCTTTAAAAACTGTGAGAGTGGGGAAATATACACAAAACAAAAACCGTCCTATAAAAGTTTATTTCAACAACAGAGAAATTACAACATACTTACTACGAAATAAGACTAAACTACCTGAAAATTTACGAATCTACTCTGATCAGACACCGTCACAAAAGAAATTCTTACAATCTGTAAAGGAAGAGCTTAATAAACGGCTAGAAAATGGCGAAAAAGACCTCGGCATCAAATATATAAAAGGCATACCTACTATTGTTGTAGTGAAGAATAGCAACCAAAAAAACTAATACACATCACAAGACAGAAAGAAATTCTTACAAACACACCTAAAAGAATTAATCATCATGTAATTAAAAACTACGAAGATATTCCTCTGCAACCATCATCGCTAAGATTCTTTTACGCTAATGTACGTAGTATTCGCAAAGCCGGCAAATTTGACGAGATAAAGTGCATAATAAAGACAATACCAAAGACTACCCATATAATAATATTTACTGAAACATGGATCACATCAGAAGATGACGCCAAGTTATACCAACTACCAAACTACACACATATTTATAACTACAGGAAAAACTGCAAAGGTGGGGGCGTTTCTATTTATGTACAGAACAGTATTAAGTTTGATATAACAGAAGATCTATGCGAAGGCGGAAATCATTACCTATGGATACTCATTGACAAGTTATCTCTAAACATCGGCGCGGTATATAAACCGGGTGATACAAATTTAAACGATTTCCTAGAGACATACTCCACACAACTAGAACGACGGCGACGAAGCATCATATTTGGCGATTTTAATATCAACCTACTTAACTCGGATAATCATGTTGGAAAATATTTATACAAAATAAAGGAGACCGGTTGCGAAGTACTAAACAAAATAAACAAACAATACAGCACTCGTGACACCTGTACTACACACACTATACTAGATCATGTTTGTTCGAACATAAACAACCACTCTTTTAGTATGTCGATCGTCGAATCAGCCCTATCTGATCACAAGCAGATTTATCTGGAAATAGGAAGTCTTGCACCAAGAATAAACAAAAGAATAAATTATAAAACAATAGATTACGACAGTCTTTATAAGAACACAGCGGCTACAAGCTACAGAAACGACAGTGATGATTTCGACAGCTTACAGTGCTTTATTTCAGAACAGATACGTAATAATCAAATAGAAAAAAAAAAGATCCTAAACCCACCCCTTAAAGATTGGATAAACAAAGATATTATGGACGCAATCAACTCTCGGAACAATTTGTGGCAGCTCTCTAAAACTAACCCAGAAGATAAAAATCTAAAAAATAACCTAAACAAAGAACAAATCAAAGTAAAAAGCATGATTAGAACAAGAAAGAAAAATTATTACTATACTTTGTTTGAAAACTGTGGTAACAACCCAAAAAAAATGTGGGAGCTTATCAACGAACTAGCTCTAAATAAAACGAAAGACAGCAGTGCTCCCCCTAAATTAATATGCGGCTCGGATTACATCACAGAAGGTAATGCAATATGCGACTTATTTAACTCATTTTTCGCATCAGTAGGCGCGGACTTAGCAAACAACATACCTAACAAGTACCACACACAAAACAATAACATACTAATGTACGAGCCCAACTATACACATGAAATAACTCTAAACGAATTCTCGCCGTGTAGTACTCGCGAAATATCCAAAATTATAGACAACTTAAGTAATAATACGAGTACGGGTCTAGACGGAATTAGCACAAAAGCAATCAAATGCCTAAAAAGTTTAATTATCGAAAAGTTAACGAGTTGTATAAACACATGCTTGAATAACGGTATTTTTCCCAACGCACTTAAGATCGCCAAAGTCAGCCCTATACACAAAGCCGGAAGCAAATCAGACCCGAGTAACTATCGGCCTGTGTCAGTGTTACCTATCATGTCGAAAATTTTAGAACGGGTATTATACAACCGCCTAAACGACTATTTAGTTGAGAAAAAATTCTTGATAAAAGAACAGTACGGATTTCGTCCTAAGTCAAGTACACTCTCAGCTACAGTAGATTTAGTGACAAAAATCAAAACTAATATCGATAAAAAACAACTTGCATTAGGTATATTTATTGATCTTAAAAAATGCTTTGACACAGTAAGTCACTCAAAATTATTAGCTAAATTATACAATATAGGTATAACTGGCACGGCCCATCTTATGCTCAAATCATTTTTGCAAGATAGGGTTCAAATAGTGAAAATACAAAACTATACTAGCTCGGCCCGTAACTTGTCATACGGCTGCCCTCAAGGTTCAATTCTTAGTCCTCTACTATTTCTTATTTATGTCAACAACATCAATAGAATAGGACTGACCGGTCACTTGACTTTATATGCCGACGATACATGTCTGTTTTACTTCGACAAATCAATTAACGACATCATATCCGATGCCCAAAGAGATCTAAATTCACTTAATGAATGGTTTAAGTTTAATTTATTAACAATAAATGCCTCAAAGACATCTCTCATGATTTTTAGCGCAAAAAATAAAAAAAATACCCTCATTTACTCCTTTGACTATAAATGGCGAAGTCATAAAACGCTCGAGCTGCGAAAAATATCTAGGCTTATGGATTGACGACAAATTGACATGGAAATCACACATAAATAATATACAAACGAAACTCACGTCATTACTGGGTGCACTACACAAAACAGCTAATTGTATTCCATATAAGGTACGTACTACGAGGGGTGATCAAAAAGTAATGATAATAGGTATGAAAAACTACGGTTCAGGTTAAAATATTATTTTATTTTTCAACATAGTCTCCTAACAAGTCAATACATTTAGTCCATCTCTTTTCTAAACCTGAAATACCCTTAGAAAAAAAATCCTTGTCTTGACTCTCCCAAAATGCCTCTACGGCAACCATCACTTCACTGTTGTCGTGAAATTTCGTTCCTCTGAGATGTTCCTTGAGCCGAGGAAATAAATAGAAGTCGCTGGGGGCCAGGTCCGGAGAATACGGGGGGTGTTCAAGCAGTTCGAAGCCAACTTCTTGAATTGCAGCCATCGCAACTTCAGCCTTGTGTGCCGGCGCGTTGTCTTGATGAAAGAGAACTTTCGCTCGCAGTTTGCCTCGTCTTTTCTCCTTGATAGCTTCCCGTAATCTTCTTATTTGGGCCGCGTAGTAAGACCCTGTTATAGTGGCCCCCTTTTCCAGGTATTCAACCATAATTATTCCCTCGGCATCCCAGAAAACGGACGCCATAACCTTACCCGCAGAGCTTGCAACTTTGAATTTCTTCGGTGTTGGTGAGGATGGCCTCTTCCATGTCATGGACTGTTGTTTCGTCTCAGGATCAAAGTGGTGAATCCACGTTTCATCCATAGTCACAAAACGGGTCAAAAAATTTTCTTTATCAGCTTGGAATTTGTCAAGATTGACCCTTGAAATGTCCAATCGCTTCTTCTTTTGCTCGTCGGTTAACATTCTCGATACCCAACGCGCGGAGACCTTTTTCATGTTCATTTCAGTAGTCAAGATCGATTGAATGCTGCCATATGAAATCCCTGTGATCTCAGCTAAATGTCGGATGGTCACTCTTCGATCAGCTAACACGAGATCTTGGACTTTTTGAACATTTTCTTCGGAACAAGACGTCGATGGGCGCCCTTCGCGATGTTCATCTTCTGTGGATGTTCTACCCATCCTAAACTCCTTACACCAGCGTGCAACTGTAGAATATGGAGGAGCATTGTCCCCCAGTGTCTCCGATAAGTCGGCATGAATGTCTTTGGTAGACATTTTTTTCAAGCAGAGGTACTTGATGACGCTTCTCACTTCGTGTTTCTCCATTTTCGTGTTATCTCTCCGGCTACTCGTACTCGAATGAGTGTAACTCCGTGAAATACCGTCCTATTTATATGATTTTTGGTCTGGCAAGTCGTGATGAACTAAGGAACTGATAACAATTTTTTTTATAATTTTGCTGTTTATAAAAATACCCGTTTATCATTACTTATTGATCACCCCTCGTATTATCTATAACTCGCTAATCAAATCACACTTAGAATACATGATTGAAATATGGGGATCGGCCGCAGCCACTCATTTAAAACCACTACAAACTACTCAAAATAAAATTATAAAAGTATTAAATCACTACCACTACCGGACGCCGACTAAATTACTTTATGAGAAAACGAAGCTAATGAATCTCACACAACTTTACACATACTGTACATGCATGTTAGTTAGGAAAATAAGCAGTAACATGATACAAACAAACATTCAACTTAACAAAAAGGAAACTACACACAACCTTAGAAACAAAAACAAAATCGAACTAACTACACCACGCACTAACTACGGTAAAAAGTCCATATTATTTGAGGGAGCACAACTGTACAATAAACTACCGAATAACATTAAGGAATGTGATAATATGAATGTATTCAAAACTAAATTAAAATCATATATTTGCACACTGTAGATCAAGAAAATTATAATAGATAGATAGAATATTCTTTATTGAACACCGAATAAATTATAATAATAGAAATGATGCTGAGTATAGGTATCTATTGATTAGGTGAACATAACATACTAATATATACTTATATTTTTTTATATACTTACCTATAATTATATATTACTCCTACTCCGTGCAAATATATGTATATTATATAATGTATTTTACTATATTTTTATATATTAAGGTCGTAATAATTGTAATAGTTTATTTTTGATAATTTTAAATAAATAATGCACATGTAACTAGAGGTGAAATTAATAATAATAATGAATTGTAATTATACTAATCTTATTTTAAGTAAACTGTAAAGTTTTTATAAGAAAAATAAATTCTTTAAACCGAAACCGATATTTGGCATAAGTACTATTATATATATTATATATTAATGCTGAAAAAATATAACTTTTCATACCATTTCATTCATATTATTTTTGCGTTACATAATTTGGCATAAGTATGTACTTATGCCAAATTATGTAACGCAGAAATAGTTATTAGGGTAAAAATTGCCATACACACATGTGTATGCCAATTTATAAACCCTGAATTTTTTTTTTGTTATTTTGTCTGCATTAATATAAGACAGCAATGGTTTCTTTTAAAATAAAAGCATTATGCTAGTAACTTGATATTTAAAAATATTGACAATTTCGTTTTGATATTGATTTGATATTGACAATTGATTTTCGGTGAGGAGGAGGCCGAAGCATACAGGCAAGAGACACGTTGTCGTCCTACTGCCAGTACGTCCTCGGAGGCGACTCATGAGGAAGAGGACGAAGCATACAGGCAAGAGACACGTTGTCGTCCTACTGCCAGTACGTCCTCGGAGGCGACTCATGAGGAAGAGGACGAAGCATACAGGCAAGAGACACGTTGTCGTCCTACTGCCAGTACGTCCTCGGAGGCGACTCATGAGGAAGAGGACGAAGCGTACGGTCAACAAAAAAAACAATATAACATTAACATTATTATAATGTATTAAATTTTAGAGAAGGTGAATATTTCTTGACCCTATAGTTGTATGATGGATCTAATTTATCTGAATAAATAAATTTGAATTTGAAAAAAAAATAATTTGAATAGTTCGAATAAACTAAGTAAAAAAAATTACAATGAATGCATCTCAGTGATTTCATAGTGTATATAATAATTATTCAATGCACAAACTCGACAGGTCCGGTGACTCTGCTGAGTCTAGTGACTCTGCTGAGAGCTCTGAGACTGATGAGGAGATGGAACTTCCTCGTGGAGATTGGGTGGAAGAGCCCATTACTTCTGCGGAGCTTCCGTTTACAGGAAGACCAGGTCTCGTGTTGACAAACGACCCATCTATGACGCCACTGGAGTATTTTAAAATACTGTTTAATATAACATTTTTGACCACCTTGGCAAACATGACGAATGAGCATGCCCGAGAAATATTAAATAAGGGCTATAAACCTCAAAGTCGTTTGTCAAGGTGGCATGACACAACTCCAGACGAAATGCTGACATTTTTGGGCGTTCTCTTTTATATGGGGACTGTAAGGCTAAGCCGTATTAACAGTTATTGGGCTAAGTCCCATTTAGTAAAATTTAATTTAGGACAGTACATGAGCAGGAATAGGTTTTTGCTAATTATGCGCATGCTATATTTCAAAGCAGGAAGTGTCAGAAATAGTATTTATGACAAAGTCGATTACTTGATTCATTATTTTAATAATATTATGAAAACATCTGTATACCCCGAAAAGCAATTATCGATTGACGAGTCCATGGTATTATTTAGAGGACGACTATTGATACGCCAGTACATCAAAAATAAGAGACACAAGTTTGGTATAAAATTATACGTATTAGCTGACCCTAATGGACTCGTCCATAGGATTCACATGTATAAAGGGTCAGCTGATAGTGAAGTTGGTGGTACTGGCCATGTCAAAAAAGTCGTCCTCAAATTAATGGAGGGCTATTTTAATGCTGGTCACTCGCTTTTCATGGATAACTACTATAACAGTGTAGAACTGTGTGAAACTTTGCTCCAAAATAAAAGATATTGTACGGGCACTCTTCAGCCCAAAAGGAAAGGCAATCCTGTAGCGGTGACCAGCAAAAAATTGACCAGGGGTAGTAGAATATACAGGAAAAATGGGCAGGGTGTATGTGTTATGAAGTGGAAAGATAAAAGGCATGTCCTAACCATTTCCACAGAGCATACACCTGACTCTTTTCAAACTGTAAATAGGCGTGGTCGTGTCGCTCTAAAGCCTAATATTATTGTAAAATACAATAAATATATGAAAGGCGTTGATCGGCACGACCAAATGCTCTCGTACTACCCCTGCGAGCATAAATGCGTTCGGTGGTACAAAAAAAATAGGCATTCACATCTTTCAAATGATGTTGTTGAATGCCTATTTAATGTTTAAATCGGGAACCGGCAAAACTTTATCCCTAGAAACATTTAGGAATAAAGTTTTGTCAGGTCTTTTGCAACCAGCATCTAGAACACTGCCTCCTCCTCCGCAAACACACATGCCAAAGGAGCTACCGAGGAACGCAGACGGAGTTCTCAAACGGAGGAAGTGTTCTAGATGCTGGAACATAAATAAAAAGGAAAGACTGCGGAATGTACTGTCCCGACTGTGGCATAGGGCTATGCCTTGCGTGTTACGGTTCCTACCATGTTGAAAACAATTTGCTTTAATAAATGATTATATATTTATAAGTTAGGATTAAGTAAATTATTTAAGTAAGTTATTATTATTTAATAAAAAAAGATTGATGATAATATCTGGTTTTATTTAAAATCTAACAAACTTTTCCCTAAAAATAGGGAAATATTTAAGGTGCTTGCAATTTCAGTTTCTTCGTTCACTCTTTAGGTTGGTGTAACTAAAGCCATCTTACAATTTTGTAAGTAACTACAAGTTTTTTAAACTCAAAGATAATAACGTCATTGGTAAAATCCATAGATATTAAATAAATACCTACTAAAGGATATAATACGAAATAGCATGCTATGAGTGGTAGTGTGCAATTGCACAAATACAAAGGATTACAAGATAACAGTGGCACTGTTATCTTTTTATTTTTTAGAAAAATGTATTTAGAAAACGTGACCTTCAATGAGTCAGACCTCTCCGGCGCGGATGATTTGCGGTAATCTCAACAAACAATATAACATTAACATTATTATAATGTATTAAATTTTAGAGAAGGTGAATCTTTCTTGACCCTTTAGTTGTATGATGGATCTATGTTATCTGAATAAATAAATTTGAATTTGAAAAAAAATAATTTAAATAGTTCCCGTCGTCAATATTATTTATTTACACGTTTGGATTGAATTTGTTAAACCCTATCAAGAATAAACTAACTAAAAAAAATTACAATGATTGCATCTCAGTGATTTCATAGTGTATATAATAATTACTCAATGCACAAACTCTACAGGTCCAGTGACTCTGCTGAGTCTAGTGACTCTGCTGAGAGCTCTGAGACTGATGAGGAGATGGAACTTCCTCATGGAGATTGGGTGGAAGGGCCCATTACTCCTGCGGAGCTTCCGTTTACAGGAAGACCAGGTCTCCTGTTTACAAACGACGCGTCTATGACACCATTGGAGTATTTTAAAATACTGTTTAACATAACATTTTTGACCACCTTGGCAAACATGACGAATGAGCATGCCCGAGACAAATTAAATAAGGGCTATAAACCTCAAAGTCGTTTGTCAAGGTGGCATGACACAACTCCAGACGAAATCCTGACATTTTTGGGCGTTCTCTTTTATATGCGGACTGTAAGGCTAAGCCGTATTAACAGTTATTGGGCTAAGTCCCATTTAGTAAAATTTAATTTAGGACAGTACATGAGCAGGAATAGGTTTTTGCTAATTATGCGCATGCTATATTTCAAAGCAGGAAGTGTTAGAAATAGTATTTATGACAAAGTCGATTACTTGATTCATTATTTTAATAATATTATGAAAACATCTGTGTACCCCGAAAAGCAATTATCGATTGACGAGTCCATGGTATTATTTAGAGGACGACTATTGATACGCCAGTACATCAAAAATAAGAGACACAAGTTTGGTATAAAATTATACGTATTAGCTGACCCTAATGGACTCGTCCATAGGATTCACATGTATAAAGGGTCAGCTGATAGTGAAGTTGGTGGTACTGGCCATGTCAAAAAAGTCGTCCTCAAATTAATGGAGGGCTATTTTAATGCTGGTCACTCGCTTTTCATGGATAACTACTATAACAGTGTAGAACTGTGTGAAACTTTGCTCCAAAATAAAAGATATTGTACGGGCACTCTTCAGCCCAAAAGGAAAGGCAATCCTGTAGCGGTGACCAGCAAAAAATTGACCAGGGGTAGTAGAATATACAGGAAAAATGGGCAGGGTGTATGTGTTATGAAGTGGAAAGATAAAAGGCATGTCCTAACCATTTCCACAGAGCATACACCTGACTCTTTTCAAACTGTAAATAGGCGTGGTCGTGTCGCTCTAAAGCCTAATATTATTGTAAAATACAATAAATATATGAAAGGCGTTGATCGGCACGACCAAATGCTCTCGTACTACCCCTGCGAGCATAAATGCGTTCGGTGGTACAAAAAAAATAGGCATTCACATCTTTCAAATGATGTTGTTGAATGCCTATTTAATGTTTAAATCGGGAACCGGCAAAACTTTATCCCTAGAAACATTTAGGAATAAAGTTTTGTCAGGTCTTTTGCAACCAGCATCTAGAACACTGCCTCCTCCTCCGCAAACACACATGCCAAAGGAGCTACCGAGGAACGCAGACGGAGTTCTCAAACGGAGGAAGTGTTCTAGATGCTGGAACATAAATAAAAAGGAAAGACTGCGGAATGTACTGTCCCGACTGTGGCATAGGGCTATGCCTTGCGTGTTACGGTTCCTACCATGTTGAAAACAATTTGCTTTAATAAATGATTATATATTTATAAGTTAGGATTAAGTAAATTATTTAAGTAAGTTATTATTATTTAATAAAAAAAGATTGATGATAATATCTGGTTTTATTTAAAATCTAACAAACTTTTCCCTAAAAATAGGGAAATATTTAAGGTGCTTGCAATTTCAGTTTCTTCGTTCACTCTTTAGGTTGGTGTAACTAAAGCCATCTTACAATTTTGTAAGTAACTACAAGTTTTTTAAACTCAAAGATAATAACGTCATTGGTAAAATCCATAGATATTAAATAAATACCTACTAAAGGATATAATACGAAATAGCATGCTATGAGTGGTAGTGTGCCATTGCACAAATACAAAGGATTACAAGATAACAGTGGCACTGTTATCTTTTTATTTTTTAGAAAAATGTATTTAGAAAACGTGACCTTCAATGAGTCAGACCTCTCCGGCGCGGATGATTTGCGGTAATCTCAACAAACAATATAACATTAACATTATTATAATGTATTAAATTTTAGAGAAGGTGAATCTTTCTTGACCCTTTAGTTGTATGATGGATCTATGTTATCTGAATAAATAAATTTGAATTTGAAAAAAAATAATTTAAATAGTTCCCGTCGTCAATATTATTTATTTACACGTTTGGATTGAATTTGTTAAACCCTATCAAGAATAAACTAACTAAAAAAAATTACAATGATTGCATCTCAGTGATTTCATAGTGTATATAATAATTACTCAATGCACAAACTCTACAGGTCCAGTGACTCTGCTGAGTCTAGTGACTCTGCTGAGAGCTCTGAGACTGATGAGGAGATGGAACTTCCTCATGGAGATTGGGTGGAAGGGCCCATTACTCCTGCGGAGCTTCCGTTTACAGGAAGACCAGGTCTCCTGTTTACAAACGACGCGTCTATGACACCATTGGAGTATTTTAAAATACTGTTTAACATAACATTTTTGACCACCTTGGCAAACATGACGAATGAGCATGCCCGAGACAAATTAAATAAGGGCTATAAACCTCAAAGTCGTTTGTCAAGGTGGCATGACACAACTCCAGACGAAATCCTGACATTTTTGGGCGTTCTCTTTTATATGCGGACTGTAAGGCTAAGCCGTATTAACAGTTATTGGGCTAAGTCCCATTTAGTAAAATTTAATTTAGGACAGTACATGAGCAGGAATAGGTTTTTGCTAATTATGCGCATGCTATATTTCAAAGCAGGAAGTGTTAGAAATAGTATTTATGACAAAGTCGATTACTTGATTCATTATTTTAATAATATTATGAAAACATCTGTGTACCCCGAAAAGCAATTATCGATTGACGAGTCCATGGTATTATTTAGAGGACGACTATTGATACGCCAGTACATCAAAAATAAGAGACACAAGTTTGGTATAAAATTATACGTATTAGCTGACCCTAATGGACTCGTCCATAGGATTCACATGTATAAAGGGTCAGCTGATAGTGAAGTTGGTGGTACTGGCCATGTCAAAAAAGTCGTCCTCAAATTAATGGAGGGCTATTTTAATGCTGGTCACTCGCTTTTCATGGATAACTACTATAACAGTGTAGAACTGTGTGAAACTTTGCTCCAAAATAAAAGATATTGTACGGGCACTCTTCAGCCCAAAAGGAAAGGCAATCCTGTAGCGGTGACCAGCAAAAAATTGACCAGGGGTAGTAGAATATACAGGAAAAATGGGCAGGGTGTATGTGTTATGAAGTGGAAAGATAAAAGGCATGTCCTAACCATTTCCACAGAGCATACACCTGACTCTTTTCAAACTGTAAATAGGCGTGGTCGTGTCGCTCTAAAGCCTAATATTATTGTAAAATACAATAAATATATGAAAGGCGTTGATCGGCACGACCAAATGCTCTCGTACTACCCCTGCGAGCATAAATGCGTTCGGTGGTACAAAAAAAATAGGCATTCACATCTTTCAAATGATGTTGTTGAATGCCAATTTTATGTTTAAATCGGGAACCGGCAAAACTTTATCCCTAGAAACATTTAGGAATAAAGTTTTGTCGGGTCTTTTGCAACCAGCACACTGTGGTTTATTGGCACGACAAAAATCAGGTGAGGTGATACCGTCATTTTTCAAAAGTAATGTTTTGTATACTACCCACTAGATCCATACTTAATGTAAATATAAATTAAATGTATTTAGCTAATGACTTTCATTCCCATTTCGTCATCTAAACTGTGTACATCGGTAGCAATCTCCGAACGTTATCAGTGACACACGCAATTGTTACGTGTTTTTGTTTATTAATTCCCGAATTCCTGTTACATAAAACACTTCCCAAGTAGCACACGAGGCTGCTTATCAGCGGGATAACAGATTCCCATCATGCTTAAAGCTGAATAAAAAAGCTGCATAAGGGATGTTTAAGGCCTTATACAGCTCTTTTAACTCTTAAATGGGCACAAATTATTCAGCCTTAAGTTCACGTAGCTGCTTAGGAGCTGTATAGCAGCAATTTAACAGTGTTACAAAGGGTAATGACAGTACTATGCGCTGAATATAGACTGACTAAGAGATCACAAGTTACTCTTTATTCAGTAAATATGTCACATCTACGCTCTTAATAGATTTTTAAACCGGGAAAGGCTGCTTGCGGCCAGTGTAAAGTGAACATATTTGATGTAGCAATTTAAACATAGAATTTAAGCTATAACCCTAACTAGCTGCCAATTGAGCACCTGTTTCGTGGAGTGAATTATACGTGGACATATTACCTGGTAAGTACATTGTTTTACATATTAATAAAAGAAAAATAATTGGGAATGTAATTTCACTGACATTATACATATGTCAGTGAAACTTGGCGCACTAAAATTTTCTTAGACAATATATATATATTGTCTAAGAAAATTTTAGTGCGCCACGAAAATATTCTGTTTTTAAATAGTTTTGTGATATAAATAAGCCGTGATGAAAACTTAAATAAACAATTTTTAGTGCTATGAGAAGAATTATAAGATAAAAAGTTATTATTATGTTATCAGGAAGTAACAACTAATGCAATACATTCCTAATTCATACACAAAACATCATAAAAGTTGAAAAATGAATCAGTATATTTATAGGTTATACAATACAATATTTAACAGTGACGTGAATAGTTAAAACTCTTATATGCTGCAAAAGGCTGTCTAATAGTTCACTAGTGTACTGTTAATCAGCAAAAAACTGAATAAAATTACACATGTGAACTGTATGCAGCTATAAGCTGTTTTTGTTTGTTTTGTTTTTACTTTTAATGGTCCACAAGCTCTACCGTTAGCCATAATGTGAACAATTAAACAGTTGTTATACAGACTCTTTAGGAATCCGTAGTATTATATCTAAAACCACCGCATGGATAACTTCTAGTTCAAAATTGTCAACGTGATATTATTTAACACACCGTTTTACGCGCGCGCGAACCTTTCAAATAGGGTTTTCTACCCAAGATAATAATATATAAATAGATATATTATTATTTTATTGTAAAAAAATTGTACAGCAACATACTCAGAAAACTGTTAAGTAAGTACTCAAAACGTGATGTCACGCTTAATTTTCGTTTAGTAAAATGATAACTGTCCTTGCGTTTGATTGTAATTGAATTTAGAACTTTAACGCTAATTTCTGACTTTTGTATTGTTTTTATGAAATTGGTCCTTAGAGACATTTGATGATTGATCCGCATAATGTATCGGATCGACTGATAAACTTAACCACTGCGCAGTCCGCGCGCGCGCGGCTCTAGTTCATAAAACTGTGCTGTCACCTAGCCTATTGTGCCTTGCGGCCATCTCTTTCTGTCGTTCGCGCGCTAGATGCGCCTGTTTTATAGTCCTGCTCAGTCGGCTCTCGGTACGCACGGTTGCCAGTCGCTCGTCGTCGTTGCCCGCATGGTCGGAAGGAACGTTGCGTTCTCTTTTAATGTAGGTACCTATTACGTAGTTCTGTTTTCATATCTCAATTCGCAATAACGTTTACGATTGACATAAACAAGCAGGTACCTACAAACTGTAAAAAACTTATGCAAACAATACTACCTACCTACCCAGATGATACCATTGTACAAGTTATGTATTTATTACTTATTAAGTGATTGTTTTATTTCTTTATTACAGAATAATGCCTTTTAAGATCGTTAGTACTTCAGAACCGGATGGTGATCGATTGAGCATTGTACCCTCGCTTTGGGAGTTTAATGGAATATTAAGTTGGCCTCCAAAGAATAAAAACATTTTGAAGCTTATCAAGGAAGAACGTTCGAAGCCGAGTCCTAATTGGAATAAAATGAATTGTGATCTAAAAAGGCAAAATTTGTTTTCGTACGCACAGGCAGAAATTGAATTACAAAATATGGAGCGATATAGCGACACCGATGTCAATGAGCCGCAGTGCCAAGAAACCGCTAATCCAACTCCACATAATAGTCAAACTCAAATAATGGATCAAATAGTTACAATGGATTTCGACGCTTATGCAGATACTTTGGTAAGTGACTATATGTATACATATATATATATATATATATGTGTGTGTGTATATACATATATATATATATATATATATATATATATATATATATATATATATAATATATACGTGTAGTACGGTATATTTCATTTATATGTTTTTTTTTTCTAGACGAACACCAACTCCATACCCAGAAACATAACAAATACGTCCATCAATAATACGCCTGATACTGGAGAAGTAATTTTACAAGTTTGTGAAGACCAGAATATGCTTTCGAATAAAATTGATACGATGGTTAATATGATTCATAATCAAAATAAAATTATAGAAAATATGGTGAACAAAATCTGCATAATGTCTGTTCAATTAGAAGACATATCAGAAAAACTGAACCAATCAAAATCAATTAACGAACAACCTGTACAAGTGACTTTATTGAAAGACGTCCGTCATGATGAAGCTGAGAGCTTTTGCTTTAATATAATTGAAGACCAACGTCAGTTGGATGCGTTTGAAGTCAAATTAGCAGATAAATCCGAATACAAGAAACTTAAGAAACATATGTCATTTTTATGCTCGCCTTCCACTGGAGATGGTAAAACATTTGCTTATCGATTACTTGACACCTTGCTTTCTCGGGAATTTATCTGTTTGTGTTCGTGGTCTGGTGGAAGCCGAGGAGAAAAATCAAAAATTGCTTTGAAAAACTACAAATTGTTAAGGAAGTTTTTTTTTGACATGGTTCATTCGTGGGACGCAGCATTTACAGTAGAAGCTACGGAAATATTTTTCAAGACTGCTTTAAAAAATTCAGGAAAGAGAAAACTGATGAGAAACCTAAGAGCGTCAGTGACGAAACGTCGAAAAAATAAATATCCTGCAAAAAAAAATAATGACTCTACTACAAAACAAGGCGAAAATAATATACAACGAGAACAAAACACGGTACAGATGGAGGACAAAAAAGAAGATAGAAATGGAGTCATAGAGAATATTATAAGTAGTAAGAGTTCAACAGAAAATTATCAGAATGATGTGGGCTCATTGTGCTAATTTTGGTAGTTTTGTAGACGAATAAATCAAGAAGACTAGCAATCTCTTGCCGCCTTCGTTTATCTCCATATTACGTTAGATGGCGCTAAATAAAATCGTTACTAAATGAAAATTTTAAAAATTACTTATGACGTAACCGTTATTAAACCAGTTGTCACCGGGCTTTGGAAGAGTGAACGTATTTTTTTAAAATAAAAGTGTAACTATTGGTATAAGGACCGTTGACTTTCACATTAAGGTAAATTTTACTTATTTTTATTCTAGAAAGTGTAATTTTTTGTTTAGTCCCAGTTTTTAACTTAAAATGTGTGTCTTATTTTTTTCAAATTTAAAACTATAACCGTTATCTTTTGTATAGTCTTTTTAATAAAGATTCTAAATAAAAGTTAGGTATAAATACTTAGTTTAAAATAGTGATTATTAGTTTAGTATAGTTTTTGACTAACTTTATTCGCATGTTTACGATTTCGATTATTACAAAAGTGGGACTTTTAGCTTTGTCGCAGTTTTCTATTTATTATGGTGGTAATTATTAGGTGGTTATGTGGAGGATGTTTGTTTCTAGAATATAATTAAATATTTTTTCTGTTGTGATAGCGTTTAAATTCTAAATTCTTTATTGTATACAAAAATATTACAGAGAAAGTTATAAACACAAAATAAAATGTACAAAAGCGAGCTTAATTCATAACTGAGTTTCTTAGTTTTTTACTTTTTTGTTTTAGATAATGTCTTATATAAGAAATCCACGCATAAAACGTATCGTATCTGCAATTCAAACTATCGAAGCTTCACCACAGAACGAATATCTACATAATGTTGGAAACCAAAATTTGCATAGCCGTGAAACATCCCCATCTTTATTAGAATCTGATAAAGAATTGTTGGGTGTTAATATCGAACAACACCCAGAAAATGAAAGTATGCCGGTGATATCTATGTGTGATACTAGTTTGTCTGCGACGGCGGCAGAAAATTGTCTACCTAGTTGTAGTAGACCCAGATCCGATTCATCAAGCTCTAGTACTTCAACGTCATCTAGCACATCCTCATCATCTAGTTCATCCTCCAGTACATCCTCAGGTAGGTAACTGAAAATGTAGCTAATTTATTCTTGTCGTTTGCTTGTGTTGTAAATGTATTTACTTTCTTTTTTTTTGTTTAGGCAAGGATTTTTCCCCTGATGATGCGGATCAAGATCCTGACTATGTCGAACAAGTTGCACCTAGACGACGTATTACAACATCTTCATCTAGTTCTTCTCTTCAACATGATAATGGTATTCAGCAGTTACACGTAGAAGAATTAATTCCCGAGCCAGTGCCAGAAGTGGATTCAATTCAGCAGGCAAGTGTAAATATTCCTTGCATACGTAAACGTAAAAGAAATATTACAAAAACTAAAGAAGCTAAAATACTTCGTAACAGTGGACAACAATACACTTCATTGTCAAAGGTAAAAAAGATGATTCCAAAGAGGGAGATACGAACTCCGTGTGGGGAAAAATGTAGATTAAAGTGTAGTGAGAAAATCACGGAACAGGAGAGAATGATTTTATTTGAAGAGTATTGGAAACTTGGTGATTTGGCGAGACAGAGGGATTTTTTAGCATCCTGTATTTCAGAGATCACTCCTAGATATCAGTATAAAGTACACAATAGCAATAGAGGGCCTAAACACTACTTTTGTATTGAAGTCAATAATGTTAAAATTCGTGTGTGTAAGCTATTTTTTAAAAACACTTTAGAACAATAGACCAATAGCAACTGTCATTAGCAAAAAGAATAAATACGGTATTGTTGAACCAGAAAAAAGAGGAAAACATGCTAAACATAATCAAATTGATCCCAATATTATACAAGGCATAAAAGTACATATTGATAGTATACCTAGAATAGAATCTCATTACTTGAGGCAACAAACGACACGGCAGTACATAGAGGGTGGAAAAAACCTGACAGACCTGTATAAAGACTACGAAAGACAATGCATTAATAATGGTGAAGTAGCTGCTAAAATTCACATTTATCTGAAAAAATTTAATGAAGATTACAACATTAGTTTCTTTAAGCCGAAAAAGGATCAATGTGAGTTATGCACATCCTATAAAAATGACGTAAATCATGACGAAGAGTTAGCAGCACAGTATGAAGAACATCTGATGGAGAAAGAACTGAGCCGCATTGAAAAGGCAAATGATAAAGCTTCGGTTAATACTAATCACATTGTTGCGTGCTATGATTTACAAGCTGTGCTTCCTCTTCCTAAGGGTGACGTGTCCACTTTATACTATAAGTGTAAATTAAATGTTTATAACTTCACCATAAGTGAATTAGCCAACGATTATTGCGATTGTTTCGTATGGAGTGAAGTGGATGCGTTGAGAGGTGCTAACGAAATCGCAACATGCGTTTTCAAATATTTAACTACACGAGTACTATCTGAAGTTAATAATGAATTACAAGTCACATTTTACTCAGACAATTGTTGCGGCCAACAAAAAAAACAATTTATGTTTGCAATGTATATGTATACCGTATCTGTTTATAGCATTAAGTCTATAACGCACAAGTTTTTGATAAGTGGGCATACGCAGAACGAAAATGATTCTGTACATTATTCAGTCATCGAAAAAGCGGTAAAAAAACGGTTACTTTCAGGACCTATGTACGTACCTGAAGACTACATAAATGTCATACAAACTGCGCGAAAAAAAGGCAAACCTTATAAAGTCAATCCAATGTGTTACTCTGACTTTGTAGATTTTAAAAGTTTGTCAGAAGAATGTGGTGGACGCTTCTCTACAAATACTCGAGCAGAAACTGTTAAATTAAGCGATATAAAAGTCATTAAGTTTGAAAAGGACACACAAGGTACAGACAACGTCCGTATCTTTTATAAGACTTCATTTGCGCAGAACGAATTCGATATAATTGCCTACTATAGTAGTCGTCCATCTCGTTTACGCAGAAATACTACGCCAAAAGACATCGAGTTAAAATCTTTGTATCAGTCTAGACTAAAGTTATCTGAAAGGAAAAATAGCGACTTAAAAAGTTTAATCCAAAATAACATAATACCACAATACTACGCGATCTCATATTATAATAGTATTTTAGAATAGTATTGAAATTTTTATACTATAAAATTAAAGATAAGTATAATTTTTAAGTTCAAAGGACTGATTGTTATAGTTGATTGATTAGATTTATGTTTTGAGAATAATATTTTACTTTTGGTTACATAGTTTTAGATTCATTCTTAGTATTATTAAGTAAAGAAAGAAATATTCAAAGATTTAGATGACTGTTTAGTTTCATATTGTTTTATATTATTTTTATTTGAAATTTGATTATTATTTTGAATTTATATTGTATAAGTGTGTAATACGAAGTCGTTTTCAGTTAATTATTATTCAAAATAAGTAAATACTGTGATTGTGAAAGCTTCGAAGTTCCTGATAATTATTATAAAGTAGAAAAAGAGTTATTTGCATAATTGTACTTCATACGTTTGTTTATTAAATAGTGATTTTAACTACCTATTACCTTTTATTTAATCCATGTCCTTAAATATATTTCACATTAATATTATTCTGTCATTTAAAATAGCTAGAATTTTATTTATATAGTAACATTCAATTCATACTAACACAACATAATATCAAAATAAATTTAAAAAAAATTATTGCTAAAGTGTTACTATAAAAATTAAAATCGTTATAAATCAGTAATTATTTAAATTATCTAGTTATGTGCCTTCTAAACTTGAACATGAAACAATCATTAATATATAAACTTAAGCATAGCTCATAAAAGTTCATAAATTTTTAATTATGAGGAATTTAATAAGGCAAAAATCTTAAATTGCTTCTCCTGTAAAATTTAGTTATTTTGTTTAGTAACGGTTTCGATATTATGGTGCGTTATGTTATTGCGGGTGACTCTTAATATGATTAAAGGCTAATATGATTCTAGCTAGACTATGTTATGATCAAGTAGGCTTCAGTTTTCGTTGTTTTGTTAAATCTTTGTTAACGGTATCGAATGTTATTTTATGTTCAGGTTTCAATTACTTGATCACTAAGTTTTATCTATTAAAATATGATACAAGAGGATTTAATTTTTTTTGTCAATTTTGTTGTTGTTACTTATTATTATTATGTAAGTTCAAATTATGTTATTGCGAGTGACTATATTATGATTAAAGGCTATTGTGATTCTAAACTCTTATGATTATGTAGATTTCAGTTTTCGTTGTTTTGGTATATCTTTATTAGCAGTACATTTGTTTTATGTTCAGGTTTCAAATACTTTGTTAATAAGTGATTTACTGTGATGGTAAAATATATAATACAATAGGGATATAAATGTTTTTGTTAAGTTTGTTGTTGTTACCTTTTACTCTTCTATGACAGATGATACCTATATTAACAGAGTACCAATTGATGTGAGCTAAATGAATCAATAAATTTCGATAAGTTCAATCATTTATTTTGTTTTATTTACAAAGTATGTAATAATGGAATAAAATAATGGCATTCTTTATGTTTAATACATACTAATTTGCATTTTATTTCCTGAAGATCTAAAATGACGGCAGCGTTAGCACATTCATCCGAACTTGTAGCTTTGTATATGCCAAAGCGTGATGACTTCACCGGGTACGTGAAGATGTCATTTTTATTTTGTATTTTAGTACCATGTACCAAAACATCCGATTCATCGATTATAAACTTAATTTCAATAATATCATTATTAGTGGTTAAAATATACCTGTCACATGTTTTTGAAGATAGCTATTCTTTCATATGTAGAATTTTCCGACCGTTTTTACTTGTCTTTACAAACGGAGTTGTTTTGTGCAATATTCTTATTCACATCAATCAAATGCAGTTCGGCTAATCTTTTGGCCACTTGTGATAGTGGATTTCGGCCAACTCTTAACATTTTTTTGATCATGTACAACTGGTTTTCGAAGGGATACGCATTGAAACTATGTAGTGGCCCATACATCGTTACTTCAGCAGTCACATGAATTAAATTATGCACGTTGCTTGTGACGTAATCGGCTCCATAAAAGTCTCTATAGTGTCTTACAAAATGTTTCAAAAGCTTATCAGCAAGTGGCAACATATTCTGGTAAGCTTCGCTTGAACAAATTACAATACCACAATAGAGTGTTAAGAAATGTGAATATGCAGTTGATTTTAGCACTTCAGGCAAAATAATGACACTCAAATAATAAAAGAATGATCGGAATTCGGATGCTTTCCAGTAAGCCAGAGTATCCAAGGCTCGTACTGCTCTGTGAATTTCTGATGATAACTTACATTTCCTTAAAAAAACTGATACCGTTTCAATGTCACTGGCACGCCATTTTGTGGTATATTTACCAAAATTTCCGTCACGCCAACCGACTAATAAACGTTTCATTATACCCAAGTCCAGTAGGTGTAGTGAATCGCCAACAGGGAAATCTTTTACCATGTCTATAGGTAGACCAAGTAATGGGGAATCAGTCTTGTGATGGGGTCCATAAAGCTTGTTCCGAAATCCTTCATTTGTTCTCTCCGCACAGTCAATATCAGAGAAAGTAACTGTGTGGGAATTGTGTGAGTACTCTCCAATGGTAACACACTTCAAACAACCGTGTTTACCATTAAAGTTGCAAACTCCTAAAAATTACAAAATAAATAAATCAACATCAACATCTTCCCTCATTCAAGTATTTAAATTGGCATTGCAATAATTTAAACAGATAAAATAAAAAATGATTACCTTTTATGTAGGCTCTAGCTGGCGAGTCACATATAAAGCATCGAATCTTTACAGCAATAGTCTTTTCGAAATTATGAATACCTTCATCTAAAATTTTTTTCATGTCGTTAATAAAATCTTCTAAGTAACTGTTCAAGTTTTTTGGTTTTCCAACTCCAAAATAAATACCAATAATAAATGGCTTTATGCCAGTATTCTCGTGGATGTTGCATAAAATTGGCCAAAATTCATGTTTAGAACTTTTAAATATTGGCAATCCATCAAAATTAATATTTAATGAAATTTCGTCTGGAGCTTCATCCCAACTATTCAATAATTTAATCACAGAATTGGCTATTCCGTTGTGCCAGTATTCGCCACCTTCGATTTCTTTTATGTTGACATTTCGAGGAGTTGCTAAAATTGTCCTTGGATCAGTTGGCAATATTTGCGGAATCAAGTCGTTGATAATTGCTGCCAGATCTTTTAAAGCAACATGGTTAATATTCTTTTCTACAGCCCACGTTCTAAATTTTTCCCTAAACAGTGAGTGCTTTACATCATCGCTATAGTGGCCGTCGTCATCATCTTCAGAACTCGATATTTTTTCTGAGTTATAATTGCCAGTGCTTAGAATTGAACAATTAATATTACCACCGAGGTTACTGGAAGAAGAACTTGGACACACATAATTTGTTGAATGTGCAACATCTTCTGAGCTATTGCCACTAATATTTTGTACGGAACTATCCTGTTTCAAACTATTTGTCACACTTTGCGTTACTTCGCGACTTGAAGGTTTTATCTCTTCTGTCTTCATAATTCTTTGGTACTCTTTCGATAATTTTCTTCTAATGCCCCCTGTTCTAGCTTTCATCTTCCACGAATTAGTCGAATTCATATTTAAGCAATAAAATATATACGTCAGTATAAGCATCGACTAGTTACCCTGACTGATTACAGTACCACATGTGTTACTTTTATTCAGATAAAGTCTGACTAAAGGTACTTTTGTGAACCACTATAAAATAGAAGCCGTTAATTCGATACACTAGTGAGTCTCTAAGCAGCTGTGAGGCATCTAGTCCATGTTAAAACAGCAGCCATGCAGACACTATCAATAGCAGTATAAAGGCTGATTAGCGGTAGACATATTCAGCAACAGGCTGTAATGTGGGCCACAAATCATCCATTATACAGATATTAACGTCATAATAGTTCACACGTGCCCCTTTAATAAGTCAGTGTAATAGGAGTTCACAAATACCTTCTTATACAGCATTTGGCGTAATTTCATCCACTAAACAGCCCTTACTACGGTTAAGGCATTAGAAAAGGTTAAAAGCTGAATAGAGTCGTTGAAAATATACCTTTATAGCACTCTTAGCGTATTAATGATAGTGTTGTCGGTCTTAATCAGCCTTAATACAGCTCTTAATCAGCCGAAGCTGTTTAAATATCACTGACAGCTATTATGCAGCTGTAGGATCACCAGTGTACTCTTAAAAGAGTCTTAATACACATAGAGTTTCAAATAGATCTAAAAGTGAATAGTTATACAGCTATCTGTGCTACTTGGGTTGTTTTCAAAATGGATTTTCAAGGACATGGTATGTACTTTATTATTATGTTTCTTTTAAATGTTAGTATTGTTTACATTTGGTTTAATTTGACCGCTACGACACGCACCCGTTTAACGTTAGTATTTTAAATTTTAATTCATTTCATCTCGAGTTTTAGTTTGTACCCCCATAATGCCGCCACAATTTTTATTGTCCCTATTAGGTTAGATCTTATATTTTATGATTTTATTCGATTTTTTTGCAACTTGTTGCAACTTTAGAAGCAGTATGACTACTACGTAAAAGTATGTCTTGTCGTAGCTATTGCTACTTTACTCGAAGACGTTTTATTCTACTTTATATTTTCAGTTTTTCTTACTTATTTTCGTATTTTATTACATTTTCAAGCCGGCAGTGTATATTTTCACGCATGTATGTGTTTGAAATTTGGCGGAAGTATGGTAATGACCGTAAATTAACCCAGACCGAACGGGCCAAGCTCATATATCGAGACATTGTTGACACGCTCCCTATCGATGAAATTGATAAAGAAAACGTTAATTTCGAAGATCTGCAAAGATGTAAAGATGTTATTTCACCGAAAAATCACAGATCATTTGGAGAAAAATCATTATATAAAAGATACATTTCTGGCTAATCAGCACGATTGGCTTAAAACTTTCGATACCGTAAATTTGGAAGGATTTCGTATTATACTAGAAACCACTTCACAAAATATTATTGATGTACAACCTGTGCAACCTCTCCATGCACGTGGTCGACCCAGGAAAATGTACGCTGAGTGCTCAAAACGGTCCCAACAAAGAAAGAGAAAGGCAATGTTAGAATTTGACGAATCTATGCTATGGAAACTGCTAGGAAACTTGTTTTCATTTATCCATAGTTTTATCTGCCAGCTTCTATTCACTCGGTTTTAGTGCATGGTTCTGCCATCATAAAACATGCCACACTACCTATTGGTGAACTATGCGAAGAAGCGGCAGCCCGAAATAAAGATATTAAAATGTTCAGACTTAGGCACACCCGGAAATTTTCAAGGGTTGTAACTAATAGGGATCTATTGAATAGGCTTTTATTAAGTTCTGACCCCTTAATAACAGGACTTAGGAAGTTGCCTAGAAAGAAAAAATCAAAATTTTCGAAACCTGTTTCGGAAACTGTTAGTTTTTAAAAATATATATTTTATTATTTCATAAAATTAAATTATCGTAAATATTGTTGATTTGGTTTTTTTAAAGGTCTATTATAAATTTCAGGTGGGTTATATTTTAAATTTCATTGTATTTTTTTTGTATTTTGTTTTAAGAAAAAAATTATCTGAATAAGTTATGTTTTTGTTAATATTTTTTTATGATGGATGTCGTTGTCATGTTTTCTTTTATATAATTATAAAAATAAATAAACTGTACTCCGTTTCTAATGTGTTTCATTAATTAAAACCCACAAAAAAAGAAGTTTGTATTTTTGTCGCCTCTTAGTATAGGCAGTTGACCACAGTGCAGCATCTAGAACACTGCCTCCTCCTCCGCAAACACACATGCCAAAGGAGCTACCGAGGAACGCAGACGGAGTTCTCAAACGGAGGAAGTGTTCTAGATGCTGGAACATAAATAAAAAGGAAAGACTGTGGAATGTACTGTCCCGACTGTGACATAGGGCTATGCCTTGCGTGTTACGGTCCCTACCATGTTGAAAACAATGATTATATAATTATAAGTTAGGATTAAGTAAATTATTTAAATAAGTTATCTTTATATATCTAACAAACTTTTCCCTAAAAATAGGGAAATATTTAAGGTGCTTGCAATTTCAGTTTCTTCGTTCACTCTTTAGGTTGGTGTAACTAAAGCCATCTTACAATTTTGTAAGAAACTACTAGTTTTTTAAACTCAAAGATAATAACGTCATTGGTAAAATCCATAGATATTAAATAAATACCTACTAAAGGATATAATACGAAATAGCATGCTATGAGTGGTAGTGTGCCATTGCACAAATACAAAGGATTACAAGATAACAGTGGCACTGTTATCTTTTTATTTTTTAGAAAAATATATTTAGAAACAAAGGATTATGACAAAGTCTGAAGCTAATTCCAAGATATTGGTAAAATAAAACAAATCGTGGCGGCGTGATTTATGGGTTTTATCCTTTGTATTATATATTTTTTAGAAAAATCTATTATCATACAAGATTATTTTGAAGCTCATGTCAATGTCGGCATGGATTGATTTTAGTTCTGCTCAATATTTTTAAGAACAGTGTTTTAGAAACAAATAATAAGTGCCTGCCTACTTATATAATAAACTAAATTGTATAGGTACCTTTTATGTAGAATTATTTTTTAAATAAATGACTAATGAATGGAAAAGTATAAATACTTTTCAAGTGCTACCTACCTATAAATAAAAGCTTTCAAACATACCAACATTTTAAGGATTCTTTTTCAACTATAGGTACCTTATGTAAAAACTACTAATAGGTACCTATAGGTACAGGTATAGTAAAACTTCAAGCCAAAACTTACTTCACTAGGCAGTATGGTCCGATGACTTTAGCTAGACCATAGAGAAAAAAATCTAATGCGCGGGCGCCAAGTACCTATCGTACCGTATAAACAAGTTTATTCATTCGTTGTGAACCTACCTATGTGTGTATTTTCATTATATTTGGTATTCAACAATAATGTAACTAATACTCGGATTATTATTTCTGCTATGCTCTATTAATATTACAAAGTAGGTAATGGTTATTTCAGGGGCAAAAGTAAGTTTAGGGTGTTTCGCGTAGTTCGTGCATATTATACGTCCAGTAAAAAAACATTGATTTATTCAATAAATATCTATATTCTTTCCAAAGAATACCAAATGTAATAAAGTTATGCTTGCATGCATGTAAGATTTACAGTAATAATAAGCGTAATTAATTAATTATAAATAAAAAAGTTTTCTTATTCTCATTTCCTTCGGTGTCCATTTACTAAGTATCCTAAATCAATTTATATTTTATTCAAATACATCGAAGTAAATAGTAACAAAATAATCATATTAATGAAGTATATTAAAAAAACACAACGTTTACACCTAAATTAAATAATGCTGTCTTCTCAATATATTAAAATATGATTTGATAAATGTTTATTTTTTATTTTTTCTGATTACCCTCGGTATGAAAAGAAATCGACATTATAGTTTGTGCTTGTCCGTTTGTGCGATGTCGAACCCCGCGCACGTCTCAGTTTGCCAGTAAACGTCGTAACAGGCGCACGCTAGCTTGAGAAAAAAAAATACTTTCGTGTTAAGTGTCACGGGAGGTGATTATTCTGGAATCGTTCTCTTTCCTATCTTCCATATTATAACGTGAGTATATATGATTTCGTTTATTACTTAGCTTATTATCAATTTCAATGATCCCCTTCGAAGTTTAGAATAGGTATTAGGTTTGTAATTTTGATATTTTTGAATAAAAATAGAATAAAGGATTTAAACCTCATTGACTTCTTCCTCATTCCGTTCGTTTACCGTCGTTTCTTTTAGCGACGGTGATGAGGTCAAAACGACGGTAATAAAAATGTTTGTTATTATGTATGTTTGTTTATTAGTGACGTATCATACCTTGTGATTGTGGGTCTTATCCGTGGTTGAGTTTTTCTTTACACTTTTACCGTAACAAAAAAATCTTTTTACTTTATTGTACATACAGCTTTAAGTTAGCTTGTGGTTGAACATCTTAGGATTGAGATTTCTTACTGTTATTTTTATATATTTGCAGAACAATAGTATAATTAAGAAAACCAAACAAACTTTAGAGCAGAAACGAGAGCGTGATCGACTACAAAAGCAAAGAAAATATGCAGAAATTAAGAAGGATGCCGAAAAGTATGCAGAGGTGAAAGCAAAAGAAAGAGCAAGATACCTTAAAAGAAAAGAAAATAAAAAAAATAAAACCGTAGAAGAAATGACACCTAGACAGTTAAGAATTCGGAGGAAAATGTGGAGAATTAATTCGAAACGTCATTATGAAAATAAAAAGAAAGAAAAAGCTATTCAACAATTATTAATAGACAATTCTCCACCAAATAGTGATACTGAAGTACCCCTAGCTGAACAAGATCCTCTCGCTCGACCAGCTTCAAGCCCCATGCCTAGTACATCCAAAAATTGTTTAGGTGATAGTAATTCTTGTCCACAATGTCTAAAAAAGGATGTCCTTTTGAGAAAACTTCGTTACAGATATAAAAAAGAAATAGGTATTTTAAAACAAGAAAATGAAAAAAAAGAGAAACAGAAAAATGCTTTTAGAAAAATGTTGTATAGAGTGATCAAAAACCAAAAGAAAAATGAAAAAAAAATCGACTGAACAAAAAATAGACCTATTAATAAATAATGTGGATACGGAAACACGTGAAGAAATTAAGAAGAAGTTAATATTTGGTGAAATTTTATCAAGAAGTGTCGGGGAAGGATACAAATGCTTGAGAAAAAAAGACAAGAAAGAGTTCTCAGATATAATTATGACTGGGAAAGAAAAATTTAAAGAATATAAGCTTTTAACAAATACAAAATCATTCACTGTTAGAAACAAAACAGACAATAAAATAGCTAATAAAAATGAAAACTTAACAGAGCAAATAATTTTAGATTTTTTTAACGATGATACAGTGACTAGAATTGCGGCTGACAAAAAAGAATACATTACTAAAAATAAAATAAGAAAACAGAAAAGGTACTTAACGGACACATTGACAAATCTGTACAAAAAGTTTACGCATAATACTAATGTCAAGGTAACATATCAAACTTTTTGTAAATATCGCCCTTTTTGGGTCTTATATCCAAAATAGTCCAGTAGAAATACGTGTGCTTGCAAAGTTCATATTAATATCGATTTGTTGATAAAATGCCTAAATACAAATAAAATACTAAAGGAATCTAATGGTACCGGTATATTAGAAAGCTTGTGTTGTAATGCTTATGATGAAAATTGTCTAAATCGAACATGCACAAAATGTCAAGAGAAAAAATTAGATTATGCCGAATTCCGGAATGATAAAAAAATTAAATATTATGAGTGGCGTAATTGTTCTGAAAAGTATTATCTAAAAGAAGAAGAGAAAACAAAATTGGTTACAAAAAAAGAAACATACGATTTTCCTCGAAATATTATATTTCAATTAGAAAAAAATCTTGTGGGTTACATGTAATAATATTTGGACTCAGTATAAAAATATCAAAGAGCTTAAAAATAATCTTACTCCACATGAGGTAGTGATTTATGTTGACTTCAGCGAGAACTACTGCGTTAAATATAACGAAGAAATTCAAAGTTTTCATTTTGGTGGTAGTAGGATGCAATTATCACTGCACACATGCGTCATCTACTTGATATTCCCAGAAGTTGACATACAAAAACAATACAGTTTTTGTACTATAAGTGAGTGTACTCAACACGATGCTGCGGCTATCTGGGCACATTTGATACCAACCATAGGGTACGTAATGGAGATTTCAACTTAAATCGATACTGTACATTTCACTTCCGACAGTCCAACAAGTCAGTATCGAAATCGTTTTATTTTTTATATGATCAGCCAACTGTATCGTGAGTTTCCGCAACTGAAATCTATTACCTGGAACTACTTAGAAGCTGGCTACGGCAAAGGGACGCCAGACGGAGTTGGTGCTGTTCTAAAACGAACAGCAGATCAAGTAGTCCGTTATGGTAATGATGTAGATTCAATAAACACATTTTTAGCCTGTCTTAGACCTAGAGTAAAAATAGAGATTCGTACTGTATCAAAAAATGACCATGCAGCAAGATGTTTTCCAAAAACCCTGAAAGCGGCCAAAAGGACCATGATGGTGCACCAAGTTATTTGGTCATTTGGGAACTCTAAGCTGAGTTTAAGAAAACTAAGTTGTTTTCGATGTAATAATGAAGTTATTTGTAGTCACGGCAAACATATTGGGTACTATGATATTCCGTCTTGCGAAGAGGTCAATACTGACCAATTTCAAAGTTTTCTAGATGAGAATACCACACCAGAATTAATTCAAGAGATAAATGACACAGATTTTCCAATTGCTTCTTCGGACCCCTCGGTCAGTTCTGAAAATCACTCAAAGAGGCCGCTTTCACCAATGGTCAAAATCCTATCAAATATTAATGTAACTGATTGGGATAGAAGAAAGTTTTATATTCATAAGAAAAATCTGGCTAAAATGAAAACAAATAACAATAAAACTTATCTTACCGATTTCGAGAAATTCATTGCGTTATATAAAGATGAAAATGGAGATGATGGCAAAGAAAACAAAAATGAAGAACCTGATGAGAAGAAGACTAAAATATCAATCGACCGTTGGAGTGATACAAGTGATGATGATTTAAATATATTTTAATACGAAGTATAATTTATACCCATGGAATGCCGTTCTTTAAAAAGGAGTTGCTTTGAAGTATCAGTACTGCGATATTACAGAAAATACAAAACACAAAGAAGCCAATAAATACCTAATTTCAAAAAAGAATAACGTACCTTTTTACGTTACATTTTTTTATACTTTTAATATAAAGTTTATTTGAACTTATAATTCCAAGTCAATCCAAAGATAACACTTCAAAGCAACTCTTTTTAAAAAACGGCAATTTCATAGGTAAAGACTTATTATCTGATTTTATTTTTTTAACATCTTTGTGTTTTTGTTAAAATGAGTCATTTTGTAGTTTGTTAAATATTAAAAATGCTTAATGTAACAGCATTTCAGCAATCTGTTTTTCTTCATTACCGTCGCACACCTCCTCCATCATTAAATGCCTCAATATCATTCCCCTCCTAATCGTTCTCATTACCGTCTCAGTTCGATTTTAGAAGTGATAATAATTTCAAAGTTAATAATAAAAAGAAAGTAGAAACCACGAAATGTTCAAAGACTATCCATATATTAACGATATTTGTTAAAAAAAATAAAATTATTCGATAATAAATTTAAAATTTAGGATTGTTTAGAATTTGCACAAACTACGCCATACACCCTTTACGACCTTATATCGTAGTCTTACGTCAAATCCCATACATTTGCTTTTTGACTTTTCGATTCGACTATCGCTTTTGCCACTTGTCTAGAGGGGCAGTTCGGTTGGTGCCGTTTTTCGAGCGGCGATCGTGCATCTTTGCATATTTGATCGAAGTGTATGTATGTATAATAGTGTATAAATGAACGTTTTGTTTGTAAATCTTGCTAAAGGTAAAATAAAATAAAAACAAAAAATTTTAATCACACTTTTAATTCATTTTAATTGGGAGCTCTACACGAGTCCGATTAATCAATTAAATGGGTTTCACCAAATTTGTTGAGCGAAATTGATCAACATATTTTGGTGGAAGGTGGAACCCATTAGGAGACTCGTATAGAGCTCCCTTACATGCCTGGAATTGGGCGGCGGCGCCTGGGAATAGGCACTGGCCGGCTGCACCGGTCGGCCGTGATAGGGGGGGAGCGGCTACGCTGGTCGGCCGTGATCGGGAGGGAGCGGTTGCGCTCCTCAGCCGCTGCCACCGCTGCGCACCAACGTTTCCTGTTGGCGTGGAGGCCTCCTCCGGGTCGAGCAAAGGCCGGCGCTCCTCAATATACTCTTGCAGGTTGCGCTTCTCAGCCGCTGCCACCGCTGCGCGCCAACGTTTCCTGTTGGCCTCCACCTCCTCCGCGTCGAGCAAAGGCTCCTCAATGTACTCTTGCAGGCGCAGGCGCCTGTACAGGGCCATCTGCGCCCGGCCGATGGTACGCCGACCCATCCATCGAATCCCGGATTCAAGAGATGGAGGCGGCGGCGCACACTGGGGTAAGGTATATGAAGGCGATACCCAAAATCACATTTCTAAAATGTGGGTACTTTGAGAAAATTATGTTTAAAAATGATAGTTAGACAAATGTCACATTAGTAAGTGTCCATTTTATCTACCCAAAGGTTATCGTTTTGCTCACATACTGCTGTGAAGTTCATAATCTTCGTAGTTGTTGCATTTGCAGTATTTTTATTGGTGTATTTAAGTGGCTGTTACTTCAGTTTAATTTAAGTTAAATAAAAACTAAAAAATGGCGGGTCAAGATCAAGGTTAGTACAATTAAAAGTGATCATAAGATTCAATAAATATGTTGCGTTAAATAAAATAAAAAATATTAAATTTTAGTATTGAGTTTTATAATAAAATACATAAAATCTGAATTTGGCACAAAGTTCTTTTGAAATGAATTCATGTTTTAGATACCGTGAACCTTTCTTATTAAGAAACTAAAAGCAATACCAAAAGAACGTTGCGCTATTTTTTTTTATATATTTTTTTTGCTGACGGGTACTTAGGTAGTTTTATAACTACTTCCAGATATGCCACCGAAAATCATTATTAAGAGAAAATCTTTATTAGAAGTACTGTTTAAAAGCAAATACAAATCATATGATCGCAAATTTGAAGAACTTTTGGATTTTCTTGCTTCTAAGACCACTTGTCCTGCGCAATCCCGCAATGATTTAATTATACAACTACGTAACTTTAGACAACAACCTAGATGCTGTTTTGCAGAAACCTATCACGACTGATTATTTATTGTTTGGTCTATCAATATAACATTGCTGGATTCGATTATTTGAATCTCTTTTACACCTATCATATAAATTACCCATTCAGGAGTGGCGTGTGAATAAAAATAATAAAGAGATAGTTGAACAAAATAAAAAACGCATACAAACTGAGTTTAAAAAACAATTGTCTCTTATCGTAGATAAACCGAAACCAGGTTTCGGTAATAGTAATGATGGTAACGTAGCACGCATTTTTTTTTCAAAATTTTGAGACATCACCCATCATAACATAGATTGAGCCACGGCTAATAAAATGTTTCTATATACTTCTGCAAACTATTATCTAGTGGATTTAAGATAAATTCAGATAAATTTCGAACATTTTGTCAAGACACTGCTACACTTTATGTAGACCTATATCCCTGGATGCCTATGACTCCAACAGTTCACAAAATTTTAATACATGGCCCCAAAATCATTAATCACGCTTTGTTGCCGATCGGTCAACTTAGTGAAGAAGCTCAGGAGTCCCGAAATAAAGATTTCAAGTCATACAGAGAACGTTTTAGCCGAAAAACTTCTAGAGTTGAAAATTTGACAGACATCATTAATCGTATGTACATCTCGTCAGACCCCATACTAAGCCTGATGCGGAAAATACCCAAAATTCACCAAAAACCCTTCGACCCTATAGTTATAAACATGTTAGAAGAAGAATAGATAGGTAATTTTACAATTTATGCATTTTGGGTAACGCCTCCATATACCTTGCCCCAGTGTGCGGCGGTGGCAGTTCCTAAGGTGGTGGTGATGTCCTAAAAATAAATCAAATAAATATTTTTTTAAATATAGATTAGCTGATAAACATGAAAAATAGAGGCAAAAAGTTTTGAAATTATTATTAACTAGTTCTAAAATGAGTAAACCGAGACAATTTAGCCGAATTCACACTTTGGCAGGTGTACAGGTCTGTAGAGACATGTTCACTAAGACTTTACAGATAACTCCGCAAAAAGTTAATGTGTGTTTAAAGAAAATGCGTACTGATACCCTAACTGATAAAAGAGGCATTGCTCAAGGAGGTTGGAACCGGTCGTCTCCAGATGATATAAGCATTGGCAGTAGATGTAATTAAAAAATTACCTAAATACACTTCTCATTATAGAAGGGAAAATACAGAGGCTTTGTATTTGCAACAGGGAATGACAGTGCGAAAAATTTATGAGGAATATTATCTAAAGGAATTCAATTTCTTGCTTTAAACAGAAAATCGTAAATGCTTAAAATATGGAACATTCAAAGAGATATTTTACAAAAAGTTTAATTTAAAATGTAAGTCATTAAAAAAGACAAATGTAATAAGTGTGATACCTATGCTATAGAGAAACAAAACGGTTCGAATGACGAAAATAAATATCAGGAACATCTAAAAAGAGCAGAAGACTTAAGAAACACAGATGAAGAAAGATTTTAAAAGAGCAAAGACAGAAGAGAATGTTGAGTGTTTAACTTTTGATCTGGAGAAAACTCTGCCACTTCCTAGAATACCTACGAATGTGGTATTTAATAAACGCCAGTTGTGGGTCTACAATAGTGGCATACACTCAGCTTCTGATGACAAAGGTCACTGCTATGTATGGGTTGAGGGAGAAGCCGGTAGAGGGGCCCAAGAAGTTGGCTCGTGTTTACTTCATCATATTGATAATGAGTTGCGTCCACACACAGAGCACCTTATTTTGTGGAGTGATTCTTGCGGAGGACAAAATCGCAACATCAAGTTAACTTTAATGCTAAAGACAGCTCTACATTCACACAGCAATTTGAAAAGTATTTCTTTAAGATTTTTAGAGCCAGGGCACACGTTCCTGCCTAATGATACGGATTTTTCAAAAATAGAGTCAAAGCTGAAAGAATATGAAAGGATATACACAGTAGATGATTACATGAATATAATGAGGAAATGTAAAACACGAAATCCTTTGAAGGTCATAAGAATGAAAAATGAAAACTTTTTGAGCTGCAAAACCATCGAAGAAAATATTATAAACAGAAAAATGTACACAAGTAAGAAGAAAGTGAACTGGCTACGTACTAAAGAAATTCTTTTGAAGAAAGAGTTTCCTTTTTCTATTTTCATGCGAAGTGACATCAAAGAAGAATCGGAATTCAAAGAACTGGATATTAAAAAGCGGGCAGAAAAAATAATTATTAGAGTTAACATCCAAAGGAATGAATTGGTCCCTTTATGGCCCGATGGCAAGGCAATAGCCCAACCTAAACTTGATGATTTGAAGTCAATATTTGAGTTAATACCAGCTGACTGTCGCCCATTTTATGAAAATTTAAAAGGAAGTAACCAAATTATTGATGATGTAGATGGGTTTGGTACAGTCCCAGACCTTGATTTTGAACCTTGGGCTCTTTTTTATTTTTGGAAGCAAATAAATGTTGAAAATTAAAATATCTGCATTTTATTTTTGAGTTGTGATATACCTGAAAAATGTTAGAATGGTTGGTGGCAAAATAAGGAATTTCAATGTATATTTGATGTTGGATCATTATAGCAAAACTGTTAAATATTGTGATCCATATAAAATTTTAATTTAACGGAAATGATCCAATCATTATTTTTTAAGTTATCTATTAATATTGTTACGACGCACAGGTTGGTCCTAAAAACTACCGCTATCTAAAAACAATAGCTATTCATAAAGTGTCTCGAACAATACAGAAAAACATCATAAAGAGAACAAAGGATGAATAGCGGTCGAACGGAACGTGCGAATATGAACCTTAGTGTTTAGGCACAAGGTTTATGGCACTTAGCACGGTGACTTGTTTACATCATGAATGAACGTTCGAGTAACGGGTTTCTTCGTAAAGACGTTACTAAAACTTACTACGATCCTCACGTATATTCTCGATTCCGTGGCGAGTGATATATAAGGGGCCGACGTGCGGCGGACGGTCAGTCTTGGTTGAAGAGTCTTAGTTGAGTCTTCGTTGAGAAGTCAACGAGTCTTCACTGAGAAGAAGACAGCGATACAGGCGATATATCGGGACGATATTGGAAGACTTTAGTGAAGTGTTTTGTGTTATAGTGAAGAGTTAAGTGAGTGAACTGTTATAGTGTGTAATTGTGTTTACGGTGTATTGTAAGTGACATTGTGTGTTTTGTGCTGAAGTGCTAATATACTCGTTATCGCGTAACCTGGCATTTTAATCGAACCCTATCCTGACAAGTAACTATTGTTGTCGTCATTGAACATAACAATTAGTGTCAGCGGTAGTTCGTAACAACTGGTCTCAGAGTTGGGACGTAACAATATGAAGGTATTTATAGAAATCTATATTCAATTCTTTATAAACCTATAAGTATAAGATGGTGTATTAGGATCACAGTCACAAAAGAAATGAACTTATGTTTTAAATCATCATAACTTTTCTTTTAGTTTTTGTTGGCTGGATCATTACTGCACAACACGGTCCAGTTGTATTTCATGGTCTATGGTATGGTATTCACAATCCTGAAATTTTATATTGCTTTATTTAAATTATTTTAAATAATCAAAAGAAAAATGTTTAAATAGTTATTTATTGTGCTGTGAAAAAATATTTTTGGAACACTTTCTCTTGTCTATGGAGTGTCAAGCACCAATTTCCATCGAACGAAAGAATTCAATGCTAATACTAATTATAAAAATAGAACAAACTATATTTACGTTATTAGGAGGTCAAAAACTATCATTTTAAAAATTTTTATTTTTACCTTGATTTTTTTATTGCAATACATACTTAAACTTATGGCTTTGTTTGGGGCTCATAGACCTTTATAGGTACCTTCTTGTTACTTAAATTACTGTCTGATAGTAACATTATTAGGTTTCTCTATCATGTTATGCTTTGCTATTTTAATTGTCTTTACCTATAATTCAATTGTATATAACTTTATTTTTAGGGAAGATCAGGATACGATATCGTCCGAATGGGTCCCGGACCCGGAGAAGAGCCCTCTAGCAGGCGGTACGACGGAGGAGGAAGCCACGACGAGCATGTCAGCCTTTTTAAATTTTATTAAGGCTGACAGGCTTGTTTTGGCAACCGCCAAAAATACCGTCGCCGTCGACCAAAGTCGCAAAGGCGTTATTAAGTGGTGTTACTGCTTAGACTATTTCTCTGTTATTGTATATATAAACTCGTTGTCATGGGTTGATGTTTTATTGTTATATAGATTCATAAATTCAATTATATTAAGATTTTAATTATAATACATAGATTAGCATATTGCTATTATACTGTAGTAAGGCGTTTTTTGGCATTTTTGTGTACTTTGATCAGGGACGGCTCACTTGTCATTGAGGCGTCGCTATAGCTAGGTCGTGTATCGATATAGATTAAAGGGCTCTTTGAATTTTACAAGTCGCATTTCATCTTACAACCTGGAATCCTGGACTCTCATGTTCCGTCAGGAACAAGTGGCTAGATCTCACGATTGGGTTGCCCTTCAGATATAGTTACTGATAGAGGGAGGCAATTTGAGTCGGCATTATTTAAAAATTTGTCTAAAATCGCTAGTTTCCAGCATCGCAGGACTACTGCGTATCATCCTGCCTGTAACGGACAGGTGGAAAGATTTCACCGTCAACTATTACCTGCCACGCAAATGACAGTTGGGTTGAATCTCTTTCACTAGTATTTTTGGAGGTTCGCAGTTCTTACAAGGAAGATGTTCAGTCTACTGCCGCTGAACTTGTATACGGCCAATCAATACGCCTTCCAGGAGAGGAGATTTTTTTGACCCTCAGGCTGACGAGACGTTTGATATGATAGATTACTTGTCGAGACTTCGGAGTTTTGCAAGAAATCTTCAACCATCACCAGCAGCCAGGCAAAATAGTAAATTCAAAACTTTTATTTATAAAGATTTGTCTACATCTTCTCATGTTTTCCTTCAAAGTCAAAGTCAAAGTCAAACTCATTTATTCATATAGATCAAATACATGATACTTATGAACGTCATAAAAAACAAATGCCAGCATACTTTTTTTCCTACGGCCAATTCGCTGACTAGGGTTGGGCCTCGAGAAGAATTGGCAAGAAACTCGGGCCACTCTTTTTAATTGCCAGAGTATAACATTTACAATTTGGTATGAGTTACAATATTAGTGTTAACAAAAAGGGACGGAACCCAATATTCCATACAAAATTAAATTTAAGTAAAAAAAAAAAATTTAATAAGGAAACAATGAAGGGAAAAAATGAATTTAGCTTTCCACTGTATGGCAATGAGGGATCCTTTCCTTTTGTATGTATAAGATAGAAACGTGTCGAGATCACATTGCGTTCTTAATAAGAATCTAAAAACTATATCTTTATTATTTAAAAATAAATCATGCCAAGATTGACCAGCCACCCCAAGTAGCACCCGTTCACGAGCATGACGCACGGACCAGCCATCATTTCCTTCGCCATATTAGAGGGAAGGAAATGACCCGGCCAATACGACACCACAAGCAATGGCATTTCAGTGAGCATGACAATCCAGGACATAATAATAAAAAATAAAAAAAACTAAATAGAAAGTCAATAATGATCACAAAACGTCTCCTTACAAATTTGTAGTTATTATTCTTATATAATTCTGTATCAAAATTAGCAACTAACCCCATGACTTTTTATCATTTAGAAAGTCATTAATAGTGTAATAACCCTTGCTTAAAAGATGATTTTTTACCGCTAGTTTAAATTTGTGTAAGGGTAGGTTCATAACTTCAAGAGGTAGTTTGTTATAAAAACGTACCCCGAGTCCCACAAATGAATTGTGGACTTTATGTAGGCGGTGATATGTACCAACAAGTTTGTGTTTGTTTCTTGTGTTTATTGAATGAATATCACTGTTTTTACAAAACAGGTGTAAATTTTGTTTAACGAACATGATGTTGGCTAAAATGTACTGAGATGCAACTGTCAGAATGCCTATTTCTTTAAACCTTTCTCTAAGTGAAACTCGTGCTCCTAAATTGTAGATAGAGCGTACTGCTCTTTTCTGGAGTATAAATATAGTTTCAATATCAGCAGCTTTTCCCCATAGTAGTATTCCATAAGACATAACGCTATGAAAATAACTAAAATAAACAAGCCTAGCTGTTTCTATGTCTGTAAACTGCCTTACTTTTCTTACTGCGAAAGCTGCGGAACTAAGTTTCCCTGCAAGACACGATATATGAGCACCCCACTGAAGCTTGCGATCTAAAGTCAAACCCAAAAACACTGTAGATTCAACGAAATTTAATGATTCACCGTTCAAAATTATATTACTTAATGTAAGATTTCTAGTATTGGGCATGGTAAACTTAACACACTTAGTTTTTTTTGAGTTTAACAGTAGATTGTTTGCATTAAACCAGTCCAGAACTTTCGCAAGTGAACCATTCACAGTCTCAAGATTTGATTCTTTACGGTCTACCTGAAATATAAGTGACGTGTCATCTGCGAATAGTACAATGTCGCAAAAATCCTGTACATGGAAAGGCAAATCATTAATATAAACTAAAAAGAGAAAAGGACCAAGAATTGAGCCCTGTGGGACACCCATACCTACAGATAATCCTGAAGATCTACTTCCGCTAATATCAACGAATTGAACTCTATCACTAAGGTAGGTGGCAACTAGGTTGAGTGCAGCATCTCTTATACCATAATGCCTGAGTTTTCTCAGGAGCGTATTGTGTTCAACACAATCAAAGGCTTTTGACAGGTCACAGAAAACACCAATAGCATCCATTGAATTTTCCCAGGCTCTAAAAATGTGCTTTAACAATTTAACACCTGCATCTACTGTAGAACGACCCTTTCTAAAACCATATTGCTCATTATGTAATAAATTATTTATATTAAAGTGACTCTCTAATTGCAATAACATAATTTTCTCAAAAATTTTGCTAATAGCAGGCAATATGGATATTGGTCTAAAGTTATTCGGGTCATTTTTAGATCCGTTTTTAAACAAAGGTATTACTTTACTGTGTTTCATTAGATCAGGAAATACGCCTGTATCAACACATCTGTTAAATATTGCTGCAAGATGTGGAGCTATATTCAAAATTATATTGTGAACTAGTTTTACAGAAATACCCCATAAGTCAGCAGTTCTTTTTGAATTCAATGTCTTGAACGCTTTTAATATATCATTAGGGTCAATATACTTAAAACAAAATAAAACGCTACACTCTCCCACGCTTCCTTTTACCAAGTTATCGGCTTTAACTGGGCAAGAATCTAAGGAGCTAGTTGTGTTGATTGGTATGTTTTCTAAAGAAATTATTAAACATATGCGCTACATCTAAATTATTTGAGACCACTTTATCATCATGCTTAAGTTGAAAGTTGTCATCGCGCAATTTGATTCTACCAGTTTCATTATTGATAATATTCCAAGTTGCTTTTACTTTATTATCTGACTGCTTAATCTTATTACTTAAATATAGAGACTTAGCTATAGAACAAGCCCTTTTAAAAGTTTTTGAATAATTTTTAACATAAAGGAGGAATGCTGGATTAGTATTGTATTGCTTCATACCATATAGCTCATATAACCTAGCCCTACTTTTATAGATGCCGTTCGTTGCCCAGTCACAGAAATTAACTTTGATGTTTTTAAAGAAAGTTTTAGGCTTAAAAATATTTTCATATTCTAATTTAATTATATTAAACAAAGACTCGTAAAGCACATCTGGATCATCCAGAGTAATGTCTATATTGATGACTTTGGTGGCTATACTATCACTGAAGTGTTCTAGGCGTCCACAGGTCATTGGCCTACATGTGATCTTAGTAACTTTAGGTATTGTGTTTGTTTGAATTATAACCTTTTGGCCACAGTGATCAGATGTCAAATCATTTAATATAGATTTTCCTAAATACTGACAATTACAAAAAATATTATCTAAGCATGTAGCTGAATGCGAGGTGATCCTGGTTGGTTCAAAAAATAAATGATGTAAATCAAAAGACCTAAACAAGCTAATCAATCTACTGCAAATAGCTGACTCTTCAAGTAAGTTGACATTAAAGTCACCACAAACTACTACATACTTACTGCCAACACAAAGACGTTTTAATAAATCTTCCATTACTTCGAGACTGTACTGTTGGTGGTGGTCTGAAACTGGCATACTCTGGTCCTCACGAAGTCTTACAACGAGATGACAAAGTTTTCAGGTTATTGGTAAATGGTAAACAGGTAACAGTTTCGATAGACCGTGTTAAACCGGCCTTCATACTGCGT
This sequence comes from Trisateles emortualis, assembly GCA_947095525.1. Classification (NCBI taxonomy): domain Eukaryota; kingdom Metazoa; phylum Arthropoda; class Insecta; order Lepidoptera; family Erebidae; genus Trisateles; species Trisateles emortualis. The sequence continues at coordinate 2,363,390 of OX352756.1, forward strand.
GACCCAGACGCTACACCTCATTCACCTCCAACCATCACACCTCAATCACCTTATGACACGACATCCCATTCACCACCTGACACTAACACTCATCACCACATACCTCACACGGATAACCGGAACTTGCCTTTTACTGATGATGACGTCATCAGAACGACACGTTCAGGGCGCCGCGTAAGATTGCCCGACTATTATCACCTTTGACGGTCTCTGGAGGGGGGTGATGTAGTGGCCTCAGAACTGTTTAGATATAGTTAAATATTTATTACAGGATAATATATACTACTTATATAATATATAGATACTACTCATATAATATATACTACTTATATAGAATATTTACTTAAAATAATTAATTGTTTCCTATCTGTAAAGCGGACAAACAAATCACTTTTTATTAGTAGTTAGTCAGGCGCGCGGCGCGCCGATCCTTCGCGTTAGAGACCGGTTTTGTCGTACCTCAGGAATGCGGCACCGGTGGGGGCGAGCGCCCGGCGCGCGCGCAGCCAGTCGGCCCGCGATCACCGCAACGCTTGCTACATAATAATCTATGCACGTTAGTTAAGTGATTTGCTTTCCGCCGCGCTTTCGCTCATCTTTAGACTTTATATGTTTTCACCTGTGCTCTGTTTCCTACTACTTTCTTCCTATCAAACTATTGACTTTGGCTATGTGTGTGTGATCTTCCTAAGAGTATAACATGTGCTGTGAACTCTGCAAAATAAACTCAAGTTCTACCGTTGCGTGAGTTATTATTTTATTACCTATTAGATCCACAAGGTGCTTGCAATTTCAGTTTCTTCGTTCACTCATTCTACCCGTTCGTTGATGTAACTAAAGCCATCTTAGCATTTGGATACAGAAGGTCATGAGAATTTTTATGAAAATCGAGACGATTTGCTTCACGATCTTGAGAGTCCATTAGAAGAGGAAAACGATGACCCCGATAATGATCCATTCATGGCAGGAGACCCGCCATTGATAAATGAAGCTACAGCAAATGATAAAGTGCCACAGGTTCCATTCCCCTCAACAAGTCAAGCTAGTCGCCGAGCAACTATGAGAGGACTCGTATGAAAGGTAAATAAAATTGTTTTGAATTCTGAACAGACAGCTTTTCATGGAGACACTACATACCCACCAGAACTGAAGGATGAGGCTACTACTGGTACTCCCTATAGTATTTTTTCACATTTTATTACATCAGAAATAGTTCAAAGGATTGTGGAAGAGTCTAATTTGTATTCCGTTCATAAAAATGTGACTAAACCATTAAATTTGTCTGAAACTGAGCTAAGAAAGTTTATGGCGATACTGATATACATGTCTGTTACAAATTATCCCAATGTACGGCTATACTGGTCAAATACTGTAGGTTTTCTACCAATCAAGGACATAATGACTGTCAACAGATTTGAGACTATTCGTAGATTTCTACATTTCAACAATAACGAGAAACATTTACCCAAGGAACACCCACAACATGATAGGCTCCATAAGATAAGGCCTATAATTAGCCATCTAAATGAAAAATTTGCTTTAGTTCCTATGGAACAAAGACTCTCAATTGATAAACAGATGAAGCAGTATTTACCTAACAAGCCCCATAAGTGGGGGTTTAAATTATATGTGATGTGCAGCGTGAAAGGTTATGCTCATAAATTTGAAATATATACTGGCCAAGAGAATGAACGGCTTCCAGATGAACCAGATTTTGGGCCAGTGGGAAATGTTGTAGTCCGGCTTGCTAGAGGTGTCCCAAGGCATATAAATCATATAATTTATTTTGATAATTTTTACACCTCTGTACCTTTAGTTACCTATTTAGAAATTAGTCAATGATCTTGATGTCAATATGATTGCCAAACAAAACAAGTTTTGGAAAGTACAACCTCTAATTGATAGTGTAAGAAAAGCTTGTTTACAAAATCTCCGACCTCAAGGTGTCAGTATCGATGAACAAATGGTACCATTTTGGGGTCAAGTATCGATGCGACAGTTCATCAGGGGGAAACCAAATCCTTGTGGCCTTAAAAATTTTGTTTGCACTACTCCAGACGGTATACCTCTAGACTTTTTTATGTATGAAGGTAAAGGCGATACAATACTACCAGACAATGAAGTCGAGGGTCTTGATATTGGAGGGAAAGTTGTTATGAGGTTAGCTAATAATTTGCCTGAAGGAGTGAAGATATATATGGACCGATATTTCTGTTGATTTACTGGACAAATTGCGAACAGAGAAAAAAATGCAAGCAACAGGGACTCTCAGAAAGTCAAAAATACCTAAAACATGCAATTTTAAGACTGACAAACAATTGAGTGATTTGGGGGCCAATTCTACTAAATCACAACGAACAAAGATCTATTATAATCCAGCTACGGTTCAGTTTCGTTTACGTTGCGATCATGACTCAAAAAACCATTCTACTATTTGTTTGCCAAAACCCAAGCTGGACTTGAGCTGAACATGAACTGAAACCAAATCGAATTGGAACCGCATCGGTTCTGCAACCCAATTTATGATTGTTCATTCATTTCATTCGATTAAAATGTCAAACTTGTCAAAGTTAATATAAACAAACAGCGGTAAATTTAAAGAGCTTCCAAGAGCGACCTAAAAAATATAATTTAGTTATTTCAAGTGGGCATGGCTTTCACACAACCCAATATATCAATTAAGGGCTACGCCACAAGTTATTTCTTTATTTTACACATGATTGTGTACAAGTAAAACACTTATAACACGTACGTAGTAAATCAAAAATCAATGACATTTACCAAAACTAAGATTAAAAATAATTTATTTTTAGGGAACACAGTATGTTTGACCGCCGAGCAAGAAAGTCATACTTTTAACTAATTATTATAAGTTAGTTAGTTTTAGTACCTACTTGTATTTTTTTTAAGTCGCTCCGGTCTCTCGTTATAAACTATTTCGTGTTCTTTACTTTTTTTACTTTACTTTTGTGTTGTGGAAATACAATGGAAGCCAGAAAACGCACAACTTCCATAAGACAATTAGAGCTTCTAATTGACTTCATGGAGAAGCATTAAGACCTTGCTTTGGGTCGCGTGCGGTCTTTGGAAGCACGAGCCTTCGCCGGGCGTCTTTGGGAGGAATGTGCAGGCGCACTTAATGCTGAAGGTGTATTTAGAACACCTAAGGAATGGTCGCGGGTAAGGTTTCAGTAATAATAAACAATTAATAATAGTAATTATAAATTGCCTTTATTTAATAATAACTTACATAATATTTGTATTTTGTATTCACATATTAAATTTATTCTTCTAACTATGTAACTTATTTATTCAATAGAGACAGAAATAATGATTGGTTCACCATGAATAATATACCTAATTTATGTTTTAGTTTTGGAATGATTACAAATGTCGGGTACGGGGAAAACTGTCCTCCATAAGAAGGGAATACCAAGGCACAGGAGGTGGGCCCAGTGAAGTACCACCCCTAAGTGCACTGGAGGACAGAGTAGCTTATCTCATAGGGAGAGATGCAGGCCCTTTGGCAGGAGTCCGCCGTGATCCACTGATAGTGGAAGCAGAGGTAAGTTTACATAAAATATTTTTTATAGCACTAGCTACATATAATAAATAATACTTTAACATAACAGCAGTTTTCAAGCATAAAAAATCATTATTTTAATATGAAATAATTTACTAACTTACGAGTATTTACAGGTGCATTATGAGGAAGTTCAGGAAGAAATGCCTGAAGATTCTCCTACTTTGTAAGTAGAACAACCTTTGCAATTGACTATTAACTTTTTTTTTTGAGTTATTATATAAAATTAATTATTATTTTCAGAGATTTATCAAATATTCAAATACTGGCAATGCCTAATACTAGGTCCCAGGTAGACTTAGATATAATAACAAAAGACAACACAGACATTCCACAAGCAGGTAACCCTTGTTAATAATATGTTTAATAAATTAACACGTTGAGCGCCACGCCTAAAAACCTGTTTTTTCATTTTTTTGACTTGCTTTTTTTTTCTTAAATCGGGTTATAATATCATTTCTATAGTAGGGGTAGTTGAAAAAACCAAGATTTTCCACGATTTCCCTTGATTTTCCGGGTGTGCCAAAAAGACACACGTGGCCCCTGAAAAAGTTTGAGGCTTAAAACTTCGTCAGGGGCCGCGTGTATCCTTTTGGAAACACGTTTTTTTTTAACTTTTCTTTTATTTTCTTTAATTTAAGCTTTTCTTTTTTTCAGATTGATATAAATAGGGACCGGCCACAAGATAAAAAATAGGAGGAGCAAAAAAAAACTCATTCTTGAGCTTTTTTTTACTCCTTTTTTGGAATTGTTTCAGAAAAAAGTGTATAAAAGTGTATAAAATTGTATAAAAGTGTATAAACATAAATAAAAAGGACTATACATAAAAGCTTACATAACAGTGTACAAATATAGAAGTAAATAAAACTGTAAAAGACTAGTTGGACTTGGCTAGTTCATTCAAAATGGACTTTTCGAGTGATGACTCGGTAGCGGATCCTAATTTTGATCCAGACACATCTGCCTCATCAGATGATATGTCTGCATCAGAGTACTCGTCTGAAGATGATATGCCCCTGTCCATATTTAGGACCACAAGCCCTCCACTTGACAATGAGGTAGACAGACCCAGCTCCTCTGGAAGTACATTGTCTACTGTAGAACAGAATTATGTAACGCAAAAGCTTACAAATATGGTCTGGCAAAATTGTAAGCCAGTGAAATCAAATTCGCCAGTGAAAATTAGGTGGGTCGTCTGACCCACCTAATTTTGATTTCACTGGCGAATACATTAGTGGTATGAAAAATATATAGGTACCAAGGAATTTTGGCAGACGCTGCTCCACTTGATTATTTTGAACTATTCCTTACAAACGATATACTTACAATAATAGTGGACGAAACAAATTTGTTCGCTACGCAAGAAATAACGAGAGAGAGGGACTTAACACCTAGTTCCAGAATTCATGCCTGGTTTCCAACAAATAACTCGGAAATGATGAGATTCTTCGCGCTTATTGGATGGATGGGTCTAGTGAAGCTTCCTTCAATTCGCGATTATTGGCGGACAGATGAACTTTACGGGATTCCTTTAGCCAGAAAAGTTATGCCACGAAACCGGTTTGAACTTCTACTAAGATTTATACATTTTTCTAATAATTCAGAAGCCCCACCAGATGACCGTCTATTCAAAATACGACTAGTTTTGAACAAATTTATTCACAATTTTCAAGAAGTTTATACTCCAGGACATAGAATATGCATAGATGAAAGTCTGATACCTTGGCGAGGTCGCTTATTGTTTCGACAGTATATCCCTAACAAGCGACATAAATACGGGATGAAAGTGTTCAAATTGTGTTCCGAAAAAGATTATACCTGGAACTTGATGGTTTACAGTGGAAAAATCGAAAATAGTGAGACTTCTGTAGCTGAAAGTGTGGTCATGGAACTGATCGATGGGCTACTGGACGAAGGAAGAGTACTGTACACTGATAATTGGTACACCAGTGTACCACTAGCTTATAGGTTGCAGCAACGAAAGACTCACTTAGTAGGCACTCTACGATTGAACCGGAAACACTTACCCCAACATGTGATTGCTGCTAAATTACGAAGAGGAGAAATTGCAGCCCAAGAAACCAGTGATGGTGTCGTTGTGTTGAAATGGAGAGATAAGAGAATTGTGTCCGCACTTACAACCATACATTCAGGGTTAAAAACCATATCTCAAGAACTCGAACAAATCAAACGATCACCAAGCCTACATGTATTGTGGATTACAATACAGGAAAATCTAGTATAGATTTGAGCGACCAGATGGCGACGTATGGTTCAGCCTTGAGGCGTTGCACGAAATGGTACCGAAAATTATTTTTTGAAGTATTGTGGGGTACTAGTATTGTCAACGCTCATTTCTTGCACTCTCAGAATACTCGTGGAAAAGTACTCAAAATCACTGAGTTCAGGGAGGCGGTCGTTAGAGGAATGATTCACAAATATTCACATATAGAAGAACAAATCAGTACACCACGACCACTTCCTTCAAACAGGCGACACAGGCATGTATTTAACCTAAAAGGAAACCCTCCTAAGAAGGTAAAAGGCCGCTGTGTCGAATGTTATAAGTTTTATGGGAAGAAAGGGCAAGTTGTGGATGGAAACGCAAATTTGCTACACAAACGAACAAAATTTGCTCAGTTTGTAATTTTTTGTGTGGAGATTGTTTTGAAAAACTCCACTAAATTTTTCAAAATGACGCTACTAAACATTTTTCATTGTTCCTAATTTTTGTTGATTTTGCATGATTCTAAGATAATTATGAATAAGAGAGAAATATATATATTTTTTTCGAAAATGAGATTTTACTTTCTGTCATAACTTTTCTCAAAAAAGTGATACGCAAAACCCACTCGGACTGAAATAATTGTGGAGGCCAGTAGAATCAGATTCCATAGTAAAATGTATGAAAACGTGTTTCCTGGCGGATACACTGGCCTTGGAAGTAAAGACTACCCGTGTATCCAAATGGAAACACGTGGCCTCTGGCGGCGGTACTCCGTGTTTCCAAAAGGATACACATGGCGGTCAACGTGTTTAAGAATATAATTTTTAAAAGATTGTACAAGTCAACAAGTGTAACAATTGTATAATAATATCTATTTTATAAACTTTTATTTTCTTTCTAGTGAATAGAACCATCACAGATAATCCTGAAATTATAAATGCCCAACCACAACCCCCACCCGAAAACAACACAGTGCCACAACCAGGTAATTCTTATTAAATATTTTTAGCATTTTTGCTATGCAATCAGTTCAAATATACTAAAATATTAAAGCAATGTGGAAAAAGACGAGCCCGGAGCAGGACTCGAACCTGCGCCTCTCGGGTTCCGGCCCAGCGCACTACCAACTGTGCCATCCGAGCTCCTACTCCAGAGTTCGAATTTGTCCACCGCTTGTTTACGTCTTATAATATTCTATACCATTTTACAATTTCTAAGTTATTTAAATGTTAAATTTATATTTTCAGTGAATGCCAATAGAAATAGAAGGCCAGTGCGCCCTCGTGCACGCGCGCGACCGTCGAATAGAAGTAAGTGTTTATTGAACTACATATTATATAAAAAAAACTTGAAACAAAACCCTAGGCTAATATCCCACCCGATGTATGGAGAAGACCCGTGCTCAGCAGTGGGACGTTTATTGGTTGAGATGATGATGATGATATTATATAAAAATTAATAAGTATTGTTTCTAACAAATGTGAAACTCAAAACATAATACTTGATAGTAAATGTTGATAAAAACTGTAATACCAAAAAATACCTTATTGATTCTCATAATTTAAAATGATTGTGTAGTTTCATTTAATTAAGTGGTTTAATAGATGATAATTATACATTATAGACAACACAACAGCACTCGACGAAGCTCGTGCTAGTATAGTACGCATGGAGGAGATGAGGACTCGAATGGAGCTTCAACAGGCAGAAGCAATGATTCGGCACGAGGAGTCAATGGCTGCCGCAGTTCAAGCTATTACTGGCATAGCTCCAGCTATTACTGGCATAGCTCAAGCTATTACTGGCATAGCTGAAGCTATGCAAACAATAGCGGAAACTGTGTAACTGTGGCCCCGGTAGACGTAGTAACTATTTAGTAATCTGTGCCGGTAGGCAGGCATTTTTTGTTCAGTATCAAGTATACAGGGTGTCCAGTAAAGAATGGATAACCTTGTAATGGTATATAGCAGACCTAAGTACCTTTCCAAAAAAAAAATAAAAAAAAAAATATCTCGTTAAGTACATAAGATATTGCGTTTTTTTTAAATAAATTTATTTTTTTGGCCTGACTCTAGTTTCATGTTCACTATTTCCTCAAATAACCAAATTTTGTAGATTTTTTGATGAAATAATATTGTTAACTAAGTATTCTGATAGAAATATGAAAAATAATATGTGAATCGGTCCAATTATTTTTTTAATTCAACTTAGAAATTGACTTTTAGTGCAAAAATATTGAAAAAAAAAAATTATGTTGAAGTTTAGGCGTCTGGGGTGAAAAAAAAATGTATGAGTACTTGAGTGGCCAACTATTTTAAAATGATGCGAGTCTAATGTAGATTTCAAAAAGCTGTAATGTATTACAGTATCTCAAATAAGTAAGAAGTTATCACTGTTAATGTACAGTCAGAGAAAAAAAAAATACATATCAAATATTCATCCTGTGGAATATTTTAATATTGATTAGTCCAGGGTCTCTGGAGTTTACTAAAAAATAACATAAAACTTATTATTTGTTTTAAAACGAGTAAATAAAATAAAATTCAATCTGTTTAATATTATTTTACTTTCACTTACAAATTGTGTCTTACTGCCTAAAGTTTGCTACCTGCGTTTGCGCTGTACGACCCTTCCTTTTATTTAAGTAGACAATAGAGATGCCCGAGTGTGAGCGAGAGGGAGAGTATTATTAAAAATCAACAGAGTTAAAGTAGAGGAACAACAAAAACGACTTATGATAGAGTACATAATGTATTTTAAAATAAATTTACAAAAAGTTTTCAAATTGCCTGCCCTGAACTCTGATACAGAATCTGCATCTTCGGATAAACGCTCTTCTAAGAAATCGGGTATATCGCCTTTCAGATATTTTCTGTGCCGCCGCCCGAACTCGGTTTTTTAATTCTTCTAAAGTATTTATTGGTTGTTTGTACACCTCCTCCTTGAGGCACCCCCAATAAAAAAAATCCAACGGATTAAGATCCGGCGAACGTGGAGGCCATAAAATAGGCCCGAGGCGTCCGATCCATCTGCCTGGGTATCTCGCGTTTAAATATGCACGTACATTTGCAGCGTAATGTGCAGGGCAACCATCATTTTGCAGCCAATACTGGTCTCGTAGCTCCTCGGATATTTCCCCCAATAAATTGGGAAGATCATTTTGGAGAAAGTTTAAATAACTTGGGCCAGTTAGGTTTCCCGGTAATTCAAATGGGCCTATGATCTGCCCATTTAATATTCCTGTCCAGTAATTTACTTTAAATTGGTACTGAGATCTGTCTGGACGCATAAGATGCGGATTCTCCACTTGCCAGCTGTGCAAATTATGCATATTAAAATATCCATCTCTTTTGAAAGTCGATTCATCACTCCATAATATTTTGTTGAAAAACTGTGGGTCCTCTTCCATCCTTGCCATCATTTGCCGACAAAATTGTAGGCGAGCATTGTAATCCCTTTGTTCTAGAGATTGCACACGGGTGACGTGATATGGGTGAAACCTCGATCTTTTTGAAGATCGATTCACGGCAATACGATCTCCCGATTTTTTGAATCGATTCAACAAGATGCGATCTTTGCTCAGATCGAATCGTATGCTTGGAAGATCGTAAGAAAAAATCGCATCATTAACAGACCAAAGTAATGCAAACTTAACTGCATTTATTTTGTTGATGATAACGATCACACATTTTAGTAGGAACAACAAAGCAAGACAACATCTATTTGTTGAAATTAGTGTCGAGTTACGTACTTTATGTATACGCCGCCGCGCCGTGAGTATGAAATATGAAACGTTATGAAGGTAGTATTGAAATTTTGTTTATGTTATACCCGCAAGAACATCACAGAATTTGTAGATTGTTCTTTGTAGATAGTAGTACGATTGAATTCATCGAATGCGCAGTGTTTTTTCTTGTTATTATTTTAATATTGATAAATATGGCCCCGCCCGTAAAATCGAATGTTTGGACGTTTTTTATCAGATGTGACTCGGGTGGACAGTGTAAATTATGTGACCAAATAGTGAAAACTAAAGGAAATACCACAAATTTAAAAAATCATCTAAAGCGACGCCATAAAAATTATGATTTAAACAAAAGCGGAGAAAGTTCTACTACAAAAGTGACCGAAATCGTAAGTAATTATCTATTTATAAAGTGATTTTTTATAAGGGTGCTATTTAACTGGTTAGCATAGTATTGGTATTTTGGCATAAGAAAACTGACACCACGATTCGATTAGTAGGTAAACTAAGTGTTCCTCACACGGAGAGAGTTGCATGGCCACGTACGATTACGTGGTAAATTTACCTACTCCAATTGCAACCTACCTCAACATTTTATTTCTTTAACAATTTTGATTAATGTGTACATTATTTTCTTTTTTAGTCCAATGATCCCACCCCTTCGACCAGCCGAATGAGTACTAATAGTGATGCTAACTCAAACTCAAGTGAATGTGAAGAATCATTAAATATTACTACAATCAATACGTCAACGCCAAAATCAACAAGAAAACGTCAACTTCGTATTGATAATGTCATTAGTAATATTCAAGCATATCAAAAAGGTGGGTCCAAGGAACTAAAATTGACTAATGCATTGCTGTATTTTATTACGGTTGATGATTTACCTCTCAATACCACAGAAAAAAAAGGATTTCAACATTTGATGAAAACGGTGTGTCCAACTTACTCGGTACCAAGCAGAAACACAATTACAAGACTTATTGATGAAAAATATGAGAATATTTCTAATGTCATAAAAGCACAGTTGATGCAAGTTAATAGCTTTTGTTTGACTACCGATGTCTGGACGGACACAATGAACACAAGGAGCTACTTAGGTTTGACTTGTCATTTTTTGCACAAGAACTGTTTGAAATCAATTGTTATAGCCGTTAAAGAATTGAACGAGCGACACACTGCTGAATATCTCAAACAAGTGATTGAATCGCTCTGCAATGAATGGAACATTAATGTACAAAACATTTTAGCTATAGTCACAGATAATGGTGCAAATATTGTCAAAGCTATCTATGAATTACTGGGCAAAAATAAGCACTTGCCTTGTTTTGCACACACTCTTAATCTAGTTGTGCAAAAAGCTGTAGAAGAAACCAGAGGATTTGATGCATTAGTAAATAAGGTCAAAACCATTGTAACATTTTTTAAACACAACGTTTCTGCACAGGATGAATTGACCAAACTTCAAAAATCTAATAATGTATTACCAAAAAGGTTGGTACAAGACGTTATAACAAGATGGAATTCTAAGTTGTATATGTTACAGCGATTTATTGAACTTTGTGACTTCGTCAGTGCTATTCTACTCCAAAACCCAAAGGCCCCTGCTATGCTTGGTGGCAATGAAATAGCCATAATAAAGGAAATTATTAACATTTTGACTCCTATAGAAAACGTAACAAAAGAAATATCGGGTCAAGATTATGTAACGAGTAGTATAATCATACCAATTATTTTCTGCATGAGTAAATCGATCGAATCTGCCAATTCAGGGAGCATTTCTGAGGTTTCTGACTTAGGATCAGAATTCAAAGCGAAAATTCTGAGCGAATGTAACAAACGTTTTAAGAACATTGAAAAAGTGCATCTTTTGGCGATTTCAACAATTTTGGACCCGCGATTTAAAAAAATATACTTTACGGATGCTCAATCTTGTGCAAAATCACTTAATGACATCACCGATTTACTAAAAACAACGGATTATAATAAGGATACATCACCAAATGCGCAAAATGTGGTTTCACCCGATGATGACGATAACATTTGGAAATTTCATAGTCAGTTGGTGACAGAAACGAATCTAAACATTCCAAAGGAAGGACTGCTGGATGACATTTTGAAACAGTATCTTAGAGAACCATTACTTGCTAGACAAGGAGACCCAATAACATATTGGACCACTAGATCTACTATCTGGCCGGACTTAAGCTGTTTAGCTTTGAAGTATTTGACTACAGTAGCAACATCTGTTCCTTCAGAACGACTGTTTTCACTGGCTGGCAACACTTTGACGGATAGTCGTAATAGGTTAGATCCAGTGCGTTTATCTAAATTATTGTTTTTGAAAAGCTTAAATGCGGAGGGTTGGAATCTGTAAACCGTCAAACCTTTACATCATTGCATGCATAGATTTGACGGAATAGCTTTTTCGTAATGTTTTTTAATATTTCCTAATAAATACAACTTGCATGTGGAAGTGTCTTTTCATTTCTCCTTACTTTTTTAAAATACGATACGATCTTCAAAGATCGATTCAATGCAATACGATACAGATCGTGGATCGATTCACGGGGTTACGATCCATTACGATTCAAAAGATCGATTCAAAGCAAAAGATCGGGCATCCCTACCGTAAACAAGCGAGGGTCGTATTGGTAATAAGAACAGAACAACAAAATAACACATGCGAAATCGGCAAAGTCGAGTGACGCACTGTCGATTGAAAACCCTATTTGAGCCCTGTTGATTTTTAATAATACTCTCTCTCTCGCTCACACTCGGGCATCTCTATTGTCTACTTAAATAAAAGGAAGGGTCGTACAGCGCAAACGCAGGTAGCAAACTTTAGGCAGTAAGACACAATTTGTAAGTGAAAGTAAAATAATATTAAACAGATTGAATTTTATTTTATTTACTCGTTTTAAAACAAATAATAAGTTTTATGTTATTTTTTAGTAAACTCCAGAGACCCTGGACTAATCAATATTAAAATATTCCACAGGATGAATATTTGATATGTATTTTTTTTTTCTCTGACTGTACATTAACAGTGATAACTTCTTACTTATTTGAGATACTGTAATACATTACAGCTTTTTGAAATCTACATTAGACTCGCATCATTTTAAAATAGTTGGCCACTCAAGTACTCATACATTTTTTTTTCACCCCAGACGCCTAAACTTCAACATAATTTTTTTTTTTCAATATTTTTGCACTAAAATTCAATTTCTAAGTTGAATTAAAAAAATAATTGGACCGATTCACATATTATTTTTCATATTTCTATCAGAATACTTAGTTAACAATATTATTTCATCAAAAAATCTACAAAATTTGGTTATTTGAGGAAATAGTGAACATGAAACTAGAGTCAGGCCAAAAAAATAAATTTATTTAAAAAAAACGCAATATCTTATGTACTTAACGAGATATTTTTTTTTTTATTTTTTTTTTGGAAAGGTACTTAGGTCTGCTATATACCATTACAAGGTTATCCATTCTTTACTGGACACCCTGTATATACCATGCTTATATTACATAGGTACATAATTATTTGATTTATTAATTTATATTGCATTTAGGTAATAATTTAATACTTTTAGATAGATTCATGTTATAAGTAAGTATAGAATATTTTAAGTTAATAAAATATATGTAGTTATATTTACAATCTTAGATTTTAATTTCTCCGAACTCTCTACAAACGATGCACTAAATTAAATTGGTAATAACGGCCTTGCTGTAATGGCTCATTTCCTCTTCGTGGTATATGATCCCTTGCTGCCAGATGTGCAGCATCTATCACAGCATCTCTCTCTCCAGCCTGCCCTTCTCTTTCCATTATAATTAGCTCTTCTTCAGTATAATCTAGCTCTACACATAAAAGAGCTATGTTGTGTAGGACACAGCATGCATTAATTATTTTTGCTGCATCTTTCGGTTTATAATGCAGCTTTCTATCTACTAACAAACACCTGTAAAATCAATTGTTACCAATATAATAAAATATTAATCTTATATATACTTATCATATCCATTTATAGGTAGGTAAATATTGTAGAAATTACCGAAATCGTCCTTTCAAAATACCAATACATCGTTCCACAACATTCCGAGCTGTCATATGTTTCTCGGTGTAAAATGATTCAGGAGAGTTTGGAGCTGCGTTAAGAATCGGTGTCATCATCAGTCTCCTTAAGGGAAATCCAGAATCTCCTAAAATATATTAATTACTTCACAGCCAAGAGTCCAACTCTATTTAATGTTAAGTTGCCCACTTAATACAATATTTTACTAAATAAACCAATTTTTGAACCTTTTCACAACTAGGGTCCAACCTAACAAATAAAAGTCTTCTGGAGAGGTATTAATTATTTGTTCTAAAGTGGTTTTTAATGTGTTGTTGGTCCATGCAGCACTGTCATGTATTGACCCGCGGTTACTAGAGTCAACACACATTATTCTGGCATTAGAGTCACAAATCTGAAACATAGTTTTATTTCATTATTTAACAACAAATCAAAACAAAGGAGTCTGCTAATAGTTAAGACCACTTACAATTAATGTATTCAAAGAGTGATATCCTTTTCTACTATAGTATCTCTCTTCATGTTCAGATGGAGTAACTATAGCTACATGAGTGCCATCAATGCAACCCAGAACACCAGGTAACCCAAACTTCCGGTAGAATCTGCAAGCATATAAATTAAAACATGCATTTCAATACCATCTATTAATTATATTAGTAATAGATAGGTACTTGTACTAGGTACATATATAGTAATAGATAATTATACATTAAAACTGCTTTTCCTTAAATAACATATTCTGTTAAAAATAAATTGTAAATACTTTACTTACTCTCTTTTTACATTGTCACGGTCTCCTTGACAACTAGGGAACTTTACATATTTGTTATAAATATGTGGTATATTTAAAACTTCTGTAACATGATGAATTGCCCGAGATACAGATGGCTGTGACATAGAATGAGACTGTGACATAGAATGAGACTGTGACATAGAATGAGACTGTGACTGGCCCACTAGTGTCTGGTATGAGCCACTTGAATACTGAATTTCGTTGTGGCCGTACAAGCACTGAAGATGCCGAACGTCCTGTACGCCCAGTTGAGGTCTCTTCACCCGAAACAATCGAAAAAATTCACGATATGGTGTTGGCCGACCGAAGATTGAAAGTGCAAGAGATTGTAAAAGCCGTAGGGATCTCGCATGGCCCAGTGGTTTCAATTTTGAATGATCACTTGGGCATGAGAAAGCTTTCCGCAAGATGGGTGCCGCGTTTGCTCACAGTCGACCACAAACGCAATCGTGTAACAACTTCACAGGAAGGTTTGGCGTTGTTTAATCGCAATATGGAGGAGTTTTTGCGCCGTTTTGTAACCGTGGATGAAACATGGATCCATCACAACACACCAGAGACCAAAGCGAAAAAAAAAAAATTGAAAAATAAAACAAAACTTCAATCAGAAAAAAAGCATTTTCACTGACCGTACCTGATACATAAAAACTTTGTTTTGCGATCCGTTTTGAAAAGTGGTTCCCGATTGCAATGGTATTGGAATTTGGTACCGGTTAGGAATAAAAAATAATTAAATTGAAAATAAATACCAAATGGTATTAGAATGTGGTACTGGTTGGGAATAGATCGTTATTACGAGGAAGCACAGATAAACGGAGTTCGAAGTGTTTTTCCAGGAGCTAGCATTAAAGGATGTTTTTATCATTTTAATAAGGCCGTGTGGAAAAAGGCTAAGGAACTAAAAGCGGATTGTACTGCAGATGGTAGATACATAACAGGAATGTGTGAGAGTCTGCCACCAAATGAACTGGTTTATGCTTGGTCAAGCATTCTAGAAGAGCCGCAATCTGAAAATGTTTAATTGTTCTTACACTACTTTAAACGAGAATGGAAACCAAAGAAACTGTCATGTTTTAAGTTGTGCTTATAATAGACACCGAACAACAAATGCTGTTTGACGTTTAAAGGCTGGCATGGACGCCTAAATACTATCTATCATACCACGAAAACCATTTTTGTTTAAAATAATTATTAAGGAAGCGAAACATGCTGATAACAAAATCAATTGAAGACATGAGTGGATGAAGGAGTTATGTAACATTAAAAAAACTTTTAGGAAATCCTGAGACTTCCTCGCGAATCCTCCCGAATTTTTAAAACTTTTGTTATTTAATATATGTAATATATATATAGAAAATATACTTATATTTCTACCAAAAATACTATAGAACGATATAGCTATGGAACGCAAGATGGCGGACCGATCGATCGCAAGGTAAAAATAATCATGATGTTATTACATTTTATTCAAATTGTTTTCCAATGTAGTCTAATTTGCATAGCTTATTATATATTCTAGTCATAAACGTTATTTTTCTGTACCTAAATAAATTGTGAAGGCATGTAATCTTTTGTGTTTTGCGAGTGTAGCAGATATGATACATTGCCAGATGGCGAACTTTCTAGATATTTTTGCTATCATATATTTTTGTATCAAATATGTGACATAGCCTGATTTGTATAGATACTACTCCGGTTTGATTCCTAGACCGTGGCTATAACTAGGCTACGATAAGATTGGCTGTTGGGGCCAAAATGTGGTCAACATGACAATTTTATTACAATTATTTCTTGTTTACTTTCGCAGACATTTCTTCACCTTATTATTCAACAAAAAAAAGAAGAGCTCGGCAACTCGTAGCTCTTTTTCCGAAGCCGGAAGCAAAATCAGATTTGGACGAAAGTCAATCATCTGAAGATGAATTTCAATGCTACACTCGCCCAGCGCACTCCAACAGCAGTTCACCACCTCCATCATTGCTTTCTTCAATAGAAAAACCTAAATCTTCTTTCAGGTGACGATATTGAGGTAAATCAAGTAGTTGCTTCAACATCTTTTGTACTATATTAACAGTCATCAACAAGTCCTTGGTGTCCGGTACCATCACCATTATTACCATCTATATCTGGCTACTTCTTCACAAGTACCTTCACCACGTGTTAGTAACTTCAAGCGGCGTAATCAGTCACCGCCGCCTAAAAGAGGCCTAGACTTCTCACAGTAAAGCGCAGAGTAATACCCTCTAAACGGTTAGAACCTAATTGGGGTCGCTTTAAATTTACAGGTTGTGCAGAAGTGGATGATATTGCGTTTGAGCCACGTGAGGAGAAAAGTCCAATTGAATATTTTAGGCTGTTCTTTTCTGATGACATCATTTCTCTTATAGTGCAACAAACAAATTTATATAGCACACAATCAAAGGGCAATTCAATAAATATTACAGAAGATGATATGAAAGATTTTCTGGCAGTTCTCGTATATATGGGTGTCAAAATGCTTCTTCCTTTTATTTTGAAGCTGCTGTTTTTTGTATAAATAGTAGGCTAGAATAAGCTTTTTCTTTGCACTGGACATAACGTACGTGCACTTCTTCCTTCAAATTGAATAGAACTGATATCGACAACAACGGACGCGTTCATGTTATATTTAGCGTATAGTGTACAAAGGTAGCCGTTTTACGTCGGCCCGTTACCCGTTAACAAAAACGTTCGTTAACAAGAGCTCTTAGCGTTGCGTTTGCTTAGTTTAACTTTTGAACTGTCAAATTTCATAACTCACACTCGGCAAATACTTGAAACAACCATTCACGTGCGTTAACGTTCCGCAATCACCATCACCCTCGCCCTATTTAAATTTACAAATACAATTGCAATAAACCAGAATAATACTGTGTTATATACAAACAATTCTGATAGTATTATAGAACACTCAGAAGAAGAAACTTAGACTCAAATCTACTGGATTTCCTACGCAGTAAACGTTGTTACTTCAATCTTATTAATGTTTCTCCGTTTAATTTAGATGAAAGCGAGCATGAACATGTTGATATTCCAGACTTTTCTTCAAGCAGATACGAGGTTTATATCCCTGAGAGTTTCTCGTCCGATACAAATCTCAGTGTCACTGACAATTTTATAGCTGATGCAAATTCCTCACAATCAAGTGTAAGAGAAAGGCAGCAAATTACATAAAGAAACGACGAGAGGTCCCAGTTACATCACGTAAACTCAAACCTCCTCGCAAAGAAAATAAATCAAAAAGCGTCCAAGAAATAAAAACCAATGGAAAAAGAAAAAGTCACGGGAAAAAGGGGATGAATACTTATCCTATAAAAATACAGTTATGCCACAAAAAACAATAAAGGAAGGAGTACTTTTTTGTTTCACCTCTGGCAACACTTACGATAGTACGTCAACTTAACTTCTCCTTAATATGAAATTAAATTTAAATTATTATTTTTTTATTTAAAGGCGTAAATTACCAATTTAAAGGCGTAAAATAACAAAACATTGTTAAATTATATAACAATCAACTAAACAAGTAATTTATTGGACATTTTGTGAAATATTTATGTGAACGACAGTGATAGTAAGTTTGGTTGTCAAAAGTAGGCCAAACTTGAATTTTAACGTTTAAAACTTTTCAGTGGTTTTTGTCATGTAAGTTATTAACTAATTATATTTTTCATATCACACTATTTGATACAGTATCAATAGTGTTTTTATTGTTCACAAAACTAGCCATTGCTTTGATATTAGGTACATGTCGGTAGGTAATTTCTTCTGCAATTCTTCACACAATTGTTTTTCTAATCGATTTATTTCGTTTATTTCTTCATTCAAAATGCATAGAATTATGTCTAGGAAAGCTACTGCTCGCATGGAAGAATCAAAACTCAAATTAGCATTACAGGAACTAAAGAAATATAAGGATTAGTGTGAGGTATTGCAAAAAGAACACGATGACAATGAGAAGGAAGTACTTAACTAGCTATATATGAACACCCAACTTAAGAATGAGATGGCAGAATTGCTCAATAGAATAACTACCATCACGGAGGAACGGGATAAACTTTAGTCTGTAGTTTATACGTTTGACCAGTGCAGCGATGAGTTTGACACAACACTCAAAGTGAATGCTGAGCTGAAACTTAGACTAAGTGAAGCCCATGAGACAATCGACCGAATGGAGAGTGCCAGCCTGGATATCCAGACAGCACATACCCAGTCGTTGTTTGAGGAACTGGTTAGCACCTCGTAGAAACTTCCTTCTGCTGACTCATTCTCTGGTAGAGCAAATAGTAACAATAGATTTAACTTGTGATAATAGCTATTTAACCCCTCAGGTAAAACAAATTAAGTGCAGTAATAATAAGTTTAAAAAATATATTAAAATTAAGAGAATTATTCGAAAATCAAAAAATCTAATTAAGAAGAATAATTGCTCTTCTAAAAACTTTATTACATTGAAACAGTGCACACATTTACAATATTACAACATTCAACGATTACAGACAGAGGTTCACCGTTTACAGGATTCTTTAAACATTTTGTCAGCTAAATATGATATGGCACAGAAAGAAATAGGTGAACATATTCTAGCTTTGAACAGCTTAGTGAAATTATGTAATGAAAATGAGAGACTTTATAATTCATTAGTAATTAACAATCAAACATCAGATTGTAAACCAATTCAGCCGGGCTGTTCAAAGACAGGCTTGCCTCATGAGTCTTTACCATCTGTGACTTACTCACACAAACACACCCACACTGATAGGCACACAAGTACTTCCTTCACCACACAAACTAAAACATTACAAATAAATGATAATGATGTATAGCGATGAAATAGAAAAAAATATGAGCTATTTATTACATGAGTATATAGGGTCTCAGGTCACCAACTGTTGTATGCCTCGAGCCAGTTACACACAAATACTAGACAAGATGGTGAGTAAACATAGCATTTCATCTAACACTAAGACATTATTTATTTTTATTGGGAGACGGGAAAACACAAACTCAAATATAATTAAAAGTATTTTGATGAATTAGCACAATTAAAAGTTAATAAAATTGTATTGTTTGCTTTACCTTACAGCAAAAGTTTGTCAGAGGTGGAAAATAACGATAGGTACAGATGTAACTTGAAGTTACATACTATGTGTTATTAATGAGAAATTTAAATTTTTTGTCACTAATGTTTTCATTAAAGATAATATTTTTTGAGGCAAGATTAATTATCTTGGTAGAATATGAATTATTATCTTGGTAGTTATTTTAAGCGACAGATAGCAATTTCGCTATCACATTGTATGTTTAAGTCAGCACATTGTATGTTTAAGTAGCAAAGTGCTCAATAAAAGCAGGGTTAATAGCCAATAACTTTCAAAAGACGTCGTACATCAAGTAACAGATCTGTTGATGGATCCTCTTGCTACAAGAAATTCGACAGTCTTAAACTACGTCTTCTTACCATCTATAAAGAATCCGAAAATCGCCAACTGCAGAAACTAATCGGCGAAATGGACTTGGGCGACCAAAAGCTTTCACAGCTATTACGACGAATAAGGGAGCTGGCCAATGTTTAAAAACCAGATAATACTTTAAAGATACTCTGGCAAGATCATTTACCTTCACCGGTGCGAGCTGCACTTGCCGTTTCCGACACAAAGGAATTAGACAACCTTTCAGTAGTAGCAGATAAAGGTTTCGAGACTACTAGTATTGATCATGTGAATGAGGTAGGTCAGCAGCCTAGTACTTCCAGAGACACTGAGATAATAATGGCCGAGATAGCCAAGCTCAGCCTGAAAGTACAGGATTTGGAAAGATCAAGGCCAACGTTTCGACCACCGCATTGGAAAAGAAGCCGCTCACGCTCAGCATCTCGAAGATACAGTGACTCATTGAGATCCTCTACAAAACATGAAACCACCGATTCATTTTGTTAAATTCATTTAAGTAGTTTAACTACGAGCCCATCGTGCGGCCAGCCGTGACCCCGACAGCCTGAACAGGTAATATTGCTGTCACTCACTGGTGGGCCCCATAGCCCGAACGGAACAACTAATAAATTTATAGCGGCGTTCAATGTGTTAAAAAAAAAACATTTCGATGTAAAATTTGCCTTCGTCAGAAAACGTTTGTTAATTACAAGCTTCTAAATAAATATTTTTTTCAGAATATGATATGTTTTATTTTACACAATAGCATTTTGTAGGTATCTTTCTACTATTTTAAATTAAAAAACAATAGTTTATCTAATTACTTTTTCAAATAAATTCATTTTAAGTTGATACATGTCCGTTTTCAACCATAGTCAATGTTCACCGTTAACTTAAACAAATTTGACACTTAATGTAAATTTGATACAGTTTGAAAGAGTGGCTCATAAGCTTCAATAAAAACACCACTTGAATTCTAAGAATAAACGTGACGAAAATCAAACAGGCATTTTTCGTAACTCGACTCTTGGCGGTCGAAGTGACGTCAGCATATAATATTATTTATTTCTATAAGATATAGGTGTTGTTACGGACAACAAGCCCTATATAATGTTATAAATACATATACGTTACGTACATAACGAAAAACTAAAATTCACACGTATGTATGTAATAAAACTTACTGGCGGTAGATGTAAATTCTCGTAGCCGCGCTCATGCTAGCGCCGGCCGCGGAACCGTGAGACATCTAACGCCATTAGTTTAACTTTGCTACCTTGCTTTAGCCGGGGTATAAATATGGGTGGCTCGTAGCGAAGTGCGTTCACTCATCGGGCGCCTCCAAGGGAAGAACAACCAACAAGACTCAAGCCTGAAGCCCTGCAGCTGAAGATCAAGCCTTCGTTTCAAACCCATTGTCAAGCATTCAATCAAGTCCTATCCAGCTACCTATAAAAACATCGACTACAGCCCGCGCTAGGCAAGGACGTGAGGGAGCCGGAAGACATCAATACGACGTGTCAAGATTACTTCGCACCACATTTATTATCACTAATATATATGGCTGGTGCCTTATGTTGTAACCACGTGTTTCATTGAAGTCAACCGACTAGAAGGGACCCACACCCAATAGGTGTAATGTGTCTTTTTTAGGAACTAGTAAACACATTAGTAGGATATTCTAAATTTATGTAAAAGGCAACATACTTTTGCTATAAATTCTTTTAAACTTTCACGAATTTAAAGAAGAGTGAAGAAGAGCGAAGAACTCAACGTGAAGTTACTGCTATTAAAATTACGAGGATGCCTACAAATCTTATGTAGACAGGGGATATAATTTGATTGCGAATACGGTCTCATTTAAAAGTATTAGGTCATTAATGTATCGTGCAAGAAATTCAAAGTTAGAGGTTTCGAAAACAACATTTACAACACCAGTTCAAGTGGAAATCCCAACTAAATTTTAAGATTTTTTATTATTTTGTGACAATACCTCAGGAATATTAGCTTTTCTACTACAGAAGGTAGAAAAACATTATAGAATAGCGAAACCTGTTTAATGGATGGGACTTTCATGAGTTGCCCCAAACCATTCTATCAGCTCTATTCTATTCACGTGGACCTGGGCAGCAACAATTGTCAAACTTTAACATGCCCCGTTGTATTCATTCTCCTAGTCAACAAATTGCAACATATTTTACATACGAAGTTATGCTAAACTTAATAAAACAAGAAGTGTCTGGATGGCATCCTCACACAGTTATTATTGACTCTGAAATAGCAGTCATTAATGCTTTGCGTAATACATTTCCTAATGCTATTATCAAAGGATGTAATTTCCACTTTAAGTAAGCTATATTAAAGAAATGTCGTGATGTTGGGATTGCAACCAAAGAAGAAAAGGACTGTATGGCTAAGTGCAATTCTAATGCGATTCTAATGCAATGCAATTCTAATGCGATTCTAATGCAAGGCTAATTCCAATTGAAATAGTAGAAAATGGTTGATTAGCCATTATGGAAGTATACCCCAATAGTAAAAATGTAAAATTCACGCTTGCTTAAGTTCTTACAAAAGATTCAAGAAGAAGCTGTTTATTTTTAATGTTATCGTTGCATTCCTAGAATAAATAGAAGTTGTCAATCTATAAACAGGGATCTGAAACTGGCTTTGATTGTAAAGCATTAAGAATAGAAAAATATACAGTGCTAGAAGCATTACATCAAATTAGTAAATTATTCAAAATTTGATCCTTTCTAAATAGTTTTAAGCTCTATTCCAAATATTTGAAATAATTTCCTTAATCTAATGATACATAGTAACTTAATTTTATTTTGATAACTTTTATAATTATTAAAAATTTTGTTGTTTACAAGGATTAAAAGAAATTTATTAAGAAACACTAGACATTTAGCAATAGGGTACTTTCGGTAGTAAACAATAAATTATGAAACTATTTAGATGAAAATTTATGTATAAACAAACAAACATAAATATTCTGATTTTATGTCATAGATGTAAAGTCGCTATTTTTAATCTGTATATCACGAGACTTGAAACACGATGTGACGTCAGTCTTGTAGTAAATTATAGCATACGACAGATGACAGATCAGTCAGTTCAGTCGTTCGGTCGTTCGTAAGCGTCGTAAACAGTAATGCTTATTCTTGATCTTATATTAAAGATTACATGCTACAAAACTACAAGTGTAAAGTGGCAATACTGTCATATCAGCCAATCACGTCGGGCGGTCCTGCAACGCGATTGGCTGATATAGCTGTGTTGGCACTTTACACTTGTAGTTTGTTACTTTCGTCAAATGAGGTCCTGTTGATTAAACTTGTATATATTTTTTCAGCTGTGGAACTTCAGAAAAAATCGAAAAGTTTAAAAGATTCCTATAACAGAGAACGGGCAAAGGAAAATTACTGTTCCAGTGGGTCCGGGGCTAAACCGAAAAAACAATATGTGTACCATCAATTATTGTCATTTTTACAACCTTTGACCGAAATCAGACCGCCGAGTCGACCTACAGTTACTGAGGGAAACGACTCCGAAGACTGTTTAGAATCTTTTGTAATACCAAAATCAAAGAAGCTTAAAACAAGTGATGATGCACAAAACAAATTATACGAAATTCTGACTGAAAAATTGAACAAAGTCACGCCAACCATTCAACATCCAGGTCAAAATTTTTTACTTTCTCTTTTTCCACTCCATAAAGGAAGAATATAAACTCGATGCAAAAGCCGAAATGATAAATTTGCTTCGCAAATATAACAATATGGCACAGACGTCTGCATACGTCAGTCACTATGGATATCAGTCTGGATACCAAAGCTACGACACAACAGCCAGCTCGTACAAGTACTGAAAGTAGCGTGTCAATCGCAACTAATAAGTAACAACAACACGCTGCCAACGCCTGCTAGTACCAACAGCAGCAACAGCAAACTGCAGCAGCTTCATTGCAATATAATGATAATGAATATAATTATATTAATGATGATTCTACACAAGATTCTATTATCACAAATCTATATTCATCGTTAAGTAAAAATTAAGAAATTACAAACATGTTTATGATTTTTTTTTTTATGTGGACAACACCACATACATTAGGGGACGGACGGGTAAGAAGGATAGGGGGGGCAAGAAGAATAATTCGTGTAATTTCTTGTCTAATTGTTAGAAAGAGAAAAATATATGTAATGACCTGTCGGCAGCGGCTCGGGTACAGCGCATGCAGTGCGAACTAAATTGGCTTTTTCGTCGAAAATAATTCATTTTACAAGGTAATTACAACTTAATTCATTCTTTTACTGTTTACAACTGATTGACTTTGATAGCCTTTGTTGTTTCTGCATATTATTAGATATTCATTTTCATATTTACTCACCATTTTATTATAAGCACTAAAATAAAGGTTGATATTTATTTTTCATAGGTAAAGACAGGCAAGAAGAAACCGGGCAAATTGAATAGTATTCGTTTTGCCCGTCTTTGAAATATTGTAACCTGATCTTTTGTTTGTTTGTTTTAGATGGTGTATAATTATAAAAGGAAGTCCGATCAGGCAAGTTGGTCGGAAGAAAGTCTGCGGAAAGCTTTGGTTGCAGCCCAATCGTCCTCAATATTAGATGCTAGCAAGAAATATGGTATCCCATATGCAACATTATACCGACACTTGAAATCTGGTGTAACCACAAAAAAACTAGGCCGATTTGTAGCTTTATTTAACCCAGAAGAAGAAAGCGATTTGGTGTTGTACGTTCAGCGGATGGATTCGATTTTCTACGGTCTCACACGAACTGAATTTTGTCAACTTGTTGGAGAATTCGCAAAGAAGATCGGTAAAAAAGGCTTCTTTCCGGGCAATGTTGCAAGGTTGGTTTCATGGTTCATGGTAAGCAGAGACATCCCAATTTGAGCTTAAGAAAACCTGAGCCTACATCGATTGCAAGAGTCAAAGGCTTTAATAGGGAAGCAGTAGAGCGATTTTATTCCTTGTTAGAAGAGACAATAACGCGACACAACATTCGTCCAGATATGATTTTTAACATGGATGAAACTGGAGTGATGACAACTTCTAATAAACCACCAAAAGTCTTATCGACATATGGAAAAAAGCAGGTTGGTGTAGTTTCCAGCAATGAAAGAGGAGTTTTGACTACGGTTATTTGCTGCTGCAGTGTCACGGGAGCTTTTTTGCCACCATTTTTTGTATTCAAAAGGAAGAAATTTGATCAGCGACTGCTGGATGGATCTCCTCCTGGTTCTGAAGCATCAATCTCAGACAGTGGATGGATTACAGCTGAAAGATTTTATAATTGGCTTCAGAGCTTCGTACAAAATGTTCGTCCCACCGCAGATAGGAAGGCATTATTGATTTTAGATAATCATGAAAGCCACAAAAGCTACATTGCACTTGAGTATGCATCAAAAAACCACGTTATATTCCTTTCTATACCTCCACATACCTCTCACCGTCTTCAGCCACTGGACGTATCTGTCTATGATCCAATTAAAAAATTCTTTGAAATCGAAGTGAATACATTTCAAAAGACACATCCAGGTCGAAAATTAATCAATATGACGTTGCCCAGCTTTTCACAAAGGCATACTTAAAAGGAGCGACACCAGCAAATGCGATTAGCGGCTTCCGTTCCAGTGGCATATATCCCTACAATAAATAAGCAATTGGTGAAGAACATTACGCACCATCAGATGTATATCAGGTCGATATAGAACCAAGTGGAGTCAGTCAAGTGCAGCAAACGAAAGCGTCAAAAGAAACGGCAGAGAGAACAGGGATCAGTTCTCAAGCTCAACAAAATATTTTGCAAAACGACATACCTCACACAAATACAGAACCATCATGCAACGAACAGTCCCCAAAAGGCTGTGAAAAGGAATCAGAAAATACCGACGTCCCTGCATTGGCCGATATATCAAACCAAGAAATTTTGCAAAATATAAGACCGATCCCCAAAGAGGTAAAGAAAAGGAATAATAGAGGCCGAAAAGTACAGAAGTCAGAGGTGTTGACCAGCACTCCCATAAAATTGGAGCAGAAAAAAAAATACGATGCAGGCTCTGCCAAAAAAAAAGTTGCTTGCCAGCTAGACACTTTGCCTGGACCATCCAAGACCAAGAGAAAAGTAACTCTGGCCAAGGTAAATGTCCAGAAAGAGCACGAACGCGACTATTACTGCACTGTATGTAAGGAACAGTTTGTTTCCCCTCCACTGGAAGATTGGATCCAGTGCGATACATGTCGAGAGTGGACCCATGAGGCATGTTCCTCTTACACGGGTCTAGGATCATATTTTTGTGACGATTGTTTCGATTAATATTTATTTATTAGTTTCTAATCTTTTTGCCCGCCACAGGAATTCGTTTTGCCCGACCAGGTTAGGCAAAACGGATAATGATAAGATTTAAAAAAAATTGTTATAAACACCATGTTTAAGTTTTGAGAGGTTTTTTTTTTGTTTTAGTTTGAAACTTTAATACGTATAGTTCCTAATTAACGAAAGACTGATTAAAGAAGTTGATTTCCTATGCCTTTTTTATTACGCCAAACTTAGGCTATTCTTATTGCCCGCCCGTCCCGTATATATATTTTTTTTTTTTTTATACTACTTGGGTGGCAAACAAGCATACGGCCCGCCTGATGTTTAGCAGTATCCGTAGCCTATAGACGCTTGCATTACCAGAGGTATCACTTGCGTGTTGCCAACCCATTTTTTTACACCAGGGCTTAAAGATGGAAGTAACCCTGGGATAGGAATACGTTTGTTTCAAAACGCATTCCTAAATGAGCGCTGGAGACCTGTACTCACACACAGCTACACCGCTGTGTGTAGAATTTGGCTGTGGTCTTCTGTAAGGTGGAGGTCCTTCCCCAGTCGGGCTTGCTCGCTAGTATGGTGCCCTACCTCTCTTAAATATTAAATAGTTAATAACTATTTATTTTATTGTGATTAAAATTCTGATTGTGATTATCACGATAATCACAACTTTCAGTACCACTGTGCAAAACCATTAAAAGATAATATAATATTTGGTTTTTCTTACCTTAAAGTTATGGTTAGTAGTTCTTCAGCTGATATACATTGTCTCATCAATGTATTTCTGCGTGTTAACTCTGGTTTTACAAAATAAAGCAATTCATAAAACGTCAAATATGACATTCTATAACAACTTTTAAATTTAAGATCATAATTTTTGAGTATTTTGAATTTTGTTACATGATGTCCACAAAGTAATATCTGGGTATTAAATGGATGCATTCAATATTGACGCTGCTTCCGTTGCCTACGCTTCAGCTGCTTACGTAAAAGCAGCACCAAAGACAACGTGACTAATGTTGCCTCAACGGAGTCCATCTTGCAACTGTACTGATCCAAGGTATTTTTGTGTCGTAACTGCATCGCGACCGAATCGCGTTTTCATCGCGACTGAATCTGGTCCCGTGGGCGCGGGCACACATCTAGCGACTGCTTCACGTCTGTATCGATGCTACGCGTATTTTTAGGGAACACAGTATGCTCGACCGCCGAGCAAGAAAGTTATACTTTTAACTTTTATATTATTATAAGTTAGTTTTACTACCTACTTGTATTTTTTTAAAGTCGCTCCGGGCTCTCGTTATAAACTATTTCGCGTTCTTTATATTTTTGTGTTGTGGACATACAATGGAAGCCAGAAAACGCACAACTTCCATAAGGCAATTAGAACTTCTAATTGACTTCATGGAGAAGCATTAAGACCTTGCTTTGGGTCGCGTGCGGTCCATGGAAGCACGAGCCCTCGAAGGGCGTCTTTGGGAGGAATGTGCAGGCGCACTTAATGCTGAAGGTGTATTTAGAACACCTAAAAAATGGTCGCGGGTAAGGTTTCAGTTATAATAAACAATTAATAATAGTAATTATGAATTGCCTTTATTTAATTAATAACCTACATAATATTTCTATTTTGTATTTACATATAAACCTTTATTCTTCTAACTACAGTACCTACAGTAGTAGGTCCTTATTAATTTAATAGAGACAGAAATAATGTTTGTTTTCACCATGAATAATATACCTAATTTATGTTTTAGTTTTGGAATGATTACAAATGTCGGGTACGATCGGGTCAATAAGAAGGGAATACCAAGGCACAGGAGGTGGGCGCGTGCGGCACCCCGAATGCCGCAAAAAAATAATTTAAAAAATAACCTTTAATAGTATAATTTTGTTGTGTTTTCTTACAAACCACCTAGAGGAAAAATATCTAAGCGTCCTATGACAATAAGCAACTTGGCAAATCATACGTAAGTCTAAGTATGTACCTACTTTATTAATTTACCGTTTATAATACAATAAATAGGTAATAATATTGTTTTAGCTGTTTATAAGTTTAAGAAACACATGCTATTAATATGACTGCGACAAGTTGCAGTAACCCTAGAATAATAATGAACCTGGGAGGCGAGCGAATTCTCGACAGGGCATGACGTGAACTTGGGAGTCGGGTTCACGGCACGTCGGTATTGTTTATCGACTCTACAGCCGATGCACCCGGCTACCGAGTCCTATATTGTCAATATAATTTGAATTCGGCGTGGCAGTAACTATTTAATTTGGCGTAGCACTGAAAGTGTTAATATGACTGGGTTTACACATTCCACTTAATACTCATAATAATTCTCATAATAATACTCTTAATAATTCTCATAATAATACTCATAATAATACTCATACTAATACTCATAATAATACTCATAATAACACTCATAATAATACTCATAATACTCATTTATTCATAAGGAGCACTTACACGTACTACAATTTTATCAATTTTTATTTTAAGCTAACAATTTTGAACATCAAGCAGTTGCCAGAAGGTCGGGGTTTGGAGACGGCGTTACATCCGAAAAGGATTCGCATGTGGCAACCGTAAATAATTTTGCTTGAGTATGGTTCTTGGTTGATATTCTGGTTATAATAGCAAGTTTCTTTATTTTTTAATTTCCATCTAGATCAAAACATCCATCAAGAGTTGGTGCTCCACAACCATCGCCGGCGCCACCATCTACTTTGGCGCCACCACCATTACCTTTGGCGCAACCACCATCTCCTTTGGCGCCACCATCACAATGACAAAAAACAAGTCAATGTAAGTGTAAAGTTTCCTTTTTATCTATACAGATAAAAAGAAGTCTAAAAGCGAATACAAGACTGCTTTTGTTTTAGGTTTGTGGAATGCGAAAATAGGCCACTCCAACCTGCCTGTTACATTTTCTCAATCAAGGCGTACACCGTGTCTTCCTCACTACCTGCGAGAAGAGGACATAAATTCCCTTCTCGCCAATCTTGGTACTGGTTGATTTTATTTGGGTCCTTGGAACATGGCCATGATCTGACAACAATCTATCATTTGTTTCAAGTAGCGACGACGACACGGACGACGACACCGACGACGAAGTTGGCGTCATATCAGTCAATCCAAGGGAGTTTTGGAGCATGATGGAAACACCCTTGGATGCTGATGTGGCCCAAGACCCTGCGGTTGCCGACGTTGAAGAACCCGCCAGTGTCCTTCTGGCAGCGACCATGCTGCCGAGGGATGTTAATTCTGTTGACTGGAGAGACCTTCCAGGTACTCCGATTCCACCTGAATCGAGGCGGGAAGTATTCTCCCAAATTAATGTTGGTCCGACAACTCCATGTGTCGACCCATATGAGATTTTCATTCAAATATGGGATCGGCAAATTATGGAGCACATTGCCTCGGAGACCAACAAATATGCTCAGCACTCCAGATGCTCGAGAACCACAATCTCCATCCCAGTAGTCGTATCACCCAATGGCGTGATACGACGCCGGGTGAGTTGTACTCGTATTTTGGAATAATTCTGGCGATGGGGATTGTGGTTAAGACGAGGATCGAGGAGTACAGGAGTTCATCTGCTGACATATTCCAAACTCCGGGTTTTAGCGCACACATGTCGATCGATCGTTTTACTTTATTAAATAGATGTCTACATTTCAATGACAACGACGACATGTGTGCGCTAGAACTCGAGTACTCCGAGGCAAGACTTTATAAAATACAGCCAATATTATCACACCTAAACAAAAAATTACAAGACATGTATCGTCCAGTGCAAAATATTGCGCTGGACGAAAGCCTGCTAATGTGGAAAGGCTGGCTTGAGTTTTGCCAGCTGATCCCAAACAAAGCAACTAACAGAGGCATCAAAACATATGAGATTTGTGTATCTCAAACCGGTTACCTATGGCGGTTTAAGGTACATGCTCATAAAAAAAATCGCCCACAGCAGGTTGTAGATCCTTTAGAGGCATCTACACCGGCAATTGTATTGCAGCTGGTCCAAGGCTTGGAGCACAAGGGGTACACATTGTGGATGGACAACTTTTATCAATCGCCATGCCTTGCTCGACGCCTTAAGTGCTTGGGCTTTGACTGCGTGGGGACCATGCGGACCGATCGCAAGTTTATTCCGCAGGCCCTCAACAGTCTCACCAAAAGGAACATGCACCAGGGGCAGATCTCTGGACTCACGACAGGGGACGTCGATGTCATGGTATGGAGAGATACAAATAGGGTGGCTATAATCTCTACATACCATGGCAACGGCCAGCACTGTTCGTGAGTCCACCAAACCCATCCTGATATTAGATTATAATATTATGATGGGTGGATATATACCGAATAACCCTATAGAACGAAAACGTACAAAGGTGTGGTACAAAAAATTCTTTCGCAGACTTTTAAATATTTCTGTTCTTAATTCTTTTATAATCCATCAACACTTTCCTTCTTCTTTATCTCATCGAAATTTTTGTTTCAAACTCATTAAATCTCTTTTTTCTATCCATTTTTATCAATATGTATGAGTGCGAATGTAAAATAAAATGGCAATTACATAATATAAACACATGACGACCTACCATTTGTTTACGTTGTTATCTGTTAGAAGCGCTGAAACTTTTTTTTTTCATCATAATTCATATGTCGCTTGTGCACAAAGAGAACTTTGACGCGTACTGGTCCACTCGAAAAATTATACACACCCCATATGCGGCCAAAATTATGAGGAGAGATCGTTTCAGAGCAATTTATAGCTGTCTACACCTGAACGACAACTCTAAATACATTCCTCGCGGCCAAGATAATTACGACGCATTTTTCAAATTACGGCCATACTTTGACGAACTCTGTCGGCTGTGTGCCAATAGTTTTTATCCAGGCGAATCCTTGACCATTGACGAAGGGACGTGTGGCTTTAGAGTTAGAGTACACTTCCATGTTTTCAATAAAGATAAACCGGACAAATACGGCATTATATGTTGTGCGACGCAGCGACAGGTTATATTTTGAACATGGTTCCATACATAGGTGACTCCAAAAAGGTTGAACAAATAGTCACAGAACTAAGTGAACCATACTTCCAAAACTGGCACACCAAATATGTACATGGATCGATTTTTCACCAGCCCAAAGATTGCAGACTTGCTCTGGCTAAATAATACTCGCATCGTGGGCACTGTGATGCAGAACCGGCGTGGCTTGCCCCAAGAATGGCGACACCAGTCCCTGGAGGTAAATGAGATGTCCTTTTGTCACCGCGGGAATCTTACGACTTGTAAGTGGAAAAACAAGCGGGACGTCCCCTTTCTGACAACAAAACACGCCGCAACCTGGACAGAGGTGATGGTAAAGGCTAAAAGAGGTTTAGCAAAAAAAATAAAACCAGACTGCGTATTAGATTATAATATAAATAAAATCGGTGTGGACCTCAACGACCAATACGTGTCCTATTATGCCCTGCAAAGAAAGTGCATGAAGTGGTGGAAAAAATTGTTTTTCCATCTAGTGGCAAGGGCCATGGTGAACTCGATGGTAATTTATAATAAACAGCAACCTCCACGCCGCCAACTACGGTTTTCCCAATTTTTGATGGCTTGTGGTGAAGGCCTTGTGGAGTCTAGGTCTGCTGATGATGCAGGTCCATCTCATGGAGCACACTTGGTCGGCAAGACTTCGAGATTAGTGGGAAGACACTTTCTTGAACTAGCACAGAAAAGAAGGTAAACGTGGCGAGAGTTTGTAAAGTTTGTGCCGACACAATAAAACACCAAACTGGGAAACGAGGACATAAAGAGACTCTTTTTTACTGCCCTGATTGCGATGTGCCATTATGCTATGATCCGTGTTTTAAAAAATACCACACAGTAAAGTATTATCATCTATAAAGAGACAGAGTTACCCTGTATGACTTTTTTTTTCGTAAAAATGCCTATTTTGAAAAATTTCAAATAAATATAACATAAATAATATAATTTATTTTTTTATTATCCGTAAAATATAATTATAGATCATAAATACACAAAAAGAATTATCCCCGTACTCATATTAGTTATTTTACTATGACATTAACAAATATGCTGAAAATCGCCCGCGTACAAATCAAGCGGCGCTTTAAATTGCTCCGCTGTTCAAGTGTTACGAGGCATTTTTGTAAAGCTTGTGTAATGAAAAAAAAT
The DNA here is from genome assembly GCA_947095525.1 of Trisateles emortualis. Classification (NCBI taxonomy): domain Eukaryota; kingdom Metazoa; phylum Arthropoda; class Insecta; order Lepidoptera; family Erebidae; genus Trisateles; species Trisateles emortualis. Next base: position 2,395,836 of record OX352756.1, read on the forward strand.
TATGACACGGTGTGTTTTTTTTAACAATTAATGTTAAATTATATATAAATATGTAAATAAAACAAAAACTTTCAGAAATAATTGTGTGTTTTTTTTATTACAACGACTTTTGTTCAATAAACTGGAAAAAAGTGGCGCATCCTGATGAGAATTACTAATACATTAAACTGCAAAACTAATTAAATATATTTTTTAATGTTAGCTTATTTCATTACGCTTCTAACGACATTAAGATTTATAGATGTCACCGGAAAATAACAAGAATCGTAAGTTGATCAATTTTCGAGGAAGTTGATCAACTATCGGAATATAACAAACTATATACAAATGTTCGGATAGTGGGTGGTTGAAAGAACATCTATTCTTTGAGTAGCTGGCACACTTTGCCATGTATACCAAGCTATCGTCACAGGAGTATGTTTCATTAATACTTGATAATCATGCCAGTCGTACTTCTTTGATGGTTTATGACTTCTGTAAACAAAATAATATACATATGCTGTCACTGCCTCCACATAGGTACATCCCACAGGATGCAGACCCTAGATCTTACATTTTTGGACCTCTTAAAGCTATGAACAAAAAGAAGTGCGTTAATTTCCAAAAAATCGCCTAGCAGAAAAGATAACTCCATACGACGTGGTGGCTATTCAATCACACATCACATCATCTATCGTGCACAGGTACTCGTAACTATTTTCCCACCCTGTCAATCTATCAAAATTCCTGAATATTTTTGAAATGGCAACCTTTCAGGTTCTATTTTTTACACAAATATAATCTTAGTAACACGCCACACAAAATATTATTGTTTTGATGTCCTTTGTTTAATTGTGTGAGTTTATCGCATTTGCCACCGAACTTGTTGGATGACGGCTGGCTGTATGTGATGGAAGAAAGTCCAAACACCACTGCAATCTCTAAATTCAACGACTATTTTGTTCAAACATGGCTTCAACACCCGGTTCTCTCCTCCACATGGAACACTTTCAATAAAAGCCACAGAACTAATAATATGGTGGACTCATGGAATGCAAGAATAGAAAGAAGAATCTCAGTCCAACCAAATAAAGCTCACTTACTTGAAGGATTGCAAAATGATGCCAAATATTTTAACCACAAAAATACTTAACCCTTAATAGGGCAAAGGAGAATTACCACCTTAGCTTTTTTGACCACAGAGCAAGAGTCGTTTAAAGTACACTTTCATAAATTCTATAGTTTTAATGCGAAAACACCTATAAAACTTTTATTAGTAGGTACTGGCAACTATGCTTACTGTCAAAGTTTGTGAATTACCAACATTTAGAAAAAAAATCATTGAATTTTGACAAACGACGATGTTTGGCCGTCTCTCATAATGCCAACTTCGCAAAATGACAACCGCTCGCAAAATGACAACTTCTCAGAATGCCAACTTCTCAGAATGCCAACTTCTCAGAATGCCAACTTCTCGAATTCCTAACTTCTCAGAATGCCAACTTCGCGTAATGCCAACTTCTCAAAATGCCAACTTTTCAAGGGTAGGACCGGTAGGCATAAAAAAGACTAAAATCAAAAAAATCACACACTTTATATACCCTTAGACCGTATAAACAAATAATAACACATATTATTACCAGGTAATGGATAAAAAAAATAAAAGACTCAAATCAAAGTCAATCAAATTATAATGTCATAATAATATCATGAGTAGTTCGGTATGCAGTAACTCAAAAAATAAATCTTTAACGTTTTTTGCTACTTATAACTAATTACACAAAGAAATCATAGTAAATCAAATAATTGTAATATGAAATATAAGTAACATTATTTTGTTACCTTTTACTAATTAAACATTGATTATTACTTATTTTTTAAACAAAGAAAGTCTCAAATAGATAGGGAGACCGATATCGTTGGGTAGCGCGGTTCATAAAGTTTTAGTCACTATGAGTCACTTCGACGGGAAGCGTCGCGCATTTTGCGTGCGCGCATTTTACGAAAACTCTCGTTCGTACGTAGTTGTCAGGCGACTATTTTGTTCTGAGTATGGTGTACGGCAAATTAGGGAGGCTCCGAGTGCTAATTTAATTAAAATCTGGATAAAGCGTTTTGAAGAGACTGGATCGACGTTTAAACCACACGCGAAAGGTCGTCCACGCACATCTAGGACCGAAGACAATATTGAGAGTGTTAAGCAGTCGGTACGAGAAGATCCACAAATGTCTACTCGCAAGAGATCGTCTGTCCTAAACATATCGCGACGAAGTTTGCAACGAATTTTAAACTTAGATCTTAAATTGCATCCATACAAGCTGCAATTAACTCAAGAATTGAAAGACTCTGACTTCATAGCACGGCTCACATTTGCTAATGAAATGCTCAATCGGTTTTCAAATTTTTAAAACATCCTTTTCTCTGATGAGGCAATTTTCATATGAATGGGTTCGTAAACCGCCAAAATTGTCGTTATTGGAATAGTGAAAATCCCAGACTCAAACATCAAAAACCGTTACATAGCCCTAAAGTGACAGTTTGGGCCGCAATATCTGCCAAAGGAATAATTGGTCCTTATTTTTTTGAAAACGGACGGGGGCAAAACATCACTGTTAATACCGAACGCTATGTTGCGATGTTGGAAGGTTTTTTGGCCCCAGAACTTGAAAATTCAAGAATAAAGAACTCTAGGACTTGGTTCCAACAAGACGGAGCTACCAGTCACACATCAAATGACTCCATGGCGGTTGTGAAGCAGATGTTCCCTGGCAAACTGATTTCGAAAAGAAGTGATATCCCATGGCCTCCGCGCAGTCCAGACTTGACGCCTCCTGACTTTTTTTTTGTGGGGATACCTCAAACACAAAGTCTACACCAATAATCCGAGAAACATCAGTCAGCTCAAGGAGAATATTCGTGGTGAAATGGCAGCAATCACACCAGCACTACTTAAGAAAGTTTTCGGTAATTTCCGTTTGCGGTTAGAGGAGTGCCAACGTAGAGAGGGTCATCATTTAGATGATGTTATTTTTAAAAAATAAACTTCAGTTATCACTTAATAATTGCTTAGTTTTATTTTAACTATACCTTTTGTATTTATTTTTTAATAATTATTTTAAAAATGCACGTTCTATTGCGCCACCCTGTACAATAATAAGAACTAATCATCGCTACCACACCGCTCATTCCTCGCTCTTCTAGCTGACCATAATTGGAAAATGCAGAGTCAGTGTGTGCCAACGGCAGCAGGCCACTGCAGCCTGATGCCATTGGTGCACACGTGGCCGTGCCACGTGCCCACCTTATCTGGCCTGTGCGGTCTGTTGCGGCTCCTTTTTTGAGCCGCGAACAGAAGAACGCGCCTATTTCAATTTGTCAACCTACTGACGAACCGTCTTCGGCGTTGGATGTCGCCCGTCCGCTTAACGTCCTGATCCTGGTCCTGAGGCGACTGATCTGAGTCGCAAACAGAACATGAACATGCCTTTATATCTTTACATTTAGTTTAACTAAGAACTAATCATCGCTACCACACTGCTCATTCCTAGCTCTTCTAGCTGACCATAATTGTAAAATGCAGAGTCGGTGTGAGACGACCCTGCCAACGGCAGCAGGCCACTGCAGCCTGATGCCACTGGATCACACGTGGCCGTGCCACGTGCCCACCTTATCTGGCCAGCTGACATTAAACTGTGCTCTATTTTTATAAATATAAAATACTAAATGTATATAATGGAATTGCATTAAGTTTGTATTAATAGATTTCAGCGCTTTTACTGAAATACTCTTATATCAAGACCAATACAATACACGTACATCACAATATCAATTCCAAAACCGGCCACCACCTACCCAGTTATCTACATTTATAAACCAAGATATTATACTTTTGCATCCCGATCAACAGAAATAGTAAAAAAAACATCAAGCAGGATCCATTTTTGGCAGGACGCGATGCCGCAGGCACCAAGGCGACGCGCTGTCACGAAAATCGGAATGAAAAGTGTCAAAAAGACAATTCATATATTTTTATTTTTATAAGTATTATAATAACATAGTGTTTTAAGTGAAATTTGTATATAATATATGTCTCAAGAATGGAATGGCAGGAGCGATGTGGAACCACATTTAACGACCTAGTGCGTTGCCCACTTTGTTCCCAATCTCGTTTCTTTAAAGGTGTGCGGGGCCTGAAAATTCTTTTTGGGAAATTTCACAAATCCCAAAATGAATTGCCTAGCCCCACAACACACACAGCGGCCTCAACGGACGCCGCTGACAAAATTCCCTTCTGGAAATATCTAGCAAGATTAAAAAATTCTATTCCGGTCCTTAAAAGAGTTCCCCGTGGTGCGAGACCTTTTTTTTTTTTTTTTTTCTACGTGGTTTAAATGCATTTACGCATACCACCCACCTGGGCGTCGGTGGGTGGTTATGTCGGACTCCCCGGTCTCCTACAGGAGACCGTCCTACCGACTAAACATTCCACGGTGTTCCCTCAGACGACCTATTGCAGGGGACACGAGTACGCTTGCGCATTCATCCGCATCCCCCGCAGGTCATGGCTCGCCGACCCTGGCGAGCCCCATCTGATTTGGAGGGCCTAGCCCTGCCTCACGAGAGGCGCGCGCGGAACACGAGCCGCCTTCCTCTCGGGCCTGCTAAGTGACGACTGCCCAAGGTCGCCACCCACCGGCCATCGCTCACGGTGGTCGGAGGTCTTGCGCCCTCCGACGCCTGTTGCGTCGTCTGCGGGAGGGGAGGATAGCTGTTGCTTCCCTCTCCCTTTCCGCCAGCTCCTTGGAGAGCATCACCTCCTCGCAAAAGGAGGCGACGGAGTCCCAACCAGTCTCGCCCTCGACCATGGCAAGCTCCACAGAAGAGAGCGAAAAGCTGCCCGCCACCCCTATAGCAACGCCAAGGTCTCAGCGTTGCCCCGTCCACGCCGGACACTCCACCAGTGTGTGGAGCGCCGTGTCTTCAGGGCAGTTCCCGCAGTGGTGACACTCGGGCGTCTGCTCCCGACCTATACGATGCAGGTACTTTCCGAAGCACCCGTGCCCCGTCAGTACCTGCGTCAGCCGGAACGTAAGGGCGCCATGACGCCTCTCCAGCCACTCGTCGAGCACGGGACTTACCGCCGCAATAACGGCGTGCCCGGACGATGGGACCCTAGGAGGCGATGTAGAAAAAGTATTTCAAGATTTGGCTTTTTTAAAAAATGAATTTAATTCTATTGGTTTAGAGCTCAACACGAGCAAATGTAAAATTTACATGAGCAATAAAATTAATGACAAACTTTCGGTTTTATCAAAATTTAATATTTTGGCACCTAACATCAAAATTATTGAGAAAAATACGTTTCACCTCCTCGGGTCCCCAATTTTTGAAGAAGCTTTCAATTCTTATATACAAGAAAAAGTACAAAATTTCTGTTAAGTTTCGGACTGACTACTGAAAATTAATATGCATATTCGGCTTTTACAATCATTCGACACTGCCTTTTTGTCCCTAAATTCACGCACGCCTTAAGATCAACCCCGTTTTGTAAACATTTAACACTTTTAGGCAAATTGGACCTGCATTTTTTTTAAAAGCTGAATTATTGCTTAATCACTGAATCTGCCATATGCTCCAACATCAATTAAAACAAATTTAAAGCTGCTGTCACAAATTGCCATCAAAACCAGAGAATGAAAGGTCTTATAATTAAAGCACATTGATCCACTGTTGTTAGGTGCTATAATTTTTATATGTTTCCCATCACAAGCCCCGATGCAGTGAGGGAAATGTGCTCGGTTAGAGAAATCATTTGCAATTTGAAGCCACTTTTCTTCCGTTGGTTCTGGTAGGCATATTTCTTTAAAAAAAAATCATATGTAGTTATTGTCTAGTGAGTGCATGGTGTTGTAGTTCTGCAACATATGGTTTTTAATAAAAATAGCTATGAAAAAAATATTTACGATTTTTTTTATTATCTTTCCCTGAATCAGCATATTCATGGCTCCAAAATATATTTTTTCTCGGTCTAGAAATAAAATCATGCATTTAAGGGTTAAGCAAAACCACATCGCGGCACATACTTCTCGTACTATTTCGGCGACTGTGCTTACTCCAATCCTAAATATGTAATACAATTCAGCGAATGAGCACACCGTTGCCAAATATCTAAAACAAATTTTCTTTATTGCAGGTCTCAATATTCAAAAAAAAGTGGCGGAACATTCGCGACGCTTTTGTAAAGGCCCATAAAGCAAGGATGAGTCCGAGTGGGTCTGAAGCGAAAAAAAAGGATTCTTATATATATTATGATAATCTTTTATTTATAAGAGATACAGTTAATCGCACAGACGGTAATGCTACAGTAAATGAAGATATTGGGACGACTACACGGAATGAAGACAATCCTTCATCAAATACTGTATTGGAATCAAAGAAAAGAAAGAAAAATAATGAAGACCACATTGGTGCACAGTTAATCGGAGTTTTAAGTAAAAATTCACGCCAAAAAAACGATCGCCTTTTTTTCTTGTCATTGGTAAAGGATTTTAAGTGAATACCCGATCACCTGCGAATGCAAACCAAGTTACTTAAGTATTTTAAGAGTAATTTATGACGCACAACAGTTTTCTGATTACTATGCAAACACACAGTGGAGTTCTCTTCAAGGCCCAATTCCTATCGTGGATACCAAACGACGCAGTATTCAAGAAATAACCCCAACAGTCAGCCTATGTATCCGTCGGAATTCGGACGACCACATTCTCAAGAGTCCGCAGCGAGTCCGTCGCAAAACTTGGATGTACCATCACCATTATCAACCGGCCAACAGTCTCAAAATAGTGAACACTCGTCTCACTTGGAACTTTTTAATTCTTTAAATGATAATGAGAATGATTAAAATGTGAACCCACTTTCTTTTGATCAATAATCAATAAATAATAATAAATTAACCACACACCAAATGTAATTTATTTTTCTTACCTTAGCACTAATGTTAACTTTAATTCCGGCTTAATGCAATTTCGAAACTGTGTATTTTGCTTTGTTATATTGGTTTTTAATACGTTCAAAAGTTCTTCAAACGATTTCAGACTCATTCTAGTATATCCAAAAAACTTGTCTCCATACTTTTTGAGCTCTTCGAAAAACAATTCAAAATGCTTGCTCTCATCTCGAGTTTGCAAATAAGGATGCACCCAGTACCTTTTTTTCTGTTTCTTTTTATAACGCGAGTAAATATAATAAATAGCTGCGACTTCTTCGACGTCCATCTTGGAAATGAGCCGATCAAATCGCTAACCACTACGGTTTCTAAACGCACTTTCCGGTTGGAGTTGCGGCTATCCGCCACCTGGCTAACCGCAAGCGCAACCGCTTCCTACGGTTAGCCGGACAGCTGTCCGCATTCCGGCTAACCACATAATGCGTAGGTGCCCATTACAGCGTTACTATTAGTTATTTTCTTGTTAAGATTGTTATAATTACTTCAGAGAGAGAGAGAGAGAGACACAAACTACCATAACACGTAGGTAACATCATGTTCGTCAAACAAAATATTTACTAAGATTGCAATGTGATCTCGACACGTTTCTATCTTATTTTTACAAAAAGAAACGATCCCTCATCACCATACTAAATTCATTTTTTTTAACTCATTATATTGTTTCTTAATTAATTTAATTAAATACTTACCAAAGTTTCATTCTGTATGGTATATTGGTTTCCGTTCCAAAAAGTGTGACCCGAGTTTCTTGCCAATTCTTCTCGAGGCCCTACCATAGTCAGCGAATTGGCTGTAGGAAAAAAAGCATGCTGGCATTTGTTTTAATGACGTTCATAAGTATCATGAGTTTGACTTTGACTTTGACTACATCTGGGCTCATGGAGTTTAGTCACCATGAGTCACTTCGACGGGAAGCGTCGCAGATTATGCGTGCGCGCATTTTATGAGAACTCTCGTTCATAGTTACTAGGCGACTATATTGTGCTGGATATGGACTACGGCGAATTAGTAAAGCTTCGAGTGCTAATTTAATAATATGGTTAAACCGTCTTAAAGAGACCGGTTCAACGTTTAAACCACAAGCAAAAGGTCGTCCAAGAACATCCCTAGATGTTCTTGGACCGAAGACAATATTGAGAGAGTTATGAAGTCGGTACCAGAAGATCCACAAATGTCTACTCGCAAGAGATCGTCTGTCTTACACTTCTCGCGACGAATTTTAAACTTGGATCTTAAGCTGCATCCATTCCATACAAGCTGCAATTAACACTTATTATTATTCTGTGATTGTTTAGCACTTAATTTTAAGTAAAATGTCATCAAACTCATTCTGAAATCTAGTCTCAATTTTAGTTTCAATTTAATGGTAACTTTTTTACTATATACACTTACTATACCTATGATTAAAGATAGACGTCAAATATCTATTCAAGTTGTGCTTTTTATGATTATAATTAAGTGGAAGGATAATCTTTTTTTAATTTTTACGCCGAGTACATACGAGTATTTATACACTGACGGACTCATAAACTGCATCAAAGTTCAGGATTATTTTTAAAATGATTTTTTAATAAGTATGATAACTTTTTAGATTAAATTATATAAATATGGAAAGACTGGCTCTTAATCTCAAAAAAAAGGAAAATTTAAAAATAGAACTGCAGTAAAACAAATGAATATAGCCGGGAAAAGAAAATTTACTCGTAGTATCAGATTTGCGTGTTATTTATAGCAAAGTTTTAAATTGATTATCATTGATTTTTTATTCTTTTGTCAATTGAATTATTGTTACCAGCAGAATTGTTGGGTTAGTTTTTTAACTCATCGAGAGTTTTTGAACCATAATATGGATACTTCGTCCGAACAAGCGGCTCAAATTGTAGCATTGGTGCGGGAGGGCTTGGATCAACGAACGTTTGGTAGAAATTTAAATTTAAACCAGTCTACGGTTTCTAGAATATACAGAAGGTTTGTGGAGACAGATTCTTACAGAAGGAGACGTGGTACAGGCAGGACTCGAGCAACCACCGGTCGTGATGACCGATTTATTGTTACAACTTCCCTGCGAAATCGTTTCCTCACGTCTGTTAACATCAAAACAGAGCTTAATGAAGTGCGTGGAGTAAACGTGAGTGCACGAACAATAAGAAGAAGGTTAAAGGAAGCGGATATCACCCCTTTTAGACCAGCAAATGGTCCAAAGTTGTCTGTAGCTCACAGACAAGCTCGCTTAAGATTTGCGCGTGATCACCTGAATTGGACAGAAGAGCAATGGACCTCCGTATTGTTCACGGACGAGTGTAGGACATGTTTATATGGTGCAGATGGTCGCAGAAGAGTCTATCGTCGACGTGGGGAGCGATATGCTCAAAGTTGCATTGAGGAGCGTGTTCCTTTTGGAGGCGGTTCGTGTATGGTCTGGGGTGGCATATCGATGAACGGGCGAACAGAACTTGTGTTCATAGACATGGTCCGTCAAAACGGTAATAGAGGGGGTTTGACTGCACATCGCTACATAACAGAGATCTTAGAAGATCACGTGGTGCCTTACATGGGATTCATAGGCGAAAATTTTACTTTAATGCAGGATAATGCCCGGCCGCACGCTGCTGCACAAGTTCAACAATATTGCGAAGAGGTTGGGATACGTACAATGAATTGGCCAGCATGCAGCCCGGATCTTAATCCCATTGAGCATGTTTGGAACAATTTAAAAAGAGCTGTATATGCGAGAAACCCTTTGCCCACGACAGTGGCAGCACTAAGAACAGCACTTTCAGAAGAATGGGACAATATTCCGCAAGATCTTTTAATAACCCTAATAAAATCTATGCGGAACAGATTAGAATCCGTAATAAGGGCACGTGGAGGTAATACACCTTATTAAAACATAAATAAACCCTTGCATAAAGTTTGTGTCTATTGTTAAAACCAATTTTTTAATTAAACCAATTTTCCTTAAATTTCTGTTTTTCTTCAAAAAAAGTCTTAAGGTCCTTTCCAGTACACAAACTTAAACTTAAGGATATGACCCTACACTGTTTTAAAGTTCACGAACCAATCTAGAGGTTTCAATTTAAATCTGTATAGAAAGTTTGACTACTTGGTTAAAATATTTATTTCAAAGTCGTCTATTACTTTGATGCAGTTTATGAGTCCGTCAGTGTAGTTTATTTAATTATAAGAAAGATTTAACTAAACATTTTGTTATATCTAATTCTTTGTTTCATTAACAATCCTCTTCGCGATAGTACACATGATGTACAAATATTTTGTTCAGCGATTCACCCCATGGATCGAATATTTCATGGGGTGAAAGAGGAACGACCCATAATAACATAGCTATAGCATACCTATAAATACTACTATATGCATACAAAGAAAAGAAAGTGTAGTGTTGCAGAATCTGATAACAACAGTACCGCAAGTACGGCAAAGAAACGAAACAAAGTATTCTTACAAATGCTCTACAGAAGTCAATAAATCTGGATAAATTGATAGTAAACTTTGTTGTTGACCCAATGTCACCTATGTCCATAGTAGAAAATAAGTCATTTAGAGCTTTAACTGAGGGAGCTCAACAACTTACACGTCCACCAAAATTGATGTGCCGCCGTACATACAATAATAAAAGGTTCAATACCAAGTATTGAAATAATAAAGTTTATTATGCTTTTCAACAATTTATTTGATAAAAACCTAGCCAACCTTTTCCCAAATTACCCTTTTTTCCTACATTTTTTTAAGATACCACTTACTTAGGAAGTAAAAAATTGATATTTAAAAAATGGTATTTCGTTAAAGCTGAAATTTCAAGCTTTCCAATTACATACTATTTTTATAAATAACTTGCATACTTTTAATAAATCGGAGTGTGTAGTACAGTTAAGTCGATCTGATTGCACGCGAGTGTATAATATCACGTTTACAACCCCTGTTCCCACCTGCTTTATGGTCTGTTGAATGAAATAATAATTTGCAGCTTCCAAGGACTCAGAATAGTGTGAAAGCATGGCATCGTAGGTGGAATTCCTTACTGGACAACAAGAAACTAGGACTGTAGGCTGTATCAAAAAACTAATTGAAGAGCAGAACACAACTGCTCATAAAATTGAAAGGATTCTGGATATAATCCCTCAGACGGCACCAAAAAAAACTACATGGAGAAGCCGTAGCAGAGATTATAAAAAATAAAAACAAAATGAACACCGTTGATTTTATACGCGCTATAGCATTATATACAGGGTGTCTGGTGGCAGATTTATGTTTTTAAATACGATTACTTCAAAAAGTAATAAACGGTGCGGGGAGGGAGTGGTGTCATTGGAATCAGTGATCGTGCGGATTTCTCAGTCACGATGTCGCACTGGTCGAGTGAGCATCGCGCGTTCGCCATCGAGGCATTTTTCAAGAGTAACGATTCGTACGTAATTGCGCGTCGACAGTTTTGTTCACACTTCGGTATACGACGAATAAGTGATGGGCCGAGTGTGAATTTAATTCGTTCCTGGGTGCAAAGGTTCCGCGCAACTGCGTCGGCTATGAACACTCCACGGCCAGGGCCCAGTCGATCTTCAAGGACTCCCGAAAACATTGAAGTGGTTGAAGAGAGTTTACGTGAAAATCCACAACTTTCGATACGGAAAAGGGCAGCCTCACTAGGACTTCCAAGAGCGATTATTCATGAAATTTTAAAAAAGGATTTAAAGTTCCATCCATTCAAAATTCAAATCGTTCAAGAACTCAAAGAAAGTGATTTTGTTTCACGCAAAAATTTTTGTGAGACGATGTTGGAGCGTTTTCGTACTGTGAATCCCATTTTTTGGAGTGACGAGGCTCATTTTCATTTAAACGGGCACGTTAATAAACAAAACTGCCGTTACTGGGCTCCAAGAACTCAAAACCCTCGACTGAAACACCAAAAGCCATTGCATTGCCCCAGGGTAACTGTTTGGTGCGCCTTATCCACGCATGGAATAATTGGACCATTTTTTTTCGAAGATGCTCGGGGCCAGGCGACAAATGTCAATAGTGACAATTACCGACGCATGATAACGGACTTCTTTTTACCAAACCTGCGAGCTCATCCATCGTTTTCATCGCACACGTGGTTCCAACAGGATGGTGCGACTGCACACACGGCTAGAGATTCGATGAATTTGCTTCGGGAAGCTTTCCCTCAAAAACTTATCAGTCGCTTTGGGGACATCCCGTGGCCACCCAGGTCCCCTGACTTAACCCCAATGGATTTTTTTTTATGGGGCTACCTCAAAGAGAGAGTCTACAGCAACAATCCCCGAACTGTAGTGAACTTAAAAGAAAACATCCGTCGAGAAATCAGCGCAATTGAATCAAGTTTACTGCAGCGTGTGGCGCGTAACACGAGGCTCCGCTTTGAACAATGCGTGCAACTTGACGGAAGACATTTGGATGACATAGTGTTCAAAAAATAAAATCCGCATTATTAGTCTGTCGATTAATATTTCAAATAAAACAATATATCAAATAGATTTTTTTTTATTTAATTTTGAAAATATAAATCTGCCGCCAGACACCCTGTATTAATATGTTATTATTTAATAACAATTTAATTTCGTTAAAACTGACAATCGAAGAAATAGTAATTAGAATTTAACTGTTCTTTTTTGTTGATTAAACTAAAACTTTTACTTTCTGTCTTTTATTTCCCATTTATAGTTTTAAAGTAGCGATGGCTTAATTATCAGACCTCGTAACTCCATTTTTGATCAAAATCATGTTTTAATGCCATCTAGCGTAATATGTTACTACGCATCGAATGGAAATATTCTTAAATCCATAGAAACTGCCAGAATAATGTTATTTACGTATTTTCAAAACGCTTAACTCCATGACGCCATTTTGAATGATGCAATATTCGTTAGTCCCGCCTTTAGTATAGTACCCGGCTAACCGAGCAGTGAAGCTGTCGTGTTTTTAGTTGAGTGTTATAATCATCTAGTGGCTTTTTAACGTCTGTTACTGTTGGAGAGAATAACTGGTAAGTAAATTTTACTATATTTGCCTAATTTGTGTCATATTATAAAAGATTTATTTATAACTAAATCTATTTCATTATTTAGTGGAGTTACGTATTTTGATTAAATTATTACCATAAGTTACGCTCGGTATGCTTTGACAATAAACATGTTACTGGCAAAATCATCACTATGAGACAACATTTCTTTATTAATTCTACATTATAATTGCAGTATCTCAACAATGACAATAAACATGTTACTGGCAAAATCATCACTATGAGACAACATTTCTTTATTAATTCTACATTATAATTGCAGTATCTCATAAACTAACCTACGTCACACTATGTGTTCGCCACGCCCTACCTGAATACTGACCCAGAGATAACATTAAGGGTTGGGGCTTATATATAAATTTGTGAACTTAATAACCATTAATACTAGAAAGAAAGAAAGAAATCATTTTATTTGCTCTTACATTAAATAAAACTTATAAATACTACATTTAATAAAACTTAAAAGCAAATAATGACCCTACGTCAGCTCTAATGTTGTGGCCTGGACCACAACGCTGGTATTCTCGCAGAACCTTTATGACCAACCATCCCAGTATAAACAAAAACCAAATTTCATTCTTTTTGCGAAAATCACTACGACACTACTAAAAATAATGCAGTTTGATACATATATTCTATAACTAACTAACATATAATTTATATCATGAAACGAGAAAGAGTGCGGTGTTAATATTGTGTACTGTGTTGCTGGTTCCAAAGTAATGTCCGCCTAAGTTTTAGATGGAACAAGTGCAATGACCCATTGCACTTAACCAACCATCCCAGTATAAACGAAAACTAAATTTCATTCTTTTTGCAAAGATCACTAAATATTATTTAAAAATTGTTCATGGAATTATTTCAAATCAGCTCACGGAAAAACGCCGCAGACAGTTATAGGTGGAGCCGTAAAACGGACGTTAGATTGTCCCATTTGGTTCGGATAAACGATTTCTTTACATATCCTAAAATTAAGAAAAGTCTTCATCGTCAAAGGTTCGTCCGGTGAGGAAGCAGTCGACGCTTTCAAGTCAGCCATTTTGAACACCCCCACTTTAGAGTGGAATAAATGTTATAATAACTGGTTTGAGCGAATGGAAAAGTGTATTAAGCTACGTGGTGAATACTTTGAAAAACAATTAAAAGTACTGTCTTTTTCTTCAATTTTCAAAATTCTATCAAAGAGAATCTGTTTGGTTTGTTAAAATTATCTTAAAATAATCTTGTGAAAAGGGAAGACTTCATTTATGGCGCCGCGCCGTGACAACACACGATGGTGTGAGATTAATATTATTCCCAGGGCGAATAAGTGCTAAATTCATCATGCTAGAACACGCATAATAGTCTATTTTTATTTATTATCTTTGGTTTTAACAATAACAGAAGAAACTATCAGCGATATTTTGAACCAGTCTGACTTCGAGAGTGACACTGAAGTATCTGATGATGATCCCAGTTTTGTTCCACAAACAATGAATGATCGCGACGCAGAATCAGAAAGTTCTTCGGATGATAGCCAACTAATTGAAATGGTACCTTCACCAGCTTTGTCAGTGAGTTCGGAAAGGGTAAATATAATTCGCACACGTGGCCGACGAGGTAGTAGACGTGGATTGCTACCTAGATCGAGAAACAGATTACCTACACGTTCTTTAACAGTAAGAAATGATGATAGACAGGATTGCTGGATCGGGGAGAACTTAGAGCCAAGTTATAAACTTCTTCAACAGCCGGCTTACATTCCAAAAGACACATCAAGTTGGGCATATTTCAAATTTATTGAAGAGTACATTGATGACGACATTTTAGATACCATGGTAGATTGCACAAATCGAAATGAAGTCTTACTAAAAGGAAAAGCATTAGGTCTTACAAAAAGGGAGTTAAAAGTTTATTTCGGTATAACAATGGTCGTCATGTCAGCACTGCAATACCCACAAATCGACATGTACTGGATGCAAAAATGGAGGGTGCCAATTATTGCTAATGCTATGAATCGAATTCGGTTTTATGCCATTAGAACTCATCTGAAATGTGTGTATGATCAGGATGTGCCTGATGAAAATAAACAACGGGATAAAATATGGAAGATTCGTCCTATTTTCGACCAAATATTGAAAGGTTGCTTAGCTCAAGATCGCCCGGAGGATTTATGTATCGACGAGATGATAATCCCTTTGTCTGGACTATGCAACATGCGACAATATTGTCCCAATAAGCCCAACCCTGTAGGGCTAAAAGTGTTTGTCCTTGCCACTCCTGACGGTATCGTATGCGATATGATCATATATCAAGGGGATACAACTTGCCCATATTTGATAAACCAAGGATTTGGCTTGGGTGAAGCTATGGTTTTGAACCTTACACGTTCTTTAGTGCCTGGACACAAATTATTTTTTGATCGATATTTCACAACTGTTAAATTGTGTGATGAGCTTATACGCCGTGGATTTTATGGTACTGGCACTATAATGAGAAATAGGCTTCCGAAAGAATGTGTTTTTACAGATGAGAAAGAATTCAAGAAGCTGTTTCGTAGAACGAGTGAAGTGCGCATTCGTTCTGATCAAAAATTAGCAGCTACAATGTGTTAAAGCTAAATTTAAAACTTATTTTAAGTCTACTAGCTAATGGAAGAGCGGAGCTTTCCAAAACAGGCATTGTTTTGCTTAACGGAAGGTTCCAGCTACTAACTAGTTATTGTTTTACTGTATAATGAAATAAAGAATTTTGAATTTGAATTTTGCCCATGTCTAGCCGGGTGAGTTGGCATTTATACCACCGAGAGCCAACAGTTTCAATCACGTCGATATTTTAAACGATATAATGTTACCTACTGTGCGCAATGTTTATCCCGTGGAAGACATGAATAAGTTTTATTTTGTGCAAGATAACTGTCCGATACACCTTGCTAGTATTGTCAGTTAATGGTTTCGTCAACATTCGGAAATTACGGTTATCCGTACCGACTTAACTTCGCAAGAGTACGGTCGCGTCCGCTTTTAATATATATACAGAGTTGTTATAACCACCAAATCGTAAATTTTTCAATCAATTTTACTCAGTGGATTAACACCGCAAATTGTATTAACAACTCGTAGTAGATACGACTCGTCGGCGGGCAGTAAACCAGTTCCGCGAGTTCACGCACACATCGGCCGCACGATACGTTTCTCAAACTTTTCTGCTTAAAACAACATTATAATGTTTATCTGCAAGAGCTGCGAAAACCAGGCCTCGGACGGAGTCACGTGCACCCAATGTGGAAACCAGTTCGACTTTCAATGTGCTGGAACAACCGAATCGAAATGGAGAAGAGCTGGTTTGGCCAATAAAGCCACATGGAAATGCAACACCTGTAAATCCAACACACCAACAAGTCCTCACATTGGAGCAACCAAGGCTACACCCGTGGACTCAGATGCCATCATGTTGGAGATTAAACGTCTATCGACCCAAATGGAAGCATTACCTACACTAATAGATAGTATGCAGGCCATCAAAGCGGAATTGGTAGAACTAAAATCCATGAGGTCTGAACTCACAGATATGAAGTCCTCGCTGGAATTTGTTCACGACGCAGTTCAGGCTCTGACCAACAAAGTATCGTCTCTGGACAAGGAAATTGAGGCCATGAAAACGACTAAAGCTGAAGTCGTGATCCTTGAAGACCGTGTCGCCAAGCTGGAAGACCTGCATCGCGAAATTGAACAAAGATCTCGCATGAACAACCTCGAGATAAAAGGTGTGCCGATGTCGAATAGTGAGAATTTATTCTCCATAGTAACAAAAATTGGCAAGGTAATAGGCTATGGGATCCCTAATGAAAGTATAAATTACATAGCCCGGGTACCAATGCGCAATAACAGCCAAAGCAAAAATATAATCTGCTCAGTTCACAGCAGTTATATGAAAAATAATTTTGTGGCTGCCGCTAAGAAGCACAAGACCCTTAAACCCAGCGATATCGGACTGCAAGGCACCGATAGAATTTTCATCAATGACCACCTGACAATCGAGAACAAAGTTCTATTAAACAAAACCAAAGCCAGAGCCAAGGAACGAGGATTTGAACACGTTTGGGTCCAAGGATGCAAGATAATGTTAAGGAAAAATCTCACCTCGCCTAGACTGCACATCAAGTCAGAACAAGATTTACGCAAATATTTAAACTAACTTTGTTTACTCATCACTCGGGCATGTCGTGTGGTAGCTGCGGCTCGCTTATGTTGAGAACCACAGGTAACGTTTTTTTCTATTCATTTCTAACTCACCGGCCTTTTGTTCGCCTCACACCTGCTAATGAATCATCCGTAATTTTTTGCTATATAAACTATAGACTTTACCGTCTTACAGTTAAAGTCGCATTTGGCTTACGCCCGCTTAAGTTATTGGTTAAATATGAGTTATATTTTTATTTAAATACTACAATTTGCTTTTATCACCTTACGCTGTATCCATATGTCTCCAAGGTCCATATTTGCTTGTCTCTTGTCATGCGACGGGATTTTAGTAATATATTTTTTTGCATCGAATTGAAGGTATCTCTTAAAATTCATAAATGTTTTACTATTAAAATTATTGTATTTTTTAAATGTGAGATATATTTTTACTTAAATATTACAGAGTGCTTTAATGACTATAATATGCTTTATCTGTACGTAGCCAAGGTTTATAATTGCTTGTCTCTTGTGATGCGACGGTTATTTAGTAATTTAATTTCTGGCTTTGAATTTAATGTATCTCATAGATGGTTTTATTATAATTCTTTTATTTTTCTATTCTTTTATAAATTGATTTATGATGGCGCCTATTAGCATTTACTATCAGAATGTACGGGGACTGCGAACGAAAACAGGTTTATTTTATAGAAATTTATGTATTAATAGTTTTGATTTGATTTGTTTAACGGAAACTTGGCTTAATGATAGCATATCTGATTCTGAGCTGTTTGACGACAAGTATCTTGTATGGAGGCGAGATAGGGACTATGCTAGTACTAACCAGGCATTAGGTGGGGGTGTATTGATAGCAGTCAGACGGGAACTAGTCGCGGACGCCCGTAGGGAATGGTGTTCCTCAGCTGAGGACCTATGGGTCACGCTAACGTTACAAAGTAAAAAACCAAGAGCGACGTATAAACTACATATTTGTGTTGTATACATTTGTACACAGAGCGGCGGTTATTCGTTATCAACGCAACTCACACATTTTACAAACAATTTAACTGACGTATTTCTTAGGCATTCCGCTGACAAGTTCATAGTTTTAGGTGACTTTAACCAGCCAAATATAACCTGGCTTCCTGACGAAGACGGTTGCTCACAACGTCCCATTTATGTACATAACGAGATACTTACAAATCTTATTGATAATTTTAACGCATGCAATCTGTCACAGTTCAACTGTTACCCTAACAAAAACAATAGAATTCTGGACTTAGTATTGTCAAACGATGAAGTAACTGTAGCATGCTGTGACTCGCCTCTGGTATCTGAAGACCCTCATCATAGAGCTTTAAGCGTGTCAGTTAAGCTTTTTGAACTGCACAGCCTGCCAATCCAACCTCATACCAAGTTTTTATATGCATCTGCCAATTACGACGCTATCAAGGGTGAGATTGCTAACATTGACTGGGAGCGGGAGCTATACTGTAGACCATTGGAAGATGCTGTATCCTTCTTCTATGATACTCTGTATAGATTAAGGAATCAGCACGTTCCATCAAAAATTGTGCAAAGCTCTTCAAGATATCCGCCATGGTATAAAACGCCACTGTTAAAAATTATTAAAGAAAAACACAAAATTCACACCAAATATAAAAAATACAATAATATATCAGATTATAACTCTTTTGTAACGCTGCGTCAAAGGGCGAAAGCACTCGAAAAGGAAATGTTTGACGACTACATGGCAAAAATTGAAGCAGACATCGTTAACAATCCTCGTGCGTTTTGGTCCTACGTTAAATCAAAACGACGAACAAATTCCTTTCCGTCAGTATTAAAGCGCGGTCAAGTTATATCTAACAACGGTGAAGAAATATGTAACATGTTTAGTGACTACTTTCACTCCAATTTCTTACAGCGCGACCATACTGAAGCTACTTCTGCGACTAGTCACCATATGTACCAGCATGACTATTTGTCTGGAGACATAAATTGCATAGATATTTGCATGACAAAGGTAAAGTCACTGCTCTCTAAAGTTGACACAAGCAAATCTGCGGGCCCGGACAACATTCCTCCAGTGTTTATTAAGACCTGTGCGGAATGTCTTGCAGTTCCACTTACCATCTTGTTTCGGTTATCCCTTGATTCCGGTGTCATGCCCTTAGTCTGGAAGTCGGCATATATAACGCCGATACACAAAAAAGGACCAAATAGTGAAATAGAGAATTATAGACCTATCTCTAAACTGTGTGTGTTCGCAAAAATTCTAGAGAAAATCGTATATACACAAGTATACTCGGCATTAAAGCGCACTTTTATTGAACAACAACACGGTTTTCTACAAGGTAGATCTACTACGACTAACTTAATTATCTGCAGCGATTTCATCTCAGACTGTATGTCACAAAGGTCACAGGTCGACGTTGTATATACCGATTACAGTAAATGCTTTGATCGAATTGATCATGACACCCTGATTAAGAAATTATCCGCCATTGGTATCAGGGGTGATCTCTTTAGATGGTTTAAGTCTTACGTTGACAATAGGTGTCAAACGGTGGTATTGAATGGGTACTCTTCTAGACCAATTTTTATACCTTCCGGTGTTCCCCAGGGATCATTGTTAGGACCACTTTTATTTAATATTTTTATTAATGACATTAATATCTGTTTTCGACACTCCAAAATTCTATTGTACGCAGATGACATGAAAATAATGAAACAAATTAATTCTGTTGATGATGCTATACTACTGCAAGAGGACCTACAGAGGTTTCAGTTGTACTGTTTAAGAAACAAGCTCGACCTCAATCCTGTTAAATGTAATATTAGCACATTTACCCGTAAACCCACCCCTTTTATTCACACCTACAAGCTCTTAGACACCACATTAGCTAGAGTGAATACTATTAGGGATCTCGGGGTGACCTTTGACTCTAAACTATTGTTTGACGTGCACATTGATAACATAGTAAATAAAGCCTCCCGCTCGCTTGGTTTCGTCTTTAGAGTCTCAGCCGACTTCAACAACATTAAAACTATAAAAATTCTGTACTGTTCATTCGTTCGCAGTCACCTTGAATACGCCTCCCAAGTTTGGAACCCGAATTATAACATCTACAAGAATCGCTTGGAGGCCATACAGAGGAAATTTCTGAGATACATTCAATATCGGTCTAATTGCTATCTACCAAATTATTACAGCAGGTGTAAAAAGTTTCATCTTCTTCCATTAGAGGAAAGAAGAAAAATTGCGGATGTATCACTGTTGGCAAGTATCGCCAATGGTTCAATAGATACCAGTGAATTGGTGAGCAAAATAGAGCTGCGTGTGCCATCTGTGTCCCTACGCAGGCCACTCCTATTACATACACCGACAGCCAAAACAACGTACAGGCAAAACACCTACTTAATTCGAGCGAGTCGTATGTTTAACGAGGCATGCCGGAGTGTTGATATAGACCTATACACGCACAGTAGCAATCAACTCAAAAAAAGTCTGTGTAACTCTTTCTTCCCATCTTAAACCTATTGTAATTATGTCTATTCCTTATCTTCTAACTGCATGTTACTATATAATTGTATACCTTTATTAATATCTACTTTCTGTTATCTGCGAAAACTTTTAATTGGCCTTCTTCTTTCTGTTCAACTCTGTCTATAATATTAATTTAGCTGTAAGTTTTCCTAAAATTGTTAAATAAATAAATAAATCCCCTCGCCAGCGCGAACCCCTGATCTTAACCCTATCAAAAATGTATGGGGTTTAATGGTGCAAAGATGGGAAGTACGACATGAAAGATGTCCACAGAGCAGCTCAAATCCCACTGCATGGAGTTATGGGACAATTTGCGTGGCACAGATATTTGTGCAAACATTGTGGCCTCCATGCGTCAACGTCTCCTTAGTTGTATAGACAACAATGGCGGTCACACTAAATATTAATCAAAACAATTTATATTATTTTTAAACTTATATAATATTGTAGTATGTAAGTTATGAATAAATATATACTCCTGTATAAGACGTGAACGTGTGTTTAATGAATAAACAGTTCAGTTGATATCAACCAATCAGAGCTTTTTACTCCAATCACAACCTTACATGGCGACCCTGCCATGTTTGGTAATGGGGCGTCGGGTTGCGTACAAGTGTCGCTTACTTACTCTTGGACTTAAACTCGTGCGCTATTGAACGTTAGTTTTCGGTCATATTTTTTTTTTTTTTTACAATGTGTAATTCATATATACCAAGTAGAGCGGTTCAAATTCGGCTAGTACTGAGCAAATCCAATTTCATTTATCGGCTATCAATATTGTGATGATGATAATACTGGGATTGTTACTGCTATTAGCTCTATATTTCGTTTACAAGAGCTACAAAAACTGCCACCGTACGTGGATGAATGACCAGATTGTGCGCCACACGGATGAGAAGGTCTGAGAAAGTCATTTGCCTGGCGAGGGCATAGAGAACGAGAGATTGTGGCCGGAGTGTGAAGTCAAACTTGTTTGGTTTTCGTGACGATATGGTTTTGGTTTCACATGTCTCAAAGACAGGCAAGAATGTCATGATGATTAGCACTATGCACAATGATGCTGAAGTTGATGCTGAAACGCAAAAGCCTCGTATAATTTAATGATAATAATGCCACCAAGGGCGGGGTCGACGTCGTAAATCGTTTATGTGCAAATTACAATTGTGCTCGAGCGACAAGGAGATGGCCTATGGTAGTATTTTACTCTATGCTCAATTAACAGTCAGTTGATCCATACAACTAATATTCAAAACTCAAAATTACAACGCCGTCACTTCATTGAGAATTTGGCCATGAAACTAATTGAACCTCATAATAAGAGAGCGACAGACACAGTTGAACTTGCCTAGAGTGTTGAGACAAAGACTTTCAGAAATTTTGAAGATCGATGATATACCTGGGACTGCTGGTCCTTTACGAAACGGTCGATGCTATGAGTGCGGGTGGCGAAAAAATAGAAAGACCAAATATTCTTGTAACAAATGCAAAAAATATTTGTGCCTTGAGCACGTAGTGCCTTGTTGCAGTACTTGTTCGACGGTACAACAAGAGTAGTTTTCAAGGAGGTATATACTTTTTTTTTTTGTTAAAAGGATATCTATTTTTTTTTCAAGAGTTCCTAATGTCATAAGACTGACAAAAGCTGATTTTAATTCATGAATGCTTAAGATTGTTATTCTTTTTAATTTTTATAAAACATATTAAAAAATACATGTTGATTTTTAGTGTCCTAAGTATGATTGTATAATAATAATAAACGAGTTGTAATGTATCAAATACTTATTGTTTTATTGCCATATTATGTAAAATTAAAACTAAGCTAACTATGTATATATCACATAAATAATTAATTTATTATTGGCAGTCTTAGGTTGAAAAGCCTGGTTCGTGAGACCGGCGTCACCAATGATTAAGGAAAATTGACGTCACCAATGGCGGGTTAATTGACGGTATCGAATATTATAGTTCTAATATCGAATATTAGAGTCGTATGTTAAGAATTGTATCGTATGTCAACGCTATAAAGTATAAACCCTCCAACATGAAACCTGCTGGCTTACTGCAAACAAGTGCCATGAATCGTCACTTTGATGCAATATCATTTGACCTGTTTTGGCCATTGACCTTATCCAGTGACGGCAAAACTTGGATTCTTATTGTAGAAGACTGTGCCACCCGCTGGGTTGAGCTGTTCGCTTTGTCAAGTGCTACAGCAGAGATATGCGCCGAGACCCTGATGACAGAAATTTTCCTACGGTATGGTGTACCCCGGAGGAAGACTAGTGACAACGGAACACAATTCGTTAGTGCAATCATGCAACAGGTCTGTTTCTGCTTCCATATCAAACATTCGTTCACTGCAGTATACCATCCAGAAGCCAACCCGGTAGAACGTAGAAATAGGGACTTGAAGTTACAACTAGCAATCGTAGTTGGCGATAATCATCGAAGCTGGCCAGACAAACTTCCTAGTATCCGGTTCGCGAGGAACCCAGCCCCGTACTCAACAACAAGTTTTAGTCCAGCATATCTCACCTTTAGTAGGGAACTAAGAACCCCACGGGATCACGAAAATAATTTTCGTGAGTCGTTTCTGAAAACTTAATTTCTGAAATAACCTCAAAACTCCTACTTATCTCCGATACCATGCAGAAGGCACGGGAGGTCCAGGAGATGAAGGAAGAAAAGCGCAAGGAATATGTGGATAAACAACGTAAGCAGGGGCCTAACTACAAACCAGGTGACTTGGTGTTAGTAGAGACGCACCCGCTGAGCAAGGCCAAAGGGCAAAGGGTATCAGTTCCAAGTTCTCTCCTCGTCGGGACGGGCCATATCTTATCAAGGAGAAGCATGGTCCCACATCCTACAAAGTTAGTAGTGCCATAAACATTAAACTAGATTAAAATACCTACCGTGTAATTTGTACTTATAATAAACTTAATTTGCCTATGTTCATTTATACAATTATATAATATAATGTAACTGCCCCACTATAGAAGTAGTAGCATCTCAAAGATATCTCGGTTTAGAAATTGATAGCAAATTTAATTGGAGTTATCACGTTGAACACGTTTGTAATAAATTGAGACAATTTCTGGCCAATATCGTAATACTTAAAAATAGAATACCTTTTAAAATAAAACTTATGTTATATAACTCCTTAGCAGAATCGTATATTCAATACGGGCTGAGTAGTTATGGTCGCACATTCAAAACCTATCTCAATCAAATATATAATTTACAGATCAAAATTCTAAAACATATCGTATCACATAAAATCAAAATCCAATTTCATAATAACGACCATCAATTATTTAATCATTGTAAAATATTACCCATCAATACACAATTTAATTATGTATTGTTAAAAGAACAATATTTTAATGATAATTTAAAGGAAATAATCCAACACCCTGTATACACTCGAGCCGTCGCACAAAACCGGTTGCGCACAGTCCGTGCGAACAACACATACGGTGAACGCACATCTACCTACTTAGTTCCGCGATTAATTAATGATTTACCCTCTAATCTACGTGATAAAATTAATACAAACAATATTAAAGTAATACTCAAGTCCTACTTCTTACAACACATTAGTAGTTGCGACTAATTTGTAATAATTATATATTTACCAAACTCCTGCTAAATTAACACATATTTGTATCGATGTGGATTACCTATAGCAATAAGTACAAACCTTTGTGGTTTAAATATGCTATGTAAATAAATTATTAAACTGTATTTTATATGTTAAATAAAAGAAAAAAAAAATTGTATAAAAATAAAACGTATAATATGTATATATTAGTTACCCCTAATTGTATCTATATATTGTTTAATCATTGAATGTCTCTTTTTTTTCTGTGTGTTTTATAGTTCTTATATGATAAAGTTACGATAGTCATACTTTTATTTACAATTGCTATAAGAATGATATATTTATTTCGATGTTATATGTAAACCATAGAATAGAAGTAGATACCTATAAAATTTCAAATTTGATTTTATTTATATTTTTATTTGTTTGCTTAGGTCCTCACGATACAGGCTTGCCTAGTGTGGAGACCACAGAATTGCTATTTATGTTTAAAACTAACAGCGCTTGAAAAATACTCGTTTAAATGTAAAGTACTTGTATTAGATATTAAGATATTGTTAAACACTGAAAATAAAACATTTTTGTGTGACAATGTGACAGAGCCAGATACCATTGTTGGCGTGTACCACGTCTCAGCTCTACGACCATTCCACGGTACCAGTGTGCAAACTCCCGCACCTACTCAGCCCCTGCGTAAGGGGGAGACCAAGGAAAAATTAAAATTACCAGTTCTTCGTCGGTACGCCTTCAGAACCGGTGGGGGAGCATGTAACACCACTTTAGTGTGCAGACAATTCAATACGACTCATAAAATAAATTTGTATTTGAATAATTACTCGGTTATTTTTATTTCTTCCTCCAAACATAAAGGTATCAACTTCAATGTATAAACCCCTTCCCCTAGGTAAGTTTCAACTTACCTATGTCAAGTTTCAACTTTCACTGTCCTAAGACAATATAACTATTGCACGTCCAATAGTAGATGACACACCAGCAGTATTGTTTAAATTATTGGCGGTAAAGGTCCCGTGACGTTTTTGGAGAGCGTCATAGATGTCGCTAGTACCGAAGTGCAGTTTGACGGACAGTGAATGCACATCGCAAAGTAGTGAACGTTTTCGTGTTTTTAATGTGAAAAAATTTTGCTAACGCTTTTGTTTGGTGGTGAAAATACACGTAAGGTAAGAATCTTCACAAAACGATACGAACGAAAAAATACGGCACAGATATAGATAAAAACGTATTCTAGCCTAAAAAGTTTTGCTGACATTAAGATGACATACTAAAGATCGGTGTAAGATGGCATACTATGGCCATCTTACCCTTATAGTAAGTAGGATAAGTAGATATGTATTTATTTTATTTTTTCTTATTTCCATACAGAATGCCTGGCAATTACAAAAGAACATCGACTCGGAAGAGTTGGTCACAAGAAGACATGAATAAGGCCATCGAAGCTTTAAAAGAAAAAAGGATGGGTTGGCTCTTAGCATCCAAGCATTTTAATGTACCACAAGCAACTCTTCGTCGTCATTTCTATAGTGTTTCAATAAATCTGGGTCGTTTTAAACCAACTTTTAACGCAGATATTGAAAAAGCACTAGTGGATCACATGCTCGAGTTCGAAAGTCGACTATTCGGATTTAATACAACCGAAGTTTTGAGAAAACTGGAATTTATCCCTTCAACCCACACATTTTCCCAGATGACATGTATTTACCTAGCGAAGTTACCGAAAACGAATTAAACAGTGACGAGCCGATTGCTATTAGTCCAACACAGACCCAGCAAAATCAGGATGAATCAAATTCCTCAGAATCAACTGACGCAGAAGAACAATTACTGACATATTTAGAAACTGGTAACCCTCACAACCAAATAAATTTTGAGGCTGATGCTACTTTTAGACAAATAAAGCTCGGCACTCTTCTACAATTTTCTCACCAAATCTTGTTACGCATCTACATTACACCGCTGCTCCGAACAAAACGCTATTCCTCAAAATATTCCACTATCTCTTAAACAGTTATTAGAAAATGTTGTTATGAATTTGTTACAAGATCAAGACTTTAATATTTTGTCTCTCCAGCCAATGCTTCTAGAGTCTGATCCTAAGAATACCAAAGAACAGATAGAACAGATGAATGACGAACGACGAATAGAAGACGATGTAGCTGTTCCAGAAACCATATCATCCTTGGATACCAATCAAATAGCTGGACATTTACTTTTGCAACCAGATTTAATTTCAACAAGTAATGATTTTGATAAAAATTCTATACTGAAAGAAATTTCACCACTACCAAAAGCTGCTTCTACGGGAAAGTTAAGAGTAAACAGAAAAGTCAGTAGATCGCAAGTTTTCACATCCAGTCCTTTTATGAATGAAATAAAAGCAGCAGCACAACAGAAAAAGCAAAAGGAAAATCGTTCATCCCTTAAAAAACAGAAGCAAATCAAGCGTACAATTTTTAATGATACTGTGAAGTCTAAACCTGCAGTTAAAGTTAAGTCAACAGAGGTCCAAAGAATACGAAGCCTATCGTTTTGGACAATGACAAGAATCTCGAGAAAGATAATAGCGTAGAACCTAAGTCCGAGTCTAAAAAACGTAAGTCCACGGGGACTCGAAAGCAAAAGCGTGTTTTTTTTATGATGACGAGGACCTCGAGGATCCTTACGCTAGCGACGACGAGGGAGAAGATGATGCAGCTTGCATATACTGCAATGAACTATTTAGTCAATCTAGGCCAAAAGAACATTAGGTGAAGTATCAACTGTGTTCCAATTGGTGTCATACACTTTGCACAGGCATATCTGCAAAAAATAAACAATTTATCTGCGAAATGTGCATCAAAAATTAAACTAAAAGTATGTCATCTTAAGCACAATTCCCCTAATTTACAGAGAAAATAACAGGTGACAAAAAACGCATGAAGCGTCGCGACTATAATCGCAATTTAAGTTTGGATCAAATAAAAGATAGTCTTTGCAACAGACAACAGAATGTTCGTCTGCCAAGAGAAACACGAAAGACAACTCCCGCACTAGAGAACAAGCTCTGTGTCGCGGGGGACTTCACAAACATACAATTTAACGGACACAAATGACACCCAGACTCAGAACAATTCTTTGTGGGTCACACAAAGTTTTGTCCTGTGTGGGAATCGAACCCACAACCTCGTGCACAGCAGTCGCATACTGCGGCCACTGGAACACCGAGGCAGTCAGATTGGTGATCACTTAGGGGAGGAAACCTTCAAAACCAGTTTCCAAAAAAAATGATTAGCAAATATGTTAGATGTGGTGACTGTCCTCAAAAAAGAGAGAGAAAAACAAAACATTGCTGTTCAAAATGTGAAAACCAATATGTATGAAACACGCGAATTTTGTGTGCGGAGATTGTGATGATTTGTAGGTGTAACTTTAGCGTTATAATACATCTCATAATACTTTTCAGTTCCTTATTTAGTTATAATTATTAGTAGATATTATTATTATGTTGATTTACAAAAGAAGTTGGATTTTTGATAGATTTTTATGCGAAAAGTAATTAAACTTCTGAAACTTGTATTTTTTTGAAGAAAATTTAGAACCATTGTTATTTTAATCCTTACTAATATTAGGTATAAATGTGAAAGTTTGTGAGAATGGATGGATGGATAGATGTGTGTTACTCTTTCACGTAAAAACTCCTAAACGGATCTGGATGAAATTTGGCACAGAGATAGATTATGGTCTGGAATAATACATAGGCCACTTTGCAGCGATAACCGATATCCACGCGGGCAGAACCGCGGGCAACAGCTAGTAAAAAATAAAACTGTTTGTACTTAAAGCAGATTTTTTTTATTACCTTGTTGAATGGATCCCATTATTATTGTATATTTATTAAAAATGATAATTACACAATTATATTTTAAAAAAACAACATCCAAGTTTTCGGGTATCTCATAGCTGGTGTAACAATATCTCACCTCATTCACGCCGGGTTAATTGACAGACACAAAGTACACCCAGACTTATAAAAAAAAAATTGTCATGTGTGGGAATCCAACCCGGTGTCGGTGGTGAAGTCACCACCTTAAGACCACACAGCTAATCTAGCGCACAAGTGTGTGCACACTATTTCATAGACCGATGGGACGGCAATCCAACAGGACCGGAGAAATAAGACGCAGGACCATCGACTTTATATACCTTGCAAGGCACAAATACTCAATATTGCCAAGTCAAGTCACCCATCATTGAACCGACCGCAATAATATTGCTTAACCGTGCAGATCTATCCATCTGCTTAGCAACAAGACCCTTAGATCGCTAAAAATACGATCGCGACAAATCGACCTACCAAAACAAAAAACATGCAGTCTTTGGGGACTGTCGACACAAGTGAAAACTAAGTAACTTGTGAATTGTATCGTCGAGCTATTACATTATTATTTTTCAATATGGAGTCACCCAAAAAGTACTCAACAACGCCTAAACAAGTTTTCACTTCAAAACAGTACAAATTGTACCAAACGAACGAATAAGTAGACAATAAGCTTTACCACAATAGATAAATACGCAACTTTTGATAATATTTCAACATTTTCTTCTATTTTTATTTTACAACCAAAAATTCATTTATTTTTATTAAAATAATAATAGCATATATAATTATATCCCACTATAAGGCATGGGCCTCCTCTCTTCTATTGAAAGAGGGTTTAGGTCATAATTCACAAACGCTGGCCTAATGATGTCCTGTCTTTATTTTATTTCATTTCTATTTTTTTATTTTATTCTTTTTTCAATTAATAAACTTGATAATGTGATTCATTAATATTTTATGAGCTCTTAATTATTCTTTAATATTATCTTATTTTCTTTATATATATAAAATTCTTATGTCACAATAACCAAACTCCTCCAAAAAGGCTTTACCAATTTAAATTATATTTTTTTGTATATATTTAGTAGATCTGTGAATAGGTCGTAAACATTTTTTTTTACCCCTATGTAGCAAGTGTAATCCAAACAATTTTTTTTTATATTTTGGTAAAAAAAAAATATGTATATAGGTATATTTTTTAAACCCTAACCCTACATTTTTTACCCTTCCACCACCAACCCGTATTTTGAAACAGTGATATTACTATTTTTACTTTATATGGCAAAACAAAGTTTGCCGAGGCAGCTCATAATTATACATAATTGTTTTCAATTCTGTAAATTGTTTATTAAAGTAATGAAAATTATGTTTTATTTAATAAAGGAATTTCTTGATGTACATATTTCTAGTTTTGTTGTAGTTTCAGTTTGATTAAATTATTTAACATAATTATTATTTGACTTTTTACATTTGACATAATTTTTAACATTATTTAAAATTATTTGACTTTTTACATTTGACATTCAATATTTTTACTTGACATTAAATTTATTTATTACCATTGTTTTTATGTAATTTATAAAAAAAAAATTGGTTGAAAAAAAAAAATAATGCGGGTTGGTGAATCAGACATGTCTTTAGAATTTCTTCTAAGACATGTGGGTTTCCTCACGATGTTTTCCTTCACCGTTACCAGATGGCGAATATTTATATTCTGTTAATTATTCTTCAATTTCTTTGTCATAGACACAAGAATTCTGAATACAATTTCCGGTTCCTAATCCTTACTATGAATGTGAAAGTTTGTAAGAATGGATGGATGTTTGTTACTCTTTCACTTAAAAACTACTGAACGGATCTGGATGAAATTTGGCACAGAGACTTTTTGCAGCGATAACCGACATCCACGCGAAGCCATGGGCAACAGCTGAATAATGAAATTTTATTTATTATGAAAAGTGAAGACAGCGAATATCGCTAGTATATTATATTATATATATTTTAATACACAATAATATAAGGTCCTATATAAGCGACCTTACCTGACTGGGGAAGGACCTCTACTTTACTCAAGATCACAGCCACACAACTACACGCAGCGGTGTAGTTGTGTTCCTGTGTGTGAGTACAGGTCTTCAGCGCTCATTTAGGGATGCGTTTCAAAAGAAACGTTATGCTATCGTAGACTTACTCCATTTTAAAATCCTGGTGTAGAAAAATGGGTCGGCAACACGCGATTGATACCTCTGGTATAGCAAGCGTCCAAAGGCTACGGTAACTGCTTACCATCAGGCGGTGCATATTCTTGTTTGGTATAAAAACCCAGATTATATGCTGTTATGGAGATGGTTCTCACCAAAAATCATTGCCCGAAAACCGAACCCGAGACCTCAGGAGAGCAATTGTTGCCACTACTATTTTACTATCGAGATAGAAACTAATACACATTTAATAAAATAATATTTCAAATTGTTAATGTTTTTGTTTTTTTTTTAGGATTAATGAAGAAGCCTGTGCCGAAAATCTCAAAATAATAAACATTCTTCAAAAATAAATAATTTTGTAACTAGCGGACCTTACAGGCAGACGTCACTACCGGGTCCCAATATAGCTAAGAACCAGCCAAGTGCCTATAAAGAATTGAAGTATCATCAGAATCGCTCAAGCCGTGACTGCCTTGGTGGTCCAGTGGTCGCAGTATGCGCCTGCTGTGCACGAGGTTGTGGGTTCGATTCCCACACAGGACAACACTTTGTGTGACCCGCAAAGAGTTGTTCTGAATCTGGGTGTAATTTGTGTCCGTTAATTGTATGTTTATAAAGTACCCCGTAACACAGAGCTCGTTCCCTAGTGCGGGAGTTGTCTTTAAAAATAACCGTTTAGGAGAAGAAATACTAACACACCCGGAATTTTATATTATGTAATATTTTTTATAAATGAATCATAAATTAATATTTTATTTTAATTGTTTATTTAAATAAAAATAAATAAAATACAATAATTAATTATGAAAAATAAATAATAAATTATAAGCTTTAATGCTGAACATCACTTTCGCATTCATCAGTCATTTTCGTTAATTTTCTTTTCGCAGATGGTCACGTTCGTAATCAGTCACTTTTGCAAAATGTTGTACAAATGTGACCTAAAACTAACGAACAGTATAAAAGCCTAATGACCTTCTGCGAAAGTGACTTTAACAGAGTGATCATGTCCGAAAATATCGTTTGCGAATGTGATCATGTGCGATAGTGACTTTGCGAATGTGGCCAAATTATTGGCGATGACATTTTGCGAAAAAAAGTCTCTGCGTTACAATCTTTAAAAGTATTTGGTGGCTCTATAAATCTGTTAAGAAAATATGCCGATCGTAAATTATTTATAAGGATTTGAAATTACGAACAATTTTAATTAATTTATAAGGATTTGAATAAATAAAACTTCTGTATTTAGTTTGTTTCATTTATAAAAGACATAAAAGTGAAAATTATTATTATATTCTAACACACACACACACACAAAGTCATTAAAAAGACACATTGAAAATAAACACAATAAATTTATACTTATCTAAGTACATCATCATAATTAAAAGAAATAAAAAAGAAAAAAACATGTCAAAATAAGTTTTTCGTTCGAAAACTACAGGTACCTTGACGGACAGAATTTCATTAAAGTACAGAATGATTTTCAAATATAAATATACATAACCAACATAGCATATTGTTAGTGAAAATTAGTCTATAAATGATTAATGAGTGATTAATTGATGCCAAGGATGACAGTATTTTATCGCTGCATTCTTACTAAAAAACTGGCTTAAGAAATTACACTGGGCAATTTTGAACCTTACCTTGTTAAAAATAAGACGTAAATTACAAAACAAACACGTTTCAACTTAACTAATTTTTCCACTGGGTATACGTGCATCTGTACTTTGATGGCGCTTGTGTCCGTCATTAGTGTCAAAATGCTAAGTTTTCGTTTAAAAACTGAATCATGTCAAAATGCAAAAAGTTTTCGTTGGAAAACTTAGTATGGCGCGCGGAATGGATAATTCTTGTGAGTATCGCCCATTCTGTAATAAAAAAAATGTATAATGACATTTATAGCCAAATATATCACAATATGAAAAAATATATGATTTTTTGCATGCCGTAAGGTAAAAATATAGGTATATATAAAACAATTCCTCAACAAGAATTTGTTTTTATAAAATAAAAAAAAAAAAAAATATCCGAATAACAATATTTATATTAAGCTCGGTGCCTAGCTAAATATTAAGTAGTGGAAGTGGAGCTAGCCTAGGCATCATCTTCAATTGAACTTCATATTTTTGTAGTGAAAACATATTTAGGCGCGTTGAGGAGTAATTCCACTTTGCCCCACCAAGCCCGCCACCCTGGTGTGGCAAAGTGGACTGCCTAAAATTTTGCAGTGGAATATGCCCCACTATTCTGATTTGATGGGGCGGATAACACTAGCATAAACACTTTGTGGATTCTGCCCCACTAGGGTTGGCACCTCAGGATTTGTGTATGAAGGTTAACATGTATTTTTACATTTGTTTGTAAAAAAAATAAATGTAACCACTGACGTTAGGATTTGACAAGTCTGAGACAAGCAAACGTAAATCTAAATACATCAAAATGGTTATTTAAACAGTGTATTAAGGTTCTACTTTTGTAAAAAACTGACACATATTAAATCTTCCTGGATTTAATTAAATACATTATATAGTTTTGCTGTATTTATTCAATTTAGTCTGACATAGCTGTGACATTTGCTATTTGTATTCCATTTACGTTCCGATCCATCCGTTGCAAACATTAAATGATTTAAAAATATATTTAGATGTTTGCCCAGAAATTGATACATTATCACTGTTGATAACTATTAAATAACAAAAAACGAAGAATAATGTACGAGAACACTATTACTAAAGGGATAATTTAAATAATAATTATTAAAAGAAATCGTAAATACTATATTACTAGTATCGAAACGTAACGTAACCACAGATTGTGAAAGAATGCGTTCAGAAACGCTTTATAAGAGTTATAGTTTTATGTTAATTTATTAAGTCTAGTTATTAAGTCTTGTGATATGTACTTGTATTATTGTCATATTATTATTTTTTATCTTTAAATAAATCAAATACTTATTAAATAATAAAAAAATGCGTTGAAATGCATTCGAAAGTAATAAAAATATCGGAAGGATTTAAGTTTAAAAAAAAATCTATATCATTTTATCCCGGCTTCGAAAAAGTAAATAAATACTTGTAATTATAAGCTCATAAAATTAGCTACGAGTCGTATGGTTACATCACTAATTACGCCGCGAACACAAATGTCAAAATAGGTCTATTATTTTGAGGTCCTTTACGTACAAACATCATGGCTTCATTTGTTTGTTAGTATTTTTTTATTTAATCTGAGATTAAAACATGCTGTTGGAGTAAAAATGACTAAACCGGTTATGGTTCACCACTGCCTCGCCCACCGCGACTTATCGGTTGTCCTTGTCTGACATTTTTTGTTTCATTCTGTTTGTTTACAAAATAGACGGACATTTGCATTTGTGGAGTGGTGGTGAGTGGTATCGAGTTTATTGTAAGTATTTTCGTATTTATTTTTCATGGATGCTGATGATTTGTGTAGATTTTTTTTAATAAGATATTTTTTGTGTTTTTCAGCTTTACAAAAATGGCAGAAGACTCTGTAGCAGGAAGTTCTAGTGGGCAAACTGGCCTTGAATTTATAAATGATGGAAAATGTATTATTAGAGCTGGGCATCAATACTATTTCAAAAGAAAGTACAAAAATGCATCTGAAATTTGGGAATGCAAAAACAGAAGGAGACAAAAGTGCAATGGGTCGATTGTAGTGAAAGTAAGTCCCTACTTATTAGTAATTCTTTTTACTGACTCACTTTTAGTAATACGGTTCTAATACAATTTAAAATAATAATAATACATATACATATAATATTACTTGAAGTTGTGCTATGTTATAAATATTTTCTAATACCTACATTTTTTTGTTTTCAGGGAAATATACTTTTAAACGAAAAACCTTACCAATGTCAACCTGATTTTGACCGAAACAAAGTGACAAAATTAATGCAGAAAATAAAGAGAGAAATCACTTCAGTTCTTATGAGTACTAAATCAACCAAAGCTTACACCGCTCTCTTTTCTGTAATAAAATCACAGATTCCGGATTGGCAACCACATAGTTTTCAGTCGGATTTTGAGGCAGCGGCTATGACTGGTTTTAAAAATGTCTTTAAATCAGCATCAATCAAAGGGTGCTTTTTTCATTTTTGTAAAGCAATTTGGAAAAAGGGGAAAGGGTTAGGGTTGACAAAATCTAAATATTTGCGAAAACAAGTAGCGCTTAGCGCAGTCTTACCCTTATTACCAGAAGAAAAGATTTTTGAAGGTTGGTTTTACATAGCCGCACAAAGCCCAGATGACGAAAAAAGTAAAGAATTTAGAAAATATATGCTGCGCAATTGGCTGAAAGATAACATTTTAAAAGTGTGGTGCGTATTTGGGGCAAAACACCGCACAACTAATGCCCTCGAAAGTTGGCATAATAAACTTAACAAAAAAATTCTTAAAAAAAGCCCCAGTTTATTAAGACTTCTTAATGTCTTATACGAAGACATAACGCTTTCAATAGTTAAATCTATGCAGAACCAACCTTCCAAGCTACGCCTTGATAAATATATACAAAACGATCAGAATATACAAGATGCCCAAATGGAGCTCAAAAACGGCGACATTACGGTTGGACATTTTTTGGAAAAACTAAGATAGTTTTTCCAAGAAATCTATTTTAGTTTTTCCAAAAAATGTGAACTAAACAAATACAAAATCTATGATTTTAGATGATTTTAATTCTTATAAATAGTCAGTACTCAAACTAATATAGTGGCTGTTTGTTATGATAATTATTTTGTCAACAGTCAGTATTTACCTACTTTCGTTAGGATGTTTCTTATTTGTATTAATAAGACTTTTTGCTATGTAAAATTTTATCATTCTATAATTTTAGTTTTTGTTTTTTAGCCGGAAGTAATTTCGTGGCTGTTTTTTTTGCATATAAATTGTTTTTATTCATAAGGTTGCAATGTTGGGTCTTGGTGGTTATAGTAAAAGATGTTGTTACGTGTAAAGTCTGAGGTTTAATGCTATTAACTTACATACTATCTTACATTATATATAACCTAAGTGAATGAGTGATGGGGGGCAATGCGTCACACACTACAAGGTAATACATAAGACTGTTTTATACCATGTCGATCAATGTGTGATTCTATAATCTGTGACTCTATAATCTGTGATTCTATTTTTTGTAACAAGTAATTTAGTGGCTGTTTGTATGTATATAGTTTAAATTTATTTTTTTTATTTATAACGTAATCAGTAAGAAAATACCTATATCTACACAAACCATACAAAATGATGACGAATCTGTGATTTTGAATAGTTATGTAGTAAATATGTTTCGTTTTAAGAACATATCATAAGAACAAATCATTGTTTAATTTGTGATTATCAAGATTTATCTTAGTTAGTAAGATTTTATTTGTAAAAGGTATACCAAATGATGAAGAATCTGTGATTTTGAATAGTTATGTAGTAAATATGTTTCGTTTTAAGAACATATCATAAGAACAAATCATTGTTTAATTTGTGATTATCAAGATTTATCTTAGTTCATTTCAGCCAAAAGACGTCCACTGCTGGATATAGGCCTCCCCCAAGGTTTTCCACAACTCTCGATCCTGAGCCGACCGTGTCCATCGGTTGCCCGCAACCTTAACCAGGTCGTCGGTCCACCTTGTTGGAGGCCTGCCCACGCTTCGTCTTCCAGTTCGTGGTCGCCACTCTAGAACCTTTCTGCCCCAACGGCCATCAGTTCTGCGAGCTATGTGCCCGGCCCATTGCCACTTAATGGAGGCAATTCTTCGAGCTATGTCGGTTACTTTGGTTCTCCTACGGATCTCCTCATTTCTGATTCGATCTCGCAGGGAAACTCCAAGCATAGCTCTCTCCATTGCTCGTTGGGTGACTTTGAGCCTTCGCACGAGGCCCATAGTGAACGACCACGTCTCAGATCCGTATGTCATCACTGGCAACACACACTGGTCAAAGACTTTCTGATGTGGACGATTACAACAACAGGTTCGTGGAAACTGTCCGTTCGGCTGGGTCTAACAGTTTTAAAACCCGCCGAACAAAAGAAACGAAAAAGATCTCCGACTCAACCATCAAGCTCATGGAGGAAAGGCGAGAGATGGTTTTGCAGTCCTCAGATGATGCTGGCCGATACCGGCTGCTCAGTAGGCAGATCTCTAAGTCTTTGACTCGCGACCTTCGCCAATATAATACAGACTGTATTAAACAGGCTATAGAGCAGAACAAGGGCTCCAAAGTGTTCGCTAGAGATCTGTCTATCGGGCAGAGCCGACTGACCAAGCTGAAAACTGGGGACGGCAAGATCATATCGTCCAGGCCCGAGCTGGTGGAAGAGATCGAAACGTTTTACAGGCAGCTGTACACGACAACTCGGTCACCTGTTAGCTCTTCGACAGACGACCCAAGAGCTAAGTTGTCCCGACATTATACCGATGATATCCCGGTCGTCAGCCTAGACGAGATTAGTATGGCTCTCAAACAGCTAAAAAACAACAAGGCGCCGGGTGAGGACGGAATCACAAGCGAATTGCTAAAGGCTGGTGGAAGGCCGGTGCTAAAGGCACTGCAAAAGCTTTTTGATTCCGTCATACTCGCGGGCAAGACGCCGCAGGCATGGCACGGGAGTGTGGTGGTGCTGTTCTTCAAAAAGGGTGATAAAACCCTGCTGAAGAATTACAGACCCATCTCACTCCTGAACCACGTCTACAAGCTGTTTTCGAGAGTCATTACGAATCGTCTCGCGTACAGGTTTGACGACTTCCAGCCTCCCGAACAAGCCGGTTTCCGAAAAGGGTTTAGTACCATAGACCACATACATACGCTGCGGCAGGTTATACAGAAGACCGAGGAGTACAACCAGCCTCTATGTCTAGCGTTTGTGGACTATGAGAAAGCCTTTGATTCGATCGAGACCTGGGCTGTGCTACAGTCTCTATCTTAGTTAGTAAAATTTTATTTGTAAAAGGTAATTAATCTGTGATTTATAAACCGATTCCTTCCAGAAATAAATAGTACATTAAAATTATTTATTTATTTTTTACTTTTATTTAAACCACTTCGCTACGTATTAAATCTAAGCTTCCAGCACTAATAACGTTTTACTTACAGATATAGGTATACATTTATTTTTTTTACAAACAAATGTAAAAATACATGTTAACCTTCATACACAAATCCTGAGGTGCCAACCCTAGTGGGGCAGAATCCACAAAGTGTTTATGCTAGTGTTATCCGCCCCATCAAATCAGAATAGTGGGGCATATTCCACTGCAAAATTTTAGGCAGTCCACTTTGCCACACCAGGGTGGCGGGCTTGGTGGGGCAAAGTGGAATTACTCGCGTTGAGCACGTGAACAAAAATCATGGAACTCGCGTAATCGTCACGGAACGCTTTCCATATTCAAAAATAATAATCTAATAGCTCGACGATACAATTCACTAGTGACTTAGTTTTCACTTCTATCGGCAGTCCCCAAAGAATGCTCTCCATGTTTTTTAAAATCTATACTAATATTATAAAGCTAAAGAGTTTGTTTGTTTGGTTGAACGCGCTTATCTCAGGAAGTACTGGTTCGATTGGAAAAAATCCTTTTTTGTCGAAGTCACGGGCCCCTATTTATTGATAACAATAAGATATACCTATCTATTTCTATGGATTAGTGGAGACGCCTATTATGAGACGGTGAATGCAGCTCCAGCTCTACAATGTTTTTAATTAGGTTTTTTTTTTTTTTCTTTTTTTTTTATACTACTTGGGTGGCAAACAAGCATACGGCCCGCCTGATGTTAAGCAGTATCCGTAGCCTATAGACGCTTGCATTACCAGAGGTATCACTTGCGTGTTGCCAAACCTTTCTTTTACACCAGGGCTTTAAGATGGAAGTAACCCTGGGATAGGAATACGTTTCTTTCAAAACGCATTCCTAAATGAGCGCTGGAGACCTGTACTCACACACAGGAACACAACTACACCGCTGTGTGTAGTCATTTGGCTGTGGTCTTCTGTAAGGTGGAGGTCCTCCCAGTCGGGCTTGCTCGCTAGTATGGTGCCCTACCTCTCTTAAAAGTTAGGTTTTTATAAATATATCTAGGTACTAACACTAGCTCGAAAAATTGCCTTAATTAAGTGGCAATGGGCCGGGCACATAGCTCGCAGAACTGATGGCCGTTGGGACAGAAAGGTTCTAGAGTGGCGACCACGAACTGGAAGACGCAGCGTGGGCAGGCCTCCAACAAGGTGGACCGACGACCTGGTAAAGGTCGCGAGCAACCGATGGACAAGGTCAGCTCAGGATCGAATGATGTGGAAGACCTTGGAGGAGGCCTATGTCTAGCAGTGGATGTCTTGTGGCTGAGATGGAACTAACACTTGTCTGTAAGAAAACTTAACATCATCATCATTATCTCAGCCAATAGACATGCTATGGACGTCTATATACAAGGATTTACACAACCCATGATCCTGAGCTGACATTGTCCATCGGTTGCCCGGTACCTTTACCTGGGCCCCAATTCTGCTAATTTACGGATGGCTTAATTGAATCTGATTTGATTCTCAATTGAATCTCTGTAGCATTTTTGGTATTCTGCTAATTAATTTAAGACCAATAGTTCAAAAACCATTGGTCTTTAATTGTTTAGCAGAATACAAAAAAATTAATACCAAAAATGCTTATAATTTTAGACCAATACTTTTCCAGCTATTGGTCTTAAATTTATTAGCAGAATACCAAAAATGCTACTGAGACTCTACTCCTCATCATTCGTTCTTCTGAACGTAAACACTTGATAGTTATTGCTCCATACAAATATTCACAAATAAAATTATAAAAACTAGTTTAACCTACTCCAAAGTTTTACAATAGTGGTACTAAGTTTAAAACATCACGTTTATGAAGAAAATACGAAGAAAGAATACACTAAAGTATAGGAAATATCGGTAAGAAAAACACTCCAACGACCTATCTATTCAAATTGCAACCGAAATTGTTTACATCCGATAAAAACGAACTATTCACGATAATTAAATGCATGACTCAGTTATCATCGGATCAGCTGATTGGCACAAACTAATTTGACATTTTCATACTGACTTGCCAGAGTAATAAATATAATTACGAGATGACATTCTCGATATTGTGACTAACCACAAACAATACTGCTGTGTTTGGAAACTAGCATTTTGAATACCACGGTTTCACGTTTCGGCAGAGGTCACTATTTCTAACTGCTTAATAACTAAGTAAAATAATGGAATCTGGTAGTAACAACATCACTTACCGCAAGCCCTGTAGAACAAACTCATTAACCGACCTCGAAAATACGATTTGCCAAACTAGTGAAAACATGGCAGTAGATACTACAATGTTGAGTATACCAGATAGCTTACACGATGATAGTGATGTTATGAACGACCTTACTGAAGAAAATAAAATACTTAATATGCAATTAATGAGTGCCCATCAGGAAATAGAAAACTTAAATACCGAAAATTTTCGACTTAAAACTGACTTACAGAATATGATTAAGACATTGAATACATATAAAAAAATATGCTCGACGCTTATAAGAAAAAGCATAGCACCAGGACGCAGGAACAACAATTCGTCAACAAAAAATAATACACCAAGTAGCTCATTTAACAACGAGTCATGTGAAGTACTACAAGTTCGCACTGAGAGCATCCCCGTTATGAACAATAGAGAAACACAAACAACCATTACCTACACACAATTATCAAATAAACTACAAGAAGACACCACAGACAGTACTGAATCACAGCAAAATTGCGATGAGCCATCAAATAATAAAATAAAGCCTAAGCGAAAAAACAAATTGTGTATTCTGAGCACCAACAAAATCAATGGATCATTGTCTGCGAGTCAAGATATCTTCCGAGAATATTTTAATTGCTATCACTATTCAATGCCTAATGGCAATACACACGAGCTGATCCGCAGCATAGACCGAAAATTAAAGGATTTTACCTTGAACGACTATTGTATAATTTTCATAGGGGAAAATGATATAAAGGAGGAGAACAACCCTATAAAGGTAATAAATACCATAAGAGAATCCCTACTAAAAGTTACCCATACAAATACAGTTATTTGTGTGCCGACATATATAACAGGAGCTCCAATATATAACTATAAAGTTGAAATGTTCAATAATCTCCTTTCTCTAGACTTACAAAATAATGGATATGCATACCTATTTGATACTAATCATGACCTAACGCTTGACATGTTCTCAAACGCAACGGGAAAAATCAACAAATATGGTATAAGAAATATATATGACCGCATTATGGCCAATATTCAAGTTGATATATCGCACACCTAGATGAAGCCCTTCGGCCGTCTACAGAACCGGAGTTTCAGAACAGCAGGCTTACCATGGAATCCAATACCAATCTCAATCCCGTTCCAATCCCGAACCAGTTTCAATCCTACAGGCCAATGAATTCGTTTGAAATTTGACATTAGCTCGATCCTAATAACATTTGGTACTCTTGACGCGATTTTGACATTACAGAACAAGTTTGGAATCGAGACTGGGATCGACATTATACGATTACAAAAAGCTAACTTTTTTGGGATCGAGTAAACTCAATCCCAAAAATTACTCACAATAATAAACTATTGTGTGTGATTTATTAAGAGATTGTCATCAATAATGGCACGTTTAGCACTTATATATAATATTTTGGATAATGCGCATGCATTGGATGTGTGACAAAGGCAGAATTTAAACCCAATGGTGCATTATGCCGACAACGCGTTTTCTAAAACAGTGACAATAAATAATAGAAAACAATAAAACATTATCTAATACTTAATAGAGAATTTCGACGTATTAAGAACTTTTGATATTACATTATATACTAATATGTAATTATATATTGGAGTTGCTAACTTATTTTCTCTGATTTATGAATTTATTACTAGCGAGTGTGGTGTGTGCTGAAGTAATGAAAGTTTTCGTATTACGATGTTTCATAAGATAGGTAATCATTTAAATTGTGTGGTGTAAAATGCATCTATTAACATAAAAATGGTTAGGTATGGAAAGCTATTCGTATAATAAAGACATATGCCGTCGCTGACTATTTTGTAGTTCTAATAAAGAGAAACATGTCCATCATACATTATTATGTTAAATTAAAAATAAGGCAGCACTTTCTATGAAACCTTGGGCTTGATTTCTTCCGACATCATTATGAACAATCATCGTTATATTTCAACAAATTAACACAAAACGTAAATCATAGTACCTATGTATCATCTAAAATAACATAAAAATCTATATCTACGTCTTCTATACTTATAAAAGTAAGATATAGTCCCTAAAATACATTAAAAATATAGGTATTGTATTGTATTGGCTATTGTTTGTTGACAAGTTGAAGTAGCGCGAACTTTTTTTTAAACTGAGGGTTGCCATTGTAATCATATAATTTATAAAATGTATTTATTTATTAATTAAATATAAATATTTAACCACCTGAAATATATGCGAAATATACTTTTAATGGTAATTCATGCTATAATAAATATGAAAAGTAATAATTAATAAATATTTTACTTTATTTAATAATATTTTATTTGTTAGTTTAATTTTTTTATTTGTATGGCAGCCCAGTATAGTCGATCGTGAACTCGATTCCAATTTCAATTACGATCGTGTTCAAGAGTGCCAATTTTATCACACACAGCTCGCAGTACAAAATGACATTCTAATTTCAATTTTTAAACGGAATCGAGTGTCCAGGGTAGACCCGCTGGTTCCGATCGCGGCTTTTAAATTACTTGTACGGAACTGGTTCCGATCGCGGCTTTTAAATTATTTGTACGGAACTGGTTCCGATCGAGGCTATTAATTTACTTGTACAGAACTGCTGGACCTCTTTACCGAAAAACGTTTAGGATTGCCGTGATTGTTTATTTTGCATTTTCTCCATGGAAGAAACTCTTTTTGATATGTCACTGGTTGATTAGATGTATAAATCAAACCATTATCTGTCAAATAATCTTATGACAACTGTATTATTGATAATAAAGTATTTGCACTTTATTATCAATAATACAGTTGGTCAACGAATGCATATTAATTGTTAGAAGTGTTTATTTCTGTTGCTTTCTGCTTACACTTATCATTGAAATGTCATTAAGAGAAGTTGAATTTATTTCAACGCGAAGAGGAGGTACTGCCCTTTTACATCAAGGTCGCAAATATCATCGCAAAAAAAAATACACAGAAGGTGATACAATATTCCTATGTTCCAATTACACCTATGGGTGCAAAGGGAGTATTAATTTAAACGAGAAGAACGAAGTGGTTCATGGTAAAACTAAAGCACATAATACGGAATGTATGCCAAACGAAGCCCAAAATAAAGTATTCAAGGAACTTGACAAGCTTAAAGACAAAACTGGCACAAATTTCGATTCCATACAAAAACAATACGACGAGATGGTTTACAATCTAGAAACTGAGAGCGTGCACTTACTGGCGGAAATACCGTCTTTTGAAAATAAAAAAACAGGTCTATTTAATAACCGCAACAAAATATTGGGTGTGCCCAAAATGCGTTTTTCGTCATCTGCTGAAGTATCAGTTCCAAAAAAGTTTCAAGAGTTCTTGCTAGCTGACTACAATAGTGAAAGTGATGGAAAAAGAATACTTATATTCTGTCGTCAAGATGTCAGATCCATCGTTAGAAGCTTCAGACATATATTGTGCGATGGCACTTTCAAATCCTGCCCAAAGGTTTTTAGGCAGTTATATTCAATCCATGGTTATAAAGAGAATAATGAATCTGTGACTCCGATATTTTTTTGTTTACTACCTGATAAAAGCCAAAAAACTTATGAGATTGTATTCCAACTCATTAAATCAGTCTTTCCTGACTGGAAGCCATTGAAAGCAACAATGGACTACGAAACGGCTGCAATGAAAGCGATGGTCAAAGTATATAAAGGCATCGAAGTTAAAGGATGCTATTTTCATTACAATAGATGCCTATTTCGAAAGGCTAA
Organism: Trisateles emortualis; assembly: GCA_947095525.1. NCBI lineage: Eukaryota > Metazoa > Arthropoda > Insecta > Lepidoptera > Erebidae > Trisateles > Trisateles emortualis. The sequence continues at coordinate 2,439,316 of OX352756.1, forward strand.
AAAATTAAAAATTTCGACACCTGTTAAGCAACGGCACGTGTCACGATGTGCTGGAATTGCCCGTTTGCCACCGGAACTCACAGCAAGTGGTATCAAGTATGTAATGGGTAAGAGTCCGTCTGGTGCAGATATTAAAAAATTTAACGCTTATTTTAAAACGCAATGGCTACAGAAAACTGACTTCAACAAAATTTGCTGTTGCAGCAAAGAGCAACTACGAACCACAAATAATGTTGAAGGATGGCACAGCCGAATCAATCGTTACATCGGAAAAAAAGACACGACAATTGCAAATTTATTGGATGTATTGATCAAAGAGACGAAAATTACTAATATTTACAAATCTAAATCTAAAAAAACGAAAATCTATCTTGAAATTGACCAAGAAATTAATAATGCACTTAACGATCTAAGTAATGGCTTAATAACTGTGGGCCACTGCGTTGAGCTAATTTCCCCTTATTCGTTTAAATTTTGAGATCAATTATTAGGATAATTTAAGTTTATTAGGTTAATAAAGAGGATATTTTAAGTTAATTTGTGAACAATTTTTACTTGCTAACTTAGAACAGAAATAGATATATTCGAGTTTTTACTTTATAGTTGTTTGATTTATTGCTAATATACCTACTATATTAATGGTTTTAAATGGGTTGACTTTTAATCAATTTTCACGTAATTGCGGTTCAAGGCAAGTTCAAGCGTGGCCATACATATTACAATTCAGACTGCACTGTGTCTTTACTTCAGTTCCGTTCACGGCTGATGGAGTACGATGATTACTCGATCGGAACCAGTTCCGTACAAATAATTTAAAAGCCGCGATCGGAACCAGTTCCGTACAAGTAATTTAAAAGCCGCGATCGGAACCAGTTCTGAAACTCCGGTTCTGTAGACGGCCGAAGGGAGATGAAGGGTAGCACAACTCAAAATAATCCAAAATTGAGTTATTGCAATTATCGGAATCAGCGCCGAAAACTACATAAACTCCAAAGACACCTGTGTACAAACTTCATTCCTAAAAAACTAGATGGCGCTGTAAGTCAGTCTTTCTGAGTAGCTCCACGGTCACCCCCCACCAACAACAGTAACGCATCACCAGTTACGACATGTCAGCCGCAGGGGAATATGCTGTCAACTCGCACAAAGACTAAATTATTTCGACTTAGTTTTGTATTCGTGGCAAACCGCAGTAATAAAGCGTGAATTATTTTGAGTTGATTTTGTATTCGTGATTGAATCGGTCTTGTTTCTTGGGTGTTCTTCAAACTATTTCCACTTATACCAGTATTGTTGACGAATGTAAGTAATTTTTGTTTTACTAACTAATAATAGTTTAGTGTTGGTGAAATTATTTGGAACTATTTGAGTTGGTCTGTTATTGCTGGTTAAATTTAAATTCGCTCTTATTCTAAAACAATAAATGCTATTGTTTATTTTGTTATAGGAATATTTAGAGTTGCCTTTGTATTTTTGAAACTGATTTAATAAATTTTAATTCTTTAATAAAATACTGCAATTTATAAACTTTTTTGAGTTAATTTGGTATTCGTGAATTTTATTAACTTCGTATTTTTTTGCTACAGATGATGAGGGGCCGTGGCCTTTTACTTCTACAGAAGGTGATGGAGACCAGTTCAAATGAGCCTGAACGCAGTCATGTGGAGAAACAACTCCAAGAGAATTCCACAACACCTTCAAATACCACCATGGTGATGGAAGAAATCTCTGAAAATGGCACCATGGAGTCACAAAAGAATCCAGCAACGTTAGCACCACCATCAGCCAGCACCCAGGTGAAACCATCGTACTATATTTCTCCGGTTAACAGCGAATGTAGCGATTTAGACGATTCAGATGCGGATCCGCCCTTCAACCCACCTCCCAAAGAGAGCTACCGTCCATCACTCGTCGTTCCAAGAAAGAGGTATCGATCCTCCAGTACTACCTCGTCTTCCAGTTCTAATAGTCCCAACAAGACTACACCACCAACTCAACTCTGCAACTCCGTGCCATCTACCATGCCGGATTCTGCCAATCTTTTAAACGACAATCCGGTTACTGAACCATCCACCTCTCAACCGATCATAGACCAGTCTGATGATCCTGAAAGCCTACAAAGAGGTAAAAAAAAGACAAGAAAAAGATCTCGTTCCTCCAGCTCCTCCTCTAGTTCTAGCTCATCCTCTAGTAGTTCCAGCAGCTCTTCAAGCAGCAGTAATACAGAAATAGGTAGTAACTCTGTGCCGTCTGCCATGCCGGATTCTCCCAATCTTTTAAACGAAAATCCACCTGTTGAAGCTTCTACTTCTCAACCGATCATAGACCAGTCTGTTGATCCTGACAGCCTTCAAAGGGGTAGGAAAAGAACAAGAAAACCAGCTGGTTGGCTCATAAATCTTAAGAAATCTCGTCGAAATACCGGAAAGGCTTATGTAAGTTCAACTAATAAGAGAGTCCCTGAAAGAGCGGTTAAGCCTCCATGCCACGATAATTGCAAATTGAAATGCAAATCTAAAATAAGTGAAGTATTACGCAAATCTTTGTTCGACAAATTTTGGGGACTAGGCGAACTTCAACGGCAAAGAGAGTTCATTGTAAGGCACACACAAGAGATTAAGCCTAAATATAGATACAGCAGTACCCAAAATTTTAGGGCACTAAATTCTGCATTTATTTTTGAAGTTGAAGACACTCGTATTAGAGTCTGCAAGACTTTTTTTAAAGCTACACTAAACATAAGCGACCAATGCATTAGGACAGCTCTTTCAAAACGACAGGAGGGTTCATAGAAGATGACCAGAGGGGTAAGCACGGACAGCATTCCACCATAGATAATGAAATAAAAGAAAGTGTCGTCACTTTCATTAAGTCTATCCCCAGAATAGAATCTCATTACCTTCGAGCACAAACAACGAGAGAATTCATTCCAAGCGAAAGATCACTTGCGGATCTATACCGAGATTATAAAGATCTACGCGAAAATGAATGTTTACCATTTGCTTCGTCATCAACTTTTAATCGTATTTTTAATACACAGTTTAATATTTCGTTTCACATCCCCAAAAAAGATGCGTGTGATCTTTGTGAAACATTCAAAAATGCTATCGGAGAAGAACAACAAAAACTGCGTGAGGCTTATGACCAACATTTGAAAGAGAAAGTGTCCAGATCAGAAAAGGAAGCTGACAAGAAAAGGACAGATGTAGTTGTTGCAGTTTACGATCTCCAAGCCGTGATGCAATTGCCAAAAGGGCAAGTATCCTTGTTTTTTTATAAATCTAGAATTAATTGCCTAAATTTTACGATTAGTGACTTGTATGCAAAAGATGTAATATGCTTCTTTTGGGACGAAATCGAAGGCAAACGTGGTGCTGTGGAAATTGGATCCTGTGTACTGCAATATATACAAATGGTTGTTGAGAAAAGTACATCGGGTACCGAACTGGACCTTATATTTTATAGTGACAACTGCTGTGGTCAGCAAAAAAATAAATATCTGCTGTCTGCCTACGCATTTGCTGTTGCAACCATGAGAGTAAACTCAATTACTCATAAATTTTTGATTCGTGGTCATTCGCAAAATGAAGGCGATAATGTGCATAGCGTTATCGAAAAACAAGTTAAACGATACACTAAATCAGGCCCGATATACTGTCCACAACAATACGCGACTTTAATAAGAACAGCTAAAAAGACTGGGAAACCTTATCATGTGGAAGAACTTACACATGACAAGTTCTATGATCTGAAAACCCTTCAAGAAGAATGGGGAAACAATTTCACTGTTAATGTTGACAGAGAACAAATAAAATGGCACGATATCAAACAACTTCGCGTTGAAAAGCAACAACCAATGTCATTTTTTTATAAAACTTCTTATGAAGAGACAGTTTTTAAAAAAGCGTTTGTAAGAAATCAAAGACGCACACAAGATCACCAATTTTCTCCAACTTTGACACAAGCGTATTTGCAAAAAATACCATTGGGTGCCAATAAAAAGCGGGACATTACGGAAGAATATTATTCCACAGAGTTACGTCAATTCTTATTACAAAAATGCACTAGATTTATAGAATAAAAATTACGCGAAGAAATTTCTTCCAAACAATACCTACATACATAGGTGTATGTCGGTATTGTTTGGAAGAAAATCTGAATACTTATGTTTTTTGATAACTATAGATAATACTAAAAAGTCTGATTTAATTAAGTAAAACAGTTTACAATTCTGTCGGTGAGCCTGTAACAATACTATTATAGTTTTAGATGCCTATAATAGATATTAGGTAAAGGTTGAAAATAAAAGTCTGATTTAACTAATAAGTTTAATCCTCTCGATGAGACTGATAATAATAGAATAGTTAAGTGTTTTAGATGCCTTTATTAATGTTACCTTTTTGTTGTAGTTTTTTTTGGTTATTTAAGTTAAGTGAAAACAGATAATTGTTGGTACCTAGTACCCACATTTCTCATGCCTGTTATGTTGAGTAATAAGTACGTGTTTTTGTAACTAAGTCATTCTTAAAATATCTTCCAAAGACTGTGCTATTTATAAAAAAATATACTACTTTTCCTGTAGTTTATAGACTTAATGGTCTAGTACTGATTAAAGAGAACTTAATACCTAAATTATAAGAAGAATGTCTACTTTGTTAAACGTTTTACTAACCTGTTCAAAGTTTAATGGATCTCAAATTAGAATAATGTAAGGTGTTCATTCTATTTTCCGAACAAGTGATGTGTTTTTGATTATCTTTATTTGTTTGTTACCTTAATACAAAATAAAGATGTGTCTTAATTAAATATAATGTTTTACTTCATTATTATAATAATTATACAAATAATAATTTAGATACACTACTCTTTATGTAAAGATTTTAAAAAAATATATTCACATTAAGACAGGATTAATTTAAAAAAAATCACTAATATGAAATCAATTTGAGTTGATAAAAATATTGAACAATGATTTAGTCACGATTACTAATATAACACGAAAAAAAATAATTAAAAATGTATACGTGTATTTGAAGGTAAGTAATTGATCAAATTAATATCTTAGTAAAATAATATACAACCTCATCCAACAATCATTTAAATCGGTCAAATAGAAAACGAGTAAAACGTTTTTTGCTCTTCCTGAAAAAAGAGGTATTTTGAGTTGTGCTACTCTTTATCTAGGTGTGCGATATGTCTATTTAATCAGGCCGGCAAAGATAAACATAATAATGAGAGGAACACACTACAACACCATAAAGAAGCGGAAGAAGATGAAACCAAGCTTTTTCGTAAATAAATACGTAAACATACTACACCAAAATATAGCTGGGCTCATAAGTAAAACCGATGAACTTGCAATTTGTTTGGAAGAACTTGCTGACCGAAACATAAATATAGACATACTTTGTATAACGGAGCATTTCATGATGGTGGGCTACGAAAATCATTTAAATGTACCTAACTTCCAGTTTAATTTAATTTTTTTTTAATTTTAATTAACTTCCAGTTGGCATCAAGTTTCAACAGGGCACGAAGCAAGAGAGGTGGTGCATGTACGAGGGGAGGTCCAAAAGTTCGTGGAATGGAGGGGATGGAGTGGGGATAGGGATGCTTGCTTAGTGTCATACTAATTGTGGACTCATAATTAGTATACAGGGTGTCCAGTAAAGAATGGATAACCTTGTAATGGTATATAGCAGACCTAAGTACCTTTCCAAAAAAAAAATAAAAAAAAAATATCTCGTTAAGTACATAAGATATTGCGTTTTTTTTAAATAAATTTATTTTTTTGGCCTGACTCTAGTTTCATGTTCACTATTTCCTCAAATAACCAAATTTTGTAGATTTTTTGATGAAATAATATTGTTAACTAAGTATTCTGATAGAAATATGAAAAATAATATGTGAATCGGTCCAATTATTTTTTTAATTCAACTTAGAAATTGAATTTTAGTGCAAAAATATTGAAAAAAAAAAAATTATGTTGAAGTTTAGGCGTCTGGGGTGAAAAAAAAATGTATGAGTACTTGAGTGGCCAACTATTTTAAAATGATGCGAGTCTAATGTAGATTTCAAAAAGCTGTAATGTATTACAGTATCTCAAATAAGTAAGAAGTTATCACTGTTAATGTACAGTCAGAGAAAAAAAAAATACATATCAAATATTCATCCTGTGGAATATTTTAATATTGATTAGTCCAGGGTCTCTGGAGTTTACTAAAAAATAACATAAAACTTATTATTTGTTTTAAAACGAGTAAATAAAATAAAATTCAATCTGTTTAATATTATTTTACTTTCACTTACAAATTGTGTCTTACTGCCTAAAGTTTGCTACCTGCGTTTGCGCTGTACGACCCTTCCTTTTATTTAAGTAGACAATAGAGATGCCCGAGTGTGAGCGAGAGGGAGAGTATTATTAAAAATCAACAGAGTTAAAGTAGAGGAACAACAAAAACGACTTATGATAGAGTACATAATGTATTTTAAAATAAATTTACAAAAAGTTTTCAAATTGCCTGCCCTGAACTCTGATACAGAATCTGCATCTTCGGATAAACGCTCTTCTAAGAAATCGGGTATATCGCCTTTCAGATATTTTCTGTGCCGCCGCCCGAACTCGGTTTTTTAATTCTTCTAAAGTATTTATTGGTTGTTTGTACACCTCCTCCTTGAGGCACCCCCAATAAAAAAAATCCAACGGATTAAGATCCGGCGAACGTGGAGGCCATAAAATAGGCCCGAGGCGTCCGATCCATCTGCCTGGGTATCTCGCGTTTAAATATGCACGTACATTTGCAGCGTAATGTGCAGGGCAACCATCATTTTGCAGCCAATACTGGTCTCGTAGCTCCTCGGATATTTCCCCCAATAAATTGGGAAGATCATTTTGGAGAAAGTTTAAATAACTTGGGCCAGTTAGGTTTCCCGGTAATTCAAATGGGCCTATGATCTGCCCATTTAATATTCCTGTCCAGTAATTTACTTTAAATTGGTACTGAGATCTGTCTGGACGCATAAGATGCGGATTCTCCACTTGCCAGCTGTGCAAATTATGCATATTAAAATATCCATCTCTTTTGAAAGTCGATTCATCACTCCATAATATTTTGTTGAAAAACTGTGGGTCCTCTTCCATCCTTGCCATCATTTGCCGACAAAATTGTAGGCGAGCATTGTAATCCCTTTGTTCTAGAGATTGCACACGGGTGACGTGATATGGGTGAAACCTATTTTTCTTTAAAACTTGGTGTACTGTGGATTTAGATATTCCTGTGCGCCGAGCTATCGTTCGCGTAGACAACGAGGGATCTTGCGCAATTTCCTCCAGAACTATGTCTCCCACACCAGGGCGAGCATTTCTCCCTGCACCAGCACCACCGACACCAGTACCAGGAATTCTTCCTTCTGCGTAACAGCCATACGCTCTTATAAATACACGGTAATCTGGGTGACGTGCATTAGGGTATCTTTCCCTGTACAGAGCTGCGGCAGCATTTGCATTACCTCTGCATTCCCCATAAATAAACACCATGTTTGCGTACTCCTGGGGCGTATAAGTTATACGTGGCATTTTTGTACGTAGTTCAGAAGTCAAGTCAAGCCAAGTCGTCGTATCACGTATGCAACAAGTCCAAATCACAAAACGAAACGAAAAATCCGTAAACAAGCGAGGGTCGTATTGGTAATAAGAACAGAACAACAAAATAACACATGCGAAATCGGCAAAGTCGAGTGACGCACTGTCGATTGAAAACCCTATTTGAGCCCTGTTGATTTTTAATAATACTCTCTCTCTCGCTCACACTCGGGCATCTCTATTGTCTACTTAAATAAAAGGAAGGGTCGTACAGCGCAAACGCAGGTAGCAAACTTTAGGCAGTAAGACACAATTTGTAAGTGAAAGTAAAATAATATTAAACAGATTGAATTTTATTTAATTTACTCGTTTTAAAACAAATAATAAGTTTTATGTTATTTTTTAGTAAACTCCAGAGACCCTGGACTAATCAATATTAAAATATTCCACAGGATGAATATTTGATATGTATTTTTTTTTTCTCTGACTGTACATTAACAGTGATAACTTCTTACTTATTTGAGATACTGTAATACATTACAGCTTTTTGAAATCTACATTAGACTCGCATCATTTTAAAATAGTTGGCCACTCAAGTACTCATACATTTTTTTTTCACCCCAGACGCCTAAACTTCAACATAATTTTTTTTTTTCAATATTTTTGCACTAAAATTCAATTTCTAAGTTGAATTAAAAAAATAATTGGACCGATTCACATATTATTTTTCATATTTCTATCAGAATACTTAGTTAACAATATTATTTCATCAAAAAATCTACAAAATTTGGTTATTTGAGGAAATAGTGAACATGAAACTAGAGTCAGGCCAAAAAAATAAATTTATTTAAAAAAAACAATATCTTATGTACTTAACGAGATATTTTTTTTTTTATTTTTTTTTTGGAAAGGTACTTAGGTCTGCTATATACCATTACAAGGTTATCCATTCTTTACTGGACACCCTGTATAAGCTGAGTTTCAGCCCAATTGCGTCATTCGTTTACGAATACTCGCCTGATAAACAAGTCAATCCGGAAGAACATTAAAACTATGGAGAAAATTGAACACCGTGCTGTAATAAAATTCCTTACCAAGCAAGGAAAGACCGCTCAAACCATTTTGAATGAAATGGGAACCGTTTATGGGGACCAGTGCCCTAGTAAATCAATGATTTACAAGTGGCATGGTCTTTTTAAACATGGTCGGAAGTCGATTGAAGACGACCCTCGCTCAGGAAGGCCAGTTGAGGCCACCACATCAAACATCATCGAAAAAGTGGAGAAAATTGTACTGGAAGATACCCGTTTAAAGAAAAAACAGATATCTGCATTAGTTGGAGTATCATATGACAAAAGTCAGTGCAAGATGGGTACCGAGAATGCTCACACCGATTCAGAAGCAGCAACGCGTCGATGCTTCAAAACAATTTTTGGAGTTGTGTGGAGACGAGCCTGCACAGATTTTGGAGCGAATTGTTACCGGAGATGAAACATGGGTTCATCACTTTGAGCCTGAGTCCAAACAAGAGTCCATGCAATGGCACAAAAAGGGGACACCACCGCCAAAGAAGTTCAAAGTGTCGGAGTCGGCTGGAAAGTTGATGGCTACTGTTTTTTGGGATTGTGAAGGGATTCTACTAATTGATTATAAAGAAAAGGGAAGGACCATAACAGGAGAATACTACGCAACGATTCTAGAAAAATTAAACGAGTCCATCAAGGAAAAACGTCGAGGAAAACTGACCAAAGGTGTTTTGCTTTTGCAAGACAACGCACCGGTTCACAAGAGCAGAGTTGCAATGGCTGCTCTGCACACACATGGCTTCGAATCGCTAGTCCACCCACCCTACAGTCCAGATCTGGCCCCAAGTGATTTTTATTTGTTCCCTAATTTAAAAAAAGACCTAAGGGGAAGGAAATTTTCCGACGACAATGAAGTAAAGGAGGCAATTTTGGCTCATTTTGCGGCAAAAGATAAAAAATATTTTTACGACGGTTTAGAAAAATTAATTCATAGATCTAATAAATGTATTCAACTTCAGGGTGATTATATTGAAAAGGAAAAATAGTTTTGTTGTTTCATTTTATTTCAAACCCTTCCATTCCACGAACTTTTGGACCTCCCCTCGTATATTAGTTAAGAAAGGACTAATATGGAAAGATCTGCCCGAAATAAGTAAGTTATCTGTATCAGGCCATTTCGAGTGTTGCGCTATAAATATTGTCAAATATAAACTCGTTGTCGTATGCTAATACGACGATACGTACGATAATCTAAATATGTTCTTTAGTAGAATCGAAAAAATATTAATTCAATTATGTAAGACTAACCTAACTAATATTGTACTTGCTGGAGATTTTAATATTGACATGATGAAAACTAATAATGTTACTATGAACTTTGACTGTTTACTTTTGAACTATAATTTAAATCTTGCTCTGAAAGAACCAACAAGGCTTATATCTCGCACATGTATTGACAACTTTGCACACAATTTTAAACAAAATTGCAAGAAAAAGGTTCTTGAATTAGGTCTCTCTGACCATACAGCCCAAATATTAAAGTGCCCCATTAAAACCAGATGTACTATTGACATGTGGCGAATAAAACGTCGAGATTATAGTATAGAAAACATGAATAAGTTTAGAAATCATATAGCTAATCTTTCGTTTTTAGGTATTTATAATACAGATGACCTTAATAGTGCTTTTAAAATATTTATGCAAGACTTTAAAATGTTGTACGATCTATGTTTTCCGACTCGTCGTATAACCATCAAAGTCACTCGAAAACCAAACTGGATATCCCGTGGCATTAAAACTTGTTGCAAGAAAAAAAGACAGATGTTGGAAACTGTTAGAAAAAATCCAACACATGTAAATAAAACCAATTATTTAAAATATACCAAGCTATTACGGAAAATAACAAGACTGACACAAAAAGCTCAGAATAACTACAAAATAAAAAACTCTGACAATAAATGTAAAGCAACTTGGCAAATAATAAATAATTCAAAGCTCAATATACCCTTAAACACTATCGACAAAATTAAATTGCAAAATACAACAGTGACAGATCACATGCAAATAGCAAATGCATTCAATAATTATTTTGTAGACAAAATTATTCCTTCTAACAACTATGGTAAAAATGTGACCTCTCTAATAACCAACAGCACAAATTCACTTTTTATGAAACCTTGTCTACCTAATGATATACAAAAAATAATAAAATGTTTAAAAAATAGCAATAGTGTCGGGTGGGATGGCATCAATACAAAAGTTATTAAGTATGTCAACGATTATATCTGCGGACACTTAAGTCACATCTTTAACCTCTGCATTAGCGCTGGAACGTTTCCAGATGATTTGAAAATCGCCATAATTAAACCTATATTTAAAAAGAATAATCGAGAACTGATGGAGTCTTATCGCCCAATAGCTTTAATACCTATTTTCTCAAAAATATTTGAAAAATTCATTTACAAGGAAATTAACGGATACTTCGATAAGAATAGTTTATATTGCCAAGAACAAAAAGGGTTTAGACAAAAAAAGAGCATAAATATGGCCGTATATGACTTCCTAAATAATGTTATGCAGAATATGGATAAATCCAATCCAATCTATGCAATTTTATGCGACCTAACACAAGCTTTCGACTATGTTGACCACAACATTTTGCTAAAAAAACTTGAAGCTTATGGAATTCGAGGTAACATTCTAGATCTACTACAATCATACCTAAGTAATCGTAAACAAGTCACTGTCATATCAAGAATAAATATGAAAACTAAAAGAGAAGAAACCTTTCAATCCCTGGAGCATATACCGAACTTTGGGGTACCACAGGGTAGTGTACTTGGGCCTTTATTATTTATTATATACATAAATGACTTGCCCAAGGCTACTATACAACCAATGTCACTTTTCGCAGATGACAGTGCAGTCGCTGTGCCGTGCAAGAATAAAGACTTATATGAAATTGACATATACAACTCGCTTAATTCAATTATCCAATGGCTTAATAACAATAATCTGAAAATTAATTTAAATAAGACTAATATTATACATTTCTCTCAAAGACCGAATTCATCTGACATTAAAATATTTCATGACAATAAACTAATAGCAGAAACTGACGCAACTAAATTTCTAGGATTAAAAATTGACCAAAGACTAAACTGGAAACCACATATTCATGACTTAACTAAGAAAATAAGCAGCTCAGCTTACGCACTACACAAACTAGCCCCAGTTATAAATACAGATGCTTTAATTACTGCATACTACGGAATGGTCGAATCAGTGTTGCGATATGGTATCATATTCTGGGCTAACTCTCCAGACTTTGAACAAGTCTTTAAGGCACAGAAACGCTGCCTAAGATCTATGTTTCGGTTATATATAACAGACAGCTGTAGACCATATTTCTTACAACATAAAATCTTGACACTTGCATCTATATATATACTGGAAGTTGCACTATATGTGAAAGCCAATCCTCAACTGTTTCCGCTTCTATCTGATACAGTTACTCGGAACAGACGTGATAAAAGTAGATAAGGCTACATACGGCTAAGACAACTCTTATGCATAAAAGTGTTTTCTGCATGGGTCCTATAATCTTTAATAAAATGCCTAAAGAAGTAAGAACTTTAAATATAATAATGTTTAAGAAAAAGCTAAAACAATTACTAATTGCTAAGTGTTATTATTATATAAAAGATTTTCTATCTGACTCCTTCTAGATTAATATATTGACCTTATTTACTTTGATTATTATGAAACTGTTACATTTTTTTTTTCCTATTTACATTATTAATATACTATTGACAATTATCATCTATTTACAATAATCTATTATAATTAACATTATATGACATGAGATGGAGATTACTCATTTGTACACCTCTTTAGGTAAAACATGTTGGACTGTGACATTTATTTAACATCAAGAATGCAATTCTGCGACATTGCAATAATACACATGTTTAATGCAAATAAACTTTTTTATTTGATTTGATTTTTGCAGAAAAAGTAAATTTAGAGGTTGCGATAGTTTTGACGAAGAGACGCGCAAATCGATTCATACCTATTTTTGGAAAAAATTGAATTGGGATGAAAGAAAAATGTATATCAAAGGACTTGTGAACCATACTAAGACTACTCAAAAAACTAAGGGCGAAGAACATTCCCGTCGAGAAGGCACTTTAAATTATTTTTTGCCTAAAAATACTAATGAAAAAATTCAGGTCTGCAAACAGATGTTTTTAAATACTTTATCGTTGAAGTCCACTACTGTTCAGATGTGGGTTAAAAACAAATGTTTCAACTTAAATCAAGAAAACGTTGATGCTCACGCAAGTGGAAGCAGAGGACAAAGCACAAAAAATTTAATTCTTAACGAGTTTTTGAAACAAATCCCAAAAATGCCTTCACATTATGCAAGGAAGGAAACAAGAAAATTATACTTAGAGCCTGTTCATCGTACTGTGACTGATGTATTTAACGCATATAAACAACACTGCAGAGAAACCAATGCCCCTGCTGTATCTAGATACACATTTGATAAAACTTTTAATAAGAATAATTTAGCACTATATACCCTCAAAAAAGATATGTGTGATATTTGTGTTGGTCACCAGGAAGATAATATACATAGATGCACACATTTATCAAGAGCACATAATCAAAAAAAATAGAGCTAGAGAAGAAAAAGCTAAAGATAAACAGGATGCAGAATTGGGACATTGTATTGTACTTACAATGGACTTGGAATCGGTTAAAGTTTGCTTTTACTCTACTTGCCATAATTTTACGGTTTTTGATCTCGTATCTCGCCATTGCACATGTTACTCTCTCTATGAAATGCTTTATTTTATTTGTTACCTATGATTTTTTCAGTATAATCCAGTAATCCGAACATTCCAATAATCCGGCACCCTCCGGTTTTTAATAGTGCCGGATTAGTGAGATTGTACTGTACTAATAAATAAAGTAATAATACGTACATTTGAGGGTAGTTACATATGAAGAATTTATCTGGCTGTCAATTGATGGGAATCACTAAGTTGTTTCGTCATTTTTCAAATTTGGACTTATGGGCAACTTTTTACGAAATTATACCTTAGTGCGTCGTCGACTAGCAGTCTAACCTCAAAACTTATCACGTGCACGTGCTAACGTATTTGTTTTTTTCAAGTGAGAATAGTTTATAGTTAAAAATGACAAATAAACGCAAACACAAGACACTAGATTTGAATAATAAAATGGAGATTTTAAGAAAGTTAGATACTGGTCAAAACATGTGCAAATTGGCAAAAGAATATGGTGTTGGGCGTGCTACTATACACGATCTTAAGAAGAAAAGGCAAAAGATAGTAGACCACGTCAAGACAATGGAATCAGGGCCAGGAAAGCGTAAAACACTAAAAGTTGGCGATTGTCCAAAGATGGAAAACGCTCTTTACTTGTGGTTCATACAGCGGCGTTCTAAACACACTCCTATATCTAGAGAAATTCTGAAAGCCAAAGCAATCGAATTTTATAAAAAAATTACCCACAAAGATGATTTTCGTGCCAGCGATGGATGGCTGGATAAATTTAAAAAACGAGTTGGTATCCGTCTATTAACCATATCGGGTGAGAAATTATCAAGCAACGAATCTGCAGTACAGCCATTTATCGAGCATTTCAAAAACAAAGTAGAAGAACTGGGTCTTCTTCCTGACCAAATCTATAACGCAGACGAGAGTGGTCTGTTCTGGAGACTGTTGCCCAATAAAACATTTGTATCTTCTGAAGAAGCAAGTGCACCAGGTCGTAAAGTGAGTAAAGATAGAATGACATTCATGCCGTCTTCAAATGTTACTGGAACGCACAAATTGGATTTGTTAGTGATTGGCAAAGCAAAAAATCCCAGAGCTTTCAAGAATATTTGTCTGCCAGTCTGCTACAAGAATCAAAGTAAAAGTTGGGTCACGAGAGAGGTATTTAGCGAATGGTTTAATAAAGACTTTGTCCCAGAAGTCAAGAAGTTTATGAAAAGATCAAACTTGCCCATAAAAGCTTTACTCGTAATTGACAATGCGCCAGGCCACCCAAATGAACAAGAACTTAAATCAAGTGATGGGAATATCCAAACCATCTTCCTACCTCCAAACTGCACACCTTTACTGCAGCCGATGGATCAAAATGTTATCCAAAAAATAAAGTCTTTGTATAAAAATAAATTGCTGATCCATATTATATCTCAGGATGGTGATATAACGCAGAGCCTTAAAGGATTGAATTTGAAGGATGTTGTATTCTCTCTCGCTCATGCTTGGAAGTCTGTTTCTCCTAACTTAATCCAATCTTCATGGAAAAAGTTGTGGCCTAATGAATGATGTATCAGAAACAGAAGAAACAGATGAATGGGATCTTGAGGATAATGTGCCAATTGCCGATTGGTTACAAAATCTATCAGAAAAAGGATTGGAGACAAGTGAAGAAAATTTAAATTCTTGGTTTGAAGGAATTGAAGAAACAGAGCAAATTATGACCGATGAAGAAATTGTATGTGAAGCAGTACAAGAAGAAAGCTCTGTAGAAATATTGGAGCCACCAACTACTACAACTGCTGTAAAAGTTAAACCAGATGATGCATTGATTTGTTTCAATACCTGCATAACATGGGCAGAAGAAAACGGCATATCTGGCAAAGATATTATAATTCTTCGCAACATGCGAGAAAAGGTTTTTAAGCAAGGACTACAAGTTGCAAAAAGCAGACCTCAATTAAGGATTATTTCAAAACTAGTTAATTACATATCTACCTACATGTTAATTTAATACATTATATACATTTATTCTCTCTATGAAATGCTTTATTTTATTTGTTACCTATGATTTTTTCAGTATAATCCAGTAATCCGAACATTCCAATAATCCGGCACCCTCCGGTTTTTAATAGTGCCGGATTAGTGAGATTGTACTGTATATATATTTTTTAAACCCTAACCCTACATTTTTTACCCTTCCACCACCAACCCGTATTTTGAAACAGTGATATTACTATTTTTACTTTAAATGGCAAAACAAAGTTTGCCGAAGCAGCTCTTAATTATACATAATTGTTTTCAATTCTGTAAATTGTTTAATATTAAAGTAATGAAAATTATGTTTTATTTAATAAAGAAATTTCTTGATGTACATATTTCTAGTTTTGTTGTAGTTTCAGTTTGATTAAATTATTTAACATAATTATTATTTGACTTTTTACATTTGACATAATTTTTAACATTAATTAAAATTATTTGACTTTTTACATTTGACATTCAATATTTTTACTTGACATTAAATTTATTTATTACCATTGTTTTTATGTAATTTATAAAAAAAAATTGGTTTCTTTTACTCGGGATTCTTTCAAATATTGTTTAAATTAAACTTAATTTTTTTAAAGACAACTCCCGCACTAGGGACCAAACCCCGTATCACGGGGGACTTTACAAACATACAATTAACACCTAGAACTGGGACAAATACTTATAAACTACACCAACTTGTTTAAGCGTACAACACAATGACAACTCACGCACTAGAGAACAAGCTCTGTGTCGTGGGGGACTTTACAAACATACACTTAAGAGAGGTAGGGCACCATACTACGAGCGAGCCCGACTGGGGAAGGATCTCCACCTTACAGAAGACCACAGCCAAATGACTACACACAGCGGTGTAGTTGTGTTCCTGTGTGTGAGTACAGGTCTCCAGCGCTCATTTAGGAATGCGTTTTGAAAGAAACGTATTCCTATCCCAGGGTTACTTCCATCTTAAAGCCCTGGTGTAAAAAAAATGGGTTGGCAACACGCAAGTGATACCTCTGGTAATGCAAGCGTCTATAGGCTACGGATACTGCTTAACATCAGGTGGGCCGTATGTTTGTTTGCCACCCAAGTAGTATAAAAAAAAAAAAAAAAAAAAAAAAAAACAACGGAGACAAATTACACCCAGACTCAGAACAACTCTTTGTGGGTCACACAAAGTTTTGTCCTGTTTGGGAATCGAAACCACAACCTCGTGCACAGCAGGCGCATACTGAGACAACTGGACCACCAAGGCAGTCAAATATTGACATATTTGCTCTGTAAGACCTTAAATTTAAGACAAACACGTCAGATACTAGTAAATAATTAATGATTCACTTCTTACTATAATAATACTTTATTAAATATCTTTATAACTGAAAGACGCAGCGTGGGCAAGCCTCCAACAAGACCGACGTGGACCGACGACCTGGTAAAGGTCGTGGGCAACCGATGGACAAGGTCAGCTCAGTACCGAGCGATGTGGAGGACCTTGGGAAAGGCCTATGTCCAGCAGTGGACATCTTATGACTGAGATGGAAATATCTTTTACATGCACTTTTAATTTACTGTCCTTTACTTCTGCTGAGGACAATAGTGTGGGATTAAGCTAGCTTTGTACTGTGGGTAAAATTGTAACGTTCAACTGTTTTTTGTCCTAATAAAGAAAAATAAAAAGTAAAAAAAGATTTGTCCCATGTAGAAATCAATTCCAAGACCTCCAACTTAAAAATAAGGGTCACTAACCAACAGACTAGTCAAGAATATGTTTTAATCCATTTAATATTTAATTTTGTATGTATTAACTCTATTCCCTCAATCTTATAGTCTATAATTATATAGACTATAAGATCAGTCGTAAGACCAACAATTCAATTCAATTCAATATTATTTATTAATGGCAACAGGGCCCAATTTGTTAGTAACAATGTTCTTATTATCTAATGTTAGTATGGACATTGGACAATCACAAATTACACATATTAAAATAAAATATTATCAATAGCCTATGTTAAAAATCTATGTCATTTAAATAATATTTAATAATAATAATAATATAATTTAATAATAATAATCTAAAAGGAATAATAATCTAAAAGGAATAATAAATAAATGAATAAATTATTAAGAAGTACCTATAAATTAATAAATAAATAATATAGGCCATGAATAATTTAATTTAATAGAGTGACCATATCGGTCTTTACTCTCTTAACAATCTGCTTCAAGATGGGTGACTCATACCGATCTGCTATTACTCTCAGAATACTGTTAGAGCTGCCGCGTATTCGGCGCAACAACGAGGCAGACCTTTTGCGCCAAACGGCATGAAACCCGTCCACCCGTGCCTCCGTAAACATAGTTGATGCACTACAAAACGGCGGCAACCCCAACAATACCCTGAAAGCATTGTTATACTGAACACGCAGGGCACTCAGCGATTTCAGTGTACAGCTCACCCACAGGCTGCTCGTGTACAAGTTTTGGCAGTATGCCTAGCTATATACCAACGCCCGGTCTTCATGTCTTTAGATAATTCGGTCCAAGTATAATATACACTAATAAGAACACTGTGAGAAAAGAAGTAAGCAGGGGGGCCTACCATAAGAAAGGGACAGAGCTATAAACGCTATATAGCTTTGTTCCTCTTTCTCACTCAACTCAAGTTTCAACACGTTATGATAGCCCCCTGGTCTGGAAGAAGTAAGATGTTCTGAAACTCTTCTCCTCTCTGATCTTCCTCAATTCTGAAACAATGAAAAAAAAACAAAATTAAACCAAAATTTTTTTTAAAGAACACTTTTGCATTCGGGCACATGCCCTGTGTCACGGGGAACTTCACAAACATACAATTAACGGATACAAGTATACACAGATTCACCATACCATACCATACAACCAATTAAGCCACTGAATCAGCCGTATAGTTTGTTGGGGCATTATCCGCACTTGGTTCGCTCAAGTGGGCCTTTGTACCTGACTGAATCAGCCGTGCAGTCGACACAATATTACTTAATTACGAAATCCTACAAAAGCTTTAAAAAAAGATCAACTATTTATTTACCTTGTCAACATCATTATCATCTTGGCCACATGATGTCCACTGTTGAAAGTAGGCCTCCGTCTATGGTATATCTTGAGCTCGAGTGCACCCAGACCTTCCTCGTAGCTCTGATCAGCTCATATGGCCTGGCTGTACACCTAGTTAAGTTTTACGGGTGTTTGTCTACACTTGGCCACTCAGGTGACCCCTTGTGTGAGATTTTCTTGTTGACTGTGCTGTGTCCTGTTAGGACGCCCACTATTGCCAAGAGGTTTGACCTGTATTCTGAGATGCATGGTACTGCTTTCTTGGTTTGCCTTGGTTTTCCCATTATACTTTGTGCAGTTGTAGCATCCATACCTTAGGCCAGGCCAGGGCCTGCCTGTGCAGTATGTGGGCTATCAGCTGCACATCTAGTGGTGGATCATCCCATGCCGCGTCTCAGTTTGTGTAACAGCTCCATTGTTATCTGGAAAAAAACATTATATATGTAATATCAAAACATACCTGTGGTAGCCAAGTGGAAAAGTCACCAACTTGAATATATGAGGGTTATTGAAGAGGTATTTTTAACAAATAAGTATAACCCCGTGAATGGGTTCAAATAGACTTTTCATTGGACTAGGATCTTCCCACGCCCACTCAACCACTCACTACTTTACTAATTACTTAAGTCAACTAACATTTAAACATAAAACGTTAGGAGGCCTATGTCCAGCAGTGGACTTTGTTTGGCTGATGATGACATATTTGTTAATATTAATCTAACGGACTTGTACTCTATACCTGTGCCATGCCTGACTGTGGTACACCCAATGAAGACAGGCTACCTTTGTTTCTAGATTTCAAGTATGAACGTGATAGATAATATTGAAAATAATGTTACAGAAAGAGAGAGTGATAGATGAACCTGCCTATGGTTGATACCAAGACCTTACCGCTAAGTTTTTTTTTAATATTTTTTATAAGTACCTATTACCAAGGAGGCACAGTCATACGGCCATACAAGCATACGGCCTGCAAACTTGTAAGGCTTACCATTAAAACAGAACAAGCGCCTTTCAAACTCACATTTCCTTTTACTTAAATTTAATATCATCACTGGATATTATCCACGCGGCTCAAACTTTGTCACCAACTTGAAACAACAACAATATAAATATAAATCAGAAGCAGGGAGGTCTTATTACTTACCTAACACCTGCGGCGATCGTGCAAACGACGTTGTAATCAACGGTCACCCAATGAAAAGAACACGTAAATCTAAAAAAAAGTGTACACACAAATTCACACAAAGACAAAATACAAATTATAAACCGGAAGTGTGTCCGGAAGAGACCATAGACTATACGGAATTTATATTAGTCTATGTACGGAATAACGGAAGAAAGACGTCGGAACGAAAGTACGACCACAGATTACTAAATAGTTAGTACGACGACTAGTGTAGTCGCTGTAAAATTTTGAATTGCCGTCTTTTCATAAAAATACTATTTTTTTTTATTTGCATAACATTAATTTCTTAAATTTCCATATGTGTGTATGACACATTGAACATGGAATTAAAATGTAACATTGAGTAAATATATACATATAAGTTTGGTAATCCTAGAATTTTATTTTAATGAAAATATTTTTTAAATCCTCTTCTATGATATGTTAGCAAAAAATAGGTAAGTATTTTTTACCTAATTCGGATGCTAAGCATCCGGATTTCCGGTCTCTAATTAAAGTAGTGAACATAACGTTTCGTTTAACATAATAAACCCAACTGCAGACAGACGCATGCAAAACCTGGAAATGATCAAGTAACATTTGACATATATAGTTTAGACAGCGGTATTTTATGGTAAATAATACAATATTTATAAAATTTAAGTATTTATTAAATATTTTTAGCATTTTTGCTATGCAATCAGCTCAAATATACCTAAATATTAAAGCAATGTGGAAAAATTATCCACCATTATTGTTTTTTTTTGTCATTAGTCAAAAACAAATAATTTAGTTTTAATCATCACTAAGTTTATTTATTTATTCATTGTTTATTTTAAAGACTTGGCAGGGCTTGCTTCGTAATGTGGGAGATCCACATTACGAAGCAAGCCCTGTGTCACTGGAGATTTTACTTTTATAAAATTCTTAATTATTTTTTGTTTTATCCCGTGAAGGAATCGAACCCAAGGCTAGCAGTCAGGATCACTTTATAACCACTAAACCAATAAACCAGTCATAAACCTAAAATGCTATTGCTAACATTGAAAATAAAATTAACATTTTTTGTAACACCACACTAATTTTTAAAAAGGTGAGTTGGCAACACTGGCTCTGGCTGTCATTGTCACTGTCAACTATGGCAGTCAACATTTTCAAACAAAGAATTTTCTAGTCTAGAATCTAGATACTTGTTGTCCTTGGTTTAGAGACAGGAAGTCAGGAACTTTTTAATTTACAATAAAAACTCCTTTCATTCATCCCTTGATTTAAAGTGTGCTTACCAAGATTATGTGCTATAAGTGGCGCTACACTAAATCCCTAAACACTGTACTGCGTGAAGCAATTATACCGGCGAAGGCGCCGCTGCGTTATGCTATTTATATTATTGTATTAACTATATTCCATTGTGTACGTACTGTAAGTTATACAGATAATCAAAAATGAATGTGATTTTTCTCGCGTAGGCGAGTGTGGACTCACGAATAAGTCGCAACGACCGGAGGTACGTTATAATAATAGTTATATATAGATGAAAGAGAGGAGACCCGTGCCTAGCAGAGGGACACAATTATATGGCTTGCTATTAAACTCAAACTCGGTCATTTATTCATTTAGATCAAATACATGATACCTACTTATGAACGTCAAAATAAACACAAGTCAGCATATTTTTTTCCTACAGGCAATTCACTGACATCTCTGACACTCTGGCTACTCTTTTTAATCGCCAAGGTATAATATTTACAATTTGGTATGAGTTACAATAAAATTTGAAGTAGGTAACAAAACGGTACAGAACCAACACACCATACCAAAAAAAGAAATTTAAATTTACGTAATTAAAATAAACAAGGTATCAATTACAGAATCACAATTTAGTATCTATCAGTATGGTAATGAGGCATCGTCTCTTTTTGTACGTATAAAAATATAAGATGATCACATTGAAAAAATTAAGTCTATACTGTCCCACTGCTGAGCAAAGGCCTTCCCCATTGACTTTCATTCCTGTCTGTCCATTGCCTTACTCCACCAATCCTTCTCATATGCATCGAGGTCTTCACGCCAGCATTTTCTAGGTCTGCCTCGGTGGCAATGCCCATCTACAGATATCCACTGTGTGAAGACACGAGCCCATATCAGGATGCATACAAGAAATGTGTCACGCCCACACCCATTTAAGTTTGGCACATTTGCCACCGACTTTATAACTAAACTACAAACTAAACTTTTAGAAATTTTTCAAGACATTTTTATTAAAGAAAGAATCATTATACCTGTCTGTGAGAGTTATTTGTATATTATCTCTGACTAGGGGTCACCCGTGACTTTGTCCGGGTGGTAATTTGGAAATTTCCACCCATTTTGCAACATATCTCACTACCGCTCCGCTCCTATTGATCATAGCGTGATGTTATATAGCCTTCCTGGATAAATTCACTATTCAAAAAAAAAGTTTCGCTGAGATGGACAGAATTTTCGATAACTTTTACTAAACTGATTGTTATGAAAGTTTACACACATATTGAGATCATATGATAATGCAGTATTATGAATCACGAGGGTCTGATGGAGCCAGGAGGTGAACGGTCGAAGAATTATAATAAAATGGTTTAATTAAACTAGCATCAAGAGTGTGCTAGCCTTTTTCGATGAGCTGGGGTGGCTAAAGTGATTCCCTGCTGTTAATGCCAATACCATCAATAGTTTAATTTAAAATGAGTTACAATTTTTGATTATTATTAATAGTTATACATGTTATATTATTTCAGCAGTTGGTTGAAGCCTGGACATCACAAGGACTGTTCTTGTGTCTACCAAGCTATGTTCTTGAGTAGCTGGATCAACAGAAGTAAGTAATTAGTATAAAGCATTTGATAGCGTTAATAATGATGAGTCACTATGAAAGTTTATGACCTTTGGCTTTACTCCAAATTTATTACGATATTTCGCGAGCATTTGAAAAATAAGTGGCAGCTTGCGAAATACGCAAGATACGCATCGAACTCTTACCGTATTTTTACAGGTGTAAGCCAAGGCAGTAACTTAGGTCCTTTAGAATCTATCATTATGGTATATGACTTGCGAGAAGAAGTCGTAAATGCGAATAGCCTTCTTTTCGCAGATTTTTTTTCTAATTTTCTTATGTTAAAAGACAACTTCCGCACTCGGAAACAAGCCCTGTGTCGCAAGGGACTTTACAAACATACAATTAACGGTCACAAAGTGCCCGAGTGTCGACACTCGGGCACTGCGCGCGTTCTTAATGGTCATCGTACATACAATACCTATTAAATATTATTTTATATGTGTATCTTATCATACTAAGATAAGATAGATAAATTTATAAAATATGAAGTAGGTTTTCATTGCATATTATTATCATTGTGATTTAAACTATAAATTGTTTTTAGCTGTGTATTAATATTTGTTTTGTTGAATAAGGTCTAAGTCTAAGGAGAGACTTTGCCTCCTTGTGCGTGTTCTACATCCTGTACAACGGGCTATGTTCTGAGGAATTGTTCGAGATGATGCCCACGGTAACATTTTATCAACGCACCTCTCGCCACCGACAGGGAGTTAATCCTCACATCCTTGCACCTCAAACACGCCGTACCGTAAGATTCCAGAGGAATTTCTTACCACGTACGATTAGGCTGTGGAATGAGCTCCCTGCCGAGGTTTTCCCAAAATACTATAGCATGGGGTTCTTCAAGAAAGGAGTTATAAGGTTTTTAAAGGGTCGGCAACGCGTGAGTGACACCTCTGGTGTTGCAAACGTCCATAGGCAACGGTAACTGCTTACCATCAGGCGGGCCGTATGCTTGTTTGCCACCTTGGTAGTATAAAAAAAAATTATGATTATTGTATTACTAGCTGTTGCCCGCAGTTCCGCCTGCTTGGTAAAAAGTAGTTTATTAAATATATTATTATAAGTAGCTTGGTCTTTAGTGCTGGAGTAGTTTAACCCGGACGAAATCGGCTTCATCCGGGTTAAACTATTTTCAGCGCAACTTTTTTTTTTTTAAAAACCTTCAAAATTAATAAATAATTATGTTATACTAGATAATTATTTTATCGTTAGCAGCATGTTAGTAATACAACTTTGAGAAAGAGGTCAAACCTAGATCCAGTCCTCTCTTTACCTTTATCGCAATGCCTGAACACTAGAGTCTTTAACTGGTGGGTCCTTCTCATTATGACCTATGGTGCCTAGACGTGGACACTAACAGCATGGCTAGTCCACAATACTGTAGGTCTTCGGAGGGAGGATAAACTTCGAAATGAGGTTATCCGACAACGTTACCGACATAGCTCGCAGGATAAGCAGACTAAAGTTCAATTCAATTTCAATTTATTTAAATAAAATACATAACATAAAAAGTGGCAATGGACTGGCCATATCTGCGGAAGGACCGATGGTCGCTGGAGCATCGTCGTGGAGACCACTTTAGATCAGAATAGGTAAACATAACGTTAGACGCCCTCCGGCCTGATGGACCGATAACCCTACAAAGGCAGACTGGATGCTTGTGGTAGGCTGAGTATTGTGGCGTAAATTAGGAGAGTCCATTGCCCAGCAGTGTCCCAGATATTGTAAGCGTCCATAGGCTACTGCTTACCATTAGACAGGCCGTATGCTTGTTTGCCTCCTAAGTGGTATAGAAAAACATGTAATAATAAAAATCTGACCTTTTTTTCAGATAAGTCGCAGATGATAGCACCTCCCAGCATCAAGACGGAATCGTGATCAAACAGGCAAGAAATAGAAGAAGAAGAAAGTCAACTTAACAAAATCGGACAGAAGCAAAGTTGAAGTCATGGATCCCAAGTATGAAAAACGTGAAGGTACGGCGGCGATGAGCGGACAACTGTATGAGATTAATCTAATTAGTTTAATATCATTTCGACTACAGCATGACGCAGATATTGAAGTATTACACTTGGCGTCTAACATGGCTAGGAGCGGATCATTTGATGATATTTGTTTTAGGGTAAATATAAAACAACGTGAGCACCCGCTACTGGTGTTTATTCAAGCGAAGCACAAGGAGAATGAAGAAACATCTCTAAATTATGATTTAATTAAACACTTTTATGCTAGTTACGTTGAAGTTAAACAAAAGTTTTCATCGTGTAAGGATGTATTCTTCAAAGGGAAGTTCGAAGACGCAGAATGTGTTTTTATTCTGTATACAAATGCTAAATATTATAATGATACAAATAATGTCGTATTGGATCGAGTGGGTTCAAACCCCGCCGCTGTTTTTAAACCATGCCAAAGTGACTTTTCTAATAAATTGAATCAATTAATAGCTACTGGTGATGCAGATATACAAGGCTATCAAACAGATTTGACTGACAAAGATCTAGAGTATGCGAATGAGAAAATTTTAGAAGAAGAAATCTCAACGCTCGCTGAACATTACGCCAAGTTCCTCAATGACAAGCCTAACCAATCTATGCACATTATGAATGATAAGTATATGGTATTATATCATGTCCTTCTGTCGAGGAACGTTGTCAATATTTCTGAAGTCAAATTTAATGAAAAAAAAACTGTGCAATGGCGGATTATGACATTTAAACCAGATTTCTTTAATTCTGTAGACCACATTTTAATAATACTTAGAAAAAAACTTTGCGAGCTAATATTTAAAACTCAAGTTAAGAAAAACAATTACAGCCAAGGGATACAGCGAGCAACATCCAAAGACGACACTGCTCAATCGTCTGTTTATGATGAGTCGACTGTAGACAAACTAATATTATCGTTCCTATCTGAGCCGTCTGCACTTACATTAAGTACTCTTATAAGAACTTTTATTATTTACAAAAATGGCAACTTACATTTTACTGTTGAAAGGCCAAATAGTGATGTTCAGAAATTAGAAGAAATCAATATTTTACAATCGACAGTTAACGAAGCGGAAGAGATAGCTGCAAGAAACATATTGTTGTCTTTTGAACTAAAAGTTCCAGTCACATTTGGCAATCTCGACCTCACGTTGGGAGGAAGTTCAGAAAAAAATGAAAAGAGGCTGAACATTTTAGCAGATATTCTCTTCAAACTGTGCCAAAAATCTATGACTGCGGTAATAGATGAAACTGTAGGAGAGGGATACTTAGCTCTTAACAATGGCATTGGTAGTGCCGTCGGCAATTTATTAGTTTACGATAACGACACTAAATTTCTTAAATTTACAGAAAGTCCTGTATCATTGCCAAAGAATGCCAAATCTTTGTATGATAAATTAAATAGTAAGATTGAACATTTAGATACGTATAGATTTGACGTGCGGCCTAATATTATGTTCCCGAAACTTATTTTCAATAATAATTACAATGACGAAGCCAAACATATTCTAAACAAAGTAGTGATTTATGACAAACAGAGCAATCATAACGGAGTTGAGGCAATATTAAAGAAAGAAATAGAACATCATCGACAAACACATGGACCATATGATTTTCTAGTCAAGTCTGATACAGTAGTTACAAAATACCATAAAATTATTCAAAAATGGTGGATGTCGCCGAAGACAGGCACATATATCACAAAATCGAATAATATATACAAAGAGGCAATCACCGATATCATGAAAGAACCACAAATAAGTGCAATGCAAGCTACGTTTCGTATAAATAATTTAAATTACATAACATATAATTTTAGTAAAACTGCGACAGAGTCTTTAGCATCGTTGAAAGTTAATACAAAAACCATTATATCTACTGATATTGCTATGCTGACGACTTTAAAAGTGATACAATTTTATAGATCTATATGCGTTAACGGATACGTAGTCTTAGATTTAGACAGTATATTAAATCTGCCTACAAAAGATTTCGATGCATTAATATCTGAATTGAAAAGTACAGAAAATCTGCTCATCGTTGTGTGTGAAAGTATAAAAAGTATTCGTATTCTACATAAAAGATTAGATGAAGTTGCCGAAGCAACAGAAAATAAAAAAGTTGTAGTTATTACAAATGACGAATTTGACAGAACTGTACGCGTACAGGAATATTTTCCAAATGCAGCATTACATAAAGACTTAGAGCAAAGTTTGAATGACTTCAGTCCGGAAACACAAAAGTTTATAATGCAAAACACTAAAGTAATATTTCAGGGTGAAGAAGTAAATTTAGATTTGCTTGTGAATACTAATACAAACAATAATAATCTTGCTATGTGCGAAGCACTTATTAAGATGATAAAAGGGACTGTATTAAATGAAATAGTTCGTAATGGAACCATCAAAATAGGCCAATCGCTAAGTAATTCAAGTTATGAAAAAATTAAACATTTATACGTTGATAGAAGAGTCCGTGAGGTTTCAGGTCAAAATACTTATAATCTTAAAAATTTGTACGATATTAAACCTAGTGCTGTAATTATAGCAGCTGAAGCAGGCATGGGCAAGTCAACCCTGCTCACTCATCTGTCTCTGAAAACTAAAGAAATCGTTAAAGACCTTTGGATAGTGAGAATAAATTTATTAGATTACACAAAAATGTTTAAGAAATGGCAGGATGATAAAACTGACATTAATACTTTAGAAGCGATCAAGTTTATGTGTCAAGTTGTATTAGATAATAATGAACTCGTAATATCGTTAAAGGAAAATAACAGTAAAATATATTTAGAAGCTTATACAGGCGACGAGGAAGCTAATAACAACGAGTGGAGTGCGTTTGTATTAAGCATGTTCCTGCATTATTATAATGAAAGAAAATTGTTATTTCTATTCGACGGATTCGATGAAATTTGTCCACATTACATAAATATTGCCATTACCTTCATTAGTGTCGTTAAAGAATTTCCAGGAGAACACAAAATGTGGGTAACCAGTAGACCATACAGCAACATCTTACCAGATTTACAAAATGTAATCTGTAATTCGTATCAAATAGAATATTTAAACTACAACGAGCAGGCAACGTACTTGGAAAACATCTGGAAGGATAAGTTAACACCAGAAACAATTGGTAACGACCAGCTTGCTATTATTGAGGGCCTAATACAGGTTGATACATTTTCAAAATTTGTAGACTGGCATTTTTATAAAGAATTCAGTAAGTTATTTGAACATTTATATAATTATGCTCGTTTATATATTCTTCAATTGAATTTAGATACGACAGGCTATGTCAACTCATCCAATGACAATCTAAATTCAAACAAAATAATTTACACCACACCACTTGTTTTGCGGTCGAAGGGACGTGAAGTCATGGGCACTCCTTTACTTTTGTATTTATTAGGTAATCATATTGTTAATGTCATATATAATTATAAAACTAGTAATGAAATAAAAAAGACCAACTTACTTACTATTTACGACATTTTTATACAAACACAAATGGATGAAATTCGTTTTCAAGTTAAAAACAAAATGGACACCAGCAAACCAGATGTAACAACAATGGTTGATAAAGAACGTTTAGATTGTATAAATTTACATAAGAAACTTGGTGCACATGCACTTCTAGATGATATATTCAATAAATATAATGAATTGAACAAAGATATGCTTCCATTTAGTGGAAAACAATCTTCAGAAATGAACGCAATGTTAGATTTAATCAAAAGTGGTAGAGAGAAGACCGGTCTTATATCACACGTAACAGCAGACAATATACCCGTGTTCGTACACAAAACATTTGCTGAATATTTCGCCTCAGAGTTCTTATGTGATATATTTAAAAGCGAAAAATTTGAAATGAATGATAAAAGACTATTGTATAGTTTTTTGAGAATATATTCTCACCAAACTGTTTACATGTACTGGATTGAGAAGAGAATAGAAATAGACACTGAACTTGTTCAAATAATAAAAACAATAAGATCAAGTATTATAGGCTTATGTATCAATGAAGACATGTGTAATCTACTGAGTTATGCTTTATTAGTACCTCCTGACTTAAAAGCAATTTACATGGACAATACTCAGCTGTTGAGAATATTTTTCTCATCTGCCGAAGACTACGTTGATAATGATTTCATAAATTTTATAAATGACAAATCCAAAGAAATTGCTCAAAACATATTAGGTTCATCTGATGTAGGTTTATCAACTAAACTGACGTATGTATGCACCTTCATTGAGAAATATTTTGTTGGGAAAATGAAGCCTCGTTTTAAGAAATATTTCGCAAAATCATCAGCAGTGAAAACTAAAAATAAAACTTTAAAATTGATAATAGGTACTGTTCAGCGAAGTGTGGATAAAATAAAATGGTGGGACTCTAAATGATATGTTTCCTAAACGCTGCTTAGACGAGTCAGATTCGATAGTAACCTCTTTCGTGAGGTTACTACCTCACTGAACTTTTTGTCCTAGGTATACTCGTCGACAACATTGAGCGTAGCCTCCAATCATCACAGAAGCGGGTGAGACATGGACATGTGCCATAATCTTGGCCTTGTTTAGTTTAAAACCCACTTGTAGCGAAACTACTGAGGCCATCAAGCTTTGTACGAAAGTCTTCCACAACCTCTATGACCACGATATCATCGGCAAATCGAAGGTGGATGATGTACTCGCCGTTGATGTTGATGCCGAGTCCATACCAATCCAGATGCTTGAAAGCATCTTCCAATGCAGCGCTAAACATTTTGGAGATATGACATCTCCTTGACGCACACCTCGCTGCAATCAGGTAATGTTGAAGTGTTTGTACGAAAACGCCATCATAATGCGACATGGTGCGTTCAAGCACTTCAACACTGAGACGTACCGAGTGTCAATATGGCCCCGGTGGAAGATGTAGCACAGCCCAAATGTCGATCGATTCAAAGGCTTTCTTGAAGTCCACAAACGTAATAGTCTATAAGAAGTCTCGTTTAATTTACCTAAGTCCCGTCCTTATAGTCTAAATGTAAACTAATCTTCATATAGCGGCCCTGTACAGCTAACTCCGTTGCTGTGTGTACGTAATAACTATCAAAAGTTCAAATATTTCCTCCCGGCACCCATGAGACATACTCGCATGTAGAGTATAGATAATAAAAATGTCTATCAATTTGTTTGTCAAACTTTATACCTCTGAATATACTCTTATTGAAGTTTTTAATTGTATTTTATTTTAAAATCTAGAATAATAAGACGAGTTATTAAAAGTTTTTAAAGGGTCGGCAACGCGCGAGCGATACCCCAGGAGTTGCAAGCATCCATACGCTACGGTTACTGCTTTCCATAGGGCGGGCCGTATGCTTGTTTGCCTCCTTGGTAGTATGAAAAAACTCACGTATCGAGGTACACAACTACCTAGTGGAGGGAAGAATCACAGTCTAGTTCTTTGGCTATTATTTTCTGTTAGGTGAGGGTCCTTCCTCAGTCGGGCTTACTCCCTTATATGGTGCCCTTCCTCTTGGTTTATGATATTCATTCATTCATGCAATCTAAATGAGTGACTGAAAATTAAATAAAACTAAATAATAATAATAATCATCTATATTGCGTTTAAATACATAATTTAGTGATGGAATAACGTTGCCAATTAAAAAAAGATAATATTTTTAAATTGGCAACACTTTCAAGATGGCGGTATACACTATTAACTTAACGACTATGTTATTCCTTTGTCCCTGATGTTCATTTCTTGGGTGCCATCATATCTTCTAAGTTCTTGATTTCGGCTGAAAAGAAACAAAATATATCCTTACTAATATTATAAATGTGAAAGTTTGTAAGAATGGATGGATGGATGGATGTTTGTTACTCTTACACATAAAAACTACTGAACTGATTTGGATGAAATTTGACACAGAGATAGATTATGGTCTGGAATAACACATAGGCTACTTTTTGCAGCGATAACCGACATCCACGTGGGCAACAGCTAGTTTTAAATAAAGTTATTTTAGGTTAACCTGAAATATAACTATAGATGGGTAACCGCATAGTGGTATTTTATCAGTGACCTCAGTCGATAGAGACGTAAATGTGGGAGCTGAAGAACTCTAGTCACCAGATTGGCCACTTGATTAAATAATACTATAAGAGAGGTAGGGTACCATACTAGCGAGCAAGCCCAATGGTGGAAGGACCTCCACCTTACACATCACCACAGCCAAATAACTACACACAGCAGTGTAGTTGTGTTCCTGTGTGTGAGTACAGGTCTTCAGCGCTCATTTAGGAATGCGTTTTAAAATAAACATTTTCTTGTCCCAGAATAATGGGTCGGCAACATGCAAGTAATACCTCTAGTATTGCAAGCGTCCATAGACTGCAGTAACTACTTAATATCAGGGCCAAGCTTGTTTGCCACCCAAGTAGTATAAAAAAGAAAATGTTTAAATAAAAATGCGTTTTGAGTGAAGACAAGCAACAGCTGCATTTATATTTCCATGTGTTATTCTTATACTACTGAGGTGGCAAACAAGCATATGACCAGCCTGATGGTAAGCAGTTACCATAGCTTATAGACATTTGAAATACCTGGGACACCACTTGAGTGTTACCAACCAAAAAAAACATAACCTACATTTTTCAGCTTAACCAATAAATACAGTAGTCTGTATTTTCTTTAGTGGTCACTAAATAAAAGATCTACAGGCGACAGGGTGAAGCTGCAGGCGAAAACTAGAATTATACGAAAGTATGGATGGATGTCTTCCGTGTAGTGACGGATTAAGAATACAACTGTCACCACCCCGTTCCATCCCGAGGGTGTTGTAAGAGTCGACTAAAGGAGTAAGTCAGGCAAACAATATCCACTGCAAGAGAGGGAAAACTCAAAACATAACCCTATACCAACCCGTCTGGCCAGCTTGGTGTATTAGGCTAATATCCCTCCAAATGTTTGGAGGAGACCCCTGCCCAGCAGTGGGACGTTTATGGATTGAGATGGTATAATGGATGTTTGTTCTCAATCACGTCAAAATACCTGATCTGATCTGGATAACATTTAGCACAAATATACATAAGTCTACTTTTTACACATGGGTTGCAGCCTAGCACGTAATTAAATAAAGCTAAAATCTTTACCAGCTGAAGCAATTGCCTTCTCCTTCCTGATTTTCTCGTCACGGATCACTTTCTCCTTGGATTCAATCTCACGGAACTTGGCTTCCTTCTTAGATAGTCGGTTATGGTGGAACGCTCCATAAAGGATACCGGCGGTGAGGAATGACCAACGGCCAAACTGGAATTGTTTTTTTTATTATTATTATTATTTTGTTTAAAAAGACAACTGCCGCCCTATAGAACAAGCTCTGTGTCGCGGGGGACTTCACAAACATACAATTGACAGACACAAATTACAGCCAGACTCAGAACTCTTTGGGGATGACACAAAGTTGTGTCCTTGTGTGGGAATCTAACCCACAACCTCGTGCACAGCAGGCGCATACTTGGCCTCAGAATGGGCAGCCAAAATTGGGTTCCATATATTTAATAATAGGAGGTGTCTACTTATAATAATGTGATTCATCTTTTCTCATGTGTGTTGTAGAATGATTCTGTGTTTGCACACACATATGAACACTATACTTATTATCAAATACATAAGTAGAAAACTCAATCAACTCAATTCATTTATGCTACCAAGTCATATTTATGAAGGTACCAATTTTTCTTGCTCTTACATATCCAGGTAGTTTGCAGTTGTCAAACACATCAATCCGACGGCGCCTAAGTATACTGAGTCAACTATACTTCTAATAACTTTACAGGAAGGTGATATGAAGAGTGAATAGTTCTATTAAAATTGTTAATACAACCAAGAAAAAATAACTAATCAAAGTGAATTAAATGTTATTTATGGAGATATGAATTTTATTTTTTACAGGTAAATAGGAAATGATTTAATTGTTGTTAATATACTAAAAGTAATTCTCAAAATTTGTTAGTTGACTCAGTATACTTAGGAGCCGTCGATCGTTAGATATTTTTAAACCGTAACAATTGATGACTAAATAACAAAATACCTGTTCCAGTAACTATCATATATTAACAAATAATATTACCGATTTCAAGGCATAATATGATTAGTATAAAGGACATAGGACATACATACGAGTCCAAAATATACAATGAGGTTACAACAAAATTGTAGTCAATATTATGCATATAATACTGGCCGTAATTATATTATTTTTTTGGAACAACAGCCTCTTTCCATAAATAAGAATAAAAAATGAATTTATTACACTGAAAAATGTATTTCCGTTCGAAAACACTATTACATAATGGGAGATTTTATGAAAAAAATATAGTAAATAATAATTACCCTGATGAGTGGCGATACTCGCACTGGAGGTCCGTAGGGTAGGTCAGACATTATAGTTTGGGTTAATGGGATCTAGAAAATCCAAAGAGGATTTATTGAATAAATCCCAAGATTCCTCCTTTGACTGTTGAGGTTATATCAAATAGGGTTGTTGATAGTATATCAAGTTATCGATAGCGTTTAAAAAAATATCGATATTTATGACATATATTTTAACTAATAGTTACGACGCCTATTAAGCAGTCCCTCCCTCCCATATTTGTGTTTTCTTTATTTCTAATTTGTGTAAATATAGTTTTAGTTGTAAATTACTTGTATTATATATTTTAACTTGTGTCCTACAAATGCGCAATTAAAATTAAACTAAGAGGGTTCCATTTTTTTAGAATTCTTCTATATCATTTAATGTTCAAGAACTTGTATAGATGCAGGTTCTCTGATTAAAAACATACATAGCAACTAAAAATGTCATTCAGTTGATATTTCATTGTTATATTATAAAAATAATATTGATAAATAATATAGAACAATATATTTACTTATACTAAATCAGAAATTAATAGCATTATTAAACGAAGTAACGACTTCAATCTTCTAGAAAAACATTTAAAAAATCGATATAAGTATATACTGCTACTCGAACAGCCCTGGTAATTTAAGGTGGGTTGTCATTAAAAAAAAAAATACCGTGTAGTAATGTAAATCATTTTGATATAGAAAAAAATATTACCATGGAATAATACAACTATCTAATTGAAATGATAAAATATTTATTTCGATACATCAATATTATGCTTTATTTTGCATAATAATATTTTTAGTTAGACGTAAAAACTAAACGAATATTGAATACAAATATAAATTTATAAAAAACTCCAAGCCTTCTGCATACACAATATTTTGACAGTTCCTATACCTTATTCTTTGTTTGATCTTTATTAAAAGAGACATTTTTTAAGCATATGAATGGATTCCAAAACATTACTATAACAGCAATACTATGTTTTTTTTTTTTTTTTTTTTTTTTTTTTTTAATTTATTATATGGACTTTGTCGCTGAGCGATCACATCGTCCTATGTGGACAACAATTAATAAAAACAATACAAAAAATTTTTTTTCTTAAAACTAACTTAAGCCTAGATCTGCTAACTTTAGAAGGATTTGTACATCCTGTAAGGGTCCGTGAACAGCAGTAATAAAACGAGTTTCTGACATATCTGACACCTAATGAATGAATGACCCGGTGATTTTTCATTCATTATCAAAATCACTCAAGTCAAATTTAATCAATCAAATCAGTCTTCAAGATGGCGATAGTCATGTCGTTTGTGTCCGTCGCAATATCCATATTGTACACGCCGTTCTTACTTTTAATACTGTGCATAATATTTCTCGCATCAATTGGAAAATCTTTGGGCGTCAGGAGACTTTATGTGAACATTCTACTGAAACTTTTCGAGGTAAATATTTTTATAGTTATTGATGTGGTGGATAGTAAATAAAAAAAAAAATAAGAATAGATATTCAAGATGCATGTTATTATCACTTTATGTAGAATATATTATGTGCTTTATAATATAAAATTGTAAAATTTAATTACATAGGTTATGCACAAGGTACCATATATGAGTCATAAAATATATAATCTGTTCATAATACTTATTATAGTATTTAATCTGTGATAGATAGATAAATGATAATAATAAAGTTTTTTTGTGAACAATGTACCTACGCGGTAATCTGTTGTATTCTATTACTGTTATGACGAAGTTACGTATAAAAACGGATGTTAGTTTACGTCCAATGATAAAACACATGGTCGTAGCCAATACCTTCAAAACGACGTTTACACGACTGCTATAAAAAGGAGGTATCATTCAAGTATTTCTTACATGTGTATTTTGTTGATAATATTCTCATATCGATCGAAATGGCGATAGGAAACTGCTAATTCAAAACAATAATATTTTTTTTATACTACCACAGTGGCATATAAGCATACAGCCCGTCTGATGGTAAGCAGTTACCGTAGCCTATGGACACTTGCAATATCAGAAGTAGTTATTTTATGTTCTCAGCCATGTTGTACAACCAGAGTTCAGAAATCAATAATTCCTAACTTAAATAAAAACTAGGGACCTATATTCTCACATATAACTAAACTGCTGTATGTAGTTATTTGGCTGTGGTCCTTTGTAAGTACTTCCCCAGTCAGGTTTACTCACTTGTATGGTGCTCTGACTCTAATCCTTACTAATATTATAAATGTGAAAGTTTGTAAGAATGGATGGATGTTTGTTACTCTTTCATGTAAAAACTACTGAATGGATCTGGATGAAATTTGGCACACAGATAGATTATGGTCTGGAATAACACATAGGCTAATTTTTACCGGGCGGAGCCGCGGGCAACAGCTAGTAAATTATAATTATACAAGAAGGCAATATTATAAGTAGAATCCCTGAAGACATTAAACCAAATGATACATAGGTTACCGTAACTGCTTACCATCAGGCGGGCGGTATGCTTGTTTGCCTCCTTGGTAGTATAAAAAAAAAAAGATAATAGTCTACCGAAATATATATAAAAAAGACATCTTAACATGAGCGAACTAGCCATAGATAATTTAGCTGACATCATCTTTTTAGCTTATTAATAAATTTATGACCTTCATAAGTGTTACTTTGTAACCTAAATGAATAAATGAAATTCTGAGTTAATTTTTTTCATCTAAACATGTTTTTATATTTACTTAGTCACTGCTTGATATACAATACTATCATTTATAGCCTTTTCACTATTTCAGACCACAATACATCTTTATGCCAAATTTCATCCAGATCTGTTCAGTAGTTTTTACGTGAAAGAGTAACAAACATCCATCCATCCATCCATACTTACAAAGTTATATAAATAAATATTACCACCAGATTTTTTAGTTGGAGTATTCCTGTGTTAGGAAAATTTTTGTTAAAAACATCCCTCTGAGTAAACACTGGAACCCTGTTTAATAATACAGTTCACAGACACAAATTACATACAGTCTGGAAATAAACATACGGGTGATTCTTCAAGTAAGGCATTCTTTGGTGATTTTCTTGGCAATTTTCAAATTCATTTCTTTTTTAAAAAAGGCAACACTTAATTATTTTATAAAAAGGCAATTTTTCTATGAGTGGCCTTTTATATTAAAAATATGACTTTTACATATATTTTAAGATTCAGATATTAATTTTAAAAAAGAAATGAATTTGAAAATTGCCACAAAAATCACCAAAGAATGCCTTACTCGAAGAATCACCCATAATATGGATCACACAACGTTTGTTTTGGGTAGGAATCGAACCCACAACCTCTGGTTTAATACTCAGAGACACTAGCCACTAGACGAATGGGCCAGTATAATTTTAGGATTCCATTTTTTAAAATATTTTTTTACAATAAAAAAATAGTCGTCCACACACATTGACCTAATAAATTAACTCGTTTATTAGGTCAATGTGTGTGGATTAAGGCTTGAACAGTTTCGCAGACAGTAACATAGACACAATTGATGTTTTATTGTCATGACGTCTATAGGCGTTCACTGTCCTTCAAAGTGTTAATAGAGAAGAGGAGACCCATGCCCAGCAGTGGGACATCGGGTTATTATTATTACTCTGTTACGCTGTTCTTTTGTTCGAGGATAAGCAACCTGTGCCCAACATTGGTACATAAAGAGTTGCTATTGTTTTTTTTTTAATTCAGCTATGCCTAAAACTATAGACAAAAATCAATTAAATATTAATATGTCTGTATATCATCCCTTACAGGTGAATTTGGCGAAAAAGGTAAATAGCACATTTTATTTTTGTTATTAATAACAATCCATTAGGCAATAGGATTATGTTTATCTGACACATACAGCAATAATATATCCTTACTAATATTATAAATGTGAAAGTTTGTGAGAATGGATGGATGGATGTTTGTTACTCTTTCATGTAAAAACTACTGAACGGATCTGGATGAAATTTGGCACAGAGATAGATTATGATCTGGAATAACACAGGCTACTTTTTGCAGCGATAATCGACATCCACGCGGGCGGAGCCGCGGGCAACAACTAGTTTTCAATAATTTAAGAATGAATAGGTTTATGTCATAACTAGCTGTTGCCCGCGGCTACGCCCGCGTGGATGTCGGTTATCGCTGCAAAAAGTATTTCAGACCATAATGTATCTCTGTGTTAAGTTTCATCCAGATCCGTTCAGTAGTTTTTACGTGAAAGAGTAACAAACATCCATCCATCCATACTTACAAACTTTCGCGTTTATAATATTAGTAGGATAGTTTAGTAATACAAAAAAAATATATATTTATATTATGAAAGTATTTATTTATCAATATTTACATTATTTACACGCAAAAATACTGAAAAATTATCTTTTTATTTTCAATTAGTTTTGCATTTAATAAAGTAGGTACTAAAGCAAGTAGGTAAAAATTCGTTTTACCCGGGCGAAGTCGGATAATTTTAACCAAGTATTTTTTAGTAAGAAAGACGTAGTAAATACGAAAATTGTTGACGAAAACAGCAGTTAAGTAGCTTCATTTGTTATTCTTTTATAAAAGACAACTCCCGCACTAGAGAACAAGCTCTGTGTCGCGGGGTACTTTACAAACATACAATTAACAGACACAAACACAAATTACACCCAGACTCAATTCTTTGTGGGTCACACAAAGTTTTGTCCCATGTGGGAATCGAACTCACAACCTCGTGCACAGCAGGCGCATACTGCGGCCACTGGACCACCGAGGCGGTCAATTTGATATGTCCCTATCTTTTTTATATTATTACGTTATTTTATCTATCACATTCACACTTGAAATGACGAAGGTAACTTATCTTTCTTAATATTATCATAGGTAATAGTATATTTTTTGTTGTATGTGTAGATAATACATTATTCTACGAATTGGAAGACGCGTGTGGAAATAACAGCTTTACATTAATAACGCGCTATAACGCTGTGCTATAAAAAAGTGCTTTTTAACAAAGCTTTATCGTAATTAGTTAATATTTATAGCATTTTTGCTATGTATTTAGCTCAAATATACTTAAATATTAAAGCAATGTGGAAAACGTTCTCGGCTCGACATTTTCCACATTGCTTATATTTATACATATTTGAGCTAATTGCATAGCAAAAATGCTCAAAATATTTATTAATATTGAGTGGTTTTATTCTATAATTTATTTATTTATTAACAAAAGGCTTACCAACTAAAATACATACATAACATTGAGTAAGAAGTTGACACAGAAACGTTTAAGCGTATGCTTTTAAATTGAAGGTAAGCACAACATTTATAATTCGGTGTAGTAAGTAGCTACATAATCATGCTGAACATTATTTTAAGTTACAATACAAAATAAAATGTGTACAACAATAATAAAAACAATAATAAAATTTAACTTAATAATAACATTATTTCCACGCAATTGGAAGATGTTGTACGTATAGACCTAATGGTTAACGGTTACGGGTTTACGAAAACGGTGGACAAATTCGAACTTCGCGCTCCGGATCAGGTTCAAATCTTGCTCCGGGCTCAACTTGATCCACATTGTTTTAATATTTAAGTTTATCGTCATTAATTATTCGTTAGCGCTTTCGTTAATAACTGATAACTATCCATCAAATAGCTTTGTTTAATGTCATGTAGACTGTAGACTTATGCAGATTTTAGTGTATTATTATAATAGGGGAACATTACGCGAAATTCTGCACAGGGAGCGACTCTAGCGCATACCATAAACAAACCGCCATGACGTATCATGTCATATTTATTTTGTAACAAAAACATAGAAAATGTGTAAATTTTTAATATTTTTTTTAAAGACAACTCCCGCACTAGAGAACAAGCTCTGTGTCGCGGGGGACTTTACAAACATACAATTAACGGACACAAATTACATCCAGACTCAGAACAACTCTTTGTGGGTCACACAAAGTTTTGTCCTGTGTGGAAATCGAACCCACAACCTCATGTACAGCAGGCGCATACTGCGGCCACTGGACTACCGAGGCAGTCAATTTATGATAGTCCTGTGATATTACGTTTGTATAAAATTTTTAGTAATATCTGATTCACCCGGACTTCTTGTATGCACCTACTTTGTTTGTCTCTGCATCACCCTATGGTTGCCTGGTAGATAATGCACTAAGTCCGCCTATACATACATTTTGCGTATGAAGTTTAATAAATTAAAAAAATGGCTAGTATGCCATTTATTTTTTCGGACATTTAAAAGTGGATGGCCTAAAAAAAATTTGAATTCAGTAGCATTTATTGAATCTCAGTAGCATTTATTCCTCACATTTTAGAACCCCTATCGTGCCACTCTGTGCGGTTTCAGAGGGATTTCCTCCCACGTACAATTTGGTTGTGGAATGAGCTCCCTGCCGAGGTTTTTCCGAGAGACTATAGCATGGGGTTCTTCAAGAAAGGAGTTATAAGGTTTCTAAAGGGTCGGCAACGCGCGAATGATACCTCCGGTGTTGCTAACGTCCATAGGCTACGGTAACTGCTTATCATAAGGCGGGCCGTATGCTTGTTTGCCTCCTTGGTAGTATAAAAAATAATGAAGACCAATGGTTTGAAAATTATTGGTCTGAAATTATTAGCATTTTTGGTATTACATGTTTGGTATTCTGCTAAATAATTTAAGACCAATGGTTTTCCAACCATTGTCTTAAATTCAGAATACCAACAATGTTACTGAGATTAAATTGAGCCATTTGTAAATTAGCAGAATTTATTTATTCAGGTACACAAAACACAATAAAATCAAAAACATCAAAAATAGAAAATACATGGTTTCGAACTGGACTGCAACGTAATAACAGAAAAACAATCTGTAGCAATAAAAAAGAAAATAGTACTAGTTACTGACCTTCAACATTCAACACTTAAACACAACGCATCCCTGGTAAAACCTGAATGACTCAGTTTCAGGTGTGACAATCTGTCACACCTGAAACTGAGTCAACCAAGCCCGTCGAAGAATGGAGAATGTCTTTGACTATTGAAGTGAATCTGCTAAAGTTATGATCAAAAATATCGAGAGATATGTTGATCTTATCAAGGTCGTTATATTGACGTGCCATCCTTGTTAACGGGTTGAAATACGATTATTTTTAAAAATTTGGACGGCAAATAGGTTCCTCTGATTTTATCTACGGGCTCTAAATTTGATATTAAAACTAATTTTGGAAAGCAGTTCAGGTGAATCTATAACGGAATGTATAATTTTGTAGAAAAAAAACAAAGAATTGGAGCCCTGATGTTGATACTTCACGTTAATATAAAAGTCACGCTGACTTTACGAATTTTATTTAAACTTTAAATTTAAAAGGTATATAAATAGTTATAATTAGACTTTGTAATGTAATGAAACAATAGGAATTCTTTGTTTTCATGTTTTATATTATATACAATTCTCGTGTCACAATGTTAGTTGCCCCACTCCTCTGAAACGGCTTGACCGATTTTTATGAAATTTAATATGTAGGTATATTCGATAGGTCTGAGAATCGTCGTAATCGTCCATACTCCTAAGTGATAAGGGTGGTCCACCACAAACATTAATTTTTTCGAATAATTAGTTTATTTTTTTATTATTTGGCATTAAAAATAGCCCCTAATATTAACCATTCTTCCACCAACACCTATTTTTAATAGCGTTATTACTATTTTCACTCTGTGGCTAATCAACGTTTGTTGGGTCGGCTAGTACATAAATGTATATCTTCTGTACATGTGTATAGTAGTGACTACTAAAAACTGCTAAATGGCTGGCCCGAATTTGATTCGATTTTAAAATGTTGTGTGTTTGTTTGTAATGTCTGTTGCAAACGAAATCCAACATTTAACACGGATGAAGCTGCGGAGGATAGAAAGAAAGAAAGAATCGTTTATTGACACACAAAGAAAGGCACACATACATAACAATAGATAGTGATAGGAACGATCCCTCATTACCCTATAGTGTAAAGCTAAATTCATATTTTTTTAAATATTGCTTACTTATTAATAAAATACTTATCTAAATTTCATTCTTATAGTATATTGGTTTCCGTTCCTTTTTGTTACCACTATTGTAACTCATACCAAATTGTAAATGTTATACTCTGGCGATAAAAAAGAGTGGCCCGAGATTCTTGCCCATTCTTCTCGAGGCCTGATTAAATAAGGCCAATTCGCTGACTACTACCCTAGTCAGCGAATTGGCCTTAGGAAAAAAGTATGCTGGCATTTGTTTTAATGGCGTTCATAAGTATCATGAATTTGATCTAAATGAATAAATGAGTTTGACTTGACTTAATAAGAAATATTATTTGTAGACTATTTGATAGCTAGTAATAATAATATTATCGGAACAATCCCACCCACATGCCCACCGCTGTGACTCCTGTGAGCCAGGATTAACAGCGAAGTAACCAACTGATACACCGAGCTTTGACACTCGTGCGTCCCGTGGACAACTAAACCTACTTTGCACGGATGGACAGACATTTATTTAGATTTCAATAAAATACAGCCTAATGTTATCCGCTGATAATGTAGCTTTGTAATGGTGAAAGAATTTTTTAAATAGGTCCTGTAGTTTTTGAGTTATATCGTAACTGACAAACAAAAAATCAACTTTTTTTTTTTATACTACTTGGGTGGCAAACAAGCATACGGCCCACCTGATGTTAAGCAGTATCCGTAGCCTATAGACGCTTGCATTACCAGAGGTATCACTTGCGTGTTGCCAACCCATTTTTTTACACCAGGGCTTTAAGATGGAAGTAACCCTGGGATAGGAATACGTATCATTCAAAATGCATTCCTAAATGAGCGCTGGAGACCTGTACTGACACACAGGAACACAACTACACCGCTGTGTGTAGTCATTTGGCTGTGGTCTTCTGTAAGGTGGAGGTCCTTCCCCAGTCGGGCTTGCTCGCTAGTATGGTGCCCTACCTCTCTTTCTTATTAATATTGGTTTAGATAGGTACACTTTTTTGTTACGTGATCAGACGCAAAATATCGGGTTCAGGGACAGAAGAAGAAGAAGAGGTACCGTGGGTAGCGGAGATAGCTGTACAGGGCCGTTATATGAAGAATCGTTTTTAGTAAAACTAATGGAATTTGTGTGAAATATATAACCGACATAGCTCGAAGAATTGTCTCTATGGCAATAGGCCGGGCATATAGCTCGCAGAACTGATGGCTGTTGGGGAGAACGGTTCTAGAGTGGCGACCACGAACTGGAAGTGTGGGCAGGTCTCCAACAAGGTGGACCGACGACCTGGTAAAGGTTGCGGGCAACCGATGGACAAGGTCGGCTCAGGATCGAGAGTTGTGGAAATCCTTGGGGGAGGCCTATGTCCAGCAGTGGACGTCTTTTGGCTGAGATTATGATGTTTTACTGTAGGTTTAGTCTGATTGTACACTTAAATATTAAAGCAATGTGAAAAAGACGAGCCCGGAGCAGGACTCGAACCTGCGCCTCTCGGGTTCCGGCCCAGCGCACTACCAACTGTGCCATCCGAGCTCCTACTCCAGAGTTCGAATTTGTCCACCGCTTGTTTACGTCTTGGAGTGACGTCAGTTTAATTCAAACGTTAGCCGTTACAGGTCTATACGTATAACATCTTCCAATTTTGAGGAAAGAATGTTATTAAAGAATGAAACCACTCAATATTATTGAATATTTTTAGCATTTTTGCTATGCAATCAGCTCAAATATACTTAAATATTAAAGCAATGTGGAAAAAAGACGAGCCCGGAGCAGTTCGAGTCCTGCTCCAGGCTCGTATTTTTCCACATTGCTTTAATATTTAAGTATATTTGAGCTGATTGCATAGCAAAAATGCTAAAAATATTCAATAATTGTACACTGTTACCAAATTCCACAGAAATATACAGGGTGTCCAGTAAAGAATGGATAACCTTGTAATGGTATATAGCAGACCTAAGTACCTTTCCAAAAAAAAAAATAAAAAAAAAATATCTCGTTAAGTACATAAGATATTGCGTTTTCTTTAAATAAATTTATTTTTTTGGCCTGACTCTAGTTTCATGTTCACTATTTCCTCAAATAACCAAATTTTGTAGATTTTTTGATGAAATAATATTGTTAACTAAGTATTCTGATAGAAATATGAAAAATAATATGTGAATCGGTCCAATTATTTTTTTAATTCAACTTAGAAATTGAATTTTAGTGCAAAAATATTGAAAAAAAAAAATTATGTTGAAGTTTGCGTCCAGACAGATCTCAGTACCAATTTAAAGTAAATTACTGGACAGGAATATTAAATGGGCAGATCATAGGCCCATTTGAATTACCGGGAAACCTAACTGGCCCAAGTTATTTAAACTTTCTCCAAAATGATCTTCCCAATTTATTGGGGGAAATATCCGAGGAGCTACGAGACCAGTATTGGCTGCAAAATGATGGTTGCCCTGCACATTACGCTGCAAATGTACGTGCATATTTAAACGCGAGATACCCAGGCAGATGGATCGGACGCCTCGGGCCTATTTTATGGCCTCCACGTTCGCCGGATCTTAATCCGTTGGATTTTTTTTATTGGGGGTGCCTCAAGGAGGAGGTGTACAAACAACCAATAAATACTTTAGAAGAATTAAAAAACCGAGTTCGGGCGGCGGCACAGAAAATATCTGAAAGGCGATATACCCGATTTCTTAGAAGAGCGTTTATCCAAACTTTAGGCAGTAAGACACAATTTGTAAGTGAAAGTAAAATAATATTAAACAGATTGAATTTTATTTTATTTACTCGTTTTAAAACAAATAATAAGTTTTATGTTATTTTTTAGTAAACTCCAGAGACCCTGGACTAATCAATATTAAAATATTCCACAGGATGAATATTTGATATGTATTTTTTTTTTCTCTGACTGTACATTAACAGTGATAACTTCTTACTTATTTGAGATACTGTAATACATTACAGCTTTTTGAAATCTACATTAGACTCGCATCATTTTAAAATAGTTTGCCACTCAAGTACTCATACTTTTTTTTTTCACCCCAGACGCCTAAACTTCAACATAATATTTTTTTTCCATATTTTTGCACTAAAATTCAATTTCTAAGTTGAATTAAAAAAATAATTGGACCGATTCACATATTATTTTTCATATTTCTATCAGAATACTTAGTTAACAATATTATTTCATCAAAAAATCTACAAAATTTGGTTATTTGAGGAAATAGTGAACATGAAACTAGAGTCAGGCCAAAAAAATAAATTTATTTAAAAAAAAACGCAATATCTTATGTACTTAACGAGATATTTTTTTTTTTTTTTTTTTTTTTTTGGAAAGGTACTTA
This sequence comes from Trisateles emortualis, assembly GCA_947095525.1. Lineage (NCBI taxonomy): Eukaryota > Metazoa > Arthropoda > Insecta > Lepidoptera > Erebidae > Trisateles > Trisateles emortualis. Next base: position 2,483,657 of record OX352756.1, read on the forward strand.
GGTCTGCTATATACCATTACAAGGTTATCCATTCTTTACTGGACACCCTGTATACAATTGTTTTCTAAAGCCCTGTACAGCTATCTCCGTTGCCGTGTGTACATTTTGTATCGGAAAACAAAAAAAAAAAGAAAAGTGTTTATTATTACGATGCGTAATCTTTAACAGAAGAGGCGAAATAAAAAACTATTTACACTGACGGACTCATAAACTGCATCAAAGTTCAGGATTATTTTTAAAATGATTTTTTAATAAGTATGATAACTTTTTAGATTAAATTATATAAATATGGAAAGACTGGCTCTTAATCTCAAAAAAAAGGAAAATTTAAAAATAGAACTGCAGTAAAACAAATGAATATACCTAGCCGGGAAAAGAAAATTTACTCGTAGTATCAGATTTGCGTGTTATTTATAGCAAAGTTTTAAATTGATTATCATTGATTTTTTATTCTTTTGTCAATTGAATTATTGTTACCAGCAGAATTGTTGGGTTAGTTTTTTAACTCATCGAGAGTTTTTGAACCATAATATGGATACTTCGTCCGAACAAGCGGCTCAAATTGTAGCATTGGTGCGGGAGGGCTTGGATCAACGAACGATTGGTAGAAATTTAAATTTAAACCAGTCTACGGTTTCTAGAATATACAGAAGGTTTGTGGAGACAGATTCTTACAGAAGGAGACGTGGTACAGGCAGGACTCGAGCAACCACCGGTCGTGATGACCGATTTATTGTTACAACTTCCCTGCGAAATCGTTTCCTCACGTCTGTTAACATCAAAACAGAGCTTAATGAAGTGCGTGGAGTAAACGTGAGTGCACGAACAATAAGAAGAAGGTTAAAGGAAGCGGATATCACCCCTTTTAGACCAGCAAATGGTCCAAAGTTGTCTGTAGCTCACAGACAAGCTCGCTTAAGATTTGCGCGTGATCACCTGAATTGGACAGAAGAGCAATGGACCTCCGTATTGTTCACGGACGAGTGTAGGACATGTTTATATGGTGCAGATGGTCGCAGAAGAGTCTATCGTCGACGTGGGGAGCGATATGCTCAAAGTTGCATTGAGGAGCGTGTTCCTTTTGGAGGCGGTTCGTGTATGGTCTGGGGTGGCATATCGATGAACGGGCGAACAGAACTTGTGTTCATAGACATGGTCCGTCAAAACGGTAATAGAGGGGGTTTGACTGCACATCGCTACATAACAGAGATCTTAGAAGATCACGTGGTGCCTTACATGGGATTCATAGGCGAAAATTTTACTTTAATGCAGGATAATGCCCGGCCGCACGCTGCTGCACAAGTTCGACAATATTGCGAAGAGGTTGGGATACGTACAATGAATTGGCCAGCACGCAGCCCGGATCTTAATCCCATTGAGCATGTTTGGAACAATTTAAAAAGAGCTGTATATGCGAGAAACCCTTTGCCCACGACAGTGGCAGCACTAAGAACAGCACTTTCAGAAGAATGGGACAATATTCCGCAAGATCTTTTAATAACCCTAATAAAATCTATGCGGAACAGATTAGAATCCGTAATAAGGGCACGTGGAGGTAATACACCTTATTAAAACATAAATAAACCCTTGCATAAAGTTTGTGTCTATTGTTAAAACCAATTTTTTAATTAAACCAATTTTCCTTAAATTTCTGTTTTTCTTCAAAAAAAGTCTTAAGGTCCTTTCCAGTACACAAACTTAAACTTAAGGATATGACCCTACACTGTTTTAAAGTTCACGAACCAATCTAGAGGTTTCAATTTAAATCTGTATAGAAAGTTTGACTACTTGGTTAAAATATTTATTTCAAAGTCGTCTATTACTTTGATGCAGTTTATGAGTCCGTCAGTGTATTATCTGTGAATCGTTTTGTCGAAACAAAAGATTCTGGCAAGATAATTACGAGTACAGTGACTGAATGGCATGCAGTCTGTACTGGCGCTACTGTCTACGCCGCTGTTGTAAAAATGTACCAATCTTTGTAGTTCATATTTTTGCCACTGTATAATGATAAGTTTGCCGCGTAATTGTTTTTATTTAAGAAAAAACAAAGGACTGTTTTGACGTTGTTTTGAATAAAGAACTTAAGAAAAGAACAATGTAAATAGGTACTCCTTTTTCATATTTTTAACGTCTTTGTCTAACGGAGAGTCCGGTTATAATGGTTTTTAGTTTGACAGCTTATTAAATCGGCATAGCTGCCTTATTGGTACATGGGCGTTGCGACTTCTGATTACGAGGTCCCGGGTTCGATGCCCGGTTTAGCTAAAAATAGATATTGGGGTTTTCTGTCAAGAAATTCACAACCTGTGTCGTATATCTGTTTGTCCAACGCCTGATCTCTTTCCGCGCGTGTCAGATTGTCGTCCCATCGCACTATAAATAAATAGCGCACCTGCTTTTGCGGCACACACGATTGCTAAACGTCAAAAAAGCTCGGTTTTCCCTCTTACGGAATACCCCTACCGGGCTCTACCCGAATACACACACAAAATTTTATTAAAATCAGCCGATCCGTTTAGGAGGAGTTCAGTGACATACAAACGTACAGTGGAATTATATATATATAAAGATAAGAGGAAGGAAAATAACGTAATAAACATAGATTGGGGCTACCAATCTATGTTTATTACGTTATTTTCCTGAGAAGGAAAGTCACCAAATTGTTGGGCCCCATGTGGCCCCCATACATACGTATCATCACGCCCGTCTCATATTGGGGTAGGCAGAGACTATGGTACGCCAATAGCTTCGATCCAATTATTTTTTTCTTTTTTATACTACTTGGGTGGCAAACAAGCATACGGCCCGCCTGATGTTAAGCAGTTACCGTAGCCTATGGACGCTTGCAATACCAAAAGTATCACTTGTGTGTTGCCAACACATTTTTTTTACACCTGGGAGTATCCCTGGGATAGGAATATGTTTCTTTCAAAACGCATACCTAAATGAACGCTGGAGACCTGTACTCACACACACAACTAAACCGCTGTGTGTAGTTATTTGGCTGTGGTCTTCTGTAAGGTGGAGGTCCTTCCCCAGTCGGGCTTGCTCGCTAGTATGGTGCCCTATCTCACTAAACTTGTTTCTTTTCCCTTCATTCATCAACTTCTTCATGCATTAACGTCGGTTCTGGGTACTTTTAATTTGGTATTTTTTTTAGCAAATAACCTACCCTTATACTTATTGGTCAAATGTTTTTATCAGTTCTCTTGGTAAAGTAGAGGAGACCCATGCCCAGCTGTGGGACATATTGGGTTGCTATTAAAAGGAAGGAAAAACACGAGTTCTGTTAATGAAATTAAATGTATTTGTTACTATCGCATCGTGTCAAAGGTCAGGTTTGTTCTGTTCACGTGATGACCCTTGAGGTCTAAGATCAATATAAACATGTCAGACTAAGATTACTTATATTATGTACTCCTATGGACATTTTCTTTTCCGTCAAGCCAAAAGTTGCTTAGATGAGATCTTAGACCGCCTATCTATCCTTCCTAATATTATAAATGTGAAAGTTTGTAAGAATGGATGGATGGATGTTTGTTACTCTTTCACGTGAAAACTACTAAACGGATTTGGATGAAATTTGGCACAGAGATAGATTATGGTCTGGAATAACACATAGGCTGCTTTTTGCAGCGATAACCGATATCCACGCGGGCGGAGCCGCGGGCAACAGCTAGTACTAAATATTATAAAGCTGAAGAGTTTGTTTGTTTAGTTGAACGCGCTAATCTCTGAAAGTACTGGTTCGATTAGAAAAAATATTATTTTTTTGATGAATAGTGCTTTTATCCAGGAAGGCTATAGGCTATATAACATCACGCTATGATTAATAGGAGCGGAGCAGTAGTGAGATATGTTGCAAAATCGGGGAAAATATTCCAAATTACCACGCGGACGAAGTCGCTGGCGACACCTAGTACTATAATATAATCTAATATATAAAACTCTCGTGTCACAATGTTCGTTCCCGTACTCCTCCGAAACGGCTTGACCGATTCTCATGAAATTTTTTTTTTAGTTTTTTTTATACAGCATTAAAAAATGCATACAACCAAATTTTCAACCCCTATTTTTTAATAGCAATTATTACTATTTTAGTAGCAAAACGACGTTTGCTGGGTCAGCTAGTTGTACATAGGTATGACTGAAATATCGTAATCATGGTCGAGCGGCAACTTGTTCGATTGTACCTACTATAATTGAAAACAAAAAAGGAATTATTACAGTTTTCAATTATCGCTTCGTTTCGATTCGTGTTTATCTAAAATTATGAACTTAATCTGCAGATTAGTTACGTAACAGTATCTTATCTAAGTCCGAATTAATACTTTCCACCAGTCACATTGATACTTATTGATAGTAGACGGACCTAGGACCGTATTACCATGTTTTTTCTTTTATTTGAAAAGACTACTCCCGCACTAGAGAACAAGCTCTGTGTTGCGGGGGACTTTACAAACATACAGTTATTATTATAATTATTAGCCTATACTGTCCAACTGCAGGCCTCCCCTTCCTTTTTCCATGATAGTCTATCTTTTACCTGTACTATTAAGTATTCTGTGCTTTTGCCAACTGTAGCCAATCCCTTTTATAGGCGTCAAGTTCATCTCGCCATCTCATTTTGGGTCTACCACGTGGCCTCTGTCTGGTGTTTGGGACCCACTGCGTCGTTATTTTTGCCCACAGCTCCTCCGGCATGCGATTAACGTGACCCGCCCAGTTCCACTTTAGCATAACATACAATTAACGGACCCAAATTACACGCAGACTCAGAACAACTCTTTGTGGATCATATAGAGTTTGACGCTGTGTGGGAATCTAACCCACAACCTAGTGCACAGCAGGCACATACTGCACCCACTGGACCACCAAGGCAGTAGGATGTGTTTTTAGCGATTTATTTCCAATCGAACCTTAGTTTTTTTTATTTTTTTTTATACTACTTGGGTGGAAAACAAACATACGGTCCGCCGTTCGATTCCCACCCAGGACAAATATTTTTGTGATGAGCACGATTCTTTGTTCTGTGTCTGGGTGTTATTTATGTATATGTTACGGTAAGAGTGAATAATTGAAGATTATTAATAATTATCTATTATTATTAATAATTACCGAAAATCGAGGTTAAACTGATAAATTAATCACATTTGTCGGTTATTATTAATAATTTAACCCCAGTAGTGATAAATGTAATAAGTGGCCAAGGATTGCGGGGCGGGGCGGTGTGTGCGAGAGGCGCGGGGGGTTAGGTTAGGTTAGGTTAAATAAATAAAAACCTTTTAAAAAAAAAAAAAAAAAAAAAAAAAACCTAACCTAACCTAGGTTAGGTTAGGTTTTTATTTATTTTATTTTATAACTTTTACCAATATGTGTCGTGAATTATTAATAATTACACTTGACTACGGCTCACATAAGGTTAAAAACCTAACCTAACCTAACCTAGGCTAGGCTAGGTTAGGTTAGGTTTTTATTTATTTTTTAACTTTTACCAATATGTGTCGTGAATTATTAATAATTACTACTAAAAGTAATAAATTTCGATCGATTATTCACATTTACCAAAACATGTGGTTATTATTAATAATTTTGTAAAAATATTAATAATTTTCAATTAATCAGATTTACCGTAACATATATACTAGTTGTACGTATTTTGATGCTGAATCACAAAAAAAATAGTCTAAAACATTAAATAAAAAATTAGGGGTGGACCACCCTTAACATTTAGGGGGATGAAAAATAGATGTTGTCCGATTCTCAGACCTACCAAATATGTACACAAATTTCACGAAAATCGGTCGAGCCGTTTCAGAGGAGTTGAATAACGTACACCGTGACACAAGAATTTTATATATTAGAGTTAGAAATATATAAGTATGTTTATCAGTTGCCTGGTTGCCATAGTATAGGACCAGATGGCGGTGTGTAACTTATGATTATTATTGAATGATCTCACATAGGCGCGTTACATCATCAAATCTTTGCTAAAACATGACATAATTAGCATGTAATTTTGCATTCAGTGCTGATTTATGCTCAAAATACACTTCAGTTATAAAAAGTATGGATATTTGAGTCTTGTTTGTGTAACTGCTTTTTTTGGTTTAGTGGTTATTAAATTCGACTGCTGTTCGTGAGGTACTAAGTTTGATTCCGTGAATCAAACTCGGGCCTGGACTATTTCCAGGCCCGAGTTTGATTCACGGAATGCTTTCCGCTGTGTTTAGTCATTACATGGTAATGACTAAACACAGCGGTGTAGTTGTGTTCCTGTGTGTGAGTACAGGTCTCCAGCGCTCATTAAGGGATGCGTTTTATTTAACGAAGCGTTTTCTATTCCAGGAATAATCCGTCATAAAACCCTGATTTTATTTTTTTTGGTTGGCAACACGCAAGTAATATATTTGGAATTGCAAGCGTCCATAGGCTACGGTGACTGCTTACCATCAAGGGGCCGTATGTTTGTTTGCCATCTAAGTAGTAGAACAGAGTTTATTGCTAATTCTTATTGGCCCTACCCTTGTCAGCATATTGGCTGTTTACGGTTTCAATCACTGTTCGGAAACCGATCAGCGAGCTTCATAGGGCACGTTCAAAGGCGGTCCCGACCAGGCGATCATGATCGATATAGTGCATTACTAAAATCTAGATAAATATATTCAAAGATGTTTACTAAACTGACTGCCTCGGTGGTCCAGTGGCCGCAGTATGCGGTTGCTGTGCACGAGGTTGTGGGTTCGATTCCCACACAGGACAAAACTTTGTGTGACCCACAAAGCATTGTTCTGAGTCTGTGTGTAATTTGTGTCCGTTAATTGTATGTTTGTAAAGTCCCCCGTGACACAGAGCTTGTTCTCTAGTGCGGGAGTTGTCTTTTAAAAGAAAAAAAAAGAAGATAAAAAAACATAGGTAATTATTATCATTATACTAGCTGTTGCCCGCGGCTCCGCCCGCGTGGATGTCGGTTATCGCTGTAAAAAGTAACCTATGTGTTATTCAAGACCATAATCTATCTCTGTACCAAATTTCATCCAGATCCTTTTAGGAGTTTTTACGTGAAAGAGTAACAAACATCCATCCATCCATCCATACTTACACACTTCCGCGTTTATAATATTAGTAGGATCAATCTCAGTAGACCGTGAAAGTGTGTCGTTACAAGTCCATTAGGGTTGTGGGCATGCCCATCGTGCCCACAAGGGTGGCCCTGACTGTTAACATAAGACCTAACCCCACACGATAAGAAGAAGCCTGCTTACGTATGATATAATTATGATTTGTTCGCCTTCTTAGCAAAGAAGAATGAATGCTGTTGCGATTTCGTTGAAATATTCCGGTGAGTTGTTGTAAAATTGAAAGAAAGAAAGAAATGTTTATTGCTACAGAATGTGAAAAAAAAAACAAACAAATATTGCAACATACTTAGGTAGTAAAAAAAGTATATTATCTAATAGCAACCCATATAATGTCGAGAGAGATAGGCACCATTCAAGCGAGCAAGCCCGACTGGGGAAAGACCTCCACCTTACAGAAGACCACAGCCAAATGACACACACACAGCGGTGTAGTTGTGTCCCTGTGTGTGAGTACAGGTCTCAAGCGCTCATTTTAAAAGAAACGTATTTCTCTCCCAGGGATACTCTCATCTTAAAGCGCTGGTGTAAAAAATGGGTTGGCAACACGCAAGTGATACTTCTGGTATTGCAAGCGTCCATAGGCTACGGTAACTGCTTAACATCAGGTGGACCGTGTATGCCTGTTGCCACCCAAGTAGTATAAAAAAAGACGTGTGGCACTCGGGGACTGCCGCGGTATTTAAAGCTATTGCATATTTTTTAATATGATTTTTTATCGAAACAAATAAAAAATTACTTTACAGAATTATCTAAATCATTTTATTTTATTCTCAATGATTCATAAAAATATATAATATAAAAAATGAATACTTGTAATAATTCCTTAAGACTCCTTATACTATAATCTTTTTCAAATTAATATTCTCTTAGATCAAAACCTCCTTACACAAATTTGACATTATTATTATTGGCCGTTTAGAGAATTCGTCATTAAAAAAAGTATCACCGCTGTGCCGGTCGGAGTGGGGGGTGTTAGGTTTAAATTTTCGTTACGGAATTTCTGGATTCGGTCTACACGCTCAAGGCCCGCTAGAAGCTATGCAATAGTTTAAAAAAATAAAACTTAAGTAGATATTTTTAACAGTCGTTCAGTTAGAACGATTGTTGTTCCAAGGGTAACAGATGACTTGCAAGGTCATTTCTTACCCTTTGAACTTTGAAGTATGTACCTATACACATTGCTGAGTCATCGGAACATAACTTATTACAAAAATTGTGTCGTAGGTATTTTGATCGTAAATATCGACTTCCTGTGTAGTTTTTGGTTTATTATAACCTAAATGCTATTCTGATGAATGAGCTATGATATTGTAAAGTTGCATCAAAATCTGTCCAATAGTTTTTGCGTGAAAGAGTAACAAACATCCATAGATTCTCTTAAATATTTGCGTATATATTATGTAATATTAGCGGCCTGTCCCGGCTAGTGGACATAAGATTTTTTACACCTTGGGTTACGTTACTTAAGTTTTAGCAAAGATCCGTAATCTTTTCTAGCAATAAATATAGCCTATCTCACTCAGGGTGAATGTAGCTTCCCAATGGTGAAAGAATTTTTGAAATCGGCATAGTAGTTTCTTAGTTATTCATCACAAACATACACACACACAAAAATACAAATTCTTTTCTCTTTATAATATTAGTATACATTAATAGTATTCATAAATGTGCTTTACCTATATCTCCATGCCCTGAGCTTGTCATGTCTTTATGAGAGACTAGCTGTTGCCCGCGACTCTGCCCGCGTACATGTCGGTTACCGCGGAGGTTATAGGGATAGATTATAGTCTGGAATAGCGAATAGGCTATTTTTTATCGCGATAACCGACATAGAAAGAAAGAAAGAAGAAAGAAAATTACATTTATTGACACAGTAAAACATTTTTTGGTATGAGTACATTGTAGGTACCTTATAACTACTGTGTCAATTAGGTTACCACTCAGCATAATGCTATGTTGTGGTAACAACACAGCGCTGATTTTCAGTGGTAACCCCAAGTGACGGACGGACATTAAGCAATAAATAAACTAAACTAAAAACAACAAAAAAGTAAACGTATAAACTGCAGTTAAAAATATAAAATAAATAAATACATAGTGAGTTTAATATGTAGGTATAGGTAACATAGGCAACACACACACGGCAGGTTGTATCGGCCCGGGTGACGCGACGCGGCGCTCCCGTATCATTCTGCCGGCGCACGAGATGCGTGCAGTCATCTACGCGAGTATCGCCGCAGGCAACAGCTATTTGTCCGTGTGGGCTTCGATTAAATGTGTATTAGATCGAATAGGGTGGAGATCGAACCCACAACACGCCGCGCTGTGGTAAATGGCGAGGTAACTATAAGGCACTGAACCAACCGTGCAATCAAATTAATCTATAATAATAATATCCCTTCAAATGTTTGGAGGAGACCCGTGCCCAGCAGTGGGACGTTTATGGGTTGAGATGATGATGATGATGATGAATATTATAAAGCTGAAGAGTTTGTTTGTTTGGTTGAACGCGCTAATCTCAGAAAGTACTGGTTCGATTTGAAAAATTCTTTTTGTGTTGAATAGTGCATTTATCCAGGAAAGCTATAGGCTATATAACATCACGCTATAATCAATAGGAACGGAGCAGTAATGAGATATGTTGCAAAGTCGGGGAAAATATTCCAAATTACCACGCGGACGAAGTCGCGGGCGACTCCTAGTTCAATATAACATTGATAGCAACGTCGCTCGGTAATCAGTGACCCTGACATTGTTTGAAAAGACGTTATTGTATATGTACACGTATCACCTCATTTAAGTCGACAGTCGTAACCTAACGATATCCATAAAATAAAATACAAAAAATTCCAGTCTACAAATGAATGTCGATATAGTTTGGTCATGTGAACGAGTGCTTTCATTTGGGCATTTGTCTGCTTACATTGGTTGAGTTGGAAGGACACTAGTAAGTACTAAATATTCACATATTTAACTTGGCTTTTAATCAGGAGACTGGCCGCGCCAAGCGATAGGTATTGCGCACGGTATTTTTAAGCGATTAAAGAAAAATTAACCGACTTTAAAAGGCTAAAACTTTTTTTTTTTTATTTAAAAGACAACTCCCGCACTATGGAACAAGCCCTGTGTCGCGGGGGACTTTACAAACATAGAATTAACGAACACAAAGTACACCCAGACTCCGGACAACCATTTGTGGATCACACAAATTTTTGTCCCGTGTGGGGATCGAACCCACAACACGCCGCGCAGTAGTAAATGGCGAGGTAACCAGTTAAGCCACTGAACCAACCGTGCAGTCAAAAAAAAACTAACCTTATACAGATTGAAGTCGGTGCTATGTTCATCCTGTCACCTAATATCACAACAATTATAGTATAGTAACTATGTACCTATGTTATTTATTTATGTTTTGTATCGTGTTATATATATCATGTATATATATTATTTTTATTATGTATATCTATTTAGTATCTCAATTATTAAGTATTGTTATTGTTTTATTTTACTTTCTACGTTTCTTTTAAATGCACCTACCAAGATTTCTCTCTGCATCACCCAAAGGTTGACTGGTAGAGAATGCCACATTATTTTGTGCTAAAGTTTTAAATAAATAAATAAATAATATTCAGCTCAGCACCGTATTCGTAACTCGGTTAAATTGTTTTCAATTTTTTTTAAAATTATTAGTGATAAAATAAAAGTAAAAAAAATATACTTATGAAAAACATTGTTAATACCTATAATATTTGAGGGTTGCCCTCGACTGCCCTGGGGTTCCATCATCAGAGAGTCGGTCTACCAATGAGGGAGATATCGGTGAACATACATAAAAATACATACAGTGGAATATAAAACCACCTCCTTTTTTGAAGTCTGTTAAAAATACCCCCTTCAATAACCCTTTGTACAACTATCCGGCCGGTCCCTGCTTAAAAACCCTTTATGCTGGCTGCACAGCTGTCCGGGAGACCCGTACGGACTGTACGTAAGAGCAAAGACCGAGCGACCGCGAAAACGGAGCAAAATCTGGCTGTCAGATTGAAAATCGGTATTACGTAAGAGCTAAAATCGAGCCTTTTTGACGTTTAGCAATCGTGTGTGCCGTCACCGAACAATCACAACTGTCAGTTTGCGATCGCTGTTTCTTAGAGAATCAGCTGGCCGTACGGGCCGCCCGTATAGGCTCCCGGAACGGAGACACACGTGAGGCGTTAGAACATGGTTACAGTCCGTACGCGACCTCAGGACTAGCGGCCCCCTCCCTGCCCTGCTTAGTCACTTACTCGCTGCCGGTGGGACAACTTTTCGGGACTCACAGCAAAATACAGGAGTCACAGCGCACAGTGGGCATGTGCCAGCCGCTGTGACTCCTGTGAGCCAGGATTAACAGCGGAGTAACCAACTGATACACCGATCTTCGACACTCGTGCGTCCCGTGGACAACTAAACCTACTGTCTAGAACCCCGCAACGAACTTTATCAGAAGTATAAGGAGGGGTTAGAAGGAAAAGTTTCCACTTCCCTCCATAGCAAAGCGGGAGACAAAATAAATCTGTATAGGTTTGTAATGAATGCACCACGGAGGACCTTAAACTACCGGACCTATGTATGGCAGTAAGGATTAAACACACGGTGGGACAACTGCCTAAGTAAAAACTACTCTTCATACTTAAATATTAAAGCAATGTGGAAAAAGACGAGCCCGGAACAGGACTCGAACCTGCGCCTCTCGGGTTCATATATAATTATAAATATTTAATTATATTGAGTGGTTTCATTCTTTAATAACACTCTTTCCTCATAATTGGAAGATGTTGTATGTATAGACCTGTAACGGCTAACGTTTGAATGAAACTAACGTCACTCCAAGACGTAAACAAGCGGTGGACAAATTCGAACTCTGGAGTAGGAGCTCGGGTGGCACAGTTGGTAGTGCGCTGGGCCGGAACCCGAGGTTCGAGTCCTGCTCCGGGCTCGTCTTTTTCCACATTGCTTTAATATTTAAGTATATTTGAGCTAATTGCATAGCAAAATGCTAAAAATATTTAACTACTCATCATATAAAAGCGTTATTTTTGAGTTATATTATCATTATTATCATGATTACGTCAGGTGTTGCTTGCGTTATACGTTGTGTCATTGACATTAATGACACGATTATTGTTACTGTTACAACACATGAACAAACCTATTTATCTTGGTGGCATACAAGCATAAGGCGCGCCTGATGTTAAGCGGTTAACGTAGCCTATGGACGCTTGCGATACCAGAGATATCACTCGCGTGTTGCCGACCTAGGTCCCATTTGAATTTAATCGAAATCAATCAAGAATTGTTTGAAATATCAACAAATATATAAAAAATACTAGCTGTTGCCCGCGGCTCCGCCCGCGTGGATGTCGGTTATCGCTGTAAAAAGTGGCCTATGTGTTATTCCAGACCATAATCTATCTCTGTGCCAAATTTCATCTAGATTCGTTAAGTAGTTTTTATGTGATAGAGTAACAAAAATTTTTACAGCGATAACCGTTAACCACGCGGGCGGAGCCGCGGGCAACAGCTAGTATACATATATTTTTATTATGAATACCTTTTCTACCACAGTGTGCAGCACAAACTATGCTAAGCATACCTTTATAAGACGCTCGTGTAATTTATATGACAATAAACTAAATAGTGTCGACGTTTTTTCGAACTCATATACACAATTTAGATCGAAAATAAGTGAATTACTGCTCCAGAATAGTTCAAAGATACGTATATAAACTGTATTAGTAATGAATTTCATAAACTTGTATGCTTTGTCTGGTGTTCTCGATAAAAACTACATATATTAGTTGTTAAAATAATGGAACTTTAGGTCTTTTAGAAAATAAGCTTTGTATTATTACTTTGTAGAAGACAGTTTGATTCTTAAATAAATAAAAAAAAATTAAAAAAATATATATATATATCTATGTACATATACAGCACACACATAAGTACCGCGACCTTAACTCGACAAGGTTAATCGTGTGGCGCATGCGCATGTTATATGTAGAAAACGCTACACTTATAACTAGCTCACCTCTTATCAGATAATAACTTATTACTCAGTTAGCTAGCTTCTGTCCTGTGACTTTGTCTGCATATTATAGCCCCCTAATAGCACATAAATTTGACTACATGGTTGGTTGTCGTGTTGTGGGATCGATCCCCACACGGGGCAAAAATTTGTGAGATAAATGATTGTCCCGAGTCTGGGTGTAGTTTGTGTCCGTTAATTGTATGTTTGTAAAGTAGACCACCCATTGAAAACCAGCGCTTCCACAATGCTTAATGCATTGTGGTAGCAAATAGCTGAATGGGTGGTCATTTATTTTTTTGTTTGTAGGTACTCTAAAATTGTACCTCAGACTAATATTAGTCAGAAAATTGTACCTATTGTATATTGTAAGTACCTAAACAAGAAATAAATATTTTACTCTCTCTCTCTCTCTCTCTCTCTACGGTTGCTTACCATCAGGCGGACCATGCTTGTTCGCAACAAAACCTGAGCCATTTTGGTCTTTATCTTACGCAATTGTAATACTACACTAATATTGTTGATTTCCTTTGTTTCCAGTATGGTAGACAACACATCGAAGTTGCTAAGAAGGTCGCGAGGAGTGACAGCTCTGATGAAGAAGAGGATCCGCCTGTACCTGATGACAAGCCACCGTCGGCCATCATCAAGGAAAATGGCAGTCTTAACGGTAATACCATTTTATTTATATACTACTTAGGTGGCAAGGTTAGGTGGCAAACAAGCATACGGCCCGCCTGAATGTTAAGCAGTTACCGTAGCCTATGGACGCTTGCAATACCAGAAGTATCACTTGCGTGTTGCCATTTTTTTTTGTAAAGCGACACAGCTTGTTCTCATATGTGGGATTTGTCTTTTTTAAATACCAAAGAAAAAGATATAAAAGAAGAAGATAGGCTGCTGTAACTGCTTACCATCAGGCGGGCCGTATGCTTGTTAGCCACGTGAATAATATAAAATTCATCAGGGAGTTTATCCTCACATCCTTGCACCTCAAACATGCCGTACCGTAAGATTTCAGAGGAATTTCTTACCACGTACGATTAGGCTGTGGCATGAGCTCCCTGCCGAGGTTTTCCCAAGAGACTTTAGCATGGGGTTCTTCAAGAAAGGAGTTATAAGGTTTTTAAAGGGTCGGCAACGCGCGAGTGACACCCCTGGTGTTGCTAACGTCCATAGGCTACGGTAACTGCTTACCATCAGGCGGGCCGTATAGTTGTTTGCCACCTTGGTAGTATAAAAAAATAAATAAAAAAATCTAAAGAAGTTTTAGAAATGGATAAAAATAAAACATATTTGCCGTAAATTACGTACGTGATTGTTGAGAATAAAACTATAGGGCTATTATGTCGTTTACTATGTCACATGGATCCAACAACTGTCATGGATATCTTATACAGTAAAGATATTCTACTTAATATTCTTCGACGTTTGGTTAGTGGTCAACCTGGTGACAGAGTTGACTGCCTTCGGGGTCCAGTGGCCGCAGTATGCGTATGCTGTGCAGAAGGTTGTGGGTTCGATTCCCACATAGGACAAAACTTTGTGTGACCCACAAAGAGTTGTTCTGAGTCTGGGTGTAATTTGTGTCCGTTAATTGTGTGTTTGTAAAGTCCCCCGCAACACAGAGCTTGTTCTCTAGTGCGTGAGTTGTCTTTAAAAAAAAAAGAAAAAAAAAAAGAGTTAGATCGCACATTTTTAGGCCTCTGTCGTGATCTAACGACTGATAACAGTTGGGACCGACTTTTAACGTGCCCTCCAAAGCACGGAGACGCTCAGATGAAATACCACTATGCGGTCACCCATCTATAGGGTTACCGCGCCATTTGTAGCTTAACCTCTGAGTGCACCTGGCTCGAGCTAGTGGTACTGTATAATCTATACCTACTAATATTATAAACGTGAAAGTTTGTAAGTATGGATGGATGGATGGATGTTTGTTACTTTTTCACGCAAAAGCTACTATTCTATTTTTTATTTTTTTTTATTCTACTAAGCTCTGTGTCGCGAGGGACTTTACAAACATACAGTTAACGGACACAAATAACACCTAGACTCAGAACAATTCTTTGTGGGTCACATAAAGTTTTGTTCTGTGTGGGAATTGAACCCATAACCTCGTGCACAGCAGGCGCATACTGCGGCCACTGGTCCTCCGAGGCAGTCTAAACGGATCTTTCTCTCTCTGAACGGATCTAGATGAAATTTTATACGATTATAGTTTGTTAATAATAATAATATATATAAAGATAATATTAGTCCTAAGTAAGCACATTGATTATACCGATTAATCTAGAATATCTATTAAGTAAACATGATAACACTAAGTCTAGAATTTATTATGAGTATTTTTTAAATATAATAATAAAATAAAAATTGTTTGTATTTATATACAACTAGCTGTTGCTCGCGGCTCCGCCCGCGTAAAGTAGTATGTGTTATTGCAGACCATAATCTATCTCTCTGCCAAATTTCATCCAGATCCGTTAAGTAGTTTTAACGTGAAAGAGTAACAAACATCCATCCATCCATCCATACTTACAAACTTTCACATTTATATTAGTAAGGACTAGCAGCCTTCCCGACTTTGTCCGGGTTAAACAATTTTTAGCGCAACTTTCTTTTTTTTACATAAAACCTTCTCCTGACAATAACAATTAAACACAACATAATAAAGAATTACTGAAATCCGTCCAGCCGTCCACGCGTGATGCCACACATAAAACTGCCTCGGTGGTCCAGTGGCCGCAGTATGCGCCTGCTGTGCACGAGGTTGTGGGTTCGATTCCCACGCAGGAGAAAACTTTGTGTGACCCACAAAGAAATTTTCTGAGTCTGGGTGTAATTTGTGTCCGTTAATTGTATGTTTGTAAAGTTCCCCGCGACACAGAGCTTGTTCTCTAGTGCGGGAGATGTCTTTAAAAAAAAAAAAACTTACTACCTAATTCAATAGTCTATGTATATATGTGTGTAAAATAATTTAAATTAAATTACACTAAGCAAATTACACAATAAGCGGCCCGTGTGAATTCATTCATTCATTTGAGAGGTAGGGCACCATACTAGCGAGCAAGCCCGACTGGGGAAGGACCTCCACCTTACAGAAGACCACAGCCAAATGACTACACACAGCGGTGTAGTTGTGTTCCTGTGTGTGAGTACAGGTCTTCAGCGCTCATTTAGGAATGCGTTTTGAAACGTATTCCTATCCCAGGATTATCTTAAAGCCCTGGTGTAAAAAAAAATGGGTTGGCAACACGCAAGTGATACCTCTGGTAATGCAAGCGTCTATAGGCTACGGACACTGCTTAACATCAGGTGGGCCGTATGCTTGTTGTTTGCCACCCAAGTAGTATAAAAAAAAAATCAGTGTACACGAAAAGAGATCAATTTTGCGGACCAACATGTTGAGCACACGTAGCGCGCTGCACGACCGAGATATATTTAATTGTTTAGTGTTGTATCTTCAGGTACAAAGATGACAGTGATAGAGCGGCAGGAGATCCTGGGACCCTCGCCAGAACTGAACTACAAGAGGAGCTCCAGCCAGGAGAGAGTTCAGAACGGACACAAGCCTGACCAGGGGAAGGGAGAAGTAAGTTGTGCTCTTTTGTATAATAATAATCAGTGATCGGAGTAGGTAGATTGAAATGGGGTCATTGATCCGAAACGTATATATTAATATGGACATTCCTCCGGAATTGGTGGATTATTAAAAAAAAAATTATGTCTATCTATAAAAGTTCTAGCCATAAAAGGCTAAAAATAAAAAAATAAAAATTAAAGCTTCGATCGGAATTCGATTGTTTTTATTATTCAACAGATAAATAATGAATTAATTTAGTTTTGATACCTTCCTTTAAATTTTGAATTGAGTAGGAATAATATCACTACCAACATTAACAATATTTAATTGAATCCGGAAATACCGGAATTACTTTCCGGGAAAATGGCTTATCCATGTTATTCTTTCTGTGTGCATTTATGATACAAGTACCAAAAATCAATCTACCTACTCCGATCACTGATAATAATATCATCATCATCTCAACTCATAAACGTCCCACTGCTGGGCACGGGTCTCCTCCAAACATTTGGAGGGATATTAGCCTACTATACCACGCTGACACATACATGACGACATAGCTCAAAGAATAAGCCAGCTGAAGTGGTAATGGGCGGGTCATATTTGCCAAAGAACTGACAACCGCTGGAGCAGACGTGTTCTTGAGTGGAGACCGCGGCTCGGCAAACGTAATGTAGGACGCCCTCAGGCGAGGTGGAGCGACGATCTTCGCAAAGCGGCTGGGAGTAGCTGGATGCGGGAAGCCGAGGATCGTGCTAGGTGGCGTGCCCTTGGAGAGGCCTATGTCCAGCAGTGGACTGCGATAGGCTGATGATGATGATGATGATGATACCACGCTGGCCAAACGGGTTGGTAAAGGGTTTTGTTTCGAGTTTTCCCTCTCTTGCGGTGGATATTATCTGCTAGACTTACTCCCTTAGTCGACTCTTACGACACCCACGGGATGGAAGGGGGTGGTGACATTTGTATTCTTAATCCGTCACCACACGGACAATAATATACTTAATAATATTTTTCGGGACAACTCACACATCGCTATCTGATCCCAAACTAGGCAGAGCCTGTACTATGGTAATCAGACAACTGATAAACATACTTATATATTTCTAAATACATACATATTATAGATAAATTACACCCAGACACAGAACAAACAATCATGCTCATCACACAAATATTTGTCCTGGGTGGGAATCGAACCCACGACCTCCGGCGTAGCAGTCAGAGTCACTAACCACTAGACCTACAGGCCAGTCAAATAGATCACATAGATGTCTGTTTGTAATGAATAAACTCAAAAACTACTTGACCGACTTTTAATAATTATTTTACCTTTAAAAAGCTACATCCTCCTGTGCGAAGCCGGGATATGTTACTACTGCACTAGCCAGCAATGATGGTAAGCAGTTATTGTAGCCTATGGACTCTTATGATGAAGTATACCTGGTACATGCAAACATATTATTACTAGCTGTTACTAGCGACTCTGCCCGCGTGGATAGCTATAAAATTGGCTATGACTATAAAAAGTGCCCTATGGTATCCTGGGGAAGGACCCCCGGATACCATCTATTTCTTTGCAAAATTTCATCAAGATCTATTTAGCTGGTAAGTAGTGATAAGGCATAATATTAGCAGTAATTTATATTCTTATAATGAGTTTAACTTCCAGAGCAAAATCGACAAGGTGGACTTCCACCTGTCACACTGCTTGGACCTGGTCAAGGCTGGGATGGAGTCCATCATCGAGGATCAGGTCACGTCCGTGTTTGAAGCCGAGGAGTTGAGGAGCTGGAACCTTCTCACTAGAACTAATAGGTAACAATCCTTACATTCTAAATAAAACAGTCGCTGTCTGTATGTACGCTATGATCTTGTCAACCACGCAACGTATTTGGATGCGGTTTTCACTATCATTTAGAGATTTTTTTCCGGATGGTTTATATGTATAACATGTATATTATATTAGAGACATCCAAAAATATCAAAGTGAAGCTTTTTTTATGAGTATTTTTATAAGAGTAGCAGAAGTAATTTTTTAACTTTATTTTTGTAAGGGTAGCAGAAGTTTTTTAAATGTTTTTTATAAAAGGATGGCAGAAGTTTTTTGTATATTTTTTGAAAAGTAGTATTGCCAGCATCATCATCATCATCATCTCAGCCTGATAATGTCCACTGCTGAACGTAGGCCTCCCTCATATGACTCTACAATGGCCGATCTTGAGCTGCCTGCATCCAGTGCTTGCCTGCAGCTCTGATGATGTCATCTGTCCACTTATTTGCCAGCATCCATTGTCTTATATTACGGGACCAGGTAACAACTGTGGTCATCACATGTGGACCATGCCTGGTGCAACCTGGTCATAACTTGTCACTTCGAAATTCGTTTTTTTTTTTCAATTTTCATTTTTTTTTAAATACAACTCCCGCACTAGAGAACAAGCTCTGTGTTGAGGGGGACTTTACGAATATACATTAAATGGACACAAATTACACCCGGACTCAGAACAACTACATATTTGTGAGTCACACAAAGTTTTGTCCCTGTGCGGGAATCGAACCCACAACCTCGTGCACAGCAGGCGCATACTACACCCACTGGACCACCGAGGCAGTGAATTATCTTAAATTCTTTATTGTACACAATAACATAGAAAACAAATACATATAAATATAACATGTACAAAGGCGAGCTTAACTCAAGATTGAGTTTTCTACCAGCAAACCAGTGTGGCAGAGGAGAAATATATAAATGTGAGAGTAAGCGAAGTGTACAACTGAAGAGGAAAAGTGAAAGAGTAGAATATGAACAATCTTACTGACTAATGTATACCTTAATGTATACTTACTTACATATACATACATATTATGTGTACATATATATATCATATAATATAAACCATAAACATACATACAATACATAAATTACTGATATACGACAGACAGAAAATGCTCTCTCGTTCTTCTTCTATAGACATTATCTCTGCTTATTATGTAGTTCCGCTGTATCATAATAGATGGCGCTGTGCTTTTAATTATTTTGTGCAACTCATGACGTTAAATTAATTTTGCAACCCGTTTTGTGCAAAACATTGAAACCACCATACTTTTGTTTGCAGACATCACGGAATTAATGAAAAGTTAGTATTTTGCTATGAATATATAATAGCAAGTCATATAATGTCCCATTGCTGGGCACAGGTCTCTCCTCTATCAAGAGAGAGACAGGGTTTAGGCCTTAATTCACACACGCTGGCCTAATGCGGGTTGGTGAATCAGACATGTCTTTAGAATTACTTCTGAGACATGTGGGTTTCCTCACGATGTTTTCCTTCACCGTTTGCAAATGGTGAATCATTAGATTAGTACATATAAATTTCATTTAAATGGGGCGGCAATACATCTTTGGTATTGCAAGCGTCTATAGGCTACGGTAACTGCTTATCATCAGGCGGGCCGTATGCCTGTTTTCCACCCAAATGGTATAAGAAGAAAGATACCTTACAGTATGGTTTTAAAGGAATTTCCTCCCACGTACGATTAGGTGGTGGAATGAGCTCCCTGTCGAGAATTTCCCGAGAGACTATAGCATGGGGTTCTTCAAGAAAGGAGTTATAAGGTTCATTCATTGATTTCATCATCATCATCTCAGCCAGAAGACGTCCTCTGCTATATATAGGCCATTTGTGATTTAAACCCCTGGTATTGCAAGCATCCATAGGCTACGGTAACTGCTTAACATCAGGCGGGCCGTATGCTTGATTGCCTCCTTCTATATATATAAAACTAGCGGCCTTCTTCTGGGTCTTCGTCCGGGTTAAACTATTTTCAGCGCAACTTTCTTTTTTTTACATAAGAACCTTCTCCTGACAATAACAAACACAACAAAAAAAGAATTACCGAAATCGGTTCAGCCGTTCACGCGTGATGCCGCGACAAAGGGAAATCGGGATTCATTTTTATATATAAGATTGTCGTGTTGTTTGTAACCAAACTTCTCCGAATCGGCTTGACCGATTTTTATTCTTTTTTGTGTATATTTGATAGGTCTGAGAGTAGGACGTCGAATATTTTTAAAACCTTAAGTGATATAGGTGGCCCACCCCATTTTTTTTTGATAATATTTGACATTGAAAAATACTTGTATAGTATATATTATATTTACACACACAACTACACCGCTGTGTGTAGTTATTTGGCTGTGGCCTTCTGTAAGGTGAAAGTCCTTTCCCAGTCGGGCTTGCTCGCTAGTATGGTGCCTTACCTCTTAAGTTAATGTATTTATATAAGTATTTTACCTATATTTTTCCAGACAGTACGAGTTCCTAACATGGCGGCTGACTATAATTTGGGCAATGGGCTTTGTTGTCCGATATCTCTTCTTATTGCCACTCAGAATTATGATATTTATCATTGGGGTGAGTATTTTTACTATTTATATATATATCCTACTAATATTATAAACGCGAAAGTTTGTAAGTATGGATGGATGGATGTTTGTAACTCTTTCACGTAAAAACTACTGAACGGATCTGGATGACATTTGGCACAAAAATAGATTATGGTCTGGAATAACACATTGGCTACTTTTTGCAGCGATAACCGACATCCACGCGGTCGGAGCCGCAGGTATACAATTATTATAAAGATGAAAAGTTTGTATGTATATTTAAGCGCGCTCATCTCAAGAATTACTGTGCCGAATTTGTGTTTATTGAGGAAGGTTTTAGGTGAATTCGGCTAGTACTTCCAAAACCTTGGGTGTAAAAGCTTAATTTGTGTCAAAATTCCTTTAAAATCAGTTTAAAATTTTGTAGTAAAAGCGTACCTAAATGTAAGTCGCGGGTTCGAGTCCCGCTTCGAGATTGATTTAGTAGGTACTTATTTTTCTTAGTTATTGTGATCCTAAAAAATTCAATCACATTATTTTAATTCAACCGAATGTCATCTCTCGTTTACGTCTGGTCATCTTTGACTACTAAGCCGGTAGTCGTGGGTTCGATTCCCATCCAGACCAAGTCTTTGTTTAATGAGCACGATCCGCAAACTTTAAAAACCAAAAAATTTTATTAGTCAACCATTTTATTACTTTTTTTGCTATTCAAATTTCTTTTTATGCTATTCAAATTTCTTTTTATGCTATTCAAATTTCTTTTTTTGTGTAAAACTATTGTTTAATAAATCTGTCAGTTTATTTTTTCTACTAATAATCTAATAAGTCCGGTCAAAATACATATTTCAATTGACATTAATACCGATAAACCCTCTCTCTCTCTCTCTCTCTTGATAGAGAAGAGGAGAGCCGTGCCCACCAGTGGGGCATATATGTGTTGCAATTATAATACCAATGAAGCTGAAAATTGGTAACTTTTAGAATCGTTTTATCTCAGAAATTATATTTTTTAGAAAAATGTTTAAGTAATGTTTGTCTAAATTATATCATAGAACTCCTGACCTAGTAGAGTCTAACCATTTTTTTAACCTATTACTTAGGTGACAAACAAGCATCGCCTGATGTTAAGCAGTTATCGTAGGCTATGGACGCTTGCTATACCGTTTATAATAATGTTCTTAACAATTGTTAAGTTAAAAGAGGTAGTACTAGTGAGCAAGCCCGTCTGTGGAAGCACCTCCACCTTGCAGAAGACCACAGCCAAATAACTATACGCAGCAGTGTAGTTGTGTTTCTGTGTGTGAGTACAGGTCTCCAGAACTCACTTAGAGATGCGTTTTTAACGAAACGTTTGTCTCATCTCAGCCAAAAGACGTCCACTGCTGGACATAGGCCTCCCCCAAGGTTTTCTACAACTCTCGATCCTGAGCCAAACGTTTGTCTAATCCAGAGAAATTCCATTATAAAACCCTCTTGTTTGTTTATGGGTCGGCAACACGTAAGTGATACCTTCGGTATTGCGAGCGTGTATAGGCTACAGTTAACTACTACCATCAGGCGGGCCATATGTTTGTTTGAAACCTAAGTAATATATATAAAAAGTTCCAATTTTCAGCCTGCATTATCGGAATTAGTGTAGTTTTTTTGTACAAATTTGACCGGACTATAAATATTTAATGTTCTATGATCTTCTTATATGTTTCTAACATTTCTGCTTCTGTAAAATAATTTTCATTCTTTTATTAATTATTATCATAACAACAATGTTTTTAAAATATGTAAGAGTTCGTTCGCGATTCAGGTCAGCAAACATCGCTATTCAAAAAGAATTATTTTATGTTATGAACAGTGGCGTAGCGCGGATGTTAGATGCCCGGGGTGGAGAAATATTTTTCCGCCCACTTAAATTGTATTATACACGATTGTGTTACTGCAGAAGTATAGACAATCAGTGACTTTATCGTAAGTGAGTAAGCGACTATAGATGTTAATAATTGAATCATTTTAGCTGCCGTGTTGATGATAGATGGTTCTCGACTGTATAGCGAGTCAATCGCAGTATTTATTAAACTCAATCAATAATCGCAATTAACATACCTTATATTTTATGAATCGCAATCAAATTGATTAAAATTGCAATTTTAACCTTACTTAAAGAAGAACGAAGTTGATATTGACACAATAGTTCATCTCAGGTCTTCTCAATGCTCATCAGTACCTGGGTATTAGCCATGGTACCCTTCGATCGACTCCGCAGACACCTCGGCCGTATATCCTACAAGCTCACTATGAGAATTCTCGTCAGGGGCATATCCGTCGTGGCCACGTACCACGACGAGGAGTATGCCCCTAAGACTAATGGCTTCTGCGTGGCCAATCACACCAGCGTGATTGATGTGGCACTTCTTGGAACCAACACCTGTTTCTCTCTGGTACTTTTTGGGACTATTTAGAAATAATTGGAAAAAAGGGGTTTTTTTTCTGTTCATTTTAAAATTGCCGCGCTTTTATTTAGGTTTAAGTTAAGCTGTTGAACGGTTTATGTTTAACTGTTTGCCTATATGGGTTAAACTGTTTGATTTTTGGGTTAAACGGTTTGCCGTTTTGGGTTAAACTGTTTGTCGTTTTGTCTCATCTTCATGGTCTTATCCATAAATAATTCATTTGTTTGTTCTTTCATAAAGCTATATTGTGTTTGCCTTGTTATGTCCATATATATAAATTGTATTTTCTTTCAGGGGTTACTCATAAATATGGATTATAGATATTTAAATGCCATGTGTATTGTGTCATAATACTTGGATAAAGAATGGGATTGTTTATAATGCTGTCGGCTTTTGAAATATCATTACTTGACCTGACTGACTGATTCATCATTGCGGAGCCTAAATCGCGAAATTTTGCACAAACGCGTATGAACGCAAGGGACGCGTTTGCGTCGCGATTTAATTATTTTACCTCGTTCAGACGGTCTGCGACTGTATCGTAAGTGAATCGCGATCTATGACTGCTAGACAAAATTCCCGACACCTAAAATACATTTTAATTTTTGAATCGCGACTAAACACTTCCATAAAGATTTTCGTATTACCAATTTTCTATTACGACTTAAAATTCTGACAGTATTTTTCCAATATCCAATCCTATTTTGAATCTGTCATCATCACTGGGTAATCAATGTCATCCTCATTGTCATAGGTGTGGTGTTTGATAGCGTGTACAGCGTGCGTGGGAACTCTTCCCGATGGGAAGACGAAGCAGCGGGTTAATTATGCCGTGTCTGTGATGTGTTTCAACTTTCTATCAAGATGTATATCCGCTGTGATTACCTACCACGACACTCATAATAAGCCTAAGCGTGGAATATGTGTCGCGAATCACACTAGCCCTATAGACGCTTTAGTGCTTATGTGTGATAATTGTTATTCATTGGTAAGTGTGTTTTTTTTATACTACCAAGGTGACAAACAAGCATACGGCCCGCCTGATGGTAAGCAGTTACCGTAGCCTATGGACGTTTGCTATACTTGGATACTTGGGGTGTCACTCACGCGTTGCCGACCCTTTAAAAACCTTATAACTCCTTTCTTGAAGAACCCGATGCTATAGTCTCTTGGGAAAACCTCGGCAAGGAGCTCATTCCACAGCCTTATCGTACGTGGTACACGAGGCTGTGCACGAGGTTGTGGGTTCGATTCCCACACAGGACAAAACTTTGTGTGACCCACAAAGAGTTGGTCTGAGTCTGGGTGTAATTTGTGTCCGTTAATTGTATGTTTGTAAGTCCCCCAGCGACACAGAGCTTGGTCTCTAGTGCGGGAGTTGTATTTAAAAAAAAACATTTTGTAGAAGATTCACACGTTATACGTGATTCACCATCTGCTAACGGTGAAGAAAAACATCGTGAGGAAACCCAGATGTCTTAGGAGAAATTCTAAAGACATGTCTGATTCACCAACCCGCATTAGGCCAGCGTGTGTGAATTAAGGCCTAAATCCTCTCTCTCTCTCTCTTGATAGAGGAGAGACCCGTGCCCAGCAGTGGGACACTGCGTTTCAAATATAAGCTGTGGGTAGTGTGTTCATGGTTATTTTTGACTGGCCTGTTGGTCTAGTGGTTAGTGACTCTGACTGCTACGCCGGAGGTCGTGGGTTCGATTCCCACCCAGGACAAATATTTGTGTGATGAGCATAAATGTTTGTTCTGTGTCTGGGTGTAATTTATCTATAATATGTATGTATTTAGAAATATATAAGTATTGTTCAGTTGTCTGGTTACCATAGTACAGGCTCTGCCTAGTTTGGGATCAGATAGCGATGTGTGAGTTGTCCCGAAAATAAAATATTATTAAAATATGTGTATGTTATTTGTGAGAATAAAAAATTGGGGCAAAAGCATGTGCTTAATATTTGTTATAAAATATATTTTTGTGGTACAATACATCTGTACCTATTTCTAATAAGGCATGAGGTAATGGTATATAAATAGGTCCCAGGTTCGATCCCGGGTCGGGCCAAAGTTTGGAAATTGCCGGTGATTACATCTCCGTGCCAAGCTGTTGGGTCCTACGCCTGATTTCTCTCCGCTCGTGTCGGATTACTGTCCCATCGGACTGTGAGAGTGAGGGGATAAAGAGTGTACCTGTATTTGAGCACACACTTGTGCACTATAATATATCCTACGCAGTTTAAATTCATCTAATGGACAATGAAATTGAAATGGCTGAACCGATTTTCATAGAACATATCTAATAATCACTCTTATGATATTATTAATCTTATATATACAAACTATCTAAACCGGGTCACCCGTATAAGAGCTACGATGTGATATACAGACATACATCGACAACCTTGGTGGTCCAGTGGCCGCAGTATGCGCCTGCTGTACACGAGGTTGTGGGTTCGATTCCCACACAGGGACAAAACTTTGTGGGTCACAAAGAGTTGTTCTGAGTCTGGGTGTAATTTGTGTCCATTAATTGTATGTTTGTAAAGTCCCCCGCGACATAGAGCTTATTCTCTAGCGCGAGAGTTGTGCCAGAATGATTAAATACATACATAGCGGTCAAAGTTATAATACCCCTATTTTTTCGTCGGAGGTTAAAAACGGTCATTTTGAAAGCGTTTATTATAATTGCTTTCTTTCTTTCTTAAATGTAATACATACATATTGACAGATTGGACAAAGGCATGGTGGGTTCCTCGGTCTCCTGCAGCGCGCGCTCGCCAGGGCTTCCCCACACATCTGGTTTGAGAGGTCAGAGGTCAAGGACAGACACGCCGTCGCTAAAAGGTCAGTCTCCTTTTGTGTTTAGAAACATTACAATCGATTCAGTAGTTTTTGAGATTATTCATTACAAATGAAAATTCTATTTCTTTCTATTTATAATTTTAGTATTAGATATAGATAGGTACTATTCTACTAATATTATAAATCGTTGGTCGAACTTATCTAACAGATCGGCGGTTTTGAGTTATTTCTGTTTTTTTTTTCTTTTTAAGACAACTCCCGCACTAGAGAACAAGCTCTGTGTCGCGGGGGACTTTACAAACATACAATTAACGGACACAAAGTACACCCAGACTCAGAACAACTCTTTGTGGGTCACACAAAGTTTTGTCCTGTGTGGGAATCGAACCCACAACCTCGTGCACAGCAGGTGCATACTGCGGCCACTGGACCACCGAGGCAGTCAAATACGTTAAATTATGTTATACGTAATGCATAGGACATTTTTTACCATGTCATGAAATGACGAAACTAAATTGTTAACGGAACCAGACTTATGAACAATTACGAAAAACCTAACCCTAACTAATTTCCTTCCAATTTTAAACAAAAAAAAACAGTGGCCTGAGTTTCTTGCTAGTTCTTCTCAAGGCTCCACGTCAGCGAACTAGCCGTAGGAAAATTTTGCTGACATCATCTTTCTGGTTTATTCACGATTTATGACCTTCACAAGTGTTACTTTGTAACCTATTCTATTTCTTTAATGTACACAAAAGAAATACAGATAGTATGTATAGGTAAATTATCTTAGAGAGATTTTTGCATTTGTAGTTGTGTACGGTCAGCACATAAGGAAATAAATAATTGAGAACTTTTATATTTTTTATACTTTTTATAGTCAGTTACACCAACTGCATCAAATAACATTAAACAATGATAAGCTAGAGACTAAAATAGTTAACAATCATTACATTATTAATCCTGTTAATAAACATAAACAAATACTACTACAGCTGCAAAAATCTCTCGAAACTAATTTTACCATACGATGCCAAAGTTTACCTCGGGCATATATCATCATCGGAACATTTTTATTTAACAATGTTAAAATAATAAAATATTGATCAAAAAATATTACACAAAATAAATACTTAAATAATAAAAATGTGACAGACCTTATTTGCTGACCGTATAGTGGAATTCAAATTTCAAATTTTGAATCCGTGTACATATACGAACACTACTACAAATACAAAAATCTCTCTAAGATTATTTACCTATACATAGGTATTAATATCATGTACAAAGGCGAGATTAACTCAAAATTGAGTTCTCTTACAGCAAACCTCTGAGAAGTGGAAAGTTTAGAGGAAACCAAGGGTAAACAAAGTGTAGGTTACATTTGATAAAGAACAGTTGGTAACAAATATATTCCTAACCTAAATGAATAAATGAATTTTGAGTTTGAAAAATCACGAAAATGAATCTTTTCTTTAAAAAAAATATCTCCTCACAACTAGATGAAGTACACGAAAAATAAATATACATATTGATAGATAAGTTGAAGTTTTACGTAGGAAGTTATGATCGTGAAAAACTACCTTTTTTTACAAAAACAGCTTTTGATGCCTTGGTGGTCCAGTGGCCGCAGTATGCGCATGCTGTGCACGAGGTTGTGGGTTCGATTCCCACACAGGGACAAAACTTTGTGTGACCCACAAAGACTTGTTCTGAGTCTGGGTGTAATTTGTGTCCGTTAATTGTATGTTTGTAAAGTCCCCCGCGACACAGAGCTTGTTCTCTATTGCGGGAGTTGTAGTTAAAAAATATATATATATAATTATTTCGACAGATTAAAAGAACACATATCGGTTCAGGACAACCCCCCTATCCTCATCTTCCCTGAAGGCACCTGCATCAACAACACCTCGGTGATGCAGTTCAAGAAGGGTAGCTTCGAAGTAGGTGGTACCATCTACCCCGTCGCCATCAAGTAAGTGTACTCTAGAGGGTAGTTACACAGAATGTGAGCCGTCGGGTTGCCACCTTATTTTTTGTAATTAAAGTACATTGGATAATAATAATTTGAATATTAAATGTATTTGATACTGTATCTAACTTAAGTATAATAATTTAATAATTAATTAATTTGGTAGAATTTGCATGTTAAATTATGAATCAATAATGTATACCTATTTTAATGTAAAATTTGCACACCAGAAATGGTAGCATACGGTAGATCAATATTTCTGCTTAACAACTGTACACAACCTGTATGACGCAAATAAATGATTTGATTTGGTTATATTACACAAGAAAAAATGTATCAAAATACAATACAATTTATTTTTCTCAAATACACAGTATCAAAATAAAGTAAAATTTATTTTTCTTTATGGCGCTGGCTTTCTGTGTGTCGCTGGCGAGTTGCAACATCGATTCAGGGCCCATAGATAAATTCCGTTTAACGAATAAATAACAACTAAACTTTTCAAAAGCATAAACAAATCACATAATGCGAAATAATGTATTTTCGTGTACTTTATTGTTCTCATAAAGTATAGAGTACAATTACCTGAAATAACGTACAATACTTTTTTTTTATTTATTTATTTATTTATTTATTTATGGTACAGAAAACAAACAGTATTAAAGATAACTTAAGATTAACACACATATTTAAAACATTCACCAGTAAAGTTTTCAATATTATTTATACAAAGCATCGGTAGCATTATTCCAGATAAGTACTTACATAAAAAAAAGAAATGAAAAGAAATTTGTGTTCTACAATTCAACAAAAAAAATAATTATAAGAAATCAATATTAATATATAAAATTTGTTTATCGAATTACAAATGGTAAAGCAAAATTTAAAAGGAACAAAAAATAAAATCAGAATTCAAACAAATAAAAAATCGTATATGATATTGCACATACCACTCTAATCTGCATCACTGCACAACAATGACTTAAATTTATTGAGACTGTTATGAAAAATATCAATATTTTCAATATTGTTAGATACGTCGTTATAGCACCTGCAAGCTCGTATTATAAATCTATTCTGCCCATGTACTGTCCTAGCAAATGGAACATCTAAAACATTTTTACAGCGCGACGTGGGTCTTCGGCAACGTAGGCCAATATTACTTAAGAGGTAGGGTGAATCAATATCGCCATGAAATATCTTAAATAAAAACTGTCTCTGTAAGTACGTCTCTTCTGTAAAAAGACTAAACTATTAGGACGATAATAAAAGGATGGATTCAAATTTTGTCTGTAAGCTAAATGTTTCATAAATTTATTCTGTATACGCTCAATATTTTTTATACTACTTGGGTGGCAAACAAGCATACGGCCCGCCTGATGTTAAGCAGTTACCGTAGCGTATGGACGCTTGTAATACCAAAAGTATCACTTGCGTGTTGCCAACCCATTTTTTTACACCAAGGCTTTATGGTGG
This sequence comes from Trisateles emortualis, assembly GCA_947095525.1. NCBI lineage: Eukaryota > Metazoa > Arthropoda > Insecta > Lepidoptera > Erebidae > Trisateles > Trisateles emortualis. The sequence continues at coordinate 2,513,546 of OX352756.1, forward strand.
GAGTATCCCTGGGATAGGAATACGTTTCTTTTAAAACGCATCCCTAAATGAGCAGAGGAGACCTGTACTCACACACATGAACACAACTACACCACTGTGTGTAGTTATTTGGCTGTGGTCTTCTGTAAGGTGGAGGTCCTTCCCCAGTCGGGCTTGCTCGCTAGTATGGTGCCCTACCTCTCTTATTATAAAATTATTATAAAGTACGGGTGGCAACCCTAGCCGTAGGTCGTCGTAACTGATCATATACAGTTACGAAAGATTTTTATGTTAATTTTCTTAGTTTGTTATTAATTTAGAATTTAATAATAAATAATTTTAATGCACTTTCATAGCCATCTATTGTACCTAGTTATGAAAATGGAGAAAAAAAATTAACTTTTCATAACTAGTTATTAAAAAATGTTTTTTTTTTTTTTATACCACTTGGGTGGCAAACAAGTATACGGCCTATTGATGATAAGCAGTTACCGTAGCCTATGGACGCTTGCTATACTAGAGGTATCACTTGCGTGTTGACAACCCATTAATTTACACCAGAGTTTTAATAAAGTATCCCTGTGATAGAAAAACGTTTCTTTCAAAACGCATCCCTTAATGAGCGCTGGAGACCTGTATGTACACCGCTGTGTATAGTTATTTGACTGTGGTCTTGTGTAAGGTGAAGGTCCTTCCCCAGTCGGGCTTGCTCGCTAGTAAGGTGCTCTACCTCTCATACCTTTATTTATTGATGGTATTTTTTAAGACTACTCCCGCACAAAGTCTAGTCTCTGCCTACTGTATATAATGTATGTAAACATGTCTTCACTGGAGTACAATAATATATAACATTATCAGATACGACCCACGCTTCGGCGAAGCATTCTGGAACAGCTCCAGATACGGCATGCTGCACTACTTGTTGAACATGATGACCTCGTGGGCCATCGTCTGCGACGTGTGGTACCTGCCGGCCATGACCCGCGCCCAGGACGAGTCCGCCGTGGACTTCGCCAACAGAGTGAAGGCAGTTATAGCTCGCCGAGGGGGACTAGTTGATCTGCAATGGTGAGTTACTTTAATATATATTTTGGGGTAAGTTAGCGTCAGGTTTGGGGTAAGATTTTTGAGTTATACTATCGCCGATTTACGGGTATGTTATGTCGATGATTGTTTGTTGATCTAGAGTTGTGAGTGGTAGAAAGAGAGAAACATTTATTCATCCTCGCACTTAAAAATAAAATATAAACAAAATTAAATCTAAGAAAACAATAATAAACTAAAATTTGATCTAATGATATATATCTTCAGATAATATGATATAATATAATCTATACTTAATATTATAAAGCTAAAGAGTTTGTTTGGTTGAACGCGCTAATCTCAGAAAGTACTGGTTCGAATCGAAAAAATCTTTTTTTGTTGATTAGTGCATTTATCCAGGAAGGCTATAGGCTATATAACATCACGCTATGATCAATAGGAGCGGAGCAGTAGTGAGATATGTTACAAAATCGGGGAAAATATTTTAAATTACCAGGCGGACGAAGTCGCGGGCGATGCCTAGTAATAAATAATGTTGTTATGTTCCAGGGACGGGCAGCTGAAACGAATGAAAGCCAAAAAGGAATGGAGGGAGTTACAACAGGAAGAAATAAGCAAAAGAATTAAAAGTGAATAATAAATCTGTGATTGTGAATGTACTGTTACTAATAACAGTGATTTATACTAGCACCAAGTAACTGTGAAATAATAATAACAGTGACAAATACTAGCTACCAAGGTACTATTTGTATATGGGGGCAAGATGTGATTTGAAGTGCTGTACCGAATTTGAGATTAATTTTAATAGATAGATAGACGTGTATATAGGAACTTTTTGCAATTGTATTTATTTAGTATACTAGTGATATTTAAACCTTATATATCATAGATTTCAATGTATGGTATATATATCTAGAGAACGGCTGCGTCGATTTTGATCAAACTTTGCGCAGATATGTGATACAGATACTATGCTACGTATACAAGAAAAACAATGTTGGGCAAATGCCCAAATTTTAAATAAAAAGAGAGTATCAGAGCAAAAATTATAATGATGGCCACAAGCTGCATCAAAATACAAAATTACTTTCAAATCCAAATATTTCTAGCGAATTACTTCTTTCTTTTTAAAAAAGTCAACTGCCGCACTAGGGAAGCCCTGTGTCGCGGGGGACTTTACAAACATAGAAATAACGGACACAAAGTACACCCAGACTCGGGACAACCATTTATGGATCACACAATTTTTTGTCCTGTGTGGGGATCGAATCCACAACACGCCGCGCAGTAGTAAATGGTAACACTGAAACAACTGTGCAGTCAATATAATACTGTCTCTGCCCACCCCCTCTGGGAGACAAGCGTTAGTCTATTTATGTACAAAAGGATATTTGAAAGTACAAGCTCAACTTTGATGCAGTTTGCGTCCATGGATTGAACTTAGGCGATGAACACACTGCCCTGTGCTACGTAGCGGGGTACGCGGCGACAAACAACGCGTGAATGTGTCGTACTACGCATGTTTTCAATACAAACAGAGATACTTTGAATCAACGTAAGAACACTGACTACCGCGGTACGCATAGCAGTGTGACACACGCCTTAGTCGCGTTATGCCCTGTAAACATTTGAGCTATATTTATTGCCAATGGCATAAAAATAATGGCAGTCGAGTTAACCAATGGTAAGTAAAAAACAAAAAACAACCGTTCTCTGGTGTGTTGAATGTTAGCAGTCGTTATATCACGACAAAGGCCTAAATATGTGCGATCTAAATATCTCCGTCACCAGATTGGCCACTAACCAAACTATAAAAAGTGTTTTCTTTTAACCTCGTCGTAACGCTCAAAAACACCGACGTAATTATTTTCACAGCCTACACCTACGTGGGAATAATAAACCTAAGCCAAATCATACGTTAAAACCACGAAATAGAACAGTCAGCACAGAAAACCAAAGCAAAATTGTGCAAAATAATACGTTAAAACAGCACAATACTGTCCAATATAATAACATGCGAAATTCTTTTAAACTCTCACGATTTGTACATACATATATTATTACTATAATAGACAACGGCCGGCTAATTCTCTAAGAAACAGCGATGGCAAACTGACAGTTGTGATCGCAAAACTGACAGTTGTGATTGCTCGGTGACGGCACAATCTATTGACTAAACGTCAAAAAGGGCTCTTACGGAATACCGATTTTCAATCTGACAGATAGATTTTGCTCGGTTTTTGCGGTGGCTCGGTTTTTGCTCTTACGGAATATCCCTGCGGGTCTAAATCTGATATTTTGAAGGCTTTCCTACCCTTTTGTTACCTGAAGTGTCGGTCGAATTGCACCGACCGTGGTCACGGGTCGACTGGTGCGGGTGAAAGGTGCCGTCAACTTAGTTTGAAAGCAAGGGGTTGGTAACTACCCTTGGTCGTAGTTTTTATTTTAAAAGAAAATATCAAAATGTAACGCTATTTAAGACCCATTGTCTACTATAGTAATAATACGTGGGAGTAATGTAAAAAGCGAACCACTTGATCAGATCTTTGTCAGGTGGTACGGGTGAACTCTGCTCCGGAGTGGTATAGATAGAGATAGAAAGGTGGCGATGCCACAAGGTCCTCGGAATAATCCTAGAACCATGTTTTATGTCTTAGGAGAACGGAATTATCTGGAAATGTGTGCGGCTAAAGAGGGTGAGGAGTGGAATCAGGGTAGTAAGTTATATAAAAGTGTTGTAGCCGGCCTGATGTAGAATGCGGGGGTAGGTCTTGAGACATTAGGCATCTTTTCTTTGTCTCAGCAGAGCTGCATAGAAGAGAATTAACCTTTGAACACCAGTCGGTTATAGCCGACAAACAGAATGTGATGTTCACGGCGATGCGTCTCCATTCTGGCGCTTAATAGGATACATAGGCTTCATTAAGTCATACTTATCAGTGCGAAAAAGTGTAAGTAAAAAAATATATATTGAGAAGAGCGGTAGGAGCAGTTTGCCCTGAGTAATTATTACTTTTAATAACTCTATATTGTCGGGTGACACCACCTATAGCAACCCTAGTAGAATTCATTTGATAACTAAAAAGTGTGATGTAATCGTACTGGACTTTTTAGGGTGACACCCTTCGATCAAATATACATAGAAAAACTGCATCAACTGAACTGGGCTATAATCAAAAAAGTTCACAGTTTTGTTCTCAGTCGCTTCGCAGCGCGTTAGCAGTATGACGTTTGACGGTGCCTAAGTGTGCTGTTAATGCAAAAACTGTACTCTAAAAGCACAAACCTCATAAATAAAATTCATTGTTTTAAAATGTTAGCAGTTTCATTTATGATGATGTACATCCGTTGGCAAGGATCTCTGATCTCTCTCCAGTTGTGTTAAGATTGTCCCATCGGACTATGAGAGTGAAGGAACAAAGAGTGCACCTACACAGACGGTAGCAACGTCGTTTACAGGGCGTAATGTTTAACGTCGTCAAACAAATGACCGCTGTTGCAGCGGATCAACGGAGTGATATCAAATTCGGTATAATTTTATATAAACTATGGACTTGAATGAATGAAAGCAATATATTTTTCGATTGCTCAATCTGAATGTTAATGTACGAAATAAATGTTGTAATATTCTTTTAATGTTTTTAATTATTTTTTATTTGGTTACCTTTTTTTTCCTTTTTAAAAAGACAACTGCAATAGCGAACAAGACCTGTGGCGTTTGTGGACTTACAAACATAATTAACGGACACAAATAACAACCAGACTCGGAACAAACATTATGAATCACAGTTTTGTCCCGTGTCAGTCACGATCACTAACCACTACCACGTACAGACCAGTTAAAAATACCTCATTGGGTCGCCGGCGCGAAGCACCTTGCTATCACATTTTTTTAACCGACAACCCTTGTCGTGTATAGCCGACACATTTTGGTAGCCCCCGTAGACTGTTGAGCATATATATGTCGGCTATACCCGACTGGTGTTTATAAGGTTGATATTCAACCCTTTAAATGACAGTACTTTATTTACAACTAGCTGTTGCCCGCGGCTCCGCCCGCGTGGATGTCTGTTAGCCTATGTGTTATTCCAGACCATAATCTATCTCTGTGCCAAATTTCATCCAGATCCGTTCAGTAGTTTTTACGTTTTACGACAAACATCCATCCATCCATTTTTTCTCACAAACTTACACATTTAATTTTATAATATTAGTACCTAGGGATATTGTACAAAGATGGACTTAATGCTAAAGAAATTCTCTATTAGGTCGACCCTTGAGTGAGTTACTATTATAGTATAAGTATATATTATAAGTAGATCCTTACCAATATTATAAATGTGAACGTGAATATGGATGGATGTATGGATGTTTGTTACTCTTCCACGCAAAAATACTGAACGGTTTTGGATGAAATTTGGCACAGAGATAGATTACAGTCTGGAATAGCATATAGGCATTTTTATCGCGATAATCGACATCTACGCGGGCGGAGCCGCGGGCAACAACTAGTAAGGAATATAATATGAAGGCAGCCCTATGTAATGATCTTAAAATAATACCAAATTATAACAGAATATCACATATTTATTATTAATAACAATATATATATATATTACGTATATAACAAAATTGTGGCTCAGAAGTCATCATTTTCAAAAGGATGAAACTTGTGTCCGAACGAGCTGAAAAATAAAAAGATTTTTCTCTTAAGTATGTTTTAAAATCAAATCAAATATCTTATATATAAAATTCTCGTGTCACAATGTTCGTTCCCGTACTCCTCCGAAACGGCTCAACCAATTCTCATGAAATTTTGTGAGCATATTGAGTAGGTCTGAGAATCGGCCAACATCTATTTTTCATCCCCCTAAATGTGGGTCCACCCCTAATGTTTTTATTTAATTTTTTAGACCAAATGTTTCGTTTTTATTTTTTTGTGATTCAGCATTTTAAAATACATACAACCCTTAATTTTCACCCCTCTACGATCAACCCCTATTTTTTAATAGCGATATTACTATTTTAGTAGCAAAACAACGTTTGCTGGGTCAGCTAGTTAAAATAATATATTTCTACTAAATGCATATGGATGTATGAAAACTGGAATTATGTGGTGGATATTCTTTTTATACTAGTTAGGAGGCAAACAAGCATACGGCCCGCCTGATGTTAAGTAGTTACCGTAGCCTATGGACGATTGCAATACCAAAGGTATCACTTGCGTGTTGCCGACCCACAAATCAATACCAGGGTTTTATAATGGAATTACACCATGATAGGAAAAACGCATCCCTAAATGAGCGCTGGAGACGTGTACTCACACACAGGAACACAACTACACCACTGTGTGTCTTGTGGTCCTCTGGAGGTCCTTCCCCAGTCGGGTTTGCTCACTAGTATGGTGCCCTACCTCTTTTAAAATCTCGGCAATCTTAGCGGGAGGTTATGTCCAGCAGTGGACATATTTGGGCTGATGATAACGATGATACTTACGCAGTCATGGGCACCAATCTCCCGTTACAATCGAAGCTATCGATCAGCGACATGTCCTCGTGGGACAGCTTGAAGTCGAGCACATCGAAGTTGTCCGCGATGCGAGACTTGGTCACCGACTTCGGGATCACAATGTTCCCGCGGTCGATCTGGTACCTGGATATATTACACAATTATGATAAAAAAAAGGTATTTTTAGGAGAATTTTACCAATTTTTGTGTCAATTTTACAAATTCTAGGACAAATTTGCTCAATGTGAGGGAAGTTTGCTAATTTTGGGAGAAATTTGCTTATTTTTGGGAAATTTGCACATTTAAAAGGAAAATTTACCATTTTTACAGGAGTTTGATCAATTTTGGGGAAATTTGCAAATATTTTTAGGGAATTTCACCATTTTTGAAAACTTACCTGTTTTTAGTGTAACATTACCCCTAAATGTTTATTAAAAGTATTTGAGGGACTCAGAATGAAATGTCTTAACACAGGCTATAGTAAGTAGTTACCGCATTTATACGCTTGCAATAAGCGCATCACTCCACCTCTCACTACGTTTTATAGACCCTGATTTTGTGTCACATTTTTGTTTTTCGGTTCATGGTGCGGATATTACGTACGGTATCCTTCCGTTTGGCAAAATATTTTTCGTCAAATTTTACTTGCCAAAAAACTTATCGCACATAGTTTAATTTCCCAAAAGAATCTTTAGCAAATTTATATTTCGCATTTTAATCACTTGGTCAAATATTAATTTGGCAACTTTTTACTTGCTAAAGTTTTATTAAGTCAAATATGCATTAAGCAAATGCTTTATTTTGTAAAAAAAATATATTCCAAATAAAAAGTGGGTTAGGTTAGAACTGTGACCCCAACAGAGAGTGTGAGAGCCGGAATTGATTTGTATAATGCAGTGAATTTAGACTCTTAAATAAATAAAGAGCATGTTATGCCAAAACATATTTGACTACATCATACTTGGTAAAATTTAAACATTGCCATGTAATCGTTCTGACTGCCTCGGTGGTCCAGTGGTCGCAGTATGCGCCTGCTGTGCACGAGTGTTCGATTCCCACACAGGGACAAAACTTTGTGTGACCCATAAAGAATTGTTCTGAGTCTGGATGTAACTTGTGTCCGTTAATTGTATGTTTGTAAAGTCCCCCGCGACACAGAGCTTGTTATCTAGTGCGGGAGTTGTCTTTTTGAATTAAAAAGAAATTGTTAAACAATAAATTGCCGAAAATAGTATTGCTTACTGAAAAATTGTTTAGCCAAATAAAAATTTGGGAAACATACATTTGGCGTGTGATACTTTAGGAAACGTTTTTTGCCCAAACAATAGTAATCCGGATATTACGAATGTTTGATATTTAAAAAAAAAACAACTACAAGTCAGATCAAAGTCGGTATTACTAGAAACTCTAGTGCTAGAAATGATAAGGACTTTCGATAACGGGAATAAAAACACGATGATACAAGATCAGGGTTTTTAAAATACGTTTTTAAGATACGTCTCTAAATCTCACCTAATAAGCACTTGCGCTACAGTTTTGCCGATTCTATCCGCAATAGCCCTGAGCTTGGAGTCCTCCATCAACTGAGGGTCATCAGGTTTAGCCCAGGGTCTGTCAGGGGAGCCCAGAGGCGAATAAGCCGTGATCTTGATGCCGCGGGTCTCGCAGAACTCTTTAAGACGACGCTGATTCAAATATGGATGACATTCCACCTAGAATTATTAATTGTATTGTTTGGCGTGTTGGTCTAGTGGTTAGTGACTAACAGCTAAGTAATGAAATTAAATGAAAAAGTATTTATTTGAACACAAACGGAGACAACACATATATATAATAATAATAATAATAATAATAATATTTTCGGGACAACTCACACATCGCTATCTGATCCCAAACTAGGCAGAGCCTGTACTATGGTAACCAGACAACTGATAAACATACTTATATATTTCTAAATACATACATATTATAGATAAATTACACCCAGACACAGAACAAATATATAAACTATATTAACTGAAATATAACAATTAAAAAGAAGAAACAAAATAAAAATAGACATAAAATTGGACAAGTTTAATAAATGCTGTGTATGCCTCAGAGCTGTGCCAAATAGGTCCAGTTCAGCATAGGTCTAAACATCTAAGTTGATGTTCGACGCTGATTTTCAACTGAACCTAAACATAAACCTAAACATAAACATCACGGATGCAAAAACAAGTTTGTTATATATATTGTATATTGGGCTACATACGAGTAGATAAAATGGCAATAATTATGTATAGTGTGTATATCTATAATACTTATAAAAATGAATCGCTATATGTGTTGCTAAGCGCAAAACTCGAGAATAGCTGAATCTATTTCGCTACATGTTATTTTAATTAATAAATAATATTTATTAAATTTAATCTTATTTTATTTTTTTATTTTTTTTATTTTATTTATTTTTACCACATACAACTATTATCACAGGGTAACCTAATACAATAGTGTAGTTACAAACTATATACATATAAACTTAACATTAATTAAACCTAACTAACATTATTTATTCCTAACTATAAGATATTATATAATAAGTAGTCTTTGTGAACTCATTCAGCGTACAGTTAAACAAATCTATATGTTGCGACACCATGTTTAGGGCACGCAGGGTGCGCGTGAGGGGCGCTAGTTGCAGCAGGTTGGTGCGCGCGCGCGGCACCGACAGCAACGGCGGCATCAGCCGTCGTCCTACGTACTCATAAAGTAGTGTAGTAAGTCTATCGCATTACATATTTTACATACGCATACTTACATTATCTACTATTATATATATACGTATATGTTTATATTTATATTTATTTAAGGGTCTAGCTGAAAACCAGCGCTAGATATTGTCTAGCATATGCTGAGCTAGATCCTATTTTGGCACTGTGAGACACATACTATGTATTCTCTTTTTTTCTGTTTCTTTGATTTTTCTTTCAATTTTTATTTTCTAACGTGTCTTTATTGTGCCAAATAAAAATTCTTTCTTTCTTTCTAATTCTTTTTTGTTGTGTTATTTATTGTCAGGAGAAGGTTCTTACGTAAGAAAGTTGCGCTGAAAATAGTTTATCCCGGACGAAGTATTTCAATAAAAAATAATAATAATAGGTCGTAGGTTCGATTCATAAATGCTTACTAGTCTGGGTGTAATTTGTGTCTGTAAATTGTATGTTTGTTAAGTATCCGATACAAGGCTTATTCTTTAGTGGGTGAGTTGTATATTAAAAATGATTGATTTTTTGTGGCAAACAAGTATACAGCCCGCCTGGTGTTAAGCAGTTACCGTAGCCTATGGACGCTTGCAATACCAGAGGTATGACTTACGTGTTGCCGACACACAATTTGGACACCAGGGCTTTAAGATAGAGTAACCCTGTGATAGAAAAACGTTTCTTTCACAGGTCACAGAAACACAACTACACCGCTGTGTGTAGTTATTTGGCTGTGGTCTTTTGTAAGACAGGGTCCTTCCTTCCAGGGTTTACTGACCTGGTTAGTAACTGGTACGATTTTGGCGCTCTCGAGAAGGCGAGTAATCTGCTTAGAGTTGAAATTCGATACACCAATACTGGAAAATATAGAAAAAATACATTTTTTTAATTCAACAGATTTATTAAATAACTAGGGGTCGCCCGCGACTTTGTCCGCGTGGTAATTTGGCATATTTTCCCCAATTTTGCAACATATCTCACTACTGCTCCGCTCCTATTGATCATAGCGTGATGTTATATAGCCTTCCTGGATAAATGCACTATTCAACAAAAAAAAAAATTCTAATCGAACCAGTACTTTCTGAGATTAGCGCGTTCAACCAAACAAACAAACTCTTCAGCTTTATAATATTAGTATAGATTTAAAACAATCTCGGAAATGTCGAGCCCGGAGCAGGATTCGAACCTGCGCCTGTCATGTGCCGGCCCAGCGCACTACCAGTACCATCTGAGCTCCTACTCTTGAGTTCGATTTTTTCCGTCGTTTGTACTTCTTAAAGTGACGTCAGCTTTAAATATCTATACTAATATTATAAAGCTGAAGAGTTTGTTTGTTTGAACGCGCTAATCTCAGAAAGTACTGGATCGATTAGAAAAAATATTTTTTTGTTGAATAGTAGTATCCAGGAAGGCGTAACATTACGCTATGATCAATAGAAGCGGAGCAGTAGTGAGATATGTTGCAAATCGGGGCAAATATTCCAAATTACCACGCGGACGAAGTCGCGGGCGACCCCTAGTTGTAATATATTTGAGAGAAAAATACTAAAAATATTTAATGGGTTTATTAAAAAACAAATACACCCGAATTGATAACCTCCTCTTGTTTAAGTCAATTAAAAAACACAAGCTAATCGGCCATTTTTTTGCCACAGACAATAAATAAATCAAAATTGCTCAAGTGTTTAAAAGGCACTAAGTTTTTATAAATTAAATCACTATAAAGTTACTGGGTGGGATTCCCCATCTAGATTTGGAGCAGCTCCATTAAGGATCCCACCCTACATAAAGTACCCTTAGTTCAATTATTTTATAAAAAAAAATACATTTTTTTTACTCATGAGATATAGAAAGAAGAAAGAAAGAAAATCGTTTATTCGAACATACACAGGACATTATGGAGGGAAAAAAAATAGGTACAAAATAGGTATTAAATAAAAACATAAATAATTACAACATTATATCTAATTTTGTTATCTTGTGCGATGGCAGAATAGGTCCCAATCTCAGCTTTGGGCTGCGGCATTTGCATGCTGCAGCGCTGATTTTCAGATTGGGCCTAAAAGTGAGGCCACGATAGATATCTACTTACCTCTTGACCAGACCTTCAGGCACGAGAGGCTCCATGGCCTCCCATGTGTCTATATAGTCCACTTCAGAGAACTGAATCTTACCAGCTTCATCGGCTGGGAAGAGAGATCCACCCTCCTAAACAATACACACAGATTTAACTCTTGATACCCATGCCCAGCAGTGGGACATAATGCGTTGCTATTATTGTTTCCTGGGCCTTTGGAAGGCTAACTGATACCACACTTTTAAAAGAGAGAAAGAAAGAAAGAAAGAAAAATCATTTATTTCGAACGAATTTCAATAACACAATAATATTTTTAGGGACAATAATTAAACAATTAAAAATTAGGAATAAAAAAGATAACTAACAATTAAATACTAACTTAGTGCAATGTGTGTCATCGAATTCGTCAAAAAAAGATGTCGCTCAGCCTTAAAGCTACATCGTACCAATATTATAAACGCGAAAGTTTATAAGAATGTATGGATGTATGTTTAGTCGCGAAAACTACTGAACGAATCTGGATGAAATTTGGCACACAAAGATAGATTATAGTCTGGAATAGCACATAGGCTACTTTTTATCGCGATAACCGACATCAACGCGGGCGGAACCGCGGACAACAACAAGTACAAAATAATGATAATAGCAGTATTTTTTTTTATACTACTTAGGTGGCAAACTAGCATACGGCCCGCCTGATGTTAAGCAGTTACCGTACCCTATGGACGCTTGCAATACCAAAAGTATCACTTGCGTGTTGCTTTTTTACTCCAGGGCCGTATTTTTTTTGTTTTTTTTTTTTTTTTAGACAACTCCCGCACTAGAGAACAAGCTCTGTGTCGCGGGGGACTTTACAAACATACAATTAACGGACACAAATTATACCCAGACTTAGAACAACTCTATATGGGTCACACAAAGTTTTGTTCTGTGTGGGAATCGAACCCTCAACCTCGTGCACAGCAGGTGCATATTGCGGCCACTGGACCACCAAGGCAGTCAAATGTATGAATGATAGGACTCCGCATCCCTAAATGAGCGCTGGAGACCTAGAACCGTAAGTTTCTATAATCTGTAGTATTTACCTTATAGGCCTGGGGCCAGTGTATCAGATACAGGTCCAAATAGTTCAGGTTTAAATTGTCCAGGGTCTCCATAAGAGCGCCACGGACCAGGTCTGGACGGTGGAAGGTGTTCCAGAGCTTCGATGTAATGAACAAATCCTCCCTAGACAATATTAATTTATTTAGTCATAGGCCGAAAAATAAATTTAAGTTTCGGCCGAAATTGGAGCCGAAACTTATATTTGTGTATGCAACGGATGAATTACACGTGTATTGATAGACATTACTTTCATAATGTGTCAGATTTGCTATTAGCCGAAGGCCGAATTTTTAAATCATCTTATGAAATTTTAGGCATTAGAAAATGTATCCACAACGAAGTGTTCCTTGGTGGTAAATTGCAATAAAAGTCTCGCATGCGATTCTGGTTTCGGCGGAAACCAAATACCAGGTTTCGGCGATGTAGTGATGCGCCTTTGCAAAAAATATATTACCAGAAATCCTTCTTAGTACCACGACATACCTCTTAATGGTGCCATCATTGATCTTGGCAGTGATGGCAGCTCCAACCTCCTTCTCATTGCCGTAGACGTACGCGCAGTCAATATGGCGGTAGCCGACGTCGATGGCGTCCTTCACAGCTTGGGTCACTTCACCAGGCTTCGACTGTCCACCCAAATATTTATTTATTTAATCTTTATGCACAATATTGTACAAAGGTGGGCTTAATGCCAAAGGTGGGCTTAATGCCAAAGGCATTCTCTACCAGCCGACCTTTGGGTGATGCAGAGATGAATGTAGTAGGTGCAAGATGTGTTAAATTAAATAAGTTGTAAATTATATTTCTAATTAATTTGATAACATAGACTAAATATATACATAGGTTTAATTAAATACATATTAATAAATATATATATGTACATACACGCTCTTACGTTACTGATGTGATGATTTAGCCAGCTTGTCAAAGAGAAGGTCCCTTACTTTCATTTTGAAAGTGTACCGATTAGTGGCCATCCTGACTCCACGAGGGAGCGCATTCCAGACCAGAACAGATTGTACAAAGAAAGAAGAATGCACAAAGTTAGTGGTATGAGAGGGACACGCAAGAAGAAGATTATTAGATGAACGAAAGTTTTCTTTCATGTACTGAGCATAATTAGTGGAAGTAGGAAGTTAAGTAAATATTATATTCATGAACATATTTAAACTACAATAGTTTTATAAGTAGTTATTCGATTGTAACCGTACAATTAATTTGAGTTGCTTGGCAAGTCCGGTAAGTATTTAAAAGATTTCTGCAGGCCAAACAAGCTGTAAATGGTTCTATTTACAATGGACTGTATGTCATCATAATTTCAACCCATAAACGTCAGCGAAAAACTCTTGCAGATTATAGTAACATTTTTGCAAGAGATATTGGCTTAATTTGTTTTGGGAAGGGCTATTATACAATAAATGAAATTTGAACGACAAAAAGTCTTGGAATTAGTTGCATTATAGTTTTTTGTTTAATTTAGAATAAATCAGCTTAGTACATAACTTCTAATTTGTGACGCGAGGCACATTGTGAATTATAGTGATAATTCTGTACTTCCTTTTTCTTTGGTTTATTTATTTAGTAGCAAAACGTTAAATTCTACAATAAAAATTGTCACTATTCACATATTGCCTTATTCTTTAATAACAATATGTAAATTGAAGCAGACTTTAATACCATATTTTTTTTATCTCGCACGACCAGTACTAAGTACGATTATCATATTTTATCGATAAAGTTAGTATCGTGTTTTGACTGCATCAGCTTGCATGCTATCATACTTGTATTTTACAAAAGATTATAACTATCTGGCGATTAAAAAGAGTGGCCTGAGTTTCTTGCTAGTTCCACGTCAGCGAACTAGCCGTAGGATTTTTTTTGCTGACATCATCTTTTGGCTTATTCATAATTTATGACCTTCACAAGATTTACTTTGTAACCTAAATAAATAAATTAAGTTTGAGTTTGTCCAGAATGGGCTATTGTTATTGTAATTTATTTATTTCTATTGTGTAAATTTCGAGGCTAAAAATATTCATTACTACATACGTCACAAAATCGTGCAAGACAATGACGTGTGAACTAAACCTTAGGTTGTATAATGAGCTCCATGCCAAGGTTCTTCCAAGATACTATTAGCATGGGGTTATTTAATAAAGTAGTAACGAGGTTTTTAAAGGGTTAGAAACGCGCGAGTGATACCCCTGGTGTTGCAAGCGTCCATAAGTTATTTTAAAAATATCATGGGTATTAATTAAGAATATTTGATGCATAAAGACTAAAATAAATGATATCCTTACTAATATTATAAATGTGAAAGTTTGTAAGAATGGATGGATGGATGTATGTTTGTTACTCTTTCACGTAAAAACTACTGAACGGATCTGGATGAAATTTGGCCCAGAGATAGATTATGGTCTGGAATAACACAGAGGCTACTTTTTGAAGCGATAACCGACATCCACGCGGGTGGAGCGGCGGGCAACAGCTAGTAAATAAAAAAAAAATATATTTTCTGAATTTGTGATAATAATTATGTAACAATTGAGATAGTTTTTAAACTGTTTAATTTAACTTGACTCCGAACATATGGTTTAAATCTTGGGACAACTTTTTTAACTTCCTTCTTCTAAACCAATTGTTATGAAACTCTGCACACATATTATTGAGACTAGAAGTCGCCCGCGACTTCGTCCGCGTGGTAATTTGGAATATTTTCCCCGATTTTGCAACATATCTTACTACTGCTCCGCTCCTATTGATCATAGCGAGATGTTATATAGCCGACTAGCTGTTTGCCCGCGGCTCCGCCCGCGTGAAAGTCGGTTATCGCTGTAAAAAGTAGCCTATGTGTTATTCCAGACCATATATTATCTGTGCCAAATTTCATCCAGATCCGTTCAATAGTTTTTATGTGAAAGAGTAACAAACATCCCTCCATCCATCCATACTTACAAACTTTCACGTCTATAATATTAGTAGGATAGCCTTCCTGGATAAATGCACTATTCAACAAAAAAAGATTTTTTCTAATCCAACCAGTACTCTCTGAGATGAGCGCGTTCAACCAAACAAACAAACTCTTCAGCTTTATAATATTACTAGCTGTTTGCCCGCGGCTCCGCCCGCGTAAAAGTCGGTTATCGCTGTAAAAAGTAGCCTATGTGTTATTCCAGACCATATATCTGTGCCAAATTTCATCCAGATCCGTTCAGTAGTTTTTACGTGAAAGAGTAACAAACATCCATCCATCCATACTCACAAACTTTCACATTTATAATATTAGTAAGGATTAGTATAGATTAACAGTGGAATAATTTTTATAATCTCAAATTCATTTCACTCAAATCGTTACTTAAAATGTCTTAATAATCATTTCGCAATACCATACCTTACAAAATAGTTACTATAAAAAATTTCCACTGTTTTAAAATAAACGGTTTAACCATCATCCCGTTCTGAACCTTAAAGTTTATCAATATGTTATCTATAACCCATAAACAGGTTATCAAATTCAAGTGTACTTATGACATTAGTTTGCCATAACAAGTGTGTATTTGTCCGCGTTATCTAATCCCAATGAGTACCGCATATATGTGTATTAAATATTATCAACCTATCCTTCCTACTAATATTATAAATGGGAAAGTTTGGAAGAATGTATGCTTGCTTTAACGGAAAAAACTACTGAACGAATCTGAATGATATTTGGTACAGAGTTAGATTATAGTCAGAAATAGGACATAGGTTGCTTTTAATCACAATAACCGACATCCACGCGATGGAGCCACAGGCAACAGCTAGAACACAGTATAAAATAAAGTCATTCCCGCTGTCTGTATGCATAGATCTTATAAACCATGCAACTGACATTGATGCGGTTTTCACAATCATTTTGAGAATTACTTTATAATAATAATAAACATATAATTCAGATTTCATCCATATTTTGTTATTAACAATTTCTTAAAAACCATGTTAGTTTACTTAAATTAATTACAAATTATTATATTTATTTATCTATACTAATATTATAAAGATAAAGAGTTTGTTTGGTTGCACACACTAATCTCAGAAAGTACTGGTTTGATTAGAAAAAATATTTTTTTGTTGAATAGTGCATTTATCCAGGAAGGCTATAGGCTTTATAACATCACGCTATGATCAATAGGAGCAGAGTGGTAGTGAGATATGTTGCAAAATCGGGGAAAATATTCCAAATTACCACGCGGACGAAGTCGCGGGTGACCCTTAGTTAAATCATATAATTATCTTCCTGCCCCACTGACACAACCGCTATGCCTACGGATCCAGAGCCTTTGGGAAGGTTTAAATGTAAATATCTGATCCCAACCCATAAACCTCCTACTGCTGGGCACGGGACTCCTATGTACACTTGGAGGGATATTAGCCTACTATACTAGTTTTGACTATCTTGCAGTGGTTATTGTCTGGCTGACTTACTCCCTTAGTCGACTCTTATGACACCTTCGGGATGGAACGTGGTGGCGACATTTGTATTCTTAATTCATCACCACACAGACAGTAAACATGGGACATATAATTAAGTATTTTTGTCAATTTTGTAGTTTTATGTTTCTAGATTACTGACAATTAAAAAAAATCTTTCCTTCTTTAAATATGCATAGCAAGGCTATGGAGTGCCGCTATTGTTTATCGTAACTGACGCTCAACACACTGGCAAAATTAATATGTAAACCTTGTTAGGAAGCAACATAAAATGGGTTATGGGCATAAGTGGCCCTGTACTTGTCCCAATGATCGCTCAGTTGTTTGTTATCCCTTTTTTTATCTAATTATGTACTCTGTACCTATATGAACTTAAATTTGAGCAGGTACCGTACCGTGCATGAGTGTCCGGCAATGATATTACAGTAAAAAAGACGGTGTCCGATGTTTTATTGCTATTGAAAACTTTTAAATAGTTTACGAATAATAATAACATTTATTACATACCTTCCATGTGCCTATACCCAAGATAGGACACTCGAGATCATTGTTAAACTTAACCATAGGCAGTTTTGAAGCCATTTTAAAACGTAAATCTTACGATTTATAGTGTTTTCTATTTCTTTAATGGAACTTTTTTGTTATTATTACATGTAGGTAAAATGCCTGACATTGACACAAGGAACTTATCCTTGCATTGACATGACACGCCGGCTCAGGCTGTCAGAAATGTCAGAATTAGGAAAATTCTTTTTTTTTTCGGCATACAGATGTAAAAGTTTTTCAAAATAATTATTACCTATAACAAATTTCAATATTCTTTTTCTATATCGTTTGGTTAGTGGCATATGTAGCTGTTCTGGCTGTCGTCATATAACGACTTAACAGTCGGTACCGACTTTTATCGTACGTACCCTCTGAAGCACGGAGACGCTCAGATGAAATACCACACCGGACACTCTGCTTCACCTGCTGTCTGCTGATCTTTATCGAACAGTGACGGTACCTGCCTATGAGAGCCTCATTTGATCTAATAAGTTCCGTAGTTCCATGTCTATTTATATTAAATTTGGAGAAGAATTATGTTTTGACCATCTATGTCATGGTCATATATGTGTTTTGTCATTTACACATACACTTAATTAGCCTAACTTACTGAAACTATGCTGTTGATAATGCTTTTGCACAAACAATTAGATGTTATGGGGGGCCTGGAGTTCTATATTACAGGCCAAGGCTTAGTTTAGACTCCAGATCTCCCACAAATTACAAATTATACTAAGTCTTTATCAACTTTGTAACCAGGAATGTAATTTGTGGAGATAAATAAACGATTTTTATTATCTTAATATATATATTTCTTGTGTGCGTGTGTATGTGACTGAACTCCTCCTAGACGGGTGGACCGATTTTGATGAAATTTTGTGTGTGTGTTCGGGTAGGGCCTTGGATGGTTTAGATTCACAATTGGACCCGGTAGGTGGCGCTGCTGTCGGTATTTCAGCTTTTTCCGGCAGGACGACGTCTGCCAGGTCCACTAGTTATTATTATAATTATGTCATAAGGTTGACATTGATACACAAAAAAAGGTTAAATAGAATTGTCATAATAATAATATTAACAAAAAAAAAAAAACAAAAAAGCGACTTCAAAAAGGTAGGTAGGTATAAATACTAATAAATTGTAGATTTTAAAAATAAATAACCATATTTTGAATCATTGAAACATTCTCAACTATTTTATATTCCCCTTAGACGGATTTTCTTTTATCTGATCATTAATAGCCAGATTGCATCTCATTACGATTCCAATATAATATTATATTTGATTACGTAGTAGATACTAAAACGTAGTCATTAGTTATTCTGTGGTACTTTTCGACTAGCTATATTATCAGATCAGTTCAATGGAACCATTTTTAGGGTTCCGTACCTCAAAAGGAAAAAACGGAACCTTTATAGGATCACTTTGATGTCCATCCGTCCGTTTGTCTCTCTAGACCCCTTTTCTCAGGAACGCAGGGAGGAATCATAGGCGTCGTGATTATCATGAAATTTATATCACATACTCAGGTCTGCTGTCCCTTAAAGCTGTAAAAAAATCAAACTTCTAAGCGATCGCAAACAAAAGATATAGCCGTTTATGCCGCAAATTTACGACACTCGCAAGGGAATCAAAACCTACAGGGTACGTCCCAACGTCTTATAACATAGATAAAGGAAAATTGCGAAAACTGTAAATTTTTAGTTACATCATATAATAAAAATACAAAAATACAGGTTTGTACGGAACCCTCGATGCGCGAGTCCTAGCCATCTCTTACCATTATAGTTTCTGAATGCAAATGGTTGGATACCAAAATAATATAATGATGTATGCCTAATAATAGTAATAATATAATATCCTAGGTATATAGAAAAAACAATAATCAATGTTGTACTGCTTAATTTTTTTCTTTTTTTTTGTACTACCTACTTGGATGGCATACAAGCATACGGCCCGCCTGATCCTAAGCAGTTACCGTAGCCTACGGACGCTTGCAATATCAGAGGTATCACTTGCGTGTTGCCAACCCATTTTTTTAAATACTAGGGCTTTAAGATGGAGTATCCCTGGGATAGGAATACATTTCTTTCAAAACGTATCTCTAAATGAGCGCTGGAGACCTTTACTGACACACAGGAACACAACTACATCGCTGTGTGTAGTTATTATGTCTTCTAATCTGTAAGGTGGAGGTCTTTCCACAGTCGGGCTTGCTCGCTAGTATGGTGCCCTACCTCCGTCACACCATATTATACATTTAAGAACATTGTTTCAATCTGAATAGTTATTTACCGTTATATAACCTTAACATCGTTTAGGATACAGTTAGTACCTAGATATAAATCTAAGATGGATGGAGATCTGAATGGAGTTACTGACGATTTATTATTATTTATTTATACGTTGGTAACAAATACACGAAATAGCAGTTAGTTAAAAAATATTATTAATTCGTACCTTCCATGTCCCGATACCAAGCGCGGGAATAGTGAATCCATTATTTAAAGTGACAGTAGGAACTCGCACCATTTTTAAATTACACGACCGAACGACGAAGCAAAGGCACTGAAAGTGAACAGCCAATGTTATTCTGCCTATCGTAAACGTACGTTTGAGTTCGGTTATCTTATTTTATCAATAGGTACTTGAAAATGTATGTTACGTAATATATTATTTATTTATGGTATTATTTGTATTTTGCCGTGTTTTTATCTGAAAAACTTATCATTTTAGACAGTAATGTCTTTTTATATTTATTTTTATCTCCACATTTTATAAATATGTACAACAAGCTGTTGCCCGCGGCTCCACCCGCGTGGATGTCGGTTATCGCTGTAAAAAGTAGCCTATGTGTTATTTATATATTCCAGACCATAATCTATCTCTGTGCCAAATTTCATCCAGATCCATTCAGTAGTTTTTTCGTGAATGAGTAACATCCATCCATCCATACTCACAAACTTGTACATTTATAATATTAGTAAGGATAACCCGTTTTTGTATCTTTTCAAGGTTAAACTAATGGAAAGATTTGATGAATGGATATAACACAGATTGTTTGGCAAGCAAGGCTCATTTTAAATCCTTATAATAATGTTGAGTTCTCTAATAATAATAGTCCTGTTAGGGACACAAGTGTGTGTGCACTCTTTATTCCTTCACTCTTATAGAATAGCTAGCTAGTTAGCAAGATCAGCCCCTCAAGACAAGTGGCATAAGCGATAGTCGAATCGAAAAGTCAAAAAAGAAAAATATAGGATTTGACGTAAGTCTACGATTTAATGTCGTAAACTTACGTCAAATCCCATATTTTTCTTTTTTGACTTTTCGATTCGACTATCGCTTATGCCACTTGTCTAGAGGCTCAGGCGTAGGACCAACGGCTGGCGCACGGTGTGGCATTTTACGATAAAGACGAAAGAAAATGATTGAATCAATCACTAACCAATGGGCTCCATCGATCAAGAGCCTAGAGTATTCAATCAATACGTTTTAATTAAATCGTCTTTCATTTTCATTGATATCTATCTAATACCTTTAAAGAGCAAATCTTGTATAAAATAATATAAATATCTATATGTATATAATGTATATTAATATATCTACCTATATATAATTATAACCTAAATCTCGGAAGCGGCTCCGACGATTTTTATGAAATTTAGTATGTAGGGTGTATCTGGGGCGAATAATCAATCTAGCTAGGTTTCATTTTTAGAAAACGTTAATTAAAAAAAAAAAAAACCGGTCATCCAGGTACTTTATCTTTAAATGTCAAACGTACATACCCATGCTATGTGAAATAGACTATATTGTGATTTTTTTTAAACAAATTAAAAACAATATTGAATTTGTGGCTCGACCCTGCAGTTGCACTTAGCGACCATTAGTCTTACGAGACAGTCAATATTAATTATTATTTTAGGTATATTGAAACAATTTCACGCTTGATATATGAAGTTATCAATTTATTTATAAAATAAGTTCCTATTTATATGACCTGAAATAATTGTATACTTGTAAGTTCAAGATAACAAATAGATAACTAAAATATTAATAATAATGATCTCGTTACTATTGTATGCTAGCGACATCTATCCGTTTTTATACACATTACAAACCTTGTTCCAATATATATATACGCCACCTAGCGTGATTAAAGTACCTAATTGTATGCTTACATTGTTAGATGGCGCTGTTTCATACCCGCGCGCGTATTCCGTGCCTACGTGACCAACATAACAATATTGTTATCATACAAAAATAGTCTACAGCTCTACAGCGTTCGGTGAATCAATAAAAATAAAGTATTTGTTTTAAATAGTGCAATGTGACACCAATCTTATTTTACATTAAAACTTTATAATTAATTCGTATGTTGTAAATGTGAATGGATAAGTGACAAAGGAGATCCTATCTATTTATAATACGTAGGTAAGTTTTGTTTACTTACTAAATAGGTACAATTTTATGCTATTTTGTTGTTTTTATATATTAATGTTATTTTATCTTAATATAATGTATGATGTATTAATTATTTATGGTGCCTAATATGATATTTACATGAAGTAATTTAAAAATAAAAGTAACAGTAGGTAGTGCCTAAAATTAAACATATTATAAACAACGCCGACCTTGTGAATTCACTCTAAGGACAATATCAAGCAAAAGAATGTCCATTTTTCTCGGCATAAGGTTGATAATGCGGATATTGCGAACTTCGCGCGTCAGATTAATTCGACTAAAGATTAGTTCGACCTTTATTATCTCGGATCTTTAGCTACATTGATGCAGTAATGTTTCACTAGATAAGCAATAACCTCGAAAACACGCTACCACCTCACACATGCATGACCCAGGTCATATGTCCGGGTGTCTTTTGTTTTGTCATGAGCAGGGCGTTCGAATGGCGCGAAACAAGAAAATGAGTAGGTAAATGTATGGTGAAATTTTGCGATTTCGAAAGGCACGTTTCGCAAAAGTGTAACAAGGTAAACGAAATTACTTTTCACATGTAAGATAATTGTGTTTTCAATTAATTATTGTTGTAAATAAAAAAAAAACTAATTAAAAATATTGGCGGCTAACACATAGTTCAGGTTTGTCAGCATAGAAATAGATCAGGATCTCGATCTATTTCGGTGGGGTCTACTAAGAGTGATATGTAAATACCTAATGATGTTAGAAGCATCGATGGTGGTTGTAATGCTGCATAATTTAGATAAAAAATTAACATTGTAACTTTGTTAGATATATGAGTTTTATGATTTTAAGTTTCTTTGTTTTTTTCGTAAATTCGTCTGTATAAAAATGCTAAAAATATTTAATATTATATGATGCCCACGGCCTCATTTTATCAACGCACCTCTCACCACCGACAGGGAGTTCATCCTCACATCCTGCCACCTCAAACGTGCCGTACCGTACGGTTTTAATGGAATTTCCCTCCACGTTCGATTAAGCTGTGGTATGAGCTCCCTGCCGAGGTTTTCTCGAGAGACTATAGCATGGGGTTCTTCAAAAAAGGAGTTATAAGGTTTTTACAGGATCGGCGGCGTGCGAGTATAGGCTACAGTAACTGCTTAATATCAGGAGCGTCGTATGCTTGTTTACCTCTTTGGTAGTATGAAAAAATAACATGTTTGCCACTGTACCTACTACATAAACATTGGTATTAAGACTATTTCTAAAAACATGTTTCTTTGCAGATCAGCCGTCCTATGTAAGTAGAGAAGTCTTGTACCTCCCAAGTTCTGTACAATGGCAGTGAAGCTAACTGCACTAGACGTAAGCACGTCGAGTGGAGACGTACAAACAATTGATCCGGAGTACGACAAACGTGAAGGTACTTCGGGTATGAGCGGACAACTGTACGAAACCAATCTTGCTGGCTTAGTTCTATTCAGGCTGCAGCACGACGAAAGCGTTGAACAATTATTTTTGGCGTCCAACATGGACAAGATAGGTTCATTCGATGATATTTGCTTCAGGGTCGAAGTAAAAGGGCGCGAGCACCCGGTACTGGTGTTTATTCAAGCTAAGCACAAGGATAACAAAGATACATTTCTTAATTACGATTTATTTAAACACTTTTATTCTAGTTACGTCAAAGTTAGACAGAAGTTTTGTACAAACGAAGGCGTTATATTTAAAGGAAAATTTGAAGATATTGAATGCGTTTTTATTTTGTACACGAATGCTAAATACTGTAATGACGCAAAAAATGTCCGATTAGACGGAGTAAATGAAAAACCTGTATTGAAACAAGAAAGTGTTGCTAGTAAACTGAATGAATGGATAGCTACCGGTGATGGTGATATGCAAGGCTCTTACACAGATTTAACTGACAAAGATTTAGAGTACGCGAACGAGAAAATTTTAAAAGAAGAAATCAATACGCTGGCTGAACACTTCACCAAGTTCCTTAATGACAGATCATCTATGAAAATGATGCTTGATGACTACATATTAAAGTATCATGTCATATTGGCGGTGAGTGTAGTCGATATTTCTGAGATTAGAACAGATGAAAAGAAATGTAACAAGTGGCGGGATATGACATTTAGAAGAAATTTCTTTGATACGGACGACAGCATTCTCAAAATGCTAAGAAAAGAGTTATACAATCAAATATTGAAAACTCAAGTAAACAATAACAATTATAGCCACGTTAAACAAGCTGCATCCAAAGACGACACTGCTCAATCTTCTGTTCCTGATGAGTCGACTGTAGACAAACTAATATCATTGTTCCTATCTGAACCATCTGCACTCACATTAAGTACTCTTATAGGAACTAGTGTTGTTTATAAAAAGGGCAATTTACATTTTACTGTCGAAAGGCCAAATAGTGACGTTCAGAAATTAGAACAAATCAATATTTCACAATCCATAGTAGACGAAGCAGAAGAGATAGCTGCAAGAAATATATTGTTGTCTATTAAAATAAAAGTACCAATTACATTTGGTAATCACGATCTTGCAATAGGAGGTAGTTTAGAAAAAGTTAAGAAGAGATTGGACATTTTAACAGACATTCTTACAAATCTGTGCAAAAAAACTGAAACTGTAGTCATAGACGCTGAAACAGCTGAAACTATAGGAGATAGATTCTTAAAGCTTAACAATGGCATTGGTAGTGCTGTCGGTAATTTATTCGTTTACGATAATGTCAATAAATTACTTAAATTTACTAATAATCCTACATCACTTCTAAGTAATGCTAGAGCTCTGTTTGATAATTTGCAAAATAAACTCGACAATTTAGATTCGTATAGATTTGACATGCGGTCTTTATTGACGTTCCCAAAACTTGCTTTCGATTACACGTATGAAGCAAAACTTATTCTAAACAAAATTATAATTTATGAGAAACAAAACAATCAGAATGAGATAGAGGAAACATTAAAGAAAGAGATAGAAAAACATCAGAAAACTCACGGACCTCACAATTTACCATTTAAGTCTGACACCGTACTTCTACATTATAATAATATGATACAAAAATGGTGGATGACACCTAGACCAGGGATCTATTTTACAAAACATAAAAATATCTACCAAGAGGTTATGAATACTATAATAAGAGAACCACAAATAACTGCCTTGCAAACAACGTTTTGTATGAACAACTTAAATTATTTAGCATATAACTTTAGTAAGACTGCTACAGAGTCTTATGCATTGTTGGAAGTCAATTCAAAAGCAGTTATAATTACCGATATATCTAAACTGACTACTATTAAAGTAATCAAATGCTGTAGATATAATAGTCACGTAGTGTTAGATTTACAAAGTGTGTTAAATTTACCACTAAAGGAATTTTCTGAATTGATTAAGGAATTGAAAAATACCAAAAACTTCATCGTTTTTGTATGTGAAAACACTAAAAGTAGTCGAATTTTACATAATAGATTAGACGATTTTGCACAAGCAATGGCAGATAAAGAAATAGTTGTTATTACAAATGGTAACTTTTTAGAAACTATACAGGAATATTTTTCATGTTCACAAGTACTTTATGATCAAAACCATAGCATCACTGATTTTAGCATAGAAACACAAAGAGACATTATAAAAAACACTCAAGTAATGTTTCAAGGGGAAGAAGTCAGTTTGAATTCGCTTGTGGATCGAACGTTTATAGATACTATAAAAGGAACTGTGTTGAATACAATATTTCGTAATGAAACTATCTCGATAGGCAAATCACTTAGTAACATAAATTATGAAAGAATAAAACATTTATACGTCGATAGATACATTTGTCAGGTTTCAAACATGCCAGGAGATAATCACTGTTATAATGATGTCAAAACTTTTGACGATATCACAGATAATAATGTTATAATAGTAGCTGACGCAGGAATGGGCAAGTCGACCCTATTAACTCATCTATCACTTAAAACTAAGGAAATCGATAAAGATGTTTGGATAGTAAGAATAAACTTATTAGATCATACTAAAGAGTTTAAAAAATGGCAGGATGATAAAACAGTTATTAATACTTTGGAAGCGGTGAAGTTTATGTGTCAAGTTGTATTAAACAATAATGAAGTTACAATATGTTTAAAGGAAGTTAACAGTAAAGTATATTTAGAAGCTTGTACAGGCGATAAAGTTAATAATAACGATGAGTGGGATGCGTTTGTATTAAATATATTCTTGTATTGTTATAATGAAAAAAAGATTATATTTTTATTTGATGGATACGACGAAATATGCCCACATTACATAAATATCGTCATTGACTTTATTGCTAGCGTCAAAAACTTCCCACAAGAACATAAAATGTGGGTAACCAGTAGACCTTACAGCGAAATTCTACCAGATTTACAAGCAGTTTACGGTAACACATATAAACTAGTTCATTTCGACTTAGTAGAGCAAGGAATATACTTGGAGAATATTTGGAAAGACAAGCTATCACCAGAAAAAATCAGTACCGAACGGCTAGAGGTTATAAAAGCGCTTACAAATGCTGATTCGGTTACGGATTATGTGGATACAGATTTCTACGAAGAATTCAAAACTTTATTTAAGCACTTAAACAATTATGTACTTTCATATATTCCAAATATATTCGATTCAGACGCTATTGGTAAAGACAAATTAATAACTGACACATTTCCATCAAACACAGAAGCAGCAGAACGTATAATTATGGGCACTCCGTTACTGTTGTATTTATTAGGTAATCATATTGTTAATGTTATATACAATTATAATAAAAATAGTAATAAATGTATACGAAAAACCAACTTACTTACTATTTATCAAGTGTTTGTAGAAACTCAAATAGATGAAATACGGTTTCAAGTTAAAAACAACATGGATACCAGCAGACCTGATTTAGACAGGATCTTTCATAAAGAACGTTTAGATTGTATTAATTTGCATAAAAAACTCGCAGCTCATGCGGTTCTAGATACAGTACTCTATTATTTTTATGAGTTCAAAAATATGAAACCATTTAGTGAAAGAAAGTGCCCTGAATTGGATGCAATGTTGGATTTAATCAAAAGTGGTAGAGAGAAGACCGGTCTTATATCACACGTAACAGCAGACAATATGCCCGTGTTCGTACACAAAACATTTGCTGAATATTTCGGTTCAGAGTACCTTTGTGATATTTTCAAAAGTGATAAATATGAATCGTGTAATAAGAGACTATTGTATGGCGTTCTAACAAACAAAGCTAAAGTTATTTTCCATTGGATAGAGAAAAAAATGGAAATAGATGCAGATCTAAATCGTATTATACAAGATATAAAATTAAATATACTTGGTTCAAGTATTAGCAAAGAAATATGGGATTTAATAGATAGGCTTCCCTATTTTTTTGACGATACTATAATTAATGTTCATCTTAACGAAAAAGATGTTATAAGAGTCTACAGTTCATGTGTAGACGATTATACCGATGATAATGTTGTAGTGTATTTTAATGAGAAATCAAGAGAGCTTATAGAGGAAATACGGCCTCAACTTGGAGGTGATTTAAAAGAACTAACCCACGTGCGGTTAGCTTTCTACGACCTCTTTCTTAGTAAAATGAAACGTCCCTTATTATTGCATTTAATGCCGTGGTTAAAGCACTAACTATTTAACTTTTGCGTTGTATGATCCTTACTAATATTATAAATGTGAAAGTTTGTAAGAATGGATGGATGGATGTTTGATACTCTTTCACGTAAAAACTACTAAACGGATCTGGATGAAATTTGGCACACAGATAGATTATGGTCTGGAATAACACATAGGCTACTTTTTGCAGCGATAACCGACATCCACGCAGGCGGAGCCGCGAGCCACAGCTAGTATGCAATAAGTACTTTTAAATACATTTAGATAACTTGGCATTTCGACCAGAGGTAGTGGTCATACGCTGACTGATCAAGCTATGTCAGGACTCCGATTGTAAAGTAGAATCATCAAAATCTGAATAGTTTTAGAGCAAAAAAATAGCATGTGGATAGTTTTTTTTTATAATATGGATAGCGTATATGATAGTAACGGATTGCCAAATTGCGAATAAAATCGACTGAGTGTCGGGCTGAACACAGGTCAAGTAGGTGTTAAAAGCAATATTAATTCTGTGCAATCCGCGCTCAATTCATTCACGTCATTATTTCTTATTAATAGTTGCTTAGCAACAATAACCAAAACTTATCTAATCGCCATCAGTAAAATACTTATTATTAAAAAGTTCAGATGGCCATCTGTGGTCTTCTTCATCAGTTTTACTTCACCAAATTACACTTTCTGAATGCAAATGATTGATTAGTTGTTAAAAATATTGAAATTGCTATATGTGTGCCTATAACTTTTGAGGAGTTCCCTCAATTCCTCATGGATCCCATCATCAGAACTTTCTTTTGATGATAATTCGACCAAACTGGAAGTATGTCCAGTCAGACAAAAATAGAATTTTTCAAATCGGTCCATAAATGACGGAGTTATACGGTAACAAACATAAAAAAAAAACACACGAATGGATAACTTCCTCTTTTTGAAGTCGGTTAAAAATGACAAAAAAAAACAACAAAAGCGGTATATCGTACGAGAATTAATGGAGATGTCGGTAGGGGCCTTACAGCGACCAAGTTCGATTATGTGCTTCAAAAGGGCCAAATTAAAAGTACCTAGAACCGACGTTCATTCATGAAGAGGTTGATGAATGTTAAGGAAGCAATTGGCGTGCCATAATCTCTGCCTACCTCCAATAGCAGACGGGCGTGATGTTATATATGTAATTATATTAACATAAATAAACAAATTATAATTAAACATGTTTTTTTTTAAATAACCCAATTATGTTTTAAACTACTTGGGTGACACACAAGCATATGTCCCGCCTGATGTTAAGCAGTTACGTAGTCTATGGACGCTTGCAATACCAGACGTATCACTTGCGTGTTGCAGACCTATCTTTTTAACAAAGGCTTTAATATCACACATGCTGGCCTAATGCCGAGTTGGTGAATCAGATATATCTTTAGAATTTCTTCTAAGACATGTGGGTTTCCTCACGATGTTTTCCTTCACCGTTAGCAGATGGTAAAACAGTAGATTAGTAAGTACATATAATCTCCACAAAATTAAGTTTACATTGGTTATCTGGGATCGAACACCTCTTGCGTGCAAGTCGGTTACTTTCCCACTTGGCCACCGCCGCTAAAATACTTTATTAAAAATATTTTAAATGAGGTAAGCGTCCATACAATAAGCAAGCCTGACTGAGGAATTACCCGGCCACAGCCCAAATGACTACCTACATACAGCGGTGTAGTTGTGTTTCTATGTGTGAGAACAGTTCTCCAGCGCTCATTTAGGAATGCGTTTTTAACGAAAATCTTAAAAAAGAAGACAACTCCCACACAAACATACAATTAACGGTGTGTCCGTTTTACATTCCGAACCGAACACATCCGAATTACACCCAGACTCAGAACAATACTTTGTGGATCACACAAAGTTTTGTCCTGTGTGGGAATCGCACCTACAACCTCGTGCACAGCAGGTGCATACTGCGGCCACTGGACCACCGAGGCAGTTCAAAGTAATGTGTATTGTGTATGTGTGCAATGAATTCGAAGCAATATGTAGTCGCACTACTGGTTTTCGAAAGTAGGATTGTGTCGAAATAATTTAACTGTCCAAGTTCAGAATGACACTCGCGAGTGAAGCGTCACCGTTAGCTAGTACCTTACTAATCTATGTATATCGATAAAAATAAATACCTAATAAATGTTTGATTGACCTTCGGCCGGTCAATGGCACTGAGTTTGAGGGAATCCCCTTTAATAAATCGTTTATATCATAGAGTAAAGTACTGTCAGGGTTGCCAATCTAAAAAAAAATGTTGGTATAAGTATCCAATTTTATAGAGGTCAAGTTTAAGTTTTTATTTACACCAAATTTTTTACAAAAATTATTGTATTTTTGCTTCGGTCTTAGTTCAAAAAATAGTAGCTCAGTTTTTATCACGTGTATATTTTTCAGGTATTGCGGACAATATTCTTCAAATATACTCGGTAAGAGAGGAGAGGTAGGCACCGTACCTACTACCCAGCAAGCCCGACTGGAGAAGGGGCTCCACGTTATAGAACATCAGAGCCAAATACCTTTTTTTTAAACAACACACATCTGTGTAGTTGTGTTCCTGTGTGTGAGTACAGGTTTCCAGCTCTCATTTAGGGATGCAGTTTAAAATGTCTTCCTATCCCAGGGATACTCCATCTTAAAGCGCTGATGTAAAAAAAAAGTTCGGCAACGCGCACGTGATACCTCTGGTATTGCAAGCGTCCAAAGGCTACGATAACTGCTTAACATAAGGCGGGCCATATACTTGTTTGTCAAGTAGTAACTTGGCAAACAAGCATATGGCCCGCCTACCTTAAAAAAAACTGTGTCTGGACTGAAGACATAGGCCAAGCCAATTGTTCCTAAATAATTTTAACAAAAAAAAACCGACGGTTACTTTCAGTACGGAAAGTCGCAGAATTTCAAAAACCTTAAAAACGGCTAGATTACATTGTTTAATTATGAAGTTTCGTTGCCTAGCTACTTTAGCAACCATATTGGAAACTTATTTAATCGCCATCCGTAAAATACTTATTATTGAGAACTTCAGGTGGCCATCTGTGGTCTTCTTCATCAGTTTTACTTCATCATATTATACTTTCTGAATGCAAATGTTTGATGTGTTGTTAAAAATATTGAAATTGTGTATATGTGTGCCTATAATTTTTGAGGAGTTCCCTCAATTCCTCATGGATCCCATCATCAGAACTTTCTTTTGATGAAAATGGGACCAAACTGGAAGTATGTCCTCTCAGACAAAAAAATAATTTTTCAAATCGGTCCATAAATGAGGGAGTTCTGTGGTAACAAACATAAAAAAAATTAAAAAAATACACACGAATTGATAACCTCCTCTTTTTGAAGTCAGTTAATAAATATATTTACATATTCAACATCGGACATATCGGCCAACATGCAGGACGTTGAATGGAAAGGCGCGGCTCTGACGCGACGTCAAAAATAGATTTGTTATCTTATGCAAATATTGAGTCGGTAGAGTATTACAGCTAGCAGCTAGCTGCATCGTTCAGTGACGCATATTTCTTAGTACTTATACATATTTTAGATAATTAAACAATATTATTAGTGGATATTAAAATAAATTGTGAAAATGGTTGAAGTTTATACAAAAATGTCAAGTGTTTGAGCTATCGGATACAAATGTATTTTAAAGTAAGTACTTATTAGTTACTGTTAGCTGTTGCCCGCGGCTCCGAACGCGTGGATGTCGGTTATCGCTGCAAAAAGTATCTTATGTGTTATTCCAGACCATAATCTATCTCTATGCCAAATTTCATCCAGATCCGTTCAGTAGTTTTTACGTGAAAGAGTAACAAACATCCATCCATCCATTCTCACAAACTTTCACATTTATAATATTAGTATGGATATTAGTATAGATATAGATTGTCCTAATCCTAGGGATACTGTTTCACAATAAAAAAATATGACATTCCCAGTTTTACCCTTACGGGGGAAAAATAGGGGATGTAAGTATGTATGGAAATATATATATTTTAAGAGAAGAGACAAAAAATATAAGACATATTCTGAAAAATATAAATCGCTATTTTATGGACGTCGTGGAAGCCCAGGAAGGTATTTTGTTTTATAATACTACTTATGTGGCAACCAAGCATACGGCCTGGCTGATGGTAAGCAGTTACCTTAGCCTAAGGACGCCTACAATATCAAACAATGAATAAAAATTAAAATCCCCTAAATCTATGTACCTACGCGCATAACTGCCGATCGACTGCACCAAATTAGATAATTCTTTTTTTTTGTGTTTGTTATTGTCAGGGCAAGGTTTGTTTAGGTGAAAATTAAAAGAAAATATTCATAAAAAAAATGGCGGTACGAAGTTCGCCAGGTCAGCTAGTCTTTACTAATATTATAAAGCTGAAGAGTTTGTTTGTTTGGTTGAACGCGCTAATCTCAGAAAGTACTGGTTCGATTAGAAATTTTTTTTTGTTAAATAGTGCATTTATCCAGGAAGGCTGTAGGCTATATAACATCGCGGTAGGAGCGGAGCAGTAGTGAGATATGTTGTAAAATCAGGGAAAATATACCACACGGACGAAGTCGCGGGCGACCCCTAGTATGTCATAAAATAAATAAACGTTTAATTTTTTTTTTTTTTTTAAAGACAACTCCCGCACTAGAGAACAAGCTCTGTGTCGCGGGGGACTTTACAAACATACAATTGACGGACACAAATTACACCCAGACTCAGAACAACTCTTTCATTAAAAAGCAAATGAGAGTTGGACACTCTTCTTTACACACAAGAACACAACTACACCGCTGTGTGTAGTTATTTGGCTGTGGTCTTCTGTAAGGTGGAGGTCCTTCCCCAGTCGGGCTTGCTGAATTGTATGTTGCCCTACCTCTCTTAAAATTACCCATTGCCGCTCCTCCTCCTTTTGATCAGCGCCTGGCGGGGCGTGCGCCCGCGCAACGTGTCTCCCGCGGCCGTGTACCTACTAATAGGAGACATTATTGTTTGGTGGGGCACGCAAGGTCAATATACTTACCTAATATATACCACAGAATACTTAATAGTACATCTATACTAATCCTTACTAATATTATAAATGTGAAAGTTTGTGCGAATGGATGGATGGATGTTTGTTACTCTTTCACGTAAAAACTACTAATATAAACGGATTTGAATGAAATTTGGCACAGAGATAGATTGTGGTCTGGAATAACACATAGGCTACTTTTTGCAGCGATAACCGACATACACGCGTTCGGAGCCGCGGGCAATAGCTAGTAATATTATAAAGAGGAATGATTTGTATTTTTGTGTGTAATGTTTGTAATGAATAAACTCAAAAACTACTGTGCCGATTTCAAAAATTGCTGTTGCCCGCGGCTCCGCCTGCATGGATGTCGGTTATCGCTGTAAAAAAGCCTATGTGTTATTCCAGACCACAATCTATCTCTGTGCCAAATTTCATCCAGATCCGTTCAGTAGTTTTTACGTGAATGAGTAACAAACATCCATCCATCCGTCCATCTATTCTTACAAACTTCCGCGTTTATAATATTAGTAGGATTGGAAAGCTACATTCACCCTGAGTGAGAAAGGCTATATTTATTGCTAGAATAGATTAGGGATCCTTACTAAAATTTAAGTAACGTAACCCAAGGTGTAAAAAGTGTCCTTAAACGTCTTTCTTTATGCCCACCCGTAAATGTCGTTATTGCACACCAGTTACATAAATGATACAGATATTATTTTACACATTTATGTACAATGGGCGGCCTTATCGCTAAAAGCAATTTCTGCCAGGCAACCTTTGGATGGACAGAAGAGAAAATTAAATATAATAAAGCAAAAGTAGTGGGAGGTTTTGGTGTTACAAGGAATGAAGGTAAATAAATAATAATTAGGTACAAATGAATACCTATTAGGAACTATACATACATATATAATATTATGTCGTTATTAACAATACATATAACTACACAAATAAATAACATTCTACCTACATCATTAGGTACAAACAATTAATGTGATAGATAAATAAAAAGATACAAATTTTATTACATAATATACAATATCTATAAGAAATAAGAATTTAGGCTCTTTAGTTACGCTGAAAGGTAATGTTCATAAACCATTTTTTTAGGGTTTTTTTTTAAAGACTACTCCCGCACTAGAGAACAATCTCTGTGTCGCGGGAGACTTTACAAACATACAATTAACGGACACAAATTACACCCAGACTTAGAACAACTCTTTGTGGGTCACACAAAGTTTTGTCCCTGTGTGGGAATGTGGGAATCAACCTCGTGCACAGCAGGCGCATACTACAGCCACTGGACCACCGAGGCAGTCTAATGCTGTAATTCGTAGGTACCTAAAATAGGTACGAATCCAGAAAAATCGTGTCGCGAATTACTTTACAAACAAACAATTCACGGACACAAATATAACACCCAGACTCTGAACAGACATCTATGAATCACACTAAGTTTTGTACCATATGGATCGAACCCACGACCTCCGGTTAAGCAGTCGGTGTCACTTTATTTTATTACTAGCTGTTGCCCGCGGCTCCACCCGCGTGAATGTCGGTTATCGCTGCATAAAGTAGCCTATGTGTTATTCCAGACCATAATCTATCTGTGTGCCAAATTTCATCCAGATCCGTTTAGTAGTTTTTACGTGAAAGAGTAACAAACATCCATCCATCCATCCATTCTTACAAACTTTCACATTTATAATATTAGTAAGGAAGTAAGGATTATCGTTTGGTTAGTGGCCAACCTAATGACAGCGTTATTTAGATCGCCCATATTTAGGCCTCTGTCGTGATCTAACTACTTTACAGTCGGAACCGACTTTTAACGTGCCCTCCGAAGCACGCAGACGCTCAGACAAAATACCTCTATGCGGTCACCCATCTATAGGACTACCGCGCCCTTGGTAGCTTAACCCGCTGATCGGTTACCGAACAGCGAGTGCACCTAGCTATGAGCGTCGTCCGGGTCACTAACCACAAGACTAACAGGCCAGTCCCCACGGAAACCATATTCTTTTCTGAGATAAAAAGTAGCCTA
Organism: Trisateles emortualis; assembly: GCA_947095525.1. NCBI lineage: Eukaryota > Metazoa > Arthropoda > Insecta > Lepidoptera > Erebidae > Trisateles > Trisateles emortualis. The sequence goes on from OX352756.1 coordinate 2,548,178, forward strand.
TATGCAAGCTATTACAAATTATCTACCTTTCTGTATGCCAAATTTTATTTACATCTGTTTAGTCGTTTTAGAGTGATTGAGTAACAAACATAAACTTATATCCATTCGAACTTTCGCATTTATAAATAGTAGTTATAAGTATTTTTTTGCTACAAACAAGTATACGGCCTGCCTGATGGTAAGCAGTTACCGTAGCCTATGAACGCTTGCAATATACTCTTATATTACCGATCCGAAAACTTGTGTAAAATTTATCTTGTTGGTATAGTGGTTTTGATTCCCAGGTCGGGCTAAAAATAGATTCATATTTTTTATTTTTTGACAAGATTTTTTTTTTCTTTTTTTTTTAAAGACAACTCCCGCACTAGGGAACAAGTCTGTGTCGCGGAGGACTTTACAAACATACAAATTAACGGACACAAATTACACCCAGACTCAGAACAATTCTTTGTGGGTCACACAAAGTTTTGTCCTGTGTGGGAATCGAACCCACAACCTCTTGCACATCAGGCGCATATCGCGGCCACTAGACCACCAAGGCAGTAAATTTTAATTTAAACAAAAAAAAACAAAATCGATACTCCGTGTTTACCTCCTAAATCGATACTCCGTGTCGTGCTTACCGAGTCACGGCATCGTACATTCTACGCCTGATCTCAGTACGATCGTGCCGGATTGATCAATATCACATCGGACTTAAGAATGAGTATCACTACAATATCTGGAGGTGTGAAGAGGTCTAGACCAAATAAGTGTAGCCCTTAAAATTCTCAAAGGGCGTATCGACTGTCCTGAGCTCCATAACTTGTTTAGTAGGCTTTATGTGCCTGACAACTACCTCAGACATCGTCAAACACCAGCTGTTTGCGCAGCCTGTATGTCATACAGTCGCAAGAGCTGCGTCCCCTGTGTGTCGGACTCTAGTGGTGTCAAAGTCAAAGTCAAAGTCAAACTCATTTATTCATTTAGATCAAATACATGATACTTATGAACGTCATAAAAACAAATGCCAGCATACTTTTTTTTCCTAAGGCCAATTCGCTGACTAGGGTTGGGCCTCGAGAAGAATTGGCAAGAAACTCGGGCTACTCTTTTTAATCGCCAGAGTATAACATTTACAATTTGGTATGAGTTACAATAGTGGTAACAAAAAGGAACGGAAACCAATATACCATATGAGTAATTTATAGATAAATATTTAATTAATGAGTAAGCAATATTAAAAAAAAATAATTTAGCTTTCCACTGTATGGTTATGAGGGCTCGTTTCTTTTTGTAAGTATAAGATAGAAACGTGTCGAGATCACATTGCAATCTTAGTAAATATCTAGAAACTATATCTTTAATATTTAAAAACTGGTGCTCAACGACATTCTGGTTGTCAATCCTGAATGTGATATGTTTGCCGATGGATGGACAGAACTTATACAGGTGTGTTTGAGGATCTGTGAGCAAAAGTATGTGAGGGTGTCTTGTGTTTTATATTAGTTTTTAAGTAGAATTTAAGCTCTCTATGTTAATTTTTAAGAAGAATTTAGCTCTATGTTAATTTTGTTATTGGTTCAAATGAACCGTTTTAGTTTACTATAAATAAATAAATAAATCTCCCGCGCAGATGGCTAATCTCCGTCTAAATTACAGTTAGACAGAGGACATTACAACGAAATAACACGTTTTTTTTTCTTCACAGATACGCTGTAACAGCAGTGCTAATTCTCAGAATTTGGTAACTACCTCCTTACAAACTTCCATTTGAACTTTCGCATTTAATAGGGCGAATTATTTTAATAGGTAGAATAATACCCCTGCCGAGGTTGTCCCAAGAGACTGTAGCATGGGTTTCTTCAAGAAAGGAGTTATAAGGTTTCTAAAGGGTAAACAACGCGTGAGTGACACCCCTGGTGTTGCTAACGTCCATAGGCTACGGTAACTGCTTACCATCAGGCGGGCCATATGCTTGTTTGCCACCTTGGTAGTATAAAAAGAAAATACTGCTCAACAATATAACTTTATGTTTGCAGATTATACAATGTACTAGAGAAGCAAGGACTGGCATTAATATAACTGTAAACGCAGACAATGCAAAATTTTATAAAAATGTAGCTTGCTGTATATTGGCAAAATGAAGATGTGGTACTTTTAATCCAATTACCTGAGATCCACAAATTCCTGGTTAGATAACATTGAGAGCGGTCAGAGTCAGTAACGCTCTACAGTTAACAGATGCAGGAGAACTAAGAATTCTAGCTTTTTCTGCTAATAATCCTGTGAGTAATTCATTTTGTTCTGCTTCTTCAAATTTACCACAAACAAGTTGGCTTACAAATGTTTGTTAATAGAAAGCCAAAGTAACCATCATAAACTGACCTGTAGTAACTATTTGTGATGGATTCATCATTTAAGAAGCGCACGGGTACATCTAGCATTAGCGGACAGCTCTATGAAACTAAACTTATTAGTTTAATACTATTCAGATTACTTCACAATGATTGCGTTGAAGAATTTTATATGGCATCCAACATGGATGACATAGGAAATTTTGATGATATTTGTGTTAAGATTAAAGTGAGTGGACACGAACGGCCTATATACGCTTTATTACAAGCCAAGCATAAGGAGAAGGAAGATATTGTTTTAAGGTATCAGCTAATTCAAGAGCTCAGTGCAAGTTTCGTTAAAGTCAGACAAAAGTTTTTAAATAAAGATAGTTTTTTCACAGATAAGTTTGATGATACAAATTGTCTGTTTATTCTGTACACTAATGCTAAATATTGTGATAATTTAAGTTATGAGGAACTGGAACGTGCTAATCTAAGCCCAAGTACTGTTCTTAAGCAAGCATGGATACCATACCAAAGTAACTTCGCAGATACACTCAATATGTTAATAGCTACTGGCGATGCAGATTCTCAAGGATTTCAAGCTGATTATACTGATAAAGATCTGGAGTATGCAAATGAGAAAATTTTAGAGGAAGAAATCAATATCCTTGCTGAACATTTTTCTAAGTTTCTCGATGCTAAAACGAATCAATCAATGAATATAATGCATGACTACGTTATTCTACGATATCATGTTATATTAGCAGATAGTGTTGTAGATATCTCTGAAGTAAAATCTGAAGAAAATAAAGCTGAACCATTTCGCGAGCTAACATTTCGGCGTAATTTCTTCGATACAAATGACGGAATTCTTAAAAACTTTAGAAACAAATTATACGAACACATATTGAAAACTCAAATTAAAATTAAAAAGGACAACAAAGTAAAAGAAAAAGTAACGTCAACTATAGATGAACTGATATCATCGTTCTTATCTGCACCGTCTGCAGTTACATTAAACCCTCTGATTGGTACTTATATTATTTACAAAAATGGTAGCTTGGAGTTTGGTATTCAGAGGCCAAATAGTGATATCAAGGTATTGGAGAAAATAAATATTTCGTCTTCGATAGTAGACGAAGCAAAAACAGTAGCTGCAAGAAATATATTATCATCTCTTAAAATAAAAGTACCAGTCACATTTGGTAACCTTGATTTAAAAATACCTGGTAATCAAGTCAAAGTTGAGAAAAGATTGAACACTCTAACGGAATTTATCGTTGATTTATGTAAAAAATCTAAATTTAATAATCTATTCGAAATTGTAACAATAGATGAAAGTGTAGGGGAAGGACTGTTAAGTCTCAACGGAGGCATCGGTAGTGCGATTGGAAACTTATTAGTTTATGATAAGGTAACTAAATTTCTTAAGTTTACAGAAAATTGCGAATCACTACAAAATAATGCACGGAATCTTTTATATAAATTAAATATCAAATTAAACAATTTGCAATCGTACAGATTTGATGTAACGGCTATAGTAACATTTCCGAAGCTTATTTTTGATTTTATAGACGAGGCTAAAACAATTTTTAAATTAGCTGTGATTTACGACAAACAGAGAAACCATAGCGGCGTGGAGACGTTATTAAAAAAAGAAATAGAACAACATCACAGAACCAATGAACCCCATAATTTATCGATCAAATCAGATAGCATGGTTATACATTACCACGACGAAATACAAAAATGGTGGATGTCCCCCAAATCAGCGAAATATCTTATAAAATCTAAGAACAACAATATATACCAACAAGCAATAGACAATATTATAACAGAACCACAAATAAGTGCTATGCAAACTACGTTTAATATGAATAATATGAAATATTTTCGATACAGTTTCAGTGAAAACGCTCTAGAATTAAATTCAAGAATAATTATTGCCACGTATATATTTACACTGACAACTTTAAAAGTGATTCAATGTTTGAAAAATAAGTATGCAGTTTTAGACACAGAATGTATCTCTAACCTGTCTATTAAGGATTTCATTGCATTAATTACAGAATTGAAAGACACTGATAAAACGCTAATTATTATATGTAAATTTACAAAACATAGTCCTATTCTATATAAAAGATTATATGAACTTGCACAAGTGACACAAAAGAAAAAACTCATTGTTATAACAACAAACGAGTTCGTCGAAACAGTAGAAGAATATTTTCTAATCACGCAAGTAATAAGTGACAAAAATCAAAGTTTAAATGAGTTGACTCTAGAATCGCGGAGGGATATTATGAAATCAACCCAAGTCATATTCCAAGGCGAAACAGTAAGCTTAGATTTACTTGTAGACGACGAGTCTGAATGTATCAAAATGATAAAAGGAGCCGTGTTGAATAACATTTTACATAATGAAACTATCGTGATAGGCAAATCGCTGAGCAATTCAAGCTATGAGAAAATACAACACCTGTACGTAAATAGAAGAGTCCGTAAGGTAACAAAAATCCCGACAGACATGTTCTCGTACGTTCTCCAATCATTTAACGATATATATGGCAATGCTGTAATTATATTAGCTGATGCAGGAATGGGCAAGTCGACGCTACTTACTCACTTGTCACTGAATATGAAACAAAACGATGGGCAGATTTGGATAGTAAGAATAAACTTATTAGATCATACGAAAATGTTTGAGAAATGGAAAAATGCTAAGATAATCATTGATACTTTGGAAGCGATCAAGTTTATGTGCAAATTTGTGTTAGACAGTAAAGAGCTGTCAATATCATTAAAAGAAATTAACAGTAAAATGTATTTAGAAGCTTGTACAAGCGAGATGGAAAATAATAACAATGAGTGGGATTCTTTTGTAATAAGTATATTCCTGCATTTTTATAATGAGAAGAAATTGTTATTTTTATTCGATGGATACGACGAAATATGTCCGGATCATACAAAATATGTTATTTACTTTATCAATGCCGTCAAAAACTTTCCTCGTGAACACAAAACGTGGGTAACCAGCAGACCGTACAGCGATATCCTACCAAAATTGCAAGAAGTTATAGGTGTCTCCTACATTATAGACTATTTAAATCAAATAGAGCAAACAACATTTTTACAGAAGTTTTGGCAAGAGAAATTACCACCGAATCACCTCAATGACAATCAGATTACTACTCTTACGCACCTATTAGATTACAAAAAACGTTTAAGATTTGCTGACATTGATTACTGTAAAAGACTACTTAGTTTATTTTGTAACTTAGCTGATTACGTATATTTACATTTTTCAATGGATTCAGTTAACTTAGCCACACCAGAAATGCAGATGACTTATTATCATAGCATCCGTGAAAAACCTAATGATGATGAAGTCATAGACTATAACAATGTTGACCTATTTGATTCCGAATCCACAGTTGTACTCACATCAGACATGGTGGATGTAGACAAGGAACTTATGGGCACTCCGTTACTATTATATTTGTTAGCTAATCATATAGTTAATCTCATATACACGTTTGATAATGAAAATGATGAGGAGGAACAAAAACTAAATTTATTTACTATGTACGACATGTTTATAGAAACGCAACTAGGACAAATACGCTTTGAAGCTAAAAATGAAATGGATATTAGCAAACCAGATGTAAAAAGGACAATTATAAAAGAACGTTTAGAGTTTATTGATATGCATAAAAAGCTTGCAGCTCATGTACTTCTCTGGAATTCATTTTGTTTATTCGATGAATTCAAAAATATACGACCATTTACCAGTAAAAACAATTCTCCAGAAATGAATGCAATGTTAAATCAAATTAAAAGTGCTACAGAAAAGACCGGTCTTATATCACACGTAACAGCAGACAATATACCCGTGTTCGTACACAAAACATTCGCCGAATATTTCGCCTCAGAGTTCTTATGTGATATCTTTATAAGTAGAAAATTGAAATTTTCTAATAAAAGACTATTGTATGGTGTATTAACTCACAGATCCAGATTCATTATAGATTATTGGATAAATAAAAAGATTAAAATAGATCGTGATCTTAGAAAAGTTATAAAAGAAATAAAATTAGATTCTATTGGTTTTGGCGACTGTAAGATACTTAGTGATCTATTAAATTGTTCACTTTTTCTTTCTCGTTACGAAATTGAGCGGCTTGTGAAAACAAATAAAAAAGAAGTCCGTTTAGATTATAAGAAGATGCTGAGACTATTATGTTCTTCATTCAACGATTATGATTATACATTTCTAACACTTGTCAAAAGAAATTTACCTGAAGTGCGTAGAGAAGAAATAAGACATGCTAAAAACGAACTGTTCTGGGCTCAACTATCAGAATATAATTATAAGGACACTGAACTGAATGAATCGTTATACAATAATCTTATTGATTATATAAAGGACTTTATCAATAAATATTTTGTCGATGAAATGATGGCGCCGCATTTAAGAAGACACTTTGTTGATGGAGCATCAAATATACAAAAACCGATTCTAAAACTGAAGAATTTTAGACGAATTTTGCCATGAGAGACAAATTATGGCTTAATACCTGACCAACGTTATTTAGTGATGATTATATTATGGTACTAATTGCCCACACTTAGCTGGAAGAAAAATTCCACTTGTCTCCACCAGGAGGACAGAATGTCGGTTATCGCGATAAAAAGTAGCCTATGTGCTATTCCAGACTATAATCTATCTCTGTGCCAAATTTTATTCAGATTCTTTCAGTAGTTTTTACGTGAAAAAGTAACAAACATCCATCCATCCATCCATACTTACAAACTTTCGCGTTTTTAATATTAATAGGATTATAGAGATAGGATATTCGAATGCATATTTACCTTCAGAATTTTTTTGGCTAACAAATGATGGAAGTGGTTTCTAAAAATTTTTTTTATTAATATAAAATTCTAGGATTGCCTAACTAATAAGATGTATATTTTACTTACTTACCGTTTAAAATGTGTATGTATGCAAATGCGGGGAATCAGTGTTTTATGTCAATAAGAAACCACAAAAAATGTATATTTAAAATATTTTTATTTCAAAGGCTCGTATAGGAATCTGGTAAAGAATCAGGATCATTGCGAAAATTAAAGAAGAATTTAAAGATTACAATTTGTGAGTTGTGTTTTTGTTTGCCATACTTTGTAAATATCCTTACTAATATTATAAATGTGAAAGTTTGTAAGAATGGATGGATGGAAGGATGTTTGTTACTCTTTCACGTAAAAACTACTGAACGGATCTGGATGAAATTTGGATAACCGACATCCACGCGGGCAGAGCCGCGGGCAACAGCTAGTACCTAAATAAATATAAAGCAATTATTGTGTATTTTTTATTTTTTCAAATCAAATCAAATCAAATGAGTTTATTTGCATAAAACAGGTTTACATAATAGGTACACAAGAGCGCTGATTTATAACCCATAAAGGTGTGCAAATTTCATATGTCTAGGTATATTAATATTATTATTTATTTTTGACTGCCTTGGTGGTCCAGTGGCCGCAGTATGCGCCTGCTGTGCACGAGGTTGTGGGTTCGATTCCCACACAGGACAAAACTTTGTGTGACCCACAAAGAATTGTTCTGAGTCTGGGTGTAATTTGTGTCCGTTAATTGTATGTTTGTAAAGTCCCCCGCGACACAGAGTTTGTTCTCTAGTGCGGGAGTTGTCTTTTAAAAAAAAAAGAAAGGAAAAAAAAGAAGATTATGCTTTACATGTTAGTTTAAATTATAACTTTATCAATTAAATTAATAATGAGTTAATAAAGTGATTTAATTCTTACCTATTCGTTGGTTTAGTGGTTAGTGACACCGACTGCTAACCCGGAGGTCATGGGTTCGATTCCCACACGGGACAAAACTTGTGTGATCCATAAATGATTGTCCCGAGTCTGGGTGTAATTTGTGTTTTTTCCTAGCGCAGATGTCTTTATTAAAAATGTTGGTATGATTTTTTTTTAAGACAATGTCCGTACTAAAGAACAAGTTCTGTGTCGCGGGGGACTTTACAAACATACAATTAACGGACACAAATTACACCCAGACTCAGAACAACTCTTCTGTCTGCATATTCCTATCGTATTTTAGTATCCATAGTATTTGACTGGCCTGTTGGTCTAGTGGGTAGGTACTCTGACTGCTACGCCGGAGGTCGAAGGTTCGATTCCCACCCAGGACAAATCTCTGTGTGATGAGCTTGAACGTTTGTTCTGTGTCTGGGTGTTATTTATCTATAATATGTATGTATTTAGAAATATATAAGTATGTTTATCAGTTGTCTGGTTGCCATAGTACAGGCTCTGCCTAGTTTATCAGATGGCAGTGTGTGAGTTGTCCCGAAATATTATTATATATCGCTTTTACTTATAAAAATGTTTTTTTTACTTTACTGTACAAACCTATTAAAATGATTATTTATTGGCTGAACCAGTGAATTTCAGACCGCCATATTTTATTATCTTGAATACTTTCTAAAATTTGCCTCTAAACAAACCTTGTCCTGAGTGTCCTGACTAACAAACACAAAACAAAGAATTAAATTATCTAATTTGGTGCAGCCGATCGGAAGTTATACATTTAGAGGGATTCATTTTTATTTATCCTTACTAATATTATGAATGTGAAAGTTTGTGAGTATAGATAGATGGATGTTTGTTACTCTTTCACGTAAATACTACTGAACGGATCTGGATAAAATTTGGCACAGAGATAGATTATGGTCTAGAATAACATATAGGCTACGTACTTTTTGCAGCGATAACCGACATCCACGGAGCCGCGGGCAACAGCTAGTAGAGATAATAAAATTTTGTTGCTAACTCTACGGATGCAGCCAACGTGTCAACATTTTGACGCTGCACAGTTATAAAAATTAAAGAAATAAAGAGAGAATATTTTATTTGGCAGTAATTTAGAAACACACAAACAAAATTGACAAAAGAAAAAAAAAAAAACTTAATTATAGGAATATTTATGTGTTTCATGTTAACGCCAAAATGGGATCCAGCTCAGCATAATGCCTGGCAGTAATGCTAGGCGGTGATTTTAAGCACTTACACATAAATAAAAACTTAATAATATATAATACTTGGGAGTTAATATTAATTATTATATATGTATACATAGTAAAAACAAAACAAATACAAAATAATAAAATAAATAGATTAAAACAATGTTATTATTATAGTAAGAAAGACATAGCTCACTAAAATTGTAGCCGTCAACAGTAGCTATAGTCTATTTCACGTAGCATGGGTACTGTGGCGTTTGATATTTGAAGACAAAGATGAATGAAAATGACTCAATCCTCAATCAACCTCTACCAATCGACTTACTGAATTATGAAGAGCCTAGAGAATTCAATCGATAGGTTTTATTTTAATCGTCTATCTATTAATTTTGTTTTAAAACAATATATATAATACAAGTAATTTACAACTAAAACTATATATACACAAATTAGAAATAAAAAAAACACAAAAAGGGGGGGGGGACTGCTTAATAGGCGTCGTAAAATTCCTCCGCATCGACGTCTACTGAAAACGTGTCCAGGAGACTGGCAGCATTGCCACGCTGAATGGCAATGCTTATTCTTTGAGCCAAATATAAGCCAGCCTTCTGGTCACGTGAAGCGTCGACTAAACGCTTGGACAAATCTTTAAAAAGACCGCGAGCACTAGCACCCCACGGTCCAAGCGTTTCGACTCCAAACGGCTCAAAAACATATAGAGATTACTGTATTTGCGCCGCTTGAGAGTCTCCGCGGATGCAGCAGCAGCACCAGCACAACCTGCAATGCTTGGAAGATGGGATGGCGCAAGGGTGTCGACACATGTTGCGTCCCACACCAAAGGCCTACCCATCTTCCATGGCAGTAAAGACATAAAATCATCATTTTCATTGATGTTTATTTCCAAATGACAAACGTCTCAGTACCCATGCTATGTGAAATACAATATAAGTAGTTTCATCTATCACTATCCCTTTCTATATCATTACGTGCCGTATTATCTATCGCATTCACACTTAAAATCTATAAGCAAGTACGTACAAAATCATGGTAACAAAACTGAACGCCGCTCAGTATGAAGGTAACTTATCTTTCTTTATAATAATCATTGGGTTTAAACACTCGAGTGTTATAAATATGGGTAAGAAAATATTATTTTACTAGCTTCCGCTCGCGCGTACAATCTCTCGGGAACAGAGATTTATTCCGGGATAAAAAGTAGCCTATGTGTTATTCCAGACTATAATCTATCTCTATGGCAAATTTTATCCAGATCCGTTCAATAGTTTTAGCGTGAAAGAGTAACAAACCTCCATACTCACAAACTTTCACATTTATAATGATAACGTGAATGATTTTTCTCTTACGCTCCGAATTTTGGCATCGCATCATAGCGAAATCATCTTTTTATAAATTAAACTAAATAACTAAGACATTTTTTTTTTCATTATTAAGGAAACAAAATTATGTCAAATTTAATGATAATATAATTGATACGGTACTACACCACCATGTGATCTTATTAAGATGTCGTCTTCAAAACAGCAAAATAAATATGGTAGAAAATGGTAGAATACTCTAAATTACGTGTGGCAACACTCACTGTGCCGGCGCATGCGCTGCCCACGTACGTGACTAAAATAGAATTATTGTTATATTTGTTATCCTTCGCAATCATAGTCTACAACGTTCAGTAAATACTTTACACCACTTTAGTATTATTTATATCTGTTAATACACAATCGTTTTTATTAATGATTTTTTCTTAGAGAGTGGTTAGTGGGGCGGCCATCTTTCTACCTATATACCCTAAGATATATAACCGACTTTTACCGCCGAATTATGACAGGTTCAGATGAAATAAATACACCACTATGCAATACCCAAGATACGTAGCTATGGAGTGGGTTAATAATAATTTATACAGGTATGTTTACCTAAACTATTTAAAGTGCCGGCTTTTGGGCGAGGGGGATAGGACGACGACGTCAAGACCAAGGACAAACTAAATGAAGCCTATTTTAAGCTGGGCGTACCTTCAATTACTGACTGTGTGACCCACAAAGAATTTTTGAGTCTGGGAGTAATTTGTGTTCGTTATTTGTATGTTTGTAAAGTCCCCCGCAACACAGAGCTTGTTCTCTAGTGCGGGAGTTGTCTTTTTTAAAAGAAAAAAAAATATGGGGCAGGGACCATAGATCTTTGCCCAAGGGCGTTGGTAGTGCTGAAACGGATGTTTGTTACCTACTCTTTTACGCAAAAACTACTGAACGGATCTGGATGAAATTTGGCACAACAATAGATTATAGTCTTTTTACTTTTTATCGCGATAACTGGCATCAACGCGGGCAAAGCCGCGGGCAACAACTAGTGTTATGTATTAGTAGCGGCTGAGTGGCTCGTTCCGACTTTTCACGGTTGGATATTTATCCCGTATTTTTTTTTCAGTTAAATATAGCCTATGTTACCCGCTGATAATGTAGCTTTCTAATGGTGAAAGAATTTTAAAAATCGGTCGAGTAGTTTTTGAGTTTATTCGTTACATACAAAAATACAAATCTTTCCTCTTTATAATATCACAAAAAAATATAAGTAGATAGATATTACCTTTGAATATTTGATTTGAACTTATATGACCTTGAACGTAATGTTGATAAGCCGCGTCTGCGCATACCGGCTGTCAAAATTAGAACATATTAAAATTAGTTCGAAATAAATATCATAGATGGCAGCATAAACTACAATTATGAATGCTGAAGACGGTACCATTTTGGCTGAAAAAAGATTTCTTAAATTCAAATGTTATTTAAAACATATATATTAGATATATAGATAATAATATCTATGATGTATATGCGAAAGATATTTAACGAAAAGACCGTTGATTGTCACTATCTAATCTGTGATCACTATAATACGTGTTCGTAAATACTATGTTGTTTCTTTTAAATGCATTATTATACATTAAACACAATAAAGAATATTCTACCTATCTGCCTTAATGTTATCTTTATACTTTTCTGATTACGTTATTAAAATATTACAATGATAAAAATAATTGCTATCGATGTTTTGTTTTGCTATACGCTGCGATAGATGGCGTTGTATTCATTTGACCATTTCTGGATAAAAACTAATGTAATCAATACTATAATACCTACATATTTAAGAAGCATATAAAACGTATGCCGATTTTTTTCCCAAGAGACTATAGTATGGGGTTCTTCAAGAAAGTAGTTCATATAAGGTTTTTAAAGGGTCAGCAACGAGTGAGTGACACCCCTGGTCTTACTAACGTCCATAGGCTACGGTAAATGCTTACTTATCTGTATAAAAAAATAGAAAGATCATAATTTCTCCTGAGAGACTATTCAATTTTGTTTAGTTATATTTATAGATAGTAGTGAGTTGCTTGGATTTAACCTTAAAGTTGATTGTGTCTTCTGTAAGATGTTTCCCTGCCTGGCTTGTTAGATTCTACATCTTAAATCACCAGACAATATTATTTATTTATTTTTATTTAGAACTTAATAGATAAAACAGGTATAAAGGCAGATTTAATCCACCAGTCAACCTATATTTACTTAATTGTCAACCAAATAATAACATTTCATTATTCTCTTTACAGATCAGCTGCCTATCCATAGGAAGCCAAGAGAAACGACATAATACTACAGAAATCGTTTGTTTCGAGAGATGGAGCCATCTTACAAGAAGCGTACAGGCACGTCAGGCATTAGCGGACAATTGTACGAGACTAAACTTATTAGTTTGATACTATTTAGATTACTGCACGATGATGATATTGAAGTGTTTTATTTGGCATCCAACATGGACGACATAGGCGCGTTCGACGATATTTGTATCAAAATTAAAATAGCCGGACGTGAGCGACCAATAATCGCTCTGATACAAGCGAAACACAAAGAGAAAGAAGAGAATGCACTAAGATATGAGCTGATTCAAGAACTTAGTGCTAGTTTCGTCAAAGTTAGACAAAAGTATTTAAGTAACGACACTTTATTTAATGGCAAGTTTGAAGATACAGACTGTCTGTTTATTTTGTACACCAACGCAAAGTACAATGATGATTCAAATAACGTCGAATTAAGTCAAGTGACACCCACTACGTCGAAGCAAGCATGGAGGCCGTACCAGAGTGACTTCTCCGATAAGCTTCATGAAATAATAGCTACTGGTGATTCTCAAGGTTATCAAGCAGATTATAATGACAAAGATTTAGAGTTGGCGAATGAAAAGATTTTGGAAGAAGAGATCTCTACTCTAGCTGAACACTTTGTCAAATTTCTCGATAACAAAACGAATCAATCGATGAACATTATGCTCGATAAGTACATACTTCGATATCATGTCATCTTGGCAAAGAGTGTTGTGGATGTGTCTGATGTCAAGTCTGAAGAAAATAAAGGTGAGCAGTGGCGAGATTTAACATTTAAAAGCAGTTTCTTCAGTACGGATGACAAAAATCTTACAATATTAAGAAAAAAAATATGCGAACAAATATTTAAAATTCAAATTAAAATGAAAAATGATAAATTATCTGATGAGTCAACTTTAGATCAACTTATATCAATATTCTTGTCTGAACCGTCGGCAATCACATTAAGTCCTATAATTGGCTCTCATATTATTTACAAAAATGGTAACTTAGAGTTTAACGTTGATAGGCCAAATTATGATGTACAGAAATTGAAGCAAATCAACATTTCACCTTTAACAGTAGACGAAGCTGTAACAATAGCTGCACGAAAGGTATTAGCATCCCTTAATTTAAGAGTACCTGTCACATTAGGTAATGTTGACATGAAAATATCTGGCAATCAGAAGAAAATCGAAAAAAGACTTAACACATTAGCGGATTTTATTATTGAATTATGTAATACATCACAGTTGATTGACTCATATAAAATTGTAACCATAGATGAAACTGCAGGTGATGGATTTTTGAGCCTTAACAACGGTATCGGTAGTGCAGTTGGAAATTTACTGGTATATGATAATGTTTCTCAATATCTTAAGTTTACAGAAAATCCAACATTACTACCAAATAATGCCAAAACTCTGTTTTATAGTTTAGATAATAAGATTGACAATTTACATTTGTATAGATTTGATGTAAGAGCCTTAGTAACATTTCCAAAACTCGTATTCGATTATACAGATGAAGCTAAAGCCATTTTTAAACTAGCAGTGATTTATGAAAAACAAAGCAACCATATTGGCGTAGAAACGTTACTGAAAAAAGAAATAGAACAGCGACACAAAACCAATGAGCCACATAATTTGTCAATCAAGTCTGATAGTATGTTCATACATTACCATGACGAAATACAAAAATGGTGGATGACATCTAAAAATGCAAAATATTTTATAAAATCTAAGAATAATAATATTTACCAACGAGCAATTAACAATATTATAACAGAACCGCAAATAAGTGCTATGCAAACTACTTTTAATATGAATAATATTAAATATTTTGTATATGGCTTCAGTGAAAACACTTTAGAAGTAAATTCAAGAGCTATTATCGTAACAGACATACTCACACTAACAACTATGAAAGTTATTCAATGCGTTAATGAAACATATGCAGTATTAGACTTAGAGTGCATAATCAATCTAACACAAAATGTTTTTATTGCATTAAATATAGAAATAAAGAAAACAAAGAAAACTCTCATTCTTATATGCAATGTTACAAAACATAGTCCTACTCTGTATAAAAGATTATATGAACTTGCACAAGCAACAGAAAAGAAAAAAGTAATTGTCATTACAAATAGTGAGTTTATTGCAACAATAGAAGAATATTTTCTAATTACACAAGTAATAAATGATGAAAATCAAAGTTTAAACGATTTGACTCCAGAATCGCGGAGGGATATTATGAAATCAACACAAATCATATTCCAAGGAAAAGAAGTAAGCTTAGATTTGCTTGTGGATGAGTCTGAATTTATGAAAATGATAAAAGGTGCCGTGTTGAATAAAATTGTACATAAAGAAACTATTGAAATAGGCAAATCGCTAAGCAATTCAAGCTATGAAAAAATAAAACACTTGTATATCGATAGAAGAGTTCGCCAGGTTACAAACATGCCAACAGACAATGGAACTGATTATGTGCTCAAAACATTTAGCGATATAGAAGACAATGCTGTAGTTATATTAGCTGAAGCAGGAATGGGCAAGTCGACGCTACTTACTCACTTATCAATGAAGACGAAAGAAATCGACGGACAGTGTTGGATAGTAAGAATAAACTTATTAGATCATACGAAAGAATTCAAGAAATGGCAAGATGATAAAACGATCATTGATACTTTAAAAGCGGTGAAGTTTATATGTCAAGTTGTATTAGACAATAATGAAGTAACATTAAGTTTAAAAGATATTGACAGTAAGATATATTTAGATGCTTGTACAGGCGATAAGGAAAATTACAACAATGAGTGGGATACCTTTGTACTGAGTCTATTCCTGTATTTTTATAATGAAAAGGAATTGATATTTTTATTCGATGGATACGATGAAATCTGTCCGCATTATAAAAATACGGTTATTACATTTTTTAACGTAATCAAAAAAAAATCACAGAATCATAAAATGTGGGTTACCGGCAGACCTTACAGCGGAGTTATATCAGATTTACAAGAAGTTGTAGGTAACTCCTATGAAATTGATTATTTGAATGAGACAGAGCAGGCAGCATATTTAGAAAATATCTGGAAAGATAAATTAACACCTGAAAAACTAAATAATGATCAATTTAATAATATTCAATCCTTACTAGACTTTGATGAACTTTCAGAATATATGGATTTGAGTTTGTATTTTGCATTCAAAAGATTATTTGATCACTTCTATAGATATGTACATTTGACATTGATTTACGACCCAGAAATGGCTGAGTTAGACCGAATTAAAGCTATCGCATCAGAAAAGCAGGAACTAGATTCAGCCAAAGCAGCTGCAGATACAACAGAAATTGAAGGTGTAGATTCAAACACGACTGATGCAGAATCTAACAAAAGCTCACCAACAACAGACCAAAGGGAACGAGAAATTATGGGCACTCCATTACTTTTATACTTATTGGCAAATCATATAATTATCAATATTATATATAATAAGAAGAAAATGATTAAAAAAGCCCATCTAGTCACCATATATGAAATGTTTATAGAAACTCAAATCGATGAAATACGTTTTCAAGTTAAAAACAAAATGGACACCAGCAGACCTGATTTAGCAAGAATATTTGAAAAAGAACGTTCAGATTTTATAAATATGCATAAAAAACTTGGCGCTTATGCTCTTCTTGGAGATTTATTCTTCAATTTTATTGAATTTAATGATATGAGACCTTTTGATGAGGATTCCTTAGAATTGATTACAATGTTAGATATAATTAGAAATGGCACGGAGAAGACTGGTCTTATCTCATATATAACGACGGACAATACCCCAGTGTTCATACATAGAACGTTTGGTGAATATTTTGCTACTGAATACATAAGCGACATTTTTAAGAGTAGTAAACACAATTTTGACAGCAAGAAATTATTATATGTTACGTTATTTTATTTTGCAGACGGTGTTTTTTATTCATGTATAAAAAATAAAACAGAAGTAGATGAAGAACTTAATAATATAATAGAAGATATTAAATTAGATGCGGTTTTTTATAGTTACAACCAGGAACTGTCGACTCTACTAAGCGACATATGCTCTGAAAAAGAATTAATAAGGATGTATAGTTCATCTCTTGATGACTATGAAGATGATTATTTGGCTCTTATAAATGAAGAAGTGGATAAACTCAGGTCTAAGTTAGATGAAGAAGGACAGACTTCTTATAAACGTAATATTGTTGATAATTTTATTATTGCGAAAATGAAGCCTCATTTAAAGAAATATTTTATTGAATAATTTTGAAAATTGATTTGAATTTACATTCATTTTCTAGTCGCAATAAATGTACAATAAGTTAAATAAATACCTTACAGAATGTCAATCAAAACTATCAATATAAACTCTTTTTCTTCTATATAAACTGTTGCATACTTTGATTATCAGAAAGCATTTGATAGGGTTGACAATGATGTGCTATTAGGAAAATTGGCAAAGGCAGGTTTCTCAAGATCTCTGCTGACATATTTCGCCAACTATCTATTCGACCGTAAGCAGTACGTAACGTACAATGATTCGAAATCCGCTCTTTATACAGTAACATCAGGCATAGGTCAGGGTAGTCTAGGGCCGTTGTTGTTTCTAATCTTTATCAACGAACTGCCCAAACAAATGAAACACTCCACAATACTAATGTTTGCAGATGACGTAAAACTCGCACTACCAATACATAATCCTACTGATACAGCCAGACTCCAGCAGGATATTAACAGCTTATACATCTGGAGCACTAACAATAAACTAAGCCTAAACATTATGGAGGGAGAGCCAGTGACCTTTTTACTTTAGTCATTTTATAAGTCATGAAAATTAGCTCACTAACTCTTCTTAACCTGTAGAATAATGAACTGCTGTTCTGGCAACCCTCCGCGGCCGGAGTGTTTAACCCTAACATGACAAAGATGGTAAGAAATAAAGTTCAATTTAGTTATAGTATCAGTCCTAAAAATTTTAGTATATGATATTGGCACTATTCTCTATATAGAAAAATGATTGCCAGAACATTTCTGACCCTCCTACTGGCCGCCAGAACGCTGTAAATATGTATAAAAATAAAGTACAATTTAGTAATTTTATCAGTGTTGAATTTTTTACGATTTTGTGGATTGTATCCCGACACGGGACAGAACTTTGTGTGGTCCATAAATGGTTGTCTTCTCTGGACATTAGTCTGGGTGTAGTTTGTGTCCGTGAATTGTATGTTTGTATAGACCCCCGTGACACAGGGCTTATTCCTTAGTGCGGGAGTTGTCTCTTTTTAAAAAAAGAATAGCTTGATATTCCTTTAAACCTGTCTTGAGAAATGTACGAAAAACGTTTCCTTAGGGAAACATTTTTTGTTCTGGCAAATAGTTGGTGATGGAATTTTGTTCTGGCGTTTGAAATCATATATCCTACATATATTTCCAATAATTCTGTAAAAAATTCAACACTGATAAAATTACTAAATTGTACTTTATTTTTATACATATTTACAGCGTTCTGGCGGCCAGTAGGAGGGTCAGAAATGTTCTGGCAATCATTTTTCTATATAGAGAATAGTGCCAATATCATATACTAAAATTTTTAGGACTGATACTATAACTAAATTGAACTTTATTTCTTACCATCTTTGTCATGTTAGGGTTAAACACTCCGGCCGCGGAGGGTTGCCAGAACAGCAGTTCATTATTCTACAGGTTAAGAAGAGTTAGTGAGCTAATTTTCATGACTTATAAAATGACTAAAGTAAAAAGGTCACTGGCTCTTGGGCCATTAGTAAGTGCGCAATAATGTCCTACTCCAAAGGAACATCACCAGTACACAACACCTACACTTTAAACAATGACAGCCTCAATAGAGTGTCAACCATACGTGACCTGGGAACCCACTTTGACACTCAACTCACTTTCAACTACCACATAACTCAGGTATGCAATACATCCTGCAGAAATCTCGGTTTTGTCATGCGCCAAATAAAACTATTTAATAACAGGCAAGCTATAGTAGTGCTATACAATGCGTATATTCGTAGCATTTTAGAAACGAACTGTGCAATTTGGATTCCACATGAAAAAAAATACACGTTAGCCCTGGAGAAAATCCAAAAAGCTTTTATACGTTACCTGTTCCACAAAATACATGGCTACTACCCATATATGTATCCTACCCCGTTCGTATTAGGAATGGTCACATACCAGAGTTTAGAAGTGAGGAGAAATCTTGCCGTTATAAAATATTTTATCAGCCTAATACGTGGATCACTTTCCAACCCACACCTGTCTACTACAGTATGTGTCGCTAAACGTACCACCACTTATAATACCTACCAAAAACTTATATGTGTGGTGTAAACTGTGAATTTAAGTTGGTAATAAATAAATAAATAAATAAAACTCGTATGAATATAAACTAATATTACTCAAAAACTACTGGACCGGTTTTTTAAATTTTTTCCCCATTAGAAAGCTACATTATCAGGCTATATTTTATTGTTAAAAATAAGGGGTCCTACGAAATCTTATTAAATTTCCACCCGTGCAAAGCCGGGACGAGCCCCTAGTGTATAAATATACTGTTAGCGGAAATCCTGTCGACAAAGACGTGGCTGCCGAGTGACGTCACAGCGACACACGAGAGTGGGGAAAGGACCGTTGCGGCAGCGAGCTCATATCATCGGTCACTTCATTTCGTACTCTCAGGGTGTTAGGACGGGTGTGTTTGTGTTGTAGCGTTATATTAGGCGTTATTTCTATTTACATAGTCGTGAAATAAGTGTTCTTTTGTTAATTTATTTGATTATAGAAAAATACCCCCCATTTCGTAGTTGAGACCTTTTTTTATTTAATCCTACTTGCTCAGTTTTCTAATAATACATTATATTATAGTTGTGTTAATAAAAAAAACCATGTGCAAATTCATTTTTATACCACTTGGGTGGCACACAAGCATACGGCTCGCCAGATGTTAAGCAGTTACCATAGCCTATGGACGCTTGTTATAACAGAGGTATCACTTGCGTGTTGCCAACCCATTTTTTACACCAGGGCTTTAAGAAAGAAACATATTCCTAGCCCAGGGATACTCCTTTCACTTTTGACCTTTGACTGCCTCGGTGGTCCAGTGGCCGCAGTATGCGCCTGCTGTGCACGAGGTTGTGGGTTCGATTCCCACACAGGACAAAACTTTGTGTGAACCATAAAGAATTGTTCTGAGTCTGGATGTAATTTGTGTCCGTTAATTGTATGTTTGTAAAGTCTCCCGCGACACAGAGCTTGTTCTCTAGTGCGGGAGTTGTCTTTATAATTAAACAAACAAACAAACTCCCATATCCCTGGGATAGGAATATGTTTCTTTCAAAACCCAACCCTAAATGAGCGCTGGAGTATACTCACACACAGGAACACAATTTGACCGCTGTTTTTTTATTTTTTTATACTACCAAGGTGGCAAACAAGCATACGGCCCGCCTGATGGTAAGCAGTTACCGTAGCCTATGGACTTTTGCAACACCAGGGGTGTTACTCACGCGTTGCCGACCCTTTAAAACCTTATAACTCCTTTCTTGAAGAACCCCATGCTATAGTCTTTCGGGAAAACCTCGGCAGGGAGCTCATTCCACAGCCTAATCGTACGTGGTAAGAAATTCCTATGTGTAGTTATTTGACTGTGGTCTTCTGTGGACTTGCTCGCTAGTATGGTGCTTATGTTTCTTTATTAAAAAAAACCTTTTTTGAAATACTATCGAATGGCGGCAAAGACAACTGGCATACTGCCAAAATATAAAAGTACTCTTGAAATGTTAGAGTAATTTATTGGCTTCACTCAATTACACATGTTCAAATACATACATATTATCTCTTTATACTGAATTTGCAGAATATTATGAAAATACTAGCTGTTACCCGCGGCTCCTCCCGCGTGGATGTCGGTTATCGCTGCAAAAAGTAGCCTATGTGTTATTCTAGACCATAATCTATCTCTGTGCCAAATTTCATCCAGATCCGTTCAGTAGTTTTAACGTGAAAGAGTAACAAACATCCATCCATCCATGCTTACAAACTTTCACATTTATAATATTAGTAAGGATAAATGCCAAATTGTAAAAAAATCAAGAAGTAATAATAGAGATAGGGTATACTAGCGAGCAAGCCTGACTGGGGAAGGACCTTCACTTTAGAGAAGACCACAGCCAAATAACTACACACAGCGGTGTAGTCGTGTAGGGACACGACTACACCGCTGTGTGTAGGTATTTGGCTGTGGTCTGTGAGTACAGGACCCCTGTGTGTGAGTACAGGTCCTGTACTCACACACAGGGACACGACTACACCGCTGTGTGTAGTTATTTGGCTGTGGTCTGTGAGTACAGGACCCCTGTGTGTGAGTACAGGTCCTGTACTCACACACAGGGACACGGCTACACCGCTGTGTGTAGTTATTTGGCTGTGGTCTGTGAGTACAGGACCCCTGTGTGTGAGTACAGGTCCTGTACTCACACACAGGGACACGGCTACACCGCTGTGTGTAGTTATTTGGCTGTGGTCTGTGAGTACAGGACCCCTGTGTGTGAGTACAGGTCCTGTACTCACACACAGGGACACGGCTACACCGCTGTGTGTAGTTATTTGGCTGTGGTCTGTGAGTACAGGACCCCTGTGTGTGAGTACAGGTCCTGTACTCACACACAGGGACACGGCTACACCGCTGTGTGTAGTTATTTGGCTGTGGTCTGTGAGTACAGGACCCCTGTGTGTGAGTACAGGTCCTGTACTCACACACAGGGACACGACTACACCGCTGTGTGTAGTTATTTGGCTGTGGTCTGTGAGTACAGGACCCCTGTGTGTGAGTACAGGTCCTGTACTCACACACAGGGACACGGCTACACCGCTGTGTGTAGTTATTTGGCTGTGGTCTGTGAGTACAGGACCCCTGTGTGTGAGTACAGGTCCTGTACTCACACACAGGGACACGGCTACACCGCTGTGTGTAGTTATTTGGCTGTGGTCTGTGAGTACAGGACCCCTGTGTGTGAGTACAGGTCCTGTACTCAC
Source organism: Trisateles emortualis (assembly GCA_947095525.1). Classification (NCBI taxonomy): domain Eukaryota; kingdom Metazoa; phylum Arthropoda; class Insecta; order Lepidoptera; family Erebidae; genus Trisateles; species Trisateles emortualis. Next base: position 2,570,300 of record OX352756.1, read on the forward strand.
ACACAGGGACACGACTACACCGCTGTGTGTAGTTATTTGGCTGTGGTCTGTGAGTACAGGACCCCTGTGTGTGAGTACAGGTCCTGTACTCACACACAGGGACACGGCTACACCGCTGTGTGTAGTTATTTGGCTGTGGTCTGTGAGTACAGGACCCCTGTGTGTGAGTACAGGTCCTGTACTCACACACAGGGACACGGCTACACCGCTGTGTGTAGTTATTTGGCTGTGGTCTGTGAGTACAGGACCCCTGTGTGTGAGTACAGGTCCTGTACTCACACACAGGGACACGACTACACCGCTGTGTGTAGTTATTTGGCTGTGGTCTGTGAGTACAGGACCCCTGTGTGTGAGTACAGGTCCTGTACTCACACACAGGGACACGGCTACACCGCTGTGTGTAGTTATTTGGCTGTGGTCTGTGAGTACAGGACCCCTGTGTGTGAGTACAGGTCCTGTACTCACACACAGGGACACGGCTACACCGCTGTGTGTAGTTATTTGGCTGTGGTCTGTGAGTACAGGACCCCTGTGTGTGAGTACAGGTCCTGTACTCACACACAGGGACACGGCTACACCGCTGTGTGTAGTTATTTGGCTGTGGTCTGTGAGTACAGGACCCCTGTGTGTGAGTACAGGTCCTGTACTCACACACAGGGACACGACTACACCGCTGTGTGTAGTTATTTGGCTGTGGTCTGTGAGTACAGGACCCCTGTGTGTGAGTACAGGTCCTGTACTCACACACAGGGACACGGCTACACCGCTGTGTGTAGTTATTTGGCTGTGGTCTGTGAGTACAGGACCCCTGTGTGTGAGTACAGGTCCTGTACTCACACACAGGGACACGGCTACACCGCTGTGTGTAGTTATTTGGCTGTGGTCTGTGAGTACAGGACCCCTGTGTGTGAGTACAGGTCCTGTACTCACACACAGGGACACGGCTACACCGCTGTGTGTAGTTATTTGGCTGTGGTCTTCTCTAAAGTGAAGGTCCTTCCCCAATCAGCATTTTGAAAGAAACGTGCTATCCCAAGGATACTCCTAACTTAGAATAGAATGGAATAAGCGTTTATTAGCACACACAAAACAAGTTAACAATTAGGATATACTAGAAAATAATATACATAGGTACAAAAGTATATGGAGCACAAAAAAGAACAAAACAAGAAACTAAAATTAAGAACACAACATAGCAAATATAACAAAAAAATATATAAATACCTATATAATGTATATATATAAATCATTATTTCAATCTGATCTTAAAGCCCTGGTGTAAAAAAATGGGTTGGCTACAAGTGATACCTCTCTCTTTCTCTCTAAGCGTCCATAGGCTACGGTAACTGCTTAACATCTGGCGGGCCGTATGCTTATTTGCCATCCAATTTATTTCAAAAAATTGCTGCCTTTCCCTAAATTTGGTTATGAGTACATTTTTTTCTTTTCTTTTTTTTTAAAGACAACTCCCGCACTAGAGAACAAGCTCTGTGTCGCGGGGGACTTTACAAACATACAATTAACGGACACAAATTACACCCAGACTCTGAACAATTCTTTGTGGGTGACACAAAGTTTTGTCCTGTGTGGGAATCGAACCCACAACCTCGTGCACAGCAGGTGCATACTGCGGCCACTGGACCACCGAGCTGCCGTCCACTAACTAAAAGGCCGTTAAGCCACAGTTAGTTAAGATTCATTTTGCTAGCTAGCTAGCTAGCAAAATGAATCTTAACTAACTGTGGTTAAGATTCATTTTGCTAGCTAGCTAGCTAGCAAAATGAATCTTAACTAACTGTGGCTTAACGGCCTTTTAGTTAGTGGACGGCAGCGAGGCCCTACCTTTACCTGTACCCCTGGTGCCTGTGCCCCACGTAGATCAAATTTTCAACATGCGCAGGCGCAGAGTAGTTCGTAATAACTACACATCCAGTCAAAAGTATTTTTTATCTGTGCTATTAAAATTACTTGCGTAATGTTTGTCTATTGTTCGATGGAAAAATCGAAATGATTTAATTTTTATTATCTATGCCTTGTTTGCTTATTCATTGGCGCCAAAAAAATAACACGCGTTCACACTAGTAAGTAGGTATATATATAGATTACTAGCTGACCCAGCAAACGTTGTTTTGCCATATAAAGTAAAAATATAGGGGTTGATCGTAGAGGGGTAAAAATGAAGGGTTGTATGTATTTTTAAAAGCTAAATCACAAAAAAATAAAAACAAAAAAATGTATCCTAAAAATTAAATTAAAAAAAAGGGAGGGAACCACCCTTAACATTTAGGAGGATGAAAAATAGATGTTGGCCGATTCTCAGACCTACTCAATATGCTCACAAAATTTCATGAGAAACGGTCAAGCCGTTTCGGAGGAGTACGGGAACGAACATTGTGACACGAGAATTTTATATATAAGAAGATACTAATATTATAAACCAGCTTCCGCCCGCGGCTTCACCCGCGCTTACAATACCTCGGGAACAGATATTTTCCGGGATAAAAAGTAGCCTATGTATTATTCCAGACCATAATCTATCTCTATGCCAAATTTAATCCAGATCCGTTCAGTAGTTTTTACGTGAAATAGTAACAAACATCCATCCATCCATCCATTCTTACAAACTTCCACATTTATAATAATAGTAAGGATTATAAATGTAAAAGTTTGTGAGTAAGAAATATGGATAAAATTTGGCATACTCTATCCCTGGTATAGAAAACCGTTTCATTAAAAACGCATTCCTAAATAAGAGACCTGTACTCACACCTAAAACACAACTACACCGCTGTATATAGTTATTTGGCTGTCGCCTTCTATAAGGTGGAGGTTCTTCCTTATTCGGGCTTGCTCGCTACTATAGTGCCCTACCTCTTATGTATGTTTGTTTATTACCTTGTAGGAACCAGTGAGGTACCGCACCGACAGGACCCAATAAGATAGATAGATAGATAGATAACTCTTTATTGTACACCAAAAAAACATATTTTTTTACAAACATTTTAAAAAGGTAATGTACAATGGGCGGCCTTATCGCTAAAAGCAATATAGGGTGCTGCGTCCCGCAACACCAACGACGCAGCTATATGTGTCCCGCTTGCATCACTCCACAAAGGCCGAGGATATTGTGGAGTATATCCAGAAACAAGTCAACTGGACCTTGAGAGTAGAGAAGTTGGTACCGCGTCATAGCACGAATTTCCATTCGTTTGTGGTGCGGGTGCCGACGCATGGTCTCGACACATTCCTCAAGGAAGAGTTTTGGCCAAAGGGTGTTGTGTATCGACGTTTTCGCGGACGATTGCACAACACAGCGAGTTGTAACACAACACCGGTAAAATGTGTTTAGTTATAAGTTTTATAATAATATAATAATATATGTTAGTTTGTAAGGTATTTATCTATGGGATTATGTAAGCTACTTGTATTTTGTGTATTAAGTATGTAAACTATAGCCTGAAATAAATGATGATTATTATTGTTATATAAAATCCATGTAAACACAGCCTTACACCATCGTAAAACTATTTAACTTACCCGCAAACCTAATATAAACAAATAAGATCCACCTCTGGTAATGGCGCGACGTTTTAATAGCGTAAACGTACTATTATTTGCTGAACAAAGCTATTTTCGTTGTGAATATAAATAAACAACAAGTCTAGACGTATGAACACACTTTTTAGAAAATCTTTGATATTTCGGTAGGTAGTCAAACATTATTTAAAAGAGATTTCTTCCTGCACTGTGTCGGACTTTACAAACATACAAATTTGAAGGGAAACTTCTTGAGATAAGTCGGGCACGGATGATATTACTACCATCCAATTACCAAATAGAACTTTTCTCATATTAAGTATACTTGTTTGTTTTTTAAACGACTTCAAAAACGAGGAGGTTATCTTTCTTTTTCTTTATCTTTAAAAAAGACAGCTCCCGCACTAGAGAACAAGCTCTGTGTCGCGGGGTACTTTTACAAACATACAATTAACGGACACAAATTACATCCAGACTCAGAACAACTCTTTGTGGATCACACAAAGTTTTGTTCTGTGTGGGAATCGAACCGACAACCTCGTGCACAGCAGGCGCATACTGCAACCACTGGGTGGTCCAAGGCAGTCAGTATCAATTCAGTATCAATTCGAGGGTTTTTTTATGTTTGTTTATGAACCGATTTAAAAAAATATTTTTTTATCTGAGAGGACATACTTCCAGTTTGGTCCCATATTTATCAAATCAAAGTTCGGATGATGGGATCCATGAGGAATTGAGGGAACTCCTCAAAAATTATAAGCATACATATAACAATTTCAATATTTTTAATAACAAATCAAACATTTGCATTCAGAAAATGTAATTTGGTGAAGTGAAACTGATGAAGAAGACCACAGATGGGCATGTGAAGTTCCCAAACATAAGAATGTCAAGGATGACGATTAGATAAGTTTCGATTAAGGTTGATAAGCAACCATTACTAAGCAAATGAAACTTAGAAAATTAAAATGGTACAATCGAAATTAACTGATGATAAAGCCGGAAGGTAGGCAACGGAACTCCATAATTAAACAATGTAATCTAGCCGTGTTTGGGCTTATTTGAATGGTCATAAGATGCACTTTCGCTGTAAATTAGATTTAAAAATAATAATGCATTAAAGGGAGGAAAAGTGAGATCAGAGTCTATATGAAAATTCTATATAGTCAGCGAATTGGCCGTAGGAAAAAAAGTATGCTGGCATTTGTTTTTATGACGTTCATAAGTATCATGTATTTGATCTAAATGAATAAATGAGTTTGACTTTGACATCCTGTTTTTTGAAAATTCTACAACTTGACGCATTGAAGTCGGTTTTTTTTTTGTTAAAATTATTTTAATTGCTTTTTGCCGAGTGTCGAAGGTACACTACGCGGAGTATTGTACTAATATTTAATTCCCACACGGAACAAAGTTTTGTTTTTTTTTATATTTTCTGGACAACTCACACATCGCTATCTGATCCCAAACTAGGCAGAGCCTGTACTATGGTAACCAGACAACTGATAAACATACTTATATATTTCTAAATACATACATATTATAGGTAAATTACACCCAGACACAGAACAAACATTCGTGCTCATCACACAAATGTCCTGGGTGGGAATCGAACCCACGACCTCCGGCGTAGCAGTTACAGTCACTAACCACTAGACCAACAGGCCAGTCTTTGTTTTGTCAGCTTTGTTTGATCTATAATACTTTGATCATTTAGGGTGGTTAAAAAGGACTGAGGAAAGCACTGCTTTCCTGCAGCTCTGATGATGTCGTCTGTCCACCTAGTGGGAGGTCGTCCCACGCTGCGTTTTCCAGCACTGATGATGATGAAAAAGGACTGAATTCACGTGACCATCACGCTCATACATAATACCGCAGGAGATTCGTAAAAAGCGGATTTTTACGAAAACCTAGCTGTCCAGAAAAGCTGTTTAAACAATGTTTTTTTAGGAAAACCAATGCATGAATTTATGTGAAATATATTTTTATCTGTAGTTTTAGTCTAATTGTACAATGTTACCAAATTCAAAAAATATATACAATAACTAGCTGACCCAGCAAACGTTGTTTTGCTACTAAAATAGTAATACCGCTATTAAAAAATAGGGGTTGATCGTAGAGGGGTGAAAATTAAGGGTTGTATGTATTTTTTATTGCTGAATCACAAAAAAAGTAAAAACAAAAAACAATGCCTAAAAAATTAAATAAAAAAATTAAGGGTGGACCACCCTTAAAATTTAGGGGGATGAAAAATAGATGTTGTCCGATTCTCAGACCTACCCAATATGCACACAAAATTTCACGAAAATCGGTCGAGCCGTTTCAGAGGAGTTCAAAGTTGAACACTATGACACGAGAATTTTATATATTAGATTTTCTTAAAACAAGAATCTTAAGAGAGGTAGGACACCATTCTACCGAGCAAGCCCGACTGAGGAAGGACCTCCACTCCAGCGCTCATTAGGAATGCGTTTTGAAATAAACGTATTCCTATACCAGAGTTATAAAGCCCTGGTGTAAAAAAATGGGTTTGCAACACGCAAGTTATACAGCAGGCGGGCCGTATGCTTGTTTGCCACCCATATAGTATAAAAAAATACAAAAATATTACTTACTAGTTGTTGTCCGCGGCTCCGCCCGGGTGGATGTCGGTTATCGCTGCAAAAAGTAGCCTATGTGTTATTCCAGACCATAATCTATCTCTGTGCCAAATTTCATCCAGATCCGTTCAGCAGTTTTTTTGTGAAAGAGTAACAAACATCCATCCATCCATTCTTACAAACTTTCACATTTAGAATATTAGTAAGGACTTAGTAATCTCTTAATTAGCAATTCTCTTGTCCTTGAATTGAACTTGGATGTTTGATTGAAACACAGATTACTAAATAGTAACTACGTTTGAAAAGTCCCCCGCGACACAGGTATTGATCCCTAGTACGACAGAAGAATATATTGTTCTAACATTTATTTACAAAGAAACTCGGACACTGACGTGTAAAACATGGCTGAAGTGTTGAAATATTATATTATTAAGTATTATGTTCGCGCCAATATTTTTAACTCGAGAATATTAAATCGACGATGTTTGACGCACTCCCAAAATGTAAAGATGATTTTCTTTTGCGCGAATGTTCGCGAATATAGATTACGTCAGCTCAAGGCCGATTGGTCTAGTGGGTAACTGCTAAGTCGGCGGTCGTGGGTTCGATCTCCACACAAGACAAAAATTTAGAAGGTGTAATTTGTGTCCGAGAATTGTATGTTTGTAAAGCCCCCGCGACAAAGGGCTTGTTCCCTAGTGCGGGAGTTGTCTTTAAAAAAAAAAAGTAACAAAAGAAAAAATAGTGTGGATAAATTTACTCTACCTGTTTTTTTATTGTCTGAGTATAAGAACGTTTCGGCATATACCTACCTACGTTCTTAATCAGATCAGATCACTACTTCGAAGGATATTATAATTTAAATGCCTCTCTTAATCGCTTTTTTAAAGTATTATTTAAGATCAATAATATTATTTTATTACGAGTACTTCAAGCTCGACGGTTCAACTGTGCATCTCGAGAAATATTATCTATTACGACCGCGTAAAACAATAGTACGCCTTAATTCAACCGCCCCATCGATATTCTAAAAATAAACGCGTCTTGCAGTCTGTATAATAATTTCCAGTCGCCTGGAGTCGGCCATACCGATTTGACATTTGGCGTTCCCGCCAATTTTAATGTCAAACCTTAAATTCGGATACACGCCCAAAATAAAGTGCCTAATAGATTTATTGACAGTATAATATTTTTGTGTAAATTTTATGAACGATATAATTAAATATGGAATCTATAAAATCGATAAGAATAACAGTGTTATTGTTTTTAATTATTATTTGTGTGGAGAGTAAAGCGAAGTTGAACGAAAACAAGACAAATGACAATTCGGGTGAAGTTAAAATATCGAGAAAGGTAATATTTTTGTAACTATCATTTTTTTTCATACGTTTTAGGTGACAACTGAAATTACCATTATGGACGCATGCAATACAAGGGGCATCCCTCGCGTGGTGGTTATCTGGAATAGGTTTTTTTTAAAACACAACTCAATATAAGCAGAGAAGAGACCCGTGGATCCTGACCGGAGTCAGAGCTAAACAAAAGTGTGTTATTTTTTCCTTTACATTTTAATAACTAGGTATTATAAAAATATATTTACATTTTAAAAATATTAAGTGAGAAAAAACCTAACCAACATCTTTGAAATGCATATTTTTTATTCTTAATTTAAATATAACAAGGGCCAAATTAAAAGTACCCAGAATCGACGTTCATGCATGAAGAGGTTGATGAATGTAGAGGAGGCGAGGGAAGTATGTTTAGACCGAAGCAAGTGGCGACCATAGTCTCTGCCTACCCCACTGGGACACAGGCGTGATGATATGTATGTATGTACGTAATTTAATAGTATTAATAATGCTCGTGGGATAAAGATTGATGCATCTAGTCTCAGTTAAGAATGGCGCCTGTAGTTGAATTTGCCGTAGGTCTTGTCCAGGTCCGTGTTATAATAATGCACAGTTGGAACATTTTTATTTAAATTAGCTTGAACACAACATCACTAATGCAATAGCGTGACAATCAATTATAATAACATTTTATATTCATTGTGATTTTTGCGAATTCACTCAGAGAACAGGTGAAAAGATCTACTCTGTCCGCCATTTCGTTAAGTATATGCAAAGTGCGCGTTATAGGAGCTTCATTCTAAAGGTTTGTCCTTCCTCTTGGTGCTGCCAATAGACGTGGCCTTTTCCTCCTCCACACACACCCGTCGGGTACCCATAGGCTTATCTCTTGCAAGACGCATGGACTCGACGTCTTACCACGTAATAATTTAAAATAAACGTGTCAGCTAGCCATGTCTCTCCTCGTTTCCAACTTATTGTATCCTACCATGCCTATGACAAACAAAGTCGGATACATTAATGGATAAAATATATACTTAATACACTCCATACAGCCTAAGGTGTTAAAACTGTTAAAACACCCTTTACTTTACTATTTATATATTTTTGAATTTACTTTCGGCCTTTTTTGTTTGTACACTGAAAACTCGATCAATTATGAACCGATTTTGATTTCTTTTTATTTTGTTTAAGAAGTTTTGACCATACAGCCTTACAGCCAGTACCCTTCCGTGTTAATTTTATTGGTATCGAACCTTGAGCCCCGGAGATACACTAATAAACTTAAAAAAATATTTGGTTAAATTAGTTTTCATAAATTGTTATTGAATGCACCTACCTAGTTTTGTCTCTGCATCACCCAAAGGTTGGCTGGTAGAGAATGCCTTTGGTATTAAGTCCGCCATTGTACCATTATGTTGTGCAAGAAGTTTTTAATAAAAATAAAATATAAACCTTCTCAAAAAAGTCTTCGACCAGTGTGTGTTGCCAGTGACGACCTATGGATCCGAGACGTGGTCGTTCACTATGGGCCTAATGCGAAGGCTTAAAGTCACCCAAAGAGCAATGGAGAGAGCCATGCTTGGAGATTCCCCGCGAGACCGAATCAGAAACGAGGAGATCCGTAGGAGAACCAAAGTTACCGACATAGCTCTAAGAATTGCATCAATTAAGTGCGATATTATATATAGCTCGCAGAACCGATGGCCGTTGGGGCAGAAAGGTTCTAGAGTGGCGACCACGAACTGGCAGACGCAGCGTGGGCAGGCCTCCAGCAAGGTGGACCGACGACCTGGGCCCTAATTCTGCTAATTTACGGATGGCTCAATTCAATCTGAATTGATTGTCAATTGAATCTCAGTTGCATTTTTGGTATTCTGCTAATAAATTTAAGACCCATAGCTGGAAAACTATTGGTCTTAAATTGTTTAGCAGAATACCAATTTGGCCCTTGTAAAGGTCGCGGGCAACCGATGGACAAGGTCAGCTCAGGACCGAACGACGTGGAAAACCTTGGGGAGGCCTATGTCCAGCAGAGTCTGTCTTATGGCTGAGATGGAACTTCTCAGAATCAAATAGAAAATAGATATTTATTTACGCCTGACTTGTTGATATTAAAACTATCCTAGACATTAAAATACCGCCTACCGAAGAGCATGAATAAAAATATTTTATAAAATAAAAATACACTGACTTCAAAAGCGATTGAAATCGGTGCTACGGCTAGGTTCACCCCTGTCATCTAATATTCACTGTACTTTTCACTTCAATCTTATTATCTACAACTTTTTATCGCGTACCGATATCCACGCGGGCGGAGCCGCAGGCAACAACTAGTATTTTGTACATGTATACACAGACAAACACACGAACTACATCAAAGCACAGAATGGCTTTCAAATTAATATTTATAAATATTTATCTCATACGAAAACATTTTCAGCTGTGGAAATCTCTCTCTGGGAAACGTGCGTGCGTCTATGCAGGTCATATACATATGTATGGACTCAGACAAGCTGGCTAATTGATGCAATGGCCGATTGATATGTGATTTATAAATGTTTTTTTGATACTTCTTGGGTGGCAAACAAGCATACGGCCCGCCTGATGTTAAGCAGTTACCGTAGCCTATGGACGCTTGCAATATCAGAGGTATCACTTGCGTATTGCCAACCCATTTTTTGACACCAAGGCGTTAAGATGGGAGTACCTATCCCTGGGATAGGAATACGTTTATTTCAGAACACATCATCAGAATCCTAAATAAGCGCTGGAGACCTGTACTCACACACAGGAACACAACTACACCACTGTGTGTAGTTATTTGGCTATGGTCTTCTGTAAGGTGGAGGTCCTTCCCTAGTCGGGATTGCTCACCAGTATGGTGCCCTACCTCGCTTAAATGTCCGACAAAATAATTTTCTTTACTTGTTATTCTTCGTCTTATAATTAACAAAGATTTCCAGCATCCAAAATTAATCAACAGTAATTGCCCAATAAACTTCTCCATAAAATTGTTTCCCGCCATTATTTACGACTGAATTAATAATCTGTGGCATAATGTCGTTTTGTAGGTAATAAAAAAAATAAAAATAACCACAAACGCCGCCATTTTGGAGTCTTATTTATGAAATGACGTGTGTGTATTAAAATAATTTGTGTTTCTGTTTCTATTTTACTTTTATAACGATTGTGAATGAAATTGCAAAAATATGCAATTATTTTGTCGATAAGAATAGGGTATGTATTATCGGGACAATCCCACCCACATGCCCACCGCTGTGACTCCTGTGAGCCAGGATGCCAGGATTAACAGCGGAGTAACCAGTTGGTTACTCCGATACACCGAGTTTTGACACTCGTGCGTCCCGTGGACAACTAAACCTACTGTCTTGGACCCCGCAACGAATTTAATCAGAAGTAAATAGGAAGAGTTAGAAAGAAAAGTTTCCACTTCACTCCATAGCAAAGCGGGAGACAAAATAAATCTGTATAGGTTTGTAACCTATGACAAGGAGCCCCACGGAGGACCTTAAACTACGGGACCTATGTGAGCTAAGTTTGATTGCTATACTATGTATAACAGAAACGTTTAAATGCACGGAAATTCCCTCTAGATGAGACTAAATCCCCATAGTAGGCCGCTCCAGATGATACATGTAAGCTGTTCAACATAATAGTACGATCATTATGCCAAAGACTACACTCCCAGAGAATGTGATAGGGTATGTATTGCTAAATTAGAGTACCTACCTAATATCGGATTAGAAATGGAGATCCTTCCCCTAGGTGCCTTTTTCCCATTGGCCAATCTGGACAAGTGCCCATGGCCTGCCCAGCCTATGAGCACTTCGAATGTTACGCGCGCCAATATTTAGGTTGAATTTTGTAGAGTGAAAGAATAATAATAGCAACCCATATATGTCATACTGCTGGGCATGGGTCTCCGCTCCTCTATCAAGAGAGAGAGAGGGTTTAGGCCTTAATTTACGCACGCTGGCCTAATGCGGGTTGGTGAATCAGACATGTCTTTAGAATTTCTTCTAAGACATGTGACACCGTTAGCAGATGGCGAATCATTTGATTAGTACATATAAATTCCACAAAGTGAAATTCACATTGGTACTGCCCGGGATCGAACTCGCACCTCTTGCGTGCAAGTCGGTTACATTCCCACTCGGCCACCACCGCTTCGATTGAGTGAAAGAATAAATAAAGAATATTTTTATTTGGCAGTAGTTTAAAAACACAAAATTGTCAAAAAAACCTTAATTATAGGAGGATATTGGGTATGTGAATCATGTTTACGCCAAAATGGGTTCCAGCTCAGCATAATGCCTGGCAGTAATGCTAGGCGGTGATTTTGATCTGGAACCATTGAGCAGTAACCTACGGATGTCAATTAGCACTTACACATAATTAAATACATAGTGTGGCAAACGATCCCGATCCCGCGACGCAATCCCAGGTTTGAAAACAATTTTTGTTTTCCATACTGCGTAATATCACGCGAGCTAACTTATGGCCGGAGAGCTACTGGTTCGTTCGACTATCACGTTTCCCACAAAGCATGTTTAAATAATATTTTACTGTCAGGCAATCATGAAAATTCCGTTCTGGATCCGGACTTTTGAAATATTTTTTTTTCTAAACCCTATCCCACGAGGCTGCAATTTTTTTACGTATGTTTAAGCGTAAAAAAAAATTGCCAGCCCACATTTCACCCTCTTAGGGTGGAATTTCGAAAAACCATTTCATTTCTTGGGTTGATATATCAGTCACTCAGAACTTTGAATTTTAAGTATATATATATAGATAGAAAAGTATGTAAAGATAGACTCATTTGAAGCTCTTAAGAGAGGTGTTATTGACATAATACCTGATGCAAATACATAACTGCACTGCTACGTTGAAAATCAAAATGCAAGTTTGATAATTGAAATATTGTTTACTAGCTGTTTCCCGCGGTTCTGCCCGCGTGGATGTCGGTTATCGGTGTAAAAAGTAGCCTATGTGTTATTCCGGATCATAATCTATCTTTGTGCCAAATTTCATCCAGATCCGTTAAGTAGTTTTTGCGTGAAAGAGTAACAAACATCCATCCATACATCCTTACAAACTTTCGCGTTTATAATATTTTATAATACTTGTGTAAGGCGGAGGGTCCTTCCCCAGTCGGGCTTGCTCGCTAGTACACTACCTTTCTTAAGTTGTAGATAAAGTCCCTCTCGTAATAAATCACAAATTAAATATAGGTTCTTGTAAAAAGAATAAAATTATTGCGGGCAATGTTTAGAAATAAATAATTTAATTGTATACATAATAGAACCACACCTTAAATATGAAAGCAAAGACAAAACATTTTCTTTTTTATTCACGTGCTGATTTCACGTGTTTCTACAGCAGCTGAGATTATTAATTTTATTTGTAGACGAAAATAATTTGTATTCGTACAAAAAGAAAATTCCGTTTGGAAACCACCGATTATTATACACTCGCAATAATATTCATTTCTAAACGAATCATACTTTTTTTTACGCAACAGCTAATATTTATTTTGGCGGGAAATAATGTCTAAATGTCAAATGCAACCATTTAAACTTTTTGAAGTCGACATATTTCTCGTAATAAATGATATAACATTAAAATATTTTTATGTTTTGTTTTTATTAAAGTGATTTAGAGATATGGGGCACTGTACAAGTGAGCAAATCCGACAGAAGAAGAACCTCCACCTTTCAGAAGACCACGGTCAAATAACTATACACAGTTATGGGTAAACCAACAATGATAAGCTTGTACAGATGGTATCCACTCCATAATTACCCCTGTTTTTTCTGATTGTTTCGATATTTGGCAAGAGTATTTTGATGAGCGTTCAAAAGAAAAAGGAATTTGGTTTAGAACTATCCAGCCACACATTACAAAAGCACCATGGATTGATTGCAATCTTAATAGGCACTTATTAACTATAGCCTTAAGACTTCGTTCCGGTCACACTCCATCGAATAAATTTTCATATCTTATGAAAAAGGTTGCATCACCTAATTGTGATGATTGTGGTGTCATTGATGATGTCTATCATATATTAATGGAGTGCGCCCGCAATGAAAATATTAGATTAAATATATTTGGTCCTGGTAAAAGTTTTAATGTTATATATGTATGTAACTCCATCCTTGCTAAGCCTTAATCTGAAAAAGCTAAATTATTATATGAACTAGTATTAAGGTAAAAGTTGTAATTAGTTTTTCTAGTTGTCATTACAGGGTGAAATCGTCGCTGAGCGACAAAACCCTCTCAATAATTAAAAAAAAACTCAATGATAAATATTATAGTAAGAAAGTCGTAGATATCGCACTAGCGCGCGGTAAACCTCGTCAACAGTAGCTAAGTAGCTTCATTTCATATATCACTATCTCTTTCTGTATCATTACGTTCCGTATTATCTATCGCATTCACACTTGAAATCTATAAGCAATTACGCACGAAAACATGGTAAGAAAGCTGAACGCCCCGCTCACTATGAAGTTAACTTATCTTTCTTTATCTTACTTCCTCCTTTTATAAATGTGAGGATGGATGTTTGTTACTCTTTCACGTAAAAACTACCGAACGGATCTGGATAAAATTTGGCATAGAGATAGATTATAGTCTGGAATAGCGAATGGGCTTTTATCGCTAAAACCGACATCTAGTGAGAAGCCGCGGGCAACAGCTAGTCATAATATAAATGCAAAAGTAACTCTGTTTATTTGTAACCTTATCGCGACTAAACTGCTGAACGGAATTTTATGAAATTTGGCACAGAGATAGATGGTATCCTAAGGAAGAACATAGGAACCTTTGTTTGGGATAACCGACATCGACGCGGGTGGAGACGCGGGCAACAGCTAGTAAACGATACATTTAATGTAATATAACAGAGCCTCTAGACAAGTGGCATAAGCGATAGTCGAATCGAAAAGTCAAAAAATAAAATGTCTGGGATTTGACGTTAGTCTACGTATAACGTCGTAAACTTACGTCAAATCCCATACATTTTCTTTTTTGACTTTTCGATTCGACTATCGCTTATGCCACTTGTCTAGAGGCTCTGTTCAGACTCCTCACGAATATCCTCAGTGACTCAGCGAGTACAGTCATGGTATACGTCACGTGGGATTATTTCTAGTACATAATAAATGTTCCAGAAGTAGGTATTTATGTGCTACTATAACGTACCAAGGTGACATATAAATTGAATTAGGAATAACTGTATTTTGCTCGCTGATTTTGTTTGTGGACGCCATATTGGAAAATTTTGTAGAACTTTCTTCTATAGGTATTACCTGCGCAATCCTACTTCCTACTAATATTATAAACTAGCTGTCGCCCGCGGCTCCGCCCGCGTGGATGTCGGTTATATCGATCTGGATGAAATTTAGCATAGAGATAGATGTCTGGAGTAGCGAATAGGCTACTTTTTATCGCGATATCCGACATCCACGCGGGCGAAGCCGCGGTTGGTTCAGTGGCTTAAGTGGTTACCTCGCCATTTACTATTGCGCGGCGTGTTGTGGGTTCGATCCCCACACGGGACAAAAAATTGTGTGATCCACAAATGGTTGTCCCGAGTCTGGGTGTACTTTGTGTCCGTTAATTGTATGTTTGTAAAGATCCCCGCAACACAGGGCTAGTGTTCCCTAGTGCGGGAATTGTCTTTTTTTAAAGAAAAAAAAACGCAAAGAAAGTTATATTATAAAGAAAGATATATATATGTTACCTTCATACTGAGCGGTGTTCAGTTTTGTTACCATGTTTTAGTACGTACTTGCATATAGATTTACAAGTGTGAATGCGATAGATAATACGGAACGTAATGATACAGAAAGAGATAGTGATATATGACATGATGCTGCTCATTTTGAAGAAAGAAAAGAAAGAAAGAAAAAAACATTTATTTATGGACTGCAATGACAGGACATTTACACAGGTACATTACAATTTTATTTCGTTAGTCTGCAGGCCAAAAAAATGGTGCCTACCTCAGCATAATGCTACGACTAATTATAAAAGCCGCAGCGCTGGTTTTCAGGTAGGCCCAGAGACAACACAAACAAAAATAAATAAATAAAATTAGATAAAATTATACAAACTCACATAAATTATACACAAAATAAAAATAATAATAAATAATTACATAACTACAATTTTTTTTTTCCGCGCGCCAGTGCGATATCTACGTCTGGTAAGCAGTTACCGTAGCTTATAAATGCTTTTAATATCAGAGGTATCACTAAAGTGTTGCTGACCTATTTACACCAGGGCTCTAATATGGAGTAATTGTATAGGACGCTAGTATGGTATACCTCACTCTACCCTACCTCCTCTCCAGTTTTCTTTTTTTATTTTATACTACCAAGGTGGCAAGCAAGCATACGGCTCGCCTGATGGTAAGCAGTTACTGTAACCTATATGGACGTTTGCAACACCAGTGGTGTCACTCGCGCGTTGCCGAACCTTTAAAAACCTTATAACTCCTTTCTTGAATAACCCCATGCTATAGTCTCTTGGGAAAACCTCGGCAGGGAGCTCATTCCACAGCCTAATCGTACGTGGTAAGAAATTCCTCTATCTTACGGTACGGCATGTTTGAGGTGCAAGGATGTGAGGATGAATTCCCTGTCGGTGGTGAGAGGTGCGTTGATAAAATGTGGCCGTGCGCATCATCTCGAACAATTCCTCAGAACACAGCCCATTGTACAGGCGGTAGAACACACACAAGAGCCTCCTTAGACTTAGTGGATCAATACCGCCTGTGAGCTTGGGATCGTCAACAATCCTCACAGCGCGTCTTTGGATTGAATCAAAGGGTCCAAGCTGGTATCCAATGCAGGCAACATGGCATTATTTTGACAATAACAGCTGTACAGATACAAAAATCGAGGAGGCGATCTCTCCGCCCATTGATTGGATTGTCATCCCATTGGACTATTTACTAATATTATAAATGTGAAAGTTTGTAAGAATGGATGGATGGATGTTTGTTACTCTTTCACGTAAAAACTACTGAACGGATCTGGATGAAATTTGGCACAGAGATAGATTATGGTCTGGAATAACACATAGGCTACTTTTTGCAGCGATAACCGAGATCCACACGGGCGGAACCGCGGGCAACAGCTATGAGAGTATATTTCACATAGCATGGGTTCTGTGACGTTTAACATTTGATGATAATCAATAAATCAATCAATTAGCCTATCGCAGTCCACTGCTGGACATAGGCCTCTCCCAACACGCGCCATAGCACACGGTCCTCCGCCTTCCGCATCCAGTGCGCCCCAGCAACCTTTTTTACGTCGTCGGTCCACCTAGCTGGGGTCCGCCCTACCTTACGCTTACTGAGTCGCGGTCTCCACTCTAGGACACGTCTGCTCCATCGGCCGTCGGTCCTTCTGCAGATGTGACCAGCCCATTGCCACTTCAGCTTACTTTGATGATAAATATCAATTAAAATGATAGACGATTAAATTAAAATCTATTAATTGAATACTCTATGTTCTTGATCATTCAGTTAGCCATTTGGTTAGAGATTCATTCCATAATTTTCTTTCATCGTCATCGTAAAATTTTAAACGTCACAGTACCCATGCTATGTGAAATACACTATAGCTTTGTATAGGTGGCATTATTATCTACTTACTAGCTGTTGCCCGCGTGGATGTCGGTTATCGCTGCAAAAAGTAGCCTATGTGTTATTCCAGACCATAATCTATCTGTGTGCCAAATTTCATACAGATCCGCAGGGGTATTCCGTAAGAGGAAAAACCGAGCCACCGCAAAAACCGAGCAAAATCTGGCTGTCAGATTGAAAATCGGTATTCCGTAAGAGCTCTTTTTGACGTTTAGTCAATAGATTGTGCCGTCAGTTTTGCGATCACAACTGTCAGTTTGCCATCACTGTTTCTTAGAGAATCAGCCGGCCGTTCAGTAGTTTTTACGTGAAAGAGTAACAAACATCCATCCATCCATTCTCACAAACTTTCACATTTATAATATAAGCAAGGATTGTTTATTACTTCATACAAATGAATCACGCCCATAAAGAAACAAAACATTGAAAAGTAAACAAATGTGAAACAGATAATATTTTTGGCACAGATAAAAAATGAAACAAACGAGGTCATAAGCGAAAAGTTTTTAATGTGTACAATGTAATGAGAAAGAATAACAAAGATGACTAAGTTTTACACTCGGCGTGGTTCGGTTTCTTCAACTTCTCTCATTTAAAATTAATATATAAAAATGCCTACCTACCTGTAATTATTTAATATATTTTTTTACATTGAAAGTAATCTAACCAATCAATCAATTTCAAATTCAAAAGATTAAAAATGATTACAAAGTTCGTTGCTTGAAATTAAAAACTAAAGCCAATAAATAGCTACCTCCAAGGTTGTCATAGTATGGCCCTTGACCCAAAAATGTGTATCTCAAACCAGGGAGTTCTATTATGTTCTATAATAGGTATCCATGTGCATTTATTTTAAAATCGTATAACGAAATTTGTGTAATAATGATATGTGAAAAGAGATTGTTGTCACGTTATATTATGTAATACCTATTATTAAGTATCATCCGTGTAAATGTCCGTGTGGTGACGGATTAAGAATACAAATGTCACCACCCCATTCTATCCCGAGGGTGTCGTAAGAGTCGACTAAGGGAGTAAGGCAGACAATATCCACTGCAAGAGAGGGAAAACTCGAAACAAAACCCTATAACAACCCGTCTGGCCAGCGTAGTATAGTAGGCTAATATCCCTCCAACTGTATGGAGGAGACCCAGTGCCCAGCAGTGGGCCGTTTATGGGTTGAAGTGTGTTAAGTATCATCACCACAACCCATAAAAGTCCCACTGCTGGGCACGGGTCTCCTCCATATACTTGGAGGGATATTAGCCTACTATACTCTGGCCAGACGGGTTGGCATAGGGTTTTATTTCTTTTTATCAAGTATATCATTCATTAATTTATCTTTATTTCTAATAGCTCACTCAACTGCAGCAATTTATTGCAGAATGATATAATCTAATTAATAAGTAGAAAAACATTGAAGAATACGATTTCTAGTTAAGTCATAAAATAAATACTTACTTACGTAGGTAGATGAATAGTGCTACCGGCGACGCCCACAACGCAAAAATAATAAAAAAGTAATAAAATACAGTAACAAAATTACTATTTATAATTTATTATAAATGTGTTAGTCATAGACAAGATCTAAACCTTTTACTCTAAAGCCAATACACAGACAAACAGACTACAATTATATCAATATTTAATATTCAACCTCATATATAATCGTAGTATTGGAGCAAAGCCAACGTAAGCGTTAGTAGGAACATTATCGAGTGGTGGGTTATCTTTATTGGCTGTATGACTTATATACCTTTGCCATAACGTTTATAAAATTAAAGCAGAACTCTGTCAAGGTTTGTTCTGGTTTTAAAAAATGGCGCGGAAGAAATAATTTCGTAGATATTTGAATAGTCGTAATTTAATAGAAATTAAAATATAATCTTTGACATCGATTGAAGAAGTCGAAGATCGATTGGATAAAGAAAAAGTGCGTGTCGGACTCAACACGTGAAAAAGGGTCGGCAACGCGTGAGTGACACCCCTGGTGTTGCAAACGTCCATAGGCTACGGTAACTGCTTACCATCAGGCGGGCCGTATGCTTGTTTGCCACCTTAGTAGTATAATAAAAAAAAAAAAAAAAAAAAAACTCGCACACGAACGGGTTCCGTCAGTTCCGTGTGTAAAAAAACTCCCAAAAACGTTACTTTTATTGTTTATTTTATTTATTTATATTAAGAAACTCGACAGCTTGTTTTTATTACACATTGATCAAAGTGTAGATGCTACCAACAATAATAAATCAGGGCTTAGTTATTTATTAAAGGCGAATAAATAGTTGTTGCTGGTAATACCTATTACAAAAAGGTCTTAAGCCAATTACTGAGCTTCCTGACATTCGAATAATATAGAAGTGTAGGTCAAATACAATTGAGAATAAAAAATAATACAGTATACAAGTAAATACGGAAACAATATTGGTTTAGTGGATGTCTGCAGCACGGATATAAACTGATAGTCAACAGTTAACAAGTGTGTGTACAATTTGCTTACGATAACTCTTTTTGGAAAGGTGGAATAGATCAATATCAGAAAAGCTAGCGTTATAAGTCCGAGGTAACCTTGACATAATCGCATTTTTACCGTAATTGGTGCGGTGTTATAGCGGAAAATGTCAATCTATTTCATCTTAGCCTCTGTGCTTCGGAGGGCACGTGAAAAGTCGATATAGATTGGTAAAAGTCACTTTCTCAACCTACCCTTCTGTAAATCAGGCATATCTTTGTATACTAGCGGCCTATAGCGATCGAAATTCGACCTTGAAGTTTTTCATTAAGTAGGTTTTATTTAATTTTATCTTTGCGGAGTCCTTCTACATATTAACTCTTTCGCGAACAACAAACTAGATACAACTGGGTACAAAGATTTTTTTCGCTTATTAATTAGTTTAATTTCGCTTATTAATCGCTTATTAATTATTAGATAGGTACTTAGAGTGACATCTCTTTCTTATGTCATTAATGTCATCATAGATTATTTTGGCGGAACGCAATTTCCTTTGCTCATTCATTCATTTTTCGCGCCAACATCATGCAAATATAAATAACAATGAACTTGCACTTCAGAGCGGAGTGTTAAAAATAAATTATTTTATTTTTGATTTTTTGAACGAAACAAAAACATGTTTGACATATACTAATGAGTCTATTACTAATTATATGTTCAAAGACATTATTTGAGGGAATGGAATATTATGAAATTATGTATAATTAGGGTTACCTGACATTCATAAAACGATTAGTATTTTTAATTTTTTTAACCTACTTAGTGAACTGTATTATTTGGCTGTGGTCTTCTGTACGGTGGCGGTCCTTCCCCAGTCGGGCTTGCTTGCTAGTATGGCGACCTACCTCTCTTTAGTTTTTAATTTCGTGTTACTAAGTTCATTCAAAATTATGAGAAATAACGGGCTTCTTATTTTGACAGCTATATAAAGCTGTTATTTCGATATTACAAACAAACATTTCAATATTATTTTATATATAGATTTAGGTTGATGCTTTCACACTTTTCAAATTATAAAAAAAACAGCTACACTTGCCAAATTGTCTATGAATCTCGTGTAGAGGCAAAACGTGCACGTGCCAATATCTACCTACAATAGCTATCTCTTTCTACGACATACATTTCATGATCTGTCAAATAATATCAGATGATTTAATATCGGATTAAGAATACAAATGTCACCACCCCGTTCCATCCCAGGGTGTCGTAAAAGTCGACTAAGGGAGTAAATCAAGCTAGCGTGATATAGTAGGCTAATATTCCAAATGTTTGGAGGAGACCCGTGCCCAGCAGAGGGACGTTTATGGGTTGAGATGATGATTTACTATCTGTTAAGGGTGAACGAAATCATCGTGAGGAAAACATGTATTAGAATAAATAAAAAATAGACGTGTCTTGTCCACCATTCGCATCAGGTCAGCGTGTGTGTGTATTAAGTTCTTAAATTCTATGTTTCTGTACTATTACACCGGACACGGACCTTCTCTTGTCAAGAGAAGATCCGTACCCAGAAGGGGCGCATGGATAATGGGTTACTATATTCTACAAACGTGATTAAAATACGGCCTGTCTAGCATTTTTTAAATATAATGAGTACCTAGGAGTAATAAACAAATTGTTTTACACCAAAAAAAATGCAGCGAGCCAATTCTTTTTAAAGATTTCCAAAAACAAAATCTCATTGTGAAAATTAATCGTCATAACAATAAGTATTAATACTTTTTTGAATATTTATGCTGAATGTATGAATGCCTTGGCTCCACCTCGGCTCTCTCCATGCAAAAAAAAGTTTAATCTATGTTGCCACCTGACTGTCATAATTTCTACTAAATGTTGCATTCTTTATATAAAATATTTTGATGCGAATTTTATTTAAGTACAATATTATTATTAGTACTTCGCGCCGAAATGTGGTGATTTGGGGTTTACTCACACGTTTATTGATGTTATTTTAGAGTGTTTTTTTTATAATTTATGTCTTGCGAAAAATATATAAAAACTTTTTAATGAATAATTTAATAAATCGCATGCAGTGTGTCACTTTGGTCTAATATGAAAATGACTGTTTAATCATACATAAATGCAATAAACAATTCTATGTAGACAATACATTAAGAGAGACCTACCTTATACCAAATTGTAAATGTTATATTCTGGCGATTAAAAAGAGTGACCCGAGTTTCTTGCCAATTCTTCTCGAGGCCCAACCCTAGTCAGCGAATTGGCCGTAGGAAAAAAGTATGCTGGCATTTGTTTTTATGACGTTCATAAGTATTATGTATTTGATCTAAATGAATAAATGAGTTTGACTTTGACTTTAGAGGTAGGGAACCATACTAGCGAGCTAGCCCGACTGGGAAAGGACGTCCACTTAACCGAAGACCACAGCCAAATAATCACACATAACGGTGAACTTATGATCCTATCTGTCAGTACAGGTCTCCAGCGCCCATTTAGGGATGCGTCTCGAAAGAAACGTTTTCCATCCATTGGCTACGGAACTGCTTAACATCAGGCAGGCTGTATGCTTTTTTGCTACCCAGGTAGCATGTAAAAAAAGGTTTTTTTTTATACTACCAAGGAGGCAAACAAGCATACGGCCCGCCTGAAGGTAAGCAGTTACCGTAGCCTATGGACGCTTGCAACACCAGGGGTATCACTCGCGCGTTGCCGACCCTTTAGAAACCTTATAACTCCTTTCTTGAAGAACCCCATGCTATAGTCTCTCGGGAAAACCTCAGCAGGAAGCTCATTCCACAATTTAATCGTACTAATAATATTATAAATGTGAAAGTTTGTAAGAATGGATGGATGGATGTTTGTTACTCTTTCACGTAAAAACTACTGAACGGATCTGGATGAAATTTGGCACAGAGATAGATTATGGTCTGGAATAACACATAGGCTACTTTTTACAGCGATAACCGACATCCACGGCGGAGCCGCGGTCAACAGCTAGTTTAGAATATTTGTATACCCGCGACACCGGGAATCCTAGAGTGGGGACTAGGGAACCTTACTATTATATTGTATCATTTTTAAAGACAATAAATAAATTATTATAATTACCCCTGGTGTTGCAAACGTCCATAGGCTACGGTAACTGCTTACCATCAGGCGGGCCGTATGCTTGTTTGTCACCTTGGTAGTATAAAAAAAAAAAAAAAAAAAAAAAAAAAAGGTAACAATATCCAGTTGCCACAGGCTCTGCTTAGTTTTTAATCAGATTCGTCAGGTCAAGGGAGACATTTGTAATTTACAAGATGTAAACTATATTTATCGCCATAATCTTTTGGCAAACGTACTAATCATCTATGTAATGCTTATTAATGAGTTTCTAAATTCCACATCATGTATACATACCACTGGAAATTATCCGTGAGTAGCTATGCAAACAAATATGGCGGCCGTAAGATATTTACTGAAAACACAATTTGCACGTTTGATTGCGTTTGAGTTTATTGGCTAATTGAAGACCACCCGTTTCGAGACTGCGTGTGGTCTGTTCGGATTGTTTTTCTTTTTAACTGAATAAACTATTTTGACTGCCTTGGTGGTCCAGTGGTCGCAGTATGCGCCTGCTGTGCACGAGGTTGTGGGTTCGATTCCCACACAGGACAAAACTTAGTGTGACCCACAAAGAGTTGTTCTGAGTCTGGGTGTAATTTGTGTCCGTTAATTGTATGTTTGTAAAGTCCCCCGCGACACAGAGCTTCTTATATAGTGCGGGAGTTGTCTTTAAAAAATAAAAAAACACCTACTTCAATTTATAATTTGGTTTTTTTTTAAGATGGTTTATTTTTTTCCAATCAATCAGCCTGTTGCAGTCATTAAATAAAAAACATTTATTTGATTGGCCTCTTGGTCTAGTGGTTAGTGACTCTGATTGCCGGAGGTCGTGGGTTCGATTTTCACCCAGGACAAATATTTGTGTCAAGAGCACGATTGTCTTTTATGTCTTTGTGTAATTATGTATAATCCTACTAATATTATAAACGCGAAAATTTGTAAGTATGTATGGATGGATGTTTGTTACTCTTTCACGTAAAAACTACTGAACGGATCTGGATGAAATTTGACACAGATATAGATTATGTCGGTTACTTTAGTTCTCCTACGGATCTCCTCATTTCTGATTCGATCTCGCAGGGAAACTCCAACTTCGACAACACGAGGCACATAGTAAACAGTAAAAAGTAAGCGACATAGCTCGAAGAATTGCCTCCATTAAGTGGCAATGGGCCGGGCACATAGCTCGCAGAACTGATGGCCGTTGGGGCAGAAAGGTTCTAGAGTGGCGACCACGAACTGGAAGACGAAGCGTGGGCAGGCCTCCAACAAGGTGGACCGATGACCTGGTAAAGGTTGCGGGCAACCGATGGACAAGGTCGGCTCAGGATCGAAAGTTGTGGAAAACCTTGGGGGAGGCCTATGTCCAGCAGTGGACGTCTTTTGGCTGAGATGATGATAGATTATGGTCTGGAATAACACATAGGCTACTTATTACCTATTAGCGATAACCGACATCCACGTGGGTGGAGCCGCGGGCAACAACTAGTATGTGTTTATTTAGAAATATCATTAAGTCAGTTGTCTGGTTACTATAGTACTGCGCTCTGCCTAGTTTGGGATTAGGCCGTGTGTGAGTTAGTCAAAGATATATAATATCAGCAACCCATATATGTCCCACTACTGGGCACGGGTCTCCTCTCCTCTATCAAGAGAGAGAGGGTTCAGGCCTTAATTCACACACGCTGACCTAATGCGGGTTGGTGAATCAGACATGTCTTGAAAATTTCTTCTAAGACATGTGGGTTTCCTCACGATGTTTTTCTTCACCGTTAGCAGATGGCGAATCATTGAATTAGTACATATTAACTATACAAAGTGAAGTTCACATTGGTACTGCCCGGGATCGAACTCGCACCTCTTGCGTGCAAGTCGGTTACTTTCCCACTCGGCCACCACCGTTTTATTTTCAGTCAAAGATATTATTATTAAATATTAGTTTTTACTCAACACGTAATATTACAAGGAAATGAACCATAAATATCTTCGAAAACAAATCTTTTGCCGCCATTAAACACCGGATACAGTTAACACAAGCTTTTATTGTCAAAACACAATCTTTTAAGAGTTAAAACAACAATCTGTGTAATTGTTTACGTTTTCTAAAACATCTTAAGATCTTTTAACTTTTGTTATTCTTTGATTTGTACAAGCAAAGTCGTAGTTACTGCCGTACTCTAACTAAAGATAAATAACTAATAAACACATTTCAGAAACTTTACCTCTTTGTAATATTAATAACAATAATAACTATACTTACACAGATCAGTGTAGTTGTGTTCCTGTGTGTGTGTACAGGTCTATAGTGAAAGAAAGAAAGAAAGAATATTATTTAATTGGCACAAAGTACATACACAAATCTTTGCTCTATAAAATAACATTATAACATAATATAATTATGTCAGCGTAATTACATGTGCCAATAGGGTCACAGCTCAGCATAATATATTAGGATGCCAAAAGCTCCTAACGCTGGTTTTCAGTTGCAACCCAGGAGTGATGCGCGCGGGGAAGACTTATAAATTAAAATTAGACATAGAAGATCGAATAATTATTGAAAATATATAATGAAATGTTAAAATTTTGAGAATCGGTAGTGCTCATTTAGGATGCGTTTTGAAAGAAACGTTTTCCTATCACAGGATCCCAAATGATCAAAATGCATCCCAAATGAGCACTGGAGACCCATCCCATTTTTTTACAACAGGGCTTCTTTAAGATAGTGTATTCCTGTGGATACTCCATCTTAAAGAAGCCCTCTGGTATTGCCTCTACCTCTGGTATTGCTAACGTCCACAGTCTACGGTAACTGCTTAAGGCTTGTGATATCGCCAACGACCTTGAGCATTTGGCCGAAGCAAACACGACTCTATTCTCTAGGGGAACGCGGGTATACAAACAGATTTCCTCTTTGAATGGATGTCTTATTAATTTTTAATAAATTAAAATTCAAACTTATTTTAAATATAACATAAACAAATTATAGGTTTTTTTTTATTTTTTATACTACTTGGGTGGCAAACAAGCATACGGCCCACCTGATGTTAAGCAGTATCCGTAGCCTATAGACGCTTGCATTACCAGAAGTATCACTTGCGTGTTGCCAACCCATTTTTTTACACCAGGGCTTTAAGATGGAAGGTGTATGTTTTCTTCAACATATTGGTATTTTCTTTCGTATTATTTGATAAAAATTGAAGTCATAAAGTGGTTACATCTCAATAATTTGATGCTGACTCGATGTTTTTTTTACAAACTATTTAGAATTCATATTCAATTTATTAAAAATGGTTTCATTTGCACCTCTTTTTTATCATTTTTGAGAGCCCCTCTCTCAAAAAATACTTGATTAACATATGCTTGATTGCCACCCAAGTAGTATAAAAAAATAGATTATAGATAAAGATGGCTAGCCTCCGCCATCGTGACCGAAATTGTGTTAGTAGGACATTAATAAAATGAACCATAAGCCATTTTATTAATTCAAATTTGAAAATAGAATATGACCTAATAAATTTACGCTCGCTCGACCGCCTATTGTAAAAGCCGCCATGTTTGTTTTTGCTAGTTTCCCTCCATTTTCAAAGGAATGTTTAATCAATTTTTAACCGACTTCAAAAAAGGAGGAGGTTATTTATATCTTCGACTGTATGTATTTTTTTATGTATGTTCACCGTTATCACCATTTGTGGACCGATTCTCAAAATTTCGTTTATTTGAAAGAGTATACTCTAGAGGCGGTCCCATTGGCACAAAGTCAGGATCTGATGATGGGATCCCAGGGAAATCGAAAGCAACCTTAAAATGTTGTCTTACATATATTTTTTACTTATATTTTATCACTAAAAATAGAAAAATAAAAAGTTTTTATTTTTCTAAAAAGTTTTATTATTTTTATATTTTTTATCTTTAAAAACGCATCCCTAAATGAGCGCTGGAGACCTGTACCTACTCACACACAGGAACACAACTACACCGCTGTGTGTAGTCATTTGGCTCTGGTCTTCTGTAAGGTCCTTCCCCAGTTGGGCTTGCTCACTAGTATGATGCCTTACCTCTGTCGTATATAGTATCTATTAAGAAATATATAAGTACTAGCTGTTGCCCGCGGCTCCGCCCGCGTGGATGTCGGTTATCGCTGTAAAAAGTAGCCTATGTGTTATTCTAGACCATAATCTATCTCTGTGCCAAAGTTCATCCAGATCCGTTCAGTAGTTTTTACGTGAAAAAGTAACTAACATCCATCCAACCATCCATACTTACAAAATTTCGCGTTTATAATATTAGTGGGATATTTGCCAGTTGTCTGGTTGCCATAGTTTAGGCTCTGTCTATTGGGATCAGATGGCGGTGTGTGAGTTATCCTAATTCAATTATGTTAATAAATTGTTTTTTATTTTCAGATGAATGATGGAGCAGCGCTAATATTCGCTGACGAATTCAAGCAGACGTTGGACAAATATCTCTTCGGAATCTGCCCTCAAACATATAAGGTAGATTTTAGTATTGATAACATTGAAGCTCTTTATAATTCATCATCTCAACCCACGTTCCACTGCTGGGCACGGATCTTGGATATTTGAAGATACATTAGCCTACTATACTAGGCTGGCCAGACGGGTTGATATTAAGTTTTGTTTCAAGTTTTCCCTCTCTTGCAGTGGATATTGTCTGCCTGACTCCCTTAGTAGACTCTTACGACATCCTCGAGATGGAACGGGGTGACATTCGTATTCTTAATCCGTCACCACATGGACAGTCACTAAACAAATATGTAGGGCCCAATGTGTCAAAACTTTTCACTTTAAAAAAATAAAATCGGTTGACAAACAGGAGAAAAAGGTACCTACTGGAGCCGTACCATAACGTTCTTATAGTAATTTAATTTTGATCCCGTATAAGTTATTATTATTAACTCCGTGTGGTGAAGGATTAAGAATACAAATGTCACCACACCTTTCTATCCCGGGGGTGTCGTAAAAGTCGACTAAGGGATTAAGTCTAGCAGACAATATCCACCAGAAGAGAGGGAAAACTCAAAATAAAAACCCTATTCCAACCCGTCTGGCCAGCGTGGTATAGTAGGCTAATATCCCTCCAAATGTTTGGAGGAGACCCGTGCCCAGCAGTGGTACGTTCATGGGTTGAGATGATGATGATGATGATGATAAGTTATTATAATAAATAGAAGTCTGGTTCGAAATTATTGGAGTCTGCTGGAACAATCAGGTTTGTATGAGTTTGCTCGACGATAACTCTAGTAACATTAAACGGAACATCATCTAATTTTGTAGGTAGTCTCTAATTTAATGGTCTCCTATCAGGTCCTTCCCCAGTCGGGCTTGCTCGCTATTATAGTGCCCTACCTCTCTTAAAAGCTCTTTTAACAGTTAGGTACTTTACATAAATAGATTTATGTTCATATAAACTGCTTATTTACACTTCGTTATGCGTGAAACATATTCTGTAAACGCGCATTTAGTACCTAGTTTATAGACATTAAACGTAAAAGGCGTGGGGCGTAGAATAATAAATGGTTCTTTCTATAAATACTTACGTTATTTGCAATATGTAGGTACAAAAATACCAATTTAGTTGACCAATTCAAATGTATATGTATATAAATCAAGGGCAAACTGACCTCAAGAACGACTTCGGTCATGGACTCACAACAAGCAAAACACATTTTCGGCAAAGCAACATCTATTGTTCTCATGGAAAATAATATAAACAAATTGTAAAACATATATATATTGTAAATAGTAGGCTTAAAACAAGAAATAAAAGGTTATTCTATTCTATTCTATTCTATTCATGGACTCACAGATATAAATCTTAAAGCAATTGGCAATAAAATAATAAAATAATATAGGAAACTGCACCGCATCACGCTGCGGGTTGAATGCATTTTCAGTGTAATTATAACGCGTGTTTTCAATACAAAATCAAATCGTTTATTTGTCGAAGAGAGATACTTTCAACGTAAGGACACCCATTCTCGCGATACGTTGTTTCGTGCAGTGTAGCGTAACAATCGCCTAAAGGACTATAGCATTTACTTGTAACAGAACAAAGAGCCGCTCTATGATATGTTCTAGTGTATCACCCTTCACGAACGTAAACGTCGAGCACGCTCGCCGTTTTGTTACAATAATAATTGTACAAACCAACGAGCGTATTGGTGTAACATTTCGTCGAGCCTTGTAGGTCCGACATTTCAAGGAAGAATTAACGCGGTACAACGAAATAAATGCTCACTCGCTGTGAGCATTACGCCGAGCATTCGCAGGAACGTAACATTACATGGAAATGCATTGCACACACACACACATTTTTCTTTTTGTTCTTCTCTCTGTTTAAAATTTAGATTGCTAAGTCGCCTATTAACCTCGCCTGTAAGGAGCCTGTTCCCCACGACACAGGGAAACCTAATGTGGGTAACAGCTTGACAATCCTCTGTAACATAATGACAGAAATAAATATATTTTCATTTTCATTTTCATTGGAAACTAAGCTTTTACCTGTATTGTACCATTCGTAAGAACGTTGCGATACACAGAAATGCCCTTGTCTATCAACTTTAACGGAGACTATAGACACTACAACACACAAGCCCGAAGAAATGAGACACTCAAATGTAATACCATTATACGGTCACCCGTCTTAATCAGCTGTTCGTTTGCCGATTAAAAAGTGCACCTGTCTATGGTAATATTGTTTCCGTCCCTTTAAACAACCTATCACAAATTATAAATAAGGGGCACTCTTTTTAATCGCCGGAGTATCGATTAAAAAGAGTGGCCCTAGTTTCTTTATAGGTACTCTTGTCAGCGAATTGTCTGGAGGAAAATGTGCTGATATATTGTTTATTTTTGATTTGATTTAATTAAAATGAGTAGGCCGGCCTGTTTTGTCGCACAGAGAATTAGCATTGCCATTCAACGTGGCAATGCTGCCAGCCTTTTGGGCACTTTTCTAGTTGACAGTGATGCGGAGGATTATGACGCCTAAACGTTTATTTTTTTAATTAGGTTTCCGTATTTAGGTTTAGTTAGTTTAAATAAGTTTTAAATATTATTCTTGTATATATGTTGTACATTTCTCGTATGCATCCTGAGAGATGGGCTCGTGCCGTCACACAGTGGATGCCTGAAGATGGGCATCGCCGCCGAGGCTGACCTAGAAAACGCTGGCGTGACGACCTGGATGCATATGAGAAGGATTGGTGGAATAAGGCAATGGACAGACGGGAATGGAAGTCAATGGGGGAGGCCTTTGCTCAACAGTGGGACAATATAGGCTAGCAAAAAAAAATGTAGCACTAGCTGTTGCCCGCGGCTTCACCCGCGTGGATGTCGGTTATCGCTGCAAAAAGTAGCCTATGTGTTATTCCAGACTATAATCTATCTGTGTGCCAAATTTCATCCAAATCCGTTCAGTAGTTTTTACGTGAAAGAGTAACAAACATCCATCCATCCATCCATTCTTACAAACTTTCACATTTATAATATTAGTAGGTACCTAAGGATATAGTCTTTTACTGAAATAAATATTTGAAGAACGAAAAAATGAGTTGAGTTACATGGCCTCAATTTGTATAATGTGAAATTGTTCCGAAGAATTAGGTATCTATTAGTACTTTTATTTTATTCGTATATTTAAGAAATCACAATATTATCATACAGTTTCGTTGGCAGATGCCGCTGAAGGGGAAGAATGGTACCACAGTGACCTGCGACCTTGATACTGACCAGCAGGAGTTAGCCGGCAGGTAAGAACTATCTCTATAGAAGGAGAGAGCATCATTAAAATAATGTTGCAAAAAAGAGATAAAACACACAATTACGATTATTTTTACACTAGGCGTCGCCCCGATTTTGCAACATATCTCACTACTGCTCCGCTACTATTGATCATAGCGTGATGTTATTTAGCCTATAGCCTTCCTGGATAAATGCACTATTCAACAAAAAAAGATTTTTTTTATTCGAACCTGTACTTTCTGAGATTAGCGCGTTCAACCAAACAAACAAACAAACTCTTCAGCTTTATAATATTAGTATAGATTCCTCGTACATATTGCTAAATCAAAATACTTATTATTTTTTGTGGCAAACAAGACAACATCCTGTGTTATAGTAAGCAATTACCGTAGCCGTATTCAGACAATTCGTATGCTTGTTTGTTTGGCACCTTAATACATAAATTCTCCGAAACAAAAATGTATTTGGTAGTTATTTTATAAATTTACTTACAGGCTGGCAACACTCGCTCTCCGCGCAACTATAGCCACACGAAGTGAATGTTTGAAGCTCGGCACAGCGCTGGCTAACACACTTGGAGAACTTGCACGCACTGCCAACAATAGACAAGCTATGGCTGCTGGTAAGTCCTTGGACCACAAGTTCTTGGACAACTCAAACTTAAAATTAATTTATTCATTTAGGTTACAAAGTAACACTTATGAAGGTCATAAATTAATTATAAGCCAGAAAGATGATGTCAGCTATATTTTTCTACGGCTAGTTCGCTGACGTGGAGCCATGAGAAGAACTAGCAAAAAACTCAGGCCACTTATGACTGAATGTTGTGGACATCCCTGGGGAAGGCCTATGCCCAGTGAGCTCATGATATATCAAGTTAGTCGACCGACTATTGACATACCTGCTAAAATCCCTCTGTGCACCCAGATGCTACTCAGCCAGAGCCTGCTATCTGGGCAAACTACACCTCACCGCCTAAAACTAATATGGACTCGTGGATCACCTCGACGACATTGTGAGGCCAGCACACACGGAACAGGCAGAATTTGCAAAATTTTCTCCCACAGCCAGCATCTGTGCAAAGAGGATTTTTTTATTTATTTATTTAAACTTCCTGGAAACAAATTACATAAGGCGGACTTAGTGCCTAAGGCGTTATCTCCCAGTCAACCTTTGATCCGGTGATGCAGAGATAACCATGACTTTAGTAGGTATGTCGGTTGTCTGCCATGCAGTTAGTAAGCCGGAGAGTGCGACATAACCATCTCACTCCATCAAACGTATACCACTCCGCTGTAGGCTGCAGTTCCTCTCTCAAAAAAGGCCTATGTCTAATGGATGGACGCTGTCACTACAATTGATGTCTACATTGTGTGCACAACCGCTGGGTGATCTGCTGTTGTTGTTGCTACTTGGGTGGAAAACAAGCATACGGCCCACCTGATGTTAAGCAGTTACCATGGCCTATGGACGCTTGCAATACCTGAGGTATTGAGATTGCTTACGTGTTGCCGACCTAAAGGTGTATTATCCCTGGGATAGGAAAACGCATCCCTAAATGAGCGCTGGAGACCTGTACTCACACACAGGAACACAACTAAACCGCCATGTGTAGTTAATTGGCTGCGGTCCTTCCCCAGTCGGGCTTGCTTGCTAGTACCGTGCCCTACCTCTCTTAAATTCGAGAGCAGATTTATCAATATGACTGCTGCCAACTATATCTGGGCCTAGGGATGATCACATTTATTAGTTCCGTCTTCACTAGACGCCTGAAGTTAGGAGACTATCTATACAGAATACGCAACGTTTTTCATCATATCAAGCTAGTAGGTGCTGATGTTAATGAATTTAGATATTTCCCAAATATAACATACTAGCTGTTGACCGCGGCTCCGCCCGCATGGATGTCGGTTATCGTTGCAAAAAGTGTTATTCCAGACCATATTCTATCTCTGTGCCAAATCTTATCCAGATCCGTTCAGTAGTTTTTACGTGAAAGAGTAACAAACATCCATCCATCCATCCATTCTTACAAACTTTCACATTTATAATATTAGTAAGGATAAATTGATGTCGTACACAACTCTTAACTATTTAATATTGAAGGTACTTTAGTTGTAATATAGAGGCCTGGAGATTTGCAACACAGGCTTTAAGCCTAGCACAGACTCCAGTTCTCATTAAGAATTAATATAACTTTAAGATGTCATACTTTTACTATTGTGACCCATTGTACCTTTGTAAGAGAAATAAATAAATATTCCCGTCCCGTGCCTCGAAAAGCACGTAAAGCTGTCGGTCCTGCGCCTGATCTCTCTCCGGTCGTGTCGGATTGCCGTCCCACCGGACTATGAGAGAAAAGGAATAGAGAGTGCACTTGTGTTTGCGCATACACTTGTGCACTATAATATGTCCTGCGCAGTTGGGTAATCTCCGTTAAGATTGACCCCCGTGATCGAAATTCGGTTCATCATCATCATCTCAGCCAAAAGACGTCCACTGTTGGACATAGGCCTCCCCCAAGGATTTCCACAACTCTCGATCCTGAGCTGACCTTGTCCATCGGTTGCCCGCAACCTTTACCAGGTCATCAATTAAAATTCGGTTAGGACGACATTATTTTTAAATAAATATTATTATGTTTACAGCGAACAACGAACAAAAGAAACAACGTAAACTATCCAAAAGTCAGAAAATGAAGATACAAGCTAAACAGCGGACAGCTTTAGCCGTTAAAAAGAAGGCAGCCGCTGCTGCTGCAGCTGCAGCTGCCAAAATGACCGCATAATGTCCACTACAGTGTTAAGCAAAGACGTAGTTAAACTACTCTAAGTACTAATCATTTGCCATCGAATTTGTCCTAAAATTCTCGATCAATATATACATTAAGTAACATAAAAATATATTCTGTAATAGAATAAAATAATCTGTTAAACAGTTACTGTTAACATTGTTAAAACATATTTTTTTAAGTCAATAAATGAGTTCCTATTTTTTAGTCTAATACTCCTTAAGCAAAACTGGCAAAAAACGATAATTTTTACATAAATGAGCCAAAAAGTTGTACAATTTTATGAAAATACTTCTTCTAGTCTACTAAACATTTAACATCATTGTAAGATGCACATTCACAATTATTAACTGGTTTAAGTATTTTAATAAGTATTATAATTTATAAGTCGTTAATTTAAGATTCATTCATTCACCTCAGCCAAAAGACGTTCACTGCTGGACATGGGCTGTTCTTATTTTAAGATTATTTGTATGTAATTATTTAATAAATAAAGTTTTTTTATATCTTTAGCAAGTTTTATTTAATATAATATTGGTTATTATTATAATAAATGACAAAAACATTTTCAATGCAGTGGCAGAAAGGTTATGTTGGTTCCTTTGGTAATAGAGTGACAATCTGAATTGGAAGACGCATCATAGGCAGGCCTCCAACAAGGTAGACTAAGGACCTGGTATATATTGCGGACAGCTGATGGACTAGCTCTAGCTCAGGATCGCAATACTTTCGTATTACCAATTCATATCTTTGACTCCTACACCTCCGGCCTCCTCCACTTAGCGAGCATCACAATATTTTTAAAAAATGCTATGTTAAAGCCGTTACCCCCAGTTCCAAACTGAGTTAAGCTATAATAACCAATCTTTAGTGATGGAAGAGCATACCCTCGTTTTGTTTCCTATTACTAATGTGGCGCCATTAATTGTCTAATAGAACGAAGTTCCAATATAAA
Organism: Trisateles emortualis; assembly: GCA_947095525.1. Lineage (NCBI taxonomy): Eukaryota > Metazoa > Arthropoda > Insecta > Lepidoptera > Erebidae > Trisateles > Trisateles emortualis. The sequence continues at coordinate 2,604,552 of OX352756.1, forward strand.
AAAAACAGACGTTATTACTCTCAGAAACAAGCAATCGACTACTAATGAGGATCTCACAGAGTTTCTGTGTATATACAACTCCTAACGACGTTGTGTTGCGGCCCACCAGGCATGATCAGCCTCGACGGAGGATCCTCCCTTTGCGTTAGAGGTGTTTGGTAAGTATTATTTCTACCATTTTAGTACAAAAATCAAAGACTGCTCACACTTATATTCAATTTGACAGCTTTGACGTAACATGTCAAATTGTTTATTACCTGTCAGCAGTTGACTTGACAGTAAATATTTGAAATGTTTGTCAAAATCGAGAAATAAAATATTGCCGTGATTCATGTGTTTATTGTACTAAAAGGTAAATAAAATACAATTTATAAGTTATTCGTCATAATAGAAATAATTGCCGCCATTAATTTTACATAATTATAGAAGAAACATGTAAAATTTTTCCATAATACTCCGAAAAGAAATAGAAAATAAAGTCATAAACGTTGAGGTATAAGATCATAAAATATTTTTTTTTATGTTCAACTTGAACGATTTAATGATGAAACTCGAATTCGGAAATGCGTAATTGAAAATGTATGTAGGTATTAGATAATAATAGCGAAGCCTTACATTTAATGGAAATCTGAAACCATATCACAATCTAATACTCATTTTAGCTGAATCTTTAAGGTTATCGATGTATTTACTATTTTAAAATAAATCTAGCATTGTAGAATCTTGGATCTCGTCATTTAAATCCAATGAAAGGAACATTTTCCTATCCCAGGAAATAAAAAACGCAAGTGATCCCTCTGATACTGCAAGCATCCATAGGCTACGGTAACTGCTTACCACATAGCTGGGACATGCTGCTAGTCTATACTAATATTATATAGCTGAAGAGTTTGTTTGTTTGGTTGAACACACTAATCTCAGAAAGTACTAGTTTGATTAGAAAAAATATTTTTTTGTTGAATAGTGCTTTTATTCAGAAAGGCTATATAACTGATCAACAGGATCGGAGCAGTAGTGAGATATGTTGCAAAATTGAGGAAAGTATGCCAAATTACCACGCGGACCAAGTCGCAGGCGACCCCTAGTAAATAATATAAAGTGATTACCTCGGTATTTACCATTGCGCAGCATTTTGTGGCTTCGATCTGCACACGGGACAAGAATTTGTGTGATCCATAAATGGTTGTACTTTGTACACGAGTTTCTGTCCTCAGTCTGGGTGTACTTACTTTGTGTCTGTAAATTGTATGTTTGTAAAGTCCCCCACAACACAGATCTTATTCCCTAGTGCGGGAGTTTTTTTTTTAAAAGAAACAATCTTTTTATATTACAGAACCAAAGACAAGTAGAAGAAGAACCATCAAAAAGAAGTGTAAGAGTTAATTAAAGATGGACATTGAATCCACGGTAGCTACCGAGGCTTGTTTAATAAATGGAGAGATCAAATTGATATCACCGATTGAGTTAGAGATAGAAAGAGACAACACGGTGTTGCAGGCGGTATTACAAACGCATCTCACTGATCATGATTATGTGTAAGTATATATTTATTTAATAGGTATAGGGTACCGTACAGGCAAGCACGCCTGACTGGAGAAGGTCCTTCAACATATAGAAAACAAATAACTACACATTGGTGTAGTTGTGTTAGGCCCATATCATGACTTACTTAAAGCAATTTATTTTTGATTTTAATCAATCATCCGCTCAGCATCACCATCATCCAGGTAACAATGGTTTCAAATAGAAATTCCAACAACTTTCTAATTTCAAATTAAGATCTACAATTAATCTCTAATTACATGGTGCTCCAGTACTCATAGAGCATTTAAATACACGTCTACCTATCTGAGCGATCCTGTAAAAAAAACTGTGATTTAACACTAGTGATAATATAAGCGTCCATAGGCTATGCTTACTGCTTACCATCAGGCATACGATATACAACCCAATTTTTACAACTGTGCTGTTTGAGCTGTCGATATCGTTAGATTGGGATGATTGTATTCATAAATATTAAAGCAATGTGGAAAAAGACGAGCCCGGAACAGGACTCAAACCTGCGTCTCGGGTTCCGGCCCAGCGCACTACTAACTGTGCCATCCGAGCTCTACTACTACCGTCCACCGCTTATTTACGTCTTCGAGTGACGAAACTGAGAGGTGCAGGTTCGAGTCCTGCTCCGGGCTCGTCTTTTACCACATTATATTTAAGTATATTTGAGCTGATTGTATTCACCCTCCCTACCTCCCCGCAGGCGCCTGTCCCTGTCAGTACGGTCTGGACTAACCTATACGATATTTGAGCACCCATATCCCTGTTTGAAAATAATTTTTATTCACATTTGGTATTGCAAAAATAGGCTACGGTAAATGCTTACCATCAGGCGGGCCGTATGCTTTTTTGCTGCCACCTTGGTAGTAAAAATTAGCTTTTTATAAAAACTAATTGCCAATTTTTTCTTACAGAAACAAAAGGCCGAACCATCCAAAGAAGACAAAGAAAAAACTGAAAATAACAGAATTAAAAGCCATATACAACTGCACTACATGTGGATACCGTACCATGAACCGAGATGTACTCTTCAAGCATATATGCACGGAGAACCCCAAATACATCCTCCAAAAAACAGCAAAGAAACTACCCGCTGGATACGAACAATGTCCAAAATGCAATTTTTCTACAAAAAACATGTCAAATTTACGTCTCCACATGGGTATACATATAGAGGGAGTTAAACAAAAATGTACAGACTGCGATATAACAAAAAATTGTATTAACACAGTCTACAAATGTCCTAAATGTTATTATACAACTAAAAATCCTACGAGTTTAAAGGTCCATATGCATGTACATTCTCGAGGAACTCCGTACAAATGTACGGAATGTAGTTTCTCCGCTAAAGATCTACGAGAACTTATAAGACATTACGATCAAATAAAAGATTTACATTGCAAATGTGGTTATACAACTCATGTTAGGCAGCAAATGATAGCCCATAAGAGGTCCCATACTGGTGAAAAACCTTTTTGCTGTGGTGTATGCCAATTTGCTTCTAGAGATAGGGCAGGGTTACAAAGGCACATGAAAAAACATAGTGGATAGTAGCGACATCTATTTGACGTTTTGGAATATTACTTGCTAAGTGCGTGTGTTGCCAATAGATGGCGCTATGAGCGAGATTTTAGAGGTAAATTGGCACTGGGAGACTGTACCAAGTGTAGTGAGTCATTGTCACAATACAATTTTCAATAGCCTTTAAATCCTGAAACTCTTTATTTACATAGTATTTCACCTTTCTTATATATAAAAATGAATCCCTATTTCCCTTAGTGACGGCATTACGCGTGAACGGCTGGACCGATCTCGCTAATTCTTTTTTTGTTGTGTTCGTTATTGTCAGGAGAAAGTTCTTATGTAAAAAAAAAGAAAGTTGCGCTGAAAATAGTTTAACCCGGACGAAGTCGAGGCGGCCCTCTAGTATGTTTAAAAATATGTCCCGGATTTCTATGCGCCTCTTGGCAAAGGCCTCCTCTTCTGTCACATTATGTGAAAATTAATACCTACAGCTCATGAGCAGCCGCGCACGGGCGGTTTTTTGAACTTCGAACGCCGCTTATCACGGGCGCAACGCCTGCTACGTTGCCAGCCCGTACCAGGCCCGGCTCTAGGAGGGGCGGAAGGGTACAGTCGCCCCGGGTAGCAAAGACTGGAGGGCGGCAGTCACCAAACCCAGCTAGTCTAACTGTTTTTAAAATTGCCAACAAAAGTGATAACAATGTACTTTAATAATTATTTGTTAGGTAATTTTACGTAGGGGGCGACAAACTCCCAGTCTGCCCCCATTTTGGAAACCTAGATCCGGCACTGGCCCGTACTTATATGCTAATTCTGAGCGGTAAGTATTTATTTTTACAGATTGCAAACAATGTCCTCACTATATACAGAGAGAAATTCTTTCTTACTCTATGTCTGTGTAGTTTTGGCTGTGGTCTTCTATAAGGTGGAGTCAGTCTATCTGTCCTTCCTCAGTAGGGGTTGCTATCTTGTATAGTACCCTAATTTCTAAAGAATATCTATTGAATGACACAACTAGTCTCTAATTTCAATGACAGGTTTTAAGCGATAAGGCTATGGTAGTATAAATACACTGACAGGGCCTAATCTAGAGGGAGGCGGGAGAGGGCAGTCGCCCCGGGTGGCAAAGACTGGGTTGCGGCAGTCACTAGACCCAGCTAGTCCAGCAATTTTTTTTTATTGCCAAAAAAATTTAAGAAATGTAAGTACTTAAATATTATTTGTTGGTAATTTTGCCTAGGGGGCGGCAGCCATAGTCTGCCCCCGCTTTTTGAAATCCTAGATCCGGCACTGTACACTGATGGAGACAAATAGAGTCAAATTACAAAGCGCCATTAAATGAAATTGGTAGGTAAACAGTTCCAGCTGTGAAATACTGTCTCTGCTCATCCCCGTGGGGTGAGTGTATACAGGTATGTATGTATGGATACAGATGCTGATTAAAAATAACAAAGGAGGATAGTTTTAATGTACATCCGTATTTTGATCCGTCTGCATTAATCCAGGCTCTAAAAATAAAATGTTGTTTTACTTACCAAGAGAAACTATGTATTTAAGTTAAAAGTTTATTTGATTAAATGTTATTTTATATTTCTAATGCATTTTTTATTATAACGACTTTAAAAAATGACGCTTCCCTTGATTGTTTGCTCCAATCACAGCGCAGCTAACTGCTAAACATTCCTTATGGCAATTTATACATTATGTCATTGTGTTAAGGGTTAAAATAGAATATCAGAAACCTGAATGCAACTTCGTAAGCGTGATATGAAAAGCAAAAGCTTACTGTAGGGATGTACAAGTTTGCTATAATTGTAATCGATATTGAACTAATTGTTTTGAATAATTGAATATCGATGTAAATTTATATAGTTAGGTTTGTTGTGGTTGACATTTTATTTTATATTGGTACTCGGGTAATTTTCTAATTTGGATATCATTGAACAAATATTTTTCAAAGCTTATTATTTATCTCAAATAATGTGGTTGCATCATAACCATTATCTCAGCGAAAAATAAATTGACTGATGGACATCGGCCTCCCTGAATTTTCATAATCTTAGATCTTGGCCTGACCTTATCCATCGGCTGCCCGCAATCTAGATAGGCCTCCAGCACAGTGGCTCAAAAAAAGTTTTTTTTTTCTATATCAACAAAACTTTTAAAAAATATGGTAAATTATTTAGGTACCGATTGCTGCTTTTTGATTGATTAAAGAAATCTTTATTTATTTCCTATTATTTATAAATTAACACACGCAGAGCCTTTTACATTACATAAACCATTTTTTTAAAAGTAAAATTAAATATTCTTCGTGTCGTATTCTAATCGATTGTAGAATCGATTAAACCGCTTCTATCATGGAAATCGAGAACTTCATTAGGCTTCCGACCGCGTCACTACACAAAAGAACTTGTTATTATTATACGGGTGTACTTAACCTTTTATTTTCATGTTTCGCTATAATTTTAACTAAGAAACAATAGAAATCAATGTAAAACGCCATTAATGTGAACCAAATAACTATAATTCGGATTGATCAGTGTGGAAAACCGCTAAAAGGTTTGTGTTTCATTCAAAATAAGTACATATTATTATAATTAGATCAACCCAATGTATACTTAAACACTCGTGTGCAGTTATTTCATGAGAAGTCTTATTGTTTCATGCATTTATAGTTAACAACGCCATTTTGTGGGCTTTATACATTATTAACGTATTAATTTTGCTATAACTTGTGTTTATTATCTCTGAGTGTTGTGTTATGGTGTTTTGAAAATCGAATGTTTTATTTTTTACCAAGCGTCGGCATAAGACTACGCAAAGGAAAAAGTTTGTATATGTACCAAAACCTATTTTTATTTTGATTTGTATTATCGTTTTATTCAAGAATACTTGTATTATTTATAAAATTATCGAGGAATACAAATCGCCATTATTTATTTATTCGTGAATCATTATTTCGTAATATTTTTCTGAGAAACTTCATTATATTCGGCTATTTCCGGCTTTTGTAATTTTCATGGTATTTGACACAAAAATAAATTATTTATTATGTTAAATAACTGTTAAAATATAGTTATAAACCATGTTCCTACCCTCACTTAAGCTTTATTTAGTAAATACCTAATCTTGTTCCTTACATTTTATAGTAAAATAATATCTTAAACAGCTCACACACAGCCATCTGATCCCAAACTAGGCAGAGCCTGTACTATGGGTACCAGAAAACTGTAATACATACTTATATATTTCTAAATAGATAAATTACTAACTCATCACACAAGGGTTTTTAAGAGAGGTAGGGCACCATACTAGCGAGCAAGCCCGACTGGGGAAGGACCTCCACCTTACAGAAGACCACAGCCAAATGACTACACACAGCGGTGTAGTTGTGTTCCTGTGTGTGAGTACAGGTCTCCAGTGCTCATTTAGGAATGCGTTTTGAAAGAAACGTATTCCTATCCCAGGGTTACTTCCATCTTAAAGCCCTGGTGTAAAAAAAGGGTATACCTCTGATAATACAAGCATCTATAGGCTACGGATACTGCTTAACATCATCGGGCTGTATGCTTGTTTGCCACCCAAGTAGTATAAAAAAAAGGTTTTTTTTTCTGAGTAGGAAACAGACATGGATAGAGCCTGCAAGAAACATCAGCTTAATTTTTTTATGTAGGAATATATATAATCGTACTATTATGTTGAACAGCTTACATGTATCATCTGGAACGGCCTACTATGGGGATTTAGTCTCATCTTGAGGGAATTTCCGTGCATTTAAACGTTTCTGCCATACATATTATAACAATCAAACTTAGCTCACTTAGGTCCCGTAGTTTAAGGTCCTCCGTGGTGCTCCTTTTCATAGGTTACAATCCTATACAGATTTATTTTGTCTCCCGCTTTGCTATGGAGGGAAGTGGAAACTTTTCTTTCTAACTCCTCCTATTTACTTCTGATTAAATTCATTGCGGGGTCCAAGACAGTAGGTTTATTTGTCCACAGGATGCACGAGTGTCGATGCTTCAAAAACTCGGTGTATCAGTTGGTTACTCCACTGTTAGTCCTGGCTCACAGGAGTCACAGCCGTGGGCATGTGGGTGGGAATGTCCCGAAACGCCTTCTGATGCACAACACTCAGATGAAATACCACTAACTCCCTTATCTGTGGTCTTTTGTAAGGTGGATTTCCTTCCCCATCTATAGAGTAACTGAGCCTTTGGTAACTTAACCCATTGTTAATTTCAGATGTTTTGCGTACAAGAAAAAGAACGGGCAGACACATTTGTGACAGACAAAGACCCACTAAGCATACAATCAGAGTCTGATGATGACGACGAACCCGAAGCAAAACGCATCAAATACTCACCATTAAGCCTTCAAGTATATCAGATACCAGCGTTCAACACACCCAAGTCTTTGTCGATATACCCGACGAATACGCTACCTAATTTTGTAAATAATCCATTGAATTTAGCGAATCCACTTGCGTTTGCTACTAGCAAAACTCAAAATGGTGAGAATATTGTCAAGAATTTGCAGAACAGGTGTGTATATATTTTTTTTTTTTTTTTTTTTTTTTTATACTACTTGGGTGGCAAACAAGCATACGGCCCGCCTGATGTTAAGCAGTATCCGTAGCCTATAGACGCTTGCATTACCAGAGGTATCACTTGCGTGTTGCCAACCCTTTTTTTACACCAGGGTTTTAAGATGGAAGTAAACCTGGGATAGGAATGCGTTTCTTTCAAAACATATATTTTATCTTCTTCTTATATACCTATATATGTGGAGATAGTAGCCACGGCTGTCTCTGCATCACCCTTAACGTGGTCAAAGGAAGATAAATAGTAAGAAAAAAGAAACACCTAAGTCCCGAAATATGACCTTTGCAACGTGGAATGTCCTTCTCCTTGATCGAGAAGCCAACCTAGGCATACCTCGAAAAACTGCTCTAGTATCCCGAGAACTCCAACGCTACGGTGTGGATATCGTTGCTCTCAGCGAGACACACCTGGCTGACGAAGGGGAGAGGGTTGAGCAAAGAGGCGGATATACTTTCTTCTGGAAAAGTACCCCGTCTTCGGAGCCTAAGAGGTCTGGTGTTGGTTTCACCTTCAAAAACCACATCGCCTCTAAATTGGAGGAGTGTCCTGCGCACATCTCAGACCGCGTCACCACGTTGCGCCTCCACCTGGACGTTGGCAATGGACAAGGATGATGAAATCAAGGCCAAGTTTTATGAGGAAGTCACACAAGCCCTCTCCAGAGAACCTCCTAGGGAGCAGATACTTTTGATGGGCGATTTTAACGCCAGAGTGGGGCGTGACTTTGAATATACTTCTATTAGACTGCTTTGGTGGTCCAGTGGTCGCAGTAAGCGCCTGCTGTGCACGAGGTTGTGGGTTCGATTCCCACACAGGACAAAACTTTGTGTGACCCACAAAGAGTTGTTCTGAGTTTGTAATTTGTGTCCTTTAATTGTATGTTTGTAAAGTCCCCCGCGACACAGAACTTGTTCTTAAGTGCAGGATGGGTGGCAAACAAGCATACAGCCTGCCTGATGTTAACATAGAGGTCCTTACCCAGTAGTGTTTGCTCACTAATATGGTGCCCTACCTCTTTAAAATTATTAATAATAATTAATTTAAACTTTATTTTCCCAGATATTCTCTACCAGCAAAACTATCAATAACTCCAGTGGTGAATGGAGAAATAGTCAGATATAAGAAGAATGGAGAAGTAGCGAAGAAGAGGGGTCCACCTAAAGGATATAAAAGGAAGCCCAAAGCAGACTTGTCTCAGAGCTTCAATGGTACCTTACAGGTAAATCTATATATCATCTCCACCCATAAATGTCCCTCTGCTGGGCACGGGACTCCTCCAAACATTTGGAGGGATATTAGCCTACTATACCACGCTGGCCAGACGGGTTGGTATAGGGTTTTATTTCAAAAATTCCCTCTGTCAGTGGATATTGTCTGCCTGACTTACTCCCTTAGTCGACTCTTACGACACCCACGGGATGGAATGGGGTGGTGACATTTGTATTCTTAATCCTTTGCACTAAAATATCTCCCGCGCAGACTTATCTCCGTTGAGATTAGCCGAAATTCGGTTAGGAGGATATTATTATTATTATAAACTAGAGGTCGCTAGTGACTTCGTCCGCGTGGTAATTTGGAATATTTTCCCCGATTTTGCAACATATCTCACTACTGCGCCGCTCCTTTTGATTACGGCTGAGAGCCTTCCGCTCGCCGACAGACCGCGTAAAGTTGTGAAATCCATCTGAGGCTAACAACTACAAACACAAAAAAGCTCCTATTGATCATAGCGTGATCAATAGCCTTCCTGGATAAATGCACTACTCAACAAAAAAAGATTTTTTCTAATCGAACCAGTACTTTCTGAGATTAGCGCGTTCAACCAAACAAACAAACTCTTCAGCTTTATAATATTAAGTATAGATAATAATATTTAATTATATATTTTATTATTTCCAGACACAAAACACAATATTATCAAGTCTACTCGCAGCGAACAATACAACGATAACGGGAGTTACCGCACCACCTGCGCCTGCGCCGCCTACACCTGAGCCTATCCCGCAAGTGGAAGTACCTGATGGTGAGACAGAGATACCTATATATTTTGGTTTTGTTTTTTAAAGTCAACTCTAAGCCTCTCTAAACCATCCCAATGAACTGGCACGCCAGTTTTTTTAATTTTTTTATACTACTTGGGTGGCAAACAAGCATACGGCCCGCCTGATGTTAAGCAGTATCCGTAGCCTATAGACGCTTGCATTACCAGAGGTATCACTTGCGTGTTGCCAACCCATTTTTTTACACCAGGGCTTTAAGATGGAAGTAACCCTGGGATAGGAATATGTTTCTTTTAAAACACATTCCTAAATGAGCGCTGAAGACCTGTACTCACACACAGGAACACAACTACACCGCTGTGTGTAGTCATTTGGCTGTGGTCTTCTGTAAGGTGGAGGTTCTTCCCCAGTGGGGCTTGCTCGCTAGTATGGTGCCCTACCTCTCTATATTTTGTTTTTTAAAAGACAAGCATAGCCGCGGCGCATCGCTAAAGTAACTTGATGAGATGAGACTGCTAACAATAACATGATCCCTGTGATTACCACATATGTTCGATTCTCATGCATTCTCTGGTCAATCGTGGAATCTTAAGAAATAGTTATTCTTTGTATCTTTTAATTTTAGTGATTTAATAAAACCTTGATTTCTTGACAGGCCTGTTGGTCTAGTGGTTAGTGACTCTGAATACTACGCCGGAGGTCGTGGGTTCGATTCTCACCCAGGACAAATCTTTGTGTGATGAGCACGAATATTTGTTCTGTGTCTGGGTGTTATTTATCTATAATATGTATGTATTTAGAAATATATAAGTATGTTTATCAGTTGTCTGGTTACCATAGTACAGGCTCTATGTGTCTATCAGATAGCGATGTGTGAGTTGTCCCGAAATATTATTATTATTTTATTTAGCATCCTCTGCTGCCCCCGAATCTTATTAGGGAACAAGACCTGTGTCGCGGGGTACTTTACAAACATACAATTAACGGACACAAAGTACACCCAGACTCGGGACAATCATTTATGGATCTTACAATTTTTCCCACAATCGATCGAACCCATAAATTAAATTATTAACCTGTTCATTTTTCGTTCTAAGCTGGAAATCAAGCCTAGCCTCCGTCTGAGGTTAAGCAGTTACCGTAGCCTATGGACGCTTGCAATACCAGAGGTATCACTTGCCTTGCCGAACAATATTTTTTACACCAAGCCTTTAAGATGGGGTAAGTATAAAAGTGTGTGGTGATGGATTAAGACTACAAATGTCACCACCCCGTTCCATCCGAGGGTGTCGTAAGACTCGACTAAGGAACTATATCAAGCAGACAATATCCACTGCAAGAGAGGGAAAACTCGAAACAAAACCCTATATCAACCCGTCTGGCCAGCGTGGTATAGTAGGCTAATATCCCTCCAAGTATATGGAGGAGACCCGTGCCCAGCAGTAGGAAGTTTATGGGTTGAGATGATGAAGTATAAAAGAAACGCGATTTTTTAATGAGCGCTGGAGACGTCTGTTCTCACACACAGTAACACAACTACACCGCTGTGTGTAGTTATTTGGCTGTGGTCTTCCCCAGTCGGGCTTCCTTGCTTGAATGGTGCCCTACCTCTGTTAGATAATGTGTTATTATTGATTGCAGGTGTGGAGTTAGTGGAACTGCTCCTCGACCCTGAAGACTGGTTTCCAGCAGAACCTTACAAGATGGTGTTCAGTCGTAAAAAGAATCCTAAATGGAAGAACTTCCCTTTTCGATGCGAGCATTGTTTTAAAGTAAGATTTTTAACCCCCAATCCAAAAATAGGGGTGTATGTCTGTCTGTGTTAAGGTAGCTCTTAAACGAGTGAACTGATTTGGATGCTGTTTTTTTTTTATTTGAAAGTTTTATAGCGGTGGTTCTTAGACATGTTTTATCGAAATCGGGTTAGCCGTTCCGCAGTTTTTTAATTTTGAAATAATCATAAATTTGTGCCGTACGGCCCACCTGATGTTAAGCAGTATCCGTAGCCTATAGACGCTTGCATTACCAGAGGTATCACTTGCGTGTTGCCAACCCATTTTTTACACCAGGGCTTTAAGATGGAAGTAACCCTGGGATAGGAATACGTATCTTTCAAAACGCATTCCTAAATGAGCGCTGGAGACCTGTACTCACACACAGGACCACAACTACACCGCTGTGTGTAGTCATTTGGCTGTGGTCTTCTGTAAGGTGGAGGTCCTTCCCCAGTCGGGCTTGCTCGCTAGTATGGTGCCCTACCTCTCTTAAAAAGTATATATTTTTCAGGGTTACCGAGTTGTCTCAACGTTGTTAACCCACGCAGCTGAACGCCACGGGTCTGTGCCCAAAGACCTGGCCATACCCTGTCCCTGCTGTCCACACGTCTCCACCAGGAGGAAACATCATAAGAAGCACCTGGAGTCTCATGAAAGTAGACGGCACAGGATATTCTGCATGTTCTGCTTACCACCCAGTAAGTATATGTTTATACTACAAGCATACGGCCCGCCTGATGGTAAGCAGTAACCGTAGCCTATGGACTGTAACCCCAAAAGTATGCTTTGCTATGGAGGGAAGTGGAAACTTTTTCTTTCTAACTCCTCCTATTTACTTCTGATTAAATTCGTTGCGGGGTCCAAGACAGTAGGTTTAGTTGTCCACGGGACGCACGAGTGTCAAAACTCGCTGTATCAGTTGGTTACTCCGCTGTTAATCCTGGCTCACAGGAGTCACAGCGGTGGGATTGTCACGAAAAAAACCCCAGAGGTATTACTTGTTTTTTATTTTTTACACCAAGTCTTTAAATAGGAAATCCCTGGGATAGGAAAACCTTTCGTTAAAAACGCATCCCTAAAGGAGCGCTGGAGACCTGTACTCACACACAGGAACACATCTACACTGTTGTGTGTAGTCATTTAGCTGTGGTATTCTGTAAGATGGAAGTACTTCCCCAGTCGGGCTTGCTCGCGAGTATAGTGCACTACCTGTACTCACACACAGATACATAAGTACACCACTGTGTGTAGTTATTAAACTGTGGTATTCCAGCTCGCATATATAGTTTTACTTATTTATTTTTTAAAAGACAACTCTCGCACTAGAGAACAAGCTCTGTGTCGCGGGGGACTTTACAAACATACAATTAACGGACACAGAGTACACCCAGACTCAGAACAACTCTTTATGGGTTACACAAATTTCGTCCTGTGTTGGAATCGAACCCACAACCTCGCGCACAGCAGGCGCATACTGCGGCCACTGGACCACCGGAGGCAGTCATATTTTTTTTTATACTACGAAGGAGGCAAACAAGCATACAGCCCGCCTGATGGTAAGCAGTTACCGTAGCCTATGGACGCTTGCAACACCAGGGGTATCACTCGCGCGTTGTCGAACCTTTAGAAACCTTATAACTCCTTTCTTGAAGAACCCCATGCTATAGTCTCTCGGGAAAACCTCGGCAGGAAGCTCATTCCACAACTTAATCGTACGTGGGAGGCAATTCCTCTGAAACCGCACAGTGCGGCACGATAAAGGTTCTAAAATGTGTGGATGAACTCCCTGTCGGTGGCGGGAGGTGCGTTGATAAAATGTGGCCGTGGGCATCATATCAAACAATTCCTCGGAACACAGCCCGTTGTACAGGCGGTAGAACACACACAAGGAGGCAAAGTCTTTCCTTAAACTTTCAAGAGAGGTAGGGCACCATACTAGCGAGCAAGCCCGACTGGGGAAGGACCTCCACCTTACAGAAGACCACAGCCAAATGACTACACACAGCGGTGTAGTTGTGTTCCTGTGTGTGAGTACAGGTCTCCAGCGCTCATTTAGGAATACATTTTGAAAGAAACGTAATCCTATCCCAGGGTTACTTCCATCTTAAAGCTCTGGTGTAAAAAAATGGGTTGGCAACACGCAAGTGATACCTCTGGTAATGCAAGCGTCTATAGGCTACGGATACTGCTTAACATCAGGCGGGCCGTATGCTTGTTTGCCAGCCAAGTAGTATAAAAAAAACTAAGTGGATTGATACCGCCTATGAACTTTTTTTATAGTGCTACTCCATATATTTTTTAAAATATTAATTGTAAAATTGATATATTTCCAGGTGATCCTTCAGAGCCATACGTTAAAGAACCCCTCAAGTATCCTTACGACAAGTTTCCACAGTACTGGTACGCATCAGAGGAATCCTTAAGGCTTCACAAAAAACGGAAACACCCTTACTCTGCCATGTTTAATTATAACTGGTTCTGTACATGGGGTGAAAACCAACCGAATAGCTAATAAAAAAAGTCCACGGGACCTGTTAAGGTAATTTTAGTAGTATTTTTTAATTAGACGCTGGCAACCCACAGTATTTTTATTTAATAATGTAGTAGCAATTTTTTACACATGCAACTTTTTGCATGTATTTTGTTTTAGTTATTTTTTTAACGCTGGCAACTATATTTGTAGCTACTTAATTCTAAGCGTTTTGTGATTTTAATCAAATGATGATTGTAATTTTCTAAATAATTTTAGCTTGGCAATACTGTTTTAGATTAGAAACTTGTGATCAAAATATTCCAAGTTAGTGATATGGCAATCCAGTGTGTTAAGGTGTTGGCAACATTGCTTATTATCTGTCAATTACAATGGCGGGAAAAATATAATTATACTTTTGAAATCGTGATTTCAAAGTTCTGTAAATTTTCGAGATTCGCTTTAAGAGATATAGCCCGCTGACAAACAGACAGACAGATAACAGAGTCTTTGTAATAATCCCGTGGGCACTAACTGAACCTTAAAAAAGCAATAGTTTTTTTCTGTTTTGTTCTTTTTATGACAACTCCCGCACTAGAGAACAAGCTCCGTGTCGCGGGGGACTTCACAAACATAAATTTAACGGACACAAATTACACCCAGATTCAGAACAATTCTTTGTGGGTCACACAAAGTTTTGTCCTGTGTGGGAATCGAACCCCCAACCTCGTGCACAACAGGCGCATACTGCGGCCACTGGACCACGGCAGACAAACCTCCACCTATTGATGTAATAATAATACGATAAAAAGTGCCCTATCTCCTTCTCCAAGGTCCCTGCTAAATTTCATCAAGATTTGTTAAGCAATTTAGTCGCGAAAAGGTTATATACATAGTTCCTTTTGCATTTATAGTATTAGTAGAATAATGACAGTATAGTAACAGTGTTGCCATCATAAGGCCAGTAATTTTAACTATGCATAATAAAATGGTAGTATTATAATGATATAAGATAGTTTTTTACCTGTATACAATGTAATGATGATGCATTTATAATAATTGTAGTTTTAGAAGGGTGAAAACATTGAGATTTTAATAAGACTTAAATATTAATATTCAAAACTAGCTGTCATGGCGAACTTTGTAACGCGTTAAAATTTTCTAATTTTCTGCGCAACTTTCTTTTTTTTACATAAAAACCTGCTCCTGACAATAACAAACACAGTAAAATCAAAGAATAACTGAAATCGGTCCAGCCGTTTACGCGTGATGCCGTAACCAAGGGAAATAGGGATTCATTTTATATATTTGAAAGAAGTGACAGATAACGTTGTCGTGTCGTGTCGTCCTATCGCGACCGTCGTCTATACACGACAGGTTTCATTTATAATATTATTAAAATCAAATAATCATTTCTCGAATATTTTAGTGTTTTAACAAGAATTAGAAAGGATAGACAATGATTGTACACGACTTATGTCGTGTCGTCTTATCGTGACCGTCGTCTATACACGACAGTGTTTATTTATAATATCTCAGTATATCTGTATGTAATAAACAAATTATTTCATCCTTTT
This sequence comes from Trisateles emortualis, assembly GCA_947095525.1. Lineage (NCBI taxonomy): Eukaryota > Metazoa > Arthropoda > Insecta > Lepidoptera > Erebidae > Trisateles > Trisateles emortualis. The sequence goes on from OX352756.1 coordinate 2,620,059, forward strand.
AATAATAATCGTGCCTTCTAAGAATGGCTAAACAATTTAATATGGGATTTTAACAAAATCAAAGTCTGCTATACCCGACACAGTAACCACCATATATTATGTTAACTAGTGGCTGTGTAGTTAAATATAAATGCTCATTTGATTTGAGCATTTAATATAACTGGAGCTTTCCAATGTCCGACCAAATCACCATTAATAAAATGAGCAGAATTTTTTGCCAAAGCAGTTAGCTTCTAGATCGTCACATTCGCAAAATGTCGTCGGCAGAATGGCAAAAAAATCGTCAACAGACTATCGCTACATGTCATTAGTATTTTTGTTTGTTAGTATAAGGTCTCATTCTTTGAAAGTGACTTTACGAATGGACGATAGGACCATGTACGAAAGTGACTTTTTGCGAAAATTACATTAAATAAAAGTGACCATTTGCAAAAGAGAGGTTTTGCGAAAATGACTTTTTACGTAAGTGAGGTTTTGCGAAAGTGACTTTTTTACTAAAGTGAGGTTTTGCGAAAATGACTTTTTACGAAAGTGACATATTTTGTCAAAACCTGCTAGAATAGTGTCCGATATAAAAGAAACAAATAGGTAATTTAAGGTATAATTTACTTAAAAAACTAGATCAAACTCAGACTTTTATATAATCACAATATTTTAGCGAGTAGACTTTGATTCAACCCTCGAATATGTTATTTAAAAATATATGCTCAAATTTTGAGAATTATTCTTCACATGTATCTGAAAGACCACCTCTGTCTCTTCTTTAAACTACTTGAATGGCAAACAAGCATACGACCCGCCTGATGTTAAGTAGTTACCGTATTACTTGCGTATTGCTGACCCGTTGTTTTAAGATGTAGTATCCCTGGGATCGGAAAACGTTCCTTTCAAAACGCATCCCTAAGTGATCGCTGGAGATCTGTACTCACACACAGGGACAGAACTATCTCAAAATTTAAGCAAATATATATATATATAACTATAATCCGCCTGTCCATCACAATTAATATAATAATAATTAAATGTATTTTTATATACAATGTACAAATTTAGTATTTTTGTAGATCATATTATTATGACGCATTTATTAGATGTAGAATGTATAATCATGTATAGTAAGAGGTTGGGGTTTTGGACATAAAAAAAAATTGTCAATTTTCTTGCGTATGCGCATGATAGTTGTCAATTTCGCTAGAGGCGCCACTGTGATTGTATTATACTGCTATGTAGCAAACAGACATACAGTCCGTCTGATGGTAATCAGTTACCGCAGCTTATATTAATGACTAGGGGTCGCCCGCGACTTCGTCCGCGTGGTAATTTGGAATATTTTCCCCGATTTTGCAACATATCTCACTGCTGCTCCGCTCCTATTGATCATAGCGTGATGTTATATAGCATATAGCCTTCCTGGATAAATGCACTATTCAACAAAAAAAGATTTTTTCCTAATCGAATCAGTACTTTTTGAGATTAACGTGTTCAACCAAACAAACAAACTCTTCAGCTTTATAATATTAAGTATAGATTTTGTGTTAACTGTTTACCACCATGCTTTTGCAAGTATAAATTTAGTAATTATTTACGTAATAAAAAGTGATCAAACTGAGCACCGAACCCCGACTTCCATCCCGTATCACAATACAGACCAAAATATACCAGTATTAATTGTATACTTAATTTTAATTTAGTTTTATATGTATATATGTATCGTTACCATCAAAGACACAACTACTAGACCGGAAACAGACAGATTTTTGTCAATGGATAGATGTTATCAAGTTCTACGCCAAAATACTGCTACATTGTTATTTTAGTGCATTTTTGTTTTATTTGTGACATTTTCGTAGATTTATATACGACTAGCTGTTGCCCGCGGCTCCGCCCGCGTGAATGTCGGTTATCGCTGTAAAAGGTAGCCTATGTGTTATTCCAGACCATAATCTATCTCTGTGCAAAATTTCATCCAGATCCGTCCAGTAGATTTTACGTGAAAGAGTAACAAACATCCATCCATACTTACAAACTTTCGCGTTTATAATATTAGTAGGATATACTACTTGGATAGCAAACAAGCATACGGCACGCCTGATGTTAAGCAGTTAGCGTAGCCTATGGACGCTTGTAATACCAGAGGTATCACTTGCATGTTGCCAACCAATTTTTTTACACCAGGGATTTAAGATGGAGTATCCCTGGGATAGAAAAACGTTTCTTTCAAATCCCTAAATGAGTGCTGAAGACCTGTACAACACAACTACACCGCTGTGTGTAGTTATTTGGCTGTGGTCTTCTGTAAGGTCCTTCCCCAGTCGGGCTTGCTCGCTAGTATGGTGCCCTTTCACATCATATGTTTCTTGTCTTGTTTAGTATTTTGGCGTATATATATTATGATAGTAGCATTGTACTTCAGTTTTTTGGACTACAAGAGTCTAGTTATTGTGGCTTCGATGTTTGGAAGTGGTAAAAGTTAAAAAAATGATGTGTTATTATAGCAATGTTATGAAGTAAGGTCCTTGGATTGAGAGATTGAAATTATTGGCAATTTTTTTATACTTTTGAGGGTTATAAGTACTTTTGTTTTTCGGGACAATCCCACCCACATGCCCACCGCTGTGACGCCTGTGAGCCAGGATTAACAGCGGAGTAACCAACTGATACACCGAGTTTAGACACTCGTGCGTCCCGTGGACAACTAAACCTACTGTCTTGGACCCCGCAACGAATTTAATCAGAAGTAAATAGGAGGAGTTAGAAAGAAAAGTTTCCACTTCCCTCCTTAGTAAAGCGGGAGACAAAATAAATCTGTATAGGTTTGTAACCTATGAAAAGGAGCACCACGGAGGACCTTAAACTACCGGACCTATTATAAGTACTATGAATACAAAGAATTTTGCTAAAGAATGGAATTTTATGCATATTTTATATTAGAGGTCGCCCGCGACTTCGTCCGCGTGGTAATTTGAAATATTTTCCCCGATTTTGCAACATATCTCACTACTGCTAAGCTCCTATTGATTATAGCGTGATGTTATATAGCCTATACACTTCCTGGATAAATGCACTGTTCAACAAAAAGTTTTTTTTTCCAATCGTATCAGTACTTTCTGAGATTAGCGCGTTCAACCAAACAAACAAACTCTTTAGCTTTATAATATTAGTATACATACAAAATCATGTTAAATTGTTTTATATAATAAACTAGTAGCCCGCTCCGACTTCATTCCGGGTTAAACTATTTTCAGCTCAACTTTCTTAATTATTTTTTTTACATAAGAACTTTCTCCTGACAATAACGAACATAACAAAAAAGAATTAGCGAAATCGGTTCAGATTTTCTCGAGATTTACGCTTAGCAACACATTTAGCCATTCATTTTTATATTATAGATGTTAGAAAAGAACTTTCAAAATAGGTCCAGCAGTTTTTGAATGTACCCTTAACAAACAAAAATCAAACAAGTTCTCTTTGTAATATTAGCTTAAATTACTTTTACCCTCTAAAATATTACTAAAAGAAAAACGCCAATAATTTTAATGAAGGATATGAAAAGGATGGGTGACCGTCACAGTTCAGTACCGGCTTTAACACTAGCGGCGCTCATCTATCCCCCCCCTCATATAAAATACAGTGGACCCCCGGTAATCCGACAAACGTTTTGCAGGGCAGTGTCGGACTATCGAATTTGTCGGATTATAGAGGAACTTTTAACTCCCTATAGTCCGGATTTTTTTGAAAAAGATTACCTTGTAAACCGACAAATTATAGATCAAAATGATAAGAATCTATCTGAACTAAAAATCATACTTAACCACTACAAGATTTGCCAAATTGTGTACATATTCAACAGTGATATGCATGTCGGATTACAGGGGGCTCCGGATTAGACAGGGGACGGATTACCGGGGGTCCACTGTTCCCTCTCTCTAAAGCCGGTACTGCCGTCGTAATATAACCATGGGATAGTGTTCTACTTTAGCAATGTTCCTGTATGTATAACTGTAGTTATTTCACGTGCCTATATTATATCGCTATTTGAGACTGTATCGCCTTATAACAGTAGTTTTGTTAAATGTAGTACCTATTATATGTAAAAATGTATTTGAGTGGAAGGGAAACGCTATCTAAAACGAATATTGGAAATAAGCTGGTGATTCTTTAAATAGTATGGAGTTGTTTAAGGTTTTAACAGGGTCGGTAACACGCAAGTGATGCCTCTTTTGCAAGCGTCTAGGCTACGGTAACTGCTTACCATCAGGCGAGCTGTTTGCTTGTTTGCCTCCTTAGAAGTATATAAAAAAAAACATTATGTAGTATTTTTTTGATTGACGATAATATGAAAGAGACTATAATTAATTTATTATTTTTAATCAAATTTGCATTTTGTCAAGTGGCTAGTCATTAACCTGATCAATAGAGCTGTTTAAATCGGTAATTTAGCCTCTGTCGGGATATAACGACTGGTAACAGTCGGGGCCGACTTAAGCATGGATACGCTCATGTGAAATACCACTGCGTTCATCCTCCCATAGGGTTATTGTGGTCTCTTTTAGTTATCACAAATTGTAACTCATACCAAAATGTAAATATTCTACACTGGCAATTAAAAGTGTGGCTAGAGTTTCTTGCCAATTCTTGTCGCAGCCCTACTTTTGTCAGCGAATTGGCTGTAGCAAAAAAAAAAGGCTGACATTTATTGTATTTAATGACATAATTAAATAACCAGCAATAACCTATCGCTTATAATCAAACTAACAGGGTCCACGCGTTAGCTGAGTGAGTGCGAGTACCTTCGTGCTAGAAATACACCAGTTTTCTATTTAGATAGCGATTTCCTACCAGTCAGTTATAATTTATATTTTTATGTATTCAACTTAACACAAGCAATATCACAGCTTTACTAAAGGCAGCTATTTTAATAATGTGTACTAATCTAAACCCTCTCTCTCTTGATAGAGGAGAGGAGACCCGTGCCCAGCAGTGGGACATATACGGGTTGCTATTATTATTAATATCTATCTACTAGGCGAAGAAGATTACACGTGTAGCTTAGTAGTGAATGTGGTTAGGTTCAATCCCCACATGGGACAAAATATTGATTGTTCAGTTTGGGTGTACATTGTGTCCGTAATTTTTATTACAGTCATTAAAATCAGGGACACAAAGTACACCCAAACTTATAGACACAATTCGAAGACGACGAAAAATCGTGCTCATTACTCAAAGATTTGTTTTGGGTTAAATCGAACCCGCGACCTCCGACTTACCAGTCAGTGTCATTAACCACTAGGCCAACAGCCATAGAATGATTGAAACTCGCCTAGTAGAATACAAGGATTAATAAATGAATCAAAATCACCATCAATTTCGACAAATTTTCGTTGAATTGTTCTAGTACGGGTGTAAAAATACTCCGATTATAATTTTAAGTTTTTATTTGTAAAAATATACTTATTACAAATGAATGAATTTTTGTACAAGTAACTTTTCTGTAAATAAATTGCATTTTTGTAAAAAATAAATTTCTTTTCTTTCCTTTAATATTCTCCTTTCTTATCATTCCTGCTAAAAATTGTAAGCAGCTATGGGATAAAGTCAGCTCAGGAACGAATGCCGTTGTAATCCTTAAAGGAGCCCCTATGTAAAGCATTAGATTCTTAAAAGCCAGGAAGATAGTGCTTTCGTAGTTTTCGTTATCGCTTCCCGCTGTCTTGTCTCTACGCTACGCTTAGATCTCTTCTAAACGACGATTTTGACTTTCATTTAGAAAATTTCTTCTGGAAGGTTGATATATTTATAATGTAAATTATAGATGGCGCTAGTTGTATCAAAAAAGTGTAACAATAGATGGCGCTACCCACGAAAGCGGTCGAGTGGGAGAGTAACAGACTTGCACGCAAGAGGTGCGAGTTCGATCCAGGGTGGCAGTACCAATATGAATTGTAACTTTGTGAAGTTTATATGTACTAATCAAATGATTTGCCATTCGCTAACGGTGAAGGAAAACATCGTCAGGAAACTCACATTTCTTAGAAGAAATTCTAGAGACATCTGATTCATCAACCAGCGTTAGGCCTGCGTGTGTGATTTAAGGCCTACACCCACACGCTCTCTCTTTCTCTTGATAGAAGAGAGGAGATCCGTGCCCAGCAGTGGGACATATAAAGATTGCTATTATTATTAAATAAGATAAAAAAGAAACAAAAATATGATTAATAACCATTTTATTTCAAAACTTAATCTAATCTCCAACATCGTTACAAAGAGTGCAATTTTACACAAATTAATAAAAAAAAAAGAAAATAAATTACTAAAGACTAGATGACAACGCTGTACACTGACCAAGATTGGAAAAAAAAGAAACACGATATCACATACTCCTTGGTCGTTTAGATTAATGTATGACAGAAAAGTCAACAAAGTTATTAAAAAAAATACCAATAAAACATTTTACATAATTTTGGGCCCTATTATATAATTAAGGTTTCCTATTATAATTTTCGGATAATAAAACTTTCGTGTAACGAAATTTTCGGAACATGAAAATGTTGAATTATAGAATTTTCGGAACATGAAAATTTTGTATTATAGAATTTTCGTATCATGAAAAAAATAAAAATACAGAAAATGGAAAGAAAGTGGAATTCATACATACTGATCAAATTATTTAGGCTAGCTGTGATAAAAAATGTTAAGGAAACCCAAGTCTTAAAAGAAATTGTAAAGACAAGTCTAATCCAATTGCTGCATTGGGTCTCGTGTGTGTATTAAGACATGTCGGCTCACGGGCCTAGCAGTGAACATAGCGCACCTTTAAAAGAAAAAAAGATCCCATCGTTCTGCAGATTTCGTCATTAATCAAAAAAAATTAAACATAAGAAGTAAAAGACATTTCTTATTGTCTTCTTATGTCTCTATCATAGTTTTACAGTACAAAGTCTTATTAAAATTACGTTTTCTATGCGCATATATTGCTTTCTTTGTCATACATTAACCTCTCACTCGCGCGATATATACATTTTCCACTAAACACTACACTACAGATTTGGCTTCATTATTCTGTTTTTAAACGCTACAACTGTCAAACTGGTCACCTTGTTTTGGTATTAAATAACTTTATATATAAAAAAACATGTCTTAAAAATACAAATAAATAAGTCTAGAGTAACTGTGGTTGTTGTGGACAGAAAAAAATAAAATGTCGACATTTTGAACCCACCAGTAGTTAATTTCAGATAAATATTTAAAGACATTAGGCTCAGACATCGAAATGCATACCCAAGATTGTTTCTGGCTATAAATTTTGATATTGTTTATTTCTGGGGAAACTATGTAAAGCGACATCTATCGACCAGTACCGATACAACATACAGGCGACATCTATCGGCAACACAGAAGACTTAATATAGCCCGAACCGAAATATTGTTTTTTGTTGTCAATGGAGCATCTTATTCTTTCTGTCACAAAAACCACAGTGTAGTAAATTATACAAAAAAAAACAGTGATTACACATAAACTTACTTTTACATACTGACAATAACTGGCTAAATTGTTTGGTTTACGTCACGGTAATCAGGAATGGATACCTATTTACAATAAATTCCGTGTTCAATTAATCTTTTGAAGGATTGTCGACTTTACTGCATACGTATTTAAGGTACACAAGAAAAACTGAACATAACACTTAGACCAACTATTTTTTATTACAAAATTAGTGAGTTAAGTACATGTTTGGTTTTCTTAACATAGATAAATTATTCTAGGTGTGCAGCAGTTTTAATTACATTAGTTTGTAACCTATAATCGGTGTTAAATGATTATTTTAAAACTAAAACAAATTTTCCGATAATCACTATTAATTCTACTAAAATAGGTTTAATTATTTGATCTGGTAATAATATTATTTGAACACGGAAGGATTTATCGAAAGAAAATCAGAAATCAAACTGATTCAGTTAAAATTATTACAAATAAATGCATTACTAAATATAATATGTAATTCACTTAATTTTCAAGGAATAACTACGATTATTTTACTTCACATATCAAGTGTAAGAATAACAAACGTTTATTAAAATTAATCAAAATAAATGTTAAAAACTAATCTGACCAAAATGTTTCGAGAACTTTCTTTTATGCAATATCAATAGTAGAATATGATTATAAATTTGCAGACGAAACATGTTTATAAAAACCACTATTCTCTAACAGTCGGCACTACGAAATATTAAGAAAATTGTAAAGTATTGAAAAAAAAAGATTATCAAGTATATAAAATGATATGTCAAGCGAGATTGCCTTCATGACGTTGAGCACATTAGGAATGGTAAGTAATAGTAAATTTGGTTTAGTTAAAGTTAAAAATACAGTGAAAGTGACTCAAAATTATTCATTGTATTTTTTTACTTTATCAAAAAATACATCGAATAAATTTATACACTGTATTCTAGATTTATTAGAGTATTTATGGGAAATAAGTCTTACTATAAGAAATAATCTTTTTCAATCATTGATGGATAGTATTATATAGTTATCAATAAATAGTTGGTAATAGGGACTGTCTTCGACGAATCTAAATGAATTAAATGAGCTATGAAAAGACTATTTTTTTACTTAAAGCTCTGCAATGCCTATTGTCACGTTAAAAAATGCGTCTTCAAGATTTTCTACCAAACGATCACAAATATTTTAACATTGGCAACACTGCTTGGTAGCTTTGATAAATCTACCGGCTTATTGCTTCATTTACGATCGTTTAAGGTACATATTCTTAATACTTTATAGAATTAAAATAAAGAAAGAATATTTAAAATAAATAAGGGTAAGAAAAGATAAAATATCAGTGGATATAAGTATAGTAGTAGACCTTAACATGTAATTAATGGAGGATATTAAGAAGCTAGTAGCTTTCGCCCAGCAGTGGGACATGGGACATATATGGGTTGTTTTACTTCCGCGCCAGGGTCTGTATCCCGCGTAAATATACCATATTATATTTTATTAGTAAATAAACATTTTTGAGTGGTACAGTGCCAACTTGGTAGATTTTTTTTTCTTTTAAGACAACGCACGCTATAGGAAACGAGCCATGTCGTGGGAAACTTTACAAACGTACAATTAACGGACACAAAGTACACCCAGAATCGACAGTCGATTGTCACTGTCTGCTTTGCCTCCATTAATTTATGATCTCAGGTCTTAAGTTTTAAGTATCAGTGTTATATGTATATGGAAATATTATTATAAAGTTTATTATAGAAAATCATTCAGAGGCATTTTTAGGAACTCCAGTTTTGTAAACAATACATTTATTGAATTAAAAATAAATAATCTTTTAAGTTTATTATTTCAATTCAATAGCGAATTGTTTTTTATTTTATTTTTTAATTATAATATTAATGATAAACATGCAGTTATATTATTATATATCGTCTGAGTAAATTAATAATAAAGTTATGATATGATAATTAATAATTATTAAATGCTTATTCATTATGTCATGGACGTAATTATTACATTGTGAGCGGATCTTTATTTTGTGTCGATTAGAAAATTTGTTACAACTATTTGTCCAAGTTGTAAATTCAGTTTAAGGGGCCGGTATACAGATGGCGTTACTATATTTGGTAGTTAATTACTTTTATATGAAAAATTAATATATTTTCGAATTTACAGTTATTTAGCTTGGTTTCGAACAGACAAATTACGGACATAAATTACACCCAGAATAGGAACAACTAGTTATGTATCAGACAAACTTTTTTAAATGGAACTCAAAACGCCGCCGTGCAGTAGTAAATGGCTATAGTCTGTTACACATAGCATGGGTACTGGGACGTTTACATTTTACGATGAAGATGTAGAAAATGATTGAATTAATCTCTAACGAATTAGCTAATCGAACGACTAAGAGCAAAGAGTTTTCAATCGATACGTTTAAATTTAATCGTATATCATTTTCATCGATATTTATCTTCAAATGTCAAACGTGACAGTACCTATAGAAATATACTATAGGAATCAACCGTCGGCAACCGAACTGTCAAATATGTACGTCATAATTTTCTATCAACACAAAATACTTCAAACCACTGCTACATAGAACGCTAAACAGTTGTTTTATATATCTAGGAACCTATATCTTATACCTAGCATACTATTTTATAATATATCTCTAAGTTAGCCTCATCAAAATACTATTTTTTTTTACGACAGTTAATTAGATGTCAAATAGCAGAGACTTGAGTGTCAATTCAAAGTTATTTTTGACACATGTCAATATTTTTATGAAAAAATTAAATTATACTGAACTAATTTATACATTTACTTTTCAAATAATCGAGTTTTAAATACTATATATAATGTCAATATTTGTGTAAGTGTATCTTCACACAATTATTATTTTCGATGGATCATAGCCATTTTCAAATTTCACCAATAAATATATAAATACCGCACTACAAGCGAACCGTTTATACATATATATACATTATTAAATATATTATTTTCTAATTATTATTTTTTTACGCTGACAACACATCACGTATCAAACGCCGCCATTTTCTCATCTAGCAACACTGCCACAGCCCAACCCTATCTAGAACATATATGCATTTATTTGGGTTTACAAAAACTTATGGTGGAACACATCAAGATTTATATGTGCGAATTACATCTTTGATTGGTGCCCTACATAGAGGACATTGGCCACCCCCTTTCCCTCTCCATTGCTGGACAGCACACCGGTAGCACATACACATATGCCCACACATATACAATACACTATCGATAGGATTCTCATAGCATATAGTGCATTCAGTTCCTGTCAAATTTGTACCTTCTCCTATTACAGAATAAATTGGCTGGTGACGGCTGGTGGAAGGACCGTTGGATATCCTCTCAGCTAGTCTTAAGGGTTCTGAGTGTCCGTTGGGCAGTTGTGCCTGCTCGTTCTGACTGTTCTGGCTGACCGATGAGCATTGGTTGTCTGTTCGTGGACGAGGCTGCTGGAAGCAGCTGGCTTGGTTGATTGGCATGTTTGGAAGGCTGGCTAGGCAGATCTGGGAGGTAGTTTGCATTGGCTGTAAAAGAAGAAATATAAAAATTAGGAAAATGTATGATTGATTTTGTTTGCTTGTTCTTTTCTGTTGTGTTTAGGAGAGGTAGGACACTATAAAAGCAAACAAGCCTCCAGAAGACCACAGCCAAATAACTACACACAGTGGTGTAGTTGTATTTCTGTGTGAGTCTACAAACTGTTTGAAAATAATATATTTCTTATTTCAGGGATACTCCGGCACAGTAGACTGGTATTAAATTTTTTTAAGTCATCAACACACAGATGATACCTCTGGTATTTAAGCTGCTCATCATCAGCTGGCCATATGCCTAATACCACCTAAGTTGTAAAAAAAGAATTGATATATATTAAAAAAAAAAAGAAACTTACCTCAATATAATGTGCGCTCGCGAGGGTCAAGCTCTGCTGGTTAGCAGCATTCTGACCACCATTCTGTGGTGGCAGGCTGACGACCAGCACTGTGCCACCATTCCCTGCATTTAAAGGTCCTGCGGATCCAGTCAATACCCTCAACTGCTGAGGTGGAGTCTGCGCAGGCTGGGCCACTTGCGTACTTAGCATCCTCACCTTCTGAGTAGCCCCATAAATGTCCACGAACGCCCACAATCTCAGGGTATGGTCCACATGCATAACTGTGATAGGAGTGGACCCATTTCTACTGACTCTAACCTCCCCATCAAGAGTTAAAGTGACAGCCAGCTCATCTCCTCTTCGGAGACCATTTGCTGCATCTCTCCTCACTACCCAATACTCGGGACGGTCCAAAAGCAGTTCAGCATCATCCGGCAAGTCACAAGGTCTTAAAGTAGCTGGATCGCAAGAAGTTAGGCCGATAGCCAAGCTACCAGCATAAGCAGCTTCTGTAGCGAGGATCTGAACTACTATCGTCTGTCCTGGACGCATTGGACGAGCAGTAAAGACGTAACCTTGACAGAATTCTGCATCAGCTCTGGCTGCTACACCAACTCTGTCATTAACGAACTGAACATTCCTGCCTTTAGTTCTATGCAGACTTAGAGGTACTAATGGATTCTGGTATCTTGGAGGAGGTAAAGACTCTTCAACTGTCAAAGACCTCATGCTTCCAACAAGCCTGTCTTCTTCTAGCGGACTGTGTCTTCTGACTTGACTTGGAGCTCTTGGATCAGCGAATTGAACCGCAGTACAGTTACCATATACGTCTACTAAGGCCCACAATGGACTTCTCGTGTCTACTCCAGAGAAGAACAGGCCTTTATCCTCTCCATTGATACCGAAATGGACATCACCAGATGAATTAACATAGTAGTATAATATATTGTCTTTTTCGCAGAATCTTTCTCCTAAAGCCTTGGCCCAGTTGCCGGGTTTGTTTGTCAAGTCTGGACAAGCGTATTTGGGTAAAGCATGAGCTAGGGTAGCTGGGTCATGGTTGGTGAATCCAAATCTGATGACTCCACTCCAGCTGTTTGAGATTTCAACGAAACGAAGGCACACCTGAAAAGAGAAACACAACTATTAATAAACAATAAAATATATAAGTTTTCTTCTTCCACATCACGCTTTATTTTTCAAGGGGTAAGTAGAGAAGTATTTTAAGATAGGCAGGGCACCATACTAGCGAGCAAGCCCGACTGGGGAAGGACCTACACATAACAGAAGACCACAGCCAGCTGTGTGTGAGTACAGGTCTCCAGCGCTCATTTAGGTATACGTTTTGAAAGAAACGTATTCCTATCCCAGGGACACTTCCATCTTAAATCGCTGGTGTAAAAAATTGGTTGGCAACACGCAAGTGATACCTCTGGTATTGCAAGCGTCCATAGGCTGCGGTTACTGTTTAACATCAGGCGGGCCGTATGCTGGTTTGCTACCCAAGTAGTATATAAAAAAAAGGACTGGCACTGAGATTTCACAAGCTCATGTTCAATTGCTGCGTTGGTCTTGTCTTTGGTTTAATTCCTGGTCGGACCAAAGATAAATGACCTAAGTTTAAAAAATTGGCGATGTTTATTCCACTGTTCTTTAAAAAACACGTAAAGCCGTTTTTACGGCTGATCTCTAGGCGGTCACGTCAGATCGCCGTCCGAGAGTCAAGGGAGTCTTAGTTATCTGTGTTTGCGCACAGAGTTGTGTGCTATAATATACCCAGCTGATTCTTACCTTTTCATTAACTCTAACAGGTCTAGCACTGAACGCGACACCCTTGCAGAAGGACTCCACACGGCGAGCCATGGACCCATCTCTGGAGACCCTGACGTTCTCTCCGTGGATGGAGTGGAAGCCCAGGGGTGGCAGGTTGTTTGGAGTACCACCAGTGCAGGAAGTGCGAGGGGCTGTAACAAAAGAAATGAACTTTTAATATAAAACGTACAAAAAACAATATTTTTTCATTAAATAATATACTAGCACCCGCCCGGCCGTACATTCCCTCGGGAACAGAGTTTTTTTACGGGAAAAAGTAGCCTATATTTAATTCCAGACTATTATCTATCTCTATGCCAAATTTAATCCAGATCCGTTTAGTAGTTTTTTCGCGAAACAGTAAAAAACATCCATACATCCATCCATTTTTACAAACTTTCGCGATATAATATTAGTAGGATTAAATAATGGTGGTGACCGAGTAGGAAAGTAATCGACTTGTTCGTATAAGGCGCAAGTTCGATCCCGTGTGGCAAGACCAGTGTTAGCTAATAATATATGATTCACCATCTGCTAACGGTAAAGGAAAACATCGTGAGGAAACCCACATGTCTTAGAAGTAATTCTAAAGACATGTCTGATTCACCAACCCGCATTAGGCCAGCGTAAGTGCTGTCTCTCTCTTGATAGAGGAGAGGAGACCCGTGCCCAGCAGTGGGACATATATGGGTTTATTAATATATTGTTTTAATACTCTTAAAAATACTACCACAATTCTAATTAAGCGGTAAAATGGTTTATAATTAAAGAAATGGCTTGGTTGTGTGCTCGTGCGCAAGCTGCGCGCGCATCTGCCGCGCAGGTGCGACGCCATGTTGCCAAAATGGCCGCCGAGGGGAGCAACACAATGAAATTTCTTAGGGGAGCGTACCGAGTATTCTTTAGATTATTATTTAGGGGATTTCAAGATATATTTAGGAATATAACTTATACATTTTAGCTTACAAATAAACAGAAAAATTTTAAAATCATTATTTCAATACTAGCGGCCCGCTTCGACTTCGTCGTAGTTAAACTATTTTCAGCGCAACTTTATTTTTTTTTTACATAATAACCTTCTCCTGACAATAACAAACACAACAAAAAAATAATTACTGAAATCGGTCTAGCCGTTCACGCGTGATGCCGTGACAAAGGGAAATAGGGATTCATTTTTATATATAAGACTAGCTGTTGCCCGCGGCGCCGCCCGCGTGGATTTCGGTTATCGCTGCAAAAAGTAGCCTAGTAGAATCTGTTATTCCAGATCATAATCTATCTGCCAAATTTCATCCAGATCCGTTCAGTAGTTTTTACTTTGCAATAGGGCTACTGTTATTTGTTTCAAATCAGGTATATTTCATCTCACGGAAAACTAAAACTAAACAAAAATGAGTTAATCCCGGGATGTTTCGATAATTGAATTGCTTTACATAATAACCACCATCTGAACTTTAAATAAATATGCATCGATCGGAATATCCGATCACTTCTATGAAAGTAACCATTTTTTAAATGCATAGGCGCTCATAGCCAGGTGCACTCGCTGTTCGGTAAACCATCAGCGGGTTAAGCTACCAAGAGCGCGGTAACCCTATAGATGGGTGACCGCATAGTGGTATTTCATCTGAGCGTCTCCGTGCTTCGGAGGGCACGTTAAAAGTCGGTCCCGACTGTTAACAGTCGATAGATCACAACAGAGGCCTAAATATGTGCGATATAAATAACTCTTTCACCAGGTTGACCACTAACCAAACGATAAGAAGAATGCATAGGAACATTAGGAACCCACTGTGTGTTATTATATGGCTGTGGTCTTATATAGTCCTTTCCGAGTCAATATATTCAACTAAAATCAAACTAAATACTTATTACAACACCAAAAAGGAAGTCATTTAAGTCTTCACGACTATAACAATTAGTCAGTAAATTGACTCGTGTTACGTCACTTCCGTAGCGGACACGTGCGACGTAGAGCCCTGCTCACCCCTCGTTTTGTAGGGTAAGTGTTATTTGAATAGGGGTGGATTGTATAGGCACGGTGTAGACGCAAATGTTTTGTGTTTAGAAAAGTGCTAGCGGGCTCTTAGACATGAATTTATTTTTATATAATATAACTAGCTGTTGCCCGCGGCTCCGCCCGCGTGGATGTCGGTTATCGCTGTAAAAAGTATAAAGTAAGGCCATAATCTATCTCTATGCCAAATGTCATCCAGATCGGTTCAGTAGTTTTTACGTGAAAGAGTAACAAACATCCATCCATGCATCCATCCATACTTACAAATTTTCACGTTTATAATATTAGTAGGATTATATAATAATTTTCTGTGCGTGTGTATGTCACTGAGCTCCTCCTAAACGGCTCGGCTCATTTTAATGAAATTTTGTGTAGGTATCTTTAGGTGGATTCGAGAATGGGAAATTTGGCAAGGATGGATGGAGATGGAGAAGGATGGGCGGAAGCATCCTGTGTTTGTGCACACACGTGTGCACTATAATATTCAGCGCAGATATATGTATTACGATGATTTTTGTCGTGAATAATGTACGAATTTAGTTAGGTGGACATTATTATAAAAAAAAATGTTTTTTAAATAAAATATTTCTTATCCCTAAGAGACATGCACCCCATGGCCCAAGCGTTTAATTTTAGAAGACCAAAATACAATATACCCTGACCCAAATACCTATATCATCCCTAACTAAGCCACCCTTGTACATCTGTGTTTATTAACAATATTCTCAAGGGGTCCATAATGAAAGGGCTATTGTTAACTAATACCGGGGACGACACTTCTTATGGGGGCCCGTCAACATAACTTAAAAGATTTTAGCTTTTTGGAATAAATGGACAGAATATTACGCCGACTAGTCATTTATGAGAGAGATATTATAGTGCACATGTGTGTGCGCAAACACAAGTGCACATTTTATTCCATCAAAAAAAAAAAAACTCATAGTCCGATATGAAGGCAATCGGTTACGACCGAAGAGAGATCAGCCCCTCTAGACAAGTGGCATAAACAGTAGTCAAATCTAAAAGTCAAAAAAAACAAATGTATGGGTTTTTTTTTATACTACCAAGGTGGCAAACAAGTATACGGCCCGATGGTAAGCAGTTACCGTAGCCTATGGACGTTCAACACCAGGGGTGTCACTCACGCGTTGCCGACCCTTTAAAAAACTTATAACTCCTTTCTTGAAGAACCACATGCTAGAGTCTCTTGGGAAAACCTGGGCAGGGAGCTCATTCCACAACCTTATCGTACGTGGTAAGAAATTCCTCTGGAATCTTACGGTACGGCATGTTTAAGGTGTAAGAATGACGTAAGTATCCGCCAATATATCGTAAACTTACGTCAAATCCTATACACTTACTTTTTTGACTTTCCGTTTCGACTACCGTTTATGCCACTTGTCTAGAGGGTCAGGAGTAGGACTAACGGCTTTACGAACTTACCAAGATACGAGGGTCTGAATTTCCAAACTCCGGGCATCTATTCTGAATTTTTTGACAGAAAAATGCAAAAAATATTTTTGGCCTGATCTGGGAATCACACACAACACGCACTCAACGAAGATTAGACCAATAATCAGGCACTCAAATCAAATTTCGCCAAAATGTCTAATATTACCAAAATATGAAACTAAACACCAGATTTCTAAATATATCATATTACCCCAAAACTATTGTGCAAGATAAAATCGGAACACTTCCGCCGGAAGTCGAACCCCCTACCTATCGAACTATCCACCCACCCTATTGGTTTTTTCAACCACTTCCGATTTAACCAACACCTGGTTTTGAAGTACCTATAGATATTTAGATGTGAGCCAGATGTGATTACCTCTATAGCTCAGTGGTGGAGTTGTTGGGTTGCTCTCGATTTCCCTGGGATTCCATCATCAGATCCTGACTTGGTGCTAATGCAACCACCTCAAGAGTACCTATATTTTTTTCAAGTAAAAATATAATTTTGCGTATCGGTCCACAAATGGGGGAGATATCGGTGAACATACATAAAAAAAATACATACAGTCGAACATAGAACCTCCTCCTTTTTTGAAGTCGGTTAAAACACGAGAAAAGTCGCCAAACGAAGCTTGTAAAGACTGATGTAAGTTACAAACACAGTAAACACTTAATAATTAGATAGGTATATATCCTGTGTGCGCTACAGAACCGGATGCGCATGCGCAGCCGCGCGCATCTCCTAGCGTAGGGCTGTCGCGCTACACTTGCTACTGTTGCTAGGGGTGTCACGCGTAATTAGATAATAAAAAAACATTGTTTTATATGGAAGTGCTTTGTATTGTATATTTTATTGCCTTATACGGGTTGGTGAATCAGACATGTTTTTAGAATTTCTTCTAAGACTTTCCGTTTCCTCACGGTGTTTTCCTTCACCGTTAGCAGATGGTAAATTATTTGATTGATTGTAATTTTTTCTTATTAAGGTGTTATTTCACTTTTTCTATAATTTCTGTCCATCCATCCATCAGCAACCTCTTACAGGCAACCTTATGCCTGTAAGAGATTGCATTTAGCGATAAGGCCGCCCATTGTGCATTACTATTTAATCAAAACTATGTAAGTTATATGTATTTTGGTGTACAATAAATTGTCATCTATCTATTTACTTGCCATAATCTTAGCAATATTAAAATATAGAGAAGACAGCTAACAGTTCTTATACTATGTAAATATTTACAACAATAAAACTAAAACAAATCCCAAGCCCGCCGCTTCTATTCCTATCTAGATCACTAGTGACGTCAATGGGTGTCTATATTTGCACTCAGATTGCACCAGGAAGAGGTGATGGCGTCAGCGATGACATTTACTAATGAATTAATAGCCAGCCAGTTAAGCAATGTATACGTATTAAAAACTAAATGCATCTTCTTAAGGGTCGGTTGGTTCAATTGCTTGAGTGGTTACCTCGCCATTTACCACTGCCCGGCGTGTTGTGGGTTCGATTTTGATCCCCGCACGGGATAAAACAAAATGTGATTTATAATTGGTTGTCCCGAGTCTGGGTGTACATTGTGTCCGTTAATTGTATGTTTGTAAAGTCCCCCGCGACATAGTTCAAGGCTTTCTTAAAAATAAAAAGATTTGTGATGCTGCTCATCTGGTGAGTTAGTCAGGCAACGTTTAAATTGGATCGCGAGGCAAATGCGTCTTTACATCAGGAATGGCAGATTCCTGATGTAAACGTACGTTCCTGATGTATGCGCCTGCTGTGCACGAGGTTGTGGGTTCGACTCCCACACAGGACAAAACTTTGTGTGCCCACAAAGAGTTGTTCTGAGTCTTAGTGTAATTTGTGTCCGTTAATTATATGTTTGTAAAGTCCCCCGCGTCACAGACCTTGTTCTCTAGCGCGGGAGTTCTTTTAAAAAAAAGTGTTTAATACATATGCCTAAGCCTATGACGTATATTTTTCTTAATAACAAACATGAAATGCATCAAAACCATTTCCATAATTGTTTACATACACATATGAGCCATAGACAATGAGTTATACGTCAGTGGCGCGTATTGTTTGTGGGTAGAGTGATGTCACAGACACACGTCATGTCATTCGTTTGAAATGAATCTGCATCATCAAAAATAATCAACAAGATACTAAAATTTAGAGAACACTGCTTCAATTTCTCAACGCCTATAGCTTCATCTCGATAGAGACTGGCTACCAACGTGCGATATATTATAGTGCACAAGTGTGTGTGCAAACACAGGTGCAAACAAAAACATGCCGAGGTTTTCCCGAAAGACTATAGCATGGGGTTTTAAGAAAGGAGTTATAAGGTTTCTAAAGGGTCGGCAACGCGCGAGTGATACCCCTGGTGTTGCAAGCGTCCATAGGCTACTGTAACTGCTTAATACCGTTTGCTTTATATGGCGGCCTATTCAAGCTCGCACATAAATTTTAAATCTTGATTAAGTAGATATTTTTGTTTGTTCTGTGTATCTTTATTTTCTGTATGAATTTTTTTATTTTTGTGCGAGTTATAAACCAATGTTTCTTTCTTTCTTTCAGGTGCATTTTATTACGCCTTCAATGTGACACAGGAGGCGTAGTTCGGTAATGTCGATTATTACTGCCAAGCTCTTCTGGGGTTAGCGTGATGATATAGCCTATAACTTTATTCTTTTTAAAAGACCAATCTCGCACTCGAGAACAAGCTCTGTGTCGCGGGGGACTTTACAAACATACAAATAATGGACACAAATTACATCCAGACTCAGAACAATTCTTTGTGGGTCAGACAAAGTTTTATCCTGTGTATCGAACCCACAACCTCGTGCACAGCAGGCGCATACTGCGGCCACTGGACCACCGAGGCAGTCTTATAACTAACCTTCCTCAAGAAATGAGCTATCTAATCACATTTCCTTCTAATCAGACTGGTAGTTTCAGAGATACGCGTGTTCAAACAAACAAAGATCTACAATTTTATTATACTCACTATAGATTAATTATTTTTACGATTGCTAGCGCAAATCTAAACATAGTGTTTAAAAAAACAATGTTTTTTTTTAAATCTCCGTATAAGAACCACGACTGGGTCATAGACCTCAGTTAGTCACGGTCCGTGACCAGAGCAATGGCCATGATCCGCTTTTTTCTTCAATTTCAATCTTACACTTAGACACGGAAAGAAACGCTCGATATTTTATTGCCAACAATTTTATTAGGTATCGATCAATGTTACAAATTTAAAAATTTTAATTGAAAAATTCTTTTTTAATTGGTAATAGCTTCATGCTGGCTGATCGAATAAAAAAACAACTGTCTATGGTGCCAACCATAGACAGTTGTTTTTTTATTCGATTTTTGAATTCGAAACTGGGTCTTTTTATCAATTATAACGTCATGTCCCACGGGTGGACATTTATTTAGCTTTCGCAGGGATCCCGTATTTGACTTTTCAATAAAATATAGCTCATGTTACTCGCTGAAAATATAGCCTTCTAATATTGAAAGAATGATTAAAATCGGTCTAATATTTTGTGAGTTATATCGTAACAAATCTAATCTTTCTTTATAATATTAGTTTAGATATTATATGTACTGCTTTTTTATCGATTAAAGCGGTCTATGGTTCGAGAAATATATAAAAATACATATACACGCGAAAAACATAACCCTCTATTAGCAGTCGGATAAAAAAATGTACTACAACATCACATAGAACATAAGTGTAATATACTTTCATTACTACATCTGTCTCTTTCTAACACACAGCCGTCTCCTTAAAGGACTTTCATTATTTATAAAGCTGTTTCACTCGCACGTATGCCCATCTCTATCTTTCGTCACGCTCTGGAGAATAGTAACGTTCACTCGGTCACGCTTCACGGTCTTTTGGACCATCACGCGATTCAAGTATGTATTGTATGGGTATATCTTAGTTATTATTTGTGTATTAATTACTATAAGTTGCCCGCGTCTCCGCCTGCAAAGATTTCCAGTTTTTGGCGACAATAAGTACCTACCCTATGCCCTGTTCTAGGGTAGCATCAAACAAGCATACGGCCCGCCTGATGTTTAGTAGTTACCGTAGCCTATGATGAGACGATATCAGAAGTATCACTTGCGTGTTGCCAACTCATTTTCTACACCAGGGCTTAAAGATGGAAGTATCCCTGGGATAGGAATATGTTTCTTTCAAAATGCATCCCTAAATGAGTGCTGGAGACCTGTACTCGTACACAGGAACACAACTATACTGTTTGTAGTTATTTGGCTGTGGTCTTCTGTAAGGTCCTTCCCCAGTCGGGATTGCTCGCTAGTATGGTGCCTTACCTCTCTAAAACATTAAGATTCGTACAGCCATTTAGTAGTTAAAAGTTAACAAATAGAGTACTTGTCCTGACTGATTGATTCATTAACGCGGAGCTGAGGCAACTAAATTTATTTTTTGCAAAAAATATAAAAAAATGGTTTAAACAAAAAAATAAAATAACCTTTAAATACTTTCGTATATAAATTCGTAATCCCGGTAGAGAATTAGATCAAACACGGCAACCCCTGGGGGATGAACATCGATTTATTTTTAATAAGGGCTGCAGATGCCGCGAAACGCTGTTACTGAGTTACCCCACGCGTACGAGAAAATTCTATTAGACATTTAAAATAAGAACATTGCTTCGAGTTGGGAATTAAAGATGGCGGAGTGAGTAGCTGCGGTCGTATTCTTTTTTTTTTATATTACAAAATAGGTTGTCTATGGAATATGGATAGATGTTAGTTACTTTGGAACTCAGGCTTTTGAGTATTCTTCCTTTAATAATAGCACTAGGTTCCGTTCGCGCCATCTTCCAGACTATATTCTATTTCATCCAAATCCGATCAGTCGTTTCGGCGTTTTTAGGCAACAAACATCAATTCAACTTCTTTAAAAAAAACTTGTTGTCACAGGATATAAGTAACAAAAAGAAACTTTCTTAACCGTATCTTGTTTCGAACGGAAAATGTGGTCAGTTATGGTGAGTCGGATGACTACACCGGATGGGTGGACGCAAGCGCAGAGGAAACCAAACTTGATAGTGACGGGTAACCACATCGATAAACAAGTCTCTTGATTTTTTATATTTGAGGATCGTTGGTACCACACCTCATCTCCGGATGGCCCGATTGGGGAAGGACCTTAGAGAAAACCACAGCCAAATAACTCTACATTGTAGTTTTGTTTCAGTAAGTAAGTACAGGTCTACAGGGCTCAATTGAGGATGAGTTTTTATATCCCAGCTCTATGCTTACCATAAGGTAAGAAAGAAAAAAAAACATGTATTTCAACATACACAGGTTAACATATAGAAGACAAAAAATAATAAGAACACTAAAATCTTCTTCTTCTTATCGTTTGGTTAGTGGTCAACCTGGTGACAGAGTTATTAAGATCGCACATATTTAGGGCTCTGTCGTGATCTAACTGGTAACAGTTACCAGTCGGGACCGAGTATTAACGTGCCATCCGAAGCACGGAGACGCTCAGATGAAATACCACTATTCGGTCACCCATCGAGTTTATGCGCCCTTGGTTGCTTAACCCGCTGATCGTTTACTGAACAGCGAGTGCACCTAGCTATTAGCGACTCATACACTTAAATTATCCTGAGTGATGTCAGAACTGCCTCGGTGGTCCAGTGGTCGCAGTATGCGCCTGCTGTGCACGAGGTTGTGGGTTCGATTCCCACACAGGACAAAACTTTGTGTGACCCACAAAGAATTGTACTGAGTCTGGGTGTAATTTGTGTCCGTTAATTGTATGTTTGTAAAGTCCCCCGCGCAACAGAGCTTGTTCTCTAGTGCGGGAGTTGTCTTTAAAAAACAAAACAAAGAAAGGGTCTCCTAATCTCAGCTCGCGGCATTTTACGGTGCAGCGCTGATTTTCTGATCAAGCCTTATTGAAATTGTCCATACGCTTGTTTGCCATCTAATGCACATTCTAATGCACTTATACACCTACCGAAATCAATTTACTCTATAAAAAAAAACGCAAGATTAGCTAACCAACGAGACGGCCCAAATAACCACAGACCCCATCATAAGAAATCCCCGTGGAATATATACCATGTGCGTCACATTTGTTACGTATACTCTATGCCCCACGCGTCCATAGACTATTGTTTATTTTTAAACATGGCCGCCCACACGTTGAAGTTTAATTTTGGAGGGAAAGTGTTTTTGTTATTAATATTAAGTGTTGTGTTTATCGTACGTCAAGTAATGTTATGGTTATCTTCAAGCTAACTGTCTCGTTGATCAGGTTCGAATCTCGGCTCGGATCAACTTATCAAATACGAGTAGATACGGGGATTTTTCAATAATAATAATTTATTTTATTAATTTAGGTCAAATTTAAATTACTTATTAGGCTATTGATTGTAATTAAAATGATGCACCACTTAGGTATCCTACTAGACCTTCTTAGGTATCCTACTAATCCTTACTAATATTATAAATGTGAAAGTTTGTGAGTATGGATGGATGTTTGTTACTCTTTCACGCAAAAACTACTGAACGGATCTGGATTAAATTTGGCAGAGAGATAGATTATAGTCTGGAATAGTATATAGGCTACTTTTTAACGCGATAACCGACATCCACGTAGGCGTAGCTACGTACAACAGCTATGTCATAATAAAAAATAAAATAAAAATAAATTTAGGTAGGTACAATAGATTCCCGAAGTTTGAAAAATGGAGGTTTTTAGACCCTCATGACGCTTGATCTCTCTCTGGTCGTGTTAGATTGCCGTCCTATTAGACAAGGAGAATAAAGAGTACACCTATTTGCGCACACACTTGTGCACACACGGCTAGTATGCGCCAAGAAGAGAATAGCCGCCGCCGTGACTAAAATTCGGTTAGAATTAAGCAGTCATTATTAGCAGTAGAAAATTTTCGGACAAGATTTAAAACGCGTTATTATTCTTACGTGAAGTACACTTTGTCCGACTCCGGAATCGAACACTAACAATCGAGTCTTACGCATACTTATAACTACTGGACCAACGAATCTGGCATGCTAACAAGAAGTTAAATAAAAAAAATATTTGAACCAATATTTGTTCCAAGAAAGTAATGCAAACATTTGATGTATGAGCACATGTTTGGTTACTTAGGTAGCAAACAAGCATACGGTCCGCCTGATGGTTAGCAGTTACCGTAGCCTGTGGACACTTGCAATACTAGAGGTATCACTTGCGTGTTGTCGACCCGTCTTTTGATAGAATAAGACTGGCTGATCTAATGGATAGTGACCCTGACTCGTGAGGTCGTGGGTTCGATTCCCACATGAGACAAAACTGTGTGATTCATTTTTTTTTTTTTTTTTTTTTTTTTTTTTTTTTTTTTTTTTTTTTACTACCAAGTAGGCAAACAAGCATACGGCCCGCCTGATGGTAAGCAGTTACCGTAGCCTATGGACGCTTGCAACACCAGGGGTATTACTCGCGCGTTGCCGACCCTTTAGAAACCTTATAACTCCTTTCTTGAAGAACCCCATGCTATAGTCTTTCGGGAAAACCTCGGCAGGAAGCTCATTCCACAACTTAATCGTACGTGGGAGGAAATTCCTCTGAAACCGCACAGTGCGGCACGATAAAGGTTCTAAAATGTGTGGATGAACTCCCTGTCGGTGGCGGGAGGTGCGTTGATAAAATGTGGCCGTGGGCATCATATCAAACAATTCCTCGGAACACAGCCCGTTGTACAGGCGGTAGAACACACACAAGGAGGCAAAGTCTCTCCTTAAACTAAGTGGATCAATACCGCCTGTGAACTTGGGATCGTCAACAATCCTCACAGCGCGCCTTTGGATCGAGTCAAAAGGTCCAAGCTGGTATCCAGGTGCTCCCGCCCAAAGGTGGCAGCAGTACTCCATGTGGGGCCGAATTTGCGCTTTGTAAAGCAGCGATCTTTGGCCCGCAGTGAAGTACCGCTTTGCTCTGTTGAGCACACCGAGCTTCCTAGATGCCAGCTTGGCCTTGTCCTCCAAGTGGTGACGAAACTGGACCTCGCAGGATATGTCAACGCCAAGAATCCCAATGCTCTCGGATATCTTAAGGGCTGTGTCCAGGAACTGTGGAGCCATAACAAATGGGGCTTTTTTAGCGGTGAACGCGCAAACTTGTGTCTTAGTGGGGTTGAAATGGACTAAATTTAGTCGACCCCAATCAGAGACTCTGGACAGAGTGCTGCTGATTTCAGACACAAGTTTTTCGCGACTTTCGTCTACAACGGAACGAGGGATGTTTGCGCGGCCCATGTAAAAAGTGTCCCCGGTGCTGTCGTCCGCATAACAATGAATGCTATCAATGGATAACATATCATTAATATGCAGCAGAAACAGTGTCGGGGACAGCACAGAGCCTTGTGGAACGCCAGCATTGATGTCCAGGCGATCCGAGCAACAACCATCAACGACGGTTCTTATGCTCCTGCTGGACAAAAAGCTGGCAATCCACTTGCATAATCCCTCGGAGAGCCCGTAAGATGGTAACTTCGATAGAAGACTCCGGTGCCAGACCCGATCGAATGCCTTCGCTATATCTAGGCTAATAGCCAATGCCTCACCTTGACTCTCAATGGCTAGAGCCCAGCGGTGTGTGAGATACACTAGAAGATCACCAGTAGAGCGACTATGGCGAAAGCCATATTGGCGGTCACTGATTAAATCATGATCTTCTAGGTATCCCAGGAGCCGTCTGTTTATAACTCGCTCCATCACCTTTGAGAGAAGGGAGGTTATAGCGATAGGCCTGTAGTTCGATGGATCTGATCTATCGCCCTTTTTGGGCACCGGATGCACATTGGCGGTCTTCCACGAAGACGGAACTCGTCTACTGGTAAACGAAAGTGCGAATAGACGCGTTAACACGGGACATAATTCAGGGGCACACTGCTTAAGCACCATTGCCGGTATGCCGTCTGGCCCACTCGACTTATGAACGTCTAGAGATAGCAATTCCCGCCGGACCTCTCGCTGGGATATGGAGATTTCCGGCATGGTGATACCACACCACGGGATTGTGGGAGGTACAGCCTCTCTATCGTTCAAAGTCGAGTTGGAGGCAAAAAAATTCATAAATGTTTTATACGAGTCTAGGTGTAATTTGTGTGTTAATTGTTTGTTTGTTAAGTCCCCCGCGACACAGGGCCTGTTCCCTAGTGCAGGAATTGTGTAATGTTTTATGGCGCATTTTTAAAGAGAGCACTATAGACCTTTACTCACGCATAACAATTACACACGTCTTCTGTACGGTACAAAACCTTCCCCAGACGGGATTACTTGCTTTTATGGTGCCCTACTTCTCTTACAAGAGTCTCCTCTTCCCTCAAAAAAAAAGGCTTTTAATAACACGTTTAAAAAAAATTGCAAAACTTTTTTAAATACTGACCTCTAATATGCTTTAGTCACGAAATTATTTTTACGCATAATTTTTAATGGTTACTTAACCAATAAACATTACTATAATGATTATAATGATCTCGATGATCTATAGATCATTTACCGTGGGAAAGACTTGTGCGTGCGCATTGTGTGGTACATAATTCTATAATGATTTATGGCAATGAGTTTAGTGTTGATTTACAGACTACTTTTCATTTTAAAATATACTTATTGCCGCCCGTGGTTTCATTCGAGTAGTATGTCGATAAAACGTAGCATTTAACACTCAAGGATAATGAAGCTTACAACAAGTGAAAGAATTTTCAAAATTGGATTATTAGTTATAGAGATAATAATAACATACAAACTTTTTTCTTTATATGGAAAGCGTTCGGTGACGATGACGCGATTTCAATAATTTTTGTTCACCCAAAAAAATTGAATATGGAAAGGGTTCGGTGACGATAACGTGATTTCCATTATTTTTGTTCCACCTAAAAGTTTGAATATGGAAAGCGTTCGGTAACGATGACGCAATTTCAATAATTTTTGTTCACCCAAAAAGTTTGAATTTGGAAAGTGTTCGGTGACGATAACGCGACTTCCATGATTTTTGGTCACCCAAATAGTGCTTAACGCGCCTAAAGAAGTTATCAATACAAAAATATTATTATGTACCTGTATGTATGTATATCAGGGTCGAATTTCGACCACTTCCCGACCTAGTACACTAAGTATAAATATCTAAAAAACACGTGGGAATTTCTAACGCATAATAACAGTTTCAAGAATCGAACACAAACTTGTTTACATGGATCCATTGAGACCAGTCTTACACAATGCCACATATATATACAATAATACACCCTATTCTAAGAACGTTAAGGTTTAATTTTAGTAGGCAAGTTATATTTCTCACGGTGCCAGAGACAACTTGTTCTTTTTTTTTTAATTTGTAATTGTAACCTAGTGTATGAAGGTTTTATTTTATATTTGCGTCAAGCGTGAGTTGTTTGAGACAAGGGCTATGGTATTAGCGATTAATTTTTAACATTCATATGTAATTTAACAAAAATTAAGATCGAAAATGAATCGCTAAAGGACGTCATGGTACTTACGGCCCAAGGTAATTTTAGAGGAGATTAGTTTCTCCAGTGCTCATTGTTTATTAAATGTTTTTCTTCTGTTTTTATACTATTAAGGACTGCCTGGTGGTAAGCAGTTACCGTAGCATAGAGACGCTTAGAAATGGCGTGGAACACCAAGGGTATCAGTATCATCATTTCATGTGGAAGTAAATTTCTCTAAATCTGCTCAGTGCTAAACAAAAACTGCTATTTGTACTTTTTAAATCGGCTACACGCTATTGCAAGTTGCCATAGCCTCCGGGAACTGCTTACCGACTCCAGCTGCCCATACTCCAATAAAACCGGTGCCCTTGGGCGAAGATCTGTCCCACTCCTCAAAATAGAATTTGGTAGGCTTGATTTAGTTTTTCTTGACCGTTCTTGGTCTCCACCATAGTTAAAGAGACGCTAGCTATGAAGGGGCGTCCTCCTCCTCCTCCACTCAAAGCCAGTACTCAAAAAGGTTTTAATCTCAATACACTGATCTCTAAACGTAGACAGGACGCTGAGACAATTATAACGGGATACCATCCCGTTCTCAAGTCGCGTACTACTTTTATTTTTAGACGCCATCTTGCTTTTATTGTCACTTTTAGTTTTCAATTTTTTTTTATAGTAAGTTCATTGTTATGATATTAAACGAGATATATTAATTACTAGGTGGTGCCCGCGGGTCCGCCCGCGTTGATGTCGGTTATCGCGGTAAAAAATACCCTATATACCCAGGATTGTCAAATTTCATTAAGCCAAACAAATTAAGACATACGTTTGCATTTATAATATTAGTATAAATATATTACCTATTGATTTATTTTTATTATATTTAAACTAAACTTAAAGGTTATTAAAAGAAAATGTGTTTTTTATTGTATGTTTGTTGGCAAACTGAAAATCAACTTACCCAAATTAAAAAAAAAAAATATACAAACGATTTAGAGATTAAGACATTTGCTGTATTTTATAAAAAAATAAAAACAGATTTATTTATTTATTTATCCTTAATTAGAACGGCTACATGCCACTTACACTAATCAAGACAATTACACAAATTTCACATACATAGATAAAAACAAAATAATAAAGAAAACAAAAATAAAAACAAAGACACTACTCACTATCACACAGACTTCTCACAGATCCTCAAACACACAGACAAAATCTTCTTCCATCCATCCGCAAACAAGTCACAATACTTTAGTGAAAATCGCAATAATGTAAGAAAATGTATCCAGCCGTGCAAAGCAGGAACGAGTCACTAGTCATAGACAACATAAAACTATTTACAGCTACTCCATTGATACAATAAACAAGAAAAACAAGATGGACGTCAATTCCCGTAATAAAAATATTGAAACTAAAAGCCTTCCCACGCAAAACTGGACTGTACACAATAATCTTAAGCCTGTTCAATAAAAAAAACAACAACAAACCATAGACAGAGCACCCAGACACAATAATTAAGGTACCACTTAACGGTAAAATTTAAAAAAAAATGGCAGACCGAGCTATCATCTTAATTCTCACGCATTAAAAAAAAAGTGTATCCTTTCCTGTCACCCGGTTTTACTTATCCTATTAATAAATGCGAAAGTTTGTAAGAATGTATGGATGTATGTTTGTTACTCTTTCACGCAAAAACTACTAAACGGATTTGGATGAAATTTGACACATAGATATATTATAGTCTGGATTAACACATAGGCTATACTTTTCATCGCGATAACATCAACGCGGGCGGAGCCGCGGACAATAGCTAGTTAAGATCATAAAGAACTACATGTTTTTTTCATAAATGTTTATTTATTATCGCGTAAAAAGTTCTTAATAAAAATAATATACATAAATGGGTTGGTGAATCAGACATGCATGGCCTTTAGAATTTCTTCCAAGACACGTGTGATTCACTGAAGTATTCCATATTGGGCACCCGTTTTAATGGCACCTGAGTGAATGGCACCTAAGGTATTCCACATTGGGCACCTACCGATATTTTTCGCAGGTGCCATTAGTGAAACATTTCGATATAAAAATATCGGTAGGTGCCCAATGTGGAAAACCTTAGGTGCCATTAAAACGGGTGCCCAATATGGAATACTTCGATTCACTGAATCATTGTGAGGAAACCCACGATGTTTTCCTTCACCGTTAGCAGATAGTAAATAATTTTATTAGTACATATAAATTCAATGTGAAATTCACATTGTTACCACCAGGGGGGATCGAACTCACACCTTATTTGCTACAAGTCAGTTACTTTGCCACTTAGCTCATATCCAGTAATGATCTATTATTTTTAAAACATTCGAAATTCAATAGGCAATTCAAAATGTTTTCAAAAACACTATTTGAATTAAGAACAAGATCAAATTAGTCATTGAAATTGCGCAAGAGTAACAAGTAATAATGTATGACGCAATTTAATTACTCCTCATTATGAAATACTAGCTGTCCGTCCCTACTTCGTCTGGGTTATACATTTTTTTACCCATTAAAGGAACTTCCAAAAATACCAAATTGTAAATGTTATACTCTGGCGATTAAAAAGATTGGCCCGAGTTTCTTGCCAATTCTTCTCGAGGCCCAACCCTAGTCAGCGAATTGGCCTTAGAAAAAAAGTATGCTGGCATTTGTTTTAATGGCGTTCATAAGTATCATGGATTTGATCTAAATGAATAAATGAGTTTGACTTTGACTTTGACCTGTTTCTTACGTCATTTAAGGAATTTTGGTGCAAAATTTCAAGTTTTGTAGCCTTTGCGTTGATGAATCACTCAGTTGATCGACCGGGAGATCGTCGTATGGTAATCTAACCCACAACACCATTGGTGATCACCACTTCACTACTAGACCACACGCGCAGTCAACCAATATTAGGCGGGAATCAATCATAAAAACATAATTCTAAATTCAAATAATTATGTATGACACTTCTTTCTTTTTAGGAACGTAAGTACTCTTACTAAAAAGTATATTCATGAATTAGAGGTCAATATTTAAAATCGATTCGAATTCCTCAGTTCCCGATTCACCCTAAACATCCAGCAAAAATGTACTACAGGAATCGATGTATCGATGTACCGAATGACAAATCGATGCAGCATCGCAAAGGTGAGGTTCTCACGGTCCGTGAGAGCGTGCGAGCGAGAGGTGTTGAGTGAGCGAGAGGGGTGTAGTGTTGCGACAGTAGATAGTAGAGTTGGATGCGTAAAGTTGGGCAATGTATGGTTTTTGGTAAACTGATATAAGATTATTCAAGTTATGTACTTAGATAACATAAACTAAAATCTTTAATATCTTTATAGTTATTTATTACTCCGGCTTTGTACGGCTGGATCTTATTTTTTAAAAATAAAATGTAGCCTATGTTACTCGCTAATAATGTAGCTTTTTATAGGTAAAAGACTTTTTATAATCGGTCAAGTAGTTTTTGAGCTCATTACAAACATACGAAAAAAAAACAAAAATACAAATGTAGAAATATAGACTAGCTAATTCCGGCCACGCTTCGTGACTATGAAATGCTTGGGATTTCCCATTCCGTGGGAAAATCGGGATAAAAAGCATACAAAATCACTCACATATGGAAATGCGACGCTGTATAGAAGTTTTAAATCAGTCTGTCGACTAGTTTTCGAGATTTGCGGTCACAAACATACGATAGCAAAAATGTGAAAATGCAAATCTAAACTATTCAGGGATTGACTCAAAAACGCACAAATTTTATTAAAAACAGGCCAGCCGTTTAGGAGGACTAGTCTGGCTGCCATCTTGCCATACAGGCATGGCCATGTGAAAATTGTCCCAAGCTATTTTTAGTAATAATATGAAGATTCCATAATTCTTTAAAAATAAAATATTTCCGAAACCCATCTCACGTATAGATCTCAGCTATAGATCGCTGCGTGCCGTAGATCATTAGACGCGGCGCTCGTGATCCGAATTAAATCCGATTACTGCGCTTGCGCAGAAAAAACGTAATGATGTTTCTTGGTACGTTTAAATTTTTTTTTTTAGTTGTTTCACACAATTTAAGCATAATTTGAAATAGATTTAGATTTTAACACGTTAGAACATTACACGGAGAGATTGCCCGCGGATGGGTCATCGTAGGTCACGGGTGCCCAAGACATGGTAGTTTAGTAGATTGATTCTATACTACCCACATAAGATTCTGTTTTTTTTTTTTGAAGATATTTCCCACACTTATACTCATAAAAAAACATCCGACTAGAAATCGAATCGAACCTACAACACATCGCGCTATGATGAAAGTAACCACAGCCACTGACCCTATCAAGTAAAATTTTGATTACCTACTAAGGATATAATGATTCATCCCTTTTTTGTCGAAATTTACCACGCAGTCGTCTATATAGGTAATTGTTTTGGTAGTTCGAAAGAAAAACCGGTTTCTATCAATTTTAAAATATTCAGATCACTATTCATAATATTGCACCTTGAGTTTATAAGATACAATAACTTACTATAACTCAAAATAACATTATATCCTAAAGCTGCAAATTTTGTAAAGTCTCACAAAAACCCAGGAAATTACCACAATGACGTTTACAGGTGGCTAAAGTAACCCTTCCTCAAACAATTCGCAAATGCTGCTTTTGTTCAAGAAAGAAACTTCAAAAGCAAAACACCTTCGCTCCAAAAAAAAGTAAAATTTCAAATTTCGACCGTGGGAATGAAAATGTCAGGTGTAATAACAATTTTATATGTTACTTTTCTGAAAACTTACTTCAAACAAAAATCAACTTTAAATTTGGAACAATAAAGATGGTAATTTGTTTTCCCAATTACATATCTTAGCTTGGTTTATTACATAATTCTATTTGCGGTAGGCAGCTTTAAATTAAGCTTTAAAATTACATGAAATAAGATATATTTTTGTGTTTCGTAATTGCATTTGAAACTTTGTTCAATTGGTGTTGAGTGGTTTCGTCTTTTAAAAGAATTTCAACTTTAAGTTGTTTGAAATAATGTTTATTTTTAAATGATTATTATATTCTAAGTTTGTCGAACGCAACAGAGTATGAATAGTAATATTGTTAACGTTTGTTCCCGCGTTTTCAACATGGCGGCGATGCTTCCGGGATATTAGAACTATATTATTGAATATTTTATTAGTTATTTGTACTATATATGGTAAGTAACTGTAAATTATTTGCATTTATTAAAATGTTAGGCTTTTGATAGTCAAAATATTTTAAAAAGATTTTTGACAATGACTGGCTTGTTGGTATATTGGATAATGAGTATGACCCTGACTGCTAAGCCCGCAGAGTTCGATTCTATTCTCTTGGCTTTAGATTTAAAATAGGTAATATTTATTATGCCTCATGAGAAACAAATATGAAATTGCCTCCTTCAATTCATATGCGTAATAGCAATACCTTTGCCAAATAAAAAAAAAAAACCTCAACTGACATTTGAAGTTCTATTTTCAAAAAAAAAACACCAAATTAAAATAAGAACCAACATCTGACGATTCCCGTTCTTTTTCCTTTTTCAAAATTCCCCAGAATGTTCTATTTACTTTATAGACTACCCTACCTACTAGGTATATAAACGAACTGCACTAGTGAAGAGTTACGTGACCAGTTCTATGGTTTGACGCATGCTCTCACGACCTTAAGACCTCTTCGCATTTACTGTTACTCACACCACAATCAAATTCAAACAAGAAAATGTTTATTTTCCTTGCCCAAGGTGTGGGTAGGAGCAATTTGGGCATCTTCACAGGCCTGGGAGGAGAGAAACTTCAAAAAGCAAGGGGAGGAAGAATTTTTGAAGATTTTTTTTAATCTACTTGGGTGGCAAAAAAAGCATACGGCTCCTATGGACCTATGGACGCTTGCAATGCCAGAAGTATTACTTGCATATTGCCGACCCATTTTTTTACACCTGGTCTTCAAGATGGGAGTACTTCTGGGATAAGAATACGTATCTTTCAAAACGCATTAATAAATGAGCGCTGGAGACCTGTACTAACACACAGAAACACAACTACACCGCTGTGTGTAGTTATTTGTCTGCGGTCTTCTGTAAGGTGGAGGTCGTTCCCCAGTTGAGCTTGCTCGCTAGTATGGTGTCCTACCTCTCTTAACACTCACTTGAGAGGGCAAACTACCTAAAAGAGAGTGAGTAAGACTTCTTGAGGATAGAGGGATGAGAGAGGGTGGGTTTATTGAATAATTTTGTTCATAAACATTTGAGCGTTAGAAAAGTCCAAGCCCGGTAAGATTATTTACCGACATTAAAAATAGTATCGCATATTTAATGGAAAAAGGGCGATGTATCTGGCAGTTTTTATCTTCTGCTAAATAGAACAAGGTTCAAAATTGCCTAAGTGCAGTTTATAATTTACGTCTTTTTTACATCAAGCATGCGGTATGTGGTTCTGCAATTAATAAAATCTTTTTATTGTTTACTCTCTTTACTTATCGCTTATTAAGCTTTCACTAAAACATTAAATTTGTTTTAGCAATTTGTGTTTTAGTGTAACTAATAAAAATGGCTGTAGGTACTTTTCATTTTTATATAATATCCTCTGAATTTTGGTCACACCTACAAATCTTGACGGATACTAGCCATCTGCATGGGATATATTATAGTGCACAAGTGTGTGCGCAAACACAGCTACACTCATTATTCTCTCATTAAATCCGATGAGACGTCAATATTATAAATGCGAAAACAACTGTTCTCTGTTGCCCTATTACGATTAAACGGCCGAACGGATTTTGGTGAAATTTGGCAAGGAGATAGATGGTATCTTTAAGAAGGATATAGAGACTTTTTATTGTGATAAATAACATTAAAGCAGGCAGAGCTGCGGGAAACTGCTGCTACAAAATAAAGCAGTTTTTTTTTAAGACAACTTCGTCGCTAGAGAACAAGCTCTGTGTCGCGGGGGACTTTACAAACATACAATTAACGGACACTAATTACACCCAGACTCAGAACAACTATGTGGGTCACACAAAGTTTTGTCCTGTGTGGGAATCGAACCCACAACCTAGTGCACAGCAAGCGCATACTGCGGCCACTGGACCACCAAGTCAGTTCGGAAAGTGATAAACGATTACCTACTTATTCCACAATATGGGCATAAGAAAACATCTGTAATGAGTTTTTAATCTATGGTAAGTCACAGATGAAACGCGAGTTCAAATTTTGACCGCCACGGTCTAACCAGTCTAAGTAACAACCAATTTTAAGGTCAAAATCGATTTGTTTCACTTATAAATCCGTTACTTAACTGTGATGGTTCAAATCAAATTTTTTAACAGTTAACCCACATTAGAGTGTTGCCATTATGCCTGACTGCCTCGGTGGTCCAGTGGCCGCAGTATGCGCCTGCTGTGCACGAGGTTGTGGGTTCGATTCCCTCTCAAAGACGACAGTAGCGCCATTGTCGTAAACACACAACATAATCAATAAATTAAAGCAACATTTCTGAACTGAACAAATTCGAATTTCAAATATTCCAAACACTATTCACCAGTATAACATTCCCCGATGTTTTCTCACGATCATTAGTGAACGATTTCGGTCGTATTTGGCTGCATTCGGAGTCCACTCGGACACCTTCGTAAATTTCAAATTTAAGAATAGTAATGAATTTTTAATTGGGTGTCATTTTCTTATTGGAATCTGAGCGTGATAGACGTGTTTGTTTTAATTTACATCTTGTTTTGGATTTATGTAATCTTTTAATCTAATGTATATTAAATAGTACTGTTTAATAGCATTTAGATAAGGGCCATGACAGTTCCCAGGCAGTTGGTTTATCTGTGAATATTTCTCGCCAGCTGGACAAAGTTTGGATCAAACATCTCCAAAAATACTTAATTGTAGTTCATTGTACAGTAATTTTATCACTAATTACTACTGAATGATCCTACCTAATTTTATTTCTGCATCACTCAAGGGCTGACTGGTAGAAATCGCCTCTGGAATTAAGTATTCCATTCTGCGCATATTATGTGCAAGAAGTTTATAATAATAATAACTTGGGACAACCTGGGCAGAGCTTGTAATAACTACTAAATAACTGGTATTCACGTATTTTTGTTTAGATTTACACGCTTTTTTTACATCTACAGAAATACAGCAATCTCAGGGATGCGGGTATCCTCACAACATTCCATAAAAGCAATAATTTAACAAGAAACACCTTTATGTGGGTAAGCAGCTGACATTCAAAATCAGAACATCAAGAAAATGACCAGTATTCACACAAAAAAATCAAATTTCGAATACACCTTGAAATTTTAGTAACGGCTTTTGAAAAAATTCTAATATTAAGAAACATCTTTACATCTGGGATATCAGCTGTTGCATTGTTGTCCTTGTCTCGCACACAATGGCTTGCATCTTGCATCTCGTTCTACAATTGTACTGTAAGCAGCAAGCCAGCTGTTTTGTTAAGTGTTTTTTGCTCAATTCGAATTTTGGGGATGTATTATCGATTTTTGGAGCATGTAAAGGAATGAAGGCGGTTTTATATTGCATCCTGTACCCGGTTTGATCCTCAAGTTAAGCAAAAATTTAAAACAAAATCTAAAACTGTTCCCAGTATACCAACAAAAGGTTTCCCCATATTACTTGGAACCTAACATAGGTGGAAAGTCCTCAAAGTAGAGTGACAACCTCAAGTTGGTTGCTGAAATAGAAGCTGCAGAAGTTGCTATAGGGTGAAGCTACCAAGACAGCAGTACCCATACAGATGGGTGATAACATAGAGGTATTTTAGAGCATCTCCGTGCTTTTAATGCCACGTTAAAAGACAGGACGTAAGTACATAACCAATCCATAAATAAAAATATTATTAGAACGTATAATGACAAAGCACTTAAACTGCATCCGCCATATTTGCAATTTTTTTTATGCACACGATAAACTCAATACAGCCTTTCGAAGGTCGGACAGCTATAAAAAAAAAAACACAAAAAGAGCCAGCTGTCTACAAATGTCATAGAAATGGAGACGGTGAGCAGCTGACTTTAATCGCAGGGTTGCCAACAATACGTGTTGGTGTTACCAGGTAAACAAAGTAATAAAAATAAAGGTTTTAAAATAAATTGACACCAATGAGGCTGATTGGCATAATATTTCTACTGAAACTCTCCGGTCATAACGGATTGTTAAGTCAGCCTATACATAAAAGCAGGGTCTCATTTCCTATATAAAGAAAGCTGAGAGGATCCAGACCCAAATCTATCAGACTATGAGAGTTAAGAGTGCACCTGTGATTTTTGATTGATTTTTTTAATGACAACTTATAATCTATTCATTTAACCTATTTATGATTTCTAATATGACATGTCGAAGTGCCTACATTATAATATTAATTCTTAAGCTTTTTATGACAATGATAATCTATTAGAAATGTAAGGAATGACTTTGTACAAAACTGGACACTGTGGTAATTTGGGTTTGTAATTTATAAGTATGACTTAAATGAGTAAATAATACCTATGATTTATTAACATAGAAACAACAATTGTATGCCTTTTTAGGCTGAACTAGCTGATCAATACCCTATAATCTTGTAACATCCTTATACCTATGATTCACAACAATAAAGATATTTGATTTGATTTGTGTGCTACCGCAATTTTTGGAGAAATATCCAAGTATTCAAGAGATATGTAAACCTATATAGATAAAGTTTCAAACCCCAAAACCTAGGGCGCAAGAGTTGTTGAAGTTTGGTCAAGACCAACAAAAGACGATAAAGACAAACTTAAAAGCCTACCAAATTTGGAGGAGTGTAGATCTTTGCCCAAGAGCGTGGGTAGTGATAATGCCGGCACTGTCAAAACTCCATATATCCCAATCGTTAAGAGATAATAAATAATAATAATAATATTTTCGGGACAACTCACACAACGCTATCTGATCCCAAACTAGGCAGAGCCTGTACTATGGTAACCAGACAACTGATAAACATACTTATATATTTCTAAATACATACATATTATAGATAAATGACACCCAGACACAGAACAAACATTCGTGCTCATCACACAAAGATTTGTCCTGGGTGGGAATCGAACCCACGACCGCCGGCGTAGCAGTCAGAGTCACTAACCACTAGACCAACAGGCCAGTCAAGATACACCAAATATATTTTACACAAAAGCTAGTTATTAGCTAAAATAAATATCAATAAATCAGTCTAGCTTATAATAATAGCAATCCATATATGTCCCACTGCTGGGCACGGATCTCCTCTCCCACACGCTAACCTAATGCGGGTTGTTGAATCAGACAAGTTTACAATAATAATTCAGAAATTAGCCTCATATTCAAAAATAAGTCACTAAGTAAATTACGGACAACCCTAGCACATGCGCAGGCGCACGCCACAAGAATCCCGTTGCGAAACAGCTGGCGTTTGTAAATAACCGAGCGAGTGAGAGAGAACATACAATAGTTACTGTGTTAGAGTGAGACAGCGACAGGACATATGCAGCATAGGTGATAACGAGTGCTTCCGATATAATATTAATAATGACACAACTGAGTAAATTTAATGATAACATAGTGTAACATAGATTCACGCTTATTCCTCCGAAGATAGGCAGAGGCACGAGCTATTTTACTTTCAAAGGAGGTCCAAGAGTGCATCACGCAGAGTTTATAGAGGGCAAGCCCGACTGGGGTAAGACCTTACAGAAGACCACAGCCAAATAACTACACATAGCGGTGTAGTTGTGTTCCTGTGTGTGAGTACAGGTTTCCAGAGCTCATTTAGGGACGTGTTTCTGAAATTTCTTATAACACCCTGATGTAGATTTTTGGTTCGGCAACACGCAAGTGATACCTCTTTACTGTATTTCTTACCACGTGCGATTAGGCTGTGGAATGAGCTCCCCTGCCGAGGTTTTCCAAACTCAATCTCAAAATTAATTTATTGATTTAGGTTACAAAGTAACACTTATGAAGGTCATAAATTATGAATAAACCAGAACGATGATGTCAGCTAAATTTTCCTACGGCTAGTTCGCTGACGTGGAAACTTGAGAAGAACTAGCAAGAAACTCAGGCCACTCTTTTTAATCGCCAGATAGTTACAATCTTTTGTAAAATACAAGTATGATAGCATGCAAGCTGATGCAGTCAAAACACGATACTAACTTTATTGATAAAATAAGGTAATCGTACTTAGTACTGGTCGTGCGAGAAAAAAAAAGTATGGTGTTAAAGTCTGCTTCAATTTACATATTGCTATTAAATAATAAGGCAATATGTCATGCCCAAGAGACTATAGCATGGGGTTCTTTATGAAAGGAGTTATAATATTGCAAACGTCCATAGGCTACGGTAACTGCTTACCATCAGGCGGGCCGTATGCTTGTTTGCTACCCAAGTAGTACTAACAGTTTGGTCTACTATTTGTTTATTGTTTAATTCTTATACAGATATTTGTGGTTTTAAACAATTGATAACATGCTATTGTTCTTTCGTTCAAGGACTTGTTTATCCACAAACTGACTCTGTCGATTCATCATGGCGTCATTTATTGAGTAACTGTAAGTAAATTGTGACTTCTTATCCTTACTAATATTATAAATGTGAAAGTTTGTAAGAATGGATGGATGGATGTTTGTTACTCTTTCACGTAAAAACTACTGAACGGATTTGGATGAAATTTGGCACAGAGATAGATTATGGTCTGGAATAACACATAGGCTACTTTTTGCAGCGATAACCGACATCCACGCGGGCGGAGCCGCGGGCAACAGCTAGTTATACTATAAGTAGGGGTCGTCCGCGTGGTAATTTGGAATATTTCCCCCGACTTTGCAACATATCTCACTACTGCTCCGCTCCTATTAATCATAGCGTGATGTTATATTGCCTATAGCCTTCCTGGATAGATGCACTATTCAACAAAAAAAAAAGATTTTTTCAAATCGAACCAGTACTTTCTGTGATTAGCTCGCTCAACCAAACAAACGAACTAACTCTTCAGCTTTATAATATTAGTTTAGATAAAGGCAAACAAGTATACGGCCCGCCTGATGTTAAGTAGTTACCGTAGCCTGATGCTTATATATAACGCGTTGCCGACCCCTTAAAAACCTTACAACTCCTTTCTCACACTGCTCCCACATTGCTGTTAAACAATGTTTTAAAAACATTAATAAACATGTTTTTAAAACATTAAATAACAATTAGCTAAAATATCCTTACTAATATTATAAATGTAAAGGTTGTGAGAATGGATGAATGGATGGATGTTTGTTACTCATTCACGTAAAAACTACTGAATGGATCTAGACGAAATTTGGCACAGAGATAGATTATATATAGTCTGGAATAGCAATAAAATTGTTGCACATAAAAATAAACAAAATTAATCTCTTTTATTTAATTAACTAGTTTTATATTTAATAATTAGATTTAGTTGTTTAAATAAGGTTTAATATTATAGTCCTTTTCTTGAATAAATGTAAATAAATATAACAATTCCTAACAGAATGTATCAACTCCTAACATTTTTCAGTAATTGTAAACATTTTGTAATCCTTACTAATATTAATGTGAAAGTTTGTAAGAATGGATGGATGTTTGTTACTCTTTCACGTAAAACCTACTGAATGGATCTGGATGAAATTCGGCACAGAGATAGATTATGGTCTGGAATAATAGCTACTTTTTGCAGCGATAACCGACATCCACGCGGGCGGAGCCGCGGTCAACAGCTAGTATTTAATATTTTTGCCACATAGGAAGTATAAAAAAGGTTATACTATAAAAAATATGTAATCGCTAAAGATGCGTTAAGATTTATACTATAAGCGTAACATCCTATGCCGTGAACAAAATCGGTTTTAAAAAAGGAACTTGACGTCACGACTCCCCAACACGATGAAACGACCACCCATAATTATCACGCTTGCACGAACCTCGATAGTGACTATAAGGAACAATAGAAAAATTACTAATGAGTATATTGAAAAGTGTTTTTTTGAATAAACAATAAAGAGAGGTAAGGTACCAAACTAGCGAGCAAACCCGACTGGGGAAGGACCTCCATCTTACAGTAAGACCACAGCCAAATAACTACACACAGCGGTGCATCGCTCATTTAGGGATGCGTTTTGAAAGAAACTTTTTCCTATCTCAGGGATAGGAAAAAGTTAATCTTAAAGCAGTGGTGTCAAAAAAAATGGGTTGGCAACATGCAAGTTATACCTCTGGTATCGGTAACTGCTTCACATCAGGCGGGCTGTGTGCTTGTTTGCCACTCAAGTAGTATGAAAAAAAAAACACGCTGACTGCCCCGACAATATCTTCGTAGCAGTCTCTTACGTAATTTAAGGAACCTTTTTGCAAAATGTTTTGTATATAGCCCCAGCAGGTTAGGCTAAACTGGCCTTACTTGAGAAATGTCACTGGGCAATTTTGAACCTTATGTGTTGATAATAAGATGTAAATTGCAAAACAAACACGCTT
Organism: Trisateles emortualis; assembly: GCA_947095525.1. Taxonomy (NCBI): domain Eukaryota; kingdom Metazoa; phylum Arthropoda; class Insecta; order Lepidoptera; family Erebidae; genus Trisateles; species Trisateles emortualis. The sequence goes on from OX352756.1 coordinate 2,660,823, forward strand.
CAACTTAAGTCATTTTTCTACATTGGGTGCGATATGTTGGCTAAATAGTTATAGTATATGGCGGCTCGTCCAAGCTTCGCACGGAAGGACATACATCCTGTAATTTTTACAATAAAATATAGCCTATGTTATCCGCTGATAATGTAGCTTTCTAATGGTGAAAGAATTTTAAAAACCGGTCGAGTAATTTTTAAGTTAAATCAAAACAAATAAATCAAAAATAAGCAATAAAAGTTGAGAACATCTGCTTTCAAAAATCACACTACAAATCTTAGAATCAAAACTAATTCGCATTCAAACACCATAGCTTAAAAATCCCACGTTTTAAAACATCTGGTAACACCAGGTTTCTACATCTGTTTCTATTGTTCCCCTAATAGGTATGTTTCGGGTAAAGGGACAGGAACACATTGCGGAAAAGGAACAGATGTTCCTTGTTCGGAAGTAAAAATTTGTAAGCTTATTGTGTACGCAAATTGCTATTGTTTTTGTAAAAAAAAAAATGTTGTTTCCATATTTGAAAAAAACAAGATAAAGAATAAAGGATATTATTATGAAGGCCTAAACCTTCTCTTTCTCTGCTGTCTTGAAAAAAGAGACGTGCGCAGCAGCAGGAGTTGAACATTATTTGCGTTGATTATATATTTTTTAAATAAAATAGTTAATTTTATTGTAATTACGCAAATTGTTCAACAAAAAAAAAGTATTTTATTTTCCATATTTAAAAAATATAGATGTAGGTACTTGTTTACATAGACTTTACTTTTTATTAAAGATGGAAAACAAAAAAAAGCATTTTAAACAAAAAAAAATCATTTTCCATTTTCAAAAAAATATAAGGAATAGTTTTTCTAAATATAGAACACAAAGTTTTTTTTTCATTCGTTAAGCTCTAGGCGCATGAAATTGTAAAAATAAGTATAAGTACCTGCCAGAACTATCCTGCGGTCAATTCCAATAGACATTAGATTATATTTCAGTTTTTTTTCTTTTATTACGTTGATTATATGGTTATTAGTGGTCAATGAACATCTCGAGATGAAGTTTTTTGTTCATTAGATTGTTATTCTTGTTCCCATGGAAGGAAGTTATATCATTTCCATAGGCTACGGTAACTGCTTACCATAAAGCACGTTTTTTTTGCGACATATAGACTACAGATGTAAAACCACAGATAAAATAAGTATTTTCATTAGGCATTATAATGATGCTTTAAAAATGTTACCTGTGAAAAAAAAAACATTACGAAATATATTGCAACATTGTTACATTCTATTTTTTTTTATTGAGGTCACGTTACAGTCATAGTATGTAATGATCTCATACAAAAAACTTATTTCGTAACCTTTTTAGTGTTTTACGTTATAAAGACAGGTCCCTCTCACAGAAGACTACAGCCAAATAACACACAGCGGTATAGTTGTATTCCTGTGTGTGAGTCCAGGTCTCCAGCACTCATTTAGGGATGCATTTTGAAATATACTTTATCCTATCCCGGGAATACTCCATAATAAAGCCCTGGTGTAAAAAAAATGGGCAAATAATGCCATGGATATTGCAAGCGTCCATAGGCTGCTAGAATTTTTTGTGCGTTAAATTTAAAAAAAAATAACCCACGGTGAAGCCGGCAAGAGCTTCTAGTATTCTATATTTGAATCAAAAAGAAAACAGCCAGGAATATAACAGCCAGAAAAAGAAAAAAAACCGCAGTCTTAATTATAAAAAAAAACACGATTAAAATAGTCAAGGTGCAAACACAACTGGCCGTTAAATTTAAAACAAAAAGGAACAAAATACAAAATGGCCGATATGAGTGTAACTTTTAATAATAGGAAGGCAGATGGCAAGAATTATAGGTCAGGTAACTACTAAAGGTTTTATTTAAAAACTGGTATTCATCGAAAGATGTCCACAGCTGGACTAGGCCTTTCCCACATATGTATTTACGGCACTCGGTATGGAGCAGACTTTGTCCACCTTGCTGAAGGCCTTTCCACGCTGCGTCTTCCAATTTGTGGTCTCCACCCCAGAACCTTTCTGCCCCAACGGGTAGTTCTGCAAGCCATATGCCCTGCCCATTGAGGCAATCAAGCTCAGCATTTAAAAAAGACATAGGCTACGGTTACTGCTTAACATCAGGCGGGCCTTATACTTGTTTGCCACCTTAATAGTATCGCTAAATATTAATAAGATAAGTCCATTACTTTTCCACTCGGTTTAACGTATACATTTATTTCCTTGTTTATTTCATTATTATTACGATAAAAAATAATAAAAAATACCCACATTATAGGTACCAACCTACCGATAGATAACAATTGTTTTTAGATAACTACATAAATATATGTTATCTATGTAAATTCCATGGTTTTTTTTTATAGATAACCTTCGATTTGATACAGACTTCCTATTTGGCCTTTTTTGAAAAAAGAATCGCTATTACGAATGTCAAGGGCATTATTGAATATTTTTAGCATTTTTACTATGTATTTTTTTATTAAAACTTCGTATACATAATGTAAATAGGCGAATTAAATGCCATAGGCATTATCTACCAGTCTACCTGTAAGGATGATGCAGAGAAATACAAGCTAGCTCAAAGCTGACTCCTCCAAGATTTACGAAAAAACGGTGGACAAATTTGAACTCAGGAGTAGGAAATCTAATGACACAATTTTGGTAGTGCGTCGAGCCGTAACACGACAGGCGCAGGTTCGAATCCTGCTCTGGGCTATACTGTTTTCCATATAGGTACCAAAGGCATTCATTAAAAATTCTAAACTTATTCCACACTAGACGTTGCCGACGGCTCCGGTCGCGTGGATATCGGTTATTGCAATAAAAAAGACTTCACCGTGATAAAATCTATATCCTTGCCAAAATTCATTAAAATCTGCTCAGCCTTTTAGTCGTGAAAAGCAACAGACAGACGGTTACTTCTCCATTTAACTTTATTATTTGTGGGTAGGGATTAAAAATTATATGTAGCAGTTCCTAACATGAATGTAGGTATATTCTATTAAGTTCAAAAAGCATAAATTTCCATTCTAGTTCTTTTTTTAAAATTTCGGATAAGTTGCCGCATAAAACTAAATTATTTTCTATTTATCGTAAAATTACAATAGAATTACCGAAATATCAACCGTAAAAGTAAATTTGAGGTTGACGTTAAATATTTAAATTGTAATTATTTAACACATGAAGGTACCTATTTCGATAAAAATCTTACTGCATAATCTACCGTTAAATTACTAAGCCTGAGTAGCCATAATGTATATTTTATTAACTCTATCACAAACATAATTTTACATGATAAAAAGTCAACATTTTTTTCTAGAAAATATCATATTCCTAAGGGAAAAAAACTTATCAATTTTATCTTTACCCTCATTCAGATAATAACATAAAAAAAAACCGTTAAACTTACCCAAGCCAATCTTTTTCTTAATTTTCTTCAAAACTTTCATTTTGGATCCCTTTTTATCCTTTACAGGAGTTATTTCAGGCTCTAAAGCCATCTGGGGCAGGACGAGCGTTTGGGGCGGCATCGCAGTCCCGTGACCCGAAGCCCTAGGGCATGCGGGACAGTGGCAGGAGCCCCTAGCCTGCCGCACGCTCACACATCCACTAACTCCCATCATTGATGCGATTACAATCCCAGAAAAAACCGTTTTAAAACTAAAAAACTTATATCATATCTATCACACCGAGAATTAAACACGAAACACGGAATTTTATTATTAAAAACTCACGATATCCATAACGCACTAATCTATTATACGCGACACGTCCGCGCGGTAAGGAAGCTCGCCGCGGAGTGACGAACGTACCGAGCAGCGTTCGTATCAAGGGCTTCGGGAAAAGCTGCGCGCGCATCACCAGCCCTTACAACCTCTCTGTTTATCTTCTAACGTTAGATAAGGATAGATATATAAGTAGAGGGAGAATGTCAACATAGGTATTTTCAGCTTAGCAGATGCGTTGGACAAAGGGATGGAAGAAAAGTTAATTTTGTATGACATTTTAAAACGGGCCTTTGTTCATGAAAGGTGCTAAAACCTATATAGAATATAGAGATGGGTATAATCGCGTGCTAAGAAGATTTTAAACTAACCCCAAGCGCAAGGTGGCTAATAATTATATGACTGCCTTGGTGGACCAGTGGCCGCAGTATGCGCCTGCTGTACACGAGGTTGTGGGTTAGATTCCCACACAGGACAAAACTTTGTGTGACCCACAATTGTTCTGAGTCTGGGTGTAATTTGTGTTTGTTAATTGTATGTTTGTAAAGTCTCCCGCGACACAGAGCTTGTTCTCTAGTGCGGGAGTTGTCTTTTAAATTGAAAATAAAAGAATTAACCAAATATATTTCCTTTATATTGACTGGCCTGTTGGTCTAGTGGTTAGTGACCCTGACTGCTAAATCGGAGGTAGTGGGTTTGATTCCCACACGGGACATAAATTTGTTACGAGTTTGGGTGTAATTTGTGTACGTGAATTGTATCCCGTGCGAGAAACGAAGTAGTGCGCGGGAGTTGTTTTCTACGGGTGGGGCCAAAAGTTTATATTGTGATTTTGTCATTTAAAAACATCCCGTTTTAACGAAACGTATCCTATCCAAGGGATACCATCTTAAAGTACTTTGGTCAGAGAAATGGGTCGGCAACACGCCAGTGATACCTCTAGTATTGCAAGTGTCCATAGACTACGGCAACTGCCGTAGCTTCTTTGCCACCCAACTAGTATGACAAACTTAAAACAATAAGAATTTCAAATTAAATTAGCAAATAAATCCTACTAATATTATAAACGCGAAATTTTGTAAGTATGGATGGATGGATGGATGTTTATTACTCTTTCATGTAAAAACTACTGAACGGAACTAGATGAAATTGGCACAGAGATAGATTATGTTAGTAGCAAATAAATCGCTATATATGGTCATGGTAGTTACCTACATGTTATGTGATAGATAAACTAATAGTTATTACCTTCTAAATAGTTCTCAAAATTGCTAAATTAACTAACAAAGATGTCATGGTATATTTATTTAATTAGCTAATTATGTCTGCTAATAGTTTTAAAGTAGCAACCCATTATTGTCAGAATTAGTCCGAACTACCTAACTAACTATAATCTTTTTCACATAGCATGGGTACGGTGACGTTTGACTAGATCCATTTCACGCATCTTATTTTTCGAAATAAATTAAAATAGAAAATACAAAAAAAGAACCCGAATTAATGAATGTACAAAAAATAGTTTTACTATTATATTTTAAAACATATTTTATTCTTACTTAAATCTTGTAAATTTAAAATATAAACTTAAAATAATTAAATGACTGATGAAAAAAACGGTACGTGTCACCCAATGAAATCGTTATAATCGATAATTGTTTTATGAACTATTCAAAATCGGTAACCAAATATTAAATATGAACAACAATTACAATAAGTAATGAATTATTAATGGTCGCTAAGTGGTCGATATTCGACCGTTCTATTCTTTACAGCTTAAAATTTTAACGTTATTCCAGTTATTTTGACGAAAATACTTTTTGTTGCATATAAAATAAAGGTTTTTTTTTAAATTAAACTACAGTAGACTATTCGCATGAGGAATTATTGACATTTATTTATAAATAATTAATTAAACATGTTAAACTGATTTGTTATTTGTTTCAAAATTGAATCGTGAAATCGATTCTTAACTTACTTCAAAGTAAATTATATCGTTTAAATCATTAAATCGATATTTTTAAATTCGATATTATCATTACTACATCTCTAGATAATTGAAATGCTAAACGTCACCGTAACATACCATGCTGTAAAATTGATTTTATGACAGGTAGGGTACCATACTAGCGCGCAAACCCGACTGGGGAAGAATCTCCACCTTATAAAAGACCACAGCCAAATAAGTACACACAGTGGTGTAGTTGTGTTCCTGTGTGTGAGTGCAAGTCCCCAGCGCTCATTAAGGAATGCGCTATAATAGAAACGTATTCCTATCCCAGGGATACTCCCATCTTAAAGCCCTGGTGTAAAAAAATGGGTTGGTAACACGCAAGTGATACCTCTGGTATTGCAAGCGTCCATAGGCTATAGTAACTGCTTAACATCAGGCGGGCCGTATGCTTGTTAGAAACCCAAGAGGTATACCACTATTGACAAATATATATCTATCTTAAACAGCTTTTATACTACTTGGGTGGCAAACAAGCATACGACCCGCCTGATGTTAAGCAGTTACCGTAGCCTATGGACGCTTGCAATACCAGGGGGTGACACTGGCTCGTTGCCGACCCTGTAATAACCCTAAACTAGTGTGTTCCATAAAGTCCCGAGTCTGGGTGTACTTTGTGTCCGTTAATTGTATGTTTGTAAAGTCCCCCGCGACACAGGGCTTGTTCCCTAGTACGGGAGTTGTTGTTAAAAAGAAAAAAAAAATGTCCAAGGGCCGTACCATAACGTCCTTATAGTGATTCATTTTAGATCCTAACTGTATTTTGTACCGAATATGACAAAGTTAAAGCCAATAAAGTTGACATCCTTACTTATATTATAAACGCGAAAGGTTGTAATTATGGATGAATAGGTGGATGTTTGTTACTCTTTCACGTAAAAACAACTAAACGAATCTGGATGAAATTTAACACAGAGATAAATTATGGTCTGGAATAACACATAGACTACTTTTTACAGCGATAACCGACATCCACGCGGGCGGAGCCGCGGGCAACAGCTAGTCTTATATATTTCAAATTAAGATCGATAAGGAATCGCTGTGTGTCGTGGTACGGCCGCTGAAAAGAAATTGTAAACGATGTTTACACCCCCGTGCCTCGGAAGGCACGTAAAGCTGTTGTTCCTACGCCTGATCTCTCTCTGGTCTTGTCGGATTGCCGTCCAATCGTACTATAAGCGTAAAGGAATAAAGAGTTTGCGCACACACTTGTGCACTAATATATCCTACGCAGATGGCTTGTCTCCGTCGAGATTAGCCGCCGCGACTGAAATTAAGTTATGAAGACATTATGTATTTAGAAATATATAAGTACTAGCTGTTGCCCGCGGCTCCGCCCGCGTGGATGTCGGTTATCGCTGCAAAAAGTAGCCTATGTGTTATTCCAGACCATAATCTATCTCTGTGCCAAATTTCATCCAGATCCGTTCAGTAGTTTTTACGTGAAATAGTAACAAACATCCATCCATCCATCTATCCATTTTTACAAACTTTCACATTTATAATATTAGTAAGGAGTTTTATCAGTTGTCTGTTTGCCATAGTACAGGCTTTGCCTAGCTTGGGATCAGATGGCGCTGGGTGAGATGCCCCCAAGGTATAATAATTATTATTACATGACCCTAAAAAACCTATGACAGATGTGAAAGAAATTAGACTCGACTACTCAAGCCGTCGAAGAAGGAGGGTTAAGATTAGGGTTGCCACCTATGTTTTGAAGATAAAATGTAATTTAAAATAAAAATATAGAATTCATCATCATCTCAACCTATGTATAAATGTCCCACTGCTGGTCACGGGTCTCATCTTTACTCCTGGATAGCCTACTATACGACGCTGGCCAGACGGGTTGGTATATGGTTTTTCCGACGAGATGGTACGGAGGGGTAACATTTGTATTCTTAATCCGCCACCACAGGACAGACATAATATAGTAAATAGTAAATTTGTGTAAAAGTTCCTGAATAGGGCATGAGTCTCGGAATCTCGGAATATCGCAATATCGGAACATATTTCCGATATTACAATTCCGATACTGGAGTGATCCAATATCGGAATTGTAATATCGGAATAATATTATTATATCAATATTAGGACAACTATTTGTCGTGTGTGCCAGCGCTATCGGAAGACTGGTGGCTATGAACGACGACGAGGATCGGGTCTAGCCAGGGCTACAACTAGACATACTTTAAAAAAAACCTTTTATTGGACCAAATTAAAGAATACGATTTAAAAATATTTTTTGTTGTAATGCAATTTATACATAAAATGTGCATTTTCTAACGAAATAACGAAACTCCGATATTATATCGGATTTCCGATATTGCGATCTAATATCTTAGGGGTTAATACTGGGTTAATACTGATTTCCGATATTAGATATCAATATCGGAATTCCGATATTGCGATCTATTATCGGAAATCAGTATCGGAATTGAAAACCTTCCGATATTATATGCCTTATTCCTGAATATGTTTTTTCTGTATATGGATGTTTGTAACTCTTTCACGTAAAACCATCCATCCATACTTACAAACTTTCGCGTTTATAAAATTAGTAGGATGTAAGAGGCTGTAGAATACCCTCCGGCCACATGTAATACCATCGCGACAGGCGAACCACTAATATAACGAGTGACAACCCTAGTTAAGGCTGAAGCATGCGCACGCGCAAGGTGCGCACAAGCATCTGGCATTTGGCAATGTGGCGCGCGCGCTGCTACTTACACGAATAATAGTAATAAAGTGCACTTTCTGCAAATACCTATTATGTCTATACTAGGGGTCGCCCGCGACTTCATCCGCGTGGTAATTTGGAATATTTCCCCCGATTTTGCAACATATCTCACTACTGCTCCGCTCCTATTGATCATAGCGTGATGTTATATAGCCTATAGCCTTTCTGGATAAATACACTATTCAATAAAAAAGAAGTTCTCTAATCGATCCAGTACTTTCTGAGATTAGCGCGTTCAAACAAACAAACTCTTCAGCTTTATAATATTAGTATAGATATTATGTATGCGTTCTTTTTCTAAGAGAAAATACAATAACTTAAATGTGTTTTTTAAAAGACAACTCCCGTACTAGAGAACAAGCTCTGTGTCGCGGGGGACTTTACAAACATACAATTAACAGACACAAATCACACCCAGACAAACATTCACTAATTGTCTGGCCTATCACAGTCACAGACAAATATTGAATGTTCTGGCCTAGGACAAATCTTTTTGTGATCAGCCAGGACAATTCTTGTATCTGTGTAATTTATAATCTAATATATAAAATTCTAGTGTCATAGTGTTCAACTTTCAACTCCTCCGAAACGGCTCGACCGATTTTCGTGAAATATTGTGTGCATATTGGGTAGGTCTGAGAATCGGACAACATCTATTTTTCATCCCCCTAATTTTTTTTATTTAATTTTGTAGACGATTTTTTTTGTTTTTAATTTTTTGTGATTCAGAATTAATAAATACATACAACCCTTAATTTTCACCCCTCTACGCTATTTTAGTAGCAAAACAACGTTTGCTGGGTCAGCTAGTATGTTATATTATTATACCTACTTAGAAATAATACGAACGATAAGGTTGTGGAATGAGCTCCCTGCCGAGGTTTTCCCAAGAGACTATAGCATGGGGTACTTCAAGAAAGGAGTTATAAGGTTTTTAAAAGGTCGGCAACGCGTGAGTGACACCCCTGGTGTTGCAAGCATCCAAAGACTACGGTAACTGCTTAACATCAAGCGGGCCGTATGCTTGTTTGCACCCTTGGTAGTATAAAAAAAATAAAAAATTAAGCGGAGGCGAATGCAATACCAGAGTTATAACTTACGTGTTACCAACCAATAATTAACACCAGATATTGAGTATTCCCGGGATAGGAAACAAGACCTTTCGTTAAAAACGCATCCCTAACTGAGCGCTGGAGACCTGTACTCACACACAGGAACATAACTACACTACCGAGTGTAGTTATATCGCTGTGGTCATCTGTAAGTCCTTCTCCAACTAGGTTTGCTCTCTTGTATGCCCTACCTTTATTTAAAACCTGTTTGCTACCTAACTAGTACAAAAAAAAGACCCGTTCAAGATCTAAATGTCAATAATATTAGGAACGTATACAGGGTTGCAAAATGGCCACCTTTCAGTTATTAAATATGCCCTTTAAGATGAACTTTTCATCCCTTTCACACACTTCTAATTATTGGAAAGAAAAACCGGTTATGTGTCTATATAGTTTCATTTTATTGTAGACTAGCTGTTGCCCGCGGCTCCGCTCGCTAGGATGTCGGTTATCGATGCAAAAAGGAGCCTATGTGTTATTCCAGACCATAATCTATCTCTGTGCCAAATTTCATCCAGATCCGTTCAGTAGGTTTTACGTGAAAGAGTAACGGGGACAAACAGCAGGAAGCGAAATTGTTTTATCCTTACTAATATTATAAATGTGAAAGTTTGTGAGAATGGATGGATGGATGGATGTTTGTTACTCTTTCACGTAAAAACTACTGAACGGATCTGGATGAAATTTGGCACAGAGATAGATTATGGTCCGGAATAACACATAGGCTACTTTTTACAGCGATAACCGACATCCACGCGGGCGGAGCCGCGGGCAACAGCTAGTACTAACATATGTAGTGAGTATCCTACTTTTAAATTTTAAACTCAACGATAGTAAAGACAAATGAATGATGTCACTCTCCATCTCAAATGCTGTTAATTTTACCAATTAGTTTATTATTCGAGTCAGAGGTTAACTTATAATTCCCTTGTTAAAGTGGGGGGATATGTAGCACTTGATTTAAGACTGCCTTCGTGGTCCAGTGGTCGCAGTATGCGCCTGCTGTGCACGAGGTTGTGGGTTCGATTCCCGCACAGGACAAAACGAGTTATGGGTCGTTTCGCCCGCCATTTATTCGCCCGAACGGGTAATTTTTTGTCTTGCCATATGCAGAAACAACAAGTCATCGCTGTACAAAAAATATATATTTTTTAAATTAACATTACCAAAAATTTTCTTTGAAAAAAATCTATTGCAATATGTCGTTCAGAAGCCTGCACACGCCATTTCGCTATTGGCTGAATGCGGCGCGTGCCTATGCGCCAGATGGCGCGGCCGCCATTTTTTTTATTAACCTTTTTTTTTACACAAGTCGTCCTTGTAAGTCCTTTTGGATTTCGAGTTGCTAGGTTATTAGTATTATAGGTATATATATATAGAAAAAATAACACGTTGGTCTAGTAATCGTTTAGTGCGACTACTGATCGATCCCGGGTTCGATCCCCGGGTTAGGACAAAATCGTCGGATCCAGAATTTGGTTTATGGTTCTTAGCTCATTTCAGTTATTTAATTTTTAAATAAGGTAGGGCACCATACTAGCAAACAACCCTGACTGGGGAAGGACCTCCACCTTACAGAAAACCACAGACAAATAACTACACACAGTGGTGTGTTGTGTTCCTATGTGTGAGTACAGCTCTCCAGCGCTCATTTAAGTATGCGTTTTGAAAGAAACGTATTCCTATCCCAGGGATACTTCCATCACAAAGCCCTGGTGTAAAAAAAGTTAGGTTGGGGCAACACGCAAGTGATACTTCTGGTATTGCAAGCGTCCATAGGCTACGGTAACTGTTTAACATCAGGCGGGCGGCATGCTTGTTTGCTACCTAAGTAGTATAAAAAAAAACTTAATCATTCAGAAAAGTGATAAATAAAAAGATAGAAAAATTGATCGCAAACTAGGGGGGGAGGAGCAATTGCTACCATTGGCTCTTCCCCCTGGATCCACGCCTGGAACAAAAATAGATATTGAGATGCACTACACGGGAGTTGTCTTTTTAAATAAATAAGTCCTAACTCTCCGTTATCCAAGCCCAGGTGCCTCACCCATACAGTTATTTTTTCCGACATATATAACAACAGTTTAAAAAGGTGTACTTATCAAATGTTCATTCGATATTCAAACGCACAATTGCAATGACAGATGCGTACGCGCAGTCGCGTGCGCGCAGTTGTCCGGAAGTCGACGATATTGGGATAGAAAAAAAAAACTTCTGTTTATGATCATCTGGTGGATTACATGGTGAAGAAAGAAAGAAAGAAAAAAAAAATATTTGACACATTAGAAATATATAAATAGCAATTTAACCTATATCTAATACATAAAATTCTCGTATCATAGTGTTCAACTTTGAACTCCTCTGAAACGGCTTAACCGATTTTCGTGAAATTTTGTGTGCATATTGGGTAGGTCTGAGAATCGGACATCTATTTTTCATCCCCCTAAATGTTAAGGGTGGTCCACCCCTATTTTTTTATTTAATTTTTAGACAAAATTAAAAAATTTAACATCAAAAAATCAAAAAAAATCACCCCTCTACGATCCACCCCTATATTTTAGTAGCAAAACAACGTTTGCTGGGTCAGCTAGTAATTAATAAAGTATATCCGACGATCTGTGGGCAAAGACCACAACCAGATGGCTGCCACAAAGAAGAACATTAAAAGATGGCGCGGCCCAGGAATAGATGGCGGGATAAGCTGGACTCCTATCGTGCTGACTGGCAAGCGAGAGGTCTCGACCGTGACCAATGGAAGAATGAAAGGGAGGCCTTTGCCCTGCAGTGGGACAGTAATGTCCACCGACAGGGAGTTCATCCACACATTTTAGAACCTTTATCGTGCCGCACTGTGCGGTTTCAGAGGATTTCCTCCCACGTACGATTAAGTTGTGGAGTGAGCTTCCTGCCGAGGTTTTCCCAAGAGACTATAGCATGGAGTTCTTCAAGAAAGGAGTTATAAGGTTTTTAAAGGGTCGGCAAAGCGCGACTGATACCCCTGGTGTTGCAAGCGTCCATAGGCTACGGTAACTGCTTACCATCAGGCGTGCCGTATGCTTGTTTGCCTCCTAGGTAGGTCACCATATTAGCAAGCAAGCCCGACAGCCAAATAACTACACAAAGCGGTGTAGTTGTGTTCCTATGTGTGAGTACAGGTCTCCAGCGCTCATTTTGGGATGCGTTTTGAAAGAAACGTTTTCCTATCACAGGGATACTCCATCTTAAAGCCCTGGTGTAAAAAAATGAATCGGCAACACGCAAGTGATACCCTTTTTTGCCACGCAATGGAGGTCCTCTCCAGTCTAGTCGCTAGTTACACGTCAAAAACTTAAAACGGCTCTGAATGAAATTTGGCTACGAGATAGATGGTATGGGGGAACGACTTGGGATTACTTTTTACCGCAATAACAGACATCTACGCGGTCAGAGCCGCGGGCAGCAGCTTGTTATACATATAAAAAGTCAGACCCATATAAAATCCAAGACCCCATATGTCCTAACACCAGATGCCACCACCTGAACTACTGTTACCTGGGTTCGGTCATAATACCACAGATAATATACACAGCTGACATCTTTGTTACCTTTTTTATTTTAACATAAGATAGGTCATCATATAAGCGATAAATCCCGATTGGGGAAGTACACACAGCACAGCAACGGAGTTAGCTGTACAGCCCCTCTAGACAAGAGGCATAAGCGAAGCATGATTTATTTTTAAATTATAAAGATATAGTTTTTGAATTTTACTAAGATTGCAATTTGATCTCGACACGTTTCTATCTTATTTTTATAAAAAGAAACGATCCCTCATTACCATACTAAATTCATTCTTTTATTTTTAACTCATATTATTGTTCCTTAATTAATTAAATTAAATACTTTAATTCATTCTGTATGGTATATTGGTTTCCGTTCCTTTTCGTTACCACTAATATTGTAACCTATACAAATTGTAAATGTTATATTCTGGCGATTAAAAAGAGTGACCCGAGTTTCTTGCCAATTCTTCCCGAGGCCCTACCATAGTCAGCGAATTGGCCGTAGGAAAAATGTATGCTGGCATTTGTTTTTATGACGTTCATAAGTATCATGTATTTGATCTAAATGAGTTTGACTTTGACTTTGATAGTCGAATCGAAAAGTCAAAAAAACTAATGTATGGGATTTGAAGTAACTGTACGATATGATGTCGTCACATACGTCAAATCCCACCACATTTGCTTGTTTGACTTTTCGATTCGACTATCGCTTATGCCTCTTGTCTAGAGGGCCAGGACCGCTATATGAAAATTAGTTTTTAATAAAACCCGGTAGGTGGCGCTACTGTCGGTATATCAGCATTTCCGGGTAGGACGACGTCTGCCAGGTCCGCTAGTTTAAAATAGAAATTACTGCCAATATCATTTACTAAAGATTTTAGGACTGATACTTAACGAAATTAATTTTTTCTTTCATTTATTTCACATATTAAATACAATAATAATAGCAACCCATATATGTCCCACTGCTGGGCACGGGTCTCCTCTCCTCTATAAAGAGAGAGAGAGGGATTTTGGCCTTAATTAACACACGCTGGCCTAATGCGGGTTGGTGAATCAGATATGTCTTTAGAATTTCTTCTAAGACATGTGGGTTTCCTCACGATGTTTTCTTTCACCGTTAGCAGATGGCGAATCATTTGATTAGTACATATAAACTCCACAAAGTGAAATTCACATTGGTACTGCTGCCTGGGATCGAACTCGCACCTCTTGCGTGCAAGTCGGTTACTTTCCCACTCGGCCACCACCGCTCAAATACAATAGTTACAGAAAATGGTATTGTAGCATTACGAAAACCACAGAGGTTTGTAATAAATTCTACTTTAAACAAACTTCGACATCAACATAATAATATGCAATCTAATACATCCTTACTAATATTATAAATGTGAAAGTTTGTAAAATTGGATGGATGGATGGATGTTTGTTACTCTTTCACGTAAAAACTACTGAACGGATCTGGATGAAATTTGGCACACTTTTAGATTATGGTCTGGAATAACACATAGGCTTTTTGCAGCGATAACCGACATCCACGCGGGCGGAGCCGCGGGCAACAACTAGTTTAATAATATAATTTACACAAAGCTAGGTACATTTGTTACCCTCTTTGTTATTTTACCCTGAGGATAGAACGGGGTGATGAGTTTCATATTCTTAGTCCGTCACCATACGGACAATGACGTTCCTTTCTTGTACCTAGTGAGACAATTTTCATTCCCACCAATTTAAAAACGAGCTTTCACGCGGGAAAAATAAACAACAGACAATAAATAAAAAAAAACTAACCTCTAATAAAGTACCAGTGCAACATAACATATATGAAGTTCAAAAAAAGAATCTCACAAAAGCCCCTCCTACACTGTCATAAGTTATATAATTCATAGATAATAAACATTCACAGCCATAAGCCGGATGAATGACAATACCTTTGCCTGTCACACGATAAAAATTGTTGTTATACGAGTACTAGAAGTTGCACGCGGGTCCGCCTGAATATTATGTCGGTTATCGCGATAAACAATATACATTTAGAGACGCGTTTTGAAAGAAACGTATTCATATCATAGGGATACTCTCATCATAAAGCCCTAGTGTAAAACAATAGGTTGGCAAAACGCAAGTGATACCTCTGGTATAGCAAGCGTCCATAGGCTACGGTAACTACTTAACATCGGGTGGGCCGCCGGGAATATCCTTACTTCATTACTAATATTATAAATGTGAAAGTTTGTGAGAATAGATGGATGGATGTTTGTTACTCTTTCACGTAAAAACCACTGAACGGATCTGGATGAAATTTGGCACAGAGATAGCTTATGGTCTGGAATAACACATAGGCTACTTTGTTGCAGCGATAACCGACATCCACGCGGGCGGAGCCGCGGGCAACAGCTTGTATACATATATATACTGTGTCCTTCCTCCGGATCGTGTCCTATCTCTTTGACAAATTTTATTTAGATTCATTCAGCCTTTATTTGTGAAAAACTAACAGATAGACAGAGTCACTTTCTCATTCATAATAGTAGGGTTTTTAGTTTCTGACATCTTATAATATACTATTCGATGATGGCGCTACTGTCTATGCGATTTTTATTTTTTTTTATACTAGGTACTTGGGTGGCAAACAAGCATACTATCCGCCTGATGTTAAACAGTTGCCGTAGCCTATGGACGCTTGCAATACCAGAAGTATCACTTGCGTGTTGCCAACCCATTTTATTACACCAGGGCTTCATGATGAGACTTTTTGTGGGATAGGAATACGCTTCTTTCAAAACTTCTCCCGTCGGCTTTATTTTTAGCTCTGTGTCGCGTGGGACTTTACAAACATACAATTAACGGACACAAATTACATCCAGACTCAGAACAACTCCTTGAAGGTCACACAAAGTTTTGCTTCTGGAATCGAACCCAAAACCTCGTGCACAGCAGGCACATACTGCGGCCACTGGACCTCCAAGGCAGTCTATCCGCATCGAACTACATATCTAGTTAATCGAACCCACATAATGCATGTACAGCGACCTCTACAGCTCAAAGTTGAAACTAAAACACTTAGCAACATAAGCATAAAAAAAAATCCATACCAAAATACCTAACATACGATAATATACCTTACTTGCTAAACACGGGTACGTTTTGCTACAGCTATAAAATGCTCAACATTTCCCATTCCCATGGGAATATCGGGATAAAAATATACAAAAACTTTCTTACACATATATGGAATGTTGTGTAAAACTTTCAAGTCAATCCGTCGATAGATTTTCGAGTTTCGCAGACACAAACGTATGGAAGCTGAATTTTTATATACAAAAAATTTAACTGCAGTATAGTTGAATTTCCTTCGAAAGATATTAGTGAGTATATATTAGTGGAATTTCGACTTAAGCCCAGTAAGTATAAGGTTGAATTCCATTTGAAATGTGATGAAGGATGACATTCTTCAAGCAGCTGGTCCAATCAGCTGTTAATTTAAAGTTAATGCCCTTAAATATATCGAAATGAGGTTATACGACGAAGAACCATTACAGAGAGGTAGGGCACTATACTAGCAAGCAAGCCCGACTGGGGAAGGACCTCCACCTTTCAGAAGACCACAGCCAAAGTAGACTCTAACAATTTAGACTGCCTCGGTGGTCCAGTGGTTGCAGTATGCACCTGCTGTGCACGAGGTTGTGGGTTCGATTCCCACACAGGACAAAACTTTGTGTGACCCACATAGAATTGTTCTGAGTCTGGGTGTAATTTGTGTCCGTTAATTGTATGTTTGTTAAGTCCCCCGCGACACAGATAGATAGATAATTCTTTATTGTATAAGTATACCATAATGATAACAAAAAACATAATAAAAATATACAGAAAATAGACAAGTACAATGGGCGGCCTTATCGCTAAGCGCGATTTCTTGTAAGAGCTTGTTCTCTAGTGCGGGAGTTTAAATAAATAATAGTGCATTTATTCAGGAAGGCTATAGGCTATATAACATCACGCTATGATCAATAGGAGCGGAACAGTAGTGAGATATGTTGCAAAATCGGGGAAAATATTCCAAATTACCACGCGGACGAAGTCGCGGGCGACCCCTAGTATTGTTATATAGCGTGATGTTTAATGCTATGATCAATAGAAGCGGAGCAGTAGTGAGATATGAAATGTACGTTCCAAATTACGACGCGGACAAAGTCGTAGGCGATCCCTAGTTTAAAAATAAAAAAGGTATTCCTAAATAGCTGGAGACCTGCAGTTTACAAGATCTACGTGTACATAATGACAGACAGCGGGGAGCAACTTTGTTTTAATACTATGCAAAGAAGATTCTAAAGGTACCTATCCTTACAAATATTATAAATGTGGATGGATGGATGGATGTTTGTTACTCTTTTACGTAAAAACTACTGAACGGATCTGGATAAAATTTGGCACAGAGATAGAATATGGTCTGGAATAACACATTTTTGCAGCGATTACCGACATCCACGCGGGTGGAACCGCGGGCAACAGCTAGTATAACATCTTTGGCCTCTCAAATATCTCTAACTCTTCAGTATTTTTTTGGACTTCATTTGTAGACCGCTCGAAATTTAACAAAGAAGTTTTTTTTGCCAAACCACCATTGTGCAATGTAAATCAGCTGATTTTGAATACAGGTAGCTTCAATCTCAGCTGATTTATTTCTGTTAGGATCAGCTGAGAGATGCACAGTAAAGGTATACATCAGCTGATTGTAAAGATGTACAGGTAGAAGGGTAGTTGCATAAGAAGATATTTAAAAAAAAAGATACATTGTTATTTTGAAAAGACATTTGTATAATTTGTTGTCAAATGGAAAAAAGAGAGGTAGGGAATCATACTAGCGAGCAAGCTCGACTGGGGAAGGACCTCCACCTTACAGAAGACCATAGACTAATAACTACACACAGCGGTTTAGTTGTGTTTCTGTGTGTGAGCACAGGTCTCCAGCTTTTTTTTTTTTTAATTTTTTTTTAATTTTTATTTAAAAATTCACAAAGGTAATTCTTATATCTATAACATTTATACCCTCGCCAAACTTAAGTGTTTAACGGCGAGATACGCTCTTAATTATTTAATACATTACCTTGTTGCTTACTTGTAACACAGTAACAACATAAACAAAATAAACTATCTTACTATCTAATTGCTTACTACTAATTAGGTTTATAAACCCTTAAAGACTAAAGGATGTGTTGTGCAAATGATTATTTACACAACACATCCTTTAGTCTTTTCTTTAAAGTACTAGTATTTAATTTTGGGTTCTGTCTTAAAATATCTATATGATTAAAAATTGTTGGTATTACAGACTTATTTGTTCTCTCTCCATAGTAATTTTTTACTTTTGGTTTAATTAGTAATTGCTCTCTGGCCCTTTTGGTATTATATTTATTTTCAATAATATGCTTGTATTCATCAGTATAATAATATTCTAGACCGATTAGGTATTCTACTTTTTTCTCTATTGGCAAAATTTTACATGGAGGAAATAACTTATTATAATCTTTATTGCATATATTTTTTTCTTTCTTACTAACTAAATATTTCAACAGTCTTACTTGGAGGTTCTTAATATCTTTTAAGTATGTAATAAAAGTTTAGGGATGCGTTTTGAAAGAAACGTTTTTCTATCCCAGGGATACTCCCATCTTAAAGCCCTAGTGTAAAACAATAGGTCGGCAACACGCAAGTGATACCTTTGGTATAGCAAGCGTCTATAGGCTACGGTAACTGCTTAACATCAGGCTGACCGTATGCTTGTTTGCCACCCAAGTAGTATACAAAAAGAAACCTCACGATGCGCGCCGTGGCCAAGGGACCGGCTTCTGCATCAGGCCCACAATCCAACCGTCTAACGAGAGCCTCCTAAGGTGTTGATGAAGGCTCTTGGCGATCAGTCTATAATTATTATTGTGTGCCAGAGGGAATCCATTTAGTTTCCACTGTATGGGTACGATCCTTACTAATGTTATAAATGTGAAAGTTTGTGAGAATGGATGGATGGATGTTTGTTACTCTTTCACGTAAAAACTACTGAACGGATCTGGATGAAATTTGGCACAGAGATAGATTATGGTCTGGAATAACACATAGGCTACTTTGTTGCAGCGATAACCGACATCCACGCGGGCGGAGCCGCGGGCAACAGCTAGTCTCTTAAAATAGCTAGAGGTCTGCTTACGTCTCTAAACAGGTAACAACAAAAATGGCCGAAACAGCTGACCTAAAAAGAAAGTCTCATTTCCCACAGCGACTCAGGTAGTTGCACAAATTTGAGATACAGAAAAAAAAATGTTGAATATTTTTAAAAGTACCTTTTGTATTGAGATTCACGGGACTTCTCAGCTGATGTAGATTTGAATAGGTATCAGCTGAGATGAGAAGATGTGATGCTGTATATTATCCTCACTAATATTATAAATGTGAAAGTTTGTAAGAATGGATGGATGGATGTTTGTTACTCTTTCACGTAAAAAATACTGAACGGATCTGGATGAAATTTAGCACACAGATAGATTATGATCTGGAATAACACATAGGCTACTTTTTGCAGCGATAACCGACATCCACGCGGGCGGACCCCCGGGCAACAGCTAGTAATACATACTAGGGGTCGCCTGCGTGGTAATTTGGAATATTTACCCCGATTTTGCAACATATCTCACTACTGCTCCGCTCCTATTGATCATAGCGTGATGTTATATAGCCTATAGCCTTCCTGGATAAATGCACTATTTAACAAAAAAAGATTTTTTCTAATCAAATCTACTACTTTCTGAGATTAGTGCGTTCAACCAAACATATAATATTAAGTATAGATTTGACTGCACGGTTGATTCAGTGGCACAACTTAAGCCTCGCCATTTACTACTGCGCGGCGTGTTGTGGGTTCGATAAAAAAATTGTGATCCACAAATAGTTGTCCCGAGTCTGGGTGTACTTTGTCTACGTTAATTGTATGTTTGTAAAGTCCCCCGCGACACAGAGCTTGTTTGTGTAAAAACAGTTTACCAGGGTTTTATTGCCACGGGAGTGCCCCTGCCAAGACGAGACCAAGGAAGCGGCAGGCACTACCTACCTACCTTTTCTCGAAGCATGTCGTCGTATAAACTATAGCTGACCTACAAAAGAGGTAGGGCACCGTACTAGCGAGCAAGCCCGACTGGGAAATTAATATATAGTCTACTAGCTGTTGTCCGCGGCTCTACCCGCGTGGATGTCGGTTACAGCGATAAAAAGTAGCCTATATGTTATTCTAGACTATAATCTATCTCTGTGAAATTAACGAGTTAGATTATAGTCCGGAATATACTCTGCCTGCCTCGGTGGTCCAGTGGCCGCAGTATACGCCTGCTGTGCACGAGGTTGTGGGTTCGATTCCCACACAGGACAAAATATGGTTTCACAAAGAATTGTTCTGAGTCTGGGTGTAATTTTTGTCCGTTAATTGTATGTTTGTAAAGTCCCCGGCGACACAGAGCTTGTTGTCTAGTGCGGGAGTTCTTTTAAAAACAAAAAAATAGCGAATAGGCACGCGGGCGGAGCCGCGGACAAATGCATGCTAGTCTACTATATATACATATATCTAAGCTTTGTGTAGAAGTTTGCGTGGTGTTTATTTTTAAAGAAACTTTTTCCTATCCCTGGAACAGAAAGAGAGAGGTATGGTATCCTATATCTCTCTCTTTCTACATAGAAAGCATACGAAATAAGTTTGTGGAACTCAGCTGATAGATCAGCTGATTATATTTGATGTTCAGGTAGCGCTCTTTGCGACAATTTCGTGATAAAAAATACCTTTGTGCAATAGTGGAATGTGTGTACCTTTATTTAGAGGTGGCGGGTTCCTTATAAGTATCTATATATATAAACATCAATTGCTGTTCGGTAGTCTCGCTAAAACTCGAGAACGGCTGGACTGATTTGGCTAATTATGGTTTTGAATTATTTGTGGAAGTCCAGGGAAGGTTTAAAAGGTTAGTAAATATGAGCAAAATGCTTGGAATATAACAACAATTTCGCTTTCCCTATGAAACTATTCCTATCTGTGAAACATTTGATGTTCATCCCGTCGTTTAGAAAGCAATCAAATTTAAAAATGAAGTTTTATTTATTAACCGTTAAAAATGAAGTTTTATTTATTAACCGACTTCAAGAACGAGGAGGTTATCAATTCGTGTATTTTTTTAAATGTTTGTTACCGCAAAACTCCATCATTTATGACCGAAAAATTTTTTTCTCTGAGAGGACATACTTTCAGTTTGGTCCCATTTTCATTAAAAGAAAGTTCTGATGATAATCTATGAGGAATTGATGGAACTCCTCTCTCAATTATAGGCAATACAAAACAAATATATATAGCAATTTCAATATTTTAACAACACATCAAACATTTGCATCCAGAAAGTATAATATGATGAAGTAAAACTGATGAAGAAGACCACCAGAACAAGATGGACCGGACACCTGGTAAAGGTTGTGAGCAACCGATGGACAAGGTTTGCTCAGGATCGAGAGTTGTGGAAATCCTTGGGGGAATCCTATGTCCAGCAGTGGACGTCTATTGGCTGAGATGATGTTGATGATGATGAGTCTCGTTGTCCCAGTGCTCATTTAGTAAAACGAAAATTTTATGAAGCCGCAAAGAAAACTTAGTACACGATAAAATTACTTACAGAACCCCAAAATTGTATTTACCAAAACACACATAAAAACGACTTCTATTCGCATAACATTAAAGGTCAAATTCTTTTAAAACTACTGACGTCCATTTTGCAATAAGCACAATGGACTACATGCACGTGCAATGGTAGAAATAATTTAAAAAAAGAAAAACCTACAGGTATTCAATATTACAGCTGACTGTCAGCTGTTTTACTTTAATAGCAAATATTAACTTTACTACAACGTAATAAAGCATAAATTGCTATGAAAGGGTGTAATATTATTATTTTTATTTATTGTTTAATGAAAATTGACCGTATTAATTTGGAGGAAGGTTGAATTTTGAGTGTATAGACCAAATTTATTGTTTATAATAATATTGTTAAGTACAGTTGTTTAATGTTCTTTGTTCTATAGAATATCAATATGCTATTGGAGTTTACGGCTGATGGCTGATGGCTGGGTAGCGGCCGTAGCGGGTTCGATTTTTTTTTATACTACCAAGGTTTCTTAAATTTCTTAAAAAAGACAACTCCCGCACTAGAGAACAAGCTGTGTCGCGGGGGACTTTACAAACATACAATTAACGTACACAAATTACACCCAGACTCAGAACAATTCTTAGTGGGTCACACAAAGTTTTGTCCTGTGTGGGAATCGAACCCTCAACCTCGTGCACAGCAGGCGCATACTGCGGCCACTGGACCACCGAAGGTGACAAACCAAGCATACGGCCCGCCTAATGGTAAGCAGTTACCGTAGCCTATGGACGTTTGCTACACCAGGGGTGTCACTCGCGCGTTGCCGACCCTTTAAAAACCTTATAACTCCTTTCTTGAAGAACCCCATGCTATAGTCTTTTGGGAAAACCTCGGCAGGGAGCTTGATTTTCGAGTATTTTATATTTTTGTTTTATACTACTTGGGTGGCAAACAAGCATACGGCCCGCCAGATGTTAAGCAGTTACCGTAGCCTATGGATGCTTGCAATACCAGAAGTATCACTTGCATGTTGCCAACCCATTTTTTTACACCAGGGCTTTATGATGGGAGTATCTCTGGGATAGGAATACGTTTCTTTCAAAACGCATACCTAAATGAGCGCTGGAGAACTGTACTCACACATAGGAACACAACTAAACCACTGTGTGTAGTTATTTGGCTGTGGTCTTCTGTAAGGTGGAGGTCCTTCACCAGTCGGGCTTGCTCGCTAGTATGGTACCCTACCTCTCTTAAAAGTCCGGCAGTTATTTATTTATTTATTAGGGACAACAAACAACTACAATATAATGTGTTCTTGGGTGACAATAACTAAATAATATTAACAATATTGCAGTCAACCACATTATCCACAGAATAACAAAAAAATATTAATGAAAGCATGCCACTAGGTAACTATTAAACAATATATTCTTTTGGTGATATTTGATCTTAAAGATGACATTTGAGAAACAAAAAAGTATATAAAAAAAAATAATAATAATAAAACTTAAAAATAATATAACTAAAATATTGTAATGGGACCAACAATATACTGGTAAAAATGGTAAGGTTCTTATGCTACAAATAGGGACATTCTCAACAATATTGCCTTGCGATGATTCAGTACTCACAAAAAGTCTCAGAATAATAGGTACCTATACTAGGTCTTATCACTCAAAGTCCTTAACACATCGGATCTAAATCTGCACTTGGTACAGGCGATAATATCGATTTCAATAAAATTATTATTGTAAACATCCACCATACGACGAATAGGGCAACGCAATCCTGAGTTTGTTCGGCATGTATTCACGGCAAACAATGTGCCAGCACGGACTTTGCGAATGTTGATGGTACGAGGGTCTCATCTAGGGGGAATTTCCGTGCATTTAAACGTTTCTGCCATACATATTATAGCAATCAAACTTAGCTCACTTAGGTCCCGTAGTTTAAGGTCCTCCGTGGTGCTCCTTTTCATAGGTTACAAACCTATACAGATTTATTTTGTCTCCCGCTTTGCTATGGAGGGAAGTGGAAACTTTTTCTTTCTAACTCCTCCTATTTACTTCTGATTAAATTCGTTGCGGGGTCCAAGACAGTAGGTTTAGTTGTCCACGGGACGCACGAGTGTCAAAACTCGGTGTATCAGTTGGTTACTCCGCTGTTAATCCTGGCTCACAGGAGTCACAGCGGTGGGCATGTGGGTGGGATTGTCCCGATTAGGTACGAGGGACAGCGTAACATATCTTAGAAGTTAGGTCAATGACATCAAAGTTATTGTGTATAATACCATAAAGCGTACCAACTTCCAAGTATATGCGCCTATCCTCAAGCGTAAGTTAGATATAGATCACACTGCGACACTTATGGAGGTCAATCAAAAATGCCAAATGTGATGTCAGCTAATTTGCCACGGGAGTGCCCCCGCCGAGACGAGACAAAGAAAGAAAAGCATTTATTAAATTTGGCATAGAGATACATTATAGTCTGGAATAGCGAATAGGCTACTTTTTATCGCGACAACCGACATCCGGGCGGACCCGCATGCAACAACCCCTGTCCTTATAGGTTAGGGATAGAGGCTAAGGAAAGAACCGGCAAGAAACTCAGGCCACTCTTTTCAATCGCCAGATACCTATATCGTTACAACTAGCTGTTGCCCGCGGCTCCGCCCGCGTGGATGTCGGTTATCGCTGTAAAAAGTAGCCTACGTGTTATTCCAGACCATCTCTGTGCCAAATTTCATCTAGATCCGTTCAGTAGTTTTTACGTGACAGAGTAACAAACATCCATCCATTCTTACAAACTTTCACATTTATAATATTAGTAAGGATAAGGATATAACATTACCAAATTATAGGTGTATGTTTTCTTCATTTTTTTTTTCAAATATATTTTATGACAAAACCATATTATGAAACATATCTTGTAGACTGTATTTTTTGGCAGTCATTTGTCTATAAGTGCCAACAAAAAATGGTTTCATTTACACCTATTTTTCATCATTTTTTGAGAGAGGGGCTTTAGTGTGGACCTGTATTCTGTGGGATAGAACAACGTTTTGTTTAAAAACGCATCCTTAAATGAGCGCTGGAGACCTGTACTCAGCCTGGACCCTATCTCTCTCTACATACATACATACACATAGGTCTGTGTGAGTACTTCGATATCGCAAATGTACTACGGTTGCGTTTCTGGTAAGAGTGACATCTGTGTTTTCTATGTTGAACTACATACTGTTTGTTGGGTTGCTCTATTAGACCGATAGATGGCGCCACACTTGGAAATGACATTAGGCATAAAGTTTGCTATAACTGCATGTACTAACATTTTGTACCAACACTTGTGTTGTCCATGTTACAGCCTACAAAGGAAACCATAGCTATTAACACCGGCCAACCAGTTTATTAGCTTTCTCTCTCCACCTTGACGTTGGCAGAATCATCTGTATACCAAAACGGATGGAGCCATATTAAAAAAAAAAAAAAAAAAAAAAAAAAACTGATCGGAAGATTTACCAATACATGTGCGTTGTTCTTTTACGGCCGACAAAAGAGAACGTAGCTACAGACTCCGGGGTACCAGTCTCTACAGGTTATTAGCTTCTCTCCACCTTTATGTCGGCTGAATCATCGGTATAACAAAACATAAGGGGCCATAACTACTTAAAAAAACAACAAAGTAAACATCTTCAATAGCAAAGTTCAATAGTCATATATACCTACATTTCCATTTTTAATCGACTTAAAAAAGGCGGAGGGTCTCAATTCAACTGTATTACTATGTTTAGTCTATTTTTTTTTTTTTTTTTTTCTTTAAAAAGACAACTCCCGCACTAGAGAACAAGCTCTGTGTCGCGGGGGACTTTACAAACATACAATTAACGGACACAAATTACACCCAGATTCAGAACAATTCTTTGTGGGTCGCACAAAGTTTTGTCCTGTGTGGAAATCGAACCCACAACCTCGTGCACAGCAGGCGCATACTGCGGCCACTGGACCACCGAGGCAGTCAAATCAAGTATTACTAGTATAAGGAGTCTTAAGGAATTATTTAAAGTATTTATAAAAAAATCATAATAAAAAATGTATATTCGAATCTCTCTCTCATCTTAAAGTCCTGGTGTAAAACAATGGGTTGGTAACACGTAAGTAATACCGTTGGTATTGCAAGCGTCCATAGGCTATGGTAACTGCTTACCATAAGACGGGCCATATGCTTGTAATGATTAAAGGTTTATTAATGATCAGCAACTTGCCCTCACTTCATTTTGGTTTGAATTAGATTTCTCTCTTACAATATAAAAAGGAATTGCTGAATGTGTTGCTAAACCCCAGGATAATAGTGGGCGTCCTCACAGGACAACGCCCACTCAACAGACACTTTCATAAACTAGGCCTGACCGACAGCCCACTCTGTAGGGGCTGCATGGAAACCGAGGAAACACCCGTCCTTCTGGAATGTAGGAGTGTAAAGTACCATTACAGAAAAGAAATACGGGATCCTTAAAACTAACATAAATGTCCACTGCAAAGCCAAGACGTGCCATTATACTACATTAAGATTTATTCGTCTGGAAACTGTTAGTTATTAAATTGTGGAGCTATAAATAAACTAGACAGTGTTCGCAGACATCTACTTGCTATCCAGTACTAGTTTACAGTAAAGATAATATATCTATATCTTAACTAGCTGTTTCCCGCGGCTCCGCCCGCGTGGATGTCGGTTATCGCTGCAAAAAGTGAAGCCTATGTGTTATTCCAGACCATAATCTATCTCTGTACCAAATTTCATCCAGATCCGTTCAGTAGTTTTTACGTGAAAGAGTAACAAACATCCATCCATTCATCCATCCATACTCACAAACTTTCACATTTATAATATTAGTAAGGATAAAGATAGTAAATAATATAGTAAAATTATCTATTCATTATAGGTATTGATTATTTTGATAACTAGTACATTTTTTTTATACTACTTAGGAGGGAAAAGTATACCCACCTGAGGGTCATCCGATACTATTGCCTATGGGGGCATGCAATACCAAGAGTATTATTGCCATACTTAATTGTGGATCAGTTCAAAGTACATTTTCGTTTTTTTTGTTCAAATCTTTTTATTCACAACTTCGTAGGTTTTTATTTATCTTGCAGAACTCTAATCATTTTCTTTAAATAAAATTTTGTTAAATACGGCCAGCCTGATGTTAAGCAGTTACCGTAGCCTATGGACACCATGTTGCCACCCCAAAAATGTTAACACCAGAGTTTTACAAAGGATTTTCCCCGGGAGGAAAATGATTCATTAAAAACACATCCAGAGCTTATTTAGAGCTCTGGAAAACTGTTCTCACACATAAAAACACAAATACACCACTGTGTGTAGTTATTTAGCTGTGGTCTTCTGTAAGGTGAAGGGCCTTCCAGTTGGGTTTGCTCATTAGTATGGTGCTGTACCTCTCTTAAATAATTGCATAAAAAATGTTTAATCCAGGCAGACCAGGTAGTCTTCTTACTTGTTTATAAAAGTTACGTGTTCTTTAAGGTATTCAAATATTTATAAACAAAGGAGTTCACATCGCGCTGCTAAGATTAAACGCATCATTAAATAAACACGAACTGAATTCATTTACGACATTCCTTATAAGAGGTTATAATAATAAAACACGCATTTCTATTCCAATTAGAACCTAATTAGAATAATTTGGCGCGTATTTAGAGCAAATTAACACTACTCACCCGGCACTGAGCTGCCCGTTTGACCCATTTCACCTACTTTTCACACCGCTTTTTCAATACGAAATTTCACAGATAGTTATTATGTTTATACAATATTTATACCCTTTTAACACATTTAGGGACTCTAAATATCTCACAACACACACCAAACTTGACCTATGAACTGCCAGCGCTCATGTTTACTACTTTTATTTAATTAAAATAACATTGTAAATTATTTGCACGTAACTAATTAAATTTTATTGAATTTGCATAACTTATGTACTATATTCCTTTTGTGTTATTATGCTTGTTATATAATTATTATTGCACGTGATATTATAACACTAATATGAATAATTAAAATGATTTTTATTACAATAATATTAACACTATTACGATTCACTACGATAACTTTGACAATTGACATTTATTCATGTTGGGATAAAAATCGCAGTCCGGATATTGCAAAATTATATTTTGCAATAACGGTAAAAAAGTTTTGTTAAGAAATTAATCAATTACTATTGCTATTATAAAATTAAAATAATGTTTATAAAGTTTAGAATCAATTAAATATTTCCTAAACAACTGAAACCATTTGTTTGTTTAATCTGTTTTTTCCAATTTTTATAATATTTATGTGTACATGTATCCAAATTTTTAAAATGTCATGTTTAAGCCACGTCAAACTTTGTATCATGAAAGTTAATTCAAGTTTTATGTGGTTTATTATTAGTCTCTTATATTTAACTTTAGACTTATAAAATGTGATTAAAACTTTAATTTTTTTTTCAAAGTTATAATATAGGCAATGCGATTTTAAATATAATATTTTAATACAAAACCGTAATGGTGGATCAAAGTTAAACTAGCAACATCGACAAACTGCTGTCAATTGAACTCCAACCAATGTCAAATCAAAAAATAACTGACGCGTTGTTTCAAAAAACTTCGTTGAGTGTTATTGATAAGTACGAACAAGTATTAATAAAATGTCTTCTGTAAATGAAAAGAAGAAAGCCCTCTTAGCTTACAAAGAGAAGTTATTAAAGGAAATTCAATATTATGATAAGAGTATTGAGGATTTTCGCGCCAAACATAAAAATAACAGCTACTATGATGGCGACAGGTAAACTTCTAAGTGCAATTTTTCATTATTTATTCATAAATAACATTATTTTAATGGATAACTGGTATCTAAGCTGTCTAAATTAATACTTTTTCATAATTTTAATATGATTATCCTACTAATATTATAAATGTGAAAGTTTGTGAGTATAGATGGATGGATGTTTGTTACTCTTTCACGCATTAACTACTGAACGGATTGGGATGAAACTCATGAAACTTGGCATACAGGTAGATTATAGTCTGGAATAGCACATAGGCTACTTTTTATCGCGATAACCGACATCCACGCGGGCGGAGCCGCGGGCAACAGCTAGTATAAGATATTGTAAAATTTCAGCTCCGATTCTGAGGACAACTTCCCGAACACTTTCAACTCGGCTCCAGAAGTCTCACAGCTGAAGCTGCAGCAGTCGACCCTCAAAACCTGTCTCCAGGCTACACAAGAGCTTACAAGTCTTACCATAGTGCAGTCTGAAGTCAATGTGTTGGTACGAGCACCGGAGTTAGATGGGTGAGGTTTATTAATGTTCTTCTTTTTTTATACTACTTGGGTGGCAAACAAGCATATGCCTTGCAAAACCAGAGGTATCGTTTGTGTGTTGCCGACTGCTTTAAGATGGAATAACCGTGGGATAGAAAAACTAAACTAAATGAGTGCTCTGACAGGTTCTTCTCCAGTTTGGCTTGCTTGTTATATCATGCATTACCTCTCTCCCTTCTTTCTTTCTTTCAGAACTGAACTTAGTCTTAGCATGTTGATGGCAATCTAAATTGTCTCAGCCCAGAACTTAGCTATGTGGTTTGCATTTTCAGTAGCGTCCATAAGCTCCTCTAAGGTCCAGGTATCAGGGCACATGGGACATGATATCAAGTGACCCATGGTTTGTGGCTCAACACCACATTTACACCCTAGGTTGGAATTGTCTATAAATTCCCACAAGAGCAGAACAAACCTGTGCTAGAAGTCTGTATAAAGACTTCCAGGTCAGCCACAAGATATGTTCGGAGGGCGGGTTAAATGGTATGGGTAGAGAAGCACTTTAGCGCTGCACTTTATTATATTATTATTATTATTGACTGCCTCGGTGGTCCAGTGATCGTAGTATGCGCCTGCTGTGCACGAGGTTGTGGGTTCGATTCCCACACAGGACAAAACTGTGTGTGACCAACAAAGAATTGTTCTGAGTTTGGGTGTAATTTGTGTCCGTTAATTGTATGTTTGTAAAGTCCCCCGCTACACAGAGCTTGTTCTCTAGTGCGGGAGTTATCTCTGTTTAGGTATATTATTTTGTAGTAACCTGTTATAATTATTTTATTTCAGAGAAAGACCCGTCACAGAAAAAGGCACTTGGAAAGAAGTGATAGCAGAATGCAGAATTGATCTAGTGCCGTTTACTATTGCGTTCTTTAAGCACACTCCGGTAAGGACAACTATTATTCTTATTATATTATTTGTATGTACTTGCTCGTATGCATATCGCACCCACAGTGGAAAAATGACAAGGTGAAGAGTGTTTGTTTTGCAATTTACATCTTATTTTTATTAGCTGAAGTTTAAAATTGCCCAGAGACATTTCTTAAGTTATGCCCGTTTTCTACTAAGGATGCGATATGTACCCTTTGTCCTTACCTAGAATACCTATATCTAACTTCTTGCCAAAAAACCTTTAGAACAGATCCCTAAATGAGTGCTCTGAAAGGTCTAAAAATAACAAAAAAAAATTTATTTTTACACCTTTCAGAGCACTCATTTAGAAATGCATTTTAAAATAAATGTTTTATATTTTATATCCCAGAGGTACTCCATCTTAAAGCAATCGGCAACACGCAAACGATACCTCTGGTATTGCAAGGCATATGCTTGATTGCCACCCTGGTAGTATAAAAAAAAAAAATCATTTCAGCCATTGAGACATGAAAATAAAAAAGGGTTACTTTCGCAATTATACATAATATTTGTATGGATGAATTGTCCTGCTGATTAAGTAACTTTTTTTTTATACTACTTGGGTGACAAACAAGCATACGGCCCTGGACTGGAGCGCTAGAGACTTCAATAAAAATAATATGTTTGAATTTTTCAGGATCGAAAGTTTAGTCCAATTTCATCTCGCAAACTTCAAGTATCGTTAGTGAAGGCGCCTCACGAGGCAGAGCTTGCCAAGTCTGTGTTAAATACTCTCAAAAGACCTAGTGATGCTATAGAAGTAAGTATTATAATTATGTATTTCGGATGGAACCAAAATGTGTTGTAGAATTGGCGAATGCAGGCAATGATTCATTTTTTTTAATTTTTTTTTTTATACTACCAAGGAGGCAAACAAGCATACGGCTCGCCTGATGGTAAGCAGTTACCGTAGCCTATGGGCACTTGCAACACCAGGCGTATCACTCACGCGTTGCCGACCCTTAGAAACCTAATAACTCCTTTCTTGAAGAACCCCATGCTATAGTCTATTTCTTGGTTGATCTTCAGACATTAATTCAAGTAATCTAAAACAAATTATTGTACAGTACTAATTTCCATCTCAGCCATAAGACGTCCACTGCTGGACATAGGCCTCCCCCAAGGCCACCTTATTGATAAATAAATAAATTGTAATCCTTACTAATATTATAAATGTGTAAGTTTGTAAGAATGGATGGATGGATGTTTGTTACTCTTTCACGTAAAAACTACTTAACGGATCTGGATGAAATTTGGCACAGAGATAGATTAAGGTCTGGAATAACACATAGGCTACTTTTTGCAGCGATAACCGACATCCACGCGGGCGGAGCCAGCTAGTTATTAATATAATCAGGAGAGAATCATGTCACATATAAGAGATGTTAACGGATCAATCGCTTCAATCCAAGAGGAATAAAAATCAAAAGTAGTAGTATGTTTATATGTATATACTAGCTGACCCAGCAAACGTTGTTTTGCTACTAAAATAGTTATATCGCTATTAAAAAATAGGGGTTGATTGTAGAGGGATGAAAATTAAGGGTTGTATGTATTTTTTAATGCTGAATCACTAAAAAATAAAAACAAAAAAAAAATTCTAAAAAATTAAATAAAAAAATTAGGGGTAACACATTACCCTTAACATTTAGTGGGATGAAAAATAGATGTTGTCCGATTCTCAGACCTACCAGATATGCACACAAAATTTCACGAAAATCGATCGAGCCGTTCTGCCCTGCCAAGAAATAACGCCCCAATTATATGAAACCTGCTACAGGAAAAACGCATTTAAGGTTTCTGATTTAAGACTCGTTTTCCCGGCACTTGTATCGTGCAGTTACGTTGTTCTTTGTTAGCGAGGTAGCGTTTCGGGAATTTTATATATAAGATTATTGTATATTTCAGGTAATAAGAAGTTATGCAGCTGCGTACAGATCTCGACGGACCACGCTGGCTCGTTTGGTCAACAAGTATGCTAGCTCGTTGTTTATGGAACCACACGTGAGTATTAACCCCCTTTTTAACCGAATTTCGGTCAAAATGGCTAATCTGATTAAAGCTTAAATAAATATAATACCAACCAATATATGTCCCGCTGCTGGACACGGGTCTTCTCTCTTCTATCACGAGAGAAAGAGGCTTTAGGCCTTAATTCACACGCGTGTTGGTGAATCAGAAATGTCTTTAGAATTTCGTATAAGGCATGTGTGGGTTTCCTCACAATGTTTTCCTTCACCTTTATCAGATGGTGAATTATTTGATTAGTACATATAAACTCCACAAAGGGAAATTCACTTTGGTACTGCCACCCGGGATCGCACTCGCACCTCTTTCGTGGAATTCGGTGACTTTCTTACTCTGCCATCACCGCTTGACGAAAGATTACCTCTTACTCTGCCATCACCGCTTGACGAAAGACTACCTATCATTTATTACTTCACTCTCATAGTCTGGTAGGACAGCAATCCGACACGACCGGAGAGAGATCAGGCGTAAGAGCAACAGTGTGAAGTGCTTTTTTTATACAAGGTGGCAAACAAGCATACAAGCCCGCCTGATGTTAGTTACCGTAGCCTAGCTGTACCCCGTCAAGGATGTACTGAAACTCATGCAGGAGATATTGGGGACATCCAGGGACCAGGATGTAGGGTGAGCGGTAAGGTAGGGGCATGCACAAAAGACCCCAAGGGTCGAAGTGTGCTGGCCGAAAGGACAGCCCCGTCACAAGATAAAATAAAACTGTTAGATCCGCTGTGCGGGGGAATATAAATAATATAAAATAATAACAACGGGTACGTACAAGCTCGTATAAGTCAAAGTCAAACTCATTTATTCATTTAGATCAAATACATGATACTTATGAACATCATAAAAACAAATGCCAGCATCCTTTTTTTCCTGCGGCTTTATTCGCTGACTAGGGTTGGGCCTCGAGAAGAATTGGCAAGAAACTCGGGCCACTCTTTTTAATTGCCAGAGTATAACATTTACAATTTGGTATGAGTTACAATATTAGTGTTAACAAAAAGGGACGGAACCCAATATTCCATACAAAATTAAATTTAAGTAAAAAAAAATAATAATATGGAAACAATGAAGGGATAAAAATGAATTTGGCTTTCCACTGTATGGCATTGAGGGATCCTTACCTTTTGTATGTATAAGATAGAAACGTGTCGAGATCACATTGCGTTCTTAATAAGAATCTAAAAACTATATCTTTATTATTTAAAAATAAATCATGCCAAGATTGACTATATTAGACTGGCGTAGCAGTCGACAAATAAATGTCACTTAACCTATGTAGATCTACCCTACATTCGTAATATCAATGTAGTAACTTTCCTAACATTCCTCCACCTCTATTTAAAAAACTTCTCCTCCGTCGTGAACGGCTATTGTCCTCATTCTGACCCGATGTATCAAAATAATGCTGTAATATCAATGTAGTAACTTTCCTAACAAAAACCGTAGCCTATGACAGCTGGAAATACAACAGGTATAACCGTTTTTTTTTACGCCAGGGCTCTTAAGATGTAGTTATCCCCGAGATAGGAAATTGATTCTTTCAAAACACTTCTCTAAATGAGGGCTGGAGACCTGTACTCACACACAGAAACACAACTTCACCGCTGTGTGTAGTTATTTGGCTGTGGTCTTCTGTAAGGGGGAGGTCTTTTCCCAGTGGGACTTGCTCGTTAGTATGATACCCTTTCTTAAACATTTTTATTTTTACACAGCCTGAAGGTGGTTTTGTGCTAAAATGCGCGAATCTCCTGGAAATATTATGGCGTTTGGAGAATAAGTGGTCACCTATAGCCCCATTCCATCATAGGTTGAAGTTTGACCTGGAATATATGGGTAAGTGAGCATTATTATAGGAGGTCCTCGTATCAAGGTGCACTCGGAAACAATCAGTGGGTCAAGCTATCAAGGAAGTGGGACTAACATAAACATTACTATACCACGAATGTGGCTTGACTTGGGTGCAGTATGCTCCTGCTGTGCACGAGGTTGTGGGTTCGATTCCCACACAGGGACAAAACTGTGTGTGAGCCACAAAGAGTTGTTCTGAGTCTGGTTGTAATTTGTGTCCGTTAATTGCATGTTTGTAAAGTTCCCCACAACACAGAGCTTGTTCTCTAGTGCGGGAGTTGTCTTTTAAAAACCACAAAATGTTTGACTGTGGGATTCTGTTATGTGGAGGTCCTTCCCCAGTCGGGATTACTCGTTTGTATATTGCCGTACATATTTCTGCTTTTGCCAGGCTTGCATTTTCGATGCCCCCTCCAGATATTTTTAAAAATCTCATGATATTTTGTTTCAGATGAATCTTATATTAAAATCATTACTCAGGCTCACAAACAACTATTAGATCCTTCTATACAAACAGACGAACGGACTTTATTACTATCAAAAATCATTACCACGTGTCTACAAGCCAGGGGTCCTGTAGACTCGGAGTCTGATCTAGAATCTAGACAGACTGAACCACAGGCAGAGATTGAGGCAAAAGACAAAGATAGTGAAGTTATGGCTCCGCCTAAAAGCTTGCCAAAGAAATCTAAAAAGATAAGCAAAGATAATAAAGATACAGAAAAAGATAAAGCAGTTCCACAGAAAAGAAGTGTAGAAGATGATATTGGGAAAGAAAATTCTAAAAAGATGAAGACTAACGAAGAAGGTGCAGTTAAGAAAGGAAAAGATAATGTTAAAAAAGTTAATACTAATATGACAAAAAATAAAGAAAATATTGAAATAAATACAAATAAAAAAACTAATAACGATAATGATGGAATAAAAAAAAAGCCCAATGAAAATACAGAAGTAAAAAAAGTTAGTAAAAAAACGAAGCAAAGTGATATTAATGAAAAAACTAACAATGTTAATGAAAATAATAAAAATGTTGAATCTGCAAAAGTAGGTAAAAAACGTAAAAATGACGATAATCAAACTGATGCAGATAAACCTAATGAGAAAGTTAAAAAAGTTAAAAGTGCTAAAGAAACTCGTGATAAAAATGCAGAACATGGCGAAACACAATCTTTAAAAGCTAATAGCAATGTCGATATAGCTCAAAATAATGAAAAACCCGATTCAGCTCCTAAAATAGTTAAAAGTAAAACAACAATCGAAGAAAAAAATAAAAAGGTGAATGAAAATAAAGAGGTCTCTAATATAAATAAAGAACTTGCTAATAACAATAACGAAATTCCTAGTAAAACTGCCAAAGAAAGTAAAAAAAACGTGAAAAATACTGACCCACCTAAAAAAATTGATAAAAAAAGTAAAATGTCGATTGCTAATGATAAAAAAGATGATATTATAACGAAAAGAATGACTAACATTGATAATCAAGGTAGCAACACTAAACCCAAAAAAACTAATAGGGATCAAGTGAAAAATGTTGCCACTTCTAAAAAAGTTAGTGAAAATAAGGACACCAATAAAAATATTGACACGAACGATGCTGAGCGTCCAACGAAAAATGTTGCTAGCTTAAAAAATGTAGATCAAGATCAGGTGAAAAATGTTGCCGCTTCAAAAAAACTTAGTGGAGCAAAAGAGAAAAATACAAAAGCTGACATAAACGACGCTGAGCAACCAAAGAAAAATGTTGCTTCCGTAAAAAATGTAGATAAGAATCAGGTGAAAAATGTCGTTACTGCTAAAAAAATAATTGAAAAGAAGAAAACTGTTACGAACGATGCTGAGCCTCAAGAGAAAAGTGTTACTAGCTTAAAAAATGTAGATAAAGATCAAGTAAAAAAAAACGCCAATTCTAAAAAGGTAATTGAAAATAAAAATACTAACCTAAAATCAGACGTTAACAACGCTGAGCTTCAAAAGAAAAATGTTGCTACCATAAAAAACCCTACACTTAAACAAAATAGCAACAAAAACCCAAAATCAACTGAAACACTAAAAACTAGCAACAAAAATGGCGAAACAATAATCAAAGTTACAGAAAAAAATGCTAACAATATCAATAATAAAAATAAAATATCATTAATTAATAATAAATTAAAAACAGATACACATAAGATAACTAAAATTAATCATAAACTAGAAAATAATCTTCCAAAATTAACTGTAAAAAGTACAAGAAACCTCCACAAATCACCTCACAAAAATGCATTAAAATCTCAAAACATCCAGAAATCTACCAACACGAAATGGTCTAATGGTAACAATAAAATATTTACTGGCAACACGGAAAAAGAAAATGGCGGGAAATCAAAAATACCTCAAAAGAAGACATCGATTGAGAGTCAAGATAATAATTTTAAGAAAAATATGTTAAGGATAAGTCCAAGTAAGTATTTAATTAATTATAATAATAATGAGAGAGCTATGCTTGGAGTTTCCCTGCGAGATCGAATCAGAAATGAGGAGATCCGTAGGAGAACCAAAGTGACCGACATAGCTCTAAGAATTGCCTCCATTAAATGGCAATGGGCAGGGCACATAGCTCGCAGAACTGATGGCCGTTGGGGCAGAAAGGTTCTAGAGTGGCGACCACGAACTGGAAGACGAAGCGTGGGCAGGCCTCCAACAAGGTGGACCGACGACCTGGTATCGGTGGTCGGCTTAGGATCGAGAGTTGTGGAAATCCTTGGGGGAGGCCTATGTCCAGCAGTGGACGTCTTTTGGCTGAGATGAATGATGATGAATAATAATAGCAACCCATATATGTCCCACGGCTGGGCAAGGGTCTCCTCTCCTCTATCAAGAGAGAGGGTTTAGGCCTTAATTCACACACGCTGGCCTAATGCAGGTTGGTGAATCAGCATGTTTTCAGAATTTCTTCTAAGACATGTTGGTTTCCTCACGATGTTTTTTTGTAATAATTCAAATTGTCCTTATGGACTAAGACCCAGCAACGTATTTACTTTTGTCACTTCATAAGTCATGAACATAGCTCTAAGAATTGCATTAATTAAGTGGCAATGGGCAGGGCATATAGCTCGCAGAACTGATGGCCGTTGGGGCAGAAAGGTTCTAGAGTGGCGACCACGAACTGGAAGACGAAGCGTGGGCAGGCCTCCAACAAGGTGGACCGACGACCTGGTAAAGGTTGCGGGCAACCGATGGACAAGGTCAGCTCAGGACCGAACGATGTGGAAAGCCTTGGGGGAGGCCTATGTCCAGCAGTGGACGTCTTATGGCTGAGATGGAAGTCATGAAAATTCACAAACTAACTCCTATGCACCTGCAGATACCTAACCTAAGATAACCTATACCTAAGATAACAAATAGAATAAAAAATAAAACTTACTTTATAATTTTATAGTTAAACATCCTGGCCGCAGAGATTTGCCAGAAGAGTCTATTATTTTGCAGGTATAAAAGACTAGTGGTTGCCCGCGGATCTGCCCGCGTTGATGTTGGTTATCGTGATAAAAAGTATATATGCCTATATGCTATGCCAGACTATAATATAATTTATATCTGTGCCAAATTCCGGTAGTTTTAGCGTGAAAGAGTAACAAACATCCATCCATACTCACTAACTTTCACATCCTACTAATATTATAAACGTGAAAGTTTGTAAGTATGGATGGATGGATGTATGGATGTTTGTTACTCTTTCACGCAAAAACTACCGGAATTTGGCATACATACATTCTCTAGTGCGGGAGTTGTCTTTTTAAAGATGACATGATAAATGTCCCAATATGGCCGATATAAATTAATAATTTTATTTTCCAGGAAAACTACCATCTAAGTTTAAAACTATCTCTCAAGACTCAACCAAAAATATGATGAAATTTACTAACATACCCAGTAAGTATAATTCTTACTATTTAAGAGAGGTAGGGCACCATACTAGCGAGCAAACCCGACTAGGGAAAGACTTCCTCTAGGGAAGGATTTGACTGCCTTGGTGGTCCAGTGGCCGCAGTATGCGCCTGCTGTGCACGAGGTTGTGGGTTCGATTCTCACACAGGACTAAACTGTGTGACCCAAAAAGTGTTGTTCTGAGCCTGGGTGTAATTTGTGTCCGTTAATTGTATGTTTGTAAAGTCCCCCGCGACACAGAGCTTGTTCTCTAGTGCGGGAGTTGTCTTTTTAAAGAATGACAAAAAAAAAAGAATGACCTCCTCCTTACACAAGACCACAGCCAAATCACTACACACAGTGGTGTAGTTGTGTTCCTGTGTGTGAGTACAGGTCTCCAGCGCTCATTTAGGGTTGCGTTTTGAATGAAACGTTTCCCTATCCTAGGATTACTCTATCTTAAAGCCCTGGTGTTAAAAAAAGGGTCGGAAACACGCAAGTGATACCGCTGGTATTGCAAGCGTCCATAGGCCACGGTAACTGCTTACCATCAGGCGGGCCGTATGCTTGTTTGCTACCTTGGTAGTATAAACAAAAAAAAATCACACGCTGGCCCAATGCGGGTTGGTGAATCAGACATGTCTTTAGAAAGAATTACTTCTAAGACATGTGGGTTTCCTCACGATGTTTTCCTTCACCGTTACCATATGGCGAATATTATTTTTCTGTTAATTATTCTTTAATTTCTTTGTCATAGACACAAGAATTCCGTATACAATCTCCGATTCCTAATTTGCTGTATATGAATAATGAAATTTTATTTACTTTGAAGAGTGAAGTCAGCGGATATTGCTAGTATATTATATTATATATATTTTAATACACAATTATATGTTTTTTAAGAGATACTATATAAGCGAGCCAAGCTGACTGGGGAAGGAACTCTACTCAAGATCACAGCCACACAACTACACCCTGCGGTGTAGTTGTGTTCCTGTATGTGAGTAAAGGTCTTCAGCGCTCATTTAGGGATGCGTTTCAAAAGAAACGTTTTCCTATCCAGCATACTCCATTTTAAAATCCTGGTGTTGAAAAATGGGTCGGCAACACGCAAGTGATACCTCTGTTATTGCAAGCGTCCATAGGCTACGGTAACTGCTTACCATCAGGCGGTGCGTATTCTTGTTTGGTATAAAACCCAGATTATATGCTGTTATGGAGATGGTTCTCACCAAAAATCATTGCCCGAAAACCGAACCCGAGACCTCAGGAGAGCAATTGTTGCCACTACTATTTTACTATCGAGATACAAACTAATACATATTTATTAAAAATAATATTTCAAATTGTTAATGTTTTTGTTTTTTTTAGGATTACTGAAGAAGCCTGTTCCGAAAATTTCAAAATAGTGAATATTCTTCAAAACAAAATAATTTTGTAACTAGCGGACTTTACAGGCAGACGTCACTACCGGGTCCCAATATAGCTAAGAACCAGCCAAGTGACCCTATAAAGAATTTAAGTATCATCAGAATCGCTCAAGCCGTGACTGCCTTGGTGGTCCAGTGGTCGCAGTATGCGCCTGCTGTGCACGAGGTTGTGGGTTCGATTCCCACACAGGACAACACTTTGTGTGACCCGCAAAGAGTTGTTCTGAATCTGGGTGTAATTTGTGTCCGTTAACTGTATGTTTATAAAGTCCCCCGTAACACAGAGCTCGTTCCCTAGTGCGGGAGTTGTCTTTAAAAATAACCGTTTAGGAGAAGAAATACTAACACACCCGGAATTTTATATTATGTAATATTTTTTATAAATGAATCATGAATTAATATTTTATTTTAATTGTTTATTTAAATAAAAATAAATAAAATATAAAATACAATAATTAATTATGAAAAATAAATAATAAATTATAAGCTTTAATGCTGAACATCACTTTCGCATTCATCAGTCATTTTCGTTAATTTTCTTTTCGCAGATGGTCACGTTCGTAATCAGTCACTTTTGCAAAATGTTGTACAAATGTGACCTAAAACTAACGAACAGTATAAAAGCCTAATGACCTTCTGCGAAAGTGACTTTAACAGAGTGATCATGTCCGAAAATATCGTTTGCGAATGTGATCATGTGCGATAGTGACTTTGCGAATGTGGCCAAATTATTGGCGATGACATTTTGCGAAAAAAAGTCTCTGCGTTACAATCTTTAAAAGTATTTGGTGGCTCTATAAATCTGTTAAGAAAATATGCCGATCGTAAATTATTTATAAGGATTTGAAATTACGAACAATTTTAATTAATTTATAAGGATTTTAATAAATAAAACTTCTGTATTTATTTTGTTTCATTTATAAAAGACATAAAAATGAAAATGATTATTTTATTCTAACACACAAACACACACACAGTCATTAAAAAGACACATTGAAAAACACACATTAAAATTATACTTATCTAAGTACATAGTCATAATTAAAAGTAATAAAAAAGAAAAAAACATGTCAAAATAAGTTTTTCGTTCGAAAACTACAGGTACATTGACGGACAGAATTTCATCAAAGTGAATGATTTTTAAATAAAAATATATTATCCAATATAAAATATTTTTAGTGAAAATGTATCTCTGTCTACTCCCTCTGGGAGACAGAAATGATACATGATTTAATTGATTAATGTAAGGAGTAATTAATTGATGCCAAGGATGACAGTATTATATCGCTGCATTCTTACTAAAAAACTGGCGTAACTTAAGAAATTTCACTGGGCAATTTTGAACCTTATCTGTTAAGAATAAGGTGTAAATTGCAACACAAACACAAATCAACTTAAGTCGTTTTACCGCTGGGTATATTTGCATCTGTACTTTGATAGCGCAGTGTCCGTCATTAGTGTCAAAATTGTAAGTTTTCGTTTAAAAACTGAATCATGTTAAAATGCTAAAAGTTTTCGTTGGAAAACTTAATATGGCGCGCGGAATGGATAATTCTTGTGAGTATCGCCCATTCTGTAATAAAAAAAGTATAATTATATATATAGCCATATTATGTCACAATGTAAAAAAGATTATATTTATCTCTCATTTTTGTCCATCCTAATGTTGCCTGTAAGAAATTGCTTTTAGCGATAAGGCCGCCCATTGTACATTACTATTTAAGCAAAACTCTTTAAGCAATATGTATTTTGGTGTACAATAAAGAGTTATCTATCTATCTATACGATTTTTTGCATGCCGCAAGGTAAAAATATAGGGACATCTATATAAAACAATTCCTTAACACGCATTTTGCAAAATAAAAAATTGTATTAAAAAAAATTTAGTGAATTAAAAAAACGAAAAATATAATATTTTTATTGAAGTCCGTGCCTAACCAAATAGGTGGTGGAAGTGGACCTAACCTAGGCCCCAACTTCAAATTGAACTTTTATTTTTTTTAAATAAAATAGCCCATATATGTATATTTTCTTCAGCCTATATTTCCTTCTATACAAACCTTGTCCTGACAATAACAAACATAAAAAACGAATTATCTAATTTGGTGCAGTCGATCGTAAGTTATGCGCGTACATACAATTGAGTGATTTCATTTTTATTTATACATACACACATCATTTCGCCCGTCTCCCAGTGGGGTAGGCAGAGACTATGGTACGCCAATAGCTTCGATCCAAACATACTTCCTTCGCCTCCTCTACATTCATCAACCTCTTCATGCATGAACGTCGATTCTGGGTACTTTTAATTTGGCCCTTTTTTTAGCAAATCTTGGTCTTATTTTTATGTTTGGTTGGTTTTATTTATATAGGTATATAAATAGCACAGCACTCATAGCTAGGTGCACTCGCTGTTTGGTAAACGATCAGCGGGTTAAGCTACCAAGGGCGCGGTAATCCTATAGATGGGTGACCGCATAGTGGTATTTCATCTGAGCGTCTCCGTGTTTCGGAGGGCACGTTAAAAGTCGGTCCCGACTGTTATCAGTCGTTAGATCACGACAGAGGCCTAAATATGGGCGATCTAAATAACTCTGTCACCAGGTTGGCCACTAACCAAACGATAAGAAGAAGACACACTCACCCTTTGAAGGTAAAGATTCTCTTGTTCCTATTCAACGCGCTGAGTGCATCTATCTGATGCTGCTCTAACTGGAAGGTGAGGGCCTGGAGGATGCCCCACAGGTGGGCAGCGGTAGATGCCTTCACTACCACATTGCGGCCAGACTGGATGTGGTATCTGTCATTAATAAAACAGTTGATTGACTGCCTTCCTGGACCAGTGGTTAAGTCCTTCTAGACAAGTAGCATAAACAGCCCCTCTAGACAAGTGGCATAAGCGATAGTCGAATCGAAAACTCAAAAAAAAAAGTATGGGTTTTGACGTAAGTCTACGATATAATGTCGTAAACTTACGTCAAATCCCATAAATTTGTTTTTATGACTTTTCGGTTCGACTACCGTTTATACCACTTGTCTAGAGAGTCAGTAGTCGAATCGAATCGAATAGAAAACAAATGAATGGGATTTGATATAAATTTAGGACAATGTCGTATCGTTCGATTCCCAACGAGAATAAACAGCTACACACAGCGTGGTGTAGTTGCGTTCCTCTGTTGGTACGTTTGAAAGAAAAATTTTCCTATCCCAGGGATACTAAGTACATCTTAAAGCCCTGGAGTATAAAAATGTGTTGGCAACACGCAAGTGATACCTCTGGTATTGCAAGCGTTCATAGGCGACGGTAACTGCTACCATCAGGCGACAACACCCAGGAACACAATTACATCACTTTGTGTCATTTGGCTGTGGTCTTCTGAAAGAAATACCTATACTACTCGTATCTATACTAATATTATAAAGCTGAAGACTTTGTTTGTTTGGTTCAACGCGCTAATCTCAGAAAGTACTGGTTCGATTAGAAGAAAATCTTTTTTTGTTGAATAGTGCATTTATCCAGGAAGGCTATAAGCTATATAACATCACGCTATGATCAATTGGAGCGGAGCAGTAGTAAAATATGTTGCAGAATCGGGGAAAATATTCCAAATTATTTTATGGTATCTTACCTCACTAGCAACTGAGCTGCGGTCACATTCAACCCTGAAGCCATGACTTGCACCAGAGGGTCGTCAATGACAGGAGAGACCCCGCTTGTGTACTCCGTAGGGGTCCCTTTGGACCCCAGCACACCGAAGCAGCTTAGAGTAATGTTTCGTTCTGAACAATACATTTGCAGACGTTTTTGAGATAGGTACGGGTGACATTCTACCTGAAAAGAGAAAATGAAAAAGACTTTAAAAAATATCATAGACGTATACAATTTTTAGATTTTTCAAAAACCGATTGACCGATTTCGATAAAATTGAAATGGGACTACTTAGAAAGCCTTCTAATCTTCTCAACCCATAAACGTCCCACTGCTGGGCAAAGGACTCCTCTATACACTAGGAGGGATATTAGCCTACTCTAACACGCTGGCCAGACGGGTTGGTGTAGGGTTTAATTTCGATTTATCCTTCTCTTGCAGTGGATATTGTCTGCCTGACTTACTCCCTCAGTCGACTCTTACGACACCTTTGGGATGAAAGGGGGTGGTGACATTTGTATTCTTAATCCGTCACCAAACGGATGAAAAATAAAAATAGACGTGTGGCACTCAGGGACTGCCGCGGTAAAGCTATTGCATATTTTTTAGTAATATTTTTTTATCGAAACAAATAAAAAATTACTTTACAGAATTATCTAAATTAATAATAAAAATTGTAAAAAAAAATTAAACCGACTTCAAAAAGCGAAAAATAACTAAATACAGATTAAAGTTGGTGCCAAGCTTATTAGTCGACACGATGAACCTAGTACCGACTTCAATTCGCATTTTTCTTAATACCTCACACATGACCTGGGTCATGTGTGAGGTGGTAGCGTGTTTTCGCGGTTATTGCTTATTTAACGAAACATATAACTCTGTGTATCAATCAGTCAGACAAATCTTTGAATTTTATATACATAGAAGATATTTACCTGATTGACCACCGGCCTAATCCGACCTTTGTCAAGTATCCTCTGAATCTGCTGCGAGTTGAAGTTGCTGACTCCGATGCTCCTCACCAGACCCTTGCTGACCAGCTTCTCCATGCTGAACCATGCGTCTAAGTAGTCGTGCTCAGAGAATTGGATGACGGTAGCTATTTTTGGAATTGGTTCGCCACCTTCCTGTAAAAAGAAACATATCATCATCATCATCTCAGTCAAAATACGTCCACTGCTGGACATAGGCCTCCAAGGATTTCCACAACTCTCGATCCTGGGCCGACCTTGTCCATCGGTTGCCCGCAACCTTTACCAGGTCGTCGGTCCACCTTGTTGGAGGCCTGCCCACGCTTTGTCTTCCAGTTCGTGGTTGCCACTCTAGAACCTTTTCGCACCAACATATAGGTAGGTCTTTT
The DNA here is from genome assembly GCA_947095525.1 of Trisateles emortualis. Taxonomy (NCBI): domain Eukaryota; kingdom Metazoa; phylum Arthropoda; class Insecta; order Lepidoptera; family Erebidae; genus Trisateles; species Trisateles emortualis. Next base: position 2,705,162 of record OX352756.1, read on the forward strand.
ATATATTACTTATGTGGCAATTAAGAATACGCCCCGCCTGATGTTAAGCAGTTACCGTAGCCTATGGATACTTACAATACTAGAGATAACACTTGCGTGTTGCCGACCAAAAACAGGCCAGGACCTCCAACTAATAAAAGACCACAGCCAAATAACTACACGCAGTAGTGTAGTTGTACACCTATGTGTGAGTACAGGTTTTACATTTAGGGATGCGTTTTTGACAAAGAGTTTTCTGATAAAATAATAATAGTGATACCTCAGGTATTGCATTTTTCCATAGGCTACTGTAACTGATTACCATCAGGCGGGCCGTATGCTGATTTGCCACCCAATAATAGTCGTTCAGACCGATTTCGAACGAAGATCAGCCAACTGCGCATAACATAGTATAGTGCACAAGTGTGTGCGCAAACACAGGTGCACTCACTATTCCTTCACTCTCATAGTCCGATTTAACGGCAATCCGACACGACCGAAAAATTGAGAAGTGTCGAATCTAAAAGTCAAAACAGCAAATACATATATGGGATTTGACATAAGTTTTCGATATAAAGTCGTAAACTTGCTAGAACTTGCTCTCTCTCTCTCTTTTCTTTATCACCTTTGTTATTTATTTCTTAGTCTAGTGTACACTTCATTTGCTCTCTCGCCTTATCTTCTCCTCTACCACTCTAAGGTTTGCTGGTAGAAAACTCATTATGAGTTCAGCTCGCCTTTGTACATGATTTTTATTATTAAGTATATTGTAATGTTTATCTGTGTGTACAATAAAGAATTAAGAACTTACGTCAAATCCCATACATTTCCTATTTTGAATTTTCGATTCGACTACCATTTATGCCACTTGACTAGAGGGGCTGATCAGGCGCATAACCAACGGTTTCACATGCTTTCGGAGGCAAGAAAGGGTACCTATTGCTGGGTTTATAAAAAATGGTCACCCATCTACAGACTGTCCGCGGCAATCGATCTGCGTCGCTAACACTTAGCTAGCCACTTAGATCTTTACCACCTAAATAGTAAAGAAAACAATTGAAGTACCTTAAAAGACATAGGATTATGTATCATGAAGAGGTCAAAGTACTCCAATCCTAGGGCTTCAAGCGACGCTCTGCAAGCTGTTTCCACCAAGTCTGGATGATGGAAGGTAGACCATAACTTTGACATGATGTACAGGTCTTCACTGGAAATAAATTTATTATCCTTACTAATATTATAAATGTGAAAGTTTGTAAGAATGGATGGATGTTTGTTACTCTTTCATGTAAAAACTACTGAACAGATCTGTATGAAATTTGGCACAGAGATAGATTATGGTCTGGAATAACACATAGACTTTTTGCAGCGATAACCGACATCCACGCGGGCGGAGCCGCGGGCAACAGCTTTTATTATATTTATTTAACAACAAGTCAAGATTTCGTACCGAATTTTTATGCTTTATACAAGCACTAGCGAGCAAGCTCGACTGGGGAAGGACCTCCACCTTACATAAGACCATAATCAAATAATAATATAGCGGTGTAGTTGTGTTCCTGTGTGTGAGTACAGGTCTACAACGCTCATTTAGGGATGAGTTTTGAAAGAAACGTTTTCCTATCCAAGGGAGTTTATATCTTTAAGCCCTAGAGAAAAAAATGGGTCTAAACCTATGTTACTTATTGATAATGAAGAAATTGCTTTTTAGCGATAAGGCCGCCCATTGTCCATAACTGAGTATAAATAATGTTTGTTATCAAAATGTAATTGGTGTACAGTAAAGAGTTTTCTATTCTATTCTTTTTCTATTGATGAAAGAATTTTAAGAATCGAGTCGTTTAAGCGTTAAAATCAAACAAACAGACTCACTTTCGCATTCATAATGTAAATAAGTATAGATAAATAACTCACCGTCTAACAGTTCCATCATCGATCTTGGACTTGATGGCTTGTCCCACCTCCCGCTCATTGCCGTAAATGTAGGCAGTGTCTATGGCTCGGTACCCAAGGTCGATGGCTGCTGACACTATGTGTGCCGTCAGGCTGGGCTCCATCTAGAAATGAAAAGATTGGAAGGTTGATTGATCTTCTGGTTAGTGACTGGGAAGCTGGAGGCCGTGGGTTAAAAAAGAAAGAAAGAAAGAAAAAATATTTATTTTGTCTTTACATCTTACTACAGTAATCTAAAAAATATACATAATGGTTACAAGACAAAACAGGACCTAGCTCAGCGATTGATTGCAACATCGCAGACGCTGCAGCGCTGATATTCTGCTAGGACCCCTTAGGGAAGGTATTCGACACCTAGCGGAGCAGTTAAATTTAAAATATAAATAAGTAACGAGTAGATAAATTTAAAATATAAATAAGGAAATGATAATATTATATAATAACAATTGTGAAGTTGAGTTCATGGTTAAGTTAGTTTGACGGGGCGTTATCCGCACTTGGCCGCTCAAGTGGGCCGTTGTACGTGATTTCCTTTTGTCTATTCCATCAAGCCCAATTACTTCCAGAAAGCCAGCACTAGGTGGCCGTAGGTTGCCGGTAGAGAGCCCGTTTTCTTTAGGGGGCGTTAAATTCAAACTCAAAACTTAGGTAACAAAGTAACACTTATGAAGGTCATAAATTATGATTATTTGACTGCCTTGGTGGTCCAGTGGGTGTAGTATGCGCCTGCTGTGCACGAGGTTGTGGGTTCGATTCCAGGGACAAAAATTTGTGTGACCCACAAAGAGTTTTTTAAATCTGGGTGTAATTTGTGTCCGTTAATTGTATGTTTGTAAAGTCCCCCGCGATACAGAGCTTGTTCTCTAGTGCGAGAGTTGTCTTTTTAAATAAGAAAAAAAGATAATAATAAAAATAATAATAAACTGGCCTACTGGTCTAATATGTAGTAATAGTACACTGACTGCTACGCCAGAGGTCATGGGTTCGATTCCCACACAAGACAAAAACTTTGTTTCACCCATAAATGTTTGTTCCTTGTCTGGGTGTAATTTGTGTCCGTGAATTCTATATTTGTAAAGTCCCAGGGTGGTGGCCGAGAGGGAAAGTAACCGACTTGCACGCAAGAGGTGCGAGTTCGATCCCGGGTGGCCGTACCAATGTGAATTTCTATGTACTAATAAAATGATTCACCATCTGCTAACGGTAAAGGAAAACATCGTGAGGAAACCCACATGTCTTAGAAGTAATTCTAAAGACATGTCTGATTCACCAACCCGCATTAGGCCAGCGTGTGTGAATTAAGGCCTAGACCCTCTCTCCCTTGATAGAAGAGAGGAGATCCGTGCCCAGCAGTGGGACGTATATGGGTTGCTATTATAAAGTCCCCCGCGACACAAGGCTTGTTCACCGGTGTGGGTATTAAAAAAAATGTTACCATGTTTTAATGTGTACTTACTGATAGATTTCAAGTGTGAATGCGATAGATAATACGGAACGTAATGATCTCTTCATTACGTGCCGTATTATCTTACAGACAGAAAGAGATAGTGGTATATGTAATGAAGCTACTTAGCTAGTGCGATATCTTACTATAATATCATTGGAAGTAACCATCCAATTGAGCAAACCCGTCTGGGAAAGTACACCTTACAAAAGATTACAGCCAAATGACTAGACACAGCGGTGTAGTTGTGTTCCTGTGTGTGAGTACAGATTTCCAGCAGTCATTTAGGAGTGCGTTTTTAATTTTATTTTTTTGAGTCGGCAATATCAATGATAGCTACGGTATTGCAAGCGTCCATAGGCTACGGTAACTGCTTACCATCAGGTGGGCCGTATGCATCTTTGCTACATAAGTAGAATTAAAAAAAAAACTTACCAATGCCGTTCCTAGCCCAATAACAGGCATTTGAACATTATTTCCTAATTTCAAATACAGCATATCCATCTTCCCGTAATGGACTTTAGCCGTCGATAAGTCTTCAACCTTCTGAAGGTAGACCTCTTCAGGAGTTGGACCAGTCTCGTTCAGAGCTTGGGTAACATTTGTGGAAGCTACAGTGGTTGGAATCCTTTCTGGTCTTTCTGTTCTTTCTGCTCTCGTTGAAGCAGATTTACCCTGGAAAAGATTTAAAGTTATAATAACATTGTATTGTTATTTTTGGGGAAGTAGGATCTTGTGAGAGAGAGAAATATGAACCACACAAGCGAGGACACCCGGCTAGGGAAGGGCCTCTAGTAGACCACGACCAAATATTTACACGCAGTGGACAAATAATCGATTTGTTAGGGCACCACTAGAGAGCAAGCTCAACTGGGGAAGGACCTTCATATTACAGAAAACCACAGTCAAATAGCTTTTTTTTTTTTTTTTTTTTTTTTTATACTACCAAGGTGACAAACAAGCATACGGCCCGCCTGATGGTAAGCAGTTACCGTAGCCTATGGACGTTTGCAACACCAGGGGTGTCACTCACGCGTTGCCGACCCTTTAAAAACCTTATAACTCCCTTCTTGAAGAACCCCATGCTATAGTCTCTTGGGAAAACCTCGGCAGGGAGCTCATTCCACAACCTTATCGTACGTGGTAAGAAATTCCTCTGGAATCTTACTGTACGGCATGTTTGAGGTGCAAGGATGTGAGGATGAACTCCCTGTCGGTGGCGAGAGGTGCGTTGATAAAATGAGGCCGTGGGCATCATCTCGAACAATTCCTCAGAACACAGCCCATTGTACAGGCGGTAGAACACACACAAGGAGGCGAAGTCTCTCCTGAGACTTAGTGGATCAATACCGCCTGTGAGCTTGGGATCGTCGACAATCCTCACAGCGCGTTTTTGGATGGATTCAAACGGTCCAAGCTGGTATCCAGGTGCTCCCGCCCAAAGGTGGCAGCAGTACTCCATGTGGGGCCGGACTTGCGCTTTGTAGAGCAGCAGTCTGTGGCCCGCGGTGAAGTACCACTTTGCCCTGTTGAGCACACCTAGCTTTCTAGATGCCAGCTTAGCCTTGTCTTCCAAGTAATGGCGGAACTGGACGTCGCTGGAGATGTCGACGCCAAGGATCCCAATGCTCTTGGATATTGTAAGGGCTGTGTCTTGGAATCGTGGAGCCATAGCAAATGGGGCTTTCTTAGCGGTGAACGCGCAAACTTGTGTCTTAGTGGGGTTGAATTGGACTAAATTTAGTCGTCCCCAATCAGAGACTCTGGAAAGAGTGCTACTGATTTCAGACACAAGTTTTTCGCGACTTTCATCCACAGTGGAACGAGGGATATTTGCGCGGCCTGTGTAAAAAGTATCCCCGGTGCTGTCGTCCGCATAGCAATGAATGTCGTCGATAGACAACATGTCATTTATATGCAGCAAAAACAACGTCGGGGACAGCACAGAGCCTTGCGGTACGCCAGCATTGATGTCCAGGCGATCCGAGCAACAACCGTCAACGACAGTTTGTATGCTTCTGCTGGACAAAAAGCTGGCAATCCATTCGCATAGTCCCTCGGGGAGTCCGTATGATGGTAGCTTCGATAGAAGACTCCGGTGCCAGACCCGATCGAACGCCTTAGCTATATCTAGGCTGACCGCCAACGCCTCACCTTGACTCTCGATGGCTAGAGCCCAGCGGTGCGTGAGATACACTAGAAGATCACCCGTTGAGCGACTGTGGCGAAAGCCGTACTGTCGGTCGCTAATTAACTCGTGATCCTCTAGGTATCCCAAGAGCCGCCGGTTTATAATTCGCTCCATCACCTTCGAGAGAAGGGAGGTTATAGCTATAGGCCTGTAATTCGACGGGTCTGATCTATCGCCCTTTTTGGGCACCGGATGCACATTGGCGGTCTTCCACGAAGACGGAACTCGCCTACTGTTGTACGAGAGTCCGAAAAGACGCGTTAATACAGGACAAAGCTCAGGGGCACACTGCTTTAGCACCACTGCCGGTATGCCGTCTGGCCCACTCGACTTATGAACGTCAAGAGATAGCAACTCCCGCCGGACCTCACGCTGTGTTATGCTGATTTCCGGCATGGCGATACCACACCACGGAATCGTGGGCGGTACGGCTTCTCTGTCGTTCAAAGTTGAGTTAGAGGCAAAGAGAGCACCCAAAAGATCGGCTTTCTCCTTTGCACTATAGGCCAAATTATTGTCCGGCTTCCGTAGTGGGGGCAAGGACGACCGGCAAAAGTTTCCCTCGGCAGCCTTCGCAAGCGACCAGAAAGCACGACTCCCAGAGGGATGGCTCGCTAGCCGTTCACCAATTCTGCCGACGAATTCGAATTTGGCCCTGGCAATTACTCTTTTACTGGCCCTCGAGGCAGCATTTAGTTTGCGTTTCACATCAGAGACGCTGGGGTCCTTTTGAACTCGAGCCGCAGTCCAAGCCCTGTAGGCAGCTTGTTTAAGAAGACTAGCTTCTCTACAAGGCCGATTGAACCACGGTCGTTTCTTAACCCCTGTAACTGGCACGACCAGGTTTGGAATGTAGCATTCCATACCCATAAGAATCGTGTCAGTTACAGCAGTTGTGCAGGACTCAACATCTTCTGATGTGAAGCAAAGCTGTCTCCACGGGTACGACGCGTAAAATTCACGCAGTCCATCCCAATCTGCTGACTTATAACGCCATACACGGCGCCATTCCGTTGCCCGGAGCGGGTCAGGCAGCGCACAGGCCACAGAGGTCCGGATGAGGCAGTGGTCCGATGTGCCCAGGGGCGCATCCACTGTGATGGTATATCCATCCGGACGTGTAGTCAGCAGAAGGTCCAGTAAAGAGCTTGTATGGTCCTCAACGTCGGGTATCCTTGTCGGAGAATCGACGATTTGAGAGAATCCATACGCCAAGGCAAATTCGTAAGCAGACCGCCCCGCGGAGTCAGTGGACCGGGAATTGAGCCACTCAACATGGTGAGCGTTAAAGTCTCCCAAAATCACTAACTCCGCGGAAGGGTACTGCTCGATAACTTTATCGGTTGTCAGTTGCAGGTGCTCAAAAAGCCTGAATATGTCCTGCTCACCGCTATGAGACCTGTAGAGGCACGCGTAGATGTAGGTGTGGCCGCCATAGTCCACGCGTACCCAAATAATGGACAGGTCCCTGTCTTCAAGGCCGTGTAGACGACGACAGCAAATATCCTCCCGGACGTACATGCATACCCCGGCACGACGCACAAAAACGTGCTCGAGCTTGTACCCGGGGTAGAGTAGGTAAGATGTATCGGCCGGGCACGATATTTGCGTCTCCGTCAGGAATAATAGGGTCGGCAAAGCAGTTTCTAGATGGTGATGGACTGCATTGAGGTTAGAATGTAGACCCCTGATGTTGCAAAAGTCCACTTTTATTGTGGACGTGGGTGCCGCTGTAGAAAATTTCCTTTGTTTCCGATTGGCCATAAATTAGAAGGGGGTTTTAGAAGTTTAAGACAGTTGCTGTGCTGACAGTGAATGAAACAATGCGCGGTGTTCACCGCCATCCGAACGTGCAGGTTGTGCAGTATGTGGGCACGGCGCACGGAAGGGCCCCCAGTCCCCCCCCGACGCAGCAGCCGGGTCCACTCCGGTCTCCTACTCCGGCACGACCACTACGTCAGGGACTTTACACGGGCGGCGATTCAGCCTCCCGGGGCGGAGATTAAGTGATCCCCGGGTTCGGGAATCCAACAACCCGCGGGCGGTCAGCGGACAACCGTTTCACTGGGTCTCCCTGACCGCCGCGCCCACATTCCGCGCCTGCACCGTCAGAAGGCGGATTGACACAAGCTGGTCCTCTCACCGTCACCACAGCAACCCTCCCTAGGTGAGCTCTGGAGACCTTACTCACTCGCAGGAACACAACATGATGTTGCTTAACTGCGGTCTTCTGTAAGGTGGAGGTCCTTCCCCAGTCGAGCCGCTCAATTCGGGCGAGAAATCTCGCTATGCCCTACCTCTCTCAAAAGCTACACACAATAGTGTAGTGGTGTTTCTGTGCGTAGGTACAGGTATTTTTTTATACTAACAAAAGATGTCCACTGCTGGACATTTTACCAGCACTCGAGTCTCCATTCCCAATTTTTGTTAAGCATGATTTTATACTTCTTAGGTGGCCAACAAGCATACGGCCCGCCTGATGTTAAGCAGTTACTGTAGCCTATGGCCGCTTGCAATACCAGATCACTTGCGTGTTGCCGACCCGTATTTAACGAAGGAGTAACCCTGGGATAGGAATACGTTTCTTTAAAAACTCATCCCTAAATGAGCGCTGTAGACCTGTACTCACACACAGGAACACAACTACACCACTGTATGTAGTTATTTGGCCGACTGTTGGAGGTCCTCCGCCTGACAGAACACAGAGCGGTGTAGTTATTTGGCTGTGCGGGTACAGGTCTCCAGCGCTCGATTAGAGATGCGTTTTGTTAGAAACGTTTTCCTACCCCAGGGATACTTCATCTTAAAGTCCTGGCACTCGTTAAGCGTGTGTCGATTCATAGTAACTAACTCGGAAAGTATATTGATCAATAGGAAAAAAAACTAGAAAAATATTTTTTAAAGTAATTTAGCTGTGAGAGTCTAAGGTATCAGATCATTTTAAAAAAAGGGTCTAGTGCCTATAATAGTTTGGGAATTCTTGATTCACATAATAAAATAAAAAATCTTCTTTATATATAAAAATGAATCCCTATTTCCCTTTGTCATGGCATCACGCGTGAACGGCTGGACCGATTTTAGTAATTCTTTTTTTGTTGTGTTTGTTATTGTCAGGAGAAGGTTCTTATGTAGAAAAAGAAAAGAAAGTTGCGCTGAAAATAGTTTAACCCGGGCCGCTAGTAGGTTACATTTTATTAAAAAAAAAAACAATTAAGCAGAGCTACGGGCAGAGCTAGTAAGCAATAGATGATGATGATCTTAGCCAAAAGATGTCCACTGCTGGACATAGACCTAGGACAACGTAGTAAACGAGAGTAAACGATGGATAAAGCTCAGCTCATGATCGAATGCTGTGATATTCTTTGAGGGACGCCTAATTATACTATATTTTAAATAATTATAATACTTACAATAGCAAAAAATACACATAATATTATAAAAAACTTCATTTTGTAACTTATGCACAACACATTAAAAAGAGGTTAGATTTTTATAAAGTTAACTGAACAAACTATTTGACAGAGTGACCGACATTATAAATTATTTATGTAGGTAGTGAATTTTGTTAGGTAAAATTGAAGTACCCACATTTTTATTTATTTTTATGATTAGATACGAGGCTTTTTAGACAGTGGCCCTGATTGTATATACGTACTAGCTTCTGACCGCGGCTTCACCCGCGCGTACAATCATTTCATTTTTTTTTTCATTTCATTTATTCATTAAACAATTTTACAATTGTATTTGAATGATATTATTACTAAACATTCTTACATTTTAATATTATAATTAATTATAATATTAATATGCAAGAATGTTTATAATTCATTATAATATTAAAATGTAAGAATGTTTAGTAATAATATAATTCAAATACAATTGTAAAATGAAAAAAAAAACCCTCGGGAACAGAGGTTTTTTCTGAGATAAAAAGTAGCTTATGAGTTTTTCGGGTTATTCCAGACTATAAATATATCTCTATGCCAAATTTGATCCAGATCTGTTTTGTAGTTTTTGCGTGAAAGAGTAATAAACATATATCTATACATTCTTACAAACTTTCGCGTTTATAATTTATTTTTTTCCTTTTTTTTTTAAGACAACTCTCGCACTAGAGAACAATCTCTGTGTCGCGGTGGACTTTACAAACATACAATTAACAGACACAAATTACACCCAGACTCAGAACAACTCTTTGTAAGTTACATAAAGTTTTGTCCTGTGTGGGAATCGAACCCTCAACATCGTGCACAGCAGGCGCATACTGCGGCCACTGGACCACTGGACCAGTCAAATTTCAGACTATAATCTATCTCTATGCCAAATTTGATTCAGATCTGTTTGTAAAGAGTAATATACATACATCCATACATTCTTACAAACTTTCGCGTTTATAATATTAGTAGGATAGTAGGATTACTGTTTGTCATTATCATCATCACAGCCAAAAGATGTCCACTGCTGGACATAGGCCTTCCACAGTACTCAATCCTCTATTCCCACTTTTTGTTAACATGATTTTTTTTATACTACTTGGGTGGCAAACAAGCATACGGCCCGCCTATTGTTGAGCAGTTACCGACTACCGTAGCCTATAGATGCTTGCAATACCAGAGATATCACTCGCGTGTTGTCAACCCTTCAACTTGTATCACCCGAGTTTTGTGTTACAGGTAACAGGGATGAGGAAATACATATTTTTTAGTCTACTTAGCAGTTTAGGTTATATTTAAATTACTCATTAGCCTTATGGCTAGATTGTGTAGTGTAATGATGCACTTCAAGTACATTATTGACGTGATGTGATGTTGCCAGTGATGACTGCCTTGGTGGTCCAGTGGCTGCAGTATGCGCCTGCTGTGCACAAGGTTGTGGGTTCGATTCTTACACAGGACTAAACTGTGTGGCCCATAAAGAGTTGTTCTGAGTCTGGTTGTAAATTGTGCTCGTTAATTGTATGTTTGTAAAGTCCCCCGCGACACAGAGCTTGTTCTCTAGTGCGGGAGTTGTCGTCTTTTAAAAAAGGGAAAGGAAGGAAAAGAAAAAGACTTATGGCACCGAAACGTGGTCTTTGACTGGCCGTGGCCTCATGAATAAGCTCAGAGTCGCTCAATGAGCTATGGAAAGAGCTATGTTCGGTGTTTCTCTGCGTGATAAAATCCGCAATGAGGAGATCCGCAGACTAACCAAAGTTACCGACATAGCTCTTACAGTAAGCAAGTTGAAGTGGCAATGGGCAGGCCACATCGCTAGAACCGACAATCGATGGGGAAGAAAGGTTCTCGAGTGGCGACCACGCACAGGAAAACGCAATGTGGGACGACCTTCCACTAGGACAGATGACATCATCAGAGCTGCAGGAAAGCACTGGATGCAGGCAGCTCAAGATCGGCCATTGTGGAGACATATGAGGGAGGCCTACGTTCAGCAGTGGACATTATCAGGCTGAGATGATGATGATGAAGTACATTATTATAAAGAAAAAATAAATAAATACACCTCTAAAGGAGAGGTTTAAGAGAGGTAGGGACCATACTAAGGACTCTGAGGAAACACCTCCACCTTACAGAAGACCACAGCCAAAGAGGTACCGCCGCTTAAGAGGTATGTATATTCTATACATACCTCTTAAGCGGTGGTGGCTGAGTGGGAAAGTAACCGGCTTGCACGCAAGAGGTGTAAGTTCGATCCCGGGTGGCTAGTATCAATGTGAATTTCACTTTGTGGAGTTCATATGTATTATATGTATTCACTATCTGCTAACGGTAAAGGAAAACATCGTGAGGAAACCCACATGTCTTAGAATAAATTTTAAGAACATTTCTGATTCATCAACCCTCATTAGGCCAGCGTGTGTGAATGAAGGCTTAAACCCTCTCTATCTTAATAGGCGAGAGGAAACCCGTGCCCAGCTGTGGGACATATATCATCATCTCAATCCATAAACGTCCCACTGCTGGGCACGGGTCTCCTCCATAAATTTGGAGGGATATTAGCCTACTATACCTCGCTGGCTAGACGGGTTGGTATAGGGTTTTATTTCGAGTTTTCCCTCTCTTGCAGTCGATATTGTCTGCCTTACCTTCTTAGTCGACTCTTACGACACTCACGGGATAAAATGGGGTGGTGACATTTGTATTCTTAATCCGTCACCACACGGACCATATATGGGACATATATGGGTTGCTATTATATATACATACCTCAAACAAAGCAATCTTCTCCAAAACCGAGCTCTTTCTAGGCATTTCTTTAACACTGATTTTTCTTGCTTTTGGTTGTTCCAATTTGTCAAAGTCTACCGATTTGATTCTATATACCATCCTCTGCACTTGTCCTTTCACAACATCTCCTAAGTCTAACTCTGCTAAAGACTTCGTTCTTTTAAATTCTTCTCTTGTTATACTTCTTCGTTCTATATATGACTTCGTGTTGAAATCTTCTGATTTATAATCTCTATTATCTCTATCATTATCTTCTGAATTGAATTCGTCATTAAATGATGCGGTTTCTTCTTTTATATGTTTATTTAAAGCTTTTCTTTTATTAGATATGAAGAAAACTTTATTGTTTAGTTTTCCCATGATTGTATCTTCAGTTTCTTTTATTTCAGGTTCACTATCGACGAGTTCAGGATCGCTGGGAACTTCTCTGTCTATATTAATGTTATTTTTACCAGTTTTAAGAACTTCAGGTTTGATTTCTATATCTTCAATAGAAATATCAGAAGGTTCTTTAACTTCATTGTATTTTGCGTAAGAATAGAAGTAAGGTTTAGAAGTTTCGACTGTATTGTCATTGATTTTGAAGTCAATATATTCTGGCAGTATTTTTGGCGTTTCAGCTGTTTCAATATCCAGTCTACCAGGTAAGAGTGTTGGAGTTTCCACTTTATTTTCATAAGAGTTAACTTCAAATTCATCTGGTGATACTTTTGGTGAATCGCTCTGCTCTATGTTAAAGTCAACTTGCGCTGGTAATATTTGAGCACTTTCAACAGCGTTGTTTGCTGTACCGAAATTAATTATCTCAGGTAATTCTGGAGTGTCAACTTTATTTAAATCTGGTGTAAATTCAATTTTGCCTGGCAATATTACGGGAAATTCTATTTGGCTTCTCTGAGTATCAAAAAACATTTTACCTGATTTAGTAAGTGGTGTTTCTGGTAAAACAACTGGTACTTCAAGTTGTTCTTTGTTTAAAACTAAATCAATTCTACTATGTAAGGTCTTATGGACTTCGCTTCTCCTATCATCATCCATGAAGTCAATTTTTCCAGGTAAAATAGTAGGTATATCATGATGAATTTCTGACTTTATTTCAATTTTACCTGGTAAAATTACTGGAGTCTGAATATCAAGTTCATTCTTTTCAAATACTACCTTTCCTGGTAAAATTTGTGGTGTTTGAATTTCGACCGGTTTACTCATACTTACAGATTGTTTATTATCTTCGATTTGCTTTTGCCATAAACTTAGATCAAGTTTACCCACTTTAGGTTTCTTCTCTTCATTTAAACTTTGTTTGTTTTTGATCTCAACTTTCTCAGCCGAATATTTTACTATATTGTCATGATTTTCATTAGTAGTAAAATCTATTTTTGCTGGTAAAGTTACAGCCTCTTCAGGTTGACTTATATTTTCACTTTCAAAGTATATCTTTGCGGGCAAACCTTGAGCTTCTTCGGTTTGATTCTCTACGTGTATAAAATCTAGGTGGGCAGGTAATATTTTCATTTCTTGAACTTGGTTATCTGTTTCGTCAGGTAAAGTACTAGCAGCTTCATTAGTATCACCTCCTTCTCCTTCAACTAATATCTGAGCTGATTCAAAGCTATTTTCATTAACTGTGAAGTCAATTGGACCAGGTAAAATTGTAATGTCTTCAATTTGGTGAATTGCTCTGTTATGAATAGTTTGCTCTTCAAACTTCCATATCTGGTCAACAATTATGGGCGTATTACGGACTCCAGATGGTATATTTTCAACCTTATTTACGTCAATATTAAGGTCTAATTTAGGTTGGTATTTATGTTCATTGTCTTCTTTAGTTATTGTATTTGATGATTTCTTTCCAATGAAAGATTTCTTTATTTTAATAGTGAATTCTGCTGGTTCTTTGCCCTGAAATAAATATTATTTTTATTCAATCTGATTACCTTGCACTATCCTTACTAATATTATAAATGTGAAAGGTTGTGAAAATAGATGGATGGATGGATGTTTGTTACTCTTTCACGTAAAAACTACTGAACGGATCTGGATGAAATTTGGCACAGAGATATATTATGGTCTGGAATAACACATATGCTACTTTTTGCAGCGATAACCGACATCCACGTGGGCGGAGCCGTGGGAAACAGCTAGTTGCATATACAGCAAAAAGTTTTGCAGTGTGTCTATATGTGAAGTTGTAATCTCTAAATAACTATGTTTAGTATACGCCCACGATGACAAATCTGGTTCTTGGAGGACTTTATAACATTAGGTAAAAAGTATGCTGGCATTTGTTTTAATGACGTTCATAAGTATCGTGTATTTGATCTAAATGTGTAAATGAGTTTGACTTTGATACAATTTGTGTACCTACACAAAGTACATCAAAACTTGGAACAAATATGTATAATATTTTGGGACAACTCACACATCGCTATCTGATCCCAAACTAGGCAGAGCCTGTGCTATGGTAACCAGACAACTGATAAACATACATATATATATATTTCTAAATACATACATAATATAGATAAATTTCACCCAGACAAAGAACAAACAATTGTGCTCATCACACAAATATTTGTCCTGGGTGGGAATCGAACCCACGACCTCCGGCGTAGCAGTCAGAGTCACTAACCACTAGACCAATAGGCCAGTCAATATAGGCTAGTCAATATATGAATCACACAAAGTTTTGTTCCGTCTAGATATCGAACCTACAATCGGCGCGGTGTGAGGTACCTTTACCACGAATTACAAGTGTAGTTGTCAATAAAACAATAGCAAATAGTAGACTAAAATATTGATGTGTAAATGTTGTGTGCGAGTTTCTTGCTTTTTGTTTGTGTAATCCTTACTAATATTATAAATGTGAAAGTTTGTGAGAATGGATGGATGGATGTTTGCTACTCTTTCACGTAAAAACTACTGAACGGATCTGGATGAAATTTGGCACAGAGATACATCGACGAAGGCGGAGCCGCGGGCAACAGCTAGTTATAATATAAACTTGAGGAATGGAAGAATATTATGCATATTATGATGTACTAGCTGTTGCCCGCGGCTCCACCCGCGTGGATGTCGGTTATCGCTGTTAAATCGCCTATGTGTAATTCCAGACCATAATCTATCTCTCTGCCAAATTTCATCCAGATCCGTTCAGTAGTTTTTACGTGAAAGAATAACAAACATCCATCCATCCTTACAAACTTTCGCGTTTATAATATTAGTAGAATCTTGTACCCTTATATCAAGCAAATAAATGATTTATGATTTACCTCAAATATAGCGATTTTAGATAAAACTGATCTCTTCTTAGGTAGTTCATTTTCGACATCAACTTCTTTCTTTGATACTAAACTTTCTTTTACACTTATTTGAGAAATTAACCTGTTCACGTTTCCTTTTAAAACTGTAGCATTTTCTTTATTACTTTCCTTTTCTTGCACATGTAAGTTTATATTTTCTGTCTCTTTTACATTTTGTGATATGTTTTCATTTTCAGAAGGTATATCTTTAAAGTCAATTGAAGCTTTAAAGTCAGTTTTATTTAACAATGTTGTGTCAGTAGCTGGTTTTGAAGTATCTATAATATTTGTATAATTATAGGTTTGTGTGTCACTCGTTTCATTATCAGTGTATTTAATTTCATCTGTTTTCAATTTAGCTTCTACATACACGTCTTTTTTAATAACAGTTGGAGCGAATTTCTTACCATTAACTTCATTATTATTTGATTTATTTTCGCTGTTAGTTCTAACGTATTTTCTAGGTATGATCTCGTCAGCTTGTATCCATTCAATCGTTTTAGTAATTTCAACATTCTGTATTTTACCTTTGGTGTAGCTGTGGGTAGTTTTAGCATATGGTATACTTATATCAATACTTTCTTTTAAAATATTCTCTGTTATAAGAGTTTCTCTTCTTATTTCTGGTTCAAGCTTCTGAGTTTCAATTGATTCAATTTTAACAGTATCTATATTATTGTTTTCTTTAACATTAGTTTCGTTAAGAATTAATTGACTTTCTTCTTTGTTAAACTCTTTCATTTTAGGTGACAAAGTGATTGTTTTACCATCTCTGCTAAATGTTCTACTGAGACCTCGAGTAATCTTTTCGATTTCAACAGGTGTTTCTTTAACAAATGTTTCCTTTATCATCGTTCTACTGCTGCCATCTTTTAACTCTTCTTGTTTCATAACTTCTTTATAAACAAAATCTCTGTCATGTAAGCTAGGTGGGCGCTTGTTTAGTTCTTTACTAATACTTCGATTCATTCTTTCAGGTTTTATTGGTATACCTGTCCTTATATTTTGTCTAGTGATGGTCTGTTTAGTAATTTTACCTTCAACTTCTTCCATTTTGTCAATTTCTTCATTAGTTACTTTTGATTTACCATCTTTTTTGTTTAACTCTGTATCGTTTTCGTCACTAAGACTTAATTGTCTTTTAACACTACGAGAGAAAACTTTAGTTTTCAGTGGAATACCTTCAGTAGTCTCTGTAATTATAGTTTCTTTTACAACTTTCTTTTCATTACCATTTTGTATATCAATACTTTCAACGACTATTAGATTTTTAGTATCACCCAAATCTATACTATTACTTTTGGAAAATCTTTTTGTTTTTATAGTTGCAGCAGAAACTTTGAATCCACCATCTTTTAATTTTGAATTTGCTGCAGAATTATTGCTTTTAACTCTATCGGCTAAAGAAGCAAATCTGCTTGCTCCATCATCTTTCCTTCTAAATGGTATTTTTGATCTCAGTTTCTCTGTATTTGTTTGATGATTGTCATCATTGCTATCATAAGCATGGATTATTTCTTCAAATTTAGACTCGATTTTTTCTGGGTCATCAATTTTTACTGCTAGAATTTTATCATCAATATTCTTCTGTTTAGTGTCGACTATTTCTTCGTATATTTTGTCGAATTCATCTTCGACTTTTACCTCATGTTCAAGGGAAGTTGGTTCAGAGTTCGAATCAGAAAATAAAGAATATTGTCTTTTGACTAATTTGGCGTCTTTTAGTTTTGGGATTGAAGATCTTCGTGGTGTGTTTTGAGTCTAGAAAAAATGAATTATTTTATTTTGATTTGAATGAAAGAAAGAATAGGATTGGATTTCATGGGTCTTTTTTATACTACTTGGGTGGCAAACAAGCAAACAGCCTGCCTGATGTTTGCCGTCTAAGAAATCTAAGGAACTATCTATAAGCTACCAGCTCCAGAATTTGACTAAGAAGACTGATGTTCTACCTTTCTTTCCTGTTCTTTTCTTTGTTCTTTTCTTTCCTTCTTTACTCTTTCAACTGTTTGTTTGAATTGGGGTATTCTTGATTTCCTCTTTTCTCGGATTTTATCTAAAAAAGTAAAAATATATTTATTATAAAGACATCCAAGTACGGCCCTGGACAGAGTTGACATAAAAAAAGATATGGAAGACTATAGGAGAGACCTTTGCCCATCATCATCTTAACCACAAGATTTCCACGGTATTCGGTCCTGAGTTGACCTAATCCATCAGCTGCCCGCAACCCCAACTGTGGTATAAAATTGGTTGTGGGCAAAAATTATCTTTTTTTAATAAGACTACTCCCACACTAGAGAACAAGCTCTGTGTCGCGGGGAACTTTACAAACATACAATTAACGGACACAAATTACATCCAGACACAGAACAACTCTTTGTGGGTCACATAAAGTTTTATCCTGTGTAGGAATCGAACCCACAACCTCGTCCACAGGCGCATACTGCGGCCACTGGACCACCAAGGTAGTCAAACAATAATAGGTACATATATGAATTATTTAACTTGACATGTTTAGTTAATTTGACAATTTTTATTTAATTGTCATTGTATTTAACTTGACATATTTTATTTTTATGACATATTTGTTATTTTATTTGTATGACATTTTTATGACATGTTTGTGTAATTATGTTTGTCAATTAATTTAATGGATGACATATATAACTTTTTATTTAATTGGTAATTGTAAAATTTGACATGTAAATTGACTTTATGAAATAAATGATTATGATTTTACTAACCTTCTTTCTGTACCACCTCTTCAGTAACAAACTCAGTGTGTTCATTAGACATATTTGCTTGTTTGTTTGTCTCTATATTTGTTTGTAGAACGTCGTTTATTTCTTGTATCTGCAAATAAATAAATTGTGTTCATTAACATCCTGTCTTTGCCTGTAAGGTGGAGGTCTTTCCTTAGTCGTGCTTGCTCAGTTATATGGTGCCTTTATTCTCTTTGCTTTGCTGTCAATAAAGAAAGATAAGTTACCATGTTTTAGTACGTAGGTACTTGCTTTTTCGGGACAATCCCACCCACATGCCTACCGCTGTGACTCCTGTGAGCCAGGATTAACAGCGGAGTAACCAACTGATACACCGAGTTTTAACACTCGTGCGTCCCGTGGACAACTAAACCTACTGTCTTGGACCCCGCAATCAATTTAATCAGAAGTAAATAGGAGGAGTTAGAAAGAAAAGTTTCCACTTCACTCCATAGCAAAGCGGGAGACAAAATAAATTAAAACTTGCTTATAGATTTACAAGTATGAATGCGATAGATAATATGGAACGTAATGATGCAGAAAGAGATAGTGATATATGAAATATAGCTACTTAGCTACTGTTGACGGCAAAAGTTTCCGCGCTCTAGTGCAATATCTTCTACTTTTTACTGTTATATCATTATTTTTTGTACATCCTACTAATGTTATAAACTAGCTGTTGCCCACGGATCCGCCCGCGTGGATGTCGGTTATCGCTGCAAAAAGTAGCCTATGTGTTATTCCAGACCATAATCTATCTCTGTGCCAAATTTCGTCCAGATCCGTTCAGTAGTTTTTACGTGAAAGAGTAACAAACATCCATCCATTCTCACAAACTTTCACATTTATAATATATGTAGTAAGGATGTGAAAGTTTGTGAGGAGATATATATATATGGATTACCTTTTTACGTAAAAGTTACTAAACAGATCTGGATGAAATTTGGCGTAGAAATAGATTATAGTCTGGAATAGGGAATAGGTTCAGTCGAGCTTGCTCACTAGTGTGGTATACCTCTCTTTATTACTAAAAATTCAGTATTTCCGTAAGATTGTATCGCAGACGAAGCCGTGGACGAAAAGTATTTTATTAAAAGTTTTTTTATTTTCTTAATCTATTTATTTATTCAATTCTAATACACAGGTATACAATATCTTTACTCGCCAAACTGCTTGCGCAGTTTGTAGGCGAACGCTCACACTCATTTAGTTTAACAAACATTGACCTGCCTTTATACTCTACATTATGTACTAATAATAACCTAGCCAATCAATAAACTATTTTTTAACACATTTTTTTTTCTTTTACCTTTACTACAATTGAAGTCTTTCCATATAAAACAAACAGTATTTAATTATGTCCACAATAGTAATGTATTCAAGAGTGCATTTGATAACAGATATTAACTTATCAATAGTTTATCAATTACGAATTGATAATGCAATCAGTGCATATAACATTATCTAAACTATCTACCTATTTATTTATAATTTTGGCGCCAGAATAGCGACTTCAAATAGCTAAATATTTTAAGCCTCTAAATAATCCGTGATATAATTAATATTATATAATAACATATTAATTCATATATGTCCCACTGCTGGGCACTGGTCTTCTCTCCTCTATCAAGAGAGAGAGGGTTTAAGCCTTAAGGCTTTATCTCTCAAAAGATGATGAAAAAGAGGTGTAAACGAAACCATTTTTTGTTGGCACTTGTAGACAAATGACTGCCAAAAAATACAGTATTAATATACAAGATGTTTTTCATAATATGGTTTTGTCATAAATTATATAGTAATTCTAAATAGTTTGTTAAAAAAATCATCGAATCAGCACCAAATGATTGAGATGTAACCACTTTATGACTTAAATTTTTATCAATTAATACAAAAAAAAAACAATATTATGAAGAAATCATACACCTATAATTTGGTAATGTTATACTTAGAATAAGGCAGAAAGGTTCTAGAGTGGCGACCACGAACTGGAAGACGAAGCGTGGGCAGGCCTCCAACAAGGTGGACCGACGACCTGGTTGCGGGCAACCGATCGACAAGGTCTGCTCAGGATCGAGCGTTGTGGAAAACCTTGGGGGAGGCCTATGTCCAGCAGTGGACGTCTTTTGGCTGAGATGATACTTAGAATAAGTTAAAATATTAATTTATTAGAAATGTATACATCTGTTTGTATCCCCGCGCTCGCCTAGAGAATTAGGTGTTTGCTTCGCCCAACTGCTCAAGGTTGTTGGCGAAACCCCAAGCCTTAATTCACACACGCTGGCCTAATGCGCGTTGGTGAATCATACATGTTTTCCTCAGGATGGTTTCCTCCACCGTTGATTAACAATTTTTTATTCTATTTAAGAGGCAAACAAACATACGGCCCGCCTGATGTCAAGCAGTTACCTCAGTCTATGCACGCTTATAAAATCTGAAGCATAACTTGCACTTGGAATCGAGCCTGTGGGTGCACCACTGACGTCATATCAGGTCCCGGTGGTCCATCGCGTAGACGGGTGTTGGTGCACAGGGTTTTAGTCGGTATGCCGGCCGCCTACCATCTTTAGGCCGGAGAGTCCGACATAACCGCCTCGCTACCCCAGGCGGGGCGGTATGCGTAAAGTATTTCCCTTCTACAAAAAAAGGGATCAAGCCCTGTGTCGAGGACTTTACAAACTTACAATTCAGGGACAAAAATTACACCCAGACTCCACTCCAGTACCCACAACCTCCGGCTTAGCAGGTGGAGGTCCTTCCCCTGTCGGGTTAGCTCGCTAAAATGTTGCCCTAACTCTCTCTTAGCTCAGATATTTTACTAAATAATTTAATTTATCTGTAGACCATGTAAAATCTTGCCTAAGTATACCATATTGCGTAAAATTAATAACTTCAAGAGAGGTAGGGCACCATAGTAGCGAGCAAGCCCGACTAGGGATGGGCCTTAACCTGACAGAAGACCACAGCCCAATAACACACAGTGTAGTTATGTTCCTGTGTGTGAGTACAGGTCTCCAGCGCTCATTTAGGGATATGTTTTGAAAGAAACGTGTTCCTATCACAGGAATACTTCCTTTTAAAGCTTAAAAATGGGTCGGCAACACACAAGTGATACCTCTGGTATTGCAAGCGTCCATATGCTATGGTAACTGCTTAACATCAAGCGAGCCGTATGCTTGTTTGCCATCCAAATATAATAATCTTGACTGCTTTCGTGGTCCAGTGGCCGCAGTATGCGCCTGCTGTGCACGAGGTTGTGAGTTCGATTCCCACACAGGACAAAATATATGTGACAAAGAGTTGTTTTGAGTCTGGGTGTAATTTGTGTCTGTTAATTATGTTTTTTTATACTACCAAGATGGCACACAAGCATACGGCCCGTCTGATGGTAAGCGTTACCGTAGCCTATGGACGTTTGCAACACCAGGGGTATCACTCACGCGTTGCCGACCTTTTAAAAACCTTATAACTCCTTTCTTGAAGAACCCCCATGCTATAGTCTCTTGGGAAAACCTCGGCAGGGAGCTCATTTCACAGCCGCATTGTATTTGTAAAGTCTCCTGCGACACAGAGCTTGTTCTCTATATGTGGAGGTGTATTTTTAAAATAAAAAATGTAATGAAAAAGTAATATAAAAATAAGGTAAAAAAATAAAACATCCAAAAACAAATCAATATTTATAATCAAACTTTTGCACACTTGTCACTACCGTTTTCCCTGGAGTCACGTCTTTTTTAAACAAATGCTGATAGCTTACCGATATATCCTCAGTCACTGTTACTTTTTGTAACTTCAATTCACCTTTTGTTAATGTAGTTTCTTTCTTAGTCACAGTTATAACAGGTGATAATGTATCTGTTACTATAGAACTGTTATTGTCATTATTTTGGTAGGAGTCTACCTCTCTAATTTTCTGTTCGCCTGGTACTTCATCGGAAATGTTTGGTTGATTTTCGATATTAATTGAAGGATTCGCCATGTTTTTTCTGTAATTTTTTTATAATAATGTAAATAGCTATTATTATGGTAAGAAAAAAAGAAAAGCGGTGATGGTCGAGTGGGAAAGTAACCGACTTGCACGCAAGAGGTGCGAGTTCGATCCCGAGCAGTACCAATGTGAATTTCACTTTGTGGAGTTTATATGTACTAATCAAATGATTCGCCATCTGCTAACGGTGAAGGAAAACATCGTGAGGAAACCCACATGTCTTAAAAGAAATTCTAAAGACATGTCTGATTCACCAACCCGCATTAGGCCAGCGTATGTGAATTAAAGCCTATACCCTCTCTCTCTTGATAGAGGAGAGGAGACCCGTGCCCAGCAGTGGGACATAATATATATGGGTTGCTATTATACAGTAAGAAAGACGTAGAATCGTATTATTAGTCAATAGTATTTATATATCGCTATCTCTTTCTGTATCATTACGTTATATTATCTATCGCATTCACACTTGAAATCTGTAAGCTAGCATGCATAAATGCACTAAAACTTGGTAACAAAACTGAACGCCGTTCAGAATGAAGGTAACTTATCTTTCTTTATAACCCATATATGTCCCACTGCTGGGCACAAGTCTCCTCTCAGCTATCAAGAAAGAGAGAGGGTTTAGGCCTTAATTCACACACGCTGGCCTAATGCGGATTGATGAATCAGACATGACTATAAAATTCTTCAAAGACATGTGGGTTTCCTCACGATGTTTTCTTTCACGCCTGCCATAGCCTATTCGCTATTCCAGACTAGAATCTAACTCTATGCCAAATTTCATCCAGATCCGCTCAGTAGTTTTTACGTGAAAGAGTAACAAACATCTATTCATCCATGCACAAACTTTTACATTTATAATATTAATTTAAAGATGGCGGGATGAGCTTGACTCCTACCGTGCTGACTAGCAAGTGAGAGTTCTCAACCGTGACCAATGGAAGAATGAAAGGGAGGCCTTTGCCCTGCAGTGTGACAGTAATGGCTAATAATAATAAATAAATAAATAATATTAATAATGAATACTTACTTCAAACGTTCTTCAGTAAGAAGCTTTAATAGTCGACTATGTTCCATCGTCAGATAAGTTCCTTATCGATACGATAATATTATAATTATCATACGGTAAACGTGTCAGCTGTTGATGGAAAAAGTAGTCATATATAAATGACATATATATGACTAGAGGCCCGCCCCAACTTCGTCCGGGTGAAACTATTTTCAGTGCAACTTTCTTTTTCTTTACATAAGAACCTTTTCCTGACAATAACAAACACCACAAAAAAAGAATTACGAAATCGGTCCAGCCGTTCAAGCATGATGCCGTGACCAAGGGTAATAGGGATTCCTTTTTATATACATAATTCCTGTGACATAATATGTCACCGGAAAATAACAAGAATCGTAAGTTGATTAATTTTCTAGGAAGTTGGTCTACTTTCGGAATATAACAAACGGTAATTGAAATGTATTAATTAACGCATTGAATTTTAGTAAATTGAAACTTACGGTACCTGGCAGTAATTTAATAATTCACTATTTTGCTAGAAGTAAAATCATCCACAAATGAGCCAATCGTTGCTCAGTGTACTATTTAACGGTACTCAATTACCCGTCATTTAATACACTGATCTCTGATTGGTCGACGGCATTAATTACAAGCATTTGGCAAGTGTTTATTCATAGACTTAACAAATACTTAGATATGTTATTTTAATACTGATATTTTAGAGATAAAGAAAAAAAACCTAACCTAAAATTTTAGCTACATTGTATTCTTCTATAATTTGAATAACATTTTACATTTTTTCACTTGGAGCGGTTTAAAAGTACCTACGTGAGTCGTTCAACCAATCAACGCACACCTCGCATTCGTCGGATGATTTAACGACAAGACGCCGTCAATTAATCAATTTACTAAAATATATACGTTATAAATAATACCTACATTTCAACTGCCGTTTATTATTATTATTTTTATACTACCAAGGTGGCAAACAAGCATACGGCCCGCCTGATGGTAAGCAGTTACCGTAGCCTATGGACGTTTGCAACACCAGGGGTGTCACTCACGCGTTGCCGACCCTTTAAAAATATTATAACTCCTTTCTTGAAGAACCCCATGCTATATATTTATATAGTTATTTTCCGAGAGTTGATCAACTAACTAGGAAATTGATTAACTTACGATTCTTGTTATTTTCCGGTGACATATATAAGACTAGCGACCCGCTAGTCTTATATATAAAAATGAATCCCTATTCGCGGCCGCTTTTTTTATATACATTACATAAAGATATATTTTTTAAATACAACTCCTACACATGGGAACTATCCCTGTATCGCGCAACCATTTATGGATCACAAAATTTTTTGTCCCGAGTAGGGATCGAACCCGCAACACGCCGCGCAGTGGTAAATGGCGAGGTGAACCACCTTAAACTATATCGTGAGAATTAAAAAAGAATTGCAAAAAGATTTTTTCAAATCCGATTGGTTGTTTCAAAGATTAAACCGTCCAAATAAACGATCTTTTCCGCTGTATATTAGTTTAGGTTTAAGAATTCGGGCTCCACACAAGTGAGCAAGCCCAGCTATGGAAGACCACAGCTAAATAAGTACAAACATAGTAGTTGAGTTAGTATAAGTACAAACATAGTAGTAGAGTTTTAAGAGAGGTAGGGCACCATACTAGCGAGCAAGCCCGACTGGGGAAGGACCTCCACCTTACAGAAGACCACAGCCAAATGACTACACACAGCGGTGTAGTTGTGTTCCTGTGTGTGAGTACAGGTCTCCAGCGCTCATTTAGGAATGCGTTTTGAAAGATACGTATTCCAATCCCAGGGTTACTTCCATCTTAAAGCCCTGGTGTAAAAAAATGGGTTGGCAACACGCTAGTGATACCTCTAGTAATGCAAGCGTCTATAGGCTACGGATACTGCTTAACATCAGGTGGGCCGTATGCTTGTTTGCCACCCAAGTAGTATAAAAAAAAAAAAGTTGTAGTTCTTGTGCATAAATACAGAACTACAGTGTATTTCTTCTATTTGGTGTAGATATTTGGCTGTGGTCTTCTGTAATGTGGAGGTCTTTCCCCAGTCAAGCTTGCTATTTGATTATATTGTTTGTAAAAAAGGCACAAGGGAACAAGCCCTGTGTCGCAGGGGACTTTACAAACATAAAATTAACATACAATAAAAAAAACAGACACAAACTACACCCAGACTGGGGACAGTTATTTATGAATTACACAAATACCCCGTGTGGAAATCGAACCCACGACCTCCGGGTCATTATTATTACAACTATTATGAAAACAGCTTCTAAATACCTTTTTACTTTTTTATATATAAAAATGCACTCACACATAGACACTACACTAATAAAACTTTCAAATTTATTCGAAAAAGTCCTCACATTTTAAATACACTATTATAAAACACACTTTTTAAATAATCTACATTGTATATTTTAAACGAAATTAAATGTAAAACTTAATGAAATAAAATGTAACTTTAAATTGAAATAAATGTAAGTATCTATAGTCGTGTCGAATGTCATTCTAACACTAAGTGTTTTAAAATATGCTATCTACAGTATCAGTAATTTTTGTTGCGATAAAATTTAGATAATAATATATCGATGGCGTTGATAACTAAATATTATCAATAAATACCTGAATGCTTAGTTCTTAGTCATTATAACGAAGTGGTAATATCAAACGAGTACTTTTTTGATATCACACGCCTCCGAAACTGCTTGACCGATTTTTATCATTTATTGTTTATATTTGGTAGGTCTGAGTGTGGTTCTAGACTATTTTTATAGGTGATAAGGGTAGCCCTCTCTGCCAGTTCTTTTTATTTGGTATAAGGTTGGTTGTAGAAGGGTGAATAAAGGTAGATTTTTGGTCAATTTTATGATTTGGCATATGGTTGGTTTTAGAAGGGTGAAAATTAAGAGTAATAAGTATTAAGAATACCTAATAAACCAACCCCAATTTTTTAAAAGCGATACTACTACTTTTACTTAATATGGCAAAACAACATTTGCCGGGTCAGCTAGTACATAATATATGTATATATTTTTTCATATAGTTCATGCATGAAGAAGTTGATGACTATAGAGGAAGCATAAGAATTATGTCTGAATCGAATTTCAATCAATTGGCGTACCATAGTCTCTGTCTACCCCAAAGGGGGACTGGCGTGATGATATGTACTTACAGTCAAATTTAATACACCTATTGTTCTTGTGGTTAGTAACCCTGACTGCCAAGCTAAACATCGTGGGTTCGATTTCAACCCGGACAGATCTTTGTTTATTCAGCTCCATTGTTTTGTCTAGATTTAATTTAACTCTGTTATGTATACGTGTATTGATAAATATATGGGTATACTACGCCAAATCGAATGCCAAATAATCGAATATCTATTGATATACCGATTTATAGCGGTCGATCAATTGATATCCGATTAGTTGTCATTTCATTCCTTGTTTCTATTTATATATTGTGTTACTGTATATATTTATTTATATATATATTATATATTATTGTATGTATTATAATATTATTATATAAGTATTTATTACTATATTAATAGACATCATATTAAGATATTTATAGCAGGTATATTGTATACCACTAAATTTCGGAATGCACCTACTATCATGTTCTCTCTGCATTACCCTAGGTTGACTGTTAGAGAATGCTTTTGGCATTAAGTCCGCCTATGTACAAATATATGAGCAAAAGTAAAATAAATAAATAAAATAAAGTGTATTTTATTGTATCCCTTCTTAAGAATTTTCACAGGTTTTTGTCCTAAGCTAGCGGAACTTATAGTAATTGGGGCAGAAGTTTCTTGAGTTCTTACCACAAACTGGAAGACGCAGTGTGAGCAGGCCACATATAATTCGACCCATTATCTTCGGCCACAAATTATTTTATCTCAAGAGTGTCGTAAGTATCGACTAACGGAGTAAGTCAGGCAGACAATATCCACTGCAAGAGAAAGAAAACTCGAAACAAAACCCTACACCAACCCTCCTACAGTAGGCTTCTTCTTCTTATCGTTTGGTTAGTGGCCAACCTGGTGACAGAGTTATTAAGATCGCCCATATTTCGGCCTCTGTCGTGATCTAACGACTGATAATAGTCGGGACTGACTTTTAACGTACCCTCCGAAGCACGGAGACGCTTAGATAAAATATCACTATGCGGTCACCCATCTATAGGGTTACCTCGCCCTTGGTAGCCTTACCCGCTGACCGTTTACCGAACAGCGAGTGCAACTAGCTATGAGCGCTAGTAGGCTAATATCCCTCCAAATATCTTTAGGAGACCCGTGCCCAGCAGTGGGAGGATTATGGGTTGAGGATGACTATTTTAGGCGCAGCACCACCGGAGTCTAGGTGACAATACTTTTTCAATTATGACTGCTTTGCCATTGGCTACGAAAAAAAAAACTACAGTTTTAGTTCATATACCCACATTTTATTAAATTAAACAACACATTTTAATATATGGCACTTATAATTATATATTATAATTAAAACAACATTTAAAAAATTATAGTAAGTAATGGCAACATGACCCAAATCTTCTCACCTCTCTTGATAGAAGAGAGGAGATGTGCCCAGCTGTGGGACATATATTATAATCGTTTTATATATGTTGTTATTAATATATAAAATTATATTTTGCTTACAGCGACCAAGACTTTTTAATACACACTGCAAATTAAATCTAATATTTATATTAGGCCATACATTTTTCTAGCTCATAATATATAATGTTTATATATTTTATGTATATTATATGTTTTAAAACGTGTGATTATATAATTTTCACTGCCAACTTGAGCTTCTCCCAACATAAGTTACACAACATTACATTTAATATTATTACTTACATTTAGACTTTAAGATTTAGACATTCGGGGCAGGACTAGATATGCTATATACCTAAATAACATAATGAAATAACAGTAAATAAATAAACAATAAATAAACTTTTAAAAATCTAAACATGTATCATAAATCACAATAATTAAAATAATAAAAAACAATTATATTTAATTTAATAAACAAATATTAATTTTCAACAAACATAATATTTTTTAATATTTAAATCTTATATTAATATTAAAATGTCTAAAAGCAGAAAATATCACTAAACTATCACATTGAAAGATTATTGATATTTGTCTTTAGAGTATTACTATCTAATATAACCGGGTAATGTTGGGAATTACTGGTTAATGTTGCATTTTACTTTGTTGTTTAATATTTCGCGGATAATCATTTACGTGGCTTGTACTATTCACAGAAGATTGTCTTAAGCCTCGATGTCGAAGCGCAACCGTACAGCCGCCCAGTAGGTAGACAGATGATATCAATGAAACTGCGGGGAAGTACTGGATTCAAGCGTTCAATAGTGGATGTCATTAGGTTGAAATAAAGACACAGGTATTTATTTGATTAATTTTAGGGATGATTTCTCAATGCAGTAAATTTACAAATACACATTTATTTCTTGTTGTAATACTTGAAATTCCCAGTCAATACCTGAGTTTTCAGTTTCGAACAATACCCGGCCTAGGTACACAAATATAATCTACATGTATATATTAATAAATGTTATATAAATATAAGATTATTCGTTATATACAAAGATTCAGAAATTATTACTACCATACACTTTGAGGCTATCGCCATTGTCCTTATAAGTAAATGTTTTACCTATAAATAGTTACCTAGTGTGAATGTTTTAAACAAATAAATTAACATCAATACTTAAATATTTAGCATACAGATTTTTGAATAAATATACGAAAGTTTAAAACACTATGATTATTATTTGAATAATAACAAATTCAATTCATTATTTTGTCATATTAGATATAACAAATAATTTTAAAATATTATTTATGTATAGGACCCAAACCCAGCTATTGCAAAAGTCATTAAAATCATCAAATATGAATGATTGTATTTCTCCTAATTATATTTAACTTTACTACAATAAATGCAGGTAAAACTACACACCTAATATTCTAATTCTAACATGAAATGCTTGAAATTTTTATTAATAATGAATATGACATTTAATTAAATACTACAATACGTTTATACGACAATCGGTTAAATATTATTAAAATTTTGTAGTAAGATATAATAGAATAAACTACTGAAAGCTATGTAATTTGATGAAATTTATGTTTCATAATTTGATGATATTAAATATTATTTTATTTTAAAAACCACTAACACTAGAAGATTATGTGATTATATATTTTATTAAATTTTAAACGACTTTAAATGTAAATGGTGTCATGAATTTAAATTTGATTCCATTTATTTATATTAAAGAAATATATTTTTTACGATTAGTTCTACGATTCAAATATATTTGAAATTGAATTAAATGGCCGTATTTCGACATTTTTTTACAAACAAATTATGCAGCCATACATAATTTGATTTACATGTGTCTTTATGATAAAAATTGCACAACGCATAATATATTTTGACATTAAGTAAATAAAAAATGACAGCCTGTCATTTTTTGAGCTGGGATAGATGAAAAAAAAATTGATTGATATAAAAAAAAATACTCTAATTCTTAAGTAAAAAGTAATTTAACAGACATATGACTGCGGTACCAGATATGTTAAAAAAAGTATTTAATACTAAATTTCCAATTAAATTGGAACTGGGTGGAAGAAGGACAGTAAAAGGAAAATACCGTAGACAGGATAAAATACACAAATCTTTTTCTTATCATTTGGTTAGTGGCCAACCTAGTAACAGAGTTATTAAAATAGCCCATATTTAGGCCTCTGTCATGATTTTTTTTTTTTTTTTTTTTTTATACTACCAAGGTGACAAACAAGCATACGGCCCGCCTGATGGTAAGCAGTTACCGTAGCCTATGGACGTTTGCAACACCAGGGGTGTCACTCACGCGTTGCCGACCCTTTAAAAACCTTATAACTCCTTTCTTGAAGAACCCCATGCTATAGTCTTTTGGGAAAACCTCGGCAGGATATAATAATATTTTGATCTAACGACTCAAGTGGGGACCGACTTTTAACGTGCCCTCCGAAGCACGGAGGCGCTCAGAAGAAATACCACTATGCGGTCACCCATGTATATGGTTACCGCGCCCTTGGTAGCTTAACCTACTGATCGTTTACCGAACAGCGAGTACCTGTACCTGGCTATGAGCGCCTCAAAGACACAAATGAAGAAATATGACCATCGAATTCATCTAAGTTCAGTAAATATATGTCATACAATGTTTAAATATTTTTCTAACCGTCTAAAGTTCTACTTCATAATAGAATTAAATATGCTATGAGTACATTTTTCGTAGCAATACAGTGAATTATTGCGGATTCTAATAATCATTAAAATATTTTCGAGATTAATTTCCATGATTAATAAAAAAATAAGAATATAAAAATATTATGAATGTAATATAATCTAAAAATAAAATATCGTTGTAAAATAATGCTGTTAGAAATACTGCAATAAATTATATCTATGTTTTAAACAAAAATAACTTAATAAATATTATAGCTGAGTAATATACAGTATATAAACGATGGGCTTGACGTTTCGGACAGGTTACACTAGCCGCGACCTTGGTCACAAACTGATAAATAATTCAGTATCGCGTTTATACCCGTCACCGTCGTTTATACATTGTATATTATAGTTTTGTATTATTTTTATAAATGGAATAGTATAAATATAATAATCATGTATAACCCACATTATTGATCTCAAGACTAACACATAATTAATCTAGATGATTAGATAAATACATAAAATATTTACAATCATTCATACTTGATATATTTTGAATAAATAAATATAAAACGAAATTTATTTATTATTGATTTGTAACCTTAAACTACTAGGTATATTTTTATATTTATTATATTCGTACTATATAAGTTAATATTCATTTTTGTATACATATTGCTGTATATATTCGAAGCAAAATATATATCTACATTATTATTACTACTTACTTGATTATAATATGGAGATTGGCTGGTCTATATAAGTGGTATATATAAGTACATAATAATGTATTTTTTATAAATAAATTTCAAATTTATTAGAATTAGTGACAATCGAATGCAATTAATAACTTTGAAAAACTAATTCTTGTACATATATATAGAAATTTATTTCGTGTATTTTGAAAACAACAAAATAATTTGGTAAGTTTTATTTTAAGTTTATTAAGTGTATTTCAGAAAAGATGCGATGTTATATAAGTATATTCAATTTATAGCCTTATGGTCCAGCTTGGCAATGTGGCCAGTCTTTTAGGTACCTTTATTCAGAACTGCGACCTCAATCAGATATTTTTAGCAGGTTAGTTTACTTATATTTTAATGACTATTCTTGTTAATAGCTCATGAAATAAACTTGAAGCTATTTGAAAGCAGTCTATGATGTTATGTTCGCATTCATAGATCAATAGATTTTATTTGATAAAACTCCCGAAAGCCCTTTATACTTTAGACCCCTGATCCTGAACTTACATTAGACCCATGGAGATTCAAGTAGAATACCCTTAAAAAATATTAATAATAAGTTATGTAAAAGAAAGATACATAAAATAAGTTGTTTGTTTCATAAATTTATGAAATCAAGAATATATTATATATTTAATAGTTACATTGACTAACCAATCTCTAAAATATATTTACAATTAAAATTATTAAGCATATTATTGTATTTATATTGTCATTAAAACTCATTATTGCATTTATTTACAATATTATCAAGCTCACTTTATAAATAAATAAATATCCGTTTGGTCCATCATGACTCTTCAATAAATTTATTAAAATTATAATCAGCCAATATTTCGAAATACATATCATAAATACATTTATTGTCAGATATTAAAAAATATAAAGCTTTATTTTTGCTTTCATTTTATTGAGTGGTTAGTGGCCAGCTTGTTGGCAGAGTTGTTTAAATTAGTCTTCAACTGTTCGTTGGTACGTACAAGACGCTCGGCTGAAATAGCATTATGCGGTCACCAATCCATAGGATAACCTTGCCTCCATCATAATAAATTCTTAATATTGTATAGGATGATAAAGATAGCTAGAGTATATTTTGTGTACTTATTAATTTTGAAGTTGCATTTACAAAACGATATTTTTTCTCTTTTAAATAGGTATTATAAGCTATATAAAATATAAAAACTCATATTTTTTTCACTTACAATAAAATTATTTGAGAAATATTGGCTTTACATAAAATAAATAAAATTATGACGCTATTAAAATTACCCCATGTTTAAATTTTACTTTAAAAATTATTAAATTATTGTCTAATTATACAGTATATATAAATATTAAGTATAATAAAAAATATTGTCTAAGTCACTTTCGCAAAATTAATGTTGTTTGTCATTTTCGAAAGCTTTTTATACTACATTATGTTTTATTTATTAATCAATCAATCAACCAATTGATTTAATTAATGAAAGCCGTAAGTATTCAGGTTATAATTAAATGATTTTCATTTGTTTAAAATACTCAAATCACAATCAATTATAGTCATTTATCAATTTGCATTCACATAAAATACATATTATAAATAATTTATATGTAATTTTAAATAAATGTATAAAGTTTTATTACATATCGATGTATAAATATAATTATAATATATACGTTGTATTTTAAGATAATATATTGTATTCGATTATGTATGGCACAAAGAATTTACTACTCTATAAATATATTAATAAATTTATATTTCAAAAGTGTATATATTTTTGATTAAATAATGTATTTTGGCTAAATGTACTCACACCCTGAACTATCGGCACTATACATATTGTCTACATTTAAATGGTATACATATTAGATTGGCAAAATTGTATAATTTGAAAAATACAATATACATTTTATATTTGGATTAGTAAGGAAATGTATGTTATTTATGAAAACACGGATATTTTGTACGAGTAACAGTTTCTTAAATAAAATTAGAGACACTATTTATATTAAAATGATTTGTTTCAAAGATATGTGTCCTAATATTCGGTATAATTTAAATATACACTTGGCAAGCTTGTATACATGTACTACACATTTCAGAGAAAAATTGGTCATAGATATACAGAAATTCTAAAGATTGTATACAAGGAGACATAAAATATATAATCTAATGTATATATTAGATATGCATATAATATACATTTTGGGCAATATACATACTACAGTATACATATTATTATATAAATATATTTTACCTTATTGGTCACTCCTAAGACGTCAAGCAAACCCCATAAAAAAACTCCCGAGTTAAAAAATACAAAATGGTGGACAGAAATGGCGGGAACGAGGACAAAATGGCGTTTATTCTTCTTCTTCATTTTGATAGCTTACATAGCGTACTGATGATTTATCGCTTATTATGAGGCTCTGGAAATATTTAGAATGCATTAATAGGAGAAAAAGGGATGTATGTAATAATAATGTTCTCCTAACCGAATTTCGGTCACGGCAGCTAATCTCAACGAAGACTTGCCATCTGCGCGGGAGATATTATATTGCACAAGTGTGTGCGCAAACACAAGTGCACTCTTTATTCCCTCACTCTCATAGTCCGATGGGACGGGAAATCCGACACGACCGAGAGAGATCAGGCGTAGGACCAACGGCTTTACGTGCTTTCCGAGGCACGGGGGTGTAAACACCGCCAATTTCCAAACTCCGGGCATCTATTGTGAATTTCTTAACAGAAAAACCCAATATCGATTTTTGGCCTGACCTAGGAATCGAACCCGGGACCTCGTGATCAGCAGTCTCTCACACCGACCACTGAGCCACGGAGGCAGTATAGTATGTAGGGCAAACAAGCAGAACGAAGTTGCGACTTAAAAACATAGATGTCACTATTCTCAGAATCAAGTAACTACACTATGTGAAGTTATTTGGCTGTGGTCTTATCTAGGGTGGATGCTGATGATTTAATAAAGTCCCGCATTAGAGAAAAAGCCGCATGACGCAATGGACTCAACAAACGTACAATTCACGGACACTAAATACACCCAGACTCGGAACAAATATTTATGAACTAGCTGTTGTCTGTTATCGCTGCAAAAAGTAGCCTATGTGTTATTCCAGACCATAATCTATGTCTGTGCCAAATTTCATCCAGATCCGTTCAGTAGTTTTTACCTGAAAGAGTAACAAACATCCATCCATCCATCTATCCATTCTTACATACTTTCACATTTATAATATAAGTAAGGATTACACAAAATATGGGAATCAAACCCACAGAACTGTTTGCACTGTTGGTTAAGTGGTTACCTCGCCATTTAACACTGCGCGGACGTGTTGTAGGTTCAAACCCCATACGGGACAAAAATTTGCGAGTCTGGGTGTACTTTGTGTCCGTTAATTGTATGTTTGTAAAGTCCCCCGCAACACAAGGATTGTTCGCTAGTGTCTAAGTTGTCTTTTTAAAAGAAAAAAAATCTTGGGGCGGTGTTGGTGACTTGGTACTTATGGGAGCATAAATAACATACCTGTTTCTCATCCCTAGCTGGTGGAGATCTCAGCATCATCAGACAGGGTGCGTATCCAAAGTTCAACACAGCAATAATGACCATCATCCATTCGAAGCCGATGCTGTTCATCAAAGCTCCGGAGAGGGCTGGACCTGGAGGTAGACCAGAATACTAAGTATATCTTGGATTGAAGAAAAACGATTATTTTAAACTAGCTGTTGCCCGTGGCTCTGTCCGCGTGGATGTCGGTTATCGCTATAAAAAGTAGCCTGTGTGCTATTCCAGACTATAATCTATATGTATGCCAAATTTCATCTAGATCCGTTCAGTAGTTATTGCGTGAAAGAGAAACAAACATCCATCCATCACCCATTTACACCAGAGTTTTAAGATGTAGTATCCCTGGGATAGGAAAACGTATATTTTAAGCTGGAGACCTGTGAGGACCAGAAATGGTGATTGGACTTACCAACAGCATATCCAAGACAGAAAGCAGTATCTCCAATAGCATACACAGATCCATACACAGCAGCATGACGAATATCCACGAGGAAACCGAGCTCCGGCATCATTGAGGAGTCCACCATGCCGATGGCGAAGCCCAGACCAGCGTTCGGAATAATCAGGTGTTCCAGTTTACGAGCCATTGGGATCTGGAAATGAATAGATCTTGGTTTTAGTGATTATAAACTGTGGGTCAAAGTTACCCGGAGTTTTAAATGTCGGGTCATTTTGACCCAACACTGAATACACCGGAATTATACATGGAGGATCAAATTTACATGGCAGTATTGAGTTTGAAGTCAGAATTTGAAGACATAGTCAAGTCGCTTTATAAGTCACAATGAGAGATATAGCATGGCCTATTGCATACTTAAATTCCGCAACTATTAAGTATCAAGTAATAAAATAAAATGTAAGTAATAATATAATGCTCCATAGATATAAGAAATGAATTATTAATTAAACATTATCAAAGCTGAATGAATGGTCAGATGTTAGGTCAAATTTCCTTACTTTGGGTCAAAAAGACCCGTTGTTATTGATGTTTGATCAAATAAACTTTAGTTATATTAAACATTATGACTCAACCCACACAAAACCATTTTATAAAGAGTTAAACCGATACATAAAATTGGTAAAACATTTTTATATTAAATGATTTTATTTTAATTCTTCCACTATTCACCTCCTGACTTCTATCATCAGACCTTCGTGACGAAAAATCTATCACAAGATTTGAAGCTTTTTATACCAAGGTGGCAAACAAGCATACGGCCCGCCTGGTGGTAAGCAGTTACCGTAGCCTATGGACGATTGCAACCCCAGGGGTATCACTTGCGCGTTGCAGACCGTTTAGAAACCTTATAACAACTTTCTTGAAGAACTCCATGCTAAATCAAAATAATATTAAAAGTAATGTGGAAAAAGTTGAGCCCGGAGCAGGATTCGAACCTGCGCCTATCGTGTCCCGCAGGGGTATTCCGTAAGAGCAAAAACCGAGCCACCGCAGAAACCGAGCAAAATCTGGCTGTCAGATTTTAAATCGGCATTCCGTAAGAGCAAAAACCGAGCCTTTTTGACGTCTATTCAATAGATTGTGCCGTCACCGAGCAATCACAACTGTCAGTTTGCGATCACAACTGTCAGTTTGCCATCGCTGTTTCTACTTTCTGTTTCTACATACATACTCTTCACTTCGAACTCGACTCTTGTCCACCGCCTTTCTAGGCCTATGAGTGACGTATAAAACGAAGATATGTGCGTTAAAAATACTCAAAAGTACATTTGCTTTTCTGACTTTTCGATTCGATTATCGTTTATGCTACTTGTCTAGAGAGGCTATATAGCTACATTACCAATATAAGACAGACTCCAATAATGATAAGTCCAGAGCAGGCAGCCAGCCACCGACCCATCTTGTGTCCCAGAGGACCGAACAGATTGGTACCTGAAACATTCAAATATTGCTAGCTTAATTTTTTTATTTCATTCATTTTCATTTATTTATTCATTAACATCTTGCGTTGTGTTTGAATGTTTTCACAAATTAATTAAAATACAATAAAAAATATTTCTTACATCTAATTTCAATTTAACATATTTATATAATTTAATGCATTAATTTATGTCTATGGGGTAGGTAATCTTCATATAATGTCAAGTGATGTCAATAAAAAGGCAAACAAGCATACGGCCCGCCTGATGGAAAGCAGTTACCGTAGCCTATGGACGCTTGCAACTCCAGGGGTATCACACACTTATTATCTTTAAAAACCTTATTTCTAAAGGCATGTCTAGTACACCAATCCATATTAGGCCAGCGTGTGTGTGAATTCAAGCCTTAACCCTATTAGCTCTCCTAATAGAGGAGAGGATAATAATAATATTCTTTATTGTACACCATATATAATTTTATACATAATTTTTAACAAAATTTAAACTAGCTGTATTATGGCGGTCTTATGGCCAAGAGCGATCTCTTCCAGACAACCTTAGGTATCGAAAGAAAGAGCGCTGTTGATGGTGTAGGTATAAAATACCGAAATACTAAAAATATAATAGATAAGAGATAATACATTTCCAAATTCCGGGCATCTATTGTGAATTTCTTAACAGAAAAACCCAATATCGATTTTTGGCCCGACCCGGGAATTGAACCCACATCGACCACTGAACAACGGAGGCAGTTAATCTTCTATATCTCATGAGGTACAGTAGTAATAATTTACCGATGAGGTAACAGATACTGGCTGGTAGGAAAGCCACGCCTTGTTGCCAACGCCTTGCCTCCATGGTGTCAGCCATCCAGATAGGTAGACTTGGTTCCAGCATCGCAATGCCCACATTCGCGAAAGTTATGGCGCCTGCAATAATAAAACTAAGCATGAGACATTACATTTTCAGTAAATAATGTTTTTAACCGACTTCAAAAAGAGGAGATTATCAATTCGTGTTTTTTTTATGTTTGTTACCGCAGACCTCCTTCATTTATGGACCGATTTGAAAAATCCTTTATTCTGAGAGGACATACTTCCAGTTTGGTCCCATTTTCATCAAAAGAAAGTTCTGATGATGGGATCCATGAGGAATTGAGGGAACTCCTCAAAAATTCTAGGCACACATATAGCAATTTCAATATTTTTAACAACACATCAAACATTTGCATTCAGAAAGTATAATATGATGAAGTAAAACTAATGAAGAAGACCACAGATGGCCACCTGAACTGCTCAATAATAAGTATTTTACGGATGGCGATTAAATAAGTTTCCATTATGGTTGCTAAAGTAGCTAGGCAACGGAATTTCATAATTAAACAATGTAATCTAGCCGTTTTTAAGGTTTTTGAAATTCTGTAACTTGCCGTACTGAAGTCGGTTTTTTTTGTTAAAATTATTGATTTGAGAACTTATTTTGGCGTATCGCACACGCATTTCTGTAGGTAGTAAGTTAGGCTGATCCGTCACGCTCGGGTGAACTCGGGACTGCCGAGTGTACCCGATCTGATACTGCGGCTACTGGACCACCGAGGCAGTCAAATTATTGACAGTCCAATTAATTTTTAACTTCTGCTGTGTGGTCAGCACACACTCGTTTTTTTATACTATGTACTTGGGTGGCAAACAAGCATACGGCTCGCCTGATGTTAAGTAATTACCGTAGCCTATGGACGCTTGCAGTACCAGAGGTATCACTTGCGTGTTGCTAACCCATTTTTTACACCAGGGCTTTAAAATAGAGCGGTGGTGGACGAGTGGGAAAATAACAGACTAAAGTAGAGGTGCAAGTTTGATACCCTCGGGTGGCAGTACCTACAAATGTGAATTTTATATGGAGTTTAAATGTACTATTCAAATGATTCACCATCTGCTAACGGTGAAGGAAAACATCGTTAGGAAACCCACATGTCTTAGAAGAAATTCTAAAGACATGTCTTATTCACTAACCCGCATTTACGCTAGCGTGTGTGAATTAAGGCCTAAACCCCCTCTCTCTCTCTTAATAGAGGAGAGGGAGATCCGTGCCCAGTAGTGGGACATATATGGGTTGCTACTATTATAATTATATTATTCCTGGGATAGGAAAATGTTTCTTTCAAAACGCATCCCTTAATGAACGCTGGAGACCTGTACTCACACACAGGAACACAACTACAACGCTGTATGTAGTTATTTGGCTGTGGTCTTCCGTAAGGTGAAGGTCTTCTCCCAGTCTTACTCGCTTTATGTTATTCTTGAGGATCGGAGGCTAAGAAGTGTATATACTTACCGGCAGCGACAAGAATGTAAGGATCAGTGACGAGAGCTTTGAGGGATGGTGGATCCGACTCCTGGCGGACTACTCCTGGTTGAAGAATCATCAGCTGAAGAACTGTGGAAGAGACGGAAGAGACAGTGGTTATTTTAGATCACGACAAAGTTTGACAAACAAGCAAATTGCCCGCCTGATGCCTATGGAAGCTTGCAATACCTGTTCACCTTCTGACTCCATCATCAGACTCTCGTAAATCATAATATTGTATTGTCAAGACCTCAATATGTGCAAAGTTTCATAACAATCGGCTCAGGAGAAGTAGATGAAAAAGTTGTCGCAAGATTTGAAGCATTTACAATATAAGTATATACTGACTGTAGCCTGTGTTATTCCAGACCATAATCTATCTCTGTGCCAAATTTCATCTAGATCCGTTACGTAAAAGAGTAACAAACATCCATCCAACCGTCCATCTATACTTACAAACTTTCTCGTTTATAATATACTAGCTGTTGCCCGCAGCTCCACCCGCGTGGATGTCGGTTATTGCTACACAAAGTAGCCTATGTGTTATTCCAGACCATAATCTATCTCTGTGCCAAATTTCATCCAGATCCGTTTAGTAGTTTTTACGTGAAAGAGTAACAAACATCCATCCATCCATCCATACTTACAAACTTTCGCGTTTATAATATTAGTAGGATTCTTAGTATAGTACAGGAATAACTCAATTTGTTTTTAAAAGAAAAGTAAGAATAAAAAATAAAAACTCTCCATGTTATAAGCATATTTCATTGTGTAATATTTCCTGCACAATTATGGTCAGAGTACAATACAAAACATTTTTAACCGATTTCAAAAAAGGAGGCGGTTCTATGTTCGACTGTATGTATTTTTTTTATGTATGTTCACCGATTCCTCCGCCATTTGTGGTTTTTCAAAATTACTTTTTTATTTAAAGAGTATACTCTTGAGGTGGTCCCATTGACACCAAGTCAGGATATGATGATGGAATCCCAGGGCAATCGAGGGCAACCCTCAAGTGTTTAAAGGTATTAACAATGTTTTTATTTCATACTAGCTGTTGCCCGCGGCTCCGCCCGCGTGGATGTCGGTTATCGCTGCAAAAAGTAGCCTATGTGTTATTCCAGACCATAATCTATCTCTGTGCCAAATTTCATCCAGATCCGTTCAGTAGTTTTTACGTGAAAGAGTAACAAACATCCATCCATCCATCCATTCTTACAAACTTTCACATTTATAATATTAGTAAGGATATTTTTTTACTTTTATTTTATCACTAATGAAGTCGGTTAAAAACAAATAAAATAAAAATAAAACCGCCTTCAAAAAGCTAAAAGTAACTGGAAACAAATTGAAGTCGGTGCCAAGCTCAATATTAGGTGACAGGATGATCAAAGCTCGGTGCTTTGTTTATTCTGTCACCTAATATTCAGCTTCAATCTGTATTCAGTTCACTTTTTCCATACATTAATGGGACAAAATAAAACATGGTTTAAAGATTATTAAACTTACTCGAATCACTCATTCTGAACAAACTTATTTTAGGTTTCGCCTAAATAAAATTGTTTAACAAATCTTAAAGCCAAGGTGTCATAATAATGGGTTAGCAAGAGATACCACTAGTTTTGCAAGCGTCCATAGGCTACGGTAACTGCTTCACATCAGGCGAGCCGTATTCTTTGTCAGCTAACTATGTAGTATAAATGAAAAAAAAAAGATGTGTGGCACTCGGGGACTGCCGCGGTAAAGCTATTGCATATTTTTTAGTATGATTTTTTTATCAAAACAAATAAAAAAATACTTTACAGAATTATCTAAATGATTTTATTTTATTCTCAATGATTCATAAAAATATATAATAATAAAAATAATTCCTTAAGACTCCTTATACTATAATCTTTTTCACATTAATATTCTCTTAGAGCAAAACCTCCTTACACAAATTTGACATTATTATTATTGGCCGTTTAGAGAATTCGTCATTAAAAAAAGTATCACCGCTGTGCCGGTCGGAGTGTTAGGTTTATTATTTTCGTTACGCAATTTCTGGATTCGGTCTCCACGCCCAAGGCCCGCGATAAAAACTATGCAATAGCTTAAAAATAGACATGTTTCCGACTTACGTCCATCAGCTAGTGCCAGAGCAGACAGCATCAGGAATGGAGCCGTCTTACCCACGAACTCGTACATCAGACCTCCAAACGGTGGCCCTATGAGGACTCCTAGTGCCAGGCCTCCGAGAGCTATACCCATAGCATTGCCACGTTCCTGGTGAACAGAATCATTATTAATAGTAATAGCAATACATATAAAGTACCCGAACGCACAAAGACTTAAAGTGCAAGTCAAAGTCAAGTCAAAGTCAAACTTATTTATTCATTTAGATCACATACATGATACTTATGAACGTCATAAAAACAAATGCCAGCATACTTTTTTCCTACGGCCTATTCGCTGACTAGGGTTGGGCCTCGAGAAGAATTGGCAAGAAACTCGGGTCATTCTTTTTAATCGCCAGAATATAACATTTACAATTTGGTATGAGTTACAATAGTGGTAACAAAAAGGAACGGAAACCAATATACTTACCATAAGAATGATATTTAGATAAGTATTTTATTAATAAGTAAGCAATATTTAAAAGTGAAGTGAATTATTATTGAAGCATTATTAAGTATTCTGTGGCATTACTAATATACATAGTTATTTAACTCTTATACTTTTTAGTTAGGTTAGGTTAGTCCACATTTCTTATAGAAATTCTAAAGATATGGCTGATTCATCAACCTGCATTAGCCAGCGTGTGTGAATTAAGGCCTTAAAACCCTCTCTCTCTCTTGATAGAGGAGAGGAGACCCGTACCCTGCAGTGGGACATATATAGGTTGCTATTAATATATATAATATTTATATTTACAAATGCCGGACTGTTTCAGAATACTTGGAGAAGTTCTTCAAAAATAAATAAATGTGTTTAAAATGATGGTTTCCAAATTACCTTGTCGTCAGGGTACCGTTCAGCCAACATGCCCATGCCTGATACTGATGAGCAGGAGGAACCTATACCTTGGAGAGCCCGGGCTATGAACAGCACTGAATAGGAGCGTCCGAAGGCGAAGACTGGAAGTTAATATTGTGTGTTAAAAAAAACATTAGTAGGCAATGTAGTGACATTAATTTCTAATTTATATCTATTTAAACCAAATTATTTAGCTTTCTATATAGGGACATATTATTTTATTAATCTTAAATCTACAATAAAATCTTATGAAATAAATATGTAAAGATACTTACTCAAAGTCGACAGAAACATTAGAATAAAGCCAGTGAACATTGGCACACTGTACCCGATCCTGAAACACGAAACAAAAATTATACATTGCAAGTTTATAACCGCGGCTTTGCCTGCGATTTTTTAATGTTTATTATAGCCTATGCGCTACTGTGGTGTATAAACTATAACATTGTAAAGACTCGTTCTCCTAAGACATGTAGGTTTCCTTACAATGTTTTCCTTCATTGTTAGTAGATGGTAAATCAATCGATTAGTACATATGAATTCCACAAAGTGAAATTCCAATTAGTAACTGCCACCCGGGATCGAACTCACACCTCTTGCGTTAAATTCGGTTACTTCCCCAGTCGGCTACCACCACTCGGTAACTGTTTAGTATCAAATGTGCCGTTTTTATGGTTATCCTCTTCTTCTTATCGTTTGGTTGGTGGCCAACCTGGTGACGGAGTTACTTAGGGTTGTTGTAAATTCGTCACAAAGTAAATTTGCCTCATAAAAAAGTATGTGTAATACCACAGAATACTTAATAGTACAGGTACAGAAGGTTTACTTCGCAAAATCATTTAAACAAATGTCAACTTTGCTCGCACACGCGCAATTCAGAGATTCTTTTAGAGCGCAATTCAGCTCCCCAGCGCTAACTTACCTACTCGTTTATTCACCTACAAATTGTCTCTTTGTATCGCGTATTTCTAGACATTATGGTTGTCACTTAGAGATCAATTTTGATCTGAAGTACCTGTTAGGTTTAGGTAGGTACTTACTATAACGAGTGACTTTTTATATAAATCTGGACATGTGGGGAATGTAGGTACTTAGTAGTAGCACAGAATACTTAATACTACAGGTAATACGCATACTTTTTTCTGTGTCAAATTTACTTTGTGGCGAATGAACAACAACCCCACCTAAGTTATTTTTTATATTACCAAGGTGGCAAACAAGCATACAGCCCGCCTGATGGTAAGCAGTTACCGTGGCCTATGAACGCTTTCAACACCAGGGAAGTCACTCGCGCGTTGCCGACCCTTTAAAAACCTTATAATATAACTCCTTTCTTGAAGAACTTCATGCTATTGCTCTTGGGAAAACTTCGGCACTAATACTAAAACAGTAATTAAGACTTACTTATGAGTGAGAGGTCCAACGAAGGGGTTCGCGAGGAGTTGTACCATGGCCTTGCTGGCGAACATTACGCCGACAGCCACCGTCTCGTGGATAAGCTCCTGATGACGAGCCTCCTTCTGGGCTGTGATGTTTACTGTCAATAATATCATTTATAAGTATCTACCTTTTTGTTGCTTGGGTGGCAAAAAAATAAATAGAGAGGTAAGGCACCATACTAGCGAGCAAGCCCGACTGGGGAAGGACCGCCACCTTACAGAAGACCACAGCCAAATGACTACACACACCGGTGTAGTTGTGTTCCTGTGTGTGAGTACAGGTCTCCAGCGCTCATTTAGGAATGCGTTTTGAAAGATACGTATTCCTATCCCAGGGTTACTTCCATCTTAAAGCCCTGGTGTAAAAAAATGGGTTGGCAACACGCAAGTGATACCTACTGGTAATGCAAGCGTCTATAGGCTACGGATACTGCTTAACATCAGCCGTATGCTTGTTTGCCACCCAAGTAGTATAAAAAAAAAAAATATACGGTCTCTCCGATGTTAAGCAGTTACCGTAGCCTATGGATCACAACACCAGGGGTATCACTCGCGGGTTGCCAACCAATTTTGTCGACTGCCTCGGTGGTCCAGTGGGCGCAGTATGCGCCTGCTGTGCACGAGAATTCGATTCTCACTCAGGACAAAACTTTGTGTGACTTACAAAGAGTTGTTCTGAGTCTGGGTGTAATTTGTGTCCGTTAATTGTGTGTTTGTAAAGTCCCCTTTTCCGTGTGATGACGGATTAAGAATACAAATGTCACCACCCCATTCCATCCCATGGGTGTCGTAAGAGTCGACTAAGGGAGTAAGTCAGGCAGACAATATCCACTGCAAGAGAAGGAAAA
This sequence comes from Trisateles emortualis, assembly GCA_947095525.1. NCBI lineage: Eukaryota > Metazoa > Arthropoda > Insecta > Lepidoptera > Erebidae > Trisateles > Trisateles emortualis. The sequence continues at coordinate 2,749,156 of OX352756.1, forward strand.
CTCGAAATGAAACCCAATACCAACCCGTCTGGCCAGCGTGGTATAAGTAGGCTAATATCCCTCCAAATTTATGGAGGAGACCCGTGCCCAGCAGTGGGACGTTAATGGGTTGAGAAGTGTAGTGATATGTAAAGACAAAATAAATATTTTTTCTTTCTTTTCTTTTCTTTCTATTTGATATCACACTTACCATGGGTAATATTCTCCACCACGAGCGTGTTGTTCCTCTCGAGACAAGGGCAGTAGGGGGTTGGTGGTGGGGGTGGTGCGGTGATCTCCTCCAGCGACATGGACAGAGGAGCGTCGGGGTGTCGGATGTCGTACAGGAACTCCGGAATTATCGGTACTGCCAACAAAACACAAAGTTATTTAAAAATAGGAAGAGGTAGGACCCCATACAAGCGAGCAAGCCCGACTGGGGAAGGCCCACCACAGCCAAATAACTAAATTTAAATTCAAAATGATTTATTACACATTACAATAATAAATAATATATAAACACAGAAAGATAGAAACAAACAGAATAATATATAAGACTAGCTGACCCAGCAAACGTTGTTTTGCTACTATAATAGTAATATCGCTATTAAAAAATAGGCGTTGCTCGTAGAGGGGTGAAAATTAAGGGTTGTATGTATTTTTTAATGCTGAATCAATGTCTAGTAAATTAAATAAAAATTTTTGGGTTGGACCACCCTTAACATTTAGGGGGATGAAAAATAGATGTTTTCCGATTCTCAGACCTACTCAATATGCTTACAAAATTTCATGAGTACGGGAACGAACATTGTGACCCGAGAATTTTATATCTATATAAGATTAAACACATAGAATTAGGTAGAAGAAGTGGAAACGGTGTGGGCACAGCTAGAGCTGGTTTTAAGCCCACCCGGAGTCGAAAGAGAAGGAAGAAGAAGGAAGGATACAACTTAGAAGCTAGAACGAAGACAATCAAAGTAATACACACAGCGGTGTGTTCTTTTGAGTAGGTACAAGTCTCCAGCGCTTATTTAGTAAAGTGATTTGATAGAAACATTTTTTTATCTCAGAGATATTCCATCTTTAAGACCTGATGTAAAAATATGGATCGACAACACGCAACATTATTATGCTCATCTACGTAAGTTGCTGATGATACTTCAGTTCGGAGTTAAAAATAGCATTTTTAGTGGGTGTATATCAAGTTCACTCTACTTCCACACGTAACAGGTAATTTCCCAATTGTCTCAAATTACTAAAGTTGTTAACTAAATCTACTTATTTACTTATTGCGTTGGAAACGCTTGCGGTAATTCAGAAGACGGGACAGGAGATTGAGAAGTAAATAACATGCTAAAAAGGGCCAAATTAAAAAGTCAAAGTATTAATATTTATTTTTAAATATAAATCTTTTTTTTTTACATTTTTATTTACAAGTAATTTACAACTACAACTATAAATCTAATAATAAAAACAACACAAAAAAAGGGGAGCACTGCTTAGTAGGCGTCGTAAAATTCCTCCGCATCGATGTCTACTGAAAACGTGCCCAGGAGACTGGCAGCATTGCCACGCTGAATGGCAATTCTTTGAGCCAAATATAAGCCAGCCTTCTGGTCACGCGAAGCGTCGACTAAACGCTTGGACAAATCTTTAAAAGACCGCGAGCACTTGCACCCTAAGCGACTCCAAACGGCTTAAATACATAATCTCCGATGAGATTACTGTATTTGCGCCAAAGTCAAACTCATTTAGATCAAATACATGATACTTATGAACGTCATAAAAACAAATGTCAGCATCTTTTGTCCTACGGCCAATTCGCTGACTATAGTAGGGCCTCGAGAAGAATTGGCAAGAAACTCGGGCCACTCTTTTTAATCGCCAGAGTATAACATTTACAATTTGGTATGAGTAACAGACGGAAACCAATATACTATACAGAATTAAATTTATCAAGAACCGTAAAAGTTTAGGAGAGGTATGGCGCCATACTATCGAGCAAGTCCGACTGGGAAAAGACCTCCACCTTACAGAAGATCACAGCTAAATAACTACACACAGCGGTGTAGTTGTGTTCCTGTGTGTGAGTACAGGTCTGCTCATTTAGAGATGCGTTTTGAAAGAAACCTATTGCTATCCCAGGAGTACTCTATGCTCATTTGCCACCCAAGTAGTATAAAAAAACCGATATGCTGTATGGGGCTATATGATGTTGTATATAATCCTAATTACCCATTCCACAACCTCCTCTCCTCTATCAAGAGAGAGGGTTTAGGCCTTAATTCACACACGCTGGCTTAATGCGGGTTGGTGAATTAGACATGTTTTTAGAATATCTTTTAAGTTTCTTTTTATTTTTTTTATACTACTTGTGTGGCAAACAAGCATACGGCCCGTCTGATGATAAGCAGTTACCGTAGCATATAGGCGCTTGCAATACCAGAGGTATCACTTGCGTGTTGCCAAGCCATTTTTTTACACCAGGGCTTCAAAAAATGATGAAAAAGATGTGTAAAAGAAACCATTTTTTGTTAGCATTTATAGACAAATGACTGCCAAAAAATACAGTATTAATCAACAAGATGTGTTTCATAATATGGTTTTGTCATAAATTATATAGTAATTCTAAATAGTTTGTAAAAAAATCATAGAATCAGCACCAAATTAATTATTGAGATGTAACCAATTTAATTTTTAATTTAAATTGCGGAGGAATTTTATGACGCCTATTAAGCAGTCCCTCCCGTTTTTCGTGTATTTTCTATGTATATAATTATATATATATATATATATCTTTTCCTTTTTTTAAGAAGTGTAAATATATTAGGTACCTATATTGTATATATATTTATAAATATGTAATATAAATAATGTAAATAAATAAAAAAGACTTCAGTAAATTTTTATCAAATAATACGAAAAAAAACAATATTTGAAGAAAACATACATCTATAATTTGGTAATGTTATATTAAGAATAAGTTTAAATTTTAATTTATTAAAAATTAATAAGATGTCCATTCAAATAGTACATTTGTTTATATCCCCGCGCTCACCTAGAGAATAAGGTCGTGTTTGCTTCGCCCAGATGCTCAAAGTCGTCGGCGATGGGAGTATCCCTGGGATATGAATACGTTTCTTTCAAAACGAATCCCTAAATGAGCTTAATGTACTCACACACAGTAACACAACTACACCGCTGTGTTTAGTTATTTGGCTGTGGTCTTCTGTAAGATCCTTCCTCAGTCGGGCTTGCTTAGCTAGGCTTAGTATCGTGTCCTACCTCTCTTAAAACAGTCATTTATATTTTTTACTAGCTGTTGCCCGCGGCTCCGCCCGCGTGGATGTCGGTTATCGCTGCAAAAAGTAGCCTATGTGTTATTCCAGACTATAATCTATCTGTGTGCTAAATTTCATCCAGATCCGTTCAGTAGTTTTTACGTGAAAGAGTAACAAACATCCATCCATCCATTCTTACAAACTTTCACATTTATAATATTAGTAAGGATTTAATACCTTGAATAATTTTAAATTCAATATTTTGATGTGTGTGCGGAATTTCGACAGCACTCAAGTTGGAGTGAAGGGTTCGTGAACCCGACAGTTTAATTTCCGACGTCATTCACGGAGATGACCGAACATTGCCGAGTATTACCGAACACCCACTTGTACGTGCAATCATGCGAGACTAGGTAATTTAATGGAAATTTGATTTAAAATATGATTTTACTAGGGGTCGCCCGCGACTTCGTCCGCGTGGTAATTTGGAATTTTTTCCCCGATTTAACAACATATCTCACTACTGCTCCGCTCCTTTTGATCATAGCGTGATGTTATATAGCCTATAGCCTTCCTGGATAAATGCACTATTCAACAAAAAAATAATTTTTAAAATCGAACCAGTACTTACTGAGATTAGCGCGTTCAACCAAACAAACAAACACTTTAGCTTTATAATATTAGTATAGATTAGGCATATGGCTTGACTGGCCTGTGTCTAGTGGTAAGCGACCATGTTATGCCAGAGGTCGTGAGTTCGATTCCCGGAATGGGACGGATTTTTTATACTACTTGGGTCATTGGGTGGCAAACAAGCATACGGCTCGCCTGATGTTAAGCAGTTACCGTAGCCTATAGACGCTTGCAATACCAGAGGTATAATTTGCGATAGTGTCTCCAGAACACAGAAAGACAACTACACCACTGTGTGTAGTTATGTTGGCTATAGTTTTCTGTAAAATTGAGGTACTTCCTCAGTCGGGCTTGTTCGCCTCTATATCTACTTTTAGCCTGGCCAAGGCATCGAACCTGGGACGTCGTAAACGACCACTAGGCACTTAGCTAATACATGGGACATAATATAGCTGTCAAATATAGTATATTATGTCATGACTGCCTTGGTGGTCCAGTGGCCGCATTATGCGCCTGCAGTGCACGAGAATGTGGGTTCGATTCCCATACAGGACAAAACTTTGTGTGACCAACAAAGAGTTGTGCTGAGTCTGTGTGTAATTTGTGTCCGTTAATTGTTTTTTTTTTTTTTTTTTTTTATACTACTTGGGTGGCAAACAAGCATACGGCCCACCTGATGTTAAGCAGTATCCGTAGCCTATAGACGCTTGCATTACCAGAGGTATCACTTGCGTGTTGCCAACCCATTTTTTTACACCAGGGCTTTAAGATGGCAGTAACCCTGGGATAGGAATACGTATCTTTCAAAACGCATTCCTAAATGAGCGCTGGAGACCTGTACTCACACACAGGAACACAACTACACCGCTGTGTGTAGTCATTTGGCTGTGGTGGTGGAGGTCCTTCCCCAGTCGGGCTTGCTCGCTAGTATGGTGCCCTACCTCTCTTCGAATTGTATGTTTGTAAAGTCCCCCGCGACACAGGGCTTATTCTCTAGTGCGGTAGTAGTCTTTAAAAAAAAACCTTTACCAACCTCCCGACAAAAAATTCATGACCCAATTCTGGCCGCAATTTTTTAACCACAATTTTTAACTTTAAAAGGCACATAACTCAGTAAATACTTGACGTAAAACACAAAATAGCATTTCTCTCAAGTCGGTTAAAACGGAAGCTGGGCAATTTCCCCGTCGGCGAGATCAAAGTAGAATTCACTTAGCCGCCTCATCAAAAGAGCCGACGATAGTGTTGCGACGTGTAATATGAATTTATATTTTATCGATGTTTTTTTTATTTTATTTATTTTTTATTTATTCTATGGAAGACTTACAGCTAAAATAACAGATTAACTACAGAATAATGTTAGGAAGCCAATTACAGGTCTTCGCTTCTATACAAATGTTTTCATGTAATAATAATACAAATGTCCTACACGGGTTTCCTCTCCTCTATCAAGAGAGATACCTAGGCCTTAATCCACACACACTAGCCTAATGCGGGTTGATGATTCAGACATGTCTTTAGAATTTCAAACTCAAACTCAAAGTCATTTATTCATTTAGATCAAATACATGATACTTATGAACGTCAAAATAAACAAAAGTCAGCATATTTTTTCCTACGGCCAATTCGCTGACATGGGTAGGGCCAAGAGAAGAATTGGCAAGAAACTCTGGCTACTCTTTTTAATCGCCAAGGTATAATATTTACAATTTCATATGAGTTACAATTTGAAGAGGGTACCAAAAAGGTTCGAAATTAGTTTTTTAAATACATATTATAAATTACAGGCTTGCACATATTACATTGTAACCAACATAGCCATTTTTACACTATTTAGGTAACAAACAAGCATACGGCCTGCCTTATGCTTGTTGACGCTTGCAATACCAGAGGTACCACTCGCGTGTTGAGGTCTAAAAAATATAACACCAGTATTTTAATGGGGGATCCCATAATGAGAAAGAAGCACTAGAGACTTGACTTTGACTTTACAAACATACACTGACACAAAGTACACCCAGATTTGAGACAGCCATTTATGGATCACATAGTTTTTTGTCCCGTGTGGCAATCGAACCCAAACACAACACGCTTCGCAGTAAATAGCGTGGTAACCACTTAAGCCACTGAACCAACCAGACAAATCTAAACTACACTGTTTTTTATCGTAAGAAATGTATTATTTTATCGACACAGTCCCATCCCTATCCTCGCTTCCCCGTCTCAGTACAAATCACATTTGATACAGTTTTCACCCTTTGATACTGTACCATCTACTTGGTTGTCAGTATCAGTCGACTACTAACTGAGTTATACAGTTGCTACAACTAAATTACATTCACACTATGCCTGTAAATCTGTATATTTTAAATTTACATTTAAGGCTTGTGATATCGACATCGACCTTGAGTATTTGGGCGAAGCAAACACGACTCTATTCTCTAGGCGAGCGCGGGTATGCAAACAGATGTACTTTTTGAATGGATGTCTTATTATTTTTTTAATAAATTAAAATTCAAACTTATTTTAAATACTAGCTGACCCAGCAAACGTTGTTTTGCTTCTAAAATAGTAATTTCGCTATTAAAAATTAGGGGATGATCGTAGAGGGGTGAAAATTAAGGGTTGTATGTATTTTTTAATGCTGAATCACAAAAAAGTAAAACCAATTTTTTTTTCTAAAAAATTAAATACAAAAATTAGGGGTGGACCACCCTTAACATTTAGGGCGATGAAAAATAGATGTTGTCCGATTCTCAGACCTACCGAATATGCACACAAAATTTCACGAAAATCGGTCGAGCCGTTTCAGAGGAGTTCAAAGTTGAACACTATGACACGAGAATTTTATATATTAGATAACATTACCAAATTATAGGTGTATGTTTTCTTCAAATATTGGTATTTTTTATTGTATTAATTGATAAAAATTGAAGTCATAAAGTGTTTACATCTCAATAATTTGGTGCTGATTCGATGTTTTTTTTTTACAAATTATTTAGAATTAATATATAATTTATTACAAGACCATATTATGAAACACATCTTGTGGATTAAATACTGTATTTTTTGACAGTCATTTATCTATAAATGCCAACAAAAAATGGTTTTATTTATACCTCTTTTTCATTATTTTTTGAGAGAGAGGCCTTAAGTAGCTCAGAGGCAAAGTAATCGACTTGTTGTATGTGAGGTGCGAATACGATACAGATAGATAACTCTTTATTGTACACCAAGTTACAATTTTTGTCTTAATGATCCTTACTTCCTTACTAATATTATAAACCCAACACTGCGGTGTACATTTCTCATCTGCACTACACCACGAAGACAGAAGACATCGCAGATTACGTACGCAAAAAGACCAAGTACTTGCCGAGAGTGCAGCTGTTGGAGTCGCGACGCAACGTCAATTTTAGGGCTTTTGTGGTGCAAGTAACAGTCTACCTGAATCTCGTCTTGGAAGAGAGTTTTTGTCCGACAGGTGTAGTGTTCCGTCGCTTCCGCGGACAAGTGCCACACGAACGCACTGCGACATAGTGTAAGTGAAGTGTACTAACATAGTTTTAAGTTTTTAATACTAACACAGGATTATATTATTATGTATGTTAGTTTGTAAGGTATATATCTATGCGTTTATGCGACGCGATAATAAAATGATTTATTATTATTATTATTTATTATTATAAATGTGAAAGTTTGTAAGAATGGATGGATGGATGGATGGATGTTTGTTACTCTTTCACGTAAAAACTACTGAACGGATCTCGATGAAATTTGGCACACAGATAGATTATGGTGTGGAATAACACATAGGCTTTTTGCAGCGATAACCGACATCCACGCGGGCGGAGCCGCGGGAAACAGCTAGTAAATTTATAATAATTTAAAATGGCCGTACTTATCGCTAAAAAGCAATCTCTTATAGGCAGTCTGAGGATAGACAGAATAGATAGGAAATAAGAAAAAATATTAAATTATACTGGGGGGAAATAAATTGACTTCATGTAATATAATCAAGAGAGGTAGGGCACTATAATAGCGAGCAATCCCGACTGTGAAAGGACCTTACAGAAGACCACAGCCAAATAACTACACATATCAGTGTAGTTATGTGTGGATGTCTCCAGCGCTCATTTAGGGATGCGTTTTGAAAGAAACGTACTCCTATTCCGGAGATACTCCATCTATTAGAAAATGGGTTGGCAACACGCAAGTGATACCTCTGGTATTGCAAGCGTCCATAGGCTAAGTAACTGCTTGACATCAGGCGGGCCGTATACTTGTTGCCGTAGAATAAAAAAAATCTACATAGTGAATTTCATATTAGTACTGCCACCCGGCGGCTGATTCTCTAAGAAACAGCGATCGCAAACTGACAGTTGTGATTGCTCGGTGACGGCACACACGATTGCTAAACGTCAAAAAGGCTCGATTTTCAATCAGACAGCCAGATTTTGCTCCGTTTTCGCTCTTACGGAATACGTAATGACATAAGGTGTGAGTTAAATCCAGCAGGGATTTAACTCACACCTTATGTCATCAAATCGGTAACTTTCCCACTCAGTTACCAACATCCTAAGTACTAATATTATAAACGCGAAAGTTTGTAAGTATGGATGGCTGGATGGATGTTTGTTACTCTTTTACGTAAAAACTATTGAACGGATCTGGATGAAATTTGGTACAGAGATAGATTACGGTATGAAATAACACATAGGCTTTTTACAGCGATAACCGACATCCACGCGGGTGGAGCCGCGGGCAACAGCTAGTTTTATATAAATCAATTTGATTTATGATTTACTCATTCATTTATAACCAAATGCATGCACAGATAAAACACAATAATACGATTTAATTTATTTACGTTCGAATAAATATGAAACATGGATGGCATGTTTTAACCGACTGCAATAATTGTATGTGTTTATTACGCGATCATTCCGCCAATTAATATGGATTGATATTAATTATAAATTTAAATTGATTTAGTGGTTTTTGAGAAATTCATCCACAAAAAAAATGAAACGAACCTTTTTTTTTATTTCATTCTTTACAGTGGGTTATTTTAATTACGTTTGTACCTAATATTATTTTTTGGTATATCTATACTAAATATTATAAAGCTGACGAGTTTGTTTATTTGGTTGAACGCGCTAATCTCAGAAAGTACTGGTTCGATTAGAAAATAACTTTTTTTGTTCAGGAAGGCTATAGGCAACATCACGCTACGGCCAATAGGAGCGGAGCAGTAGCACAGAATACTTAATAGTACTACACTCGTCTAGAGGCTCAGGGTTGACACTCACGCGTTGCCGACGTTTTATTAACGACTAGGGGTCGTCCGCGTGGTAATTTGGAATATTTTCCCCGATTTTGCAACATATCTCACTGTACTATTAAGTATTCTGTGCTACTGCTCCGCTCCTATTGGCCGTAGCGTGATGTTGCCTATAGCCTTCCTGAACAAAAGAAGTTTTTTCTAATCGAACCAGTACTTTCTGAGATTAGCGCGTTCAACCAAATAAACAAACTCTTCAGCTTTATAATATTAGTATAGATATACAAATTATATTTAAAACTTATTTAAACTAACAAAACCTAAATATGAAAAACTAATTAATTAAATAAAAGGCAATAGTTTAGGCGTCATAATATTCCTTCGCATCACTGTCAACCGGAAAAGTGCCCAAAAGGCTGGCGGCATTGCCACGTTGAATGGCAATGCTGATTCTCTGTGCAAGACAAGTGGGATATTCTATATTTTGCATCACCCTTAGCAGATGGTTAATCATTAAATTATTACATACTAGCTGTAGCCCGCGGCTCCACCCGCGTGGATGTCGGTTATCGCTGTAAAAAGTAGCCTATGTGTTATTCCAGACCATAATCTATCTCTGTGCCAAATTTCAAAAATGTCATCCAGACATACCCCTGGTGTTGCAAGCGTCCATAGGCCACGGTAACTGCTTACCATCAGGCGTACGGCCCGCCTGATGGTAAGCAGTTACCGTAGCTTATGGACGCTTGCTTGTTTGCCTACTTGGTAGTATAAAAAAAGACCCGTTTATTAGTTTTTATGTGAAAGAGTAACAAACATCCATCCATCCATCCATATCCATCCATCCATATCCATCCATCCATATCCATCCATCCATATCCATCCATATCCATCCATATCCATCCATCCATATCCATCCATCCTTCCATACTTACAAAATTTCGCGTTTATAATATTAGTAGGATAAATACCACAGTACGATTAATATTCTTACTACCTCGGATCGAAACCAATTAGTTACTTTCCCACTGTTGGACAAACAGACACGAAGATATTTACAATCGTTATTTTATCACAAAACTCTAACAGAATCTGTTCAATAGTATTCAAGAGAACCCCTCAACCCTCACTCCCCAACCCCCGCAGGTACTTCGCACCGCAATCAGTGAAGTGCCACATCTGCAATTCATTAGGTGGGGTAATGGTCCATTTTTCCTTATCGAAGAATAGATACTTGTGGGGATTGTATAGTTCTGAATAAAAAGAGTTGAGTTATGTATTTGTTGTATTGTTTATTGTAAAATTGTCTGTGTGATAATCGATATTCTAAATAAAATATAGTCTACTTCTTTTAAAAAAGACAACTCCCGCACTAGAGAACAAGCTCTGTGTCGCGGGGGACTTTATAAACATACAATTAACGGACACAAATTACATCAATTCTTCGTGGGTCACACAAAGTTTTGTCCTGTGGGGGAATCGAACCCACTGAACCACCGAGGCAGTCAAACTACTACTAGCTGTTGCCCGCAGTTTCACCCGCGTGGATGTCGGTTATCGCTGCAAAAAGTAGCCTATGTGTTATTCCAGACCATAATCTATCTGTGTGCCAAATTTCATCCAGATCCGTTCAGTAGTTTTTACGTGAAAGAGTAACAAACATCCATCCATCCATCCATCCATCCATTCTTACAAACTTTAACATTTATAATATTAGTAAGGATTGTAAACGTTATACTCTGGCAATTAAAAAGAGTGACCCGAGTTTCTTACCAATTCTTCTCGAAGTCAGCGAATTGGCCGTAGGAAAAAAGTATGCTGGCATTTGTTTTTATGACGTTCATAAGTATCATGTATTTGATCTAAATGAATAAATGAGTTTGACTTGACTTGACAGGCTTTGTACCGCGGCTTTGTCTGTGTGATAATCGTTATTCTAAATAAAATATAGCCTTCTTTTTATTCTTCGGTGATAATACAGATTTGTAATGGCAGAAGATTTTTTGTAAATTTGATAAAATAAACTAACTTTAAATGCTAATCTTAATATATCCTTACTTAATATTATAAATGTGAAAGTTTGTGAGTATGGATGTTTGTTACTCTTTCACGCAAAAACTACTGAACGGATCTGGATGAAATTTGGCACAGAGACAGATTATAGTCTGGAATAGCATATAGCATATACTTTTTATCGCGAAAGCCGACATCTACGCCGGCGGAGCCGCGGGCATCTACTAGTTTATATTTAAATTACGAGTCACGTTGTTTGTCCGCTATGGACTCCTAAACTACTGAACCGATTTTAATAAAGGTTTGCACACTGTGTGCAGCTTTATCCAACTTAAAAGATAGCATATTTTTTAGCTCGATAAGAGCCTAAATAATAAATCTGAATATCAGTTCAATGCTACCATATTTATCAGAAACATTCCGTTTTTTTTATACTACCAAAGTGGCAAACAAGCATACGGCCCGCCTGATGGTAAGCAGTTACCGTAGCCTATGGACGTTTGCAACACCAGAGGTGTTACTCACGCGTTGCCGAACCTTTAAAAACCTTATAACTCATTTCTTGAAGAACCCCATGCTATAGTCTCTTGGGAAAACCTCATTCCACAGCCTAATCGTACGTGGTAAGAAATTCCTCTGGAATCTTACGGTACGGCATGTTTGAAGTGCAAGGATGTGAGGATGAACTCCCTGACGGTGGCGAGAGGTGCGTTGACAAAATGTGGCCGTGGGTATCATCTCGAACAATTTCAAAGAACACAGCCCATTTTACAGGCGGTAGAACACACACAAGATTTGCTTCATTATCCATCCATCCATCTTCCAGCCACAAGACGTCCACTGCTAGACATAGGCCTCCCTCAAGGTCTTCCACATCATTCGGTCCTGAGCTGACCTTGTCCATCGATTGCCCGCGACCTTTACCAGGTCGTTGGTCCACCTTGTTGGAGGCCTGCCCACGCTGCGTCTGCCAGTTCGTGGTCGCCACTCTAGAACCTTTCTGCCCCAACGGCCATCGTTCTGCGAGCTATGTGCCCTGCCCATTGCCACTTAATTGAGGCTTCATTATAGTCGTTTAACAATAATACAGGTAAGTATCCCGAGATATTATAATGATGCACCAAATACAAGATATCTACTTACCCACTGTGGTGAGCAGCATATTGTCCAACAGGAGTGCTATAGCTACGATGATCAGCACCAGTTTCCTGGACTCCCGGCAGGCGGCGATCTTCGCACGCCAGCTGCTGCCCCAGCCATCTGAAGCTACTCCCATGGTTGCTGATTATCTGGTGAAAAAAAAAATAATTAGAGAGAGGTACAGCTCCATACTAGCGAATCCGGCAAGGATATGCTCACTGTGGAGCCCCGAGAGCCTCCACAATGTGACTTTACTAGTCGCGCTTCACAACGTGAGGTGCGACGTCGAAGCCCATTTTATTTTTTTATTTTTAAAAAGACAACTCCCGCACTAGAGAACAAACTCTGTGTCGCGGGGGACTTTACAAACATACAATTAACGGACACAATCTACACCCAGACTCAGAACAACTCTTTTTTGGTCACACAAAGTTTTGTCCTGTGCGGGAATCGAACCCACAACCTCGTGCACGGCAGGCGCATACTGCGACCACTGGACCACCAAGGCAGTCATTTGGATCGCTGAGATCGATGCTGTCCGTTTAACGCGTGCATCACGGCTCCGAAGGTCCGAATCTACCTCAGTTCGATGTCGGGGCTCGGAATAGTCTGTAGACCACTTCCGTTCCTGGCGGGGTGTCCGACTGGGGAAGGACCTCCCCTCCATCTAACAGAAGACCACAGCTAAATAACTAAACACAGCGGTGTAGTTGTGTTCCTGTGTGTGAGTACAGGTCTCCAGCGCTCATTTTGCTAAGGGATACATCTTGTGTAAAAAAAATGGGTCGGCAACACTGCTTTACATCAGGTGGGCCGTATGCTTGTTTGTCACCCAAGTAGTATTAAAAAATGAGACAAAATAAATGTATGTTTGAATGAGCCAAATACACTTCGCATTTATATAATACTAGCTGTTGCCCACGACTCCGCTCGCGTGGATGTCGGTTATCGCGATATAAATTGCTATTCCAGACTATAATCTATCTATGTGCCAAATTTTATTCAGATCCATTCAGTAGTTTTTACGTGAAAGAGTTACAAACATCCATACAAAAAGAACAAACGTTTCATCAAAATTTATTCAGCAGTTTTTGCATCGGAGTAACAAACATGTTTGCACACACACTTGTGCACTATAATGTGTCCTGCGCAGTTGGATAATCTCCAAATAGACTGTCGTGACCTTAATCGAATCTGAAGGACTATTTATTATCATTACATCAATTAAACAATTTCAAAAAAGATTTCAATTTAGAGACGTAACTTGAAATTTCCCCAATTATCTATAAAATGGCGGTAGTCACAATGGCGGCGATGACGTAACAAGATGGCTGACGGAAGTGAGCGTGCGCTAACGACCCGCTTCCACCAATATGGCGGCTGTTCCGCTTCGTTCATCTTTTGTTAATGTCATTAATTTTGAAATTAATAATTTTTAAGTGACTCGATTTTAATGGTAGAGAGAGTTTGATACGGTTAAGCCCGTTGGTAAACAGTTATCGTAGCCTATAGACGCTTGCAATACCAGAGGTATCACTTGCGTGTTGCCAACTTAAAATAAATGTAACACCAGGGTTTTAAGATGAAGTATACCTGGTATAGGAAAATATTTAATTAAGTTCGCATCAGTAAATGAGCGCTGGAGACCTGTACTCACACACAGGAACACAACTACACCGCTGTGTGCAGTTATTTAGCTGTGGTCTTCTGTAAAGTGGAGGTCTCCAGCGCTCATTTAGGGATGCGTTTGAAAGAAACGTTTTCCTATCCCAGGGATCCATCCATCTATCTTAAAACCCTGTTTTAATTTTTTTTTAAGACAACTCTCGCACTAGGAAACAAGCCCTGTGTCGCGGGGAAATTTACAAACATAAAATTAACAGACACAAAGTACACCCAGACTCGAGACAACAATTTAAGAATCACACAATTTTTTGTCCCGTGTGGGGATCGAACCCACAACACGCGGCGCAGTGGTGAATGGCGAGGTAACCACTTAAGCCACTGAACCATTTGTGCAGTCAAAGTTCAACGTAGACATTGCAGGTATCTATAGGCTACGGTAACTGCTTACCATCAGGCGGGCCGTATGCTTTTTGCTGCCTTTTTCAAATTTAGACAACTTCCACACTAGGGAACAAGCCCTGTGTCGCGAGGGACTTTAAAAACATACAATTTACGGACACAAATTACATACATAACAAACATTTATGAATTACACAAAGTTTTGTACCGAGTGGGAATCGAACCCACGAACTCCGGCTTAGCAGACAGAGTCACTAACCACTAGACCAACAGGCCAGTCGAACAATTCATTATTTCTTTCATACATTTATAAAATAGTTATGTTAGGGGTTATAGTTATATATGATGAGTGTAGGGTTGAATTAATTACCCCTATCACTCACCCCTTATCAGAGGAAACAAAGCTTCACCCGCATTTACGAGATCAGCGTGTTTTCCTGGCTTCTTCTTCTTATCGTTTGGTTAGTGGCCAACTGACAGAGTTATTTAGATCGCCCATATTTAGGCCTCTGTCGTGATCTAACGACTGTTAACAGTCGGGACCGACTTTTAACGTGCCCTCCGAAGCACGGAGACGCTCAGATGAAATACCACTATGCGGTCACTCATCTATAGGGTAACCACGCCCTTGGTAGCTTAACCCGCTGATCGTTCACCGAACAGCGAGTGTACCATGCTATGAGCGCCTTAAACCGCTAGTTAATTAAACAGCTAAAAAATAACTGAATACAGATTAAAATCGGTGCCAAGCTGAATATTAGGTGACAGGATGAACCTAGCACCGACTTCAATCTGTATTCAGTTAGTTTAATTTAGAAAAAAGTAGGTCTAATTTAGAAAAAAAAAATACTTTCCTACATATTTTTTGTGATAAAATAAATGTAAAAAATATATGAAATAAAAACATTGTCAATATCTATAACATTTGAGTTTTGCCCTCAATTGCCCTTGGATTCCATCATTTCCATCAATTCCTGACTTGGTGCCAATGGGACCACCTCTAGAGTATACTCTTTTAAATAAAAAAATAATGTTGAGAATCGGTTCATAAACAACGAAGTTATCCGCGAACAAACATAAAAAAATACATCAAATATAAAATTCTCGTGTTCGACTTTGAACTCCTCCGAAACGGCTCTATCGATTTTCGTGAAATTTTGTGTGCATATTGGGTAGGTCTGAGAATCGGACAACATCTATTTTTCATCCCCCTAAATGTTAAGGGTGGTCCACCCCTAATTTTTTTATTTAATTGTTTATTTTTTTCGGATTCAGCATTGAAAAATACATACAACCCTTAATTTTCATCCCTCTACGATCAACCCCTATTTTTAAGTAGCAAAACAACGTTTGCTGGGTCAGCTAGTAATATATATACGGTCAAATTGAGAAACCGCGTCCTTTTTTGAAGTCGGCTAAAAAGTTAAAAAAATATTTTTGATAGGTGCCGTATAAGTACGTTTATATGCGTCTGTTTTGTAATTTTGATATTACAAACAGACACTTCTATTTTATTTATTTCTAAAGATAGACCAGCGGACCTGGCAGACGTCGTCATACTCGGAAAAGCTGATATACCGACAGCAGCGGGTCCAATCTAAACCATCTATGGCCCTACACGAACACACACACACACAAAATTTCATTAAAATCAGCCGAGCCTTTTCAAAATGGAGCGACGGTGGCCGAATGGGAAAGTAACTGACTTGCAAGCTTATGCGAGTTTGATCCGGGTAGCAGTAAAAATGTGAATTTCACTTTGTCGAGTTAAATCAAGACAAACAAAAAAGGAGGGAGAACTGCTTAATAGGCGTCGTAGGAGACTGGCAGCATTTTTTTTCTCTTTCTTTCTCTTTTTAAAAAAGACAACTCCCGCACTAGAGAACAAGCTCTGTGTCGCGGGGGACTTTACAAACATACAATTAACGGACACAAATTACACCCAGGCTTAGTACAATTCTTTGTGGGTCACACAAAGTTTTGTCCAGTGTGGGAATCGAACCCGCAACCTCGTGCACAGCAGGCGCATACTGCGACCACTGGACCACCGAGGCAGTCAGCATTGCCACGCTGAATGGCAATGCTTATTCTTATTCTTATTAGCCTTCTGGTCCCGTGAAGCGTCGACTAATTATATTTACTAATCAAATGAATCATCATCTGCTACCGGTGAAGGAAAAACATCGTGAGGAAACCCACATGTCTTAGAAGTAATTCTAAAGACATGTCTGATTCACCAACCCGCACTAGGCCAGCGTGTGTGAATTAAGGCCTAAACCGTTTCTCTCTCTCTCTCTTGATAGAGGAGAGGAGACCCGTGCCCAGCAGTGGGACATATATGGGTTGCTATTATTATAGCATCATATCAGCTTACATGCTACCATCCTTGTATTTTACAAAAGATTGTTAATATCTAGCGATTAAAAAGAGTGGTCTGAGTTTCTTGCTAGTTCTTCTCAAGGCTCCACGTCAGCGAACTAGCCATAGGTTTTTTTTTGCTGACATCATCTTTCTGACTTTTCTGAGTTCACTGACATATGTATATACACGCACAGAAAAATTATTTCGTTAAAGATTAAGCTACAATTGCTGAATCTTTTAATCTCTTGAGAAATCAATATAAGCAACATTTACCCTCATTTAATGGCTCGCATTTATCTTTCTTCCTCAAAGAAAAAAGATAGATATCTTTTCTTTTATTAGAACATCCCTGACACTTGGGAATTATCTTTTTATTGCGGGGATTTATGGACTTTGAAATCATGATCTGTTGCGGTGGCACAGTGGTTATATGAACGACTGTATTACGCAGATATCCCGGGTTCAATCCCAGGACGTTTTGGATTATTTATCGTCCATATACGTCCCACTGCTGGGCACGCGTCTCCTCTATACTTATGGAGGGATATTAGCCTACTATACCACGCTGGCCAGACGGGTTGGTATAGGGTTTTGTTTCGAGTTTTCCCTCTCTTGCAGTGGATTTTGTAGACCTGACTTACTCCCTTAGTTGTCTCTTACGACACCCTTTGGGATGGAACGGGGTGGTGACATTTGTATTCTTAATTCGTCACCACACGGACAATCAATTGGATTATTAAGACGGCTTAAAAGCCGCATCATAACGGCCTTATAGCAATTTATCCTATTAATACGAGTATTATATATAAATGTAAAAGTTTGTGAGTATGGATGTATGGATGTTTGTTACTCTTTCACGTAAAAACTACTGAAGGGATCTGGATGAAATTTGGCACAGAGATAAATGATAGACTGGAATAGCATATAGGCTACTTTTTATCGCGATAACCGACATTCACGCGGGCGGAGCCGCGGGCAACAGCTAGTTTTAATGAGAACGGTTCCATAAGGTTAAAGAGGACCTCTTTAACCTTATGTAAGACCACAGCCAAATAACTACACACAGCGGTGTAGTTGTGTTCCTGTGTGTGAGCACGGGACTCTTTAGTAATCTGTGGCACGGGCTTGATGATTAGGATGCGTTTTGAAAGAAAAAGTTTCCTATCCCATATATACGGGATACTCCCTCTGTAAAAAATGGGTCGGTAATACGCAAGTGATACCTCTGGTATTGCAAGCGTCTATAGGCTACGGTAACTGCTAACCATCAGGCGGGCCGTATGCTTGTTTGCCACTCAAATGAAAAAAAAAAAACATAAAAATGATAATAGAATAAACCGAAATAAAAGCAATCCGAAGTGTTTGCTAGCCTAAAATCTATACTAATATTATAAAGGTGAATAGTTTGTTTAGTTGAACGTGCTAATCTCAGAAAGTACTGGTTCTATTTGAAAACTTCTTTTTTTATTGAATAGTGTATTTATCCAGGAAGGCTATAGGCTATATAACATCAGGCTATGATCAATAGGAGCGGAGCAGTAGTGAGATATGTTGCAAAATCGGGGAATTTATTCCAAATTACCACGCGAACGAAGTCGCGGGCGACCCCTAGTACCTACCTATAATAATAATAAAGAGTAAAAAAAATGTTTTCTTGTTTGTCAAAATTTATCAGACCGAGTTTGAAAATTATTTCGCCTTTACACAGCTACACTATCAACCAGTATCATCCTTACTAATATTATAAATGTGAAAGTTTGTAAGTATGGATGGATGGATGTTTCTTACTCTTTCACGTAAAAACTTCTGAACGGATCTGGATCAAATTTGGCACAGAGATAGATTATAGTCTGGAATAACTCATAGGCTTTTTACTGCGACAGCTTATATTTTAGTAAATAAATTGAGGAACCCAACGAATCCTAAACAAAAGCCTACCTGAGCGAACTTAGGACGTGCTCCTAGTATATTAAATACCGATCAGCCCCTCTAGACAAGTGGCATAAACGGTAGTCGAATCAAAAAGCCAAAAAAGCAAATGTATGGGATTTGACGTAAGTTTACGACATTATGTCGTAGACTTACGTCAAATCCCATACATTTGTTTTTTTGACTTTTCGATTCGACTACCGTTTATGCGACTTGTCTAGAAGGACAGGGCTGTTATTGCGATTTTCGACTTCACATGGTGTCCTGCATTCCCTAACACCTTCGAAAATGTACTCAATGTGATATTTGCCTTCGAAACGGTAATTTATGACTAAAATAAGGAATTAAAATGAAACTTACCCTAACTTAACTATCTTGAAAACACCAGCAAACATTTTTCTTTAAAATAAATTTAATTTGAAATTGAATTTTTGTTAAAATAAATAAATTAAATTAATATCTGAGCAATGGTCCGTTCCGCTTGGAGCCCGCGGACCGACTACTGGCTTTGCTAAATTCGAACGCCGAATAACGAACACCAGTTTAATTTGAGCTCTGTATTATAGTGTGGTACCCCTTCTTTTATACGTCAATACTTTACTGAGGGGAACGAGGGAGGTCTTGGTCAACTGGTTTTGTCTTATCAGGGAGTTGAGTAATTGTTGTTTCATTTATAACTTTATTCTTTTGATGTTAAGGTTGAATTTGGCTTGTACAAGTAAATTATTCAACACAACTAAGTGTTAAGGGAGAAATTGAGGTCTATGTTGTAAAGAATAAAGTTGAATTTAGTTTGTATTTAGAACAAAAGCTACAGGTTTTCGATAAGTTTCCGCTGAAAATGCGACGCGCGTATTTTCGCATATTGGTGTAAGGGAATTTTCTTAATTTTGATTTTTTTATTCATTAATTTTATTTAACTTCAAATCTTCCGACAACTTTTTCAACTACGTCTACTAAATTGATTGTTATGAAACTTTGCACATATATTGAGATCATATGATCATACAATATTATGATTCACCAGGGTCTGATGATGGGGTCACGAGGTGAACTGTTAAAGAATTATTAAAACCGTCTTTAAGCCATTTTTTATTTAGTAACATATTTTCATTGACTGGCCTGTTGGGCTAGTGGATAGTATCTAAGCTAAGAAGGTTGTGGGTTGGATTACTACCTTAAAAGCGGTTTATTTTCGATCTTAATTTGAAATTTGTTTGATGTTATTTTTATAAGCTAAATTTGTCTGTGGTCTTCCGTGAAGTAGACTTTTTATCTGAAAAGAGGACTCCTACAATAGAGAATAAGCTCCATGTCGCGAGATTAAATTAACATACACAAAGTACACCCAGACTCGGGACAACTATTTATGGATCTCACAATTTTTTGTCCTGTGTGGGGATCGAACCTACAACACTGCACAGTGGTAAATAGCTAGGTAACCACTTAATCTACTAAACCAATCGTGTAGTCACTTTTTAAACACTTAAAATAAATTGTAATTTCACTGCCTTGGTGCTCCAGTGGCCGCAGTATGCGCCTGCTGTGCACGAGGTTGTGGGTTCGATTCCCACACAGGACAAAACTTTGTGTGATCCGCAAAGAGTTGTTCTGAGTCTGGGTGTAATTTTTGTCCGTTAATTGTATGTTTGTAAAGTCCCCCGCGACACAGAGCTTGTTCTCTAGTGCGGGAGTTGTCTTAAAAAAAAAAAAGAAAAGAATTAAATACCAAATTCACTTACTCCTTTATTCGCGGTACGCATCCAGAGGTCCTTAATTTCTCTCCCCGTCTCGTTCTAACGCACGATATCATAGATATTGCCGTCTCTTTCTGCACTTACAAGTTGGATTCCAGGCGTTTGACGTAATACAGCTAGTATTTTCATCTGGTTTCGTTTACGACTTTTTTTTAGACCGACGTTGAAAATAGTAGGGTTTTGAGTTTGATGCCTGATGATTGTCCTTGATTGTGACATTGTAGGTTCGAGGCCCGGATTGGGCAACATTTTCTTGTCTTTTCATCCGATAAAAAAAAGGATTAGTTGTGTATTTAAAAATATTTGTTATTTCAAAACTCTGTATTTTTTATACTACTTGGGTGGCAAGCATACGGTTCGCCTGATGTTAAGCAGTTACCGTAGCCTATTTACGCTTGCAATACCAGAGGTATCACTTGCGTGTTGCCGACTCATTTTATTACACCAGGGCTTTAAGATGAAGTATCCTGGAGGTAGAAAAATATTATTTCTCAACGCATCCTTACCATAGTTACCATTAGATTATCATCCTTAACAGATATGTTGATTTATTCTTAAATATAAAAAAGCGGTGGTGGTCGAGTGGCAAATAACAGACTTGCACGCAAGAGGTGGGAGTTCGATCCCGGGTGGCAGTACCAATGTGAATTTCACTTTGTGAAGTATAAATGTACTAATTAAATGATTCGCCATCTTCTAACGGTGAAGGAAAACATCGTGAGGAAACCCACATGTCTTAGAAGTAATTCTAAAGACATGTCTGATTCACCAACCCGCATTAGGCCAGCGTGTGTGAATTAAGGCCTAAACCTTCTCTCTCTTGATAGAGGAGAGGAGACCCGTGCCCAGCAGTGGGACATAGTTAGTTAGTTAATTTGTCGGGTCGTTATCCGCACTTGGCCGCTCAAGTGGGCCTTTGTACGTGATTCCTTTTGGCTATTCCATCCAGCCCAACTTCTTCCAGAAAGCCAGCAGGCAGCGGTCTTCTACGCTCCCACAATCAGGACGTGGGCGGGTGTCTCCTCGGCCTCCAAGCAGCCCCTGCAGAGCGGGCTGTCGGTCAGGCCTAGCCTGTGAAAGTGTTTGTTGAGTGGCAGTGTCCTGTTAAGACGCCCACTAATGTCCTGAGGTTTGACCTGTTTTGTGTTAGGAGGTTTTGCGAGAGCTTCCGGGTAGCGGATGGTACATATATAGTTTGCTATTATTATTATATAAAAAATTACAAGGCGTATTTTCAACGTGTATTGTGGCAAAGCCTTTAGGTAGTGTTCCAGATAAAACCACCACTTAAATCTAGTGTTAGACTTCAATACGTCTGAGTATTATCTAGATCTCACTTAGGTTATACAAGGCTAAGTGAAATGGATGGGCTTTATAGGAAACTCGAGGTCGCCCGCGACTTCGTCCGCGTGGTTATTTGGAATTTTCCCCGATTTTACAACATATCTCACTACTGCTCTGCTTCTATTAATCATAGCGTGATGTTATATAGCCTTTCTGGATAAATGCACTATTTAACAAAAAAAGATTTTTTCTAATCATAAATTAGCGCGTTCAACCAAACAAATAAAAAGAAAATTTACCTCAACGTACGATTAGGTTGAGGAATGAGCTCCCTGCCGAGGTTTTCTTGAGAGACTATAGCATGGGGTTCTTTATGAAAGGAGTTATAAAGGTCAGTAGAATTATAGGACTGCCTTGGTGGTCCAGTATGCGCCTGCTGTGCACGAGGTTGTGGGTTCGATTCCTACACAGGACAAAACTTTGTATGACCCACAAAGATTTCTTCTGAGTCTGGGTGTAATTTGTGTCCGTTAATTGTATGTTTGTAAAGTCCCCCGCGACATAGAGCTTGTTCTCTAGTGCGGGAGCTGTATTAAAAAAAAACAAAACAAAAAAAATCTTTTTCTCATTACTCTTACCTCTATATCTCATTTTTTTATCAAATTGGGTGACAAGCAAACATATAAATCTGCCATGTTAAGCAGTTACCGTAGCCTATGGACGCTTGCAATACCAGAGGTATCACTTGCGTGTTGCCAACCCTTATTTTTACAATAGGACTTTAAAATATAGTAACCTTGGAATAGGAAAATGTTCGTAAATGAGTGCTGGAGACCTGTACTCACACACAGGAACATAACTACACCTCTGTGGTCTTCTGTAAGGTGGAGGTCGTTCCCTAGCCGGGTTTGCCCGCTTATATGTTACCCTACCTCTCTTTTTACGATAGGTAATAAAATGAAACGATGTGATATAAAATTATTTAGTACCTCCCCATCTGGACATATTAAACATTTTATAGTACCGCTATTGTATGTTACCTAGTAGTGAAAGCATGAGCCAAACGAGCATACGGAAGTAAAAGAGAGGTACCGTACTAGCGAGCAAGCCCGACTGGGGAAGGACCTTCACCTTAAAGAAGACCACAGTTTTTTGCTTTGAAAAAGACAACTCCCGCTCTAGAGAACAAGCTCTGTGTTGCGGGGGACTTTACAAACGTACAATTAACGGACACAAATTACACCCAGATTCAGAACAACTCTGTGGGTCACACAAAGTTTTGTCCCTGTGCGGGAATCGAACCCCCAACCTCGTGCACAGCAGGCACATACTGTACCCACTGGACCACTAAGGCAGTCAAACAGTGGTGTAGTTGTGTTCCTGTGTGTGAGTACAGGTCTCCAGCGCTCATTTAGGGATGCGTTTTGAAAGAAACGTATTCCTATCCCAGGGATAGTCCTATCATAAAGCTCTGGTGTAAAAAAAAGGGTTGGCAACACGCAGTGATAATTTTGGTATTGCAAGTGTCCATAGGGTACGGAAACTGTCACGTAAAAACTACTGAACGGATCTGGATGAAATTTAGCTCAGACATAGATTATAGTCTGAAATAGTGAATAGGCTAGGAACTTCTCTGGAATATAAATGAGTAGTACTTTTTATTTCTTCTCTTTACAAACATTCACACACACAAATAACACCCAGACTCGGAACAAAAACTGAATCACACAAAGTATTGTCTCGTGTGATAATCGAACCTGACCTCCGGCTAAGCACGTTAACTAACCACTAGACCAACAAGCCCGTCGATAATTCTACAAAGTGAAATTAACATACGGGTACTGCGACCCGGGATCGAACTCACTCTCCTCTTGCTTACAATACGGTTACTTTCTAAACATTTACAAATGGCGAATTAATCCTGCAAATAAAAGATACCTATAATAAACAGTAATATGATACTCGGACTTAATATGTACCTAAGTAGGGAGACCATGGTGATAGAAAGAAAATTACAGTTTTTTTTTATACGACTTGGGTGGCAAACAATCATGTATATAAGGTTTTTAAAGGGTCGGCAACACGTGAGTGACACTTCTGGTATTGCAAACGTCCATTGGCTACGGTAACTGCTTACCATCAGGCGGGCCGTATGCTTGTTTGTCAACCAAGTAGTACAAAAAAAAAGTCTATCATAAAATCTTGGTGATATTTTTATTTGATCGGCAACACGCAAGTAATACCTCTGGTATTGCAAGCGCCAATAGGCTATAGAACTGCTTACGATGAAGCTGGTGTATGGTTTGGGCAGCGATTAAACCACATCGATATAATCGATCAGCAGATAAAGCAACCAATGGCGCAGTTAATTTATGGAAAGGTACGAGTAACTGCACATTGTTAGTTTTATCTGAGTGTCTCCGTGCTTCGGAGGGCACGTTAAAAACACTCCCCAATGTTAACAGTCGTTAGATCACGACAAAACCCGCATTGGGGCTTTTGTCGTGTTGTGATTTGACCAACTCTGTCACCAGGCAACACAACCACTCCGTAAAATAAAATAAAAAATATTCCATAAAAAATAAAAATCCAAATAAATGGATACCCTAATTTTAAGCCGGGATCGTATTGCGGTCTCGTTTTCAACTATTACCGTCTCTTTCTAACACTTAAAGACCTCTAGGGACAGATGGACGGACAGAGTTTGCGTAGAGTAGACATTGCGTTATAATTTTTTGTGAATGATTTTTTTTATTACATTGACAAACGAGTGTACGGCCCGCCTGATAGCAAGCAGTTAAAACGGTAAATGAGGAAGGGCACCATACTAGCAAGCAAGCCTGACTGGGGAAGGACCTCCACCTTACAGATGATCACAGCCAAATAACTTCACACAGCACAGTACAGGTCTCCCGTGCTCATTATAGGGATGACTTTTGAAAGAAACTTTTTCCTATCCCAGGAATACTTCACCTTAAAGCCCTAGTGTAAAAATGGGTCAGCAACACGCAAGCGATACCGAGGGCCGTACGCTTGTTTGGGCTGCGGAGGGGCTGGGGCAGAAGAGCACTGTCTCTGCGCTGTCCCCGGTGCGCCCAAACACTGTCACTGCGGACGGAGCCCGCGTATCTCGGGCAGCCGCTGTGTGGACCACTGATGTCAATATCAGGTTACGACGTAGGGTGTACCCTACGTCGTAACCACCACAGGAGGGTTTTAGTCGGTTTACCGGCCGCCTACTAGCTCTAAGCCGAGAATCCGACAGAACTGCCTCGCTTCCCCGAGAGAGGCGGTACGCATAAAGCATTTTCCCTCTACAACAAAAAAAACGCCGTATGTTTGCTTGCCTTCTTTCTCTTTCTCAACCCATAAACGTCCCACTGCTGGGCACGGGTCTCCTCCATATATATGAAGGGGTATTAGCCTACTATACCACGCTGGCCAGACGGGTTGGTATAGGGTTTGTTTCGAGTTTTCCCTCTCTTGCAGTGGATATTGTCTGCCTGACTCCTTTAGTCGATTCTTACAACACCCTCGGGATAGAACGGAGTGGTGACATTTGTATTCTTAATCCGTCACCACACGGACAGTTTGTTTGCCACTTGTTTCTAATTTCTTGTGGAGGCTATCACACACCTCCAACGAAAAGGGAGGATCCTCCGACCAGGCTAGGTGATCGTGCCTGGCGGGCCGCGGCCCAACGGTTAGTTGTTGGGCGTTGTATATATACTGAGTGTCTGTGTAAACTTCGATAGCGCGATTCAGCATCTCGAACATTTGTTCTGCGGTTACGTGTTTCTAGGTATAGTGACATCTGTGTTTTCTATGTTTGAACTTCATTGCTTGTTGTAGCGTTATTCTATTGGCCTGATAGATGACGCTACATTCTAATAAAAAAAAAATATTTCTTCATAAAGTCTACTCCACAGGTTCGTTAGTCGATCGTTACAGAGGTCTGCACTTCGTGCTAATCACTCCTCTGCCGGCCTGTCAACTGTTATAGATTGAACATACTATATACATTTGGTGGCAAGTCATCTTACTCATTAGTACCACAGCCTTCTCAACTAATCACGTTAAAATCTGTATAAATAAATGTAATATTTTTATTTACATTATTTATATTACATATTTTTATATATACAATATACCTAATATATTTACACTTCTTAAAAAAAGGAAAAGATATATATAATATAATTATATACATAGCAAAAAACACGAAAAACGGGAGGGACTGCTTAATAGGCGTCATAAAATTCCTCCGCATCGACGTCTGCTGGAAACGTGCCCAGAAGACTGGCAGCATTGCCACGTTGAATGGCAATGCTTATTCTTTGAGCCAAAAATAAGCCAGCCCTCTGGTCACGTGAAGCCTCGATTAAACGCTTCGACAAATCTTTAAAAACACCGCGAGCACTTGCACCCCACGGCCCAAGCGTTTCGACTCCAAACGGCTCAAACACATAATCTCCGATGAGATTATTGTATTTGCGCCGCTTGAGAGTCTCCGCGGATGCAGCAGCAGCACCAGCATAACCTGCTGTGCTTGGAAGATGAGATGGCGCAAGGGTGTCGACACATGTTGCGTCCCACACCAAAGGCCTACCCATCTTCCATGGCAGTAAAGACATACCATCAGGTCTCTTACCATCGTTGCGTACCAAACCATTGGGTTCTAGTACAGCTGGAACGCCAGTGGTGACAAGAGCACGTCGGAGTAACAGTAATACTATTAAACGTTATATGTATTTGTTCAGCATACGAGCGCTTTAGAATTGTACTCACACACAGGAACACAACTACACCACTGTGCGTAGTTATTTAGCTGTGGTCTTCTGTAAGGTCTTTCCCCAGTCGGGTTTGCTAGCTAGTATGGTAACCTACCTCTTAATATAAATGTAGCTTCAATCTATATATTCTATAACTTATTTCTGTACCCAGCAAAAGTTTATAAATTAGTTCAATAAATCGACAAGCACGTACTGTTGCTAGGCAACCGAGTATACTAGTTGTTACCTGTGGATTTGCTTGCGTGGTATATCGATAACTGACTTGTTGGTGTATTGGTTGTTAAGACTGTTGATCAAGAAGTTCGCGGTTCGATGGCTAGTTGAGTCAAAAATGGATTTCGGGTTTCTGACAAGAAAATTTTTGCTTATGTTTGGAAATTGCTAAGAGAGGAAGGTCACCATACTAGCGAGCAAGCCCGACTGGGGAACGACCTCCACCTTACAGAAGACAGCCAAATAACTACACACAGCGGTGTAGTTGTGTTCCTGTGTGTGAGTACAGGTCTACAGCGCTCATTTAAGGATGTGTTTTGAAAGAAACGCTTTTCTATCCCAGAGATACTACATCTTAAATTGTGATTAACACCAGGGATTTAAGATGTAGTATCTCTGGTATTGCAAGCGTTCATAGGCTATGGTAACTGCTTAGCATCAGGGGGCCGTATACTTGTTTGCCTCCTATATTTTATTTTAAATATATCCGTTAGAAAATTCACGTGGTCTTTTTGAAGTGAAAACTTTTTTGGACGCGTTGACCACTTTTTAAGTGAACAAAAATCATGGAACTCGCGTCATCGTCACCGAACGCTTTCCATATTCATAAATAATAATGTAATAGCTCGACGATACAATTCACAAGTTACTTAGTTTTCACTTCTATCGGCAGTCCCAAAGACCGCTTGGTTTTTATTTTCAGTGGGTTACTAGCAAATTTCATCTGCCAGTGTCTACGGCGTAGATGGATCTACGACTCAATTGTTGATCGAAGCGCTACGGACTATCGTAGCGCTTCGATTTGCTACGAAGTTTCTTAACAGACGAAGCTTTTATAATTATTAGCTTACTGCCGCGGTGGCTCAGTGGACGATGTGTGTGACTGCTGATCTCAAGGTCCCGGGTTCTATTCCCGGGTGCGGGCAAAATTTTATATTGGATTAAATAATATCTTTCAAGAAATTCACAATATTTATTTATTTATTTATTAGATGTACAAACAGTTCACAATCATATTACAGCTACTTAGATCTATAACAATGGTTTTGACCTAGAATGCGAACCTAGACAGTACACAAAACATGCAATATGTTACAAAGCAGAAACAACGCTAGATTAGGAATCTACAGATACCGTGCAAGTAGAGTCTATACTCGTATATAAATAGTAATATTTGTTAATTAAATTTACTTAGAAGAAGGAACACAACAAAATTTATTGAAAAACAAAAGAATCTACTGAATGCAATTTATACCTACTACAATATTCCTATGGAAGGAGATGTAATTAGTGTTGTACAAATCAACATCAACAGTTATGTCTGTAATAGTTGTTTTTGTTTTTTTTTATACTGCGTACGTAGCCTATGGACGCTTGCAATAGGCTCTATACTAGTGAGCAGCCCGACTGGAGAAGGACCTCCACCTTACAGAAGACCACAACCAAATGACTACACGCAGCAGTGTAGTTATGTTCCTAGCGCTCATTTAAAGACGCGCTTTGAAACGGTTACCTATACCAGGGCTTTTCCATAACAAAAGCCTGGTTTTAACATTTCTTATCATTCTTTCCTTTCGTTTTAAAAGATAACTCTCGCACTAGAGAACAAGCTCTGTGTCGCGGGGGACTTTACAAACATACAATTCATTCATCTCAGCCAAAAGACGGGATTTACACAACTCTCGATCCTGAGCCGACCTTGTCCCTCGGTTGCCCGCAACCTTTACCAGGTCGTCGGTCCACCTTGTTGGAGGCCTGCCCACGCTTCTTCTTCCAATTCGTGGTCGCCACTCTAGAACCTTTCTGCCCCAACGGCCATCAGTTCATACAATTAACGGACACAAATTACACCCAGACTTAGAACTAATCTTTGTGGATCACACAAAGTTTTGTCCTGTGTGGGAATCGAACCCACAACCTCGTGCACAGCAGGCGCATACTGCGGCCACTGGACCACCTAGGCAGTCAATATATATAAGATATACTAAAAAAAACTTTTAACTTATATATATATATATAAATGGCGATAAAAATTTCGTATTCAATTTATTTTGGTCCTAACTTCGTTATATCTCTAACTTCTTTATCGACAAATTTGACCCTCATTCAACACAACATATACGAACTAAAACCTACCTTATACTGCTTGGAATATAGTTGAAAATTGTAAAGCAATTCTAATATTCTTAAAAGTCAGTGAGATGTGAAATTTGTTGTGGAATAATAGACCGTAGGAAGTTGGTATACGGTTTGTTTTTGTATGTAGATGTTCAGCAATTCATTAGATATTTTGTATTGTGACCATTGTTGGTTAAAGTGTAGGATTTTGTTTTATTTGACAATTTAAAAGAGGTCACCATACTAGCGGGCCAGCCAGACTGGGGAAGAACCTCCACCTTACAGAAGACCACAGCCAAATAACTACACACAGCGGTGTAGTTGTGGTCCTGTGTCAGTACAGGTCTCCAGCGCTCATTTAGGGATGCGTTTTGAAAGAAACGCCTCCCTAATCCAGAGATACTCCTATCTTAAAGCCCTGGTGTAAAAAATATGGGTTGGCACGCAAGTAATACCTCTGCAACTCTGGCATTGCAAGCGTCCATAGGCTACGGTAACTGCTTAACATTAGGGGAGCCGTATGCTTGTGTGCCACCCGAATCCTTACTAATATTATAAACGCGAAAGTTTTCAAGAATGGATGTATGGATGTTTGTTACTCTTTCACGCAAAAACTGCTGAACGGATCTAGATGAAATTTGGCACAGAGATAGATTATAGTCTGGAATAGCATTAAGGCTATCTATCGCGATAACCGATATCTACGCGGGCGGAGCCGCGGGCAACAACTAGTCTATACTAATATTATAAAGCTGAAGTTTTTTTGATTGTTTGATGGAACGTGCTAATCACAGAAAGTATTGGTTCGATTAGAAAAAATCATACTTTGTTGAATATTGCATTTATCCAGAAAGGCTATAGACTATATATAATAACATCACGCCATGATCAATAGGAGCGGAGCAGTAGAGAGATATGTTGCAAAACCGGGGAAAACATTCCAAATTACCACGCGGACGGAGTCGCGAGCTACCCCTGGTATATAAAAAAAAGAGTTATCATCTGTTCTGAAATATCTGATATCTGAAGCCTGTCCCTCTTTATTTAAAATCATGGCCATCTCACAGTGTGCTTCATAGAATTCAGATACCGTTAGATATTTAATAAAGTCGTAGAAAGAGATGGTGTGCGTGGCACGCGGTCGGAACGTGCCAATAACATAGAATACTGGAAATTATTGAGACCCTTCCGCCATCTTGCACTAGGGTAACGGTAACCATTTACCACTGCGCGGCGTATTGTGGGTTCAAAAATTAGTGTGATCCATAAATGATTGTTCTGAGTCTGGGTGTACTTTGTGTCCGTTAATTGTATGTTTGTAAAGTCCGCGACACAGAGCTTTTGTTCCCTAATGCGGTGGTTTAAAAAAATATATATATACGACGGTATTTATCTGTTAAATCTAAAATGGTATGTGTGGTCTTTAAAGTTTTGTAGAAATTGGTTCAGCCAATTTTTTTTCTATTCTACTTAGGTAGGCCTGTAGTCTACGGATATTTGCAATACCAGAGGTATCACTTGCGTGTTGCCGACGAATTTTTTTACACCAGAGTTTTAAGATGTACTTAGTATCCCTGGGATAAGAAAGGATTTCCCTAAATGAGCGCTGTAGACCTGTACTCACACACAGGAACACAAGTACACCTTGTGTAGTTATTTGGCTGTGGTCTTCTGTAAGGTGAAGGTCCTTACCTAGTCGGCTTCCTCGCTAATATGGTACCCTACCTCTCTTGAGTATAATTTATGTCCTTACAGTGGACCATAGCTGAGTAACTACACTTAGCGGGGTAGTTGTGTTCCTGTGTGTAAGAACATGTTTCCAGCGCTCATTTATTTATTTAAGGAAACTACAGCTTTTTCAAAAAAAGAAATAGTAAGTCTAAGCCAATTACAGAGTTCCACAACATGCATTAAGTGGTAAAATATAACTTAACTAAGTTCCTAAAGCCAAAATATATTAGAAAAAAAGAAATAAAAAGACTAGGTAATAGGACTAGGTAGGTAACTCAATTCTTAATAATCGATTTTTTAAAACAAAATCCTATTGTAATAATTTTTTAAATCGGCGACACGCAATAAATTTCCTAGGTATTACAAGCGTCCATAGGCTACGGTAACTGCTTACCATCAGGCGGGCCGTATGCTTGTTTGCCTCCTAAGTAGTATAAAAAAAACAATTTCCACTTACCACCAACTCCTAAAAAGGCCATAATCATTCTGTGTGGTAGTTTAAGTATAAAGGAATTCTAATATATTCTTGGCATCGCCCCCGCTTTAGTGAGAGTAGGGGTGGAGGGTGGATAAAATGAACGTGTCTGCCACAGCGTCGGATCATAATGGGGATGATAATTGAACCACCCTGGAGGGAGGTAGGGTGGGAGTACAGATGTGAACGTAGGTAGAAACCATTTAAATTTACATGTTTCTTCTTCTTAAAAAGACAAATTCCGCACTAGGGAACAAGCTCTGTGTCGCGGGGGACTTTACAAACATACAATTAACGGACACAAAGTACACCCAGACTCGGGACAACTATTTATGAATCTCACAATTTTTTGTCTCGTGTGGGGATCGAACCCACAACACGCCGCGCAGTAGTAAATGGCGAGGTAACCCACTTAAGCCACTTGCCCGCGGCTCCCCCCGCGTGGATGTCGGTTATCGCTGTAAAAAGTAGCCTATGTGTTATTCCAGGCCATACTCTATATCAGTGCCAAATTTCATCCAGATCCATTCAGTAGTTTTTACGTGAAAGAGTAACAAACATCCATCCTTACTTACAAACTTTCGCGTTTATAATAGTAGTAGGATTGTAAAAGCGGTGGTGGCAGAATGGGAAAGTGACCAGGTCAACTCATGTCTCCAGCGCTCATTTAGGGATGCGTTTTGAAATAAATGTATTCCTATCCCAGGGATACTTTCATCTTAAAGCCTTGGTGTGAAAAAAATGGGTTGGTAACACGCAAGTGATACCTCGGTATTGCAAACGTCCATAGGCTACGGTAACTGCTTAACATTAGGCGGACCGTATGGTTGTTTGCCACCGGAGTAGTATAAAAAAAACCGACTTGCAGGCAAGAGGTGCAAGTTGGATTCTGGGTGGCAGTACCAATGTGAATTTCACTTTGTGGAGTTTATATGTACTAATCAAATGATTCGCCATCTGCTTGCGGTGAAGGAAAACATCGTTAGGTAACCTACATGTCAGAAGTAATTCTAAAGACATGTCTGATTCCCCAACCCGCATTAGGCCAGCGTGTGTGAATTAAGGCCTAAACCCTCTTGATAGAGGAGACCCGTGCCCAGCAGTGGGATATATATTTTAGAACCTCTATCGTGCCGCACTGTGCGGTTTCAGAGGAATTTCCTCCCACGTACGATTAGGTTGTGGAATGAGCTTCCAGCTGAGGTTTTCCAAAAACACTATAGCATGGGGTTCTTCAAGAAAGGAGTTATAAGGTTTCTAAAGGGTCGGCAACGCGCGAGTGATACCCCTGGTGTTGCAAGCGTCCATAGGCTACGGTAACTGCTTACAGACTTTTCAGTTGACAGTTACTGAGGCAACCCATATATATATATATATACTAGCTGTTGCCTGGGGCTCGGCCCGCGTGGATTTCGGTTATCGCTGCAAAAAGTAGCCTATGTGTTATTCTAGACCATAATCTATCTGTGTGCCAAATTTCATCCAGATCCGTTCAGTAGTTTTTACGTGAAAGAGTAACAAACATCCATCCATCCATCCATCCATTCTTACAAACTTTCATATTTATAATATTAATAAGGATGTAAATGGATGGCCTCAGTGCCCATGGCAGTGTCCAGTCTGCGAGTTAGTCTATGTGGCGAGGGTAGTGGAGTCAAACACTAAGGATAACGCTGAGTACTTGCGACACGAGAGGCTCACATAGCGCTTTCTAATAGTATTATAATAATACATACAAATTAAGAAAAGAGGTAGTAGTTTAAGAGAAGTAGGGCACCATACTAGTGAGCAAGTCGACTGGAGAAGGACCTTCATCTTACAGAAGAGTTAGAAGACACAGTGGTGTAGTTGTGTTCCTGTGTGTGAGTACAGGCCTCCAGCGCTCATTCAGGGATGCGTTTTGAAAGAAACGTTTTCCTATCTCAGGGATAAACTATATTATCCTAAAAAATGAGAGCTACACGAACAATACGATCTGGTATTGCAAGCGTCCATAGGCTACGGTAATTAATAATAAATAATTTATTTCTCTCCAAGGTACAATAATAATGTATATCAAAATATTGGGCGTCGGAAATATAACCTTGGGAGAGCTGGAGTCTGTAGTAGGTTCAAGACCTGTATGACAGATCTCCAGGCCATCCCCAAGAGGAATACCTACACTTTCAATTTAATACAATTGATGAAATGTGCGAGTGTGCGTGCGTGCGTGTGTGTGTGTGTGTGTGTGTGTGTGTGTGTGTGTGTGTGTACGTGCGTTGCAATTGCCTAAAAATGTAAATTTCATTTAGACTTTCTGGCGGGATTCAAGACCGAAGTGTCACCACTCATATTAAGCCCTCCACAAGCTACTTTAGGGTTTGTTTGTTTCTTAATTGAACTCTTTTTTTTATGGAATCTGAACTAACTACTTACTGGGTGTACTTTGTATCTCTATACACTTGGAAGGATATTATCCTACTATACCACGCTGGCCAGACGGGTTGGTACAAGGATTTGTTTCGGGTTTTCCCTCTCTTGCAGTGGATAATTGTAACTTATACCAAATTGTAAATGTTATAAAAAGAGTGGCCCGAGTTTCTTTCAAATTCATCTCGAGGCCCAACCCTAGTCAGCGAATTGGCCGTAGGAAAAAAAGTATGCTGGCATTTGTTTTTATGACGTTCATAAGTATCATGTATTTGATCTTTAATGAATGAATGAGTTTGATTTTTACTTTGATATTGTCTGCCTGACTTACTCCCTTAGTTGCCTACCTCGGTGGTCCAGTGGCCGCAGTATGCGCCTGCTGTGCACGAGGTTGTGGGTTCGATTCCCACACAAGGCAAAACTTTGTGTGATCCACAAAGAATTGTTCTGAGCCTTGGTGTAATTTGTGTCCGTTAATTGTATGTTTGTAAAGTCCCCCGCGACACAGAGCTTGTTCTCTAGTGCGGTAGTTGTCTTAAAATCTCTCATGATGGAACGGGGTGGTGACATTTATATTCATAATCCGTCACCACACGAACAAATTCTTTTATATATATCTCTAGCTGACTCAGCAAACGTTTTTTAGTCATATAAAGTAGAAATAGTAATATCGCTATTAAAAAATAGATGTTGGTTGTAGAAGAGTGAAAATTTAGAATTGTATGTATTTTTAATGCCACATCATAAAAAAGTTCAAAAAAATAAAAATATTGGGGTGGAACACCCTTATCACTTAGGGGTATAAAAAATAGATAACAACCTATTCTCAGGCCTACTGAATATACATTGAATTATCATAATAGAAAAATCTAACAAATTAAATTAATTAAAATTTAAAGTTAAACAAAGTATTTTCTAAGCTAATTAAATTGTCTACTTGTAACCAGTAATCAACTTCATTGACCTCCTACATACATATAAAATTTCATCAAAATCGGTCAAGCCGTTTCGGAGGAATAGGTTAGAATTTTATATCTATAAAAATAAAAATTAAACCCCCCAAATGTATGTACGCACATAACTTTCGATCGACTGCATCAAATTAGATAATTCTTTTTTTGTGTTTGTTATTGTCAGGACAAGGTTTGTATATAAGAAAATTAAAAGAAAAACAAATATGGCGGTACGAAGTTTGCCTTTTATCCCCATGTAAACCTAGCCTCAAACGTTCAACAGGCACTTTCTATTGCGGCATCTAAATTGAAATGTACTTATTAATTTATTTCTTTGAATAATGCTGTATTATATATAAACTTTACCAATAATCTTAATCATTATCTGAGAAGGTTGAGAACAGCGCCTTTTCTCCGAAAGGGTAGGTAAGGGTAGCACTAGGAATTGCCCTTTTGGATACTCGTGTAATGGGTTGTGGAGTAAGACTTGGTTACTGTTTTTTTTTTTTTAAAGACAGCTCCCGCACTAGAGAACAAGCTCTGTGTCGCGGGGGACTTTACAAACATACAATTGACGGACACAAATAACACACCCAGACTCAGAACAATTCTTTGTGGGTCACACGAAGTTTTGTTCGTGTGGGAATCGAACCCACAACCTCGTGCACAGCAGTCGCATACGGCAGCCACTGGACCACCGGAGGCAGTCGCTCAGATGGTTGCTGATCTATCTCCATGAAGGCTGCTTTCAATCATGTCTGGTGATGATGATGATCACGTCAAGGTGATCACTGTGGAGGCTGTCATACAGCTCCAACGTTAAACGAGGATCCTCTCTTCAAAGTCAAAGTCAAACTCATTTATTCATTAAGATCAAATTTATGAACGTCATTAAGAGCGTATTCACAAAATAGCGCAGCTACAGATTAGGTAATTATCGGTCGACCGGCCGCGTGCGCGTGGCGAGTGCGCGTGTGTGCGTGATCCTCGCACACATACATTGTTCGTGAAGTATGTTCGGCACAGTGCAGGGCCGCGTAAACTTTATTGTTATATTACGGTAAGATTTTTGGTGTTATAATAGGTATTTGTATTGTAAATTTGTAGAATATGTTATTATTAGAGAAGTAAAGGAACACTTTGGCATACCATATCTATTCTAATACATATTATTATTATTATAAATGCGAATGTTTGGATGAATTGATGTACCTAAGTACCTATGGACCTTTTTCTTGCTTGTTTCTGCCTGGGGTTGTAAGTGCAGGTGAAGCCGTGGGTGGAAACTAATGCCATAACATGATACCTAGCCTACAAAAAAGTAGTAGGTAGTGGTGGTTTTTTGTAGGCTAGGTAGGTAGGTACAAAAAACAAAAAAGGATCATAAATTAATACACCACAGCCAAATTATTTATTTATTTAAAACTTTATGCACAATCGCACACAGGCAGACTTAATGCCATAGGCATTCTCTACCAGTTGACCTTGGGTGATACAGAGATGAACATAGTAGGTGCACTCAAAAACAAAAAAAAATGGATAAAACAAAGAAACAAATTTAAGATAAGGATATAGATTCAACAACATCTAAAAAAAATATAATGAATATATATGCTGTGGTATATATAATATATAAAATAAATATACCTACTTACATAAAATATATAAATATAAACAAAATTGTTATGAAAGTGTTAGACGTACTAATTCCGGCGATTCATCAGCGAGGAGAGCCCAAACCTTTACCTAAATTACTACACACAGCGGTGTAGTTGTGATCTTATGTGTGAGTACTCCTGCGTTTTGGAAGAAACGTTTCCTATCCCAGGGATACTCCATCATAAAGCCCTGGTGTTAAAAAAATGGGTCGGCAACACGCAAGTGATACCTTTGGTATTGCAAGCGTCCATAGGCTACGGTAACTGCTTATCATCATTATTATTTTATTTTAATTTTATTAATTTTATTTTTTATTTTATTTTTTTATTTTATTTTACTTATTTTATTTTATTTTAGAAAAACCCAATATCAATTTTTGGCCCGACCCGGGAATCGAACCCCCGAACCTCGTGATCAGCAGTCACACACATCCACCACTGAACCTAACGTTACTCTCCTTCGACAGTAGTAGGCTTGTGGGTATCTTACACTACTTACTTACTACATATGTATATTTAACAGAATTAGAATGTGATTTTAACGTAAGGCTCAGTGGTGGATGTGTGTGACTGCTGATCACGAGGTCACGAGGTCTCGGGACCTCGTATTTTATTCCATTTTTTCTATTTTATTCCATTTTTTTCCATTTCATTCCATTTTTTCTATTTATTCTATTTTATTCCATTATATTCCATTTTTTCCATTTTATTCCATTTTATTCCATTTTATTCCATTTTATTCCATTTTATTCCATTTTTTCTATTTATTCTATTTTATTCCATTTTATTCCATTTTTTTCTATTTTATTCCATTTTATTCAATTTTTTTCCATTTTATTCCAATTTATTCCATTTTATTCCATTTTATTCAATTTTTTCTATTTTATTCAAATTTATTCCATTTTTTTTCCACTTTTTTCCATTTTATTCCATTTTTTCTATTTTATTCCAATTTATTCCATTTTACTCCGTTTTTTCTATTTTATTCCAATTTTTCTATTTTATTCCAATTTATTCCATTTTTTCCATTTTATTCCATTTTTTCTATTTTATTCCAATTTATTCCATTTTTTTTCCATTTTATTCCATTTTTTCTATTTATTCTATTTTATTCAATTTTATTCCATTTTTTTTTCCATTTTATTCCATTTTTTCTATTTATTCTATTTTATTCCATTTTATTTCATTTTTTTCCATTTTATTCCATTTTATTCAATTTTTTTTCCATTTTATTCCATTTTTTCTATTTATTCTATTTTATTCCATTTTATTCCATTTTTTTCCATTTTATTCTATTTTATTCTATTTTATTTTATTTCATTTCATTTTATTTGCCCGACCCGGGAATCGAACCCGGGACCTCGTGACCTCGTGATCAGCAGTCACACACATCCACCACTGAGCCTAACGTTAAAATCACATTCTAAACATAAATCATTCAATTATTTGACAAAAGTATGACCGTATAAGATTATCAGTAGTAAAATAATAACATTAGTATGATACGAGTACTGTACCCACTGTTGACGATATCTAATAAATTACGTAAACTGAGGTTCGACGGCCAGGAGCGCGAGCGACATAGGTCCTTCCTCTAAAGGCGCACGCGCGGCACTGAATCATGCATCATGTCAGTGTTGCGAACTTGCGAGTTTTATACGTTATGTTTGATCACATATAACAAAAAAAATATACTATGAATTAATCAGAAATATATTTTATTTTCAAGATAAAGCACTATATTTTGATAAGGTGAAGTATTTTTATGCTTTATTTTATTAATTTAAAGTTGGCTGCATGTTTTATAACACGCGATTTTTGACGAATTATTGTTGGATAAATATGTTTGTTGTTCTCTAAACCTTATAAAATCGCAAATTATTCATTAAAAAATCACTTGTAGACTATATGCTTAGTACTTAAATATATGTTTTAAAGTAATAGGTATAACCAATTCTTCAAAATATGCTGTCTGCGATGCCCCGAATTGCGCCATTACGAATTCGTGTGTTGGAAAATAATTATTTAAAAAATAACCAACCACGTTAGTAGACTTTGACTATAGTTAGCCCCTTTGTCAACGACATATCTATAACTAAACCTTGGAAATTGAAACCTGCATCACTTCATAGCCGAGAATTATCACTTAGAAAACTGCGTATTTTTGCTTATTTTACTGAAAAGTGTGAATACGCTCTTAAAACAAATGCCAGCATACTTTTTTCCTACGGCCAATTCGTTGACTATGGTTGGGCCTCGAGAAGAATTGGCAAGAATCTCGGGCCACTCTTTTTAATCGCCAGAGTATAACATTTACAATTTGGTATGAGTTACAATAGTGGTAACAAAAAGGAACGGAAACCAATATACCCTCGTTTTCGTTGGAGGTGTGTGATAGCCTCACCTTTTTTGGAGGTGGCTATTGAGCGATTTATGGTCCAGGGAAAGGTTGAGGGTACCAGGCCACGTGGAAGGTCACCTATGAGGTGGACTGACCAAATAAAAGCGGCGGTAAATGGCTCTCCAACGAAAAGGGAGGATTCTCCGACCAGGCTTGGTGATCGTGCCTGGCGGGCCGCGGCCCAACAGTTAGTCGTTGGGCGTTGTATATATACTGAGTGTCTGTGTAAACTTCGATATCGCGATTCAGCATCTCGAACATTTGTTCTGCGGTTGCGTGTTTCTGGGTAAAGTGACATCTGTGTTTTCTGTGTTGTTTTTATCATTATTATTTTAAACAACTAAAAATACTTTCTCTGCCTTGTTTGTATATCTTAGAAGTCGCCAAGTTTACTAAACAGCACCCAGAAATATTTCAACAGGCTAAAGATGTTACCCAGAGAACTAATATTAGAAAACCAAACAGACTAGTTGTTGACACAATCCCTAGAACCAATAGAATGCAAAACAATTGTTATAACATGTCTATAAGTATATATAACAAAATCCCTGAGCCTATTAAGGAATTGCCTTACAATAAATATGTAGCTGCACTTAGTTGTTGGCTGTTAGAAAATACCTTTTACACGGTGAAGGAATTTCTTTAAAAAATAAAATTAAATGTTTCTGTACTTATATAATATTTTGTAAAACATTTGTATGCTGTTTAAATAGCTAAATAGGATAAGGCCGATTATTATCATTATTGTAACACCTATTATGTACCCTATTTATGGCAAATAAAATATTTGAATTTGAACTTCGTTGCTTGTTGTAGCGTTATTCTATTGGCCTGATAGATGTCGCTACAACTGCATGAATGTACGAGGAAGGCGGCCATCAGAGAAGAGTGGCGGCGTGTTGTTAAGCTTGCCACTAACACCTGAAGTGATGACCACGACCACTCTCTCAAGAGTGATGCCAATAGAGAAGAAAGAGAGTGTGACAGCCTCCACAACGTTATTGAAGAGAAACATACTTTATACTTAACAAATAACTTTTTTTTTTAGAAAGACAACTTCCGCACTAGAGATCAAGCTCTGTGTCGCGGATTAACGGACACAAATTACACCCAGACTCAGAACAATTCTTTGTGGGTCACACAAAGTTTTGTCCTGTGTGGTAATCGAACCCACAACCTCGTGCACAGCAGGCGCATACTGCGGCCACTGGACCACCGAGGCAGTCAGATTGCAAGGGTTGTTTATAAATAGAAAAAGAAGTAAAAAATTTGAATATTGAACTTCGAGACGCTCATAGCTAGGTACACTCGTTGTTCGGTAAACGATCAGCGGGTTAAGCTACCAAGGGCACGGTAACCATTAGATGGGTGACCGCATAGTGGTATTTCATCTGAGCGTGGGCACGTTAAGTCGGTCCCGACACCATACTAGCGAGCAAGCCCGACTGGGGAAGTACCTCCACCTTACAGAAGACCACAGCCAAATGATTACACTCAGCGGTGTAGTTGTGTTCCTGTATGTGAGTGAAGGTCTCCAGCGCTACAAGGATACTACATCTAAAAGCAGTGGCGAAAAAAAAATGGCTCGGCTGAAGGTAAGCAGCTACCGTAGCCTACCGACGCTTACAATACCAGAGGTATCACTCCTTTCACACTTTTAACTCTCTTCTTGAAGAAATTCATGGATTGTTTAAAAAAAACACATTTAATTATAACCAATTATATAATTTACTTATACTTAACTAAATACATAAAAGTTATACATTATAATTTAATTATAATTATATTATACACAACCTTAGCAATTATATATAGTGACAAAACAATATAAAATATCTTCTAGCAAATAGCACGCTATATTCAACTGATGCTATTATTATTTACGTTATTCAACAAACTTTTGGTTGACTAACAGCCCGCTATTTTTAAAAAAGTTGCTTTTATTATTACTTTTATTTAGCAAACATTTACTCAAAAATAGCATGCTATTTTTGCATAGCATGCTATTTTTGACAGGTGCTATTAACGTTATTTAGCAAACTTATAATCAACAAATAGCATGCTTTTTAACATGTACTATTATTATTCATTTCAGTCAACAAACTTTTAGTGAAGAAATAACACGCTATTTTTAATATATTTTCTACAACATTTTATAACGTTTATTTTATAACGTTAGCGTTGGCTAAACAACGGTTTAAGACTAGCGTCAGAAAAAAAATCTCGTGTTTGGAAGCGCGTGTAAGCTTTTATTCGCACCATCAGTGGAATAGAGACGTAAGTTAAGATGTGCCATTCAACAAATTTGAACCTTAACTGTGTGGCATAAGATGAAAATTGCAAAACAGGCGTGTTTATTCTTAAGTCATTATGCTTCTGCAGGTGCTATATAGACGCTTCTTTTGCCAAAGTGTGAAGCGAGCGTTAACGCGCTCATAAGCTCCTTTTTTTCTTTTAAAGACAACTCCCGCACTAGGAAACAAGCTCTGTGTCGCGGGGAACTTTACAAAAATACAACTAACGTACACAGAGTACACCCAGACTTTGAACAAAAAATCATAGATCACATTTTTTTTTGTGCGAGAGAGATAGGTAAAATGACGAAGTAACCAACAGCAGTGGGACATATATGGGTTGCTATTATATTTCTTTTCTACAAAAAATTGGCCACCTATATTATCAGACATGGGCAGTCTTAGTCTCTAAACGGGCATTTTTTGTGCCCTAGGCAGGTAACTAAGTTATATAATAAGAAAAGTGTGTATTTTATGTTATTTTGTCACGATAGCTCATGCTATGGATCAAAGGTTCCCTATCCTTGGAAAGCGAACGCGAAACCTTCTCCAAAACTATGAGGTTTATTTGGATCCACTTCATTGTCACGGTACTGAAAATAGCAACATTATAACGTTATAATACTTAGCAGTAACATAATGCGTTTTTCATTAAAACGGTACATTATCAAGTGAGTTGGGAAGACTGGGGAAGGACTTCCATATTACAAAAGACAACAGCTATATAACTACACACAGCGGTGTAGTTGTGTTCCTGTGTGTGAGTACAGGTCTCCAGCGCTCATTAAGTGATGCGTTTCAAAATAAACATCTTATCCATCTTTTTTTTTTTTTTAAAGACAACTCCCGCACTAGAAAACAAGCTCTGCGTCGCGGGGGTCTTTACAAACATACAATTAACGGACACAAATTACACCCAGACTCAGAACAATTCTTTGTGGGTCACACAAAGTTTTATCCTGTGTGGGAATCGAACCCTCAACCTCGTGCACAGCAGGCGCATACTGCGGCCACTGGACCACCAAGGCAGTCAAATCTTAAAGACATATTATGATGCCATGATTCATCTTAAAGACCTGTTGTAAAAAAAATGGGTTGGCAACACGCAAGTGATACCTCTGGTATTTCAAGCGTCCATAGGCTACGGTAACTGCTTAACAACAGGCGGGCTGTATGCTTGTTTGCCACCCAAGTAGAATTAAATAGACAGGAGATAAGTATACCTGTCCATCATCAGCTGCACCAACTTGTGGACTCCAGTTGTTGATGAAGTATCGATTGTTCTCCGCTTTCTGACTGCTCTCTGGACCCTGGAATTGGAGACCGATTGAATGGCTTACGAGACATTTAAGTATTACATAAGCACAATATGGTGGGCGTCCTCACAGGACACTGCCCACTCAACAGACACTTTCACAAACTAGGCATAACCGACAGCCCACTCTGCAGGGGCTGCATGGTGACCGAGGAAACACCCGCCCACGTCCTTCTGGAATGTACGAGCGTAGAAGACCATAGCGATGGCTCCTAAGTATACTGAGTCAACTAACAAATTTTGAGAATTGCACTATTAGTATATTAACAACAATTAAATCATTTCCTATTTACCTGTAAAAAATAAAAATCATATCTCCATAAATAACATTTAATTCACTTTGATTAGTTATTTTTTCTTGGTTGTATTAACAATTTTAATATAACTATTCGCTCTTCTTATCACCTTCCATTAAAGTTATTAGAAGTATAGTTGACTCAGTATACTTAAGAGCCGTCGATTAGGATACGAACTGTCAGGAAATCGGGCACTCTACCGGAGACCTGCGGCGACTGCGGACGCCTGCTGGCCTTTTGGAAGAACCTGGGGTGGTTCGAATAGCCATAAGGAACCCCACGCACAAAGGCCCACTAGAGCGGCCAGGTGCGGAAGACAACTCCCGCACTAGAGAACAAGCTCTGTGTCGCGGGGGACTTTACAAACATACAATTAACGGACACAAATTACATCCAGGCTCAGAACAACTCTTGGTGGGTCACACAAAGTTTTGTCCTGTGTGGGAATCGAACCTCGTGCACAGCAGGCGCATACTGCGGCCACTGGAACACCGAGGCAGTCTAACTAACTAACTAAGCATATGGTCTTTACTTTGCTTATTTTTGATGACATGGGATTGGGAGGGAGAATCTAGATGATGGTTTTTTTTATTCACAAATAGCAACCCTGCCGAGGTTTTCCCAAGAGGCTATAGCATGGGGTTCTTCAAGAAAGAAGTTATAAGGTTTTTAAAGGGTCGGCAACGCGTGAGTGACACCCCTTGTGTTGCAAACGTCCATAGGCTACGGTAACTGCTTACCATCAGGCAGGCCGCATGCTTGTTTGCCTCCTTGGCAGTGTAAAAAAAAACTCAGCCATTGTCTATGATTGAAAACAAAACTCATTTTTTGGGGATACCCAGAAAAAATGAATACGTTTAGGTACACGCTTAGAACTGAGTAGGGGAATAGACTAGAATAGAAGGGGGGTATATAATTATAATAAATCTGTTTACGTAATACTTAAACGGCAATGGTCTTGTGGTTAGTGACTCTAACTGCTGTGCCGGAGGTCCTGGGTTTGATTCTCTTCCAGGACAAATATTTGTTTGATGAGTAAGATTCTAGATTTTTTGTAAGTTACTATGGGCTACGATAACTGCTTAGTTAGTACTTAGATTGATCGTAGAGGGGTGAAAATTAAGGGTTGTATGTATTTTTAATGCTGAATCATAAAAAAGTAAAACAAAAAAATATGTCTAAAAAAACTTAGGGATGGACTACCCTCAACATTTAGGGGGATGAAAATAGATGATGTCCTAGTTCAGACCTACACATAATGCACACAAAATTTCTTGAGAATCGGTCGAGCCGTTTCGGAGGAGTTTAACTACAAACACCGCGACACTAGAATTTTATATATTAGACTAGCTGTTCCCCGCGGCTCCACCCGCGTGGATGTCGGTTATCGCTGTAAAAAGTAGCTTATGTGTTATTTCAGACCATAATCTATCTCTGAGCCAAATTTCATCCAGATCCGGTCAATAGTTTTTACGTGAAAGAGTAACAAACATCCATCCATCCATACTCACAAACTTTCACATTTATAATATTAGTAAGGATATTTACCTGACTCAGTCCCCAGTTCTGTTGTTGGGGCTCCTGCTTTTGTTGATTGTACTGTTGTTGGAGGTGGTACTGTTGCCTCTGTTGTTGGTACGCCTGCTGGTAGTAGTTGTCTGAAAACAGATTTATTTGATGGATTATCGATATGGATGGATATCTGGTGATATTTGAATTTTTGTTTTAATACAACTCTCGCAGTAGAGAACGAGCCCTGTGTCGCTGGAGACTATACAAACATACAATTAACGGACACAAATTACACCCAGACTCAGAATAACTCTTGGTGAGTCATATAAAGTTTGGTCCTGTGTGGGAATCGAACCAACAACCTCGTGCAGCAGGCGCATACTGCAGCCACTGGACCACCAAGGACATGTATTCTTTTAAAGACAGGTAGGGTACTTTA
This sequence comes from Trisateles emortualis, assembly GCA_947095525.1. Classification (NCBI taxonomy): domain Eukaryota; kingdom Metazoa; phylum Arthropoda; class Insecta; order Lepidoptera; family Erebidae; genus Trisateles; species Trisateles emortualis. The sequence goes on from OX352756.1 coordinate 2,793,449, forward strand.
CTAGCGTGCAATCCCTAATGAAGAAGGACCTCCACTTTTCAGAAGAACACAGCTAATTACTACACTCAAGAGCCATATCATGTGTAGTTGTGTTCTAGGGATGCGTTTAGAAAGAAACGTATTCCTATCCCAAGGATACTCCCATCTTAAAGCCTTGGTGTAAAAATATTGGTTGGCAACACGCAAGTGATACCTCTAGTATTGCAAGTGTTCATAGACTACGGTAACCGATGGGACGGCAATCCGACATGACTGCAGAGATATCAGGCGAAGGTGCAGCTAATGCTTTCCGAGGCTCGGGAGTTTAAACACCTCGAATTTCCAAACTCCGGCCGGCTGATTCTCTAAGAGACAGGGATCGCAAACTGACAGTTGTGTTTACTCGGTGACGGCACACACGATTGCTAAACGTCAATAAGGCTCGGTTTTTGCTTTTACGGAATACCGAATTTCAAACTGACAGTCACATTTTGCTCCGATTTTCAATCTGACAGCCAGATTTTGCTCCGAATTTCAATCTGACAGCCAGATTTTGCTCCGATTTTCAATCTAACAGTTAGATTTTGCTCCGATTTTCAATCTAACAGTTAGATTTTGCTCCGATTTTCAATCTGACAGCCAGATTTTGCTCCGAATTTCAATCTAACAGCCAGATTTTGTTCCGTTTTCGCTCTTACGGAATACCCAATATAAATTTTTGGGCAGACCCGGGCATCAAACCCGGGAACTTCATGGTCAGCAGTCACACACATCAACCACTAAGCTACCTAGAATAATATAGTAAAGATGGTAATTAATGCCTTACCTGCATTGGCTGGTTGAACTGGCTCTGGGCTCTTTGGTAAATGGCTGCCTTCTAAGATCTAGGAATAGACAAAAAAAAACATATAAAAATAAGTACTGAAATATTATACGTTATTATATATTTAACAAAAGTAAATCTAAATACCCAATCATTTAAGCGTAATATTAATTAACTAAACCTTAATTAATTAAATACGAGTAAAACTAACTAATATAATATACTAGCTGTTGCCCGCGGCTCCGTCCGCGTGGATGTCGGTTATCGCTGCAAAAAGTAGCCTATGTGTTATTCCAAACCATAATCTATCTCTGTGCCAAATTTCATCCTGATCCGTTCAGTAGTTTTTACGTGAAAGAGTAACAAACATCTATCCATCCATCCATTCTTACAAACTTTCACATTTATAATATTAGTAAGGATTATTATTATATAGCTAAGAACTAACCTGGAATCCTTCTTTGCCAGCTCTGTACTTCAATTTGACGACTTGTCCATTTGGATCCTTGTACTGATAAGCTCCTACCCTGGACCCATCAGGTTGTATCTGTTCTCCAGCTGACAAACCATTGTCTGATGCATACTCGAAGCGGAATGATCCGTCTGGAAGAGATTCAATTTTGGTTACAGACACTTGTCAAGTACATAATTTATAGAGGAAATAAAAATAATTTTTTTTTTAAAAGACAACTCCCGCACTAGAGAACAAGCTCTGTGTCGCGGGGGACTTTACAAACATACAATTAACGGACACAAATTACAACCAGACTAGAACAATTCTTTGTGGGTCACACAAAGTTTTGTCCTGTGTGGGAATCGAACCCATAACCTCGTGCACAGCAGGCGCATACTGCGGCCACTGGACCACCGAGGCAGTTAAAGTCATACCATAGCATATGGACGCTTGCAATATGAGAGGTATCACTTGCGTGTTACCGATCCCTTTTTTACACCAGGGCTTTAAGATGTAGTATCCCTGGGTTTTCTAACGTTTCTTCCAAAACGCATCCCTAAATGAGCGCTGGAGATCTGTACTCACACACAGGAACACAACTACACCGCTGTGAGTAGGTTTTCGGCTGTAGTCTTCTGTAAGGCCACAGTCCTTCCCCGGTTGGGATTGCTCGAAACCCCTTAGGTACAGAAGAACCTTACACGCAAGTGATACTTCAGGTATTACAAGCGTCCATAGACTACATCTGCTTAATACCAGGTGGGCCATATACTTGTTTGCCATCTGAATAGTAAAAAAAAAGTGGAGGTTCTCCCCCAGTCGGGCTTGCTTGCTAGTATGGTGCCTGTCTACTTCACTAACCTGATGTTAAAGACTGTTTGTGATGAAGAATGGAAGCCTGCTGTTCTTTGCTCAGAGCGTAAGGTAGTCGCCATTGTTCTGGCTTCGGTAATATTGTGGATGGGTTCTGTGGCACGGGATTGGGCTCTGAAATAAATATATGTATTACTAGCTGTTGCCCGCGGCTACGCCCGCGTGGATGTCGGTTATCGCTGCAAAAAGTAGTCTATGTGTTATACCAGACCATAATCTATCTGTGTGCCAAATTTCATCCAGATCCGTTCAGTAGTTTTTACGTGAAAGAGTAACAAACATCCATCTATCCATCCATTCTCACAAACTTTCACATTTATAATATTATAGTAAGGATATAACTGAATACAGATTGAAGTCGGTCGATTAAATTTACTAAGTGAATGCTAAGACAACTCCCGCACTAGAGAACAAGCTCTGTGTCGCGGGGGACTTTACAAACATACAATTAACGGACACAAATTACACCCAGGCTCCGAACAACTCTTCGAACACACAACTTCGTGCACAGCAGGCGCCTACTGCGGCCACTGGACCACCGAGGCAGTGATATATATTTTTTGAAATGTATTTACTAACCTCTCCAAGGTTCGTTGACTGGGGCTGGTCCTCTCCATGGCTCAGGTATCGTGGTACTTTGTGGCACTACATCATATCTTTGTGGAGCCGGTGAAAACAAACTGCGTTGATTTTGATTCTGTAAAAAAAATGTATAGCAATATTAAAATATTTGTAGGTACTCCATTTAAGACCTGGTGTAAAAAAATCAGCTACACGCAAGAGATACTTGTGGTATTGCAAGCATCCATAGGCTACCGTTATTAGGAAAATCATACCGTTTTTTTTATACTACAAAGGTGGCAAACAAGCATACGGCACGCCTGGTAGTAAGCAGTTACCGTAGCCTATGGATGTTTGCAACACCAGGGGTGTCACTCACGCGTTGCCGACCCTTTAGAAACCTTATAACTCCTTTCTTGAAGAACCCCATGCTATAGTCTTTTTATTTTTTTTAAAAGATGACTCCAGCAATACAACAGCACAAGCCCTGGGTACACAGGGCATCTGACTGGGACAACCATTTATGGAATTATGGAACCCACAACACAACTTTTTATCAACGCACCTCTCGCCACCGACAGGGAGTTCATCCTCACATCCTTGCACCTCAAACATACCGTACCGTAAGGTTCCAGAGGAATTTCTTACCACGTACGATAAGGTTGTGGAATGAGCTCACTGCCGAGGTTTTCCCAAGAGACTATAGCATGGGGTTCTTCAAAAAAGGAGTTATAAGGTTTTTAAAGGGTCGGCAACGCGTGAGTGACACCCCTGGTGTTGCAAACGTCCATAGACTACGGTAACTGCTTACCATCAGGCCGGCCGTATGCTTGTTTGCCACCTTGGTAGTATAAAAAAAAAAAAAAAAAAAAACTGCTTCAACAAACACCCCTAACACGCACCCTGCATGCCCTCAACAGGGTGTCATAACAAATAGATTTGTTAAACTGTATGCTAAATGAGTTCACAAAGACTACTTAATATAATTATCTTCTGGTTAGGAATATTTTTTTTTTTAAAACAACTCCCGCACTAGAGAACAAGCTCTGTGTCGCGCGGGACTTTACAAACATACAATTAACGGACACAAATTACACCCAGACTCAGAACGTTCTTTGTGGGCCACACAAAGTATTGTCCTGTGTGGGTATCGAACCCACAACCTCGTGCACAGCAGGCGCATACTGCGGCCACTGGACCACCGAGGCAGTCGATCAAGTTAATAAATAAATCAAAAAAGTCGAATTAATGTAAGTTAGGTTTAATAAATGTTAAATTTATATGTACATATATACCTAGATTGTAACTACACTATTGTATTACGTTCTCATCTCTCATCTCAACCCATAAACGTCCCACTGCTGGGCACGGGTCTCCTCCATAAATTTGGAGGGATATTAGCCTACTATACCATGCTGGCCAGACGGGTTGGTATAGGTTTTTGTTTTGAGTTTTCCCTCTCTTGCAGTGGATATTGTCTGCCTGACTTACTCCCTTAGTTGACTCGTACAACACCCATGGGATAGAATGGGGTGGTGACATTTGTATTCTTAATCCGTCACCACACGGACAATTATTGTATTACGTTACCCTGTGATAATAATTGTATGTGGTATAATAAATAAATAAATAAAATCGACGCGCAGTGGTAAACGCCGAGGGAACAACTTAAGAAGTATTCCATATTGGGCACCCGTTTTAATGGCACCTGAGTGAATGGCACCTAAGGTATTCCACATTGGGCACCTACCGATATTTTTCGCAGGTGCCATTAGTGAAACATATCGATATAAAAGAAGGAATACTTCCAACTTAAGCTACTTAAGCAACCGCGTAGTCAAATGACCACATAAATTCAAATTCAAAATCATTTATTCATATAGATCACACTGAGACACTTATGCAGGTCAATGAAAAATGCCAAATGAGACGTCAGCTAATTTGCCTACAGCCGGATTCGCTGACTGAACAGACAGGGGTAGAGCCCAAGGAAAGAACCGGCAAGAAACAGGCCACTCTTTTCAATCGCCAGATATGTGATTACAATTTTATTTGTGTTACAATTAGTGCAGAAAGTGATGCAACCAAAAACACCATACAAACACAATAGGGTGGAAAACTGGTACGATAGAAAAGATGACTGTCTTGTCTGTCGGTAGCGGGGCGCTTTGCTTAACATACTCTAGCATTTATTAAGTCAAAATTAAATTTAATTATATTTTAAATAAATCTAATGTTAATCTTTAGTATTAATTATGAAAACGAACGAGACAAAGTTATATGATTTTACTAAAGAGGAAAAGAGACAACATATAAGAAAATTATAAAACTAGAGTATGGAGACTACTAAGAGTTACACCGGCATGATACATGTTGATATTTGTTATTAAGGTAACCATTGAAAATAGAAAAAACACCGGTTTAAAGTTTTTAGTTTGATATTTTTTTTAAAGTTTTTGGTTATATTATTTTACACCTTCAGGTGACACCTGATCCCGACTAAAAAGTTACATTTCGTTGGTTGTCAACCCAAAATAGGTGTCACCCAGACCACTAGAATCTAACTACTGTTTAGAAGACGACCCACAAGAAACAAACCGAAATTTAAAAAAAATGTCTGGCACTGATTTCAATTCAATTTAGGCAAGTAGGTTTCCAACTGATTAAACTCCTCATTTAACCACATTCCACACAAAGTATCAATGAGTACTTGTTACTAGCCTAAACTGCTTTCGGTGAAGTTAGTTTTATTGTATATAAGCAATTAGGTGTCACCTTTCCAAATGTCAAAATGACAAACATAATTTTTTGTATATATATTGAATGTCTCTTGACACTGACTCAGGTGTCAGCCTCTTGCTAACAGGTGACACTTATCAACCCAAGACAGGTGACACCCGATTCGCTTCCCTTTCTATCTACACCACTGATTAGAATACAACCCACAAAATAACAATTCAATCTTTTAAATTGATATAAACTCTCGCCTTTAATTTCAAATCTACGTAGCCAACAGAACTCCAAGATGATCAGATCGTGGTGTCACCTTTTCAAATGTCAAAAACGACGTCAGTCATTTTTGCATATTGAATTTCCCTTGACACTCACATTATCCCAATAAAAATTATAGATTGGTTATCATCCCAAAATAGGTGACACCCGATTTCATTTGAACCACCTTTTTAGCTACTGATTAGAATACAACCCACAAAAAAATCAATCTTTTAAATTTATAGATTCTCGCCTTAAATTTCGGATCTAAGTAGCCAGAACTCCAAGTCGATCTGATGGTTGGCTTCCAACTGGGTGTACTCCTCATTTGCCCACATTCCACACAAGGGATCAGGGCGTACTTATTGCTAGGGCATTGGCATGCATATACTGCTGGACTATTTCTGTTTTGTATATCTTGTTTTCTATCCTGTTTTATTGGAAATGAGTTAGCATTATTTATTTTGTGGAGGCTGTCACACACGGACTGTCGGAGGATCCTCCGACCAGGCTAGGTGATCGTGCCTGGCGGGCCGCGGCCCAACAGTTAGTTGTTGGGCGTTGCATATATACTGAGTGTCTGTGTAAACTTCGATATCGCGATTCAGCATCTCGAACATTAAAATTTATTCTGCGGTTGCGTGTTTCTAGGTACAGTGACATCTGTGTTTTCTATGTTGAACTTCGTTGCTTGTTGTAGCGTTATTCTATTGGCCTGATAGATGACGCTACAGTTTATTTAAAAATATGTACTCTATTGTGCCACGGAGTGTAAGATTTGCGTTATACGGAGAAGGAGTGAAGAAATCAATTATGGTTAAATGTTGAAGCCAGTGCCGGCTTTAGGGACCTTCATTAAATTCTTTAATTTGGGTGAGGAAGAGGGGGGTGATTAATATCTTTGCTGAAGTGTGCCGGTAGTGCTAAGTCTGGCACTGTGCACAGGTAGAAAAATGACAGGCTCAAGCTAGGTACTTATTTAATAGTAGACTGGATGCGAAAGGTTCCACCTTGGACTTGAAGGACTGTGTGTTATGGCGTTTTAATAGTAGACTGGATGCGAAAGGTTCCATCTTGGACTTGAAGGACTGTGTGTTATGGCGTTTTAATAGTAGACTGGATGCGAAAGGTTCCACCTTGGACTTGAAGGACTGTGTGTTATGGCGTTTTAATAGTAGACTGGATGCGAAAGGTTCCACCTTGGACTTGAAGGACTGTGTGTTATGGCGTTTTAATAGTAGACTGGATGCGAAAGGTTCCACCTTGGACTTGAAGGACTGTGTGTTATGGCGTTTTAATAGTAGACTGGATGCGAAAGGTTCCATCTTGGACTTGAAGGACTATGTATTATTGCGTGAATTAGGAGAGGCCTATGTCCAGCAGTGGACTGAAACTGATTGATTGAATAAAGTTGATATCTTAAGAATTTAAAATGAAGCGTCATGACGTCATTCTTGCTGGAAAGTCATCATTGGCTTATGACAGTATATGGATAGAAAAATAAACTTATAAAATACGATGTTGACAAATTAAAAGACGAAGCCTACATTCGCTTTGCGATAAAGACACACTACAATGCTATTTCTCAATATTCAACCACTCATTACAAATCTTGTAGCGTCATCTATCTGGCCAATACGGTACTAACTCGTATACATATTTACGTTGACTAATAGCGACATCTATGTCGTATGTATGTAACTACTAGCTCATCATCTTTACTTAATAGTGTTGCTATTGGTCCGATAGATGACGCTACAGATTATTTTTATGTAGACGATAATTGCTAATACAGATAGGTAATAGTTCTATCTTTTTAAATATGTCTTCTTACTGGTTCCCCAGGATGCCTTATGCTGTCTACGTGGAAATATCTTGGCGTTACCTGTTCACAAAAATCAGGGATATAGATTTTTTTCAACTGCTGCACTAGAGAACAAGCTCTGTGTCACGGGGGACTTTACAAACATACAATTAACGAACAAAAATTACACCTAGACTTTGAACAACTCTTTACGGGTCACACAAAGTTTTGTTCCGTGTGGGAATCGACCCACAACCTCGTGCACAACAGGCGCATACTGCGGCCACTGGACCACCAAGGCAGTCTATAGAATGAAGCAAAGAAGAGGAATAAAATATTAATTCTCGAACAAATAATACATCATTTTGATGTAATATAATATCATCATCATCATCTCAACCCATAAACGTCCCACTGCTGGGCACGGGCCAAACATTTGGAGGGATATTAGCCTACTACACCACGCTGGCCAGACGGGTTGGTATACGGTTTTGTTTCGAGTTTTCCCTGTCTTGCAGTGGATATTGCCTGCTAGACTTACTCCCTTAGTCAACTCTTACGACACCCTCGAAATAGAAGGGGGTGGTGACATTTGTATTCTTAATCCGTCACCACACGGACAGTAATATAATATAAACTAAACTTATAAAGACAAAGATTTGTTTTTTTTTTCGATTTACGAAACTCAAAAAGTACTAGACCGATTTTGAAATTTTTTCGCCATTAGAAAGCTACATTACCGGGTATGAGCGGGTTCAGTGCCGGCTTTGGTACTACCGGCGCCATTGGGCGAAAATCCAACCCCCTACCCACCTCCTACCGAAAAGGAAGGTACGCCCAGCATAGAATTTGTTACCCTTGATTTAGTTTGTCTGTAATATATTAACATGAACCAAATCTGTCAAGTGTTTTAACGAGAGGTAGGGCACCATACTAGTGAGCAAGCCCGACTGGGGAAGGACCTACACCTTACAGAAGACCACAGCCAAATAACTACACAGCAGTGTAGTTGTGTTCCTATGTGTGAGTACAGGTCTCCAGCGCTCATTTTGGGATGCGTTTTGTAAGAAAAAAAGTTTTCCTATCTCAGGGATAGGCTACGGTAACTGCTTAACATCAGGCGGGCCGCCTGATGTTAAGCAGTTACCGTAGCCTATGGACGCTTGCATTACCAGAGGTATCACTTGCGTGTTGCCGACTCATTTTTTTACACCAGGGCTTTAAGATGGAGTAAGTATTCCTGGGATAGGAAAACGTTTCTTTCAAAACGCATCCCTAAATGAGAAAGAAAGAAAAAATATTTATTTTGTCTTTACATATCACTACAGAAATAAAAAAATATATATAATGGTTACAAGACAAAACAGGACCTAGCTCAGCGATTAACTGCAACATCGCAGACGCTGCAGCGCTGATATTCTGCTAGGACCCCTTAGGGAAGGTATTCGACACCTAGCGGAGCAGATATATTTAAAATATAAATGATAAAATATAAATGATAAAATATATATGATAATAAATGAGCGCACACAACTGCGTCGCTCTGAGTAGTTATTTGGCTGTGGTCTTCTGTAAGGTTGAGGAGCTTCCCTAGTCGGGCTTGCTCGCTAGTATGGCGCGCTACCTTTCTTAAATATTATGGCCATTCAATTACAATAACATTACACTACTGTTATACTATATTTAAATTTGACTCATAATATTAATTATGGGAACTAGACAGATAGGTACCTATACTTATCTATTGTTTAATAATCCTTACTAATATTATAAATGTGAAAGTTTGTGAGAACGGATGGATGGATGGATGTTTGTTTCTCTTTCACGTAAAAACTACTGAACGGATCTGGATGAAATTTGGCACAGAGATAGATTATGATCTGGAATAACACATAGGCTACTTTTTGCAGCGATAACCGACATCCACGCGGGCGGAGCCGCGGGCAACAGCTAGTCTTATATATAAAATTCTCGTGTCTCAATGTTAGTTACCATACTTATTTATTTATTTAAATTTATTATTTATTTATTATTTAAAAAATACACTTCCGCACTAGAGAACAAGCTCTTGTGTCGCGGGGGACTTTACAAACATACAATTAACGGACACAAATTAAACCCAGACTCAGAACAGTTCTTCAAAGAGTTGTTCTGAGTCTGGGTGTAATTTGTGCCCGTCCCCCGCGACACAGAGCTTGTTCTCTAGTGCGGGAGTTGTCTTATTAAAAAAGAAAAAAATGTTTGTTGCTAGTTTGGGTGTAATTTGTGTCCGTAAATTGTAAGTATGTAAAGTCCCCCGCAACACAAGGCTTTGTCCCTAGTGCGGGCGTTTTCTTAAAAATAAATACTCTATTTGTGATGTTTAAAATGCATGCAATGAATACTACAAACCAGTACTCACGCAAAGTAACGCAACTACACCACTGCGTGTAGTTACTTGGCCGTAGTCCTTCTTTAGTTAGGCTATGAGCTTCTATGGTGCCTGATCTCTCGTGGTAAATTTAAGTTTTTTTTTATACTTCCAAGGAGGCAAATAAGCATACAGCCCGCCTGATGGTAAGCTGTTACCGTAGCCTATGGACGCTTGCAACACCAGGGGTGTCACTCACGCGTTGCCGACCCTTTTAAAACCTTATAACTTCTTTCTTGAAGAACCACATGCTATAGTCTCTCGGGAGAACCTCGGCAGGGAGCTCATTCCACAACCTAATCGTACGTGAGAGGAAATTCCTCTGACACTGTGCAGTACGGCACGATGGAGGTTCTAAGATGTGAGGATGAACTCCCTGTCCCTGAGGTGCGTTGATAAAACCTAGCCGTGGGCCTCATATCAATCAATTTGACTGCCTTGGTGGCCCAGTGGCCGCATTATGCGCCAGCTGTGCACGAGGTTGTGGGTTCGATGCCCACACAGGACAAAACTTTGTTGGATGTAATTTGTGTCCGTTAATTGTATGTTTGTAAAGTCCTACGGACACAGAGCCCATGTTCTCTAGTGCGGGAGTTGTCTTAAAAAAAAACACACACAAATTCCTCGGAATAGCCCGTTGTAACCGAAACCGAATCCGTAACCGAAATTCGGTTAGAAGGACAGTAATATTGGATACGTATCTAACACGACATGCATGCCGACGACCAATTAATTGCGTATTACAAAAGAGTTATTACTGCACTGCACTAATTAGCAACGATGTGCTTCACAGTTCAATAACTAATTAGTTTTATAATGCAATCATTGCATTCTTATAGGTATGTGGTACTCATTACCTCGACAACGCTCGGGTCTGTTATCCTTACTAATATTATAAATGTGAAAGTTTGTAAGAATGGATGGATGGATGGATGTTTGTTAATCTTTCACGTAAAAATTACTGAACGAATCTGGATGAAATTTGGCACACAGATAGATTATGGTCTGGAATAACACATAGGCTACTTTTTGCAGCCATAACCGACATCCACGCGGGCGGAGCCAGGCAACAGCTAGTATAATAAAATAGCAACCCATATATGTCCTAATAACGGAGGCTGCAGACCAAGGAAGTGGTACCATATACCTGGAAACTCACGCGAAACCTCCTTACTCAAAACAGGTCAAACCTCAGGACACTAGGCGTCCTAACAGGACACTGCCCACTCAACAAACACTTTAACAGGCTAGGCCTGACCGACAGCCCACTCTGCAGAGGCTGCATGGAGGCTGAGGAGTCACCCGCCCACCTATTTTTGGAATGTAGGAGCGTAGAAGACCACAGGGCACAGATCCTAAAGAAACCGGGCTCTCTAACGGAAGCCTGCGGCTACCTCGGCCGCCTGCTGGCTTTCTTTCATCTTATTATTATTAAAAAAGACAACTCCCGCACTAGAGAACAAGCTCTGTGTTGCGGGGGACTTTACAAACATACAATTAACGGACACAAATTACACCCAGACTCAGAACAACTCTTTGTGGGTCACACAAAGCTTTGTCCCTGTGCAGGAATCGAACCCACAACCTCGTGCACAGCAGGCGCATACTACACCCACTGGACCACCAAGGCAGTCAAGGTTTCTGGAGGAACTTGGGCTGGATGGAATAGCCACAAGGAAGTCACGTACAAAGGCCCACTTGAGCGGCCAAGGGCGGATAACACCCCATCAAACTAACTAACTAACTATGTCCCTCTATGCTGCTGGTGGTGTGGTGCTGGGCACGGATCTCCTCTCCTCTATCAAGAGAGAGAGAGAGGGTTTAGGCCTTAATTCACCCACACTGGCCTAATGCGGGTTGGTGAATCAGACATGTCTTTAGAATTACTTCTAAGACATGTGGGTTTCCTCACGATGTTTTCCTTCACCGTTAGCAGATGGCAAATCATTTGAAAACTCCACAAAGTGAAATTCAAATTGGTACTGCCCGGGATCGAACTCGCACCTCTTGCGTGCAAGTTGGTTCATCAGCATAGAATAATTATAGGGTTCCAAATTATACTATATTTTTATACTATATTTTTTTTAAAAACAACTCCCGCACTAGAGAACAAGCTCTGTGTCGCGGGCGACTTTACAAACATACAATAAAATTAACGGATACAAATAACACCCAGACTCAGAACAACTCTTAGTCGGTCACACAAAGTTTTATCCTGTGTGGGAATCGAACCCACAACCTCGTGCACAGCAAGCGCATACTGCATCCACTGGACCACGAAGGCAGTCAAGATTATAACACCAACAAGCCACTCAGTATCAACAAATGTTATTTACTTTCTTTCTTTCTACAGTACACATGGATCTGATTGCCTAGTCTATTATTATCAAATACAGAACTGTTTTTAACCCACCATGATATCAAACATTAAACATAACATAACAATTTTTTTCAATACTTGTTATTAAATAGTAGTTACAACTTTATTATAACACGGTTTCAAAATAAAAAATATTTAACTTAGTAGGTAATGTTTGTACTAATAGTGTTAAGTAAAATAAATCATTCTTACTAATATTATAAATGTGAAAGTTTGTAAGAATGGATGGATGGATGTTTGTTACTCTTTCACGTAAAAACTTCTAAACGGATCTGGATGAAATTTGGCACAGAGATAGATTATGGTCTGGAATAACACATAAGCTACTTTTTGCAGTGATAACCGACATCCACGCGGGCGGAACCGCGGGCAACAGCTAGTAATATATATTTTAAGAGAGATAGGGCACTATAATAGCGAGTATCCCCGACTGGGGAAGGACCTTACAGAAGACCACAGCCAAATAACTACACACAGCGGTGTAGTTATGTTCCTGTGTGTGAGTGCAGGACACTGCCCACTCAACAGACACTTTCACAAACTAGCCCTAACTGATAGCCCACTCTGCAGGGGCTGCATGGAAACCGAGGAAACACCCGCCCACGTCCTTCTGGAATGTAGGAGCGTAGAAGACCATAGAATACGAACTGTCAGGAAACTGGGCACTCTACCGGAGGCCTGCGGCTACTTCGGACGCCTGCTGGCCTTTTGGAAGAACTTAGGGTGGATGGAATAGCCATAAATATAAGGAACTTCACGCACAAAGACCCACTTGAGCGGCCAGGTGCGGCAAATGCCCCGTCTAACTCACTTTCTTTCTTTCTTTTTATTTAATAATTTATGCACAGTAATGTACAAAGGTAAGCTTAATGCCAAAGGCATTCTCTACCAGTCAACCATTGGGTGATGCAGAGATGAACGTAGTAGGTGCAAGATGTGAAAATCAACAGGATCAGAAACAATATACTTTATATTATAATAATAATTATATTTTGGTTTAAATGAATCCAAATGCTAATACCTCAGACTAATAGAATAAGATAGACGGAGCGTGTAGAACTCGCACGTGAAGCCGCCAAAAGTCATACTAAATAGCAATGTCATACGTTTTCGTTTTCGCGCGCAGTCGATTTGAGCCGCTCTGAAGTATTTTTACAACGTTTTACTACACAATACGGCATTATAATAATATTTTGTCAAAACGTGTTTAGACGTGCGTACTCACTAGCGGCTCAAATCGACTGCGCGCGAAAACGAAAACGTATGACATTGCTATTTAGTATGACTTTTGGCGGCTTCACGCGCGAGTTCTACACGCTCCGTCTATCTTATTCTATTAGTCTGAGGCTAATACAAATATTACTATATAAATATTACTACATAGATATTCATAAATAAATATATATATACATACTAACGTATCTGAAGTGACGATTTTTAAGTGTGTACATGTGTGTAAATGTGCGTACAGGTCTCCAGTGATCTTTCAGGGGTCCGTTTTCGAGGCATCTATTTATACCTAATCATAATCATTTATTTCATAAAGCCAATTTACATGTCAAATTTGTTTAAGGAATACAAATACCAATGAAATAAAAAGTTATATAGTCATCCAATAAATTAATTGATAAACATAATTATTCAACATGTCATAAAAATGACAAACAAATAAAATAACAAATATGTCATAAAAATAAAATATGTCAAGTTAAATACAATGTCAATTAAATAAAAATTGTCAAATTAACTAAACATGTCAAATTAAATAACTAATTTTTTTAAAGTCATAAATTCATCAAAGGTCCTACTAAGTATCAGTCTTTACAATAACTAATCATTTTGTGTCACTACAATTTTATAATGTCCTCCAAACCGAATTTCGGCCACGGCGGCTAATCTCAACAGGGACTAGCCATTTACGCGGGAGATATTATAGTGCACAAATGTGTGCGTAAACACAAGTGCATTCTTTATTTCCTTACTCTCAAAGTCTGATGGGACGGCAATCCGTCACAACCGGAGAGAGATCAGGCGTAGGACTAACAGTTTTACATGCTTGCCGTGTCAAGGCATCTATTGTGAATTTCCTGACAGAAAAATTCTATTAATTTTTGGCCGTAATCGAACCCGAGATTTTGTGATCAGCTGTCTCACACTCCATAAAAATATAATAAGTATTTTAATTCATCATAATCTTAGCTAAAAGACGTCCACTGCTGGACATAGGCCTCTCCCAAAGATTTCCACCGCATTCGGTCGTTATCCATTGGCCACCCGCTAATTTATTTAAAGCTTCCACCCGGACATACATTGCCGTGGCAAGTCTGGAAGTCTTCAAATAGACTCCGCGGACTCAGGTCGGCCGGAGCAAGGAAAACTTGTTCAGGTGGGGGTTCACAGATGATACAGATCTGGCTTGCTCATGCAGTGTAATCCAAACAATGGCTCAAACTCAAACTCAAAATTCATTTATTCATTTAGGTTACAAAAGAACACTTATGAAGGTCATAAATTATGAATAAGCCAGAAAGATGATGTCAGCAAAATTTTCCTACGGCTAGTTTACTGACGTGGAGCCTTGAGAAGAACTAGCAAGAAACTCAGGCCACTCTTTTTAATCGCCAGATAGTTATAATCTTTTGTAAAATACAAGTATGATAGCATGTAAGCTGATGCAGTCAAAACACGATACTAACTATATTGATAAAATAAGGTAGTCGTACTTAGTAGGTACTGTACGTGCGAGAAAAAAGAAAAAGTATGGTGTTAAAGTCTGCTTCAATTTACATATTGCTATTAAAGAATAAGGCAATTTGTGAATAGTGTCAATTTTTATTGTAAAATTTCTCACCTCACATCATGTCCTGCATGCCCTAACACCTGCACGCAGGAGGACTTGATGGCTGTCTCTGACAATTCAGTTAACGTAGCTGAATTTTGGGCCGCAATAATATAAATTTAACGATGTTTGCCATCGAAACGCTAAGAAGAAGAATTTAAATCAATAATAATAATGAGAGACATAATAATATCGCTATCTGATCCCAAACTAGGCAGAGCCTGTACTATGGCAACCAGGCAACTGATGAACATACTAATATATTTCTAAATACATACATATTAAAGATAAATAACACCCAGACACAGAACAAACATTCGTGCTCATCACACAAAGATTTGTCCTGACTGGGAATCGAACCCACGACCTCCTGCGTAGCAGTCAGAGTCACTAACCACTAGACCAACAGGCCAGGAACAATCAACAATCCTTATATAGCGAGCCTATCTGCTTTGCATACTGTACATTACAAGCAAAGGACAAAGAATTTATAAACTCACAGCAAAAAGAAAAGAAAAAAACAAAAACAATATAAAAATATGTAGAACATTTAAAAAAAAGTAAACAATTAAAAAGACAATTTTGCAATACCAGAGCCTCTAGACAAGTGGCATAATCGATAATCGAATCGAAAAGTCAAAAAAGCAAATGTATGGGATTTGACGTGAGTCTACGATTTAATGCAATAAACTTACGTCAATTCCTATACATTTGTTTTTTTGACTTTTCGATTCGACTTCTGTTTATGCCACTTGTCTAGAGGGTCAGAGCCTCTAGACAAGTGGCATAACCGATAATCGAATCGAAAAGTCAAAAAATAAAATATATGGGATTTGACGTAAGTTTACGACATTATATCGTAGACTTACGTCAAATTCCATACACTTGATTTTTTGACTTTTCGATTCGATTACCGTTTATGCCACTTGTCTAGAGGGGCAGAGGTATCACTAGCGTATTGCTGACATTTTTTTTTCACCATGGCTTTCAGATGTAGTATCCCTGGGATACTACATCAGAAGGACCGACGGCCGATGGAGCAGACGTGTCCTAGAGTGGAGACCGCGACTCGGTAAGCGTAAGGTAGGGCGGCCCCCAGCTAGGTGGACCGACGACCTAAAAAAGGTCGCTGGGACGCACTGGATGCGGAAGGCGGAGGACCGTGTGCTGTGGCGCGTGTTGGGAGAGGCCTATGTCCAGCAGTGCACTGCGATAGGCTGATTGATTGATTGATCCCTGGGATAGGAATACCTACGTTTCTTTCAAAACGCATCCCTAAATGAGCGCTGGAAACCTGTACTCACACACAGGAACACAACTTCCGCTAAGTGTATGTTGTAGTTATTTGGCGGTGGTCTTATATAAGGTTTTGCGAAGATGGATGCATATATGGATGCTTGATACTTATTCATGTTAAAACTACTGAACGGATTTGGTCAAAAATTTGGCAAAGAGATAGATTATAGTATGGAATAGCGAAGATGTATTTTTAATATTTATAAGTATTATTAGATATTATATGTAACTATATATTTATTAGTATATTATTTACTTGTATATTTGTGTATGCTGAATTATTTCAAATCATTTTTAGAAATGCACCTGTCTACTTTTTCTTAGCTCTGCACCCCCAAAAGTTGACTGGTAGATAATACCTCAGGCATTAAGTCAGCTTTTTTTGTTTAAATAAAGAATATAATGTACTTGTTATCGACGCTCGCTAACAAACACTAACAATTATTAACAAATAATAACACTTACTTGTCTGAATGTTTGTGGCGCATAGTATCCCTTATCCTGTGCCCTCACTCCAGCTGCCAGCAGAAAACACCAAAAACAAATCAACTGTAAATAAAATAAACTATTGTTATCAACAAGCCCACAACAGGAAAAGCATATAAAATCCTCATGTCACATTCGGCTGTACCAGATCAAAACCCAGTCGGTAAGTGCTTTTTAACAAATTTTACAGGAGAGCGCAAAAACGTAAATCGGAGTATCCTTACAAAAGTATATATGTTAAACTGAATAATTTTACCAAAAAAAAACCGACTTCAGTACGGCAAGTTGCAGAATTTCAAAAACCTTAAAAACGGCTAGATTACATTGTTTAATTATGAAGTTCCGCTGCCTAGCTACCTTAGCAACCATAGTGGAAACTTATGTTATCGCCATCCGTAAAATACTTATTATTGAGAAGTTCAGGTGGCCATCTGTGGTCTTCTTCATCAGTTTTACTTCACCAAATTATACTTTCTGTATACAAATGTTTGATTTGTTGTTAAAAATATTAAAATTGCTATATGTGTGCCTATAATTTTTGAGGAGTTCCCTCAATTCCTCATGGATCCCATCATCAAAACTTTCTTTTGATGAAAATGGGACCAAACTGAAAGTATGTCCTCTCAGACAAAAAAAGATTTTTTCAAATCGGTCCATAAATGAGGGAGTTCTGCGGTAACAAACATTTAAAAAAAAAAATACACACGAATTGTTAACCTCCTCTTTTTGATGTCGGTTAAAAAATGATATTTACTGAAAGGAATAATATTAACTATTGAATACATATTACGAGATTTTTTTGGAAAATAATGTAAAATGTATGTTTTATGCCTCTTACTAACTTTACTACAAGGTTTTTAAAATGGTTTATGAAGGGTATATAGAACACTTAGCTTTTATTTATAAGATATTAAAGCTGGTGTCTTCACAATTTGGTGAAAAATACTTTGAAAATTTTGAATATGCAAAAAAAATGGAAAAAATTACTGGGTCTTGATCTGGGACAGCCGCATTGCTTGTAACAAAATTCCTCCAAAACGGCTAGACCGATTTTTATGTTTTTTTGTGTATATATAATCTAAGAATAGGTCCGATTTGAAAATTTATTTTTGCATTTAATAGAGCAATGTTATAGGCATGGAGGCATTATTATATCATCAGGCTACAGCCCAATAGGAGCTTGGCAGTCCTAATAAACGTGACTAAATAACTACCTACCTACTACCACCTATGCTCGTTTTAAAACTTTTTCCCTAATGCATTAGGGAGTAACTAAATGTCGTTGTTTACATATGTTTAAGCATAAAGGAAAATTGCCAGCCTATTTCGACGGTTGCAAATATGTGCTAGAACAGAGTAAAGTTGTCATGGGAATGGTAATATTTATCCTTTTTTTTATACTACCAAGGTGGCAAACAAACATACGGCCCGCGTGGTGGTAAGCAGTTACCATAGCCTATGGACGTTTGCAACACCAGGGGTGCCACTCACGCGTTGCCGACGCTTTAAAAACCTTATAACTCCTTTCTTGAAGAACCCCATGCTATTATAGTCCTACTTTCCACAAGGCTGAAATTTTTATGGGGCGCACTGGATGCGGAAGGCGGAGGACCGTGTGCTATGGCGCGTGTTGGGAGAGGCCTATGTCCAGCAGTGGACTGCGATAGGCTGATTGATTGATTGATTCTTTTAATGGCTTTAAAAGCATATCTAAACAGCCAGCAAGTTCTGTCAGTTGAAAGTGCCTGACAGAAGAATAGTTAAAGAGTAGTGCTATATCTATACTAATATTATAAAGCTGAAGAGTTTGTTTGCTTGGTTGAACGCGCTAATCAAAGAAAGTACTGGTATTAAAAAAAACTTTTTTTGTTGAATAGTGTATTTATCCAGGAAGGCTATATAACATCATGCTATAATCAATAGGAGCGGAGCAGTAGTGAGATGAGCAAAATCGGGGAAAAATATTCCAAATTACCACGCGGACGTAGTTGCGGACGACCCCTAGTAAGTTAAATAAATAAATTATCCGTGTGGTGACGGATTAAGAATACAAATGTCACCACCCCTTTCATCCCGAGGGTGTCGTAAGAGTCGACTAAGGGAGTAAGTGTTATCCACCGCAAGAGAGGGAAAACTCGAAACAAAACCCTATACCAACCCGTCTGGCCAGCGGGGTATAGTAGGCTAATATCCCTCTATGTTTGGAGGAGACCCGTGCCCAGCAGTGGGACGTTTATGGGTTGAGATGTAAATAAATAAATAAAAAACTCACCCTCATATCGATAAGCTTGTTCACAGTATAACGGACAAACGGACAGTGTACTATTAATTATGAAACTTGTACATATATACTAGGCGATTACATATAGCCAATAGAGCAAAACGGTATTGTTGCGAACGCTAAGATTCCAACACCAATCCGCAGGTATGATGCAGTAGAACAAGCCTGAAACAAATAGTTTAATTAATAATAACATACATATCTTCTTCTTTTTCTTATACGGTTTAAATCACTTTATTTCTCAGAGATTACAAATCACTTACGAGGAGAAATAAAATACAATTAAATAATAACAAAATGCGTTGACAGGTAAAACATAATAGTTCAACACTCATAAAAGTATAGTTAATGTAGGTAACTTTAAAATGTTTAGCCGGCAGGTATGTGGTTGAGCCAATACAAGGGACGGTTTACATGCCGTTTTAAAAAGTTGTGTATTATTGATGTTTTTTTTTTTTTAAGTGTATAGGTAGATGTATGGTATGTGTGTGTATACTTATATAGATATTTAGTTAACATTATTATTATATATGTATAATCATTAGAATTTAATTCAAAATATAAATATATGTATGTTTTTAGTTTTTAGGTATGTTTATACTTATATTTTAGGAACTATATGATTTAATGTTTATGTATGTGTTTTATATATTTAAATTTTCGTAGTTTATATTTTTTTATATGTAATAATAATATGTGTTTAAATATTATTGTTTAGTTAGTGGCTAACCTGGTGACAGAGTTATTCAGATCGCCCATATTTAGGCCTCTGTCGTGATCTAACGACTGTTAACAGCCGGGACCGACTTTTAACGTGCCCTCCGAAGCACGGAGACGCTCAGATGAAATACCACTATGCGGTCACCCATCTTTAAGGTTACCGCGCCCTTGGTTGCTTAACCCGCTGATCGTTTACCGAACAGCGAGTGCACCTGGCTATGACCGCCTCGCCTTTATAACATACATATCAGAAAGAAAGAAAGAAAGGTTCCAGAGTGGCGACCACGAACTGGAAGACGTAGCGTGGGCAGGCCTCCAACAAGGTGGACCGACGACCTGGTAAAGGTTGCGGGCAACCGATGGACAAGGTCGGCTCAGGATCGAGAGTTGTGGGTATCCTTGGGGGAGGCCTATGTCCAGCAGTGGATGTCTTTTGGCTGAGATGATGATGATGATGATGATGATACATATCATACACGCACGTGTCCTAATGGGTAAGCAGGGACTATGGTACGCCAATAGCTTCGATCTTTTATACATTTTATTTTTATTTTAAACCAATTTTTTTTTACACCAGGGCCTTAAGTTGCTGGAGATGGCTGGAGACCTGTACTCACAGACAGATAGAGCACGTTACCATGCAAGCGAGCAAGCCCGACTGGGGAAGGACTTTACAGAAGATCACAGTCAAATAACTACACACATTGGAGTAGTTGTGTTTCTGTGTGTAAGTACAGGTCTCCAGCGCTCATTTAGGGATGCGTTTTGAAAGAAACGTATTCCTATCCCGGGGATGGTGTAAAAAAATGATTTGACAACACGCAAGTGAGAACCTCTGGTATAGCAAACGTCCAAAGGCTACGGTAACTGCTTAAAATCAGGCGTGCCGTATACATTTACCATTGCGTGTGTGGGTTCAATCCCACACGGGACAATAATTTGTGTGATTCATTGGAGGTGGATTCAGGTGGAGGTCCTACGCCAGTCGGGCTTGCTCAGTAGGATAGTGCCCTATCTCTCTTATCTTACGTCTAATAATATATAAAAATTCCTTACCCGTATCCACTTTATTCAATTAATTTTGAAATATTATGTCAAAATATTTCACAAACATAAAATTTATCACAAATCGAAGTTTCTTAATTCCAACCGAAATCCGATATTTTCTATAACAAAACCAAATATATCTGTTTAACATTTAAAACTTACAAATATACAGATTAAAAACTCATGTTTAATAAAAAAAATATGGCAAAAGAATATTAGAGACATGTCATTGATTATAATATTTAAAAAAAAAGGAAATAGGCAAATATCATTTTTAAATAAACGATTTTTTTATACTACTTGGGTGGCAAACAAGCATACGGCCCGCCTAATGTTAAGCAGTTGCCGTAGCCTATGGACGTTTGCAATTTACCAGACGTATCACATCTTTTAAGCTAGGGCTAGGCTTTATGATGGGATATCCCTGGGATAAGAATACGCATTTCAAAACGCATCCCTAAATTTATTTGAATTCTTTAACAGTTCTCCTGACTCCATCATCAGGCCCTCGTAAATCATAATATTGTATTGTCATATCTCAATAAGTGTGCAAAGTTTCATAACAATCAGTTTAGGAAAATTTGTTGAAAACGTTGTCTTAAGATTTGAGCTTTTTATTATTAAACGTGCTAAATAAATTCGTTTAAAAACGATTTGTCAATTACTAATAGTAACTTTTATATTGGAACCGAAAAAGTCCTATGACACAGGGGAATTTACTAACACATAATTCACGGACACAAAGCACAATGAAACACAAGCTGATTTGAAAAAACTAATTTTGAATCACCCAAATTGTTTGCCCCGTTTGGGGATCGAACCCATACCATGCTGCAGTATTAAATAAACACTTAAGCCACTTAATCAACTATATATTTAACACATTTGCAAATGATTTTCACAATAAAAATAATTAATTACATTTTTAAAACAGATTCAAAATCTATAAAATTTCCGCGCGCTTTTTTATGTAAGTAACACTTTTTAATCTGTTCAAAAATGAACTAATATTTTTTTAAATTTTGAATATAAGTATTTTAATCAATAGAAATTGTCTCTAGTACCTATTTTTTTTTATTACAGCAATAAAATGTCGACACAACCACACACAGTAAGCCTAATTTAAATTGTGAAATAGGTTATGAGCAACTAATTAGGACGACTGTTCTCTTACTGACCTGCCATGTGGAATGTACTTAAGTGAAAAAAAAACAACCAATGTTATTATGAAGTTATATCTACCTTTTCTATTGTCAATTGTGTTTTAATGTAGGTACCTATTACCTTGGTTAAGTCTGCGAATATTTGTCACATGAAATTTACGTCATCTATAATAATAATATAATAAATACAAAAGTTGGATGGATGGATGTTTGTAACTCAATCACCTCAAAACTATTAGGTTGTGGAATGAGCTTCCTGCTGAAGTTTTCCTAAGATACTATAGCATGGGGTTCTTCAAGAAAGGAGTTATAAGGTTTTTAAGGGGTCAGCAACGCGTGAGTGACACCCCTGGTGTTGCAAACGTCCATAGGCTACGGTAATTGCTTACCATAAGGCGGGCCGTGTGCTTATTTGCCACCTTGGTAGTATACAAAAAACGGCTGAACAGATCTGAATGAAACTTGGCACAGAAATAAAATATAATCTGAAATACTTAGCACATCGGTCTCTTTATATCCCGAAAAACCTTTATCTGTTCTGTGGACTGTACCTACGCATCTGTACGATCTGTGGTAATGAAAATAAAAACTTTATGAACAGATTGCAATAAAATATCATCAATGCCTTGGTGGTCCAGTGGTCGCAGTATGCGCCTGCTGTGCACTAGGTAGTGGGTTCGATTCCCACACAGGACAAAACTTTGTGTGACCCACAAAGACTTGTTCTGAGTCTGGGTATAATTTGTGTCCGTTAATTGTTTGTATGTAAAGTCCCCGGCGACACAGAGCTTGTTCTCTAGTGCGGAAGTCGTCTTTTAAAAATAAAATAGATAAAATAAATTAGATTTTTTACGATTTTTCAAATATGACCGATTTCGATAAAATTGAAATGGGACTAGGCTTTAAAACAAAAACAAAAAAAAAACCAGAACTTCCTTCTCTTTTATATAATAGCAACTCATATAAGTCCCACTGCTGGGCACGGGTCTCCTCTCCTCTATCAAGAGAGAGAGAGGGTTTAGGCCTTAATTCACAAACGCTGGCCAAATGCGGGTTGGTGAATCTGTCTTTAGAATTTCTTCTAAGACATGTAGGTTTCCTCACGATGTTTTCCTTCACCGTTAGCAGATGGCAAATGATTTGATTAGTACATATAAACTCCACAAAGTGAAATTCACATTGGTACTGCCCGGGATCAAACTCGCACCTCTTGCGTGCAAGTCGGTTACTTTCCCACTCGGCCACCACCGCTCCTTCTCTATTGGAGTCGGTTAAATAATATCGACTTTATAGCACAGCTAAATAACTACAGAAAGACGTAGTTGTGTTCCTGTGTCCTGTGTGTTAGTACGAATCTTTAGCGCTCATTTTGCGAAGCGTTTTCCTATCCCAGGGTACTACTAAGTACCTACTACATCTTAAAGCCCTGAGCCTCTAGACAAGTGGCATTAACGATAGTCGAATCGAAAAGTCAAAAAAACAAATGTATGGGATTTGACGTAAGTCTACGATACAATGTCGTAAACTAACGTCAAATCCCATACATTTGCTTTTTTGACATTTCGATTCGACTATTGCTTATGCCACTTATCTAGAGGCTCTGGTGTAAAAAAAAGGTCGACAACACGCAAGTGATACCTCTGCTATTGCAAGTGTAGGTATATAGGCTACGGTAACTGCTTCACATCAGGCGGGCCGTATGCTTGTTTGCTACCCAAGTAGTACAAAACTAACTTATATTTCTGCCGTTTAGTTTTACAGTGCATGGTAACAACACCAGAGTCGTTAATTAATCGCTGATTAGTTTATAGATAATATAATTTGTTAATGGACAATAGAAATTATAAGTTTATTTATTAGTTTTATATTAGGTACAGTGTGAAATTTATATTTATAAATCTATAAAATAAAACCGGCCAAGTGCATGTCGGGTCGCGCACAATGTAGGGTTCCGAAATTGCCATTCCCAATAATGCGGACTAAGAATAAGGTATCTATAAAGAAAGAAAGAAAGAAAAACTTTTTATTGTAATAGCATACAAGAGCAAGCTTATAGGATAAAAACAGATTAATTATGTTATGACAAATAAGGACACTCAATCAGCTATGTGCTGCAATATCGCCAACACGGTATTGCAGCGCTGTTTTTTATTAAGTGACCTTAATGACGCACGGATATTATGCCGCCTATATTTTGTTAAAAAAATAATAATATATAATATAAATAATCAGATATACAATGCAAAGCAGAAATAAAAATAAAATAAAAAACTTAAATAAGCTCACTGCCAAGATGTGTGCAATGTTGTGTCCGTATGTGTGTGTGTCTGTTTATGTGTATGTCTGTTTATGTGTGTGTCTATTTGTTTGTTTGCGCGCGCGTTGGTGTCAAGACGCTTTCTGCCATCATTGCTAAAATCTTGTCGATAGAGTAATTTCATTTTTTTGAATATATATTAAAATTTTCTTATAATTATGTTTAAAACCATATTTACTTATTTTGGATCGACAATTGGTGGTGGAATATTATTCCAGCAATGAGTGGCAGCATACTTGAAGCATTTATATGGTTTCAACATTCATGACTTCTCAAAATATAGGACAATGGTAACAACTTTGGTAGTCTTGAATAGAAAATATAGAATAAGTCGCATTAAAAGGGTCGCGGAGAAAGGGAGTCACTTCGCCCTTCGGTTTTTTAAATTAAAAATGTTGAAATTTAAAAATTTTGTAGTTATAACATTATTTGATACTTACCTAATGTTTTTTTTCTTGTTCGTATGTACCTACCATAATATTAAATTCTGACACTCGCCGGCCGCTACCGTGGCACGCTCGCTCGGCTCATGCGCAGGGGGTCGCAGTTCTAATGTTTTTTTGCAGTTCTAACTTAACCTATGGGTTATTTTAATATGGTATTTCTTTTCCTACATCTATTACAGACTAAGAAAATTACAAAAATCCGACTACTACAAAGCGCTGGAGACTTGTACTCACACACAAGACACAACTAAACTGCTGTTTGTAGTTATTTTGCTGTGGTCTTCTGTAAGGTAAGGTCCTTTTCCAGTCGGGCTTGCTCAGTAGTATTTTTTTGTTTGTTTTGTTTTAAAAAGACGACTCCCGCACTAGAGAACAAGCTCTGTGTCGCGGGGGACTTTACAAACATACAATTAACAGACACAAATTACACCCAGACTCAGAACAATTCTTGGTGGGTCACACAAAGTTTTGTCCTGTGTGGGAATCGAACCCACAACCTCGTGCACAGCAGGCGCATACTGTGACCACTGGACCACCGAGGCAGTCAAATATATGGTATGTATAATACGAGTAAGTATGGTGCCCTACCTATCTTCTCCTACGTATAGGTACTCGAAATGAACCCACTACAACTGGATTAGCAGTCAGCGCCACTACACCAATATGCCATCAGTCAATTAAACAATACTTAACAAGCAGAACCGATGGCCGTTGGGGCAGAAAGGTTCTAGAGTGGCGACCACGAACTGGCAGACGCAGCGTGGGCAGGCCTCCAACAAGGTGGACCGACCACCTCGTAAGGGTCGCGGACAACCGATGGACAAGGTCAGCTCAGGACCGAATGATGTGGAAGACCTTGGGGGAGGCCTATGTCTAGCAGTGGACGTCTTGTGGCTGAGATGGAGGATATGTTGTTAACTTAAACGCTTTTATATTTATAAATACATTTATAATTATATAAATCAAAGAACTTACATAACAATCTAAACAATTATATAATAATAATATTTTAATTATTATAATAATAAAAGTTTAAAGTGTGTAAACATTAGTATGTATGTTCCATAAGAGCTACTATCGTAGTGTATAATAGCAACCCATATATGTCCCACTGCTGGGCACGGGTCTCCTCTCCTCTATCAAGAGAGAAAGAGGGTTTAGGCCCTAATTCACACACGCTGGCCTAATGCGAATTGCTGAATCAGACATGTCTTTAGAATTTCTTCTAAGATAGGTTTCCTCACGATGTTTTCCTTCACCGTTAGCAGATGGCGAATTATTTGATTAGTACATATAAACGCCGCAAAGTGCTATTCACATTGGTACTGCCCGGGATTGAACTCGCACCTCTTGCGTGCAAGTTGGTTACTTTCCTATTCAGCCACCATTGCTCGTATCGTACCGGAGTGTATACAGAGTCCTTTTTTTTATACTACCAAGTTGGTTAACAAGCATACGGCCCGCCTGATGGTAAGCAGTTACCGTAGCCTATGAACGTTTGCAACACCAGGGGTGTCACTCACGTGTTGCCGACCCTTTAAAAATCTTATAACTCCTTTCTTGAACCCCATACTATAGTCTCTTGGGAAAACCTCGGCAGGGAGCTCATTCCACAACCTTATCGTACGTGGTAAGAAATTCCTCTGGAATCTTACGGTACGGCATGTTTGAGGTGCAAGAATGTGAGGATGAACTCCCTGTCCTTTATAATAATAAACATTCTGACATCGATATGAACATTTTATCATCAGTTAGACATCATCATCATCATCTCAGCCAAAAGACGTCCACTACTGGACATAGGCCTCCCCCAAGGACTTCCACAACTCTCGATCCTGAGCCGACCTTGTCCATCGGTTGCCCGCAACCTTTACCAGGTCGTCGGTCCATGTTGGAGGCCTGCCCACGCTTCGTCTTCCAGTGCGTGGTCGCCACTCTAGAACTGTTCTGCCCCAACGGCCATCAGTTCTGCGAGCTATCTGCCCTGCCCATTGCCACTTAATGGAGGCAATTTTTCGAGCTATGTCGGCTATAAACATTCAAACAAATTGGTTGGAGATTCCTGATAAAGTGTTGTCTTAATTAAAGGCTGCCACGGCATGCGTTATACAATCCTTACTAATATTATAAATGTGAAAGTTTGTAAGAATGGATGGATGGATGGATGTTTGTTACTCTTTCACGTAAAAACTACTGAACGGATCTGGATGAAATTTGGCACACAGATAGATTATGGTCTGGAATAACACATAGGCTACTTTTTGCAGCGATAACCGACATCCACGCGGGCGGAGCCGCGGGCAACAGCTAGTTATACAATAATATTGGAACAAATATGTGCGCTCTTAATTAAACAAACAAGCAAAGAACTACTAATAAACTAAACAGACATAAGGAACTAATATTAGATATATATATATATATATATATTTTTAAGACAACTCCCGCACTAGAGAACAAGCTCTGTGTCGCGGGGGACTTTACAAACATACAGTTAACGGACACAAATAACACCCAGACTTAGAACAATTCTTCATAGGTCACACAAAGTTTTGTCCTGTGTGGGAATCGAACCCACAACCTCGTGCACAGCAGGCGCATACTGCGGCCACTGGACCACCAAGGCAGTCGAAACTAATATTAGATAGGTATATTAGCTAAAATATATTAAAGTGAAGGGGTAAGTTTTAAAATACGTGACAAGTGACAAACAACCCCCAATTCCTACCACGTACAATTAGATTGTGGAATGAGCTCCTTACCGAGGTTTTCCCGAGAGACTATAGCATGGGGTTCTTCAAGAAAGGAGTTATAAGGATATTTTTGGATCCGCAATGCGCAAGTGATACCTCTGATAATGCAAGCGTCCATAGGCTACGGTAACTGCTTACCATCAGGCGGGCAACAAGCATACATGTTTGCCACCCAAGTAGTATAAAAACAATATCACCCAAAAGAAAGAAAGAAGAAAGAAAATTATATTTATTGACACAGTCAACATTTTTGGTATTAATAAATTTTATCTTATAACTACTGTGTCAATGAGGTTACCACTCATCATAATGCTATGTTGTGGTAACAACACAGAGCTCATTTTCAGTGGTAACCCCAAGTGACGAACGGATATTAAGCTATTAAATAAAAACAACAATAAAGTAAACGTATAAAAAATGCAGTTAAAAATATGAAATAAATAAATACATAAAACGTTTGTATATAGAAAGCGTTCGGTGACTATGACGCGAATTCCATGATTTTTGTTCACCCAAAAAGTGCTCAACGCTCCTAAAGAAGAATTCACTTCAAAAATAAGAGATATATATACGAAAAACTCCAAAATGGGCACCAGTGCGAAGCTTGAACGTCCTAGTTGGAACTAAAGTAGACCGATTACGATGATTACACATCGCGGTCAACAAGCCCTGTAATCAAACAGTTACGTAATACGAATACCACTAGTCACACTTACAAAGGTACATTACACACGATAATAACCTCTCGTTTTATTACATCTAATATATAAAATTCTCGTGTCATAGTGTTCGACATTGAACTCCTCCGAAACGGCTCGACCGATTTTCGTGAAATTTTGTGTGCATATTGGGTAGGTCTGAGAATCGGACAACATCTATTATTCATCCCCCTAAGTTTTAAGGGTGGTTCACCCCAATTTTTTTAATTTAATTTTTTAGACGTTTCTTTTGTTTTTATTTTTTTTGTGATTCAGCATTAAAAAATACATACAACCCTTAATTTTCACCCCTCTACGATCAACCCCTATTTTTTAATAGCGATATTACTATTTTAGTAGCAAAACAACGTTTGCTGGGTCAGCTAGTTTACAATAAAAATTGCCACAGGAATAACTAGTTAAGTAATTATTTTGACTGGCTCATTGGTCTGTTCGATTCCCACACTACACAAACTTTGGCTGAATGGGAAAGAAATTGACTTGCACATCAAGTGTATTTTTTTTATACTACCAAGGAAAACAAGCATACGGCCCGCCTGATGGTAAGCAGTTACCGTAGCCTATGGACGTTTGCAACACCAGGGGTGTCACTCACGCGTTGCCGACCCTTTAAAAACCTTATAACTCCTTTCTTGAAGAACCCCATGCTATAGTCTCTTGGGAAAACCTCGGCAGGTATGGGCTAGTATGAGAGTGCGTCCACGTAGCGACGCGACAGCCAGGAGACTTTCCATACTAACCCATAGACTTGATGTGATGAGACAAATAGGTTGCAGAAACTATGTTGCTCGTGGGCGCCCTTATACATTTAGGTAACAAAGTAACACTTATGAAGGTCATAAATTATGAATAAGTCAGAAAGATTATGTCAGCTAAATTTTCCTATGGCTAGTTCACTGACGTGGACTAAGAACTAGCAAGAAACTATATTATATACTTCTTTTATACGGTCTAAAAATAAGCGGTGGTGGCTGAGTGGGAAAGTAACCGACTTGCACGCAAGAGGTGCGAGTTCGATCCCGCAGTACCAATGTGAATTTCACTTTGTGGAGTTTATATATGTTAATAAAATGATTCGCCATCTGCTAACGGTGAAAGAAAGCAATAACACTCAGACACAGGACAAACATATATGCTCATCACACAAAGATTTGTCCTGTGTGGGAATCGAACCCACGACCTCCGGCGTAGCAGTCAGAGTCACTAACCACTAGACCAAAAGGCCAAACGATTAAGTAATTGTTAAAACAGTAATCCGATAATTGTAAAATGGATATCGGTGAGAAAGTTATCTACTTATTACTTACGTTTAGCCTGAACTAATCATCTGACAGCGAAATGGAATAACTCATCAATAATTCAACATCCGTTTCCTATATTACATTATATTTACAATACTAGCATATCGGTTCTGTGGCTTAAGTTAGTTACCTTACTATTTACCACTGCGCAGCGTGTTGTGGGTTTGATACCCTTTTTGGAACGAAGTTCCTTATCGCGCGTTGTGAAAGGGGGCTAGACGGAAAAAATTCTTACGAAAAGTTGTCACGACACTTTTTTGATTTTAGCCTACTGTCGATGGAGAGTAACGTTAGGCTCAGTGGTGGATGTGTGTGACTGCTGATCACGAGGTCCCGGGTTCGATTCCCGGGTCGGGCCAAAATTGATATTGGGTTTTTCTGACAAGAAATGTAAAATAAAATAAAATAAAAAAGGGGGCTAGACGGAAAAAAATCTTACGAAAAGTTGTCACGACACTTTTTGCTATAGTAAGCTATTGGAAGCTGTGCGGCGTGCGCATGTTTCTCTGTCTCTCTCTCTCTCTCTTATAGAAAGCAAGCCAGATAACATTATAATAATATATTTACATTAATATTATTAATTAAATAATAATTAAATTATAATTTAATTATTTAACATAATGAAAAATAAAATAAAAATATGTGTGTTATGTGGAATTTCGTTCCATCCGGGTGTCCCTTGACTCATCTCAAGTTTATTTTTTTTACAAGTCTATCTATTGTCCCACTGCTGAGCAAAGGCTTCCCCCATTGACTTCCATTCCCGTCTGTCCATTGCCTTATTTCACCAATCCTTCTCATATGCATCCAGGTCGTCACGCCAGCGAATTTAAATTGAAATTATGAAATACCCAAAATGAACAAACAGGGTAAGAAATCTATACTAATATTATAAAGCTGAAGAATGTGTTTGTTTGGTTGAACGCGATATCTCAGAAAGGACTGGTTCGATGTGTGCGTCAGAATGACTGGTCGACTGTTGAATTCAGCATTGCTTGCTTACGTAAAAATTGCTAGCTATATTTTTTTTTTTTTATACCTACTACTTGGTTGGCAAACAAGCATGCGGCCCACCTGATGTTAAGCAGTATCCGTAGCCTATAGACGCTTGCATTACCAGAGGTATCACTTGCGTGTTGCCAACCCATTTTTTTACACCAGGGCTTTAAGATGGAAGTAACCCTGGGATAGGAATACGTTTCTTTCAAAACGCATTCCTAAATGAGCGCTGGAAACCTGTACTCACACACAGGAACACAACTACACCGCTGTGTGTAGTCATTTGGCTGTGGTCTTCTGTAAGGTGGAGGTCCTTCCCCAGTCGGGCTTGCTCGCTAGTATGGTGCCCTACCTCTCTTTGTTATTTGTTAGTATTTGGTACCCTTTATCAAACAATTGCTACCTCAGTATAATAAAAGATATCACATATTTTTATTTTGACCAGTCATTCTGACGTCAGGATGTTAGGACAAAGTTCGTATCTTGCGAAGGACGCACAATTTTCATGTTCTTTACTAACCAAAAATTGCTACCTACATTTAGATTCAAATCAACTCTGCAGCGTTACAGGTCAAAACGGCTATATTATCTACAAAAGCCAAGGAGCGCCTGACACAAACATAAATACACAACAGATTTGGATTGCTCTGATGATACGCACAGGCGTTCATGTTGTAAGCAGTCCAAAAAATAATTATACGCGGAACTTTTTGACCTGTAACGTCCTTAAGGTTCAAAATAGCTTATGTATTAGCGAACGCGATGTTTATTTGCTAATTTGAAAAAAATGGTCAATTTGACAATGTGGTTTTTTTGACAAACTAGCCATTTAGAAAAGTGGTCAATTTGAAAAAGTGGTAATTTTGGAAAGTTGACGTTTTGAGAAAATAGTAGGTAATTTTGATATAGTAGACTAGTAGACACATTTTAGGAAAGTAGTCATTCTGAAACTAATTCCAGCCATTGTGCCATCCGAGCTCCTACTCGGTTTTTTTTGTAGTTATGGCTCCATCCGTTTTGTACTGGAGTGTTCCTGTGTGTGAGTACAGGTCTCCAGCGCTCATTTAGGGATGCGTTTTGAAAGAAACGTCTTCCTATCCCAGCGATACTCCATCTTAAAGCCCTAGTGTAAAACAAAAGGTCGGCAACCCGCAAGTGATACCTCTGATATTCAATCAATCAATCAGCCTATCGCAGTCCACTGCTGGACATAGGCCTCTCCTAACACGCGCCACAGCACACGGTCCTCCGCCTTCCACATCCAGTCCGTCCCAGCGACCTTTTTTAGGTCGTCGGTCCACCTAGCTGGGGGCCGCCCTACCTTACGCCACAGATTACTAAAGAGTTACTACGTAACAGATAGTTCACTCAGAAGAAAATTACCAATACCTACTGCTATAATAGCCTACTCTGTCGCGTCAGCAACCGCTGCATGCTAAAATGTGCCCAAATGCTCAAGCGTACAGTTGTAATTGCTTCGGACTGCGCGATCCCACAGCAATCGCGGGGCTGCCTCTTTGATAAAATTAACATAAATAACTATTTGTGCCTATTTGATTGAGAATTATGAATATGTTCTGACTGTAGGTGGTAGTTTAAAATTGTTGACTGTGCAATACATCTAAAACATAATTATAAAGGTCAGTGTGTAAGTAAAATAAAAAAATCTTTAAAAGGTACGTGTTTTATTTTTATATAAATTTCTTACCCTTTCTAAATTCTCGGTTATTAAATTTTAGTGTAGAAAAAACTAATAGAACAATTAAAATTTAACAACGTGCGTGCGCTAAAACCGCATTGAATTCGGTCCGCCGGCGGTACGACGGGCCGTAGGTAATTATAGCGCGCAAGTACATGGAGTGACGGAGGCCTGCTTACGCTTACCTAGTCGCGGTCTCCATTCTAGGACACGTCCACTGTCTAACATCTGGTATTGCAAGCTTTCATATTCTTGTTAAAGCGGTGGTGGCCGAGTGGGAAAGTAACCGACTTGCACACAAGAGGTGAAAGTTCGATCCCGGGCAGTACCAATGTGAATTTCACTTTGTGGAGTTTATATGTACTAATCAAATGATTCACCATCTGCTAACGGTGAAGGAAAACATCGTGAGGAAACCCACATGTCTCAAAAGAAATTCTAAAGACATATCTGATTCACCAACCCGCATTAGGCCAGTGTGTGTGAATTAAGGCTTAAATCCTATCTCTTGACAGAGGAGTGGAGACCTGTGCCCAGCAGTGGGACATATAAGGGTTGCTTTTATATTATATGATTGTTTGCCACCCAATTAGTATAAAAAGTAAGGGAATTGGTAAAAATAAAACAAAAAATATAAATTTTATTCATCATTTTAATTCTTTGACAAATTATTTTTAATCTAGTTTCATTTGATGTTTTATTACTTGTTTTCTTTGCAAAAGGCGGACATTTATATGTACACCGCCATATTGCTCTTTTAACCAATTTAATTTCAAAAAATTTATTATGACACTTTTGGCAAGACAATCTTTTACCGATTTCACTCAATTCACCAATACATACGTAATGATGCGAGCCTCTATTTCTGCAAAATGCAAAACACATTTCGCAAAGCTTCATCGTTGCTGTTACCAATGTCACTGGTATATAAGGAATGTTATTCTTATTTTCTTGGTATCTGTCGCCAAATTTTTTTTTTGTGATGTCTTTATTATTTTTTTGTGGTTTATCGACATCGGCATGCGATATTATTATGTGCCTTTTTAAATTATTTTTATCACCTAATAAGTATAGATTACATAAGGTACATTGGATAATTTGACTATTTTTAATAATTATGTGTTGTGATTCATGTTTAATGGCTTCAAATCTGAAAAAGAAAAACATATTATCTATGGAAAATTATAAAATGAGCGAATAAAAAATAACTAAGCGACTGATGATAAGATACTGTAAATTCTAGCCGTGCGACTAAATTGACTGGCCTGTTGGTCTAGTGGTTAGTGACTCTGACTGCTACACCGGAGGTCGTGGGTTCGATTCCCACCCAGGACAAATCTTTGTGTGATGAGCACGAATGTTTGTTCTGTGTCTGGGTGTTATTTATCTATAATATGTATGTATTTAGAAATATATAAGTATGTTTATCAGTTGTCTGGTTACCATAGTACAGGCTCTGCCTAGTTTGGGATCAGATAGCGATGTGTGGGTTGTCCCGAAAATATTATTATTATTAGGTGAGTGACTAGAAAATCATGCATTTGTATATATATACTAGCAGTTGCCCGCGGCCCAGCCCGCGTGTTATCGCTGTAGTGTTATCGCTGTAAAAATTAGCCTATGTGTTATTCCAGACCATAATCTATCTCTGTGCAAATTTCATCCAGATTCGTTCAGTAGATTTTACGTGAAAGAGTAACAAACATCCATCCATCCATACTTACAAACTTTCGCGTTTATAATATTAGTAGGATTCCAGCATTTGCTACCAGAAACGAGATGCTACCAGACACCTAGATTAGGGTAGGTTAGAACTGTGACCCCAACAACGCGCACGGCCGGCGAAGCGCTTATTTTGATAGTGTTCGCCCTCAGTTCTTTGCTCACTTAGTATTTCTGTACGCCATATTCATTAATTTTGACACCCATAAATTGAATTTATATTCGCTCGTTTGAAATTGAAATTACAAGCACAAATTTTCGTTTTTAATATTTTTTTTTAAAGACACCTCCCGCAGTAGAGAACAAGCTCTGTGTCGCGGGGGACTTTATAAACATATAATTAACGGACACAAATTACACTTAAAATCAGAACAATCAGAATCTTTGTGGGTCACACAAAGTTTTGTCCTGTGTGGGAATCGAACCCACAACCTCGTGCACAGCAGGCGCATACCGCTGCCACTGGACCACGAAGGCAGCCTATAGTATACTAATAACTATCTAACTATACTAATAACTAACTAGTCGGTTATCGCGATAAAAACTATAATCTATCTGTATGCCAAATTTCATCCAGATCCGTTTAGTAGTTCCATCCATCCATCCTCACAAACTTTTCACATTTATAATCCTTACTAATATTATAAATGTGAAAGTTTGTAAGAATGGATGGATGGATGTTTGTTACTCTTTCACGTAAAAACTACTCAACGGATCTGGATGAAATTTGGCACAGAGGTAGATTATGGTCTGGAATAACACATAGACTTTTTACAGCGATAACCGACATCCAGGCGGGCGGAGCCGCGGGCAACAGCTCGTATTAAATATTAGTAGGATAGCACTGCTGAAATGAGTCGGCAAAACGCAAGTGATATCTCTGGTATTACAAGTGTCCATAGGCTACAGTGACTTGCTTGCCACTTAAGTAGTATAAAAAACTGCCTCGGTTGCTCAATGGTCGATGTGTGTGGCTGCTGATCACGAGGTCTCGGGTTCGATTCCCAGGTCGGGCCTCGGAAAGCACGTTAAGTGGATAGTCCTAAACTTGATCTCTCTCCGGATCGGGCTATGAGAGTGAGGGAATTAAGAGTGCACTTGTGTTTGCGCACACACTTGTGCACTATAATATTCGCACAGATGGCTAGTCTCCGTTAAGATCAAAAATCGGTTAGGAGGACTTTATGAAAAAAAATGCTTACCTAGTGGGAAACGTCTGTATACACTTCTTACATCTAAAAACACCTGGTTTTACTAATTCTTCATAATGTATACTCTTTGTATAACCCACGTTCCATATAGGAGGAAATAATTCCACTTTGACATGACATTCCGTTGTCAAATCGTTCAGGACCTTCTCAGAATCAAATGTATCAATATCGTCTTCAAACATTAGCCTGTTTTTTAACGAAAGCATTCCATTTTCAAATGTATTCACATTTTCCTTTTTCACTATCACATTATTATTTACTATCGGATTATCCTTTTTTAATAACGTGTTTTCATTGTTTAATATCGTATTTTCATTGTTTAATATCGCGTTTTCACTTTTAAATATCTCATTTTCCCTTTTAATTATCGTGATCAAGTCTGTTGACTGTTTAAATAATGTTGTGAGGTCTGTTTGTGTTAAAAGTTCATATAGAGTGTGTTTTTTAGATTTGTGTTTAATTAAATCTGTTTGTGATGTGAAATGGTGTAAGCAGATGTCGCACTGATGGACTGTTTGGTTTAATAGAGGTATTATTATGTGGCGTACGTTGTGTATTATGCTTGAATATCTGCAACAAAAGAAATATTTTATTAACAGTTACATAGCGAGTTAGTTAGTTTGACGGGACCTGAGCCTCTAGAGTCTAGAGGCTCAGAGCGTTTCAATAATCATTCTTATTGGCAGGTGGAGCCCGTAAGAGTTAACTTGAGACCTAAGCGCCGTTGTATGTTACCTACTGCGCTCAGGTTTCAAGTTGCGGGTTATAGTAAAAGTTTCGTTTAGAATTCTCCGTTAATATACATATGTATATGTTGAAGTTATAGTTGTTTTTAAATAGGTGAAAAAATGGGGGCGCTAAAAAAATTTTTATTCTCAAAGTGGGCAGTAGACAAAATAAGTTTGGGAACCACTGCTCTAGACAAGTGGCTTAAGCGATAGTCGACTCGAAAAGAAAATAAAATGTATGGGATTTGACGTAAGTCTACTATATAATGTCGTAAACTTACGTCAAATCCCATACATTTGCTTTTTTGACTTTTCGATTCGACTATCGCTTATGCCACTTGTCTATAGGGGCTGGTGGTGGCCGAGTGGGATCGTAACCGACTTGGACGCAAGAGGTGCGAGTTTGATCCCGGATGGCAGTACCAATCTGAATTTCACTTTGTGGAGTTTATATGTACTAATCAAATGATTCACCATCTGCTAACGGTGAAGGAAAACATCGTGAGGAAACCCACATGTCTTAGAAGTAATTCTTAAGACATGTCTGATTCACCAACCCGCATTAGGCCAGCGTGTTAAGGCCCTCTCTCTCTTGACAGAGGAGAGGAGACCCGTGCCCAGCAGTGGGACATATATGAGCTGCTATTATTATTGACGGAGCGTTATCAGCACTTGGCCGCTCAGTTGCATGAGATTCCTTACGGCTATTCTATCCACCCTAAGTTCTTCTAGAAGAACAGCAGGCGTCCAAAGTCGCCGCAGGCTTCCGGTAGAGTGCACGATTTCCTGAGAGTTCGTACCCTATGGTCTTCTACGCTTCTACATTCCACAAGGACATAGGTGTCTCCTCGGTCTCCATAACCGTAACATAAAAACGAGTTTGCTCAAACTGTGCGGAGACAAAACTTAGAATGGATGGATGTATGGATGGATGGACGAATGTTTGTTACTCTTTCACGTAAAAACTACTGAACGTATCTGGATGAAATTTGGCACAGGCATAGATTATGGTCTGGAATAACACATAGGCTACTTTTTGCAGCGATAACCGACATCCACGCGGGCGGAGACGCGGGCAACAGCTAGTAATAAATATAAAAAAAGATTATTTGATATCAGACAGTGCAGTGATACATTGTTGTGCACAACGCCATGATGCAGAAAGGAAAAGAGGGAGAAAAAAAAAAACAGTAACTTAAAGTGCAATCGACTGCTGGTGGTCCAGTGGCCGCAGTATGCGCCTGCTGTGCACGAGGTTGTGGGTTCGATTCCCACACAGGACAAAACTTTGTGTGACCCACAAAGAATTGTTCTGAGTCTGGATGTTATTTGTGTCCGTTAATTGTATGTTTGTAAAGTCCCCCGCGACACAGAGTTTGTTCTCTAGTGCGGGAGTTGTCTTTTTTAAATAAGAAAAAATACAATTTATTTTCTTCCTTCTTTTTTTAAAGACAACTCTCGCACTAGGGAACAAGCTCTGTGTCGCAGGGGAGTTTACAAACTTACAATTAACGGACACAAAGTAAACCCTAACTCAGAATAAACAGTTATGAATCACACAAAGTTTTGTACATTGCGTGATGATTATAATGATTTGATAAAATAAAAATATTCGCATTTGATTTAGTATAAAAATAACATTCGCGTCTTTAAGTTTGATTGTTTAATATGGCCATATTTTGTTATCAGACCCGCTACAGTACCATAATCAAAATTCATTTATTAATTTAGATTATATTAGAACTAGCAAGAAACTCAGGCCACTCTTTTTAATTGTCAGATAGATACAATCTTTTGTAAAATACTTTTAAAAAAATTGTATGGTTTTCACTCATAATATAGAATAATAGATTCGAATCTATGAATGACTAGCTGTTGCCCGCGGCTCTGCCCGCGTGGATGTCGGTTATCGCTGCAAAAAGTAGCCTAAGTGTTATTCCAGACCATAATCTATCTCTGTGCCAATTTTCATCCAGATCCGTTTAGTGGTTTTTACGTGAAAGAATAACAAACATCCATCCATCCATCTTAACTATTTTTAACATTGTTTTTGCCTATATCATGAATCGCATGTAAAAAAACATTGCAAGCTGAATAAACGCCTGTAAAAAAATTATTACCTATTTTTTGATACTCTGTCACATAGCTCGCAGGGTTCATTACTAGGCAGTATAAGAGAATCATAAGAGTTAGGATCCTTGGTTATTTTTAGCATCTTCAACGGAATGTCATCTTCGTCAACCGTCATCAAACGTTTGACTTTCTTTTTTCTGTCACGCATCTGGAAAATAACAAGAAAATTCATTTAAGTTACGCCCACACCAATGCTTAAAAAACGGTGACGGTACGGGATCGCATTGACGCGTCGCATCCGTACCATTTTTGACGCATGCCCTCCACACCAATGCTTAAAAAACGGTGACGGTACGGAATCGCAGTTACGCGTCGCATCCGTACCATTTTTGACGCATGCCCTCCACACCAATGCTTAAAAAACGGTGACGGTACGGAATCGCAGTGACGCGTCGCATCCGTACCATTTTTGACGCATGCCCTCCACACCAATGCTTAAAAAACGGTGACGGTACGGAATCGCAGTTACGCGTCGCATCCGTACCATTTTTGACGCATGCCCTCCACACCAATGCTTAAAAAACGGTGACGGTACGGAATCGCAGTGACGCGTCGCATCCGTACCATTTTTGACGCATGCCCTCCACACCAATGCTTAAAAAACGGCGACGGTACGGAATCGCAGTGACGTGCCGTAAAATTTTGGGAATCGAGATTTCTCGGCTATTGTCGGTAACACTTCGTTTTTTACAAAAAGTTCATTCTCTAGGAGGTTCACGTAAACAATCTTTCGTATGCGGAACGTCACGATGCGGCTGCGTATTTTAAGCAGCAGTGTGTGGAGCATGCGTCAAAAACGGTACCTACGACGCGTCAATGCGATTCCGTACCGTCGCCGTATTTTAAGCAGCGGTGTGGCCGCAGCTTTACAGTATGTTTTTATACTAATATTTTATACTACTAAGTTGGCTAAAAATAGTTTAACCCAGATGAAGTAAGGCCAGGCCGCTAGTAATCCTTACTAATATTATAACTGTGAAAGTTTGTGAGTATGGATGGATGGATGTTTGTTACTCTTTCTCGTAAAAACATATATAAGCATATGGCATGCCTGATAGTAAGCAGTTACCATACCTTATGGACAATAGAGGGGACATTAGATTGCAGTAACCAACATTCAGGCATTGGCATTACCGTTAGTTGTATTTATGTTATAAATATTATTTACATTATCTGTTAATTCTTTCTTTCTTGTTAGTATTTGTTAATTTTATATTTCTTTTGTGTGAATTCACTTTAAATAATGTATTATTATAAGTTCATGAATACGCTATATTATATTTTGACATATTATTTTTGACATACTTACATATTTTGACTTGTACCTTATTTTCTATTGCTTTGACATTGTTTTTTCTTTTTAGTGCTCAATATTATTATTTTAATTTATTAGATATTGACATTACTCTTAAATAATGGACCTCTAATTTGTAATGCATGAAATTGTAATGAATCATATTATTGATATTATTTTGTATGCTGCCAAGGCCAAACATGATGAAGCTATTATATTTTACTGTACATCCTGCATATATAATTATGTAATACTCATGTTTTACAAATAAACTATTGATTGATTGATTGATTGATATATTACATTTTATTTTAAAGTTCTTCAAAAAAAAGTTCTTCTTGTTTTTTTAAGAAAAAATTGAAAATGAATGATTCGTGTTACACCGGGTTGGCCCCAGCCGGACACGGTCAAGAATAGAATAGAATAGAATACTTTATTTTCAAGAATATGGTTGGTAAGATGTTACAATATTAATTTGATACAACATATTTTGCCAGTTGTGGCGGGTCTTTAGTCGTTTCGCACCGCAAGCGGTTCGAACCGCGGTATGAATTGCCGAAGAGCTTATTTTTAATGTGTCCTTTCGCACAGCGGTTCGAATCGCCCAAGAACTTTTTGAAATGGGTTGATTCGGACCACAGTATAGGGAACATTTCTATTTTTAGATAGGTAACATCAGACAGAAAAGCTTATAAAGTTTTTAATTATACAACCTTATAGTACAACCAGGCTGTACTATTATTAAATAATAATAATAGTACAACCAGGCATAAAAATAACAAGCAAAAAAAATATTATATAAAAACATTTGTCATAGGCTTACGTATGTAAGTAATGGAATAGCCAAAAGGAAATCTGGAAGAGATCGCTCTTAGCGATAAGACCGCCCATTGTACATACTGCTAGTTTACATTTTTGTTCAGAATTATGTATAAATTATGTATGGTGTACAATAAAGAATATTATTATTATTATTAAATCACGTACAAAGGCCCACTTGAGCGGCCAAGTGAGGATAACGCCCCATCAAAGTAACTAACTAGGCGATTCACACCGCGGTTCGAATAACTCGTGGTGCAAAACGATCAAAGACCCGTTGTAGCATGTAAATATTTAGAAACACAGACAAAATTACTTATAACCTAATGAATTATATATTACTAGCTGTTGCCCGCGGCTCCGCCCGCGTGAATGTCTGTTATCCCTGTAAAAAGTAGCCTATGTGTTAATCTATCTCTGTGCCAAATTTCATCCAGATCCGTTCAGTAGTTTTTATGTGAAAGAGTAACAAACATCCATCCATCCATGCTCACAAAATTTCACAGTTATAATATAAGTAAGGATTACTAGCGGCCTGCCCTTACTTCATCTGGGTTAAACTATTTTCAGCACGACTTTCTTTTTTTTTTTACATAAGAACCTACTCCTGACAATAACAAACGCAACAAAAAAAAGAATTACTGAAATCAGTCCAACCATTCACCCGTGATGCAGTGACAAAGGGAAATAGGGATTCATTTTTATATAAGATGGATGGAATTTTAATAATTATATTGTAACTTATATGTGTAGTTTACATTGGAAATCATTAAATTTGTCATCTAGGTAGTCATTAATATTATATTAATTGCTTTCCTGTAGTAGTTCACACAGTGCCCTACGTTTAAATGGTAAACGTGTGCTAAATAAACAAATCTGAAGGCCATAAAAGCCAGGTGTACCAGCTGATCGGTAAACAATTAGCCGGTAAAGCTACCAAGGGCGTGGTTACTTATGGATAGGTGAACGCGCCTATTGGAGTTTCATCTGAGCGTCTCCGTGCCTCGGAGGACACGTCAAAGTCGGTCCCGACTGTTAACAGTCGTTAGAACACCACCACCAGTCACCAGATTAGTCATTAACCACTCAAAAAGAAGCCAGCAGTAGCTTCATAAGACCCCCAGGGACGGGTAACGTCTACGTATCATGCTTTCTCTTTTATAAACCTTATTGTAGCAGATTTTCAGCGTTATTATGGATTTTTTTAAATAAAATTGCTTACAGTATGTCTTCATTTTACATATTTAAAAGTCCTCTAGGCATTTTAAATGAATAGAAATATGAAAAGCCATACTTACTTTTTAATTAGAAATAACAATAATATAATTAAAATAATAACCTTAAAACTATAAACACATTTTAACAATTAAATTATTAAATTAAAGTAAGTATTTAAATAAACTCTCATTAAATAATTGTCTAGGTCTGAATTCCATTTCTTTTTTATTTTAACAATTTTCCACTGTCAGAGAAACTTTAGACATTATCGTTAATGAATGAAGAATTGAATGAACTAAATGAACAAAAATACAAACAAATAGAATAAGATTGAACTGGATTGAAGTTGAACAACTAGATAAAAGATTACCAGTAATAAAACTTACATTATGTGCGATTAAATAATGTTTCACTTTTCTTCTGCTTCTTCTTTTATCTTAAAAAAGAAAAATTACGTATGATGCGTCGTGACGTTGTATTTATTTAATACTGCCAAAAGGCATTTTCTATCAGCCAACCTTATGGAGTTGTGGAGATGTAGAGATGAACGTAGTATATTATAGCAGAACGTAAAAATCAAATGAAAGTAATGTAGCATTTATATAATTTATATCATAACTATATTATTATGATACATTCAAGATACATTACCTTCCTTGCAGTTCGGGTTATAAGACTGATAGGTTGAGCGATAGATACGCAATTTCAAAACGTTTTATGTCAGCCATTGGCAGAATGCCAGCTGTTAAAGTCAAATGTCACGTCAATTGTTTTTGTCAAGTGTCGTTAATAATGAAAA
The DNA here is from genome assembly GCA_947095525.1 of Trisateles emortualis. Lineage (NCBI taxonomy): Eukaryota > Metazoa > Arthropoda > Insecta > Lepidoptera > Erebidae > Trisateles > Trisateles emortualis. The sequence goes on from OX352756.1 coordinate 2,835,714, forward strand.
CAATCTATAATTTGCTCATATTTTGAATTAAATACGCATTTATTCAATAAAAAAGAACTGCAAAGATGGTATATTATCTATTACATACTTTAATATTCACTTTAATCCATTTTCTTACTATTTTATATGAGTTTACCTTTAATATCGGCGTTCTTTAAATTTGTTTTTAGGACTTGAAGAGCTTTTCAGAAGATGGTTTTGATCCAAAACAGTGGATAAACAAAGCCTGGGGGTCTAATGGGAACCAGGAAAAGGAGGTATTATCATAAAACTTTCCTTTCATTAAATAACTTTGCTTTCATTAACGTGCCCCGTCACCGGCGAGCGGTAGGAAGTTAATCGTATTAGAACCTAGAGAGGTAGGGCACCATACTAGCGAGCAAGCCCGACTGGGGAAGGACCTCCACCTTACAGAAGACCACAGCCAAATGACTACCCACAGCGGTGTAGTTGTGTTCCTGTGTGTGAGTACAGGTCTCCTCTAGGAATGCGTTTTGAAAGAAACATATTCCTATCCCAGGGTTACTTCCATCTTAAAGCCCTAGTGTAAAAAAATGGGTTGGCAACACGCAAGTGATACCTCTGGTAATGCAAGCGTCTATAGGCTACGGATACTGCTTAACATCAGGCGGGCCATATGCTTGTTTGCCACCCAAGTAGTATTTAAAAAAAAAAAAACCTCAATCGTGCCGTACGTCGCGGTTTCAAAGGAATGTCCACCCACGTAGTATTAGGTTCTAGAATGAGCTCTCCGCTGAGGTCTTTTCGAGAGAGTATAGCAGGGGGTGCTTCAAGAAAGTTGAAAGGTTTTTAAAGAGTTGGCAGATGATAGTGTTAATGTTGCCTCCTTAGTAGTTTAAAGTACCTATTTTACCTATCTAGTATTGTATCAATGGCTCAGTGGTCTATGTGAGTGACTGCTGATCGATTCACGAGTGGAGACAAAAAACGATACTAGGTTTTTGTCAAGAAATTCGCAATAGATGCATGGAGTTTGAAATTTGTAGGTGTTTACGCCCCTGTGTAAAGCCCTTGGTGCTAGGTCTGTTCCCTCTCTGTTCATTGTGATTTGCATTCCCATCGAACTATGAGAGTGAGAGAGTATATAGTGCACACACAGTGGTCTTAATTGAGATTAACTTTTGTTATACACTGTAGAAGGGGAACTCAGTCTATCATATTTATTTTATAAAAAAAAAGGTCTAATCACCAAAAGATGTTTAGTATTAATTTGTGTTTAGATAGTACATTATTATCGTTTAGGCTTCGAGAGTATTCCCCTTTCCACTCAGTATAATGTCTTCCTGACCAAAATTCGGTTAGGATGACATTATATAGTATTATCTACATTGTCAGGTTATTCAATTAATGCCGTTCAGAAAGATTATTGTTTTGGGTTCACTAAAAACATTTAGCTACCACAATTTTATAAACTTAATTTTTATTTAACTTTTGTGTTATAATCTAAATAAATATTAGAAAGTGTTTGTTTGTGTTTGTTTGTCACAACTTAACTCAAAAACAACTTGACAGATTTTAAAAATTGTTTTCTCCATTAAAAAGCTACATTTTCAGCAGGTCACATACAACTATACTCTATAACTCATTTGAAAATAAAGTGGGGACTACGTAGGTGTCATAAAATTCCTCCACGTCAACGCCTATTGGAAATATGCCCAGAAGACTGGCAGCATTGCCCCGTTGAATGACAATGCTTATTTTACTACAATTGTTTTTTTTTTTTCAGATATTTGTTGCCAATACAGTGACAAGATTACAGTTGTATATGAAACAGCTTACCAATTCTCTAGATGAAACAACTACACAGGTGAATTTATTTTTTTATACCTACTTATCTAATACCTTGTCCGTGTGGTGACGGATTAAGAATACAAATGTCACCTCCCTGTTCCATCTCGAGGGTGTCGTAAAACTCGACTAAGGGAGTAGAGCAGACAATATCCACTGCAAGAAAGGGAAAATTTGAAACAAAACCCTATACCAACCCATCTGGCCAGCGTGGTGTAGTAAGCTAATATCCCTACAAATGTATGGAGGAGACCCGTGCCCAGCAGTGGGACGTTGATGTTGTTGACGTTTAAGGGTTGAGATGGATCTAATACCTTTAAACAAGCAATTCTTGTATAATATATATATATCTTAATGGAGGCAATTCTTCGAGCTTCAGCCGGGCACATCGCTCGCAGAACTGATGGCCGTTGGGGCAGAAAGGTTCTAGAGTAGCGACCAAGAACTAGAAGACGAACTTGAGCAGGCCTCCAACAAGTTGCACCGACGACCTGATAAAGGTCGCGGGTAACCGATGGACAAGGTCGGCTCAGGATTGAGAGTAGTGAAAATCCTTGGGGGAGGCCTATGTCCAGCTGTGGACGTCTTTTGGCTGAGATGATAATGATGATGATGATGATATATATACATATATATCATCATGACAACCCATAACCGCCTCATTCTTAATCACAGAAACGGCTCCATGATCCGGATTTTCATGAAATTTAGTATGCAGTAGGTTTTGGGGGCGATTAATCGATCTAGCTGAGTTTCATTGTTAGAAAACGTTAATTTCCAAATAAAAAAATGATGGATGTTTGTTACTCTTTCACATAAAAACTATTGAATGGATCTGGATGAAATTTGGCATTGAGATAAATTATAGTCTGGAATAGCGAATAGTCTACTTTTTATGGCGATAATCGACATCCATGTGAATGGAGCCGCGAGCAGTATTCATAAATGGATATTCCGAAAAATTAAATTATATAAATGCGAATGTTTCAATTATGTTGGAATAGCTAAATGGATTTAGATGAAATTAGACACAGAGATAGTTTATAGTCTGGAATAGCACATTGACTACTTTTAATCCTGGAAATATTATCATCTGGGCACGGGTCTCCTCTAAACATTTGGAGGGATATTAGCCTACTATACCACGCGGGCCAGACGTGTTGGTATAGGGTTTTGTTTCTAGTTTTCCCTCTCTTGCGGTGGATATTGTCTGCCTGACTTACTCCCTTAGTTGACTCTTACGACACCCTCGGGATGGAAGGGGGTGGTGACATCTGTATTCTTTATCCACAGACCTGGAAATATGTATGAATAGATTAGTTTTTTGTCAACTTGATTTTAATTTTTTTTTGTCATCAGATTGTGACATCAATTCCTCGTATAATGCAAGAAGCGTCAGCTCTTCAGCTGGAGGGAGCCTTGCTGCAGCAGAAGCTTCAGTCTTTGGAACAGAAAGTCCAGAGTGTGGAGGAGCAAACCGGGCACTCTATAGAGAGTCTTCAAAAGATTGATACCCTTAAGAGTCGGTTGGAGGCAAGTTTTAGTTATTTTATGTTAATTAGGTGGCAATCAAGCATTGTTATTGGTATATCGGGCTGGTTTGCTTAACTCCGCGTCCAGTTTGCGTCCGGGTGGCTGGCAGAGCTTCTTTCCATCCACCCCAGCTTAGCGAGGAAGGCCAGCAGACTCTTGATCTCTGGGCGGCCCAGGTACTTCTCCATGGAAGTGGCTACTTCTGGGCAGTGCAGCAGCACATGCACCGCCGTCTCATCTTCCCTCATGCAGCTCTCCAGGGCAGCCGTGACTTTGCGCAGCAAACAAGCATACAGCCCGCTTGATGGTAACCAGTTACCGTAGCCTATGGAAGAAAAAGAAGTGTATACTAATTTTGTGTATTGTCCAAAGACGGCTGCATCATCTTTAAGAGAAGCGGACAAGTGGGCAGCTCTGGCCAGTTCTCTTGAAGATATCCTAGATTCTGGAGTACCTACTCAGGTTAGTGTATTTGGTATCTTTTTTTCCTTTTAAAAAGGCAATTCCCGTAGGTACTAAAGAATTAACAAGCTCTGTGTTTTGGGAGACTTCAAACGTACAATTTTGGACTTTGACTGCCGCGGTGTCTTAAAAAAAAAAATACGGACACAAATTACACCCAGACTCTGAACAATTCTTTGTGAGTCACACAAAGTTTTGTCTTGTATTGGGATTCGAACCCCTAAACTTCTTGTACAGTAGGCGCATACTGCGGCCACTGGACCACTAAGGCAGTCAAATATTATTATATGGGTGGTACCTAGCGGCCCACCCCGGGTTAAATAACCTGTAAGGCAATGTCCTTCGTAAGGGACGAACGCGACGTGTTGTAAATTTCATTAACCTAAATCCTTAATCTAAAATTTAACATAAAACAATATTTCATAATAATTCTTAATATAATAGTAACCCATATGTCCCACTGCTGGGAACGGGTCTCCTCTCCTCTATTAAGAGAGAGAGGGTTTAGGCCTTAATTCACACACGCTGGCCTAATGCGGGTTGGTGAATCTGACATGTCATTAGAATTTCTTCTTAGATATGTGTGTTTCCTCACGATGTTTTCCTTCACCGTTAGCAGATGGCGAATCATTTGATTAGTACATATAAACTCCACAAAGTGAAATTCACATTGGATTGAACCCGATGTCACCCGGGATCGAACTCGCACCTTTTGCGTGCATATCTGTTATTTTCACATTCGGCCACTACCGTTTATTAATATCGCTTAACCCTTTCCTCCATCTCAGCCACAAGACGTCTACTGCTGGACATAGGCCTCCCCCAAGGTCTTCCACATCATTCGGTCCTGAGCTGACCTTGTCCATCGGTTGCCCGCGACCTTTACCAGGTCGTCGGTCCACCTTGTTGGAGGCCTGCCCACGCTGCGCCTTAGAACCCTTTAGATTTGTAATTTTCAAAAACTCCTTCTTAATATTCACTTACGTAATATAAGGTACCTTTGTGCGACGTTTTAAAGGCTCTGTGTTGATGAAACAGACAGTCAGTCAAGACAAGCAGCTACCTAAGGCGCGGTAACCCTATAGATGGGTGACCGCATAATGGTATTTTGAACGGAGAGTCTCCTTGCTTCAGAAGGCACGTTAAGAGCCTGCGCTGTTAACAGTCGTTAGATCACGACAGAGGCCTAAATATGTGCGATTTAAATACCTCTAATATTAAAGCAATGTGGAAAATGTCGAGCCCGGAGCAGGATTCGAACCTGAGCCCGTCGTGTCCCGGTCCAGCGCACTACCTATTGTGCCATCAAAGTCAAAGTCAAACTCATTTATTCATTTAGATCAAATACATGATACTTATGAACGTCATAAAAACAAATGCCAGCATACTTTTTTTCCTACGGCCAATTTGCTGACTAGGGTTGGGCCTCGAGAAGAATTGGCAAGAAACTCGGGCCACTCTTTTTAATTGCCAGAGTATAACATTTACAATTTGGTATGAGTTACAATATTAGTGTTAACAAAAAGGGACGGAACCCAATATTCCATACAAAATTAAATTTAAGTAAAAAAAAAATTTTTAATAAGGAAACAATGAAGGGAAAAAATGAATTTAGCTTTCCACTGTATGGCAATGAGGGATCCTTTCCTTTTGTATGTATAAGATAGAAACGTGTCGAGATCACATTGCGTTCTTAATAAGAATCTAAAAACTATATGTTTATTATTTAAAAAAAACTAATGCCAAGATTGACCAGCCACCCCAAGTAGCACCCGTTCACGTGCATGACGCACGGACCAGTCATCATTTCCTTCGCCATATTAGAGGGAAGGAAATGACCCGGCCAATACGACACCACAAGCAATGGCATTTCAGTGAGCATGACAATCCAGGACATAATAATAAAAAAAAAAACTAAATAGAAAGTCAATAATGATCACAAAACGTCTCCTTACAAATTTGTAGTTATTATTAATATAATTCTGTATCAAAATTAGCAACTAACCCCATGACTTTTTATCATTTAGAAAGTCATTAATAGTGTAATAACCCTTGCTTAAAAGATGATTTTTTACCGCTAGTTTAAATTTGTGTAAGGGTAGGTTCATAACTTCAAGAGGTAGTTTGTTATAAAAACGTACCCCGAGTCCCACAAATGAATTGTGGACTTTATGTAGGCGGTGATATGTACCAACAAGTTTGTGTTTGTTTCTTGTGTTTATTGAATGAATGTCACTGTTTTTACAAAACAGGTGTAAATTTTGTTTAACGAACATGATGTTGGCTAAAATGTACTGAGATGCAACTGTCAGAATGCCTATTTCTTTAAACCTTTCTCTAAGTGAAACTCGTGCTCCTAAATTGTAAATAGAGCGTACTGCTCTTTTCTGGAGTATAAATATAGTTTCAATATCAGCAGCTTTTCCCCATAGTAGTATTCCATAAGACATAACGCTATGAAAATAACTAAAATAAACAAGCCTAGCTGTTTCTATGTCTGTAAACTGCCTTACTTTTCTTACTGCGAAAGCTGCGGAACTAAGTTTCCCTGCAAGACACGATATATGAGCACCCCACTGAAGCTTGCGATCTAAAGTCAAACCCAAAAACACTGTAGATTCAACGAAATTTAATGATTAACCGTTCAAAATTATATTACTTAATGTAAGATTTCTAGTATTGGGCATGGTAAACCTAACACACTTAGTTTTTTTGAGTTTAACAGTAGATTGTTTGCATTAAACCAGTCCAGAACTTTCGCAAGTGAACCATTCACAGTCTCAAGATTTGATTCTTTACGGTCTACCTGAAATATAAGTGACGTGTCATCTGCGAATAGTACAATGTCGCAAAAATCCTGCACATGGAAAGGCAAATCATTAATATAAACTAAAAAGAGAAAAGTAGTAGTGTGGGACACTCATACCTACAGATAATCCTGAAGATCTACTTCCGCTAATATCAACGAATTGAACTCTATCACTAAGGTAGGTGGCAACTAGGTTGAGTGCAGCATCTATGCATCCGAGCTCCTACTCCGGAGCTCGAATTTGTCCACCGCTTTTTTACGTCTTGGAGTGACGTAAGCTTCTAAATAACTCTGTCACCAGGTTGACTACTAACCAAACGAAAAGAGCCAAATCAATTTTAAAAAAATATGTTTTTTTTTATTAGGGAGATAAACTAAACGAGCTGTGTGATCAAGTGGCTGCCATGACAGCGAGTCTTGAGGTAAGTGGATATTTTATATTGTATGTAAGTGGCAAACAAGCATACAGCCCGTCTGATGGTAAGCAGTTACCGTAGCCTATGGACGCTTGCAGTACCAGAGGAGTTTTATGATGGAGTATCATACCTGAATGAGCTCTGAAGACTAATTGTACTCACACATAGAAAAACAAATACACCACTGTATAGTTATGTGGTCTTCTGGAAGCTTCTTAAGGAGCTCCTCCTTCTCCTGTCGGGTTTGCTCGTGCTCCTCTTTTTATTTATTCACTTTGCACGGGTGCAATGCTAAATTTACTACAGAATGTCTTTATATACAACGTTCATAGCTTTTTTGTCATTAGACAATTCAAACATGTTTTCTTTAGAGGTAACTCTTGAAAGAGCAACATAAAATTTGGCCATACACTCATCGCTTAAATCTACCCCGCCGCAACCGCTATGTCCCCGCATTTTACATCTGTAATATCTTCGAAAATATTCATTTAAATTACATGCTGTAAAGGGCCATAATGATCTATATTAAATGCACAATGTATTAAAGGTAATTAAATAGATAAAGATTAATGTTGTATTGCTTAAAATCGCTTCGTAAATAAGCCATTTTTTCCCGTAAAATGTAAAGGATAAAAAATGGTTATTGTGAGTTATCCTTAAGAGATAGACATATACCATCACGGACTTTTTTGTTGACCTTTTTAAGGTGTACAATACTGTAGTACATTGTTTTGATTTATCTCGTGGGGTTCAGCCAGCGTTTGCGATGTAAGCGCAAAAAGATGTGTTTATTTACGACATCATAGTAGTACTATGTAGTCGTTAGCGATCTTTGGTGGAGAAACTCTAGTGGGGAATGTCCTGTATTCTCCCTCTTTCTATTCTTTTCTTTTAGATGCTGAGTGATGCTCCTGATTATGAGAACAAAAGACTACAGCTGGAGACGTTGTATAATAGACTGGAGGCAGCTGTAAGTCCTCCCTTGATCGAGGCTCTCACACAGATGGATGCTGGTAAGTCATTAGTAGCATGACATGTTGCCGCTGGGTTCGTGCAAATGTCCATGTCCCCAGTGCGTCAGATGGTGACAGGAGATATACGAATTAGTGTTAGGATTGTTGATATATTTTATTACACATTGTGAATTCTAGTGATAATTCTGTACTTCCTTTTTCTTTGTTTATTTAGTAGCAAAACGTTAAATTTTACAATAAAAATTGTCACTATTCACATATTGCCTTATTCTTTAATAGCAATATGTAAATTGAAGCAGACTTTAACACCATACTTTTTTTTTTCTCGCACGACCAGTACTAAGTACGATTACCTTATTTTAACAATTAAGTAAGTATCGTGTTTTGACTGCATCAGCTTGCATGCTATCATACTTGTATTTTACAAAAGATTGTAACTATCTTGCTAGTTCTTCTCAAGGCTCCACGTCAGCGAACTAGCCGTAGGAAAATTTTGCTGACATCATCTTTTTGGCTTATTCATAATTTATGACCTTCATAAGTGTTACTTTGTAACCTAAATGAATAAATGAATTTGAGTATTATTATTATTTGTTACTAACATGATCTAAAAAATACTGTAGACAAATAAATAATTGTACGCTGTGTCGTAGAACGTACAGCGCGTTACGTGCGGCTGTTCGGCGGCATGTCGCGCGGCGTGTCGGCGAGCCGCTGCTGGCGCCGCGCGGCCGCCGCCCGCCTCGCGCGAGCGTGGCGCCGCGGTTCTGCCGCGCACGGGACGCACGGGACGCACGCCGCGCGCGCGCACGCCAAGCACTCCTCGCACACGCACGGGGTGCCCGCACTTACTGCGTTACTGGCGCATGATGCGCCTGAACAGGTATTTGTTATTACGCTAGTTTATTTCGTTAGTTGTCACTTTCGCTAAATGTGGACGCCAAAAATTTGGTCAGTTTTGCAAAGTCAATTTTGCAAAAAAACCCTTTTGCAAAAATCGTCGCCAAAAATTTGGTCAATTTTGCAAAAAGACAATTTTGCAAAATAATCTCTTTCGCAAAATGTATTCGCCAAAAATTTGGTCAATTTCGCAAAAAGACAATTTTGCAAAATAATCTCTTTCGCAAAATGTCACTTTTGCAAGTCAATTTCGCAACATTTTTATTTCTAAAAATGTCATTAGTATTTTTACTGTTTCTTGATATTAGGTCTGTTTCATGTGAATTGAAATTTTGTTAAAGTGACTTTTTACAAACGTTAAATTAACAGACCATATGTAAAAATTACGCTTTGCGAAAGTGTAATTTACAAAAGTGACTTTTTGCGAAAGTGAGATTTTGCGAATATGAAATTTCGTCATCAGAAACTCTTCTCACGGTTTTATGATGTCCTACCTCTCTTAAATTAATAAATATATTTCAGGTTGACTGGCTCACAAATGTCCTCAAATCTGAGACTCCGTTGGGCGAATTAGTGAGACTATACACCGACCTATTGCTATCTTTAGACCCATCACCTACTAAGGTAAGAATTCTATTTCAAACTTTTATTTCAGACTCTCGTAACTGCTAACGACCTTGAGAAAGAAGAAGAAGACTTGAAAAGTCATATTTTGTTCACTGTCTATCTGCATAGGAATGAAAGAGAAGAAAATAATCATCCTTACTAATATTATAAATGTGAACGTTTGTGAGTATGGATGGATGGATGTTTGTTACTCTTTCACGTATAAACTACTGAACGGATCTGGATGAAATTTAGCACAGAGATTGATTATAATAATAATAATAATCATTTATTTCAGAAATACACAGATTACATAGTACAAAACAATATAGCCTATATATTTCCATAGATAAATACCTTACAAACTAACATATATATATATAATTATAGTTTGGAATAACATATCCTTTTTATCGCGATAACCGACGGATAGTGATGTGGCCACAATGGATGTTTTGTTGTCATAACGTATATATATTTTACTAGCTGTTGCCCGCGGCTCCGCCCGCGTGGATGTCGGTTATCGCGATAAAAAGCCTGTATGATATTCCACACTATAATCTATCTCTGTGCCAAATTTTATTCAGATCCATTTAGTAGTTTTTACGTGAAAGAGTAACCAACATCCATCCATCCATCCATACTTACAAACTTTCACGTTTACAATATTAGTAGGTTACTACTTGGGTGGCAAACAAGCATACGGCCCGCCTGATGTTAAGCAGTAACCGTAGCCTATGGACGTTTGCAATACCAGAAGTATCACTTGCGTGATGCCAACCTATTTTTTTTCACCAGGGCCTACACCTCAGAAACACAACTACACCGCTGTGTGTAGTTATTTGGCTGTGGTCTTCTGTAAAGTGGAGGTCCTTCCCCAGTCGGGATTGCTCGCTAGTACGATGCCCTACCTCACTTCAAAAACTATATAAAATTATGAATATTTTCAGGTAGCTTCAGCAAACTTGAAGCTTTGTTCTTCTCCAGAAGAAGGTATACTAATGCTGACAGACTTGAGGTCTGATATAGATGACTTTGTCAACTGCATCCGAGGTGTTCTGGAAGCTCCTCGACAAAACAAAGGTAAGGTTTTTTTTTTATACTACCAAGGTGGCAAACAAGCATACGGCCCGCCTGATGGTACGCAGTTACCGTAGCCTATGGACGTTTGCAACACCAGGGGTGTCACTCACGCGTTGCCGACCCTTTAAAAACCTTATAACTCCTTTCTTGAAGAACCCCATGCTATAGTCTCTTGGGAAAACCTCGGCAGGAAGCTCATTCCACAACCTTATTAAGTGGCTTCATCATTCTTTGTTCTTTGAAGGAAAATGGAGAAGTTATCTTCATCTCTTGCCTGTTGCTGGATTGGTTAGTGACCCTGACTGCTGAGTGGTCCAGAGAGTTGGATTCCACTCCGTCTGAGTGTAATTTGTTTGCATAAATTTTATATTTGTCAAGTCCCCGTGGGCAGGCCTCCAACAAGGTGGACCGAGGACCTGGTAAAGGTCGCGGGCAACCGATGGACAAGGTCGGCTCAGGACTGAATTATGTGGAAATCGTTGGGGGAGGCCTATGTCCAGCTTCCGGTGGTCCACCCGTGAAGGTGGTATGCCGGCTGCCTACCATGTTTAGGCCGGAAAGTCCGACATATTCGCTTCGCGTCAGATAAAGTTTTAGGCCTTAATTCACACACGCTGGCCTAATGCGGGTTGGTGAATCAGACATGTCTTTAGAATTTCTTCTAAAACATGTGGGTTTCCTCACGATGTCTTCCTTCACCGTTAGCAGATGATGAATCATTTGATTAGTACATATAAACTCCACAAAGTTAAATTCACATTGGTACTGCCACCCGCCGTCTGATTCTCTAAGAAACAGCGATCGCAAACTGACAGTTGTGATTGCTCGGTGACGGCACACACGATTGCTAAACGTCAAAAAGGCTCGATTTTACGCTCTTACGGAATACCGATTTTATTTATTTAAACTTTATGCACATCATGTACAATGGTGGGCTTAATGCCAAAGGCATTCTCTACCAGCCAACCTTAGGGTGATGCAGAGATAAATGAAGTAGGTGCAAGATTTCAATAGGGAAAATAAAATTGAACCAAAACACAATGTAATAAAATGTAAGGATGGTTATAAAAATACTCAAGATACTTTTACATTAACTACATGTAAAACTAAATACTTATATTAAATAAATATATATTTCATCATCATCATCATCTCAACCCATAAACGTCCCACTGCTGGGCACGGGTCTCCTCCAAACATTTGGAGGGATATTAGCCTACTATACCACGCTGGCCAGACGGGTTGGAATAGGGTTTTATTTCGAGTTTTCCCTCTCTTCCGGTGGATATTGTCTGCTAGACTTACTCCCTTAGTCGACTCTTACGACACCCTCGGGATAGAAGGGGGTAGTGACATTTGTATTCTTAATCCGTCACCACACGGATTAAATTAGATTAAAAATATATATTTATACATACATATTATATATATTTATACTAAATTACTGATTTACAATCTGACAACCAGATGCTCGGATTTCGCACTCGCTAGGTTTTCGCTCTTACGGAATACTCCTGCCGGGATCGAACTCGCACCTCTTGCGTGTCTGTCTGTTACTTCCCCACTCGGCCACCACCGCTTAGTCACCCTCTATAATATTTGGTATAATCCCAGAGAGTGTCCTCCCCGCCACCCTGAGGGAGTTCGGTCGGGCTGCGTATGCGCCGCTCAGGGAACTATTGCCGAAGTATACAGAGATGCAGACATTACTGTTGGTCGACAATCTACAGGACAAACAATTAAAACAGGTTAGTAAAGAAAAATATACAATGCTATGGGGTAGCCCGCGACTTCGTCCGCGTGGTAATTTGGAATATTTTTCCCCGATTTTGCAACATATCTCACTACTGCTGCGCTCCTATTGATCATAGCGTAATGTTATATAGCCTTCCTGGATAGATGCTCAACAAAAAAGATTTTTTCTAATCTAACCAGTACTTTCTGAGATTAGCGCGTTCAAACAAACAAACTCTTCAGCTTTATAATATTAGTATAGATATATGCGCTTTTGTACATGTTATATTTATATGTATTTGTTTCTATGTTATTGTGTACAAAAAAGAATTTAAAAATTAAGCATTTAAGAGAAATGTCGGAAAAAATAACCACCGTCTGGTGTTTTTTTAAGCGACTTGCGTTGCAAACGTCCATAGGCTACGGTAACTGCTTACCATCAGGCGGGCCGTATGCTTGTTTGTCACCTTAGTAGTATAAAAAAAAAACGTTTTGAAATAAACGTATTCCTATCCCAGGGTTACTCCCATCTTAAAGCCCTGGTGTTAAAAAATTGATCGACAACACGCAAGTGATATCTCTGGTATTGCAAACGTCCATAGGCTACGGTAACTGCTCAAGAAGTAGTAAAAAAAATACATGATAATAATATTGAACAGGAGGATCTTCTAGAACAGTCTAGAGCAATCTTGGTGGTAGCTGAACGATGTGAAGCATGGCTATCAACAGCTTCTGGCAAGGCTAAGAAGATTGCTGGAGATGCTATGTATGCTGTATTTATGCCGGCAGTCGAGGTATGTATATAAACATACTAGTTGTTGCCCGCGGCTCCGCCCGCGTGGATGTCGGTTATCGCTGTAAAAAGTATCCTATGTGTTATTCCAGACCATAATCTATCTCTGTGCCAAATTTCATACAGATCCATTTAATAGTTTTTACGTGAAAGAGTAACAAACATCCATTCATCCATCCATTCTTACAAACTTTCACATTTATAATATTAGTAAGGATAAATATGGTACTTGCACGCAAGAGGTGCGAGTTCGATCCCGGGCGGCAGTACCAATGTGAATTTAACTTTGTGGAGTTTATATGTACTAATCAAATGATTCACCATCTGCTAACGGTGAAGGAAAACTTCGTGAGGAAACCAACATGTCTTAGAAGTTATTCTAAAGACATGTGGGTTTCCTCACGGTTGTCGCGCTACATTTCAAATAAATGAACAAATTCTTTTTTTTCTTGTATTAAATAACGTTTTTTCAAGAAAAATATATTTGTAAGAGGTATAAGATATGCAGAAGTAAACTTAAAATACTTTTTCAAAAACTGTCAAATAGCCAATTAACGGACACAAAGTTCAGCCAGACTCAGGTCAAACATTCATGGATCACACTTATTTTTGTACCGTGTGGGGATCGAACCCACAACACGCCGCGCAGTGGTAAATGGCGAGGTAACCACTTTAGTCACTGAACCAACCTTGCAGTCAATTAAGTTTATCAATAAAATTAAGTTGACGTCACTCCAAGAAGTAAAGATGCAGTGTTCGAATTTCAATTTTTTTAAATTTATTTTTACTTAAATTTAATTTTGTATGGTATATTGGGTTCCATCCCTTTTTGTTAACACTAATATTGTAACTCATACCAAATTGTAAATGTTATACTCTGGCAATTAAAAAGAGTGGCCCGAGTTTCTTGCCAATTCTTCTTGAGGCCCAACCCTAGTCAGCGAATTGGCCGTAGGAAAAAAAAAGTATGCTGGCATTTGTTTTTATGACGTTCATAAGTATCATGTATTTGATCTAAATGAATAAATGAGTTTGACTTTGACTTTGACAACTCGCCAGAACACGACAGACGCAGGTTCGAATCTTGCTCTGGGCGCGACATTTTCCACATTGCTTTTATTTATTTATTTATTAAATTAGCACGACCACATCATACATACATTTATACATTTTCAGTAACATTTCTATGGTATTCATTCTGATACATATGACAATTAAGGTGTACATAATATTTACAAAAAAATAATAATACCTATGTACTGTACATAGGTATTATAATTACTTAACTTAACTTATTTAAATATTATATTAATTTATTACACAGTACTTAGTAGTTTCTGTTTAAAACTACGAAACGAGTCACGGAAGATGTCAACAGATGGTTGGTGAGCTTGTACAACATTGTACCAATTCAGTGCTTTAACTTTAAATAAATATTTTTTTATTTCAATCAATCAGCAGCAGTCCACTGCTGGACAAAGACATCTCCTAACACGCGCCATAGCACACGGTCCTCCGCCTTTCGCATCCAGTCCGTCCCAGCAACCTTTTTTAGGTCGTCGGTCCACCTAGCTGGGGGCTGCCCTACCTTACGCTTACCAAGTCGTGGTTTTTTTATTTAATGTTGCAGAATTTTATATCAACACTATCGAACCTAATCTCGTCGCATAGTCGCCGTATCGAGTCCACCTTCTTAGCGGCTGTGACTGCTGGACAGACCACGGGAGTACTCTCCACCAGTTTCCCAGCATCTCTACTGCTGGAGTCGGCTGTCTCCACCATCCTGGATACTCTGGCTAACAGCCAAAAGGATGAAGGTAAGAATTTGATAATTCATAACAACAAACAAGCATACAACCCCCCTGATCTTAAGCAGTTACCGTAGCCTATGGACGCTTGCAATACCAGAGGTATCAAGTGTTGCCCGCAAAAAAGAAACATCAGGGTTTTATGATGGAATTTCTCTGGGATAGAAAAACGTTTCGTTAAAACGCATCCCTTAATGAGCGCTGGAGACCTGTACTCACACACAGGAACACAACTACACCGCTGTGTGTAGTTATTTGACTGTGGTCTTCTGTAAGATTTATTTATTTATTATTATTATTTATTTATTATTACAAAGACTTACAATTTGTCCTTACAGGTTTAAACCTAATACGACAATGAAGTCACTTTGATGACAACTGACGCAATGCCACCCTTTGGAATTCCGCCAATGTACATGTAAAAATGTCAATCTGTTGAGCTACTTCATTTAGCATCCTCACAGCTGGAGATAATGAGATAACAAGATGGAGGTCTTTCCCCACTTGGGCTTACTTACTAGATTTTCGCATGAGAGAAGAGTCATATATGTCCTCAATTTCTTCTCAATCAAATGGCTTTTCCAGAACATATAAGCTCAGACCCATTACAAGACCTGCCGATGGTACTCTTGGAGGTTGAGGTTCGAAGCCGGCTTGCATCGTTCAGGAATGAGCCTGTAGCCTCCGTGGCTGTGCTGAGGAGGACTAAGGACCAGCTCAGGACTTTAGCCAGGGCAGTGTTGAGGAATCCCGTAGACTTGCAATTGGGTTAGTGAAAACTGATTTTGATTTCATTGGCTAAACGATAAGTTTTACTAATATTAGAAATGCGATTTTTTTTTTCAAAAAAGACAACTCCCGCAGTAGAGAACAAGCTCTGTGTCGCGAGGGACTTTACAAACATACAATTAACGGACACAAATTACATCCAGACTCCGAACAATTCTTTGTGGGTTGCACAAAGTTTTGTCCTGTGTGGGAATCGAACCCACAACCTCGTGCACAGCAGGCGCATACTGCGGCCACTGGACCACCAAGGCAGTCAGTCAATTGTCTTGATGACTTAGTGGTCGATGTATGTGAATGCTGATCACGAGGTCCCGGGTTCGATTCCCGGGTCGGGCTAAAGATTGATATTGGGTTTTTCCGTCAAGAAATTCACAATAGATGGAGTTTGAAAATTGGTAGTGTTTACTCCCCTGTGCCTCGGAAAGCAGGCAGATAATATCCACTGCAAGAGAGGGGAAATAAAACAAAATCCTATACCAACCCGTCTGGTAGTACAGTATCCCTCCAAGTGTATGGAGGAGACCCGTGCCCAGCAGTGAGACTTTTTTTATACTACTTGGGTGTCAAACAAGCATACGGCCCACCTGATGTTAAGCAGTTACCGTAGACTATGGACGCTTGTAATACCAGAGGTAACACTTGCGTGTTGCCAACTCATTGTTTTACACCAGGGCTTTAAGATGGGACTATCCCTGGGATAGGAATACGTTTCTTTCTAAACGCATCTCTCAATGAGCATTGGAGACCTGTACTCGTAAACATTAATGGGTTGTGATGAAAAGATGGCTAGGATTAGGATGCGGTTCCACTAAGGTGGACCGGAGTGGAGCGGAGCGCGATTTACCAATTGGAGCGGGGGCTGAGCTTTTAAAAGAGGTATTTGTGTGGATTTCAAGCCATGTAATTGGTGAATCTATATATTGGTTACTTATTATAATTTCCCGGGGTGTTCCATTGGTTAAAGTCTTTGTTTTTGCTGTAAAAAAAATATGTGGAGCTAACTGGATGCAAAAGGCACGAGATAGGGTTGAATGCTTTAGGGGAGGCCTACGCCATAGAGGCGACTACTATAGACCAAATAAATATAAATAAACAATAATATTATTATATAGAATATAAAGAAAGTAGTATTAAATATAAAGTTAAATGTAAGTTCATATATAAGTATGTAGTAGAAATAAAGGCTATTTTTATTTTATTTTATTTTAATTGGTGAATCGCGGTCCTCTACGCTCCGCCTCAGTGTAACCGCAGCCTTAGCTGCCGTGACCGAAATTCGGTTAAAAAGACATTTTTTTAACTTAACTAAGACGACTCCCGCACTAGAGGACAAGCCCTGTGTCGCGGGGGACTTTACAAACATACAATTAACGGACACAAATAACACCCAGACTCAGAACAACTCTTCGTGGGTCACACAAAGTTTTGTCCTGTGTGGGAATCGAACCCACAACCTCGTGCACAGCAGGCGCATACTGCGGCCACTGGACCACCGAGGCAATCCAAACATTATTAACATTGTAATCGTTTTTCTTTCCAGACAAGATACCTCAACTATCTGTGTGGAGTAACAATGATGCTTTATCTACAGACCTGCCAGACTTTGCTTTATCACCACAAGAATACATCACTGAGGTAAATAATAATAATATCTTATGACCAAGTAGGGGGTTTGCTGAAAAAGGGCTGAATTAAAAGTACCCAGAATCAACGTTCATGCATGAAGAGGTTGATGAATGTAGAGGTGGCGAAGGAAGTATGTTTGGATCGAAGCTATTGGCGTATAGTCATAGTCTCTGCCTACCCCACTGGGAGACGACACCTCAATAAGTAAATTTAAGATAGTTAGGGCACTATACTAGCGAGCAAGCCCGACTGGGGAGGGTAAGATACTCCACTTTACAGATGACCACAGCCAAATAACTACACGCAGCGGTGTAGTTGTGTTCCTGTGTGAGTACAGGTCTCCAGCGCTCATTTAGGGATGCGTTTTGAAAGAAACGTATTCCTATCCCAGGGTTACTTTCATCTTAAAGTCCTGGTGTAAATAATTGGTTGGCAACACGCAAGTGATACCTCTGGTATTGCAAGCGTCCATAGGCTATGGTAACTGCTTAACATCAGGCGGGCCGTATGTTTGTTTGCCACACAAGTAAAAAGTATATACGAGTATATATTTATTTAGAAAGTATTGCTATACTGATCGGGACAGCTGCCATTACTGCTCCATATAAAATTACTAGAGGTCGCCCGCGACTTGCCCGTGACATATCTCACTACTGCTCCGCTCCTATTGATCATAGCGTGATGTTATATAGCCTATAGCCTTCCTGGATAAATGCACTGTTCAACAAAAAAAGATACTAAGAAAGAAAAAGATACTAAGATAAAAAAAACCAATACTTTCTGAGATTAGCGCGTTCAACCAAACAAACTCTTTATTATATTAGTATAGATTACCCCTGTATATTTGTTTGGTGATTGCAGATTGGACAATATCTAATGACTTTGCCGCAGCATCTCGAGATGCATCTCTCAGAGAAACAAGCGCCTTTGCAGTTTTTATCTGAAGTAAGTATTATTATTAACGGTGAAGAAAAACATCGTGAGGAAACCCACATGTCTTAGAAGTAATTCTAAAGACATGTCAGATTCACCAACCCGCATTAGGCCAGCGTGTGTGAATTAAGGCTTAAACCCTTTCTTGATAGAGTGGAGACTCGTGCCCAGCAGTGGGACATATATAGGATGCTTTCTCTTTGTAAAAAAGACAACTCCCGCACTAGAGAACAAGCTCTGTGTCGCGGGGGACTTTACAAACATACAATTAACGGACACAAATTACACCCAGACTCAGAACAACTCTTTTCTGTGTGGGAATCGAACCCAACAACCTCGTGGCGACCACTGGACTACCAAGGCAGTTGCTATTATATTATTATATAATAAATACTTATTATATGTCATTTTTTGTTGTTTCTTCTTTTTAATTTTTATATTAAGGTTAATATTATAGTTTGTGTTGTCTCTTTTCTTCTTCTTTCTTCTTCTCTCTTATAACAACTTTTTTTTATAATTTCAGGTCTGTACTCATACATGCGAAGTGTATGCGGAAAAGATTTTAAATATACGTAACATGGATGCTCTGGGTACTAAACGGTGTCTCAATGATATAGGTAAGGAATTACTTAATTTTTTAACCGATTTTTTGTAACTGCGCAGCTGTCAATGTCAAAATAAAACTGCGCAGCTGTCAATGTCAAATTACTGTGCAGCTGTCAATGTCAATCTGCGCAGCTGTCAATGTCAAAATAAAACTGCGCAGCTGTCAATGTCAAAATATAACTGCGCAGCTGTCAATGTCAATCTGCGCAGCTGTCAATGTCAAAATAAAACTGCGCAGCTGTCAATGTCAAAATATAACTGCGCAGCTGTCAATGTCAATCTGCGCAGCTGTCAATGTCAAAATAAAACTGCGCAGCTGTCATTGTCAAAATATAACTGCGCAGCTGTCAATGTGAAAATATAACTGCGCAGCTGTCAATGTCAAAATATAACTGCGCAGCTGTCAATGTCAAAATATATCTGTGCAGCTGTCAATGTCAAAATATTACTGTGCAGCTGCCAATGTCGAAATATTACTGTGCAGCTGTCAATGTCAAATTACTGTGCAGCTGTCAATGTCAAAATATTACCGCGCAGGTGTCAATGTCAAATTACTGCGCAACTGTCAATGTCAAAATATTGCCATGTTGGTTGTATTGGAACAACATTTCAATGATAATCATTTTGATTGATAGTTATGTACAGTAATGTGAATAAAAATCATTTTTATTGTATCACAGAGGGATATGGATACTCAAATATCGCAGACGACACGAAAGTGCAGACCGTAGTGACAGGGACAGGCGCCTGCTGCCTGACAGGTAGGGAGGTAAGCGCCCGGGGGAATATACTTGGGTGGCAAACAAGCATACGTCCCGCCTGATGTTAAGCAGTTACGGTAGCCTATGGACGCTTGCAATACCAGAAGTATCACTTGCGTGTTGCCAACCATTTTCTTACACCAAGGCTTTAAGATGAAGTATCCCTTGGATAGAAAAACGTTTCTTTCAAAACGCATCCCTAAATGTACTCAGACACTACTACACAGCTGAGTGTAGTTATTTGCCAGTAGTCTCCTGTAAGGTCTTCCCCAGTCGGGTTTGCTCGCATGCCTGGTACCTTATTTTTTTGTAATTCGCTGTTTTTTTTTCATTTTCAGTGTATTTATCGAGTGTTGTTGAAGACCTGGGTAGTACCATCACTCCAGCACTCAGGAACCTGGAGAAGTCACTAAGAGCTGCAACTCCTGGCCAGACAGCTGAATGAACTTGACTATCATTACTATATGCCTTATAAAAATTGTATATTATTGTATTAAATCTAATATTATAAAGAAGAAAGATTAGTTCGTTTGTTTGTTATAATTTAACAAAAAATCTTTCACCATTAGAAATCTACATTTTATTATTCTTAATTTTTTTTATACTACTTAGGTGGCAAACAAGCATACGGCCCGCCTGATGTTAAGCAGTTACCGTAGACTATGGACGCTTGCAATACCAGAGGTATCACTTGATGGACTTGGCTTTATGATAGAAGTATCCTTGGGATAGGAATACATTTCTTTCAAAACGCATACCTAAATGAGCGCTGTATTCACAGGAACACAACTACACCGCTGTGTGTAGTTATTTGGCTGTGGTCTTCTGTAAGGTAGAGGTCCTTTCCCAGTCGGGCTTGCTCTCTAGTATGGTGCCCTATCTCTCTCAATTTTTTTTATATGAGTTTATGACTTTTTTTAAATATTAAGTCAGTGAAATGAGTTAAGATTGCCCCCCAAAACCAAATTCTGGATCTGTGTCTGACGACGGTAGCCCCCTTCGTGGCGTAGTGATGGAGTATCCCTGGGATAGGAAAACGTTTCTTTCAAAACGCATCCCTAAATGAGCGCTGGAGACCTATACTTACACACAGAAACACAACTACACCGCGATGTGTAGTTGTTGATTGTGGTCCTCTGTAAGATCCTTTCCCAGTCGGGCTTGCTAGCTTATATTGTACACTTAATGTAATGTAAAAAAAAACATATCATACTGTTTTTTTTTTAAGACAACTCCCGCACTAGAGAACAAGCTCTGTGTCGCGGGGGACTTTACAAACATACAATTAACGGGACACAAATTACACCCAGACTCAGAACAATTCTTCGTGGGTCACACAAAGTTTTCTCCTGCGTGGGAATCGAACCCACAACCTCGTGCACAGCAGGCGCATACTGCGGCCACTGGACCACCGAGGCAGTCATCGAGTTTGTTATCGAACTCCTTAAAACGGCTTGATCAGTTTTTATGATTATTTTTGTGTATATTTGAGAATCTAAGAATAGGACAGTTTACCTTTCTATAGGAATCAGGGAACCTATCGTTTAAATAAAAAGCTCAGAAACATTTAAACATTCATTTATAAAAGTTAAAAAAAATACAAAAATAACACTTAGGATACATTTTTATTATTATTTCTATCAGTCTTTACTTAATTTTATAATCCTTACTAATATTATAAATGTGAAAGTTTGTGAGTATGGATGGATGGATGTTTGTTACTCTTTCACGTAAAAACTACTGAACGGATCTGGATGAAATTTGGCACAGAGATAGATTATGGTCTAGAATATCACCTAGGCTACTTTTTACAGCGATAACTGACATCCACGCGGGCGGAACCGCGTGCAACAGCTAGTATATAATAATATTATAAAGATGTTACCTTCATACTGAGCGGCGTTTAGTTTTGTTACCATGTTTTAGTCCGTACTTAATTATAGATTTCAAGTGTGAATGCGATAGATAATACGGAAAGTAATGATACAGAAAGGGATAGTGACAGACGAAATTAAGTTACTTATTCACCCAATATACATAGTTCTGATTTAAAGCCAAGATATAATTCTGGGAATAGTGACATCTGTGTTTTCTATGTTGAACTTCGTTGTTGTGGCGTTATTCTATTGGCCTGGTAGATGACGCTACAAGTCTAAGAACCGTTGGTCATGGCGGCAAACTCAAATTCATGCCAATGCGTCAATTGCCGCCCTAACAACAGCACCGCCCGTTCCCCTGGCCACGCTGTTAAGTAGGAACTTTATATTCGGTTTTGAATTTATAAATCGAAAGTAGACATTGAGAACTTTGCTCTCTAGTTCAACCATTACAATCAGAAAAGGAAACTTCACCAAAATTCTGGGACCAAGAACATCGAGCAAAATAACTGTCAACATTTGGGTTTGCAAGATGTCTCCGAACTGGTGTTAATGGGTAACGAATTGAAAAATTTGCTTTGCTATCTACAGGCCAAAAATTTGAGTTGAAATGTTTCTTTAAATGAGGCTTCATTTTATTAACTAAATTCTCTTGGAAATTAGATAAATATGCATCTCTATCGCCATCATTTAAACTAAAAAACTTCTTACAACATTCTGATATATAATTACTTTCATAATCATCCTCTGGTAAAGAAGTTATTATTCTAATGTACTGCTCTATGGACCACATTTTATGTTGTACTAAAAAACGATAATTAGTTAGCATTGAATCTAATTTCTCAAAATATATAGAACATTTTTTTTTGTTTAACCATGGAAAAACATCATTGGTATTAAATAAATAAATTGTATAAAATAAAAGTTTTTTTTTATCATTCTCAAATGTATCACTTTCAAATATATCAGATATATACTCGGCAGCGAAATACTCAGCAAATGTTCTATGTATAAACACTGGTATGTTGTCTACTGTCACGTATGATATGAGACCGGTCTTCTCTGTGCCAGTTTTAATTTTATTTAACATGTCTTCGAATTGTACTGAGTTTTGTATATTAAAAGGCAACACATCTTCAAATTCTAATAATCGACATTCATTATTGAGTATTGTATTTCTAAACATAACATACGCACCTAAAATTTTATGTGTATTATAACAATCTAAGAGATCTTTTTCATAAGATTGCATTATTTTAGGATTGTATATATCTAAATTATATTTTTCTTCATACATTTTTTTCAATTTAGTTTCTATAAATGTTTCGTAAATATTAGATACTGTGATATTTACTGAAATTATACTATCATTAGTAAATGCATTATCAATTAAATTTGTAAAATAATTAGCTATTAATTCTAAAAGTAATGGAGTACCAAGTAATTTATCAACTTTTACTAAATTACTTTCTTCTGTTGCTACATCTACCATATCTTTCATTTCGGTTTCTGTTAAATCGTTTGAGTCGATATAATTTTCATAAAATACATCACATAAATAAGAATGCAGATGTTGTATAATTCTTTCCAAGTTGAAAGAGACTGTACGTAGAGTTTCCAGTTTATATGATGGATTACCGATATGGAGAATCATTTTTAACAACTTTTCACGATTACAATCAACAAGTGCTAAATTATATTTCCAATATTTTTTTAAATAAAGTTTTTGTTCTAAATCATTAATATAATCTATTTCATAAGCTCTCTTACATAAAGTTTTTTCTAAATCTGGCAGTATTTCATTGTACGGTCTGCTTGTAACCCACATTATGTGTTTCCTAGGATAATTCCTGACTGTGTTCAAAAAATTTATGAATATCTCTTTGTAAAATGGACAGATTTCATCGAAACCATCAAATAAAAATAATAGTTTTCTCTCATTGTAGAAATGTAGAAACATGTTTAACTCAAATGTCGTCCACTCATCGCCAGTGCAGACGTCTAAATACACTTTACTATTAACTTCAACTAATTTAATGTGAAATTTATTATTGTTAACCATTATTCTATATATAAATTTTAATGTTTCAAGATTATCTAGTACAGTTTTATTTACTGTCCAGTCGTAGAATACTTTAAAATGATCTAATAAATTTATTCTTGCTATCCAGAGTATTCTGTCAAATTCCTTTGTTGTTACTGATAGGTGAGTCAGAAGAGTTGACTTGCCCATCCCAGCTGGAGCTGTTATAAGCACGACATCTTCATCAAAATCGTAAAAAGTTCTTATATATTTAGATTCTTCTTTTACCACATTGTCGTCATTGATTCGATTCCGACTAACTTTTCTGTCAACATATAAATGTTTAATTTTATCATAATCTGGATTACTGAGTGATTTGCCTATTTTAATAGTTTCATTACGAAGGATTTTATTTAAAACAGCACCTTTTAAGAAACCAACTGAGACATCATCCATGAGTAAATTCAATTTTAATTCCTCACCTTGGAATATTACTCCGGCGTTTTTTATTATATTTTTTTGTGATTCTGGCGTGAAGTCACCCACACATGCCGATAGTTGGCATACTTGTGCATCAGTAAAACATTTCTCTACTATTTTAACTGACTCGTCATTTGTAATTATTACTATTTCTTTCTTTTTTGTTGCTTGTACAATTTCATCTAATCTATCATTTGAAGTATGTTGAGAAATTTTGCATATTATAATCAGTTTTTTTTCAGTTTCTCTCAATTCTGTATTTAAAGCATTGAAATCTGTTATTGTGAGATTACAAATACACTCTAAATCTAAAACAGCATATTTCTTCTCATATTTTCTAAAATATTGTATTACTTTTGTGGTTGCCAGCATAAATGAATCAGTTACTACAATGGTTCTTGCTTTTATTTCAAGAGTATTTTCACGGAATTTATAACCATAATATTTCATGTTATACATATTAAATGTAGTTTGCATAGCACTTATTTGTGGTTCTTTAATTATATTCTTTATTGCCTGTTGGTATATATTATCATTTGTACATTTTGTGAGACATTTTGGCTTTTTCGAAAGCATCCACCATTTTTGTATTTCGTGGTGGTAATGTATGACCATGCTATCAAATTTGATTGCTAAATTATGAGGTCCATTTTCTCTCTGATGATGTTTTATTTCTTTCTTTAATATAACTTCGACACCGTTATGGTTGCTTTGTTTGTCATATATTACCACGTGATTAAAAATTTCTTGAGCTTCAATTTTATAATCAAATATGAGCTTCGGGAATGTTACTACAGCTCTCACGTCGAATCTGTACAAATATAAATAGTCGATTTTAATTTTTAGTTTATTTAAGAGGTTTAAAGCATTGTTTTGTAGTGATGCGGTATTATCTGTAAACTTAAGAAGTTGAGTTGCTTTATCATAAACTAATAAGTTTCCAATCGCACTACCGATGCCTCCGTTGAGATTTAAAAATCCGTCTCCTAATCTTTCATCTATTGTTACAATTTTATATGGATCATTAAATTTAGATAATTTGCATAAATTAACGATTAAGTCCGCTAAGGTGTTCAGTCTTTTCTCATTTTTTTTCAGACTACCAGGTATTTTCAAATCAATGTTACCAAATGTAACTGGTACTTTTAGTTCTAGAGAAAGTAATATATTTCTTGCAGCTGCTGTTTCAGCTTCGTCTACTACCAAGGGTGAAATGTAGATATTTTCTAATTTCTTAACATCACTACTTGGCCTCTGAGCGCGAAACTCCAAGTTACCATTTATGTAAGTAACATGAGTTCCAATCAGAGGGCTTAAAGTAAGCGCCGACGGTTCAGATAAGAACGACGCAATTAGTTTATCTACAGTCGACTCCTCAGATTGAGCAGCATCATCTTTTGACGTCACTTTGTCTTTAATTTTGTTGTCAGTTTTAATCTTATTTTTTAATATTTGTGCGTATAATTTCTTTCTAAGCAAAGTCAAAATTTCATTATCCGTGTTGAAGAAATTACGTCGAAATTTTAGATCTCGCCAAGGTTCTAATTTATTTTCTTCAGATTTGATATCAGATACATCTACAACGCTCTTTGCCAAGATGACATGATATCGAAGTATATAATTATCTTGCATTATATTCATAGATTGGTTTGTTTTAACGTCTAAAAACTTGACGAAATGTTCTGCTAGTGTAGAGATCTCTTCTTTTAGAATGTTTTCTTGTGCCATCTTAAAGTCTTTATTGTTGTAATCTATTTGATGACCGTGAGTATCACCACTAGTAATTAATTCGTTAAGTGTATCTGAAAAGCTGCTCTGATATGGCCTCCATGCTGGGCTCAACGCGACTTGATCCAACTTTACATTACTCGTAACATCACAGAATTTTGCGTTGGTGTACAAAATGAACAGAAAGTCTACATCTTCAAACTTGCCATTAAAAAAATGGTCATTACTTAAAAACCTTTGTCTTACTTTTACGAAACTAGCACTAAGCTCTTTTATTAGCTCATATCTTAATACATTCTCTTCTTTTTCTTTATGTTTTGCTTGTAATAGAACTATAATTGGTTTCTCATGATCTTTTATTTTCATTTTAAGACATATATCATCAAAGTTTCCTATTTCATCCATGTTGGATGCTAAATAAAACTCTTCAATATTATCATCTCGTAGTAATCTGAATAGAATAAGACTTATGAGTTTGATTTCATATAGTTGCCCACTGATGCTTGAAGTACCTGAACGTTTTTTGTATGTTGAATCCATCGCACTGATATTGCTGGACAGGATGGTTTAATTTTAGCTTTCTGTGGCTCTGATCTGTAAATAAAATATAGAATCATTTGGATCTGGTCAACGACAATTCTTTCTTTCTTTTCTTTAAAAAGACAACTCTCGATCTAGAGAACACGCTCTGTGTCGCGGGGGACTTTACAAACATACAATTAACGGACACAAATTACACCCAGACTCAGGACAACTCTTTGTGGGTCACACAAAGTTTTGTCCTATGTGGGAATCGAACCCACAACCTCGTGCACAGCAACCGAATACTGCGGCCACTGGACCACGAAGGCAGTCAAATTATAATTATGTCCTCTTAGCTGAATTTTGGTCACCGCGGCTAATCTTAATGTAGACTGACTAGTTATCTGCGCTGGAAATATTATAATATTTTCAATAATAATATTTTCGGGACAACTCACACATCGCTATCTGATCCCAAACTAGGCAGAGCCTGTATTATGGTAACCAGACAACTGATAAACATACTTATATTATATTTCTAAATACATACATATTATAGATAAATTACACCCAGACACAGAACAAACATTTATGCTCATCACACAAAGATTTGTCCTGGGTGGGAATCGAACCCACGAACTCCGGCGTAGCAGTCAGAGTCACTAACCACTAGACCAACAGGCCAGTCAAAGTTATTATAGTACACAAGTGTGGGCGCAAACACAAGTTCACTCTTTATTCCCTCACTCTTATAGTCCGATGGAACGGCAATCCGACACGACCGAAGACAGATCAGGCGTAGGACCAACGGCTTTACGTGCTTTCCTAAGCACAGGGGTGTAAACACCGCCAATTTCCAAATGTCAAAATTGACAGAAAAACCCAATATAAATTTTAGGCCCGACCCGGAAATCGAACCTCGGACCTCGTGATTAGCAGTCAAACGCATCGACTACCGAGCCACCGAGGCAGTTAAGGTTGACGAAACGATGAATAGCCTTGGAGTAACCTAGTCAAGGTTGCGGGCAACCGATGGATTAGGTCAACCTGTGAAAATAGTTAGGAAAAACCCTTGTCTAGCACTAGAATAGAATAGAATAGAGTTTATTGTTTCCAGTATTACAGCTTAAGTAGGTACATTACAGAGAACTATAGTACCGGAAGCAAAAGGTTCGAGCGTCAGCATAATGCTTAGATCCCAAAAATTGAATACTAAGCGCTGGTTTTCAGCTTAAACCTTTGACTCCAGTTTACAATTAGAGAAAAAAAACACAATAACATTATGAATGGTAATAATAATAACACCTGACCATACAATAAATAGAAAAGTGGAAGTGCTTATGAAAAGAATGAATATCGATTTGCTTTTTGTGGATATGTGGCTATTATAACTATATATATATATGTTTATGAAATAAAAAAGATAGGCATTTTATACAGAAACTATATATTTTTAATAGTACCTTTTTACTACTTATTTGATATTCGAATAAAAACCTTTTACATTTGTTTTTAAAGTTGTGTGTACTTTGAATCTTTCGAAAAGTAGCCGTCTTTATAATCATCTCCTTTCGTTGAGGCGCTCATAGCTAGGTGCACTCGCTGTTCGGTAAACGATCAGCGGGTTAAGCTACCTAGGGCGCGGTAACCCTATATATGGGTGACCGCATAGTGGTATTTCATCTGAGCGTCTCCGTGCTTCGGAGGGCACGTTAAAAGTCGGTCCCGACTGTTAACATTCGTTAGATAACTCTGTCACCAGGTTGGCCACTAAGCCCACTAACCAAACGATAAGAAGAAGATTGTCTTCTTGTAAGAGAATGTTTTGACTGACCAGGTGGTCTACTGTCCCTCTAGACAAGTGGCATAAACGGTAGTCGAATCGAAAAGTCAAAGAAGCAAATGTATGGGATTTGACGTAAGTTTACGACATTATTATCGTCAACTTACGTCAAATCCCATACATTTGCTTTTTGACTTTTCGATTCAACTATCGCTTATGCCACTTGTCTAGAGGCTCTGGTTAGTGACCCTGACTGCTACGCCGGAGGTCGTGGGTTCGATTCCCACTCGGTACAAAAACTTTATCTGATTCATAAATGTTTGTTCCGGGTCTAAATGTACATAATTTGTGTCCATGAATTGTATGTTTGTAAAGTCCCCCCCCGAAATATGGCTTGTTCCCTAGTGCTGGAGTTGTCTTTAAAAATATTGCGTTGCTTTTTTTTAAAACTACTTAGGCAGAAAACAAGCATACGGCCCGCCTGATGGTAAGCAGTTACCGTAGCTTATGGACGTTTGCAATACCAGAGGTATCACTTGCGTGTTGCCAACCCATTTTTTATGCCAGGACTTTAAGATGGAGTATCCCTGGGATAGGAATACGTTTGTTTCAAAACGCATCTCTAAATAAGCGCTGAAGACTTGTAATCACACACAGGAACACAACTACATCACTGTGCTTAATCAATTAGCTGAGGTCTTCCCCAGTCGGGCTTGCTCACTAGTATAACCCTACCTCTCTTAATAATAATAAATATATATATATATATATATGCAAGCATAATTTATTTTTTTAGTAAACTCACCTTGATTATATAATTTATTATTGAACAGAAATATTGTATTCTCATCTTCTTACTTGTAGGACTTTTCTTTTCACTTGGATTTCTTTGTCCTATCTCCTCTATGACATGCATTTATTATACATAAAAACTTTCCTCTTGAATCACTATATCTATTACTAAAAACTGCATTAAAATCCGTCGCGTAATTTAAAAGATCTGAGCGTACAAACAGGGAGCTTTTGTACTACGAAAAGATATACTAAATAAATATTTTGTCAAAATAGTGATATGCACACACAGTGTTGTCAGTCGATAACAAACATTATGCTTATCACATATCAATGTTATTTATATTGTGTTATCTGTGTACAATCAGAGTTAATAGTCACTTAAGAAATATTAACGGCGTCATTGACAGTGGTTGTTGAGTGCAACATACGAAAAAAATGTTCCTACGCAGAAATCGTACAATTTTTTCTTTCAAGAAATACATTCTAAATTTGATTATTGCCTTAACAAACAGTTTTTTTTACTTTTGACTGCCTTGGTGTTGCAGTGGCCGCAGTATCCGCCTGCTGCGCACGAGGTTTTGGGTTCGATTCCCACACAGGGACAAAACTTTGTGTGACCCACAAAGAGTTGTTCTGAGTCTGGATGTAATTTGTTTCCGTTAATTGTATGTTTGTAAAGTCCCCCGCGACACAGAGCTTGTTCTCTAGTGCGGGAGTTGTCTTTAAAAAAAAAACACTCCCGTGCCTTGAAAAGCAAATAAAGCTGTTATCTTTCTTTGTAATATTACTAGGGGTCGCCCGCGACATCGTCCCCGTGATAATTTGGAATATTTTCCCTGATTTTGCAACATATCTCACAACTGCTCCGGTCCTATTGATCATAGCGTGATGTTATATAGCCTATAGCCATCCTGGATAAATGCACTATTTAACAAAAAAATATTTTTTCAAATCGAACCAGTACTTTCAAAGATTAGCGCGTTCAACCAAACAAACAAACAAACTCTTCAGCTTTATAATATTTAGGGATCTTGTATTTTATTTTTATTATAAAAATATAGCCTACTAGCTGTTGCCCGCGGCTCCGCCCACGTGGATGTCGGTTATCGCTGCAAATAGTAGCCTATGTGTTCTTCCAGACCATAATCTATCTGTGTGCCAAATTTCATCCAGATCCGTTCAGTAGTTTTCACGTGAAAGAGTAACAAACATCCATCCATCCATCCATTCTTACAAACTTTAACATTTATAATATTAGTAAGGATGTTACCCGATGGTAGCTTTCTAATAGTGAAAGATTTTTTTTAAATCGCACAAACAAGCAAAAAATATAATCTTTCCTTTTCAACCGACTTCAAAAAAGGAGTAGGTTCTATGTTCGACTGTATGTATGTTCACCGATTTCTCCCTCATTTGTGGACCGATTCTCAAAATTCGTTGTTTTTTAATTGAAAGAGTATAACTCTTTAGGGGGTCCCATTGGCACCAAGCCAGGATCTGATGATGGAATCCCAGAAAACTTGAGGGCAACCCTTAAATGTTATACCCTTAAGTATTAACTATGTTTTTATTTCATATATTTATTTTATCACTAAAAATAGAAAAAAATAATTAAACCGACTTCAAAAAGCTAAAAAAACTGCACCCTTGCACCTCAAACATGCCGTACCGTAACATTCCAGAAGAATTTCTTACCACGTACGATTAGGCTGTGGAATGAGCTCCCTGCCAAGGTTTTCCCAAAAGACTAAAGCATGGGGTTCTTCAAGAAAGGAGTTATAAGGTTTTTAAAGGGTCGGCAACGCGTGAGTGACACCCCTGGTGTTGCAAACGTCCATAGGCTACGGTAACTGCTTACCATCAGGCGGGCCGTATGCTTGTTTGCCACCTTGGTAGTATAAAAAAAAACTGAATACCGATTGAAGTCGGTGCCCAGCTGAATGACAATGGCGACAAGATAAACAATACAAAACATTTTTTTTATAATATTAGTTTAGATTGATGGAGGTACCTTCCCTAGGTGGACTGTAAGCGAGTGTGGTGCCTCTATCTCTCTCTCCTTTAGCTATTATTGCCGACTGTACTGTACTTGTCTGATAAAAAACTTATATCTTACTGATAAGCTTTATCTATGATATCCATTTCTGCTAACTCGATAAGAGCACTTATTTAAAAAGCGGTGGTGGCCGAGTGAGGAAGTAACCGACTTGCACGCCAGAGGTGCGAGTTCGATCCCCGGTGGCAGTACCAATGTGAATTTCACATTGTGGAGTTTATATGTACTAATCAAATGATTCACCATCTGCTAACGGTGAAGGAAAACATCGTGAGGAAACCCACATGCCTTAGAAGAAATTCTAAAGACATGTCTGATTCACCAACCCACATTAGGCCAGCGTGTGTGAATTAAGGCCTCAACCCTCTCTTTTTCTCTCTTGATAGAGAGAAGAGACCCGTGCCCAGCAGTGGGACATATATGGGTTGTTATTATTATTATTTATACTTATTTATGTTGTTTATAATGGAGCTTCGCTTAAAAAGATGGTGTTAAATGTTAATCGAGTGAAAAAATATCATGTAGGTGTTAGTTCGATATAAGAGAGGTAGGGCACCATACAATTAAACAAACCCGACTAAGGAAGAACCTTACAGAAGACCATGCAACGGTGTAGTTCTGTGTGAGTACAATTTTCCAGCGCTTATTTAATTATCCGTTTTTAACGAAACTTTTTTCTATGCCAAGGGTTCATCTCAGCCATAAGACGTCCACTGCTGGACATAGGCCTCCCCTAAGATTTTCTACATCGGTCGGTCCTGAGCTGACCTTGTCCTTCGGTTGTCCACGACCTTTACCAGGTCGTCGGTCCACCTTCTTGGAAGCCTGCCCACGCTGCGTCTACATAATTACATATTTCAAAAGGTTCTACATTTTTAGGGTCGGCGACACGCAAGTGATGGCTATGGTATTGCAAGCGTCCATGGGCCACGGTATCTGCTTAACACTAAGCGTAAGCTTGTTTTCCATCCAAGTAGTATAAAAAAAACACCATGCTAGTGAGCAAGCCCGACTGGAGAAGGACCTCCACCTTACAGAAGACCACAACCATGATTGCGAATACGGCTACTTTTTTTTTATACTACCAAAGTGGCAAACAAGCATACGGCCCGCCTGATGGTAAGCAGTTACCGTAGCCTATGGACGTTTGCAACACCAGGGGTGGCACTCACGCGTTGCCGCCCCTTTAAAAACCTTACTCCTTTCTTGAAGAACCCCATGCTATAGTCTCTAGAAAACCTCGGCAGGGTCCGAGGTTTTCTAATTCAATTTCGTTTAGTTGCTTTTAAAATATTATTTCCAAGATAGCTGAGGCACTGACTGCAAGATGAACTCGCAAAGTCAAAGTCAAACTCATTTATTAATTTAGATAAAATACATTTCATTTTTTATTAAAAAAAAAGACAACTCCCACACTAGAGATCAAGCTCTGTGTCGCGGGGGACTTTACAAACATACAATTAACGGACACTAATTACACCCAGACTCGGAACAACACTTTGTGGGTTAAAAGTTTTGTCCTGTGTGGGAATCGAACCCACAACCTCGTGCACAGCAGGCGCATACTGCGGCCACTGGACCATATAGATTAGCAAACCTACACATCTAGTCAAAATACTGAAGCTAACTAGAGTAAAAGAGACAGATATAATATGTATATAGTGGAGCTGTTATATTATGCCGACGTACCTTTAAAACCATTAAACATTTCAAGATAAATATATATCTAACTCTTTTACTCTAGTTCGCTTAATACGATAACGTGATATATATGACAGAGATAATTTTGCAGACGTTTGCCTTGAAACTTCTAAATATTTCGAAGTAAACATATATCTATCTCCTTTACTCCAGTTCGTTAGCCCGATAGCGTTAATTCGATATGACAGAGAAGGTGATATTACTTGCATCAATGAGCTCGGTTTTGAGCCATATGATAAACAAAAAACGCACGGGCATCATCATCTCAGCCAAAAGACGTCCACTGCTGGACATAGGCCTCCCCCAAGGATTTCCTCTACTCTCGATCCTGAGCCGACCTTGTCCATCGGTTGCCCGCGACCTTTACCAGGTCGTCGGTCCACCTTGTTGGAGGCCTGCCCACGCTGCGTCTTCCAGTTCGTGGTCGCCACTCTAGAACCTTTCTGCCCCAACGGCCATCAGTTCTGCGAGCTATGTGCCCGGCCCATTGCCACTTAATGGAGGCAATTCTTCGAGCTATGTCGGTTACTTTGGTTCTCCTACGGATCTCCTCATTTCTGATTCGATCTTGCAGGGAAACTCCAAGCATAGCTCTCTCCATACCTGTCGGGCATAAATGGTGGAAATTTGTTATTATTTTGGTAACACTTTTGCGAGGTTAATGCTTATCTAGTACTAGGGGTCGCCCGCGTGGTAATTTGGATCGTACATTTCCCCGATTTTGCAACATATCTTACTACTGCTCCGCTCCTATTGATCATAGCGTGATGTTATATAGCCTATAGCCTTCCTGGATAAATGCACTATTCAACATAAACATATTTTTTCTAATCGAACCAGTACTTTCTGAGATTAGCGCGTTCAACCAAACAAACAAACTTATAGCTTTATATTATATAGCTTTATAATATTAGTATAGAATTTAGATTTATTAGTTATTGTATTTACGGCACCTTACTAGCGTGCAAGCCCGACTGGGAAAGGACCTCCACCTTACAGAAGACCACAGCCAAATAACTACACTCAGCGGTGTAGTGTTCCTGTGTGTGACTAGAGG
Organism: Trisateles emortualis; assembly: GCA_947095525.1. Taxonomy (NCBI): domain Eukaryota; kingdom Metazoa; phylum Arthropoda; class Insecta; order Lepidoptera; family Erebidae; genus Trisateles; species Trisateles emortualis. Next base: position 2,869,378 of record OX352756.1, read on the forward strand.
TCTCCAGCGCTTATTTAGGGATGCGTTTTGAAAGAAACGTAGGTACTCCTATCCACATACATACCACACACATATTCCATCCCTAAACATGCATACGGCCCGCCTGATATTATGCAGTAACCGTAGCCTTTGCAATACCAGGGGAATCACTTACGTGTTATCGACCCATTTTTTTACATCAAGGCTTTAAGATCGAGTATTCCTAGAGTAGGAATACGTTTCTTTCAAAACACATCCCTAAATGAGCGCTGGAGACCTGTACTCACACACAGGCACACAACTACACCGCTGTGTTTAGTTATTTAGCTGTTGTCTTCTGTAAGATCCTTTACCAGTCAGGCTTGCTCGCTAGTATGGTGTCCTACCTCTCCACAGAGAGTTTTTTTTATACTACCAAGGAGGCAAACAAGTATACGCTCCGCCTGATGGTAAGCAGTTAACGTAGCCTATGGACGCTAAAGGTAATATAAAAAATATTAAAAACATAACTAGATTCAAAGACGCGAAACCAGTATCTAAAAAGTTAAAATGGCAATAGGCTGGACATATATTAAGGAAGAAGAGCGAGAAATGGACAAAACAAATATTAGAATGGTACACCAGGGATGGTAAAAGAAGCAAAGAGCAGCAGTTAAAGTTCTCTTAAGGTCATCCTCCCAGAGGCTGCCTTGGTGGTCCAGTGGCCGCAGTATGCGCCTGCTGTGCACGAGGTTGTGAGTTCGATTCCCACACAGGACAAAACTTTGTGTGACCCACAAAGCATTGTTCTGAGTCTGGGTGTTGACTTGTGTCCGTTAATTGTATGTTTGTAAAGTCCCCCGCGACACAGAGCTTGTTCTCTAGTGTGGGAGTTGTCTTTTTATTTTATTTTATTTGGGAAAACAAACAGTTACACAATATACTTACACTAGGATTTTAACATAAATGTATATATTATTGTGTAGCTCACAATGTTATCCACATCTTAAAAAAGAAAAACAAGGAAAAGACTTTTAAAAGAACAAAAAAGAGGAGGCCTTAAGAGAACTGCTGGTCCGATCTGGATGAAAATTGCTAGACACAGGGAGATGTGGAAGTCGATCCGTAGTTATAGTTTATATAATTAGTAATACATGTAAAAACAGTGATAAAGACTTATTTTATTTTATGTGATTACAGGAATGATGGCCGTTGGGGCAGAAAGGTTCTAGAGTGGCGACCACGAACTGTAGGACGCAGGCTGGCAGGCCTCCAACAAGGTGGACCGACGACCTGGTAAAGGTTGCGGGAAACCGATGGACAAGGTCGGCTCAGGATCGAGAGTTGTGGAAAACCTTGGGGGAGGTCTATGTCCAGCAGTGGACGTCTTTTGGCTGAGATGATGATGATGATGATAGGAATGATGCTGAAGCTAAACGAGGGCTGGTGATAGGTAATATTTACGAAGTAACGGTAACATAATTTAATAATACTAGCTATCCCGGCAAACTTCGTAGAATAGAATTGAAAACTCTTTATTGTAAATCAATTACATTTTGACAAAAACATTATTTAAACTTAGTTATGTACAATGGGTGCCCTTATTTATTTGACTGGCCTGTTGGTCTAGTGGTTAGTGACTCTGACAGCTACGCCGGAGGTCGTGGGTTCGATTCCCACCCAGGACAATTAATCTTTGTGTGATGAGCTCGAATGTTTGTTCTGTGTCTGGGTGTAATTTATCTATAATATATAATGTATTTAGAAATATATAAGTTTGTTTATCAGTTGTCTGGTTACCATAGTACAGGCTCTGCCTAGTTTGGGATCAGATAGCGATGTGTGAGTTGTCCCGAAAATATTATTATTATTGCCGAAAAGCAATTTCTTACAGGCATCCTTTGGATGGACTGAAAATAAAGTTAAACATAATAAAAAAGTGAGGGTTTTGGTGGAGATATAATAAGGAAAGGAGGTAGTTCAAAACAATTAGGTTAGAATAAAATAGAATAGAATATCATTTACTCCAGTACAGGGCACACAAGAATAACTTACAGAATAGCCAAGAGAATACACAGTAAGAACAATATAAAAAAAAAAACAACAAGAACAAAGATACAAAAATAGACATTGTGCTGCTCTGCAAGCCCATACTGGAAAAGGTCATCATCTCAGCATAAGCTAGGCGCAAGCACCTAGCGCTGGTTTTCAGTTGGCAACCTTTAGTGAAGCACGGACAGGAGTATCGAGGGGAAAATATACTTCGTACCGCCTCAAAAAATAATCTTTTATGGCTGAACTAAATTAAGTTTTTTATTATGCTAGCGTGTTATGAAAACGATTTTGTCCGTGTGGTGACGGATTAAGAATGCAAATGTCACCCCGTTCTATCTCGAGGGTGTAACTTTCTTATTTTTTCTTACATAAGAACCTGCTCCTGACAATAACGAATACAACAAAAAAGGAATTAGCGAAATCGGTTCAGCCGTTTACGCGTGATGACCTAACCAAGGGAATAAGGATTCATTTTTATATATTACTAGCTGTTGCCTGCGGCTCCGCCCGCGGCTCCGCCCGCGTGTATGTCGGTTATTGCTGCAAAAAGTTGCCTATGTGTTATTCCAGACCATAATCTATCTCTGTGCCAAATTTCATCCAGATCCGTTCAGTAGTTTTTACGTGAAAGAGTAACAAACATCCATCCATCCATCCATACATTGTCACAAACTTTCACATTTATAATATTAGTAAGGATATAAAAATACATAAATGTCTTACCTCTATGCAGAAGGCAAAATTTAATTCCGATATCAAAATTCTCAAAAAATAAGTGGAAATAAATCAGATTCTTTAAAAATACGATGGATTTGTCTTCGCATCGGAGTTAATGGGTAACGAATTGAAAAACTGGCAGCATTGTCTACAGGCCAACCACTAGAAGTAAAATGTTTTTTTAAATGTGGCTTCATATAAGATACTATATTATTAATTATATTATTAGATATATGCGCGTCTCTCTCTTCTTCTGATGTATCTAATGTTACATCTTTCCATTGCTTCGAATAATCATCTTCGTAATCATCATCTGGTGTTGAAGCCATTAGTCTGATTATTTGTTCTATTGACCAGTATCTATGGTTATAAAGAACAACACAACGATGAAAATAATACATATTCTTATCTATACGATTATTTTTATTTATACCATGTATGTTTATAATAGGGCCATCTTTTTTTATAAGCCAAGGATATATATCTTTGGTATTGAATAATAATATTGCAAAAAACAAAAGCTTTTTGCTCATAAAATCAAATTTATTACCATTGAGTATATCAGATATATACTCAGCGGCGAAGTACTCAGCAAATGTTCTATGTATGAACACTGGTATATTGTCTACTGTCACGTATGATATGAGACCGGTCTTCTCTGTGCCAGTTTTAATTTTATTTATCATGTCTTCAATTTGTACTGAGTTTTGTTTATCAAATGGGAACATATCTTTAAATTCTAGTAAACAACACTCATCATTTAGTAAGGTTTGTGTAAACATAACATATGCAGCTATATTTTTATGTCTTTCATAACACTCTGCTTGTTCTTTCTCATAATTCATCATTATAACTGGCTTAGATACGTCCATATTGTTTTTACCTTGAAAAAGTATATTCTTTAATTTGATATCGATAAATTCTTTATATACTTTATGTATATTAATTAATGATTCAACACTTTCTATCCAAGAATAATTTTTGGAGCGATCTAAATAATTAATAAAATAATTACTTAAAATATATATAAATAAAGGACTTCCTAACAATGTTTTGTTATGACCTTGTTTGATACAATTGTCCGATTCTGTCCTTGCCAGATCACTAGACTGTTTATAGTGTGCATAGTCACAATCACGAGGTGTAATTGAACGTAAATAATTAAGAAGATGGGCACAAGTATAACGTAAATTCAAATGTACAGAATCTTGCTCTTCCCATTTTGAAATTAAGCCTGAGGTGTTTAGTGTTGATAGATTAAGAGACATACTAATATTAAGTACTTTTAATTCATTGTTGCTAAAATTTAAAGGTGGTATCTTATCCTCCCAAAATCTCTTTAAATATATATCTTGCTCTGTTTCATTTATATATTCTATTTCATATGCTTTACCCAAAACTATTTCTAAATCTGCTAGAATTTCACTGTAAGGTCTGCTTGTTACCCACATCTTGTGTCTCCTAGGGTATATTTTTACGATATTCAAAAATGTAATAAATGTATCTTTGTAAAATGGACAGATTTCATCGAAACCATCAAATAAAAATAACAGCTTTCTTTCATTGTAGAAATGTAGAAACATGTTCAACTCAAAAGTCGCCCACTCATCGCCTGTGCAACTGTCCAAATACACTTTGCTGTTTATTTCTTTTAAACTTATTTCAATTTTATTATTGTTTAATAAAGCTTTACATATAAACTTTAACGTTTCCAGCGTGTCGATGACTGTTTTGTTCACCGTCCAATCATAGAACGCTTTCGAATGATCTAATAAGTTTATTCTAACTATCCAAAGAGCTTTATCTAGTTTCTTTGTTGTGATTGACAAGTGAGTAAGTAGAGTTGACTTGCCCATCCCAGGTTTAGCTGTTATAAGTACAACATCGTCGTTAAGATCATCAAACGTTCTTAAAATAATAGCATTGTCTTTGCGTACTTCTTTAACATCAGCGTTATCACCACTGGTATTGTGGCTGGTTGCCTGGCTCACTTTTCTGTCTATATACAAATGTTTTATTTCTTCATAGCTAGAATTACTGAACGATTTTCCTATGGTAATAATTTCATTACAAACAATTCTCTTCAACACATCTCCTTTTATCAATTTGATAAAAGCTCCTGGCACATTATTTATAAGTGAATCTAAATTAACCTGTTCACCTTGGAATATGACTGGAGTATTTTCCATAATCTTCATCCGTGACATCGAAGTCAAATCGAATAAACTTTGGTTTTCGTCATTATGTATTTGTGCATTTAGAAAAGATTCTTGTGCTGTGGCTAAAAAATCGTTATTTGTAATAAAAACAATATCTTTCTGTTCTGTTGCGTGTGCAAGTTCATATAATCTTTTATATAAAGTGGGGCTATGTTTTGTTATAGCGCATATAATAATGAGTGTTTTATCTGTATCTCTTAATTCTGTATTTAGTTCAGTGAAGTCCTTAATAGACAGATTAGAGATACATTCTATGTCTAAAACTGCAAATTTGTTTCTCAAACATTGAATCACTTTAATGGTTGTCAATGTAAATACATCTGTTACAATGATTGCCCTTGAATTGACTTTTAGAGCGTTTTCTTCACTAAAAGTATATCCTAAATATTTCATGTTATTCATATTAAAAGTAGTTTGCATAGCACTTATATGTGGTTCTCTAATAATATTATTAATTGACTGTTGGTATATATTATCATTCTTAGATTTTGTTAAATATTTTGCTGTTTTGGATAATATCCACCATTTTTGTATTTCGTCATGATAATGTATTACTATGCTGTCAGATTTGACTGTTGAATTATACGGTCCGTGTATCCTCCGGTGATCATCTATTTCTGTTTTTAATATTACATCAAGACAAATATGATTGCTTTGTTTATCATAAATCACTGCGTGTTTCATAATTGTTTTAGCTTCATTTGTATAATCAAATACGAGTTTCGGGAATGTTACTACAGCTCTCACGTCGAATCTGTACAAATGTAAATTGTTGATTTTACTTTTTAGTTTATTTAAGAGGTTTAAAGCATTGTTTTGTAGTGATGCGTTAGTTTCTGTAAACTTAAGAAGTTGAGTTGCTTTATCATAAACTAATAAGTTTCCAATCGCACTACCAATGCCTCCGTTAAGCGCTAAAAAGCCATCTCCTAAAGTTTGATTTATTGTTACAATTTCATATGGATCATCAAATTTAGATAGTTTGCATAAATCAAACATTAACCCCGCTAAAGTGTTCAGTCTGTTATTTATTCTTGTGTGATTACCCGGTATTTTCAGATCAATGTTACCAAATGTGACTGGTACTTTTAGTTTAAGAGATAGTAATATATTTCTTGCAGCTGCTGTTTCTGCTTCATCTACTGTCAAGGGTGGAATGTTGATATTTTCCAATTTCTTAACATCACTACTTGGCCTCTGATCACGAAACTCCAAGTTACCATTTATGTAAGTAATATGAGTTCCAATCAGAGGGCCTAAAGTAAGCGCCGACGGTTTAGATAAGAACGATGCAATTAGTTCGTCTACAGTTGACTCCTCAGATTGAGCAGCATCATCTTTTGACGTCACTGTATCTTTTATTTTGTTGTTAGTTTTAATTTTAAATATTTGTTTGTATAATTTATTTCTAAGCATTGTCAAAATTGCGTCATCCGTGTTGAAGAAATCATGTCGAAATGTTAGATCTCGCCTAGGTTCTAAGTTACTGTCTTCAGATTTGACATCAGATACATCTACAACACTCTTTGCCAATATGACATGATATCGAAGTATGTACTCATCAAGCATAATGTTCATAGATTGGTTCGTTTTAACATCGAGAAACTTGGCGAAGTGTTTAGCTAATGTGGCAATCTCTTCATTTAAAATGTTTTCTTTCACCAACTCCAAATCCTTGTTCTTACAATCTACCTGGTAGCCTTGAGAATCACCAGTAGCTATTATTCTGTTAAGCTTTTCAGAGAAGCTACTCTGGTATGGTTTCCATGCTTGCTTAAATTTAAGGGCTGAACTTGAAACTGCACTATCCAGTTCAACATTATTTGGATTATCACAAAATCTAGCGTTTGTATACAAAATAAACAGACAGTCTGTATCTTTAAACTTGCCATTAAATAAAGTATCGTTACTTAAATACTTTTGTCTAACTTTGACGAAACTAGCACTGAGTTCTTGAATCAGCTCATATCTTAGTGCGTTCTCTTCTTTTTCTTTGTGTTTAGCTTGTATCAGAGCGATTATTGGTCGCTCACGTCCGGCTATTTTAATTTTGATACAAATATCGTCGAACGCGCCTATGTCGTCCATGTTGGATGCCAAATAAAACTCTTCAATATCATCATCGTGCAGTAATCTAAATAGTATCAAACTAATAAGTTTAGTCTCGTACAATTGTCCGCTAATGCCTGACGTGCCTGTACGCTTCTTGTAAGACGACGCCATCTTACAAAACAATTTATTCTTGACTTTCTTTAGAAGGACGCCCGATCTGTAAAAGAATATATAACGCATTAGTACCTACTTAGTTGGCTTGGTAAGCAGTTCTCGTAGTCTATGGACGCTTGAAATACCTGAAGCATCACACACATGATGCGCGTTGCTAGTATCAGACTGCCTTGGTGGTCCAGTGGTCGCAGTATGCGCTTGCTGTGCACGAGGTTGTGGGTTCGATTCCCACACAGGACAATACTTTGTGTGGCCCACAAAGAGTTGTTCTTAGTCTGGGTGTAATTTGTGTCCGTTAACTGTATGTTTGTAAAGTCCCACGCGGCACAGAGCTTGTTATCTAGTGCGGGAGTTGTCTTTTTAAAAAAAAAAAAAAAAAAAGTATAAATAAAATGATGCCATGCGTACGTTTATAATTTCATTTTATAATTTCACTTAGGTGACAAACAAGCATACGGCCCGCCTGATGTTTAGCAGTTACCGTAGCCTCTGGACGCGCGCAATACCAGAAGTAACACTTGCGTGTTGCCAACCCATTTTGTTACATCAGGGCATTATGATACGATGAATACGTTTCTTTCAAAACGCATCCCTAAATGGAGTACCTGTACTCGTACGTTTTCCTATCCCAGGGATACACATCCCATCTTAAAGCCCTGGTGTAATAAAATGGGTTGGCAACACGCAAGTGATACCTTTGGTATTGCAAGCGTCCATAGGCTACGGTAACTGCTTACCATCAGGTGAGATGTATGCTTGTCTGCCACACAAGTAGCATATAATAAAAATGGTGAGTACAAATAAATACAAATCTTACCTTTTAAATAAAAAAAGGTTGTATTTTGACTAGGTTGGTTCAGTGGCTTAAGTGGTTACCTCGCCATTTACCACTGCGCGACGTGTTGTGGGTTCGATCCCCACTCGAGACAAAACATAGTGTGATCCACAAATGGTTGTCGCAAGTCTGAGTGTACTTTGTGTCCGTTAATTGTATATTTGTGAAGTCCCTCGCGACACAGGGCTTCTTACTAAGTGCGGTTGTTTACAGAAACCAAAAAAGTTTTTTATAAATACTCGATTCCTCACATTTTTCACTTCATAATCACAATACACAAGTCGTTTATTATATTATTAACAACTAAAATTATATTTACACCAGTTTAGAAATAAATTCTAAAAAAACACAACTCAAAAAGGCGAGAGGAAAATCGTCGTAAAGTTCCTCCGCATCGATGTCTACTGAAAACGTGCCCAGGAGACTGGCAGCATTACCACGCTGAATGGCAATGTTTCTTTGAGCCAAATATAAGCCAGCCTTCTGGTCACGTGAAGCGTCGAATAAACGCTTCGACAAATCTTTAAAAAGACCGCGAGCACTTGCAATTAAATTATTTAAGTATGATATAACTAAGTTAAATATGAACTTCATTGAATTTATGTAGACTAGGTATTAATACAAAATGTGATTGGTTATCGATTATTATGTTATCATATCTTGTCGTCACCGATAGAGATAGGACTATAGTGTATAAAAGAAGCGGTGGTGACCGAGTGGTAAAGTAACTTGCACGCAAGAGGTGCGACTTCGATCCCGGGTGGCAGTACCAATCTGAATATCACTTTATGGAATTTATATGTACTAATCAAATGATTCGCTATCTGCTAACGGTGAAGGAAAACTTAGTGAGGTGTTAGATGAAGGAAACCCACATGTCTGATCCACCAAACCGCATTAGGCCAGCGTGTGTGAATTAAGGCCTAAATCCTCTCTCTCTCTCTCTTCATAGAGGAGAGGAGACCCGTGTCCAGCAGTCAGACATTTACATTAGGGTTGCTATTTACTATATAGTGTACTAGCTGTTGCCCGCGGCTCCGCCCGCGTGGATGTCGGTTATCGCCACAGAAATAGATCGAGATAGAATGGTGATAAACACATTTCGGCATATATTTCGCGCGTGCCACTATTTCAACAAGCCACACCCACTTTGCGGGTCAACCAGTTTAAGCGAGCCCGAAGTAGTGAGGAGACACATTTACCCAATTATCGACAGCCATCTATGCAACGTGGGGTGTTGAAGTACCTATTTATTTTTACGTAATAAATTGTATTTTTGTCATACATAAATGAAAACAATTAATTACGTGTTATTACTTAAATTTTATTAAGGTATAATGATAGAAAAGTAAAACTCATTACTTTAATTAAAACGTAAATATAACTGAATGTTTTAGATAAGTAACAAATATAACTACATATTTTAGATAAGTTACATTACCAATTCATTTTTTTAAATAACAATTTTTAAAAGTTCCTTAATATGATGACTATGCCAAAAAAGTATGGGCGCTTTTACGTTATGTTTCTATGGCAAACAGGTATCTATAATAGGTATATATACCTACTTTAATTTACGTTGTCAAAATTAAAAGGATTTTAATTTTAAACTAAAGTTGTCTAACATTTACTTTATAGTTTTTCGTCATAAAATAACTTTATTATTGAAAATCGATGTAATGCATGCTTAAAACCAATTTCATTTAAAATGTTACGTAAATCTCAAAGAGAATATAATAAATAAACAGATGAGCTAAGATCATGTGTTCTTTGTATAAATAATTTGTTTATCGATAAATACAACGACTGTGACGACACGTTGCGTCAATCTCTAGCGCATTCGATGCGACGACCAACCAAACGACCAACCAATCACAGCAAAGGACTGCCGTCTCATTACCGATTTAGAAATATTGTAAATCTCATTTGTTTCGATGTTCGTTGCGCGCTCAATTAATGGTTATGAGTAAGAACATTGTACAGCGAAAGTAATGGATATTAAGCTTAACGAAAAGTAAATAATTTATGATCGTCCTTGTCAAACATGGTAAAGGTGAAATAATAATTTTGATTCTCGTAAAACTTAGTTTTTAGTTATATTTAAACACTTACCGATGAAATGAAATGCCTCCTTTCTTCGTGTTTACTTTACTACTTCGATTTTTACAATTTGCGACGGAGCAATACGGCATATTTTTGTAGATTTTAATAATTTTGTACGTCCCGAACGCAGCTATAAGAGTCGCACGGCGTAATGAGGATGCTCGATGTGAAATATATGTGAAGTGTGCGCATTAGTACTAGGTAGTGGCACGCGTTCCACGCCTACTTCGCCGTTCTATCTCGATCTATTTCTGTGGTTATCGCTGTAAAAAGCCTATGTGTTATTCCAGACCATAATCTATCTCTGTGCCAAATTTCATCCAGATCCGTTCAGTAGTTTTTACGTGAAAGAGTAACAAACATCCACCCATCCATCCATCCATACATACAAACTTTCGCTCCGATTCTTCCGATTTTTCTAACTGTTCAGTGGTAGCTGTCAGCATCGTTATGTAGTAATGATTGTATGTCCCCCGGCCGCTTCCCTCCCTACCTGTCAGGCAGCAGGCGCCTGTCCCTGTCACTACGGTCTGCACTTTCGTGTCGTCTGCGATATTTGAGTATCCATATCCCTCTTTGTTATAATAAAAACGGCTTTTATTCACATTACTGTAGGTACATAAGTTTTAAGAGAGGTAGGGCACCTTACTAGCGAGCAAGCCCGTCTGGGAAAGTACCTCCACCACCTTACAGAAGACCACAGCCAAATAACTACATATACCGGTGTAGTTTTTTATTTTATTTATTACCAACTTACATTAACAGCATGCACCACATATAAGTTTGATTATAAGTTTTTTCCTGTGTACAGGTCTCCAGCGCTCATTTAGGGATGCGTTTTGAAAGAAACGTATTCCTATTACAGAGTTACTCCATCTTAAAGCCCTGGTGTAAAAAAACGCAAGGGATACCTCTGGTATTGTAAGCGTCTATAGGCTACGGTAACTGCTTAACATCAGGCGGGTCGTATGATAATAGTAAATATTTCAAAATATTGGCAATAGTAAATATTTCAAAATATTGGCAATAGTAAATATTTCAAAATATTGGCAATAGTAAATATTTCAAAATATTGGCATGGCAATATGTTGACTTTTTTTTTTAAAGACAACTCCCGCACTGGAGAACAAGCTCTGTATCGCGGGGGACTTTCCAAACATACATTTAACGGACACAAATGACACCCAGACTCAGAACAAATCTTTGGGGGTTACACAACGTTTTTGTTCTGTGTGGGAATCGAACCCACAAACCTCGTGCACAGCAGGCGCATACTGCGGCCACTGAACCACCGAGGCAGTCATTTAACTGCGTAAAACACACGGTTTGTACGGACCCCTCAATGCATAGCAATTTAGCATAACTGTTTCGTGATAGTACTGCAATAAAACTTATTATTAAATAGAAAATGTGATAGATAATACGGAATGTAATGATATAGATAGAGATAGTAATAGATGAAATGAAGCTACTTAGCTACTGTTGGCGGCAACAGTTTCCGCACAACAGTCCGATAACTACATCTTCTTTATTATCATTGTCACTTTAGCTGCACAAGCTAACGCCATCTTTGTGAACTACTGAGAAACATTTTGACATTACCAGCGACAAACAGACCTAACCATAGCCAATAATTATATTTTACTGTACACTGTATGGGAGTGTCCGGACCATAAACAATTATAATATTATCCTTACTAATATTATAAATGTGAAAGTTTGTAAGAATGGATGGATGGATGAATGGATGTTTGTTACTCTTTCACGTAAAAACTACCGAACGGATCTGGATGAAATTTGGCACAGAGATAGATTATGGTCTGGAATAACACATAGGCTACTTTTTGCAGCGATAACCGACATCCACGCGGGCGGAGCCGCGGGCAACAGCTAGTACTAATCTATAATAACTGGTCAAGGCCTTCAAAGTGTGGCGCGACTGTGACCTCGACGGAATGTCTACGTGACCAAAATAAATGTTGTTATCGTACAAACATAAGCTAGACGCGTTCAATGAACTTTATTTATTTATTTACTTAGGGGTCACCCGCAACTTCGTTCGCGTGGTAATTTGGAATATTTTCCCCGATTCTGCAACTTATCTCACTACTGCTCCGCTTCTATTGATCACAGCGTGATGTTATGCAGCCTATACCTAGCCTTCCTGGATAAATGCACCTGGATATTCAACAAAAAAAGGTTTTTTATAATCGTACCAGTACTTTCTCAGATTAGCGCGTTCAACCAAACAGACAAACAAACTCTTCAGCTTTATAATCGGCAACGCGCGAGTGATGTTGTGTTGCAAGCGTCCATAGGCTACGGTAACTGCTTATCATCAGGCGGACCGTATGCTTGTTTGCCTCCTTGGCTCCTCCTTTTATTATGCATAAAACATAATAACAAGTCCACCTAGATACATCATTTATTTTAAACGACTTCAAAAAAAAAGGAGGTTATATGTTCGACTGTATGTATTTTTTTAAAATATATGTTCATTGATCTCCCCTATTTGTAAACCGATTCTAAAAAATAATTTTTTTATTTGAAACTGCTGTGCACGAGGTTGAGGGTTCGATTCCCACACAGTACAAAACTTTGTGTGACCCATAAAGAGTTGTTCTGAGTCTGGGTGTAATTTATGTCCGTTAATTATATGTTTGTAAAGTCCCTCGCGACACAGAGCTTATTCTCTAGTGCGGGAGTTGTCTTATTATAAGACAAAAAATAAAAATAACCTGACCGTGGACATCAGAGCCTCTAGACAAGTGGCATAAGCGATAGTCGAATCAAAAAGTCAAAAAAGAAAATGTATGGAATTTGACGTGAGTCTACGATTTAATGTCGTAAACTTACGTCAAATCCCATATGCCACTTGTCTAGAGGCTCAGTTACCTGATGCATCACCAGTCAACGCTGGTTTTTAAGTTCACACCATTTGGGTACTCTGTGCTCTATTTGTATAAAAAAATAAAAAATAAATCGTTAAGATAATATTAAAAAATAATTTTATTGACACAACTGTCAAAGTTTTGTAATATAATCAATTCAGGAAAATTATACAATACTCAAAGAAATTAATTTATCGTGTACATTTTTTGGACATCATCAAAATTAAATGTAAAATATGTTATGATTTCATTTTACAACAAAAAAAACTTATTTTCTAACATTTCATTGAAACAACTTTCCAAGTATAATATATATATGTACGTATGTTAGAGGATGATGAAATATCATTGTCGGAGCCGTTAAAATATCATTGTCGGAGCCGACAAAATATCATTGTCGGAGCCGTTAAAATATCATTGTCGGAGCCGACAAAATATTATTGTCCGAGGCGACAAAATATAATTGTCGGAGCCGACAAAATATCATTGTCGGAGCCGACAAAATATCATTGTCGGAGGCGACAATATATCATTGTCGGAGCCGATAAAATATCATTGTCAGAGCCAACAAATTACGGGGTAAGTAATTATTTCGTAGGCGGAGGTACCGATAGCTTCTTGTAAATCAGGTACAATGTCGCTGTATGGTCTGCTAGTTACCCACATTTTTTGGTTACCAGGAAAACCTTTGACGACTTTTAATAGGCTTATAACAATTTCTTTGTAATGCGGACAGATTTCATCAAATCCGTCAAATAAAAATATAATTCTTTGTCTATAAAAAAATTGAAGGAACATATTTAATACAAACATAGCATATTCATCGTTTTTATTATCCTTATCGCCTGTACACGCTTCTAAATATATTTCACTACCATTTTCCTTTAAATATATTGTGTTTTTATTATTATTTAGTACAACTTGACATATAAACTTCATCACTTTTAAAGTATCAATAATTGTTTTATCGTGCTTCCATTTCTTGAACTCTCTTGTATAATCAATTAAGTTTATTCTTACTATCCAAATGTAAATACATTTGGATAGTAAGACACTTTTTGTATTTAGTGACAAGTAAGTTAATAGTGTCGACTTACCAATTCTTTCTTCACCTAATATAAGTACAGAATTTTCTGTGATATCGTCAAATGTTTCAACAACTCTATCAACGACTTGCTCATTTGAAACAAGACGTAATCGTCTATTAAGACTTATATTTTTTATATTTTCATAATTTGCATCACTAAGCGGTTTACCTATTGTTAAAGTTTCATTACAAACCAATTTATTTAACACTGCTCCCTTCATAATACTTTCTGCAAATGAATTAACAAACAAACTCAGGCTTACATTGTCACCTTGGAATATCACACGATTGTTACATATCATTTTATACTTCAATTCCTCGGGTATGTCGTTTAAACTCTGTTCTTTGTCATAAAGCTCTTCTGAAGTTCCAAAATATTCTTTTACTGTTTCTATAAAGTTATTGTTAGTAATAACAATGATTCTTTTCTGTTTAAGTGCTTGTGCAAGTTCATCTAATCTTTCATGTAGGATTCGACTGTGTTTTGTGATATTAATTGTAACGACAAGCATTTTATCTGTGTTTTTCAATTCTATATTGAGTGCAGCAAAGTCATTACTTGACAAATTTAACATGTATTTCAAGTCTAAAACGGCATATTCTCTTTTCAAACATTGAATCACTTTTAAAGTTGTTAGTGACACTACATCTGTGATTACAAGTGTACTAGGACTGTAAATGTCTAAAATTGCTAAAGAATTTATAGCGCTATCAGTAAAGAAATATGAAAAAAATGTGTTATTTATATCAAGTGCAGACTGCATAGCATCTATTTGTCGCTCCGTGACACTAATTTTTATATGATATAATGCTTTTTGGTATATATTATTAAATTTTGTGAAATATAATCCTGTATTGTGGGACATCCACCATCGTTGTATTTCATGGTGATACAGTATAACCATTGTATCTCCCCTGACCGGTAAGCTATTTACTCCATTGATTCTATGGTGTTCTACAATTTCTTTAATTAATATAGCCTCCACACCGTTATGATTGCTCTGTCTATCATAAATCACAGCGTGTTTAAACATTTCTTTAACTTCATCTGTATAGTCGAAAACTAGTTTCGGAAATGTTTCTACAGCTCTAACGTCAAATCTGTATATAGATAAATTGGTGATTTTTCTTTTTAACTTATCCAACATATTTCTTGAATTATTTTGTAGTGAAGTGCTATTTTCTGTAAACTTGAGAAGTTTAGTATTATTATCATAAACTAATAGGTTTCCAATCGCACTACCGATGCCTCCGTTAAGACCTAATATTCCAGCTCCTACACTTTCATCTATTGTTACAATTTTATATGGATCATTGAATTCCGATTGATTATAACATAAATTGACTATAAAATTCGTTAAGAAGTGTAGCCTGTTCTCCTTTTTATTATTATCCCTTTCCGCTAAATACAAATCAACGTTGCCAAATCCGACTGGTACTTTAATTTTAAGAGATGATAATATATTTCTTGCATTGCGTTCATACATTTTAGTTCTAAGCATTACAAGAATTCTGTCATCTGTGTTAAAAAAACTTGATCGAAATGTTAATTCTCGCCACTTCTTTGATTTATTTTCATTAAATTTTACTTCAGAAATATCGACAACACTCTCTGCTAAAATAACATGATATCTTAATATATGACTATCCAGCATAATATTCATCGACGTTGTTGTTATTAAAAACTTAGCGAACCGCTCAGCTAGTGTGTTTATCTCTTCTTGCAAAATGTTTTCATTCGCTAACTCCAAATCAGAATTGTTATACTCAGTCTGATAGCCTACCGAGCCAGTAGCTATTATTTCGTTGAGTTCATCAGAGAAGCTACTCAGATACGGTCTCTGCACTCGTTCATCCCGCCCATAAAAGTCTTTCATTAAGCCATTGCAATACTCTGCGTTCGTGTACAAAATAAACAGACAATCGGTATCGTGAAACTGGCCTCTAAAAAACATGTCCTTTCTTGAAAATCTTTGTTTAACTTTGAAGAGGCTATAAGTAAGATATTGAATCAATTCATACTTGAAACCAGAACGACACTCATATCTGTGTTTAGTTTGTATTAATGCGATTATTGGTCGCTTGCGTCCGACCAATTTCAAATTTAGACATATGTCGTCAAAATGCCCAATGCCGTCCATGCTGGATCCCAAGCAGAAGTCTTCAACTCTGTCATCGTGCAGTAATCTAAATAGTATTAAACTTATAAGTTTAGTCTCATACAATGGTCCGCTAAGAAAGCCTCCACCGGCATGTTTTTTAAACTGTTTCATCGCTTTCCTGATCAAGTTAAGCGCAAATATATATATTCGTATTGTTGTTTCTTGATTTGGTTAAATTCTTGACTTGTGTCGTATGAACAGACGGCTAATCTGTAAATAAGAAAAGATCAATGTTAGATTTATGTTTATATTTGTTGTCACCTGTGGATATTGAAAAACTAATATGACCAGTAAGAATTTCAGAGAGGCGCTAATATAAGTGAGCAAGTCCGATTGAGAAAGAATTCTCCGCCTTACAGAACATCTCAGCTAAATCATCGAAACGCCGCTTCATACTTGTGTTGTTTGGCTCTGGTGCATGGCGATATTGATAAGGTTCACTAACTCTATCAGGATTTTGTTTGTGGCAGATTTTTATAACAACTCAAGTCAAGTCTGTCATTACACTTGAATTTAAACCAATTAAATTAAATTGGTTTAAATTCCGCCTTGGTCACACATTCAATGCACGCGCATTATCCAAAATATCATATATAAGTAGCTAGTCATGCCATTATTCATGACACTCTATTAATAAATCACATACAATAATAAAGAAGCGAGAGTTGTCGCTAGAATTATGTATTCATATGTATTTCTTTTTCTATTAAAAGACAACTCCCACAATAGGGCTTGTTCCCTATTGTGGGAGTTACGGGAGACTTTACAAACATAAACAGACACAAAGTACACCCACAAGCTCGGGACTACCATTACAACTCCCGCACTAGAGAACAAGCTCTGTGTCGCGAGGGACTTTACAAATATACAATTAACAGACACAAATTACTTTGTTTATGTTTATATGTATTTTATAGGATCTATGTATTAATAACCTTAATCTTTTTCTCTCCTATTCGAAATTTATTTATATGCACCTACTTTGACTTATCTCTGCACCACCTTGGGTTGACTGGTAGAGAATGCCTCAGGCATTAAGTCCGCCTTTATACATCATTGTTTTGTGTATAATAAAGTTTAAATAAATAAATAAATAAATAAATTACACCCTGACTCAGAACAATTCTTCGTAGGTCACACAAAGTTTTGTCCTGTGTGGGAATCGAACCCACAACCTCGTGCACAGCAGGCGCATACTGCGGCCACTGGACCACCGAGGTAGTCAAATTGTTTGTCCCGTGCGTCTAGTTATGGTATCGTAGAAGTAAATGCTAAGGTAACCACTTAAGCCACTGAACTGTGCAGTAAAAATAGATATAGTAACTTAGTCATTTTTACATTTCAAATAAAACATTTTAAATCATTCAAATATTTTATTTATTTAGACATTATATAAAAAAATAAAGCATAACAAAATAAGTACAGAAAAACAACAATCAGAAAAATACAATGTTTGTGTATTTTGACATGTTCAAGAGTCATGCTGCTAGAGACAAAGATTTGTCCACGGTGGGAATGAATTCCACGACCATTGTCACAGGGTCACTAACCACTAAACAAACAAAACAGTCAATTGTATTATAACCAAAGTTAAATTAAAGAGAAATAATAGGACCAGTGCTGCTCTGCAACATTGTGTTGATAATCTAAATGAAAAAATAATGCTTAGAGTTATTTTTAGGTGTACTACGTGAGGTCGAACAAACGGAAGTGTGATTAAAGCTTGTGCGAAAAAACTGTAGTGCGATTCATCATAGTTCGAATCCACGGTACTACGACTTGCTACCAGAAAAAAATAGTAGGTTAGATTAGGTTAAAACTACGACCATACAACGAGCCAGTCAAAGACAAAATGTCAGCCGGCCAGAAATAAATTTACACAAACAATAAATGGTACAAATGCTAATTCTTTATGTCGATGATGTCGAGCTTTAGTGTGTCGCATCAGCGTGCATTCGAACTACGGTGAGTCGCAGTATAGATTTGTCGAACTCACGTAGTACACTCGTTATTTTTACCAATCGTAAATTGTATCAAAAGCTTATTACAAGTCAAGTTAAATGTTCACACCTAGCTTCACTCCAAATCAACCAATTTTAGAAGACAAACGCTCAGATGATAGACCTCGTTTCAATAAAGTAATCTTAGAACTAAATGAACCACATGCTTGAGATATAGATAATCAAGATATAAGAAATGTACAATCCAATATCACGTTCGAATATAACTCTTTATTTTTTTATAGAGGGTTTGATACAAATATCATGTCTACCTCGACAATGCACTTACACAAATCATCTTCTACGTTTGATTACAATAATGACAATTTTGATCAACATTATTATGCCCGTATGAATTAAGGAGCCATTCTTCGTATCTTAATGAAATTAATATACTTATTTAGTAGTATGTTTAAATTTTTTGTAGGATCAGTCCCCGATTTTGTAGTATAATACTTCAAAAGTTATGTGAACATAAGGTGGCTCCTCAATCTTGAAATAATGAACTTTTTAAATATTAATACTACTAAGCTCAGATTTTGTCTACTAACTACTCTCAAATGCTACAAAATAATAAAAAAAGAAAGAATTCGAACCTGCGCCTCTCGGGTTCCGACCCAGCGCGCTACCAATTGTGCCATCCGAGCTCCTACTCCGGAGTTCGAATTTGTCCACCGCTTGTTTACGTCTTGGAGTGACGTCAGCTTCATTCAAACGTTAGCCGTTACAGTTCTATACGTACAACATCTTTCAATTGTGAGGAATGAATGTTATCATAGAATGAAACCACTCAATATTATTAAATGATGAGTGGTTTGCTTTAATATTTAAGTATATTTGAGCTGATAGCATAGCAAATATGTTAAAAATAACATAAACGTCAACAGGCTGTTATAACAATGATATCTGTAGCTGAGAGGTAACGAATAACAAGCGCCAAATCTAAAACTTTACACGGTATTTTTTCACACACACCTACAACACACTTAAATAAGAGCAAACAGTTGCGGGGTAAATAATGACAAGTCCGTCTCCAATGGCGCTGCGAGCAGCGCGCTTGGACTTATTACCTAACTGTTGTATCGAGTTCTCTCCCGATGCGGCAGGTAAACAATCATAAGTGGACTTATTACAATTTAACAATTAATCTTCTATTGACTTGTTACTGTTTTATTTTGAATAAATTAAAAAATATTGTCGATAGGACTTATTACTTTTTACCACGCTCTAGATTACACATTTAGGAATCCAAATCCACGAAAAAAGTAATTTTAAAAAAAATGGACTTATTATTCTTTACCTCTCAGCTACAGATATATTTAGGCAAATTTTGCTAATGTCAACTTAATTCTATTTCATAGGAATTTCCTATAGTTTCTTTCAGATTAGGTACAATATCGTCGTATGGCCTGCTGGTTACCCACATTTTGTGTTCACCCGGAAATTCTTTCACTAATTTTAAAAGGCTAGTAACAGTTTCCTTATAACGTGGACATATATCATCGAAACCGTCAAATAACAATAAAATACTTCTTTCGTTAAAGAAATGAAGGAACATATTTATTTCAAACTCAGTCCATTCGTTGTTATTATTTTCTTTATCGTTTGAATAAGCGTCTAAATATATTTTATTGTCAGTTTCCTTTAAAGATATTCTAATTTCATTATTGTTTAATACAACTTCACACATAAATTCTACCGCTTTCGTTATATCAATAATTGTTTTATCATCTTGCCATTTCTTGAACTGTTTTGTATAATCTAGTAAATCTATTCTTACTATCCAAAGCTGTCTGTTAATTTGTTTAGTTTTTAGCGACAAGTGAGTGAGTAGCGTTGACTTGCCCATTCCTTCTTCGGCTAATATAAGCACAGCATCATCTTTCATATCGTTAAATGTTTTGAGTACTCGTTTAGCTACTTGGTCTTTTGAAAATATACTAACGGGTCTATGATGTTCTATTGTATCATAATCTGAATCATTGAGCGATTTGCCTATCGTACTAATTTCATAGCTTATTATTTTTTTTAATACGCTTCCTTTTATAGATTTTATACATTCAATTGATGCTTTATCCAAAAGTTTATCCCAACTTACTGTTACGCCTTGGAATGTAACTTTAGTATTTTTCAAGATATCCATTCGTGATTCAAAAGTCAGATTTATTAAACCCTGTTGTTCGTCATTATAAGTTTGCATAGTTAGAAAATACTCTTCGACTGTTTCGAAAAATTTCTTATTTGAAATAATAATGAGCTTTTTCTCTTGTGTCGATTGGGCGAGGTCACACAATCTTTTATGGTTCGTTTTACTATACATTGTCATATTAAATATAATAATAAGCAATTTTTCTGAGTCTCTCAATTCTGTGTTAAATGCAGTAAATTTCTTACTGGATAGTTTTAATATGTGTTCTAAGTCTAAGATTGCAAATAGTAATACGTTTTTTAAACATTGAATTACTTTTATGGTCGTTAGTGTGATTATGTTTGATACTATTCTATATCTGATCTTTTCAGTTGCTTGGTGCAAGGCAAGTGAAATCTCGCTTTCATTAAAATTATATTCTAAATGTTTAACATTATTTTCATTGAACTGAGTCTGCACTGCACTCATTTGCGGTTCTATAACATCATTAAATGCTTTTTGATATAAATTATTATTTTTAGATTTCATAAGATATTTTGCTGTTTTTGGGGACATCCACCATTCATGTATTTCGTTATGGTAATGTATAACTATGCTACCAATTTTATCCGTTAAGTTTTGTGGTCCGTTAATTCTATGATGTTGTTCTATTTCCTCTTTTAACTTCTCCTCTACACCACTATGATTGCTTTGTCTATCATAGACCACCGCATGTTTAAACATTGCTTTAGCTTCCTGTTTATAATCAAAAACTAGTTTTGGAAATGTCACTATAGCATCTACGTCAAATCTATACGAATATAAGTTTTTGATTTCTTTTATTAATTTGTCTAATAGTCTTTGTGCAAGTTTTTGTTGAGATGTACAATTTCTTGTGAACATAAGAAGTTTAGTATTATTATCGTAAATTAAAAGGTTCCCAATTGCACTACCGATGCCTCCGTTGAGTATTAAAAATCCATTTCCTACACTTTCATCTATTGTTACAATTTCATACGGATCATTGAATTTTGATTGTGTACATAGATTGCTGATAAATTGGGTCAAAGTGTTAAGTCTTTTCTCGATTTTCTCCTCATCACCTGGTAGTTTTAAATCAACATTACCAAATGTGGCTGGTACTTCTAACGTAAGAGACGTAAGTATTATTTTGGCAGCTTCATTTACTATCAAATGGGTAATGTTTGAATTGATTTCTTCTAATTCTTGTAGATCACTTACTGGCCTCGTAGCGCTAAATTTCAACTTGTCATTTTTGTAGATAATATGAGTTCCAATCAGAGGGCTTAATGTGAGTGCAGACGGTGAAGATAAAAACGATTTTATTAGTTGATCTTCTTCTTTTGACTCACTTTTTGGTATTTTCTTCTTATTTGTATTGATATATTTTGTCACTTTCCCTTTTACGTTTGTTCTTGTATCTTTGGATGTCACTTGTTCTTTTACTTTGCCGTCCAATTTTATTTTTATTTGTGTTTTCAATATTTGTTCATATATTTTGTTCCTAAGCATTGTAACAATAACGTCATCAGTAGTAAAAAATATATCTTGAAATTTTAATTCTCGCCACTGTTCATGTTTCTGTTTTTCAGATTTGACTTCAGAAATCTTGACTACACTCTGTAGTAAAATTACATGATATCGTAAAATGAAGTAATCTTGCATTATATGCAATGACTTGTTGGTTTTATCATCGCGAAACTTGGCAAAGCTTTTGGCCAGCATATTGATTTCTTCTTCCAAAATTTTCTTATTCGCGAATTCTATATCTTGGTCACTATAATCAATCAGACAACCTTGTGATTTTGAATTACCAGTAACTAACAATTTATTCAGATGATAAGAGAAGCTACTTTCGTACGTTTTCCGTACTCGCTTAATCACAGAGGCTAAACTTGGAGCTGTAGAATTAAACTTAACAGAATTTGAATCGTCATAATATTTTGCGTTTGTGTACAATATAAATACACAATCTGTATCAAAGTTGCCATTGAAAAAAGTATCTTTGCTATAAAACTTTTGCCTAACTTTGACAAAACTAGCACTTAGTTGTTGAATAAGGTCGTATTTTAGGAGTTCCTCTTTGTTTTCCTTGTGCTTTGCTTGTATAAGAGCGACTATTGATCGCTCACGTAAGTGATGTTCATCTTCCTCACACTGCTCAAGTAGTTTCACTGCGAGGCAAATATCATCAAAGTTACCGATCTCGTCCATGTTGGATGCCAAATGAAAATCTTTAATTTTGTCGTTGTGCAGTAATTTGAATAGTATCAAACTATTGAGTTTAGTCTCATACAGATGTCCTGATGAATTTGTGCCTGTACGTTTCTTATATGATGCATCCATAGCTTTGATCAACACAATCTTAGTTGCGCTTACTATTAGTGTTGAGCTGCAGAAGGTATCCGAATTTCGATGTTTCTTGGACTTCTCTCTCTTTATATGTATGGGCAGCTGAGCTGCAAAGAAGAAAGAGTGAAGTGTCAGTACTTGCTAGATGTACAAATAGGAGTGGCGATAGTATACATCCCTGATGGACCCCTCCACTGGGATGTCACTGTTGTGGAAGAAGACGATCTGATGGCACCGAGTTGATCATCCATAATATAATTCCATACGAAGTTTTACTAAACAGCATTTGGTTGTATATATCCAGTAATGGTTTCCACGATATCGGTCTGTTCACTCATTCGTCACTCAGTCAAACGCTTTTTAAATGATTATTACATTTTCGAGTGTTTAGCATCACTTTACGAACAATTTATTCCCCAGACATTTACTGCATTATACTCACATTATTATAATAAAGCAAAGCTACTACGTTAATTTACTACTTATATAGAAATCATTCAATTAATTATGATTTTAAAGGAACAGACAAGACATTAATATATGCTATCCTACCAGTTTGTCATCCGATTGAGTTTGAATGGAGTTTTTGATTGTTTCACTTTCACCGCTTACAAATAGTAAATAAATCAAACCTTAACTGCATTATCTGGCGATTGAAAAGAGTAGTGGGGCACCATATAATAAAATAATAATAATAGCAACCCATATATGTCCCACTGCTGGGCACGGGTCTCTTCTCCTCTATCAAGAGAGAGAAAGAGGGTTTAGGCCTCAATTCACACACGCTGGCCTAATGCGGGTTAGTGAATCAGACAAGTCTTTAGAATTTCTTCTAAGACATGTGGGTTTCCTCACGATGTTTTCCTTCACCATTAGCAGATGGCGAATCATTTGATTAGTACATATAAACTCCACAAAGTGAAATTTACATTGGTACTGCCGCCCGGGATCGAACTCGCACCTCTTGCGTGCAAGTCGGTTACTTTCCCACTCGGCCACCCCCGCTACCATATTATTAAACCAAACATTTCAATAAGGGTAACACAGCCGAAATGTCTCTCTGAATTCATATTATTAATTCCGACACCTCGCCTCACACATTTCTTAAAAATTCAGATTGATCAATAGCCATACGTTTCACGGCACATGCTAACATCTCTAAGAAAGAAGAAATGATACTGTCAAACTAAAATAGGTAATTCATAATCTGATTTCAGTACCTATGTATGGTGCCTCTCTATTTAAATCCTTACTAATATTATAAATGTGAAAGTTTGTAAGAATGGATGGATGGGTGGATGGATGTTTGTTACTCTTTCACGTAAAAACTACTGAACGGATCTGAAATTTGGCACACAGATAGATTATGGTCTGGAATAACACATAGGCTACTTTTTGCAGCTATAACCGACAACCACGCGGGCGGAGCCGCGGGCAACAGCTAGTAATATTATAAATGTGAAAGTTTGTGAGAATGGATGGATGGATGTTTGTTACTCTTTCACGTAAAAACTACTGAACGGATCTGGATGAAATTTGGCACACAGATAGATTATGGTCTGGAAGAACACATAGGCTTTTTACAGCAATAACCAACATCAACGCGGGCAGAACTCTCGTCAGTATCATTCATAAAGAACGATCTAAGCAATTCATAATCTGAAAAAATCTGTATATGTGTTGCACATAGTTACATTGTATGGAATTTTGGGCTTCCTGAATTAATTAGGGAAATTATAAAACGAGCGAATAAAAAAAAAACTTAGCGACTGATGATAAGATACTGTAAATTCTAGCCGTGCGACTAAATTACTAGGTGAGCGACTAGAAATTCATGCATTTGAATATAATTATATATTCATGCATTAGCTACCAGAAACGAGATGCTATCAGACAAGTAGGTTAGGTTAGGTTAGAACTGTGACCCCAACAACGCGCTAATTTTGATAAATTGTGTTCGCCCTCAGTTTTTCGCTCACTTAGTATTTCTGTACGCCATATATAGTATTTCTGTACGCAGTAATTTTGACACCCATAAATTGAATTTGTGTTCGCCATTAGTTTCTCGTTCACTTAGTATTTTTGTACGCCATATTCAGTATTTTGGCACCCATCATGGATCGAAGCAATTGACGTACCATAGTCTCTGCCTACCCCCCTGGGAGACGGGCGTGATGATATATATGTATGTATAGCTGTTGCCCGCGGCTCCGCCCGCGTGGATGTCGGTTATCGCTGCAAAAAGTAGCCTATGTGTTATTCCAGACCATAATCTATCTGTGTGCCAAATTTCATCCAGATCCATTCAGTAATTTTTACGTGAAAGAGTAACAAACATCCATATATTAGTAAGGAAGTAAGGATATTATTTGTTGTTATAAATGTGAAAACATGCTCAGATGGGGTTTTATAGACGATTCCAACCTGGAGTGTAAATGTGGTGCTGAGCCACAAACCATGGGGCACTTGATTATCATGTCCCACGTGCCCTGATACCTGCACCTTAGAGGAGCTTATGGACGCTACTGAAAATGCGAACCTCGCAGCTAGGTTCTGGGCCGACACAAATGGCTACTTGACACTTGTTATAATAAAATATAAAATGTATTGGTTAAGGCAGCTTACAGATTAACATAACTTATACATAATTTTTATTTGCATGAAACTAAGTGTAACTATTTTATTTTTGCAAAATAAACTTGCGATATTTTATCTGTGGAAGAACCGAAACGCGGGCGGCCATGTTTGAGTATCTTATGACGCTACATTGCACAAAACATTTGGCATCTCTGTTTTATTAAATGAATATTTATTAGGAAAATAACCTGAGTTATAATAACTATAACATTTTGATTGATGTGCCGAGTTTTAAAATGCAAAAACTTTGGAATAAGAACCTAAATAAAAAGTTTTGTTTCCCATAATGACATCACATTTCAAACCTGACGTAAATTGACGTGATCGACTGTTTTCGCGCTACATTTCAAATATATGAACAAAATCTTTTTGTTCTTGTATTAAATAAGGTTTTTTCAAGAAAAATATAAGATAAGCAGCAGTAAACTTTAAAATACTTTTTCAAAAACTGTCAAATAGCCAATTTAGATTGCCATCGACATGCTAAGAACAAGTTTCTTTTTGTGTCATCTGAGCCTCTAGACAACTGCTGTGCACGAGGTTGTACGTTCGATACCCACACAGGACAAAACTTTGTGTGACCCACAAAGTGGTCGTCGTCGTCGTCGTGGGGTGGCTGGTCAATCTTATTTATTTATTTATTTAAACTTTTGCACATAATAAAATTGTACAACGGCGGACTTAATGCCTTAAGGCATTTTCTACCAGTCAACCTTTGGTCAAAGTCAAATCTTGGCATGATTTATTTTTAAATAATAGTTTTTAGATTTTACTAAGATTGCAATGTGATCTCGACATGTTTCTATCTTATTTTTACAAAAAGAAACGATCCCTCATTACCATACTAAATTCATTATTTTTTTAAAAACTAATATTGTTTCTTAATTAATTTAATTAAATACTTATCTTAATTTCATTCTGTATGGTATATTGGTTTCCGTTCCTTTTCGTTACCACTAATATTGTAACCGATACCAAATTGTAAATGTTATATTCTGGCGATTAAAAAGAGTGACCCGAGTTTCTTGCCAATTCTTCTCGAGGCCCTACCATAGTCAGCGAATTGGCCGTAGGAAAGAAGTATGCTGGCATTTGTTTTTATCATGTATTTGATCTAAATGAATAAATGAGTTTGACTTTGACTTTAAGTGTTGTTCTGAAGGTGATTTTCCACCAGAGTGGCGAGACGAGACTAGGCGAGAAGAGAATTGAATTTTTTTATGGTAAATTTTCAATCCTCTCCCAGCGCATCTATGGTGTAAACTGTGGATTGACAAGAATATTCGAGGCGTGAATTGAAATATTTGTTTGTGTAAGAATTAACCGTATTACTTACAATATAGAGAATAAATTAACTCTGCAACAGAAACCCGCTTATAATAAACTAGCTGTTGCCCGCGGCTCCGCCCGCGTGGATGTCGGTTATCGCTGCAAAAAGTAGCCTATGTGTTATTCCAGACCATAATCTGTGTGCCAAATTTCATCCAGATCCGTTCAGTAGTTTTTACGTGAAAGAGTAACAAACATCCATCCATCCATCCATCCATTCTTACAAACTTTCACATTTATAATATTAGTAAGGATAGATGAAACAAACAAAACTGTACACTATGTGCATAAAATTCAAAATAACTGAAAAACTTTTAAGAGAGGTAGGGCACCATGCCAGCGAGAAAGCCCGACTGGGGAAGGACCTCCACGTTACAGAAGACCACAGCCAAATAACTACACACAGCGGTGTAGTTGTGTTCCTGTGTGTAAGTACAGGTTTCCAGCGCTCATTTTAAATGCGTTTTGAAAGAAACTTATTTCTATCCCAGGGATACTCCATCTTAAAGCTCTGGTGTAAGAAAATGGGTTGGCAACACGCAAGTGATACCTCTGATATTGCAAGCGTCCATAGGTTACGGTAACTGTTTAACATCAGTCGGGCTTGTTTGTCACTCAAAAAGTATATTTGTTTGTGTAAAAATGAACCGTATTACTTACAATATATAGAATAAATTAACTCTGCAACAGAAACACGCTTCCCGCGATCAGCTTCTTGTTGTTCGTTGCTACTTATTACCGGCTATTTTTAGTGGTAAAGTGTCAGTGAGATTTCAATTCTCTTCTAGCCACTCTGGTGGAAAATCACCATGAAAATTAAGTCTGCATGTAATTAGTGTCCGTTAATTGTATGTTTGTAAAGTCCCCCGCGACACAGAGCTTGTTCTCTAATGCGGGAGCTGTCTTTTTTATTAAAAAAAAGGATACTAAATAAAATAGTTTTAAGTCACATCCTTGCACCTCAAACTTGCCGTACCGTAAGATTCCAGAGGAACTTCTTACCACGTACGATAAGGTTGTGGAATGAGCTCCCTGCCGAGGTTTTCCTAAGAGACTATAGCATGGGGTTCTTCAAGAAAGGAATTATAAGGTTTTTAAAGGGTCGGCAACGCGTGAGTGACACCCCTGGTGTTGCAAACGTCCATAGGCTACGGTAACTGCTTACCATCAGGCGGGCCGTATGCTTGTTTGTCACCTTGGTAGTATAAAAAAAAAAAAGTACTTACACAATAAATTAAAATATAATGATTAATACTTAATTAAATTAAAATTACATTATCCTACTAATATTATAAATGCGAAAGTTTGTAAGTATGGATGGATGGATGTTTGTTACTCTTTCACGTAAATTGATTATGGCCTGAAATAACACATAGGCTACTTTTTACAGCGATAACCGACATCCACGAGGGCGGAGCCGCGGGCAACAGCTAGTAGATTATAATCTGTAAAAACTTTAAAGAGAGGTAGGGCACCATGCCAGTGAGGAAGCCCGACTGGGGAAGGACCTCCACGTTACAGACGACCACAGCCAAATAACTACACACAGTGGTGTACTTGTATTCCTGTGTGTGAGTACATATCAGGTCTCCGCTCATTTAGGAACGCATTTTGAAAGAAACGTATTCCTATCCCAGGGATACTCCCATCTTAAAATCTTGGTGTAAAAAATGGGTTAGCAACAAGCAAGTGATACCTCCGGTATTGCAAGCGTCCATAGGCTACGGAAACTGCTTAACATCAAGCGGCCGTATGCTTGTTTGCCACCCAGTAGTAAGTAGTATAAAAACTTATTAATTAAACAGACTGATTCATATGGTATGCAACATCGAGCTTGTCGATGTAATGTATAACTATCTCTTTCATAACATATACGTCATCGTACTAACGAACTAGAGTAAGGGAGATAGATATATTAAGTTTATTTGGAAACGTTGCTTTCAAGGTTACATCGCGGAATAATCGAACAGTAGCCATATGGCACTGTCGGCAACGGAGTTAGCTGTACAAGGCCGCTATATGGAGATTTTTAGGAAAACCAATGTATGAATTTGTGTAAAATATATTTTTATCTATAATGAATAGCGGTGGTGGCCGAGTGGGAAAGTAACCGACTTGCACGCAAGAGGTGCGAGTTCGATCCCGGGCGGTAGTACCAATGTAAATTTCACTTTGTGGAGTTTATATGTACTAATCAAATGATTCGCCATCTGCTAACGGTGAAGGAAAACATCGTGAGGAAACCCGCATGTCTTAGAAGTAATTCTAAAGACATGTCTGATTCACCAATCCGCATTAGGCCAGCGTGTGTGAAATAAGGCCTAAACCCTCTCACTCTCTCTTGATAGAGGAGAGGAGACCCGTGCCCAGCAGTGGGACATATATGGATTGCTATTATTATATATATATTTTTATCTGTAAGTTAAGTCTAATTGTACACAGTTACCAAATTCCACAGAAATATATACAATGGTTTTCTTAAAAAACGAATCTTTATATAGCGGTCCTGCCCCTCTAGACAAGTGGCATAAGCGATAGTCGAATCGAAAAGTCAAAAAAGCAAATGTACGGGATTTGACGTAAGTTTATGACATTATATCGTAGACTTACGACAAATCCCATACATTTTATTTTTTGACTTTTCGATTCGACTACCGTCTATGCCATTTGTCTAGAGGCTCTGTACAGCTAACTCCGTTGCTGTGTGTACATACAGTCCACACTTCAGAAGACCGGATACTCAACCTCTTTTGAATAATTATTATAATCTATCCATTTGATTGGTGTTCTAAATTTAATTTGTTGTAAAGGTGTACTACTCTATATTAATGTTTTCCTCAGTAGATCTAGGTCACGGCTGCGTCGGCGCACGGCATATAACAACAACAATCTGTTTTGACTGCCTTGGTGGTCCAATGGCCGCAGTATGCGCCTGCTGTGCACGAGGTTGTGGGTTCGATTCCAACGCAGGACAAAACTTTGTGTGACCCACAAAGAGTTGTTCTGAGTCTGGGTGTAATTTGTATCCGTTAATTGTATGTTTGTAAAGTCCCCCGCGACACAGAGCTTGTTCTCTAGTGCGGCAGTTGTCTTTTAAAAAAAAATCTCAATAGAGACTATCAAGCTGCGCAGAAGACATCTGAGAATTATACCTACAACGCTATTCCTTATTCAATTTTTTATATACTACTTGGGTTGCAAACAAGCATACGGCCCGCCTAAATATGATAAGCAGGTATCGTAGCCTATGGATGCTTGCAACCCATTTATTTACACCAGGGCTTAAACATTGGAGTGTCCCTGGGACACCACTATACTAGCGAGCAAGCCCGACTGGGGAAGGACCTCCACCTTACGGAAGACCACAGCCAAATAACTAAACAGAGCGGTGTAGTTGTATTCCTGTGTGTGAGTACAGGTCTCCAGCGCTCATTTAGGGATGCGTTTTGAAAGAAAAGTATTCCTATCCCAGGAATACACTATATCTTAAATCCCTGGAGCAGAAAAAAAATAGATTGGCAACACGCAAGCGATACCTCTGGTATTGCAAGCGTCCATAAGCTATGGTAACTGCTTAACATCAGGCGGGACGTATGCATGTTTGCAATCCAAGTACTACAAAAAAAAGTCGTCGATCTCCAACTTGCCCGATGGTACTTAACCTTAAAATTAATAAATTTAATAATCTTTTACTACGAAACACTCGCACTCTATAAAACTAAAAGCACCTAGAGACAAACTTACCATAATTATTTTTAGAAATAATTTCTTCTACAGCTTTTCAATGTCATTAAATGGTTCAGCTTAAAACAATAATGTCACTTTTTCCACTTTATTTTTATATTTTCACTGATTCACACTGTTTAAATTAAAATACCAATGTCTTTATTCCACTGAATAGTTTAAAATATTGTTTTGTGATGGCAATTGACTAGAATACTCGATAATAATATTATCTTTACAGGGACTTCGTCATCCGCTTATCGGCGGTAAAAAACACTTGGTCGATGTGACCATATTAAAATTTTAATTCATACTAAAATTGCGTTCGTAAATCAAAATCTACCAATGGTAGGATTTTTTAAATTGTTTAGTGGTCAATGAATTAGTATCAGTAAACGAATTAATATTTCATTTAGGATAAAAAGTACTCGTAAGGTCGAAGGTTTGTTTGGTTGAACGCACTAATCTCAGAAAGTACTGAGCCTCTAGACAAGTGGCATAAGCGATAGTCGAATCAAAAAGTTAAAAAAAAACAAATGTATGGGATTTGACGTAAGTTTACGACATTATATCGTAGACTTATGTCAAATCCCATACATTTTATTTTTTGACATTTCGATTCGACTACCGTTCTTGCCAGTTGTCTAGAGGGTCTGGTTCGATTTTTTTTTTGTTGTATAGTGTATTTATCCAGAGCTAGGCTATATAACATTACGCTATGATCAATAGGTGCGGAGCAGTAGTGAGAAATGTTGCAAAACCGGGGAAAATATTCAATTTAGCCACGCGGACGAAGTCGCGGGCGACCCCTAGTCAATTATGTAATTAGATAAGCCAGAAAGATGATGTAAGCCAATTCAACTAAGGCTAGTTCGCTGACAGAAGCACTAGCTAGGTGTGCCGTATGCCTGTTAGCCACCAAGGTGGCTAACAGGCATACGGCACGCCTGATGGTGGGCAGATACAGTAGCCTATGGACGGATGTAATACCAAGAGCATCACTCGCGTGTTGATGACTTAAAAATATAATAATAGCAACCCATATATGTCCCACTGCTGGGCACGGGTCTCCTCTCCTCTATCAAGAGAGAGAGAGGGTTTAGGCCTTAATTCACACACGCTGGCCTAATGCGGGTTGGTGAATCAGACATGTCTTTAGAATTTCTTCTAAGACATGTGGGTTTCCTCACGATGTTTTCCTTCACCGTTAGCAGATGGCGAATCATTTGATTAGTACATATAAATTCCACAAAGTGAAATTCACATTGGTACTGCCCGGGATCGAACTCGCACCTCTTGCGTGCAAGTCGGTTACTTTCCCACTCGGCCACCACCGCTGTAACTTAAAAATATGTAACATCAGTATTTTGTGTTGAAGTATACCTGGGATAAGAAAAGGTTTCATTAGAAAGGCATCCCTAAATGAGCGCTGGATACTTGTTTACATATCTATGCTAATACTAGCGGACCTGGCAGACGTCGTCCTACCCGGGAAAGCTGATATACCGACAGCAGCGTCAACTACCGGGTCCAATTGTGAATCTAAACCATCCTGGGCCCTACCCGAACACACACACAAAATTTCATTAAAATCCGTCCAGCCGTCTAGGAGTTCAGTGACATACACACGCACACAAGAAGTATATATATAAAGATTATAAAGAAAAATAATAGCAATGTTCCGATAGTTATGTCAGTCAATGGACTGATCACCAAGAGCCTTCATCAACACCTGATCAGTATGAATTGAGGAGGCATTTTTCGTATCTTAATGAAATTAAATCTCTTATTTAGTAGTAAGTTTAAAATTTTTGTATGTGGTTACTACTCTCAAATGCTACAAAATCATACCAAATTATCCTGCAAATAGTAGCCTATGTGTTATTCCAGACCATAATCTATCTCTGTGCCAAATTTCATCCAGATCCGTTCAGTAGTTTTTATGTGAAAGAGTAACAAACATCCATCCATCCGTCCATTCTCACAAAGTTTCACATCCTTACTAATATTATAAATGTGAAAGTTTATAAGAATGGATGGACGGCTCCGCCCACGTGGATGTCGGTTATCGCTGCAAAAAGTAGCCTATGTATTATTCCAGACCATAATCTATCTCTGTGCCAAATTTCATCCAAATACGTTCAGTAGTTTTTACGTGAAAGAGTAACAAACATCCATCCATCCATCCATTCTTATAAACTTTCACATTTATAATATTAGTAAGGATGTGAAACTTTGTGAGAATGGATGGATGGATGGATGTTTGTTACTCTTTCACATAAAAACTACTGAACGGATCTGGATGAAATTTGGCACAGAGATAGATTATGGTCTGGAATAACACATAGGCTACTTTTTGCAGGATAACCGACATCCACGCGGGCGGAGCCGCGGGCAACAGCTAGTAATAAATATTCATCCATGATGTTCCTAGTTCTGACATGGCTCCTCAATCCAAACATTTAAATTGAGAAGCCACCTTTACGTTTATATAACTTTTGAAGTACAAAATCGAAGACTGATCCTACAACATTTTTAAACTTACTACTAAATAAGTATATTAATTTCATTAAGAAACGGAGAATGGCTCCTTAATCCATACGGAGATCTCTCTTTACTTAGATAGTTTATATATTTATTTTTATTTATTTATATAATCAGAACATCAATTACACTGATTAATCAGAAAAAGAAAAATACCTTTCATTCTGTCATCTCACAAAACCTCATACATTCCGACGAAATCATCTTCCATTCATCAGCAAACAAATCAAGTCCACAAGTTGACTCCAGCATTATGGGAGACATCGACCGCGCCACCGTTCGACAGTGCGGCACAGAAAATAAAGAATGTCGCCTCGCTCTGTTGTAATTGTTAGGCACAAAAAATTTACACAGCTCCTCATGCAAACCAGGTGCATCTATAGTTGGATCGGAGACCTGATGCAGAAGGTGGTTATTTTAGACACGGCGCGCATCGTGAGGCGGTTCCTGTCGCTGGAGCCTTAACCACCAGTAACTTGGTCCCTGGACCCGATACCGTTGGATGTTCTTTCTATATTTCTCTACATAGGTATATATTTGACTGCCTTTGTGGTCCAGTGGGTCCAGTATGCGCCTGCTGTGCACGAGGTTGTGGGTTCGATTCCCACACAGGACAAAACTTTGTGTGACCCACAAGGAGTTGTTCTGAGTCTGGGTGTAATTTGTGTCCGTTAATTGTATGTCTGTAAAGTCCCCCGCGACACAGAGCTTGTTCTCTAGTGCGGGAGTTGTCTTTAAAAAAAAAAAAAACGAAAATTTGCGCTTGTAATTTCATAGAAAGAATAATAATAAAAACCCTTCTGAGACAACTGCTTTCCTCTTTTTGAGATTACCGCAAAACTTTATTTATTTATAATCAAACCTTACAGCTATCATTACAGGTTCACCTAATTCGATACAGGGGTAAAAAAGGACACTTATTGTTTTAATATCAATCAATCAATCAGCCTATTGCAGTCCACTGCTGGACATAGGCTTCTCCTAACACGCGCCACAGCACACGGTCCTCCGCCTTCCGCATCCAGTCCGTCCCAGCGACCTTTTTTAGGTCGTCGGTCCACCTAGCTGGGGGCCGCCCTACCTTACGCTTACCGAGTCGCGGTCTCCACTCCAGGACACTAATAATATCATCATCATCATCATCTCAGCCAAAAGACGTCCACTGCTGGACATAGGCCTCCCCCAAGGTTTTCCACAACTCTCGATCCTGAGCAGACCTTGTCCATCGGTTGCCCGCAACCTTTACCAGGTCGTCGGTCCACCTTGTTGGAGGCCTGCCCACGCTTAATAATATACTACACTTAAAATATCTACGCATACTAACATATCTAAATTTTAACTTAGAAGGTAGAGCAGCAGCTTTTTAAATACTTGTGATATAAACGAAAAAAGAATTATGAATAAACTCAAAAATTACCTACTGGAACGATTTTAAAAATTGTTTAACCAATAGAAAGCTACAGTGAGTAACATAGATTTTCAAATCAAATCAATATTTTTTGCTAAACACGGGTACATTACAGTTGTTTTACAAAATATTTGTTGTGTAAAATTATTATTTAAACACACTTTAACCCATAAACGTCCCACTGCTGGGCACGGGTCTCCTCATACATTTGGAGGGATATTAGCACAGAAATAGATAGAGATAGAATGGTGATAAACACATTTCTGCATATATTTCGCGCGTGCCACTATTTCAACAAGCCACACCCACTTAGCGGGTCAACCAGTCTAAGCGAGCCCGAAGTAGTGAGGAGACACATTTACCCAATTATCGACAGCCATCTATGCAACGTGGGGTGTTGAAGTACCTATTTATTTTTACGTAATAAATTGTTTTTTTTATCATACATAAATGAAAACAATTAATTACGTGTTATTACTTAAATTTTATAAAGGTATAATGATAGAAAAGTAAAACTCATTACTTTAATTAAAACGTTTAATAAAAATATTCATGATACTTATGAATGTTAAAAAGGATTATCCTTTTTCCTTTCAAATGACTGACATTCGTGATTTTTCAATATTTTACTACAAAGTCAAACTCATTTATTCATTTAGATCAAATACATGATACTTATGAACGTCGTTAAAACAAATACCAGCATACTTTTTTCATAAGGCCAATTCGCTGACTGGGATAGGGCCTCGAGAACAATTGGCAAGAAAATCGGGCCACTATTTTAAATCGCCAGAGCATAACATTTACAATTTGGTATGATTATATCAGTGAGCATGACAATCAAGGACATAAAAAAAGAATGAAATGAATTGTGGACTGTTTGTTCCTTGTGTTTAGTGTATGAATGTCACAGTTTTTACAAAACAGGTGTATATTTTGTTTAATGAACATGATTCAAACTCAAACTCAAAATTCATTTATTCATTTAGGTTACAAAGTAACACTTATGAAGGTCATAAATTATGAATAAACCAGAAAGATGATGTCAGCAAAATTTTCCTACGGCTAGTTCGCTGACGTAGAGCCTTAAGAAGAACTAGCAAGAAACTCAGGCCACTCTTTTTAATCGCCAGATAGTTACAATCTTTTGTAAAATACAAGTATGATAGCATGCAAGCTGATGCAGTCAAAACACGATACTAACTATATTGATAAAATATGATAATCGTACTTAGTACTGGTCGTGCGAGAAAAAAAAAAAAAAACCTAAAGTATGGTGTTAAAGTCTGCTTCAATTTACATATTGCTATTAAAGAATAAGGCAATATGTGAATAGTGACAATTTTTATTGTAAATAACGTTTTGCTACTAATTAAAAAAACAAGGAAAAAAAGAAAAAGTACAAAATTATCACTAGAATTCACAATGTGCCTCACGTCACAAATTAGAACTTAAGTACTAAGCTGATTTATTCTAAATTAAACAAACAACTATATAATGCAACTAATTCCAAGACTTTTTGTCGTTCAAATAATCATTTATTGTATAATAGCCCTTTCCTATGAGATGATTTTTAACGGTAGGTTTAAATTTGTGTAAGGGCAAATTCATTATCTCTTTCGGTAATTTGTTAAAAAAGCGTATACCGAGTCCTACAAAAGAATTATGTACTTTGTGTAAGCGATGGTACGTGCCAACTAACTTATGTTTGTTTCTAGTATTTACTGAATGAATATCACTGTTCTTAATATATAGTTCAATATTCTGTTTAACAAACATAATATTCGCAAATATATATTGTGATGCAACTGTTAAAATACCTATTTCTTTAAAACGTTCTCTAAGAGAAACTCGTGAGCCTAGATTGTAAATTGAGCGTACAGCTCGTTTCTGAATTAAGAAAATGGTTTCAATATCAGCAGCCTTGCCCCACAGCAATATGCCGTAGGACATGACGCTGTGAAAATAACTAAAGTAAACTAATCTAGCCGTATCTACATCCGTAAGTTGTCTTACTTTACTAACTGCAAAAGCCGCAGAGCTAAGCTTTCCTGCGAGGCATGATATATGGGCTCCCCACTGAAGTTTACGATCTAAAGTTAAACCCAAAAAAACTGTAGACTCAACAAGTGAAATAGCTTCATTATTTAGACTCAAATTAGTGGCAACACTTCTTACGTTAGGCATGGTAAATTTAATGCATTTAGTTTTTTTTGAATTTAACAGTAGATTGTTTGATGTGAACCAGTCCAGGACTTGTGCGAGAGAACCATTTACAACATCAAAGTTACTTTCTTTACGGTCGATTTTGAAGAGAAGTGATGTATCATCTGCAAATAGCACTATGTCGCACAAATCCTGTACAAAGAAAGGTAAATCATTAACATACACTAAGAAGAGAAAAGGACCTAGAATTGAACCCTGGGGCACGCCCATTGCTATAGGTAATCCAGAAGACCTATTTCCATTTACATCTACGTATTGAACCCTGTGACTCAGGTAGGCAGCAACAAGATTAAGTGCAGCGCCCCTAATACCGTAATGACTAAGCTTTCGCAAAAGCGTATTGTGATCAACGCAGTCAAAAGCTTTAGAAAGGTCACAGAATACACCAATAGCATCCATAGAATTTTCCCAGGCATCAAAGATATGTTTTATTAATGTAACACCTGCATCTACGGTGGAGCGACCCTTTGTGAAACCATATTGCTCTTTGTGTAATAATTTATGTAAGTTAAAGTGACTCTCTAATTGCTGCAGTATAACTTTCTCAAAGATTTTACTAATAGCGGGCAATATGGATATTGGTCTAAAGTTCGTAGGGTCGCTCTTAGATCCATTTTTAAATAACGGTATCACTTTACTGTGTTTCATTAAATTGGGAAACACACCTGCATCCACACATCTATTAAATATTACAGCCAGATGTGGCGCTATATTAAAAATAATATTTTCAACTAATTTAACAGAAATACCCCATAAGTCGGCAGTTTTTTTTGAATTAAGCGACTTAAAAACTTTAATTATATCATTGGGGCCTATATATTTAAAACTAAATAGGTCACTGCACTCTTTCACGCTCCGCCTAACCAAGGATTCAGCTATGACTGGGCAAGAATTCAAGCTGCTGGTTGTGTTTAAAGGAATGTTTACAAAAAAGTTGTTGAAGGTTTGAGCTACATCTGCATTATTTGAAATTATTTTATTGTTAATATTCAATTGAAAATTATTATCTCGCAATTTAATACGACCAGTTTCATTATTAATTATATTCCAAGTAGTTTTTATTTTATTGTCAGACAGTTGTTTTGTTACTTAAATATAATGATTTAGCAGCTGCACATGTCCTTTTAAAAGTTTTTGAATAGTCTCTAACATACTGAACAAATTCTGGCTCAAAATTATATTTTTTCATGCCATAAAGTTCATATAACTTAGTTCTACTTTTGTAAATTCCAGATGTTGCCCAGTCACAGAATTTGATGTTAGCTTGTTTAGTAAATGTCTTAGATTTAAAAATAGTATTGTATTCCAATTGAATTACATTCAATAATGACTCGTATAGATCATTAGGATCATTCTGGATTAGACTAATATTGGTGACTTTGGCGGCAATTCCTTTGACTTGATGTTCATTAAACAAAATATACAACTGTCAGGATGCCTATTTCTTTGAATCTCTAAGTAAAACTCGTGCGCCTAACTTTTAAAAAGAGCATACTGCTCTTTTCTGTAGTATAAATATAGTTTCAATATCGGCGGCCTTTCCCCACAGTAGTATGCCATAAGACATAACGCTGTGAAAATTACTTAAATATTTTAAATATATTTTTCCTTAATAATAGATTCTCTGGGAAACCTGAAATATAACTGAATGTTTTAGATAAGTTACAAATATAACTACATATTTTAGATAAGTTATATTAAGTACTTAAATAACATTTTTTAAAAAAGTTCCTTGATGACTATGCCAAAAAAGTATGGGCGCTTTTACGTTATGTTTCTATGGCAAACAGGTATCTATAATATATATACCTACTTTAATTTACGTTGGCAAAATTAAAAGGATTTTCATTTTAAACTAAAGTTGTCTAACATTTACTTTATAGTTTTTCGTCATAAAATAACTTTATTATTGAAAATCGATGTAATGCATGCTTAAAACCAATTTCATTTGAAATGTTACGTAAATCACAAAGAGAATATAATAAATAAACAGATGAGCTAAGATCATGTGTTCTTTGTATAAATAATTTGTTTATCGATAAATACAACGACTGTGACGACACGTTGCGTCAATCTCTAGCGCATTCGATGCGACGACCAACCAAACGACCAACCAATCACAGCAAAGGACTGCCGTCTCATTAGCGATTTAGAAATATTGTAAATCTCATTTGTTTCGATGTTCGTTGCGCGCTCAATTAATGGTTATGAGTAAGAACATTGTACAGCGAAAGTAATGGATATTAAGCTTAACGAAAAGTAAATAATTTATGATCGTCCTTGTCAAACATGGTAAAGGTGAAATAATAATTTTGATTCTCGTAAAACTTAGTTTTTAGTTATATTTAAACACTTACCGATGAAATGAAATGCCTCCTTTCTTCGTGTTTACTTTACTACTTCGATTTTTACAATTTGCGACGGAGCAATACGGCATATTTTTGTAGATTTTAATAATTTTGTACGTCCCGAACGCAGCTATAAGAGTCGCACGGCGTAATGAGGATGCTCGATATGAAATATATGTGAAGTGTGTACATTAGTACTAAGTAGTGGCACGCGTTCCACGCCTACTTCGCCGTTCTATCTCGATCTATTTCTGTGGATATTAGCCTACTATACCACGCTGGCCAGACGGGTTGGTATAGGGTTTGTTTCAAGTTTTCCCTCTCTTGCAGTGGATATTGTCTGCCTGACTTCTTTAGTCGACTCTTATGACACCCTCGGGATAGGACGGGGTGATGACATTTGTATTCTTAATCCGTCATCACACGGACACGTATTTAAACACGAGATTATATTTATTACAGTAACATCAGTTTAAATTGATTAGTAAGATATTATAATTACATAGAATCCATCCATCGTTCCCCTGGTGTTGCAAGCGTCCATAGGCTACGGTAACTGCTTACCATCAGGCGGGCCGTATGCTTGTTTGCCACCTTGGTAGTATAAAAATAATCATAGTAATTAATTTTACTAACAATACATAAGATTAGGCGAAATTAAATTAAACATGTGAATTAAATTAGATAGAAATAGAATTGGTATAATATAAAGAATGTGTATTGGGGCAGAAAGGTTCTAGAGTGGCGACCACGAACTGGCAGACGCAGCGTGGGCAGGCCTCCAACAAGGTGGATCGACGACCTGGCAAAGGTCGCGGGCAACCGATGGACAAGGTCAGTTCAGGACCGAACGATGTGGAAAACCTTAGGGGAGGCCTATGTACAGCAGTGGACGTCTTATGGCTGAGTAGGAGGAAGCATATTGAATATAATATTATAATATAACTAGTTGTTGCCCGCGGCTCCGCCCGCGTGGATGTCGGTTATCGCTGTAAAAGTGTAGCCTATGTGTTATTCCAGACCATAATCTATCTCTGTGCCAAATTTCATCCAGATCCGTTCAGTAGTTTTTACGTGAAAGAGTAACAAACATCCATCCATCCATCCATTCTTACAAACTTTCACATTTATAATATTAGTAAGTATTATTATTATAATTCATAATTCAGGAATACATCTAACAACTCCTTTACCTTTATTTTATTTAAAAATATCTATATCTAAAAAATCTAAATAAGTCTCCACCGATGCGCTGTCGGGGCCAGACTTGCCGTTAGAAATATTAAATCAGAAAATTTGTGAGGATGGGTGTATGTATGGATGTTTGTTACTATCGCACTTCACGCTAAAATAGCTAAACACCAAGACTTTACGATGGGAGTATCCCTGGGATAGGAATACGTTTATTCCAAATGAGCGCTCGAGACCTGTACTCACACATAGGATCACAACTACATTTGTGTATTTTGTTATTTGGCTGTGGTCTTCTGTAAGGTGGAGGTCCTTCCCCAGGCGGGCTTGCTCGCTAGTATTGTGTCTACCTCTCTTAAAGTTCTCCGATTTCTCCCGTGACTTGTTTAAACATTGGTATAAAAGAAACAACAGATTAACATACAAACAAATTTTAATATATAATAATAATATATGGAATTTAACATAGCTTTTCTTATCAAACTCAAACGGTTGGTTCCGCGGTTATCTCCAGCGGCGGCCTTACCCATTACGAGGCTCCGGGCGGCAGGTCTTTGCGAGGCCCTTTGTCCTACGGAAAAGTACCTATGTGATGCGAAACTAGGTCTGGTTGTTCGGTAGGTATACCTAAATTTAAGATTTCAAATATTTAACTTACATTGAAAGATTTACAAAATTAACAAATACAGAGATGATAAATTTTAAAATGATAGTAAAAGCTGCAAAGCTTTTACTAAGACTAAAATCTTAAATTAAAGCACAATAATCTAACGAATGAGCTACGTCTAATAATTTTATTTTAAAAAAAGCGTAGGGCGCTTTTAAGATATTATCATAATTAACAAAAAAAAACCGACTTCAGTACGGCAGGTTGTAAAATTTTCAAATATTTGTTTGTTACAATCGAATAAAATCGACTGAGCGTCGGGCTGAACACAGGTCAAGTAGGTATTAAAAGCAATATTTAATCTGTGCAATCCGCACTCAATTCATTCATGTCATTATTTCTTATTAATAGTTGCTTAGCAACAATAACCGAAACTTATCTAATCGCCATCAGTAAAATACTTATTATTGAAAAGTTCAGATGGCCATCTGTGGTCTTCTTCATCAGTTTTACTTCACCAAATTACACTTTCTGAATGCAAATGATTGATTAGTTGTTAAAAATATTGAAATTGTTATATGTGTGCCTATAACTTTTGAGGAGTTCCCTCAATTCCTCATGGATCCCATCATCAGAACTTTCTTTTGATGATAATGGGACCAAACTGGAAGTATGTCCAGTCAGACAAAAAAAGAATTTTTCAAATCGGTCCATAAATGACGGAGTTATGCGGTAACAAACATTTAAAAAAAATACACACGAATTGATAACCTCCTCTTTTTGAAGTCGGTTAAAAATGATAATCACTCTACTCATATCTGTCAATAAAATATTTATAACTATTGACACCATGCACCTCAAGCTTTTTTAAAAATAAAATGTATTTCTTTTATTATTAATTTAGGTAATCTTTATTTTTTAAACTATTATTTATTTCTATTATGTATTTTAGCACCAAGATAATGTCATCGTTTACTTTATACACACGGATATACATATTCAGTTCTTTGTACAATTCATGTCCATCAATATCACATGATTCGCCTACTGTTGTTCTTCTAAGATACAGCCTTTGCCTAGTTCAGAAGATTGAAGCAGTATCCTAACATAACCTCTCTTTACCACTACAAAGTTGCTGGATTATTATAACATACATATACTGTGACACTAGAATTAAGAACCTATTTTACTATGTTATCCTTTGTTGATATGTTGGTGAGAAATAAACTATTTACTATTTACTTACTGTCATAGATATTTGCAAGTCGCTGCTATATCTTTAAAAAATATTGTTTAAAAAAATCTGTATTTTTTTAATTTGCTTGACGCGAGGCCCCTGCAGGAGCGAAGCCCCTGCAGGAGCGACGCCCCTGCAGGAACGAGGCCCCGGGCGATTGCCCTGTTCGCCACCCACTAAGGCCGCCGCTGGTTATCTTGCACATTTACCATTGCGCCGCGTGTGGCTCGATCCCCACACGGGATAAAAAATAATTATATTTTTTTTTTATACTACTTGGGTGGCAAAAAAGCATACGGCCCGCCTGATGTTAAGCAGTATCCGTAGCCTATAGACGCTTGCATTACCAGAGGTATCACTTGCGTGTTGCCAACCCATTTTTTTACACTAGGGCTTTAAGATGGAATTAACCCTGGGATAGGAATACGTTTCTTTCAAAACGCATTCCTAAATGAGCGCTGAAGACCTGTACTTACACACAAGAACACAACTACACCGCTGTGTGTAGTCATTTGGCTGTGGTCTTCTGTAAGGTGGAGGTCCTTCCCCAGTCGGGCTTGCTCGCTAGTATGGTGCCCTACCTCTCTTAAAATGTGATTCATATAGGTTTGTCATGAGTCTGGGAGTAATTTGTATCCGTGAATTGACACATAGCTCGCCTCAGTGCGGGAGTTGACTTAAAAATAAAAGCATTTTATACTATACACGAAAGCTTGAATGTGTAGATGAATGTATGTTTGTTACACCATAATGCCAAAACAACTAAACACATACATATGCTAAACTAGCGAACCTGGCAGACGTCATCGTACCCGGAAATACTGATATACCGACAGCAACGCCACCTACCGGGTCCAATTGTGAATCTAAACCATCCGGGGCTCTACCCGAACACACACACAAAATTTCATTAAAATCAGCCGAGCCGTTTAGGAGGAGTTCAATTACAACGAAAAGTGGTATTGATTTTTATATATATTGATGACTAGCTGTTGCCCGCGGCTTCGCCCGCGTGGATGTCGGTTATCACTGTTAAAAGTAGCCTATGTGTTATTCCAGACCATAATCTATCTCTGTGCCAAAAATCATTCAAATCCGTTCAGTAGTTTTTACGTGTAAGAGTAACAAACATCCATCCATCCATCCATCCATCCATTCTTACAAACTTTCACATTTATAATATTAGTAAGGATTACATTTCTTTATTACTAAAAGTCTTGGTAAACTTCAGACTA
This sequence comes from Trisateles emortualis, assembly GCA_947095525.1. NCBI lineage: Eukaryota > Metazoa > Arthropoda > Insecta > Lepidoptera > Erebidae > Trisateles > Trisateles emortualis. Next base: position 2,912,617 of record OX352756.1, read on the forward strand.
AACATGTGGTGTGTAGTTATTTGGCTGTGGTCTTCTGTAAAGTGGAGGTCTTTCCCCAGTCAGTTTTCCTCGCTAGTATGGTGCCCTACCTCTCAATTACTAAATACTGTATTCTGAACCTGATCAATCAGTTTAGTACTTAAATACTTCGTTCTATAACTCTTTGCCAAACCTCAAGCGTGGATCTCTAAGTCCTAAAAACAACTAATTGGAAATAGAATATACTCTTTGAAAATTCGATTTAGGTGTCTACGCAACGGTGTTGATGGATACCGAATTGAATAATCAGCAGCACTGTCTACAGGCCACCCTTCTGATGTAAAGTGTACTTTCAAATGAGACTTCATATTTAACACAAAATTGTTAATAAAATTAATTATAAGTGTATCTCTAGCTTCATCTCCTTGTTCATACAATGATTGTATCCATTTATTTAAATAATCATCTTCATAATCCTCATCAGGTGAAGAAGCCATCAGTCTAATTATTTGTTTTATTGACCAGTTTCTATGTTCAAAAAGAGCCACGCAATGATGAAAGCCAAATGTTTCAGTGGCTATTGAAACGAACAATGGCTCCTTATTTAACTCTTCTTCTTGTATAAGCCAAGGGAAAATATCTTTAGTATTAAAAAATAATATTCCATAAAGTAATAGTTTTTTTCTATTGTCATCAAATTTGTTACCTTTGAGTATGTCACAGATATACTCAGCTGCGAAATACTCAGCAAATGTTCTATGTATAAACACTGGCATATTGTCTACTGTTACATATGCTATGAGACCGGTCTTCTCTGTGCCAGTTTTAATTCTTTTTAGTACAGTCTCGAATTCTACTGCATCTTTTTCATTAAATGGTCGCATATCTTCGAATTCTGCTAAACAATATTCATCATTAAATATTGAATCTTTAAGCATTACATGCGCTGCTATTTTTTTATGTATATTATAACACTCTGTACGCTCTTTCTCATATTTTACCATAATATCTGGATTATATACGTCCATTTTGTTTTTATCTTGAAAAAGTATATGTTTTAGTTTAATATCTATAAAACCTTCATACACTTTGTATATATTGATTTCTTCTGGTATTCTGACGTGGCCTTTCCACTCATCAGTATAAATGGCGCGACCTAATAAATTTACGAAATAATCCGCTACTAAGTACAGAAGTAAAGGGCTTCCTAAAAATCTTTCTTCACGATGTTCTTGAATATATTTATCAGGTGGATCGGATGAAACTGAAGCAGCATCTGAATCATCATATTGGATTGTAAGGGATGTTAAATAATTAAGAAGATTACGACAGGTTCGATATAAATTAAAATGCACTTTGTCGTGCTCTGTCCACAACGACAGGAATCCCGACGGTATGGACAATAACAACTTATCTATATATGTAAATACGGTTAAAAGCTGATCGTTACTAAAATTTAAACGTGGTATCTTGTCCTGCCAAAATATATTCAAATATATATCTTGCTCTATATCATTTATATATTCTATTTCATATGCTTTACCTAATGCTTTTTCTAAATCTGGTAAAATGTCGCTATAAGGTCTGCTTGTTACCCACATCTTGTGTCTCCTAGGATATATTTTGACGATATTCAAAAATGTAATAAATGTATCTTTGTAAAATGGACAAATTTCATCGAAACCATCAAATAAAAATAACAGCTTTCTCTCATTGTAGAAATGTAGAAACATGTTCAACTCAAAAGTCGCCCACTCATCGCCTATGCAACTGTCTAAATACACTTTGCTGTTTATTTCTTTTAAACTTATTTCAATTTTATTATTGTTTAATAAAGCTTTACATATAAACTTTAAAGTTTCCAGTGTGTCGATGACTGTTTTGTTCACCGTCCAATCGTAGAACACTTTAGAATGATCTAATAAGTTTATTCTAACTATCCAAAGAGCTTTATCTAGTTTCTTTGTTGTGATTGACAAGTGAGTTAGTTGAGTTGACTTGCCCATCCCTGGTGTAGCTGTTATAAGTACAACATCATCGTTAACATCATGAAATGTTCTTACAAGTTGAACATCTTTATGTTCTTCTTGAAGTTCATTGTTATCACCTTTTAATAAACTATCATCGCCTTTTAGAGTCTGACTTACTTTTCTATCGATATATAAATGTTTTATTTCTTCATAACTTGAACTACTTAGCGATTTGCCTATCTTGATAGTTTCATGATGAACTATTTTATTTAACACACCGCCTTTTAATAATTCAACTGATACATCATCTACGAGCACATTTAAACTTACTTCTTCATCTTGGAATATTATTTGGGTTTTTTCTATAATATCTTTCTGTGAGTCCGGTGTAAAGTCATTTAAACTATGTTTTTGATCATTAAGTACATTTGCACTTGGAAAATATTCTTCCTGTACAGTATCAGCAAACTCTTCATTTGTAATAATAACTACTTTTTTCTCTTCTGTCGCTTGTGCAAGCTCATCAAATCTTTTATAAAGTGTACGGTTATTTTTTTTGCTATTGCACACAACAATGACTAAATTATTTGTATTTTCCAATTCCGTAATCAATGCGGCAAAATCTTTAATTGATAGATTTAAAATACACTCTAAATCTAAAACTACGTATGGGTTATCGTATCTATAAAACTGAATAGCTTTAATGGTTGTAAGAGTAAAAATATCTGTAACCACAATCGCTTTTGAATTGACTTTTAACGATACAAAAGAATCTGTAGCAGTTTTATTAAAATTATATGCCAAATAATTTAAGTTATTCATATAAAATGTAGTCTGCATTGCACTTATTTGTGGTTCCTTGACAATATTTTTTATTGTCTCTTGGTATATATTTTTGTCTTCTGTAAAATACGTACCCTTAGGTGAGATCCACCATGTTTGTATTTTTTTATGGTATTCTGTTACTACAGTATCAAAATTAACTGGAAAATTGTGAGGTCCATGTATTTGTTGATGCTGTTCTATTTCATTCCTTAATATTGCCTCCACTCCTTTATGATTGCTTTGTTTTTCATAAATCACTACTTTGTTTAATATTGCTTTAGCTTCGTCTGTATAATCAAAGGATAGTTTTGGAAACGTCATTATAGACCTCACGTCAAATCTGTACGAATGTAAATGGTCTTCTTTACTCTTTAATTTACCGTACAATGATTTAGCATTATTTGGCAATGACACGGGATTGTCATTAAATTTAAGAAATTTAGTGACATTATCATAAACTAGTAAATTTCCAATAGCACTACCAATGCCATTGTTAAGACTTAAGAATCCCTCTCCTACAGTTTCGTCTATTATTACAGTTTCATATGAATCTACTAATATTGTTTTTTTACATAGACCAGTAATAAAATCGGTTAAAGTGTTAAGCCTCTTTTCAATTTTTTTTGAACTACCTCCTAATGTTATATCTAGATTACCAAATGTTATTGGTACTTTTAGTTTAAGAGACAACAATATATTTCTTGCAGCTATTTCTTCAGCTTCATCTACAGTTGATGCTAAAATATTAATGTCTTCTAATTTCTGAACATCACCATTTGGTCTTTTAATAACGAAGTTCAATTTTCCATTTTTGTAAACAATACTAGTTCCTATAAGAGTACTTAGTGTAAGTGCAGATGGCTCAGATAAGAACGATGCAATTAGTTTGTCTACAGTTGACTCATCAATAGTCAAAGCAGGATTATCATTGGTTTCAGCGTTTGATACAGCTTTTTGTTTTCGCAAAATCTGATCTCTAAAAATATCTTGGCATATTTTGTTTTTAAGTGTTGTAAGAGCGTAGTTAGTTGTAAAAAAGAAATCAGGGCGAAAGGTCAAGTGTCGCCACTGTCCCTTTTCATCAGATTTGATTTCAGAAATGTCTAATACACTCTTGGCCAAAATAACATGATATTTTACTATGTATTTATCAAGCATAATATTATTAGCTTTGTTATTAAGAAACTTTGCGAAATGTTCAGCCAGCACATTTACTTCTTCTTCTAAAATTTTTTCGTTCGCAAACTCTAAATCTTTATCAGTAAAATCGGTCTGAAAACCTTGTGAAGAAACATCACCTGTAGCTATCAATTGATTTAATTTAATAGAAAAACTACTTTGGTATGGCTTCCGTGCTGGATTAAACAGTGGTACAATATTTGAAGCTTGGTCTCGTTGAACATTATTTGCATCATTAAAGTATTTTGCATTCGTGTACAAAATAAAAACACATTCTGCGTCTTCGAACTGCCCTTTAAAGAAGACATCTTTGTTCACATAAAAATGTTGCTTAACTTTTACATAACTAGCATGAAAATGTTTAATCAAATCATAATTAAGATATGTATCATCATTCTCCTTGTGCTTTGCTTGAATAAACACTAATACAGGATGCTGATGTCCTGTTAAATGTATTCTAAAGCAAATGTCATCAAATGAACCGATGTCATCCATATTGGATGCTAAATACATAACATCGAGATTCTCTTCTTTTTGCAGACGAAATAGTATCAAACTAATAAGATTAATCTCATACAATTGTCCACTCATACCTGATGTACCGTCACGCTTGTCATATTTAAGATCCATTGTATAATTTAAATCAGACGCAGTCCAGACGATCTGGTGAAGGTTGTAGGCAGCTGATGGGCAAGGGTAGCTCTGGACCGAATTCTGTGGAACACCAAGAGTGAAGGTAAAAATTGCGGTGGTACTAACTGCTGGTCGCTGGTACACGAGCAAGTCTAATAGCTGCTTTTATATTTAGTTGTTTTATTATTTAGTTGTTTATCAGTCCGTGTGGTGACGAGTCCGTGTGGTGACGGATTAAGAATACAAATATCACCACCCCTTTCCACCCCGAAGGGTGTCGTAAGAGTCGACTAAGGGAGTAAGTCAGGCAGACAATATCCACTGCAAGAGAGGGAAAACTTGAAACAAAACCCTATACCAACCCGTTTGGCCAGCGTGGTATAGTAGGCTAATATCCCTCCAATTGTATGGAGGAGATCCGTGCCCAGCAGTGGGACGTTTATGGGTTGAGATGATGATGATGATATTTACTTGTAGCAACGCGATTTTGTTTTAGAGAGGCGAGTGCGAGAGGTAGGGCACCATACTAGCGTGCAAGCCCGACTAGGAAGGATCTTACAGAAGACCACAGCCAAATAACTACACAGCGGTGTAGTTGTGTTCCTGTGTGTGAGTACAGGTCTCTAGCGCTTATTTAGGGGGGTGTGTTTTAAAAGAAACATTTTCCTATCACAGCGTTACTTTATCTTACAGCCCTGGTGTAAAAAATGTGTCCATAACACGCAAGTGATACCTCTGGTATGCAAGCGTGCATAGGCTACGGTAACTGCTTAACAACAGGCATGCCGCTTGTTTCCCACCACAGTCTGAAAAAAGGCATGGATTTTCTCGAAATACAAGCTTTCTCCCGCCAATAGTAACAAGCTAGACTTACCGTTTGATAATTGAAACGCGGTTTTGTATAGCTATCTCTTTTCCTCCATCACACAGCGCCAAATTTCAAACAAATCAGATGAGATGAAGCTTTGTTTATCGACACACAAAACCGCAGTTTTACGCTTCCCTCGTTCCTTGATCATTGGAGAAGTTATAGATATCGTGAAATTGTAGGTTTATTTCTTTGTGTTCAGCAATTGAATTGAAGAGTTTTTTGTCTTTGTAATCCAGTAAATCTCAACTCAGAGCTGCGCTCAAAAACACAAATCGCTGACGTTGGACGAAAAGCCACTAGCCTGAAGTGGAAATGGGCTGGACATATCTGCCGTATGTCCGACGATCTGTGGGGAAAGACCACAACAAGCTGGCTGCCACAGAACATTAATAGACGGCGCGGCAGGCCCAGGAAAAGATGGTGGGATGAGCTTGACTCCTACCGTGCTGACTGGCAAGCGAGAGGTCTCGAACGTGACCAATGGAAGAATGAAAGGGAGGCCTTTGCCCTGCAGTAGGACAGTAATGGCTAATAATAATAATAATCCAGTAAATCTGCAACAAAAGAAACAAAATGTTTTAAATTTTGCTGTCATTTTCTTTTTAATGTTTTTTATACTACTAAGCGGTGGTGGCCGAGAGGGAAAGTAACCGACTTGCACGCTAGAGGTGCGAGTTCAATCCCAAGTGGCAGTACCAATGTGAGTTTCACTTTGTGGAGTTTATATGCACTAATAAAATGATTCATCATCTGCTAACGGTGAAGGAAAACAACATGAGGAAACCCACATGTCTTAGAAGAAATTCTAAAGACATGTCCGATTAACTAACCCGCATTAGGCCAGCGTGTGTGAATTAAGGCCTAAACCCTCTCTCACTCTTGATAGAGGAGAGGAGACCCGTGCCCAGCAGTAGGACATATATGGGTTGCTTATTATTATACTACTTAGTTGGCAAACAAGCATACGGCCCGCGCAGCGCTTGCAATACCAGAGGTATCACTTGCGTGATGCCAACCCAAGTTTTTACACCAGAGCCTCTAGACAAGTGGCATAAACGGAAGTCGAATTGAAATGTCAAAAAAACAAATGTATGGGATTTGACGTAAGTCTACGATATAATGTTGTAAACTTATGTCAAATCCCATACATTTGCTTTTTTGACTTTTCGATTCGACTTTCGCGTATGCCACTTGTCTAGACGGGCAGGGCTTTAAGATGGAGAATGAGCGCTGGAGACCTGTACTCACACACAGGAACACAAAACTTGAGACTAAGTGGATCTGGATGAAATTTGGCACTATTTAAGATAAATTTCATTATAGTCTTAGATTATAGTCAGGAATAACACATAGGCAATTTTTATACCGGAATAAACACTGTTCCTGGGCGATTATACGTGTGGGCGTAGTCGGGGGCACAAACTAGTTTCGTACATATAATTTTGTAATTGAATTTCAGCTGCCAGCGTATACGAATTTATTGCCAGCCCTGTGGCACAGGGGATCTGACAAACATATAATTAATTGAAACAAAGTACACCCAGAATTGGACCAACCATTTATGGATTGCATAACTCGACTGCCTTGGTGTTCCAGTGGCCGCAGTATGCGCCTGCAGTGCACGAGGTTGTGGGTTCGAATCCTACACAGGACAAAACTTTGTGGCCCACAAAGAATTGTTTTGAGTCTGGGTTTAATTTGTGTCCGTTAATTGTATGTTTGTAAAGTCCCCCGCGACACAGAGCTTGTTCTCTAGTGCGGGACTTGTCTTTTTTTGTGTGGGATTCGAACTCACAACAAGTCGCTCAGTGGTAAATGGTGAGGTAATCACTTAAGTCACTGAACAAACCGTGCAGTAAATTACAACTGCGTCATCCATTTGACATTGGCGTTATAAAATGTAAACAATCTATTAAACTTACATAGCATAAAATAATATTATAAATAATAATAATAAAACTTTATTTTCAGAGCTTTTCCATACAAAAATCCTTACTAATATTATAAATGTGAAAGTTTGTAAGAATGGATGGATGGATGGATGTTTGTTACTCTTTCACGTAAAAAGTACTGAACGGATCTGGACGAAATTTGGCACCGAGATAGATTATGGTCTGGAATAACACATAGGCTATATACTTTTTGCAGCGATAACCGACATCCACGCGGGCGAAGCCGCGGGCAACAGCTAGTAATAAATACTACAAAAAAAAAGAAGACTTTGTTACGATTTACTCGTAAGTAACTCGAAAACTACTGGACCGATTTTGAAAATCTTTCACCATTAGAAAGCTACATTATCAGCGGGTAACATAGGCTATATTTATTTATTTTACACTTTATTGTACACCACCATATCCTACTAATATTATAAACGTGAAAGTTTGTAAGTATGGATGAATGGATGTTTGTTACTCTTTCACGTAAAAACTACTGAACGGATCTGGATGAAATTTGGTCTGGAATAACACATAGGCTACATCGCTCGCGTGGATGTCAGTTATCGCTGTAAAAAGTATAAGTATAATCGGGACAATCCCACCCACATGCCCACCGCTGTGACTCCTGTGAGCCAGGATTAACAGCGGAGTAACCAACTGATACACCGAGTTTTGACACTCGTGCGTCCCGTGGACAACTAAACCTACTGTCTTGGACCCCGCAACGAATTTAATCAGAAGTAAATAGGAGGAGTTAGAAAGAAAAGTTTCCACTTCCCTCCATAGCAAAGCGGGAGACAAAATAAATCTGTATAGGTTTGTAACCTATGAAAAGGAGCACCACGGAGGACCTTAAACTACGGGACCTAAGTGAGCTAAGTTTGATTGCTATAATATGTATGGCAGAAACGTTTAAATGCGCGGAAATTCCCTCTAGATGAGACTAAATCCCCATAGTAGGCCGCTCCAGATGATACATGTAAGCTGTTCAACATAATAGTACGATCACTATGCCAAAGACTACACTCCCAGAGTATGTGATGAGCAGACTGCTCCTGATCGGAGCCAGGTGTTGAGCATTGACAGTTCGGCGAATCAACTAGCTTAAATGAGTATAACTTGCTCCGAAAGTTACCGTGACCCGTAAGGAACTGAGCGACACTGTGATCAACCTCCAGCCATGTCTTTGCCAACCGATCAGTAACGGAAGGAAAAAACTGGTAGAGGTGGCGTCCCTTGGTTGATGTATCCCATCGCTGTTGCCATTCATTAATGAGGATTCTATAAACTTCAGTTTGTTCTTTAAATAATCGGGTGATTTTAAGGCGATCACGTGGCATTAAAAAGTTGGAATTGATGTTGTCACGTGTCGTGTAATAAATCGCCGCTCGTCTCTGTACCTCTAGATCGACAGGAAGAACACCTGCCAGTACTGGTAAAGCTTCAGTGCAAGTATAAGTATAAGTAACAAACATCCATCCATCAATCTATTCTTACAAACTTTCGCATTTATAATATTAGCAGTCTCTGTGCCAAATTTCATCCAGATCCGTTCAGTAGTTTTTACGTGAAAGAGTATTTTCGCATTTATAATATTAGTAGGATACTAATATTATAATATTACTAGCTGACCCAGCAAACGTTGTTTTGCTCCTAAAATAATAAGGGTTGATCGTAGAGGGATGAAAATTAAGGGTTGTATGTATTTTTTAATGTTGAATCACAAAAAAAAAATGTTGTCTAAAAAAAAAAAAAAATTAAATAAAAAAATTAGGGATGGACCACCCTTAACATTTAGGGGGATGAAAAATAGATGTTGTCCGATTCTCAGACCTTCCCAATATGCACACAAAATTTCACGAAAATCGGTCGAGCCGTTTCGGAGGAGTTCAAAGTCGAACACTATGACACGAGAATTTTATATATTAGATACTAAGTAAAGATAAAGTATAGATATAACATTTTTCTTACCACTCTTCCGTCGTAAAAAGTTTTACTATAACAAATAATACACTACTTCGGCGCACAATCTCACAATATTCTACAATAAGACATCAGAACCTTTCGCTTCATGGTATTACTAATACTTCAGTATATAAAGTTCATTGAACGCATCTAGCACATGTTTGTATAATAACAACATTTATTTCGGTCACGTAGGCATTCCAACAAGGTCACAATCGCGCCACAGTTTAAGATTAAATTGTTTATGGTCCGGAAACTCCCATACAGTAGAATTGTATTCCTCCGCCCGCTTCCCTTCCTACCTACCCGCAGGCGCCTGTCCCTGTCACTACGGTCTGCACTTTCGTGTCGTCTGCGATATTTGACTATACATATCCCTCTTTGATATAATAAAAATGATTTTTATTCACATTACTGTACATAACTATCAAACAAAATGATTTTAATTATCATTGAAATTTTGTTTCAATGCAACCAACATGGCAATATTTTGACATTGACAGCTGCACAGATAAAAAATGGGTTATACAAAAGTTTGTTTTGCGAAAAATATCATTGTGACATAAGATTTTTACATACGAGTATGTATTGATACGTGAAGGAAAAACTTTGTGCTTTGTACTTCTTGCACTATGCTTTAAAATAGGTTTTTTAAAGCACACTGCACGCACGGCGGATTGTGAGATTTGGCACAATTCAAGTTCACACGGAAAATAACTGCAATAAGCTATTACGGTCGAATTTCGACCACCGAGTGACCTCTAATAAAATATTGTTGTAGCAAAATGGTAAAAAAATTTACTAATTGTAAAATAGTGGACGCTCACAGTGGGACTAGTCCACAAACTGAAAGTTGCACAGCGGGCTATGGAGCCAGCTATGCTCGGCGTTTCTTTGAAAGATATAATTCGCAACGAGGTAATCCGACAAAGAACCAAAGTTACCGACATAGCTCACAGACTTAGCAAGCTGAAGTGGCAATGGGCTGGTCACGTCTGCAGAAGGACCGATGGCCGATGGAGCAGACGTGTCCTAGAGTGGAGACCGCGACTCGGTAAGCGTAAGGTAGGGCGGCCCCCAGCTAGGTGGACCGACGACCTAAAAAAGGTCGCTGGGACGGACTGGATGCGGAAGGCGGAGGACCGTGTGCTGTGGCGCGTGTTAGGAGAGGCCTATGTCCAGCAGTGGACTGCGATAGGCTGATTGATTAAAAATAATTACAATGAGGTGTGAGTTTGACCTTAAACACTAAAGCTCTTTAAAAACAAAACCTACTATTAGTAGTTTTTAAAATATTTGCGAGTGCAATTTTAGTATAATTTTAAAATATTATCTGGTCACACTTAGTGTTGTTTACCGCGCTGGAACCCGCGCTGTTATCTTTCTACAATATTTATTTATCTTTGAATACTTTAGTCAGTTGGTATTAATAATACCTGGTTATTTTTAGTCATTGTGATGCTCTGTTCTAATGGAGTCTTCTGTCATCACTCAGATCTATCTCGTATATCACTACTTTGTTGATAAATGTGCAAAGACAAAATGTTTTGAAGTACTCATAGACGATATAGAAAAATGTAATCAGGCATAGAGAGCCGAAGAAAAAAACAAGACCGCAGCTCATATCAGAAGACCACCAGATCACAGATGGGGGGTTTGGAGTCCTGGAAAAAAGAAATGTGGACAGACAACCAGCAAGAACAGATGAAGTGAAGACTGAATGCTCAAAGCCCAAGACTGTAATGGATGATGAATCGATATTTGCATTGGAAGAGACCGACCCTCAAGCATTGGGTGGTGGGAAAAAGACTTTTGGTTTTGCTTTACGAGCATGAGTTATTGATCTTTATTATTCAGGTGTGTTTTTGTGACTAAGAGTTCCAAGTTATGGCAGAAATTGGACAATCTCACCCACATGCCCACCGCTGTGACTCCTGTGAGCCAGGATTAACCAGCGTAACCAACTGATACACCGAGCTTAGACACTCGTGCGTCCCGTTGACAACTAAACTTACTGACCCCGCAACGAATTTAATCAGAAGCAAATAGGAGGACTTAGAAAGAAAAGTTTCCACTTCCCTCCATAGCAAAGCGGAAGACAAAATAAATCTGTATAGATTTGTAACAAAAAAAAGGAGCACCACGGAGGACCTTAAACTACGGGACCTATGTGTATAGAGATAGACCTATATGTTGAAACGAGATAGGTATATTTTTATCAGTTCCAATTCAAGTTATGACGCGTGCGTGGATACGACGCGTAATTATAATATACCTTTTAATCTAGTGAGTTTGGTGAATCACGACATTTTGAATATTATAACTTATTAATCCAACTTATTTGTGTCCTGTGAAACTATAAGATAATGAAAAAAGTGAATTTTAATGTTTTGTGTAGAAGTATATATACGTCAGCGATATTAACAGGTATTTATAATAATCTAATCTATGAATCATTATTTGTTACAATATATCGATAAAAATGAATATGCTAGCTCGCAGGTTTGCATGTTTTTTTATAAAACTTGGTTGGTTAACAAGCATACGGCCCGTCTGATGTTAAGCAGTTACCGTAGCATATAGGCGCTTGCAATATCAGCAGTATCACTTGCGTGATGCCAACCCATTTTTTTATACCAGGGCTTTAAGATGGGAGTAACCCTGTGATAGGAATAAGTTTCTTTCAAAACGCATCCCTAAATGATGTCTTAACTCTCAACTGAACGAACAAATGGCGAGGCTGCCTTGCTCGCTCGGGTACAGTTTACAGGCAACTGCCTCGCTCGCTCGCGTACAGTTACAGACAACTGCCTCGCTCGCTCGGGTACAGTTTACAGACAACTGCCTCGCTCGCTCGGGTACAGTTTACAGACAACTGCCTCGCTCGCTCGGGTACAGTTTACAGACAACTGCCTCGCTCACTCGCGTACAGTTTACAGACAACTGCCACGCTCGCTCGGGTACAGTTTACAGGCAACTGCCTCGCTCGCTCGGGTACAGTTTACAGACAACTGCCTCGCTCGCTCGGGTACAGTTTACAGACAACTGCCTCGCTCGCTCGCGTACAGTTTACAGACAACTGCCTCGCTCGCTCGGGTACAGTTTACAGGCAACTGCCTTGCTCGCTCGGGTACAGTTTACAGGCAACTGCCTCGCTCGCTCGCGTACAGTTACAGACAACTGCCTCGCTCGCTCGGGTACAGTTTACAGACAACTGGCTCGCTCGCTCGGGTACAGTTTACAGACAACTGCCTCGCTCGCTCGCGTACAGTTTACAGGCAACTGCCTCGCTCGCTCGCGTACAGTTTACAGACAACTGCCTCGCTCGCTCGGGTACAGTTTACAGGCAACTGCCTCGCTCGCTCGGGTACAGTTTACAGACAACTGCCTCGCTCGCTCGGGTACAGTTTACAGGCAACTGCCTCGCTCGCTCGGGTACAGTTTACAGACAACTGCCTCGCTCGCTCGGGTACAGTTTACAGACAACTGCCTCGCTCGCTCGGGTACAGTTTACAGACAACTGCCTCACTCGCTCGGGTACAGTTTACAGGCAACTGCCTTGCTCGCTCGGGTACAGCGTATAGGCAACTCCCTCGCTCGCTCGCGTACAGGCAACTGCCTCGCGAGGCTGCTCGGTCTGTGTGGTACCGCCTTATGACGAACGTAAGCACTAAGAGTGCACACGGGCCACAGGCGACAGGCAAAAATCTCACCTATCGAGATGTTTTCATACATTTTATTTTGAGTGTGTGGCGATCGTCTTTTTATTTTATTTTTTTATACTACCAAAGTGGCAAACAAGCATACGGCCCGCCTGATGGTAAGCAGTTACCGTAGCCTATAAACGTTTGCAACACCAGGGGTATCACTCACGCGTTGCCGAGCCTATAAAAACCTTGTAACTCGTATCCTGAAGAACCCCATGCTATAGTCTCTTTGGAAAACCTCGGCAGGAAGTTCATTCCACAGCCTAATCGTACGTGGTAAGAAATTCCTCTGGAATCTTACGGTACGGCATGTTTGAGATGCAAGGATCTGAGGATGAACTCCCTGTCGGTGGCGAGAGGTGCGTTGATAAAATGTGGCCGTGCGCATCATCTCGAACAATTCCTCAGAACACAGCCCATTGTACAGGCGGTAGAACACACACAAGGAGGCGAAGTCTCTCCTTAGACTTAGTGGATCAATACCGCCTGTGAGCTTGGGGACTTTAGAAACATACAATTAACGGACATAAATTACACCCAGACTCAGAACAACATTTTGTGGGTTACACAAAGTTTTGTCCTGTGTGGGAATCGAACCCACAACCTCATGCACAGCAGGCGCATACAGAGGCCACTAGACCACCTAGGCAGTCTGGTATAGAAGTCTGTAGTATTCCAGAAGAAACACGAAATCTTATCCTTACTAATATTATAAATGTGAAAGTTTGTAAGAATGGATGGATGGATGGATGTTTGTTACTCTTTCACGTAAAAACTTCTGAACGGATCTGGATGAAATTTGGCACAGAGACAGATTATGGTCTGGAATAACACATAGGCAATATATTTTTGCAGCGATAGCCGACATCCACGCGGGCGGAGCCGCGGGCAACAGCTAGTCTTATATATAAAAATGTATCCCTATTTCCCTCCGTCACGGCATCACGCGTGAACGGCTGGACCGATTTCAGTAATTTTTTTTTCGTGTGTTTGTTATTGTCAGGAGAAGGTTCGTATGTAAAAAAAAGAAAGTTGCGCTAAAAATAGTTTAACCCGGACAAATTCGGGACGGGCCACTAGTTTTATATAATTACCGGCGTCTCGTCAAAAATGTACAAGTTTATCAGGGTTTTTAGAATTTTAGACCAAAGAATAAGGATTTTTGTTTTTTTTTTAGAAGACAACTTTACTATTGTTATTAACTTATGTCTTGGGGGACTTTACAAACGTACAATTAAAGGACACAATGTAAGCAATAGTAGTACCGTAGCCTATGGACGCCAAAGGTTTTATGATGGAATTTCCCTGGGATAGGAAAACGTTTCATCAAAAACGCAGCCCTGAATGAGCGTTGGAAACCTGTACTCACACCTGAACTCTATCCTATCTTGCTGTGGGGCTGTCCTACCTGCAGTGAGAGCACTTCGACCCTTGGGATATTTTGTGCATGCCCCTTCCTTACAGCCCATCCTACATCCTTGTCCCTGAAGGTCTCCTGCATCAATTTCAGTACATCCTTGATAGGGACGCGCCTATAGGCTCATTGTTCTTGGGGCCAACGCCTTGCACGTGCATAGCAGGTGACGCATTGCCACATATTGGAACACAATTACACCGTGATGTGTAGTTATTTGGTGTGGATGCCCTTCCGTAGTCGTAGGATGTTCTACCTCTCTCAATCTGCTTACGCAGCAATATCATATGCAGTTACCTAATGTTATCCTTTCTCTTTTACAGATCAGTGGTCCAGCCTCAAAGACAATGAATATTTTCAACTACTAAATTTTAACTCTACTGACAATGAGTGACGTCAAGTTAATGGACAAGATGATGAAGAAGCGGGACGGAACGTCAGGCATTAGTGGACAACTGTACGAGACAAAACTTATCAGTTTAATACTATTCAGACTGCAACATGATGATTCTATTGAAGAGTTTCATTTAGAATCAAATATGGACGACGTTGGTTCATTCGATGATATTTGTTTGAAATTAAAACTAACTGAAAGTCAAGATCCAATATATTTATTTATACAAGCTAAACACAAAGATGAAAATAATACGTATTTAAAATATGATTTGATTAAACACTTTTATTCTAGCTATGTTAAAGTTAAACAAAAGTTTTATTTAAGCAAAGATGATTTTTTTAATGGCAAGTTTGAAGATACAGACTGTCTTTTTATTTTGTACACAAATGCAAAATACTACAATGACACAAATAATAATCAACAAGATCAAGCATGGAAACTATACCAGCGTAGTTTTTCTAATAAATTGAATGCATTAATAGCTACTGGTGACGCAGACGCACAAGCCTATCAAACAGATTTTACACTCAAAGATCTAGAGTTTGCAAAAGAGAAAATTAAAGAAGAAGAGATTACCATGTTAGCGGAACACTTCGCCATGTTCTTGAATGACAAATCATCTATGAATGTAATGGCTGATCAGTACGTATTACGATATCATGTCATATTAGCAGAGAGGGTAGTTGATATTTCTGAAGTCAAAACAGATGATAATAAATCTAACCAATGGCGAGATTTGACATTCAAACCCAGTTTCTTTTTATCGGAAGATGATAATCTTAAAATTCTAAGAAAATCTATATGCACACAAGTATTTAAACTTCAAGTAAAGAACAAAAACAGCGAACTGAAATATAAAACCTCTACTCAACCCAACATTAATTCTGACGAGTTAGCTGTAGACAAATTAATATCATCGTTAGAACAAATAAACATCTCACAATCGCCAGTAGACGAAGCGGAAGCAATGTCTGCTGCAAGAGAATTATTATTGTCTCTTAAATTAAAAGTACCAGTTACATTTGGTAATCTCGATCTTACAATAGGAGGCAGCATAAAAAAGATCGAGAAGAGGCTGAACACTTTAGCAGATTTCCTCGTCAATCAGTGCAAACAATCACAGTCGATTGACTCATATAAAACTGTAATATTAGACAGAACTATGGGAGATGGATTTCTAAGTCTTAAAAATGGCATTGGTAGTGCCGTTGGAAATTTGCTAGTTTATGACAATTTGAGTAAATGTCTAAAATTTACAGATAATCCTACATTATTACTAAACAACGCGACAGCACTATTTGATAAAGTGAACAAAAAAATCACCAATTTAAATATGTATAGATTTGACGTGAGAGCATTAATAACTTTTCCGAAACTTGTTTTCGATTTTACAGATGAAACTCAAGCCGTTTTAAATAAAATAGTAATTTATGATAAACAAAGTAACCAAAGTAGGGTAGAAGAAGTATTAACGAAAGAAATAGAGCATTATCAACAAACTCATGAACCACTTAACTTCCCACTCAAATGTGATACCATAGTTTTACATTATCATAACATGATACAAAAGCTATGGATGATGCCAAAAACGAGGATCTACTTTACAAAAACTCAAAATATGTACCAAGAGACAATTAATGGTATTATAAAAGAACCACAAATAAGTGCAATGCAAACTACGTTTTACATGAATCACTTAAATTACTTAGCATATGATTTTAGCAAGACTGCTACAGAGTCTTTCGGATCGCTAGAAGTCAAAACTAAAATAATTATAGTTACGGATATTCCTACTCTGACAACTATAAAAATTATCAAATGTTACAAACACAATAACCGGTACGTAGTCTTAGATTTAGGATGTATTTTAAATCTATATATTAAAGATTATGCCGCATTAGCTGCAGAACTAAAAAATACAGAAAACTTACTTATTATAGTGTGTGACAATATAAAAAATAATCGAACTGCACATAAAAGATTGGATGACCTTGCAGAAGCTACAGATAATAAGGAAATAATAGTTATTACAAACGATGAGTTCGTTGAGACGTTACAAGAATATTTTCCTACCATACAAGTACATAATGATAAAAACCAAAGTTTAAATGATTTCAGCGTAAAAACACAAAAAGATATTATCCAGAATACTAAAGCAATATTTCAAGGAGAAGAAATAAACTTAAATTTCCTTGTAAATGATGAGTTTATAAAAGTTATAAAAGGCACTGTATTAAATAAAATAGTTCGTAATGAAACTATTACGATAGGCAAATCGCTTAGTAATGCAAATTATGAAAAAATGAAACAACTGTACGTCGATAGAAGAATTCGTTGCGTTTCAAATGGGTTTGAACACGATGTCGATAACTTTTACGCTATTAATGATAATGGTGTAATTATATTAGCTGAAGCAGGTATGGGCAAGTCGACCCTACTTACTCATCTATCACTAAAAACTAAGGAAACCAATGCAGAACTCTGGATTGTAAGAATAAACTTAATAGATCGTACAAAAGAATTTAAAAACTGGAAGGATGATAAAGCAGTTATTAATACTTTGGAAGCGGTGAAGTTTATGTGTCAAGTTGTATTAGACAATAATGAAGTTCCAATATGTTTAAAGGAAGTTAACAGTAAAGTATATCTAGAACCTTGTACAGACGATAAAGTCAATAACAATAATGAGTGGAATGAGTTTATAATAAGTATATTTCTTCATTATTTAAATGAAAAGCAAATTATATTTTTATTCGATGGATACGACGAAATATGTCCGCTTTACAAGATAACAGTTATTAATTTAATTAAAGTTATAAAAAATTGTTGGATAAAACATAAAATTTGGGTAACAACCAGACCATATAGCCAGATTTTGCCAGATTTACAAGAAATTATTGATATGTCGTATGAAATAGACCATTTAAATCGTGAAGAACAGGCGGTATTCTTGACAAATCTCTGGAAAGATAAAATAGCACCGGATAAAGTCAGTAATGAACAGCTCAATATTGTTAAAGCTTTAATAGACAATGAAAAAGTTTGGATATTCGTAGATGTTAACTTTACTGAGGAATACAGAATGTTATTTGTTCATCTAAATCAATATATACGTAATTATTTTCCAAACGAATCAGATACAGATAAATTAGGTGTGTTTACAACAATGACCGGATTGAAAGTAATGGGAATACCATTCCTTTTATACTTATTAGGCAATCATATAATGAATATCATATTTAATAATTACAATAATAAAAATAAATTTGCACAAAAATCCACAATTTTCACTATATGCGAAATATTTATTGAAAATCAAGTGGATGAACGTTTTCAAGTTAAAAACAACATGGATACCAGTCGGCCAGATGTATCCACGATATTTAACAAAGAACGTATAGATTGTATTAATATGCATAAGAAACTAGCAGCGTATGCAATTTTAGAAGAAGACTTTTTCTTTTACGACGAGTTAAATTATTTGCGTCCATTTAGTAAAACAAATTCAGAATTAGATACAATGTTAGATCTAATTAAAAACGGTAAAGAGAAGACCGGTCTTATATCATACGTAACAGCAGACAATATACCCGTGTTCGTACACAGAAAAATTGCCGAACATTTTACAATAGATTTTATATGTGACATATTTAAAAGTGATAAAATAAAGTTCTGTGATAAAAAACTATTATACAGTCAAATAGTTTCGAGAGTAAATAATCTGAATAATATAAATTATAAATGGATAGATAATAAAATGGAAATAGACAGTGATTTCTTTCAAATAATACAATCCATTCGTTCGGAGGTTATAGGCTTTAGATTTAATGCTGAGTTGTCTGTATTCTTTTTAATGGCTCAGAAAATTAATTTAACCTTGAAAGATTTGATAAGAATTTATAGTTCTTCGATTGCTGATTATAATGATGAAGACATAGTTACATTTATTAATGACAAAGCTACAACACTTTTACATTTATCATGTAATAATAATGATAATCCTCTGGAGTACGTGTATACTTTATTTCGTGTATTTTTAATAGCGAAAATGAAACCTCATTTTAAGAAACATTTCTTACCTACAAATGATAAACCTTTTATTTTTGGGGATAAAGCACAGTAATTCATGTAATGTCCTCCTAACTAAATTTCGGTCACGGCGACTAATCAACGGAGACTAGCCATCTGCGCGAGAGATACTATAGTGCACAAGTGTGTGCGTAAACACAATTGCACTCTTTATTCCCTCACTCTCATAGTCCGATGGGACGGCAATCTAACACGACCGGTGAGAGATCAGGCGTAGGACCAAGGGCTTTACGTGCTTTCCGTGGCATGGGGGTGTAAACACCGTCAATTTCCCAACTCCGGGCTATTTATTGTGATTTTTTTGACAAAAAAACCCAATATTACCATAGGCCCGTAACCGTCAGACAAGACACTCATCTATCCTACCATTTTTTCACCCTATTGTGTTTGTATGGAGTTTTTGCATGCCTCATTTTATGCACTCACAAATTGTAACCACATATCTGGCGATTGAAAAAAGTGCCCTAAGTTGCTTGCCGGTTCTTTCCTTAGATGCTTAGGCTCTACCCCAGTCTGTTTAGTCAGCGAACCTGAAGAATAAAAATAATAAATGAGTAAAGGACTATGTAAGTGATTATACATATGTATAATTGTATATATTCTGTATTTATGTATGTATTCTATATGTATGTATTCTGTATTTATGTATGTATTATCTTATATCGTACTATTATTACTGTGCTATAATATTATCTTTACTAAATGTACACTTCGTTTATCCTTACTTTCCTCTGCACTTTCCATCACTTAAAGGTTTGCTGTAAGAGAACTCATCTTTGAGTTAAGTTCGCCTTTGTACATAATAATGTTATATGTTTGTTATCTATCCTGTATTTTATTTTGTGTACATTAAAGAATTAAAGAATAATAGTATTACAATTAATGCATGTTGAGTATGTTGATATTGTTGGAAACTCGTAGTGCAGGAGATAAGGAAGAGAATGTTGAATTTTTTTTCAAATTTTGTTATATAATTGAAAAATGTAAAAATATATGTATTATTAAAAATCTAAGTTTTTTTTCTTTTTTTGTATCCTACTTAGATGACAAACAAGCATATGGATTGCCTGATAATGAGCAGCTATGTTAACTCTTAGAATACCAGGGGCTTGCGTGTTGTCGACAAAACAATTAGTAAGACCAGGATTTTGAGATGAAGTATACTTGGAAAAAAAATATTTTTTATACTACTTAGGTGGCAAACAAGCATACGGCCCGCCTGATGTTAAGCAGTTACCGTAGCATATGGACGCTTGCAATACCAGAAGTATCACTTGCGTGTTGCCAACTCTTTTTTTACATCAGGGCTTTATGATCCCTAAAATAGGAATACGTTTCTTTCAAAACGCATCCCTAAATGAACGCTGGAGACCTGTACTCACACACAGGTACACAACTACACCGCTGTGTGTAGATATTTGGCTGTGGTCTTCTGTAAGGTGGAGGTCCTTCCCCAGACGGGCTTGCTTGCTAGTATAGTGCCATATGTATTGTTATAACCTTTTTGTGCTTTACTTTTATTAAAGACAACTCCCGCACTAGAGAACAAGCTCTGTGTCGCGGAGGACTTTACAAACATACAATTAACGGACACAAAGTACACACATCGACCAATTAAGGGATTTTTTTTTATATACAACATATAAAAAAAAATCCCTTAATTGGTCGATGTATGTTCGGGCGGCTCCTATAGTAAAATATTTACCATTTAGTAATAATTCAGGTATAAAAAGTTAGCAACACTAAAACTATTGGTAATTTTGTGGCATGGGTGTAGCCAGAGGCGCTCATGTGCAGACGCCACGTGTACCTACTACGTGATTAAATAGAATTCTTATCGTAAACATACGAGTTGTCTTCTACCAATGAATCACCCGAGTGGACCGTTTATTATATTAAAACTTTAATAAATAAATTGTGAAACTTTAATGTGGAAAATGTTTAAAATCTATTTGTAATTGAACTGTTGAGTGTATAAATATAATAATATACAGTTTTCTGAACAATTGACACAGGTATGTTTAATGTTATTAAAATAAGGAAGACGTTTATATCTCAATGTAACTGTTGCCGTCCACAGTAGATATACCTTCACGTCATATTTCACTACTCACTCACTTATCTAAATTTAATTCTGTATGGTATATTGGTTTCCGTTCCTTTTAGTTACCACTAATATTGTAACTTATACCAAATTATAAATGTTATACTCTGGCGATTAAAAAGAGTGACCCGAGTTTCTTGCCAATTCCCGAGGCCCTACCCTAGTCAGCGAATTGGCCGTAGGATAAAAGTAGGTATGCTGGCATTTGTTTTATGACGTTCATAAGTATCATGTATTTGATCTAAATGAGTTTGACTTTGACTAGGTATCTCTTTCTGTATCATTAGGTACGATCCGTATAATCTAGCGCATTCACACTTAAAATCTATAAGCAAGTATTCAATAAAACATGATAAGAAAACTAAACACCGCTTAGTATTAAGGTAACTTATCTCTGTATAATATCTTTTTTTTTTATACTACTTGGGTGGCAAACAAGCATACGGCCCGCCTGATGTTAAGCAGTATCCGTAGCCTTTTTTTTTTATATACTACCAAGGTGACAAACAAGCATACGGCCCGCCTGATGTTAAGCAGTATCCGTAGCCTATAGACGCTTGCATTACCAGAGGTATCACTTGCGTGTTGCCAACCCATTTTTTTACACCAGGGCTTTAAGATGGAAGTAACCCTGGGATAGGAATACGTTTATTACAAAACGCATTCCTAAATGAACGCTGGAGACCTGTACTCACACACAGGAACATAACTACACCGCTGTGTGTATTCATTTGGCTGTGGTCTTCTGTAAGGTCAAGGTCCGTCCCAGGTCGGGCTTGCTCGCTAGTATGGTGCCCTACCTCTTGAGAATATCTATCTATATGTAAATCCCGCCTTGACTTCACTACAATTAAATTTTTATTAACAAAATTCGCGTCTGTTCACACAGTGACATCATATAAGGAAACTCTTTGTTTGTAACTCCAACGAGTCTGTGTTGATAAGTGAATCAAGCTATGCTATTATTAGATACTAGCTGTTGCTGGCTCCGCCCGCGTGGATGTCGGTAATCGCTGCAAAAAGTAGCCTATGTGTTATTCCAGACCATAATCTATCTGTGTGCCAAATTTCATCCAGATCCGTTCAGTAGTTTTTACGTGAAAGAGTAACAAACATCCATCCTATTTAATTTAATTGTGTAATTAATTAGAGAAAATATTGTGTATTTAATTAGAGAATAGAGAATAATATTGTATTATGTAGTCATATAAGATAATAATAAGTTATCATTATAAATAAAATGCATTTAGATTTTTTCTTAAACTGTCTAGTTGTTTGGCTGTGATCTTCTGTAAGGTAGAGGTCCTTCCCCAGTCGGGCTTGCTCGGTAGAATGGTGCCCTACCTCTCTTAATGTATGTCACACTTCTTATTTCAGGTTAGCCGTCCTTCCATAAGATATCAAGACTAGGAAACACACATCTGTAATACATCTACTAAGCGAACTACCTTGTACGGTTTGTGTAATGGATTCGTCATACAAGAAACGGCCAGGTACGTCAGGCATTAGTGGACAACTGTACGAATCGAAACTCATTAGTTTAATACTATTTAGATTACTTCACGATGACAATATCGAAGAGTTCTATCTAGCATCCAACATGGACGGCATTGGGAACTTTGATGATGTCTGTCTTAAAGTAATAATGAAAGAACAAAAGCGACCATTAATAATTTTATTACAAGTTAAACATAAAGAAGATGATAACGCGGTAGTAAATTATGATTTTGTTCAAAACTTATATGACGGTATGTGTAAAGTTAGAGAAAAGTTTTATTCAAATGAAGACAGATTTTTCAGTGGCAAGTTTGAAGATACAGACTGTTTGTTCATTTTGTACACAAATGCTATATTTAAGAAAGTGAAAAACATTAATTTTAATGTAGTTGTTGAGGATAAAAATGAAGAAGAACGCAGGAATTATCTTAGTCACTTCCCTGAAAATATAATTAAATCAATATTGTCTAGTAACTGTCCATCAGGAGTAGATTTTTCTGACAAAGATCTTCAAGATATGAAACAGATAATTTTGGAAAAAGAAATGTCAACTTTAGCGAAACACTTAGTAAAGTTTCTGAATCCCGAAACGATACGATCGGTAAATATAATGCAGGATCACATCATTTTACGATATCATGTCATCTTAGCAGAGAGTGTTGTTGATGTTTCTGAAGTTCAATCTGATGAAAGTAAACATATCGATATGCATCGGAGAGAGTTAACATTTCGGCAAAGTTTCCTTAATACGGACGACGAGAATCTAAAAATGCTTAGAAATAAAATATATGAACAAATTGTGGACACACAACTTAAGAAGAAAAACGTTTTTAAACAAAGAAAAAGTGCGAAACCAGTTACAGAACAATTAACATTGTTCTTATCTGCTCCGTGTGCTGCCACATTAAGCCCTCTGATTGGCTCTCATGTGATTTACAAAAAAGGCGAGTTGGTATTAAACCCTGAGATGCCTGATAGTGATTATCAAAAATTGGAACAAGTCTCCATTTCACCTGTAACATTTAAAGAAGCAGAAAGAATAGCAATACTAAATATACTGCTGTCTGTCAAAGTAACAGTTCCAGACACATTTGGTAATATTGATGTTAAATTAGGCGGCTTTCTAATGACAGTTGAGCGAAGACTCGACTATTTAACGACGGTTATCGAAAATCTTTGTAAACGGACAAAATTTATTGACCCATACAAAATTGTTACAATAGATGAAAGTGTAGACAAAAGCTATTTAAATCTTAATGGAGGCCTCGCTAGTGCGATTGGAAACTTATTAGTGTACGACAAGGCTACTAATTATCTAAAGTTTACAGAAAACCCCGAATCACTTGAAAAAAATGCTTATAATCTATTTCTTAAATTGAATAAGAAAATCAATTTAATTTCGTATAGATTTGACGTGAAAGCTGCAGTAACATTCCCGAAACTAGTTTTCGATTATACAGATGAAGCTGAACTAATTTGTAAATTAGCAGTAGTATATCATAAACAAAAAAATCATATCGAATTGGGGTCAACATTAAAAAAAGAAATAGAAGATTATTGGATGACACATGAGCCACATCATTCTTCAACTAAGATTGAGAGCTTACTCATACATTACCATAACGAAATACAAAAATGGTGGATGTTGACAGATACAGCGAAATATATTACAAAATCTGATAATAATATATACCAACAGGCTATAAATAGCACACTAGCGGAACCACAAATGAGTGCCATTGAGACTAGCTTTAACATGAATAATATGAAATACTTCGGACAAAGTTTTAGTATATTTACAAAAGCTATATCCAAAGAAATAAGTACGAGAACTATTATAGAATCAGAAATATTAACGTTAACGACAATCAAAGTGATTCAACTTTTAAAAGATTCATATTATGCTGTGTTAGACCTAGAATCTATATTAAAACTCTCGGAGAAAGATTTCGCTGAATTAGACATAGAGATAAGGAAGACAAACAAAATACTTATTATTGTATGCAAAATGACAAAACATAGTCGTATTCTACATAAACGATTGAATGAACTTGCACTCGCTACAGAAGAAAAGAAAGTTAATGTTATAACAAAAAAGGAATTTTCCGAAATTGTACAAGAATATTTTTTGCCTGCAAAAGTCATTTGTGATACAGAAGCCATTTGATCATTAAAATCAAAGGAACAGCCACTAGGCAGACGGACATAGTGACAGTAAAGAGAGCGCCACACTGCGTCTGCTGATCACCAGGCTAACTTATTTTTTTAGTATCTTAGTAGCTTTTTGTAGTTTTAGTAACTTTCTGTAAATATAACATAGATATATCAATGGTCTAGAAGACAAATGTGCTAATTACAAAGTTTTGATAATTTAATATTTTAATGCCAAATGTATTAAATAAGCATGCATCAGCATTCTTCTTCTTCTTATCGTTTGGTTAGTGGCCAACCTGGTGACAGAGTTATTTATATCGCCCATATTTAGGCCTCTGTCGTGATCTAACGACTGTTAACGTGCCCTCCGAAGCACGGAGACGCTCATGAAAAACCACTATACGGTCACCCATCTATAGGGTTACCGCACCCGTGCACTTGCTGTTCGGTGAACGATCAGCGGGTTAAGCTACCAAGGGCGCGATACATTTAGCATTAAAATATTAAATTATCAGAATTTTGTAATTAGCACATTTGTCATCTAGATCATCGATGTTTTATACCAATAATATTTATAGTACAGATCATTTGGAAGAAATTATATGACTGAGAGTGAAGATCACATCAAAATATTTGCGTACTTTAGAGGATCTAAGCCACATACAGCCAGACAGCGAGCAGTATACAAAATAAATTGAATGTTATGAGAAGGGGGTTCTCAGGGATGAAAAGTTTTAACACAGGATCACTGTTGTTAATGTTTATTTTAGAAACTAATACAAGTTATGTATTATTGGTAACAGTCTTAAGTATTTAACTAAATTATATTACACGAGAGTATTCGCGTGACAATGTGACTCGCGCGGCCATGCGGTAGCCAGCGCGGGAAAAAGGGAATAGTGAGCGGATGCGTGTGCACATAGATCAGATATTTTATTTATAGGTTTAATACCTTTAAATAAAATATCTGATTGTTTGTAAGTAGGTTAGGTTAGGTTACTTTAATTTTAATAACTATTCATGTAAATATCTTATGAAATAAATGTTTTATTATTTTGAATCTAAATTAATTATAAATTACCAAAATGTATCAACGTGTCGTCTGAATCTATGTAATGTGTATGTCTGTGTATTTATTTTTCCAAAATTTTAAATTAATAACATGTAAGTACTTAATATTTATATATCTGTACCTATACCAAAAAATATTTGCATGCCTAAAGGTGGAGTATGGAGAAACTTAAAACATTGTAAGACCTAATTATTGCTTTTGTACCCATATTCGCAAATAAATTTATTTGATTTGATTTGAGTTATTTTGTTTTATACTTTGAGAGATATATCACTCTCTGTCATTGATTTTTTTTTATTAAGTAGTCTATAAACTATTGTTATCTAATATATAAAATTCTCGTGTCGCGATGTTTGTAGTTAAACTCCTCCGAAATGGCTTGACCGATTCTCATGGCATTTTGTATGCATATTGGGTAGGTCTGAGAATCGGACAACATCTATTTTTTATCCCCCTAAATGTTAAGGGTGATCCACCCCTAAATTTTGTTTTTTATTTTTTAGTCATTTTTTTGTTTTTATATACATACAACCATTGGCCTATATCCAGCAGTGCACGTGTTTTTGCTGAGATGATGATGATGATGATGATACATACAACCCTTAATTTTCACCCCTCTACGATCAACCCCTTTTTTTAATAACGATATTACTATTTTAGTAACAAAACAACGTTCGCTGGGTCAGCTTGTATTTTTATAAATATATTATTTTAAAATAAATTCTGTATTTTATGTCTTAATTCAGTTTGAACGACAGGCCTGTTGGTTTAGTGGTTAGAGAACCTGACTGCTAAGTAGGAGATCATGGGTTCGATTCCCACCCAGACCTAATCTTTGTGTGATGAGCGCGATTGTTTGTTCTGTATCTAGGTGTTATTTATCTGTAATCACCAAGGCCTGATCAGAAAATCAATGCTGCAGTTTAAAATGCCGCAGCACAGAGCTGAGACTGGAACCTTTTCTGTCATCACACAGGATATACCTACTTATATATATATATATCCCTTTTTTGTGTTCTAAGCGATTTTGGTGTTGCTATAATGTGTCCATCTTATGTCTACCATCTGTTATCCTGTGTATGTTCGAATAAATGCTTTCTTTCTTTCTATAATTAATAAGTTCCTTTACAACTCCGTCACGCAAAAATACCTGAATGGATCTGGATAAAATTTGGCACAAAAATAGTTTATAGCACATAGACAATTTTTTATGAGCAAATCGGCAGGTCGACACTAGTATTAAATATGTGAAAGTTTGTGACAATGTATGGATACTTGTTACTCTTCTATGCTAAAACTACTGAATAGATCTAGACAAAGTCTAGCATAGAGATAGATTATAGTCTGGAACAGCAAACATGCTACCAATATGGTTCTCGAGAGATAGATTTGTTTCTATTTTCGCGGGCAAATCCGCGGGCAAGTGTTAAGCTAGTGGCAAACAAGCATACGGCCCGCCTGATGGCAAGCAGTTACAGAGGTATCAATAGCATATTAAAAATTATGACCTATAAAAATTATGTATGAATTATGACCTATAAAAAATATTTTTATTTTTATTTATTTATAGAAACAAACAGTCATACATATTTAAAGAAAATAAGTAAACTTAAAGTTAGAATTTTTATATAAAGTAGACCTATAGTTTCCTGTATGTTATACATAAATATAATTTAAAAGAGCTTCTCCATATTTAACAATAACATAAACCATTAAAGTTTATAGATACATTTAAAAATATTTAGAAATAAGAAAAATAAAAAGGATACCATTCAATATAAATAAGAGTTACTAATCTAGCCCAGAAATATAACTTAAAGAATTTTTCTTAAAACATTTTAAGCTTTCACTAAAAATGTCAACATCAACAAGCTCATTATTATACAAGCTACAAGACCTTCTGATAAAACTATTGTAAGCGTAACAAGTTATGTATGCCTATAGAATAGAAAAATTCCTAGAATAGGAAAATGAGGTTGCATTTGCTGTTCGGTAAACGATCATCGGGTTAAGCTACCAAGGGTGTGGTAACCCTATAGATAGATGACCGCATAGTGGCATTTCATCTGAGCTTGTACCTGCTGTGGAGGGCACGCTAAAAGTCGGTCCCGACAGAGGCATAAATATATATTTTATTCTTTTCTTTGCCTTATATATATATATACATATATAAGAATACATTACTATGTGGTTTTTTGCAATCGTTGTAAGATTCTTGCAAATATCTGTTTTATCTAAGAGAGGTAGAGCACCATACTAGCGAGCAAGCCCGACTGGGGTAGGACCTCGACCTTACAGAACCACAGCCAAATAACTACACACAACGGTGTAGTTGTATTCCTGTGTGTGAGTACAGGTATCCAGCGGTCATTTAGGGATGCGTTTTGAAATAAACGTATTCCTATCCCAAGGATACTCCACGATACAACCTCCGTGCAAAGAAATGAGTCGGCGACACGCAAGTGATACCTCTGATATAGCAAGCGTCCATAAGCTACGGTTACTGCTCACATCAGGCGGGCCGTATGCTTGTTTGCCACCTAAGTAGTATAAAAAAAGTGGCATGCTCATGGAGAAGCCTATGTCCAGCAGTAAACTTCTACCTCTATGGATAATATTCGGCTGCACGGTTAGTCCAGTGGCTTAAGTGGTTACCTTACTATTTACCACTGCGCAGTGTGTTGTGGGTTCGATCCCCACACGGGACAAAAAATGTGTAATCCAATGGTTATTCCGACTCTGGGATATACTTTGTATCCGTTAATTGTATGTTTGTAAAGTCCCCCACGACACAGGGCTTATATCCCAGTTTCCTTTAAGGCTTGGGATATCGCCAACGACCTTGAGCATTTGGGCGAAGCAAACACGACCTAATTCTCTAGGCGAGCGCGGGTATACAAACAGATGTACTCTTTGAATGGACGTCTTTTTAATTTTTAATAAATTAAAATTTAAACTTATTCTAAATATAACATTACCAAATTATAGGTGTATGTTTTTTTCAAATATTGTTTTTTTTTTCGTATTATTTGATAAGAATTGAAGTCATAAAGTGGTTACATCTCAATAATTTGGTGCTGATTTTTTTTACAAACTATTTAGAATTACTATATCATTTATGACAAAACCATATTATGAAACACATCTTGTAGATTAATACTGTATTTTTTGGCAGTCATTTGTCTATGAATGCCAACAAAAATGGTTTCATTTACACCTCTTTTTCATTATTTTTTGAGAGAGGGGCTTTAAAATAAAAAATATGGCGTGTTATTTAAAGTACCTACGTAATTTTCCTTCAGTGCTTGTTGTACTTATTTATCATATCTAACCATTTAAAGTGACTAGCCAATCGGTATCAGCAGATAAGTTCGATATTATCGGAAAACGAGCTCGATATCAGAAACTAACTCGGTATCAACATATCGATATTTGCTTTACTAAGTAGAGTCAGCATAATAAGTTGAAAATTTTGTATGTGTAAGCTTCTAGAGCTTACACATACGATATTCTCAACTAATCCCAGGGTTCATCATCATCATCTCAGCCAAAAGACGTCCACTGCTGGACATAGGCCTCCCCGAAGGATCCCAGGGTTACTCTATATTAAAACCCTGGTGTAAAAAAATAGTTCGGCAACACGCAAGTGAATACGGAGTGACGTCGCGGACGTAAAGTTGTCAAAAGCCTTATGTTATTGGTCTAAGTTTTTAATAAATAAAAAGTTTTTTTTTTTTTTTTATACTACCAAGGTGACAAACAAGCATACGGCCCGCCGTAGTTACCGTAGCATATGGACGTTTGCAACACCAGGGGTGTCACTCACGCGTTGCCGACCCTTCAAAAACCTTATAACTATTTACTTATTAGTTTGCAAAAAATACTCATACAAATGTACATGGCCTGTTGGTCTAGTGGTTAGTGACTCTGACTGCTACGCCGGAGGTCGTGGGTTCGATTCCCACCCAGGACAAATTCTTGTGTGAGCACGAATGTTTGTTCTATGTCTGGGTGTAATTTATCTATAATATGTATGTATTTAGAAATATATAAGTATGTTTATCAGTTGTCTGGTTACCATAGTACAGGCTCTGCCTAGTTTGGGATCAGATAGCGATGTGTGAGTTGTCCCGAAAATATTATATTATATTAAATGTACATTCAGTGTTGATCAACTAGTGGAAGAGATTGACAGTGATTTTATAAAGTTTAAATAAGCAAAAACTATTAATTAATAACTTTTATTAATTAATCTTCTCAGATTAGGGCACCATACTAGCCAGCAAGCCCGACTAATGAAGGATATCCACGTTACAGTTACAAGACCAAGCTCTGTGTTGCAGGGGAATTTACAAACATACAATTAACGGACATATATTACACCCAAACTCATAACTCTTTGTGGGTCAGACAAAGTTTTGTGAGGGAATCGAACTCACAACCTAGTGCACAGCAGGCGCATACTGCGGCCACTGAACCATAGGCACAGATTACTAAAGAGTTACTACG
This sequence comes from Trisateles emortualis, assembly GCA_947095525.1. Classification (NCBI taxonomy): domain Eukaryota; kingdom Metazoa; phylum Arthropoda; class Insecta; order Lepidoptera; family Erebidae; genus Trisateles; species Trisateles emortualis. The sequence goes on from OX352756.1 coordinate 2,942,922, forward strand.
TAGAAAAAACTAATTAAACGACAACGTGCGTGCCCTTTGCTTGCGAAAACCGCACTGAATCTTATCCGCCGGCGGATCAATGGACGGTAGGTAATTATAGCACGCAAGTACATGGAGTGACGGAGGCCTGCCATAAGGCAGTCTGTGGTAAATAAAGTTGTGCTGACGCTACATAGATAACATAAGTAAAATGGATGCGACTTCGTCAACAGCATGACAAAGTGTTTTACGAAGTTGTGAACCAAGGTGCACGCTAGTTTCGTTTTTGTAATCATAATGTGAAACGAATAATCATCTGGTTATCTGTGGATTTATTTTATTGATAATAAACTTAGGTGAGTTTTATTCGAATAAACATGTTTCTAATGAATTGTTGCGTATATCCTTACTAATATTATAAACGCGAAAGTTTGTAAGAATGGATGGATGTTTGTTACTCTTTCACGTAAAAACTACTGAACGGATCTGGATGAAATTTGGCACAGAGATAGATTATGGTCTGGAATAACACATAGGCTACTTTTTACAGCGGTAACCGACATCGCGGGCGGAGCCGCGGGCAACAGCTATATACTAATATTTTAAAGAGTAAACATTGGTATTTTTTAAATTTAAAATACGTATTAAGTCGTGTTTTGACTGCATCAGCTTGCATGCTTGATAGCATGCAAGCTGATGCAGTTATACCATTATATATATATATATATATATTACCTAGGAAATTGATCAACTTACGTTTCTTGTTATTTTCCGGTGACATATACATTTAAGAGAGATAGAGCACCATACTAATAAATATCACTATAGATAATACAAATGTCACCACCCCCTTCTATCCCGAGGGTGCCGTAAGAGTCGACTAAGGGAGTAAGTTTAGCAGACAATATCCACCGGAAGAAAGGGAAAACTCGAAATAAAACCATATTCCAAAACGTCTGGCCAGCGTGGTATAGTAGGCTAATATCCCTCCAAGTGTTTGGAGGAGACCCGTGCCCAGCAGTGGGACGTTTATGGGATTTGAGATGATGATAGAGTTTCACCATAATCTGTTAGGGAGTTTAGGGGTAACGAAGTAACAAACATCCATAGGCTGATTGGTTCTGACTGATACTGACCGCCTTGGTGGTCCAGTGGTTACGATATACGCCTACTGTACACGAGGTTGTGGGTTCGATTCCCACATAGGACAAAATGTTGTGTCACCCACAAAGAGTTGTTCTTCTAAGTCTGGGTGTAATTCAATCAATCAGCCTATCGCAGTCCACTGCTGGACATAGGCCTCTCCTAACACGCGCCACAGCACACGGTCCTCCGCCTTCCGCATCTAGTCCGTCCCAGCGACCTTTTTTAGGTCGTCGGTCCACCTAGCTGGGGGCCGCCCTACCTTACGCTTACTGAGTCGCGGTCTCCACTCTAGGACACGTCTGCTCCATCGGCCGTCGGTCCTTCTACAGATGTGACCAGCCCATTGCCACTTCAGCTTGCTAAGTCTGCGAGCTATGTCGGTAACTTTGGTTCTTTGTCGGATTACCTCGCTGCGAATTTTATCCTTCAAAGAGACGCCAAGCATAGCTCGCTCCATAGCCCGCTGTGCGACTTTTAATAGTGATAATATCACAATATTACTCCGCTATTTTATACAACTTGGATGGCAAACAAGCATACGTCTCGCCTGATGTTAAGCAGTTACCGTAGCCTATAGACGCTTGCATTACAGAGGTATCACTTGCGTGTTGCCGACCCATTTTTTTACAACAATGCTTTATGATGGAGTATCCCTGGGGTAGGAAAAAGTTACTTCCAAAACGCATCCTTAAATGAGCGCTGGAGACCTGTACTCACACACAGGAACACAAATTCACCACTGTGTGCAGTTATTTGGCTGTGGTCTTCTGTAAGGTGGAGGTCCTTCTCCAGTCGGACTTGCTCGATAGTATGGTGCCCTACCTATCACCGGAAAATAACAAGAAACGTAAGTTGATAAATTTCCTAGGTAGTTGATCAACTCTAGGAAAATAATAAACGGCAGTTGAAATGTATTATTTAACGTATGTATTTTTAGTACATTGATTAATTGGCGCCTTGCCGTTAAATCATCTGACGAAGGCGAGGTGTGCGTTGATTGGTTGAACGACTCACGTACTTTTACACCGCTCCAAGTGAAAAAATCAAGAATGTTATTCAAATGATAGAAAAATACAATCTTGCTAAAATTTTAGGTTAGGTTGGATTAGATTTTTTTTTTCTCTATCTCTGAAATATCAGTATTAAAATAACATATCTAAGTGTTTGTTAACTCTATGAATAAACACTTGCCAAATGCTTGTAATTAATGCCGTCGACCAATCAGAGAACAGTGTATTAAATGACGGGTAATTGTGTACCGTTAAATAGTATACTGAGCAACGATTGGCTCATTTGTGGATGATTTTACTTGTAGCAAAATAGTGAATTATTAAATGACTACCAGGTACCGTAAGTTGATCAATTTACTAAAATGATCAATGCGTTAAATAATACATTTCAACTACCGTTTTTTATATTCCGAAAGTCAACTTCCTCAAAAACTGATCAACTTACGATTCTTGTTATTTTCCGATGACATATACATATATTTATACTGGCAAACATCTGCAAACCAAATGCTAACATTTCACTTGTTTCTTTACAGATTAGCCATCCCACCAGATAAAGTGAAGAGTGACGTCACAAATACACTGAATACAAGCAAAACCTACTACAACTACATACATAACATTAACATTAATAATAATATTTTCGGGACAACTCACACATCGCTATCTGATCCCAAACTAGGCAGAGCCTGTACTATGGTAATTAGACAACCGATAAACATACTTATATATATCTAAATACATACATATTATAGATAAATAACACCCAGACACAAAACAAACATTCGTGCTCATCACACAAAGATTTGTCCCGGATGGGAATCGAACCCACGACCTCCGGCATAGCAGTAAGAGTCATTAATGAATATTTAATGGCTTTATCGAATAAAAAATATACAGGTAATAAAAAAACTAATCTGATATTACTTAAATTACATCAAGACAATAAGAAGTTTGATATTGAAGAGTTCTATCTGGCTTACAACAAATCTCGTCTACGGAACGAATCCAAGGAGTCTGTGGACAAGCTAGCATCATTACTATCTGACCGGTCTGCGTTTACAATAAGAAATCGTGTTATATACAAAAAGAATAGAAAAATAATAATTGCTACTAAGATACGGGCTAGTTTAAATGATTTCCGACGATCACAGCAATTTAATTCAAAAATTACACCTTTCAATGTAAACTTTGCAGAAAAAACAGATGAATTAGGAATACCAAACGCAAATGATATTTCAGATCAAGATAACCAACAGAGAAATGAGACTAGGCAGAAGGAAATCGAGAATGAAGCAAACACTACATCAGAGTTTATCGATAATCTACACAAACAACATGGATTTTTAGATAAATATGAAATTGTAACAATAGATGAATTCCTAAGGCTCAACAAAGACGATAGTTCTGAGCTTACAAGCCTATTAGAATACAATAATCCTGGAAAACTTCTTAAATTCACACAATCCGCAATATCTCAGAATAATGACAGATATATGTTGGACAAACTTATTTTTGTGCAATTGGAAAGTGGTGGGGAAATTATTAAATTATTTTCATATAAATTTCACGAAGAAGGCATTTTAATATTGCCACAACTGGGTTTAAATTATTTAGACGAAATTACAAAAATACTAAATAAAATAGTTAATTATGATAAACAAAACAATCAAGATTTAGAGGCAAAATTAAAAGAAATAATGAAGCATCTAAGAAACGAACCTGGTAATTCATCATCAATGAACAAGAACATGGTACTGTGCCATGAAATACTAAAAAACTTAAATAAAACCATTCCCGAAGGATCAAAATATCCCATAAATTCAAATCCGAATTACGAAGATTCAATGAACACGGCTCGTGTATTTAAAAAACCAAAATACATACAGGAACCACAAATATATAACATGCAAGCCTTCTTTGCAAAAAAATACAAAAACCGTTTTGGATACAGTTTTAATAAGAATGTTCTAGAAATTAATTATAGAACTATTATAGAGACAAACATAATCACCTTGACAACTATAAAAATACTTAAATCTTTACCAAATCAATACTATGCAGCCTTAGATTTAGAATGCATGTTAAATCTGTCTTTAAAAGATTTCACAGAATTAGTTGAAGAAATAAAGAATACAGACACAAAGCTTATTATAGTGTACGATACTACACAATACAATCGTAATCTATTTCTAAGATTAACTGAACTAGCCCAAGCTACTGAATATAAAGAGATTATTATTATAACAAAGACAGAAAATTCCGAAATAGCACAAGAATATTTTTTAAACGCAGAAGTAATCAATGACGATGGTCAAAGTTTAAATGATTTAGATATATATACACAAAAGGATATTATGAACGTCACGAAAGTTACATTCCAAGGAGAAGAAGTACAAAGATTGAATTTGCTTATGGATAGTGAGTCGGTTAAATTTATACAAGGCACTGTGTTAAATGAAATATTGAATAATCGAAATGTAACTATAGGCAAGTCGCTAAGTAATTCCAAGTATGAAGAAATTAAACATTGTTACATTAACAGGAGAATAAAGAAAGCTAATGCACTTGATAGTAAATGTAATGAAGTCATCGAAGAGAAATACAAAGATAAACTTTTAACAAAGTTCGATGACATCAGCGATGATGTTGTGCTTATAACAGCAGAACCAGGAGGTGGAAAGTCAACTTTACTGACACATTTGTCAGTCACTACCAACAAACTCGATAACAATGTCTGGATATTCAAAATAAACTTACTAGAACATAGGCAGGTTTTGTATAATTGGATAGTTAAAAGAATAATTGTGGATATGTTAGATGCATTACAGTTTATTAGTCAAGTTGTAGTTAACAATACTGAACTTACTGTACGTTTGAGAGAAGACAACGACAAAGTGTATTTAGACGGTTGCACAGGCGATGAGTGGGCGACTTTTGAGTTGAACATGTTCCTGCATTTTTATAATGAGAGAAAAGTAATGTTTTTATTTGATGGCTTCGATGAAATTTGTCCATTTTACAAATATAAAACAATTAACCTTTTGCGTATCATCATGAATAATCCTCGTAAACACAAAATGTGGGTCACCAGCAGACCAAACAAGGACGTTCTACCTGATTTACAAAGACTCTTAGGTAATCATTATGAGTTGATACCTCTTACAGGTGAAGAGATAAATTTAAAATAAACTGTAGATATCAAGTCCCCTTCTGTGTCGTGTCTGTGACTTGTGTCAGTATCAGCCATGAGCCACGCGATAAAAATCTATCTCTTTGCCAAATTTCATTCAAATCCGTTCAGAAGTTTTTACGTAAAAGAGTAACAAACATCCGTACATTCTCACAAGTTTTCTCATTTATAATATTAGTAAGATATCCTTACTAATATTATAATGTGAAAGTTTGTAAGAATGGATGGATGTTTGTTACTCTTTCACGTAAAAAGTACTGAACGGATCTGGATGAAATTTGGCACAGATATAGATTATGGTCTGGAATAACACATAGGCTACTTTTTGCAGCGATAACCGACATCCACGCGGGCGGAGTCGCGGGCAACAGCTAGTAATATACATTTCTTTACAAAGCACTGTGACATTTGACATTTGAAGATAATGATCAATTAAAATAAAAGGAGATAAAATTAAAACCTATAATTAAATACCTACTCTTGATCATTCTACTAGAAAATTGATACAATCATTCATCGTCAAATGTCAAATGCGCTTTTTTATGGTATGTGAAAAATAATATAGCATGAAAGATGCATTTACCTACACTAATACTATTGTATTAAATTAATATTACCATATAATATATAAATGATTTAGTTTAAATTCTACTTTGAAAATGTTAGAGTATGTTCAGCAAAGTGACCCGCTACCGACAGACAAGACACTCTCTTTTTTTTCTATTCTAGTTTTTTATCCAATTTTTTTGTTGTATGGAGTCTTTGACTACCTCACTTTAATGCGTTTACAAATTGCAACACTAATCAAATTGTAATTATCTGGCAATTAAAAAGAGTGTATAAAGTTTTTTGCCAGTTCTTTCTTTGGCTCTACCCTTCTTTGTTCAATCCTCAATCAACGAATCCGCAGTAGGCAAATATTATTTTGCAATAAAAACTCATTAATCACAGTAATCTCATCGGGGATTATGTTTTTGAGCCGTTTGGAGTCTAAACGCTTGGGCCGTGGGGTGCTAGTTCTCGCGGTCTTTTTAAAGATTTAGTCGACGCTTCACGTGACCATAAGGCTGGCTTATATTTGGCTCAAAGAATAAGCATTGCCATTCAGCGTGGCAATGCTGCCAGTCTCCTGGGCACGTTTTCAGTAGACGTCGATGCGGAGGAATTTTACGACGCCTATTAAGCAGTCCCCCTCCCCTTTTTGTGTTTTTTTTTATTTTTTATTTCTAATTTGTGTAAATATAATTTAAGTTGTAAATTACTTGTATTATATATATATTGTTTTAAAGTATAAATAAATTATTATTTTTACTGCTAAAACTCATTCTTTTTTAATTTAAATGTGCCAATGAAATAAAAAAAAAACAAAAAATTACAAATTACAAATTATCATCTAATTTAAAAATAAACTGTTTATTATATTAATGTGTATTTTTTGTGGGAACAATAAAAAAAAATACAATTATTAAAAAAAACTTTATATTTTTTAACATCTACCTATAGATTGATAGTGTTAATATACAAAATAACTTATTAACTATGTGTGTAGATAAAAGTATATTTATAATTAGAAAATAATTGTATGTTTGTAAAGTCCCCCGCGACACAGAGCTTGTTCTCTAGTGCGGGAGTTGTCTTTTATAAAAAAAAAAAAAACAAAAAAGAATATGTTATAATTCAGCTATTATACAATGCTGATCAAAATGTAATTGGTGTACAATAAAGAGTTTTTTATTCTATTCTATTCTATTTTATTATAGTTAAAACCTAAAAGTAATTTATTCAAAATTAACAATGAATTCGAGTACAATAATTATTAAACTATATTATATTTAGTCCCAATAACTGAAGGAATAGCGACTGATCGACGCGTCACGTGACCAAAAGGCTGGCTTGTTTCTTGCACAGAGAATCAGCATTGCCATTCAACGTGGCAATGCCGCCAGCCTTTTGGACACTTATCCGGTTGACAGTGATTCGGAGGAATATTATGACGCCTAAACTATTGCTTTTTATTTAATTAATTAGATTTTCATATTTAGTTTTAGTTAGTTTAAATAAGTTTTCATAATATTATCCTTGCATTAATTTACCATTAATTATGAATATGTTTGTCCCAATAATGTATGATAAATGTTTATTGTATTGGATATGTTACTGTAAAAGCCCGAACTACGGTAAATCTTCGGGTTTACCAACACGAGTCGGTAAATGTAAGAATATGTAAATAAGAAACGGTTTTATCGGGCTTTTACCATTAGAATGTAGCACAATATGCTAGGTTTTACCAGTGACGGTTGGTAAATGTTGGTTTTGTAAATAAAACAATGCACTATGCATTGTTTTAATCATTTATTTGAATTAATATTTATTCAAATCCTTACATACCTATGAGTAATTATTAATCATTTGTACTACTAATCAGTCAAATCGTAACCTATATCTTTCGGTATTTTTATTGATTAAGTTTTAATAACTATTAACGTATTGACATGGTTATTCCAACATTTACCGTGTCTTTGAGTCTCCTAAGATTTACCAAGTGAATAGTAGTAAAAGTCCGAAATAAACGATGATCATAGAACGATTCGGACTTTTACCATTAAGAGTTGGTAATTCTTAGGCTTTTTTTTTTTTTTTATACTACTTTGGTGGCAAACAAGCATACGGCCCGCCTGATGTTAAGCAGTAACCGTAGCTAATGCACGCCTGCAATACCAGAGGTATCACTTGCGTGTTGCCAGCCCATTTTTTGACACCAGGGCTTTAAGATGGAAGTAACCCTGGGATAGGAATACGTTTCTTTCAAAACTCATCCCTAAATGAGCGCTGGAGACCTGTACTCACACACAGGAACACAACTACACCGCTGTGTGTAGTTATTTGGCTGTGGTCTTCTGTAAGGTGGAGGTCCTTCCCCAGTCGGGCCTGCTCGCTAGTATGGTGCCCTACCTCTCTTAAAATTTATTTACCGGAAAATCTTAAGATTTACCGTAGTTTGGGCTTTTACAGTAACAGACATACATATTTTAACGTGATATATTTTAGTTTAACAAATACACCATATTCCGAAATTCTTTGTACTGTGGTACACGCGACACTAGCGACACTTACCGCTGGCGACTATAATCGTGCAGGGGATACTACACAATGAAATAAGCTTATAATATCATCAGTTTTCTCTTTTTTTTATTGTTCTAGTTGTTATTCTTACTCTTCTAATAAAAGCAAATTTAAGGTGTTTTGATATTTAACTATAAGAAAAATAGCATTGTATGGCTCCTAAGTATACTGAGTCAACTAACAAATTTTGAGAATTGCACTTTTAGTACATTAACAACAATTAAATCATTTCCTATTTACCTGTAAACAATAAAATTCATATCTCCATAAATAACATTTAATTCACTTTGATTAGTTATTTTTTCTTGGTTGTATTAACAATTTTAATATAACTATTCGCTCTTCTTATCGCCTTCCCGTTATTAGAAGTATATTTGACTCAGTATACTTAGGAGCCGTCGGGATTACCTAAGGCAATGTATAAAATATCATGATTTTTTACCTAACCTAGGTTACTAGCTTTAAATACTGTAATTATATAGAAATAACTTAAGATATTTAGTTAATTTAAGGAAACAAGGGATTAGTTGACATATTTAATTTTAATAATGTAACTTACCATTAAAAAGCCTATTTTGACATTTGACATCGCGATATCACTAGAGTTGTTACGATTCACTAATTGACTGGCCTGTTGGTCAATTGGTTAGTGACCTTAACTACTAGGCCGGAGGTCGTGAGTTCGATTCCCACACGGAAAAACCATTATGTGATCCATAAATGGTTGTGCCGAGTGGGAGTTTTTTTTTAAAGACCTCGAGGGAATTCCCTTGTGGGTCGTTCATAGCCCTGGTTAACAATATAAGTTAATATTTAAATGTATTCTGTCAGTACGTTGTGTTATGTATTGCTTTTGTTAAAATGTTTCTATCTTCTTCTTATATATAAAAATGAATCCCTATTTCCCTTTGTCGAGGCATCACGCGTGAACGGCTGGACCGATTTCGGTCATTCTTTTTTTGTTGTGTTTGTTATTGTCAAGAGAAGGTTCTTATGTAAAAAAAGAAAATTGCGCTGAAAATAGTTTAACCCGGACGAAATCGGGGCGGGCCGCTAGTTATATAATATATATATCCTTTGTATAATATATATATATATAACTTAATTTTATACTTAATTTTAAGAAAAAATATTAACTTATAAATAGCAGTGCATCAACATCTGCCTCTTAATTAAGGTTTCTACAGTCGGAGGTCGCAACAAAAACCAAGTACTTTTACAAATTAAATTTAATTAAAGAAAGATTACAATTAGAACTTAGGAGATACAAGATTATTACTCGATGTATGAAATAATAATGAATTACAAAAGTAATATTTCCCACGCCTTGCTTATGGGACTGACGTCATTGGTAGCAATATTCCGTTGACGCTGCATTTTGGTACTGTATAACTTATTGCGCGATGAAGACCGTGGAAACTGCTATCGGTGCATAATATTCCATGCATTAGGGTTCCGTAACACCTCCCCCCATAGAACAGCGAGTATGGAAGACATTTGTCGTAAATTGAGCTGGTGGTTGGTTAGGGTCGATCCGCTTCGTTCTACTTTGAGCTGTAGGGACCTCTTGTAATTCGATCTGAACTTCCTCCGGGTTTTTCTGAGTAATTTCCAATCGTTTGGTTTTGTACTTGCGATATAAGAGGATTATAACAAGTATGCTTGCACTGGATAGTATTACGTATAAAGGAATCGTAGTATGGTACACGCCGTAGTCTATGTTACTTTTCGGATATAGTGACGATTGCAGGGACATCTTCGTGTTGATCTCATGTAAGTGGTCCAAATTGATTGAATTTAAGTTGATCCTTGGAGCTGAGGATGCGGTGGTGATGTCATCATTGGGCAGGTCCATAATCTTGACAACTTGACCTTTTAGGTGATCGTTGACATTTGATATCGTATACTGCGGGGTCTCCAGGTAACATTGATGTGGTAATATGAGAAGATAGCTGCCTTGTAGTGTTCTATACGAGTCCTGGCCACAGGATAAATGGGTCCTCGTCGGTACAGGAAAGTGTATACTGTAGTGCTTGTCGTCGAGTTTTTCATAGGCGACCTGTTTCAGGGTGACAGGAACTGGATTGCATGATGGGCCTGTTAGTTGGGTGGTGATCAGTTGTTGAATGCAATCTTGTGAGGCTTGACTCTGAAGATTCCGTGTGCCGTCGCATAGATACCATTTACTGGACTTCGGGCATTCAGCCTCTGTGTACTTGAAATCTTTTCCATTGAGGATTAGGAATGGATGGGGTGGTATTAGGATTTTATTTTTACGGTTAGGAATTATGGATAACTTGTACATGTCATAACTAGACGGTAAGACAATGGGAAATTTATATACTATAACTATTTGGTTACCTACAAAGTAAGATCCTATTTTAATTATATCAAAATATTCTCTAATATCTAAATTTAGTACTCTCTCATTACCATATAAGTTGCTAACATTACTAATCATAGCTTGTATACTATCTAAATTTAAAATACCATGATGCACGGTTGAGGTGCGAATAAACCCCATGGCATTTTCTAATCTATATAATTCTTGTGACACAGTCTCTACGTTATCGTTCAGTATTAGAAATACTTGAGCCAAATGTGCATATTTTATTAAGTCATAATCCCTACTAGCTTCACTTTCATTAATTTTTTGTATCAATGTCTGCATTTTAATTTGGTTTTCTACGATATTCTCAATAGTTTTTGTATATTGTGCAGACCAATCCTTAGATAAAGTAATATGTTTATTAAATTCGGTAATAAGTTTGTTCTCGCTGTCCTGAAGATCCATTATTGCTTGATTATAATGCTGTGCATCTGTATAATCAAGGTTGCCTGTAATACTTTTTATAACAGAACCAAGACCATCTATGAGACCTCTTTTTACACGATTAATTTCAAAGGTTTGTAACTGTTGTAAAACATTATTAAGCTTATGTTTCAGGTAATCCATATGAGGTTCAAATAATGACTGAGTTTTTAAATGTAATTTAGGAGCTGTCTGATTAAATTGATGTAGAACAGATTGAATTGCATTATGTAATTCATAAAGATTAACGTATTGTAGGAAGGAATGGTAATGAGAAATAACCTTGGCTGGTCCTAACTTGAATGGTAAAATACCAGGCCCGTCATCGAGACTTTCAAGTTTTATCTCCTGCGTCAGTACTGTGTTCAGGAGAAGATGTAGTACCAGGAATTTCCTGTAACAATGTTGAACTTTTAGGTACTCTCTTTAACCTGGATTTGGCAATGGGACCTCGATTACGTTTGGTATAAATGTGTATTGGTAAATCTGTCAGTACAGTATCATGTGTATAACGAGGAGCTAATTTTTGACGAGAAGATAAAGGGTTATTGACAAAAATCTGCTGCTCGGGAGCATATTCAACTTCCGGTTCGCGATCCTTATTACGATTTGCCATGATGTCTTGCCTACTGGCACTACATAAGTCATGAATGGTGTTGTATACTATTTTCATCTTATCTCTATGATTAGTTATGTACTGCTGTAATAATTGACTACTAATATCTATATCAAATGGATCACGTGGGTCAAAATGTCCTGTGATTACATCAATGGGCTTGCATTTAGTAAAGCTATGTATACTATTATTGTAGGCTAAAATAGCATAAGGCATTATGTTAATAACTGAATCTAATCTCTGTGCTAATTTTAAAATACGTAAGTGTTCTAATATGGTAGAATGAAACCTTTCAACTATACCATTTTCATTGGGTGCGTGAGGAGCTACTCTATGGTGTTGTATTTTATGAAGTCTTACAAATTCTGCCATAAGCTGGTTTGTGAATTCAGTGCCATTGTCAGTTATCATAGTGATCATAACACCATGATGAGTACAAAAGTTAAGCAAAGCCTGTAACACACTAACTGCAGTACCATCTTTCAAATAATAAGCCTGTCCGTATTTAGAGAATGCATCTACAACAGTTAAGAATTTTTCACTCTGAATAGTTAATAGATCTAAATGTACTAATTCAAAAGGCTTTGTCACTGGTGGTACTAATTTAAATTTTTGTCTTATAGGATTGCGATCATACTTCGCTTGACCGCATATTGTACATTCATTTATAAATTGTGTAATATGTTCTTTCATTTTTGGCCAGTAATATTTGTGTGACAGAGCTAAGTAGCATTCGTTAATACCACGATGGTTAGTTTTTCCATCATGATATAGATTGATAATCCTTTGCTGTTTAAGATATTCTCTAATATTCTCCACTTCCTTCTTTACTAGTGTAATTTTCATAGCGGAATTTTTAAAGTTGCGTTGTATAATTGGAATAATTTTATACATGGCTGAGTATGGATTAATTAACATGCCTATCTTAAGTTTTGGATTTATATGTTTTTTAATAGCGTTGACTACATCTTCTTCTAAATTGGACTCTGAAACCTGTATAGATATTCTAATGTGGTTATCAAAAGGCTTGGTTGAGATTGGTTTATTTTTCATATCGCCTACTAAATTAAAAATCAACTGTTGAGTATACTTATTTAACGGATCATCTGTAATGGGTACTTCAAGAATAGGATTTTCAGTATCAGTATGTATAGTAGCTGTTCTAGAGTTAGATCTTATCTCTTCGACTTCTGAAGCTGTGTCAGTGCTAGAACCATCTAACGCAGGTGATGTGCTAGGTGGATTAGCTACTATGGACATAAGCTCTTCATTATGAAGTTCGATTCGTGAAAGGGCATCAGCGTTGGTGTTATTTTTCCCTTGTTTATAGACAACTGTAAAATCATATTCGCTAAGTTTTAGTCGCCATCTTGTTAATCGTGAGTTTGGTTCTTTTAAGTTCATGAACCATTCTAATGGTTTATGGTCTGTAACTGCCTTAAATTTACGTCCGAATAAATATGGTCTAAAGTACTTCGTAGCCCAAACAATTGCTAGAAGCTCTTTTTCTATAGTACTGTAGTTGAGCTCACTGGAATTAAGAGTACGTGAAGCGTACGCTATAGGCTTATCTGTACCAATTGTACCTTGTGATAAAATTGCACCAATCGCTACATTAGATGCGTCTGTGGTTAAAATAAATTCTTTTGTGAAGTCCGGGTATTGTAAGATTGGATCATTAGTAAGAAGAGTTTTGCAATGTTCAAAACAGTTAATATAATTTTGATCTAATACTATCTTTGAGCCTTTCTTCAAACACTGAGTGAGCGGTTTAGTTATTCGAGCAAAATTAGGTATAAACTTTCGGTAATACCCAAGAAGGCCAAGAAAACGTTTGATTTCCGTTGCAGTTTTTGGTATAGGGTAATTTTGAATAGCGTGGATTTTATTAGGGTTAGGTTTGACACCATCTTTACAAATAACATGACCAAGAAATTCAGTTTCTAATTTTAAAAATTCTGATTTGTCCATCTGTATTTTAAAATTTGATTCACGCAGTTTTTGAAATACTTTTTCTAAATTTAGCATATGCTCTTGCAGGGATACTCCAAATACAATGATGTCGTCCAAATATACTAAGCACACTTGATTTTGAAGGTCTTTAAGTATATTATCCATGACACGTTGAAATGTCGACGGAGAATTCTTTAAACCTATAGGCATTCTTAAAAATTCATAATGACCATTTTCTACGTTAAATGCTGTCTTGTGAATATCATCTGAATCCATTTCCACCTGATAAAATCCACTTGCTAAATCTAAAGTTGTAAAATATTGGCATTTGCCAAGCTTATCTAGTACATCTGTTATATTAGGAATAGGGTATTTATCATCAATCGTTTTCTCATTGACCTTTCGGAAATCTATAACAAGGCGCCACTTAATTTTACCAGAAGCATCACTCTTTTTGGGTACAATCCAAATTGGAGAGCTCCATGCGGATTCTGATGGACGAATAATGTTTTGTTCAAGCATTTTATTTATTTGATCTCTAACTTCCTGACGGTGAACGTATGGATATCTATAACTTTTCGTGTGAATCGGAAGTTCATCTGTTGTTCTTATTTTATGTTTAGTTTTATTAGTGAATGTCAATGGTTCACCTTCAAGGTAAAACACATCAGCATAATTTGCGCAAAGATTCTGTAAATTAACAAGCTCTTCTGGATTTAAATGATGAGTTCTAAGGCGAGATATAATGGCTTCAATTCGATTTGAATAAATTCTAATACTATCTTTTTCGGTATTAAACATTTCTGCTTCTATAGGACGGTCCAATGAAAATATGACGTCATTACGAGTAGGGTTAACAATTTCTACCCAACCACGATTATTAACAACGGTCGTTAGACAATCTGAAATTGTACAATTGCACATGGTCTGTCTCTCTATTGAAACTTCACCATTATATGTATTGATTGGTAATCTAACTAATTTACAAGAATTTGCAGGGATAATTTCTTCGTACCAATTTGCGTTTTTAGAATCGTACATATGTATCGGTATATGGGCATTCCGAGTCTTTAATAATTTATTTTTCAAATCAATATTGGAATCCCAAGCATCTAAAATATCTAAACCAATTAAGCCGTCGAAAAAATTATGAAACTTGTACACGGATAAATTTACACAATCATTGATTCCGTATTCTTGGAAACAGGGTAAATTGATTGAATAATCGCAGCTCTTAGTAGCATGAATATTGGTTATTTCGATTGGATCATAATTTAAAGGTATTTCACTAAAATATTTCTCAACAGCGTCAGGACTGATAGTTGATAAATTAGCACCTGTATCAATTAAAAAATTAAGTGGTGGATTAAAGAGTTTAATATACCCTAACTGTCTCTGTATTTGAAAATTTACTTCTATATTGGTTTTTCTGACTTCGAATCTATTTGAAAATTTTGATCATTATTTACTGATGACTGATTCAATTCTTGAATTTCAGTTGATTCATAAGACTGTTCATAACTGGAGTAATGTTCCGGATATTGTTCGAGATTGTGTTGGTCATCGGTATAATAATTGTCATCATAATTATAATATTCGCAAAAATCATCATACTCGTTAAAATTAGCGTCACGTGTCCTAAAATAGTTACTGGGAGGCGGATTGCCGAATCTACGCCAATCATGTCCACTAGGCGGTAGTGGTTTCGGTACGAAATGACTTATACCACTCATAGGTCGCGGTGCATTACTGCCAGATTGATGTGAAGGTTGTTGAAACCTATTAGGCATTCTGAACACATTACTTTGCGGGTTGTAATTTTGAGGAGGGGCACGCATTATTTGTTGAGTTCTAGTGAATTGGTGAGGCTGTGGTAACTGCATATTAGGTTGAGTGGGTTGCCAGTCCCGTCTAGGTGGTCCTTGAAAAGCAAATGGCCTTGACGGACCGGGTATGTTAAAATTCGGTTGTCTTAACTGTGAATTAAAAGGCACCATTTTCGATGAAAAATTATTTATAGGTAATTTAAAAGTATTATTAAGAGGCGGTTGCTGCCAGTCTTTCCTACTAGAGCCACCTTCGTTTCTGTTTTGTAAGTATAAGGTGTTAAGTTCCTCCTGAATAAATTCGAGAGCTTTCTCCATAGATTCGGGACGCATGCACCGAATCCTGTACCCTAACGGATCTTTTAAACCTCGTAAATAGGCCTGAAGAGTAAGCTTTTTGTAAAGAGTACGTTTCGCTTCTATTGTCGTTAAAACAGTTTCGTGCAAAGAAACATATGTCATAATTGTACTAAACAAATTCTGACACCGTTCGTAAAATTCTTGAGGTGTATTAACACCCTGAGTCTGCAAAGATAAATCACTGTATAAAGCGGTCTCGTCTCGGTGGTCAGCAAAATTATTAATTAAAGCACTTCTAATACCTTGCCAATTTTCAGGAATACCATTAGAATGAATTAATCTAGCTGCAGAACCCGAAATTTTATTTAAAATTCCATTTATCAAGGCTAAATTGGTCAATTCGTGTCCGGGTTCAGTTTTAAAATAACCAAGGACTAATTGGTCACACAAATTTATAAACCGGGTTAAAACATGTGGGTTCCCGTCGAACTCGGGCAATAATCTAAGTGATTTGTAAATGGTATCGATCTGGGATTGACTCATATTTTCTTCTAAATCCCTATATTTGTCTATAATACTAAATCTACTTGCTATTCTATTCTCTATCCTAATGTTTCTTAATTCTCTCGGATGGAAAATTTTGAAAACCTATAGAAACCCTATATAAAACACACAGAAAGAAAAAAAAAATCACGACACAAATTCAAATAAAAAAAATCAAAGCAAAAAATATCGCCAAAAATAATCATGAAAATAATTCAAGGGCAAATCCCCATATACATCGGATTTCTTTATGAATCATAAAATTTATATATTTCTAGAAATAATTATTCAATTCAAATATCTAGCAGAAAATTTACGTTTAAATTCAGTATAATACATTCAATTTAAATCGTAAGTAAAGTCGGAAAGCAATATATGTATCCTCTATTGCAATATATGCATTTGATATGAAATTTTATAATAGTCAATTAAACAACCACTAGCACCGCAGTACGATATAAGTATGTAGTTACGAAACTACTTTTATAGCATTTATATTCTAATAAATTTAATTCGCGAGCAAAGTCAGTTAACACTATATGTATGCACTAACAAAATTACGTTTATAGAAATTATAGGATATGAACTAGGAAAGTCAGGACTGAGAAAGATTCAAAGTACTTACAACATATCTGCACTGGTATCTTGCCGAATCGATTTTTAGATTCACCTCCACTATAGACCTTGTAGATTCGGGATACTCGTACTTATATTTAGTTTTTCGAGTATCCTACCGACTGCGCCAATTAAGGTTTCTACAGTCGGAGGTCGCAACAAAAACCAAGTACTTTTACAAATTAAATTTAATTAAAGAAAGATTACAATTAGAACTTAGGAGATACAAGATTATTACTCGATGTATGAAATAATAATGAATTACAAAAGTAATATTTCCCACGCCTTGCTTATGGGACTGACGTCATTGGTAGCAATATTCCGTTGACGCTGCATTTTGGTACTGTATAACTTATTGCGCGATGAAGACCGTGGAAACTGCTATCGGTGCATAATATTCCATGCATTAGGGTTCCGTAACATCTTTCCTAACATTATGTCCATCCAGGTTGTCTAACACCGCCGATTGTACTAGCTTTAATATACATGTACATATATTGACAAATTTGTGCTTTTTTATGGCGTACAATCAAGTATAATATTGTACGTTCGTTAAAAGTTAGCTTAACAATATTAACGATAAATGTCAAAATTGGCTTTCGATTTTGTGACAATAAAAATAAATGTCAATTAAATGTCAAAATTGGCTTTTGATTTTGTGACGACAGTAAATTAAAAACTAATTGTAAATATTTAAAGAAATAAAAATGTGCCACAATGATTATGTATTTTATTTATTTTAAGAGAAATACAAGCACGGAAGCCCGACTGAGGAAAGACATATAGCATACAGCCAAATAACTAAATGGCGAGGTAGCAATTTAAACCACTGGACCATAGTCAAAGTTAAATTAGTACTGCATTGTGTTTGACAAGTAACCTAAATTAACTAAAGTTTTCCCAAAAGACTATAGCATGGGGTTCTTCGAGAAAGGAGTTATAAGGTTTTTAAAGGTTCGGCAACGCGTGAGTGACACCCCTGGTGTTGCAAGCGTCCATAGGCTACAGTAACTGCTTACCATCAGGCGGGCCGCATGCTTGTTTGCTACCTTGGTAGTATAAAAAAATACATTACAGGCACAGGATACAATTAGGAGAACCAATATTTATAGAAAGATAACCTATCTTCACTCTGAGCGGCATTCAGTTTTGTTGCCATATTATTACACGTACCTACATTTAGATTTGAAGTATAAATGTGGATACGGAACGTATGATAGCTGACTAGCCTGAAACGTATGACGTATGATGGCCTGCTTGCCACCTATGTGGTCTAAACGCGGCTTTTTTTTTTGTAACTACCAAGGTGGCAAACAAGCATACGGCCCGCCTGACGCTTGCAACACCAGAAAAAACCTTATAACTCCTTTCTCAAAGAACCCCATGCTAAAGGATTAGCTTGGTGTCGGCATAACCACAGAATACTTAATATTAATAGTACAGCATAACCTATATATTATTTGCCGCGTTTTCCACACTTGAAATTGACAGAATTGTCGACATTCAGCATCAATTGCCATATCAAAAAATAATTCTATTTGATAATTCTATTGAAAAGGCGGCAAATGATTCAATTTGCCGCGCTTTTCAATAAACTAGGCACATAAAGTGTGACGCCCAATCGATAAATCTTATCAAGTTTCAGTATCACTTATCGATTAAGTACAGTCGCAATCAAAATATATTTATTTTTATTTAAAACTACTGGCCCGCCACGACCTTGCTCGGATTAAACTATTTTCAGTGCAACTTTTTTACTTTTTCTTATCGTAAGAATCTCTCCTGATAATAACTAACACAACAAAAAAAGAATTAGCGAAATCGGTTCAGCTGTTCTCGAGATTTGCGCTTAGTAACATATTTAGCGATTTATTTTTATATTATAGATCTTTTTATGCATAATCGCACATAGATGGACTTAATGCCGTTCTCTACCAATCGACATTGGGTGATATAAAATGAACATAGGAGGTGCACTAAAAAAGTTTCATTTAAAATTTATTATTTCATTCAAAATGTAAGTTTCATTTCATCTCAACTTTTTTAGTGCAGGTACTAGTTTAAAAAGTAAGATACGGAACTAAATAAGTATACTTTCCTAATATATTCATACATACTAGCTGTTGCCGCGGCTCCGCCCGCGTGGATATCGGTTATCGCTGCAAAAAGTAGCCATGTGTTTATTCCAGACCATAATCTATCGCTGTGCCAAGTTTCATTCAGATCCGTTCAGTAGTTTTTACGTGAAAGAGTAATAAACATCCATCCATCCATCCATACTTACAAACTTTCACATTTATAATATTAGTAGGATAGTAGGATATATTTTATTGATGTATGTTTAGTTTATATATTATAACTACGGCATATGATATATATTTACTTATTATTGATTATTGGATTTCGTATGTTTATTTTTATAAATCTTTATATATATGTATATTTCTTGTGTGCGTGTGTATGTCACTGAACTCCTCCTAGACGGCTGGACCGATTTTGATGAAATTTTGTGTGTGTGTTCGGGTAGGGCCCTGGATGGTTTAGATTCACAATTGGACCCGGTAGGTGGCGCTGCTGTCGGTATATCAGCTTATTCGGGTAGGACGACATCTGCCAGGTCCACTAGTATAATTATAAAAATTTAAATATATACTTGTTAAATTTTGTTAGTGCACCTCCTATGCTCATCTCTGTATCTTAAAATGTATTATATAGCCATGGGGTCTCATCAGGAACAAATCAAAATAAGTACGAATAAATACCAATAGATGGAGTTACATATATCGATTTGTTATTTACGATTATGTAAAATTCAAACCTGGAAGAAATACATATTTTAAGAAATCCTACTAGCATAGGAAAATGAAATAAAGGGCTCATAAAACAAAATTATAATTATATATTTTCAAAATTCAATAATGTCGCCGTAGTCCTGGCGGCAGTATTTTGTACTACCATGGGGTCTCATCAGGAACAAATCAAAATTAGTACGAATAAATACCAATAGATGGAGTTACATATATCGATTTGTTATTTACGTTTATGTAAAATTCAAACCTGGAAGAAATATAGCCTGAAACATATACGTACATATTTTAAGAAATCCTACTAGCATAGGAAAATGAAATAAAGGGCTCATAAAACAAAATTACAATTATATATTTACAAATTTCAATAATGTCGCCGTAGTCCTGGCGGCAGTATTTTGTACTACTAAGAAGTTGAAACTTGCGAGTGACTTGTGAGTAATGGCGCTGGCGCTGTATGCATTTTCAGATTTTTATAAATTAAAATACCTACCTGGTTTTGAAGTTTAATGTTGGGTCATACTACTTACTCGTAGGTATAAAAATATGTATATAAAGCTATGTGAAACAGTGACTTATGTTAAAAATAAATAATACGGGCATATGTTTTTTTCTCTCAACAAAAAACTTTAAAAATGTTTTACGTTATCAAAGTTATCAACAAAAATATTGCATCCAAGATATATAAAATATTTATAATAAAATATTTTAAAAACTAAACAAAAACTAAATACAAAAAGTGTATCCGAGGTTGGGATTCGAACCCGGTTCGGCCGGTTCTACGGCCGGTACGGTGCAGCGGTGCTACGGTATCGTACTGTGGGAAATTTACCTATTTGCGAATTCAGACTGATACTAAATAATTACTGTTTTACTATATTTTTACAAATAATTCAAAAAAATATCTCTATCTAATCCATGAGGGTTCGATTCCCATTCAGGACCAATATTAGTGTGATATGCTCTGTCTGTCGTCTGATTACCATACAGGCTGTGCCAAGTTTGGATTTAGATGGTAAGTGAGTTGTCACAAAATATTATAATTAACCTAATTTGACTAAGACAGAAACAATTCAAACAGACCCTTATCACTTCAAACAGATTATTTGTTTATTTGCACTGATAAATTAATTGCTTGTTATAGTTTCACGAATATTCTTTTTAATAAATCAGTTTATATTATAGGTATACCTAATATAAGCCATCAACAAAAAAATAAACTTAGGTTAATAGGTATATTAACATTTTAATATACCTAAACGGGAAAAAATTGTTTAGCCCGGGCGAAACCGGGGCGGAGCGCTAGTTAAATACGGAAGCAAACAATCAAAATAAGTACCTATATTTCGTAAAGCGCGTGACCTTGAGCGAGCAAACGTGTCCCGAGCCCGAGACAATGAGTGATACCTACCCTTTATGGTCGGTAGATCTATGTGAGTGATGAAGTAGGTGCCTACTATATCTTGTGAAAAATATAATTTTAAATAAAGTGTCGCCATCTGTTGATTTTATGTGTATGCACGTAATCTGTTGGATACAGACATCTACAGATAGATAGATAATTAAAATTTAGCCCGAAGGTTAGCCCGAGTTAGCGGGGAACCATTTCTTTGTATGGGATGGGGTATCTGTACTAGTATTATATTATCTGTGGTACTACTAAGAAGTTGAAACTTGCGAGTGACTTGTGAGTAATGGCGCTGGCGCTGTATGTATTTTTAGATTTTTATAAATTAAAATTTTACTGTTGGGTTATGACCCAACAGTAAAATTTAAGTATAAAAATATATAAAGTTAGGTTAAAAATAAATTATACTGGTATATATATTTTTTCTCTCAACAAAAAAACTTTAAAAATGTCTTACGTTTTCAAAATTATGAACAAAAATTTAAAATTTATTATCATAAATATTTTAAAAACTAAACAAATACAAAAAGTGTATCCTATGTTGGGATTCAATATTTTAAAAACTAAACAAATAGAAAATACAAAAAGTGTATCCGATGTTGGGATTCGAACCCGGTTCGGCCGGATACGGGTACCTCCGTACGGTGCTAAGGTATCGACTATCGTACTGTGAGAAAATTACCTATTTGTGAATTCGAACTGATACTTAATAATTACCTACAGTTTTATTATATTTTTCCTAATAATAAAAAAAATATTATCTGATATTAAAACCATCTACAAAAAACAAATTTCAAAAATTGGACATGAATCTGGGATTCGAACCCAGTACCATGGGACTGTTGGACGAATACCACAGAATGCTATACTTACTCCTGACTGGCCTGTTGGTCTAGTGGTTAGTGACTCTTAACTACTAAGTTGGGGGGTCATGGGTTCGATTACCATTCAGGACAAATCTTTGTGTGATGAGCTCTGTTTGTTGTGCTGTGCCAAGCCTGGTTTCAGATGGTATGTGAATTGTCAGAAAATATTATTATTACTCTAATTCGACTCATCTCGTAGGTACTGAATTGATAGATGCTAGGTAGGTATAATATACTTATTTGATAATTTGAACTGACAAAACAAAAAAAATAATTATTATAGTTTCGCGAATAATTAAAAAAAACATTTTATTTTGTAGGTATACGTAATTAAAGCCATCAACAAAAAACTTAACACTATACCGTAAACTTCTGTTAAGATAAGGGAAATTTTTTTTTTGCCCGGGGCGAAACCGGGGCGGAGCGCTAGTTAAATACGGAAGCAAACAGTCACAATAAGTGTATATTTCGTACGTAAAGCGCGTGACCTTGAGCGAGTAAACGTGGCCCGAGCCCGAGACAATAAGCGATACCTACCCTTTATGGTCGGTGTTCGGTGTAGATGCCTACTATTTTTTGGGAAGAATATAATTTCTTTAACATAAATAAATTCGGTTATAAAGTGTCGCCATCTGTTGATTTTATGTGTATGCACGTAATCTGTTGGATATAGACATCTAGTGTCGTATAAATAGTAAAAATTTTGCCGCACGGTTAGCCCGAGTTAGCAGGGAACCAATTCTTTGTATGGGATGGGGTATCTGTACTAGTATTATATTATCTGTGATATAGTTTAGATACTTTTGCAGCTGAGTGTACACTAAACAAATAAAATAGATAAGTAGGAAGATATCCACCCTAGGTGTATGCAATCAATATTATAACATCATTTAAACATTTTAGACTTATATTTAATAAGTTTATATTATTTTCATGGACGCTAAACAACTAGATCGTTTAAGTGTGATAATGGGATTGTTTTTAGCCAATAATAGAAACTAAGGTACGTTTAACTTTATGTAGATATTGCCCGTAGATCGCGGATATTGGAGAGATATTAAGATTAATATTTCCTGAATTAATATAATTCCTTTTTTTTTTATATACTACTTGGGTGGCAAACAAGCATACGGCCCGCCTGATGTTAAGCAGTATCCGTAGCCTATAGACGCTTGCATTATCAGAGGTATCACTTGCGTGTTGCCAACCCATTTTTTTTCACCAGGGCTTTAAGATGGAAGTAACCCTGGGATAGGAATACGTTTCTTTCAAAACACATTCCTAAATGAGCGCTGGAGACCTGTACTCACACACAGAAACACAATTACACCGCTGTGTGTAGTCATTTGGCTGTGGTCTTCTGTAAGGTGGAGGTCCTTCCCCAGTCGGGCTTGCTCGCTAGTATGGTGCCCTACCTCTCTTACTAAGAGAAATAGGGCCATATTAGGGAGCTAGCCCGACTGGTGAATGAAGTTCTACGTTACCGAAGACCACAGCCAAATAAATTAAACACAGCGGTGTAGTTGTGTTCCTGTGTGTGAGTACAGGTCTTCAGCGCTCATTTAGGGATATGTTTTGAAAGAAACGTTTAGTTATTTTATTTCAACAGACAGTTCCTTTCGCATTTTTAGTATAAATACTAATATTTTATTGATATAATTTACCATCTGCTAACGGTAAAGGAAAACATTGTAAGAAATCCCACGTTTAAAAAATATCTTCATTCATCAACCCACAGTAGGCCAGCGTGTAAAGATTATGTCCCAAAGCGTCTGATCTCTTGTGGAAAGGACCCATGCCCACTAGCGGGACATATATGGGTTGTTATTATTATATTTTGTACATTTAGGTTATAGTTAAAGTTTCGGCTACCTACCGCTAGAGGCGCTTCTCAAGCTGTCATGCAAATCTTTATTTCTTGTGTGCGTGTGTATGTCACTGAACTCCTCCTAGACGGCTGGACCGGTTTTAATGAAACTTTGTGCGTATGTTCGGGTAGGGCCTCGGATAGTTTAGATTCACAATTGGACCCGGTAGGTGGCGCCGCTATCGGTATATCAGCTTTTCCGGGTAGGACGACGTCTGCCAGGTCCGCTAGTACACGGTTTTTTTTTAGCTATTACTATGATGGTCTACGGCTACTTTATGAGGTTTTGGTGAGCGCCAACCGTAC
This sequence comes from Trisateles emortualis, assembly GCA_947095525.1. Taxonomy (NCBI): domain Eukaryota; kingdom Metazoa; phylum Arthropoda; class Insecta; order Lepidoptera; family Erebidae; genus Trisateles; species Trisateles emortualis. Next base: position 2,967,292 of record OX352756.1, read on the forward strand.
CGTAGTCTATGGACACTTGCAATACTAGAGGTATCACTTGCGTGTTGCCATTTTTTTACACTAGGGCTTTAGGATGGAGTATCCATGCTTTAGTAAAACGTTTTTGACTGTGTTTGTCGTTCCACTCTGTTGCTTTTCAAAATACACGCCTGTATGCTAGAACATGTGGACATTTAACTGCTCATCTATACACCCCGTTAATCAATGGTGCGCGTACGCAGCTGCGATAAGACAACGCGCTGTCAAATCCACTCTGGAATGACCAGTTTAAGTTGCCATTTTCTTGCACTTTTTCCTGTCCCACCCTTGTTAGCGGAGTGGCTGTAGGAAAAAATACTGGCATCTATTTTATTTCTTTCTTTAAAAAGACAACTCCCGCACTAGAGAACAAGCTCTGCGTCGCGGGGGACTTTACAAACATACAATTAGCGGACAAAAATAACACCCAGACTCAGAACAACTCTTTGTGGGTCACACAAAGTTGTGTTCTGTGTGGGAATGAGCCACCAAGGCAGAAAAATCTATTTGTTTTATATTATTCTACTGCCTTGGTGGTCCAGTGGCCGCAGTATGCGCCTGCTGTGCACGAGGTTCTGGGTTCGATTTCCACACGGGACAAAAATTTGCGTGATCCATAAATGGTTGTCCCGAGTCTGGGTGCACTTTATGTCCGTTAATTGTATGTTTGTAAAGTCCCCCGCGACACAGAGCTTGTTCTCAAAAAAATATATAAGAGCATCTCACGGCTATGCCACATGGAAGGAAAGTACCTTGAATATTGTTGATCATCATTTTATCATGCACTTCAATTATAATACGGAAATGATGCGTACTTCTCAAGTGCCTAGCGAAGCCTTTCGATCGGTATGATAAAGCTACAAGGTAATTATTTTTCTCGTATAACGGGTTCGATTGTCGGTTCAACCATGTAATTATTTAAATATCTATGAATGCAGTTTAAATTGTTTTTTAAATTCAAATTTTTTTTTTTTAAAAAGACAACTCCCGCACTAGAGAACAAGCTCTGTGTCGCGGGGGACTTTACAAACATACAATTAACGGACACAAATTACACCCAGACTCAGAACAATTCTTTGTGGGTCACACAAAGTTTTGTTGTCCTGTGTGGGAATCGAACCCTCAACCTCGTGCACAGCAGGCGCATACTGCGGCCACTGGACCACCGAGGCAGTCTAATGTTTTCTTTCATTAAAATGTTCCATCAACGATATTCAAGGTACTTTCCTTCCATGTGGCATAGCCGTGGGATGTCATGTATATCATGCATTTGATTTACTGAATGAATAAATAAGTTTGACTATGTAAATGTTAAGTATTTGTTATGTATGTTAGCATAGGACCGTGTGCTATGGCGCGTGTTAAAAAAGGCCTATGTCCAGCAGTGGACTGCGATAGGCTGATTGATTGATTGATTGATTGATTGATGTAAATGTTATCACTTTCTTTACAGATAAGCTGTTCATCCACTGAAAGGCAAGAGAAACCAAGTAAATTGCTTTTTTCAACTAAATACTTACATATAAATAGCCACCATTGTGGGATAATGGATTTATTGTATAAAAAAACGACAGGCTCCGCTTCTATTAGCGGACATCTGTACGAGACTCGTCTCATTTCTCTCATATATTTTAGATTACTTCACAATGACAATATCGACAACTTTTGTTTAGCATCCAACATGGACGGAATCGGAGCGTTTGACGATATCTGCTTCAGAGTACAGTTAACTGCACACAAGCGACCAATAGTTGCCCTAATTCAAGTTAAGCATAAACATAAGAAAGATTTGGAGTATGATTTGACTCATCAACTCAGTACTAGTTTTGTCAAGGTCAGGAATAAGTTTTTACATAATAAAGTTAACGACAAATTATTTAATGGCAAGTTTGAAGATACAGACTATCTTTTTATCTTGTACACAAACTCAACATTCATAAAAAGCCAGTGCTTGAGTAACTCGTCTGCTAACCTAAATAATATAATAGCCACTGGTGAATCAAATACACAAGGTTATCAAGCAAATTATAATGAAAAAGATCTATATTATATTCACAAGAAATTTTTAGAAGCAGAAATCACCATGTTGGTAGAACACTTCGCTGAGTTTTTCAAGAACAACACGAACAACTGGATGAAAATAATGGATGATCACTTCATATCGAAATACCATGTTATTTTGGCGAAGAAAGTTGTCAATGTTTCTGAAATTAAATATAAACAGTGGCGTGAGCTAACATTTAGACAACATTTATTCAATACAAATGACAAAGAATTAATAACCATTAGAAACAAAATGTATCAAATATTCAAAAAAAATAAAGAAGATTTCGAAGCAAAACAAAACGCTCATTCTTATGAATCAACTGTACACCAACTCTTGTCGTCGTTCTTATCTGACCCGTCTATACATACATTAAGCCCTCTGATTGGAACTCATGTTATAAACAATAATGGAGAGTTAAAGATTAACACAAAAAAACCTTATAGTCAATTTCAGAGATTGAAACAAATCAATTCAAAGATTTCACCATCGATTATAGAAGAAGCAGAAAAAACAGCAGCAAAAGATATATTATCCTCCCTTAAATTAAAAGTACCAATCGCATTTGGTAATGTTGATTTGAATATACCAGGCAGTCACCAGGAAGTTGAGAAGGGACTTGATACTTTAGCAGATATTTACAACAATCTATGCAAGCAATATAAACTTGAACGGGGAAATAAAATTGTACAAATAGATGAAACGGTAGACGATAAATATTTATATCTCAACGGAGGCATCGGTGGTGCAATCGGTAACCTATTAGTGTACGATAAGGCCACAACACTTCTTAAATTTACAGAAAATTCTAAGTTATTGCATTATAATGCCCAAAATCTATTACGTAGATTGAAAAGTAAAATTAACGATTTATATTCGTACAGATTTAACGTTAAACATATAGTGACATTCCCAAAACTTGCTTTTGATGATTATAGAGACGAAGCTGAAAAGTTTTTTAAACGAGCGGTGATCTATGATGAACAAAGTAATCATGATGGTGTCAAGTCAAAATTAAAATATGAAATAGAGAATCATTCAAGCACAAATGGTCATTCTAACTCATCTGTCACGTCTGATAGCATAATTACACATTACCATGACGAGATACAGAAATGGTGGATGTTCTCAGATTCGGCAGAATATCTCATAAAATCTAAGGACAATAATATATACAAACAGGCAAAGGATAATATTATATCAGAGCCGCAAATAAGTGCCATGAATATTACCTTTAATATGGTAAACAACAAATACTTAGGATATAACTTCATTAAAAATGATCTAATAGTTGATTCAAGAACTATCATCAAAACAGATGTATTGATTCTGACGATTTTAAAAGTTATAAAATATTTGAGAAAGGCATATGTAGTTTTAGACCTAGAATACATAATACATATACCAGATGATGATTTCAATAAATTAGTTAAAGAAATAAAAGAAACAAAAAAAATATTAATTTTTGTATGCAACATTACTAAAAATAGAAAAATTATACAGGACAGATTACATAGATTTGCACTAGAAACAAAAAAACAAAACATCATTGTTATTACCGATACTAAAGATAAGAACTACAAAATTGTACGTAGTGATTTTTTACCAGTCACAGAAGTTAATGACGAACGACAAAGCTTAATTGACTTAGAACAAGATTCACGAAAGTACATCATGGAAAATACTGAAGTTACATATCAAGGGGAAAATGTAGAAAGTTTAAATTCACTTGTCGACGACGAATCAGTTGAGTTCATAAAAGGTGATGTGTTAAAAGAAATAATTTATGAGCAAAATATAACTATTGGTAAATCACTGAGTAACACAAAGTATGAAAAATTTAAGCATCTATACGTCGACAGGAGAGTCCACAGAGTTGATAAATATTCTGTGAAAGCGTTTGATGATATCAGTGATGATGTTGTACTTATAACTGCAGAACCAGGAATGGGGAAGTCAACGCTACTGACCCATTTATCAGTCACAACAAATAAACGAGACAAACTATGGATATTTAAAATAAACATAACAGATCTAGAAAACTTGTTAGATGATTATATACACAATAAAATAGTTTTGGACAAGTTATCAACGTTACAGCTACTTTGTCAAGTTATAGTGAACAATATTAAACTAACTATTCGTTTAAAGGAAGTCAACGGTAAAGTGTATTTAGACGGTTGCACAGGCGATGAGTGGGCTACTTTTGAATTGAACATGTTCCTGTATTTTTATAACGAGAGAAACGTAATATATTTATTCGATGGATTCGACGAAATAGGATCATATTACAAAGATAAAACTATTGAGCTTTTGCGTATTATTAAATATGATCTTCGTAAGCACAAAATGTGGATCACCAGCAGACCGTACGAGGACATTCTACCGGATTTAGAAACAGTATTGGGTGAACCTTATGAACTAGAAGCAGTAGCTCCCACTGATCAGAAGAGATATTTATACAATTATTGGCGAGATAAAATAATACTAGCTAACGTCAGCAGCGTTCAATTATCTAACATAACGTATTTTATAAATATAATGAGACTAACAAAGACAGTTCCTGAACGTAAAACAATAGCTTATATATTTTATGATTATTTAAATTCATATTTTCCACACATTTGTAAACATCCAGATGATTTAACTAGAGTACCAGTGCTGCTTAGTCAAACCTTAAAAGTATTATTTACCAATATTGAAGTAGACGATATAGCTTTTGGAAAACTCGATGTACTGATAGGTAATCCCTTACTTTTGTATATATGTGCCAAATATTTTACTAATTTAATACTTGGTGAATCTACAATTGTTGAAAAATGGCATTATAATATGTATTACAGCGCCCATGAAATATACAAAATGTATATAAAAGAAAAATTGCAAACAATTTATAATAATGACGGGGATGAAGCAACGTCACGAACTCGGGACAGATTCGAAAAAATATATTCAAATTGTGTTGATAAACATCAAAAATTAGCTGCACACGCATATATATTCCACAGATTACGTACAGATGAATTACAAAACATGGCGCCATTTAAGGATTCACACGAGTACTTAGATATCATAAATGGAATCAAAGAACGAATCCATGATATCGACCTTATATCACACATAAGCGACGAGAATATTCCTGTCTTCTTTCACAAGACTATCGGAGAATATCTAACAGCTGCGTACATATGTGATATATACAAAAAAGAAGATTATGATTTTACTCTGAAGAACTTTATGTATACTACTGCACTTGTCAACTTTGATTTACATGATTGGATAAATATAGTAAAGATAATGGACCAGGGCGTACTAGATACTCTAGAAGAGATAGAAGAAGAGAGATCTAACGTGGGTGACACGTACTATTTGTTTTGTCCTTGACTGGTCAGTCTTCTTCTTCTTATCGTTTGGTTAGTGGTTAACCTGGTGACAGAGTTATTTAGATCGCCCATATTTAGGCCTCTGTCATGATCTAACGACTGGTTTGTAGCATGGAGGAGGACTACTAAATAGAGATGTTTTAATAATGAAGAAGTCTGTGATCTTTACAGTATAATATAAAATAATCTAAGCAACATACTATTGTTTTTTATTTGTCGTTTATTTTTTATTATATTGGTATTTTTGTACAATTAATATTTCGATTAGTTTTGTATCAAAACAACATGGCGGACTGACAATTGTGAAATGTCAAATTGACGTTGCCAAAACTGTCATGGCCGCCGTCGGATATTCTCTCTTTCTCTCTTAAAAAGACAACTCCCGCACTAAAGAACAAGCTCTGTGTCGCGGGGGACTTTACAAACATACAATTAATTGACACAAATTACACCCAGACTCAGAACAACTCTTTGCGGATCACAAAGATTTGTCCTGTGTGGGAATCGAACTCACAACCTCGTGCACAGCAGGCGCATACTGCGGCAACTGGACCACCCAGGCAGTCACATACTCACGTTTGTTTCTAACAAGATTAAGTAGAGACTGGGTATTTTTTATTAAATAACTGATTTAAAATTATGTTAACGTAATTAAAATCTCATTTCAATTTAGCGATTTTTATTTTTTTCAACGTATTAACTAACGATCGGCTTGGTTGAAAATATAAATAGTTAGGTATATGGTTTACCATATAAAAGTAGCCTATGTACTATTCCAGACTAAGAAGAAATGTAGTTAGTATCGTGTTTTGACTGCATCAGCTTGCATGCTATCATACTTGTTTTTTACAAAAGATTGTAACTATCTGGCGATTAAAAAGAGTGGCCTGAGTTTCTTGCTAGTTCTTCTCAAAGCTCCACGTCAGCGAACTAGCCGTAGGAAAATTTTGCTGACATCATCTTTCTGGTTTATTCATAATTTATGACCTTCATAAGTGTTACTTTGTAACCTAAATGAATAAATGAATTTTGAGTTTGAGTTAGACTATAATCTATCTCTATGCCAAATTTTATCCAGATCCGTTCAGTAGTTTCTACGTGAAAGAGTAACAAACAAACATCCATACATCATAAACTTTCACATTTATAATATTAGTAGGATTTGTTAATGAAGGCATTGACTTAATAAGAAATGGGCGTTGGGTCTTGAACAAAATTCACGAAAATAATGTCCCGAGTCAACCTATACAAACGTAGGTTAATTCTAATATAAACCTAAATGCAAGATAACAGTGTTCAATTTTGTTTGCTTCAAGAAGTGTTATAAAAACAATCAAAACCATGATAGTAATAATAACAAAACGCGAGTGAAACCGAGGGAAACAGCTAGTTATAAACAGGTTTGGTAATAAAACAGAACAATACAGACAAATGATTTATTTATTATTATTACAAAAATATATACATAACACATAGTTATTTTTAACTATACATATATTATATTATATACAGGACTGAAACTCAACGCTAAGCGACTGGGCAATGGGATTTAAATATTTAAAAAGATGGAAAAATTCGAACTCGGAGCAGGATTCGAACCTGCGCTACTCAGGTTTTGGCCCAGCGCATTAACAATTGTGTCATGTACGAGGTTTTTAAGTGGAATGAAAGCAGCTGCCTCAGAGATGGAAACCGAGGGGCAGGTTTGAATCCTGACTGTTCTACTTAGTTTTAAATATTTAAATATATTTAAGCTAATAGCATAGCGAAAAATATATTTAAAAAATAATTAATAGGCTATACCTGACTTTCTTGATAAGTGGCATAAACGGTAGTCGAATCGAAAAATTAAAAAGGGATATAATAAATTGCATATCAAATAAATAATCGCCTATCAATACATACTCATCATTTATATTCTTTTTTACATCAAATAACTTACTTCACTACAAATAAACTAAATGTTTAACAAAACTCAAAATGCAGATAATTCGAAATTATACATCAATATGACATTATTATTTTCCTCATAATGCAATACAGTTAAATTTATTTTTGTACAAAAATACTACATACATAGCATACATACTGACTGCACAGCAAATTTTCCATATTTCATAGGTTAGGTTAGCTTAGTAATTAATAAATAATAAGGACTGTGACTAATAAAATGCTGTTTTATTTAGAAAAACTGCTGTAAATAATATAAAAATAGAAGCTATATTTAAAAGAAAAAGAGTTAAAATGTATAATGTGCATTAAGATTATTAGCTGTGTATTGATGAAAAAGCTTTTGCTTTAGGAAAAATCGCTGTACGCTGCGAAAATAAATTGTAGTGTGTTTAGTGATATTTTGTGTTGAACATTTTGCTGTGCAATCAGTAATTTTGATGGGAATTCGGAATCTTATTGCATAGAAAAAGGATATTTTTTGATTTGCGTTTAAATACTACCCAATTAAAAATGACATTTGACGTAAGTTTGCTTTTTTGATTTTTCGATTCGAAAATAACCGATACCCAAGCTGTTCTTACCAAATTATAAAAAAAAACATTCTGTCATATTGACAATATTATTGATGACAATGCTTGTAATGACAAGCGTCCATAGGCTAAGGTAACTGCTTAACACCAGGGGGGCCGTATGCTTGTTTGCCACCCAAATACTATAAAAAAAAATGTTCCTCGAATATTGCAGTAACAAATTTAAAAAAAATTAAAGTAATAACGATACTAAGAATATTTGCATCTATACTTCGATGCAAACTTATAATCACTAGTATACCGATGCCAAAAACCGTGGTCTGATTTTTTTAAATCTTACGATACAGTAGCGCCGCGCCATCTATCGCAAATAATCAGACACCCAAGCTGACATGTCTGGGGTATATTTGACTGGAGGCAGATCGTACGGCAATATAAGCCTGTTACTAGCTCCAGCTTCCAGTGAGAAGAAATCTCCTTTTGTCTGAAAGAAAAGAAAAATAAAGTATGTTTTATTAAATTAAAAAGTTCGAAGCGCTCATAGCTAGGTGCGCTCGTTGTTCGGTAAACGATCAGCGGGTTAAGTTACCAAGGGCGCGGTAACCCTATAGATGGGTGACCGCATAGTGGTATTTCATCTGAGCGTCTCCGTGCTTCGGAGGGTACGTTAAAAGTCGGTCCCGACTGTTAACAGTCGTTAGATCACGACAGAGGCCTAAATATGGGCGATCTTAATAACGCTGTCAACAGGTTGGCCACTAACCAAACGATAAAAAAAAAAAAAAAAAAAAAAACTGGTGTACAAAAAAAATGGGTTGGCAACACGCAAGTGATACTTCTGGTATTGCAAGCGTCCATATGCTACGGTAACTGCTTTACATCAGGCGGGCCGTATGCTTGTTTGCCACCCGAATAGTATAAAAATTTCTCTCTTGATAGAGGAGAGGAGACTCGTGCCCAGCAGTGGGACATATATGGGTTACAAATTAAAATACTTACCACAAATTTAGGTAGAAACAAAACACCAGCCTCATAACTCATGACTCTTAGAGCACCATTCCCTTTATTGACCTGGCCCCAGGCTGCTTTACTTATGTTCGCCGATGTCAATATGAAATATGCAGCTTTGCCATCATGTACCCTGGTATACGACTTGATATGTGGCATTGCCTTATTTCTGGCAATATGGCGGGCTTGCCATTGGCTAGAAAAAGAAAAAATGTAAATTACAATACTTTAAGAGACTCCATACTATCGATTGGGGAAAAACTACCACCTTACAGAAGACCACAGCCAGATAACTACACACAGCGGTGTAGTTGTGTGAGTACAGACCTCCAGCGCTCTTTTAGAGATGCGTTTAAAAAAAAAACGTTTGCCTATACCTGAAATCCTATATCTTAAAGCCCTTGTGTTAAAAAAATAAGTTGGCAACACGCAAGTGATACCTCTGGTATTGCAAGCGTCCATAGGCTACGGTAACTGCTTACCACCAGGCGGGCTGTATGCTTGTTTGCCACCCAAGTAGTATAATAAAAAAAAATATATTTAAAGACAACTCCCGCAATAGACAACAAGCCCTGTGTCGCGGGGGACTTTACAAATATACAATTCACGGACACAAATTACACCCAGACTAATAACAAACATTTATGAATTAAAATTTTATTATTTCTATGCAATCAGCTCAAATATACTTAAATATTAAAGCAATGTGGAAAAAGACGAGCCCGGAACAGTATTCGAACCTGCACCACACGGGTTCCTACCCAGCGCGATCGGCAAAATCGGCGAAAATATAATAATATCCCACTACTGCTCTGCTCCTATTGATCATAGTGATGTTATATAGCCTTCCTGGATAAATGCACTATTCACAACGGTTACTTTAGTTCTCCTACGGATCTCCTCATTTCTGATTCGATATCGCAAGGAAACTCCAAGCATAGCTCTCTCCACTGCTCGTTGGGTGACTTTGAGCCTTCGCACGAGGCCCATAGTGAACGACCACGTCTCAGGGGCCCAATTCTGCTAATTTACGGATGGCTGAATTGAATCTGAATAGATTCTCAATCGAATCTCAGTTGTATTTTTGATATTCTGCTAATAAATTAAAGACGAATAGTTGGCAAACTTCTTGGTTCTGGTTTTCTTGGGTCTTAAATTATTTCGCAGAATACCAATAATGTTATACCAAAAATGCCTATAATTGAAGACCAATGGTTTTCCAAATTTTGGTCTTAAATTTATTAGCAGAATACCAAAAATGCTACTGAGATTCAATTGAGAATCAATTCAGATTCAATTGAGCCATCTGTAAATTAGCAGAATTGGGGCCCAGATCCGTATGTAATCACTGGCAACACACACTGGTCAAAGACTTTCATCTTGAGACACTGCCGTATTTAGGACGAGACGATCGCCTCCATTATGTGGCAATGGGCCGGGCACATAACTCGCAGAACTGATGGCCGTTGGGGCAGAAAGGTTCTAGAGTGGCGACCACGAACTGGAAGACGAAGCGTGGGCAGGCCTCCAACAAGGTGGACCGACGACCTGGTAAAGGTTGCGGGCAACCGATGGACAAGGTCGGCTCAGGATCGAGAGTTGTGGAAAACCTTGGGAGAGGCTTATGTCCAGCAGTGGACGTCTTATGGCTGAGATGGATGGATGGATAAAATACTCACTAGAGGTAGTTAGTTAACCAGGGTTGTCTGGCGTGGGCATCAGCTGCGTACGGCAAACAACCACCTCCCAAAATTTTGTCGTGAGATTGCAACACATTTTCTAAAAACAAAAAAATATATCTTTTTTCATACTAGAAAGTATAAATGATGAAGTAAAACTGATGAAGAAGACCACAGATGGCCCCTTTATTTTCTTTTTTAAGGCAAATTCCGCACTAGGGAACATAACCACTGTCGCGGGGGACTTTACAAACATACAATTAACGGACACAAAGTACACCCAGACTCGGGACAACCATTTATGGATCACACAAATTTTTGTCCCGTGTGGGGATCGAACCCACAACACGCAGCGCAGTGGTAAATGGCGAGGTAACCACTTAAGCCACTGGTCCAACGGTGCAGTTTCCCTATTATTCATCGAAAGAGATGATTTTTTTACTTACGTAAAGAAGGATATATAATTTTGATCTCTGGCGGTGCTGTCAGCACTTGTGGCATATTTTTGCACTTCGTAAAATTGTGGAGAAAGTCACCTGTCAGCCATAACTAGAATATAAAAATATATACTTACTAATATTATAAATGTGAAAGTTTGTAAGAATGGATGGATGTTTGTTACTCCTTCACGTAAAAGCTACTGAACGGATCTGGATGAAATTTGGCACAGAGATAGATTATGGTCTGGAATAACACATAGGCTACTTTTTGCAGCGATAACCGACATCTACGCGGGCATAGCCGCGGGCAACAGCTAGTCTATAATATAAAAATGAATCGCTAAATGTGTTGCTAAGCGCAAATCTCGAGAACAGCTGAACCGATTTCGCTAATTATTTTTTTGTTGTGTTAGTTATTTTCAGGAGAAGATTCTTATGTAAAAAGAAATTAAGAAAGTTGAGCTGAAAATAGTTTAACCCGGGCGAAGATAAAAGATATATGTGTGGAGTCAGAAAGCTAGACAGAGTTAAAAACTGTGACATAAGAGAAGGATTGAAAGAAGATTTAGTGACAAAAGTTGAAAAGGGGATGTTAAGATGGTTTGGACATTTAGAAAGGATGGAGGAATATCGTTCAAGAATAAATGGGGATGTCGGTAGCCGCTCTAGGAGAACGTACAGCGACCAATTTTTTTTTTTTTTTTTTTTTTTTTTAATAATAATAATATAATAATATTTTCGGGACAACTCACACAACGCTATCTGATCCCAAACTAGGCAGAGCCTGTACTATGGTAACCAGACAACTAATAAACATACTTATATATTTCTAAATACATACATATTATAGATAAATTAGAAGAATAAATTAGAAGATTTGCTAAAAAAAGGGCCAAATTAAAAGTACCCAGAATCTACGTTCATGCATGGAGAGGAAGCGAAAGAAGTATATTTGGAATGAAGCAATTGGCGTATCATAGTTACTGCCTACCCCACTGGGAGACGGGCGTAAGGATGTGTCATCATCATCATCATCTCAGCCACAAGACGTCCACTGCTGGACATAGGCCTCCCCCAAGGTCTTCCACATCATTCGGTCCTGAGCTGACCTTGTCCATCGGTTGCCCGCAACCTTTACCAGGTCGTCGGTCCACCTTGTTGGAGACCTGCCCACGCTGCGTCTTCCAGTTCGTGGTCGCCACTCTAGAACCTTTCTGCCCCAACGGCCATCAGTTCTGCGAGCTTTGTGCCCGGCCCATTGCCACTTAATGGAGGCAATTCTTCGAGCTATGTCGGTTAGTTTGGTTCTCCTACGGATCTCCTCGTTTCTGATTCGATCTCGCAGGGAAACTCCAAGCATAGCTCTCTCCATTGCTCGTTGGGTGACTTTGAGCTTTCGCACGAGGCCCATAGTGAACGACCACGTCTCAGATCCATATGTAATCACTGGCAACACACACTGGTCAAAGACTTTCGTCTTGAGACACTGCGGTATTTGCGACGAGAAAAAATTGTTTAGCTTCCCAAAAGCTGCCGATGTGTATGTATTTATAAATTTAAAACAACCATCTGCTAACGGTAAAGGAAAACATCGTGAGGAAACCCACATGTCTTAGAAGTAATTCTAATGACATGTCTGATTCACCAACTCGCATTAGGCCATCGTGTGTGTACTATGTCTGACAATTTTAATTTTTGGGTGGCGAACAGGGATACAGCCCGCCTGATGTTAAGCAGTTACCGTAGCCTATAGACGTCCGCAACACCAGAGGTATCACTAGCGTGTTGCTAACCCATTTTTTTTACACCAGGACTTTAAGATGGGAGTATCCCCGGGATAGGAATACGTTTCTTTCAAAACGCATCCCTAAATGAGCGCTGGAGACCTATACTCACACACAAGAACACAACTACACCGCTGTGTATAGTTATTTGGCTGTGGATAAAGCTATTTTTATTCATTTTATTTCTTTACTAGCTGTTGCCCGCGGCTCCGCCTGTGTGGATGTCGTAAATTAATTTAAAAAAACTAAAATAAAAGTACCCTAAGTTACTCCTTATTACACCAGCTATCTGTTAGTGAAAGTCCGAGCAAAATCGGTCCAGCCGATTCAGAGATTAGCAACAAACAGACAGAAATTTAAAAAAAATGTTATTTTGGTATATGTACCGTGTTTTTTTTTTTTAATACAACTCCCGCACTAGAGAACAAGCTCTGTGTTGCGGGGGACTTTACAAACATACAATTAACACAAATTACACCCAGACTCAGAACAATTCTTTGTGGGTCACACAAAGTTTTGTCCTGTGTGGGAATCGAACCAACAATCTCGTGCACAGCAGGCGCATACTGCGGCCACTGGACCACCGAGGCAGTCACCGTGTATACATCCATATACATTTAGTAAAAAGAGATTATTTTAATATTACAAACAGACACTACAATTTTATTTTATTTGTATATATTTGTTTAAGAGAGGTAGGGCACCATACTAGCGAGCAAGCCCGACTGGGGAAGGACCTCCACCTTACAGAAGACCACAGCCAAATAACTACACACAGCGGTGTAGTTGTGTTTCTGTGTGTGAGTACAGGTCTCCAGCGCTCATTTAGGAATGCGTTTTGAAACAAACGTATTCCTATCCCAGGGTTACTTCCATCTTAAAGCCCTGGTGTAAAAAAATGGGTTGGCAACACGCAAGTGATACCTCTGGTAATGCAAGCGTCTATAGGCTACGGATACTGCTTAACATCAGGCGGGCCGTAAGCTTGTTTGCCACCCAAGTAGTATATAAAATATATATATATATATTTAAGTTACAGCTATTGTCTATAGTCTAAAGAACTACAACGTCAAAGTCAAAGTCAATCTCATTTATTCATTTAGATCAAATACATGATACTTATGAACGTCATAAAAACAAATGTCAGCATACTTTTTTCCTACGGCCACATCTGCAACTTCTGCTTACCTTCGGATCCTTGCCATAGCTGCCGATGCTGCTAGCCTGGGCCAATAGTGGTGCTTTTGGGCACAATTCACAGTGTTGCTTCAATAGTGTGCCCACGCGCAGCATGCCCCAATCCGTGTCCAAATGAGATCCTGGCACTGAAGCCACTAGAAATACACTGAAATATGCAAAAAGATTTATTTATATCCTACTAATATTATAAACGCGAAAGTTTGTAAGTATGGATGGATGGATGTTTTTTACCCTTTCACGTAAAAACTACTGAACGGATCTGGATGAAATTTGGCACAGAGATAGATTATGGTCTGGAATAATACATAGGCTACTTTTCACAGCGATGACCGACATCCACGCGGGCGGAACCGCCGGCAACAACTAGTTAATAATAATGTCCTCATAACCGAATTTCGGTCACGGCGGCTAATCTCAACGTAGACTAGCCATTTACGCAAGAGATATTATAGTGCACAAGTGTGTGCGCAAACACAAGTGCACTCTTTATTCCCTCACTCTCATAGTCCGATGGGACGGCAAATCCGACATGACTGGAGAGAGTTTGATTTGCACAAGACCAAGAGGTCAAACAAAGAAAATTCATTTTAGAGACCGTTTTCCTTCCACTCATACTTACTTGATATGACTAAAATCGCATCTCTTAACTCTTTCTACATAAAAAGCGAGAGATGGCAGGTGGTAGTTGTTCAGGTACCTGAGAAGACTCTTCTTAAACATGGTGGGAGACTCCCCGTCGTGTGGCATCGACTCCGGAGGCAGCTCAGGACATGGTGGACTGAACCAAAGACTGCAAATACAAAAAGAGAGCTCTGTACAAGCATGCAAGTTTTTTTTTATACTACGAAGGTGGCAAACTAGCATACGGCCCGCCTGATGGTAAGCAGTTACCGTAGCCTATGGACGCTTGCAACACCAGGGGTGTTACTCACGCGTTGCCGACCCTTTAAAAACCTTATAACTCCTTTCTTGAAAAACCCCATGCTATAGTCTCTTGGGAAAACCTCGGCATTTTTTTCACTACTTAGGTAAAAATGTAGTGTGTTGATGATTGTTTGATCGATTCTCCTCACTCGACGCTCGCCTGCCTGCTATTGACTGGCCTGTCAGTCTAGTGGTTAGTGACTCTTATTGCTACACCGGTGGTCGTGGGTTCGATCCCCACCCAGAACAAATCTGTGTGATGAGCACGAATGTTTGTTCTGTGTCTGGGTGTAATTTATCTATAATATGTATGTATTTAGATATATATAAGTATGTTCATCAGTTGTCTGGTTACCATAGTACAGGCTCTGCCTAGTTTGGAATCAGATAGCGATGTGTGAGTTGTCCCGAAAAATATCATTATTATATATCTCTTTATCACGGGTAGTTTCCCATCATTCAAGGAGAATACCCGGGCCTTTGGAAGGCTTACGCGGGGACATAGATCCAACACGCAGAGGCCCTTAGAGAATTTTAATTTTAAATAGGATGAGACGCTTACCATAGTCATGCCACAGCTGCACTATAGCAGTACAGCCATGATCTGCCTATGGTAAGTGTAGAGCTATTGCAACATGAGAAATCAAATAATTTTGGGCTATGGGATTGGGTGTTCGATGGACTGATTTACAATGATTATGGGATAAAACGTCGCCTGCCATCATTTAAAAGTTGCGATATACTCTCAATGTAAAATAGGCAGAATTATTATTATTATTGAAGATGATAACTCGGATTATTCTGATGTTCCTATATATTTATAAGATTTTGTATGCAATTTATTTTTTATTTATTTATTTATTTTATTTTTATTTCCCAACAACTCCCGCACTAGAGAACTAGCTCTGTGTCGCGGGGAACTTTACAAACATACAATTAACGGACACAAATTACACCCAGACTCAGAATAACTCTTTGTGGATCACACAAAGTTTAATCCTGTGTGGGAATCGAACCCCTCGTGCACAGCAGGTGCATACTGCGGCCACTGGACCACCAAGGCATTCAATATTCGTCAATTATTTATCTATTATGAATAAATAACTAGAACTTAGATAAAAGAAACTTACCCTTGTGTTCTATTCTCCCAATCATCATAATATAAGTTGGCTGTAGATATGACGACACGAAGCGAACCATCTTCGTAACACAGAATCATCATTTTACTGAAAAAAAAAAACAAAAAACATAAAAAAACTAAAATATTTTAATTTGTATATATATTTGCCATTTAAAGTAAAAAATGTAATATCGCTATGAAAATATAAAATGTATACGGGTTGGTGGAAGGGTGAAAATTTAGAGTTGTATGTATTTTTAATGCCACGTCAAAAATTAAAATTTACCAAAAAAAAAAAATTGGGGTGGACCCTCAACACTTAGGGGAAAAAAAAAGATAACAATCTATTCTCACACCTACTGAACATAATATATATATAAATTTCATCAAAATCGGTCATGCCGTTTCGGAGGAGTATGGTAACTAAAACTGTGACATGAGAATTTTATATTATTAGATAATAATGGCAGCGGTGGTGGCCGAGTGGGAAAGTCACAGACCTGCACGGAAGAGGTGCGAGTTCGATCCCGAGTCAGATCAATGTGAATTTCACTTTGTGGAGTTTATATGTATTAATCAAATGATTCGCCATCTGCTAACGGTGAAGGAAAACATCGTGAGGAAACCCACATGTCTTAGAAGAAATTCTATATTCTATATACCCTCTCTATATGGGTTGCTATTAATATTATAGACTACGGTAACTACCTAACATCAGGCGGGCCGTATGCTTGTTTGCCACCCTAGTAGTATAAAAAAGATGATGTTCCCCAACTTACGTGTGATGTTTCCCAAACGGCGTGGGCATAGTGATATAGTGGGCATCAATGTGTGGTTTCTTCATTTTTATATTCTCCAGTTCTTTACATTCTTCTCCATATAAAATGGTTAATTTCTTTTCACTGGAATTTAAAAAAATGAGGTGTAAATAAAAATGAGTCGTCAACACGCAAGTGATACCTCTGGTATTGCAAGCGCCCATATTGTTAAGTATTAAGTGTTGCCGATCCATTTTTTTACCCCAGAGCTTTAAGATGGAGTATTCCCGGGATAGGAATAAGTTGCTTTCAAAACGTACCCCTAAATGAGCGCTGAAGACCTGTACTCACACACAGGAACACAACTACACCACTGTGTGTAGTTATTTGGCTGTGGTCTTCTGTAAGGTGTAAGTTCTTCCCCAATCGGGATTGCTTGATAGTATAGTCTCTTAAAGTATTATAATTTATATTTTTTTCCTTTTCTAGCCAATGGCAAGCCCGCCATATTGCCAGAAATAAGGCAATGCCACATATTAAGTCGTATACCAGGGTACATGATGGCAAAGCTGCATATTTCATATTGACATCGGCAAACATCGGTCTTTGTAAAGTGGAGGTCCTTCCCCAGTCGGGCTTGCTCGCTTGTATAGCACCATATAGTATAGCATATATGTTAATTTAAATTATAGTTATATAAGACATTTAATTAGAATTAATGTATATTGTGTTAAATAATTGTCCGTGTGGTGACGGATTAAGAATACAAATGTCACCACCCCTTCCATTCCATCCCGAGGGTGTCGTAAGAGTCGACTAAGGGAGTAAGTCTAGCAGACAATATCCACCGCAAGAGAGGGAAAACTCGAAACAAAACCCTATACCAACCCGTCTGGCCAGCGTGGTATAGTAGGCTAATATCCCTCCAAAATTTTAGGAGGAGACCCGTGCCCAGTAGTGGGACGTTAATGGGTTGAGATGATTGATGATTGATTGATTGTGTTAAATAATGATATCCTTACTAATATTATAAATGTGAAAGTTTGTAAGAATGGATAGATGGATGGATGTCAAATAACTACACACAGCGGTGTAGTTGTGTTCCTGTGTGTGAGTACAGGTCTCCAGCGCTCATTTAGGGATGCGTTTTGAAAGAAACATATTCCTATCCCAGGGATACTCCCACCTTAAATCTCTGGTGTCAAAAATGGGTTGGCAACACGCAAGTCATACCTCCGGGATTGCAAGCGTCTATAGCCTACCTAAGAAGTATAAACAAATCCTTATTAATGTGAAAGTTTGTGAGAATGGATGGATGGATGGATGAATAGATGTATGGATGGATGGATGTTTGTTACTCTTTCACGTAAAAAGTACTGAACGGATCTGGATGAAATTTGGCACAGAGATAGATTATGGTCTGGAATAACACATAGGCTACTTTTTGCAGCGATAACCGACATACACGCGGGCGGAGCCACGGGCAACAGCTAGTTGTTAATAATTTTGCACGCCGTTCATGCGGTGAGACATGCCTTGCCTCAGATATTATGTAAAAACATTGTAACCGTGTTTCTTAGCAAATAAAATTCTATTCTATTCTATTCACCTTACCTCTCATATATATGTTACTGTAAAAGCCCGAACTACGGTAAATCTTAGGTTTTTACCAGTAAATCTTAGGGTTTACCAACACGAGTCGCAGTGCCGGATTAGCCACGTAGCAGGAGTAGCAAATGCTACGGGCCCCGCGCACTGGGGGGCCCCGCGCTCCAAAGACTGGCTGACCGAAAAAAATTTTTTAGGTAGGCGCGTAAAATATCTTGCAAGCCTTAAACGCGAAGCATCGATTCAAAAAATTCGAAAGATCGATTTCGGCGCGTTTAATCGTAAAAATAAGTATTTAACTATCTTTTTAACATTAATGTCCTAATGTTTATGGTGTTGGAGACACTACAATTCCCGATAAATCGTTCTTATTTTTGCCTATTTTTTTTTTCGTAAAACTCTTGAGCTTTTTGAAAATTGAGATTCATTATTTTTTGGTTTAATTATAATCGATATATCTAGACTAGCATCTATAGCACATTTCTCCTCTTCAAGCGGCAAGATTTTTATTTTTTTATATAGGTATACATTTGTTTTGCGAGTTTACATAGCCGAGATTATACTTTTTAAATCGATTACGATATAATATCGATTCATCATCATCATCTCAGCCAAAAGACGTCTACTGCTGGACATAAGTCTCCCCTAAGGATTTCCATAACTCTCGATCCTGAGCCATATGGATCTGAGGGCAACCGATGGACACGCCTGTCCATAGGTTGCCCTCAGATCCATATGGCTCAGGATCGGGAGTTTTTACCAGGTCGTCGGTCCACCTTGTTAGAAAGAAAGAAAGAAAGAAAGAAAAACCATTTATTGCCAAAACCAAAAAAATAAATGAACATGAGTACAAACAACAATTACACTATATAAATGTATTTGGCAAAAGGAACGGATTCAGCAAAGTTGAGAGCGTGTAGCACAAGCCACAGCACTGCTCAACGCTGGTTTTCAATCCGTCCCTTTACAACATTTAAACGTTATTAGCGGGATAGCTTTGATTAAAATTTTATATTATACATGTAAATAAAAACAAAAAAATACAAAAATGCAGTTACAGAAAGAAGTAAAAATTATAATCTTTCTAATCACTAATTATATAAAAACACAATACACATATATATATATAAAAATATGACAATATACTTATTGACGCTGACTAATTGCTTGTACAAAATACATTATTTTATTATATTTAAAATATAAAAAAAAAAAAAACACAAATAAGTAGGTACCTATATTTAGCCCTAAACAAATAAATGAGGATAACCTGTACTTGCTTGTTGTGCCAACATAATTTGTTTAATTTTATATTTAAACATATTTTGGGATATGGGCATTCGGAGGGGCTTTGGGGATTTGGGTTATAGGTCTGCCCACGCTTCGTCTTCCAGTTCGTGGCCGCCACTCTAGAACCTTTCCGCCTCTACTGCCATCAGTTCATTGCCACTTAATGGATGCAATTCTTCTAGCTATGTCGGTTACTTTAGTTCGTAGTTTAGTTTTAGTTAGGATCTCCTCGTTTCTGATTCGATCTCGTAGGGAAACTCCAAGCATAGTTCCTCCATTGCTCTTTGGGTGACTTTGAGCCTTCGCACGGGGCCCATACTGAACGACCACGTCTCAGATCCATATGTCATCACTGGCAACACACACTGGTCAAAGACTTTCGTCTTGAGACACTGCGGTATTTGGGACGAGAAGATATGAATTAACTTCCCGAACGCTGCCCAGCCGAGTCGGATTCGACGAGTGACTTCTTTCTCGAAGTTGGACCTACCTAATTGGACTGTTTGTCCCAGGTAAATATAATTGTCGACAACTTCGAGTGTAGAGCCTCCAATTGTGACAGAGGCGGGTGCGACATGGACATTTGCCATAATCTTGGTCTTGTCCATGTTCATTTTAAGACCCACTTGTAGTGAGACTCTACTGAGCATCGAGCATTGCGCCAAGGTCTTTCATGGTCTCAGCCATGACCACTATATAGTCGGCAAATCGAAGGTGAGAGAAGAAGAACACCAGTTCTCGCCGTTGATGGTGATTCCGAGTCGATTCCAATCCAGAAGCTTGAAAGCATCTTCCAATGCAGCGGTGGATAGTTTCGGGGATCTGACATCCCCCTGTCTTACACTTCGCTGCAACTGGATAGGCTTCGTACTCTGATCATGGAAACGGACCGACATGGTGGCGTTTTCGTTCAAGCACTTCAACACTTCGACAAACCGAGTGTCAATTTGGCCCAATGGTACTAAACCCTTTTCGGAACCGGCTTGTTCGGGATGCTGGAAGTCGTAAACCTGCACGACGAATATCGATTATATTTCGAGAAAGAGGAACTATTTAAATTTTATTAACTCACGATAACGATCCAATCTACTGTGGTTGATCAATACATAGTACAAAACAAAGTCGTTTCCCGCTAACTGTCTGTCCCTATTTATGCTTAGATCTTTAAAACAACGGAACGGATTTTGATGCGGTTTTTTCTAAATAGATAGAGTGATTTAAGAGGAAGGTTTATATGTATCATCATCATCATCTCAACCCATTAACTTTCCACTGCTGGGCACGGGTCTCCTCCATACACTTGGAGGGATATTAGCCTACTACACCACGCTGGCCGGACGGGTTGGTTTATATGTATAATGCATAATATATCTACTATATATATATATATATATATATATGTCGTAAATAAACACATTTTTTGCGCTTACATTGCAAACGCTGGCTGAACCCTACAAGATACATAAAAATAATGTAAGTAGTACAGTATTGTACACCAAAAAGGACTACAAAAAAGTCCGCGTACCTTATATACATTGTGCATTTAATATCACTAACTGCAGTGGCGAACGTCCTTTTTCAACATTTAAACGTATTAATAATTTTAACAAAAAAAAAACGACTTTAATGCGGCAAGTTATTAAAAATTCCAAAAAACAGGATGAATTTTCATACAAACTCTGAACAGTCTGAACTCACTTTTCCTTTTTTTTCTAAATCTGTTCATCTACAGCTAAAGTAAGACCAAACACGACTAGATTACATTGTTTAATTATGAAGTTGCCTACCATCCGGCTTCATCATCAGTTCAACTTAACTGATAATGAAGCCGGATGGTACAGTTGAACTCAACTGTACCATTTTTATTTGCATTACATTTGCTTACTAATAGTTGCTTAACAACCTTAATTGACACTTATCTAATCGCCATCCGTAAAATACTTATCATTGAGAGGTTCAGGTGGATTTCTGTGATCTTCCTAATCAGTGTCACTTCACCAAATCACACTTTTTGAATGCAAATGTTTGATTTGTTGTAAAAAATATTGAAATTGCTATATCTCCGCCTATAATTTGTGAGGAGTTCTCTCAATCAAAACTTTTTTTGATAAAAACAGGATCAAATTGAAAGTATGTCCTCTCAGACAAAAAATAAAAAAATTAAAATCGGTTCATAAATGACGGAGTATCATACATAAATAAAACACACGAATTGATAACTTCCTCATTTTTGAAATCAGTTAAAAATGAGTTAAGGAACACGATGGGCCAAGAACGTCTTTATCATCTCATTTTGATGAATATACAACACGATTTGCTTACAGAAGTCGATATTGAAAGTGTTATTTCTAAATTTGCCCATATTAAATCCAGAAAAGTTTATTTGTAACTGTCTTATTTATTTAATACGGTTAAGTTATGTTTACGTTACGGTTAAGTTTACGGTTTGCTTTAGGTTCTTAAATAAAAATTTAAGAACCTAAAGCAAACCAAGGGCCCCTTGACAGAATTTGCTACAGGCCCCGCGCTGACTTAATCCGGCACTGACGAGTCGGTAAATGTAAGAATATGTAAAAAAAGAAACGATTTTATCGGGCTTTTACCAATAGAATTTAGTACATGCTAGGTTTTACCAGTGACGGTTGGTAAATGTTGGTTTTGGAAATAAAACAATGCTACCTGTGTAGATACCTTGGCGCCTTCTCATATTTCATTCACTGGCATTAAAGTGGGTTCGGCCGCCACTTCTGCAGAGTGTCTCAAGCGGCGCAAATATGAAAGTCTCGGTGAGACTTACATTTTTGAGCCGTTTGGGGTCGAAACTCTAGGACCATGGGGCCCAAGTGCCCGCAAATTGTATCGTGAGATATCAAGGCGTTTGGTCGAGTCATCTCACAATCCTAACGCTGGCCTTTACTTGGGTCAACGTATTAGCCTTGCAATCCAGCGTGGGAATGTGGCCAGTCTTTTGGGCACCTTTCCTCAGAACTGTGATCTCAATCAGATATTTTATTTATTACCTTTAAATATATTAAGAAAACCCGTTTACATGCATACTTATTAATCATTTATTTCAATAAATAATTATTCAAATCCTTACATACCCTATGAGTAATTTATTAAACATTTGTACTACTAATCAGTCAAATCGTTACCTATATCTTTTGGTATTTTTATTGATTAAGTTTTAATAACTAGTAACGTATTGACATGTTTATCTCAACATTTACCGTGTCTTTGAGGTAAATCCGAAGATTTACCAAGTGAATGATAGTAAAAGTGCGAAATAAACGTTGATCATAGAACTGTTCGGACTTTTACCATTAAGAATTGGTAAATCTTAGGATTTACTAAAAAATCTTAGGATTTACCGTAGTTCGGGCTTTTACAGTAGCAAATACATAAAATACTAGCTGACCCAGCAAACGTTGTTTTGCTACTAAAATAGTAATATCGCTATAAAAAAATAGGGGTTGATCGTAAAAAGGTGAAAATTAAGGGTTGTATGTATTTTTTAATGCTGAATCACAAAAAAATAAAAACAAAAAATTTTGTCTTAAAAATGAAATAAAAAAAAGGGATGACAACTTCTATTTTTCATCCCCCTAAATGTTAAGGGTGGTAACCCTTAACATTTAGGGGTATGAAAAATAGAAGTTGTCCGATTTTCAGACCTACCCTACCCCTAAATTTTGTGTGCATATTACACAAAATTTCACGAAAATCGGTCGAGCCGTTTTAGAGGAGTTCAAAATTGAACACTATGACACGAGAATTTTATATATTAGATATACATATACATACCTATAACCAGCGAAATAATACTGCGCCAATAACCACCCGACTTCGACCATAAAATTTATTTGCAATGAACATTTCAATTCTCCTAAACTTTCATCCAGAATCTCTGAAATATAAATACATATCTTTAACTAATATTATAAATGTGAAAGTTTGTAAGAATGGATCGATGGATGGATGTTTGTTACTCTTTAACGTAAAAACTACAGAACGGATCTGGATAAAATTTGGCGCACAGATAGATTATGGTCTGGAATAACACATAGGCTACTTTTTGCAGCGATAACCGACATACACGCGGGCGGAGCCGCGGGCAACAGCTAGTCTTTAATAACATTCTTTCCTCACAATTGGAAGATGTTGTACGTATAGACATGTAACGGCTAACGTTCAAATGAAACTGACGTCACTCCAAGACGTAAACAAGCGGTGGACAAATTCTAACTCTGGAGTAGGAGCTCGGATGGCACAGTTGGTAGTGCGCTGGGCCGGAACCCGAGAGGCGCAGGTTCTAGTCCTGCTCCGAGCTCGTCTTTTTCCACATTGCTTTAATATTTAAGATATATATATTTGTAAAAAAGCTGTGGTGGCCATCTTGCACGCAAAAGGTGCAAGTTCGATCCCAGATGGCTGTGACAATGTGAATTTCACTTTGTGGAGTTTATATGTACTAATCAAATGATTCGCCATCTGCTAACGGTGAAGGAAAACAACGTGAGGAAACCCACATGTCTTAGAAGAAATTCTAAAGACATGTCTGATTCACCAACCCGCATTAGGCCAGCGTGTGTGAATTAAAGCCTAAAACCCTCTCTCACTCTTGATAGGGGAGACGAGACCCATGCCCAGCAGTGAGACCACATATATGGGTTGATATTATTATAATTGTAACTATATTCCGCCTGTGGTTTCGCCCGCGTTTCAATCGGGCAGTGTTTATTTCAGAAAAGTAGCCAGAAGACAACTCTCGCACTAGGGAACAAGCCCTGTGTCGCGGGGGACTTTACAAACACACAATTAACGGACTCAAATTACACCCAGACTCAGAACAACTTTTTGTGGGTCACACAAAGTTTTGTTTTATATGGGAATCGAACCCACAACCTCGTGCACAGCAGGCGCATACTGCGGCCACTGGACCACCAAGGCAGTCAGTCTAACTCTTACTTACACACAGAAACACAACTTTTAAATAATATTAAAGTAACTTACCTTGGAAAGTAATAGAATATGCCTGTTTATGCGTATCTTGGCTATCTTTAATCGTCGTGTAGAATATGTAGAAAGGTGCCGCGGCGGTATGTTTGTCCGCCATCTTGCCACGGGGTAGTACCACAGACAAAAAGTCTTTGGCACGACGAGTAGGTGGCACCACTGGACGGTAGTCGCTGTCTTAAAAAAAATATTTTTTATAAAAAAAATTACCCACCTTTAAAAAAAATACAAAATCGGTTCGCAATTGACAGAGTTATCGGTGTACATTTTTTTATACTATCAAGATGGCAAACAAGCATACGGCCCGCCTGATGGTAAGCAGTTACCGTAACCTATAGACGCTTGCAACGCCATGTCACTCGCGCGTTGCCGACCCTTCAAAAACTTTATAACACCTTTCTTGAAGAAGCCCATAGGATCATCTTTTGGGAAAATTTCGGCAGTGAGCTAATACAAAAAAGAAAGAAAATACATACATACAGACAAACATAGAATCTCCTTCTATTTGAAAGTCGGTTAAAAATCAAAACATATATACCTATGTATATACATATATATACAGGGTGTTTGGCGCATGGACCGACACAATTTTTTCCTGGATTTGGGGGGTTACCAGCTAGGTTCTACGCATACACCCTATGCCCTAAGTGATGCGGTTGGTTAAATATGTTTTTTTTTACGTTTTTAAAAATAATACCCAAATTCTTACCTTTAATACGAAATAACTTTTTTTTAAGTGGGTGTAATGGTACAAAATAAATTTTGTTGTATTTGCCAATGTCTTCCTAATCTAAATAACTCATTATTTTATACAACTGCTTTCAAAAAGAAATGTTACGTGCTTCCAAAGTTTAAAAAAATGTTTAAATGTATGAAACATTGCAACTTTTAAATTCATTTTTAAAAAAACTAATATCCATTTGGAACTTAGTTTTATTTTAAGAAGTTATTTAGTTTATACCCTTTCGAACGGTATGCTACATGTCATAGAATACAATTCATTATGCAGTCAAAATACTAGTTAAAAGAGTCAGGGTTAAAAAAAGACTTATAATGTTATTGTGTTTTATTAAACTACAGTTACAAATCTTGTTCAAATAGACCTTCATTTCGTATACAAGCATGACACCTGTTTCTTATTACAACAATCGTCGTATGTAGTCACATTTCTGCCTTCATTACGTTAAACGCGCCGGTTATTCTTTCAATCAGAATCTTCCTAGTGGGCACCTCTGTCTGGTAAACTAATTCCTTTACACGTCGTCCCCAGACGTAAATATCCAAAGGTGTCAGGTCCGGTGATCGTGCCGGCCAAGGTATAGGGCCACCCCTACCAATCCATGAGTTTGGAAACTAGGGCAACGTCACCGTGGTACGGCGCGTGGCGTCGTCGGCCGACGTCGATCGATCCGGTGCGCTTGCTCAGTTATTGTGTTTTATTAAACTACAGTTACAAATCTTGTTCAAATAGACCTCCTTCATTTCGTATACAAGCATGACACCTGTTTCTTATTTCAACAGTCATCGTATGTAGTCGCATTTCTTCCTTCATTACGTTAAACGCGCCGTCAACGTGAAACGGTGCGCTAACGTGGCACGGTACGTTGACGTGCAAATTTACGTAAACATAATGTAAAAATGCACGACATAGCAACGTTGCACGTCACCGTGCCTTGTTTTTTTTTTTAAATCACAGATCACAACTAATCGCTAAGACAATAAAGCATTAACTGAGCAAGCGCACCGGATCGAGCGACGTCGGCCGACGACGCCACGCGCCGTACGCGACACGGCGACGTTGCCGTAGTTTTCAAACTCATGGATTGGTAGGGGTGGCCCTATACCTTGGCCGGCACGATCACCGGACCTGACACCTTTGGATATTTACGTCTGGGGACGTGTAAAGGAATTAGTTTACCAGACAGAGGTGCCCACTAGGAAGATTCTGATTGAAAGAATAACCGGCGCGTTTAACGTAATGAAGGCAGAAATGTGACTACATACGACGATTGTTGTAATAAGAAACAGGTACCATGCTTGTATACGAAATGAAGGTCTATTTGAACAAGATTTGTAACTGTAGTTTAATAAAACACAATAACATTATAAGTCTTTTTTTAACCCTGACTCCTTTAACTAGTATTTTGACTGCATAATGAATTGTATTCTATGACATGTAGCATACCGTTCGAAAGGGTATAAACTAAAGAACTTCTTAAAATAAAACTAAGTTCCAAATGGATATTAGTTTTTTTTAAATGAATTTAAAAGTTGCAATGTTTCATACATTTAAACATTTTTTTAAACTTTGGAAGCACGTAACATTTCTTTTTGAAAGCAGTTGTATAAAATAATGAGTTGTTTAGATTAGGAAGACATTGGCAAATACAACAAAATTTATTTTGTACCATTACACCCACTTAAAAAAAAGTTATTTCGTATTAAAGGTAAGAATTTAGGTATTATTTTTAAAAACGTAAAAAAAAACATATTTAACCAACCGCATCACTTAGGGCATAGGGTGTATGCGTAGAACCTAGCTGGTAACCCCCCAAATCCAGGAAAAAATTGTGTCGGTCCATGCGCCAAACACCCTGTATATATGCAGAAGGCGGAGGACCGTGTGCTATGGCGCGTGTTGGGAGAGGCCTATGTCCAGCAGTGGACTGCAATAGGCTGATTGATGATAATGATGATATATACATATATAACCCAATTATTGTAACAAACGGTGGCAAACAAGCATATTCAGCTGATGTTACGCAGTTAATGTAGCCTATAGACGCTTGCAACGCCAAAAGTATCACTTGCGTGTTGCCAACCCATTTTTTTACATTAAGATGGAGATAGAAAAACGTTTATTTCAAAACACATCTCTAAATAAGCGCTGGAGACCTGTACTCACACACAGGAACACAACTACACCGCTGTGTGTAGTTATTTGGTTGTGGTCTTCTGTAAAGTGAAGATCCTTCCCCAGTCGGGCTTGCTCGCTAGTATGATGCCTTACCTCTCTCAAAACTCTTAATCTTAGAACTTACCGCCAATGTTGATAAGGCCGCATGGTGTTATTCCTGATCCAGGGCTCTTGGATCAGGGTAACCTTAAGCTTTTTACCTTCTCCAGCCGTCTCCATAGAGTGGAGGTGGAGTGGTCTGAGCGATGGTAGGTGTTGGTGGCGTGGGGTGGGAGGTTTGGGGGTGGTTAAGCATGGACAACGCAATTTATTCGTCCGACAGGGAGATGTCGCTGATATTCTGCCGTTCAGAACTTGCGATGGGAGGCGGTCGCTGGTATAGGGGGATGATTTGTCCGCCACTATAATTCCTTTCATATACGAAGTCTTTTTTGACAATTTTGCGATGACAAATTCATATTGTGATTAATTCTAGCTGTTGACATTAACCAATAATATTTTCTTTATTTACCTACTGATTTCAATCATTGACATACTGTTGTCATAATAATTATTGACATAATATTGTAATAATTATTGACATAATATTGTAATAATTATTGACATAATATTGTAATAATTATTGACATAATATTGTAATAATTATTGACATAATATTGTAATAATTATTGACATAATATTGTAATAATTATTGACATAATATTGTAATAATTATTGACATAATATTGTAATAATTACTGACATAATATTGTAATAATTATTGACATAATATTGTAATAATTATTGACATAATATTGTAATAATTATTGACATAATATAAGAGTCAGAGTGGAAGTCGGAGTGAGGTCCGGAGTGGATATAAGAGTGGGAGCCGGAGTCGGGGCAGGAGTAGGTGCTAAAGTCGTGGCCGAAGTGGGAGCAGGATTGGGTTCCCTAGTGGGAACCGGAATGGGAACCGGAATGGGAGCCGAAGTGGCGCTGACGACGGAGGGGGGCGCTGTTCGCCCCACCCTTTTGGCTCGCGGACGTCGGCGGCAGCCGTGAGGTTTCATTATGCGGATAGGGATGTTCCAGTTAGTCCTGGGGTAACCGGTGTCGGGTCCCGACGGTGGAGTAATTTCGGTGTTAATGACCTCCCTAAGGCCTGACAGGTCAATATGATTGTATGGTGCTTCTTTTAACATACCTCTGGTTCCCGGTGTAGTCCCAGGACCAGCAGCTTTATAACCAAAAGCTGGTGGTTTTTCAGGTATTGAGCTCGCTTCTGGCTCAACCTTTCTGCTAGAAGCAGCTTGTGACATGCTGTGAAATTTAAAAAATATGTTATATGCTGAAATATTATAAATTAGAAACTCCTTATGTTAATCACTTAAAGTAGCCTATGGATGCTAGCAATACCAGAGGTATGACTTGCAGGTTATGTCCTTTTTTTTAAAAACAGTTCACTGCACATCACACAAAGCCCTATACCAACCCATCTGGCCAGCATGGTATAATAGGCTAATATCCCCTCCAAGTGCACCTCAAACATGCCGTATCGTAAGATTCCAGAGGAATTTCTTACCACGCACGATTAGGCTGAGGAATGAGCCGAGGTTTTCCCAAGAGACTATAGCATGGGGTTCTTCAAGAAAGGAGTTATAAGGTTTTTAAAGGGTCGGCAACGCGTGAGTGACATCCCTGCTAACTGCTTACCATCAGGCATGCTTGTTTGCCACCTTGGTAGTATAAAAAAATAAAAACATACCTCTTGAATAATAATATTAAATAGATTTGCTAAAAAAGAGCCACATTAACACTTCAGTGCCAAGAAAGCAGTTACGATTTTTTACTCAGTCAAAAAATAATTTTATTCAATCGGTAACAAATTACCAACCCTTACTATTTTGCGGACGAACAGTAGGCCGCGGTAGCCGAGTGCTAGGCACGAGGACAGGTAATTAATAACTATCTATAGATGGACTCGGTAGCCGGGTTCTCAGGGTATAGTAGCAAAATGTTAAATTTTACAATAAAAATTGTCACTATTCACATGTTGCCTTATTCTTTAATAGCAATATGTAAATTGAAGCAGACTTTAACACCATACTTTTTTTTTTTCTCGCACGACCAGTACTACGTACGATTACCTTATTTTATCAATATAGTTAGTATCGTGTTTTGACTGCATCAGCTTGCATGCTATCATACTTATTAAAAAGAGTGGCCTGAGTTTCTTGCTAGTTCTTCTCAAGGCTCCACGTCAGCAAACTAGCCGTAGGAAAATTTAGCTGACATCATCTTTCTGGTTTATTCATAATTTATGACCTTCATAAGTGTTACTTTGTAACCTAAATGAATAAATGAATTTTGAGTTTTTTGAGTTTATAGTGTATCAAAGAACCCGGGAGCCAGGTTCTTGGCACTAAAAGTGTTAAAAATACTCAGAAACAACTTCATGCATGAAGAGGTTGATGCATATAGAGAAGGCGAAAGGATGTCTGGATGGATGATCTGCAGCAATTGGTGTACCATAGTCTCTGCCTACCCCAGTGGGAGACGGGTGTGACAATATGTATATATATTAACATACCTACTACTAGCACCACTCTCAAAGTTCTTGCCAGCTGGATACAGCTGCTTATGCAGTATCATCTTTAACTGATCTTCATACATCTGCTTCTGAGCCTTCAATTTTGTTGGTATGGGAAAATCTCCGCTGCCCGTATACGAGTCCAATATGGACTCCACTGTAAATAGTAAAAAAAAACACAATTAAGACAATGTAGAGAGAGACAATCTAAAAGAGGTAAGGCACCATAGTACCGAGCGTGGCGTCCTCTTTGTTCGACATTAGCGTCCTCCAGGCGAACCTCCACCACAGCCAGACCGCGACGGCTCAGCTGCGGAAATGGTTGGAGGTCCAACAGGCTGCCATCGTCCTGATCCAGGAGCCGTGGGTCAGAGCAGGCAACATACAGGGACTAGCCAATCTCAAAGGTAAAGTCTATTATACCAAGGGAGATGACAACCCTAGATCTTGTATCTTTGTCTCTAACACCATAAAGGCACAGCTACTAATGGATTTCTGTTGCAGAGACATCTCTGCAGTAAGACTCCATATACAGCAGGAAGAAAGGGACCTGCCAGTGGTTCTCGCGTCGGTGTATATGCCGGAAAACGAGGACCCACCACCCTACGACCTCACTCGCCTGATTAACCACTGCGAGAGGACAGGTCTCGATGTCATCGTCGGGACGGACTCGAACGCCCATCACCCCCTATGGGGCATGGAATCAACCAACAGCAGAGGTAAGACCCTAGTAGATTATCTATGCTCCACAAATCTATCCCTGTTAAACACAGGATCAAAACCGACCTTCGTCACTAGACGAAGTCGAACTATCATTGACTTAACACTAGCAACAGAGGGGGCAGCCGCGGCCGTTGCCGACTGGCACGTATCCAAAGAAGCCTCCTGCTCGGACCACAGATGGATCCGCTTTGACCTACGCACAACCATCCCGGCACCGTTACCGAGGAGGAACCCACGCAAAACAGATAGGGACATATACCAGCGTACTCTCAACCGGAAATTACCGGACCAGAAGAGTATGCATACCCCCCTAGAAATAACACACGTTGAGGAGCAAGTAAATCATATCACAAAAGCTATGATAGAAAGCTACCACTCAGCATGCCCAGAGACTACTCCTTCACTAACACCAGGCAAACAACCTTGGTGGGGACCGGAGCTGGAACGCAAGCGCAGAATGGTAAGGAAAGCCCTTAACAGAGCTATGAACACTTGTGCGGACGAGGACTGGGACACCTACCGCTCCGCCAAATCCAGTTATAAAAAATGCATCAGACGCAGAAAGGCCATGGGATGGCGCAGATTCTGCAGTAACATCGAGTCCTGTCAGCAAGCCAACAGGGTAAGGAAACTGCTGACCCAAGAGCACTCTGCGACACACATGACTCTGCGTAAACCAGACAACACACTAACATCATCGCCCGAGGAGGCGAGACGCGTCCTCATAGAAACTCACTTCCCAGGATGCGTCTTCACTCAGGTAATAAACTGGCAAAACGCCATGTCCACACCGTCCGCGGGGGACTGGCTATATGCTCAAAGAATGATCACACCTGAAAAGATCAGGTGGGCCATTCGGAGCTTCCATCCTTACAAAGCTGCTGGCCCGGATGGCGTTTTTCCTGCGCTTCTACAGTGGGGAGAATCAGCAGTCACAGAGAGGCTGGTTCACATACTGAGAGCTTGTCTGGCCCTCAGATACGTACCAAAGGGATGGAGGGAAGTGAAGGTAATCTTTATACCGAAACCAGGCAAGAGTGACTACACGAATGCCAAATCCTACAGACCAATTAGCCTAACCTCCTTCTTACTTAAGACGTTGGAAAGGCTATGCGACAGAGAGCTCAGGGACGGAGCACTGAAAAGTATTCCACTGCATGCAAAACAACACGCCTACAGCTCAGGTAAGTCCACCGAATCCGCTCTACACTTAGTAGTCAACCGGATCGAGGAAGCCATACAACAGAAAGGCACATGCCTGGGCACCTTCATAGATATAGAAGGAGCTTTCGACAAAACAAATTTCTCCAGCATAAGCACCGCCCTATCCAAACACGGTGCTGAGACGGTGCTCATTG
The DNA here is from genome assembly GCA_947095525.1 of Trisateles emortualis. Lineage (NCBI taxonomy): Eukaryota > Metazoa > Arthropoda > Insecta > Lepidoptera > Erebidae > Trisateles > Trisateles emortualis. Next base: position 2,999,617 of record OX352756.1, read on the forward strand.
ACTGGATAACCAACATGTTAAGCCAACGTGTGGTACACTTAGACGAGGACAAGCAATCGGCCCTGATCGCGAGAGGATGTCCGCAAGGTGGAGTCCTATCACCCCTACTGTGGAACCTCGTGATAAACGACCTGATCACCAAGCTGAACTCGAAAGATTACTACACGATAGGATACGCCGACGACCTCACCATTCTCATTTCGGGTAAGGTGACAGGCACGGTCTGCAATCTCACTCAACAGGCCCTGCGCATCGTGGAGCGTTGGTGTAGAGACTATGACCTGTCGGTGAACCCAACGAAAACGGAATTGGTACTGTTCACCAATAAACGGACTCTGGGATACCACTGCCTTCCCAGACTGTTCAATGTGGAGCTCCAACTATCCAAGGAGGTAAAGTATCTGGGTGTCATCTTGGATAGTAAACTCAACTGGAGCAGCCATATTGAAAACAAAATAAACAAGACCACGATCGCTTTCTGGCAGTGCAGGAGAATGATCGGTAAGAAATGGGGGCTAACCCCCAAAATTATACTTTGGCTGTACGAGACGGTAATCCGCCCAATGTTCGCATACGGAGCGGTGGTGTGGTGGCCCAGAACCACTCTAGTCACGGTCTCGAGCAAACTACAGCGACTACAGAGGCTCGTGTGCATGGCGGCAACAGGTTGTATGAAGACTACACCGACCGCGGCGCTCGAAGCCATGCTGGGCATGACGCCGCTAAACCTGTTTATCCAGCAGGAGGCGTCGATGGCAGCCATACGACTAAAAACACTAGACCTGTGGAGTAGCAGGTGTACGCAGCACACTTCTTTACTGGAGAAACTGGCGACAGATTTCCCGCTCCTGAGAGCGGTAAGTGACCGCATCCCCAAACAATTCGTTTTCGATAAGAAATACAAGATCCAACTGTTCGAGGACCAGCGCTGCGAGGGCCTAAGGCCCACGGAACTTCGGATCTTCACAGACGGGTCAAAGACAGGTACAGGCACCGGAGCTGGGATTTTCTCAGAGGACCTCAACATACACATGGCTACACCGCTAGGGGCCCACAATACTGTCTTCCAGGCAGAATGCATGGGGATTTCTCTAGCGGCCGAAGCTATCATATCACGAAAGGTAAAAGACCAGCCCATCCGGATTCTTTCGGACAGCAGGGCTGTCTTACAGGCTTTAGACTGCCATACAGTCAACTCAGGTCTGATCTACGAGTGTCACCAAAAACTTAACCAGGTGGGTGAACACAATAGCATAACTATCCAATGGATCAAAGGACACAGCGGCTCCCGAGGCAATGATGCTGCGGATGAGCTCGCCAGAAGGGGTTCAGAGATGGACACAATAGGGCCAGAACCCATTGTGGCGCTGCCTTTCGGACACCTACGCGCACTGGTAAGAAAGCGCATTAAAGATCAACACAACAACCTTTGGATAAATCACAGCGAATGCAGACAGGCAAAGGAGGCACTTCCCGCGCTGGACCATCGCTTCACCAAACAGGTTATAAGGCTCACAAAACAGCAGTTGCGTATAGTCACTGCTGCCGTCACGGGCCACGGTTCCTTCAATAAACACCTCTCTGTTATAGGAGTCACTGACAGTTCCCTCTGCAGAGCCTGCATGAGGGAAGACGAGACGGCGGCGCACGTGTTGCTGCACTGCCCGGAGGTCGCTGCATACAGAAGGAAACACCTGGGCAGCCCAGGATCAGTACGAGAAGCGGTCGTCAACGTCAGGCGGCTGCTGGACTATTTGGACGAGCTGGGGTGGATAGAGTGACCCCCCCAGCTAACCACCCGCACGCAAAATACGCGCATCAGCGTGGAATTGCGGACAATAGCCCGCCATACCATACCATACCATACATAGTACCGAGCACTCCCGACTTGGGGACGATCACCTTATAGAAGACCACTGCCAAATAACTAGCTACACACAGCTGCCTCGGAGGTCCAGTGGCCGCAGTAACAGCAACCTTGTGCGCAGCCTGCTGTGCACAAGGTTGTGGGTTCGATTCCCACACAGGACAAAACTTTGTGTGACCCACAAAGAATTGTTCTGAGTCTGGGTGTAATTTGTGTCCGTTAATTATATGTTTGTAAAGTCCCCCGCGACACAGAGCTTGTTCTCTAGTGCGGAAGTTTTAAAATATTAAAAAAAAAAAAGCTAAATAACTACACACAGCGATGAAGTTGTGTTCGTGTGTGTCAGTACAGGTCTCCAGCACTCATTTAGGGATGCATTTTTGAAAGAAACATTTCCCTATCCCAGGGATACTCTATAACTTCTTCTTACAATAGACAGCAGCCAAATAACTAACTATCACCACACCTGTTCCATTCCGCGGGTGTCGTACGAGTCAACTAAGGGAGTAAGTCAGGCAGACTTTATTTCACGTGGTATAAGAAACATCCTACTAATATTATAAATGCGATGTTTGTTACTCTTTCACATAAAAACTACTGAACGGATATGGGTGAAATTTGGCACAAAGATAGATTATGGTCTGGAATAACACATAGGCTACTGTTTACAGCGATAACTGAAATTCACGCGGGCGGAGCCGCGGGCAACAACTAGTGCAGTCAATTACAATAAGAAAGAAACAATATAGTCACCAATCAAGTTTCTAACAAACAAAACAAAAATAAATGTCTACTGCAAGAGAGGGATCAGGGAAAACTCGAAACAAACTTTATCAACCCATCTGGCCAGCGTGGAATAGTAGGCTTATATCCCTCCAAATGTATAGGGAAGACCTGTGCCCAGCAATAATAATAATATTGTCACGACAACTTGCACGTCGCTATCTGATACTAGTTTGAGTCAGAGCCTGTACTATGGTAACCAAACAATTACTACTTATATATTTCTAAATACATACATATTATAGATAAATTGATAATTGTCTGCTTTGGTGTTCCAGTGGTCGCAGTATGCGCCTGCTGTGCACGAGGTTGTGGGTTCAATTCCCACACAGGACAAAACTTTGTGTAACCCACAAAGAATTGTTCTGAGTCTGGTTGTAAATTGTGTCCGTTAATTGTATGTTTGTAAAGACCCCCACGACACAGAGCTTGTTCTCTAGTGGGGGAGTTGTCTTTTAAAAAAAAAATTACACCCAGACCACAGAATACTTAATAGTACAGGTACAGAAGGTTCACTTCGCAAAATCATTTAAACAAATATCAACTTTGCTCGCACACAATAGAGCGCAATTCAGCTCCCCAGCACAAAACTTACCTACTCGTTTATTCACCTACAAATTGGCTCCCTTTGTATTGCGTATTTCTGGACATTATGGTTGTCACTTAGAGATCAATTTTGATCTGAAGTACCTGTTAGGTTTAGGTAGGTTACTATACTTTTGTAAACGAGTGACTTTTTATATAAATCTGGACATGTGGGGACATATTCAATGTAGGTACTTAGTAGTAGCACAGAATACTTAACACTACAGGACGACATTATGATTATTAAATTATAAGAACGAGCAGTGTGTGTCCACATCACAGGACTGGTCAAACCACTAAAGAACAAATTATACTAGCTGTTGCCTGCGGCTCAGCCCATGATTATGAATGTTTTTGATTAAATTAAAAATATTAGAGTTTGTCATTGGTTTGTTTGGAGCCATTTGTCCAGTTGAAATTTAAAACTATTGAGTGATAGGCGGCTATAATAAATTTTCCCAATTAAATAAGTACCTATTTAATTGGTTGGACAAATAAATAATACATCTCTACAAAAACTGTGCTGTATAGTCTACATATCAAAATCTTGCTATAAATAGGTACCTACAAATTGTTTTTGTAAATGATAACGTGTTTCTTTACTTTTCAATAGCTTTGGAATATTGAAAAACGAGAGGTCCTTATCACTATTTAAGCAGCCGAATACTGTACACAATTTTTTTGCCTTTATTTTCTTTAAAATATTTAAAAGCAAAAACGAATCGGTGACGGATTACGGCTTCGAGTGCGTATCGTAGGTAAACTTACGTCGAACCGACGACGCGATCGGCGCGTTGCGCGCGCGCGACACTCAACTGAATAATCCCCCTAGAAATGTTGCGGCCGGGTACTTGTAGATTCATACCTAAACAGCGGAGTGAACCAGGCCTGCCCAGACACAGAACAAATATTCGTGCTCATCACACAAAGATTTGTCTTATAGCAATGAGATTACGCTGAGATAATGATGATGAGAGGTATTTTAACTTAGTGTGTCTGTGCTTCGGATGTCATGGTAAGAGTCAGACCAAACTTTACGGAATCCCGGGAATTGCTGCCCGGGTAAAACCGGCGCGGGCGGCTATTTCATATAATTTAAAGTAAAAGTAACCTTTGAATACTTACAATGTTCATGGCTATACTCTTTGAAGTGTATAGGATTCAGCCTAAAACATTTATCACCATAAGGACACTCCGACTTCGGTCTTTTTTGATTTTTGTTATCTGAAATATGGACATCAAATTTAACAATTTTACACAGATTTTTGTATGAAAGACATAGATTTTGATAATTTAAAATGAAAATAATCACCCTCCATGACTTCTTTGCGTTTGTTTGGAGTACTCATAGCAGGTAAATCGTTATTTTTTTTTGATGTAAAAACTTTTATCGTGTCGTAGCGGGTGGATTGATAATGTTGGTATCCAATTCAATTCAAATTTGTCAATTTTGACATTGACGTATGCCAGTCAACATTAAATCTTAGAAATTTTTGCCATGGTAAGATTGGTTTAACATTTATTTAACCATGGCATGGCAATATTATCGGGATCGCGATTTTTGGAGGGAAAAAAATAGATAATTCTATCTCATGTCACTTCGCAGATTTCATCAAATATTTCCTAGTAGAGTCCCGTTAAAATCGCTCCAGCCGTTGCGGAGACTATCCGAAGTTAAGAGATAAACAGACAAAAAAAAACGATTTTACTTGATTGAGTAGTCGTATTCATGTGCATTTAGTAGAAAGCTATCATTTTAATATTACAAACAGATACATAATTTTTGTAAATTTGTACTTAAATAGATATTATTTCATTCATATTATTTGATTTTTGGGGATTTTTTCGTCACGAGACAAAGATTTGGGGCGAATCCAAGACGGTCGTCTCGCAAGTGGCAACACTGTGACTGCATAACTAACCGAAAAGACCTTTTGCGAAAAGTCATATTTCCTTCTTGGAAAAGCCGAAAACCAAACCGCCCCGGACAGAACCGGCATGCGGCTGGCGGCAGCCACAGAGTACTAGAGTAATCACTAGTATCCAAGGAGGAAATCTTTTATCTTTGCTATATCACTACGTTTTGCGGCAGCGCATCTTTACAACACTTGTGTTGTCCTTGTACAACCTACAAAAGTGAGCGTAGCTATAGATACCGCCAAACCAATTTCTACTAGCGTTCTCTCTCCACCTTGACGTTGGCAGAATCATCGGTATAACAAAACAGATGTAGCCAAAACATAAAAAAAAAAAAAAAAAAAAAAAACTAGCATTAACCACTTTTATAATCTATATTACAAACAATAAAATTACTGAGTAAAATTAATACAACATGCAAAGCAAATTAATTAAATAAAATAAATATCACAAACAACACAACACGATCGATATCGATAACACCAACGGGAATAAAACTATTCAAATTTAAAAGATATAATTGAATATCTTATTTTGAGGTATGATTATTATAATGATTTTTATAATTCAGGGTGTTTATTATAAATCTTGTTTTTATTCCTGCTTCTTCAATTTTCAACAAAATCGAAACGAAACGAATCTGTAGTGATTATCTTTGCCAAATCAAGTATTTATTTAGAAAAACAATAAGTAGCAAAGTTGGTACCTATTTAAATAACATCCTTACTATATTTAGTTGCACGTTATAATAATATTGAAAGTTGTTTAACAAAGCAATAAAACAACAAAGCATGGTACCTTTAATAACCGGCATCATGACAAATTATTGCTTCAAAAGCCTTTTTGGACCTCTTTGCTATGTGTGGCACTCTTATTACAACCCCTACAAGAGAGCAAGCCCAACTGGGAAAGGTCCTTACAGAAGACCACAGTCAAATAAGTAGTTGGCTGTGGTCTTCTGAAAGGTGTACAGCGTTGTAGTTGTGTTCCTGTGTGTTGGTACAGGGTTTCCATAACTCATAAAAATGCGTTTTTAACAAACATTTTCTTATATTAATACCCTGGTGTATAAAAATGGGTTGTCGACACATTAGTCCATTTGTAAATAAAATTGGTAAACAATTAATTAATTGTTTACCAATTAATTATTGGTAATTGTAGGTGGACCGACGACCTGGTAAAGGTTGCGGGCAACCGATGGACAAGGTCAGCTCAGGACCGAACGATATGGAAAACAATAGGGGAGGCCTATGTCCAGCAGTGTACGTCTTATGGCTGAGATGATGATGATGATGATGAAACAATTAATAGTTTTTTATTTATCTATACTAATATTATAAAGCTGAAGAGTTTGTTTGGTTCAACGCACTAATCTCAGAAAGTACTGGTTCGATTAGAAAAAAACATTTTTTGTTGAATAGTGCATTTATCTAGGAAGGCTATAGGCTATATAGCATCACCCTATGATATAGATTAATAGGAGCAAAGCAATAGTGAGATATGTTGTAAAATAGATAGATAAAAAACTACTTATTATATCTATAGATATGAAATTTAATTGCATTTGCATTAAAATTTTATATCCTTACTAATATTATAAATGTTTGTAAGAATGGATGGATGTTTGTTATTCTTTCACGTAAAAACTACTGAACGGATCTTGATGAAATTTGGCACAGAGATAGATTATGGTCTGGAATAACACATAGGCTACTTTTTACAGCGATAACCGACATCCACGCGGGCGGAGCCGCGGGCAACAGCTAGTCTATAATAATATATTATGCACCTTTATTAATATAAAATAGGTACCTACAATATGATCAATATATTTCACACTAATCCGTGTTAATTTTTCAGAAAATGGAAGTTACCCAGGAACTTAACAATGATGACTGGGTCACCTGCCCTTACAATCCAATTCACCGTGTTCCTCGTCTACGTATACAGAAACACTTAATAAAATGCGAGGAAGTTTATCCACCTCTGAGTATATGCCCATATAATGCTACTCATAGGTACCCAAAGGAGAAATTTAGAGAACACTTGCAGAATTGCCCTCAGAAGCCCATACAAGAGGTGGACAAGAAGAAGAAACAAGGCGGTTTGATAATGGCACCGAAGCCGATACTGCAGAGTGATTACTTACCAGAAACTAACCCAAATTATGAATGTTGGGACTAAACAAAAAGTTTTTATTGATTTAGTGGTAAGATTGATTTTTAAAATGAGGCCATGAATGCCAGAGTGGACTTACTTAAAAGTTTACAGTAATTAACAATAATAAGAAGCCTGGATCGTAGTGAAAGGAAGAATTTCTCTCGTGGGGACAATCGCATTATCTCAAAATGAATACCTAATGCTCATGACTATTGTGTTTCTGGCACTTTATGCTGATTGAATAGGTCCTGAGCTGATAGGTATTTATATTGAGAGATTGCAGCAGCCTCACTATATATAGATATACATTATATTATATACATTACACTATATCCTGATTTTACTTATATATAAAAAACATAATTTATAATAAACTAGCGGGCCACCCGGACTTCGCCCGGGGTAATCTATTTACAGTGCAAATTTCTTATTTTTTTCTTACATAAAAACCTTCTCCTGACAATAACAAACACAACAAATAAAAAATTTGCGAAATCGGTTCAGCCGTTCTCGAGATTTGCGCTTAGCAACACATTCAGCGATTCATTTTTATATTATAGATTAATTATTGGTGCTATGACTTTTAGCAATAGTTTTTTCAATTTTATAAGAGAACTCCCACATTAGGGAACAAGCTGGGGACATTTCATACATTGAATTAACACACAAAGTACACCCAGACTCAGGACAACTATTTATGAATCACACAAATTTTTGTTCTGTGCAGGGATCGAACCAACAAACACACCGCATAGTGGTAATTGGTGAGGTAACAATATAAGCCGCTGAACCAACCGTATAAATAAAATTAGTGTTAAAGTAATTAATCTTAGGTTACTCTGGGACTCATGGCTTCAAATATGTATTAGAATTAAGATATTAATGATAAAAGGAGTATTCAATGTCTCGGGTAGTTCACTCCACTCTAGTAGTTTTATTTGATTTGTATTTGTTAAGTGATAGGATTAGTGTTTTTGTTCTGGGAATTTATCCACACTTGCCCACTCAGATAAGCCTCTGTGTATTAAGTTTCTTTGTTGGCTATTCCAGCTAAATTCTGTCTCCGATTCAGGGACGGCCCACATTGTTTTGAAACAGAAACTGTCCCGATATTCGTTCAATGGATTATTAGAGGTATTTTTAAGTGCTTACTTCGGATACTTACCGCATAGCACGATTGTCGATATGTGATGATCCACCCTTCAATCTTGACAAATATTTAAGAGTATTACTCATATCAAAGGGTTTTTGTTAAAAAATACCCCTTTGAACTCAGGGTATTTTGACGGTTCCTGCTTTATAATGCTTCAAAACCCTATAAACGAGAATCTGTTCGGACAATCCCCGAGTGTGACTTTGCTCGGGTTAAACTTATTGTTACCCGTATAGAGAGATTCCTAATAACCTTAGCGGATCATCTCAACTCATAAACGTCCCACTGCTGGGCACGGGTCTCCGCCATACACTTGGATCCCTCCAAGTGTATGGCGGAGACCCGTGCCCGTATTAGCCTACTATACTACGCTGGTCGGACTGGTTGATATAGGGTTTTGTTTCGAGTTTTCCCTCTCTTGCAGTGGATATTGTCTGCTTGACTTACTGCCTCAGTCGTCTCTTTAGTCCTCAGGATGGAACAGGGAGGTGGTATACATGACCTGATCTGATGCTTTTATTATAAAATAAGCCTTAATTTAAAATTAAAGTCAAAAGCCAAACGATTTTATATATGTGATTCTTAGTTTATAGGTACTTGTCTAGTATATAATATATACTTAAATGTAATATAATACTAAAAGTATATTTTTATAATTAATAGGTATTTAATACAGTGGAACCCCGGTAATCCGACAAATATAGCATGGGGTCCTTCAAGAAAGGAGTTATAAGGTTTCTAAAGGGTCGGCAACGCGCGAGTGATACCCCTGGTGTTGCAAGCGTCCATAGGCTACGGTAACCGCTTACCATCATGCGGGCCGTATGCTTGTTTGCCTCCTTGGTAGTATAAAAAAAAATGTTTGTCAGAGCAGTGTCAGACCATGGAATTTGTCAGATTATCTTATATATAAAATTCTCGTGTAGCAGCGGAGTTTGTTTCCAAACTCCGAAACAGCTCGACCGATTTTATGTAATTTTGTGTGCATATTAGGTAGGTCTGAGAATGGGGTCAACATCTATTTTTCATACCCCTAAATGTTAAGAAGAGTGCAACCCAAATTTTTTTTGGACAACATTTTATGTTTTTATGATGTGGCATTAAAAAATACATACAATCGTAACTTTTCACCCCTTTACCATCAACCCCTATTTTTTACTTAATATGGCAAAACAGCGTTTGTGGGGTCAGCTAGTTAGGACTATATAATCCGACAAATTCTAAATATTCCGACAGAAAAAATCGGACTATAGGCAATACTCTGCCTAAGAACGGAGTTTTTTTTCAATAAAGAATAGAATAAAGATATATTTTTTTAAGAAGAAGAACGGATCTGGATGAAATTTGGTACAGAGTTAGATTATGGTCTGGAATAACACATAGGCTACTTTTTACAGCGATAACCGACATCCACGCGAGCGGAGCCGCGGGTAACAGCTAGTATATGCATATAGCAAGATATATTACGGTAAATTTTCTATAGTAATCAGCAAGTGACCACAGACGTATACCTATAACGTATATTTTTACTAGCTGTTGCCCGCGTTGATGTCGGTTATCGCTGTAAAAAGTAGCCTATGTATTTATAATATTAGTAAGAATATTATAGATCTGTCTATTGTGGGCTTTAGATACTAAACTACTAATAATAGTAGTAGCAGCCCATAAATGTCCCACTGCTGGGCATGGGTCTCTTTTCCTCTATACTGTCCTATTAATTTGTTTTAACTATTGATAAATACATGTTTTTAAATGACCAAGGGCCGTACCATGAAGGCCTTGTAGCAATTGATTTTCGATCTTAATTTGAATTTTAAACTAAGTATGACTACCAAGTTAGTAATAAAGTTGTCAATTTCTGTATTTCAAATTAAGATTTAAAATAAATTGCCATAAGGAAGTCAAGGTACGGCTCCAGAGCTAAAGCTCGAATATGACCTGACAGCGATTTATTTTAGATTATTACTTAAATTTCGAACAGTACAGTATTAAAGCCGACTTTACGAATTTCATATTAAGATCGAAAATAAATCGCTATAACGACATGGTCATTATGGAAAAAATACTGACATTTTGTTTAAAACTGTTATTTAATACGAAGAATAAATAATTTAATGGTAACTCTTTATTTTATTTTCCCATTCATTACTACAAAGCATGTAGGGTCGACAACGCGCCTTTCGACCTTCACCAGGGCCTCAATTCTGCTAATTTACGGATGGCTTAATTAAATCTGAATTGATTGCATTTTTGGTATTACATCATTCTACATAATTTAAGACCAACGGTTTTCCAACTATTGGTCTTAAATTTATTAGCAGAATACCAAAAATGCTAATGAGATTCAATTGAGAATCAATTCAGATAGTTGGACCACCCTTAATATTCCACCATTATAAAAACTTTCTGTTCCATCAGCCATCTATACTGGTCTGTGTTATGTTAAAGCGCCTTCACACTAGCGTTTGTTCAGCGTAGGCGTTCGGTATTCAATTGAACGCTGCGCAGACGTCACACAATAGCAGGGGCGCGCGGCTGCGGGTGGCGGAGAAAGAAAGAAAAAATATTTATTTTGTCTTTACATCTTAATACAGTAATCTAAAAAATATATATAATGGTTACAAGACAAAACAGGACCTAGCTCAGCGATTAATTGCAACATCGCAGACGCTGCAGCGCTGATATTCTGCTAGGACCCCTTAGGGAAGGTATTCGACACCTAGCGGAGCAGTTATATTTAAAATATAAATAAGTAAAGAGCAGATAAATTTAAAATATAAATAAGGAAATGATAATATTATATAGGAGAGAAGTCGAATGTGAACAGGGTTGTACATGACTCCGCAGTAACGCGGCGCTAACGCAGCGTATTCATTTGCCCTTGCACTTACGCTGGGACAACGCGACGCCTGCGACACATAGTCGCAGCGTCTGCGCTGCGCATACGTTTATCGAATAATAATACACTGGACAAACGCTAGTGTGAAGGCGTTCTTAGTGACCGTAACTGCTGAACCGGAGTACGCTCGATTCCCACACTAGACAACAACACACTTCGTGTGATTCATAAATGTTTGTTAAGAGTCTGGGTGTAATTTGTGTCCGTGAAATGTATGTTTGTAATGTCCCCCGCTATACAGGGCTTGTCGGAAGTGCGGAAGTTGTCTTTTAAGGTTGCGGGCAGCTGATGGATGGATGAAGTATTCCATATTGGGCACCCTTTTTAATGGCACCTGAGTAAATGGCACCTAAGGTATTCCACATTGGGCACCTACCGATATTTTTATATCGATATGTTCCACTAATGGCACCTGCGAAAAATATCAGCTCGCTGTGGAAATGTTTGATGAAAGAATTTTCTATCTTATTGGCTGATATAAAGATGAAATAAATAAAAGCTTGTATAAACTACAATTTATTACTAAATCTACTAAAATTAAAACTACTAAAATTATTCCGCTGTCTTCAAATCTTCACTCTTGCCTGCTATCTTCTGTTTCTCAAATAATAATCTTAGTTCTTCAGTGGCACTAACCGGTAACCTATTATTTGCACCGAATTTAGGATCGGGCAGTTTTGCAGTGTTCAGTTCAGGAATCTTGAATGTAAATGGTGTCCACGGACCCTGGATTGATGGGTGATCTGTATACTGGTATTTTCTGAGACGTGTGGTTGAGTTATCTCCTTGCTGGGTACGTAAAACTTCAATCCATTTGGTTATTTCTAGTTGTGTTCTATTTTGGGCACTCATCCAAACTCTGTCTCCGTTTACTGTAAAGAAGAAGTTATATTATTCAAGATGATATTTTGGGTATTCATTCTATGGACCATACAAGCATGGAAGAGTGAAAGGACCTGCACCTTACTGAAGACCACAGAGTACAGTAGCAGTGTATTGTTGTATTGACTGCCTCGGTGGTCCAGTGGTCGCAGTATGCGCCTGCTGTGCACGAGGAGGTGGGTTTGATTCCCACTCAGGACAAAACTTTGTGTGACCGACTAAGAGTTGTTCTGAGTCTGGGTGTAATTTGTGTCCGTTAATTGTATGTTTGTAAAGTCCCCCGCGACACAGAGCTTGTTCTCTAGTGCGAGAGTTGTCTTAAAAAAAGAACTGCACCTTACTGAAGACCACAGTCAAATAACTACACAGAGTACAGTAGCAGTGTATTGTGTTCCTGCATGGGTACAGGTTTCCAGGGCTCTTTTGTAGGGAACTGTTTTTTAACATAACCTTTTCTTCGTCCCAGGGTTTCTGATAACACAAAACTGTGAAAACGGGCTAATGCTTATGTAGGTTTACATTTTTTCTGTCACTTGGTTCATCATCATCATCTCAGCCTGATAACAACCACCAACACAAGTGGATTAAAAGCGCTGAACTTGCGTAACTGTCATTTAGATACATATAATACAGATGTGCGACGTGTCTAGAACTTTGTAAAGGTCAGTTTTTACAGTTGACATTTATACTTACAGTATTCGCCCACAATAACAGGGCTGCGGTGACGTCTCGGCTTCAAATATACCACAACACTGGGATTCTGCTTTGCAAACTCAACTAAGTCTTGCTCTATAAAATCTCTGAAAAAAAAAACATAGTATGAAACAATGAGTTTTGACAATAGAGGATGTATATGTAATACATTTTCGATGGGAATTTGATAAAAACCAGTTATTCATATAGATCATGCTGTGACACTAATGCTGGTCAATGAAAAATGCCAAATAAGACATCAGCTAATTTGCCTACTGCTGAGTTCGCTGACTGAACAGACAGGAGTAGAGCCTAAGGAAAGAACTGGCAAGAAACTGAGGTGTCAACTTCATTACCACCACATACATATTTATTTTTATAACCCAGTCTTAAAGTTCTTTGTCTATAATTCAAATTAATCATTAGACCTGTTAGTCTAATTTAGTCAATATTAATAGCGTTAAAATATAATTATTGCATTTATTCAACTATAATTTTGTGAATATAAAACTGCAAACATTTAAGTGATTGGTTCTGGCTTGCAGTTTTATATTCTTTATATAGACGATCGAGAAGGAAGTATGTTTGGACCGAAGCAATTGGTGTACCATAGTCTCTGCCTACCCCAGTGGGAGATGGGCGTGATGATATGTATGTATGTATTAATATTGCTGTACGATTGTGTTTGACAAATACAGATTTAAAATTCCCACCGTCCTTGATAGACATCGACAACCTGTTTCGGCTTCGCATTAAGGCACTTAAATTATTTATATGTGGGAGAATTATGTGTTATGAACAGTAATAATTAAAGAAACAAATCAAACCTCATTCCACGACTGCCTCCATGGCTCTTACAGAACTTCAACACGATTCTTTGTAATTGACACACATATCGTCCCACGCCATTCTGTAACGGTGCCCGGACAAAGCCGGGCTTTAAAAACATGTTTTTCGCAGACATTTTCAATAAATAACTTGAAAATTAAGATTTTTGAGGTTATTATTTCGTGTGAAGTTAATAAAATAGATACTGTCAGTTTTGTGACAGTGACAGTTTCCGGTGTTCCACGCTATTTTTCAGTGTATGGTAGTAATGTGGAGGTCACCATATCTCTGACGCGAAAAAAGAAGATCCTCTGATCAGGCTAGGAGTCAGAAGGGCGAGCCGCAGGTCAAGATTTATTCATTAGGTGTTTTGTATATACAGAATCTGTGTGAGAACTTCAATAGCGCAATTTAGTTTCTCGTAGCCTTAAGAGCATTTAGAACGAGAGTTGCCATTCAAACGTTCCCTTTTAGAATTACATACATGAACAAATGTTCATATCGGTAAGCTTTTTAGCTTATAATATTATGGGTATAATATTTTTTTTTTTTTTTATACTACTTGGGTGGCAAACAAGCATACGGCCCGCCTGATGTTAAGCAGTATCCGTAGCCTATAGACGCTTGCATTACCAGAGGTATCACTTGCGTGTTGCCAACCCATTTTTTTTACACCAGGGCTTTAAGATGGAAGTAACCCTGGGATAGGAATACGTTTCTTTCAAAACGCATTCCTAAATGAGCGCTGGAGACCTGTACTCACACACAGGAACACAACTACACCGCTGTGTGTAGTCATTTGGCTGTGGTCTTCTGTAAGGTGGAGGTCCTTCCACAGTCGGGCTTGCTCGCTAGTATGGTGCCCTACCTCTCTTAATTACCTATATTAATATGATGTAGGATTTATAAATACCTAAGAGTTGGTATTTAAACACGCTGTTCTCTGAAACTACTAGCCTGATTTAAACAGCTACACTATTCCTGGAGGACATAGGCTACATTTCACTAACATACTTACAACGCGATAGGTCGCAAAAAAAGCTAGTATATGTCTCCAACTTGGATTGTAACAAAAGATATTTAAAATAAACACAATTTAATAACTTAACTCTTTATTTATTAATAAAAAATGGTTAACTAAGAACTTAAGCTAAGATTTTGCTCTTGTAGCGGAGGGCGGTGTACGCAACAAGGATCGATAGGGCCGTGGCGAGGACTTCAGAGTTCACCCAGGGGCCGGAGTAGCCTGTAAAAGACATAATTTATGTAAACACTTTCGTAAAAAATTAAGACGTGCGGTCTTAATTTTTTACGAAAGTGAGTGGCAGAAGTGAAAACTTCATAAAATAAATTAATAAAAACAATTATTACATATGAATTGAATGTACTAAACACAGCGACAAAACAGCAAAGAGCAGCTGACTGTATCTTTCTCGCTCGGGGACACTCGGCGGTCCCGAGTTCACCCGATCGAGTCTTTCACCTTAGAGCGTGACGGATCAGCCTAACTTACTACCTACGGAAAAATCTGTGTGCGGAGCGCCAAAAGAAGTATTTACTTCAAAACTTAAAATTTAAGAGAGGTATCTATCCATCCATATCAGCCTAAAGACGATCACTGCTAGACAAAGGCCTCTTCCAAGGATTCATGATCATTTCAGAATCATTTTCCAGTACACTTAATCCTGAGCTGACCTTTTCAATCGGTTGCCTGCAACCCTTACCAGGTTGTTGAACCACCTCGTTAGAGGCCTGCCCACGTTTCTTGCAGTTCAGAGAAGTATACAAATCCAAGTAATTGTCGTACCATTGTACTATCCCAATGGGAGACAGAAATGATGATATGCGATGTGAAACAACACTTACTGCCAGGATGGTGTAATTGGATAGCAATGAGTGGGGCAACAGTGGCAGCTGGATCAGCACGGCGGGCACGACGCAGTGAAGCCCAACCTTCCTCATCCAAGATATGAACCTCGTGTGTTCCTGAACGAGCTTTAGCTGGCTCCTCGGTCCATGACACCTGTATTAAATAAGAAATTGAGTTAAATTAAATATTTTCTTCCATTTTTGTTATAAACCCGTAATGTCCCACTTTTGGTCTTCCACACCTTTCTAATATGGAAGTATATCCATTTGTATATGACGGAGTCTGAGGTAACAAAAAAAAACACAAAGTAATTAAATTCTTCTGTTCTCAATTTAATTATTTTGTGTTTAAATGAAAAAATAAAATCATGTTAAAAAATATGTATATACATATTTTTTAACATGATCTTATTTTTTCATTTTAAAATTTATTTCAAAAATAAAAACATATGAACTAAATCTTGTAGTATGATTTGTAGTTTAGATATAATCTTATTATTTTAATCTGTAATTTGTCATATTATAAGGTATTTGAATCTGGATTTCAATCATTGTCATATTTTAATGCTAAATTAAATGCTTTCCTTTTTAATTATTTTTAGTTTGTATATATTAATGATTCACCAGTCAAAACAGCAAAGTTGGAATTGTTTCCTTGCACTGTGTTCTTGTTATGTGTTTGTCTTTTTTTTTCTTTTTTTAAATACCAACCTGTCTGGCCAGCGTGGTATAGTAGGCTAAAATCCCTCCAAATATATGAAGGAGATCCGTACCCAGCAGTGGAAAGTTTATGGGTTGAGAAGATACTGTTCAATCTGTGACCTATTTCCATAACTGGCCATGATACATCAGAAAACTTGCCAATTGTTAGATTTGCTGAATTATTAAGAACTGGCTAGACACCTAGGCCATTCTTTTCAATTGCGAGATAGATAGAATTTGTTATAGCTTAGAAAGTTTTGCTAGCAAAGCCATAGTGTAAGGAAGAATCAAGTCTCTCTATATAGTGTCGCATTATGCAATGACCAGGAGGCCCCATCTGCTATGTTGCTAGCATGTACTTAAGTATATAAGGACTGAACCAGTCCTAAATAGTTGGTACTTATTTCGACAGATTGTTTTAAAATATTTTCTTTGTTTTTTTTAAATACAACTCCCGCACTAGAGAACAAGCTCTAAAGGGAAGGGAATCGAACCCACAACCTCGTGCACAGCAGGCGCATACTGTGTCCACTGGACCACCGAGGCAGTCAATTGTGGAAGTGTTCTTACTATATAGAGAGAGATTCTTCCTTACACTATGTTAAAACTTTATACAAAAAAAATTCATTGACACAAAACTGCCTTGTAAGATGATTAGTCTTTCTGATTCAGTTTTCAAAATCTAGCTCTCCAAACACATCAAATCCTTACAATTATCAGGGCTTGTCTCACAAATTAGAATTACTTCAGTACATTTGTTTGGGTGGTATTTTTTCTATATTAGGAATACAAAAACAATATGTATACGGCGGCTCTTATTGTTATAATAAATGCCACATGGACACAGCAAAGACAGCACATCAATCAAAAATAAGAAAAAATCTAGGTCGTGAAAAAGGAATGTCGAAATGTAAAGATACCTTCATTGTGATATTTTATATAGGAGGGTAGATTTTTTAGTAAATATTAATTCCAAACATTTCTAAGAGGCTTTATGTGTCTACTTATGATTCTATTTGAATGTTACATAAAGAATAAATACGTAAATTTGATAAAAAATGTAACCTCACCTGATATTTGTTTTCACCTACGCGGGCAGCGGTAAGCGGCTTTCCTTCAACCTCAGCGTACAGGGCGTAATTTTCAGGCAAAGGATTATCGCATTTTAGTGTAAATTCAGTAATATAAGCAATTTGTGTCACAACTGTTGCGTCTAAACTAGTGAAAGATGATGCTTCAACTTGTGGATTTGTGCAGCTCTGTGCAATCGCAACAGATGCGAGAGCTAACAAACAGATAGCGTATTTTGTGACCATTTTGCTGTCTTAAATATAGATTGTGACTGAATAGTTTTAATTTAATAATTATAAAATTTGCACTTGCACTTCCAAATCTCAATCCACGTATGAAAAGATGCGTTCAGAAGGCATATACCGTAATCATTACAGTGAAAGTAGGAATATTTGATTGGGAAATAATTTTATATATTTATTTATCAGAATATCTATATTAATCCTATGTTAGTGTTAAATACTAAATAATATATTTTGAACAGTTGATACATTTATTAAAATAGAAATACATTAAATGATCTTCATAAATAATTGTAATGTTAACATTCCGAACGCACCCTCCGAACGTTAGCGATGACGTGTGGATAAAATGCCAAATAGATCTATTTTGAAAATAAGGCTTCGTTCGTAATTATTAAATTACTTATTTTTTTAAATGGTCAAGATTAATATTTTTTTGTAATAGCATTTTTATTTATTGGATAAGCATAGCAAGTAGTAAATAGTATGTTTATAAAATATTCGGTCAGAAAGAATAATCTGCTAAATAGTTATGTTGACAGCATCAAATAATAACACTGCAATATAAATAATCTTATTAAGGTAAGTCGGTTAAATAAAAAAAGTTTAGTCAAAGAATTATCATAAAAATATTTTGTGTTTTATTATATAATTTTTAACACTACTCCAAGAAGCTATCCAATAAGAAAACTAAAGTTTGGTTGACCATGTTGTATTTTGGAGGTCAGTGAATTTTATTTAGTCATGCCTACTTGCCCTCTAAATTTTATAAGCATTTTCTTTTCATTAATTATTTTAAAGCTCTCTTATTTTCTATATTACCCACTGTAGTTACCAACAGTATTTTTAGCATATTCCGTTCCTAAGCGTCCTGAACAAGTTTCTGAAGAAATCGCTTAGGGTCCTCACACATTCTATGTAATTAAGGAATTTGTGGACTGGACTAATTTGTTTAATTGGGTGGGTCTTAGGTTGTCTAGATAGCAGTATGACTTAGGTCTTAAGTTGTATAGATAGCATAATGACTAACTAGCTAAAAGACTGCATCGCAAAATGTCTATATATCATTTTGCCTAGGTCTCTAATTGTCCTAATATCAAAATAACTTGTTCGCAAAATTACTTAATCGCAAATTGACTAGTTTGTGTTTTGTTTAATAAATGTACACTCAACTGAAACTGCATTAAATTGTTTATTAAAAATATTTAATCAAAAAATTATATTGAATATACATATTAAAATAATTCAGGGTTGTTTTTTAACTTTTATGATGATAACTTACTCTAGCATGCGTTTAATCTTACAAATATTTTGTATAAATTTCAATGCATTTATGTCATTATGCACAAGTTTATTTATTTCTTGGCTCAATTTTCGGTCAAAAATTAGATCTTTTCTTTTTCTATTCTGTCTTCTAAAGAATGTACCACGAACCAGCATGTCTTGGTAGCGTGCTTCTATTTTAAGTTTATAAATAAACTTTATTAAAGTTGGCCTTTGTTGGAGTCGAACACCAATTCGTCGGTGCCATGCCTCCAGAGCATTGGTGGTCCTATGCCTTTCGTTGCAGCAGGAAATTAACGATGGGTTTTTTAACCACTGTCGCAAAAAGTAATCTTTGAAGTTATTCATTTCTTCGCATTTTGGACTGTTAACGAGGATTTCTTCCCACGCTTCACGGATTTGATAGGAGTTTTTTATGTATGTGACCATTTGTCTACCTTTCGGTACCGCAGTCAAGCCTGTTTTTTCAGCATTCTTTTCTACTGCCTTGGTATAATGAAAAAAACAACCTGATATTTTTACTCCTGAGAAAACATTTTTACAAGCGGTAATCTGTGCCCTTTCATAGTCACATTTGTAGCATTTAAGGTTGATTTGAAGTACATCACGTATAATTGTGAATAATGCGGTATATGCCCCTTCAGTCTTGTTTGGCACCAACGCGTAAATCATGGGCCTGACATTAGTAGTGTCATTACAACTGTTTACATCAACAAATACAGTGAATAGTTGATAAAATGGCCAGGGCACTGTTTTAAATGTGCCATCCCCTAAAACCAGTTTGCCGTTGTTAACACAAGACCGTAATACTGTTCTACAGATAGGGGTACTAAACATAATAATTTTATTTTCAGCATCTAATTCATACTCGCTCACCAGGAAATCTTTTTTTATCATTGCCGGAATGACGACATCGATCGATTTACTGTATTCGGTTCTGGTCACATCTAAATATTTATCCCTGGTCCTATGTAATGTATCTCTAACGGCTTCAAACGGCTGCATTTGTGTAGATGTAGAGGGATTTTCTCTTAGAAAATTCATTACAGTCTTCTCGTAAATTTTCTTGACCGCGGACATGTTTTTGCATACTTTCTGTTTTGCAGTTTCTATCACCATTTCCCTGTACATTTTGTCTGTATTTCTCTTACAAGAATGTAAAGATACTCTATTTCTTACAATTATTACCTCTGTTCGCAATATTCCAACTTTCTCCGGAATCCAACTTTTCAAACATCCATACAAGTCTTCGCATAAATCCAACTTTTTTTTTATCAGTGCATTTATTAGCACTATTCCAACTTTTATCTAAGTGTACAGTTAAGGAGGAAAGTGGTTTTTAAAATTAAAAAAATGTTTTAATTTTCTTATTATTATTTATTTATTTATTATTATCCATGTTTATATTGTAATCAGCTTATACAAAGCCCTATAATTAAAAAACAAAATGATATTTTTTTTTCCCTTACTCAATTTATGACTGACTTTAATAGGCACAATCGTTTAACGTTATTATCGTTTAAAGTCGTCCACTATCTCTCGTATGCGCAAATCAATGTTTATGTTGCGCCTCGACCTTTTTCTACTTGGTGCAGAGTGAAGGTTGGTCTGCTGCAATTTAAAAGCCTGTTGTGAAGCTTCGTTTTTCAGCAGACTGATAAATTGAAACAGATTTGGCTTCTTCCCGAATATTTTATTTATTCGCGAGTGCCATCCCTCCAATTTGTTGGTTGTGCGATGTCGCTTGTTGTAACAACTTAGTCTCAATAATTTTTGGGTTCAGCCACTGATTGCAAAAATAATTATTAAATTGTTCGATAGTATCATTCACATCTTCGTAACTGCTGGTCACAGCTAAATAACCTTCAGGCATGTACTGTACCGGCAAATGTGCTAACGCTATTAAACGACGTATGTGTATACGATTTTCTTTGATGTCGGTTAAATGAAGTGACTTTGCTTTTCTCCAAACCGCATTAGAAAAATGATAGAAGCATCCACTTATCTCCACTGCAGGAAACGCAGATTTAATTGCACTCATAGCTGCTACCTCATAATCTGTTTGAAACTGTGTTGGTTGCATATCCGGAAAACGTTTTTGTAATAATCTGAATAGCCGCTCATACGTGATTTGCTCTTTATTGGGCAATAAAGCAAAAAATAAAGGAACTATCAACGTCTTATCATCAGTACTGCCAACGTCTCCGTGTATTGTGTAGAGCTGGTAGAAGGGACGCGGCACGACAAAAAAAGTTCCATCTGCAAAGTAGTGCTTAATGTTTTGCACACTCTCGAACACCAAAGAATTTGCAAACACTAAAATTTTAGGATCACCGTCGTCCATTATCAGAAAATCCTTGAACATGTCAGGAATAACAACATCCTTTGTTTCATTGAAAGTGGTCTTTTGAACCCCCAGAGTCTTTTTTCTGGAACGATATAATGTGTCTTTAACAGTATCAAACTTAGGTATGATATCTGCGTAACTTATGTCCGAAATGAAATTTTTCATAGCGTTTTCGTAAATTTGCGGTATAGGGCCCAAATCAGTTTGTACTTTTAATATACATTCCGCCAATGCTTGCTCGACCAAATTGCTCTTCTCATCAGGTTCACATAGGTGTAAACTTTCACGCGAAACAGTATCTTCCTCTTCATATATTGTTATAGTTGCTCTGCAAGCTCTTTTGTGACAAATCCAAAGAGTTGACCCACTTTTGTTCGTTTTTGAATAATAATAACGGTTACCTTTCAATAAAAGTATTCTTCGAGACCTCCCGGTATTAATAAACACAAATTTATTCATTTTATTTAATAGGAAACAACGTTTATATAAATGACACCAACAATGAGGTACATATTTATTTTTCATAAATCTCAAAAATGACATTGTTATTTTCCTCTTTAAAAACTACAAAGAGTTTCTAAACAATATGAGATTCTATCAAATAGTTTGTGTGCGTAACTGTCTCGTCCAGTTGGAATAGTGCTAATAAATGTACACATTAAAAAAAGTTGGATTCATGCGAAGACTTGTATGGATGTTTGAAAAGTTGGATTCCGGAGAAAGTTGGAATCTTGCGAACAGAGGAATTATTACAGTCCTATCAGTGTTGAGAGTAATGGACGCACTACACTCACTTCTGTTCGAGCAACGCCAAAAAGAATTATCATTAGCATATTTTCTAACAAAGTTATAGCGATACCCGTCACACCAAACAATTGCATTATTTTAAAAAAAAATTAGGTTGATATTCGACATTATTATTATGCGAATTTTAGAAATGCAACCATACATGAAAATAATCATTAAAACATCTATTATGTTACTGCCAATCATATTCATTTGCTTAAAGTGGCCATTATCATTCTTCATAATACCTAAAAAGTATCTATGCACTTTTTCTAAGATATAGAAACTCCTTATAGTTTTACTAAAACGTGTAATTTCATAAACTAGAAAATAAAGCAAGTTAAAATATACCTACTGCACTCGAATGTACAGGTAATGAATGATGTGGTCAATAAACCTTAGTAGTCATTTTGCGATAAAGTTTATAAGCGATATAGTCGAAATAAAGACCTAGGCAAAATGATATATAGACATTTTGCGATGCAGTCTTTTAGCTAGTTAGTCATTATGCTATCTATACAACTTAAGACCTAAGTCATACTGCTATCTAGACAACCTAAGACCCACCCGTTTAATTCTTTACTTCGTTCACTTGCCATTTACCACTGCCCGTCGTGTAGTGGGTTCGATCATGTGGCCCATAAATGTTTGTCCCGAGTCTGGCTGTAAATTGTGTGTTTGTAATGTCCCCCGCGACACACTTGTTTTTGAAGGGGTTTCTTTTTTCAGCGTTTTTAAAGACAATAACGCACTCGCGTTGAGGGTTGTCTTTATCAGAGATGTTTGCTGAAGCACGAGTAGACTTCTTCTAAGCAGTGATGCGAAAAAGATGTGCCTCCCTGGTGCGCTGTGTCCGGGCCAGCTCCAACATCATCTTAATTCATCTTGCGCTGCATTGCAGACAGACTTGACTGTGTATGTGAGTCGCTGCTGCAAGCTTTCCACGTCAGTGATAAGCTTGTAGCAGGGACTCATATCTCATACGGTGAGTCATAGTAGTAAGTAGGTTTAGTTATTATTGTTACTAACATAGGTATAAGTGAAATTGTTACTAACCAAATGAGTCTTGTTACTTAATAAATAAATTATTATTATTTAAAAAAAACACTGCCAATTTCCAAACTCCGGACATCTATGGTAAATTTCTTGACAGAACAACCCAATATCAATTTTTGGGTTTACCTAGGAATCGACGATGTTCTTTATCGCCGTTAGCAGACAGTAAGGCGATTGTCACACTGTCCAGCTCTATATCTGTGGTCCAGCACCACGCTGCGGGGTGCTTGGCGACGGAACAACAACACTCCGCGGGAATGCATCTTCAGTGTGTCGTACGCGCAGTACGACGAGCGACGACGATCATGGATGTACTACGCGGCGTGTCGTGGGTTCGATCCCCACACGGGACAAAAAAAATGTCATCTATTGTCCCCAGTCTGGGTGTACTTTGTGTCAGTTAATTTTGGTTGTAAAGTTTCATTTTTTTTTTCTAAAAAGACAACTCCCGCACTAGATAGAGAACAAGCTCTGTGTCGCGGGGGACTTTACAAACATACAATTAACGGACACAAATTAAACCCAGACTCAGAACAATTCTTTGTGGTTCAAACAAAGTTTTGTCCTGTATGGGAATCGAACCCACAACCTTGTGCACAGCAGGCGCATACTGCGCACACAGGGCAAAGTTGCCGCGACACAAGGCTTGTTCCTCATATGTCTACAGGGCCGCTATATGAAGATTAGTTTTTTAAGAAAACGTGTGAATTTATTTGTAGGTTTAGTCTAATTGTATACTGTTACCAAATTCCACAGAAATATATAGTTACTAGCTGACCCAGCAAACGTTGTTTTGCTACTAAAATATAGGGGTTGATCGTAGAGGGGTGAAAATTAAGGGTTGTATGTATTTTTTAATTCTGAATCACAAAAAAATAAAAACAAAAAATGTTGTCTAAAAAATTAAAGAAAAATGTTAAGGGTGGACAACCCTTATCACTAAGGGGTATGAAAAATAGATGTTGGCCGATTCTCAGACCTACTCAATATGCTCAGAAAATTTCATGAGAATCGGTCAAGCCGTTTCGGAGGAGTACGGGAACGAACATTGTGACACGAGAATTTTATATATAAGAGATAGTTTTCTTAAAAAACTGATCTTCATATAGCGGCCCTGTATGTATACATATCCGTACACAGTGATGTAACAGCCCCTCTAGACAAGTGGCATAAGCGGTAGTCGAATCGAAAAGTCAAAAAAGAAAATGTATGGGATTTGACGTAAGTTTACGACATTATATCGTAGACTTACGTCAAATCCCATACATTTGTTTTTTTGACTTTTCGTTTCGACTACCGTTTATGCCACTTGTCTAGAGGCTCAGAGCAGACATACGAGTAGGAATCGACATACATACGTAAACAAACACTCTCCCGCACTAGGAAACAAGCCCTGTGTCACAGTCACGGGGGACTTTAAAAACAGCTGTTGCCTGCGGCTCTGCACGCGTGGATGTCGGTTATCACTGTAAAAAGGACCCTATGTGTTATTCCAGACCATAATCTATCTCTGTGCCAAATTTCATCTAGATCCGTTCAGTAGTTTTAACGTGAAAGAGTAACAAACATCCATCCATACTTACAATATTAATAGGATTTGTTTGTGTGGGGATCGAACCTACAACACGCCGTTTATTGGTAACTAGGTACCTAAATAGGAAAAGGTCGTTAAGTAATAAAATTATTTGATAATTTTAAACTTGATATTTATTAGACCTCAGTCGGGTATTAGTTAAGAGAGGTAGGGCCACCATAATGAGCAATCCCGACTGGGGAAAGACCACCTTACAGAAGACTACACACAGCGGTGTAGTTGTGTTTCTGTGTGTACAGGTTTCTGTTTTCCTATCCCAGGACAATTCCACCATAAAACCCTGGTGTTTATTTTTGGGTTGGCAACACGCAAGTGGTACATTTGGTATTGCAAGCGTCCATAGGCTACGGTAACTGCTTACCATCAGGCGGGTCGTATGCTTGTTTTTCATCGAAGTAGTATAAAAATACAATAAGTATTTTGTTAATGTTTTTTTATTCAGTTCACTGGTAGGATAGGCGACTGGTCCTCGTCATTGTTTGTATCCCCACTGATAGGTTCTTGGACGTCAATTACTGTTAAATTTTGAGACGTGTCATTGCTCTGAAATCAGATAGATGAGCGATACTTTCATAAATTATAGGTTAAAAAAAATGCTTTAATAGCGAATCGAATTAAAGAGCAGAGCCTCTAGACAAGTGGCATAAGCGATAGTCGAATCGAAAAGTCAAAAAAGAAAATGGATTTGACGTAAGTTTACGACATTAAATCGTAGACTCACGTCAAATTCCATACATTTTATTTTTTGACTTTTCGATTCGACTATCGCTTATGCCACTTGTCTAGAGGCTCAGAAAATATATATGGGGCGTTTACATTCGGTTCAACCGATAAATAGGTCGATTGACTGAATGCGGGACCGTATTCGCTGACCGAACAATCGTCTAAAGGTGAATTTAAACTAAACGAACAAAGAGCGCTAGAACAAGAGCATTCTTTCTTGATCTTTTAGTGTACATTTCATATTATAATAAAAAAAATAACCTTAAAAGTTACCTAAACTTAAACTTAGAAGGTTCTAGAGTGGCGACCACAAACTGGAAGACGAAGCGTGGGCAGGCCTCCAACAAGGTGGACCGACGACCTGGTTAAGGTTGCGGGCAACCGATGGACAAGGTCGGCTCAGGATCGAGAGTTGTGGAAAACCTTGGGGGAGGCCTATGTCCAGCAGTGGACGTCTTTTGGCTGAGATGATGATGATGATGAAACTTAAACTAGTTATAAGCACTCACTTACCTACTTTGAATCTATTTATCAATTCCGACTGAGCTAAAACCGTTGTCTCACTCATTGTAATCGTAACAGGCATCCACAGGACAGGCTTGCCTAGTGTGGGGCTAATGGATATATCGTGTATTTTTGTAATATTTTTGTCAATAAATGGTTTTTTTTTATTTTTTAGTGTAAACGCAAACCTTTAAGCGTTTACACAAGAATGAGAACCAAGACCTAGCTTTTTTTTTTTTATGATTTTTAACAATTGTTATGTCGGTTCCATCGTAACTTATTCTTATTCGTAAGATTCCAGAGGAATTTCTTACCATGTACGATTAGGCTGTGGAATGAGCTCCCTGCTGAGGTTTTCCCAAGAGACTATAGCATGGGGCTCTTCAAGAAAGGAGTTATAAGGTTTTTAAAGGGTCGGCAACGCGTGAGTGACACCCCTGGTGTTGCAAACGTCCATAGGCTACGGTAACTGCTTACCATCAGGTGGGCCGTATGCTTGTTTGCCACCTTGGTAGTATAAAAAAAGCACTACCTTTTACAAACTAATTCATAAACTAATATAGCTTCTGGCGACATGGGTTTGGCTAAATTTAAATAAGTTAGATATATACATATATATATCTAACTTATTTAAATTTAATTTATGTACTAAATTTCGTCTTTCAGACTCGTTCCTGACACACTCCACTAAGAGGTGATAAATATCTTCTATTTTATAACAAGCTAACGGTGAATCCACCCTCTTTATTAAAAATGCAAAAGCTCTGAGTGGCATATGTCCAGAACGAGTCCTGAAAGCAGTCACTAAAATATTACGACTAATCTTAAAATTATCAAATCATGGGATATGAGGAGGCTCGCTTTGTATGGTTTTGTATCATACTCCTTTAGCCTTGGCTCTTTCATCAAAATACGTTTTCCACTCTTTATGTTTAACTAGAATTCAAGAACACAAGAAAACTTTGAAGAGACCGCTTCGGGAAGCGAGTACGTCCGAACACGTAAGAACGCACTAAGCTTATTTTTTTTGTGTGACGCAGTTGTTGGCCAAGTGGCCTTTACAACTTTACCCGGACTGTGGTGAGAACTAAGTGCCCTCGACCTAAGAAAACTTACAAACTAAAAAGTAGACAACGTTGGCCCAAGGGCACCAAGGGTACTAAAGGAGTACGAACCTCGGCTTGGGGCGTTGTGACTACTTCCCTAATGGTGGGTCTAGAAGGACCCACCTGAGTAAGCTGAGCGACCCGGCGCGTATTTCGACCTCGACGGCGAGGACGAAACCGCGGTCCTAACGGAGTGGCTTCGCGAGCTGCGTATGCTCTGTCTTGAGCTAGAGTAATCCTATCGTCCGGCTCTCCGAGGATATGTCTAGGTCTGCGTATGCGGTTAATATTAGATGGTGTAACGCTCTAAGCTGCAGTTCGCGCGCTGTAGTACCGTTTCCATCAAGCAAGCGAGCATTCTTAGGATATTCCATAGAATCTATGCGAGCTATGATAGAACAACGAAGGAATGTTATGTCTCTGTTTACACTAATAGAATTTAATGGAGAAGGGATAGAATGAGCATTCGCTCGTCTGATGTAAATCGGCCTTAATGTGAATGTGACTATGAGTCTATGTTACTTGTGAATAAATAATAATAATAATCGTTTTTATTTCTCACCATAACCTAGTTACAAAATATTGTTTCTTACATGCTACGGTGTAAACTAACATGGTCATGGATCGCTGGTGCCTGTGATTGGTAAAATATTACCTGTGTTACAGGTCGCTAGGTCTCCACTCAGAACTTGGGTAGTCATATAATAGAAGAAACATTAATTACTAATTACAGAAAAAATTATGAGCGTAATCAGTAACAGTGTATTTATCTGTGTGTATGTGTGTGTGTGTGTGTGTGAATAAATGATTATTATTATATCTCTCTTTATCGCGGGTATTTTCCCATCATTCAAGGAAGGCTTACGCTTATTATTATGTCTCTCTTTATCACGGGTATTTTCCCATCATTCAAGGAGTATACCCGGGCCTTTGGAAGGCTTACGCGGGGACATAGGTCCAACACGCAGAGGCCCTTAGAGAATTTTAATTTAAAATGGGATGAGACGCTTAACATAGTCATGCCACAGCTGCACTATTGCAGTACAGCCATGATCTGCCTATGGCAAGTGTAAAACTATTGGAACATGTGAAATCAAATAATTTTGGGCTATGGGATTGGGTGTTCGGTGGACTGGACAAAGATTATGGGATACAACGTCGCCTGCCATCATTTAAAAGTTGGGATATACTGTTAAACGAAAAATTATAACATTAAGGTGTTCCTAGCTAAGTGTTAGCGGCGCACATCGATAGTTCTGCAAAGTTAAGCTAGCTTGCCGCGGTTGGTCCTTAGATGGGTGACCATTCTCTATAAACAAAGCAAGACCTCTCCGTGCCTCGGGAAGCGCGTAAAGCTGTTAGTCCTGCGCCTGATTTCTCTCCGGTCGTATCGGATGCCGTCCCATCGGGCTATGAGAGTGAAGGAGATTGGCCGCCGTGACCGATATCGCGGTCTGGCAGACTATATGTAATAACTAGTTGTTGCACGCGGCTCCGCCCGCGTGGATGTCGGTTATCGCTGCAAAAAGTAGCCTATGTGTTATTCCAGACCATAATCTATTTCTGTGCCAAATTTCATCCAGATCCGTTCAGTAGTTTTTACGTAACAAACATCCATCCATCCATTCTTACAAACTTTCACATTTATAATATTAGTAAGGATATTAAAAGTTTCTTACATTCAGTAGAGTTGTATCGTTACCGCCTTGACCCATCACCATGTTAATTGCGAATAAAAAAAACGCCACAAATAGAATATAATATATAGCTCGCGCCATTGTCTCCTTCTATTCCTGTGAAAAATATTAATACTTAAAACCAATGTTAAAGCGCATGTATAACCCATTTTTTTATAACTGTGCAGTTGGAACACTAGTTCCTTGAAACTAAATTGTTTACGATTAATATTAAGAGGGCAATGAGGCCCACGTTTAATAAATAAAGGAAAATAAGTAAAAAACAACAATTTACTTTTACTTTAACTAATTTCTAGTTATATTTAGGACGATTTACTGTAAAAATAAAGCAAAAAGTCTTTCACTATTGAAGCGGTTAGGCTCTGGAATTCACTACCGCACAATGTACGTGACAGTCCTTCTGTGGATGTCTTTAGAAGAAGAACGAGACAACATTTTCTGTCTGTCGTATATCAGTAATTTATGTATTGTATGTATGTTTAAGAATTATATTATATGATATATATGTACACATAAAATGTATATGTAAGTAAGTATACATTAAGGTATACATTAGTCAGTAAGATTGTTCATATTCTACTCTTTCACTTTGCCTCTTCAGTTGTACACTTCGCTTACTCTCACTTTTATATCTTTTTCCTCTGCCACACTGGTTTGCTGGTAGAAAACTCAATCTTGAGTTAAGCTCGCCTTTGTACATGTTATATTTATGTGTATTTGTTTTCTATGTTATTGTGTACAATAAAGATTTTAAAAAAAATTATATGGGCTTTAATGTAGTGCCGTATAATAAGGCCCCTGAGAAGGGCTTTTAAAAAGTGTATTTTCTTATTAAAAAATATTCATATTCATATCATTTATTTGCATTCATTGTGGAATGCAAAAAAGTGATATTAGGTGGTAAAAAGTGGCTTAAAGCTAAGTACATTATGGACCCTGTCGGGCACAACAACATTTTAATATTTAAATACTATGCTATATAATAATAATATGCGTTTCGAATCTAATACTTACTTGCTAATAATTGAGATCAAAAAAAAAATCATAAGAACATTAAATAAAAAATAAAAATATGCTTTTCCTAATTGTTTTACACCATTTACTAATATAGTACTCAACATTTAGGTGGACCACCTGCAAGAAAAAGTGCCCGTGGTCCACCCAGGTAAACTAAACAGGAGGACCACAACCCATTCCTGATTTTTTTTAGGTGGGCCTTAATTGCCACCGGTACCTTATGATATATACAGGGTGTTTGGCGCATGGACCAACCGCATCATTTAGGGCATAGGGTGTATGCGTACAACCTAGCTGGTAACCCCCCAAATCCAGGAAAAAATCCGTGAGATCCGAAATCCGTGTGCTGTATTTTGATATAAGAAAAAGCTACTGTGAATTTGCTTGGAGACCACAACTCGGTAAGCGTAAGGTGCCCTACCTTACGCTTACGGCCCCCAGCTAGGTGGACCGACGACCTAAAAAAGGTCGCTGGGGCGCACTGGATGCGGGAGGCGGAGGACCGTGTTGGGAGTTGGGAGAGGCCTATATCCAGCAGTGGACATAGGCTGATTGATTGATGTCCTTCATTTTTGAACATATAGCCTTCAAGTTTTAGTGCAATTTTCAGTAAAGTGTACTAATGATTCATGCCAATTTAACCCAATATCTAGGCAGGTCGCAATTTTTGCCTTTAAACCTGGATATGATTTCTGTTTTCGGAATCCAAAGTTTAGAAGATGCAATTTGTATTGCAATAGAAAAAACGTTATTACTCTATTAAACACACTTTCATTTGTACAAATTTTCGAGTAAACGAGGTATTATAAACTAACAAAACTGTAAGGTATGTATCTATGGATTGTATTACAGATAATATAATATAATACACTGCCTCGGTGGTCCAGTGGCCGCAGTATGCGCCTGCTGTGCACGAGGTTGTAGGTTCGATTCCCACACAGGACAAAACTTTGTGTCACCCATAAAGAATTGTTCTGAGTCTGGGTGTAATTTGTGTCCGTTAATTGTATGTTTGTAAGTCCCCCGCGACACAGAGCTTGTTCTCTAGTGCGGGAGTTGTCTTTTATGAAGAAAAAAAAAACAATATGTATTATTATTAAATAAGGGGATAAGTTTCCTTTAAAAAGCTGAAGTGGCTCCTCAATCCTTACGGACATTGTATATTCGTGACAAATTACAGCTTTCTGGGACTAATGGTTTCTAAGGTAGCTTTAAAAACTATAGTTAGCTAGAACACATTTGCAAAGTTATTTTTTCTATTTGCATTATATTTTATTAAGTTAATTGATATATGTATAATGCGTTTTATCGAAAGGATTTCCTATTCCAGACACCCTATCTTAAAGCCCTGGTGTAAAACAAACGGTAGTCAACACGCAAGGGATACCTCTGGTGTTGCAAGCATCCATAGGCTACGGTAACTGCTTGACATCAGGAACCGTATGCTTGTTTGCCACCCAAGAAGTATAAAAAAAAAATCACTCACCTGTAAACTGAAAGACTTACTAATACGATGTAATATATAATTCTTGCATGTCTCTATTTAAATACGGGTACAAAATGTACGGTTGCCTAATATTTAAACATTTTTATTTTCAAAATATCGTGAACCACTGAATAAAAATACTAAATAAATTTTGTTATCTGTGAACTATATTTGCTGCTCAAATTTATTTATTTATTTATTTATGCACTAAATGTACAATGGAGGGCTTAATGCCAAAGGCATTCTCTACCAGCCAACCTTAGGGTGATGCAGAGATATACGAAGTAGGTGCAAGAATAAGATGTAGTATTGATTTAAGAGGGAATAATATTATGTTTATTGATTATTATATACGTACAAATACAATTACATAAACTACGTGTAAACCTAAATACTTATTTATAAATAAATATATATTTATATATAGACTAATACATATATATTACAAATACTGCATTACTGATGTGATAATTTTGCCAGTTCGTCGAAGAGGAGGTCCCGAACTTTCGTTTTAAACATAAATTTGTTAGTTGCCATCCTGATTTCAAGAGGGAGCGCATTCCAGAGCAAGACCGACTGTATGAAGAAAGAAGAATGGACAAAATCAGAAGTATGAGAGGGACAAGCTAGAAGTAGATTATGAGAAGAACGTAGGTTCCGATCATGCACTGAGCATCGGTATTGGAAATAGGACATTAAGTAACTAGGGGGGGAAGGTGAAATTAGGAAGGAAAATAAAGTGGTGAGAGCTCGCAAATTCCGGCGCTGCCGAATGGGTAACCATTTTAGCTCAGAACGATAGGAAGAGACATGATCGTATTTACGAAGATTAAAAATGAATCGAATGCAGTTATTGAGAAGACGGTCGTATTTATTGAGGAGATCTGCATTCAGGTCAAAATAACATACATCACCATAATCAATTAAAGGGAAGATCAAAGTCTGCACAATCATTGTTTTAGTACTGGAAGGTAAGAAGTTTTTCAGACGATATAAGGCACGAAGGGAACCAGTAACTCTTCTGCTAACACTGGTGGCATGGTCCTGCCAGTTAAGATTGGTATCAATAATTAGTCCAAGATCCTTAACAGACGGACTATAAGGAATAGGCGATCCATCAAAGACGATTGGTGGCAGGCCTTCGATGTTCACTCTACTTAACATCCTATTGCTGCCTATGATTATGGCCTGGCATTTAGTAGGATTTACCGATACACCAAATCTGTTAGACCAGCACTTAATAGCTTCCAAGTCTGTGTTAGCTGTGGAGTAAAGCTGCAAATGTTAAACGTCTTAATTACTCGTTCTGCAATTATAAGTATATACTTTAGAACTTTAATAATAAGACTTAATTTTCTATGGACTAAAAATATATAAGAAAAATAGATGTACATTCTAAAACGATAGCTACCTCTTTCTTAGAGTGCCTTCACACTAGCGTTTGTCCAGCGTAGGCGTTCGATAATCTTATGTGAAGCGCAGACGCTGTGAGAACGCGGCGCAGGCGTCGCGTTGTTGCGGCGTTTCCTCTGAAGCCAATTGAACGCTGCGGTAACGCGGCGCAGGCGTCACACAATAGCAGGGGCGCGCGGCTGCGGGTGGCGGAGAGAGGTCGAATGTGAACAGGATTGTACATGACTCCGCAGTAACTGCGGGGCTAACCATCCATCCATCCATCTCAGCCACAAGACGTCCACTGCTGGACATAGGCCTCCCCCAAGGTCTTCCACATCATTCGGTCCTGAGCTGACCTTGTCCATCTTGATATTGGCTAACTCAGCGTATTTATTTACCCTTGCACTGACGCTGTCGCACTGGGACAACGCGACGCCTGCGCCACGCGCAGTCGTGGCGTCTGCGCTGCGCATACGTTTATCGAACGCCTACGCTGAACAAACGCTAGTGTGAAGGCGCTCTTATATAGTAAAATTAGTCATTTTATCAATAAATAATTACTTTTATATGATATTTTTTGGTACCGTCCGTTTTATTATCGTATTTAATTAATTTCTAATTTGCAAATAAACATACATATATATAAAGTTTGAGAGTATGGATAATTGTTTTTCTTTCACGTAAAAACTACTGAACGGATCTGGATGAAATTTGTCACAGAGATAGATTAGTCTGGATTAGCACAAGGGTTACTTTTTGTAGCGATAACCGATATACACGCGGGCGGATCCGCGGGCAACAGCTAGTACACACGGCAGCGGAGACAGCTGAACAGGGCTTAAATATGAAGATAGTTTTTTGAGAATACCATTGTAGGTATATATTTCTGTGGAATTCGTTGACAGTGTAGTCCTGATGGAATTAGACTAAACCTACATATAAAAATACTAGCTGTTGCCCGCGGTTTCGCTTGCGTGGATATCGGTTATCGCTGCAAAAAGTAGCCTATGTGCTATTCTAGACTATAATCTATTTATATGCCAAATTTTATCCAGATCCGTTCAGTAGTTTTTGCGTGAAAGAGTAACAAACATACACATACAAATCTTTCCACTTTATGAGCTGCGCGGCTACTTTACTCATAGACCTAAACTCCCCTCCCGCATCCGCACCCCCGCCTTGGTGACGCCTACTTCGCCTGTTGTCACGGGTCGCGGAGCGCAGAAATAGTATTATATAGATTTCGCCATAACTTTCAAACCAAACGTCCAATTTTAATGATTTTTTTACAATTTTTACTTAGGTCCGAAAAACCCAAATATCTTACGGGCCCCTATTTTTTCTGGCGAGTAAAAAGAGTAGCCTGAGTTTCTTGCTAGTTCTTCTCAAGGCTCCACGTCAGCGAACTAGCCGTAGGAAAATTTTGCTGACATCATCTTTCTGGCTTATTCATAATTTATGAATTTCTTAAGTGTTACTTTGTAACCTAAATGAATAAATGAATTTTGAGTTAGAGTAATGTTTAGTTATAGGTATTAATTTGTACCTAATTGTTTTCAACTATCTCCTTTCCTTATTATAACTACACCTAAACCCTCCCACTTTTTTTATTATATTTATCTTTCTTTCCTGTTCATCCAAAGGTTGCCTGTAAGAAATTGCTTTTTAGCGATAAGATCGCCCATTGTACATAACTAAGTTTAAATAATGTTTTATTATCAAAATGTAATTGGTGTACAATAAAGAGCTATCTATTCTAGTTTATAAAGTTTTTAAAGAGTCTGTTATACCTTCATTCCCACGGGACTTGCCGTGTAATATGAGAAGTACCGTCCGCACTTCTCAGAGTTGGGAGTAATCACCCTACAGAAGACTACAGCCAAATAACTACACACAGTGGTGTAGTTGTGGTCCTGTGTGTGAGTACAGGTCTCCAGCGCTCATTTAGGGATGCGTTTTGAAAGAAACGTGTTCCTATCCCAGGGATACTTCCATTACAAAACCCTGGTGTAAAAAAATGGGTTGGCAACACGCAAGTGATACTTTTGGTATTGCAAGCGTCGTAAGGCTACGGTAACTGCTTAATATCAGTATGCTTGTTTGCCACCTAAGTAGAATAAAAAAAAAAATAAGCGACACACCTCGCGACGCACAGCAAAGCATTTCTTTCCGTTAAGACGAACTTCAGTCGTCAGTCATCCTTCCTCCTGTAGGGTATGTACCGGTGTACCATCGAAAATACCACGAATGAAGTCATCCTGACAGTCCACAGTACAGTAAGCGACAGTAGAAGAACGCTCTCCGCGTCTCCCACGGGAAATCCAGCCCAGTACCGACGAGGTCGACTCTCCGCGTCCAGTGTTCCAGCAGCTTATGCGGGCTTTATGCAAATCAAGTATGATATGGAAACACTTTTTAGACATTGGCAGTTTTTTGGCAACATGTAACATTTGCAAAACTACAGTATCATTTCGTTCTTCTGTGACTAACCTGAAAAATCACATTGATAGGAAACATCCTACTTACTACAAGAATTGTAGACAGAAATCCACAATTAGGAGGCAATTTAGTGACGGAACCACAACCTAGCACCTCGTCTGTAGTAAGTGTTCTTTCTACTAGTCATAGTCATGAAGTTCAGGCTGGAACTTCGAATGCGGTGGACCGGGACACTGCCCGTACAAATACCAATCAGGTCCCAAGAACAAGGAGGGTATTGAATCTCACAATCACAGCAATCTGGGCGAAAAAAGTCACAAGATAAAAAATGAATAGATAATTAAGTTTTGATTCAGCATTGTAGAATCGTATCTTAACTCTTTGAAAGACAGTTAACGCCTATAGACGTCATGACAATAAAGCATCTATTGTGTCTAGGTTACTGTCCGCGAAAGTGGTAAAGGAGTTGAGAAAATTTGCATTTCCTACTTAACACTATACCAACTGGTAAATACTTTGCCAATAATATTTTGCACATTCTGCGTGCATGAGAAAATAAAAGGACAGATTATGGAAAATGTATGTAACGTAGTCAAATCAATCTGCGTTACAGTAGATTCATAGTCATAATCAACTACAGACTTTTATATGGAAATTATTGGGCATTACATAGGAGAAATCGAATTTCTCTTAGACTGTACGCCTGAAGAGGGAAGCCATACAGCGCAGCATATACCTCAAGAAATTAAAAGAATACGTGACGAATATTTTCGATAAAGGAAGAAATATACAAAATGCCATAGAAAAAGAATTAGGATGCAAACATTTTCCATGTTATAGCCACAGTCTGGATTTAATTGTACAAGATGCTGTCACTAAAAATAAAGATATCAATGATATTATCGATAAAGTCAAAGGCAGGCAGTACCGTTGCGTGGGAAACGAAAAAAGAAAGTCTTGCCATAAACTAAACTATGGTCCAATTACAAGAGTTGCAGATGCAAAGAAAGAAAGAAAAGGTATTTATTTTGTCTTTACAAGATCTAATGTATGATTAATGATCTAATGCATGCATTACCATAATACGATTATGGTGATGCATGCCAGAAACCTGACTTGACACCTGACGCTTTCTCTGATGCAAAATCTATTTTCATGACCAACTTAATGAAACAAGCTGAGAAACGATATGAAATAGAAATAAATACTGTTCTTTTAGCAGAAAGTGCTTTATGACTAGAACTTGGAAAAATTTAAGTAAAATTTGTAAGTGACGGTCTGATTTTAACTCTGCTTGGTAATGTTGTGTGTGGTTTAATTTAAGTGCTGACATGCAAGAGTAACGTGTCATAGTACGGGCTGCGAAATGCGAGACAGTCGAGTTGGCACTGTGTAAGTGCTAATACACTACATGTTATTGTAAAACTATGTGTAAGTAAATAATTTGACTTTATTTAAATATCCAAACAACACCCCTAAAATTGTTTTGATCATGTCGCTAGTTTCGCCTATGGACAAAATAATGAACAAAAAGCATTAGAGCAGCTTAGTATCCAAGAACACATTTCAATACCAAAGTGTGGCATATTTATTAACCGTGATTACTGTTTTCTTGGAGCATCGCCTGACGAGCTTTATAACGATGGTGTCGTAGAAATAAACTGCTCATTGACGTGCTATGGATACTGCCATAAGCCACTCAGTCGAATATGTGAGTCCCGCATAAGCAACACGCTTCCCTCGCATCGGTTTTTCAAAATTACCTTTTTATTATTGCATTTGACAATAAATGCGTGCTTCATGCAAAATTGTGTAATTTATACATGCCCAACTGACCTTCCAACACCTTCAGATATTATGTACAACAAAAAAGAAGTAGGCAGTGATATTAAGCAGATTGTTAAAACAATGGAGCATCACCGAACGAGCTTTGTTACGATGGTGTCGTAGAAATAAACTGACGCCCATTGACGTGCTATGGATACTGCCATAGGCCGTAAAAAACTCAATTGCTTAAAAATTTTCGACGACACTAATTTTTAATGAGAAACATGATTGGCTTTACTGACTGATTAGTATTTTTGTTTTAAATGTACCTTTACAAATTCGACGTAGGGAATAGGAAGCGTAAACAGTAAAATTTCTTAACAATAGTCCTGCAAACTCAACGTAACGGACTTCAATGTAATGGGAATAATTCGTTTTATCAAATTGAGGGCTAGCTCCACATAACAGATAAAGCTGTTGGTTTACTTGGTGTGTGGATTGGTTCTGAATTTCCTATAAAACAATAAAAAAATATAGAAATGACTTATTCTGGACTGAAAAAATGTTACCTAAATTAACAAAATTTTATAATGACTGTATTTTACCAGAAATAATTGATTCGAGACGATCTAGGTCAATGACTTTGAGAGAAATATTTGCATAAAACATTAAAAGAATATAAAAATAAATTAATTAGCATTTTTTTTGTACTATGCTTGTACAGTGCCTGATGTTAAGCAGTTACCGTTACACGCAAGTGATACCTCTGGTATTGCAAGCGTTCATAGGCTATTTATCCTTATATGTTCCACCATCTCTTGTTACGGATCATGACTACTGCCCTCCTCCTGCCATATATACTGAACGTTTTCTTGAATTGTCACAAGATCCTGTCGTAACAATCATTGACACTCCTCAAAAAAATCTAATGTCAGAACTATTAAAATCTGCTACAAAGATTGATGCTGTAAAGACAGGTGAAAGATGGCAGAAATTTAAAAAACAACGCCAGCCAGAGGAGTAGGTGGACGGGGCGTCCACCTACTCCTCCACCCACATCATTGGACTCCGATTTGGTGCTAGAAGAGCGCATTATAACAATTGACACCAATAACAATAATACAGATCCTGAGGAATCAAACAAATTGAAGAACTTTAGTTTCGTTAGCTTATTAAAAAATATTATAAATAGCCCTCAGATAACACGATTATGAAATTGCACAATTAGATGCAATTCTATGTTCTCTATGTATGTAGTGTTTTGTCAGTGTGGTGACGGATTAAGAGTCGACTAAAACAATATCCACTGCAAGAGAGGGAATACCCGAAACAAAACTCTATACCAACCCGTCTGGCCAGCGTGGTATAGTAGGCTAGCATTCCTCCAAATGTATGAACGAGACCCTATGGCTATGCTTTGGTGCAGAGCTCAATAAAAACACGAAATAGATACTCAAAATTAACTAAACTCAAAAATGCAGATGCAAAAGAACAGAGACTCCGTGTCCCTGACAAATAATCCAAAATAAAAAAAAACGTACGGCTGCCTCTAGGCTGTGTCACTTTGGGCGATGGGCTTGTTCAGACATAGACCTCTGTTCGGCCAAGTTCGGGCAATTGTTCGGTAAGAACAAGGGCCGGCCCAGGGAGCTTACCCTGGCTAACAAAAGTAACTATCATGACCGATTTTAAAAACAACGAAAGTCCACATGCCGGTTAATCACGCTGTCCTTTGGGGCACCCCAACCGTATATGTTGTGGGGAAAAAAAGGTTTAGGGCAAAGTACTACCCAAATGCTTCACGGCTGGTAGATGAGGGGTGCACGCCAAGTACTGCGCCCTCCTGTTCCGCCAATTAAAGTTGATTGCGTTGACGAAGGCACACGCACGCCCATTCCTGCGTGTCCAGAATGGATGTCTTTGCTGGTGGATTTAACACAACTCTAAACGGAAGAGACGACGCGCGCGCCCAGTTTTGCCGACGATGCCATTCGGGAGCCGTAGGAGCTCCATGAGCTTTGTGCCCGAATCGGACCCCGAGAACGTGATACCGACGGCAAGCCAGAGTGGCAGTAAGTGGCAGGGTCACAAACGGAGCCGCAGCCGCTCGTCAGTGAGCACGTGCGAGCCAGACATCGCCGGTTCCCAGCAAGACGGCAAGTTCTTGTTGCCTTGAGCCTGCGTCTGAAAGAAGTTGAGAAGCCGGCCTTTGCTCTACCCTGAGGAGTTGGAAACCTGCCAACAATGGTAGCGCGCAGCGGTGACGGCGGCTGATAAGCGCCGCCACCAAATTCTGGTTAAACCGCGCCGCTGCCCAATTACGGCTATGTAAGGGAGCTCTATATCTGTGGTGGACCGTGCGTACAGGCATTAATGTGTTGAAAATTCTGGGCCTAAAGGATTTTTTGAATATAATCTCCATTAATAAAATTGTACGACTTGAATTGACACTTTATCCGAAATTAAGATTCTTCATTAGCTTTTAATATTGTATATGATCAAGTAGTTATAAGTACAATTTTATAAAAATAGCTGCTTTTTCAGATTCACAAAAGAAATAATTACGTAACAGCTATAAAAAAATTAACAGATCGTATTGCAGTAGTATCCGAGAAATGTCAAAATTAGTTGAAGTATTCGATGACGTCTTTTCGGAATTTAAAAAAAGACACAACATAAAAATAGACTTATAGGCACTAGTAATTATACATGTTTTCCAATTCAGTGTTTTCTACCTTGAACTGGAGAACCCAAGTTGTACACGTTAGCCAGAGATTTACTGGTGCGTACTCTATAGTCTATATCCACTTAAAGAAGACTAATATCCACTAAGATAAGATGTGTCGTTCTGCAGTCAAGAAAGACAAAATATTAATAACACAGAATACGGCTGGTAAAAATGAAGCAACCTTGGAGGACGTTGGAAACCACGTGCGGCGTATGAATATCGCCGTTGTCGCTACGATGACTATCATTGCCATAGCGACATGTTACTTCTTGCTGCGATTATACAAGAGGTGCCATCGGCAGTAGTCCAAGAAGAGATCGGCAGTAGATCTAAAAATGAATCTAAAAATCTAAAAATGCCAGGACGTCAGAATGCCGAAACATAGTAGATTATAGAAGAATAGAAGATAAGTCATATACCACGTTTGTGAGTTACCTCAAATATAAAATAACTGCGGCAATAAGTTTTAAAACTCGCGAGTGATTATGATGGCTCAGTCGCAGAACTACCACTTCTCAAAATGACTACAATGGACCTTAATAGTAAAATAACAATAGAATCAACGTGATACAATAGTTTTATAACGTTCCTCAGTCTAGAATCGTAACTTTAATGCATTGCGTTGACAATAATAGCATTGTAGAAACGACTACTCGTAAGCTGTCCAAAATTTTAGCCAATTAGAGACTGCTACACTGTACATTTTTCGACTTAGTCTTATCCTTTCCAAGAAATTCGCACAATAAAATAATAATAACCCATGTTTAACAACATCTCGTAGGAGGATGATAGAATTGCAATAAAAAATAAAAAGAAAAAGCAACCCCATACTCCGCATGTCAACATTATGGTCTCCCCCTTTCTATGGCAACAAATGACCAACGCCGGCACAGTCAATATATGTAGATCTCCAAAAGATAATGGATCAGTCCCTGCTTGTCCAATGCTCTATGTGCCTTGGGTATGGCCACGCATGACGCTTCTGTAGCGAAGACATCGAGGAATGCATGTGGCACATGCCATTGTGGAGGCCCGCACCTAAAGTCAGGCTCCCCTGATCTGCTCGTTGGAGTGGAAGCCTCCTGCTGTAACTGCAAAAAGGCTGGCATCGAAAACGCAACACACAATGCCTTTCGCGAAGATTGCGCAGTAAGGAGGTGGGACACTTTGGCTAGAGCGAGGGTGGCCTACTGCTAAGGTGGTCCCCAGGATAACACACAACACTAATAGTATTGGTAGCTGCCAACGTGTTTTTGCGTTTTAATAAACGATAGTAGATATGCAAAGTTACGAGTACCAATGTTACTGAACTATCTGACGGAGCTAATTGCTTACCAAAGGCAAGTCGGCGCATAGAAAACTAAACTATTACGTTTCAATATTGCTTGACAGTTAAATTTTAATAGGTTTGTTTACCAACTGACAACAATTTGTCTTTGATCTTTCAAAATCAGCGGATAATTAAAAGGATTTATTTTTGTTGTAATAAAAAAAAATATTATTAGAAATAATGGATTTTTGTACTGATGAAAGTGACAATTAATTGTATGAAGCCAGTGAATTAAACTCTCGTGCAGTACAAATGGAAGAAAATCGCGTATGATGGTCGTATAAATTAAACGATTATTAACGAGTCTCCCGAGACTGAAACGACTGAACAAGTAACGTTCTGTCCAATGTTACCTCAAATATAGTTTACGGATCTAGCATAGCCTCTGCGTCGTCGCGGACATACATTATTGATCGTTGTTTAAATAATTTTATTTTTATTAATTCACCGCACTCTATTCAGGCTAACCATAACGAATAGTCGCTATTCCACAGCACTTGTGAGCGCATCGTTTCTACATAGTAGGTATGTAGAAACGATGCGCTCACAAGTGCATAAATAAATAGTAAAAGTGTTCCGATTTGGCCGAGAGTGATACCAATATCTGCGGATTTACGCAAGAATTGCAGTGCAATAGTAAAATTGTATCACGTTTACAGTGAAAAACCGAAAATTACACGTGGTTTTTAACAAAATACCATCTTTAAACGTACATTTCTTGAAACCTAAAATGACGACCCCTACTTTTTTAAGTGTGGGACGAAGCCAGTAGGCTATCGAATTTCAG
Source organism: Trisateles emortualis (assembly GCA_947095525.1). NCBI lineage: Eukaryota > Metazoa > Arthropoda > Insecta > Lepidoptera > Erebidae > Trisateles > Trisateles emortualis. The sequence continues at coordinate 3,041,314 of OX352756.1, forward strand.
ATTTTAAACCCGAATTAGCGAGCTTATAGCCATATTAATGAAAACCACGTGGCCACGTGGTCACCGATCTCTCGCAGCCACAGGAGACCTCAGAGAAAATTTTGAGCTCGGAAAAACTAAGCTATGTGATTTTATTCAACTTTAAAGATCTTTTCAAACTTTGGACCGAAGCAGCTCAAAATCGAAATCGACGACCTATTATTTGTATTTAGTTAGTTATTAGAGTTTTAAGTGTACACAAAATTTCACAAATTTTCAGCTACTAGTTTTTGAATTATAAATTTGCCAAAATTTTACAGACTACGAGGTAATTATTAACACTTTTAAATTTTTAAATACTATAGTAAAAATAGCCTAAATTAAAATTTTCAGATTTCTTCTGAACTCAGCAGAAATTTTCTCCTTCCCAGGACAAACAAGCTGAGACCTTCCCCAAAGTCCTAGCAATTCTGGGAGCCAAAATCCGTGCCACTGTGGTCGGTCTGAAAACCAGTCTGGTCTCTGACACTGTACTCTACTCTGTACTCTGACGGAACTCGGCTTCTGGGTGTCCTAGAGGAACGAGGTTTTTGGTGGAGTGATTGGGAGGTGACGACGGAGGGACCCTGAAAATTCACAACAAATCACAACGCATTAAGCGTAGAATGCCCAGTGCGCAGAAAATGGGACAGACTAGCTAGAACCGCCATAGCATACTGCTAAAGTTTTACGGGGCTACACCAGTCACAAAATAGCCCAAACAAATCTCCAAAGGAGCCGACTGGCTACTGACGAACTCCTGCTGGAGGCCTCAAGTAAATGGGTCTCCATTGCGCTACTCCAGGAATCCTACACGGGTAGCATTGGAAGGGAAGGTTGAAGGTTGGAAGGATCTTCCAAGCTACTAAGACGGGAGGGTAACGTAAAGGCGGCAGATGCCTTACTTAACAAAGGCATTGACATCATACAGTATTCAAACTCACCGCAACATCTCTGTGGTTGGTATAAGAACAAGCGCTTGGAGGCCATCACACTGGTCTCCTACTATTTCTAAAAGTTGGGCACAATTAGGGGTGGGTAACTCCGGAGGTACTGATACAAAAGTGCCGGTTCCAAACGCGGATACGTAAACCTTATTTATTCCTCACTATCCTTACCGGCACCGCGGTACCAAATGATTCCGACTAATTCCGAGAATGCGTGGAGCCAAAGAGTCTTAGAGCGCTTGTTCGCACTCGCTTACTCGGTACGTACCTATCGTTTCGTTTGGTTTGGTTGGATTGGTGAGCTAGAATGGTGGGAGCAGAGAAAATCAATGTACCCGCACATTTATTATTTAATGAAAAAAAGATTATGCGTGGCAGCAACGTCAGTTCCATACCGTTATACAATAATAACTGGATTTATGTACAATCCCATAGTAACAAACTTTATATAGAATGTCCAGATAAAAAATACCATGAGATAAATATTATTGGTACAGGAATTTTAAACATCCCAAATAATTGTATTGCCCATTGTAAAAGTACAAAACTAATACCCAAAGTTAACACCGTTCAAATTAATGTTACTGTCGTCCACTTAGATTTTAATATAATAAATGATTCCTGTTGTAACTTTGATAAGTTTAAAATTGTAAAGAGTAATGAACTCCCTTTGAAATTGCATAACATTGACCTTCATACATTTACATTGGACACAAAATTAAAATTAAATTCTATATCCGATCAAACGGATACGATCTTAAATCAACATCCAATAATAAAGTATGAGACTCATTACTTTACCGTAATTATTATAATAATTTGTATTAGGTTCCTGTTTTGTATTCTAAAACTGTTTTTATGTATTAAATCGCACAACCGTCTTTCCCATCACTTACCTATATTCTTCCAATCAGCTTCCGTAAATCCACCTACAGATCAGACTCCAAATCCCGAACCGGTTATCCCTGTAAAAATTACTAAACGTGTTCCAGAATCGGAAAATCTCCCATCTCCTAGCATTAAGAGAAATTTGTAAATCAGCCTATGACAGTTTACCTAAACATCGAAATTTTAACCCCGATGTTTAGTCTACCCCAGGGAGGTGTTATAGCTATCCACTGTACCCCTTCTTGCTTACCACACACTACCTTTCTGCACAGTCAGCATTTCTCATCCAATAGCCTGGCAGCCCATCCATTCATCTCCAGTCTCTTCCTAACATCCATGCCAGACGGTTGTCTCAAACTTATTTCCGTATTTTATTTTTTAAAAACCTAAATCCTTAGAGACCACAATAGAACGAATATTTTCCAAAGCGAGTCAAATAATTAGTGAAAAAAGATCCAGCATAACCTCCTCAAAAGTTAGAAAGCTATTATTTTTAAATCATAATATGTAGGTAAAGTTAGCAAAACGAAAATTGTTACCTAGCTAGTTAGGTATAAAGTACTGATTATAAATTTATTTTTATTTAATTTCTTTCTTTCGTTTTATTTACACTGTCCGAAATTTAAATCATATGAATAAAATGACCTACTGTGGAGTCTGTAAACTGTTCAATTCAAAATGTGCCAAATGATCCAACGAACCGAACTGAACCGAATGAATAAAATGTTCTGGGGGAACCGGGAGAACCAAAATGACCGAATGAGTGCCGGTGCCAAATGGTGCCAAAGGAATAACTAAGGTGAACAGGTACCGGACTCGGAGTCGGAATAAGTGAATCAATTCACTTTCCGGAATAAGGACCCAGGCCTAGGTACAATACTTAAAAATTATTGTGACCAACTTTTTGAGAAATGTATGGTGTTCTGGAAGGAAAATATATTCGACAAATTAATTAAATAACATTACAACTATAATACTGTTAATACATCTGTATGTACAAAACAACACTGCTAGGCTATGGAACATAAAATATAAGAATGTTTATGTTCGCCGATCTATACTCGTAATTTAGTGTATGGATGTTTTGGTAATTGAAGAAAAGATACTAACCAAGTGAGTCTTTACCGTGTCCCTACTTGTTCTTTTAATTTGGCCAATTTAAGATGGCCACATCCGAAGATGTACAGAAATGTGGTGAATTCATCGACATTTCACAAGCAGAAAGAATGATAAATAGAGTGCCTACAGTTTGGACGCTCACAGGCCAAGTGCACTACCACCATTAACCCTTGCGCCACCTGCGTCGCCGAAAATCACAAAACCAACGACTGCTCAAGCAAGACATCCATTAATAAAACATTTCCTTGCTATAACTACACCAAGTACAACCTGAAATCCGGTTCCAAGCAGCAAAGGATAACATAGAAAATACTATACCTAGATTAGGGTGTAGTACACCACCATCATCAATCCAGGCGGTTGACTTCCGCCAGATACCATTTTAATAACCGCACCTATCTTCAACTTGCCTCCTTGGCATTTTTTGAAGATGCATTTGATTAAAACGTAGAAGAAAAAGTATAAAGTTTTTGTGAAGTTTTAGACCCGAGTACTTAATAAGTATCATAGTGTAGCGACCATTACCCGCTACTACAACCGCTTTCGCTTATGACGGTGGGAACTTGGCCAGAAATCATACGATGCTACGTCATATGGTGTGATGTCGCGCGATGAGGCGCCGCGCACACCGCAAGCGCCGTCCCCCTCCAAGGATTTATTCCATTCTAATACCAAAAACTAATACCACTGGTATTTGATTCAACTCTTATTTTTTTTCTATTCCGAACGGATACCACTTTTTAAATAATTTAATTTAATGTACGAACGAATACCAACAACTTGAATTTGGTACAGTCAGCGCAGTCAAACCTAATCAAAGTAAATTTGTTTTTCAATATTTTTATGTAATCGTAATATAATGCTTAAAACTTTCCAAATTCACTTCACTCCAATATTTTTACAAAGGTTAGCATAGGTAAGAGTAGTTTTAGTGAATCATCTTGCTATTTTTTTTACCTGCGAGAAAGGGTGAGTTTGCTCTATTGTTCCAAAATTCGAAACAACCAATCAGAGTCAAGTGTGACTGGAATGTTGTGCTTTGACTCGGAGAGAAATTTTATCTACATAAATTCCTCAGTACATTTCCGTGCGGTGGCGGTGGCGTATTGGTATCAGAGTGACAGTGATTTTTATTTATTAAGTGAGTATATTAATTTGTTCTTTTGTATAATTTACTTCTCTTTATTAAAATTAGTGTTATTTAAAATACCTATTATTTGATTTTTTTATCATAATCCAATCAAATGTAAAAGTTACATACAATATATAATTTTTTTTAGATATGTCTGAGGAAGCTGATAATCAGCCCTCAACATCTTCGGGAAAAACAGGAAGCTTGACTTTCATAACAAGAAATGGTGGCTTGGTTTTAATGAGAGCTGGTTACCAGTACACAAAAAAAAGGGAAAATAAAAATGGATGGACCCATTGGAGATGTGTGAATGTTAAAGAGTGCAGTGGATCTTTACAGATAAAGGTATGTTACCAACTTCTTACATAGAGTTTAACTGGCTTATTTATAATGGATTAGTGGAGCTTTATAAGGCCTTTGTAGGAAGCTTGTTAAAAAAATGGTATTCATAATCGTATTTTAGAGGTAAAAACACTCTTTATTTCTCCATTAAAGTTAATTTGATTTAAAGAAGCCATGACCCTTCTTTAAACGTTCGTTAACAATAAAATGGCCGACATCAATTCTATTCTATTTCTTTAAATGGCAATTAGTACGGATGCCGTTGTCGACAATTCTGCCATTGTCAAAAGTGAATTGGAATAGCAAGAGTAAAAAAAAAACACTAGATAAACAAAAAAAAAGGGAAACAAATGGCCGACATCGATCAGTTGTTTCGTGTTTGACGTTCGGTTTACAATGTCAGTCAGTTAGTATTAAAATACCTACTTTAAAATCCGTACATAGCATTGTGGTTGTTCGCGTATAAAATTGTATTAGCAGAGATTCGATGCATTTTATCTGGATGACGAAGAATTTCGTAAATGGTACAGTTTTTCCAAAGAAACGGCTGCTTTTATAATTAATTTAGTCGGTGGTGTGGTACTTCACCAGAATTACAAGTATTAACGGCAACGGCCTTTGCCGCTTTTTCCCAGATTGCATGATAACAAATTCAACAAATTGTTCAAAAGACTAGGTAGTTCAAACTATTCCCTCCTTTACCTTGGTGTACGTTTTTTATGACAGTGTTTAAAAATGCATAGACAAATTTTCTGTGACCAGAGGCAAACAACGTTAAAATCGACTAAAATCGCATATTTTGCTACAAAATGGCAACATTGTGTACGATAGTGGCGTTTAGTTATGGGAGCTCTAAGAAACGATTATGAATAAGAATTTTTATCGAACGTTCGGTAGGCTTAAGGTGAATGCTCCAGGGTAGCCCGCGAAATTCAAATTTCCGTACGTTTTTTGCAATTTGCAGCTGAGTATCGGATATTTTATTAATAGAAACTAAATTCGCGGTACTGGCATGTATGTATTTACACAATTATACTTATTAAAACCTTCAATATAATTGTCTAACTTAGAGAAAAGAGAAAATGTGCCATTTTAATAATAACTTTACGTTTAATATAAATTTTAACTTAGTGGGTTACATTGATAAATTTAACTAATATAATGATATAAATACATACATGCCAGTACCGCGAATTTAGTTTCTATTTACCATACTATCCCATACTGAGCTGCAAATTGCAAAAAACTTACGATAATTTGAATTTTGCGGGCCACCCTGGAGCATCCACCTTAAAACATGTTTTAACTAATGAAGGTTTATACTCGTACCTTCGGTAAGCGTTATATTATGAATAAGACAGTTAGTGTTCCATCTTTCAATATGTATTTTTATCCGAAAACTATTTTGCTAAAGCTATTTTGTTGTCCTCACAGGATGGCAATATTTCCAATGAGAAAAATCATAGCTGCGAGCCCGATGAATTCAAAAATGTAATGGCAAAAAAGCTGGATGATTTAAGAGATAAAGTGATGAAGTCTGATTTCGCCCCAATACCAAACATATATAACAAATTCAAATCACAATTCTGCGCTATTGAATCAGATTTGGTGAGAAATATCCCATCGTTTGCAAACATCAAATCAAAATTGTATTATGCAAGAAACAACGCAGCTGGTGTAAAAAAAATTAAATGTAAATCAATTGATGAAGTAGAAGTTCCATTACAATTTAGAGATTTTTTGTTTTACGATTATAAAGATGAGTCTTCCAATACCCGAATAATAATCTTGGTCAGTCCAAATCAACTAGAGAAAATTCCGAGCATTAAATTTTTTGAAAGCGACGGAACATTCGATTGCACCCCTGAGCCTTTTGTGCAGTTATATACTATCCACGGAGATCTGGGAAGTGACAAAGATCACACTCGTATAGTTCCTCTTATTTATGTTTTACTTAACAAAAAAACAGAAGAAACATACAAAAAATTATTTGAAATTTTGAAACAAAACATTCCTGGGTGGGAACCCGTAAAATTTTTAACAGATTTTGAACTAGCCGCAATGAACGCCATTACAATTGTTTTTCCGTCAGTTGTGATTAAAGGATGCTACTTTCATTATTCCAAAAATGTATGGAAAAAAGCAAAACAGTTGGATCTGACAAAAGATGCTATCACCCAAAGACATGTAAGACTTTCAGCTTTACTGCCTTTACTTCCTCGTAAATTCATATCAGAAGGATGGTGCTACATAATGGAAGACTGTCCTGATACTGACGCCATTCAAACATTTAATGACTACATGGTGTCACAATGGCTAGAGAACGAGAGTTTTGTAGACATTTGGTGCGTTCATGGTGAACGCCATCGAACCACAAATGCCGTAGAATCTTGGCATAAGAAATTAAACTCGGCTGTGCCAAAGAATGCTAATTTATATCAGCTTCTGAACGTGCTGAAAGAGGACGCAGATTTACAAACAGTGGTTGTTACTCAATATGAATCAAACGCACCCCCCGCAAAACGATGTGCACAGACAACTATTATGAAAAATTCGTGGATCACATACGTAACTGACCAACTCCTCAAAAACAAAATCTCCGTAGGTCACTGCTTAGAAAAATTAAGGGTTTAGCTACTAATTGTTGAAATATAAGAAATTATTTACACGTCATTTAGCTGATTATACTAATAGTTGATTTTCTGTGATATTTTATAATTCTTAGATTATAAGTGAATTATTCATATATGACGTTTTTGCAAAAAAAAATTGCTGATTCATTGCTATATAGGTGAAGAATGACTGATTTGATTAAACAAAAAGTTGATTTTCTGTGAAATTTTACAATTGTTAGGTAAGGTTAGAATTCATTGCAAAAAAAATTGCTGATTCATTGCTATGTAAGTGATGAATGACTGATTTGATTATACAAAAAGTTGATTTTCTGTGATATTTTATAATTGTTAGATTTAAAGTGAATTTTTCATATTAGATATTATTGCAAAAAAAAATGCTGATTCATTGCTATGTAGGTGATGAATGACTGATTAGATTATACAAAAAGTTGATTTTCTGTGATATTTTACAATTGTTAGATAAAAAGTGATTTATTTTTGTTAAAAATTTACCTGACATAGTTGTTATGAGATAGGTAGACGTGAATAATTACGTACCTGTCTAATAATAACTATGTCAGATAAATTTCAATATAAATTAAGAGTTAATTTTTTGAGATATTTTGTAATTTTTAGATTGTAAGTAAATTCTTCCTGTTTGATGTTTTTGCAAAAAAAATATTATACAGGTATAGAGAGGAACTAAAATTATATTAAAGTTGATTATTTAAGTGATATTTTATCATTGAACAAGACGTTTGCTAACAAAATTTGTTTTTTTTGGAGTTATCTGTTTTTTTTTTCAATTAAAGGTCTTATATTTACATACAAAGCATTTTTACTGACTGTACCTTATATCTTTGAACTTGTTTTGGTATTAGTTTAAACAATGGTATCGGTTCGGAATAGAAAAAAAATATGAGTTGAAACAAATACCAGTGGTATTAGTTTTTGGTATTAGAATGGAATAAATCCCTCCAAGATGTTAGATGGCTGACCAATGCAGCGAGCTTCGGCGCGGGCGCAGACCGCACTCGCCGCCTACTTCAAGATGGCGGGCGGATCGTCTATTGTTTTGCGGTCCACGACCGTATTGTAGGCGTTGACTTTTATCAGTTAAATTCCAGGAAGGAGTCGTAGCTATTATTAATATTGTTTTACTATAAATACCATGACCCGCATTTTATGTGACACTTCCTCTACTTTTTCGGTTCAGCTAGCTAGCAATTAACCTTCCGTATTATTGTAATTATTATTCAGTAATAAATAAGTAATTTAGTGCCTTCTGCCTTAGTTTGATTTCTACTCCGCATAAGTACCCAGTTAACCGCGCAATTCGCGGGTTCGATTCCCGAGTCGTGAAGACTGACAAGAAGCGGCCAAGAATAACCAAGCCGGACGCTTCAATGTTATATTGAAGATATATGAAATACTATGTATATTATTACTACAATAACATTTTTTTTACATTAACGTTAAACAGTAACCTGTGTGTTAATAATATTAGTTTATCGAATTTACAATTTAAAACTATATTAGACAGAATAAAACCAGGCTCAGTGGTCGTAATGGACAACGCGCCATACCATTAACGCAAAGTGGAAAGCCTGCCTAACATGAGTTGGCTAAAAAATATTACTTTAACTGGTTGACCAACAACAAAGACTGAACTTCTGTTCAGTCTTTGTTGTTAAAATTCGAAAATCAATAGGAATCAAAATGAAGCCAAATATGTTGATGATCTGGTAAAATCTAGAAATACATATAATTGTTTGCGGACTACCACCTCACCACTGCGACTTAAACCCTATAGAATTAATACGGGGTCAAGTAAGGTCGTATGTGGTAAGAAATAATAAAGCACTGAAATTCAGTAAAAATTAAGAAGCAAAATAAATCGAAAATATTAACTTTAAAATTGGCAGTTATTAAACCTTTACTCGAAGAAGGTATAAGGAGAATTGATACAAATGAGTGGGCAAAATGTTTTAGCAATATTATCAAAGAAGAACCAGGCCACCTAAAAAAACTCACACTTGGCATTTTCTGAACTACTTCAAATTACGCGCGCACCATTCCCTATGATCCTATTGGTTGATTGCATTCGCGCGATATTCCTTAAGCGCCGCCATTTTGACACTAGCGTTCAGTTTGTGCAACACGGGCGGTTGGAGACACCATTTTATAAAATTGACGTACGTTTTTTGGTTTTTATTGGTGGTAAAAGTTGTGTGTTTGTTTTAATTTATATGGAATATACAATAACAACATTCAGAGATTATACTGATAAGGTAAATATATTGTTTTATTTAAATTATATAACTTTAAAATGTGATTTTTTTAATACGATACAAAATCTTATTATGGACAACTATACTAGGTCCTATTAAGGTCCGGTCCTTATTAGAAGTATGAAATAGAAAAAAATATCACTTAATTTTTTTATTTGCATTTTACTTTAATATTTATTTACTAAAATTGGAATTGTAATTAAGTATGTTTGTCTTCATGTTAGTTGCATACAAAGAAAATGGACTGGAACATAATTTAGGCATTTTACATGTATTGGTTTTGCTGTTTGTATTTGCACACCTTATGACTGTTGTTGCACCTTTATAGTGTTTGACTGTCACCGTGGCGCAGTGGTTAAGGTGGTCGTCTCGCCACTACATCGCAGTGCCGGGTGACGTGGGTCGATCCCCACACGAGACAAATAATAAAAATAATAATCATTTATTTCAGACCAGATTCCATATTGATTGTTAGTTATAAAATACTTAAAAACTAATGTTAGTAGTAAAAATAAAATAATATACTACAACTAAATTTTATTATTTACATATTTCGGTGTGAAGCCGCATCCATCTTAGTAACATGGGGGACTCCCACCGATCTGTAAACACACTCATGATAGTGTTGGTGCTGCCACGGACGCGAGCGAAAAGGGAAATATACAAATATTTGTGTGATTCATATTGGATATTTGTTTCGAGTCTGGGTGTAATTTGTGTACGTTAATTGTATGTTTGTAAAGCTCCCCGCGACACAGGGCTTGTTTCCTAGTGCGGGCGTTGTCTTTTTTAACAAAGAAAAAAAAAATAGTGTTGGTAAAAGTTACTTAGTGAATATATCTTAAATTAGGTTATCCAGCAGCAAGTTTAGGTAAATCAGCTTTGTTTTATTCATAAAATAATATTCATTTGCTCTTTTTTAATTTCTAGAACATCATCTACAATGACAGAGTTACCAGCTAAGAAAAGACGTGGCAACTGGTCTGAAGATACTCTCAAATTAGCCATGGATGCTGTCATTAATAAAGAAATGTCAGAACGAGCGGCAGCGGCCACATTCAATATACCTCGACGGACATTAAAAAATCATCTTATTACAGGAAGCTATAGAAAGAAGCTAGGACGACATTGTACGTTAACTGAAGATCTTGAAAATGATTTAGCTGCGAGAATAGTTAGGTAGTAACTCCTAAAGTAATTAGAAAACAAGCATATACATTCTGTAAATTTCATAATATTGGAAATCAGTTTAACGAAGCAAAAGGGACGGCTGGTAAAAATTGGTTACATAATTTTTTAAAGCGTCATCCCGAAATTTCAAAACGCAAAGCACAAGTAATTAATCCCGCCCGTGCGCAAAAACTTAATAAAATTATTGTAGGCAAACATTTTGAAGCAATAAAAGAGCTTTATGACAATTTGGATATCTCGAACCATCCAGAACGACTTTACAACGTAGACGAAAAAGGATGTCGTTTGACATTACATCATCAACAGCAGGTATTAGCTCAAAAGGGGGTACGAAGAGTTCACTTAGTAGCCCAAGAGCATGCTGAAAATGTCTCAATAGCGGCATGTGTCAATGCAACCGGTACAGCAATACCTCCAATGATAATTTTTAAAGGAAAAAGATTGCGTGAAGAATTTAGAGAGAACCTTCCTCCTGGTAGTTTGGTCAAAATGGCACCAAAGGGTAGTATGACTACAGAATTGTTCATAGAATTTATCAACCATTTGGCAAAATTTAAATCCCCGGGTAAGTGCCTTTTAGTTTTTGATGGTGCATCCTCACACCTGGATTATCAAATTGTTGAAGCCGCAGAAAAAAATGACATTTCTCTATACTGTTTACCATCAAATACGACTCACGAACTCCAGCCCTTGGACAAGTCTGTGAACAAATCTTTTGAGCATTTTTGGGATGAAGAGGTCCTGCAATATACTTACCAGCATCCTGATAAAAAAATTACCAAGGCTCGTTTTAATAAAATACTAACTAAGGTTTGGCCCAAATGTATGACGATGAGTAACATTATTAATGGATTCAAAGCGACGGGGCTTTTACCTTGGGACCCTAATGTGATTCCAGAAGAGGCTTACGCTCCTTATCCAGGTAATACGACAGTTAATTAGTTATTAGAACTCAATACTTTAGTTTAAAAGTGATGATATTGAAAAACTATTAAAATATGTTAAATTTAACTATGATCCTTTAAAGGTACCCAGGTGCCTAATTTAGTCCAACAGAGACCTTTTTAAAAAGTGAATTTTGTGCAATTTAGCAGAGCATAACATCACATTTTTGGCTTGTTTTGGATCTTCACTAGATTTTACTTATAGCAATATAATGTCAAACTTGCAGGTCTTTAAATTTTAGAATTATAATCGTTCAAATAAAAGTGGCCCATATTGGGTGCCAGTACCTCATAATGCGATAACTGGCTGCTTTTTAATGCTTTGAATAATGATATTAAGGATTTAGCGCTCAATTAATTTAATTGGCTACAAAAAACTAAGATTGGTATTTTCTAAAGAACAGAAAGATAAATTAGCAAGTATTTGCCTCAATTTTCTTTGGAATCGTTGTCAATTGTTTTCTGGATAGGCACAAAGAAAAATTGATTATATATGTCAATAACTCATAGATAAGAGTATTTTACGATTCACAAAAAGATACAGAAAAGGGGGTTGTAGATATAAAACACTAGAGTGCACCTAATGATTAAATTACCAAATTTACCTAAACGCATAATTATGCCAACGCAATAAGATCTACATGGCAAGATTACTAAACAATTATGCAAAAAAAAAAAAAAAACAATCTCATGCTATTATGGAGGTGCAGCGATATCTGGACGACATGATTTTAAACACAGAGGAAGCTCCCAAACATATTTTTTAAATATCAGACTATTTAATAATATTACCTACCTGCGCATTACTACTAAGTCAATGTCATCTAGGAACAGATATAGAGAGATTTACCATGATATTTTATCAAGATACAAATAGAGAGGAATATGAATTTTTAACCATTCTTGTGTAGTTTCTGGTATCTGAAAAAATATAGTATTATAATTTATTTTATTTATTTATTTATTTATAAAACTTCATGTAAACATGTACATAGGCGGACTTAATGCCATAGGCATTCTCTACCAGTCAACCACGGTGATGCAGAGATAAACGAAGTAGGTGCAATAAGAAGTCACTTCAATATCGAATAGATACGATTAACCGAATACACAAAAATACATATACTGAATCAAATAAATATATATAATATAATATATATAATTAGTATACCATATATATATATATATAATATAATATATATATAATAGCAACCCATATATGTCCCACTGCTGGGCACGGGTCTCCTCTCCTCTATCAAGAGAGAGAGTACATATAAACTCCACAAAGTGAAATTTACATTGGTACTGCCGCCCGGGATCGAACTCGCACCTCTTGCGTGCAAGTCGGTTATTTTCCCACTCGGCCACCACCGCTTTTAAGTTAGTTTTAAAGTTTTAAGTTAAGTTGTTGTAAGTTAGTGGCGGCAAAGTACCATAGTCCAATCTGCACATCATACGGTGACTACCTACAATGATGGCTTGGCACTTTGCTGGGTTTACAGATAGACCGAACCTTTCAGACCAAGCCTTTATTGCCTCTAGGTCTCTGTTTACCATGGAAATGGCTGATGATACATTAGTTATGCTCGCATTAGTTATGATACATTAGTTATAATATTAATAATAAGAATAACTATTTTTAGGAATACAACAAGCATGAAGGGTCAAACCTTTTTTCTCTTCCCATAGAAGATCATGACATACCCAGCGTATCTGGAGTATGGGATGTGTCGACGATCAGTGAGAGGAAAGGTTTAAAAAGCCCAGCCATCAAATGATAGGCAAAAAGAAGCGCTGTCTATGTTGAAGGAGGCTCGTGACAGTATTATTAAACGTCCATCCAAAGATGAGTTTGATGTGTTCGGCGAATATGTTGCTGAGCTAAGACGTGTCATCGGCAAAAGGAACATTTTTGAGTTGAAAAAACAAATACATGATTTAATTTATTTCAATAAACTAAGTGAATTAAAATATGATTCTAATGTTACTTCACGGCCACCAGCAAGCCAGGAGCAACTGAGTGAGCAAGGCGTTTCAACCGCAGAAAACATGGAAGTTGCCGCAAATCTAGTTCTGAATTCGGAAGCTAAGATGAAATAAGTGCATATGAGATACGAGATGATTCCGGCAATATTTTAATTTAAAAAATAGTATCCATACATGCAGCTTGTAGAATACGAAGAATCCTGGTCACTTGGCATGTATTACATTGCTGAACCTGCAAATAAACATTCTTGTTTGATGTCCAAGTTGTTCACTCCATTCGTTAAATGTGATTTTGCAACAATAATATTGTAAGTGTCATATATTTTACAAATACTGAATATAAAACATCAAACGGCTTTATATAATGCACGAAACAAAAGTCTCGGTGTAGAAAAGTGCTCATTTAAACATATAAATGACGTGGTCATCCCTGACAAACTTTCTGACGGCTTTCTTATATGTAATGAAGGAAACGAAGATAAAATTATGATACGTGCTACACCATCTGCTTTACAAATTTTATTGCCACATACTGAATATTTCGGTAATGGTACGTTCAGGGCGGTACCACCTACATTTAAACAACTTAACTCATTGCAAGTAAACTTAAGTGCATTATTGGCGGTAACTTTGAAATTGGGGATTTGGGGTTCAAAGTTCCTCTTGTGGACGGCTAGTTGTTTCGCAGAACAACGTGCCTCGTAATAAAACACGTAAATAATAAAAAAATAATTTTGTTTTAGGATGAAAAACTATAAATGGAAATCCGAACGGGGCAAGGTTTCGGTTGACCTTTTGCAGCGGGCAGCTGATGCTGTTATTAAAGACGGTCGTAAGCTGAAAACGGTAGCTCGGGATCTAGAAATATGCCATATGACATTATTTCGCTAAGTCAAAAAATTTAAAGCTGGTATCCAACTGTGGGTTACTATTCAAGACAGGTGTTCAACCAAGACTAGGAAAAGACATTGGCAGATGATTTGTTAAAATGTGCGTCAATTCACTTTGGCCTCTTGCCTGGAGAAGTCAGGAAGCTAGCATACACTTGTGCTGTAAAATTTGATATGCCAAATATTCCAGTCTCCTGGCATAGAGATGAAGAAGCTGGAGCGGATTGGTTTACGGGTTTAATAAATCCATCATTGTCCATAAGAGCCCCAGAAGCCACGAGTGTAGGCCGTGCATCATCTTTTAACCGGCACAATGTTATTATATTCTTTAACAAGGTCGGAGACGTCATATTGAAACATAACTTGCTACCGTCTAGATTATGGAACTAGGACGAAACAGAAGTCACCACTGTATTAAAACCAAAGAAAATAGTAGCTGCAAAGGGCGTTCAAGTTCAAGTTCAAGTCATTTATTCATAACAATATAAATTGTGTCGAATATTGCATATAAAATCTTATAATAAAAAAAAATACATTGCCAGATATAAACTTAAAAACAATACAACATATTAGGATACAATTAATTAATAATTTTAAGTAGGAATTAATGTCAAAGTAGAGTCAAAACAATAATTACAAAAAGGTATGTCATTAAAATATATATAAACAGTAATTTACATCATTCATCAATAGACGGTAGTTTGTCATTAAGATATTCATCAATACTATAATAGCACTTCTTCAGCAGGAAACATTTTAGTTTGTTTTTTAATATATTTAAACTGTAAATTGATTTAAATTCTATTGGCAATTTGTTATAAATGATGACAGATTGTACTCTTGAGGAATGTTTTACAATATTAAGCTTAGGTTGTATTGTACTGGGTAGATCTTTTCTCCTTGTGGCCTCTCGAGCTTTTCGCTGCTCAGTAGTTTCTTTACTAAATTCTTTACTAAGTGGCTAAGTAATACTAAGATATAAAGACATGGTACTGTTAATATGTTAAGTTGAGCAAAGTGTTCTCTACAAGATTCTATTTGTTTAATACGTAGCATGGTACGCAGGGCTCTCTTTTGCATAATAAAGGCTGCATTCAGATTGTAGTTGTAGCTGTGCCCCCAAAACTTTATGCTGTACCTCAGCTTTGACTCAACCAAAGCAAAGTATATTATGCGAAGCTGAGTCATGGGCAACTCATCCCTTAAGGTCCGGATTGCAAAGCATGCACTGCTCAGTGTATTTGTTATAGCAGTTATCTCATGTTTCCAGTTTAGCAGACCATCAATATGTACACCTAAGAATTTTAAATCATTAACCAAATTTACTTTACATCCCAATGACTGTATATCTATATGAGCATAATTTTTTACTGTAGTTTTAAATAGCATACTCTTAGTTTTTTTAACATTTAATTTAAGATTGTTGGTGGAGAACCAGTTTTCAAAAGTAGAGAGTAAGTGATTTATTTTTGTTTCTAAGTCACTCATGTTATCACTAGCTATGACTGCACTAGTATCATCGGCAAAGACTACAAGTTTAATATCTGATGAAATCTTATTGATATACTCTACTAGGTCATTTATAAAAATAATAAATAAAATAGGACCAAGAACTGAGCCCTGGGGTACACCTCTATTTACAGTGACTAAGCTGGATTTATGTACTAGTTCTTGTTTATCTATAACAGATGTTATTTCGACATATTGTTTCCTGTTTTGCAAATAAGACCGAAATAAATCTAAAACATTATTTCTAATTCCATAGTGTTCTAATTTAGTCAAAAGTATACTATGTTCTACTGTATCAAATGCGCAACTTAGGTCAATAAATAAGCCAGCAACTTTTAGCTTTTTAGTCATTTTCGTAACTATGTCATCAACCAGTGAATCAATGGCATCAATAGTTCCAAGATCTTTTTGATAACCAAATTGTTGACCGTTTATTGTCTTGTTTAAATTTAAATGTCGAACTAGCCGGGTCTTTATAATTTTTTCAAATATTTTTGAAAATACTGGTAACATTGAGATGGGTCTGTAATTGGCTTAAGCAAGTGGGTGCCATATGGTCTACGGAGCGAGGAACTTTAGTTACCGTCGAATTAGCAGCGAATGCGATGGGAAACACTATACCGACTATGTTTGTTTTTCCTCGCCTTAAGTATAAAGACCTATTCATTCATGATGGTCCCCCAGAAAGTATTGTAGCTGGAAATAGCTCAGAATGGATGACGGCTAAAGTATTCCTAATCTTTATGGACCATTTTATAAACAAACACAAAGCCCACTTTCGAGGACGCAGTATTATTATTGCTTGATAACCATCAATCACATGTTATGACATTGACGTTGTTGATATAATGACATTAATGTCAACATGTAATGCCAATAATTCATTCGAATTGGGTCAAAATATGGAATCACAGCTCCACAGCAGGCGCATACTGCGACCACTGGACCACCAAGGCAGTCAAATCAGGGCGTGGAGGAAACGAATTATCTTCAGGTTTAATAAAGTGGTTTGAGAAGAACGTTGCCAACACGCCGACAAAGAAATCACTATTTGGTCTGATAATTGTGCAGGATAAAATAAAAAAATACATATCACCATGTGTTACTTATGGTTATTATGGAAAATATCAACCTTGCAATGCATAAACCATAAATATCTTATGAAAGGTCAAACTCATATAGAGGTGGATGGTGTACATTCTATTATTGAGAGAGAAAAAAAGAGACAGCCGCAATTTTCCATAACGACCCCATGGGACTAGGCTTGGGTAGTTCGCGAAGACCTAGGTTGAAAGAGCGCTAGTTAAGGGAACCCCAAACCCCTCGTATTAGCTTCATCAGCTAATCTTACACGTGCTTCGAGAACATTCGATGTATAATTGCAAACCACTGCAAATACTATTTAGGTATATGAATATACGAACTAATATTGTTTAGTTAGCAAATGATATATAAACCCATAAATTTGTTAAATCATTGTAATTATTTTTACGCTGTAATTCTGTCCAAATAAATATATTTTTTTAAACAATTTGGTTGTCGGCTACTCAATTCGCTCCTTCAGGTGAACTATGCGAACTAGTTCGTCGATGATCTCGCTTTTAGTTCTTTTCATATCCGCTTTACTACACGGTGGCGCTATGTCACCAACCGAGTTACTTACTTTTACGGTGCGCGCCTTGATTTGATATAATCGAAATATCAAGGCGCGCACATTAAAAGTTACTAAAGTTAGTGAAGTTACTTCACAGCCACATCTATTAACGGACTTTAAGTAAATGTTTTGAACTAATGAATAAATTAATATTTGACAAAATTCAATGTCTACTCGCATAATCAGGGTTTCTTATTAAAGTATAAAATTCATTTTACTACGTTATTTCAAAAAAATGAGCTAATGAACTAATAGAACGAACTAAATCGCTATTGCATTATGAACTAAATTGAGCGCTCTCAGTGGTGACCGACTAGGCCCAAGACTACATGGGACTGGCACCACCTGTTCATACAGTCCTTTTCTTCAGATAAGGCACCAATTGAAGTTATTGATATGTCAAGTGAAGATTTTAAAAACATACTGAACATCCAAGAAGGTCCTTCAGCGCCATTTATTCACTGCAAAAAAGGAGAAATGGGTCATTCACTTAGTCATTTGTTTAAAGGTAATATAGTGCGCAATTATTTAAAAAAACGAAATTAAGAAGTTAATGAAGAAGATGTTAATAATGCCATTTTGGCAGTAGTTGACGGAAATATGAATCTAAGAAATGCTGCTGCGGCTTTTAATGTTCAACCAAACACGACCAAATATTTTCGTTCTAAGGAAGAGGATAGGATGCTAAAAGAATATTTATTAAAAAGTTCTAGAAAGAAATGTCCAATAAAATGGACCGAAAAACAGGAAGCAGGTTTTAAGAAGCGTGATAAAGAACTTTCCTAGAGAAAACCAGAAAATACAAACCTTTCCACATTTTGCGACTTCGTTCGCGTGTTTTTTATTTCTAAGCAACTCGAACGACAACTTTTGTATCTACTGCAACTTTGGTCAACCAAATCTTATTATATTAGTATATATGTATTTTATAATGAATTATACTTAGTAAAAAAATGCGTTTATATAGCTAATCGAACTAAAAAGATGAAAATAAAGTAACTGATCAAATTAATGACATTGTAAACAAAAGCGCAGAGTGCTTATTACAAAAATGTTATAATAACTCTACTTTTACAAATAGCTACTAGTGATATATTTACAACACCGATATCAAGTATCCATCGCATGAAACCTATGAAAACTTCTTGCGAAGTTTGATATGTATAGAACCTTTTTTAGAGTTGTAATTTGCGGAATTGTAGACAAAATTATATAAAACCTATTTTAGTTTTTTTTCGTTAATGTTACCTATATTTTAATAGCTACTGTGCTATTTTGGCCAGAGACGAATTTAAGAAATTAAATATAATCAAAATCAGTTCAGCCGTTCTCGAGTTTTAACTGGTGTAACTAATATGACTTTGTTTTATATAGAAAGAAACTGTCATTACTTGTCAGATCACAACTTCAATGCTGACACAAAATAAAAACAAATTAAAGCTAGACGCTTTTAGAAAAATACAAAAAAAGACAAACCGTTCCAAAATTGTATGGAAGCGTCATTGCCATTTGATTATTTATATCGTAGTAAAATTTAATTTTATTTAAAAAAAAAAAGAAATGGCTTTACATGCGAACCCAGATATACATTTTATCTCTAGTAAAAGAGAAAAAAGCTACTGTTGCATTTTGGGTATAAAAATATATTTTCACAAACAAAATCAAAATGGTTCTGTTACCTGGAGATGCATAAAGAGAGGCGAGTGCTCAACTTCCATCGTTTTAAATGAATATAACATAGTCATAAGGTACCCTAACAATGCATGTAAGGCAAGTTTATGAAGTTAGAGGCAGATAAATGCTTTGACAAAATAAAGTAAGAGTCAGGATGGCTGGACCAAGAGAGATTTTAGAAGTTTGAGCAATACCAAGTTATAGTACCTATTTGATACCTGACATGAAATATTTGGTACCTCGCTAAAGAGGGAAATTGTGTGCAAAGACTTATACAGAAAAAGATAAAGTATCAAAATCAAAAGGCGAAACAATGATGGAAGTACTTTTTGGCGCTGTGTAAACAGAAAGGAGTGCAGTGCATCAATAAGAGTGGACCCACATCTGATAACAATTTAACGTTGTTCCAAGCACAAATGCTTGCCTGATTATATTAGAAATTAAATTTTGTCAAAAATGAACAAATTGAAAAAAGATGTTTGCGAGGATTTGTCACCGATAAAGCAGATGTTTGAGAAGCATTTAATAGGGATATCTCTGCTGCAGGACCGAGCACAGCTCTTCCAACATTAAGTAACAAAAAAGATAGCCTCGATAATACCGGGAAAAAGTATTTTCAAAGTGAAAAATTAACTTTTCATACACTGGATCGCGTATTTGTGCCTGAAGGTTTACGCAAAAACTTTGACTCCTTGTTACGGAAGATGGTACTACTAAAAAATATTGGTGTTTATGACAACATTAGCGAAAAAAAGTTATTCGTAAAGCACGGCAACATTGGTGATGGCACGTTTAAATACGTTCCACGGCCATTTTATCAATTATTTACCTACATTCGAATAGAAACAAAACTAACGTGATTCCCGTTTTATATGCATTACTACCAAATAAGTCGCAATCCATGTATACCAGATTGTTCGAAATAATAAAAAGTTATGGTATCAAATTTCAAAAAATCTAATGCGACTACGAAGTTGCTATAATGTTTTCAAGAACAATAGTTATTAAAAAGCTTATTTTAACATTGCAACAATTTAATATAGCATTTCTTAACATAAAGCTCAGTTTAGTATTACAAATACGATTGCGGAGGTTAGTACTACATCTCTTATGCTAATGTACAATTAGTGTGTTAAAATTAATGATTTTGAGCTTACGACTGATGACATTACACAAATTGAAAATTTAGAGATAAATTTTCTAAACAGTAGTTTTCACTTAACTTTCGAATCCGAAGACGAATATATTCATCTGCCACGAAAACGAAAACGTCTTGTTATAAACTCTAGTGAAGATGAAACTGCTTTACCATCCACTTCAGGAAACTGTCCATCAACAGCCAATCAACGAAATATTATACCATACCGTAAAACTGAGTGAATACAATCGCAGAGGTGAATAGATTTACGTTCCTGATCAATATGTTCAATTAATAAGGAATGCTCAGAAAAGGGGCAAACCTATCGTCCACGAACTTTGACTGCCTTGACGATCAAATAAAGATGGATATACTTGCGTCAAAACATGTACGAAAGGCTTTCGTGGCTTTTGGAAACATATCAAAAAAATTTAACCCCAAACCTAGTTTTCCGTTGAGCGTAGGTGACGTCAATACACCCGAAGAAATCGCCAACATGTTTAAGGATAATTTTAAATTACAACTACCTTTAGACGTGTCAGTGGTGACGATGCTGAGGCTGTCGTGTCAGAGGTGCCTGTTCGCATAACCGCTAATCAGATAAGATCTATAATTAAAAATATTAGACGGGCCAAGTCTCCGGGGCACGACAGTGCGGCGGGCCGCATCTCCCGCGTCTGCTGGCATTATTGTTTACCCTCTGTATCCGACATTTGCTACCTGCCCACTGAGTTGATGAGAACGGTGGTTGTGCCAACATTGAAAAATAAGACTGGCCTAATAACGAAAATGACTCATACACCGTACCAGCGGTATCTAGAATGAGTAGATTTTTCAAAATAGGTGAGACTGTATGGGCTAAGTGGTTTATAGCTCGTAAAAGTATTTGGAGTGAGGGTACAGTCACAAAAATTATCGGCTCCAGAATGTTTTCTATTTATTTTAAGGAATATAAAATTAACGGTATAAGACATTTAGATCAACTCAGAAAATTTACCAGCGTGGGTGACGACGAAACAAGTAGTCAAACAGGTGACCCGTGCGGTATAGACAGTTCAGTAGTGCAGTCGATGCCGCACGGGCAAGAACAGTCCCAATCTGCACTGGGTGTACGCTGAGTGATCAGCAATCTGTCGAAACGCCGGCATCGCTTTTAGGTACAGCCGAAGGAGAGGTTGAGAGTTCAATAGTAGATATACCTAACGAAATAGGAGATGAAAGAATTAAAAAGGGGAAAGAGAACGCACAGGTACAGGGGAATTCGGCAACGCTGCCAGTTGAATCAAGCAGCGATCTGAATGCTGATAACTCAGCGAACACCGAACTCACTGCTGGTACTCCTGTTCGTTCTAAAAGACCTAGGAAGGATATTAGCTATAAAAAATACTTTTAGATATGTTCTACAAAGTGATAACTGATTAGTTATTTATATCTCGAAGCGTGCAATACCTGAGCTTGGCGGATAGTGGAATGTCAAGCAAACTCTTGAAGATAATGTTATTTTTATTATTGCTTGAGTGTGTTTAGCTTTGGCGCGATCATAGACAACAAGTGACAGATGACATTTGACATAATATATGACGTTTGATGTTAGACTTGACAGATGACAGCTAGTTAATTGAGGGATTTGAACGTCCATTGATCGATGGAGGGAATCTTGTGTTGAAAGGGCTAATGATCGGTCGTGATCGCGCGCAATGGCTAACCTCACTGCATTTCACGAGTATTTGTTAATT
The DNA here is from genome assembly GCA_947095525.1 of Trisateles emortualis. Classification (NCBI taxonomy): domain Eukaryota; kingdom Metazoa; phylum Arthropoda; class Insecta; order Lepidoptera; family Erebidae; genus Trisateles; species Trisateles emortualis. The sequence continues at coordinate 3,063,388 of OX352756.1, forward strand.
TAAATCCGAAAGTATTGTAAGCATCGAGTAGTATTTTAAACCCAATGTCTGGTTATTAATAAACATCATATCAGTGAACAATTTACGAGTATTATTTCAAGACCATCCTGATGTCGAACAAACGTTCGAACGAACACGAGAATGAAGACTTGCCTTTCCCGCCGAGATATATTATACTGTTACTATTTGTAATTGTTACAGATTTGCCTAAGTAATGTTGGAGGGATGATATGTATGTACTTAGATATAAGTAGGTATACATATATAAACGCGGAGCTCTCTGCGACGAGCACGTCGCGCGCGCCGGCCATTACTAGTAATAAAGTGAGTCTATGACAAGACGGTCGTTTGATTTACTTCAGATATAACAATTAGGGCAATTACCGGCCGATTTCACTAGCAACTATGACGGCTAAAGTGCTTGATAGTGTGCTTGAGAGACAACTAAGTAACCATCTTCAAATACACGATGCTCAATTCGGCTTCCGGCCACAGTTATCGACTGAATGTGCTATTTTGTCTCTCAAGCATACTCAGCGTAGTATTGTAGCATTTTACTAGCCGCGTCGATTGCCGTAGCCACGTCACTGGAAGAAACTGGCATCTTAAATACAGGCTCGGTCTAGTTTAGATGCTAGTGCTATGTTTAAGTTTAAGTGCATGTGATTCTGCAAAGTTGTGGGAGAAACTTAAATATGTAAGTGATTTGATTTGTGTCAATAAAGTATAAAGTAAGTGATTGACACCTCTCCCGCACAGCTCGGGCGACTGAAAAACAAAATCTAAATATTCTAGATTCCAGCTACCAAGAAAACCACCTTAGGGGTACGAACATCGAAAATCGAAAGTTCATCAAAGCTTTGTAGGTTTTCCACTGTTTCTAGGTAGCTTAGGATTTGGATTGGCCGTAGACACCCGTTTGGCTAACCCATAGATATATAACGTTCCATATTCCAACATTAACTTGACATTAAATTCCGTATTTTATTCTGACCAAAAAATAGTACAGGAGTTGGAATGTGTTCTGGAAAGTAACTGGGGTTTCAATGGGAGCACAGGGCAGTTCTTATATAAGCAAGCCTTTTCGGATGCCGAAGGTGGTGAAGAAAACAACCTAGTTGCCACCACCTTCATTCCATTATTGCTTAGAACTTTAAACAATGGTTTTACACTCTGGAGGAATCCAGCCCCACAATCTTGCAGATAGTGTAGACCGGTTTGCGTGCAATAAAGGAAAGAAACAACAGGGTTAATAATACATTTTTTTTAAAGACAACTCCCGCACTAGAGAACAAGCTCTGTGTCGCGGGGGACTTTACAAACATACAATTATCGGACACAAATTACACCCAGACTCAGAACAACTCCTTGCGGGTCACACAAAGTTTTGTCCTGTGTGGGAATCGAACCAGCAAAATCGAAGAGCGAAGACCAAATAAACAATCTTTCACCTTTAATAGCTGTAGTGTCAAAGGGACACAAAAAAAAGTTTCTTCTGAATTGCATTTAGCAGCTATTGATGGTAAGATATTAAATACGATTTTAAACACATCTCAAATGCGGTGTCCATATTATGGTTTAACTGCGTCATAATTCAATAACTGCCATTTAACAAAAAAAAAGATCTTGCTTTTTTAGAGCAACCAATAAATAGTAATTTATAGCATGGCGTGAGCCCACTACATGCCTGGATTCGTGTGCTATAATTTCTTTTGCACTTGGCTTATAAAAAAGTGTTAAAAAAATGGAGAATACCCCAAAAATCTGAAGAAAAAAACCTGGTAGATAAAAAATTAAAGCAGCAACATGCAGAAAAATGGTCTTCTTAAATTCTTTTTGTGTGATTGGTTGTTTACGTGTGTAAATTGAGATAATAATTTAGGCAGTTAATCATAACTTTAGTTATGCCTAAAACAGTCACTTAATGCTTGTTTTGATTAATGTAGTATGTTAACGATTTTGTACTGCGCCTTCTGGACACCCTAAATCATTCATTCATTCAATGATCGAAAGTTAAGTACCTACCTACTTACGTACGGCACGGCCAGCACACGATCTAAACAAAACAGTAAATACTAACTAATTACAAGTACATATAATGGACGGCGACAAACAGTGAGTAGAATTTTAACTTAAAATAAAAATTGTAATTTAATTAGATAGGTTTTAATTTTCTATTATATTCTCTATTTTCAATGTAGTTAATGCTATGGGTTATGTAGGTGTACCTATTGTCCTATTTTTTTTTTTTTTTATACTACCAAGGTGGCAAACAAGCATACGGCCCGCCTGATGGTAAGCAGTTAATTACTTACCTGAAATTAATCTATTAATATCATTATCTCAGACTCTTGACCATGACTTTCTTTTTTGCAAAACTATGTACCTATATAATATATACTAACAGCATGCAATTGATTAGGGTCGGTCTCAAGCGGCAAGCGCCGCCGACGAGTGTCGCCGCAGAGTTCGGCGCCGGCGACGAAAAGGCCGCGCCTGGATGGCATTCTCCCTACCCTCACCTACGGAGCGCAAACTTTGTTATTAACCAAAAAGCAAAAGTCCGCACTCGCAGTCTGTCAGTGAAAAATGGAACGTAGTATTCTAAAAGTTAAATTAACAGATAACGTTAGAAACTCAATACTACGTTCCAAGACGCAAATTGCTGTCGTAGGCCACTCAGCAGCCAAGCTAAAGTGGAACTGGGCGGGTCACGTTAGTCGCATGCCGGAGGAGCTGTGGGCAAAAATAACGACGCCATGTACCAACTGTACGTTGGCCTATCACGAGTTGGGTCTCCCAAACATCAATACATTTTGTTGCCACAAGATAAAATTACATCAAATGTTGTTAGATTAGAGCTCCCTAGCTCTAATTCAGTAACTATTTTTACAAAATTTTTATCCTTTAAAACAATATTTAACACATGAAGTTATCTTATCCTGCTTATAAAATCTGGCTGTCTGCCTGCTTGTCAGCAAAAATGTTGAATTAACTTTTGGGTAGTTGAACACATGGGATCAAACTTAGGCTTTTTGTATTATACATCTGGTAATACAAGAAGAGGCCTCCCCTCCGAGGCACTCAGACTAAATGGATGCGGACTGTGGAAACAGGCCGCAAACACGCCACACACAGGCAGACTGACCGCGGCGATAAACAAGTTTCCACTGCTGGAAGCACCGTACGACAAGATCCCTTGCACCTACACCTTCGACAGACGCTATGTGATAGAACTCACAGCAGAGACAACCGACAGCTCTGGAACCAACGAAGTAAGGATCTACACTGATGGCTCCAAGATGCTGTCCGGCACTGGAGCGAGCGTATACTCGCAAGATCTGAACATTAACATATCCACAACACTGGGCAAACACAACACTATTTTCCAAGCGGAATGCATAGGCATCACCAGAGCAGCAAGTGCGATCGCTAGCAGAGAGGTAGGAGACCTGGATATCAAAATTGTCTCTGACAGCGCATCAGAACTAACTATCCTGAAAAACAACAGGAAGACATCTAGTCTTGTATTAGAGTGCCACCAGGCGCTACAAGGCGTGGCAAACACCAACAGAGTCACCGTGCAGTTGATCAAGGGACACAGCAACTCAACCGGAAACGACGCCGCGGACGCACTGGCGAGTCAAGGTTCCGCCACTGCGACTGCGGGGCCGGCACCGATAATCCCCATCCAACACAGCCAGGCCCTCACCTGGGTCAAGGAATGGTCAACTCAACTACACCGAGAGGAATGGGAAAACAACGGAGGCTGCAGACAAACCAAGGAAGCAGTACCATCTGCTACCTGGAAGCTCACGCAGACCGAAAGAGAAAATAACAAAAAAAAAGCAATGTCAATTCATCTCGGTATGAATTTTCAGTATACAACTTATTTTGTGAGGTGTCATTTTTATCAAAGGAAGCATTGCCAAAACAAATAAACATGGCTAAGGTTTTAAAGAATGCTGGTCTTAATGAAGTATTAAAGCTATCCTATAAAAACCCATTTAAGTGCATTATTCAATTTAGAACCAACAGTGCGGCCGAATGTTTGATAAAAAGAGAACTTACAAAACACAAAACACAGCTGGATATGTAGAAAGACAAGTGAAATGAATGTCACTTACGGTCTAATTCATGATATTGTTGTAGAACTGACGGAGGATGAAATAAAAACTGATATTAGATGTGACTCTGAAATAATAGCTGTTAAACGGTTACAGAGGAGGAATGTAGAAGGCACTTGGGTGCCAAGCGAGACCGTGCGGATTTGCTTCGAGTCATCCACATTACCCATATATGTGTATACATATGACTGTAGAATGAAAGTGAAGTCATTTAAATTTCCCGTCTCGCAATGTTCCAAATGCTGGCGATTCAGCCACTTAAAAGTTTTTTGCCCGAAAACATATCAGGTTTGCCCTAAGTGTGGTGGTAAACATGAAAATTGTGAGATATTAGAATTCAAGTGTGTAAATTGCAAGGGTAATCATATGGCGATTGCTAAAAATCAGTGCAAGGCTTTTTTAAGAGAGAAAGAAGTGAGAACAGTTATGTCACGTGATAACTGTTCGTACAGAGTTGCTTTAGCACAACTTAACTATAAGGAGGAAGGGTTAAATAAGCAACCTGAACCAATGGCTCCAGTACACTTTCCAGGAAGAGATAATAATGTCTTAAACAATAGTTTTGAATTTTTAAGTGACGCAATTGATGTTCGAGAGGATACTGATGCCAGTTTGGAGTCGAGTAAGGTGGTTGCCAGGCCCCAAAATAGTTTCAAAAAGAAAAACAACTGCCAAAATAAAATTACATGTGATAACACCTATACTTAAAGAGCCGGATGAAGACAATAAACAGTGTGATAATGAACCATGTAATAGTAACAGTAAGAGTCATACGCAATCAGGGTTCCACGAATGACCAATATATAGAAAATATTAAAAAATTGTATGTGCTGTTACAGTTTCCTTTATTCCCTAATTTACTTACATCGACACTCTAATAGCTTAGTCAGCATTTATCCTACAGTAGCGTCAATCCTCTAGTGCAGTTGCATCTCTCCTACCTCAGTCCGATTCTGTCATCCGCGAGACACGGTTGCCCTTACCATTTTTACTTATTGTCTTTGTGATTTATTAATCTTTTAATACAAGTTGTTGAACTTTCAATCTAGTTTTTTTTAAAACGTCCTTCGCGAGGCTCCGTATATAGTGCGAATGGGGAAGTTGGGGAAAAGATATTTTAATAGCTAAATATCTAGTTGAGATGCTAATTAATGTAGTGAAGGAGTATTTAAGTATAGACTTTATATGAGAAAGTTTGGGTATGATGAATCATAATAAATAGGTGTTTGAGATAAATATTTTACAATGGAATGCAAATAGTGTTAAAAATAAAATTATGGAATTAGACCTTTTGTTATATGTATTTTAGTCGATTGCATCGCGAACTAACCGTAGATATTAAGATTAACAATGTATCTCTCAAAACTTGTAAAAAAGTAAGTTATCTTGGAATGTGGCTTGATTCTAAATTACGCTGGGCAGCAGACATTATTGAAGTTTGTGAAAAAGCATAGCGAATAATTTTTACCACCATATATTTTCATCGATTTTACCAAAATCGATATTTTTTCATGGTAATTTTTTGTACGTGAAACATAGGGATGAATTAGTGAACATTTTATAAAAAAAAACGAATTTGACATTGACATCTGCTAAGTGTCATGGCGGAAACAGGACGTTGAAACTGATTTTTGACTCTGAAAGTAATCTATCTATCTATCTGAAAGTAGTATATCTAAAAATTTACTTCTAGGTAGTTATGCGTTCCCAGACCCCATATCGTACCATATTAGTAAACTAAGAACGCATCATGCCACCAACGCCTAACGACAAACATGATCAATGTTCTCTGTAAGTCGTTACAAAATTAATTACAATAACATTAACACGTTCTCTGCCATAGGGAAAAATGGCAATATATCAATTTTTGATAAGTGGTTTATATGATTTAAAAGTACTTATTTATGAAATATACATACATATATAATAAGTGTATATATACATTTTTTTATACATTATGTACAGAATTCTGGTTGCCGGTCATTTACACCCGGCGCGGCGCAAACGTAATATTTATTTCATTGGAGCCACGCCGGTCAAATCGCCGGTCACCCTCCGCCATGCGCTTGCGCTCGCGCAATACTGTATTGCTATGGAATAGACAGGATAATGCAATGCGTCACAGGACAATGCAATTGTTTATACCGGAAAACGGCTTGAATCTGAATTTTCTACACCCACAAATGTGTTACTCAGACTGTTTGCCCTAACATGCCTTAGCCATATTTGTGCAGGTCATCTATACTAATATTATAAAGCTAAAGAGTTTGATGGTTTGTTTAGTTGAACGCGCTGATCTCAGAAAGTACTGGTTCGATAAGAAAAACTCTTTTTTTGTTGAATAGTGCATTTATCCAGGAAGGCTATAGGCTATAAAACATCACGCTATGATCAATAGGAGAGGAGCAGTAGTGAGATATGTTGTAAAATCGGGAAAAATACTCCAAATTACCACGCGGGCGACCCCTAATGCTTTGATAAAAATCATTATTTTTTTTGTGCTTTCTAATTATAAAAAATTAGAAAGCACAAATAAAATATATTTATTCTTTTGTTATCCGTTGTAAAGACTGTATTAATAAACCTTTGTATTTCGTTAATAAAAAGTATATTTTTTTAAGGAAACTAAAGTGTTTATTCGCCTAGGCTCTCAAAGCGGTTCAGCTCGAACTGCTGAACCGCTTTGAGAGCCTAGGCGATTGCGTAGATGTGGACGATTACAACAACAGGTTCGTGGAAACTGTCCGTTCGGCTGGATCTACCAGCTTTAAAATCCGCCGAACAAAGGAAACGAAGAAGATCTCCGACTCAACCATCAAGCTCATGGAGGAAAGGCAAGCGATGGTTCTGCAGTCCTCAGATGATGCTGGCCGGTACCGGCGGCTCAATAGGCAGATCTCTAAGTCATTGACTTGCGACCTTCGCCTGTTTAATACAAATAGTATTAAACAGGCCATAGAGCAAAACAAGGGCTCTAAAGTGTTCACTAGAGATCTGTCTATTGGGCAGAGCCAACTAACAAAGCTGAAGACTGGGGACGGCAGAATCATATCGTCCAGGCCTGAGCTGATGGAAGAGATCGAATCGTTTTATGGGCAGCTATACACGACAACACGGTCACCTGTTAGCTCTTCGACAGACGATCCAAGAGCTAAGTTGTCCCGACACTATACCGACGATATCCCGGTCGTCAGCCTAGACGAGATTAGTATGGCTCTGAAACAGCTCAAAAACAACAAGGCACCGGGTGAAGACGGAATCACAAGCGAATTGCTGAAAGCAGGTGGAATACCGGTGCTGAAAGCACTACAAAAGCTATTTGATTCCGTCATACTCGCGGGAAAGACGCCGCAGGCGTGGCACAGGAGTGTGGTGGTGCTGTTCTTCAAAAAGGGCGACAAAACCCTATTGAAGAATTACAGACCCATCTCACTCCTGAGCCATGTCTACAAGCTGTTTTCAAGAGTCATTACGAATCGTCTCGCGTGTAGGTTTGACGACTTCCAGCCTCCCGAACAAGCCGGTTTCCGAAAAGGCTTTAGTACCATAGACCACATACATACGCTGCGGCAGGTTATACAGAAGACCGAAGAGTATAACCAGCCCCTATGTTTAGCGTTTGTGGACTATGAGAAAGCCTTCGATTCGATCGAGACTTGGGCTGTGCTACGGTCTCTCCAACGGTGCCAAATTGACACTCGGTACGTCGAAGTGTTGAAGTCTTTGTATGAAAACGCCACCATGTCAGTCCGTTTCCAAGATCAGGGCTCGAAGCCTATCCGATTGCAGCGGGGTGTGAGACAGGGAGACGTTATATCTCCGAAACTGTTTACCGCTGCATTGGAAGATGCTTTCAAGCTTCTGGATTGGAATGGACTCGGCATCAACATCAACGGCGAGTACATCACCCACCTTCGATTTGCCGACGATATTGTGGTCATGGCTGAGACCTTGGAAGACCTTGGCGCTATGCTTGATGGCCTTAGTAGAGTCTCCCTACAAGTGGGTCTTAAAATGAACATGGACAAGACCAAGATTATGGCAAACGTCCATGTCGCACCTACCTCTGTCACAATTGGAGGCTCTACACTCGAAGTTGTTGACGAGTATGTTTACCTGGGACATACAGTCCAGTTGGGTAGGTCCAACTTCGAGAAAGAGGTCACTCGTCGAATCCGACTCGGCTGGGCAGCGTTTGGGAAGCTAAACCATATTTTCTCGTCGCAAATACCGCAGTGTCTCAAGACGAAAGTCTTTGACCAGTGTGTGTTGCCAGTGATGACCTATGGATCCGAGACGTGGTCGTTCACTATGGGCCTCATGCGAAGGCTCAAAGTCACCCAAAGAGCAATGGAAAGAGCTATGCTTGGAGTTTCCCTGCGAGATCGAATCAGAAACGAGGAGATCCGTAGGAGAACCAAAGTGACCGACATAGCTCGAAGAATTGCGTCAATTAAGTGGCAATGGGCAGGGCACATAGCTCGCAGAACCGATGGCCGTTGGGGCAGAAAGGTTCTAGAGTGGCGACCACGACCTGGAAGACGCAGTGTGGGCAGGCCTCCAACAAGGTGGACCGACGACCTGGTAAAGGTTGCGGGCAACCGATGGACAAGGTCAGCTCAGGACCGAATGATGTGGAGGACCTTGGGGGAGGCCTATGTCCAGCAGTGGACGTCTTGTGGCTGAGATGGAAAGTGTTTATATTTGACTGGCGCAGCCGGGTCGGATTTTCTATAAAGTCGCGAAAAGTCGTTGTTAACGTCACACGCATCGGTCGTAGCAGCATACTTAACGCAATAGACTAGAAATCCGCGAACCTATCAAACAAATTCGTCAAATAACGCACGGCAACAGCAAGCAGAAGAATCGGCATGGGATCGAGCGAATTAATGTGAGTAGAACCTTTATTCACTTCCGTTCCATTCATGTCTATAGTTTGTATTATTGTGTTTTTCTTTGGACTAAAAATAGCCTACGAAAACCGTCGCCTAAGTATAGTTGTACACAAATTGAGAACATACTTTAGTTAGGATAGTGATTCTACACGAATTGAGAATACACTATTATAGATTTATTTAAGTGATTTTTTTTGTGTGTTTGTAACATATTTAATCATAAAAAAATGAGTCAAATCGCCTTATCCCTAAAGAAATTCAAACAATAATTCCGCGATATGACGGAGACGAAAAATTATTAAATCTTTTCATATCCAAATGCGATTATGTTTTAAGAAGTTTTAGTGGAGAAAATAATCCCGCTCAACAAGCATACATATACCACTGTATAACGAGTAGATTAATAGGCAAAGCCGCAATATTAGTTAGTAAACGTGAAAATATCACGACATGGGAACGATTACGAGAATTGTTTGTCCAACACTTCGGGAATCCTAGATCCGAGGCTTGCATAGCCATAGAGGTAGAAAATATTAAAATTAATCAGGGAGAGCCTTACATCGATTTTTGTCATCGTATACAAAATGTAAGAAGCTCTCTAATATCGAAAGTAAATTTATTAACTGACGAAGGAGTCAAGGCAGCTAAATATATTTTATATAATATAGCACAGCATTTAATGTTTTCTTTTACAATTTGTCGGAAGATTTGCTAAGATTTGTAAGAATAAATAAACGTAATACTTTAGAATCTGCACTTAGTATTGTTACGGAGGAAGTAAATTTCCTTACGCGCAGAGTTCAGCGCCATCGCAATTTAAATTAGGGCAACCAAACCCTCAGAATAAACTTTCGCATCAAGTTAACGTACCTTATGCGAATAATTTACATAAATCAAATAATTTTCCAGTAAATAGCTATCAGCGATTTACAGGACCGTCTCAACCTCAACCGAACCACAACAAAGTACGGATGTCTCGATGAGAACAGTCCATAATAACATGATGTATAGTGATAGTGACTATGCTTCGAATAGATATTATAATAAGCCTAATGAAAACATAAATTTTCGGGTAGAAGCCTCCACAGAAGAGCACCCGATATAGCTAAAATAAATATAAGTGATACGTTAAGATTACCTCATATACATTTACCAGAAATAAATGCATATTTTTTAATTGATACAGGAAGTTCATTTATGTGTCCTGAGAAAGCAAATAGGTATTTTGCTAAGTATAAAGTGTATAAACCTTTTGAAGTGCACAGTACACACAGTTGTAGTCAACATAATGAAGTTATGACTATTCCGTTAACTGAAACGTTTAAGACAAACTTATGTCATACATTTTATATATATATAGTGTAGACAAAGCATATGATGGTCTTATAGGTATAGATTTATTAAAAGAATTAGAAGCTAGTATAGATATGAAAAGACAGATTTTAAAAACAAAATATACCGATATCCCAATTTGGTATAATTATTTCCATAAGAAAAAAAATACCTTCAAGATCGGAAATGCGTGTTAAAATTCCGACATTGTTAGAAAATGGCACAGCTACATTTAATTTTACAGAGTTTTGCCCAGGCGTTCGTATGCCGGATGCCATAGTAACTTGTAAAGATTCGTTCGCGCAGACGATCATACAAAACGTTACTGATAAAGATATAACTATAACGTTTGATGGACCTGTAGACGTAATTAAGTTAGAAAATGAATTCTGCCAAGTAAATAATCTTAATGTTAATATTAATATTGAAAAAGAGTTGGAAAATAACCTCTCGAAAATTAGGTAAGAACATTTAAATAACGAAGAAAAAACGTACATACAAAAATTATGTACGGAATATAAGGATATTCTCCATAGTTATAATATTCCATTATCTTTCACAAACCAAGTAAAACATAGAATTAGAACTAAACGCGAGGACCATATATTTATTCGTCCATATAGGAATCCTATAAAAACTAATCAGGAAATACAGAAACAGGTGGAAAAGTTATTAGAGAATGACGTCATTAAAGAGAGCCATTCTCCATGGAGTGCTCCAGTTCAAGAAAAAAATAGACACATCAGGTAAACAGAAATACCGTATGGTAATAGATTTATCGACGCTTAAATGAGATAACTATAGATGATAAATACCCCCTTCCGAACATAACAGATCTCTTCGATAGATTAGGTTAAGCTAAATAGTTCTCTACGCTAGATTTAGCAAGTGGATACCATCAATTAGAGGTACAAAAAGAGGATCAGCAGAAAACTGCATTTTCAACCCAATCGGGACATTATGAATTTGACTGCCTCGGTGGTCCAGTGGGTGCAGAATGCGCCTGCTGTGCACGAGGTTGTGGGTTCGATTCCCACACAGGGACAAAACTTTGTGTGACCCACAAAGAGTTGTTCTGAGTCTGGGTGTGATTTGTGTCCGTTGATTGTATGTTTGTAAAGTTCCCCGCGACACAGAGCTTGTTCTCTAGTGCGGGAGTTGTCTTTTTTGAAAAAGAATAAAGAAATGAAGAAATTTAAACGAATGCCCTTTGGTCTTGGTTTGAAGACAGCTCCAGCTAGGGTTGCCAACCGTACTCTAAAATAGAGTATTGTACTCTATATCATGTAAGCGTACTCTATAATCTATAACACTAATAGAGTACGCTAAAATACTCTTTTTCTACACATTTTTACTAGTCATATCGGCTGCCCAAATTGAAAACCTAGTAACAGGTGATTTGAAAAAAAAAACGGCTTTTGGCATTTTTCGACTTACTAGACAGTATCAAAATGATGTGGACCTTAAAACACCCCAGTTTCATACGTAATTTTAAAAAAATAATTTAGCAAGTCTAAGAGATTTGGCATGATTACGAAAATTTCCTTGAAGTACAAATTCTAAACATAGTATGTCAGAATACAAATTTAAAACCCTAGCAGCTCAAGCAACTTACTAAGTTATGAATTTGAAATACCAACTTGCTATGTTTTGAATTTGGCGCCAATTGTAAAATCAATGAAATTTCGTTTAGTAAGTCCAGTGTCACCGGCGCACGAGTGTTTCTCTCCGTGTTAAAAAATAATAAAATGAGTTACAAGCAATTTTATCGGTCAAGGCGTATAATGCGTGCTTTGCAGAACGAAAACGAATGCAGGTAAGAAATAACTTATTCATTATAGTTACGAAAATGTAAAAGAAACGTGACATAACCTCAAAATGTCGTTGCATTATCTTAATAATAAAGCTAACAAAACTTGTATGTTGTGCTGGCTTTCGTGTAATGAATGTGCAAAAGCCGATTTTGCTTATTTTAAGGGTATGTTTTGCTAATTATCCACTGAAAATGTTAAAGTTATAACTTATTTACTGTCTGGCTATTAATTGTCTTGTTGTAAAATATTTAATGTGTTGTAATGAGGGAATTGTGTACATCTCACTTAGAAGTTTTATATTTTTATCTAACATGTATCATCATATAAAATAAAATAACTCAAACTATCTTCTATCACTGTTTTTTGGGTGGATTCCATTTTGTTCTATAAAGTAGGTATTTAATACACTATTACTAGTTTTGTTTAGAGTATTGCAAGATCAAGTGTAAAAAAGTTGCGGTTCCGGGTTAAGGGGCCTTAGGCGGTGCTAGTGGCGCCCTCACTGGTTATAAATTATTACCTCTCTAAAAAAAATAAATTAAAAAATCAGCCACAATGGGCACCTCGGTAAATTTTAATGATACCATATAAGAAGTTTTTAATAAAACACTAATGTACATACAGGGTATTTTTATGACTTTAACTAGTGTGGACGCCACTAGCGCCGCATAAGTTCTCTTAACTTGCCCCTGTTCTTGCCCTATAGAACAAAACGGGACTTAAACCAATTAAAGAATTAAATTTTATTAAATGAAATAATTACCTAGACAATTAAAGAAAGTTTTTTTCTTTACCCAAGCTATTTAACTAATACTTACTGCCTTATTATTTGCCTTTTTTGTTTTCGGTGTTGGTTGCGTGTGTTCAGCTTGTTCTTTTTTTCCGCTTTCAGAGCAAATGATGAAGCTAAAATAGATACTGACCAAACTGTTATCGACTACAACAATCCTATCCCTGGACCATCAGCCGAAAATGTAACGATCTGTGATAGTATCGGTTCTGATAGTAACCTTGGATTTGATACTGCTTACTTGAGTGATGATTCCGTAGCTGATCCCGATTATATACCTTTGGTACAAAAACCTGCACTACAGTTATTTGATGATAATTCCGAAGATTGTTTTCAAGATCTCGATCTCCTAGAACCTACGTTTTTTGCCATTGAAAATCTACCCCAACCACCTCCAATGCAATGCCCTATACCAGAAATGCCAATTTGCATTGCAACTTACCCAAATACAATTATTTTCATCGACTCGGAACAAGCAGATGGCTACCGTCCACCAGCTCGGTTCACTGCAAATTATCCAGGCCCTATATTTGATACGGGTACATTAATCGAAATTTCAGATAATCCCAAAGAAACAGCAAAGGTTATAAAAAATAAAACGATGCATCCCATGATACCTAAAATGTGCGATAGTAAATGTAGACGATGTTGCAATAACTTCACAGAAAAACAGCGAGAGGATATTTGGAATGGTTACTGGAATCTTAACTATACTCAGCGCCGCCAGTTTTTGAACAAATGTGTAAAAATTGCACCAGTCAAAGAGAAATCTGCATATTCTGTTCCTAACTCAGACAAAAAACACATAAAAAACGAGTCGAGGTATTACTACTTTTGTCTCGGGAATGAGGAGATAAATGTTTGTAAATCATTTTTCCTGAATACTCTGGGTCATTGTACTGATGGTGTTATTACCGAGCTAAGTAGAGCTTTAAAACGGAAACCCTTTTACGAATTAGTTAAAGAGAATCGAGGTGGTAAGAAACCTAGACTATCAAGAACACCAATCGAAGACCATATCATGAGTTATAACCCGGCATTGAGCCACTATAGGAGAAACAACGCACCATTGACACGGTACTTGCCACGAACGCTTACGCTGCAATCTATGCATACTGACTTCATATCGAAGAATCCTGATGTCAAGTGTTCCATTGAAACCTACAGAAATACTATGAAATCAATGAAAGTTTCCTTAAAATATCCCAAAGGAGACCAATGTATTGATTGCGGAGTATTCGAGGAAAAGATTAAAAATGGAAGTGAGGCATCAGCTGTCGAAAGTTTACAGAATGATTTCGCTCAACATAAGGTTAAAGCTGAAAAAGCTATAAAAAATTACAAAGAAGATGCGAAGAAAGGCAACGATACTATGGAACACTATTTTTCTATGGATCTTCAGAAAGTGACATTATTGCCAGATATGCCAAAAATTAAGGATTCATTTTTTTTGAGCCGTCTAGTGGCTTTCAATTTAACATTTGCACCACTATGTAAAGATGCAAAGATAAACAGCAAGTGTGTTGTGTGGCATGAAGCAATGATGGGTCGAGATGCCAATAATATAATAGATGCATTGATGGCTTTTCTTATTTCGGAAAGAGATGTGAAAAAATTAACACTGTGGTGTGACAATTGCACTGGACAAAATAAAAATTGGTTTTTATTTACAGCGCTGGTAATGGTTGTTAATTCTGAGTGCATTAATATTGATACTATCACTCTGAGATTTCTCACTAAAGGCCACACCCATATGTCTGCTGACGGCGTACACGGCAACATAGAAAAAGAGATGAGGCGTCGAGATGGAGTTTATGATTACGAGGACTACAAGTCTATTATAGCGAACTGTAGAAAGAACATTGACATTATCGAAGTGCAAAAATCATACCAATGGGTGAAGAAGAAACGAGTTCCACGGCGTAACACAAATGACGATCCTCTCAGCACATTTTTGCTAAACCCAGTGGTTGAAGCTAAGTTCCTCAAAGGATCACGAAATCTGTTCTATAAAATAGATTTTGATGAGTCTTACAAAGAACTGAACTTCTTGATGCAGAAATTTAATGTCAACACTATTCCCCCACTTTCAAATACTATTCCCCGAGGGGTGAAATCATCGAAAAAAGATGGTATAGTTTCAAAATTGGTCCCCCTAATGCCATTGAACAGAAGGGAGTTTTGGCTGAATCTACCCACGTGTGATAACTCCATTGATTTGCAGACTAATGGTCAAATTGTTACCAATAACAACGAGTAGTGTTCATTATCAATAAAAAATATTTTAGCTTAAGTTTATTCTGTTGAGGTTTGATCATGTTTTAATTTAAGAGTCCTTTGAAGTACGTTAATAAATCTTTTTATAAGTCAACAAGATTTTTATTCAAAATCTGCATTCATAGGTACTTTGGTATTATTTTTTTAACCTTTAAACACTAAATTTTAATGTATAATGAATTTGTTTAGTCTTTACGTTTACCATAGAAATTCAAATTGATAACCTAGTAAGCAGACTTACTAAGTTTTGATATTGTTTTTACAGTCATATTTGGGTAAATTTACAAATAAAAATAAAGTATGAGAGATTCAAGTGCAACTATACTCCAAAACGATTACGAGTATTACAAACTAAACTGTCAACAATATAGCACAACTTTTCGCAAAACATCCAAATCGCTATCTGTTCTGGTTTCTTTAGGCGAACGAATCAAAGTAGCCGACCCGTTTTTTGGCTCTCCTGTACATTTTTGTTGGAACGAGTTACTATGTTTTGATTTTAAGCAGCCGATATAATATTATGCAAAAACCCATAATCAAAACCAAAAAAGTCGACTATTTACTGTTAATATGTTGGTATCCCCAATTTCCTCCAACCACATTCGGACGTTCGTGAACGTAGCCACTAATGTCATTACGTCAAACGTGTCAATGTCATGTCACAAGTTGTTTTGAGAAGTCTTTGAGGTTAGTTTTTACTAACACAACAAGTGCAACTATGTCAATCGAGGATCTTATAATTTGTCAGATTTATAGATAATATAAAATCAAAGTTACCATCGTGCACACTTGCTTTTCTTTTCACATCTGACATTGGCAGAATTGTCGACATCGGCATTACTTGCCATATCAAAAAATAGAATAGAGGTTAGTTTTGTTTGTGACTTTGTTTTTGTTTGTTTGGAATACTTTTATCCAATTCGTTATGGATGAGGATGACGTCATTGACGAACATGGTAACGCCGATCAAGCATCCTGTGCTCATAATAATAACGCAAGCACCCCATCTAAAAAGCGAAAAGTTTTGACGAAGAAAAAAAGATCACAGAAGTACACACAACTTTGGGAAAATGAGTTTTCATGGCTAAGAAAAGACCCCGAAAGTGATACAAATGCAAAATGCATAATCTGTGGTGTAGTTTTCTCTATTTCATCAGCTGGAGTTGGACACGTACGTAAGAGTGTTTATTACGATTTTCATTTAGTTTATTTATGGAGTGTTTGATTTTTCTTCTGTATGCTATCTATCTGTTGTGGTTGTAGTACTTGTGGTGGATCGGCTGGTTGTGAGCATGTGGATAGAATTGGGTTTATGTTATGGTGGCACTGGAAGTCGTTTAATTGGACTTGTTAATGTTGACGAAAATGTTTTGTGTGTGTGTGTGTGTGTGTGTGTGTGTGTGTATGCTTTTGTTGGTGCTTTGGTGAAGGCGCATGCATCATCTATTTTAAATCTTTTCAGATAAAACAACATCAAGATACAAAACAACACAAAGCTAAAACTGAATTAAAAAGAACATCAGGAGTCCTACAAAAGTTTTTGACTCCAGCTTCAACTTCAAGACCAGTATCTGAAAATGACAATGTTACAGCTGCTGAATTAGCTTTATCATTTCATACAGTTAAACATAATTTATCATATAATAGCATGGATTGCTCCGTTAAACTTGATAAAATAATATATATAGACTCCAAAACTGCTACTAACATCAAATTAGCTAGGACTAAAATGGAAGCTCTGGTAATGGAGGTTCTTGGACCTTATGCTCTTGAATGTGTAGTTAATGATTTAAAAGATGAAAACATGTATTTCTGTCTGCAAACTGATGCATCCAATAAAAAAAACATCAAATTATTCCCTTTAGTAGTACAATATTTTACAGTGGAAAAGGGAATACAAAACAAACTTTTAGATTTTTACAAAAATGCTAATGAGAGTGCTGATGGCATGTTTGCTGCTATAAAAAAATCTATGGATATGTATAATATCCCTTTTAATCGAATTCATTATACACTAATATGGTAGATGTAGTACCGGATATTGTAAAGGGTAATTGTCATGCACATATTGTGCACAACTGTGTGAAACATGGAATGGGTTTTCTAACTTATGATGTTGAAAATGTTATATTAAAAATATACAGCCATTTTTCCGTGTCAGCTTGTAGGAGAGAAGAACTAAAAAAAATTGTTGCTATAGTTGAAGGAGACTTTCATGAGCTTAAGAGACATATTGGCACTAGGTGGTTATCATTACTCCCTTGTATTGATACTATATTATTAAATTGGCATCCAATATGCAATTATTTTAAAAGTCTTGATGAGGATTGCCCTATGATAATTCAAAATCTATTGATGTTAGATTGTAAGCATGATTTAATTGAAATTTATCTACATTTTGCCAGCCATATTTTAAATATATTTCACAAAACGATTAAATCTCTGGAAGGTAACTCTGTCACAATTGTAGATGTTTTTGGTTTAATGGAAAATTTAAAATCAGAATTACTGCAAAGACAGAAAGACAACTATTTTGGCTATACAACAAAACAGAAATTAAAACTTATTGAACAATCATCACCTGATTTGTTTAATCAGATAAACACGAATTTTTCATTGTGTATAGACAAATGTTTAATTTATTTACAAAAATGGTTTGATTTTAGTAGTGATAACTGGCTTATTAGTTCTTAAAGATATTGTATTTAGTGAATATTCACTAAATACAATATCTTTAAGAACTAATGTTGAATTTAATCATTTAGAAAAAATTGTAGAAGGAAAACTTAATTTACAAAGACTAAAAATACACATGGACAGTTTATATTCAGAAGTTATAATTTTAAAAGAACTCCAAGCTGAATTGTTAAATAACTCAGATTTTATGCAAAAATCCACTGTAGAAAAATGGCAATTTATTTTTAAAAAGTGTCCTGGAGAATTTGATTGTTTGAAAAAAATTATTGGCTATATACTCTCTGTTCCCGCCACTTCAGCATTTACAGAAAGAGTCTTTTCGGTCATGAATGTGAAGTGGCGAGAAGAGAGAAACAGAGCTTCATTGAAATTGATTAAAAATGAGCTCTTGATCTATATAAATTTAGAGTTAGAATGTTTGGACTCATACAATTCTTTTAAAAACAATGAAAAATTGTTATGTGCTGCAAAAAGTACAAAAAAATACCTTTTTAAAAATATAAAATAAATGATACTCTTTTTTTTAAGTCCATACTCTTTATTTACCTCCTTTGAAATCAGATATACTCTATTTCTTCTAAAAAAAGTTGGCAACCCTAGCTCCAGCTACGTTCCAACGCGCAATGGACAACGTGCTGAGATGATTGCAAGGCATACATTGCTTAGTATATCTAGATTATATAATTATATATTCCGTAAGCCTATCGGAACATTTAGAAAAATTAAGATTAATATTTGATAGATTAAGGGAAACAAATTTAAAAGTTACTTTAGATAAGTGTGAATTTTTACGAACAGAAGTTCTTTATTTAGGACACACAATATCCGAGGATGGATTAAAACCTAATAATGATAAAGTTAAAGCAGTATTGGAATTTCCATTACCTAAAACTCCAACCGAGATTTTTAGGATTAATAGGATATTATAGATAATTCATAAAAGATTTTTCTAAGATTACTCAACCGTTAACTAATTGCTTAAAGAAAAAGAATAAGGTTAATATAACTAAGGAATTTGTTGACGCATTTGATAAATGTAAAGAAATTCTTACAAATGCGCCAATTTTACAATTTCCACGAAGTTATCACTCTTCTTTTCCACACGCTTGTTAGGAGTAAACTGGAGTGTAGTTCTTGTCTATGGAACCCCTATGAAAAATTGTATGTATTGTATTTTACGATACTTGTACAAACGCAAATTTGGTTATTACCCTTACATGTATCCCACGAAATTCTTGTTGGGTTGCTTGGGTTTTGAGTCTTTGCAGGTTAGGCGAGCATGTGATCAACTTACGACCGCCTGTAAAATTTTAGACGGAGCTATAGATTCACCTGGTTTGCACGGGGAGCTGTGTCAATTTTACGTACCTAACAACTACAATCGAGCGAGGCGGCATTCACTTTTTGCGGTGTCGCACTGTCGCACGGTGGCGCGGTCAATGTCTCCTATCCCGCGCATGTTAAAGGGTCTAAACGCGCTACTAGAGACAAGTCCTGGACTGGATTTGTTTGCTGATGAATGGAAGATGATTTTGTCAGCATGCATGAGGTTTTGTGAGATGACGGAATGAAAGGTTTATTATTTTGTTATCTTGAATGTAATCAGTGTAATTGATGTTTTGTCGTTCTGATTATAAATATAAATAAATAAATTGTTCGCGGAAGCGACGGAACACCACGCCCTGCGGCCAAAAGTCCTTTTCCATGACGAGGTGCAGGTAGGGTTGCCAACCGTACTCTAAAATAGAGTATTGTACTCTATATCATGTAAGCGTACTCTATAATCTATAACACTAATAGAGTACGCTAAAATACTCTTTTTCTACACATTTTTACTAGTCATATAATATTATGCAAAAACCCATAATCAAAACCAAAAAAGTCGACTATTTACTGTTAATATGTTGGTATCCCCAATTTCCTCCAACCACATTCGGACGTTCGTGAACGTAGCCACTAATGTCATTACGTCAAACGTGTCAATGTCATGTCACAAGTTGTTTTGAGAAGTCTTTGAGGTTAGTTTTTACTAACACAACAAGTGCAACTATGTCAATCGAGGATCTTATAATTTGTCAGATTTATAGATAATATAAAATCAAAGTTACCATCGTGCACACTTGCTTTTCTTTTCACATCTGACATTGGCAGAATTGTCGACATCGGCATTACTTGCCATATCAAAAAATAGAATAGAGGTTAGTTTTGTTTGTGACTTTGTTTTTGTTTGTTTGGAATACTTTTATCCAATTCGTTATGGATGAGGATGACGTCATTGACGAACATGGTAACGCCGATCAAGCATCCTGTGCTCATAATAATAACGCAAGCACCCCATCTAAAAAGCGAAAAGTTTTGACGAAGAAAAAAAGATCACAGAAGTACACACAACTTTGG
Organism: Trisateles emortualis; assembly: GCA_947095525.1. Lineage (NCBI taxonomy): Eukaryota > Metazoa > Arthropoda > Insecta > Lepidoptera > Erebidae > Trisateles > Trisateles emortualis. Next base: position 3,083,717 of record OX352756.1, read on the forward strand.
GAAAATGAGTTTTCATGGCTAAGAAAAGACCCCGAAAGTGATACAAATGCAAAATGCATAATCTGTGGTGTAGTTTTCTCTATTTCATCAGCTGGAGTTGGACACGTACGTAAGAGTGTTTATTACGATTTTCATTTAGTTTATTTATGGAGTGTTTGATTTTTCTTCTGTATGCTATCTATCTGTTGTGGTTGTAGTACTTGTGGTGGATCGGCTGGTTGTGAGCATGTGGATAGAATTGGGTTTATGTTATGGTGGCACTGGAAGTCGTTTAATTGGACTTGTTAATGTTGACGAAAATGTTTTGTGTGTGTGTGTGTGTGTGTGTGTGTGTGTGTATGCTTTTGTTGGTGCTTTGGTGAAGGCGCATGCATCATCTATTTTAAATCTTTTCAGATAAAACAACATCAAGATACAAAACAACACAAAGCTAAAACTGAATTAAAAAGAACATCAGGAGTCCTACAAAAGTTTTTGACTCCAGCTTCAACTTCAAGACCAGTATCTGAAAATGACAATGTTACAGCTGCTGAATTAGCTTTATCATTTCATACAGTTAAACATAATTTATCATATAATAGCATGGATTGCTCCGTTAAACTTGATAAAATAATATATATAGACTCCAAAACTGCTACTAACATCAAATTAGCTAGGACTAAAATGGAAGCTCTGGTAATGGAGGTTCTTGGACCTTATGCTCTTGAATGTGTAGTTAATGATTTAAAAGATGAAAACATGTATTTCTGTCTGCAAACTGATGCATCCAATAAAAAAAACATCAAATTATTCCCTTTAGTAGTACAATATTTTACAGTGGAAAAGGGAATACAAAACAAACTTTTAGATTTTTACAAAAATGCTAATGAGAGTGCTGATGGCATGTTTGCTGCTATAAAAAAATCTATGGATATGTATAATATCCCTTTTAATCGAATTCATTATACACTAATATGGTAGATGTAGTACCGGATATTGTAAAGGGTAATTGTCATGCACATATTGTGCACAACTGTGTGAAACATGGAATGGGTTTTCTAACTTATGATGTTGAAAATGTTATATTAAAAATATACAGCCATTTTTCCGTGTCAGCTTGTAGGAGAGAAGAACTAAAAAAAATTGTTGCTATAGTTGAAGGAGACTTTCATGAGCTTAAGAGACATATTGGCACTAGGTGGTTATCATTACTCCCTTGTATTGATACTATATTATTAAATTGGCATCCAATATGCAATTATTTTAAAAGTCTTGATGAGGATTGCCCTATGATAATTCAAAATCTATTGATGTTAGATTGTAAGCATGATTTAATTGAAATTTATCTACATTTTGCCAGCCATATTTTAAATATATTTCACAAAACGATTAAATCTCTGGAAGGTAACTCTGTCACAATTGTAGATGTTTTTGGTTTAATGGAAAATTTAAAATCAGAATTACTGCAAAGACAGAAAGACAACTATTTTGGCTATACAACAAAACAGAAATTAAAACTTATTGAACAATCATCACCTGATTTGTTTAATCAGATAAACACGAATTTTTCATTGTGTATAGACAAATGTTTAATTTATTTACAAAAATGGTTTGATTTTAGTAGTGATAACTGGCTTATTAGTTCTTAAAGATATTGTATTTAGTGAATATTCACTAAATACAATATCTTTAAGAACTAATGTTGAATTTAATCATTTAGAAAAAATTGTAGAAGGAAAACTTAATTTACAAAGACTAAAAATACACATGGACAGTTTATATTCAGAAGTTATAATTTTAAAAGAACTCCAAGCTGAATTGTTAAATAACTCAGATTTTATGCAAAAATCCACTGTAGAAAAATGGCAATTTATTTTTAAAAAGTGTCCTGGAGAATTTGATTGTTTGAAAAAAATTATTGGCTATATACTCTCTGTTCCCGCCACTTCAGCATTTACAGAAAGAGTCTTTTCGGTCATGAATGTGAAGTGGCGAGAAGAGAGAAACAGAGCTTCATTGAAATTGATTAAAAATGAGCTCTTGATCTATATAAATTTAGAGTTAGAATGTTTGGACTCATACAATTCTTTTAAAAACAATGAAAAATTGTTATGTGCTGCAAAAAGTACAAAAAAATACCTTTTTAAAAATATAAAATAAATGATACTCTTTTTTTTAAGTCCATACTCTTTATTTACCTCCTTTGAAATCAGATATACTCTATTTCTTCTAAAAAAAGTTGGCAACCCTAGCTCCAGCTACGTTCCAACGCGCAATGGACAACGTGCTGAGATGATTGCAAGGCATACATTGCTTAGTATATCTAGATTATATAATTATATATTCCGTAAGCCTATCGGAACATTTAGAAAAATTAAGATTAATATTTGATAGATTAAGGGAAACAAATTTAAAAGTTACTTTAGATAAGTGTGAATTTTTACGAACAGAAGTTCTTTATTTAGGACACACAATATCCGAGGATGGATTAAAACCTAATAATGATAAAGTTAAAGCAGTATTGGAATTTCCATTACCTAAAACTCCAACCGAGATTTTTAGGATTAATAGGATATTATAGATAATTCATAAAAGATTTTTCTAAGATTACTCAACCGTTAACTAATTGCTTAAAGAAAAAGAATAAGGTTAATATAACTAAGGAATTTGTTGACGCATTTGATAAATGTAAAGAAATTCTTACAAATGCGCCAATTTTACAATTTCCACGAAGTTATCACTCTTCTTTTCCACACGCTTGTTAGGAGTAAACTGGAGTGTAGTTCTTGTCTATGGAACCCCTATGAAAAATTGTATGTATTGTATTTTACGATACTTGTACAAACGCAAATTTGGTTATTACCCTTACATGTATCCCACGAAATTCTTGTTGGGTTGCTTGGGTTTTGAGTCTTTGCAGGTTAGGCGAGCATGTGATCAACTTACGACCGCCTGTAAAATTTTAGACGGAGCTATAGATTCACCTGGTTTGCACGGGGAGCTGTGTCAATTTTACGTACCTAACAACTACAATCGAGCGAGGCGGCATTCACTTTTTGCGGTGTCGCACTGTCGCACGGTGGCGCGGTCAATGTCTCCTATCCCGCGCATGTTAAAGGGTCTAAACGCGCTACTAGAGACAAGTCCTGGACTGGATTTGTTTGCTGATGAATGGAAGATGATTTTGTCAGCATGCATGAGGTTTTGTGAGATGACGGAATGAAAGGTTTATTATTTTGTTATCTTGAATGTAATCAGTGTAATTGATGTTTTGTCGTTCTGATTATAAATATAAATAAATAAATTGTTCGCGGAAGCGACGGAACACCACGCCCTGCGGCCAAAAGTCCTTTTCCATGACGAGGTGCAGGTAGGGTTGCCAACCGTACTCTAAAATAGAGTATTGTACTCTATATCATGTAAGCGTACTCTATAATCTATAACACTAATAGAGTACGCTAAAATACTCTTTTTCTACACATTTTTACTAGTCATATAATATTATGCAAAAACCCATAATCAAAACCAAAAAAGTCGACTATTTACTGTTAATATGTTGGTATCCCCAATTTCCTCCAACCACATTCGGACGTTCGTGAACGTAGCCACTAATGTCATTACGTCAAACGTGTCAATGTCATGTCACAAGTTGTTTTGAGAAGTCTTTGAGGTTAGTTTTTACTAACACAACAAGTGCAACTATGTCAATCGAGGATCTTATAATTTGTCAGATTTATAGATAATATAAAATCAAAGTTACCATCGTGCACACTTGCTTTTCTTTTCACATCTGACATTGGCAGAATTGTCGACATCGGCATTACTTGCCATATCAAAAAATAGAATAGAGGTTAGTTTTGTTTGTGACTTTGTTTTTGTTTGTTTGGAATACTTTTATCCAATTCGTTATGGATGAGGATGACGTCATTGACGAACATGGTAACGCCGATCAAGCATCCTGTGCTCATAATAATAACGCAAGCACCCCATCTAAAAAGCGAAAAGTTTTGACGAAGAAAAAAAGATCACAGAAGTACACACAACTTTGGGAAAATGAGTTTTCATGGCTAAGAAAAGACCCCGAAAGTGATACAAATGCAAAATGCATAATCTGTGGTGTAGTTTTCTCTATTTCATCAGCTGGAGTTGGACACGTACGTAAGAGTGTTTATTACGATTTTCATTTAGTTTATTTATGGAGTGTTTGATTTTTCTTCTGTATGCTATCTATCTGTTGTGGTTGTAGTACTTGTGGTGGATCGGCTGGTTGTGAGCATGTGGATAGAATTGGGTTTATGTTATGGTGGCACTGGAAGTCGTTTAATTGGACTTGTTAATGTTGACGAAAATGTTTTGTGTGTGTGTGTGTGTGTGTGTGTGTGTGTGTGTGTGTATGCTTTTGTTGGTGCTTTGGTGAAGGCGCATGCATCATCTATTTTAAATCTTTTCAGATAAAACAACATCAAGATACAAAACAACACAAAGCTAAAACTGAATTAAAAAGAACATCAGGAGTCCTACAAAAGTTTTTGACTCCAGCTTCAACTTCAAGACCAGTATCTGAAAATGACAATGTTACAGCTGCTGAATTAGCTTTATCATTTCATACAGTTAAACATAATTTATCATATAATAGCATGGATTGCTCCGTTAAACTTGATAAAATAATATATATAGACTCCAAAACTGCTACTAACATCAAATTAGCTAGGACTAAAATGGAAGCTCTGGTAATGGAGGTTCTTGGACCTTATGCTCTTGAATGTGTAGTTAATGATTTAAAAGATGAAAACATGTATTTCTGTCTGCAAACTGATGCATCCAATAAAAAAAACATCAAATTATTCCCTTTAGTAGTACAATATTTTACAGTGGAAAAGGGAATACAAAACAAACTTTTAGATTTTTACAAAAATGCTAATGAGAGTGCTGATGGCATGTTTGCTGCTATAAAAAAATCTATGGATATGTATAATATCCCTTTTAATCGAATTCATTATACACTAATATGGTAGATGTAGTACCGGATATTGTAAAGGGTAATTGTCATGCACATATTGTGCACAACTGTGTGAAACATGGAATGGGTTTTCTAACTTATGATGTTGAAAATGTTATATTAAAAATATACAGCCATTTTTCCGTGTCAGCTTGTAGGAGAGAAGAACTAAAAAAAATTGTTGCTATAGTTGAAGGAGACTTTCATGAGCTTAAGAGACATATTGGCACTAGGTGGTTATCATTACTCCCTTGTATTGATACTATATTATTAAATTGGCATCCAATATGCAATTATTTTAAAAGTCTTGATGAGGATTGCCCTATGATAATTCAAAATCTATTGATGTTAGATTGTAAGCATGATTTAATTGAAATTTATCTACATTTTGCCAGCCATATTTTAAATATATTTCACAAAACGATTAAATCTCTGGAAGGTAACTCTGTCACAATTGTAGATGTTTTTGGTTTAATGGAAAATTTAAAATCAGAATTACTGCAAAGACAGAAAGACAACTATTTTGGCTATACAACAAAACAGAAATTAAAACTTATTGAACAATCATCACCTGATTTGTTTAATCAGATAAACACGAATTTTTCATTGTGTATAGACAAATGTTTAATTTATTTACAAAAATGGTTTGATTTTAGTAGTGATAACTGGCTTATTAGTTCTTAAAGATATTGTATTTAGTGAATATTCACTAAATACAATATCTTTAAGAACTAATGTTGAATTTAATCATTTAGAAAAAATTGTAGAAGGAAAACTTAATTTACAAAGACTAAAAATACACATGGACAGTTTATATTCAGAAGTTATAATTTTAAAAGAACTCCAAGCTGAATTGTTAAATAACTCAGATTTTATGCAAAAATCCACTGTAGAAAAATGGCAATTTATTTTTAAAAAGTGTCCTGGAGAATTTGATTGTTTGAAAAAAATTATTGGCTATATACTCTCTGTTCCCGCCACTTCAGCATTTACAGAAAGAGTCTTTTCGGTCATGAATGTGAAGTGGCGAGAAGAGAGAAACAGAGCTTCATTGAAATTGATTAAAAATGAGCTCTTGATCTATATAAATTTAGAGTTAGAATGTTTGGACTCATACAATTCTTTTAAAAACAATGAAAAATTGTTATGTGCTGCAAAAAGTACAAAAAAATACCTTTTTAAAAATATAAAATAAATGATACTCTTTTTTTTAAGTCCATACTCTTTATTTACCTCCTTTGAAATCAGATATACTCTATTTCTTCTAAAAAAAGTTGGCAACCCTAGCTCCAGCTACGTTCCAACGCGCAATGGACAACGTGCTGAGATGATTGCAAGGCATACATTGCTTAGTATATCTAGATTATATAATTATATATTCCGTAAGCCTATCGGAACATTTAGAAAAATTAAGATTAATATTTGATAGATTAAGGGAAACAAATTTAAAAGTTACTTTAGATAAGTGTGAATTTTTACGAACAGAAGTTCTTTATTTAGGACACACAATATCCGAGGATGGATTAAAACCTAATAATGATAAAGTTAAAGCAGTATTGGAATTTCCATTACCTAAAACTCCAACCGAGATTTTTAGGATTAATAGGATATTATAGATAATTCATAAAAGATTTTTCTAAGATTACTCAACCGTTAACTAATTGCTTAAAGAAAAAGAATAAGGTTAATATAACTAAGGAATTTGTTGACGCATTTGATAAATGTAAAGAAATTCTTACAAATGCGCCAATTTTACAATTTCCACGAAGTTATCACTCTTCTTTTCCACACGCTTGTTAGGAGTAAACTGGAGTGTAGTTCTTGTCTATGGAACCCCTATGAAAAATTGTATGTATTGTATTTTACGATACTTGTACAAACGCAAATTTGGTTATTACCCTTACATGTATCCCACGAAATTCTTGTTGGGTTGCTTGGGTTTTGAGTCTTTGCAGGTTAGGCGAGCATGTGATCAACTTACGACCGCCTGTAAAATTTTAGACGGAGCTATAGATTCACCTGGTTTGCACGGGGAGCTGTGTCAATTTTACGTACCTAACAACTACAATCGAGCGAGGCGGCATTCACTTTTTGCGGTGTCGCACTGTCGCACGGTGGCGCGGTCAATGTCTCCTATCCCGCGCATGTTAAAGGGTCTAAACGCGCTACTAGAGACAAGTCCTGGACTGGATTTGTTTGCTGATGAATGGAAGATGATTTTGTCAGCATGCATGAGGTTTTGTGAGATGACGGAATGAAAGGTTTATTATTTTGTTATCTTGAATGTAATCAGTGTAATTGATGTTTTGTCGTTCTGATTATAAATATAAATAAATAAATTGTTCGCGGAAGCGACGGAACACCACGCCCTGCGGCCAAAAGTCCTTTTCCATGACGAGGTGCAGGTAGGGTTGCCAACCGTACTCTAAAATAGAGTATTGTACTCTATATCATGTAAGCGTACTCTATAATCTATAACACTAATAGAGTACGCTAAAATACTCTTTTTCTACACATTTTTACTAGTCATATAATATTATGCAAAAACCCATAATCAAAACCAAAAAAGTCGACTATTTACTGTTAATATGTTGGTATCCCCAATTTCCTCCAACCACATTCGGACGTTCGTGAACGTAGCCACTAATGTCATTACGTCAAACGTGTCAATGTCATGTCACAAGTTGTTTTGAGAAGTCTTTGAGGTTAGTTTTTACTAACACAACAAGTGCAACTATGTCAATCGAGGATCTTATAATTTGTCAGATTTATAGATAATATAAAATCAAAGTTACCATCGTGCACACTTGCTTTTCTTTTCACATCTGACATTGGCAGAATTGTCGACATCGGCATTACTTGCCATATCAAAAAATAGAATAGAGGTTAGTTTTGTTTGTGACTTTGTTTTTGTTTGTTTGGAATACTTTTATCCAATTCGTTATGGATGAGGATGACGTCATTGACGAACATGGTAACGCCGATCAAGCATCCTGTGCTCATAATAATAACGCAAGCACCCCATCTAAAAAGCGAAAAGTTTTGACGAAGAAAAAAAGATCACAGAAGTACACACAACTTTGGGAAAATGAGTTTTCATGGCTAAGAAAAGACCCCGAAAGTGATACAAATGCAAAATGCATAATCTGTGGTGTAGTTTTCTCTATTTTATCAGCTGGAGTTGGACACGTACGTAAGAGTGTTTATTACGATTTTCATTTAGTTTATTTATGGAGTGTTTGATTTTTCTTCTGTATGCTATCTATCTGTTGTGGTTGTAGTACTTGTGGTGGATCGGCTGGTTGTGAGCATGTGGATAGAATTGGGTTTATGTTATGGTGGCACTGGAAGTCGTTTAATTGGACTTGTTAATGTTGACGAAAATGTTTTGTGTGTGTGTGTGTGTGTGTGTGTGTGTGTGTGTGTGTATGCTTTTGTTGGTGCTTTGGTGAAGGCGCATGCATCATCTATTTTAAATCTTTTCAGATAAAACAACATCAAGATACAAAACAACACAAAGCTAAAACTGAATTAAAAAGAACATCAGGAGTCCTACAAAAGTTTTTGACTCCAGCTTCAACTTCAAGACCAGTATCTGAAAATGACAATGTTACAGCTGCTGAATTAGCTTTATCATTTCATACAGTTAAACATAATTTATCATATAATAGCATGGATTGCTCCGTTAAACTTGATAAAATAATATATATAGACTCCAAAACTGCTACTAACATCAAATTAGCTAGGACTAAAATGGAAGCTCTGGTAATGGAGGTTCTTGGACCTTATGCTCTTGAATGTGTAGTTAATGATTTAAAAGATGAAAACATGTATTTCTGTCTGCAAACTGATGCATCCAATAAAAAAAACATCAAATTATTCCCTTTAGTAGTACAATATTTTACAGTGGAAAAGGGAATACAAAACAAACTTTTAGATTTTTACAAAAATGCTAATGAGAGTGCTGATGGCATGTTTGCTGCTATAAAAAAATCTATGGATATGTATAATATCCCTTTTAATCGAATTCATTATACACTAATATGGTAGATGTAGTACCGGATATTGTAAAGGGTAATTGTCATGCACATATTGTGCACAACTGTGTGAAACATGGAATGGGTTTTCTAACTTATGATGTTGAAAATGTTATATTAAAAATATACAGCCATTTTTCCGTGTCAGCTTGTAGGAGAGAAGAACTAAAAAAAATTGTTGCTATAGTTGAAGGAGACTTTCATGAGCTTAAGAGACATATTGGCACTAGGTGGTTATCATTACTCCCTTGTATTGATACTATATTATTAAATTGGCATCCAATATGCAATTATTTTAAAAGTCTTGATGAGGATTGCCCTATGATAATTCAAAATCTATTGATGTTAGATTGTAAGCATGATTTAATTGAAATTTATCTACATTTTGCCAGCCATATTTTAAATATATTTCACAAAACGATTAAATCTCTGGAAGGTAACTCTGTCACAATTGTAGATGTTTTTGGTTTAATGGAAAATTTAAAATCAGAATTACTGCAAAGACAGAAAGACAACTATTTTGGCTATACAACAAAACAGAAATTAAAACTTATTGAACAATCATCACCTGATTTGTTTAATCAGATAAACACGAATTTTTCATTGTGTATAGACAAATGTTTAATTTATTTACAAAAATGGTTTGATTTTAGTAGTGATAACTGGCTTATTAGTTCTTAAAGATATTGTATTTAGTGAATATTCACTAAATACAATATCTTTAAGAACTAATGTTGAATTTAATCATTTAGAAAAAATTGTAGAAGGAAAACTTAATTTACAAAGACTAAAAATACACATGGACAGTTTATATTCAGAAGTTATAATTTTAAAAGAACTCCAAGCTGAATTGTTAAATAACTCAGATTTTATGCAAAAATCCACTGTAGAAAAATGGCAATTTATTTTTAAAAAGTGTCCTGGAGAATTTGATTGTTTGAAAAAAATTATTGGCTATATACTCTCTGTTCCCGCCACTTCAGCATTTACAGAAAGAGTCTTTTCGGTCATGAATGTGAAGTGGCGAGAAGAGAGAAACAGAGCTTCATTGAAATTGATTAAAAATGAGCTCTTGATCTATATAAATTTAGAGTTAGAATGTTTGGACTCATACAATTCTTTTAAAAACAATGAAAAATTGTTATGTGCTGCAAAAAGTACAAAAAAATACCGTTTTAAAAATATAAAATAAATGATACTCTTTTTTTTAAGTCCATACTCTTTATTTACCTCCTTTGAAATCAGATATACTCTATTTCTTCTAAAAAAAGTTGGCAACCCTAGCTCCAGCTACGTTCCAACGCGCAATGGACAACGTGCTGAGATGATTGCAAGGCATACATTGCTTAGTATATCTAGATTATATAATTATATATTCCGTAAGCCTATCGGAACATTTAGAAAAATTAAGATTAATATTTGATAGATTAAGGGAAACAAATTTAAAAGTTACTTTAGATAAGTGTGAATTTTTACGAACAGAAGTTCTTTATTTAGGACACACAATATCCGAGGATGGATTAAAACCTAATAATGATAAAGTTAAAGCAGTATTGGAATTTCCATTACCTAAAACTCCAACCGAGATTTTTAGGATTAATAGGATATTATAGATAATTCATAAAAGATTTTTCTAAGATTACTCAACCGTTAACTAATTGCTTAAAGAAAAAGAATAAGGTTAATATAACTAAGGAATTTGTTGACGCATTTGATAAATGTAAAGAAATTCTTACAAATGCGCCAATTTTACAATTTCCAGATTTTTCCAATTCCAATTATGCTCTTGGTGCAGTCTTATCGCAAGGTCCCATAGGTAGTGATAAGCCAATAGCCTTTGCGAGTAGAACTCTCAATAAAGCGGAAACTAGCTACAGTACTATAGAGAAAGAGCTTTTAGCCATAGTTTGGGCTTGTAAGTATTTTAGACCTTATTTATACGGTAATAAGTTTAAAGTTTTAAGCGGTCACAGACCACTGGCTCGGTTACAATCATTTAAAGAACCAGGTAGTAGGTTAACAAGATGGAGTTTAAGATTAACAGAATACGATTACGAGATAGAGGGTAAACAAAATAATAATGCACACGCATTATCGCGTATAAAATTAAACATTTTAGACGACGAAAATATGTCAATGATAGTTAATACGCCTGAAAATGAACCAATTTTAATTTCATCATCTGATGATAGTAATCAATCGATTAGAAGTTTACAATCGAATTACCCTGTACGTTCAGTGAGTAGCGGTACTCTCACCGCATCGGAAAAACCCGACTCACCGGTGGAAACTATTCATTCTGAAGAGAATACAGATTCCTCAGATATTCCCATTTTAAAGGAAGCCATAGATAAAAAACCGAATCAAATACTTGTATTCACATGGAATAAGAAAGAACTTTGTGTGAAAATTTTTTTTTGAGATAAACAAAGAATATTAGAGGTGCCCTAATTATCCAGATTTAGTTAAACAGTTTTTAAAGGAGTATATTCGTCCTAAAGTAACTCAATTTATTTATTTTGAAGATGAAAAGCATCGTGAATTATTCTCTAATATAGTTACTAGTATTTTTAAGAAAGTTTCAATTAAACTGCGCGAATGTACTGAAAGAGTTATTTATGTTGAAGATGAAAATGAACAGAGAGCAATCGTTTTAAAATATCATATCGGAAAAACTTGTCATAGAGGTATTAACGAAACTGTAGCACATCTAAAACGTACCTATTATTGGACAAATTTAGATCAAATGGTAGGAAGCATCATAAATTCTTGTGAACTTTGTCAACGAATGAAATATGACAGAAAACCGTTAAAACCAGAGTTAAATTAACTCAGACACAAAGCAAGCCTTTCCAAGAATTTTTCATGGATATTTTTTCAATTGAAGGAAAATATTTTCTTACAATTATAGATGCATTTAGTAAGTTAGGACAAGCTTTCGAAGTACCAAATAGGTCAACGCCTGAAATAGTTAGGGCATTGATAAAATTCTTTTCTTTATACGGTACTCCAACTAGAATTAGTGCAGACCCAGGTAGTGAATTTAATAATAACTTACTAAAAGAAATGTTAACTTTTTATAAAGTAGAATTGCATATTGGGACTCCTCATAACCCAAACTCAATGGGCTTAGTGGAAAGATTGCACTCAACCATTTTAGAAATATATAGATTAGCTAAATATGAAAGAAAGATAACAGACGCAGCTTCTGTAATGACATACGCCATTATGTCTTATAATGAATCAATACACTCAACAACTGGTCTTACACCGTTCGAAGTAGTGTTTGGTCATACAGATGCATCAAGTACTTTTAATGTTGATTTTAATAAAAGTTATACTCAACAACTAGTAGAGGAACATGTTAAAAGAACAAAATATTTATACAACTATTTAGCAGATAGAATGTTAGCATCTAAAAAAAATTAAGGAAAAACGTGGAGGTGAAACCAAATTTAATATTAAAAAAGACGACAAAGTCTTTATTAAAGGAGTAAATAATAGAAGAAGTAAAGATAAACCGCGTTATCAAGTCGCACAAATAGTAGACGACATAAATAGAAATACAGTTACAGTACAAACTCAGAATAGGAATACTAAAGTTCCACTAAAAGATATAAAACGTCCTTCACAGGTACGTCCTGCTGATAGTGACGCAAGTCCATGCCTTTCAACTTCAAAGGATTGAAGAAAATCCAGGGATCCTTCCTGTAAGGATAAGCACAGGACAAATTAGCCTCTATAACTGGCATATAATTAAGATTTTAGACTTAGAGTTAGTACACAGTAATTTAAATTATAATATAAATAAATATTACGATATTATGAATTATATGAATGATAAGTTAAATATATACATACATTTTAGATGGAAGTCTTTTAGATGCACAGTTGCAAACTGAATATATTAAGAATATTACTTTAGATAGATTTAATAAAATAAGTCCATGTATTAGAACTAAGAGAGGAATTATTAATCCACTTGGAACAATCATTAAAGCCATAACCGAAACTTAGATCATAATGACGCTTTGAGATATGATGATTTAATAAGTAAGATTCAATCTAAACAGAATGCACTTTCACATAAAATAACATTAATCTCTGAAATTGTAGGAACTTTTGTAAATGTTACAAACTCTACAATAAATAATTTTATTATTTTAGATAAAACTATTACTCAAATTGAAGAAATATTAAACAAAACGCAATTTCAAAGAAGTAAAGATATTGTATTAAAAACATTCAATTTATTAACTCATAACTTTCAAGTTATTTTAACCAGGTTAGATGAGGTAGAAACAGCGATAGCATTTAATAAAATCAATGTTTTACATCAATCAATTTTAGACTCGAATGAACTGTTTAATACTGTGTAATAAATATTGAGAAAACAGATAAATTAGTTTTCCCAGTTACCTCAGATAATTTAATTAATATTGAGAATTGTATAGATATTAAGGCATATATGAAAGCCAAACGTATTACTTTTATAATGACAGTTCCTACAGTCCAGTTAGATGAATACAATTATTACAATCTATATCCATTCCCTATGTATAACCCTCACCTAAACCTTACCTTTTTAATCATTCCTAAACATTCCCAAATCCTTACAAAAGGGTCGAAAATGTTACCGCTCTCTCAGCCCTGCAGAGAAGTCGCTGATGGAAAATTCTTATGCTATGAAGAGCATATATCTTATGAAGAAGAAGATAAATGCATCGAGGACCTGATGAAGTTTTCTACAAAAATAACTTCGTGTTCTCCCCTGTCTGTTAAAACAACCGACGTCAAAATCAAGTTAATACAACCAGATTCTTGGATCATCTATACGGGTTTCCACACAATACTGACGGAAATCTGTTAAAATGACATGAGCCATCACAGCATCATGGGTATATACATCGTTACACTCACCAACGCTTGTGAAGTGAACATAGAAAAGCTCACTTTACATAAACGTCGTGTCCAGACCGGAGAAGTTGCCTTAATAAGCACACCAAAGATACATCTACCAAAGATTGTCACACCACAAGATGTCTTCGGGAAGAAATCAATCAATTTGGACAACATCGATTTAGAAAACCTGCAGTTCCTGTCACATGTGTTAAGCAAAAGTGAAAATGGGCAATTTGTGAATATACACAGTGTTAGTTTAGGAACTCTACTAATTTACGTTATACTTATAATATTTTTCATTGTAACTATGTACCACTATAGATCTGCATATTTGTGTAAATTCTGCAGATATCAAAATCAACATCCTAAATTGTCTAAACCGGATGATGATTTTGAACTTAGGGAGGGAGGAGTTATGCGTTCCCAGACCCCACATCGTACCATATTAGTAAACTAAGAACGCATCACGCCACCAACGCCTAACGACAAACATGATCGATATTCTCTGTAAGTCGTTACATAACTAATTACAATAAACTTAATGGTGACCAAATACATTAAGTTAATCACAGGAGGCTTCAGTTGCATCTCCCGTGAGGTCCCACACGGACAGCACACTAATGCAATGTCTTGCATTAAAAATAACCATGTCGAATTCTTTTGTTATCCGTTGTAAATACTGTATAATAAACCTTTGTTTTTCGTTAAGTATATTTTTTTAAACTAAAGTGTTTATATTTGACTAGGTAAGGTCGTATTTGTATTAATTTACGTTTTCGTATTCTTTGTTGTTGCTAAAAGTGTTTTATTTCCTGAATTGAATTGTAATCTTGCTTACTAAAATGATTTTTTATGGTGGGAAAAATACTCCCTATGCCTTTGATGGTGTCGCATTGTTTATTTTCAGGTTATATAAAAATGTCACGACGTTTATTGAATGATTTGAATTGGAAGAAGCTTTGAGGTTGGTTATCGGTGTTCCTGATGAAGGATGTTCAGAGGATGACTTGGAGTCTGATGATGGAGAGGAATTTGATGTCGAAACGATACAACGCATTTTAGAAGAACAAACTAGTTCAGGTTCTACGGATTCACTCCCCTCGCAAGAGGTAAGCACTTCTAATTACACTGACCCCGTGCAAAGCAGTTCTGGTATTCATCATTCTTCAACACAAGAACAAGAAATGCAAGTAGGGTAACCACTATAGTGATTGCCCAGCATATAGTGATTGCCAACATTAAGAAGCAGTGCGTTTTTTTGGTAATTTTTAAAGGGTTAGTATAAATTTAATAACCATAGTTGTTACTAATATTTATATAGTAGCATTTTAAATTTCAATAACTGGCATATTTTTATTTTTTAAATGTCATAACCGATTTTGATGTAACAGGTGTGCAGCTCGTCAAATAAAAGTAAGTTTCTTGTGATTTTTCTTAAGGATAGTTGTTTCAAAATTGCATTTTTTGTTGGCTTTTTCTGTGTTAAATGTTTTGTGATTAATGTTATTCGATAAAAAAGATATTTAAGTGCCTATATATAGTGTATATATCTACTTGGAATAACGGTTACTTTTTTCGTAAAGTTTTAAAAGGGGGTGGGCAATCACTGTACCAAAATTCTAATAATTTTAGTTATTGCCATATCATTATGTAGCTATTGTCACTGACAATAGATACAGCTATTGCCCGGTCAATAGTTGTATATTAATCCTTATTTATTTTTCTAATTTTTTCTAATCGTTTCTTTCAGAATGCCAAAGGTGCCTAAATTAAAATACTTTCAAGAAAACCTTCAGAAGGCAATAGCTGAAGTTCAAAATAATGAACAGCAATTGTCAGATCGCCAAATTTCTCAAAAGTACGGTATCCCGAGGTCAACACTTCGCTTTTACAAACGTAACCCGGGCCATAAAACCAGTCTGGGTCCATCTCCAATTTTGACTCCAAGTGAAGAATCGATTATTGAAGATTGGTTAATTACATCTGCTCGAAAAGGTTTTCCCAAAAACAAAGACAATGTGTTAGACAGCGTACAAAATTCTTAGTCTATAACCCAAGACCAAATCCTTTTACCAATAACAGGCCTTTTTTTTTTTTTTTTTCTACGTGGTTTAAATGCATTTACGCATACCACCCACCTGGGCGTCGGTGGGTGGTTATGTCGGACTCCCCGGTCTCCTACAGGAGACCGTCCTACCGACTAAACATTCCACGGTGTTCCCTCAGACGACCTATTGCAGGAGACACGAGTACGCTTGCGCATTCATCCGCATCCCCCGCAGGTCATGGCTCGCCGACCCTGGCGAGCCCCATCTGATTTGGAGGGCCTAGCCCTTCCTCACGAGAGGCGCGCGCGGAACACGAGCCGCCTTCCTCTCGGGCCTGCTAAGTGACGACTGCCCAAGGTCGCCACCCGCCGGCCATCGCTCACGGTGGTCGGAGGTCTTGCGCCCTCCGACGCCCGTTGCGTCGTCTGCGGGAGGGGAGGATAGCTGTTGCTTCCCTCTCCCTTTCCGCCAGCTCCTTGGCGAGCATCACCTCCTCGCAAAAGGAGGCGATGTAGTCCCAGGCAGTCTCGCCCTCGACCATGGCAAGCACCACAGAAGAGAGCGAAAAGCTGCCCGCTACCCCTATAGCAACGCCAAGGTCTCGGCGTTGCCCCGTCCACGCCGGACACTCCACCAGTGTGTGGAGCGCCGTGTCTTCAGGGCAGTTCCCGCAGTGGTGACACTCGGGCGTCTGCTCCCGACCTATACGATGTAGGTACTTTCCGAAGCACCCGTGCCCCGTCAGTACCTGCGTCAGCCGGAACGTAAGGGCGTCAGCCGGAACGTAAGGGCGCCATGACGCCTCTCCAGCCACTCGTCAAGCACGGGACTTACCGCCGCAATAACGGCGTGCCCGACCTTCACGTCCCTCGTGTATGAGGTCCAGTCGGTGTGTACACACCTTGATGCAGCAATTTGTTCATTTAGGCTGCCATCTCCTCATCACAGGAGTCGTCCTCGCTCTCCAGGAAGAGGCCCTCCAGCTCCAGACCTCCCAGGCCCGTTGACGGTGACGACGCACGGTGCAGGTCGGTCTCGGATCGGAGTTCTCCCTCCCGGGTTGCCAGACTTGTCCCGCTCATTTGAGGGTCCACGTCTTCTATAGGCGGTGCTTCCACCACCTCCGCTGTGTTTCCTGGAGCCTCCTTTGTGGAGTCGTCCAGGATTTTGAAGCGATCAAAGTCTAGGCCCGTGTAGAGCTTGAAGTCAGCCGCTTTGATCGCTTCCGCAGATGGTCTGTCCATCAGGACGATCCTCCTCGTGGTCAGAGGCTCGGACACCGCTGCGACGATCTTCCACTCCTCCGTCTGCAGTTGTGGGTTGATGCGTTTCATCAACTTCAGATGTCGCGCCAGGTCGAGTCCCTCAACCGTCCTCGATCGCCACGCCATTATCACCGGCTTGGAGGGATCCTTTGCGTAGATGGCCTTCAGTGTTACCGCTCCTCCTCTCACTGTTAGGCCATCTATCCTCTGCAGGGTTTCAACGGCGTTTGGGCCCTCGCACGTAATGTGCAGCGCACCTCCCGTCATCTTCCCCGTGATAAACTGAGGCATAGGATCTGGAGCCTCTTCCAGCAGCCCGATGATGTGCAGCTGTATCGGATCCACGTCCTTTGCCTCCAGCGTCTCCTCCGGGAAGTTACCATGGACGATGGCCATCTTGGTGCCCATCAGGGCCTGCCGGTATGAACCCTGGTTCTTCACGCTTTTTGGGGTTTTCCCGGCGGCTTCGTCCGTCCCTTCCCTCTGTCTTTTGACAGGAGCCTTGTTAGGTGCCCCTGCCTCCTCTGTGGCGGCCTCCTGCTTTTGTAGGCGTTGCCGCTTCTTTCTGGCACCGCCACTCAGACCCTTTTTGCCCTTCCTCGGTACCTGACCCGTGGAGGTCCCAGGCATTGGAGCCTCGCTCAACGTTCCCTGTTGAGGGGCCGTACGAGACGAGTCACCCGCAGCAATGGTCCCTCCACGCATCAGCCCCGATGGACCAGCTACTTCGGGCCCATGAGTGACGGTGTATGTGCCCCGATTTGTTATCGGTGCTCCGGTACCGGTGCCCTCCGAAGCCGTGGCTCGATTGCGGAAGACCTCGGTCCCTTTGGGCTCCCGCCCCGAAGCGCCCGACGTGTGTTGGGCCTTGTTTGCCGGCCTTTGGGCCCTACCCGTGCAGGTTCCAGACCTTGGAGCCTCACTCGCCGTGCCCCTAGGAGGGGCCGTACGAAGCGAGTCACCCGTAGCACTGCTTCCTGCACCAGCCGGTCCCGGTAGACCGGCAACCTCGTGCCCCTGGTTTGCATTGCAGGGGCCCCTAGCTCCGCCCGGCCCTCTGGTTCTGGTTCCCTCAAGGACCAGGCCTCCCTTGCAGGATACCTCGGCCCCTTTGGTCTCCTGCCCCGGAACGCCCGGTCTGGAGCTTGTGACCCTAGCGTTGCCTTGTTTTACCTCTTTCGAGGCCTTGGGTGGCACTACCTTGGAGGTAGCGCCCTGTGGTTTTTTGTCATTGTTATTCATAGACTTCTTTTTCTTTTCTTCACCCCCCCAACTCCCCACCCTCCACGGAGCCCTCACATTGGGGATGCTCTAAAGCACCAGAGATATTGGGAGAAGTATAGCGCCCTTGAGTGGGTTGTGCACGAGCTTCCAGGACGAGCAGCAGCGGTCCCCCACCACAGGTTCTCGCAGCCCGCGCCCCTTCTGCTGTACACCTCACCACTCCCGGACACTCGCAATGTCCGTCTGACCGGACACCACAGCCGATTGATTGCGACTCGCTACGTCGCAACCTCCCGTGTGAGAAGAACTACGGGCCAAAGTGGCGTGTTGCCTTCGAGGTGTAACCACCTGACTCCTCTCCGGCTCAACCTACCAGGATCCCCTCGTCCCCCCGTACGGGTCCCCGCGCACGGCACAAACACGCGGGAGGTCATTACTATCCAGCATCAGATTTGTTTGATGGTGGACACCCAAGGACATGACCTCATTATCCTTTGGGATGGACGCCCGATGGTTTCTGTTACGTCTGTTTCGTAAGGAATCAGACCAATAACAGGGCTGGCAACCTCTAGTAGGATAGTCCATCAGACTTGCCTTAAGGATCTCCACGACTGTAGCGCTCTCCCTTAAGACCACTCCCCCTTGCCCTCTCAGAAGGAGGGGCAAGGTAGACCAGTATCCGTGCTGCCATACTTCAGCTTCACCAGGGCGAGGCCGCAGCATGTCGTTGTGCAACCGTGAGAGCATGAATAAAGGCCCGCCCCAAACTGTCGTCGTTGCTCGCTACATGAGTGTGTGTAGCCGCACGGGTTAGACACGCGAGGCGTGTTTACACACAGTGTGTCAACTTGCCGTATGGCTGGAATTTCTTAGTCTATGTTGGCGCAGCAGCCAAAGTATTTCAATTAAAAGACTATATTCGGGCACACATGCCAATTCTTAATGCCGATGAATGGCTCAACTTGAAAAATGTATTGAAATACTTAAACCATTCGAAAAAATAACAAAGGAGTTAAGTAGTGCTCATGCAACAATTGCATCTGTGATTCCATTAATATATACACTTAAAAACACACTAGAAAATGAGAAAAATAAAGAAGACTTTTGAAAACTTTAAATTGATGATTACGAAAATGATTCAGGGCATTAATGTTAAATGTCATGACATTCAAAATAATCAATTATATACAATAGCTACCTATCTAGATCCACGGTACAAGCTCAAGTTTTTCAGTGAAATAATGAAGGAACATGTACAGTCACAGATTTTGGAGATACTTGGCTGTTCTAGAACTAGTCATAACGAAGGTCTTGTTTCTCCACCTTCACCAAAGAGATCACGGACTGAGCTACCAACAACAAGCTCTGGGTTACGCTCTAATTCATGCATTCAATCAAGTCTAGCTGACATATTAAGCGTAAGTGACGAGGAAGACCGAAATGAAGATAAATAGCAACCCCTATATGTCCCACTGCTGGGCACGGGTCTCCTCTCCTCTATCAAGAGAGAGAAGGTTTAGGCCTTATTCACACACGCTGGCCTAATGCGGGTTGGTGAATCAGACATGTCTTTAGAATTTCTTCTAAGACATGTGGGTTTCCTCACGATGTTTTCCTTCACCGTTAGCAGATGGCAAATCATTCGATTAGTACATATAAACCCCACAAAGTAAAATTTACATTGGTACTGCCCGGGATCGAACTCGCACCTCTTGCGTGCAAGTCGGGTACTTTTCCACTCGGCCACCACCGCTTTAAATGTAGATAATGGTGATGAAATGTACAATCATTCAATTCAAGTCAATTCATTGTTAAAAAGACATTACTTAATGAATACAATAAAGAAAAAAGGTTGACACTCAATGAAGATCCACTTTTATGGTGGAAAATGCATACCAAATACCACAGCTTCAGTAATGTCGTGAGACAGTACTTCTCTCCACCGGAAGTGTACCGAGTAAGCAGCTTTTCAGTCCTGCTGGGTTAATTTATTACCCCTTGAGAAACCGACTATCTGGTGATAAAGCTGCCATAATTTGCCTTTGCTTAATTTTAATCATTAAATTAATGTGTAATAAATATTTTGTAACTATCTCATTAGTTAGAAAAGTTACATTACTAAAGATTTTTTTTTTGTATACTTAGAAAATTCTGTATCTTGTATACTTAAATGGTTACTGTAATAAATATATTCAATTTTAGTTACCTCTTTATTTTAATTAAAACACAAGCAATGGTTTATGAAGACTGATTGATATGTTATGGTGTGATATTTTTTATAAAGATTTTGATTTAATTAGTTACCTATATAACACTTCAAAACTCTGTACAGTAACTGTAAGAAAGAATTACTTGTATGTAGTGAATGGGCGGAGGATAAATTCTCGGAAGATAATTACTCGATTAAAAATGGTTTTCAACCATTTTTATCGGATATTTACTCAAAATGATGAATATTAATATTTTTTGCGAATCGGATGGTTATTTTTCAAAATTTAATGACTAGTATTGTTTATTGGGCTTTCCAAAATATTACTTATTTGATGTCAAAACGAAACAGCGTGGTTCTTCTTACTATTCCCTATTCCGGCCATCTTTGTTTTGCTTATCTTCCCCTCCACCCCCGCGCCGCTTAGTGTCCGTGCAGTGCCCAAGTTTGCGTCATAAGTAGCGCACGCGCGTGTAAGTTTTACAACAACATAATATCTACGAGCTTAAGTTGCATTATAAGTTTATAACGTTTCAAGGTAAGTTTACTAATTTGAATTGTGCTAATACAAATGGTTACTTGGTTAGTGATAAAGTGATTGATAACCCATTTTTATTGTATAATTAAAATGCTTTTGCAAACTCTTACCAATTTGTAACTTGCTTTATTCCCGATGAGCTAGAAACTTGTAACTTCGAACATAACTTAGAACTAGATGACAATACAATTTACAGTTGTGTATTATCAGTGTAGATTGTTGCATGTTTAGTTTTTATCATTTTAACTTAATTTTTCGTTGTTTAAGGTATCATGGAAAGACCAAAAAATGAATGTGTTTGGAAACATTATCGCATTGTTGATTCAAAATCTGTACAATGCAATTATTGCGACAAAAAATATAAAATCGGAAACGTAAACAGGATGTGTACGCATTTAATAAAATGCTTTAAGTGCCCGGAAATTAAGAAATGAAGAAAAATAACTTGGGTTCAAAACAAATGCCGTTGCAAACACGATCAGAAAATGTGCCACCAGTGGACAATCCGTCTTGTGATCTTACTAACGAAGCACCAAGTAAAAATAGTAATAACTCAAATATGAGCATTGATAGCCAGAATATGCCTTCCACAAGTTTTTCTTTAGGTGTTGATCAATCTACCCTCGCTGAAAAGCTTGCCAGAGCTATAATTGTGGAGTCGAGTGTGGAGTGGAGGCTTTGGATAGAATTATTTGGTTATCTTCAACCATCGTTTAAGTTAACTTCCAGAAAAGCCCTATCGACCAAATATTTGAATAGAATCTACAACGAAATGAAGAAAGTGAAGGAAGAACTTGCTACCGTTAACTGTATGCATCTCCAGTTGGACGGCTGGATTAATATAAACAACGAAGGTGTTATTAATTTTATTATTTCAAAACCAGAACCATTCTTTGTTGAGAGTTTAAACACTGAACAGAATCGCCACACAAGTGAATATTTGAAAAAAATTTAAAAGTCATGAGAACATACGGCGAAGAAAAGTTTGTTGTTATTATTGGTGACAACGCTAGAAATATACAAAAGGCTTTTCAATTAGTCAAAAAAGTACAACCACATGTTGTGCCTCTAAATTGCGCAGAACACACTATTAATTTACTAGCTCATGACGCACTGAAATGTGAAGGTTTCAACAATTTCATTAAACTTTGCATAGATGTAATAAAATCTGTAAAAAAATCGCAAGTACTGGGATCAAAGCTACATCAAATCGTGAAACTAAAGAAATCTGGAGAAAAATTAAAGCTGCCCTGTTGCACAAGATGGGGCAGTTACCTTACATCACTAAGGAGTTTGAAAAAAACAAAAGCCGCTCTCTTAGCGTTAGCTATAGAAGAAAATACCGTCATGTCAAATGACACAAAAGCTGCTTTGCTTGATGATAATTTTTGGAATTACGTAGATCAATGCATATCTGTACTTGAACCAATAACAGAACCTATCTTTCAACTAGAGTCCAACAAATGCAATGCCCATATAGTGTTTATGTTCTTCAAGGATATGAAATCTAAAATGAGCTTCATTTTACCTAATATTACGATTCTTGAAAATGAAGCCAAGAATCAAATTCTCTCAGCAGTGGCAAAAAGGATGAAAGACTGCGTAAAGCCATTACATTTATCCGCTTATCTGCTTGACCCAAAGACTCAAGGTATCGAGTTAAATCAAGACGAAGAACTAGAAGCAATGGAATTTATTTACGAAATGGCAGGTTTGTCGAATTTGGAAATAATGCCAGAATTAGCAGCATATAAGGCCAAGGAAGGTTTTTGGCGAAAACCTTTTATTTGGCAGAACATTAACGAAATAAGCCCCTTAACCTGGTGGAAAGGAATATGTTCTTCGACGAAGTTAAATAAAATCGCAGTGCGTATTCTTTCAGCACCGTGTACTCTGCCGCAACAGAACGGTATTTTAGTACACACTCAAACATTCACAATACAAAAAGAAATCGCCTGACCACAGAAAATGCGGCAAAAGTTACATTTATCAAATATAATTGGAATATTTTTAACAAAATCCAAGAGAGTGCAGACAGTGACGACGAAGACTTTTCATCACCATGTCCAGTACAGACAGATACTGGTGAAGAATCGGTGGATTTGAGAGAATCGGGAAGTGAGTTCCATTTTGTAAATTGCTTTTCTGATAACGATGAACAAGCGTCTAATAGTGATAGTAGTTAATTTAAGAAAATATCAGTAATTGGCAAAATATTCAAGTGTAGTGAAGCCATTGTTATTATAATAGTATTATTGTTACAGTGATTAAAGTAACGCACTAATCTATATTTTCATATAATATTGACATTGTTTGACGAAAAAGAATATGATTGTATGGGTCTATTGTTATTTTAGTATTTTTCTCTACTTTTTATGTCATTTACGTCATTTTGTGATTAATAACTTTATCTAACTTTGACAGTGCTCGACGAAAATATTCATGATTGAGTATTATTGGCGTTTTGTTATTATTAAAGTGATTAATAAAGCTCGGTACAAATCTACATTTTCCGATTTTCATTTATTTCAATCCTTTTGCTTGTAAAATAACAAAATTTACGTTAGATAAAGTACTTAACTTAAACTGTAGGTAGTATTTATCCGCTTTTGGATAAATACTCGAGTAAAAACGGACATTTATTGAGTATTTATCCGGATAAAAACCCAACACTACTTGTATGACATATTGCGAAACCTACAAGGTACAATTAAAATCGAATATAATCCTATTTGTAGGTACTTTTTTAATTAATTACGTTAATCCTTAACCATAAGTAAAGATTACACATTGTAATCGTAATCTTTAATCCTTAATCTGATTGCAATTTGCCCAACTCTGCTCTGCAACTACAAGTGTACCTTTATGTTATATGGCGTCCCAGTCAGATATTGAGACTATAGCCGCGTGGTTAACCACGTGGGCGCGTAATCGTCGTACGCCTAACGAAATTATATGCGATGATTCTTCGGCTTTATTAGCAATATGTCGTAGTTTTTTAAATACAGACACCAACACATACTTGTCACAGTGTTTTTCGGTATTAGAAGCTCAACATGACTCTATACCAATATGTTATGTTAGATTGGACAAGTCACATTATAAAAAAAAACTCTAAGCAAAGTTGTTTTGAAAATGTATCAAAAAAAACCACATATTTTTCATAAATTGTATTAAAAAAAATTACCTACTGCAGTCCTACGACGAAGTTAAATCTATCATTAAAGATGTAGTAGCGGTATCCTTACATGATACTGTCACCCTTGACTTGGATGGACAACCATGTAAGAAATTTGAGCAAGCTTTGTTACGTTTAGAGGACTAATCTAAGGTTGACAACATAGATATAGATGACTCTGACGATGGTATATCATTATATCACCCGGATGAAAATGATGAAACCAATGATAGAGATATTAAGCACCCACTTATCAAATATTATGACGACGTTCTTGAAACTGAAAAATTGTATTTGATGTTAATTGAGCCTAGGTATGAACATAAAAACGAGTACTACTTGCCTGCTATAAATGAAACACCAAAAAGACTGTTGCGAAATTACCTATGTGGAGTAGTGTCATGGACAAATATTTTGGTAGCGTCAGAAAGGTTGCGAGTAGCTCAAACGTCGAAAACCATTTTAAAGATATAAAGACCATTTACAATACAAAATAGGAGCGAATTCGTTTGGATGAATTTCTAATCCATCATTATAGCTATATTAATGGAACAGTTAAATTAAACATTGCCGAACATTCGAAATTAATTAATAAAATAATAAAGGATGAACATCTGAGATTAATACAGGAACAAGTTAGTAAGGATTACGACGAACAGTCGATATTTCAGGACAAACCTATTGAAATAGAAAATTGGAGAGGTCTTGCTATTCCCCACAATAAAAGAGACTATTCGTCGAAGCCTTTATACATCTTGCAAAATGGTAATGTAGCCATATCAAAAAATAATAAAAATGTATTGACCGCTTGCGCCTGCGCTTTTGATGCTATCGCGCAAGCTTTCGCGGTAGCCTATTCAGACAGAATTTTGTTCCGTCAATTAATAGATTCTTCTCCAATAATGAGCCAAAACGATTTTACAAGGTTTTTTTATACATTTATCAAATACAAAAAGATACAGCGAAAGATAATACGAAAAACTAAATATTTTACTAACTCCACTGTTTGATTTCGATGATAGTATTCACAACGTGAAACAATGCCGGATTATAGACTGTGCCTGTAATGTCACAAAAATAATTGAAGATATGAACTTGTCTGTAAAAAAAACCCCAAGCGGTTGAATACGCACGAAAAACAGCTATGGATCCTTTCGTGATTTACGAATATTAATAAATAAAACTATATCAGAATTAGGTTTACAAAAAAAACCTAATGCCATATATATATGGAATTTGGATGAGACAAGCTTTTCTAAAGATCCATCGAAAACTAAAATCGTTGGTGTCAAAGGCCATGCAGCAACAAGAGTCATCTCGACACCTGGTAAAGATAACACGACAGTGCTACTCGGTGCGAATGCAATTGGAGAAAAGACACCACCTTTGATTGTGTTCAAGGGTAAATATGTGTGGGACCAATGGACTTCCGCTGCTGCATATCCTGGTACAACATATGCCGCGACCAAAAATGGATGGATGGAGACTAAAGTGTTCGAAGCTTTTTTCACAAAATGTTTTTTGACAACAGTAGGTAAGCAACGTCCTATCTTACTTATTTATGACGGTCATTCTACCCACATGGGGTTGAATATAATTGAAGCAGCACGCAAAGAACATATAACTATATTAAAACTCCCTCCTCATACCAGTCACATTCTGCAGCCACTAGACATTTCTGTTAGGAAACCGTTAAAAGATCGTTGGGACGTGGCACTTGTTAAGTGGCAACGTCTGAATGTTGGTCTGCAATTACCAAAAACAGAATTTTCACGTCTAATTGGAGAAATATGGAAAAACATAGACCCGCAAATTTTAATAAACGGTTTCAGAAAAGCAGGGATATATCCTTTTAATCCTAAAGCAGTTGAAGAGACAAAGTGCTAGATATAAACACAAGATTCGAAATATACCTAGTAGGACGACTTTAAAGAACTCGAGTGTAAAAAAATGGACTCAACTTGCACTGCCATCCATAGCACAGACACAATAAGTTGAAATACCTCTCATCATCATCATTTTACTCAACCCATTCCCACTGCTGGGCACGGGTCTTCTCCATACACTTTTTTTTTTTATACTTGTGGCAAACAAGCATACGGCCCGCCTGATGGTAAGCAGTTACCGTAGCCTATGGACGTTTGCAACACCAGGGGTGTCACTCACGCGTTGCCGACCCTTTAAAAATCTTATAACTCCTTTCTTGAAGAACCCCATGCTATAGTCTCTTGGGAAAACCTCGGCAGGGAGCTCATTCCACAGCCTAATCGTGCGTGGTAAGAAATTCCTCTGGAATCTTACGGTACGGCATGTTTGAGGTGCACTTGGAGGGGATATTAGCCTATTATACCATGCTGGCCAGATGGGTTGGTATAGGGTTTTGTGTGGTGTGCAGTGGACTGTTTTTTAAAAAAAGGACATAACCTGCAAGTCATACCCCAGGTATTGCTTGCATCCATAGGCTACTTTAAGTGCTTAACATAAGGAGTTTCTAATTTATAATATTTCAGCATATAACATATTTTTTTTTAATTTCACAGCATGTCACAAGCTGCTTCTAGCAGAAAGATTGAGCCAGAAGCGAGCTCAATACCAAGTAGTTCTGCAGCAACCACCAGTAGGAGTAGCGATAAGTCTCCAGTAGATCAGAAAATAAAGAAGACCGAGAAGCCACCAGCTGTTGGTAATAAAGCTGCTGGTCCTGGGACTACACCGGGAACCAGAGGTATGTTAAGAGAAGCACCATACAATAATATTGACCTGTCAGGCCTTAGGGAGGTCATTAACACCGAAATTACTCCACCGTCGGGACCCGACACCGGTTGCCCCAGGACTAACTGGAACATGCCTATCCGCATAGTGAAACACGGCTACCGCCGACGTCCGCCAGCCAAAAGGGTGAGGCGAACAGCGCCCCCCTCCGTCTTCAGCGCCACTTCGGCTCCTACTCCGGCTCCCACTCCGACCCCAACTCCGGACCCCACTAGGGAACCCAATCCTGCTCCCACTTCGGCCCCGACTCTAGCACCTACTCCTGCCCCGACTCCGGCTCCCACTCTTGAAACCACTCCGGACCTCACTCCGACTTCTACTACTGCCCCGACTCCGGGCCCCATTTCGGACACCACTCCGGCTTCCACTGCGGCCCGCACTCCGGCTCTAATTCGATCCGCGGGCAACAGTATTTTTATATGTAGGTTTAGTCTAATTGTATTGGTTTACTTCGATGGCTTGAGTCTTACCTGTCAAGGGTTTCTGTTCGACTGTTACACCCATAACATCGGGCGTACCACAAGGCTCGCATCTCGGACCTCTTTTATTTAATATATTATAGGTTGGGAGAAAACTTTCTTCGAATCTAACCCTTAAAGAGTTAAATGACAGAGTAACCAGTCTCAAAAAGGAAACTCTTATCAAACTAAAGTCCAACAGCAACTATTCTGACTTTTGATTTTTTGACTGTAAATTCATTGTGTAAATATTGTCAGCGACGCAAATCATCTATTTCAATAAGATCGAGGGGAAGCAGAAAGGTGAGGTGCGGGACAAAGCGCTTGGCTAACCTCCCGAGAAACTTTTGTTTACATTCTAGAACACTCAAACTTGCCGTACCGTAAGATTCCAGAGGAATTTCTTACCACGTAAGATTAGGCTGTGGAATGAGCTCCCTGCCGAGGTTCTCCCAAGAGACTATAGCATGGGGTTCTTCAAGAAAGGAGTTATAAGGTTTTTAAAAGGTCGACAACGCGTGAGTGACACCCCTGGTGTTGCAAACGTCCATAGGCTATGGTAACTGATTACCATCAAGCGGGCCGTATGCTTGTTTGCCACCTGGGTAGTATATAAATTTAAAAAAAACACTCGTCGAATATGTGAGTCCCGCACAAGCAACACGCTTCCCACGCATCGGTTTTTCAAAATTATTTTTTTATAATTACATTTCACAATAAATGAATGCTGCATGCAAAATTGTGTTATTTATACATGCCCAACTGGCCTCCCAACACCTTCAGATATTATGTACAACAAAAAAGAAGTAGGCAGTGATATTAAGCAGATTGTTAAAACAATTTAATTGTACGTACGAGTATAATATGTAAGTGCTATAATTGGAAAATGGCGAATATAAAATCAAGTATGATATGGGACCACATATTAGAAATTGGCAGTGTTTTGGCAACATGTAACATTTGCAACACTACAGTATCATTTTGTTCTTCTGTGACTAACCTGAAAAATCACATTTTAAAATTTAAATTTGATTTGCTTGTTGTAAGTAGTTGTAACAGCTATATATTATACTGTTTGTAATAATAAACTATAAAGATTAAAAAAGTGGTAGTTTTTTTTTTTTTTTCTCTTTAAATGTTATGGCTCCATCCGTTTTGTTATACCGATGATTCTGCCAACAAGGTGGAGAGAGAGCGCTAGTAGAAATTGGTTTGGCGGTATCTAGCTACGCTCACTTTTGTAGGTTGTAAAAGGACAACACATGTTTTAAAGATGCGCTGGCGCAAAACGTAGTGATATAGCTATATATGATGCTCAGTTCGGGTTTAGGCCCGGGCTATCCACGGAGAGCGCTATTTTGTGTCTCAAGCAGACTGTCCAGTACTATAAGCTAAGAAAAACACCTGTCTTTGCCTGCTTTTTGGACCTATCGAAGGCGTTCGATCTGGTTAGCTACGACATAGTGTTGTGGCATAAATTACAGTCTGAAACTTCTTTACCACTTGAAGTTATATCGATATTTAAGTATTGGTATAACAATAGCAATAGCGTAACTGTGTAAGGTGGAATGGTGCCTTTTCAAATGTGTACCGGTTGGACTGCGGAGTGAGACAGGGGGGATTAAGCTCACCTCGCTTGTTCAACCTGTACATGAATAGACTGATCGTTGAACTCAGCAACACCAAAATTGGATGTCATATTGACGGGGTGTGTACTAATAATATCAGTTACGCTGACGATATGGTGTTGCTGAGTCCATCGATCAGTGCAATGAGGCACTTATTATCAATATGTGAGTCCTATGCGGTGACAAATGGGCTCAAATATAATGTTAAGAAAAGTGAACTGATGCTCTTTAAAGCAAATGGTTTCGCTTACCCTACAATTCCACGTGTGTTACTTTGTCAAACACCCATGTGTAGGGTAACGAAATTTAAATATTTGGGCCACTGGGTCACCGATGATTTAAAAGATAGTATTGATATTGATAGGGAACGTAGGTCGCTGGCTGTTCGTTGTAACATGCTGGCCCGCAGGTTTGCACGGTGTACGAAGGCAGTCAAAATTACGCTTTTTAAAGCATACTGCCAATCTTTCTACACCTGCAGTCTGTGGGTCAGTTATACGCAGCGAGCATACAGCGACCTACGAGTTCAATACAACAACGCACTCGGGGTACTGTTGGGGCTGCCATGGCGCTGTAGTGCATCAGGCAT
The DNA here is from genome assembly GCA_947095525.1 of Trisateles emortualis. Lineage (NCBI taxonomy): Eukaryota > Metazoa > Arthropoda > Insecta > Lepidoptera > Erebidae > Trisateles > Trisateles emortualis. The sequence continues at coordinate 3,113,543 of OX352756.1, forward strand.
GTTCGCGGAGGCACGAGTTGATAGCTTCGCAGCCATCATTCGCACGCAAGAGATGTGCCTCCCTTCTCGCTCGCGTCCGTGGCAGCACCAACACTATCATGAGTGTGTTTACAGATCGGTGGGAGTCCCCCATGTTACAAAGATGGATGCGGCTTCACACCGAAATATGTAAATAATAAAATTTAGTTATAGTATATTATTTTATTTTTACTACTAAAATTAGTTTTTAAGTATTTTATAACTAACAATCAATATGGAATCTGGTCTGAAATAAATGATTATTATTATTATAGCAAAGATAAAAGATCTCCTCCAGCCAGCCGCATGCCGGTTCTGTCCGGGACGGTTTGGTTTTCGGCTTTTCCAAGGAGGAAATATGACTTTTCGCAAAGGGTCTTTTCCAAAGATAAAAGATTTCGGTTAGTTATGCAGTGTTACCACTTGCGAGACGGCCGTCTTGGATTCGCCCCAAATCTTTGTCAAAATGTTCTCGTGACGAAAAAATCTCCAAAAATCAACAAATATTAATGAAATAAAATCTATTTAAGTACAAATTTACAAAAAATAAGTATCTGTTTGTAATATTAAAATGATAGCTTTCTACTAAATGCACATGAATACGACTACTCAATCAAGTAAAATTGTTTTTTTTTGTCTGTTTAACGGCTGGAGTGATTTTAACGGGACTCTACTAGGAAATATTTGATGGAATCTGCGAAGTAACATGAGATAGAATTACAATCTTACCATGGCTGGCAAAAATTTCTAAGATTTAATGTTGACTGGCATATGTCAATGTCAAAATTGACAAATTTGAATTGAATTGCATACCAACATTATCAATCCACCCGCTACGACACGATAAAAGTTTATAAATTTTTTTCAATTTTTTTTTTTTTAGCTGAACAGTCAGATTCTGTTAACTGTAACTGCAGTGTTCCATAACAAACAACCAGTATTTGTGTTAAAACCGCCACTACTGCTGTGAAAGTACTGTGACTGTGTTAAGAATTCACTAGTGAACTTGTAATATTGTGCGTGACTAACTTTGAGTCCGATTATTACTCAAAAACTATAAACATAAAATTGGAATTATCGTTTTCATAAATTCATTTTTGCTAATGCGGGTAAATTTAGTGCTTGTTTACTTCTGAACTGACACTATTGACATTTGACATCGAGGTTGTCAGTTACGACATCAAACTGTAAACTGGATCAGGGTCTTTTTGCCCATTGATGTTATATTAAACCGTTTCACAGTGGGTTACTTTGGCCCAGTTGCTGTTTGTTTTATCGAGTGTACCGAAATACCTAATATATAGGATGAACAAAAAGAAGAGCACACCGCCTTCCACACCGTCTACGTCCAGCAAAGGCGTTATTCGTGAAAAATCTGTCTCGGACCAGGACTTAGCTACACTGCGGGAAAATAACACTTCAGACAACAATGTGACTGTTCGGGGCAAACGCTTAAGACTCGATGATTCTCCTGTCACTACCCCGCCAAATAGTGGAATGAATCTGATCACTAGCGAACAAGTACGCAACATTATGGAGGATGTATTGAACAAGCACATAAGCGAGATGATAAACAATTTTGGCACAAAAATGCGCAGTATTCTTGATGCGGAGCTTAAATCAATGAAGGATGAAATGAAAGATATTAAAAAAGGCATGGATTTTATGAACGAGCAATTCGAGGATATCATGAAAGAATACAAAACAACACAGAGCCATGTAACAACTCTTCAAGAAAACAGCAAAAGAATGCAATCATCCATGATGGAGCTACAGTCACGCATTAATGTCTTAGAACAGAACGCGCGATCTAAAAACATAGAAATTCAATGTCTGCCGGAAAATAAATCTGAGAATCTGAAATCAATAGTTAGGGACATTGGGAAGGTTATTCAATGTGAGATTAAGGACGAAAACATTATTAACACCACGCGAACTGCAAAAGCGAATCCCGACAGCCCTCGTCCACGAAACATCGTTGTTGAGTTTAACAGCACGATTACTAGAGATCACTTCTTGGCCGCCACTATCAACTTCAACAGGAAGAATGGCTCAAATAAGCTCAACAGCGCTCACTTTGGCTGCAAAGGACCTACTGTACCCATCTACATATCAGAACATCTATCGCCTCACAACAAGATGCTGCACGCCGCGGCGAGATCTGCTGCCAAAGAGAAGGGTTTTAAATTTGTATGGGTTCGAGGAGGACGAATCTATATGCGCAAGACTGAAGGTGATAGATATATTATTGTTAAAGACATGAACAATTTGGTAAATTTAAAATAGTTTTACTCTCTACGTTTAAAACGCGCAAGTTATTGGCAATAAGCTATAAAAATTCAACACCTTAAATATATATTACCAGAATGTTCGTGGTCTCAAAACTAAGACACATATGTTTTATAATAATATTACTCTTGGTAACTATGATATAGTTGTACTAACTGAGACATGGTTGAATGACAGCGTCTCTAGTGCAGAATTGTTCGATGACCGCTATACAGTTTTTAGACGGGATAGACAATTATCTGATGTTCAATGTAAACGAGAGGGCGGTGGCGTATTAATAGCAGTCTCTAAAAATATAACGGCTACGCGAATGAATAATTGGGAAAGCGTGTGTGAGGATTTATGGATCGTAATCCAGGTCAATAAAAAACATATAGCTATCGGTAGTGCCTACCTCCCTCCCCCTGTTCAAAAAAATATGTTGAAAAGTTACCTAGATAACTGCAGCTACATCTTTGAAGTTCACGAAGGCTATACCATGATACTTGGAGATTTTAATATTAGTTGTATTGACTGGTCCACCGTCAACGTTAATGTACATAAAAACTTACCAGCTTTAGCTGAATTATTGCTTGATTTCACCTACCTTGTTAATCTTAAGCAGTGCAACTTGATTAAAAACACTAAGAGTAAAATTCTTGACCTAATACTTACTGACATGCCTGATTATACTGTGACTGCTTCTAGTGTCTCATTGTGTCCAATCGATTCCTTGCATCCACCTCTTGACATTGATGTAAAAGTTGCGAACTACGATAGTCTCGACGTAAATGTACATAATCGCAAACTAAATTATCATAAAGCTGACTATGATACTATTAATAAGCATCTCTCGGAAGTTGATTGGTGTCTGTCGTTCTCGGGATGCAGCGACGTTGACGCTATGTTATTTCGATTCTATGCAATAGTGAAAGAAATCATCAGATCAACTGTCCCATTTAGCAAATACACTAAAGGCAAGTATCCACCCTGGTTCAATAAATCTTTGATCAGAACTCTGAAAGAAAAGAACAACTTGCGTCGCAGATATAAAAAATATGGGAACCCGTTGGATGAAATAGAATTTCGTCTATTAAGTAGGAGAGGTGCAACATTAGCTACAACACTGTACAACGATTATATAACGGCAATAGAAGCCAGAATTAACAATAATCCTAAATATTTTTGGTCCTACATAAAGTCTAAAAAAGATGAGAGCAGTAACTACCCAAAATCAATGACAGACGGCACACAGGTGACAACTAATGGAGAAGAAATTTGCAATCTATTCGCAGCCACACTATCAAAAATATACGACGAAACCGGCACACCTAATGACACTTTAAACTCCGAATGTCTTCGACACATTAGACATATTAATTCTTGCTTTGGTAGCCTAACGATAGATAAAGATCAGTTACAAAAAAGGATGGAGAGGCTTGACATTACTAAAGGTGCAGGACCAGATGGAATACCTCCCATTTTTATAAGAAAATGTGCATCGTCACTGTCCCTGCCACTATGTTGGATATTTAATAAATCACTCACTTCGGGTAGATTTCCAAAAGAGTGGAAATTTGCCAAAGTCGTACCAATTTACAAGTCAGGCGATAGAAACTCAACCAAAAATTACAGGCCCATATCGATACTCTCCACCATCGCTAAAATCTTTGAATCTGTTATCTGTCCATACATACAAAATTACTTTAAACAACACCTAATCGACAACCAACATGGTTTTGTGAAGGCCAGATCGACTTCTACAAACTTGGTCTCTTTTATTGAAGGGATAGTATGTGAAATTGACAAAGGTAAACAGGTTGACGTTATCTATAGCGATTTTAGTAAAGCTTTCGACAAGGTGTCGCACCAATTACTAATTGCCAAACTTTCAGCCTATGGTTTCTCAGGGAATATCCTTAGCTGGCTGAGATCTTATCTCTCCGACCGATCTTTTTTTGTGGTCGTCAATGGATATAGATCTAATCTGTACAAAATAACTTCTGGTGTACCTCAGGGATCTCATTTGGGGCCTATTCTCTTTAATATATTTATAAATGACGTAACTAATTGCATCTCTCATTCGAAATCCTATTTGTACGCCGATGATTTGAAAATTTCAAGCGTCATCAACTCTGACACAGACATAGCCTTTCTACAAGAGGACCTACTTAATCTCTATCACTGGTGCAGAGATAATCAAATGCTAATCAATACTGATAAATGTTTCCATATAACATTCACTAGGAAACTAACACCAATCAAGTCGGAGTACAGACTGGAGAATGAACTAGTCAAGAAAGTTGACCAGATAAAAGACCTTGGGGTAATTTTGGATAGTAAGCTTACCTTTCTTCCTCATTATGAAGGTATAATAGAAAAAGCGTCGAGTATACTGGGATTCGTAATTAGAAATGCCAAACTATTTCGCAAACCGCAAACAAAGCTCATCCTATATAACACCTTGGTACGTAGTCTTCTGGAATACTGCACAGTTGTATGGAGGCCTCACTACGCAACGCACATACTGAGAATTGAGAGAATCCAAAAACGCTTTGTATGGCATTTGGCTTATGCAATGGGCATCTCAAAGAAATACAAATCGTACAATGATAGGCTAGATCACTTCAAAATAACATCTCTGGAAAAGCGTAGAACATTGCTCGATTTGAATTTCCTATACAAACTGATGAATAACCAAGTAGATTGCCCCGTACTATTAAGTAGTCTAAAATTTTGTGTGCCTCATCGATGCCCCCGCAAACCTATTGCTATGCTGGTAGCTCCTTTCCGGAAAACCGTCCTTGGTTTTAATTCTCCCATTCCACGCCTGTGTAGATCTCATAATAAATATGTCGGAACAGCTGATATCTGGTTTCTCAGACAAAAAGGTTTTAAAGATCATCTCCATATTTGCGTGCCGAATTGCTTAGGATCCTGATTTGGCGCTGACTAGGTACAATATTGTATTGTGCTGAGTTAGTACTATGTTGGGATTCTGAGTAGTTGGGCATAGAATAGATTAAGTTAGTTTTAACAGATTCGTTTTTTTATATATTTTAAGTCATCCAAAATTTTGTAAATTATTTTACTAAGCATGTTGTGTTTATCTATAATTAGTTGTACAGTTAGTTAAGTATTAGAATATGTATTTTAGATAAGATAAAATTGTAACAACTGTTGATAAACCTAAATAAATAAATAAATAAATAAAATAAATACTAAAAAAATAACGATTTACCTGCTATGAGTACTCCAAACAAACGCAAAGAAGTTATGGAGGGTGAATATTTTCATTTTAAATTATCAAAATCGATGTCTTTCATACAAAAATCTGTGTAAAATTGTTAAATTTGATGTCCATATTTCAGATAACAAAAATCCAAAAGGACCGAAGTTGGAGTGTCCCTTGGGTAATAAATGTTTAATAATGTATTCTATACACTTCAAGCAATATAGCTGTTACGGTAAATCTGATTAATTGAAAATTATTAATATTTTTACAAAATTATTAATAATAACCACATGTTTTGGTAAATGTGAATAATCGATCGAAATTTATTACTTTTAGTAGTAATTATTAATAATTCACGACACATATTGGTAAAAGTTAAAAAATAAAATAAATAAAAACCTAACCTAACCTAGGTTAGGTTAGGTTAGGTTTTTATTTATTTAACCTAACCTAACCTAACCCCCCGCGCCTCTCGCACGTCGCACAAACCGCCCCGCCCCGCAATCCTTGGCCACTTATTACATTTATCACTACTGGGGTTAAATTATTAATAATAACCGACAAATGTGATTAATTTATCAGTTTAACCTCGATTTTCGGTAATTATTAATAATAATAGATAATTATTAATAATCTTCAATTATTCACTCTTACCGTAACATAGCCATGAACATTGTAAGTATTCAAAGGTTACTTTTACTTTAAATTATATGAAATAGCCGCCCGCGCCGGCTTTACCCGGGCAGCAATTCCCGGGATCACTTAAAGTTTTGGTCTGACTCTTACCATGCCATCCGAAGCACATACACTAAGTTAAAATACCTCTCATCATCATTATCTCAACCTAATGTCATTGCTATAAGACAAACCTTTGTGTGATGAGCACGAATATTTGTTTTGTGTCTGGGTGTAATTTTAATAGACAACTCCCGCACTAGAGAACCGCGTGTCGCGGGGGACTTTACAAACATACAATTAACGGACACAAATTACGCCCAGACTTAGAACAATTCTTTGTGGGTCACACAAAGTTTTGTCCTGTGTGGGAATCGAACCCACAACCTCATGCACAGCAGGCGCATACTGCACCCACTGGACCACCGAGAGGCAGTCAGTCAATATAAATGATAAATGACATTCCACAAGTTTTACGGCATTCAAAATGTTTACTCTATGCTGATGATCTAAAGTTATATTCTGAAATAGAATCACATTCGGACTGTGTAGCACTTCAGCAAGATATTAATGCTATAATGGAATGGTCTGCCATAAATAAAATGGAATTTAATCCATCCAAATGCTCCATAATGAGTTTTGGTCGAATGCGAAATCCGTTACATTTCGGGTATTTTATCAATGGACAGGCGATAGCCAGATCTACAGTTATAAAGGACCTTGGTGTAACATTTGACAATAAACTCACTTTCCACGAGCATATTATATCTCTAGCCAAAGAATCATTCCGGAGACTGGGGTTTGTCCTTCGAAACTGTCGTGAGTTTAACAACCACGAAGTTATCACTCTTCTTTTCCACACGCTTGTTAGGAGTAAACTGGAGTGTAGTTCTTGTCTATGGAACCCCTATGAAAAATTGTATGTATTGTATTTTACGATACTTGTACAAACGCAAATTTGGTTATTACCCTTACATGTATCCCACGAAATTCTTGTTGGGTTGCTTGGGTTTTGAGTCTTTGCAGGTTAGGCGAGCATGTGATCAACTTACGACCGCCTGTAAAATTTTAGACGGAGCTATAGATTCACCTGGTTTGCACGGGGAGCTGTGTCAATTTTACGTACCTAACAACTACAATCGAGCGAGGCGGCATTCACTTTTTGCGGTGTCGCACTGTCGCACGGTGGCGCGGTCAATGTCTCCTATCCCGCGCATGTTAAAGGGTCTAAACGCGCTACTAGAGACAAGTCCTGGACTGGATTTGTTTGCTGATGAATGGAAGATGATTTTGTCAGCATGCATGAGGTTTTGGGAGATGACGGAATGAAAGGTTTATTATTTTGTTATCTTGAATGTAATCAGTGTAATTGATGTTTTGTCGTTCTGATTATAAATATAAATAAATAAATTGTTCGCGGAAGCGACGGAACACCACGCCCTGCGGCCAAAAGTCCTTTTCCATGACGAGGTGCAGGTAGGGTTGCCAACCGTACTCTAAAATAGAGTATTGTACTCTATATCATGTAAGCGTACTCTATAATCTATAACACTAATAGAGTACGCTAAAATACTCTTTTTCTACACATTTTTACTAGTCATATAATATTATGCAAAAACCCATAATCAAAACCAAAAAAGTCGACTATTTACTGTTAATATGTTGGTATCCCCAATTTCCTCCAACCACATTCGGACGTTCGTGAACGTAGCCACTAATGTCATTACGTCAAACGTGTCAATGTCATGTCACAAGTTGTTTTGAGAAGTCTTTGAGGTTAGTTTTTACTAACACAAAAGTGCAACTATGTCAATCGAGGATCTTATAATTTGTCAGATTTATAGATAATATAAAATCAAAGTTACCATCGTGCACACTTGCTTTTCTTTTCACATCTGACATTGGCAGAATTGTCGACATCGGCATTACTTGCCATATCAAAAAATAGAATAGAGGTTAGTTTTGTTTGTGACTTTGTTTTTGTTTGTTTGGAATACTTTTATCCAATTCGTTATGGATGAGGATGACGTCATTGACGAACATGGTAACGCCGATCAAGCATCCTGTGCTCATAATAATAACGCAAGCACCCCATCTAAAAAGCGAAAAGTTTTGACGAAGAAAAAAAGATCACAGAAGTACACACAACTTTGGGAAAATGAGTTTTCATGGCTAAGAAAAGACCCAGAAAGTGATACAAATGCAAAATGCATAATCTGTGGTGTAGTTTTCTCTATTTCATCAGCTGGAGTTGGACACGTACGTAAGAGTGTTTATTACGATTTTCATTTAGTTTATTTATGGAGTGTTTGATTTTTCTTCTGTATGCTATCTATCTGTTGTGGTTGTAGTACTTGTGGTGGATCGGCTGGTTGTGAGCATGTGGATAGAATTGGGTTTATGTTATGGTGGCACTGGAAGTCGTTTAATTGGACTTGTTAATGTTGACGAAAATGTTTTGTGTGTGTGTGTGTGTGTGTGTGTGTGTGTATGCTTTTGTTGGTGCTTTGGTGAAGGCGCATGCATCATCTATTTTAAATCTTTTCAGATAAAACAACATCAAGATACAAAACAACACAAAGCTAAAACTGAATTAAAAAGAACATCAGGAGTCCTACAAAAGTTTTTGACTCCAGCTTCAACTTCAAGACCAGTATCTGAAAATGACAATGTTACAGCTGCTGAATTAGCTTTATCATTTCATACAGTTAAACATAATTTATCATATAATAGCATGGATTGCTCCGTTAAACTTGATAAAATAAAATATATAGACTCCAAAACTGCTACTTACATCAAATTAGCTAGGACTAAAATGGAAGCTCTGGTAATGGAGGTTCTTGGACCTTATGCTCTTGAATGTGTAGTTAATGATTTAAAAGATGAAAACATGTATTTCTGTCTGCAAACTGATGCATCCAATAAAAAAAACATCAAATTATTCCCTTTAGTAGTACAATATTTTACAGTGGAAAAGGGAATACAAAACAAACTTTTAGATTTTTACAAAAATGCTAATGAGAGTGCTGATGGCATGTTTGCTGCTATAAAAAAATCTATGGATATGTATAATATCCCTTTTAATCGAATTCATTATACACTAATATGGTAGATGTAGTACCGGATATTGTAAAGGGTAATTGTCATGCACATATTGTGCACAACTGTGTGAAACATGGAATGGGTTTTCTAACTTATGATGTTGAAAATGTTATATTAAAAATATACAGCCATTTTTCCGTGTCAGCTTGTAGGAGAGAAGAACTAAAAAAAATTGTTGCTATAGTTGAAGGAGACTTTCATGAGCTTAAGAGACATATTGGCACTAGGTGGTTATCATTACTCCCTTGTATTGATACTATATTATTAAATTGGCATCCAATATGCAATTATTTTAAAAGTCTTGATGAGGATTGCCCTATGATAATTCAAAATCTATTGATGTTAGATTGTAAGCATGATTTAATTGAAATTTATCTACATTTTGCCAGCCATATTTTAAATATATTTCACAAAACGATTAAATCTCTGGAAGGTAACTCTGTCACAATTGTAGATGTTTTGGTTTAATGGAAAATTTAAAATCAGAATTACTGCAAAGACAGAAAGACAACTATTTTGGCTATACAACAAAACAGAAATTAAAACTTATTGAACAATCATCACCTGATTTGTTTAATCAGATAAACACGAATTTTTCATTGTGTATAGACAAATGTTTAATTTATTTACAAAAATGGTTTGATTTTAGTAGTGATAACTGGCTATATTCACTAAATACAATATCTTTAAGAACTAATGTTGAATTTAATCATTTAGAAAAAATTGTAGAAGGAAAACTTAATTTACAAAGACTAAAAATACACATGGACAGTTTATATTCAGAAGTTATAATTTTAAAAGAACTCCAAGCTGAATTGTTAAATAACTCAGATTTTATGCAAAAATCCACTGTAGAAAAATGGCAATTTATTTTTAAAAAGTGTCCTGGAGAATTTGATTGTTTGAAAAAAAATATTGGCTATATACTCTCTGTTCCCGCCACTTCAGCATTTACAGAAAGAGTCTTTTCGGTCATGAATGTGAAGTGGCGAGAAGAGAGAAACAGAGCTTCATTGAAATTGATTAAAAATGAGCTCTTGATCTATATAAATTTAGAGTTAGAATGTTTGGACTCATACAATTCTTTTAAAAACAATGAAAAATTGTTATGTGCTGCAAAAAGTACAAAAAAATACCTTTTTAAAAATATAAAATAAATGATACTCTTTTTTTTAAGTCCATACTCTTTATTTACCTCCTTTGAAATCAGATATACTCTATTTCTTCTAAAAAAAGTTGGCAACCTAGCTCCAGCTACGTTCCAACGCGCAATGGACAACGTGCTGAGATGATTGCAAGGCATACATTGCTTAGTATATCTAGATTATATAATTATATATTCCGTAAGCCTATCGGAACATTTAGAAAAATTAAGATTAATATTTGATAGATTAAGGGAAACAAATTTAAAAGTTACTTTAGATAAGTGTGAATTTTTACGAACAGAAGTTCTTTATTTAGGACACACAATATCCGAGGATGGATTAAAACCTAATAATGATAAAGTTAAAGCAGTATTGGAATTTCCATTACCTAAAACTCCAACCGAGATTAAGAGTTTTTTAGGATTAATAGGATATTATAGATAATTCATAAAAGATTTTTCTAAGATTACTCAACCGTTAACTAATTGCTTAAAGAAAAAGAATAAGGTTAATATAACTAAGGAATTTGTTGACGCATTTGATAAATGTAAAGAAATTCTTACAAATGCGCCAATTTTACAATTTCCAGATTTTTCCAATTCCAATTATGCTCTTGGTGCAGTCTTATCGCAAGGTCCCATAGGTAGTGATAAGCCAATAGCCTTTGCGAGTAGAACTCTCAATAAAGCGGAAACTAGCTACAGTACTATAGAGAAAGAACTTTTAGCCATAGTTTGGGCTTGTAAGTATTTTAGACCTTATTTATACGGTAATAAGTTTAAAGTTTTAAGCGGTCACAGACCACTGGCTTGGTTACAATCATTTAAAGAACCAGGTAGTAGGTTAACAAGATGGAGTTTAAGATTAACAGAATACGATTACGAGATAGAGGGTAAACAAAATAATAATGCACATGCATTATCGCGTATAAAATTAAACATTTTAGACGACGAAAATATGTCAATGATAGTTAATACGCCTGAAAATGAACCAATTTTAATTTCATCATCTGATGATAGTAATCAATCGATTAGAAGTTTACAAACGAATTACCCTGTACGTTCAGTGAGTAGCGGTACTCTCACCGCATCGGAAAAACCCGACTCACCGGTGGAAACTATTCATTCTGAAGAGAATACAGATTCCTCAGATATTCCCATTTTAAAGGAAGCCATAGATAAAAAACCGAATCAAATACTTGTATTCACATGGAATAAGAAAGAGTGCACCTGAAATTTTTTGAGATAAACAAAGAATATTAGAGGTGCCCTAATTATCCAGATTTAGTTAAACAGTTTTTAAAGGAGTATATTCGTCCTAAAGTAACTCAATTTATTTATTTTGAAGATGAAAAGCATCGTGAATTATTCTCTAATATAGTTACTAGTATTTTTAAGAAAGTTTCAATTAAACTGCGCGAATGTACTGAAAGAGTTATTTATGTTGAAGATGAAAATGAACAGAGAGCAATCGTTTTAAAATATCATATCGGAAAAACTTGTCATAGAGGTATTAAAGAAACCGTAGCACATCTAAAACGTACCTATTATTGGACAAATTTAGATCAAATGGTAGGAAGCATCATAAATTCTTGTGAACTTTGTCAACGAATGAAATATGACAGAAAACCGTAAAAATCAGAGTTAAATTAACTCAGACACAAAGCAAGCCTTTCCAAGAAATTTTCATGGATATTTTTTCAATTGAAGGAAAATATTTTCTTACAATTATAGATGCATTTAGTAAGTTAGGACAAGCTTTCGAAGTACCAAATAGGTCAACGCCTGAAATAGTTAGGGCATTGATAAAATTCTTTTCTTTATACGGTACTCCAACTAGAATTAGTGCAGACCCAGGTGAATTTAATAATAATTTACTAAAAGAAATGTTAACTTTTATAAAGTAGAATTGCATATTGGGACTCCTCATAACCCAAACTCAATGGGCTTAGTGGAAAGATTTCACTCAACCATTTTAGAAATATATAGATTAGCTAAATATGAAAGAAAGATAACAGACGCAGCTTCTGTAATGACATACGCCATTATGTCTTATAATGAATCAATACACTCAACAACTGGTCTTACACCGTTCGAAGTAGTGTTTGGTCATACAGATGCATCAAGTACTTTTAATGTTGATTTTAATAAAAGTTATACTCAACAACTAGTAGAGGAACATGTTAAAAGAACAAAATATTTATACAACTATTTAGCAGAAAGAATGTTAGCATCTAAAAAAAATTAAGGAAAAACGTGGAGGTGAAACCAAATTTAATATTAAAAAAGACGACAAAGTCTTTATTAAAGGAGTAAATAATAGAAGAAGTAAAGATAAACCGCGTTATCAAGTCGCACAAATAGTAGACGACATAAATAGAAATACAGTTACAGTACAAACTCAGAATAGGAATACTAAAGTTCCACTAAAAGATATAAAACGTCCTTCACAGGTACGTCCTGCTGATAGTGACGCAAGCCCATGCCTTTCAACTTCAAAGGATTGAAGAAAATCCAGGGATCCTTCCTGTAAGGATAAGCACAGGACAAATTAGCCTCTATAACTGGCATATAATTAAGATTTAAGACAGAGTTAGTACACAGTAATTTAAATTATAATATAAATAAATATTACGATATTATGGATTATATGAATGATAAGTTATGTATATAAATATATATATTTTAGATGGAAGTCTTTTAGATGCACAGTTGCAAACTGAATATATTATGAATATTACTTTAGATAGATTTAATCAAATAAGTCCAAGTATTAGAACTAAGAGAGGAATTATTAATCCACGTGGAACAATCATTAAAGCCATAACCGAAACTTAGATAATAATGACGTTTGAGATATGATGATTTAATAAGTAAGATTCAATCTAAACAGAATGCACTTTTACATTAATCTCTGAAATTGTAGAAACTTTTGTAAATGTTACAAACTGTACAAGAAATAATTTTATTATTTTAGATAAAACTATTACTCAAATTGAAAAAATATTAAACAAAATTCAGAAGTAAGGATATTGTATTAAAAACATTCAATTTATTAACTCATAACTTTTAAGTTATTTTAACCAGTTAGATGAGGTAGAAAAAGCGATAGCATTTAGTAAAATCAATGTTTTACATCAATCAATTTTAGACTCGAGTGAACTGTTTAATACTTTAATAAATATTGAGAAAACAGATAAATTAGTTTTCCCAGTTACCTCAGATAATTTAATTAATATTGAGAATTATGCATATATGAAAGCCAAACGTATTACTTTTATAATGACAGTTCCTACAGCCCAGTTAGATGAATACAATTATTACAATCTATATCCATTACCTATGTATAACACTCACCTAAACCTTACCTTTTTAATCATTCCTAAACATTCCCAAATCCTTACAAAAGGGTCGAAAATGTTACCGCTCTCTCAGCCCTGCAGAGAAGTCGCTGATGGAAAATTCTTATGCTATGAAGAGCATATATCTTATGAAGAAGAAGATGCATCGAGGACCTGATGAAGTTTTCTACAAAAATAACTTCGTGTTCTCCCCTGTCTGTTAAAACAACCGACGTCAAAATCAAGTTAATACAACCAGATTCTTGGATCATCTATACGGGTTTCCACACAATATTGACGGAAATCTGTTAAAATGACATGAGCCATCACAGCATCATGGGTATATACATCGTTACACTCACCAACGCTTGTGAAGTGAACATAGAAAAGCTCACTTTACATAAACGTCGTGTCCAGACCGGAGAAGTTGCCTTCATAAGCACACCAAAGATACATCTACCAAAGATTGTCACACCACAAGATGTCTTCGGGAAGAAATCAATCAATTTGGACAACATCGATTTAGAAAACCTGCAGTTCCTGTCACATGTGTTAAGCAAAAGTGAAAATGGGCAATTTGTGAATATACACAGTGTTAGTTTAGGAACTCTACTAATTTACGTTATACTTATAATATTTTTCATTGTAACTATGTACCACTATAGATCTGCATATTTGTGTAAATTCTGCAGATATCAAAATCAACATCCTAAATTGTCTAAACCGGATGATGATTTTGAACTTAGGGAGGGAGGAGTTATGCGTTCCCAGACCCCACATCGTACCATATTAGCAAACTAAGAACGCATCACGCCACCAACGCCTAACGACAAACATGATCGATGTTCTCTTTAAGTCGTTACATAACTAATTACAATAAACTTAATAGTGACCAAATACATTAAGTAAATCACAGAAGGCTTCAGTTGCATCTCCCGTGAGGTCCCACACGGACAGCACACGAATGCAATGTCTTGCATTATAAATAACCATGTCGAATATATTCATTCTTTTGTTATCCGTTGTAAAGACTGTATAATAAACCTTTGTATTTCGTTAATTAAAAGTATTTTTTTAAGGAAACTAAAGTGTTTATATTTGACTAGGTAAGGTCGTATTTGTATTTATTTACGTTTTCGTATTCTTTGTTGTTGCTAAAAGTGTTTTATTTCCTGAATTGAATTGTAATCTTGCTTACTAAAATGATTTTTTATGGTGGGAAAAATACTCCCTATGCCTTTGATGGTGTCGCATTGTTTATTTTCAGGTTATATAAAAATGTCACGACGTTTATTGAATGATTTGAATTGGAAGAAGCTTTGAGGTTGGTTATCGGTGTTCCTGATGAAGGATGTTCAGAGGATGACTTGGAGTCTGATGATGGAGAGGAATTTGATGTCGAAACGATACAACGCATTTTAGAAGAACAAACTAGTTCAGGTTCTACGGATTCACCTCCCTCGCAAGAGGTAAGCACTTCTAATTACACTGACCCCGTGCAAAGTAGTTCTGGTATTCATCATTCTTCAACACAAGAACAAGAAATGCAAGTAGGGTAACCACTATAGTGATTGCCCAGCATATAGTGATTGCCAACATTAAGAAGCAGTGCGTTTTTTTGGTAATTTTTAAAGGGTTAGTATAAATTTAATAACCATAGTTGTTACTAATATTTATATAGTAGCATTTTAAATTTCAATAACTGGCATATTTTTATTTTTTAAATGTCATAACCGATTTTGATGTAACAGGTGTGCAGCTCGTCAAAAAAAAGTAAGTTTCTTGTGATTTTTCTTAAGGATAGTTGTTTCAAAATTGCATTTTTTGTTGGCTTTTTCTGTGTTAAATGTTTTGTGATTAATGTTATTCGATAAAAAAGATATTTAAGTGCCTATCTAACTACTTGGAATAACGGTTACTTTTTTCGTAAAGTTTTAAAAGGGGGTGGGCAATCACTGTACCAAAATTCTAATAATTTTAGTTATTGCCATATCATTATGTAGCTATTGTCACTGACAATAGATACAGCTATTGCCCGGTCAATAGTTGTATATTAATCCTTATTTATTTTTCTAATTTTTTCTAATCGTTTCTTTCAGAATGCCAAAGGTGCCTAAATTAAAATACTCTCAAGAAAACCTTCAGAAGGCAATAGCTGAAGTTGAAAACAAAACAAACTAACATACACCTGTAACGCAATAAAATTAGATAACAACTTAAATGAAACACTGAAACAAAACCTAAACAGACTTAGAACAGAACACATGAACCCGGAAGAAAACCGTGAAATCAGAAAACTTTGCTATAATTACCGCGATATTTTCCACTGTGAAGACCCTTAACCTTCACTCACGAAATTAAACACCAACTTAGATTAACAGATACCAAACCTATTTACGTACGTAACTATAGACAGGCCCCAAAACAAAAAGAAGAGATAAAAAAACAAATCAATAAACTTTTAGAACAAAATATTATTAGAGAAAGCAACTCCCCATGGTCATGCCCAGTGCATTTAGTCCCAAAAAAAATAGACAGTACTGGTGAACAAAAATACAGACTAGTAATAGACTACAGGAAACTTAATGACAAAACAATTGAAGACAAATACCCATTACCCAATATAGATGATATTCTAGATAGACTAGGACGAGCACAATACTTCACCACCCTAGATTTAGCATCAGGTTATCACCAAGTCGAGATGCATCCCGAGGACGTAGAAAAAACAGCTTTCTCTATAGAACGCGGACATTACGAATTCCTTCGAATGCCCTTCGGTCTCAAAAATGCACCTAGTACATTCCAAAGACTAATGGACTCAGTACTACGTGGAATCGATAACGTTCTCACGTACTTAGACGACGTCATAATATATTCAACATCTCTACAGGAACACCTAGATAAATGCAAACAAGTATTCGATAGATTTCGCACACATAACCTTAAAATACAGCTAAATAAATCGGAATTTCTACAAAAACAAGTTAAATTCCTAGGACATACCCTTACAGATAAAGGCCTTCAGCCCAATGAAGACAAAATCACAGCAGTAAAGAAATTTCCCTTGCCTAAAACACAAAAAGAAATAAAATCATTTTTAGGTTTAGTGGGTTATTACAGAAAATTCATAAAAGATTTTGCCAACTTAACAAAACCATTGACAAAATGCTTAAAAAAAGGTAGCAAAATAACGCTGTCACAGGACTATATACAAGCTTTTGAAAAATGCAAAGAAGTATTAAATAATGCACCAATACTACAATACCCAGATTTCAGCAAACCTTTCATCCTAACAACGGACGCCTCAGACGTAGCCCTAGGCGCCGTATTGTCACAAGGTGACATAGGTTCAGACAAACCAATAGCGTATGCTTCACGTACACTTTCCGATACAGAGCAAAGATATTCTACAATAGAAAAGGAATTATTAGGTATAGTATGGGCAATCAAATATTTCCGCCCTTACCTTTACGGCAAAAAGTTTACAATATATACAGATCATCGCCCACTAACATGGATCATGTGCATTAAAGACCCCAATTCTAAACTCACACGCTGGCGTTTAAGACTAGCAGAATACAATTACGACGTACAATACAAAAAAGGCAAAGCAAATACTAACGCATACGCATTATCTAGAATCCAATTATTGAATCACTACGAATCAAATCCACAATCCAATGAAAATAATGACCCACAGCCTAGCACTTCTAATCAAGAAACTGACCTAACAAACATAGACCTTAGCAATCTAACACTTCCTAACATACCCTTAAGTAACACAGAATTACAAGCTATCCTAGGTCCACCGACAACACCTGAAATTATTAGCCAGTTCGCAGATGAACAATATATAATAACAACTAACCAAACAGATAGCATACCCCCAACTCCAAACCCACCTATTACGCAGCTAGATATAGAGGATACATCAGACAAAATACCTGAAATAGACGATGCAATTGACAGACAATTAAAACAATTTCATATTAGAAAAACACCCGGGGACACATACAGAATAGATGATAGGTCAAAAGGCAAAACAATAATCAAAGATGTTTGGATACCAATTAATGACACAAAACAACAAATCACACAATTCCTAAAAGAACACACTATTCCCGATAGAACATTCCATTGTTATTTTCACCACGAAGAATATTATCCACTATTTTGTGAAGTGTATAAAACCACATTCAATAATCGCGGCCCTAAACTAATACGATGCAAAAATAGAGTCACTTTAATCGAAAATATTTCCGAACAAATTGACATAATAAGGAAATATCACGAAGGAAAGACTATACATAGAGGAATTCAGGAGACATACAAACACATCCACAGGAATTACCATTGGCCCAATATGTTACCTAGTATTCAAAAATTCATCAACAAATGCGAGACATGCCTCAAAAGTAAATACGAAAGAAACCCGTTAAAACTTCCACTTTCATTAACCGAAACACCACATAAGCCTATGGAACATATGTTCATGGATTTGTACAGCAGCGGTGGTACCACTTTCTTAACATTAATAGATAATTTCACAAAATATGCACAAGCAATACCACTCACCGCATCAACAAGCATTCACGTCGCCGAAGCACTACTCAGTGTATTCTCAGTCATAGGAACACCTAACAAATTAACAACAGACTCCGATTCAAAATTCGATAATGATGTAATTACCGAAATATGTGCACTACATAACATCATAATCCATTTTACTACCCCATACAATCCTAACTCAAACTCACCTATCGAAAGATTACATTCCACATTAGCAGAACTAATTAGAATCCAAAGAATTACAGATAAAGATGATCCAATCAACCTAATGAAATATGCCATTATAGCATATAATAATACTATTCATTCGGCAACAGGCTTCACACCGTTCGAATTACTTTACGGACACACTAGCAGTAGAAACCCATTAGAGCTACACTTCCCAAAAGAATTTTATCAAGAATACGTATTAAAACACAAACAAATAATGAAAAACGTACAGGAATTAATTAGCAATAAGCTCGCAGACAATAAACAACAATCTATCAATAGAGCAAACTTGAATACGGAATCGGCACAATTCAAAGTAGGCGATAAAGTATACAAGCAAGTGGCTAAAACTGCACGCAGTAATAAACTAGATCCAAAATACCTAGGTCCGTATACCATCGTACGTATACACCCGGAACAAATAGCCGAAATAGTAGGAAAGCATATAAATGCAAAAACCATTAGGGTTCACTTCAGATTACTAAGGCGACCTGAAAATGTTTCAGGATCACCATCACCCTCATCACAATGCTCCGGCTCGCCTCAAGCACCGCAGTCATTCAGCCAATAGACAATCATAACGGAATCCTAATACTAACAGAAGCAAAAGCGCAATATCAAGTAGACACATATAACTTAGCTATAATCTATAATACTTCTAGTTTAAGAGATATATACATAGATATATGTAGTAATTATTATACGTTTAAGCTTAAATACAATAGTTCCACGAACTATTTTAACGTAATCAACCAAATTGATTATATGATAGATATCATAGAAAGTAGGCTCCTCTATTTAGGTTTAGAAACAGTAGGCTTCAAATCAGGACGTAGACACAGAAGAGGACTAATTAATGGATTAGGCTCAGTAATCAAATCAATTACAGGTAATCTAGACCAAGAAGGTGCAATCAGAATAGAAAACGATATTAAGGAATTGCAATCTTCACTCAGTAATAATGCGGTTAACCAGAAAAAGACTTTGAGTATAATGAAAGGATTTATGCAGGAATACGAGAATAACCTACAACATATTAAGAATAACCAAAAACAAATACGAGTATATAGAGCCATAGATAGATACTCACACCAAAGGACGGAATTAGAAACAAATATTCTAACGTCTAACATATTTAACGAACTTGAGAGATCGTTTCAACAGCTTTACGATAGATTAGAAACACTAGAAAACGCAATTACTTTTTCACACCTTGGCAAAATGCATCCTAGTATAATTGATACAACGTATCTTATAGAAGAATTAAATGATATCCAAAACATAATCGACGTAAACCTAGCATTTCCACCTAACATTAAACACATACATCTATGGGAAAAAGCAATCACAGTCAAGGCATATAGTACAAATAATACATTGAACTTTATACTTGAAATACCTCTCGTTGCAAAACAACCCTTCAACCTCCTACACCTCTACTCCATTCCTAACAACGACAACATAATCCTTATACCTAAAAATCCTATCCTAATCTTGGGAAACAACGAGTTTGCATATCCTCGCGAGCCCTGCAACAGAATAGTAGACGACGACGTGATCTGCAGACACCTCCAGTGGCAAAACCTGAAAAACTCAAATGACTGCATAGCACAATTACTACAACATCAAGAACCACATAACTGCACATACGCTACAGCATCCTATGAAAACAACATACTACAACAAATCAAGGACAACAGCTGGATCATCGTAATGAAACAAGAAGAAGTTATAAAAACTACATGTGGAAACGACGTCCAGTATCAACGAAACAAAGGTGTTTTCCTAATAACAATAGATAATAACTGCAAGGTGCTATTAATGGACAAGACACTAACGACACATCAAAAATATATAAACATAAAGGAAACAATACCATTACCTCGCGCTCACCAAACACCTAAAACCCTACCAGCAAACATAAAACTAGAAAACGTAGAGCTAGACAACCTGAAAGATGCCCTGAAACAAATTGATAAAATACAAACCTCAGGAGAAGACATTCCAATGATTTGTTCAACTCCAAGCTGGCCATCCATATCGTTATACTTAATACTACTCCTGATAGGATCTGGAGCAGCCTTCTACAGGTTTTATTACAAACCTAAATCGGCGCAAACCTCAGCGCTACAACCAGCAGCCGAAGAACTTCAGCAGCCGTCACAGCCTTCGGTGCGCCTTCTTCTTAAGGGGGGAGGAGTTATATCCCCATAACATGGTTACCACATAAGCAACCACTGTTTAGGAGATAATTAAGATAACATAATTATAAGTTATATTATAAGTTCCTAGTATCATCTTCAATGAACAAGAAACTTGCCCATCTAAACAATGGCCTTTCATAAACATTAGCATTAAGATAACATTCATGTAACTCTATATAAACCTCGGCAGGGAGCTCATTCCACAGCCTAATCGTGCGTGGTAAGAAATTCCTCTGGAATCTTACGGTACGGCATGTTTGAGGTGCACTTGGAGGGGATATTAGCCTATTATACCATGCTGGCCAGATGGGTTGGTATAGGGTTTTGTGTGATGTGCAGTGAACTGTTTTTAAAAAAAAGGACATAACCTGCAAGTCATACCTCAGGTATTGCTAGCATCCATAGGCTACTTTAAGTGCTTAACATAAGGAGTTTCTAATTTATAATATTTCAGCATATAACATATTTTTTAAATTTCACAGCATGTCACAAGCTGCTTCTAGCAGAAAGGTTGAGCCAGAAGCGAGCTCAATACCTGAAAAACCACCAGCTTTTGGTTATAAAGCTGCTGGTCCTGGGACTACACCGGGAACCAGAGGTATGTTAAAAGAAGCACCATACAATCATATTGACCTGTCAGGCCTTAGGGAGGTCATTAACAACGAAATTTCTCCACCATCTGGACCCGACACCGGTTACCCCAGGACTATCTGGAACATCCCTATCCGCATGGTGAAACACGGCTGCCGCCGACGTCCGCGATCCAAAAGGGTGAGGCGAACAGCGCCCCCCTCCGTCTTCAGCGCCACTTCAGCTCCCATTCCGGTTCCCACTAGGGAACCCAATCCTGCTCCCACTTTGGCCACGACTCTAGCACATACTCCTGCCTCGACTCCGGCTCCCACTCTTATATCCACTCCGGACCTCACTCCGACTTCCACTCTGACTCTTATATTATGTCAATAATTATTACAATATTATGTCAATAATTATTACAATATTATGTCAATAATTATTACAATATTATGTCAATAATTATTATTACAACAGTATGTCAATGATTGAAATCAGTAGGTAAATAAAGAAAATATTATTAGTTAATGTCAACAGCTAGAATTAATCACACTATGAATTTGTCATCGAAAAAATTGTCAAAAAAGGACTTCGTATATGAAAGGAATTATAGTGGAGGACAAAATCATCCACCTTTTCACCAATCGCCGACCCGTCGCAAGTTCTGAACGACAGAATATCCGAGCGTAATCAACCTGTCGGACGAATAAATTGCGTTGTCCATGCTTAACCACCCCCAAACCTCCCACCCCATGCCACCAACATCTACCACCGCCCAGACCACTCCACCTCCACTCTATGCAGACGGCTGGAGAAGGGGAAAAGCTTAAGGTTACCCTGATCCAAGAGCCCTGGATCAGGAATAACACCATCTGCGGCCTTATCAATATTGGCGGTAAGTTTTAAGATTAAGAGTTTTGAGAGAGGTAGGGCATCATACTAGCGAGCAAGCCCGACTGGGGAAGGATCTCCACCTTACAGAAGACCACAGCCAAATAACTACACACAGCGGTGTAGTTGTGTTCCTGTGTGTGAGTACAAGTCTCCTGCGCTCATTTAGAGATGCGTTTTAA
This sequence comes from Trisateles emortualis, assembly GCA_947095525.1. Classification (NCBI taxonomy): domain Eukaryota; kingdom Metazoa; phylum Arthropoda; class Insecta; order Lepidoptera; family Erebidae; genus Trisateles; species Trisateles emortualis. The sequence goes on from OX352756.1 coordinate 3,135,958, forward strand.
AATAAACTTTTTTTTATCTCCATCTTAATGTAAAAAAATGGGTCGGCAATACGCAAGTGATACTTTTGGCGTTGCAAGCGTCTATAGGCTACATTAACTGCGTAACATCAGCTGAATATGCTTGTTTGCCACCGTTTGTTACAATAATTGGGTTATATATGTATATATCATCATTATCATCTATCGCAGTCCACTGCTGGACATAGGCCTCTCCCAACACGCGCCATAGCACACGGTCCTCCGCCTTCTGCATATATATATATATACATAGGTATATATGTTTTGATTTTTAACCGACTTTCAAATAGAAGGAGATTCTATGTTTGTCTGTATGTATGTTTTTTCTTCCTTTTTTGTATCAGCTCTCTGCCGAAATTTTCCCAAAAGATGATCCTATGGGCTTCTTCAAGAAAGGTGTTATAAAGTTTTTATAGGGTCGGCATTTCGGCAACGCGCGAGTGACACCCCTGGCGTTGCAAGCGTCCATAGGCTACGGGAACTGCTTACCATCAGGCGGGCTGTATGCTTGTTTGCTATCTTGATAGTATAAAAAGAATGTACACCGATAACTCTGTCAATTGCGAACCGATTTTGTATTTTTTTCAAAGGTGGGTAATTTTTTTTTATAAAATTTTTTTTTTTTAAGACAGCGACTACCGTCCAGTGGTGCCACCTACTCGTCGTGCCAAAGACTTTTTGTCTGTGGTACTACCCCGCGGTAAGATGGCGGACAAACACTCCGCCGCGGCACCTTTCTACATATTCTACACGACGATTAAAGATAGCCAAGATACGCATAAACAGGCATATTCTATTACTTTCCAAGGTAAGTTACTTTGATATTATTTAAAAGTTGTGTTTCTGTGTGTGAGTAAGAGTGAGACTGACTGCCTTGGTGGTCCAGTGGCCGCAGTATGCGCCTGCTGTGCATGAGGTTGTGGGTTCGATTCCCACACAGGACAAAACTTTGTGTGACCCACAAAGAATTGTTCTAAGTCTGGGCGTAATTTGTGTCCGTTAATTGTATGTTTGTAAAGTCCCCCGCGACACGCGGTTCTCTAGTGCGGGAGTTGTCTAAAGCAAATGGTTTCGCTTACCCTACAATTCCACGTGTGTTACTTTGTCAAACACCCATGTGTAGGGTAACGAAATTTAAATATTTGGGCCACTGGGTCACCGATGATTTAAAAGATAGTATTGATATTGATAGGGAACGTAGGTCGCTGGCTGTTCGTTGTAACATGCTGGCCCGCAGGTTTGCACGGTGTACGAAGGCAGTCAAAATTACGCTTTTTAAAGCATACTGCCAATCTTTCTACACCTGCAGTCTGTGGGTCAGTTATACGCAGCGAGCATACAGCGACCTACGAGTTCAATACAACAACGCACTCGGGGTACTGTTGGGGCTGCCATGGCGCTGTAGTGCATCAGGCATGTTCGCGGAGGCACGAGTTGATAGCTTCGCAGCCATCATTCGCACGCAAGAGATGTGCCTCCCTTCTCGCTCGCGTCCGTGGCAGCACCAACACTATCATGAGTGTGTTTACAGATCGGTGGGAGTCCCCCATGTTACAAAGATGGATGCGGCTTCACACCGAAATATGTAAATAATAAAATTTAGTTATAGTATATTATTTTATTTTTACTACTAAAATTAGTTTTTAAGTATTTTATAACTAACAATCAATATGGAATCTGGTCTGAAATAAATGATTATTATTATTATAGCAAAGATAAAAGATCTCCTCCAGCCAGCCGCATGCCGGTTCTGTCCGGGACGGTTTGGTTTTCGGCTTTTCCAAGGAGGAAATATGACTTTTCGCAAAGGGTCTTTTCCAAAGATAAAAGATTTCGGATAGTTATGCAGTGTTACCACTTGCGAGACGGCCGTCTTGGATTCGCCCCAAATCTTTGTCAAAATGTTCTCGTGACGAAAAAATCTCCAAAAATCAACAAATATTAATGAAATAAAATCTATTTAAGTACAAATTTACAAAAAATAAGTATCTGTTTGTAATATTAAAATGATAGCTTTCTACTAAATGCACATGAATACGACTACTCAATCAAGTAAAATTGTTTTTTTTTGTCTGTTTAACGGCTGGAGTGATTTTAACGGGACTCTACTAGGAAATATTTGATGGAATCTGCGAAGTAACATGAGATAGAATTACAATCTTACCATGGCTGGCAAAAAAGTCAATATAAATGATAAATGACATTCCACAAGTTTTACGGCATTCAAAATGTTTACTCTATGCTGATGATCTAAAGTTATATTCTGAAATAGAATCACATTCGGACTGTGTAGCACTTCAGCAAGATATTAATGCTATAATGGAATGGTCTGCCATAAATAAAATGGAATTTAATCCATCCAAATGCTCCATAATGAGTTTTGGTCGAATGCGAAATCCGTTACATTTCGGGTATTTTATCAATGGACAGGCGATAGCCAGATCTACAGTTATAAAGGACCTTGGTGTAACATTTGACAATAAACTCACTTTCCACAAGCATATTATATCTCTAGCCAAAGAATCATTCCGGAGACTGGGGTTTGTTCTTTCGAAACTGTCGTGAGTTTAACAACCACGAAGTTATCACTCTTCTTTTCCACACGCTTGTTAGAAGTAAACTGGAGTGTAGTTCTTGTCTATGGAACCCCTATGAAAAATTGTATGCATTGATGTTGGAAAAAGTTCAGAAAGCATTTTTACGATACTTGTACAAACGCAAATTTGGTTATTACCCTTAAATGTGTACATCCCACGAAATTCTTGTTGGGTTGCTTGGGTTTTGAGTCTTTGCAGGTTAGGCGAGCATGTGATCAACTTACGACCGCCTGTAAAATTTTAGACGGAGCTATAGATTCACCTGGTTTGCACGGGGAGCTGTGTCAATTTTACGTACCTAACAACTACAATCGAGCGAGGCGGCATTCACTTTTTGCGGTGTCGCACTGTCGCACGGTGGCGCGGTCAATGTCTCCTATCCCGCGCATGTTAAAGGGTCTAAACGCGCTACTAGAGACAAGTCCTGGACTGGATTTGTTTGCTGATGAATGGAAGATGATTTTGTCAGCATGCATGAGGTTTTGTGAGATGACGGAATGAAAGGTTTATTATTTTGTTATCTTGAATTTAATCAGTGTAATTGATGTTTTGTCGTTCTGATTATAAATATAAATAAATAAATTGTTCGCGGAAGCGACGGAACACCACGCCCTGCGGCCAAAAGTCCTTTTCCATGACGAGGTGCAGGTAGCAATTTGCTACTCGTACTACGAATGCCTTAAAATTGACATTACGGTGCGACTGCAGCAGCTGCACTCTCGGCATGTATTTCGTCTTTTTGCGCACGTAGCCTGCTATGTCTTCTGCCTTTGATTTTTTTAAAATTAATAAATAAATAAAATAAATTTGCAATTGAACGCTGCGCTAACGCGGCGCAGACGTCACACAATAGCAGGGGCGCGCGGCTGCGGGTGGCGGAGAGACTAGAGGTCGAATGTGAACATGACTCCGCAGTAACTGCGGGGTTAACGCAGCGTATTTATTTACCCTTGCACTGATGCTGGGACAACGCGACGCCTGCGCCACGTAGTCGTTGGTCTGCGTTACGCATACGTTTATCGAACGCCTACGCTGAACAAACGCTAGTGTGAAGGCGCTCTTATATAGTAAAATTAGCATTTTATCAATAAATAATTACTTTTATATTAAAATGTTTGGTACCGTCCGTTTTATTATCGCATTTAATCAAATTCTAATTTGAAAATAAACATAACCATTAACCTTTACATTAAATTTTCCATAACCATTAACCCTTGCGCCACCTGCGCCGCCGAAAATCATAAAACCAACGACTGCTCAAGCAAGACATCCATTAATAAAACATTTCCTTGCTATAACTACACCAAGTACAACCTGAAATCCGGTTCCAAGCAGCAAAGGATAACATAGAAAATACTATAGGGTAAACCTGGCAAATGTGCCCCAGTCGATAATGTGCCCCACTTGCAAGACTATTAGATGCAATTCAAATTTTGCGCTTATTTCATTTAAGTACCTTAGTGCCACAAGTATGGCAGCGATGTAAACAACACAATGCCGGTTTTAATTTGTTTTAAGTGAGAAAAAGTCAGTAAAAGGTATGTATTACTATGTGAATTTGTTTTCTGTCTATTTTCACGTTAAGTTATCATATTTATTTAAGTAGATATTACTTTTTTAAAGTTTTTATCCAAATCTAACCTATTTTAACTTGTAGCTTCTTATAATTCCGTTCCTTTTCTAGTAATCTATCCTGTCATTGTGAAGTGGGGCACATTGCACCGAATATTGGCTTATGTGCCCTGATTTTTTTCGGGTAATGTGCCATATTATTGATTATTATTCCTTGGTTAATGTTGCAGATTTCTAATCTAATTATTTTATACTATTATTATATTTGATGATGATTTTATAATATTTGACAATTAAACCATTAAATCCAAGAAAATAGACGAAAGATAATTTGAAAAACGTTGTATTATCCTCTAAGGCAGGAGTTCCCAACCAGGGGGGCACGCCCCCTTTGGGGGGCGTAGTGGAATACCAGGGGGGGGCGTAATCGGTACGTTTAATTTCCGGAAATAGTACTTAAGCGCAATAAACACTAAGCCCGCCGGGCCGCCGACACAACCTGACGCTGACGGTCTGTATGAAAAGAGTCATATCAAAGACAAAAAGTTGCCGACATATGTCGTCGGCCCGGCGGACTCAGTGTGTATTGCGCTCTACATATACAAGTTTCGACAAGTCACAACACGACACTCACGCGCACCCCCGCCCTACCTTCCCGCTTGCATCTATCACTCGTAAAACAATTGGGAGCATTTGCGGATCGTACTCGTACTGTCAGTACTTAGTTCGTTCGCTCCAAATTGCGTTTTTGTTAACATATGTATATTTAAATGTGAAATTGTTGTTTGTGAAATATTTAGAAGTGAAATTGTGTCTTCACTTTAATAAAAGGTAAGTTTCTTAGTAATCCTACCAACTTAAATCAAACTTTTCCGCTATTTGTTTTTGTTTTTCAACATTTCTCAAAAAGTAACTTTGTACCTACCTACCTAAATTAAGCTGGTGTGTAGGTATTGTCTTAAAATTAGTTGTTTTATTTTAATTATTACACTGCCACATGATGTTTTCGAATTTCGATTTTAAGGATTCGAACGTATGAGGCAGTGAAAATGTTTTTCGAAACAACGTCATTCGCGACTAGGTACGTCACTCAAGCCTCATGCGTTTAGTTATCCTTCTTTATGAATGTGTATGTACTATTGTTACAGATTAAAAATGGCAGCCAAAAAAAGAAAGTTTTCGGAAGATTATATTAAATTTGGATTCACCTTCATAGAAAAAGACGAGCTACAATTGCCGCAGTGTGTAATATGCATGAAAGTTTTGAGCAATGATAGCATGAGGCCCACTCGCCTTGAGAGGCATTTGAACCAGCAACATCCTACTCTAGTTTCGAAATCTAAAGAGTTTTTTTCATCCAAGGCAGAATCACTTAAGCGCATGAGATTGGATAAGTCAGGAAGTTATCATGCAGGCGTATCAAAACATCTCAAAGCTTCATTTGAAATAGCTTTATTGATAGCAAAACAAAAAAAACCCCACACCATCGGGGAGGATTTAATCAAACCATGTATCCTTAAAGCCGCGAAAATAATATTAGGAGAAGAATCAGAGCAAAAAATTAATTCCATATCTCTCTCTAATAACACTGTCAAGCGAAGAATCGACGATATTGCATCAGACATAAAATTACAAATTATAAATAAAGTCAAACTATCACCATTTTTTGGCATTAGTTGTGATGAGTCCACAGACATCGTTAATTGTGCACAACTAATCATTTATGTTAGATATGTCAGCGGAGATCACATTGAGGAAGAGATTCTTCACTTCCAATCGTTAGCAGCAGGCACTAAAGCTGAAGATATATTCAATTTAATATCGGACTTTATCGAAAGAAATGACTTGGATTGGAATAAACTTATTGGACTATGCACAGACGGCGCTCCTGCAATGATAGGTTCACGATCAGGCTTGGCTCAAAAAATTAAGGAAAAGAACCCCGCCTTAGTTAGTACGCATTGTGTTATTCATCGGGAAGCTTTGGCTTCGAAAACTTTGCCACAGAATTTATGCCAGATTTTAAACTCTGCCATAAAGATCGTAAACTACATCAAAAGTAGTGCATTGAACAGTCGGCTATTCACTTTGCTTTGCGAGGATCTCGATTCTGATCACAAGGTCCTCCTATTCCACACAGAAGTGCGCTGGTTGTCAAAAGGCAACATGTTAGCTCGCCTTTATGAATTAGGAGAAGAGGTCATCCTCTTTCTTGAATTTAAAGAAAATTATAATTTTATGCAACTATTCAAGGATGAAAAATTTTAGTGGAAGCTAGCCTATTTAGCTGATATTTTTGAGGCCCTGAATCAGCTAAACTTGAAACTTCAAGGCAGAAATGGCAATTTGATTAGTAACTATGATCATATTCAAGGTTTCATATTAAAGCTTCAACTTTGGAAAAATAAGGTATCTGCTGAAAACACATTTCCTTTTTCACGGCTATCCGAAGCGATTAATGATCAAAAACTGGATAATGATTTGAAATTTGAAATAGAAACTCATCTACAAACATTGGAAAACGAATTTCACCGGTACTATCGAGATGTTAATTCCGAGTCACCAATATGGCGCATGATCAGAAACCCTTTAGTTGTCGATGTCACAGATTTGCCTGAAGATATTCAGGAAGAATTTCTAGAAATGAAGGCTGACTCGACCATGAAAGATGACTTCCATCTCTTGACATTAGAGAAATTTTGGGTCAAACGATTTCTTGTAAATCCCAAAATTGCTTCACTTGCTTTGAGAATAATTATTCCATTTTCGACCACATATTTATGTGAGACAGGTTTTTCAGCTTTGGTTTTAATAAAAACTAAACAGCGAAATCGTCTTGCCGTCGATAGCGATTTAACCATTGCTCTAGCAAAGACTGAACCCAGAATCGACATACTGGTACAGAACATGCAAGCTCAAGTATCTCATTAATATTTAATAATTAAAATAAAACTAACATCTTTATCTAAATGTGAAAGTAATTAATGGTTATCAAGTGTAGATACATATATCTTCTCTTATTAGATCCTTAAAACATAAACATCTACAAATATCTGTATGGAACTCTTTGTTTTTAATTTTAATTCAAATAAATAATAATTTGTAAAAAAAATGTGTGTTTTAATGTTTTTAAACTTAAGGGGGCATGACAATATTATTTTTGAATTGGGGAGGCTCAGTGAAATAAAGGTTGGGAAACCCTGACCTAGTAGGACGACTTTAAAGAACTCGAGTGTAATATGTATGACAACCAAAATATATAATAAATTGCCTTGTTACATTACTGAAATTAATAATATGCATTTGTTTAAACAAAAGTTGAAGGAACTTTTAGTAGAAAGGGTGTTTTACAGTGTGAAGGAATATCTAGAAGGGAATCCCTATGGCTAGTCATTTATTATTTTTTCTATTACATTTTGACATAAAATCTTAAGTTTGACATATTTCAATAATTTTTATTTTATTGATGACATTTGCTATTCCTTGACTCTTGACATTACTAATCCTAGACATAAATAACTGATCAATTTTTACAATTTATATTATATATTAATATTTTCCAAAATTTTAATTAAAAATCAGAGATCTGTTTGTTTTCCAATAAATTATCTTTAAAAATTTGCATGCCCATGTAACGGCAAAATATGGAGAACCTATGTTTATTATTGATAACACCTATGTACCATTTACCCATGTTTGCAAAGAAATAAATGATTTGATTTGAAAGTTTTATGCTTTGAAGTTATGTCGTTGGAAAGAACAGATGTCTATAAGCAACCCTCAATGAACCCAATGTGCCGCTTCAATAAACATGGTAAAAAACTAACCACAAACCATGCTTTGCATAGTTTTCTTTTATTAATAAAAATTACTTGACTGATAGTAATAGCAAGATTGAAACAAACTTCACCACCACTACCAATTCTGGTAGTAATCATCCAGAGTTTACGCAGTCCAGCCTGAAAAAGAGTTTTGAGGAACTGCTACTGGAAAAGATTAAACGTGGTGATACATCGACTAAAACAAAACGATGCAGAGTGGGGCCAGGCGCCGAAGTCATTACTCACGATAACGTCATAAACTTAAAAATATGCAAACAACTTGAAAATATGAAACAAGAAAAAGTAAAAAAACTAAAAAAAGAAGGCTGTGATACCACTAAGTAAAAATCTAAAAAGTAAAACAGAAATGCAACCATTCAGTGTTAATAAAAATGAAGACCTTCCTGGTTGTTTACAGAGTGAGAATTGTATTATTTTATCAGATATTGTAGTACAAAATCCAAAAACACAACCAGGACCTTCGGGAAGTCATAATTTTACTAGGAAAAGAAATGTTGTTAACAAATACGCTGCATCCTTTAATATTACCAATAAAAAGAAAACAATTGCTATGAAGACACCTAAAGGTAAAGGAATTGGGAAAAAATCGACTGGTGAAGAAAACAAAGTACCATGTAGCGGTTGTACTAAGATATGAGCAGAGTTATAGCTAATCACTGTATGTATTTTAGTGTTTATTTTTTCTTATTGTATGTTTTAATTTTTTCAAAAGGGGGGGCATATTGTAGCGGTCGTACATGACTGTACTTATCGTACAGCAATAATTTATGTAACCGACTGTACTTATAAGTTATATATAAGCAGCAGCCGGCTTGGGCAAGTGCCCACTCTTTGTAACTTAACAATCCAATAAACATTAGTAACCACACTTAATCGAGTTATCATTTGGTCATCCAGAGTTCCCTAAAACCATACACTCAGGATGGATTTACATCCACAAGTTCAACGACTAGTGTATCTGGGACAATAAGTTGTCACAACGATTCGGATATAGAACAAATTGTTTCTGATAACGAGTTTAATGACGATTATGATAATATCGACACCCCCATGCAATAACATTGTAACTCATTTTTTTGACAAATTGACTTACAATGTTGTATCTACGTATTTTTTTTTTTACCAATTTTTCTGTCTTACCATCGTAACTCCACGTCTATTCGTTTTTGAATAATAGAAGTGACAAAAGCATTGTAACTCAATAAAAAAGAATAATTGTCCTGCAAAATCATTGTAATCCTTATTACTCTAACTAAATAGTGATGAATATTGTTTTAATAAAGTGCAACAAGATTGTAATTTTATTAACAATATTCGTACATGACAAGTTGAGGAGTTTGAAAATGGTACTGCATTGTAATTTGAGTTGCAATGTTGTTGCATGATTATTTATAGGGTAAGGAAAGGTATATTGGTGATATAAGTAATTTGGTGATATTTTTTTAACACAATATCACACAGTTCCCTATGCAGGTACGTTCATGAGACAGCGCTAGCGAGTTGCTACGAGTGTGAAGAGGACAAATATATATCACACGATACCGGAGCGCGTTCCTGCGTTTATTACACAAACTTTTTTGACAGTTGCGCGTCAGTGGCGCCATTGGTTACTGAATGTTTGTTGTGGTCACGTATTTGGATAAAATTTATTAGATTATTTGCTGTATATTGTGTTAAAACTTTGTAAAACCATTTATTTAAGTATCTATCAATAAAAATAAGCTGCATTGAAATCGTGATTTAGTGACGGTAAGTTTTTATTCCTTAATTGGCAACCGTTGTTTCTTACTAATATGCCAACCTTTTTCGACAACTTTTTGAGAGGGTAACTTTGTATTTATATTGCTCTTGTATCTAAAGTAAATTGTGAAAGTTTAATATAGTGTTCAAAAGGTATTACTTTGAGGTATTCATAAATGTATTTTATTGTTTAAAATTTCGTATTTTTTTTTTATCACCAAATTACCTATACAGCATTTTTTGATATCACGAAATAACCTATTTTATTTTAACTTGCAGATTGAAAATGGAAAAAAAGAGTAAATATAGAAATTATAACCAGCAGCAACTACAAAAAGCTGTAAGCTTAGTACGAGATGAAGGAATGTCCATATATAAAGCAGCTAAGGAAGCAGACGTGCCATGGAGCACATTGAAGCGTTACCTAGGCAATGAAGAGGTTTCGGTAAGAAAAATGGGGAGGCCTTATGCACTGCCTTGTGATTTAGAGTTAAAGCTTTATAATTATATTATACAAATGCAAGAATTGGGTTTTTGACTAACCGTTTATCAAATCAGAAAATATGCTTATGATCTTGCTGAGATGGCGAGTCGAGAGAACTTCTTGCCATCAACTAATCGCATTGCAAGTAAATGGTGGTGGAATAGCTCTAAAAGTAGGTACAATTTGTGTCTTCGTGTGCCAGAAAATCTTTCAGCCTATAGGGCTTCCATGGCTAATGAAGTGATGATTAAAGATTTTTTTTCGAAACTAGATGATCTCCTTACAAAACTTAATATAAAAAATAAACCGAATTTAATTTGGAATTGCGATGAGACTGGATTATCATATGTGGTGAAACCATCCAAAGTTGTTACCAGCATTGGTAAAAAGTACGTTTATAAAAGGTCCTACGCTGAACGTGGTCAAACTCAAACAATGTTAGCATGCATTTGTGCAGATGGAACATGGATTCCTCCTATGATAATATTTAAAGGCGTAAGGTGGAACGACTCACTTAAAAATGATGCTCTTCCCAATGCATTAATCAAACTATCTCCTAAAGGATGGATCAATTCGGAATTATTCTTAGAATGGTTAAATTTTTTTATTAGTGCCATACCGCCTGAACGTCCTGTAATCCTGCTGATGGACTCTCATTCTGCACATATTGGGGCAGAAGTTCTTAAAGTGGCGAAAGATAACCAAGTTTATCTATTTACTTTCCCAGCTCATTGCACACATTTATTGCAGCCACTGGATGTTGGACTATTTAAACCACTTAAGAGTTACTGGCGCAATAGCATGAATCGATACATGAGCAATAACCCTACTGATGCTCCAAATCGCAGCAACTTCCATTCGATTATGAATCCAGCATTCATAAGCGCCCTTACTAAAAAGAACATTGAAAATGCTTTCAAAAAAACGGGGATATGCCCGTTAAATGGAGATATTATTTCAGAAGAAGCATTACGACCTTCCGCTTTAACGGACACGACTCCCAATGCGGATCTTATTTTTTTACCTTTGGTTAATGCAGTATCTCAAGGGTCGACTTCTGATCTCAATGTAAATGAGATACTAAAAATACCAAAAGCTTCAAAACGCCCAGAGAGACCGCGAAAAACGGACTCTAGCGCAAAATGCTTAACACCGATAAATGAAAATGTAACACAAAAAGATCTTCAGCCAAAGCCCTCAACATCCGGCAAATCTAATGCTAAAAAATGTAAGATAGAAGATGATTGGGAGTGTGGCTTATGTGAAGCCTTGTATTCATCAGATGTAAAAAAAAGAAATGGTGCCAAATGGATCCAGTGCTCATATTGTCTGACACCATATCATGAGATTTGCGTGTCTGTCGACGATACTGACCCTGAGGAACAGTTATATTACAGATGTGATCGTTGTATGGAATAAATTTTTAAAAAAATCTAAATATCTTTTTCATTTTCATATCATCACCAAATTACCAAACCACTATCACCAATATACCGAACTATGTCACCAACTTACCTAAGACTATTCGAATATTTTATATGACTTTTATGACATATACAATATATTTTTTGTTAATTTAACTCTCGTGCATATTTACCTCAAATAATAAGTAATGTAATAAGACAAAAGTGACTTATTGCTTTGTTGTCGAATGTATCTATAATTAGCATTTTTTATTTTTATCACCAATATACCTTTCCTTACCCTAATATTTTTTTACATGTCATGACCTGCATCTTACGTTACAATGTTATTGCACGGAGATTTGTATTCTTTTTTGACAAGTTATGACATGTATGATGCGTTACGGTGTTTTCGCGCGTAAATTTTGACATTAGTGCGTCGTGACTCGTGCCGTTTTAATAAACAAAATTTAGAAAAATACCGTTTCTATTGTGTATTAAGTGATTATTATAATAGTAATTGAAAAATAGTGATACATTTGTGTAATACGTCTAAAATGAGACGTAACCAAAACATTTTAAATTTGGCATTATCATTGAGCGGAATTTCAAATGGTAAGTTTCAATTTAAGTACCTAATCTCAGTGTTATCAATTAGTAAGTCGATTTATCTACTTACCAAAAAGTATCTTAGTGGATAAAAGTTTAATTTAAGAGTAGAATGGTAAAAGTGCCTAGTCAAATGTCTCGGGTTCGATACCCTGGTCGAGTGCACTGATTACAAGGATATTATTTCTTTCAATTTTAGACGAAGCGGAAGCATCGACTTCCTATAGGGCAGATGAAGAGCATGCCGTTGAACAGATTATACCACCACAAGATAGTAGCCATTTTCTCGACCATGGTAAGTTTCATTATGAAAATATTTTTATTTATTTGGTTCTCAATCAATAATCAGTACAGATTAAAATCATTTTCACAAACCTTATAATGTAGCTACTTTTCTGACAGCAATGTTAACTATAATTTGTTACTAGTAGAGTTAGTAAATAATTCAGCCTCCTATAAAGTTGTTTTTATTTTCATGTTGTGTTATGTGCCGTATATAAAATGCAATTATATTCTGTTTACAGGGGAAGATTTACTTTCTTTCAAAAATAACATACGGAACAAAGTACCCGTGAACTATAATTTTGGTAGTTCCACGTCATCTAGCAATAAGGAACCATTCTCACCTGATATTTCGGAATATATTCCTTCAGATCAGAATCCTGGCTCTCCCTCAGGTTAGTAATACTACACTTACTTACTTCAATACTCATTGCCACCATTTATGACGTGTAGACTTACTAATGTAATGCTTTTTTGTTTCAGATCATTCTATTGAACATAATCCTACACAAGATGCACCTGTATCAACTTACACAGACATACATGAAGAAATACCTACTTCTGAAGGTATTTTTAATTTTGTTATAATTGTTTGTTGAACTCTATGTACATACAAAGGTATATTGGCGACCTTACGTATTTCCTACTTCTACATCCCATCTATCGTGTGTATAAATGTATATATTGTAATATTATTTTAATATTTTTATCTATTTGATTTTAGAGACTACTAAAAAGTGACAAGGAATGTCCAAAAGAAAACTAATCCAGGAAGAAAACGAGAAAATAATAAAGAAAACTGGCAGCGTAATATAAGTAAGCGAAAGAACAATTCAGGGGAAGAATATATAAACAGAAAAGGAGCACTGGTCCCAAAAAAAACTATGAGAAGTGGTTGTAACAATACTTGTATAAGGAAATGTAAAGAAAGTATATCGCAAACAACAAGACTGACAGTTTTTAAAGATTTTTGGGGTTTAGGTGACCACTCGAGGCAAGTAGATTTTGTCAGTAGATTTGTAGATAGAGTTCAACGAAAACAAATAACAACGTCAGCTATTGGTCAATCACGACGACATTGGTCCTTTAATTATTATTTATATGCAGATGGGGAGAAAAAAAAGAGTCTGCAAAAAGATGTTTTTCGACACTTTAGGTATTACTGATATGTGGTTACAAACTATTTACAAAAAAATAGATAATATGGGCACTGGGATTATAGTAGAAGATTTGAGGGGGCGTCATAATAATCGAGCTAACCGGACTCCAAATCTAGTAAAAGATTCTATCAGAACTCATATTTCATTAATCCCTAGAGTGGAATCCCATTATGTGAGAAAAAGAACTTCCAAATTATATTTTGAAGAGACCTTAACATTTCCTAAATTATACACCCTTTATGTTGATTGGATGAAAATTAATAATCCAACTGAACAAGTAGCAAATTCTAGACAGTATAGGGATTTTATAAAGAATACAATACAGAATTTCATAAGCCAAAAAAAGACCTTTGTATTCTTTGTGACATCAACAGGAGAGAATCTGGCTTTGAAAATGATGATAGCAAGAAACTAGAGTATACCTTGCATATTGCGAACAAAACGGTTGTAAGACAATTGAAAGAGACTTGTAAGTTTCAGTCAAAATTATCTGATATTTTGGTTACAGCAGTTTATGATTTACAGAAGGTATTGAGTAGGTACACCCCAGTCGGAAGTGTCGCTATTTTACTATAAAAGGAAGTTTGCTGTATACAATTTTACCATCTTTGATATCGGAAAGGCCAAAGGATATTCTTACGTTTGGAATGAGACAATAGGCAAAAAAGGATCCTCTGAAATTAGTAGCGCTGTTTTTCTTTTTATTAAGCAGAAATATGAAGAAGGTTTTCGTATATTCAATTTTTTTTCTGATTGTTGTGGCGGTCAAAACCGCAACCGAATTGTTATGAGCATGTATTCCCACGCAAGTAAACTATTTGGAGTCACAATTATACATAACTACTTCGAAGTAGGGCATTCTCAAAGCGAAGGGGATGCCATGCACGCATTAATTGAACGTAGAAAAAAAAAACAAATAATCTACGTACCAGAGCAATGGATCACGTTGATAAGGTGCGCCAAAACAACGGGTGAGCCTTATGTTGTAATGGAAATGGATCAAAATCTTATTTTAGATTTTAAAGGTCTTTTAAAGAAAAAGGCAAACTGGGACTATGACACAAAAGGCAAAAAAATAATGTGGTCTAAAATAAAACATATAAAAATAGAAAATGAAAACTCTGATTTAATATATTTCCAGTATGATTATCTGAGTGACCAGTATTTATATTTGAACCTTAGTGAGAAACCAACAACACGCGTTACCAGAACAAAGAGAGCAAAAGAGGCAATAGAGTGTGAGCAATTAGAGGGTGACGGAGAAAGTATTCCTCAACTATACAAAAATTTGCTTCCAATATCCACAGCAAAATACAAAGATCTTGTGAGTTTGTGCAGATCTAATGCTATTCCAGAAATGTATCACAATTTTTATATAAACCTTCCAGAGTCAGCTCAATTAGCTGTCGATAACCCATAATCTAAATAAACCATACAATCACATACACCAGCACGCACACACCCGCCCGCGTACATCCTTACACTCACCCAAACGCTCATTCATCATCGTAATCAGTACATATTAAAAAAAAAAATAATAATAATTGCATGTTAACATTAGTTTTGTACTAATATGGGAAGAGACTGAGCCTCACGACACAGGGGACCCTAGTGTGGGACTCAGTGAATTGTACCTAATTAATCAATATCTAAGCTTATTTTTAAGGCCAAATGCTTTTATGTAATACTAATGTACAAGTGTTTTTTTTTTTTGAACTCAATAAAGATTATTATTATTATTATTATTATTATTATAACAACAGTGATGATGAAACTATGTAGCTTTTTCAACATCACTGTTGTTATAGTTAATAACCTATGATTGTTTTATTTTTTTCTTATTTTAAGTGAAATTTATAAGTATTTGTTAAGATAGGTAATAAAAAACTTTATACCAAACTTCTCTGGTCAGCAGTTCCTAACTAAGATTGTAATTTGTGATCTCGTTAGAATTAACTTTATTTTAAGATTAAAATGCGTGTATCACGCTAGATTGTACTGATTTTTAATAAATTGATTATATCCAAAGCTGCATTTTTATTTCTACAATGAAATATAAAATATACTCTAACTATTTGGTTATTTTATGACAATACTGGTCGTTTTCATTTTATATACATTCAAATACTAGAAGTTTACAATGAAAAGCATTTTTAGCTGTGTCAAATTTTCCCTGCAATATAATTGTATTTCGGAGTTACAATGATCTGTCAAGCCAAAATAAGAATGTTAGCTAAAAACTTGATTGTAACTCAGAGATACAATGTTATTCATTGCAACTTATATGTTTTTATAATGGTTTTTCACGTAAGTCATGAAAAACCATGAAACTGAGTTTTCTTCTAGGATCTTAAAGTACGTATAAATAGTGCACCTAAACACAAACGTATATCAACGATTTACAATATTGTACGGATCAACCTTCAAATGATATAATTTTTTAAACTTTGTTTTTGCTCTCACTAAAAAGTAACAAAACTGAATTACAATGTTATTGCATGGGGGTGTCGATTTATTAGTAGAATGTATATTTTGTTCTTCTGTTATGCTTTCTCCGAATTGTGAATATCGTTTTTAAACTTCCCAAAATCTGCGTATAGGTATATTGCCATTGAGTTGAGGCTCTTGAACAATTTTGTTTTAGACGACAAGATGCCTCTTACTGGGGCTGAAAAAACTAGGCGCTATAGAGAAAAAATAAAATTGAATCACCCGGAGGAGTATAAAGCACAATGCAAAAGAAATTTACAGCGCATGAATTCAAAAAAAATCAAAATATCTGATATGACGTCAAATGAAGCCGAAGAGCAACGTAAAAAGTGGAGAGAAGAAAAACGAAGAAGCAAAATCAAGAAAAAAGAAAAGAAAAATGTACAACCCAATTCCAAAAATGTGAAAAATGAAACTCCTGTGATTTTGAACGAAATGACTGAAATAAAACTTAGAAAAAAAATGTAAACTACTATTTAAAAGATGCAAAAATATGTCAATGCAGGTCCAAAAACTTAAAATGCAAAAAGAAGCTTTAAAAAAGCGATATCAACGTCTTAAACAAAGTACTACAAAAAAAATTACAAATTTAGAAGAGATAATCGATAAGCAAAAAGCACGAGAAGAAGTAATTGCATTTACATTAAAAACGACATACCAAAGAACCAAGACTCATAGAGATAAAAAGATTTTAAGGAAACTAATACAAAATGCTAAAAATAAGAAATATGTTTGGAAAATGATAGGCCTAAAAGGAAAAGGAAAAAAAGAAAAGAATAAAATTCATAGAGTAGAAATTGCAGAGATAACAAAATTTTATGTAAGAGATGATAATAGTCGAAATACGGCAGGGAAAAGGGAAACTAAAACAAATAATAAAATTAAAATACAAATAAGATATTTGACTGATACATTAGTAAATCTTTTTAAAAAGTACAAGAGTGAAGGTGGGCGGTATGGCTTCACAACTTTTTACAAGCACAAGCCATTTTATGTAATATCACCTCATCTGAATGCAAGGGATACTTGTCTGTGCATAAAGCACAGCAACTTGGATTTCCAGCATACCTCATTAAAAAAACAAGGAGTTGTAAAAAAGAACGGAATAACAGAAATTTTAAAAGAAATTTCATGTGACGTTAAGAATTATTCCTGTATGTATCGCTATTGCATAGATTGCAAGGATCGAAAACCAGTATATTACGAGACTAGAAATGGTGAAGGGAATGACGTTAATGTTTCTTGGTGCCGATGGGAAAGAAAAGATACAACTTACATAAAAACAGTAGGAAATGAAACAAAAAAAATTAAAACTAAAAAAACAGTAAAGATCGTAAAGAATACAAATTTAGAAGATTTAAAGGAATTTGAAAAAGATTTGCAAAAATTTAAAACACATTATTTAAATTATTTTAATATGCAGCATCAACAAAAGCAGTACCAAATGATAGTTTCACAGCTGAAGAACAATGAAGTTGTTTTAGTTTGCGACTTCTCTGAGAACTATGAAGCCAAAATGGCAAATGAAATACAAGCGATGCACTTTGGTGCCTCCAAAAATCAATTTACGCTTCATACCGGAATTATTTATTGGAAAAATAAGTCACAGTCTTTCTGTACCATATTAGAATTGAACAATCATCAACCACCGGCCATTTGGGCTCATTTGACGCCTTTGTTAAACCTCATTAAAGAAGAATCTCCGAACGTCTCTGTAATACACTTTTTTTCTGATGGTCCATCATCACAGTACCGCCAAAAAAATAATTTTTACTTGTTTGCACGTTTTACAAAACAATTTGGATTTGATGGAACTTGGTCTTTCTTTGAATCGGGCCATGGTAAAAGTGTAGCAGATGGTATAGGGGGTTGTGTCAAAAGAACATTGGACAGAAAAGTTTGCCATGGAATCGATGTAATAGATGCAAACGACGCTTACGTCATTTTAAGTAAGTGCCTCAGAAGCATCAAAGTTTTCTTGATTTCCGATAGTTCCATTAATGCAATCAGTAGAATTGTGCCTTCAAATGTTCAAGCTTTAAAAGGAACTCTCCGTGTACATCAAATAATGGCCAGAGATGAGAATTCTGTAACATTTCGAAATGTTTCTTGTTTCTGTGGACCTGTATCAGGACACTGCGACTGCTTTTCCCCGCAAATCCATCATGTGGTGCCATATAATGTTCAAATTCGACCACAACCTCAGAGGAAAAGAAGGAATATCTGTTGCGTTAATGCTCCCAGTACCTTTTCGTCCCCCAATGATTCTGTTACGTTAACTTCCAAAGAAGATCTAAACCCAGCAACATCAAGCCAAATTTCAAAGATGCCATGTGGAGATCTTGACTCTCCGTATAAAGAATTAACGATAAACTTACCTGCACATGATAGAGAACTTGAATTACAAATTGACGACTTACCTATCATAAGTATACCACTTGAAGATACAAATAAACTTGAGTTACCAGAACAAATAAAGTCACTTAGTTTTTTGGACTTAGAAAGCATAGAAAATATTACTGTATTTGATAATTTTGATCTACCAACTTATGTTATGGACACGGATACAACACAGGCACTGCTAATTTCTAATAACGATTCCAATTGCCTTGATGTAAAAAAATGTGAAACACTTATTGAAAAAAATGTCTGGAATAAAAAACCACTTAAAAAAACAGCAAAAACAAATATAAACAGAATTTTTCGAGAATGCCATAAATGTACATGCACAATTTTAGGTAAACAAGCCAAATGTCTTGCTTGTTCACAATGGTTTTGTGAAGAATGCGTTGACGGAAGTCCCATGGAATTTGATTACATTTGTGATAAATGTTTTGAAGGTACATAGTTCTTCAAGATGTAGTGGGTTATTTTTATTATTTACTAGTCAAAGTTTCATATTATTTATATTGATTTTGTTTTTATTTACAGATTAACGTTCGTATACCAATTGCTTGAAACCAGGATTTTGATATTTTTCCTCTTTTGGACGTATTTGGAAACATGGTGGTATATGCGGATATTGAAAATTTTCTTGCCTACGAAGATTTTTACAAGTTTTATAAGTATAATTTAAAATGGCCCTGGATGGCCTGGATCGAGACTCATTTCCATGTTTCCCAAAACTGTTTCGGATGTGGTGACAATGTTAGGCCGAATAGGCCTCAACATTTTATAATTGTTAATTTGCGTCGTCAAGATTTAAGGGCTTTATTAAAAAGTTCATTTTTTTGGTGTAGTATTTGTACTTCAAGTATTTATGATCATTATGTTGTTGATGAATGCACCTATTGCTTTAATTAAGCTAAAGATAAATAAGATATAATATTAGATATTTAACCATGTTCGAATACATATAAAGTAATTTTAAAAATGAATGTTGCATGCTGATCTCGATAAAGTAGGTATTTTAACACTATATTAACATTTTTACCCTTGGTATAAATCAATAATCATTGAGACTGATGTAAGTGCCAAGATAATAATTAAAAAGTCCTTAGTTATAAGTTTGCGATGTAAGTAATTTGTTTGTTATATGGTCTTAAACCAGAACTGATTGTTTCTGTATTAGTAGTTTAAACAATAATATTTAATTGATTGTAATTAATGTTAAGCTACAAGCACATTTGGACTGTTAGTTAAATGTCTAAAAGTATTTGTAAACGGCCAAAGGCTGGAACTGATTGTTAATTAAGTTACTGATTATTAATTAATATTATTATTAAATATCTACTCTTGAACAAAATATCAAGATAAAAAAAAATAATATTCATAATTTTATTATTCGTTAAAAAGTTAAACAATTAAAATCTCTTTTGATTGGGTAGATTATTATTTTGATACGCCATGTAAGCGCACCCTAATAGTTCGGTTGTGTGACCGTCCCTTCAAAATTTTGAACGAAAAAGTGTTTTTATCCCAAATCAGTTATTTTATTTTAAATTTAAAATAGTTTTTCGCAATTTACGAAATACTAATTCTTGTTATTCATGTAGTGTTTCTTGTTAAATTTTTGTACAAATTAACAATTTCAATGTTTAGTAAGAATAGAGAACCCGAAGTCACACAACTGATGATTTATTTGTGATATGTAAGCATAACAAACAAAATTTGTGATAAATTGTATTTTTTTTATAAAAGTGATTATTTTGCTTCAAATTTAATAAACAATATCTGACTTATTTTATTTTGTTATTATCTTTTCAACCATTGAATGTAGTCACACAACTGAAAGAAATTTCTGATACTATCCATTTTGTTTTAATATTATTTAGCATTAAATTCATTTAAATTCCTTAATTTTAAATAATATTAAAAACATTAAATTTATACTTCATTTATATACAAAGCACAACATTAAAATCAATAGTAAAAAAAAAGTGTTTTTCAAGTGTGTGTACATTTTTTTGAAAATGCCCATAAACATCTCTGTGAGTTTACCTCAGTGTTTTTTTCTGTAAATTAAAAAAAAAATCTTAAGCTATGTTAAACCAATGTTAGTTTTGTTTTCCACTGTCAGATCGTTATGCCCGTTTAAGGGTTAGGTCGTTAAATTTTCATTTCAATAGCAAATACAAAGTGACGTTGGGTCTAAGGAGATTAACCGATATCTGTGTCTATAGAAAAATTACTATGCCTCTATCCACAACCAACAATGAACCAAAGTAAACTAACCAAAAAGTCTAACACACTTCTACAAATCTCAACTAGGAACTTGCAAACCTCAGAACACACAACCACAAACAACAAAAACAAGATAGAAGTTCAACCATAAAATTCTTCATTCTTTAGAACCTACATAAACACGAGATTTTTTTCTTTTTTTTTTTTAAAAGACAGCTCCCGCTCTAGAGAACAAGCTCTGTGTCGCGGGGGGCTTTACAAACATACAATTCTTTGTGAGTCACACAAAGTTTTGTCCTGTATGGGAATCGAACCTACAACCTCGTGCACAGCAGGCGCATAGGTACTGCGGCCACTGGACCACCGAGGCAATCAAGATCATTACAATATCCTGTTAAATATCATGTTTAGAACTGAGTCAAGTTATCTAAGAGCAAACCGGAATATTCAAGAGATAAAGAAAATAATGGAAAAATTCAAAGTTACTGAAGATTCTTAACAACCAATAGAACAAGACTAGCCTTCACTCATGATGGCAAATCTATACACTAAAATTAAATAGACTTAGAAGAAATCCACATCATCCAGATAACAAAGTCTTACTATATTTAAAAAATATGGTTCCAGCAAGATTTTCCCTAATTATCAGTTATTTATTTGTTTGCCAATAGAATTAAAAAAGGATTTTTTTATGCCACACTTATTCAATAAACTGTTTAGAACTTTTTTATTGCAACATTGTTTTTATTCCATTGAGGATTTCACCAAAAAGAATAACAATAAATTGATTTGTACAAGTATCATTAAAATAATTGATGACGTTATTTTCATTGTAATAATAATAATTAATTAATATGTTGATTGTATTTTTTATTTTTGTTAGTATTGATTGTATTTTATTGTCATTTAATTTTTTTTTATATTAGATAGATATAATGTAATATTCAGACACGATTTTTGTAATTGGTTTATGAATAAATAAACTGAACAACAGTTTCCGACACCGATTTATTGTTTTTATTTAGGAAGGTAGGTAGGTACTCATTTTTCATTCTCGTATCGAATATGTTTAAAGTTTTATTATTATGTTTTATATAAATCTATTTTAAAGTAACTTTGGTTTTTATTTTAACCTACGGCTACGGCTGCAGTTTGTAATACTTTATTTACCACAATATTTACGAAAACACAAACACCCATTATAAATTTTAGTTTCTGTCATGGCGGCTTGCGAGCTTGCGACGGTATATTCCACTGAAAGACTGAATATTGACAAATATGTCTACTAAACAAGTAATTGTAGCGCATTTAAAACAGTAAATGTTTCAGGTATTTGTTAAATTGAATAAATTAGGTTTATAACGTTTATAAATACATTTTCAAGACTCGACTCAAGACGCTCAGTTGCCGGCAAAAACTTTGTTTTTTGCAGTAGTGTTGCCAACTCGGCTACTTTAAAATATACCAGTGCGATGCAAAAAAAAAATGGCAAGTAATATACTATTTTTTCCAGGACAATATTATTTTGGTAATCCTTTGTTTTATTTTATTTCTTTTTCGATATTCTATTTCTTCTTTTCTTAAAATATTTTTCAAATTTCATAAAAAAAATATTTTGACAACGAAATTCAAAGAAGTTAAGACTTTAAACGTATTTAACTGACATGACATTATTTCAACTAAATTTGAATCAACTATATAGTAATCAAAAGTAGATAAATTCATATATACATATATATAATAAGTTATATCAAGTAATTTACAACTAAAACTATATTTATACAAATTAAAAATAAATTCTATTAAAAAACAATACCCATAAAAGGCGGAGAACTGCTTATTGTACTGTTATATTTTTATAAAAGCAGTCATCAATCATTTTACGAATATTATAGTGGATAATTTTGTTAATTACTAAATAACCACGCCACGCTGCGAGTGAACAGAGCTCTAGAGACCTCTCTCAGAGCTTATACCTAGATTACAGCACGAAGCACAAGTACCTATAGTATTGCAAGTATTGCAACCAAGTTGCAACTCGTTCGGTTGTCATTTTGACAAGTTGTCATAAGCTGAAACGACGATCTGCTTCAATGTGGTTTTATTACTGGCCCGATAGATGGCACCACATGTCCATAAAGTACAGCGCAGTCCAAGCGCACATTCGAATATATATTTAATTTTTTACTCTTCTGTTGGTCACCTCCTTGAATCAACTACCAGACTCTCGTGAATGTAAATAATATTGTATTGTCGCGGTATCTGAATAGAAAGTAACCTAAATTCACTTTGTGGAGTTTATATGTACTAATCAAATGATTCACCATTTGCTAACGGTGAAGGAAAACATTGTCAGAGAACCCAAATGTCTTAGAAGACTTTCTAAAGACATGACTGATTCACCAACCCTCTCAGTCGCTTGATAGAGAAGACCCCTGCCCAGCAGTGAGACATAAAAGGGTTGCTATTGTTATAATTTACCTTGGACTAAGCGGCGTCCAGTTTTGTTTCAATTTGCTTATAGATTTCATGTATGAATGCGATAAATAATAGGTACGGGACGTAATGATACAGAAAGAGATAGTGATATTTAGTTTACTGTTACGTTAGTGCAATATCTTCCTGTAGGTGACTTATTATTATATACATTATTATGTATTATTCTATCTTATTTATTTATGTACACACACTACAAAACAAGTAACGTATTGATGTGAAACATCTATAGCCGCACGTAAAACCGATTTCTGGCGTGGCATGCGATGGTATATATGTATATATACAGTAGTGTATACGGTGTGGTGTGGCGTTTTTGTATTTAATGAAAATAAATGTTTATTCAATAAATAGTCATCGTTATCTGGAAAAAAAATCGTAATATTTTATCTTATCATTATGACTTATTTAGTTCCTATCATAATCTGTACTTTTCTGCATATTACTTTTACAAAATAATGTCGATGTTTCACATCTGCCAAACGTCCCGTGACGGTTCACTTTTTTTTTATTTATTTACTACCTTATTATGTACAAATTAACACATTAACATGCATTACACATATATATCTCGCAAAATGCGTTCACAGGAATAAAATATATCGAATAACATGTATTAAAAAAACAACAGACAGTCGACGGGTCCGCGACCCGAGCGCGCGGTCGCAAAAAGGCAACCGCGGCCGCGCGCTCCCCTCAAATAAGTATATATTAAATAAGTCACCTACAATACTCCCCTCCAGAGACCATGCCTATGGGCGATAAAAATCTGGAAAACTCTTTCTATTTTTTTTTTTTTTAAGACAACTCCCGCACTAGAGAACAAGCTCTGTGTCGCAGGGGACTTTACAAACATACAATTAACGGACAAATTACACCCAGACACAGAACAATTCTTTGTGGGTCACACAAAGTTTTGTCCTGTATGGGAATCGAACCCTCATGCACAGCAGGCGCATACTGCGGCCACTGGACCACCAAGGCAGTCAATTATATTATTGGGATAGGGTACAAAATAAAACAATTAGTATATAATTTATCCATAAAGGCCTATATTTATTCATTTATTTATATTTGTTGAAATATTCCTTGTGTGCCCGCGTCCAAATGTACAATAAGTAATACCGCCGAATTGGAATATTCCTCACATATCCATCTATTTATAACACCAAAAATGTTCAGTTCATACGAACCCACATTTGCTACACCTCGTTCAGCGACACCACATTTAACAAGTCCAATTTTAATACCGTACGATTAATCGGCCGCTTTTTATCGGACGCAATTTTTTTCTTTGTAAAATTTTTCATATAAGACTAATTTTGTCTGTATTTTTTATAAGTACGTAATAATATCGGGTACCGCGCAGGGTAGCGTCCGTTATATCGTACATTATGTATTTGAAGAGATATAAGCGTACGATAAATCTAACGGTATTGTACATTCGTTTTGTAGATCAACAATTTGTTTATTTTTTTGTTTTAAGGCTCAGTGACATCCACACTAGTCAATACGCAATTTTAGTGATAATTTCGCCCACTAGAGGCGCCACTGTACAATAAACGTTCAAGTTTCAATATCACGTATTTCAAGATACATACCGGCAATATTTGTGTGTTTGTGTATATTTATCTTGGAAACAAGCCCTGTGTGACGTAACAAACATGTCAACGGACACAAAGTACACCTAGACTCAGAAAAAGTATTCATGTATCACAATTTTTTTTTCCGATTAGATATCGAATCCACAACGCACCACGCAGTGGTAACTTGCGAGGTAACCACTTAAGCCACTGAACCATTCATTCATGTCTTTTATATAACCCATACAATAATGAAGTTAGTATATTTTTTTTAATTATCTATCGTAGTACTTTAGAGGTTCTACCCCCAGTCGGGCTTGCTTGCTAGTATGGTGTCCTAACTCTCTTGTATACTTTTAATGTGGCTCTATTTTGCAATTAGACTGATGTTTTTAGCAATGGCTGAAAAGCCAACGGTCCATGTAATGGTAAGTGGAAATTACCATTAATGGATTTCAGCAATGCCAGGATATTTGCCAAGTCGCTACTACAATCCATTTTTTCTAACTGCGCAGCTGTCAATGTCAAAATATTGCCATGTTGGCTGCATTGGAACCAAATTTCAATGATTAAAATCATTTTGATTGATAAGTATGTACAGTAATGTGAATAAAAGTCATTTTTATTATATCAAAGAGGGATATGGATACTCAAATAGCGCAGACGACACGAAAGTGCAGACCGTAGTGACAGGGACAGGCGCCTGCTGGCTGACAGGTAGGGAGGGAAGCGCCCGGGGGACATACAAACATTACTGCATAACGATGCCGACAGCTACTACTGCACAGTTATTAAAATTGGGTTATACAATAATTTTATTTAGAGAGGTAGGGCACCATACTAGCGAGCAAGCCCAACTGGGGAAGGACCTCCACCTTACAGAAGACCACAGCCAAATGACTACACACAGCGGTGTAGTTGTGTTCCTGTGTGTGAGTACAGGTCTGTAGCGCTCATTTAGGAATGCGTTTTTAAAGATACGTATTCCTATCCCAGGGTTACTTCCATCTTAAAGCCCTGGTGTAAAAAAATGGGTTGGCAACACGCAAGTGATACCTCTGGTAATGCAAGCGTCTATAGGCTACGGATACTGCTTAACATCAGGCGGGCCGTATGCTTGTTTGCCACCCAAGTAGAATAAAAAAATAAAAAAAAATTGTAGTCCCCTATTTACTGAGCGGCGTCCAGTTTTGTTACCATGTTTTAGTGCGTACTTGCATATAGATTTTAAGTGTGAATGCGATAGATAATACGGAACGTAATGATACAGAAAGAGATAAGGATAGCTCACGTAACACCGTACTGGGCCAGTAATTCTTGCCACAGGCTGTTTGCAAGTATTCATTGCTCAACCATGTCTCATCTTTACAACTATTGATTGCATCAAGACAATCCCACCCACATGCCCACCGCTGTGACTCCTGTGAGCCAAGATTAACAGCGGAGTAACCAACTGATACACAGAGCTTTGACCGTCCCGTGGACAACTAAACCTACTGTCTTGGACCCCGCAACGAATTTAATCAGAAGAAGAATTGAAAAGGAGCACCACGTAGGACTTTAAACTACGGGACCTATGTGAGCTAAGTTTGATTGCTATAATATGTATGGCAGAAACGTTTAAACGCACGGAAATTCCCTACAGATGAGACTAAATCCCCATAGTCTGCCGCTCCAGATGATACATGTAAGTTGTACATATTGATTGCATCAGACAATATTTTGCTTTATTTAATCATGGATTGCCCTTTATGCACGAGGCGATTGTTGATGTTATGTTCATGCTATACCTAGCCGTGGCTCGACCAGAGTAAGGCCATGAATCATTCTTAAACCTTGATAGAAGAAGGGTATCTTGTAGTTAAACCTTATTTATATCATCTATATGTAAAAAACTGCTTCATAGTAGTGCAAAAGGCTAGCTTTCTCCATAGCTAGGAAGTATATAGCCTAGCCTTGTTCCCGTGACTTTATAGAAGGCTAGGAAGTAAATAGTATATAGGCTGGAAGACGATGGAGAAGGTCAGCTTAATATTGAATGCTGTGGAAATGCTTAGGAAGACCTATGTTTAGCAGTTTCAAAACGTATGACTTTTGTGTTTTTAATATTTATTTTAAATGATTGCGATTTAATTTTTAGTGACTCTTGAGTAATGTAGCCTAGCTTTCTCCAAAGCTAGGAAGTAAATATAGCCGGATTTCATGACGCATAACTTTTGTGTATAAGTAAAAAGTATGTTTCACAACTGGGGTCACAGGGCTCGTCTTTCAGTGATACAGGAGACATATAGCCTAGCTTCATAAAAAGCTAGGAAGTAAATAGTCTGATATATTGACGTATGACAGTGTGTAAGTAAAACTTCTGTTAAACAACTGAGTTCGCAGGACTTGTTTTTTTAGTGACACTTGAGGAATATAGCCTAGCTTTCTCCAAAGCTAGGAAGTAGTCCTGTAGATGGCGCGTGGCGGGCGCGTGGCGGGCGCGTGGCGGGCGCGTGGCGGGCGCGTGGCGGGCGCGTGGCGGGCGCGTGGCGGGCGCGGGCGGGTCAGTGCGCTTGCGGCGGGGTCTTGGCGGGGGAGGCGGGGGGCGGCGCGCTCCACTCCACGGCGTCACCCTCGTACTGGGTGTTCTCCAGCCGGGTGATCAGTCGCTCGTCTTCATCACCAAACTCACCACCCATTAGTGAGGGTTCACCTACTACCATCACATCCTGGAATTATAAAAAAACGCTAAGTTACATTTTTTTTTCTTTGCGCTTCCCGGAGGATTTCGATTGACTATGACGTCACATTTAACCAAGTACCAATTATCTATTAGGTAAGGACAACATCGTGAGGAACAGGTACGGGAGATAATGTGAGATCCCATGTACTAAGGGGCAACTAGACAAGCTTGTCGATTAATACTAGCTTTAGATGGGTGACCATGTTTTAAGAACACCGTTTTGCTTCTCCATGTCTCAGAAAGTCGTTTTGATCAAGATGTTTGGGAAGCTCAAGCAAAATTACCTAGATTATTTTTAAAGCTGCTTTCACATGGAGGGGTTCGAGGATCTAAAAATGTAGCTTCAGGTACATGGTGTATTTAGAATTCATTGGAAAAAAATGGTGTTATTGGAAGGAAGTGATGTTATTAGAAGGAGGTAGTGTTATTAGAAGGAGGTAGTGTTATTAGAAGGAGGTAGTGTTATTAGAAAGAGGTGGTGTTATTAGAAAGAGGTGATGTTGTTAGAAGGAAGTGATGTTATTAGAAGGAAGTGATGTTATTAGAAGGAAGTGATGTTATTAGAAGGAAGTGGTGTTATTAGAAGGAAGTGATGTTATTAGAAGGAGGTTGTGTTATTAAAAGGAAGTGATGTTATTAGAAAGAGGTGGTGTTATTAAAAGGAAGTGGTGTTATTAGAAAGAGGTGGTGTTATTAGAAGGAAGTGATGTTATTAGAAGGAGGTAGTGTTATTAGAAAGAGGTGGTGTTATTTGAAGGAAGTGATGTTATTAGAAGGAGGTTGTGTTATTAAAAGGAAGTGATGTTATTAGAAAGAGGTGGTGTTATTAGAAAGAGGTGGTGTTATTAGAAGGAAGTGATGTTATTAGAAGGAGGTTGTGTTATTAGAAGGAAGTGATATTATTAGAAGGAGGTTGTGTTATTAGAAAGAGGTGGTGTTATTAGATAGAAGTGGTGTTATTAGAAGGAAGTGATATTATTAGAAGGAGGTTGTGTTATTAGAAGGAGGTAGTGTTATTAGAAGGAGGTTGTGTTATTAGAAAGAGGTGGTTTATTAGAAGGAGGTTGTGTTATTAGAAAGAGGTTGTGTTATTAGAAGTAGGTGGTGTTATTAGAAAGAGGTGGTGTTATTAAAAGGAAGTGGTGTTATTAGAAAGAGGTGGTGTTATTAGAAGGAAGTGATGTTATTAGAAGGAGGTTGTGTTATTAGAAGGAAGTGATATTATTAGAAGGAGGTTGTGTTATTAGAAAGAGGTGGTGTTATTAGAAAGAGGTGATGTTGTTAGAAGGAAGTGATGTTATTAGAAGGAAGTGATGTTATTAGAAGGAAGTGATGTTATTAGAAGGAAGTGATATTATTAGAAGGAGGTTGTGTTATTAGAAAGAGGTGGTTTATTAGAAGGAGGTTGTGTTATTAGAAAGAGGTTGTGTTATTAGAAGTAGGTGGTGTTATTAGAAATAGGTAGTGTTATTAGAAGTAGGTGGTGTTATTAGAAATAGGTAGTGTTATTATAAGAAGGTGATGTTATTAGAAAGAGGAGGTGTTATTAGAAGGAAGTGATGTTATTAGAAGGAGATGGTGTTATTAGAAGGAAGTGATGTTATTAGAAAGAGGAGGTGTTATTAGAAGAAAGTGATGTTATTAGAAGGAAGTGGTGTTATTAGAAGGAAGTGGTGTTATTAGAAGGAAGTGGTGTTATTAGAAAGAAGTAATGTTATTAGAAGTTGGTGGTGTTATTACCTGCGAGGCGAGGCTGAAGTTAGGTCCGGGAGATCGTTTCTTGGCGGGTGCAGGCGGGGCGGCGTTGGGCCCGCCACTACCCTTGCGCTTGCGACGTTTACTCGCCGGCCGCTGGGACTCTGTAATAGAATACAATATTTTTTATTGTACACTAACATTACTATTATTGAATTATACATTATTAGCTATAGCCCCGGCTCCGCCCGCGTGGAGATCAGTTGTCACAGTAAAAAGTACCCTGTGTCCTTTCCCAAAATACTGTCTATCTTCTTGCCAAATTCCATTAGATTCTGTTCAACCGTGTAGTCGTGAAAGAGTAACAAACTTATAACTTATTTTTTCCTACGGCCAATTCGCTGACTAGGGTAGGGCCTCGAGAATCGCCAGAGTATAACATTTACAATTTGGTGTGAGTTACAATATTAGTGTTAACAAAAAGGGACGGAAATCGAAAATACCATACAAAATTAAATTTACGTAAAAATGACACTGCACAGCATTAGTACATA
Source organism: Trisateles emortualis (assembly GCA_947095525.1). NCBI lineage: Eukaryota > Metazoa > Arthropoda > Insecta > Lepidoptera > Erebidae > Trisateles > Trisateles emortualis. The sequence goes on from OX352756.1 coordinate 3,165,831, forward strand.
CCACATAATACTATATAGTGTCCTCCTAACCGAATATTAAAGCTGTACGGGAAATATAGTGCACAAGTGTGTGCGCAAATACAAGTGCACTCTTTACTCCCTCACTCTTATAGTCCGGTGGAACAGCAATCCGACACGACCTGAGAGAGATCAGGCGTAGGATCAAACGGCTTTACATACTATCCTTCATAGGTACGGGAATTTAAAAAATTTCAAACTCCGGGCATCGAACCCGGCCGGCTGATTCTCTAAGAAACAGCGATCGCAAACTGACAGTTGTGATTGCTCGGTGACGGCACACACGATTGCTAAACGTCAGAAAAGGCTCGATTTTAGCTCTTACGGAATACCAATTTTGCAATCTAACAGCCAGATTTTGCTCCGTTTTTCAATCTGACAGCCAGATTTTGCTCCGAATTTCAATCTGACAGCCAGATTTTGCTCCGATTTTCAATCTGACAGCCAGATTTTGCTCCGATTTTCAATCTGACAGCCAGATTTTGCTCCGTTTTCGCTCTTACGAAGGTCGTGATCAGCAGTTAGTATAAGTATTATCTCTGCTAGCCCACGGTGCGTTACCTTTGGCTACGTCAGGTACGTTACCTGGCGGCGCCACCATTCGTTGCCACTTCTGGAACAGCGTGGTCTTGAGGCAGTCCCGGGGCGACAGCGCGTACGCCTTGTGCCGGGACATTAGCTCCTGCATCGGCTCCAGGATCACGCATAACTGCCAGACAAATACATCAATTTATTTATTGTCTTTAAAAAAAGTTACAATACAACACGACTGCCTCGGTGGTTGTGGGTTTGATTCCCACACAGGAAAAAACTTTGTGTGACCCATAAAGATTTTTCTGAGTCTGGGTGTACTTTGTGTCCGTTAATTGTATGTTTGTAAAGTCCCCCGCGACACAGATCTTGTTCTCTTGTGCGGGAGTTGTCTTTTTTAAAAAAGAAAGAAAAATAGTAAGGTTCCCTAGTCTCCACACTAGGATTCCCTGTGTCGTGGGGACTAGTCATACACAATACATCAAATTATTTCATAATATATATTTATAATAGTTATTAAAATAAAAGAAACCTAACCTAGGATTCCACGGTTGGTTCAGTGGCTTAAATGGTTACCTCGCCATTTACTACTGCACTTCGTATTGTGGGTTCGATCCCCACACGGGACAGAAATTTGTGTGATCTACGAATGGTTGTCCCGAGTGTACTTTGTGTACGTTAATTGTATGTTTGTAAAGTCCCCCGCGACAAAGGGCTTGTTCCCTAGTGCGGTAGTTGTCACCTAGACTCGATAAATCTCTGGAGATAAATTTCTTGGGTCGACAATACAAACACGCAAGTGATACCTCTGATATAATAATAATATTTTCGGGACAACTCACACATCGCTATCTGATTCCAAACTAGGCAGAGCCTGTACTATGGTAACCAGACAACTGATAAACATACTTATATATTTCTAAATACATACATATTATAGATAAATAACATCCAGACACAGAACAAACATTCGTGCTCATCAAACAAAGATTTGTCTGTACTATTAGGCGCACCGTATGCTTGTTTGCCACCTAAGCCTGCTATCAATCTGACTGGCCTGTTGGTCTAGTGGTCCCTCGCTACATAGGGCGGTCAGTGTAGCAATGCTGCCAGTCTTCTGGACAAGTTTCCAGTAGAATTTAATGAGGTTTTGTTTTGTGTATAAGGTACTTGACGTAATGTATACATACCCTTAGATAGTTGAGCGTGGAATTGGTGATGCCCTGACGCGTGATGTTCTTAGCGAGCTGGTCAAGCGCGGCGTGGTCGGGCGGGTGTACCGCGGCGCGCGGGATCAGTTCCCGGTGTGCACGCACGGCCAAGTGCCACGACTTGATACGCATCAGGTCGTCGAACGTGAACTCCAGGATCAACCGCCCTTCCGTACACACCTGACAATATAAGTATCATTAGCCACTGACAAATCCAAAATAGTTAGGCCCGAGAACAGAGCCTTGAGGTACACCTACGATACTGACAAATCAAAAAAGTTAGGGACTAGAATAGAGCCCTGTGGTACACCTTAATGTAAGAAAAACAAGAAGGTACAATCGACAAAGTTAACGCTAGACCACTCATAATATAAGCCAAAAGATTTGAACCTTAACAGCCAGAACTAATCAGTTTATTGTGTGATATTATGAGTGGTCTAGCGCCAACTTTATTAATGGTACACAGCCCGCCCATTTACGTTTGCAATAAACACTATAAATATAAAATACATGGAAGTGAAAAAAAATGTTACAAGAACTCATAAGTATGCAGTTACCGTAGCCCATGGACGCTTGCAATTAACATTAGTAACATAACATTATTATTAACAAATGTATCAGATGTAGAATTCATATCAGTGCTATATAAAAAAATTAGCAGCACGTCCCGTTGACATGTATTAAGTTCTCGTAGGGATCCCGTATTTTTTAAAAGTATAACATAGCTTATGTACTGTAATTATGCTTACCCGCAGATCATGTAATTTTCCAATGGTGACAGAATTTTAAAAATCGGTCGTGTAATACTGAGTTAAATCGCACCAAACAAACAAAAAATCAACTCTTCCTCTTTATAATATCATTAAATATTTTTAGCATTTTTGCTATGCAATCAGCTCAAATATACTTTAAATATCAAAGCAATGTGGAAAAAGACGAGCCCGGAGCAGGACTCGAACCTGCGCCTCTCGGGTTCCGGCCCAGCGCACTACGAACCGGGCTCGTCTTTTTCCACATTGCTTTAATATTTAAAGTATATTTGAGCTGATTGCATAGCAAAAATGCTAAAAATATTTAATAATATTGAGTGGTTTCATTCTTTAATAACATTCTTTCCTCACAATTGGAAGATGTTGTACGTATAGACCTGTAACGGCTAACGTTTAAATGAAACTTACGTCACTCTAAGACGTAACAAGCGGTGGACAAATTCGAACTCTGGAGTATGAGCTCGGATGGCACAGTTGGTAGTGCGCAGGGCCGGAACCCGAGAGGCGCAGATTCGAGTCCTGCTCCGGACTCGTATTTTTCCACATTGCTTTAATATTTATAATATTAGTTTATATGGGCTAAAAATGGAGCCTTGTGGTACACCTGGTATTAACAGTATGGTGATAAACAAGTCCTACTTTTTAATTATAATAGAGACGTTTATTTAGACCGGGCCATAGATGCCTACTACTACTATTGTTTCATGCTTTATAATTGAAAATATAACTAGGTAAATTTATAGGATGCTATTTTTATTTGTGACCCGGCAAACTTCATACCGCCTCAGAATCATGAAATAAAAATGCTGAATGATAATAATTGCAGAATGTTTGACAGGTATATGAATAGTTTCTAGGGCAGGTTAGGGAAAGCGAAATTTTCGTTTCAACTATATTCCAAGCATGTTTTTTCGTATTAACTCACCTTTTAAACCTTCCCTGGACTACCACATATAATTCAAAACCAAAATTAGCCGAATCAGCCGTTATTGAGTTTTAGCGAGACTAACGAACAGCATTGATTTTTATATATATAGATTTATATAGATTTATTTAAAGCCTTTGACTGCGTTGAACACAATGTGTTCTTTAAGGGTTCTTGCATTTGTTGTCTTTGATAATATAGGATACTAGCGGATCATGTTGGCTTCGCTTCGGGAAGACGGTTTTTAAGCTTTAGTAGTATTTTATTTACATTAATATTCTAAAGAGAAAAGACTTTTTTTTTTGTTTCTTAGTTTTTTGTTACGATTATCTCAAAAACTACTTAACAGATTTTAAAAATCCTTTCACCATTAGAAAGCTACATTATCAGCGGGTAACATAAGCTATAATTTGTTAAAAAAACGAAAACGATATACATGTCCACCGTTGCGAAGTAAGTAGGTAATAAAAGGTACCTTAGTGAACATAGGTTTCCCATGGTGCGTAACCATGGTGCAGTGATCACAGTCGAGGGTGATGCTCGTGTTGTGGAACGACTCCTTGGGCTGGCGCATCGTGTAGTACAGCTCTGAGACACCGCCCTCGTATATACTACGAAAGTAACGGGGTATCAATGTCCTTCCTATCGCTGGAATCACAAGAAATATTGGCAGATTAGTCAAAGTAATAATTTTTGTAGCGCGTCCGGCATATTTGCTGACGCGGACGTTGATAGCTTCTCGGCCATCATGCGCAAGAGATGCGCATCTTTGCTACGCCGTGTTCGCGACAGCCCCAACACCATTCTTAGATCGTTGGCGGATAGGTGGGACTCTCCGATCTTGGGGCGGTGGATACGACTGCACGCAGTTAAGTCGACATTCCCCAGGATCGGCGTGCCTCACGTAACTTAGAATTAATTAATAAATGTTACTAACACTAGTTTATAAGTTTATATTTTTAATAACAATTATGGAATTTATTCTGAAAATAAATAATAATCCGAGATGACCTAACAGAATATCGGTAATGTCATTTCGGAGACTGGCCTGTGTGAGAGATATTAGTGTTCAAGGGTGTACGCAAACCCAGCAGTAATATTTATCTCCTAACTCTCATCCGATACGACGTAACCGGAAATTTTTTATACTTCTTGGGTGGCAAACAAGCATACGGCCCGCCTGATGTTAAGCAGTTACCGTATCCTATGGACGCTCGCTATACTAGAAGTATCACTTGCGTATTGCCAACCCATTTTTTTTCACCAGGGCTTTACGATGGGAGTATCCCTGGGATAGGAATACGTTTCTCTCAAAACGCATCTCTAAATGAGCGCTAAAGACCTGCACTCACTGTCTCACACACAGGAACACAACTACACCGCTATGTGTAGTTTCTTTTTTTCTTTATCTTTTTTTAAAAAGACAACTCCCGCACTAGAGAACAAGCTCTGTGTCGCGGGGGACTTTACAAACATACAATTAACGGACACAAATTACAGACTCAGAACAATTCTTTTCGGATCACACAAAGTTTTATCCTGTGTGGGAATCGAACCCACAACATCGTGCACAGCAGGCGCATACTGCGACCACTGGACCACCGAGGCAGTCGGGCTTGCTCGCTAGTACGATGCTCTACGTCTCTTAAAGGTGAGCAACAGGTTGAGCAACCAAGGGCTACGGTGCCTTTGGTTGCGTAACCTGATGATCGTTTAGTGATCTTAGTATACTCACTGTATCTTTTAGGTCCATCTTCTAAACAAAACGTGAGAGTAAGCGTCGCATCATCTTCAAAGAATTCTGTAGCGAACGCGTCCCACCATAGGTTATCAGAGTCCTGAAATGATACAATTAATAATAAAATATTTATTCAGAAAATCCTTACTAATATTATAAATGTGTAAGTTTGTAAGAATGGATGGATGTATGGATGTTTGTTACTCTTTCACGTAAAAACTACTGAACGGATCTGGATGAAATTTGGCACAGAGATAGATTATGGTCTGGAATAACACACCATAATCTATCTACTAGCTACTTTTTGCAGCGATAACCGACAACCACGCGGGCGGAGCCGCGGGCAACAACTAGTAAGGTAATAATATTTTGAGAAAACTCATACACTGCCATCTGAGTCCCAGTAACCAGACAACTGATAAACATACTTATATATTTCTAAATCCTACTAATATTATAAAATGCGAAAGTTTGTAAGTATGGATGGATGTTTGTTACTCTTTCACGTAAAAATTACTGAACGGATCTGGATGAAATTAGGCACAGAGATAGATTATGGTCTGGAATAACACATAGGCTACTTTTTGCAGCGATAACCGACATCCACGCGTGCGGAGTCGCGTGCAACAACTAGTACTTATATATTTCTAAATACATACATATTATAGGTAAATAACATCCAGACACAGAACAAACATTCGTGCTCATCACACAAAGATTTGTCCTGGGTAGGAATCGAACCCACGACCTCCGGCGTAGCAGTCAGAGTCACTAATCACTACACTAACAGGCCAGTAACGTATTTATTAACAATACAGTTCTTAAATATGTATAGCTTAGAGTACCTATATATAATTTTTGGTGCCTATACTAGGTATTAGGTTCTAGAGTGGCGACAACGAACTGGAAGACGAAGCGTGGGCAGGCCTCCAACAAGGTGGACCGACGACCTGGTAAAGGTTGCGGGCAACCGATGGACAACGTCGACTCAAATCGAGAGTTGTGGGTCATACTTATGTCCAGCAGTGGACGTCTTTTGTAAGCAGCGTGGGAATGCCTTTAACAACTTTTTTTTTTAAACTAGAAATGTGGCAAACAAGCATACGGCCCGCCTGGTCTTAAGCAGTTACCGTAGCCTATGGACGCTTGCAACACCAGGGGTATCACTCACGCGTTGCCGACACTTTAAAAACCTTATAACTCGTATCTTGAAGAACCCCATGCTATAGTCTATAAGTTAATTATGTATCCAAAAATTATTATCTGTGATTTATACTTAACGTATAATACTTATGTATGTGAAACTCCAAAAAATGATAATAGTATTTATATAAAATAATATTTTTTTCAGATAATTTATAATTAACAATTGTTATAATAATTAATATAAGTACAAAATGTTGTCTAATAAAATTAGGAAGGTGGTAAGGAAAAAAAATTGTTACGAATTTTGTTTCATTCAACAAACCAAATGTCCTGAAATTAGTTAATGACTGATGGTCACTCAACGGTAACTTTCGTAGGTTTTAATGATCTAGTTAAACAGAAGGCTTAAGGGTATACGACTAAACCTAAACGAATGTAACTTTCTTTTCTTGGCTATATCAATTTTTACTGTACAAATTGGTATAAGATTATAGGAGATATTAACGCTTTTAGGTGGCCGGGCTGAAATAATTTCAAGTAGGTACTTATTTCTCTCTAAATATAATATTCAAATCAAAAATGAAAGCGTTACATATATTCTATATCTTTATACCTCATTATGTACTGGCATTATTTATTGGTAGGTGTTGCAGTTTTACTGTTTTATACTAACGAAATAATTTCAGCCCGGCCACCAAGAAGTGCTTCTAATTTATTTTAAAAAGAGTAACATTGAAAACGAAGGCGTTACATATGTTTGTAATAAGGAGTACATTTGATATGTACCAAAATATTGACAGTATAATGTGTAGATTAGCGGTAAACAAGGTGGCCGGGCTGAAACCGTCAGGCTGGCCCGGCCACCAAGAAGTGCTTGTAACTTCTTAAAAAAAGAGTTACATTGAAAACGAAGGCGTTACATATGTTTTTAATAAGGAGTACATTTGATATGTACCAAAATATTGACAGTATATTGTGTAGATTAGCGGTAAACAAGGTGGCCGGGCTGAAACCGTCAGGCTGGCCCGGCCACCAAGAAGTGCTTGTAACTTCTATAAAAAAGAGTTACATTGAAAACGAAGGTGTTACATATGTTGGTATAAGCGGGTACATTCGATTGATACCAATCTCATTATCAAATACGACGTTGACGTACGTTGTTAAGTAGATAGAATTTTGTATTTCTCGACTAAATACTTTTTTAAACATGGGAGATTTTAAATTTGCGATAGCGCCATCTGTTATGTTCTATGTTGCAACTTTATTTCGCTTATCGTGTGACTTTGTTATTGAAATGATAGATGGCGCCACAAACCATACAAAAGAAAGAACCAATATCGTTCTTCAGATATCTATAATTTACCTTACATTTTTAAAACATTTTTTTTTAATACTACTTGAGTGGCAATCAAGCATACGGCCCATCTGATGTTAAGCAGTTACCGTAGCCTATGGACGCTTGCAATATCAGTGGTATCACTTGCGTGTTGCCGACCCTTTTTTACACCAGGGCCTTAAAAACGTTTCTTAAAAAATGCAACTCTAAATCCACAGCAACACTAAACTAAACGAATCTTCTGTAAGGTCCTTCCCCAGTCGGGTTTGCTCGCTAATATGGTACCTCTCTTACATTGTTAGAAGAGCTTAGAACGCTGCTTACCTCTGTCCTCTGTTGTAACCGTTTATTTAGTTCATAAACTCTGTAGTCTGGCTGACCGAAGTAGGGCGCGTGCCGCCTGGAATAAAAAAAAAAAACAATAAGTATTAAAAACAAACATAAACATAGTCTGTGGTAATTTATGGTAGCAAAGAGGACAGGAATTGCCTGTAGTAAAAAAAAAACAGAAACAAATGAAGGACGTCCCTTCCACTGACATGGTGATGAGAAATCCAATGATTTATTAACCACCTGCAAACGGTAAAGGAATAAATCGTGAGGAAACCCTCATTCAGAAGATTTATAAAATCTACCAACCCGTATGAGGCTAGTGTGTGTTGATTAAGGAATAAACTCTCTTAGCTCTCTTGGTAGAGGAAAGAAGTAACAACGCAGAAGTGGAACACAATTCTGCGTTGTACAATGGATGAATATTCTTATATACTATTTCTATTTCTTTCCCGCACTAGAGAACAAGCTCTGTGTCGCGGGGGACTTTACAAACATACAATTAACGGACACAAATTACACCCAGACTCAGAACAATTCTTTTATGGGTCACACAAAGTTTTGTCCTGTGTCGGAATCGAACCCACAACCTCGTGCACAGCAGGCGCATACTGCGGCCACTGGACCACCAAGGCAGTCAAAACATGTACATTTAGTTTTCGTTGGGATCCCGTAATTTTTTACAATAAAATATAGCCTATGTTACCCGCTAGTAATGTAGCTTTCTAATGGTGAAAGAATTTAAAATAGGTTAAGTAGTTTTTGAGTTCAATTTCATCAATCAATCAGCCTATAGCAGTCTACTGCTGGACATAGGCCTCTCCCAACACGCGCCACAGCATAGGGCTGCCCCCAGCTAGGTGGACCGAGCGACTTTTACGCTTTTGAGTTAAATCGTAACAAATAAATAAAACTTTCGTTTACTTTTAAAATAAAAAAAAGTATGATATAAATTACGTCTATGGTTCATATAATGAAAGTAGAGCTGAAAAGAACGTTGAAATTTAAAAATGGAATGCTCTGCGCTTGACACTAGATTCGCGCGCAGATTGTTTTGCCTCACTCTGTTACTATGGATTGTCAACCGCGAGGGAAAGTTTTCTGTTAGGCAGAAAAAAACTACAATAAATATAGGTTTTTTTGGCAATTTAAAGCTCAACTAATATACATAGTCTCGAAAACGCATAATGTCGAAATTCGACAAGCAGAGTTTTCTACTTTCGACATTGCGCGTTTTCGACACAGTATTTAACTGATGGCTTTACCTCTTTTGCCTCACCTACAGTATTAATAGCATTCAAGTAATTAAAAAAATGTATTTTTTTAATTGGCAATAAGCCAGTCATATCTTGGTATTGCCAGCGTCCATAGGTTATACTACTGGCTACCATTCTTATTTGGCAGTGGTCTTCTGTAAGGTGAAGGTTCTTCCACAGGCAGGCTAACTCGCATGAATGGTGCCCTACCTTCTTAAAAGTAGTTTTTCAGTCCAAAAAAATCTTCCTTTGCAGAATGTATCAATTTTAAAAGCACCCCTATAAGCTTTGGTCATTCGCCTGTGCCACGTCATGAATTATTACGTCATCGTTCAGCATTACGTCAAACATCAGTAGGCATTCAGCCGACGGCAATTTGTTTGGTTTCTTACCAATTAAACTGGGAAAATCTTTTTATTTACAAAATATACATTGTATATTTTGTTTTTATATTATAGCAAATGGGCCGAAGTAGCTTCATTTCATACTAATATTATAAATGTGAAAGTTTGTGAGAATGCATGGATGGTTGGATGTTTGTTACTCTTTCACGTATAAACTACTGAACGGATCTGGATGAAATTTGGCACACAGATTATGGTCTGGAATAACACATAGGGTACTTTTTACAGCGATAACCGACATCAACGCGGGCGGAGCCGCGGGCAACAACTAGTACCTAATATATTTACACTTATTAAAAAAGGAAAAAAAAAATTGTAGGAAATTATATTTTAGTAAAAGATACTTAGATATCGCACTAGCGCGCAAAATTGTTGACGTCAATCAACAGTATCTAAGTAGCTTCATTTCATATATCGCTATCTCTTTCTGTATCATTACGTTCCGTATTATCTATCGCATTCACACTTGAAATCTATAAGCAAGTACGCATTAAAACATGGTAACAAAACTAAACGCCGCTCAGTATGAAGGTAAGTTATCTTTCATTATAATATCACTAGCAGTTGCCCGCGGCTCCGCTCGCTTGGATGTCGGTTATAGGTAGCCTATCCACGTTTCCAGACTATAATCTATCTCCATGCCAAATTTCATCCAGATTCGTTCAGTAGTTTTTACGTGAAAGAGTAACAAACATCCATCCTTACAAAATTTCACATTTATAATATTAGTAGGTAAATAGGAAACTGATTTTTATACATGGGGTACTGGAGTTTGATCCCGGGTAGCTGTACCAAGGTAATATTCACTATGTTATCTGCTAACGGCGAAGGAATACATCGTGAGGAAACCCAAATGATAAAAGAAAGAAAGTTGCCCAAGGTATATCTCCCGCGGTAATCGTAGTCTAGATTTAATTTAGCCAATGTGGTCCGTGTGGTGACGGATTAAGAATACAAAAGTCACCAGCCCTTCCATCCCGAGGGTGTCGTAAGAGTCGACTAAGGGAGTAAGTGTTATCCACCGCAAGAGAGGGAAAACTCGAAACAAAACCCTATACCAACCCGTCTGGCAACATGGTATAGTAGGCTAACATCCCTCTTAATGTTTGGAGGAGACCTGTGTCCAGCAGTGGGACGTTTATGGGTTGAGATGTATGTATGTAACCAAAATTCATTCAATTAAAAAATAAAATAGGACCAAAAGAAAACTACAGAAGTAGTGCATCATACTAGCAAGCCCGACTAGGGAAGGACCTCCACCTTACAGAAGACCACAGTCAAATAACTACACACAGCGGTGTAGTTGTGTTCCTGTGTGTGAGTACAGGTCTACAGCGTTCATTTAGGGATGAGTTTTGAAAGAAACGTTTTCCTATCCTAGGGATACTCAATTTTAAAGTACCTACCGGTGTAAAAAAAAAAAATGTGGGCAACGCGCAAGTGATACAGTCGACATCAGGCTGGCCATATGCTTGTTTGCCACCCAAGTAGTATAAAAAAAACTTTCTCAATTAATAAATTGTATTGTTTTCCCATGGATTTTTATTGTCCGCGACATCGTTCGCATTAAAAAAATATATGTGTGCTAGATTTATAAGCTAAGCTATTAAAATTAGTTTCTTAAAAATCCGTCTAGTAGTATTTGCGTGTAGAAGTAACAAATATACATACAGTTTCACAAATGTTCGTGTTATTTTAGTACCTCTTCCATGTGCTACAGTTGTACGGAAGAGATACATTTGTAGCACCAAAAATTAAAAGTACTAGGCGGCCATAAGATAGAAGGAGCTAGAATTTTTACTTAAAATACAGGTCTAGAAGGTAGAATATACACATTGTCTGGTATAAGTAACAGGCGCTCATACGAGAAAGAGACAAAGTTGTTTTTATTTTACTTAAAAAAACACCAACTTGGAGAATAGTAGAAAGTACTAGGCACACATAAGAGACAGGTGGTGTACCTAAAATATATAAATATGGGTAGTATCTACCTATTAAAAAAGTACTAGGCGCTCATGAGGTAGAAGGAGTTGTACTCGTAACTAATGTTATATGGCTATGTATAGTTAAAATACAGATACATAGTACATTACCTACACAATGTACTGTTAAAAAAGTACTAGGCGCTCATGAGACAGAAGGAGTCGTACCTAAAATACGGGTCCGGCATAGGATGGTACATGGGCGGCGGCGGCGGCGGCGCGTACTCATGGTACTGCAGGTGCGGCGGGTGCGACGGGTGATGCGGCGAGAGATGATGGTACTCGCGGTACTCGCCCTCCCCGCCGAGCGAGCCCAGCGCCACAGGCATGTAGGCCACTTTGTCACCTCTCCATAACGCACATTATAGTTCACGAAACACAATAACTCCTCACCAAATCTACACGCCTAGTACAACTATACTTTAAAAAATATATTCTCACTTTTTAATCAATAAATAATTTATTTTTCTATGTAAATAACTTTATTTATATTTTATACACTAACTTTGGGCACTTTGGTTTGTAATTTTAACACTAAAACACTTTTCTACATCTGAAATAAGTAATAACTAAGAATAATGCTCAAGGAATTTACTACGCGGCGCGCATCGCAGAGTACGACTGATAAAGCATTTCGAATTTTTCGCGCGGGAAGTGTCATAGTACCGTGAAACGTCCTAAATCCTTTATATACTTAGTGTTGGTACGCGAATATAGGCCTAATCTCGTGGGAATAGAGGCGATAAGCGCGGACGGGTCGAGCTACGGCAGGAAGTATGGCAACGTCGCGTCAGCTGGCCGTGCTACTAGCGAGACGCGTTCGAAAAGGTCAACATCGGTTACTATTTTTTTTCATCCCACCGGCTATTTTCGTTGGCTTTGTTTGTTTTTTTATCATTGATATATTGATTTTTTTTTCCGTTTGGAATGTGTATTGGAAATTTTCGTGTAAAAACATTAGTTCAAGTTCCGGTTGACGCGTTATGTATCGATTTTGATACAACAATGTGAATTGAATTCCATTATGGAGTGCATGCGGCGTATTGTTCCGATTACGTCGTCGATAACATACAAAAAAACTATTATAATAGGAAAACGGGGCTAATTAACGTTATATATTATTCATCTGTACCGAATTATCATACAAAAATAATTTATTCAACAAAAATTAAATAATAAAAGACTATTGTTTTCACCGCGGCAAGGCCTCGGAACGCACGCGACGTTGCCGCTCATACCGTTCGCGCCATACTTTTTACTGTTTCTTAGCACATAGAAACGCTCATTACGCTGGCACGCACACAGACAGCGGCTCTATATTGTTGTATCCGCAGTACATAGTGCAAGATGGTATATAATGTACATTCCGCGACGGTAGATATGTAGGTAAACTACGTCGCTGTACAAATCAAACATTTGCGTCTATAAATAAAATGCAGACGTGTCCATGAAACGCGCGCATCTTCGATTGTTTGTGAAAATGATGAAATTCGAAAATGGCGCGCGGGACGTCACTCTATGACGTATGCGATTTTTTTCGCAGTCTGTGTGGCGTATGGGAGTAAGTAGGTAGGTAGGTATATAGTCTATGGGAAAGTTTCAAAATTCGAATTAGTAACTTTGAATTTAGAAATTATTTTTAATTTTATTAGATAGGTAGGTACCTACTTAAATAAACAAATGTATTAAATTTTCTTAGAAAATAAAATTAAGATGTAGGTAGGTATGTATAAAAACAAACGAAGTTTATAGTTTTATAGCTGGCTGATAAGCCAAGCTTACTTTTAAAAATCGAATAAAATGTTTATGAAAAGAGTGTTCGATAATTTTTAAATAAATGTAGTAGGTAGTATATTCACCTACCTACCTAGATATTGAACAAAATACAAAATATAGAGGTACCTACACGATTAAATCAACTGACGTCTCAAAGCAAGGACATGTCAACAATTAGGTACATAGCTAGTTACTACATTGTAACAATACAGAAACAGAATAAATTCACACGAATCGCAATCCCAAGGATGTTGCCTTGAAGCGTTATCTAGATAAAACTGATAACAACACCAAACAAACCTCGGCTTGCACTAAAGAAACGGCGTTATCAACAAATTAGACTACGAGTCGAAAAAAAATTTAGTAAGACTATGTGATGTGTATAGACCGTCACATGAAAATGTGTGTCATGCCAAGTCAATGACTCCGGAGAGCTAACAAAACTTATCCACGTGTACCGAGGAAAACCGGGGTGAAAATGTGAAAACCGTCAACGTTCCCCGCCCGTATCGTAACACAAATACACTATAGACTCACACCACTAGTAAATATACTCGCAAACATGATAATATTATAAAAAAAATTGTATATTTGAACGTATTTGAATGCACAACTAGGTACCGGCGACGGCAGTGCACCTATGTAAAGTACATAGCACGAATGTGACGGCTGACGGACTGTCAACAATCGGGCGTTTCCGCCGTCGCTCGGTGGCGCTCGGCGTTGTTCGGTCGGCGGGAAGTTCGGAAACACGATTAGATTATGTCAGTATGATTAATATTAACCGGTTGTAGTTAGGTAGGTAGGTCAATCACATTGGTTTGGTTACAATACTTGTCAGGTTTCGTCAAGTGGTCGTTTTGCGAGGTAAGGTCACCTGATAAGGCTTGATTTGATTGATATATCATCTAAGAGACGCTACGGCCCACATACGTCTCGATAAGTCACGGCTTTATGGCGTTTGCAACGTGGTTAACAAATCGATTTAACGTGTGCCTTCTAAAAAAAAAGAAAAGCGCGCGCTTTGTAGGAAATTTCAAATTTATAGAATTGGAACGTTTTTAAAATCACTTTACTACCAACGATATTTTTTGTATTTGCAGTCAATAAATTCAACCTAGTTTATTTTCTATCTATAAAAACAGAAATTAAGATAGGTAGGGCACCATACTAGCGAGCAGGCCCGACTGGGGAAGGACTTCCACCTTACAAAAGACTACAGCCAAATAATTACACACAGCGGTATAGTTGTGTTCCTGTGTGTGAGTACAGGTCTCCAGCGCTCATGAGTGTAAGTGGTCTTTCGTAAGGTGCTTTCCCAGTGGGCTTGCTCACTTGTATGGTGCGATACCTCTCTTAAGGTGGATTCAGGGTACAACCTGCCCTTTCATCTATTTTGTTGTGGTCAATAAATGAGCGAAGAAGCCTGTATTTTTTAATTTTTCCTTTCTGGAGGTGGCCAACCTGGTGACAGAGTTATTTAGATCGCACATATTTAGGCCTCTGTCGTGATCTAACGACTGTTAACAGTCGGGACCGACTGCTCTCCGACACTCTGAAATACCACTATGCGGTCACCTATCTATAGGGTTACCGCGCCCTTGGTAGCTCATTTACCGAACAGCGAGTGCACCTGGCTATGAGCACCTTCTGGAGAAGGTGAGGAAGAGATTAGAGGAAGGTTTCCCTCTCAACAATGTGCCGACAACTGAAATATGTCAGACATATTCACTGAAGCGACAAATACAAAACTTTCGTAAACTTTCACTTGATTGTTTGGCGGTTGTCTGCCGCCATTTTTATTAGCAACATTAACTTTTAACCGCGGCTTTGTCTGCGAAAACAAAAACAAGTCCTGCCGAGGTTTTCCCAAGAGACTATAGCATGGAGTTCTTCAAGAAAGGAGTTATAAGGGTCAGCAATGCGGGAGTGATAACCTCGGTGTTGCAAAAGTCTATAGGCTACGGTAACTGCTTACCATCAGGCGGGCATAAACATCCCACTGCTGGGCACGGGTCGCCTCCATACTATTTATATATTAGCCTACTACACCACGCTGGCCAGACGGATTGGTATAGGGTTTTATTTCGAGTTTTCCTTCTCTTGCAGTAGGTAGATATTGTCTGCCTGACTTACTCCTTTAGTCGACTCTTACGACACCCTCGGGATGGACAGGGGTGGTGACATTGCCTCCTTGGTAGTATAAAAATAAAAATCTATTCCACTAGAATCAATACCATAATAAGTTTTTATATAGTACTAGCTGTTGCCCGCGGCTCCGCCCGCGTGGATGTCGGTTATCGCTGTAAAAAGTAGCCTATGTGAATACCCAGAGGTACCACTAGCGTGTTGCCAACCCATTTTTTACACCAGGACTTTAAGATGGAAGTAATCCTGGGATAGGAATACGTTTTATTTAAAACGCATCCCTAAATGAGCGCTGGTGACCTATACTCACACGCAGGAACACAACTACACCGCTCTGTGTGTAGTTATTTGGCTGTGGTCTTCTGCAAGGTGGAGGTCCTTCCCCAGTTGGGCTTGCTCGCTAGTATGGTGCCCTACCTCTCTTTATATATTTTTTTATTCTTATTTTAATCTTAATTTAAATTTATTAAATTATATTTTCTCTTTTTTATTCTTTATAATACCACTGGCTACGTTTATAATTAGATACGAACACGGGTCGTAAGCTTATTTCATTTTGTTGTCAAAAAAACATAATAATATGCCATAATATGCAAATATAATAAAAACGCATATAAATGTTATAATTATGACATTTTTCCCACGCTAAATTATCTGTACAAACAAATTAATAAAATTGAAGTGTTTGTTTGTATTATTAAAATAATCTTTTTTTACTAAATGCATCGGATGTATACACGATACATATACCAAAACATTTTTTTAAATTTTTCTCTATCTGTTCCGGCTAATCTCTGAAATGGTTAGACCGATTTTGACGGGAATATCACTTGTAATAAGGAGTAACTAAGGCAACTTTTATTTAAGAAATTTAATTTATTTTTATTAATTTACGACATCCACGCAGGCGGAAGCGCGAGCAACAGCTATTATTAATTACTAGCTGTTGCCCGCGGCTCCGCCCGCGTGGATGTCGGTTATCGCTGTAAAAAGTAGCCTATGTGTTATTCCAGATCATAATCTATCTCTGTGCCAAATTTCATCCAGATCCGTTCAGTAGTTTTTACGTGAAAGAGTAACAGACATCCATCCATCCATCCTTACTTACAAACTTTCGCGTTTATAATATTAGTAGGATTTATGCGAAAGAAGTACATATGTAGGTCTGGATCGAAGCAAGAGGCGTACCATAGTCTCTGCCTACCCCAGTGGGAGACTGGCGTGATGATATGTATGTATATTATAATTTATGTAGGTAGGTATACACTGTAGATGTATCAGTTTCTTAGATAGGTATACCTATATAAGAATAACTTTTGTAAAATTCACAAAAACCCTGTTTTTTTAATACTCAGTAGGTACTTGGGTGGTAAACAAGCATACGGCCCGCCTGATGTTAAGCAGTTACCGTAGCGTATGGATGCTTGCAATACTAGAGGTATCACTAACTTGTTGCCGACTCATTTTATTACGCTAGGGCCTTAAGATGGAGTATCCCTGGGATAGGAAAACGTTTCTTTCAAAATGCATCCCTAAATGAACACTGGAGACCTGTACTCACACAGGAACACAACTAAACCGCTGTGGGTCTTCTGTACGGTGGGGGTACTTCCCCAGTCGGGCTTGTTTGCTAGTAAATTGCTCTACCTCTCTTTATTTGATCTTCACCTTAGCTAGAGACAGAACTAAGGTTACAGGCAGCTGTTGGACAAAGTCAGCTCAAGACCTAATGTAGAAGAAATCCTTAGGAAAAGCCTAAGTCCAGCAGTGGACATCTTTCACCTAAGGCATATATTAATTACCTCTAAATATAATAACATAAGCTACCGGCCATTTCAATTTAAAACTAAAGGAATAAAGAAAAAATCGAATTCCTATTTTGAAATAAATTCAAATATGGAACGATCATCTATCGAGAGGGAGCGAGCGAGGTTGTTGATTTAATTCATTAGCGGGAGGGAGACGGCGATAGCGGAGTGCGAGTGAGATAGGTGTATGTCGGAGTATTAAGGTGATTGTACATTGAATACTAAAATCGCGCGACATTTGCCAGTTTGATAGTAACTTGTAATTAGAAATTACTGTCAAATAAAAACAATAGGTATATTAGTACACACATGGCCATCTGATCCCAAACTAGGCAAAGCCTGTACATTAACCGGAAAACTGATAAACATCCTTACTAATATTATAAATGTGAAAGTTTGTGAGAATGGATGAATGGATGTTTGTTACTCTTTCACGTAAAAACTACTGAACGGATCTGGATGAAATTTGGCACACAGATAGATTATGGTCTGGAATAACACATAGGCTACTTTTTGCAGCGATAACCCACATCCACGCGGGCGAAGCCGTGGACAGCAGCTATAATTATATATTTCTAAATACATACATAATATAGATAAATAACACCCAGACACTGAACATAGAATCGAGATCATAATACAAAGATGTGTCCTGGGTGAAATCGAACCTACAACCTCACTGGATAACTAGTCAAGACTTCCAATCACCAAAAAACCAATTGACTGCCTTGGTGGTCCAGCGGCCGCAGTATGCGCCTGCTGTGCACGAGGTTGTGGGTTTGATTCCCATACAGGACAAAACTTTGTGTGACCCGCAAAGAGTTGTTCTGAGTCTAGGTGTAATTTGTGTCCGTTACTTGTATGTTTGTAAAGTCCCCTGCAACACAGAGCTTGTTCTCTAGTGCGGGAGTTCTTTTTAAAGAAAAAAAAATAATTCTCAGTCTCTGTACCAAATTTCATCCAGATCCTTTCAACCGTTTAGTTATCATAGAGTAACAGTTATCATTCAGTTCTTAGATTATTTTAATAAACAGTTTTTCAAAGCTACAGCCAAGAGGGGCTTCCTCTAATACAGCTTCCCAAAACCTGTAAAAAAACTGATGGAGAAGTTGATAAATAAACATTTTTTTGAGTAACAAACATTCATACATCCATCCATCCAAAAATTCGCATGTTTAATATTAAAGTATGGATTCTTATATAATACTAGCTGACCCAGCAAACGGTGTTCTGCTACTAAAATAGTAAAATCGCTATTAAAAAATTGGGGTTCATCGTAGAGGGGTGAAAATTAAGGGTTGTATGTATTTTTTAATGTTGAATCACAAAAAAATAAAAACAAAAAATGTTGTCTAAAAAATTAAATAAAAAAATTTGGGGTGGACCACCCTTAACATTTAGGGGGACGAAAAATAGATGTTGTTGACCTACCCAATATGCACACAAAATTTCACGAAAATCGGTCGAGCCGTTTCAGAGAAGTTCAATAACGTGCACCGTGACACGAGAATTTTAGATATTAGATTAAACAAAACTGGTGAAATGTGAATGTGAATTTATATACACCTTTATATAAATGTTGGGAAAATGTACACAGGAATCAAACTCCAAACAATCCAGTCAACTATTTGACAATAGCTGATATAATAACGTCCTCCTAACCTCCTAATAAATTGCGGTTACAGCGGCTAACTTTGACGGAGACTTGCGCGGGAGATATTATAGTGCATAAGTGTATGATTCCTTCACTCTCATAGTCTGAAGGGACCAGGGTTGCCACCTTTTTTTTGTAATTAAAGTACATTGGTTATTACACAAGAAAAAAAAGTACACAGTATCAAAATAAAGTACACTTTATTTTTCTTTATGGCTCTGGCTTTCTGTGTGTCGCTGGCGAGTGGCAACATCGATTCAGCGCCAATCGATAAATTCCGTTTAACGAAAAAATTACTACTAAACTGTAGTGTACTTTATTATTCGCTTAAAGTATTACAATTACCTGAAATAACGTACAATACTTTATTATAAAGTACGGATGGCAACCCTAGAAGGGACGGCAATCCGACACGACCGGAGAGAGATCAGGCGTAGGATCAGCAGCTTTACGTATTATACTTACTCCAAGACACCGTGAATTTTCAAACTATGTTTTTACAACTCCCGCACTAGGAAACAGACTATGTGGGGGACTTTACAAACATATACAATTCAAGGACGCAAATTATATACAAACTCAAAACAACAATTTTGTCACGTGTCGGAATCGAACTTCGGCTTACCAACAGGCCAGTTTATAATGACAATCATTATTTCTTATATATCTTATCCTTACTTATAAAACGTGAAAGTTTGCAAGAATGGATGGATGTTTGTTACTCTTTCACGTAAAAACTACTGAACTGATCTGGATGAAATTTGGCACAGAGATAGATTATGGTCTGGAATAACACATAGGCTACTTTTTGAAGCGATAACCGACATCCACGCGGGCGGAGCCATGGGCAACAGCTAGTATTGTAATATTTCTTAACCCAATATCTATTTTTAAACCGAGCTAAAAATCGAACCCAGGACCGCGTGACCAGTAGTCCTATTCAACAGCCATTAGCTCAAATATTTCAACAGCTGATATACTAAACAAAATACATACAAAAAAAACGCACACAAAAAAAATCCCCTCTATTTTGACGAAAATGTATACTAGTGTATTAACCTCTTAACATTGAATGAGAGAAAGGCACGGACGCGAGAGCGAGACGCGCATATAAAATTTACCCGCGTTAGAAAGAGACAACTAGTCTGTTGACGTAGTAGTAGATGAGATAAGGGGCTATCAGCAGTACGGTGCGCATTCAGACTGTTTTTTTTACTTGCTTTGTTTAGTGACAGTACTTTCAAGTAGCAAGTGCATTTAGTAGCCGAGATTTTCCCAAAAGATTATATATAGCATGGAGAGTTTCAAGAATGGAGTTTTAACGTTTTTATAAGGTTGGTAATTGGTATTGTGCAAGTGATGTGGTGTTGCAAGCGTTCATAGGCTACGGTAACTTTTGCCAACCTAGTAGTACAAAAATTAACATTATGTGATGATGATCACTCTAAAATCAAAGTCACAAGCGTAAGACTTGTGACTTATTGATTTTAGAATGATTAGGTGTGGATATTATGGAGTATTATTTGTGTTTATAGTTCTATATACATTAATATTTTAAATAGAAATATTTGTATGTTTGTTTGTAATAAATAAACTCAAAATTACTATACTGATTTTTAAATTTCTCTCATTAGTAGAATGCATGAATGAATGAATTATTGCTGAGTAGTAATAGTCTTTAATAAAATTAAATAAATAAGTGCTCCCTACAATAACTTAATAAATAAAATCCTTACTAATATTATAAATGTGAAAGTTTGTGAGAATGGATGTATGGATGTTTGATACTCTTTCACGTAAAAACTAATGAACGGATCTGGATGAAATTTGGCACAGAGATAGATTATGGTCTGGAATAACACATAGGCTTTTTGCAGCGATAACCGACATCCACGCGGGCGGAGCCGCGGGCAACAGCTAGTGTGTTATAAATATCGACATCACCATAGTCAGCGAGATGTTTCTGTTGCCAGATTCCGTATGTTTGTTTGTCACTGAATTGAGTATATATTAATAAAACATAGGTCCTTTACGTCCTGCAATTAATGTCTGTGACCCCATACTTTGACGTTCTTCACTTACAACTATTATTACAGATGCACACCCAATGCAATAGTGAAGCAAATCTAATAATAACAACTTATCTTTACTAATATTATATAGCTGAAGTGTTAGTTTGTTGAACGCACTAATCTCAGAAAGTCCTGGTTCGATTAGAAAAGAACTTTTTTTTTGAATAATGCATTTATTTAGGAAGGCTATATATAGCCTATATAATACCACGCTATAATCAACAGGAGCAGAGCAGTAGTTAGAATATGTTATGTCCAAATTACCACGCGGACGAAGTCGCGGGCGACCCCTAGTTATCTATAACATATAATGTTATCCTTGTGAGTTTACTCAGTGCTCAAAATGAATCGCTAAAAGGACGCTTGTAATACCAGGGGGATCGCTTGCTTGTTGTCAACCCAATTGTTAACACCAGGGCTTTAGAAGGAGTATCCCTGGGATAGGAAAACGTTTTTTTTTTAAACGCATCCCTGATGGAAACCTGTACTCACACATAGGAACTTAACTAATGTAGTCTTCTGTTAGGTTAGCCCCAGTCGGGCTTGCTCACTAGTATGGTGTGGTTATCGCATTAAAAACCCTATATCCTTCCCCATGATACAGTCTATTTAGTACGGCAGATGGCACTGAGAGGAACTGGCTGTCGCGGAAAACCAGTGTTATTGTGTTTTATGCATAATAACATTATGCTGAGCGGTGGCCATTTTTTGCATGCGTGTGACGTACGCCACATACAATATTATTAGTGTTTTTGATGTCTGTTGTTAAAATGTGTGTTTTTGTGTGTTGTGCGTCATTTGCTTGGAAAAATAAATTGTTTTTCTTTCTTTCATTTCCTTGCAAAATTTTAAACACACAAACAAACTTTCTCATTTTTTTTTTTTTATACTACTTGGGTGGCAAACAAGCATACGGCCCGCCTGATGTTAAGCAGTTACCGTAGCCTATGGACGCTTGCATTACCAGAGGTATCACTTGCGTGTTGCCAACCCATTTTTTTTACACTAGGGCTTTAAGATGGAAGTAACCCTGGGATAGGAATACGTTTCTTTCAAAACGCATTCCTAAATGAGCGCTGGAGACCTGTACTCCCACACAGGAACACAACTACACCGCTGTGTGTAGTCATTTGGCTGTGGTCTTCTGTAAGACCACAATATATGTAAGTCATAATATATGTAAAGTTTGGGACCACGCATACACTGGCTGTGTATGCTTGGTCCCAAACTATTCATATTATTATTATTATAAGCCTGTACTGTCCCACTGCAGGGCAAAGGCCACCCCACTCTCCTTCCACTTCTCTTCTCTTCTTCTTCATATTGTAACTCATACCAAATTGTAAATGTTATACTCTGGCAATTAAAAAGAGTGGCCCAAGTTTCTTGCCAATTCTTCTCGAGGCCCAACCCTAGTCAGCGAATTGGCCTTAGGAAAAAAAAGTATGCTGGCATTTGTTTTTATGACGTTCATAAGTATCATGTATTTGATCTAAATGAATAAATGAATTTGACTTTGACTCTCTGTCTAAAGCCGCTGAGGACCAGTCTTGGTTAAATGAATCCAACTCATCCCGCCATCTCCGCCTGGGTCTACCACGATGTCGCTTGGCATTCAGAGGCACCCACTGGGTAGTGAGTTTGGGCCATTGATCATATAATGATCCCAAACTAGACACAGCCTGTACTATGACTAGAAGTCAACATTCGGGTATATCCTTACTTATATTATAAATGCGAAAGTTTGTAAGAATGGATGTTTGTAACTCTTTCACGCAAAAACTACTGAACGGATCTGGATGAAATTTGGCACAGAGATAGATCATAGTCTGGGATAGCATATAGGCTTGTTATCGAATTAACCGAAAACTACGCGGGCGGAACCGCGGGCAACAACTAGTATATAATATACTTGCTGTTGCCCGCGACTCCACCCGCGTGGATGTCAGTTATCTCCATTCAGAGTAGCCTATTGCAGACTATAATCTATCTCTATGCCAAATTTCATTCAGATCCGTTCAGTAGTTTTTACGTGAAAGAGTAACAAACAATTATACATCCTCACAAACTTCCACATTTACATATTACTAGGATATACCCGAATGTTTGCATATTTAAAATAAATTCAGTCACAAAACAAATAGTCGTGCTCATCACACAAAGATTAGTCCTAAATCGGAATCGAACCCACGATCTCCGCCTTAGCACAAAGCTATGTGAGTAGCCCACTAAAGAGTCAATTAAAAGTTACTAGCTTTCCGCAACACCATAATATTAAATTAAGTTTTTTTTTATGCTACTTGTGTGGCAAACAAGCATACGGC
Source organism: Trisateles emortualis (assembly GCA_947095525.1). Lineage (NCBI taxonomy): Eukaryota > Metazoa > Arthropoda > Insecta > Lepidoptera > Erebidae > Trisateles > Trisateles emortualis. Next base: position 3,189,260 of record OX352756.1, read on the forward strand.
CCGCCTGATGTTAAGCAGTTACCGTAGCCTATGGACGCTTGCAAAACCAAAGGTATCATTTGCGTGTTGCCAACTCTAGTAGTTTAACCTTAAAATAATACAACTCAACCCTAAAAATAGCTTAATAATAAACTAAAAGCTGTAAATTCAATAAACATCCAGATCTTTCCAAGATAACGAGTCTAAGCCTGAAAACAAGGTTCAAACATTCCACTTGCCCGTCCACTCGTACGAGTTACTACCGACAATGACACGATGCAAACGCGGCACGAGCCTCACGCACACATACAAATGTTACGTCGCACGCACACCAACACAAATTATTATTATTACACCGTCGCGTCAGATAGGTAACGGGGTATGTGAAAAATATTTTCTTGTGATTTTGTTTTTATTTAAGAAAATTTACTTAGGAATTAGCCAACATTAGCAACCCTTATACGTGCCATCCCACAGCTGGGCAAAGGTCTTTGCTTCTTTATCAAGACAGCTAAGAAGGTTTAGGCCTTAATCCACACACGCTGGCCTAATGCAGATTGGTGGATCAGACATACCTTTAAAATTTCTTGTATTATTTTTTACACGAGGGCAGATGTAGTATCCCTGGGATAGGAAAACATTTCTTTTAAACGCATTTCTAAATGAGCGCTGGAGACCTGTACTCACACACAGTAACACAACTACACCGCTGACTACCCTGCTGTGTGTAATTATTTGGCTGTGGTTCAGTGTACTTTGTGTCCGTGAATTTCATGTTTGTAAAGTCCTCAGTAGAGTCGTGCTTAAAAAATAAATAATTAAAAAACTGTCAGTTTTCACTTTAACATGCACACCTACTTGCATATCAATAGTGAAAATTTCTTATCTTTACTAACTCGTCTACACACACAGTCCAGAGTTGGGAGAGGCTGGCGATCTGTCATACAGGTCTCCTAGTACAGACATCAGTCTCTCACTTAGATAAACTTGTTACTAAAATTATTGTGCACCTAGATTAAGTCTAATATGTAAAATATTCTATGTGAGAGAACAAAATAAATAAATACATTATTATTATTACACATCTGTATATATAACCCAATTGTTCTAAATGTGCAGTCGGAGCAGTCAAAATCGTTAGGTTGGCATGATTGAATCACCCGCCCTTTTCCCTCTCTACCTCCCCGCGGACGCCTGTACCTGTCAATACGGTCTGCACTTTCGTCTGCGCTATTTGAGTATCCATATCCCTCTTTAATATAATAAAAAACACATTACTGTACATACCTATCAATCAAAATTTCAAAATTTTTGACTGCCTTGGTGGTCCAGTGGCCGCAGTATGCGCCTGCTGTGCAAGAGGTTGTGGGTTCGATTCCCACACAGGACAAAACTTTGTGTGACCCACAAAGAGTTGTTCTGAGTCTGGGTGTAATTTGTGTCCGTTAATTGTATGTTTGTAAAGTCCCCCGCGACACATAGCTTGTTCTCTAGTGCGGGAGTTGTCTTTTTTAACGAAAAAAAAAAAAAAAAAAACGAAAAAAATAATATTATAATTATCATTGGAATTTTGTTGCACTGCAGCCAACATGGCATTATTTTGACAATGACAGCTGCACAGTTACAAAAATCGAGTTATACCGAAGTATCTGTGGCACAGGTTTTAATACCTAGTACAGGCATTAAAAAAATATATATATACCTTAAGTTATATTTAAGAACTATATTGTATCTAAATTTCTTATTATCTGAATAAATATTTATTATTATCTGTGCGTGATGGTCATATGCATCTTGACCACCCAAAAGTGTCCAACAGGTGGACATATTTAAATTTTTCGTAGTGATCCCTTTTTTATTTTAAAATAAAATATAGACTTTCTCATTCTATGATAATGTAGCTTTCTATAAATGAAAGAATCTTCAAAATCAGACTAGCTGTTTTTGAGTTTATTCATTACAATCAAAAATCTCTTCTCTTTATATTAACAACTAGCGGCTGGTCCCGTACGTACATTTTTTTCAATAATAATAGCCCATGTTACCCACTGATAATGTATTTTAAAATCATTTTAAATAAGTAAATTTTTTAACAAATAAAGAATTTTAAAATCGGCCAAATAGTTTTTGAGTTTATTCGTTACATAAAAATCTTTCGTCTTTATAATATTAGTGTAGAAAAACTATCAGTAATTAATAATTAGCAAATTTTGGCCTATCATAGACGATTTACGTGTTGATCCATCATCATGAATGTCACCATCATTTACTTCAAGGATTTTCTTTCCCCTCATCATCATCCTCAGTTGACCTTGTCCATCAGTAGCTCGCAACCTTCACTAGGTCGTCAGTGAAGGTTGTATTCAGGTTCGGGTGTGGCGACCCCACAAACTTTGAGACGCAGCGTGGGCAGACGCCTCCAAAAAGGTGGAATAACAACCTAATATTTAATTATTTTCGATAATTTATTTATGAAATTAAACATAATAAAATACTTTTTTTTTTTATTTATAATCGTGTAAATGTAATTTAATTAAAATTATTCAAACAGCCTTTCTATATTTTTTTATTAGGTACATTTTTTTAATACAAAATCAAAAGACAAAACTCACTTTCGACCTTATGCAGATGCGGCGTACCGCGGTTGAACTCACGCACACAGGCGCACGCATCTCACGTAAACACATCAGTGAAGACAATAAAACTTGTATGTGTGCGTGGCGATGTCTAGATGTATAGTACGACCGCGAACTTTTGATACTTGCAGGTGTATATCTATTTTAATACTATAAATGGACAAAAACTTTTTGGGTTTATAAAAAGGTTTTTATAGTTTTGTTTTAATTTTATTTGTGACTACAGTGTTATGGCTGGCGTTTTGGTATGGTGGTTATAGGTTTAGCCTGACTGGTTAAGCTTAAGGTCGTGGGTTTGATTCCCGCTCAATACAAATCTTTGAGTGGTGAGTATATTTGTTCATTCTGTGTCTGCGTGGAATTTATCTATAATATGTATGTATTTAGAAATATATAAGTATGTTTATCTGTTGTCTGGACTCTCGTTGCTATAGTGGCTTTGCCTAGTCTGGGATCAGTTGACGGTGTGTGAGTTGTCCCAAAATAATATTATTATATTTACACTGTATAAACTACGTTGTTCAATAATGCGAGGTTAAGCAAGCTTGCTGCGGCTGGTCCGCGGATGGGTGACCGTTTTCTAAAAACACATCGTAATATAGGTATACGTTCACTGCATTGTTAATTCCGCGGCAGATTGCGCTTATGTTTGCAGCTGATCGTGAAGTTGTAGGTTCAATTCCCGGTTCGAAAATTAAACAATTATATTTATTAACTAATTTTTTGTTGAAGTTCACAATTCCCGAACGAACACAAGAACAAGCTCTGTGTCGCGGGGGACTTTACAAACATACAATTAACGGACACAAATGACACCCAGACTCAGAACAATGCTTTGTGGGTCACACAAAGTTTTGCCCTGTGTGGGAATCGAGCCCACAACCTCGTGCACAGCAGGCGTATACTGCGGCCACTGGACCACCGAGGCAGTCAACTGACTTGACTGCACGGTAGGTTCAGTAGCTACCTCGCCAGTTACTTCGATCCTCACACGGGACTAAAAATTATGTGATCCATAATTAGTTGTCCCGAGTCTGGATATACTTTGTATCCGTTAATTGTATGTTTGTAAAGTCCCCCGCGACACAGGGATGTTTTCTAGTGAGGAAGTTGTCTTTTTAAATAATAATAACAATAAAAACATACGTAGTCTGTTTTTGTTCCGGGTATATAAATTGGTGTGAATAATTTGGGACAAACAATCGATATCCATTGCAGGCTTTTAATGAAGTAGACTGACGACTTATTTATTTATTTACTAGCTGTTGCCCGCGGCTCCGCCCGCGTGGATGTCGGTTTTTGCTGCAAAAAGTAGCCTATGTGTTATTCCAGACCATAATCTATCTGTGTGCCAAATTTCATCCAGATCCGTTCAGTAGTTTTTGCGTGAAAGAGTAACAAACATCCATATATCCATCCATTCTTACAAACTTTCCCATTTATAATATTAGTAAGGATTTACAAACTTCACAACTATCATTCTTTAATGACAGATGAAGGGAGAAAGGAATATGGTACAAATTTGTCCAAAGCTAGCCTCCTCATGTTCCTTGGTTTGGAGAGTCTAAGATGAGTACAAGTTTGACTGTTACGGCTCTTAGGTTACGTTCTGGTCACATTCCAAGAAACTATAGCATGGGGTTCTTAAAGAAAGGAGTTATAAGGTTTTTAAAGGGCCAGCAACGCGTGAGTGACACCTCTGGTGTTGCAAACGTCCATAGGCTACGGTAACTGCTTTCAGGCGGGCCGTATGCTTGTATGCCACCTTTGTAGTAAAAAAAAAACCATCAAGAAAATTTGGACATCTCATGGGCAAAGAGGATTCTCCTAATTGTGAAATATGTCATGCGATGATGTTCAACATCGCTTGATGGAATGTGATCAGTATCGTGCAGGCAGCCAAAACCTTTTTCAAATATTTAATTTTAATAGAGTAGATATTAGCATTTTTCAAACCATCCTGGCTTCTCCAAATTCCGAAGTAGCTAAGTTTTTATACAATTTATTTAGCATTAAGTATTTGAATTGCGTCAATTAAGTGGCAATGGGCAGGGCACATAGCTCGCAGAACCGATGGCCGTTGGGGCAGAAAGGTTCTAGAGTGGCGACCACGAACTGGAAGACGCAGCGTGGGCAGGCCTCCAACAAGGTGGACCGACAACCTGGTAAAGGTCGCGGGCAACCGATGGACAAGGTCAGCTCAGGACCGAATTATGTGGAAGACCTTGGGGGAGGCCTATGTCCAGCAGTGGACGTCTTGTGGCTGAGATGAATGGATGGATGGATTTTTTGTGAATTAAATTATGGTACTTTTGTTATCATAGGGCTATCATCCTTCAGAGTAAAAGCCTTGCTTAATTAAAGAAAAAAACTATAATTACAGGTTTGAAACCCTGACACAATAGTGTAGAAAAATTAGTTTAAATATAAATTAACTATTCTTATTATACCTATATCTAACCTAATTTAAAAATAGCTAAGTAATCTATACTATAATCTATGTATACTAATATTATATAGCTGAAGAGTTTGTTTGTTTGATTGAACGCGCTAATCCCAGAAAGTACTGGTTCGAATAGAAAAAATCTTCTTTTTTTTGTTGAATAGTGCATTTATCCAGGAAGGCTATAGGCTATAAAACATCACGCTATGATCAATAGGAGCGGAGCAGTAGTGAGATATATTGCAAAATCGAGGAAATGTACGTTTCAAATTACCACGCGGACGAAGTCACGGTCGACCCCTAGTATATTATATACTTACTAGTATTTACAAAACAATAATATTACTTGGTAAAGGTTGCAGGCAACCGATGGACAAAGTCAGCTCAGGACCGAACGCTGTCGCTGTTGAAATCTTCAGGGAATGTAATTTAATAATGCCAACTTAACGATTTGACAGCTCCATGCACAGTTATAAATATTAGGTTATACCTGCAACATTGATAATTATGACCTTCATATGTAACTAGCCTGTTGGTCTAGAGGTTAGTGACCCTGACTGCTAAATCGGAGATCGTGGGTTTGATTCCCACACGGGACAAAACTTTGCGTGCTTCATATTATTCCGAGTCTGGTTGTAATTTGTGTCCGTTAATTGTTCACTTCCATAGTGCGGGCAAAAATAAGTGTTGTTTTTTAACCTAAATGAATAAATGGAGTTTAATTAAGTCCAGCAGTGGACATCTTTCGCTGAGTAAAACTTGAACAGAGGCGAATCGAAAGGGCGATAAGGGGCAAACCTACCGGGCCTAATATACCGGGCGCATGCTACCCGGAATCAAACCTCTTACTGCAAGACATTCTGCTACAACCACTGCGCAATCAAGAAAAAAATGTATAAAATATCAAAATCATATAGTTGCACTATATACAACTACATATATAATTAGTACTACGTATATATTACTATATATATACACACACAGACATGTTAGTTGAAAATCTTTCTATGTGTGCAAGTCAATGTTTAAAAGTTTCAGATATTTGTAGATCTCTACAATATTGTCATAATATAGATGTTTTAAGTGAGCAATCCCGACTGGAAAAGGACCTTATAGAAGACCACAGTCAAATAACTACACACAGTAGTGTAGTTGTGTTCCTGTGAGTGAGTACAGGTCTCCAGCGCTCATTTAGGGATGCGTTTTGAAAGAAACCTTTTTCTTTATCCTTACTAATATTATAAATGTGAAAGTTTGTGAGTATGGATGGATGGATGTATGTTTGTTACTCTTTCACGTAAAAACTACTGAACGGATCTGGATGAAATTTAGCACAGAGATATATTATGGTCTGGAATAACACATAGGCTACTTTTTACAGCGATAACCGACATCCACGCGGGCGGAGCCGCGGGCAACAACTAGTAATAAAATAAAACTCAAGATGTATCTAATAATATGTAATGTATTATTGACTGCCTCGGTGGTCCAGTGGCCGCAGTATGCGCCTGCTGTGCACGAGGTTGTGGGTTCGATTCCCACATAGGACAAAACTTTGTGTGTCCCACAAAGAGTTGTTCTGAGTCTGGGTGTAATTTGTGTCTGTTAATTGTATGTTTGTAAAGTCCGCGACACAGAGCTTGTTCTCTGGTGCGGGAGTTGTCTTTAAAAAAATACATTCAATTAAATTAATATAAATTATTTTTATGTTTAATAGTATAATTACCCACTTATTAAGGAAGTAGGTATATGGGCTTTTGGTGTAGTGGTTAGGTCGTGGGTTCGATTCCCACCCAGGTCAAATCTTTGTTTATCTAATTAGCACAATTATTTGTTCTGTGTCTGGGTGTTATTTATACTACTTAGGTGGCAAACAAGCATACGGCCCGCCTGATGTTAAGCAGTTACCGTAGCCTATGGACGCTTGCAATACCAGAAGTATCACTTGCGTGATGCCAACCCATTTTTTTTTACACCAGCTCTTTATGATGGGACTATCCCTGGGATAGGAATACGTTTCTTTCAAAACGCTTTCCTAAATGAGCACTGGAGACCTGTACTCACACACAGGAACACAACTACAACGCTGTGTGTAGTTATTTGGCTGTGGTCTTCTGTAAGGTGGAGGTCCTTCACCAGTCGGGCTTGCTCGCTAGTAAGGCGCTCTACATCAGAGTGAGACAGAAGACGTTTTATTAACAGCCCCTCTAGACAAGTGGCATAAACGGTAGTCGAATCGAAAATTAAAAAAAGAAAATGTATGGGATTTGACGTAAGTTTACGACATAAATCGTAGGCTTACGTCAAATCCCATACATTTGTTTTTTTGACTTTTCGATTCGACTACCGTTTATGCCACTTGTCTAGAGGCTCTGATGATGAAGCCGGTAGCTAGGCAACGGAACTCCATAACTAAACAATGTTATATGGCCGTGTTTGGGCTTGAGATGCACATTGCACTTTAGCTGTAAATTAAAAAAAAAATATGAGAGGAAAACTGGGATTAGAGTTGGAATAAAAGTTCATTCTATTTAAATACTTAAGACTTGGGATTATAGGGTATTAGCTGTTGCCCGCGGCTTCGCCCGCGTGGATGTCGGTTATCGCAGCAAAAAGTCTAAAAAGCCTATGTGTTATTCCAGACCATAATCTATCTCTGTGCCAAATTTCATCCAGATCCGTTCAGTAGTTTTTACGTGAAAGTGTAACAAACATCCATCCATTCTTACAAACTTTCACATTTATAATATTAGTAAGGATTTTAAAGTTCTATAAATTGCCGTATTGAAGTCGGTTTTTTTTTTGTTAAAATTATTTAGCTTAGGCATGAATTAAATTTCCTAAATTCTTTCCTAAGTTTTATAAAATAAACCTATGTATATTCTAAATTTTAACTTTCTAGACTTCGTAGTTTTGGCTCTGTGTTGATAGACAGTCGGCACAAACAATCTTTGTATATATATATTTCTTGTGTGCGTGTGTATGTCACTGAACTCCTCCTAGACAGCTGGACCGATTTTGATGAAATTTTGTGTGTGTTCGGGTAGGGCTCCGGATGGTTTAGATTCACAATTGGACCCGGTAGGTGGCACTGCTGTCGGTATATAAGCTTTTCAGGCAGGACGACGTCTGCCAGGCCCACTAGTTTTATATTTATATATATCAGTTATTATATTATGGTTTTTAAAATAATTCAAAGAATTTCAACAAAAATCTTTAAATAATAATCCCTTAGCTAGAGGTGCATTCATTGATTTTTCATTTACATGCCAAATGAGACAGATATATGTGTGAGACACGTGTACGAGTGAGAAAGAACACGTTTTATTAATAGGGTGAGTTGCTTCTCACCCTTCACTCTAGTCATGTCAATTTTTAAAATCAATATATTTATTCTATATTGATTAACTAGCTTATGCATGTGACTTTCCTTGCATTTTGTTTCTTTTTAAAATAAAATTAGGACTTTATATGTTACTAGCTGTTGCCCGCGGCTCCGCCCGCGTGGATGTCGGTTATTGCTGTAAAACCTATGTAGCCTATGTGTTATTCCAGACCATAATCTATCTCTGTGCCAAATTTCATCCAAATCCGTTCAGTAGTTTCTAACGGTGAAGGAAAACATCGTGAGGAAACCCACATGTCTTAGAAGTAATTCTAATGATAATATGTTAGATTCACCAACCTGCATTAGGCCAGGCCTAGACCGTATCTCTCTTGATAGAGTAGAGGAAACCCGTGCCCAGCAGTGGGACATAATAGGTTGCTATTATTAATATTGCCGGTAACCTCAGGGATACTCTATCAAAAAAATAGTGTTAACATTTATAGATTGGCAACACACAAGTAATCTTTACCGGCTATCTGAGTCCTGGAATTTTGCTGTTTTTTTTTAAAATGGGCACTCACCTATCTACTGACCGTGTTTCGCAAGGTTGCTTAACCTGACTCTTTTTTTCCCTTTTTTTTATTCTAAGAAGGCAAACAAGCATACGACCCGTCTGATGTTAAGCAGTTACCGTAGGCTATGAATGCTTGCAATACCAGAGGTATCACTTGCACGTTGCCGACTTTACAATCATACAATTCACGGACAAAAATTACACCCAGATTTGGGACAAACATATATGGATCACAACAAAGTTTTGTCCCTGGAAATCGAACCCACGACCTCCTGCCTATCAGTCAGAGTCACTAACCACTAGACCAACAGGCTAGTCAATTATACTATAACAGGTAGATACTAATCCAAGATTTGAATATTAATTTCAGCGACATTTTCAACAATAAGAGCATAACAGGTACTAGGCGCACATAAAATACCAGGTGATACAGTTTCGGGCCACTGATGATAATTTTTTTTCTGTACGTCAGCATTTTTGCGCACTCCGTGCTGGCTAGGGGCACGCTATCGAGGGTCTATGGTATACTGCGACTAAATAGTTTTGATACTTGAGTAATTAAATCATGAATTTACTTAAATATTAAAGCAATGTGGAAAAAGACGAGCCCGGAGTAGGATTCGAACCTGTGCCTCTAGGGTTCCGGCCCAGCGCACTACCAAGTGATTACATTGCAAAAATGCTAAAAAAATGTAATAACTAGCTGTTGCCCGCGGCTCTGCCCGCGTAGATGTCGATTATCGCTGTTAAAAGTAGCCTTTGTGTTATTCCAGACCATAATCTATCTCTGTGCCAAATTTCATCCAGATCCGTTCAGTAGTTTTTGCGTGAAAGAGTAACAAACATCCATCCATAGTTAAAACTTTTACGTTTATAATATTAGTAGGATCATAAATTTGTCATTGTCTGTACGCTTATATCTACTAAACCACGCAACGGATTTTGATGCGGTTTTCATTATCATTTGGAGAATGCATATTGTAATTGATAAATATAAAAAAACGAAGTATTAAAAATGTGTAATAAATATGTGTCGTAAAAATGTTTTTTTTTTTTTTAAGACAACTCCCGCACTAGAGAATAAGCTGTGTCGCGGGGGACTTTACGAACATACAATTAACGGACACAAATTACACCCAGACTCAGTGACTCACACTCACTCACTCACTTCAGTCATCGAACCCCAAACATCGTGCACAGCAGGCGCATACTGCGGCCACTGGACCACCAAGGCAGTCAAAAGATTGACGATCTCATCGAGCCTTGGTGGTTTTGATCTTGGATCAGATACAGGGACTGGCCGTACTGATCGCTATAAAGACTTCATGGTATGGGGCCACAGCTAATGTCATGTATTCTTCCAAAAAATCATAGTCAATGCAATAATAATATAAAAAAAACTAAAAAAACTGTCTTCTGCTGTAAGGTAGAGAACCCTCTCTAGTTAGACTTGCCTTTTTGTATAGCGACTCTACCTCTAGGACGATATCTTATTTTATTCACCTTTTTTTATTTTATGACTATATTTAATAATGTATTTGAAGAATATTTAACACTGGACATAGCCATTAAAAAACAAAATAAAAAAATACATACCTGTCATTAGTGTCATTTATAGTTACGCTATCAGCCGCTATGTCGCTAGTAGTCTATGTAGTAGAATAGCAAAAGTACGGTCTGAATAAAAAAACAAACTACTAAACATATTTCGAACACCCGCTACTTTATTCAAATTTTGACATTAATTTTAACATAAAGTTTAATCAAACTAGGTGTTAAAACGTATTCAATATAATTATCTATTCAAATTAATATAAATGATAAATTTTGTGACGTTTTTATTATATTTCGGTGTGTTTATTGTATTTGAATGTTTTTTTTTCTCTAAAAAAGACAACTCTCGCAATAGGGAACAATTCCTGTGTCGCGGGGGACTTTACAAATATACAATTAACGGACACAAAATACACCCAGACCCTACATTTATGGATCACATAAATTTTGTCCCGTGTGGGGACGACTACGACCCACAACCTCGTACATAGCAGGTGCATACTGCGGCCACTGGACCATCAAGGCAGTCGGTTTATCTAATAGCAAACCATAATATGGTACTCAAGAGAGGTAAGGCACCATATAAGTGAGTAAGCCTAACCGGGGAAGGGCCTGCTACTTCTTACAGAAGACCACAGCCAAGTAACTACACACAGTGGTATAGTTGTGTTTCTAAGTGTGAGTACTTAATTAGGAAAACGTTTTCCTATCCTAGGGATTCCGCATCGCAGAACTGTAATATTAAAAGCTTTTATGTCGGCAACACGCAAGTCCTATGTCCAACAGTGGACTGTGATAGGCTGATAATGGTGATGATGAAGCGTATTGGAAGCGTCCATAGACTATTTATTTATAGGGTCACCAACACAAGAACAGCAATACAATACATTAAAAAGAATTAAATTAAATATGTTGCGCTTACAATTATAGGTTAACCACATCATGCATCAAAATTATGAGCTTACTCTAAATTCTTGTAAATATTAACGAAACTAGTTGTTGCCCGCGGCTCCGTCCGCGTAGATGTCGGTTGTCGCGATAAAAAGTAGCCTATATGCTATACCAGACTATAATCTATCTCTGTGCCAAATGTCATCCAGATCCGTTCGTTTTTTGCGTGAAAGAGTATACATCCATTCTTACAATCTTTCACGTTTATAATATTAGTAAGGATTTGTTGAAATGAAATCCTCTCTCTGAAGACCTCTCTCTCCCAGCAGTGGAACCTATATGGTTATTATTATTAATACGCACAAGAAAATACAAATATACAAATCTTTAATTTCTTAAAAGCAGTATTAATTTTAGATGTAGATTTTTAAAAAATCTCAATAAAAATACTTGCAAACGAAGCAGAATTCACAAAAAAATATCTCTAAGTATCAAGACCGTGTAGGCGTAGTAGGGGGTTGAAGCCACCCTCCGTTCGCCACGTGCTTGCCTCCCCCACAACATAGCTATAGGTATACACACTGTAGGTATACTTAAATATGGGTTAGCTATTCTGTCAATGTGTGAGCTCATGAACAAGGTTTGTACATAGACGTTATATATAGCAATATATAATATAAAATTATAATAACTTAGCATCAAGATTAAAAACGCTAAATAAAATGCTATTTTGAAGCATGCTATCTTTAATACTGCTATTAGTTTTTTTTTTATCAATCATCAAATTTTTACGTCAAATTTGAAGGTCGGTGAACGCACGAGTAATGCCTGATGGTATTGCAAGTATTAGGTTACGGTAACTGCTTACTATCAGGTGGGTCGTATAAAATTTCTAAGAAAGGTAAGCCACCATACAAGTGAGCAATCCCGACTGGGGTTGGATTACAAAAGACCTGTTCCCTTCCTTCTGTTCCTGTACTGGAGACCTGAACAGGTGGTCGGTGGTATATCGCGGCCCTTTTTAGGTCTTCTATTTCTATGACAGATCTTATCATGAGCTGGATACGAAAAGCCGAGGACCGCGCTTAACTGGCGTGCATTTGGAGAGGTCTATATCCAGCAGTAGAGTGCTACTGTAGATGATAAGTGATCCAAAATTCTATAAAGATTGAGATAATAATATAATTTAAACGTATTTTATAAGCATGCTATTTAGCAGTAGATTAATAAACGAACATGATGCCAATGTCTTAGCAAATGTAAAAGCATTTAATTAACACGTGTTTTTTAAATTTCAAAATATGAACAAAAATACCGCCGTTGATGTTGAGAAATGTCAGTTGTGCAATTAAAAAATTACTTAAAGATAAAAGATAAACATTTACATTATAATTATTGGCGTTCACATTAATTTAACAATGTTTTTAACAAATAAGAAAGGAAAAGAAAGTCTAAAACATTAAATTTAAGATAACTACTAACCAGTATTTTTTTAAAACAAATGAACACAAGAAAAAAAGGTTTACCTGTTTACGGTATAGTACTTATAAAAAATTCTCGCATTTTTAAGATTATTAGAGGTCGGTGGTCGAAAAAAAAGCTGTTCCCATTTTTTATTATAGATAACACTAAAGAAGTAGGGCACAAGATAGGAAATGCTAATGCTGAACATATGCTTGTTTGCTACCTTAGTATGTACTATAACAGACATCAATAGCTACTAATAAAAAAATGGTTAAAAAATGCAAATATTTAAAAAATAATAAAAAATCTAAGAAATAATAGTTATGGTAGTCGAAGGAATATTTCTGTTGCAAACAATGTTACCATAACAAAAAAAAAGCTACACCAAAACTCTACATCTCACTCTACTAAAAAAAAACGGAACAAAAAAATATTCATTCGAATTTCGAATCGTTTTGATCGCGGAGCGAGGCAGACGACACTCCAACCGAGTGGTGTTCTCTAGCTATGTACCAATGGCTAGTTTACTTAGACCCCTGTAACGTCACCTCTCCGCCCTTGCTATGCGGTGTTTGTTCGGTGCGCGGGGGTCGAGGAAGCTCAAGTTATGTTGGGCGAAGCGGTACTGACGGTATATAGCTATGTTGAGACGGGGTGGCAAGTACAGACAGTAGATATCTTAGATTTTCGGATTAAATAATTTTATACAAAATTAATTTTTATTTGACTTGAGATTAGGTAGTTTGTATTATGGGTTTGATGTCCGTTAAGAAAAAATATTGATCCAGACAGTTTCCGTTTCAGGTGACTTTTTAGAGAAACTTTACCTGGTCTCCTACATATAGGCGACATAGGTGGTGCGTCCGAAAAGAAACGAAATTTAAAAAAACTTCGTTTGGTGGTTTATTATTAAAAAATAATTACATTTTATTTTTATGTATTGTATAAAAATATGTTAATATCCCTCCAGGTGTATGGAGGAGATCAGGAGACCCGTGCCCAGCAGTTGGACGTTTATGGGTTGAGATGTTGATTTTATTTTTGAAAACAAAAATGTAATTCACAGACGCAAAGTATTGTAAATAATTATATCAAAGTTACTTCTGTTAGGTGTATACTGTTCACTTCCGTAAGGTAAAGGTTCTTCTACCCAGTCGGTCGGATATATTTATCTAATCTCCGTACCGCAAAAGTCATCAATTAAAATTTTAAGAAAGCATAATTTTATTTATAAATACCTACCTACTAGATGTTTGCCACAGATACATTCATGTCAAATTTGAATTATGTTCCGTGTCACGTATTGTTACTGCCATGTTCCTTTAAGAAGAAGCGTGATATTAAATAGCCTATAACCTACTTCAATTACTAGGTTATCAAATTTCAAAAGGATTTTACAAGTCCGACTACTAGTTTTAGAGATTTAAACGAACTAACTTTTCAGCTCAATACTCTCAGTTCAATACTCAATACAAGATTAATTATCATAAACTTATTAAAACTTAACTAAACCTTTAATTTAATTATGTCTATTTAAAAAGAGAAAAAAAGAAATACTTCGTATAAAAAATAATAATTAATTTTAATATTTAATTATAAATTAATTTTCTGTCGGTACTTCTGTTATAAGTACTCGGCGCATTCACCTACATTTATTCGTGCACACACACAGCCGCAGTTTTATAGCTCGACTCACACAGACACGTTTACACTCCACGAGAACACACACACACATAGAAGCTACTCACACAGACACAAGCGTACCTTTTATTTTATTCTTCTTGGAGATTTTTTTTTTTATTTTTATATTACGTATTTTGTTTTTGAATAATTTTGGGCGGGAAATGGTTTTTGTCTATGATTGTTTAATAGAGGTCTGTCACTGTCAAAATTAGTTAAAATCAACAAGCGGTTGACTGCGGCTCCGTCCGCGTGGATGTCAGTTATCCTGATAAAATGTCAAATCCTATGACCTTCCACAGGATACCATCTATCTCCTTGCCGAATTTCAATAAGATCCGTTTAGCCATTGCCGAAAAATCAACTACTTTCGTATTGTAGAGATATGAAACCACAGATAAAAAAACGCGGGACAAATTGACATTACAAGGACACACGATGCTGTCTGTGGCGCTTCGTCGCAGACGCGATATATACATATATATACTATTTAGGTGGATAATGAAGAATACGGCCCGCCTGATGGTAAGCAGTTACCTTAGCTTATGGACGCTTGCAATACCAGAGGTATCACTTGAGTGCACACCCTAAAAAATTAACACCAGGGTTTTATGATGGAGTATCAGTAGATACGTTTCGTTAAAATGCATCCCTAAATGAGCGCTTGAGACCTGACCCTCTAGACAAGTGATATAAACGGTAGTCGAATCGAAAACTCAATAAAGTATCGGATTTGACGTAAGTTTGCCACACTGTATTGTAAACTTACGTCAAATCCCATACATTTGTTTTTTTTGACTTTTCGATTCGACTACCGTTTATGCCACTTGTCTAGAGGGTCTGTACTCACACACAGAAACACAACTACACCGTTGTAGTAGTAAGAAGTTATTTGATAAGAAGACTTTTCTTTCAAAACGCATCCCTAAATGAGGGCTGGAGACCTGTACTCACACACAGGAACATAACTACACCGCTGTGTATAGTTATTTGGCTGTGGTCTTCTGTAAGGTGAAGATCCTTCCCCAATAGGGCTTACTGGTGTGGTACCCTACCTCTCTTAATAATTACACTACGATTTCCATTTATATTAACAGGCATTATTTTAATATTTTTGCGAAAAGGCAGTATAAGAAAACGTCATTTTGAAAATGACATATTTTGCGATGTGGCGTTTAAAGAATATGTCAATTTGACATTTTGCGAAGTTCCAATATGGCATTTTGCGAATGTGGAATTGTGCACCTATTCCGGATCTCGACCTTACAGGAAACTACAGTCAAATAATTACACACAGCGGTGTAGTTGTGTTCTTCTGTGATGTATGTGAGTACCTTCTACCTATAAGTTTCCTGAGCTCGTCTAAGGATGCTGGAAAAAGCTGGTGTTCAACGTTTTTCAGTCAGCAACACGCAAGTAATATAAGCATTCATAGGCTAGGGTAACTGCTTACCACCAGGCGGGCCGTAAGCCTGGTTACCAACTACGTAGTCCTACTAATATTATAAACGCGAAAGTTTGTAAGTATGGATGGATGGATGTTTGTTATTCTTTCACGTAAAAACTACTGAACGAATCTGGATCAAATTTGGCACAGAGATAGATTATGGTCTGGAATAACACAGGCTGCAGCGATAACCGACATCCACGCGGGCGGAGCCGCGGGCAACAGCTAGTAATTTCTAAAATACCATCATGGCCGCTTCTATTTACAAGATATTGATTAAAAATAAGTAAGTCAATATTACTTAGATGGTAACTAAAGATGGCCGCCATTAGTTAGTGTAGTAATTGGAACAGTTTGTAAAAAGAGAGGTAGGGCACCATACTAGCGAGCAAGCCCGACTGGGGAAGGACCTCCACCTTACAGAAGACCACAGCCAAATAAGCTGTGTATAGTACACAGCAGTGTAGTTGTGTTCCTGTGTGTGAGTACAAGTCTCCAGCGCTCATTTAGGAATGCGTTTTGAAAGAAACGTCTTCCTATCCCAGGGTTACTTTATATACTACTTGGGTGGCAAACAAGCATACGGCCCGCCTGATGTTAAGCAGTTACCGTAGCCTATGGACGCTTGCAATACCAGAGGTATCACTTGCGTGTTGCCGACCTATTTTTTTACACCAGGGTTTTAGGATGGGAGTATCCCTGGGACAGGAATACGTTTCTATCAAAACGCTATAAACCTAAATGAGCGCTAGAGACCTGTACTCACACACAGGAACACAACTACACCGCTGTGTGTAGTTATTTGACTGTGGTCTTCTATAAGGTGCAGGTCCATCCCCAGTCGGGCTTGCTCGCTAGTATGGTGCCCTACCTCTCTTGTCATGCTAGCAGGAACGAAAAAATTAAAATTATTAGTTTCAGTCAACTTACTCAAACATACCTGCCTATTCATACCTCATTCATTCAACAATCGGAATGAAACAATAGGTATTGTCTTATTCTTGTACTAGATTAGTCATTAAAAAAACTAAATCGAAAGACCAAAATAATTGTAGTGATAGTTACCACCCGCGACCTCGCCTGCTCCTTAAATCCCACTGTAATACTGTTTTGTCATAAAATAGGGAAGAGAGAGATGAGATTCTTCCTTATTTTAACTTTCCTGATTTAAAGAGAGGTAAGGCACCATACGCTTCGTCTTCCAGTTCGTGGTCGCCACTCTAGAACCTTTCTGCCCCAACGGCCATCAGTTCTGCGAGCTATGTGCCCGGCCCATTGCCACTTAATGGAGGCAATTCTTCGAGCTATGTCGGTTACTTTGGTTCTCCTACGGATCTCCTCACGAACTGGAAGACGAAGTGTGGGCAGGCCTCCAACAAGGTGGACCGACGACCTGGTTAAGGTTGCGGGAAACCGATGGACAAGGTCGGCTCAGGATCTAGAGTTGTGGAAAACCTTGGGGGAGGCCTATGTCCAGCAGTGGACGTCTTTTGGCTGAGATGATGATGATGATGAAGGCACCATACTAGAGTGCTAGCCCGACTGGGTAAGGACCTCCACCTTACAGAAGACCACAGCCAAATAACTACACAGCGGTGTAGTTGTGTTCCGTGTACATGTCTCCAGCGCTCATTTAGGGATGCGTTTTGAAAGAAAAGTTTTCCTATTCCAGGGGGTGTCAAAAAATGGGTTGGCAACACGCAAGTATATGCCTCTGGTATTGTAAGCGTCCATAGGCACGGTAACTGATTAACACGAGGCGGGCCGTATGCTTGTTTGCCACCTAAGTAGTATAAAAAGTAAGTATGTAGGTAGGTACTATTCCAGACTATATTCTATTTTTGTGTCTAATTTCATCTAGATCCGTTCAGTTGTTTAGACGTTCAAACACGTCTATACAAACAAACATCCATACATTCGTTAAAACTTTAACAATTTATAATATGAGGATAGATTGGCAACTCGCTTTGAGTTCTTTGTCATGAAACAGGCTTCTGCATTTATTAACTTCTTTGTCAGAATTAACTCGCATGTCAAATGTCAATGGAAAGTCACGATACACGCTGTAATGTTTAAAGAAATGAGGAAAATGTCGAGCCCGGATCCTGCGCCTCTCGGGTTCCGGCCTAGTGCACTACCAATTGTGCCATAAGAACTCCTACTCCTGAGTTCAAATTTGTCCACCGCTTTTATATTACATATTTAAAATATATATGAGCTAAATGTATAGCAAAAATGCTAAAAATATTTAATAAAGGCCCTAATGTGCTTTTATTAATTCATTTGTCAGAGTTAACTCGCACGTCAAATATCAATGGAAAGTCATGATACAGACTATAGTGTGCTTGTATTAACTTATTTGTCAGAATTAACTCGCATGTCAAAAATAAAACCGGCAAAGTGCGAGCCTGACTCGTACACTAATGGTACCGTGCTAAAACCATCGCAAAAATCAAGTTTTTGGTATGAGTGTAGTAATTACCGAAGTTATACTGTATATATGTATGTTATGCAACGCAAAAGAGTGAAAAAAAGCGCTAGATATTGTCTAGCATATGCTGAGCTAAATCCTATTTTGGCACTGTGAGACACATACTATGTATTCTTTTTTTTCTGTTTCTTTAATTTTTCTTTCAATTTTTATTTTGTAACGTGTCTTTATTGTGCCAAATAAACATTTTTTCTATATTTTCTTTCTAAATATTAAATTCAAATTCAAATCGTTTATTGCGAATATAGGTTTTTACAAGGTTTTACCTACAAGTTTGTTAAGGAACAAACATTAGGTACAGCTATACTCCGCCATCAAGCATGCAATATTTATAACATAATGTCATAATTTGTAATATTTACATTAAAATTAATACACCTTATACATTCATGTTACATTATAAACTTCAAAATGTCAAAAGAGATTAAACTAATTGGAGTTATATCATATATATTAAGAATGACATACCTGTCAACAGGAGGCGGCAGCGGCGCCATCATGTGTGGATGAGGCGGCATAGCAGGATGTGGAGGATGAGGATGAAACGGAGACCCTGGCGGCGCGAACCCCGGCCCAGGGAAATGTGGCTGTTGTGGCGGGCCCGGAGGAAACCCACCACCAGACCCGGGCCTTGCGGAAGGTGAACCAAAAGGTCCAGGTGCCGCATACGGTGGGCCAGCGAAGCCCGGGCCGGGGGTTGAGGGTGCTGGTGAAGCAGCGAATGCCGGGCCGGCAGGAGAGCCGGCGGGCGGAGCGAACGACGCGAATGGCGGCTCGCTGTTACCGCTCTTCCACGCCGCTGGCACTCCGGCGCCGGTCTCATCCAGCGCCGGCACTCGCCGCTGCAGCCCCACCGACATCTGTTACCAGGAGAACATATATTAATAAGAGAACAAATTTACGAGAGGTAGGGCACCATACTAGCGAGCAAGCCCGACTGGGGAAGGACCTCCACCTTACAGAAGACCACAGCCAAATGACTACACACAGCGGTGTAGTTGTGTTTCTGTGTGTGAGTACAGGTCTCCAGCACTCATTTAGGAATGCGTTTTGAAAGAAACGTATTCTTAACTTACTTCCATCTTAAAGCCCTGGTGTAAAAAAATGGGTTGGCAACACGCAAGTGATACACTTCTGGTAATGCAAGCGTCTATAGGCTACGGATACCGCTTAACATCAGGCGGGCCGTATGCTTGTTTGCCACCCAAGTAGTATATAAATATATATATACTTTAAGGCTCTGAACCTTTGCAAGTTCACGCTGCAGAGCTCATTTAGGGATCCGTTTTTAACGACACATTATCCTATCCCAGGGAAATTCCATGACAAAACTCTGGTGTTTATTTTTGGGTTGGCAACACGCAAGTTTTTCCTCTGGTATTGCAAGCGTCCATAGGCTGCGGTAACTGCTTACCATAAGGCGGGTCGTATGCTTGATTGCCACTATGATAGTATAAAAAAGTATGCATTTGCTTTCTAATTCCATATTATTCGACTACCGATTA
The DNA here is from genome assembly GCA_947095525.1 of Trisateles emortualis. NCBI lineage: Eukaryota > Metazoa > Arthropoda > Insecta > Lepidoptera > Erebidae > Trisateles > Trisateles emortualis. The sequence goes on from OX352756.1 coordinate 3,209,252, forward strand.
TGCCACTTGTCTAGAGGTAGCAAAGAACGATATGGTAAGACAGCCTTGGTGGTCCAGTGGGTACAGTATGTGCCTGCTGTGCACGAGGTTGTGGGTTCGATTCCCACACAGGACAAAACTTTGTGTGACCCACAAAGAGTTGTTCTGAGTCTGGGTGTAATTTGTGTCCGTTAATTGTATGTTTGTAAAGTCCCCCGCGACACAGAGCTTATTCTCTAGTGCGGGAGTAGTCTTTAAAAAAAAAAAAAGGGTAAAGTTAAAACACGCGAACGAAGTCGCGGGTAACATAACAGCTAGTATACATATATAAAACGTATGATAATTTGTTTATTCGTGTCAACTGAAAAGAACAAAAGATTTTCATGAGTTCGAACAGTTTGATCAAACGTTCGGCTTTCATTATTTAAAATAATAAATATCTTTGTTAATGGAGATTAAAATTAAGATGCGTTTTAAGTCCCACAGGTGGGCAAAGAGTATCTTCTTTTGATTTATATATATTATGTGTTTCACTACAGAGTGCGAATGCGGAACGGACCCGCAAACAATGGCTCACCTCCTGTCCTGTCCTTTGTGCCCTAATACCTGCACTCTGAGTGACCTCTGCGCAGCAACTGATAACGCCGTAGAGGTGGCAAAATTCTGGGCTTGTGCAATTTAATTATTTATCGTACCATCGACACGAAGAAGAAGACTAGATAAGTTGTGTTCTCCTGTGTATGAGTATCTACAGGTCTCCAGCGCTCATTTGGGTATGCGTTTTGAAAGAAACGTTTTTCTATCCCAGGGCTACTCTTCAAGCCCTGGAGTAAAATAAAAGGTTGGGAACACGCAAGTGATATCTCTAGTATCGCAGACGTCTATAGGCTACGGTGACTGCATAACATCAGGCGGGCCGTATGCTCGTTTGCCACTCAAGTAGTCTAAAAATAATTAGCAATTAGCAGTTAGCGTACCATAGTATCTGCCTATCCCAATGGGAGATGGACGTGATGATAAGCATGGTATATAATTTTAACAAAAAAAAAAACCGACTTCAGTACGGCAAGTTGCAGAATTTCAAAAACCTTAAGAACGGCTAGATTACATAGTTTAATTATGAAGTTCCATTGCCTAGCTACCTTAGCAACCATAATGGAAACTTATTTAATCGCCATCCGTAAAATACTTATTATTGAGAAGTTCAGGTGGCCATCTGTGGTCTTCTTCATCAGTTTTACTTCATCATATTATACTTTCTGAATGCAAATGTTTGATGTGTTGTTAAAAATATTAAAATTGCCTATAATTTCAGAGGAGTTCCCTCAATTCCTCATGGATCCCATCATCAGAACTTTCTTTTGATGAAAATGGGACCTAACTGGAAGTAGTCCTCTCAGACAAAAAAAAGTTTCAAATCGGTCCATAAATGAGGGAGTTCTGCGGTAACAAACATAAAAAAAAACACGAATTGATAACCTCCTCTTTTTGAAGTCGGTTAAAAATACCATTATCCGGCTTCCCATCTACAGGAAGACCGTGCCCTGGATTGTTTACTGATCGACGAATAGATATACACCCAAGATATGAAAATGGCTATCTACAATTTGCACAGAGAAGCTTTATTTGCAATGGAGTCTCAGCATTTTCAGACATATTATGCGTTTACCTAAGCATCGTCTGGATAAGCTATACTACTTGGGTGGTATATAAGCAAACGGGCAGTTTGGTGGTAAGCAGTTACCGTAGCGTATAGACGCTTGCAATACCAGAGGTATTACTTGCATGTTGTGGATACATTTTTTTACAGAGCTGGAATATGAAACGTTTCTTTTAAAACGCATCCCTAAATGAGCGCTGAAAATTTGTGCTGTACACAGCCAAATAACACACCGCTGTGTGTAGTTATTTGGCTGTGGTCTTCTGTAAGGTGGATGTCTTACCCCAGTAAGGGCTTTCACGCTAGTATGATGTTCTGTCTCTCTTAAATATAACACTGCGATTGCCATTTATTTTAACAGATTATTTTAATTTTGCGAAAATGACATTTTACGAAAACGTCATTTTCGTCACAAAACGGTTTTGCAAATGTGGCATTTTGCGATGTGGCAATTTTGAGAATATGACTTTTGCAAAAATTCTGTTTAATTTTGCGAAAGTGGCATTGTGCATCTTACTATGTACTAAAGAAAAACGTTTTTTCAAAGTTGACATACACACACAGGACATTACAGAGGAAAAAATAAATAGGTACAAAATAGGTATTAAATTAAACATTAAATTATCAACAGTAGGTACTATAGATTTTTTTTAGAATAGGTTCCAATCTCAGCTTTAGGCTGCGGCATTCTGGCTGCAGCGCTGATTTTCAGATAGGGCCTAAACGTGAGTACTTACATCTTAACCCATAAACGTCCCACTGCTGGGCACGGGACCAAACACTTAGAGGGATATTAGCCTACTATACCACGCTGGCTAAACGGGTTGGTATAGGGTTTTGTTTCGAGTTTTCCCTCTCTTGCGGTGGATAACACTTACTCCCTTAGTCGCCTCTAACGACATCCTCGGGATGGAAGGGGTGGTGACATTTGTATTCTTAAGGCTTGGGATATCGCCAACGACCTTGAGCATTTGGGCAAAGCAAACACGACCTAATTCTCTAGGCGAGCGCGGGGATACAAACAGATGTACTCTTTGAATGGACGTCTAATTAATTTTTAATAAATTAAAATACAAACTTATCCTTACTAATATTATAAACGTGAAAGTTTGTAAGAATATATGGATGGATGGATGTTTGTTACTCTTTCACGTAAAAACTACTGAGCGGATCTGGATGAAATTTGGCACACAGATAGATTATGGTCTGGAATAATATTTTGCAGCGATAACCGACATCCACGCGGATGGAGCCGCGGGCAACAGCTAGTTCTAAATATAACATTACCAAATTATAGGTGTGTTCTGTTCAAATTTTGTTTTTTTTTCGTATTATTTGATAAAATTGAAGTCATAAAGTGGTTACATCTCAATAATTTGGTGCTGATTTGATGATTTTTTTACTAACTATTTAGAATTAATATACAATTTATGACAAAACCATATTACGAAAAACATCTTGTAGATTAATAATGTATTTATTGGCAGTCATTTATCTATAAATGCCAACAAAAAATGATTTCATTTACACCTCTTTTTCATCATTTTTTGAGAGAGGTGCCTTAATCAGTCACCACACGGAAGTACTAGGCGCTCAGATGTAAAAAGAGTTCGGCAGACATACGAGTAGGTATATCGCTGCGCCGGCGCATATTCAGTTGATTGCACTATTTCTATACCATAGTTACATAATATCAGTGTAGAAACTGTACATAAAACAGTTACGTCATATTACACAATTATTAACTAAACTAGCTGTTGCCCGCGGCTCCGCACGCGTAGATGTCAGTTATCGCTGTAAAGAGTAGCCTATGTGTTATTCCAGACTATAATCTATCTCTGTGCCAAATTTCATCCAGATCTGTTCAGTAGTGTTTACGTGAAAGAGTTACAAATATCCATCGATACTACTTACAAACTTTCGCGTTTATAATATTAGTAGGATGTCGAAAGTTTACGTTCTATTGACGTATGCTACTTTAAAGATAATTATTTAAAAACATTATCCGCGTGGTGACGGACTAAGAATACAAATGTCACCACCCCGTTCCATCCTGAGGGTGTTGTATAATTCGACTAAGGGAGTAAGTCAGGCAGACAATATCCACTGCAAGAGAGGGAAATCTCGAAACAAAACCTTATACCAAACCATCTGGTCAGCGTGGTATAGTAGGCTAATATCCCTCCAAATGTATGGAGGAGACCCGTGCCCAGCAGTGGGACAATTATGGGTTGAGTGAGATATCAAAACAAAAATGAAATAATCCTTACTAATATTATAAATGTGAAAGTTTGTAAGAATGGATGGATGGATGTTTGTTAATCTTTCACGTAAAAACTACTGAACGGATCTGGATGAAATTTGGCACACAGATAGATTATGGTCGTTACGTTTTGCAGCGATAACGGACATCCACGCGGGCGGAGCCGCGGGCAACAGCTAGTATATTATAATCCAATTATTCTAATTATGCAGCTGTCAATGTCAAAATATTGCCATGTTGGCAGCATTGGAACTTTCAATGATAATAATAATCATTTTGATTGATTACACATGTGTACAGTAATGTGAATAAAAAACATTTTTATTATATCAAAGAGGGATATGGATATTCAAATATCGCAGACGACACGAAAGTGCAGACCGTAGTGACAGGGACAGGCGCCTGCTGGCTGACAGGTAGGGAGGGAAGATTTTGACAGCTCCAACAGCAGAGTTACATTTTTTTTGTATTTCTTTCAGGTAACCTTTGATTGCCATACTAGCGAGCAAGCCCGACTGGGGAAGCATCTCTACCTTACAGAAGACCACAGCCAAATAACTACACACAGCGGTGTAGTTGAGTTCCTGTGTGCGAGTACAAGTCTCCAGCGCTCATTTGGGGATGCGTTTTGAAAGAAACGTATTCCTATCTCAGAGATACTCCATCTTAAAGCCCTGGTGTAAAAAAAATGGCTTGGCAACACGCAAATGATACCTCTGGTATTGCAAGCGTCCAAGGCTACGGTAACTGCTTAACATCAGGCGGGCCGTATGATTGTTTGCCAACCAAGTAGTAAAAAAAAATACAGGGTTTCAAGGTCATACATGCAAGCATCGACTGCCTCGGTGGTCCAGTGGCCGCAGTTTGCACCTGCAGTGCACGAGGTTGTGGGTCGATTCCCACACAGGACAAAACTTTTTGTGATCCACAAAGAATTGTTCTGAGTCTGGGTGTAATTTGTGTCCGTTAATTGTATGTTTGTAAAGCCCCCCGCGACACAGAGCTTGTTCTCTAGTGTGGGAGATGTCTTTAAAAAGAAAAAAAAAGTACCAGGGTAGCATACCTGACGAGGAGTTGTTCAAAGATATCTTGCGTTCACGTGCCAAATAATCTGGTGTTATTTTAGTCCATGAACTTTCAACACAGGTGATTTGTTATCCAGAATAATTGGATTAGTAATGCTTTTATTTTATTTAATCAAAGCTGAGAGGTAGGGCACTATATGACTTGACTGCCTCGGTGGTCCGGTGGTCGCAGTATGCGCCTGCAGTGCACGAGGTTGTGGGTTCGATTCCCACACAGGACAAAACTTTGTGTGACCCATAAAGAATTGTTCTGAGACTCAGAACATTTAAATGGGTGTAATTTGTGTCCGTTAATTGTATGTTTGTAAAGTCCCCCACGACACAGAGCTTGTTCTCTACTGCGGGAGTTGTCTTAAAAAAAATCTGCTAATTTACAGATGGCTCAATTGAATCTGAATTGATCCTTAATTGAATCTCAGTAGCATTTTTGGTATTCTGCTAATAAATTTAAGACCAATGGTTGGAAAACCATTGGTCTTGAATGAAGCATTTTTGGTATTCTGCTAAATATTGTAGGGCCAATGGTTTTCCAACTTGGTCTTAAATTTATAAGCAGAATACCAAAAATTAGAATGAGATACAATTGAGTATCAATTTAGTTTTTTTTATTTATTTTTTTATCCTACCAAGGTGGCAAACAAGCATACGGCCTGCCTGATGGTAAGCAGTTACCGTAGCCTATGGACGTTTGCAACACCAGGAGTGTCACTCACGCGTTGCCGACCCTTTAAAAACCTTATAACTCCTTTCTTGAAGAACCCCATGCTATAGTCTCTTGGGAATCATTGAATTGAGCCATCCGTAAATTAGCAGAATTGGGGCCCTGGGCTTTAAGATGGAGTATCCCTGGGATAGGAATACGGTTTTTTCAAAACGTCTCAATACTTAAATTAAAGTCTTGCGGTAAAACCTCGTCGGTGGAGGTCAATCCACAAATTATATTTTACTAGCTGTTGCCCGCGGCTCCACCCGCGTGGATGTCGGTTATCGCTGTAAAAAGTAGCCTATGTGTTATTCCAGACCATAATTTATCTCTGTGCCGAATTTCATCCAGATCCGTTCAGTAGTTTTTACGTGAAAGAGTAAGAAACATCCATCCATCCATTCTTAAAAACTTTCGCATTAAAGATTTGTGAACAGAAAGGCGCATGAAGACCTGGCTGACACGAGGTTAGGCAAGGTCGTCTGCCACTGAAACCCTATAAGTGAAGGTCAAGGTGAATCAAAGTAATGTCTTAGTTCGCTATTCCCGCTAAAACTTAAAAACGGCTTGATCGATCTGAATAATTATTTTTTTGTTTTAAACGGCAGGGGTATTAAGTAAGTAAGAGCGAAAACCGGAGCAAAATCTGGCTGTCAGATTGAAAATTGGTATTCTGTAAGAGCGAAAACCGAATCTTTTTGACGTTTAGCAATCGTGTGTGCCGTCACCGAGCAATCACAACTGTCAGTTTGCGATCTGCCGGCTGTTTCTTATGGTGCGTACACACCGCGCCAACGAACGCCAACGAAGGCATTCGTTGGTCCTATGTGGACGGATGAGCGAACGCCAACGATCGTTTGTTAGCGTTTGCCGGCGAATCGATGCGCGCAGCTGCGTACACACCGCGCCAACGATCGCCAACGAAGGCGTTCGTTGGTCCTATGTGGACGGCTAAGCGAACGCCAACGATCGTGTGTCGGCGATCCGAAGCGTGGCGGCAACATCAAAGGAATTCAGTATGGACGCCCGCCGCATGACGTCAGAAAGACCAAAGAGTAGACGTAGTCCAGAGTAGTCTGGACGCTTTTGCTTTTTTTTTTCTTTCAGCGTACGTTCGTTGACCTTTGGCGTCATTCTGAGAACCTCACCTCACATTATTTAAATATTTCCCGCTATGCATCATAAGGCATGCACGTTTATTTTGGTAGTAGTACGTTTAGTTTATAAGTGAGGTAGGGCACCATACTAGCGACCAACCAAGACTGGGGAAGGACCGCCATCTTACAGAAGACCACAGCCAAATAACTACACACTATGGTGTAGTTGTATTCCTGGTGTAAGTACAGGCTCAGCTCTCCAGCTCTCATTTAGGGATGCGTTTTGAAAGAAACATATTCTTATTCTGGGATAGGAATATGTTTCTTTCTAAATCCCTGGGGATACTCGTACCTTAAAGCCCTGGTGTAAAAAAATGGGTTGGAGTCAAGGAAGTGATAACTCTGGTATTGCAAGCGTCCATAGGCTACGGTAACTGCTTAACAACAGGCGGACCGCGTGCTTGTTTACCACACAGGTAAATAAAAAAAGGTTTACTTTTATTATGGAGCAAAACAAAGATCGGTACCTAATATAAATTATAATTATTTTGTCGTCTATGATCAAATTGGGAATGCAAGCCGGAATCGGTGCTAACGAACGTTTGCTCGACCATAGAGTGTGTTTTGATGTACAGTCAGCGTCAAATAGATAGTGACACTCGAGGTATTTAAATTAATAGACGCAACCAAAAAGTCAATAATATCGGTAGGTACAAGCAAAGTTTCCAATATTTTATTCTATCTTGGTTTAATATTGCACTTGACATTGATATGACATTATATTACCTAAAGAGGTTTTTATTTTATGGCGGTTTGACTGAACCTATCTTTATGACATTTTGAACGTCTCGACTTTTGTAGGCTTATATTGTTAACAACATTATGGAAACTATGCTTGTACCGATATTATTGACTTTTTGGTTGCGTCTATCAATTTAAATACCTTAAGTGACACACTATCTATTTGACGCTGACTGTACCTACGTGCGTGCGCGGCCAATCCGCCAATGCTAGCGAATGTTCGTTGGCGTTCGTTGGCCCGGTGTGTACGCCGCAGCGAAGGGCCAACGAGCGTGCGGCAGCAAACGTCAGCAAACGTTCGTTGGCCTTCGTTGGCGCGGTGTGTACGCACCATTAGAGAATCAGCCGGCGGATCTGTTACTGGGAAGATTTGAAATCAAAAACTCACATGAAAATTGTAAAATATTGCAAAATAACACGTTGTTGCCATGGCAACCGCTAGCAAAATTGATATAATTTTGAATTTTTGTATGAGAAGCGTTACTTCGGATTATTTTTCATAGATGGCGTGTAAGTTTGAGATCCTGCTGAAGCTTTCCAGAGCGACTATAGCATGGGGAAAGAAAGGAGTCATAAGGATTTTAAAGGAACGGCAAAGCAGGAGTGATACGAAAAATTAAGAGAGGCCATACTAGCGAGCAAGCCCGACTGGGGAAGGATTATAGAAGACCACAGCCAAATGACTACACACAGCGGTGTAGAATTTTTTAAAGACATCTCTGGCACTAGGGAACGAGCCCTGTGTCGCGGGGGACTTTACATACAATAACGAACACAAACAACACCCAGACTCGGGACAATAATTTATGGATCACACAATTTTTTGTCCCGTGCGGGAATCGAATCCACAACACGCCATTGATCCAACCGTGCAGTTGTGTTCCTGTATGTGAGTACAGGTCTCCAGCGCTAATTTAGGGATGCGCTTTGAACGAAACGTATTCCTATCCCAGGGATACTCCATCTTAAGGCTTGTGATATCGCCAACGACCTTGAGCATTTGGGCGAATCCAACACGACCTAATTCTCTAGGCGAGCGCGAGGATACAAACAGATGTACTTTTTGCATGGACGTCTTATTAATTTTTAATAAATTCAAATTTAAACTTGTTCTAAATATAACATTACCAAATTATAGGTGTATGTTTTCTTCAAATATTGTTTTTCTTTTCGTATTATTTGATAAAAATTGAAGTCATAAAGTGGTTACATCGCAATAATTTGGTGCTGATACGATGATTTTTTTTACAAACTATTTAGAATTACTATATAATTTATAACAAAACCATATTATGAAACACATCTTGTAGATTAATACTGTATTTTTTGGCACTCATTTATCTATAAATGCCAACAAAAAATGGTTTCATTTACATCCTTTTTTTCATCATTTTTTGAGAGAGGGGGGCCTTAAAGACTTGGTACCAAAAAATGGTATTGCAAGCGTCCATAGGCTACGGTAACTGCTTACCATCAGGCTGGCCGTATGTATGTCGTTAAAAGTGTTTAAACCCAAAAGTACCAGGCGAACATAAGTATAAGGTAGTGTCATTGTCAAGGTCATGAGTCAGCAGGTACCTGTTCAGTTCCTGCAATGATGATAAACATCAATTTATAAGGATTTGGGTATTGTTTATGTTTGTACATCCTACTAATATTAAAAAACTAGCTGTTGCCCGCGGCTCCGCACGCTTGGATGTCGTAAATCAATAAAAATAAATAAAATTCCTAAAATAAAAGTAGCCTTAGTTACTCCTTATTACATCAGCTGTCTGCTAGTGTAAGTCTTGTCTAAATCGGTCTAGCTGTTTTAGAGATTAGCCGAAACAAAGAGACAGACAAAAATGTTATTTTGGTATACGTACCGTATATACATCCATATGCATCTAGTAAAATGAGGTTATTTTAATATAACAGACAGACACTCCATTTTTTTTATAGATGTGATAGGTTGTGTGGATGTATGTTACTCTGTCACGTAAAAAGTACTGAATGGATTTGGATGAAATTTGGCACACAGATAGATTATAGTCTGGAATAGCATATAGGCTACATTTTTATCACGATAACCGACATCAACGCGGGCGGAGCCGCGGGCAACAACTAGTACTACATATTTTAAGGAAGACATAATAAATATATATTTTATTTTTATCTCAAAGCTAACGGCAATGTTGAGGAAAAACCCTTCTAATATGGCGAACGTATATCAATTTAAGAATTACTATATCCTTTAATTATTACCAGCTATGTTACCGAGTGTATTTTCTAAGATCCTTACTTATATTATAAATGTGAAAGGTAGTGAGTATGGATGGATGGATGGACGTTTGTTACTCTTTCACGTAAAAACTACTGAACGGATCTGGATGAAATTTGGCACAGATATAGATTATGGTCTTGAATAACACATAGGCTACTTTTTACAGCGATAACCGACATCTAAGCGGTAGGAGCCGCGGGCAACAGCTAGTACTAAATAATTATTTATTGATTGATTTATTCAGATTTGATTGATTACTGATTGATTAACTTTCTTTTTTATATAATTTGATTAAGTTTAAACATTGACTAGGTAAAGATTTATTTAATAATCTATTTCCTTTAAAACGTATTTTTATTGTGAGAAGTAGTGCACCATACAAGGGGGCAAGCCCGACTGGGGAAGGACCTTCACCTTACAGAAGACTATAGCTGAATAACTACACACAGTGGTACAGTTGTGTGAGTACAGGTCTCCAGCGCTCATTTAGGGATGCGTTTTGGAAGAAAATAATTCTTATCCCAGGAATACTCCCACCTATGGTGTAAAAACTAGGTCGGCAACACGCAAGTGATACGTCTGGTATTGCAAGCGTCTAAGAACAACAAACTGATTACTTGTTACAACAAACTTATGACTTACTAGTTGTTGCCCGAGGCTCCGCCCGCGTGGATGTCGATTATCGCTGTAAAAAGTAGCCTATGTTTTATTCCAGACCATAATCTATCTCTGTGCCAAATTTCATCCACATCCGTTCAGTAGATTTTACGTGAAAGAGAAACAAACATCCATCCATTATTACAAACTTTCACATTTATAATATTAGTAAGGATTTCGACTGTATACATTTTATGGATGCATTTTTACAGAAAAGATTTCCTTTCCTAAAATACTGAATATAGGTACAATATCCTACTAATATTATAAACGTGAAAGTTTGTAAAGATGGATGGATGGATGTTTGTTACTCTTTCACGTACTGAATGGATCTGGATGAAATTTGGCACAGATATAGATTATGGTCTGGAATAACACATAGGCTACTTTTTACAGCGATAACCGACATCCACGCGGGCGGAGCCGCGGGCAACAGCTGGTCATATATACATATCATGTCCTTATAGCAATTCATTTCCGATCATATGTAGTTTTAATTTAAGTGAAGTAATATTATATTAGGTTATTTAGTTCCTGTAATGATAACTGTAAGTTTTACAAATAAAAAAGAAAGTCGACAATTAAACCTCAGATTAAAATCTAAAAAAAATCGCTAAATGTCATGCTACGGCCTTAGAACTAGACTTTACTTACGACTTGCCTAATATAGTGACATATTTGCGTAGGTAACCCTCAACCCACTATGCATTTTATACACAACACGTTTTTGGGGTCACTGGGGACACTAAACCCCAAACGTCAAATGGACTATGATTTTGAGGTCATTTTTTTATGACTATATATTACTATAAACTTAATCTTTTTATATTCAATCAGTAACGAGGTTCCTTTTGTATTTTTTTCTTTAATATCTACTGTAAATTAATTATCATCTTCATCATTGATTGTAAATATAAAAGAATAGACATCCTCTTCGAATATTTCTGTGACTGACCTAAAGTCCAATGGTTCCATATCAAAATCTTTATCTGAATCACTTATTGAATCCATATCAAAGTCTTCATCTGAATCATTTATTGAATTAATTTCTTCGTTGTTGATATCTGTTAATCTCACGTCAGATTTCATGTCACTGAAGCGATATATCGAAACAATTTCGTTCATAATTTGTGAGCTATATAGCTATATTTTGTCCTTTTCTTTCTGTTGTAAATTTGTTTCTTTTTCGAGTGTGTATATGAGATAATATAGAAAATGAAAAATCTTAATACCAATGCTGAAGTAGATGGTACTGTTATTTTTTTTATTGTAACAGGACCTAAAGGTGTATTTGAGAAAAAGGTCCACCATTCTTTTGGGTCGATAGAATTAGCAGCCTGCCAAATTATATTTTTTACATAACGTCCATTTCGGTATTTAAAGTCAGAGAGTTCTTTTATTACATTGGCAGCAACAGCATCATTGCTGAGTGCTGACTAGGCTCAAAATAGCATTACATCCTTCTTAATGGTCTTCTGCACGAAGACTAGAACCATGTTTTTTGGGACTTAATATCACTGCTGTGAAGTGGATATGTAAGTTTTCTTTCAAGAAACTTGCTTGGCTCGTAGTAGTGGTAAATGTTGTGCCTATATTATATCGTCTGCGTTGTTGCGTTGCTGTTTAATGACAGTGTTTTCAATTCTTGCATTAACAAGATGGCGCGCAAATTTTGTACCGTTTTTTAAAGTAAAACTGTGACCACAGAACGTATATTTATAATTTTTACGTCCCGTATTATCCTTGTCGCCTTTGAAATATTCGTTTACCTTTGATTTCTCACGTATTGTAACAAAATATTACGGTGCGTTGGGCCCACGCACTAACAAGACACGTATTCTCTGCAACAAACACGAAGCTACTGAGCAAATCGCGGCGCGTGAGTGGCGGCAGTACGCGGGGAGCGCGCGTGAAACGCGGAGAATGGCGGGTACTGCGCGTAAGGGGCGAGGCAGCGAGCATAAGCGTGGAGAATAGTGTATATAATCAAATTTTAGATTAAATAATAACATACAGTTGGCTGGGAATTTTGGGCAATATTCCCAATATGCCCGAAAGTTTTCCGGGCATATTGGGAGTGGAAAGTTTCCGGGAGTGGCAATATTCCCAGACGTACATCACTAATCACAACTGTCAGTTTGCGATTGCTGTTTCTTAGAGAATCAGCCGGCGGATCTGTTACAGGGAATATTTGAAAGCAAAAACGAATTTAAAAGAAACTCACATGAAAATGATAAAATAAACAGAATATTGCAAAATAAGACGTTGTTGCCATGGCAACCGCTAGCAAAATTGATATAATTTTGAATTTTTGTATGAGAAGCGTTACTTCGGATTATTTTTCATAGATGGCGTGTAATGTTGAGATCCTGCTAAAGCTTTCTTGAGTGACTATAGCATGGGGAAAGAAAGGAGTCATAAGGAACGGCAAAGCACGAGTGATACGAAAAATTAAGAGACACCATACTAGCGGGCAAACCCGACTGGGGAAGGATTATAGAAGACCACAGCCAAATGACTACACACAGCGGTGTAGAATTTTTTAAAGACATCTCTGGCACAGGGAACGAGCCCTGTGTCGCGGGGGACTTTACATACAATAACGAACACAAACAACACCCAGACTCGGGACAATAATTTATGAATCACACAAATTTTTGTCCCGTGCGGGAATCGAACCCACAACACGCCATTGAACCAACCGTGCAGTTGTGTTCCTGTGTGTGAGTACAGGTCTCCAGCGCTCATTTAGGGATGAGTTTTGAACGAAACGTATTCCTATCCCAGGGATATTCCATCTTAAGGCTTGTGATATCGCCAACGACCTTGAGCATTTGGGCGAAGCAAACACGACCTAATTCTCTAGGCGAGCGCGGGGATACAAACAGATGTACTTTTTGAATGGACGTCTTTATAATTTTTAATAAATTTAAATTTATACTTATTCTAAATACAACATTACCAAATTATAGGTGTATGTTTTCTTCAAATATTGTTTTTCTTTTCGTATTATTTGATAAAAATTGCAGTCATAAAGTGGTTACATAGCAATAATTTGGTGTTGATTTGATAATTTTATTACAAACTATTTAGAATTACTATATAATTTATGACAAAACCATATTATGAAACACATCTTGTAGATTAATACTGTATTTTTTGGCAGTCAATTGTCTATAAATGCCAACAAAAAATGGTTTCATTTACACCTCTTTTTCATCATTTTTTGAGAGAAGGGCCTTAAAGACCTGGTACAAAAAAAAATGGTATTGCAAGCGTCCATAGGCTACGGTAACTGCTTACCATCAGGCGGGCCGTATGTATGTCGTTAAAAGTGTTTAAACCCAATAGTACCAGGCGAACATAAGTATAAGGTAGTGTCATTGTCAAGGTCATGAGTCAGCAGGTACCTGTTCAGTTCCTGCAATGATGATAAACATCAATTTATAAGGACTTGGGTATTGTTTATGTTTGTACATCCTACTAATATTAAAAAACTAGCTGTTGCCCACGGCTCCGCCCGCGTTTATGTCGTAAATTAATAAAAATAAATAAAATTCCTAAAATAAAAGTAGCCTAAGTTACTCCTTATTACATCAGCTATCTGCTAGTGTAAGTCTTGTCTAAATCGGTCTAGCTGTTTTAGAGATTAGCCGAAACAAAGAGACAGACAAAAATGTTATTTTGGTAAACGTACCGTGTATACATCCATATGCATCTAGTAAAATGAGGTTATTTTAATATAACAGACACTCCAATTTTTTTTATTAGTATACCTATAGATGTGATAGGTTGTGTGGATGTATGTTACTCTGTCACGTAAAAAGTACTGAATGGATTTGGATAAAATTTGGCACAGACATAGATTATAGTCTGGAATAGCATATAGGCTACATTTTTATCACGATAACCGACATCAACGCGGGCGGAGCCGCGGGCAACAACTAGTACTACATATTTTAAGGAAGACATAATAAATATATAGGTATTTTATTTTTATCTCGAAGCTAACGGCAATATTGAGGAAAAACCCTTCTAATATGGCGAACGTATATCAATTTAAGAATTACTATATCCTTTAATTATTACCAGCTATGTTACCGAGTGTATTTTCTAAGATCCTTACTTATATTATAAATGTGAAAGGTAGTGAGTATGGATGGATGGATGGATGTTTGTTACTCTTTCACGTAAAAACTACTGAACGGATCTGGATGAAATATGGCACCGAGATAGAATATGGTCTGGAATAACACATAGGCTACTTTTTACAGCGATAACCGACATCCACGCGGGCGAAGCTGCGGGCAACAGCTAGTCATATATACATATCATGTCCTTATAGCAATTAATTTCCGATCTTAGTTTGAATTTTGATTAATGGTAGGTAATATTATTATATTATATTAGGTTATTTAGTTCCTGTAATGATAACTGTAAGTTTTACAAATAAAAAAGAAAGTCGACAATTAAAACTCAGATTAAAATCTAAAAAAAATCGCTAAATGTCATGCTACGGCCTTAGAACTAGACTTTACTTACGACTTGTCTAATATAGTGAAATATTTGCGTAGGTAACCCTCAACCCACCGCGCGTTTTATACACAACACGTTTTTGGGGTCACTGGGGACACTAAACCCCAAACGTCAAATGGACTATAATTTTGAGGTAATTTTTTTATGACTATATATTACTATAAACTTAATCTTTTTATATTCAATCAGTAACGAGGAGATACGTAGCAGACGTACGAGTAAAGTGAAAGACAGCTTGAAAGATTGTCTAAATTAGGTGGCAATGGGCAAATGACCTTTGAGGCCAAAAAGTTCTGGAATTGAAACCACGAACTGGAGTATGCAGCCTGGGTCTAACAAGGTGGATCGACTACCTGGTAAAGGTTGCGGGAAACCGATGGCCAAGGTTAGCGCAGGACAGCATTTTGTGGTAATACTTGGGTGAGACCTTTGCCCAGCTGTGGACATCATTTCTAATACGTAACGAAAGCCTCGACTTTGTCAACCACTTCCCCAGATACTTTTGATAAAGTTTTTATATCTACTACTAAGGTGGGTTGTACTTTCCGTCTGATGGTAAGCAGCTACCATAGTCTACGACCGCTAGCAATACTGTGTGTTGCTAACCCAATCATTTATAACACTAGGGTTTGTGATGGAGTATCCCTGGGATAGGCAAATGTTTCTTAGAAACAAATCACTAAATAAGCACTGTAGCCCTATATTTACACACAGGAACACAAGTTATTTGTCTGTGGTGTGCTATAAGGTTCTGTCCCAATCGGGCTTGGACGGTTATATTTTTTTTATACTACCAAGGAGGCTAACAAGCATACAGCCCGCCAGAACACCAGGGGTGTCACTCGTTCGTTGCCGACCCTTATAACTCCTTTCTTGAAGAACCTGATGCTTTAGTCTCTGGGAAACCCTCGGCAGGAAGCTCATTCCCCGATATTACCATATTGTTTAATGCCCTACCTCTCATAAAAGTTAGAATATTATTTTATTTGAGCGTTGTTTGACAAGCCAAAGCTAACTGTATGACAGCCGCTCGACCATTGACCCCCTACTGCCACTTTCTGGCATCAAAAAAAGTGTATTCTGGCATTCTAACAATATTAAATGTACGGAGTTTCAACATAACGCCGACTAGGTACTTATTAAAAACGAGTTTTGGGTTACCTAAACAGACCGTTCCAGTTTTTTTAACTTGCCAAGCGAATTATTGATTTGTTTGGTATTTGCAACAGTTGGTACGGCTTTAGTAGGTATTTTGGATCATAATATTGTTAAAAATAGCCAATTTTTTGGCCGCGTTGTGTGAATGTCAGGTTATTGCGATAAATAGTACTCTATGCCCTTTCCCAGGACAAGATCTATCTATTAGACAAATTTCATAAAACTCCGTTCAGCTATTTAGCCGTGATAAGGTGACAACCTTTGCATTTAAAATAGAAAAGAGAAGAGATTAATTTAAATTTGGAACTGTTGTAGATTAAAAATAAATTTTGTTTTCGTTTTATAATGATTTGGATTCGATATGGCCAGTAACAAGACAAGTAATAAAAGGCTTGGAAACAAAAAGTATGAATGCTGATTATATTTTTTTCGCGAGACGCAGTGTTGTGAATTAAAATACCTATTGTATCCGTACAGACGCACTGATAAAAAAAACATTATTCTGATAAACCCAATTTATAAACAAGAGAAACTTTAGACCCGATAAAACATCCGTAAGTACTTTGACGCCAAATAAAAAAACAAACTTCATAAAGTTTATTTTTTTATGTTTATTTATCAATAGCGCGTGTAGAAGCTCATACACTAGTACCAGGCGCTTATAACCTACAAGGATATCGATTCGTAAACATTCCCTCCAAAAAAACCGCGTCGTACAAAAAAGGGGTTACGTGGGACCTGCTTCGGTAAAAAAAAACACTGAGAATACGAGGGATGGACCTCCGTACCTCCGTAGCGATCAGCGGCGGCCGCCCCACTCATATAAAACCTTCTTGTATTGGGGCGAGCTACCCCGCATTTCTGCCCAAACACAGAAATAATAACACTGAGCCACGCTCTTCATTCACTTACAATGTTCCTTGTGCTTTTCTTCCTCATACGACCATAGCACGCCGTATATACATTTACCTATTTTAAAACACTACACTGACACAAGAGTCCACACGTTCAGCGACATTCGGTTTTTTTTTTCGGGGCAGCGTTGTCGCGTGCGTATGCCGGCCGGTAAACAAACTATACGGTCACACACTGCACTAAAACTATAATAAATGTTGTATTAACGTTGTTTTTTACATTATTTCACTGAATAATTGCGTATAATATTGTCTTCGGTACATTATAGTCGCGAAGCGTCGCGTTTGCGTGTTCGAAGCAGGTACGCGCGCCGTGTATCGCTCGATCGCACTGGTTTGGTTTGCCCTCGGAGGGGTCGGGTACGCCGTCGCGGGGGGACGCCCTGTTTTACCGACGCGCGCAGCTCGCACTGCTTTATCTACATTTAGAACGGACAGGTGGCGCGGTCGCTTCTCTGGTTTTGTTAGCGCTTCAAGCGATTTATTTTATTTGTATAAAGCTAGACAGTATTTTATTTTATATAATATATTTTTTGTAAAAATGTGGATTCAGGTCACAGGTGTCCCCAATTTTTGGGATCACATCGCTAGTTGGGGTCACGTTAACATTACAGGGTTAAGTGAATACCGTAGAGAACATGAGAAATTATTTTTTGAAACTTGCTATTCTAAATAAATCTTTTTAACTGTATTTTTTTTACACACAACACACGTTTTACTAGTAATCTAACGAAAACAGTAGGTAATACAAGATATATTTTAATCTCAGAGATTTATTATAAAACTAATAGGTACATACATACCTGCCTACTTTAGGCGCTACCCCGAGCAAAAGATGGAAAATATCGTTGAAATAAACAAAATGACGTATTGGAATATTTAAATGTATTTAATTATTAAGCAGGTATATTTTAAATTATTCATTAGGTATTAAATGTTGTGTTTTCTAGTATTTATTAATTGTAGCATAAACAATTAATTCGCCATTCTTATGGTTGTTTCTATAAAGCAGTGGCTATGCTATAGCCATGTTGTAGTCGTAATAAAAGGAGTTTTCAGTTGAGAAATTACGATTAAAATATTCTCGAATATCTTTCGAGGAAGCCTATGTTAAACACTGGACGTCTTTTGGCTGACATGATGGTGATAATGATGACATATAGGTACTCAAACTTAAAGTAATTTATTCATTTAGTCGAGCATTTGATATGCTTGATACTTATAAACGTCAAAATAAACAAAAATCAGCATATTTATTTCCTACAGCCAATTCGCTGACAAGGGTAAGGCCTCAAGAAAAAAATTGTTATGTAAATTTAAGTATTCCATGTTATCTATTATTTAAATCAAAGCCTATATTACTCCCCAATAAATATGCTTTCAGTTAGTGAAAGAATATTTCAAGTAGGATCAGTTGTTTCTGAGATTAGCGCGTACATGTCAAGCAAAATCCTTTATTAAATAAAATTGCCATAGAATATATTTTAGACAACTCTAAATACATGTATTCAAGGGTCATACCATGACAATAACGATTTATTTTCTAACTTATTTCTAATTCGTTACATGTCAACATTCTTACCTAACTTCACACTTGTCATTGTTTAAAATACAAATAAATATCGAAATTAAATCGCTATAAGAACGTCATGGTACGGCCAGTATAAATAATAATTATTCTTATGGTACAGCTACAGGACTCCTTGATAAAGCGCTTTATATGCTGAACGATCAAACACCAATAATGTGCTTGTCACAGAAAAATAAAACTTTTGCATTTTTTAAGAGCATCTTGAAATGACCTGACTAGTATATATATTATTATATAAATAAACAACTGTTTTATTTAACAATAATCACAAATATGCATTAAATATTGCATTTTATTTGTTTTGAAAGAAAATGCCGCGCCTTTTTGTCAATTTGGAACTAAAACAGCGCGCTCTATCGAGTAAAAATACTTTATTTTGATGTACATTTGTATAAAATACTAGCTGTTGCCCACGGCTCCTCCCGCGTGGATGTCGGTTATCGCTGTAAAAAGTAGCCTATGTGTTATTCCAGACCATAATCTATCCCTGTGCCAAATTTTATCCAGATCCGTTCAGTAGTTTTTACGTGAAAGAGTAACAAACTTCCATCCATCAATTCTTACAAACTTTCGCATTTATAATATTAGTAGGATATATTTCTAGTGAATCGTAGCTCTATATGTCCCACAGCTGGGCACGAATCTTTTCTCTATCAAGAGAGCTGAGAGATTACCTACATATAATTCACACACGCTGGCCTAATGCGGGTTGGTGGATCAGACATGTCTTTAGAATTTCTTCTTATATTTGTGGATTTCCTCACGATGTTTTCCTTCTCCGTTAGCAGATGGTAACTCATTTGATTCATCATATTAACCCATAAACGTCCCACTGCTGGGCACGGGTCTCCTCCATACACTTGTAGGGATATAAGCCTACTACACCACGCTGGCCAGACGGATGTGTATAGGGTTTTATTTCGAGTTTTCCTTCTCCTCCAGTAGATATTGTCTGCCTGACTTAATCCTTTAGTCGACATCCGTCACCACTCATTTGATTAGTACATAGATAAATTCTACAAAGTGTTTTTTTATACTACTAATTTACTATTTAATTTTATTTTAAAATTAAATAGGTAAATATATTTTCATGCTATTTCTTAGTTTTGGTGTACTATAGTGAAGCCGTATCGCGGGGGATTTACATCATCATCTCAGCCAAAAGACGTCCACTGCTGGACATAGGCCTCCCCCAAGGATTTCCACTACTCTTGATCCTGAGCCGACCTTGTCCATCGGTTGCCTGCAACCTTTACCAGGTTGTCGGTTCAAAGAGCAATGGAAGAGCTATGCTTGGAGTTTCCCTGCGACATCGAATCAGAAACGAGGAGATCCGTAGGAGAACTGAAGAAACCGACATAGCTCGAGGAATTGCCTTCATACACCTAGACTCAGAATGAACTTATGGATATAAAGTCTTTGTCGGAATCAAACCCACTACTCCAGGCGCAGTGCTAGCGGTGGGTAGACTGCACTTGCAGTGATGATCTACTAAGTAATACCTGTACTATTAAGTATTCAGTGGTAATACAAATATGAATTACTAGCTGTTGCCCGCGTCTCTGTCCGCGTGGATGTCGGTTATCGCTGTAAAAAGTAGCCTGTGTGTTATTCCAGACCATAATCTATCTCTGTGTAAAATTTCATCCTGATCCGTTCAGTAGTTTTTACGCGTAACAAACATCCATCCATCCATCCATCCATACTTACAAACTTTCGCGTTTATAATATTAGCAGGAAGGATGTTTATACGCGCTTATCTCAGAAACTACTGATCGTACTTGAAAAATTATTTCACTCACTGAAAGCTACGTCATTGGAGAATAATCAGTGCCGGCTTCAGCATTACCGGTGCCTTTGTTGGGCGAAGATCAACCAACCATACAGTCATACTTAAATATTATAACATCAGCATCAGCAAACGTTGTTTTGCTACTAAAATAGTAATATCGCTATTAAAAAATTAAGGATTGTATGTATTTGTGTATGCTGTATGTCTAAAAAATAAAATTGAAGGGTGGACCACCCTTAACATTTAGGGAGATGAAAAATAGATGTTGTCCGATTCGCAGACCTACCCGACATGTACACAAAATTTCATAAAAATCGGTCGAGCCGTTTCAGAGGAGTATGGTAACTAACATTTTGACACGAGAATTTTATATATAGGAAGATCCCGATACCTATCTATTTTAGGCTTGACTCGGGAATCAAACCAGGGACTTAATGAACAGTAGTCGCACACAACGACCACTAGCCACTAGACCAAGGAGGCAGAAAATTATTATATTAAAGTAGTAGCAAAGTTTTATAGTTACATGATATTTATCCCATATTTTTCCTTGTTTTTTTTTTTTTGTTATTTTATAATTTTCCTTATTTTAGGATAAAGAGATCCTAACTGCGCGGTAGGCATGGGCATTGCTGATGTAGTATGAGCTGATTAACTGACTGACTGCCTGCTCAATACGAGCACCAATAAGCAACCTCGCAATGTCGATACACGGCTTTAGGAGAGCCTAGACACAGCCTAGAATCCTTATAACTCATTTCTTGAAGAACGCCATGCTATAGTCTTTCGGGAAAACCTCGGCAGGGAGCTCATGTTTGTCATCATCACCAAAATAAGGAATTTGGGAATAAAAGTATGTGCAAGATTACTTATCTTGTCTTATCTTTTTATTTAGAAATTTGTTTTTGCGACTTGCTTGCATATGCATGTAAAAATATAATATATCGTAAACTTTAATAAAATAATAATAAAAGCTCTTAAGATAATTTTACAAATTGTGCAAAATAAAAAATAATAAATATGTAGTCTAATAATTTCCGAACGATACACGTAGCAAATGTCAACAATCCACAATCCACGCGTATTGATGTTAGTGATGTGACATAAAGTACTATTTACTAAGGACTCAATTTAGTGTCATTTTAAGAATACAAATGTCACCACCCCGGTCCATCCCAAGGGTGTCGTAAGAGTCGACTAAGGTTTAGTAAAAAGTCAGACAGACAATATCCACTGCAAGAGAGGGAAAAGTTAGAAACAAAACCCTATGCCAACCCGTCTGGCCAGCGTGGTATAGTTGGCTAATATCCGTCCAAATGTAGGGAGAAAACCCGTGCCCAGCAGTGGGATATTTATGGTTTGAGATGATACACTACTTTACTAAAATATAATAATTAATTTAAATAATTAAAGGTACTTAAATTTTTAAATGACTCTTGTCCAAAAGATTGTTTTTTTGCTAACTAACTTATAAATGTGTTTGCAAGACCAAAACAAATCATTATATAGAAGTTAGTCACATTTCTCATGAAATTTTATTCGTTTCATTCTATGCTCTAACTCTGTAGTCGATTAAAATATATTAGCATGAACATCACTAAAAAATTAAACGTCAAAATCACTCGCGTATTGACGATTGCAGTTCGCGGCTGCCGATGTAAAAATTAAACGAATTTAAACATAAATTATACAAAAACCGTGTCAATTACCAACACATATAATAGGATAATAGTTTAATTATAAATGTATAATGGTTCGCCATAGGAAACCTGTAGTGCGCATAGCAAACAGTGCAGAAACAAGTAGTAGTTCGGGAAGTAGTGAATCGTCATTTGGCAGTAGAACATTTAAAGTGCTTTCTGTGTGGAAAACGGCAGTCGGCTTTGCTTGTTTTTTAATAGCAGTGTATGTGAGTACGTTAGGGTACCTGGAAACTAGAGTTAACACGCCATTCGATGATCATAAGGTGAGTAAAATTGAGAAGAAGTTTTGACAATTTTAGTTCAATGTTTTTACGATTTGTAAGCTTTTTATTGTTATTTGTTTATTAGAGATACAGCATTAAAATGTTTAATGGTTATAGTAATATATTTTTTACTTGGTTAGTCTCAATTTGCTGTTTTATTAGTGATGATTTCGGAGATACAAGGACTCTCGCGGCCGGCTTACGTTTCTTTAATTTTGAGATTATTATACAATCAATCTTCCTGTTTTAGTCCACTACTGGACAAATCTATACTAATATTATAAAGCTGAAGAGATTGTTTGGTTGAACGCGCTAATCTCAGAAAGTACTGGTTCGATTAGAAAAAATGTTTTTTTTATTGAATAGTACATTTATCCAGGAAGGCTATAGGCTATATAACATCACGCTATCATCAATGGGAGCGGAGCAGTAGTGAGATATGTAATCGTGGAAAATATTCCAAATTACGACCCCTAGTTATTCTTAGATAGATCAGATGGCTGTATGTCTGATATTAACTTGTTATTAATAATTTCAGGTAGTCATCGATAATGGGCTTGATGTGCCCGATAGATACTGGGGCACATATAGACCGGGAGTCTACCTCGGTTTTAAGAGTAGAGAGCCGAAGTCACCTGTCTTTGGTCTCATGTGGTACCGTGTGGTACAAACTTCAAATATTGGCATCAGGTTTGTTGATAGTACTATAATTATTAATTGCTAGTTTCTGCGCGCGACTTCGCCTGCTTGTCCAATCCCATGGGAGCAGTGATTTTTTCAGGATAAAAGTAGCTAATGTGTTATCCCAGATTATAATCTATCTCTGTGTCAAAGTTTATTCAGGACTGTTTAGCTGTTTTATTAATGATAATCCATATGGTGACGGATTAAGGATACAAATGTTAACACCCCATTCTATCCTGTGGGTGTCTACACTGCAAGAGAGTGAAAACTCAGAACAAAACCCTATACCAACCCGTCTGGCCAGCATGGTATAGTAGGATTATATCTCTCCAAATGTATGGAGGAGAACCGTGCCCAGCAGTGGGATGTTTATGGTTTGAGACAACATGAATGATTAACAAATAGCAATCACGCATACAACAACTACACTACTGGGTATAATAATTGATGAATATAATAATAATAGTAACCCTTATATGTCCCATTGCTGGCCATGGGTCTCCTCTCCTCTATTAAGAGAGAGAGAAGGTTTAGGCCTTAATTCACACACGCTGGCCTAATGCGGGTTAGTGAATCAAACATGCCTTTTTTCTTCTAAAGGCATTTCTGATTGAGACATGTGGGTTTCCTCACTATGTTTTGCTTCACCATCAGCAGATGGTAAATCACAAAGCGAAATTCACACCGGGGGCTGTACCAATACAGCCCCCGGATATAGAACTCGCACCTTGCGTTCAAGTCAGTTATTATTATCCCACTTGGTCACCATTGCTTTATTCTACATTTAAATAGTTTTCTCTTTAACAAGACAACTCCCGCACTAGAGAACAAGCTCTTTGTCGCGGGGGATTTTACAAACATACAATTAACGGACACAAATTACATCCAGACTCAGAACAACTCTTTGTGAGACACACAAAGTTTTATCCTGTGTGCGAATCGAACCCACAACCTTCAGCACAGAAGGCGCATACTGCAGCCACTGGACCACCAAGGCAGTCATTCTTTCAGACCAATGCCTTATTTTAAAGCGTGCTTTTTAATATTACAGGCACTGGTGTGACCAAAATGACCAGCTCTCAACGTACGGCTGGCTGAGACATGACGGTGTCACGTTTGGAGAACAGCTCATAACTGATGGTCCACATAACATCACCACTACCTTCATCAAGACTCCTGGAGGTGAACATGGTGGACATTGGACTGCTAGAATTAATGTTACTACTAAGGTTTGTATTTTTTATAATAGTAATATCCTCCTAACTGGACTGGAGAGAGATCAGGCGTAAGATCAACCTCTTTACTGGCTTTCCGAGGCACGGGGGTGTAAACACCGCCAGTTTCCAAACCTCGGCCATCTATTGTGAATTTCTTGACAGAAAACCACAATAACAATTTTTGGCCCGACCCGGAAATGGAACCCAAGACCTCGTGATCAGCAGTCACACACCACTGAGCCATCGATCGTTCAAACTCAAACTCAAAGTCATTTATTAATTTAGATCAAATACATGATACTTATGAACGTCAAAATAAACGAAAGTCAGCATATTTCTTTCCTACGGCCAATTCGCTGACCTAGAGAAGAATTGGCAAGAAACTTTGGCTACTCTTTTTAATCGCCAAGGTATAATATTTACAATTTGGTATGAGTTACAATTTGAAGAAGGTAACAAAAAGGTACGGAACCGACACACCATACCAAAAAAAGAAATTTAAATTTAAGTAATTTAAATAAATGATGTATCAATTACACAGTCACAATTTAGTATCTATCAGTATGGTAATGAGGCATCGTCTCTGGTGATCACATTGTACACTAAGTGAAATTACATTGACTGCCTTGGTGGTCCAGTGGCCGCAGTATGCGCCTGCTGTGCACGAGGTTGTGGGTTCGATTCCCGCACAGGATAAAACTTTGTGTGACCCACAAAGAGTTGTTCTGAGTCTGGGTGTAATTTGTGTCCGTTAATTGTATGTTTGTAAAGTCCCCCGCGACACAGCTTGTTCTCTAGTGCGGCAGTTGTCTTTTTTAAGACAAAAAAAAAGACAAAAGACAAACTATATTTTAAATTTGAAAGTGAATCATGGCAAGGTTGATATGAAATCGATTACGAGACACCTCTATTGTTGATTGTTATTATTTATACCACTTAGTGGCAGACGCACGCAGGAATGTCAAAACAACGGAGTCTGCAGTCAAACCAAGGAAAGCGGTACCATCTGCTACTTGCAAACTTAGCTCTCGCAAAACTGGTCTAACCTCAGGACATTAGTGGGCGTCCTAACAGGACCATGCCCACTCAACAGACACATTCACAGGCTAGGCCTAACTGACAGCCCACTCTGCAGTAGGCCGACACCCACCCACGTCCTTTTGGAATGCAGGAGAAGACCATAGGGCACAGGCTCTTCAAGACCGGGCTATACCGGGAGCCTGCGGTCACTTCGGCCGCTTGCTTTTTTTTATATTTTTTTTTATACTACCAAGGTGGCAAACAAGCATTCGGCCCGCCTGATGGTAAGCAGTTACCGTAGCCTATGGACGTTTGCAACACCAGGAGAGTCACTCACGCGATGCCGACCTTTTAAAAACCTTATAACTCCTTTCTTGAAGAACCCCATGCTATAGTCTCTTGGGAGAACCTTGGCAGGGAGCTCATTCCACAGCCTAATCGTACGTGGTAAGAAATTCCTCTGGAATCTTACGGTACGGCAAGTTTGAGGTGCAAGGATGTGAGGATGAACTCCCTGTCGGCGGTTATTATATATATGTATATATATATATTCATTATAATTATGTTTATCATTTATATGTAGTGTTTTTAAAAGTATATTTACTTGTGTTTGTGGGTACCAGCCACATGGGTCAATTAGCCACCTTTTTTTTATATTACTTGGGTGGCAGGCAAGCATACGGCCCACCTGGTTTTTCACTGTGTTTCCAAATGAGCGCTGGAGACCTGTACACAGGAACACAAATACATCGCTGTGTGTAGTTATCTAGCTGTGGTCTTCTGTAAGGTCCTTTCCCAGTAAGCCCTACTCGCTAGTGTGGTGCCTTTCACATGTCCAATTCATTTTAAATTGGTTTACTGTTATTTCAATGGTATTTCTATGAGATGGTAACCTTGAGCTGATGTTGCACCATCAAGTAGTTTGCGGGATGCCCAACTCCTCAGCAATGTACAGCAGATAGTTTTTTTTTGTTTTCATTTTAAAAGACATTAGAGAACAATCTCTGTGTCGCGAGGGACTTTACAAACATACAATTAACGTACACAAATAACACCCAGACTCAGAACAATTATTCGTGGGTCACACAAAGTTTTGTCCTGTGTGGGAATCGAACCCACAGCCTCGTGCACAGCAGGCGCATACTGCGACCACTGGACCACCGAGGCAGTCTAAGTTTTTGCTTGCTAGTATGCTTTTTTAAAATACTCCGTGGTCAGAAATAATTCACTCATTCAATGTTACTTATTATTATTATACTATGATTGTCTCCAGGGTACCAACGTGCCGTTCGTTCTTGTGTGGTACGCGGCACTGGATGAGTCTCTGGGTCCTGCCTCAGCACACTCCCGCCTAGGATACGAAGACGGCTCCATTGTCGGTCACACTCCTCAATTGAACAACTTCAAAGTTAATTTAGTACCACATCAAGGTATGGGATTTTATTATACTACTTAGGATTTACCGCAATTAAGTGACAATGCCAATAAACAATAATACTCATACGAAAAAAAGCGGTGGTGGCCGAGTGGGAAAGTAACCGACTTGCACGCAAGAGGTGCGAGTTCGATCCCGGGCAGTACCAATGTGAATTTCACTTTGTGGAGTTTATATGTACTAATCAAATGATTCGCCATCCGCTAACGGTGAAGGAAAACATCGTGAGGAAACCCACATGTCTTAGAAGTAATTCTAAGGACATGTCAGATTCACCAACCCGCATTAGGCCAGCGTGTGTGAATTAAGGCTTAAACCCTCTCTCTCTTTTGATAGAGGAAAGGAGACCCGTGCCCAGCAGTGGGACATATATGGGTTGCTATTATAAGTGACAATGGGCAGGGCAAAATGCCCGTTGGAGCAGAAAGGTTCTAGAGTGGCGACCACGAACTGGAAGATGAAGCGTGGGCAGGCCTCCAACAAGGTGGACCGACGACCTGGTAAAGGTCGCGGGCAACCGATGGACAACGTGTCTGGCTGAGATGGATTTAGGTGACAAACAAACATACGGCCCGCCTAATGTTAAGCAGTTACCGTAGTCTGCACTTTCGTGTCGTCTGCGATATTTGAGCATCCATATCCCTCTTTGTTATAATAAAAATGATTTTTATTCACATTACTGTACATACTTATCAATCAAACTGATTTTAATCTTTGAAATTTGGTTCCAATGCAGCCAACATGGCAATATTTTGACATTGACAGTTGCACAGATAAAAAATCAGGTTATATAATGCACTAACTTACTTACTTATGACAATTTGCAGGTAAAATTCTCCACACATCATATTCAGAGGGTCATTCTCCAGGACTCCATCTCTTAAAGGAGAAGTTCTATGCCTTGCTAAAAGTGGAGAAGCACCCTGTCTTCGGAAGACTGGCTGTACTGGATGCTGATCAAGAACTTGAAGACAGGGTAGGTTTCTTTGGACTGGTCTTTTTATCGTTAAGAGTTATTTAGATCGCCCATATTTGGGCCTCTGTCGTGATTCAACGACTGTTAACAGTCGGGACCGACTTTTAACGTGCACTCCGAAGCCATTGCCCATTGGGCATGATTAAGTGTCAAATATCCATCCATCCAAACATTCGTATTTATAATATTAGTAAAATTGCTTTGAGTGTGTCTCTTTTGACCATAATATTTTGACCATATTTCATTTGACTTTAACATTTTGACCATATTTCTTTTGACCATAACATTTTGACCACATATATTTTGACCATATTTCTTTTAACCATAACATTATGACCATATTTATTTTGACCATTACATTTTGACCATATTTCTTTTGACCACATATTTTTTGACCTTAACATTTTGACCATATTTCTTTTGATTTTAACATTCTGACCATATTTCCTTTAACCATAACATTATGGCCACATTTCTTTTGACCACATATTTTTTGACCATAACATTTTGACCATATTTCTTTCTTTTCCAGGACAAAGATATAACATTTGTTCCCGTCCAAATGCTAGTTGAGACTCCATTTGTCCTCGACGTTGTATACTCAACAGAAGACCTACCCACCCCTCCACTCAAGGGGGATGAATACACCAAAGCTTTAACATTAAAAAAACAGACATTCGATGATGAATTTGAAGCTAAATTCAAATTACAAGAGAAGGGATATTCACCTGATGATGTATTAGTGGCAAAAGCAGCTCTATCAAATATGGTAGGGGGGATTGGGTACTTTTATGGTACCGGGAGGGTACAGTCCCAGTATACGAGGGAACCAGTACCTTATTGGAAAGCAGCTTTGTACACCGGGGTGCCTAGTCGGTAAGTTTAATAGCCTACTTTTTTTTAAAGACAACTGTCGCACTAAGGAACAAGCCCTGTGTCGCGAGGGACTTTACAAATATACAATTAAACACACAAAGTTTTTTTTGTTGTGTATTTTTTTTATACTACTTGGGTGGTAAACAAGCATACGGCCCGCCTGATGTTAAGCAGTTACCGTAGCCTATGGACGCTTGCAATACCAGAGGTATCACTTGCGTGTTGCTAACCTATTATTTACACCGGAGCTTGTAGATGGAGTATCCCTGGGATAGGAAAACGTTTCTTTCAAAACGCATCTCCGAATGAGCGCTGAAGTAAGCAGCTACACCGCTGTGTGTATTTGGCTGTGGTGTTTTGTAAGGTGTAAACTTTGTGTCCAATAAATGTTTGTTCCGAGTCTGGGTGCACTTTGTGTCCGTGACTTGTAGGTTTGTAAAGTCCCCCGCGACACAGAGTTTGATGTCCAGTAACAGACTATAGCATGGGGTTCTTCAAGAAAGGAGTTATAAGGTTTTTAAAGGGTCGGCAACGCATGAGTGACACCCCTGGTGTTGCAAACGTCCATAGGCTACGGTAACTGCTTACCATCAGGCGGGCCGTATGCTTGTTTGCCACCCAAGTAGTATAAAAAAAAAAGTTGTCTTTAAAAAATAATTAAAGAAAATGAATTAATAGTTACTATAAGTATACCTAATCCTTTGCAAAAAACCTGATGCCATATTATTTCTGTTCTAGCTCATTCTTTCCTCGTGGATTCCTTTGGGACGAAGGTTTCCACGGCCTCCTCATAGGCAGATGGAATATGGATATCCAAACGGACATAGCAGCCCACTGGCTGGACCTGATCAACGTAGAAGGCTGGATCCCAAGGGAACAGATATTAGGAGCTGAAGCTTTGGCCAGGGTTCCTAAAGAGTTTGTGGTGCAAAGTAACGCTGCTGCTAATCCTCCTATGTTACTTATCCAACTAGCCCACTTCGTGAAGATCAGGCCAGAGATGTTCCAGATGAATTCTCCTTACAAAAGTACTTTAGGAAGAATGTTTAGTAGATTGCAGGTAAGTTTATTTTTTTAAAGACAACTCCTGCACTAGAGAACAAGCTCTGTGTCGCGGGGGACTTTACAAACATACAATTAACTACACAAATTACACCCAGACTCAGAACAATTCTTTGCGGATCACAAAGTTTTGTCCTGTGCGGGAATCGAACCCACAACCTCGTGCACAGCAGGCGCATACTGCGGCCACTGGACCACCAAGGCAGTCAAATATACGTGAGTTAAGTTTATTAGATGAAGAGTACCATACAAGTGAATAAGAGAAGAAGTAAGAAGAAGAAAGAAAGAATCATTTATTTGATGCAACCAAAGAAAACAGTAAAATTTTATTCGATATACATGTACAAAGTCAAAGTCAAACTCATTTATTCATTTAGATCAAATACATGATACTTATGAACGTCATAAAAACAAATGCCATCATACTTTTTCCTACGGCCAATTTGCTGACTAGGGTCTAGTCAGCGAATTGGCCGAATCGAATCGAGAAGAATTGGCAAGAAACTCTGGTCACTCTTGAACTACAAGCTTAGTAGGTACGAGTAGAGATAAAAACAAAAATAAAAGTAATAATAAGTAATACCTCTGGTATTGCAATTTTAACTGGCTTGGTAGCTCAGTGGTCAATGTGTGTGGACTGCTGATCGAGGTTCTCAGTTCGATTCCCGGGTCGAGCCAAAAAATAATATTGGATTTTTCTGTCAAGAACTTCACAATAGATGCCCGGAGTTTGGAAATTGGTAGTGTTTACACCCCCGTGCCTCGCCTACGCTTGATCTTTCTCCGGTCGTGTCGGATTGTCGTCCGTCGACTAATTAGAGTTTTTTTTTTTTTTTTTTTCTACCTAGGTAACAAACAAGCATACGGCCTGCCTAATGGTAAGCAGTTACCGTAGTCTATGGACTTGATGACTAGTCTCCATTACATCAGCCGCCGTCACCGAAATTCGGTTAGGATAGGTTACTGTAACCACTTAACATCAGGCGGGCCGTATGCTATAAAAACAATTTAATTTTTTACAGCAATGGTACCTCTGGTTTCAAACGACACAGCGAGGAGAAGAATCCACATCCTACCGCTGGCGAGGTCGAGAAGACGACGGGCTTCAACTCAACCCTAAAACCCTGACTTCAGGTCTTGATGACTATCCTAGAGCATCACACCCTTCTGAAGCAGAACGTCACGTAGATTTGAGGTGCTGGATGTATGCGGCTGCTGACGCCATGATGACGATTGCTGACGTGTTGCAAGAGGATAGCAGCAAGTTTGAGCTGATGAAGGATCAGCTTGGAGATGAGGAGTTGCTTAATGAGCTGCACTGGTCACCGCATACGCAGACGTATGCTGATTATGGTAAGAATAATATTTTTTTGTTTTCCAATCCCAGGAATATTCCAACTTAAAGCCCTGTTGTAAAAGAAAAATCACTCGGCCACTCACAAGTGATACCTCTGGTATTGCAAGCGTAAATAGGCTACGGTAACTGTTAAACATTAGTGCGGACCGTATGCTTGTTTGTATAAAAAAAAAGTTTTTTTTATTCTATTCTATTCTACTACCGTTCATGCCACTTGTCTAAGTTGATGATAAAGTTATTTAGATCGCTTATATTTAGGCCTCTGTCGTGATCCAACGATAGAATCACACCAAAGAAAACTTTTAAGATAGGTAGGGCACCATACTAGTGAGCAAGCCCGACTGGGGAAGGACCTCCACCTTACAGAACACCACAGCCAAATAATTACACACAGCGGTGTAGTTGTGTTCCTGTGTGTGAGTACAGGTCTCCAGCGCTCATTTAGTTATGCGTTTTGAA
Organism: Trisateles emortualis; assembly: GCA_947095525.1. NCBI lineage: Eukaryota > Metazoa > Arthropoda > Insecta > Lepidoptera > Erebidae > Trisateles > Trisateles emortualis. The sequence goes on from OX352756.1 coordinate 3,240,803, forward strand.
AGAAACGTTTTCCTATCCCAGGGATACTCCATCTTAAAGCTCTGGTGTAAAAAAATGGGTCGGCAACACGCAAGTGATACTTTTGGTATTGCAAGCGTCCATAGGCTACGGTATCTCCTTACATTGTGCCTGCGCCTGATCTCTCTCCGATCGCATCAGATTGCCGTCCCATCGGACTATGCCCGTGAAAGAATAGACAGTGCACCTATATTTGCGCACACACCTGTGCACAGTTGTCTAATCTCCGTTGTTATTTGCCGCCGTGACCGAAATCAGCGACTACCATTACATATCCTACTAATATTATAAACGCGAAAGTTTGTGACTATGGATGGATGGATGGATGTTTGTTACTCTTTCACGTAAAAACTACTGAACGGATTTGGATGAAATTTGGCACAGAGATAGATTATGGTCTGGAATAACACATTGGCTACTTTTTACAGCGATAACCGACATCCACGCGGGCGGAGCCGCGAGCAATAGCTAGTACTTAAATATTAAAGCAATGTAATAAACTGTCCCATCCGAAGCTCGGATGGCCCAGGTTCGAGTCCTGCTCCGGGCTCGTCTTTTTCCACATTGCTTTAATATTTAAGTATATTTGAGCTGATTACATAGCAAAAATGCTAAAAATATTTAATACATAGTCAAATGCGAAGTTTTTGTCCTCAGGTCTCCACACAGACGGCGTAAAATTAGTCCGCCAACAACCAAAACACCCATCAGAGAACGTTCGAGTTGTCCGCAGTGTATCGGTACCTCCTCAGCCCAGATTGGTGACGTCAGCATTTGGCTACGTGTCCTTATTCCCCATGCTGCTCAAGGTCTTGAAGCCAGATAGTGACAAGCTCGGGAAGATTCTGGAAGACCTGGATAAGCCTGATTTGCTGTGGTCTCCTTATGGACTTCGGTAAGTTAATAATCATACTAATATTATAAACGCGAAAGTTTGTAAGTATGGATGGATGTTTGTTACTCTTTCACGTAAAAACTACTGAACGGATCTGGATGAAATTTGGCACAGAGATAGATTATGGCCTGGAATAACACATAGGCTACTTTTTACAGCGATAACCGACATTCACGCGGGCGGAGAGGCGGGCAAGAGCTAGTTCTACATATATAAATAAATTATAGTTAAACTATTTATAATAGCAACCTATATATGTCCCACTGCTGGGCGCGGGTCTCCTCTCCTCTATCAAGAGAGAGAGATGGTTTAGGCCTTAATGCACACACTCTGGCCTAATGCGGGTTAGTGAATCAGACATGTCATTAGAATTACTTCTAAGACATGTGGGTTTCCTCACGATATTTTCCTTCACCGTTAGCAGATGGCGAATCATTTGATTAGTACATATAAACTCCACAAAGTGAAATTCACATTGGTACTACCACCCGGGATCGAACTCGCATCTCTTGCGTGCAGTTCTGTTACTTTCCCACTCGGCCACCACCTCTCATCTCAACCCATAAACGTCCCACTGCTGGGCACGGGTCCCCCCCATACACTTGGAGGGATATTAGCTTACTATACCACGCTGGCCAGACGGGTCGGTATAGGGTTTTGTTTAGAGTTTTCCGTCTCTTGCAGTGGATATTGTCTGCCTGAATAAATCCCTTAGTCGACTCTTACGACACCCTCGGGATGGAATGGGGTGAAATTTGTATTCTTAATCCGTCAACACACAGATTACGGCCACCACCTACCCCTCTTTATATATATACTAGCTGACCCAGCAAACGTTGTTTTGCTACTAAAATAGTAATATCGCTATTAAAAAATTGGGGTTGCTCGTAGAGGGGTGAAAATTAAGGGTTGTATGTATTTTTTCATGCTGAATCACAAAAAAATAAAAACAAAATATTTTGTCTAAAAAATTAAATAAAAAATTTAGGCGTGGACCACCCTTAACATTTAGGGGGATGAAAAATAGATGTTGTCCGATTCTCAGACCTACCCAATATGAACACAAAATTTTACGAAAATCGGTCGAGCCGTTTCGGAGGCGTACGGGAACGAACATTGTGACACGAGAATTTTATCTTAAGATTATTTATCGCAGGTCTCTATCAAAATCCTCCCCCCTCTACATGAAGAGGAACACAGAGCACGACCCTCCATACTGGAGGGGACAGGTGTGGGTCAACATGAACTACCTGGCTCTGTCCGCGCTCAAGCACTACGCGTCCACGGGTGGGCAACACGCGCCCAGGGCCGCTGAACTTAACGCGAGGCTCAGGGACAATGTCGTTCGTAAGTATTCTGTCTAGATTTTTCTAGAACATTCTAGAAGTTTAATAGACTTGTAGAATGTTTAACGGAAACGGAAATTACATTTGAGGTGTGGGTTTTTTTTAAGACAATTCCCGCTCTAGGGTACAAGCCCTGTGTCGCGGGGGACTTTACAAACATACAATTAACGGACACAAATTACACCCAGACTCGGGACAACCATTTATGAATCGCACAATTTTTTTGTCATATGTTTTTTTTTTTCAATTTTGTGCCGTATGGGAATCGAACCCGCAACCTCCGGTTTAGCACTCAGGGTCACTATCCATTAGACCAACAGGCCAGAAGTTATCATATATATTTTAATCCATAGGTAACATCCTGAAGGAGTACAAAAGAACAGGATATCTTTGGGAGCAGTACTCCGGTGAAGATGGTAAAGGATCCGGCTGCAAACCCTTCACAGGATGGACTGGCCTCCTCGTACTCATCATGGCGGATGAGTATTAATACATACATAAGGACAGACACACATATGCCTGGTATATGACCCCAAACATCGGCCGATTGTTTTGTCGGTTGAAATGTGGCTAGAGCTATTAGTCCAAAAATCGGGACAAAACGTGGAATTGGGAGCGTTATCATCATCATCTTAGCTGAAGGATGTCCACAGCTGGACATAGGTCATCCTCCAAGGACTTCCATAAGTCCATTGTCCATCGGTTCTGAGTAGCCCTTGTCCATCAGTTGGTGGTCATCGGTCTACCTTTGGTCTTCCATACAAAAAATCTAATTGTTTTTTTTTTTAATATTATTTTGTCCCACTGTTGGGCTCTTTACCATGGTCTTCCACACTTCTCTATTTGATAGTTATGCTATCTAGTCCTTCTTTAAATTAAAATGACAAACTTTAAGATCAATCAAATGTTACAATACCGGGATATCTGGGGAAGAACCTCCACCTTACAGAAGACCACAGCCTAATAACTACACGCAGCGGTGTAGTTGTGTTCCTGTGTGTGAGTACAGGTCTCCAGCGTTCATTTAGGAAACGTTTTCCTATCCCAGGGATACTCTATCTTAAAGCGCTGGTGTGGGATACTTCTGGTATTGCAAGCGTCTATAGCCTACGGTGACTGCTTAACATCAGGCGGGCCGTATGCTTGTTTGCCACCTAAGTAGTATAAAAAAAGGAAAAATATTGGTCAGCACAGTCTTCTGTAAGGAGGAGGTCCTTCCCAAGTCGGGCTTCCTTGCATGTATGGTGCCTTACTCTCTTCCTTGAGCCATTTAAATCTACATAATGAATTATTCACACCTGTATTAAATTCATTCTTCATATTTCATTATCTTAGCCGAAAGATGTCCACTGTTGGACGTATACCTTCTCCAAGAATGTCCACAGCATTTAGTCCTGAGCTGACCTTGTCCATCGGTTGCCCGCAACCTTTACCAGGTCGTCGATCCACCTTGTTGTTCACCTCCACACGCAGTGTCTTCGAATTCTTGATGCCCCTCTAGAATCTTTCTGCCCCAAAGGCTTTTGCTATTCCATGATACTTAATAACATCAAAAACTACCGTTTCTTCCTACTTCAGGACAAAGACCTTTCTTTCCACTTATTTCTATCTAGAAACACTAAGGACTATTCTTTATTAAATGAGTTTTAAATTATTCCGCCATCTTTGACGATATCGTTTGCCTAGAGGGCGCCACTGAGTCGTCAGTTTGGTCTAATAATCGTCTGTCATTTGGCAAATGTCAATATATTTTTCTACAGCCAATTCGCTGACAAGAGTAGAATGGCGACATCTATCAGGACAATAAAATAACGCCACAAAAAGCAACGAAGTTTAAAATAGAAACACAGATGCCACTATACCTAGAAACACGCAATCGTAGAATAAATTTTCGAGAAGCTGAATCGCGATATCGAAGTTTACAGATACTTAGTATATATACAAAGCCCAACGGCTAACCGTTAGGCCGCGGCTCGCCAGGCAGGATACTCAGCCTGCGAGGAGGATCCTCCTTTTTCGTTGGAGGTGTGTGACTGCCTCCACAGAGCCACGGGAAGAATTGACAAAAAACTCAGGCCACTCTTTTTCATCGCTAAAGTATAGCATTTACAATTTGGTATGAGTTACTTCAGCTTTTATATTGCTAAGTGGTATCTGTATAAAAAAGCATACGGCCCGCCTGATGGTAAGCAGTTACCGTAGCCTATGGACGCCTGCAATACCAGAAGCATTACTTTTATTATGAATAATGAGAATATGAGTACTATAGACCTACACTCACACACAGGAACAGAACTACACCACTGTGTGTAGTTATTTGGCTGTGGTCTTATAAGTAATCAGTGTATAATTTCGATCATAAAACACGAGAAAATTAAAAATGTGTATTGTGTAAATGGGGCTTAAGATAACTAGTCTTACTGAAAGCAGTTACAAATATTATATAAGTATCAATAGGGCTTGGTGATTACAGCGTCAGCGAAATTTACCAAATTCATTGTATATTATCATCATAATATCCTTTCATAAGTCATAAAAATTCCTCCTATTTACTTCTGATTAAATTCGTTGCGGGGTCCAAGACAGTAGGTTTAGTTGTCCACGAGACGCACGAGTGTCAAAACTCGGTGTATCAGTTGGTTACTCCGCTGTTAATCCTGGCTCACAGGAGTCACAGCGGTGGGCATGTGGGTGGGATTGTCCCGAAAAAAGTCATGAAAATTCCCAAACTAATACCTGTAAAATAATGGAAGGCTAAATTATTAAAAAAAAAAATAGAAAGTATTGCCAACATAATTTACTACAAATTTTAGGACTGATTGATACTAAAACTAAATTAAGTTTTATTTCTTAACCTCCCTTATTTTAGTATTAAACACCCCGGTTGCAGAGGGTTGCCAGAAAAGCCTTTTATTATAGGAGTTTGTGAATTTTCATGACTTATGAAATGACAAAAGTAAAAACGTTGCTGGCTCTTTGTCTAATAGGCTTCTATAAATGTACGCTAATTAACCATTACCTACATATATCATGAATGCTAAGTTACTATGTCTGTTTGTCATAATTTAACGGATAAACGGCTGTATAGATGTAAAGAACTGGCTAAAGTATTTATTTATGTAATATTTGAACTGCCACCTAGTAATGCCGATGCCGAAGCCCATGTGTGATTTAAAAAAGTGGCATGGTGTAAATTGAACTACAATTGAAAGAAGGGAATGAAGCCAAAAATTAAAAACGGTAAAGAAATAAATTTGTAAAAGATATTTTTTAAATTATACTGTTCCACCTGAACTCCTGACTCCTGACTCCACCAGACCCTCGTGAATCTATCATAACAGAGTGGACCATTCTTCATTAAATAAGTTTTAAATTATTCCGCCATCTTTGTTTTGATGTACCACAATGTCGTTTGCCTAGAGGGAGCCACAGAGTCGTGAGTTTGATCTATTAATCATCTGTCATCTGGCACAATATATTTTCCTACACATAATTCGCTGACAACAGTAGAATGGCGACTAAGTGTACATTTGTAGGTCTTATTTTTAGGTAGCACATGACTGTGCGCCTACTACACGCGTTGCAAAGTGGGTTCTTGTTTTCTTGTTTTAAAAAGACAACTCCCGCACTAGAGAACAAGCTCTGTGTCGCGGGGGACTTTACAAACATACAATTAACGGACACAAATTACACCCAGACTCAGAACAACTCTTTGCGGGTTACACAAAGTTTTGTCCTGTGTGGGAATCGAACCCACAACCTCGTGCACAGCAGGCGCATATTGCGGCCACTGGACCACCAAGGCAGTCTAAGGTTCTTAAATCTAGACAAAATTACATTTTATGAATAGGTATCCTAACGGTAGGTAGCGAATTGTATATAGATCGTTACGTTAAGAACTTAACACAAGAATAAAATAAATAAACTCACAATGTTTTAAGCTGATTTCATTGTGTAGTATTTCCTGCACAATTATGGTCACTAGTGTCGCTAGCGCCGCGTGTACCAGAGTACTAACCATTTTAGTGTATTGTGCATTTGTAAAATTGAAATATGGCGCGTTAAAATATGTGTGTTCAACTTTAAACAATTTTCATACATTATTGGTACAAAATATAACATCCTTACTAATATTATAAATGTGAAAGTTTGTAAGAATGGATGGATGGATGTTTGTTACTCTTTCACGTAAAAACTACTGAACGGATCTGGATAAAATTTGGCACAGAGATAGATTATGGTTTGGAATAACACATAGGTTACTTTTTACAGCGATAACCGACATCCACGCGGGCGGAGCCGCGGGCAACAGCTAGTGGTTTAATAAATTATTGTACTCGAATCTACTACTGATTCTAAACAAACTAATTTCAGGTTTCGCCTATAATATTGCATAGCGCCCCGCCCCGCCTTCGTCCGGGATTTGTTTTAAATTTTTCGTTGAAATTTTTTATACCCTTTTTCACCCTAAAAACAAAAAAAATGGCTTCTATTCCTTTTTTCAAATTGATGGTTAAATTGTTCCTTTGAACGTTTCTGTAAATAATAATGTTAAAATAAGTAGATAGTTAATTATAATAGAGTGTAGTATTTAGAGAGAGAGACTTAATAATAGTCAGATATAAACAACAGATATATGTATGTTATCAATAGACCACCAATGTGCACGATAGTACTTAGAATTTGCGGTAATTTTGCTTTTTTTATTTTTTAAAGAGATGTGCCGGCTGTAGTACTATCGTTGCCCTTGGGCGAAGATTTAAAAATTAATAGTCAAATACCATATATAAGTGAACGATAAAAGCTTATTTATTAATAAAAAGGGCTACTTTTCGTCGCATTGGTTGTCTATGGAAATAAAATATATGCAAACAGACTTTTATAATAAAAAGAATAAAAAAATGTAATAGGGAATCTTAGTAACAATTTCTACCGCCAGAGGCGCCACTGTATTTAATATGGAAATAGCCATAAAAGCAATTATGTAGTTACAAATTTTACCGCTAGAAGCGCCACTGTGTTAAAGTAGGAAATAGCCACAAAATTAAATACAATAATGAATTTTTGCACCTCGAAAGTATAAAAACATAGAAATAATCTCGTCTCTTATTATGTACACACAGTTACGGAGTTAGGTGTACAAAGCCGCTATATGAAGATTCGTTTTTTAAGAAATCTAATAAGTGCATTTAACCTACAGATAAAAATATATTTCACACAAATTCATACATTGGTATTCCTAAAAAACTAATCTTCATATAGCGGCCCTGTACAGCTAACTCCGTTGCCGACCGTACTTATCTCTGCCTAACCTTCGGAAAAAATACGTGATGTTTTAAGATGTAAAGTTTGTTAGTTTAATTGTATATGCTAAATCATCTCTTGAACTACTAAACTAATGCAATAGAAAGCTGCATTATCCTTGACTAAACGCCCAAAACTATTTTTCAAGGGCATTTTTTATTCTAAGATGTTTATAGTGCCTCTGGGTAGCGCTGTATGAATTGTCATTATTAAAAACTATTTTGTATGTATGGATCAGTTATAAAAGGATATTTGTATAGAGTGTAAGCTGAGATCTAAGCGATTCCTTCAGAAAATTTTGTGGGGTGGGGGTTAATTAAATACTTTTGGGCATTTTAATGATATCTTAAAAATGATGCGTCATAGAATAATAATAATAATATTAATTTATTTTATTAGCATAATGTAGGTTTACAATATATTAAGCTCTGACTCCTGAGGTAGGCATACAAGCCTGTATTTCTGGAGTCAGTGCCTTATTCCGATATAGGTACATGTATCAATTATGCTGGTAATGATCGGTGTTCATTTAAATTTTACATATAGATCGTGTATTAAAGGAAAAATTAAAATCGCCTTGGTCTCTGCTTACGCACTTTACATCCCTTTTAGGGATATCCGTTAACAGAGATTTAACAATTAGTTATATGCTCAATAATTAATAATAAATTACATAGCTGTTTTTATATATAGCGGCGAACAGATTAAAAATAAAACCTTAAATACGTAATAGGGAATCTTAGTTACAATTTCTACCGCTAGAGGCGCCACTGTGGTTATATCGTATTAAAGTTTCAACGATATTTTTTTAAAAATATTTTAAGAATAATAAGGGGAAAAGAAATAACAATGTACCTATGCATAGTCTTGATTTTTTAATAAAGATGCATTAATTTTAATAGCTTGGTCCACTAAACATACATCAGTGGCGCCATCTATGTTTTTGTTAAGTAACATTCCCTATTACTATTCAAAAAAGACCATAGCGCCATTTCTTAAAAGTTAGACGTAAACAACAATAGTATTACTAGTAAAAAATTAAGAAATTTATTTTTTATTTTTTTCTAGTCTTCCAAGCAAAGCTTACTTATTATAAATAAATGGTTTATTGAAATGTATTAGTTAAACCTCCTACTTACGCTTCCAATTCCAATTTAGAACTTGATTTTACTTCAAGGTTGGTGTGGTTACTTTGCCAATTGCCACTGCGTGGCATATTGTGTAGTCGGTCTTCTGATTGGACAGAAATTCGTGTGCTGTGTGATTCATCAATATTTCTTAAAATACTGGAATTGCAATTGTATATTTGTAAAATTTTCCGCCACACAGCTTGTTCCCTAGTGCGGGATTGTCTTTAAATCATAATCCATTAAGTAGGAGATTCGAACTACAAACTCGGACTAGGAGTACGATTGATTGACGAGATCAGTTTTTTTAAGACTACCCGCATTTTCGAATAAGCCCTGTGTCGCGGGGGACTTTACAAACAATACAATTCACGGACAAAAATTACACCCATGACTCTGTACAAACGTTTATGGATCACATAAAGATTTTCTCCCGTGTGGGAATCGAACTCACTACCTCCGACTTAGCAGTCAGAGTCACTAACCACTAGACCAACGGGCACATTTCTCAATAATATTGTCAATTGGAATGTGAGTAGGAGTATTATTTACACCATTAAAATATTGTCAATTGCAATTGATAACTTTGCACAATAATACTTATTATGTTTAATAAAATGTATTTAAAATAGTTTTTTTAATGTTATATACTTTGGTTATTGATGTGATCATTCTTTATTTATATTTAGATCGCGTCAATAAAGTCAATGATATTTAAATAAAGATAATCTACGTTCATACTGAGCGGCATTCTGTTCTGTTGCGTTATTATTACACGCAGGTACTTATAGGTTGATAGATTGTAAGTATGAATGAATGATAATACGGAACGTAATGATACAGAAAGAGTCTAGCTTTTGGCGGATGAAAATCAAAATGGCTACAAATGCGTAGCTACATTTGTCGGCTTGTTTCTTTATTTCTATGATATCATTGACTCGAAGTGTAATAATATTTTATTAATAATTGTTTAGTGATTTGCAATAAAGACATGGTTTGTGATGAATTATAATTTATATATTATATTATGTTTTAGATATTTTTGTAAATATATTTTATTGTTAAATAAATATTTGGACGATAAGTTGTGGTTTTCTTTTACGAAGGGGAATCTAACACTCGCAGGGTGAGTTCACGGTCAATAGCCAGTCTTCTACCCCAGCAAAGGTATTAGATGTTGTTGGCATGGCTACCGAAAACTGTTTTTGGTTGCCATGGCGACCAAGATGAAAATCTTAAATACAGAAAATGTTTATTTATTTTTCTACGTATTTGCACGGCACACATATTTCTTTTTCATGGTAACCAAACCATTTTTTGGTCGCCATAGCAACATTGTCTAATAGAATTTTGAAACATTACGAAAATAGTGGCAATATGTTATTAACTCAGAAGTACTAGGCTATCAGTAAAAGCAAGGAGGTTATCCTTTTTGGGTTCTCCCGTTTTTTGCGAAGGATAAGCTACCCTTTGTTTGTTACGAATGTTCACCGCAAAGGTTAGACTGATTTTATAAAGATAAAATCATGGGTCTTTTTCACTGGCCTAGCTAGCTGATGTTATGGGAGGTAACTTAGGGTACATTTATTTCATAAAAATAATTAGGAATTATACAAAATGGTAAATTTGTGTGGTGACGGATTAAGACTACAAATGTCACCACCCCATTCTATCCCGTGGGTGTCGTAAGAGTCGACTAAGGGAGTAAGTTAAGGAGACAATATCCACTGCAAGAGAGGGAAAACTCGAAACAAAACCCTATACCAACCCGTCTGGCCAGCGTGGTATAGTAGGCTAATATCCCTCCCAGTAAATGGAGGAGACCCGTGCCCAGCAGGACAGTTATGGGTTGTGATGATGATACAGAAAGGGGTCAAGTGTATTCAATGAAACACAGCAAAGCATAGTCGGGTTTAACTAGTAAAGAAATAAAACTAAATGTATTAAATTAAATAAATTTTATTACAAAAAACCATATGTACAGTTTGAACGAGTAAATACAACTTTTATATAAACGTTAATTTGAATGCATTGAACTGCAATTGAACCCTAACGCAAACAGTAACTTTAAGCCATCGACGGACAATTAGTCCGCCAGCGACTATTAGACATCGGTGGAAATTTTGTTCACTATGCGCTTGTCTTCAATTTTTTGCATTGAGATTAATAAAAATTAATATTAATTGGGTGTTAATTTATTTTATGCTCAGTTATGGTTGAAAAGCGAGCCGGAATATCTTTTTAATGTAGTTTGGTTACAGTTTACTTTTTAAACATTATTTTCTACATTGCATTTTAGTGTTGCTATTAATACTTTTGGAAATTATATTATTTAATATCTATTAATAAGTAGCAGCCATTTAACAATACATTTTCTTTATTTAGGCAACTGTAAGACCACCACCATACTTAGCATATTTGCTTAAATCTAATATTAGAGAGCGTCGTTAACGTTTCAGGCTATTAAACAACACATTACGATCCACAGGGAGCATAGTAATAACAATAAACGTTACACGGGAAAAAAACTAAATTTAGCCGTCTGCGGACAGTAAGTCCCCCGATGACTGTAAACCACCAACAAATTGTTGTGTGCTTTTACGGATATTTAAGCAAATAAGCTAGGTATGGGAGCGTTGGGCATTCACTTAAGCGTTTCATGTTATTTTGATCAACGTTACTCTTAAGGGATATAAAAACGTAATTAAATAATAATTATTGCGCTTAATGATAATAGTATACATTACATACCCTTTCTATTCAATAAAGAATTGACAAAAGAGTATTAAGTATTATTTTGAGATTATTTTTTCATTCAGTCAAGTAAAGTTTATCGATTGAGACTTGTCTATATGAAATTTTAATTATTTATCTTAATATAATATTGTAAACGCGTAAGTTTGGATGGATAGATAGATACTTGTTACCTAATCTATAGTCTGGAATAGCACACTGCCTCCTTCTTCCCATTGCAAGACGTTGGGTCAGCAAGCGTCCATAGGCTACGGTAACTGCTTACCATCAGGCGGGCTGTATGCTTGTTTGCCACTTCTATCTATTCAGGCCACTGCTGGACGTAGGCCTATCCCAAAGATTTCCATAGCATTTAATCCTGAGCTGTCGACACTCATCAGCTGCCTGCATCCATCACCATCATCGGTGCCTCCGTTTAGTCATTTAAGTAGGTATAAGAAATAAGCGTCTCAAATGAAAACTAAACTAAACTGAACAAATGAAATTTATTTCCTATTTTAGGGTTCCGTATCCAAAACTACCAACTGGACCTTTAACTAAACCTCCGCTGTCTATCTGGGTGACAGCAGACTTCGACTTTCGGAAAGGATTTTAAATTTGGTCCCGACTGTTTAACAGTCGATAGATCACGACAGAGTCCTGAATATGTGCGATCTAAATAAATCTGTCATCAGGTTAGCCACTAACCAAACAATAAAAAGAATATAAATTGTCAGTTGAAATGTTCACAGAGTATGTAACTATTTGAAAGTATTATATAGAGTATCTATTGGCGCTATACTTAACAAATAATAAAATAAATTATTAAGAGGCCATCAATATCAGGCGCGGATCCAAGAATTGGATTAAGAGGGGGCAATCTAAGTTAATTCTACTGACTTAATCTTTCAAAAAAGTAATATATAAAAAGTTAAGAGGAATTAGTCGCAAGACAAGGAGGGCAATTACGCCCAAAGACCTGAAACCGGGCTTGATCAATATACCTATAATACAAGAAAAGTGAGTTTTCAGCGTTTTCGATACGGAACCCTTCATGTATGAGTCTGACTCGCACTTGGTTTCTTTTATTTATTCATGTCCTCCAATTGTTTAATTCTAACGGGCACTTGTACAGCGGGTAGATCTACACTTTTGGCGCGACGGCGGCCATTTTGCATTTCTATAGCTGATTGGCGCGCTTGCGGGGGGAGAGGCGTCAGTTCGGGTAACGTCGGACGTTTTCGGTAGAGCTCGGGTGTCCGAAGAGTCCCACCTATAGACAAAAGTCGAAATGCTTTTTAGTTTAATAATAAATTTTAACAATATAATAGATATTTAAGAGATGTAGGGCATTATGCAAGCGAGTAAGCCCGACTGGGGAATGACCTCCACCTTAAAAAAGACTACATGGTTTACCATGACATTTGAAAGAAAAGAACAGGACAGAGCTATGTAGCATGTAAAGCTCCGTCCCTCTTTCTCACTCGAACGACTCATTTTTAAAACGTCATGGTAACCCCCAAGTCAACAAAGATCATTTAATGTAATTAAAATAGCGTTTTTCGTTAACACAAAACTTTGGTGTTACAAGATGTAATAACAACGCAAGTAATTCTTCTGGTATTGCAAGCATCCATAAGCTACGGTAACTGCTTACCATCAGGCGGGCCGTGATAGAATTAAACAAAGCGTCATTAAGGCGATGCAAGTTTTACAAGGCTTATGTTATGCTGTCTCTATTTCTCTTAATAAATAAGATAGGGACAGCATGAACGTTGTTTTTTAAACTAGCAATGTGAAAATCAGCCTAACCATTTAGCTAAAAAAATAACTAAAAAAGCTCGAAGAATTAGACCAGAATAGATTTTAATGTTAATTTTGAAAAGAGCTTTTATTTTGTCAAGAATATATTATATATATTTACAGTATGATCAATAGAAAAAAACAACACCTAAATTAATAAAATCTAATTCTAAAATATTTGTCAATTCTGTTATACTTACTTACATATATAAAATGAAATTACTATTACGTGACAGCGTGACTGGGGAAGGACCTTCCCCAGTTAGGCTTTCAATCCACCATGTAGAAGACCACAATCAAATAACTACACACTTGTAGGTACTACACACATCAATATAACAGAATTGTAATAAATAAGTTATATATTATATATGTTATTATATACAATGTTATGTAGTTATTAACACTGAGAGAATAATAAAATGGGGCGCCTTATTTACCTCAAGACACCATTTAAAGTTGTAATATATAATACAATAAAAACTCTATCTAAAAACAATATTTGTAGCACACATCACAAATAGAATGGGGCCGTTCAAGTATTATGGTGCGTAACTTACGTCCCCATAATAACATTTTAGCTACAATCATTTTGGGTAACTTAACTCATAATAAGTCATCCTTACTAATATTATAAATGTGAAAGTTTGTAAGAATGGATGGATGGATAGATGTTTGTTACTCTTTCACGTAAAAACTACTGAACGGATCTGGATGAAGTTTGGCACACAGATAGATTATGGTCTGGAATAACACAGGCTACTTTTTGCAGCGATAACCGACATCCACGCGGGTGGAGCCGCGGGCAACAGCTAGTAAGTAACAAATATAATTCTTAACAAACACACATTTGTGTTAAATAATAAAGTGGAGAATGCACACATGTTTAACAATTATGTTTTGTAAATCATACCTAAGTGAAGCTTTTCAATCGAATCATAATAACTTACAATATTAATTTTCGAAGTTACCCAAGATGACTGTATTTATTTTCCCTTATTATTGCATACAGCGCGAGCTTTTGACTGTTTGCGTAATAAAATAGGTATCTATAATATTAGTTTCGCCACCTTCGATTAAAGAATGATCACGATCTCTATAATATAAATGTAATGTAACGCCCCAATCTTCCATGTTGGGCAGGGTAGATTAGGGCGTTTAATTTACTGGCTATGTACTTGAGCGGCCCCATAAATGTAGTAATATTTATTTACCTGTATTACTCACAACGTACGTAATGTATAGTTAGGATATGTCATTATTCCAATCCTCGCGGAAGGCCAATGTACCGCGTATAAATGGAAAGAATATTTATGGCAATATATTTTGGCAATGCTGTATTTTGAGCCAAGATAAGCATTGGCGTCGTGGGGGCATGAGGGGCGAACCATCCCGGGGCGGCAGATTTAGGAGGCGGCAAATTTTACATTAAATATTAATATACGAATAGGTTGTAGAATGAGCTGTCGAAGTTTTCCCATGAGACTATCGCATGGGGTTCTTCAAGTAGGAGTTACAAGGTTTTTAAAGGGTCGCAAACCCCTGGTGTTGCAAACGTCCATAGGCTACGGTAACTGCTTATCATTAGGCGGGCCGTGTGCTTGTTTGCCATCTTGGTAGTATTAAAAAAAAAACTTAGACTAAGACTATTTTGTAAAATGAATTTTCATAAATTTTATATTTTTGGTAATCAAATATTTGCATACATACATTTTCATTTTTAGTGATACAATAATGATGGTTGTTTTTGCCGAAAAAATCTTTAATTATTGTACCTATACTTTTTCAGTATTTTAAATTGAAAGACGAAAAATAATTTCGGAATTATAATTCTCCACCCCGGCCGGCTGTAAGCCTGTAGCCTACGCAACGCCAAAGCAAGAAAGAATGCCACAAAATGGTGCCGTATAATGTTTTTAATATCGGTCATGTAATATACATTTTTGTCCAAATTAATGTCATATTTTATACAAACTTTGGTCACGCTGAAAATATTGTGTAAAATCATTATTTGAATATTAATATATCGACAACACAACTTCTAGACAAAAAAGAAGAAGAAAATACAAATTCAAAGTGACACTTAGGTACGTAGGTCGATGAAAAAATGATAATTGAGTCTTTATTTTTTGTTAGGATTGTCGAGGAATTATGTCACAATGTCCGGAGTTAGGAAATTGGCGGTATTTAACACCCCGTGCCTCGAAAAGCACGTAAAGCCGTTGGTCCTACGCCTTATCTCTCTCCAGTCATGTCGGATTGCCGTCCCATCGGACTATGAAAGTGAGGGAATAAAGTGTACTTCTGTTTGCGCACACACTTGTGCACTATAATATCTCCCTTGCCGCCGTGACCGAAATTCGGTTAGGAGGACATTATCTATATAAATAATAATAAAACCCTTTTTTGTCTTGTTATTGTCAGGACAAGGTTTGTATAGAAGAAAGTTAAAAGAAAATTTAAGAGAGGTACACCATACTAGCGAGCAAACCCGACTGAGGAAGGACCTCCACCTTACAGAAGGCCACAGCCAAATAACTACACACAGCGGTGTAGTTGTATTCCTGTGTGTTAGTACAGGTCACCAGCGCACATTTAGGGATGCATTTTGAAAGAAACGTATTCCTATCCCAGGTATCCCATACACTCGTCATAAAGCCGCCGTCATTGTAAAACAATGGGTGGGCAACACGCAAGTGATACTTCAGGTATTTCAAGCGTCCATAGGCTACGGTAATTACTTAACATCAGGCGGGCCGTATGCTTGTTTGCCACCCAAGTAGTATAAAAAAAAGTTTTAGAAAATATTTTTTTAGTAATATTAATCTAGTTTTTCGTCTAGGGGTTGTATTATCGATATATACCCACACAAAACACCCACATCAACACAACACACACACAACACAATGCTCACCTATGTACAGCGTCACATACCCTTGCGGCGGGGTGGCTCGGGGGCGACAGTCTCATCCCCTGGTGTCATCTCGCAGCCATCAGCGCTAGTGCGTGCACCGAGCTTCGGTGTGCTAAGTTTAAATGTGCAAAATACTATTTACTACAGTCTACAGTTCTACACCCAGAGAATTCGATAGCCCATGTAGACAAGTGGCATAAACGGTAGAATAGAAACGCAGATGTATGGGATATGACATTAGTTTACGATTTATTGTCGAAAACTTACGTCAATTCCCATATAGTGCCCTGTGTTCTGAGATGCTTAGGTATCACTGTTGAATGTAGGTACATAATTTGAAAAATCTAGTAGTAGTTAAATATGATTTATAATGATATTTAACGCAAGTGATACCTCTGGTATTGCAAGTGGCCATAGGCGTTGTAACTGCTTAACATCAGGGCCCTAATTCTGCTAATTTACGGATGGCTCAATTGAATATGAATTGTTTGTCAATTGAATCTCAGTTGCATTTTTGGTATTCTGCTAATAAATTTAAGACCAATAGCTGGAAAACTATTGGTCTTGAATTATTAGCATTTTTGGTATTACTTTATTGGTATTCTGCTAAACAATTTAAGGTTTTCCAACTATTGATCTTAAATTTATTAGCGGAATACCAAAAATGATACTGATATTCATTTGAGAATCAAATCAGATTCAATTAAGCCATCCGTAAATTAGCAGAATTGGGGCCCAGGTGTGCCGTATGCTTGTTTGCCACCTAAGAAGTATAAAAAAGGCGGAGCGATCCGCTAGAATACTTTATGAGATAACACACACCGCTGTCTAACCCCAAACTGTACTATTTTTAACATAGCATGGATACTGTAATGCTTGACATTTGAAGATAAATATCGATGAAAACGATAGTCGATTGAATTAAAACCTATCGATTAAATACTCTAGGCTCTCGGTCATTCAATTAGCCAATTGGTTGGAGATTGATTCAATCATTTTCTTTCATCAAATACAAATGTTATTACAACATGAACGACTATTTAAACGATAATTTCTCCAAACTTAAGACCTTATAATAAATCAATAAATTTAAATAATCATGTATCTTTAAAATTATTAATCTAAATTGTAATAATTGACAAAACATGACATTGAAATAATTTCATTATTATTAATATTAAATAAATAATGTATGCAATAGTAAATTTAAGAAGGACATTACATTAATTTAATATCTTTAAATACATTTTCATCTAATTTTATATGTACTCGTATATTGTCCGTGTGGTGACGGATTAAGAATACAAATGTCACCACCCCCTTCCATCCCGAGGGTGTCGTAAGAGTCGACTAAGGGAGTAAGTCTAGCAGACAATATCCACTGCAAGAGAGGGAAAACTCGAAACAAAACCCAATACCAACCCGTTTGGCCAGCGTGGTATAGTAGGCTAATATCCCTCTAAATGTTTGGAGGAGACCCGTGCCCAGCAGTGGGACGTTTATGGGTTAAGACAATATACTTTATATGTATATTTCAATGACAGTTTTGATTTTTGAATGCCTTACGGTAGAATCACTTGAAACAAGTACATGTAATAACACCTTTGATTGTAACAGTGTTTCTTGCAGAAAATAAATGATTTGATTTGATTTGATCATCTTCGTCGTAAAATGTTAAACGCCACCAGTACCCATGCTATGTGAAATAGCATTACCCTTACTACGGCAACCAGACGACAGACAAACATACCCTTATCTACTTATATATATATATATTTCTAAATACACATATATTATTGATAAATTAGACCCAAACATTAAACAAATAATCACAACAGATTTTCCTGAGTGGAAATCGAACCCACGACCTCTGAATTAGCAGCCAGGTCTCTAACTACTAGACTAATGGCCACAGGCCTATCAAATCTTACCTAAAGAAGATTTGCTATAGGAAGAAAGAAAGAAAGATAGAAAGAAACATTTACCTTTGTTCGCCAAAAATAGTAATGGCGGACTATTTGGCTTATAGCGGACTTTTTTGTAGATATCAGGCTATTTTACCCAGGGCGGACTTTTAAAATAACTTGCCGCTAAAAGTACGCGACTATAGATAGAACGAGATTTCCTTATATTTTGTGTTATAAGGTTCCTTATCTAATATATAAAATTCTCGTGTCATAGTGTTCAACTTTGAACTCCTCTGAAACGACTCGACCGATTTTTGTGAAATTTTGTGTGCATATTGGGTAGGTCTAAATCGGACAACATCTATTTTTGATCCCCCTAAATGTTAAGGGTGGTCCACCCCAAATTTTTTTATTTAATTTTTCAGTCATTTTTTTTGTTTTTAATGTTTAATGATTTAACATTAAAAATACGTACAACCCTTAATTTTCCCCCCTCTACGATCAACCCCCATATTTTAGTGGCAAAACAACGTTTGCTGGGTCAGCTAGTATTAATATAAGTAAATCGCTTTTGTTAAACTCGCTATTCCTATACGCTATCGTAACACATAGCTATACGAAACAGCGGTGTAAGATTTCATGTTCTTATGTCTTTTTTTTGATCTCAATTATTAGCAAGTAAGTATTAGATTCGAACCTCATAGTATCATTATATAGCATAGTGTTGAAATATTAAAATGTTGTTGTGCCCGACATAATGTACCTAAGTACATTTTGGACCCTGGAATACAGAGGTAAAAAGTGGCCTAAAGCTAACTTTAAGCCACTTTTTACCACCTAATATCACATTGTGGAATGCAAATAAATGATATGAATATGAAAAAATTTACCTTTGTTCGAAGAGTATCTTAGTAAGTCTGGCGACCTCTCCTCTCAATTGGTGGAGTTCCTTATCCTTAACTTTAGCTTCTTGCTCAGCTATCTTCTCCCTGGCAGCGAGCCGCGTGCGCATGTCATCAAAACTGTTACAAAATTTTGACACTTGAAAAAAATGTTGCCATAGGAGAAAAAATGATGTTATTTTTTGTGTAAAATAGCATGTTATAATGGATTGCGATAGACAATTTTAACTTGTTATTAATATTAAAACTGCCTTGGGCCAAAAAATATTGGGATTTTCTGTCAAGAAATTCACAATAGATCTCCTAAAGTTTCTAATTTAGAGTGGAGAGTAAAGTTTGCGCACACACTTGTGCAATATTTCCCTCGTAGATGGCTAGTTTTCATCGACATTAATCATCGTGACTGCAATTTTTTTTTATTTCTTTATAAAAAGACAAGTCCCGCAATAGAGAACAAGCTCTGTGTCGCGAGGGACTTTACAAACATACAATTAACGGACACAAATTACACCCAGACTCAGAACAACTCTTTGAGGGTCACACAAAGTTTTGTCCTGTGTGGGAATCGAACCTGCACAGCACGCGAATACTGCGGCCACTGGACCACCGAGGCAGTCTTCGAATTCGAATATGTGTACATTAAAATAGCGAACCAGATGTCCTACTGCTGGTCTCCTCTCCTCTGTTAAGAGAGCTGAGAGAGTATAACATGCTGGTCTATTGCAGGTTGGTGTATCAGACATGCCTTTAGAATTACTTCTACTATTATTACTTTCAGTCACCGTTACAAGATGGCAAATCATTTGATTACTGCTATTTGGAAGTAATTAGCAGATATGTAATTTGATTACTGGGATTAAATTCTCTCGAATACCGTTTTCGGATTCTCGAATAAAATAAACTACTCAAAACTGTCGCCAATCTGATTTTTTGTAAGTAGCTTAGATTTAAGTTACTTTTATTTTAATAACTATTCATGTAAATATCTTATGAAATTAAAGGTTATTGAGAAGATAACCCTCTACTAAGACTAAATGAGTAAGTCAGGCAGATAATATCCATTGCAAGAGAAGGAAAACTCGAAACAAAACCCTATACCAACCCGTTTGGCCAGCATGGTATAGTAGGCTAATATCCCTCCAAGTTTATGGAGGAGACCCGTGCCCAGCAGTGGGAAGTTTATAGGTGGATATGATGATGATTATATGTCCCACTGCTGAGCATGGGTCTCCTCTCCTTTATCAAGAGAGAGAAAGAGGGTTTCATCATCTCTACCCATAAACGTCCCACTGCTGGGCATGGCAGGGGTATTCCGTAAGAGCAAAAACCGGGCCACCGCAAAAACCGAGCAAAATCTATTTGTCAGATTGAAAATTGGTATTCCCTAAGAGCCCTTCTTGACGTTTAGTCAATAGATTGTTGCGTCACCGAGCAATCACATCTGTCATTTTTGCGATCACATCTGTCAGTTTGCCATCGCTGTTTCTTAGAGAATCAGCCGGTGGGTCTCCTGCAAAAATTTGGAGGGATATTAGTCTACTATACCACGCTGGCCAGACGGGTTGGTATAGGGTTTTGTTTCGAGTTTTCCCTCTTTTGCAGTGGATATTGTCTGCTAGACTTACTCCCTTAGTCGACTCTTACGACACCCTCGGGATGGGGTTGGTGACATCTGTATATTTTCTTCAAAATTAATTACAATACTTACAGTTTCCTCAAACATGCACACTTCCTCGTCAGATGTTCTGTTTGTTCCTTAGAAGCTTTCTCCAATTGTTTGATCTTCGTACCGTCGTCTGATCTCTTCTCTCTCAAGTCTCGCTCTCTTGCCAGAGCCTCTCTGTGTTAGTTGTTAAAAGGGGCAAAAAAGGTCCGTTAGATAGTGTAGTGTTGCCAAAATATAGAAAGTTATTTCCCAATTTTTGTGTAGATGTTGCCAGTTTCAAAAAAATAATTTTGTTGTGTAATTTAGTGGTTAATGTGAGGGTTAACTCAAAAAATTAAGTAAATTAATGTAAAAATTAGATTAAAAATCTTAAGAATATATAAGTAGGGATATAAGTGTAGTTGTAAATAAGTTTTTGAAAAACATACATAGACGGAGATACATAAAAACTGCATCAGAGTACAGAATGACTTTCAAATAAAAATATTTATTAAATATTCATATATTTGCAGCAGTGAAATACTGTCTCTACCTACTCCTATGGGGAACAGGTGTGAACTAGATTGTCCATTGCCTCGCGTCCACTTGCCCACTCTCTCAGAGTCCTTTAAAAAGATGAAGCGCTGCGAAGTCGGCCATTCTTCCAACCTGCGCCAGTTAAGAGGGGTACATACTACCACTTAGCGGGCCCCTTACGAAGCTTGAGCCTAAAGACCTCACACCCTGTGGTCTATCTTCTTTATCTATACTAATATTATAAAGCTAAAGAGTTTGTTTGTTTGTTTGGTTGAATGCGCTAATCTCAAAAAGTACTGGTTCGATTCGATTTTTTTTTGTTGAATAGTGCATTTATCCTGGAAGGCTATATAACATATATCACGCTATGATCAATAGGAGCGGAGCAGTAGTGAGATATGCTGCAAAATCGGGGAAATGTACGTTCCAAATTACCAAGCGAACGAAGTCGCGGGCGACCCCTTGTTGTAATATAAAACTTGTGATTTACCACTGGCTTTTCATTTAGGTTATACAGGCTCACGTCTGTTGCCCAGAAAGGTGCATACCCAGCTGGTGATTATTGATGAAAGAAAGAAAGAAAAACAATTTATTTTTACACACAAATGACGCACAGCATACAAACAGAACATTTAAACAGAAGACACTAAACAATAACATTTTGTGTGGTGTACGTAAAAATGGCCACCGCTCAGCATAATGCTACTATGCATAAAACATATTAATGCTGGTTTTCAGCGACAGTCAGTGGAAAGGTTAGTTTGAAATTCAATCTCTTTTTTGATGCAGTTTTACCGTCCGTCAGAATATTTTGTCATCAAAATATATTTGTTGTCTGGCAACACAGAAGTGTCATGTGTCAATTTTTGGAGGTCAAATATAATTGAATCATATATTTTTATATATTTATTTTTACACACAAAATAAAATTCGTATAAAAATGAAAACTTAAACAATAAATGATAACATTTTGAGCAATGAATAGGTTAATAATTTTGAGATTGACTAAGGCTTGTACAACTTATAGATTTAAAGCTGTTTCTTATACATACGTCGGATTTCTTTAGAAATGATAGTCAGAAAACTGTTCATCATCATCATCATCACAATCCTTTCATGTACTGCCACTTAGCCAAACTTCCTATTTATAGAAAATACCCTAAAATTAGCTGAACAAAAACTAATGAAACTGACTAGATATATAGCTACATCTATAAGGACGTAACGTCATCTTATAGCATAAAATATGATCTTGAAAAAATATTGTCCTATGCGACAGGCTAACCAAGACTTTTATGTTGGGGTATAAAAGACAAATTTGACTTAAACTCCCTTAAGTTGCATGTGAAACACAAATAAGTACAGTACAACCCACCGCCAAAAAAGATAATGGCGGACTATTTGGCTTACAGCGGACTTTTGTAGACATCACACTAATTTGCCCAGGGCGGACTTAAAATAATTTGCCTGATTTGCCGCTGAAAGTACGCGACTACAGATAGAATGAAATTTCCTTATATTTTGTGCTATAAGGTTCCTTATATTAAAGCCCTTGTGTTGAACTCGCAACGTTTTTGTGTATCACAAAAACTTTGCGAATCTTACACCAATATCCCTAAAATTAAAAAGTGATGGAAGGCAAATTTGACTTTTATACACCTATTCTTTTGTCATATAGTCCTTGTATAGGGCAATATATTCATCATCATGTCCTTACGCTCACACAAAAATCCCTTCAATTTATAACATAAGATGTTAGCCAAGAATGTTTTATACATATATAATACATCAATGTTCAATGATATGACAATAAAATACATTTTTGTGAACTCAGTCCAATTGGCAGTAATATTAGTAGTATACAAAAAAAGCAATAATTACAAATAAAAATCTTTGAAACGATTGGTACACAAATATACTATTATACACAATGGGTCTAAATCTTTAAAAAAAGTATAAAAACCTTCAAAATAGTACATAATTTAGACCCGTTGCCTATTATAGTAATAATAATTACATATAGTTATGAAAAGCATTTAAATATATTGGTTTCAGTCACAGCAAGCTTAAATTCAGTAGACTGAAAATACATAAATAAATTTTCGATTATTAAAACATATACACATAATAAAGTTTGAATAAAAGCTAAATCGGATTCTGCTAATAAAAGACAATGGCGGACTATTTTGCTTACGGTGGACATTTTGCTCACGGCGGATTTTTTAAATATTTTTCTGATTAAAGTACGTGGCGGAATATAGTCCGGCATTTCCCTTTTATTTATGTTATAGGTACGCGTTTTTCACCCGGATATATATCGCTCATTTTGATTTCCTGCTTTGTGTTCATTAACGTTGCCGTGGCTGGCACAAAGCCATAAAACCTCAGGCTTGTGAGTTTTAAAATAATCCAAAAAAAAACTTTGGAGTACGCTCCATCTCAAGATATATATTAAAATTGAAGTAACTGAGACACTAGTCTGTCAATGATAGCGACTGGTATTCTAAATGACTTTTGGATAAATAAACAAACAACATTTTCTCTATGGACTACAAAAAAGAAAATGTTTTAAACTTTAATGCTGCATTCGTAATATTTTGTATTTCCTCGTTCAGTGTTTAATAACGAGTTATTTACTTATTTTTACTAAGCCAATGCTTGTGGTTATTTACGAATTATTGACTATTTTAGAACATGAGCTAAAGTTAAAATATTTTTCTATTGAAAATACGAGTTTTTGACAAGTCGTAATTTTCGATTTTACAGCCAAACAGGCTGTTAAAACGTAATGTCGAAAATATTATGATGTCCCAAAGCCCGGTGCTACGTCGCTTTTAAATATTGACATTGCCACCGGTACAGCCATGCTGCTGTCACAAAGTAGGGGTTGGGTCTATATGAGAGATTGAGCCATGGTGCCAATTGAAGAAGTCTTTGAATTCACCATAGGGTAGGTGACGTATGGGATCCGTTTTAAACATCATCAAGGATGATGACCTATGGTTTGGCCGTTTCTACCTTTTAGTCGGAATACAATCAAGGACCGAATTTTTACATTTATTTTACCAGTTTATAGCTGTAATTTAGTAATTAAAAAACCCCAATCAATAAAGTCCTTCCCCAGCAATCAGGAGAGAGCAAAAAAGGCAAATTAATAGGGCTACCAGCGGATAAAGCCGAGGTCGATACAGAAAAGGTAAAATTCCTACAATAATAAACCTAATTTCTTTTATATCTAGCTCCACGAATTCTTCTGACAGTTCTTGCTGCTATCACCATCAGTATGAGAACAGCTGCAGCCCGCAACCACCCACTAGCCGCGCACGCAACCGCCGCCACAACCGCGATGGCCAACCAACTGGATAATATCAACCTTATTGGTTTATGAAGACTCGCACAGACTATGTAATTGTAAGATTTGGGAGTAAGGAGAAGGATTCGAGAACTATTTATAGTCCTTGTGCTATATGCCATAAACTATAAGGAAATAAATGGAAGGAAAGTGTGGTGCATTAAATAAAATTTAGGAAACAGAAATTCAAACCGTATAACTGTTTACACTTTGCAATCAATTTAGGAAAAGGAAGAAGAAGGTTTAGAGAGCTATTGACGTATCGCTCTCTCGTGTTTCATCCCATAAACTAATTGAGAAATAAGAAATACATATTGCAGTTTTGCATTTTTAGGACAAAAATTATTGATAGGTGCTGCTTACGAAGACCCTTAAGGAATCTTATGGGTATATTAAAAGGAAAGTGTGATGGATTGAGGAATAAGAAGTGCACATTGCAGTATGGTCTTTTTTTCAAAAAGAATTGATAGGTGCTGCTAAGGGGACCCGTGGAAAAACTTTATTGGTAACAGAACATATAAACCTTGAAGATATTCAGAAGTCCAGGAAAATGTGTTGTGAATCTAATAAAAACTACTGGGCTGGATCACAGATTAAAACAGTTTGTTCTTTACAAATAAAGATAACCTCCTCGTCGTAGCAGGATTTGAACCATTGCCTCTCTCAACTCAGAAGGAGGAGCTCGGATGGGACAATTGGTAGTGGGCTGGACCGGAACCCGAGAGGCGCAAGTTCAAATCCTACTTCGGTCTCGACTTTTTCCTAAAATATTTAATTGTTTATGTCACTTGCCTTGCTAGATATTCCATTCAGATTTGTCCTTTCTACTTAACCTTAATCTGTGTCCAGAATTAGCTACAGTTCAAATACACAAATAACTTAAATATATACAAAGTACATTTTATGGTTTAAGTATTAATAATATAATCAGTTTTACTTAACATAATAAATATACTGCCTTTTGGACCGGTTTACAAAATGATATTTAAATGATGTGAGTGACAGAATGATTGTGTACTGATTTATTTAGTAAGTATTGATATTTGACTTGTGCCTTTGTAACTGTCAATAAAAATATGTAAATTAGTCTATCTAGTGACTAAACTAATTTTCACCATATGAACATATAAACTGCATCAAATTACAGAATATCTTTGAAATAAAAATATTTATCCAATATACAGACATGAAAAATTGACCACTCTTGGTTGGTTGGTTCATGCCTGTTTTCAAGAGTGGACAATTTTTACACAGGTATTTTTATTTATTAATTGTTTTTATAAATTGTTGTCCCGTGTGGGATCGAACCTATAATACGCCACGCGGTGGTAAATGGCGAGGTAACCACTTAAACCACTGAAGCAACCGTGTAGTGTAGTCAAGGCTGATTAATTGATGCAGAGACTGATAGTGTTAAAGTACATCTACTTTGATGCAGTTTATTTGTCTGTCAGTCAATTGTTTAATTTGTGATATACCAACAGATTAAAGTAATAAATTTGAATAACAAACACGAAATGAAACTGTCAAATTTTATACATTATTAATATATTTAATAACATGTAGCTAAGGTTACCGTTTACCATCTAAATGTGATCAAATTAAAAAATAAAAGAAAATTGTCCGACGCAGAAAAATTATTTGCTGGTTGCGGACAAAAGATTTTTAGATCTTTTCCGACACTAACATAGTATATAGTTAACAGTGAGGCTTTATTTTTAGCATAGGTGATTAAAAAAGGGCTGAAACTTAATAACTGCAGACTTTACGCTAAAAAATTTAGTCTTTTTACAAAGGCACATTTTCGAATATGTATTTACTTAATAAATTGTTTTGTATATAAAGTATTGATGTTAGTAATGATAAAAATGGACATAATACACTCATGGAAATTTTGACATGCGATAATGGTAGCCAAATTTGTCCAAAAGACAATATTTTATAAAAAATCACGAACTCAAGGCTTTAAAAGCAAAATCTTAAATCGTCGATGTATTAGAAAGGTGTAGTTGGAGAAGTCAAACTCATTTATTGATTTAGATCAAATACATGAGACTTATGAACGTCATAAAAAACTTAGGATTAGGAAAGGATTTTTTTTATAAAAAAAAAATTACACAAAATATCCTAAGGTTAAGAAGTGCGCCGACCATAGGACAGCCTCAAAAAGATAAGAGTACTACAGGCTTTCTCTAAAATTTTAACGAGCGGTTAATAGAGTCTGATAACGTTCTGGGATCCCTGCTATTACAAAGGTTCCAGGGACATAACTTGCTCATTGTTGAACCTAAGACATTTGATTTCAATGCACAATAAATTCACCAGCCACAGTACCCTTAAGAAGGTGGCAGAATAATGCCTGGCACTGCGGTGGTACATCTGATCTATCAATGAGTTCCTACCGTGATTAAGGATCTAATAAACACGTCCTGTTCCAATACACCTTTTTATTTACTTCAAATCAATTAAATAACCTCGAGTCCGTAATGAATGTTAAGTAAGTATTAGTTAAATATATTTTTAAAAACAAATTTCGCTACCAATTGCATTTGGTTGAATTAAATGATTATTTGTTTAATGAGGGGTTTGAAAGAGCTGTATCTAAAGATAACAACTGTAAATTTATTAACTAGTAGGTATATTAAAAAACTACTAGCAGAAAATAAATATATGAAATACTACATTAAGAATATGCTAGCAAATTGCACACATCAAGGGAATAATTTTAAATATTATTTTTAAGGAAGGACAAAAATCTTCTTATTATTATCACAAGTATATTTATAAGAGATACAGCATCTCAAAAATATTCCTCTCACGTCAATTAGCATAGTATCAGGAAAAATCGGACTTTGAAAAGAAATCTATGTATAGGCAATTTATTTCTAGTAGTTGATTAAAGTATTATCTTTAGATACAAGCTCTTAAAATTTTCGGATTTCGCAATTTCATGCTTATAAGTAATGAAAACTACAAAATTTGCAATAGAACTATAATAATGCGTTTCAGCTTCGGCAAATGTTTATATAAAAAAATACTTTTGCCAATGACAGACTAAAGTCAATTTGGTAAAAGGACTTTTTGTCCGCCACTGGCAAACTATACAATGTCCTTCAAAGAACAGGGACAAATTACAGACTTTATAGACAGTTCATTTTGCACGCCACGGACAACACAACTTATACAGACAAAAAGTCCGCCATTAGCAAACTATTTAATATTTACCCGATAATTGCCAAAGCGCATTTTAGTTCTACTGCACTATATGATATTTAACTGACCTTAGTTCCTGCTCGGTGACTGCCAGAGTTCTGCCACATGCTGCCGTTCTCACTGCTAGACTATCAAATTCACTAGATTTTGTCTGCATTTGGAATTTTAGTTCTGAAAATTAGATTTTTTTTATTAAAGACTGTCTGCATGGACGTCGTTTTTGCCTAAAAGTTATACTTGTTCACACTATAAATTCTTTCTTTAGTGACATAAACCGTAGTAGTATAGAATTTAATGACTGCTAGGTAGCTTCAGTGGTTACCTCGCCATTTACTACTGCGCGGCGTGTTGTAGGTTCGATCCTCACACAGGACAAAAAATCGTGAGATCCATAAACGGTTGTCCTGACTCTGGTTGTACTTTGTGTCCATTAATTGTATGTTTGTAAAGTCCCCCGCGACACAGGGCTTGTTCCCTAGTGCGAGAGAGTAATATTACCTTGAATCTCTTCTAATAACTCCTTCTCTCTCTTTACTCTTTCTTCTTCTCCTTCCTGTCGACACTCCATCTTCATCCTGGTGAGGCAGTTCTCTTTATCTGTCATGAATTGTTCCCATTGGTCATCTGAAAAACAATCCTTGTTTAATGTTGGTTCCTTCTTGCACTTCTAAGGTGGCAAATAGGCTCGCCTGATGGTAAGCAGTTACCGTACCTATGCACGCTTGCAATACCAGAGGTTTCATATTTTTACCAGGGCTTTAATATGTAGTATCTGAGATAGGATTATTTTAAAACGCATTCCTTAATGAGCGCTGGAGACCTGTACCCACACACAGAAACATAACTACACCGCTGTGTGTAGTTATTCGGTTGTGGTCTTCTGTAAAGTTCTTCCCCAGTCGAGTTTTTGAAGAGAGGTAGGGCACCATACTAGTGAGTAAGCCTTACAGAAGACCACAGCCCAATATCTATAACACACAGTCGTATAGTTGTGTACCTGTGTGTAAGTACAGGTCTCCAGCGCTCATTTAGGGATGCATTTTGAAAGAAACGTATTCCTATCCCAGGGATAAAAAAATCCTTGGTGTAAAAAAATGGATTGGCAACACGCAAGAGATACCTCTGGTATTGCAAGCGTCCATAGGCTACGGTAAATGCTTAACATCAGGCAGGCCGTATGCTTGTATGCCACCCAAAGAGCTGTAATACTTCAGGCTTAACTCACCCATTTCCTGTTTATGCTGTTCCTTTAATTTATTGACCTGTTCCAAACGCTCTGTTATCAGCTTTCTTCTTGTCTCTTCTAGAAGTTCCTTGGATTCTGTTGCTGCGGTGGCTGCTTCTTCTTCTACTGCTTTTAACTTTTCTGACCATTCTGCTATTAGAGTTTCTGTGGAATATAAAGAGTATTAAGTGAGTTACGGCACCATATAAGTGAGCAAGCCTGACTGGGGAAGGGCCTCTACCTGGAGTGTGTTAAAATATAAACACCACGGTTTTATGATGGAGTATCCGCATCACTAAATGAACGCTAGAGACCTGTATTCACACACAGGAACGCAACTACATCGCTGTGTGTAGTTATTTGGCTCTTGTCTTCTGTAAGCTGGAGGTCCTTCCCCAGTCGGGCTTGCACAAAGAAGAGGTTTTTGAAAATTCAACCCCTAAGGGGTTAAATACGGGATGAACGGTTGTAAGAAACTCTTCAAAGTAAGAAAACATGAAATTTATACATGTTTCTGGTGAAAAATAAATGTACAAATAAATCAGAGTTTTTCGAAATTTCACCCTTGAGAGGGTGATTTTTTTTGTAATAAAAAAAATGTTTAAACCAGGTTGCTAATAAAGAATAAAAAATTATACCTGATTCTGGTGAAAAATAAATGTATACTCCTAATAAATCAGGGTTTTTCGAAATTTCACATCTAATAGGGTGAATATTTTTTTAAATTCCACCCATGATAATATGGACTATATTATTACGGGTAGAATTTAAAAAATAGCCAGCTAGGTAGACCGACGAACTAATAATTTTTACAAAAAAAAAACCGACTTCAGTACGGCAAGTTGAAGAATTTCAAAAACGTTAAAAACGGCTAGATTACATTGTTTAATTATGAAGTTCCGTGCCTAGCTACCTTAGCAACCATAATGGAAACTTATTTCATCGCCATCCGTAAAATACTTATTATTGACAAGTTCAGGTGGCCGTCTGTAGTCTTCTTCATCAGTTTTACTTCATCATATTATACTTTCTGAATGCAAATGTTTGTTGTTAAAAATATTGAAATTGCTATATGTGTGCCTATAATTTAATTTTTGAGGAGTTCCCTCAATTCCTCATGGATCCCATCATCAGAACTTTCTTTTGATGAAAATGAGACCAAACTAGAAGTATATCCTCTCAGACAAAAAAAAAAATTTAAATCGGTCCATAAATGAGGGAGTTCTGCGGAACAAAAAAAAAACACGAATTGATATCCTCCTCTTTTTGAAGTCGGTTAAAAATGATCGCTGGGACGCACTGGATGCGGAAGGCAGAGAACCGTGTTCTGTGGCGCGTGTTGGGAGTCCAGCACTGCGACAGGCTGATTGATTGAACCCATAAAAGAAAAAAAATGTATAGGAGATCTTACCTTTTTCTTGTTCGAACTGCTCAGTCATCTGTTCGACCTTGTTCGCGTAGTTAATGTCCGCCTTGTCGAGCAAGTGTCTCAGCTGCATGATGTCCCAATCCGCTTTACTGTGCGCCTCGGCTATCGCTTCATCGAACTGACTCTCCTTACTTGACAGCACTTCTTTTAGGTTCTCGAACTGATGAAAATATTGGTCTATTATGTTGTTGGAAGCGAATTGAGTTAAGAATACAAATGTCATCTTCCCGTTCCATCGCAAGGGTATAAGAGTCGACTAAGGGAGTAAGTCAGGCAGATAATATTCACTGTTAAAGAGGGAAAACTTGAAACAAAACCCTATACCAACCCGTCTGGCCAGCGTGGTATAGTAGGCTAATATCGCTCTCGTATTTTTTATTTTTTTTATTTTAAAAAAGACAACTCCCGCACTAGAGAACACGCTCTGTATTGCGGGGGACTTTACAAACATACAATTAACGGACACAAAGTACACCCAGACTCAGAAAAACTCTTTGTGTCACACAAAGTTTTGTCCTGTATGGGAATCGAACCCACAACCTCGTGCACAGCATGCGCATACTGCGGCCACTGGACCACCGAGGCAGTCAAATCAAGTCAAGACTTTTAAGCTGTTGGAAGCGAATTGTGCTTGTTAATTACACAATCACAATTTAGTATCTATCAGTATGGACTATGGTAATATTATTATAATATTCACGAGGTTAAGATATTAACATAATACTGATATTTATTTATTTAAACTTTATTATACACAAAACTATGATGTATAAAGGCGGACTTATTGAGACATTCTCTACCAGTCAACCCAAGGTGGTGCAGAGATAAGTCAAAGTAGGTGCATATAAATAAATTTAGAATAGAAGAGAAAAAAAAGATTAAGGTTATTAATACATAGATACTATAAAATACATATAAACAACATAATAAATACTAGAATAGTTATAATAATATAATAGAATAACTTAATCATCATAAATAAATAAATATTAGATTCAATGGCCTATTGATAAAAGCGAATTTTGGAACGGCCAGCGCCGCCCGTCAGGTAAACTAATATTTGACTATTATCAAGTAATAGGTATGGTATCATAATATGACTTAACGAATCAAATCAAATCAAATCATTTATATTTTTGTAAACATAGGGGAATACAGATGAAGGGTACATAATATAGTTCTTTCTATGTTTTGCCTTGAAATGGCGTACAAAAATTCTATTAATCTATAAATTTATGAAACATAATTAAATTCTTTTAAACTTTCACGATTTGTACACATATTATAACTATAATGGACAACACACAGTTATGTTAACAGTCGTAAATATGGGCGATCTAAACAACTCTGTCACCAGGTTGGCCACTAACCAAACGATAAGAAGAAGAAGAATGGACAACGGGTCTAAATCGCGTAATATTTTAAAGGTTTTCATACATTTTTGTTTCCCGACGTTTCGGTCGAATTGCACCGACCGTGGTTACGGGTTGACTCAGAGTCAACCCGTGACCACGATCGGTGCAATTCGACCGAAACGTCGTATTACGCGATTTAGACCCGTTGTCCATTATAGTTATAATAATTAAATTCTTATTAATTGAAACATAAAATCAAATAGTATTATAATGTATATAAAATTAAAATTTAAAAATAAAAGCTTAAAGATAAATATCATAATATATAATCGTATAAGTGAGCACTAATTAATATGTAGGATCTTCATATCTTTCTTTGTCAGCAATGAACTCTAAGATCGAGTAGTAACATCTGGCTACTAAAAATCGAAATAAGGACTTCTTAAAAGATTCTACGCCGGTTTTATCTCTAATGGCTATTGGTATGTTATATATTGTAAGTCAAAGTCAAAGTCAAACTCATTTATTCATTTAGATCAAATACATGATACTTATGAACGTCATAAAAACAAATGCCAGCATACTTTTTTTCCTACGGCCAATTCGCTGACTAGGGTTGGGCCTCGAGAAGAATTGGCAAGAAACTCGGACCACTCTTTTTAATTGCCAGAGTATAACATTTACAATTTGGTATGAGTAACAATATTAGTGTTAACAAAAAGGGACGGAACCCAATATACCACACAAAATTAAATTTAAGTAAAAAAAAAAATTAATAAGGAAACAATAAAGGGAAAAAAATGAATTTAGCTTTCCACTGTATGGCAATGAGGGATCCTTTCCTTTTGTATGTATAAGATAGAAACGTGTCGAGATCACGTAGATGTAATACCGAGAACACTTTTACCAAATAACGCTGTATGATGGGATGTAGTACAAATAGAATTTTGATAACGTTGGGAGCGTGGAGTTTCAAACAAGTGTAGATTACATCTTACAAATATATTCAATATCACTAATACGAAAAATCTACCCTAATATATCATATCTAAACATGTTATTATTGTCACAGCGTAAAGCGCTGGACTTCAAAAATAATTTACAGTTCTCAACGGGAGAACCGAATGCACTGCAGTAGTGTTATAACATCTGGTACAAAATGTATACGGACGATTATCATTCAATGACGGAGAATCTTAACACCGCGATTCAGAAAATGACGTCACATGAACAGCGCCATCTATCAAGGACGGACAGAATCCTCATTCAAACAATAATACATAGATGTCGCTATTATCTGTGTATTTGTGAGTATAGATTTCCAGGGCTTATTTAGTGATTACATATGGATCTGAGACGTGGTCGTTCACTATGGGCCTCGTGCGAAGGCTCAAAGTCAACCAAAGAGCAATGGAGAGAGCTATGCTTGGAGATTCCCTGCAAGATCGAATCAGAAATGAGGAGATCCGTAGGAGAACCAAAGTAACCGACATAGCTCGAAGAATTGCCTCCATTAAGTGGCAATGGGCCGGGCACATAGCTCGCAGAACTGATGGCCGTTGGGGCAGAAAGGTTCTAGAGTGGCGACCACGAACTGGAAGACGAAGCGTGAGCAGGCCTCCAACAAGGTGGACCGACTACCTGGTAAAGGTTGCGGGCAACCGATGGACAAGATCGGCTCAGGATCGAGAGTTTTTGGAAATCCTTGGGGGAGGCCTATGTCCAGCAGTGGACGTCTTTTGGCTGAGATGATGATGATGATTTAGGGATGGTGAATGAAACGTTTTTCTATCCCAGGGAAATTCCATCGTCTTAATTTTTGGGAAGACAACACGGTACATTTATTTTACTAGATGAGCAATAACCGCGAAAGCACGCTACCACTTCATATAGTTTTTGTTTTCTTAATGTATTTTAGAATGTAGCTGTTTTTTTTTTTTAAGACAACTGCCGCACTAGAGAACAACCTCTGTGTCGCGGGGACTTTACAAACATACAATTAACGGACACAAATTACATACAGACTCAGAACAAATCTATGTGGGTCACACAAAGTTTTGTCCCTGTGTGGGAATCGAACCCACAACCTCGTGCACAGCAGGCGCATATTGCACCCACTGTACCACCGAGGCAGTCAATTTATTCAAGTATTGTTTTTAATTAATTAATGATTATTTTAAAATTTAAGTAGGCGGCTTTATGCCCGTGCGCGTCACTTTGGTTTTAGCAGAATACCAGCCCCTTAGACAAGTGGCATAAGCGATAGTCGAATCGAAAAGTCAAAAAAGCAAATGTATGGGATTTGACTTGAGTCTACGTTAGAATGTCGTAAACTTACGTCAAATCCCATACATTTACTTTTTTGACTTTTCGATTCGACTATCGTTTATGCCACTTGTCTAGAGGGGCAGTGCTGATACCACAGATTACTAAATACGAGTAGTTACTACGTAACTGATACGTCCTTCGTCGTAGCGGCTACATAACTAACCTAAGACCATTTTCGCGTCAACTAGACTAGTTGTTAGATTAAGGCTTGGGATATCGCCAACGACCTTGAGCATTTGGGCAAAGCAAACACGATCTAATTCTCTAGGCAAGCGCGGGGATACAAACAGATGTACCTACTCTTTGAATGGACGTCTTATTATTTTTTTATAAAATAAAATTAAAACTTATTCTAAATATAAGATAACCAAATTATAGGTGTATGTTTTCTTCAAATATTGTTTTTTTTTTCGTATTATTTGATAAAAATTGAAGTTATAAAGTGGTTACATCTCAATAATTTGGTGCTGATTCGATGATTTTTTTTACAAACTAGGTATTTTGAATAACTATATAATTTATATCAAAACCATATTATGAACACATCTTGTAGATTAATACTGTATTTTTTGGCACTCATTTGTCTATAATACCAACAAAAAATAGTTTCATTTTTTTTTTTAAGACAACTCCCACACTAGACAACAAGCTCTGTGTCGCGGGGGACTTTACAAACATACAATTAACGGACACAAATTACACCCAGACTCAGAACAACACTTTGTGGGTCACACAAAGTTTCGTCCTGTGCGGGAATCGAACCCACAACCTCGTGCACAGCAGGCGCATACTGCGGCCACTGGACCACCGACGCAGTCGGTTTACAACTCTTTTTCATAATTTTTTGAGAGAGGCCCCTCTCTCAAGTCTTAAGTACCTATGTTATTTGTTAGTTGAGAGCGAAATAAATATTTTTTATTTCTTTCTTTCTTTCTATGTATGACCCAGGTCATATGCCCGAGTGTCTTTTGTTTTGTAATCGGAGCCCGAGCGTGGCGTGTGTGACGTCATGAACATGGCGTTCGAATGGCGCGAAACAATTAAATGGGTTAATATGTGGTGAAATCGTGCGATGCGAAATCGAAAAATAGTAACAAAGCAAACGAAATTACTTTTTAAGTCTAAGATAAATTGTGTTTTCAATTGAAAACTAATTTGAAATATTGGCGGCTAACAGTTCAGGGTTGTCAGTTAAAACTTCGTTTGGTTCTCCCGTGTTTATGTGATTTTTTTTACTAGCTTTGTACAAGCGAAAAAGCCCGATTTGGGAAGAACCTCTACCACTTAAGAGTCGATAGGCTACGGTAATTACTTAACATCAGTGGTATGCTTTGCCACATATGTATATAGTAAGTAGTAAAAAATGCTTTAAGAAATTTTAAAAATATTTAAGTACCGTCTTTTTAATTAGTTAAATAATTTTTTATTAAAGGTAACAAGTTATAATTAAATTTATGTTGTCAAATGAAAAACAAACAAAAAGTAACAAAATAAAAAAAAACTTTAATCTAAAAAATCTGCTGAGCTCCATAATACAGAGGTTAAAAATTATAAAATTCAATTAAATTAATCTAATTGAATTTGGTTCCAATTTCAATATTAAAAATTAAAAAATTGAATTCTATCTGAGAAAAAAACTGACTGCCTTGGTGGTCCAGTGGCCGCAGTATGCGTCTGCTGTGCACGAGGTTGTGGGTTCGATTCCCACACAGGACAAAACTTGGTGTGACGGCAAAGAGTTGTTCTGAGTCTGGGTATAATTTGTGTCCGTTAATAGTATGTTTGTAAAGTCACCCGGGACACGGAGCTTGTTCTCTAGTGCAGGAGTTTTTTAAAGAAAAAAAAAAACAATGAGATTAGGGATTTTTTTTATATGGTATGCAACATCGAGTTTGTCGATGGACGGAATGGCGGGAAAAGCTGACTTTAATATTTTGACATAAACTGTATGGAATTGCATCTCTTTAGGTATGTTTACCTCAGTAGGCTACGGTAACTGCTTACCACCAGGCGGGCCGTTGTATGCCACCCAAAAAACGAGGTGGTAATATCAATAACACTTATCCTCTTACTTAGACAGCCTCCGTGGCTCAGTGGTCGATGTGTGAGACTGCTGACCACGAGGTCCCGGGTTCGAGTCCCGTGTCGGGCCAAAAATCGATATTGGGTTTTTCTGCTAAGAAATTCACAATAGATGCCCGAAGTCTGCCCGTGCCTCGGAAAGCACGTAAAGCCGTTGGTCTTACGCCTGATCTCTCTCCGGTCGTGTCGGATTTGCCGTCCCATCGGGCTATAAGAGTGAGGGAATAAAAGAGTGCACTTGTGTTTGCGCACACACTTGTGCACTATAATATCTCCCGCGTAAATGGCAAGTCTCCGTTGAGATTAGCCACCGTGACCGAAATTCGGTTAGGAGGACATTATAACACTTACCCTAGTAGTAACCTCCCTTAGCTTCCTATCCACATTCCTCACATCTTGATCAGCTTCAGCCCTGAGCTGTGCCAGGGCACACCTGGTCCTCTCAGCATGAGACCTCTCCAGAGCCACCCTGGTGGAAGCAGCAGCCGCTTGGTGCTCTGATCGAAGAGTTTCTACAACTTTGGTATGCTGCTGCTCTAGCCGTTGGAGTTCCTGTAACATGACATAGCATTACACCTTTTTAAAGAATGGATGAGCAGATATGAAAACTCAAGCTCATTAATTCATTTAGATCGAATGTATGATCCTTATGAATAGAAAGAAGAAAGAAAGAAAGAAAGAATATTTTATTTGACAATAATTAAGAAACACACAAACAAAAATTGACAAAAAGTAGAAAAAAAAAGAACTTAATTATAGGTATATTATGTGTCTCATGATTATGCCAAAATGGGATCCAGCTCAGCATAATGCCTGGCAGTAATGCTAGGCGCTGATTTTCAGCTGAAACCAATTGAGCAGTAACCCACGGATGTCAGTCAATACTTAGTGAGTTAATATTTATTATTATATAGGGTTGCCACCCGTTCTTTATAATAAACTATTGTACGTTATTTCAGGTAATTGTACTCTATACTTTATGAGAACAATAAAGTACACGAAAATACTTTATTTCGCATGATGTGATTTCTTCATGCTTTTGAAAAGTTTAGTTGTAAATATATTTTCGTTAAACGGAATTTATCGATTGGTGCAAGACACAGAAAGCCAGCGTCATAAAGAAAAATAAATTGTACTTTATTTTTCTTGTGTATTATATCCAATGTACTTTAATTACAAAAAAAAGGTGGCAACCCTACTTATGGACGTCAAAATAAACAAAAGTCAGCATATATGCTTCTTACAGCCAATCCGTTGTCTAGGATAGGTCTTCAAGCCATATAGTGGAAAGCTAAATTCATTATTTTTTTTCTCTTCATTATTTCCTTATTAAAAATATTTTTACCTAAATTTAATTTTGTATAGTTTATTGGTTTCCGTCCCATTTTGTTAACACTAATATTGTAACTTATACCAAATTGTAAATGTTACTTATACTCTGGCGATTAAAAAGAATTGCCCGAGTTTCTTGCCAATTCTTTTCGAGGCCCTACCCTAGTCAGCGAATTGGCCGTAGAAAACAAGTATGCTGCCATTTGTTTTTATGACGTTCATAAGTATCATGTTTTTGATCTAAATGAATAAAGAAGAAAAATTGGCAAGAAACCCGGCCGGCTGATTCTCTAAGAAACAGCGATGGCAAACTGACAGTTGTGATCGCAAACTGACAGTTGTGATCGCAAACTGACAGTTGTCATCGCAAACTGACAGTTGTGATCGCAAACTGACAGTTGTGATCGCAAACTGACAGTTGTGATTGCTTGGTGACGGCACAATCTATTGACTAAACGTCAAAAAGGCTCGGTTTTTGCTCTTACAGAATACCGATATTCAATCTGACAGCCAGATTTTGCTCGGTTTTCGCGGTGGCTCGGTTTTTGCTCTTACGGAATACCCCTGCGGGCCACTCTTTTTATTCGTCAGAGTATAATTTGGTATGTGTTACAATTTAAAATATTCTGCATAGTGGAATTCCACCTGAGCGTCTCAATGCCTATCGGTCCCGACTGTTAACAATCGTTAGATCACGACAGAGGCCTAATGAGGAATGAGCTCCCTGCCGAGGTTTTCCCGAAAGACTATAGCATGGGGTTCTTCAAGAAAGGAGTTATAAGGTTTCTAAAGGGTCGGCAACGCGCGAGTGATAACCCTGGTGTTGCAAGCGTCCATAAGCTACGGTAACTGCTTACCATCAGGCGGACCGTATGCTTGTTTGCCTCCTTGGAAGTATAAAAAACAAAAAAAAAGGGCGATCCAAATAACTCTGTCACCAGGTTGGCCACTAACCAAACGATAAGAAGAAGAGTCCAAAGTAATTGGTTACCATAAGTTGGGCCATATACTTCTCTAGAAAGAGAATATATACAAACCTGGTGATATCTCTCTTCTTTCTCCTTCTTACTGGCAGTCTCTCTATCCAACAATTCCTTTAACCTATGAACTTCTAATTTGAGAGCTTCTTCCCTAGTCTCCACCTTCTGCAATTGCAGAGTAAGGAACTGGACGGATCGTTGCTGTTCAGACACAACTCCTCGAAGCTGCTGAAGTTCTGCCACCTGGGCTGGTGAGGGTCGAGAGAGGTCAGTCTTTAGTTTTTCGACTGTTTCCGTC
The DNA here is from genome assembly GCA_947095525.1 of Trisateles emortualis. Classification (NCBI taxonomy): domain Eukaryota; kingdom Metazoa; phylum Arthropoda; class Insecta; order Lepidoptera; family Erebidae; genus Trisateles; species Trisateles emortualis. Next base: position 3,279,528 of record OX352756.1, read on the forward strand.
AACTGGAAGAAAGGTAGACAAAATTATTAGCATTTATGACCTGCAATCCGAATTTTGTTTATGGCGGAAACTAGCTTTTAGGCAAAGGACTATCGGATTAACATGCTTTTCCGAGGCACGTAGGTATAAACACTGCTGATTTCCAAACTTCGGACATCCAATGTAAATTTATTGACAGAAAACCCATCTTTGACTGCCTCGGTGGTCCAGTGGCCGCAGTATGCGCCTGCTGTGCACGAGAGTTCGATTGCCACACAGGGTAAAACTTTGTGTGACCCACAAAGATTTTTTCTGAGTCTGGGTGTAATTTGTGTCCGTTAATTATATGTTTGTAAAGTCCCCCGCGACACAGAGCGTCTTCTCCAGTCCAGGAGTTGTCTTTTAAAAGAAAAAAAAACATCTATTTGTTGCCCGACCCAGGACTTGAACACCGGACCTCGTGAGCAGCAGATGTAATCAAAGAACACTACACCAATGAGGCAACCAGTCTTTTTAATACTAGGTGGAGCAAATTTTGAGGAAATCTTGGATAAGGCGACTCCTTTTGACTGAGATGATGATTCATACCTCCTTATTCTGTTTCTCATTATCCCTGGCTCTCTTCTCCAACTCCCTCATCTTCCACTCGCAGTCGGCCAGCATCCTCTCTGCCCTGGCGGCTGCTTGAGACCGAGCTGCTTCGTGAGCTGCTCTCCATTTTGCTGTGTTCGCTTCTGCTGCAACTAAAGCCTGGAAAAATGGGAACCAATAGAAAGAAGAAGATATATCTTTTACTTTTGGATATCTTGCCGTACTTACCTCCTGTGCTTTATGCTCCTGAACCACCTTCTCCTGCTCGAGTCTATCCTTGTCTCGCTCTAACGCGAGCACCCGGGACTCAAGCTCTGCTCTCTGAGAGAGAGCGTCTTCCAATTCTGCTCTAATTTGGCGAATAGATTCATCTGGAATACAAACGTAGAGAATATGAGACGGAATGATGGAATATAATAAACTATTCTCTTCTAGGTGGCTTGGTCTATTGGAAATAATAGACTGCCTTGGTGATCCAGTGGCCGCGTATGCGCCTGCTGTGCACGAGGTTGTGGGTTCGATTCCCACACAGGACAAAACTTTGTGTGACCCACAAAGAATTCATCTGAGTCTGGGTGTAATTTGTGCCCGTTAATTGTATGTTTGTAAAGTCCCCCGCGACACAGAGCTTGTTCTCTAGTGCGGGAGTTGTCTTCTTAAAAAGAAGAAAAAAAAAAACAAAAAAAAAAAGTTGCAATTCTGGAGTATAAGTAGGTATGTATAAATGTAGTGTTACCATTCCGCCTGTGGAGCTGGTCAGCGAGGTCTGCGGAACAGGTCCTGGCTGCTATCAGCTCCTCCTCTAAGGAGCGACTTCGCTGTCTCACTAACTCTGACTCCTTGTATGCTGCTGCTAGCTCGCATTTTAACTCTGAAATGTAATAAAATATTTTGTTTAGTTTTTCAATTATCCTCCTTTCAAACCGAATTTCCGTCACAGCAGAAATTTGGTACATCTATAAATGGTTGTCATAAGTCTGGGTGTACTTTGTGTCCGTATATTTTTTTAAAGACAACTCCCGCACTAAAGAACAAGCTCTGTGTTGCCCACTTTACAAACATACAATTAACGGATACAAATTACACCCAGACTCAGAACAACTCTTTGCGGGTCACACAAAGTTTTGTCCTGTATGTGTATCGTACCCACAACCTCGTGCACAGCAGGCGCATACTGCGGCCACTGGACCACCAAGGCAGTCCTTGTTGTAGTTATTGTATGTTTGTAAAGTCACCCGGGCGACACAGGGCTAGTTTTCTGCGGAAGTTGTCTTATTGAAGAAAAAAAATATAGCCCAGAATCAAGAGCTTTTCCAGAGAACTCATAAGTACAATGGAGGTTCTTCCCCAGTCAGGCTTGCTCGCTTACCTTACTTAATTAACAATTAAATTCCTCAATTAACTCTTTGTTCCGATTACGCATCCTACAGTTATTTAGTCTGTGGGTAGAAGCAACTCCGGCGCATATATTTAGACACGATAGAACTTTCCACGTGTACACTTTAATTACGGGATGTTATTGATGTTTTTGACGCATGGAAATATATTAAGAAGAGTTGTTGTTGAATATTGGATATAATAAAATTGATAAATGCAGCATAAATTTGCGCTGTTGCAGATTTTGAGGTCATGGGTTCGATATTTGGGTCGGACGCTTGAAATACTAGAGGTATCATTGCGTGTTGCAAACCGAGCAAAATCTGGCTGTCCGATTGAAAATCTGTATTCCGTAAGAGCAAAAACCGAGCCTTTTTGACGTTTAATCAATAGATTGTGCCGTCACCGAGCAATCACAACTGTCAGTTTGCGATCACAACTGTCAGTTTGCCATCGCTGTTACTTAGAGAATCAGCTGGCAGAGCTTTAAGATAGAGTATCCCTGGGATAGCAAAGCGTTTAATTCAAAACACATTCCTAAATGAGCGCTGGAGACCTGTACTCCTAACCAGGAACACGACTACACCGCTGTGTGTAGTTATTTGGCTGTGGTCTTCTGTGAGATGGAGGTCCTTCCCCAGTCGGGCTTGTTCGGCAGAATGGCGCCCTACCTCTCTTTAGTTTCAGTTCAGTTAAAATACCAATGACATTGTTATACAAAATTCAGGGCTAAATACGTTTGCGAGACGATTTATAGCACTTCCTGCATAGTTACTGTTAAGGTTGTCACACGCCCGTGATGCACTTTATTTTGATTAATTCAAAACACTTACTTTGACTTTTTTTACACTACGAATGCATCAATTCGAATGTGATGCAGTACCGATGCTGACATAATTTTTGCACAAATACAGTCGCTAGCTATTAATCTTTGTTATAACTATTTGCATCGATACAAAAGCGGTGCAAACGCCTTGAAATCACATGTGCATCGACTTCTAAATAAGTATACGCGTATGCATCAAGGATACAAGGACACAAAAAGCCATAGCATATAATATTTCTTTTTTATTATTATTTATTTATTATCTTATTGGAAGACCAACAGCTTTACAAAAAAAACAGCAAAGAAATGATACAATAGGTAGCCAATCTTCACAAATAGGCTTTGGTATAACTATATGAAAACATCCATTACTTAATACAATTTTAAGTTAAGTTAGACGTACAACTAATTTTCTACTTATTGAATACAATGAACAAAATATATTTATACTAAATGGACAATGGGTGTAATCATGTTATTTTTGGTTTGCCATATTATTTTTATAAAAAAATTAAGTTTTGGCAGTATATGCAGGCCTCCGTCACTGCATGTACTTGCGCGCTATAATTACCTACCGCCCGACAGAGCGGTCTCGGGCCGTTTGCGGACCAAATTCAGTGGTGTGGGATGAGTGGGATCGCGCGGTGCGAAACAATCACAACTGTAGGTACGCTTGAACATTTAGGCACATTATAGCATCCAGCGGTTGCTGACGCGACAGAGTAGGCTATTATAGCAGTTGGTATTGGTAATTTACTACTGAGTGAAGTATCTATTACGTAGTAACTATTTAGTAATCTGTGCTATCCTACTAATATTATAAATGCGAAAGTTTGTAAGTATGGATGGATGAATGTTTGTTACTTTTTCAAGTAAAAACTGATGAAATTTGGCACAAAGATAGATTATGGCCTGGAATAACACATAGGCTACTTTTTACAGCGATAACCGACATCCACGCGGGCGGAGCCTCGGGCAACAGCTAGTAAGTCTATAAATCTGTATCTTACCATAAACCATGTAAGTTTGTAAGACTGTTTGTTGCCAAAATAAAACTCTTTACGTATTGTTTAAAACGTGGCAACCCTAGTGACAGTGTAGTACACATTAAAAACTAATATTTAAGGATAGAAATAACTCCTCGCCTGACTTGCTCAGTCTATTTATATGGAGAAGGTCACTGTTCGCGAATAGAGGATTGTTTTCACTGTAGAACACACGTTTTTACCTGTCTTAAATTTTTATCTAGAAAAACATTATATCGAAATTCATGTTAAGAAGATCGTTAACTCGCTCACAGACAGAAAATGGCCGTCGTGATTGAAATAGACCTGTAAGATTATATAGATCTCCAGTGCGCGTCTTTATTTTTAAATACTAAGAGATGTAGGGCACCATACTAATGAGCAAGCCCGACTGGGGTAGGACCTCCGCCTCACAGAAGACCACAGTCAAATAACTCACAGCGGTGTAGTTGTGTTTCTGTGTGTGATTACAGGTCTCCAGCGCTCATTTAGGTATGCGTTTTGAATGAAACGTATACATATCCCAGGGATACTCCCATCTTAATACCCTGGTGTAAAGAAATGGGTTAACAACACGCAAGCAACACCTCTGAGCCTCCAGACAAGTGACATAAGCGATAGTCGAATCGAAAAGTCAAAAAATAAAATGTATGGAATTTGACGTGAGTCTACGATTTAATGTCGTAAACTTACGTCAAATTCCATACATTTTCTTTTTTGACTTTTCGATTCGAGTATCGCTTATGCCACTTGTCTAGAGGCTCTGGTATCGCAAGCGTCCATAGGCGCGTAACTGCTTAACATCAGGCGCGCCGTATGCTTGTTTGCCACCCAAGTATTATAAATAAAAACATTATATCGAAAATCATGTTAAGAAGACCGTTGACTCGCTCACAGACAGAAAATGGCCGCAAAAAAGGAGAAGATTCTATGTTTGATTGTATGTTTTTTTTGTATGTTCACCGATATCTCCCCCATTTGTGGACCGATTCTCAAAATTCTTTGTTTTATTTGAAAGAGTATACTCTAGAGGTGGTCCCATTAGCACCAAGTCAGGATCTGACGATGGAATCCCAGGGAAAGCGAGGGCAACCCTCAAATGTTATTCGGTGTTAACAATATTTTTATATATGTTTTTTACTTTTATTTTATCACTAAAATAAATTTATTATTATTAAATGAAACCGACTTCAAAAACCTAAAAATAACTGAATACAGATTGAAGGCGGTAAACGGTAGGCGGTGAAGGCAACACGCAAGTGATACCTCTGGTATTGCAAGCATCCATAGGCTACAGTAATTGCTTAACATCAGGCTAGGCGTACGCTTGTTTGTCACCCAAGTAGGATAAAAAAACTGCGCTAGAAAAAGAAAATGCTCCTTACCATCAGGGGTAGTGAAAGCTTGTTTGCCACAACATCCTACAAATATTATTACGACTATATACTATATTACGACTGCCTTGGTGGTCCAGTGGCCGCAGTATGCGCCTGCTGTGCCCGAGGTTGTAGGTTAGATTCCCACACATGACAATACTTTGTGTGACCCATAAAGAATTGTTCTGAGTCTGGGTGTAATTTGTGTCCGTTAATTGTATGTTTGTAAAGTCCCCCGCGACACGGAGCTTGTTCTCTAGTGCGGGAGTTGTCTTTTTAAAGAAAAAAAATAAATAAACGCGAAAGTATGGATGGATGGATGTTTGTTACTCTTTCACACAAAATTGATAAAATTTGGCACAGAGATAGATTATTGTCTGGTATAGCATATAGGCTACTTTTTATCGCGATAACCGAGATCCACGCGGGCGGAGCCGCGGGCAACAGCTAGTTTTAAAATAAAACAGTAAGTTTCCACTCAAAAACCACAAAATAAAATACATTATAGTAAACAATACATCTTTCACGAAATTCGGTTGAAATCCAACAACGTTAAAAAACATTTATATATCATTATAGTAACAAATCTTTCAATAAACAACTTTGAATCGAAAATAAAACTCTCTTACGAAAGTTTCAGAACGCTCAAATAGACAACATTGTGATAGAGGTTGCAAATAAGCATACGGCCCGCCTGATGGTAAGCAGTTACCGTAGCCTCTGTCCTGCTAACGAAGAACGACACAAGTACATAACACAAATTAAGGGAAAAATGCTTCTAAGGTTAGACATCTAAGATGCATTTTCCCATATCTTTCGATATGGGGTTATGCCTTTAATCCTTAGTAACCGAACTTTAACGGAATTTCGATCACGGCAGCTAAACGTAGACTAGCCATCTGTGCGGGAGAAAGCAATAAAAAAAAGAAAAAAAAATACGTAAGTGCCCTCTTTATTCCCTCACTGTCATAATCCGATGGGATAACAATCCGACACGACCGGAGAGAGATCAGGCGTAGGACCAACGGCTTTGCGTGATTTCCGAAGCACTAGAGTGTAATCACCGCCAATTTCCAACCTCCGAGCATCATTGTGTATTTCATGATAGAAAAACCCAATATCAATGGTCTCGACCCGGGACCTCGTCATCAGCAGTCGCACACATAGACCACTGAGCCAACGAAGCAGTAAAAAAGGGAGGAGGGTGGGGGTAGAGAAATATATAAAATACTTAATATTTCACGACACACACGCACGCACACACACACACACACACACACACACACACACACACACACACACACACACACACACACACACACATATATATATATATATATATATATATATATATATATAATTTATATTTATATATATTTAATTTTGTAAAAATGGTTTATAGCAGAATGCAAAGTTATTGTTTTACTAATTATATTTGTAATGTCAACGATAAGCGATTAACTATAATTTGACTGTGTGTTATTATGATCTTCTCGATACAGGCTTGCCTAGTGAGAGGATCACCAGTAATGTAACTGATATTTTAACTCCAGCATTTGACTAGACTATACCTAATTTATTTAAAATTGTGATTTAAATGTAAAAAATCTGTGTCAAAATGCTGAAATAAATATTTTTTCATTTTTCATTTTCATTTTCATATCAATCATTACTATCATTCTCTCAGAACCGCCTTATACTACTATCACAACACCAAATTTGTCTAGAGTCAAAGTCATACTCATTTATTCATTTAGATCAAATACATGATACTTATGAACGTCATAAAACAAATGCCAGCATACTTTTTTCCTACGGCCAATTCGCTGACTATGATAGGGCCTCGAGAAGAATTGGCAAGAAACTCGGGCCACTCTTTTTAATCGCCAGAATATAACATTTACAGTTTGATAAAGGTTACAATATTAGTGGTAACGAAAAGTAACGGAAACCAATATACCAGATTAGAGTTTTTTTTTTTTTTTTTTTTTTTATACTACTTGGGTGGCAAACAAGCATACGGCCCACCTGATGTTAAGCAGCCGTAGCCTATAGACGCTTGCATTACCAGAGGTATCACTCGCGTGTTGCCAACCCATTTTTTTACACCAGGGCTTTAAGATGGAAGTAACCCTGGGATAGGAATACGTATCTTTCAAAATGCATTCCTAAATGAGCGCTGGAGACCTGTACTCACACACAGGAACACAACTACACCGCTGTGTGTAGTCATTTGGCTGTGGTCTTCTGTAAGGTGGAGGTCCTTCCCCAGTCGGGCTTGCTCGCTAGTATGGTGCCCTACCTCTCTTAAAGTTGGGGAGAGGCTGGTAATCTGTCATACAGGTTTACCTAGTACGGATACCAGTCTCTTACACAGACTCACTCAATTATTGTGTCACCTAGCAAATAAATTCTTTGTAATAATTTACCTTGTGTGAGAGAGAAATAAAATGCTATTACTATTACTGTCAAATACAATGTAAAAAATTGATAATTCTGATAAATAAAAACATAAACCCTGCGTGCCCTAAACATGGTGTCACAACATATAGATTTGTTTAACTGTACGCTGAATGAGTTCACAAAGACTACTTATTATAAATATCAAGTTAGCAATAAATAATGTTAGTTAGGTTTAATTAATGTTAAGTTCATATGTATATAGTTTGTAACTACACTATTGTATTAGGTTACCCTGTGATAATAGTTGTATGTGGTAAAAATAAATAAAATAAATAAATAAAAAACTCATTAAACAAATATTTTCCTCAAAGAATTAACATGAATAACGCCTGTAAACAAAGAAACAAATCCATCATTGTGCTGCAAATGTTTTGCATGACACATGATGCAATTACTGTCCTCAAAGAAAGTGGGTGCTGGCAGAGAGCCAGCTATACTACGTGCTTTGTGTACATTGTCACTATTTAGATAACATTAGGAAAATATACTTTGATACGTTTGACTGGCCTAGTCTTGTAGTTAGTGGGCCTGACTGCTAAGCCTATGGTCGTGGGTTCGATACCCATGCGGGGCAAAATTTTGTGTGATCCCTAAATGTCTCGGAATTAAAATTCATGAATCACATACTTAAAGTCAAAGTCAAACTCATTTATTCATTTAGATCAAATACATGATACTTATTATGAACGTCATAAAAACAAATGCCAGGATTACTTTTTTCTTACGGTAAAGTTTTTTTTTTGTACTACTTGGTTGGCAAACAAGCATACAGCCCGCCTGATGTTAAGCTGTTACCGTAGCCTATGGATGTTTGCAATACCAGAGGTATCACTTACGTGTTACAGACCCACATTTTTTTACACCAGAGCTTTAAGATAGAATATTCTTGGGATAGGAAAACGTTTCTTTCAAAACGCATCCCTAAATGAGCGCTGGAGATCTGTACTAACACAGGAACATAACTACAGCGCTGTGTGTAGTTATTTGGCTGTGGTCTTCTGTAAGGTTAAGACCCTTTCCCAGTCGCGCTTGCTCGCTATTATTATACCCTACCTCAAAATTCAAAATTCAAATTAAAAAATTTTATTTGCTAGAAACATGGTCGACAAGATGTTTTTAAGGTCTGTTAGTACAGCATATTTCGCCTGTCTGGCGGCATGCAAATGTTAATAGTATGTTTAAATGTATGTTAGATATTACGATACGATACTCTCTTTAAAAGTTTTATCCCGTGTGGGAATCGAACCCACGACCTCCGATTTAGCAGTAAGGCTCATTAACCAATAGACCAACAAGCCAGTTAGCCATTGTATTAAATGCTTTTCTCGCTTTGCACGACGCAGGATTCGAATCTAGGACCTCATGATCAATATGCCAAGGAACTATCAACAAAAGCGATACAAAAGTGACTTACGTTCAATCTCCTGGTCTTTCTGCTCTATCTCTTTTCTGTAAGAGAAGATGAGTTCTCTTGTTTTCTCTGCTTCTCCAGATCTGTTGTCTGCAAGCTCTGTGAGTGCTGCTACTTGTGTCTGGAACTTACTCTCTTGTGTAACGAGAGTTTTCCTGGAAAAGAGATGGAAGAAGTTTATTAACCCGTTCTTTTGTTACATACGGGAATCGGACCGCATCCCGTATAAATAAATAGAGAATTTTTATTAATTGTTGCCGTAATCACCAAAAACCAATATGGCATATATACAAACATACATATACATAATTTTACCTCTCAAAATATTATTAAAATATTAACAATGTAGTACCTAATATGCATATTTCAATTTACTTGAGAGAGAAATATCCTTACTAATATTATAAATGTTAAAGTTTGTAAGAATGGATGGATAGATAGATGTTTGTTACTCTTTCACGTAAAAACTACTGAATGGATCTGGATGAAATTGAATTGGCACAGAGATAGATTATGGTCTGGAATAACACATAGGCTTTTTGTAGCGATAGCCGACATACACGCGGGCGGAGCCGCGGGCAACAGCTACTATATAATACTAGTGGACCTGGCAGACGTCGTCCTGCCTGAAAAAGCTGAAATACCGACAGCAGGGTAGATCTTCGCCCACGAGCGCGGGCAGTGCTAAAGCCGGAACTGCATTAAAGTCATCGGAAGGTTCCACTACACTCAGAATAGCTGGTAACTAGGCCCAGTCTAAAAAAACACTGGATATTACGCATCTCGAGTACATCTGGTTAGTTCTGTACTTATTTACATTAATGTGGATTTTTACGATGGCATCGGCAACTTTCTCGATTTAGAATAGTTAAACATTTAATATCGACTCATGCTCTTAGATAGATAGATAGATCCGTGTCTCTAAAAGAAAGAAAGAATATTTTATTTGACAGTAATTAAGAAACACACAATCAAAAATTGACAAAAAGAAAAAAAAATAGAACTTAATTATAGGTATATTATGTGTCTCATGATTACGCCAAAATGGGATCCAGCTCAGCATAATGCCTGGCAGTAATGCTAGGCGCTGATTTTCAGCTGGAACCAATTGAGCAGTAACCCACGGATGTCAATCAGCACTTAAGGAGTTAATATTTAGGAGTTAAAAGCACGTAAAGCCGTTGGTCCTGCGCCTGATCTTTCTCCGGTCGTGTCGGATTGCCGTCCACCGGACTAGTGAAGGAATAATGAATGCACTTGTGTATGCGCACACATGTGCACTATAATATCTCCCGCGTAAATGGCTAGTCTCCGTTGAGATTAGCCGCCGTGACCGAAATTCGGTTACAAGAACATTATTATTACTATAATGGACAACGGCCGGCTGAATCTCTAAGAAACAGCGATCGCAAATCGACAGTTGTGATTGCTCGGTGACGGTACACACGATTGCTAAACGTCAAAAAGGCTCGGTTTTCGCTCTTACGGAATACCGATTTTCAATCTGACAAAAAGATTTTGCTCCGATTTTCAATCTGACAGCCAGATTTTGCTCCGATTTTCAATCTGACAAAAAGATTTTGCTCCGATTTTCAATCTGACAGCCAGATTTTGCTCCGATTTTTAATCTGACAGCCAGATTTTGCTCCGATTTTCAATCTGACAGCCAGATTTTGCTCCGTTTTCGCGGTCACTCGGTTTTCGTTTTTACGGAATACCCCTGTAGGTCTAAATCGCGTAATATTTTGAAGGTTTTCTTACCTTTTTGTAATCCGACGTTTCGGTCGAATTGCACCGACCGTGGTCACGGGTGATCACGGTCGGTGCATTTCGAATGTCCAATAAATTAATAATATTTAGTATTATTGTAGACATTTCCTTTGAAATACGTGATTTTGTTCATTTAGTTGTGTTGAAAACTTTACGTTTAGTAAATACTTGCGAAATAACATAATATATTTATTTATTACATTGTAATATTTAAATAAATAATACCTACTTTATGTAAATACTGTTGTGGGAGAAAGAAAAAATCTGGAAAATTCTTGGGTTTACTGAGTTAGAGTAGCAGGAGACAGAGTCCAATATCTCTATATATATGTATATTTCTTGTGTATGTCACTGAAATCCTCCTAGACGGGTGGACCGATTTTGATGAAATTTTGTGTGTGTATTCGGGTAGGGCCCTGGATGGTTAGTTTTCATAATTGGACCCGATAGGTGGCGCTGCTGTTGGTATTTCAGCTTTTTCAGGCAAGACGACGTCTGCCAGGTCCACTAGTATATATATATTTCCTTACTAATATTAGAAATGTGAAAGTTTGTGAGTATGAATGGATGGATGTTTGTTACTCTTTCACGTAAAAACTACTGATTTTTAATTTCACCACACGCACACGCACACTCACACCCACGCCCACACACATACACTCACACACACACACACATGCTCATAAACACACACACCCACATACACACACACACACACACATACACACACACACACTTATATTATTATTTAAAACTCATAAGGAGTTTCTAATACCTACTTATTATTAATGTATTATTATTTTGTAAACTTATTTTATTTTTAATGTTACCTCTTCACAACTTTGTTTTGTCTTATGTTAGTTTTTGTTTCTTTATCTATCACATTATTTTATTGAGTTTGCATATCGACTTCCAAGTGGGGACCTGGTGACCTGTACTACAGGTTTATTATACCTACCATAGGCACCAGCGCTCCACAACCAATTCCTAATATTGTTTTTACTTAATTTTTATGCACATACATATTTGTTTTTGGTTGTTGGAGAGAAAATAAAGATTTTTATTATTATTATTATTATTACTGAACGGATCTGGTTGAAATTTGGCACAGAGATAGATTATGGTCTGGAATAACACATAGGCTACTTTTTACAGCGATAACCGACATCCATGAGGGCGGAGCCACGGGCTACAGCTAGTATAATATATATACGGCCCGCCTGATGTTAAAAAATTGGTCTTCTAAGGCATGTAAGTTTTCTTACGATGTTTTCCTTCACCGTTAGCAGATAGTAACTCATTTAATTAGTACATTATAAATTCCACAAAGTGGATTCCACATTTTTTTATAGTACTTGCGTGGCAAACAAGCATATAGCTCGCCTGATGGTTAGCAGTTACCGTAGCCTATGGACGCTTGCAATACCAGAGGTATCACTTGCGTGTTACTGACCCATTTTTTTTGCACTTAGGCTTGAGATGTAGTATCACTGGGATATAAAAGCGTTTCTTTCAAAATGCATAACTAAATGAGCGCTGGAGACCTGTACTCACACACAGGAACACAACTACACCGCTGAGTGTATTTATGTTCCTGAGTGTGATAATATGAGAGGTCTTCTGTTAGGTGGAGGTACTTCCCCCGTCGGGCTTGTAAAGAGTGCATCTGTGTATGTTATTTTTTTTTTAAAGACAACTACCGACACAGAGAACAAGCTCTGTGTAGCGGGGGACTTTACGAACATACAATTAACGGACACAAATTACACCCAGACTGAGAACAACTCTTTGTGGGCCACACAAAGTTTTGTCTTGTGTGGGAATCGAACCCACAAGTCTCGTACACAGCAGGCGCATACTGCGCCCACTGGACCGCCAAGGCACTCAATTTACTTTAGTACCAGCAATCAAACTAATAACAATAATACAATTCGTTTATCTACTTCCCCATCGCCGATTATTTCTTATTTCTACTATACTAATATTATAAAGCTGAAGAGTTTGTTTGTTTGGTTAAACGCGCTAATCTCAGAAACTACAGGTTCGATTAGAAAAAACTTTTTTGTTGAATAGTGCATTTATCCAGAAAGACTATAGGCTATATAACATCACGCTATCATCAATAGGAGCGGAGCAGTAGTAAGATATGTTACAAAATCGGGGAAATTTACGTTCGAAATTACAACGCGGACGAAGTCGTGGGCGACCCCTAGTAAATACAAATAATAAAATTTAAAAGGTAAGTAGAGAAGTACAATAAACTAATAAATGTCATAGTAACCCCTTGCGTCGTACAGACCAACTTTCTTTGTTTTATATTTAGAATAACACAAACATGAGTCAGATGTGATGTGCGTCAAATAGCAAGATGGCGGCCTTGGCTTGTCAAAATATATACGAAAATATTTATTGAGTGGATAGTTTACAAACTGCCACATGATATTGTAAACATATTTGTTTTCATATTGATTTTATTCAATATATAATAGTGGTAATAATAACTATATACAGTATAATAATAACTATATATATATGGGGGAGGCCTATGTTCAACAGTGGACGTCTTTTGGCTGAGATGATGAGTCTACCGAACACCATTTGGGTGTTCTTTTTTATAAGACAACTCCCGCACTAGAGAAAGCTCTGTGTCACGGGGGACTTTACAAACATACAATTAACGGACACAAATTACACCCAGACTCAGAAGAACTCTTTGTGAGTTACACAAAGTTTTGTCCTGTGTAGGAATCGAACCCACAATCTCGTGCACGAAAATTGTTTACACATATTTTAACGGGCCATATTTTAATTTTACATATGCACAATAATTTTATTATAAAACTACGATGTAAAGATTTTTGGATCGGCAACACGCAAGTGATACCCTGAGCCTCTAGACAAGTGGCATAAACGGTAGTTGAATCGAAAAGTCAAAAAAACAAATGTATAGGATTTGACGTAAGTCTACGATATAATGTCGTAAACTTACGTCAAATCCCACACATTTGCTTTTTTGACTTTTCGATTCGACTATCGTTTATGCCACTTGTCTAGAGCGGCTGGTATTGCAAGCGTCCATACGCTACGGTAACTGCTTACCATCAGGCGGGCCGTATGCTCGTTCGCCAACTAAACTAGCATTAAAAAAATACATTGCATAGGTAATTTTTCATAGGTATATTTAGCAAAACCATTGGCGTCTATTTGACTGTTGGGTTGGAGGTCCTTCCCCAGTCGGACTTGTACACTTGTATAGTGCTCAACCTTTCCATAAAAAAACTATTTTAAATTGTGTAAGTACCTAAATCATTCAAGTCCTCTTTACATATAAAAATGTAAGTACCTATGTCTGTTTACTATTTATCTATACCGCAATCTATGCTAATTGTATAATTACATTCAAAATAATCACTGAAATCGGCCCAGTAGTTGTGTAGATCATGCGTGACAAACACGCAAATAAATTTCATAAGGTTTGGCTATATTTGTGTCTTTTGACTGGTCTGTTTGTTTAGTGGGTGAAGTAATCTTTAGCTTATAGCCCACTGCTGGACATAGGCTTCGAGACCATCGCTCCACCTCGCACGACGGTGTCCTACATTACGTTTGTACGTTAAAGAGAGGTAGGGCATCATACTAGTAAGCAAGCCCGACTGGAGAAGGAGCTTATGAATTACACAAAGTTTTGCCCCGTGTGGGAATCGAGCCTACGACCTCCGGCTTAGCAGTCAGTGTCACTAACCAGTAAACCAATAGGTCAGTCAAATTATTATAACAAACTTACTAATTATCTTTGAAAATATAATAAATACCTACCATATTTACCTAAATTAATTATTTTACTATCTAATAGATAAAATTCTCGTGTCGCGGTGTACGTTATTGAACTCCTCTGAAACGGCTCGACCGATTTTCGTGAAATTTTGTGTGCATATCGGGTAGGTCTGAGAATCGGACAACATCTATTTTTCATCCCCCTAAATGTTAAGGGTGGTCCACCCCTAATTTTTTTAGACAAAATTTTTTGTTTTTATTTTTTTGTATACATACAACCCTTAATTTTCACCCCTCTACGATCAACCCCTATTTTTTAATAGCGATATTACTATTTTTACTTTATATGGCAAAAGAACGTTTGCTGGGTCAGCTAGTTATATATAAAAAGTAGATATAAATGCACATCCAAAATGTGGCTTGCATAATATATTCTTTATTTGTGTGCATCCAAATTTGAATTATCCGTGTGGTGACGGATTAAGAATACAAATGTCACCACCCCGTTCTATCCCGAGGGTGTCGTAGGTACGAGGCAACGAACGGGGTCAGGCAGACAATATCCACTGCAAGAGAGGGAAAATTCGAAACAAAACCCTATACCAACCCGTCTGGCCAGCGTGCTTTAGTAGGCTAATATCCCTCTAAATGTATGGAGGCGACCCGTGCCATCCATCCATCCATTCTTAAAAACATTCACATTTATAATATTAGTAAGGAAAAGAGTAACAAACATCCATCCATCCATCCATTCTTACAAACTTTCACATTTATAATATTAGTAAGGATATGTCTTTATATATTGGGTACGCTGCGCAGTCGCCGGTCATGGCTATAGGCATATGTTATACATAATTATGGCGTGAACTTGACACTGCGCATGAGCAGATGTAAACACATTTTAAACATAGGAGACGACAGGTTTACGACAAGTCGACGACAAATTGATTTATAAATATAATGCGAAATTTATATAAGCTTTTTCTATATTAAGAGAGGTAGGGCACCATACTAGCGAGCATGCCCGACTGGGGAAGGACTTTTCAGAAAACTACAGCCAAATAACTACACACAGCGGTGTAGTTGTGTTGTGTGCGAATCCAGAAGCGCTGGAGACCTGTACTAACACACAGAAATACAACTACACCACTATGTGTAGTTATTTAGCTGTGGTCTTCAATCCTTACTAATATTATAAATGTGAAAGTTTGTAAGAATGGATGGATGGATGTTTGTTACTCTTTCACGTAAATACTACTGAACGGATCTGGATGAAATTTGGCACAGAGACAGATTATGGTCTGAAATAACACATAGGCTACTTTTTGCAGCGATAACCGACATCTACGCGGGCGGAGCCGCGGGCAACAGCTAGTAACATATAAAGGACACCATATGAGTGCGCAAGCCTATCTGGTGAAGGACCTCCCTTCACGTTTTTTTACACCAGCTTTTAAAGATGTAGTATCCCTGGGAACCCTCTCTCTCTCTCTCTCTAGATATAGAAGAGAAGCCCAGCAGTGGGACATATATATAAGTCGCTATTATATATCCCTGCGATAGGAAAACGTTTCTTTCAAAACGCATCCCTAAATGAGCGCTGGAGACTTGCAGTGGCCGTTATTTGGCTGAGATATTTATGATGAAACTTTCGTCGTAATTAATCAATAGATAGATATATAGGCACGTGTAGATCACGAGGATGGATGACTGTCTGAACGTCGATACGTGTCATCGACACATTAAACGTACGCATTTTAAAAGTAAAACGCATTTTGTATAACGCATATTGGATATTTGACAATTGATTTATTGTACTCATGTACATCCTTACTAATATTATAAATGTGAAAGTTTGTAAGAATGGATGGATGGATGGATGTTTGTTATTAGGTATAGTTTTTATACTTATTTTATATTTATACTAGCTGTTGCCCGCGGCTCCGCTCGCGTGGATGTCGGTTATCGCTGTAAAAAGTAGCCTATGTGTTATTCCAGACCATAATCTATCTCTGGGCCAAATTTCATCCAGATACGTTCAGTAGTTTTTACGTGAAAGAGTAACAAACATCCATTCATACTTACAAAATTTCGCCTTTATAATATTAGTAGGACTACAATGCTACTCAGGGTATAGGCGGAACCTAAAAGTAATTTGTTCAGAATCAGTAATAGATGAGAGTACAATAATTATTAAACCATATTATATTTTGTCCCAATAATGTATGAAAATTGTTTAAAGTTGAACACACATATTTTAACGCGCCATATTTTAATTTTAAAAATGCACAATACATTAAAATGGTTTGTACACTGGTACAAATTAGAAAAACTATACAATGAAATCAGCTTATAACATCGTGAGTTTTTCGTTATTTAATACTGTGGCAAACAAGCATACGGCCCGCCTGATGTTAGGCAGTTGCCGTGGCCTGTGGACGCTTGCAATACTAGAGGTATCACTTGCTTGTTGCCGACCCATTTTTTACACCAGTGCTTTAAGATGGGAGTATCCCTGAGATAGGAATACGTTTCTTTCAAAACGCATCCCTAAATGAGCGCTGGCGACCTGTACTAACACACAGGAATAGAACTACACTGCTGTGTATAGTTGTTTGGGTGTGGTCTACTGTAAGGTGGAGGTCCTTCCCTAGTCGGGCTTGCTCGCTAGCATAGTGCCCTACCTCTCTTAGATTATTATCCTTACTAATATTTATAAATGTGAAAGTTTGTGAGAATGGATGGATGTATGGATTGATGTACGGATGTTTGTTACTCTTTCACGTAAAAACTACTGAACGGATCTGGATGAAATATATACTTTTTGCAGCGATAACCGACATCCACGCGGGCAGAGCCGCGGGCAACAGCTTGTTTATTATATATATATAATTGTAAACATTTTGCCAACATTCGCAATAAGACATTTTATTTCAATGCTTACTCATATTAATTTAATTGCTTCCTTAATTTGACGTGAAGAAATAATTTGTTTAGTTTACGATACATATTGAATAATTAATAAATATTCTTCATTCGTTTTTATGAGAGGTAGGGCACCGTATTAGTAAGCAAGCCTGACTGTGGAAGGACCTGTGTCTTATTGAAGAACATAGATACATAAATACACTCAGCGGTAGTTGTGTTTCTGTGTGTGAGTACAGGTCTCCAGCGCTCATTTAGGGGTGCGTTTTGAAAGAAATCTATTCCTTTCTCAGGGATACTCCCATCTTAACTCTGCCCTGGTGTAAAAAAAAATGAGTTGGCAACACCCAAGTGATACCTCTGGTATTGCAAGCGTCTATAGGCTAAGATAACTGCTTAACATCAGGCGGGCCGTATGCAACCTAAGTAGTATAAAAAAAGACTGGCGAAGGACCTCTATACAGAAGACCATAGACAAATAACTACACACAGCGCTGTAGTTGTGTACCTGTGGGTGGGTCTTCAATAATTATTTAAAATAAATATTTAAAACAAAAAAAAAGTTGAAAGATGTAGGGTTGTCTACACGCTAGTGATGCCTCTGGTATTGCAAGCGTCTATAGGCTACGGTAACTGCTTACCACCAGGCGGGAAGTATGCGTCAGTCACTAGCAGAAATATGATATAATTTTGAGGATCCCTTTTTAAAGAAACGTATTCCTATCCCAGGGATACCCCTAATACTAAGCATTGGTTTTACACGCAAGTGATTTTCTTTGTATTGCAAGCTTTCATCTTTGCAAGCAAGACGAGCCGTACGGTTGTTTTTCACTGTCGTAATAAAAAAACAATATATATACTTACTGATCATCCAAATGCTGACTGCTGGGCTCGATGACTAACGGCTCAAGGATGCTGACTTCTTCTATTATCTCCTCAACAATCTCTTCCTCCGTCTCACTCTCACACACACTCTCCTCACTCTCACTATCTTCCACCGTCCTCTCCACTTCACTCTTATCTCCTATTTCTATAAACCCACTATCACTGTTATCACTGGAAATCCTTTGCAATGTTTCAGCACATTCTACTTTGATAGTCACTGGATCTTTACCATTCACATTAATCACTGTTTTGTTGTCTTCAAAAATATCATCAGCATCCTCAAGGTATTCTTCGTCTTCTGAACTTAAAGACTCGAATGATGAAGAGATTTCTTCATCAGTTTGTTGTTCACCATCATCAAAGACTATATGCTTTCTGAAAGTCACTCGTTTTTTGCCACAGTCAGATCTGTCGTCATCTGAACATCCTTCTGTATCCGATTTTGGCGGTTTTAAGTTTGATTTTTTTGAAATACCAGGAGATTCATCGTCGTTGGATTTTAAACTGTCACTGTTAGAATCTTTATCTTTATCTAATAATTTGTTTAGTTCACCTTCTAATTCATTTCTGTATGCGGTGTGTCTTTCATCTATAGTTTCATATAGAGGTTCATTTTTATCGATTTTGCTATCAGTACTCCCCATTTGGTTTGTTTCATTTAATTTGTCGACGGTACAGTCAATAGTCCTCGCTATTTCTCTGAGTAATGCTTCAGCATGTTTTTTCTCGTCAATATTAGGTTCGTTCACGTACACGAGAGACACGTGTGGCTTGTTATTATCGTTGCTCTTCGAATATTTCTGCAGTACCAAAGCTTTCACGAACTCCGCATCGTCTGTTATATTTTTGGCTTGTGTGGGCACGTCTACGTCATTCGCCTTCCGATCAGAGTTGCTCCTTTGCAGTACATTCGTCTCTTTCAGGGGGCTTATTCTGCACGACTCAGTGCGAACGTTTCTCCGCTTCCCTCTTTTACGTTTCCCCGCCATAATTTGAAGAATAGCACCGACTCCTGTTTTCTGGTTGTTGTAGTCAGTATGTGGTAATAGTAAGTTCACTACATCCTTTCTAATTGTGTTAAAGTGTTCGTTTGTATCTGTGTCGTTTCGTTGCGCGCGCGCGGAGACTGATGTTAATTTTGTATGGTCGGGGTTCGTGTTTTTTCGGACGACGTCGGGTGTTCCCGGCGCGGCCTCGGGTTTCCCGCCTTTCCTCTTGAAGAAGTTAAACATGGCGGTCGGTTGTCATGACCGTCCGTCGCGACGCGAGCTCGACGACTGTTTGCGGCGGTAAACTATCCTGTAGCACAAATATTTACGTTCTGTGGTTGATTTATTGCCGTCTGTGGTATTGTTTTTTATTTTCATTCACGTATTGTAAAGCTGTCTCAACTTTCACTGATTCAATGTTAATGAAGAAGGGATACTAAAAGACTTAATGTAGATTATCGTAGGCATAAATGTATAATAAAATACCGATAGGCCTCGAAAACGCTGGCGTTATGAGCTGAATGCATTTGCTTTTGATAGAGAGATTTATTAGACCATAGGGGAGACCTTTTCCCAGCAGTGGGATAAAACGGGTTAAAAAAATAAACATATATGTAATAAAATTAAAAGCTTAATCAATTTTTACACGCTAATCTTACAAACTGCAGGTTCAAAGGTTAACTCGCCACCAAAATCGCACTGAATGTTGTGGGATCGATTCCTACACAGTACAAAACTTTGTGTGGTTCATAAATGTTTATTCTGAGTCTGCGTGTTACTACCTACTTTTTGTCTGTTAATTGTATGTTTGTAAAGTCCCCCGCGATACAGGGCTTGTTCTCTAGTGCGGGAAAAATCTTTTACCTGTCAAAAGTGACAATATTCTTAAATAATTTAAGCTACTTATCAAATAAGTCACGCGAGTAGAACCTAATAAGTATTTATATTATAAACTAGCAGACTCGGCGAACTTCATACCGCCATCTTGAATACTTTCTAACCTTGTCCTGACAATAACAAACACAAAAAAATATATATCAAATTTGGTGCAGTCGGAAGTTATGCACGTACATACATTAAGAGGGTTTCATTTTTATTTATGTACTAGGGGTCGCCCGCGACTGGTAATTTAGAATATTTTCCCCGATTTTGCAACATATCTCACTACTGCTCCGCTCCTATTGATCATAGCGTGATGTTATATAACCTATAGCCATCCTGTATAAATGCACTATTCAACACAAAAAGATTTTTTTAATCGAACCAGTACTTTCTGAGATTAGCGCGTTCAACCAAACAAACAAACTCTTCAGCTTTATAATATTAGTATAGATTAATAGATAGATAATCATAGAAATTTATAATACTAAACTTATCAAATAGATTTCCAAATACCTCGGATTCAATTTATAAAAAGATTGATCTTTTTTAAAAAAACTAAAAGCAGTAGTTCCGTGTGGTGAGGGATTAAAAATACAAATGTCACCACCCCATTCTATCCCGTGGGTGTCGTAAGAGTCAACTAAGGGAATTGTGAGTCAGGCAGACAATATCCACTGCAAGAGAGGGAAAACTCGAAACAAAACCCTATACCAACCCGTCTGGCCAACGTGGTATAGTAGGCTAATATCCCTCTAAATGTGTGGAGGAGACCCGTGCCCAGCAGTGGGACGTTTATGAGTTGAGATGATGAAACCAGTATAAAGACAATTAATGTCTTGTCTAATTCTTCTAATTCATGCGTACATTGGCATTTTTTTTTTGTATTTAAAAAGACAACTCCCGCACTAGAGAACAAGCTCTGTGTCGCGGGGGACTTTACAAACATACAATTAACGGACACAAATTACACCCAGACTCAGAACAACTCTTTATGGGTCACACAAAGCTTTGTCCCTGTGTGGGAATCGAACCCACAACCTCGTGCACAGCAGGCGCATACTGTACCCACTGGACCACTAAGGCAGTAAAAAGCTAATCGTACAGAATTTAAACAAGAATATAATAGGTACACATTAGACTTTAGAACTTTCTAGTCACTCGACCTGAGTCTAAAATTATGAGGGCACCGTACTAGTGAGCAAGCCCGACTGGGGAAGGACCTCCACCTTACAGAGCCACAGCAGTGCCGTTGTGTTCCTGTATGTGAGTACAGGTTTCCAGAACTTATTTAGGAATTTTCTTATACCAGGGAAGTCCCATTATAAAAATTGAGTAGGCAACACGCCAGTGACACCTCTGGTATTGCAAGCTACCATAGGCTACGGTAACTGCTTACCATCAGGCGAGGTATATGCTTGTTTGCCACCCAACTAGTATAAAAACAAATTGTGGAATTTACCTACATGTACTAATTAAATGAGTTACTATCTGCTAACGGTGAAGGAAAATATCGCGAGGAAACTTACATGTCTTAGAAGACAATTTTTTTAACATCAGGCGGGCCGTATATAATGTCTGTCTGTTGGTCCGGCTAATCTCTAAAACGGCTGGACCGACTTTAACGGGACTTTCACTAGCAGATAGCTGATGTAATAAGGAGTAACTTAGGCTACTTTTGTTTTTTTTTTTACTAATTTATATAAATAAAATAATAAATTTAATGACATCAACGTGGGTGAAGCCGCGAGCTAATAAATAATATTTTTCAAGGCACTTAGTCCAGTAGACACATATATCGAGTGATTGGCCAATACTAAGCCTTCTGCCAACACTAATTATATAGCTCGAAGCGTCCTTGTCAATTGTTTACGTATTTACCACCTTATGTAACTCGATGATGGATTGAAATAGGGAAGTAGGTAGATGATGACGACACAGGAGAAAAGAACGTTATATGAACAAAACTACTTTGTTTACTAAACTTTAAAATAGGAACTAACTGCCTCGGTGGCTCAGTGGTCAATGTGTGAGACTGCTGATCACGAAGTCCTGGGTTCGATTCCCGGGTCGGGCCAAGAAATTCACAATAGATACCCGGAGTTGCGAAATTTGTGGTGTTAATGCACTCCCGTGTCTCGGAAAGCCGTTGGTGTTGTGCACTACAATATGTCCAGCGCAATTAGCTAATCTCCGTTGAGATTGGCCACCCAAACAGTATAAATTTAAAGAAATGCTAGTGAATCCATTGAACTTCTTGTTACAAAAATTTAATATCTATTTTTGATCCGATCCGTAAACCGTCGCACTCAACGAACACTAAAACTGTGTGTATATGTAACTGTCAAAACTCTTTTAACTGAAGGCGCCGGTTAAAAGTACTTTAAACTGATATTAAACGTTGTTCGTATTAGTCCATTGAAATGTTACATGAGCTTTGCATTTTTTAGAGGACGCAATTTTATTTTTGGGACATGTGTGGGGGGTCAGTAGAAGCTTAACCTCAAGTTTGTGGGGTTGCCGCCCTCGTCCCCCGGCCGCCATCTTGGAAAAAGGGGTACAAACACCTTTTTCGCGATATCTCGGAAACTGCGTCCTACAAAAAATTCGTCAAGATATAATTTGTAGCAAATCGCTTTGCCTACAAATATTTTTAATAACTTTTTGCCCTAAATTTAAAATTAAAAGAGAAAAAATATTTTTTGGTCTATAACTTTTTTTTATACGTTTTACAAAAAATACTTCAGACCAATCTTGTAGCAGGTCTTTTGAGGAATTTATTGCTCTATATATTTTTTTAAATTTCATTCATTTAAAACGCTGTTACAGCTCTCCAAAGTTGACCGGGTTTGTCAATGCTCATGAGAATCCGGTCAAAACGAAATGTTTAACTTAAGTTTTATCATCTTTTTTTATTGTAAATACATTCTTAAAAAGAAATAGTTAAATCCGTACAACTTTACTTATTCATTCCTAACTGTTTTCCTTACTATAGACCTTACCAAACTGTACATTTTCGAGAATGTTAAGCAGGTAGAAAGGTCTTCCAAAATAATTGCACCTGCATCTCTGACTTTCTGCAATTTCTCCTATTGAGGATCTTTTTTTTTATGAGATGATCTTTTCGGTATAATTTTGTAAGTATATGTAAATATTAGATTTTAACACGAGCCGGTCACTTCCGAGGCTCGCTCACTTCGCTCGCTCAGCTCGTGCGTAAATCTTCAGCCAAACCTGCGCAAGCGCGACGCGGGAAGCGGGACGCGATGCAATGCGGTGGACAGATCTCATTAAATCAATAAGGAATCCTGTTAATGAGTGCACCAGACTGTCCACCCACAGAAATAATTGGCGAGGCATCGTAAGGCGAGCTACATCAGCCTCTTCCACATTAAACAATCATCGTGACCACGACCGCTCTGCCAAGAGCGAAACGAATTAGAACAAGGAGAAGGAAGGTAGCTTTATCAACTCGCACGTACACACGTCTGTCCCGCTCCATAGATTAGAATATCCCGCTCTGCCGACGCTGCAGACCCGCGTTGCGGTCGCGCAGGTGCACAAATCGCCATAGATATTATTATGGCAGCGACCGCCGCGCGGCAGACGCTCCCGCTTCGCAGTCGCTTTGGTCGCGCAGGTTTGGCCGAAGCTTAAGGCTTGTGATATCGCCAACGACCTTGAGCATTTGGGCGAAACAAACACGACCTATTCTCTAGGCGAGCGCGGGTATACAAACAGATGTCCTGTTTGAATGGACGTCTTATTAATGTTTAATAAATTAAAATTCAAACTTATTTTAAATATAACATTACCAAATTATAGGTGTATGTTTTCTTCAAACATTGGTTTTTTTTTTTCGTATTATTTGATAAAAATTTAAGTCATAAAGTGGTTATATCTCAATAATTTGGTGCTGATTCGATGATTTTTTTTACAAACTATTTAGAATTACTATATATAATTTATAACAAAACCATATTATGAAACACATCTTGTAGATTAATACTGTATTTTTTGGCAGTCATTTGTCTATAAATGCCAACAAAAAATGGTTTCCTTTACACCTCTTTTTCATCATTTTTTGGGAGAGGGGCCTTAACCTAACCTATTTTTAACCGACCGCTTAGTTAAAAGTACTATTGACCTATATTTCTAAGTCAAAAGTACTTTTCACCTGTTAAGAGTTCTGCCTGTAACATACACAAATACCACAGAAGTCTAAAATCTGTCTGAATGTCTGAAATATTTTCATTTGAATGCATGTGTGAAACCATAAACAGCAAAAGGTCAGTGTCTCGACTAAATATAGAGTATACGGGTGCGCAAGCGCAGCGAAAGTGATGTGTCGTGTCATGTTAGAATTAATTATATCGATAGTATTAAAGGTATTTGTTTATTGTATTGTTTGTTTTGGCTGTGTATGTATTGGGTTATCTATGTATTTAAAAATGCTTTTTTTATTTCTTATTTCTAGATGGGTGTTTAGGACGTGATGATGAAGTTGGAAGGTGGCCATAGGAACTCTTCAACGAAACAAGGCTGCTGCGTTCTGTTGAGGATCGTTAGGTATAACATGAATTTCTATTGAGAATATATTTATGATGCGTAAAAAAATCACTATAAAAGCTTGTATTTAAAAAATCTTTTTTTTATATAATCTTAATAGTTAATATTTGTCTGATTGCCTGATACTACCATAATTGTATTTTACAAAAGATTGTAACAATCTAGCGTTTAAAAAGAATGGCCTGAGTTTCTTACAATACTTCTCATGGAGATTTTGTTTATTTGAAATGTCTATCTGGACTAAATGGGATAGCAATACGCAAGTGATACCTCTGCTATTGCAAGCTTCCATAGGCTACGGTAACTGCTTAACATCAGGCGGTATGCTTTTTTGCCAAGAAGTAAAAAAAAAATTGGTAAGGGCTATGGTAGCTCAAAAAAAAACCAAAATTCATTTATTCATCTAGGTTATAAAGTAACACTTATAAAGGTCATAAGTTATGAATAAGCCAGAAAGATGATGTCAGCTAAATTTTCCTACGGCTAGTTCGCTGACGTGGAGCCTTGAGAAGCATGGAAACTCAGGCCACTCTTTTTAATCGCCAGATAGTTACGATCTTTTGTAAAATACAAGTAAGTATGATAGCATATGCAAGCTGATGCAGTCAAAAAACTATTTACCATCAGGCGGGCCCCGTATGCTTGTTTGCCACTTAGCAAAAAAAGAATGCACGTGTCAATCTACATCACGAGTAATATATAACGCAATCAAAATACAATAATTAATATCGACTAAGTGCCAAATGTCACGGCTATTTATAACTTACGATGCGTATTTACTATATACGCATCACTATCGTTATTCCACGTGTGGAATAGCGTGCATCTGGTCTATACACATGATTATAATACTAGGTATACTACCTAGTATTATAATCGTATAAACGGCTAAATGAGGGTTTGACAACTAATAGCATTTAATTTCAGAGAGGTAGAGACTAGTAAGCAAGCCTGACTGAAGAAGGTCCTCCTGGATACTACTTTTACGGCAAACAAGCATACGGGCTGCCTGATGTTAAGAAGTTACCACAGCCTATGGACCCTTGCAATACCAGAGATATAACTATCGTGTTGCCGACTCATTTTTTTACTACAGTAGTTTAGTAAAAAAAATGAGTCGGCAACACGCTAGAAAGGATTTTATATCCCAGGGGTAGCCCCGGGATATGAAATCCTTTCTTTCACAACGCATCTCTAAATGAGAGCTGGCAACGATCTGTAAGGTGGAGGTCCATCTCCAGTCGGGCTTGCTCGCTAGTATGGTACCCTACCTCTGTTAAAACCTTCACCTTACAGAAGACTATCGCCAAATCACTACGTATAGTAGTGTAGTACAGAGTACAGACATCAACAATGAACGTATTCGTATATCTATCAATGAAACAATCAATTACGAGCTCAAATTAATCACTAACACACGGTGTATTAAGTGATTGTAATCTTCTTCTTCTTCTTATCGTTTGGTTACAACGGTTGGCCAACCTGGTGACAGAGTTATTTAGATCGCCCATATTTAGGCCTCTGTCGTGATCTAACGACTGTTAACAGTCGGGACCGACTTTTAACAGTCGTGATCTAACGACTGTTAACAGTCGGGACCGACTTTTAACGTGCCCTCCGAAGCACGGAGACGCTCAGATGAAATACCACTATGCGGTCACCCATCTATAAGGTAACCGCGCCCTTGGTAGCTTAACCCGCTGATCGTACCGAACAGCGAGTGTACCTGGCTATGAGCGCCTCATAGCCAGGTACACTCGCTGTTTTTATAATAAATATATCAAATAAGTATATGTACTTACTACCTACCGCCCGCGGCTTCGCCCGCGCGTACATTCCCTCGGAAACAGAGTTCTATTCGGTATAAAAAGTACCCTATGTGTTATTCCAGACTATAATCTATCTCTATGCCAAATTGAATCCAGATCCGTTAAGTAGTTTTTCCAAAACAGCTAAACAGATTTGGATGAATTTTAGAACAGAAATAGTTGAAATAGTACATAAAATACTTTTAAACCCGACAAAATCACTATTCCGGTGGAATTGTACGCGCGTGCGAAAAAGCTAGTAAAAGAATATTATTATATCTACATAGTTTATCGATATCGACAGTGTGTACATCACTACGTTACTAATAACAGCTGATCTAACGGAAAGGCGCGTCGGTAACGTCCGGTTTACTATAGTCAAAAGAGTAAATAACCGGTATTTTTGTATCACACTGCATTTCTTCAAGTTAATTAAAATCTTTATCTATATTAATATTATGAAGAGGTAAGTGTGTGAGGTTATAGAGGGTAATATCTGGATCTACTCAACCTATTCTGAAAATTCTTTTACCAATAGTTAGCCATTTTATTTGTGAGTGTCATATCCTACTAATATTATAAACGCAAAAGTTTATAAGTACGGATGAATGGATGGATGGATGAATGTTTGTTACTCAACGGATCTGGATGAAATTTGGCACAGAGGTCTGGAATAACACATAGGCTACTTTTTACAGCGATAACCGACATCCACGCGGGCGGAGCCGCGGGCAACAGCTCGTTACTAATATTATAAACTTGAAAGTTTGTAAGAATGTATGGATGTTTGTTACTCTTTCATGCCAAAAGTCCTAAACGGATCTGGATTTAATTTCGCATAGAGATAGATTATAGTCTGGAATAACACATAGGCTACTTTTTATCCCGGATAAAACTCTGTTCCCGAGGAAAAGTACGCGCGGGTGATGCCGCGGTCGGAAGCTAGTAGGCTATATATTAACCCAAAAAATGCCCAATGAAGTGGGCACCGGTCGGCTAGTAATATATAATAGCAACTAATATAAATATGTCCCACAGCTGGGCACGGATCTCTTTTCCTCTATCACGGATCTATCAAAAAGATAAGCTACCTTCATAGTGAGCGGAGTTCAGTTTTGTTACCATGATTTAGTGCGTACTTACTTATAGATTTACAAGTGTGAATGCGATAGATAATACGGAACGTAATGATATAGAAAGAGATAGAGATAGGTGACATGAAGCTAGTAAGCTAGTACTTAGCTTCTTACTTAAGCGGTGGTGGCCGAGTGGGAAAGCAACCGACTTGCACGCAAGAGGTGCGAGTTTGATCCCGAGTGGCAGTACCAATGTGAATTGTCACTTTGTGGAGTTTATATGTACAAATCAAATGATTCGCCATCTGCTAACGGTGAACGAAAACATCGTGAGGAAACCTACATTCTAAAAACATGTCTGATTCACCAATCCGCATTAGGTCAGCGTGTGTGAATTAAGGCCTTAACCCTTTCTCTCTCTTGATAGAGGAGAGGAGACCCGTGCCCAGCAGTGGGACATATATGGGTTGCTATTATTACTTAGCTTCAGTAGATCCAGAAACCTACTAACTCTGATCTCCTATAACCTCACAAACTTTATAATATTAGTATAGATAATCAATTTTTATACTACCGCGGTGAGTTCTGTTTTTGTCGTTCTGTCAAGAAATTCACTATAAATCATAAGTTTGCAAATTGGCGATATTAACTCAAAATCTACGCCTGATATTTCTCCTATCGTGTCGTATTACCTTCCTACCGGACAATGAGAGTGAGAGAATAAAGAGAGCACTTGTGTTTGCGCACACACTTGTGCACAATACTATCTCCCACACGGCTAGTATCAAAATGAGTCGCCGCAATCAAAATTCGGTTATTAGAACAAAATACTCATGCTGTCAATCACAGTAATAACGGTTTTTGACGTCATGAACATATAAAAAACCGTAAACAAACGACTGATGTAGGTACAACACTAAACAAAACGAAATAAAGTGGTTTTCAAAGGAAGTGTTCTGACGTCATCGTGCAATATGGCGCCAATATGACGTTGACTGCGGGATAAAAAAAACATAAACCATTTGAGTGAAATAAGTACCATGTGCGAGATAGGGTTCCCTAAACAACATCATCATCATCATGAGGTTTTCCCGAGAGACTATAGCATGGGGTTCTTCAAGAAAAGAGTTAAAAGGTTTTTAAAAGTCGGCAACGCGTGAGTGACAACCCTGGTGTTGCAAACGTCCATAGGCTACGGTAACAGCTTACCTTCTGACGGGCCGTATGCTTGATTGCCACCTTGGTAGTATAAAAAAAAATCTCAACCCATAAACGTCCTACTGGGCACGGGTCTCCTTCATACATTTGGAGGGTTATTAGCCTAGTATACCACGCTCCTAATTCCACTCGAGGCCGTACCCCTAGTAAGCGAATTTGCCGTAGTATGCGCCTGCTGTGCACGAGGTTGTGGGTTCGATTCCTACACAGGACACAAAGATTGTACTCTAGTGCGGGAGTTGTCTTTTTATAACATAAAAAAAATATAGTTCTCTCATCAATTTAAGGAACTCTAAAATTGTAAACGAATGAAACATTAATATGTTTACGAAAAGAAGGAATAATATTCATAATAATTATTTTCATTCGAAGTAACTGCGCAGATAAAACGGTGATATTTATATCTCTAGTGAAGGACGATGCGTGATGAAGAGAAAATCGAAGATAAGAGAGGTAGGGCACCATACTAGCGAGCAAGCTTGACTGGGGAAGGACCTCCACCTTACAGTAGACCACAGCCAAATAACTACACACAGCGATGTAGTTCCTGTGTGTGTGAACAGGTCTCCAGCGCTTGTTTAGGAATGCGTTTTGAAATAGACATATTCCTATACCAGGAATACTCCATCTTAAAGCCCTGGTGTAAAAAATGGGTTGGCAACACGCAAGTGATACCTTTGGTATTGCAAGCGTCTATAAGCTATGGTAACTGCTAAAAAATTCTAAGCTTTTTTTTTATTATTTTTGACCACCGAGCGGCCTCCAAAAATTCTTCCCAACATCCTCTCAAATAAAAAGTTAATTCCCACACAAATAAATTAAAAAAAAAACATAAATATTAATAGTCCCATCTCTCTTGATTGCGGTTATATTCCAACTGGCAACACTCCAAAGATATTTTAACGATCGCTTGTAATATTGATTTATGAGTTCGATCGATGCAATTTGATTAATCTACGTTGTTCAAGTGGTGGTTCGAATCCCAGACGATGCTATATTAGTAATGCAACAAGTTAAAATTAGTTTTCGAATTATGTTTGACTAGCTGTTGCCCGCGGCTCCACCTGCGTGGATGTCGGTTATCGCTGTAAAAAGTAGCCTATGTGTTATTCCAGACCACAATCTATCTCTGTGCCAAATTTAATACAGATTCGTTCAGAAGTTTTTACGTGAAAGAGTAACAAACATCCATCCATCTATCCATCCATACTTATAAACTTTCGCGTTTATAATATTAGTAGGATTGTATTCGCCATTTTGGAATTATGTAAATTAAAACCGACATTGAGTTGATTTTCATTGACTGGCATGTTGGTCTAGTGACCCTGATTGCTAAGCCAGTGGTCGTAAGTTCGATTCCCACCCCCTCTTGTTCCCTGACCCTGTAAATCGAGATAACCACGAAACTATTCGGGCAATAGTTATTTACGAACAGGAAAGTAGGCAGAATGATCTGCCTCTCTAGACAAGTGGCAAAAGCGGCAGTCGAATAGAAACATCATAAAAGCAAATGTATGGGATTTGACGTAACTTACGTCAAATCCCATACATTTGATGATGGTGATGTCCACGGCCACATTTTATCAACGCACCTCCCGCTACCGACAGGGAGTTCATCCACACATTTTTGAACCTTTATCGTGCCGCACTGTGCGGTTTCAGAGGAATTTCCTCCCACGTACGATTAGGTTGTGGAATGAGCTTCCTGCCGAGGTTTTCCCGAGAGACTATAGCATGGGGTTCTTCAAGAAAGGAGTTATGAGGTTTCTAAAGGGTCGGCAATGCGCGAGTGATACGCCTGGTGTTGCAAGCGTCCATAGGATACGGTAACTGCTTACCATCAGGCGGGCCGTATGCTTCTTTGCCTTCTTGGTAGTATAAAAAAAGAAATGCCACTTGTCTAGAGGGGCAGCTCTATTATTTTTATCCCTCTTAGCTCTTCTGTGGAAAAGGCGATGATAATGATATAACATTTAATTTCTAGCAATTAAGTGACAAATCAATGACATATGTTTTGTTTTCCTTCTATGTAAAAATGGAAGCACGTCGAAGATTAAAAATAATAACAACATGATAAAAAGATAATTTAAATTGATAACGTATATATATACTAGAGGCCCGCCCTGACTTTACTCCAGGTTAAACTATTTTAATACCCGTTTAGACATTTTTCCAAAAATCTTTGTCTTAGCGGATGTTATAAAATTGTTGACTGCACGGATGGGTGTTTGCCTTGTCTTTTCCACTGCGCGACTTGTTGTGGTTTCGATCCCCATATGGGATAAAAAATTGTGTGATTCAAAACAAGCCCTGTGTCCTGTGTCGGGGACTTAACAAACATGCGATTGACGAACACAAAGTACACCCAAACTCGGGACAACCATTTATGGATCACACAACACGCCGGATGCTGTGGTAAACGGCGAGGTAACCACGAACAAACCGCGCAGACGAGAAATCATCTTACCATCAGGCGGGCCGTATGCTTGTTTGCCTCCTTGGTAGTATAAAAAAAAAGGAAAATGTAATAAGAAATACTTTTTTTTCTTCCGATGCAAGTAGTCTTAGTAACTTCTATAAGAATTCCTCATAATTTAAAATTATTTTTTTTAAATACAACTCTCGCTCTAGAGAAGAAGCTCTGTGTTGCGGGAGACATTACAAAAATACAATTAACGGACACAAATTACACCTAGACTCAGAACAACTGTGGGTCACACAAAGTTTAGTCCTGTGTGATAATTGAACCGACAACCTCGTGCACAGCAGGCACATACTGCAGCTACTAGACCACCTAGCACCAAGGCAGTCAAATATAACATTCGCAGTAAAAAGTAGCCCATGTGTTATTCCAGACCATAATCTATCTGTGTGCCAAATTTCATCCAGATTCATTCAGTAGTTTTTGCGTGAAAGAGTAACAAACATCCATCCATCCATCCATACTTACAAACTTTCACATTTATAATATTAGTAAGGATTTCTTTCCATATTTAACCTACACACTAAGCAGCATCACTCAAAGAGAAATAGATATTTTTGTCTAAATATACAATTTCCTGTTGCGCCACTTCCTAAAAGCGTCGGAATTATGTCGTCCGTCACACTCTTTTATCTAAGAGAGTGTCAAAATGAATGCAACTTGACGCACTAAAACATTCTTAGAAGTAATAATAATAATGATATTTCGGGACAACTCACACACCGCCATCTGATCCCAAACTAGGCAGAGCCTGTACAATGGTAACCAGACAACTGATAAACATACTTATATATTTCTAAATACATACATATTATAGATAAATAACACCCAGACACAGAAAAAACTCAAAGCACACGAAGATTTGTCCTGGGTGGGAATCGAACCCACGACCTCTGGCGTAGCAGTCAGAGTTACTAACCACCAGACCAACAGGCCTGTCAATGAAAAGATAGGATTTGGTTATGGGTATCGTTTACAAGAATACTTAATAATAATAAGTATCAGTCAATGGATTGATTGCCAAGAGCTCCATCAGCACCTTAGGAGGCTCTCTTTAGACGGTTGGATCATGGGCCTGATGTGGAACGCGGTACTCCTAGACACGGTGGGTGGGTGAATCATTTTAATTAAAAGAATAATAGCATTATTGTACCGATAGTCGTTACAGTGAAACTATACTAATATTATAAAGCTGAAGACTTTGTTTGTTTGGTTGAACGCGCTAATCTCAGAAAGTACTGGTTCGATTAGAAAAAATATTTTTTTGTTGAATAGTGCATTTATCCAGGAAGGCTATATGCTATACAACATCACGCTATGATCAATAGGAGCGGAGCAGTAGTGAGATATGTTACAAAATCGAGGAAAATATTCCAAACTACCACGCGGACGAAGTCGCGGGTGACCCCTAGTGGTTTAATAATAATGTCCTCCTAACCGAATTTCGGTCACGGCGGCTAATCTCAACAGAGACTAGCCATTTACGCGGGAGATATTATAGTGCACAAGTGTGTGCGTAAATACAAGTGCAATCTTTATTCCCTTACTCTCATAGTCCGATGGGAAGGTAATCCGACACGACTGGAGAGAGATAAGGCGTAGGACCAACGACTTTACGTGCTTACGGTGCATGGATTAATAACCAAGACTCTCGACCAACACTCAATTAAAATTAAATTATCCAACTGCCTTGGTGGTCCAGTGGCCGCAGTATGCGCCTGCTGTGCACGAGGTTGGGGTTTCGTTTCCTACACAGGATAAAGCTTTGTGGGAGCCGCAAAGACTTGTTCTGAATCTGGGTGTAATTTGTGTACGTTAATTGTATATTTGTAAAGTCCCCCGCGATACAGAGCTTGTACTCTAGTGCGGGATATATAAAAAATATAATTTAGACCCCAGTCATGCATGTATTATAATTTAAACTCTAGAGTGGCGTACAATAGTCACTGGGACACAGGCGTGATGATATGTATGTATGTACTCGTATGTACAAAATATTTGCTCCTAAAATGTTTATTCACATCACTACTTTACACTAAATCGATAAACTATCAATACCGCTATTTAAGTATATTAACTCGAGTAAATGTATACTATTCAAGACCAACATTATTAATTCTCCATTTCGGTTGACGGATGGTCTGCATAATCATTCCATAAGCCATGCTGTCAATAACGTTGACATGACAAAGGCTGGACGTTGGAATAGGTCTCGTATGGTGCCATCCGAGCTCCTACTCCAGAGTGTGAATTTGTCCACCGCTTGTTTACGTCTTGGAGTGACGTCAGTTTCTGCTGGGCCGGAACCCGAGACGCACAGTTTCGAGTCCTGCTCCGGGCTCGTCTTTTTCCACATTGCTTTAATGTTTAAGTATATTTGAGCTGATTGCACAGCAAATATGCTAAAAATATTTAGATTGTATACGTTGGAATTCGTGGCCAGATGTCTGGATATCAGTCCAAGCATTAGGTAACCACTTGAACCGTGTAATGGATCTATTTATATATTTTATTTATTGTATAGGTTCATAAGTAAAGTGGGCATTATCATCGTCTTAGGCCTAAGGCAGGCATTATCTAGTACTTTTTTTATACTACTTGAACTCAAACTCAAAGTTACCGTAGCCACAGATAACCTAGCCTATGGAGGCTTGCAATACCAGAGGTATCACTTAGTCTTGTGTGTTGCGAAGCCATTTTTTTACACCAGGGCTTTAAGATGGGAGTATCCCTGGGATAGGCATACGTTTCTTTCAAAACGCATCTCTAAATGAGCGCTGTAGACCTATGTACTCACACACAGGATCTTTCAGGAACACAACTACACTTCTGTGTGTAGTTATTTGGCTGTGGTCTTCTGTAAGGTGGAGATCCTTCCCTAGTCAGGCTCGCTTGCTGGTATGGTACCCTGCCTCTCTTAAGTAATCCTACTAATATTATAAACGCGAAAGTTTGCAAGTATGGATGGATGGATAGATGTTTGTTACTCTTTCACGTAAAAACTACTGCACGGATCTG
Organism: Trisateles emortualis; assembly: GCA_947095525.1. Classification (NCBI taxonomy): domain Eukaryota; kingdom Metazoa; phylum Arthropoda; class Insecta; order Lepidoptera; family Erebidae; genus Trisateles; species Trisateles emortualis. The sequence continues at coordinate 3,313,969 of OX352756.1, forward strand.
GATGAAATTTGGCGCAGAGATAGATTATGGTCTGGAATAACACATAGGCTATCCATCATCCACGCGGGCGGAGCCGCGGGCAACAACTAGTCATATATATATTGAAAAACTCGGGTTGAAACTACAATGTTGTATTGTTTTTAATATATTATTTGATGTATCTCGAAAACGGCTAAAGATTTGGATTAAATTTTGAATATTAGATAGTTTGCTTTTTAATTAATCTACATTTAGTCCACTCAATATAGTAAGTTCACCTCCGAATTCGAGATACCCAGCTGTAAGTCTATAAATACTAGTATATTGACACCCTCAAAGTTGTCTCAAAACCTACATAATTATGGTAGGGTGTACGCAACTATTAAATTTGAAGGTCAAATGTCACAAAAATGTTTTTTTTTTTTTTTGCGCTTTTTTTTGTAAATATCTCATTTCCTATGAGTTTTTCGCTATTTAAGTATATTTATTAACAATATTGTAGAATACAAAATTCTCTACAAATTTTGTTAAAACCGATTTTTGTGACCTTGAAATTTAATAGTTGCCTACAATATGTAGGTTTTGAGACAACTTTGAGGGTGTCAATATACAAGCATTTACAGACTTACAGCTGGGTATCTCGAATTCCGAGATTCTTACCTAATTTAAGCTTAAATGACTGGACTAATTATGTAGATTACATTAAAGAAAAAACGCGATTTTACAACAAAAACCGCCATTAACACCGAATCAAGCTCGGTCTTGTACTAGACATTTTCAAGTGATTAAAAAACTATACTAGAATAATAAAGACACATTATCAATCCCGTTATGTATATATATTACACATAACTTGATTAAAAACCTGTGTTTCAAATTCGCATAACTGTATAACGAGTCGGACGGGTCGCGGGTTTGAATACAGGTCGCGTTTTGAATATTAGAATTAAGCACATATGTTTTTTATGTTCAATAAGTATTAGAACATCGCTGTGGTCGACACATAAGTTTAAGAGCGATTACCTACCACTGCTTATTTGTCCATATAAATGTATTCCTGATTTTCCTGCCTGGATTTTAGGCCTAGGGGGCTAGGGCCTTTTTTTTAAGTTAAGGCTCCATCCGTTTTGTTATACCGATGATTCTGCCAACGTCAGGGTGAAGAGAGAAGGCTAGTAAAAATTGTTTGGCGGTATCTATAGCTATGCTCACTTTTGTAGGTTGTAAAAGGACAACACAAGTGTTGTAAAATTAGTGTTAATAAAAATATGTTAACGTGATATAGATATCAAGCTTGACAATGACGAATGGTTTCGATTTTGAAGTAAACATTTCTTTAGGCGCATTGAACACTATGGGTGAACAAAAATAATGGAACTCGCGTCATCGATAAGACAAACCAAAAATAATAATCTAATAACTACACGATACAATTCACAAGTTACTTAGTTTTCACTTCCTATTGATTTTTTGGACAAACAGGTTTCCAAACAAAATGTATTAGAAAAAACGCATATTTGAAACGGCTCGTCTAATAAACAAATAAGGTGACATAAAAGAAAAAAAAATCAATCATAGCATCATACTGTAATTCTTTGCCAAATGATTAGTGAAAAGAGAAAGGATTAAAATTAACTATGTATGTGTGTGTTATGAATAAACTTAGGGCACCATACTAGCGAGCAAGCCTGACCGGGGAAGGAACCAACACCTTAGAGAAGACCACAGCCAAATAACTACACACAGCGCAGCGGTGTAGTTGTATTCCTCTATGTGAGTACAGGCACAGAATACTTAATAGTACAGGTACAGGTCTCCAGCGCTCATTTAGGAATGCGTCTTGAAATAAATCTTTTCCTATCTCGGAGATATTCCATCTTAAAGCCCTGATGTAAAAAAATGGATTGGCAATCTGGTATAGCAAGCGTACATAGGCTACGGTAACTGCATAACATCAGGCGGGCCGTATACTTGTTTGCCACCCAAGTAGTATAAAAAAAGTGTTTTAATCAATGTTATTATTCGTTTACCATGTTAATTACAAGCCTAAGTAACACCTGTTCTTTTTCACTTTTGCTAATACGTGTTTAAAATGTTTAACAATTTGACTACAAGAATATCTGGCATCGCTCTCTTATGCCAGGTGCGTGGAATTAAACATTCTGATTGCCCTGATGGAAACTTTTTTTTCTAACTCCTCCTATTTACTTCTGATTAAATTCGTTGCGGGGTCCAAGATAGTAGGTTTAGTTGTCCACGGGACGCACGAGTGTCAAAGCTCGGTGTATCAGTTGGTTACTCCGCTTAATCCTGGCTCACAGGAGTCACAGTGGTGGGCATGTGGGTGGGTTTGCCCTGATGGTGCAGTGGTTAGGTACGCCGACTGCTAAGTCTGTGTTCGTCTGTTCTATGTCCCTTATTTTGTTTCTGTCTTTTATTGTTCAATTTTTATTGTTTTAGGTTATTGGTTTATTTATAATATTATAAATGTGAAAGTTTGTGAGTATGGATGGATGGATGGATGTTTGTTACTCTTTCACGTAAAAACTACTGTACGGATCTGAATGAAATTTGGCACATAGATAGATTATGGTTTGAAATAACACATTTACAGCGATAACCGACATCGACGCGGGCGGTGCCGCGGGAATCAGCTAGTAATAACTATATGACTCATTACCGAAGCAGTAATTTATTGTTGTTTATTTAAAGAAATTCTCTTACAGTGACTTATGAAAGATGAGAAATGTAATATTATGGTGATGCATGAGTATATTATGTATATATAACTGCCTGGGTGGCTCAGTGGTCGATGTATCTGACTGCTGAGCACGAGGATCGATTCTCGGGTCGACCAAAAATCGATATTGGGTTGTTCTGTCAAGAAATTCACTATAGATGCCCGGAGTATGGAAATTGGCGGTGTTTACACCCTCGTGGACGTACCTACTATTAAGTATTCTGTGATATTAGTAAGGATATAGTCACTGAAATCGCATAGTTTTAAATTCGATTGGCCTAGTAGTCTAGCGGTCAGTTACTGCTCAGCTGGGGGTCATGGGTTCGATTCCCACATAGGACAAAACTTTGTGGGGTTTATAAATGTTTGTTGCGAGTCTAGGTGTAATATGTGTCCGCGATTTGTAAATGTGTAAAGTCCCTCGCGACACAGGGCAGGTTCCCCTAGTGCTCTAAAAATTAAACAATTTTTTACTTCTACTTCAGATGGTTAAGTTGTGGAATGAGCTTCCTGCCGAGGTTTTCACGAGAGACTATAGCATGGGGTTCTTCAAGAAAGGAGTTATAAGGTTTCTAAAGGGTCGGCAACGCGAGAGTGATATCCCTGGTGTTGCAAGCTTCCATAGGCTACGGTAACTGCTTACCATCAGGCGGGTCGTATGCTTGTTTGCTTCCTTGGTAGTATAAAAGAAAGGTGTTTTCACCATCTGATAAACAATAAATAATGCTATGATAAAATAATGCTGTAAGAGTATAAGGTAGGCTACCTTACACTCCAATTGTCCTTTGTTCATTGTCACTAGTGACACTTGTGACCCTGTCCATGCTTCACACTTTTTTTGGGGGCAAACAAGCATGCGGCCCGCCTGATGTTAAGCAGTTACCGTAGCCTATGGACGCTTGCAACACCAGGGATATCACTCTCACGTTGCCGACTCTTTAGAAACCTTATAACTCCTTTCTTGAAGAACCCCATGCTATAGTCTCTCGGAAAAACCTCAACAGGAAGCTCATTCCGCAACTTAACCATCTCCTGAGTATGTACGCTAGCAATACCAGAGTTATCACTTGCGTGTTGCCGACTTATATTTTACACTAGGTCTTTAAGATGGCATATCTCTTGGATGGGAAAACGTTTCTTTCAAGACGCATCCCTAAATGAGCGCTGGAGACCTATACTCACACAGGAACAGTTGACTGCCTTGGTGGTCCAGTGGGTACAGTATGTGCCTGCTGTGCACGAGGTTGTGGATTCAATTCCCACACAGAGGCAAAACTTTGTGTGACCCACAAAGAGTTGTTCTGAGTCTGGGTGTAATTTGTGTCCGTTAATTGTATTTTTGGTAAAGTGCCCCGCGACACAGAGCTTATTCTGTAGTGCGGGAGTTGTCTTTTTAAAAAGAAAAGAAAAGAAGGCACATAACTACACCGCTGTGTGTTGTTATTTGGATGTGGTCTTCTGTAAGGTGGAGGTCCTTCCCCAGTCGGGCTTGCTCGCTAGTATGGTGCCTTACCTCTCTCAAAACATAGGTAGATACTGAAGACATCTCTAAAACTAATCCTTGGAAGTCGTAATGTTAACGACTGTAGTATTTATCCGAGAAAACATATAACTACTCGATTGTTACGTATCACATCAATCGATTAGGATTCGATACGATTTCTCGATTGTCTTTGAAATTTTGTTTAGGTGATAATTGATGTTATCGAGAAGCTAAAGGCGGTGCAAAGTAGTGTAGTTACACCTGGAGAGACTTATGACCAGTGGTGGACTTCGATAGGCTATTGATGATGATCGAATTGCAATGTACTGGATAGAAAGTAAGTAAATGTTATTTGTTCAAGGTTAAAATTCGTAAACTACTATTGGCAGAATGGGAGTTCATTATCAGGAAATAGGGATTCATTTTTATATATAAGACTAGCTGTTGCCCGCAGCTCCGCCCGCGTGGTAGTCGGTTATCGCTGTATCAACCAGCCTATCGCAGTCCACTGCTGGACATAGGCCTCTCCCAACACGCGCCATAGCACACGGTCCTCCGCCTTCCGCATCCAGTGCGCCCCAGCGACCTTTTTAAGGTCGTCGGTCCACCTAGCTGGGGGCCGCCCTACCTTACGCTTACCGAGTCGTGGTCTCCACTCCAGGACACGTCTGCTCCATCGGCCGTCGGTCCTTCTGCAGATGTGACCAGCCCATTGCCACTTCAGCTTACTAATTCTGTACTTCACTTCAGCTTACTATCGCTGTAGCCTATGTGTTATTCCAGACCATAATCTAAAATGTTTGTAAAAAAATATGTTTTATGGTGTACAATAAAGAGTTATCTATCTATCTATCAATCTCTGTGCCAAATTTCATCCAGAACCGTTTAGTTTTTACGTGAAAGAGTAACAAACATCCATCCATCAATCCATACTTACAAACTTTCGCGTTTATAATATTAGTAGGATTATTATAACAAGAATATACTTTTGAATAACTCATAGTATTCTCAATAATATTATTATATACTTACTTAGCATGTTTATACTGCTATTGACGTCATCGTGCCACGAGAACTGATCGAGTGCCAACTCATAAGTTCACTCGATGAAAAATAATACAAATTGACCGACAAACGTACATCAAAGTAGATATATAGATAGCCCGACTGAGGAAAGACCTCCTTAACGAAGACCAAGTAAGAGAAGGCACCGTACTTGCGAGCAAGCCCGCCTGGAGAAGGACCTCCTTACAGAAGACCACAATCTATCTCTGTGCCAAATTCGTTCAGTAGTTTTTACGTGAAAGAGTAACAAACATCCATCCATCCATACTTACAAACTTTCGCGTTTTGAGAGGGCTCATACTAGCGAGCAAGCCCAACTGGGAAAGAACCTCCACTTTACAGAAGACACACACACAGCGGTGTAGTTGTGTTCCTGTGTGTGAGTACAGGTCTCCAGCGCTCATTTAGGGATGCGTTTTGAAAGAAACGTTTTCCTATCCCAGGGATATGACATCTTTTAAGATGTAATATGTCGGCAACAAGTGATACCTCTGGTATTGCAAGCGTCTATAAGCTACGGTAACTGCTTAACAACAGGCGGGCCGTATGCTTGTTTGCCACCTAAGTAGTATAAAAAACTGTTACATAGTGCAGTGGTTATTGAATGTAACCACGGATCACAAAGTCCTGAATTTAATTCTCGTGTTGGATCAAAATTTAATAATAATTGGGTTTTTCTGTCATAAATAGTCATAATAGAGACGATTACATCCCCGTGTCCTAAAAAGCACGTTATCATCTGTTCTAAAAAAATAACACAAATGTTTTTTGATAGTGTATCCCTAACGCATCCGTAAATGAGCGTTAGAAACTTTTACTCACACACAGGAACACAACTAAACCACTTTATGTAGTTATTTGACATGGTCTTATGTAAGGTGGAGGTCCTTCCCCAGTCGGAATTGCTCGCTAGTATCGTGCCCTACTTCTCTTAGTTACCAAATATGTAGACTTTGAATTGAACCCAGAAACGATCGGTAGGCATCCATGTTTTCGAATAGTTGATCAATATACCGGTTTTTCGTCTATTCTATCTAATATTTTATTGTAAATCGTTTTATAGTGGCTGCGAGTTCATTCTCACAAAACTTATAAAAAAAACGGTAAATTAACGTATATATGGCTGTAATAGTAGTCTTTTTTTTTCTTTTTTAAAAAAGACAACTGCCGCACTAGAGAACAAGCTCTGTGTCGCGGGGGACTTTACAAACATACAAGTAACGGACACAAACTACACCCAGACTCAGAATAACTCTTAGTCGGTCACACAAAGTTTTGTCCTGTGTGGGAATCGAACCCACAACCTCGTGCACGCAGTCTAGTGGTGAGAGACTCTGACCTGCTAAGATAAGTGGTGGGTTCGATTTCTAACCTAGACAATTATTTTGTGTGATTGGAACGATTATTTGTTCTGTGTCTGGGTGTAATTTATCTATAATATGTATGTATTAAGAAATATATAAGTATGTTTATCAGTTGTCTGGTTGCTATAGTACAGGCTCTGCCTAGTTTAAGATTATTATACGTGTGGCACAATAGTTAAAGTAATTTCCTTTTGAATGAAATCGCGTCGAGTATTGTATTCTGTTATATTTTATTCTAGTTAGGTGGCAAACAAGCATACGGCCCGCCTGATGGTAAGCAGTTGCCGTTGCGTTGCCTATAGATATATATTAACAATATAAACAAATAACAATAAAAAATAGCTTAAAATGCCGGCAGTAATAAAGTCAAAGAAAAGACCAAAAACTTATTAAAAAAAACCGCATTATCATAGACAGCAATAAACCAACCTTTAACGTGGAGTTTTTAAAAAGTAAAAACTTTCGCACTTCAATACAAAATAAACACTTAAACACGTACTCGTAATCACTTAAGATGTCCGCTTTCTCACTTCGTTTCCAATAATTAGAAAACAACACATAAAATAACACTTTAAACACGCAAAGTAACTGTTTATTTAAATAATTATTATTGTTTACATACAAAACAAAAAAAAAACTGAATTTGCGCGGGATTAATGACAGTAACAATCAAATTTGACAGTTGCACACAGCCAATCAAAATATAAAAGTACATAAACAACGCACAGATTAAAAATTTAATTATAAAACTAAAGAGTATTTATTGTATTCGTTTTGTCGCGTCCGCGCGTCAGGTCGCTTTCTTATGACTGGTCCGTACAGTTTCACATTACCAGTTCGGAAATAGACTGCTTATTTGTGCTTCTGTGTTTCTTGTATTTTGCACTTGAGAATGGGGCTTATCTGAGTCACTGGGGGTTGCTAATATTGCTGCGAAATGAGAGTATGGTAAAAGCGACCTAGATTTTATGTGGGCGCTCAATTTTGACATAATAAAAAATGTGCTTGAGTTATGAATGTTTCTATTACTGCCTTGGTGGTCCAGTGGGTGTAGTATGCGCTTGCTGTTCACGAGGTTGTGGGTTCGATTCCCACCCAGGACAAAACTTTGTGTGACCCACAAAGAATTGTTCTGAGTCTGGGTGTAATTTGTGTCCGTTAATTGTATGTTTGTAAAGTCCCCCGCAACACAGAGCTTGTTCTCTAGTGCGGGAGTTGTCTTTTAAAAAAAATATGCTTTTTTGACTAAGAATAAATGCACTAAGACCTGTATTTTATACAAGTTAGAAGGTATTTATTTTTAAGTATTTAAAACAAAATAGCTTCTAGGGCAAATCACATACTACAGCCAAATAACTACACACAGCAGTATAGTTGTGTTCCTGTGTGTGAGTACAGGTCTCCAGCGCTCATTTAGGGATGCGTTGTGAAAGAAATGTTTTTCTATCCCAGGGTTACTCCATCTTAAAGGACTGGTATAAAAAAATGTTTCGGCAACATACAAAGTGATACCGCTAGTATTGCAAGCGTCCAGGCTGAGAAAACATACATATTTTATTATACAACCCTGTTCATGGTATATGCTAAACCTAAAAGTAGTTTCATTAGTTCATTATTCAAAATCAGTATTATAGAGTACAATTAATGTTTAAACCATGTTATAATAGCAACCCATATATGTCCCACTGCTGGGCACGGGTCTCCTCTCCTCTATCAAGAGAGAGAGAGGGTTTAGGCCTTAATTCACACACGCTGGCCTAATGCGGGTTGGTGAATCTGACATGTCTTTAGAATTTTTTCTAAGACATGTGGGTTTCCTCACGATGTTTTCCTTCACCGTTAGCAGATGGCGAATCATTTGATTCGTACATATAAACTCCACAAAGTGAAATTCACATAGGTACTGCCCGGGATCGAACTCGCACCTCTTGCGTGCAAGTCGGTTACGTTCCCACTCGGCCACCACCGCTTTTATTTTGTCCCAATTATGTATGAAAATTGTTTAAAATTGCCCACCGATATTTTAACAAAATAAAAATTAAATCGGTCCAGTAGTTTTTTGGTTAAATACAATTTACAACAAAAAAATAAAATTATAATATTAGTAAATTTATAAAACACGCCTCTAGTGCAAAGGGCATTGAAATGATAGATTACAAAGATTAGGTAGGCTAGGATTTATTTACGCATTATTTGTACAAATTCCTTGAAAAACAAATACCTATAAGATTTATTTATTTATCGATAACAACTAAATCTATTGATAGCGCGATTTGAAACTTAAAAAAAAATAGATAATTAGTTAAAAATTACACACACTATAGACTTATGACAATAAAAAAATATTCGGTTTTATTTAGAGTTTGGGGAATAATAATAAAAATATAATATAATAATAATAAATCATTTATTTTCAGATAATACAATCCACAATAATGTCCTCCTAACCTGAATTTCGGTCACAGCGGTTAATCTCAACGGAGACTAGCCATCTGCGTGGGAGATATTATAGTGCACAAGTGTGTGCAAACACAAGTGCACTCTTTATTCCCTTACTCTCATATCACAGCAAACTCAGCAAACGTTGTTTTGCTACTAAAATAGTAATATCGCTGTTAAAAAATTGGGGTTGATCGTAGAGGGGTGAAAATTAAGGTTTGTATGTATTTTTTAATGCTGAATCACATAAAAATAAAAACAAAAAATGTTGTCTAAAAAATTAAATAAAAAAATTAGGGGTAACCCTTAACATTTAGGGGGATAAAAATAGATGTTGTCCGATTCTCAGACCTACTTAATATGCACAAAAAAAAATCACGAAAATCGGTCGAGCCGTTTCAGAGAAGTTCAATAACGTACACCGTGACACGAAAATTTTATATATTAGATGAATCCCTACTTCCCTTTGTCACGGCATGCGGCATCACGCGTGAACGGCTGGACCGATTTCAGTAATTCTTTTTTTTGTTGTGTTTGTTATTGTCCGGAGAAGGTTCTTATGTACTTAAATAAAAAAGAAAGTTACGCTGAAACTAGTTTAACCCGGGTATTCCGTAAGAGCAAAAACCGAGCCACCGCAAAAACCGAGCGAAATCTGGCTGTCGGATTGAAAATCGGCATTCTGTAAGAGCAAAAACCGAGCCTTTTTGACGTTTAGTCAATAGATTGTGCCGTCACCGAGCAATCACAACTGTCAGTTTGCGATCACAACTGTCAGCTTGCAATCACAACTGTCAGTTTGCAATCACAACTGTCAGTTTGCCATCGCTGTTTCTTAGAGAATCAGCCGGCCGGACCAAGTCGGAACCGCTAGTTTATTTATAAAAAGGCCGTAGTCCACACAATAAGTATATTCTCTGGTTATCTGTCGATAACTGTAATCAGTACAACGATAGCCATTACCTGACTCATGAGAATAGATTACTTGTTCCTCACTCATATTTTGTGTCACGCCATCGAAGCAAAGTGGATTGCTAAAATAATATAAATTTAAAAAATACAAAATGAGCGTCAATGTTACGGACGGAGATTCTGGAGTTCAGGTATGTACCTTCAATCAATGTATATGTTGTAGGCAATGTGTATAATGCAGGCATTCTTTTTTATTTATTTATTTTATACTACCAAGGAGGCAAACAAGCATACGGCCCGCCTGATGGTAAGCAGTTACCGTAGCCTATAGACACTAGCAATAGGAGGTATCACTTGCGTGTTGTCGACCCATTTTTTTTACACCAAGGCTTTAAGATAGAGTATCCCTGGGTTAGGAAAAAGTTTCTTTTAAAACGTTTCTTTAAATGAGCGCTGGAGACCTGTACTCACATAGAAGTACACAACTACACAGCTGTGTGTAGTTATTTAGCTGTGGTCTTCTGTAAGATGGAGATCCATCCCCAGTCGGGCTTGCTCGCTAGTATGGCGGCATGTATCTCTTAAATTTATTTTGGTATGGTATATTGATTTCAAGCATTGCAACTCTTACCAAATTGTAAATTGTATATTCCGGTGATTAAAAAGAGTGACCAGAGTTTCTTGCCAATTCTTCTCGAGGCCTTACCACATGTATTTGATCTAAATAATTAAATGACTGACTGTCCTCTATAAATTCCACGCTGACCTAATGTGAAGTGGAACAAAAATCCGCTTCGAACTTCTTCAAAGACATGTGATCATCATACCTCACGTGATACCTGTCCACACAGTGATCACTATCATCAGGAATGATAGTGACCCATTAGGAACGATAGCAATCAATGCTATATCACGATATTATCAATGCAGTCGTGCTAAATTGATAAAAACAATGATTGGCAGAGGTAGGGCTAAGACTATAGCATGGGGTTCTTCAAGAAAGGAGTTATAAGATTTCTAAAGGGTCGGCAACGCGCGAGTGATACCCCTGGTGTTGCAAGCGTCCATAGGCTACGGTAACTGCTTACCATCAGGCGGGCCGTATGCTTGTTTGCCTACTTGGTAGTATAAAAAAAAAAATTAGCGAGCAAGCAATTAGGGAAGGACCCTCCACCTTACAGAAGACCACAGCCAAATAACTACATACAGCGGTATAGTTGTGTTTCTGTGTGTAAGTACAGGTCTCCAGCGCTCATTTAGGAATGCGTTTAAAAAGAAACGTATTCCTATCCCATGGATACTCCATCTTAAAGCCCCGGTGTAAAAAAAAGGGGTTGTCAACACGCAAGTGATACCTCTGATAGGAGACCTGTACTCACACACAGGAACACAACTACACCGCTGTGTGTGTGTCTTCTGTAAGGTCTTTCCCAGTTGGGCTTGCTCGCTAGTATGAGCCCTCTTAAAATAATCCTACTATTATTATAAACGCGAAAGTTTGTAAGTATGGATGGATGGATGGATGTTTGTTACTCTTTCACGTAAAAAACTACTGAACGAATTTGGCACAGAGATATATTATGGTCTGGAATAACACATAGGCTACTTTTTACAGCGATAACCGACATCCATGCGGGCAGAGCCGCGGGCAACAGCTAGTATTCAAATAAATTATTTATTTATCCATCTACAGGTCGTGGACGGTGCTGAAGGAGTGGATGTCGTTGATGGAGACGGCAGCGTTCAAGTAGCTGATGGAACCTCAGGAAGATATTATGGGGGTGGTGTTCATGTGGTGGATAACAACTACGGCGGTGGAGGAGTTCATGTAGTCGGTGGTGATTATGGAGGCGGGGTGAATGTTGTAGGTGGTGATTATGGAGGCGGGGTGAATGTTGTAGGTGGTGATTATGGAGGCGGGGTGAATGTTGTAGGTGGAGATTATGGAGGCGGAGTAAATGTAGTAGACGGCCAATATGATGGGGGTGTAAATGTGGTCGGAGGCGATTATGGGGGTGGAGTTCACGTTGTTGATGGGGAACCAGGATATTATGTGGTGCCAGGTGGTCCTGGAACGCAGTGGTCTAGTGGAAGGAAAGCTGAAGGTGATCAGGATGATTAATGTGAGTAGATATTTTTTGACTTATGACCGCCACTTCACTGACTGCACAGCTTGGGATATCGCCAACGACCTTGAGCATTTGGGCGAAGCAAACACGACCTAATTCTCTAGGCGAGCGCGGGGATACAAACAGATGTACTCTTTGAATGGACGTCTTATTAATTTTAAATAAATTTAAACTTATTCTAAATATAATTAATTTTAAATAAATTTAAACTTATTCTAAATATAACATTACGTCAATATGTTTTCTTCAAATATTGTTTTTTTTTTTTGATTACATTTTTTTGATTTTTCATAAAAATTGAAGTCACAAAGTGGTTACATCTCAATAATTTGGTGCTGATTGGATGTTTCCTTTACAAACTATTTAGAATTACTATATAATTTATTACAAAACCATATTACGAAACATGAATACGAAAAAAATACAGTATTAATCATACTGTAATTTTTGGCAGTCATTTAAACAAAAATAAATGCCAACAAAAAATGGTTTCATTTACACCTCTTTTTCATCATTTTTTGATTACCTCGCCATTTACTACTGCGCGGTGTGGTGTGGGTTCGATCCCTACACGGAACACACATTTGCGTAATCCATAAATGGTTGTCCAGAGTCTGAGTGTACTTTGTATTAACTTATAAACTACAAACTTTCCGGAAATCCTCCGGAATCCTTTGCGTAGTTTAGAAAATCCAAGCGTACAGTGGAAAGTGACTTTATGTAGGTAAGGATATAGTAAACTTATTTAATATAATTATTTTTTGTCTTTTACAGGTAATCTCTCATAAGAACTGAATTTATATTAAAATAAAATACTATTTTATACCAATGTAGTTTTATTTTTACTAGATACATTTCTCCACATATCTGCCGATTGAAAAGAGTGGCCTGAGTTTCTTGCCGGTTCTTTCCTTGGGTTCTACCCCTGTCTGTTCAGTCAGCGAACCCGGCAGTAGGCAAATTAGCTGACGTCTCATTTGGCATTTTTCATTTACCCTTCTTATGTGTCACAGTGTGATCTACATATATGAATAAATGATTTTGATTTTGAAAAAAAATATTTCGCTTTCGTGTATAATTCCACAAAAACTACGAATTTTCTGAAATATAAATAGCCTATGTGCTAATCCGTATTATATTCTATCTCTGTGCGCAATCCATTCAGCTGTTTAAATAGTTTAACAGTCAAAGTCAAGTCAAACTCATTTATTCATTTAGATCAAATGACGATACTTATTAAAGTCATAAAAACAAATGCCAGCATATTTTATCCTACGGCCAATTCGCTGACTAGGGTAGGGCTTCGAGAAAAATTGACATGATACTCGGGCCACTCTTTTTAATCGCCAGAGTATTACATTTACAATTTGGTATGAGTAAAGAAAAACGTTTCTTTCAACGCATCCCTAAATGAGCTCTGGAGACCTGTACTCACACACAGTAACACAACTACACCGCTATGTATAGTTATTTGGCTGTGGTCTTCTGTAAGGTGCAGGTCCTTCCCCAATCGGGCTTGCTCGCTAGTATGGTGTTCTACCTCTCGGACATTATTGTCAAGTTAAGATTATCATATCAAGAGGAAGATAATTCTGGAATGTATAAACATCCAGACGAAATTATAACGTCATTAAATTGTTTTATTTCAACACTCTTTCGTTAAATTGGGTCACTGGAAATGTCAACTGTAAGAAAGATTTGTTCTAGCTCACAGCTCTTCTACACTTAGGTAGTTTTCAACGTGATTGTTGGAATATTAATATTGTAACCCAGTTGCAAACTAGTAAGTCAGCAGTTTCATGTTTTATTTGTGTATATAATTAGGGAATAGAGAATTATTGTATTATCCTTACTAATATTATAAATGTGAAAGTTTGTGAGTATGGATGAAGGATGGATGGATGTTTGTTACTCTTTCACGTAAAAACTACTGAACGGATCTGGATGAAATTTGGCACAGATATAGATTATGGTCTGGAATAACACATAGGCTACATTTTGCAGCGATAACCGATAAGCACGCGGGCGGAGCCGCGGGCAACAGCTAGTATTAAATATTTTAAAATTTAATGCACCTATTGTAGTATTGTTAATGCACATACCGCCTGTGATACAAGTTTTCACTTAGTACAGGCACCAGAATTTGTAGAGCATATTTATTATTATGTAAGACTTATATAATTTGTAACTACATTTAAAAATAAATAAATGAATGTGGTAGAAAATAGGTGAATGGGCAGGTCATTTATTTTATGTTCCTTTTTCAGTAACAAAATGTGTTAACAAATCTGTACTGATTAACAAGTAATGTAAACAAAAAATATATATTTTCTCTCTCTCTAAATGACTGGCGTGTTGGTCCTATCTATGGTTAGAGACTGAATACAAGCCACAGTTCGTTGGTTTAATTCTCACTCAAAACAAATCTTTGTGTGATGAGCACCATTGTTTGTTTTGTGCCTGTGTCTCTGTGTGTAATTTATCTATAATATGTATGTATTTAGAAATATATAAATACCTATTGTCTACAGGCTCTGCCTAGTTTAGGTTCAGATGGCCGTGTGTGAGTTGCCACAATATATAATGATATAAATAAGAGAGTATTACTTTGAAAATGTTGATAAATTTCTTGAAAATATATATTAGATAGGTAGATACCCACGTTAAAGACCGAAGATTACCTACTTACTACCAAACACCGCATGAGGCCACCTTATACTATGTTTATAATGCATACAAATAAATAATACGTTTAATTTCAATATTAACATCATTATAAAAAGATACCGCAAAGTTCTACCTACATGACATGAAACGCCTGCCAAAAAACTATAGCAATAATAAGTAAGAAATATTTATTAAAAATTGTCAGGCGCTCTGTTAATTTATTTTAATATTATGATTGTTAAGCTTTAAAATATTTTTTTCACATATTATTTACAACGAAATTTCAATAATACTTTATCGAACATGCGTTTAGAATTTATTTTAAGACATTTGAGTTTTCTCTCAATGTTTTCCTTTACTGTTAGTAAAAAATAGACAAAAGCAAAACTTACCAATATCCAAAGAACTCTGATAGATCCATACAGTCGACTTCCTTACGTTGTTCAGAGGACAATTCGTCGACGATACCAGAGTCCAAGTCCTCGTCAGTACTGGAACCACTTTCTGTATCTGTATCCGAACGCGTATGGCTCATCTCACAGACTATATCACTTTATTTTTAATATTTATCCCGCCGTTTTAGTGATGTGACCAATTATGTTTAATTACGGTTTTCTTAATATCGATTTAAAATTTCGAACAATGACTACCTTAAAGCTGAAGCTGATTATTTACAAATTTTTAAGTTAAGATTGAAAATAAATGAATAAATATGTCATGGCAAAACCCCAGCAATGTAAGTATTTAGATACATTTTAATTGCAAGTAATTTTTATTCATGCCAGGTCCTTCATTATATAGGGCATTCAATCGTTTGTATGGTGCCCTACCTTTCTTTTGGACATAAAAATAATACTATTGTCCAATAAAATTAATTTGCCCTGTCAGCCTAGTGGTTAGTGACCCTGAATGCAAAATCAGAGGTCGTAATTTCGATTCCTACCCAGGATATTTCTTTGTGTGATGATCATAATTATTTGGGTTTGAGTGTAATTTATCAATAATACTAACCTATTTTTTTTATACTACTTGGTTGGCAAACAAGCGGCTAGCCTGATGTTAAGCAGTTACGCCTATGGACTTTTGCAATATCAGAGGTATCAATTGCATGTGGCCGACTCATTTTTTACACCATGGCTTTAAGATGGAGTAGATAGCCCCCCTAAATAATTGCTAATCTGTACTCACACACCGGAATATAACTACACCGCTATGCGTAGTTATTTGGCTGTGGTCTTCTGTAAGGTGGAGGTCCCCAGTCAGACTTGCTCGCTAGTATAGTAAGTACCCTACCTCACTTGATTTGCTTCCTAGTTATATGTATTTACAGAAATATGTTAATTATGTTTATCCGTTGTCTGGTTGCCAAAGTACAGGCCCTGTTTATTTTGGAATCAAATGGAGGTGGGTGTTATTCCAATATATTATTATAATTAATACATATCTACTTAAAACAAATGATTCACATATTTACCAATGTGTAGACAATTTGTCGTTCTAATTATTATTAATATAGTTTTAATTGGGCAATATTATCTATGGCAAGATACAGATTAATAATTAGGCCATTGGCCAAATGAAATTTATTTAACTGCAATAGACTATATGATTCGTATAACAAATTCATTCGTGGGTTGACTGCATCAGCTTGCATGCTACCTATAATTGTATTTTACAAAAGATTATAACTATCTGGCGATTAAAAAGAGTGGCCTGAGTTTCTTGCTAGCTCTTCTCATGGCTCTACGTCAGCGAACTAGCTGTAGGAAAGCTAAGCTTTCTGGCTTATTCATAATTTATGATCTTCATAAGTGTTACTTTGTAATCCTAAATGAATAAATGAATTTTGAGTTTGAGGGAAATTTTGAATAATGTCATAGGTAATAATTATTGTTTTTACTGGTCAAAAGACTTAACAGTATTTTTCCGAGAGCGACTTTCATTGAAACGAAAGCGAGAAAAAAAAACTGAAAAATGTATAAGACTAAAGCTTATCTGTCAATAGCTAATAAGAACAAAAAGCTACATATAGTTGACTAACTAAGAAGAATAAGGTAGATCTATACATAATGATAGCAACATATAAGTTGATTAGTACATATAAACTCCACAAAGTGAAATTCACATTGGTACTGTCACCCGCACTCTTGCATGCACCATGTGTCTGTGTCGCGGGGGACTTTAAAAACATACAATTAACGGACACAAAGTACACCCAGACTCGGGACAATCAGTAAAGGATCACATAATTTTTTTTCCCGTATGGGGATCCCATTGCCACTTAATGGAGGCAATTCTTCGAGCTATGCCGGTTACTTTGGTTCTCCTACGGATCTCCTCATTTCTGATTCGATTTCGCAGGGGAACTCCAAGCATAGCTCTCTCCATTGCTCTTTGGGTGACTTTGAGCCTTCGCACGAGGCCCATAGTGAATATAACGACCTGGTAAAGGTGGCGGGCAACCGATCGAAAAGGTCGGCTCAGGATCGAGAGTTGTGGAAATCCTTGGGGGAGGCCTATGTCCAGAAGTACGTATTTTGGCTGAGATGATAATGATGGGGATCGAACCTACAACAAGCCGCGCAGTGTTAATTGGCGAGGTAACCACGTGCAGTCAGCTACTGGACTAGCTTGCGTTATTATAATAATAGATTTCAAAAATATGCAAGCTATTAAAAATAATATAAGAAACAAAGCCAACTCATCTATCTACATCGCGTCCTCAAAATTTATAATTCTATTTTGTCTCCCGCTGGCATCGGTATCTGCGGCCCCCTGACATTTAACTCAGAGTACAGGCTCGCAAGCCAAGATTGCGTGCGAGTGGTCACCTGGGCATTATTTATAATGACCTACATGTATCGATCAATTGTTTCAAACTTCCTGGTTAATCGATAGAGCAACAACCTTACATCTATGCGACTTACGAGAATATTATTGGTATATTTTCGAGATTTTTTGAGTTTGTTTTTCATGGGTTATGTAATTTAGTAGGTTAATTATTTTTTTCTGAAGCGTGCAAGCCCGATTGGAGAAGACTTGCACCTTACAGAAGACCACAGTAAAAGAACTACAAACGATCTATGTAATTGTTTATATACAACTCTATTCATAAGCGAAATCTGAAGGTTTATTCAGAAATAGTAATAGATTCGAGTACAATAATTTTTAATTTATTTGTCCCAATTATGAAAATTGTTTAAAGTTGAACACCCATATCCTAACGGGCCATATTTATATTTTACAAATGCACATCCTACTAATACTGAACGGATCTGGATGAAATTTGGCACAGAGATAGATTATGGTCTGGAATAACACATAGGCTACTTTTTACAGCGATAACCAACATCCACGCGGGTGGAGCCGCGGGCAATAGCTAGTATATCATATGCCCAAGAAGCGTACTGTGGCGTTCTTATAGCGATTTATTTTCAATTTTAATTTGAAATTTGTAAGATGTCAACTTTATTAGGTATAAAGCCTACTTTAAGATTGTTATTAAAAATTAAATTACAATCGATAGTAAATCGCTACCAGGACGTCAAGGTACGACACATGTTATTTATCCGCTTAGAAATAAGAAAACAAAACATAGGTACCATAAAAGCGCGTTAGTAGATACCTACATGTCTCCAGCGCTCATTTAGTGATGCGTTTATAAAGAAACGTTTTTCTCTCAGGTTTATCCGATCAATATGCTGTTACAATTTTTAAGGTTGGCAACACCCAAACTGTAACTAGCATTGTTTTGCATACTTGCTTACCATCAGGCGTACCTTATACCTGTTGAAATAAGTAAGGGAACAAAAATAATGATAATTTACAAATACAATCTTTCAGGCAAAAATGGAGTCTAAGGAAACTTTAGATTTTTATTTACTTTGTCATTTGAAATAATCCTACTAATATTATAAACGTGAAAGTTTGTAAGAATGGATGGATGGATGGATGTTTGTTACTCTTTCACGGGAAAACTACTGAACAGCCTACTGATTCTCTAAGAAACAGCGATGGCAAACTGACAGTTGTGATTGCTCGGTGACGGCACAATCTATTGACTAAACGTCAAAAAGGGCTCTTACGGAATACCGATTTTCAATCTGAAAGCCTATGTGTTATTCCAGACCATAATCTATCTCTGTGCCAAATTTCATTCAGATCCGTTCAGTAGTTGTTACGTGAAAGAGTAACAAACATCCATCCATCCATACTCACAAACTTTCACATTTATAATATTAGTAAGGATAGATATAAATCAATATAATATATTTTAAGTGTAATGTACTACCGAAAAGGAAAAGAGAGAAAAAACTTTTACTTATATAAAATAGGGTTCATTTTATTTAGCCCAGGGTTACCTGTACCACAGATCCCTGGTGTTACAAATATTCAATTGCTTAAATTTAATTTTAAAGTCGGCAACGCACAATTGATGTCTCTGGTATTGCAAGCATCCATATACTAAGATAACTGCCTACCATCGGCCATCAGGCAGACTGTCTCTAACATTATACAGTTGAAACAATTTTTTAAATCGGTCCAACAGTTTTTAAATTTATTCATTACAAACCAAAATATTCGTTCTTTACAATATTAATTTTGGTGCAGAATTTATTATTAAAAAGTAAACCTTATTTACCAATACGGAATTAGCATGAATAAACAAGAGGTTTATTACCTAATTAAAGTATAATATATTTAACAATGTATCTAAATACTTACAGACAAGAGGTTTATTTTTATCGCCTTTTATTAATCCAATTTTGACACAAAGAAAAACCGATAAATATCGATAGTTGTTTACGATTCCACTGACCTAATTAATGCACTTCACTATTATTCACCATAGAGTTTTATACAAATAAAAACTGCGCCAAAATAAACTGTCAAATACACAACTTTAAAAATTCAAATATTACATTTGTTTATATAATTATAGACATATGGTTAATTTATATATTATGTATTAATTTGCAATAATATATCTACATATTTTAAGATTTTAAAACATCATTGGTAGCTTTACTGACATTTAAAAATATTTTTACGTTGTTTATTTCGATTTTTGTTTATTTTTAGTTGTAAGTTTTATTATTTTCTTTAATAAATCGTTGCGCGTTGCTTTTGTTAGAGTACAGTCTCATACTGGCTATGTTCTTCGTTTTACTTTGACTAGCAGACGTAGGGCATGAATGGAGTCGTGCTTTTAATTTATTTTTATAAGTAGGTAAGTACCGATATTATAAATTTTGAAATATATAAGTAGGCAATAATATAATAAGAAAAGAGGTGTAGAAGGGTTACTTACACAACATTCGATCTTTATAAATAGCGCACTAATGCACACGCATAGTAGGTACTTATGAAAGGATTGATGTTTTGTACTCCTTCAAGCTAATACAGGACGGTTTGTTGTAAAACTTTCTTTTTGACTACTTAGGTGGCAAAGAAGCATACGACCCGCCTGATGGTAAGAATTTACCGTAGTTTATGTATGTTCGCAATACCTGGGGTATCACTTGCGTGTTGCCGACCAATTAACATCAAGGTTTTAAGTTGGAGTACGCCTAGGATCCCGCATCCCGAAATAAACACTGAGGCACTGACCTATACCTACTCACGCACAGAAACATAACTACATCACTGTTTGTAGTTATTCATCTATGCTTATACATCAGAATAGCACATTATATATAGAGATAATATACTATATATAGAGAGGCGCTCATAGCCATGTGCACTCGCTGTTCGGTAAAATAATAATATAATAATAACCGCATAGTGGTTATTCATCTGAGCGTCTTCGTGCTTCGGAGGGCACGTCAAAAGTCGGTCCCGACTGTTAACAATCGTTAGATCACGACAGAGGCCTAAATATAGGCGATCTAAATAACTGTGACCACAAACCAAACGATAAAAAGAAGAAAATATAAAAAGACTTAAGAAAATTTAGGCGGGTATAAAAAATATAGCTGTAACATCGGCTCTACTCTTTCCTTGTTCTTGTCAACGCCAAGCGTGGTCTATTCTTAACATGGCCAGTCAGAGCCCTCGTAGTAATCTCTCTCATTATATGTAATACGACAACATGCACCTTTTAACTCTGCCTCTGATTTATTTAAATAAGTAGGTAAGTAGTTACTACGTTTTAAAACTATCGGGACAATATTATGGCTATATGGAAATTATAGGTAAGAGAGGTAGGCAGGGCAGCATACGAGCAGCTGTAGCACCAGCGAGCTAACCTGACTGGGGAATGACTTCCACATTAAAGAAGACCACAGCTAATTAATTACACACAGCGATATAGTTGTTTGACTGCCTTGGTGGTCCAGTAGCCGCAGTATGCGCCTGCTGTGCACGAGGTTGTGGGTTCGATTCCCACACAGGACAAAACTTTGTGTGACCCACAAAGAGTTGTTCTGAGTCTGGGTGTAATGTTGTTGTGTTCCTGTGTGTGAGTACAGGTCTCCAGCGCTCATTTAGGGATGCGTTTTAAAAGAAACGTATTCCTATCCCAGGGATACTCCCATCATAAAGCCCTGGTGTAAAAAATGGGCTGGCAACACGCAAGTGATACTTCTGGTATTGCAAGCGTCCATAGGCTACGGTAACTGCTTAACATCAGGCGGGCCGTATGCTTGTTTGCTACCTAAGTAGTATAAAAAAAAGGTTTTTCAGTATCAGTAATATATTCGAGTACAATAATTATTAAAACACGTTATATTTTGTTCCAATAATGTATGAAAATTGTTTATTACTAAATAGTTACTCTATCGGCACCAGTACATAATTGTGTTAAATACTACACAATGAAATCAGCTTATAACATCGTAAGCTTTCATTTCTTATTCTGTTAGGTACTATATTAAGTGTAAATAGATATGTATTTATTTACACTTAATCCTTACTAATATTATAAACGCGAAAGTTTGTAAGAATGGATGGATGTTTGTTACTCTTTCACATAAAAACTACTGAACGGATCTGGATGAAATTTGGCACAGAGATAGATTATGGTCTGGAATAACACATAGGCTACTTTTTACCGCGATAACCGACATCCACGCGGGCGGAGCCGCGGGCAACAGCTAGTATTAGATAAAACTAACACAATATATTTGACAATAACTAGAATGCTAAATATTTTACTGTAGTATTAAATAACTCAATGACGAGTTATCTAATGTATGTACTAATCACCGTTGTCGAAACTAAAATATTTTTGCAGTAAGGAAGCACCACACCGTTGACAGAGTACTTACCTTCAAGACTAATGTTTCAATGTCGAATATATAAATAGCGCTTCATACAAGCAAGCTAGCCCACCTAGGTAAGGATCTTACAGAAGATCACAGCCAAATAACTACACACAGCGGTGTAGTTGTGTCCTGTGTGTGAGTACAAGTCTCCAGAGCTTATTTAGGGATGCGTTTTGAAAGTAACGTTGTTTTCCTATCCAGGGGATAGTACCTATATATATATATATATATATATATATATATATATATATATATTATACTAGATGTTGCCCGCGGCTCCGCCCGCGTAGATGTCGGTTATCGTTGTAAAAAGAAAGCCTATGTGTTATTCCAGACCATAATCTATCTCTGTGCCAAATTTCATCCAGATCCGTTCAGTAGTTTTTACGTGAAAGAGTAACAAACATCCATCCATCCATACTTACAAACTTTCGCGTTTATAATATTAGTAGGATATCCCAAGCCGGTGATAGTAAAGAAAATGGATCGGTAACACGCAAGTGATACCTCTGGTATTGCAAGCGTCTTTAGGCTACGGTGCTTGTTTTCCACCCAAGTAGTACAAAAAAAATGGATTACGGTCGAACTTCAACCACTGGGCGACTACTAGAATGCATCTTACGTCTTACTATTTAACAGCGTTCAGGTTCAAAATGTCCAATTTCCATAATGTCCATTTCTTGAAATGTCCATTTCTTAAAATGTCCATTTCTTGAAATGTCCAAAATGTGAGAATGTTTTATTTGTATTAAGCAGATGTATATAAACAAATTTTGTCCACGTTTCTATAATTACAAATGTGAAATAATGAGTACAACTGTCGCGTTGGCTTCCCGCCCACTATATAATTAGTCGTTTAACTATAAGTATTTACTAAATACGACTAATAAGTACAATCGACCAAATTATTGTTCGACCACTCTTAACAATTCAATTTAGCGATTTTCATCAAACAATATTGGTATTAGCTTGTTCATTGTCTCATTGAGTAGGGACCATAGATGTATGTAAGTGCTGACATGCATGTGTAATGTGTCATAAGCACAGGCTGCGAAATGACTTCCCAAAATCGTACACGTCAAATAGAAAAATCTTCAAAAAATTTACATAATAAAAAATTGCCCCTAGCCGCGATGCATTATATGGTTTAAAAAGTTCTTTAAATTAATTTACTCGACATTGCATTATTAGATATTATTAGTGACCCTCTCCAAAATTTTAGGCTGCGACCGCGCTTGAATGTGAGGCAGTCTGGTTGGCTTTATACAATTGTATTGTAAAACCATGTGTAAGTAATTTGTGGAACAATGTGAAATAATTTGACTTTGATTAAATATCCAAAACGTCACCCTAAACACTGCATGGAAAAGGCATGTGGCGTAGTGGCGTTATCTATGAGGCCAATGGAATAACGCCACAACAAGTAGATCTTCGCCTAAGGGCACCAACTACACCGCAGTGTGTAGTTATTTGCAGGCCAATGGAATAACACCACAACAAGCAGATCTTCGCCTAAGGGCACCAACTACACCGCTGTGTGTAGTTATTTGACTGTAATCTTTTGTAAGGTAGAGGTCCTTCCCCAGTCGGGCTTGCTCGCTATAAATGGTGCCCTAACTACTTCTCTTTAACAAATTAATAAACATTCTATGAGTAGTCGACCGCCAAATTGGCCAATAGTACTATGAATCAGGTGGCTCGTTTCTCGTGCGTAAATTGTAATTGGCGAGGTTTTCACCCGCTACGTTGTTGCAAAGCTATATCTCGAGCTTTTGATCGCCCACTTATAGACGCACTAGCTGTTGCCTGCGGCTCCGCCGGCGTGGATGTCGGTTATCGCTGCAAAAAGTAGCCTATGTGTTATTCCAGACCATAATCTATCTCTATGTCAAATTTCATCCAGATCCGTTTAGTAGTTTTTACGTGAAAGAGTAACAAACATCCTTTCTCACTTTGTTCCGCCGCGACAAGGTCACTTCGCTTTTTTTTATAAAAACTCCCGCACTAGGGAAAAGCCGTGTCGCAGGGACAGACGGACCCAGACTCGGGACAACCATTTATGGATTACACAATTTCAATCCCGTGTGGGGATCGAACCGACAACTCGCCGCGCAATAGTAAATGACGAGTGTATTCGCTAAAGCATGCATAATAATATGTCTCGTGTGTACCTGTATTGGCTGTATTAGTTAACTAAACGTCATTGTGACAGTTACACAAAAGCGCGGCAAAGGGTAAGCCACGGACGTGAATGTGTACCGCCGTATCAAAACAGATCGTTTTTTATTTTAATTTTCTCGTATATAAACCTTGTCCAGACAATAACAAACAAAAAAAAAAAAAAAACCAATTTGGTGCAGTCGATCGGAAGTTATGCGCGTATATACATTTGGGGGATTTCATTTTTATTTATATAGATTACCAAGTACAGGTCATTATCAAGCCAGTGTGATAACATGAGTAAACAATAACCCCTACTAACCACTTACTACCTACATATGCCACTGAACCAATTAATGTGTGAAAGAGACATACGATTCACTATCTGTTGCCTGCGGCTCCGTCCGTGAAAACACAACACTTCACTACTAAAACTTTAAACAAAACATAATTTAAAAGAGATATCACCAAAAAATGACACTGCATTTTTAATAGAGTATAAAAATGGCGGCAAACGTCATGGATAAAGATAATAAAATGTAAACAGACTATTTAACACAATTTTTATAACCATGCACTTGGAGCTGTCAAAATCGTTATGTTGTCATGATTGTATGTACCCCGGGCGCTTCCCTCCCTACCTGTCAGCCAGCAGGCGCCTGTCCCTGTCACTACGGTCTGCACTTTCGTGTCGTCTGCGCTATTTGACTATCCATATCCCTCTTTGATATAATAAAAATGATTTTTATTCACATTGCTGTACATAACTATCAATCAAAATGATTAAAATTATCATTGAAATTTTGTTCCAATGCAGCCAACATGGCAATATTTTGGCATTGACAGCTGCACAGATAAAAAAATCTGGTTATACCACTGGTAAACTTCTTGATTGATAACCTTTTAAAGACAGGTATAAATAAAGAAGCGGCCGAGCGGGAAAATAACAGACTTGCACGCAAGAGGTGAGAGTTCGAACTTGGGTGGCAGTACCAATGTGATTTTCACTTTGTGGAGTTTATATGATGTACTAAATGTTGAATAATTCGCCATCTGCTAACGGTGAAGGAAAACATCGGGAGGAAACCCACATGTCTAATTCACCAACCCGTATTAGGCCAGCGTGTATGAATTAAGCCTAAACCCTCTCTCTCTTGATAGTGGAGAGGAGACCTGTACCCAGCAGTGGGACATAATATGGGTTGCTATTATTATTATTATAAATAAAACAATGTATTGTTCTAATATCTATTTAATGCATTATCCTTTAAGTAATAATATATTTACAGTAACTTATAACTAATTTAGAATAAGAGCACAATCGTAATTTCACTTGTAAATATATATTTTTTACTACTTAGGTGACAAACAAGCATACGGTACAGCAACAAGCCCGCCTTATGCTAAGCAGTTACCGTAGCATATGAACGCAACACCAGAGATGTAAACAAGTTTGTAAGTTTACATGTAGAGACAAATCTCTGAAACGACTAAACCGAATGTAAAAAATATTTCACTAATAGCAAGCTATATAATATTGCTTTTATTCACTAACTAGCTGTAGCCCGCGGCTCCGCCCGCGTAGATGTCGGTTATCGCTGTAATAAGTCAGACCATAATCTATCTCTGTGCCAAATTTCATCCAGATCCGTTCAGTATTTTTTACGTGAAAGAGTAACAAACATCCATCTATCCATCCATCCATCCATCCATACTCACAAACTTTCACATTTATAATATTAGTAAGGATTTATGGGTCCGAGGTCCGATATTTAATAAATGCAGGACCTGTGTTCGGAGCCGACACATGTTCTCTATCTGCACCCGATGCACAGGTCCCTGTGATCCTAACCATTCTTACAATATGAATCTTGGGATATACAACACAAATTTGGTATGTGCACAATCCTGTGCTTCGTAGCCCACACGTCGTTCCCTGTGCTGGTTCCTGGTTCTAACGAGGTTCTACGAGGGACGCCCGTTGCACAGGTTTCTGTGCACACCAATCCTAACGATTCTTACTTACAATTTGGGATGTACAACACAAATTTGATATGTGCACAATCCTGTGCTTCGGAGCAATTACACATTTTTCCCTGGGTATTTACCAGGTTCCGTATGAGGGACGCTCGTTGCACAGTTTCCTGTGCATACCAATCTACTGAAATTTGGGATATATAACCCATATTTTATATGTGCACAGATCCTGTGCTTTGGAGCCTACACACGTCGTTCCTTGTGCAGGTACCCCGTTACACAGATATACATACCAATCCTGACAACCATGCACTAGATTTTTCAAACTTTTTTGCAATGAAGCATCTGATGGTAGGCAGTTAACGTATCTTAAAAACGATTGCAATACCCGAGACATCACTTAGGTGTTGCTAACCCACATTTTTTGGGGTTTTGTTGGGATGAGAAAATGTATATTTGAAATGTTAGACTTTGGTGATTAAAAATAATGGGCCGAGTTTCTTGCCTATTCTTCTCGAGGCCCTACCACTAGTCAGCGAATTGGCCGTAGGAAAAAGTATGGTGGCATTTATTTTTATGGCGTTCATAAGTATCATGAATTTGATTTAAATGAATGAGTTTATTCGAAATCAAATTCCTAAATTATTTCTTCGCTTCAGTTTTTTTTCTGGATTTCTCTATTATAATATGTATCAAATTATACATATAAATTTATTGGAAGAAATTTTATAAATTATATTAGATATTGCATCAAAAATTCGTTGAGTAGTTTAGAAGACGTAAGCGTACAAGACAGATAGCTGGAAGCAACTTTGTGATATATTTTATTAGTTTCTGTCCACATTTTTGCCCACGCGTGCAGTCCCATTGGAACAGTGTTTTTTTTAGAATAAAAAGTATGTGCTATTCCAGACTATATTCCATGTGTAAATTACATTAGTAAACATTCATCCATCCATCCAAATTTACGCATTTTTAACAAATGTGAAAATTTGGATGGATGATTTTTTTTTCGGCTCGTTTGATGTTTATCAGTTACCGTAGCCTATGGACGCTTGCTATGCCAGAGGTATCAGTTGGTGGTGGTGTGTGGTGTGTGGTGTGACGTGGTCAGGCGGCCCGCAGCGTGTCGTCGACCTCGGCCAGCGCCATGGCGGCGTGCCGCAGCGTGTCGGCCTGTCGGCGCGCGCTGTCGGTGAGCGCCGACAGCGAGTGCCGCAGCGTGGCCACGCGGGACACGCAGCGACGCCGCTCCGCCGACAGCAGAGCGCGAGCACAACCACCTATACATACCATACAGTGGAAAGCTAAATTAATTTTTTCCCTTCATTGTTTCCTTATTAAAAATTTTTTTTACTTAATTTTTTTTTTTTTATACTACTTGGGTGGCAAACAAGCATACGGCCCGCCTGATGTTAAGCAGTATCCGTAGCCTATAGACGCTTGCATTACGAGAGGTATCACTTGCGTGTTGCCAACCCTTTTTTTTACACCAGGGCTTTAAGATGGAAGTAACCCTACGTTTCTTTCAAAACGCATTCCTAAATGAGCGCTGACTCCCACACTAGAGAACAAGCTCTGTGTCGCGGGGGACTTTACAAACATACAATTAACGGACACAAATTACATCCAGACTCAGAACAACTCTTTGTGGGTCACACAAAGTTTTGTCCTGTGTGGGAATCGAACCCACAACCTCGTGCACAGCAGGCGCATACTGCGGCCACTGGACCACCAAGGCGGTCATTTATACATTTAATTTTGTATGGAATATTGGGTTCCGTCCCTTTTTGTTAACACTAATATTGTAACTCATACCAAATTGTAAATGTTATACTCTGGCAATTAAAAAGAGTGGCCCGAGTTTCTTGCCAATTCTTCTCGAGGCCCAACCCTAGTCAGCGAATTGGCCGTAGGACAAAAAAAGTATGCTGGCATTTGTTTTTATAACATTCATAAGTATCATGTATTTGATCTAAATGAATAAATGAGTTTGACTTTAACTTTGACAAATATAGGGTTATATCGACGGCTCCTAAGTATATTGAGTCAACTATACTTCTAATAACTTGATAAGAAGAGCGAATAGTTATATTAAAATTGTTAATACAACCAAGAAAAATTACTAATCAAAGTGAATTAAATGTTATTTATAGAGATATGAATTTTATTTTTTACATGTAAATAGGAAATTATTTAATTTTTGTTAATATACTAAAAGTACAATTCCCGAAATTTGTTACATGACTCTATATACTTAAGAGACATCGATATTTTGGTTGTGAGTTCGATTCCCACACGAAACAAAATTTTCCGAATCTAAGTGTTATTTGTGTCCGTTAATTGTATGTTTATAAAGTCCTTTGCTATACACGGCTTAGTCAGAAAATGACTTAAAAAAATAAAGTAAAAAATGTAACATGTCAAGTTCAGTTCATTTTGAGATCTCTTGCCCAATCTAATTTAGGAATCCCTGGACTAGACTAACGGGCTAATCTGCAAGATTTTAATCAGTATATCTAAACTATTATTATATAATTTTAACAGAAAAAAACCAACTTCAGTACGGCAGGTTGCAGAATTTTCAAAAACCTTAAAACCCCTAGTCTAACGTAGGTATTTAAACAGAATGAACTTTCATGCAAACTCTTATCTCACTTTTCCTCCCTTAAAAAAGGTTATTTTTAATATAATAACTAGCTGACCCAGCAAAAATTGTTTTGCTACTAAAATATAGGGGTTGATCGTAGAGGGGTGAAAATTAAGGGTTGTATGTATTTTTTAATGATGAATCACAAAAAATAAAAACAAAAAAAAATGTCTAAAAAATAAAAATAAAACTTTAGGGGTGGACCACCCTTAACATTTAGGGGGATGAAAAATAGACGTTGGCCGATTCTCATAGATACCGGATAAGCACAAAAAATTTCATCAAAATCGGTCAAGCCGTTTCGGAGGAGTATGGCAACGAAAACTGTGACACGAGAATTTTATATATTAGATTTACAGCTATAGTACATCTCATGGCCATTTAAATAAACCCAAATAACGTCTACATTACACTGCTTAATTATAAAGTTCCGTTGCCTAGCTACCGGCTTTATTATCAATTCAGTTCAATTGTACCATTTTCATTTACTATATTAAATTTGCTTAGCAACCATAATCGAAACTTATCTAATCGCCATCCGAGAAAAAATTATTATTAAGAAGTTCAGATGGCCATCTGTGATCTTCTTTATCAGTTTTACTTTATCATATTATACTTTCTGTATGCAAATGTTTGATTTGTTGTTAAAAATATTGAAATTGCTATATGTGTGCCTATAATTTTTAAGGAGTTTCCAAAATTCCTCATGGATCCCATCATCAGAAATTTCTTTTGATAAAAATGAGACCAAACTAGAAGTATGTCCTTTCAGACAAAAAAATTTTTTTTTTTAATCGGTCCATAAATGAGGGAGTTCTGCGATTGACAACCTCCTCGTTTTTAAAGTCGGTTAAAAATATAAAATGTAATTTGCCAGGTTAGTCTGAGGTATCACTTCATTTTGAAGAAGAGATCTCTTGCCTAAAATAGTTTAGAAATCCCTGCACTAGATCTGCATAATTTCTATCTATCTTATATACTATAAGTTTATCTAAAACCTATACTAATACTATAAAGCTGAAGAGTTTTTGTTTGTTTGGATGAACGCGCTAATCTCCGAAAGTACTGGTTCGATTCGAAAACAAATATCTTGTGTGTGTACCAGAGTACACAGGTAAGAAGTGAAACTTCTTTATCTTAATTCTTCTTAATTATCTTTTCAAAGTAATACAATTATATGATGACAGTTAATCTTGTAGAAATGCAACGATTTTATAAAATTAAAAATGAATAAATAAATCATTAAAAACGAATAATTAAAAAAGATGTACGTATATATATTTATATTTTCTAGAGTGGCGACCACGAACTGGAAGACGAAGCGTGGGCAGGCCTCCAACAAGGTGGACCGACGACCTGGTAAAGGTTGCGGGCAACCGATGGACAAGGTCGGCTCAGGATCGAGAGTTGTGGAAAGCCTTGGGGGAGGCCTATGTCCAGCAGTGGACGTCTTTTGGCTGAGATGATGATGATGATAATACATATTTTTATTTTCTAATCGTGTTTTGTTTTATTTTTAAATTATTATTTAATTTATATTGTTTATTGTTTTTAGAATTAATAATGTTCACTAGATTTACAGTCATATTTATTAATACTTGCTAATTTTAACAGATTTATACATTCACTGATACTTACAATCAAAAAGTGAGGTTAACCTCAAATAAATATTAAAATCATGCTCATACGTGTTGAATTTATAAAATGAAATATATAATCACTCTCACTTTTCTTGTAAATTCACTTAAATTTGAATAAGTCTTTTTATTTTATCACTTTCAAATTAATATATTGTTATTCTTATTTCAAACCAAACTTCAAAACTAATATATTTTTGTTATTATTATAATATATTACTTTATATTCTTTACGTCACTATACCAAACTTTGATAAAAAAGCAACATGGCGCGTAACCGAAAAACGTGACGATTTTTTTACACTGCTACAAAATTTCTCCCATACGTCGATAAAGAAGTTTCACTTCAAAAACTTTTTTGTTGAATAGTGCATTTATCCAGAAAGGCTTTTAGCTATATAACATCACGCTATGGTCAATAGAAGCGGAACAGTAGTGGAATATGTTGCAAAATCGGGGGAAATATTCCAAATTAGCACGCGGGCGACCCCTAGTAATATTATAAAGAGGAAAGATTTAATTTTGTGTTTGTTTGTAACGAATTAACTCAAAAACTACTTGACCGATTTTGAAAATTTTTTCACCATTAGAAAGCTATATTATCAACGAATTAAAAAAAAATAATAGCCCACCAGAACGTGCCGTATTTAACAACAAATCTTACCAAGTAGCGGCAGATAATCTGAAGCTCTCTCCCCCCTGATGTCCAGGGTGAACCAGTCGTCGAAGTCTTCAGAGTCTGATGATGGTAACTCCTAGAATTAAGAGTAAATTTATGAAAAACAAGAAAGGAAGCAAGCCCAACTGGGCTAGAGCCTCCACTTTACAGAAGACTACAGCGAAAGACCAACAAGCCTTTAGAATTTCTTCTAAGACATGTGGGTTTCCTCACGATGTCTACTTACATCGTACAAGCTACCGTCTTCTGAATGACTCTCCTCATCACTGGGGACCTCTTCATCCATCATCTCAGGCCTCATGATGCGCTGCTTCTTTGACACCTCACCCTCCGATTCTTCGCCAAACTCCTGAAGCAACAGAATTATTATAGTTATGGTTAGTAAAAGCGGTGGGTGCCAAGGGGTAATTAATTCAGGGTAGTATTTAAACGAGCGAATATAAATTCAATTATGGGTGTCAAAATTACTGAATATCGTCCTTGTGTGTGTTCTACCGCCTGTACAATGGGCTGTGTTCTGAGGAATTGTTCGAGATGATGCCCATGGCCACATTTTATCAACGCACCTCTCGCCACCGACAGGGAGTTCATCCTCACATCCTTGCACCTCAAACATGCCGTACCGTAAGATTCCAGAGGAATTTCTTACCACGTACGATTAGGCTGTGGAATGAGCTCCCTGCCGAGGTTTTTCCAAAAGACTATAGCATGGGGTTCTTCAAGAAAGGAGTTATAAGGTTTTTAAAGGGTCGGCAACGCGTGAGTGACACCCCTGGTGTTGCAAACGTCCATAGGCTACGGTAACTGCTTACCATCAGGCGGGCCGTATGCTTGTTTGTCACCTTGGTAGGATATAAAAAAAAAAAAAAAAAAAGAGGGAGAGGGGATTCGAAAATCTAAAAATGTATAAAGATTACAAAAATACACATCTTATTTTTATATCATCCAATATTTCGCGATGTTTACATATACCACGGGCTCTTTGGGTGACTTTGAGCCTTCGCACGAGGCCCATAGTGAAACGGCCGAACATATTTTAATGAAATTTGAAAAGGAGATAGATGGTATCCTCTGAAAGGACATAAGGTATTATTTATCGCGAAAACTGACATCCATGCGGGCGGAGCCAACACGCAAGTGATACCTCTGGTATGGCAAGCATCCATAGGCTGCGGTAACTGCTTAACATCAGGCGAGCCGTATGCTTGTTTAACACGTTGAACGCCAGACTAAAAACCATGTTTAGCCCAGTTGGCCGCGGCGGACACCATGTGACCGCTAATATGTTGGGTCCAAGGAGCCGCGTCGGACACCGTGTGTCCGCGTGCCCTCTATCACTTCAGAAGCGTCTTGACGGCCGACGGACTGCGTTTCATCTGTTTTTACTATTGCAAGGGACCCGCGCGGCCCCACAGAACAGCCTGACAACTT
Source organism: Trisateles emortualis (assembly GCA_947095525.1). Taxonomy (NCBI): domain Eukaryota; kingdom Metazoa; phylum Arthropoda; class Insecta; order Lepidoptera; family Erebidae; genus Trisateles; species Trisateles emortualis. The sequence goes on from OX352756.1 coordinate 3,346,546, forward strand.
GGCACAGAGAAAATTCAAAGGACTTAGAAATTATAGGCTTCTCTACAAGTTGTTTTAAAAAAATATTGTAGCTGTACATAAAGCAAGTATTCCAAATCGTTCAATTGAGTGCTATTATAGTTAGATACTCATAATTTTTAACCTTTATAAAACACTAGAATCATGTTAGAATTATATTTGATTTTAGTCAAGGACGTATTAGGTAAGCAATGGGTTCAGTACGCAGCTACTTTTAGGAGTTGTAGAAGCGACATATTAATAAAAACTCATATTTCTTATTAAAAATCGATTTCTTAGAAAAAGGTAACAACCATACATGTTAAAAATAATAATAAACTTATAAGCTATGAGATCAGGTTCAGCTATCCATTGGTGCCTTATTCACAACACATGCACCGACACCGTGACCCGCGCGGCGCCCGCGCATGGAAACACGATTGGACATTTTCGCAGGCCGCGACGGACACTGGTGTCCGACATTTTATATATCAGAAAATAATAACAATATCACTTTTTCCGTAAGTCGCTAATTACTTTTGAGTTATTTCCTGACGATATTTACAAAAAAACACCCCAACGATTTTTGGACGACTCGTGTTAAAACAGTGCGGCCTCATGGGATAGTATTCTGTCGGACACACGGTGTCCGTTATGGCGTTCAACGTGTTAAAATACAAAATAACAACATACCTCTTCATCCAACTCAAAGTCATCTTCCTCCAAGAACTCCTCTCCATCAATAATCTCATCTAACTCTTCCTCTTTTATATTCTTCTCTTCTACTTCTTTTTTCACTTCAGTCTTTATAAATTTTTGTGGTTTAGTCACATTCTTCTCTGTTTTGATAGGTACTGGTGTTTTGTGTTTCACTTGTTTCGGTTCAGTCTTTTTGGATGGAGTATGCTTAACAATGGCTTTTTGTTGAGGTGTTTTTGCTTGTTTGTCTGAAAAGTATATAATTTACTAGCTGACCCAGCAAACGTAGTTTTGCTACTAAAAAAATAGGGGTTGATCGTAGAGGGGTGTAAATTAAGGGTTGTATGTATTTTTAATGCTGAATCAAAAACAAATTTGACAAAAAAAAATTGGGGTGAAACATCCTTAACATTTAGGGGGATGAAACATAGATGTTGTCCGATTCGCAGACCTAACCGATATGCACACAAAATTTCACGAAAATCGGTCGAGCCATTTCGGCGGTGTTTAATTACAAACACCGTGACACGAGAATTTTTTATATACTATTTTAAAAAAGTTTTTAACTAGAGATATTATGGATATGAAATTTTGGACCTGTATACAGATGTGGATCATCATCATATCAACTCATAAACATCCCACTGCTGGGCACAGGACTCCTCCATACACTTGGTGGAATATTAGCCTACTATACCACGCTGGCCAGACGGGTTGGTATAGGGTTTTGTTTCAAGTTTTCCCTCTCTTGCAGTGGATATTGTCTGCCTGACTTACTCCCTTAGCCGACTCTTACGACATCCTCAGGATGGAACGAAAAGGTGGACTTTACGGACATAATAATAAAATAATAATATAGAGGCGCTCATAGCTCGCTGTTCGGTAAACGATCAGCTGGTTAAGCAACCAAGGCCGCGGTAACCCTATAGATGGGTGACCGAATAGTGGTATTTCATCTGAGCGTCTCCGTGCTTCGGAGGGCACGTTAAAAGTCGGTCCCGGTTAACAGTCGTTAGATCACGACAGAGGCCTAAATATGGGCGATCTAAATAACTCTGTCACCAGGTTGACCACTAACCAAACGATAAGAACTAATCCTTACTAATATTATAAATGAGAAAGTTTGTGAGAATGGATGGATGGATGGATGTTTGTTACTCGTAAAAACTACTGAACGGATTTGGATGAAATTTGGCACAGAGATAGATTATGGTCTGGAATAACACATAGGCTACTTTTTACCCTCATTACCATATAGTGTAAAGCTAAATTCATTATTTTTTTAAATATTGCTTACTTATTAATAAAATACTTATCTAAATTTCATTCTTATGGTATATTGGTTTCCGTTCCTTTTTGTTACCACTAATATTGTAACTCATACCAAATTGTAAATGTTACACTCTGGCGATTAAAAAGAGTGGCCCGAGTTTCTTGCCAATTCTTCTCGAGGCCCTACCACTAGTCAGCGAATTGGCCGTAGGAAAAAAGTATACTGGCATTTGTTTTTATGACGTTCATAAATATCATGTATTTGATCTAAATTAATAAATGAGTTTGACTTTGACTTTTGCAGCGATAACCAGCGAGCAAGCAGCGAGCCGCGGGCAACAGCTAGTAATATATGTATTTCAAGATCCAATACCAATTCTTTGGATTGCAACTTATATCAACTTACAATAATTACTATTGTTCACTTGGACGACATGTTTGACCACCTTCCTGGGCGTAGCCTTAGGTTTGTTCGTGGTCTTCGGAACCGCATTCTTCATTCCAAACATACGCTTCACCACTGCATCGTCTGAAGACTGAAAGACCAGGGCATCAATCAGAACAAAGAATCGTAATTGGTAACAAAAGTGGGGAAGAACCTCCAGCATACAGATCACAGCCAAATAACTACACACAGCGGTGTAGTTGTGTTCCTGTGTGTAAGTACAGGTATCCAGCACTTATTTAGAGATGCGTTTTGGAAACGTATTCCTATCCCAGGGATACTCCATCTTAAAGCCCTGATATAAAAAAACTGAGCAGCATATAAGCATACGGCTCGCCTGAAGTTAAGCAGTTACCGTAGCAAATTGACGTTTGCAATACCAGAGGTATCACTTAGGTGTTGCCAACCCATTTTTTTACACCAAGGCTTTATGATGGAGTATTCCTGGGATAGGAATACGTTTCTTTCAAAACGCATCCCTCAATGAGTGCTGGAGACCTATACTCACACACAGGAACACAACTACACCGCTGTGTGTAGTTATTTGGCTGTGGTCTTATGTTAGGTGGAGGTCCTTCCTACAATATTGTTACCATGACATGGTATACTTACCAATTCATCATCAGTATCGCTCATGTCCTCCGGAACAGCTTTTGAGGGTATTCTCTTTATGAGCGCGTTCTTCGCTAATTTTAATGTCTTCACCTTGCTGCGCTGGGGACACCATAATAAAAAGTATCAGCATTAACCGAACCGAATTTCGGTCATGGGGCGGTTAACCTCGGCGAAGACTGGGCAACTGCTCAGATAAAATTATAGTGCACAAGTGTGTGCACAAACGAAGGTCCTATATTTATTTATTTTGATAGTCTGATGGGAAGGCAATCCAACATGACCGAAGAGAGATCAGGTGTAGGACTAATGGTGACACGAGTATGGGTAAATATCTCCTTTTGGCCGGAACTGGGCATTGAACCTTGTCGCACTCAATAATGAGGCATTACGTACATACATATTACGCTATCTCCCATTAGGGTAAGTAGAGACTATGATATGCTAAGAGGAAAGGAATGAATCATGAATTTGATCAACATCCCGCACAAAAAATTGTGTGATCCATAAATGGTTGTCCCGAGTCTGGGTGTACTTTGTCTCCGTTAATTGTATGTTTGTAAAGTCCCCTTTGACACAGAGCTTTAAACTAAGAAATTGTCTTTGGCCTACCCAGGAATCGAAGTCAGGACTTTATTATAGAACCAATAAGGCAGTATTTTTTTTTCTCTAAAAAGACAACTCCCGCACTAGAGAACAAGCTCTGTGTCGCGGGGGACTTTACAAACATACAATTTACGGACACAAATTATACCCAGACTCAGAACAACTCTTTCCCACAAAGAGTTGTTCTGAGTCTGGGTCACACAATTTTTTGTCCTGTGTGGGAATCGAACCCACAACCTCGTGCACAGCAAGCGCATACTGCGGCCACTGGACCACGAAGGCAGTCATATTAAAGCACTTACTTCATAAATAAACTCATCATCATCACTAGACCCCTGGTCTTCTGCCTTCTCACTCCGTATTATCTTTATAGCCTTCTTCTTCACTTGTTGGTCGTCTTCTAGAAGACGCTGCAAATAATAAATGTAACTTAAGATACATTCAATACATTTTAATACTAGGGTCATCCGCGTGGTAATTTGAAATATTTTCCCCGATTTTGCAACATATCCCACTACTGCTCCGCTCCTATTGATCATAGCGTGGTGTTATATAGCCTATAGCCTTCCTGGATAAATGCACTATAAAAAACAGAAAGATTTTTTCTAATCGAACCAGTTCTTTTAGAGATTAGCGCGTTGAAACAAACTCTTCAGCTTTATAATATTAGTATAGATACTAAAATGGGCAACACGTAAGTGATACCTCTGATATTGCAAGCGTCCATAGGCTACAATAGAATACCGCCTGATGGTAAGCAGTTACCATAGCCTCTTCACCATGGCATCATTCGCTAGTTGGAGACCCAAAAATTTGTAAAATTGAAATTTCATGTTCTTTTTGAAGCATCCCTAAATCATTGCATTGACTGTGGTCTTCTTCAATCAAAGCTTTCCTGTATCAAGAGAACTGAACGTATTCAGACCCCCATTCACACACGCTGGCCTAATGCGGGATGGTGTATCAGACATGTCTTTAGAATCACTTCTAAGACATGTGGGTTTCCTCACGATGTTTTCCTTCACCGTTAGCAGATGGTAAATCATTTGTTAATAAGTAAATTCTGTAGCTGAGAGATAGAGAATAATAAATCCACTTTTTTTTTAAATTTTTTTTTTGTAGTTTTGGATTTCTAAATGAGCAATCTAGAGCGTGGTGGTTTGAGTTTGAGTTTAAGTGTCTTTTAAAAGCTCACCGTGTAAAGTTTTAGATTTGGCACTTGTTATTCCTTACCTCTCAGCTACAGAATTATATTTTTAAATAAAGTATTAGTAATGAAAAATGAAATGAGTTAAATATGAAGATAAACAGATTTTTTATATGTAGAGTCAGCATAGATGGTGATTGATGGGTGGTGAGAATGAATGAAAGAAGTAAGACACCAGAGAAGCAAGGGAACCAGACTAGAAGACCTCCACCTTACAGAAGACCATAGCCAAATAACTACACACAGCGGTGTAGTTTTAGTACAGGTCTTCAGCACTCATTGAGGGATGCGTGTAACAATGTAGTTATTGAGTTCTGTATCGATGGCTCAGTGGTGGATGTGTGTGATTGGATCACAAGGTCCGATATTCGATTCCCAGGTCGGGCAAAAGTTTATATTCTTTTTTGTTTTTTTAAAGACAACTCCCGCACTAGACAACAAGCTCTGTGTCGCGGTGGACTTTACAAACATACAATTAACAGACACAAATTACACCCAGACTCAGAACAACTCTTTGTGGGTCACACAAAGTTTTGTCCCTGTGTGGGAATCAAACCCACAACCTCGTGCACAGCAGGGACATACTGTACCCACTGTACCACCAAGGCAGTCATTTGGGTTTTTCTGTCAAGAAATTCACAATAGGTGCCCGGATTTTGGAAATTAGTGGTGTTTACACCCCCCTGCCTCGTAAAGCATGTAGACCAGTAGACCATCTATCAATCCTATTGGATATAGTGCCCTAACTCCCCCTAACTTGATTACTTTGATGATATAGTGATCTGTGTGATGCTTCTGGTATTGCAAACTATTCTTAACTGAGCACAGGAACACAAATATACCACTATATGTAGTATGTAAGGTACTTCTCTAGCTGGGCTCACCCGCTTGTATTGTGCCTTAACTCCTAACTTGATTATTTTGATGACATGATGATGACACGGTCTATGCTGACCCATTTAATATTATATATAAAAAAGAAAGGATGACTAAATCTATACCTGGTATGAGTTATTTACCAGTAAGTCATCAGTGTCATTGCCGTCATCATCTTCCTTCTGTTTCCCTTCCTGCTCTTGTTCTTCTTTAAATTCTGTAGACTTGCCATCTGTCTTTCTGTAATATATTACATTTTTTTATATTTACACTAATTTTAAAAGAAATAATAATTAATAAAAAATATACAAAAAATAAAGAAGGGAGACTGCTTAATAGGCGTCACATAAAATTACCTTTTTTTAATATTATTAAATATTTTTATTATCAGCTTAAATATACTTAAATAACTGTTGCACGCGGCTCCGCCCGCGTGGATGTCGGTTATCGCTATCTCTGTGCCAAATTTCATCCAGATCCGTCCAGTAGTTTTTACGTGAAAGAGTAAAAAACATCCATCCATCCATACTTACAAACTTTCGCGTTTATAATATTAGTAGGATAGCTGACTTGGGCCCACTTTGCTAGGCAATTTTGGGTTAACAAATAGCCTATGACACTCACAAATATCAAAGCTTTCTAATGGTAAAAGAATTTTAAAAATCGGCTCAGTAGATCCAGAGATTACCCCCTCACAAACTACCTCTATAATATTAGAATAGACATGAAAAATTCGAAACTAGGTATAGGGCGTCAGATAGCACAAAAGGTAGTACGCTAGGCTGGAGATTGCTTTAAATGTTTTATATGGCAACTGCAGCATTAAGAAAGGATCTCCGAAATACAACACGACCGAAGATACAAACAGAGTGGCCTGAGTTTCTTGCCGGTTTTAAAGGTCTACCCCTGTATGTTCAGTCAGCAAACCAGCAGTAAGCAAATATGCTGACGTCTCATGAAATTTTAATTCATACCTGATCAGAAAAGTATCCAAGTCTTCTGCCAAACCATTCTTCCCATCTAGATTGTTAAGAGTATCTTCTATATTTTGGTCAGCGTTTTCCTTCTCTTCATTACCCTGGTCTATTGTCTCTATCACAATGTCACCCATGTTAAGCATAGTATCCTGGTCTTCAGGGTTCTTATTGTCCAGGTTAGAGTCAATTTTGTCTTGTTCTACCTGAGGATAAACTTTATGTTGTAGTAAAGCAGTTGGCTGAGTGGGCAATCTCGCACGCAAGTCGATTGCCTGACTTGCGTGCGATTTCGATCCCGAGTGGCGGTACCAATTAGAATTTCACTTTGTGGAGTTTATACATACTTATTAAATGTTTCACCATCTGCTGACGGTGAAGGAAAACATTGTAACACCCAATATCTTTGAAGAAATTCTAAAGACATATCTGATTCACCGATGGCCCACTTGAGTAATGATAATACCGTGAAACTAACTAATGTCTGATTCACCAACCCGTTTTAGGCCAGCATGTGTGAATTAAGGCAAATTAAGGAAACCCTCTCTCTCTTGCAGAGGAGAGGAGACCGGTGCCCCGCAATGGGACATATATGGGTTCTTCTTCTTCTTATCGTTCGGTTAGTGGTCAATCTGGTGACAGAGTTATTTAGATATTTTTAGCCCATATTTAGGCCTCTGTCGTGATCTGACAACTGTAAACAGTCGGGACCGAGTTTTAACGTGCCCTTGGAAGCACGGAGACGCTCAGATGAATTACCACTATGCACTATATATGGGTTGTTATTATTATTATTATTGGACAAGCAGAATATTCAGTTGCTCATAGCCAGGTGCTCTTAATGGTTAGTAAACTACCAGCACGATAACCTACCAGGCCTGAGTAGAATAGAATAGAATAGAATATCATTTATTCCAGTACAGGGCACACAAGAACAACTTACAGAATAGCCATGAGAATACACAGTAAGAATAATATAAAAAAAAGCAACAAGAACAAAGATACAAAAATAGACATTGTGCTGCTCTGCAAGCCCATACTGGAAAAGGTCACCATCTCAGCATAAGCTAGGCGCAAGCACCTAGCGCTGGTTTTCAGTTTGGCAACCTTTAGTGAAGCGCGGACAGGGGTATCGAGGGGAAAATATATAAAGCTGTGTAAATAATAAAACGGTGTTACAAAAATAAAATATACGAGTAGAAGTTTAAACCCTAATGGTAAATGGTTAAACTACTGTAACATGATTCTTTTTTTTTATTCTACTCGGGTGGCAAACAAGCATACGGCCTGTCAAATGTTAAGCAGTTACCGTAGCCTATGGATGCTTGCTATACCAGAGGTATCACTTGCATGTTGCCAACCCATTTTTTTACACCAAGGCTTTAAGATGGGAGTTTCCTTGGGATAGGAATATGTTTCTTTCAAAACGCATCCCTAAATGAGCGCTGGAGACCTGTACTCACACACAGGAACACAACTACACCGCTGTATGTTGTGTATTCTTTGTTCAGTATAATGAAGGTATCTTACCGAAGCATTCATATGGTAATCATCATCTGTAAGCACCCCCTCACTGAGCCACTCTTCCTGACCTTCTTCTAAGCACTCCTCACCTTCTTCCAGATACTAAAACAAATGATTACATCATGTTTTAACAAATATCGATTGCATAGTTGTTCCAGTAGCTTAAATGGTTACATGGGACAAAAAATTGTCTTGATCCATAAATGGTTGTCCCGAGTCTGGGTATACCTTGTGTCCGTTATTTGTATGTTTGTAAAATCTTCCGCGACTTAAGGCCTGTTCCCTACTGCGGAAGTTGTCTTTATAAATAAAAAATATATATCTTTACTAATGTAAAAAAATATTGATAGTTTGAATAGACTTAACTCAGGATCTACACGGCCGATTTGGAAACTTCTTTTTGTACTTTATAGCCCATTTATTAGGAAAGGGTATAGGCTATATACAACACACAATATGATTGGTAAAAATAATTTTAATGTGCTAGTATAAACTGCTGAATGCGGAAGACTGGGTGCAGATATAAATTATACGTAAATTGGGAGAGGTCTGCGTCCTTCCTGATGTTCCTGACCTTTTCCAGAGTCCACGGACTGAATCAGGGTGATTGATTAATGAGAAACACTATAAAAATGCAGTAGGTAATAAAACAAATAATTTCGCACATACCTCTTCATATTTCGACATTTTGGTCGGTGGTTCTTCCACGTCAGACATTTTACAGCTTATCTTTTAAAAATAAAATTATATTTCAGCTATTCTATATCAATATATCACTTAAAATGCATTATTTTTACAAAATAGAAAATATAACCTCTGCGTCAATCGATTCAATTTTGTGGCAGTGTCAAAATTTGCATCTGGCAGTGTTGCCATCCCTTAATTTATTTTTCCCCTAACTCCTGATGACATAAGACCTCTGAATGTTTCAGCTTATTTATTATATATAATAATATATTATATTCCGTAAACTTAAAAAAAATAACTAAAAGTCTAACCGTTAAGCAACATTTTGCAAATTAGGTTGTTAAGTTGTTTAGTAGATGCTGTTAACAAACGTAGTGATAAGTTACACTGTAGTAGCAATGGCGTAACAATAGAGTGGCATTACGGGCAAAATGCCACGGTCCTCCAGGCCCGAGAGTGACCATGCGCACAGAAGGATCCCAACTATACAAGTAATAATAATATTTTCGAGACAACTCACATCATTATCTGATCCCAAACTAGTCAGAGCCTATGGTAACCAGACATCTGATAAACATAAATATATATTTCTAAATACCTATATTCATATTATAGATATAGACACCCAGACAGAACAAACATTTGTGCTCATTACCCAAAGATTTGTCCTAGGTGGGAATCGAACCCAAGACCACCGGGGTAGCAGTCAGAGTCACCAACCACTAGACCAACAGGTCTGTCAATGTTACGCAATGCACCCGGTAAAGTAGTCCCTCATATGTACGCCCGGCATATAGAATTTGGTAGGCATGATTTTGTTATCTTGATCATTCTTTGTTCTTGACCAAACTTAAAGAGGCGCCCGTCATGCCACCTCTCCCCTAAATCCGGTACTGTTTATTCCCACGTCAACACTTTTAAAACGCGACGTTTTTTTAAAAAGCTGTGTTGAATTCTAAGCGCTGTGCGGTACCGCCTCACAACATTATTCAAGTTCAACCCTTTCTGAACTCTGAACTCTCGTCCAAACAAAACTTAGAGTAGCGTTGCTTGATGGTGGGACGTCTCGTATTTCAGCTCTGTCAGCTACAAACATGAGGACGAGGAAAAATTAGGAAACTGGGCGAATGTAGTAAGAGTCGTATTGAAAAATTATAATTATTTATTTATATTTACAATATTATGAGGAAGAACATTAACTCTTATATATTACATGCAACACACGCGGTAAGAGAATGGGATTATACATTATTTGACGACACTGTCAAACACCACCACGATTAACAATCACTAAATAGTATAAAAAAAGTCGCTTCTTGCTGTCTGTCTCTGTATGCTTAGATCTTTAAAACTACGCATCGGATTTTGATGCGTTTTTATAATAGATAGAGTGATTCACGAGGAAGGTTTGTATGTATAATACATGCACATTATAGTAGAGAAATCTAGAATAAACCGAATTGAAGCGAGGGTGGGTCGCTAGTATTATCTAATAATAATAATGGGGGTAATTGACTATATCTTTTTTACAAAATGGATGCAAAATTTTGTCCAAAAGGGAAAACAAACTTATTAAAATTATAGAAAAAGTATAAAGTTAAAAGTATAAATTATACAGAGACAACAATGCTGTTTTGTGACGTCACACTCCCGTATTGGCAGTTTAGCTATATGTAATGAAATTGTGCTGTGGTGAGACCGTAGGCAACAATTTTATTACTTTATATACATATGTTTTCTAGATGAAAAATCGTAGAGTTGAAAAAAAAAATTTATTTTCAAACTAGTTTTCCACGGTATTGTATTTTTTCCGGAATAAAATGTAGCCTTTGTGCTATTCCAGATCTATCTCTGTGCCAAATTTCATCAGAGTAACAAACGTCTGTACATCCATTCAATCGCATTTATAATGTTAGTAAGTATAGATAACAGATATTTTTTTATAAAACTTTCTTTCCCTTACATCCTTACAAATAAGTAGGTACCTATTTAGAAAAAGAATGCCAGATCGGTCCAGCCGTTCTTGAGTGATTCAGACACCAACAGAGAATAAGAAATAATATTATAATTGACAACAAACTATAATAAAGACACAAGAAAATTACAAGACGAAAAAAATAGAAAAATAAAGAACAATGTTACCAGTATTAAAAATAAGGTTAAATTTGGTTTTTACGGTCTTGCTTTTGCGCTTATCAAACATTACCAACGTACATTTATACTAGAACTACTACTTTTCTGGCGATGTAGACAGTATAAAAACTGTAACATCTAATCCCATTCTTCATCCACAATAGGTAGTATATAAAATTAGGAAAACCACCATGACAGTCGAACAAACAAACAAAATATTAAATAACATAAATTTTGAGAGAGAATCATACAAAAAATAACATTAAAATTATAATAATTATTATAAAAAAATATAACAATTACTATTACTTTATTGATAAATTTAATATTTAAATAATGTATTTTTACTATACAATGCAATACTATAGACTAATTTACACCATACAAGTTTTGCCGCGCAAAAATGTCCTGTCATTGATTGACATTTGACATAACAAGAGATTTGCTCAACAAAACTTGCTGACGCTTAATTTTCATACAAAAAAAGTAAGAGAAATGCTTAAAATACTTTAATAGTTCTTTTTAAGTCCAGCAAAAGAAAAAGGCCACATATTTAACGTTACACTGGAAAGCTTCGATCAAATATACAATGGATACACGGTCTTATATATTAACAACGCCAAACAGCACCCGATATGTAAACGTACTCAAATTAAACAGACTATTCATTGAATTTTTATATAGACAGATGACGTAATAGTTTGACCAAAAAACGTCAATGTACAACGTTGTTAGCGTGTTATCTGCGACTAAAAATGTGTGCTAAGAACATTGTACATTATTCCATACGCGAACGGTGCGAGTGAGGTCGCGTCATGAACAATGAACGCTTGAGTGAAAGAGACACAGAGACGCACGTATTTGAAAATAAACCAAAATATTTAATATATTGCAATTTTAATATATAAAAGTATACTATTTTAAATGGGAAATTATTAAGAATATAATAATACAGTTATATTTATCGAAAGAACGACACTTCATACTGTTTTTGTGTTTTTAGAGTAGTTTTTAAATTTTTAACTGAAAACTTAGGCGAAGCGACTGAGAGCGAAACTGTGCCCCTAAATTGATTGGGGACTAGTTTAGTTAGTGACGTTTTTCGAGCCTCAATCGTGCATCTACGTTATATTCGATCGAAGCTGGAAAGCGATTTAATTATTCGAATAATGGTATAATATTAATCTCATAAAAAAATTTTGGTCTCAAACTCAGTATCTATAACCAATACCAAGACAGTAATTGGTATATCGGCCGGCAACTGCTTCGCTACCTCAGTATTCGACGTGACTGCTGATTACGATGGACGGGCCAATAATCGATATTGGATTTTTCTGTCAAAAAATTCACAATGGATGACCGGAGTTTAGAAATTGGCGGTATTATACACTGTGCCTCGGAAAAGAAGTTAAGACGTTGGTACGCCTGATCTCTCTCCGGTCGTGTCGGATTGCCGTTCAATCGGACTATAATATTATTAACTCCTGCGCAGATGGCTAGTCTACATTGAGATTAGCCGCGCCACCATGAAATTCGGTTAGGTGGACGTTATACCTATCAGCTAGAAAAATAAACATATTATTTCATCAAATTTTAAGTGTTTTATAGATTTGGGTACAGTATCATGGTCAGATATAGACTCAACACATTTAAGTATTCTACTAAATAAATCGCCTTCCTATTAACTACCTATTAATTAAAAATAAAACAGCTCTACACGATGCGTAATTCAAGCACCGCACAATGATATTAATGATAGTTTTGCAATGCAATTTGCTTACCAACATAGCTGCGTCAAACATACCATATTTGTCAGGCAATGTACAAATTGGTTCTCGAGGCAAAAGCGTCTCCACATCACGAGGCTTCCCGCGGCATTCTCGAGACAGTCTTGTAATGTCGAATGCCTTTAGACTAAATTTATATGATATGACAGCAATAAAATTGCTTAGCAAAACTTGCATAGTGTAAATAGGCCTTTAGTAATTGCCCAGAGACAAGAGCTCACAACATTTAATTCTTACATTATGGTAAATTTTCTAATTGTTATACTATCTATATACAGTAGACCCCTGGTAGTCTAGCCGCTGTATAATCGGCAGTATTTAAGAGCGAAAACCGAGCGACAGCGAAAACGGAGCAAAATCTGGCTGTCAGATGGAAAATCGGTATTTCGTAAGAGCGAAAACCGAGCCTTTTTGACGTAAAGCAATCGCGGTGCCGTCACCGAGCAATCACAACTGTCAGTTTGCGATCGCTGTTTCTTAGAGAATTAGCCGGCCGGCGCCCCCTGTAATCCGACATGCTTAACACTATTGAATGTAGGTACTCAATTTGGCAAATCTTGTAGTATAGTTAAGTATAATTTTGATCTATAAATTAGTCGGATTACAAGGAACTCTTTTTCAAAAAATTCTGGGCTATAGAGGGTCTTAGGCAGTACTCTACAATCCGACAAATTCGATAGTCCGACACTGCCCTGCGAAACGTTGTGTCAGATTACCGGGGGTCAACTGTATTTTAAAATCTTTTGAACGCCATTGGTGTTAATACCATTGTATGGTAGACTGCAAAAGAGTTTGTAATGCTATCTAATGACTCTAAAACGAGCAATTTACGTTTGCCGTTTCCGAGATATTATAAACGTTGTTTATAATATCTCGGAAACGGCTTTAGAGATTTGGATCAAATTTTGTAATAAAATAAGGTTAGCCTTGCAAGTACAAATAAACATGACATGTGTTCATCGAAAAACGAAGATTTTTATTTAGATTTAGGGATTTATTTCATACAAGCTGATAAGAATTTCAGCCTTTACATAATTTTACTGGTTTTCTTGCCAGATTTCTTGACTCTTTCTCTAAAAACCGTATTCGGCCTATCCCAAACATTTGAAAAAAAAAAAATCTAACGAGTCCAGATAGCCGTTGACAAGTAAGGCGAAGACTAACTATTAAAAAATGTATTTTACTTTAGAAATATAAGCGTAAACAATTAATCTGGCACATTGGTCAATTACATATAATGGTCATAGGGACATATTCATAGGGGGTCATAAGTACATTTTCATACGGGGTCAATCCAAACTAATATTATAAAGAGTTGATATCTTTTTTTGTTTGTTAAGATTTTACTCAGAAACTTCCGACCGAATAAAAAAATCCTTCGCCAGTAGAAAGCTACATTATCAGCGAGTAACAGGGGCTATATTTAACTTAAAAAAAATACGGGACCCCTACGAAATCTTAATATATGTCCATCTGTGCGGAACCGAGACATGCTAATTTGCTTAATAAAAACACTTTTGCAGCCACCTTTTCTCTCTTTTCAATCGACGATATCAATTGTTGTTACCCCTAATCTACATTGACTATCTACTGTAAATATTATATATACGATGTTTTTAAATTAAATATGCAAGCACATTCAGAAAGAAGAAAATGTTTACTGACAAACTGAAATCAAGCTTTATATTAAATGCAGAATTTTCAGTAAGTCGCCAAATGTGTGACGTTTTTTATTGTTCTATTCTAGCCATTGCTCTGCTTGTACATTGTAACGGCACCTCTGCAACGCAGCGCTTAACTTGATATTCAAATTTGACGATTAAATTGTATATTTTCGAATTTCAATATAAAAAGTCAACGGCGTTTTTGCCGCTAACATCTTTAACGTCCGACAGATGCTAGTCCTAGACGTACTCAAACTCAAATGCCATAAAATGTGTTTTGTAACGAGAAGCTACCACGCGCGAGCTGGTACGCCATGGCGGCTAGCGGTAGCCAAAATTCAAGACAACACCATACTGTAGGTGTGCTGTTACCATGCCGGTAAACATCACCTTTTGGCAGTAAAAGTATATTTTTCCATATTTCAATGAGTAGAAACAAAAACATACTGTACAGTTGCACACTTAATTTACAAACATCCTATAACTCGTTATTCTAAAGCGTATATAGGCTGACATAAAGTCACCGCACAAACAAGGAACGGTAATTATTGCTTTATTCGCAACGCTTTGATCAAAGCAACACGTGCATCTTCCACGATGACTAGCAACAGAATGGGTTAAAGGCTTAAAGGGGCTATTCGTAGAGAGGGAAGAGTAGATGTCAACTACCCTCGTTTCTATATAATTTCTTTATTGTACATAAAAAGAAATACTGATGTTACAAAATTGAGTTATTTTACATTAAACCTTTAAGTGGTGGAATATTTAGAAATAATGTACTGTACAACTTACCCTGTTAATACAATTTTGAATGTGATCCTGCGTCTCTCTTCGACTTCAGTATGAGGGACTCGCTACAGTCACACATGATTCTTACAATTTGTGAGAAAAATGTCACTATTCAATGACTGGAGCCATTCGTCCATTTTATATTTGGTAAACAAGTATATTGCACGCCTGAAGCAGTTACCTATAGCCAATAAACGTGTGCAATACTTGGCTACACGGATTACCTACCCAAATTTCTTTTACAACTGGTTTTTATGGGATTGAAAAACGTTAAATATGCATCGATAAATGAGTACTGTGACTGTGAATGGTGAGATAAACAAGAGTCTTTCGAGGGGGTAAGACAGACAGAGCTATACAGGCTATATACCTCCGTCCCCTTTTCTCGCTCGCACTACTTACTTAAATTCACGCTTTGTTTTTATTGTAATTATGTACGTGTTTGTGTGTGCGTCTGTGTTATATGTTTGACCAAAGCGTCGATTAAATTATTTCTAAGTATATATAAAATATAAGTTGGCGTTCAAAAGATAAATTAACAATTCAATTAAATCGGTCACTTTTTTCTTTTATAAATTAGTCTAAATACTTCGGGCAAGGCGTTTTTTTATAAAAATTAACGGGTTTCAATGCGTTTTTTGCTTTTCATTGGCAGTTTTATTATGTGGGCCGAAGATAATCAACATGTTAAAGTAAGTACGAGTAAGCCATAAACTTAATAAAGACGCGAAAGTATACAGTGGGCCCCCGGTAATCCGACATGCCCAATACTGTTCAATGTAGGTACATAATCTGTAATTTCTCGGATTACAAGGTACTCTTCTTCAAAAAACTCCGGACTATAGGGGGTCTTACGCAGAGTACTGCCTAAGAATAATAATAAAGTATATAGTAATTTATAATCCGACAAATTCTATAGTCCGACACTGCCCTGAAAAACGTATGTCGGATTACCAGGGGCCCACTGTAATACAATATTCGCAACCTAGCACGGTATTTTGTGTCAAAAATTGACATATCGCACCATCGGAAAATAGGCGTAAGTTGAGAAGTGCCATTTGACAATTTTGAACCTTATATATATTAAGCATAAGATGAAAATTGCAAAACAGGTGTATCTCATCATTATTCAAAAATATTAATAGGTTCTGCGAGAATACCAGCCTTGTGGTTACAGCCACAACATTAGAGTTGACGCAGGAACTTTAAATGCTTTATGATTTACTAGCTACCGCCCGCGGCTTCGTCCGCGCGTACATTCCTTCGGGAACAGTTTTTTTTATGACGGGATACGGAATAAAAAAGTAGCCTAAGTGTTATTCCAGACTATAATCTATCTCTATGTCAAATTTAATCCAGATCCGTTCAGTAGTTTTTGCGTGAAAGAGTAACAAACATCCATACATTCTTACAAACTTTCGCGTTTATAATATAAGTAGGCAGTAGGATTTAATGTTTGTTTATAATTTTAAGTTTTAATGTAAGAGAAAATAAAAATATATATTTTCTTTCTATTCTCCTACAGGTGCGATATGTCACTCGTTCGTCCAATGACGATAAAGAATATCTCACATATACCGTGCTGGGTTCATGTGGCATTTCAATAATAATTACAAAATAATTGTATTGTTAAATATATTTTAAAATATAATTTCACTGACATTATAAATGTATATTATACTATATTTACATTGGGGCATTATACTCACCGAAATTAATCTAAAATAGAAAAAAAAAGCAAATAAAATTGGACGTTGTATTTCTTAAAACTATTCATATTTATTTATAATTTTTTTTTTTGTATTTTTTTCTTCAAAAAAAAAATTCTAAATTAGTCGGCTCCCAGCTTACATACGAAAATAGCGAAGACATCAGGCTTTTATTAATAATTACATTTATTTACATGGCCATAGTCCCATTGACCCCATATGGGATCACTATGACCCCATATGGGGTCATTAGGGTCACGAATAGGAAAAAAATAAACAAAAAACGCATCAAACCCGCGTATAATTTACAATTACATTATTACCACCTAAACTAACTCAAATATAATAATTATTTTTACAAAATAATAATAATTATTATTATTTAAAAATAAATCCGCAGATAACCTCACACACGTAACAATTTAAAAACCTTTAGACATCTCTAGCTTTTACTTCATAAAAAAAAGTTTAAAAAAACATTATTTTTCACCTATATCGTTACTATATTACAATCATTTTTGTACAAGCCGAGGAAGACTAATTGAAAGCGTTGTTTACACGATTTATTTCAGGTTTGCAAGCTAAGTACCGTGCCGTATAGACAGCATAAAACTAGCCTTGCAACATTTAAAACTGCAATTTTTCATACCATGCATGTAATTTTGCATCCCATGCATGTAATTTTGCATCCCATGCATGTAATTTTGCATCCCATGCATGTAATTTTGAGATTGTTTATTCCCTCGGCCGTACTAAGCTTAGCCGTTTCTTTTTTCTTTCTATTAACTAATGCTTAAATCTCAGTACTTATATTATTTACAAGATTCGTCGTAATCGATGCGGAGCTATGATATGCTCTGATTGTGTCTGATATAGCTGTTTTGCAAGAGAAAAAATAAATATTGTTCTCGAGTAACGATAAAAAACTTTCCTTAATAAATGGGCTATTAAGTGCAGTTTTGTTTTCAAAATCCGACTGCTAGTTACAGAGATAAGCGAGTTTAAACAAACAAATTGAACAGTTTTATATATTAGTATACTATCACGTAATTAAGTTTTGATTTACAAACTTAATAATAATAATTATGATTATAATATTGAATATTTAAATGCTTTTTCACCTAATGTCCTCAAAACAGTATTTAGGTCCGGCACGGGCGGCTTAGACTAGCCAACTGGGCGGAACATGTTCATTTTGAGGTAGAAAAATTTAAATCTACCCTCACATTGTTTTTCACGTAGGAGTACACTTCACTCAGTGTCTTTAAGATACCCGACTGTGCTAAAAGCGAGGTTGCGTAATATAAATCACTGAATGCACATCACAAATATAAGTTGTTAATTTTATTACTACCTGTTGCACGTGGCTCCGCCCGCGTTTATGTCTGTTATCGCGGCCAAATGTACCTAGAATGCCATCTATCTCCTTGCCAAATTACATTAAGATCCGTTTAGTCGTTTATAGGTAACAAACAAACATACATACATTCTTTTGCAATTATTATATTTGTATGAATGCGTTTTGAGTTCAATGGCCACCCCTCACTTCTAAGCTATGCTATATTTGACATAATCATAGCAAATCACAGCTCAATAAATAGCACGAGTTAATATCACAACACAAAAGATATGACGTGTTAATTTTTTGCAATGGTAATAAATATTTTATTTATCTTTCATCTGGTAACATTAGCCCGGTATGGACCCTAATTGTGTATTGCCACAGGCGAGGCGCGTGCGCAGGTCATCAGTCAAAACGCCGCCTACCGTCAAACAGACATTTCTGTGAACATCCATATATGACCCACTGCTGGGCACGGGTTATGTCTTAATCCACACACACTAGGTTTATACGGACTGGTGAAACAGTCATGCCTTTAGATAAAAAACCATGAGGGGCAGTCTTTGGGGACTGCCGATAGAAGTGAAAACTAAGTAACTTGTGAATTGTATCGTCGAGCTATTAGATTATTATTTTTGAATATGGAAAGCGTTCGGTGACGATGACACGAGTTCCATCATTTTTCCATTTGTTCAACGCGCCTAAAGAAGTTTTCACTTCGAAAAGAATTCATACGGTATAATATAAACAATATAGACAATATAATATGTACAATCAGCCAAGTTGCACCTCCAGCACTCATTTTAATTAAACTATTCTGATCTTAATAGGCAAAATAGCTAAACTAAAATACTTTAAGATTTTCTTATGTCGCTTTATTTATTCATAGATAATGTTAAATCTTGCGTAGGTATACGATACTATAAACGCCCGCCACGACTTCTCACGGTTGGAATTTCCCGAGGTTTCTTGATGTTTTTGTCAATAAAATATAGTCTATGACACTCACAAATAACGTGGCTACCTATTGGTAAAATAATTTTTACTATCCAGAGATAACCCCCTACAACGTTATAATCTCACAAACTTAGCCCTTTATAATATACTAGCTGTTGCCCGCGGCTCCGCCCGCGTGGATGTCGGTTATCGCTTTAAAATGTGCCTATGTGTTATTCCAGACCATAATCTATCTCTGTGCCAAATTTCATCCAGATCCGTTCAGTACTTTTTACGTGAAAGTGTAACAAAAATCCATCCATCCATACTTAAAAACTTTTGCAATTATAATATTAGTAGGAAGTATATGTTGGAGTCATGATTTCCGAACGCAAGCGTGACGTCACTACGAGTCGTGATTGGACGCGACCGCAACGGGCGGCATTCGATTACCGGAGCTCGCACCGAGGGGACGTGTCTGTTTGACAATTCTTACAAGATAGATATTGTTATTTTATTTCATTAAATTATCATTCGTGGTTATTATTGCTCGAGGCAACCTTCGAAATCTGAATCTGACGTTGTAGAGCAAAAGGTCAACTTGGCTGATAGTACATTGTTACCACTTTAAAAAGCTAGGTCCCGTTAAGTCTTAATTTTCCTTTTTTGTACATTTAACTCAGCACGTAGCTATAAAGGCCGATGACGTCATGACAGATGTCAGACGTCGGCTTAGGGGCCGATGATATATGATTTTGTTTCACCATCATCATCATCTCAACCTATATTTTGATGACATTGTCTAGATCCTGGTATTATTTTTTTCTTCGAAGTAAATAGATGCTAAATCATAGGATTAAAATTCAGGCCTCACACCGCAATCTGATTCCAAACTAGGTAGAGCCTGTACTGGTACCAGGCAACTGGTATAAGCTGTAGACATATTGGTCTATTTTCTGCTGCTAAATTCACGTATATCGGTCGAGCTGTTTCTCCACTTTGTAATTAATTATCTATTCTCTCATAATAGCCCCATAGTAACATATGGCTCTGTTTAAAAGATCTTAAAAAGTAAAAAACTTAAAGAATAAACACACTTGTCCTATTACGATTCGGCTAGATCACAATTTTGTGTAACAAGCCTTTAAATATTACATGCTATTAAAAGATACGGTAAAGTACGGTTTTACGGTAAGTACATAAACTTGTTTAAATTATTGCTTTGACTGTCACTTTACATTTTTCTAGTGTATATGGCAGTAAATTAATAAATAACGGTTTTTATAAAAACCGGTTTTTTTCAATAACCGGTACTTATACGGTTTGCTAGTTTTAGCACACGATTAGCGATTATCTATAACGTTATGCTTTATATTATCAAACTAATAGCATGCTATTAATAGCACGAATATTTAAAGACCTATTCGTAATAACAAAAATAATATTATAACACGAGTGGCTAAAATAAACATTATTTTTTAAATTAAAAAAAAAAAAGATCTATACAATTTTTTCCCTAAAAATACCCTTGTTTTTTTTAAACTAAAGCATATTCGCCGAATATCGCGATTACAAGTGCGAATGGTCCTTATCTGGTCATGGTAACGGTGTGTCTAGTCCTTAGTGATGACGTGCGTGTGACGTCACCCCGCGTGCGTACGCGCAGCCCCTTACTGATAACAAGTCTTGTGTTGTCCTTAGCTAATTACCTGTGAACAGAAATAAATATTCTGTTAATTACTTTTTTGGAATAATGTATGTTAAGCAGTTACCATAGCCTATGGACGCTTGCCATATTAGAGGTATCACTTGTTGCCAACCCATTTTTTTCACCAGAGCGTGTCCATGGGATGCACCAGAGAGATGGAGTGTCAATGGGATAGGAAAACGTGAGACTTGTACTCACACAGGAACGCAACTACATCGCTGTGTGTAGTTATTTGGCTGTGATCTTCTGTAAGGTGGAGGTATTTCCCCAGTTGGGCTTGCTCACTAGTATGGTGCCCTAGCTCTCTTGAAATTGAAACTAACTAATAATATTGTATATATAGTGTATACTTCAACCTTATAAAAAAAAAAACTTTGTCTGCCTCGGTGGCTCAGTGGTCGATGTTTGAGACTGCTGATCCCGGGTTCGAGTCCCGGGTCGGGGCAAAAAATCGATATTGGGTTTTCTGTTAAGAAATTCACAATAGATGCCCGGAGTTTGGAAACTGGTGGTGTTTACACCCCCGTGCCTTGAAAAGCACGTAAAGCCGTTGGTCCTACGCCAGATCTCTCTCCGGTCATGTCGGATTTGCCGTCCCATCGGGTTATGAGAGTGAGGGAATATATAAAGAGTGCACTTGTGTTGGCGTACACACTTGTGCACTATAATATCTCCCGCGCGGATGGCAAGTCTCCGTTGATATTAGCCGCCGTGACCGAAATTCGGTTAGGAGGACAATATAAAAAAAAAATAGATACATTACCTAATCATACAGATCATGTTCCCTGTCCCGCTCGTGGTCAGGCGAGCGTGGTCGTGGCTGGTGGGCCGCAGGGGGGGGAGACGCCCCCCCATAGTTGAGGAAGTCCCACACCAGAATCGTGTCGTCGTGGGATGACGACACAATCTGGAACTCGTCGAACTGTAGCCGGAATACGCGACCCGTGTGCTCCTTGGAAAATAACATTTACAATCATCTATATATATATCTATACTAATATTATAAAGCTGAAGAGTTTGTTTGTTTGGTTGAACACTCTAATCTCAGAAAGTACTGGTTCGATTAGAAAAAATATTATTTTGTTGAATAGGGCATTTATCCAGAAAGGCTATAGGTTATATAACATCACGCTATGATCAATAGGAGCGGAGCAGTAGTGAGATATGTTGCAAAATCGTGGAAAATATTACAAATTACCATGCGGGCGACCCCTAGTAATAAATAAAAATGAAACCCCGCAAATGTATGTACACGCATAACTTCCGATCATTATCATCATCATCATCATCATCATCATCTCAGCCTAAAGAGATCCACTGCTGGACATAGGCCACCCCGAAAGATGTCCAGAAAACTCTCGATCCTGAGCCGACCTTGTCCATCGGTTGCCCGCAACCTTTACCAGGTCGTCGGTCCACCTTATTGGAGGCCTGCCCACGCTTCGTCTTCCGTCGTCTAGAACCTTCCTGCCCCAACGGCCATCAGAAATCAACTTCCGATCGACTGCACCAAATAAGATAACTCTTTGTGTTTATTATTACCAGGACAAGGTTTGTATAGGAGAAAATTAAAAGAAAGAAAATGGCGGTAAGAAGTTCACCGGTCAGCTAGTCTTCTAATATATAAAATTCTCGTGTCATAGTGTTCAACTTTGAACTCCTCCGAAACGGCTCGACCGATTCTCATGAAATTTTGTGAGCATATTGAGTAGGTCTGAGAATCGGCCAACATCTATTTTTCATACCCCTAAATGTTAAGGGTGGTCCACCCCAATTTTTTTTTATTTAATTTTTTAGACAATTTTTATTGTTTTTATTTTTTTGTGATTCAGCATTAAAAAATACATACAACCCTTAATTTTCACCCCTCTACGATCAGCCCCTATATTTTAGTAGCAAAACAACGTTTGCTGGGTCAGCTAGTAATATATATAATTCCATTGTGCGAGTGTATGTCACTGAACTCCTCCTAAACGGCTGGACCCATTTTAATGATATTTATTGTGTGACTTCAGGTGGATTCGAAAATGTTTTAGATTTACAATTGGACCCGGTAGGTGGCGCTGTTTTTCCGGGTATACTAGCGGACTCGACGAACGTCGTCCACGTTCGTCGAGTCCGCTAGTATACCTATATATATATTTATATTCTTCTCAAAATTAGGACGATGGCATGTTTCTAACATTTCTATTCGAGCGCTTGTAGGTTGTCAGTATAAAACAACAACGTTTATTAATAATAATAATTGGTATTACGCTAGAATTATTACTAGTCGGAGCGTGGGACAGTTTCAAAGCGAACTCGACGACCGCTGCGAGTGAAGTCCGCTTCGGTGTTTTGTTTGCAGCCGTTGACTCTGTTGAATGCCGCCAGATGGCACTTACGCTTCCGTTTAGTCAATTGACTGTCTTAAGACGACATTTATATAATTTTAACAACAACAAAAACCGACTTCGATAGGGTAAGTTGTAGAATTTTCAAAAGCCCTAAAATCCCAAATCTAATATATTTAAACAGGATGAACTTTTATACAAACTTTAATCTCACTACTCCCTTAAATTTGTTTTTTTTAATCTGATTATTTACAGCTAAAGTGCATTTTATGACTATTCAAATGAGCCCAAACACGGCTAGATTACATTGTTTAATTATGGAGTTCCGTTGCCTACCTGGTGATCCGTCACACAGGATTTTCCTAGTACAGACTCCAGTCTCTCACAAAG
The DNA here is from genome assembly GCA_947095525.1 of Trisateles emortualis. Taxonomy (NCBI): domain Eukaryota; kingdom Metazoa; phylum Arthropoda; class Insecta; order Lepidoptera; family Erebidae; genus Trisateles; species Trisateles emortualis. Next base: position 3,370,236 of record OX352756.1, read on the forward strand.
GATTATAACCTGACTGACCTTGTACACATACTTTGTAACCCTTTGTGAACAGAAAATAAATGAATGAATATTATTATTATACCTTCCGGCTTCATCATCAGTTCAGTTCAATTGTACCATTTTCATTTACATTTGCCTAGTAATAGTTGCTTAACAACCTTAATAGAGACTTAACTAATCGTCATCCGTGAAATACTTATCATTGAGAAGTTCAGGTAGCCATCTGTGGTCTTCTTCATCAGTTTCAATTCACCAAATTACACTTTCTGAATGAAAATGTTTGATTTGTTGTAAAAAATATTGAAATTGCTATATGTATGCCTATATTTTTTGAGGAGTTTATTCAATTCCTCATGGATCTCCTATCATCAGAACTTGATAAAAATAAGACCAAACTATCCCATAGTTTGGTCTTATTTTACGAACGTCTTTAGTACGTCTTCTCAGACAAAAAATATTATTTCAAATCAGTCCCTAAACTGTGGTAACAAACAAAAAAAAAGATTTAAGGAAACGTAAATTAGTAAATTTGAGATACCGTTTCATTAAAAACGCTTTTCTAAATGAGCTCTGGAAACCTGTACTCACACACAGGAACACAAATACACCGCTGTGTGTAGTCATTTAGCTGTGGTCTTCTGTAAGGTGCCCTAACTTTTTAAACCTAGTTTATTGTACCTAATATCAAGAAAAATAAAATGCTTTTAATCCTTCCTAACTTTCTTTAAAAAAATAATCCTTTAAAAGACTCCTGAACTATCGTACAAACCCTGTGTCACAGGAGACATTTACAAACGCACAATTCACGATCACAAAGTACACTCAGACTCGGAACACATATCACAAAAACACATTTATATCCCCATGTGGGGATCGAACCTACACCACGCCTTGAGGTAGAATATGCTGTCAACTCCTTGACGATAGTACCGGATCTAGGTTTTCAAAAAGGACAGAGTTTTCAAGAAGCACACTGCGAGTTTGTCAAAACTACCTAACAAAAATATTTAAATACATTGTTGTCATTATTTATTGCCATTTGTTTTAGCAATAACAGCTAGTTTTTTTTTTTCTTTTCTTTTCTAAAAAGACAACTCCCGCACTAGAGAACAAGCTCTGTGTCGCGGGGTACTTCACAAACATACAATTAACGGACACAAATTACACCCAGACTCAGAACAATTCTTCGTGGGTCACACAAAGTTTTGTCCTGTGTGGGAATCGAACCCACAACCTCGTGCACAGCAGGCGCATACTGCGGCCACTGGACCACCGAGGCAGTCAAGAGTCAAGATTAGCTGCCACCCCCCAGTCTTTGGCGCCCGGGGGCGACTGCTCCCTCCCTAGATCCGGGCCTGGTTTGGTAAGAGAACATGATGGGGGGTACATACCACGAGTGTCCGGAGACAGAGGTCCTGGTGTGGTGTGCGTACGTCGAGCGCGGCGGGAAGGTCCCACACTTTGATCTTACCGTCGTACGCGCCGCTTACTATCCGTTTGTTGTCGAATCTGTCAACACAGACAACATAGATTAGCTTCTATTTGAGAGCTTACCAGCTAAACTTCACCACGCTTCGCTCTGGCCCAGAACGGTTGAATTTCCCCGTTTATGACTCTTTGATTCAATCCAAAGACGCGCTGTGAGGATTGTTGACAATCCCAAGCTCACATATTGATCCACTAAGTCTAAGGAGAGACTTGTTCTGAGGAATTATTCGAGATGATGCCCACGGCCACATTTTATCAACGCACCTCTCGTCACCGACAGGGAGTTCATCCTCACATCCTTGCACCTCAAACATGCCGTACCGTAAGATTCCAGAGGAATTTCTTACCACGTACGATAAGGCTGTGGAATGAGCTCCCTGCCGAGGTTTTCCTGAGAGACTATAGCATGGGGTTCTTCAAGAAAGGAGTTATAAGGTTTTTAAAGGATTGGCAACGCGTGAGTCACACCCCTGGTGTTGCAAACGTCCATAGGCTACAATAACTGCTTACCATCAGGCGGGCCGTATGCTTGTTTGCCACCTTGGTAGTATAAAAAAAAAGCAAATTAAACCCAGTAGGTGGCACCACAAGACAACATCTGTTTCCTCCCCTAGTACATATAAATAAGGCTATAAACTCACCGTATACAGCGCACAAGTTCCTCATGTCCCTCCAACACTCTAATACACTGCCCACACTCAATATCCCACAGCCTTATTGTATTATCAGAAGAACCGGACACTACTAATCGTTCTCTATATTGTAAACATGCTATTCCACGTTTATGTCCATTAAGTGTTCGCACAAATTCACACGATGATGTGTTCCATACCTATATAATAAAAAAATCATTAGCCATATTTTATATTAACAAAAACTGATTTGACAAGTCTTCTTCTTCTTCTTCTTAAAAAAGACAACTCCCGCACTAGAGAACAAGCTCTGTGTCGCGGGGGACTTTACAAACATACAATTAACGGACACAAATTACACCCAGACTCAGAACAACACTTTATGAGTCACACAAAGTTTTGTCCTGTGTGGGAATCGAACCCACAACCTCGTGCACAGCAGGCGCATACTGCGGCCACTGGACCACCAAGGCAGTCATTTATACATAGTACTTTTGTACAAGCGTAACTTACCGCTAGGTGACCATAATTGTGCAGGAAATACTACACAATGAAATCAGCTAATCAAATCACGATTTAATAAAAAATAATTATAGAAAATAATTTTGAGTGTCTCAGTATTTTACTTCATATTATAATGTCCTCCTATCTGAATTTCGATCACTGCGACTAATATCAACGGAGACTAGCCATCTGCGCGGGAGAATTATAGTGCACAAGTGCGTGCGCAAACACAAGTGCACTCTTTATTCCCTCACTCTCATAGTCTGGTGGGACGGCAATCCGACACGACCGGAGAGTCCGGATGAATTTCTTGATATAAAAACCCAATATCAATTTTTGGTCAGACCCAGGACCTCGTGATCAAACACTTTTTTTACTATACCAAGAATAGCATTAGCAGACAATGCATCTGCGCTTGCGCTGAATTTTTGCCCCGGTCCGGGAATCGAACCCGGGACCTCGTGATCAGCAGCAACACACATCGACCATTTAGCCACTGATGCATCTTACTATACCAAGAATAGCATTAGAAGACAAAGCACCTGCGCCTGCGCACACACACATGTGTACTATAACATCCTACTAATATTATAATTGTGAAAGTTTGTGAGTATGGATGGATGAATGTTTGTTACTCTTTCACGTAAAAACTACTGAATGGATCTGGATGAAATTTGGCATACAGATAGATTATAGTCTGGAATAGCACATAGGCTACTTTTTACAGACATCCACGCATGCGGAGCCGCGGGCAACAGCTATATAAATGTACATAAACGCTCACCTTAATAGTTCGATCTCCGCTAGCACTAACAATATACTTCTCATCAAAATCAACAACATTCACAGCGGCCCTGTGACCAACTAAAACTCTTCTTAACATTATTTCCGTCGTCGACGTCATATCCCATACGGCTATCGAACGATCCTGGAATATTAATAATAATATATTTTATTAAAAGAATATATAATCCTTACTAATATTATAAATGTGAAAGTTAGAGAATGGATAGATGGATGGATGGATGTTTGTTACTCTTACATGTAAAAACTACTAAACGGATCTGGATTAAATTTGGCACACAGATAGATTATGGTCTGTTATAACACATAGGATACTTTTTGCAGCGATAACAAACAACCACGCTGGCGGAGCCGCGGGCAACAGCTAGTAATATATAAAAATAATAATAATAATACCTCACACATCGCTATCTGATCCCAAACTAGGCAGAGCCTGTACTATGGTAACCAGACAACTGATAAACATACTTATATATTTCTAAATACATACATATTATAGATAAATAACACGCAGACACAGAACAAACATTTATGTTCGTCACACAAAGATTTGTCCTGGGTGGAAATCGAACCCACAACCTCGTGCACTGCAGGCGCATACTGAGCTAGCCCAACTGGGGATGGGTCTTCAACTCTTCATCTTACAGAAGACCACAATCAAATAACACAGCGGTGTAGTTGTGTTCCTGAGTACAGGTCTCCAGCGCTCATTTATCTAAGGAATACTCCATCTTAAAGCCCTGGTGTAAAAGTGCTAGTGCACAAATGATACCTCTGGTATTGCAAGCGTTCATAAGCTACGGTAACTGATTAAAATCAGGCAGTTTGTATGCTTGTTTGTATAAAAAAAAACATTAAATTAAAAGATTGAAGAGTTCTAAGTTTTTTGCTGCTTCTTTCCTTGGCTCTAGCCTCTGTCTGTTTAGTCAGCGAATCTAGCAGTAAGCAAATTAGCTGATGACTCATTTGGCTTTTTTTAAGAACCTGTCCAAGCGTCGAAGAGGACAACCTTCTGCATCGGGCTCACGATCCAACCGCCTATAATTATCTTATATATAAAAATGAATCCCTATTTCCCTTTGTCACGGCATCACGCGTTTACGGCTGGACCGATTTCAGTAATTCTTTTATTGTTGTGTTTGTTATTGTCAGGAGAAGGTTCTTATGTAAAAAAATTAAAAAAATCGGTTGTAAAGTCAGTTTACTGTCGATAGTTGAACGTGACAACATCATAAGAATGGCCGATTGTGGCTCTTTGTCGCACGTTCCGCGCTCTCGCTTGCACAATAGAACGCCTCAGAGCGAGGTAACGCCGCATACGTCACGTTGTCACGTCAAAAAAAAAAGAAAGTTGCGCTGAAAATAGTTCACGGGCCGCTAGTTATTGATAAAAAAATAGAAAGTTTACCTTACTACAGGTGACCATCATTCCATTACAAAACCTAAGATGCAGCACAGCCTCGCAGTGGTGTATCAGAGTGTTGAGCATGGCGCCCGTGTTCACGTCCCACACTCGCACGGTGCTGTCCGACGAGCCCGAGATGATCGCGCGCTCGTCGTACTGCAGGCACAGCACTGAGCCTGTGTGACCTTGCAGCTCCTGGGTACAACACACATATTTATAATTAAGTTCTTAAGCAGGTAAGTTTAAGAGAGGTAGGGCGACATACTAGTGAGCAGGCCCGACTGGGGAAGGACCGCCACCTTACAGAAGACCACAGCCAAATAACTACACACAGCGGTGTAGTTGTGTTCCTGTGTGTGAGTACAGGTCTCCAGCGCGAAACGTATTCCTATCGCAGGGTTACTTCCATCTTAAAGCCCTGGTGTCAAAAAATGGGTTGGCAACACGCAAGTGATACCTCTGGTATTGCAAGCGTCCATAGGCTACAGACATTCTTACCCAGATAGAGAGTCCAAAAATGGAGATGGGCTGGACATATGCTACGCCACCCCATTAACAAATGGAGCAAGCAACCAAGAGACGGCAAAAGATTTAGGGGTCGTCAAGTCAGGAGATGAGAAGACGAATTGAAACAGCAGGACCATTCTGAATGAGAGTAGCAAGGGACAGGACCCATTGGAAGGAATCGGAGGAGGGACCGAACTTAGGGACCTCATGTAACCCTATGTTTAGGAATGAAAGGCTATTATTATTATTATCTTAAGCAGGTCCCATGTGTATCTTCAGAATCTAATACCAATAAAATTGTGGCGACTGCCCGCTCGCTCGGGCCACTATATAAGGTACTAGTATTTTCAATATTTTATTTTTCTTACTAAAGTTAAAACGTCCCCTTGAAATTGTAAAAAGTTCCGGTGACCATCTGCGATCTTTTTCATTACCCCAAATTATACTTTGACTGTAAAAGGACCCTTGGACGCCGCCGAGCCCCTTTATATTTTAGAATTTTATGTACATCATGTACAATGGTGGGCTTAATGCCAAAGGCATTCTTTACCAACCAATCTTAGGGTGATGCAGAGATACACAAAGTAGGTGCAAGATTTTTTACAGTTATGTGTGCTTATCACTCAGTGGGCTCTCAACGAACATTGAGCTGAGGGTTGGTATTTAATTTTCCTTCTCTTGCAGTCGATATTGTCTGCCTGACTTACTCCTCTCGACACCCACGAGATAAAATGGGGTGGTGACATTTGTAATCTTAATCCGTCACCACATGGACACCGTACAAATATATATCCATCCATCTCAGCCATAAGACGTCCACTGCTGGACATAGGCCTCCCCCAAGGTCTTCCACACAATTCGGTCCTGAGCTGACCTTGTCCATCGGTTGCCTGTGACCTTTACCAGGTCGTTGGTCCACCTTGTTGGAGGCCTGCCCACGCTGCGTCTTCCAGTTCGTGGTCGCCACTCTAGAACCTTTCTGCCCCAACGGCCATCGGTTATATATGTATATACAGACGAATTGAAAACCTCCTATTTTTTTCAAAGTTGGTTAAAAACAAATGGTAGGTACTCACCCTAACACACTGCAGCGTTTTTCTGTCCCATATCTTGATAGTATTATCTCTTAAACCAGAGACTATTTTGTTGTCATCATATTGCAAACAATATACACCTTTTGAATTTTCTGATCTGCAGTTTATTCTCTGTGGACAATACATTAATACAGTTTGCGAGGCATATGAGTAATTTCACCTGGAATAGAGAATGCAAATGAGTAATTTCACCTGTGTTGGTTAGGAGGGAAATGAGTAATTTCACCTGAGTGGGGTAGAACGGAAATAAGAAGTTTCACCTGTATAGAGGTGCAGGCAAATTAGTAATTTCACCTGTGTAGTAAGCAAATGAGTAATTTCATCTGTAAAGGGCAGGAGGCAAATGAGTAATTTCTCCGGTATAGGGATGGAGGCAAATGAGTAATTTCACGTGTGTCGGGTAGGAAGGAAATGAGTAATTTCACCTGTATCCCCTATACAGGTGAAATTACATTTCTCTGGAGGCAAATGAGTAATTTTACTCGTAATAAAGGTGCAAATAAGTCATTTTATCCGCATAAGGTAAAGGTGCAATTGAGTAATTTCACCTGCATAGGGAAGGAGGATTTGATGAAGGAAATTGGGACTTTCCTGTAGGTAAATTGAGTTTTTTTTTAGCTTTTCATAATTTAAAGTTATAACTATATTAACCTTACTTTTATAATATTGAAATCACTTTGGTTTTCATACTCAGAAAGGTATTTGTGAGTAGAACCGAATTTGTTTATCATAGCGATGGATGGATGGATATGAGGATGACGGTGCCAATATTTCATACACCTAATCTAAGTCACCTAAAGCAGGCCTGGTTCACTCCGCTGTTTAGGTATGAATCTACAAGTACCCGGCCGGTCCATTTCTAGGGGGATTATTTAGTCGAGTGTCGCGCGCGCGCAATGCGCCGGTAGGTAAGTAGTGATAAGGAACCTAACCTCTCGTTTTTCAATATTCCAAAGGATATTGAAAAGTAATGAAACACGTTATCACTTACAAAAACATAATTTGTAGGTAGGTACCTAGTTGTAGCAAGATTTTGATATGTAGACTATACAGCATAGTTTTTGTAGAGACGTAGGTAGGTATTATTTATTTGTCCAATTAAGTAGGTACTTATTTAATTGGGTAAATATATTATAGCCGCTTATCACTCAATAGTTTTAAATTTCAACTGGACAAATGGCTCCAAACAAACCAATGACAAACTCTAATTATTTTGAATTTAACCGAGAACCGAGTGAACCGAGTACTTGTACTATTAAGTATACTCGTTTACAAAAGTATAGTAAGTAGGTACCTACCTAAACCTAACAGGTACTTCAGATCAAAATTGATCTCTAAGTGACAACCATAATATTTAGAAATACGCGATACAAAGAGAGCCAATTTGTAGGTGAATAACAAAAGTAGGTAAGTTAGCGCTGGGGAGCGAATGAATTGCGCTCTATTGTGTGCCAGCAAAGTTGATATTTGTTTAAATGATTTTGCGAAGTGAACCTTCTGTACCTGTACTATTAAGTATTCTGTGCCTAAAGAAAGGTACGAAGGCACTCACCTGAAGGTTGTGCTTGCCCATTCGCCAATTATCTTCAATGGATTGTATGTCTTTGATAATTTTGGGGTATAATTGTCTGTAAAATGAGTGTGATGGATGCTGGCAACCTGGCTTCGGCTTGAAGAGGTACTGGATCCTTGAAATAAAAAAAAACAATATTTATAAATAGGCTGATGGATTTAAGAAGGAGTATCCTTGGGATAGGAAAACGTTTCTTTTAAAACGCATCCCTAAATGAGCGCTAGAGACCCTCACTTATACACAGAAATATAACTAAACCGCTGAGAGTAGTTATTTGGCTGTGCCGGGCTTGCTCGCTAGTATGGTGCTCCATCTCTCCTATGTATAATTCTTTCACACTCACAACTTTCTTTAACCATCATCTACCCCCCGGTACACAAAAACCGAAGAAATCACAGTATACGTACCACCCACGTCTCTCCGCCAACCCTCGCCACAACGAGTCTGTTCTGACTTTCCTCTCGATGAGCTTCTTCCACAGCATCCCTTCAGATATAACCCGTAGCCATTCTCGACAGACAAGCTCGGCTGCACACAACGAGCTCGCATCCAGATATGACAATATGTTTTCTGCTACGTGATCCAGACCTTTTTCTGTGGATTAATAATAATAATAATCATTTATTTTCTGTCGTATAAACACAGAGATAAATACCTTATAGACTAGTATACATATAAATACACAACTTGGGTTAGTATAAGAGTTAAATAATTATATAACTATATTAAGTGCACAAGCGTGTGTGCAATCACAGGTGTACTGCCTATTCCTTCTGACGGCAGTCTTAGGGACGGTGCACAAGCGCAGCGCAAAGCTATTGTGACACGTCCATGCCATTTATTTTGCGAAAGTTGAAAGCGGATGTCGGGTAGCCCTGGGATAGGAATACGTTTCTTCCAAAACGCATCCCTAAATGAACGCTGGAGACTGTTACTCACACACAGGAACACAACTACACCGCTGTATGTATTTGTTTAGCTGTGGTCTTCCGTAACAGCCCGGCCACGAACACGCCACGGCAGCGGTAGCGGCACACAAAATGTAAATATTATATTCTGGCGATTAAAGAGTGACCCGAGTTTTTTGCCAATTCTTCTCGAGGCCCTACCTAGTCAGCGAATTGGCCGTAGGAAAAATTAAAAATTATGCTGGCATTTGTTTTTATGACGTTTATAAGTATCATGTATTTGATCTTAATGAATAAATGAGTCTAAATTTGTTGCCGCCGCCGTGAGCCGTTGCCGCACGAAGTCGTGGCCGAGCCGTAGGTGGCGAGGTGGAGGTCCTTCCCCAGTCGGACTTGCTCGCTAATATAGTGCCCTACCTCAGTGGATACTATAATAAAACAATTTACACTTACTGGGCAGCATACTGATAAAGTCTCTCTGCAACATAGGTTTGAGGTATGCGTTGATGTGTCCATGTTGATAATGGCACATACGAGCTAACAGCTGCTCCACAAATTCCACCTGTGGAGTACCAAACACATTAGAATTCTACAAGTGGCTGTTCTACGAACAGTTAGCTTATAGCTAGGTGCACTCGCTGTTCGGTAAACGATCAGCGGGTTAAGCTACCAAGGGCGCGGTAAGTCCTAAAGGTGGGTGACCGCATAGTGGTATTAAATCTGAGCGTCTCCGTGCTTCGGAGGGCACGTTAAATGTCGGTCCCGACTGTTATCAGTCGTTAGATCACGACAGAGGCCTAAATATAGGCGATCTAAAGAACTCTGTCACCAGGTTGGCCACTAACCTAACGATAATAAGAAGTTGGTTCAGTTGCTTAAGTGGTTACCTCGCCATTTACACTGCGCCGCGTGTTGTAGGTTCGATTTTTTTCGTTCAAAAATTTGTGTGATCTAAAAATGGTTGTCCTGAGTGTGTGTGTTCTTTATGTCCGTTAATTGTATGTTTGTTAAGTCCCCTGCGACACAGTGCTTGTTCGCTACTGGGGGAGTTCTTAAAAAAAAAAAGAGCCGGCTTTAGCGCTACCGGCGCCCTTCGGCGAAGATCTAGTCCTCTACCCCCAAGTTGAAGGTACGCCCGGCATAGAATTTGGTAGGTTTGATTTTAGTTTGTCTTGATCGTTTTTTGTTTTTGGTCTTGACCAAACCTAAAGAGGTAGGGGCGTCGAAAGGTGGCATTCTGGGCGCCCCTTCAAGCCTTGCCCCATGGGCCGTCGCCCTGTCGCGCCCCTCCCCGTTAATCCTGTAGATGTAGAGTACCAAACACATTATATGACTACAAGCAGTTGCTTTATGCATTCCATCTGTAGATGCAATGAAAAAGCATAACAAATATACTGTCGCTCCAGCGGGCACAAAAAACCATCCTGCAGGCAATTAGTAACACTCCTTGGTTCACGAAAAATGTTGAGGATCATGACTATCTCAAAATGCCAACTGTTGCATCTAAGACTGAACAGTTCAAAAAAACGTCTACACCCGAACTCGTTGCAGAGTTACTCGACACGTCAACTGTGGTCAGAAGACTGAAACGAGACCACATACTATAATTGGGAGGTGCGGCGATGGCCCCTCCACCATAACGCCATCACCAATCTTGACAAACTTGCTATTGGAGGCGCTCATAGCTAGGTGCACTCGTTGTTCGGTAAACGATTAGCGAGTTAAGCTACCAAGGACGCAGTAACTCTATAGATGGGTGACCGCATAGTGGTATTTCATCTGAGCGTCTCCGTGCTTCGGAGGACACGATTGTTAACAGTCGTTAGATCACGACAGAGGCCTAAATATGTCCGAACTAAATTAATTAATCAATAAGAAGAAGAAGACAAACTTGCTCATGGTCTGGCCACCGATCACAAATGGACGACTAAATAATCCTTACTAATATTATAAATGTGAAAGTTTCTAAGAATGGATGGATGGATGCTTGTTACTCTTTCACGTAAAACTACTGAACGGATCTGGATGAAATTTGGCACACAGATAGATTATGGTCTGGAATAATTTTATAATTAAATAATTTTTTAATTAAATAATTTTTGCAGCGATTACCGACATCCACGCGGGTGGAGCCGCGGGCAACAGCTAGTAAAACATAAAACTAGATTTAGAGTACTATACACACTTGTAGGTAATATTTAGAGTTTTAACAACACACCTGGTCGGTCTCGTTCCATCTTGAGAAATAATTAAGACATGCGTCCCTCTCGGCTGTGTACGCAGCGCTGCTAGGCATAGGTCGGACACCGCTGTCCACACATGTGATTGACGTCACCTGTAAATTAATGCAAAAAATTATCCTACTAATATTATAAACGTGAAAGTTTGTAAGTAAGGATGGATGGATGGATGGGTGTTTGTTACTCTTTCACGTAAAAACTACTGAACAGATCTGGATGAAATTGGGCACAGAGATAGATTATGGTCTGGAATAACATAAAGGCTACTTTTTATAGCGTTAACCGGACATCCATGCGAGCGGAGCCACGGACAATAGCTAGTATTATCATATGTTTTACAAGAGAGGTAGAGGTAGGTAGATTTTCCAAGTAGAGGTACTTGTAGGCAAGCTCGACTGGGGAAGGACCTTCACCTTACAGAAGACCACAGCCAAATAACTACACACCGCAGTGTTTGTGTTCCTGTGTGTGAGTCCAGGTCTTTAGTGCTCATTTAGAGATGCGTTTTTAATTAAACCTTTTCCTATTCCAGTGAAATTCCATAATAAAACCCTGATTTTTATTTTTGGGTCGGCAACACGCAAGTGATACCTCTCTACAGTAACTGCTTGCTATCAGGTAGGACGTATGCTTATTTCCCTCCTTGGTAGTATAAAAAGAAAAAAATGCAAAGGCAGAAAGATTACATTAAAAAAATCTATTGTTAAGTTTCAAGGAATTTTTTGTTACTCATATATTTGTTTTAATATGTATTATCTGAAAGATACTTTGTGACAGAGGTTATGGCCTATCATATTATTGCAGAGAACTTTGTTTAAGCTTAGATAACAAGCCCTGCGAATATTATAAATGACTTTATATATGACTGCCTTGGTGGTCTAGTGGCTGCAGTATGCGCTTGCTGTGCACGAAGTTGTGGGTTCAATTCCCACACAGGACATAACTTTGTGTGGCCCACAAAGTGTTGTTCTGTGCCTGGGTGTAAATATGATAAATGCACTATGCATAATTATGTACTTGGTGGGAATCGAACCCACAATCTGCAGCTTAATAATCACTAGACCAACAGGCCTGTCAAAAGAAGAATATCACTTAGGGAACAATTCCTGTGTTACAGAGGACTATTAACTCTTTACAGGAACAATGTAATTAAGGCATTCAATAAAGCAGCCAAATATATTTCTTGTAATAAAATATAGCCTATGTTACTCACCGATAATGTAGCTTTCTAATGGTGAAAGAATTTTTAAAATTGGTGTAGTAGTTTTTGAATAATAATAATAATAACAAACTAACAAACGAAAAATAAAATCTTTTTTGTAGATGTAGTATACTTTAATATAGATAATATTTATATATTATTTTTATTAATCCTACAATTAGTTTTATTTGTACATCTGCCCTGAATATCTCTGCATCACACTAAGGTTGACTGGTAGAAAATGCCTCCGGAATAAGTCTACCATTATATATATTTGTGCAGGAAGTTCAAATAAATATATAAACTTTATAGATGAACTACCTATCATCCTTAACATCAATTAGTCTGCCTGTGTCACACACATAGCTATTTAAAGACACCTGTTGCTCAGACAATTTGTCACTGCTGGAAATGTGTACCTACATTAAAAAGTTTCTATACATTAATACAGTATAACTGGCATAAAAAATAGTTGTTTGGCAAGCCATCCTAGATTTCTCTATGGTGTATTATCATGAAAACTAATGTAGTCATTATAGCTGTACATTGATGACAGATCACTAAATAATAATTACATAGCACTTTTTTTAAACTTCCAATTTTCATGCAAAGCTTGTAAATAAACCAGTTGTTTATTTAATAATGAATACTGCTTCTATATCAAACTATTAATTGTAGACAGAATAATTCATAATTAAGCTTTTTCTAAATAAATTGAGATTGCGAAATTGTAGGAAAGTGGCACAACTTAATTTTCTAAAGACCTCCTTTGTATAAAACTTTTTTTCATGCTTTTCGAACTAGGTCGGCCTAGTGTGTACGACGTTTGCTATGTTTAAAAAAAAGTTACTTCCTAAGGAAAAGGTGTTTTTATTGCACTATTTCCTGTTTTACGTGACCAACTTTTAAAAGTTAAGTTATTTTAGATTCTGTGTGTAAATAAAAAGTTTTTTACAGTTTAAAGAGGGATCATTATATGACATTAACTGTTGCACATAGTTATTCTTATGAACCGCAAGGGGAAATGGCCAAAAAGACTATCTCGAAAAGATCCGCATTGCAGGACGAGAAAATTTTGTACCAATTCCCATTGAACAATGTCAGCTTTATTTCGCATCTGTTATAGTAAAAATGAATGGTAGTAGGAGATATTCTTCCCAAATACATTTTGTAATCAGATTGGTCATAAAAACACAAAATAATCCAAGCGAATAATGGTAAAAGTAAATATGGCGGACGAACCATCATGACATTACGGGTTGTTCCATTTAAAGTTTTCTGCCTTACCTGAGGCGGTATAGTGTCTTCTATCATCCTTTCGGTCTCCATTTTTGCTATTTCACAAGAAACATCAATATTAAATCCACTGAAACACCACAAAATAATGAAACCACTATCGCTAAATACTCATCGCTCGCATGACGTCAAGCACTACAACTTTTTTAATTTGTAGTTTCAACTATTGACACTGACATTCATTACACATACAGCCAAAGATTAGATTTTTAAAAAGATTATTTAAATAATTAATTTTGCATAATTCATACTTCAGAATAGAATAAAAATTGCATGTTTATGTAAAATCTGTCTAACAACAAGTTACTTTGGGACCATCTAAAGTACTTGATAGTAAAATAATATATCAGTTGTTGAAAGTAATACTGCAAAGTTCGGAACGCATACACCTTAATTGGAACGTCACCAAATTCACATAAAATCATACGAAAACGAATCGTATCATCGTACGATATGAAATGCGAAATAGCTATTATTTATAAAATACAATTTGTATGATAGCATCATAGAATAATGCCTGTAAAAATTAAAACTCGTTTGCAGTGACTTACCAAATAATCTTTTAACTTTCCGTATCCGTAGAGATCATTATAAATTAGGTATATTTTGAATCACACGCCTGGGCCAAAGTCAACCATATCAAATGTATTATAATATAACTGTTGGCATCAACACTAACGTGTCAAAAACTCGAAATGTAATAAATGTCAGTTGCATTTCATGTTCACGCAGAAGAAAATATATTTTATCGATAAAAATACATTTTAAACTGAAATAAGAAGACAAAATGTGTCAATTTGTGAATTATATACATTGTGGATAACGTGCATACCAATTTGAATTGCATTAAAGATGAAAAGTTTGGCTTATTTACATTTTTCTGGACGTCACTTGAATTCTAAGTGTTTTCGTAAATAATTCATCTAATATTATCACTAAGGTCAGTGTTTACGTTTGTTTTTATCTTTATTTATACAAATAGGAAGATATTGTGCGTGTTTAGTCACTTTACTGTGAATATTTTACCATAACTGCGTAGGTACGATGTAGGAGGTGAAAATTGTTAAAGTCACGCACTGTCGAGTGTGTCAGCTTTTATTTTGAACTTAACTATACGTATATAATTACTTGTCATGACTGACTGATTCATCAACACAGAGCCTAAACTGTAGGGGCTACAAACTTTAAATTTATATATAAGGCTATAGGCTACGGTAACTGCTTAACATCAGGGGGACTGTAAGATTGTTTGCCACTCAGGTAGTATAAAATATTTATATATTTTGCGCAAACATTCTATACTTAAATTACATAAGTGAGCACTGAGCACTAAGAATGGATTTTTGGAAACTCAGTTGAGAAAAAAAAAATCTTAACCATGAGAAGTTGGCCTTTAGTTTTATATTTGGGGCAGAAAGGTTCTAGAGTGGCAACCACGAACTGGAAGACGCTGCGTGGGCAGGCCTCCAACAAGGTGGACCAAAAACCTGGTAAAGGTCGCGGGCAACCGATGGACAAGGTCAGCTCAAGACCAAATGATGTGGAAGACCTTGGGGGATGCCTATGTCCAGCAGTGGACGTCTTGTGGCTGAGATGGAATGGAAAATAATGTATTAGGGGTAGGGCTAGGGGACAGAATTTTACAAATAGGAGCAGCCTTTCTGGAGATTACCTTCCACATACAAACTTATAAAATTTACACTCTTTATAATATTAGTGTAGATTCTGAATTATGAATTTATTATCATAACTTTAGTGATAATCTTTTTCTTGTCAGGGATTATAGTATACTGATAAGATATATATATAATATATATATTTTAATTGTATTTAAGTATTAAGTTGTTTGTGTTTGGAAGACTATATTGTATGTATTTATTCATTAATTTTTAATATAAACTAATATTGTAAAGAGGAAAAATTTGATTTATTGTCTAGTAGTTGTTGCCCGTGGCTCCGCCCGCGTGGCTGTCGTCGGTTATCGCTGCAAAAAGCCTATGTGTTATTCCAGACCATAATCTATCTAAGAAAGGTAGGGCACCATACTAGTGAGCAAGCCCGACTGGGGAAGGACCTCCACCTTACAGAAGACCACAGCCAAATGACTACACACAGCGGTGTAGTTGTGTTCCTGTGTGTAAGTACAGGTCTCCAGCGCTCATTTAGGAATGCGTTTTGAAACAAACCTAGGCTACGGATACTGCTTAACATCAGGCAGGCCGTATGCTTGTTTGCCACCCAAGTAGTATAAAAAAAAAAAAAAAAATATCTCTGCCAAATTTCATCCAGATCCATTCAGTGGTTTTTACGTGAAAGAGTAACAAACATCCATCCATCCATTCTTACACACTTTCGCATTTATAATATTAGTAGGATTACCATTTAAGTCAAAAATAACTCTTAACGATTTTAAAAATAGCTTAAATTTCTTCACTAGCTTCCGCCCGCAGTTTTGTCGCGCGTACTATACTTTGGAAGCAGAGTTATTTACCGGTATAGAAAGTAGCATATCTGTTATTTCAGACTATAATCTATCTCTATGCCAA
Organism: Trisateles emortualis; assembly: GCA_947095525.1. Classification (NCBI taxonomy): domain Eukaryota; kingdom Metazoa; phylum Arthropoda; class Insecta; order Lepidoptera; family Erebidae; genus Trisateles; species Trisateles emortualis. Next base: position 3,386,434 of record OX352756.1, read on the forward strand.
ATTTAATCCAGATCCATTCACTAGTTTTTGCGTGAAAGAGTAACAAACATACATCAATACATTCTTACAAACTTTTGCGTTATATTGTAGGATTAGAAACTTAAATTATCAGCAAGTAACATAGACTATAATTTATTAAAAAAAAAATGGAATCCCTATGAAAACTAAATATATGTCCACCCGTGCAAAGACAGGACATGCTGCTAGTCTATACTAATATTATAAAGAGATGACTTTGTTTGTTTGGTTCAATGTGCTAATCTCAGAAAGTACTGGTTCGATTAGAGGAGCAGTAGTGAGATATGTTTTTTTTTTTTATATTCTAACGTGGCAAACAAGCATACGGCCCACCTGATGATAAGCAGTAACCGTAGCCTATGGACGCTTACAATACCAGAGGTATCACTTGCGTGTTGCCAACCCATTTTTGACACCAGGGTATAAGATGGAAGTAAACCTGGGATAGGAATACGTTTCTTTCAAAACGCACGCCTAAATGAGCGCTGGAGACCTGTACTCATGCACAGGAACACAACTACACCGCTGTGTGTAGTTATTTGGCTGTGGTCTTCTGTAAGGTGGAGGTCCTTCCCCAGTCGGGCCTGCTCACTAGTATGGCGCCCTACCTCTCTCAAAATCTTATCTTAAATATGTTGCAAGATCGGGGAAAATATTCCAAATAACCTCACGGTGAAGTCGCCGGCGACCCCTAGTTATTATATATTGGGGCAACTCACACATGGCTAGCTGATCCCCAAACAGAGCCGTTACTATGGCAACCAGACAACTGGTAAATGTTAAGATTATTTTGGTATCACAAGCGTCCATAGGCTTTGGTAATTACCATCAGGCCGGTGTGCTTTTATCTTGGTTGGCAACTTGCAAGTGATACCTCTGCTATTGCGGGCGTCCATACGCTACGGTAACTGCTTAACATCAGACAGGTATGCATTTGCCACCCAATTAGTAGAAAAAAAAAAACAAGACAGTAATTGCATGAGGAAACTGTATTATTATTATGTATAAGGATACTATTGACAGGCCTGTTGGTCTAGTGGTTAGTGACTCTGACTGCTACGCCGGAGGTCGTGGGTTCGATTCCCACCCAGGACAAATCTTTGTGTGATGAGCACGAATGTTTGTTCTGTGTCTGGGTGTAATTTATCTATAATATGTATGTATTTAGAAATATTTAAGTATGTTTATCAGTTGTCTGATTACCATAGTACAGGCTCTGTTGCCTAGTTTGGGATCAGATAGCGATGTGTGACTTGTCCCCAAAATATTATTATTTACAATAATTACATCTAATATTGACCTCTCATTTTAGTTGCTATGGAGATATATAAAATTTTACTGTTAGTTTTCGTCCATCATTATTATTAACTCAGCCGAAAGATGTCCATTGCTGGACGTGTGCCTCGGGAATTTCCACAGCATTCGGTCTTGTGTTGACCATGTCCTCTGCGTCAATTAACAGCTTTTTTAAGAGAGTTATGGCACTATACCAGCCTCTAAGCATGTCTGGAGAAGTAATTCCACCTTACAGAAGACCATAGCTAAATAAAATCTATACTTATATATTATTATTATATATTTATCTAATAAAATATAAATAAAATTAATTAAATGTTTCTGTATAATATGATATTTTGTAAAACATTTGCATGCTGTTTAAATAGCTAAATAGGATAAGGACGATTATTATCATTATTGTAACACCTATTATGTACCCTATTTATGGCAAATAAAATATTTGAAAATATTTGAATAAACTAATATTATTATTATTTATTATTTTAAAAAGACAACTCCCGCACTAGAGAACAAGCTCTGTGTCGCGGGGGACTTTACAAACATACAATTAACGGACATAAATTACACCCAGACTCAGAACAACTCTTTATGGATCACACAAAGTTTTGTCCTGTGTGGGAATCGAACCCACAACCTCGTGCACAGCAGGCGCATACTGCGGCCACTGGACCACCAAGGCAGTCAAATATTAAATATTATAAAGCTGAAGAGTTTGTTTGTTTGATTGAACGCGCTATTTCAGAAAGTACTGGTTCGATTAGAAAAAATCTTTTTTTGTTGAATAGTGCATTTATCCAGGAAGGCTATAGGCTATATAACATCACGCTATGATCAATAGGAGCGGAGCAGTAGTGAAATATGTTGCAAAATCGGGACATTTGAATTCTTAATCTGTCACTACAATGTTTTGTTACTGAATAGTATTAAAAAATAAGTTTTTGGTTAAACGTATTCCCATCCCAGGGTTACCATTGACATTATATCTTTATGAATTCCAGGTGTTAAGATGTTGTCAGAAGACGGTGTTGAGAAGAGGAATGCTCCTCCGGGTGTGAACTCACGATCTCTCAGTGCAGCGCATTCAGCTGCTGATCTAGAGGTGAGCTTTTAAAAGTAAATAATATTTGATAGTAACGGTGTATTGGTGATTGGTACCCTTTCGGGATGCTTTGAGGGATGTATTTAACTAGATCCCTATCGGGAATCACACTAATTCCATCAACAAACTTGTAAAGTTTTTAAAACTGTAATAGATTTGAGTCCAATAAAATCTTCTTTTTATTATTACTATACTCTTTATTTATTTTTTGCGCATTCAATACTTGACTTGCTACCTGCACCTCGTCATGGAAAAAGACTTTTGGCCGAAGGGCGTGGTGTTCCGTCGTTTCCGCGGACAAGTACCACCCGAACGCACAAAGACTTAAAGTGCAAGTGAAACATTACTAATATAGTTATTTAACTCTTACACTAACCCAAGTTGTGTATTTATATGTATGCTAGTCTATAAGGTATTTATCTCTGTGTTTATGCGACACGAAATAAATGATTATTATTATTATTATTATTAATACATATCCTACTAAAATTATAAACGTGAAAGTATGGATGGATGGATGTTTGTTACTCTTTCACGTAAATACTACTGAACGGATCTGGATGAAATTTGGCACAGAGATAGTTTATGGTCTGGAATAACACATAGGCTTTTAAAAGCGATAAGTCCAAGCTACCGGCAGTTAGGGCTTCAGAGACAGGAGCCTCCTCACAATACGTGCCGTGTCGAGGAGCACTGCCTTCTGCATCAGACCCTTGACCAATACACCTAACGCGATTTTTATTATTATTTTAAACTACACCACTGTGTGTAGTTATTTGGTTGTAGTCTTCTGTAAGGTGGAGATCCTTCCCCAGTCAAGCTTGCTCGCTAGCATGGTGCCCTACCTCTCTTGACATGTTCAACTTGTATTTTTTTAAAGTCTGATTTATTTGACCAGGTACTCCGCGAGATAGAGAATGTCTACTTTCTTCCACCATCAGAGTTCGACGCAGGTCGGTTCGTGCTGGAACATGCTCCAGCATCCTCCTGCGATGACATCGAGCGTATGTTCACCAAACTTAAACGTCAACAGCAGGTTCGTCTGTCTCTTTGTTTGACTAAAGTTCTATTCCAGGTTTCTTCAATTTTTTTGAGTTTCCTCCAAAAAGATTTCGCTCAATTTTCTCCCGCGCAGTGAGAAAATCGAGCGAAATCTTTTTTGAGGAAACTCAAAAAATTACTTACTAGACTTTACTTTTTAAAATTACTACTAATTACTTACTAGAGTGTGTGCATACACCATGTGCAAAGTGCATTTTTTGAGGAAACTCAAAAAATTACTAGACTTTACTTTTTAAAATTACTACTAATTACTTACTAGAGTGTGTGCATACACCATTTGCAAAGTGCATTCTCTGTCTTCACTCTCATAGTCCTATGGGACGGCAATCCGAAACGACCGGAGCGAAATCATCAGGAAATCCAATTGCTTTACATGATTTCCAAAGAATTAAGGGGTCTTGATATATTTTTTGAAAAGGTCACTTATCTATGAGCTGACGTTGAGAAGGCTGCGTAATCTCGCAGGTCAATCGATCCGCACGTCTAAGCCGTTTTTTTATACCTCTTGGGTGGCAAACAAGCATACGACCTGCATGATGTTAAGCAGTTACCATAACATATGGACGCTTGCAATTCCAGAGGTATCTTTTGCGTTGTGCCGATCCATGTTTGTTAATAATAATAATTTAATTCAGCTAATAATCCATACAATATATTGTTAGTAAATGAATTATATCTATCCTTTCAAATCTTGTTCTACTGCCAGTACAAAAATCCAGATTAAATTTTCGTTTACCTTCATAAAATCATATTACCTTGATTGCCCTCACATCGGACTATGAAAGTAAGGGGAATAAAGACTTGTGCACCTGTGTTTGCCACACACTTGTGCACTATAATGTCCCAAGGGACATCTGCGTGCATCAATCTGAATGAATATGGTGCTTGCACCAGCCACGTGCCCTGCAAAGTAGTTCTATTGCCAGTAAAAGAACGCCGGATTCATTTTTCTTTCTTCGTCTACTTCCATACTTTAAATCGGAAATTTTCTTCAAACAGGTGGTATCAGGAAAAGCACTACACTTAATATCCCAGCAACGCGACAACTGCGACCGCGAATTCAAAGAGATCCAGAACATTCGATCTCAACTATCAACAACCCTACAAACGTGTCAGAAAGCTAGACAACAGCTGAGAGTAGCCTCCAATCACCTGACGATATCCACCTTTATAATCCTAGCTAACTTCAGAAAACGACAAATCATCAGATCCGTACTCAAATCTTTAGAGTTACTCAGGAGTTTAAGAAGCGTGGAAAAGGATGTTGCTGAGCTTCTAACTAAAAAAGAATATTATGAAGCAATCCAGCTTATTCTGAAGAGTAAGAAAGCAGCAAGCAGTAACAGAGAATATACCTGCATTGCAGATTTAGCAACAAGACTCCAAGATACTCTAGATATGACAGAAGAGAAATTGGACTCTGTTCTTTCAAATATATGTTTCAAATTCGATGAAAATATATTTAGGAAGTTGAGGAAGGCGTATGCATTGCTTGGTAAAACTCAAGCAGCGATGGAACAGCTACACATGCATTATTCCTCAGCAGTAAACGAGTCCTCAATAGATGCTGTAAAGAATTACGTTGGAGATGCTACGGACATGAAGTTTCAAGATATGTGTCATTCAGTCCAGCCTAATAAGGCTCCGATTTGTCTTCTAAATTTGTGTGAAAATCTTTTTTTAATTATGAGGAGTTATTATCTTCTTGTTGATTGGCATTCTAAGCATGATGAAGAAGAGACCGTGCCTATTTCCAATAATGTTTTTGAAATAGAAAAGAATGTTAGTCGGGAATATATAAGACAGAAGTTAAAAGCAGGTCTGGTTAGAATTTGGCATGATGTACAAGCAAAAGTGTCGATGTTTTTGAAGAGTTCAGGTTTGGAGGAGTATCCTTTTGAAAAGTTCATTCAAATGTTAGGTATATTGAGGAAACTGACGCAAGTAGCTGAGGTCTTCTGTGGTGATAAATCTGATCTGTTACAAGATTTTATTAAGTCTCAAAGTGTTTTGTATATAAAGAATTATCATAGAGGTAGGATGGAAGAATTAAAACTATTTTTAGAGAATGAAGGGTGGGAACAGTGTCCTGTTAAATCGACATTTAATTTGCTTAATTTGCAGGAGTTCAAACAGTTTAAAAAGTATCTGAATCTGAGATCTGATACGTCTTTAATGAAGGCACAGTCTGATGGTGCATCATCTGTGCATTCACTAGACGATAGTGTGTATATATCTAAATACTTCAAACAAAATACTAATCATACTCCATTTGAGATTTTCCGAAATGAAAATATAACAAACGATGATATATTTGGACTCGAACCTGAGTTAATAAGCGATGATTCAGACGATGAGCCGGAGGAGTTAAAAAGAGATTTTGTCGATGAGAATGATCGAGCAGAATCGACTAACGACAGTCCGAGTAAAGTAAAAGATAGTGTAATAGTAACTAATACAACACTATCCGTACTAAGACATTGCGGCCAATATTTACAAATATGTAGATATCTTCCACAAATTTCATTAGAAGTAGTCATGCTAATGAATCAGCTTTTCGACTACTATTTTTTCACTGTACATTTATTTTTTACATCAGATCTAGAAGTGGCTACAACTACGTTGTACAGCTCAAAGTTAAATGCAATACTTAAAAGAATCAAAAATTTTATGGACACTTCAAATTATAGTGATGATGGTGGTAAAATCCCTCGCCCTGAATGGCCACAGCATTTAAACATGTCTTCCGAAGAAACTCTACATGGTTTATCTGAACGAATAGTTGGTGTTGAAAGCGTTATTTTTCTAGCAAAGCAATATGAACTTTTGCAACCATATTTAGAGTCTATAGTTGCACCGCATCAAAGAATGATTTTAGAACATTTTAAAGATAATACCTTAGCGTTTGTAGAAGATTTAAGAGTGCCTGTATATATGTGTTCAGCTTCAAAAGCTGTAGATGTACGATCGGCTCTGATAGCAATGTCACAAGTCAAATGGGATGTTAAGAACGTAGCAGTAGAACACAGTCCTTACGTAGATATGATAATACGGAATCTCCAAGTGTTTGCATTACGTTTAGAAAATGTTGCTGCTAAAGTGACTTTAAACATGGAAGTGTTAGCAAACGTATGGCATATGGTATCAAAGTTCATTGTTCATTTATTAGTTGAAGGGTTTTCAAATACAACAAAATGTTCTAATGGGGGTAGAGGATTGATGCAATTGGATTACAGGCAGTTATTTTTGAAATTGGAAAAGATATCGGGCTTCAAACCGATACATTCTCAAGATTATGTAGATAGATATGTGAAAGCATACTATTTGCCGCGGAAAGGTCTAGAAGAATTTATTCAAGAACGAACAGAATACTCTAATAAACATTTGATGGCTTTAGTTACCTGCGCATGCGAAAATAAAAAGGATAGGCAAGCTTTAACTGCTATTATTGAAGGTAGAGATGATACTGCATAAGAAATAGTACAAAAAAAAAACAATTTAAAGTGCTTTAGAAAAAATTTAGCGAATTTTTTAAATTTGAGAATATATTTTGCAATTATTGCATAAAAGTCAGGTAAGATGTAAAATGAAAAATACGCGCTAAATGTACTATGTTTATGGAAAATAGGACTGTATTCTTATAGTATAACGTAAAAAATTATGTAAATGTCATCAATGAAAAAAGCATAATTTATTTTTTATTGATTTTGCTTTAGATAGAACCCATAGTGGTAAAATGACAGTTGTATCGTGTTTTTTTGCAATTTATATCTTATCGTAACCAGCTAAAGTTCAAAATTGCCCAGTGACATTTCTCAAGTTACGTCAGGTTTCTGTAGTATGCGATATATTATACTTTAAAGTCAAATCAGGTAGATTGATACAATCAAAAATGCGCAAAAAATTATTGTGAAGCACGTTATTATTCGCTTTTCGCTTTATATAATATAGTAAGTTACATTTAAAAAATGAGTTATATATCCCACTTAAATGTTGTAAGCTTTACACAATCTTTATAAATGTAGGATCTCAAAAAACATTGAAATATATAACATAACTCGAGTTATGCCAATCATATCCTACTAAATATGTTATAAATGCGAAAGTTTGTAAGTATGGATGGATGGATGGATATTTTTTACTCTTTCACGTAAAAACTACTGAACGGATCTGGATGAAATTTGGCACAGAGATAGATAATGGTCTGGAATAACACATAGGCTATACAGCGATAACCGACATCCACGCGGGCGGAGTCGCGGGCAACAGCTAGTACTATAAATAATTTGGTAAATCATTGATTAAATATTTGCGATTAAATACGATGTCTCACAGACCTCGCACTATGCAAATGTAATAAAGAAATATTTGCTTAACGGTAAACGAATCAAGTCATATTAATATAAATAAGTATAGAGACAAATTAAAATGAACATTTTTTTTGTCGTTGAATATGTCACAACTCTGAAAATTTTCGTGCATTATTATTTAATTAATTGTAATGTAAATGTTATTAAAATTAAATTGAAATAATTAAAAGTTGGGCACCATATTATCATCTATTTGAATCAAAATAATTAACAAATATGTTTTAATTCTATGATCTGCTTAATGTCTCATAAACAAACCTTACTGTTCTCAAAATTTTTTTTGGCACTGATTTTGGTCTTCCTACGTTTTGATATATAACAAGTAATAGCCGTATAAAAAGACGTAAAATTAATTCCATTAATTCCATTTTTAAAAAGATAAATTCCATTTAGAGTTTTGTGATTGACGATTCCTAAATAACTATTCAAACAATACTGAATTTAATTTATAAATTGACATACTATTGATGCGTAATTCTAGGCTTTATTGCGTATTATTATTTGTTAAAAATATGTGTACTTAATTATAAACGGGGTATTTTATTTAATAATCGCAAAAAAATAACTTGAAACTTATTATTATAATATGTAGATGAAAAAAAGCATTTATGGTAAATTTTTGAGTTACAACAGTTTTGTCTAATCGTATCTTTGTAAATTTTCTATGAACGTTTTTTTTATTAATGCCAAGTATCAAGTATCTTTTGCGGGATAAAGCATGATTTACACGATTCAAGTTTTGAAAACACATTTTCTTTCTGCCAGTGTCTAACTCTGAATAGATGAAATAAAGGTGGTATAAAAATGGCCTTTCAAAACGAACATCGTCTAAATAGCGCTTTTAAAAAAACTATGTAACAAATAAAATGTTAGTTGTATACATTTAGTCGATTTTCTGATATTTTTGTAATCTGTAACACCGAGTGATGTTACTTGACTAAACTTACTAAAAGTGTTGTCAATCAGTGTTACAATTTTTTTTATATATATAATAATAATTATGCCGACTTATTATGTATTAATCTTAGATTTAATTCGACAATCAGTTAATAATTTAAAATAATTATACGTATATTATATTGTCAATATAATTGTTAGGTCTAAATTTGGCGGTACTATTATAAATTTTCTAGATAGTTATTGCTCTCCTATAATGAATATAATTATGTAAATAATGGACACTCACGCCAATGAAAAGAATACCTCCAAAATTAAACTAAAAAAAACTAAATTGAAAACGTCAGAAAATCGACTAAAATAATTTAGTCAAATTACATTTATACTATTAAGAATTTATTATATATACAGGGCTCTTGTAATAATCTCAATAAAAGACATTAGCTTAGGTGAATTATTTTATGTTATATACTTTATAATTATGCATTAAAATGTTGTAAATACGTATATAATTGTAGTTTTATTATGTCAAAGTCAAACTCATTTAGATTATTTTATGTAATATTTATGATCGTTGTACAAGCCTATATACAGCCTATTTGCTGACAAGAGTTTACAACTTAAACTAATAGGATAAATAAATGTCCTATTTGTGTATTAGGGAGTTCTTTAAAAATATAAATAAAAAGAAATACGTAGCTTTTATATATGTATATTAACATAGTATAATACAATAAGGTCATAAACAGATTATATTCTTTATTAAATATAATTTTTAAATATCTTTGTAAGTAGTCCATCTTCTCTATAAAAAAATATGCGTATTTAGGTACCTATCCGTACCGATAGCTAACCCGTCTCGATCAAGGAAAGAGGTAAGTTGCGTTCCTCAAATTATTTACCTCTATAGTTCTACGTACATTTTTGGCACCCTTCTGGACTAAATGATTAACATGTTCTCCATGTATAAAAATACCTTAACAATTAAAAATAAATAGCCATAAACAAAAACAACATTAATAAAACAGGCCTCTAACATCTAGCTTTGGTAAATAGTCGATATCGTCAACGAACTGTTCATAATCGCAGCAGAAACTGTGTGTCCCATCACTAGACCGCCATGACAGCCAATTGTAATTTTTGTTTCCCGCGCAAATATCTACGCATAATTCTAATATGTCTGTGACAGTTGAGTTGTAAAATGATGTATTTATTGAAATAAATGCGGCCGCAGTTTTTTCCTTCGGGTCGTAGACGAGCTGAAAAAAGAAAAAACATTTTTAAAAATCGTGTCATTGCTAGGCATGCTTCTAAGACTTTACACCAATTTGCTTTTTTCTCTTTTTGAAAAGACAACTCCCTAGAGAACAAGCTCTGTGTTGCGGAGGACTTTACAAACATACAAGTAACGGACACAAATTACACCCAGACTCAGAACAACACTTTGTGGGTCACACACACTTTTAATGTATAATTCAAATACAATGTTGATATTGTTTTATGAATAAATGACTATGACACAAAGTTTTGTCCTGTGTGGGAATCGAACCCACAACCTCGTAGACAGCAGTCGCATACTCCGGCCACTGGACCACCAGGGCAGTCAAGAATTCGACCAAGAGCCAGCCAGAAAATTCACAAACTAACTCTTATAACCCTATAGAATAATAAAAGGCTCTTCTGGCAACCCTCTGCGGCCGGGGTGTTTAACCCTACAATAACAAAGACGGTAACAAATAAAACTTATGGTTACAGTATTAGTCCTAAAATCTGTAGTAAATGATATTGGCAGTACTTCCTATTTTAAATTAAGTATTTTAGTTTAGGTTTTATTTATCACCCTCTTTGTTATTTTAGGGTTAAACACCCCGGCCGTGGAGGGTTGCCAGACCTTTTTAATATTCTGCGTTTATTAAAGAGTTAGTTTGTGAATTTTCATGACTTATAAAATGACAATAGTAAATATGTTGCTAGCTCTCTCTCTAAATGATCATAGTGAGCGGCGCGGCGTTCCGTATATTTTTTTTCATGTTTTGGCGCGTCCTTTTATTTTTTTTATTTTTTTAAAACGACAACTTCTGCACTAGAGAACAAGCTCTGTGTCGCGGGGGACTTTACAAACATACAATTAACGGGCACAAATTACACCCAGACTCAGAACAACTCTTTGTGGGTCACACAAAGTTTTATCCTGTGTGGGAATCGAACTCACAACCTCGTGCACAGCAGGCGCATACTGCGACCACTGGACCACCGAGGTAGTCAAATGCATATAGATTTCAAGTATGAATAGTTACGAAAGGTAATAAGTACGGATAATTCTTTTACCTTATAATAATACATAGGCACAGGTAGAATAGGATTGTTATTGGCGTCCACTTGAAGATATATCTCCTTCATATCTCCTCGTTTGTTTGGTAATGTTAGTACTCTGTGTGTGCCGGTATATACGATGACGTCAGAGCCTCGAGCGTGGACACGTCGTCTTAAAGCCTGGAATAGGATACGTAGATTGTATGGATGGATGTTTTATACTTAATCACACCAGAATTTGGATGATATTTGGCACAGTAATGTAAAATAATCTCTTTATAGTGAGCACATTGTCGCATTATTTCAAAGTAAGTAAATACCGTGTATAACCAGGGCCAGTACCGGCTTTAGGAAGACCAAACTTAAAGCAGCGCCAGGTATGAAGAGGCACCTCTGCAATCTCTGCATGCCTGGCAGTTTTTCTTGATCGTTTTTTGCTCTTGGTCTTGACCAAACTTAAAGAGGCGCCCTCTTTAAATTTGGTCAAGACTAAGATCAAAAAACGATCAAGACAAAACTAAATAAAGCCTACCCAATTCTATTTCGGGAAGGGGGGAGCGGTAGATCTTCGCTTAAAGCCACTGACCAGGGTGCTCGCGCATCTGCGGTGCAAGAACTTCTAACACCACCGTTTGTAAAAGCCCGCTACGTTGCCAGCCCGCACTTATTTTTTTTTTTTTTTTATTTATTTATTTATAGAAACAAACAGTCATACATATTTAAAGAAAATAAGTAAACTTAAAGTTAGAATTTTTATATAAAGTAGACCTATAGTTTCCTGTATGTTATACATAAATATAATTTAAAAGAGCTTCTCCATATTTAACAATAACATAAACCATTAAAGTTTATAGATACAATTAAAAATATTTAGAAATAAGAAAAATAAAAAGGATACCATTAAATATAAATAAGAGTTACTAATCTAGCCCAGAAATATAACTTAAAGATTTTTTCTTAAAACATTTTAAGCTTTAAAAATTTAAGCACTTATATGCCAAGTAAATTGGTCCTAAACGGTAGGTACTGTAGAGGTTTATTAGTGGTCACTAGCTGGCCGCATACCAATAGTGAAACCTCTAACGTGTTATAAAAGCAAATCATACTAATATTTGAATTGAGAGATTTGAAAAAAGGTAAATGATGTGAAGTTTGTCATGGGCAGACAGGTTCGGGCTTCGATGAAGCTAAGTCATGTTATATAATCATAAGTAGGAAAAGTATGAAATAAATAAGTCATATTATTATCAAGTGGTATTCATTTTTTTTTTATACTACTTGGGTGGCAAACAAGCATACGGCCCGCCTGCTGTTAAGCAGTATCCGTAGCCTATAGACGCTTGCATTACCAGAGGTATCACTTACGTGTTGCCAACCCATTTTTTTACACCAGGGCTTTAAGATGGAAGTAAACCTGGGATAGGAATACGTTTCTTTCAAAACGCATTCCTAAATGAGCGCTGGAGACCTGTACTCACACACAGGAACACAACTACACCGCTGTGTGTAGTTATTTGGCTGTGGTCTTCTGTAAGGTGGAGGTCCTTCCCCAGTCGGGTCCTTGCTCGCTAGTATGGTGCCCTACCTACTGTGGTGTCGTGTGATTCAAGAAACCCCTCAACCAGTATTGTACCAGCTCTGACTATCTGCAGACTACGCCCGGAGTACGTGTTGAAGGAGGAGATTATACTGGCAACGGCGAGGGCGTTATAGTACCTATTTATTTTGGCAGATTGCAGCAGTGTCACCATTATATATATAGAGATTCTACCTTACACTATGACAGAGATATATTAGGTAGTATAAAATAAGTACCTCCTCTAAGGCAGCCCAGTCTCCAGCGTTTCCTCTCAAGAACTGAGGAGCTGTGTTCACGTAGTGGAAGGTGGCTCTCATCTCAGCGCTGGTTGAGTAATCTGCGCGGGCCGCCAAGTGGCCCCGAGTTAAGAACTAGAATCAGATTACCTTTAATTATCATCATATTCACATAATTTATTTGTATTCAACAATGTGATATTTGACTGCCTCGGTGGTCCAGTGGTCGCAGTATGCGCCTGCTGTGCACGAGGTTGTGGGTTCGATTCCCGCACAGGACAAAACTTGGTGTGGCCCACAAAGAGTTGTTCTGAGTCTGGGTGTAATTTGTGTCCGTTAATTGTATGTTTGTAAAGTCCCCCGCGACACAGAGCTGGTTCTCTAGTGCGGGAGTTGTCTTTTTAAAAAAATAAGAAAAAGCGTAAAAAAAAAAAAATATTAGGTGGTAAAAAGGCTTAAAACTATGTACATTATGGACCCTGTCGGGCACAACAACGTTTTATATTTTAACACTATGCTGTATAATAATAATATGCATTTTTCATCATCATCACTTGAGTCTTGTATTTATTAAGTAGGCCCTACACTGTAACCTTTAGATATTCAGTGTAATGAATGTGTATTTATTTTATTTTTTATTTTTAAAAAGACTAGACTAGAGTACTTATACCTATAGTCTTGTTTATTAGCGTGTGTTTTGTTTATTAGCCCTTTATTAAACTTTAATCACAGAATTACAGTTTTAAATATATACATTTAAAGATATCTTTTTTAATTTTATCTTTTAAAAAAGACAACTCCCGCCAAGAGAACAAGCTCTGTGTCGCGGGGGACTTTACAAAAATACAAATTAACGGACATAAATTACACTCAAACTCAGAACAATTCTTTATGGGTCACACTAAGTTTTTGTCCTGTGTGGGAATCGAACCCACAACCTCGTGCACAGCAGGCGCATACTGCGGCCACTGGACCACCGAGGCAGTCAATTATTAAACAAAACAAGTATTACTTGACAGACAAACAGACTAGTGACATATTTAGTTTATCAATTAATTATATATACGTATTAGATAAAGATTTAATGATAATTTATTTCGGATTATTCCATATTTTGTTAGCAATCATTTTCCCACATACTAGTCATTATCATCATATCAACACATAAACGTCCCACTACTGGGCACGGGTCTCCTCCATACACTTGGAGGAATATTAGCCTACTATACCACGCTGGCCAGACGTGTTGGTATAGGGTTTTGTTTCGAGTTTTCCCTCTCTTGCGGTGAATATTGTCAGCCTGACTTACTTCCTTAGTCGACTCTTACGACACCCTCGGGGTGGTGACATTTGTATTCTTAATCCGTCACCACACGGAGAATACCATCTTAATTTTGGACTAATATTTGCAGTTACAATTTATGACCAAACAAACATGCCTTACCGTAAGATTCCAGGGGAATTTCTCACCACGTACGATTAGGCTGTGGAATAAGCTCCCTGCCGAGGTTTTCCCAAGAGACTATAGCATGGGGTTCTTCAAGAAAGGAGTTATAAGGTTTTTAAAGGGTCGGCAACGCGTGAGTGACACCCCTGGTGTTGCAAACGTCCATAGGCTACGGTAACTGCTTACCATCAGGCGGGCCGTATGCTTGTCTGCCACCTTGGTAATATAAAAAAATATGTGTTGTCATAACTTCTATAAAAACCTGTTTATCCAAAAAAACTAAACTATGCGTCATTGTCAAGCCTGATATCTATATCAGGTTAAAAATAATATTGCTCTAAGCTCAAAACCCAGGCAAATCTGGAAAATGTTTGTATGGAAAAATGGGCAGTGGCAATCTTACTGGAAAGCTACATTATCCCTGAGTACTATAGGCTACTTTTTAGTGACGAACAACGCGAGTGAAGTGGGTAGAAGCTACTAAATACATACAATGTGTATGTACAGGTTGACTTACCTGATTTTTGGTTAGATATTTTCCGGCCATGCCAGGTCCTAAGATGGCGTCAAATCGAATTTTCTGGTTACTCATTTTGTAAGCTGCTGCCATGTGAGCAGCTCCAAATATCGTACCTTCTGTAATTATAATGCCAGGGTTTAAAATAAGAGGTCATCCCGATTGGAGAAGAACCTCCACCTTACAGAAGACCACAGTCAAATAACTACACACAGCGGCAAAGTTGTGTTCCTGTGTGTGAGTACAGGTCTCCAGTCCTCTTTTTTTTCTTCAAAAGACAACTCCCGCACTAGAGAACAAGCTCTTTGTCACGCGGGACTTTAGAAACATACAATTGACGGACACAAATTACACCCAGACTCGTTGGTCACACAAAGTTTTGTGTGAGAATCAAACCCACAACCTCATGCACAGCAGGCGCATACTGCGGCCTCTGGATCACCAAGGCATTTAAATTTTAGGGATACTCTACCCTAAAACCCTGGTGTTTTTTTTTTCTTATTTTTTTAAAGACAACTCCCGCACTAGAGAACAAGCTCTGTGTCGCGGGGGACTTTACAAACATACAATTAACGGACACAAATTACACCCAGACTCAGAACAACTATTTGTTGGTCACACAAAGTTTTGTCCAGTGTGAGAATCGAACCCACAACCTCATGCACAGCAAGCGCATACTGCGGCCACTGGACCACCAAGGCAGTCAAATTTAGGGATGCGCTGTGATAAAAAAGTTTTCCTATCCCAGGGATACTCCACCCTAAAACCCTGGTGTAAAGAAGTATTGGCAACAAGTGATACCCCTGGTATTGCAAGCGTCCATAGGCTACAGTTACTGCTTATCATCAAGTGGGCTGCATGCTTGTTTGCCACTTAAGTAGTATATACTGAACAGCGTTTAGTTCAGTTAAACATTTTTTTTTTTACACTACCAAGGTGGCAAACAAGCATACGGCCCGCCTGATGGTAAGCAGTTACCGTAGCCTATGGCGTTTGCAACACCAGGGGTGTCACTCACGCGTTGCCGACCCTTTTAAAACCTTATAATTCTATATAATATTCCCGCGCTAGTGCAATATCTGCGTCTTAGGGTTTGTCCACAACACCACGTTATGACGCCGTCAATGTGGAACGTTGCGGAGTCGCCACGCGACACGTTGACGTGACGTGCTAATGCACGGTATGGCAACGTTGTATTTTCTGTTAAAATTACCTCCATTTCTATCTATTTTCAACGCAACTTTTTTTTTACATAAAAACCTCCTGACAATAACAAACACAACAAAAAAAGAATAACTGAAATCGGTCCAGCCGTTCACGCGTGATGCTGTGACAAAGGGAAATAGGGATTCATTTTTATATATAAGATTATTTGTATCTATGTTTGTAAAGTCCCCCACGACGCGGGCTCATAGGGCTTACCTAGTGCGGGAGTTGTCTTTCAAAAAAGGAGACAGATAAAAAAATGGTACACGGTATAGCAACGTCGTATTTTCTGTTACAATTACATTTCTATTCATAATTGAAGGATGATGCGTCATTGTGACGTCACGTCAACGTGCCGACACCGTAACGTTTCCGTTGACGACATCGCGACGTGGTGCTGTGGACAAGCCCTTACTTACTATAATATCATTGACTGAAGACCTGTATCACTCACTGTACCTCCTCTCTATATTAAAGACTTCCTTACCCACAAACGCTGGTCTTTTAAGTCCGTTCTGCGAGTAGACGCTGTTTGGAGTCAACCGGTGCTTCACATAATGTGTATGCAGCATTTCCTTATCGAAGCACGCTTCATACAACTTGTGGAACACCTTCTTGACTATATAACCGACCCTGGAATATAAAACTTCAAGTAAAAAGTTTGATTACTTATCAATAAAGTAAGTACGTAGCCGTCCGTGTGGTGATTGATCAAGAATACAAATGTCACCACCCCGTTCCATCCCGTGGGTGCTTGTCGACTAAGGGAGTAATTTAGGCAGACAGTGTATAGAGGAGACCCGTGCCCAGCAGTGGGACGTTTATGGGTTGAAACGAACTACGAAGTGGTGGTGGCCGAGTGGGATAGTAACCTAATTGCACGCAAGAGGTGCGAGTTCGATCCCGGGTGACAGTACCAATGTGAATTTCACTTTGTGGAGTTTATACGTACTAATCAAATGATTCGCCATCTGCTAAAGGTGAAGGAAAACATCGTGAGGAAACCCACATGTCTTAGAAGAAATTCTAAAGACATGTCAGATTCACCAACCCGCATTAGGCCAGCGTGTGTGAATTAAGGCCCAAACCCTCTCTCTCTTGATAGAGGAGAGGAGACCCGTGCTCAGCAGTGGGACATATGTATATGGGTTGCTATTATAAAGTAAGTATCATGTTTTGACTGCATCAGCTTGCATGCTACCATACTTGCATTTTACAAAAGATAGTACGAGTAACTATCTGGCGATTAAAAAGAGATGCCTAAGTTTCTTGCTAGTTCTTCTAACTAAAGGCTCCACGTCAGCGAACTAGCCGTAGGAAAATTTTGCTGACATCATCTTTCCGGCTTATTAATAATTTATGACCTTCATAAGTGTTACTTTGTAACCTAAATGAATAAATTAATTTTGAGTTTGAGAAGTCCTGAAGTTAAATTGATACGGTAGTGTTAGGGACAGCCAAGCTGCTGCCTGGTGGACAAGCATACGGCCCGTCTCATGGTAAGCAGACGCATTTACCGAAGCCTATGGACGCTTGACTCCAGAGGTATCACTTGCGTGTTGCCAACCCATTTTTTACATCAGTATTGTTATGGAATAACCCTGAAATAGAAAAACGTTTATTTGAAAACTCATCCTTAAATGAGCGCTGAAGACCTGTACTCACACACAGGAACACAACTACACTACTGTAGTTATTTGGCTGTGGGCTTCTGTAAGGTGGAGATCCTTCCCCAGTCGGGCTTGCTTGCTAGTATGGTGGCCTACCTCTCTTGCAAGTATGAAAAGCATTGACAACACTGTTTGTTCGGTAACTTGAGTGGTTACCTCGCCATTTAGCACTGCGTGTTGTGGGTTCGATCCCCAAACTAAACAAAGATTTGTGTGATCCATAAATGGTTGTCCTAAGTCTGGGTATACTTTGTGTCCGTTAATTGTATGTTTGTAAAGTCCCCCGCGACACTTCGTCGTCTTTAAAAAAAAAGAAAAAATGGTGCACTTTACCCATAGTTCCGGCTGTGCTTGACACAGGGTGACTCTTCCTTAGTGGTGAAGAATGGCTGGGAGTTGCACCGGATATCCTTAAATTTTAATATATCCCTGTCTACTCGAAATGTCGAGTTTATAATGCAGTGAGCTTCCTGTAATTTAAAAAAGTAATGAATATGTAAGTATGACTGTTGATCTAGTTAAAGAAAGAAAGAAAACACATTTAATTCGTGTCAAGGCTCACAATAATAGCGATAATAAACATCACAATAAAAGTACTAAACAAAAGGAGAATAGTGGAAAAGTAAAACATAAAATTTGTACATAGGTCGCAACATGCTGTTTTGGAAGCCCCTATCGAAAAGGATGCCATCTCAGCATGAGCTGGGCAATAAATACCCAACGCTAGTGGTTATATAGTGACTCTGACTGCTACGCCAGAAGTCGTGGGTTCGATTCCCATCCAGGACAAATATTTGTGTGATGAGCACAAATGTTTGTTCTGTGTCTGGGTGTTATTTATCTATAACTAGCTGTTGCCCGCGGCTCCGCCCGCGTGGATGTCGGTTATCGCTGCAAAAAGTAGCCTATGAGTTATGCCATACCATAATCTATCTTTGTGTCAAATTTCATTTATCCGTTCAGTAGTTTTTACGTGAAAGAGTAACAAACATCCATCCATCCATCCATTCTTACAAACTTTCGCATTTATAATATTAGTAGGATTTCGCACAATTTCATACATTGGTTTTTATAAAATACTAATCTTTATGTAGCGGCCCTGTATACATATATCATACATAATGAATTCCACAAAGTGAAATTCACATTGGTACTGCAACACTTTTTACAGCGATAACCGACATCCACGCGGGCGGAGCCGCGGGCAACAGCTAGTATAATATATTTTTATCTGTTACTTGCGTGTTGCCTACACAAAAATAAACACCAGAATTTTATAACGGAACTTCTTTAGGATAAAACGATTCGTTAAAAACGCAGACAGATACAGTTAAAGAGGTAGGGCACCATACTAGCGAGCAAGCCCAACTGGGGAAGGACCTCCACCTTACAGAAGACCACAGCCAAATAACTACACACAGCGGCGTATTTGTGTTCCTGTGTGTGAGTACAGG
This sequence comes from Trisateles emortualis, assembly GCA_947095525.1. Taxonomy (NCBI): domain Eukaryota; kingdom Metazoa; phylum Arthropoda; class Insecta; order Lepidoptera; family Erebidae; genus Trisateles; species Trisateles emortualis. The sequence continues at coordinate 3,405,601 of OX352756.1, forward strand.
TTTCTAGCGCTCATTAGGTATACGTTTTAAAAGAAACGTATTCCTAACCCAGGGATACTTTCTATCTTAAATCCTGATGTAAAAAAAAAATGGGCATGGCAACACGCAAGTGATACCTCCGGTATTGCAAGCGTCCATAGGCTACGGTAACTGCTTATCATCAGGCAGGCTGTATGCTTGTTTGCCAACCAAGTAGTATAAAAAAGACAACAAAAGAACAACACAGATAAATCGGGAATCGAACTCGTGACTGCCCTGTGTAATTACACGTGTAGTCACAGTAGTTAGGTAGTTATAGATTAGGTAAGCACAACGACATGGTTATTACGATACGATACGATAATATCGTAACGGTTATTAAGATAACGGTAATATAACAGTAACTAATATGTCATAAATAATAAGAATAATTTATTTTATTTTCAGCCTGTACTGTCCCACTGCTGGGCAAAGGCCTCCCTTTCTTTTTCCACTTAACCCGACCTTGTGCTAGAATAGACCACTGACGTCATATCAGGTTCCAGAAGTCCACCCGTGAAGGCGGGTGTAGGTGCACAGGGGGGTTTTAGTCGGTATGCCGGCCGCCTACCATCTTTGAGCCGGAGAGTCCGACATAACCGCCTCGCTACCCCAGGCAAGGTGGTATGCGTAAAGCATTTCCCCTTTACAAAAAAAAAAATAGACCAAGTCTGGGCCTACCACGATGCCGTTGGACATTTTCTGGTACCCACATAGTGGTAAACTCGTCTGACATGCGGCAAACATGCTCGGCCCAGTCCCACTTGAGCTTAACTGATTTTTGGGTAACGTCAGCGATTCGGGTCATGGAGCGCAGTGTCGTGTGCCATATCCGGTATATTAATCGGTCTCCAAGGATACTGCGCTCTATGGCACGCTGGCAAACCTCGAGGTTGGACCTCTGCTGAAGGAATCTATACTGATATTATAAAGCTGAAGAGTTTGTTTGTTTGGTTGGTTGGTTGAACGCGCTAATTTCAGAAAGTACTGGTTCGATTAGAAAAAAACATTTTTTGTTGAATAGTGCATTTATCCAGGAAGGCTATAGGCTATATAACATCACGCTAAGATCAATAGGAGCGGAGCAGTAGTGAGATATGTTCCAAAATCGGGGAAGATATTCCAAATTACCACGCTGCGAAGTCGCGGGCGACCCCTAGTTGAAGTAACAATAATAATAATTTTCTAACCAAATTTTGGTCCGTGTGGTGACGAATTAAGAATACAAATGTCACCATCCCCTTCCATCCCGACGGTGTCGTAAGAGTCGACTAAGGGAGTAAGTCTATCAGACAATATCCACCGCAAGAGAGGGAAAACTCGAAACAAAATCCTATACCAACCCGTCTGGCCAGCTTGGTATATTGGGCTAATATCCCTCCATATGTTTGGAGGCGACCCATGCCCAGCAGTAGGACGTTTATGGGTTGAGATGATGAAACAAGTTTTGGTCAATTTGGTTAGTTTTGACTAGCCATCATTGACTGGCCTGTTGGTCTAGTGGTCTTCTTCTTCTTAGCGTGTCGATGGCAATCTAAATTGTGTCGGCCCAGAACCTAGCTACGAGTTTTGCATTTTCAGTTGTGTCCATAAGCTCCTCTAAGGTGCAGGTATCAGGGCACGCGGGACATGATATCAAGTGCCCCATGGTTTGTGGCTCAGCACCATATTTACACTTTGCTGGAATCCAACTACTAATATTATAAACGCTAAAGTTTGTAAGTATGAATGGATGGATGTTTGTTACTCTTTCACGTAAAAACTACTAAACGGATCTGGATGAAATTTGGCACAGAGATAGATTATGGTCTGGAATAACACATAGGCTACTTTTTTACAGCGATAACCGACATCCACGCGGCGCGGAGCCGCGGGAAACAACAAGTTATAGATAAATTACACCCAGACACAGAAGAAACATTCGTGCTCATCACACAAAAAATTGTTCTGGGTGGGAATCGAACCTACGACCTCCGGCGTAGCAGTCAGAGTCACTAACCACTAGACCAACAGGCCAGTCGAGTGCAAAATCCAGCACTACGTCTGGGAATCGAACTCAATGCTAATTTATATACTTACTAAAACATCGTAACTGCTAGGAGTATTCCCCAATACTATTCTATTCTTACTTCCTGGACAGGCGACGAGTACAGTTTCTGATCTCTGAATCAAGATGTTACCACCGGCGACATTTGGCACCAAAAACTTGCCATTTTTAATGAACAGTGGTCCTGGACTCCCAAAGTCCTTATTTAAGGACAATATGCAATCTGTGAAATAAAGAAAACCATGATTAAAATGACTAGGGGCTGTTGGTCTAGTAGTTCGTTACTGCTAAGTCAGAGGTCGTGGGTTCGATTCCCACACGGAACAAAACTTTGTTTTTTTTTTTAGACAAATCCCGCACTAGAGAGCAAGCTCTGTGTCGCAGGGGACTTTACAACCATACAATAAACGGACACAAATAACACCCAGAATCAGAACAAGTCTTTGTGGATCACACAAAGTTTGATCCAGTGTGGGTATCGAACCCACAACCTCGTGTACAGAAGGCACATACTGCAGCCACTGGACCACCAAGGCTGGGTATAGTTTATGTCGATGAATTGTATGTTTGTAAAATCCCCTGTGACACAGGGCTTCTACTCTAGTGCGGGAGATGTATCAAAGGGATAAAGAAACTAAACAATCCAGCAAGCCCGACTGAGGATGGACCTTCACCTAACATTGGACCACAGTCAAATAACTACACACAGCGTTTTCTATCCCACCCAGGAATCCCCTGTAGTGATACTCCTGATGTTGCAAGCGTCCAGAGGCTACGGTAACTGCTTACCATGAGGCTGGCCGTATGCTTGTTTGCCTTCGAAGAAAAAAATATGAAAGAAAGAAACCCATCATTACACCGGCTTTAAAATGTAGTATAGTATCCCTGGGATAGGAAAACGTTTCTTTCAAAACATATCACTAAGCTAGGGGCCGCCCGCGACTTAACTAACATATAGCCTATAGCTTTTTATGTTATATAGCCTATAGCCTTCCTGGATAAATGCACTATTCAACAAAAAAAAGTTTTATTTCTTATCGAACCAGTACTTTCTGAGATTAGCGCGTTCAACAAAACAAACAAACTCTTCAGCTTTATATTATTAAGTATAGATGAGCGCTATGATCACTACGCTACCGAAACTACACCACTGTATGTTGTTATTTGTCTGTGGTTTTCTGTAAGGTCCCTCCCCAGTTTGACTTGATCGCTTGTATGATGCCCTACTTCTCAAATTCTCATTAAACTAATGACAGTTAAACCTAATTTCGTAATTACACAAGTTACTTATTAAGTTAAACACATTTCAATGGTATTTTAATTACATACGTAACCTATTTACAAAGCCGCAGATAGTTAATCTCTGACGAGATTAGCCACCGTGGCCGTAATTTAGTTGAGTTATTTTTTTATACTACTTGGGTGGCAAACAAGCATACGGCTTACCTGATCTTAAGCAGTTACCGTAGCCTTTGGACGCTTGCAATACCAATTTGGTGCTGATTTGATGTTTTTTTTACAAACTATTTAGAATTATTATATCTATACAATTTATGACAAAACCATATTATGAAACACATCTTGTAGATTAATACTGTATTTCTTGGCAGCCATTTGTCTATAAATGCCAACAAAAAATGGTTTCATACACCTCTTTTTTATCATTTTTTGAGAAAATGGGCTTAACCATCCTGCTTCCCCAAGCGCGGGGTGAGAGCAAAGAAAGGCCTTTGTCGAGCATTAAGTAGACATCTTTATATTTTAAGACAACTCCCTCAATAGAGAACAAGCTCTGTGTCGCGGGGGACTTTACAAACATAGTTATTTGAATAAGTACCCACCTTTGTTATACTACTTCTTGTTTGAGAGCGAAATAAATATTTTTTCTTTCTTTCTTTACAATCAACGGACACAAATTACACACAGACTCAGAATAACTCTTGTGGATCACACAAAGTTTTGTCCCTATGTGGGAATCGAACCCACAACCTCATGCACAGCAGGCACATACTGCACCCACTGGACCACCGAGGCAGTCAAGTCTTTAGCTATAGAATTATTAAGAAAACAATACGCCTTGAGCCAAGTAAATATGTTCCCTAAATGACGCATGACAATATCCCATCCTTACACAATATAAGGAAAAAACAATAATACTTGTGACGATTGAAATTCAAAATAGTTTTAATGGAGGAATTGTGGGATATCCACGGTCACGTTTTATCAACACTTCTCCCGCCATTGTCACATACTGTACGGTTTCAGAAATTCCCCCAACAACGTAATTACAATTAAGTTGTGGAATGGGCTGATTCCGAGGTTTTCCCAAGAAACTATAGCTAGGGGATTTACAAGAAAGGAGTTTAGAATTGTTTTAGCGCGGTAGCATAGTTCCTGTATCCTTACTAATAGGTATTATAAATGTGAAAGTTTGTGAGATGGATGGATGGATGGATGTTTGATACGCCTTTACGTAAAAACTACTGCCCCTCTAGACAAGTGGCATAAACGGTAGTTGAAAGTCAAAAAAGCAAATGTATGGGATTTGACGTCAATTTACGATTTAATGTCGTAAACTTACGTCTTCCCTACAACCTTACAAACTTTATAATATTAAGTACTAGCTGTTGCCCGCGGTTCCGCCCGCGTGGATGTCGGTTATCGCTGTAAAAAGTACCCTATTATATGTTATTCCAGACCATAATCTATCTCTGTGCCAAATTTCATCCAGATCCGTTCAGTAGTTTTAACGTGAAAGAGTAACAAACATCCATCCATTCTCACAAAATTTCACATTTATAATATTAGTAAGGATTTATTGCTATGTAAATATTTGATGCAAAACAAAAAAACTGTTTGCCAAAATTACGTAAGTATCTGCAGTCTGTTGCTTATTATTAGATGCTTTAGATTTAGATGATGGATGGTCATTATTAATGTGTTTCCCAAAGTAATGTGTATAACACCTGTTAAATATCTGACATCACCGAGCACGAATACTCAGTTTCACACTTTTTAAGAAGAATATTCTTTTTAACATTTTCAAACGTAAATCTAGAGAATGAAATGAAATCAAATTTACTTCATTAAAAATACATAACATACCTACATGACACAACTGAGTAAGTATTTCTTTGGCCCCAAACTAAGCTAATGCTTGTGTCTTGGGTGCCATTGAAATTACTTAGTCGTGAAAATTACATAAATATCTATTAATATTATATTCTATTTATGAAGTATGGTAAGTAATAATATTTTATTTCGGAATAATCCATAATTTGTTAAATCTTGTGCCTAAACCCTGGCACCCTGAGTCTTCTACCTATCGGTTTTTCTTTATATAAATAAATAGCGGCACATACGGCTTTTACGGGATAATTTTTTATGTGTTCTTAAGGATCCCGTTTTTCTTTTTTTTTTCTATAAAATATAGCCTATGTTACCCAGTGATAATGGTGAAAGAATTTTTGAAATCGTTCCAGTAGTTTTTGAGTCAAATCGTAACTAACAAAAAAACAAAAATCTAATCTATCCTCTTTCTAATATTAGTTTAAATATATAGTGTTTTACCGATGGACAAGGTCGGCTCAGGATCGAGAGTTGTGGAAATCCTTGGGGGAGGCCTATGTCCAGCAGTGGACGTCTTGTGGCTGAGATGATGATGATAGTGTTTTTAAAAGTGTTTCATTCCTCTTGTTTCTGGACCGGGCACGCAGCTGGGGTATTCCGTAAGAGGGAAAACCGAGCTGCCGCGAAAACGGAGCAAATTCTGGCTGTCAGATTGAAAATCGGTATTCCGTAAGAGCGAAAACCGAGCCTTTTTGACGTTTAGCAATCGTGTGGGCCGTCACCGAGCAATCACAACTGTCAGTTTGCGATCGCTGTTTCTTAGAGAATCAGCCGGCCGATCAACTAGCCCATGTGGTCGGAAACCCTTCACCTACTCAGCGTTACAGTGGCTTTCAAGTCTCTCAAAGGGTTATAAGAATATCTGTTCAGCCCCTCTAGACAAGTGGCATGAACGGTAGTCGAATCGAAAAGTAAAAAAAGCAAATGTATGGGAGTTGACGTAACTTTGCGACATTAAACATAAACTTACGTCAAATACCATACATTTGCTTTTTTGACTTTTCGATTCGACTACCGTTCATGGCACTTGTCTAGACGGGCTGGCATTCCCTGCTTGAGAGGTTGAATTACAAAATAGGTCACTGGCCCAGCAATCTAGGTACAGGTCTCTTTATCAATCATGTTATTTACTATGTGATTGTGTTATCTTATCTAGTGTTGCATGTAGTAATAATCAATAGAGTTATTAATTTTATTTGATGAAAGAAAAAATTGTAAAGATATGAGTGGAATAAGGAAAGAGAGGCTTTTGCTATGCAGTGGGCAAATAGGAGCTGTAAATACATATACCTATACTTTATATAATACTAGGGGTCGCCCGCGACTTCATACGCGTGGTAATTTGGAATATTTTACCCGAATTTGCAACATATCTCACAACTGCTCTGCTCCTATTGATAATAGCGTGATATATTTTATTATATAGCCTATAGCCTTCCTGGATACATGCACTATTCAACAAAAAAAGATTTTTAAATCGATCCAGTACTTTCTGAGATTAGCGCGTTCAACCAAACAAACAAACTCTTCAGCTTTATAATATTAGTATAGATATCATCATGCCTGTCTCGCGTAGGAGTAGGCAGAGACTATGGTGCGCTTCGATCAAGTAAATTTGTATATTTGATCGAAGATAGTACGTTATGCCAATTGCTTCCATTCCACGTATACTGTCTTCGCTTTCTCTACATTCTTCAACTTCTTCATGTTGTCATGCATGAATGTTGGTTCTCGGCATTATTTAAAAACAGTACCTAGATACTTATTTGTTTTTAAAAATGCCCAAAACCAAAGTTCATGCATGAAGAGGTTGATGAATGTAGAGGAGGCGAAAGAAGTATAACTAGATCGAAGCAATTGGCGTACCATAGTGTCTGCCTACCCCCTATGTATGTAGTACGTAATATTTACATAGTATAATACAAAGTCACTGCCCACTGTCTGTTCCTATGTATGTACGCTTATATCTCCTAAACTACGCAACGGATTACGATGCGGATTTCACTATCTTTTAGAGAATTTCATCCGGAATGTTTATATCCTACTAATATTATTAACGCAAAAGTTTGTAAGTATGGATATCGATATGGATGCATGGATGGATGGATGTTTGTTACTCTTTCACGTAAAAACTACTGAACGGATCTGGATGAAATTTAGAACAGAGATAGATTATAGTCTAGATTAGCATATAGGCTACTTTTTATCGCGATAACCGACTACCACGCGGGCGGAGCCGCGGGCAACAGCTAGTGTATAGTGCATGCATATTATATTTACACAAATTTAAAAAAAACAGAAGCGAAGCAAGGGCGGATTGCTAGTTACATTATAAATAGGCAGATTTTGTTCGTTTAAAGGCTCTAATCTCTAGAACTGCTAGTCGGATTTTAATTTTTTTAAATTCTATAGCCCAATTCTTAAGGAATATAAGGTTATAGGGTATTTATAATCACGCTACGACTCAATGGGAGCATGGCAGTACAAAAAAATGTGATATGGAACGAAAACTAAATGGAACGCGGGTGTAACCGCTGGAAAGAACTAACTAGTATCTAAATAATAAAGAGAAAAATAACTACATACAGCGGTGTAGTTGTGTTCCTGTGTGTGAGTACAGGTCTCCAGCGCTCATTTAGGGATACGTTTTGAAAGAAACGTTTTCCTATCCCAGGAAAATAGAAAAATAGGTTGGCAACATGCAAGTGATACCTCTGGTAGGTATTGCAAGCACCCATACACTAGGCCGTATGCTTGTTTGCTACCCATGTTGTATAAAAATAATTAAAAAAAAATACAGATAAAAAATCGACAAAAAATCACACAAAGATTTTACCTGGTTGATTGAACCTACGACCTCTAACTTAGCAGTTAGAGCCGCTAACTGGGATATCTTTGACTCCGACTATTCTTATCCCTATTCATCTATCAATATCAATATTCATATATCAATCAACTACGGGAAATCTTTTTTTATCTGTCTTACTAAAATAATAAATTTTCTTTACAAAAAATAATACTAAATAATTAAGTACTAATATTATAAATGTGAAAGTTTGTGAATATGGATGGATGGATGTTTGTTACTCTTTCACGTAAAAAGTACTGAACGGATCTTGATGAAATTTGGCACAGAGATAGATTATGGTCTTGAATAACACATAGGCTACAGCGATAACCGACATCCACGCGGGCGGAGCCGCGGGCAACAGCTAGTATTATTATAAAACAAAAATCACTCCCACTGTCTGTACGCTTAGATCTTTTAAACTACGGAACGAATTTTAATGCAGTTTTCAGCAATAGATAGAATGATTCAAGAGAAAGGTTTTTATGTATAATACATGCATAGTATAATATAGAAATCCAAATAAAACTGAAGAGAAGTGAGCGAAATACATATAATATGTATTTAGAAACATAAATAAGTACATACCTACCTATTGTTTTAAATTATAATTAGTAATATCATCTGAATGAATTAACATTATAATTTTAAAACTAATTATGTCAATTATTACACCATAAACAAACACATATTTCTTTTTAACACACATATCTACACCATAGACAATAAATCTAAATTTAAAACAAGAAAGAAACAATAAACGCTTACCATTTTGTACGCCACTGAGAAAACTAATCAATAATATAACAAGAATTTGTTTGTATACGTCAGCCATTGTGAAGCTCTGACGGCCTTCTGAGGTGTGTGTCACGAATCACGAAATAACGGGGCATTCCACGTGAACTAACATTAGTATCTACTACTAATGGTGACTAAATTAGTACTAAACACATCTTTTCGTATGCTCGTTTGCCACCCAAATAGTATAACAAAGAGGAAAAGTGACTTTGACATAATAAGCTATATGTCGCAGGATAATCGGATTTAACGGTTTTTCGCGGAATCCCTAGCAAGACTGCACAAAACCGTATAATAGGAAATTAAACAAATAATTTCTTAAAAATCCTAGATATTTCAATCTCTGCAAAATCAATTTTAGCTTAATTTTGGGCCCAAGTAAAATCTTACTATTTTTTACATGTAGATATTCTTATTAAAGAAATAAATTGAATTAAAACTATCTAGGATTTTCGTAAATATCCGCGTTGTCCGATTATCCTGCGACATTATATTATATAACATCGATTTACGCAAACCAGGAGTTACGCCATTCTTAAATGCGGAGTTACATACGTCTTTTGTTTTAAGCGCCACACAATCTCAATTACATTGTTTAGCTAAGGCGCTAGATAGCCATAATTACTTACGTACATATTATAAATCTGACAAAGAATCAAAGTTACCGACATAGCTCACAGACTTAGTAAGCTGAAGTGGCAATGGGCTGGTCACATCTGCAGAAGGACCGACGGCCGATGGAGCAGACGTGTTCTAGAGTGGAGACCACGACTCGGTAAGCGTAAGGTAGGGCGGCCCCCAGCTAGGTGGACCAACGACCTATAAAAGGTTGCTGAGACGGACTGGATGCGGAAGGCGCGTGGTAGGAGAGGCCTATGTCCAGCAGTGGACTGCGATAGGCTGATTAATATTATAAATAAGTTACTGTATCGTATGCTATCTAAGCGTTTAGTCGAGTCATCCTTACGCTGGCCTTTATTTGGGTCAACGAGCCTTGTGATCCAGCGTGGCAATGTAGCCAGTCTTTTGGGCACATTTCCTAAGAACTGTGACCTCAATTTTTATTTTATTTATTTATTTAAAACTTCTTGCACAACATAATGGTACAATGGCGGACTTAATGCCAAAGGCATTCTCTACCAGTCAACCTTTGGGTGATGCAGAGACAAAACTAGGTAGGTGCATTCAGTAACAATTTAGGAAAACTAATATAACTAAATATTTTTAGACAATAGATAGATACTAAATATATTATATGATAAATATATTCCAATAAACATAAAAATAATAATAAGTATACATAAATATAATATAACCAATAAATAAAATCAAATTAATGAGAGTTTTAAGATGATATTTTATTTAAAGGTAAATACAATATTTGATTGTTTGTAATTAGTTTAGGTTTAAGTTACTTTTATTTTATTAACTATTCATGTAAATATCTTATGAAATAAATGTATTATAATAGTTATTACTTATTGTAGATACTTCCTACTATCCTACTAATATTATAAACGCGAAAGTTTGTAAGTATGGATGGATGTTTGTTACTCTTTCATGAAAAAACTACTGAACGGAGCTTGATGAAATTTGGCACAGAGATAGATTATGGTCTGTATGTTTTTACAGCGATAACCGACATCCACGCGGGCGGAGCCGCGGGCAATAGCTAGTACATAATATATGTATCTACCTATATAGGTCATACGTACCTACCTACTTAAGATTCAGATAACCACCAACGACCTTAAGAATTAAATACCTAGTCATTTGGTCACTGTCTATCTGCATAGGAATGAAAGAGAAGCAAATAATACAAACGAATCGGCAGACGGCGGGGCTGAAATTGTGAACACAATTTAAGAAATATAAAACGGCAATATTTTAAAACGTGTTTTAATCAGCTAATTAATATAACCAATTAAGTTCAATGAATAAACGAGATTATACGAGGGTTTGATTCCCGGACAGGGCTAAAAATATACATAAGGTCTTTTAAAACCTTACTCCTTAGTCGGCAAACAAGAATACAACTCGCCTTTTTTTAAGCAATTACCGAAGCCTATGGACGCTTGCAATACTAGAGGTATCAATTTCGTACTACCAATCTAAGAATAATGAATACCAGGGTTTTATGTTGGAGTTGACTGAGTGGAGTAGTGGAGTGTGACCATGGGACAGGAAACATTCCGTTAAAAACGCATCCCTAAATATAAATAAGCAATAGTCCCCGACATGAAGTTTATTTATTTATTTATCCACATACACTGATATTACAGGCTACAAAACCTAATACAACAATGTAGAAATAAGAATAACAATCACAAAAAATATAATAACAAAAAACAACAATATCATCCTAAATCAAAGATGAGTGAGGCAATCCAATGCCACCCTCCCAAATTCCGGCAAAGTGGCAGAAAGTTAAACTGGCGTGCCTCCGACACAAGCGCGGATCCAGAGAGGGGGAAGGGAGGAAGCAATGGGCCCTCCCCCTGGGTTGCGGCCAATTCTTTTTAACTTTTTATGTATCATTTTTCTGAAAGAAGTCAAGCAGTCAGTAAAATGAGATAAGTCTTGCGCCCTACCGCGCGCTCCCCTCAAGCCAGCATTGGACAAAGGCCTTTCCTAATTCACGACATAACACCCGGTCCGCCTTCTACATCCAGTCTACCCCAGCAAACTTCTTAATGTCATCGGTCCATCTAGCCAGAGGGCATCTAACCTTACGTTGACCAAGTCACGGTCTCCACACCAGGACTCGGTTGTTCCAGCGACCGTCAGTCCATCAGATATTGCCAGCCCTTTGCCATTTCAGTTTGCTTAGCCTGCGAGCTATGTCGATACTGAGTTAGGTGACATTGGTGACAATTTAACAATACAATATTTTTATTGTATCTACCTACATTGTGCAGGGTCAAGTAAAGGGTCAAGTTAATGAGTGCTGACTGTCCACCCACAAAAATAATTGGCGAGGCATCGTAAGGCGAGCTACATCAGCCTCTTCCACATTAAATAATCATCGTGACCACGACCGCTCTGTCAAGAGCGACACGAATTAGAAGAAGACCTACATTCTGCCCTGCTTACAAGGAACCACGCAAATGCAAGACAAGTATCAAAGCAAAACATGTCTTAAATCTGATAGGTTACATGTATTTTTACCGTAGCCTTTATCATGCAGTTACGTCGTTCTTTCCTGGCAGGGCAGCATTGTACATTAATGATATAAGAATAGGAAACTGCCTGTCAATCTGTACGTAGGTACAATGGAGGTGTTAACGATATAAATATATCAATACAATCTTTGGATAGGCGAAAAGAGATTAGTATAGATCCAACAAACAAAATTAATGCGATTCTTTTTCTTTGATAAAATAAATTACAGAGGTAGGGCACCATAAAAGCGACTAACCCCAAAGGGAAATGACCCACCTAACAGAAGACCACGCAGCCATGTAACTACACAGCGCCGTGTAGTTGTGTTACTGTCTCCAGCGCTCATTTACGGGTGCATTTTTTCAATTAATTTATTCTCAGACAACAGTACAATGTCCACAGTGTTGTTAGTACAAAAACTTAGAACTATGTTAGTAAATAAAATTTATTATATTATTGCCCGTTCCATCAATTACATTTTCAATAAATTTTGAAAGAAACGTTTTCCTATCCCAGGAATATCTAAGTACTACATCTTCATTTCAGTGACCGTCAGTCCTTCAGATATCGCCAGCTCATTGCCATTTCAGTTTTCTTAGCCTGTGAGCTGTGTCGGTAACTTTGTCTGATAACCTCAATGCCGATTGCATTAGTAGAATAAATTATCGCGTGTTGGAATTACTAAGTAGGTTCAATCGTTATTCTTTTGTTATTAACTAATCTATTGCAAAAACAATAGATAACCTCTTCTAAGAAAGAAAAAGATATTTATTTTGTCTTTATAAGATCTAAGCTAAGTACTAACAGTAATCTTCAATAATATAGATACCTAGTTGTTGCCCGCGGCTCCGCCCACGTGGATGTCGGTTATCGCTGTAAAAAGTAGCCTATGTGTTATTCCAGACCATAATCTATCTCTGTGCCAAATTTCATCCTGGTCCGTTCAGTAGTTTTTACGTGAAAGAGTAACAAACATCCATCCATTCTTACAAACTTTCGCATTTATAATATTAGTAAAATATAATGGTTGCAAGACCTAGGCAGCAGGAGCTAGGCACAGAGATTAATTGCAACATCGCAGACGCTGCAGCGCTGATATTCTGCTAGACCCACTTTGGAAAGGTTCTACATAATTAAAGCATACTAGCTACCACCCGCGGCTTGACCTGGGCGTACAATTCCACGAGAAAAGTGAATTTCTGGGATAAAAAGTAGCATATGTATTATTCCAGAATATATTCCCAGTCGCCCCCGCGAGGATTGCCACCATATACACTCCATACATTCATGAACTCTTCTTTTACTTTTCTTTTAACATGAGTAACGTAACTAAATAAAAAAGACTTTTATTCTTCACATGAAACAAAGCAATGTATAACGAAACTGAAGTGGGGGCAATGACTTTTTGGAATTTTTATTCCCATTTGCCTCCGGTGGCAATCCCCGAAGGGGCGACTGGGAATATATCTAATACCCATCCAGATCCATTTTGACGCGATTGAGTAGCATTGGGTTTCTTCAAGAGAGGAGTTGTAAAGTTTTTAAAGGGTTGGTAACGCTTGAGTGAAGGTGTTGCAAGCATCTATAGGCTACGGTAACTGCTTACTATCAGGCCTTATACTTGTTTGTCACTTAAAAAAAAAACAAAGAAACATTCATTCACCAATCCCAACTTTCACATCTAATATATAAAATTCTCGTGTCATAGTGTTCAACTAGTAACTCTTTAGTAATCTGTGGTTCAACTTTGAACTCCTCTGAAACGGCTCGACCGATTTTCGTGAAATTTTGTGTGCATATTGGGTAGGTCTGAAAATCGGACAACATCTATTTTTTATCCCCCTAAATGTTAAGGGTGGTCCCACCCCTAATTTTTTTATTTAATTTTTTAGACAAAACTTTATTTTTATTTTTTTGTGATTCAGCATTAAAAAATTAAGGGTTGTATACCCTTAATTTTCACCCCTCAACGATCAACCCCTAATTTTTAATACCGATATTACTATTTTAATAGCAAAACAACATTTGCTGGGTCAGCTAGTTTTTTTATATGATTTAGATGGCAAACAAGCATACGGCTTGCATGTGGTAAGTAGTTACCGTAGCCTATGGATGTTTGCAAAACTAAAGGTATTGCTTGCGTGTCGTCGAGCCGAAAATTCAACACCTACTTTTATGATGAAGTATTCCTGGGATAGGTAAATCTTTTGCTAAAAAGACATCCCTTAATGAACACTAAAAACCTATACTCACACACAAGAACACAACTATTTCTTTATTTTAAAAGACAACTCCCGCACTAGAGAACAAGCTTTGTGTTGCTAAGGACTTTACAAACATACAAATTAACAGACACAAATTATATCCAGACTCAGAACAATTCTTTATGGGTCACACAAAGTTTTGTCCTGAGTGACAATCGAACCCACAACCTCGTGCACAGCAGGCGCATACTGCGACCACCAAGGAAGTCAACTACACTATTGTGTGGAGTTAATTGGCTGTGGTCTTCTGTAAGGTGCAGATCCTTCCCCAGTCAGGCTTGCTCGCTAGTAATGGATCATATTTACCTCATTTCATACTTTTTGATTGCATAGTTAGTTCAGTGCTGCCCTATCTCTGTTAATAATCAAAATAAAAAACAAATATAATACTAAATGATTTTATTTAACTGGCAACAAATCACCCCAATTACAAGACCTAGCACATCTATATGTGGTCTGATCATATTTACCTTTTGAGAATATAACCTCTTTTAGTTCACCCTCAGCGGTACATAACCTACAGATTGTGTGACGGGACCGTACGAGAGGAGCCCTAACTATCCTTGGCCACTGAGGATCATCCGATGGCCGCACACCTTTTTTCAATATTACGTAAGAAAATAAGTCTGCGTAAACTTCAGATTTTGTTCCGTAAGGCAATGATTCATATTTCATTAAGAAATTGCATGGTGATTCCTGTTCTGAATATCTTGGACAGACGTTGTCGGTAGGACACGGGGAAAATGCGTATCCTTTACCCGCTTTCGAGTTGTCTGGCAAGCTTAGTACAAAATCTCTGGCCTCATTTACGACTTTAAAGCCAGCATTTGTTCCTTGTTCGATAATAACTAAATAATCTTCAGTTTTGTTCCATAGTTTTTGTATAGTTTCCAACCGGGCCTTCATTGATGGCATTTCAAATAAAGTGTACGCAGATAAAACTATGCTGTACGAAAGTTCAGTAGAAGCAGGTAAGAATTGTCTTTGAAAATAACCTTTTATTGGCATTTCTATGTTGTCTTTGCCTTGGCATAATATAAGACGGGCCAAATCATGCATATCAGAAGAAGTGTCTACACAGAAATATTCGAAAATGTTTTTGCGCCAAAAATGGTTGACAGCCCATGTGCCTGTGCCTACACCGGAGCCGAAATCGAAGAAACTTCGTGGTGTAAACTCTGGATGAAACTTTTTTATTTCGTCAAAGACTCGAAGTAATACTGCATACTCTAAAGCGGCACGACTCATTAAATACTGCAGACATGTACCTTTATCATATGAAATATTGCCCCAACGATATACATTCTTCTTTAACACGCTAAATACTTTATTCTGCACTTTTTGTTCGTAAAATTTCGCGGTGTCTTCACTCAATTCTTCGTTGACTGCAGAATAAACTTTTTTCGAAATTTTATCGTGTATTTGCCTTGTTTTTTCGTCGATTTCGTCATCTTCTGGTGGTAAGTGGCGTGAGCGAATGTAGTTGTTTAGTTTCACACTGTCCTGGAACATCGCTTTTGCACCAGCATCATCTAAAATAATTGTGATAGCCTTCTGAATATCAGGTGGAATGGATGCCACTTTGATACGCGTTGTGCCGGGATGTTTCCTGGGCTTGAATAATTTTGTATCGAAATTCTCTTTCAGGTTGGGGTCGACAGCTACTCTAGTTGTGTAACTAGCATGGTATAAAGAAAAATAACTTAATCTTAGTTTTCTAAACATTTTTATAACCTAACTTTTACACCCGAGTGTTTATATATGAAGAAACGTCAATCTGACAATGACAATAGGTCATCTGTCAATCTTAAAAATAGACCTCTATTTGTCACGGTTTTATTATTCCTAAGCACCTCTATCATTATGGAGGTCAGTGTTAACTTCTTCGATTTACAAAGGAAAATAGTAGAGTATAAGAGTCAGAATATAAATTACATTGATCAGTTATTAGCTGCTTCGTATTTTGATACTGCACCCATTTTGATTGTAATTGGCAGATGGGATAGCCCATTTGTATAAGTATTATCCGGGACCAGGTCATTGGTCCCCTGTGTTATAAAGGCCTGTTTGTGCTGCACAAATAAATATAATACCTAGTAAAAATTCATTAATTAAAATTTACTTACAGGAACAGCTAATAGTTGAATGCTAACCCTAATATAAAATAAAACCATTTACTAAACAATTTAACTTTTTATTCCTCCTCCTTTTTGTTTGTGTTTATCAATACAATCTCGGAAGTTGTTCACTACATCTTGACATTTTCTCCAATCTTTGGTTTCTGCAATGCACTCCTGAAACATGGTATTATAAAAGTACTTTATTAAACAGCTATAACTCCTCACCTTCAGCATCATCTCAGCCAAAAGACATCCTTTTGGGAATTAAACAAAAAGTTCTACAGAAATAAATCCTGAACCATTGGCATAACTATCTTATTTGACCACCAATAAACTTAATAATTTTTCTACAAAACTGTTTTCAGAATTGGCTTGATGACCAGTGTCCATTTTTTCATTAATGATGAAAATTAATATTCTACCTGCAAATTCTGTTTGTCCTAAAATCTCTCAAATATCTAAATAGACAAGCAAGAAGCTTTTAATAGTGAAGCAAGGCTAGAGTTTAGATAGGGTTTTACAGACAGTAGAGATGATGTCAGACCCCATATCATACCCAGCAGTACACCCTTAAACACAGGCTGCCTCTGACAATGAAACTGTGTTTTGTTCAACAATATAAATTCTAAAGAAATTTGCCGTCAACATGCTAAGAAGAAGCTTCATAAATGTTTGTTTCCTGATTTATATACATTTTATTTACGCCCATAAAGGGGCACCTATTTAAATTAAACTATTTACATACTCAACTAGTTTATATAGTAGGTAACTATAACTTAGGAGTAAACAATATTATCACACTCGGAGGACAGATATAATATAAATGATAGTACGTTCCTACAACAGGTATAAGTAAATTCTAAATAAACTTTTATACCTACCTGAACTTTATAATGAAGTTCTAAACAGCCAGTTTTCTTCAGCATTGCCTCAACGGGATCTTCGTCGCTATCCACGACTCTTACCTTTGGTGTTATAGTCATTTTTGTGTAAAATTATACAATTAAAAACCAATGTACTGACTCGTAGACATCAAAACAATATTCTAAAATCTAACCTCTTTCTCTAAATGTCATACTCATAATTAAACAGCTGATGAGAAGATAAAGCAGTGGCATTCACGTTCCTGTGAGTTTGACATTTTGTCTTACATGCTGGATATGAAACAAATTTATAAACGATAAGAAACTGTATTATAGTAATTTCACAATCAAAAATAATGGTGACTAGTGATTTTTAATTTTAAAAAATAGGTCCTTAAAATAATATGTTCTGTTCTGTGTTTATTTCCAACTTCCAACGTCACATACATTCCCCTTGCCCCTTTAAATCAACGTTCCGTTTTACATGGCTTTTAAGAATAAATTATCATTATGAAAAATTACTGCTAACCAGTACCAAATTTCAAGTCTGAATGGGTTTGTGACACAATACAATTTTACAATATAAAATTACCTATATACTATAAATTTAATTTAATTTTTGTCACTTTTTAATATAAAAAAGTTTCATTTCATGTGCATTTTGTTGGTTGGAATATGTCAAACTGAATGAATACTGAAGTGTCAATTGTCAAATCAAAATGACTTTTATAAACTTTTGCGTGTGTACTTGTAAATAAAATGCAAAAACAAAAAGAAAATTTATTTCAAAACAAGTTTAATTTATTAAACTCCCAAGAACACAATGTGGATATCAAGTGGTCATCAAGTTCATCTAGTGAATACGAGAATACGTCATGCAACGAAAAGTTTTGCAACATGGACAAAAATAGAAATCGTAAGCGAAAACGCAAGAAAAAAGTTCAAAAAAATGTTTCTAATTTGGATATCACTATTATAGACTCTAGTAAAGACTATAAAAGTGACATGGTTAGTGAAAAATCTCCTATATTAACATCGAAACATGTCGCAAATTCACCAATTTTGATATCTACTCGTCTCCCGCCAAATAAAGACATAGACACGAACTCTCCTATTTTATGTGGAAAAAGTTTCGGTCCAAAGAGTCCTATATTAAATTTTAAAACATTATCTCCAAATCCTACAAAAGTAAGAAAAAAGCTTTCATATGAAGAAAACAGCAGCAAGAAAATTCAGGATGGTGTTCTCTATTTAAAAAAAGAAAACAGTGATTATGAGAAAAATGATGATAGTACAACAGATAATTCATTAAAACAAATAAGTAAAAATGAATTTTCAAGTATCTATATAAAATCGGAGACAACATCTATTTCTGAAAATGATTCATCTTTAAAACTGAGGTTAATAGAAAAAGTTAAGAACTTTTTTGACAGTCATTTCAGCTCAGATAATACTTCACAAAACATAAGCGATACACCAACCCCTACAGATAATTCCAAGACTGAAGAGATTGATATTCTAAGCTGTAAAACACAAACTCAGATTCAGCCAACAAAATTAGATAGTTCTAACTCGGATACTTCAATGTTTCACCAAAATACAAAAAAAGCCAAATACAAGAAAGGAAGACTAGCATACAGGTTAAATGCATTATTAAAAAAACAAAATGCACACATAGCTCTATGGCAACATGAAAGATTTTTAGCGGGAAATTCAAGTTTTGTAATTCCTAAAGAAGAAAACATTGTGTTCCGTATTAAAAAAATAGATTTTAACTATGGATGCTATTTGTTAAATACTTTAGATTTAGATAGTAATAAGTATTTAATATTAATCAATTGTAAATATGTAAATACTATTATTGTCGTTGATTCTGTTTTTAAATTGTACGAGCCATATAACATTTTAGAATTTAAGGAATTTAAAATCATTATTAATGTTTGTAAGTATGAATGTATAGCTATTAAAGAATAATATTACCAATAAATGTAGTTTTAAAAATGTAGTATTCATTTTCCTCCACCTTACAGAAACCCATGCTCAAATAACTATACACAGTGGTGTAGTTGTGATCCTGTATATGAGCTAAGGTCGGCAGCGCTCATGCTGTCTCATACAATGTTAAATATGTCACAATAATTATTTTATACTGTATGTTTGTTTTATAGATAAGTACCTACCATGAACACCTAAAATGTGCTGAATTGAAAAAATTCATAATATATATATTTTTTTATACATCTTGAACTAAAGTCCAACTAACATAATAATTATTTACCGACGCGGCGACGTGGGCGTGGAATACATATCTAATAGCGTCCAGCAGTGGTATTGAATTTTTGTTTCCGCATTCAAAAGCAGTTTATAAAAATAAAATTGTTGGACTCATTAAAATCTTACAACGGCTCACTGACCTCCAAATAACCCAAGCAAACGCGAAATGATTGACATCACACTTGCGTTTACGAAGTTAGCTACAGTATTGTAAAACTGAAAATATGTCTTTATTACGTCAATACTATATTTAAATAAATATGTTTTGAATGATTTGATATATTATTTTTAAATATAAATTTTCGTGAAAGAAATATTTTTGTATTGTTAAAGTCGGTAAATTTTTCCACTGAATTGGGGTGTTTATATCACTACTATATAGCAACACTGAATGTTTCATGAAATTCAGTCGATATTGCGGTCGTCCTTCTATGATTACGCGTGTCGAGTTATATTATCATAGATTTTATATAATACCGATATATATTTATACTTTACAATATATATATAATAAACTATTGTACGAATATAATATGGCACTAAATTTGGAATATAAAAAAGAGTTTTCACTACTTTGATAACGATATACTGTGATTATTGATTGATCCACAAATTTTGATTATCACGGACAAAATTAGGGTAAGTTTATCAATAGGTATAACAAACTACTTATAAACTTTTCGTATATTTATAACAAAAACAAGGAATCTTATTAACTTATTTGCTTTGTTGTTTATAAAATAAACAATTTAAATACCTGTATATATTAAATTGCGTGCAAAAGCTTTCCTAGTCTTGAATTGTTTGTAGATATTTATAGAATGTTATAATTAGGCGGCATAAAAGGCTTTAGGCACGCGTTTCCTTAGTCTTTATTTTATTTTGTAGAAATAAAAAAGTTTTAAGTGTTATTATGCAGTGATTTTTTATTTACTTACTTAACTAATTTTATTGAGTTTGTCTTTGTATTTATTGTTTATGTGTTAGGTAGGTACTATGTTAATACATGATTGCTTGCTTGCTTTTGCAAAGGGTATGTAGACCTATAAGAGCGCATCCCGCAAACCGTGGATGTACTTTTCCCTAGTGCGGGAATCTTCTTCTTTAAAAAAAAGTTAAGACTTAAAAAAACAAACTAATAATTTATGGACACAAAGTGCAACAAAATTTTTCGTTCGGAAGTTCGTAACAACCATTTATGGATCACACAAACTTTTGTCTTGTGTTGGAATCAAACCCACTGACCACACTTGCAGGTATTTAATATTGCTAATAATTTTTTTTAATTGTTAGCAATATTTTACTCCTCCATCTTGCATCTATGACGGATATCATCTCCACACGGTTTAAAATTAAGTTATTAAAACAATTTTTTTCCGAGTCTGGATTTAAATTAGATTGGCATAATGCAAGTGTTACCTCTGACCTCTGATATGCAATTGTTCATGGGCTAGGGTACATGCTTAACCTATGGCGTTAAAAAAACCCGCCAAAATGTACTCAAGTGCGGAAATTGCCTGAATTATATAAATTAGGTACCTATTTTATTTTTTATAACCATTACTTGGTTGGCAAGCAAGCATACAGCTCGCCTGATGTCAAGCAGTTACCGTAGTGTATGGAGTATGGACGCTAGCAATACTAGAGTACCTATCACTTGCGTGTCGCCGACCCTTTTTAAAACGCAATTAAACCGCTGTGTGTAGCTATTTGGCTGTGGTCTTCTGTTAGGTAGTCCTTCCCCAGTCGGGCTTGCTAGCTAGTATAGTGCCCTACCTCTCTTAAACCCGACCTTACCTGAATTTACTATCAAAAAACACATATGTATTTCCTTTTTCTTTTCTTTTAAAAAAGGCAACTCCCGCACTAGGCAACAAGCTCTGTGTCGCAGGGGACTTTACAAACATACATTTAACGGACACAAAGTGCACCCAGACTTGGGACAACCACAGAAATTTTTGACACTTATGGGGATAGAACCCACAACACACCGCGCTGTGGTAAACACGCATCCAACCGTGTAGTACTTACGCGAGTGAAGCCGCTAGCATACACTAGTTAGTAATAACTCCTAAACAGATCGCCGGACGGCATGACCTCGTTCTATATATAGAATAAACATAAACATTATTAACTAAGATAAATAAAACAGAAAATTGAGTTATGTTTGCGAAAACAACGCAGCAGCCCTGTTATTTGTAATTTGAGATGTTTCTAGCTAAGTAATAACTTTATCGATCGATAGTTAGGCTATGTCACGTGTGCTGCGGAATTTTTGTTAATCGACTACAAAAAAGAGGTGTTCTTTTTATACTATCAAGGTGGCAAACAAGCAATCGGCCCTGATGGTAAGCAGTTACCGTAGCCTATGGACGTTTGCAACACCAGGGGTATCACTCACGCGTTGCCGACCCTTTAAAAACCTTATAACTCCTTTCTTGAAGAACCCCATGCTATAGTCTCTTGGAAAAACCTCGGCAGGGAGCTCATTCAACAGCCTAATCGTACGTGGTAAGAAATTACTCTGGAATCCTTTTTAATTTGAGGGACATTTTTATGTATGTATGTTCGCCTATAACTCGAAAACGCCTGAACCAATTTGGAAAATTCATTTTTTGTTTTAAAGGACTGGGACGTTTGTAATACTAGAGGTATCACTTGAGTGTTGATGAGCAATTTTTTTAGATCAGGGCTTTAAGATGGAATATCCCTGGGATAAAAATTTTCAAAACGCGTCCCTAAATGAGCCCTGGAGCCTGTACTCACACACAGGAACACCACTACACCGCCATGTGTAGTTATTTCGCTGTGGTCTTCTCCTCAGACGGGCTTGCTCGCTTGAATAGGGTCCTACCTCTCTAGCAAGTAATAAATCATTTGGTTAGGTACTTAAAAAGTACATAAAATCACCACAATG
This sequence comes from Trisateles emortualis, assembly GCA_947095525.1. Lineage (NCBI taxonomy): Eukaryota > Metazoa > Arthropoda > Insecta > Lepidoptera > Erebidae > Trisateles > Trisateles emortualis. The sequence continues at coordinate 3,428,041 of OX352756.1, forward strand.
GGGTTTTTCTGAGAAACTATATCATGGGGTTCTTCAAAACGCATCATGCCAAGTGCAGGAGTTGTCTTTTTTTAAAAGATAAAGATAAAAAGATATCTTTAAATGTATATATTTAAAAGTGTAATTCTGTGATTAAAGTTTAATACATAAAGATAATAATAATAACAATCGTCAAATATCAAAACAACACAAGCTAAAAACAAGACTATATAAGTACTAGCACCTCAATAACGCTCTCGCCTGTTTTGGTCGGTCATGGCCGCTCTACTGAGTTAGGCGACAATTTAACAATACGATATTCTCATTGTACACATTGTACATTAATGATATAAGAATAGGAAACTGCCTGTCAATCTGTACGTACAATGGAGGTGTTAACGATAGAGATATATCAATACAATCTTTGGATAGGCGAAAGGAGATTAGTATATATCCAACAAACAAAATTAATTAGATTCTTCTTTTTTGAAAATAAATTACAGAGGTAGGGCACATGAAAGAAAGAAAGAAAGCATTTATTCGAACATACACAGGATAACAGATGGTAACTCATACGAAATTGTATATCATACCTTGGCGAGTAAAAAGAGTAGCCAGAGTTTCTTGCAAATTCTTCTCAAGCCAGCTAGCTACAGCCAATTCGCTGACATGGGTAGGCCATGTCAGCGAATTGGCTGTAGGAAAAAATATGCTGACTTTTGTTTATTTTGACGTTTATAAGTGTCATGTATTTGATCTAAATGAATAAATGAGTATGAGTTTGATAAACAAACAATAAATTGACCGAAGTAGGTACGGTACATTTTTTATACCACTTGGGTGGCAAACACAGAAGATCTATTTCTGTGGTGGCAAACCACCCAAGTAGTGTTAAAAAAAAGTATAGATACGTACTTACTAGACGTCCTTAGATGATTTATTTTTAATTATCATTTTAAAATCTGAAATGGGTTCAATGTGTTTGGCTCATTCCACTACGATCCACCGTCGAGTCTTTCCGACGGTGTGTTGTGGGTTCGATGTCCACACGGGACAAATATTAGATTCTTATTATTCTGTTTTTCTATTTCAGGAACAAATATGATGGACAGGATATTTGACTGCACGAGGACCAATGTATTCCTGAGCGCCATTTTAATTCTATTTTGGATATCCACAGGTAATATATTTATATATAGGTACTTAGGCCACTCGACAATTGACTGGCCTGTTGGTGTATTGGTTAGTGACTCTGACTGCTACGCCGGAGGGTTCGGGTTCGATTCCCAAACGAGACAAAACTTTATGTGATACATAAATGTTTGTTCCGACTCTGGGTGTAATTTGTGTCCTTGAATTGTATGTTTGTAAAGTCCCCTGCGACACAGGGCTTGTTCTCTAGTGCGGAAGTTGTCTTTATGAAAAAGATCTCAAAACAGGTTCCAGCGTTTGAAAAAAACTTTTTCTTATCCCAGGTGTAAAAAATGGATCAGCAATGCAAGTAATACCTCTGGTATTGCAAGCGGTATAGGATACGTATTGCCTTCGTTAGTTGTATATCAATCAATCAATCAGCCTATCGCAGTCCACTGCTGGACATAGGCCTCTCCCACGCGCCATAGCAGACGGTCCTCCGCCTTCCGCATCCAGTGCGTCCCAGCGAACTTTTTTAGGTCGTCGGTCCATCTGGGGGCCGCCCTGCTTTACGCTTACCGAGTCGCGGTCTCCACTCTAGGACACGTCTGCTCCATCGGCAGTCGGTCCTGGTTTTGGCGTTTTCAATCCAGAAATTTGTCAAAGATGCACGTCTAGTAGTATATATTTTTTTTATATTTATAAACTACACTGTTTTCTAAATTTTATATAAAAAAACTAGCTGACCCAGCAAACGTTGTTTTGCTGCTAAAATATAGGGGTTGATCGTAGAGGGGTGAAAATTAAGGGTTGTATGTATTTTTTGATGCTGAATCAGAAAAAAAAACATTGTCTAAAAAATTAAATAAAAAAATTAGGGGTGGACCACCCTTGACATTTAGGGGGATGAAAAATACATATTGTCCGATTCTCAGACCTACCCAATATGCACACAAAATTTCACGAAAATCGGTCGAGCCGTTTCAGAGGAGTTCAAAGTTGAACACTATGACACGAGAATTTTATATATTAGATGTTAGTAAATATAAAAAACTAAATATAAAAAAGTTATATTTAGTTCATTAAAGTTTTCCTTCATCGGGAAACATCGTGAGGTGTCTTAGAAGAAACTCTAAATACATGTCTGATTCATAAATCCGCATTAGGCAAGTGTGTGTGCATAATGCGGATGCGGATTAAGGCCTAAACCCTCTCTCTCTTGATAGAGGAGAGAACTCAAACTCAGTCATTTATTTAATTAGATCAAATACATGATACTTATAAAAGTCAAAATAAACAAAAGTCAGCATATTTTTTTCCTTCAGCCAATTCGCTGACATGGAATATAGAAGACCCGTGCCCAGCAGTGGTACATATATGGGTTGCTATTATTATTTACTAGCTGTTGCCCGCGGCTCCGCCCGCGTGGATGTCGGTTATCATAATAAAAAGTAGCCTATGTGCTATTACAGACTATAATCTATCTGTATACCAAATTTCATCCAGATCCGTTGAGTAGTTATTGCGTGAAAGAGTAACAAACATCCATCCATCCATCCATACTCACAAACTTTCACATTTATAATATTAGTAGGATATACTAGCGACTTACCCTCGCTTCGCTTCGGTTTATACTGGATTTCTCTATTATACCATTAAAGAATTATACATATAAACCTTCCTCTTAAATCAGTCTATTTATTAAAAAAAACCGCATCAAAATCCGTTGCGTAGTTTTAAAGATCTAAGCATACATAGGGACGGACAGAATAGAATAGAATAATCTTTATTTGCTAAAAATGTAGGTACAAAAGCAGGTATAACAGTAGGTATTAAAAATAGGTCCTATTTTGTCGCTTGGCGACTTCACTTACTACTACTCACTTGACTATCATTATTTATTTTTATATTTATAACATTGCAATATAATATAATATTTTCGGGACAACTTACACATCGCTATCTATTCCAAACTAGGCAGAGCCTGTACTATGGTAACCAGACAACTGATAAAAATACTTGTATATTTCTAAATACATACATATTATAGATAAATTACACCCAGACACAGAACAAACATTCGTGCTCATCACACAAAGATTTGTCCTGGGTGGGAATCGAAACCACGACCTCCGGCGTAGCAGTCAGAGTCACTAACCACTAGACCAACACGCCAGTCAATTGCAATATTTCACTTATTGAATAAAATGTCTTGTCTAAAAGCCACAGTTTTAGTTTTTTAGAGAACTTATAAGTAGGTTATTCTTTAATGTCGACAGAGAGCGGCAGCGACTTTGTTTAATACTATGTATTAATTTATGGTATGGGTTCGATTCCCACACAGGACAAAACTTTGTGTGACCCACAAAGAGTTGTTCTGAGTCTGGGTGTAATTTGTGTCCGTTAATTGTATGTTTGTAAAGTCCCCCGCGACACAGAGCTTGTTCTCTAGTGCGGGAGTTGTCTTTAATAAATATAAAATATAAATATAAAATTTAGTTCACAGTATCGACTGCTTCAAATGCGTGTCAATGAATGGAAGATTCTCAGCGTGCGATGATCCCTTCCACAATAACCACTCATTACAAATGTTGGAGTCACCCTGCATGGGGGGAAGGAAAGGACGAGACGGCCTCTTCCCAGCTACATCTTGCATCAAAATCGCTGGAGTTTTTGGTGAGTACTTAACACGTTGATGGATAGTACCGCCTGTGGCTGATAGGATACTGGCCAAAAGTACCTAATACGATCACTGCCCTTGGCGAAGATCTACACCCCCCTTCTAAATTATTATGACTGCCTCGGTGGTCCAGTGGCCGTAGTATGCGCCTGCTGTGCACGAGGTTTCGATTCCCGGTTCCCGGTTGTGGGTTCTGAGTCTGGGTGTAATTTGTGTCCGTTAATTGTATGTTTGTAAAGTCCCCCGCGACACAGAGCTTGTTCTCTAGTGCGGGAGTTGTCTTTTTAAAAGAAAAAAAAAATTGAAGGTACGCCCAACATAGAATTTGGAAAGCTTCATTTAGTTTGTCTTCATCGTTTTTTTGTTCTTGGTCTTGATCAAACTTAGAAGGGGCATCTTCGGCGGCCCTTCAAGTCTTGCACCCTAGGGCCGTCGCCCTACCGCGCCCTTTGATGTCCCCTTCTTCACGCACACTACGCCCGTAGACGTCGTGTCTCTAGAGAGGTAGGACACCATACAAATTAAGCAAGCCCGACTGGAGAAGGACCTAGTTGTTTTCCTGTTTGTGAGTACAAGTTTTCAGCTTTCATTTAGGAAAATGAAGCGTTTTCCTAACCCAGGAATACTCTATCAAAAAACTCTGGTGTTTATATTGCAAGCGTCCATAAGCTACGGTAACTGCTTACCACCTACCAAGAGATGTAGGGCACCATGCTAGCGAGCAAGCCCAATCTCCACCTTACAGAAGACCACAGCCAAATAACTACAAACAACGGTGTAGTTGTGTTCCTGTGTGTGAGTACAGGTCTCCAGCGCTCATTTAGGGATGCGTTTTAAAATAAACGTTTTTTTTTTTTTATACTACCAAGGTGACAAACAAGCATACGGCCCGCCTGATGGTAAGCAGTTACCGTAGCCTATGGACGTTTGCAACACCAGGGGTGTCACTCACGCGTTGCCGACCCTTTAAAACCCTTATAACTCCTTTCTTGAAGAACCCCATGCTATAGTCTTTTGGAAAAACCTCGGCGTTTTCCTAACCACGTTTTCCTAATCCAGGGATATTCATCTTATTTTAATGTCCTGGTGTCAAAAAATGGGTCGACAACACGCAAGTGATACCTCTGATATTGCAAGCGTCCGTAAGCTGCGGTGACTGTTTGTTGTATTTTTTTATTTAATACCTATTTTGTACCTATTTTTTTTCCCCTCCATAATGTCCTGTGTATGTAATGTGAATAAACGTTTTTCTTTCTTTCTTCTTTCTTAACATCGGGCGGGCCGTATGCTTGTTTGCCTCCTAAGTAGTATAAAAGAAATATTAAAAATCTTTTGTTCCTTTCCAGATGACACAGGGGAATCGATAACCGTCCGTGGATGCGGGCTGGACTCTGGAACAGCTACGACGGACACCGAGATTATAAGGATGTCGCACTGTGGAAGATTTTACTACGATGATAGGTAAGCTCATCTATCTATCACTTCTTCTTATCGTTACGAAAGACTAGGCTGGCTGTTTGGATATGCTTTTAAAACTATTTTACGATACGATACGATGATACTGAGGCGATAATGGCCGTACTGGCTTAGAAAATAGCTGAAACTGTTTTTCACTCATAAACAAATACACACACACACACATACACACACAAAGGGACATAAACAACCATAACACGTACCTATATAAATATTGCACCTAAATAGTGCAACAGCACTGTATTGTAAAAAAAAATGTTTAAAAAGCATATTATGTATGTACATTCTAAGATCCCGGTTTATACGGGTATAATACCAGAAATGTTAAAATATAAGAGGTGGAGACCTAGTGTCCTGAAACACAGGCCTTGAGCCTACCTTAGGCACCAGTCTCCCACAATAATATTGATGATGATTGTATATCTTTAAAATTTTAATGTTTGCTAAATTGTGGTGAGAAAAATATACATTATTATTATTTAAAGAATATTCACTTCAAATATCAGCCTTGTGGAAAGCAGGTTAAAAATTTATAATTTCTACGACTTCTTTACTATGTTCTGGCACATACTTACAACCGTCGAAATGGGTTCTTTTTTACGTTTAAACATATGTATTTATATTATTATTTAATTCATCATTATCTCAGCCAAAAGACGTCCACTGTTGGACATAGGCCTTCCCCAAAAATTTTCACAACTCCTGATCCTGAGCTGACCTTGTCCATCGGTTGCCCGCAACCTTTACCAGGTCGTCGGTCCATATTGTTGTTCACCTGCCCACGCTTCGTCTTCCTGTTTGTGGTCGCCACTCTAGAACTTTTCTTCTTTAATTATTTAATTAATAATAATACTTTTTTGTTAATAGTTGTAACATCACTTTGTACCTATATCCGCAATAAATAAAATGAATTGAATATTTTTTCAGATAAAATATTTACATGAATAGTTATTAAAATTAAAGTAACCTAACCTAACCTACTTACAAACAATCAGATATTGTATTTAAAGGTACATAAAATATCTGATTGAGATCGCAGTTCTGAGGAAAGGAGCCCAAAAGACTGGCCATATTTCCACGCTGGATTGCAAGGCTAATATTTACGTTGACCCAAGTAAAGGCCAGCGTTGGGATCGTGAGATGACTCGACCAAACGCCTTGATATCTCACGATACAATTTGTGGGCACTTGGGCCACATGGTCCTAGAGTTTCGACCTTAAATGGCTCAAAAATGTAAGTCTCACCGAGACTTTCATATTTGCGCCGCTTTAGAATTGAATTGAATTGTAAATAAACACATTAACATTTTCAGCCTTGTATGGGAGGGATTTGAAAAAAAATAAAATTCAAACTTATAAAGGATGATGACTCAACCGTGAGATCCCTGCGAGAACGGTATTTTCATGGTCGTCTGACAATCCTTACTAATATTATAAATGTGAAAGTTTGTAAGAATGGATGGATGTTTGTTACTCTTTCACGTAAAAACTACAGAACGGATCTGAATGAAATTTGGCACACAGACAGATTATGGTCTGGAATAACACATAGGCTATTTTTTGCAGCGATAACCGCCATCCACGCGGGCGGAGCCGCGGCTAACAGCTAGTAAAATATAATTCAAACAAAGTCTAGCTTTGTGGGAAACGGAATACTCAAATGAACCAGTAGCTCTTCTACCATTACTTCCACACCACTATTTGGTTAGAAAAATCGAAACTAAGTTAAATATTTTTTATTTCTAGATATGTCCACGGTTGCCTGCAAAGCTGCAACGATGCCGATGCCTGTAACAACTCTAATAACACAAAAACTAACCTACCTTTTATTGTTATTATATATTACGCATTACAATTATTTTCAAGCTAACAATAATAAAAACAAACATACACCACGCTTTCTAGTCATGAACACATTACACATATTTTTTACGCAGCTGTGTACACATTAGTCACGTCACCGTCTAGTCACCGATCACAGTCACGGCAAAATATATCATCAGCAATTCAGCTGAAAGACTTTGTTTTTTAACTCATTTAGATCAAATGCATGATACTTATGAGCGTCAAAATCGATCATAGTCACAGTCACGGCAAAATATATTATCATCATTTCAACTGAAAGACTTTGTTTTTTAACTCATTTAGATCAAATGCATGATACTTATGAGCGTCAAAATAAGCAATATTTCAGTTGTTTTTTTCCCACAGCCAATTCGCTGACAAGGAATTGGCAAGAAACTCTAGCCACTAATTTAATCGCCAGAGTATAATATTTACAATTTGGTATGAGTTGCAAAATGTTTTCTTTACTTAAATGTAGTCAAAAGCCAAAGTCAAACTCATTTATTCATTTAGATCAAATACATGATACTTATGAAAGTCATAAAAACAAATGCCAGTATACTTTTTTCCGACGACCAATTCGCTGACTAAGGGTTGGGCCTCGAGAAGAATTGGCAAGAAACTCGGGTCACTCTTTTTGTACACTTCGTTTACCTTCTCTGCATTCTATGACTCAAAGGTTTGCTGTAAGAGAACTCAACTTTGAGTTAAGCTCGCCTTTGTACATAATAATGTTATATTCTTGTTATCTATTCTGTATTTTATTTTGTGTACACACGACAACGGAGATATCTGTACAGGGCCGCTATGATGATTAGTCTTTCAAGAAAGCCATTGTGTATATTTATGTTGAACTTGGTAACAGTGTACAATTAGACTAAACCTACAGATAAAAATATCATCATCTCAACCCATACACGTCCCACTGCTGGGCACGGGTCTCCTCCAAAAATTTGGAGGCATATTAGCCTACTATACAACGCTGGCCAGACGGGTTGGTATATATAGGGTTTTGTTTCGAGTTTTCCCTCGCTTGCGGTGGATATTATCTGCTAGATTTAGATCTGCGACTCTTACGACACCCTCGGGATAGAAGGGGGTGGTGACATTTGTATTCTAAATCCGTCACCACACGGTCAGATAGGATGGAGGGGAGGTATAAAAATATGTTTCACACAAATTCAAACATTAGTTTTCCTTATAGCGGCTCTATACAGCTAACTCCGTTGCCGACCGATTAAAGAAAGAAAGAAAAAGGTACGGAGCCAACATACCATACAAAAACACTAGTTGGGAATCAAACCCTGGCGTTGCAGTCAGGGTCACTATCCACTTGACAAACTGGCCATTCATTATCATTCCATTAACTTTATCATTACAAGCCTTATTAAAATTATATCGACATTTTAATTTAAGTATTAAGCACAAAAAGAATATCTAAATAAATTAATTTATATTTATTACTAGCTAAATATGCTGGGAATTTACCGTTCCCGCGGGAACTTCGGGATAATACATATAATATATATTTTTTAAATAAGTTAGTTTTGCGGATAAAAGCATTTGACAGCAATTTTTTTTATATAAAGATTGTTTTTATATAAAGATTTTTTTTATACTACTTGGGTGGCAAACAAGCATACGGCCCGCCTGATGTTAAGCAGTTACCGTAGCCTATAGACGCTTGCAATACCTACCAGAGGTATCACTTGCGTGTTGCCAACCCATTTTTTTACACCACAGCTTTAAGATGGAGTATCCCTGGGATAGAAAAGTTTCTTTTAAAACGCATCCCTAAATGAGCGCTGGAGACCTGTACTCATCCATGGGAACACAACTATACTGCTGTGTGTATTTGGCTGTGGTCTTCTGTAAGATAGAGGTCCTTCCCCAGTCGGGTTTGCTTGCTAGTATGGTGCCCTACCTCTCTTATACTTAAGCTTCAAACTTTGCGACTACTTCTTCAACTACCTCTGCTAAGCCGATTGTTATAATAGCAACCCATATATGTCCCACTGCTGGGCACGGGTCTCCTCTCCTCTATCAAGAGAGAGAGAGGGTTAAGGACTTAATTCACACACGCTGGCCTAATGCGGGTTGGTGAATCACACATGTCTTTAGAATTTCTTCTAAGACATGTGGGTTTCCTCACGATGTTTTCCTTCACCGTTAGCAGATGGCGATTCATTTGATTAATACATATAAACTCCACAAAGTGAAATTCACATTGATACTGCCCGGGATCGAACTCGCACCTCTTGCGTGCAAGTCGGTTACTTTCCCACTCGGCAACCACCGCTTCCGATTGTTATAATAAACACATATTGAGATATGACAATACAATATTATGATTTACGAGGGTCTGATGATGGAGTCAGCAGGTGAACTGTGGAGGTATTCCTCGAAGCGGTACCATTTTGAGGCGCACCTAATGAGGCGCTCCTCTTTTATGCCTCGGAGCGCACCTTTTAGGAGGAATAAAATTTTAATATTTTATAATTGCTATCGGGAGCGCTCCTAAAAGGTCCGAGGAATAAAAAAGGAGCGCCTCATTAGGTGCGCCTCAAAATGGTAGCGCTTCGAGGAATACGAGGTATTTCTGTGAAAAAACTAAAATAAAACCCTTAAATATGTACCTATTGTATTATTTGTGGCAACATTTTTTATTAACTTATGTAATTATTAAGTTATAAGTGTAAATGTATTATTTTAATGTTATTTTTAATACATAATTCTATTGCTATTTCATATTTTTTACACAAATATAATAAAGAAATAAGAAAATATATTGTTTTGTTTGTTTGTTTAACCTATAGCTACCTATGCTTCCCACTAATATTATAAACGCGAAAGTTTGTAAGTATGGATGGATGGATGTTTGTTACTCTTTCACGTAAAAACTACTGAACGGATCTGGATGAAATTTGGCACAGAGATAGATTATGGTCTGGAATAACACATAGGCTACTTTTGCAGCGATAACCGACATCCACGCGGGCGGAGCCGCGGGCGACAGAGCTAGTATATAGTAAAGTCCTTTTCTGTGGTCTTTTTTTTAAGATGGAGTCCCTCCCCCAGTCGCATACGCTCACTTTTTTTTCTCTTTTATTTAACATATAAAATAAAGTTAAATAATTTAGTAACATAGCATAGGTAATCCACGTCGATACAAGTATTTATTTTAGCACGAGTTTGGTAAATACATAATTATAACAAATTAGTCGCTACTACTAATGTGTTGTAAGAAGTAGGACTTGAGTATTACTTTAATGTTACCACTTTTACCCCGGCAGGGGTATTCCTCTTTAAAAAAAATAACAACTCCCGCACTAGAGAACAAGCTCTGTGTCGCGGGGGACTTTACAAACGTACAATTAACGGGCACAAATTACACCCAGACTCAGAACAATTCTTTGTGGGTCACACAAAGTTTTGTCTTGTGTGGGAATCGAACCCTCAACCTCGTGCACAGCAGGCGCATACTGCGGCCACTGGACCACCGGTAGTCATATCATTCCGTAAGAGCAAAAACCGAGCCACCGCAAAAACCGAGCAAAATCTGGCTGTCAGGGCCCCAATTCTGCTAATTTACGGATGGCTCAATTGAAACTGAATTGATTCTTAATTGAATCTAAGTAGCATATTTGGTATTCTGCTAATAAATTTAAGACCAATAGTTGGAAAACCATGGTCTTATTTTTTTTGCATTTTTGGTATTACATCATTGGTATTTTGCTAAATAATTTAGGACCAATGGTTTTCCAACTATTAGTCTTAAATTTATTAGCAGAATACCAAACATGCTACTGAGATTCAATAGAGAATCAATTCAGATTTAATTGAGCTATCCATAAATTAACAGAATTGGGGCCCAGATTAAAACTCGGTATTCCGTAAGAGCAAAAAACCAAGCCTTTTTGACGTTTAGTCAATAGATTGTGCCGTCACCGAGCAATCACAACTGTCAGTTTGCGATCACAACTGTCAGTTTGCCATCGCTGTTTCTTAGAGAATCAGCCGGCGGGTTTAAAAAAATAAAAGATATTTAATATAATTATTTTTATTTTTTGTTTTCCTTGTAAAGTTTTCTTTTTAACATGTTTCCTTTATCATGTTTTTTTGTTTGATTCATTTTATTTGAGTTGGTGGAAATATGTCTTTTTAGTATATTCTGTATATCGTTCAAATTACCTTGAAAATCATCTAGTAGGACTTTTATTTGTCTTATATGTTCAAAACTTTTAATATTTGGATGTTCTGTAATATAAAATATTAATTATTTTATGCTTTAATTACGATACATGTGGCGCCATCTACAATAAACATGACTAACGACATCTTTCGGCCAACAATGAAATTGGTTTTAGATTTTTTTATACATTTAAAACAAAAGTACTTCTTTCTTCGTTACTGGTTACATACAAATAATAAATTGCCTAAAAATATATGAATTGTTTATAAGACAAGAACCACACTGTTGTTTTATTATGAGTTTCAGAACCACCAGACCAAGTTGAATGTTTCAATGTTGATTGTTTTTTATACTACGAAGGTGGCTAGCTAGCATACGGCCCACCTAATGGTAAGTTGTTAGCCTATGGACGCTTGTCATACTGGAGGTAATACTTGCGTGTTGCCGATTCATTTTTGACAAGTAGCTTAAACGGTAGTAGAATCGAATAGAATAAGATAAAAAGTATGGGATTTGACGTAACTTTACATAATTATGTCGTAAATTTATGTCAAATCTCATACGTTGTTTATGAATTTATTTTCAAATTCCAAATGTTCGATTCGACTACTGTTTCAAAGCATCCCGAAATGAGCGCTGGAGAACTGTACTCACATACAGAACACAACTACACCGCTGTTTATGTTATTTGGCTGTGGTATTCTGTACGGTGGAGGTCCTTACCCAGTAGGGCTTGCTCACTAGCATTGTGCGATACGTCTCTTAAAAGTTTAAGCTGTCAATACTTAGCTAGTACCATTAGGCTCACCAGAATGTCAGACTAAGGCTGCGGTTCCATTGAGGCGGAGTGGAGTGGAGAGGAGCGGATCGCGATTGACCAATCGGAGCGGAGGCTGAACTGTGAAAAGAGGTAGGTGTGATTTCAAGCCATGTAATTGGTGAATCGCGGTCCACTCCGCCTCAGTGGAACCGCAGCCTAACACACAAAAACACAAGTACGAGCCCAGTTATGTGTAGTTATTTGGGTCTGCTCGGTTGCAAAGTGCCCTATATCTCCAAATTCAAAGTCTAAGTAAAAAATAAACACCTGATACTCCCTCAGTGAGCATATCCCTCATTTGCTTCGCCATTACGTCCAGAACATCATGCATGTGCTTTAGTGCTTCTCGATGTTTATTTATTGGCGTTTTCTCATTTAATAATCCTGAAAATTAAGTAATGTTTTCTTTATACTATCACAGTGACCAATAAGCGTACGGCCCGTGTAATGGTAATAGTCTTCACGACCGATTTCGGTCACGGCGACCAATCTCAACGGAGATTAGCCAACTGCGCAGGACATATTATAGACATATCTATACTAATATTATAAAGCTGAAGAGTTTATTTGAACGCGCTAATCTCAGAAAGTACTGGTTCGATTAGAAAAATCTTTTTTTGTTGAATAGTGCATTTATCCAGGAAGGCTAAATAACATCACGCTATGATCAATAGGAGCGGAGCAGTAGTGAGTTATGATGCGAAATCGGGGAAAATATGCCAAATTCCACGAAGTCGCGGGCGACCCCTTTATGATCATATCACAATTCCTTCACTTTCATAGCCTAGTCACTAAGAACAATCTGACACGACTGGAGAGAGATCAGGCGCAGGACTATCCGAGGCAAGGAGAGGTCTTGCTGTGGTCACCCATCTACGGACCGACCGTGGCAGGCTTGCTTTATCTTGCAGATATCAATACACACACACTTAGCTACGAGCCCCTCAGCCTCGAGTCTGGTAAGCAGTTACCGTTACGTATGTAGGCTTGCAACATCAGGAGCATTATTCACGCGTTCTTCTTCTTCTTATCGTTTGGTTAGTGGCCAACCTGGTGACAGAGTTATTTAGATCGCCCATATTTAGGATTCTGGTGTGATCTAACGACTGATAACAGTCGGGACCGACTTTTTAACGTGCCATCCGAAGCACGGAGACGCTAAAAAGAAATACCACTATGCAGTCACCCATCTATAAGGTTACCGCGCCCTTGGTAGCTTAACCCGCTGTTTGTTTACCGAACAGCGAGTGCACCTAGCTATGAGCGCCTCAGTGGCCGTCTGTAAGGTTCTTCCACAGTCGGGCATGTTGTTGGTGCCCTACTTTTCTTATTAGCTTACCTGATGTATCTATAACCAAAATGGTACATATTAAAAGTATAAGAAACATTGTGATAAATTTTACTTCTTCAAATTTAGTTATTGTAGTAATCTACTAAACAAAATTAAGTATGTTTTCCAGATTGTTCGTGGGATTAATTAATATTTTATTACCATAGATTTTAATTGTTTTACAGTTTTATTACGAACTAGCTATTGCTTACGGGTCTGCCCATGTAGATGTCGGTTTATCCTACTAATATTATCAATGTGAAGTAAGTAATGTAAGTTTGTGAGTATGGATGAATGGATGTTTGTTACTCTTTCACGCAAAAACTACTTAACGGATCCGGATAAAATTTGATTTAGAGATAAATTATAGTCTGGAATAGAATAAAGGCTACTTTTTATTACGCTAACCACCGACGTCTACGTGGGCGGAGCCGCGGGCAACAACTATAAAATAGTGAAAAGGCAGATCTTTACTATTTTTTATAGATTTGATGTCATTCAGCCGTGGAAGTTACTTACTTTAGATAGGTGTGTTCTAGAAGTTCAGGTAGAATAAAGAGAGTTAAGGCACTGTACACAATGATGGGGTAAATTTTGTGGAAACACTAGCTATTGAACAGACTATGTGTTGTGATAGTCATTGCTTTGGGATTGTCTTAAAACTAAACATTTAATACTCTAACTAGTAACTATTATTTGTACTTGTCCTTAATTGCAATAAAATTAATAAAGAAAATGTGTTTAATTGCCTAATAAAATAATAACTACCTTTTATATAATCACTCAAAATAACTTACCTAAATTGTTTTCTTGTAAGAATTTCGTGTTTTCGACAAAGCTCTAAAAGTTGATAAATGATTCTTAATTGAAGAATATAAATAAGTAAACAATGCTGATAATTATTTTAATTGGTTTAATATTGACTGCAATTATATCAAGTAAGTATTACTTAACGAAAAGGAAAGATACACTGCACCTCTAGACAAGTGGCATAAGCGATAGTCGAATCGAATAGTCAAAAAAGAAAATGTATGATTTGACGTTAGTTTACGACATTATATCGTAGACTTACGTCAAATCCCATACATTTGTGTTTTTGACTTTTCGATTCGACTACCGTTTATGCCACTTGTCTAGAGGCTCTGACCAGGCTGTTTAACCTCGACAGTAGCTGCTGCGTATACGGTGAGAAGCGGTCTGCTTAATTGAACTGTAAAGATTGGGCCTGTTGGTCTAGTGCTTATGAACCCTCACTGCCAAGCCAGAGGTTATAGGTTCGATTCTGTTTATTGTTTGTGTAATTTGTACTCGTGAATTGTATGTTTTTAAAAGCCTCCGCGACACAGGGCATATTCCATATTGCGGGAGTAGACGTTTTAAAAAGAAAAAGAAAGTGCAGTGTGCTATGCCACGCTGATAGGCTGTAGGGTAGACCAGGCATGCGCGTCCGCAGGCGTGTGATATTTCCTTGCAGTAGCCAAGGATGCTGGCTGGTTGTGATCTACTGCTCATCAGTTGTTAAAAGGGTAATGGTGAAATTGATGACGATGATGATGCTAATGATATGCTCCATGAAGCCGTGAATTTTAATCAAGTCAGGGTCACGACGGAAAAGGTTACCAACTTCAAGCTCGATAAACCTTACTCTAAAATTCTGAATCTTGATTAGTGTCAGTGTCAGTTCTATTGATGGGCGCAAGGTCGCTAGTTATCGGCTAGGCCTTAAGCTTCGCAGGTTGTAATCTAAACCATAAATGTATTTTTTTTAATAATGAAGATTAAGTACTATATTACGGTCATGTCTCAGGTAGCAAGAATTTCGAGGAGGAAGTAAAACGAAACACCCCAGATAAAAGAACAAAAAGAATACTGAACTGAAAAATAAAAACCATAAACGATTATTTTTGAGTTTTTATTTTTCTAAGGATGCAAACAAGCCTAAAAGCTCCTGTAATCCTGTAAGCATTTTTCTCAGCCTATGGATGAAGGGTATCACTCGCGCATACCCTAATACCTTATAACTCTTTAAATACATATCAAGCATTTTTAACCCCACAAACAACTTAACCATAAAAAAACGCAAAAAATATTTTTCACGTTTTTTTATTCTCTAACACATTTGAACAGTTTAATCAAACGATAATTCGGCAGTGGAACTAATAAAATCAGTGTGTTCCAACGAAAGTAACGTAACGTAAATAAAAAATCTGCCGCGGGCGGGGTCAACGTTCGAGCTCAGCTGTCGCCGGCGGCCGCGACGGCGGCGCAGTGGTGCAGCAGCGAGCAGCGCCGATCTTGATATTTCCCGCTTATCTCAGTCTATCATACTTACCAAGTGACTTACTTATTTTAAAAAAAGGACTAATCACCAAAAGACGTTTAGTATTAATTTGTGTTTAGATAGTACCTATATTATTATTGTTCAGGCTCCGTGAGCGCTGTCGTTCTACCCGGTATGACAAAAAATCCTAATACTGCTGCACTTTCACCCAGTATTAAAGAAAATCATAATAATGCTGCACTTCCACCCAGTATTAAAGAAAATCCTGCTTTTGCTGAACTTGGCAAGATACACAAAACTTTATCCCGTTTACAAAAAAAAATAAACTCTATAGAAAATAAGATCGATTCAGTTAGCGCAGCGGTTAGACGCGCAGCGTTGTTCTGGACATTCTGAACATCTCAACAACAAGAAATTAAAAATGAAATACAATAGTGATTGATGTATTGATATGGTTTTTATTACATCTGAACATCTGAACGCTTTTGTGTATGTTCAAATTTTGACTTGAAAATTTCAATTCTTGTCAATCCCATCCACACCTCGCCTCGCCAGTCTAGAACCATCTTGGTGGTCTGATCTGTTACCTTAGCCAATAGATGCTTGTAATATCATAAGCATTGTCAACCTTACATCTATTTAGTTGTTATGAGTAACCTTGGGATAAGAGAAGACTCAATGATCTCTGGCAATCACAACACTACAGTCATTTTATATACTACCTGGGTGGCAAACAAGCTTACGGCCCGCCTGATGTTAAGCAGTTACCGTAGCCTATAGACGCTTACAATACCAGAGGTATTACTTGTGTGTTGTGGACCCATTTTTTTTACACCAGGACTTTAAGATGGAGTATTCCTGGGATAGGAAAACGTTGCTTAAAAAACGCATCCCTAAATAAGCCTTGAAGACCTGTACTCACACATAGGAACACAACTACACCGCTGTGTGTAGTTTTTTGGCGGTGGTCTTCCTATCCCAGTTGGGTTGCCTCGCTTGAATGTTGACCTCTCTTATTTCGAAATATTTAATTTTAAATACATATATAAAGGTAAGTATAGAAATAAATAAAACAATTTTTTTACTTTAGCAATACCTAGTTTCTGGAAATTTTGCCAAAATATATCTAAGTAGTTTAACACATATTTTTAATGAAAGATTGATTTTCACCATGCAAGTTTTGGAAAGCTGCTTGCACGCTGTCACTATCTTACTTTTTTTTTATATTAGCAAGGAGGCAAACAAGCATACGGCCCGCCTGATGGTAAGCAGTTACCGTAGCTTATGAACGCTTGTAACACCTGGGGTATCACTCGCGCGTTGCCGACCCCTTAGAAACCTTATAACTCCTTTCTTGAAGAACCCCATGCTATACTATCTCGGGAAAACCTCGGCAGGAAGCTCATTCACATGTTTCTAACCACAGTTAGGAGCAGCTGGATGCGTAAAGCCGAGGATCGTGCTAAGTGACGTATACTTGGCGAGGTCTATGTCCAGTGGACCGCGATAGGCTGATGACAGCGTGATATTAGACTTGCAAAACTTGCATCGTCTTTAAATGGCGTTAAAAATCGCTGTACTTTATAAAAAATACATTTAATTTTACATATTAAATTTATTTGATTAACCATTCAGAATCTAGGTGTAAATATAATTAATTAGTAATAATTAAAAAATACGAGCATATTTTATTATTAATATAATGGACAATGGGTCTAAATAGTATAATATTTGACGGTGGCCATAGTCGGTGCATTTGTACAAAAATATCGGGCAACAAAAGGTTATGAAAACATAAAAAAAACTATACGATTTAGATCCAATATCTATTAAAGTATAAAATATGTAATTATAAGCAATATTATTTTAAATCATGATTGCATTAATCCCAATTAAAATTTATTTTTTATAAATAAATAAATATTATTACGTTACAATTATTATATAAATTAACAATTGGTATACAGCGATATATGTCTTGATATAGACAATTAATAAAAGCAGTGAAAAATTGGTGCCCAATGATATTATAGTTAGAAAGATATCGCAATACCGCGCGGTAATTGTTGTAGTCAACTGTAGCTAAGTAGCTTTATTTCATCTCTACCTCTTTCTGTTACATCACGTTCCGTATTATCGAAATCTATAAGCAAGTACGCATTAAAATATGGGAACAAAACGGGAAGCCAGTCAGTATGAAGGTAGCATATCTTTCTTTTTAATATCATTGGTTGTGCCTATAAAATTTTTTCATATTAGCTTTAGCCATCAGCTTAACGCTTAACAGTGTCTATCAGCTCATGATGGCCGGTGTAACCTGTTCGAGTACGTCAAGCTATTTAAAGGTAGATAAAGCATGATCGTGTCATTGTCCAAAGTATATAATATTATATGTAATGCACCACGGTAGTTTAAAAGTTGTTAAATTGTTTAGATAAAGTATACAGATGTCGCTAGTCACCACTGTCCTTCAATAACGACTAGCGACACCTATCTCATCTTAAGTGGTCGTTAAATAATCGTTGAAATAAAATGTCGCATCTGTTCATAGATGTCGCTGGTCACCACTGTCTCTCTTCATCTATTGCAAAATATTGGTTATTAAATAATTGAAATAGATTGTCGTAAGTCTGTACGCACATGTCGCTAGTCATCGCTGTTCTGCTGTGACTACTAGCGGCATCTATCTCAAGATAAGATGTCCAATGATGTTCACGGCAAGTAATCTGATCTACTTAAATCCGTGTATATTGAACCTTCTTCCAAAACATTCGACGTTTCTGTAACTAAAGGAAATTATTATTTTTAAAAATCGATTTATTAATCTGTGCAGTTGGAGCTGTCAATATCGTTAGGTTGTCATCATTAATGGATGGTGGGTGAAAGTATTGATTCAGCCCTGGTGGGCAGGTTCACTGAGTTACATGTTTAAAAGGTTCGGTGAGCCTGCCCATTAGGGGTTAACTTTTAGTTTTAGTTACTAACATAGTATAAGTTATATTGTTACTAACACTATGGATCTCTGGTTCTGAAAATAAATGTTTTTTTTTATTTATTAAATTCATCGCCCGCTTCCCTTCCTACCTCCCCGCAGGCGCCTGTCCCTGTCACTACGGTCTGCACTTTCGTGTCGTCTGCGCTATTTGAGTATCCATATCCCTCTTTGATATAATAAAAATGATTTTTATTCACATTACTGTACATAACTATCAAACAAAATGATTATAATTATCATTGAAATTTTGTTCCAATGCAGCCAACATAACAGCTCACATTGGGTACATAATATGAAAAAAAATAACTGATTGACGTATTAGCACAACCAGACACACATAGTTTTGAAAATTCAACCCTTATAGAGAATTTGGGGGGTGAAAAGTTGTATGAAATTTATCATTTTTAAAGATATGACTTATGAAGATTGGTATTAAAATAGGTATAAAATTATTTAACCCAGGCCGAGAAAGGACGGTCCATTACTTTAGTCTATATACAGATGTTGTAGGAAAATATGGCTACCACGGATGGGATTAAATACCCAGGGAAATGTGTGGCGGGCGAAACCTAATCTTCTATAATTTTTTCTTAATTTCAAAACCAATGCTAAGAGAAAAATACTACACCCTACTGTGTGTAGTTGTTCGGCCTTGGGAATTAGTAAGGTGGAGGTATTTCCCCGGTCGGGCTTAAGTATAAGTTAAGTACTTACCATCGGTACTGCTACTGCTCGCTATCGACACATCACATTTGCATCTCTTCAGATCCTCTAATTTCCTCAAGGCTGAAGGTAGCAGAGGTTCACTCTCCTCTTCATCGACTGAAAATATCAAAATATTAAAGTAAGATAAGAAAGATAATATAAGTATATTCGCTCAGAAAATTTATTTAAAAAAGGTGTATTTAAGGATTCTTAAATTATTTCTTCGTGGGTCACACAAAGTTTTGTCATGTGTGGGAATCGAACCCACAACCTTGTGCACAGCAGGCGCATACTACGGCCACTGGACCACCGAGGCAGTCGGATTTTCCGACATCACACAGGATATATATTTTATTTTTTGTATTGTTATGTGTCTATCTTTTTCTATCATCTGTTATCCGGTGTATGTTTAAATAAATTCTTTTCTTTCTTTCAAAATAAATTTTACGTACCTAAACCAAAGACGACGGTGCTGGCCTTGACCGGTTCTTCTTCTGGAGTCACCACTTCTACGCAGCGACACGTAGGATCCAGAAGAAACGCTGCTTCCATTGCCTCCCTCCTGATCTCTGACGGTAACTTCGATGAACCTAGAAGATAAATCAAAGGGAAATTATAAAACGAGCGAATAAAAAAAACTTAGCGACTGATGATAAGATACTGTAAATTCTAGCCGTGCGACTAAATTAATAGGTGAGCGACTAGAAATTCATGCATTTGAATCCTTACTAATATTATAAATGTGAAAGTTTGTAAGAATGGATGGATGGATGGATGGATGTTTGTTACTCTTTCGCGTAAAAACTACTGAACGGATCTAGATGAAATTTGGCACACAGATAGATTATGGTCTGGAATAATGGCTACTTTTTGCAGCGATAACCGAGATTCACGCGGGCGGAGCCGCGGGCAACAGCTAGTATAATTATATATTCATGCATTTGCTACCAGAAACGAGATGCTATCAGACAAGTAGGTTAGGTTAGAACTGTGACCCCAACAACGCGCTAATTTTGATAAATTGTGTTCGCCCTCAGTTTGTCGCTCACTTAGTATTTCTGTACGCCATATACAGTATTTCTGTACGCCATATTCAGTAATTTTGACAAATATAAATTGAATTTATAGTCGCTCGTTTAAATACTAGCCTAAATCAAATATGCTTAGGTAATCTTTACTTATATGATTGAGACCTGGAAGATCTGTAGGAGCTAAACTATACCACAGTGTGCTGTTATTTAGGTTTAGTGTGCTGTAAAGTATTATTATAGAAGACTTAAGTCAAATAACCGTATGAACCAACTAGTCTTTTTTTAATAAAATATACGGCCCACCTGATGTTAAGCAGTTACCGTAGCCTATGGACGCTTGCAATACTAGAGGTATAACTTGCGTGTTGCTGCCCCGTTTTTATACACCAGGGATTTAAGATGTAGTATCCCTGGGATGGGAGTCCGTGTGGTGAGGGATTAAGAATACAAATATCACCACCCCCTTCTATCCCGAGGGTGTCGTAAGAGTCGACTAAGAGAGTAAGTCTAGCAGACAATATCCACCGCAAGAGAGGAAAAACTCGAAATAAAACCCTATACCAACCCATCTGGCCAGCGTGGTATAGTAGGCTAACATCCCTTCAAATGTTTGGAGGAGACCCGTGCCCAGCTGTGGGACATATATGGGTTGTTATAAATATAACTTACATGGAATAATTTTAAATGCTTTCCCGCGTTCGTTTGCATCAGGAATGACCCGCTTCATGAGGTAGTAGTAGTCGACTTGCTTCGGTGGTGCCTGCTTGAATCCAGTTGCTATGTCCACAGCTAAAATAAAACATATAATAAGTCCCTATTGTCCTTTACTTTGGTGGCAAACAAGCATACGAACCGCCTGATGTTAAGCAGTCACCGCAGCCTATGGACGCTTGCAATACTAATAGAGATATAACTTTCCAACCCATTTTTTTATACACCAGGGCTTTAAAATGAAGCATCCCTAGAATAGGAATACGTTTCTTTCAAAACGCATCCCTAAATCAGCTCTGGAGATATGTAGCTACTCACACACAGGAACACAACTACACCGCTGTATCTAGTTATTTTATACGTTACACACGCACAAACACACACACATAAACACACACGCACGCACGCATTCACACAAACACAAATTCAGAGTTTAATCCAAGGTAGACATAATTATTATTACAAAGATCTTGCTTAGTCTAGGTATACAAGTTGTGTAACAAGCATTGTTGGAAGGTTACTAGCGCTTATAGGTTTCCGTTTTTTAAGCACCAATTGCTAAAATAACTGTACCCATAACCTAATGTAACCCTAAATTTCCATTATGTACTTACCCACCTAATGTGTATCAATATTTTTTACTTGTGTTACTTACTCTGTTTTAATAAACTAACTATTATTATTATGTCTCTCTTTGTCACGGGTATTTTTCCATTATCAAAAAGAATACCCGGGCCTTTGGAAGGCTTACGCGGGGACATAGGTCCAACACGCAGAGGCCCTTAGAGAATTTTAATCTAAAATGGGATGAGACACTTACTGTAGCCATACCATAGCTGCACTATAACAGTACAACCATGATACGACTAGAGTAAGTGTAGAGCTATTGTGACACTATTTTGGTATCTAATATTGCTGGGCTATGGGGTTATTATTTTTTATTTGGCTGTGGCCAACAGTGGAATAAGTAATCGGTAGCTGTTATTAATATAAGTACCTTCATCAATGAAATCTCGGACGTCAATCAAAATGTTGAACTTCTCAGATATCGCTCTCGTCGTTTCATGCCTCAGCCAGCATGTGTCGTCATGGTGATGGCGAGATTTACTGACCGCTGTAGATAAACAAACAATTAAAAATATTTAATAAATACAAAGAAAGCCAATAGAATAGAATAGAAAACTTTTTATTGTACACCAATTACATTTATGATATAAATATTATTTCAAACATTTATGTACAATGGGCGGCCTTATCGCTAAAAGCAATTTCATTTTGAAATTTGGATGGACAGAAGAGAAAATCCTTACTAATATTATAAATGTGAAAGTTTGTGAGTATGGATGGATGGAAGTTTGTTACTCTTTCACTTAAAAACTACTGAACGGATCTGGATGAAATTTGGCATAGAGATAGATTATGGTCTGGAATAACACATAGGCTACTTTTTACAGCGATAACCGACATCCACGCGGGCGGAGCCTGCGGGCGGGCTACAACTAGTAATTAATAAAAGAAATAAAACTAACCATCGCCAACGATCGCCTCCAGCAGGTACCTCGCCTCGTGTTTTATCGGAATTCTATCCAATAATGGTTTCTCTAACGGCCCCTCTCGCACTGTCAAAAAATATTAACATTTATTTAATATAAATATATTTATTTATTTGATAGTACTATACTATACTATGCCTTTGCCAACAATGAGGCAAACAGACCCAGGCCAACGAGGCAATCATATAATTTATTACATAATTACACAACTAATAATGGAAAACTAATATTGAAATTGTTAATAATATTATACTAACTTAAATTAAGTAATTTTAATGTATGTTTTGTCTGAATAAAGGCTTTTATTATTATTGTATACAAATATACTATGTTATGTATGTAATATCTTAATATATATATTTCTTGTGTGCGTGTGTATGTGACTGAACTCCTCCTAGACGGGTGGACCGATTTTGATGAAATTTTGTGTGTGTGTTCGGGTAGGGCCCTGGATGGTTTAGATTCACAATTGGACCCGGTAGGTGGCGCTGCTGTCGGTATTTCAGCTTTTTCCGGCAGGACGACGTCTGCCAGGTCCACTAGTATATTATATAACTACCAATACTAAGATTTTAATGTACTATATAGAAGTAATTATGTTATTAGATTTATTATAAAAATGAATATGAGCGGGATAGCATAAAAAATTAAAATACATTATCTAAATCATAGCACAGCATAAACGTACTTCACACACACACACACACGCACATTTATGATCCACACACAGACACTGCCATTGCCATTCAACGTAGCAAAGCTGCCAGTCTTATCACGTAGTGATTAGTTACTCTATGAGTCTTATGAGAACGTTTCCAGCAGACGTCGAAGCGGAGGAATTTTATGACGTCCATTAAGCAGTCCCTCCCTTTTTTGAATATTTTTTTTTTCTTTTAAGTAAAGGTACTTTACTTAAGTGCTTTTCAATAAGTGTAAATACTGTATATTATTTTATAGTTTTTTGTTTAGGCTAAGTTACTTTAATTTAAATAACTATTCTTGTAAATATCCTAAGAATACAATAAAAAAATTCCATCTGATGATAAAAATTTGTATGCAGTCACATTTACTTAGCTTAAATATTTAAAAATAAGAAATTGACAAAATTGAACTTACATATTGCATGGGAAAATATAAACACATATTCTTGAGGCGCTCATAGCTAGGTGCACTCGCTGTTCGGTAAACGATCAGCGGGTTAAGCTACCAAGGGCGCGGTAACCCTATAGATGGGTGACCGCATAGTGGTATTTCATCTGAGCATCTCCGTGCTTCGGAGGGCACGTTAAAAGTAGGTCCCGACTGTTATCAGTCGATAGATCACGACAGAGGCCTAAATATGGGCGATCTAAATAACTCTGTCACCAGGTTGGCCACTAACCAAACGATAAGAAGAATAACACATATTCTTTATGTTTTTATTACATACATGATCTTCAATTCTTAATACTCTTAATATTAATTTAGCCTAAATAGCTCTAAGCTAATCACATACGGACTTACCTCTGGCGTTCAATCAAATACTAGTGTACTCTAAACTTACATAAACGAGAAAAAATAATTTACCATAGAGAACAATAGCACCTAAAACTACTAATATAAATAATTGTCTAATACTATTAGGGTTGCCACCCGTACTTTATAATAAAGTATTGTACGTTATTTCAGGTAATTGTACTCTATACTTTATGAGAACAATAAAGTACACGAAAATACTTTATTTCGCATTATGTGATTTCTTTATGCTTTTGAAAAGTTTAGTTGGAAATATTTTTTCGTAAAACGGAATAATTTATTGATTGGCGCAATACACAGAAAGCCAGCGCTTTAAAGAAAAATAAATTGTACTTTATTTTGGTATACTGTGTACTTTTTTTTTCTTGTGTAATATAACCAACGTACTTTAATTACAAAAAAAAAATGGGTGGCAACCCTAAATACTATTATAGTAATTACTCGAATGTAGAAAATATAGTATTGTTTATATTGAAGATCAATAATAAGTAGTCATCCACACCAATTTTGGTAACAGCGACTAATCTATGGAGCCAACTGTGCGGATACCGACTTAGAACTACTGCCCCTCTAGACAAGTGGCAAAATCAGTGATCGAATCGAAACATCAAAAAAGCAAATGTATGGGATTTGATGTATGTTAACGACAATAAATCGTTAACTTACGTCAAATCCCATACATTTGCTTTTTTGACTTTTCGATTCGACTACCGTAAATGCCACTTGTCTAGAGGGTCAGGTCTTGAGCGAAGATCTACGCCAATCTCAAAATTTTTTTAGGGCTAGATCTACACCTGACTCATTACTGAACATGATAGCAGATGTAGTACTAACTTCTGGTGAACTGCCATCGAGCATCACGCCTGTATTCCGTCTCCACTGGAACCATCTTGAATTGACACTTGCCACAGCGACACAGATCATCCAAGATACGGCCACAGCGTTCACACATTTCTATAGAATTAATTGTAAAATTGTATATGATGATGTGTTGCCACTTATTTCACTAGAACTACATTATTTTTCAATGGTAATTTTACTGATTTACGTTCGTTTTGAAGCAGGCCTACGTTCTACAGTGAACGTCATCAGGTTGAGATGATAATGATGATGAAGACTCTCGTTTTTGGTAGAATCTAGTGACTGTTTAAGACAACGTTTTGAAATCTTCTTAGAAATGCAGTACAATATGCAGTCGAATAAACCCCATCGAAATTAGATCAGTAGATTTTGAAATCAGGAATCACAAAATACGTTTCTCAGACTTTAAGAGAGGTGGTTTTCTGTTTGACGTACCTAAGGGTTAAACAAAAACCATATTTCACCGTTCTTTATATTGGCCTGATGCGAAGGCTCAAAGTCACTCTAAGAACAATAGAGAGAGCTATGCTTGGAGTTTCCCTGCGAGATCGAATAAGAAATGAGGAGATCTGTAGGAGAATCAAAGTGACCGACGAAGCTCGAAGAATTGACTCAATTAAGTAGCAAAGGGTAGGGCACATAGCTCGCAGAACTGATGGCCGTAGGCGTAAAAAGGTTCTGACCGGCGACCTGTTAAAGGTTGCGGGAGACCGATGGATAAAGTCAGCTCAGGACCGAGTGATGTTGAAAACTTTGGGGGAGACCTATGTCCAGCAGTGGACATCTTTTGACAGAGATGGATGGATCCAAACTGGTCGCCGCTCAGTATGAAGGTGGCTTTTCTTTATATCCTTGCTTTCAGACATAAAACCTTACCTTCTTTCACCTCAGCATCATCAATAAGACCGAATATAGTCTTCCTGGCCACTTTCAACCTTTCCGTCTGCTGCACCTCAATTTTGAGTCTTGCAGCAGTTTTATGAGCGTGCGGGAGAAGAAACTGTTGAACCAAATCAGCGACCAGCTCACTCTGTTCAGCTGTAGACCTGGATGAGAAAAAAACAGTAAAATATTTAAAATTTGAGATTTATAGGGCACCATATCAGCGAGCAAGCCCGACTGGGGAAGGACCTCCACCTTACGGAAGACCACAGCCAAATAGCTATACACTATTCCTGTGTGTGAGTACAGGTCTCCAGCACTCATGCGATTCCAGAGGAATTTCTTACCACGTACGATTAGCCTGTGGAATGAGCTCCCTGCCGAAGTTTTCCCAAAAGACTATAGCATGGGGTTCTTCAAGAAAGGAGTTATTAAGGTTTTTAAAGGGTCAGCAACGCATGAGTGACACCCCTGGTTTTGCAAGCATTCATAGGCTACGGTAACTGCTTACGATCAGACGGACCGTATGCTTGTTGACCACCTTGGTAGTATAAAAAAAAATAGGTATGCTTTTTGAAAGAAACATTTTCCCATCCCAGGGATACCCCATCAAGCCCAGGTATAAAAAAAATGAGTCTGCAACACGCAAGTGATTCTTCTGGTATTGGTAACCATAGGTTACGGTAACTGCTTAACATCAGACGTGCCGTATGCTGGTTTGCCTTCTTCCTTTACCATAGTCACAAATCTAACTCTCAGTAGAGTTATAATGATTACTAAAAACACACATTTTTTTTTAGACAAGTGGCATAAACAGTAGTCGAATCGAAAAGTCAAAAACGTAACTGTATGGGATTTGACGTTAGACGACATTATATCGTAAACTAACGTCAAATCACATACATTTACTTTTTTGACTTTTCGATTCGACTACCGTTTATGCCACTTGTCTAGAGGGGCTGGACCTCAACGCTGGTATACTCGTAGCACTTTTATTTAAACTATAATGAGTGACGACGGAATTCCGAATTATTGTAGTTGTAATTGCTATTTTATAGTCTTATCTACTAAATTGACTGCCTTAGTAGTCCAGTGGCAGCAGTAGGTATGCGCCTGCTGTGCACGAGGTTATGTTCGATTCCCACGCAGGACAAAACTTTGTGTAACCCACGAAGAATAGTTCTGAGTCTGGGTGTAATTTGTGTCTGTTAATTGTATGTTTGCAACGTCCCCCGCAAAGCAGAATTTGTTCTCTAGTGCGGGAGTTGTCTTAAAAAAAAAAAAAATTATTTTAGTTTAAAAAGACAACTCCCGCACTAAGAGAACAAGTTCTAGTGTCGCGGAGGACTTAACAAACATACAATTAACGGACACAAATTACACCCAGACTCAGAACTATTATTCGTGGGTCACACAAAGTTTTGTCCTGTGTGGGAATCGAACCCACAACCTCGTGCACAGCAGGCGCATACTGCGGCCACTGGACCACCGAGGCAGTCAAGTCAAGTCAAAATAGAACTAACATGGAGCTACTCTGTTCATTCTCCTTGTCGATTCTGTCAGCATGGGCGACAGCTGCGCTCTCCGCATCCAACTCAGCAGCCAACTCAATACCCTCGTGAATAATTTGTTGCAAGTAAGCTTCCACCGTGCCCTGAGTTGTTCCTAGTGCCTAGAAAAATACATTCATTAATACAGGATGCCTCTATCAAGAGAGACAGACGGTTTAGGCCTTAATTTCACAAATAGAATCTGTTATAGAATACCCACAAGAACACATAGTCGAAATTTATGTAATATATTTGCTACTTTTAAATGTCGCACCAATGCTGGTAAACGATCGCCGATGTTCCAGTTGGTTGATTCATTTAACAAGCACTTCAATTCTATAGATCTAATGGCAACACGTCCTAGTCTATTTAAGAAACAATTGCTGACAAACTTAGACGTAGCTTAGCACTTGCCTAAAGTAGTTTTATTTTTATGCTACTTACAATTTAATTTTTCTTTTTTTACTATTCAGTCATTGTTCTCATCTAAAAACATAAGTACCCCTAGATTATTTTGTCTATATGTGGTAAATGTCGCTGGTGGCACAATTATGTTATTTACATATTGTTATACTGTAAGGAACTATGTATCGTGTCATTGTTTGTTTACCTAAATAAATTCGTGTGTAAAAAAAAAAAAAAAAAAAAAAAAAAAAAAAAAAAAAAAAAAAAAAAAAAAAAAAACACGCTGGCCTAATTTGGACGGTGAATCTGAGATGTTTAGAATGCTTCTAAGACATGTGGGTTTCCTCACGAGGTTTTCGTTCCCCGTTAGCAGATCGGAAGGGAATGGTTTGGTGGCCCGGTGTGGTCGAAATTCGACCGTTATTGGTTTTTCCAATTGAACCTTAAATATGCTTAATCAAATATTCTTCTGTGCTAGCAATGTACTATTTGGATATCAACTTGGACCCTTTGACTCGATCCAAAGAGATCGTTAGTGGTCAACCTGGTGACCTGAGCCTCTAGACAAGTGGCATAAGCGATAGTCGAATGGAAAAGTCAAAAAAGAAAATGTATGGGATTTGACGTAAGTTTACGACATTAAATCGTAGACTCACGTCAAATTCCATACATTTTACTCGTATTTATTTATCTATTCTCTTCTATTTTTGACTTTTCGATTCGACTATCGCTTCGGGACAATCCCACCCACATGCCCACCGCTGTGACTCCTGTGAGCCAGGATTAACAGCGGAGTAACCAACTAATACACCCAGTTTTGACACTCGTGCGTCCCGTGGACAACTAAACCTACTGTCTTGGACCCCGCAACGAATTTAATCAGTAGTAAATAGGAGGAGTTAGAAAGAAAAGTTTCCACTTCCCTCCATAGCAAAGCGGGAGACAAAATAAATCTGTATAGGTATGTAACCTATGAAAAGAAGCACCACGGAGGACCCTAAACTACGGGACCTATGTGAGCTAAGTTTGATTGCTATAATTCGACTATCGCTTATGCCACTTGTCTAGAGGCTCATGTGACAGAATTATTTAGCTGATCAAACGACTGTTAACAGTCGGGACCGACTTTTAACGTGCCATCCGAAACACGGAGACGCTCAGATGAAATACCACAATGCGGTCACCCATCTGTAGGATTACCGCGCCTTTGGTAGCTTAAAAGCGCCGTTAAAACCTCCTAAAGCCGTTGGTTCTCCGCCTGGTCTCCCTTCAACCGTGTCGGATTACCGTTGACTATGAGAGTGAGGGAATAAAGAGTGATCCTGTGTTTACACACACACTGGTTCACTATTATTATTTCCCTCTTCCATTGGTTAGACCTCTACTAGCCAGTCAGCGCGGTAGGAGTCAAGCTCATCCCGCCATCTTTTATAATCTATATCTATACTAATATGTATTATAAAGCTGAAGAGTTTGTTTTGTTTGGTTGAACGCGCTAATCTCAGAAAGTACTGGTTCGATTAGAAAAAAACATTTTTTTGTTGATAAGTGCATTTATCTAGGAAGGCTATGGAAGAGATCGCTTTTAGCGATAAGACCGCCCATTGTACGTAATTTTATCTTTTGTTTATTTTATTTGGTGTACAATAAAGAATATTATATTCTATTCTATTCTATATAACATCACGCTATGATCAATAGGAACGGAGCAGTAGTGAGATATGTTGCAATATCGGGGAAAATTCCAAATTACTACGCGGACGAAGTCGCGGGCGACCCCTAGTATACTTCTTTCTACACAAGAATGCGCCAGAGAGGCACTTCGCTGGTGCGGCGAGTGCGGGGGAGCACCAACAGCATGCTGGCTACACTTGCAGAAAGGCTGGATTGTCATATTATTAGGCACTGTTGTGGGCTACATATTGCACGCAGTGTCTAAAGCAACTAGTCTTAATATTATTTCCAAGTGTTTTTAATTAATTGAAAAATTTTATAGTTTTATCTATGTAATGTGAATATGACTATTAATATTATATTGAATGTACCTATGAGTCTATGTTACTTGTGTATAAATGATTATTATTATTGTATCGAGCACATGGCTAAGTCTCTGTTCAGATTAGTCGTTCGTTATGATAGAAACTCAGCAAGGAGGACATAATTAAGTTTTCACTAACATGCTTAAACATCTCGTCATGTTCTTTCCTACGGTTCTCTTCTTTCTGTCGTCTGCCAGCTTCTGCAGCTTCACGCATCGTCTTCTCACGGACTGCAACATATTTAATCGTCATCAATATAATAACCCACTGCTGGGCACGGATCTCCTCTCATCTATCAAGAGAGAGAGGGTTTAGGCCTTAATTCACACACGCCGGCCTAATTTTTTTTTTTTTTTTTTTATACTACTTGGGTGGCACGCTTGCATTACCAGAGGTATCACTTGCGTGTTGCCAACCCTTTCTTTTACACCAGGGCTTTAAGATGGAAGTAACCCTGGGATAGGAATACGTTTCTTTCAAAACGCATTCCTAAATGAGCGCTGGAGACCTGTACTCACACACAGGAACACAACTACACCGCTGTGTGTAGTCATTTGGCTGTGGTCTTCTGTAAGGTGGAGGTCCTTCCCCATTTGGGCTTGCTCGCTAGTATGGTGCCCTACCTCTCTTAATATATATAATCTCTAATGCGGGTTGGTGAATCAGACATGTCTTTAGAATTTCTTCTAAGACATGTCGGTTTTCTCACGATGTTTATCTTCACCATTAGTAGATGGCGAATCATTTGAATAGAACATATAAACTCCACAAAGTGAACCACTCGGTCACTATATAAATCGATTATAAACACTTCTTTTTAAATCAAAAATAATTCGAAAATAATATACACAGTAAGTATAAATTAGAATATAAGCTCATGGGACGCGTTAGGTGACGATAACGCGAGTTTCAACGCGCCTAATGAAATTTTCACTTCAAAAACTTACGCGCGATCAATATGAAGGCATGCTGTCTCCTTTCCTCCTTCAAACGACGAAGCTCTTTCTCCAAGAAGTCCAGAGCAGCAGACACAGCTCCACCACAGAGTTCATCAACCAACGCTGAAATTGCATCTTCCTAAAGAACAATAAATGGATTATAATTATATATTTTTCAAATAAAACTAATACCATCATCGTAACCTATAAATGTCCTACTGCTGGGCACGGATCTCCTCTCCTCTATCAAGAGAGAGAGAGGGTGTAGGCCTTAATTCACACACGCTAGCCTAATGCGGGTTGGTAAATCAAAAATCTCTTTAGAATTTCTTCTAAAATAATCTACAAAGACATTGCTTCTTCTAAGACATGTGGGTTTCCTCACGATGTTTTCCTTCACCGTTAGCAGATGGCGAATCATTTGATTAGTACGTATGTATACACTCCACAAAGTGAAATTCACATTGGTACTGCCCGGGATCTAACTCGCATCTCATTCGTGCAAGTCGGTTACTTTCCCACTCGAACACTACCGCTTCTAAAAGCATTAGATACATTTATAAACTCACCCTCTGTTCAGTTTCTGTTCGTCTTGCATTAAATTCTCTTGCCTTCGACTCTTCACGGGCAATACGTATCTTGTCCTCTTTCTGCAGACCATGAGTAGTCTTCAGCTCTTCAGTCAGCTCGGCAGCCCGGGTGCGACCTTCGTACATCTAAACACAAAAATATTCAAAAGTTTAAAGAAATATGAAGACTGGGGAAGGATCTCCTCCTTACAGAAGACCACAGCCAACCACAGTCAAATAACTACACACAGCGGTGTAGTTCCTGTGTGAGTACAAGTCTCCAGTGCCCATTAAGGGAACATTTTGTAAGAAAACATTCCTATGCCAAAGATACTACATCTTAAAGACCTGGTGTCAAAAAATGGGTCGGCGACACGCAAGCGATAGGTACCTACCTGTTTTACAAACGTCTATAGGCTACGGTAACTGCTTAACATCAGGTGGACTGTATGCTTGTATACCACCTAAGTAGTATAACAAAAAGATATAAGTAAAAATACAAGCTAGCAAACTTTGATTAGGAAAGGACCTCCACCTTACAGAAGACCACAGCCAAATAACTGCAGTCTGCCGGGTAGTTAAATGTTCCGGAAACACAGGTCTACGTAATAATTTAGGTATTTGGTTTTAAAGAAAATATTTCCTATATCAAGGCTACTCCTTCATCACAAAACACAGATGGCAAAAGTTTTTGGCCTGCAAGACAGGGTATTAATATTCTAACTGCTTCCGTGCAAAAACCTAATCCGTTTTCTATTAAGTCAACTTAAGATCAGCTATCTGCCAGTGAAAGGTGTGATAAAAATCGATCCCACCATTGCGGCGGTTACCCAAAACAAGCAGACAGACACACCATTTGATAATTGTTTATGTTTTTTCTTTAAATATTATTTAGATGGCAAATAAGCATACGGCTCGCCTGATGCTAAGCAGTTTCCGTAGCCTATGGACGCGTGCAGTACCAAAGGTATCACTTGCGTGTTGCCGACCTATTTTTTGCACCAGGGCTTTAAGATGAAGTATCCACGGGATAGGAAAACGTTTCTTTCAAAACGCATCCCTTAATGAACGCTGGAGACCTGTACTTACACACAGGAACACAACTACACCGCTGTGTGTTGATAATAATACTCATAATACTGTTTATTGATAAGGGGCACTTACACGTCAATCATTAGGTAGGCATAAATGTACATCACATATTTGAAATAACACATTAATTATTTTGTGAAGAAATAAATAATACAGTTGTTGTGTAGCAAAAGATAGATAGATCTACAAACTTTATTAACAAATATATTCTTATTTGGCTGTGGTCTTCTGTAAGGTGGAGGTCGTTCCCCAGTCGGGTTTGCTCGATATTATGGTGCCCTACTTCACTTGTGTATATGTTGGTTTATATGATGTGCAACCACTTATATATAGGTATGCATTAAGTAGAAAGCTGATAAATCTAAACTACTTAAATTTTATTTTTTGTTTGTTAAGATTTAACTCAAAAATAACTTGACCGATTTTAAAAATTCTTTCACAATTAGAAAGCTACATTATCAGCGGATAACATAGGCTATATTTTATTTTTAAAAAATACGGGATCTTTACGAAAACTAAATAAATGTCCACATGCTGCTAGTTTTTTTTTTTTTAAAGACATCTCCCGCACTAGAGAACAAGCTCTGTGTCGCGGGGGACTTTACAAACATAGAATTAACGGACACAAATTACGCCCAGACTCAGAACAATTCTTTGTGGGTCACACAAAGTTTTGTCCTGTGTTGGAATCGAACCGACAACCTCGAGTACAGCAGTCGCATACTGCGGCCACTGGACCACCAAGGCAGTCCATTATAACTTACCAAATATTGCACAGCTCTGCCCCTTATCAACCTCTGCAGCATCAGACCACATTGGTGTTCCGTTTCCTCGAGCTCATCCACAGACTCCACCACAGGTGTGTCTGGGCGAGGAGTGACCACAACTCTTCGAGGCTTCAGCACATGAAGAGGGCCGGCTGTCATGAGGGCAGCTCCAAGTCTCGCTTCTAAAGTTTACAACACGAAATCCTTACTAATATTATAAATGTGAAAATTTGTGAGTATGGATGGATGTTTGTAACTCTTTCACGTAAAAACTACTGAACGGATCTGGATGAAATTTGGCACAGATATAGATTATGGTCTGGAATAACACATAGGCTACTTTTTGCAGCGATAACCGACATCCATGCGGCCGGAGCCGCGGGCAACAGCTACATTAATATTATCAATATAATATTGACTGGCCTGTTAGCTGGGGTAGGTAGCAGTATCGGGACAATCCCACCCACATGCCCACCGCTGTGTCTCCTGTGAGCCAGGATTAACAGCGAAGTAACCAACTGATATACCGAGCTTAGACACTCGTGCGTCCCGTGGACAAGTAAACTTGGACCCCGTAACGAATTTAATCAGAAGTAAATAGGAGAAGTTAGAAAGAAGTCTAGACTGTTAACATTCGTTAGATCACGACAAAGATCTAAATATGAGCGATCTAAATAACTCTGTCACCAGGTTGGCCACTAACCAAACGATAAGAAGAAGATTTGGTACAGCTTTGAGGCATACACAGCATTCATTAACCTTGTCTTATTTTGTATTTTCTTTTATTGTTTCTTCTTCTTTTTAATTGATATTAGTTGTCCTGGCGGTTCCGCCCACGAAGATGTCGGTTATCGCGATAAAAAGTAGCCTATATGCTATTCTAGACTAAAATCTATTTCTCTGCCAAATTTCATCCAGATCCGTTCAGTAGTTTTTGCGTGAAAGAGTAACAAACATTCATACATACTTTCGCGTTGTCTCCGATTATGTATAAAAATAAATTCTTTTATTTCTTCATATGTAATGGAATTTGACAGGCCTGTTGGTCAACCGGTTAGTGACTCTTACTGCTACGCCGGAGGACGTGGGTTCGATTCCCATCCAGGACAAATATTTGTGTGATGAGCACGATTGTTTGTTCTGTGTCTGAGTGTTATTTCTATAATATGTATGTACCTATTTAGAATTAATATAGAAGTATGTTTATCAGTTGTCTAGTTACCATAGTACAGGCTATGCCTAGTTTGGGATCAGATGGCGGTGTGTAAGTGGTCCTTAAAAAAAAAACTCTTACTCTTCAGATCATTGTGAAGGTTCTCCAAGAACTGCTCGCTCCATTTAGTTTCCCGTTCGCAAAGCTTCATTTTGTCAAACGGTAAATGATGACCGGAGCATGACTTGTCCAAGTTCAGGCAGGTCTCGAGCCAAGCTGGAGGCTGTGCTATCGACTGATGATCTTCGGAAGCTGGGGATGGAAGGTAAAAAGTGAGTACCGCAAAATTATAAAACTAGTGCGCAAACCCGATTAGGGAAGAACCTTCATTTTACAGGAGACCACAGCCAAATAACTACACACAATGGAGTAGTTGTGTTCCTGTGTGTGACTTCAGGTCTCCAGTGCTCATTTAGGGATGCTTTTTGAATGAAACGTTTTCCCATCCCAGTGACACTCCCATCTTTAAGCCCTGGTGTAAAAAAATGATTTGGCAACACGCAAGTGTTGGCGCTATGTAGGCTACGGTAACTGCTTAACATCAGGCGAGCTGTATGCTTGTTTTCCGGCCAAGTGGTATAAAAAAAGCAAATACGCTTTGCGTAGTTATTTGCCTGTGGTCGTCTCATTTCTGTAAGGTGGAAGTCCTTCCCCCGTCGGTCTAGCTTGCTTGTATGGTGCCCTATGGACTTAATTAAGACTTCCATGATCTGCTTACACTCATTCATTAGATGCAAATAAGCCCACGAACTAAAATATTGTATACTAGTTGTTGCCCGCGGCTCTGCCCACGTAAATGTCGGTTATCGCGATAAAAAGTAGCCTATATGCTTTTCCAGACTATAATCAATCTTTGTGCCAAATTTCATCTAGATCCGTTCAGTAGTTTTTGCGTGAAAGAGTAACAAACATCCGTACTCACAAACTTTCACATTTATGATATTAAATTAGTAAGGAAGGATATTTAGGTTGATATAAAAAAATACTTTAAAAGGAAAACGGCAAAACCGATTTAGATTTTTAAACCATTTTGAAAAACCGCTAGAAAATAGGCCGCTGCTTTCAAATGACAAAAAACGCATCCAAATCGGTTCACCCGTTTAAGAGCTACGGTGCCACAGACAAACACCATTTTCTACGTCGAACTTACACAAAAGAGACGGATCATAGATGATGTCTGCATGTCTTCTACGAGCCTGGTAGCCGTGTCTCAGGAGTGGAGCATGGAGATCTGATGTAGGGTCCGTGGCTGCCATGATCATAGAGCCATGACCTCTAGCTGCACGGAGACGGCTGACTAGACCAGCTCCACCTCCACCTTCATGAAGGGCCACCAGTTTTCGCTGTTCTGCAAATAAATGTAATTTTTTTATACTACTTGGATGACAGACAAGCATACGGCCCGCCTGATGTTAAGCAGTTACCGTAGCTTATGGACGATTGCATAATCAGAGGTATCACTTGCGTGTTGCGTTCGTAGTGCCTATTTATCTATAGGTACTAATATTATAAAGCTGAAGAGTTTGTTTGTTTGGTTGAACGCGCTAATCTCAGAAAGTAAAAGTTCGGTTTGAAAAAATGATTTTTTGTTGAATAGTGCATTTATCCAGGAAGGCTATATGCTATATAACATCACGCTATGATCAAGAAGAGCGGAGCAGTAGTGAGATATGTTGCAAAATCGGAGAAAATATTCCAAATTATCACGCGGGCGACCCCTAGTTTACTTATAAAACAATACATATATCCTCACTATTGCTATGATACTTTTTGTAGGCGCTCTTAGAAAATCTACATGTTTTAATTGGACTGGAAAACGCGCATGATGATTTTTTATATTTTTTTACTACTTGGTTGACAAACAAGCATACGGCCCGCCTGATGTTAAGCAGTTACCGACAATTGCAACATCAGTGGTATCACTAGCGTGTTGCCGATTCATTTATTACACCAGGGCTTTAAGATGGAGTTTCCCTGGGATAGGAAACCGTTTCTTTCAAAACGCATCCCTATACACAGAAACATATACGCCGCTGTGTGTAGTTATTTGGTTGTGGTCTTCTGTAAGGTGTCCTGCGTCCATAGGCTACGGTAACTGCTCACCATCAGGCGGGCGTCTGGCGGCGTTCAGCGTAATAATATAAAACATTTACACATACATTTTTGAAATTTGCATTCTTCTAAGAAATAATCTAGGACTGAAAAAAATTGATAATTCATCTAGAAATAGACATAAAATAAAATTACCCTCAATAAAACTAGAATTATACAAAAGGAATGCATACTGTGTGTCAATTAAATAGTTTAAAACCATTTACGTCAAAATATTAGAAAGCTTCCGATATCAAAATTCAAAAACAAATTATATAAATACTGTTATTCTTATTATCTATCCTAGACTATGTTTAACCAAATTTGCATGCCCTAAGGGGCAGGATCATCATCATCATCATCATCATCATCTCAGCCGAAAGACGTCCACTGCTGGACATAGGCCTCCCCCAAGATATTCAACAACTCTCGATCCTGAGCCCACCTTGTTGTCCATCGGTTGCCCGCAACCTTTACCAGGTCGTCGGTCCACCTTGTTGGAGTTCCAGTTCGTGGTAGCCACTCTAGAACCTTTCTGCCCCAACGGCCATCGGTTCTGCGAGCTATGTGCCCGGCCCATTGCGGCCATTGCCACTTAAAGAAGGCAATTCTTCGAGCTATGTCGGTTACTTTGGTTCTCCTACGGATCTCCTCATTTCTGATTCGATCTCGCAGGGAAACTCCAAGCATAGCTCTCTCCATTGCTCGTTGGGTGACTTTGAGCCTTCGCACGAGGCCCATAGTGAACGACCACGTCTCAGATCCGTATGTAATCACTGGCAACACACTTGTCAAAGACTTTCGTCTTGAGACACTGCGGTATTATGGGCAAGATATGCTGTAATAGTATAAAATTGTAACACCTGTACCAATACCATATTCTAGTAAATAAATAATTTGATTTGATTTGAAAAAATGCTGTCTAGTCGGTGTCAATCATATTATCTATACTGGTACCTCTGTCTCTAGTCTTTCGAATTTTATCAATCTTTCTTTCCATTTCTTCTTTCTTGACAGCCCACAGCTTGGCAAGCTTGCGACTCGCCCTATTGGTCTGCTTCTGTCGCTGTTGCATCTGCATGCGATGGAGCAGTTCCAGCCTTATATCCTGGAGTTCATCGATCTCCTGTAAAGCATTACAATTATTAATATTATGCAGTTTAAGAGAGGTAGTGCACCATACAATCGTGCCAGCCTGACTGGGAAAGGACCTACACCTTACAGAAGACCACAGCCAAATAACTTTTCACAACGGTGTAGTTAAGTTAGGTTAAGCTACCAAGGGCGCGGTAACCCTATAGATGGGTGACCGCATAGTGGTATTTCATTTGAGCGTCTTCGTGCTTCGGAGGGCACGTTAAAAGTCGGTCCCGACTGTTATCAGTCGATAGATCACGACAGAGGTCTAAATATGGGCAATCTAAATAACTCTGTCACCAGGTTGGCCACTAACCAAACGATAAGAAGATTTAGAGATGCGTTTTGATAAAACGATTTCCTATCCCAGGAATGCTTCGTGTTAAAGTCCTGGTGAAAAAATTGAGTCGGCAAGTGTCCATAGGCTACGATAACAACTTATCAGGTGGTTGTTTGCCACCTAAGTAGTACAAAAAAATATAAAAAACATGATGAGCGTTTTCCAGTCTAATTTTATGTAAGGTTTCTAAGAGCGCCTACAAAAAGTATCATAGCAATAGTGAGGATATATGTATTGTTTTATAAGTAAATAAATAGGCACTACGGATGAAGGAACTGTAGGAACAGAGATTAAAATTTGAGCTACTGTGCTTGAATTAATCAGATCCTGTATTTCAGGTCACAGAATTTAGATAAATTTTAAGCTTAATGCACCTCTACCGTAGTGTAAAGAAGAATCTCTCTCTATATAGTCAGGACATTGTCAGATTATCTCAAAATAAATACCTATCGGTCAGGATCTATTCTAGGTACTCTAGTGGTAGGTATTTATTTTGACACTAGCGGCAGTATCCGGCTTCGCACGGGCTTTTTTATACTACCAAGGTGGTAAACAAGCATACCTACGGCCCGCCTGATGGTAAGCAGTTACCGTAGCCAATGGACGTTTGCAACACCAGCGGTGTCACTCACGCATTGCCGACCCTTTAAAAATCTTATAAAACTTTCTTGACGCCATGCTATAGTCTCATATATTTATTATTTTAGTGGGTGGCCATTTATTTAGTTTTAAATAAAATATAGCCTATGTTACCCGCTGATAATGTAGCTTTCTAATGGTGAAAGAATTTTTTAAATCAGTTGAGTAGTTTTTGAGTCGAATCGTAACAAATCGTAACAAACATTAAAAACATCAAATCTTGCCTTTTTATAATTATATAAGTGCCGATCATATGACAGTGTCATTAGAGACTAGCTGACCCAGAAAACGTTGTTTTGCTACTAAAATATAGGGGGTTGATCGTAGAGGGGTGAAAATTAAGGGTTGTATGTATTTTTTAATGCTGAATCCCAAAAAAATAAAAAAATTGTCTAAAAAATTTAATAAAAAATTTAGGGGTGGTCCACCCTTAACATTTAGGGGTATGAAAAATAGATGATGGCCGATTCTCAGACCTACTCAATATGCTCACAAAATTTCATAAGAATCGGTCAAGCCGTTTCGGAGGAGTACGGGAACGAACATTGTGACACGAGAATTTTATATATAAGATATTCTTCCTCACACTATGCATCTACACACTTCTTATAGGACAAAAGACGTGGTGATTACTCACAGCCTCCCTGAAGATCCAATCCTTGGTCTCCACATCTTCAATGATGGCATTTCTCTTCTTCATCCACCGAGGGAACTTTCCTTTCTCTGCAACCTCCGCCCAGCGGCGAGCGTGACGCATCCTGAGTCATGGCAATGTTAAAATACCACATTTGTTTAAAGTGAGGTAAGCACTGGGTATTATTTATTTATTACTAGCTGTTGCCCGCGGCTCGGCCTGCATGGATGTCGGTTATCGCTGTAAAAAGTAGCCTATGTGTTATTCCAGACCATAATCTATCTCTGTGCCAAATGTCATCCAGATCTGTTTAGTAGTTATTACGTGAAAGAGTAACAAACATCCATCCATCCATACTTACAAACTTTCGCGTTTATAATATTAGTAGGATATATGTATGTATTTCGAAATATATTAGTATGTTCATCAGTTGTCTGGTTACCATAGTACAGACTCTGCCTAGTTTGGGATCAGATGGCGGTGTGTGAGTTGTCCCAAATTATTATTATTACTATACTAGCGAGCAAGCCCAACAAGGGAAGGAACCTCCAGCTTACAGAAGACCACAGCCAAATAACTACACACAGCGGTGTAGTTGTGTTACTGTGTGTGAGTACAGGTCTCCAGCGCTCATTTAGGGATGCGTTTTAAAGGAAACGTTTCCCAGAGATATTCCATCACTGTAACTGGCCTAAGTCTCCCATAGACATAAAATCCTTACTAATATTATAAATGTGAAAGTTTGTAAGAATGGATGGATGGATGTTTGTTACTCTTTCACGTAAAAACTGAACGGATCTGGATAAAATTTGGCACACAGATAGATTATGGTCTGGAATAACACATAGGCTACTTTTTGCAGCGATAACCGACATCCACGCGGGCGGAACCGCGGGCAACAGCTAGTAATTATATAAATGTAATTACTTGTTAATAATTTCCGTGGTGTGAAAATCAGCTGGCAGGTCACCTATTCTGTACGGTTTTCCAGGTCCTGAAATAACAATGTGTAAGGTAAACGCTTGCGAAAAGCAAAACTGGTTCTTGTCAACCACGGTGGTGTTGGAGCTTAGCAGTATGCAGCTCTACATCAAGCATAGATAGTTTTCTAAGTTAGGGCTGGATTTACTTGAATGAAACCAGGACCTTGCCTCTGGAATCGGCCAAACTTTTTTTTCCACAAACAAATTGGACTGCCTTGGTGGTCCAGTGGCCGCAGTATGCGCCTGCTGTGCACGAGGTTGTGGGTTCGAATCCCACACAGGACAAAACTTTGTGTGACCCGCAAAGAGTTGTTCTGAGTCTGGGTGTAATTTGTGTCCGTTAATTGTATGTTTGTAAAGTCCCCCGCAACACAGAGCTTGTTCTCTAGTGCGGGAGTTGTCTTTAAAAAAAAAACTTTAAAAAAAACAATAATAAAAAAAGGGGTGGTGGCCCGTCATCCCGGGCGGCAGTACCAATGTAAATTTCACTTTGTGGAGTTTATATGTACTAATCAAATGATTCATCATCTGCTAACGGTGAATGAAAACATCGTGAGGAAACCCACATGTCTTAGAAGAAATTCTAAAGACATGTCTGATTCGCCAACCCGCATTAGGCCAGCGTGTGTGAATTAAGGCCTAAACCCTCCCTCTCTCTTGATAGAGGAGAGGAGACCTGTGCCCAGCTGTGGGATAAATATGGGTTGTTATTATTATTTATTTATCTATTTAGGTATTAAAATATATTAAATGACAGTCAGTCTCAAAGACTTGGTAACACGCGAGTGATGCGCTGATGCCCTTGGTGTTGCAAGCGTCCATAGGCTACGGTAACTGCTTACCATCAAACGGGTTGTATGCTTGCTTGTGTGTGGTTATAGTCTCTCGTGAAAACCTTTACAGGGAGCTCATTCTACAACCTAATCGTACGTGGGAGGAAATTAATTCCTCTGAAACCGTAACTTGATCCCATTTTGGCTTAAGGCCCTTCTCTCAAATAATGATGAAAAAGAGGTGTAAATGAAACCATTTTTTGTTGGCATTTATAGACAATGACTGCCAAAATACAGTATTAATCTTCAAGATGTGTTTCATAATATGGTTTTGTCATAAATTATATAGTAATTCTAAATTATAGTTAGTAAAAAAATCATCGAATCAGCACCAAATTATTGAGATGTAACCACTTTATGACTGCAATTTTTATCAAATAATCCAAAAAAAAAAAACAATATTTGAAGAAAACATACACCTATAATTAGGTAATGTTATATTTAGAATAAGTGTAAATTTTAAATTAGGTATTAAAAATTAAAAAGATGTCCATTCAAAGAGTACATCTGTTTGTATCCCCGCGTTCGCCTAGTTCTCTAGGCGAGTTTTCTCGTTTTAGGTAGTGTTTGCTTCGCCCAAATGCTCAAGGTCGTTGGCGATATCCCAAGCATTAAACTTTGCATACGTACCCCATTCTAACTTGTCAAGATGCAGCACTTCGGGAGTCCCTTCACATTCGCTGGCAGCTTTCCCATCTGGCTGCCAGGGTATCGTCTGAGCTGAAGACTCCCTACAACATACAAAGACACTGCACGGTTGGTTCAGTGGCTAAAGTGGCTACCCCGCCATTAACCACTGCGCGACGTGTTATGGATTCGATTCCAAACGTGAGAGAAAATTGTGTGATTAGGGTTGCCACTCATGTACATTGGTTATATTACACAAGAAAAAAAGTACACAGTATAAAAATAAATTACAATTTATTTTTCTTTATGGCGCTGGCTTTCTGTGTATTGCGCCAATCAATAAATTCCGTTTAACGAAAAAATATTTACAACTAAACTTTTCAAAAGCATAAAGGATTCACATCATGCGAAATAAAGTATTTTCGTGTACTTTATTGTTCTCATACAGTATAGAGTACAATTACCTGAAATAACGTACAATACTTTATTGTAAAGTACGGGTGGCAACCCTATGTGTGATCTATAAATGATTTTCCTGAGGTTGCTCTCTGGTATATCTCTAGGTCTATACTTTGTGTCTGTTAATTGTATGTTTGTAAAGTCCGCCGCGACACAGAGCTTATTACCTAGTGCGGCGTAGTCCTCTTTTTAAAAAGGAAAAAGGAATAACTGGCCGAAGGGTACCATCCATATTTAGTTAATCGAAACCAGTTTCCATATACCTACTTAAGTAAATTAAAAGCCTCGTAAGCAGTGCCGGCTTTAAGGAGGAGGAGCGGGGGCATCGGCCCTACAGCGCAAGGCTTAAAGGGGCGCCGACGATGCCCCTAAAAACCATCAAGACAAAATAAATCTAGCCTACCAAATCCTATGCCAGGCGTATCTTCAATTGAGGAGGGGGATAGATCTTTGCCAAAGGGCGCCAGCAGTTTTAAAGCCAGCACTGCTCGTAAGGCACAGTTCAGAAACTCTGTTTCTCAGTGCCGGATCAGCCACGTAGCAAGAGTAGCAAATGCTACGGGCCCCGCGCACTGAGGGGCCCCGCGCTCCAAAACCTGTCTGACTGAAAAAAAATTTTTTGATAGGAGCGTAAAATATCTTGCAAGCCTTAAACGTGAAGCGCTAAGGCTTGGCTTCACTCGATTTTGGCGCGTTTAATCGTAAAAATAAGTAGGTATTTAACTATCTTTTTAACGTTAATGTCCTAATGTTTATAGTGTTGGAAACACTACAATTCCCGCTAAATCGTTTTTATTTTTGCCTATTTTTTTTCGTAATACTCTTGAGCCTTTTGAAAATTGAGATTAATTTTTTTTCGGAGACTAGCATCTATAGCACATTTCTACTCTTCAAGCGGCCAGATTTTTATTTTTTAATATAGGTGTGTTATACAATTGTTTTGCGAGTTTACATAGCCGAGATTATACTTTTGAAATCGATTACGATATAATATCGATTCATCATCATCATCTCAGCCAAAAGACGTCCACTGCTGGACATAAGTCTCCCCTAAGAATTTCCACAACTCTCGATCCCGAGCCATATGGATCTGAGGGCAACCGATGGACAGGTGTGTCCATCGGTTGCCCGCAACCTTTACCAGGTCGTCGGTCCACCTTGTTGGAGGCCTGCCCACGCTTCGTCTTCCAGTTCGTGTTCGCCACTCTAGAACCTTTCCGCCTCAACTGCCATCAGTTCTGCGAGCTATGTGCCCGGCCCATTGCCACTTAATGGATGCAATTCTTCGAGCTATGTCGGTTACTTTAGTTCTCTCGTTTCTGATTCGATCTCGTAGGAAAACTCCAAGCATAGCTCTCTCCATTGCTTTTTGGGTGACTTTGAGCCTTCGCACGGGGCCCATAGTGAACGATCATGTCTC
This sequence comes from Trisateles emortualis, assembly GCA_947095525.1. NCBI lineage: Eukaryota > Metazoa > Arthropoda > Insecta > Lepidoptera > Erebidae > Trisateles > Trisateles emortualis. The sequence continues at coordinate 3,471,767 of OX352756.1, forward strand.
AGATCCATATGTCATCACTGGCAACACACACTGGTCAAAGACTTTCGTTTCGACTTCGAGAAGAAATGATTTAGCTCCCCAAACACTGCCCATCCGAGTCGAATTCGACGAGTGACCTCTTTCTCGAAGTTGGACCTACCTAACTGAACTGTTTGTCCCAGGTAAATATAATCGTCGACAACTTTGAGTGTAGAGCCTCCAATTGTGACAAAGGCGGGTGCCACATGGACATTTGCCATAATCTTGGTCTTGTCCATGTTCATTTAATTTTTAAGACCCACTTGTAGTGAGACTCTACTGAGGCCATCGAGCATTGCGCCAAGGTCTTCCATGGTCTCAGCCATGACCACGATATAGTCGGCAAATCGAAGGTGAGTGATGTACTCGCCGTTGATGTTGATGCCGAGTCCATTCCAATCCAGAAGCTTGAAAGCATCTTCCAATGCAGCGGTGAATAGTTTCGGGGATCTGACATCCCCCTGTCTCACACCTCGCTGCAACTGGATAAGCTTCGTGCTCTGATCATGGAAGCGGACCGACATGCGTTTTCGTTCAAGCACTTCAAAAAAGATCCAAAAAACAGGCTGAATTTTCATACAAACTCTGAACTCACTTCTCCTTTTTTTTTTCTAAATCTGTTCATTTACAGCTAAAGTGCATATCATGACCATTGAAATAAGCCCAAACACGGCTAGATTACTTACATTGTTTAATTATGAAGTTGCCTACCATCCGGCTTCATCATCAGTTCAACTTAACTGATAATGAAGCCGGATGGTATAGTTGAACTCAACTGTATCATTTTTATTTGCATATTTAATCAGTGTCACTTCACCAAATTACACTTTCTGGATGCAAATGTTTGATTTGTTTGCCTATAATTATGTGAGGAGTTCTCTCAATTCCTCAGGGATCCCAAATCATCAAAACTTTTTTTGATTAAAAACAAATACAGGAAAAAAAAACAGGATCAAATTGAAAGTATATCCTCCCAGACAAAAATAAAAAATTTAAAATCGGTTCATAAATGACGGAGTATCATACATTAATAAAACACATGAATTGATAACTTCCTCATTTTTGAAATCGGTTAAAAATGAACACGATGGGCCAAGAACGTCTTTATCATCTCATTTTGATGAATATACATGCATGATTTGCTTACAGAAGTCGATATTGAAAGTATCTCTAAATTTGCCCATATTAAATCCAGAAAAGTTTATTTGCAACTGTTTTATTTATTTAATACCGTAAACTTGAACCTAAAGCAAACCAAGGGCCCCTTGACAGAATTTGCTACAGGCCCCGCGCTGGCTTAATCCGGCACTGCTGTTTCTATAAAAATATATAAGTATTAAGTAAAGATTACCTGTAAAGACTTTGGGTGCCCCTGTTCCTTGGCTTTGTTGGTATCGGCTTGGTGATAGTTGGTGTTGGTGGTGGATTGAACTCAGGGCTCGTCACATTTAGAGACAATACTGTCTTTGGACTGTAATGACAATTAAATTCATATTATTATATTTAGGTAGCAGATCGCACCCCCAGTGGAAGAAAGACGTATCTTATGAAATGTCATTAAGCCATTCTGAACCTTATCAGTAACAGGCATAAGATGAAAATTGCAAAACAGATGTACATCATCTTGAGTCATTAGTCATTAGACGCGACAGAGTAGGCTATTATAGCAGTAGGTATTGGTGATTTTCTACTGAGTGAAGTATCTGTGCAATTCATGTTGAGGTGGATTTGCCATGAATAATATTTTTAATAATTTTTTCGGGACAACTCACACATCTCTATCTGATTCCAAACTAGGCAGGGCCTGTACTATGGTAACCAGACAACTGATAAACATACATATATATTTCTAAATACATACATGCTTTAGGATTGAACTGTAATGTTGTGCATGTATCGAATAAATAAATAAATAAATAAAATAAATAAATACAAATTATAGATAAATTACACCCAGACCCAGAACAAACATTCGTGCTCATCACACAAAGATTTGTCCTGGGTGGGAATCGAACCCACGACCTCTGGCGTAGCAGTCAGAGTCACTAACCACTAGACCAATAAGCCAGTCTTGGCCTACAGGTTGGCGATCGCAGTTTACTCAATTTATTCTAGGTGTTGCTGGGATGGCGCTGCTGCCCACCATCTTGAGTATGTCCCTTAGTTGCCTCTTACGACACCCTTTGGGATGATTAGTATTGGTGTTATTCTACTCCGCCGAGCACCACACGGCAAGTGATAAAATCCGCAATGAGGAGATCCGCAGACGAACCAAAGTTACCGACATAGCTCTTACAGTAAGCAAGTTGAAGTGGCAATCGGCAGGCCACATCGCTCGGTGAACCGACAACCGATGGGGCAGAAAGGTTCTCGAGTGGCGACCACGTACAGGAAAACGCAGTATGGGTTTCCCACTAGGTGGATAGATGACATCATCAGAGCTGCAGGAAAGCACTGAATGTAGGCGATTGTGGAGACATATGAGGAAGGCCTACGTTCAGCAGTGGACATTATCAGGCTGAGATGATGATGATGATGAAGTATCTGTTACGTAGTAACAATTTAGTAATCTGTACTGCTGTGCACGAGGTTGTGAGTTCGATTCCTACCCAAGACAAAAACTTTGTGTGACCCACAAAAAGTTGTTCTGAATCTGAGTGTAATTTGTTTGTTTGTAAAGTCCCCCGCGACACAAAGCTTGTTCTCTAGTACGAGAGTTGTTTTTTAAAAGAAAAGAATACTTACAGAGCGACGAATTTATAAAGGTCTTTTCCATCAAAATCTGGAGCTGGAATGTCCTTTGCATCATTGACTCTGTCCAAGTATGCATCATAAGATGGGTCTAAGTGCTCTGGCAGCCGGCAGTTCATATGGTATACTGGAAATAAAGAAGAGAAGTAGTACACTATGCGTTCAAGCCCGACTGGGGAAGAACCTTGTAGAAGGCTACACTACAGTCATCTATTTATTTAGATTACAAAGTAACACTTTTAAAGGTCATACATTATGAATAATCCAACAAGATGATGTCAGCTAAATTGTCCTAGAGTGGAGACCGCGACTCGGTAAGCGTAAGGTAGGGCGGTCCCCAGCTAGGTGGACTGACGACCTAAGAAAGGTTGCTGGGACGCACTGGATGCGGAAGGCAGACCGTGTGCTATGGCGCGTGTTGGGAGAGGCCTATGTCCAGCAGTGGACTGCGATAGGCTGAATGATTGACTGAAAATTTTCTACGACTATAACTACACACAGAGATGTAGTTGTGTTCCTATTCACAGAAAAAGTCCTGATCTATTTCTGTGATGCTATTATTATTATCAACACCCTTGTGTTGGTAATAATAATAGCACCACCCATCCTTGGGACCTTACCCACGGACCCATCCATGGGTCCTACCCAAGACCCATCCATGGGTCCTTACTCATCATAATTATAAGGCCTCAATCGGATGAGCGGTAATATTTATCGCTCTTTTAGGGATGCGTTTTGAAATCAACGTTTACTTATCCCTGGGATAGGTACTACATCTTAATGTGAATGTGTTTATTCCCTGAATGAATGAGTTCCCTGCCGAGGTTTGCCCAAGAGACTATAGCATGGGGTTCTTCAAGAAAGGAGTTATTTATAAGGTTTTGTAAAGGGCCGGCAACACATGAGTGACACCTCTGATGTTGCAAACGTCCATAGGCTACGGGTAACTGCTTACCATCTGGCGGTCCGTATATTGTTTGCCACCTTGGTATAATAATAAAAAAAAAACAGTATACTATAATGAGGAATTAAATACTTTCACAGAATCTACGTTGATTATTTTTAAGATATCTTATCGAATATAGAATGAAACGTAGTCCTATCCCAAGGATACTCCATCTTAAAGCCCTAGTGTAAATAAATGGATCGGCAACACGCAAGTGATACCTCTGACCTCTGGTACTGCAAGCGTCCATATTGGCTACGGTAACTGCTTACCATCAGGCGGGCCGTATGCTTGTTTGCCACTCAAGTAGTATAAAAAAGGTATATACTTACAGACTTGTATTCTCGGTCTTCGTTTCGTTTCCGAAAACATATTCTCGTATGAAGGCTGGACTACCTGAAATCATAGCATAATTATATTAAACTAGCAGCCCGCCCCGACTTCGTCTGGGTTAAACTACATAAGAACCTTCTCCTGACAATAACAAACACAACAAAAAAAGAATTACTGAAATCGGTCCAGCCGTTCACGCGTGATGCCGTGACAAAGGGAATAGGGATTCATTTTTATATATTACTAGCTGACCCAGCAAACGTTGTTTTGCTACTAAAATTGTAATATCGCTATTAAAAAGTAGGGGTTGATCGTAGAGGGGTGAAAATTAAGGGTTGTATGTATTTTTTAATGCTGAATCACAAAAAAATAAAAACAAAAAATTTTGTCTAATAAATTAAATAAAAAATTTAGGGGTGGAACACCCTTAATATTTAGGGGGATGAAAAGTAGATGTTGTCCGATTCTCAGACCTACCCAATATGCACACAAAATTTCACGAAAATCAGTCGAGACGTTTCATAGGAGTTCAAAGTTGAACACTATGACACGAGAATTTTATATATTAGATTATAAGATATCTAATTATATTATATTTATCAACTGCCTCGGTGGCTTAGTCGACGATGCGTGTGCTTGCTGATCACGGGTTCGATTCCCGGGTCGGGCCAAAAACTATAAATATTGGATTTTTCTGTAAATAAATTCACAATCGATTCCGACCCAGGACAAATATTTGTGTGATGAGCACGATGATTTGTTCTGTGTTTGGGTGAATTTTATCTATAATATATGTATTTAGAAATACATATATTTATAAGTATGGTTAAAAGTTGCCTGGTTGCCATAGCACAGGCTCTATATAGTTTGGGATCAGAAGGCGTTGAGTGAGTTGTCCCAAAAATTATAATTATTACTAGCTGTTGCCCGCGGCTCCGCCTGCGTGGATGTCGGTTATAGCTGTAAAAAGCTGTAGCCTATGTGTTATTCCAGACCATAATCTATCTCTGTGCCAAATTTCATCGAGATCCGTTCAGTAGTTTTTACGTGAAAGAGTAACAAACATCCATCCATCCATCCATCCATCCAGACTTACAAACTTTCACATTTATAATATTAGTAAGGATATTGTAAAAAAAACTCTGGTGTTTTTCTACATCTGAAGGTAGACTTTCGCCGGCTACTAACCATTTGTGCTGAAGCCATTGCTGCTCTGATGGCAGTCCTGGCGTAATCTCGAGCACCAGACACTATGAATGACGAGTCTGAAAACAGAGATGATTTTAAACCACTGCAAACATAACTTCTGGACTATTTTGATTAACCAGCACAGAGTTAGATAGTTTCTAGTCAGTAATTGTTTGATTTAAGCAAGGTAGGGCACTATACTAGTGAGCAAGCCCGACTGGGGAAGGACCTCCACTTTACAGAAAATCATACCCAAATAACTATACACGGTGATGACCTGTATACATTTAGGGATGCGTTTTGAAAGAAACGTTTTCCTATCCCAGGGATACTCCATCTTAAATCCCTGGTGTAAAAAACTGGGTCGGCAACACGCAAATGACACCTCTGGTATGACAAGCGTCCATAGGCTATGGGAATTGCTAATATCAGGCGATATTAAGCAGTTACCGTACCGGTACCGTATATCACACGTCACTGCACTGCGCTCTGAGGTGGACGTGTACGTGCTATAATTAATTTTATTGTTTAGCGCGGCGTAAGCCGACGCTCGATATTATTTTGCCATGAGTGACAAACTTGTGGCGAACGAGTTGCTGGCGTTCTTGCAGCAGAAGCTGGATGTCATGGACGAGGTGTCCGCCATCCAAATCTGCTCAACGAACTTCAGCGAGGAAGATATAGCTGCTGCCAAGCTGCTAGTGTTTACGTCGCTTAATAAAAGTGACCAGATGGTGTCTCGCAGGCGTGACGGGACAAAAAAGAGTCTACAGGACATCATCACGCTACTTAAGGTGACCGATCCTGAAGACGTGCCGACGTTTGTGGCTAAGGACTTAAATAAGTTACCGCCCGTCACTTTTGACCACGTCGACGTTACTAGCCTTCTCAAGGACATCATCAATCTGAAGGCAAGTCTAGCGGATGTGCAGAGGAAGTTGGAATCATCCCAAAACAACGTCACAGATTTGCGCAAGGAACTCAACGAGTTGCGCAATACTGTGACCTTAACTGGGTCATCGGCGTCGTGTAGTAACAACGTAAACATGCGCCGAGGAGCCTGCCGACTCGACACATCGAACGATAGTGTTGCAAGTTTCGCATCAGCGGTTTTGACGCCGCGGAATGCAGCGTCGGCTGTATGCGCTGCACCTGAGCGTCGCTGCCCTGCCCCCGTCCCCGCGGCTTGCCTTCGCCCCGCTGCGCGGTCATCTGACTTCCCGGTCACGCAGACTAATCAAATTGCTCCACCCGCCAAGCCTATTCCTGAAAAGGCGATGAATCGGGCTGAAAACGACGGTTTCGTGACGGTGCAAAGGAGGAAGCGCCGACAGCGTGCTGTAAAGAACTGTTGCGGCACGGCTCCAGTGGAACCCGGCGTAAGCCTACGCGCCGCAGCACCGAACACTCCCGTGTATATCTCTCGCCTGCATTACACCACTAAGGCGGAGGACATCGTGGAGTACGTCCGCCAGAAGACTAAATACACGGTGAGAGTGCAGTTACTCGAGTCGCACCGCAACGTCAACTTTAAGGCGTTCGTGGTGCGAGTACCGACGTGTTTTCTGCACCTCGTTATGAAAGAAGACTTCTGGCCGAAAGGTGTGGTGTACCGTCGCTTCCGCGGACAAGTGCCACCTGGACGCACTGAGACAATGAAGTGCTAGTGAAGTGTTACTAACATAGTTTTAAGTAATATAAACTAACAAAAGTTATAATTATGTATGTTAGTCTGTAAGGTATGTATCTATGGAATGTATTTTCTGAAAATAAATGATTATTATTATTATTATTATTATTATATGCTTGTTTACCACCCAAGTAGTATTAAAAAAAATTTTAGAAGCAATAGGGGTTCCTGTTTAGTATTTACCTTAATTATTTTGTCAGCACTAAAACATACTGACTGGCCTGTTGGTCTAGTGGTTAGTGACCCTAACTACCAAGGTGGAGGTCGTGGGTTCGATTTCCATACGGCACAAAACTTTATGTGATTCATAAGTGTTTGTTCTGTAGCTCAGCTTTAATTTGAATTGCTCAGAAATGAAAACATTTATTTCATATTTACATGAAGTTAGTTATTAAAATAAAAGTAACTTAACCTAAACTAAGTACTTACAAACAATCAGATATTGTATTTAAACGTATTTACTACATACTATTAACCTATGAATAAAATATCTGATTGAGGTCGCAGTTCTGAGGAAAGGTGCCCAAAAGACTGGCCACATTACCACGCTGCATCGCAAGGCTAATACGTTGACCCAAGTATATACCACAGAAATTGATCTATGTCTGTGGTGAATTCTGTAGCTGAGAGATAGAGAATAATAAGTCCACTTTTTTAAAATTATTTTTGTTGTGGTTTTGGATTCCTAAATGTGTAATCTAGAGCGTGGTAAAAATTAATAAGTCCTATCGACAATACTTTTTAATTTACTCAAAATAAAACAGTAAGAAGTCAATAGAAGATTAATTATATTGAGGAATTGTTTGATATGATGCCCACGGCCACATTTTATCAACGCACCTCCCGCCACCGACAGGGAGTTCATCCACACAGTTTAGAACCTTTATCGTGCCGCACTGTGCGGTTTAGGAGGAATTTCCTCCCACGTACGATTAAGTTGTGGAATGAGCTTCCTGCCGAGGTTTTCCCGAGAGACTATAGCATGGGGTTCTTCAAGAAAGGAGTTATAAGGTTTCTAAAGGGTCGGCAACGCGCGAGTGATACCCCTGGTGTTGCAAGCGTCCATAGGCTACGGTAACTGCTTACCATCAGGCGGGCCGTATGCTTGTTTGCCTACTTGGTAGTATAAAAAAAAAAGTTAAATTGTATTAAGTCCCCTTATGATTGTTTACCTCCCGCATCGGGAGAGAACTCGATACAACAGTTAGGTGATAAGTCCAAGCGCGCTGCTCGCAGCGCCACTGGAGACGGACTTGTCATTATTTACCCCGCAACTGTTTGCTCTTAAAGTGTGTTGTAAGTGTGTGTGAAAGCCCCCCCGCCCAGATTTTTTAAAAGCTCACCGTGTATGGTTTTAGATTTGGCGCTTGTTACTCTTTACCTCTCAGCTACAGAATTATATGTTTGTCAAGTCTCCTGCAGCACAGGGATTGTTCCCTAATGCGGGATATTTTAAAGATAATAATAATATTATATATACCGTATAGATAGTCGTGGACTCTCATCTGGCTGACACATTTAGGAAGCTTTACGCCTACCATCTTGATGACTTCACTCAGCAACTATTAAATTACAGCACAATTTACGATTTTTAAATTATTGTAAAACACTTTTCATACTCATACTGTAATATATTATCAAAGAAATACAAGTTATTGATGTAATGAGTAACATCAATCTTGCGGTTGTCATGGTAACCGATAATATTTATCAGTGAGAGATATTGTAACCCATGGAAGTTATAACTAATAAGTATTTATATCAACAAAATTCAATGTAGGTATTAGCTCTTTAGTAATCTGTGGTATTAGTCAAATGATTCAACATCTGCTAACGGCGATGGAAGACATCGTGAGGATACCCACATGTCTTAGAAGAAATTATAAAGACATGTCTGGTTCACCAACCCGTGTGTGAATTAAGGTCTAAATACTCTCTCTCTCTCTCTTGATAGAGGAGAGGAGAGTCGTGCCCAGCTGTGGGACATATGGGTTGCTATAAATATTATAATACAAGACCGTATCATCATCTATACTTCTATACTAATATTATAAACGCGAAAGTTTGTAAGAATGTATGGATATTTGTTACTCTTTCACACAAAAACTACTGAACGGAATTGGATGAAATTTATCGTGATAACCGATATCTACGCGGGCGGAGCCGCAGGCAACAACTAGTCATTAAAAAGCGTTGAATTGATACAAATAGTTTTCGTCGTATTTATTGGCACGTACCATAGTCTCTGCTTACCCCAAGCGGAGACGGACGTGATGATATGTATGTATGTATATATTCTATCAATATCTTCATTTTTTTTATACTACTAAAGAGGCAAACAGGCATACAGCCCGCCTGATAGTAAGCAGTTACCGTAGACCTATAGACGCTTGCAACACCATGGGTACCACTCGCGCGTTGTCGACCATATAAAAATCTTATTTTAACCCTTTTATATTTTTATATAACCCTAATCGTACGTACGTGGGAGGAAATTGCTCTGAAACCTACTGTAGTTTTCTTTAAGACAACTCCCGCACTAGAAAGCAAGTTCGGGGTCGCGGGGGACTTTGTAAACATACCTACGGACACAAAGTACTCCCAGACTCACACATTTTTTTCTCCCGTGTGGGAATCAAACCAACAACACGCCTCGCTGTATATAGCGAAAGAACCGAACTAACCGTGCAGACCGTGGATACTATATCTAATATATGGGTTATTGTACACCAAGATACACATTGCTTACATAGCAAATAACAAACAAAATATTTGTTAAGTTTATTGATATTTAAAATAGAATAAAACATTTATTTTATTTTGTTTATTTTAGTAATAAGTACTATTTAGTGTGTTCTAACAAACGCTTCAGCATTATTATATTACTACCTAATTATAAATATTAGGTACACATAAATAAGAGAAAGAACACAAATCTTCTCTCTCAATTGTAAAGTTTATATCATCTATATTATTATTTACAGCTATTCTACTGGAATCATAATTATAAAATAAGAGGCTTTACTTATATTGATATCAAACATTTGTATTTTACAATAAAAACGATGTAAATTTAATTTATCGGGGTAATTTATTGCTTGAATAGTTAGGTCAAAGTAACCTTCCTTGATATGGTGTTTGCACTATGTCTTAAAAGACTGGTATCCAAAGAGTTTGCGACGCTTAAAAGATACAACGTCGGCCTCCTCGTCGGCCATGTTATTCACCTAACTTCACGTCGGTGTGCTCCCAAAACAAATACTGTCGTGCGTCGTGCGGCCCATTGTTTATCGTTCATAAAAACAAAATAAACGTGACCCACATTTTTGTGCGCGTCTCACTAGATTCTATTTCGAATTGATTAGATATTCCTTAAGTTGATTTTGTATTAGAAAACCGGTCGCTTCGTCATGTCCGTAATGGAAGTCGAGCGTTTCGCTTCCGATTCGGAAAACGTGGCGGTGGACGATAATGAGAAGCCGGTCGCCGATGAAGGCGCTGGAGACGCTGCCACCTCCCACTCGGAGCGTCTGCGGCGTAAAAATAAGAAATATTGGCGTTCTAACAGCAAAGAAGCGGCGGCAGCTGGCAGTGTAAATAACACTGTTACGCCGTTACCAAAATATCGTAGCTGGAAGAATAGCCGTAGGCCGCGCAACGGGCACGGGAGAGGCTTGCCGAAGAAAGGTAAGCACCACCACGCCTTCCTTTCAGATAACATACGACTTCTAATCAGACCGGTTGGTGCCGGGGAAAGTTCTAGAATACGTTCTATGGCATGAACAGAGGTGCATTTAGGTTTTTTTTTACATAATTTTGTTTACTACGCACCTTACCGGTCACGTATACAGTATATAGGGCAATCGGGCCATCGTTTTCAAGGTCACGCAATCGCTAGAGGCTTTTTGCGCAGTTGGTTTACATAAATACATGTTGCCATAATAAGATAATATATTATGTATTTGTAGACATTTTGGCGTGAGCTGTTATGCAATAGTCTGGTAAACAACTTTCGTATTCGAAGGCTATTTTTGTACCGTGGATGAGTCCATGCGGTTTAATTATAAACATATTAAATAACTAGTTAGACGAGACATTGTCACTGATATCGGTAGATATATAATGGCTATAATGCGTTAGCATCACGCCTTTTTCCATTAGAGGGTAGGTAGAGGTGTATGACACGCAAATTTTTGCAGCTATTTTACGTTTCCAAAATTGTATAGGATACAAGTCTAGACTGATACCGGGTATTTATTCGTCAATAAACCAAATATTACACGACCCGGGATTCGAACCCGTGACGTTATTACACCTCAGTATTTACTACAGAGTCAGTTTGGTGGTTTTTTATGCTAGATACTTTGTTTGTAAACAAGCATAAGGCCTACTTGATTGTAAGCAGTAACCTATGTAACCTGTAATAGCTGCAGCTTAAAGACAAATAGTTACAAGTAACCCTAGAGTTATAAGCAACTAGCTGTTGCTCGCGGCTCCGCCCGCGTGGATGTCGGTTATCGCTGCAAAAAGTAGCCTATGTTTTATTCCAGACCATAATCTATCTTTGTGCCAAATTTCATCCAGATCCGTTCAGTAGTTTTTATGTGAAAGAGTAACAAACATCCATACATCCATTCTTACAAACTTTCACATTTATAATATTAGTAAGGATATGAGCACTAGACACATAGGAACTCAACTTTTTATTTTTAGATGGAGGCCCTTTCCAGTCGGGCTTGCTCATTTGTATGCTACCCTACTGGTATTAGTTTCCTTTCTTAGTCAAGAGTTGAGTGGCTGCATATGTGATATCGCCGCTGTTGCAAGCTTCCATAAGCTGATGGTAACTGCTTACCATCAGCCAGGCCATATTACACCTCAGTACCATCAGGTATCTTAATGCTATAAATTTTAGGAACAGCATATAGTGTATTTCATATAGCATGGGTACTGTGATGATTAACACTTTACCATGATGATAAAAGAAATTATTGAATCAATCTCTAACCAGTTACTAATTGAATGATTAAGATGCCTAGAGTATTCATAGATAGGTTTTAATTGGTGGCCGAGTGGGAAAGTAACCAACTTACACGCAAGAGGTGCCAGTTCGATCCCAGGCGGCAGTACGAATGTAAATTTCACTTTGTGGAGTTTATATGTACTAATCAAATCATTTGCCATCTGCTAATGGTGAAGGAAAACATAATGAGGAAACCTACATGTCTTAGAAGAAATTCTAAAGACATGTCTGATTCACCAACCCGCATTAGGCCAGCGTGTGTGAATTAAGGCCTAAACCCTCTTTCTCTATATTATCTCTAATAGAACATATATCTATACTAATATTATAAAGCTGAAGAGATTGTTGGTTTGTTTGGTTAAACATGCTAATCTCTGAAAGTACTGGTTTGATTAGAAAAAATCTTTTTTTGATGAATAGTGCATTTATCCAGAAAGGCTAAAGGCTATATAACATCACGCTATGATCAATAGGAGCGGAGCAGTAGTGAGATATGTTGCAAAATCGGGGAAAATATTCCAAATTACCACGCGGACCATGTCAAACATCGCAGAACCCATGCTATGTGAAATATACTATAGTAGGTGTAGGTGAAAATGGAGAAAAATATTAACAGATTGTTATCCTAAAAATTGAAAACGAAAAATAGGTTGGCAATGCAAAAGATGGTATAAAATAACAGTTGCGACTGGAGAAGAGTTGCAAAGGATAGGAATTAGAGGACGTTGTTAGAGAAGGTCTTTGCCAAGAGGCATACCAAACTCCGAGACATGGAGTTTGGTCTTCTTATCGTTTGGTTGGTGTCCAACCTGGTGACAGAGTTATTTAGGTCGCCCATATTTAGGCCTCTGTCGTGATCTATCGACTTAACAGTCGGGACCGACTTAACGTGTCCTCCGAAGCACGGAGACGCTCAGATGAAATACCACTATGCGGTCACCCATCTATAGCGTTACCGTCGCCCTTGGTAGCTTATCTTATCTTTTTAGGCCTCTGTCGTGATCTAGCGACTGATAACAGTCGGGATCGACTTTTAACGTGCACTCCGAAGCACGCAGACGCTCAGATGAAATACCACTATGCGGTCACCTATCTATAGAGCTACCGCGCCCTTGGTAGCTTATCTTATCTTTATCTTATCTCGTGACGGGGCTGTCCTTGCGGCAGCGCACTTCGACCCTTGGGGTCTTTTGTGCATGCCCCTACCTTACCGCTCACCCTACATCTTGGTCCCTGAATACTTCCTGCATGAGTTTCAGTACATCCTTGACGCGGGCGCGCCTGTAATCCTCTGGTTCTTATTCTTATTTTTTTAAATACAACTCCAGCACTAGAGAACAAGCTCTGTGTCGCGGGGGACTTTACAAACATACAATTAACGGACACAAATTACACCCAGACTCAGAACAATTCTTTGTGGGTCACACAAAGTTTTGTCCTGTGTGGGAATTGAACCCACAACCTCGTGCACAGCAGGCGCATACTGCAACCACTGAACCACCGAGGCAGTCAACCGAGGTTCAGGGTATGCCAGTCCCAGAAGGCTCAACCCGCTGATTGTTTTCCAAACAGCAATAGCACCTAGCAATTTCAAGAGAGGTAGGGCACCATACTAGCGAGCAAGCCCGACTGGGGAAGGACCTCCACCTTACAGAAGACCACAGCCAAATGACTACACACAGCGGTGTAGTTGTGTTCCTGTGTGTGAGTACAGGTCTCCAGCGCTCATTTAGGAATGCGTTTTGAAACAAACGTATTCCTATCCCAGGGTTACTTCCATCTTAAAGCCCTGGTGTAAAAAAATGGGTTGGCAACCCGCAAGTGATACCTCTGGTAATGCAAGCGTCTATAGGCTACGGATACTGCTTAACATCAGGCGGGCCGTATGCTTGTTTGCCACCCAAGTAGTATAAAAAAAAAAAAAACCTAGCTATGAGCGCCTCAGGGAGTTTGGTATATAAAGGCAATTGAAATTGAGGTGTGGCTAGTGTGTAATCTGTGGGTTTGTCTTAGATAATTTCAAGGTTAATTTATTTTGAACTTGTGTAAGTGACAAATACAAAATACACAAAATTTTCCTCAAGATAAGTTATCTTGTTCAATTAAGGTGTATCAATCAATCAATAAGTCTGACTCAGTCTTTTGGCTAAGGTTGTAAGTCTTATAGGTATACATTTTACTGCAACTTTGATAAATTTAGAAGAGTATGAAATTAAGAGGTTGGGCAGCATGTAAGAGAGCAAAGACTGAGGAAGGACCTACACCTTATAGAAGACCACAGCCAAATATTATTTATTATAATAACAACTAGCTGACCCAGCAAACATTGTTTTGCTACTAAAATAGTAGGGGTTGATCATAGGGGGGTGAAAATTAAGGGCTGTCGGTCGAGCCATTTCGGAGGAGTTCCTTTAATTACAAACACCGTAACACGAGAATTTTATATCCTTACTTCCTTACTAATATTATAAATGTGAAAGTTTGTGAGAATGGATGGATGGATAGATGGATGGATGTTTGTTACTCTTTGACGTAAAAACTACTGATCGGATCTGAATGAAATTTGGCATAAAGATAGATTATGGTCTGGAATAACACATAGGCTACTTTTTACAGCGATAACTGACATCCACGCGAGCGGGGCCGCGGGCAACAGCTAGTATAAGATAATTATTAGTTCCTTACGAAAACTAAATTAATGTCCTATGCGAAACCGGCCGGCTGATTCTCTAAGAAACAGCGATGGCAAACTGACAGTTGTGATCGCAAACTGACAGTTGTGATCGCAAACTGACAGTTGTGATCGCAAACTGACAGTTGTGATCGCAAACTGACAGTTGTGATTGCAAACTGACAGTTGTGATCGCAAACTGACAGTTGTGATTGCTCGGTGACCGACCGCACAATCTATTGACTAAACGTCAAAAAGGCTCGGTTTTTGCTCTTACGGAATACACCTGCGAGGCGGGCCACTAGTTATTGATAAAAAGCTAGGATTTATTAGATACTACCTAATCTACAATGAGTAACGGTACCTACATGGCTTTTGATATAATCGTTAAGCTAATGGCTTTGTATTTTTGTTTATATGTTATTAGTGGAATTTTATCAGTTTCCTGTGACAAATAATAATCTATTCTATTCTATAAAAGGATAACGACCGCAATAGAACAAGCACTGTGTCGCGGACTTTACAAACATTCAATTAATGGACATAAAATACACCCAGACTCAGGACATCTCAGGCTCATTTTTGTCCCGTGCGGGGATCAAACCCACAACACTCCTCGCAGTGGTAAATGGCGAGGTAACCACCTAGGCCAATAAACCAACCATGCATTCGAAATCATTAGTTAGAGGAGAGCCTAAATAATGGTATTTCAATACACTGATCGACAAAAACTTAATCAAAGTTTAGAATTAGTTTCGGATAAAAATATTTATCCTACTAATATTTTAAACTAGCTGTTGCCTGCGGCTCCGCCCGCTTGAATGTCGGTTATCGCTGCATAAAGTAGCCTATGTGTTATTCCAGACCATAATCTATCTCCGTGCCAAATTTCATCCAGATTCGTTCAGTAGTTTTTACGTAAAAAAGTAACACACATGCATCCATGCATCCATCCATCCATACTCACAAATTTTCACATTTATAATATTAGTAAGGATGTGAAAGTTTGTGAGTATGGATGGATGGATGTTTGTTACTCTTTCAAACAATAACTGAACGGATCTGGATGAAATTTGGCACAGAGATGGATTATGGTCTGAAATAACACATAGACTACTTTTTGTCGCGGTAACCGACATTCACGCGGGCGGAGCCGCGGGCAACAGCTAGTTTAAAATAAAAAACATCATCAACAGGGACACCTGCCTCTGGGGTAGGCCAAAGGGGTAGGCCTTTGGGCAAACAGTATGACTTCTATGTATATATGAACTTTTTACGTTTTTGACTGCACGGTTACCTCGCCAATTGACCATTGCGCGGCGTGTTGTGGGTTCGATCCACACGGGACAAAAAATTGTGTGATCCATAAATGTTTGTCCCGAGTCTGGGTGCACTGAGTTTGGCAACTAAATGTGCCGTCATATAGAAAACTAGGGGTCGCCCGCGACTTCGTCCGCGTGGTAATTTGGAATATTTTCTCCGATTTTGCAACATATCTACTAATCCGCTCCTATTGATCATAGCGTGATGTTATATAGCCTATAGCCTTCCTGGATAAATGCACTATTCAACAAAAAGATATTTTTTCACACATCTTTAGCCACTCAGCAAAAATTAAGAGAGTTTGGCTGGGAGGTGTTAATGCATCCGCCATGTAGTCCTGACCTTGCACCTTCAGATTTTCACCTGTTTCGGTCTCTTCTTCAGAATTCTTTAGGCAGTGTCAGGTTAACATCACGAGAGGACTGCCAAAACCACTTGTCGCGGTATTTTAATCAAAAGTCCCAAAATTTCTATAGCAATGGGATCATGTCCCTACCTACAAGATGGCAAAAAGTTATCGAACAAAATGGTACTACATACTTTAGTTAAATGTAAATAAACTATATTAAAAAATGTTTTGAATTTTCTTAAAAAATGCGAAGAACCTTTTTCTCCAACCTATTTATATTTCCTCTGTATACCCCTTCAATGCCATGTTATTATAATGTTAAAAAAACAAAATATAATATTTAACTAAAAAATATAAAGATTAGATATCTTTATATTTTTTTTTGTGTGCGCGTGTATGTCACTGAACTCTTCCTAGACGGCTGGACCGATTTTGATGAAATTTTGTGTTTGTGTTCGGGTAGGGTCCCGGATGGTTTAGATTCACAATTGGACCCGGTAGGTGGCGCTGCTGTCGGTATTTCAGCTTTTTCAGGCAGGACGACGTCTGCCAGGTCCACTAGTATTAGTATAGATTACCTCTGTATACCCCTTCAATGCCATGTTATTATAATGTTAAAAAAACAAGATATAATATTAAACTTATCTACAATATTATATCTGTTTGGATAATATATATGTATATTATCTTTGTGTGTATGCAGTCATAATCTAAATCACCTAAATATATGAACAAACAGATAAAAATGGTTTGTTTTCATAATATTATTATCAATTCAGATAAATGTTGGACTGGATTTTGTACACCAATGACAATTTAAAGTTGTGTTATGAAATTAGAGAGGTAGGGCACCATACTAGCGAGCAAGCCCGACTGGGGAAGGCCGTCCACTTTACAGAAGACCACAGCCAAATAGCTATACGGCTATACACAGCGGTGTAGTTGTGTTCCTGTGTGTTAGTATAGGTCTCCAGCGCTCATTTTCGGATGCGTTTTGTACTTTACTAAATGCCTCTACAAATATGCTGAAATATTGTGGAAAAAGGCGATCCCGGAGCAGGATTCCAACCTGCACCTCTCGCTCCCTCCCTCTACAAATTTCTTGACAAAGAAAATCCATTAAATGTGTTTTTTTTTTTTTTTTTTTTTTTTTTTTTTTTTTTTCTTTTCTTTAAAAAGACAACTCCCGCACTAGAGAACAAGCTCTGTGTCACGGGGGACTTTACAAACATACAATTAACGGACACAAATTACACCCAGACTCAGAACAACACTTTGTGGGTCACACAAAGTTTTGTCCTGTGTGTGAATCGAACCCACAACCTCGTGCTCAGCAGGCGCATACTGCGGCCACTGGACCACCAAGGCAGTCATTTTGTCATTTTTCAGGTGGTGCTGGTGGTAAAGGTGTGTGGGGTGCCCCAGGATCTGAACTTCTTGAGGAGTACGTAGAAGATGCCAACGATCCCAACTATGACTCTGAAGCTATCACCAATGGAGACGTGGAATTTAAGCAGATCATTGTGGAAGCTGAACCCGAGGAAATTATTGTGAGTTAATCCTTACTTCCTTACTAATATTATAAATGTGAAAGTTTGTAAGTGTGGATGGATGGATGTTTGTTACTCTTTCACGTAAAAACTACTGAACGGATCTGGATGAAATTTGGCACAGAGATAGATTATGGTCTGGAATAACACATAGGCTACTTTTTACAGCTATAACCGACATCCACGCGGGCGCAGACGCGGGCAACAGCTAGTAATATTATAAATGTGAAAGTTTGTAAGAATGGATGGATGGATGTTTGTTACTCTTTTACGCAAAAACTGATCTGGATAAAATTTGGCACAGAGATATTATATTATAGTCTGGAATAGCATATAGGCTATCGCGATAACCGACATATACGAGGGCGGAGCCGCGGGCAACAACTAGTTGTTTTATAATAGCAACCCATATATGGCCTGTTGGTCTAGTGGTTAGGTGACCCCGACTGCTAAGCCGGAGGTCGTGGGTTCGATTCCCATACGGGATAAAATCTTTGTGTGATCTATAAATGCTTGCCCCATGTCTGGGTGTAATTTGTGTCTGTGAATTGTATGTTTGTAAAGTCCCCCGCGACACAGGGCTTTGCAACATATCTACTAATCCGCTCCTATTGATCATAGCGTGATGTTATATAGCCTATAGCCTTCCTGGATAAATGCACTATTCAACAAAACAAGAAATTTACAAATCGAACCAGTACTTTCTAAGATTAGCGCGTTCGACCAAACAAACAAACTCTTCAGCTTTATAATATTAGTATAGATTACCTCTGTATACCCCTTCAATGCCATGTTATTATAATGTTAAAAAAACAAAATATAATATTTAACTTCATCATCATCATCTCAGCCATAAGACGTCCACTGCTGGACATAGGCCTCCCCCAAGGTTTTCCACATCGTTCGGTCCTGAGCTGACCTTGTCCATCGGTTGCCCGCAACCTTTACCAGGTCGTCGGTCCACCTTGTTGGAGGCCTGCCCACGCTGCGTCTGCCATTTAACTTATCTGATCTTTATTATATATATTTTTTTTGTGTGCGTGTGTATGTCACTGAACTCCTCCTAGACGGCTGGACCGATTTTGATGAAATTTTGTGTTTGTGTTCGGGTAGGGTCCCGGATGGTTTAGATTCACAATTGGACCCGGTAGGTGGCGCTGCTGTCGGTATTTCAGCTTTTTCCGGCAGGACGACGTCTGCCAGGTCCACTAGTATTAGTATAGATTACCTCTGTATACCCCTTCAATGCCATGTTATTATAATGTTAAAAAAACAAGATATAATAATCTATATCTATATGATCTATAAATGCTTGCCCCATGTCTGGGTGTAATTTGTGTCTGTGAATTGTATGTTTGTAAAGTCCCCCGCGATACAGGGCTTGTTGTCTATTGCGGGAGTTGACTTTATTAAAAAACAAAAAACATACTGCTGGGCACAGGTCTCTTCTCCTCTATCAAGAGAGAGAGAGGGTGTAGGCCTTAATTCACACACGTTGGCCTAATGCGGGTTGATAAATCCGACATGTCTTTAGAATTTCTTCTAAGACATGTGGGTTTCCTCACGATGTTTCCTTCACCGTTAGCAGATGGCGAATCATTTGATTAGTAGATATATATGCCACAAAATGAAATTCACATTGGTACCGCCATTTGGGATCGAACTCGCACCTCTTGCGTGCAATTCTGTTACTTTCCCACTTGGCCACCGCTGCTTTTATTTTATTCACCATCTACCGGGGTCCACTATAAATAGTTCGAATGCCTTGGTGGTCTAGTGGCTGCAGTATGCGCCTGCTGTGCACGAGGTTGTCGGTTCGATTCCAACATAGGACAAAACTTTGTGTGACCCACAAAGTGTTGTTCTGATTCTTTTTTTTTTCTTTAAAAAGACAACTCTTGCACTAGAGAACAAGCTCTATTTCGCGGGGGACTTTACAAACACACAATTAACGGACTCAAATTACACCCATACTCAGAACAACTCTTTGTGGGCCACACAAAGTTTTGTCCTGTATGGGAATCGAATCCACAACCTCGTCCACAGCAGGCGCATACAGCGGCCACTAGACCACCAATGCAGTCAAATTCTGAGTGTGATTTGTGTCCGTTAATTGTATGTCCCACTTTGTAAGTTCGTCTAAAAACGAAAATAACAAATGTATAAAAATGTTGAATGTTTTGAAAACAAGCTTTAAAAAATGTGTCGAATCAATAAAGACGTATATATATAATTATAAATTAGTTTGCGAAGTATATTGAGACTTATATATAATATATATAAGGTTGAAAATACGAGATTATTTTTCAAACGACCTCCTCAGTTCCGTTTGGCCTTGAGTAATGTTTATAAAGTGTATTTTAAACAGAGGTGGCTGTTCTTGAGCAGTTTTTTTTTGTATTATTGTTATTTTATATGATTGTGAAGCGGTGACGGTGATCACCGTGCAGTTGTGGGTTCGATTCCCGTGGGAATTTAATTGACTTCGCATAGTATTTTAATGTGCCAATTGAAGACTTATTTCTTTCTTTCAATGTTTTTCTTTACTTTCTGTACTTTATATGTAACTAGTTGTTGCCAGCGGCTTCGTTTGCGCGGGTGTCGGTCATACACAAAATAATTTTTCCAATGTATTCTGGTATTGTCCGTGTGGTGACGGATTAAGAATACAAATGTCACCACCCCATACTATCCCGTGGGTGTCGTAAGAGTCGACTAAGGGAGTAAGTCAGGCAGACAATATCCACTGCAAGAGAGGGAAAACTCGAAACAAAACCCTATACCAACCCGTCTGGCCAGCGTGGTATAGTAGGCTAATATCCCTCCAAATTAATGGAGGAGACCCGTGCCCAGCAGTGGGACGTTTATGGGTTGAGATGTATGTATGTGTATTCTGGTATACAGGATGGAGACAAATCCAACAAAATAAAAACGATGAAAATCGGTCCAGCCGTTCTCGAGTGGTTTTATTTGATTAACCATCTACCGGGGTCCACTATCAATATTTCGAATGCCTTGGTGGTCCAGTGGCCGCAGTATTCTTAAATTCTTTATTGTACACAATAACATAGAAAACAAATACATATAAATATATTATAACATGTACAAAGGCGAGCTTAACTCGAGATTGAGTTTTCTACCAGCAAACCAGTGTAGCAGAGGAAAAAGATATAAAAGTGAGAGTAAGCGAAGTGTACAACTGAAGAGGCAAAGTGAAAGAGTGGAATATAAACAATCTTACTGACTATGCGCCTGCTGTCCTCGAGGTTGTAAGTTCGATTCCCACACAGGACGTGTGTGTGACCCACAAAGAATTGTTTTGAGTCAGGTTGTAATTTGTTTCCGTTAATTGTATGTTTGTAAAGTCCCCCGCGACACAGGGCTTGCTCTCTCCTTAGTGCGGGAGTTGAATTTCAAAAACACTAAAAAAAAAGACCTTGCGGAGACGGGACGGGTTGCTAGTCTATACTAATATTATAAAGAGGAAATATTAGTATTTTTGTTTGTAATGAATAAACTCAAAAACTACTGGATCGGTTTTAAAAGGTTTTTCACTATTAGGAAGCTACATTATCTGCGAGTAACACAGGCTATAGGTTTTTTTTTTTATACTACTTGGATGGCAAACAAGCATACGGCCCGCCTGATGTTAAGCAGTTACAGTAGCCTATAGACGCTTGCATTACCAGAGGTATCACTAGCGTGTTGCCAACCCATTTTTTTACACCAGGGCTTTAAGATGGAAGTAACCCTGGGATAGGAATACGTTTCTTTCAAAACGCATTCCTAAATGAGCGCTGGAGACCTGTACTCGCACACAGAAACACAACTACACCGCTGTGTGTAGTCATTTAGCTGTGGTCTTCTGTAAGGTGGAGGTCCTTCCCCAGTCGGGCTTGCTCGCTAGTATGGTGCCCTACCTCTCTTGTCAGATCAGGCAGCCAATATCCACTGCAAGAGAGGGAAAACTCGAAACAAAACTCTGGCCAGCATGGTGTAGTAGGCTAATATCCCTCCAAATGGATGGAGGAGACCCGTGCCCAGCAGTGGGACGTTTATGGGTTGAGATGAACATAGGCTATATTTTATTTTTTTAAATAAACCCGTGCATATCTGGGGTGAGTTCCATTTTAAATTTTTTTTCGTTATTAGGAAGCTACATTATCTGCGAGTAACATGGGCTATATTTTATTTTTGTAAATAAACCCGTGCGAAGCCGCGGTAGGTTCCTAGTTACGCTTAAAGACACGAGTATGTACCCCTTGTTTACCCATTGACGCCATTGGTCATTGACCCAAAGATAAATGTATGCAGACCTGGTTGCCAAATGGTATGCATTAAGGCTTGGGATATCGCCAACGACCTTGAGCATTTGGGCGAAGCAAACACGACCTAATTCTCTAGGCGAGCGCGGGGATACAAACAGATGTACTCTTTGAATGGACGTCTTATTAATTTTTAGTAAATTAAAATTTAAACTTATTCTAAATATAACATTACCTAATTATAGGTGTATGTTTTCTTCAAATATTGTTTTTTTTTTCGTATTATTTGATAAAAATTGAAGTCATAAAGTGGTTACATCTCAATAATTTGGTGCTGATTCAATGTTTTTTTTTTTATAAACTATTTAGAATTACTATATAATTTATGACAAAACCATATTATGAAAACACATCTTGTAGATTAATACTGTTTTTTTTGCCAGTCATTTGTCTATAAATGCCAACAAAAAATGGTTTCATTTACACCTTTAATGACACATTCCATTGTTATAGGCCATAATACTTCTTTTTTAATACTACTTAGCTGGCAAACAAGCATACGGCCCGACTGATGATAAGGAGTTACCGTAGCCTATGGACGCTTGCAATACCAGAGTTGTGCCTACCCAAAAATAACATAAACAAAATAGACAGTAGTCGAATCGAATGGAATAGAAAACAAATGTATGGGATTTGACGTAAGTTTACGATATGCTCCCTTCTCTCTGGAGAAAGAAAGATTTTTTAAATTTGCTCTTACATTAAATAAAACTTATAATTACGACATTTCATCATCGTCATCATCTCAGCCAAAAGACGTCCACTACTGGACATAGGCCTCCCCCAAGGATTTCCACAGCTCTCGATCCTCAGCCGACCTTGTCTATCGGTTGCCCGCAACATTTACCAGGTTACACATATAATATGGCTCTTCATCATTGAATGAATGTACGAGGAAGGCGGCCATTAGAGAAGAGTGGCGGCGTGTTGTTAAGCTTGCCACTAACACCCGAAGTGATGACCACGACCACTCTGTCAAGAGTGATACCGATAGAGAAGAAGAATACAAGAAAGCAAATAAGGTCCCTGCGTCAGCTCTAATGTTGTGGCCTGGACCACAACGCTGGTATTCCCGCAGGACCAGAGAGATTTTAAAAAAAGAAACGATCCCTCATTACCATACTAAATTAGTTTCTTTTTTAACCATTATATTGTTTCTTAATTAATTAAATACGTATCTAAATTTTATTCCGTATAGTATATTAGTTTCCGTTCCTTTTCGTTACCACTAATATTGTAACTTATACCAAAGTAAATGTAATATTCTGGCGATTAAAAAGAGTGACCCGAGTTTCTTGCCAATTCTTCTCGAGCCCCAACCCTAGTCAGCGAATTGGCCGTAGGAAAAAAGTATGCTGGCATTTGTTTTTATGACGTTCATAAGTATCATGTATTTGATCTAAATGAATAAATGAGTTTGACTTTGACTTTATACCAAGTTACTATTCACGTGGCGACGCCCTTGTAATATTCCTTTTTTCTTTGCAGCGTAAGTCGGAACCGGTGATCTTGGAGTACTTCGAGCATGGAGACACTAATGCCGCTGCTGAGGACCTACTGGAATTCGTCACAGCCAAGAGGAGCCATCTGGTTAGTGCACTCAATCTCAATTCAGGTTACAAAGTAAGACTGCCTTGATGGTCCAGTGGTCGCAGTATGCGCCTGCTGTGCACGAGGTTGTTCGAGGGTTCGATTCCCGCACAGGACAAAACTTTGTGTGATCCACAAAACGTTGTTCTGAGTATGGGTGTAATTTGAGTCCGTTAATTGTATGTTCGTTAACCCCCGCGACACAGGGGTTGTTCTCTAGTGCGGGAGTTGTCTATTTATGATTAGCCAGAAAGATGATGTCAGCTGAATTTGACTACGGCTAATTCGCTGACGTGGAGCCTTGAGAAGAACTAGCAAGAAACTCAGGCCACTCTTTTTAATCTTACAATCTTTTGTAAAATACAAGTATGGTAGCATGCAAGCTGATTGCAGTCAATACATGATACTTACTTAATTGATAAAAAAAACCTAATTGTACTTAGTACAGGTCGTGCGAAATAAAAAAAAAAAGTCACTGTTAGCCTCCGTACATTTGTATTATATAAAAAAATGATTCTTTTTTATACTACTTGGGTAGCAAACAAGCATACAGCTCGCCTGATGTTAAGAAGTTTCCGTAGCCTATGGATGTTTGCAATACCAGAAGTATCACTTGCGTGTTGCCAACCCATTTTTTTTTACACTAGGGCTTTAAGATTTATTTATTTACACACACAGAAATCTTATTGTTAACAGATAAACCAGATAAGATGGAGTATCCCTAGAATAGGAATATTATGTTTGTTTCTTTCAAATTGCATTTTTAATGAGCGCTGGAGACCTGTATTCACACACAGGAACACAATTACACCGCTGTGTGTAGTTATTTGGCTGTGGTTTTCTGTAAGGTTGAGGTCCTTCCCCAGCTCGGTAGAATGGTGCCCTCAGCTCAATCAATCAGCCTATCGCAGTCCACTGCTGGACAAATGCTTCTCTCAACACGCGCCCTAGCACACGGTCCTCCGCTTCATCCAATCCGTCCCAGCGACCCTTTCAGGTCGTCGGTCCACCTAGCTGGGGACCGCCCTACCTTACGCTTACCGAGTCGCGGTCTCCACTCTAGGACACGTCTGCTCCATCGGCCATCGGTCTTTGCAGATGTGACCAGCCCATTGCCAATTCAGCTTACTAACTCTGGTGGCCTACCTCTTTTAAATTGATGATGAATTGTCTTCAGGTATGCGAGACTATAGTGGAGATAGCACTGGACCACAAGCCTTCTCACTGTGAGATGGCCTCTGTTCTCATCTCCGACCTCTACGGAAGAGTCTTCTCGGCTAAGGATATTGGATATGGTGAGTCAAATCTCTATTAATTTTCACTACGTATGATAGATGGAGATCTAGTTGTCCGTGTGGTGACGGATTAAGAATACAAATGTTACCACCACCTACCATCGAGGGTGTCGTAAGAGTCGACTAAGGGAGTAAGTCAGGCAGACAATATCCACTGCAAGAGACGGAAAACTCGAAACAAAACCCTATACCAACCCGTCTGGCCAGCGTGGTATAGTAGGCTAATATCCCTCCAATTGTATGGAGGAGACCCGTGCCCAGCAGTGGGACGTTTATGGGTCGTGATGATGATCTAGTGGTGAAGGAACGCACCGAGTGTTTGGTTCGATTCAGAATGGGATCTTAAGTCTTGGCTTCATATTATCGCTAAGAGCGATTTCAACCTTTGGATGGATATGTTGGTAAGCAGTTACCGTAGCCTATGATCGCTTAGGGGTATTACTCGCGCGTTGCTGACCCTTTAAAAACTGTGTTGTTTTAACACTTAAGTGCCAAAAACCCGGCTCCCGGGTTCTTTGAGAGAGAGAGAGAAAAATATTTATTTTTTGTTGTCTGAGGTACAATTTTAGTATACAAACAAAAAAATTAATGACCTCCCATGCAGCTGTTTGCTACCACAATGCATAAAGCATTGTAGAAGCGCTGGTTTTCAATGGGTGGTCCACATAGTCCACATTGATTGGTACGCTATACACCGAGAACCCGCAGGGGTATTCACAGTAAGAGCAAAAACCGAGCAAAATGCAAAAAAAAGGCACTGGCTCCAGAAACACAGGCTTGTATGCCTACCTCAGGAGTCAGAGCTTAATATATTGTGAACCTAATTTATGCTAATAAAAGAATTTATTATTATTATTATTAAAATCTGTCTGTCAGATTGAAAATCGGTATTCCGTAAGAGCCCTTTTTGACGTTTAGTCAATAGATTGTTGCGTCACCGAGCAATCACAATTGTCAGTTTTGCGATCACAACTGTCAGTTTGCCATCGCTGTTTCTTAGAGAATCAGTCGGCCGGCTACCGAGTCCATCTATAGATAGTTATTAATTACCTGTCCTCGTGCCTAGACTGAGTAAAAAGTCGTAACGGCATTTTTGGCATTGAAAGTGTTATAGTATTATTGTAATTCCAGCATTTGACCGCCTACTGGACAAGTTGCCTGACCTAGTCCTGGATACCCCTGACGCTGCCGTCCTGCTGTCGAACTTCATCGCGCGCTGTGTCGCCGATGACTGCCTACCCCCACGCTTCGTGCTCACCAACAAAGAAAAGACTGATACTAATTCACAAGCCAAGTAAGTCACTGGGTAACGGTGTACCACTTGATACACCACTTTTCATATTCACTCCCATAGTCCGATTAAGGTCCTCCATGGTGCTCCTTTTCATAGGTTACAAACCAATACAGATTTATTTTGTCTCCCGCTTTACTATGGAGGGAAGTGGAAACTTTTCTTTCTAACTCCTCCTATTTACTTCTGATTAAATTCGTTGCGGGGTCCAAGACAGTAGGTTCAGTTGTCCACGGGACGCACGAGTGTCAAAGCTCGGTGTATCAGTTGGATACTCCGCTGTTAATCCTGGCTCACAGGAGTCACAGCGGTGGACATGCCCACCGTTGTGATGGGTGGGATTGTCCCATAGTCCGATGGGTCGGGAATTTTTTGGCAGAATCATCTTTATCTTCTTAATAGTTTTGTACTATTTATGCCTTCCAACAAGGTGGACCGACGACCTGGTAAAGGTTCCGGGCAACCGATGGACAAGGTCGGCTCAGGATCGAGAGTTGTGGAAATCGTTGGCAGAGGCCTATGTTCAGCAGTGGACATACTTTGGCTGAGATGATGATGTATTTTTATTATATTTATTATTATTATATACAAATATTTCTCTTTCACCATTGGAAAGCTACATTCACCCTGAGTGACATAGGCTATATTTATTTGCTAGAAAAGATTAGGTATCTTTACTAAAACTTAAGTAGCGTAACCCAAGGTGTAAAAAAGTGACCTAAAGCGTCTTTCACCTGTGCGAACCCGGCTCGGGACGCTAGTAGAGTATGTAACTGTCTCTATACTTAATAATCGTATTTTTGTTTGCAGACAAGCAATACACAGAGCGGAAACGTTGCTCTCCATGAAGCAAGGGATGGTGAGACTGGATAATATTTGGGGGGTGGGCGGCGGTATCAGGTTAGTGGCATCTCTTTCTTATTTTTGATATGAAATCTTGTTTAGGCGCGTTGAGCATACAATTTTTTTGAGTTTTTTTTTGTTCGTGTGGTGATGAACTAAGAATACAAATGTCACCACCCCAAAGGGTGTCGTAAGAGTCGACTAAGGGAGTAAGTCAGGTCTACAATATCCACTGCAAGAGGGGGAAAACTCGAAATAAAAACCTATACCAACCCATCTGGCCATTGTGGTGTAGTAGGCCCTCCAAATGTATGGAGGAGAGACAATTTTATTTGTCAAAAAATATAATTTACCTAGATTCTATATGCTAAAATATGTGTTTTTGTTCCAGGCCGGTGAAGTCTCTGATCAGACAGATCCAGCTGCTGCTGAAGGAGTACCTGACTTCGAGTGATCTTACTGAAGCGATGCGCTGTGTTAGAGAACTTGAAGTGCCACACTTCCATCATGAGCTCGTCTATGAGGTTGGTACTGCGGAGCTTCAGCTCCTACCTACAACACAAGCCCTGAGGACCAGGAGCCATGATCATGATATGTGAAAGGTGTGTCGTTCGAGTGAGAAAGAGGGATGGAACTATATATCTCGTTTAGCTCTTTCTCACTCGAATGACTTGCATTTTATACGTCACAGTATGGCCCCTGTACTCACACACAGAAACACAACTACCCTAGTCCTATATCCTATCTCTATCTTTCTTACCTATAAACATAGAATTAACGGACACAAAGACTCGGTAAATCGACTGTGGGACAATAATGGCTCTTAATAATAATATATACCGCAGGTACGAACGTGTACCGCGCAGTATGCACCAACTAGTCGAGCAATAACTCTGCTCAACTCCCTGATTGCTCAGTATCCAGATATTGATATATTTTATACTAAATTGGCCATGTTTTTAAAAATATGTATACATTTTTTATATTACCAATAATTTATAATTTCTCAATGGCTCACTACACGTGTTGGGAAACTGTAAGTGTAGTGAGCAGATGCATTAAATAAATAAATAAATATGGTAATCGAAATCACTCTAATTTGCTCTTGCTCTTTGCAGACGGTGTTGCTCGCCCTGGAGACGATCAACTCAGGAGTAGAAGAACAGCTGTGCACATTCCTCGCTGAGTTGAGACGGTGTGTCATTGTCACTCCTGACCAGATGGACAGGGTGAGTTTATAGCAATCTATACTTAACTCTAAGCGTTGGTGGCCGAGTGGGAGAGTAACCGACTTGCACGCAAGAGGTGCGAGATCAATCCTGGGATGCAGTACCAATGTGAATGTCACTTTGTGGAGTTTATATGTACTAATCAAATGATTCTCCACTCTGTTACCGGTGAATAAAAACATCGTGAGAAAACTCACATATCTTAGAATAAAATCTAAATACATGTCTGATTCACCAATCCGCATTAGGCCAGTGTGTGTGAATTGTCACAGGGGACTTAACAAACATACAATTAACGGACACAAATTACACCCAGACTCAGCACAATCCTTGTAAACAAAGTATTGTCCTGTGTGGGAATTGAACCCACAACCTCGTGCACAGCAGGCGCAGGCGCATACTACGGCCACTGGACCACCAAAGCACTCAAAGTTATCATGTATCTGTATGTTCCAGGGTTTCCTCCGCGTGCTGGAGGACATGAGCGACATAGTGCTGGACGTGCCGCTCGCCTACATAATGCTGGACAGGTTCATGGAACGTTGTCAGAACAAGTTCCGGCTTGGAGACTCTGTGCTCAAGCGCATGCCTACTAGGTGAGTGACACTTTATATTGTTTACTAGCTGTTGCCCGCGGCTCCGCCCGCGTGGGTATCGGTTATCGCTGTAAAAAGTAGCCTATGTGTTATTCCAGACCATAATCTATCCCTGTGCCAAATTTCATCCAGATCCGTTCAGTAGTTTTTACGTTTAAGAGTAACAAACATCCATCCATCCATACTTACAAACTTTCGCGTTTATAATATTAGTAGGATTTAACAGAGGTAGGGCACTATACTGGCGAGCAAGCCCGACTGGGGAAGTACCTACTCCTTACAGAAGACTATACATATATTATACAGCGGTGTAGTTGTGTTCCTGTGTGTGAGTACAGGTCTTCGGCGTTCATTTAGGGATGCGTTTTGAAAGGAACGTATTCCTGTTCAAGGGATACTTTATCTTAAAGCCCTGGTATATAAAAATGGGTCGGCCATACGCAAGTGATAGCAAGCGTCCTTGCATGGCTACGGTAACTGCTTAACATCAAGTAGGCCGTATGCTTGTTTGCCACCTAAGTAGTAAATAAAAAAAATTATAAAGATTATATTTTTGTATGTTTGTTTAATTTTAGTTTTTTATAATACATACAATTAACGAACACAAAGTACAGCGTACACAGTTTCTTTTTTTTTTGTTTCTTTCAAAACGTATACCTAAATAGAATAGAATAAGCGTTTATTAGCACACACAAAACAAGTTAACAGTTAGGATAGATTAGAAAATAATATACATAGGTACAAAAGTATATGGAGCATAAAAAAAAAGAACAAAACAAGAAACTAAAATTAACAGTGAGAACACAAAATAGCAATTAAAACAAAAAAAACAAATATAAATACCTATATATGTATATATAAATCATTATTTCAATCGAGTTAGACATGGCGCAGTTTTGTGTGACTAACAGGCTACAGCTCAGCATATGCTGCAATAATTATATTGCAGCACTGATTTTCAGCTGTACCCTTGACGACTAGTAATATAATATTATTAATAACATAGTTGTGCAGTAACAGGTAAGTTAAAATAAATAAAATAGAAGTAGGACCAGTCAAATAAAATAAAATAAAATGTAGTAGATTAAATATGTAATGTTAATACTTACAACTAAGTAAGTAATTCATTATAATATTCTCATTAACTATAATAGATTTATAATAATATTGCTTAGAAATTCATGATGTAAATAATTCATTTGATAATAATATTTATGTATATAATATAATTTAATTTCTTCATAGTATAAATTGGTAAATAATATTTTGTCATAAAAGTATATAATTATATAAACAATTTGTAAATATTAATAAATTAATCCATTCATAATAATTAGGTATCTGTGATGTTAATAGCGCTGTTCTAATTGCTGGATTTTTGCTTGCTTAAAAAACATGTTTTTTAATTTATATTTACAGTTATGTACATAAGTATAAAATAAATAAGCGCTGGATACCTGTACTCACACACAGGAACACAACTACACTGCTGTGTGTAGTTATTTGGCTGTATGCTTCTGTAAGGTAAAGGTCCTTCCACAGTCGGGCTAAAATTAAACAAAACATACAAAAAATCAAATATTTATTTCTTTAATATTAACAATACTCTTTAGTAAACGTTTCATGAAACTTTTGGAACACATTTAGCATTTCCCTCAACTGTTCAGTCTGCGGTAACAGCGTCGTTCTAAAGTGGTGAGTCCCGGGTTGTTGTCCAAAGCCAGACCCTGGCACCACGCAGATACCGGTCTGTTCCAGTAGACGGAATGAGTAGAACACGTCGGGGGCTTGTCCCACTCGCTTAGCTTCCTCTATTGCCTTTGGTGGCAGTTCGATCCGGGGGAATGCGTACATTGCACCCTAGAAAGAATATTTTTTAAATTTTAGAAAAATAATGATACTGATTCCAAAATCCTAAAAATAACTGAAAACAGATTGAAGTCGGTGCTAGGTTCATACTGTCACCTATTATTAGCTTGGCACCAACTTCAATCTGTATTCAGTTATTTTCAAAATAATAATAATATTTTCAAAAAAAAAAATATGAAAAACATTATTAATACAAGTTATAGTGTTTGGGTTGCCCTCGATTTCCCTGGGATTCCATCATCAGTACCTGACTTGTTGCCAATAGGACCACCTCTAGAGTATACTCTTTCAAATAAAAAAATAATTTTGATAATCGATCCACAAATAGCTGATGGATAAGGTCACCTCAGGACCGAATGCGAATCTATGGGGGAGTTCTATGTCCAGCAGTGGACGTCTTTTGGCTGAGATGATGATGATACTACTTGGGTGGCAAAAAATCATACAACCCGCCTGATGTTAAGCAGTTACCGTAGCTTATAGACGCGAGTAACACCAGTGGTGCGAGTTGCCTTGCATTTTTTACACCAAGGCATTAAGATGGAAGTATCCCTAGGATAGAAAAACGTTTATTTCAAAATGCATCCCTAAATGAGCGCCGGAACTGTATTTTTAAGAAATAAAATAAAAATAGAGGTTCTAAGATTAGAAGAAAATGTCTACTAACCTGTACAGCATTACACGAGAATCCATCCATCTTGTTGAACATTTCCTCTATCATTTGAGCCCTATACTTCAGCGATTCCAGTACCCCAGTCTTTTCTTTCATATACAGCTCAAAAGACGGGTCTCCTTCCTCAGGTGGTCTCGCCACACACTCCACCACGGTCTGCCCCAATGTCGTAGGACCCACCCGTGCAGATATAAACTTATACAATTGAGATTGAACTTCTTTATCCATATTCATTAATTCCATCCACGCTCCACGAATTCCACACTCACCCATATAACCTTTAGACGTTGACATAAAAGATATCAATTCCACGCTATCATAAGGAGCTCCCAATTCCATTAACACCTTTTTAAACGAGTGGAATTCGCCTTGATATATATTATGCTGGTATACTTCATCGGCGAATATTATTAAAGTGTATTTGTGAGCGAATTTTATTATATTTATAATGTTTTCTTTAGTTAATACTTGCCCTGTGGGATTTCCTGGGTTTATAACTACTAAGGCTCTAATTTTACTATCTATTGATCCAATTTCGAATGATCTCTCCAATTCTTCAAGCGTTAAACCCCAATTTTTGGACTCGTCAAGGTAATACCCTACCTTATTCAACCCATACTCGGCTATGGTGGCTGAATATAGTGGGTATTGAGGTATAGGAACCATCACTCCTGTTGGCTTTCCATCAATTTTGTTTATAAGCAGCTGCAAGCAATTTTTGATGCCTATAGAAGCTCCAGGAGTTAAGCATATGGTATCCACATCAGCTTCAAAACTGTCTCTTTTGGTTATATAATCTGCAACTGATTGCCTGATCTTTGTAAAGCCAATATCAGGAGAATAAGCCCCAATAGAATTTCCCTCGCATACATTTAAGATCTCAGTAGCCCTGTCTCTAACATCTTGTGCAAAATAACCATTTTCAATCAGCTTTGGATATGATACACAAGCTAAAACTTCCCTTATAAAACTTATAGGTGTTTGGCCCATAGCGTGGCAATCTCCCACGTTTGCTTTGACGACATTTTTAAAAGGTTTTGCCACTCCTTCTTTTAACTCCTTCTCGATTTGTACTAATCTCAAAAATAAAGGGCCACGTACAGCGTATTCTAATTTGATTATATTAGGATTTAAATTTTCCATTGTTAATGTCTTTTCTGTTTTATAATTATCTGACGACATCATTCTTCGGCAGCTTAAAATGCCAATTCGACTTAATTTCATAATATACTCGAGTTAAAATATTGGGCAGGCCTCTAACAAGGTGGACCGATGACCTGGTAGAAAGAAAAATTATTTATTTTCACAAACAAATGACGCACAACACACAAAAAACACACATTTAGACAATGGACATCAAAACAATACCTAATAATAATTTGTGTGGCGTACGTCACACGCATGCAAAAAATGGCCACCGCTCAGCATAATGTTGTATGCATAAAACATACCAACGCTGGTTTTCAGCGACAGCCAGTCCTACTGAGTGCCATCTGTCGTACCGAACTTACACTAAAAATATAAATAAAGGTGGTAAAGGTCGCTGGTAACTGATGGATAAGGTCAGCTGAGGAATGCTGTAAAAATCTTAGGGGGAGGCCTATGTTGGGGGATGTCCTTTGGCCTTTTTTAAAAATCCCTTACGTCCACTATTGTCCTGTATGTAGCTTCAGCGGTTTAGGCTCTGCGTTGATGAATCAGTAAGGGATAGTACCAGTATCTGATTAAGTGGGGCTAACAACTACAGGGTGCGAATGCAGCACGGACCCGCAAGCAATGTCTCACCTCCTGTCTTATCCTTTGTGAACTCACCTGCACTCTGAGTGATTTCTGTGCAGCAACTGATAACGCCGTAGAGGTGCCAAAATTCTGGGCTTGTACAATTTAATTTATCGTACCATCGACACGAAGAAGTATCCGGTATAGATTTATTCCAGTCACTAATATATTATAACACTTCACTTAAGATAATCTCACTCAAAGAAAAGTCTATACACCAAATATTATGATTCAAACATTATTTATTTAACACAGTGTACAATGGGCGGCCTTATCGCTAAAAGCAATTTCTTCCAGGCGACCTTTGTAGACACTAAAATTAAATACAAGAAGCAAAAGATAAGTTTATCACTAAACAAACACAGAACAAAATTCGTTCTCTGTATAAACTATTATGCCAAATCGTACAATATCCTTAAAAATGCAGTGTACTACGTAATGTCGACATATAGAAGTGCGATTAACGCTTGTGGGACAATCTTCAATTTTTTTTAGTTCTTTTTAATGTAGGAATTAAATAGAAAATTGCAACCAGTATCCTTAACGAAAACGTAAATATGCGCAAAAGAGGGTGCATATTTATTAAATAGTGGTCTAGCAGGACTATCACCCACAAGAATTATTAGTAACATAGAAGGTACTTGTACATCAGCTGATTCGGGTTTATCGGTTCGAGCGGCGAAGGCGCAGCGCGCGAAAACGGCAGTATGTGCGAGAGCGAGAACGCATGCGAAAGTCACGTTCCACTCGCGACTGACTGCAACGGCAAGCATACATCACGCACTGTCTCTCTCGCACGTACACACAAAACTGTAAAGTCGCCAGTGACGGCGTTAATGCAACAAACACGGCAAGTTCAGAATAATATATAAACGTCAAAAATCATCTTTCTGCTCCTGTTCCTGTACAAACTAGTTTTGCACAAATTGTAAATAAAGAAGGTGAATGGAAACAACATAATAAGATGCCAAGTGAAGAGTGGCAGGCTACACAGAGGAGAAGATTAAGAAATCACTTTATTGGTAAAACCGGAAAAGCTGTCACGAAGCCAGAGAGCAAATTTAAAGCAGCTTTACTCGAAATACCGTTGTTTATATCAAATGTAAATAAAGAAACATCAGAGGCGGATATATGCGAATACATACGTTATAAGACAAGTGAAACAGTTACTATGGAGAAAATTAATATGAAAAATGAGAGGCCATATAATGCGTTCAAAATATTCGTGTCTAAAAACAAATTAGATCAGTACCTAAACGACGAGTTATGGCCGGATGGCATAAAGTTTAGGCGTTTTGTGCCTTTTAAAATGCGTTACTCAGCATCAACTTCTACAAGAGGGGAAACGCAGCCAGTTCTTCTTGTAAATGATGGATAAAAGCAAACAAAGTGAATTCATTAGCTTCAATTGTAAAAATTTAAAACGTAGTTTGAACTGTGTCAGGTCGCTGTGCAAAGTGACGGATGTTCTGGTACTACATTGATAACGTAAGTGTTAATAACATAAGTTGTGTTGTTGACCCCATCAATCAGTGGTATGAGAAAGCTCTTACATTTGTGTGAGGCCTATGCTGCCCAACACGGTTTAAAATACAATGAAAATAAGAGTGAGTTTATAGTGTTTATAGGTAAAAACAAGCCACCTAGTAATGTTCCAGTGCTCACTCTAAATGGAGTACAGTTAAACCGTGTTAAGCAATTCAAGTATCTTGGTCATATTGTAAATGAAACCTTAACAGATGACCAAGATATAGAGAGAGAAAGGAGGGCTTCGTCTGTCCGTGGGACCATGTTGGCCCATAGATTCGCTCGTTGCACTCTTAATGTAAAATTAACACTTTTCAAAGCGTTTTGTCAAAACTTCTACACGAGTGGTTTATGGGTCAGGTTCACACAAAGGGCCTATAATGCACTCAGAGAGCAATACAATAACATTTTCAGGGCACTGGTGTGGCTTCCCCGTTACTGTAGTGCCTCAGGCATGTTTGCAGATGCTCACATTGATGACTTTTTTACTATAATGAGGAAAAAGACATTGTCTGTAGTACAAGGTATGCGGGGGAGCCAAAACAGTATCCTGAAAATGATTGCGGGCAGGCTGGATTCCGCTGTGTTTGGTCGCTTCATTGACCTTCATGTGAGAGGTGTGGGTCAATGATTTAATGTGTTTTATTTGATAAATTGTGAATGTTATAAATATTATTTAACTTAATTGTACTAACATAGACTATAAGTATTTTGTTACTAACATAATATGGATTGTAATTATCTGTAAAATAAATAATTTGATTTGATTTTGATTTGAATGTCCTTGTACGAGAACATTGGGGCGCCGGAGATTAAATGATGATTTGCGCATTCGTCAGCAAGGACAGTATGAAATTGCCGCCCGGGGCATGGGCGGCAATTTCATACTGTCTGAAACGAATTTACACAAACAATGAATACGTACAAATGCTAATTCTTCTTGTCGCTGATGTCGAGCTTAAGTGTGTCGCTTATGCGTAAATTCGAACTATGGTGAGCCAGCCCCGGATCTAGGAGGGGCAAGCCGGGACCAAGCCCCTGGCGGCAATTTCATACTGTCCTTGCAGTACAGTTTTGTCGCACAAGCATTAATCGCACTTCCATTTCAGATTTGAAATTTGAAAACTTCTCTTGGTCATATCATCGATCACATATGTACATATACTTAGAATACTATTGTCTAAATTTTACCACCTAAGCTTTAGAATACCTGCCAGTACACTTAAGTGCCTTTATATGCAACTAGTCGATCCTATAATAAGTTACGCACTAGACTGTTATGGACTCACATTTAAGACTAATTTAGATAAATTAGAAGCGCAACAAATTAGGTTTTTAAAATTATTAGTCAATAAGAAAACGAAAGATAATTGCAACGGAGATTATAATAAACTATTTAAAATTTGTAAAATTCTTCCCATTAGTTTAAAACATAAATATCTACTTCTAGTAAACAATCATAGCAGTTTGGATAGTTACTCGTTAATTACCTATAAATACCCAACTAGGGCAGTATCCTCAGGGAAATTTGAAGTACCAAGAGTGCATAACTACTTTGGTGACAGAACGCTTGATAAACGAGTACCATACCTTCTCAATAGATTGCCTGTTAAAATAAGAAAAGAGCATAAAAAGGGTAAATTTGCCAAATTACTAATGCAATTCTACCACGACAATATATAAATAATGCAAAAATGTATCTGCACTACCAGTGTTTATCTTAAGTTCATTTGTACGGATCGTTCCCACAGACAAACTGTGAAAATAGTTTTGTGGGGCTGTGTATAGATATAAGTTTAAATGTAAAACTTTTTCTTAATAAAGATACATACATACTTCCATTTGTCGAACTCACGTAGTATAACTCTTAAAAATGCGTGTACAAAAGTTTTTTCTTCAAGTATTAATTGAATACATTAAGACGGCCCGTTTATTGAAATGAATATTGAACTAAATAACTAGTTTGTGTTTCTTGTCGCAGTTACTTTGATAAGATATGAAGTTCGTGTGTGTAGTGTTATCGTATATAAATAGATTGCCATATCAAAACAACATGTTAAATAGATATTTGATGTTATTATTATTATTATTCTCTTTATTTATTTTTTTAACATATGATTTACATTTTTAAATATATAAAATACAATAATAAAAAACCTATATATTTAAAATATAATAAACAATTCCCGACCGGTATCGGGAACAAAGTCCAAGCTACCGGCGGTTAGGGCTCCAGAGACAGGAATCTCCTCACTATACGTGCCGTGTCGAGGAGCACTGCCTTCTGCATCAGACCCTTGATCCATCCACCTAACGCGAGCCTCTTAAGGTGTTGGTCGAGATTCTTGGCTATTAAACCATTTACTGTAACGACTATCGGTATCGGTTATTATTATTATCGTTTGATTAGTGGCCAACCTGGTGACAGAGTTATTTAGATCGCCCATATTTAGGCCTCTGTCGTGATCTAACGACTGTTAACAATCGGGACCGACTTTTAACGTGCCCTCCGCACTCCCTCTGCACCTTGCAGAAGAAGACTGACTAAACTAAATGGTGTAGTAAAAGCAAGCGTCTATAGGCTACGGTAACTGCTTACCATCAAGCTAGCCGTATCTTTTGTTTGCCAACTAAGTAATACATATAAAAATATTCATTTTTAATTGTTACAGGGGACGCAAACGCTTCGTATCCGAAGGCGACGGTGGCGCTATCAAAGATCACGCGCTCAAACTTCGTGAGTAAGGAGTACAGCATCCGTTTTCACGCTTGTAGCCGCTCCACTAACGTAAACAATAGTACAACACAAACCCTGGACGGTATTCCACCAGCAAGTAGACATGGAGCTGCAGCACAGCTTGGTCTCTTGAAGCAGTCATGTCGCAGACGGAGGGGGAGATATAAATGGAGGATATACAAAGTACAAGCTGTGAGTGGACTTAGTACATTTCTCCTCCTTCTAGATAGAGGGGGAAGAACTGCCCCCTACCGATGCCTTTAAATACCACAGCTACAGACAAACTGTCTAGCATAAAGGTGACACATACATACAAATTATTGCTATATTGTAAAAATTTACGTGTGAACAGTGATAAGAATAGATAGGTCTTATTAGCTAAATGTGGTGGATACGACATTTTTAACTATTCGTTTGTCGTTTAGGCCAATTTTGGGTAAATTAGTCCTACCTTTTCCTATTACTGGTGGTTAAGCTTTTAGTTCAATTTAGGTTCAATGGTCGAATTCTATAAAATGACCTCACTAAAATAAATTACACAATTAGGCTTAAATTGCTTGTCACCTTTCAAAATTTCACGTATTGATGTTGGTATAGATTTTATGGCGGTTAAGCTATCCTAAAATGTCGTAAGCGACCGGTTATGAGCGTGGGTGGTGAACGAGGAGCCCGCCTACTTTTTTGTCTTAAAATATAGATATTTTATAATCGAAAGAAACGCTTTTTAGATATTTTTTTCGACAGAAAAGAATGCGGTGTGTTTTTATTATACTTGTCATCGGACGACAGTTTTGTATGGGATTTCGTAAACTAGCATGTGTTATCCAAGATTTATACTTCCCTTAATTGGCTTGATTATTTATATTATATTATATTGTAATTTCAGAAATTCCACCTACAAATCCGGTCAGTAAGAATGTCTTTAAATCCCTAAAAAGGGATTACTAGTTTTCAAAATCTGTACTGAGTAAAAAAAACCGGGGATGTCTTCAAAAAATTTTGGCAATTTGTCGATGGAGATTTTATGAGTTAACAGATTTTTTTAAAAGTGAAAGCGTTAAAAGTTTGTCGTAAACGCCATACAAAACTGTCTTCATATAAAATAAATTTAAAAAAACTATCTATTAATGTATTCATCTTGGAAACATTTTAATCAACGTTGATATTTTTATTAATAAATCGCCTAAGCGACATAGTGTAGGTTTACATTATTTTTTAATTTTTAATTTGTGTCTTGTAATATTTTGCGTTGGATATTTATACCAGCATTCCACAAAATTTTAACTTTCGCGTTGTATGAGTTACGCCCTTACAAATAAGACAACGGGCGTAACTCCCAAATTGGTGTAACTCCAAATTTCATACAATGTGGAATTTAACATAATTATGTAAACGAAGTTTACCTCAAATGGAGTCCTGGAGCCGTAATTATGGTGACTTACTAGCAAATGTGTTTGCGCACACACTTGTGCACCGAAATTAGGTGAGGATGGCATTATTATTTTCGAACTCAATTCTAATTTCGATCAATGACAACTTAGCGAAGAAATAAAATTAATATCTTAAATTCATATTGAAAATAAAATACAATTGAATTAAAACTAACAAACATTTATTTACAGACGAATCTTTATCTAAAAAAGGCCATGAAATATAGATGAATAATCTGCGCACGCACTGAGTGACGTAACACTTGATGCGCTCGCGCAGAGTAATAGAATCCACCACTTTTATGAATAAGGAGTGTGCTGGTTTGTTGCTCGCAACGCAAAATAATGCAAGAACGCAAGAGTGCGTAAGGACTGTGTTAATTTTAGCTGAACCGCACTGTACATGATTCTTTCCGTTTTTTTTTTATTATTACTATAGTTATTTTTACATTCTTTTAGTACAAGAGAGTTTGTGTTCATTTGTTTTTTTTATTTGTGTAACTTCGAGTGTCGGTTGTGATGTTAACAATGTTTTTGTAACTGCCATTTTATGTGTAACATTTCTAATGTAATGTAACATTTCTAATGTATTGTAACCTTTCTAATGTAATTTAACATTGTTAGTGTTAATGTAACATAAGGACGGATACCATTCGTGTATTGTAATAAGCTCAAGATTTGAGCATCAGTAAAAAAGTTTAATAAATAATTACCTATCCATATATGTATAGTACGAATACGAAATTGTAGTAATGTACGGAAATCTTACTTATATTATACATAAGTAAAATGGCGACTGACATGTCACAATCGTTTGAAATTAAATTATTTGTAAATACATGCTGACGAGTCAGATTGTGACCACGGCCGTTTGAAATCTCAACTACATGGTTGAAATTTCAATCTATATAACATTGAACGCCTAGCGAATGCTCATGTTTTACAACAATTGGATTTTAAATACTCGGCGTTGTGTTATTGTTCTTCCAATTTAGCTAGTCAGTCGCCATCTTAACAACAATTCTAATATACTGTAATGTTACAACTCAGTAGATTAGATACTGATAGTCCTAGTCACGCTATATGTAACATCCACAACTTATATTACAATAATATACTTACACATTCTAATGTATTGTAACATGTATTGTAGCATGTTACAACCTATTAGAAAATTGTAACATGCCGAGCCACTTTTTTACAGCATTTAATAATATTAAAACCAACACTCGAAAAGTTAAATAAAATAAATTCCGCATCTGGGCATTTATGTTTAAAAAATAAATTTAAGATTTGAGCATTGTTTTTTTTTTGTCGCGGCCTATAGCTCGCACCGACAAACTCCAACTGCTCAGTCTTTTGAGCATAATTATGTAAAATAAAAAGAAATAATCATTGCTTACATTGTTTTATTTATAACGCCCATATACATCATACCATTGCAAAGAAATTCTCAAGAATATTGTTTTGAAAAATTAATTTAGTGTAATGTCGTATGGTACAGCCACGATTGAAAACATATAAAGGTATTGGTAGCTGTTACACAATGAACCTTGTGGCTTCAAAACTGTAACTGCGAAGATCTGTCTGACAAAACGTGTCTCTAGTTTTTAGACAACACGCATTAGGGCCTCAGTCTTCTGTAGGCTACACAAATATTTGTCTCGTCTGAGAATCGAACCACCTAAACCACTGCAGTTAAAATTCTATCCTTGTCGTTTTAGAATGACTATAACTTATCAAGTATTTACTTTCTTAATCGTAATTACAATTTCATTTTTATCTATTTAGTCATAATATCCCTGTATTCGGAAAGCCATACATTTATACATAAAGGATCAAAAGCTGTCAAAACTTTTGAGAGCTGTCAAAAGTGACACATGTCAACAAGCCATTTATAAGGACAGTGTTACCATTACAAAATTTTAGTGCATTTTTTAAATAAGTTTTTTTTAAGCTTCTAAAGCCTTTGGCTGCTATTTTAAACGCCG
Organism: Trisateles emortualis; assembly: GCA_947095525.1. Lineage (NCBI taxonomy): Eukaryota > Metazoa > Arthropoda > Insecta > Lepidoptera > Erebidae > Trisateles > Trisateles emortualis. The sequence continues at coordinate 3,512,784 of OX352756.1, forward strand.
GATCACGGGATTTAGTGATTTTTATCGCCTAATGCACGAACCGGAGTTAATTATAGCTTATATAGAAAGGCCCATTATAAAGTTTTTCGGGGGTAGGTGTGAAAAAGTCAACACACATCATTGCAATTAAAATTTAATTTAATATAAATATCTTTAAATAAATTCACCTATAACACTAAAATATAGTAAAATACATACGGTTAAGTGTTTACCAGTGTTTGTAGCACTGTATGTAAGAGTATAGTTTTATTTGTTCACCACCTGCCAGCTGTTCAACGCACTACACTTTCACTTTAACTTTTTGGCACTAATAAGGAAGATATGGCTCAACTATCCGAAATCCATCAAGCACAACAAAGCCTTGAAGAGTGTGTAATGAGATAAATGGATGAGCTGCAGTCTCAGTTGCAAGTCGCAGGGGGCGCTAAGGATACTGTAGCTAAAGTAGCCGATGAGTTCCGGACGTTTAGAGAGCTCACTTTCTCAATGCTTGGCCTGCTACGGAGACAGATCGCAGAGTGTAGCAGAGCAGTCGACATCATCGAGACAAGGCACCGGAGGAAAACACTACTATTCACTGGAGTTCCTGAAGTAGAGAAGGAGTGTTGCTCTGCTGTCCTCTTGGGGATCCTCCAAGACAAGTTGTTGCTGAAGGATATTACTGACAGCTCCATCACTGTTTGTCATCGCCTGGGAAGCTCGGGAAAGGATCGCCACCGCCCATTAATTGTTAGGTTTGCAAGCTGTGATACTAGGGCCGCTGTCTGGAGGGCGAAGACCAAGCTCAAAGGATCTTCAATATCCATTAGAGAGTTCCTGACTAAGGCACGACAGGCTGTTTTCGGGAAAGCCAGGACCCATTTTGGCATACGTGGTTGTTGGTCTCAAGACGGTATCGTCGTCATCAAGGCCCCAGATGGAAGCAGACATAGAGCCACTACTATGGAAGACCTCAATCCTCTTATAGAGAAGTACCCAAAGACGGCCACGACCAAACATCAATCCCGGTAAACAATTTTGTCTAGATTGTCTCTCTGTTTACATATCATTATGTTAACTTTAAGTCTTGTATTGTTGTATTGACTATGTAAACAACGGTTCGCAATTTCTTCTAGCTATTGCATATTATTCATTTATTGTTATTTTACCCTCAACTGTTTTACTTTTATCACCACAGAGTAGCTAATCACTACGTTTTATTTATCACCTTTTTTTTTTTTTTTTTTTTTTTTTAATATGGCTCCATCCGTTTTGGTATACAGATGATTCTGCCAACGTCAAGGTGGAGAGAGAAAGCTAATAAACTGGTTGGCCGGTGTTAATAGCTATGGTTTCCTTTGTAGACTGTAACATGGACAACACAAGTGTTGGTACAAAATGTTAGTACATGCAGTTATTTAGGGATAGAGATATATGAGTAGATAATTTAGAAATATAATACAATTAAGGGAGATAGGAAAGTAAGAAGGAGAATAAGTAATTATATTTTAATTTTATTAATGCAAATGAATTTATAAAGAATTTTAATAAAGGGGGAATTTACTAATGTAAGAAGGTATGTTACATTGATAGGGCGGGGAATTTGCTCAGGAAGCAGGTCATATAGAGGAACTACCAATCGAGGACAAAAAAAGAACAAATGTTCAAGAGTGCCTTCGGCAAGGCCGCATTCACAGAGTGAGTGATCCTTAACTCTTATTTTGGCTAGGAATACTGGTGAGCAAACAAATCCTAAGCGAAGACGGATGATAACGGAGGTAGCCAGTTTGTTGAATTTTTTGTGAGAGGAGAACCAGGGCTTGGAGGGGATATAGGGTTGGATAGAACCAAAAAATTTTCCTTTTATCTTTCTAGTGTTTTTCCATAACATATTCCAGGACTTAGAAAGACAAGTTTTAGCCAAAGAACGCAAGTCACGTGGGAAACAGTGATTATACTTTGGTAGACCAATTTGGATGGCATCTTTAGCAAATAAGTCTGCAGTTTCGTTGCCTGTAATTCCAGAGTGGCCAGGAATCCATGCTAACACTACTTCGATTCCAATTGAGTGACACCTATACAGAGATGCCCTTGTTTTCAAACTTAACACAGAGCTGTCTCGAGATTTGAACGGATTTTTTAATAAGTCTTGTAAAGAGCTTAGGGAGTCCGACAGGATAAGGGCTTTGTTAAGCTTATGTGTTTCCACATAGGATACCGCTTCTAACAGAGCGATGGACTCACCAGTAAAGACAGAGTTATGGGAGGGACTTTTAAAATTTAAAATAATTTTGAATTTTGGGATCCAGACAGCAGAACCAATACAACCTTCCTGTGATAGTTTGGAGGAATCCGTGTAAAGGGTCACCCAATCGGACCATTCACGATAAAGAATGCCATTCAGTTTATGGTTGGCCTCCGTGCAATTTTTGCCAATACCAAAGTTAAGTAAAATTCTTGGTTGGAAAATTAGGGAATGATATTCTACCTCGAAAAGTGGTTTTATAGAAGTCTGGAAGACAGGGATTGCAAGATTTCTTAATTTACGATATGAATTAACTAAGGGAGGTGGATCCTTATGATTCCAGTATGGTGAAGTAGAAATTAACTGAGAAAGAGAGTGTAGAGTATCCGCTAGGTATTGACGACGAAGATAAAGAGGAGGGTCAACACACTCCACCTGAAGTGCATTGATGGGAGAACATTTCATAGCACCTGTTATAATTCGCAAACATTTAGACTGAATCCTCTCTAACTTGGACAGAGCAATTTTATTGCACGGCTCAAGCAGAAAACCACCATAATCAAAATGGCTACGAACGATAGCATTGTATAAAAGTTTTTGACAAAAGGGGTGGGCACCCCACCGAACCCCCGAGAGGGCCCGCATGACGTTAACACCCCTTTCGCATTTCCCGACAATGTAATTCAAGTGATGTAGTCCAGAGAGCTTGGAATCCAGGAGTAATCCGAGGAATTTAACATTATCCTCAACGGGGATTAATTCATCACCCATTGAAAGATGAATGTCAGGGATAAATCGTTTTCTGGAGAACACGACCGCTGTACATTTGGGGACAGAAAGAGAAAGGTTGTGGTCCAGGAGCCATTGGTTTAGATAATAAAGAGCTCTATTGAGACAGGATGAGGCATTATCAAAGGAAGAGGAGATAGAGTACAGAGCTATGTCGTCGGCATACTGAAGAATTTTACAGAAGGAAGTGACGGAAAGGTCAAGGTCGTAGGTATAGATGTTATAAAGGAGAGGACTTAACACCGATCCTTGCGGAAGACCCTTCCAAACAGTGCGGGGAGGGACGACGATACCCTGGTGACGAACGGAGATGGAGCGACACATAAATATGCTGCAGATGATGTTGATGAACCTCGCGGGAATACTCAGCTGGAGCATTTTCTGCCTGAGTAAGGGGAGCTGAACGTTGTCATATGCCGCAGAGATGTCCAGAAATACTCCAATAACGTGCTCATTTCGAGAAAAGGCTACGCGAACATCAGAGGTAAAGATACTGAGGCTGTCCAAAGTACCTTTACCCTTCCGAAATCCATACTGGCTGCTAGAAAGGAAACCTCTATTTTCTAAAAGCCATTCAAGTCTGTTTTTAATTAAATTTTCCATTATCTTGGCCAGTACTGAGGAGAGGGCAATAGGACGGTATGAGGATGGATCCATTGGGTCTTTACCGGATTTAAGGATAGGAATTATGATTTGGGTTTTCCAGGAGTTAGGGATTTGACCGGAACAAAAGATAGCATTAAGGATATTAAGGAAAAGGGTTTTGCAGGAGGACGAGGCTTTACAAATGAAAGAGTAGGGAATACCATCTACACCAGGAGAGGAGTCACGTAGGTGATCAAGTGCAGATGATAATTCGGAGAACGAAAAGGGGTCATTCATTCTATCCGACGGGGTGGAAGGGAGTAAAAGATCTGGCGTAAAGATGCAGCTGGGATCAGGGACGAACGGAGGGGCTAGTTTACAGGAGAAATTATAAAGGAAAGAACTAGGATCGTTGTTTGACATGAGCGGGACGTCTAAACTTCTGCGATATACCTTTATGTTTTTCCAAACAGAGGATAAGGGAGACCGAGGGGAAAGAGACTCACAGAATTGACGCCATCCGAGGGATTTCTTTTTAGAAAGAAGTCGGGATGTAAGAGCAGAGATCTGTTTAAAGGAGAGGAAATCTAACATGCTTAGGGAAGTAGAGAATTTTTTTTCCGCCTCCTTGCGTAACCGGACACTAGCTGAACATTCAGCATCCCACCAAGGAGGGGAGGTAGTTAATTTACAGGAGGGTATTTTTAAGGGGAAGGAAGAATTGGCAGCAGATAGTATAGACGCAATAAACATGTCATATAAAAGTAGGAAGTTGGAAGGGGATACGTCAGGAAAAAGATTAATCTCATTATCCAGTATTAATGAGTATTGATCCCATTTTTCTGTGGGGAGCCGAAACTTAAAGAGAGGTTGAAATGGTTGTGCTGGGATGGGAGGAGTAAGGGAAGAGGGTTGGAAATAGGAAATTAGAATAGGAAAGTGGTCACTTCCAAAAGAATTTGGTAGTACTTTCCAGGAGAGAAGACAGACTAGAGAAGGAGAGGAAAAAGAGAGGTCTGGAACACTAATATTTTGTGACGGGGCGACTCTGCGTGTGGCAGACCCATCATTTAAAATACATAAGTTAATATCATCTAAAAGGTCTAGAAGGAAAGAAGAGCAAGGATCAATACAGTGGGAGCCCCATATAGTGTGACGGCAATTAAAATCACCAAGCACAACCATAGGGGGAGGAATAGAGGATAGTATAGTTTTAAGTTCAGAAATAATATTAGGATTGGGATGGGGAATATATACAGACACAAAGGATATGTTTGAAGCTCGAACAGCTACAACGTGCAAACCAGGATCGTGGGGTGGGAGGGGTATTTGGGAAAAGGGAATATTAAAACTAATCAATAAAGCACAGCCAGCCCAGCCATCATCTCTGTCATCCCGGAAACATGCAAATCCTGAAACCCTAAAATGGGAACCAGGCCTGAGCCATGTCTCCGAGATGGCAAAGACAGACGGCTTATACCTATTGATTAGGAAGGAAATGTCGTGTTTATGTCTACGGATACTTCTACAGTTCCATTGGAGGACCTGCAGAGCCATTGGGACGGTTGTTACGGGCGAAGACGGTAAGTAATTGTTCTATAAGAACAGAGACATTGTTCGGTAAGGAATCGGAGAATTTGGATAACATATTAATTAAGGAGCAAAGTAGTAGTTCGACAAGGTTGTCGTTAGGAGTAGCGAGGGGAGTTGTTTCGGTAGGTGGAGTCAAGGCACAGCCATTAGATTGTGAGGAGGAAGGAGAGGAAGTAATAGCATTATGAGCAACAGCATCATAAGACTTCCCCAACATGGGTTTGGGGCGTGCAGGAAAGAATACAGTTTTCCTGTAGGATGTAGTAGGAGTAGGGGGAGAGGGGGACATTGGTTGAGGATGAAGTGATTGAGAAAAAAGAGGGGGGGATTGGGTTCTAGTAACAGCTTCAGAGTACAGGCGTTTGGGTTGGGAAAATCTAACTGAGGCCTCCAAGTAGCTTACGTTTTCCTGGGACATAACCAGCTTTATGGATTTCTGGCGTGCATGCTCTGGGCATTTGCTGTCTGTGGCCATATGATTACCGCCACGACACAAGAAACAAGATACCTCTGTATCGTTGAGAGAGCACGAGACTCCTGAGTGAGGTTGGGCACATCTAAAGCAGCGAGGTTGAGATCTGCATTGATTGGCCACGTGTCCAAATCTGCAGCAGTTGCGGCATTGTATTGTAGGGAGTTGGTATATAGAGACAGGCAGGGAAGCATGGTAGCAAAAGATTTTCTCTGGGAGGGATTGGCCTAAGAAAGTTAATACAATAGAGTTTGAAGGTATCCATGCTATTGTGCCTTCTTTTTTGGATTTAACATTAAGTCTTCTTGCTCTGATGACTTCCCCACAATTAGAGGGAGTCCTAATGCCACTCACGAGTTCTTCTAACGACCAATCAGTAGGTATGTCCCTGACTACCCCCATACGGAAGATTTGGAAGCGTGGGATTACAGCGGAGTATTTGTTACTCTCCAGTATTGCGAGGTCTAGAAAATTGTTAGCATATACGGCCGAAGCAAAATCTATTGATACTTTATTTCTACCCAAGTTTTTAATCTTATTTTAACCTCCCTCCTTGATGCCGTGGATATTGTTTTTGTGTAGAAATTGAGCGAACTTAAGTATTTTGAGGGAATGCCCAGAAGTAGAATCGGGTTCCATTTTGGATACGAACACCGAAAATGGTCCCTTGTCCGTATCGGAATACTTTAACTTAGAATCAGTTTCATATCCCGACTTTGTGTAAATGGATTGAATTGATTCGGCTGGAGAACGAGTTTTTTTCTCGTCAGGTTTCGGTAAGTCAGAATCGGATGACCTTTTGAGCGTTCTTATCTTGTCCGGAGGTAAGCCTCCACCCCCGTCCGGCGGTTCCTCCATATTCTCTCCCTCCCAAGGAAAGACCACCACCAAAACAACACAAACAGATATAAACAGAACAACAAACAGAAACAATTAGCGCCAACGAAAAGATAACCTAAAAATGTGACACTCTCAACCAAGCGTGGGACGAGAATCAAATAACACTATTACGATTCACTACGATAACTTTGACAATTGACATTTATTCATGTTGGCCGTTGGGATAAAAATCGCAGTCCGGATATTGCAATTATATTTTGCAATAACGGTAAAAAAGTTTTGTCAAGAAATTAATCAATTACTGTTGCTATTATAAAATTAAAATAATGCTTATAAAGTTATGAATCAATGAAATATTTCCTAAACAACTGAATCCATTTGTTTGTTTAATCGGGTTTTTCCAATTTTTATGATTGATTTGTACATGTATCCAAATTTTTAAAATGTCATGTTTAAGCCACGTATAAACTTTGTATCATGAAAGTTAATTCAAGTTTTATGTGGTTTATTATTAGTCTCATATATTTAACTTTAGACTTATAAAATGCGATTAAAACTTTTTTTTTTTCAAAGTTATAATATAGGCAATGCGATTTTAAATATAATATTTTAATACAAAACCGTAATGGTGGATCAAAGTTAAACTAGCAACATCGACAAACTGCTGTCAATTGAACTCCAACCAATGTCAAATCAAAAAATAACTGACGCGTTGTTTCAAAAAACTTCGTTGAGTGTTATTGATAAGTACGAACAAGTATTAATAAAATGTCTTCTGTAAATGAAAAGAAGAAAGCCCTCTTAGCTTACAAAGAGAAGTTATTAAAGGAAATTCAATATTATGATAAGAGTATTGAGGATTTTCGCGCCAAACATAAAAATAACAGCTACTATGATGGCGACAGGTAAACTTCTAAGTGCAATTTTTCATTATTTATTCATAAATAACATTATTTTAATGGATAACTGGTATCTAAGCTGTCTAAATTAATACTTTTTCATAATTTTAATATGATTATCCTACTAATATTATAAATGTGAAAGTTTGTGAGTATAGATGGATGGATGTTTGTTACTCTTTCACGCATTAACTACTGAACGGATTGGGATGAAACTTGGCATACAGGTAGATTATAGTCTGGAATAGCACATAGGCTACTTTTTATCGCGATAACCGACATCCACGCGGGCGGAGCCGCGGGCAACAGCTAGTATAAGATATTGTAAAATTTCAGCTCCGATTCTGAGGACAACTTCCCGAACACTTTCAACTCGGCTCCAGAAGTCTCACAGCTGAAGCTGCAGCAGTCGACCCTCAAAACCTGTCTCCAGGCTACACAAGAGCTTACAAGTCTTACCATAGTGCAGTCTGAAGTCAATGTGTTGGTACGAGCACCGGAGTTAGATGGGTGAGGTTTATTAATGTTCTTCTTTTTTTATACTACTTGGGTGGCAAACAAGCATATGCCTTGCAATACCAGAGGTATCGTTTGTGTGTTGCCGACTGCTTTAAGATGGAATAACCGTGGGATAGAAAAACTAAACTAAATGAGTGCTCTGACAGGTTCTTCTCCAGTTTGGCTTGCTTGTTATATCATGCATTACCTCTCTCCCTTCTTTCTTTCTTTCAGAACTGAACTTAGTCTTAGCATGTTGATGGCAATCTAAATTGTCTCAGCCCAGAACTTAGCTACGAGGTTTGCATTTTCAGTAGCGTCCATAAGCTCCTCTAAGGTCCAGGTATCAGGGCACATGGGACATGATATCAAGTGACCCATGGTTTGTGGCTCAACACCACATTTACACCCTAGGTTGGAATTGTCTATAAATTCCCACAAGAGCAGAACAAACCTGTGCTAGAAGTCTGTATAAAGACTTCCAGGTCAGCCACAAGATATGTTCGGAGGGCGGGTTAAATGGTATGGGTAGAGAAGCACTTTAGCGCTGCACTTTATTATATTATTATTATTATTATTGACTGCCTCGGTGGTCCAGTGATCGTAGTATGCGCCTGCTGTGCACGAGGTTGTGGGTTCGATTCCCACACAGGACAAAACTGTGTGTGACCAACAAAGAATTGTTCTGAGTTTGGGTGTAATTTGTGTCCGTTAATTGTATGTTTGTAAAGTCCCCCGCTACACAGAGCTTGTTCTCTAGTGCGGGAGTTGTCTCTGTTTAGGTATATTATTTTGTAGTAACCTGTTATAATTATTTTATTTCAGAGAAAGACCCGTCACAGAAAAAGGCACTTGGAAAGAAGTGATAGCAGAATGCAGAATTGATCTAGTGCCGTTTACTATTGCGTTCTTTAAGCACACTCCGGTAAGGACAACTATTATTCTTATTATATTATTTGTATGTACTTGCTCGTATGCATATCGCACCCACAGTGGAAAAATGACAAGGTGAAGAGTGTTTGTTTTGCAATTTACATCTTATTTTTATTAGCTGAAGTTTAAAATTGCCCAGAGACATTTCTTAAGTTATGCCCGTTTTCTACTAAGGATGCGATATGTACCCTTTGTCCTTACCTAGAATACCTATATCTAACTTCTTGCCAAAAAACCTTTAGAACAGATCCCTAAATGAGTGCTCTGAAAGGTCTAAAAATAACAAAAAAATTGTTATTTTTACACCTTTCAGAGCACTCATTTAGAAATGCATTTTAAAATAAATGTTTTATATTTTATATCCCAGAGGTACTCCATCTTAAAGCAATCGGCAACACGCAAACGATACCTCTGGTATTGCAAGGCATATGCTTGATTGCCACCCTGGTAGTATAAAAAAAAAAATCATTTCAGCCATTGAGACATGAAAATAAAAAAGGGTTACTTTCGCAATTATACATAATATTTGTATGGATGAATTGTCCAGTCGATTAAGTAACTTTTTTTTTGTACTACTTTGGTGACAAACAAGCATACAGCCCTGGACTGGAGCGCTGGAGACTTCAATTAAAATAATATGTTTGAATTTTTCAGGATCGAAAGTTTAGTCCAATTTCATCTCGCAAACTTCAAGTATCGTTAGTGAAGGCGCCTCACGAGGCAGAGCTTGCCAAGTCTGTGTTAAATACTCTCAAAAGACCTAGTGATGCTATAGAAGTAAGTATTATAATTATTTATTTCGGATGGAATAGACATGGGCGTTATTGGTTATATTCGATAACCGTTGGATAGCCGTTATGTGGTTTTAATACCAATATCAATAACCGTTGCTTAATATCGGTATCCAAGTCTTAGTTAGTTCAGTAGCTACAAACTGGATTAGTTGCGAATAACGTAACGTACAATACAGCTATCAAGCTATTGAATCGCTAATCCGATTATGTGGCTCAAATTGTGGAACGTAATCTTATCTGCATATATTTAAAGTTCATTTTACAAAACTCAACACGATATAATGCCAACCAAACAACCGCCACTCGCGCAACGATAACCGCCTCCTCTGTTTTACGCACATTTAACTGCCTCCGTGGCTCAGTGGTCGATGTGTGAGACTGCTGATCACGAGGTCCCGGGTTCGATTCCCGAGTCGGGCCAAAAATCGATATTGGGTTTTTCTGTTAAGAAATTCACAATAGATGCCCGGAGTTTGGAAACTGGCGGTGTTTACACTCCCGTGCCTCGGAAAGCACGTAAAGCCGTTGGTCCTACGCCTGATCTCTCTCCGGTCGTGTCGGATTTGCCGTCCCATCGGACTATGAGAGTGAGGGAATAAAGAGTGCACTTGTGTTTGCGCACACACTTGTGCACTATAATATCTCCCGCGCAGATGGCAAGTCTCCGTTGAGATTAGCCGCCGTGACCGAAATTCGGTTAGGAGGACATTATTTACGCACATAAGCACATGTTTAGTTATAGAGAGAAGGCATAATAATAATAATAATAATAATAAATATGCTTTATTGTACACCAAATGTTAAAATTACAGGCAAGAAATCAATAAAATACATCGAACAGTATGTATAATTATCTTAGTTATTACTTACCAACGCTGCCATTTCGCTACATCAATGTTGATATTGTGATACCGGTTAGTGAGCTTTTAGATATCGATACGTTTAGTTATTAGGTTGGTAACCGTTTTCAGTTACATTACGTGATATCGGACACATTTCTAGGATGGAACCAAAATGTGTTGTAGAATTGCGGGCAATGATTCATTTCTTGGTTGATCTTCAGACATTAATTAAAGTAATTTCAAAAAGCTTTTTGTACAGTACTAATTTCCATTTTAGCCATAAGACGTACTGCTGGACATAGGCCTCCCCCAAGACCTCCTTCATCATCATCATCTTAACCCATAAACGTCCCACTGCTGGGCACGTCTTATTTATTTATTTATCAATAAGGCCACCTTATTGATAAATAAATAAATTGTGATTATTAAGAAGTATTCCATATTGGGCACCCATTTTAATGGCACCCGAGTGAATGGCACCTAAGGTATTCCACATTGGGCACCTACCAGTATTTTTCGCAGGTGTTGTTCCACTAATGGCACCTGCGAAAAATATCGGTAGGTGCCCAATGTGGAATACCTTAGGTGCCATTCACACATTACTTCATTATTAATATAATCAGGAGAGAATCATGTCACATATAAGAGATGTTAACGGATCAATCGCTTCAATCCAAGAGGAATAAAAATCAAAAGTAGTAGTATGTTTATATGTATATACTAGCTGACCCAGCAAACGTTGTTTTGCTACTAAAATAGTAATATCGCTATTAAAAAATAAGGGTTGATTGTAGACGGATGAAAATTAAGGGTTGTATGTATTTTTTAATGCTGAATCACAAAAAAAAAAATCTAAAAAATTTAATAAAAAAATTAGGGGTAAAAAACCCCTAACTTTTAGGGGGATGAAAAATAGATGTCCGATTCTCAGACCTACCAGATATGCACACAAAATTTCACGAAAATCGGTCGAGCCGATCTGCCCTGCCAAGGAATAACGCCACAATTATATGAAACCTGCTACAGGAAAAACGCATTTAAGTTTCTGATTTAAGACTCGTTTTCCCGGAACTTGTATCTTGCAGTTACGTTGTTCTTTGTTAGCGAGGTAGCGTTTCGGGAACGAATATTGTGACACGAGAATTTTATTTATTTATTTAAACTTTATGCACAATATTGTACAAAGGTGGGCTTAATGCCAAAGGCATTCTCTACCAGCCGACCTTTGGGTGATGCAGAGATGAATGTAGTAGGTGCAAGATATGTTAAAATAAATTAGTGGAAAAATATATTTCTAATAAATATGATAACATAGACTAAATAAATACATAGGTTTAATTAAATACATATTTATAAATATATAATATTATAATATATATATATATATATGTTACTGATGTGATGATTTAGCCAGTTTGTCACCACACACACAGAATTTTATATATAAGATTATTGTATATTTCAGGTAATAAGGAGTTATGCATCTGCGTACAGATCTCGACGGACCACGCTGGCTCGTTTGGTCGACAAGTATGCTAGCTCGTTGTTTATGGAACCACACGTGAGTATTACTACCCCACTTTCGATCAAAATGGCTAACCTGATGAAAGATTACATAAATATAATACTGACCGATATATGTCCCACTGCTGACCACGGGTCTCCTCTCTTCTATCACGAGAGAGAGAGGGTTTAGGCCTTAATTCACACACGCTGGTCTAATGTGGGTTGGTGAATCAGACATGTCTTTAGAATTTCTTCTAAGACATGTGAGTTTCCTCACAATGTTTTCCTTCACCTTTATCAGATGGTGAATTATTTGATTAGTACATATAAACTCCACAAAGGGAAATTCACTTTGGTACTGCCACCCGGGATCGCACTCGCACCTCTTTCGTGGAATTCGGTGACTTTCTTACTCTGCCATCACCGCTTGACGAAAGATTACCTCTTACTCTGCCATCACCGCTTGACGAAAGATTACCTATCATTTATTACTTCACTCTCATAGTCCGGTAGGACAGCAATCCGACACGACCGGAGAGAGATCAGGCGTAAGAGCAACAGTGTGAAGTGCTTTTTTTATACAAGGTGGCAAACAAGCATACAAGCCCGCCTGATGTTAGTTACCGTAGCCTAGCTGTACCCCGTCAAGGATGTACTGAAACTCATACAGGAGATATTGGGGACATCCAGGGACCAGGATGTAGGGTGAGCAGTAAGGTAGGGGCATGCACATAAGACCCCAAGGGTCGAAGTGCGCTGGCCGAAAGGACAGCCCCGTCACAAGATAAAATAAAACTGTTAGATCTGCTGTGCGGGGGAATATAAATAATATCAAATAATAACAACGGGTACGTACAAGCTCGTATAAGTCAAAGTCAAACTCATTTATTCATTTAGATCAAATACATGATACTTATGCAGAGATGCGAGTTATTTGAAATACTTCTATTTAAAATGCAAATACAAAATGCAAAATACCTATTTTGTATTTTGCATTTAAATGCCTTTTAGTAAAAAACATTTTGTATTTTATTTGAAATACCTTTCGAGACGTATTTTGCATTTTTAATATTCATTTCAAAATGCAAAATACTTTGTGATCAAGTTTAGCCAACATTACCAGTCAAACAAAATGAAATGAACGAATGACGCTTGTAGGTATTTCCGAATTAGACATAAAGAGACGAGCTAGCCATGCGCGCCCTTTTTTTCTTCTTTTTATAAACATAAATATATGTTTATTTTTTACCCTTTTTTAACAATAGGTACTAGTCCAGTTGTTGTAATAAAAGAAAAGTGTTATTATAATAAAATAAGAACTAGATGCACAATCAACCGAAATAAATGGCTACACAATTTTCACAAAATGGAGCCATGGCTCACTTTTCGTTAGTCTAGTTTTTTTACATTATTATTATTAATAACGTAATAGAATTTATTGATATGCGTACTGATAAATATGACCAAAATGTCATGGATAAGGTGCCATGTTATTAGACGTTTTTGTTTGGCTTGTCTCTATTTCTCATGATAAATACCTAAAATAAATAAAAATATCTGAGATTTGGTCAAAAGGTATTTTATTTTAAAAAAGTATTTTGCATTTGAAATACAAAAAGCAAAACTATTTGGTATTTTGCATTTGAAATAGTTAATCTGAAAAGTATTTTGCATTTCGTATTTAAATGCTTTTTTAAAGCCATTTTGTACATCTCTGTACTTATGAACATCATAAAAACAAATGCCAGCATCCTTTTTTTCCTACGGCTTTATTCGCTGACTAGGGTTGGGCCTCGAGAAGAATTGGCAAGAAACTCGGGCCACTCTTTTTAATTGCCAGAGTATAACATTTACAATTTGGTATGAGTTACAATATTAGTGTTAACAAAAAGGGATGGAACCCAATATACCATACAAAATTAAATTTAAGTAAAAAAAATAATAATATGGAAACAATGAAGGGATAAAAATGAATTTGGCTTTCCACTGTATGGCATTGAGGGATCCTTACCTTTTGTATGTATAAGATAGAAACGTGTCGAGATCACATTGCGTTCTTAATAAGAATCTAAAAACGATATCTTTATTATTTAAAAATAAATCATGCCAAGATTGACTATATTAGACTGGCGTAGCAGTCGACAAATAAATGTCACTTAACCTATGTAGATCTACCCTACATTCGTAATATCAATGTAGTAACTTTCCTAACATTCCTCCACCTCTATTTAAAAAACTTCTCCTCCGTCGTGAACGGCTATTGTCCTCATTCTGACCCGATGTATCAAAATAATGCTGTAATATCAATGTAGTAACTTTCCTAACAAAAACCGTAGCCTATGACAGCTGGAAATACAACAGGTATAACCGTTTTTTTTACACCCGGGCTCTTAAGATGTAGTTATCCCTATAATAGGAAAATGTTTCTTTCAAAACACTTCTCTAAATGAGGGCTAGAGACAGTAACTTCACCGCTGTATGTAGTTATTTGGCTGTGGTTTTCTGTAAGGGGGAGGTCTTTTCCCAGTCGGATTTGCTCGCTAGCATGATGCCCTATCTCTCCTAACCATTTTTATTTTTACACAGCCCGAAGGTGGTTTTGTGCTAAAATGCGCGAATCTCCTGGAAATATTATGGCGTTTGGAGAATAAGTGGTCACCTGTAGCCCCATTCCATCATAGGTTGAAGTTTGACCTGGAATATATGGGTAAGTGAGCATTATTATAGGAGGTCCTCATAGCCAGGTGCACTCGGAAACAATCAGTGGGTTAAGTTATCAAGGAAATGGGACTAACAGGAACATTACTATACTACGAATGTGGCTTGACTTGGGTGCAGTATGCTCCTGCTCTGCACGAGGTTGTGGGTTCGATACCCACACAGGGACAAAACTTTGTGTGTCCCACAAAGAGTTGTTCTGAGTCTGGTTGTAATTTGTGTCTGTTAATTGCATGTTTGTAAAGTCCTCTGCAACACAGAGCTTGATCTCTGGTGCGGGAGTGGTATTTAAAAAAAAATGTTTGACTGTGGTATTCTGATAACAGAATACCACAGTCAAACATTTTTTTTGTGGGAAAGGACCTTCACATAAGTGAAGGTCCTTTCCCACAAAAAAAATTCCCAGTCGGGATCACTCATTTGTATATTGCCCTACATATTTCTGCTTTTGCCAGCCTTGCATTTTCTATGCCCCCTCCAGATATTTTTTAAAAACTCTTGATATTTTGTGTTTCAGATGAATCTTATATTAAAATCATTACTCAGGCTCACAAACAACTATTAGATCCATCTATACAAACAGACGAACGGACTTTATTACTATCTAAAATCATTACCACGTGTCTACAAGCCAGGGGTCCTGTAGACTCAGAGTCTGATCTAGAATCTAGACAGACTGAACCACAGGCAGAGATTGAGGCAAAAGACAAGGATAGTGAAGTTATGGCACCGCCTAAAAGCTTGCCAAAGAAATCTAAAAAGATAAGCAAAGAAAATAATTATACAGAAAAAGATAAAGCAGTTCCACAGAAAAGAAGTGTAGAAGATGATATTGGGAAAGAAAATGCTAAAAAGATGAAGAAAGAAAGAAAGACTAACGAAGAAGGTGCAGTTAAGAAAGGAAAAGATAACGTTAAAAATGTTAATACTAATATGATAAAAAATTAAGAAAATATTGAAATAAATACAAATAAAAAAACTAAAACTAATAACGATAATGATGGAATAAAAAAAAGCCCAATGATAATACAGAAGTAAAAAAATTTAATAAAAAAACGAAGCAAAGTGATATAAATGAAAAAACTAACAATGTTAATGAAATTTATAAAAATGTTGAATCTGCAAAAGTAGGTAAAAAACGTAAAAATTACGATAATCAAACTGATACAGATAAACCAAATGAGAAAGTTAAAAAAGTTAAAAGTGCTAAAGAAACTCGTGATAAAAATGCAGAAAATGGCGAAACACAATCTTTAAAAGCTAATAGCAATGTCGATATAGCTCAAAATAATAAAAATTCTGATTCAGCTCCTAAAACAGTTAAAAGTAAAACAACAATCGATGAAAAAAATAAAAAGGTGAATGAAAATAAAGAGCTCTCTAATAAAAATAAAGAACTTGCTAATAACAATAACGAAATTCCTAGTAAAACTGACAAAGAAAGTAAAAAAAACGTGAAAAATACTGATCCACCTAAAAAAATTGATAAAAAAAGTAAAATGTCGATTGCTAATGATAAAAAAGATGGTATTATAACGAAAAGAATGACTAACATTGATAATCAAGGTAGCAACACTAAACCCGAAAATGCTAATAGGGATCAAGTAAAAAATGTTGCCACTTCTAAAACAGTTACTGAAAATAAGAACACCCATAAAAATATTGACACGAACGATGCTGAGCGTCCAACGAAAAATGTTGCTAGCTTAAAAAATGTAGATCTAGATCAGGTGAAAAATGTTGCCGGTTTAAAAAAAACTTAGTGTGGAAAAAGAGAAAAATACAAAAGCTGACATAAACGACGCTAATCAACCAAAGAAAAATGTTGCTTCCGTAAAAAATGTAGATAAGAATCAGAAGAAAAATGTCGTTACTGCTAAAAAAATAATTGAAAAGAAGAAAACTGTAATGAACGATGCTGAGCCTCAAAAGAAAAGTGTTACTAGCTTAAAAAATGTAGATAAGGATCAAGTAAAAAGAAATGCCAATTCTAAAAAGGTAATTGAAAATAAAAATACTAACCTAAAATCAGACGTTAACAACACTGAGCTTCAAAAGAAAAATGTTGCTACCATAAAAAACCCTACACTTAAACAAAATAACAATAAAAACCCAAAAACCCAAAATCAACTGAAACACTAAAAACTAGCAACAAAAATGGCGAAACAATGATCAAAGTTACAGAAAAAAATGCTAACAATATCAATAATAAAAATAAAATATCATTAATTAATAATAAATTAAAAACAGATACACATTAGATAACTAAAATAAATCATAAACTAGAAAATAATCTTCCAAAATTAACTGTAAAAAGTACAAGAAATCACCTTCTCACAAAAATGAATTAAAATCTCAAAACATCCAGAAATCTACCAACACGAAATGGTCTAATGGTAACACTAAAATATTTACTGGCAACACGGAAAAAGAAAATGGCGGGAAATCAAAAATACCTCAAAAGAAGACATCGATTGAGAGTCAAGATAATAATTTTAAGGAAAATATGTTAAGGATAAGTCCAAGTAAGTATTTAATTAATTATAATAATAGCAGCAACCCATAATGTCCCACTGCTGGGCACGGGTCTCCTCTCCTCTATCAAGAGAGAGGGTTTAGGCCTTAATTCACACACACTGCCCTAATGCGGGTTGGTAAATCAGACATGTTTTCAGAATTTCTTCTAAGACATGTGGGTTTCCTCACGATGTTTTTTGTAATTATTATCAAATTGTAACTGACTCGCGATTGAAAAAAGTAGCCTTAATTAGTGTTTTGCCGGTTTTTTCCTTATGGACTAAGATCCAGCAACGTCTTTACTTTTGTCACTTCATAAGTCATGAACATAGCTCTAAGAATTGCATCAATTAAGTGGCAATGGGCCGGGCACATAGCTCGCAGAACCGATGGCCGTTGGGGCAGAAAGGTTCTAGAGTGGCGACCACGAACTGGCAGACGCAGCGTGGGCAGGCCTTCAACAAGGTGGACCGACGACCTGGTAAATGTCGCGGGCAACCGATGGACAAGGTCAGCTCAGGACCGAAAGATGTGGAAAATCTTGGGGGAGGCCTATGTCCAGCAGTGGACGTCTTATGGCTGAGATGGAAGTCATGAAAGTTCACAAATTAACTCCTATGCACCTGCAGATACCTAACCTAAGATAACCTATACCTAAGATAACAAATAGAATAAAAAATAAAACTTACTTTATAATTTTATAGTTAAACATCCTGGCCGCAGAGATTTGCCAGAAGAGTCTATTATTTTGCAGGTATATAAGAGACTAGTGGTTGCCCGCGGATCTGCCCGCGTTGATGTTGGTTATCGTGATAAAAAGTATATAGGCCTATATGCTATGCCAGACTATAATATAATTTATATCTGTGCCAAATTCCGGTAGTTTTTGCGTGAAAGAGTAACAAACATCCATCCATACTCACTAACTTTCACATCCTACTAATATTATAAACGTGAAAGTTTGTAAGTATGGATGGATGGATGTATGGATGTTTGTTACTCTTTCACGCAAAATCTACCGGAATTTGGCATACATACATTCTCTAGTGCGGGAGTTGTCTTTTTAAAGATGACATGATAAATGTCCCAATATGGCCGATATAAATTAATAATTTTATTTTCCAGGAAAACTACCATCTAAGTTTAAAACTATCTCTCAAGACTCAACCAAAAATATGATGAAATTTACTAACATACCCAGTAAGTATAATTCTTACTATTTAAGAGAGGTAGGGCACCATACTAGCGAGCAAACCCGACTAGGGAAAGACCTCCTCTAGGGAAGGATTTGACTGCCTTGGTGGTCCAGTGGCCGCAGTATGCGCCTGCTGTGTACGAGGTTGTGGGTTCGATTCCAACACAGGACGAAACTTTGTGTAACCCATAAAGAGTTGTTCTGAGTCTGGGTGTAATTTGTGTCCGTTAATTGTATGCTTGTAAAGTCCCCCGCGACACAGAGCTTGTTCTCTAGTGCGGGCGTCGTCTTTAAAAAGAATGCCAAAAAAATGAATGACCTCCTCCTTACACAAAACCACAGCCAAATAACTACACACAGCGGTGTAGTTGTGTTCCTGTGTGTGAGTACAGGTCTCCAGCGCTCATTTAGAGATGCGTTTTAAAAGAAACGTTTTCCTATCCCATGGTTATCTTAAAGCCCTGGTGTAAAAAAGGGGTCAGCAACACGGAAGTGATACCCCTGGTATTGAAGCGTCCATAGGCCACGGTAACTGCTTACCATCAGGCGGGTCGTATGCTTGTTTGCTACCTTGGTAGTATAAACAAAAAAAAATCACACGCTGGCCCAATGCGGGTTGGTGAATCAGACATGTCTTTAGACTCACTTACTTCTAAGACATGTGGGTTTTCTCACGATGTTTTCCTTCACCGTTACCATATGGCGAATATTATTTTTCTGTTAATTATTCTTTAATTTCTTTGTCATAGACACAAGAATTCCGTATACAATCTCCGATTCCTAATTTGCTGTATATGAATAATGAAATTTTATTTACTTTGAAGAGTGAAGTCAGCGGATATTGCTAGTATATTATATTATATATATTTTAATACACAATTATATGTTTTTTAAGAGATACTATATAAGCGAGCCAAACCGACTGGGGAAGGAACTCTACTCAAGATCACAGCCACACAACTACACCCTGCGGTGTAGTTGTGTTCCTGTATGTGAGTAAAGGTCTTAAGCGCTCATTTAGGGATGCGTTTCAAAAGAAACGTTTTCCTATCCAGCATACTCCATTTTAAAATCCTGGTGTTGAAAAATGGGTCGGCAACACGCGATTGATACCTCTGGTATTGCAAGCGTCCATAGGCTACGGTAACTACGGTACTTACCATCAGGCGATCCGTATTCTTGTTTGGTATAAAACCCAGATTATGTGCTATTATTGAGATGGTTCTTACCAAAAATCATTGCCCGAAAACCGAACCCGAGACCTTAGGAAAGCAATTGTTGCCACTACTATTTTACTATCGAGATACAAACTAATACATATTTATTAAAAATAATATTTCAAATTGTTAATGTTTTTGTTTTTTTTAGGATTAATGAAGAAACCTGTGCCGGAAATCTCAAAATAATAAACATTCTTCAAAAATAAATAATTTTGTAACTAGCTGACCTGACAGGCAGACGTCACTACCGGGTCCCAATATAGCTAAGAACCAGCCAAGTGACCCTATAAGGAAATGAAGTATCATCAGAATCGCTCAAGCCGTGACTGCCTTGGTGGTCCAGTGGCCGCAGTATGCGCCTGCTGTGCATGAGGTTGTGGGTTGGATTCCCACACAGGACAAAACTTTGTGTGAACCGCAAAGAGTTGTTCTGAATCTGGGTGTAATTTGTGTCCGTTAATTGTATGTTTGTAAAGTCCTCCGTGACACAGTGCTCGATCTCTAGTGCGGGAGTTGTCTTTAAAAAAAAACCTTTTAGGAGAAGAAATACTAACACACCCGGAATTTTATATTATGTAATATTTTTTATAAATGAATCATGAATTAATATTTTACTGTAGGTAATTGTTTATTTAATTAAAAATAAAGAAAATATTAAATACAATAATTAATTATGAATAATAAATTATAAGCTTTGAAAGCGTTTTGATGCTGAACATCACTTTCGCATTCATCAGTCATTTTCGCAGATGGTCACGTTCGTAATGTCACTTTTGCAAAATGTTGCACAAAAATGTGACATAAAACTAACGAACAGTATAAAAGCCTAATGACCTTCTGCGAAAATGCGTCGTGAATGTCACTTTATCGGAGAGATCATGTCCGAAAATATCGGTTTGCGAATGTGATCATGTGCGATAGTCACTTTGCGAAAGTGGCCAAATTATTGGCGATGACATTTTGCGAAAATAAGTTACTGCGTCACAATCTTTAAAAGTACCTATTTGGTGGCTCCATAAATCTGTTAACAAAATATGCTGATCGTAAATTATTTATAAGGATTTGAAATTACGAACAATTTTAATTAATTTATAAGGATTTGAATAAATAAAACTTCTGTATTTATTTTGTTTCATTTATAAAAGACAAAAAAGTGAAAATGATTATTTTATTCTAACACATACACACAAATCATTAAAAAGACACATTGAAAAACACACATTAAAATTATACTTATTTAAGTACATAGTCATAATTAAAAGAAATAAAAAAGAAAAAGACATGTCAAAATAATTTTTTCGTTCGAAAACTACATAGGTACATTGACGGACAGAATTTCAAAACTGAATCATGTCAAAATGCTAAACACAGACATTTTATTTATATTTGACATTTTATTCATCTTTGACATTTCCTTTTATACATCTTCGACATTTTAATCTTTTTTGTTTTTGTGTTTTTGATATCAATAGGAATTATGACAAATTTTTAAACTGATAATTATTGTTAATTCATGACAATTGTTTGATAAGTGCCATTGCTATGTTAATAATGTCTATTTTAGATTTTTTTTTTTTTTTTTTTTTTTTTTATACTACCAAGTAGGCAAACAAGCATACGGCCCGCCTGATGGTAAGCAGTTACCGTAGCCTATGGACGCTTGCAACACCAAGGGTATTACTCGCGCGTTGCCGACCCTTTAGAAACCTTATAACTCCTTTCTTGAAGAACCCTGCTATAGTCTTTCGGGAAAACCTCGGCAGGAAGCTCATTCCAATTCCAATTTAATCGTACGTGGGAGGAAATTCCTCTGAAACCGCACAGTGCGGCACGATAAAGGTTCTAAAATGTGTGGATGAACTCCCTGTCGGTGGCGGGAGGTGCGTTGATAAAATGTGGCCGTGGGCATCATATCAAACAATTCCTCGGAACACAGCCCGTTGTACAGGCGGTAGAACACACACAAGGAGGCAAAGTCTCTCCTTAAACTAAGTGGATCAATACCGCCTGTGAACTTGGGATCGTCAACAATCCTCACAGCGCGCCTTTGGATCGAGTCAAAAGGTCCAAGCTGGTATCCAGGTGCTCCCGCCCAAAGGTGGCAGCAGTACTCCATGTGGGGCCGAATTTGCGCTTTGTAAAGCAGCGATCTTTGGCCCGCAGTGAAGTACCGCTTTGCTCTGTTGAGCACACCGAGCTTCCTAGATGCCAGCTTGGCCTTGTCCTCCAAGTGGTGACGAAACTGGACCTCGCAGGATATGTCAACGCCAAGAATCCCAATGCTCTCGGATATCTTAAGGGCTGTGTCCAGGAACTGTGGAGCCATAACAAATGGGGCTTTTTTAGCGGTGAACGCGCAAACTTGTGTCTTAGTGGGGTTGAAATGGACTAAATTTAGTCGACCCCAATCAGAGACTCTGGACAGAGTGCTGCTGATTTCAGACACAAGTTTTTCGCGACTTTCGTCTACAACGGAACGATTTAAGTTACAATTTGTAATTGTTTCAACACAATGTAATATTGTTCAAGAAATAAATTAAATTGAAATTGAAAATTGCATGCCCTCGCGCTGTAGTCTTCTGCCAAATTTAGTAGACAACCTTTTTAAATGAAGGCTGAAACAATTATATTTCTTTTTCTGATAATTCTGTCGTGAAGTCGTTTGTTTATATTGTCATTGTGACATGTCTATAAAATATAGTGTTTACAGTGTACTAAAGTTTACATAAGTAAGTACGACTGCACGGGTGGTTCAGTAGCTTAAATGGTTATCTGGCCCTTAACTGCGCGGCGTGTTGTGGGTTCAATTCCCATATGGGACAAAAAATTGTGTGATTCATAAATGGTCCCGTGTCTGGGTGTACTTTGTGTCCGTTAATTGTATGTTTGTAAAGTCTCCCGTGATAAAAGGCCTGTTTCCTAGTGCGGGAGTTGTCTTTTTACAAGAGATGTGTAATTTTTCATCATCAGCAACCTTTCGCTGTCCAATGCCAAATCCTTGACTTCTTACATCCAGCCTCTTGGCGAACACTATCGCGGCGTCACTCTAACTAGTCCGAAGACATCCTACACAACGTTTGGTTTCCAAAACATATAACAACTCAAAATTAATTTATTCATTTAGGTTACAAAGTAACACTTATGAAGGTCATACATTATTAATAAGCCAGAAAGATGATGTCAGCCAATTTGCCTACGGCTCGTTCGCTGACGTGAAGCCAGTGAAAAACAGTGGCCAGAGTTTCTTGCTAGTTCTCATAACTAGCAAGAAACGCTGGCCACTGCTTTTATACGCCAGATTTGTTAATTTTTATTAGAAAATTAAACTAGCTAGTAAATAAACAAAAAGCAACAGAATTATCACTAGAATTGACAATGTGTCTCACGTCACAAATTATGTATGGCACTTATGCTACTAAGCTGATTAATTATAAATTAAACAAACAACTATATAAAGCAACCAATGTTGACTGCCTTGGTGGTCCAGTGGCCGCAGTATGCGCCTGCTGTGCACGAGGTTGTGAGTTTGATTCCCACACAGGACAAAACTGTGTGACCCCCAAAGAATTGTTATGTATGTTTGTAAAGTCCCCCCCCGACACAGAGCTTGTTCTCTAGTGCGGGAGTTGTCTTTTTACAAGAGACAAGAGAAGAGATAGAAAAGAGATAATTCCCTGACTTTTTGTCGTTGAAATTAATCATTTATTGTCAGCAACATAAGCAGTACAGTAAGTAACGTAAGCTGGTAAAACTGCTGATTTTGACTCCCCTACCTCTCCTAGTTGGGTGAAATTCACTCAGCATAATCTACTCTTATCCTTAAATCATTATTCAGAAAAGATTACTTATTTTCTTGCTCCTAGCTTTCCTTAGGCTCTACCCCTATCTGTTCAGTCTGCGAATAATTCAGTAGGCAAATTAGCAGACGTCTCATTTAGCATTTTTTATAAACTTGCAAAAGGTACGTGGTACCTTATGAATAAATGCTCAAATTATGTTTTTAATATAATAGCAACCCATATATGTCCCACTGCTGGGCACGGGTCTCCTCTCCTCTATCAAGAGAGAGAGAGGGTTTAGGCCTTAATTGACACACGCTGGCCTGTTGCCGGTTGGTGAATCAGACATGTCTTTAGAATTTCTTTTAAGACATGTGGGTTTCCTCACGATGTTTTTCCTTCACCGTTAGCAGATGGCGAATCATTTGTACTGCCTGGTTCACATTGGTACTGCCCGGGATCGAACTCGCACCTCTTGCGTGTAAGTCGGTTACTTTCCCACTCGGCCACCACCGCTATGTTGCTATGTTTTTATATGCTATGTTTTTACTTAGGTAAAAGTCAAGATGAACTCTTTAAGACGCGCTACAATTCAACAAGTAATAAGAATACAAAACTATTGTACAGTAGTGGAACTTGAAAAACCTTCAAAAATTCTCACTTTAAAGAACATGAATCAAAATATCGTTAGGCTAGAGTATGCTGTTCGTGGTCCTATACCTGCTCGTGCTCAAGACTTAGCTAAAGAACTTAAAGAAGGAGCATCTAAACCATTCACTAGAGTCATACATGCGAATATTGGAGATGTCCACGGTATGGGACAAACACCGATAACTTACATAAGAGAAGTTCTAGCTTGTGTCATTTATCCCCAGCTCATTGAAAATGGTCCTTTTCATGATGATGTTAAAGAAAAAGCTGCCACTATCCTGACTTATACTGATGGCTGTTCCATTGGGTCTTATACTAATCCTATTGGCATGAAAGGTATTCGTAAGAGTGTAGCCGAATATATTAAACAGAGAGATGGACACGATGCTGATTACAAAAATATATTTTTGATTTTCGGAGGCTCGATTGGAGTCAAATTTTGTCTCACGGTTTTAAACAGAGTGTTTGATGGAAAACCTACAGGCGTTATGATTCCTATACCAACTTATCCTTTGTATACAGCTATTTTAGCAGAATTTGGATTAGATAATATAGATTACTATCTTGATGAATCCCATAATTGGGGATTGAAAGTTGAAGAATTAGAAAGATCTTATAAAGAAGGCTCCAAAAAGAGCAAAGTCCGTGCTATAGCTATTATTAATCCAGGAAATCCAACAGGACAAGTTTTAACTAAAGAAAACATCGAAGCCATTATAAAATTCGCTCATGAAAAGTCTTTAATGCTAATTACCGACGAGGTTTACCAACATAACATATACGAGGGTGAATTTATATCATTCAAAAAGGCAATCATGGATATGGGACCTCCTTACAATAAAATGGAGTTAGTTTCAATTATGTCAGTGTCAAAAGGCTACATGGGTGAATGTGGTATTCGCGGAGGATGGATGGAATTGGTCAATTTGGATCCGAAAGTAGTAAACTTATTAGTGCAGAATGTTATTACTACTGCGAAGTGTCCCGGTACGATAGGACAGGCCGTTGTGGAGTGTGTGGCTAAACCACCTCAGGAAGGAGACCCATCATATCCACAGTTTATAAAAGAAAAGAATGGTATGATCAATTCGCTCGCTGAAAGAGCAACGTTGATCGCTGGATTGTTTAATAAAATGAAAGGAATGAAATGTAATAAATTGCAAGTAAGTATTAATTTAATTCATATATATGAGGTATATATTTTCAGAAAAAGTGGGCAGGCCTCCAACAAGGTAGACCGACGACCTGGTAAAAATGTGGGCAACCGATGGACAAGGTCAGCTCAGGATCGAGTGTTGCGGAAATCCTTGATGAAGGCCTATGGTAGCAGCAGTGAACGTCTTTCGGCTGAGATGATGATGATATCTTCACGACTGTCCCATTGTTATAGGCAGACTGTGGTACGCCAATTGCTTTGATACAGATATACCTAAGTACTTGCTGTTGGTTCTGAGTAGGTACTTTCATTTTGGCCCTTATTTAGCAAATCAAGAGTTTTTTTTATACTTGGCAAACCCTGATAATGGTAAGCAGTTACCGTAGCCCATGGACGCTTGCAGCACCAGAGGCGTTCTGTTGCTGTTGACTTTGAAAAAACCTTTAATCTCCTTTTTGGAAGATCTCTGCTGAATACTTCGAAACTCATTCCATAACCTGACCATACGTGAAAGGTATCCTCTGATATCGTACAATAAAGAGGTTTTAAATTCTAATATTTGAGGATATATAGGAGGTATCTTTCTGCGGGTGGCGGCAGATGCATCCACACGATTCTCTAATATTTTATGTTGTATCCAGGGTTCAATGTATGCATTCCCGAGGATCGAACTACCTCCTAAGGCGATAGAAGCTGCTAAGAAAAAGGGACAGATACCAGACGTGTTCTACGCATATCGTCTACTTGAAGAGACTGGCATCTGCGTAGTGCCTGGTTCAGGCTTCGGACAGCAACCTGGCACTTTCCATTTCAGAACTACCATATTACCCAAAATTGAGTTATTAAGAGAGATGGCTGTTCATTTTGAAAAGTTTCACGCCAAGTTTACACAAACTTTCTCTTAATTCAATTATTTTAAAGATGGGTATGCTAACGCTACATCTTTCAGCCAGAGCCGGCTTTAACTTATTGAAGACCCTGGGCATTTTCGGGTGATGGGGCCACTATATTACCACAGAAGATGTATTTATTAAAACAGGCAAAAAGAGTAGATATGCAAAATTTTAGATTTGTTGAATTGGGTGAGGGTTTGCGGGTCTCATTGACCGTAGTGCCACACTTGGCCGCTCAAGTGGGCCTTTTTGCGTGAGTTTCTTGTGGCTATTCCAACGAACCCAAGTTCATCCAGAAAGCCAGCAGGCGGACTAAGTGGCCTCTGGTTTCTTTTACGTTCCTATATTCCATTAGGACGTGGGCGGGTGTCTCTTTGGCCTCCATACAGCCCCTGCAGAGAGGTCTGTTTGTTCAGTGTCCTGTTAGGACGCCCACTTATTCTCCTGACTTTTATCCTCTTTGGTTCTACGAGCTATGTGCCCTGACCATTGCTGCTTAATTGAAACAATCCTGGGGGCTATGTCGGTCACTTTTGTTTTATGGATTTCCTTCTCGATCATGGGCAAGGTGGAAACCTGGTGAAGGTTGCGGACAGCTGATAGATAAGCTCAAGACTGAATGCTGTAGAAATACTTGACAGAGGTCTATGTGTGTTACAGAGGTCAGCAGTGGACATCTTTTGTTTGAGATGATGCTGAAGTTGGGGTCTGTGCATCAGCTACACAAGTTCAAGAAGAATTATATTTCAGCAAGGAATTTTCGTATTTATAATATTAGTACCTATTTATGGATAACTGGTGCTTTGGCAAATAGATTTATAGGTATTCCGTCAAGAAATTCTAAAATGTTGCCCTAAGTTTGCCCCTGCCTAAGAAAGCACGTTAAGCCATTAGTCCTACGCCTGATCTCTCTCTGGTCGCGTCGGTTTGTCGTCCCAACGAACGATGGAAGAGAGGGAATAAACAATGCACCTGTGTTTGTGCACATATAGGTAATATCGCCCGCGCAGACGGCTAGTCTCCGTTAAGATTAGCCGCCGTGCCGTGAACGAAATTCGGTTAGGACCTTTATTATTAGGTATATGAGATTAAATGTTACATTTTATTATTATTTATGTTTAGTAAATAAAAACACTTAATTATTACGCCATATTATTGTTTTTTCCCCTTCGTCTATATTGATAATCAGACGTTATGTCACCATGTATTTATAATGATGTCTAGAGACCCGCTCGATAACTCACACTGATAAAATCTCTTTCTATTTTATACCACATATTACTACTTGGATGGCAAACGAGCATACTTACCACCTGATGTTAAGCAGCTACTGTAGCCTATGGACGCTTGCAATGCTACACCAGAGGTGTCACTCGCGCGTTGTCGACCCTTTAAAAACCTTAAAACTCCTTTCTTGAAAAACGCCATGCTATAATCTCTTGGGAAAACCTCAGCAGAGAGTTCATTCCACAACCTAATCATACGTGGGAGGAAATTCCTCCCACGTATGATTAGGTTGTTGTGATGATACGGCATGTTTGAGGTGCTAGGATGTAAGGATGAACTCTCTGTCGATGACGAGAGGCGTGTTTTAATAAATATTCTGAGTGGTCAAGTGCCAACTTAGCCTGTCGTAGGTAGGTACTGTAGTGCCTCTTCAATGATACTGCCTGTGGGGGACATTCCTTGACTGCAAGAGGTATTGTGTATGGCAGCTGTAAAATTAATAGCTGGTGTCCAGCTATTAATTTGGGAAAGCTTGAAGCACAAAGAAAACTCTGATTTAACTTTTAGGTTTATTTTCATTAGCCTACTTACACCGACACACAACATCTTATTGTTATACCTAAATATGAATTATAACAAGTAGGTAGGTCGTGACCACAATAATAAGTGACTAATAATAATAAAGTTAGAACGGCATTTTAAGTACAGTATGCAAAGTAGATAAGTTACCAGGATCACTATATAAGGATTGATGTTTTTCAGAAAATACTGAATTCAAATTTGAAATTCTTTAATATAAATAATTCCGTTCAAAAACGAATGTGTGTGACAAGCCCAGCCACTCAAGACAAGTGATAAAACGGTAGTCGAATCGAATTGTAAAGCAAATAAGATTTGACATAAAGTTTACGATTTATTGTAGTTAACTTATGTCAAATCTCATACATTTACTTTCTATTCTATGCGATTCGACTACCGTGATCAGGGCCGAAGGTCAAGATGTCAAAATTGTGCACTTTAATTTTTGTTTCTTTACACGATTGCGTGCGGCCCTGGCCCATGCCCCTGTTGCCAATCCCTGGCTACGGCCCTTTTGGGCCCCCGTTGGTACATCGAGTCCATGGGGTTAAAAAGAAAATGCAAATTATTTTATTATTTGTTTGTATTTATTATATTAGTTTATATTATATAACATTTGATTTCATAAATTTCAAGGTAAAAAAAATACATAAATAATTAAACAACTAAAAGAAAATATGCTATACAATATTATTATGCATTATAAAATAAAAACCTGTAATCGATCGGAAATAAATCGGGAAAGGCGTGGAAAACTATAGGGAAGACATTTGACAGGTGTAAAACAAAAAATTAAACAAGGTGCCATTACAAAAAATCATTTAGGTCTATTTTTTTATATAGCAATTCAAAATACATTTCTGATTCACCAACACGCAAAGTAGCGTGTGTGGATTAAGGCCTCTCTTGATAGAGGAGAGAAGACCCTTGCCCAACAGTGGGACATATATAGAATTCTATTATTAATTAATAATTGAATAAAATAAATCTTAACAAAATATGGAGTCAGAATACGGAATATAAATTCTTACAATATTTAGTCATCTTAAATGTGATTCTTGGTAAGTATAGTAAAAAAAAAACTTGAGAGGTGTCAAGGGACACCCGGATGGAACGAAGTTCCACATATCACACATATTTTTATTTTATTTTGTATTATGTTAAATAAATAATTAAATTATAATTTAATTATTATTTTAATATAAATATATTAAGTATTATAATGTTATCTGGCTTGCTTTCTATAAGAGAGAGAGAGAGAGACAGAGAAACATGCGCACGCCGCACAGCTTACAATAGCTTACTATAGCAAAAAGTGTCGTGACAACTTTTCGTAAGATTTTTTTCCGTCTAGCCCCCTTTCACAACGCGCGATAAGGAACTTCGTTCCAAAAACAAAACTCACAATGTTATTAGCTGATTTCATTGTGTAGTATTTCCTGCACAATTATGGTCACTAGTGTCGCTAGCGCCGCGTGGACCAGAGTACTAACCATTTTAGTGTATTGTGCATTTGTAAAATTGCAATATGGCGCGTTAAAATATGGGTGTCCAACTTTAAACAATTTTTATACATTATTAGGACAAAATATAAAATGGTTTAATAATTATTGTACTCGAATCTAGTACTGATTCTGAACATTTTTTTAAAAATTATTTAGCATTAGAGAACAAGCTCTGGGTTACAAACATACAATTAACGAACACAAATTACACCCAGACCCAGAACAACTCTTTGTGGGTCACACAAAGTTTAGTCCCTGTATGGGAATCGAACCCACAACCTCGTGTATAGCAGGGACATACTGTACCCACTGGACCACCGAGGCAGTCTAACTAAACTATGTTCAGGTTTAGCCTATACTTTGAATTAGGTTGTAGTATATATGAAAATGAATCCCGATTTCAATTATATTTATTTTTTAGTTTTCTTATACTTAGTAGAAAAGAAAAAGAATTAAGAAAATAGCATAGAAAATTGTTTATACCCAGGCGTTATAGAGGCGGGCCATTAGTATGAAATATTATAATTAATATTAAACATAAAAATAGCTACAAAAATACTGGGCCCCAATTCTGCTAATTTACAGATGGCTTACTTGAATCTGAATTGATTCTCAATTGAATCTCAGTATCATTTTTGGTATTCTGCTAATAAATTTAAGACCAATATTTGGAAAACTATTGGTCTTAAATTATTAGCATTTTTGGTATTACATTATTGGTATTCCGCTAAATAATTTAAGACCAATGGTTTTCCAACTATTCGTCTTAAATTTATTAGCAGAATACTAAAAATACTACTGAGATTCAATTAAGAATCCATTCAGATTCAATTGAGCCACCCGTAAATTAGCAGAATTGGGGCCCTGTTCTACCCGTGTGACGGATTAAGAATACAAATGTCACCACCCCATCCCATCCCGAGGGTATCGTAAGAGTCGACTAAGGGAGTAAGTCAGGCAGACAATATCCACTGCAAGAGAGGAAAATCTCGAAACAAAACCCTATACCAATCTGTCTGGCCAGCGTGGTATAGTAGGCTAATATCCCTCCAAGTGTATGGAGGAGACCCGTGCCCAGCAGTGGGACGTTTATAGGTTGAGATGATGATGATGACGATGACTATTCTATTATGATATCTTATAATAATATTGCTTATTTAATTCACTACGAGAATTGCAAGCTTATCCTTAGACCTAAGTAGGTACCTGAAAAAGAAACGAACAATTACTAATAGGTATATATTATGTATTATTATCCTTACTAATATTATAAATGTGAAAGTTTGTGAGAATGGATAGATGTTTGTTACTCTTTCACGTAAAAACTACTGAACGGATCTGGATGAAATTTGGCACAGAGATAGATTATGGTCTGGAATAACACATAGGTTACTTTTTACAGCGATAACCGACATCCACGCGGGCGGAGCCGCGGGCAACAGCTAGTAGATACATAAAGGTCTTATAATCCATTTTTTACCTGTGCAGCTGTCATTATTAAAATGTTGCCATGTTGGCTGCACTGGACCGTTTTTTTTTAAATATTTTTAAAAAGAAAACTCCAGCACTAGAGAACAAGCTCTGTGTTGCGGAGGACTTTACAAACATATAATTAACGGACACAAATTACACCCAGACTCAGAACAACTCTTTGTGGGTCACACAAAGTTTTGTCCCTGTGTGGGAATCGAACCCACAACCTCGTGCACAGCAGGCACATACTGTACCCACTGGACCACCAAGGCAGTCTAATTTCAATGATCATTTTGATAACTCAAAAACAACTCTACCAATTTTAAAAATTCTTTCACCATTAGAAACTTTAAGCGAGCAAACCCGACTGGGGAAGGACCTCCACCTTACAGAAGACCACGACCAAATAACTACATACAGTGGTGTAGTTGTGTTTCTGTGTGTGACTACAGGTCAACGTATTCATATCCCAGGGATACTCCCATCACAAAGTGTAAAAAAATGGGTTGGCAACACGCAAGTGATACCTCTGGTATTACAAGCGTCCATAGGCTACGGTAACTGCTTCACATGAGGCTGGCCGTATGTTTGTTTGCCACTTTTTTTTTTTCTATTTGCTTCTGCAATCTGTCAAGTGGATCTGTATTATTGATTGCTAGCTGTTGCCCGCGGCTCCGCCCGCGTGGATGTCGGTTATCGCTGCAAAAAGTAGCCTATTAGTTATTCCAGACCATAATCCATCTGTGTGCCAAATTTCATCGAGATCCGTTCAGTAGTTTTTACGTGAAAGCGTAACAAAGATCCATCCATCCATCCATTCTTACAAAATTTCACATTTATAATATTAGTAAGGATAGTATAACTATGTGATTCAGCTGAATGTTGGTGTATAAAAACCCAATTAGTATAATAAAAACTACGTACATTATTGATGATTCCTTCTCTGGCCTTGTGCTGAGTACGGCTGTGGTACTTGACGGTACCTTATATACTCCACAGCGACGGTGACAACCGCCACTAGAGCTGCCGCACCCAACATCAGGCCCTTCAGCAGAGACATGGTCACTGGAAATGAAAATACATCATTCACGACTTAAAAGATCCTGATCCTTTTTAAAGGTCCTGACTTCGAAGCTGTAAAAAGTAGCCTATGTGTTATTCCAGACCATAATCTATCTCTGTGCCAAATTTCATCCAGATCCGTTCAGTAGTTTTTACGTGAAAGAGTAACAAACATCCATCCATCCATTCTTACAAACTTTCACGTTTATAATATTAGTAAGGATATATTCAGAATTTAAGCCCTCCATAATTGTTAGGTACTTTGTAACCAAAATGAATTTTGAGTTTATCAAAAAAAAATACGACTTACTTTGGTCCTTACGACCTTATCGCTATGTACTTGTACTTATTGATTATATAACCATGTGATTAAGATCTAATTATTATATTACGTCAATCTATACTAATATTATAAAGCTGAAGAGTTTGTTTAGTTGAACGCGCTAATCTCAGAAAGAACTGGGTCGATTAGAAAATATATTTTTTTGTTGAATAGTGCATTTATCCAAGGGCCCCAATTCCGCTAATAATATTAACGCTGAGACTCAATTACGAATCTACAACGATTGAAACGAATTTGGTATTCTGCAAAAACTTGTATGGAAGCTCAATGGGGTCGTATTGGAATTGAAACTCTCTCGTCACTTGAATGGTTACATGTGTTGCCTTTTATATTCTACTAACTCATTAGTGCTGCCATTCAAAATCTACCAGATGACTGAATGATTAAACGAACTATAGTTTTGTTTAAAATAAACGTTTTATTTATTTTCTTTTATTTAATTATGAATTATATCGTCCGCAATGAAGCGCTATGTCACTTAAACACGACTTTTGTAAATACGGTGGCCGCATCATGGCTGTGTTACGCAATTGTCTATGACAAAGACAATAATTAAAAAAGTATCTGTCATGTCAATGTCAGATCAAAAAGAAAAAAAACAAGGTGGAGTGAGCCGTGTTGTTTACTTATGTACTTATTAAAAATGTTAGGGTGGTTGAGTGCCTCAGCAACTTGCCGTATGGCCCGAGAGACATTGTGAAGATACTCTGGCCAACCAGAGTTTGGTATGATCCCGTGGCATAGAATCAATAGAATAAGAGCCAATAAGTATGTGCACTACGCTTACCACAAACATTTAACACTATCGTAACGTATTCGTATCAAGACTACTACACGAATACTTATTTATTACTATTTTAATGAGAAGATGAATATAATGTAGAAAAAATGGAGTATTATATAATACCCCCTGGGAAGATGGAGGTAAGCAACATTTATTAGTAAGTTGATATATTATATTACCTACTCACTGCATAATATAGTCCTGAGACCTTATTGTACATGCACAAGAAATCCACAAACTACAAAAACTATGCACAATATTATCACCACTACTAAGTGATATAATAATATTATAATGTTACTAAGACGGTACCCATTCATGTGTGTGTTGTTATTGTTATACCTACCTTGACAACTCTTGCATATTTTTAAGTAATTATAAGAAAAGTTTATTATAATGCGCCTACCTACCTATAGAATATAATATTTTTCTTGTTTCTACAGGTGATGAAGACTGGAATACTCCGGGTAACAGCAAGGATAAAGGACCTCTGTTGCAAATGATGTGTTTTATCATATCACCAAAGCCCAAATCAGTACTACAACTACAGTACAATCACAAAGTCACTGCTATAACTTGTCATGGTCCCTTCAATAAACACATCAGAGCGACCATCTAGAAGTTACAGACATTCCTTTCTGCAAAGCTTGTACGAGTGAAAAAAACATGGAAGTCTACATTACTACTCTTGAGTGTGAATAACAGACTGCTATACCATGTCATTATTGTTGATTGAAATGTTAATTATTATTAATTAGTACCTACCTAGTAAAATGTAAATGTATACTTTATAAATAAATATTTTTTTCAATTTTCATGTGGTTGCAACTTATTACCTTACAATAATTAAAATATGTAGATAGGTAAGTAGAAAACTATGAGATTATTATTTTTGTTACAATATTTATTAAGTAGGTGCCTATATTAAGTTATAATATCTGCAGTGGGCGGCCTTAGGGCTAAAATAAAAATATTAATAACTAGTGGCCTGTTCTGGCATCACATGAGTAATTTATTTAATTAGATAGATAGTTCATTTAATGACTTAAAACATTCAAGTAAAATATACATAATATATAAAAGTAAAATATAGTACCACTTCATAGCACTGATATTCATGAAACTATGACATAATATCTGCAGGGGTGGTCAGTTCGTTCCCCATCCAATCCCATGTTAGGGATGAACCTATGTTATGGGTTGGTCGGGGTACCTATAGACCCTACAACTCTCTGCAGCTGTAAAAGACTTAGGTGCTAGATTACATTAGTAGGTTTTAAACGTAACTAGGTACTGAGTCGTCAAACTAGGCGCGCCTATCATATGTGGACCAGTTTGTTTATTATAAGTAAATTAATCAAAGCACTAGATAAGTGTGTTATGCTACATCTTGTGAATATGTATGAAAGTGAGGTTAATGTCAAGTGTAGATGATTGTATGGATTGTGGGCTTTATTCGGATGAAATAAAATAAATTAATGTGGAGCGGGCAATCAAAATTAAATAGGTGTAGGTATCAATAAATTATGATATCAATAAATTTATATATAGATAAAAATTAGCTACCTACATGATAATTGATGATTTCTGAGTAACTATACTTAGTTTTGTTCTTGAAGCCATGTTTTTAGTTTTATTTTGCACTTGCACTGTTGGTTGTTTAAGTGGTAAATAATATAATGTAGATTTCATATAGGAGACAACTCAAAAATTGTTTAAGTATAGTGTAGTTTGGTGGGTAACATTACAAACCTATCTGCACAACTGTTCCTTACATATATTATAGGTACTCTTGTCAAATGTTAGATTTGAATGCTTTGTAAGATGTAAAGTTGTCAGGACTGGTAGGTACCTATGTCTGTGTAAAGTTAGTTCATAACAATACATTTAGTAGAACTCTTTGTGCTCTCTCCAAAGGCAGGAAGAGAGTATTCCCTTTACTACCCCAAGAGGTTATGCCGTTGTAGTTGTCAGGGATTCCTATTTTTTTTCTAATACAATTTCTCAATGAATAACAATGGAACATTATATTACTTAGTAAAAAACAATTGAAAAAGTAGTTTTTGAGTTAAGTACCTAACTCATTAGGTACATACAAACCTAAAAATTCTTTCCAAAAATTATTTAAGTAAGAAAGATAAGCATTTAATGGATCAAATGTTTGAAAAATGATGTCTTTAAGTCAATGTCCCTTTGTAAAATCGTAACAATACGTATTGTTGCACGATCGTAGTTCAATTGTAAAATTGAAATGTCAAACAAACGTCAAATAAGAGCAGAATACCGATATTGCACACAACTGCGACACGATTGAAGAGTAGAATAGCAAATATTCCGGTGGCAGTTTAATGAAGCGTCAATAGAAAACCATTGGTCCTAAATTATTAGCAGAATACCAAAACATGTTTAAAACTGCTATTGAGATTCAATTTATATTCAATTAAATTAGCAGAATTGGGGCCCAGGAAGGCTATAGGCTATATTTGTTTTGTTTAAAAAAAGACAACTCCCGCACTAGAGAACAAGCTCTGTGTCGCGGGGGACTTTACAAACATACAATTAACGGACACAAATTACACCCAGACTCAGAACTACTCTTTGTGGGTCACACAAAGTTTTGTCCTGGGTTGGAATTGAACCCACAACCTCGTGCACAGCAGGCGCATACTGCGACCACTGGACCACCAAGGCAGTCAATATAACATCACGCTATGATTAATAGGAGCGGAGCAGTAGTGAGATATGTTGCAAAATCGGGGAAAATATTCCAAATTACCACGCGGACGAAGTCGCAGGCGAACCCTAGTTGATTATATAACTAATTAACTATACTGTGATTAAGACCTAATTATTATATTACCTACGTCAATAATGTTATAAAGAAAGATAAGCTGTCTTCATACTGAGCGGCGGCGCCGGCGCTGCGTTTAGTTTTGTTACCATGTTTTAGTTCGTACTTGCTTATAGATTCAAGTGTGAATGCGATAGATAATACGGAACGTAATGATACAGAAAGAGATAGCTATACATGAACTGAAGCTAAAATTTTTACTTGGCGATATCTATCTCTTTTTTACTACATAATCTCATTGATATTATGCACATAGCTTTCAAGCGAGCGTCCATATGGATGTTCATGCCCATTTGCCACGTAAGTTGTATAAAAAACGATGGCATCGTTATTATTATGAAAGTGTAGGTAGGTGTTGTCATTTGGCAATCGGCGTATTGGCAAACTTTCATCAACCAAATTACTCGCGAATCATTTATCAATATTATTTATTTAATATATTCCATCTACGAAACTGTAATTCAAAGCTGTGTTATATCACTTTAAACTTAAAAATAAAGTATGACTAAGGGGTACATAATATAGGATATAATTATTATGCAAATAATACCTACATCTACGTTGTCAGTTGGCGACTGACGTCTAAATTTAACACAAAACAATCTAAACAAAATATCTACGGATCATAAAGATAAAATTAGATTGTTATTCTTCTTTTCAATGAAGTATTCTTGTTATAAACAAAAAAGACGAAAATAGATTTTGTATTGACTTAAATCCGGATGTACTTACGTCACGGGCGCGGGAATACACTTTTTCACCGAGTTCTTTCAGGCGTAACTTAACGCAATGACACTGTCACTTAACAGCCAACAGTAACGTTACCAAGGAGATAGTAATGAACAATGAAGTTACTTGAATTTGAATGACCTTCGTAATTTATATGTCTACTGTGTTTGGGTATTTATTAATGCTTCGCGTAATTCCCCCTAGCAGAGATATTTTGCGTTTAAAAATTAGGATGGTAAGACATTCGATTCGTTTTACTTAAAATAACAAAAATGATAATTTATTTATTTATAATTTTTTTTTTGGGTATAGTGAACATTTTCTTAATCCTTTATTTTTTCTTAAGAAATTAAATATTCCAAACATTTTGGAGAGGTTTTTATTCATAAATAATAAAATAAATCATTTTTTGATTAATTATATACAATGCGTGGAACGTAAGGAGAATTAGAACAATCGCGTTCCGTGCCTGTAGCTTCTCAACTAGATTTTTATGTCTGAAATTATAAAAACTAATTAGTCATGTTCCTTCTGTTTTCTATAGAAGTAAATTAATTAAATATATGAAATAATTAATCAACGATAGATAAATGTTAAAATAGTAAATTATCGGGTATATTTTATTCTATTCTATTCTATTTTTCTGATTTCATACGAGATTAAAGGTCAGTACCATGTAACTTACATTTGTGGTAAATGGAACGTCACACGACTGCGACGTGATCATAGAGTATAGAACTACTTGGACGTGATTTATGACTTATCCTGTCAAAGTCAAAAACGAAAATATTTTCACTACACAATTTACGCAGCGCAGATAAATTTAAGTAAAAAATGAGTGTTACTCGGGAAGAAGATCGGCAGAAAAATGGATGCCCAAGTCGTGGCCTTGGTATTGCCGCCGCGGCCATAGGCGTCGGGGTTGGGGCCGCTTTATATTACTTCTTCAACAAAAGACCCGAGCGTCCAAATTCAGAAGGATCTACGAGCGATTGGAATTGCGAGCGACCACATGCCTTGTAAGTATAGTAGTAAGGATTATATTTGCTTGTGTGCTTACTCTTGGCATAATTTTTCGATAATATGACGGTAGAAATGTGCAACGTTATTTCAAGGTTCGAAAATTTTCTCTTCAATTAGTATTCTGTTAATTTGAATTAATGTTATGAACTGTGTACATATTAGATTATTTTTGTGTTATTGTGTTCTAAATTATAATAACCTCCTAGGACCTAGGCTTTTCAAATTCACGATGTCAGAAAAACCGAACTTTCTTTTCATAGAACAAAATGGTGATATTAACTGAGTCCTGACTATCGTGAAATGACAGATGTAATTATAGCCGACCGTTCTATGTGTAGAACATATTCGTTTAGTTTGCATAAAACGTCTGTTTGTAAAGGAATACAATATTTTTACTCCCATACATATTCATCCTTGTCACACGCACCTAGTGATACGCGATTGGTGCATCAGTCGGTTGCCATATTAATTTTATTCGGCCAGGAACAGGTGACAATGGCGGGTCATCGTCAACAAGGTAAGTAAATCCAAAAATATTTAACAGAAATAATAACATTTTGTACAACAATAGCTATTTATTTTATTCTTAAATGTGTAAATACCGTCTGCAATGTATTATTTTTGCAAATCATGCAGCTGAACTTCAGTATTTTTGGGGTTCATAAATTTGTTCTTTAAAAAGTGTTTTCGGTCTTTACTAAACAAACTCGCTGCAGTATTTTTCTCTAGAAACCACTGTCGGTCTTAAGTACGTGTATATAATTATAATATAATTTATTTTTCTTAGAGTTACGCGATGCGGACATCAATCAGCTTCTCAATGAGTCTGAAATCGAAGATACTGAAGATGATGACGATCCTAGATATCAAGCCCCTGAAGTCATTTTGCCAGCTTCTCGTGATCGCAATGAAGATAGTGACGATGATTCTGAAGAAGAGGATGCCGCAAACACTGAAGATTAAAATGATTTCTCCTGTACTAACAGCCGGCAGGTGAGAATTCGTGGTGCCTCAACACATAGAACTAGGGGAGTTCGAGTGTGAATCTCGTCGGCACGTACACGAGGTGGAGTACGATGTCGAATTCGAGGAGTTCGTATACGGGGTGGAGTTGGGGTAAATCGACAAAATCCATCGTTAAATACTTGGACTAGATCAAGCTTTACTAAAGAATTGCCGGTTTTGGTACAGCCATCATATCAACCTTTCGAATCTATGCCATCGATGATGAAGTACTTTTATGAATACATTGACGATGATCTGTTAAATTTAATTGTTATTAAGAGTTGAAATCTGCAGTTGAGAAAACAGGAAGAAGGTTAAATTTAACCCTTGGTGAATGTAAAGCCTTTATTGGTATAACCATGCTAATGGCACGTATTGGCTAGGACCTCAACTGTCCAGACGTTAATAATACTTCAAAGAGGGGTAGACCTCTAGTTAAACCAATTCCATCAACTGCGTTCAGGAAACATGGATCCTTTCATTTACCTATGATAGGAACCTTGTAACGTAGGTGTAAGCATAATGGCTGCCAAATGAAAACTACAGTTTATTGTACCTACTGCCTGTGATTTATCCCTTTGTTTTACTGCTGAAAGAAACTGTTACTTAGATTTTCACACTGCAATTGCCAATTAATTTGTTAATTCATTCGTTTGGATTACTTGTATTTTTGAACTTTGTTTTATGTTTTAAAGATTTATTACTTGTGAGGTTAAATGATTACTCTTAAAAAGTTTATGTTTCTTGATCTCACTATTACTATTAATAGAAAAAATATTTACTACTTTGTTGTTAATATTAAAAATAATGTGTCTGAAGACTGATGTTATGACGTGATTTCCGAAATTCCATGCTATAAGTACCAACTACAACATAGAAATACGTTCTATTTTAATAATAAATTTTATATAACTTGTTGTAAAGTGTAAACTGTAATAAAACTTACCTAATATAAATTTATAATAAAAACATTCTCTTTTTAATCTTTCTAATTTTTCTTCCTTATACATGTACTGAGACCGAGAGTTCTTCTTAAAGAACAAATATATGTATAATTTTGCTTAGCTAAATTGCATCTTCTCTTAGTTGTGAGCAATGTTTGTTCCAACAAAAATCCTATGACATAGTCTATTGTGACAGAAATCGCTTATGAATGTTCAGGACTTAACAGTGATATTTATTTTGTACTTTAAGAAGGGCATACGGTCTTAAAGGTATCTCGCATAGCACAATATACAGGACTCAACGACGATAGCCATTTTGTTCTTTACGAAGGTAGGTGGGTCCTAGGAGGTTAATAATAGATATCTAATATACAATCAAATTAAAATTGGAGGTAGGTTTAACATTCTTTTACTTTTAAAAAATAAAATTTATTACAAGTAAGTATAGATATTTTATACCATTTTTCGTATTTTTTTCACAAAATTACGAATCTGTAATCTGCAAAGAATACTTAATAAAAATTACGAAATAGATATTTTTATCTGTTTTTTTTATCGAATCATAATTCGGCGTGTCAACGGCCAACGCGCGTCAGCTGCACGAGTGCATTGTATGTCTTCATACCACTATGCATTATTTTTAGTTTTTAGTAACTTTTCCTTTACCTATTATAAACATTAAATGTAGGTAGAGTGAAAATAATAAATTTATGAAAACATGAGTACTTAAGTATAATGTTAACCTACAATAATTATGGTTAAAAAATATGGTTTACATGTATTGTGGGTAATCAATTAGTTAATATGTTGGCATCATTTAACACTTTTAGTGCCAAGAACCCGGCTCCCTGGTTCTTTGATAGGTACGCTATATGCCTAGCACTCGGCTACCGAGTCCTATTACCGAACTGTTAAGATTGTAATAAAATAGAAGATATTTATCACCTCTTAGTGGAGTGTGTCAGGAACGAGTCTGAAAGACGAAATTTTGTACATAAATTAAATTTAAATAAGTTAGATATACGTATATTTAACATAGTTCTAGCCAAACCCAATGTCACCAGAAGCTATATTAGTTTATGAATTAGTTTGTAAAAGGTAGTACTAAGAATAAGTTACGATGGAACCGACACAACAATTGTTAAAGGTTCCTTAAAATAAGAATTTAAAAAAAAAGTCCTATTGTTCGTTCGCAAAATAATAAGGGTTGGTAATTTAATACTTTTTTTAAATCAATTGAATAAAATATTTCTGACTGAGTAAAAAGTCGTAACGGCCTTCTTGGCAATGAAAATGTTAAGCCAACATCCATTGCTGGACATCTTCTCCCAAGAATACCCTACACTGCGTCTTTCATGGAAATGGATTTGAGAACCCCCTAGTATTTGCCAAAAGGCGTCTAGTACTGGAAATATCCAGCACTTGTCACCTTTTGCCTGACATGATGATGATGTCATTATACACGCTTTTGTTTTGTTCTATTTAATATTTTTTATCATTGTATCTTCTATTCTATTCTTTTCTTTTCTATAAAGGATATTTGGCTTTGTTTTATTATTTTAAACATTGTATTTATTATTCTTAATTCTGAGTTTGCTGGCAGAATCGTCGGTATAACAAATCAGATGGAGCCATTACTACAAAAAGAAAAACTTTAAACCAAGCCAAATATCCTTTATTATCATTCTTATTAGTTGATTTAAATTATAGCATGCAATGATATTATAGTAAGAAATACGTAGATATACACTAACTACAGTAGTAAAGCAGCTACATTTCATATATATCACTATCTCTTTCTGTATCATTATGTTCCGTATAATCTATCGCATTCACACTTGTAAATCTATAAGCAAGTATGCATTAAAACGTGGTAACGAAACTGAACGCCGCTCGGTATGAAGGTGGCATATACATACATATCAGCACGCCTGTGTCCCAGTGGGGTAGGCAGAGACTATGGTACTTTTAATTTGGCCTTTATGAAGGTGGCATATATTTCTTTATAATATCATTGACTGCATGTTGCTCCACAATGCCACATGCTGGTTTTTCTGACATGCAGTTGTGGCTCAATAAGTAACAGGCACAGGTCTATTCATCAGACTAGTCATAGATCACGGTGAACTTTATAGAGGTCTTAAAACATCTTTTTTATGCTATACACGGCAACCGAGATAGCTGCGCAAGGCCGCTATATGAAGATTAGTTTTTTTAAGAAAACCATATATTTCTGTAGAATTTGGTAACAGTGTACAATTTTGACAGGCCTGTTGGTCTAGTGGTTACTCTGACTGCTACGCCGGAGGTCGTGGGTTCGATTCCCACCCAGGACAAATCTTTGTGTGATGAGCACGAATATTTGTTCTGTGTCTGGGTGTTATTTATCTATAATATGTATGTATTTAGAAATATATAAGTATGTTTATCAGTTGTCTGGTTACCATAGTACAGGCTCTGCCTAGTTTGGGATCAGATAGTGATGTGTGAGTTGTCCGGAAAATATTATTATTATTATTATTTTAGACTAAACCTACAGATAAAAATATATTTCACACAAATTCATACATTGGTTTTCCTAAAAAACTAATCTTTATTTAGCATCCCTGTACAGCTAACTCTGTTGCCGACCGTACATAGGTGGCAAACAAGCATACAGCCCGCCTGGTGGTAAGCAGTTACTGTAGTCTACCCAAAATTATTATCACCAGAGTTTTGTGATAGGGCTACTTGCTTGTATGGTACAAGCAAGTAAGCCTGACTTATTATTATACATTTTTTTTAATTGACTAAGTATCTATGGAATTAGTATTAGTACAAAATTATTACTTGCCTATAAATAATCTGTCCAAGATGAAAATTACAACATGCAATTTAATATTTTCTAAATTTGATACAAAAGGCTTTTGTTTTTTACTAATAAGTTATCTTCTGTCATTTTGTAAAAACACCAATTAGACAAACGAATTATTTAGTCAAATGAACATTTTTAAAATATTTTTTTAACAAGTGGAATATTTGCGAAGTAAAACATTTGCGAAACCTGTATTTTGTCAAACGATTGTTATTAAAGTAATATGTTTTAGAAATGAAAGTTTGTCAAATAATTAGTTTTTTAACATTGTTTTTAAACTCATGATTTGTCATACTTTTTTTATCAAACAATAGTAAACCAGGCTTGTTTGCCTACCAAGTAGTATAAA
This sequence comes from Trisateles emortualis, assembly GCA_947095525.1. Lineage (NCBI taxonomy): Eukaryota > Metazoa > Arthropoda > Insecta > Lepidoptera > Erebidae > Trisateles > Trisateles emortualis. The sequence goes on from OX352756.1 coordinate 3,555,616, forward strand.
AAATGGTCTTTTTGCTATACCGGTATGGTGGGGGTATCTAGTATTTCGGGATCCTGGATCTTTATCTAAAACTCCAAATCAACTAATGAAAATGCACCCACTATGATTTGTGTTTAACATTTTTTAATTTTTTCATAACATCAGCCATATTCATCCTACATCTGACGACTCATACGTAACTATATCTGAGCACGACACGAGTGATACTAGCGTGCATGACACCCATACAACCGAGGACTCCTTCACTGAAGACTCGTTCGACTCCATGGGGCAGGTCATATCTGTTCACGATTCTGATGAATATTCGGATTCTGATGATTATTCAGCGTCCGAATATAGTTCGACGTCAAATTCTTCTGGTAGTGATAGTGAATTTGATAGAGCGACTAGAGTCAGAACTAAACGAAAAAGGTAATTTTTTGCTTGTTTTTTTAATGTATGTGTGTCACTAAATTGCTCCTAAACGGTGGCAAACAAGCATACGGCCCGCCTGATAGTAAGCAGTTACCGTAGCGATACCAGGGGTGTCACTTGCGCTTTGCTGAGCCTTTAAAAACTTTATAACCCGTATTTTGAAGATTCCCATGCTATAGTCTCTCGGGAAAAGTTCATTTCACAACCTAATCGTAAGTGTTAGAAAATTCCTTTGATATTTTGATGACGATTATCTAATTTTTCGTTAGGAATTCGTAGATTTATCATAACGTTTTAATATATAGGTATATACTTCTTATATACGTGTGTATGTCACTGAATTGTTCCTAAATGGGTGAACAGTAAAAAAGAAGGCATCCAAAGTTTTGACCAAATTCGTTCAGTACTTTTTACGTGAAAGAGTAACAAACATAGATCCATACATGCTTGCAAAGTTTCCCGTTTATAATATTAGTAGGATAGTTTTCAATAGATTTGATTAACTTATTATTATTTTAATATAAAAAGTGAATAAACAATATTATTATTATATTTTGTCATGACTATGCTCATCGATTGTTCGTGGGGGATAATAATATACCTACTTATCATGCAATGGCAACCTAATACCTAAGCTACAGCACTGACGTTCTGTTTTCATTTTTGAGTGTGTACCAATACCGGCTTTAGCATTACCGGTGCCTTCGTTGGGCGAAGTTCATTCCTTCCCTCCCCCCCCAAATTGAAGTTACGCTCGGCATAGAATTTGGTAGGCTTGCTTTAGTTTGTCTTGATCGTTTTTTGTTCTTGGTCTTGACCAAACTTAAAGGCGCCAGGCAGGGGCGTCGAAGAGGCGTTTTCAGCGCCCTTGCAAGCCTTGCGCCTTGCGCGCCCCCTAAAGCCGGCACTGGTACTAATTAACATGCTAGTGATAAAATATTTTTTTCTGTTGTATGAAAATATAAAAAAATGTCTTAATGTATGGGAATATAAAATAATATTGTGTAGTCACGATTTTGTGGTATACAATATAGAATCAATCAAATGCTGTATATACAGCGTCGCAATGCGTCGACAGTGTCAAAGGCTTTATAAAAGTCAGACATTTCCAAATAACAATAGTGGGCGCGTTTCATATATAATATAAGTAATAAATACTATTAGGTTGTGGAATCAGCTCCCTGTCGAGGTTTTCCCGAAAGACTATAGCATGGGATTCTTCAAGATACGAGTTATAAGGTTTTTAAAAGGGTCGGGACCAAGTGATGACCCTTGTGTTGCACGCGTCCATACTCCATAGGTTAGGCGGTAGGCGTAGTAGGCTTGTTTACTACCTAAACAATATCAATTTATTTATTTAAGGAAACTACAGCTTTTTCAAAAAAATACATACAAATTTCTTATTTCAAATGTGTGGTAAGATATAACATAAAATATAGAACAAAAATAAATTAAAAAAGACTGAAGACATGAAAAATGCAGAATATCAATAACAGTAATTTGTGGTCAGATCGCAAATGATTTTATTCCAAAACGGCTTTAGACAAGAAGAAGATATCAAATTCACTAAATCTATTGTTGTGCATGTGTTATATGTATTTTATTTTTTATTTATTGTGAAAATTCCAGGACTGAGTTGACAGAAGAAGAACAAATGGCTATGATAAGACAGGAACAGTTGTAAGATATTCATATAACTATTCTATTAACAAAGAAGAATGTTTTTATATTACTAACTATATTGATATTATAAAGAAAGATATAAGCTACCTTCGTACTTTGTTTTTTCGGGACAATCCCACCCACATGCCCACCGCTGTGACTCCTGTGAGCCAGGATTAACAGCGAAGTAACCAACTGATACACCGAGCTTTGACACTCGTGCGTCCCGTGGACAACTAAACCTACTGTCTTGGACCCCGCAACGAATTTAATCAGAAGTAAATAGGAGGAGTTAGAAAGAAAAGTTTCCACTTCCCTCCATAGCAAAGCGGGAGACAAAATAAGCTACCTTCGTACTGAATGGCTTTCAGATTTGTTTCCATGTTTTAGTGCGAACTTGCTTATACATTTCAAGTATGAATGCGATATTTAATACGGAATGTAATGATGGAGAAAGGGATAGTGTAGTGTTTGTTGTTTACTCGCGTTATCACACTGGCTCGACAATGCCCTGTACTTGATAATCGGTTTTAAAGCTCACTCACCCAGTTCACATACCCGCCCGTGGCTTACCCTTTGCCGCGCTTTTGTGCAACTGTCACAGTGACGTTTAGTTAACCAATACAGCCAATACAGGTACACACGAGACAGCGTATGTATGCTTTAGCGCATACACTACAGATAGTGATAGATGAAATAAAGACTTTTTGGCTTCTGTTCATCTACAGTGCGATATCTACATCTTTCTTACTATAATATCATTTACTAACGATAATAAATAACACAAAAAAGTAATTTAAGCTTCGTATTTATGGTAAACATTTGTTTAGCAACATGTTTGCATAAACATGTTTCCGAGTTGCTGTCAACATATTGCTGGCAACACTTGTGTTGCGGAGTTGATCACGCCATATTGCAGAGTTGACGCCCGGCGAGCGATAACATCAGTTTATCAACAAATGTTGACGTGTGTGGACGTGTTTGCAACTGTTTATTATCTTACTTTTTTTTTTTTTTTTTATTCTACTTGGGTGGCAAACAAGCATACGGTCCGCCTGATGTTAAGCAGTATTCGTAGCCTATAGACGCTTGCATTACCAGAGGTATCACTTGCGTGTTGCCAACCCATTTTTTTACACCAGGGCTTTAAAATGGAAGTAACCCTGGTATAGGAATACGTTTCTTTCAAAACGCATTCCTAAATGAGCGCTGGAGACCTGTACTCACACACAGGAACACAACTACACCGCTGTGTGTAGTCATTTGGCTGTGGTCTTCTGTAAGGTGGAGGTCCTTCCCCAGTCGGGCTTGCTCGCTAGTATGGTGCCCTACCTCTCTTAAAACTGTTACTAGCTGTTGCCCGCGGCTCCGCCCGCGTGGATATCGGTTATCGCTGTAAAAAGTAGCCTATGTGTTTTCCAGACCATAATCTATCTCTGTGCCAAATTTTATCCAGATCCGTTCAGTAGTTTTTACTTGAAAGAGTAACAAACATCCATCTATCCATGCATACTTACAAACTTTTACATTTATAATATTAGTAAGGATACATCAGATACAGAGAGCAACAACACTACTTCCTAGGGCATCATTTTAACGCATACTGGCTTGTGTGGACAACCTATATTGATTTAAACAATGTTTCCAGCAGCATTCTTGCCGTTCATCAACAACGTTGATCAACAGTTGCTAAACAAATGTTTACCATGAATACGAGGCTTTAGTAATTTACTCTTATTGCTGCCTGTCTCCTTATGGTTTTCTATTGCACGTATTGTGATTCTATAGCGTTAGTATATTTCACATAGCATGGGTACTTCTTTGTGGAGTTTATATGTACTAATCAAATGATTCACCATCTGCTAACGGTGAAGGAAAACATCGTGAAGAAACCCACATGTCTTAGTAGAAATTCTAAAGACATGTCTGATTCACCAACCCGCATTAGGCCAGCGTGTGTGAATTAAGGCCTAAAACTCTCTCTGTCTTGATAGAGGAGAGGAGACCTGTGCTCAGCAGTGGGACATATATGGGTTGCTATTATTATAATAATAATAATAATCATTTATTTCGTGTCGCATAAATACAGAGATAAATACCTTATAGACTAGCATACATATAAACATACAATTTAGGTTAGTATACGAGTTAAATAACTATATTATTAATGTTTCACTTGCACTTTAGGTCTTTGTGCGTTCGGGTGGTACTTGTCCGCGGAAGCGACGGAACACCACGCCCTGCGGCCAAAAGTCCTTTTCCATGACGAGGTGCAGGTAGCAAGTCGCTACTCGTACCACGAATGCCTTAAAATTGACATTACGGTGCGACTCCAGCAGCTGCACTCTCGGCATGTATTTCGTCTTTTTGCGCACGTAGTCTGCTATGTCTTCCGCCTTTGTGGTGTAGTGCAGGCGAAAGATGTAGACGGCATTATTATGGGTACTGTGACGTTTGACATTTGGAGATAAATATCCTTGTAAATAATAGACGATTAATTGCGAAACTATCAACTTAATAGGTACTGTAGGCTTTTGATCATTCAATTAGTTAATTGCTTAGAGATTGATTCAATCATTTTCATTCATCTTTATCTTCAAATGTTACTGTACATCAAATACCTACGAGATACCCATTAACGTCCCTTTGCTGGGCACGGGTCTCCTCCATACACTTGGAGAGATATAAGCCTACTATACCACGCTGGCCAGACGGGTTGGTACAAGATTTTGTTTGGAGTTTTTCTACTCTTGCAGTTGATATTGTCTGCCTTACTTAGCAAATGTAATTGAAAAAATATTTAATAGATGTAATTAAGCAATTTTGAACCTTATCTTTATTGTTATTATTTTTTTTTTTTTACTTTTATCATTTGGTTAGTGGCCAACCTGGTGACAGAGATATTTAGGCCTCTGTCGTGATCTAACGACTGATAACAGTCGGGACCGACATTCTACGTGCCCTCCGAAGCACGGAGACGCTCTGATGAAATACCACTATGCGGTCACCCATCTATAGGATTACCGCGCCTTTGGTAGCTTAACCCGCTGATCGTTTACCGAACAGCGAGTGCACCTAGCTATGAGCGTTATTATATAAAAATTGTTTTGTTTAATTTTGTAAGTTTTATTTGGACTGTTGTATTTCGCATGTATATGTTATGCGAATTTTGCATGTTGTCAATATTACCACAGTGGACGACGGGTCTTAATCGCGCAGGCACGGATCGAGGATTAGGTTTAGGGGGCAATCTTAGCTCATTTCACTGACTTAATCTTTCAGGCAAATTGGACCTAAATGTTTTCATACCCTTTTGTTACCCGACGATTCGGTCGAATTTAGACCCGCCAGCTGATTCTCTAACAAAACAGCGATGGCAATCTGACAGGTGTGATCGCAAACTGACAGTTGTGATTGCTCGGTGACGGCACAATTCATTGACTAAACGTCAAAAATGCTCGGATTTTGCTCTTACGGAATACCGATTTTCAATCTGACAGCCAGATTTTGCTCGGTTTTCGCGGTGGCTCGGTTTGTGCTCTTACGGAATACCGATTTTCAATCTGATAGCCAGATTATGCTCGGTTTTCGCGGTGGCTCGGTTTTTGCTCTTACGGAATACATATATGTGTGTGATATGTGTATAATATGTGTGCAAATCGTGAAAGTTTGAATTTGTACAGTTATTATTTAATTTTATTGTAGTGTACGCTTTTGCTTGCCTATTATCTATTCTTATTTTCTGTAGCTGGTGTTCTGTAGCTTAATTGGTTACCTTGCCATTTAAAAGTGCTCGGTGTGTGGTAAAACTTTATTAAATTTTAATTATCTTGTTTATATAATAATAATTCTTCTGTATGTCACTGAAATCCTCCTAAACGGATGCACTGATTTTGATGTCATGTTTTGTGTGTGTTTGTGTGGGTTTTCTTAGTGTGTAGAGATTTTTTCATTGTTCATTATGAACCAATAACGGGAATGTACGTAGGTACGTCAACGTTTCCGATTGACCATCAATATGGCGAAAATCACGTCGGATGCACGCGATTTTCTACTTATTATGACCAGCCGGACAAGTTACAATATTTGCGCGTAATTTCCAATATATATATAGTATTTACGATTGCTATAATAAGGCCGTGTTGGTCTAGAGGTTGTTTGTGATTGCTGATTATGTGGGCCCAGGTTCGATTCTCGGATCGTGCCAAAAATAGATATTGGATTTTTCTGCCAATTTCTCTAGCCCGAAGTTTTTGTGCTTCGGAAAAAACGTAAAGCCGTTGATCCTACGCCTGATCTCTCATCAGTCGTATCGGATTGTCGTCCCATCGGACTATGAGAGTGAGGGAATAAAGAGTGAAGCAATTAAATATGGACTTTTCCGGCTAAGAAATTCACAATAGATGCCTTAAGTTTGAAAATTGGAGGTGTTTGAAACCTCCGTGCCTCGGAACGGAAAGCAACCTCCTACAATCTTACTAACTCACAAACTTTACCTCTTTTTATTATTGGTATAAATTAAAAAATACTGTGTTTGAAAGAACGAAGAAAGAAAGTTTTTTTTTTATTTGCTCTTACAAAAATTTAAAATTATAAACAAACATAAAATAAAACTTCTAGCAAATAAGGTTCCTGCGTCAGCTCTAAAGTTATGGCCTGGGTCCCAACGCTGGTTTTGTTTGTTTGTTAGTTTTTCACTACTTAACAGCTGGTGATCTTAATGAAGTATGGCAAGGAGATAGATACTTTTTATCGCAATAACCGACGTCAAAATGGGCGAAGTAGCAGTTGTATAACGCTCCCGACCCGTGGTACAACTGCGATGTCCAACTGGTTGTACCACGGGGAAGTAAAGTTACCCATGGTTCAACTGTTGCAACATATTTTTATTGCTATGTATAATTATGACCCGTAGTACAACCGTGCAATTATGTCCAACTAGTTGTACCACGGGGAAAGTAAGTTAGAAAAATAATTGTGTAAAACAAATGAACGGAATGTGTCTACTAAATGGATGAACGTCTACAAAACAAATGACTAGATAGTGATGAGATAGTGAATGATCAGATAGTGATTAGTCATCGATAGGCTTACAAAAAACAGGTGCATGCGATTTTTGTCCTTATTGATATTACTCAACATTTATAATTTAATTAACGAATGAATGTCGACTGCCTTGGTGGTCCAGTGGCCGCAGTATGCGCCTGCTGTCCACGAGGTTGTGGGTTCGATTCCCACACAGGATAAAACTTTGTGTGACCCACAAAGAATTGTTCTGAGTCTGGGTGTAATTTGTGTCCGTTAATTGTATGTTTGTAAAGTACCCCGCGACACAGAGCTTGTTCTCTAGTGCGGGAGTCGTCTTTAAAAAAAAAAAAGATAAAAAAAAAGATAATGTCAAAAAGCAAGAAAGTACAAACATAATTTTAACAAAAAAAAACCGACTTCAGTACGGCAAGCTGTAAAATTTTCAGATATTTGTTTGTTACAATCGAATAAAATCGACTGAGCGTCGGGCTGAACACAGGTCAAGTAGGTATTTAAAGCAATATTTAATCTGTGCAATTCGCGCTCAATTCATTCACGTCATTATTTCTTATTAATAGTTGCTTAGCAACAATAACCGAAACTTATCTAATCGCCATCAGTAAAATACTTATTATTGAAAAGTTCAGATGGCCATCTGTGGTCTTCTTCATCAGTTTTACTTCACCAAATTACACTTTCTGAATGCAAATGATTGATTAGTTGTTAAAAATATTGAAATTGCTATATGTATGCCTATAACTTTTGAGGAGTTCCCTCAATTCCTCATGGATCCCATCATCGGAACTTTCTTTTGATGACAATGGGACCAAACTGGAAGTATGTCCAGTCAGACAAAAAAAGAATTTTTGAAATCGGTCCATAAATGACGGAGTTATGCGGTAACAAACATAAAAAAAAAAAAAAAAAATACACACGAATTGATAACCTCCTCTTTTTGAAGTCGGTTAAAAACGTTTTAGAAGTAGAGTCATGAATGGTGAATAAGGTTGAAAATTGCATGCAACTGTTTTTTGTAAGCATTATCGATGAATTATCACCTATAGTGCTAGTATCAATTGCATGCACCTTTTTGTAAGAACTATCGATGGATTATCACTATAATAGAAATAAAATATGTTAAAAAGGAAGAGATAATATTTATTCAAAATATTTTTCGAAGAATATATTATATATCTATCATCTATAAAGGCATGAGCTTATCGCAATTTGTCGATTGCATGGCCAATAGTAATGTGTCCATCCTGTAACTGCAATTGTACATGTCTTACATAATCATCATTCATTACATATTGTGCCCTTCTTTTATTCCCGACCTTTCGCTTTTTTGGTATGGGTCCCTTGGATAAGTTACCTTTTTTACGAAGGGCATTTAATAATCGCATTAAATTCACATTATTCTTGTTAACTGCCTTGTTTAAATCGCCATGGAAATACTCGGCCACATTATTCGTCCTATGACGTTCTCCGAAGACAGTTATGTATTTTTTGATTTTTTTATTTAACCAAATGCGACTAATGTACTTCATAAATTTACCCATTTTCAAAAATCCCAATGTTTTTACTTCGCTCTTTATGTATGTCCATGCCTAATTGATTTTTGCGGCTGGTATTAATGGTAATATTGAGCACATTCCAACTACTCTTTCTTACTCTTAACACTTACTCTTTTTTACTAATAGCTGCAGTTTCATAATTGCAATGGTACTTTTTAGGCTGTCATTTTGGCAATTGCGATTTGATGATACGAAACATTGTGACGTATGTCTCCTTTTTTTTGTCCAAAAGTAGGGCATAAATTAATGGAACGACATTAGTTATATTGTTATCACTCCCAATATTACCGTGCAAAGTAAACAGCTGTACGTACGTACGTAAAGAGGTAGTAATTGCATTGCATAGCACTGATGGATAACCCTTTCTTGTTTACTACAGTAGTTGTTCCATAGATACATTCAATTCCCAGTAGTACAACTAGTTGGACCAAGGACAAAATAAGTCACCCGAGTTGAACCACTGGTAAAGAAGCTGCCCCATTGAACAACCAGTTGAACCATGGGTAACTTTACTTCCCCGTGGTACAACCAGTTGGACATCGCAGTTGTACCACGGGTCGGGAGCGGTTGTATAATGTCATCAATTTCTTTTTCCTCAGCCGCGAGCGCTCCTGGACTCTAGAAGAGTGTTCTATATGTTTCGACGTGATGTTGCGCAACCAGGAAGTGACCCGGCTACCCTGCGCACACAACTTCCACACTGAATGCATCTTGCCATGGTTGCAGGAGAAGCAGACGTGCCCTAACTGCAGGAAGGTTGCTGAATGATCAACTAATTGTAAGTATTTAGATAGTTTTTTTTTATACTACCAAGGTGGCAAACAAGCATACGGCCCGCCTGATGGTAAGCAGTTACCGTAGCCTATGGACGTTTGCAACACCAGAAGTGTTACTCACGCGTTGCCGACCCTTTAAAAATCTTATAACTCCTTTCTTGATTGACTGCCTTGGTGGTCCAGTGGCCGCAGTATGCGCCTGCTGTGCACGAGGTTGTGGGTTCGATTCCCTCACTGGACAAAACTTTGTGTGACCCACAAAGAATTGTTCTGAGTCTGGGTGTAATTTGTGTCCGTTAATAGTATGTTTTTAGAGTCCCCCGCAACACAGAGCTTAGATTCTCTAGTGCGGGAGTTGTCTTAAAAAAACCCGACTAGGGAAGGACCGCCAACTACACAGCGGTGTAGTTGTGTTCCTGTGTGTGATACAGCTCTCCAGTGCTCATTTAATTAAGCGGTTTCCCATCCCAGGCATACTCCATCTCCAAAGCCCTGGTGTATAAAAATGAGTCGGCAACACGCAAGTGATACCTCTTGTATTGCAAGCGTCCAAAAGCGTCCATTCCTACGAAAACTTAATAAATGTCCGTCCGTCCGAAACCGGGACGGGCCGCTACCTACTGTTAAGTATATATTAAGTATTTTATTTTATTTTTCAGTAAAAACTCATACCCGATGAGTCCGCCATGATGAACATCATCTTTGTCCAACGGGGCCCAACATTAGATATAAATACTAAATTATATAAGATTTATGCATATGTTCATTAACAAGAATGAATCAGGGGCGGATCCAGGGCGGTGGCAATGGGTGCAATTGCCCCCTGGCTTGCGATTTTTTTTAAACTTTTTATATATCACTTTTCTTGAAAAATTAATTATTAGTCAGTGAAATAAGCTAAGATTGCCCCCACCTAAATTCTTGATCCGCGCCTGGGTTGATTTAATATGTAGATATATATTTACTAGATAAGCAGCTTAGATCATTATCATTAGCCATTCGCTGTCCACTGCTGGACTACAAATAAGATATAAATTTTAAATATTTTTGTAAAAAAATTGGCGTTGAACCTCGTTAGAAATAAAAACTAAAAACCTGCCATGATGTATACTGATCTATTTTTTAATCGTATTTTATGTTATTGTATGAAATTCAAATTGAGGTTAAAAATAAATCGGTTTTTGGTCTTGGCACAACCACTGATTTAATTATACTGCCCGGCAAAAAGTCTTTTAACCGCTTTGAGCCAAAAAAGAAGGTACGTCATTATGTATTTTTTGTATAATTTCTTCTTTATGTATTGCCATATTTCGTAAATATCTTCAAAAGTTTTAAATTTAAAATTGAACTTAATAATATACAGTTAAAACTACATTACCATTCATCAAACAGTGTATTCAAAAGCAAATTTTCAATTTTTTCATGATTAATATGTTTTTGTTCCTAACTGCTTATCTAGTAAAAATGTAATGTGTGACATTTATTATTTTTTTAAATACGCAATCACTATTTATTCGGAACGACTCGAAAAATATCCACTAGGGAACTTTGCCATGATACTAATGGCGGCTGGCCGCTGAGTTTTATATTAAAATTGTCAATTAATTAATAAGACCTATTGGTTAATTAGTCTGACATTAACATTCATTTAATGACCGAATCCACTTTTGGCGCTTTAAATTCCATTCGGAATATAAATGGAATTTATAGCGCCAAAATGGTTGGCCGCTAGACACTTCAATAGAAAGACATGGTTAATTCCTAAAACATGTTAATATATAAAAATGGCGCCTAATTCCCTAGTGGAATCGAGACATGGATATATAAATTCTTTAATATAAAATTTTATTATTTAATATTTTAATATGTCAAATGAATTCTAAATGCATGTAATGAGAATACACAAATAAAATAATATTAATATAATTAGGGACCCTCACGTTAACTCGCTAGAAAAAGAGTAGTTATTGAAAATGAACTGCTTGAACCATTCCTGTGGCTTTCTCTTAAGTTTATTAAAATGCAGGGTTGTCTCTCTCTTACTCATAGAGAAAAACAGAGATAGCGAGACGGCCCCTTGATGTACTAAAATAAAAATATAAGGGTATCGGTTCTGGGGTGGGCGGGAGGGAGGGTTGAATTGGTTATTCGCTCATTTAAAAGGATGAGGATGGGGCTTAGAATTTTTTGATATTCCCTTCAAGTAATACTTCAATGGCCATTAAGACTTAAATGTTATATTCAATTGATTACCCAAATTTTCATAAAATCTGGATGGATTTAGCAAAAAAATTTAATCCAATAGCACCACAGGAATGGATTCAAAATCGCCGTTTTTAAATTATCAACGAAGAATTATGTAATGAATTAATAAATATATCACATGCCTTAAATTTTGAGCAATATTATAATTAACTAATTTAGGAATTATATGATAATTAATATTAAATATTATATTTATTATTGTTGGGCGTAATTATATAGAGGTATCTTGCATAATGGATGAAACATGAACGCTCATGGCTAGATGTGCTCGCTGATCGCTAATAGGCATGATGACTAATTTTTAAAAAATATATACTACACGGCACCTACGGGTCTGCTATTCCTAAAATTTATCGTATTTCTGTATAAAATAAACGTTAAATAACACAACTTTACATTTTTAAAACAAAAATTTAAATTTCGAATTAAAACGCTGTTAGGTGTCATGGCGTCGACTATTTTATAATTTCTCATAAAAATACGTCATATGCAGTAAATTTTATTCGTTTTTACTGATTCGTGACGTCATTTCTCAGTAATGACGTTTCACGCAACATGGCGGATAGCTGTGTTAATATATTTTATTTCATCAAAAAATAAGATCTATTTATTATTATAATAAGTGTGGTTTTTAAAATCCTTAATAAATATTTTAACATAAAATATCGATATTTTAACTTCTTCATGCCTATTGAGGTTTTGAGACAGCATGCATTGTCCATGAGCGGTTACCAATTACCATCAAATGGGCTATTTTACCACCATTGGCAAATACACCATCGGCAGGTTAACTTGGGTGGATGAATATGGGCGTCGGTCCCGACTTAACAGTCGTTAGATCACGACAGAGGCCTGCAAGGGCTATTTTAATAAAGGCTGTCACGAGGCGACTCATTCATTCTAACATAGCACAATAGACTGGTCCGTATCTGAAGATAATAACAAAATTATTTCTATCCTTATTTTAGTAAATATATGACATAATTTACATTTTATATAATGCCAGTTTTACAAAGCTAGGCCTTTTTTGCATAGGCCTTTAGACAACTTATAAAATATATTTTCTTGATATCTTTAACTGGCTTTAGATCAATGTGCAAGATGCAAATTCAGTTGATATATGTTCCGAGCGAGTAAAATAAATTTGTGGCTTTTATAATTAAAAAAACATACATATTTTAATCTTTTCAGTGCTGAAATTCTAATCACGACAATTTTTTCCTTTATTTTCTTTCTTTGCTATTTTAAACAATAAACTTTCATTTTTCTTTAACTACAAATTTGTTTTCTATTTATTTCTTTCACGAAATGTCGTCTAGAATATTCGCTACAAAGACTGAAAATAATTATTTTACAAGATGCTAGATCGTGCATCAGACACGAACATTGATTTACAAAATTAGCATGTTGTAAACGATCGTTAATTTGACGAATATTAAGACGATTTTTGTAGATTGTATGGATAAATCTTAATGCTCATTGTTAGGGATCTCGAAGTAACCATCTAGTCAACATTCTTCAGATATAGACCAATCAGAACATAGCTTAGAGTTTGTATATTGGATATTATTATTATTGCACTTGTGATATTAGAGCACTGCGTTGTCATTTATACGGGATTCTTAAATTGGCTACTATTTTTAGGCACAGAATGTATGCATCGAAAATAAGCTTCATTTGGCGGTGAGGACATTTACTGAGTCCACAGGTTTAGTAAGACTTGACCCAAACTTGCAAATCAATTTTTTGTCGATTTAGCAATTTAAGAATACCGTAAATATAATAATAATGTTTTATAATGAGTTATATTTATAGTATAAGATTGGTAGTTTAGAATAAAAAAGTACTAACCATTTACTAAGTATTTACATGATGCCAATTTTGCTTTGTTTGTTGTTTTTCTCAGGGGGAAAGAGAGACTGCCAAGAAAAATATCTTTGTAAAATTTGCTTTTTGTGAATGAGCTGGTTTGTCAATTTTTTTTTCTAAACTACTTGTCTAGTGCTATAGATAGATGTAATTAATAATAATATAATTCGAACCGGCAGTGCCGTAGTGTTGTAAATGCTGGCAACACAATATAAAATTTTACTAGTTAAAATTTTTATATAACTAGGTACTTCGCAATTTTATCCGCGTTAGATTCGTATATCTTCCCGTGTTACATTTATTGTTATTGCCATGCTCCCATTAGGTCGTAGCGTGATGTCATATAGCTATAAACTTTTTCAAGAATTGGGCCATCAAACATAAAATGAGTATAGCATAGATGTCGGAATTCGATATAATACTTAATTTATTTTGATTGTACGTCTTTTAAGGTATTTACACGAAGCCAGTTTTGCTAAGCACATTGTATGCATCTTTGTCTTACTCGTCAAGCCAAATACAAATACAAATACTGTTTACAAGCACCCTAGAAGCGCTAGTTACAAGATGCCAAATTCGTAAAACTAGTTCTTATTGGAGAGTATTACGAAAATGATAAAAAATGTGCAATGTTTTTAAGAAACTAATTAAATTGATTTGTCCAAACGATTGTGTTGCCAGCATAATTATTTTAATGTGATAATAAAATTGTTAATAGATTAGATTTTTATAATAAAGGTTATCACTTATATTTGATTTTTATTTGTTTTGTATTAGGTACGGTGGCCAACGGAGATAGCTGTACAGGGCCGTATTAAAATTAGATTTTTAGCAAAACCATTGTATAAATTTGTGAGAAATATATTTTTATCTGTAGGTTTAGTCTAATCGTACCAATTTCCACAGAAATATCCTTACTAATATTATAAATGTGAAAGTTTGTGAGAATAGATGGATGGATGTTTGTTATTCTTTCACGTAAAAACTACAGAACGGATCTGGATGAAATTTTGCACACAGACTAGATCTACAAAAGCCTATAGAAAGAGGAGCGCCTGACACAAACATAAATACACTACAGATTTGGATTGCTCTGATGATACGCACAGGCGTTATGTTATAAGCAGTCCAAAAAATAATTATACGCGAAACTTTTTGACCTGTAACGCTGCAGAGTTGATTTTAAGCTAAATGTAGGTAGCAATTTTTGGTTAGTAAAGAACATGAAAATTGTGCATCCTTCGCAAGATACGAACTTTGTCCAAACATGACTGGCCTGTTGGTCTAGTAGTTAGTGACACTGACTGCTACGCCGGAGGTCGTGGGTTCGATTCCCACCCAGGACAAATCTTTGTGTGACGAGCACGAATGTTTGTTCTGTGTCTGGGTGTAATTTATCTATAATATGTATGTATTAAGAAATATATAAGTATGTTTATCAGTTGTCTGGTTACCTTAGTACAGGCTCTGCCTAGTTTGGGATCAGACAGCGATGTGTGAGTTGTCATTATTATCCTGACGTCAGAATGACTGGTCAAAAATATGTGATATCTTTTATATACTGAGGTACCTAGCAATTGTTTGATAAAGGGTAGCAAATACTAACAAATAGCTAGCAATTTTTACGTAAGCAATCAATGCTGAATTCAACAGTCAACCAGTCATTCTGACGCACACGTTAAATCTATAGAAATGAAAATGGCCACGTGTATGACAGGCATCACTTGAGAACGGCTCGACCGATTTGGCTGCATTTTTGTTTGTAATTGTCAGGTCTAAGAGAAAAGTCGGAAATTTGAATGGTAGGTAGGTATATTTGTATGAAAATCTTAATTACACGCATACCGGGCGGCTAGCAACCCGCTCGGTACGAGTGATAGGTATAGGTATGAATAAAATAAAACAAATACATTTGATATTTTACATTTAATGTAAATACAAATTGAACACTTCATTGAAACAAAATTAATCTTCTTGAAATAAAATAAAACATTTTTATTATAATTATATTACAATATATGACTTACTATTAAAACAAAAAAGCTCTAGCATTTATATCCTAGGTTGTGTTAAAGACCTACCTAACTAGAAATACCTTATAAAATTTAGGTTGATACAAATTTAAATCGTTCGATGCGCCCACGTCAAAATATGGTAACATTACTATTTAAAATGAGGTAACAAATATAGTATTGTCTCGCTCACTCCTATAGAAAACTATATTAGCGTACGGTTGTGCTACGTGTCTCATTTTAGGCAAATCGATCGATTCAGATACTTGGTTAATATTAAAATATTTTCGTGGCGCCCACATGGGTAGGCCTCCAACAAGGTGGACCGACGACCTGGTAAAGGTTGCGGGCAACCGATGAACAAGATGTACAGTGGACGTATTTTGGTTGAGATGTTGATTTAAAATAAACTTCCCATATTATGTTCTATCCTTACATGACGAGTCCAGGCATCCAGATTTTGGAAATCCTGTAAATAATTATAAGCTCAGGGTAGCTTGTGAGTATAAGAGTCAGTCAGGGTCTCGTCTTCAGCTTGCCTGATCTGGAAAATGCTTAGGGCACTAGTAGTACTCAATTTTGTCCTTCAACGGCCATTCAGGGATACGTTGACAGAGTTATATGGTGGAGGATAGAAATGTCATTTTCAAGTACATAATTAAGAGGAATCCCGCTGGTCTTTTTTTTATACTACCAAGGAGGCAAACAATGATACTTTTATACTTTTTTCGGTGGTAGGTGGAGAAAAAGTTAACACATAGTTGCAACTATTTAATTTTAAATTTTAATAAATAAACTAGTTTTGTTCAAAAGTATAGACTTTTCAGAGTGCTATTAACAAAAATACAGTGTACTCACGTTTGTGGAACTATAAATAAACATTTATGTAAGTTGTAGGTTACAACTTACACCACCTGCCAGCACATCACACATAAAATTAATATTTATACTAAACTACACAATGTCTCATCTTGCTGAGATAAAAACAGCACAGGACAATCTAGAGGAGTGCTTCACTAGACGCATGGCAGAGCTCGAGGCGCAGCTGCATACTGGAGGGCCAGCAAAGGACACTGTTGCAAAGCTGGCAGAGGAGTTCCGCACGTTCAGGGAGTTGATGTTTGCTATGCTGGGCTTGCTCAGGAAGCAGATCAGTGACTGCTCCCATATGGTGGATGCGGCGGAGACAAGGCACAGGCGCAAAGCCCTTATCTTCCTGGGGGTGCCTGAGGTGGATAAGGAGGACTGCAAGGTCACCGTGCTCAATTATATTCACCGAATAGAGCTGAAGCACATCACATCTACCGACATCACCATCTGCCACAGGATCGGTACTTCAGGAAAAGATCATCATAGGCCTATTCTTGTGAGGTTCAAAGGTGTGGATCTGCGGTCAGCAGTATGGCGAGCCAAATCCAGGCTAAAAGGCACGTCAGCCTCGGTACGGGAGTTCCTGACAAAATCTAGGCAAACTGTTTTCGCTAAAGCCAGACAGCACTTCGGCATGCGGGCATGTTGGACCCAGGATGGCGTTATCGTTATTGCTGTTAATGGGAGCCGCCACAAAGTCACTGCGATAGAGGAGCTGAACTCCGTTATGCTGAAGTATCCCAGGGCGACTGTTGAAGCTTCTCAAGCGGGCAGGAGTGGTGCCGCCGGGACTGTTGTCGGCACATCAGGCGCAAACGCAACGTCCAAGCTGCGCAAATAGATTTATCGAACGATCTTTTGTATGTTCTAGTCTCAGGTTCTAGTATTCTTTCTGTTTATCCAATCTTATCTATTTATTCTGGTACCCACATTATGTATTACTTTTTATCTCAATTGTTTCACTTCTAACTTTAAATTTTAATATTTATCCACTACCTACTTTGTTTTCGTGAATGAAAAGTACTGTCAATTTTGACATTTTAAAGTTAAGCTCTCTGCTCTTGTAAATTAGAGGTCAGTGTTTGTGTTATGTATTTATTTTAAAGTTTGTCTATTTAATGTTAGTGTGTATCTGCTGGCGGGTGGTGCAGAGATGGAAATTTGCAACACTTAAGTGCGTAAGTTTTACTAATTTATTTATATTCTAGTATACATCTTATATACATATATATATATATATTTATTTTAATATATTTTTTTAATAGTTTATTTATGAATGATTCTGATGATTCATTTTTATCTGCCAATAATACTAGTTTTCTATCAACAAGTGATGACAGTTTTTCTTCTGTGACTGGGACTTTGGGTGACACTGTGCGACAAATTTTCGCCAATAGCTCACGTAATGTGTTTAATGTGTGTCATATAAATGCGCAAAGCATTCCCAGTCACCATAGTGATATTTTTGAAACTTTTACCAACGCTGACGTTCATGCTGTCCTGGTTTCAGAGAGTTGGCTAAAACCAAATCTTCATTCCACTACTTACCCTCTCCCCGGCTTCATTCTAATACGGAATGATAGGGTTGGTAGGAGAGGGGGTGGTGTTGCCATTTATCTTCGAAGTTACTTTCCTTACAAGATTCTTGCTTCTTCCACTCCTGACGCCTCAGTGCCGGCGGAGTATCTATTTCTCGAAATAGATATGAAAGGGGCTAAAGCTGTTCTTGGTGTCGTCTATTGTCCACCCTCTTCTGATTATTTCTCCAGTCTCGAAACGATTCTGGAATCTTTAGGGTCTGAATACTCGCATCACATCATCATGGGCGATTTCAATACCAATCTCCTTTCTTCTGACTCCCACCGATCTCGTAAACTCCTTAATATTGTCGAGTCAGCCAGCCTTCAAATCTTACCTCTACAAGCCACCCATCATAATAATGATGGGCAGGATACCTGGCTCGACTTAATCCTCACCTCATCTCCTACCCACATATCATCCCATGGTCAACTTCTTGCACCTGCTTTTTCCCACCATGACCTTATTTTCCTGTCCTATGTCCTTAAACCTCCCAAACCTCCACCTAAAGTACTACATATGCGTTGCTTTGGTCGCATGGATGTGGAGAAATTGCTTAAGGACGCCTCAGAGATCAGCTGGGATAACTTGGAGGCAGCATCTACTGTAGATGACAAAATTACCATATTTAATGAGAATATAATTGCTTTATACAATATTCATGCTCCTGTAAGGAAGGTGAAAGTAAAACGACCACCAGCGCCCTGGATTACAAGAGTTGTGCGTATGGCAATGAGGCGCAGGGACCGTGCTTTTCGGAAATATAAAAGGGATCGATGCGATGACAACTGGGCCGCCTTCAAAACTGCAAGGAATCGGTGTAATCAGATGATACGTAATGCCAAACGCCGACATATTCTTAATAACGTTACCTATTCATCTCCTGCCGATATCTGGAAGTTCCTTGGGACTCTAGGTATCGGCAAACAGCGACGTATTGATTTTCAGGGGACAATTGGTTTGGATGATATTAATCAACATTTCTCATCTAGAACTCTTTTGAATCACCAAGCCAGTTGTCACACTGTTAATTATGTGTCTGATCTAACACGTCCGAACATTGAAACGTTTCATTTTTCTCCAGTTGCTCAGGATGAGATCAAAAAGATAATCCTCTCCATTAAATCCAATGCGGTAGGTTGTGATAATATCAGTCGCCGCATGATTACCACCATCCTAGTTCATCTCCTCCCACCCATAACTCATATTGTTAACTTTTCCCTGTATTCTGTAACCTTTCCATCATTATGGCGTCGTGCCTACATTATTCCCCTGCCTAAAATTCAGAATCCATCCCTTCCTAACCACTTCCGTCCTATATCTATACTGCCCTTCCTATCTAAAGTGCTGGAGGCCTGTGTACACAAACAACTGTCTTGCCATATTCACTCACATAACCTACTGAGTCCACTGCAGTCAGGCTTTAAGACAGGCCACAGCACTGTTTCCGCTCTCCTGAAAGTGACTGGCGATATCAGAGAGGGTATGGAGAACACCAAAGTCACAGTGTTGGCTTTGGTTGATTTTTCAAATGCCTTTGATACCGTCAGTCACGATATCCTTCTAGCCATCCTTGCCCATCTAATGATCTCATCGGAAGCTCTGGAATGGTTTTCCACTTATCTTCGAGGTCGCCAGCAGTCGGTTCGATTTGATGAGCAGTCATCGAATTGGTGCGACATAGATTGTGGCGTTCCTCAAGGCGGTATTCTATCTCCATTATTATTTTCAATTTTTATTAACCTCATAACACAAAATCTTCAGTGTTCGTATCACCTATACGCCGATGACTTGCAGATATACGCCCAAGCAAGTGTAGATTGTGTATCGTCAGCAGTCGACATGATTAATAAGGATCTCCACTATATCCAAAGCTGGTCTGATAGATTTGGTTTGACTGTTAACGCTTCTAAATGTCAGGCAATCATCGTCGGCAGCCAAAGACTTATGTACAGATTGGACACAGTAAATCTTCCACCAATTATCTACAATGGTTCAGTCATTAATCTATGTCCAACTGTTAAGAACCTTGGTCTATTGATCGATTCCACCTTAAGTTGGGAAGCCCAAGTGACTCAGGTAAGTCAAAAAGTTATCGGTACCCTGCGTGCTCTTTATCGCCTTAAAAACTTCCTTCCATGCAAGACCAAGGTAATGCTAGTGCAGTCTTTAATTTTCCCTCTAGTCGACTATGGTGATGTGTGTTATTTTGACCTGAATGCAGATCTACTCAATAAACTTGACCGTCTTCTTAATAACTGCATTCGATTCGTGTTTAATCTTCGTAAGTATGACCACGTGTCTACTTATCGTTCTCGGCTAAAATGGTTACCTATTACTCAGCGCCGTAGTTTGCGTGCTCTCACTACCCTCTATTCTATCCTAACATCACCCAATCCCCCTCCCTACTTAACTCCTTACTTTCAATATCGCAGCTCTGTCCATGACAGAACGCTACGATCTTCTAATAATCTCCTCCTCACATGTACCTCTCATACATCTGGATTTGTTCATTCTTCTTTCCCTATTCAATCCATCCTTCTTTGGAATGCCCTCCCTCTTGAAATCAGGAAGTCCACTAACCGTTACGCATTTAAGGTAAAAGTTCGGAACCTCTATTTATCTAAATAAATAATTTGGCAGATTCGTCTCACCTTTGTGATATTATATATATATTATTTATATAAATTTTATATAGTAAAGATAATATATATTTATTTTATTTGTTTACCTATATTTTGTGTTATGTATCGTATTTAATTTGTATAATTATTTATTAGTAACCTCTTTTAGTAACTTTTATTTATGCACCTACTTCTTTATATCTCTGCATCACCCTGTGGTAGACTGGTAGAGAATGCTTTTAGCATTAAGTCCGCCTATACAAACCATTGTATGAAGTTATAAATAAATAAATAAATAAATATTGGACTATAAGATTAGTCATCCGAGATTTGGTTAGGAAGACATTTTTAATATATGTCCCAGGTATACTTACATCATCGCAGTACTGGCAGGGGAACAGCTCAAGCCCATGTATAGCCACATGGTCTCTGAACTTGTCCGCGTCTCCGAAAGACTTGCCGCAAGCGTCGCACATCCATCCAGACTCTGGAGTGTCTCCTTCTTCTATACATATAAAGGAAACTGACTGATCTGAAGAAGATGTTTACTGAAGAATATGTCCAACAGTACCTAAACGTTTTTTGGCTGAGATGATGAATTAATTAATAATTTTAAGAGAGGTAAGGCACCATACTAGCAAGCAAGCCCGTCTGGGGAAGGACCTCCATCTTACAGAAGACCACAGCCAAATAACTATACATAGCGGTGTAGCCAAATCACTATACAATATTGAAACATGTTTCAATACTTTTTTTTTTACTTTGACAGACGCCATGATGATGAAGCCATGATTGATATGTTAACTTTGATTCTACAGGTGTCGTCTTGCCGCATCTGTTTACTTGCTCATAGAAAATAAATGGGTTGGGTTTTTCTGTTAGATTTCTTTTGTTAGGTTAAATTCTCAATACATAGCAGAACGGAATTTAGAAAAAAGATTCTAAACTTAATCAAATTTTTAATCATCGACATACCTTCTTCCTTAGCTTCCAATTCGGACTTCAACGCATCGTCCATGCCAATAGAAGAGCTCTGTGTGTCAGGTCTGAACTTCTTCGGTTCCCTAGGCTCAAAGTATGGACAAGCTGGAAACATATATGTCGCATTATTTTTATTCGTGCTCAAGAACAACAGTTGCACGCGAGTAGCGCAACAGTTGCGCGATAGTTGCCCAACAGCATGTGTATGCTGCGGGGCAACAGTAGCGCGATTGTTGCGGAACAGTTGCGCGATTGTTGCGGAACAGTTGCTCAACAGTTGTGCGACAGTTGCGCAACAGTTGTGCAACAGTTGTGCGACAGTTTCTCTTCGTGTATATACTTACGTCCATGTCCGACGTGTGTCTTGTAGAATGTGACAAGCACACTGTCCATAGTCTCTGTGACGATCATATGAGCCGGACAAGCTTTGCCAGTTTTGTAGATCTGACGCTCAGGAGCTGGGCGCTTGCCTTTGCCCTGGAAATGTGAAGAAACCATTAAAATTCTATGTCGACTGCGGGACGTAAGACTTCAGTTAAGTTCTAAAAATTCTGAGCGGTTTTTTGGATACCGGCTTCCCGTGTTTTTATATTACTGTCTCATTTATAGGTTGGCAGAGACTATGATAAGCCAATTGCTTCGATCCAAACATACTTCCTTCGCTTCCTCTACATTCATCAAACTCTTCATGCATGAACGTCGATTCTGGGTATTTATTCTATTATTGCATCCTAATTTCCTTCGCATTGAAGACCTCCGTATTCCGGATGGTAGCAACTCGACGCGTGAAGATGAGGTTCGTGGACAAGAGGACTGCGATAGGCTAATGATTACGCAAGAATCCCTTCTAAAAACTCAAAGGTTTCTTCTTGGAGTATCCCTAAGATAGAACCCTGAAATTACACTCACGCAGAAGAACACAGCTATTACCACTTTGTGTAGTTATATTACCTGTGGTCATCTGGAGGTCTTTCCCCATTAGGGTTTTTTATTTTTATTTTAAAAGACAACTCTCGCACTAGGGAACAAGCCCTGTGTCGCGGGGGACTTTACAAACATACAATTAACGGACACAAAGAACACTCAGACTCGGTACAATCATTTATGGATCACACATTTTTTGGTCCCGTATGGGGATCGAATTCACAATTCGCCTTGCAGTGGTAAATGGCGAGGTAACCACTTATCTACTCATCCCTTGCTAGTACGCCCTGTGTTTTGCTACTATTTCATTTACCTGGTACACATAGACACCAGATTGGCTGCACATAAAATGAGACCGAACTCCTTCAATAGTCTGCTTGCTTGCTGTGGTCTTCCTGAACCTATACTTCGTCTCCTCTTGTATTGCGCCTTTGAAAAGCATGAAATCTGCAAACAGCAAATGTTATTACCTTGAGATAAACTCCATGGCGAGGTTTTCCGGAAAGACTATAGCATCAAGGTCTACAACGCGCGATTTATACCCTTGGAGTTGCAAGCGTCCATAGGCTACGATAACTGCTTACTATCAGGCGAGCGGTATGTTTGTTTGCTACCTATAAAAATACAGCTTAGGTGGACCGAAGGCCTGATGAAGGTTACTGACAGCCGAAGGATAAATTCAGCTCAGGACAGAATGCCATGGAAATCCTAGGAGGTATACGTTTTGACAGTCCCCTCTGCAGAGCCTGCACGAAGAAGGAAGAGAAGGCAGGTGTTCAGCTGCACTGCCCGGAAGCACCTGGGCAGGCCAGGTTTCCTATGGGAAGCGATCGTCAGCGTCAGGCGTCAGCTGGACTTCTTCGACGAGCTGGGGTGAATAGAGTGATTCCCTACCACCCATGCGCACGCAAAATACCGCGTCAACGTGGAGTTGCAGATATTATCCTACCATACTTTACCATACGTCCAGCAGTAGACGTCTTCCGATTGAGCTGATGAGAATCCCGATTGAGAATCTTCGATTATAGACTTCGGCAATGTCATGGACACTCGTTTAAAGAATTTATTCCCGGGTCTACAGGTACGTAGGAGAAATGAATGCTGGAAGCAATTTTGATCACACCCTTGTTTCAAACCATATAAGAAAGACGATACTACTGCCTTGCATATTAAAATAGATACAGACGAAATTGAGAATCTTCTTTCTTTGAAGTCGGTTAAAAAGAGGCCCTGGCGGCTTCGGTATGCAGGAAGAAACTGTAAGTGCTATAAAGCAAGTAATTTTGATAGAAAGAAGATTCCATTCCATCCTTCTCACTTCTCCACTTACCGTCCATATTATGAAACTCCAACTGTTCCACCTGCTCATGTACCCTGTGAGCGTGCAACAAGTGAGCACTGAAGTTAGATCCGTAACTGACACGCTCGTCGCACAGGGGACATATAAATGCCTTGCGTTTTTCCACCTGGACGTCAAAATGACACCGTGATTATATATTCAATTTTTATAATATCTGACAATTTACACATATTTGGCTAGCGATTTATTTGCGATCCTTTATTTTGGATTTGAATCAAAGACAATATTAAAGCTAGCTAGGTAATATACTTGTGATCTCACGAGTTTTAAATTTGGATTAAAATTATATCGCTGGTACGGAACCTAATGGACCAAGAGAGGTAGGGCACCATACCAGCGATTAAAAGGGGGCTCCACCCGCGTTGATGTAGGTTATTGCGATAAAAACTATAATCTATCTTAATGCTGAATTTCATCCAGATCCGTTCAGTAGTTTTTACGTGAAAGAGTTACAAACATCGATACATACTTACATCCATCCATCCCCATAAACTTTTACATTGATAATTTTTTTTTTGGAACCAGCCCTGTGTCGCGGGGGACATTACAAACATACAATTCACGTACACAAATACACTTAGACTCGGGACAAACATTTATGCATCAAACAAAGTTTTATCCCGTGTGGGAATCAAACTCACGGCCTCCGGGTTAGCAGTCACTAATCACTAAACCAACAGGCTAGTCATTAATAGGCTAGGATTAGTACATATGGATATTCTTACTTCAAATCCATGAGCTTTCCATAGATGCTTGTTCAAGATCTGCTTCTGGCTAAAATCTCTGTTGCACATGTGGCATTTCTTGCGTTCTCTTGGCACGTATTTAGGAGTCTGTTCGTTGCACAGTTTCACTAAAAAGCAGGTGATATCTTGGAGTTTGATGGCTAATATCAAGGTGTAAGGGAAACGCTATCGAAAATTTAAAGTGGTGCTATTGATTTCTAATATGAAATTGAATTTAATGTTCGTGGTGCTACATGAGACAAACTACATCAGGAAATAATTAAGGCCAGAAGTGTTTTGGTATAATCGCGTCGGAGTCACCAACCATTGTGGAGGCTGCCACACACCTCCAACGAAAACGGAGGATCGTCCTCGCAAGCTAGGTCATCGTGTCTGACGGGCCGCCCACCAATAACGGTTAGTCGATGGGCGTTGTATATATATTGAGTGTCTGTGTAAATTTCTATAGCAAGATTCAGAATCTCCAACATTTGTTCTACGGTTGCGTGTTTCTAGGCATAATGACATCTGTGTTTTCTATGTTAAACTTTGTTGCTTGTTGTGGCGTTATTCTATAGGCCTGATAGAAGAAGTCATCTCAACTTAAATATGGCGACTTATTTTAAAGAGAAATGTTCATCCCCTTCACCCTTCGCCTTCGCTCTTCTTTTGGAAAGCAATCCCTCTCCAACTGTACACTTGAAGAGGCCTATGGATATAATAAATGAGTTCAAACTTACATCCATGTTTCATCCTAAGGTGAGTGAAGCAGGCCTTTTTGCTGACGTAGATGTTATCACAGAAGTGGCAAGGGTATTTCCTGCCTTCAGATTCCGACTTCACGCCATGACATCTAAGAAATAACACCAGTTAACAAATGATACCCAGAATATGATCAATTTATTTATGGCTCTTACAAATTATTATACACTTTTGCGTTCATACTGGAAATCTTAAGGAAGGATGAGGAAAACTGTACTCGGTAACTGTCTCAAAATACGCACAAAACTGCACGCAAGGCCAAATTTAACCATAGCACCGCCCTTTTTCAGAGATGCCGCCCCAAGGCAAAAATTGGCGCGTGATATAAAAAAAGTTAGTAATTGAAAATAATTAAAAAAAAGTGTATTTGTTAAAGATATTTTACATTTTTCTTCACGCTCTGAATTTTGTTTTACCTAAAAATTTCCTATAGTAAATCCAGGTTATCTCGCCATTTACCACTACGTGGCGTGTTGTGGGTTGTTCTGGGTTCGATCCCCATACGAGACAAATAGTTATATGTTCGTAAAATTTCCAGCGAGTGCTTGTTTTCTAGTGCGGGAGTTGTCTTTTTAAGGAAACAAACAAATATAAAGCTTCATATATGCAACATGATTATTTTTATTGCCAATGGTGGCAGTCGGGCTAATGGTCTACCAGATAGCGCGTAGTAACTGGCAGTCTTGGACTTCAGCAATGCCAGGAAAACTGCCTCCTCGTTTGGAGAACCTACCTAAAACTGGCTCCACTCATGACTCCATCACTGACCTGTTATGATGATCAGCAGGATCCCTCAAAGCTACTCCACACAGCGTACACTCCCTCAGCGGCAGACCAGTCCTCGGCTCCAGCTCATGTACCGTACGTATATGATCATGGACATCTTCTACCGTCGTCAGTTGAAGATCACAATACAGGCATGTGGTTTCGTCCAGAGCTTGGATAGCGTGGTCTTCATCCAGCTCTTCTATTTATAGAAACGGTTTTTTTAATGGTAGCTTGGAATTTCTTCTACTCAACTTATCGTTTCCTAGACTCAAACGTTAGGTAGACGTTTGAGATTAAGGAGAAAGATAACCATAGCTATGTTGCGTGTATACCTCCGTCTCTCTTTCTCCTCTGTAAGGTTTTTGATGAATTTACTTCCGCGTACGATTAGGTCGTAGAATGAGCTCCCTCTCGAAATGAGATAGGTACTGTAGAGGTTTATTGGTGGTCACTAGCTGGCCGCATACCAATAGTGAAACCTCTGACGTTTTATAAAAGTAAATCATAATTATATTTGAATTCAAAGTGGAATGAAAGAGAATGACTTGAGGGTTGTCATGTGGAGATAGGTTCGGGCTTCGATGAAGTAAAGACGTAATTGGAATTAAATATATAATTACTAGCTGTTGCCCGCGGATCCGCCCGCGTGGATGTTGGTTATCGCTACAAAAAATAGCCCATGTGTTATTCCAGACCATAATCTATCTCTGTGCCAAATTTCATCCAGATTCGTTCTGAAGTTTTGACGTGAAAGAGTAACAAACATCCATCCATCCATCCATTCTTACAAACTTTCACATTTATAATATTAGTAAGGATTTACTTCCAATTACGTCCTTACTTCATCGAAGCGCGAACCTGACTCCACATGACAACCCTCAAGTCATTCTCTTTCGTAGGCAAAAGTATAATAAACAAGTTATATATTTATCCAGTTGTATTTACTTATCAATGAAGATAAAGATCCCCTCGTCCGGCATTGTACCATATCTGAACATACGTCACCCGTAGTACTTGCTAAAGAAGAGGAGAGGTTTCTGACGACGCACGGCAGGGGCTAGAGAACTATATCATAGGGATCTTGTAGAAGTTGTAGAGCTTTTACAGGTAGACCAACCTGCGTATTACAAGCGTCCATAGTCTACTCCTAAATAGTATAAAAAAGGTGGCAAATGAGCATAAAAAAAACTTCTATAGCTGGACTTTTTTCAAGGATTTCCACAGCATCCGCTCCTGAACTGAACTTACTCATCAGCTACCCGCGACCTTTACCTGGTCGTCAGTCCACCTTGTTGGTCTTCAAATTCGCAGTTCTTAAGAGAGGTAGGGCACCATACTAGTGAGCAAGCCTGACTGAGGAAGGACATAGTAGTTGTGTTCCTGTGTGTGAGTACAGGTCTCCAAAACTCATTTAGAGATGCGGTTCCTATCCCAGGGAAACTTTTAAAGCCCTGGCGTAAATAAAATACCTCAAATATTGCAAGCGTATATAGGCTACGGTAACTGCTTAACATCAGGCGGGCCGTATGCTTGTTTGCCACCCAGGTAGGATATATAAAAAAAATAGACCTAGCAACTACCAGCTGGAGCTACAGTAAAGAACATAATTATACGCTCACCATCCATATTATCATCTTCGCTATCAGATCCAATGGTCTTCAGGACAGTAGCCTTCTTAGGATTATCAGGAGTGATACATTCAGCTTCTTCCAGTATAGACTCGTCGAGATACTCTTCATCTAAAAAGATTCGAAATTTGCAAATATTTCCCGAGATACTATAGAATGGGGTTCTTCAAGAAAGGAGTTATAAGGTTTCTAAAAGGTCGGCAACGCGCGAGTGACACCTCTGGTGTTGCAAGCGTCCATAGGCTACGGTAACTGCTTACCATCAGGCTGCCCGTATGCTTGTTTGCCTAGTTGGTAGTATAAAAATAGAGACAGGTTCGAAAGAGAATGTCCTGGATGGGAACCAAACCTACTTAATCCAGCTACGCAGTTAGGGTCACTAACCACTAAACCAAAAAGCCAGTAGAAAATGATGGACAATAAAATACGCAGTCATTAACCGCGATGGCGCGTAAGTTAGCCGCACTCGCTCTGCTGTTGCGCGGCCATTGACATGTTTTCTTTATTTTATACTTCTTAAGTGGCAAACAAGCATACGGATTACGGACAAGCTAGGATACTAAGCGGTTACCGTTGCCTATGGACATTTTCAGAAACTGGAACACAACTACATCACTGTGTGTAGTTTTTTTTTATACTACGTGGCTGGCAAACAAGTATACGGCCCGCCTGATGTTAAGCTGTTACCGTAGCCTATAACCCAGGTTCTTACACCAGGGCTTTAATATGTAGTTAGTATCTCTGACTTATGAAAGCGTTTCTTTCAAAACGCGTCCCTAAATGAGCGCTGGAGACCTGTACTCACATACAGGAACACAACTTTGGCTGTGGTCTTCTGTAAGGTGGAGGTCCTACCCCAGTCGGGCATGCTCGCTATTATGGGTAGTAGCCGCCCAGGTCGTCGATTAGTGTTGTCATGCACTAAACTTAGCATAAATGTACGCCTTACCTTTAACATGTTGCAACATGGCAACACTTTTAGCCGTCTGCTCTTTGAAAGACATCGCTTTTTCCAAATTTTCAGCGCAACGCGAACATATATATTTTAGGTGGTTTGGAATCTAGAAAAATAGATAAATTTTTGAGAAAAAAATCCTTACTAATATTATAAATGTGAAAGTTTGTAAGAATGGATGGATGGCTGTTTGTTACTCTTTCACGTAAACGGATCTGGATGAAATTTTGGCACAGACATAGATTATGGTCTGGAATAACACATAGGCTACTTTTTGCAGCGATAACCGACATCCACGCGGGCGGAGCCGCGGGCAACAGCTAGTATATAATAAAGTAAAAAGCTTGAGTTGGATGGTTTTTTTATGACGGCGCGTCAAGCCGAAGCGACGAATCTAGTCTAGACAAGTGGCATAAACGGTAGTCGAATCGAAAAGTCAAAAAAGTAAATGTATGGGATTTGACGTTAGTTATCGACATGATATCGTACACTTGTCTAGAGGGTCAGACTATGTAGCACTAAAGTTCTAATCGTATTTTGGTCATTGAGTAATGTTCCTCATATTGCAAGCGCCTATGAGCTACGGTAACAGCTTACCATCAGGTTTACTATTTAAGTGCCACCGTGGCTCAGTGGTCGATGTGTGAGACTGCTGATCACGAGGTCCCGGGTTCGATTCCCGGGTCAGGCCAAAAATCGACATTGGGATTTTCTGTTAAGAAACTATAATAATAATAATATAATATTTTCGGGACAACTCACACATCGCTATCTGATCCCAAACTAGGCAGAGCCTGTACTATGGTAACCAGACAACTGATAAACATACTTATATATTTCTAAATACATACATATTATAGATAAATAACACCCAGACACAGAACAAACATTTATGCTCATCACACAAATATTTGTCCTGGGTGGGAATCGAACCCACGACTTCCGGCGTAGCAGTCAGAGTCACTAACCACTAGACCAACAGGCCAGTCACAATAAATGCCCGGAGGCTGGAAATTGGCGGTGTTTACACCCCCGTGCATCGGAAAGCACGTAAAGCCGTTGGTCCCACGCCTGATCTCTCTCCGGCAGTGTCAGATTTCCGTCCCATCGGACTATGAGAGTGAGGGAATAAAGAATGCACTTTTCTACACACACTTGTGCACTATAATATCTCCCGCGCAGTCTCCGTTGATTAGCAGCCGTGACCGAAATTCGGTTAGGAGGACATTATTACCATCAGGCGCTGGCCTTCATGTTAAAAGCAACATTATTTTCTTCATTTTATTGCACGCAAGATGGCCTCTAGTGCTTAGTTTGAAACCTAAAGACGTGCGTAAGTTGTCCGGTCGCTTTAATTTCTAAAAACCACACGCAAAGACCAGGCTATTAACATTGTGTTCTTTTCACGTCCTTTCCCCTGAAAGACTATGGCGTATGACTATTTGCCTAAACTGGACATCGAACCCAAATTCCCACAAACGGCCGCTACCAGCGAGCCAATTAATTATTAATTTACTTCATAATAATTTCTAAGAGTATTAAATTTATTATTGACTCGCGCGGGTGGAGATTAAGCTTTCGTTGGTATCCCGTATTTTTTTTTTCAATAAAATATAGCCTATGTTACCCGCTGATAATTTAACTTTTTATTTTTAAAATCGGTCTAGTAGTTTGAGAGTTAAATCGTAACAAACAAACAAAACACAAAATCTGTCCTCTTTATTATAGGAAAAAAAATTCCCACCGATAGTTGACCTCTCTCTAGTAACATGTCTTGCGTATTGAGAGATCTACTGAAATTGGTTTTTATAATAAGGCGTTTGCCTACATTTCATCAAATATTATACCTATTTTGCTAATTGTGAAATAAATAAATAAAAAATAGGTATTTCCTACACATCGATAAAGACATAAGAAATAGGTAGATACAAATATATATGTATTTTAATTCGATAAAAGTTTTGCATCATAGTTTTATTGAAATAAATACTAGACATAAAATTAGGAAATCTGCGACATTTTGTTTCACAAAAATATAATGTTATGAATCAATTGTACAAATACGCCATTATAATAAAGACTACAATGCAAAACATTATTATGAATCAAGTAAAGAAGGTTAAAATGAAAATATACTAGGTACTTTTTTATATAAAATCTATTTACTACAAGAAAAAAGCTTTATATATAACCTTTAAGTCGAAGCAGGTTTCAAACATTTTTGCATAAGTTTCTGAGTTCTCAGCATATAAAGCAAATAGGTCGCATAAATCGTTCGTGTTCATGCAACTGATGCAACCTACAAACTCCTCGTCCTCCATTTTATTTTATTTGTTTTGATAAAAAAGGAGGCCTTCCCTGTTTTAAAAGAATTACAATTTGGCTTCGATTTGCCATCAAAATTTCAAAAAAAAATTTGACGATCGCGGGCTTTAGTGATAAGCTATAGAAATTGGAATCTATACTCAGTCGATCGATTTTAATAGATTTATTATATTTTGTAAAGAATTCTTAACATGTAGTTTAACATATAATTTTTCCTAAAAAGAACCGTTACACAATGTAATGCAATAATAAACTTATTTGTAAAATAATTATGTCTTGTTTAAAATAAAACATTATGTAAAACTCAAAGTTTTATTTGTTAAACTGGCAACACTAATCAGCTGGTACACTTGTAGCGAACGTCACATTTATTATGACAAGACTTGGAGAACAGTGTATTATTATTTTGTTCAAAAATAATCTTGATTTCGTCTTGTGTGTGTTTTGTGTTAGTCGCGTCGCGATAAATCGTACACTACTCGTCTTATATAGCTGCGCAAATTTTTCATAAATAATTGATATATACATATGTATTCGTTGTTCAACATAAAATATGTAGAAGTTTAATTTATAATTAAATCTCGAGCAGTAAACGTATTAGGAGAAAGTTTAAAAACCTGTTTCTAAAATAATATGCTCCTTTCATAGTTCATTGACCTGTAAGAATGTTATTTAGTAGTGAAAAAATAATATTTTAGGAACAATAGAACATTCTGTGTCTACACCTAATATATAAAAAGACAGTGTTTTTTTTAAACATGAAATTCAAGATAGACAAAGGACTTGTGCCTATTAAGGCGCATTTTTTCTTTTTTTTCGCTGGTAAGTGATTTCTTTTTTTTTTCTAGAAAACCAACATAAAAATATTTTTATAGTTTAATTATGGTGCCTAAATAAAATGTATTTTTTTTAATTTTCTTGCTATTACATAAATAGCTTTTTTTAAAAAGTACTTTTATATCCTACATATTAAAAATTGCCTAAGAACCTAGTTAAAACAATTAATTAGCAGTCATTAGAATGTGTAATTGACCTCCCTTAATAACTCAACGGATATAATTACTCTTTGTTTGATAAAGATATAATTATGTGTTTTCTGTTTACATACATAAATTACTTTCCATAGTTACAATAATTATAGGTAAGTATTGATGTTGTAAATAAATTTCAAACTAGCTGTTGCCCGCTGCTCCGCCCGCGTGGATGTCGGTTATTGCTGCAAAAAGTAGCCTATGTGTTATTCCAGACCATAATCTATCTGTGTGCCAAATTTCATCCAGATCCCTTCAGTAGTATTTACGTGTCCATTCTCACAAACTTTCACATTTATAATATTAGTAAGGATACACTGCTTTAAAATACAGAATTACTTTCAAATAAAAAAATATATCCAACTAGCGTACATTTATTTAGTTATTGTAGGTATCCCATGATTTATTTTTAATAAAATATAGCCTATATAACCCAGTGATATTGTAGCTATCTATAGATGAAAGAATTTTTTAAATCGGTCCAGTAGTTTTTGAGTTAAATAACAAAAAATCAAATGTTTTCTCTTTATAATATTAGTTTAGATATGCAAACGTTTCCAGCGGTGAGAAATGTTCTCTGCCTACCCCTTTAGGGAATGGGCGTGAGTATATACATGTATGTACCTATGGAGTGACACAGGCTCATTAATTGATTCAAAAGATAGTTTAGAACTCTCTACTTTGATGGAGTTAAAAATTTTTCTTCTTAATTTAAAGCTCTTGCACTAGGGAATAAGCCCTGTGTCGCGGGGGACTTTACAAACATACAATTAACTCTGACTGCCTTGGTGGTCCAGTGGCCGCAGTATGCGCCTGCTGTGCACGAGGTTGTGGGTTCGATTCCCGCACAGGACAAAACTTTGTGTTACCCACAAATTGTTGTTCTGAGTCTGAGTGTAATTTGTGTCCGTTAATTGTATGTTTGTAAAGTCCCCCGCGACACAGAGCTTGTTCTCTAGTGCGGGAGTTGTCTTTTTAAAAAAATCAAAATCAAAAATCAAAAAATTAACAGACACAAAGTAGACCCAGACTCGGGACAACCAGTTATGGATCACACAATTTTTTTCCCCCATGATCAAAGCTGCACAACACTTCGTGCAGTGGTAAATGAGGTAACCATTTAAGCCACGAAACCAAACTGTGCAGTCGGATTTCCTTTTTTTATACTAACTGTGTGGCTATTGGCTTTGGTCTTCTGTATCCTTACAGAAGACCAGACCCAATAGCCACTCAGTATAGCAGGTTCATCTCGAGTCGGGAATGAACCTGCTATTATATAAGGGCACCATACTTGCTAGTA
Organism: Trisateles emortualis; assembly: GCA_947095525.1. NCBI lineage: Eukaryota > Metazoa > Arthropoda > Insecta > Lepidoptera > Erebidae > Trisateles > Trisateles emortualis. Next base: position 3,589,047 of record OX352756.1, read on the forward strand.
CGGTGCCCTTATATAATAGCAACCCATATATGTCCCACTGCTGGGCACGGGTCTCCTCTCCTCTATCAAGAGAGAGAGACAGTTTTAGGCCTTAATTCACACACGCTGGCCTAATGCGGGTTGGTGAATCTGACATGTCTTTAGAATTACTTCTAAGTCATGTGGGTTTCCTCACGATGTTTTCCTTCACCGTTAGCAGATGGCGAATCATGTGATTAGTACATATAAACTCCACAAAGTGTAATTCACATTGGTACTGGCCGGGTTCGAACTCTCACCTCTTGCGTGCAAGTCGGTTACTTTCCCACTTGGCCACCACTCAGTGCCACTCATATATATTCTGAAGTGACCGACATAGCTCGAAGAATTGCCTCAATTAAGTGGCAATGGGCAGGGCACATAGCTCGCAGAACCGATGGCCGTTGGGGCAGAAAGGTTTTAGAGTGGCGAGTGGCCGAGAAGACGCAGCGTGGGCAGACCTCCAACAAGGTGGACCGACGACCTGGTAAAGGTCGCGGGCAACCGATGGACAAGGTCAGCTCAGGACCGAATGATGTGCAGGACCTTGGGGGAGGCCTATGTCTAGCAGTGGACTTCTTATGGCTGAGATGGATGGATGGATATGTTCTAAAGTGTATATTTAACTGTACATACCTACACTAATATAAATATAGACGGAATATATTGATAATATAGGTTTCCATGATTGTTATCATGAAAATTACAATTTTTATCATCAATTGATGCAAGGCACTTATCGTTCAAGTGATATAGATAAAATAATATTAGCCTAAGATATTATATATATTTTGTAATATGTTGTTAACGAGAGATACGGCACCATACTAGCGAGCAAGCCCGACTGGGGAAGGATCTTGCAGAAGACCACAGTGAGATAACTACCCGAAGAGATGCAGTTGTGTTCCTTTTTGTGAATACAGGTTTCCAGCGCTCATTTGGAGATGCGTTTTGAAAGAAATGTTTTCCTATCCCAGGGATACTACATCTTAAAGCCCTGGTGTATAAAAATGCATGCCTCTGGTATTGCAAGCGTCCATAGATGCGGTAACTGCTTAACATAAGGCAAACCGTATGCTTGTTTATAGGTCTCCAGCCCTCATTTAGGGATGCGGTTTTGAAAAAAGCGTTTACCTACCCTTGAAAAAAAACACTAATATCAAAAGCTTTTAGGACTGTAGCACGCGTCCGATGTCCCAAGTATCTTAGTAGCAACCCATATTATGTCCCACTGCCGGGCACCTCCGTCTGAGTCTCCGTCGAGATTACCCATGACCGAAATTCGGTAAGCAGAAGCTCCTCATCATTGTAGCAGCAAAAAGACGTTTACTGCTGGAAAAAGGCTTCTCCCAATAATTTCTCCAATAATATTATAGTAAGAAAGACAGATATCGCACTTGCGCGCGGAAATCTTTGCTGTCAACAGTAGATAAGTAGCATAATTTCTATATCTATCTCTCTCTATATCATTACGTTCCGTATTATCTATCGCGTTCTTGCACTTGAAATATGCAAGTACGCACTAAAACATGGTAACAAAACTGAACGCCGCAAGTATGAAGGTAACTTATTATCTTTCTTTATAATATCATCGTATTTCTCCAGTATTCGTACCTGAGCTGACCTTCCGCTCTAGAGAAGTGGCATTAGCAATAGTCGAATCGAAAAGTCAAAAAAGCAAATGTATGAGATTTGACGTAAGTTTACGACATTATATCGCAGATTATTAAATATTTTTAGCATTATTGCTATGCAATCAGCTCAAATATATTAATCTGGAGTAGGAGCTCCGATGGCACAGTTGGTAGTGCGCTGGGCCGGAACCCGAGAGGCGCAGGTTCGCGTCCTGCTCCAGGCTCGTGTTTTTCCACATTGCTTTAATATTTAAGTATATTTATTTATTTATTTTATTTATTTATAAAACTTCATGCAAACATATACATAGGCGGACTTAATGCCATAGGCATTCTCTACCAGTCAACCACGGTGATGCAGAGATAAACGAAGTAGGTGCAATAAGAAGTCACTTGAATATCGAATAGATACGATTAACCGAATACACAAAAATACTGAATCATATATTATATCGCAGACTTACGTCAAATCCCATACATTTGTTTTTATGACTTTTCGATTCGACTACCGTTTATGCCACTTGGTTAGAGGCTTTTGTCCATTGGTTTCCAGCAATCTTCACCAGGTCGTCGGTCCACCTTAGTGTTCATCTGCCACTTGCGTCTTCAAGATCGTGGTCGCAGTTCTAGAGCCTTTCAGCTCTAGCGGCCATCAGTTCTGCAAGCTATCTGCCCTGCCCATTACCAATTTATTCGTTGGAATTCATAAGTAGCGTATTATAATATATTGAAAACGGACATGACGAATTAGACAGGGTCTAGGAGTCATTGGTCCCCAGACTAAGCGTCATTGCCAAGGTCCCCTTTTAGTTGTATGTTCGGTCCCACTCCCACGAGCGTCTTTATTATATAATTCCGGTTAAAAGGTGCTCCATCAACGTTTGTTTAATTCGCCGTGGCAGTAAAGAGTTCAGCATTGACATTTTTATTTGGTATTAATGTCAGAAAATATAGAAAAAGTAAAAAAAAATAGGTTTAAAGCAGACATGGTAGGTACTTTTGGCGGTTTTTTCGGTCACGGTATCGGATTCATGTGATTTTTCGAGTGTACTGAATCGCGTTTTGGCATTCTGTGTCTGTTACGGTATCGGAAGCGTGCCATTTTGCGACTGTCGCGTTATGAGAATCGTGCGATTTTGCGTCTGTATCGATGCTGCATCATGATTTGGCGACTATCAGCGTTAAGTCGCGGTATCGGAACCATGCTATTTTGCGACTCTATCGATGCTGCTTCCCGTTTTGGTGACTCGCTGCGATCTGTGACTGTCGCGGTATCAGAAGCGTGCGATTTTAAGACCGTTTCGATGCTGCATGTTACTCTGCATTCGGTGGCGGTATAGCAGCGTTTAGTCGCTGTGCCAAGCTTCCGAAATACGACTCAATCGCCGTGTCTGGCCATTTTAATTGTGTTGTGTAGAATGTTTGGTCGCTGCATTTAGATTCTAAAAGGCGACTTAATCGCAGATCAAAGTAGCCTGTCTGCTGTAGCTCTAAAACTTCACAGTCCATTTGGTTTCATCTGGAGGGAATTTCCGTTCGTTTAAACATTTCTGCCATACATATTATAACAATCAAACCGAGCTCACATAGGTCCCGTAGTTTAAGGTCCTTCGTGGTGCTCCTATTCATAGGTTACAAACCTATACAGATTTATGTTGTCTCCTGCTTTGCTATGCATACACAAAGTTTATACGAAGAAGTAATGCAGAAAGCAACGACTCAATCAACTTGCATGCTACCACAATTATATTTTACAAAAGATTGTAACTGAAAGAAACGTTTTCCTATCCCAGAGATACACCATCTTAAAGCCCTGGTGCGAAAAATGGGTCAGCAATACGCAAGTGATACCTCCGATATTGCAAGCGTCCAAAATCGCGCCGGTATTGCTAAAGCCGTATACTCCATGTTTATAAAATGTTCTCACTATAACACGCGTCACCATAAACAATTATAAAATTGTTTTATTGGCGATTATAAACAATGTTAATGTTTTTACTAATTACATACTTTATAACTACAATAAGTCAAATGATGATCGTAAAGTGATAAGTTTATAAGATTAACTAGGTTTTATTACTATCTTGTGTTAGGTGGCTTATAACGGATTAATTAAGCCAATGTCACTCGGTTAAAAACAAAACACAGCATCACGGAATTTTAACTGTCCACACAGAAAAGGGGTGTTATAAGTTTAACATGTCTATCTGTTTGTGGCATCGTATCAACTAGTTAGCCTGTAATACAGCCACAAAACAACTGATTAAGAAAGATTATATTTTTTTTCTTTGTTTATTACGATTTTAAGAGAGGTAGGGCACCATACTAGCGAGCAAGCCCGACTGGGGAAGGACCTCCACCTTACAGAAGACCACAGCCATATAACTACACACAGTGGTGTAGTTGTGTAAGTACAGGTCTCGAGCGCCCATTTAGGGATGCGTTTTGAAAGAAACGTATTCCTATTCCAGGGATACTTCCATCGCAAAGCCCTGGTGTAAAAAAATGGGTTGACAACACGCAAGTGATACTTCTGGTATTGCAAGCGTCCATAGGCTACGGTAAATGCTTAACATCAGGCGGGCCGTATGCTTGTTTGCCACCTAAGTAGTATAAATAATAATAATAAGAATACGTTTCTTTCAAAACGCATCCCTAAATGAGCGCTGGAGACCTGTACTTACACACAGGAACACAACTACACCACTGTGTTAGTTATTTGGGTGTGGTCTTCTGTTAGGTGAAGGTCCTTCCCCAGTCGGGCTTGCTCGCTAGTATACCTCTACCACTCTTAAATGCCGCGGAAAGCCTGATCTTTTTCCGGTCGATCTTTTGATCTTTTTACTGATATAGACACTGCTACACACCTCTTTTAGAGATGAGAAAAAAACTATATTATTACGTATTATTAAGTGTCTTACTTCAGGGCAAAGACCTCCCCTTTTTTTATACTACCAAGGTGGCAAACAAGCATACGGGCCGCCTGATGGTAAGCAGTTACCGTAGCCTATGGACGTTTGCAACACCAGGGGTGTCACTCACGCGTTGCCGACCCTTTAAAAACCTTATAACTCCTTTCTTGAAGAACCCCATGCTTATAGTCTCTTGGGAAAACCTCGGCAGGGAGCTCATTCCACAACCTTATCGTACGTGGTAAGAAATCGGTACGGCATGTTTGTGGTGCAAGGATGGGAGGATAATTCCTGTCGGTGGCGAGAGGTGCGTTGATAAAATATGGCCGTGGGCATCATCTCGAACAATTCCTCAGAACACAGCCCATTGTACAGGCGGTAGAACACACACAAGGAGGCGAAGTCTCTCCTGAGACTTAGTGTTCCCTTTCTTCTTCCATAGGTCACGTCCCTTGATGTTTTTAGTATCCATCTCATGTAAAACATATTTAGTAAAACCCACGCCTATATAAATTTATCTAGATTACAGAGTATACATTACTATACATGTTTACAACCAGGCTTTACTTATAATACCTTAACAATAGAGTCTGTAGCTAAGTACTGATAACAATTTATTATAGGTATTAACAGACGTGACTGTGTTTAATAATATTTACGGAATCGTTACGAGATAGTGTTATAACAAGGCACTATGTGTTTTATATTGTCGTTGTACTTCCTCAGGCTAAAATTCTACTAATATTATAAACGCGAAAGTTTGTAAGTATGGATGGAAGGATGGATGGATGTTTGTTACTCTTTCACGTAAAATCTACTGATGAAATTTGGCACAGAGATAGATTATGGTCTGGAATAACACATAGGCTACTTTTTACAGCGATAACCGACATCCACGCGGGCGGAGCCGCGGTCAACAGCTAGTTGACTGCCTTGGTGGTCCAGTGGTCGCAGTATGCGCCTGCTGAGGCGATTAAGGAAAAACTTGTAAAATAATCAACGCTATTTTTAGATATTCTTCATTCGTGTCTGAGAACGAGGAGATCCGTAGGAAAACTAAAGTGACCGACATAGCTCGAAGAATTGCCTCAATTAAGTGGCCATGGGCAGGCATATAGCTCGCAGAACCGATGCTCGTTGGGGCAGAAAGGTTCTAGAGTGGCGACCACGAACTGGCAGACGCAGCGTGGGCAGGCCTCCAACAAGGTGGACTGACGACCTGGTAAAGGTCGCGGGCAACCGATGGACAAGGTCAGCTCAGGACCGAACGATGTGGAAAACCTTGAGGGAGGCCTATGTCCAGCAGTGGACGTTTTATGGCTGAGATGGTCTCTGAGAATATTCATTTGACTTGAATGCCATCGATACTTTAATTCATAGATGGATAAGGCTCACAAAAAAAATTTAAAAAGCCAATTGCCGCACTAGAGAACAAACTCTGTGTCGCGGGAGACTTTGCAAACATACAATTCACGGACACAAATTACACCCAGACTCAGAACAACTCTTTGTGGGACACACAAAGTTTTGTCCTATGTGAGAATCGAACCCACAACCTCGTGCACTGCAGGCGCGTACTGCGGCCACTGGACCACCAAGGCAGTCAGTTGTTCAGTAGTTACCTCGCCATTTACCAATGCGTGCCGTGTTGTGGGTTCGATTCCGGATCATCGATGTGGTTGTGATCCATAAATAGTTGTACTGAGTCTGGGTGTACTTTGTGTCCGTTAATTGTATGTAGGTATGATTAAAAAGTGATTATAATAGCAAATTATTATTTTGTTTTTTTGTTTGTTTGTCCACAGCCCTTGGTCCAATCCTACCCCAAATCAATGTATTCGGAAGGCAGTTGGGGGTATCCCCATCGGTGATGGGGATGGTGACAGCAGTACTGCCGCTCCTGTGGGCTGCTGCGAAGCCACTCTTTGGATACGTGGTGGACTTCTGGCCGGTGAGTCTGTTGCTGCATTTCTGAGGGTTGTGGTCATAGGCGTATATAAGAGAGGGGGGATGAGGGTAACGTGGTCTAGACTCCGGATTTACCCTTAGCATACAAGGAAATAGCGGCATATTGGATGGATGTCATGGATAAATCTGTGCGACAAAATTGTACTTATGTAAATTCTTATGTATATTTTATATGTGTATATTAATATTTATGTATATTCTTGTAAATTTGTGTATATCTTATTCATATTATCATTTAATGAGAATATTTGCACCTACCATATTTTATCTGTGCACCCCAAAAGATTGACTGGTAGAAAATGCCTTAAGGCATTAAGTCCGCCGTTGTACAATTGTATTATGTGCAAAAGTTTAAATAAATAAATAAATATTCTGTATTTTTATTCTACTTGGGTGGCAAACAAGCATACGGCCTGCCTGATGTTAAGCAGTTTCTGTAGCCTATGGACGCTGCGGGCGTACCTTGCGTGTTGTTGAATTAAAAAAACATGCGGGGCAGTCTTTGGTGACTGCCGATAGAAGTAAGTAACTTGTGAATTGTATTGTTGAGCTATTAGATTATTATTTTTGAATATGGAAAGCGTTCGATGATGATGACGGAAATTCCATGAGTTTTTTACACTTAAAAAGTGCTCAACGCGCGCCTAAAAAAGCTTTCACTTCAAAAATTCATCACCAGGGCTTTGACATGGCGTATATTTGGGATATGAATCCTTGGGAAGGCCTATGTGGCTATGTCAAGTAGTGGACGTCCATCCATTCAACGTCCACTGCTGCGTTTTTAAAGAGAAATTTCTCTTTAAAAACGCTTCCCTAAATGAGAACTGAAGACCTGTACTCACGCACAGGAAGTGGTATTTTGTAAGATGAGTTCCGTCCTCAGTTGGACTTGCTCACATATCAGGTGCTACCTTTCTTATGCTAATATATAATAATTTTCTCTTCCAGGCCCACAGAAAGCTGGTCTTCATGATACTTATAATAGTAATGTCAGGATCATACTGCGGCCTATGGTTTCTGCCTATGCCGGACCCACAAGAACCTAACGATACGAAATTAATCGAATCTATTCATCGATTAAACGATACAGTCGATCTAAAGCAATATAGTAACATCACTATTTTAGAAAAATATAAATGTCATTGGAACTGCTCTATGGCTGGTGATTTTGACGTTTATATGTCAAACTCCACATACATAAACACAGTTTATATAGATAATGAAGTGTCAAATAAAACTTGTTCTTTATTATCTATGGATTTTATAGATTATACAGAGGGAAATGTAATTTGCGCGCCAAAAAATGGTTGTGATTTAATATGTTATGAAAATGTACATGAAAATATAAATAAACGGAGTGTTGACTTATTAAATAATTCGAGTAAAGTTTTTAATAATGATAGTAGTGTTTTAAATACGAATGTTGAGAAAAATAATAGTTTTTATATGACAGCGACATTTTGGGCTTTTGTTATACTCATGTGTATTGGTACAGTCGCTTTTAATGTTGCCAATTGTATCGGAGATGCTGTCTGCTTCGATGTATTAGGTAAGTTATTAAAAAACATTATAATTTTAAGTATCGACTAAATCGACATTATAATAATATTAGTAATAAAATGTCCCCTTCCTATTTTCTAAGATTCTGGTTTCTAAACGTTTTTTTTAATGATTTGATATTCTTTCGCTTTGTGGACCAAGAGCCAGCAACAAATTTAATTTTGTCATTTCATAAGTCATGAAATTTTATAAACTATATAACTCTTATATCATCTCAACTCATAAACGTCCCACTGCTAGGCACGGGTCTTCACCATACATTTGGAGGTATATTAGCCTACTATACACACCACGCTGGCCAGACGGGTTGGTATAGTGTTCTGTTTCGAGTTCCTTCTCTTGCAGTGGATATTGTCTGCCTGACTTACTCCCTTAGTCGACTCTTACGACACCCTCGGGATGGCATAGGGTGGTGACATTTGTATTCTTAATCCGTCACCACACAGACCCATTAGACCATAGACCCGTTAGACCCATAAGAACACAACTACACCATGGTGTGTAGTTATTAGTCCCATAGTCTTCTGTAAGGTCCTTTCCCAGTTTTGCTCTCTTATATAGCGTCCTACCTCTTTTTAAACACGTCGGTACTCGTTTTAAAATGCGTTAAAAAAATATTTTTTTTTCATTTTTCAGGCCCAGACCGCGGCTCAAAATATGGTGCCCAACGAGCGTGGGGTACTGCCGGATATGGTGTTACTGCACTACTGGGGGGATGGCTAATAGACTCCCTGTCTTCTTCTGATGGGTACAAGGACTTTACTCCAGCGTTCGTGCTGGTACTCGCCGCGACAGCTGTAGATCTGTACAGCTGCAGAGCCCTTACTGTAAGAATCCATATTTACATGATTACAAAAAATCCTCACGATGATTTCCTTCACCGTTAGCAGATGGTGAATCATTTGATTAGTTTATTTATTCTTCACCGTTAAGCAGATGGTGAATCATTTGATTAGTTTCTTTATTCTTCACCGTTAGCCGATGGTGAATCATTTGATAAGTTTCTTTATTCTTCACCGTTGGCAGATGGTGAATCATCAATTAAATTTTGCTTTTATAATATTAGTAGGATTGCATACAAATAGATACACGAATTAAGATTTTTTTATAGTTACCATCGCTGTCGAGCCCCGAAGACTCTGGCAAAGCGCTCAGAGATGTGCTCCGCATTCCTAAGGTGGTGGTATTCATCATATTCGCCGTGGTCGCCGGAACTTTTGATAGTTTCATCATATATTATATGTTTTGGTAAGTACCTACACGAATTAAAAATAATTTATACATAGCTTGCAGAACTGATGGCCGTTGGGGCAGAAAGGTTCTAGATTGGCGACCACGAACTGGAAGACGAAGCGTGGGCAGGCTGCAGCAGGTTGCGGGCAACCGATGGACAAGGTCGGCTCAGAATCGAGAGTTGTGGAAAATCTTGGGGGAGGTCTATGTCCAGCAGTGGACGTCTTTTGGCTGAGATTGTCCGACTGCCTCGGTGGTCCAGTGGGTACAGTATGTGCCTGCTGTGCACGAGGTTGTCGTTTCGATTCCCACATAGTGACAAAACTTTGTGTGACCCACAAAGAGTTGTTCAGAGTCTGGGTGTAATTTGTGTCCGTTAATTGTATGTTTGTAAAGTCCCCCACAACACAGCTTGTTCTCTAGTGCGGGAGTTATCTTTTTAAAAAAGAAAAAGAATCAATCCATCCATCCATCGGACCCAGGACCTCAGTAAAGTTTGCCCAACAGTGGGTTAACAAGCTACTAGTGCATGTAGTACGTAGCTTAAAGATAACGACGTTTTTTTAAATATTGTTTTATACTTCTAAGGTGGCAAACAAGCATACGGCCCGCCTGATGTTAAACAGTTATCGTAGCCTATAGACGCTTTCAATACCAGAGGTATCACTTGCGTGTTGCCAACCTATTCTTTTACACTACGGCTTAAAGATGCAGGATCCCTGGGATTACAATGTTTTTTTTAATTAGATTAAAAATTTTATGTACTTTTTTCTAGGTTCTTAGAAGAGCTGGCAGAGGAGACAGGTCATACAGCCAAGATTAAACTGATAGAGGGCGTTGTTGTGGCAGCAGAGTCTTTTATAGGAGAACTACTCTTTTTCTTCTTTTCAGGTAAATCTTAATTTCTTCTATATAAATAATAAACCGACTTCAAAAAGCTAAAAAATAACTGAGTACAGATTGAAGTCGGTGCTAGGTTCATCCTGTCACCTAATATTCAGCTTGGCACCGACTTTAATCTGTATGTTCATTTATTTTTAGGTTTTTGAAGTCGGTTATTTTTTTTTCTATTTTTCGTGCATCTTACGCGCAGATCCTTGTCTCCGTTGATATAAGCCGCCGTGACCGAAGTTCAGTTAGACATTATTTAATATAAGAAAAATAAAACTTGACTGCCTTGGTGGTCCAGAACAAAACTTTGTGTGAACCACAAAGAGTTGTTCTGCGTCTGGATGTAATTTGTGTACGTTAATTGTATGTTTGTAAAGTCCCCTGCGACACAGAGCCTGTTCTCTAGTGCCGGAGTTGTCTTTTTTAAAGAAAAGAGAAAGAATTTATAATATAACCAGGCGTCCGTCACTCTCTTACGGCCTTAAGTCAGGCCTCCGTCACTCCATGTACTTGCGCGCTATAATTACCTACGGCTCGTCGTACCCCCGACGGACCAAATTCAATGCGGTTTTCGCAAGCGAAGCGCACGCACGTTGTTCAATTTTAATCGTTCTATTATTTTTTTCTACACTAAAAATTAATAACCGAGAATAAATTTCTTACCCTTTCTAAATAGAAAGGGTAAGAAATTTATATAAAAATAAAACTCGTAACTTTTAAAGATTTTTTTATTTTACCTACATACTGACTTTTATAATTATGTTTTAGATGTATTGCACAGTCAACAATTTTAAACTACCACTTAAAGTCAGAAAATATTCACAGTTCTCAATAAAATAGGCACAAATAGTTATTTATGTTAATTTAATTTTATCAAAGAGGCAGCCCCGCGATTGCTGTGGGATCGCGCAGTGCGAAGCAATCACAACTGTACGCTTGAGTATTTAGGCACATTTTAGCATCCACCGGTTGCTGACGCGACAGAGTAGGCTATTAAAGCAGTAGGTATTGGTAATTTTCTTCTGAGTGAAGTATCTGTTACGTAGTAACTATTTAGTAATCTGTGCTTAAGTTATTTACCTACCCCTCGGCGTATACCCCAGGATACAACCGGCAGAAGGGCGTCGCACACCCGCCTGACTTGTCAATAATGCCGAAACCACGTAATTATTGTGCAGTGGATGGGTGTCAAAGTCAAAAAACAAATGAAAAATTGACATTTTTTTATTGCATTGATTCCCAACAGAATAGTTGAATAGTTATATTGAAGAATTAGAAAGAGCATTCTTAAATAATTTTGATAACGTCATAATGAATCGACTTGGTAGCACAGTGTAACAAATTTTTAAAACAGTTGACTTTCGTCCGCTTTGCTCCTGTTTTCTTATGATTAGTTATTAAAATTATTTGTATACGCGATTCAGAATATTTTCAACGATAAAATTAATAAATAACAGAGAATTCAAAGAAGGAATAATAATTATAAATCATTTCATTCACACATCAAACTATTTAATTGACACATCAAAAAATATAATTATTTCGCAACATTTGTTTTATTACAATAAATCATCAACCCTACCGCATTCGTGCGATGATGAGCTTGCACGTGAGTCGCACGGCGGGCAACACAATCTCGACTCTTTGTGCGCGTACTTATGGTACATTTCTTTTCGCTGCGAACAGCAGGTACTATTATTAAGATTTTGTAGGCTATTATGGCGTAGGTATTTTCGCTTTTGTATGGGAGTGATGTATCTGTTACGTAGTAACTATTTAGTAATCTGTGATATAACTCTATTTTTAATATTTTTCAGGTAAAATTTTAAAACGCTGGGGCTACGGTACGACTCTGACATTTTCTTTAGCTTGCTACGGCATCAGAATGATGCTCATATCACTTATTAGAAACCCATGGCATCTGGTCTTCATTGAGGTAAGAATATATCCTACTAATATTATTATACTAGCTGTTGCCCGCGGCTCCGCCCTCGTGGATGTCGGTTATCGCTGTACAAAGTAGCCTATATGTTATTGCAGACCATAATCTATCTCTGTGCCAAATTTCATCCAGATCCGTTCAGTAGTATTTACGTGAAAGAGTAACAAATTCTTACAAACTTTCGCGTTTATAATATTTTGAGAGGATGGATGGATATTTGTTACTCTTTAACGTAAAAACTACTGAACGGATCTGGATAAAATTTGGCTTAAAGATAGATCCGGAATAAAGAATAGGCTTTTTTTTAGGCAATTGTGAAAATTTTTACGCCTACCAAAGATGTCGGGCCACTTCTGTATTCTGTCATCTTTTGTACCATGTTCTGAGCGAATATATATCATTTTTTTTATACAACTTAGGTGGCAAACAAGCATACGGCCCGCCTGATGTTAAGCAGTTACCGTAGCCTATGAATGCTTGCAATACTAGAAGTATCACTTGCGTGTTGCCAACCTATTCTTTTTACACCAAGGCTTTAAGATCGGAGTATCCCTGGGATAGGAATACGGTTATTTCAAAACGCATCCCTAAATGAGCGCTGGAGACCTGTACACACAACTACACCACTGTGTGTAGTTATTTGACTGTGGTCTTCTGTAAGGTGGAGGTCCTGCCCCAGTCGGGCTTGTTCGCTAGTATTTTTTTTTTTAACAAAAGACAACTCCCGCACTAGAGAACAAGCTCTGTGTCGCGGGGGACTTTACAAACATACAATTAACAAACACAAATTACACCCAGACTCAGAACAACTTTTTGCGGGTCACACTAAGATTTGACCAGTGTGGGAATCGAACCCACAACCTCGTGTTCAGCAGGCGCATACTGCGACCACTGGACCACCAAGGCAGTCAGTTTGATGCCCTATCTCTCTAAGCATAAGAAGTATCTATTAAAAAGACATTCTGTTTTTATTTTATTAACAGGGAATAATGCAAGGTCCAACGTACGCCCTGTGTTACTCCACGATCGTGGGGTACGCGGCGCACGTGGCCCCCGAGGGGTACTCCGCCACAGTACAGGGGATCGTCGCGGGGATGGACGACGGCGTGGGCAAGTACCCTCACTGTTAAACCGCACCTTGTTGTTACCTACCTAAAAAATTACTTTAAATTTATGTAGACTACACGGACGACATCTGAGACGTGGTCGTTCACTATGGGCCTCGTGCGAAGGCTCAAAGTCACCCAACGAGCAATGGAGAGAGCTATGCTTGGAGTTTTCCTACAAGATCGAATCAGAAATGAGGAGATCCGTAGGAGAACCAAAGTAACCGACATAGCTCGAAGAATTGCCTCCATTAAGTGGCAATGGGCCGGGCACATAGCTCGCAGAACTGATGGCCGTTGGGGCAGAAAGGTTCTAGAGTAGCGACCACGAACTGGAAGACGAAGCGTGGGCAGGCCTCCAACAAGGTGGACCGACGACTTGGTAAAGGTTGCGGGCAACCGATGGACAAGGTCGGCTCAGGATCGAGAGTTATAGAGAGGCCTATGTCCAGCAGTGGACGTCTTTTGGCTGAGATGATGATGAGACTACACGTTTGGTTCAGTGGTTTAAGTGGTTACCTCGCCATTTAATACTGCGCGGTGTGTTATGGGTTCGATCCCGAAAAATTGTGTGATTCATAAATGGTTAACTCGAGTTTGGGTTTACTTTGTGTCTGTTAATTGTAGGTTTATAAAGTCCCCTGCGACACAGAGCTTGTTCTTTAGTGCAGGAGTTGTTTTTAAAAAGAGTAGCCCGAGTTTCTAGCCAATTCGTCTCTAAGCTCTATCCTAGTCAGCGAATTAATTATAATAATTATTTTATTATCATTATTATCAGCTATTTCGTGGGTATATATACTAGCATACATGTAAACATACAATTTGGATTAGTATAAGAGTTAAATAACTATGTTAGTAATGCTTCACTTGCACTTTAAGTCTTTGTGCGTTTATTAAATAATAATAGCAACCCATATTATGTCCCACTGCTGGGCACAGGTCTCCTTTCCTCAAGAGAGAAAGGGTTTAGGGCCTTAATTCACACATGCTGGCCTAATGCGGGTTGGTGAATCAGACATTTCTTTAGAATTACTTCTTAGACATGTGGGTTTCCTCACGATGTTTTCCTTCACCGTTAGCAGATGGTGAATCATTTGATAAGTAGATATAAACTCCACAAAGTGAAATTCACATTGGTACTGCCACCCGGGATCGAACTCGCTCTCGTGCTAGTCACCTCCGCAGCCACCACCGCTTTTTGTACCTTTTTGATTATACTACTTGGGTGGCAAACAAGCATACGGCCCGCCTGATGTTAAGCAGTTACCGTAGCCTATAGACGCTTGCAATACCAGATGTATTACCTGCGTGTTGCCAACCCATTTTTTACGTTTCGTTCAAAACGCATCTCTTAATGAGCGCTGGAGACCTGTACTCACACTCAGGAACACAACTTCACCGCTGTGTGTAGTTATTTGGCTGTCTTCTGTAAGGTAGAAATCCTTCCCTAGACGGGCTTGCCCACTCATATAAAATACCTATTTTAAATATTCAAATAAACTACAGAGTAAACATGGCGAGGATATTTAAGAGAGGTAGGGCACCATACTAGCAAGCAAGCCCGACTGGGGTAGGACCTCCACCTTACAGAAGACCACAGCCAAATGACTACACACAGCGGTGTAGTTGTGTTCCTGTGTGTGAGTACAGGTCTCCAGCGCTCATTTAGGGATGCGTTTTGAAAGAAACGTATTCCTATCCCAGGGTTACTTCCATCTTAAAGCCCTGGTGTAAAAAAAAGGGTTGGCAACACGCAAGTGATACCTCTGGTAATGCAAGCGTCTATAGGCTACGGATACTGCTTAACATCAGGCGGGCCGTATGCTTGTTTGCCACCCAAGTAGTAATAAAAAAAAAAAAAAAAAAAAATGGCGGCAGTTTTGACAGATAGATGTCAAGATTCCCGCCAAAATGCCACCGTTTCGGATACACAGACAAAACAATGGTACATCTACATCTGAGTCGTGATCTACACCACCTGTAGGTACTTCCTTTTCTACCTCCCCCTAAATAATATTGTATTTTTTTTCCAGGATTTGCTATAGGCTCATTGGTTGGTGGTCAGCTGTACGCGTGGCTGGGTGGTCGGGGTTCATTCCGGGTGTTCGCAGTAGCTGCAGTGCTGGGCTCAGCAGCGCACGCAGTACTCTTCTATTTTGTCTCCAAGTCTGATGAAAAAGGTATGTCTCTTTGTTTGTTCCACTGTTGGGCGTGGGCGTGGTAAATTATAGATTCTTCTTGTAACATTGTCTTAATCGAATTTCGGTCACGGCGGCTGATATCGATGGAAACTGTGCGGGAGATATTATAGTGCACAAATGTGTGTGCAAACGCGAATAAGATCGGTAGAAAGATGTGATTTTCCACTTCGGGCAATTGTAAAAATATGTATTTTTAGCCCGATTAAAAAAATATACCTGATACTTGGTGATCAGCAGTGTTATAAACCAACAAATCTGTCCATCCATCCATCCATGTTTAATGTATAATTTTCCATTTTGCAGCAGAACAAAAGAAAGCGCAAGAGTCTACACCTGAAGGAGAGAAGATGCTCCCTGATCACAGTAGCGCCATCTATCGAGACACGGTCGTACCGCTAACTAACGGTAGCGACCACAAAGTTGACAGATAACGACGACAGGTGGCGCTGGTTGTTGGTACTGTTGTTGTTTTTGTCGCATAATACTTATTTATATTTATATAAAATGGACATATATCTTACAATTTAAATTATATAAGAATAATCATCCTTTTGCAACCGATGGACAAGGTTGGCTCAGGATCGAGAGTTGTGGAAATCCTTGGGGGAGGCCTATGTCCAGCAGTGGACGTCTTTTGGCTGAAATGATGATGATGATTAATCATCCTTTTTAGGAGTACGTCGACATTTTGTGCTAAATGTCGAGTTTGTGGCGCGATTTGGGCTCTGCGTTGAAGAATTAAATACAGTGATATAAATACAGTTAAAAGAGAGGTAGAGCACCATACTAGCGAGCAAGCCCGACTGGGGAAGGACCTCCACCTTACAGAAGACCACAGCCAAATGACTACACACAGCGGTGTAGTTGTGTTCCTGTGCGTATTTAAGCCCTGGTGTAAAAAAAATGGGTTGGCTACACGCAAGTGATACCTCTGGTATTGCAAGCGTCCATAGGCTACGGTAACTGTTTAACATCAGGCGGGCCGTATGCTTGTTTGCCACCCAAGTAGTATAAAAAATATATATATATAAGGTAACCGTTACTGACTGATGTATCAACGCGCAGCTCAAACCGCTGAACGGATTATGCTGAAATTTGCCACGCAGATAGTTATTATGATGTAGGCATCCGCTAAGAAAGGACTTTTTAAAATTCACCCTCTAAAGACGTAAAATAGGGGATGACGGTTTGTATGAAAGTCCGTTAATTTTTTTTTTCGTCATAAAAAAGATAACTCCCGCAATAGAGAACAAGCTCTGTGTCGCGTGGGACTACAAACATACAATTAACGCACACAAGTTACACCCAGACTCAGAACAATTATTTGTGGGTCACACAAAGTTTTGTCCTGTGCGGGAATCGAACCCACAACCTCGTGCACAGCAGTCGCATACTGCGTCCACTAGATCACCAAGGCAGTCAAAATTTTGAAGATAGGATTTTCAAATTTTGTGTTTAGGCTAACAAATCAACCAACATATATAGCTAGTTATATATAAATCTAAGTCATCAATTTCTTAAGTGTTCATTAATTAACTATAACGGTGCCATTTTTTATATTATTATTATTAAAAATAACAGTATATTTTGTTAATAAGTGGTGGTAGTCGAGTGGGGAATTAACTTACTTGTAAAATATTAGGTGTGAGTGCGATCCTGATCGCGAATTCCACTTTGTGGAATACATGGAAACCCTAATATGTCTAACTGCTGGGCATGGGTCATCTGTATCAAGAACGCTAAAAGGGTTTGGGCCATGCGGGTGTGTGAACTAGACATACCTTTAGAATTTATTTTAAGACATGTGGGTTTCCTCACGATGTTTTCCTTCACCGTTAGCAGATGGTGAATTATTTGATTAGTACATTTGCAAACTTCACAAAGTGAAAATTTACATTACATCTGCGACAAGGATCGAGCTTACATCTTATGTGGTGTATAAATCTTTATAATAATTAAGAATATTTATCAAATATGAAGTAATCCGCATAGTTTTTATGTTTAACATTGTTAAATAAATATTCAAACAACTGTAGAAAATGTGGATCCTAAAGTGGAATTCAAAATCACTAAATTTTTTGAGTCATACTAGAGGTCTGATGACAAAACGATGTTAACCCATTGTAAAGCTAATAGTAAAAGAGTTTACGTTGTTAACATAATATATTAAAAAGAAACTAAATGAAATCAATTCAAATTCCACTATGAGACCGATATGAAATTACTTTCGAGATTTATCCGAATTCCACTTTGAGATCTATTCAAATATCACTTTGAAACCAAATCGAATTCCACTTTAGGATCGAATTTTTAAAGACTTATTACAACTGTTTTAAGATTTATATAAATTTTGTAAATATTTATTTATATTTGTACAATTAAATAAATAAATAAGAACAACACTATGATCAAATAATTATAACGACTTATTGAGAATGTTTAATATAAAGTAAACAGGGTATTTATTTCAATAAAGAAGTACTGTGATTATGTATTTGCTGGCTATTTTTCTCACTTCTTCTTCTTATCGTTTGGTTAGTGGCCAACCTGGTGATAAAAGTTATTTAGATCGCCCATATTTAGGCCTCTGTCGTGATCTAACGACTGTTAACATCCGGGACCGACTTTTAACGTGCCCTCCGAAGCACGGAGACGCTCAGATGAAATACCACTATGCGGTCACCCATCTATAGGGTTACCGCGCCCTTGGTAGATTAAACCACTGATCGTTTACCGAACAGCGAGTGCACCTAGCTATGAGCGCCTCATTTTTCTCACTACTAAAGGTATAGCCAGATTGTGTTTTAAAAACTCCGATTTTGTGGCATCATGTTTTTATTCCAGTAATCGAAAGTCCGTATCATTTCTAGTAGGTACTAGAGTTTAATTCCAATTTCGATCCGACTAGTTGTCTAAAAAAACCAAGGTTCATAATATCCACATTTTCTGAAAAATCAGCGCAGAGGAAGGACGGTGTGAGTAATGTGATTCTGTGGAATTCAAGATATCTAGAGTGGAATTGGCCTATCATAATTTTAAATATTAGAAACATATCAGAATGCACATGATTAAAATAAATGGTACATTAATAATGTCCTAAACGAATTCCTATATGGCAAATAATGAACGAAAAGTGGAATTGATTTTTATATATAAGAGATATATCCTTAAATATAAAAATCAATTCCACTTTTCGTTGTAATTAAACTCCTCCTAAACGGCTGGGCTGATTTTAATGAAATTTTGTGTGTGTGTTCGGGTAGATCCCCGAATAGTTTAGATTCACAATTGGACCCGGTAGGTGGCGCTGCTGTCGGTATATCAGCTTTTCCGGGTATGACGACGTCTGCCAGGTCCGCTAGTAGTGCATAAATGTATGTGTAACCACAGATTCACTATTTATTCTCTCAATCTCATAGTCCGAAAGGCAATCCGTCACGACCGAAGAGAGATCAGGCGTAGGACCAACGGCATTACGTGCGTATTTTTAAATATATACCTTTAGTAATGTGTTCACAGTTCTTAAGTACTAAAATTAATGAAATTTACTATGTAAATAATATTAAATTTTTATTGAAATATAAAGAAATGATTACAATACCTATTCTTTTTATTATTTGAAAATACCTGCCCTCCTTTATGCGCCATGTTCATTTTTTTTTCGTAAGAACATTCTACAGAGTAATAAAAACCTTTAAAAAATTAATGAAATCAGTGACCAAGGGAAATAAGGATTTATATATATATGTTTATTGTTTATAGAATTAGCATATTTTTGCCACAAAGTGTTGCCATCCAATGTGGCAATGTTGCCAGACTTGGGCACGATTCTAGTAGACGTTTAATGGAGCGGTCTTTTATTTGTTAATCCTTACTAATATTATAAATGTGAAAGTTTGTGAGTGTGGATGGATGGATGTTTGTTACTCTTTCACGTAAAAACTATTGAACGGATCTAGATGAAATTTGGCACAGAGATAGATTATGGTCTGGAAAAACACATAGGCTACTTTCTACAGCGATAACCGACATCCACGTGGGCGGAGCCGCGGGCAACAGCTAGTAAGGTATTTAAAGTACTTAACCGACCGAATTATATAAACTAAAAAGGAAAACCTTATACAAAATTTGATCCAAATCGTTAAAGCCGTTCCCGAGATGCACAAAATATCTAATTGTATTTATGTATCGCGGATTTGTCTGGCTTTCACTCGCATTAAATTTGGATTATTTGCCCGTGTCCTGATTATTGCTGCTGCCATGATCTTGGGTCGTAGCGAAATGATATATGCGTATGACATACCTTATTAAATGGGCTATAAAGCTCAAAAAGAATATTGGATATCTGTCCAGTCGTTTTAGAGATAAGCGCGTTAAAACAAACAAACTTTTTTCTTTTATAATATTAATATATTTACTGATTTAATTACAAAAATATATTTATATATACATTAAATTGTAAAAGTTGTACTATTTTGTTTGTAAGCAACACTGGCCAATTAAATTCTTGGAAATATGCGAGGCGGGTTGGTGACGTCATAATGCTAGTAGTTTAGTTCATTGCTCGACAGATGGCGGTAGTGATGCTATATAGTCAAGCGCACGTTGTATCGCCGGTGGGATAGGTGGCGGAGTGGGGATGTGGTCTCCCGTCGCTACGAAACCATTTTCACCTGCCGTGTATAGTACATTGATGACCTGTAACAATAAGGTTAAAGGTCACATTCAGAGGTCACGCGTATTCTGACAGGACTTTATAAGAGATTTTTTATTCTTTAATTCGGGTTAAAATGTGGCATCTTATTAAAATGACCTTGACCTTATATTATAAAGAAAGGTCAAGGTCAACCTTTGACCTTGAGTTTAAAAAAAAGTAAATTAATATAGATTTTTTTAAAATAAGATGTAGCAATTTCTTAGAAGAATAGTAATTAGAGACTAAAATCGCTGAAAAGAAGAGATTTGACCTGTCCATCTGGAGCTGTGTACTGGTACTGGCCCTCAACCTGCAACGCTGGATCTCCTGCGCTGCCTGGCTGCAGACTACCTCGCTGTTCATGATATATACCGCCTCCTACAACCATACAATTTTATTTTAATCCTAGGCACACCTAGCATTAGTCCCGTGGGAGCTTTGCAGGAAAAATCTGGATTTTCTGGTGCTAAAACGCACCACCTGCCTCCTTCCTCCAGACAGCCATATTTCCTTGCTTCTACTGGAAGCCTGGTACTTTTGAGTTTTAATTTATTAATCAGAATCTGAACATTTATTTCATAAACATAGATATACAAGGATCTTAAAATAATAACAAGTTATCTATTATGCCTTATCACTAGGACATACAAATCAATAAAAAAACAAAATATTTAAATATTAAATCAAATAATATACTTCGTCAAGAAAAAAAACAATTAGAAAAAAAAAGAAATTAAGTATATATTAAATATAAAGTATATCATTCAAATACATCATCTAAGTATTCATTTTCTAAGTAATAACATTTATTAGTTAATAGCATTTGCAATGCTTTTTTAAATTGCGGCATGTTCTTAATTGAATTAGGTATTTTATTAAATATCTTAGGTGCCATACCAAACAGACTCTTCTGCATTAAAGCTGTTTTGCACTTTACATTACACAGTTGATCTGGGCCCCAATTCTGCTAATTTACGGATGGCTCAATTGAATCTAAATTGATTCTCAATTGAATCTCAGTAGCATTTTTGGTATTCTGCTAATAGATTTAAGACCAATAGTTGCAAAACCATTGGTCTTAAATTATTTAGCAGGATACCAATAATGTAATACCAAAAATGCAAATTATTTAAGACCAATAGTTTTCCAACTATTGATCTTAAATTTATTATCAGAATACCAAAAATGCTACTGAGATTCAATTGAGAATCAATTCAGATTCAATTGAGCCATCCGTAAATAAGAAGAATTGGGGCCCTGTATATTCAGTGCGTATTGGATCTTTTCTAACCTAATGTAGGAATCAACAAGAAAGCACAAGCTAATATTATAAAACTCGTCAAGACAAATCCAACAAACCCAAACACTGTGTGACCAATGTTCAATGTTCCGTTGCCAGTTCCTATAGCTTTTAACTGCATCAAAAGACGCGGGCCGTATGCTTGTTTGCCTTCTTGGTAGTATAAAAAAAAGACGTGTGGCACTCGGGGACTGCCGCGGTAAAGCTATTGCATATGTTTTAGTATGATTTTTTTATCATCATTATTTTTGAATTCGATATTATCAATACTAGATCTTTAGATATTTAAAATGCTAAACGTCACCGTACCCATGCTATGTGAAATTGATTATAGTGATCGCCCGTGGTCGAAAATTAATAAAGGCTACTATTTGACCTTTAATTTATTCTTTACTTATTTTTTATTCTCTTAGATCAAAACCTCGTTACATAAATTTGACATATTATTATTGGCCGTTTAGAGAATTCGTCATTAAAAAAAGTATCACCGCTGTGCCGGTCGGAGTGTTAGGTTAGGTTATTTTCGTTACGGAAGTTCTGGATTCGGTCTCCACGCTCAAGGCCCGCGATAGAAGCTGTGCAATAGCTTAAAAAAAGTTTATGAAAAAAACGAGTAGGTATATTACCGGTCTGTAGAGCCCATCTATATGAGCCATCGTCATGCGGACCATCGAAGTCTTGCCGAATGATTTCATCATCTCTTTGGCACAAACTAAGACTCGCCACTGCCATAATCTGCAACAAATGAGAAACATTTTAAGAGAGGTAGGACCATAATAGTGATCAAGCCCGACTGGGGAAGGACCTCCACCTTACAGAAGACTATACACAGCGTTGGAGTTGTGTTCCTGTGAGCGAGTACAGGTATTCAGAGCTCATTTAGGGTTGCGATTTGAAAGAAACGTATTCCTATCTCAGGGATACTCCAATTTAAAGTCCTGGTAAAAAAAATGGGTCGGCAAAGCGCTAGTGATACCTCTGGTATTGCAAGCGTCCGTAGGCTACGGTAACTGCTTAACATTAGGCGGGTCGTATGCTTGCCACCCAAGTAGTATAAAAAAGCCATTTTTAATGTAGCTGCCTAATTTTAACAATTTTACCTATGAATTTTTATTTAATGTAGCAAGTAAATTAGGTACATAGTACGGTGGTCAACGGAGATGGCTGTACAAGGCCGCTATAATGAAGATTAGTTTTTTAGAAAAACCAATGTATGAATTTGTGCGGAATATATTTTTATCTGTAGGATACTAAACCTAACAGTGTACAATTAGTAGTCTAATTTTACAACTACACCGCTGTCTATTTATTTTACAACTACACCGCTGTGTGTAGTTATTTGGCTGTAGTCTTCTTTTTTTTTTTTTTTTTTTTTTTTATACTTCTTGGGTGGCAAACAAGCATACGGCCCGCCTGATGTTAAGCAGTATCCGTAGCCTATAGACGCTTGCATTACCAGAGGCATCACTTGCGTGTTGCCAACCCATTTTTTACACCAGGGCTTTAAGATGGAAGTAACCCTGGGATAGGAATACGTTTCTTTCAAAACGCATTCCTAAATGAGCGCTGGAGACCTGTACTCACACACAGGAACACAACTACACCGCTGTGTGTAGTCATTTGGCTGTGGTCTTCTGTAAGGTGGAGGTCCTTCCCCAGTCGGGCTTGCTCACTAGTATGGTGTCCTACCTTTTCTCTTAAAGAATCTAGCTATATTTATACAAAATTTAATCAAAATCGATACAATACTATACCTTGAATGGCAATTACACAGTTGATTTCAAAATAATATATTAGCGTATATTGAACAACTATAGTCCTTATATTAGGTACCAATTAACACATGAAATATGATGTTACTACTAATGCTAATGCAATAGTAGCTACTTTAATACATTTAGCAATGTATTACGACATTGTATGTCGGTTAGTCTGTCTGTTTATGATGAATGGAATATATGTTCACTTTTGATCGTTTAGGCTTGTGTCATATGCGCCTACGCAAGTTTACTGTTCCGCTGTTCGGTATTTAAAGCTAAAATTTTATTGAGAAGAGGAAGCGAGCGCGATGTTTATTTTTGAATTTTTAGATGGACATTTCCCTGCGAGATCGAATCAGAAACGAGGAGATCCTTAGGAGAACCAAAGTGACCGACATAGCTCGAAGAATTGCCTCAATTAAGTGGCGATAGGCAGGGCACATAGCTGGCAGAACTGATGGCCGTTGAGGCAGAAAGGTTCTAGAGTGGCGACCACGAACTGGAAGACGCAGCGTGGACAGGCCTCCAACAAGGTGGACCGACGACCTGGTAAAGGTCGCGGGCAACCGATGGACAAGGTCAGCTCAGGACCGAATGATGTGGAAGACCTTGGGGGAGGCCTATGTCCAGCAGTGGACGTCTTATGGCTGAGATGGATGGGTGCACATTTTACCGTATTTTTTTAAATAAAATATAGTTTATGTTACCCGTTGATAATGTAGCTTTCTAATGGTCAAAGAATTTTTAACATCGGGCGAGTCGTTTTTGAGTTTATTCGTTACATACAAAAATATTTATATTATTATAAATACCTACTAGCTGCTGCCCGCGGCTCCGCCCGCGTGGATGTCGGTTATCGCTGCAAAAAGTAGCCTATGGTCGCTTGCAATAGAGGTATCACTTGCGTGTTGCCGACACTTTTTTTCTACACTAGGGCTTTAAGAATGAGTATCCCTAGGATATGAAAACGTTTCATTCAAAACGCATCCCTAAATGAGCGCTGGAGACCTGTACCACAGATTACTAAAGAGTTACTGCCCGTACTCACACACAGGAACAAAATTACACCGCTGTTTGTAGTTATTTGGCTGTGGTCTTCTGTAAGGTGGAGGTCGTTCCTCAGTCGGGCTTGCTCGCTAGTATGGTGCCGTCTCTTAAACTACGTATCAGCTACTATTCCTATTCCACCGAAGGTATGTAACCGGTTTTCACTAAAATAAATCTATACTTAATATTATAAAGCTGAAGAGTTTGTTTGTTAGGATGAACGCGCTAATCTCAGAAAGAACTGTTTCGATTAGAAAAAAAACTTTTTTTGTTGAATAGTGCATTTATCCAGGAAGGCTATAAGCTATATAACATCACGCTATGATCAATAGGAGCAAAGCAGTAGTGAGATGTTGCAAAATCGAGGGAAATATTCCAAATTACCGCGGACGAAGTCGCGGGCGACCCCTAGTATTTTATATACCTACGTCATAAAACCTTACGCATAAATATAAACTTATATTTGCATAATTATAGATTTCATTCGTAAACTATTTTTAAAGTGCAACTCACACTCAAGACGGCTACATACGTCTCTTGGCCAAAATGGCGATTGTCGAGGAGTGTGTGTTTTTTTGCTGTCGCGGGTTCGAGTTCTGGGTTGTTTTAAGCTATTGCATAGCTTCTATCGCGGGCCTTGGAGACCGAATCCAGAAATTCCGTAACGAAAATAATAAACCTAATACTCCCCACTCCGACCGGCACAGCGGTGATACTTTTTTTAATGACGAATTTTCTAAAAGGCCAATAATAATATGTCAAATTTGTGTAACGAGGTTTTGATCTAAGAGAATATTAATGTGAAAAAGTTTATAGTATAAGGAGTCTTAAGGAATTATTACAAGTATTCATTTTTATTATTATATATTTTTATGAATCATTGAGAATAAAATAAAATAATTTAGATAATTCTGTAAAGTATTTTTTTATTTGTTTCGATACAAAAATCATACTAAAAAATATGCAATATTGCATATTTTTTAGTATGATTTTTGTATCGAAACAAATAAATCTTGCATATTTTTTAGTATGATTTTTGTATCGAAACAATTTTTTATTTGTTTCGATACAAAAATATTATACTATAATCTTTAAGCTATTATATATATTATAATCTTAAATATATTATAATCTTAAAGCTATTTAGCTTTACGGCGGCAGTAACCGAGTGCCGCACGTCTTTTTTTTTATAATAATAATAAAACTGAATTTCGGTTACGGTGAATAATCTAGGAGACTAGCCATCTGCGCGGGAGATATAGTGTACAAGTGTGTGCCAAGGCACAATGCACTTATTATTATCGCTGTATATCTATATCTGTGATCGCATTCTTATACGGCCCGGCTACGAGTGCGCGCGGCAGCGGCAGCGGCGAGCGGCATCATAGAACGTTTTAGTACATTTAATAATAATAATAAATAATAAATGTTTATTAATCCAAAAATTACATAGGAACTTAACTTGTAGGTACTGTATAATTTTAGGTGATATAACAGAAAGCAGTTATTGGTTAAGCTAATCTATGTACAATTCATTGTGAACCCTGCCTCTTAAACTAGGTGAAACCTGTATCTTAAGGGACAGTGATTCAGTCAGCCATACTATTTATTAAATAGATTATACATATCTAACAATAGGACTGCTGAATAATATTAATAATATTTTCGGGACAACTCAGACATCGCTATCTGATCCCAAACTAGGCAGAGCCTGTACTATGGTAACCAGACAACTGATAAACATACTTATATATTTCTAAATACATACATATTATAGATAAATTACATCCAGACACAGAACAAATATGCTCATCACACAAATATTTGTCCTGGGTGGGAATCGAATCCACGACCTCCGGCGTAGCAGTCAGAGTCACTAACCACTAGACTAACAGACATTTGTTCTCATCCCGCTCGCCGCCGTCGCCGCCGTAGCGGCGTGTTTGTGGCTGGGATATTAGTTCGATGGGACAGCAATCCGACACAGTTGTAGAAAGATCAGGCGATCAGGAACAACGGCTTTACGTGCTTTCCGAGGCACGGAAGTGTAAACACCGCCAATTTCCAAACTCCGTCTTAAGAGGCTATTTAAGTTAAAAAAAAAAGTTTGTCAATGTGCGTTAAACTTTAGACACTAACTGAACACGAATTGCGAGGTCAGCGTGTGTAAATTTTTATATTATACTATTTCTATAAGAATTTGCGTAATATTTGTATACATCTTAATTTTATGGTATTGGTCAGTTTTTTATATACATAGCTAATTAGGAATATGTATATTTTTTGCTCAGACTAATAGAATAAGATAGACGGAGCGTGTAGAACTCGCGCGTGAAGCCGCCAAAAGCAATACTAAATAGCAATGTCATACGTTTTCGCGCGCAGTCGATTTGAGCCGCTAGTGAGTACGCACGTCTAAACACGTTCTGACAAAATATTATTATAATGCCGTATTGTGTAGTAAAACGTTGTAAAAATACTTCAGCAAATCTCAAAAAGAGTTCTGGAGTATCGTTCCATAGGTAAATAATTTTAACATTATAGATTTCTTATTGTTTTCGTAAATATTTTAGTTACACAAACTAGGAACACAAAACTTCTACCATGTTCTACAGTGTTGCCATTCTTAGCATATCTTTTTCCCTAAAATATTTTGCAACGTGTTAGTGAGAATATAAAACAATATTAATCAGTCTATCGATATACTATTTAAAATAAATCTGAATGATAGTTGGAGATCCACGCGAAAAAAAAAAGAAATTGTTGTTTGCATTTAGCGAGTAATTCCGTATTTTTGTAGTGATTTTAAGAGGTACCTAGGTAGGTACTTAGATAATGTTTTTCTATGTTATTCAGATGATGATCAATTAATATTAATATAATAATAATAATTGATCATTTAAATTCATAAAATAAGTAGATATGTTAGGTTTATGATTTATTTAAAAAAAAAGTATTTACATCCTAAATACTTTTTTTTAAATAAATCATAAACCTAACATATCTACTGTGTAATAAATATAAATCATAAACCTAACAGGCTGTGAGCGGCGGCGGCGAGCGGTATGAACAAAATTTGTTCTTACCGCTTGCCGCTAAATATTTTTTTTTTTATACTACTTGGAAAAAAAGCATACACCATATATATACATTTTTTTAGATACAATTTTTGCCAGTTTTGTTTTACGAGTAATATGTTTTGTATTTTATGTTTGTTTTTTTAATATAATATTGTATTTTGTCTTGATATGTTTGTTAACAGAAACCTTTTTTTAATGTAACATAATGCTAAGATGTATGATGTTATATTTAAAAAGATTTATTTTATTCGTCAGAAATTAAAGCATGTAGTTAGTGTTTATTGTTACCTATTTATTTTGAAATATTAATGTAAAATAATTATAAATAATAACATTATTTAAACAAACAATTTGAAGTATTTTTAATATTGCATATTATTATCACGAGTTAACAGTTTTGTTTCAACTTTTGTTGGGA
This sequence comes from Trisateles emortualis, assembly GCA_947095525.1. Lineage (NCBI taxonomy): Eukaryota > Metazoa > Arthropoda > Insecta > Lepidoptera > Erebidae > Trisateles > Trisateles emortualis. The sequence goes on from OX352756.1 coordinate 3,616,813, forward strand.
GTATTTCATTTGCTGGCAACATCGTTTTCCACGTCACACGACATTGACAGCGCTTTGTGGCTTCACTGATTTGTTCTACACGCTCCGTCTATCTTATTATATTAGTCTGAGATTTTTTGTAATACTATTCTACCAATGTTATGAACGCGAATGGGATTGTGTTTTGTGGGATTCAGATTCAGATTTGACTGCCTTAGTGTTCCAGTGGTCCAGTATGCGCCTGCTGTGCACGACGTTGTGTTTTCGATTCCCACACAGGACAAAACTTTGTGTGACCCACAAAGAGTTGTTCTGAGTCTGGGTATAATTTGTGTTCGTTATTTGTATGTTTGTAAAGTCCCTTGCGACACAGAGCTTGTTCTGTAGTGTAAGAGTTGTCTTTAAAAAAAATATAATGTCTCGTGTCTTCTAATACCTAGACATATTTGACAAACAAGCATACGGCCCGCCTGGTGGTAAACAGATACCGTAGCCTAAGGACGCTTGCAATACCAGAGGTATCACTTGCGTGTTGCCGACTCAAAAAAAGGAACACCAGGGTTTTTTGACGGAGTATCCCTGGGATAAGAAAAGGTTTAGTTAAAAACACATCCCTAAATGAGCGCTGGAGACCTGTACTCACACACAGGAACACAACTTCACTGCTGTGTGTAGTTATTTGGCTGTGGTCTTCTGTAAGGTGGAGATCCTTCCCCAGACGGGCTTGCTCACTCATATAAAATACCTATTTCAAATATTCAAAATAAACTACAGAGTAAACATGGCGGCAGTTTTGACAGATAGATGTCAAGATTCCCGCCAAAATGCCACCGTTTCGGATACACAGACGATACAATGGTACATCTACATCTGAGTCGTGAATGGCATGCATGTTGACCTTTATAATATGTCGCCCACATTTAATAGTGAATCTTAAAGGTCAAATATTTTAAACATTAATTTCATAATTATAATTTATCGTATCATTTAATTATGTGTTAACTAGCCTCGTTGATTTAGTGATTGTTAGTACGATGCGACTGCTGATTAAGAAGTCCCGGGTTCAATTCTCGGGTCGGCAAAATACCCATTAGGTTTTTCTGTCAAGAAATTCATAATAGATGGCCGAAATTTGGAAATAGTTTTTAAAATACATACCCTAAGTTTTCTTGTGCATGAGTGTATGTATTGTGCATGCATCCAAGATTTTACTCACTTAAGGGTGCGTTTAAAAATAGTTTTCAAAACCCAGAGATACCCTATAAAAATTGGGTTGGCAACACGCAAGTAATACCTCTGGTATTGCAAGCGTCCATAGGCTTCGGTAAATGCTTCCCATCAGGCGGGCCGTATGCTTGTTTGCCATCTAATGATATATGATAATATCAACCCATATATGTCCCACTGTTGGACACGGGTCTCCTCTCCTCTATCAAGAGAGAGAGCGGGTTTAGGCCTTAATTCACACACGCTGGCCTAATGCGGGTTGGTGAATCGGACATGTCTTTAGAATTTCATCTATTCCGTTCGCCATCTAAGTAGTATAAAAAAAAATCAATAAGCGTAGTTATTTAATCCTTACTAATATTATAAATGTGAAAGTTTGTGAGTATGGATGGATGGATGGATGTTTGTTACTCTTTCACATAAAAACTACTTAACGGATCTGGATGAAATTTGGCACAGAGATAGATTATGGTCTGGAATAACACATAGACTACTTTTTGCAGCGATAACCGACATTCACGAGGGTGGAGCCGCAGGCAACAGCTAGTCTTCTATAAGATGGAAGTACTTCCCCAGTCAATTTTACTCGTATGGTGCCCTACCTTTTTTTAAACGTGTTTCGCTACATGTTATTTTTTAAGTAAATAATCGACCAATCTGTAACTATTTCAACTCAGCATATTGCACAATGATAGGTACTTACTTAGCGAGTCCACAAACTAGAGGCCATATTGGCCGCCATTTTTGTGCGTTACCACAGAATATATAATAAGTATTACGCATTTTAACAGAGGTAGGGCGCTATACCAGCGAGCATACTCGCCTGGGAAACAGCATTCACAGCTAAATCTATACTAATATTATAAAGCTGAAGAGTTTGTTTGGTTGAACGCGCTAATGTCAGAAAGTACTGGTTCGATTTGAAAAATTCTTTTTTTGTTGGATAGTGCATTTATCCAGGAAGGACTTATGCTTGTTTGTTAAGCTATATAACAACACGCTATGATCAATAGGAGCGGAGCAGTAGTAAGATATGTTGCAAAATCGGGGAAAATATACAAATTACCACGCGGGCGACCCCTAGTATTTTATATAACTGCATAGATATACTTTTACGGCCGTCTTCCGTTGGGGTAGGCAGAGATTATGTTTTTTTGTTATACTACTTAAGTGGCAAACAAGCATACGGCCCTTGTGATGTTAAGTAGTTACCGTAGCCTATGGACGTTTGCAACTCCAGAGGTATCAGTTGCGTGTTGCCACCCAGTTTTTACACCAGAACTTTAAGATGGAGTATCTCTGGGATGGAATACTTTACTTTCAAAACGCATTCCTAAATGAGCGCTGGAGACCTGTACTCATACACAGAAACACAATTACACCGCTGTGGTCTTCTGTATGGTACGCCAATTGTTTCGATCAAGACGTATTGACTGCCTTGGCGGTCCAGTTGCCGCAGTATGCGCCTGCTGTGCACGAGGTTGAGGGTTCGATTCCCACACAGAACAAAACTTTGTGTGACCCATAAACAGTTTTTCTTAGTCTGGGTATAATTTGTGTCCGTTAATTGTATGTTTGTAAAGTCCCCCGCGACACAGAGCTTGTTCTCTAGTGCGGGAGTTGTCTTCTTAAAGAAAAAAGAATATATCTACTTCTTTCGCTTCCTCCATATTTATCAACCTCTTCATGCATGAACGTCGGTACTTTAAATGGGCTCTAGATTAAAATTACAAAAATCACGAAAGTCCAAACAAGTTTTTTATGTACAAATTGTTAAAATTGATAAAAAGAATGGCGCTAAGACATTTTTCTGTCTTGTAACATAGTTTAATTGTTTAGTTACAAAACTTAAAGAATGTGGTGATACAGGATTATTGCCTAACTTTTTTTTTATACTACCAATGTGGCAAACAAGCATACGGCCTGCCTGATGGTAAGCAGTTAGCCTATGGACGTTTGCAACACCAGGGGTGTCACTCACGCGGTGCCGACCCTTTAAAAACCTTATAACTCCTTTCTTGAAGAACCCCATGCTATAGTCTTTTGGGAAAACCTCGGCAGGGAGCTCATTCCACAGCCTAATCGTACGTGGTAACTAACTAGGATTAGCTTTCTTATACCAATAATCCATCAGACTTGTTCCGGTTACATGTTACCGTGGGTAGTGTGCACTAGTGTGTGCGCAAACGCTGCTAAATTCTCTATCAATTCACCGTAAGACTTATTCAAAAAAGCCTCCGTTGCTTCTGATAACATCTTCGTCAAAGATCCGTTAAAATTGGTTTAAAGTTGCAACAACTTTAAACTGAGACTGACTGACCTGTTGGTCTAGTGGTTAGTGACTGACTGCTACGCCGGAGGTCGTGGGTTCGATTCCCACCCAGGACAAATCTTTGTGTGAGCACGAATGTTTGTTCTGTGTCTGGGTGTAATTTATCTATAATATGTATGTTATGTAGTAGGCTACATAAGTATTTAGAAATATATATATGTTTATCAATTGTCTGGTTACCATAGTACAGGCTCTGCCTAGTTTGGGATTAGATAGCGATGTGTGAGTTGTCCCGAAAATATTATTATTATTATTAGACGAACCGGAACAGACAAAAAATTGAATGATTTTAAGATGTAGTCCCCTGTATCCCTGGGATAGGAAAACGTTTAGCCACTGGACCACCGAGGCAGTCAGTTCTGAGTCTGGATGTAATTTTATTCCGTTAATTGTATGTTTGTAAAGTCCCCCGCAACACAGAGCTTGTTCTCTAGTAGGTACGGGAGTAGTCTTTTAAAAAAAAAAAGGAAAGAGAACAAATCTTTGCGGGGAATCGAACCACTGGACCTCCTAGGCAGTCATGTCAATGTCCGCCATTATAATTGTAAGTACATTCTATGTTTGACCTTTATCTTATAATTCGATTGAATCACTTGAGTCTAGTCTCTTGAGTATGTTTGTTTGATTAAGTAGGCCCTTCACTGTAACCTTTAGAGGTTCAGTGTAACGAATGTGTATTACTTGACAGACAAACAGACAAGTGACTTGTTTAGTTTATCAATTAATTCTATGTACGTATTAGATAAAGATTTAATAATTATTTATTTACTAGCGACCCGCCCCGGCTTCGCACGGGTGCAATGCTGATACTAAATTAAATACACTACAGAAAAACTATGAACGTTGTATATAAAAACATAGCGGCCCGCTCCGACTTTGCACGGGCATATAATATATATGCCTATGTCACTCAATGAAAACATGATTAAAATCGATCCAGTATTTTTGATTCATTCATTACTGCCCTTGGCCTGCACGCATTAAATTTGGAGTAAAACAATTCCTCTTTCCCTATACTTACTATGAAGATTTCCTGCTATCTTTGGAATATCTAAATTCATACAATTTTTATTACATTACACATTTTTACTTATTTACTTTTTACATTTTTACCTAGGTATTTATTTTATTTTTACAACAATTAATATATTACAGGATGTCTTTTGACTTTTCCTTGTAAGCAACACATGCCTTTTGATTCTTCCTTGAATTTCAATGCCAAGCAATATTCACATACTACTGACATAGTACCTATTGATACTATACGATCGTCTTTGTAAGAAATTGAAGGATCGTAATTCATGGCAGAATTTTCTTTATTTACCTATGAATTAGTAACTCGTGCTGATGATTCTCTGGCTCTCTGTATTCGATGTCTATCCCTATCTCGACTGCGGCGAACCTCACGCTCTACTGAAGATTCTCTCTCTCTATCAGCTCTATATCTATCCCTTAGCTGACTGAGTCGAGCCTCACGCTCTACTGACGATTCTCTATCTCTGTGAACCGAATGCCTATCTCGATCCCGGCTGCGGCGAACCTCACGCTCTATTGAAGATTCTCTCTCTCTCTCAGCTCTATATCTATCCCTAAGCTGACTGAGTCGAGCTTCACGTTCTGTTGACGATTCTTCATCTCTTTGTGAACGTACTCTTCTAGCATTCACTGAACTACGACCTATGTTCGAACGACGACGTCTTCCAGACATGACTTTATAATTTCTGAACAAAGTTGACTCAGTTCTAGACTTATGTATGATTACCTATATCGTCAGTAGGCTATGAACAAATTGCCATATTATTGGTACCTATGTGCCGCAGTAAAAAACATCTAAATACTTACCATTTAGACACAAATGATAATCAACAATCATAAAAAACAAAAGATATTTATTCTATTCTTTTCTTTTTTTTTACTGAAATAACTTAAACTACGATTTTAATGAAATCAACTTAAAATACGATTTTAATTAAATTAAAAACACCTAAAAATTAATTTGCCATGCGTGTGACTAAAAACAAAAGATAATCTACAATCATCAAGAACAAAAGATAGCTATATTCTATTAAGTTTTTTTTCTGAACTTACTTAAGATTTTTGAAAATAATTTCCTTATTATTAAATTAATTGATTATTATTTATCGTAACTTATAATTATTAACTGATACGTTGTCGCGCTGAAAAGCACGTTTTTATCAAGTACTGTTATTTTCCTCGCTAGAGAGCTCCGATAATAAACGCGTCCGATTGCTCCTAAATTCAAAGTGCTATAGGGAGAACCGCGGCCTCCGACGCGCTATTTATAGGCATGCCTCCCCGCACTGCCCCGTCCGACCGGTACCGCCCGCCGCAAACGCAAATTTTAAATTTGTAATATCTCCGAAAATATTTGTTTAATTTACATGCTGTAAGGAACCATATTGATCTATATTAATTGCACACTGTATTTAAGGTACTTAATTCGATAAGGATTAATGCCGTATTGCTTAAAATAGCTTCGTAAATAAGCCATTTTTTCACGTAAAAAGTAAACAATAAAAATGGTTAATGTGGGTTATCCCTAAAAGATAAACATATACCATCGCGGACTTTTTTGTAGACCTTTTTATGTTGTACAATACTGTAGTACATTAATTTGATCTAACTCGTAGGGTTTAGGCAGCGTTTTTGCTAAATTGCTAAATAAGCCCAAAAAAATAGGTTAATTTACGACATCACGTTAGAAACCTCTAAAATTAGCAATGTTGCCTTAGTATATGATGCATGTATTATACATATAAACCTTCCTCTTGAATCACTCTATCTATTGGAAAAAACCGCATCAAAATCCGTTGCGTAGTTTTAAAGATTTAAGCGCACATAGGGATATAGGGACAGAAAAGGCGACTTTGTTTTATACTATGTAGTGATGATGATTTCGGACTAGGGGTCGCCCGCGACTTTGTCCGCGTGTTAATTTGGAATATTTTCCCCGATTTTGCAACTTATCTTACTACTGCTCCGCTCCTATTGATCATAGCGTGGTGTTATAAAGCCTATAGCCTTGCACTAATCAACAAAAAAAAATCAAATCAAACCAGTACTTTCTGAGATTAGCGCGTTCAAAGAAACAAACAAACAAACTTCAGCTTTACTAGTATAATATTAGTATAGATTATTCCATAATTTGTTAGTAATAATTTTCCCACATACCTACTAGTCATCATCATCATATCAACCCATAAACGTCCCACTGCTGGTGCCCAGCAGCCCAGCGTCCCACCCCCAGCAGCAGGTGGTGGGACGTTTATGGGTTGATGTTGGGTCTCCTCCATACACTTGAAGAATATAAAAACGTAAGATCATGGGGTAAGCACGTTGACACAGTGACACCATTAACAAATATTTTATAGTATTATTTACATTAAATAACAATAACATATTTATTTTATTGTTTCTTTTAACTTTTACGTAAGTGTCCTCTTGTTAACTATTAAAGTGAAATTTTATTTAAAAATTAAACATGAGGCTGTTCGCCCACGTCCGATAAATCGGTGACCGATTTTTTGTAGGCTTTTTATTGCATTTATTCAAGTTAACAATACGATATAAATACATACATTTTAACACTTCTTATTATACATCAAACTAATTGAAAATTAGTTACAAAAAACAAGAAAGATAGGACACCATACTAGCGAGCAGGCCCGACAGGGGAAGGACCTTACAGAAGACCACAGCCTTTGACTGCCTCGGTGGTCTAGTGGCCGCAGTATGCGCCTGCTGTGCACGAGTTTGTGTGTTCGATTCCCACACAGGACAAAACTTTGTGTGACCCATAAAGAATTGTTCTGAGTCTGGGTGTAGTTTGTGTCCGTTAGTTGTTTGTTTGTAAAGTCCCCTGCGACACAGAGCTTGTTCTCTGTGGAGTTGTCTTTAAAAAAAAGAAGAAAAAAAAAGCCAAATACACACAGCGGTGTAGTTGTGTTCCTGTGTGTGAGTACAGGTCTCACCACAGCCACTGGACCAACGACGTCGTCTTCACATCAAGTTTTGTTAATAATAAATAGAATTGATCTTCCCATTATTACCTACACTGGGGCGCGGCCGCAAATTTTATTGACATTTAACCTCTAATATTTTTACGATTTTATTAAAAGAAAATATGACCTCTAAATAACGTGTTTCCCGCGCGATATAAATGACAGAAAACAATAAAAACTTTTTAATTTTTTAAATATATTTTATCATTTGAATAACACATTAGGAATGATATTAAAGGCTTTGTTTTTTGTAATACAATATTTAAATAATGACTAAAATAGCATTAATGAAGGCTAAATACCTAAAAGATCGATAATGAAGTCTGGTTTTTAGTATGTATACAACTTATTTCTATACTTAACTACTTAATTCCTTAGAGGTTTTATTATAATGAGGTTATCTTATTGATAAGCAACCATAGATACACCCACACTTTTATTATTTTTCTTTCCTTCTTTATTTATCTAACTAGCGTCCCGTCCCGACTATTTCCGGGTTAAATTGAAGGTCCTTATACAGATAAACTATCCTATATTTTAAGTTGGATAAAACTGCACACAGTGTGCAAAATTTTATTGAAATCGATTCAGTAGTTTAGGAGTCCATAGCGGACAAACAAAATGACACATAATTTATATACTTATATTAAGATTATTTATACCTATTATCATTAGATAAATATATTATCTACAATTTAGCTTAGATCTAGGACCTACAGTACAGGCGAGCATGCCCAACTGGGGAAGGACTTTCTCCACCTTACAGAAGACCCCAACCTAATAACTACTGTTGCAAGTATAGTGTATTCTGCCTTCTCCCTCGGTGTATATAGCGTAAAACTATTTAATATATAAGGTATCTAAGCATAAGGAAAGACAATAAGAATAAACTTGTTAAACAAGCTGAATAGCTTCTGATTTTGTAACGAAATGAGACTTGTGTGTATATTTAAATTGATATTAATTAGTAGTTACGAATATCAAATAATAATCCTACTTATATTATAAACGCGCAAGTTTGTAAGTATGGATGGATGGATGCATGGATGTTTATTACTCTTTCACGTAAAAACTACTGTACGGGTCTGGATGAAATTTGGCACAGAGATAAATTATAGTCTGGAATAACACATAGACTTTTTACAGCGATAACCGACATCCACGCGGGCGGAGCCACGGGTAACAGCTAGTCGTATATAAAATTCTATAAAAGTGTTTGTAATTTAACTCCTCCGAAATTGCTCGACCGATTTTTGTGAAATTTTGTGTGCATATTTAGTGCGGTTAGGTCTGCAAATCGGACAACATCAATTTTTCAACCACCTAAATGGTGGTCCACCCCCAAATTATTTTTTAGACAATTTTATTATTTATATTTTTTTATGATACATCATACAAAAATACATACAAACCTTAATTTTCACCCCTCTACGATCAACCCCTAATTTTTTAATAGCGATATTACTATTTTAGTAGCATAACAACGTTTGCTGGGTCAGCTAGTCTTCTTATATTATAGGTAATAGCTGTTGCCCGCGGCTTTCCCATGTGGATGTCGGTTATACGCGGTAAAAAGTACCCTACCCTCATAGGGTAGTTGCAGTGCCGGTTTTAGAGAGGAGGGCGCGGTAGGGTGACGGCCCTAGGGCGCAGGGCATGAATCTTGGCTTTAGATCAAGAACAAGAATCGATCAAGACATGCTAAAGCAAGCCTACCAAATTCTATGCTGAGGGTACCTACAATTTCGGAGAGGGGGTCGGGGTAGGTTGCTATATAGCCGGTACTGACTGGCTTCCTCACGTACGTTTTGTCGTAAAAAAGTTGGATTTTAAGTGGGTCTTTTTAACTACCTACTTAGGTGGCAAACTAGCATACGGCCCGCCTGATGGTAAGCAGCACCGACGCTTGCAATAGCATAGAGGTATCACTTGCGTGTTGCCGACCCATTTTATGTATAGATTATAATAAACATGTAGTTATTATCAAGTTATGAATATCAAATTAAGTTATTCAATTTGTATATTGTATAATAAACAAATTACGAACAAAATATTTAAAGAATTTTGCATTTAGTTACATTGAAACGGTAGTTAATATATATAGGTATAAATATATTGATATTTTTAGCTTCATTACCTTGGTGACGTAGTAGTTTGGTCTTTGAATGCGACGGATTACGAGGTCTCGGTTTCGATTCCCGGATCGAGCTTAAAAATATATTGGGATTTTTGTTCAGAAATTAGATGCCCGAAGTTTGGTGATTAGGTACACCTCCCGTATCTCGGCAAACACGTATAGTGTTTTTTCTGCGCCGGATAAAGAGTTTAGGTAGGTACAACATAAAGACAACTCCCGCACTAGAGAACAAGCTCTGTGTCGCGGGGGACTTTACAAACATACAATTAACGGACACAAATTACATCCAGACTCAGAATAGCTCTTTGTGAGTCACACAGTTTTGTCCTTGTGTAGGAATCGAACCCACAACCTCGTGCACAGCAGGCGCTTACTGCGGCTACAGGCCACTGGACCACCAAGGCAGTCAGTAGTACTAGTCACTAGCCCACTATAATAATAATATGTAGGTATGCGATGCCCACACGTCAAATCTATAGCCTATGTTACCCGCTGATATGTAGCTTTCTAATAGTGAAACAATTTTTAAACATTTCAGTAGTTTTTTAGTTAAGTTTTTTTTTTTTTTTATACTACCAAGGTGACAAACAAGCATACGGCCCGCCTGATGGTAAGCAGTTACCGTAGCCTATGGACGTTTGCAACACCGTAGTAAGTAATAAGTCGTAAAAAACAAACAACAAATCTTTTCTCTTTAAAATATTAGTTAAAATAAATGACTAGGTGTTCACTTTAACTACAACACACGTGCAATTAATCAAAATAATTTAACAGCGTTGAAAACACGACATCTTGTCAAATATTTGATGAATTCATTTATTTATGTTTAACATATTTTGATGTTCAATCATTATATATGTTAATTTAAAATTTATATACCTACCTATCAATCAAGAAGTAAAGGTAACTTGGCAGGAACAAGGCTTGCTGCGCATCCGGTCGATGTGCGAGACTGCTGATCACGAGGTCCCGGGTTCGATTCCCGGGTCGGGCCAAAAATCGATATTGAGCTTTTCTGTTAAGAAATTCACAATAGATGCCCGAAGTTTGGAAATTCGCCAATTTCCAAACTTCGGGCATCTATTGTGAATTTTAAACACCGCCGTGTTTACACCTCTGTGCCTCGGAAAGCACGTGAAGGCGTTGGTCCTACGCCTGATCTCTCTCCAGTCGTGTCGGATTTGCCGTCCCATCGGACTATGAGAGCGAGGGAATAAAGAGTGCACTTGTGTTTGCGCACACACTTGTCATCTGCGCGGTTTGCGTGAGGAGATTTCGCGAGAGTTTCCAAGTAGCGGATGGTACCGCTACCTATCAATCAAGAAGTAAAGACGGCAAACTGCGGTTTTTCCTATTTAACTTGGCAGGAACAAGGCTTGCTCCGCAGTGCCGCTATTGTCTTTACAATAATATACAACTGCCTCCGTGGCTCAGTGGTCGATGTGTGAGACTGCTGATCACGAGGTCCCGGGTTCGATTCCCGGGTCGGGCCAAAAAATTTATATTGGGTTTTTCTGTTAAGAAATTCACAATATATGCCTGGAGTTTGGAAATTGGCGGTGTTTACACCCCCGTGCCTCGGATAGCACGCAAAGCCGTTGGTCCTACGCCTGATCTCTCTCCAGTCGTGTCGGATTTGCCGTCCCATCGGACTATGAGAGTGAGGGAATAAAGAGTGCACTTGTGTTTGCGTACACACTTGTCATCTGCGCGGTTTGCGTGAGGAGATTTCGCGAGAGTTTCCAAGTAGCGGATGGTACCGCTTTCTTGGTTTGTCTGCAACTTCCATTGTTATTCCATTTCTCCTTATGCAGTTGTGTTGTCCAGTCCTCCCATCTTAAAGTTCTGATGTAAACACATGGGTTGGCAACACGAAAGGCTATGGTAACTGCTTAACATCAGGCGAGCCGTATGCTTGTTTGCCACCCAAGTAGTATAATAAAAACAACTAACGATCCGTTCAGCCGTTTAGTCGTGACAAAGTAACAAACATACAAGCAAACAAAATTATTACTTTCGCATCATACTAATACCTATTATAAATTTGAAAGTTTGTGAGGATGTAGATATGCATGAACGTTAGTTACTCTTTCACGGATCTGGATTAAATTTGGCATACAGGTAGATTATAGTATGGAATAGCGAATAGGCTTTTTTTCGCGATAACCGACATCCAAGCAGGGGGAGCCGTGGGCAACAGCTTGTATTTATTACAATATGACTATCAAATCAAATTAATTTATTTAAATAAAATACATGATTCAAAACTTGAGTTTTTCTTTGGACCTAAACTAAGCTATGGATAGGTATAGAAGATAGATAGGCAGTAAGGTAACTAAATATATATTTAACATTGATGTCGTGTTCGAAATTCATTATGTATTCACACAATGATTTGATTAGGTACACTAGACAAAGGTAGATTAGATAAGTTCTAAAAATCTTACGTTCGTTCCTACGCAACTCCTTCATTTAATTCAATGCCAATCACAATAGGTACTGTCACTAAAATTATGCCTTTTATTTATTTTCTGTTCGTTGTAAACGACGAATAATATAAATATATAATAAATAATAATATATAATACCTTAGATATCTACATAGTAAAAAAAACTTACCAGCAAACACGTAGACTTGAAATGCATTTTCTTTACTCCTAATTTGTGCTTAAAGATATAATATAACAAAATAATAATATAAATAAAATAAAGTCACTATATTATTAAAATTAAACTATACTTTCACACAGCAAAACTATTTTTAACAACAATAAAATCGTAATAATTTCCCGGCAATTTATGACAGGTAATCGTTAGTTCAGAAACAGACGCACGAAACGACTGCGACACCAAAGAGGTTGTAACTGTGTATGACCTGCGACCTCTCACTGATACACCTGTTTTGTTTGTTTTATTTGGAAGGGAAAGACGACGCGTTATGTCATATATGCTAAGTATATGAATGTAAGAATTTTGATGCAATTTTCTTGTGTTGGTGGATAGGCAATAGGCATTACTGTTATGTAAATTGATTTAGATATATTGTCAATTTGTATTGGGTTTGTTGACGATTATCTAATAAAACCTATAAAATGTCAGACTTACTAATAGATGATAAATATAAAGGCCCGGTTAAAGTTTTAAGAGAGGTAGGACACTATACTAGCGAGCAAGCCCAACTGGGGAAGGATACCTGTAGGTGGAGGTCTTCTGTAAGGTGGAGGACCTGGGGAAGGACCTCCACCTTACAGAAGACCACAGCCAAATAACTACACACAGCGGTGTAGTTGTGTTCTTGTGTGTGAGTACAGGTCTCCAGCGCTCATTTAGGGATGGGTTTTGAAAGAAACGTATTCCTATCCCAGGGACACTTCCATCTTTAAGCCCTGGTGTAAAAAATGGGTTGGTAACACGCAAATGATATCAGTGATTGCAAGCGTCTATAGGCTATGGTAACTGCTTAACATCAGGCGGGCCGTATGCTTATTTGCCACCTAAGTAGTAAAAAAAAAAGTATTTATATAGCCACTCCGGAGAAGAAGAAGGTGGCTGTGGTTGTGGCTGAAGCCGAGACTGTTGCACGTATGTAGATTTGTTTTTGTTTATTTAAAAAGACAACTCATGCACTAGAGAACAAGCTCTGTGTCGCGGGGGACTTTACAAACATACAATTAACGGACACAAATTAAAACCAGACTCAGAACAACTCTTTGTGAGCCAAACAAAGTTTTGTCCTGTGTGCGAATCGGACCCACAAGTTCGTGCACAGCAGGCGCATACTTCGGCAACTGGACCACCAAGGCAGTCGGAATGGTATGTTGGTAAAGCCCCCGCAACAAAGGACCAGTTCCCTAGTGCGTATTGGGAGCAATGGCTTGAAAGACAATGGATTTGTATATCATTTACTAGGAGTCGTCCGCGTGGTATTTTGGAATATTTTCCCCGATTTTGCAACATATCTTACTACTGCGCCGCTCCTATTGATCATAGCGTGATGTTATTATATTATATGGCCTTCCTGGATAAATGCACTATTCAACAAAAAAAAAAATCTAATCGAACCAGTACTTTCTGAGATTAGCGCGTTCAACCAAACAAACAAACTCTTCAGCTTTATAATATTAAAAGTAAAAATTGAAAACTTTATTTATATTTATTCCAACTCACTCTTTACCTCTTAGCAAATAAATTCATCTACTTTCATAGTTTTGGTGTTGCCAGCCTATCGCTGTTCTGTTGCCAGTTAGACATACCTGTCTTAATTCAAATTTTGACTGTTTATATCACACTTAGTGAGGACATCACCAATTAGTTGATCACTACGAAATGCCATAGTTTCATGAAATGTTATGCTATTTATTGTTACTTAATTCATGATATGGCTGGGGCCTGATATCAGCTCGCCTTAAGGTTACAATTATAATTACATAGACTGCTAAGTTAGAGGTCGTAGGTTTGATTCCCACCCAGGACAAATATCTGTGCGATTGTGGTGTTATTTATCTATAACTAGGGGTCGCCTAATTTGGAATATTTTTCCCGATTTTGCAACATATCTCACTACTGCTCCGCTCCTATTGATCATAGCGCGATGTTATAAAGCCTTCCTGGGTAAATGCACTGTTCAACAAAAAAAATATTTTTTGTAATCGAACCAGTACTTTCTGAGATTAGCGCGTTCAACTAAACAAACAAACTCTTCAGCTTTATAATATTAAGTATAGATACGTAGTAGTATGTGTTAAGAAGTATATAAGTATGTTTATCAGTTGTCTGGTTACCATAGTACAGGCTCTGCATAGTTTGGGATTAGATGGCTGGTGTGAGTTGTCCCAAAATATTATAATTATAATTAAAACAACAAAATGGCACGTCCGTATAGTATATTTACATCACTATTTACATTATATATTTATCATAACAAAATACAGCAAATAAATAACAATACAAAAACATTATAATAAAAAATACATTCCAAACACTCACTAAATAAATCGTAAACATTTATTTATTAATAAAAAATATAATTTTAAAGATTATTCACTTAAATAATTTTAAAAAATAACATTCTGTTATCAGCTGCCTTAGTTATAAAATAAAGGCACGCATTCAGGCATCATGTTGAAAAAAACATATAAAAAAGGAGGTTTATTCCAAGACTCACCCTTTTGGACAAATCCCCATACCAGAAATTGCCATTTTATTTTCAGAAATTGTCATTGGTTAAATTAAACAGTGTGACTTTTTGGCAAAATAAATAACTAAATAACCAGAACAATGAAAATTCCCATAGTTAAAAAAATACTATTGGCAATCTCAAAGATTTATTCCAAAGATCCCCACAGACAAAATCCCAATGGATAGCCGTTAGTTTTCCAAAAATCCCCAATGTTTAACTAACATAATACCAACCATTATAAGTAAAGATTGAGATTTTTAGAAAATCGAATGACCAATCCCCCCATTATTTGGTATTTGTCGATGGGGATTTCTGGAATAATACATTTCATACGGAATTCAATTAAATTTGAACATCATTACTTCTGTTCGTACATTAAACAACTATGTAGCAGACAGAACATATCTATAAGAAATGCAGCTTGTGACATTTCACGTATGTGATAGAATGAAAGACAAACCTGCCAGCCCCTCTAGACAAGTGGCATTTACGGTAGTCGAATCGAAAAGTCACATAAGCAAATGTATGGGATTTGACGTAAGTCTACGATATAATGTCGTTAACTTACGTCAAATCCCATACATTTGCTTTTTTGACTTTTGGATTCGACTGCCGTTTTTGCCACTTGTCTATGCAGGCATTTTGACTGCACGACGCGGCGTGTTGTGGATTCGATCCCCAGATCCATAAATTTTGGTTCGGTTGTCCCGAGTCTAGCTGTACTTTGTGTCCGTTAATTGTATGTTTGTAAAGGCCCCCGCGACACAGGGCTTGTTCCCTAGTGCGGGAGATTTAGCTTCAGTTAACTAAGATAAAGATCATAGCAAAACATATCATAATACCTTAATAATATACTTTTTACATTTTGTCCATTCAATAATATTATATTTAGGTATATCAGGGTATACATTTTTGCAAGAAAACTAGTATTATAAACGCGAAAGTTTGTAAGATTGTATGGATGTTTGTTACTCTTTCACGCAAAAACTACTAAACGGATTTGGATTAAATTTGGCATAGAGATAGATTATAGTCTGGAATAATACATAGGCTACTTTTTACCCCGGAAAAAACTCTGTTCCCGAGGGAATGTACGCGCGGGCGAAGCCGCCGGCGGAAGCTAGTCAATTTTTTAATAATCATAGGGATGCCAAAGAGCAATGGAGAGAGCTATACTTGGATATATCCTTAGAACTAAAGTGACCGACATAGCTCGAAGGATAGCCTTAATTAAGTAGTAATGGGGAAAGCACATGGCTCGTATAACTGATGGCCGTTGGGGCAGAAAGGTTCTGGACTGGAAGACGCAGCATACGCTGGTGAAGAGTAGACCGACGACCTGGTAAAGCTTGCAGGTAACCGATGAAAAAGTTCAGCTCAGGACAGAGTGCTGTGGAAATTCTTTGGAGAGGCCTATGTCTAGCAGTGGTCGTGCTCTAGCTTAGATTATGAATTGAACCAAAATGGCTGACAAGCTCGAAGAATAGCCCCAATTAAGTGGTAATGGGGGCAGAAAGGTTCTGGACTGGAAGACGCAGCATACGCTGGTGAAGAGTAGACCGACGACCTGGTAAAGGTTGCGGGAAACCGATGGACAAGGTCAGCTCATGACCGAGTGGCCTATGTCCAGCAGTGGACGTGTTCTGGCTGAGATTAAGAATTAGGGGTACCTAAGCAGCAATGGTATAATCACATATAAGGGCAAGCAGATACGTAGGGAACTTGGTTACAGATTTCCCTGCCTGCAAAATTTCAAAAAGCAAATACAATCTATACCCTGATATTAACATTTTTTATAACTAGATCTTATTCTAACTATCACACTTAGGGTTGCTACCCTTAATAATAAAAAATAATATTATCACTCGTTTATTTAAAATCCGTCGCATAAAGTAACTAAAGCAAACATACAAGTTTCTTTTTTTACAGATTAAAAATTTATATAAAAAAATTACGAAACTAAAAAGACTGATGCCTTCTCAAAAACTGTATTAATTTTAATATTCTTTACAAACTGACTATAGATAAGTTTTTCTTATAATTCGACGGACCCGTAGAACATAGTCTTGTTTAAAAAAACTTAATATTTTTTATTTATTTAAAGGTTTTGAATCAAACTGTGTAAATTTTTAACCTACTACTTTTAAAGTTTCAATTGGCTAGGTCGCAACGTAATAAGTCCATTAAAAAGTTAAAGATTTTGCACATACGACTTTGTTCTACGGGCGCCTGTGTTAAGATTTTGCATATACGAATGTATTCTACAGACGCGTCGATATTTTCTCAGAAACATGTATGCTTGCATTAATATCTTAAAAAGGTGATAGGTATAACTTTTAAGACATGGAATTTAGTAAGTGCGTACGCGCAGATCGTAAGGTTTAAATGTATTCGCCTTAATAGGCGGTCATATTTATGTCTTAGAAGTCTACCTACCCTCTCCGCGACAAAGGAAAGGCACTTTAGAGTATATATATATTATGAATATATGTACATTGGACAAGGTTTATATCAAAATGATTAACTCTTTAAATATTGTTATATAAAAGATTTTAATTTTGATTTACAGATTTCGATTTGTTTTTAAGTTCACTCTCCACTTGTGTTGTCCTTTTACAACCTACAAAAGTGAGCGTAGCTAAATATACCGACAAAACAATCTTTATTACTGGCCTGTTGGTCTAGTGGTTAGTGACTCTGACTGCTAAGCCAGAAGTCGTGGGTTCGATTCCCACCCAGGACAAATCTTTATATGATGAGCACGAATCTTTGTTCTGTGTCTGGGTGTAAATTATCTATAATATGTATGTATTTAGAAATATATAAGTATGTTTATCAGTTGTCTGGTTATTATAGTACAAGTTCTGCCTAGTTTGGGATCAGATAGCGATGTGTGAGTTGTCCCGAAAATATTATCGCGGCGCGCGCTCCTTTTATAGTAATCGTACGCAGCGCCATTTTTTACTAGTTTGATGTAAAATTTTCATCTTATAATATTATATATTATTAGCTTTCTCTCTCCACCTTGACGTTGGCAGAATCATCGGTATAACAAAACGAATGGAGCCATAACTTCACAAAAAAAAAGTTTACCCTCCAGTTTTTAAAGTCAACTGATTAATTCAGTGTAAGAGTGTCATGACATTTTTATTGTTACACATTCTTTTTGCTAATTAGTTCTTAGGTAGTTACTCTGTAGTGTAGGTGCAAAATTGCATATTATGCAGAGATGCGATTTATTTGAAATACTTCTATTTAAAATGCAAATACAAAATGCAAAATACCTATTTTGTATTTTGCATTTAAATGCCTTTTAGTGAAAAGCATTTTGTATTTTATTTGAAATACCTTTCGAGATGTATTTTGCATTTTTAATATTCATTTCAAAATGCAAAATACTTTGTGATCAAGTTTAGCCAACGTTACCAGTCAAACAAAATGAAATGAACGAATGACGTTTGTATTTTCGAATTTGACCGATAGCAGGCCTCCGTCACTCGCTCAAGGTCACGCGCTATGTGCCTACCGCTATGTAGCTCGTAACCGAGCCGATCGCCAGTGGGCTGCCGCACGCGACACAGAGCGCGCACAACACGATTCCCGCTCAAAACGCATACGATTTTTACGTACACTACGTACCTATATTAGGTTAATATTATTAAGTTTTGACTAACGACACGATGGTTAATTATTGTGAAGTCGTTAGATGTCATAGTCAAAAGAAAAATAAAAAAAAAACTTTTTTTCATTGCCGAAAGATGAAGAAAGGTAGGTACTACGTTACGTTATTTGAAAGTAGGTTCCTCGCATTTCAGCTGGCTTCAGTTAGTAGTACCTAGTAATTTTAAAATGCTTCTTGTGTGTAGGTACTCTTTCTTAAAATTTTACGAGAAAGTTAGAAAGAGAACCCTACCGCATTCGTGCGACGAGCTTGCACGTGAGTCGCACGGCGGGCAACACAATCTCGACTCTTTGTTCGCGTAGGTACTTATGGTACATTTCTTTTCGCTGCGATGCTGTTCGCAGCCAGTACCTATTATTATTAAGATTTTGTATGGGAGTGATGTATCTGTTACGTAGTAACTATAGTGCCGATAGAGTCGCCTGCTAGCCATAAGCGCCCTTTTTTTCTTCTTTTGAATAAATAAAATTGATGTTTATTTTTTACCCTTTTTAACAATACCAATCTAGTTGTTAATAATAAAATAAAAGTGTTATTATAATAAAATAAGAACTAGATGCACACTCAACCGAATTAAATGACTACACAGTTTTCACAAAATGGAGCCATGGCTCTCTTTTCGTTAGTCTAGTTTTTTTTACATCATTTTAAGTGTGTATTATTATTATTAATAACATAATATAATTTATTGATACGCGTACTGATAAATGTGACCAAAATGTCATGAATAAGGTGCCATGTTATTAGACGTTTGAGTTCGGTTCGGCATTGTTTCTCTATTTCTCATGATAAATACTTAAAATAAATAAAAATATCTGAGATTTGGTCAAAAGGTATTTTATTTTAAAAAAGTATTTTGAAAATACCTATTTTGCATTTAGCATTTGAAATACAAAACGCAAAACTATTTGGTATTTTGCATTTGAAATAGTAAATCTGAAAAGTATTTTGCATTTTGTATTTAAATGCTTTTTTAAAACCATTTTGTACATCTCTGATATTATGTAAATTAATTCGTGGATAACGAAGGTGGTTGCACTGTCAGCATTTTTTGGTACATAAGTTATTGATTAAGTTATCAGTGTAACTGTTTGTTTTCCTAAAAAAAAAAAAACATTTGACAACCCTATTACTAAACCTCAGCTGTCCGTCAGTCTGTTAAACTGTATCTAATGAACTGTAATAGACAGATGACATTTTCACAGAGTATATTGACATTTCCATATCTGCTATAAAATGAATATTTGAAAAAATATTTCCTCAAAAAAAACCTGCTATTTTGTATGAATCGCACTTGGATTGTTTCGGTTTTTTTTTATTGTGGCATACCTGATTTTTGTCAAAATATTGCCATGTTGGCTGCATTGGAGTATTATGTAAAAAATTTTGACGTGGGATTTTTTTTAAGGTAGAAATTTATCTATGTATTTATTTAACAATATTGAAAGAGTTTTTCTAAAAATTTAAGGTTTACGTCCAAACTAAAATAGGGTGAAAGCACCAATCGCCAGAAAAACATTTAAAAATCAAATATCACAAGGTCGACAACTGGCACAGTCACCACAAATTACAGTCTAAAAATTAGTTTAATTTTTTTCTAACATTACACATTTTTTTTGGTATTTTTTTCCAAAAATTTTTGATATTACGTCTATTTTTTTTCGATATAAAAAACTTTTAGCCTATGTTAATTACTATTAATTCATTGTATATACAATATTTACATTTATTATATACTATTTATGTGCCCGGAAATACACATGCTATTTGGTAGCACGAAAGCATGCTACAGTTCAGTCTATGTTACTTGCTATGTAGTTTAAAAAACTAATTTTCCAATAGAATAAATATAAATGTCAAAATTGACAGTTAAAATGTGTCAGGCGTGCCGTAAGATTGCTTGCCTCCTTGGAGTATAAAAAAAAGATGGCAACCCTAATACTAAACTTCAGCTGTCTGCTATGCTGTATCTAATGAACTGTAATAGGTAGATAGTTGACATTTTCACAGAGTATATTAACATTTCTATTTCTGCTATAAAACAAATAAACTCTAGACCATAAACATAGGTTTTAGTGCGCACAGCAACAGTACAGTTATAGCATGCTAATAACGAGCTAGCATGCTCAATAGCATGTGTATTTCTATAATTAAAGACAATAATTAAACCAGCCATGTTGTCTCACTAATATACTAAGTGACATTTAATTTATCAGCAATATTTAACTCAAGCGTGGCTCATAAAAGAAACTAATGGCTGAATGGGAAAGTAACCGACTTGCACGCAAGAGGTTCGAGTTCGATCCCGGGTGGAACTACCAATGTCAATTTCACTTTGTGGAATTTATGTGTACTAATCAAATGATTAGTAAGGTAAGGTAGGGCTGCCCCCAGCTAGGTGGACCGACGACCTATAAAAAGGTAGCTGGGACGAAGGCGAAGGACCGTTGGACCGTGTTGGGAGAGGTCTATGTCCAGCAGTGGACTGCGATAGGCTAATTGATTGAATCAAATGATTGAATTGATTGAAAAAAACATACACGTCTTAGAAGAAATTCTAAAGACATGTCTAATTCACCAACCCGCATTAGGTGTGTGAATTAAGGCCTAAAACGCTCTCTCTCTTTTGATAGAGGAGAAGAGAGTTCAGCATTGGGACATTAATGGGTTGCTATTATTATTTAACTTAAGATTTTTATTTTGACTATATGTATGCATTTAAACGCCAGACGGGACAACAAAAAAAAGTGTGATCCACTTGTATATATGTCACAGAGCTCCTAAAACGGCTAGACCCATTTGAATAAGATTTTGTGTGTGTTTAAGTCAGTACCTGCCCGTTAAACAAGTGGCATAAACGGTAGCTAAATAAAGGTAGGTATATAAAGGTAGTGGCATAAAGGTATTTTTTTTTTTTTTTATAGTTAAAAATGGTTATTATGTTAGCTTTCTTTTATTTTATTTTTGTAACTTAAATTCTTTTTTTTTTTTCTCTCTTATTTTATATAATTCCTGTGCGCGTCATTGATCAACATGTTGTACAATGACGGGTACTAGCTGAAAATCAGTGCTGTACTATAAGCACAGCGTATACTGAGCTAGATCCCCTACTACACATGTATCCTTTGTAGATATAGATATAATATTTGTATTTGGACTGGCCTGTTGGTCTAGTGGTTAGTGACACTGACTGCTACGCCGAAGGTCGTGGGTTCGATTCCCACCCAGGACAAATCTTTGTGTGATGAGCACGATTGTTTGTTCTGTGTCTGGGTGTAATTTATCTATAATATGTATGTATTTAGAAATATATAAGTATGTTTATCAGTTGTCTGCTTACCATAGTACAGGCTCTGCCTAATTTGGGATCAGATAGCGATGTGTGAGTTGTCCGGAAAATATTATTATTATTATTATTATTATTATTCAAGTGTAACTGTAATTTTTTATGTAAATGTATTTTTTCTGTATGTGTGTGGCAAAAATAAATGGTTTAAATGGTAGTCGAATCAAATAGAAAGTAAATTGGATTTTACGTAACTTTACGACATAATGTCGAAAGTTAATCCCTAACATTGCTTTCTATTTGATTCGACTACCGTCTATGCCACTTGTTTAAGGGGACTGGATGGTGTTGATTCAATATTTAGACCCGATATTGGTTTCAGGTTCATCAATATAATAATTAATTTAATATATGTCTGTGTGGTGACGGATTAAGAATACAAATGTCACTACCCCGTTCAATCCCGAGGGTGTCGTAAGATTCGACTAAGGAAGTAAGCAACACAGACAATATCCACTGCAAGAGAGGACAAAACTCGAAACTATACATTAACTTATAACAACTTATAAGGAGTTATAAGGTTTTTAAAGGGTCGGCAACGCGTGATTGACAGCCCTGGTGTTGCAAACGTCCATAGGCTACGGTAACTGCTTACCATCAGGCGGGCCGTATGCTTGTTTGCCACCCAAGTAGTATAAATTAAAAAAAAACCCGTCTGGCTAGCGTGGTTATAGTAGGCTCATATCCGTCCAAATATATGGAGGAGACCTGTGCCCAGCAGTGGGACGTTTTAATTTAAAATATTGCTAATAAATTAAATAACACCTACATTTTAAGCTAATATACACAAATTACCATTAAACATTTGGATTTGTTAAAATAGACGTTACATTTTTTTTTTTACTTTTATAATTATTTATGAATTTTAATATCTAGTATGGCAGGTATGAGACTGAATAACTAATTGGTATTGGTCTACTATCATTTATTGAATAAGGAACCGTTTGACTTGGCGCCTTAGGACCTGGCACTCACCGTGGAACAGACTATAGGACTTGCATAGAGAGCCTAAGTCTCTCCACTGCTTTTAGACAGAAGACCACAGCCCAATAACTATACACAGCGGTATAGTTGTGTTCCTGTGTGTGAGTACAGGTCTCCAGCGCTAATTTAGAAATGCGTTTTGATGGAAATGTTTTCCTTTCCCGGGGATACTAGTAGCCTAAGGACGCTTGCAATACCAGAGGTATTACTTGCGTGTTGTTGACCCATTTTTTTTTTGCACCAGGTTTAAAATACTCGATCTTAAAGCCCTGGTGCGAAACACCTTCCTATTCTAGGGATACTCCTGTGATAGGAAAACGTCTCTTTCAAAACGCATCCCTAAATGAGCGCTGGAGACCTG
The DNA here is from genome assembly GCA_947095525.1 of Trisateles emortualis. Lineage (NCBI taxonomy): Eukaryota > Metazoa > Arthropoda > Insecta > Lepidoptera > Erebidae > Trisateles > Trisateles emortualis. The sequence goes on from OX352756.1 coordinate 3,640,062, forward strand.
TACTCACACACAGGAACACAAGTACACCGCTGTGTGTGGATATTTGGCTGTGGTCTTCTGTAAGGAGGTCCTTTCCCAGTCGGGCTTGCTCGCTAGTATGGTGACCTACCTCACTTCCTACTTTTTGTACAATAATTGATAGTAGCACAATATAATAGTAATTACTAATATAGTAATATCTAGTACAGTCATGAATTAGATTCCTCTCCTTATGTTTATATAAAACTATTCCTAAATTATTATAAACCTTGTCGGCCATTTTGTATTTACTTTTTGAATACCAAACTGAGGAAGGGGAAGTTCCATCCCTTTAAGCTAGCCCCCTGAAGCAAAAGGTGTCTGAATTTGAAGTGCCTCTAATTCAGAGGGTGATACCTCAGTTCTGATTTACTGTCAAAATTTTTGTATAAAATTTAAAAAATAAATTTGATTTTTATTACGTTCATAAGAATCGAGTATCTGATCTAAATGAATGACTTTCAACTTTTACACACACTGTCGGCTATAGCCGACATGTAAATCGACGTTATTGTTTTGGTCGTCGTATGCCGACGTCAGCATGTTTACAGCTGTCGGTTAAAGACGACATGGGTGTTCAAGAGTTTAGTATTTTTTTTATAATAAGTGTTTTTTAATGTCAATTCCCGGTTTTGATAGACTTCTAAATTTTCGTATAAAATTAATGAAATATAAAAAATCTCCACCTGGGAGCGCTCCACCCTCCCATTTTTGTTCTATTTATCTTCCACCCCCTACACCAAAACCTGGTTTGGCTCAGCCCAAGATTAATATCAAGACACAGACCGACAAGGTTACCCTATTTATTATATATAAGCTAAATATACAACTAATATTATAAATTGAAACCTCTCAGATTCTTCAGTCTTCGCTCCAGGTCTTCACATTCCTCCTGAGGCCAGGGTTCTTGGCTGGACCGTCTCCGTTCACCACCAGGTGCCATTTGGAAGCCAGAGCTTGATTTCCCTGGACTTTCTGAGCTGAAATATTCGTTAAACTAATGTTCAATTATATATTTTCATGCTACCACATTGTTTCTCGCTATATAATAAGGTCACTGGGATGCACTGGATGCGGAAGGCGGAGGACCGTGTGCTGTGGCGCGTGTTGGGAGAGGCCTATGTCCAGCAGTGGACTGCGATAGGCTGATTGATTGTTACTATCACATTTACTGAATAGTTAAAAAGGGGAAGAGGCGGGGTAGTGGGTTAATGACACAAAAATCTTAGAAGTAGGGCTCCATACAAGCGTGCAAGTCCAACTGGGAAAGGACCGGAACTTAAAAAAGTTCACAGCCAGGTTTTCAATACCTCTGGCATTGCAAGCGACATAGGCTACGGTAACTGCTTACCATCAGGCGGGACGTATGCTTGTTTGCCACCTAAATACTATCAAAAAAGAAAACGGTCGAATAGGTTTTGAATGACTGCCTCGGTGATCCAGTGGCCGCAATATGCGCCTGCTGTGCACGAGGTTGTGGGTTCGATTCCCATGCAGGACAAAACTTTGTGTGACCCACAAAGAATTGTTCTGAGTCTGGGTGTAATTTGTGTCCGTTAATTGTATGTTTGTAAAGTACCCCGCGTCACAGATCATGTTCTCTAGTGCGGGAGTTGTCTTTTTAAAAAAGAAAAAAGTTAAACCATAACAAATACATACCTGAAGTACTCAGTGCTATGAGCGAGATCAGTTTCGATGTTGGAGTTGTTGTCCCTGGTGTTGTACAGCCACACGCCAGCGCTCAGCTTGTGGTCGCGGACCTGGAAGTCGGTGCTGTACAGCCGAGGGGGGGACGAGAAGTCCATCGTCAGCTTCTGACCTGGAAACGTACAAGAAACTGTAGAACTTGGATCTCTAGCCTATATTATATATAGCCTGTATTTAGCCTTTAGCGTGGTTATTTTTTTATGACCACCCACAAAAAGCCCCATTTGTACCTACCCCCTTTGATACACAAGGTGAGAGTAATAAATAAGATTTTTTTGTGTCAATTCTTTACTAAACTGCAGTCAAAATTATTCAAAAATTTAGGTACTAAAAGTTTTTGAAGTGAAATTTGAATTTTTGAATTGGTGAACAAAAATGATTGAACTCTCGTCATCGTACCGAACGCTTTCCATGAGCTATATGTATACTGTGTATATACACAGTATACATATGTATACTTTTTGTTTGAACAAAAAGCGTGAAACTCGCATCATCGTCACCGCACGCGCTCGACGATACAATTCACAACTTACATAGTTTTCACTTCTAGCAGAAGTACTCAAAGACATAAGTTTTTTTTAAAACATATGTGTGGTGACGGATTAAGAATACAAATGTCACCACCCCGTCCCATCCCAAGGGTGTCGTAAGTGTCGACCAAGGGAGTAAGTCAGGCAGGCAATATCCACTGCAAGAGAGGGAAAACTCGGAACAAAACCCTATACCAACCCGTCTGGCCAGCGTGGTATAGTAGGCTAATATCTCTGCAAATGTATGGAGGAGATCCGTGCCCAGCAGTGGGATGTTTATGGGTTAAGATGTTTTTAGGTACCTATTTTGTAAAAAAAAATTTACACACCTTGACCTCACTCTCTACTATAGGTAGATTAAATAATAATAATTAAGTTACCTGGTCCGACAAAGAACCAAAGTTACCGACATAGCTCGCAGAATTAGTAAGCTGAAGTGGCAATAAGCTGGTCACATCTGCAGAAGGACCGACGGTCGATGGAGCATACGTGTCCTAGAGTGGAGACTTACGACCTAAGGAAGGTCGCTGGGACGGACTGGATGCGGAAGGAGGACCGTGTGCTGTGGCGAGTGTTAGGAGATGCCTATGTCCAGCAGTGGACTACGATAGGCTGATTGATTGAAGTTACCTGGGTGCAACCGCTCATCCAGGTGCAGTTCTCCAAACCCACCAGCTATATCGGTGAGTGTACAGTCGTTGTTGTTGTTAGTCCAGGGTCGGGTGCGAGACCACTCCCCGGAGGGGGGGTACCACGCCTTCGAAGGTTTCTTACTCTTCGGGGTGCTCGGCTTAGTCGGGGTTGATGCTGTAGATTAATAATGTTCTTTTTTAATTTTTCAGTGATGTATCACACTTATAATGCTAGTAGCTGTTGCCCGCGGCTACGGAATGGCTAAATGGTTCTTAATTAGATTCGGCAAGGAGATAGATGGTATTCTAGGGAAGAACTTAGTATACTTTTTATTGCGATAACCGACATCCACGCGGGCGAAGCAGCGAGCCACAGTTTTTTTTCTTTTCCTTTTTAAAAAGACAACTCCCGCACTAGAGAACAAGCTCTGTGTCGCGGGGGACTTTACAAACATACACATAACAGACACAAATTACACCTAGACTCAGAAAAAACTTTTTGTGGATCCCACAAAGTTTTGTCCTGTGTAGGAATCGAACCGACAACCTCGTGGACAGCAACCGCATACTGCAGCCACTAGACTGGTTAATTGTATGTTTATAAAGTCCCCAGCGACACAGAGCTTGTTCTCTAGTGCGGGTGTTGTCTTTTTAAATAAACAAAAACAAATACAAATCTACATACGTGCAACAGTCTCCGCCTCAGCCACAGCCACAGCCACCTTCTTCTTCTCCGGAGTGGCAGGAGTAATGGGTGTTCGAGCAGGCTCTTCCGACTGCTCGTCCAACGAGTTGTCCTCCACGTCGAGTTGGTTGAGCTCGGCCAACATGCGCGCCTCGCCGTCGAACACAAACTCACGCTCCGACGTCTTGCGACCTTTCCATGTGGGCGATGACAGTTTCGCTGCAATAGTAAATTAGATATATTAGATAACTAGGGGTCGCCCGCGTGGTAATTTGGAATATTTTCACCGATTTTGCAACATATCTCACTACTGCTCCGCTCCTATTGATCATAGCGTGATGTTATATAGCCTATAGCCTTCCAGGATAAATGCACTTTTCAACAAAAAAGGTTTTTTTCTAATCGAATCAGTACTTTCTGAGATTAGCGCGTTCAACCAAACAAACGAACAAACTAAACTCTTCAGCTTTATAATATTAGTATAGATATAAATGCAAAATTTGGATAAATGAATGCTTGGTGAAAGATAAAAGAGGTATACGGTTCTTATACTACTAGGGTGGCAAACAAGCATACGGCCCGCCTGATGTTAAGCAGTTACCGTAGCCTATGGGCTGCTACAGGGCTTTAAGATAGGAGAATCCCTGGGATAGGAAAACGTTTATTTCACAACGAATCCCTAAATGAGCGCTGTAGATCTGTACTCACACACAGAAACACAACTACACCGCTGTGTGTAGTTATTTGGCTTTGCAGTCAAAGTCACTAACCACTAGATCAACAGGCCAGTCATTGGCTGTTAGACCACCTTGACCAAAATCGTTCTCTTTCTCTATCTTATATAAATAAACTCACATTCTTTCTTCTCCTCCTTCCCAGGTGTTCCCCCACCAGGTGCGCCAGGAGAAGACAGCAGTTCCTTCAGTTCCTCCTCCAGTTCTGCTGCGTCGAAGTCTTCTACAGTGCTACCGAGAGCCTTCTCCACTTCGCTGTATGTTTCCATTACCTGCACAGAAAGAAAGAAAGAAATAATTATTTATTTGATGCAGTTAAAGAAAACAGTGCAATCAAAATAGAAGAATTAACTGCATAGTTGATTCAGTGGCTTACGTGGTTGCCTCGCCATTTACTACTGCGCTACTGGGTTCGATCCCAATACGAGACAAAAAATTGTTAGTCTGGGTGTACTTTGTGTCTGTTAATTGGCTAGTTGACAGTTTTTATAATAAAATATGAAATGTATTGGTTAAGGCAGCTTACAGATTAACATAACTTATACATAATTTTTTTTATTTTTACAAAATAAACTTGCGATATTTTATCTGTAGATTACAAGAACCGAAACGCGGGCGGCCATGTTTGAGTATCTTATGACGCTACATTGCACAAATCGTTTGGCATCTCTGTTTTATTAAATGAATATTTATTAGGAAAATAACCTGAGTTATAATAACTATAACATTTTGATTGATGTGCCGAGTTTTAAAATGCAAAAACTTTGGAATAAGAACCTAAATAAATAGTTTTGTTTCCCATAATGACGTCACATTTCTTTATTGACGTGATCGACGTTTTCGCGCTACATTTCATATAAATGAACAAAATCTTTTTTTTTTCTTGTATTAAATAACGTTTTTTTAAGAAAAATATATTTGTAAGAGGTATAAGATAAGCAGCAGTATACTTTAAAATATTTTTTCAAAAACTGTCAAATAACCAATTGTATGTTTTTTAAGTCCCTCTTGTAAAGTTTATATTTCTTTGTTTAAAAGACAACTCCCGCACTAGAGAACAAGCTCTGTGTCGCGGGGGACTTTACAAACATACAATTAACGGACATAAATTACACCCAGCCTCAGAACAACTCTTTTTGGGCCACACAAAGTTTTGTCCTGTGTGGGAATCGAACCCGCAACCTCGTGCACAGCAGGCGCATACTGCGGCCACTGGACCACCAAGGCAGTAGACCACTTACGTCTTTCAGGTCATCCATGGTGTCATGAACAGCGTCTTCAGTCATACCATTCTCCTTCATGTTCTGCTTCATAGCTTCAGAACTTGTCCTGGAGCATAGGAAAACATATAATATTAATATATACTAATTAATAAAATTTGAGTGTTTGTTTGTATTCTTAAAATAACCTATTTTTACTGCATGCTTTTTATGCATATGGATGGTACATATACATATACCAAAATATCATTTTTGCAATTTTTGTCTGTCTGCCTGTTTGTTCCGACTAATCTCTGAAGCGGCTGGACCGATTTTGATGGGACTTTCACTGGCAGATAGCTATTCTTATTTAAAAAAAAATAATATTTTTATTAATTTACGACATCCACGCGAGCGGAGCCGGAGGCAACAGCTATATACAATAATAATGTTATTAAATATTTTTAGCATCTTTGCTGTGCATTTAGCTCAAATATATTTAAATATTAACAGCAATGTGGAAAAAGATGAGCCCGGAGCAGGATTTGGTGGATAAATTCGAATTCAGGAGTAGGAGGTCGGTTGGCACAATAGGTAGTTGCGCCGGGCCAGGCCACGACAGGTGCAGGTTCGAATCCTGCTCCGGGCTCGACTTTGTTCACATTTCTTTAAATCCTACTAATATTATAAACGCGAATGTTTATTGATGGATGGATGGATGTTTGTTACTCTTTCACGTAAAAACTACTAAACGGATCTGGATGAAATATGGCACAGAGATAGATTTAGACTTTTTATACAGGAAAACAAACTCTATTCCCGAGGGAAAGTACGCGCGGCCGAAGCCGCGGGTGGAAGCTAGTATTTAAATAATTTTCAAATCATCCCCCAACAGTGACACTGTTGGGGGATGATTTGATAATTTAGCCGGGACCGAGGGGGATGGGGGTGTAGATCTTCGGTTAAGTGCGCCAGGAACAGTTTCCGTACGTACCTGTAAGTATCTACGAGCGTGACGTTGACGTGGGCATCCCTGAGCTGCTGCAGCAAGTGTGTCACGTTGTCCAACGCTGAGGTACACCTGTCCAGCCGCTGCTGGGTCTTGTGCTTACGACGCAGGTGGTTCTTTGCCTGCACAAAATAATAAGAGATCAAATCAAAAACGAGAGTGGTCATCAGTTCTGCGAGCTATGTGATTTAGAAAGAAAGAAAGAAATAATATTAATTTTGTCTTTACATCTTACTACAGTAATCTAAAAAATATACATAATGGCTACAAGACAAAACAGGACCTAGCTCAGCGATTAATTGCAACATCGCAGACGCTGCAGCGCTGATATTCTGCTAGGACCCCTTAGGGAAGGTATTCGACACCTAGCGGAGCAGTTAAATTTAAAATATAAATAAGTAACGAGTACATAAATTTAAAATATAAATAAGGAAATGATAATATTATATTTCCCCATTGCTACTTAATAGAGGCAATTCTTCAAGCTATATCGATCACTTTGGTTTTCCTATGGACAACCGATGGACAAGGTCGACTCAGGATTTGAGAGTTGTGGAAATCCTTGGGGGAGGCCTATGTCCAGCAGTGGACGTCTTTTGGCTGAGATGATGATGATAACTCTTTAATATCTTCTTCTTAGCGTGTCGATGGCAATCTAAATTGTGTCGGCCCAGAACCTAGCTACGAGTTTTGCATTTTCAGTAGCGTCCATAAGCTCCTCTAAGGTGCAGGTATCAGGGCACGCGGGACATGATATCAAGTGCCCCATAGTTTGTGGCTCAGCACCACATTTACATTCCAGGTTGGAATCGTCTATAAATCCCCACCTGAGCAGGTTTCTCTTTAATCCTTACTAATATTATAAATGTGAAAGTTTGTAAGAATGGATGGATGATTATTACTCTTTCACGTAAAAACTACTGAACGGATCTGGATGAAATTTGGCACACAGATAGATTATGGTCTGGAATAACACATAGGCTACTTTTTGCAGCGATAACCGACATCCACGCGGGCGGAGCCACGGGCAACAGCCAGTATAATATACGTACAACAAGTTTGTTTCCAAGCTTGAGCGCAACACTAGCGTCCATATGCGCGGCGGCCACATCCCGCGCAAGTCGTTCCCCGTCCGTCTGCAACTTGCGCGCCGCACTCATCAGCTTCACCATGGCTTCATCTGACTCTGTCACGGGAGACACCTTCTTGTCTGGCTCCGCTGGAAAAACAACAAGGTGAGGTTTTAAGAGAGGTAGAAAGAAAACTGATTTGTACGCAGAGTTCGATCCCAGATGGTAGTATCAATGTGAATTTCACTTTGTGGAATTTGTAAGTACTAATCAAATGATTTCGTCCGTGTGGTGACGGTTTTTGTTGTTTAAGACACCTCCCGCACTAGAGAACAAACTCACTATTGAAAGACATACAATTAAAGGACTCAAAATTACACCCACACTCAGAACAACGTTTTGCGAGTCACACAAAGTTTTGTCCTGTGTGGGAGTCGAACCCACAACCTCTTGCACACATAACCGGGTAATATAGGCTACATTTCGCAGTCGTCGTTGATGCGCGCTACAGTACGGACGCGCTTCCTCTACATTGTACGAATTTAGTAAATTCACGCGTTGCGCGGCTGTAGCCGTTGCCCGTTCCGACGCTATGAGTTCACAACAGCTCATAGCCAACGAGCTGTTGGCATTCATTCAGCATGCCATCGACACTATGGACGAGGTCAGCATTATGCAGATATGTAAGTCCAACTTCAAAGAAGAAGACGTAAGCAGTGGCAAGAGGCTGCTGTTCCAGACACTTGGTAAAATGGACCAGATGCCATCACGCCGAAGAGATGGTACCGAAAAGAGCGTGCAAGACATCATCACCTTGCTGAAGGTGACCGACCCCGACGATGTGCCTGCGTTCGTGGCGAAGGACCTGCATAAGCTGCCCCCCGTCACGTTCGACCATGTCGACGTCACCAGGCTGCTCAAGGATATTACAGCCCTTAAAGCAGGCTTGGCCGAAGTGAAAGTCAAATTAGAGGTGTCTGAAAACACCATATGTGAATTACGTGCCGAAGTAGTGTTGTTACGCAACGCTAATTCGAGCGGTAGGACACCCGACACCTCTAACGTCAACAGTTGTCGCGAGGCTACGCAGAACGCTTCCATCAGCAGTTTGAAGTCGGTGAGTGCAGTTGCGTCACCGGCCGCCAATATTGCATGCGGTGCAAAATGTGACACCGCCGTCCCTGCCTCGACATGTGTTGAGGCGTCGAATCGTGTGGGCACGTTGACCCCTAAACGTGCCTACGCTGCCATTGCCGCCACCAAAAAGCCCTCGGTGGTGACACGACAGGAAGATCAGGCGCGGAAACAGCGGGTTTCCAAAATCGACACGGACAAGGATGGCTTTGTCAAGGTCGAGAAGAAGAAAAGGAAGCCTCCTTGTCGGAACCAGTGCGGTACTGCGCTGACGGGGCCTAATACGCTGCTGCGTCCCGCAATACCTACGACGCAGCTATATGTGTCCCGTCTCCATCACACCACGAAGACCGAGGATATTGTGGAGTATATCCTCAAGAAAGTCAACTGGACCTTGAGGGTCGAAAAGTTGGTACCACGTTCTAGCACCAATTTCAATTCGTTTGTGGTGCGGGTGCCAACGCATGCTATCGATAGATTCCTCGAGGAAGAGTTTTGGCCGAAAGGTGTCGTGTATCGACGTTTTCGCGGTCGGTTACACAACACAGCGAGGTGTAACACGACACCGATTAAATGTGTTTAGTTATAAGTTTTATATATATATATGTTAGTTTGTAAGGTATTTATCTATGGAAATATATAGGCTATATTGTTTTGTACTATGTAATCTGTGTATTTCTGAAATAAATGATTATTATTATTATTTATTATTACATTTAATTGAAAAATATAATTATATTATACATATAAACTTTCAAAAGATATTATCCTATACTTCTAATATTATAAGCGCGAATGTTTGTAAGAATGTATGGATGTATGTTTGTTACTCTTTCACGTAAAAACTACTGAACGGATCTGGATCAAAATTAGCATAAAGATAGATTATAGTCTGGAATAACACATAGGCTACTTTTTATCCCAGAAATAATCTCTGATACCGAGGGATTGTACGCGCGGGCAAAGCCGCGGGCGGCAACTAGTTTAATATATAGTCATTTATATATAGATATATATATATACTAGCTGACCCAGCAAACCTTGTTTTGCTACTAAGAAAGAAAGAAAGAAAAGAAAGAAAAGAAAGAAAAGAAAGAAAAGAAAGAAAAGAAAGAAAAGAAAGAAAAGAAAAAAAAGAAAAGAAAAGAAAAGAAAGAAATATATTTATTTTGTACCTAAACAAAATTACAAATACTTAACAAATAATATACCTTATAAGTAATTAATAATTAACCTAGATTATGTTAAGTACAATAATGCCGTTCAAGAACAAAAATGGTCTTAGCTCAGCTTTGTAGCTGCTAAGCCGAATGGCGAAGCAGCACTGATATTCTGCTAACACCAATAGTGACATACACGGGCAAAGAGCTGTCCAAAAAATAATAAAAAGTATGAAAATAAATAACATTTTACGAATATATGTTTACATAATAATATACCTATATAATTATATATATACATACCCATCCCCATATAATCTTGACGATAAAAATTAAACAAAACTAGGCACTACTAACATAAAACAAACTAAATGAAACTGAAACTAAAAAATATATATTATATATAACAGAACTTTAAAAAACATGGAAGTAACAGTAACATTTCTAACAACTAAACGTAAGCAAAACCAAACAATATTTTTTTACTAATATTAAACGCTGCAGAATGCGGCTTACAGATTGACAGACGCTTTTATTGTCTGTGGCGAAACTAATGAAAACAATAATCAATATTGACAGTTGTCTGCGGTTAACATAAAATATATGCAATAGCAGTAAAAAATTAAATAAACTAAAATTAAACTAAAACTACATACACTAAGGATGTCAATAAATGTGACCTATGAATTTATTTGATGATGCACTACTACGACCCTCGGAAAATATGCAAAATGAACAAATCATGTAGCAGCCGCGATCCAATGTTGAATGTCATTTTAACTGATACAAATATGAGCCTCTTACAATATCTACCTGCCAAAGTGTCGCCAGCCATCCCCAAAAGAAGTGCATCCCCATAGTAAGTATCACGCTAGCTGCACCTATTTAGTCGTGATTTGCTCATTAAGTAGATGCTGTTTAAACTTGATTTTAAAAGTTAAAACTGATTTTAGAGCACGGAAGGGCGGTGGCAAAACTCCCACGAAATGCGGCTGATCTATGTCTTGGTGTAACTAGAAGATAATTAGATGCTCTTGTATTATGTTTATTAAGATCACTGGACCAAGAAAGTTTTTTATACAGGTATTCAGGCCTATGATTTAATATCACTCCAAAAAGCAAGGTAGCAAAATGAAGCCTCCTCCGCGACAGCATTTTCAACATGTTTCCATTATTGAGGAACGGAGTAATGTGAGAACGGGGTGACACATTGTAACAGAAACGAGCACATGCGTTTTGCACCCGTTGAATAAGCCGCTCTGTTTTTCTTAGAAGGCAGTTTCCATACACTGTATCTGCATAGTTAAGTTTTGACAATATCAATGATTCACAAAGCATGATGCGCATTTCCTCACTTATGTAGGGACGCACCCGGTACAGAAGCTTCAGACGATAAAAACAATTGCGCACAGCTTCTAGTACATGAGTTTCAAATTGTAGTAAACTATCAAACACCACCCCAAGGTTGCGCACCTCCGAAGCTTGTTGTATGTGACATCCATTAATTCTAACATCAGGATGAACATCCTGAATTTTTACTATGCAGTCTCTAGAGCCCATGACAAGAAACTTAGATTTACTGGGATTTAATACCAGTGCATTGCCTCTTGTCCACTCATAGACCCTATCCAAATCCTCATTAATTTTTTTTACCGATGCGATGCAGTTTTCCGGTTTAAAAGAATAATATAACTGTAGATCGTCGGCATACAGATGGTATTTACAGTCTACTAGTGACCCGGCTATGTCAGCTGTGTATATTATAAATAAAAGAGGCCCGAGGATTGAGCCTTGTGGGACTCCCCTAGCTACAGGACTTATCGATGACTCTACCGTACTCCCATCCCTATTATGCAGTTGTACAAATTGGTGACGATTGCTCAGATAGCTATTGAACCAACGCACAGCTTCTGGGTCAAAACCGTAATAGGCAAGCTTAAGACAATAGGAGAGAAACATTAATAGAATCAAAAGCACGTGAGCAATCCAGCAAAGTGAGCAATGTCCCCATTCCCTGATCCCGAGCCTCCAATATACTGTCAACGACATCAATTAGAGCAGTAGCAGTGCTGTGTCCTAACCGAAAACCAGATTGTGTTTCAGGTAAAATATTTTGCATCTCTATATATTTTCTTAATTGACTGCACACTACTTTTTCCAATATCTTGGATAAGCAAGGCAGCAAACTTATAGGCCTGAAATCGGTAGCAGCGCTGGGATTCGATTTTTTGGGAATAGGTCTGACTACTGCCAGCTTCCACAAGTCAGGAAATGAAGAAGAGGCCAGTGACCTGTTAATGATTCCGGTGATGGCAGTTAATGTATGTGGCAGTGTCATTATCAGCATGTCGAGAGAGATTTGATCTACTCCTGAAGCATTTGACTTAAGACTCTGAATAGCTTTTAAAACAGTAGTTTCATTAATTGTTTGGAGATGGAAACAGCCCGGGCCATGTCTGTTGAATTCATAAGTCAATTCCAACAAAGTGACCCTACCATTTCCGGGCACATCTAAAAAGCATTTATTAAAGGCTTCAGCATCATCACAGGACAAGGGCAACTCATTCTCTTTACTGCTTGTATATGGTATAACAGATTTTATGTTATTCCATAACTTTTTGGGATTTCTTATATTCATGTTTATGTTGGAGGCAAAGAAGGCGCGCTTCTCAGTGTCAATTGCCGCTTTCACTATACCTTTAACTAAAATAGTAATATCGCTATTAAAATATAGGGGTTGATCGTAGAGGGGTGAAAATTAATGGTTGTATGTATTTTTTAATGCTGAATCACAAAAAATAAAAACAAATAATTTTGTCTAAAAAATTAAATAAAAAAATTAGGGACCACCCTTAACATTTAAAGGGATGAAAAATAGATGTTGTCCGATTCTCAGACCTACTCAATATGCACACAAAATTTCACGATAATCGGTCGACACGTTTCGGAGGAGTTCAAAGTTGAACACTATGACACGAGAATTTTATATATTAGATATCATAGTAAGCAAAATGTATGTGATGCCTCTGTTATTGTAACTTACCATCAGGCTTGTTTAATTTATTAAACACCATTGTCGTGTATAACCGACCAACGTAATGTAGTTACCACAGCAGTCGGCAGGGGCCGACAATTTAATTTTTCTCTTCAAAAGATATATTTCGCACTAGGGAACAAACCCTGTATCACAGGGGACTTTAAAAACAATTCACGGTCACAAATTACACGAAAAAACATTTTATCTTCAATTTTGTTCCGTCCCATCGAACCCACAACAGGCCGCGCACTAGTAGCGAAGCAACCAATTAAGCCACTGAACCAACCATGCAGTTACATTAAATTAAGAATGGAAAATAAATCATGTTATATAAACTAACCGAATTTCAGTCACGACTAATCTCAATGGAGACTAGCCATCTGCGCGGGAGATATTACCTAAAGGCGCAAATATGCACTCTTTATTCCCTCACTCTCATAGCGAGGACGTCAATCCGACACGACCGCACAGAGATCAGGCGTAGGACGTAAACGCACGCTAGTTTATGTTCTGATTATAATTCAGTTAAATAATATCATATGTCCATGAACTTTAAATAATGCGGAAAGATAATAATAAACCTGTTTTTTAATGCCATAGTAACTAGTATTAGTATAATGTACTACAAAAATAATAAAATCTAAGAGTGGTAGCTGAGGAAACGTAAACTATTTGAACACAGCTACTGCCTTGGTGGTCCAGTGGGTGCAGTATGCGCCTGCTGTGCACGAGGTTGTGGGTTCGATTGTGATTCCCACACAGGGACAAAACTTTGTGTGACCCATAAAGAGTTGTTCTGATTTGTGTAATTTGTGTCCGTTAATGGTATGTTTGTAAAGTCCCCCGCAACACAAGGTTTGTCCTCTAGTGCGGGACTTGTATTTAAAAAAAAAATTGAATCTGATCTCTTCAGTTCAGATTCAAAATAGCGTCAAAGAATGTGGCTTTAATCATTCTTATACAGCCATATATATATAACTAGCCGTAGCCCGCGGCTCCGCCCACGTAGATGTCGGTTATCGCTGTTAAAAGTAGCCTATGTGTTATTCCAGACCATAATCTATCTCTATGCCAAATTTCATCCAGATCCGTTCAGTAGTTTTTTCGTGAAAGTGTAACAAACATCCATCCATCCATTCTCACAATCGTACACATTTATAATATTAGTAAGGACCAAGGGTCACCCGCGACTTCGTCCGCGTGGTAATTTGAAATATTTTCCCCGATTTTGCAACATATCTCACTACTACTCCGCTCCTATTGATCATAGCGTGATGTTATATAGCCTATAGCCTTCCTGGATAAATGCACTATTTAACAAAAAAAAGATTTTTTCTAATCGAACCAGTACTTTCTGAGGTATCACTTGCGAGTTGCCTTAACTCCTTTCTTGAAAAACCCCATATAGTCTGTGGGGTACTTCTTTTTCCTATCATTCACTCACACACTATGGTACAATCCCTGCTGAGTACTTACCCAATTTGATGACAGCCTCCTTTTTGACAGCATATCCTTGTGACACAAGGTAGCCCAGCAGCAGCTCAAATGTCTCCTTACTGTGGCTCCACTCGCAGTTCCTCATCAGCTCTTCAATGGTGCCGATACGGTCAACATCGGGTGGATAGTTTTGTAGCAGTTCTAAGGCTTGATCCTGGGAATTAAGATTATTTTTAACTTTTGTTTACACCATAAAGTGTATAAAATTTGGTAGGCTTGATTTAGTTAGTCGTCACTTAGCAGGCCCGAGAGGAAGGCGGCTCGAGTTCCGGGCGCGGTTCTCGTGAGGAAGGGCTAGGCCCTCCAAATCAGATGGGGCTCGCCATGGTCGGCGAGCCGTGACTTGCGGGGGATGCGGATGAATGCGCAAGCGTACTCGTGTCCCCCTGCAACAGGTCGTCTGAGGGAACACCGTGAAATGTTTAGTCGGTAGGACGGTCTCCTGTAGGAGACTGGGGAGTCCGACATAACCACCCACCGACGCCCAGGTGGGTGGTAAATGCATTTGAACCACGTAGAAAAAAAAAAGAAAAAAGACTTGATTTAGTTTGTCTTGATGGTCTTTCGACCTGACTCTCGGTCTTTACCAAACTTAGAGGCGCCAAGCAGAGGCGTTGAAGGGGCGCCGAAGACTTAGAATTTATCACCATCGTTTATTGATACTAACTCTAGGATATAAAACCGTCTCTTTAAAAACACATTCGGCAATCGGTACTGGAGACCATCTCCTCTAGACAAGTGTCATAAACAGTAGTCGAATTGTATACAATATATATCGGCTAGCCCGCTTGTAAACCTTAGAATATATAGATAACTCACCTTTACTGCACTTTCCAAAACAAATCGTTGGGTAGAATCTATACAGGCTTTAGGTAGCCCATCGTTGTCTACACTCTGTCTTGCCGGAAGGAATGAAGCCAGCGCTGTGACTGCAAACGCTGCAGGTTTGAACGCTAACCGGGCTCCCCACTTGACCCAGCCTTCAGGTCCGTTGTGAAGGATTTGTTGGTATTTTGATAGAGGACTGAGATCACCGTTGCTGTGAGAAAGGAATATTATTATAATCGCTATATCCTACTAATATTATAAATGCGAAAGTTTGTAAGAATGGATGGATGGATGTTTGTTACTCTTTCACGTAAAAACGACTGAACAGATCTGTATGGAATTTGGCACAGAAATAGATTATGGTCTGGAATAATACATAGGCTACTTTTTACAGCGATAACCGACATCCACACGGTCGGAGCCGCGGGCAACAGCTATATCTGTATATATTTATACACAATGCTAGTTTTAGTTTAACACCCCAAATTGGTTTTTATTGGAAGAGTAAAAAAAATGAAACTTACAATGTTATAAGCAGATTTTCCTACACAATTATGGTCAGCGGAAAGTGCGTCTAGTGCAGCGTGTACCAGAGTACAAACTATTGTAATGTATTGTGCAGTTGAAAAATTAGAATAGAATAGAATATTTGTAAACATAGGTAGGTATACATTAGTGTGAGATGTTACAATTAAAAAATTAACTAAAATAGAATGTCCAATTTTTTTTTCGTATCTTGTCTGCTTGGCGATCTGTGATGACACAAAAAGCCAATCATTTGGTGTTAATAAACTTTATAATCTGGATATTAGCAGAAAGAATTGATGGGGATAACCATAATTCTTTAATCAAATTTCGCTATTAGCGTAGGGACATCATGCCGCTTCAATCATTTGTGTGATACACTTCCTGTTGTCTATAAAGTCCAATTTAAAACGTTCTTCATACATTGTTAGGACAAAGTACAACAGGGTTTAAAAATTGTATTCGAAATACTGATTCTAAGCAAACGATTGTATGTATCTTAATTTCTAACCAAAAGTGGGTATATGAAATTTCATGCCTTTTATGTTTAAAATCTTGTTTAATGTATGATAATTTTGTAAATAATTAAAAAAATGTGTCAATTTGTAACACATATGAAATTATAAAGTAACACCTATGAAGTTACTATGTCTTGTACAATAATTTCATAACTACTAGTTATAAAATTATTTTACAAGAAATATGAAATTACTTTGTAACACTTATGAATGTACTTCGTAACACTTATGAAAATAATTTGTAACACTTATGAATTTACTTTGTAACATAATTTAAGTTTCTTTGTAACTTTGTGACACTTATGAAGTTAACCAGTGTTTTAAATTATGACAACTATGCCATGAGAAGACTTAGCAAGAAACTCTGTTCTTCACCAGATTTTATCCAAATCTAATGACCTTGGATGACAAGCAAAATATTTATTTGCAAAAAGTATATAGACAAAGTATTAGGCGTTAATTTATACCAATATTATAATTATCTAAATAATAATGTCTTTGTACACATGTGGAGAGTCATCTCCAAAACTACTGCACCAATTTGAAAAATTATTAAACCATTTGAAAGGTTAATTATTCCACTACGCATTGGATATTTTATATGGACATAATATACGGGCGAACCCGCGGGAAAAAGCTAGGGAAATGATAAAAGTGATGAAACTTTGTGACCATAAACATTATAGAATTTTATATAAAATTGTAAATATTTTGATTTTTTTTTGACGTAAGGCAATAGTATAATAATAATGAATTCTAGCGCGTAAAAAGTAACAAAACGCTTACTGAAACAATTCTTCAACGACGATATCCAAGCAGGCTGGAGTACGACCTTTTCTGGTAAACGCTGCCTTCGCGTCAGCAGCAGATACTATAGGATCCTTTCTATGTTGACACCACTGCCTCAGCATGTCGGACCAGAACTTCATTTTCATGTCCCATGATTCTGGATTCGTGGTCTTTATCCGAAAGGGTGCGAAAAGTGCGTTCATCCGTACGTCGTCTGACCAACATTGCGGGAGATCACCTTCCGGTATACTGCACCCTGGCAGACCCATTATGTTTGTACGAATCTATCTTGACGGTTATATTTTGATTTTTGTTGTTTTTGTTCACAATGATTTCTTGATTTAAAAAATGGGTGACTTCCGCACACAATGGCGTGCGAAAAATTTTGACGTTATAAACTCTATAGGGTTACCACTTGCCTAGCTTACGATATTTTATTGTACAAAGACATTGATCAAATAAAATATAAGGTTACTTTAACCCGAGTTTATTTTTTAATAAACTAAGTAAGAAGACTACTAGACATACTACGACAGTCCATGCAAAGATGATCTCAAAATATCCTAACTAAATATTATAAAGTACTTATTATATGACACTATTTTCTTTTTCCAAGCCTTAATGCATTTAAATGTAAAAAATATGATTAATAACACCCTAGCAGTTTAATTATTACTGATAGTACATGGTCACTGTCGTGGCAAGATAAGCATGCAATTTGAAGGTCTAACTCATAAAGGAGAAAGAGTAATTAGTAAGTTAATGTTATAGTTTTTTATTTCAATAGAAGTTTTGTCATCTGTAACCTTCTAAAATTTTATTTATTTAATTTAACAGAAAGCTTACAGACTAATAGGGTTAAATTAAACAGCAGTTATGGGTGGAGTAAATTGCTAGTAACAAGCTTCGACATATTGGATAAAATCCTAACAAGAACAACACAACCAATATTTTTCATCTTGGTAACATTGAGAGAGTAATGTCAAAACAATGTGTCTACTAAATTTTAGTTTTACCATTTTTAATCTGTGCTTTGGTTTGTGCAGCGTTTTTACTGTAACAGAAAAGCTGTAATTTCTCAATTTTCCACGTTATTTTACAAGCAAAATCTTTTTAGTGAACCAAGGACACGTTATTATTATCTGCCGGTGAGTATTTAAAACGAAAATAAACACAGTTTGTTATGATATTTGTTCATTATTTTGTTGGTAGTGACATACTTATCTCGGTGTACGATCATTTTCATGTAGATTCTTCTCGTACGAGAAGTTAAATATTTAACTAGAAGCTTTTTATAGATAGTATTACATCATACAAGTGGACTTAAATCTATTTGTCGAAATAATTGTGTAGGTAGCTAAATATACTTCAAGTTGTGAAACTGGTTTTCGGGAAATGTACTTACCACACACTTAATTACTACTTCTAAAACTTGATTCGATCTTATTTTTCGTGCCTATTTTAATTCTTATAAATTAGTGGTCACAGAGTATCAGCTTTTGGCTTGAATTATGTTTCCTATGCCTGGCAAGTCAAGAAAAACAACCATATTAGGATTTAAATTTATTAGATCTCATTCTTTTACTACATTTTTGTTTGTTTCATCATTATTTTAAAATATATTTTGCATTTAGATTATCTATACTAGTCTATACATATATCTATATTATTAAGAGGGGAAATTTGTGAGGTTGTAGGGTGTAATCTCTGGATCTACTGAACTAATTTTAAAAATTCTTTTACTAGTAGAAATCCACATTAATTTTGAGTGTCATGGGCTATATAATGACTACATACAGTGGTGTAGTTGTGTTCCTGTGTGTGAGTACAGATTTCCAAAGCTCATTTAAGAAAAGGAAATTCCATCATAAAACCCCGGCGTTTTTTTTGTTGTAAAAAAATGGGTCAGCTACACGCAAGTGATACCTCTAGTATAGCAAGCGTCCATAGGCTACAGTTACTGCTTACCATCAGGCAACTGTATGCTTGGTTGCCAACCAAGTAATATTAAAAATAATATATACAGTTTAATTTTCATGCCACAGACTAGATATAATTAAATCAATACCTAAAGTATGGATAGTATAAACAAACCTTATCACTTGAAAATTTCCAACAAGGTTATAATTTAAATGCCTATTATTTACTTAACTTAGTTATTTTTAATAAACTCCGGAACATATGATTAAGAGAGGTAGGGCACTGTACTAGGGAGCAAGCCCCACTGGGGAAAGACCACAGCAAAATAACTACACACGGTGGTGTCATTCTGAGTCTGGGTGTAATTTGTGTCCGTTGATTGTATGTTTGTAGTCCCCCGCAACACAGAGCTTGTTTTCTAGTGTGGGAGTTGTCTTTAAAAAAAATCTATTTATCTAAATCTATCTTATTGTGAAAGAAACATGTTCCTATCCCAGGCATGCACCTTAAAGCCTTGGTGTAAAAAGAGAATTGGCAACACGCAAGTGATACCTCTGGTATTGCAAGCATCCATAGGCTACGGTAACCGCTTAACATTGGGCAGGCCGTATGCTTGTTTGCCACCCAAGTAGTATATAAAAAAAAATAAAGGGCAGTGAAAGGAGGCAAACAGGGTCCAGTGGTCTTGCGTTAAGTTGAGCTTCCTCTATTGTAAGGTACCCTACCTCTTGACAATAACTACCTTAAGAACACACCTGTTACCATAGATAATGATGGTCCCTAATGATGGATCTATTAGATAAGGCATTGATTTGCCTTCAAAAGACACTAGAAATATTTGTCATTAATTCTCATATAAATATAAATCTTATTTTAATAATTATAAGGTTGACTATCGTCTGACTAAATAATATATAAAATGTCGTAAGTGCAATTCAATTGTAATAGAATATATGTTCTGTGTAAAAGTCTTAAGGTATATAATTGAAAAGCATGTATATTTTCTGTCATTGACGGGGAGAGTAGGTTGGTGTTCTACTTTCAGCTGATAGCCACATTATCTTAATCTTTGGTGTTATCGTTTAAAAAGCGCTTTTATATCGTACGATACGACTGCGATACGATATCGCTGATGAACATTTGATCGTTCAGTAAAGGCACAGAATACTTAATAGTACAGGTAGTAAAGGTCTTTTTAACAGACTTCAAAAAAGGAGTTTCTCAATTTGAATGTATGTTTTTTTTATGTTGTGTTAAAAGTCGGTCCCGACTGTTAACAGTCGTTAGATCGCGACAGAGGCCCAAATCTAAATAACTCTGTCACCTAGTTGGCTACCATCAGCTAACGGTGAAGAATAACATTTTGAAGAAACTCAAATGTCTTTCTTAAAAGAAATTCCAATAGCCCAGCCTGTTTGGCTAGACCTAAACCCTCTCAAATATATCGAGGAATGAAGGCCAGCAGTGAAAATTTGGGTTGGTTTTTCAACGTTTTGCAGATTTTTGACCAAAGTAGAAAGTGCGACCGTAAGTGGTCAAAGTCGAAGGTTCGACTTGACATTGTGCCATTACTTGGCGCGACAGGCGTCACAAATTTATCTAATCTTCTTAATATTCGCCTTGATAACGTCCCACGTATAAGCGGTCATTTTATCTGTGGCTGACTCAAGTCCAGTCAAGGAAAATTTATACGAAAGAATTGTCATGGACATTGAACATATTCACGCCACAACAAGCAACGAAGTTCAACATAGAAAACACAGATGTCACTATGCCTAGAAACACGCAACTGTCGAATAAATGTTCGAGAGGCTGAATCGCGATATCAAAGTTTACACAGACACTCAATATATCGCACCAGCAGGAGAATAATAGATATAATTTGACTGCCTCGGTGACCAAAGAGTTGTTCTGAGTCTGGGTGACAGCCTCCACAAGAAATAGGGCACTAGCTAGGGAGTAAACCCGGATGAGGAAAGACCTCCAGGTTATAGAAAACCATACACACTGTCAGGCGCGATCTGAAGGGATTTTGAGAGTCACAGGTCACAGGCGAAATTGAAAACACGTCAAATTAAAAAATCTTCTAAATTTTTTTTTATACTACTTGGGTGGCAAACAAGCATACGGCCCACCTGATGTTAAACAGTAAACCATAGCCTATGGACGCTTGCAATACCAGAGGTATCACTTGCGTGTTGCCAACCTATTTTTTTACACCAGGGCTTTAAGATGGAGTATCCCTGGGATAGAAAAACAATTCTTTCAAAACGCATCCCTAAATGAGTGCTGGAGACCTGTAATCACACACAGAAACAAAACTACACAGCTGTGTGTAGTTATTTGGCTGTGGTCTTCTGTAAGGTGGAGGTTCTTACCCAGTCGGGGTTGCTTGCTAGTGTGGTGCCCTACCTCTTTTTCTCTTTTTTTATCTCCTTCTAGCTTGTATTTTACTCCCTAAATCAGATTGGCAAACTTAAATACGAGATTGAGCTCTCGTCTTGCCTTATTCAAGTAGCCATTTATTTTAAATGGAACCATATCTAACACGTGAATAGCTTTTTTATTTATATTTATTTTTAGTAATCAAGATAAGCGTGTAATCATGTTTTTAATCTTTAGCCATGGTTAGATACGATCGTAAATATGCTGTATTATGTATTCAATGTATTGTTCAGTGCCTAGAAGGAAGACGTTTCTTTTTTTAAATCTTAAAATAAGTTTTCATTCAAAACTGTGACCTTTTTGGTTGACGTTTGTGTTGAGTTGTTTAGGCTGAATGGTGTTGTGTCTTGTGCTTCTTAGAAGATATTTTTAGAAGTGTTTTTTTACTGTGAGTTTTTTTTTTTTTACTAATGTGGCAAACAAGCATATGGCTGTCGGATGGTAAGCAGTTACCGTAGTCTATGAATCAATCAATCAGCCTATCGCAGTCTACTGCTGGACCTAAGCCTTTCCTAACACGCGCCACAGCACACGGTCCTTGCCTTCCGCATCCGATCCGTCCCAGCAACCTAGCTTAGGTCTAGGTATCTGGGGGCCGCCATACCTTACGGTTACCTAGTCGCGGTCTTTGCTCTAGGACACGTCTATTCCATCTGCTGACGGTCTTTCTCCAGATGTGACCAGCCCATTACCACTTCAGCTTACTAAGTCTGCAAGGCATTTTTTTTAAAGACATCCCGCACTAGAGAACTAGCTCTGTGTCGCGGGGGACTTTTCAAACATACAAATAACAGACACAATTTACACCCAGACTTAGAACAATTCTTCGTGGGTCACACCAAGTTTTGTCCTGTGTGGGAATCGAACCCACAACCTCGTGCACAGCAGGCGCATACTGCGGCCACTGGATCAACGAGGCAGTCAATGTACCATTGCAAATGGCTTAGTAACACTACAAAACTGAGTACATAGTTATTTTGCTGTGGTCTTCTCTAAGGCCCTTCTCTAGTCGGGCTTGCTCGCTTGCATGGTGCCCTACCTCATTTAAATTGCTAAAAGCTAATTAAACACTGGTCAGAAAATACATCTTAGCAATACATAGTAGGTAGCTGTCTGTCCGTCCCTATGTATGCTTAGATCTTTAAACTACGCAACGGATTTTGATGCGGCCTTTTTTAATAGATAGAGTGATTCAAGAGGAAGGTTTATATGTATAACTAGCTGTTGCCCGCCACTCCGCCCGCGTGGATGTCGGTTATCGCTGTAAAAAGTAGCCTATGTATTATTCCAGACCGTAATCTATCTCAGTGCCAAATTTCATTCAGATCCGTTCAGTAGTTTTTACGTGAAAGAGTAACAAACATCCATCCATTCATCCATCCATGCATCTGTACTTGCAAAATTTTGGCGTTTATAATATTAGTAGGATACATGCATATTATAATAGACAAATCTAGAATAAATCCAAGCGAAGCGAGGGCAGTTCGCTGGTCCATGATATACCATAGTCATAGAGCAGATCAATTATAATAGCAACCCATATATGTCCCACTGCTGGGCACGGGTCTCCTCTCTATCAAGAGAGAGAGAGGGTTTAGGCCTTAATTCACACACGCTGGCCTAATACAGGTTGGTGAATCAGACATGTCTTTACAATTTCTTCTAAGACAGGTGGGTTTCCTCACGATGTTTTCCTTCACCGTTAGCAGATGGTGAATCATTTGATTAGTACATATAAACTCCACAAAGTGAAATTCACATTGGTACTGCCCGGGATCGAACTCGCACCTCTTGCGTGCAAGTCGGTTACTTTCCCACTCGGCCACCACCGCTTATGCAGATCAATTACATTGAACAAATAGATGCGTATGCGCAGTAGCAATTATTATTAGTGAATTTCGTCATAGTAATTTAATACCTTAATCATCAGTTGTTATACTGAAGCGATAAAAGCTTATTAAGATTCGTGATCATAAACGTGTAATGGCTAAATCAGCTGATACCTTTTTTATACTCGTATTTAGCTTGGATTAAGCGCACAATGCCACATTCGCAAAATTACATATTAGTATTTTGCAAAATGTCATATTCTCAAATTGACATAATTTGTAAACGCCACATTGGACTGCCTTTTTTTTTTTTTTTTATACTACTTGGGTGGCAAACAAGCATACGGCCCGCCTGATGTTAAGCAGTATCCGTAGCCTATAGACGCTTGTATTACCAGAGGTATCACTTGCGTGTTGGTGGCCTTGGTGGTCCAGTGGCCGTAGTATGCGCCTGCTGTCCACAAGGTTGTGGGTACGATTCCCACACAGGACAAAACTTTGTGTGACCCACAAAGAGTTGTTCTGAGTCTGGGTGTAATTTGTGTCCGTTAATTGTATGTTTGTTAAGTCCCCCGCGATACAGAGCTTGTTCTCTAGTGCGGGAGTTGTCTTTAAAAAAAAAATTGGCAAAATGTCATTGACGTTTTCTCATAATCATCTCAATTTATTACATAAGCGTCCCACAGCTGGGCACGGGTCTCGTCCATACATTTAAAGGGATATTACCCTACTATACCACGCTCGCCAGACGGGTTGAAGTGGTTACATCTCAATAATTTGGTGCTCATTCGATGATATTTTTACAAACTATTTAGAATTAATATATACTTTATGACAACACCATATTATGAAACACATCTTGTAGATTAATACTGTATATTTTTGGCAGTCATTTGTCTATAAATGGCAACAAAAAATGGTTTCATTTACACCTCTTTTTCATCATTTTTTGAGAGAGGGGCCTTAAGCCACTGAACCAACAGTCCAGTCATATATAGATGTCCACTGTCTGCCTATGGTTGATTTCAAGTATCTGTTGTTTCCAGGGACAGACAGCATGGGTCGCCGGTGACAAGACGTGATCCTAATGACACCTCCATCAAATTGTTACTGCTTCCGCCACATCGCGGCATGCTGTTAGGTGAGTTTTAATAATAATAATCATTTATTTCAGGAATTACATATTTTACATAGTACCTTAAATACAAGTAGATTACGTATTCCCATAGATATATACCTTACAAACTAACATATATTATATGTATATTACTAGCTGACCCAGCAAACGTTGTTTTGCTAATAAAATAGTAATAGGGGTTGATCGTAGAGGGGTGAAAATTAAGGGTTGTATGTATTTTTTAATGCTGAATCACAAAAAAATAAAAACAAAAAAAATTGTCTAAAAAATTAAATAAAAAAAATTAGGGGTGGACCACCCTTAACATTTAGGGGGATGAAAAATAAATGTTGTCCGATTCTCGGACCTACCCAATATGCACACAAAATTTCACGAAAATCGGTCGAGCCGTTTCAGAGGAGTTCAAAGTTGAACACTATGACACGAGAATTTTATATATTAGATTATAAAACTTATAATTAAAAACATTTCACCGGTGTTGTGTTACACTGCGTGGTGTTGTGCAAACGTCTGCGAAAACGGCGATACACAACACCCTGCGGCCAAAACTCTTCCTTGGAGAATATTTTGAAACCATGAGTCGGCACCCTCACCACAAACGAATTCAAATTCATATTATGTCGCGGTACCAACTTTTCGACCCTTAAAGTCCACTTGACCTTCTTCTTGATGTACTCCACAACGTTTTTTTTACATATTATTTTATGTTTTACATACATATTATATTAAGAGAGGTAAGGCACCATACTAGTGAGCAAGCACAACTATGGAAGGATCTCCACCTTACAGAAGACCACAGCCAAATAACTACAGTGGTGTAGTTGTGTTCTTGTGTGTGAGTACAGGTCTCCAGCGCTCATTTAGGGATGCGTTTTGGAAGAAACGTATTGTTATCCCAGGGATACTCCCATCTTAAAGCCTTGGCCAAAAAAAATGGGTTGGCAACACACAAGTGATACCTCTGGTTTTTTGCAAGCGTCCATAGGCTACGGTAACTTGGTTAACATCAGGCGGGCCGTATGCTTGTTTACCACGCAAGTAGTATAAAAAAACATATTTATAGCCGAGTATCCTCTTGTGCAGCCTCGAGATGAGCTGCCTCAACATGAGCGTGCCGCGGTCTGTGGAAAAATCGTATCTGAAAGTTAAATTCATTTAACTCAAAATTAATTTTATTCATTTAGGTTACAAAGTAACACTTATGAAAGTCATAAATTATGAATAAGCCAACAAGAAACGAATGAATGGATGTCATAAAAACAAATGCCAGCATATTTTATTTCCTACGACCAATTCGCTGATTAGGATACGGCCTCAAGAAGAATTGAGGCACATAACGAGCAACCGAGGCAGCTAGCCTCTGCCCGAGCCACGGTTTTCTCAGTTTCGCATTAGTCATCATGATAGACAATGTATCCACTGAACACACGGCTCACAGCGCTCTCACTGAGGCGCTTTTAAGCATTTGGCCTGTTGGTCTAGTGGTTAGTGACTTTGACTGCTACGCCGTAGGTCGTGGGTTCGATTTCCACCCAGGACAAATCTTTGTGTGATGAGCATAAATGTTTGTTCTGTGTCTGGTATTAATCTATTATATGTATAAGTATGTTTATCAGTTGTCTGGTTGCCATAGTACAGGCTCTGCCTAGTTTGGGATCAGATGGCGGTGTGTGAGTTGTCGCTAAATATTATTATTATTATTTACTAACGCCGCTTGGCTCGAGTTCGAGTCGCGACAACCCTCGAATTTAGCACGGTACTCACTTGCTAAGCCGCGGATCGAGGCAACCGCTCGATCCGCGGCTTCTTCTAATGGAGATCCGGACTACGGCCAGGCCTCCGTCACTCCATGTACTTGCGATCCGCCGGCGGATAAAATTCAGTGCGGTTTTCGCAAGCGAAGCGCACGCTCGTCGTTAAATTTTAATCGTTTTATTAGTTTTTTCTACATTAAAATTTAATAACCGAGAATTTTGAAAGGGTAAGAAATTTATTAAAAAATATATAAGAATAAAACACGTATCTATGTACGTTTTAAAGATTTTTTTAATTTTACCTACACACTGACCTTTATAATTATGTTTTAGATGTATTGCACAGTCAACAATTTTAAACCACCTATAATCAGAACATATTCACAGTTCTCAATAAAATCGACACAAATAGTTATTTATGTTAATTTAATTTTATCAAAGAGGCAGCCCCGTGATTGCTGTGGGATCGCGCGCTGCGAAGCAATCACAACTGTACGCTTGAACATTTAGGCACATTTTAGCATGCAGCGGTTGCTGACGCGACAGAGTAGGCTATTATAGCAGTAGGTATTGGTAATTTTCTTCTGAGTGAAGTATCTGTTACGTAGTAACTATTTATTAATCTGTGCTACGGCCCGGTTACGACTTGGAGCGACGGCGGCAACAAATGTACAAATACCGCGCGACGCCTTACGTAGAATGTTTTAGTACATTTGTTCTCACCGCTCGCCGCTGCCGCTCACCGCTGCCGCTCCAGCGGTGTGCCGGGCTCTTAGAGCAGGAAAATTGCGAAATTATGCATATTGCCTGGAGAAGCGAGGCGGTTATGACAGGCATTCCAGACTTAAAAGAGGTAGGGCACCGTACTACGTTTCAAAAAAGCATTTGATACCCTGGGGCACCACCAGCTGCTCCAAGCCATGGAAGAGTGTGGCGTGGCAGGACCATTAAACAAATGGCTCCGTGCGTACCTTACTGGCCGCACGTTGCAGACGACCATTGATGGGGTAGTGGGAGAGCCTAAAGAAGTCACTTGTGGTGTACCAACCGGTTCCGTGTTTGGCCCAGTCGGGTACATTATGCATGTTAACAGCATGTGTAATGTGGTTAGGAATTGCCGCACGTACATGTACGCTGATGACACTTGTTTAGTATTTTCACATAAAGATTTAAATTCGGTAGAACGAAGCATTCAGGAGGACCTTACTAGTATTATCAAATGGGCACATGATAATGGAATATTATAATTTACCTAAACAAAACTAAGTGTATGCATATAAGATCTCCTTATTTTAAAAACGTTGAACGCCCTCCGCACATAGTGGGCCACAGCTACGAGTGTTTGCACAATGGTGAATCATCGTTGTGTACGTGCGAGGAAATCAGGGTGGTGGAACAGTATGGATACTTGGGACTTGTCATAGATAACAAGTTCTCATGGAAAGTGCACATAACATATGTTTGTGATAAACTCAGGTCAGTACTTGTACAGTTCCACTACCTACAATTTGTTCTAAACAGAGCCACTATGTACACTGTATATTATGCGCTGGTGGACTCACTCATCTCTTACGGGCTGGCAAGCTATGGCAATACGTTTAAATCCTATATAGATAAAATCAAATTAATGCAAATCCGATTCTTAAAACTCTTAGTAGATAAAAAAACAAAGCAACGTTGTAAAAGTAGTAATTACGAAGAATTATTTTTGGAGTGTAAGATGCTACCAGTCAGTGAGAGAGTGGTGCTGTCACTTGCCTTAGAACACTTTCAGAGTAAAGAGTTCAAAAACCCAAAAACACGCATAAGATCTCAAAGAGCTTGTTCACAAATGTATGAGGTACCGTCTTGTAACAACTACTACAGCAGACGATGTAGGCAGTTCTTAGTCCCAACGATTTTTAATAGTTTTCCCTCAGAGGTTGAGGATAGTGATGTTTTAAAAAAATCGTTTAAAAGAAAGGTTGAGGTGTACCTGCTGGAGGCTTTGTGGCAAGGTCATAATATGTTGCCATGATGTTTGTATTTATTAATTTATTATTTTAATTTTCTTTTTTTATGTAATGCCTGTGTTATAATTATTTATTTAATCATTAAATGAAATGGAGAAAATGTATTGTGCCAAGGGAGTTGCATCTGCCAACAAACTGCTGTGCAGTTTGGCAGAAGTATAAAATGTGTAAAATCTATATTTTTCTCACAAATAAACACTTTTTTCATTTTTTTTTTTTTCATTTACTAGCACAGAGACGCTCAGATATAATACAACTATGCGGTCACCCATCTATAGGGTTACCGCGCATTTGGTTATTTACACGGTGATCGTTTACCGAACAGCGAGTGCGCCTGGCTATGAGCGCCTTCTCATTGCGTGTGAGTTGATTTTGTACGTAGTTTAGCTACAATAAGATAGATGGCGTTGTTATAAATTAGTATTAAAATAAATATTCAAATAAGCCCCCAATGTTTATTAATCTATAACTTTGCAATAAATAGGTCAATATTGTATTTTTTTTTCTATTCCTTTTCTTTCGTTAAACGTGGAAAAAAATTAAAGAAAATTTTAGCTTGTTATAATAAAATTTTACATGTATTAGCGGTTCAATTGATAGACGGTAGATGGCGTTAGGTTGGGTTTTATTTTAAATCTGTTGGACATTAATTTTATTATCCATTCTAATATCGCACCATTAGTGGAAAAGAGGCGTAAGTTGAGAAGTGCCATTTGACAATATTGAACCTTAACTACTATGAACAAGATGCAAATTGCCATACAGGCGTATCTCATCTCAAGTTTTTTTTTATACTAACAAGGAGGAAGAAAGTGGGCTGCGGTACGAGAAGAGCCTAGTTGTTGCCCGCGGCTCCGCCTGCGTAGATGTCGGTTATCGTGATAAAATCCTATGTGTTATTCCAGACCATAATCTATCTTTGTGCCAAATTTCATCCAGATCCGTTCAGTAGTTTTTACGTGAAAGAGTAACAAACATCCATCCATACATCCAAATATCCACTGCAAGAGAAGGAAAATTCGAAATAAAACCCTATACCAATCCGTCTGGCCAGCGTGGTGTAGTAGGCCCTCCAAGTGTATGGGGGAGACCCGTGCCCAGTAGTGGGACATTTATGGGTTGATATGATGATGATGAACTAGGTACCGTTTATTATTTTCCAAGAGTTGATCAACTACCTAGAAAATTGATTAACTTACGAGTCTTGTTATTTTCCGATAATATATATAAAGATTTCTTCTAATAAATACAAATTTGGGGTGTTTCGTGATTTCACTAAACAATGAATAGCATTGAATAATCTTAACCAATAGCACAGAATACTTAATAGCTGCCAGTATGTACTATTACCAACAACTCTCACGGTGACCTAAGGAATAATAAACAAACCAATTAGAATTCTATGCTCTTATATTTATGTAACAATTTAGTATGTACTCTGAATACCTGGCTGTATTGTACACGATTGCCTAAAAAAACAAATTTGTTTCGTGTGTTTACTCTATTATTCTCTCAAAAAATGATGAAAAAGAGGTGTAAATAAAACCATTTTTTGTTGGCATTTATAAACAAATGACTGCCAAAATACAGTATTAATCAACAAGATGTGTTTCATAATATGGTTTTGTCATAAATTATATAGTAATTCTAAATAGTTTGTAAAAAAATCATCGAATCAGCACAAAATTATTGACTTCATTTTTTATCAAATAATACGAAAAAAAAAACCAATATTTGAAGATAACATACACCTATAATTTGGTAATGTTATATTTAGAATAAGTTATATGTTTAATTTATTAAAAATTAATAAGACGTTCATTCAAAGAGTACATCTGTTTGTATCCCCGCGCTCGCCTAGAGAATTAGGTCGTGTTTGCTGCGCACAAATGCTCAAGGTCGTTGGCGATATCACAAGCCTTAATAGCAACCATACTCAAACTTAAAATTAATTAATTCATTTAGTTTACAAAGTAACACTTATGAAGGTCATTAATTATGAATGAGCTAGAAAGATGTCAGCTAAATTTACCTACGCTGACGTGGAGCCATGAGAAGAACTAGCAAGAAATTCAGGCCACCCTTTTTAATCGCCAGATAGTTACAATCTTTTGTAAAATACAAGTATGATAGCATGCAAGCTGATGCAGTCAAAACACGATACTTTTATTGATAAAAAAGTAATCGTACTTAGTACAGGTCGTATAAAAAAAAATTGCAGGGTGTACAGTCTGCTTCAATTTACATATTAATGAATATATTATTATTATTATTATATATGTCCTATACCACATTTTCTAACTGCGCAGCTGTCATTGTCAAAATATTGCTATGTTGGCTGCATTGGAACAAAATTTCAATGCTAATTATAATCATTTTGATTGATAGGTATGTACAGTAATGTGAATAAAAATCATTTTTTATTATATCAAAGAGGGATATGGATACACAAATAGCGCAGACGACACGAAAGTGCAGACCGTAGTGACAGGGACAGGCGCCTGCTGCTGGCATACAAACATACAGCCCGCCCGATGATAAGCAGTTACCGTAGCCTATGGACGTTTGCAACACCAGGGGTGTCACTCACGCATTGCCGACCCTTTAAAAACCTTATAACTCGTATCTTGAAGAACCCCATGCTATAGTCTCTTGGGAAAACCTCGGCAGGGAGCTCATTCCACAGCCTAATCGTACGTGGTAAGAAATTCCTCTGGAATCTTACGGTACGGCATGTTTGAGGTGCTAGGATGTGAGGATGAACTCCCTGTCAGTGGCGAGAGGCACAATACAATATACAATTATGACAACCTTACGATTTTGACAGCTCCAACTGCACAGATAAAAAAGATACGCGACACAATCTAGTATGTATAATCTAACTGTGACAGTAACCTTACTATACAGAGAGATTCTTCCTTACACCTATGGTCCTTCACCTATAGTCTGAAATAGCAAATAGCCTAATTTTAATAATAAACTCTTCCCGTCGGATAGTTCTAGTGTGCTTTCTCTAAACCTGGTCCTCATCCTATCCCGCAGGTATCTGGCCCCTCAAGATCACTAGACGGTTCAGGAGTCCCAGCGCCATCGGTGACCCACTGCGCCTTGTAAGCTTTCATTTCCTACCTTATCTTCTTCTTAGCGTGTCCATGGCATTACTAGATTTACATTTTTTAAAATGGCGTGTAGACTTTAGGCGAGATATTTTTTTTTAGACAGTACTTTTATTTACACAAAAGAGATATATCGTGCTAGAATGAATGGAGATATCGGTAGGGGCCGCCCTAGGAGAACATACAGCGACCAAGTAGGAGATATGAAAAAGGGCCGAATTAAAAGTACTCAGAATCGACGTTCATGCATGAAGAGGTTGATGAATGTAGAGGAGGTGAAGGAAGTATGTTTTGATCAAAGCAATTGGTCTCTGCTTACCCCACTGAGAGACGGGTATGATGCTATGTATGTTCTATCTACATATCAAAATAAAAATAATAGTTTAAATTCCATGTCAGCCATAAGACGGCCACTGCTGGACATAGGTCTCCCCCAAGGTTTTCCACAACATTCGGTCCTCAGCTGGCCTTCTCCATCGGTTGCCCTGCGACCAGGTAGTCGGTCCACCTTGTTAGATTTGATTACCTATCCTACTAATATTATAAACGCAAAAGTATATGCGGATGTTTGTTACTCTTTCACGCAAAAACTACTAAACGGATCTGGATTAAATTTGGCATAGAGATAGATTATAGTCTGGAATAACACATAGGATACTTTTTATCCCGGAAAAAACTCTGTTCCCGATCGAAAGTAGGTACGCGCGGGCGGAAGCTAGTAGATTCAACTTTCCTTTGTTATCTTTTACCCTATAAACATAAGGGCCAAATTGTCAAATATTAATTCACTAGCTGTTGCCCGCGGCTCCGCCCGCGTGGATGTCGGTTATCGCTGAAAAAAGCCTATGTGTTATTCCAGACCATAGGGCAGACCGGGGCTAGTTGACTAATTTTTTACATTTTGTAATACAGCTCATTTGTTTTAGGACATATAGTTTTATGGTTTTAATATTTTATTGATAGTACTTTCAGCTACGTATATTTGGGAAGAAAATTGGG
This sequence comes from Trisateles emortualis, assembly GCA_947095525.1. Classification (NCBI taxonomy): domain Eukaryota; kingdom Metazoa; phylum Arthropoda; class Insecta; order Lepidoptera; family Erebidae; genus Trisateles; species Trisateles emortualis. Next base: position 3,672,347 of record OX352756.1, read on the forward strand.
CATATTTTAATCTACATGATTATAACGATCATTTTCTTATACATTCTCCTCTTGGTCAACTTACCCGGATCCGGGGTAAATTGACCATGCCCTAGGGGCATGTTGACCTATCCAGTGATTGACAAGGTAATGTCTTAATAATTTACTTGATATGAATAAAATGTAGATAAATTAATACACAATGGTTCAATTAAAATATTTATTGTATTATGAAACAAAACATCTCACAAAAACACCTTCTTTGGTCCAACTTAAACAATTAAACTATCCATAAATGTAACAATCAGTCTCAGAATTATTATCTTTTATATAAAATCGTTTTATTTTAAGTATCTTAATCAGTCTTCAAAATCAACATCTTAATTAGGCTTTATAATCAACATCTTCTTCAAAATCAACATCTTCTTCAAATCAACATCTTAATTAAGCTTCAAAATCAACATCTTCTTTAAAATAAACATCTTAATTAGGCTTTAAAATCAATATGTTCCTCAAAATCAATATCTTCTTCAAAATCAATATCTTCAAAATAAACATCTTAATTAGGCTTTAAAATCAATATCTTCCTCAAAATCAATATCTTCTTCAAAATTAAAATCTTCTTCAAATCAACATCAATTAAGCTTCAAAATCAACATCTTCTTCACAATGAACAAAGGCCTTAATTAGGCTTTAAAATCAACATCTTCTTAAAAAAACATTTACAAAATCAACATCTTAACTTTAAACTTCAAAATCAATATCTTAATTAGTCATCCAAATCAATACAATGTTTGCATTCGTAAAACAACGAATTACCTCTAACACATTTAGAATGTGCCCACATCTTACACGTTCTGCACTGAACCCATTCCTCTCCTGGCAAACTATCGGCATAAAGTTCAGTGCATTCTAAACATATAGTGTCATCTTCACTTTCATCAGATAAGTCACAGTCTTCTTCTTTCTTTTTTTCACTAGACTCCCTTCCCTTTTCCTTTCCCCTTTCCTTTCGTTTTTATTTTATCTTTGGTTTTCATAGGCGGTTTATTATTATTTTTCTTCCTTTTATATGTATCTTTACGTTTTTGCTGCATTTTTATTTCCATTAAATTCTCTTTTTCAGGAGTGTCTGTGTAGATTGTGGTTTTACGTTTCCTGATATTTTTTCTATTATCTTGACGAGGTCCAGCTTTGGGGAATGGTCTTATAACTTCTGGGGACACAAAAGAAGTGGAAGGCATATTCACAATGTCAGAAAATTGCAAAATATGATTTTCAATATTGCCAGAGTCTGATGGTTGCATAGGTTCTGGAGTTTTTAGCCCTTGGTCTTCAAATTGGATAAGGTTAGCGTCAAGTATCGAAGGTGATTCAGAAGGAGATATAGGTGGTTCCAATTGGGAACTTGTTGTGGCATCATTGTCGTTTTCGTTTGGCATTGGAATTGGCCTGTCAGTTACGTATGATCCGCTGAACTCCGATTCAGGAAAAATGTCTTCATTGAAGGGTGAAATCCCTGAGACCCGAAAACCAGACTGAATGTTATCAATGGTGGCAGCTAACGGCAATGAGGTCTTTACTAGTCCTGGTATATCGTAAATTGAGATCGTTTTTCCTGGGTGATTAACTAACCAATTATCGCTGGCCCTATTGAAATGTTTCTTTAGTGGTCCATAGACCGATCTATCCAGTGGTTGGATTTTGTGGCTGCAATGTGGAGGAAATGACAAGACAGTGACCCCGTTAGCTTTAAAATAATCCAAGACTTCTATCGACAAATGTGAGTCGTGATTGTCCAACAATAACAGACTAGGTTTTTCCACACTAGGTTTCGTATGTTTTACAAAATGTTTGGCGTACTTAATAAAGTTATCTTCTTTCATCCAGCCTGAAGAATTGGCATCACCATCTGAACCTACTGGCCCTCCTGCAATAAAGTGTTGCTTATAATTCACCCGCGGGAAAACAAAGAAAGGTGGAACCATGTTTCCAATTGCAGACACTGCGACAGCTACTGTGACTAATGTACCGCGTTCAGCAGATGTCATTTTCCCCAAACCTTTCGCACCACGACGGGCAATTATTTTACCAGGGTTATGCACAGTGGTAAGACCAGTTTCATCCACGTTCCAAATGTCACCTGGGGTCAAATTTAGGCGCCGGTAAACTTCTTTCAAGTTATTAAAGAAAGCAGACACATTACTTCTATTGAACGATGTAGCTCGTGACAAACTTGTCGCCTGTGGAGAACGGATTGATAGAGTAGGATGACGTTTCAAAAAATGGCTTAACCAGTCTTCAGCAGCCATTTTTTTCAATCTCCATACTTCAGGGAAGGTTTTGTCATTTTTAATAGCAAATTGGAATGCAAGTTTTCTTGTCTCAATTGGTGTTAGCCCATAATAAATATCTGCTGCTTTTTTTAAATAGTCCACCAAAACTTGTTCTTCGTCGTCGCTTAAAACTTGTCTATTTTTTGGGTACCCAACATAATCTAAAGTTAGATTGTTTCTTGTTAAGTCTGGATGCTTATCCAAAATGGTTTTCATTTTTTGAACATAGCGGTGGAATGTCTTATACGGAATATCGTATTGTTGAGCCACAGAATTAATACTTCTCTCATTGAAAATTACTTCGTGACAAGCTTTTTCTATGATGTCCTTGGGTGTTTTAGCACGGTCCGCCTTCCTTTTGTATGTCCTCATGGCTCTGTAATTAAAAACAATAGTAAGAATCATCAAAACTTGCCTTTGCTTGTAACTAAGATGAACGGGGTTGGTTGACCAACTAGTCAGCCAGCCCCCACAGCCGTGTAGTCAACCAACCCCAGGCACCATTTTGATTTTCAAAGTCACACCCACAAAAAAGTACAAGTTATATTGAGAAAAAACACGCATACACAACAAATAGAAGTATTACAAAGTTTGTAACACTCGAATTAAATACTGTATTAACTCGATATACGATGTAGAAAAGAAAAATATGTAAAATGGAATATTTACTTACGCGGTATGATTTTAAAAAATTCGTCGCAGCTCTCACTATACGTACAGTCACGACGGCACGTCCATAGATTAATATGTATATTAGGGTATAGATGGGTGTCTTGTGTCAAAAACTTGTACCACCTACAGCGCCCCAAGCGGGCGTAGTTAAAACTAAATTTATATGTACATATATTTATTTATATGCATACGTATAGCTAGGCTGTACGTTGACACTGTATACATATTTATTTATCTAGGGTATGTTTGAAATATTTTGCGTAATAATTAACTAAATTATCACGCAAAATATATTTCAAACAATACCCATTAAAAAGTATGGGTAAAACACAATAACAACAAATGATATTTTTTATAACAATATTTATTCACAAGTAAATAGATATAATCTTTGTTTTAGCATTACTTCTACATGAATACCAGCACATTCATGAACACAACACGTAATAAACGACATTTGATGGTCAAAATCCAGTTACACTAAAAAAAGTCTTTTCTCAAAAGTTTTAAAAGTTCTAATCTCCAACGACACAGCTAAGACAGACGATAATTCCACTCGACGTCAATAGCAAGCTCACAACTACAGCGGAGGATAATTCGACTCGACGCTAATAGCAATGAAACCACTTTCAGATATATAACAAATTAAAAACTAAACTGAAAGTTAGAAAAAATTGCCTGTGCGCATGAAATCAAAACTCGCAGACATATTTAATATGTTGCCGTGATTAAAATATATATATCTATGTTCAAGAAATTCAATAAATAAAGCCTTAATTGTGTCTGAAACTGTATTTTTGTTACCAAAGCAATACATTATTCATAAAAATGATTGAAATTTATTTTTGATTAATCATTTAAAATTATAAATTAAGTTATTTTATGAATCTCCAAATGCTTTTAAGAAATAGCAACATTGATGATTACTTGTTGTAAATAATTTCAACTACACTTGTTAGATGGCGCTAGGCAAAAATAGATCTGGCAGATTTGTTCTAAGATAATACACCATGGGCACGTCGCGGGGCACTGGCGGGTACGCGGAGGGCGTCGTTCCTATGCGATCGGATGACGCAATAGTGGTACACAGTTAAAATTATTATTCGTTAGTCTACCTACCCCTATAGGCAACTAGCCCCGGTCTGCCCTAATCTATGTCTATGCCAAATTTCATTCAGATCCGTTCAGTAGTTTTTACGTGAATGAGTAACAAACATCCATGCATCCATCCATTCCCACAAACTTTCACATTTATAATATTAGTAAGGATCTATATGTAGATTTTTTTTTATACTACCAAGGTGGCAAACAAGCATACGGCCCGCCTGATGGTAAGCAGTTACCGTAGCCTATGGACGTTTGCAACACCAGGGGTGTCACTCACGCGTTGCCGACCCTTTAAAAACCTTATAACTCCTTTCTTGAAGAACCCCATGCTATAGTCGTTCTTCTATTTCCTTTGTTATCCCGAACCCTATAAACATAAGGGCCAAATTGCCAAATATTAACTCATTAACTTAAGCCCTTATTCTATTTAGTATGCTACATGTGACACATGTAATTCGCTGACACGTTCACGTGTAGATAGATAGTGTGTATAATATCGGGAAGGTCAATGACGATCCAAGCACGTTGGTCACCGCGAGAAACCTGACCTCTCTTCACCTTACTCTCTACTAATATAACGAAGCTGTAGAGTTCGTTTGTATTTGTGTGTCACGTCCTAGCTTAGCACGGTTTATTAAGTTTTTGTAGATTTTTTTTTCACTAAAATATAGCCAGCTAGCTGTTGCCCGCGGCTGTGCCCGCGTGGATGTCGGTTATCGCTGTAAAAAGTAGCCAATGTGTTATTCCAGACCATAATCTATCACTGTGCCAAATTTCGTCCAGATCCGTTCAGTAGTTTTTACGTGAAAGAGTAACAAACATCCATCAATCCATACATACTCATAAACTTTCACATCCTTACTAATATTATAAACGCGAAAGTTTCATAAACAGCTAGGTGTCGAATACCTTCCCTAAGGGGTCCTAGCAGAATATCAGCGCTGCAGCGTCTGCGATGTTGCAATTAATCGCTGAGCTAGGTCCTGTTTTGTCTTGTAACCATTATATATTTTTTTTTTTGTTATTGTAAGATGTAAAGACAAAGTAAATATTTTTTCTTTCTTTCTTTCTTTACATATATTTAGAATTAATTCCCTCACGATGTTTTCCTTCGCTGTTAGCAGATGGCGAATCATTTGATTAAATATAAACTCCACAAAGTAATTCATATTGGTACTGCCGGAGATCGAACGCGCACTTTTGCGTGCAGGTTACTTTCCCACTCGGCCAGCATCGCTATTATTGTATAAACATCAATCCAGTCCCCCGTATTCCTTGTTTGGTCATAACTTCTATAAAAACTTGTTTATCCAAAAAATCGAATTCATTGTCAAGCCTGATATCTATATCAGGTTAAAATTTCATTGCTCTAGGCTCAAAACCCTGAAAGGAAAATAGGAATACGTATGTATGGAAAAATGGTCAGTGAATCAGCTGGGGTATTCCGTAAGAGCACAGAATACTTAATAGTACCGGTACAGAAGGTTCACTTCGCTAAATCATTTTAACAAATATCAACTTTGCTCGCACACAATAGAGCGCAATTCAGCTCCCCAACACAAAACTTACCTACTCGTTTATTCACCTACAAATTGGCTCCCTTTGTATTGCGTATTTCTGGACATTATGGTTGTCACTTAGAGATCAATTTTGATCTGAAGTACCTGTTAGGTTTAGGTAGGTACTTACTATACTTTTGTAAACGAGTGACTTTTTAAATAAATCTGGACATGTGGGGACATATTCAATGTAGGTACTTAGTAATTAAATAATAAGAACGAGCAGTGTGTGTCCACATCACAGGACTGGTCAAACCACTAAAGAACAAATTATAATAAAGGGTACTAGCTGTTGCCCGCGGCTCCGCCCATGATTATGTATATGATTAAATTAAAAATAGGTATTAGAGTTTGTCATTGGTTTGTTTGGAGCCATTTGTCCAGTTGAAATTTAAAACTATTGAGTGATACGCGGCTATATATATTTTCCCAATTAAATAAGTACCTACTTAATTGGTTGGACTTTTTGACGTTTGGCAATCGTGTGTGCCGTCACCGAGCAATCAAAACTGTCAGTTTGCGATCGCTGTTTCTTAGAGAATCAGCCGGCCGGTATTGTCTGAAATTTGGATGATATTTTTGTATGAAACACAACAACTATTCGAGGCTGGGACAGATCGGTAGTGAACATTTAATTTATGTATTATGGTAATTTAAAACCGTCTGCATTTGTTTGCTTTCTATAAGATAAAATGAATTGCATATTAATATTGTACTCTTACTTTCGAGAAATACGAAATTATTACAATTATATATATAATATAATAATATATAATAGCAACCCATATATGTCCCACTGCTGGGCACGGGTCTCCTCTCCTCTATCAAGAGAGAGAGAGAGGGTTTTAGGCCTCAATTCACACACGCTGGCCTAATGCGGGTTGGTGAATCAGACATGTCTTTAGAATTTCTTCTTAGACATGTGGGTTTCCTCACGATGTTTTCCTTCACCGTTAGCATTATTATTATTATTACAATTAAGTACTTAATTTATGTTTATTTGAAAGTAGAATGCGAGAGGTAGGGCACCATACTAGCAAGCAAGCCCGACTATTGAACGACCTAACAGAAGACCACAGCCAAATAACTTGGCTGCCTTGGTGGTCCAGTGGCCGCAGTATGCGACTGATGTGCACGAGGTTGTGGGTTCGATTCCCACACAGGACAAAACTTTGTGTGACCCACAAAGAATTGTTCTGAGTTTGGGTGTAATTTGTGTCCGTTAATTGTATGTTTGTAAAGACCCCGCGACACAGAGCTTGTTCTCTAGTGCGGGAGTTGTCTTTTTAAAGAGAGAGAACTACAATCAGCTGTGTAGTTGTGTTTCTATGTGTGAGTACAGGTTCTCCAGCGTTAATTTAGGGATGAGTTTTAAAAGAAACGTTTTCCTATCCCTGGGATGCACACGCCTAGGAAAACAAATACACTACTCTTTATGTAGTTCTTTTTTTTTCCTTCCTCTTTTTTGCAATTGAAAGACAATTCCCGCACTAGAGAGTAAGCTCTGTGTCGCGGGGGACTTTACAAACATACAATTAACGGACATAAATTACACCAGACTCAGAACAACTCTTTGTGGGTCACACAAAGTTTTGTCCTGTGTGGGAATTGAACCCACAACCTCGTGCACAGCAGGCGCATACAGCGGCCACTGACACCACCGAGGCAGTCAACAGTCTCTTATGAGATGTCACTCAAAGACGTAAACAAGCGGTGGATATATTTGAACTCCGGAGTAGGTGCTCGGATGGCACAGTTGTTAGTGCGCTGGGCCGGAACCCGAGAGGCTCAGGTTCGAGTCCTGCTCCGGGCTCGTCTTTTTCCACATTGCTTTAATATTTAAGTATAACAGTCTCTTAGTTCTGGTATTCTATAAGATCCTTTTTCAACCGAGTTTGCTTACTTGTATGGAACCCTACCTCTCTTAATTTAATAATGATATATAGTCTCGCAAATATAGAATCAATATGTTTATGTAAAATAATATATTATGCATAAACACACCTTGTTGACATTGTCCTACATCGACACACGTCGCCATCTTGATAAGTTCGCGGACTCTTGTGCAATATGCAATGTTATTAGTTTTTTATATAATATTTGTCACGATGAATAACCTTAACCTTCTGGTAAAGGCTCGCGTGTTTTTTTCTCGAAAGTATTAGAAATTGTAAAGACATGTCTGATTCAACAACCCGCATTAGGTCAGCATGTGTGAATTGGCTAGTTGACAGTTTTTGAAAAAGTGGTAGCATAAGAAAAAAAAATAGCTCTCTTGATACACGAGACCCGTGCCCCGCAGTGGGAAATATATAAACTGCCTTGGTGGTCCAGTGGTTGCAGTACGCGCCAGCTACGTTCGACGTTGTGGGTTCGACTCCCACACAGTGTGACCTACAAAGAATTGTTTTGCCCAGACTGAGAAAAAATCTTGTTGTCTGTTAGTTCCTTCCGTTACTTAGGTACATTACACTATGGTAACATAATTATATTCATTTAAATTACGTAGCTTTGGTATACCAAATGTCAGCATTCAAATTCAAAGAATCTAACGAATCCTACAAATAATTATAAACGCGAAAGTTTGTAAGAATGTATGATGTGTGTTTGTTACTGTTTCACACAAAAACTGCTGAATGGAACTGGATGACATTTGGCACAGAGATAGATTATAGTCTGGAATAGCACATAGTCTACTTTTTATCACGATACCGACATCCACGCGGGCGGAGCAGCGGGCAACAGCAAGTTGTCAATAATTGCAAGTTAAATAAAATATTGTAAATAGAACCAAGACAAATCCGTACACATATTTATTTTACATGTCATTAACATTAACGTAAAAGCAAATAAGATGCAGTAAACATTACGAACTATTTATCTATCTATAGGTATATAATACTAGCTGTTGCCCGCGGCTCCGCCAGCGTGGATGTCGGTCATCGCTGTAAAAAGTAGACTATGTGTTATTCCAGACCATAATCTATCTCTGTGCCGAATTTCATCCAGATCCGTTAAGTAGTTTTTACGTGAAAGAGTAACATACATCCATCCATCCATCCATCCATTCTTACAAACTTTCACATTTATAATATTAGTAAGGACTAGCGACATGCCCCGACTTTGCCCCGGTGAACATAAAAAAAACGGTCAAGTAGTTTATAAGTTGGATCGTATCAAACAAAAAATCAAATATTTCTTTTACGGAGTAAATAAAACAAATTCGCATCCCGCTGTCTGTACGCTTAGATCGTTTAAACTACGTAACAGATTTTAATGCAGTTTTCAACAATAGATAGAGTGATTTAAGAGTAAGGTTTATATGTATACTAGCTGTTGCCCGCGGCTCCGCCCGCGTGGATTTCGGTTATCGCTGTAAAAAGTAGTATTAAATGTGTTATTCCAGACCATAATCTATCTCTGTGCCAAATTTCATCCAGATCTGTTCAGTAGTTTTTACGTGAAAGAGTAACAAACATCCATCCATCCATACTCACAAACTTTCACATTTATAATATTAGTAAGGATGTTTGTTAAGTCAAAATCCGTTTACTATGATAGTTTGATCACGACTCGAACACACCCACTTATCAATAATAGAGTGTTAATTGTTATGTTTTTATTTATACTAGGCAAACAAGCATACTGCCCGTCTGATGGTAAGCAGTTACCGTAGCCTATGGCAGGCCTCCGTCACTCTTGCGCGCTATAATTACCTACCGCCCGGCCGAGCGGTCTCGGGCCGTTTGCGGACCAAATTCAGTGCGGTTTTCGCAAGCGATGCGAAACAATCACAACTGTACGCTTGAGCATTTAGGCACATTTTAGCATCCAGCAATTGCTGACGCGACAGAGTAGGCTATTATAGCAGTAGGTATTGGTAATTTTCTTCTGAGTGAAGTATCTGTTACGTAGTAACTATTTAGTACTGTGCCGTAATATCCGTGTGCTGACGGATTAAGAATACAAATGTCACCTCCCCGTTCAATCCCGAGGGTGTCATAAGAGTCGATTAAGGGACTAAGTCAGGCAGACAATATCCACTGCAAGAGACGGAAAACTCGAAACAAAACCCTATACCAACCCGTCTGGCCAGCGTGGTATAGTAGGCTAATATCCCTTCAATTGTATGGAGGAGACCCGTGCCCAGCAGTGGGACGTTTATGGGTTGAGATGATGAATCTGTGCCTATGGAAGCTTGTAACGCCAGGAGTTGCGCGTTGTCGTCTTGTCGACCTTGCAAAATCCTTAATCTTTTTTCAATGTTTATTGCATTTAACTTGCTTGTTTGTTTGCTTATTAATTGTCTCGTTTTGAGGATAATACTCGTGCACTGTCTCGTCAAGATTCAGGTGTTAGACGTGTGTTGCCGACCCTGGTAAAACTATTTTACTTATTTGTTGAATATATTGCATACTAGCTGTTGCCCGCGGCTCCGCCCGTCTGTATGTCGGTTATCGCTGCAAAAAGTAGCCTATGTGTTATTCCAGACCATAATCTATCTCTGTGTCAAATTTCATCCAGATCCGTTCAGTAGTTTTTACGTGAAAGAGTAAGAAACATTCATCCATCTATCCATCCATCCATTCTCACAAACTTTTACATTTATAATATTAGTAAGGATTTGCATCTCGGGCTTGCACCGTAATATCGCCCGCGCAGATGGCTAGTCTCCCTTCAAATAGCCGCCGTGACTAAGGTCAAGTTAGGAGGACATAATCATGAGTTTGCTCACGACTGGCACACACCCACTTGTCAATAGTGTGATAATTATATTCGTTTATTGCTTATTTGCTAAGTTATACTTATACTCGGACGTTTAGAGGGTGCAACGACCTATGTATACCTTCGAAAAAGATCGTGACATCTATAGCCGTACCATGACATCTTTAAAACGATTTATAATAATAATAATAATTTATTTTCAGATAAAATCCATAGTATTAGTAACAATTATTCTTAATCTATGTTAGTAAAATCGGAAACATCTACTTAAGTAGCACTCTTACGAACTCCTTCATAATGCACGAGTCGTACTTATTAGCAATAACTTTAAGGATGCCATTAGTGCTGCTCCGCAGTCTAATAAGTAGTGAGGCAACCCGTTTACGTATGATAGCATGAAAGCCGTCTACTCTAACTTCCGTAAACATGCTAGATGTACTACAAAAGCGGGGCAGCCCTAATAGCATCCTAAAGCCATTGTTATATTGTACGCGCAGCACATTAAGGGATCTCTTGGTATACTTGACCCACAGGCTGCTCGTGTAGAACGTTTGACAGTAAGCAATTATTACATAACAATTTATTTTCGATCTGAAATGAAATTCCGATCAATGACAAACAAGCTTAAGACAATACGCAATGGCTTAAGTGGTTACCTTTCCTTTTACCACTGGGCACATATTGTGGGTTCGATCCCCACACGGGACAAAAATGTACATATATCCTACTAATATTATAAACGCGGAAGTTTGTAAGAATGTGTGGATGTATGTTTGTTACTCTTTCACGCAAAAACTACTAAACGAATCTGGATTAAATTTGGCATAGAGATAGATTATAGTCTAGAATAACACATGGGGTACTTTAAAAAATCTCTGTTCCGCGGAAGCTAGTGGTCTTTTTTTTTTAAAACAACTCCCGCACTAGAAATCAAGCCCTGTGTCGCGGGGGACTTTATAAACATACAATTGACGGACACAAAGTGCACCCAGACTCGAGACAACCATTTATGGGTCACACACATTTTTGTCCCGTGTGGAGATTGAACCCACAACACGCCACGCAGTGGTAAATGGCAAGGTAACCAGTTAAGCCACTGAACCAACCGTGCAGTCAGGTCTATAAATGGTTGGCTATAATTGTCCGTGAATTGTATTTTTGTAAAGTCCCCCGCGACACAGGGCTTGTTCCCTAGTACCTAAGGGAGTTGTAAAAAAAGAGAATACAGTTTATTTCACTGACCAATCCCACGATCGTACTATTATGTTGAACAGCTTACATGTATCATCTGGAGCGGTCTACTATGGGGCTTTAGTCTCATCTGGAGGGAATTTTCAGTTTAAACGTTTCTGCTATACATATTTTTACAATCAAACTTAGCTCACATAGGTCCCGTAGATTAAGGTCCTCCGTGGTGCTCCTTTTCATAGGTTACAAACCTATACAGATTTATTTTGTCTCCCGCTTTGCTATGAAGGGAAGTGGAAACTTTTCTTTCTAACTTCTCCTATTTATTTCTAACTAGCTGTTGCCCGCGTGGATGTCGGTTATCGCTGCAAAAAGTAGCCTATGTGTTATTCCAGACCATAATCTATCTCTGTGCCAAATATCATCCAGATCCGTTCAGTATAGTTTTAACGTGAAAGAGTAACAAACATCCATCCATCCATTCTCACAAACTTCCACATTTATAATATTAGTAAGGATTAAATTCGTTGCGGGGTCCAAGGCAGAAGGTTTAGTTGTCCACGGGACGCACAAGTGTCAAAGCTCGGTATATCAGTTGGTTACTCCGCTGTTAATCCTGGCTCACAGGAGTCACAGCAGTGGGCATGTTAGTGGGATTGTCCCGAATAATTAACAATCACATGTTATAATAATATTGTTGTTTCTCTGTGTGTAAGGCTATTGTTATTGTTTAAACATTGTTTACAATGTACGTATATAATAAATATAATAACTACCGTATTTATAATGATACATAAAAACACAATACATAACAGATTTGTCTCTGTTGTTTCTTAAAATAAATATCCGCCGGCTGATTCTCTAAGAAACAGCGATGGCAAACTGACAGTTGTGATCGCAAACTGACAGTTGTGATTGCTCGGTGACGGCACAATCTACTGACTTAACGCCAAAAAGGCTCGGTTTTTTGCTCTTACGGAATACCGATTTTCAATCTGACAGCCAGATTTTGCTCGGTTTTTGCGGTGGCTCGGTTTTTGCTCTTACGAAATACCCCTGCGCGTATGCTGGCAAGCTAGGCAATTCTTCTTTTTTAATATAAACTTATTTTATTCTTAATCTTTTAATAAGAACGAATTTGTGGTATTTTACAATACCAATAATAACATTGTATATAGTTTGGGGCCTCAATAAGGTCCTTCTTAAACAGAACAGTCTCTATGTAAATAAGTAATGGCCATGACAGTGTTATTAGCCAAATAGTCGTAACTTTATAGCCACAGTTTCATATATTATATATTGTATGTAATATATACATTTCGCAATGTGAATATATTAACATTGAAATTATAAATGAGGCGCCTACGTTTGTGCGAAAAGGTTTAATTCACTGTGTATCCTACTAATTATTATAAACGCGAAATTTTGTAAGTATGGATGGATGGATGGATGTTTGTTACTCTTCCACGTAAAAACTACTGACCGGATCTGGATGAAATTTGGCACAAAGATAGATTATGGTCTGGAATAACACATAGGCTACTGTTTACAGCGATAACCGACATCCACGCGGGCGGAGCCGCGGGCAACAGCTAGTAGATGATAATGTTCTTTTAACCGAATTTCTGTTACGGAGGCTGATCTCAACGGGAGCTAGCCAGCGCGGGAGATATTAAAGCTCGTAAAGCTGTTGATCTTACGCCTGATTTTTCTTCCGAAGTGAATAGAGAGTGCTGTGTTTGCGCACACACTTGTGTACTATAATATGTCCTGCGTAGTTGGCTAATCTCCGTTGCGATTTCCCGCCGTGATCGAAATCAATCTGGACGACTATCCTACTAATATATTATAAACGCGAAAGTTCGTAAGTATGGATGTTTGTTACTCTTCCACGTAAAAAGTACGGAACGGATCTGGATGAAATTTGGCACACAGATAGATTATGGTCTGGAATAACACATAGGCTACTTTTTACAGCGATAACCGACATCCACGCGGGCAGAGCCGCGGGCAACTGCTGGTTATTACAATATTTTTAAACTATTTAGGTAGCAAACAAGCATACAGCCCGCCTGATGTTAATAATGATTCGCCGCCATGACCGAAATTCAGCTAGGAGGATATTAATATATACAAAATACCATAGAGTAGGTTAAAGGATAGAGAAAGCCGTATAAACAGACGAAAACACAGACTAGTTTCTAGAATATTTATTGATGTTAATTAATTGCATAATTTTATTACTTTAACATGTCTGCTAATAGTTAGGTTGGTTTTGTTAAAAAGGCCGTTTAGTTAATCTTGATATATTAATCTATTTAAATAAAATTATCGTGTCACAGTGTTTGTTGGAAAACATCTCCGAATTTGACCGATTTTTATGTTTTTTTGTGTATATTTGGTAGGTCTGAGATATACTAACTATTTTTATACACCTAAGTGATAAGGGTGTTGGTCACCCTCATCTTTATTTTTCAGACAATTTTTTACCCTTTCAAATAAAAATAATAATTATGAGAATCTGTCCACAAATGGGGGTTATATCGGTTAACATACATTTAAAAAAACATACAGTGGAACATATAACCTCCTTCTTTTTTGAAGTCGGTTAAAAAGATACCATCTTTATTTTACATTCACGTTTCCATTCCATTCAATACATACGTATATCGAACATCGGTAACATAACATTCTGCTGATCCCCTGACCTTTGGTGACGTATGTACTTAGCGGCGCATACGCAGGCGTGCCCTTTGTTATTTTAATTGAAAACTATCTTTCTCACGTGGCTTTTTACGCACGAGATTGATTCATTTTATTACAATCCTATAAACTTGAAAGCTTGTAAGTATGGATGGATGGATGGATGGATGGATGTTTGTTACTCTTTCAAGTAAAAACTACTGAACTGGATCTGGATGAAATTTGGCACAGAGATAGATTATGGTCTGCAATAACACATAGGCTACTTTTTACCGCGATAACCGACATTCACGCGAGCGGAGCCGCGGGCAACAGCTAGTAATAAATAAATACGACTCACACTGTTGGGGACAAGCCTCGACCCTAAGTGCCCGTTCCTACTTATCAGGTGTTAAAAAGTCATGTCCTTGTGGATTGGAGCCATTTTTCGTATGTTAATGAAATTACTTATTTAGTATTAGTAGTAAGTTTAAAATTGTTGTAGGATCAGTCCTCGATTTTGTAGTATAATACTTCAAAAGTTATATGAACATAAAGGTTGGCTCAATCTAAATGTTTGGATTGAGGAGCCACGTCAGAACTAGGAACATCATGGATGAATATTTATCGGGTGCTTTAGTGGCTGAACATTTTATTAAACTCCGACCCAAAAATAGGGGTGTTATTTTAACGAGTGTATCTGTGAGTCTATCCGTGGCATCATAGCGCCCAGATGAATGAACGGATTTTGATTCGGTTTTTTTTATTTAAAAGCTGGTACGAACGAGATGGTTTTTAGCTATAATTTTTACTATCAGCGATGATCTTCTATAAGGTGGAGGTATTTCCCCAGTCGGGCTTGCTCAGTGGTATGGCGCCTTACCTCTCTTAAAATAATAGCTATAGATGGTAAATCAGTTAATTAGAATTCGAACAAATTCCCAATGGTGTAGTGCCAATGAGAATTTGTATGGTCGGGATCGAACTTACACCTCATGACTGGTATCAACTCAGTTGCTTTCCCACTGAGCTACCACCGCTTCTACAGTTATTTATTGAGACATAAAACTGTCTTACTTACCGTATTTACATTAATCCGATTGTATTTTAATTTACAATGTATGATAAACGCTTACATTATCGACTCACGCGCACAATTTCAAATATCGAACGAGCGTTTTCCCATTCGGCTGTTGACCGTCGCGCCGCGCGGACGTATCATTCAAATGACCGCGGACTTTCGAATTGTTATAGAATTTTGGTGGATTTTATTTTATTATTGTATATTTTTAAATAAAATCGTTGATTCTGTGATTAGGGGACTGTTGTGTGGTTTGGCTAATTTATGGGATATGGAGATAGAAGATGATTAAGTGATGCTGTGATATAATATTTAACATTTAATTTATTTATTTTATTTATTCAATCTGTGATATTAATATAGTTTTGTTTTATAATGACGGAAAAAGCTGGGATTATTACTATTCATCAAGTAAGTGAATGTTGTTTTTATATTTATCTTATGAATATCACGCCTGTATCTCTGAAAGAGTAGACAGAAATGTATCATACTTAAACTTCCCGAGCAATTTTAGAAAGAAAGAAAGATTTTTTGTTACAATTTAAGACTTGACTAAAACCATTATTAAACCAATAGCTGCTTTGCCCGCGTGGATGTCGCTTCTCACGATAAAATATATATTCTATGTACTTCCCCAGAATACCATCTATATACTTGCTAAATTGAGACTGCCTCGGTGGTCCAGTGGCCGCAGTATGCGCCTGCTGTGCACGAGGTTATGGGTTCGATTCCCACACAGGACAAAACTTTGTGTGACCCACAGTGTTGTTTTGAGTCTGGGTGTAATTTGTGTCTGTTAATTGTATGTTTGTAAAGTCCCCCGCGACACAGAGCTTGTTCTCTAGTGCGGGAGTTGTCTGTAACAGAAAGAACTCAGGTTTAAGATCGTTTATTTCTTAAAAGAATAATTACATTCACTTCATGAGAAACATTTTAAATTACTATGTTAAATATATTATGTGGCTGCTAATAAAGTTAAATCAACTGTTTTGAATATAGAATTACTTTCGCTATTATATATATGTATATTAGTAAGGATGGACGTCTCCGTGCTTCGGAAGGCATGTTTAAAGCTGGTGCCGACTGTTAACAGTCGTTAGATCACGACAGAGACCTAAATATATGCCATCTAAATAACTTTGTCACTAGGTTGGCCACTAACTATTGAATAAACAAAAAAATATATTCTTATCCGCCCTTCGATCAATCGATTTGATCGAAGTATCCGTCTGTCAATTTTTTTCATCATCATCATCATCTCAATCCATAAACGTCTTACTGCTGGGCACGGGTCACCTTCATACATTTGGAGGGATATTAGCCTACTATACCACGCTGGCCAAATTAATAATCCTTACTAATATTATAAATGTGAAAGTTTGTGAGTATGGATGGATGGATGTTTGTTACTCTTTCACGTAAAAACTACTGAACGGATCTGGATGAAATTTGGCACAGAAATAGGTTATGGTCTGGAATAACACATAGGCTACTTTTTGCAGCGATAACCGACATCCACGCGGGCGGAGCCGCGGGCAACAGCAAGTAATATATATTTTTCAATATCCAAGAATCCATTAATGCTTACACATTAATTTAAGGAACCTTTGAGCAAATGGTGAAGTCTGTAGCTCCAGCAGTTTACCGCTGACCGATTTTGCGCGGACCGCGAGAAAATAGCAAATTGCATTTTTTATACCTACTACTTAGGTGGCAAACAAGCATACGGTCTGCCTGATGTTAAGCAGTTACCGTAGCCTATGGATGCTTGCAATACCAGAAGTATTACTTGCATGATGCCAACCCATTTTTTTTACACCAGGGCTTCATGATGGGAGTATCTCTGGGATAGGAATGCATACGTTTCTTTCCCTAAATGAGCGCTGGAGACCTGTACTCACACACAGGAACACAACAACACCGCTGTGTGTAGTCATTTGACTGTAGTCTTTTGTAAGATGAAGGTCCTTCCCTAGTCGGGCTTGCTCGCTAGTACGGTACCCTACCTCTCTTTACATTAAAGAGTACGTAATTTAATAAAAATGGTATCCCCCACATAATCTCTTCTGCTATGCCTTGTATGGCATAATAGCTTGCACTAATTTTACTCAAAACTTCAGACGGAAAGTCTGCGACAAAAAATTTCATTTTTCTCATTGATATGTAAAAAAATACCTTTATTATTTCCGTAATTATATTTATTTAATACTAGTGGCCCGCCCCGACTACGCCCGGGTTAAACTATTTTCAGCTCAACTTTCTTAATTTTTTGACGTAAGAACCTTCTCCTGACAATAACGAACATAGCAAAAAAAGAATTAGCGAAATCGGTTCAGCTGTTCTCGAGATATGCGCTTAGCAACACATTCAGCGATTCATTTTTATATTATAGACTAGCTGTTGCCCGCGGCTCCGCACGCGTGGATGTCGGTTATCGCTGTAAAAAGCCTACGTGTTATTCCAGACCATAATCTATCTGTGTGCCAAATTTCATCCAGATCCGTTCAGTAGATTTTACGTGAAAGAATAACAATCATCCATCCATCCATTCTTACAAACTTTCGCGTTTATAATATTAGTAGGATGTTATGGGACCGCGATGGTCACTTCATTTCTTAAAGCAGACCTCGAGCGAAACTAATTATGTGACCCCTGCTCGACGTTTATGAACCAGACAGAAAGGACAATTATTTAAGTATAAATAAAACAAAAATTGAAAGTATGTGAATGTACGCAGTAGCAATCTGGTGTTAAGAGCTGGATTGTCGAGGGTCACGGAGACTGGCGCTGGTTTATGACTGGAACTTGTGTTGCCTGCAATTAGCATTTGTACAAGATCGATTTAAAATCGTTATTATTTATTTTATTACTACTAGCTGTTGCCCGCGGCTCCGCCCGCGTGGATATCGCTGTAAAAAGTAGCCTATGTGTTATTCCAGACCATAATCTATCTCTGTGCCAAATTTCATTCAGATCCATTTAGTAGTTTTTGCGTGAAAGAGTAACAAACATCCATCCATACTTACAAACTTTCGCGTTTATAATATTAGTAAGGACTTAGGTCAATTAAACATTATTTAATTTATTTTATCATATACATGTTTTGATACTGAGCTTTTCTTTGGCCCCAAACTAAGCTTATGCTTGTGTCTTGGGCGCCGTTGGAATTGCTCAGTAATGTAGTTGGAGGTGGCAAACAAGCATACGGCCCGTCTGATGGTAAGGAGTTACCGTAGCCTATGGACGCTTGCAACGTCAGAGGTATCACTCGCGCGTTGCCGACCCTTTAAATATCTAATAACTCGTATCTTGAAGAACCCTATGCTATAGTCTCTCGGGATAACCTTCTTTTTTTTTCTTCCTTTTTTAATAAGACAACTCCCGCACTAGAGAACAAGCTCTGTGTCGTGGTGGACTTTACAAACATACAATTAACGGACACAAATTACACCCAGACTCAACAACTCTTTGTGGGTCACACAAAGTTTTGTTCTGTGTGGGAATCGAACCCACAACCTTGTGCACAGCAGGCGCATACTGCGGCCACTGGACCACCAAGGCAGTCAATTGGCAGGAAGCTCATTCCACAACCTAAACCTATGATGAATAATTAAGGAATACAAAGAAGACAAATAGACTTTGGTTTTTTATTTAAAAAGCGTTAAATTAAACAGATTTATTTGTATTATATGTAATGTCCCCTTGAAGTACTTTTAGCTAAGTAATATCATCGCAGGTAAATCTGCAAGGTTAAGCAAATATGCTGCGGTCAGTCCGCAGATGGATAGCATTGACTGCCTTGATGGTCTAGTGGGTGCAGTATGCGCCTGCTGTGCAACCTCATGCACAGCAGGCGCATACTACACCCACGGGAGATATAAAAATGAATCCCTATTACCCTTTGTCACGGCATCACGCGTGAACGGCTGGACCGATTTCAGTTATTCTTTCTTTGTTGTGTTTGTTATTGTCAGGAGAAAGTTAACTTAAAAAAAAATTGAAAGCCCAAAAACTTTGGCGATTAAATTCAATATTTGGTTCAGATTATTCTGTGTTACAAACTTCTCGAATATCTGCATCATCATGTCAACACATAAACGTCCCACTGCTGGGCACGGGTCTCCTCCATAAACTTGGAGGGATAATAGCCTACTATACCACGCTGGCCAGACGGGTTGGTATAGGGTTTTGTTTTGAGTTTTCCCTCTCTTGCAGTGGATATTGTCTGCCTGACTTACTCCATTAGTCGACTTTTACGACACCCACGGGATAGAATGGGGTGGTGACATTTGTATTCTTAATCCGTCACCACACGAACAGTGTAGAATATCTGCATAGAGACTGTAAATTGGCGATGTTATACCAGATTACAGTCCAATCGGACTATGAGACTCTTTAACCTGGCCTTTAGCCAGAACATCAGGTATTTGAGCCACGAACGTTATACGTGGTCTTCCACATCCAACGTTTTCTTTATTAGCCCCACTTATATTATTACTATACTATGTATTATTATGACTGCCTTCGTGGCTTAGTGGCTGAGGTGTGAGACTGCTGATCACGAGGTCCCGGGTTCGATTCCCGGGTCGGGCCACAAAAAATCGATATTGGGTTTTTCTGTTAAGAAATTCACAATAGATGCCCGAAGTTTGAAAATTGGCGGTGTTTACACCCCCGTGCTTTGGAAAGCGAGTAAAGCCGTTAGTCCTACGCCTGATCTCTCTCCGGTCGTGTCGGATTTGCCGTCCCATCGGACTATGAGAGTGAGGGAATAAAGAGTGCACTTGTGTTTGCGCACACATTTGTGCACTATAATATCTCCCGCGCAGTCTCCGTTGAGATTGGCCGCCGTGACCGAAATTCGGTTAGGAGGTCATTATATTATTAACTAGTGGTCACCCGCGACTTCGTCCGCGTGGTAATTTGAAACGTACCTACATTTCCCCGATTTTGCAAGATATCTCAATACTACTCCGCTCCTATTGATCATAGCGTGATGTTATATAGACTATAGCCTTCCTGGATAAATGCACTATTCAACAAAAAAAGATTTTTTCTATTCGGACCAGTACTATCTGAGATTAGCGCGTTCAACCAAACAAACAAACTCTTTAGCTTTATAAGTTTAGATTCATCTGTTGGTTGCTTTTTCACGATTCAACGGCTGGATGGATTTCAATTAAGTTTGCCTAGTAAATAGATCGTATCCTGGGAAATTATTTCATCATCTACGTGTAAAGCCCTTCCCCAGTCGGGATTGTTCGCTAGTATGGTGCCCCACCTCTCTTAAAAAGGTCTGTTATATAAGACGTGTTCTTATCGTTCATTCACCTTACATATTGCGCAGAATAATAAAGCCAGATAACACTTAATATAAAAAAAATGTTTACGAATTCGTTGGCGTGATACATATATGTATTTTTTTTTATTACGCAGCGTCTTCTGAGTTCGATCCTCCCACACGGGGCAAAAAAATGTGTGATCCTTAAATGTGTGGTCTGAGTCTGGGCGTACTTTTCGAGCTACCTTATCCAATAGACGTGTAGTCTATGTGCCAACAATAATAGCAATCATTTTAGCATAATGATGTAATAAAAACATCTTAATTTATTTAACAACTAGCTGTTGCCCGCGGCTCCGCCCGCGTGGATGTCGGTTATCGCTGCAAAAAGTAGCCTATGTGCTATTCTAGACCATAATCTATCTGTGTGCCAAATTTCATCCAGATCCGTTCAGTAGTTTTTACGTGAAAGAGTAACAAACATCCATCCATCCATCCATCCATCAATCCATTCTTACAAACTTTCACATTTATAATATTAATCCTTAAATGTGTGGTCTGAGTCTGGGCGTACTTTTCGAGCTACCTTATCCAATAGACTACACGTGATATCAATAATAGCAATCATTTTAGCATAATGATGTAATAAAAACATCTTAATTTATTTAACAAAGTGTCAAATTTGACACTTATCTGACAGCTCACCCTAAGTAGACAAAAGGAGTTAGTTCGATAATTGTCACATCCAAAAGTAAACCTTATGTGAATTTTAACAGAGATGAAATTAGCTTAATACGAGTACACTTGCGTCGTTTTTCCTCTGGATCACATCATGAAGTCAAATATGTGTAGTCTTGGTATTGTAAACTTATTTCCCTGTTGGTCCGCAGCATAGGCTAGATGCCCGAGCGTGAAAATATATAAAACTAGCTGACCCGGCAAACTTATCGCCATATTTTTTTTCTTGAATCATCATCTCAGCCACAAGACGTCCACTGCTGGACATAGGACTCCCCCAAGGTCTTCCACATCATTCGGTCCTGAGCTGACCTTGTCCATCGGTTGCCCGCGACCTTTACCAGGTCGTCGGTCCACCTTGTTGGAGGCCTGCCCACGCTGCGTCTTCCAGTTCGTGGTCGCCACTCTAGAACCTTTCTGCCCCAACGGCCATCGGTTCTGCGATCTATGTGCCCTGCCCATTGCCACTTAATTGACGCAATTCTGCGAGCTATGTCAGTCACTTTGGTTCTCCTACGGATCTCCTCGTTTCTGATTCGATCTCGCAGGGAAACTCCAAGCATAGCTCTCTCCATTGCTCTTTGGGTGATTTTCTTTCTTGAATATTTTCTTTTATTTTCTTCTATACAAACCTTTTTTGAAAAGGATTATTTAATTTGGTGCAGTCGATCGGGAGATATACGTGTACATACATTCATCATCTCAACCTATGTATATACGTGCCACTGCTGGGCACTGGTCTCTATACATCTCATATATCTCACACTCGCCACCAAAGGAGGAAAGAAGAGAGAAGGAAGTTCATCCTCACATGCTTGCACCTCAAACATGCCGTACCGTAAGATTCCAGAGGAATTTCCTCCCACGTACGATTAGGCTGTGGAATGAGCTCCCTGTCGAGGTTTTCCCAAAAGACTATAGCATGGGGTTCTTCAAGAAAGGAGTTATAAGGTTTTTAAAGGGTCGGCAACGCGTCAGTGACACCGCTGGTGTTGCAAAAGTCCATAGGCTACGGTAACTGCTTACCATCAGGCGGGCCGTATGCTTGTTTGCTACCTTGTTAGTATAAAAAAAAAACAATATTACAACAAGCTGTTGCCTGCGGCAGCGTTGATGTCAGTTATCGCGATAAAAAGTAGCCTATATGCTATTCCAGACTATAATCTATCTCTGTGCCAAATTTAATCCAGATCCGTTCAGTAGTTTTTGCGTGAAAGAGTAACAAACATACATACATACATTATTACAAACTATCGCGTTTATAATGTTAGTAGGACATAACATAATTGATAGAAACAAGAATAATGTTTGTAATTTATAAAACAAGTTTACCTACTATTATTAATTTTATTTATTTATTTTAAGAAATCAAAAATAAACTTAGGAATAGATTATTTGCCATTATAAAATAATCTCTTAATTATTATAATAAGGTTTTATTCACCTTGACCCTCAGAGACGATCTTTCCATGGAAGTGGATAAGGACACACATATCTAAAAACATAAAAGATGTTTCTCTAAAAACATAATAATTATGCAATATTATACCTAAGTCTATTACCAAAGCTATTAACCTAAATGCCCATAAAATAACACACTCGCCTTTGGATAGGCAGAGGTGGATGAAGGTCACGTTTTTGTCTCTTTAAAAGACTTTTTTTTATACCACTTGGGTGGCAAACAAGCATACGGCCCACCTGATGTTAAGCAGTAACCGTAGCCTATGGACGCGAGAGGAGAGGAGAGAGGAGAGGAGAGGAGAGATGAGAGGTATCACTTGCGTGTTGCCAACCCATTTTTGACACCAGGGCTTTAAGATGGAAGTAACCCTGGGATAGGAATACGTTTCTTTCAAAACGCACGCCTAAATGAGCGCTGGAGACCTGTACTCACACACAGGTACACAACTACACCGCTGTGTGTAGTTATTTGGCTGTGGTCTTCTGTAAGGTGGAGGTCCTTCCCCAGTCGGGCCTGCTCACTAGTATGGCGCCCTACCTCTCTTAAAAGACTTCCCTTGTACTCGGAACTCACTGTGTACTGGACTCGCCCAAACTCGGAACAAATATTTATGGAAAAGTTTTATCCTTTCTGGCGAAGTTGCCTCGTGACGAATGCCGCGCGAGCTTCGTGATGTGGAGACGCGTTTGCCTCGCGATCCAATTTGAACGTTGCCTGACTGCGTGCTCAATACGAGCATCATGTAAGCAGCCTCGCAAGCAGCTTCGTGATGTCGATTACCGCCGTAAAACGATGAACGCTAGCAGACATAATCGAGGATCCATTGTTTAAGGGTCCTTAACTTAATCAAAATTCTTCAAGTAGTTTTCACATGAAGGATTAATATATTTGACTGCCTTGGTGGTCCAGTGGCCGCAGTATGCGCTTGCTGTGTACGAGGTTGTGCGTTCCATTCCCACGCAGGATAAAACTGTGATCCACAAAGAATTGTCCTGAGTCTGGGTAAACTTTGTGTCCGTTAATTGTATGTTTGTAAAGTCCCCCGCGACACAGAGCTTGATCTCTAGTGCGGGAGTAGTCTATTAAAAAAAAAAAAGGTATTTGATTTAGCGGCAAAGCGGCAATAGTGCGCGGCAGATTCGCTGTGAACTGTTCAACTTCTGCCGCGTGCAAAAGTCTCTGCTATTGCCGCGTGTGAATGCCGCGTTCTTGCCGCTCAATTAGTGCACACACAATTATACTCTGGAGTTTAAAGAGTGGCCAGTTATTTGCCTATTCTTCTCAAGGCCCTACTCTAGTCAGCGAATTGGCTGTAAGAAAATAATCTGCTGACCCTTGTTTATTTTGACGTTCAAAAGTATCATGTAAAAAACAAAGTCGCTTCCCACTGTCTGTCTGTCCCTATGTATGCTTAGATCTTTAAAACCACGCAACGGATTTTGATGCGGCCTTTTTTAATAGAAAGAGTGATTCAAGAGGAAGGTTTATATGAATAACTAGCTGATCCAGCAAACGTTGTTTTGCTACTAAAATAGTAGATAATATTGATATTAAAAATAAGGGTTGATCGTAGAGGGGTGAAAATTAAGGGTTGTATGTATTTTTTATTGCTGAATCACAGAAAAATAAAAACAAAAAATTTTGTCTAAAAAATTAAATAAAAAATTTAGGGGTAAACCCTTAACATTTAGGGGGATGAAAAATAGATGTTGTCCGATTCTTAGACCTACCCAATATGCACACAAAATTTCACGAAAATCGGTCGAGCCGTTTCAGAGGTGTTCAATAACGTACTTTTGTTATACCACGTTTTATAGTGACTGACGTTACATGTCAAGTCACACGGGAATGATGTCGAACGGGATAAAAAGTATCCTATGTCCTTCTCCTGGCTCTAAACTACCTCCCTGCCAATTTTCAGCTAAATCGGTTCAGCCGTTCTTGAGTTATAAGTGAAGTAACTAACACGACTTTCTTTTATATATATAGATACATGCATATTATAATAAAGAAATCCAGATTATACCGAAGCGGAGTGAGGGCGGGTCGATAGTTTGATAAAATTCTAAATGAATAAATGACTGCCTTGGTGGTCCAGTGGCCGCGGTATGCGCCTGCTGTGCATGAGGTTGTGGGTTCGATTCCCACACAGGACAAAACTTTGTGTGACCCACAAAGAATTGAAAGAAAGATTTCAAGAAAGGAGTTATAAGGTTTTGCAAGGGTCGGCAACGCGTGAGTGACACCCCTGGTGTTGCAAACGTCCATAGGCTACGGTAACTGCTTACCATCAAGCGGGCCGTATGCTTGTTTGCCACCTTGGTAGTATAAAAAAAAAAATGTTCTGAGTCTGGGTGTAATTTGTGTCCGTTAATTTGTATATTTGTAAAATCCCCCGCGACACAGAGCTTGTTCTCTAGTGCGGAAGTTGTTTTTAAATAATTTTAACAAAAAAAAACCGACTTCAGTACGGCAAGTTGTAAAATTTTCAAATATTTGTTTGTTACAATCGAATAAAATCAACTGAGCGTCGGGCTGAACACAGGTCAAGTAGGTATTAAAAGCAATATTTAATCTGTGCAATCCGCGCTCAATTCATTCACGTCATTATTTCTTATTAATAGTTGCTTAGCAACAATAACCGAAACTTATCTAATCGCCATCAGTAAAATACTTATCATTGAAAAGTTCAGATGGCCATCTGTGGTCTTCTTCATCAGTTTTACTTCACCAAATTACACTTTCTGAATGTAAATGATTGATTAGTTGTTAAAAATATTGAAATTGCTATATGTGTGCCTATAACTTTTGAGGAGTTCCCTTAATTCCTCATGGATCCCATCATCAGAACTTTCTTTTGATGATAATGGGACCAAACTGAAAGTATGTCCAGTCAGACAAAAAAAGAATTTTTCAAATCGGTCCATAAATGACGGAGATATGCGGTAACAAACATTAAAAAAAATAAAAATACACACGAATTGATAACCTCCTCTTTTTGAAGTCGGTTAAAAAAAAGAAGACTAAGTTTGGGTTTATTATTTGTCAGCCGCAGACGCAGGGCTTGTCCTTAGAGCGGGAAAATTCCCAGCATAGTTTAACAGGAAAGGCAAATGGCGATTAGAATATACAAATACAAACCTTAGTTTCCTTCCTGGATAATAATAGTAGAGCAAATAATTTTATTACTACTATTAATATCTCATCTCATTATTATTAACCGATGGACAAGGTCGGCTCAGGATCGAGAGTTGTGGATATTCTTGGGGGAGGTCTATGTCCAGCAGTAGACGTCTTTTGGCTGAGATATTAACATCTCGTTATTACCAACGTAATACGTGACTCCGCAGCAAAGTTCACCTGTACCACCTTTTTTTTATAATTGGGTGGCAAACAAGCTCAAGCCCGCCTGATGTTAAGCAGTTACCGTAGCCTGTAGACGCTTGAAATATCAAAGGTATCACTTGTGTGTGTTCGACCGTTTTTTTTTGCAACAGGGCTTTAAGACGGAGTATCGCTAGGATAGGAAAACGGTTTTTTTTTTCGGGACAATCCCACCCACATGCCCACCGCTGTGACTCCTGTGTAGCCAGGATTAACAGCGGAGTAACCAACTGATACACCGAGCTTTGACACTCGTACGTACGTGGACAACTAAACCTACTGTATTGGACAAAAAAAACGTTTCTTTCAAAACGCATCCTTAAATGAGCACTAGAGACCTATACTCACACACAGGAACACAACTACTCCGCTGTTTTGTAGTAATTTGGCTGTGGTCTTCTGTAACCTGGAAACTATTAAGACCAGGGTCCGTATCTGTTGTGTTAAACTTGTGTCTTTCGAGCGAGAAAGAGAGACGAAGCAATATACATTATATACCTAGAACTGCTTCGGTGGCTCAGTGGTCGATGTGTGTCACTGCTGATCATGAATTCGATTCCTGGGTCGGGTCAAATATTGATATTGGGTGTTTTTGTCAAGAAATTCACAATAGATGCCCAGTTTGGAAATTGGCAATGTTTACACCCCCGTGCCTCGCAAAGCACGTAAAGCCGTTGGTCCTACGCCTGATCTCTCTCCGGTCGTGTCGGATTGCCGTCCCATCGGAATATGAGAGTGAGGGAATAAAGAGTGCACTTGTGTTTGCGTACATATTTATGCACGATAATAGATGGCTAAATACGGTTAGGAGGACATTATTATATACCTAGCTCTGTCCCAACAAATAAATAAAAACCCGAGGTGAAGCCTAAACGCTAGTTATAGATAAATCTAGCTGACCCAGCAAACGTTGTTTTGCCATATAAAGTAAAAATAGTAATATCACTATTTAAAAATGAGGGTTGATCGTAGAAGAGTGAAAATTGAGGGTTGTTTGTATTTTTTAATGCGGAATCAGAAAAAAATAATGTCTAAAAAATAAAAAATTAGGGGTGGACTACCCTTAACATTTAGGGGGATTAAAAATATATGTTTTCCGATTCTCAGACCTATCCAATATGCACACAAAATTTCATGAGAATCGGTCGAGCCTTTTCGGAGGAGTTTAACTACAAACACCGCGACACGAGAATTTTATATATAAGATACACCCAGACACTAATCAAGTAATCATACTCGTAAAGCAAATATTTGTACTGGATGGTAATCGAACCCACGACCATATCAGTCAGGGTCAGTAACCACTAGAGAGAAGGACCAGTCAATAAAATAAAAACAAAAGAAAATGCTATCTGAGATGTTTCCTCAAGGTAAGATTAGTTTCAAGAAGGTTCATCCTACTAAAATTATAAATAGCTGTTGCCCGCGGCTCCGCCCGCGTGGATGTCGGTTATCGCTGTAAAACGTAGCCTATGTGTTATTCCAGACCATAATCTATCTCTGTGCCAAATTTCATCCAGATCCGTTCAGTAGTTTTTACGTGAAAGAGTAACAAACATCCATCCATCCATCCATCCATACATCCATCCATCCATCCATCCATACATCCATCCATCCATCCATACTTACAAACTTTCACATTTATAATATTAGTAGGAAGTAGGATGTGATGGTTTGTGAGGATGTAAGGATGGATGTTTGTTACTCTGTCACCCAGAACCTACTAAACTAATCTGGATTAAATTTGGCATAGAGCAAGATTATAAGTCTGTTTTCATTGTGATAATCGAAATCCACGCAGGCAGAGCCGCGGGCAACAGCTAGCTTATTATAATATTTATGTACAAAAATACAATAAATATTAGCAATAATATATATATTCTTGACAAATAAGCGTGTGAATATTATATAAATTTAATAATTTCTTATAATATTTATGTAAAAAAATACAATAAATATTAGCAATAATATATTTTCTTGACAAAAAAGCGTGTGAATATTTTATAAATTAAATAATTTCTTAATATTTATGTAAAAAAATACAATAAATATTAGCAATAATATATTTTCTTGACAAATAAGCGTGTGAATATTATATAAATTTTATTATTTTTTTACATTGTTATATTAAACAATCGAAGTGTTTTAACTCTTTAATATTTTTTCCCCTCTAGCTACTAAACTTGTCACTTTTTTAATATTTTATTAGGCAATTAATATATTTTTTTACACTACCAATGTGGCAAACAAACGGCCCGCCTGATGTTAAGCAGTTACCGTAGCCTATGGACGCTTGCAATATTAAAGGTATCACTTGCATTTTTTTTTTACATCAGGGCTTCAAGATGGAGTATCCCTGGGATAAGAAACGTTTCTTATTAACTACACCCAGCGGTATAGTAATAGTCTGTCTTCTTGTACACGTTTCTAGAGCTCATTTAGGGATGCGTATTTAATTAAAGGTTTCTAAAATAAAATAATCTTTATTTCAGGTAGTAACACACACAACTATGTTATTAACAAATAATAATAATCTTATCTTACTTTTATTAATATTATAAATGTGAAAGTTTGTGAGTATGGATGGAGGGATGGATGGATGTTTGTTACTCTTTCACGTAAAAACTACTGAACAGATCTGGATGAAATTTGGCACAGAGATAGAATATGGTCTGGAATAACACATACTTTTACAGCGATAATCGACATCCACGCGGGCGGAGCCGCGTGCAACACAGCTAGTTAAGTATATTATTAACAATCCTAACACTAATTTATATACCTGACGCACTGGGGACATGCATATGCGCATGAACCCTGTGCTAATGCTAATGACCTTTAGAATGCAGTTGTCTATTTTTGGGTCGACACCACGCAAGTGATACCTTTGACATTTCAAGCGTAAGCTACGGTAACTGCTTACCACCAGGCGGGCCGTAGACTTGTTTAAAAGAATCATTCGTTCCACATGTTCAAACCACCATAACATACCTTTCTCGATCGTTGTCCACTATGTTTACTTTCACCACTCTCTTATATCACAAGACAACTCCCGCACTAGAGAACAAGCTCTGTGTCGCGGGGGACTTTACAAACATATAATTAACGGACACAAATTACACCCAGACTCAGAACAATTCTTTGTGGGTCACACAAGTTTTGTCCCTGTGTGGGAGTCGAACCCACAACCTCGTGCACAGCAGGCGCATACTGCGGCCACTGGACCGAGGCAGTCAGTAAGATAACTAGACTACATAATTAGTCTAGTTGTTAAAGTGATTACCTTTCTATATACACCGCTTTGAGTGTTGTGGTTTCGATTCCCACACTGTAAAGCAGGACACATTATGGTCGCCAGCGACAGGAAGTGGATGGCGGTCGCATCCTTCTGTGTGCACGTCATCTCGCAGAAGGAGGCGGCGGAGCGGATCAGGAAGGAAAGTATCCTCGCTGATCCGATCCGTCGCCGGCGAACTGGGCGGCGTCAGGGCGCTTACGGGCGTCTGATGCCGCCATATTGAGGAGGGACAGCGTTCCCGGTGCACCCGGACGCTGTCACTGGAGTGGAGCCCGCGCAGCGTGGGCAGCCGCTGGGTGAACCACTGATGTCATATCAGGTTCCGGAAAAGTCAAAAAATAAAATGTATGGGATTTGACGCAACTCTACGATATAATTTCGTAAACTTACGTCCAATCCCATACATTTGCTATTTTGACTTTTCAATTCGACTACCGTTTATGCCATTTGTCTAGAGGGGCAGGGGTGTTACTCGCGCGTTGCCGACTCTTCAAAAACCTAAATAACTCGTGTTTAAAGAATCCCATGCTATAGCACAGATTACTAAATAGTTACTACGTAACGCTATAGTCTCTCGGGAAAACCTCGGCAGGTAGATCATTCACTCGTTTATTTCTGACGTCAGCATTTAAATTATTATTAACTAACTAAACTACTAGTACTAGTATTAAATAATTTTGGGCAACAGCTAGTTTATAATATTAGTAAGGATGACATATGTATCTAAAGGTGGTACAAAAATATTGCTGGGTTTTTTATCAAGATAATCGTGTGAAAATGATTATTCTAATCGTTTACATTGTGTTATGAAACAAACGAAGTATTTGACGTCAGTGTGTCAGTAAATTATATGAAGATTTAAGAACATCAACCTTTTAAGAGAGGTAGGGCACCAAACTAGCGAGCAAGCCCGACTGGGGAAGGACCTCCACCTTACAGAAGACCACAGCTAAATGACTACACACAGAGGTGTAGTTGTGTTTCTGTGTGTGAGTACAGGTCTCCAGCGCTCATTTAGGAATGCGTTTTGAAAGATACGTATTCCTATCCCAGGGTTACTTCCATCTTAAAGCCCTGGTGTAAAAAAAATGGGTTGGCAACACGCAAGTGATACCTCTGGTAATGCAAGCGTCTATAGGCTACGGATACTGCTTAACATCAGGTGGGCCGTATACTTGTTTGCCACCCAAGTAGTATAAAAAAAAAAAAAAATCTTATAAAGAGGAAACGATTTGATTTTTGGTTTGTTTGTTAAGATTTAACGCAAAACTACTTGACTGTTTTTTTTTTTTTACTATTAGAATGCGTTGTTATTGTTGCCAGCAACGTATTTAGTTTTGTCATTTTATAAGTCATTAAAATTCACAAACTAACTCTTTTATACATATCTGCAGAATAATTAATTAATTTAAAATAGAATCTACTGCTAATATCATAAATTAAAGATTTTAGAACTGATACTATAACCAAATTAAGTTTTATTTGTTACCCTCTTTGTTATTTAGGGTTAAACATTTCAGCCGCAGAGGGTTGCCAGAAGAGCCTTTTATTATTCTGCAGTGTTATAAGAGTTAGTTTGTGAATTTTCATGACTTATGTAATGACAAAAGTAAATATGTTGCTGGCTCTTGGTCCATTAGCAGCTATATTTTATTAAAAAAAACAAAGAGATCCCTACGGAAACTAAATAAATGTCCACCCAAATATGTATATACAATGGTTTTCTTAAAAAACTAATCTTCATATATCGACCCTGTATACATATTTCCGTTGCCGTGTGTACATATGTATTTGATCCGTTATCCACCAGGATCCTTTCATTTTATTATAGTCTAGGGGTCGCTCACGACTTTGTCCGCGTGGTAATTTGGAATATTTTCCCCGATTTTGCAACATATCTCACTACTGCTCCGCTCCTATTGATCATAGCGTGATGTTATATAGCCTATAGCCTTCCTGGATAAATGCACTATTCAACAAAAAAGTTTTTTTCTAATCGAACCAGTGGTATCTGAGATTAGGTCGTTCAACCAACTAAACAAAGTCTTCAGCTTTATAATATTAGTATACCTAGATTATTTAATATATTATGATGATTAATGGCAATCATACTGACATACTTCAATATAATTAATTAATCATAAGGATATGATTAAGTTGATAAAATGATAATAATAATTATTTTTTCCTTCCTATTATTATCGTTAATATTATCTTTTCAGCTTACTAGCCGCATGAGTGGTATTTGCCGGGGTCACGTAATGTTTTTGTCAATAAAATAATAATAATAATGTCCTCCTAACCGAATTTCGGTCACGGCGGCTAATCTCAACGGAGACTCGCCATCTGCGCGGGAGATATTATAGTGCACAAGTGTGTGCGCAAACACAAGTGCACTCTTTATTCCCTCACTCTCATAGTCCGATGGGACGGCAAATCCGACACGACCGGAGAGAGATCAGGCGTAGGACCAACGGCTTTACGTGCTTTCCGAGGCACGGAGGTGAAAACACCGCCAATTTCCAAACTCCGGGCATCTATTGTGAATTTCTTAACAGAAAAACCCAATATCGATTTTTGGCCCGACCCGGGAATCGAACCCGGGACCTCGTGATCAGCAGTCTCACACATCGACCACTGAGCCACGGAGGCAGTTCAATAAAATATAGCCTATGTCACTCACAAATAACTTGGCTTTCTATTGGTAAAAGAATTTTCAAAATCGGTTCAGTAGATCCAGAGATTACCCCCTACAACGACGTCACAAACTTTACCTCTTTATATAGTAATAGATTATTTGTAGTAAAATAATTTAATCTATAATATAATAATTTTAACAAAAAAAACCGACTTCAGTACGGCAAGTTGCAGAATTTCAAAAGCCTTAAAAACGACTAGATTATATCCTGTCGTACCGTATGCACCATTGACCTGCACCATCAATGGTGCAGATGAGACTTATTAGTTTCATTTGCACCATTGATATTAATACAACTACTTCACCATACTTTCCTTGTTCCCATCGTACCGTATGCACCATTGACCTGAGCCGGTGAGACTAATTAGTTTCGTTTGCACAAGTAATATTAATTTAAAAAAAAAAAACAAATGAACATCGCGAAACATGCGAGCATCGCCATCGGTAATATTTTGATACGGGATGTCGAAAAACTAGTGCATGCCATTTCAAACCTTAAGGACATTAAAAATATTGTTTAATTATGAAGTTCCGTTGCCTAGCTACCTTAGCAACAATAATGGAAACTTATTTAATCGCCATCCATAAAATACTTATTATTGAGAAGTTCAGGTGGCCATCTGTGGTCTTCTTCATCATATTATACTTTCTGGATGCAAATGTTTGATGTGTTGTTAAAAATATTGAAATTGCTATTTGTGTGCCTATAATTTTTGAGAAGTTCCTTCAATTCCTCATGGATCCCATCATCAGAACTTTCTTTTGATGAAAATGGGACCAAACTGGAAGTATGTCCTCTGAACCTCTCAGACAAAAAAAGATTATTTCAAATCGGTCCATAAATGAGGGAGTTCTGCGGTAACAAACATAAAAAAATACACACGAATTGATAACCTCCTCTTTTTGAAGTCGGTTAAAAATGAATCGCTGAATGTGTTGCTAAGCGCAAATTTCAAGAAAAGCTGAATCGATTTCGCTTATTATTTTTTTGCTATGTCCGTAATTGTCAGGAGAAGGTTCTTATGTAAAAAAAAATAATAACCCGGACGAAGTCGGGACGGGCCACTAGTACACATATAATTTACATGACCCATGTACGCGTCCACGGAGATAGCTGTACATCCTCACTAGACAAGTGGCATAAACGGTAGTCGAAACGAAAAGTCAAAAAAGCAAATGTATGTGATTTGACGTAAGTTTACAACATTATATCGTAAATTAACGTCAAATCGCAATTTTTGCTTTTTTAACTTTTCGTTTCGACTACCGTTTATGCCATTTGTCTAGAGGGGCTGTACAGCTATAATTTTTTTTTTTTTTTTTTATACTACTTGGGTGGCAAACAAGCATACGGCCCGCCTGATGTTAAGCAGTATCCGTAGCCTATAGACGCTTGCATTACCAGAGGTATCACTTGCGTGTTGCCAACCCTTTCTTTTACACCAGGGCTTTAAGATGGAAGTAACCCTGGGATATATAATATATGAAGATTAGATTTTTACCAACCTCCGTAGTCGGGCTTGCTCGCTAGTATGGTTCTTTTAATATATTATCTTCTTATGGTCTTTTTAAAAGTGTGTCTCTTAATTTGATACTTGCACGATTTCATTATAATTTCATTGTAGATTATTAAACGCGGATATGAAAGAAAAATACAATAGCATACATACATTATTATCTTTAGTAGATAAAAACGTGTATTTATAATTTATTTTATCGTTATTACGCAGTTATTTTCATTATATCACATGTTGCCATCCAACTTTGGAATCAGAATCAGAACATTTATTTGTGAAACATAGGTAGGTAGGTATAATAATGTCCCCCTAACCGAATTTCGGTCACGGCGGCTAATCTCAACGAAGACTTGCCATCTGCGCGGGAGATATTATAGTGCGCAAGTGTGTGCGCAAACACAAGTGCACTCTTTATTCCCTCACTCTCATAGTCCGATGGGACGGCAAATCCGACACGAGCGGAGAGAGTTCAGGCGTAGGACCAACGGTTTTACGTGCTTTCCGAGGCACGGGGGTGTAAACACCGCTAATTTCCAAACTCTGGGCATCTATTGTCAATTTCTTAACAGAAAAACTCAATATCGATTTTTTGGCCCG
This sequence comes from Trisateles emortualis, assembly GCA_947095525.1. NCBI lineage: Eukaryota > Metazoa > Arthropoda > Insecta > Lepidoptera > Erebidae > Trisateles > Trisateles emortualis. The sequence goes on from OX352756.1 coordinate 3,706,651, forward strand.
ACCCAGGAATCGAACCCGGAACCTCGTGATCAGCAGTCTCACACATCGACCACTGAGCCACGGAGGCAGTTAGGTTACAGAATCTTAAAATAATGATAAGTACCAAGTTCTCTATGCCTTATCACTAGGACATACAAATCAATCAAAAAACAAAATAATTGAATATTAAATCGAACACTATTCTACTATCACTAATATTATAAACGCGAAAGTTTGTAAGTATGGATGGATGGATGGTTGTTTGTTACTCTTTCACGTAAAAACTTCTGAACGGATCTGGGTGAAAATTTGGCACAGAGATAGATTATGGTCTGGAATAACACATAGTCTAATTTTTACAGCGATAACCGACATTTGCGGGCAGAGCCGCGGGCAACAGCTAGTATGTAATATGTATAGATTTATCGAAAAGGATATTGCTAACATAGTATTGGTGAAACTGAAATTGTAACAATCAGTCAACCGATACAGTCGACCTGCTTACAGACATTGCAGATTACACACATGGGTGAAGGACCGTGACTGGGCTATGGGTGTATAGACAGAGACGCAGACAGACAGACCGGGACAATCCCACCCACATGCCCACCGCTGTGACTCCTGTGAGCCAGGATTAACAGCGGAGTAACCAACTCAGTCAGGCACATAATATCCACTGCAACAGAGAAAACTCGAAAGAAAACCCTATACCAACTTGTCTGGCCAGCGTGGTATAGTAGGCTAATATACCTCCAAGTGTATGGAGGAGACCTGTGCCCAGCTGTGGGACGTTTATGGGTAAAGATGAGAACCAACTGATACACCGAGCTTTGACACTCGTGCGCCCCGTAGACAACTAAACCTACTGTCTTAGACCCCGCAACGAATTTATTCAGAAGTAAATAGGAGGAGTTAAAAAGAAAAGTTTCTATTTCCCTCCATAGCAATGCGGGAGCCAAAATAAATCTGTATAGGTTTGTTACCTATGAAAAGGAGCACCACAGAGAACCTTAAACTACGGGACCTATGTGAGCTAAGTTTGATGGTTATAATATGTACCTATGGCAGAAACATTTAAACGCACGGGAATTTCCTCCGGATGAGACTAAATCCCTATAGTATATTATTAATATTAATTTTCCTACTTGGAGAATATTTTAATATATTTATAATTAAGCTGTAATATGGGCCTAATGCGGAGGCTCAAAGTCACCCAAAGAGCAATGGAGAGAGCTGTGGTTGGAGTTTCCGTGCGAGATCGAATCAGAAATGAGGAGATTCGTAGGAGAACCAAAGTGACCGACATAGCTCGAAGAATTGCCTCAATTAAGTGGTAATACAGGGCAAAGTCCAAGTCAAACTCATTTATTCATTTAGATCAAATCCATGATACTTATGAACGTCATTAAAACAAATGCCAGCATACTTTTTTCCTAAGGCCAATTCGCTGACTAGGCTTGGGCCTCGAGAAGAATTGGCAAGAAACTCGGGCCACTCTTTTTAATCGCCAGAGTATAACATTTACAATTTGGTATGAGTTACTATAGTGGTAACAAAAAGGAACGGAAACCAATATACCATATGAGAAATTTAGATAAGTATTTAATTAATGAGTAAGCAATATTGAAAAAAAAAATGAATTTAGCTTTCCACTGTATGGTAATGAGGGATCGTTTCTTTTTGTAAGTATAAGATAGAAACGTGTCGAGATCACATTGCAATCTTAGTAAATATCTAGAAACTATATCTTTAATATTTAAAAATAAATCATGCCAAGATTGACCAGCCACCCCAAGTAGCACCCGTTCACGAGCACATAGTTCACTGAACCGATGGCCTTTTGGGCAGAAAGGTTTTAGAGTGGCGACCACGAACCGGAAGACGAAGCGTGGGCAGGCCTCCGACAAGGTGGACCGACGACCTGGTAAATTTCGCGGTCAACCGATGGACAAGGTCAGTTAAGGACCGAATGATCTGGAAAACCTTGGGGAAGGCCTGTGTCCAGCAGTGGACGTCTTATGGCTGAGATGAGCCGTGGCTCCTCTCGCGTGGATGTCGGTTGCCGCGATAAAAAGTATAAAAATACTTTGCGGGAAATCAACTTTCAATTCTTCTTCTTCTTGGGGTGCCATCTTCTTAATGAAGGTCGGCGATCATCAAGGCAATTTGGACCTTTGATACAGCAGCTCTGAATAGAGAACGGGTGCTCTTGTTGTACCACTGGCGTAAGTTTTTTAGCCAGGATATTCTTCTCCTTCCAACACTGCGTTTACCCTGTATCTTTCCCTGAATTATAAGTTGTCAAAACTGGTATTTGGGATTCCTCATAATGTGCCCGAGATATTCCAACTTCCTAACTTTCAATAAAAAGTATTAAATGTAACGAATAAAATTATATCTTTCCGCCATTTTTGTTACTAACTAATACAACTATTTATTTATACCTACCTACTTTAATTAACTCTATAGGTAAATTAAATATTAAAATATATGTAAATTCCCTTTGTGTTTATTAAATAAGCTGTCGCTCGAAGAGTTCAATTGATGCCCTCATTCAATTCCTGTATTTTATTTAAACAACTGTTACATTGTTAGAAAAGCTTCTCAAGCATATATTTTCGCGTGTATGTCGGTTATCGCTGCAAAAAGTCCGCCTATGTGTTATTCCAGACCATAATCTATCTCTGTGCCAGTGCTCAGTAGTTTTTTTGTGAAAGAGTAACAAACATCCATCCATCCATTCTTACAACTTTCACATTTATAATCTTAGTAAGGATAATGTCCTCCTAACCGAATTTCGGTCACGGCGGCTAATATCAACGGAGACTTGCCATCTGCGCGGGAGATATTATAGTGCACAAGTGTGCGCAAACACAAGTGCAACTCTTTATTCCCTCACTCTCATAGTCCGATGGGACGGCAAATCCGACACTACCGGAGAGAGATCAGGACCAACGGCTTTACGTGCTTTCCGAGGCACGGGGGTGGAAACACCGCCAATTTCCAAACTCCGGGCATCTATTGTGAATTTCTTAACAGAAAAACCCAATATTGATTTTTGGCCTGACCTGGGAATCAAACCCGGGACCTCGTTACCACTAACCAAACGATAAGACTTATAAAATGACAAAAGTAAATACGTTGCTGGCTATCCTTCTAAAATGTATGAACCCGCATAACTTCAGGGCCCCAATTCTGCTAATTTGCGGATGGCTTAATTGAATCTGATTTGATTCTCAATTGAATCTCAGTTGCATTTTTGGTATTCCGCTAATAAATTTAAGACCAATAGTTGGAAAACCATTGGTCTTCAATTGTTTAGCAAAATACCAATAATGTAATACTAAAAATGCTAATAATTTAAGACCAACTATTGGTCTTAAATTTATTAGCAGAATACCAAAAATGCTACTGAGATTCAATTGACAAACAATTCAGATTCAATTGAGCTATCCGTAAATTAGCAGAATTAGGGCCCAGATCGACTGCATCAAGTTAGATATGTAATTCTTTTTTTGTGTTTGTTATTGTCAGCGCAAGGTTTGTTAAATATAATAAAGCAAAAATAGTGGGAAGTTTTGGTGTTATATGTTTATTTAATTATTATACGCGGCCTATTGTAGGTATTTATTAGATAGGTGGCCCTATTGTTTATTGTTACTTCGCGGCGTCGACAATAATGAATATTCTATTCTATTCGTTCTAACACACTCGCACACTCAACTACACCACTGTGTGTAGTGATTTGGATGATTGTTTTACATCTCTCGTACTAGGGAACAAGTTAAACAAAGACTTTAAGAAAGGGCACTATACTTGCCAGCAAGCCCGACTGGGGAAGGACCTCCACCTTACAGACGACCACAGCCAAATAAATACACACAGCGGTGTACATTTTTATATCCCACGGATATTCCATCTTAAAGCCCTGGTGTAAAAAAAATTGATCGGCAACACGAAAGTGATACCTCTGGTATTGCAAGCGTCCATAGGCTACGGTAACTGCTTAGTATCACGCTATCAAGCCGTATGCTTGTTTACCTCCTTAAGTAGTTAAAAAAAACTGTAAATTATAACGTTAGTTAATAGTTTGAAGGTGACTTTAATGTTTAATTATGAGGAAAGTTCGTTGACTTAGGCCTACATACACTAAAGTAGTCGTACATTGATTTTAACGTTAACTTTCTCACTTTTAATTTTATTTACAAGCATGTGAAACCAGTGGGCGCAGTATGCGACTGCTGTGCACGAGGTTGTGGGTTCAATTCCCACACAAGGACAAAACTTTGTGTGACCCACAACGAGTTGTTCTGAGTCTGGATGTATTTTTTTCCGTTATTTGTATGTTTGTAAAGTCCCCCGCGACACAGAGCTTGTTCTCTAGTGCGGGAGTTGAAAAAATGTACCGTGCGATGTTTGCGATGTAATCCACAGAACTACAGTAGGACACAAATTACATCCAGACTCAGAACAACTCTTTGTGGGTCACACAAAGTTTGGGACGTGGGAATCGAACCCATAACCTCGTGAACAGCAGTCGCATACTGCGGCCACTGGACCACCAAGGCAGTCAAACTATTTCATTTATATTATATATGTAGGATCAGGAGTGCCGAGGGGCCTATCGTCAGAGTTAGAAGTATCCATTTTCAAAAGATAAACAAGATACGATGAAATCTAACAAAATATTATTACAAGAAATAATTAAAATCATAAGAAAACAACAATAGCAATTAAAGACAAAATCACAATAAGTGCAATTGATATAAGGCTAACTAACTAATAACAAACTATGGAATGATTTTCATAAATTGAACAATCTCGAAGTGCAAGGTCACCACAACTCGCAAAATGGCGCGTAGCCGTTTATCCAATAATAAATCGAACAGACTCTGAGAGTCACAGTTCGTATAATGGCGTATAGCCATCCCAATAATATCGAACAGACTCTGGCGAGTCACAGTTCGTATAATGGTGTGAAGCCATCCAATGAATATCGAACAGACTCAGTGAGTCACAGTTCGTATAGCGGCGGAGCCGCCAATATGCGAACAGACCAAGTAAATTGGTCACAGTTCGTACAGTAGCACAGAGCTACCCAGTTAAGTGCAAAGTGTATCGGCGGGAACCGCAGCAATACAGCTATGCAGAATATACAGCCAAGCTGTACCAAGTAAACCGACAGTTTTGTCGGGAGCCGGAGCTCTTATGAGTCAGTCCGAAGAGAGACTGCCGATCTAGGGCAATGTATGGGCTTATATAGGAAGATTTCCCTCCCGACAACTCTGTCCATGGGCACCCGGAAATGTGCGCCACGCGTTTACTGTTTGGAAAATCATTTAAATTATCTCATTCTAATGAGTTGCACAGTGTAAAACACATTCGTTAGTTTTTAAATATCACTAACATAATTATGGTACATTAACATTCTCAATTACTTACTTGAATCTAATATTTGATAATTTAAAGGAATAAAAATGTTACGATAGCAAAATGGCGTCAAAATGGCGTTCCCAATGTTTACATGTTTTGTACAGAACTAGCAATACTTTTATTACAATAAGTGCCCAGACGGAGTTCGTAGATACTTAATAAATTATGTTTTGAATTATAAGACGTTAATTGATACAAAATAATAGGAATTATTAATATTCCTACTATTATTATTAATAGGAATATCAAATGGAAAATAAGTTCTGCTAAAAATAACCACAGATTATTAATAGCCATAGATATACTTTGAAAACAAACTCCGACATATATATATATATTATTTTTTATTTTTTTAAGAGAGGTAGGGCACCATACTAGCGTGCAAGCCCGACTGGGGAAGGACCTCCACCTTACAGAAGACCACAGCCAAATGACTACACACAGCGGTGTAGTTGTGTTCCTGTGTGTGAGTATAGGTCTCCAGCGTTCATTTAGGAATGCGTTTTGAAAGATACGTATTCCTATCCCAAAGTTACTCCCATCTTAAAGCCCTGGTGTAAAAAAATGGGTTGGCAACACGCAAGTGATACCTCTGGTAATGCAAGCGTCTATAGGCTACGGATACTGCTTAACATCAGGTGGGCCGTATGCTTGTTTGCCACCCAAGTAGTATAAAAAAAAAAAAAAAAAAACTATCTCTGTGCCAAATTTCATCCAAATCCGTTCAGTAGTTTTTACGTGAAAGAGTAACAAACATCCATCCATCCATACTTACAAACTTTCACATTTATAATATTAGTAAGGATTTCATGTAGATTAAATGTGTGTGTGTGTGTGTGTTTGTTCCAGATGCGCTTGCACCGCTGTGAGGGTTGTCTCGCTGCGTGCGGGCGCACGCGCCGCGCGGCGCCACCCCTCTCCATACTACCCCGGGCTATAGCCAAGTATGTACCCATCTTATGTATATAATATATATATATACTAGTGGACCTGGCAGACGTCGTCCTGCCGGAAAAAGCTGAAATACCGACAGCAGCGCCACCTACCGGGTCCAATTGTGAATCTAAACCATCCAGGGCCCTACCCGAACACACACACAAAATTTCATCAAAATCGGTCCACCCGTCTAGGAGGAGTTCAGTCACATACACACGCACACAAGAAATATATATAAAGATATGTATATTAACTAGCATAAAAAGTATTTCCACCCCATTTTATTGAAATAACTTTGAAAATCAAAGAACTTTCATACTAACTTTGCACCTTTCACCCCCTTAAGGGATGATTTTCGAAAAGTATTTTATACGTCGAAGAACCTTCATACTGAATTTTACTCGAATAACTTCAAAAACGATAGTTTTACACTAACTTTGCACCCCCGTTTTACCCCGTTAACAGGTGAATTTTCTAACCCTTATAGTTCCCTGCATTGATATGTCAGTCAGTCAGCTTCTCCTTTTATATATGTATATAGATAGATATTAAGGAGTCTAAGCAATCATCATCATTTCAACCCAGAAACGTCCCACTGCTGGGTACTTGGAGGGATATTAGCCCTTAGGTTGGAAAAAGGTTTCTTTCAGGCCTTCATGTACTTGCGCGCTTATAATTACCTACCGCCCGGGCGAGCGGTCTCGGGCCGTTTGCGGACCAAATTCAGTGCTGTAGGATCGAGCGGTGCGAAACAATCACAACTGTACGCTTGAGTATTTAGGCACATTTTAGCATGCAGCGGTTGCTGAAGCGACAGAGTAGGCTTTTATAGCAGTAGGTATTCTTAGTTCTATTTAGTAATCTCAAAACTCAAAAAAAACTCAAAATTCATTTATTCATTTAGGTTACAAAGTAACACTTATGAAGGTCATAAATTATGAATAAGCCAGAAAAATGATGTCAGCAAAATTTTCCTACGGCTAGTTCGCTGACGTGGAGCCTTGAGAAGAACTAGCAAGAAACTCAGGCCACTCTTTTTAATCGCCAGATTAACTATCTGGCGATTAAAAACAGTGGCCATCGTTTGTAAAATACAAGTATGATAGCATGCAAGCTGATGCAGTCAAAACACGATACTTACTTAATTGTTAAAATAAGGTAATCGTACTTAGTACTGGTCGTGCGAGAGTAAAAAAATGTATGGTGTTTAAGTCTGCTTCAATTTACATATTGCTATTAAAGAATAAGGCAATATGTGGGCAATGGCAATATGTATCTGTGATCCAACTAAGTATATAATCTTTTGGTTTAGGAGCAAAATCCTGAAGCGCACACGCCGCAACGCGTATCCTCACACGAGTCAGGAACAATACGACAAGGCCATGGAGCCACCACCACCTCCGCCACCTGACAACGACGCACCACGTGAGTACCACCACACTTGTCTTTATTATTATTACTAGCTGTTGCCCGCGGCTCCGCCCGCGTAAAAAGTGGCCAATGTGTTATTCCAGACCATAATCTATCCCTGTGCCAAATTTCATCCAGCCCCTCTAGACAAATGGCATAAGCGATAGTCGAATCGTAAAGTCAAAAAAAGCAAATGTATGGGATTTGACGTAAGTTTACGTCATTGTATCGTAGACTTACGTCAAATTAAATACATTTGTTTTTTTGACTTTTCGATTCGACTATCGTATATGCCACTTGTCTAGAGGCTCTGATCCGTTCAGTAGTTTTTACGTGAAAGAGTTACAAACATCCATCCATACTTACAAACTTTATAATATTAGTAGGATATTATTTTATTAAAATGAATCAATCTCGTGCGTAAAAAGCCACGTGAGATAGATAGTTTTCAATTAAAATAACAAAGGGCACGCCTGCGTATGCGCAGCTAAGTAGGTATATACGTCACCAAAGGTCAGGGGATCAGCAGAATGTTATGTTACCGATGTTCGATATACGTATGTAATGTATTGAATGGAATAGAAACGTGAATGTCAAATAAAGATGGTATCTTTTTAACCGACTTCAAAAAAGAAGGAGGTTATATGTTCGACTGTATGTTTTTTTTTATGTATGTTCACCGATATCGCCCCCATTTGTGGACCGATTCTCAAAGTGGCCTGTGGTTACTTTAAAAGTGCTTTTACACATTAGATGAGTTTTTGCAGTCTTGTTCTTCTTATCGTTTGGTTAGTGGCCAACCTGGTGACAGAGTTATTTAGATCGCCCATATTTAGGCCTCTGTCGTGATCTAACGACTGTTAACAGTCGGGACGGACTTTTAACGTGCCCTCCGAAGTTTTTTTAAGTGTAAGACATGAATTGTGTATCATCATCATCTCAGCCAAAAGAAGTCCACTGCTGGACATAGGCCTCCCCCAAGGATTTCCACAACTCTCGATCCTGAGCCGACCTTGTCCATCGGTTGCCCGCAACCTTTACCAGGTCGTCGGTCCACCTTGTTGGAGGCCTGCCCACGCTTCGTCTTCCAGTTCGTGGTCGCCACTCTAGAACCTTTCTTGTTTTTGTGTATAAACTATTGTAATTATGTATTATTTGTCACCCTCTTTGTTATTTTAGGGTTAAACACCCTGACCGCGGAGGATTGCTAGAAGAACTTTTTATTACTCTGCAAGTATAAAAGAGTTAGTTTGTGAAATTTCATCCTACTAATATTATAAACGCGATACTTTGTAAGTATGGATGGATGGATGTTTGTTACTCTTTCACGCAAAAACTACTGAACGATTCTGGATGAAATTTGGCACAGAGATAGATTATTGTTTTTATCGCGATAACCGAGATCCAGGCGGGCGGAGCCGTGGGTAATAACTAGGGACTTATAAAATGACAAAAGTAACTACTGGTTAATACTGGCTCTCCCTCTTTTTTTTTTTTAAAGACAACTCCCGCACTTGAGAACAAGCTCTGTGTCGCGGGGGACTTTACAAACATACAATTAACGGACACAAATTACACCCAGACTCAGAACAATTCTTTGTGGGTCACACAAAGTTTTGTCCTGTGTGCGAATCGAACTCACAACCTCGTGCACAGCAGGCGCATACTGCGGCCACTGGACCACCGAGGCAGTCAATAGTATGATGCCCTACCTCTCTTAATCTTAGCTGATGATATGTTCCAGCAATGCCATGGTTCGGCATGGACATCGGTGGCACGCTAACAAAGCTGGTCTACTTTGAGCCTCGCGAGACGAACCGTCGCGAGCTGGACAAGGAGACAGAAGTCCTCAAGAACATACGCAGGTACCTCACCAGGAATTCTGCTTATGGAAAGACTGGAAGAAGGGATGTGCACTTACAGGTAACTTGACTCTACTCATCTTCTTCTTATCGTTTGGTTAGTCTTCAACAAGCATCTCTAGACAAGTGGCATTATAGTCGAATAGAATAGAAAGCTTTTTTGTTTTTTTTTATACTAGCAAGGAGGCAAACAAGCATACGGTACGCCTGATGGTAAGCAGGTCCCGTAGCCTATGGACGCTTGCAACACCAGGGGTATCACTCGCGCGTTGCCGACCCTTTAGAAACCTTATAACTCCTTTCTTGAAGAACCCCATGCTATAGTCTCTCGGGAAAACCTCGGCAGCTCATTTCACAACCTAATCGTACGTGGGAGGAAATTCCTCTGAAACCGCACTTGTATGGGATTTGTCATAATTTTTTTAAATTATATCGTAGATTTACGTGAAATCCTATACATACGCTTTCTATTCTATTCGATTCGACTATTATGCCACTTGTCTAGACGGGCTGGTGATAGTTATTTAGATTGCCTATATTAGACCTCTGTCGTGATCTAACGACTTTTAACAGTCGGGACCGACTTTTAACGTGTCCTCCGAAGCACGGAGACGCTCAGATGAAATACCACTATGCGGTCACCCATCTGTAGAGTTATTGCGCTCTTGGTAAAATTTCATCAAATCGGTCCAGTCTTTTAAGATAAGTTTAGTGACATAGACGCACAGAACAATTATATATAAAAATTAGGGGTCGCCCGCGACTTCTTCCGTTTGGTAATTTGGAATATTTTACCCGATTTTGCAACATATCTCACTACTGCTCCGCTCCTATTGATCATAGCGTGATGTTATAAAACCTATAGTCTTCCTGGATAAATGCACTATTCAACAAAAAAATATTTTTTCTAATCGAACCAGTACTTTCTGAGATTAGCGCGTTCAACCAAACAAACAAACTCTTCAGCTTTATAATATTATTGATTATGTTTACTGATTTGAAATAATAAAAAAAAAACATTTATTTTCAGATGGACAACGTAACAATACGCGGTAGACGAGGAACGTTACATTTCATCCGATTTCCAACCTCGGAGGTGGGTGCTTTCCTTCAGCTCGCCCGCTCCAAAGGCATGGCAGACCTCGTCAACACTATATACGCGACCGGCGGCGGCGCTTACAAATTTGAAGAGGATTTTATTAAGGTAAACTTTGTAGTTAAAGGTGGTAAGCAGTTAATGTAGCTTTTGAGCTTTTGCATCTGAGGGAATTAGGGTACTATACTATCGAGAAAACCCGACTGGGGAAGGATTTTTTTAAGCATACGGCCCGCCTGATTTTAAGCAGTTACCGTAGCCTATGGACGCTTGCAATACCAGAGGTATCACTTACGTGTTGCCACACACACACATAAATACACTGCTTCGTGTTAGTTATTTGGCTGTGGTCTTCTGTAAGGTGGGGGTCCTTCCCTAGTCGGGCTTCCTCGCTAGTATGGTGCCATACCTCTCTTCTCCTCTCGCTTGCCCACACTGGGTCCTCCAGTTCGTGGTCGCCTCTCAAGATCCAGAACTGATTTTTTAAAGAATTCTTTAGAATATGCTCAGGACCGAATGCTGTAGAAACTTATGTCCAGCAGTGGACATCTGATGATGGTTTTGTGTGTACCAGGAAGTGAACATGCGGTTGTCCAAGATGGACGAGCTGGACGCGCTGATAGCGGGCGTGCTGTTTGTGGACGGTATGAACGCGCAGGAGTGTTACTACTGGGCGCCGCCCATCGAACTGCCCGTGCACGCGCACCCTAGTGATACGGTAAGGAACGTTTATTCTGTTTACTAGCTGTTGCCCGCGGCTCCGCCCGCGTGGATGTCAGTTATCGCTGTAAAAAGTACCAGACCATAATCTACCTCTGTGTCAAATTTATTTAGCATGGGGTTCTTCAAGAAAAAGGGTCGGCAACGCGTGAGTGACACCTCTGGTGTTGCAAACGTCCATAGGCTACGGTAACTGCTTACCATCAGGCGGGCCGTATGCTTGTTTGTCACCTTGGTAGTATAAAAAAAAAATATCCAGATCTGTTCAGTAGTTTTTACGTGAAAGAGTAACAAACATCCATCCATACAATCCATACTTACAAACTTTCACATTTATAATATTAGTAAGGATATTAATGGGAATGGGCGAAAATAATACAGGATTGAATTAATATTCTTTTATTTTATTACGAGTTCAATTACATAGTACAACAGTTGACATAAGAGAGAGTATTAACCTACCGAATAGTAAAACCCTACAACCACCGCAAAGAAAGTAGCGCCAGCTAGTGAGATATTTAGGCAACTTAGACAACTTAAATTGTTCGGTTTATACTATTTCTAACATATATATTAACTAGCTGTTGCCCGCGGCTTCACTCGCGTGGATGACGGTTATCGCTGCAAAAAGTCGCCTATGTGTTATTCCAGACCATAATCTATCTCTGTGCCAAATTTCCTCCAGATCCGTTCAGTAGTTTTTACGTGAAAGAGTAACTAACATCCATCCATCCATTCTCACAAACTTTTACATCATATTAGTAAGGACTAGCTGTTGCTCGCGGCTTCACCCGCGTGGGTAGGTATCGAGATAAAAAATAAAATATTTTAGTTGAGTAATTTATTTGTTGTTTTCTCTCGACTGAACAAATCATAATAAAATTTGCCAAGAGTATAGATGGTATTTCGGGGATTTCTTTTAGCTGATTATGGTAAAACCGAATGTAGTGGTTTTTTATTTCTAATAAGATTTGATTTGATTACAATATCCTCAGCCACCGTACGCGGAGGCGGCCCTCAGCATGTACGTGCGCAAATCCTTCGACTTCAGCAACCCGTACCCGTTCTTGCTGGTGAACATCGGCAGCGGGGTCTCCGTGCTCGTCGTCAACGCGCCCAATGACTACTACAGGGTTAGCGGGACCAGGTACTACCCTTACCATTACATAGATAGATAATTCTTTATAGTTTTTAACAACAACACCATACTTTTTTTTTTCTCTCGCATGACCAGTACTCAGTACGATTACCTTATTTTAACAATTAAGTAAGTATCGTGTTTTGACTGCATCAGCTTGCATGCTATCATAGGTACTTGTATTTTACAAACGATTGTAACTATCTGGCGATTAAAAAGAGTGGCCTGAGTATCTTGCTAGTTCTTCTCAAGGCTCCACGTCAGCGAACTAGCCGTAGGAAAATTTTGCTGACATCATCTTTCTGGCTTATTCATAATATATGACCTTCATAAGTGTTACTTTGTAACCTAAATGAATAAATGAATTTTGAGTTTGAGTTTGAGTACACCAAGTATTATATCATCACGCCATTCTTCCAGTGGGGTAGGCAGAGGCTATGTTACGCCAATAGCTTTGATCTAAACATACATCCTTCGCCTCCTCTACATTCATCAACCTCATTCATGGACGTCGATTCTGGGTACTTTTAATTTGGCCCTTTTTTATCAAATCGAGACTATAGCATGGGGTTCTTCAAGAAAGGAATTATTTCTAAAGGGTCGGCAACTCGTGAGTGATACCCCTGGTGTTGCAAGCGTCCATAGGCTACGGTAACTGCTTACCATCAGGCGGGCCGTATGCTTGTTTGCCTACTTGGTAGTAAAAAAAAAAATATATCCTTTATGTTATTCTTCTTTCATCCATCCTTTCTAAATGTCCAAACCATCTTAACATCCCCTGTTGTCAACTTTGTTACTACATCTTCTTTCAATCCACACACATCTCAACCCATAAACGTCCCACTGCTGGGAACAGGTCTTCTCCATACACTTGGAGAGATATTAGCCTACTATACCACGCTGGCCAGACGGGTTGGTATAGGGTTTTGTTTCAAATCAAATCACATTTATTTGCTGAACAAAGGTGCAGTTACAATGGTGTTGATGGTTTATAAAAATCCTCCTTGCTCTACCTAGTAGGTATGCAAACATTAATCTATAATATAAAATTCAAAATTCTATAATTATGTATTACCTACTACTAATTAAATAAATTAACATTAAATTGTATCTACGAGTACATGCAATATAAATTATATTAATTTTTATATAAGTAATAATTTCTAAATTTACTAATAAATATATATATATATATATATTTTTTTTTTTTTTTTAAAGACAACTCCCGCACTAGAGAACTAGCTCTGTGTCGCGGGGGACTTTACAAACATACAATTAACGGACACAAATTACACCCAGACTCAGAACAATTCTTTGTGGGTCACACAAAGTTTTATCCTGTGTGGGAATCGAACCCACAACCTCGTGCACAGCAAGCGCATACTGCGGCCACTGGACCACCAAGGCAGTCGACTAATTACAATAATACAACACAATAATAATAGTTCATATAATTATCTATCAGAATTATTTTATTTACCTGCTACAAAATCGCATACTGTATAACATTTTGCTATTAGTAATTCATGTAGCTGTTTTTTAAATAAACTTATGTTCTTTTTTTTAATGTCAATTGGTATTTTATTGTATATAACGGGTGCCATACAATATGTGCTTTTGTGCATTAATGTCGTGTTAGCTTTTTTTATACGCAGCCTGTTGCTAACATTGTCTCTCCTGTTACGGATGACTGTGTCTGACATTTTTTCAAACATATCAGGGTTTGATTTTACAAAAACTGCTATTTCGTAAATATAGAGAGAAGGCAAAGTCAAAATTTTATGCTTTTTGAAGTAAGGTTCACAACTGTCTGTTAATTTCAATCCGAACATAGACCTAATACATTTTTTTTGCGCTTTGAAGACTAACTCGTTACTCGTAGAATTGCCCCAGAACATTACACCATATCTTAAATATGAAGCGGCTGTCCCATGATACGCCATTAGTAGTGCGCTATGGTCGACAATAGGTGCAAGTTTATAAAGGGCGTATGCTGCACTACTGACCTTTTTACATAGTTCTTCAGTATGTACTTTCCAGTTTAATTTATTGTCAATAATAATTAATCCTTAAAATTTTGTCGATTGAATTTCATTAATAATTAAATTATTATAATTAACATTCATATTTTGAATTATTGGAAGTCTTTGAGAGAATTGTATTATATTTGTTTTAGTTAAATTTATTCGTAAATTATTATTATCTAGCCATTCTATTATATCCTTTATTGTGTTATTTATGTGAGTTTCGTACAAATTTTTATTTTTACATTCTATTGCTACCGTGCTATCGTCTGCAAACAATGTGATTGGGTGGTTGGTTACTTTCGGTAAATCATTTATGTATAATATAAATAATAACGGACCCAACACACTGCCCTGACCCACCCCGTAGCTGACTGTGCGTATGTGAGATTTGTGAGTTTCTTCTCTTTTATTTATAGAATTTACAGATTTTAATTCTGTGTACTGTTTTCGATTAGTCAAGTATGATTTTATAAGTTCTAGTATATTTCCTCGTATTCTATACTCTTCAAGCTTAGTTAATAATATATTGTGATCGATTGTGTTTCGAGTTTTACTTAATTCTCTTGCAGAGGATATTGTCTGCCTGACTCACTCCCTTAGTCGACTCTTACGACACCCATGGGATGGAAGGGGGTGGTGACATTTGTATTCTTAGTCCGTCACCACGTGGAGATTTCAATCCACATCGTTATTTTATTTTAAATAACGGTCACTGAAAATATATGAGATAAGGTGAAAGTCCTTCCCCAGTCGGGCTTGCTCGCTAGTATGGTGCCTTACCTTTCTTGACGCATTAATGCGCGTATTAAACAGTTACAATTAGTTAATTATTAAGAAAAGGGATTCTGGTACGTAAAAGCGGCATTGGGTTTTGGTTTTGGACATCTTGTTCGTTCTCACACGTGTTGACACGTCATCACCCGCATGCGTACGTGGCATTCCATTAGCATTGACACTAGTGACAGTTGAGTGCGTTCGGATATGCGTACGGCACGAATAATAATAAATTAACTCTCAATTAACCATATCGCACAATGTTATTTGTAATTAGGTATATTACTTTCACCTTTACATTATGTTTATTTAAATTTCTACATTTATCTAATAATAATATATATACACTTACTATTATACATATATACACTTACTATATAATAAGTATAATTTAATAGCAATTTACAATTAAGTACAGTAATTTGGAATTCCGTGTCGTCACTCATAGGTAGTCATTAGGTCTTGCGAGAATACCAGCGTTGTGGTCCAGGCCACAACATTAGAGCTGACGCAGGGACCTTATTTGCTTTCTTATATTAAGTTTTATTAAATGTAGTAATTGTAAGTTAAATGAATGTAAGAGCAAATATATTTTTCTTTCTCTGTTTCTTTCTATTTTATGTGGACGGTTTTGAGATGCTGATTGTATATCTTGTGATTTTTGTATATCAATGTTTTTTCAATAAAAAATGGGCCTGAAAGTTTTTTTTTTTAATTTTACATTAATACTAAAATTAATATTCTTCCAGTTTGGGTGGTGGAACATTCCTGGGCCTTTGCTGTTTGCTCACTGGCTGCAGCAGCTTCGAGGAGGCTATCTCCTTAGCAGCCTCCGGAGATAACACGACGGTGGACAAGCTCGTCAGAGATATCTATGGTGGAGACTATGCGAGATTCGGATTGCCTGGAGATTTGGTTGCGAGCAGGTAGATATGAATCCTTACTAATATTATAAATGTGAAAGTTTGTAAGTAAGTATGGATGGATGGATGGATGGATGTTTGTTACTCTTTCACGTAAAAACTACTGAACGGATCTGGATGAAATTTGACACACAGATAGATTATGGTCTGGAATAACACATAGGTTTTTACAGCGATAACCGACAACCACGCGGGCGGAGCCGCGGGCAACAGCTAGTATTAAAATATAAACAAAGCGGTGGTGGCCGAGTGGGAAAGTAACCGACTTTGCACGTAAGAGGTGCGAGTTCGATCCCGGGCGGCAGTACCAATGTAAATTTCACTTTGTGGAGTTTATATGTACAAATCAAATAATTCACCATCTGCTAGTGAAGGAAAAACAAGTAACAAACATCCATCTATCCATCCATATTTACACACTTTCGCGTTTATAATATTAATAGGATACGTTGATCATCCATCAAGACTAGATCTCAGCTTTTTATTTCATACCAATACAATCCAGTACTTACCTAAACGTAGGTTTACCAGTCAGCCAGCAAAGAACATGAAATGTGATGATCCAATACCTTTATTTGTACCGCTTTTCTTGCAAATAAATAATTTCTTTCTTTCTTTCTGTCTTCACGATTATTTACAGGCACAGTTGGGTAAAATAAAGGTTTTTTTTTGTTAGTTTCGGCCAGATGTGTTCAGCAGAACGTCGCGCTAAGGTCTCCAGGTGTGACCTGGCGCGGGCCACGCTGGTCACCATCACGAATAACATCGGCTCCATCGCCAGGCTCTGCGCCTCCAATGAACACATTGAGAGGGTAAGTTTTATCATCACCATCTTGGTTTAAAGACGTCCAGGCACACCATAACCACCAAGGTGTCCGAGTTTGAGACAAAACGAATAGTAGAGCTCGATGCTAAACGAGACGAGCTCAAGGCCTGAATACCCGAGGCCATACACTATAACTATGTCGGAGGGGTACTGACCTGTAGCGTATGTGGTCGTACATGCGTTGCAAAGATCGGTTACGTCAGTCATATGAGAGCACATCAACGAGGCTCTCAATAGTTAGTAGCCAGTCGCTGTGGCCGAATACGGTCAGGATATATATATATTAAAGACGTCCACTGATGGACCTTTTTTTTTTTTTTTTTTTTTTATACTACTTGGGTGGCAAACAAGCATACGGCCCGCCTGATGTTAAGCAGTATCCGTAGCCTATAGACGCTTGCATTACCAGAGGTATCACTTGCGTGTTGCCAAACCATTTTTTTACACCAGGGCTTTAGGATGGAAGTAACCCTGGGATAGGAATACGTTTTTTTCAAAACGCATTCCTAAATGAGCGCTGGAGACCTGTACTCACACACAGGAACACAACTACACCGCTGTGTGTAGTTATTTGGCTGTGGTCTTCTGTAAGGTGGAGGTCCTTCCCCAGTCGGGCTTGCTCGCTAGTATGGTGCCCTACCTCTCTTAGACCTAAGCCTACCCAAGGATATCCACATTATTTCAGGGGCCGTTCCGTGAGGTGAGTCTTTCGAGTGAGAAAGAGGGACAGAACTATATCTATACTGTAATATTATAAAGCTGAAGAGTTTGTTTGTTTGGTTGAACGCGCTAATCTCAAAAAGTACTGGTTCAATTAGAAATCTAGAATCTTTTTTTGTTGAATAGTGCATTTACCCAGGAAGGCTATAGGCTATATAACATCACGCTATGATCAATAGGAGCGGAGCAGTAGTGAGATATGTTGCAAAATCGGGGAAAATATTCCAAATTACCACGCGGACGAAGTCGCGGGCGACCCGTAATACGCTATATAGCTCGGCTATATAGCTCTTTCTCACTCGAACGACTCCTCTACTACTATAATTGACGGCATCATTATTTTTTCTAGTTTTTCTTCTACTTTTTACTGTAAGAGAGCTAGGGCACCATACTAGCGAGCAAGCCCTACTGAGGAAGGAGAACTCCACCTTACAGAACACCACAGTCAAATAACTACACATAACAGTGTAGTTTTGTTCCTGTGTGTGAGTACAGGTCTGCAGCGTTCATTTAGGGATGCGTTTTGAAAGAAACGTATTCCTATCCCAGAGATACATACTAAAAAATGTGTTGACAACACGCAAGTGATACCTCTGGTATTACAAGCGTCCATAGGCTACGGTAACTGCTTAACATCAGGCGGGCCATATGCTTGTATGCCAGTCTAAAATATATATACAACTATTTTTTATTAAGTTTTCTGTTTGTCCAGGTGGTGTTTTGCGGTAACTTCTTGCGAGTGAACCCACTATCAATGAAGTTGCTGTCGTACGCGATGTCCTACTGGTCCAGAGGGGCATTGAAGGCGTTGTTCCTCGAACATGAAGGGTAAGAATTATTTTACTTATAGTCTAAGTAGAATACCAATGTCACCAGTGTCACCACCCCGTTCCATCCCGAGGGTGTCGTAAGAGTCGACTAGGAGAGTAAGTCAGGCAGACAATATCCACTGCAAGAGAGGGAAAACTCGAAACAAAACCCTATACCAACCCGTCTGGCCAGCGTGGTATAGTAGGCTAGTATCCCTCCAAATGTATGGAGGAGATGAGAGTCTAAGTAGTATAATAGTGCGACTACAGATTATAAGGTTTCGGGTTTGATACCCGGGTTTGCCAAAAAATGTATACTAGCTTTTTCTGTACAAGATTCACAAAACTTATAAACAGGTGACTGCACGACGTGTTGTGGGTTTTTTTTATACAACTCCCGCACTAGAGAAGAAGCTCTGTGTCGCGGGGGACTTTACAAACATACAATTAACGGACACAAATTACACCCAGACTCAAAACAACTCTTTGTGGGTCACACAAAGTTTTTTTCCTGTGTGGGAGTCGAACCCACAATCTCGTGCACAGCAGGCGCATACTGCAACCACTGGACCACCGAGGCAGTTAAATCGCTACATGAGACAAAAAATTGTGTGATCAATAAAATAGTTGTCCCGAGTCTGAGTGTACTTTGTGTCTGTTAATTGTATGTTTGTAATTTCCCCCGCGACACAGAGCTTGTTCTCTAGTGCGGGACTTTTCTTTTTATATGACTGGCCTGTTGGTCTAGTGGTTAGTGACGCTGACTGCTACGCCGGTGGTCGTGGGTTCGATTCCCACCCAGGACAAATCCTTGTGTGATAAGCACGATTGTTTGTTCTGTGTCTGGGTGTTATTTATCTATAATATGTATGTATTTAGGAATATATAAGTATTTTTATCAGTTGTCTGGTTACCATAGTACAGGCTCTGCCTAGTTTGGGATCAGATGGCGGTGTGTGAGTTGTCCCGAAAAAATATTATTATTAAAAGAAAATATTATTATGAAAATATATTTAATTTCAGATATTTCGGTGCAGTAGGATGCCTTCTCCATTTAGACATGAAGAACCACAAACGCAACCGGAGAACACCACCGACGGAGAATCAAGCGGACAGATGAGCGATAATATACGCTAAGTTAATAGCAATACGATATATAATGCCTAGGCACACGGGCGTTTATAAATGGGGGGACATTTGGAGGTCCAAGTAATCCCCTCCCTTAGCATACAAAGAAAATAGATATTGGAAAATCCATGCCTTAAATATAATTATAATAATAAATAGGTTTTATAATAGCAACCCATATATGTCCCACTGCTGGGGACGGGTCTCCTCTCCTATATCAAGAGAGACAGAGGAGGCTACGGGAGGCACGCGCTGGCCTAATGCAGGTTGGCGAATCAGACATGTCTTTAGAATTACTTCTAAGGCATGAGGGTTTCCTCACGATGTTTTCCTTCACCGTTAGTACACCGGAGGAATCCAAGGAATCCAAAAATTTACATCTTTATAAATCAAACGTATTCCTATCCCAGGGTTACGTTTCATCTATCCATCTTAAAGCCCTGGTGTCAAAAAATGGGCTGGCAACACGCAAGTGATTCCTATGGTATTGCAGGCGTCCATAGGCTACGGTTACTGCTTAACATCAGGCGGGCCGTATGCTTGTTTGCCACCCAAGTAGTATAAAAAAAAACCTATTTTTTGCCAATCATGGGTACAATGTAATGTTGTTAGATCCTAAACTCTCACCCCCGGATCTCCTCCCTCTTGAACACCCCCGATGTGAAAGCTATAGCCTACGCCAGTGCCTAGGCAGCACGTTGACACGACTTTGTTATATAGTATATGTGTGATATTGGTGCTTTACTATATGTATATAGGTTAAGTGAGGTTTGAGCAGGCCGGCTAGTAGATGGGTGACCGGTTTTGGTGTATTCGAAATTTGTTTGGTAATTTTTTTTTGTTACAAAAATATTTTTGTTATTAAAATACATTAGGGTATTTGGTAAAGGTAATATTTATTTATAATAATATAATATATATATATGTCCCACTGATGGGCACAGGTCTACTCTCCCCTATCAAGAACGGTATGGGAGGTTGAAGACTTAATTCACACGCCGGTCAAATGCGGCTTGGTGAATCAGACATGCCTTTAGAATTTCTCTAACACATGTGGGTTTCCTTCCTCATTTATTAAGCATGTTCTTAAACTGAAGAAGAATTAAAATATCTAAAGAATTTTACAAAATAGTGAATAAATAAAGAAGTTATAAACTTTAAAAGTTTGTCAATCTATATATTGTTATCCCTTTCCCACATAACTAAACATTATTTAGGCAAAACTATCAACGGATTTGGCGCACAATGCCACATAAGCAAATTGCTACACTAGCAAAATTACACAGTCGCAAATTGTCTTTTCTCAAAATGCCACAGTAGCAATATGCCACATTATTAAAATGTCATATTCGCAAAATGTCACGTTTGCCAAATGTCACATTCGCAAAATGTCTCGTTTGCAAAATGTTACATTCGCAAAATTTTACGTTTGCAATATGTCACATGCGAAAAAGCATAATGAGAAAACGACATTTTTTATAATGTGTAGTTTTGCGATATGGCGTTTTCAGAAAACGCCACATCGCATTAAGAATGACATTTTGCGAAATTCCAATATGCCATTTTGCGAATGTGGCATTGTGCACCCATACCTGTCAACTACTACGGCGTTATTGGATTGTGACGTCATAAAACAACTGTGTTGTGTTTTTTTACTTTTCGGACTTAATTTGGAGTCTAGCATTATGATTCAGTGGATAAAAAGGTCACATTGCCGTTTACTGCGTTTCGGTATTTAAGTTCGATTTCCATACTTAAATCTTTTCATAAAGATGAATTATAATAATAATAATAATAGCAACCCATATTATTGTCCCACAGATGGGCACGGGTCTCCTCTATCAAGAGAGAGAAAGGGTTAAAGATGAAATATAATTTGTGTCATTTTTTTATATATTACTTAGGTACAATACAAGCATATGGCCCGCCTGATGGTATGCAGTTATCTAGACTGTGGATGCTAGCAATAGAGGTATCACTTGCGTATTGCCAACTCAAAAAGATGTATCCTAGATTTTCAGATCAAATTTTGTTTGTTTTTTTTTAAAGACAACTCCCGCACTAAAGAACAAGCTCTATGTCGCGGGAGACTTTACAAACATACAATTAACGGACACAAATTACACCCAGACTCAGAACAACTCTTTGCGGTCATATAAAGTTTTGTCCTGTATGGGAATCGAACCCAACCTCATGCACAGCAGGCGCATACTGCGGCCACTGGACCACCAAGACAGTCAATATCTCATGGTATAAGAAAATATTGTTTTTTTAAACAGATGTCTAAATGAATACCACACCAATCTGTGGAGATATTTGGTTGTGGTCTTCTGTAAGGCCTCTCCTTAGTCGGGGTTGTTCGCTTGTATGGTGCCCTACCTCTCTTAAAATGCAGGTACTAAACCCTTATTTAATAATAATGCTACGATCATTAGATAAATAATACCCAGTTATGAGGTTTTAAAAGGGTTGGCAACGCGCGAGTGACACCTGCTTACCATCAGGCGGACTGTATGCTAGTTTGCCTCCTTGGTAGTATAAAAAAGTATCTATATAATATATCTTACAATGCAATAATTTTAAAGTGTATTATATTTGTTATTAATTGTTATATATAATACTAGCTGTTGCCCGCGGCTCCGCCCGCGTAGATGTCGTTTATCGCGATAAGCCTATTCGTTATTCCAGACTATTATCTATCTCTATGCCAAATTTCATCTAGATCCGTTCAGTACTTTTTACGTGAAAGAGTAACAAACATACATCCATCCTCACAAACTTTCACATTTATAATATTATTAGGATTATAAGAGAAAAAAGGTGTCATACATTTCGACCCGTCTCACGTTAATAGTCACTGCTCTGCTTCCGTGGATCGTAGCGTGATGTTATATAGCTTCTAACTTTCCTTAACAATTGGGCTATCCAATGCAAAAAGAATTTTACAAATCGGACTGGTAGTTTCAGAGATTAGCACGTTTTAGTGCCATCACCAGAATTCATTATAGAGACCGTATCCCTTCCACCATAGTTAAGAAATACTACTGATAATAGAGCTCCTTTATACTTAGGTTTAGAATAATATTTGTATATTTTATAACGATTCATTATAATAGCAACCCATATATGTCCCACTGCTGGGCACGGGTCTCCTCTCCTATAACAAGAGAGAGAGAAGGTTTAGGCCTTAATTCACACACGCTGGCCTAATGCAGTTCATTAATAGAACATTTTAAAGATAAAAACTAATATTTAATCTAAACCTTGATAGCTTGAGTGATGATGGGAACAATGAGAGAATCAGTTCCAGTATTTCTATTAATAGATATCATCATTCCAACCTATAAACGTCCCACGGCTGGGCACAGGTCTCCTCCATACAGTTGGAGGTATATTAGCCTACTATACCACGCTGGCCAGACGGGTTGGTATAGGGTTTTGTTTGGAGTTTTTCCTCTCTTGCAGTGGATATTGTCTGCCTGAATTACTCCCTTAGTCGACTCTTACGACACCCTCGGGATGGAATGGGTTGGTGACATTAGTATTCTTAGTCCCCACACGGACAGTTTACCTAATGGTTTTGTTGGAAATACAGGACTACTTCTTCTTTCTTCTCCTTTTTACATAATTTCCTCTTCTTTCCAAGCCAAATTCTAGATAAATTTGAACTACTTCACTTGCTTTTCATCTTTCTTCTCTTTCTTACGTGATTTCCTCTTCTTTCCAAGCCAAATTCTGGATAAATTTGAACTACTTCACTTGCTTTTCATCTTTCTTCTCTTTCTTACGTGATTTCCTCTTCTTTCCAAGCCAAATTCTGGATAAATTTGAACTACTTCACTTGCTTTTCATCTTTCTTCTCTTTCTTACGTGATTTCCTCTTCTTTCCAAGCCAAATTCTGGATAAATTTGAACTACTTCCCCCTGCTTTTCATCTTTCTTCTCTTTCTTACGTAATTTCCTCTTCTTTCAAAGCCAAATTCTGGATAAATTTGATTAAGCTTATGTCATCGTCTTCTCGGCCAAAAGACGGATCTTACGGTGGCTGTGCAGTCGACTGAGAGAATATTAAACAACAATTCCTTTTGCACAAACATTTTGTTTAGCTTTTAGCGTATTTTTAGTAAGAGACCTTTTTGATGAGCAAAAGTTGCGTTAGACGCGGCTAGTTCCTTTTTGATAAGTTGTGTGATTCAGAGGTGAGATTGTCCGTACTGTCGTAACTCTGCTCCTAATAAAAAAACTTCAGAAATCTAATACAGCTTAATGTGAAAGAAAATCAGCTTTATATTTTAAAAAATAAGGTTGATTTTCTCTTGATATTGTTTATGCAATTATATCATATTACTTTTGTGATAAAAACTTTTTTTTAAACCTTTTTGATGACATTCTTACATATTTAGGCAGGGCGGCCACAAACAACTGTCCCCACAACTAATTTGTCTATCATATTAAGTATGAAAGTGCCCATGTATTGACGCGATAGTCGGGGGACATTTTTGTCCGCTGGTGAACTGAGCAGGTTCCACAACTGTCGACCCGTCTATTGATTGCAATGCAAGTGCACCCACGGCGGCGGCGACAAAACATACAAGTGCAATTAAGTTGCTTGTGGGCTTTCCTGTTTTTTTTTTGTTGTTTAATCTGCAATTATTTATCTTTCGCGGTTGATATGCAATGATTCCAGTACGAATGTATCATTTTTTTTTGGTGGAAGGTAATCGCTATCTAAATTTAATATTTAGTAATAATGCGTAAATTGTGTAATATTGCGACAGAATACAGCATGTGTTAGCAAATAGTCTTTGTTAAACCCATTGCGATGTTAACTTGTGCGTATAAACAGATATGCTTTCTTACATCTAAGGAAGATGCCCCATTAGTGCGTTGTGTTGCGTCGACGCAGCGCAGCATCGACGCTGCGTCGTTTTAAATATATATTTTGTGAGAAGCCACACTATAGCGTCGTCGCAGCGCAGTGTAGCGTAGATAGAGATAGGGTACCATTATAGTGAACAAGCCCGACTGGGGAATGACCTCCACCATACAGAAGACCACAGCAAAATAACTAAACACGGCGGTGTAGTTGTGTTCCTGTGTGTGAGTACAGGTCTCCAGCGTTCATTTAGGGATGCGTTTTGAAATACAACGTATTCCTATCCAAGGGATACTCCCATATGTGAAAAATGGGTAGGAAACACGCACATCGTATAAAATAAATACAAATGTATGAAAATCTCCTGTGACGACACCATGCAACGCAATGGGTCATGCACTAATGGGTCATCTTCCTTAATTAAAACAGGCTTTGCAGCAAATTATAAAAAAAAAATAAACAGGTTTTTAAGGGGAACTAGGTAAATAAAGTTATTACACACAACACTACATTTTTACGCAATCGTGTGTAAAAATGCTGTATATTTGTATTGTTTTAATTGATATGTCAAAATCAGGGTTATTATTGCTGCGGTCATAGTAAAAATATTTTGTTTGTAGTATGTTATTATTATATTCTAAATTAAATTATTATTATATTCAGTATGTTTACTTAATTTTATAATACTGAAATTTTATTGCAGTTTATTGCAAATCAAAATTTATTGCAAGTATTGTGATTTATTGCGATAACTGCAACTTATTGCAATCAGTGTAATATCTATTGCAATCAGTGTAATTTTATTCAAACATTGCACTAACTGCAATTTATTGCAAGCAGTGTAATTTTATTCAAACATTGCACTAACTGCAATCTATTGCAAGCAGTGTAATTTTATTCAAACATTGCACTAACTGCAATCTATTGCAAGCAGTGTAATTTTATTCAAACATTGCACTAACTGCAATCTATTGCAAGCAGTGTAATTTTATTCAAACATTGCACTAACTGCAATCTATTGCAGACATTTCTATTGCTGGCTGTCGCTGAAAACCAGCGTTATGCTTTATGCATAATGCTGAGCGGTGGCCATTTTTTACATGCG
This sequence comes from Trisateles emortualis, assembly GCA_947095525.1. Taxonomy (NCBI): domain Eukaryota; kingdom Metazoa; phylum Arthropoda; class Insecta; order Lepidoptera; family Erebidae; genus Trisateles; species Trisateles emortualis. The sequence continues at coordinate 3,732,413 of OX352756.1, forward strand.
TGTACCGTACACCACACAAAATGTTATTGTTTTAATGTCTTCTGTTTAAATGTGTGTTTGTATGTTGAGCGTCATTTGTGTAAAAATACATTGTTCTTCTTTCTATTTATTGCAATAATTGCAATTTATTGCAATAATTACAATTTATTGCAATAAATTCCAATTCTTGCGAAACTTTGCCATGAGTTTGGTCACGACCGCAGACAATATAGGTAAGTATTTACAGTTTTATTAATTTGAGTTTATATATTAAATGTGTGCAAGATATAGAGAATATTAGGACCGATAAATATTTTATATGATTAGAAATAAATATTTAATATTGTATGGTGTTTTTTTTTATCTCCTTGTCCCTTGTACCCCGTGTCCTTCCCCAGCATACCGTATATCTCCTTGCCCAAATGTCAATAAGACCCTGTCAGTCGTCAAGCCATGGACAAAAACAACTTTATTTTTATAATATTTCTTTATTGGTAATTAACACTGAATTTTTACGTAACAGCTTTTTTACACGGTGCAGTAACAAAACACCTGAAACAAATGTTAAGAATTAATTCTACCTTATTAAAAAAATATATACGGTGTCACCGCTGGACAAATGAAAAGGGGAACTGGCACTTTTTAGTTTCGGTATTAGACCTGGGACCTGGGCAGTCCTAACTTCTTTGTATATAGGCTCCTCCCAGCCGGCCAGTCACAATCACCCAGATCGGCAGATTCCAGAAGTGTGTGTTAACCTCAATTTAGCATCAGTTTATAGCGCCATCTATCCAAGCCAATAGAATAACGCCACAACAAGCAGAACAAAGTTCAATATAAAAAACACAGATGTCACTATCACTAGAAATACGCAACCGTAGAACAAATGTTTGATTGTCTGAATCGCGATATCGAAGTTTACACAGACACTCAGTATATATACAGGCACGATCACCTAGCCTGGTCGGAGAATGCTACCTTTTCGTTGGGAGCTGTGTGACAGCCTCCACAAGTTCTCTATCCTTTCAATAGCATAGAAAGTTGCTACGAGACTCGTGCGTCAACGTTAGAGCAGTACCGGCTTTAGGTGGGAGGACGCGGTAAGACGACACGGCCCTAGGGCGGCAAGGCTGAAGAACGCTCCCTGCTTGGAGTTTCTTTAAGTATGGTCAAGACCAAGAACAATTCAAATTGAGGCGGTGGAATATAGATGTTCGGCTAAGGGCACCGGTAGTGCTAAAGCTGGCTCTGGGTTTAGGGCAAAACTATAAAGAAGAATCTCTTTCTAGGAGGACACTGTCGCTTAGGACCTATTCAGGAAGCAATAGATACGGGCAAGGCTGCTCACGACCGCGGCGTAGTACTTATTAAGCGCTAGGTATTTATTTTAGGAAAACTAAATTAATAGGTGAGCGACTAGAAATTCATGCATTTGAATATAATTATATATTCATGCATTTGCTATCAGAAACGAGATGCTATCAGACAATTAGGTTAGGTTAGAACTGTGACCCCAACAACGCGCTAATTTTGATAAATTGTGTTCGCCCTCAGTTTTTTGCTCACTTAGTATTTCTGTACGCCATATACAGTATTTTTGTACGCCATATTCAGTAATTTTGACACCTATAAATTGAATTTGTGTTCGCCCTTAGTTTTTCGCTCACTTAGTATTTCTGTACGCCATATTCAGTAATTTTGACACCCATAAATAGAATTTATAGTCGCTCGTTTAAATACTAGCCTTTATTTTACAATGGGTCAGTTTCATAAAGTTAGTGTCACTTACGCTATTCGGGATACATCAGGAACAACTCCGGCGCCGGATTCTATAACGTCGATCAACACGCCTGCAACGCTTGAATGATCCCGACCGAGAGTGGCAACGCCATAGGTATCTAATTATAATAATAATTTTTTATTATTTTGTACTACCAAGAAGGCAAACATGCATACGGCCCGCCTGATGTTAAGCAGTTACCGTAGCCTATGGACGCTGGCAACACCAGGGGTGTCACTCGCGCGTTGCCGACCTTTTAGAAACCTTATAACTCGTATCTTGAAGAACCCCATGCTATAGTCTTTTGGGAAAACCTCGGCAGGGAGCTTATGCCACAATCTAATAGTACGTGGGAGGAAATTCTCTGAAACCGTACAGTGCGGCACGATAGAAGTGGTATTATTTTTATTCATCAGAAAAAGAGTATAGGTACATGACCTTACGTAAGCGTCCATGGGCTACTATCACAGTAAATAAACAGTAAAACATCTTCATACAAACGTGCCGCTCTCGGTTTGAATGTGTGCGTGCGCGCCGCGCGCCATGTCGGCACGCGATTTCACGCACACGCTAGCATAATATAAGGTAGGAATAAGATGGGGCAGTGCGGGCTGTGCAGCGCGACTGTGAGCACGCGCGTACGCTACATGACCGCTTGCGTTCGTCAACTCTCGCCGGCGCGGGCGGCGGACACTTGTCGTAAATTACGAGTATCATGACTTCAAAAAGGGGAAAAAAATATTGTAGTGTTTTCGGGTGCCTCAATAATGATTTCGCAAACCCGGACTTATCATACTTCCTACTCAACCAGAAATATAAGTACCTACTTATACTTAAATATTATTAGAAAATATGGTATTGTATTGTTTATTTCACAGTTTATTTGCTTTATTAAGAGCGTAGCCGAGTCGCATTTTTCTGAATACTATGTTTAGAGCTAAAGTTTATTTTAAGAAGTCTAGTTTTACTATAAAATAGAGGATTGAGTACGAAACATCGTTTAGGTAAACATATTTTTCGCGTAGGTATAGTTGTAATAAGGGCAATTTCACAATAATTAATATTGCAAATTAATTACTTTTGAAATTATTATTTTTCTATTGTCTGACGTGTTGTTCAATCCAAATATGGTTCCGGTAGTCTGACGATCGACTTATATACTTGTGTGTACATCGCATTTTTTTGGCCGGCGTTCGGGTCGGCCACTTGACACTTGTTTTTGTTTCGCTTATCGTATGAACGACCCTGGGTATCAACGCAAGAGTAGGCTAATAACTCGGCGGGCGGCCTTAGATAACCTACTGTTTATTTACTGTGCTACTATGGACGCTTGCAGAGGTATCACTTGCGTGTTGACAACCCATTATTTTACACCTGGGCATTAAGTAGGTATCTCTGGGATAGGAATACGTTTCTTTTAAAACGCATCCCTAAATAAGCGCTGGAGACCTGTACTTACACAGGAACAACTACACCGCTGTGTCTAGTTATTTGGCTGTGGTCTTTTGTAAGGTCCTTCCCCGGTCAGGTTTGCTCGCTAGTATGGTGCACTTAATTTAGTTGTATAGTATGTGTAGTGTGTAATACCGGCTCCTGCGCCGGCACGAGGACCTGCGTCGTCGGCGGCTCGACCCGCGGCGCCGGCGCGAGCGGCAGCCGGACTGCGCCACGCGGTACCGCCGGTCTTTGTATCGACAAACCTTGAACCGACCACCTCGAGCGCGGCAGCGTCTGCTCAAACAATTCCTTCCTTATTTAAGCAAATCAATTACATATATACATTTTAATACTACCAATATCTATAAATAAAACTAATTTCAACTTAAATACAAAAGAAAGAAAAACTATACAAACTAAAACTCTTGAAATATTTTTCAACATCACTGCCTACTGGAAACGTGCCCAGAAGGCTGGCGGCATTGCCACGTTGAATGGCATTGCTTATTCTTTGAGCCAGAGTCAACTAAACGCTTGGACAAATCTTTTAAAAGACCGCGAGCACTAAGCACCCCACGGGCCAAGCGTTTCGACTCCAAACCGCTCAAAAACATTATCTCCAATGAGATCACTGGATCTGATGACTATTTTGATTGAATAAACTTTTATTATTAATATTATTATTGATTATAAACTAGCAACTAGCCCTCGCCATGCTTTGGATTTCTTTGGCCTACCTACCTCCAGTGCCGGTTTTAGCAATACCGGAGCCCTTGGGCGAAGATCTACGGCTTCCTTCCCCGAAATTGAAGGTACGCTCGGCACAATTTTAGTAGGCTTGATTTAATTCGTCTTGATCATTCTGTGTTTATAGGCTTGATTTAATTCGTCTTGATCATTCTGTGTCTATGATCTTGACCAAACTTGAAGAGACGCCCCTTCGTGCCTTGTGCACTAGGGCCGCAATCATTTTATGGATCACACGAATTTCTGTCCTGAGTGGGGATCGAACCCACAACACGCCGCGCACTGGTAAATGGCGAGGTAACCACTTAAGCCACTGAACCAACCTTGCAGTCGAATCGTCTAAAAACTGTTTAGTCCATAACTGTCTTAAAGGCAAGGAGAATAAATTGGTAAGAATTTCTTTTTACAATAGTTCGTTGTAGCCAGCTTCCAGCTTTTCAGCTCTATTACTTACCGGTAAACAGGACGGTAAATATTTAGGTACTTACGTTTTGCACATCCTGTAAGAGAAATATTATATTATTACTAGCTTATCCCAGCAAACGTAATATCGTTATTAATAAATATGGTGTAAATTTAGTGCTGTATGTATTTTTAATGCAACACAAAAAAAATTAGGGGTTTAAAAATAGATGAACCTTTTTTAGACCTACTGAATATACATATAAAATTACATCAAAATCTTTCAAGCCGTTTTGGAGGAGTATAGTAACTAAAAGTGTGACACGAGAATTTTATATATTAGATCAAATATTCGATATTTTTCATATTACTTTGGTTCTGTGGCCCACAGAACCAAAGTAATCCCTGTACATCTCAGTCAATCTCTGTTTCCCACAGTCTGTGGGAAACAGAGATAGATGTACAGGGCCGTTATATGAACACTAGTTGTTGCCCGCGTAGATATCGGTTACCGCGATAAAAAGTATCTATTCGCTATTCAAAACTATATTCTATCTCTATGCCAAATTACATCCAAATCCGTTTAGTAGTTCTTACGTGAAAGAGTAACAAACATCCATACATTAGGAAAATAATATAATTTGTGTGAATTATATTTTTATCTGTAGGTTAAGTCTATGTACACTGTTACCAAATTCCACGGAAATATATACAATGGTTTTCTTATAAAACCAATCTTTATATAGCGACCTTGTACAGCTATCTCCGTTGCCGTGTGGTAACTCCTACTTACTCCATTTTATAAAAAAAAAATACTTACTTCCGTTTTCGTCGACATCTCGCCATTTTGTGTCTGAAAAAAGATTATTTTATGTTATACTAGCTGGCCTCCATGGCTTCACTCGTAATAATAACAGAGAATAAATAATACAACAAGTAAAATAATATCTAATGGTATCATATAAATTTTAAAAAATGTACTGTTTTTATTGTGAATTAAAGCCTAAACACCCTTTCTCTTTCTCTTGATAGAGGAGAGGAGACCCAGGCCCAGCAGTGAGACATATAAAGGTTGCTATTATTATACTTATATTGGCATAGATACGACACTTAATAGTAAATAAATACATAGGTACTAAGATAATAAAAAACGTAATATAGTTTTAGACGCCTGATACAAATCTTCGAGCAAAACATTTACATGTACGTTGCTGTTAAAAAACTTACAGGCGCATTACTAGCACTTGCATCACTCATTATAAATCCAATGTAGGTACAATTTTAAGCAACTCAATTTTATTTGCTAACAACAAGCATACGGCTGGCTTGATGGTAAGCAGTTACCGTAGCCTATAGACGCTTGCTACAGGTAACAAAAAAATCAGGTTACAAACTAAGTAAATAACAAAATTTTATAGGTAGGTACTCTTTCCAATCACTCCGAATCATAAATGCAACCTAAAATAAGAATTTAAAATGTTTTAATTTATCCAAGAAATTCATTTTAATATAGTTAAAGGCTATTGTGATATACCAACCTACTTCGTTATAGCACAGATAAGTTATATAAGCTTTGTAAAGTTTCATCAAAATCTATTCAGTAGTTTTCGCGTGAAGGAGTAACAAGAAAGTTTTGTAAACGAGAAGCTAGCTAGATATTAGAAGGGTGAAATTTTGCGACCCTGGCCGCCCCTCCCCCAAAAACCTACGAAAGACCCTCCTATTGGGCGCTGCTGCCACCGTAGCTGAGTATACAAAAATCTAATTCCACTTACCTTTTGATAGGTTTCCGAAAATTATCACAAATTTCTCATTTGGTATATCTGAATTTGAATTTCATATCATAAATAAAAACATCGGTATCCTTCCCAAAAACCCCATAAAAAAAAATATAAATATATTTTTTTACAATTCTTGCATTCCAAAATAATGTCAATGACAGGACTATCGCTTCATTTTTTTTAATAATCAAAAAATTCTTTATTTGAATGTGTCATAAATCTTCTTATTCTATAAGTCTGTGAAATAAGGTTGAATACTTACATTATAGTCTATGGAATATTGTTCCCCTATAACTAAACTTCGGTTAGCTAGCTAATCTCAAAGGAGACCTCCATAGGCTGCGGTAACTGCTTACCATCAGGCGTATGCTTGTTTGCCGCCTTAGTAGTGTAAAAAAAACCTGCGCGGGAGATATTATGATGCACTCTTTTTTCATTCACTTCAGTCCGATGGGACCAGAGAGAGATTAGGTATAGGACCAACGGTATTTCCGAGGCACAGGTGTGTAAACACCGCCAAGTTTCAAATTGATATTATTTGACAGAAAAACCTAATATATAATTATTGGTCCAAATTGGGTATAACCTGGAACTTCGAGATCAGTCCTCAACGACCGCTAGATCAATTCTTGTCCAACACCAAGACTAAGATAGGAGTATCCCTGGGATAGGAATATGATTCTTTCAAAACGCATCCCTAAATGAGCGCTGGAGACCTGTACTCACACAGGAACACAACTACACCACTGTGTGCAGTTATTTGTTCTTGCGCGTTCCCCAGTCAGGCTTGCTCGCTAATATGGTGCCGTACCTTTCGTTTTTTTTTTTTTTTTTTATACTACTTGGGTGGCAAACAAGCATACGGCCCGCCTGATGTTAAGCAGTAACCGTAGCCTATGGACGCCTGCAATACCAGAGGTATCACTTGCGTGTTGCCAGCCCATTTCTTTACACCATGGCTTTAAGATGGAAGTAACCCTGGGATAGAAATATGTTTCTTTCAAAACGCATTCCTATATGAGCACTATAGACCTGTACTCACACAAGAACACAACTACACCGCTGTGTGTAGTTACCGCTGTGGTCTTCTGTAAGGTGGAGGTCCTTCCCCAGTCGGGCCTGCTCGCAAATATGGCGCCCTACCTCTATTGTATTGTAAAAAAATCACAAATAAAATACAAAGCAACCATTAATAAATGTATTATCACAATTTTACTTAAGCTATTGTTTGAAATTAATTTTATAACCCTTAGTATCAGGGTCTTGCTCCATCTGGAAGTTCTCCGTCGATAGGCCAAATGGTTTCAGTATCATATTGCCCAAATCTTTCAATTTCCCTAGCATTTCTGTCTTTAATTTCTCATTTTTCTCTTCAATAAGTGGTGGTAGCCGTACTGCTGCCCTTTGAGCATCCTTATGTGATGGATCAAGCTCCAAAATTTTCTTGTAATCCGCTAGAGACTCATCAAATTTCTCTGTGGCTTCGTATGATTGAGCTCGCCTAAAAAAAGAAAGGTAGTTAGGTCAGTTTGGAGGAAAATGAATAAGCCATTTTGGAGGCATTATTGTAGCAGACAAGTTTTTTTTGTTTCATTTTATACTACCAAAGTGGCAAACAAGCATACGGCCCGCCTGATGGTAAGCAGTTACCGTAGCCTATGGACGTTTGCAACACCAGGGGTGTCACTTACGCGTTGCCGACCGTTTAAAAACCTTATAACTCCTTTCTTGAAGAACCCCACGCTATAGTCTCTTGGGAAAACCTCGGCAGGGAGCTCATTCCACAGCCTAATTGTACGTGGTAAGAAATTCCTCTGGATCTTACGGTACGGCATGTTTGAGGTGCAAGGATGTTAGGATGAACTCCCTGTCGGTGGCGAGAGGTGCGTTGATAAAATGTGGCTATGGGCATCATCTGGAACAATTCCTCAGAACACAGCCCATTGTTCTTGAGTCTGGGTGGACCACTGGAGACCATTGAAGGAGGTTAGGAGAAGAAGGCGGTAGTAGCCGTGACCGAAATTCGGTTAGGAGGACAGTATTATTTAGTCTTTAGTTTTACCAAACCAATCAATTGATGGTAGATCTTCTATATATATCTTCTATGAATTAGTCGACTTCTATATTTGCTACCATGCCGATCGCTCGACCGTCGATCGAAGGCTCGATGGAATGGAATAGTTGACATTGATCGAGCTGCTTGATTCTTGAGTCCGGTTGGACCACTGGAGACCATTGAAGGAGGGTAGAAGAAGTAGGCGGTAGGACCACAGGGGAAGGGAGGGGATGGTTTAATCGGTATGCGGGCCACCTACACACAGTGGTGTAGTTGTATTGCTGCGTGCGAGTACGAGTTTTGAGCGCTTATGTTTTTAATAAAACGTTTCCTTGTCCCAGAAATACCCAGTGTAGCAATGTGGCCAGTCTTTTAGGCACCTTTCCTCAGAACTGCGATCTCAATCAGATATTTTATTTATAGGTTAATACTTTTAAATACAATATCTAATTGCTTGTAAGTAGTTTAGGTTAAGTTACTTTTATTTTAATAACTAATCATGTATCTTATGAAATTCTGTTTGTCTCGCAGGGAACTTTACAAACATACAATTTACGGACACAAAGAACATTCAAACTCCGGACAATCATTTATGGTTAACACAATTTTTTGTCCTGTGGGATCGAACCCACAACACGCCACGCAGTAGTAAATGGCAAGGTAACCACGTCATAAGACGTCCACAGCTGGACAAAGGCCTTCTCCAAGGTTTTCCACCTCGTTCAGTCCTGAGCTGACCTTGTCCATCAGTTGCCCGCTACCTTTACCAGGTCGTCGGTCCATCTTGTTGGAGGCCTGCCCACGCTGCGTCTGCCAGTTCGTGGTCGCCACTCTAACCTATCGTGTAGTTAATAAATAAATGTATATATACCTGATGTAAGCTTTTATATATGTAGGATCCAGCTCAATAGCTTTGGTACAATCTTTGACAGCTTTAGCATACTTCTCAAGCTTCATCTTTGCAGCGCTCCTGTTGCAGTACAGTATTGATCGCTGCTGGGTAAACTGTAGTGGGCATGTGACTAGACCTGTAATTATGAATACATTATAATTATACTTTCTTTTTCACTTTTGTTATAAAAAAGACAACTCCTGCACAAGAGAACAAGCTCTGTGTCGCAGGGGACTTTACAAACATACAATTAACGGACACAAATTACACCCAGACTCAGTACAACTCTTTGTGGGTCACACAAAGTTTTGTCCTGTGTGGGAATCGAACCCACTACCTCGTGCACAGCAGGCGCATACTGCGACCACTGGACCACCAAGGCAGTCATAATCTAAAGACCAGAATGCTCTAATAAATCATACCTTCAGTATACTTTTCAATACTACGCTCATATTCTCCTAATTTAAACGCATCATTGCCCACTTTCTTCAGTTCTTCGGCTATTATTTTCCTCTCCTCTTTCTGATCATCAGTCAGGTCTACCTCTGCATCCTTCAATGACACCTCGTCTATATCAGAATCGCTATCCTCTTTTGTATTGTCTTCTTTATCGGCTTGGTTTTTGTCTAAATCGTCATCTTCTGTCTCAGGAAGTACATTAGCTGAAATAAGAGATATTTTATTATTTGATTGGCTTGTTAGGCTAGTAGTGACCCTGGCCGTTAAGTTAGATTTAAGATAATAATTTGTGTGATAAACATGATTCTTAAGCAGGCAACAAATGGACAAGAACGACTCAGGATTAAGGGTTGTGGAAAGCCTTAGAGGAGGCCTAGGTCCAGCAGTGGAGTTTTGGCTGAGATGATGATGAGGCAAAATTCTTTTTTTTGTGTCTATCTCTAATATGCATTTATTATGTATACATCCACCTTCCAAAAGAAATATTCTCTAAAATAGTCCACATCAAAATCTGTTGCGTCATTTAAAAGACTTAAGTGTACGGACAGACAGACGGCAGGAAGCAACTTTGTTTTATATTATTGTATCTATAATACATGTTTAGAACTATATCTGGCCAGTGTGGTATAGTAGGTTTATATCCCTCCAAGTATATGGAGGAGACCCGTGCCCAGCAGTGGGATGTTTATGGGTTGTGATGATGATGATGATGATGATGAAGTATGATTTACCCGTTGTCTGGTTGTCGTAGTACAGGCTATACATTTTTTTTATTTTTTTTTTATATTACCAAGGTGACAAACAAGCATACGCCTGATGGTAAGCATTTACCGTAGCCTATGGAGGTTTGCAACACCAGGGGTGTCACTCACGTGTTGCCGACCCTTTAAAAACCTTATAACTCCTTAATAATAGAAGTAATGGGTTAAAATGAGTGCTAATTATATTTTTAATCTATTACTACATTAATTTAAATTGTACCATAGAAAAACCTTTTTTTATACAAAGATGTGACAAACAAGACTGTTTGAGGTTTGCTCAGTATATACATTTAAGTTACAAATAAAACATTATGAGTGGAACTGTTCTCATGTATATGCCAATTACGAGCTAAAACAACATTCTTATACAGACCTACTATACTAAAGAAAGAAAACAAAAAATACACTTAAGTTAGACTGTTGGTATTTAGCTACGGTTGCCTATGGTTTAGGTATAATACTAAGGGCTTCACTTAGCGTGTAGCATTAGATTAGTATGTACTGTATTATATGGAATTTGACTACGCCCAAAATATATACACAATTAAGTTGTTTCGCCTTACCACTTGCTTGAGGGCCGTCTCCGCCAGCCTTTGGAAAGTTTTCAGCACTTGTGCCTGGGTTTATAACACATTCTTCATCTATTTCTTCAGTATTCAGATTAGTTTTCAAGTCTTTTGTCAACTCTTCTATTATTTCATCATTGGACACTTGGCCCGTGCTTTTTAACCTCTCTGACATTTTTGTTTTTTATATGATGGAATATTTAGTGCACTGAGATTTTAGAGTGAAGATAAATGTTGAAACAAATAGATATTTAACAATATTTTGTTTGATTAGTCGCTCGATTCAATTTTGAGTCTTTTGACATTAACACCGAAAAGGAATGAATGAAATTTGTACAGTAATATGCGTTTCGATTATGTGACTCAAATTCTATAATTTCTGGAACAATCTTTTATGCAATCTCGAAAATAACTTTAGCTAGGATTTGTGATTAACATTGAAATTACTTGTATAATTTACACATAAAAAGGATGCGAGTAAATATATTTCTATATAGAACTGCTATAAGAAAAAAACATCTTGAGCAGTATACCGAAATATAGAATTATTGATAACGAAACGTAATGCCAACGTCAAGATATTTAATTTCGTTTTATACAGAAACTGACCCCAACAAATTTAACTGTATGAATGTATTATTGCAAAAAATTATTATTTAATAATTAGCGCAACTGCAATTTAATTTATTTACCCAGTAATACAGTAACTGTGCTTAATTTCAGTTTGTTTTATTATTTTAGTTAACACAAAGTAATAACGTTAATTGTTGCTTGACATTTAAGTTTTCAATGTCAATAACGGAACGTAATTGACTAACCTAAAAATTGAAATTTTAAGGTCAAGACTAAAATTCATCCTATTATCATATTATATTTATTATCATAGAGATAGATCTATTCTTCCGTTATCTCTCTGAATTACTTAATATACGGCAGTGTAACGTTCAGTGATTCATAGTTTTCTAACGGTACAACAAGACAAAATGTTACGAAATTTTGTAAAAAACTTATCTACAAGAAATTTGCGTTCCCTGATAAAAAATAATGGCTTTCCATCAAGTTTTAGCAATCAAAAGTGTATAGCGCCATTGTCTACAACAGAATTAGCATTGAAAAATGAAAAGTAAGTAGTTTTTTCTTAGTAAAAGTTCGCTAAAAGTAAAAGTACATACTTTATTTTTTTTAAGTACATTATAAAGGTACAGATATAGGACAAGAAGTTAATACACTACAATAAAAAAAAAACATAAATTCAGAACGATTTAAAAAAAAAAATTATAGACAATTAAGTACCTACTTAATTAAAATTATTAAATTGTACCCTTATTACCCAACCATGACCGGTAAAAAGCAGTGAATTTTAAGAAAATAATACATACTTATATTGATCTATTAGACTACATCATTTTTAAGATACTGAAGCAAACTTTAAAAGAGGTAGGGCACAATACTAGTGCGCATTTTCCTATCTCAGAGACAGTGCCGTAAATAGGGCGGTGCCACCGGTGCCCAGGCACAGGGCGTAGACTCTGCAGGGCGCAAGAATGGCCAGACCAGACAGGACTATTATTTTTTCGGTTAGCTCCTGATAAGTTCCCGCTGCGCCCCTAGTGCTCGATTTCAACACATACGTACCTACATGCCAGTATCCTCAAAAAAGTATATTAAATTAGACCAAACATCGCGCCTTTTTTTGTATTTGTGTAAAAAACATGCCGCTGATTTGAGTATGAAATATTCAGCAGACGATTGCTACTGAATTTTAGGCTAAATTAGACACTTTAAAGAGTCAAGTTGAAACGACTATAGTATTTGATAAATATGACCGTAGTTCAAGTGTAAGTCGTCTTAAAGCTATAGTCAAACTAGATTTAAAAGAGATGTTTCCCAATGTAGTAGTCGCTATAAAACCAGTGACTGTAGCTTCCTGCGAAAAATCATTCAGTAAACTCAAATTAATAAAAAACAATTGGCCAAGAAAGGTTGATCGGCCTAGCGATTTTGTTGATTGAACGCGATATAGGACGGTGCCTATCTTATAAAAAGGTTATCAACGATTTTGCAATGAAGAAAGCGCGAAAAGTAAATATATTTAAAAAAGTTTATGGTTTGCTTTAATAAATCTTTACTATCTGAACTTATTCATTTGTGGTCTCATACATTTTTGTATTGTGTAGTTGTGAATAATCTTGCAAATATTTTCGGATAAACGTTTTTTCACCAACTCATACTTAAACGCAATTAATAATATTTATGCTACCTTCCTAATTCAAAACTCTACCATACCAAGTACTTAAAATTAAATTAATTTACAATTTACTAAAACTTTGCAGAGTGAAAATTTTATTATAGAAGTATGAAGACCCTAGTGGCCCAAAAATTAAATCTTAAGCATCAGGGTGGGCAAAGCATTTGCACTAGTGACCTTGCGTTTGAGTTTAAGTGAGTGAGACACAGTGGGTGGTATATTAAGTGAAGGGTCCACTTAACATGAGATGGCTTGTCTGCTTGTTTCTCCACATCAGTTCTATAAAAAAAAATTGGTCCACCATCACTAAGTTCTTTGTGCTTTATTTTATCACCCTGAAAGAAATGGCCTATACATAGCATTGCTCCATAATATCGAGATGATGCCCACGGCCACGACTGTGGAATGAGCTCCCTGCCGAGGTTTTCCCAAGAAACTATAGCATGAGGTTCTTCAAGAAAGGAGTTATAAGGTTTTTCAAGGGTTGGCAACGCGAGAGTGACACCCCTGGTGTTGCAATCGTCCATAGGCTAAGGTAACTGCTTACCATCAGGCGGGCCGTATGCTTGTTAGCCACCTTGGTAGTATAAAAAAATAACAAGGGCGCATTTATAGAAGCTCGCACAGGGCGCAAAAAGGGCTATTTACGGCACTGCTCAGAGATATTCCATCTTAAATCCCTGGTGTAAAATAATGGGTCTGCAACACTCAAGTGATACCTCTGGTTTTACAAGCTTTCATAGGCTATGGTAACTGCTTATCATCAGGTGGGCTTATCTAGTAAGACATCCACTGCTGGACATAGGCCTCCCTCAAGGTTTTCCACAACTCTCGATCCTGAGCCCACCTTGTTTATCAACCTTTACCAGGTTGTTGGTCCTCCTTGTGGTTCACCTGCCTACGCTTCGTCTTCCAGTTCGTAGTCACCACTCTAGAATCTTACTGGCCCAACAACCATCAGTTCTGCAAGCTATGTGCCCGGCCCATTTGCCCATGCACAATACTAGTGAGCATTTTCCTATCCCAGAGATACCCCATCTTAAATCCCTGGTGTAAAATAATGGGTCTGCAACACTCAAGTGATACCTCTGGTTTTACAAGGTTTCATAGGCTACGGTAACTGCTTACCATCAGGTGGGCTTATTTGCCACCTAAGTAGTATATAAAATAATGGCCTATTAATTATGGAATGTATTATTGTCATTATATTACATTGTACAGTAAATATTAGAGAATTATCTAGAAAACTATAAATTTAGATATATAGGGAATATGAAATGGCAGCTAATCATGACAAAAGTATTAAAAAAGTAATATAATTTTTATACTCATTACTATGTATACTTATCTTTCCTTGTCCAATCCTATTGTTTTTTAAAGACAACTCCCGCATTAGAGAACAAGCTCTGTGTCGCGGGGGACTTTACAAACATACAATTAACGGACACAAATTACACCCAGACTCAGAACAACTCTTTGTGGGTCATACAAAGTTTTGCCCTGAGTGGGAATCGAACCCACAACCTCGTCATAGCAGGCGCATACTGCGGCCACTGGACCACAGAGGCAGTCGACTTTTCAACTCTTGCTATTTACTTCTGGTCAAATTCGTTGTGGGGTCCAAGTTTCCAAGTTAGTAGGTTTAGTTGTCCATGGGATGCACAAGTGTCAAAGCTCGGTGTATTAGTTACTTACAGGAGTCACAGCAGTGGGCATGTGGGTGGGATTGTCCCGAAAGTCATCCGTCCGTCCGTCCGTCCGTCCGTCCATCCATCCATCCATTCATTCATCCACTCACCCATCCATCCATACTTACAAACTTTCGCATTTATAATTTTAGTAGGATGGTGTAATAATGAAATATCTATATTTATTGGTGTATATATTTTTAAATTATCTTTTATCAACAACTTATAGATAGCTGTCCTTCATTTTGTCATAATCAGATTTTGTTTGCCTGAAGGTCGATAGTTTTTTTTTAACATAATAACTTTATCATCATTATGTAAAGTTAGGGTTGTCAATTATAAAAATCATCAAAAAATTAATAACTGAGTAAAATCTTGCCATTTAGTATTAAGTAATGGTCTTGCCATTTACTGATAATAACCCCTCATTACCATACAAAATTCATTCCTTTTTGCAAACAAGCATACGACCCACTAGATGGTAAGCTGTTTTCGTAACCTATGGACGCTTGCAGCACCTGATATTTGCGTTTCGCCGACCTAATAATTTTCGGCCCTCTATTGTGGATATCTTAACAGAAAAAACCCGAATCCATTTTTGGCTAGACCGGGAAATTGAACTCGGGACTGGTGAAAACCAGGTGCAGTCAGGGCGAGCCTATATCCGAACAGCATCAACATAATACTTCTTTTTCCCCCAGAGTGAAAGTCTCGTTCATCCTCCACGATGGTAAACGTATAGAGACAGAAGCAAAGACCGGCGACACCCTGCTCGACGTGGTCGTGAACAACGACTTGAACATCGAGGGGTACGGCGCCTGTGAGGGCACCCTTACCTGTTCCACGTGTCACGTGGTGCTGGAACAGCGGGATTATGACAGGTACCCTATTTAAAGGCAGTTATCCCCCCCCCCCTTCCATCCCGAGGGTGTCGTAAGAGTCGACTAAGGGAGTAAGTCTAGCAGACAATATCCACTGCAAGAGAGGGAAAACTCGAAACAAAACCCTCTACCAACCCGTCTGGCCAGCGTGGTATAGTAGGATAATATCCCTCCAAATGTTTGGAGGAGACCCGTGCCCAGCAGTGGGACGTTTATGGGTTGAGACGATGATCCTCCCCCTCTTACACTTAATATAATATAAATAAGCATACGGTCCGCCTGCATGGAGGCTGAGGAGTCACCCGCTCACGTCCTTTAGGAATGTAGGAGCGTAGAAGACCATAGGGCACAGACCCTAAAGAAAACGGGCTTTCTACTGGAAGCCTGCGGCCACCTTGGCCGCCTGCTGGCTTTCTGGAAGAAGTTGCGCTGGATGGAATAGCCAAAAGGAAATCACGTATTTCGGAGGGCACGGTAAAAGTCGCGGCAGAACAAGCATATTTTTTAAGAGAGGTAGGGCTCCATACTAGCGAGCAAGCCCGACATAGGAAGGACCTCCACTTTACAGAAGACCACAGCCAAATAACTAGTTACACACAGCGGTGTAGTTGTGTTCCTGTGTGTTTGCAGGTCTCCAGCGCTCATTTAGGGATGCATTTGACAGCAACTTATTCTTATTCCAGGGATATTTCCATCTTAAAGCTCTGGTGTAAAAATGGGTTGCCAACACTCATGTGATACCTCTGGTATTGTAAGCTTCCGTAGGCTATGGTAACTGCTTAAAATCAGGTGGGCCGTATGCTTGTTTGCCACCCAAAAAAGCAACACCTGGGACATTACTTGCCAACCCAAAAAATCCTTTGAAGGTCCTTCCCCAGTCGGGCTTGCTCGCTTATATAGTGCCCTATCTTTTTAAAACTTGGTCCTATAGCTCCATCGCTTTCCTTCCCAGGTTACCTGAAGAGCCTTGCGACGAGGAACGCGACATGCTAGACCTGGCTTACGGTCTCACAGACACCTCACGTCTGGGTTGTCAGATAACCCTGACGAAGGAACTGGATGGCTTGGAGGTGAAGGTCCCGGAGACCATCAATGACGCCAGGAGCTGATGTCGGTCTGCAATAGCCTTAGGAATTTTGACGATGGTTTTTGAACCTCTTAGCCATTTAAAGATTGAAAGGGTGTAGAAATATTGAGTAAAGTCATCCATTATATCGTTTGCGTGCTGATCCTGGGTTCGCTTACATTTTCGGGTAAAAAATTGGGTTTTTTCTCGAGAAATGTAGACAGAATACTCCAGAATACAAGGTATTGCTGCAGTAACTGCCTAACATCAGGTGGGTCATTAAAATAAGACAAATACAATGTCCGTCCAGACTCAGGCCAGCTATCTAAGGATCAAAAAATTATTTATCCAGAGTATAAAATGAACCCACGACATTCGGCTTAGTTATATTGGCTAGATAGCCACCCTTTTCAATTTGCAAGTTAACTTTTCAGGGAATATTTTTAAGGCAATGGGTTTCAAAAATGTCGTCAAAATATTTTTTTTATAACAATGAAACTGTACTTTATAAGTGAGTACATTATACATATAGTTATTATATACATAGAGTATATGTAATAAATAGAAAATTATATCATTTACTGAGACTTAGACGCTTATTTACCAGGAGTTAAAGTCAAACTCATTTATTCATTTAAATCAAATACATGATACTTATGAACGTCATAAAAACAAATGCCAACCTTTTTTTTCTTAAAGCCCATTTGCTGACAGTAAAGCCAGTCAAAGCATCTTTACATTTAGCAGATTATATCAATTACGGTCGAATTAGAACTATAAGTTGTGTAAATATCAATAAATAAAAATCGATCCTGATAATCCCGATAAAAATGAATAAATCATAATTTTAAGCCGTAGAATTTAAAACATGGCCGATCTTAGTAAATTTTTAAAGTATCAGATTCACGCGCGTCAGCTGCGCTATAGCCCAGATTCGCTGTATAAAAGGTCAAGGTCACGCGTCAGCTGCGCTAGTGCGTGCACAGCTAAGTACATAAACCCGCTTATTGTATTAAAAAATATACTGTACTCCTGATATAAGCGTCTATAGACTACAGTAACTGCTTACCATCATTAGTTTTGTTTGAAAATTAAACCTATACAATAAAATGTACTATATATAACCCTAAAAAACTATCAGTATATATATATATATATATATATATATATATATATATTATTTTTATAAAGGACAACGGGTCTATATGGTTGACTATGGGTCAGTCATCCCGCGTGGATGAATTCGTCCGATACATTGGGTAACAAAATGTATAAAAAAATATTTTTTTATATAAATCGTGACTTTAAATGGTTTTATGTTATGTAATTATTGGCAGCTTATATAATAGCAACCCATATATGTCCTACTGCTGGGCACGGGTCTCCTTCTCCTCTATCAAAAGAGAGAGGGTTTAGGCCTTAATTCACACACGCTGGCCTAATGCGGGTTGGTAAATCAGACATGTCTTTAGAAATTCTTCTAACACCTGTGGGTTTCGTCACGATGTTTCTTCATCGTTAGCAGATGGTGAATCATTTGATTAGTACATAATAAACTACCACTAGATTACCAGGCCAATCAATGCACATTGGTTTATATAAGTAGTGCTGTCACAAATATACTATAATTGTTTTTGTCCTAATTGTAGTACAATAGGACATATTATATTAGTTAAAATCAATATAAACTAAAAAAAAACTATTAAAAAAAATTATAAGATATTTACATGAATAGTTATTAAAATAAAACTAACTTAACCTAAACTTACAAATAATCAGATATTGTATTTAAAGGTATTAAACCTATAAATAAAATATCTGATTGAGGTCGCAGTTTTGAGGAAAGGTGCCTAAAAGGACTGGCCACATTTCCACGCTGGATTGCAAGGCTAATACGTTGACCCAAGTAAAGGCCAGCCTTAGGATCGTGAGATGACTCGACTAAACGCTTAGATATTTCACGATAGTTTGTGGGCACTTCAACCCCATGGTCCTAGAGTTTCGACCCCCAAACGGCTCAAAAATAAAAACCAAAATTTATAATTTTAAATCAATTGCCTTTGTGTAGTATTTCTCGTCAATAACGACAAACAAACTTCAAAACGGTGAATGCATAATTAAATTTGATAAAGAATTATGGAAGTTTGCGCATTCGTTCAAAGAAAAACACTTTTTCTGGTCAAATACCTAACCTAATAAGTATTTTTCATGATCCATTTATAATAGTATTGTATTAGCAAATTTTATTTTTAAATATAACAATTGTTGTAAGTCCAAATACTGAGAGATGACGTCACTATTAACCAACTTCAAAAAAGAGGTTCTGTATTCATCTGTATGTATATTTTTGTTGTCTTAAATTATGTTATGGTGAGTGTTAAAGTAGGTAAATGAGTTTATTATATGCATCAAATCAATTGTTTTGTTTTATTTATTTACCATTGCCTAGATCTTGAAAGAAAGAAAGAGAAACATCTTTTATAACCGACTTCAAATTAAAAAAAACATCCGTGTGGTGACGGATTAAGAATACAAATGCCACCACCCCGTTCCATCCCGAGGGTGTCGTAAGAGTCGACTAAGGGAGCAAGTCAGGCAGACAATATCCATGGCAAAAGGGAAGACTCCAAACAAAACCCTATACCAACCCGTCTGGCCAGCGTGGTATAAGTAGGCTAATATCCCTCCAAATGTATGAAGGAGACTCGTGCCCAGCAGTGGGACGTTTATTGGCTGAAACGATAATAAAATAAAAAAACAGAAAAAAATATTATGGATTAAAGTCCATGCCAAACTTAGCTACAGTCCTGCATGCATATGGCCCGCCTGATGTTAAGCAGTTACCGAAGACTATGGACGCTTGCAATACCAGAGGTATTACTTGCGTGTTGCCGACCCATTTTTTTACATCACGGCTTGCAGGTGGAGTAACCCTAGGATAGGAATACGATTCTTTCTTTATATAAAATAAGATAAAAGATGGTAAAGGAAATTACCATCCTGTTCTTTACCAAATTTACCTACACTTTGTTTACCCTTGGTTTCCTCTAAACTTTCCACTTTTTTTTTATACTACCAAGATGGCAAACAAGCATACGGCCCGCCTGATGGTAAGCAGTTACCGTAGCCTATAGTCATGCGTTGCCGACCCTTTAAAAACCTTATAACTCCTTTCTTGAAGAACTCCATGCTATAGTCTCTTGGGAAAAACCTCGGCAGGGAGCTCATTTCACAGCCTAACCGTACGTGGTAAGAAATTCCTCTGGAATCTTACGGTACGGCATGTTTGAGGTGCAAGGATGTGAGGATGAACTCCCTGTCGGTGGCTTCTCAGAGGTTTGCTGTAAGAGAACTCAATTGTGAGTTAAGCTCGCCTTTGTACATGATATTAATACCTATGTAACACTGCCTTGGTGGTCCAGTGGGTTCGATTCCCACACAGGGACAAAACTTTGTGTGACCCACAAAGAGTTGTTCTGAGTCTGGGTGTAATTTGTGACCGTTAATTGTATGTTTGTAAAGTCCCCCGCGTCACAGAGCATGTTCTCAAGTGCGGGAGTTGTCTTTAAATAAAAAAAAAATTCTGTATGTATTTTTCTTGTGTACATTTCAGAATTTAATAAAGTACCATTTTATGTTGGTATTTAATAATATGTATTTATGTAATTTATTTCCTGCATTGTATTATCCAATTAAATTATCTTTCATCTCTACAATCAATGAATTTAACTCTGAATTAATTTTATTTAATAATTTCCTCTTTTTCAATTGATGGAAGCTCACCGGTGTCAGAGTACGTCTGAATTTCAACTTATTTAGTAAATCATATAATAATAATGCATATTCATTTTTATTTGTGTCGTAATCTTCAGATTGATTATTGAGTTCTGTGTACAGATCAGGTGTTTCCCTTTCTTTGTTTATGTTATTTATTATTATTATTATTTTGTTTGATGTATCCAATTTGTTTAAAGATCTGGTTTTAATACCTGCAAAATGAAATTGTATATACTTAATCTTAGGTTGCTAGCTTGCATTGTAGTCAATTTTAAACACCCACCTAATTTCAAACATCGGGGATATATTGTGAATTTATTGACCCAAAGACCCAATTTGTAACATAAGCTCCAGCCAGGCATCGAACCTGTGACCGCGTGAACAGCAGTCTTACTTAACGACTATTAGGCCAAGGCAATAGGAAAGTATAGAACGGGCGCAAGGCATAGGGTCTTCGGCATAATGATCGTACTATTATGTTGAACAGCTTACATGTATCATCTGGAGCGGCCTACTATGGGGATTTAGTCTCATTTGGAGGGAATTTCCGTGCGTTTAAACGTTTCTGCCATACATATTATAACAATCAAACTTAGCTCACATAGGTCCCGTATTTTAAGGTCCTCCGTGGTACTCCTTATCATAGGTTACAAACCTATACAGATTTATTTTGTCTCCCGCTTTGCTATGAAGGGAAGTGAAAACTTTTCTTTCTAACTCCTCCTATTTAATTCTGATGCGGGGTCCAAGACAGTAGGTTTAGTTGTCCACGGGACGCACGAATGTCAAAGCTCGGTGTATCAGTTGGTTACTCCGCTGTTAATCCTGGCTCACAGGAGTTACAGCGGTGGGCATATGGGTGGGATTGTCCCGAAAGGCATGAAGACCCTTTATGACTGCACTGGTCCTTCCCCAGCAGGGCTTCCTTACTATGGTGCCCTACCAATTCTTATTCTCGTTTACACAAAAATTCCCATACCTGCTACATAAATTATAATGATGAAGAATATTCTTGTCTTCATATTTTTTCAAACAATCTCAAATATAACCGGAGTGCAATATCGTTATCTAGGTTTATTAAACTCACCGTTATTGAAGTCATACCGATAAATGAGTTACTGAATTTTTTGATAGCAAACCATATTGGGTAATAATAGGTAGGATTTTTTGTGGCAAACAAGCATACGGCCTGCCTGACGATAAGCAGTGAACTACCGTAGATTATGGACGCTTGCGACATTAGGGTTATCAATAGCTCGTTGCCAACCCTGTAAAAACCTTATAACTCGTATCTTAACTTAACGTGGTAGAAAATTCCTCTAAAAGGTGGTTACCTCGCCATTTACTACTACGCGGCGTGTTGTGGGTTCGATCCCTACATGGGACAAAAAATTGTGTGATCCACAAATGGTTGTCCCGAGTCTGGATGTACTCTGTGCCCGTTAATTGTATGTTTGTAAAGTCCCCCGCGACATAGGGCTTGTTTCCTAGTGCGGGAGTTTTTTTTATACTACAAGGTGGCAAACAAGCATACGGCCCGCCTGATGGTGAGCAGTTACCGTAGCCTATGGACGTTTGCAACACCAGGGGTGTTACTCACGCGTTGCCGACCCTTTAAAAACCTTATAACTCCTTTCTTGTGTAGAGTAAGTAGTCTTTTTTAAAGAATAAAAAAGTGAGCAGTTCGAGCGAGAAAGATAGACGGAGCGTGTATATCTCCGTCTCTCTTTCTCCTTTGAACTACTTCCGTTTTACACGTCATAGTACGGCCCCTGTTATGTGAATCTTAACTTATCTAAATATTACGTTAATGGGTACTACAGTTTACGCAAATATGCACTATGTAGGTAGGTACTTATCATAAAAACATTATACGAGGTCAAATTATGTGTAAATACTATTAAATTATTCGTTCAAAAACATTTTTTACGAGGTTATATATTAAGAGGTAGTTGCTTTGATTATCTTAGAGGCGCAGAGGTTCCGAGTTCGATTCCCAAGCCGAGTTTTTAATATATAAATGCTTAATATCAAGTTGGAATTAGCATAAATTATTGGTTACATATTATGGCTAGATAAACGTAGGTACCTATGGAAACTGGAAAACTGAAGACTGGTAAGCAACCAAATAAGCAAGGAAACACGATTGGGGAAGGCCTCCACCTTACAGAAGACCACAGCCAAATAATTACACACAGTGGTGTAGTTGTGTTCCTATGTGTGAGGTCTACAGCGCTTATTTAGGGATGTGCTTTGAAAGTAACGTTTTCCTATGCCAGGGATACTCCATCTTAAAGCCTTGCTGTGCCTTGGTGTTAAAAAATGGCTCGGCAACACGCAAGTTATACCTCAGGAATTGCAAGCGTCTATAGGCTACGGTAACTGCTTAACATCAGGCGGGATGTATTCTTGTTCGCCACCCAAGTAACCCACCCAATCACTTGGGTGGCAAACAAGCATACGGCTCGCCTGATGTTAAGTGGTTACCATAGCCTATAGACGCTTGCAATTCCAGAGGTATAACTTGCGAGTAGCCTAGCCATTTTTTAACAACAAGCCTTTCACGTTATCTTTACTAATATTATAAATGTGAAAGTTTGTGAGAATGGATGCATGGATGTTTGTTACTCTTTCACGTAAAAACTACTGAACGTATCTGGATGAAATTTGGCACAGAGATAGATTATAGTCTGGAATAACACATAGGCTACTTTTTGCAGCGATAACCGACATCCACGCGGGCGGAGCTATCTGGTATATAGGTAATTTTGTATCGGAGTTAGCTGTACAAGGCCGCTATATGAAGATTAGTTTTAGAAGAAAACCATTGTATATATTTCTTTGGAATTTGGTAACAGTGTACAATTAGACTAAATCAACAGATAAAAATATATTTCACACAAATTCATACATTAGTTTTTCTCAAAAACTAATCTTCATGATCTGTGTTGCCCAGCGTACAATAGGAGAGTAGTTAAGTGTATTAATGTTTGCGCACACATTTGGGCACTATAGCACGTCCTCCGTTAAGATTTAAATCGGTCTGGACAACTATAGTGGTTCGTTATCGCTAAAAGTAATTAAGGATTGTTTGAAAAGTCATCTTAATTTCTAAAGCAATATTAAATGAAGCACAAAATCTTAAGTATACTAAGCTAATTCAATTACAATCCACAGCCGTGACCTGTAAATACTGTTTGTAACTAATTGTTATTATTTTTACGACATTTTCCAATAGCACATTAAATTTTATGCGTTTTTTACTTAATGTTGTTTGTTTCCTTGTGTTTTGCTCGTGCAAGCCGCCGCCATGTTGATTTTATTTGTTATTTCTTTGATAACAATTACAGGTACAGTTTTTTCTAATTATGATTACATGATTTCTTTATGATTAATTTTTAAGGGTAAGGTGAAGATCTAGTTTAAATATTTCGGTCTGACGTTGTCCATGGTCTCGCGTCCATCTTTTATTTAAGTATCGGGGTAGAACATACGGCCCGCCTGATGTTAAGCAGTTACCATAGCCTATGGACGCTTGCAATACCAGAGGAACCTATACTTGCATGTTTGCATCTCCATGCCATTTGGAAAACACGGTAAAGCTTGGAAAGCGTTTTGAAAGAAACGTTTTCCTATCTCAGGGATAATAATAATTATAGCAACCCATAATAATATATTATGTCCCACTGCTGGGCACGGGTCTTCTCTCCTCTATCAAGAGAGAGAGGGTGTAGGCCGTAATTCACACACGCTGGCCTAATGCGGGTTGGTGAATCAGACATATCTTTAGAATTTCTTCTAAGACATAATTCAAATCTTAAAGCCCTAATTTAAAAATTCAGTGTGTCGGTAACACGCAAGTGATTCTTTTGGTATTGCAAGCATCTATAGGCCCCTGCCGATTTTAATTTTTAAAAAGACTCCCGCACTAGAAAACAAGCCTGTTTCGAAGGGGACTTAAAAACAATAGTTATGGGACAACTAACCACACAAATTTTTGTTCCGTGTGGGGATCGAACCCACAACCCGCCGCGCGGTGTTAAATAGCGAGGTAACCACTTTATCCACTGAACCGACCGTGCAGTTTTAAATTATAAACACCACTAAGTATTTAAATTATTTACTAAACCATTTTAAATAAAATTTCAGCTGCTTCTCATGATCACCACTTTTCATTACCCCATACCCCCAAAATTGACATAGCAAGATCAATAAAAAATTATCTGAGACCACGTCTAGAAATGCGAGACAGAAACGAACGAACTACCAGATACGAAAACTCCGTATTAAGAAAATCTGAAGAGAATATACCAATATATATAATAAGGCAAGTACCTGCTCAACACAAACCAATTAAAAGAACAGACGACAAAATGGAGTCTATAAAAGATTTATTTGATAAAAATGGTATGATATATATAACAAAGCCGAAAAAACATGATAAAGATGACGATATACTATTGAAAAGTATATTACATTCGTACTTTAGACGAAGTGGCGGCGGAAAGTTGAGAAAAGAAGGACTTAAGAAGCTAATGTCGATGATGAATGAAGAATTAAATAAACGATTATTAGAAATGAATAATGGCGGGCTTAATCGTAATTCGTAATTATTGTTACTGACTGGCATGAGCCTTTAGACAAGTGGCATAAACGGTAGACGAATCGAAAAGTCAAAAAAGAAAATGTATGGGATTTGACGTAAGTTTACGACATTAAATCGTAGACTCACGTCAAATTCCATGCATTTTATTTTTTGAATTTTCGATTCGACTATCGCTTATGCCACTTGTCTAGAGGGTCTGAGCCTTTAGACAAGTGGCATAAGCGATAGTCGAATCGAAAAGTCAAAAAAGCAAATGTATGGGATTTGACGTAAGTTTACGACATTATATCGTAGACTTACGTCAAATCCCATACATTTGCTTTTTTGACTTTTCGATTCGACTATCCCTTATGCCACTTGTCTAGAGGGGCTGTTTGTCTAGTGGTTAGTGACTCTGACGGTTACGCCGGAGGTCGTGGGTTCAATTCCCACCCAGGACAAATTTAATATTTGTGTGATGAGCACAATTGTTTGTTCTGTGTCTGGGTGTAATTTATCTATAATATTATTATGCAATGTTTAAAAATATTATAGTAGTCTATCTAGTAGTACAGGCTGCGCCAAGTATGGTATTAGAAGGCCTTAAGCATAGCAGTTTGTTTGGGGATTTAATTGGAATTTATTTATTTCATATTGTAATAAATAATATAATACCTAAGTTATAGTATAACAATTGTAAAATAAATGAATATTACTTCGTTAATGTTTCTTTTTAAGCGACAGTGTTACCATTTATTTGTCATTATCATCTCTTATTCGACGTTCACTGCTGAATGATGTGAGGAATCGCTGTCATGCCAGTCGGAGGAAACTGGTCCATTAGACTACTCATGACACCTGGTGGTAATCAGTTACCGTTACCTATGGAAGCTTGAAATACTACGCTCGCACGTATTGCCCACACTGGTTTAAAACTAAAAAAAAGTTTTGATGGAAATAAAAAAACAACTAATTTTATAAAAGACATTTATTCACAAAAATATAAATTTATTACATCTGGCAACACAAATGGCAGCATGTTCTTACAATATTACAATTTGTTCATTTATTAGTTACATAATTAACTATATTATTTATTATTTTTAACAATGCGACAAGCACTGACCCACCAATTTACAATAATGGAGGTCAGTGGTGACAAAACTATAGATATTTACTTTTACTAATATTAAAAAGGTTGCAAGTATACATTGTGAAACTACCAATTATACTAAAAATAAAAAATGGCGGTTAGTTGTTTATTGTTATAAAAAAATAATAATGAAAAATAGACTGTAATAGCTTAAAGTTAAATAAAATAAAGTAACAAAAGAATATTACAAATCTTAAAACTAAATAATTGTATGATACCCAATTGAAATAAACTACTACAGGAATTTAATTCGACTTTCAAGTTGCGTTATTTGGAAAGAGCTATGTGAGAAAAAGCGGTACCTACTTATCTACTACCTACGCATTTCTTATAAATATCATTGAAATAAAGAAAATAATTTCGGCTTAAATGTCAAACACAATAACCTCAAAAAATTACTGTCACATCTGTCAAAAATTAAAAAAATAAAACACAAAAGAGCCGTGCACATTCGTCCACAAATGAAAAACTTTACACATTTTTTTAAAAGGCCTGGGAGGACGTGCTTCTTCCCAGACCCGATAATAATGTGCACGGGTTCTTTAAAATAAATAAAAATAGGTACCTAAGCAATGACAAATCTTGTCATAATCGCCATAACAACTAAAGCTACAACTGAATAGAAGTTTCGGTTACCCAAATTGTTTGCGCTTCCAGTGCAAGCTTGCAAATGTCTAAATAGTTCAATATAGTTTCTAGCTGGCTCATGGCTTGAAGATACGGTAGGTTCTGTCAGACCTATGGTAGAATCTTTGAACAAAAGATCTGGATTACCGCCGAAAGGAGAGAATAATTCGAAGTTGATTAGTTGATTGCCGGTAGCTGCCGTGTATCCGAAATATTCTTGTAGGGTGTCGAACAATACATTTAAACTGTTGAAAATAGGGTCGTTTCTGTAAAAATAAGGGTTTTATTTAGAGTTATTAATGTAATAATGTCATAAGCAAATTTTTAAGATTGGTAGGGTACTAGCAAGCAAGTCCGACTGGGGAAGCATCTTCACCTTACAGGAGACCACAACCAAATTCTACATACAACGGTGTAGTTGTGTTCCTGTGTGTGATTACAGGTCTTCAGCGCTTATACATTTTGAAAGAAACGTTTTTCTATCCCAGGGATACTACATCTTAAAGCCCTGGTGTAAAAAAATATTGGAACGGTAACACGTAAGAGATACCCCTGGTATTGCAAACATCCATAGGCTTTTGGTTCTTTCTTTCAAATAAAAATGTACTTGCTCCCCCTTTGCCCCCTTAAAATCGTTACTATGAGTACAAAGTTGAATGCCAGGGTAACTTACCTTCTGGTCAAGACCTCAGCGTCAACAACGTACGCCAGGAGACAGTTATCATCGATGTTGATGCCAGGGTTGACAGCCAGCGAGTTGTTGCGACACAGCGCTCGGAACTGGTTCGGTTGCAGATTTAGAGCCGCCAGGTGGTCTGGAAAATTACATAAATATATCATAAAATAAAAAAAAAGAATCATAGAGTCATACTCTGGTTCTTTGCAGAATGATTAGTGAAACAAAAATTGAAATCGGTTATATTTTGGAGGAGGAAAATCCGGATTACGAAACCTCCTTTTTACGTTTTTGGTGGCGAAAATCGGTCTGGCCTGCAATTGACTCTTTCGTACAGAATACGAATAATTCGAGTACGGAGGAATAGATCTAGCATTCGGGCAAGCAAAGACGGTAATTGCTTAGATTTTTTGATACTAAAAAGGTTTACGGTTTGTCCAATTATAAGCGAAAAGAGCGTGGCAAGAATATGTAGCGCTAACAAAGATGTTCGCGAGCGGCAGTTAAATTATAACAAACAAACAAAAAGTCAAATATTTCCTCTTTATAATATGAATCTCTATTTCCCTTTCAACCGACTTTACCGATTTCTTCTTTTTATTATTAAAAGCTTTAGACGATTTTTACGAAAAAAAAAACCCCAAACAAATAAAAATATCACCACCCCGTTCCATCCCGAGGGTGTCGTAAGAGTCGACTAAGGAAGTAAGTCAGGCAGACCATATCCACTGCAAGATAGGGAAATCTTAAAGCAAAACCCTAAACCAACCCGTCTGGCCAGCGTGGTATAGTAGGCTAATATCTCTCCAAGTATATAGAGGAGATCCGTGCCCAGCAGTGGGACGTTTATGGGTTGAGATGATGATGATGATGATAAATGATGTGTAGACTTACTGGAAATGTTTCTGGTGTTGAGGACAGCAATGTCATTGTCTGCGTCAGCCAAACAAGACAAGGACCCATTGTTACCGAAGTATAAGTTTGAGTAATCCCAACTGCAGACCTCTGGAAACAAAAATAAGTAAGTTTAAGAGATGTAGGAGATCCTCCTATTTACTTCTGATTAAATTCTTTGCGGGGTTCAAGACAGCAGGTTGTTGTCCACGGGACGCACGAGTGTCAAAACTCGGTGTTTCAGTTAGTTACTCCGCTGTTAATCCTGCCTCACAGGAGTCTCAGTAGTGGGCATGTGGGGGGGATTGTCCCGATAGATGCAAGAGAGGTAGGGCGTCATACTAGCGAGCAAGCCCGTAGTTGTAGTTGGTACCTCTGGTATTGCAAGTGTCCATAGGCTACGGTAACTGCTTAACATCAGGCTGGCTGTATGCTTGTTTGACACCCAAGTAGTATTAAAAAAAAAGATAGGGCACCATATTAGCGAGCAAGCCTTACTAGGGAAAGACCGCCATCTTACAGAAGACCACAGCGGTGTAGTTGTGTTTCTGTGTGTGAGTACAGGTCTCCAGCGTTCATTTAGAGATGCGTTTTTTTTTGTTTAAAAAGACAACTCCCATACTAGAGAACAAGCTCTGTGTCGCGGGGGACTTTACAAACAATACAATTAACGGACACAAATTACACCGAAACTCAGAACAATTCTTTGTGGTTCACACAAAGTTTTGTCCTGTGTGGGAATCGAACCCACAACCTCGTGCACAGCAGTCGCATACTGCGGCCACTGGACCACCGAGGCAGTCAGAGTTTCAGTTTTGAAAGAAACGTTTTCCTATCCCTTGGTGGAATAGCTGTTATAATTTTAGCCATGTACATTTGTTGATAACCATTAAAAATATAGCAAAATTTTAATGGATACTGACAAATATAATTATTATTGCCCTCAGATTGTAAAACTTCTACTAAAACATAGAAACAGTCTATTAAAGAGGGCTTTATTATTATGTATGTATCATTCTTACATTTGACATCGGCCCAATTTGTTATTACCTCAATGATAAAACAAAATATATAATACTAGGGGTCGCCTGCGTGGTAATTTGCAATATTTTCCCCGATTTTGCAACATATCTCACTTCCGCTCCGCTCCTATTGATCATAGCATGATGCTATATAGCCTATAGCCTTCCTGGATAAATGCACTATTCAACAAAAAAGTTTTTTTCTAATCAAACCAGTACTTTCTGAGATTAGTGCGTACAACCAAATAAACAAACTCTTCAGCTATATAATATTAGTATAGATTAATACCTATGAAGATCTACGCACCCACATTGAAGAAATATCCGACATAGAATTTTTTTATTGATTTTGTCTTGGTCGTTTTTTGTTCTTGGTCTTGACCAAACTTAAATAAGCGCCAGGCAGGGGCGTTGAAAGGGCGTCTTTTGCGCCCCTTCAAGCCTTGCGCCCTAAGACCGTCACCCTACCACCCCCCTTCTCACTAAAGCCAGCACTGCTTGTTTGCTACTCAAGTAGTATAAAAAAGTACCTACTTATTTAAAAATAGACTCTTGGTTAGGAAGGTGATAGAAATGATAGACTTACGATTAGAGAAGTTCCCAACGATGGTGATAGCTGACTTGCATGTTGAACACAGGACAGCAGAATCGAAGGTCTGTAAAAAATATAGTATCACAAAAAATATTTTTAAATACAAGCTTTTATGGTGTACTAGCTGTTGCCCGCGGCTCCGCCCGAATGGGTCTCGGTTATCGCGATAAAAAGTATGTATATATGCTCTATGCTATTCCAGACAATAATCTATCTCTGTGCCAAATTTCATCCAGATCCGTTCAGTAGTTTTTGCGCGAAACTTGTTTTTCATAATACTACCTCACCACGCGGGCGACCCCTAGTAATAATAATAATAAGGGTCGTCAACGCGAGAGTGATACTCCTGGTATTGTAATCATCCATAGGCTACGGTAACTGCTTACCATCAGGCGGGCCGTATGCTTGTTTGAGGTAGTATAATAAAAAAGATAGGTTTCCTCACGGTTTTCTTTCACCTTGCTAATGGTAAATCATTTGATTAGTACGCATAAATTCCATAAAGTGAAATTTAGAAAAAACCCTGATTCTGTGGGATTACGGGTGAAGCCAATGGCGGTAACTAGCGAGTAAATACTTACCGAGCCTTCGTTAATAGCGTGTGATGC
Organism: Trisateles emortualis; assembly: GCA_947095525.1. Classification (NCBI taxonomy): domain Eukaryota; kingdom Metazoa; phylum Arthropoda; class Insecta; order Lepidoptera; family Erebidae; genus Trisateles; species Trisateles emortualis. The sequence goes on from OX352756.1 coordinate 3,763,090, forward strand.
ATCAATAGCGCCGGGTGCGCATGCGCCGTCAAAGAATTCACCTACTGCACGAGCATAATCACACTCATTGGTGGACAAAATTCCGCGTTCCTGTCCGGCGCGGACAAATGCCATGTACGCTGGGGAAATAGAGAGACAAAAAAGTTAAAATTGTCATCAACTACTATATTAAAAAAAAAGGAATGATGCACTAGAGAACAAGTCTTATGTCGCGGAGGACTTCACAAAACATATAATTCACGTACTTAAACTGCCTCTTTGGTCCAGTGGCCGCAGTATGCGCCTGCTGTGCACGTGGTTGTGGGTTCGATTCCCATACAGGACAGAACTTTGTGTAACCCACAAAGAATTGTTCTGAGTCTAGGTGTAATTTGTGTCCGTTAATTGTATGTTTGTAAAATCCCCCGCGCCACAGAGCTTGTTCTCTAGTGCGGCAGTTGTCTTTCAAAAATAAAAAATCTTGAGACTTGGAACTAATACTTACGTATAACACAAAGATTTGTCACGCGTGGGAATTGAACCCATGACAACCATCTTAGCAGTCAGGTTTACTATGGGCCAATCACCATTTTTGAGTAGGTACAAAATAAATTCGCTTTCTTTCTAAGTAGGATCAAAAAACACGTACCCAGTCCACCAAACTCAGGGAAGCAAGCCTTCCTTCCCCTCAAGTTCTCGAATCTGCTGATGTTCTGACTAGATGTGGCACTTTCCTTCACGAAGGCTGCTACCCTCGATGCTGCAGATTGAGAGTTCTGGACCAGTTTCACTGGCGACAGCCTGTAGTGCCTGGAGATAAAAAGATGTACCTATTGTAATAAAAGGGACGCACCATACAATCAAGCCCGGCTGGGGAAGTACTTTTTTATTCTTCTTGGGTGGCTAGCAAGTATACGGCCCGCCTGATGTAAAGTAGTTACCATAGCCTATTGACGCTTGCAATACCAGAGGTATCATTTGCGTATTGCTGACCCATTATTTTACGCAAGGGCTTTAACAGTAAGATAGAAAAACATTTATTTCAAAACGTATCCCTAAATGAGCGTTGTAGACCTGTACTCATGCACAAGAACACAACTACACCACTGTGTGTAGTTACTGTGGTCTTCTATACAGTGGATGTCCCACTTTTAAGAGAGGTAGGCACCATACAATCGAGCAACCCCGATTGGGGCAGGACTTCTACCTTACAGAAGACCACAGCTAAATAACTACATAGCGGTGTAGTTGTGTTCCTGTATGTGAGTACAGGTCTTCAGCGCTTATTTAGGGATGCGTTTTGAAAGAAACGTATTCCTATCACAGGGTTACTCCTTACTTAAAGCTCTAGTGTAAAAAAATTGGTTAGCAACACGCAAGTGATACCTCTGGTATTGCAAGCGTCCATAGGCTACGGTATGCTTGTTTTCTACCCAAGTATAATAAAAAAAAAAAACTTACTGTCTTGCCATAAAGCCATAATTAGATCCAGCTGAAATGAAATCAGCTTTGTCATCCCTGATGTCAGCAAGGCATTCGAAGGCGTTGCTCCTTAGTAGACAGGCGATAGGAGGCTGAAGACCAAGAAGATTGGACGCTGAGCGGACCCAGTTGCATTTAGTCAGCTCGTTATTGGAAAGAACACACCAGCGTCTGGCTGCTAGGCAGGAGGCACTTGCGTCTACTGCAGGAACATCTCTAACTGAAAAGACCAGAGAATGTTATACATCTGCAAACGGTGAAGGTGTGCACACATCATGAGGAAACCCGAAACCCATAAGGCTTAGAAGAAATTTTAAAGGCATGATCAGTCGATGGCTCCTAAGTATACTGAGTCAACTAACAAATTTTGAGAATTGCACTTTTAGTATATTAACAGCAATTAAATCATTTCCTATTTACCTGTAAAAAATAAAATTCATATCTCCATAAATAACATTTAATTCACTTTGATTAGTTATTTTTTCTTGGTTGTAATAACAATTTTAATATAACTGATCGCTCTTCTTATCGCCTTCCCGTTATTAGAAGTATAGTTGACTCAGTATACTTAGGAGCCGTCGACTGATCCACCAACCCGCATTAGGCCAGCGTATGTGGATTGAAGTCTAAGCCCTTTCTCTCTTGATAGAGGAGAGAAGACCCGTGTCCAGCAGTGGATTAATATCAAAAATATATCCAGGTCTGGACCGACTTTGTAAGGCCATCCACAAAAATCTGGTGTTACAAAGATGTAGAGTCCTGGTTCTGCAAGCGTCCATAGGCTACGTTAACTGCTTGACATCTAAATTGCTTGTTTGACACCTTTTTTTGAGAGGTAGGGCACCATACTAGCGAGGAAGCCCGACTGGGGAAGAACCTCCACCTTACAGAACCTGTGTGTGAGTACAGGTCTCCAGCGGTCATTAAGTATGCGTTTTGAATGAAACGTTTTCTTATGTGGTTATTCTATCTTGAAGACCTGGTGTAGAAATAATGGATCGGCAACATGCAAGTGATACCTCTGGTATAACTGGTATTGCAAACGTCCATAGGCTACGGAGACTGCTTAACATCAGGCGAGCCGTGTGCTTGTTTGTCATCCAAGTTGTATAAAAAAAAAGAAGTTCAGCATCTCTCGAAGTAAGATGGAGAAGTTCCAAAAAAGAAGCTGATGAAATATATATAACTTACTGCTTCTGGTGTAGTTGGCAGGGAATATAGGGGTATCTTCGAAGACCACACGAGCATTGGCGCCTCCAGCGAGGGCCGTGTACAAGACGGATTGCCAAGAGTTGGCTCCTGGGTTGGTACCATTAGGCCACCACAGCCGCAAGCTGGCCAGCAAGGTTGATGCTATGTTACTGTGGAAAATATTAGCTTAGTAAAATTGTGTTTTATCTGGACTCTGAATTAAAAGAATTGAAACTAATTCTACTTAAAATGTATGTATGGGTATGCTGAGGAGAATCTGTGGAGCAACTACCCCCTAAAACTGATCCATATGGAAATCTAACTCAAAGAAATTTCCTACCACGAACTAGGTTTCCTACACGAAATTAGTTTGTGGAATTTTATTAACCCGAGAGACTATAGTATGGGGTTCTTCAAGAAAAGAGGCTACGGTTACTGCTTATCATCAGGCGGGCTGTATTCTTGTTTGCCTCCTTGGTAGAAGGTATAAAAAAAAGAAACCATAACACTCCACGATGGTGACCAGTACTACCCAACCTAACTTTTTGCCCACAGCAGTAGTCACAAAAGGAATACAAAATTAAATAATGAAGAATACTCACGGATTAGCAACAATAGTACCCCAGGGTTGTCTGACGAAGGCGCAGGGTGAGACGGTACTGGCCAACACATCATTGGTCAGAGGTACCAAAGTAGTGTTGCTGCAGAGAACAGCGTAAGAACCAGCGTCTTGAGGATTGCGGATCTGTAAATATTCGATTTATTTTATATTTCGACCTGATCTTCTTCTTGACCTGATGCTCTTAGTGTTGCAGTTTGGTCTCCATCTACTTATGGCAAAACTAACATTGAAATCTTTCTGGTCAAAGTCACAATCCACTTCATCATCTTTTTTTTTTAAGCCAGCTTCCGCATTATAGAACAAACCCTGTCGCTGGGGTCTTTACGCTGCACAATTTTTTGTCTCATGTGGGATCGAACCCACAACATGCCGCGTAATGGTAAATGGCAAGGTAACCACTTAAACCACTGAACCAACCATGCAGTCAAATCATCATCATCATCATCTGAGCCAAAAGACGTCCAGTACTGGACATAGGCCACCCTCAAATATTACCACAGCATGCGGTTCTAAGCTGACCTGATCAAAGCTCGAAAAACTCACATCAAATAGCTTTTGGGACAGAATAGTTCTGGATTGGCAACAACGAGTTGTAAGAACAAGGTGGTCCGACGACCTGGTGAATGATGCAAGCAGCTGATGGAGAATCTACTTACGGTAAAGTATTCCCTGACGTGCTGCCACGCGACGTAAGCGACTGAAGACCTGGAACTGTTGTTGGAGTTGGTCCTGAGACACTCCAGGGCTTGAATGTGGCGGTTGTCATTCCTCACGCCAGCAATAGACACACCCATGTCGATGGTGTAGCGGGAGCAGCCGGAGTTTGTGCCGCAGAGGGAGCAGAGGTTGGGGAAGCGAGATTCTAGAGAAGAAGAAAATATTTAGATAAAAACCGCATGCTTTTTTGAAGAAGAAGCAAATGTGTTTTCCACACATCATAAGTACGGTGGTAGCCAAGTGGGATAGTTAAAACTGACTTGTACATATAGTTTGAGTTTGATCCTAGCTAGCAGTACCAATGTGAATACCACTTAGTGGAATTTATATTATTAACTATCTGAAACCCATATGTCCACTACATCTATCAACCCGTATTAACTCCTAAAACCTATCAGCTCTCTTGTTAGAGGAGAGGAGAGCCGTGCCCAGCAGTGGGACATATATGGATTGTTATTATTATCTAATGGTTAACCTATTAACTGTTAACGGGGAAGGAAAACATCGTAGGGAAACCCACATGTCTAAGAAGAAATTCTAAAGGCATGCATTCTCTTTTCGCGTAGAGCTCCATGTTTCTCAAACGAAAAGAATAAAACACCAGAAGATAACTTACTAAGGTCAGCATCTACTGTTGCATTAGAGCTCCAGGTTCCAGGTCTGCAAGAAGCTGAGAAGAACCCGTTAAGAGTTTCCACCTCCACCTCTTCAGCGGTTTTGCCAGCAACCTCAATGGAGGGGCATCGATCAGTTCTGGCAGCCTGGAGAAGAAACTCAGAATAAGAAAAAGAACAGGTAGATAGCTTTACATCGTAGAAAAGAACTTCGTTTTCAGCTTTCTGTCGCTATTTCTTTTTATACTACCAAGGTATGCGTCACTTTGGTTTTAGCAGAATACCAGCGCTGCTACGTCTTTCGTCGTAGCGGCTATATAGCTGAGCTAAGACCATTTTCGCCTCAACTAGGCTAGTTGTTTTAATAAGTACCTTTGTTATACTACTTCTTGTTTGAGAGCGAAATAAATGTTTTTTCTTTCTTTCTTTCTTTCAAGGAGGCAAACAAGCATGCGGCCCGCCTGATGGTAAGCAGTTACCGTAGCCTATGGACACTTGCACCATCAGGGTTGTCACCAGCGCGTTAAAACTCATTTTTTGAAGAACCCCATCCGTGAATGATATTGTTGTAATACAATCTTGCTTGACATTACAATCCTTACTAATATTATAAATGTGAAAGTTTGTGAGTATGGATGGATGGATGTTTGTTACTCTTTCACGTAAAAAGTACTAAACGGATCGGGATGAAATTTAGCACAGAGGTAGATTATGGTCTGGAATAACACATAGGCTACTTTTTACAGCGATAACCGACATCCACGCGGGCGGAGCCGCGGGCAACAGCTAGTGTATAATATATATATGCATAATCATTGTATGCATGTAACATTTTCTCACCACTAACTCTAAAGTCTTCAACACCCTGGGAGACCACCTAAGGTCTGACTGGTCGAGACCTGGGTGGCAGTAGACGCCACCACGAAGACCTTCCACTCCGTTAGTGTGGTTCATGGTCACTATAGCTACGGCTTCGAAGGCATAAGGATCTAGAAGAAAAAACAAAGACTTAAATCTTCAAACTCAAATTCAAAGTCATTTATTCATTTAAATCAAATACATTTTTTTTATACTACTTGGGTGGCAAACAAGCATACGGCCCACCTGATGTTAAGCAGTAACCGTAGCCTATGGACGCTTGCCATACCAGAGGTATCACTTGCGTGTTGCAAACCCATTTTTTGAGGGCTTTAAGATGGAAGTAACCCTGGGATAGGAATACGTTTCTTTCAAAACATGATACTTATGAACGTCAAAATAAACAAAAGTCAGCATTTTTTTTTCCTACAGCCAATTCGCTGACATGGTTAGGGCCTAGAGAAGAATTGGCAAGAAACTCTGGCTACTCTTTTTAATCGCCAAGGTATAATAATTACAATTTGGTATAAGTTACAATTTGAAATAGGTAACAAAAAGGTACGGAACCAACACACCATACAAAAAAAGAAATTTAAAAAAACACGGTATCCAATTAACTTAATATATTATCAAGAGAGGTAGGGCACCATACTAGCGAGCAATCCCAATTTGGAAAAGACCTCCACCCTTACAAAAGACCACAGACTAATAACTACACACAGCGGTGTAGTTCTGTATAGGGACGCGTTTTGACAGAAACGTATTCCTATCCCAGGGATACAACGATCTTAAAGCCCTGGTGAAAAAAAAAATTTTGGCTACACGAAAGTGATATCTCTGGTATTGCAAGCGTCCATAGGCTACGGTAACTGCTTAACATCAACCGAGCCATATGCTTGATTGCCATCCAAGTAGTATAAAAAAATGTTACTATCTTCTTGATAGACTGATATAAGTACCTAGACTATACAAGCGAACAAGGAAAGGTCTTCCACGTTACAGAAGACCACAGACTAATAACTACACACAGTGGTGTAGTTATGTTCCTGTGGGTATAAGCCTATAGTGTTCAATTAAGGGGAAACAAAACGTGTCTATGGACACTAACAATACCAGAGGCATCTTTAATGAGCCCTACAGACCTGTACTCACGTACAGGAACACAACTACACCATTTTGTGTAGTTATTTGGCTGTGGTCATCTAGACTACACCCAAACTCGGGACAAACACTCATGAATCACATAAAGATTTGTCTCTTTTGGGAATCGAACCCATTACCTCTGGCTTGACAGTATATTGTTTTAGTTATTTAAGATGTATACTTATAAGACTTTAGTAAATAACATTTTAAGTGGCTACCTCGCCATTTACCACTGCGGTGTTGTGGGTTCGATTCCCACATGGCATAAAAAATTGTGTAAGTAATCCACAAATGGTTGTCCCAAGTTTGTGTACTTTTTGTCCGTTACTTAATTGTATGTTTGTAAAGTCCCCCGCGATGAAGTCATGGTTAAAAAAAAACTCTTACTTAAAAAAATCTATTAAACTTACCAAGTTTCTCAACATCTCTAACAGTGGCTAAGACTCTGTGGTTGTCAGGTTGCTGGAGTCCAAGAAGAATGGTTTCTTCTTCTGAGAAGTAACCAACATCAGCCTCGTTGGTTGCCAGCTTAAGAGCACAGTCAACCCTGTACAAAACATACACATGATAGAATATCCTAAGATTTTAAGAGAGGTAGGGCATCATACTAGTGATCAAGCCCGACTGGGAAAATATCTCCGTCTAACAGCTGTTACCGCAGCCTATGGACAGCTGGTATTCTGGTAAGCAGTTGCCGCAGCTTATGGACGCTTGCTTAATACCTACCATAGGTATCACTTGCGTATTGCTGACCCTAGTCCGTGTGATGACGGATTAAGAATACAAATGTCACCACCCCATTCCATCCCGTGGGTGTCGTAAGAGTCGACTAAGGGAGTAAGTCAGGCAGACAATATCCACTGCAAGATAGGGAAAACTCGAAAAAAAACCCTATACCAACCCGTCTGGCCAGCGTAGTATAGTAGGCTAATATCCCTCCATTTGGAGGAGACTCGTGCCCAGCAGTGGGATGTTTATGGGTTCAGATGATGATTGCTGACCCAAAAATTAAAAAAAATATCTTCGAGTAAGGAAATCGTTTTGAAAAGGCATCTCTAAATGAGCGCTGGTAACACTGTATTACACCGATGCGTGTAGTTATTTTCTTATACCACTTGGTTGACAAACAAGCATACGGCCCGCCTGATGTTAAGCGGTTACCGTAGCCTATGGACGTTTGTACGAAGCTTGTGTGTTGCCATCCCATTTTTTTACAACAGGGCTTTAATTTAAGATGGGAGTATCCCTGGGATAGGGAAACGTTTCTTCCAAAACGCATCCCTAAATGAGCGCTGGAGACCTGTAGTCACACACAGGAACACAACTACACCGCTGTGTGTAGTTATTTGGCTGTGGTCTTCTGTAAAGTAGAGGTCCTTTCCTAGTGCAGATTGCTTGCTTGTATGGTACCTCTTATAACTAATAATAAGTCCTTATTATAATTAATTAGTCCCTCCCCCCTCCTCTTGTGTAGTTTTTATAGTATTCCTATACCAGGGATCATAAAGCCCTGGAGAAAATAGTAATATGGTATTGCAAGCGTCCATAGGCTGCGGTAACTGTTTAACATTAGGCGGGCCGTATGCTTGTTCGCTACCCAAGTGGTATAAATCTATTTACCTAGATTCGACCTGCAGGCACTGAGCTTGGCTGTCATCTTTGCTGATACTCTGGCATAAAGACGATGGCAGCGCTTGGGAGACGCATACTCTGTCTGGAAAGAATAAGAAATTTATTATATTTAATACAGTGAAATTGTCTAAGCGATTATAATCAGTTAATGTTGATGTAAAAAGATGAGAAGTGAATAAAGAAGCGATTAAGACTGGAGTTTGAATTATAATATCCTTAAAAGTAGAGACTTGATTTTATTAGGAACGTATATGCCGTACGTTTCTTATACTACAGTCTAAGGAGATCATAGCAGTAACTACATGAATGAAATGCGGGTGAAACCTCAAGCAACAGTTAATGTTACTCATTCGAGTAAATTCAATACTTTTCCTTTAATATTACCGTTATCGGCGTGTTGTCATATGACTTTGAAACATTCTGTTGTCTGATAAGAGATAACGGTTAGGCGTGCCGGTGACTCAGGCACAGCTAGCTAGGTGTATGTAATACTGGTAATACGATGTATATAAGTGTTCAGTGCTTGAGGTACTGTTGCTAGGTTGATTAAATAAAGAGGGGTAGGACATGGCCAGACTCGGGACAACCATTTATGGATATAATATTTTTTTTGTCCGATGATCGAACGCGGTGGTGGCTGAGTGGGAAAGTAACTGACTTGCACGCAAGAGGTGCGAGTTCGATCCCGGGTGGCAGTAATAATAAAGCTCATTTATTTCCAATCCAAAATATTTGATACATACATTTTAAAAATTTATTGATTTTTAGTTATTTTATTGATTATATAAATAAAAAATATATATTGGCAATTGATTAGGTACTTATATAAATTTATTTGTTTTCAGCGTTGTCATTGCTGTCTTCATTACCGTTGATCGGAACCAATTCTCGGGTAAAGGCCTCCTCCAGCTTTTGCCAGACTTCTCTGTCCTGAGCTTTCCTTATCCAATTGTTTCCTGCTATTGCTTTTATATCCTCTATCCATCTTCTTCTGGGTCGCCCTCTTCTCCGTTTTCATGTTGGTTCGTCCCATGTCTTTAATGTCCATCTTTTGTCTGTACATCTAGCTATGTGCCCTGCCCACCTCCACTTCTGCTTTATTATATTGTAAGGCATCAATAACTTTTGTTTTTCGTCTTATCTGTACACTTTTTGTATTCTTCTCTTGCGGGTGGCAGTACCAATGTGAATTTCACTTTGTGAAGTTTTTTTTATTTTGTGTTAAAATCAAATGATTCGTCATCTGCTAACGGTGAATGAAAACACGAGTCAGATTCACCAACCCGTCAAAAATAATAAAATTACATTTAAAACTAACTCTCTCTTGATAGAGGAGAGGAGACCCGTGCCCAGCAGTGGGTCATATATGGGTTGCTATTATATGAGGGAATCGAACACGCCGCGTAAATGGCAAGGTAACCACTTAGGCCACTGAACCAACCATGCAGTCAAAAAGTTATTATTTAGAAATATATACAGTGAAACTGGTTAATTTTAGGATCTCAATCTCAATCTCAGGGACCAAGAATGTTGTACCATTTATTGAGGATTTCCATTAATCCAGTTTTCAATAAAATAAAACCTATGTTACTCGCTGATAATGTAGCTTACTAATGGTGAAAGAATTTTTAAAATCGGTTGTAGTTTTTGAGTTAAATCCTAATAATAATAATAATATTTTTATCCGCAGAGCAGCTTGTGGCGGACTGAATGTGAGTGGCGACACTGCAGTCTCGAATGCCCCAGAGAGTCGGTCAGGGCCTTGTCTCCGGCTTGCCTTTATTGGCTGTCCGGAGTGGACTGACAAGAGTGCCCGCAGGACTCTCAGCTCTGGCTTGCCTTAATTGGCTGATCCAAAGGCCAGGGTATTCTCCTTGAATGATGGGAAAATACCCGTGATAAAGAGAGACATAATAATTTAATTCAGAATATTCCATATTTTGTTAGTAACAATTTTCTTACATACTAGTTAGTTAGTTGACAATTCATAAATAATAAACATACAAAAAATCTAATCTAAGTAGGTATCCTTTCTATAATATCAGTTTAGATAACGGACATTTTTAAGAGAGGTAGGGCTCTATACATACGCGCTAGCCCTATTAGGGACGGATCTCTACCTTACAGAAAACCACAGCTAAAATAACTACTCACAGCGGCAGCGGTTTTTCTGTGTGTACAGACTACAGACCCTCTAGACAAGTGGCATAAACGGTAGTCTAGTCGAATCGAAAAGTCAAAAAAGCAAATGTATGGGATTTGACGTAAGTCTACGAAATTATATCGTAGACTTACGTCAAATTCCATACATTTGTTTTTTTTACTTTTCGATTCGACTATAGCTTGTGCCACTTGTCTAGAGGGGCAGGTCTCCAGCGCTCATTTAGGGATGCGTTTTGAAAGTAACGTTTTTCTATCTCAGGGATGGAGTATCTTTTACACCTGTAAAAAAATGTCGGCAACACGCAAGTGATCCCTCTGGTATTGCAAGCGTCTACGGCTATGGTAACTGCTTAACAAGAGGCTGTAGAGTATGCTTGTTTGCCGCCCAAGTAGTATAAAAAAAGAAGACTAGCCGTAAGCTTAGTTCTCCACGTAATAATTACACCACGCCGCGGCCTGCCAGCCATGATAAACCCAGCCTTCGAGGAGATCCCCTCTGTTCGTTGTAGGTGTTTTTTTTATTCAACTATGGAGGTAAACAAGGATACGACCCCTGATGGTAAGCAGTTACAGTAACCTACGGACACTTGCAATTCCAGAGGTATCACTTGCGTGTTGCCTACTGAAAAATAAATACCAGGGTGGGATGATGGAATTTTCCTGGGAAAACGTTTAGTTAAAAACTCATCCCTAAATGAGCGCTGGAGACCTGTACTCACACACAGGAACACAACTACACTGCTGTGTGTAGTTATTTGGCTGTGGTCCTCTGTAAGGTGGAGGTCCTTCCCCAGTCGGGCCTGCTCACTAGTAATAAGTTAAAGCTTTTATATATAGGAGGTTAGACTATCCAAAATCCTACTAATATTATAAACGTGAAAGTTTATAAGTATGGATGGATGGATGGATGGATGTTTTTTACTCTTTCACGTAAAAACTACTGAACGGATCTGGATGAAATTTGGCACAGAGATAGATTATGATCTGGAATAACACATAGGTTACTTTTTGCAGCGGTAACCGAGATCCACGCGGGCGGCAGCTAGTGGTATATATTTCTCATGATGGGTCGAGAATCCAAATTTGTTAAAGGATTTACATACTCGTAAGTAACCATTTGTATATATTTTTCATTGCATTCATCTCATATTTCGCGATTTTCATCGATTTTAATGGATGTTAAAAAACATTACACGGTAACTCAGCATTCAACCCCCATCCTACTAATATTATAAATGTGCGTATAAGTATGTGGGAATGGATGTATCTATGAATGTTACTCTTTCACATAAAAACTATTATAAGTATTAAAAAAATTAAGAATGCTTTTTAATATATTTAAAAAAAAATTAATGTAGGTAATATTTAATATTTGTTATAGCGTGACGTCACTTAACGAAGGCGCCATCAGAATACCAGCGCTGTATACTTTTATGGTATACAGCAATATGCTGAGATGGCGTCCTTTTCGGACTCGCTATTATGTTATTTGTTTAGTTTTAGATTTATATATATATTTTTTTATTTAGTTATATTAGATTTAATTTTGTTTATATTTTATTTTTTAAAGTGCGAGGCGAATAAATGTTTCTTTCTTTCTATTAAACGGATCTGTATGAAATTTGGCATACAGATAGATTATAGTCTGGAATAACAAATAGGCTGTTTATAGCGATAACTGACAACCACGCGGGCGATATACGGGTTTGAAATAAAATCGTAAAACTGGCTATTTGCTCTTCTCTTTTGCAAAAAATGTAACTGCAAACATTTTTATCAATGCCAGTATCGTTTTTAGCTAAATCAAAGTATCTATATCCTGATTGTTCATCTATCGAATGATCGATGTTATCATTCAGTGTGACGTCATATTTCTGTTTGTTAAGATTAATAAATAAATCAAGTCCCTTAGTGTCTACTTCAAAATGGCTACAATTTTGGAAAAGCAAGCTTTTTTCTACTGCTAAGAAGACTTAAGAGTCTTTTTCTTATTGTTTGGTTAGTGGCCAACCTGGTGACAGAGTTATTTAGATCGCACATATTTAGGCCTCTGTCGTGATCTAACGACTGTTAACAGTCGGGGGGTGCCCTCCGAAACATGGAGGCGCTCAGATCAAATACCATTATGCAGTCACCCGGAAAACAAAAATACGGTTTGTCTGATTAGGATGTACTACGCCAAATCGAATGCTAAATAATCGAATATCAATTAATCGACTACTATAAATCGATCGTCTAAATACTTGAACGTTCGTATCGAACGGTTAATAAATCGAATGTTCAATATCGTATACTCAATACATCCACTGTTCAAAATATCGAATATTTATTTAATCGAGAGTGAACTCTCGTCGCACTTTTATTCCATCAAAAGTTGGAATAAAGAAATGAAAATGTATTTTTAGCGAGCGAAGCGAAAGCGAGGGATGTGTTTGTATCGCTTCATTTACCCTTAGCGGAGCGAGGTTAGGTAAATGAAGCGATTCTATTGGTTCTAACAAACACATTCCTCGTAATCTCTAGTTTAAACGCAGCCTTAGCGGCGCGGTTCGATAGATCTGCAAGGTCAGCCCCTCTAGACAAGTGGCATAAGCGATAGTCGAACCGAAATGTCAAAAAACAAATGTATGGGATTTGACGTAAGTCTACGATATAATGTCGTAAACTTACGTCTAATCCCATACATTTGCTTTTTTGACTTTTCGATTCGACTACTATGCCACTTGTCTAGAGGCTCAGGTCAGGCACACTTGCCGATGTCAGTCTATACATAAGTGACCATTTTCTAAAAAACACAGCAAGACTGTATTCGTGCCCCGGAAAGCACGTAAAGCCGTTAGTTCTACGCCTGATCTCTCTCCATTCATGTCAGATTGCCGGCCCATCGGACTATAAGGGTGAAGGAATAGAGCACCTGTGTTAGCGCACACACGCAGTTGGCTAATCTCCGATGAGATTGGAAACCGTGATTGAAATCGGTCTTGATGACTATTAGTTTTACTAATCTTTGGTCTTTTGTAAGGTGGGGTCTGGTCTTGATGTTGTCCTATGATTAAGACTACTACAACATCACCTGAGCTGTATTCTTAACTTTCATATAATTAACAGAGATGCCAAAAAAACCGTAATATGCGAGTGGTAGGTATTACAATCGTCCATAGGCTTCGGCAACTGCTTACCACCAGGCAGGCCGTGTGCTTGTTTGCAAATGTGGTCTTCTGATCCTTTCTTAAGCGGTCTTTTTGATGTTCTACCTCTCTTTTTTTATTATTTATTCTATGTTTGATAACGCTTAAAACGTTTCATTAAACAAATATGTATTGTGAAATAAAATAATCGATCGCCCGCCATTTTGATTTCATCTTTCCACGAAAAAAAATTGTTACTCATTCATTTATAAATACATATATATACTTACAGGATTGTTGTGCAGACGCTGCACTAACTAAAAACGCCACCAAAACAACTTCCTTGAGCCCCATATTCAATTTTGCACAACACTTAAATCCTACATGAATTTCAGTGGACTCGACCACTGCATTCGACACTGTAGACCACAATAGCTAATCTTATTTAAAAGTATATGTGTAGTATATAGGTGTATCTTATCTACGTTTCGAAATTCACCGTAAAGTTAGGTGATATAATGCCTGATAAGATGATAACGGAGCGTCGAACGCGTATTGTAGGGCGGAGTGCCGCAGGGAACGATGCGTGGACCGTATGACCTTGATGAATATTTTGCTATCTTAATTCTTAAGTACACGAATAACTTAACGGTTTATTTGTGAGTGCTGCTGAACTTTAAAAGTTACGGAGTGGATGGATAGATAAAACTGTTTTAGGAACATTTTTTTGAGATTTTTATAAATAATATGGAATAGGACACCAAAAGGAAATAAATGTTGTTAAAACTCAAACTTTTATTTTTTTATTTATTTAGGTTACAAAGTTACACTTACATACATACATATCATCACGCTCCCTTCGTATTGGGATAGGCAGAGCCTATGGTACGCCAATTGCTTCGATCTATACATACTTATTTCGCTTCCTCTACATTCATCAACCTCTTCATGCATAAACTTCGGTTCTGGTTACTTTTAGTAGAATTGAGGTTATAAATTATGATTAGGTAAGAAAAAAGAAAAATATGAAAGAAAAAAGATGATGTCAGCTAATTTACCTACGGCCAGTTAGCTGATAGTAGAGCCCTAAGAAGAACTATCAAGAAACTCAGACCATTCTTTTAATCGGCTAAATTTTCACTATAATTAGGTTTTCATTATTATTGGTCTATATGTTCAAATATGTTGACACACCAAACCAACGAGAAAGACACCACCTTTCTGGTTTACCTTCTACTTTCATAATATATGACTTTTATAAGTATAGTTATTACTTTGTAACCTAAATACCTATATAATACCTAAATAACCTAAATACTAGGTATTTAAGTTATTTACCTAAATAACTTAAATACTCGCAAAACTGATGGCCGTTGGGGCAGAAAGGTTTTACCGACGACCTGGTAAAGGTTGCGGGCAACCGTTGGACAAGGTCGGCTCAGGATCGAGAGTTGTGGAAATCCTTGGGGGAGGCCTATGTCCAGCAGTAGACGTCTTTTGGCTGAGATGATAATGATGATGATGATCCTAAATAAATTACAATGACGTAATTATACCTTTCCTTCCGTGTGGTGACGGATTAAGAATACAAATGTCACTACCCCATTCCATCCCGTGGGTGTCGTAAGAGTCGACTAAGGGAGTAAGTCCGGCAGATAATATCTACTGCAAGATAGGGAAAACTCGAAACAAAACCCTATACCAACCCGTCTGGCCATCGTGGTATAGTAGGCTAATATCCGTCCAAATTTATGGAGGAGACCTGTGCCCAGGAGTGGGACGTTTATGGGTTGAGACGATGAATTATACCTTTTGGGGCCCGTGGCAATATTATTTATATTATAAGATATACAATTCTTTATTGTACACGAAGATATATATTGCTTATATAGTAATGCACAATGAAAAATTTTAATCAAGATACTTTTTGCTCATGGTCCCTGGCAGGTGGCCCAAATGCCACAAATCCCCGTCTTGCAAGACGTGGATTCGTGGCATTTGCCCGTTTTACGCTATTATTATGCCACTGCTAGACTAAATACACACAGCGGTGTAGTTATGTTCCTGTGTGTGAGTACAGGTCTCCAGTGCTCATTTAGGGATGCCTTTTGAAAAAAACGATTTCCTATCTTAAAGCCCTGGTGAAAAAAAAATGGGTGCGCAACACGCAAGTGATACCTCTGGTATTGCAAGCGTCTATAGGCTACGGTAACTGCTCGTTTGCCACCCAAGTAGTATAAAAAAATATTGGTAGATTAATTGGTAAATGATTTTCATTTATATTCGCATTGTCAGTATTGTCACCGAAGCTTCACGCCATTTTATAAGTACCTACTTAGTTTGAAACAAACGTAGTATTCCTATCCTAACCCAGGGATACTCCCATCTTAAATCCCTATAGTACAAAAATGGGTTGGCAACACGCAAGTGATACCTCTGGTATTACAAGCGTAAATATGCTACATTAACTGCTTAACATCAGGCGGGCCGTATGCTTGTTTGCTACCCAAGGCCTACCAAATTTTTGCTCATCCTGACATCGGAAATGGATTATATAAAAATCTAACTTCTAAGATATCTAAACAAACTAATCTGTCTGAATGTGACGTTGTAAGGGGTAATCTCTAGATCTACTGAACCTATTATGAAAAATCTTTTACCAATAAATAGCCACGTTATTCGTGAGTGTCATAGGCTATACTTTATTGCCATAAACATAACGGGACCCCGGGAAATACCACCCTTGCGAAGACAGGGCGGGTGGTTAGAATAACATACATTGCAAGTTAAATAATTGCTTGTAAAAATGTCGATGATTAAGAAAAATAGTGACGTAATAAATAGAATAATAGATCAATGACAAGACAACAAATATTTCTTATAAATTCTTACAAACACGGAACCAATATTCATCAAGAATGAATAACGAAAAACAAAGAAATGTGAGGCATATTCTTCGAAATATTTTTGTAGAGGATAACTTTATTTGTTTTATTGATAAATATATTTTATTACGAGAATATAAAGTCTAAAATCGCTTGTTTATAATTTATTTGATGAGTAATAACATTTTTCTATATCCGTTAATGATAGACAGGTATTTTGCAGAAGTATAAGTTGACACGATTGCCATTATTGCGGTTGATATTCTATTCGATGACTGATAGACTTTTAGCTTTTTCTTTTGAGTCGCCAGCCCTAAAAATATTAAAATAGCACGATAATTACACTTTTTATTTAAGTAAAGTGCGACCACGTTACTTTAAGTACCTACTTACTACGTTAAGTATACTTTAGGTACCTATAGAAATCGCTAAATTATTTTTTTTACGGCATGGCTACGGCCTTAGGGTGCAAGGGGGCCCTCTTTAAGTTTGGTCAAAACCAAGAATAAACTAAATCAAACATACCAAAATCTGTGCCCTATGCTATGGGGTAGATCTTCGCCTAAGGGCGCCAGTAGTTCTCTAGCCGGCACTGACTTGTGTGTGTAGATGGGCAGGCCGGGCGAATATTTTTTTGGACAACCACTTAACTTTCTGCCATTTTTCTACACTACGTACGTACATAATAAATAATAATACTTTACCTTCGTTATCTAGTTGGTGTTAGTACATATACGTATAGAGGTGTTGATCGATATATGTTATCTATCTACTGATAATGTGTCTGTGTGTACATTTCTATGTAACCAATATAATGTACCGACAAACTGAGAAATATAAGTGTTCATGGAATTAAATCAGAAGTATTATGTTATCGGAGTTTAAAGTTAAAAAAATCATTTATTTTAGGAATTACATATTTTACATAGTACAAGTAGATTATAATAATCCCATAGATATATACCTTACAAACTAACATAATATATATTATTACTAGCTGTTACCCGCGGCTCTGCCCGCGTTGATGTCGCTTATCGCTGTATAAAGTAGCCTATGTGTTCTTCCTGACCATAATCTATCTTTGTGCCAAATTTCATCTAGATCCGTTCAGTAGTCTTTACGTGAAAGAGTAACAAACATCCATCTATCCATTTTCACAAACTTTCACATTTATAATATTAGTAAGGATAAAACTTATAACTAAACACATTTCACCGGTGTTGTGTTACACTGCGTTGTGTTGTGCAAACGTCCGTGGAAACGGTGATACAGAACACCCCTTGAAGAAGCCATGAGTCGGCACCCGCACCTCAAAGGAACTAAAATTCTTATTATGAAAAGAAAGATTCAAGATGGAGGGCAGTGCCGGATTTAGCACTATCGGGACTCTTGGGCGAAGATCTATGCCCCCCCCCCGCCTCTCGTAATTGTAGGTATACCCGGCATAAAATTTGATAGGCTTGATTTACATAGTTTGTCTTAATCGCTTTCTATTCTTGGTCTTGACCAAACTTAAAGACGCTTCATGCTTGGCGCCCTAAGACCATCGTCCTATCGCTCCCCCCTTCCTAACGCCTGCACTGATGGAGGGCTACGTACAAGTTAGCAAGCTCGATTGGGTAAGGTCCTCAGCTAAATAACTACACACAGCAGTAGGTGTAGTTGTGTTCTTGTGTGTGAGTTTAGTTTCAAGCGTTCATTGAAGGATGTGTTTTTTTTCTATAAAAAGTCAACTCCCGCAATAAAGAACAAGCTCTGTGTCGCAAGCAACTTTACAAACATACAATTAACGGACACAAATTACACCTAGATTCAGAACGACTGTTTGCGGGTCACACAATGTTTTGTCCTGCGTGGGAATCGAACCCACAACCTCGTGCACAGCAGGCATATACTGCGGCCACTGGACCACCAAGGCAGTCATTTTGAACGAAACGTTTTCCTAATCCAGGGATACTACATTGTAAAATCTTGGTGTGTAGTTGTTTGGATTTGGTCTTCTGTAAGGTGTCTTTCGCCAGTCGGGCTCTCTAGAAAGCCACCTGAGCCTGTCAGAAGACCATTCGCTTTAAAGGACTACTGAGCTCATCTTAAGTAAACTGGTTTAAAAATAACATTTTAATAAATAATTATAATAATATAATGGGGCGGCATTTTTACAGTGTCCAGGGCCATCGCTGAGATTAAATCTGGCTCTAGTCGTAGAGGTCCTTTAATTAAAAAAAGAAATATAGCCTATGTTATTTGCAGATTATGTAGCTTTCGGACCAGAAGTTTATGGATTTCTTCATTACAAATATACATCTCAACCCATAAATAACGTCCCACTGCTGGGCACAGGTCGCCTCCAAACATTTGGAGGGATATTAGCCTACTATACCACGCTGGCCTCACGGGTAGGTATAGGGTTTTGTTTCGAGTTTTCCCTCTCTTGCGGTGGATATTGTCTACTAGACTTACTGCCTTAGTCGACTCTTACGACACCCTCGGGATGGAAGGGGGTGGTGACATTTGTATTCTTAATCACCATACGGAAAGATTTTTTACAAATATACAAAGATTTGAATCTTCTTTCTTTATATTATTATTACAGAAGAATAGATAAGCTATCCGCCGCAGTAGGTACTACAATAATTAGATAAATATTACTTGATTATAATCGAGATATTAATGTATTCATAATCTAATCTATTATACGACCTACATTGTAATGGGATACGTTGTTTCTACGTAGGTAGGTACCTAATAAACAATCAAGCCCGGCTGGGAAAGGACTTTCATTTTACAGAAGACGACAGCAAAGTAACTTGAAAGCTTTGACTGCACGATTGGTTCAGTTGCTTAAGTGGTACGTACGTCAGGCTGGCCCGGCCCCACGGAATTTGATAATGAGATTGGTATCAATCGAATGTACCCGCTTATACCAACATATGTAACACCTTCGTTTTCAATGTAACTCTTTTTTAAAGAAGTTACAAGCACTTCTTGGTGGCCGGGCCAGCCTGACGGTTTCAGCCCGGCCACCTTGTTTACCGCTAATCTACACAATATACTGTCAATATTTTGGTACAGATCAAATGTACTCCTTATTACAAACATATGTAACGCCTTCGTTTTCAATGTAACTCTTTTTTTAAGAAGTTACAAGCACTTCTTGGTGGCCGGGCCAGCCTGACGGTTTCAGCCCGGCCACCTTGTTTACCGCTAATCTACACAATATACTGTCAATATTTTGGTACAGATCAAATGTACTCCTTATTACAAACATATGTAACGCCTTCGTTTTCAATGTAACTCTTTTTTTAAGAAGTTACAAGCACTTCTTGGTGGCCGGGCCAGCCTGACGGTTTCAGCCCGGCCACCTTGTTTACCGCCAATCTACACAATATACTGTCAATATTTTGGTACAGATCAAATGTACTCCTTATTACAAACATATGTAACGCCTTCGTTTTCAATGTAACTCTTTTTAAAAGAAATTAGAAGCACTTCTTGGTGGCCGGGCTGAAATTATTTCGTTAGTATAAAACAGTAAAACTGCAACACCTACCAATAAATAATGCCAGTACATAATGAGGTATAAAGATATAGAATATATGTAACGCTTTCATTTTTGATTTGAATATATATTTAGAGAGAAATAAGTACTTGAAATTATTTCAGCCCGGCCACCTAAAAGCGTTAATATCTTCTATAATCTTATGCCAATTTGTACAGTAAAAATTGATATAGCCAAGAAAAGAAAGTTACATTCGTTCAGCTTTAGTCGTATACCCTAAAGCCTTCTGTTTAACTAAATCATTAAAACCTACGAAAGTTAACGTTGAGTGACCATCAGTCATTAACTAATTTCAGGACATTTGGATTGTTGAATGAAACAAAATTCGTAACAATTTTTTTTTATCTTACCACCTTCCTAATTTTATTGGACATCATTTTGTACTTATATTAATTATTATTACAATTGTTAATTATAAATAATCTGAAAAAAATATTATTTTACATAAATACTATTATCATTTTTTGGAGTTTCACATACATAAGTATTATACGTTAATTAAAAATCACAGATAATAATTTGTGGATACATAATTAACCTATATATATTTTCTCCGTTTCTCACATCACAAAAAATATACTGCAACAAATCAATCAATCAAACGAAAATCATTATTTCAGAAGTGTTGATAACTACACGACTCTTGCGCATCTATTCTGTCTACTCGGGGAAGATAGATGTTATGTCTTATGACGCGACACAGGCGCCGTCTAAAACTCGGCAGTAGCGTCCGTGAACTTCTACTTATCTTTCTCTGATTATGTTGCGAAGCCAGAAACGGAGAAAATATATATAGGTTAATTATGTATCCAAAAATGATTATCTGTGATTTTTACTTAACGTATATTACTTATGTATGTGAAACTCCAAAAAATTATAATAGTATTTATGTAAAATATTTTTTTTTTCAGATTATTTATAATTAACAATTGTTATAATAATTAATACAAAATGTTGTCTAATAAAATTAGGAAGGTGGTAAGGAAAAAAATTGTTACGAATTTTGTTTCATTCAGCAAACCAAATGTCCTGAAGTTAGTTAATGACTGATGGTCACTCAACGTTAACTTTCGTAGGTTTTAATGATGTAGTTAAACAGAAGGCTTTAGGGTATACGACTAAACCTAAACAAATGTAACTTTCTTTTCTTGGCTATATCAATTTTTACTGTACAAATTGGCATAAGATTATAGGAGATATTAACGCTTTTAGGTGGCCGGGCTGAAATAATTTCAAGTACTTATTTCTCTCTAAATATATATTCAAATCAAAAATGAAAGCGTTACATATATTCTATATCTTTATACCTCATTATGTACTGGCATTATTTATTGGTAGGTGTTGCAGTTTTACTGTTTTATACTAACGAAATAATTTCAGCCCGGCCACCAAGAAGTGCTTCTAATTTCTTTTAAAAAGAGTTACATTGAAAACGAAGGCGTTACATATGTTTGTAATAAGGAGTACATTTGATCTGTACCAAAATATTGACAGTATATTGTTTAGATTAGCGGTAAACAAGGTGGCCGGGCTGAAACCGTCAGGCTGGCCCGGCCACCAAGAAGTGCTTGTAACTTCTTAAAAAAAGAGTTACATTGAAAACGAAGGCGTTACATATGTTTGTAATAAGGAGTACATTTGATCTGTACCAAAATATTGACAGTATATTGTGTAGATTAACGGTAAACAAGGTGGCCGGGCTGAAACCGTCAGGCTGGCCCGGCCACCAAGAAGTGCTTGTAACTTCTTAAAAAAAGAGTTACATTGAAAACGAAGGCGTTACATATGTTTGTAATAAGGAGTACATTTGATCTGTACCAAAATATTGACAGTATATAGTGTAGATTAGCGGTAAACAAGGTGGCCGGGCTGAAACCGTCAGGCTGGCCCGGCCACCAAGAAGTGCTTGTAACTTCTTTAAAAAAGAGTTACATTGAAAACGAAGGTGTTACATATGTTGGTATAAGCGGGTACATTCGATTGATACCAATCTCATTATCAAATTCCGTGGGGCCGGGCCAGCCTGACGTACGTTAAGTGGTTACCTTGCGGACAACGGGTTTATAGCTTGCGCTAGGGAATTCCGAGGATTTTATGATAAACTAGCTGTTGCCCGTGGCTCCGCCCGCGTGGATGTCAGTTATTGCTGTAGATAGCCTATGTGTTATTTCACACCATAATCTATCTCTGTGCCAAATTTCATCTTGATCCGCTCAGTAGTTTTTACGTGAAAGAGTAACAAACATCCATCCATACTTACAAACTTTCGCGTTTATAATATTAGTAGGATAGTTTTTTGTTTGGAAATTTCAGAGTTACGGTACAGGGGCTGTGGTCTTCTGTAAGGTGGAGATCCTTCTCCACCTTACAGAAGACCACAGCCAACTACACAGTGTAGTTGCGTTCCTGTGTGATTAGAGACCTCATTTAGGAATGCGTTTTGTAAGAAACGTTTCCGTATCCCAAGGATACCGGGTGAAAAAAATATGGGTTGGCAACACGCAAGTGATACCTCTGGTATTGCAAGCGTCCACAGGCTACGGTAACTGCTTAACATTAGGCAGGCCGTATGCTTGTTTGCCACCCAAGTAGTTCTTCGTGCGAGAGAGAGATGGAGCTATATAGCTCCTTCACACATCATAGTAAGCTCTCTGTACCCACAACCCATTTGACTGCCTGATCGGTATAGCGGTTAGATTTCCTAGTCGGGCCAAAAATATATATTGAATTCCTCAATCAAGAAATTCGCAATTTCCGTAGTCCGATAATTGTCGGTGTTTACACCTAGTGTCGGATTTCCGCCCCATCGGATTATGAGTGAGGGAATGAAGAGCTTCTGTGCATGCGCACACACTTGTGCACTATAATTAACCGCGCAGAATGCTAATCTCCATCTTGATTCGGTTAGGGGGACATTATTGTCTTATAAATCAGGCAGACAATATCCACTGCAAGAGAGGGAAAACTCGAAACAAAACCCTATACCAACCCGTCTGGCCAGCGTGGTATAGTAGGATAATATCCCTCCAAGTGTAAGAGAGGTAGGGTACCATACTAGCGAGCAAGCCCGACTGGGGAAGGACCGCCACCTTACAGAAGACCACAGCCAAATAACTACACACAGCGGTGTAGTTGTGTGTGAGTACAGGTCTCCAGCGCAGGATACGTTTTCCTATTCCAGGGATACTCTTTTTTTTACACCAAGGCTTTAGGATGGGACCTAAAGCGTTGGTGTAAAAAAAATGGGTTGGCGTCACGCAAGTGATACCTCTGGTATTGCAAGCGTCCATAGGCTACGGTAACAGCTTAAAATCAGGCGGGCCGTATACTTGTTTGCCAGCTAAGTAGTATAAAAAAATGTATGGAGGAGTCCCGTGCCCAGCAGTGGGCACATTGGGTTGAGATGATGATAAAAATAAAAATACCATATATTTTTCTAAGTGTCCTTTAATTTCGTCTAGTTGTATGACATATTAATTAAAACAGCACACCTTCCGCATATTTTATATTTATTTACAATCTTATAATTAATAGCCTATATTTTGCTACAATAGATTAAAAAAAACGTCACATGCGGCCGTACCATAACGTCCATATAGCGATTCATTTTCGATCTTAATTTAATTTTTAATGACACTTGATTGTTAAGCAGTTGACAAATTACGAATTTCAAATTAACATCGAAAATGAATCGCGATAAGGTTCATGGTACGGCTTCAGATAACGATTCATTTTCGTCATTTTTTTACGCACAACTACATCACTGTGTGTAGTTACATGGCTGTGATCTTCTGTAAGATAGATCGTTTACCGAACAGCGAGTGCACCTAGCTATGATGTGGTTGAAAGAATTTCCGAATTGATTGCGCACACAATTGTGCACTATATGTCCTGCGCAGCTAGCTTATGTAAAGTTTGCCGCCATGACTGAAATCGGTCTATTAAATAGAAGTAACTAATTATAATATGTATATTATATTCTTTAGTGATGTAATGTGTGATGCGGAGTTAGCACTGCGCCACCCGGAGGTAGAACGGAGGTAATGACTGGTGCACTTCCGGAAACACCGCTAACTCCGGAAACTCCTCCTACATTACCCCCGCAAAATATTACCTGAAATTAAAATATTTAAATTAGTCCATTACAAAAGTAATCTATACTATAATATTATAAAGCTCAGAAAGTACTGGTTCGATTAGAAAAAATATTTTTTTTGTTGAATAGTGCATTTATCTAGGAA
Source organism: Trisateles emortualis (assembly GCA_947095525.1). NCBI lineage: Eukaryota > Metazoa > Arthropoda > Insecta > Lepidoptera > Erebidae > Trisateles > Trisateles emortualis. Next base: position 3,787,304 of record OX352756.1, read on the forward strand.
GGCTATAGGCTATATAACATATACGCTATGATCAATAGGAGCGGAGCAGTAGTGAGATATGTTGCAAAATCGGAGAAAATATTCCAAATTACCACGCAAACGAAGTCGCGGGCCTAGTCAATAATATGTAAGTTGAAGCAGACTCTTCTAAGTACGATTAGCTTTTTTTATAAATAAAGTAAGTATCGTGTTGAATAAAGTAAGTAAACGGTGGTGGGCGTGTGGGAAAGTAACCGACTTTCACGGAAGAGGTGGAAGTTCGATCCCGGGCAGTACCAATGTGAATTTATCGGTTATCGCTGTAAAAAGTAGCCTTTGTGTTATTCCAGCCCATAATCTATCTCTGTGCCAAATTTCATCCAAAACCGTTCAGTATTTTTTAAGTGAAAGAGGAACAAACATCCATACTAACAAACTTTTGCGTTTATTATATTAGTAGGATATGACTGCCTCAGTGGTCCAGTCACCGCAGTATGCGCCTGCTGTGCACGAGGTTGTGGGTTCGATGCCCACACAGGGACAAAACTTTGTGTGACCCACAAAGAGTTGTTCTGAGTCTGGATGTAATTTATGTCCGTTATTTATATGTTTGTAAAGTCCCCCGCGACACAGAGCTTGTTCTCTAGTGCAGGAGTTGTCTTTTGAATCAAATAAATAAAAAATATATATATTTACAACTCACTTGCGATACAGGCGTTGCAGGTTGCCCAGGCGCAGCTAAAACGTACTGTTGTTGTCTAACTCCGCCTACCTGTAACAAAAAAGTTATATAATAAACACAATCTATTTATTAAATCGAAGACTGAGGATATTGTGGAATATATAAATAATATCCAGAAGAAAATCAACTGGACCTTGAGAGTCGAAAAGTTGGTACCGTCTCATCCATCAATTATTATTTAAATAAGCTAATGGCAAATAATTAATTATACCTATGTATAAAACAGGTTCCAGTCGAAAACCATCGTCAGGTCCCGAAGATCTGACTAATGCTGAACTGGACACCTGATTGCTACAATTAATAATAATAATAATAAAGTATTTATTTCTCTCGATAAGGTACATTGGTCTGTTACTTAACATTAAACAAAGTATACCGCATAAATTTGGACCTTAGCGAGAGCTGGAGTCTGTACTGGGTTCGAAACCTGTGTTACAAATCTCCAGGCTCTCTCCTTATGGAAAATTGCTATAAGATGTAGTTGTAGGTTGTACGTGACAATACCTATGAGAAAAATATAATAACAAACAAAAACAAAAATAACTGTGTGTGTGTGTGTGTGTGTGTGTATGTGTGTGTGTGTGAGTGACATTATGTGTATGCATGTATGTGTGTGTTAAGGTGAGTCAGCAAGAATTTTATTATTTAAGAGTGACGATGACCTTTTCAGTCTCTGCATAGTCTAAATCATGAAGCCACTTGATGATTGTTTTTTTACATACTATCTTTGTCATCGGGTATATATTTAAAATTTTATTTGCCTTATTGTATACAAAATTACCCAGAAAGTAAAAAATAAATTAATTATGAGACACATGCATTTTGTTTTATGTTTAGTTTAGGATAGTTTCTTAATTTTTTAGTTTATATATTATGTATAATATTTCCTTTACTTTCACATGTCAAATGTCTCTTATTGTAGCAATAAACGTTTCTTTCTTTCTTTCTCATGGTATCGACAGATTCCTCGAGGAAGAGTGTTGGCCGAAGGGTGTTGTGTATCGATGTTTTCACGGACGATTACACAACACAGCGAGGTATACACGACACCGATTAAATGTGTTCAGTTATAAGTTTTATATTATACTAGCTGTTGCCCGCGGCTCCGTCCGCGTGGATGTCGGTTATCGCTGCAAAAATATATATAATAGCCTATGTGTTGTTCCAGACCATAATCTATCTCTGTGCCAAATTTCATTCAGATCCGTTCAGTAGTTTTTGCGTGAGAGAGTAACAAACATCCATCCATCCATATTTACAAACTTTCACGTTTATAATATTAGTAGGATATAATTATGATAGTTTGTAAGGTATTTATTTATGGAAATATATAGGCTATGTGTATTATTTTGTACTATGTAATCTATGTATATCTATGTATTTTATTATCTATGTATTTCTGAAATAAATGATTATTATTATTATTTATTTTTCTTACTTAAGTTGCAAACAAGCATACAGCCCGCTCAGATGTTAAGCAGTTACCGTAGCCTATGGATGCTTGCAATATCAGAGGTATAACTCTTTTTTTTATACCAGGGTCTAAGATGGGAGTATCCCTGGGATAGGAATACATTCTTTAAAAACTCATCCCTAAATGACACAACTACACCGCTGTGTGTAGTTATTTAGCTGTGGTCTTCTATAACGTGGAAGTCTCTTTCCCCAGTCGCGCTTGCTTGCAAATTAAATTAATAAACAGGTAAGAACCAATTTGACCCAGGTGATGTTGGAATAGGCCACTAGTAAGTATATATAGATATGACGGGGCATTCATTAAAATATCGTGTATTTTGAGTTAATTATGTCCACTCTGACGAAATCAAGGAGATGGTTACAAACTCCTTAGTTGTATTACGTATAAAGAACACTGGTTTTTTTTTTTTTTTTTTTTATACTACCAAGGTGACTAACAAGCATACGGCCCGCCTGATGGTAAGCAGTTACCGTAGCCTATGGACGTTTGCAACACCAGATGTGTCACTCACGCGTTGCCGACCCTTTAAAAACCTCATAACTCCTTTCTTGAAGAACCCCATGCTATAGTCTATGTGTGGTTGTCATTTGTTTCGTGGACTGCTTTGACGGGTGCGTGGAATGTCACATTCTGCGGAACTGGTGGGGGATCTTTTATAGTGCTGGTGGCGATCATTATTATCGGTGGGCATCACGCTTGGGGTCAGATCGCCACGTGTTCTGTAGAACGTCCGTGGTTTGCAGTTACTGGTTATTGAAAGGAACAATTGATTGTGATTGAAATATGATCGAGTTGTTTAACCTCCTCGCCCATCACGGGCTGGTGCATATTAAGAAACGATGGAAAGAAATAAGCTACAAGATAACTCCCGTGCTTCTACAGATAAATACCTGATGTATTTGTTGTGGCTGCTGTTGTATTGTCTGTCTGTGTTGCTCGTCTGTCTCCACGACCACTTGCTCCATGAACGTGCTGCCACCTACCGGACACAAATTAAAACTATTATCTATACAGATAAATAAAATTCGAGTGTCTGTTTGTTATATTCAAATAACCTCTTTTTACTAAATGCATATGGATACACGGTACATATATACCAATATAACATTTTTTACAATTTGTGTCTGTCTGTTAGTTGCGACTAATCTCTGAAACGGCCGGACCGATTTTGACGAGACTTTCACAAGATTATTTTCGAAATTCCATTGTATACAATCCAAACTCAAACTCAAAATTTATTTATTCATTTAGGTTATGGTGTAACACTTATGAAGGTCATAAATTATGATTAAGCCAGAAAGATGATGTCAGCAAAATTTTCCTACGGCTAGTTCGCTGACGTAGAGCCTTGAGAACAACTAGCAAGAAACTCAGGCCACTCTTTTTAATCGCCAGATAGTTACAATCTTTTATAAAATACAAGTATGATAGCATGCAAGCTGATGCAGTCAAAACACGATACTCACTTTATTGACTCAACCCATAAACGTCCCACTGCTGGGCACGGGTCTCCTCCAAACAGAGGGATATTAGCCTACTATACCACGCTGGCCAGACGGGTTGGTATAGGGTTTTGTTTCGAATTTTCCCTCTCTTGCGGTGAATAACACTTACTCCCTTAGTCGACTCTTACGACACCCTCGGGATGGAAGGGGTGGTGACATTTGTATTCTTAATCCGTCACCACACGGACTTTATTGATAAAATAAGGTAATTCACGGACACAAATACATAAATCACACAAAATTTTGTTCCGTATAGGAATGAAAGTCACTATCCACTAGACCAACAGGCCAGTCTAACAATAAGAAGACATTAAAGCCACTCACCAGAATTATTAGTTGTATTATTAGTAGTGATGGTGTCGCAGCCAAAGAGACAATGCTGTACTGTCCACCGAGGCTCGAAGGGTATATGTGTCTTCACCTGGAAAATAATTAAATATCATCATCATCTCAACCCATATACGTCCCACTGTTGGGCACGGGTCTCCTCCAAACATTTGGAGGGATATTAGCCTACTATACCACGCTGGCCAGACGGGTTGGAATAGGGTTTTATCTCGAGTTTTCCCTCTCTTCCGGTGGATATTGTCTGCTAGACTTACTCCCTTAGTCGACTCTTACGACACCCTCGGGATAGAACGGGGTGGTGACATTTGTATTCTTAATCCGTCACCACACGAAATAATTAAATATACATTATATTAAAAATAAAAATTAGCTGTGGTTTTCTGTAAGATGGAGCTTCCCTTCCCCAGTCGGGCTTGCTCGCTAGTAAGATACCCTACCTCTCTGAACCAATTCTGAAATTATACCTAATAATTATAGAGAGGCAGACCGTATATTTGTTTGTCACAAACACCAAAATTTCGTCTACTACCAAGGTGGCAAACAAGCATACAGCCCGCCTGATGGTAAGCAGTTACCGTAGCCTATGGACGTTTGCAACACCAGGGGTGTCACTCACGCGTTGCCTACCCTTTAAAAACCTTATAACTCCTTTCTTGAAGAACCCCATGCTAGTCTCTTGGGAAAACCTCGGCAGGGAGCTCATTCCACAACCTTATGTGGTAAGAAATTCCTCTGGAATCTTACGGTACGGCATGTTTGAGGTATAGGTATATAGGTAGTGAGGATGAACTCCCTGTCGGTGGCGAGAGGTGCGTTGATAAAATGTGGCCGTGGGCATCATCTCGAACAATTCCTCAGAACACAGCCACACAACAAGGAGGCGAAGTCTCTCCTGAGACTTAGTGGGTCAATACCGCCTGTGAGCTTGGGATCGTCAACAATCCTAACAGCACGTCTTTGGATAGAGGCAAAGGGTCCAAGCTGGTATCCAGGTGCATTACCTTTAACTTTCTGAGTTAACAAAACTACGAGGGTCGGTAAAAAAGTCCGCGGTATGAGGGTATTGGTAATTTTATTTCTACCGGCACTAATTTCGGGACTACTTATAGGTATAAATACTAAATTGCAAGAAAGCACAGGAAACAAGCAAGAACATTCTTGCGTCGATGTTCCATACTTGCATATTGTGTTTTCTATAATCTTACCTTTAATTCAGTAGTTAACATAAGTATATGTCGGCACGGCAATCTGAATACTTTGCTGAACAAACAAGAACATTCTTGCGTTGATGTTCCATACTTGCATATCGCCGCACTACTGTGTTTTCTGCAAAAATACAAAAAAAAAATTGAACAACTTTAAATATTATTAACAAAACAGAAATAGGAATTGTGGTTAGTGACTCTTGACTGCTACGCCAGAGGTCGTAAGTTCAATTCTCAATGTTTGTTCTGTGTCTGGGTGTCATTTATCTATATGTACTCGTATATATTTAGATATATCCCAAGAGACTTAGCATGGGATTCTTCAAGAAAGGAGTTATAAGGTTTTTAAAGGGTCGGCAACGCGCGAGTGACACCCCCGCCGGCTGATTCTCTAAGAAACAGCGATGGCAAACTGACAGTTGTGATCGCAAAACTGACAGTTGTGATTGCTCGGTGACGGCACAATCTATTGACTAAACGTCAAAAAGGGCTCTTACGGAATACCGATTTTCAATCTGACAGACAGATTTTGCTCGGTTTTTGCTCTTACGGAATACCCCTGCCGGTGTTGCAAGCGTCCATAGGCTACGGTAACTGCTTACCATCAGGCGGGCCGTATGCTAGTTTACCTCCTTAGTATTATAAAAAATAATTACGTCATCTATTAGTTTCTTACCTGCCAGCTCTGTCGTCAAGGCACTTCTGAGCTAATTTAGTTTGATGTGACATCAAATTGTAAGCATACTGTGTTATAGTATCAGTTGGTGACTGCTTTAAATTTTCTGTTTCCTGTTAACAATAGGATACATTAATATAAAATAATAATATCACATGTCCCACCGGTGGGCATGGGTCTTAAGAGAGCTCAGAGAGTTTAGGCATAGGGTAAGGAAGACTGTATAGTGAGGACATTGATTATGTCAAGATATTGATCACACACGCACCCACACACACATACACACACACACGCACACACACACACACACACACACACACACATACGCACATAACAATTTGTTGACAACATCAGAATAACATCATTGTGATGGGGGGCCTGGAGTTCTAAAATACAGGCCATGGCTTAGTTTAGACTCCAGATTTCCCACAAATTACAAGCTATCAAGCTATTGAGGATATAGATATATCAGTTGGCAAATAAGTACAGGCTGGCAAAGCAGCCGGAGCCATGCTCATAAGGGGTAGTTTATATTGACATGTTTAACTGCAGGGTTGGTTCAGTGGTTTAGGTAGATACCTCGTCATTAACCACTGCACAGTTTGTTGTGGGTTCAATTCCCAAACGGGATAAAAAGTGCGTGATGTGTCGCGGGAAACTTTACAAACATACAATTAACAGACACAAATTACACCCAGACTCAGAACAACTCTTTGTGGGTCACACAAAGTTTTGTCCTGTGTGGGAATCGAACCCACAACCTCGTGCACAGGAGGTGCATACTGCGGCCACTGGACCACCAAGGCAGTAGATGTGTGATGCATAAATAATTACTCCAAGTCTAGGTGTGTTATGAGTCCGTTAATTGTATGTTTGTAAAGTCCCCCGCGACACAAGGCTTGTTTCCTAGTACGGCCGGCTGATTCTTTAAAAAACAGCGATGGCAAACTGACAGTTGTGATTGCTCGGTGACGGCACAATCTATTGACTAAACGTCAAAAAGGGCTCTTACGGAATACCGAATTTCAATCTGACAGACAGATTTTGCTCGGTATTTGCTCTTACGGAATACCCCTGCGGGAGGTGTCTTTAAAAAAAGTATCCTCACTATATAGGGAGATTTCATGGATAATGCCAAATTATTCTTAACTATACTAGCTGTTGCCCGCGGCTCCGCCCTCGTGGATGTCGGTTATCGCTGTAAAAAGCCTATATGTTATTCCAGACCATAATTTATCTCTGTGCCAAATTTCATCCAAATCCGTTCAGTAGTTTTTACGTGAAAGAGTAACAAACAAATACATACTTGCAAACTTTCGAGTTTATAATATTAGTAGGATGCTCATGCTGTACTTACCCTAAGCCTGCTGAGAGCGAAGGTTCTTCTCTCATTCTCCAGCTGGTTCGCCAGGTTGAAGAATAATGAGACAAACTCGTCAGATTGCACCGGATTTCTCACAAGCGTTTGGAATTTTGTTACTAGTCGTTCTAGACCCTGGGAATGGTAAATAAATCAGTGTTAAAAATCATTAGAAGGTTTTTTTTTAAGACAACTCCCGCACTAGAGAACAAGCTCTGGGTCGCGGGGGACTTTACAAACATACAATTAACGGACACAAATTACACCCAGACTCAGAACAACACTTTGTGGGTCACACAAAGTTTTGACCTGTGTGGGAATCGAACCCACAACCTCGTGCACAGCAGGCGCATACTGCGACCACTGGACCACCAAGGCAATCAATTCTTGGTTCACGTTCGTAGGTCTAGCGGTTAAAGACACTGGCTGCTAAGCTGAGGGTGGTGGGTTCAATAAAGTTGTGACGTCACGCCGTCCACCGTCACCAGCCTACTACAGCACGAGGCTATATAATCCTCAGTCGTCCTTTCTCTCCTGCGCATCTCCCCGTGTTCCGCTTCTCTATGGGCTCTTGACAAACTTTTTTTACATAAGAACCTTCTCCTGACAATAACAAACACAACAAAATAAGAATTACTGAAATCGGTCCAGCTGTTCACGCGTGATGCCGTGACCAAGGGGAATAGGGATTCATCTAATATATAAAATTCTCGTGTCACGGTGTACGTTATTGAACTCCTCTGAAACGGCTCGACCGATTTTCGTGAAATTTTGTATGCATATCGGGTAGGTCTGAGAATCGGCCATCTCTTTTTCATCCCCCTAAATGTTAAGGGGTTAAAAAAATTAGGGGTGGACCCCTAATATTTTTATTTAATTTTTTAGACAAAAATTTTTGTTTTTATTTTTTTGTGATTCACCATTAAAAATACATACAACCCTTAATTTTCACCCCTCTACGATCAACCCCAAATTTTTAATAGCGATATTACTATTTTAGTAGCAAAACAACGTTTGCTGGGTCACCTAGTTTTTATATATAAAGATAACAACCAAAGAATACATACCTTATGTAGTATATTAGTGTAGTTATCAGCTTCAAGCCACGCGTCCAACTTGGCGATGGCACCGTTGGGTCTCGTCAGCATCTCCCACAGCCGAAGGGTGCCCGCCCCTGTACCTACTATACTGCGTTTTAGTGCCTGGAATATATATTATTTATCATTTAGATTAAAATATTTAGTGATATTAAGGTATTGAGGACAATTTATTAAGATGAAACTATGATTGGGGTGTTGTGAAGTGAGATGAGATGAGAGAAAACGATGTGATATGAGATGAGGTAAGATGACGTGATAATACGATGATAATTAGGTGAGATGTAATTAAACAATATGAGGTAAAATGCCATGATGTGAGATGAGAATGATGAGATGGGATGAGTTAAGATTATGTGATATCACTTGAGATTAGATAAGATATGATGATAATAGATGAGTTGATATATAGTCTGATGAAATAATGTGAGTTAAGGTGATTTGAGATGAGTCAACACAATCTTAGAAAGGTGATATTTGGGGAGCTTACAGCTTGTTATATCGTAGTTCAGTTAGCAACCGCTGACTACGAATTTACCTAGCACTAAAGTTAGGATTGCATCAGACATTAATCATGAAGTCTAAACGAAACAGTTGACGCGTACGGGTAACACTCATAGAGAAACATTTTGATGTATTAAAGTCATTTAAATTACAATAAACATCAAGGCGTTTAAGGTCTTCCTGCAGTAATTCGGCATCAAAAGTCTCAGAGATTACCTTTCTAAACATTTGCATGTCATCAGCAAATAGAAGGAGCCTGGAATAAATAAAGCAAGACCCAATATCATTCACATAAATAATGAGTAGCAGGGGCCCCAACGAAGAACCCTGCGGTATTCCAGTTGGGATGTTGGCCTATGCTGAGGAGTAACCATTTAACACAATGGACTGAGACCTACCCAGAAGACAGGAGGAAAAGCACTTGTACAGTTTGCCGTGAAAACCAACATCTAGGAGCTTAGGTCAGTAAGATGTTGTGATTTATGCCATCAAACGCTTTACTATAGTCAGTATAGCCCACGTCCACCTGATCACCTCCATCCATATTGCCTGTTAAGTATTCGTTAAAAACAATTAAGATTGGAAGTGGTGGTTTTACCCTTCAAGAACCCATGCTGTTCGTTAATAAACACAGATTTAACTAAGTTAGAGAATAGCTCACTTATGACCACCCCACTGTCACAAGAGCAATCACCATAAGTCATAAGGATAAGTACTATGTCCGCGTTTACTCTTAACATGCGACCAGAAGAGCTTAGGGTTGACTGTTATAGAATTTTCAATTGTCACAATATAGTTCTTATAAATATATATGAGATGATAAGAGATCTCATAAAATGAGATGAGATAAAATAATGTGAAGTAAGATGATGTTAAATAAAATAGATTTATGTGAAATGAAATAGGGTTATATGCAAGGCGAGTTGAAATTGTGTGATAAGATATTAGATTACATAAAAGTACATAAGATAGAAGTAATGTGAGGTGAGATGAGATAAGATTCGATGAGTTGAAGTTCGATAAAGTAAGGCTAGTGTATACCTGCAGTTGCGGCGCGGCGTGGTCTCCCCTCAGCAGCGCGAGCGCGTACGTCTTGACGCGCGCCGCCACGTCGTCGTGCGGCGCGTCGGGCGCGCGCGCCGCCTCGCACAGGCGCGCCGCCGCCCGCGCCGCCTGCCACACCGAGCACGTCACGTGCGCCGACGGGAACGCGCTGCGCACCGCCTGCAGCCACGGAACACGACACTTGCACTCAGGCGTACCGCAAAGCACGATCTTAGCTACATTTTACTTACATATATGCTAAGGCGTGCCACAGGGTACCTTATATTTTGGTCCTTACTACATAAAATTATTTTGACCATTGTATAGCGGTGTAACACAGGGTACCATTTTGAGCCAATTACTAATCATTAAAACAACGTCAGGCGTGCTACAAGGCATATTATTACTTTAGCGTATAACAGGGTACCATATTTAAACCCATTACTAGTCGTAAAGCGTACCACAAGGTAACATCATTAGCTCCTTCGGCGTACCACAGGGCTCATTATTGAGCCCTTTACTATTCTTTTAAACTTTGTAAAACGTACCACAAGGTAACATCATTAACTCTTTCGGCATACCACAGGGTGCAATATTAGGCCCATAACTAGTCGTCGGGCGTGCCACAAGGTACTTTACTAGCTCCTTCGACGTAACACAGAGCACATTGTGGAGCCCTTTACCACAGATAATATAATACTAGTACAGATACCCCATCCCATACAAAGAATTGGTTCCCTGCTAACTCGGGCTAACCGTGCGGCTAAATTTTTACTATTTATACGACACTAGATGTCTATATCCAACAGATTACGTGCATACACATAAAATCAACAGATGGCGACATTATAACCGAATTTATTTATGCCAAAAAATAGTAGGCATCTACACCGACCATAAAGGGTAGGTATCGCTTATTGTCTCGGGCTCGGGCCACGTTTGCTCGCTCAAGGTCACGCGCTTTACGTACGAAATATACACTTATTTTGACTGTTTGCTTCCGTATTTAACTAGCGCTCCGCTCCGGTTTCGCTCCGGGCTAAACAATTTTTTTCCCGTATTTTAACAGAAGTTTACGGTATAGTGTGTTCTTTTATTAGGTATACCTATAAAACAAATTGTTTTTTTTAATTATTCGTGAAACTATAATAAACATTTTTTTGTTTTGTCAGTTCAAATTAACAAATAAGTATATTATACCTACCTAGCATCTATCAATTCAGTACCTACGAGATGAGTCGAATTAGGGTAATAATAATATTTTCTGATAATTCACATACCATCTGAAATAAAACTTGGCACAGCCTGTACGGTAATCAGACAACAAACAGAGCTCATCACACAAAGATTTGTCCTCAATGGTAATCGAACCCATGACCCCCCAACTTAGTAGTTAAGAGTCACTAACCACTAGACCAACAGGCCAGTCAGGAGTAAGTATAGCATTCTGTGGTATTCGTCCAACAGTCCCATGGTACTCGGTTCGAATCCCAGATTCATGTCCAATTTTTGAAATTTGTTTTTTGTAGATGGTTTTAACATCAGATAATATTTTTTTTATTATTAAAAAATATATAATAAAACTGTCATTATTAAGTATAAGTTCGTAATCACAAATAGGTAATTTTCTCACATTACGATACCTTAGCACGGTACGGAGGTACCCGTATCCGGCCGAACCGGGTTCGAATCCCAACATCGGATAAACTTTTTGTATTTTGTATTTGTTTAGTTTTTAAAATATTTATAATAGTAAATCTTAAATGTCACATTTTTGTTCATAATTTTGATAACGTAAGACATTTTTAAAGTATTTTTGTTGAGAGAAAAAATATATATATCAGTATTATTTATTTTTAACCTAACTTTATATATTTTTATACCTAGTAGGACCCAACAGTAAACTTCAAAACCAGGTAGGTATATTAATTTATAAAAATGTGAAAATGCATACAGCGCTAGCGCCATTACTCACAACACAAGTCACTCGCAAGTTTCAACTTCTTAGTAGTACAAAATACTGCCGCCAGGACTACAGCGACATTATTAAATTTTGTAAATATATAATTGTAATTTTGTTTTATGAGCCCTTTATTTCATTTTCCTATGCTAGTAGGATTTCTTAAAATATGTACGTATATGTTTCAGGCTATATTTCTTCCAGGTTTGAATTTTACATAAACGTAAATAACAAATCGATATATGTAACTCCATCTATTGGTATTTATTCGTACTAATTTTGATTTGTTCCTGATGAGACCCCATGCCTTTACTATTGTTTTGAACTTTGTACAGCGTACCACAAGGTAACATCATTAGCTCCTTCATCATACCACAGGGTGCAATATTAGGCCCATTACTAGTCGTAAAACGTACCACTAGGTAACATCATTAGCTTCGTCAGCGTACCACAAAGCTAAGGCATTATTGAGCCCTTTACTATTCTTGTAAACTTTGTACAACATACCACAAAGTAACATCAAACTTCTTTAGCGTACCACAAGGCACATTACTGAGCCCTTTACTATTCTATTAAACTTTGTACAACGTACCACAAGGTAACATATTAGTTCGTTTGGTGTACCACAGGGTGCAATATTAGGCCCATTACTAGTCGTCAGGCGTGCCACAAGGTACTTCACTAGCTCCTACGGCGTACCATAGAGTACATTATTGAACCCTTTACTAATCATTTAAACTCAATATCATTAATTCCTGTAATCCACAGGGTGCAATATTGAACACATTACTTAAAGTCAGGCGTACCACAAGGTACTTCACTAGCTCCTTTGGCGTATCAAAGGGTACACTATTGAGTTCTTTACTATTATTTTCAACGTCGAAAAGCGTACCACAGAGTGCAATATTGAGCCATGTTTAATTTTTATTTTACTATAAACAACTTGCTTACTGCAAAACAAAGTCTTCCCTTATTACCATTAACACCGACAAGGCATCCTTACTTAATGATGTACCTTACAAAATACTTAATTATATCAGTAGTAATCTAATAAGGTAGAAGGATAAATACCTGTTGACATTTGGTGGGATCACAGACAACACATCTGACTTGTCTCCAAGCTGGATTACAAGACTTGAAGGTTTCTAGCAGCCAAGTTAAGTCATCGCCGATTAGTGTTGATATGCCTACAAATCAAAAAAATACAAATCTTTACTTAATATTACAAATACGACAATTTGAATGGATATATGGACGAAACAGCTGTACGGATTTTGATAAAATTTAAAGAGATAGAATATAGTCTGGAATATTAGCACATACATTATTTCTTATCCCAAAAAAATTATGTACAGGCGGCCGCAGTCTCGCAGTCTCAAATTTTTAGTCGGCAACACGCGAGCGATACCTCTGATATTGCAAGTGTTCATAGGCTAGGGTAACTGCTTGCCATCATGCGGTCCGTACGATTTTGTTGCCACCTAAGTTGTACAAAAAAAATTTCCGCCTGATGGTAAGCAGTTACCGTAGCCTATGGACGCTTGCAACACCAGGGGTGTCACTCGCGCGTTGCCGACCCTTTAAGAACCTTATAACTCCTTTCTTGAAGAGCCCCATGCTATAGTCACTTGAGAAAACCTCACTATTCAATTTAACGTCCCCAGGCGTGCCACAAGGCACATTATTAGGTCCCTCGGTGTACCACAGGGTACCATTCTCTAGCCAATTCGCATACAAGGACATAGTATAAAAATCTAAACATAACTCACCAGCGCTTACTATGACGGATTTCCCATTGCCATCTTCAGCCAGGAACAGGGTGACATTGTGTTTGATGACAGGAGTACCCGTACCGCCTACTGTAGGTATTGTACTATTGAACTCTATGCCTGTAAGAATAAAGAGAAGATTACTTCTAGTTAAGCTTTTTTTAAATCGAGTGTATGTATTTTGTGTGACAATTGTTCAGATCGTTCATAAAAACCTCTGTCGTGATCTAACGACTGTTTCCTACACGGGACGATACATTTATTTATTTATTCAATTCTAATACACAAGTATACAATATCATTACCTACTCGCCCGATTTTATCTATCTCGAATCGTCGGGCGAATCTGTCTCTGTATAGTGACAGAGCCGCAGTCTGTCATTACCTACCACTCAGGACATATTTAGGATATAAGCTCATGCGCCACCGGTGCGCGTGCACCCTGGTCATGTGCAGTAGGTATTTACATCTCAGCCATAAGACGTCCACTGCTGGACATAGGTCTCCCCCAAGGTTTTCCACATCATTCGGTCCTGAGACGACCTTGTCAATCGGTTGCCCGCGACCTTTACCAGGTCGTCGGTCCACCTTGTTGGAGGCCTGCCCACGCTGCGTCTTCCAGTTCTTGGTCGCCAGTATGAATTTATCCTTACTACCCTTACTAATATTATAAATGTGAAAGTTTGTCAGAATGGATGGATGGATTGATGTTTGTTACTCTTTCACGTAAAAACTACTGAACGGATCTTGATGAATTTGGCACAGAGATAGATTATGGTCTGGAATAACACATAGGCTACAGCTAGTTTTGACATAATGTGACAGTGTCTTCAATATATACAGAGAGAGAGAGAGATTCATTCTTACACTATGCCTAAGTCTCTTTTTTTGTCATAGTCTTCGCTGTGGATGGTTTGTTTTAACTTGTATTCGGGGCAAAAAAAAACCTGATACTGACCTGTTTCTATACACAAAAACTGTGGCACAGCGTTGAAGGCTAACTGCATGCTGGGAGTCGTCAAATATATGCATTGAATACACCCAGATTGAGAATGTAGTAGTTTTATACCAGCATCTGTAAATTTGACAATTTATTTATCCACCCAGATACTTATTACAAGTGGTAGACTAGTCTTTCTTTCTTTCATGTATATTATGTAAAATGATGTGTAGATGAGTGGAATGGCGTGAAAAAGACTTTTTTTTTAAAGATATCTCCCGCACTAGAGAACAAGCTCTGTGTCGCAGGGGACTTTACAAACATACAATTAACGAACACAAATTACACCCAGACTCAGAACAATTCTTTGTGGGTCACACAAAGTTTTGTCCTGTGTGGGAATCGAACCCACAACCTCGTGCACAGCAGGCGCATACTGCGGCCACTGCACCACCGAGGCAGTCATATACAGGATACTCATTACAAGTGGTAGACTAGTCTTTCTTTCTTTCATGTATATTATGTAAAATGATGTGTAGATGTTGTCTTCACGATAATGTTTTATTCAATGATGATATAGATGACTGGAATGGCTTGATAAAATACTTCTTGTTATGAAAGAAGGCTTCAGACTTGAGCCTTGCTTGCTGCTTGTTTGCGTCATGTTGCTTGGGTGTAGGGTTGCCAGGTCGCCAAACCTAATAGCCGGACAGACCAGCCAGGACATTTTTTTTCTTTTTTCGGGACTACTCACACATCGCTATCTGATCCCAAACTAGGCAGAGCTTGTACTATGGTAACCAGACAACTGATCAGCATACTTATATATTTCTAAATAAATACATATTATAGATAAATTACACCCAGACACAGAACAAACATTCGTGCTCATCACACAAAGATTTGTCCTTGGTGAGAATCGAACCCACGACCTCCGGCGTAGCAGTCCGAGTTACTAACCACTAGACCAACAGGCCAGTCAAATTCAAATTTGGGTAAAAAGGCCGGACACCCTACATTATTTAGGATTTTAGTTTAGGTTTGAAAATTGTAAATAATTTATGTAAATACTAACCATAATTGAGCTGTAGTTTTCTAACAACAAAATCACATTTCTGATTGAGCCAACGCACAGCACCAGTACCAACTCCCACCAGCTGCTCTTCTGTCGTCACAACCTGGGAGTCAGAGCTGCTGGAATAAAGGAATTGTGGTGAATACAACGGTATTCTCTTTCTCTTTTTTAAAAAGACAACTCCCTAACTAGAGAACAAGCTCTGTCGTCGCGGGGGACTTTACAAACATACAATTAACGGACACAAATTACACCCAGACTCAGAACAACACTTTGTGGGTAAAGTTTTGTCCTGTGTGGGAATCGAACCCACAACCTCGTGCACAGCAGGCGCATACTCCGGCCACTGGACCACCAAGGCAGTCAAATTATTGGTTGTTACATGAGAATCCTGTACATATTTGTAATTGGTGTAGCACAGGCTTTATGTTGAATGTATGTGTCTGCACTGTTAAAAGAATATATCATGTCTGGCAGATATTCCTTTTAGCAATAAGGCCTTTTCTTTCTAACACCTTCCATTTACTTTTTTTTTTTACAACTCCCGCACTAGAGAACACGCTCTGTGTCGAAGGGGACTTTACAAACATACAATTGACATTTACAAACATACAAATTACACCCAGACTCAGAACAAAACTGTGTGGGTCACACAAAGTTTTGTCCTGCGTGGTCGAACCCACAACCTCTTCCACAGCAGGCGCATAATGCGGCCACTGGACCACCAAGGCAGTCAACTACTTCTGATTAAATTCTCATTTTCATCTTACTCATTGTGCCTATTTAATCATAGTGTTTTATATTTTATGGTATAAGTTTTCGTACTTATTTAGTTAGTGTACAACAAAGAATATTCTATGTATCTACATACCTTTCAGTGGTCTCTGCAGGTGGGTTCTCAATAATGGCTACTTCATACTCCTGCTGCCCTTCCACCTGAGTACCGCTACTGATTTCAAACTGCTGGTATGTACCCTGCTGTTCTTCTACTTGTTGCTGTAATAATATAAAACAAATAATGATTTTAACATTTCTTTGTATTTGTTTTTTTTTTTTTTTTTATACTACTTGGGTGGCAAACAAGCATACGGCCCGCCTGATGTTAAGCAGTATCCGTAGCCTATAGACGCTTGCATTACCAGAGGTATCACTTGCGTGTTGCCAACCCTTTTTTTTACACCAGGGCTTTAAGATGGAAGTAAACCTGGGATAGGAATACGTTTCTTTCAAAACGCATTCCTAAATGAGCGCTGGAGACCTGTACTCACACACAGGAACACAACTACACCGCTGTGTGTAGTCATTTAGCTGTGGTCTTCTGTAAGGTGGAGGTCCTTCCCCAGTTGGGCTTGCTCGTAGTAGTGATTGGCTGTGTTGAGCTCTATGGCAGTGTTATATAGAACTTTAGAGTTGGTTCAGTGGCTTATTTATTTATTATCGTTTGGTTAGTGGTCAACCTGGTGACAGAGTTATTGAGATCGCCCATATTTAGGCCTCTGTCGTGATAACATTTGGGACCGACTTTTAACGCGCCCTATGAAGCACGGAGACGCTCAGATGAAATACCATTATGCGGTCACCCATCTATAGGGTTACCGCACCCTTGGTAGCTTAACCCGCTGATCGTTTACCGAAAAGCAAGTGCACCTAGCTATGAGCGCCTCAGTGGGTTAAGTGGTTACACTGCATGTGTTGTGGGGTAGGGGCTTAACACGCTTAGCAATAAGGCCACCATTGTACTTGTTTATATTTTGTATCTAACATTAGCTGACTGGCCTGTTGGTCTAGTGGTTAGTGACTCTGACTGCTACGCCAGAGGTTGTGGGTTCGATTCCCACCCAGGACAAATCTTTGTGTGATGAGCTCGAATGTTTGTTCTGTGTCTGGGTGTTATTTATCTATAATATGTATGTATTTAGAAATATATTAAGTATGTTTATCAGTTGTCTGGTTACCATAGTACAGGCTCTGCCTAGTTTGGGATCAGATAGCGATGTGTGAGTTGTCCCGAAAAAAAAAAAATTGTTTTGTAATCTTATGGTGTACAATCTTACTAATATTATAAACGCGGAAGTTTGTAAGAATGTAGGGATGTATGTTTGTTACTCTTTCAAGTAAAAACTACTGAATGGATCTTGATGAAAATTCGGCATAAAGATAGATTGTAGTCTGGAATAGCGAATAGGCTCCTTTTTATCGCGATAATCGATATCCACAGATAACAGCTAGCCCACAATAATAATTATTCTTTTACAAAACTAAAAGATTGGTACCCAAACTAAGGAGCCTAGAGCAATGACTTTTATGATGACATTTCAGTTCATTGACCTCAAAAAACAACATTTCTAACCTCAATATTGTTATTTTGTTTTTAAAGACAACTCACACTCAACACTCTGGGAAACAAGTCCTTTGTGGGGGACTTTATAATTCTAAACTAATATTATAAAAAGGAAAGATTTGATTTTTGTTTTTTTTTTTTTTTTATACTACCAAGGTGGCAAACAAGCATACGGCCCGCCTGATGGTAAGCAGTTACCGTAGCCTATGGACGTTTGCAACACCAGAGGTGTCACTCACGCGTTGCCGACCCTTTAAAAACCTTATAACTCCTTTCTTGAAGAACCCCATGCTATAGTCTCTTGGGAAAACCTGGGCAGGGAGCTCATTCCACAACCTTATCGTACGTGGTAAGAAATTCCTCTTTGTTTGTATATTTCAATTTAAAATTAAAAACTACTCAACCGATTTTAAAAATTCTTTCACTATTAGACAGCTACATTATCAGCAGGTAACATAGGCTATATTTTATTGAAAAAAATTATGGGATCCCATCGCAGAACTTAATAAATATCCACCCCTGCAAAGTCAGGACTTGTAGACAGTAAAATGAAAAAAAGTACAGCAAGACTCGAAATAAACATTTATGGATCTCTCTAAGATGAATACTCTAAGTTCTGTCCCTTGTGGGAATCAAACCCACAACTCGTTGTTGGTGGTAAAGTGACCACCACCACAGATTTTCATAGTGACATTCTTAGTGCATGTTATTATGAGTATTGTACCAGTCCCAGGTTCTGTCTCCAGGCTGGGTGAAGTAATTTTAGGTTATGTTTGTTTATACTTCTTAGATGGCAAACAAGCATATGGCCGTCTTAATGGTAAGCAGTTACCATAGCCTATGGACACTTGCAATACCAAAGGTATCACTTGCATGTTCCTGAGCCAAAAATGAACACAACAACACTGCTGTGCGTAGTCATTTAGTCTCCTGTAAGATGTTGGTCCTTCCCTAGTCGGGCATGCTCACTAATATGGTGCGTACCTCTTCAAATTATTTAGTTCAGAGATTCTCAACTGAAATGTTGAAAACTGGGAAACATAGGTTCTCCAAATGTATGGAGGAGACCGGTGCACAGCAGTGGGAGGTTTATGGGTTAAGATAATGATAGGTGCTCTACTTCCCCTTGAGGAATAGAGAGTGATGCTATGTTAAATTATTTTAGCTAAGGTTTACTTACAGTAGTTACTTCAGTATTGCTTTGCACGAAGTTCGCGCTGTCTTCTTCAGGTTCTCCTTTCACGTCGTATATGGTCTCCGCCATCACAATACGACCTGAAGAGTCGACAGTCCACATACCACCGAATGCAAAGTTAGAAGGGTTTCCGCTCTGCTCGTAAAGAATGACCGTGTTTGGACCTAGCTGAACCGGCTCTCCCTTCATGTTTACGAACACGGACTGCTCGAAATTACCCTCGACTAACTGCCCCGTATGGACAATCTGCTGCCCCTGCTCCACGGGTACCTCAACGACTTGATTTACCACTTCAACTTTTTCTTTCTCCTCATTTTTTCTGTTCATTATTTTCTGTTTTTTCTCACTATCACCCGACTCGTCACTTTTCCGTTTAATAACAGTCTTCTTTTTACTTTTCTTGTCCATTTTTGCACTTATATTCACTGTGAATTACACTAAAACGAGCGTTTCAACGCAAAATATTGTAAGTTTTTTCGGAAGCCCGCCTCGCCCATACAAAGACATTGTAAACGTAAACTATATGAGAAATTACGTGTTTAAATTGTTTGACTAACTTAAATTAACACTAAACAACAGTAATTACATTTAATAAACAGTCTAGTTTGTAGTTTCAACAATGGTAAGTAAAGTTAAATTTAAATTATGCTAGTGCGAAAAGGACAACTCAGAGAGACGCCATTTTCAAAATGGAGGGAAGCGGTTTTCTCTTTCTGGCGCTGTTCATTTCATCTCTTTCGCACACACGTCCGTTCGGAATCATCCAAAAAGTGCTGGACGTTTTCCAGCCATGTCATTACTATTATTTATTTAATTTTAATCTTAAAACCACAAATTATTTGATTGCCACCTTATACTTTACCGAAATTAAACTGAATTATCGTTACTTTAAGCACTAGGTCAAATAAATATAATATTTATTTTGAAAAACTATCAGCATGACGACGGAGCATGGAGGTATGACTGTATAGAGCGCATTTAGATACTGCTTTAATTAACTGTAAGTATTTCTTAAATCTTCATAAATACTTGCTTCCTTGTCCTTGTCCTCATGAACTTTTACTTATTCTTATTCCTGCACAAATAATGTAGTCTGCCAACCTTCCGTCAAACAACCATCGTGATCAAAAACATTTATTTTTGACAAGTTTGACATTTGTGAAGGATTTCTAAAAGCAAAGTAGGTAGTCATTGAAGTGGCAACTTTTTTATTAATTTTATGTTTAATAACCTTCAAACGAGGTTAATTAAATCCAATTATTAGTCATAATTTACGCGTGTTAAGGTCGTTGTGAACCAGTTTTCATGCTTATTCTCAATACGCTTTCGATTCTCATACAAGTCGGTTTTGTAGTGTTTATGTCATTACTGTCAATGAATATTATTCGTCATTTTACTGGTGGTGTTGTAAAAATGGGTTTAATTGCTCCTGCTATGTTTGTTAATCATGGAGGAGGACCGCTTCCACTCCTCGGAGATAAAGACCACGCTGGACTTACGACATTCCTTCGAGATGAGGTAAAAAAACATCTGAATTTCAAAGAAATCAAAGCGATAATATTAGTCACCGCACACTGGCAAGAAAAAGTCGTGACAATATCGTCTGGAAAACAACACGAATTATATTTCGATTATTACGGATTCCCGCCAGAATCTTACAAGTATCGGTACGACGCGCCAGGTGATCCGGAACTAGCCGAACGTATACACGAAGTTTTAAAAAAGGCGGGAATAAATTCAAAATTAGATTCGAAAAGAGGATGGGACCATGGAGTTTTTGTGCCAATGATGTTAATAAATCCTTCTGCTAATATTCCTATTATACAGATTTCTGTACTAAGCAGTCAAGATGCTGAGGAGCATTATAAACTTGGACAAGTTTTGCACCAATTTAGAAAAGAAGGAGTAGCAGTATTAGGTTCTGGAATGTCATATCATAACATGAGGGAGTTTATGTATGGCAGAGACAAGTCTTCTGTTGTAAACAAAGATTTTGACGAGTACTTAAACAAAATATGTACCGCTGAAAATGAGGATGTAAGACGAGAAGGTCTTGCCGCTTGGAGACAGCAGAAAGGGGCTACAGAAGCTCATCCTATGCATGCCGCAGAGCATTTCATGCCATTAATTGTGATAGCAGGGGCCGGGGGATCAAAACCCGGAGAGCGTATTTATAATTGGGATATGAGTGGAACTTTTAGATTGAGCGCTTTTGTATGGAAAGAAGAATGAAATTTATGTAAATAATAGATTTTAGAAGACACAGAAACAACTGGCCTTCAACAAAGTGGACCGACGACCTGGTTAAGGTTGCAGGCAATAGATG
Organism: Trisateles emortualis; assembly: GCA_947095525.1. Lineage (NCBI taxonomy): Eukaryota > Metazoa > Arthropoda > Insecta > Lepidoptera > Erebidae > Trisateles > Trisateles emortualis. The sequence goes on from OX352756.1 coordinate 3,808,847, forward strand.
GGTCAGCTTAACACGTTAACAGTGCTGATATAAATTTTAAATTTGCCTCTAACCCTACAAAAAGGGTTGTAGGGTTAATTAATGATACCATAATATGTGTATGTCAAGAAGATTTTGTACAGTTGACACGTACAAACTTATAAAGCATTCAATTTGTGAAGACTCATTCGGTCACATTGTGAATGTGTTAAAACCAAATACTGTCGAAATCTTAAAGGTAGGCCTATGTCCTGCAGCGGTTGCCTTTGTTTGAGATAATAATGATGATGAAGAAAATAAATTATAAGAGAAAATGACGTAAGTTGAGTATGTACACTATTATATTATTCTTAGTAAATGGCACAATATTTTTTATACTACAATTGTCACAATGTTTATGACCCGTGTAATCATAAGCAGAGTTACCATTGTGTACTATTTGTGTTATCGGTCGAGATTGGATATATACAAATGCATATTTACCTAAACTTAATTTTTGGCTAGCATATTATGGAAGCAGCATCTAAAAATATGTTCATTAAAATAATATTCTAAGATTGGCTAACTAATAAGATGTATATTTACTCAATGTTTTATGTTAACTCCACATTCAATATGCATGCATATGCATGGAAGTTACTGTGTTGTGTAAATTGGTATTGGTATGTCGGGCTGGTTTCCGCAACTCCGCGACTAATTCGCGTATTTTGCGTCTCGGTGGCTGGCAGCGATTCATTCCATCCACCCCAGCTCGTCGAGGAAAGCCAGCAGACTCTTGATCACGTCAACTGCCTCCCGTAGGGTGCCTGGGCGGCCCAGGTACTTCTCCCTGTAACTGGCGACTTCTGGCTAGTGCAGCAGCATGATTGATGCAGACTCTGCAGAGAGGGCTGTCAGTAACCCCTATAACAAAGAGGTGTTTATTAAAGGAACTGTGACCAGTGATGGCAACCGCGACTTTGCGCAGCTGTGTAAATAAAAATCACAAAAAATTCTATAATTTTTTTGTTTTCAACATTACGGTGTAACGGGACAACTGATATTTGTGTCAAATCGGGTTTAATACATTTCACGTAGAACTACACTACACTAAAATTTGTTATTCTCAGGATTTTTAATAACAAAGTGCTTTCCATAATAACCAACATGTGAACTTCAGGTAAATATGCATCTGAATATCCGATCTCTAGTGATGGGTGATACGTACATTTATATTTAAATGCTTTATATATTTTTTTTTTTGATGTGGTACATTTTTTTTATAATAATGTATTGTAATAGGTATAGGGGCTAAATAGCAATTATTTTATTTTTTATTATTTGTAAAAAAAATACATTTATATTGATTACAAAACTATTAACTAATTAAAATTAAATCATAAATAATTAAGAACAAGTACAAGGATTAAGGTAAAAGTAATATTAGTATTTTAACATTATTTTTTATGATGTCAACATTACTTTTCCTAAATACTTTTTTGTAGGAATACGGGCTTTAGGCTCAATTCACACTGATTTTGGCGGCTAACAGTGTGTAACTTGGATAATTAGTTTTAACCCAGTTTGTGACCGCATGTACTAGTTCACCCGCATGGTTGGTCATTGTAGATAACGCCTTTTTACATTTCTTTAAATATTTAAATATATTTGAGCATAAATTAATAGTCCATAGATGTTGTAGTTACAACTCGGCTGTTATTTTTGCTGTGAATTGAGCCTTTTATTAGTAAAAATGTATTATAGGATTATAATTGTGGTAAATACTCCTTGTTCATTAATTATGTGTGCATAAAAATGTGCCTTACTGCCACAGTAGGTGATGCATAGTGTAATTTAGCATGCATTATTTCTAGAACAAAATATCATTTTATATTTATCGTTCAAAAATGTGCAATACAATCAGTCATGAAATATCGTCATGAAATTTAAAATCTTCTATGTGACATTATTGTTTAAAATGAGGTTTTAATATTACAAATACATAATTATCCTTTATTTTCAAACTAGCTGCCCGCCCCGACTTCGTTTGTGTGAAACTATTTTCAGCGCAACTTTCTTATTTTTGTTAAATAAGAACATTCTCCTGACAATAACAAACAGAACAAAAAACGAATTACTGAAATCGGTCCAGCCGTTCACGCGTGATGCCGTGACAAAGGAAGATAGGGATTCATTTTTATATATAAGAAGATAGAGAATACAAAGACTTCTATATGATTAAAATATTATTGCATTTTAATGTGAAACATCTATGGCTTGGCAGTAAAATTTATTAAAATGCTGTGACGGTATAGGATAGGCAGGGATAGGAATGTGGGGGAATGGATTGATGTTAATACCAAGGAACTTATACCCAAGTGGAATGCGCACGGCTTATCGATTTTCGGTCCGACTGTTTGGAGGATTGTGTCTCTTTCTATAGGGTGTCCATGCGATTGATCAATGCCGGAATGTTTTGAAATTTCGGTTTATTTCTATGTAAAACAAATCTGGTTTTCAAATAAATAGTGTTTAGATAAATTGCTTTCTGACTATCGGGAGGTTCACCGTTCCTTTCTTTAGTGCGTCCATTTGACCGAAAAAAAAACAAAATGTCTTGAAATTTGGGTTCATCTCTGTGTAAAGCAAAACCCCGGCTTTCAATGATAAATATAGGATTTTATTAAAGAATCGTGAAGGTACATTTATGTGCCTATGGGTGTCTTATGTTAGCAGCAAGCACGATATTGACGCTTAGAATATATATCTTTAAAGATGTGAAGGCTGTCATACACCTTCCAACGAAAAGGGAGGATCCTCAGACCAGGCTAGGTGATCGTGCCTGGCGGGCCGCAGCCCAACGGTTAGTCGTTGGGCGTTGTATATATACTGAGTGTCTGTGTAAACTTCGATATCGCGATTCAGCATCTCGAACATTTGTTCTGCGGTTGCGTGTTTCTAGGGATAGTGACATCTGTGTTTTTTATGTGGAACTTAGTTGCTTGTTGTGGCGTTATTCTATTGGCCTGATAGATGACGCTACAAAGGTATTAAGGTAATAAAACAAATGAATATAGTGATCGTTTTTATTTGTTACTAGTTGTTGCCCGCGGCCGCACCCGCGTGAATTTCGGTTATCGCTGTAAAAAGTAGCCTATGCGTTATTCCAGACCATAATCTATCTCTGTGCCAAATTTCATCCAGATCCGTTCAGCAGTTTTTACGTGAAAGAGTAACAAACATCCATCTATCCATACTTACAAACTTTCGCGTTCATAATATTATATAGTAGGATCTATAAAAAATCACAAAAGATAATATGGATTAAACATTGACACGTTGACAGACCACCGAATGCTTCGTGATTTTACCTGGCACGGTAGTGATCCAAAGCTGACATAGTCGATCACATTTTGGAAATCTACAAGCAATTCGAGAAATGTTGAACTTATTGTCCCCCTAATGTAAACAAAAGTTGTATTTGTTGATTTACAACGAATTATCTACTTACTTCAAAAAGGAAATGCCACAACCCGCAAAGGATTCACTTTTGCATCCTGTTACACAACACTTTTTTGCCCTTTTTATTTATAATTTTCTAAAATCGCAATAATAAGATTCCTAAATGATTTCGCTATGATAACATGTACGGCCATATTGTTTGAAAACAGAAATATTAGTTGCCATATGAATTGTTGTAAATACTTTTAATAATTTAAAACTTATTATATATAAGTTGTTTTATAGTAGAAATGAGATTATAAATTTTTAACAATAATAAATCTATATTTACCTTCATGTTAAGAAATCCTCAGCTAAGAATTAGAACGTAAATATTTTTTATAAATAACATCTCATGTAACTACCAATTTTATTGTAATATTTTCTACTAATTTTGTACTGGCATGCTTTATTTTCATGAAGATATGGTTTATTATAGAAATCGATATTTGTTGAAGTACATACTCAATCCATTAATATAAGATCCTTGGTTAATACAATGAACTATGTATGTGTGTGTTATGAATGAATTTTTAAAACACTCGCGAGTGGCAATCGCTCATAACATTTGGTTACTTAGTTACTTTTCTATGTGAGCTGTTTTTATGTATATTTTTTGAATTTTATGCCTACTTATATTATAGATTTTTATTTATTTATCAATGCTAAAATTAAAATAGATGTTTGACATTTGCCGGGCGTCCCGTGACGGCCATTTTTTTGTAGGAAGAATATAATCGTTTTTGTCGACAAATTACTTTTTACACATAGGAGATTTTTTGTAACAATAATTTGCTATATATATTTTTTTTTTAATTATTTATAAGGGACCACAGTATTTAAATTATTTTGTTAATTTATATTTAAGAAGTTACTTACATATTTAATAAATGTATTAATATTTATTTTGCCAAAAGTAAATAATAAAATTATAAGAAATTTGTTTACATGTGTTTTTTTTTAATATGCATAGGCACAATAACTGCCTCGATAGTCTACTGGTCGTTAAGTGCGAATGCTGATCACGAGGGGATTGAGTCGGGTCATTTTTCTGTCTAGAAATTCGCAATAGATGCCTAAAGTATGGACATTGACATTGACCTGTGCCTCCTACGCTCGATCTCTCTCCGATCGTGTCTTGATTGTAGTCCCATTGGACTATTTGCCGTTGGTCCTACGTTCGATCTCTCTCCGGTCGTATCTTGATTGCAGTCCTATTGGACTATTTGCCGTTGGTCCTACGATCGATCTCTCTCCGGTCGTGTCTTGATTGCAGTCCCATTGGACTATGTTAAAAATAGTAGAGTAGGTAATAGTTTTTTTTATACCGCCCATGTGGCAAACGGCTATAGAATAGACGCTTACAAATAGAGGTATCACATACAGAGGTATCACTCGCGTGTTGCCGACCAATTTTTTTACACCAGAGCTTTAAGATGGTAGGTGGGATAGGAAAACGTTTCTTTCAAAACGAATCCCTAAATGAGCGCTGGAGACCTGTAACTCACACATAGGAATACAATTACACTACCTACTGTGTTTAGTTATTTGGCTGTAAGTCTTCTGAATGTCCTTTCCCTCTCTTAGATCCTTGATAGAATTTATAGAAGAGTGAGTGGACGTGTTTCTGCTGACATTATAATAATAAGAACCTTCTACTTAATATGTGGAGGCTGTCATACACCGCCAACGGAAAGGGATCCTCCTCGTCGGCTAGGTGACCTTGTCTATCTTGCCGCCCATCACAGTTAGTCGTTGGGCGTTGTATATGTAAACGGAGTGTCTATGTAAACTTCGATATCGCGATCAAATGTACTCTGTGATCGCGATTCAGCATCTCGAATATTTTGTTCTGCGGTTGCGTGTTTCTAGGCATAGTGACATCTGTGTTTTCTATGTTGAACTTCGTTGCTTGTTGTGGCGTTATTCTATTAGCCTGATAATCCTGATAGATGACGCTACAAATTATTACGACAAGTAACATTATTTTCATAAGCAATCAAGTTCAAAAAGTTATCAATAAGGTCACTAGTTAATTGTGTCAATCTGTTCTTTACAATATTCGGCTTCTGGATCCAGCTGCTTCCATCCACTTTGCAAAGATCATGTTTCACCTAATTTTAAATGAAGATAGTAAATAAATAAATTAAAAGTAGGTACCCAGAATCGACGTTCATTGACATGAAAAGAAGTATGGATCGAAGCAATTGGCGTAACTTAGTCTCTGCCTACTCCAGTAGGAGACGGGCGTCATCATATGTATGTATGAATAGAAAATAAATCGCTTTATGGACGTCATAGTACATACGACTTTTAAGCGCCCGAGACATTGCTCAACACTAAGACCGAAACTGGAATTTCGGCAGAATTACTATTCTGCCGAAATTCCGGTGGTCGGTAGTACATCACTTTACTAAGTGTCAACCAATGCGCCGCCTCTGAGTAAAATAAACATTGCATGATAAAATGGACAAACAGATTCTATTTAGAGTATTTACATGCATTGATAATGTTATTTAATTATCATTTATTATCATTTATATTTATAGGGTAGACGCACATTGAAATATTTAATACTAATAAGTTTTTATTTTGAACTTCATAACGCCATTTTTTTTCTTTTTTGGTTTATACAAACATTGTCCTGATAACACAAAAAAAAAACTAATTTGGTGCAGTCGATCGGAAGTTATGTGCGTACATACATATGGGGAGATTCATTTTTATTTATATAGATGTATAGGCTTTTTATTTCTGTTCTGATATATTTAAAAATGTAAATAATATGTCAAGAAATAAGTACATAAATAGTACCAGACAACTAAGTATCTAAGTGAAAACTGCCTAGTTGGTCTAGTGATCGTAAAACAAGTGGTTTTCTTTTAAAAAATAAAAATAGATTATAACTTTTAAACTATCGCGTTGCATGATATACAATAAGGTATACTTCGGGTATTAACACGATCATGCTTTATTTACCTTTAAATTGCTTGAAGTTACGACCAGGATGCACCGGCCGTGGTCACTTGGCTGGTGCAATCTGGTCGAAACGTCATGCAATCTAAAGGTAAATAAAGCATGATCGTGTTAAAAATAATGCCCATATTTCGGAAATTGGCGAGCTTTGGTAACCGTAACACGTAGGGAATAATTCCGTGTTGGTCAAAATCTCTTTTTTATCTTTCTGTGGTCATGTCATATTGCCATCCTATTCAATGTTTATTATAGTATGAGAGACGTAGATATCGCAGGAGCGCGCGGAAACTGTTGCCATCAACGGAAAGATAAGTAGCTTCATTTCAACTATCACTATCTCTTGCTGTATCATTACGTTCCGTATTATCTATCGCATTCATACTTAAAATCTATAAGCACGTACGAACTAAAACAAGGAAATAAAACTGAACGCAGTATGAAGGTAGCTTATTTTTCTTTATAATGTTATTGGTCCTATCGGACTATGAGACTGAGGTAATTTATCATCATTTTGTTCTCTTAATTTATTTTAATTTAAAGAAGTTTTCACCATAATAGCAGGGGCGGAAAATGTTGCCGTCTTGCGGAGTAACCCCGGTTGCCCCTGTAGTAAATCCAGGGGTGAACATTAGGCACTAAGCCACAAGTTCCTGTGCGTCAATCCTTACGCATTTAATTAGTCGCATAAGTAAACAATGACAAGTCAAATAGTAAGTAACAAAGTCAAATGACAAGACAAAGTCCGCATTTACCAAGTAATCGTTTGCCAAACACTCAAACAACGATGTTAAAAATATTTAATCTGTGCTTTCTGTGCTCCATAACCACAGTAGTCATGGCAACGAACAACGAAAGTTATTTCGCGCCATCATTATTTCTTAATCATGGCGGCGGTCCGTATCCAGTTTTACGTGAAAAATATAATATAGAAATAGCTGATTCTTTAATAAATGTGTCAAAATATGTTAATTTGGATCGATTAAAAGCTATAATAGTGGTGACAGCGCATAGAGAAGAAGATATAGTTACTATATCATCTGGTGAAAAACCTTCATTAGTTTATGATTATAATAATTTCCCGCCAGAAAGTTATGAGTTTAAATACAACGCTCCAGGTAATGTTTGTTTATTATTTGTATGATTATATGATGATATAATGATGATAATCAGATGTGATTATCATCGTCATCTCAGACGAAAGATGCTCGGTTGGTTCAGTGGCTTAAGTGGTCACCATTTACCACCACAACGCGAGCGTGTGGGTTCGATCCCCATACGGGACAAAAAATTGTGTGATCCATAAATGATTGTTCCGACTCTGGGTGTACTTTTTGTCCGTTAATTGTATGTTTGTAAAGTCCCCCGTGACACATGGCTCGCTCCCCAGTGCGGGAGTTGGCTTTCTACGAGATATTTGCCCTACCCATTGCACTTAATTGAGGCAATCCATCTAAATAATGTCGGTCATTTTAGATCTTCTGGACACAGCAAAGCTTTATTTACTCTTTTTTGGTCTGCTACACAGCCTAGGCCTTAGACTAATGTGATTATAGGATTTAGACAAAACTACAAGCGAAAATACCGAGATTAAACCATATTTAATTAAATTTTCAGGAGATCCAAAATTGGCGGGAAAATTACATGAAGCATTTAAAAATGCTGGCATAACATCAACCTTAGACGATAAAAGAGGTTGGGACCATGGAGTTTTTATACCAATGATGTTAATAAACCCGAAAGCCGACATTCCTATCATACAAATTTCTATATTAAATAACCAAAATTCATTACAACACTACGAAATAGGAAAGGTTTTGTACGAATTTCGTAAAGATGGAATAGCTATCATAGGTTCTGGAATGTCATATCATAATATGAAGGAATTTAAAATGGCGAAACCGGAGGAAGAAAGTCTTATAGCTAATGAAGAATTTGATAATTATTTAACTGAAGTTTGTACAGGAACAGAAGAACAGCGTAAAAAGATAATATCTTGGGATGAAGAGACTGGTGGGTTAGAGAGTCACCCAAAAGGAGAGGCTGATCATTTAATGCCATTGATTGTTAATGTTGGTGCAGCTGGACCGCATATAGTAAAGAAAATATTTAGTTCGATATTTTATAATAAATTTAAATTAAGTAGTTTTATTTGGGAATAAATAAAGTCGACATTAAATTTTAAGTACTATAACACAGATTAATAAATAGTTACACTATAGTGTGTGACGCATCGCCTCTCCTTACTCATATTTAAACGCAAAAGTTTGTAAGAATGGATGTATGGATGTTTTTTACTCTTGCACGCAAAAACTACTGAACGGATCTGGATGAAATTTGGCATAAAGATAGATTATAGTCTGGAATAGCATATAGGCTACTTTTTATCACGATAACCAACATCTACGCGGGTGGAGCGGCGGGCAACAACTAGTTCACTTATATAATTGTAACGTAGCATGTAAGTTAATGCATTAAAGCTTAGACATAAGACGAAACAACATCTTTTAATTGACCACCCAACGTCTTAACATTACATTACTAGATTTTAATGTATTTTTTAATTATTTTTGTACTACTTAGGAGGCAAACAAGCATATCTACAGCCCGCCTGATGGTAAGCAGTTACCGTAGCCTATGGATGCTTGCAACACCCGCAGGGGTATTCCGTAAGAGCGAAAACCGAGCGACCGCGAAAACGGAGCAAAATCTGGCTGTCAGATTGAAAATCGGTATTCCGTAAGAGCAAAAACCGAGCCTTTTTGACGTTTAGCAATCGTGTGTGCTGTCACCGACCAATCACAACTGTCAGTTTGCGATCGCTGTTTCTTAGAGAATGAGCCGGGCATCAATCAATCGCGTGTCGCTGACCCTTTTAAATACAACTCCTTTCTTGAAGAATCCCATGCTATAGCCTCTCTGGAAAACCTCGGCAGGGAGCTCATTCCACAACCTAATCGTACGTGGGTGGAAATTCCTCTGAAACCGAACAGTATGGTACGATAGAGGTTCTAAGATGTGAGGATGAACTCCTTGTCGGTGGCGAGAGGAGCGGTGATAAAAATATGGCCGTGGACATAATATCAAACAATTCCTCGGAACACAGCCCGTTGTACAAGCGCTAATTTGGTCGGATGTACGGTCTTCTTCTTATCGTTTGGTTAGTGGTCAACCTGGTGACAAAGTTATTTAGATCGCCCATACTTAGGCCTCTGTCGTGATCTAACGACTGTTAACAGCCGGGACCGACTTTTAACGTGCCCTTCGAAGCACGGAGACGCTCAGATGAAATACCACTATGTACGGTGGGTAACAGAGATATCTGTACAGGGCCGCTATATGAAGACTAGTTTTTCAAAATCCAATTTTAATCTAATTGTATTACCAAATTCCACATAAATATTACAATGGTTTTCTTAAAAAACTAATCTTTATATAGCGGCCCTGTACAGCTAATTCCATTGCCGTGTGTACATATTATATAATTATGGATAGCGTGACCAGATGAATCAACAATTAATACTGATATGCATTACATGCATTGTTACTTAAATTAATTAACTGACATTACCTAATTTATTGTGTTTGTCTACAAAATAATAGAATACCAGTTATATTATGGGTAGTGGTGTAAGAAGTAACATTTTCATTGGCATTCTAAAACTTCTAAAGAAAGTCTTATAAAATCGTATCCGCATCTCTTGGGTTCGATTACCGGGTCAGATACGTATTTTTTTTTATAGACAATTCCTTCTTTTTTTTTCCCGCACTAGAGAACAAGCTCTGTGTCACGGGGGACTTAACAAACATACAATTAACGGACACAAATACACATATACCTACAACCTCGTGCACAGCAGGCGCATACTGCGGCCACTGGACCATCAAGGCAGTCAATCTTCACTCGGGAATAAGCCCTGTGTCGCGGGGACTTTACAAACAACAAATTATTGAACACAAAGTAAGTAACGTGTAAAGCCCCGTCCTTCTTCTCGTTCGAAAATAGCGCCCTTTATAATTCTCGGATTATAAGTACGGTTTCAGAGGAATTTCCTGCCACGTACGATTAGGTTGTGGAATGAGCTACCTGCCGAGGTGCACCCGAGAGAATATAGCATGGGGTTCTTCAAGACAGGATTTATAATGTTTCTTAGGGCAACGCGCGAGTGATACCCCTGGTGTTGCAAGCGTCCATAGGCTACGGTAACTGCTTACCAACAGGCGGGCCGTATGCTTGTTTGTCTCCTTGGTAGTACAAAAAAATAAAAAGGAGGACAAGTAGGAAATTTTGTGGGTAATTAGTCAAAGTCAGGGGGATGATATTATAGTGCAAAGTGTGTCCGCAAACTCTGCACTCTTTAATTCCCTCACTCTCATAGTCCGATGGGAGGGCAATCTGACACGACCGGAGAGAGATCAGGCGTAAAGCCCTGGGTGAAGATCTACACCAGCCCCCTCCCTCCTACCAAATTGAAGGTACGCCCGGCATGGAAATGATCGTTTTTTTTGGTTTGACCAATCTTAAAAATGTGCCCTTGGGCGGTCGCCCTATGTATCTAAGACACAGGGATGTAAACCTCCACCACCAATATCCAAATTTCGGCCACCTATTGTAAATTTCAGAAACCAATATCTGCTTTGGACCCAATCCAAAAATCGAACCTGGGACCTCATGGTCAGCATTCGCACATAACGACCACTAGAAACAAACGAGGCATACATCCTGCGGGAACAGTTATTATTCCCGGAATAAAAAGTTTCTATTCTATTCCAGACTTTAATCTATCTCTGAGCCTATAAATATTTCATCCAGATCCGTTTAGCACTTCATCCATCCATCCAAACGTTCACTTTTATATGTACTACTCGCGAAATCGGAAGCACTGTTGTTTTTCTATACCATCATGCAGAACAGTGGCTAGAGCAAATTCTCCCTTGCCCCGCACTCTTCATGTATTAAACCGATTCCTGGACACCAACCCTGAGAGTGATGTGTTTGCTAGTGATAGAAGAAAGATTTTGTCAGAATGTTTGAAGTTCTGCGAGAGAGATGTACCTATATGTGGTTTGTTTTATAACTTTTATTGTACATTATATAATAATAATGAGAGACGTGGACTCACAGTGGGACTAGTCCACAAATTAAAAGTCGCACAGCGGGCTATGGAGCGAGCTATGCTTGGCGTCTCTTTGAAGGATAAAATTCGCAACGAGGTAATCCGACAAAGAACCAAAGTTACCGACATAGCTCGCAGACTTAGCAAGCTGAAGTGGCAATGGGCTGGTCACATCTGCAGAAGGACCGACGACCGATGGAGCAGACGTGTCCTAGAGTGGAGACCGCGACTCGGTAAGCGTAAGGTAGGGTGGCCCCCAGCTAGGTGGACCGACGACCTAAAAAAGGTCGCTGGGACGGACTGGATGCGGAAGGCGGAGGTGGAAGGTGTTAGGAGAGGCTTATGTCCAGCAGTGGACTGCGATAGGCTGATTGATTGATTGATATAATAATTATAAACTTGTCAAATATTGTGATTAGTATAAGTGGACATTGTACCGTTTTATTCAATAAATAAACAAATAAATATTTTCGTAGGAATATAGATAAACAATGTACGAATATCCATATGAGTACGAACAATATCACCACAAGGTAAGTACTCCATCTAAGCTGAAGCGATGGGGTACAGCAGTAATGGTGGCTTTATTAAACTGTGGTAAGGACTTCTGCAAAGACACCAGTATCCACGGCTTCAACCATATTGCTGCTCCACGACGGCTATGGGTAGAACGGTAAGCTGAAATATTCAAATTTGTTTCACGGATGGATATTTATTTAGTTTTCGTAGTTTCCCTTAATTAATTTTAAAATATAATATAGCCTATGTTACTCAGTGATCATGTAGCTTTCTAATGGTAAAAGAATTTTTACAATTGGTCTCGTAGTTTTTGAGTTAAATCGTAACAAAGAATCAAAAAATCGAATCTTTCCTCTTACTATACTCGTAAAAAAAAAATTGTTTAGATATATAATGGTAAATAAGCATAAGTCCCGCCTGATGGTAAAAAGTTACCACCATTATTGATAAAATAAGAAAATATCAAGACTGTAAATTGTAGAAAACTATTTATTTTAACTTAATTAACAATGACATTGCACTCTCAAATTATCAACCGTAGAAGCAAGTGTCCACAGAGTAAATTATCTTAATATATATATTTCTTGTGTGCGTGTGTATGTGACTGAACTCCTCCTAGACGGGTGGACCGATTTTGATGAAATTTTGTGTGTGTTCGGGTAGGGCCCTGGATGGTTTAGATTCACAATTGGACCCGGTAGGTGGCGCTGCTGTCGGTATTTCAGCTTTTTCCGGCAGGACGACGTCTGCCAGGTCCACTAGTATATATATATATTGTATACGTATGTGCGCATTGCTATTAAATTGTCCTAGGCGCTGCGCATGTTTGCGTTTCTCCCAACAATTATGCACGTTTGCAATACCTAAAGTATCACTTTCGTGTTGGGGACTCAAAAAAATTAACACCAGGGTTTTATAATGTAGTATCCCTGGGATAGAAAAAGGTATCGTTAAAAACGCCTAACTAAATACAACTTGGCTTAGGTCTTGTGCAAGGTGAAGGTCCTTCCCCAGTCGGGCTTTCTCGCTAGTATGGTGCCCTACCTCTAAAACTAAGACTAAGACTGGGAAAGGATCTTCAATTTACAGTTCTTCTACTTTATCGAAAAAAAATGTAAATGCTTCATCGTCAATAACATTGGCTTGATTGGCAGTCTCCTGTGGATATGTGCGTGTGGCCTCGCCACCTGGGGAGCTCTGGACGTCTCCCTGGGTCAGTTACAGCGTTATAACGAGAGTCCAACTGTGGTCACATTGGAGAAAAACTTCAGATCTTGGCGATACAGCCTGCCTGCTATCACCTGCTGTTTCGTGGTTAGTATTGGTAGGACTGTTTCCAGTGCTGGCTTTAGGTGAGGGGGTAGGGTGATGACCCTAGGGCGTAAGGCTTGAAGGGGCGCTGAGCAAGCCCTAGCTGGCGCCTTTTTAAGTTTGGTCAAGACCAAGAAGAAAAAGGTGGACCGACGACCTAAAAAGGTCGCTGGGGCGCACTGGATGCGGAAGGCGGAGGACCGTGTGCTATGGCGCGTGTTAGGAGAGGCCTATGTCCAGCAGTGGACTGCGATAGGCTGATTGAAGAAGAAAAACGATCAAGACAATCCAAAAGAAACCTACCAAATTTTATGCCTTATACCTTCAATTTCGGAATGAGGGAGGGGGGGTGGAGGAAGAGGTGAAGACCTCAAGACAAATGGCATAAATGGTAGTCGAATTGAATAGAATAGAAAAAAGGAATTGTATAATATTTATTGTAAATTTGCGACCATAAACTTAAAATTCATTTATTCATTTAGGTTACAAAGTAATACTAATGAAGGTCATAAATTATGGATGAGCCAAAAAAGATGATGTCAGCAAAATTTTCCTACGGCTAGTTCGCTGACGTGGAGCCTTGAGAAGACTAGTTCTTCTCAAGGCTCCACGTCAAGAAACTCAGGCCACTCTTTTTAATCGCCAGATAGTTACAATCGTTTGTAAAATACAAGTATGATAGCATGCAAGCTGATGCAGACAAAACACGATACCTCGCAAACTTATGACGAATTCTATTCATTTCTATTCTTTTTGATTCGACTACCGTTTATGCCACTTGGCTAGAGGATCAGATACTCCAGCGGTATTGTTTAAGACTGGACTAGTTCAAGATGTTCAAAAGTTTTTATTTTTTTTAATTTTTTTTATACTGCCAAGGTGGCAAACAAGCATACGGCCCGCCTGATGGTAAGCAGTTACCGTAGCCTATGGACGTTTGCAACACCAGGGGGGTCACTCACGCGTTGCCGACCCTTTAAAAACCTTATAACTCCTTATCCTTATCTCCCTATGATTTCTCTAGTATTGCAAGCGTCCTTAACTTTTTTTATACTTTTGGTGGCAAACAGGCTGATGGTAAGCAGTTACCGTAGCCTATGGACGCTTGCAATACCAGAGGTATCACTTGCGTGTTGTCGGCACATATTTTTACACCAGGGTTTTAAGGTGAAGTTTCCCTGGAAATGCATCTAAATGAGCGCTGGAGACCTGTACTCACACACAGGAACACAACTAGACCGCTGTGTGTAGGTATTTTGGTTGTGGTCTACTGTAAGGTGGAGATCCTTCCCCAGTCGGGCTAGCTCACTAGTATAGTGCTCTACCTTTCTTAATTAAAGTACTTAGATGAAAGTAATAAAGATTTTAATTTCCTTTTTCAGAATCGAATGGACATGAAGAATCTGCCGGCCGTCATAAAGAAATATTGGGACATCGACATTCATAACGAGCAGTATGCATATTACACCAGGTATAGTAAGAGATAGAGATTAAAGAGAGATAGAGAGAGGGCACCATACTAGCCAGCAAGCCTGACTGAGGAAGGACCTTCGCCTCATAAAAGATCACAGACAAATAACATTTCCTAACAATAGACACATACAATCTTGCATAGGAAAATTAAATATATTATTAGAAAACTGAGCAAGTAGGATTAAATAAAAAAGGTCGCTCTACGAAATGAGCGGTATTTTTCTATAATCAAATAATTTAACAAAAGAACACTTATTTCATGACTATTTAAATAGAAATAACGCCTAATATAACGCTACAACACAAATACACCCGTCCTAACACCCTGAGAGTACGAAGCGAAGTGCCCGATGATATGAGCTCGCTGCCGCAACGGTCCTTTCCCCACTCTCGTGCGTCACTGTGACGTCACTCGGCAGCCACGTCTTTGTCGACAGGATTTCCGCTAACAATATTTTAATTTACCAATTACATATTATGCGCTCTTCCTCCTCTCTCCTAAACTATGCTGTGCCCGAAAGGGTCCACAATTGAAACTACCATTGTATTATCTTAAGGCTTTTTATAAACATTGTGGAACGCAATAAAGTATTGAGTACACATAGTGGTGCAGTGATGTTTCTGACGACCTTTTCCAGTCGGGCTTGTACGCTTATCTGGTGACAGACCTTTCCATATTTTTGATGATGACAGTAGTAAGTAATGTTTGAAGCAGGTTCGTGAATGCCGTTGCAAGCTCAGACCTGTTCCATCTGCAGAAGTTTGAAGAGTTCCAGGATATGCAGGTGGAGGTAGATATGTTCAAAATTGCTGTTGAGGTAAGTAGATTGTGGTAAGTTGCTGTAGTACAGGCTCTGCATAGTTTGGGATCAGATGGCGTGTGTGTCCCAAAATATTATTATTATAAACAGATACCTCAAGCATACCGTACCGTAAGATTCCAGAGGAATTTCTAACCTCGTACGATTAGGCTGTGGAATGAGCTCCCTGCCAAGGTTTTCCCAAGAGACTATAGCATGGGATTCTTCAAGAAAGGAGTTATAAGGTTTTTAAAGGGTCGGCAACGCGTGAGTGACACCCCTGGTGTTGCAAACGTCCATAAGCTACGGTAACTGCTTACATCAGGCGGGCCGTATGCTTGTTTGCCACCTTGGTACTATAAAAATAATACACCGCTGTGTTTCCTGTAAGATGGAGGTCCTTTCCCAGTCAGGCTTGCTCCCTAGTATGGTGCGCTACCTGTCTTAATTTTCCAGGTGATGCCCGACGCAATAATAAAAACGATGTCATCAGAAGGTAGCAAGTTTAAATGGTGGCCAGTGATGACGGAGGCGGGTGGATGTTACGTCACCAATTCCTTGGCACTTGCTGATGTCGCTATTGTGTAAGTATTAGATTTTCTGGACCATCCCACCCACATGCCCACCGCTGGGACTCCTATGAGCCAGGATTAACAGCGGAGTAACCAGCTGAAGACTGATGTTTGTGGCGACCACGAACTGAAAGACGCAGCGTAGGCAGGTCTCCAACAAGGTGGACCGACGACCTGGTAAAGGTCGCGGGCAACCGATGGACAAGGTCAGCTCAGGACCGAATGATGTGGAAAACCTTGGGGGAGGCCTATGTCCAGCAGTGGACGTCTTATGGCTGAGATGGATGGATGAACTTACTGATACACTGAGCTTTGACACTCGTGCGTCCCGTGGACAACTAAAACCTATTGTCTTGAACCCCGCAACGAATTTGATCTGAATTAAATAGGATGAGTTAGAAAGAAAAGTTTCCACTTCTCTCCATAGCAAAGCGGGAAACAAAATAATAATAATAATAAATATTTATTCAGATAATAAGGAATTTAGATACAATATATAATTTTTTAATGCCTGTACTAGGTGATAAAACCTGTGCCACAGACGGTTACAGTGCATGTAGCTATTTATATTTACTCATAAATGAGTTTAGGTAAAATATAAGTACTCGCTAAAATTATTAAGAAACTAAACAAATAATTAGACTATATTTAACGTAACGTTACATGACTTATTTCAGTATAATTAACATATCTTCGGTTTGTTCATAGGACAAATTGTGTATATAATTAAATAAAAGTAACTTACAGGTATAATGATTACTTAATCATTATACCTGTAAGTTTACAATGTTCATAAAATAAATCTGTATAGGTTCGTAACCTATGAAAAGGAGCTTAAAATATAGTTTTATTGTAAGTATAGTTTATATTGTGGAGTTTATATGCACTAATCAAATGATTCGCTATCTGCTAACGAAAAAGAAAACATCATGATGAAACCCACATGACTTAGAAGAAATTTTAAAGACATATCTGATTCACCAACCCGCATTAGGCCAGCGTGCGTGAATTAACAGCCTCTCTCTCTTTCTCTTGATAGAGGAGAGGAGACCCGTGCCCAGCAGTGGGACATAATAATATATGGGTTGCTATATTATTATAGTTTATAAGCCGTTATCAGATAGCGAACCATTTGATTGTTTACATATAAACTCTACAAAGTGAAATTCACATCGGTACTGCCACCCGGTATAGAACTCGCACCTCTTGAGAGCAATTCGGTTACTTTCCCACTCGACCACCACCGCTTTTAAGTATAGTTTTAATGTATTTAAAAAAATATCACAGCGTGTGCAGATTTTTATTCTATTTAATTCTACTACCGCTTATGCTACTTATATAATAACTAGTGGACCTGGCAGACGTCGTCCTGCCGGAAAAAGCTGAAATACCGACAGCAGCGCCACCTACCGGGTCCAATTGTGAATCTAAACCATCCAGGGCCCTACCCGAACACACACACAAAATTTCATCAAAATCGGTCCACCCGTCTAGGAGGAGTTCAGCCACATACACACGCACACAAGAAATATATATATTAAGATAATAATAAAATTCATTTATTTCCTTTCACAAATTAAACTTACGGCTAGACTATAACTATAATGGAGTAAATGCTATTTTCATTTGCGAAGGACTGGTGCCTGAAATAGGTTGCGAAAACCTGTGCCACAGGTCACCAGGCCCCCCCTCATGGAAAGTGAGTAGGTAAATATAATAATATGTTGTATATTTCTAGCAAGAAAGGATGCAGAGAAGTATGTATATGTATAACCGTGTGTGTGTGTAGGTGTGGGGGTGTACTGGTATGTGTGTTATATGATAGTACTACTTATCTAGAGGGACTGTGTTTACCCACAGGAACACACAACTACCCCGCTGTGTGTGTTATTTGGCTGTGGTTAACTGTAAGGTGGAGGTCCTTCCCCAGGCGGAGAAGCATTGCTCTTGATACTAAAATGTTTATATTTACAGGAAGCCCAAGCCGAATGAGACAGAGCCAGCTCCTGTGACCTGCAAGTACTCCTCGTTGAGCTGCTACATCATGGCGGACGTGAACAGCCACGCTAACGTAATCCTACTAATATTATAAACGCGAAAGTTTGTAAGTATGGATGGATGGATGTTTGTTACTTTTTCACGTAAAAAATACTGAACGGATCTGTGTGAAATTTGGCACAGAGATAGATTATGGTCTGGAATAACACATAGGCTACTTTTTGCCGCGGGCAACAGCTAGTATATATTATGTCACCGGAAAATAACAAGAATCGTAAGTTGATCAATTTACGAGGAAGTTGATCAACTTTCGGAATATAACAAACGGTAGTTGAAATGTATTATTTAACGCATTGAATTTTAGTAAATTGATCAACTCACGGTACCTGGCAGTAATTTAATAATTCACTATTTTGCTACAAGTAAAATCATCCACAAATGAGCCAATCGTTGATCAGTGTACTATTTAACGGAACACAATTACCCGTCATTTAATACACTGTTCTCTGATTGGTCGCGACCGAGGTTTATATAGCCTTGGCGCGAGCGCGCTGGTAGGCTGGTGAAGGCGGACGAGAGGGACGTGACGTCACAAGATCACAGCCGAATAACGACACACAGCGGTGTAGTTATGTTCCTATATGTGAGCACAGCCCCTCTAGACAAGTGGCATAAGCGATAATCGAATCGAAAAGTCAAAAAAGCAAATGTATGGGCTTTGAGGTAAGTATACGACATTATAACGTAGACTTACCTCAAATCCCATACATTTGTTTTTTTGACTTTCGATTTCGATTCGACTACCGTTTATGCCATTTGTCTAGAGGCTCAGGTCTCCAGCGCATACCTACCCCAGTTGAGCATCCCCGCTTTTACGGTGCCCTACCTACCTATAGCCTGACATTTTTTTCACAGGTCTACGTCCACTCCCCATATGATGTAGTGGATTTAACCAGTGCACCTTCAGCAGTATATCCGACCCTCACCAGGATCACGGAGCTGAGCATCATGGAGACTCGTTGCGGACGAGGAGTGAAGGAACTCCAGCCGAAGAGACGAGGTTGTTTGTACACTGATGAACCGACTGCAGAGGGAAGACAGGTAATGGCTTTATCTATAATAGCAGATACCATTATTATTAAATAACTTTTAACTCTTTTTTTTATTAACCGACTTCAAAAAGAGGAGGTTATCAATTCGTGTGTTTTTTTTTTTTTTTTTTTTTTTTTTTTTTTTTTTTATGTTTGTTACCGCATAACTCCGGCATTTATGGACCGATTTGAAAAATTCTTTTTTTGTCTGACTGGACATACTTCCAGTTTGGTCCCATTATCATCAAAAGAAAGTTCTGATGATGGGATCCATGAGGGATTGAGGGAACTCCTCAAAAGTTATAGGCACACATATAGCAATTTCAATATTTTTAACAATAAATCAATCATTTGCATTCAGAAAGTGTAATTTGGTGAAGTAAAACTGATGAAGAAGACCACAGTTGGCCATCTGAACTTCTCAATAATAAGTATTTTACTGATGGCGATTAGATAAGTTTCGGTTATTGTTGCTAAGCAACTATTAATTTTTATTAATAGTTGCTTAGCAACAATAATAATTATTAATTTATTGGTTTATTATTGTATTTTGTATATCTTTCAAGGTAAGTTAAAGTATTTTTTATTTAAGTAATAGTTAAACATTGATCTAATAACATCATTTGAAAATAAAGTAAAATCGAGCATTTTTTAGAGATGATTTGAAAAGTAAAAGGTGTATAAAAAAAATGAACCGAATAGCCTGGTGTTTTGATTGTTTTTATGTATAGTTTAGAGTCTTAACTTTTGAGAACAGTTGATAAAAATTGCGATTTTTTGCGACCGTCATACATTTTTTTTCGGTTTACAGAATGACCACCGAAATCACAAAAAAAACAAAATTTTGATAATCAACGGCGAAAAAGGAGCGAATTAGTGCTTTTTTTGCTTTTATAATAGATAATTACCATCAAGTACAATTTTTGGAAGTTGCCATAAATGAGATTAAGTTCTTTTTAAGAAGGTTATGTAACAAATTTAAAGAAAAATGGACAGCAAGCGGTAGGCATCGTGAACGCTTTTTAAACAAGAATATAACTTGGTTATATGAATGCATTATATTACCAGATAATGTTTTAACAGAAATACTATCTACATCTGGCCATTCACCAAGAAGACCACACCAAAGTTTTGAATTAATAACGAGGTTTCGTATCATTTTAGAAACTCTCGGGTCTGGATATACAGTCGATTTAGATTCCTTCAATAGTTACACAGAAGAAACCAGAAACCTGTATCTTAGGGAATACTCATGGTATAACACTTGCCTGATATCCTTAAATTGCTTGCTGTTCCCACAGTAAATGAGGCTGAAAGTGTAATTAGTGGCTAAAACAACCTAATTTATCTATTCTGCATTTAAAAAAAAAAACTTTTTTTTCTATCAGTATTTAAGTGTTTTTATTTATTATAATACCAATCAATATTATTTTTTAACTTGTATCTTATAATTAATTCAATTTGGAATTAAATCCCCCTAGATTGCGAGATTCCCACACTGTGCGACGCTCAGTCGATTTTATTCGATTGTAACAAACAAATATTTGAAAATTTTACAACTTGCCGTACTGAAGTCGGTTTTTTTTTGTTAAAATTATATACTACCAAGGTGGTAAGCAGTTACCGTAGCCTGTCACTAAACTAACTTTTCAATGTAAGTACACCAAGCTGCATTTGTTTTAATTTAAATCTACAGCATTTGTTAGTTATTAATAATGTTTAGGTTAGTTAGTTATAAGTTAAATATTATGTTAAAAAAAGCGCTAATCGCGATTAAAAAAAGGTGTAAAAGGTTTTTTTCTTGCGAATAAAAGTTTTTTTTTTATATAATATATCTACTTAGTCTAATTTTTGTCAAACTACCTCTTGAAGTTATGAACCTACCCTTACACTAATTCAAACTAGCAGTAAAAAATCATCTTTTAAGCAAGGGTTATTACACTATCAATGACTTTTTATATGATAATAAGTCTACAAAATTGTCAGGAGACATTTTGTGATCATTATTGACTTTCTATTTAGTTATATATATATATTTATTATGCCCTGGATTGTCATGCTCACTGAAATGCCATCCCTCTAATATGGCGAAGGAAATTATGGCTGGTCTGTGCGTCATGCTCGTGAACGGGTGCTACTTGGGGTGGCTGGTCAATCTTGGCATGATTTATTTTAAATAGAATAAGATTGCAACGTGATCTCAACACGTTTATATCTTATACATACAAAAGGAAAGGATCCCTCATTGCCATACAGAACGCTAAATTATAATTTTATCCCTTCATTGTTTCCCTATTAAAAATATTTTTACTTAAATTTAATTTTGTATGGTATATTGGGTTCCGTCCCTTTTTGTTAACACTAATATTGTAACTCATACCAAATTTTAAATGTGATACTCTGGAGATTAAAAAGAGTGGCCCGAGTTTCTTGCCAATTCTTCTCGAGGCCCTACCACTAGTCAGCGAATTGGCCGTAGGAAAAAAATATGCAGGCATTTGTTTTTATGACGTTTATAAGTATCATGTATTTGATCTAAATGAATAAATGAGTTTGACTTTGACTTTGAATGTTCCAGGTGTACAGCACTAACACATGCCGATTGTCCTGCAGAAGTAGATTGATAATGAAGTTTTGTGGATGTATACCTTTTTACTACTTTTATGAAGGTAGACTATTCTATTAATTAAGAAAGAAGAAGAAACCCTTATTTATAATACTTAATTTAAAATATAATATACTGTTAATATAATTTACGTACTAAAAATTTTAGGACTGATACTATATACTTTTTTTATACTTATTTTTGAGACGGGGTACTTTACAAACATACAATTAATGGACGCAAATTACACCCAGATTCAGAACAACTCTTTGTGGGTCACAATTTTGTTCCTGTGTGGGGGTACTTAAGTAGCAGTTACCGTAGCCTATGGAATGGACGTTTGCAACACCAGGGGTGTCACTCACGCGTTGCCTGCCCTTTAAAAACCTTATAACTCCTTTCTTGAAGAACCCCATGCTATAGTCTAATTTCGTTTGAATTTCCAGATGGTCCAATATGTACTCCGGCTGGTATGTGGTGTCTGTCTCACTATTCTCACCAGATCGCCAGTAACAACGAAGAGAAGTGCTCCTGCGCACCTCAGTGCGTCGATAGTGTGTTCAAAGAAATTGCCAACAAGGATCAAATATGGTAAGAGTTTCGCAGCAGACCAGGGTTATGTCTCTCTCTGTTATGGGCTGTACCATGAGAGCTCCGAACTGTATATAGTACTAGCTGTTGCCCGCGGCTCCACCCGCGTGGATTTCGGATATCGCTGTAAAAAGTAGCCTATGTGTTATTCTAGACCATAATCTATCTCTGTGCCAAATTTCATCCAGATCCGTTCAGTAGTTTTTACGTGAAACAAGCATCCATCCATCCATCCATACATCCATCCATCCATTCTTACAAACTTTCGCGTTTATAATATTAGTAGGATTAACCTTGAACAATACATAATTGTACATTGTTCACCCTTCATCAGTAAAAAAAGAAAATGTTTAAAATACTTTTTTTTACCGACAGCCAAAACAATGTTAAAAATAATAAATGTATAGTGGTAGCGGTAGCGATAGCGGTAACGGTAGCGGTAGCGATAGCGGTAGTGGTAGCGGTAGCGGTAGCGGTAGCAACTGCAAAGTAACTGCAACAGCGACATTTACAAACGTAACTGTACCTTAAATGAGTACTGTAGTTACTCTATATGGTTGCCTGTAAGAAATTGCTTTTAGCGATAAGGCAGCACATTGTACATAACTAATAATAATAATATTTTCGGGACAACTCACACATCGCTATCTGATCCCAAACTAGGCAGAGCCTGTACTATGGTAACCAGACAACTGATAAACATACTTATATATTTATAAATACATACATATTATAGATAAATTATACCCAGATATAGAACAAGCAATCGTGATCATCACACAAATATTTGTCCTGGGTGGGAATCGAACCCACGACCTCCGGCGTAGCAGTCAGAGTCACTAACCACTAGACCAACAGGTCAGTTAACTGAGTTTGAATAATGTTTTTATAAAAATTTAATTGGTGTTCAATAAAGAGTTTTCTATCTATCTATGATGCACTACCTCGCTATATAATATATGTATATGTTTGTTATATACACAGAATGTGGTTATACATATACTTAACAAAATTATTATGTATTTTTAGGGAAGGACCGTTTATGTCTCGAGGATCTGTCAAGTTTACTATACAAGCACCTCGGACAAGATACACCAGAGAAATTGTATTTCATTTCCAAGATCTAGTAGGTAAGAAGGTAACTTTTTTAACCGACTTCAAAAACGAGGAGGTTATCAATGCGTGTGTATTTTTAAAATGTTTGTTACCTCAGAACCCCGTCATTTATGAACCGATTTGAAAAAATCTTTTTTTGTCTGAGAGGACATACTTTCAGTTTGGTCCCATTTTCATCAAAAGAAAGTTCTGATGATGGGATCCATGAGGAATCGAGGGAACTCCTCAAAAATTATAGGCACGCATAAAGCAATTTCAATATTTTTAACAACACAGCAAACATTTGCATCCAGAAAGTATAATATGATGAAGTAAGACTGATGAAGAAGACCACAAATGGCCATCTAAACTTCTCAATAATAAAGTATTTTACGGATGGCGATTAGATATGTTTCCATTATAGTTGCTAAGCAACTATTTGATGATAAAGCCGGTAGCTAGGCAACGGAACTTCATAATTAACAATGAAATCTAGCCGTGTTTGGGCTTATTTGAATGGTCATGAGATGCACTATAGGTGTAAATTATCAGATTAAAAAGAACCGTCATTAAGGGAGGAAAAGTGAGATAAGAGTTTGCAGGAAAGTTCATTCTGTTTTAAAAATACCTACGTTAGACTAGAGGTTTTAAGGTTTTTGAAAATTCTGCAACTTGCCGTACTGAAGTCGGTTTTTTTTTGTTATTAAAATTATTAATACTATCGGGTATTACACCATAATTGTATCTTAAAATTGTAGGCTGAGGTAACTGCTTAACAAATGCTTGTTTGCCACCCAAGAAGATTAACAAAAAATACTTATTTTTTTATCAGTATCCTTCGGAGGAGCGGCAGGTCTGTTCCTCGGTGCCAGCTTCATAAGTTTTATAGAGATCCTATATTTCTTATTGGCGAGATTCTTCAGGTTGTTCGTGAAGAAGAATAGAAAGAAGGAAAGAAAGATTTCTACTGTTAAGGTACTGAGTTGTTTATTTTTTGTCTGATAATATAATTGAAAAAGCAGTGGTGGCCAAGTGGGAAAGTAACCAACTAGCACAAAAGAGGTGCGAGTTCGATCCCGGTCAGTACTACTTAATGTGAATTTCACTTTGTGAAGTTTATATGTACTAATTAAATGATTCGCCATCTGCTAACGGTAAAGGAAAACATCGTGAGGAAACCCACATGTCTTAGATGTAATTCTAAAGACATGTCTGATTCACCAACCCGCATTAGGCCAGCGTGTGTGAATTAAGGCCTAAACCCTCTCTCTATAATAAAACTTGGGGTTGAAAACTGATGATGAAGGGGTCGATATATACCACTTTGGAAATCCCTAAACCAATAGAATGAATTGACTGCCTTGGTGGTCTAGTGGCTGCAGTATGCGCCTGTTGTGCACGAGGTTGTGGGTTCGATTCCTACACAGGGACAAAACTTTGTGTGACCCACAGAGTTTTTCTGCGTCTGGGTGTAATTTGTGTCCGTTAATTGTATATTTGTAAAGTCCCCCGCGACACAGAGCTTGTTCTCTAGTGCAGGAGAAGTCTTGTCTTTAAAAAAATATATATGAAAAAATTGATTATAAATTTATTTCAGGTAACAGTACCGACCTCTGTACCAGCCTTACCCCACGAAGCCATAAGATTGAAGCAGCTCTCAGATATTTTGGAGTCGCAGAAGAAATACCAACGCTATAATCTACCACCGTTGTACTATTAAGAAGAAACACTGGTTGCAAGATAGAATGTGTAGCGTACCTATTTTTAAAGACAACTCCAGCACTAGAGAACAAGCTCTGTGTCGCGAGGGACTTTACAAACATACAACTGACACAAATTACACCTAGACTCAGAACAACTCTTTATGAGTCACACAAAGTTTTGTTCTGTGTTAGAGTCGAACCCACAACCTCGTGCACAGCAGGCGCATACTGCGACCAGTGGACCACCAAGGCAGTCAAATTTGTTTGTCACAAAAGTAAACTTATTAAATTAAGTAATTAACTGCTGCCATTAATTGATGGCTTTGCCGACGCGGACGTTGATAGCTTCTCGGCCATCATGCGCAAGACATGCGCATCTTTGCTACGCCGTGTTCGCGACAGCCCCAACACATTTCTTAGAACGTTGGCGGATAGGTGGGACTCTCCGATCTTGGGGCGGTGGATACGACTGCACGCAGTTAAGTAGACATTCCCCAGGATCGGCGTGCCTCACGTAACTTAGAATTTATTAATATATGTTACTAACACTAGTTTATATTGTTACTAACAATTATGGATCTTATTCTGAAAATAAATGTTATTATTAATATTATATACTACTATTACTATGTTCCTCGCGGCTCCGCCCGCGTGGATGTCGGTTATCGCTGTAAAAAGTAGCCTATGTGTTATTCCAGACCATAATCTATGTCTGTACCAAATTTCATCCAGATCCGTTCAGTAGTTTTTACGTGAAAGAGTAACAAACATCCATCCATCCATTCTTACAAACTTTCACATTTATAATATTAGTAAGGATTATATTACCTATTATAGTATCTAGTGCTTAAGTTAAATCTAGTGCTTATTACTCTGAACTATTTCTATCTGCTTCTGTGCTTAATTTCTCCTTCTGTGTTCTTAATTCCACTGTACTTTTGAAATCGTGAAATCTTCATTAAATTAATTTCTTCTGGTGTCTTTTCTTCTTTATTCCACTAAAACTTCAAATGCATCACTTGTCGACCCATTTTTTTACACCAGGACTTTAAGATGAAGTATCTCTAGGATAGGAAAACGTTTCTAATTAACGAAATGTTTGCATGCCGTGAGGTAAAGTATAGTGATAAGTACTATTATAATCATATTTGTCAACCCTCTGTACCTATATCTTGCAAAAAAATAATTTGAATTTGAATCCCAGGGATACCATCTTAAAGCGCTAGTGTAACGAAAATGGCAAGTGATACTTCTGGTATTGCAAGCGTCCATAGGCTACGGTAACTGCTTACCATCAGGCGGGTATGGTTGTCACCTAAGTTAGCCGTTAGCCACTTAGGTGACAACCATACCCGCCTTGCAGTATAAAAAAAACATTCGGGGCAGTCTTTGGGGCGTTCGGTGACGATGACGCGAGTTCCATGATTTTTGTTCACCCAAAAAGTTTGAATATGAAAAGCGTTCCGTGACGATAATTTCCATGATTTTTGTTCACCCAAAGTTTAAATATTTAATATACTTTGACTGCCTCGGTGGTCCAGTGGTCGCAGTATGCGCCTGCACAAGGTTGTGGGTTCGTTTCCCACACAGGACAAAACTTTATGTGATCCACAAAGAACTGTTCTCAGTCTGGGTGTAATTTGTGTCCGTTAATTGTATGTTTATAAAGTCCGCCGCGACACAGAGCTTGTTCTCTAGTGCGAGAGTTGTCTTTAAAAAAAAAATGGAAAGCGTTCAGTGACGATGATGCAAGTTCCATGATTTTGGTTCATCCAAAAAGTTCTCAATGCGCCTAACGAAGTTTTTACTTTAAAAAAATGCACATTGTACTAACAGAATAAATGATAGCTTTGTTTGCAGTATAGTATCGATTTCACTGACCCAATTTTATGACCCAGGTAGTTAGCGTGATGGTTTAATGCATTCTGTGGGAATTGGGACACAAGGGGAGGTAATTATAGGGGTGAAAATATACATTTATTATAGTTAATAAACATTGTGGTTGTGGGAAAGTAACCGACTTGCACGCAAGAAGCGTGAGTTCAATCCCGGGCAGTACCAATGTGATTTTTTTTTCGTGGAATTTATATCCTTACTAATATTATAAATGTGAAAGTTTGTGAGCATGGATGGATGGATGTTTGTTACTCTGTCACGTAAAAACTACTGAACAACACATAGGCTACTTTTACAGCGATAACCGACATCCATGCGAGCGGAGCCGCGGGCAACAGCTAGTGTAATAATAAAATGATTCACCATCTGCTAACGGTGAAAGAAAACATCGTGAGGAAACCCACATGTCTTAGAAGAAATTCTAAAGACTTGTCTGATTCACCAACCCGCATTAGGTCAACGTGTGTGAATTAAGCCCTAAACGCTCTCTCCCTTGATAGAGGAGAGGAGACCCGTGCCCAGCAGTGGGACATATATGGGTTGCTATTATAAAGCGGCAAACATCATCTAACTATAGTATTTACTTTTTTTAAGCCGTTATGTCCAACTAGTGTGTGACCATTTAACTACCACGGTATCCTCGATTAAGCTGACATTTGAATTTTACATACATACATGTCATCAAGCCCGCCTCTCAGTGGGGTAGACAGAGACTATGGTACGCCAATTGCTTCGATCCATACATACTTTTTTCCTCTACATTAATCAACCTCTTCAGACATGAACGTCTATACTGGGTACTTTTTTTTATTGGTACTACCAAGGTGGAAAACAAGCATACGGCCCGCCTGATGGTAAGCAGTTACCGTAGCCTATGGACGCTTGCAACAACAGGGGTGTCACTCGCGCGTTGCCGACCCTTTAAAAATCTTATAACTCCTTTCTTGAAGAACCCCATGCTATAGTCTCTAATAATAATTAATTCATAATTTGGACTTGCTTAGCACATCTTACATCACCTACTTGGTCGATGTAAGATCGGCCTGGCTGAATTGGATTGGCTGATTCTCTAAGAAACAGCGATGGCAAACTGACAGTTGTGATTGCTCGGTAACGGCACAATCTATTGACTAAACGTCAAAAAGGGCTCTTACGGAATACCGATTTTCAATCTGACAGCCAGATTTTGCTCCGTTTTTGCGGTGGCTCGGTTTTTGCTCTTACGGAACACCCCTGCGGGTTACTTAATTCAAACTTGACTAAAGTATATTTAAATAAAACATAATTAAAAGTATAAAGTACGTTATTTATTGAGCATAAGTGTAGATTTTACATTGGTATAAAAAATGCTGCATATTTTTAAGCAAGTAAGTTAACTATTGTGAGCTATCGGTGTTTCTCTACGTGATGAATCTGCAATGAGGAGATCCGCAGACGAACTAAAGTTACCGACGTAGCTCTTACAGTAAGCAAGTTGAAGTGGCAATGGGCAAGCCACATCGCTCGAACCGACAACCGATGGGGAACAAAGGTTCTCGAGTGGCGACCACGTACGGGAAAACGCAGTGTGGGACGACCTCCTACGTGATTCTACCAACGATATGACCTAAAATACTATTAAGTACATATTATTTTGTGTAATAAGGGTAATCAATAATAAATAAGTTTTAAAAATGTAAAATGATTGTCATTAGGCAAATGTTAGATACTACACATTAATTGAAGCTAATTATAATGTATTTGCTGTAATGTTTGCATGCCAGAACTGGTGAAATGTGATGTTCCAACACTTTTTGTAACACCTTCATTAGTACCGCTTTTCTTGCAAATAAATAATTTCTTTCTTTCTTTCTTTCTTCTTTAAAAAAAAATTAACTACGCAGATGTAACCGTGGACTAAATCTAGTCGTGTATAAAAATTAATGAGCTAAATTACAAATACTATTATTTCTTGTTAACTAATATTTCTTCTGATTTTTCCGCCCATCCAATTCTGGCTCTGCCAACGACCAGCATGATGACGTCATCGTTCTGTGGTTGTACTATAGGAGCAACTCTCCCATGCCCCATGGGGTACACGAAAGACCGTCTTCTGAGAACCGGGGATTCCGGCATTTGTGGTGATCTTGGTGAAGTTGCTGTAAGTTCAAAGGTTCGTTTAATAATTAAATTGCTTCTGTAGCTTAGTGGTGGATGTGTGTAACTACTGATCACGAGGGATTCGATTCCCGGGACGGGCCAAAAATGTATATTTGGTTTTTCTGTCAAGAAATTCACAATAGATGCCCGGATTTTGGAAATTGGCGGTGTTTACACCCCCGTGTCTCGGAAAGCACTTAAAGCCGTTGGTGTTACGCCTGATCTTTCTCCGGTCGTGTCGGATTACCGTCCCATCGGACTATGAGAGTCAGGGAACGAAGAGTGCACCTGTGTTTGCGCACACACTTGTGCACTATAATATATCTCGCGCAGATGGCTAGTCTCCGTTAAGATTATTATAATAATTAAACTGCTTTAGTTTTTTTCTTTTTTCTTCCTTTCTTTTTATATTGTTATTACCAGGGTAGGTGGGGGCTTAAATGGATTTAAAATTACGTGTTAGTAAATTCAGTAACTTCTCTGGTTGCTCCTTACACGTTGAAAATCGACGACCATTTCGCAAACATGCTACGTCATACATGCATCCCACATTCTCTAGGTATCCTTTATTCTCCACGCATCCTATATTCTCCACACATTATTTAACTCAAGACAGAATTAAGGCTTAGGCACCATATTTGCATCGATACAGTTACTAGCTGTTAACCTCTACAAAGAGAATGTGAAATTAACTCTTTCTGTCTACCTTTTGCCTTTTACCCGTTAAACCGCTCAACGGATCTTAACGAAATTTGGAAAAGCGATAGATGTTACTTTAGAGCTTTACATAGGGTACTTTTTATCACGATAACCGAAATCCAAGCGGAGCCACGGGCAACATCTAGTGTTAAATAAATTAAAATTCAAATAAAACTTACCGCCGCCAGAACGACGCGTCAAGCGCTAGCTGTGCGAGCGAGATGGACTACGCGATCGTCGTATGATAGAGCAGGACGCCAATATCACGTGTGTTATTGATAATGATGAGTATACTGGTAACATATAACTGGACAACCAGTGAGTTATCAATGTTCTACAGTCCTGAAATGTACCAAAAAGATATTATATATTATGATACCAGTTATTAATATTTTTTTTATTACTTGAGTGGCAAACAACTGATTGCTAAGTCAGTCGTGGGCTTAATTCATAGCCTGAGCCTCTAGACAAGTGGCATAAGCGATAGTCGAATCGAAAAGTCAAAAAATAAAATGTATGGAATTTGACGTAAGTCTACGATATAATGTCGTAAACTTATGTCAAATCCCATACATTTGCTTTTTTGACTTTTCGATTCGACTATCACATAAGCCACTTGTCAGGAGGCTCTGTACTCACACACAGGAACACAATTACACTGTCTTCTACTTATCGTTTGGTTAGTGGCCAACCTGGTGACAGAGTTATTTAGATCGCCCATATTTAGGCCTCTGTCGTGATCTAACGACTGATAACAGTCGGGACCGACTTTTAACGTGCCTTTTTGATTGTTATCATCTGTGAGGTTAAGGTCCTTCTCCAGTCGGGCTTGCTCGCTAGTATGCCCTACCTCTCTTATTTATTTATACATGATATCTAATTCTGATTCTGAACAAACCAAAAGTTTCGTCTATGAAAAGAATACGGTTTTATATACAAATATCTCCCACGTCGCGAAATTCCTTAAATAATATCCTTTAGATTTTTTTTTGACACTTTAGTTCATCAGGGTTCTTCTACGAACCTTCCACAAACCTTAACCTAAACAGTGGCCACCTTACCATTTTGTATATGAGGATTGAGGTGCAGTTATTTGGATACGTTTCTGGACCACAGCATGACCATGGAGGTTCCTTTTCCTCGGGTAATGTTGTACTGGAAGGAAAAAAAAAATAGTTTATTAAGATTGACTGGATTCTTCCGCTAGTGGTTAGTGCTTCTTTATCTTCTTCTTCTTATCGTTTGGTTAGTGGCCAACCTGGTGACAAGGTTATTTAGATCGCCCATATTTAGGCCTCTGTCGTGGTTTTTTTTCCCGCACTGGAGAACAAGCTCTGTGTCGCGGGGGAATTTACAAACGGACACAAATTACACCAAAACTCAGAACAATTCTTTGTGGGTCACACAAAGTTTTGTCCTGTGTGGGAATCGAACCCACAACCTCGTGCACAGCAGGCGCATACTGCGACCACTGGACCACCAAAGCAGTTAAATTAAGATTTGGAGACGCTCAGATGAAATACCGTTATGCGGTTACCCATCTATAGTGTTGCGTCCTTGGTTGTTTAACTTGCTGTTCATTTACCGAACAGCAAGTGCTATGAGCACCTCATTGTCTGACAGCTAAGCCAAAGGTAATGGGTTTGATTCCCAACAGGTCAATTTTTTTGGGTACTGAGCACTAAGAAGGGATTTTAGGAAATTGCAAGGAAGTCTGGCGATGCAAAGATGTGTTAAGTTTCCACCTAGAACTGCAGACCATCGTTTTTTTACACTACTTGGGTGGCAAACAAGCATACGGCCTGCCTAATATTAAGCAGTTACCGTAGCCTATGGACGCTTGCAATACCAAGGCTTTAAGATGGAGTATCCCTAAGATAGAAAACCGTTTCTTTCAAAACGCATCCTAAAATAACCGCTGGAGACTTGCACTCACAGGAATACTACTACACTGTTGTGTCTAGTTGGCTGTAGTCTTCAGTAAGGTCTTTCCCCAGTAGCTTGTTCGCAAGTATGGTGCCCTACCTCTTTAAACACTTTCAGTACCAAGAAAGCCGTAACGACATTTTACTCAGTCAAAAAAAATAATTTTATTCAATTGGTTTAAGAAAAGAAGAATTAGCAACCATTACTATTTTGCGAACGAACAATAGGCCACGGTAGCCGAGTGCTAGGCACGAGGACAGGTAATTTATAACTATCTATAGATGGACTCGGTAGCCGGGTTCTCGGCGTATAGCGTACCTATCAAAGAACCCGGGAGCCGGGTTCTTGGCACTAAAAGTGATAAATTTAGTTTCTAGTATTTTAGTCCACTTATCTTATCTTGTTTAGTCCACTTACTTGAGTTCACAGCATTTAAATAAGAGTCGCATCGCATGCGTCCATTGTCCATCGTCTTGTAAGCCTTTCTGTAAAAAGTTTAATGTACTTAAGTATATCAACGCATTGCGATCCATCGTGGCAATGTGGCAATGTGGCCAGTCTTTTAGCCACCTTTCCTCAGAACCGCAACCTCAATCAGATATTTTATTTATATAGGTAGTAGGTAAATAAGGTAACGGCAACTAATTCCGAGGTATTTACTTGCGATTTACAAGCTCTTTTTACCAAAATATATCTTATTTAATAGATAATAATATATCTATGTAATGAAAGGTATTAAGCTATAAACAAAATATCTGATTGAGGTCGCAGTTCTGAGGAAAGGTGCCCAAAGGACTGGCCACAATTCCACGCTGGATTGCAAGGCTAATACGTTGACCCAAGTAAAGGCCAGCGTTAGGATCGTGAGATGACTCGACCAAACGCCTTGATATATCTATGTGTGAATATACTATTTTTCTCACTTTAGATTTACTAACTTAAGTACTCAATAAAATATATTAGATCTAATTACGAGGTACACTTTTGCATCGCATTCACTAATTACTAAGATTATTAACAATTAAATGTGACTTTTAGCAAGTGTATTTAGGAAGATATAACAATTGTGCACTAATATATTATATGTGTATAAATTATGCAAACATGTTGTAGTTTTTAACACTCGGAATAAGGAAACGTCATATTTTATTACGAAATCTAATTTTGATGGATATTGCATCGGAATTACGTTCTATGGGCACCTAATTCCGTGGTACAGAAGTAAAGTGTACAAGTAAAATACAGAATGTTCACAATTCATCGCAGCATGTCAGATTTGGATGAAAATGCAATGCAATTCAATCGTTTTATGTTAGGAAGTTTGTATTTTGGTTATCAATTGGCATTCTTAATTTCAATATTATTGTTTTCACTCTGATAACGTATCGGAGATTCGTAACTTTTACATTACCAACTCGATACTTATTCGTGCTAGGGCTACTAGATGAAGGACCAACAATTTCACGAGTTTCTTGAATCACAGAGAGGTCTATTTTTTACTACTTGGGTGGCAAACAAGCATACGGCCCGCCTGATGTTAAGCAGTTACCGTAGCCGATTGCAATACCAGAGGTATTACTTGCGTGTTGGCAACACATTTTTTACACCAGGGCTTTAAGATGGAGTATCCCTGGGATAGGAAAACGTTGGTGTGTTTTTTATATAGTTATCTAATATTCAAATTACAAACAAGCCTACGATAAGCAGTTACCGTAGCCTATGGACGCTTGCAATACGGAAGGAAATTGTTATTTTAAAATCAGATTATATCTCTGGCGCAGTTCGTTAAAGTTCGGCTAGCTGGGATTGAGCCAGATTGACCTTAGATTGAGTGTCCGGCCGGCTGATTCTCTAAGAAACGGCAATGGCAAACTGACAGTTGTGATCGCAAACTGACAGTTGTGATTGCTCGATGACGGCACAATCTATTGACTAAACGTCAAAAAGGCTCGGTTTTTGCTCTTACGGAATACCTCTGCCGTTGTAATCAGCGGCCCCGCTACGATTTCACTGTGTGTGTGGAGCCCGGCGTTGATATATCAATGTGTGCGTAAAACGGTTGTTCAAACGCGCGCGGTCTGTCAATTCTAACCACTTTAAAACTGTGCCATTTTTCATTGCGGGACAGCGTGTCTAGTATGTAAATAATGTAAGGCTGGGACGACATATATTTAAGATCTTACCTCTATAAGATTATTTGAGAAGTAAAATAGCAGTGCACATTCTAGCAGTAAGAGTAGTAACACTAATGCGGCATACTGAAAAAAAGAAACCATTAATAAAAAGCACGCCCAGACGAAGCACGCCTGCTCCTCTAGACAAGTGGCATAAACGGTGGTCGAATCAAATAGAAAGAGCTGTCTTTAAAAATTTATATATATATATATAGGTAACTAATACTTAACTATAACTATAAAAGTAATACACAATATATATGTATACCTACATCTATAATATACAAAACATAATATTATAGATATACTTAATAATACAAAATAACCTAACCTAACCAAAGTCATGCTTGTATACCATACTTTTAAAAGAAGCCAAACTCTTTGCCTGCCTAATGGAAACAGGCAATGCATTCCACAACCGAGCAGCCTGTACAGTAAAAGATTTATCGTAAAATTTTGTGGAATGATCGGTATTTCCAGTCTCAAGTTTTCCATCAACCTCAGGGATCTCATATGTGTGTCATTTAAGAACCGAAAACGTTTCTTTAAATAAGTGGGAGTGGCAGGATTAAACAGAATGTTGTAAAGTAAGAATATGAGTATTCCGTCGAAGGCGAATAGGAAGCCACTTGAGCATATTTCGGTATTCTGATACGTGATCATATTTGCGTAAACCAAATATGAATCTTATGTAAAAATTTTGAAGTCGCTCAGGTTTATCAAGTTGTTCCTCGGTGAGATCTAGATAGCTGACGTCAGCATAGTCTAGTATAGGAAGAAGAAGGGATTGAGCTAACGCAATATACTTTCTTCTTCTTCTCTTTTTACTCTTGTGACAAATGTCACCACCCCATTCCATCCCGTGAGTGTCGTAAGAGTCGACTAAGGGAGTAAGTCCGGCAGACAATATCCACTGCAAGAGAGGGAAAACTCGAAACAAAACCCTACACCAACCCGTTTGGCCAGCGTGGTATAGTAGGCTAATATCCTTCCAAAATTTATGGAGGAGACCCGTGCCCAGCAGTGGGACGTTTATGGGTTGAGATGATGAATATACCTCTTTTGTGATTCTTCTTTCATCCATCCTTTCTAAATGTCCTGTATATGTTCGAATAAATGCTTTTCTTTTTTTTTCTCATTAAACAGTAATGATAAGGCCCTTTACTTACCATGAACAGTAAGAATGGGGACCTGGTGCCAGCGCCATACAATCCCATGAAGCACACGAAGAACACGAAGGTAGACACAGTGGTGATTGCTATGCCAACATTGAGGGTCAGCATATCAAGAACTAATGCCTGAAAAGATAACTAAAGTAAGTACTTATACGACCCTGATCATGATTCCTCTAAGAGAGGTAGGGTCATCTAAGAGAGGTAGGGCACCATACTAGCGAGCAAGCCCGACATGGGAATGAACTCCACCTTGTAGAAGACCACAGCCAAATAACAACTTTTCAAATCAAATCAAACCAAAATCATTTATTTTCAAGTAACAAAACTCATTACAATAAATATTGCTCACACAAAATAAAATATAAAAAAATAATAAATAGAACAAATCAAATTATTAATTAGTTTTTCATATTTAGGCTTAGTTTGTTTAAATAAGTTTTGAATATTATTCTTGTATACTTATATATAGAGCATAGATCTTGTTCGTAAATACCAAATTATAGAAATAAAACAAAACAAAATTTAAAATTAAATACAATAAAATTACATCACGTAATATTAAATGTCATAACTATTTAACACAGCATATTTATAATTTTCAAATCGGCATTGGAACGGCAATATGTCTGCCACAACAATCGGATATAGGGACAGTCAAGCCTGTCAGCAATCATTGCCAAGACATTGGGGCTGGCCAGCACCCGGCGCACCAGGGATGCACACCGCTTTCGCTTGGATGCATGAAAGCAGTCCGTGTGCGCATCCGCAAACATCCCTGCCCCTCTAGACAAGTAGCATAAACGGTAGTCGAACCGAAAAGTCAAAAAATCAAATGTATGGGATTTGACGTAAGTTTACGACATTATATCGTAAACTAACGTCAAATCCAAAACATTTGCTTTTTTGACTTATCGATTCGACTATCGCTTATGCCACTTGTCTAAAGGGGCTGATGCGCAACAGAAGCGGGGCAGCCGGGTTTTTATTCTTTATCTTCTAATGAAAACACATTTGCGATGTTTCGGTATTTTACTATACCAAGAATAGCATTGTTTACTTTTTAGCATAAACCTGAAATCGAACCCGGGACCACGTGACCACCAGTCTCAGACGACTACTCAACCACCGAGTCAGTTCAAAAGGGTACTTTAATCGCGATAACCGACATCTACGCGGGCAGAGCCGCGGTCAACAACTAGTTTTATTTATCCTTACTAATATTATAAATGTGAAAGTTTGTAAGAATGGATGGATGGATGGATGGATGGATGGATGGATGGGTGGATGGATGGATAGATGGATGGATGGTTGGATGTTTGTTACTCTTTCACGTAAAAACTACTAAACGGATCTGGATGAAATTTGACACAGAGATAGATTATGGTCTGGAATAACACATAGGCTACTTTTTGCAGCGATAACCGACATCCACGCGGGCGGAGCCACGGGCGACAGCTAGTATACAATATTTTGATTACTTCCCAATCTCAAATAGTTATTGGTAATTACCCTACATCCCCAATAAAATAATATACACGCGACAATCCAACAATATGCCGTGTCTGCTATCTTTATATTTCATATTATTGAGTTGTTCCACAGATAAACATCAAATATATATCGACCTCAATGACTTTTATTTTTGGTTTCGAGATTATCTGTGGCAATGGTATTAAAGAGGTTTTAAATTTAAATTTGTTTATTTGGCGAAATGTGTTAGTACGGTAGGCAAAGGAGATGGCTGTACAGGGCCGCTATATGAAGATATTAGAAATATATTTTTAGGTCTTGCTCAGGTACATATTTTCCCAGACTTTATATCTATTTCTGTGCCAAATTTTTCCTAAATCGGTTCAGCCGTTTTTGCGTGATTGAGTTACAAATATTTTTATATCCATCCCAACGTACGCATTTATGTACGTGTTAGTGAGATAACTACATGGTGGTATATCTATCCTTACTTACTGATAATGTAATAATTAATTAATTAATAATGGGCTTGATCATAATAAAATATAATAATTGCTGTCTGATGGTCAATGTAAATAAATCTATGTGAATGTAATCTCAATGTGTTAATAATTGGATTTTTGATTATTAATTTTTATTGATGCTTGTTTAATATAATGCATGTCCTCAAATATTTGTATGCCTTATTGAGGCAGAATGTATAAGGAAACTGATTTATATTGTTACCATCTCATTGTTATACCTGCATTCTGAACAAATAAATATTATTATTATTATTATACTAATATTATAAATGTGAAAGTTTGTGAGTATGGATGGACGGATGGATGGATGTTTGTTTACAGCGATAACCGACATCCACGCGGGCGGAGCCGCGGGCAACAGCTAGAATACTATAATATTAAAAAGCTGTCGATTAGAAAAATCTTTTTTTGTTGAATAGTGCATTTATCCAGGAACGCTAAAGGCTATATAATATCACGTTATGATCAATAGGAGCGGAGCAGTATGTGGCAAAATTGGGGAAAATATTCCAAATTACCACGCGGACGAAGTCGTGGGCGACCCCTAGTGTACCTACTATATAACTAAGTAAGCAGGTCGCGGCCGTGCCACTCGGTGACATGCACTATTATTGAATTTTACTTCACAGTGCTATAAATATCTTCGGACTTTATTTGACGGAATATAATCATGATGTTGCCTTAAAGATCCAACTAAAAGCTTACAAAGGATAACTTCCAAATCGTCCCGAGTCGGGATGTAATTTATGTTTTTTTTTGCCGAACCGTAACCTATGGACGCTTGCAATACCAGAAGTATCACTTGCGTGTTTCCACCCCATTTTTTTACAC
This sequence comes from Trisateles emortualis, assembly GCA_947095525.1. Classification (NCBI taxonomy): domain Eukaryota; kingdom Metazoa; phylum Arthropoda; class Insecta; order Lepidoptera; family Erebidae; genus Trisateles; species Trisateles emortualis. Next base: position 3,846,988 of record OX352756.1, read on the forward strand.
CAGGGCTTTATGATGAGAGTATCCCTAGTATCCCTACGATAGGAATAAGTTATCTTTCAAAACGCATCCCTAAATTAGCGCTTCAGACGTGTACTCACACACAGGAACACAACTACACCACTATATGTAGTTATTTAGCTGTGGTCTTCCGTAAGGTGGAGGTCCTTCCCCAGTCAGCTTGCTCGCTAGTATAGTGCCCTATCTATCTTAAATAGGTACACTTACTTCATCATCATCATCTCAACCCATAAACGTCCCACTGCTGGGCACGGGTCTCCTCCATGAATTTGGAGGGACATTAGCCTACTATACTATACACTTACTTACTTATCTATAAATTTGACTGCCTTGGTGGTCCAATGGGTACAGTATATGTCTGCTGTGCGCGAGGTTGTGGGCTCGATTCCCACACAGAAAAAAACTTTGTGTGACCCACAAAGAGTTGTTCTGAGTCTGGGTGTGATTTGTGTCCGTTAATATTATGTTCGTTAAGTCCCCCGCAGCACAGAGCTTGTTCTCTAGTGCGGGAGTTGTCTTTCTAATAAAAGATTATCTTAAATCTACGGACCGACTGCGATAACCTTACTTAACCAGGCAGATCTTTCGATTCTCACCACTAACACTTACCCACGAGACCCTCAAGCTTCCCTCCAAGCTTACTCCATATGGCACATACCAACAACAAAGCAATCCAGGTCAGAAAGTAATTTAAACACAATAGTTGACTGTAGGGCAGTAGGACGGCAAACAATATGTTTCTTTAGCAATGACAATGCACTTTTACTATTGAATACTTCATAAAAGAAGGGTAGCTGTAGTCTATACTCTATAGATATAAACGTAGGGCACCATACTAGCGATCAAGCCCAACTGGAAAAGTCCGCCACCTTACAGGCATATTGTGAATTCTAGTGATAATTCTGTACTTCCTTTTTCTTTGTTTATTTATTTAGTAGCAAAACGTTAAATTTTACAATAAAAATTATATATAATAACTATTCACATATTGCCTTATTATTTAATAGCATTATGTAAATTGAAGCAGACTTAAACACCATACTTTGTTTTTTCTCGCACGACCAGTACTAAGTACGATTACCTTATTTTAACAGCTTGCATGCTATCATACTTGTATTTTACAAAAAAATTTAACTACCTGGCGATTAAAAAGAGTGGACTGAGTTTCTTGCTTGTTCTTCTCATGGCTCCACGTCAGCGACATCATTATTTCTGACATCATCTTTCTGGCTTATTCATAATTTATGACCTTCATAAGTGTTACTTTGTAACCTAAATGAATAAATGAATTTTGAGTTTGAGTTTTTGAGTTTACAGAAGACTAGAAAGAGGTTATATTTTTTTTTTTAGAAACCGCTTCTAAAAATTAACTTTAGGTAAATAAAGACGCAGCGTGGGAGGCCTCTAACAAGGTGGACTGACGACCTGGTAAAGGTCGCGGGCAACCGATGGACAAGGTCAGCTCAGGACCGAACGATGTGTAGGACCTTGGGGAAGGCCTATGTCCAGCAGTGGACGTCTTATGACTGAGGTGGAAAGAATAAATATGCATCCGAATATCCGATCTGTACATCCTACTAATATTATAAATGTGAAAGTTTGTGAGTATGGATGGATGGATGGATGTTTGTTACTTTTTCACGCAATAACTACTAAACGGATTTGGATGACATTTGGCATACAGATAGATTATAGTCTGGAATAGCACATAGGCAACTTTTTATCGCGATAACCGACATCCACGCGGGCCGAGAAGCGGGCAACAGCTAGTGTATTATACATATCAAATCAAAAAAAAAATTAAATATTTATGTGCAAAAATGTTCCGTGTGGTGACGGACTAAGAATACAAATGTCACCACCCCCTTCCATCCTACGGGTGTCGTAAAAGTCGACTAAGGGAGAATGTCAAGCAGATTATACACACTGCAAGAGAAGGAAAACTCGAACCAAAACCCTATATCAACCCGTCTAGCCAGAGTGGTATTGTAGGCTAATATCCCTCCAACTGTAAGGAGGAGACCCGTGCCCAGCAGTGGGACGTTTATGGGTTGAGATGTATGTGTGTGCAAACATGGGTGAATAGTACATAAACTGTTCTTGAACCACTCTATGCAATGTGGAAAAAAACGAGCCCGAAGCAGGAATAATGCCATACTATGTGCTTCTATTCCAGAGTTCGAATTTGTCCACCGCATTTTACGTCTTGAAGTGACGTCATTATTATCTATATTTTTTACATAAGATCTTTCTCCTGACAATAACAAACACAACAAAAAGAAGAATTACTGAAATCGGTTCAGCCGTTCACGCGTGATGCCGTGACAAAGGGAAATAAGGATTCATTTTTATATGAAAGATTCAAGTGAAAATTTAATTATGCGCGTTATGCACTTTTTGGGTGAATAATAATTATGGAACTAGCGTCATCATCTCCGAAAGCTTTCCGTAATTAAAAATAATAATCTAATAGCTCGACGATACAATTCACAAGTTACTTAGTTTTCATTTCTATCGGCAGTCACCAAAGACTGCATCGTATGCTTTTTATTGGCTTGTGATATCGCCAACGACCTTGAGCATTTGATCGAAGCAAACACGACCTAATTCTCTAGGCGAGCACGGGGATACAAACAGATGTACTCTTTGAATGGAGGTCTTATTAATTTTTCTTCAAATATATATTTTTTTTTTTTCATATTATTTCATAAAAATTTAAGTCATAAATTTGCCAACAAACAATGGTTTCATTTAAACCTCTTTTTCTCATTTTTTGATAGAAGTGCCTTAAAGTGGGAATCAAACCCACAACACAGTGTGTGAGCAGGTGATCATCTTAACCATTAAACCATACGTGTAATCATAACATAACGTGACAGACGGTTACTGTTCAACATGAATAATAAAAGTATTATACCTACAACAATGGCGGCCTATAATAATGAAACTAACCCGTTCAGTAAATATCACACGTGCCTTACGCAGTATGAATGTTTTAGTTTTTCATTACATTTTTTAAACTACGTAGTTGGCCAACAAGCAAGCCCGCCTGGTGGTAAGCAGTTACCGTAGCCTATCATCATCATCTAAATCTCAGCCAAAAGACGTCCACTGCTGGACATAGGCCTCTCCCAAGGATTACCATAACTCTCGATCCTGAGCCGACCTTGTCCATCGGTTGCTCTATGGACGCTTGCAATACAAGAGGTATAAATTGCGTGTTGCAAACCCATTTTTTTACACCAAAGCTTTAAGATAGGAGTATCCCTGAGATAGGAATACGTTTCTTTCGAAACGCATCCCTAAATGAGCGCCGTAGACCTGTACTCACACACAGGAACACAACTACACCGCTGTGTGTAGTTAGTTGGCTGTGGTCTTCTGTAAGGTGTAGATCCTTCCCCAGTCGGGTTTGCTAGCTAATATGGTGCCTTACCTCTCATAAAAAATCAGGTTTCTCAATTCAGCCGTATATATTTTCTGATGTGTGTGTGTGTATATCTATTTCTGTGGTGTATATCCTTACTAATATTATAAATGTGAAAGTTTGTAAGAATGGATTTATTTATGGATGGATGGATGTTTGTTACTCTTTCACGTAAAAACTACTAAACGGATCTGCATGAAATTTGGTACAGAGATAGATTATGGTCTGGAATAACACACTGGCTTTTTACAGCGATAACCGACTACCACGCGGGTGGAGCCGCGGGCAACAGCTAGTATTTTTATATTTTCGTCGTTTTTGAACCGATTTTGATGATTCTTTTTTATTGGAATGGAGATATCCCAAAGGTGGCACCTTGATAAGAAAAAAAAGCATCTGATGAATCCCAGAAAAATCGAAGGGAACCTTCGAAAATCGTAATGGTGACTAGTGTGTTTGTATTTTTTTTTACTTTTATTTTATCACTAAAATTATAAAAATAAAAATCTTCAATCTGTATTCAGTTATTTTTAGCTTTTAGAAGTCGGTATAATTAGTTTTAATTACTAACATAGTATAAGTTATATTGTTACTAACGCTATGGATCTCTGGTTCTAAAATTTTTTTTTTTTAATTCTTTTTTTTATACTACGTGACTGGCAAGCAAACATACGGCCTGACGGTAAGTAGTTACTACTGTGGAAATCTTGGGGGAGGCCTATGTCCAGCAGTGGACGTCTTTTGGATCAACTATAAACTTTTCCGTGCGAAGCTGCGGCACGCGGGTAGGTCGCTACTTATTATAATATTTAATTTATTTCTATAACACTTACCCTTAGGGTGACATTTTCTGATGCATGAACGACAGCAGACAAGGTCACTGGTGATGTGATGATCCACAAACCAAAGGTGAACACCAGCATACAAATTATCTGTAATAATACAATGTCATTATAATAATAGCAAACAGGCGCGTTCTGAAGGGGGGAGAGGGATGCACCCCTCCCAAAAAAAAAAAAAAAAAAAACAATTTTTTGCCCCTAGCCGCGATGCATTTTTCTTTAAAAAGACAACCCCCGCACTAGAGAACAAGCTCTGTGTTGCGGGGGACTTTACAAACACACAATAAACAAATTACACCCAGACTCAGAACAACTCTTTGTGGGTCACACAAAGTTTTGTCCCTGTGTGGGACAAAACTTGGAATCGAACCCTCGTGCACAGCTGGCGCATACTGCACCCACTGGACCACCAAGGCAGTCATATATATATGGTAAAGTAACCGACTTGCAAGAGTGAGTTCGAGTTCCCGGGTGGCAGTACCAATGTGAATTTCACTTTGTGGAATTTATACGTACGTAGTTTACTAATCACATGCTAACGGTGATGGAAAAAATCGTGAGGAAACCCACATGTTTTACAGGTCTCCAGCGCTCATTTAGCGATGCGTTTTGAAATAAACGTATTCCTATCACAGGGATACTCCCATCTTAAAGCCCTGGTGTAAAAAAAATAGGTTGGCAACACGCAATGGTGTATCAGTTGGTTACTCCGCTGTTAATCCTGGTTCACAGGAGTCACAGCGGTGGAAATATGGGTGATATTGTGCCAATAAACACGCAAGTGATACCTCTGGTATTGGAAGCGTAGTTTGCCACCCAAGTAGTATAAAAAAAGTCGATTACTTTCCCACTCTGTCACCACCGCTCCTTAAATAAGGTACTTCCTAAATAAATGTCAAAGCTAAAATGCCATTGCCATCGTCTGGCATTGAAATAAAAGTTTAGTGACATTGAAATGTTGCCCTTGAAGGGAAATGATTGAAGGCTATTCCCGTTAAAAGGTGTTAAAATTATCATTACCTTCAGAATTTGACCATGGCTTATGTAGGTCAATTATATATTTGAAGACTGTGATTGATACATGAATGATTTATGTATAATTCTTAAGTGAAAAACAAACATACGGCTGGTGATGGTAAGCAGTTATCGTAGCCTATGGACGCTTGCAATACTTCTTCTTCTTATCGTTTGGTTAGTGGCCAACCTGGTGACAGAGTTATTTAGATCGCCCATATTTAGGCATCTGTCGTGATCTAACGACTGATAACAGTCGGGACCGACTTTTAACGTGCCCTCCGAAGCACGGAGACGCTCAGATGAAATACCACTATGCGGTCACCCATCTATATAGGGTCCCCCGCAATACTAGAGATATCACTCGGATATTGCCGACTCTTTCTTTAAGTACCTCATGCTATAATGTCGTAAGAGTCGACTAAGGGAGTAAGTCTAGCAGACAATATCCACCGGAAGAAAGGGAAAACTCGAAATAAAACCCTATTCCAACCCGTCTGGCCGACGTATGGTATAGTGGGCTAATATCCCTCAAAAGTTTGGAGGAGACCCGTGCCCAGCAGTGGGACGTTTATGGGTTGAGATGATGATGATGATGATAATATCTTGATTTGATACTCTTACTGATTTAAGAGAGGTAGAGTGCTAACGAGCAAGCCCGACTGGGGAAGGACCTCCACCTTACAGAAGACCACAGCCACAGTTGTGTTGATACGTGTCCAGCTCTCCAGTGCTCATTTAGGGATGCGTTTAAAGACCTGGTGTAAAAAATTGGTCGGCATCACGCAAGTGATACCCGTACTAGGTATTGCAAGCGTCCATAGGCTACGGGCATGCCGTATGCTTGTTTGCCACCCAAATAGTATAAAAAAAACTCGCTTTATCACCATTTATCGCCATTCACCAGGGTTTTAAGATGGAGTATCCCTGGGATAGAAAAACTGTTTCGTTAAAAACGCATCCCTAAATGAGCGCTGGAGACCTGTACTCACACACATAATATGTATATGTAAATACAACTACTAGTAGTTATGTGACTATAATCGTCTGTACAAAGGTCCTTCCCCAGCCGGGATTGGTCACTTATATGTAAAAGGATAAGTTTCTTACCATCATAGTAAAGTTGACGACGTACAAAATTAAGGCAGCGATGTTCGAACTTAAACTTGGCGGTGATTTGTCCATGTTTAAATCTGAAAAACAAATAAAATATTATAACAATCTCTACGGAGATTAGATATATTATAGTGTACAACTTGTACACTATAATATCTCTGCAGATATAATAGTGTCTCCAGCACATACTTGCACAGTACAAGTGTGTGCTGGAGACCTGCCTCCTCTAGACAAGTGGCAAAAACGGTAGTCGAGGTAAACTTACATCAAATCCCATAATTTTGCTTTCTATTCTATTCGACTACCGTTTACGACATTTTTCTAGAAGGGCAATAGATAGATAGATAGAAAACTCTTTATTGTACTGTGTGATATCAATATATTTATTTACAGAAACCATATACATTTTTTACACTTTATACATCAAACTAAATTTTAAACTTATAAAGTAAGAAAATCATAAATAAAAATAAACAAAATAGGAAAAAAAAACTGTCAAAATAATAATAATATTTTCGGGACAACTCACACATCGCTATCTGATCCCAAACAAGGCAGAGCCTGTACTATGGTAACCAGACAACTGATAAACATACTTATATATTTCTAAATAAATACATGTTATAGATAAATTACACCCAGACACAGGACAAAACATTCGTGCTCATCACACAAAGATTTGTCCCGGGTGGGAATCGAACCTCCGGCGTAGCAGTCAGAATCACTAACCACTAGACCAACAGGCCAGTCGAATATCCCTATAAATATTCCTCAACATCACTGGGAACGTGCCCAGAAGGCTAGCAGCATTGCCACGTTGGATGGCAATGCTTATTCTCTGTGCGAGAAATAGGCCAGCCCTCTGATCACGCGAAGCGTCGATCAGTCCTTTCGCTAAATCTCTGTACAAGAAACGAGCACTCGGACCCCATGAACCATCTCTACCCCAAACGGCTCAAAAACATAATAAGTCTAAAAGGGTCTTCTGTAAGGTGGAGGTCCTTCCCCAGTCGGGCTTGCTCGCTAGTATGGTGCATTAGTAATAGCCTTTTATAATGTATTTAACCTACTTAAGGCTTTATAGAAATGTCATTAGAAAAGTAGGGCAACGGTAGTGGAAAATAAATACCGGAGTTTGTAAATACGTAATTTGATGTCGTTATAATGGTGTTTTCTGTTAAGAGACAACTCCCGCACTAGGGAACAAGTTCTGTGTCACAGGGGACCTTACAAACATACAATTAACAGACACATAGTACACCCAGACTCGGGACAACCATTAGGCGAGCCGTATGCCACCACCTTGCTTGTTTGCCACCCAAGTAGTATATGTATTTTTTAAAACACCATTTTTGCCTCGTGTGGGGATCGAACCCACAACACCCTGCGCTCTGGTAAATGGCGAGATAACCACTTAAGCCACTGAACTAACCGTGCAGTCAAATAATAGCAGTCGACACACGCAAGTGAGCCCTCTGGTATTGCAAGCGTCCATAGGTTACGGTATTGCTTACCATCAGCGGGGCCTTATGCTTGTTTGCCACCTATAATAGCATACCATGTATGACCCAATGCTGGGCACGGGTCTCCTCTCCTCTATTAAGAGAGAGAGAGGGTTCAGCCCTTAATTCACAAACGCTGGGCATTAGGCCGCATTAGCGGGTTGGTGAATTGGACATGTCTTTAGAATTTCTTCTAAGACATGTGGGTTTCCTCACGATGTTTTCCTTCACCGTTAGCAGACGGCGAATCATCCTTACTAATATTATAAATGTGAAAGTTTGTAAGAATGGGTGGATGGATGGATGGATGGATGTTTGTTACTCTTTCACGTAAAAACTACCGAGCGGATCTGGATGAAATTTGGCACAGAGATAGATTATGGTCTGGAATAACACATAGGCTACTTTTTGCAGCGATAACCGACATCCACGCGGGCGGAGCCGCGGGCAACAGCTAGTTGACTGCCTTGGTGGTCCAGTGGCCGCAGTATGCGCCTGCTGTGCACGAGGCTGTGGGTTCGATTCCTACACAGGACAAAACTTTGTGTGGCCCACAAAGAATTGTTCTGAGTCTGGATGTAATTTGTGTCCGTTAATTGTATGTTTGTAAAGTCCCCCGCGACACAGAGCTTGTTCTCTAGTGCGGGAGTTGTCTTTAAAAAATAAAAAAAAAAAAAAAAGAATATATACTTCACAAAGTGAAATTCACATTGGTTGGTACTGCCCGGGATCGAACTCGCACCTCCTGCGTGCAAGTCGGTTACTCTCCCACTCGGCCACCACAGCTTGTTTGACACCAGTAGTTAAAAATTACCGCTAATTTGATAATTAATGGTACAATTCATGTTTTTTTTTTTAAAAGACAACTCCCGCACTAGAGAACAAGCTCAGTGTCGCGGGGGACTTTACAAACATACAATTAACGGACACAAATTACACCCAGACTCAGAACAATTCTTTGTGGGTCACACAAAGTTTTGTCCTGTATGGGAATCGAACCCACAACCTCGTGCACAGCAGGCGCATACTGCGGCCACTGGACCACAGAGGCAGTCAAATTAGTTGAATCGTTTTCAATTATGCGACAGGCAGAAGGATAATAATAGGGTAATTGGAAGCATGTTCCCCCTTGGGAACTGACCTGTTGGCTCATGTTTAATGCAGGCTTGCTTTCTGCTTATAAACGGTCATTCAACTTATAGACCAAGGGTCGGTGACGTATTTACTTTTGTCATTTTATAAGTCATGAAATTTCACAAACTAATCTCTTATATACCTTCAGAATAATATGTTATAATATAATATTATTATAAGGGTTACCACTGCGCGGCGTGTTGTGGGTTCGATCCCCACACAGGACAAAAAAAATCGTGTCATACCGAGTCTGGGTGTACTGTGTGTCCGTTAATTGTATGTTTGTAAAGTCCCCGCAACTCGGTTTGGTCCCTAGTGCGGGAGTTGTCTTTTTAAAAAGAAAAGAAAGCTATTATGTGAATTTCCATGACTTTTGAAATGGCAAAAGAACACAAGTCTCTGGCTCTCCTTCTATTAAGGAATACCTACCCCTAGGTTATTTTCCCATTTTATTATAATTATCTGTAATAATTGTAATTAATATGCAAAATTTCATTTTTACCGTAATTAAACAGAAAAATATAAGATAAAATGGTCTTGTTGGTCTAGTGGTTAAGGAGCCTGACTGCTAAGGAAGAGGTCGTGAGTTCAATTCACAATTCACACCCTGTCGAGTAATAATAAGGTAGCATTACGGGCAAAATGCCACGGGCCTCCAGCCCGAGAGTGGCCGTGCACACAGAAGGAAGAGAAAAGAGAGGTAGGGCACCATATTAGCGAGCAAGCCCGTCTAGGAAAGGACCTTGGTAGTATTTAAAAAAATTACTCCTTAGACCTATAATGGTATTTCGAAGACCTCTACGACACTACAAGCCCTCTAGACAAGTGGCATAAACGGTAGTCGAATCGAAAAGTCAAAAAAATAAATGTATGGGATTTGACGTTAGTTTACGATATCATGTCGATAACAAACGTCAAATCCCATACATTTTATTTTTTGACTTTTCGATTCGACTATCGCTTATGCCACTTGTCTAGAGGCTCTGTGGTGTTAATTAAAAAAATGAAAGCAAAAATTTTTCAGCATTTCGTAGCCGTCTACAGAGCTACGCTTGTAATGTCGTAGAGGTCTACGAAATACCATTGTAGGCCTTACTAAATATTTTATTTTATACTAGCTATTGCTCGCGGCTCCGCCCGCGTGGATGTCTGTTATCACTGTAAAAAGTCTATGTGTTATTCCAGACCATAATCTATTTCAGTGCCAAATTTCATCCAGATCCGTTCAGTAGTTTTTACGTGAAAGAGTAACAAACATCCATCCATACTCACAAACTTGCACATTTATAATATGAGTAAGGATTAAAAAAAAATAGCATGAGCAAGAGAGGTAGTGCACAATGCTAACAAGCAAGCCCGACTGGTAAAGGACCTTACAGAAGACCACAGCCAAATACTACACACAGCGGTGTATTTATGTTCCTGTGTTAGTACAGGTATCCAGTGCTTATTTAGGGATGCGCTTTGAAAGAAACGTTTTTCTATCCCAAGGATACTAATAGCCCTGGTATAAAAAAAAACGGCAACACGACGTTAACTGCTTACCATTAGGCAGGCCGTATGCTTGTTTACCTCCCAAGTAGTACAGGTCTCCGGCGCTCATTAAGGGATGCGTTTTGAAAGAAACGTATGCCTATCCCAGGGATACTCCCACCATAAAGCCCTGGTGTAAAAAAAATGGGTTGGCAACACGCAAGTGATACTTTTGGTATTGCAAGCGTCCATAGGCTACGGTAACTGCTTAACATCAGGCGGGCCGTATGCTTGTTTGCCACATAAGTAGTATAAAAAAAAAAAGTAGTATTAAGGAAAGGACACGATGCTAGAGGCTATAGAAACGTTCACACCTTTTAATAATAATAAAAGATTTTCCACTAAATTACATAACACACTAGATAAATATAAAAAAAACAATAATTCTCTACTATACATACCTATTTAAATATTTAAAACACACTTATACACACAAAACATACGAAAATTATTTAAAAGTAAGTATTATTTTTTAATATTTTTACGTAAATATGTAATTCAGCCGCAAGACGCGCGCTACCCCCGCCGCTGTCTATAGGGTACTGAAGAATTACTGAACGCATGGCAGCCCTAACCGCCACAAGCCACTTATATGGAAACTTTTCTTTCTAACTCCTCCTATTTACTTCCGATTAAATTCGTTGCGGGGTCCAAGACAGTAGGTTTAGTTGTCCACGGGACGCACGAGTGTCAAAACTCGGTGTATCAGTTGGTTACTCCGCTGTTAATCCTGGCTACACAGGAGTCACAGCGGTGGGCATGTGGGTGGGATTTTCCCGAAAAAAAAAAGCCACTTATGTTTATGAATTAAAGAAAATATGAAAAGTAAGGTACTAACACTAGTTCGGTTGTATAGTATACTAGGGGTCGCCCGCGACTTCGTCCGCGTGGTAATTTGGAATATTTTCCCCGATTTTGCAACATATCTCATTACTGCTCCACTCCTATTGATCATAGCGTAATGTTATATATAGAGCCTTCCTGGATAAATGCACTATTCAACAAAAAAATATTTTTTCTAATCGAACCAGTACTTTCTGAAATTAGCTCGTTTAACCAAACAAAAAAACAAACTCTTCAGCTTTATAATATTACTAGCTGTTGCCCGCGGCTCCGCCCGTATGGATGTCGGTTATCGCTGTAAAAAGTAGACTATGTGTTATTCCAGACCATAATCTATCTCTGTGCCAAACTTCATCCAGATTCGTTTAGTAGTTTTTACGTGAAAGATTAACAAACATCCATCCATCCAACCATCCATCCACACTCACAAACTTTCACATTTATAATATTAGTATAGATTTCATACTTAAGCTGGCCTCACACAGCCGGAATGCCTTTCCAAATTCATATTATTAATTCAGAAAACCCCTAAATTCAATACAATGTAACTATGTATGTTCTACACCATCTACGCCATAAGATGATGAGAAGAAGAAAAGATCTGTAGGAAAACTAAAGTGACCGATATAGCTCGAAGAATTGCCTCAATTAAGTGGCAATGGGCAGGGCATATAGCTCGTAGAACCGATGCCCGTTGAGGCAGAAAGGTTCTAAAGTGGTGACCACGAACTGGCAGATGCAGCGTGGGCAGGTCTCCAACAAGGTGGACCGACGACCTGGTAAAGGTCGCGGTCAACCGATGGACAAGGTCAGCTAAGGACCGAACGATGTGGAAAACCTTGGTCTTATGGCTAATATGGATGTTCCACACACATACTGTTTTTTTCAGATTATGAATTTCCCAAATCGATCAGTAAGAATGATATTATTGTATGGAATTTCGGGCTTAATATGAATAGCAGCCTATCAGCCCGCTCTAGCTTCGCTCTGGTTATACATTCTTTCAAATTCAAATTGTTTATTTTGCAAAATATAGGTACAGAGGGTTGACATATTGTGATAATGATAGTTTCACTATACTTTGCCTCGCGGCATGCAAAAAATATAGTAAAATGTCATACATTATTAATGTCAATGTTATTCAATTAAAATTAATTAGATAGGATTAATTCTTAATTCTTTAATGTACACAAAAGAAATACAGATAGTGTTACATAGGTATTAATATCATGTACAAAGGCGAGCTTAACTCAAAATTGAGTTCTCTTACAGCAAACCTCTGAGAAGTGGAAAGTTTAGAGGAAACCAAGGGTAAACAAAGTGTAGGTACATTTGATAAAGAACAGTTGGTAACAAATATATTATAACATAATACATACATAAGATTATACATAGATACATACAGAATATATATATATATATAAATAAATACATATATAAATATATATATATATACATATAAACACTTACATAATCAATAGACACCATTATTTTAAAAGGAAATGCTCCTTGACGTTCCTCCTAAATACGTCCAGAGAAGGGCTAGAGCGTATGGAATGTGGAAGAGAATTCCAAAGATTTACAGCATGAATAGTAAAAGAATTGTGATAACAAGTAGAATAGTGAAGGGGGGTTCGTAGGAGAAGAGAAGAAGCTAGTCGACAGGGCTTACCCCTAGGAATAAGGTAGCTAAAGCGTTCACGAAGATATGTGGGAGAATTGGGATTATGGAGTACAGAAAAAAGAAGGGAAAGGATATGGGAGTCCCGGCGCCTCCGAATAGGTAACCACCTCAATCGGGCTCGAAATTCTGATACATGGTCGTACTTTCGCAGACCGAAAATGAAACGGATACCCAGATTCTAAAGACGCTCGAGTTTATTTAAAAGTTCCTCCTTAGCATCAAGGAAAGAGACATCAGCATAGTCGAGGAGAGGAAGTAGAAGAGATTGCGCAAGAGTAACTTTAGTTTCGAAAGGTAGAAATTTCTGAAGACGTTTAAGAGACTGAAATGAGCAGTACATTCTTCTGCTTACTTCTGCAATGTGTGCTTCCCAAGATAGGTCCACATTAATTAAAAAAATACAATTCAGATCAAATAAACGACACAAAATAAATTTGTTTAAATATGTTGTAGTATTAGATGGACAAGATATCTTTCGGTGATGTCTTTTGCTCTTTAGTTTATTAAATAGTTGTATATTTTTCCTTACAAATAAGACAGTTTCCAAAATATAGATACATGGCAAGAGAGGGGCCTTAAATTGACTCGCGAGGCAATCGCATCTACACATCGGGCGGCCTCGCACGACATTGCACGTGGGGCAGCCTCCTGATATCGACACCACCTTTTAAACCAACCCATTAATAGGTATATTAGTACCATTGTGTTACCTAACTCCTTAGTAATTAGTTACAAATTAATTAATCAAAATACTCCTTTTTTATTTGATTACTTAATTATGCGGAAAATGTAGTTAAAATTTAATAAACTTAAAACTAATTAGGAAATATTAATTAGTAATTAGGAACAATTTTAGTGTCCATTTTCTAGTTTTTACTGTTCACTTGAATACAGCAAAGAAAAGTCATATCAAAGGCAGAAGTGGCTGTGAAATTATTATTTTTCATACTTGCAATACAGTAGAACATTTTAAATATGAAGACAGGCTTCATTATTATTTTTATGTTTATATTATGTAAATATTTGATTTTTTGTTTGTTTGTTTGCTACGATTTAACTTAAAAACTACTAAACCGATTTAAAAAAACTTTCACCATTAGAAAGTTATGTATTTACCGAGTAGCATAAGCTATATTACGACTGCCTTGGTGGTCCAGTGGTCGCAGTATGCGCCTGCTGTGCACGAGGTTCTGGGTTCGATTCCCACACCGGATAAAACTTTGTGTGACCCACAAAGAATTGTTCTGAGTCTGGGTGTAATTTGTGTCCGTTAATTGTATGTTTGTAAAGTCCCCCGCGACACAGAGCTTGTTCTCTAGTGCGGGAGTTGTCTTTAAAAAAAAAAAAATTAACTGCACCATACTAGCGAGCAAACCCGACTGAGGAATTAACTCCAACTTACAGAAAACCACAGCCAAAAAAACTACACACAGCGGTGTAGTTGTGTACCTGTGTGTGCGTACAGGTCTCCAGCGCTCATTTAGGAATGCTTTTTGAAAGAAACGTTTTCCTATCCCAAGGATACTCCATCTTAAAGCCATGGTGTAAAAAATGTGTCGGCAAAACGCTAGTGATACCTCTGGTATTGCAAACATCCATAGGCTTCGGTAACTGCCGAGCCGTATGCTTGTTTGCCACGTATATAAAAACAAAATAAAAAAGGAGGTCGTTCCTCAGTCGGGATTTTTCACTCGTGTGGTGTCCTACTTCTTTTAATTCTATAGTAATGTTAATTTGCAGATTCAGCAAAGTCATCAGCTTATGCCGATGGAAAGGATGCTAGTAAATTGATCATAGCAAAATCTGAACCAAGTACACCTGATCCATGGAGTAATGATAAAAATGACAAAGCGTATGATCATTGGGATCCTAGCTGGGCCCTATTACCACCTCAAGAGAGACAAGTCGAATAAAATAAAGAGAGAATTTTATTACATCTATGATTTAAAAAATAAACTATGTATACAGTATATCTATACGGGCAATTATAAAACGAGCGAATAAAAAAATAAGATACTGTAAATTCTAGCCGTGCGACTAAATTAATAGGTGGGTGACTAGAAATTTATGCATTTGAATATAATCATATATTCATGCATTTGCTAACAGAAACGAGATTCTATCAGACAAGTAGGTTAGGTTAGAACTGTGACCCCAACAACGCGCTAATTTTGATAAATTGTGTTCGCCCTCAGTTTTTCGCTCACTTAGTATTTCTGTACGCCATATTCAGTAATTTTGACACCCATAAATTGAATTTATAGTCGCTCGTTTAATACTTGCCTTTCTATACTAATATTATAAAGCTGAAGAGTTTGTTTGTTGAATAGTGCATTTATCCAGGAAGGCTATAGGCTATATAACATCTCGATATGATCAATAGGAGCGGAGCAGTAGTGAGATATGTTGCAAAATCGGGGAAATATTCCAAATTACCACGCGGGCGACCCCTAGTACTATATATATTGTCAATTCTTGTATAAAAATATGCAACTACAATAGTGCTGTACCTTACCAATTGTTTCGATTATTTATTTTACTCTGATTGTGTTTAAATTAATGAAAATATAGGTCTTTTTGTACTTCTTATCGTGTGGATAGTGACCAACCTGGTAACAGAGTTATTTAGATCGCCCATATTTTAGGCCTCTGTCGTGATCTAACGACCGATAACAGTCGGGACCGACTTTTAACGTGCCCTCCGAAGCACGGAGACGCTTAAATGAAATACCACAATGCGGTCACCCATCTATAGGGTTACCGCGCCCTTGGTAGCTTAACCCAACTCACTCACTGAGGCTAACAACTACTCTTGTTGTTTTTCAATATTTATGTTTGTGTGTGACCATTTGTTTTCTGAATAAATAGAAATGTTTTATTGTTTAAAAAAATGTTTTGTGATTTGCCAACTTAGCACTCGACTTTAAGAAAGAGAGGTAGGGACAATACAAGCGGGCATGCCCCACTAGGGAAGTAACTCCACCTTACAGAACACCACAGCGGTGTAGTTGTGTTCCTGTGTGTGAGTACAGGTCTCCAGCGCTCATTTAGGTATGCGTTTTGAAAGAAAAATTTTCCTATCCCAGGGATACTCCCATCTTAATGCCCTAGTAAAAAATCGGTCGGCAACACGCAAGTAATACCTCTAGTATTGCCTAGGTCTAGAGGGGCTGATATTTTATTTATATTATAGATAAATACCTATAATATAAATAAAATATTTGTAAAATTATTGTAAATGGTGTACAATAAAGTGTATAATAAAAAAATAAAAAAAATAAATAAATAAATACTTTTAACTGCTTGGAGTTTCCCTGCAAGATCGAATCAGAAACGAGGAGATCCGTAGGAGAACCAAAGTGACCGACATAGCTCGAAGAATTGCCTCAATTAAGTAGCAGCTCTTCGAGCTTGCATGGGCAAGGCAAATAGCTCGAAGAACCGATGGCCGTTGAGGCAGAAAGGTTCTAGAGTGGCGACCACGAACTGGAAGACGAAGCGTGGGCAGGCCTCCAACAAGGTGGACCGACGACCGGTAAAGGACGCGGGCAATCGATGGACAAGGTCAGCTCAGAACCGAATGATGTGGAAGACCTTGGGGGAGGTGTATGTCCAGCAGTGGACGTCTTATGACTGAGATGGTACTTTTAAATACAATATCTGATTATTTCAAGTAGTTTAGGTTAAATAACTTTTTTTTTAAAGACGATATTCATACGGATCCGATCAGTGGTTCTTAAGTGAAAGAGTAACAAGCATCAATCGTGAGGATGGATGCTTGTTAGTTTTGTTTTTTTGTAACTCCCGCACTAGAGAACAAGCTCTGTGTCGCGGGGGACTTTACAAACATACAATTAACGGACACAAATTACACCCAGACTCAGAACAATTCTTTGTGGATCACACAAAGTTTTGTCCCCTTTACTTGTTTTTTTTTTTTTTTTTTTTTATACTACCAAGGTGACAAACAAGCATACGGCCCGCCTGATGGTAAGCAGTTACCGTAGCCTATGGACGTTTGCAACACCAGGGGTGTCACTCACGCGTTGCCGACCCTTTAAAAACCTTATAACTTTAAACTTTTGTTAAACTTTCACATTTATATTATTAGTAGGGATATGATTACTATTCTTGTAAATACCTATTATATGAAGTAAATGTTATAGATTATTATCTATCTCTATTAATCACTACAATGCATTCCTATCCCATTATAATGGTAGGACCGACAGATATGCATTCTTTTTCAGGTATTTATTTATCTATTGATGTTCATTGTTACATACAAGATGGAAAACCTACGTAGTCTAGTAGTTTTAGAGACGTAGGGCACCATACTAGCGAACAAGCCCATGAAGGACCTCCACCTTACAGAAGACCACAGCCAAATAACTACATACCGTGGTGGACGGTGTACTTCGTTTAAGTATTATGATTATTAGAGGAAGGTCACCGTACTAGCGAGCAAGCCCGACTAGGGAAGGACCTCTACCTTAAAGAAGACAACAGCCAAATAACTACACACAGCGGTGTAGTTGTGTTCCTGTGTGTGAGTACAGGTCTCCAGTGCTCATTTAGGGATGCGTAAAGAAAGAAATTTATTCCTATCCCAGGGATAGTCCCATCATAAAGCACTGGTGTAAAAAAATGGGTTGGCAACACGCAAGTGATACTTCTAGTATTGCAAGCGTCCATAGGCTGCGGTGACTGCTTAACATCAGGCGGGCCGTTTGCTTGTTTGCCACCTATGTAGTATAAAAAAATATATACATATTACATTCGAAATATTCTTTTACTGAATAAAATCATTTTTCTACTAAGAATGTTTTAAGATTGCTTGCTGATAGCTTGTATGGTGCCGTACCTCTCTTTATAAAATAAGAAGGGGAAATTATAAAACGAGCGAATAAAAAAAAACTTAGCGACTGATGATAAGATACTGTAAATTCTAGCCGTGCGACTAAATTAATAGGTGGGCAACTAAATTACTAGGTGAGCGACTAGAAATTCATGCATTTGAATATAATTATAGGTATATTTATGCATTTGCTACCAGAAACGAGATGCTATCAGACAAGTAGTTTAGGTTACAACTGTGTGACCCCAACAACGCGCTAATTTGTATAAATTATGTTCGCCCTCAGTTTTTCGCTTACTTAGTATTTCTGTACGCCATATTCAGTAATTTTGACACCCATAAATTGAATTTATAGTCGCTCGTTTAAATACTAGCCAAATACAAATAAAACAAAAATATACAATCTTGTTTTAATATCCAGTACATATGCACTTAATAACCCCTACTCTTCTTAAGTATGTTATACAACTTTTTATTTAATATTTCATTTAACTCCTCGTACGAGTGTGCTTCCTCAGTGGTTGTCACAACCTGGGCTCGGCCTACAAGCTTCATTCTTGGCTTTGAAAAAAATACTATTATTTTATTCTTAAAATATGAAAATACACTTTCATCGTTATTGCTTTCAGAACTCGATTCTGCGTTGGCTGAAAGGCAAAAAAAAACGTGATAAAAAGTAGTGTATGTGCTATTTCCGACTATAATCTATCTTTGTGCTAAATTTCATCCAGATCCGTTCAGTAGTTTTTACGTAAAAGAGTAACAAACAAACATCCATACATTCTTACAAACTTTCGCGTTTATAATATTATAGTAGGAGTTTTTACTACTTAAGTGGCAAACAAGCATACGGCCCGCCTGATGTTAAGCAGTTACGGTTGCAATACCAGTATTGCAACCGTAACTGCTTAACAGGGTACCGCCCGCGCGTTGTGGACCCTGTAAAAACCTTATAACTTCTTTCTTGAAGAACCCTATAATCCTACTAATAATATAAATGTGAAAGTTTGTGAGGATGAATGTAGGTATACATGTATGGTTGTTTGTTACTCTTTCACGTAAAAACTACTGAACGGATCTCGATGAAATTTGGCACAGAGGAAATCTGTAATCGCGAATAGTTTGATCGCGATTAACGACGAATTTTCATAGAAAAGTATTATTAAAATATTGGTCTAAAATATTTCGAAACATTTTATTTTATTCAAACCTTGTCCTAACAATTATAAAAACAACAAAAAAATAATTTACTAAATCGGTCGAGCTGTTCCCTAGAATGCTTTTTAGTTGTTGCCCGCGGCTCCGCCCGCGTAGATGTCGGTTATCGCGATAAAAAGTAGCCTATATGCTATTCCAGACTATAATCTATCTCTGTGCCAAATTTCATCCAGACCCGTTAAATAGTCATACATCCATCCATACTTACGAACTTTCACATTTATAATATTAGTTAGGATGTAAATATATTTTTATTATTTAGACTACGTAATATTTATAAACTCAATATTTACTTATAAAATACATTAAAATAATAATAATCCCTTTCTTCATTAAGTACGTTTTCTTTTGTTGAAATTTAAAAACAAACACTACCACTTCTTTCTCTGAATCAATTCTTTTATAAAAACTAAAAAAGGCGGGATAATTGCCTTAAAATAAAAAAAACAATTACTACTTATTATTTCTTAATTAATCAATTGGCTAAGTTTATGATTTAATGTTTTTTTTATGACCATTTAATTGTTTATGGCTTTAGTTTATCGATACCATAAACCTAAAAGTCTTTGATTTATGAAGAAAAAGAGTACATACTTAAAACCTGTCCGGATTAAAAGCATTATAGGTAAGTAATTAATTCTCAAATTAATCAATAATACATCTAATAAGTACTAATATATGGATTTAAATATGTTTGTTAATCACGCCAGAACAGATCTGGATGAAATTTGGCACAGAGATAGATTATAGTCTGGAATAGCACATAGACTACTTTTATAATAGCAACCCATATATGACCCACTGCTGGGCACGGGTCTCCTCTCCTCTATTAAAAGAGAGAGGGTTTAGGCCTTAATTCACACACGCTGGCCTAATGCGGGTTGGTGAATCAGACATGTCTTTAGAATTACTTCTAAGAGAATATGTGGGTTTCCTCACGATGTTTACCTTCACCGTTAGCAGATGGCAATCATTTGATTAGTACATATAAACTCCACAAAGTGAAACTTACATTGGTACTGCCCGGGATCAAACTCGCACCTCTTGCGTGCAAGTCGGTTACTTTCCCACCGCTTTTTTAAGCTACTTTTATCCCAGGAATAACACTTCATAGATGTACTTAAATGTAATTAAGATGAATCTTCTATCCTAGACCCGATATTTCAGCTGATGAATGATGTCCGTCACTTGATGTCTTTTTTATACTACCAAGGTGGCAAACAAGCATACGGCCCGCCTGATGGTAAGCAGTTACCGTAGCCTATGGACGTTTGCGTCACTCACGCGTTGCCGACCCTTTAAAAACCTAATAACTTCTTTCTTGAAGAACCCCATGCTATAGTCTCTTGGAAAAACCTCGGCAGGGAGATCATTCCACAGCCTAATCGTACGTGGTAAGAAATTCCTCTGGAATCTTACGGTACGGCATGTTTGAGGTGAATGTGTGCATGTATTATCTTTAAATTATAGTTAGTAACGAATTGTCCAACTTAGATTAAGCCTTTGTCTTTTCAAAATGAAGAAAAAGTTAGTTATTTTCTGCCTACCTCTTTGGGCCACAATTGTGACTATGCTGCATTTAATTTTACTTTATTGTACTTGCAACTATATTGTTATCTGTGGTTGCCGATAATTGAGAGAGCACTATGCATGTTTGACGTTTTTGTTATTTATTTTATATTGTGGCGTACGCATGCCGCGTACAACACCGGAGCACCCGCAGCCCTAAAAATCATCAACGTGCATCCGCTCGCGACGCGCTACATCAGCCGACTACGATGCAAGTTACAGAGCCAAGCAATTTATACGTGGCATATTTATACGTCGACAACGGTGCCGTCTGGTGGCGAATAGCAACTCCAATCTCAACACACGCTGATTGGTTCCCGCCAAAAATATATCTGTAATCTTAAAGCTAAATGTAAATACGCATCGTGATTGGCCAATGTTCAGATATCGCTCCTGTAATGTTTAGATGTTGCGTGACCTTATTTGTGTATAAAATAATTCGATCAAATTTGTAAATAAATCAGGCCGATGCAAACCTACTGATCCCACACGAACAGTTTGGTTTTCGAACCAAACATTCGTGTGTCCAACAGGTCCACCGTATCGTTGAGTACACCAACGTGCGGCTCATCCGTAACCAGTTCACTGGCGTTCTCTTCTTCGATGTAGCGAAGGCATTTGACAGAGTGTGGCACAACGGCTTGTTATACAAGCTTTTCACTATGGGAGTGCCACATAGACTCGTGCTCATCATACGAGACTATTTGTCAAATCGCACATTTCGCTACCGCGTAGAAGGGTCGCTATCCTCTCCCCATCCTATCCTCGCCGGCGTCCCACAGGGCTCGGTACTCTCTCCTCTCCTATACTCGCTATTCACTAGCGACATTCCTATGCATCGGCGAGTGCAGACAGCACTTTTTGCAGACGACACAGCTATCTATTGTGCAGGGGTAGATAGGGGCAACGTAGTTAGGAACCTCCAGTCCGCGGCCGACGCCTTAGGCGCTTGGTTTCGGAAATGGAGAATAGAGGTCAATCCAGATAAGAGTCAGGCTTTAATGGTACATAGGAGGGCTCAGCATCTTTACCCGTTGGAAGCTATTCCTCGGGTAAAGATGTTCGACGCCCATATCTCGTGGGTCAGGCAGGCCAAGTACTTGGGTGTCATCCTAGATGATCGACTTTCGTTCCGACCTCACATATCGGCGGTTCGTAAAAGAGCCGCCTTTGTGTTAGGCCGTCTCCATAGCTTAGTGAACGCAAGTTCAAAACTCTCCCTTAGGAATAAAGTTAGGTTATACACATCTTGTATCAGGCCGATCATGACATACGCTAGTGTAGTATTCGCACACGTTAAGCCACACAGGATCCATAGGTTACAAACACTACAGAATCGATTCATGCGCAAAGCTACGCTGCCGTCCACTAACTAAAAGGCCGTTAAGCCACAGTTAGTTAAGATTCATTTTGCTAGCTAGCTAGCTAGCAAAATGAATCTTAACCACAGTTAGTTAAGATTCATTTTGCTAGCTAGCTAGCTAGCAAAATGAATCTTAACTAACTGTGGCTTAACGGCCTTTTAGTTAGTGGACGGCAGTACGGGTGCACCTTGGTTCATGAGAAACGCAGATCTGCACATAGATCTCGAGCTGCCGACCATCAGGCAGTACATGAAACAGTGCTCACGTAGATATTTTGACTCTGCACCTACTCACCCCAACCCTCTGTTGGTTGCGGCTGTTAGTTACACACCATCGAATATTAACCGCATACGCAGACCTAGACATATCCTCGGAGAGCCGGACGATAGGATTACTCTAGCTCAAGACAGAGCATACGCAGCTCGCGAAGCCAATCCGATAGGTCCGCGGTTTCATCCTCGCCGTCGAGGTCGAAATACGCGCCGGGTCGCTCAGCTTACTCAGGTGGGTCCTTCTAGACCCACCATTAGGGAAGTAGTCACAACGCCCCAAGCCGAGGTTCGTACCCCTTTAGTGGGTGCCCTTGGGCCAACGTTGTCTAGTTTGTAGGTTTTAGTTTGTAAGTTTTCTTAGGTCGAGGGCACTTAGCCCTCACCACAGTCCGGGTAAAGTTGTCAAGGCCACTTGGCCAACAACTACGTCACACAAAAAAAAAAAAAAAAAAAAAAAAAATCAGTTCAGTATTGTACCTCGAAACGTCTTTACTTTACCATACTAGCGGCGGTCTAAGGGCTCTCAACCCATCCGGTCTAGTTCTTCAAACCCTACCTACTCTTACTAGCGACGGTCTAAGGGCTATCATACCCGTCCGGTCTAGTGCTTCGAATTACCGACCTCTAGGGTCAGCGACCTCACACTGATCCTAAACTGGTGACCCCGACGTAGAAGAATTTTGTTATGATTATTTTTCTTGTTGTACGTACTCCGGGATGACTTAATTCGTGTTGTGCTTTGAAGGCTACTAGACGATAAGTCGGCGGTAGGTATGGTCTAATGTTCGCTGTCGATGTTTCGCACCATATCGGTCGTTGAACTCCAGGTAGATTAACGCGCGTAAACTTCAGATTGGGCTGTTTCATACATGATTGTAGTTCTGTGTCGTTCTCTTGCTCGGCGGATAATTTGTTGTAGTCGATTGTGTTGTTTAAGATTTCAACTTCTGCGATACGTGATAACGCGTCGGCCGCTTCGTTTCGATTTCCGTGTATGTACTTAATATTAGTACAGAATTGACTAATGTAGTGAAGTTGTCGCTCTCGCCTCGGTGTGTCGCTGCTACTCGCTGTTCTTGTAAGTGCGTAGGTCAGTGGTTTATGATCGGTATATATTGTGAGGTCGTTGCCCTCGATCAGACGTCGTAAACTTTTGACAGCGGTGTATATAGCTAATAATTCGCGATCATACACGCTGTATCGTCTTTGTGTGTCGCTCATCGTCTTGGAGTAGAATGCGAGTGGTTTCCACATATTGTCGATCTTCTGTTGTAAAACGGCGCCGAGACTAGTGTCAGACGCGTCAGTGAGTAGGCATAACGGTGCGGTAGGTATAGGATGAGTTAACGTGGTCGCCTCGAGTATGCTTTGTCGGCATTGTTCGAAGGATTTCTCTGCCTCCGATGTCCACTGTATAGGTGATTTGTCGTTTTTCTTAGTGTTGTGTAGATACTTGTTTAATAGGTATTGATGGTCTGCTTGATGTGGTAAACAACTGCGGTAAAAGTTTATCATGCCTAAAAATCTTCGTAATTCTTGTACTGTAGTAGGTTTGGGATAGTTTACTATGGCTTCCATACGTTCTTTCGCGGGTTTGATTCCTTCCGCTGTAACTTCATAACCGAGGAACTGTGTCTTGTCTTTGCCAAATTCGCATTTATCGATGTTGAGAGTGACTCCGAGGTTGTTGAGACGTTCGAGAACCTGCTGTAGATGTTGTCTATGGTCCTTTTCGTTGGTGGAGTATATTAAGAGATCATCTATATAGCAGAATACGATGTCGTCGAGTCCGCGTAGTACTTCATGCATGAAACGTTGGAATGTTTGTCCTGAGTTACGTAAGCCGAACGTCATGCAATTAAATTCAAATAATCCAAACGGTGTGATGATAGCGGTCTTAGCAGCGTCTTCTTTCGAGATGGGTATGTTGTAGTATGCCATTTTCATATCGAGTTTAGAAAATATTGTCTTCCCTTGTAGCTGGTAGGTAAAATCTTGAAGTCTAGGTATGGGATATCTGTCGGGTATAGTCGCGGCGTTAAGACGTCTGTAGTCGCCGCATACACGTAGTGAACCATCTTTCTTCTTTACGACGTGTAGTGGACTAGCCCAAGGACTGCTGGATGGTTTACATATGCCCATTTCCATCATTCTCTCGAATTCTAATTTCGCAGCTTTGTACTTGTCCGGCGGTAGAGGGCGTGGTCGAGAGTAGATAGGTTGTCCGGTTGTTTCTATGCAGTGCACGACGTCATGTTTCGCTGTAGTCTTGAGTGACATAGGTCGCAGGACGTCGGGATACTGTTTTAAGATGTCGTGATAAGCGTGATTGCGATTTACTATGTAGACGGTCTCTTCTGATTTATGTATAATTGCGTTTACGCTTAGGTCGGTGATTCGGTCGATAAGTTTTCTTTGATGTAAATCTACTAATAACTTGTACTTTGCGAGGAAGTCTGCACCCAGTATTGATGTCTTCACATCGGCGACGGTGAATGTCCATTTAAAACTTCTACGTAAGCCTAAGTTGAGCTCAAGTGTTCGCTCTCCGTAGGTACGTATCTCTGTGCCGTTCGCGGCGTGTAACTTGTATGTACTCGTACTTTGCGTTGATTTTGCAAATTTGTTTTTCGCAGCTAGTACTGATATATCAGCTCCGGTATCGATTAGGAACTTTTCTTGGTTGTTTTTATCTATTATACATAGGCGGTGGCTTCCTTGATTAACATCGACGCCCGCCATAGTCGATGTTTTCATTAGTTTTCCTCTTTATTAATTGTCTTAGTCTTCGAACAAGGCGATTCACATTTGCGAGCTTCATCCCCATAGCGGTAATGATAAAAACATAACCAGTCGGCGTCGCCCGGTTGTCGTCTGTTTGAATTAGAGCGGGAACGCGGGCGCATTACGTAGCGACCGTGACCTTGTAAGGACGGACGGTGCGGTTGCGGTGATCTCTGCGTTGAGCGGTACGTCGGTCGTAGGTTGTATTTTCTTAATTCGGCTACTTCTAGTGATAATTTTTCGATTTGTTTCGTTAATAGGTCGAATTTTAGGTTATTATTTATGGGATTTTCACTTTTTATCGCGGCGACTGTGGCAGGTTCGAAATGTTCCATCATCTTGTTGGCCATCGCAGCTAGGACTTCTAGTGATGATTCCGTGTTGACAGATAGCACGCCACGTACTTGTGATGGTAGTTGGTTTAGCCAGATGACCTTGAGCGCTTCGTCTGTTAATAATTTCCCACTTAGGTCACGCATCTTGCGAAGTAACTGGCTGGGTTTTGAATCGCCGAGCTCTAGGCCACCAAGTAGCTTTTGTAGCTGGCGATGATCTGATTCCTGGAACGTGGAGATGAGCCTATTCTTCAGTGTGATGTATTTACCGGTAGCAGGTGGGTCTAAAATGATGTCAGCAATTTGTTCTAGGTCGCTGCAGCCGAGTAACGGGACGACGAGGTTGAATTTTTGTTCTTCTCCTATCTTGCTGGCAGCGACGGCGGCTTCAAACTGTGCGAACCATAAACGGGGGTTCTGCCGCCAGAATGGTGGTAGTCGTGCAGGCAGCGATATAGTAGCTACGTCGCTCGTAACGGTTGTAACTCTCTGGGCGTCGCTAAGTAGCTGCTTATCTTCGCTCGACATCGTGTTATGTAGATACACGCAGTCAGCTGGATAGTAGGTAATACGCTGGTAACTTGAGCGATGATGCGGATGTGTTCAAACGTCTTGGATAGGGTTTGTAGGGGTCACCAATTTAGGATCAGTGTGAGGTCGCTGACCCTAGAGGTCGGTAATTCGAAGCACTAGACCGGACGGGTATGATAGCCCTTAGACCGTCGCTAGTAAGAGTAGGTAGGGTTTGAAGAACTAGACCGGATGGGTTGAGAGCCCTTAGACCGTCGCTAGTATGGTAAAGTAAAGACGTTTCGAGGTACAATACTGAACTGATTTATTTACAAATTTGATCGATCTTTATACACAAATAAGGTCACGCAACATCTAAACATTACAGGAGCGATATCTGAACATTGGCCAATCACGATGCGTATTTACATTTAGCTTTAAGATTACAGATATATTTTTGGCGGGAACCAATCAGCGTGTGTTGAGATTGGAGTTGCTATTCGCCACCAGACGGCACCGTTGTCGACGTATAAATATGCCACGTATAAATTGCTTGGCTCTGTAACTTGCATCGTAGTCGGCTGATGTAGCGCGTCGCGAGCGGATGCACGTTGATGATTTTTAGGGCTGCGGGTGCTCCGGTGTTGTACGCGGCATGCGTACGCCACAATATCTATGTGTATATATTGTTGGTAATCGTTATTTTTTAAATAAATGTTTAATTTCAGAGCCGACTAGTACATTCCAGGACCAACAGACTCTTTACTACATCAATATATCGAGCATTTTGCCGGGTCCCTATATTCTTGAAGATGGTCACGTATATCACTGGTATCTTAGCTGTTTTGTGCATACTAGGTAAATATCCTTACTAATATTATAAATGTGAAAGTTTGTAAGAATGGATGGATGGATGTTTGTTACTCTTTCACGTAAAATGAACGGATCTGGATGAAATTTGGCACACAGATAGATTATGACCTGGAATAACACATAGGCTACTTTTTGCAGCGATAACCGACATCCACGCGGGCGGAGCCGCGGGCAACAGCTATTATGTTTGTTCTGTGTCTGGGTGTAATTTATCTATAATATGTATGTATTTAGAAATATATAGGTATGTTTATCAGTTGTCTGGTTACCATAGTACAGGCTCTGCCTAGTTTGGGATCAGATAGCGTTGTGTGAGTTGTCCCGAAAATATTATTATTATTTCCTTTATTTATTTTTTAACACATAATTTACATTTTTAAATATATAAAATACAATAATAAAAAACCTATATATTTAAAAATATAAAAAACGGCACAATGACAGCGGAATCCACATCCCACATGTCGACAATCTCGTGGGCCAAGTCAAGATATTTTATCTGTTTATCTTTCTCAGCCTTCACGAGATTCTCGTCATGGGGGATGGTGATATCAATTATCATTGCAAGGCGCTTTGATCGATCCACCACCACAATATCAGGCTTGTTGGCTATAACAGTCCTGTCAGTGATGATGGACCGATCCCAGTACAGTGTGACACAGTGATTTTCGAGAACTGGCTTAGGGACATACCTATAGTACGGCACCTGACGTCCAGTAGATGGTATCGCAGAGCAAGTTGCTGATGGATTATCCTGGCCACTTATTATTATTATGTCTCTCTTTATCACGGGTATTTTCCCATCATTCAAGGAGAATACCCGGGCCTTTGGAAGGCTTACGCGGGGACATAGGTCCAACACGCAGAGGCCCTTAGAGAATTTTAATTTTAAATGGGATGAGACGCTTACCATAGTCATTCCACAGCTGCACTATTGCAGTACAGCCATGATCTGCCTATGGCAAGTGTAAAACTATTGGAACATGTGAAATCAAATAATTTTGGGCTATGGGATTGGGTGTTTGGTGGACTGGACAAAGATTATGGGATACAACGTCGCCTGCCATCATTTAAAAGTTGGGATATACTGTTAAACGACAAATAGACAAATTATTATTATTATTATTATTATTTAATAATAATAGCAACCCATATAATGTTTCACCAACACCTTTCTCAGTGCCTCATCACCGCACAAATTATTGTAGTCACTCAATTGTACCGCGCTTACTTCACATGTACAACAATAGATTTAGGGAATTTAATATCTTCTTTTTGTCTAAAAACAGTTTCAGGAATAAAATCATTTGCTATCTGACCACAAATTCCTGTTACTGATAATCTATAATATAAGAGAGGTAGGGCACCATACTAGCGAGCAAGCCCGACTGGGGAAGGACCTCCACCTTACAGAAGACCACAGCCAAATGACTACACACAGCGGTGTAGTTGTGTTCCTGTGTGTGAGTACAGGTCTCCAGCGCTCATTTAGGAATGCGTTTTGAAAGAAACGTATTCCTATCCAAGGGTTACTTCCATCTTAAAGCCCTGGTGTAAAAAAAATGGGTTGGCAACACGCAAGTGATACCTCTGGTAATGCAAGCGTCTATAGGCTACGGATACTGCTTAACATCAGGCGGGCCGTATGCTTGTTTGCCACCCAAGTAGTATAAAAAAAAAAAAAAAAAAAAATCTGCATTTTTCATGTCGCTTGTTTCTCACTTACCTAGTCTTTTTTATTTCTTTTTTCTAATATATTTTGCCTTTAGGAACTTAGTAAAGTTATATTTTTCCACTTAATGCATGTTGTGGATCTCTGTAATTGGCTTAGAATACCTTTGCAATAAGAAATGTGTATGTATTTTTTTTTTTCAAAAAGCTGTAGTTTCCTTAAAAAAATAAATAAATAAATGTTCCACTGCCGGGCACGAGTCTCCTCTCCTCTGTCAAGAGATGGAGGGTTTATAGCATAATATGGGTCTCCCCAGTCGCGTTTGCTAGCATGTATGTACAAGAATACACACTCTATTTTTTTCTTACAGTGTCAATCGACTTATCATCAAGTTTCAAACAACAAGACTCTAATAATGGCGGCTTTAAGCTGTCCAACAATGAACTAATAATCATTAGAATGAAACCAGACATAAACACGAGGAGAAATAACATAGATGAATTAAAAAACTTTAAGAAATTACTAACAATAATGAAGGTTATGAAGGAAAATAAAAAAATAGCTGCACATCAACAAAATCAAAAATTAAATGATCAAATATTAGATGTTTTGAAAGATGGACATTTGATCGACTAGCTCTCTCTTAAAACCAGCCACATACGACCTTTTAATAGTCATTTGGTCACTGTCGATCTGTATAGGAATGAAAGAGAAGCAAATAGCTACTTAATAAAAATGGCGCACCGTTGAAATTGAGTACAGCATTTTATTTATTTAATATAAGAAACTCGACAGCTTGTTTGAAGTTTTTTGTATTACATATTAATTAAAAAGTAAGGGCTTATTTATTAAAGTTGAATAAATAGTTCTTGCTGGTAATAACTATTACAAAAAGATCTTAAGCCAATTACTGAGCTTCCTGACATTTGAAGCATATAGAAGTCTAAGTCAAATATAATGATCACAACCCATAAACGTTCCACTGCTGGGCACGGGTCTCCTCCATTACTTGGAGAGATATTAGCCTACTATACCACGCTGGCCAGACGGGTTGGTATAGGGTTTTATTTCGAGTTTTCCCTCTCTTGCTGTGGATATTGTCTCCATAAATTACTCCCTTAGTCGACTCCTACGACACCCTCGGGATGGAATGGGGTGGTGACATTTGTATTCTTAATCCGTCACCACACAGACTCGTCAAATAGAATACAATTAAAAAAATACAGTATATAACAGTTAGTAATTATGGAAACAATATTGGTTTAGTTGATGTCTGCAGCACGGATATATATAAACTGATAGTCAACAGCTAACAAAAAAATAAAATTATTATTTAGTAAATATTATTTACCAGGTAGTTGGAGGCCTGCCCACGCTTCGTCTTCCAGTTCGTGGTCGCCACTCTAGAACCTTTCTGCCCTAACAGCCATCGGTTTTGCGAGCTATATGCCGCCCTGCCCATTGCCACTTAATTGAGGCAATTCTTCGAGCTATGTCGGTCACTTTGGTCACTCTCTCCATTGCTCTTTGGATGACTTTGAGCCTTCGTACGAGGCCCATAGTGAACGACCACGTCTCGGATCCATAGGTCATCACTGGCAACACCGACCTGGTTAAGGTCGCGGGCAACCGATGGACAAGGTCAGCGTAGAACCGAATGATGTGGAAAATCTTGGGGGAGGCCTTTGTCCAGCAGTGGACGTCTTATGGCTGAGATGGATGGAAATACTTTTTATTTATTTAGAACTTAATATACAGAATAAAGGCGGACTTAATGCCAAAGGCATTCTCTACCAGTCAACCTATAGGGTGATGCAGAGATGAAACATAGTAGGTGCATATTAGTGTGAGGTGTAGAAAGAAGCAATTATTATATACTAATCAAATATTGTAATACAATATATATACTGTATCTAGGTTTAAAAAAGTGGTGGCAAACTCGCAGTCTGCCACCACTTTTTTAAAACCTAGATACTCGCTGCTTTTCACCCGCTATCAAAAATCAACGCGTCTATACAACTTTGGCTAGCAAGCGGGAGGGGTATTAGCAAGGGTAAGTTTAATGAAACTCTAGACAACTTAAAACAATATATTTTTAAATTTAATGCCTTATTTTTATTTGTAATTACAAAAATCTCACAACCATACAATAAAAAAAACTATAGCTAGGTATTTATTTGACAATGCCCGCAACATGGCTGACTTATAAACTGATCCTTATAGAGCCTATTAGGATTGATGTTTTTCAGAAAATACTATTATATATTAAATAAAATATACTTATTCAGTATTTTCTGGAACCTGAAACCTTATCTGCTTTGCAAGCTGTACTCAAAAACGGCTGGACCGATTTTGATGACATTTTAAATTTTTAGATTAGCAAAGCTACCTCAAAAAAAACTATTGATCTTCACTATACAGTGTTGGTAGCGAATAGATAAACAAGTTTTTTTAAATCTTAGCCTACCCGAGTAAAGCCGGGGAGCAGGTCGTTAGTTTACAATAAATTAAAAGATAGAAAATCAACATTTGTTGCTCAATTATAAAGTTGATTTTATTACGCTAATGTGTGGGCATAAAATGTCTCAACTTAGACAGTACATGATGATAAATGAACCGAAGCGGGGTTAAGTGGAGCGAGACAGCGGAGAGGAGAAGAAATGCTTAGCGGAGATGCTGACATTGCGGAGCTGGACTGACTCGCGATTGTCTATTGAGCAATCGCTGCACTATGCACAGAAAATGGCATTTCATATGCCAGCTTATTCTAATGATTCGTACAAAATTGGATAACATTTCGTCGTAAAATAAAAAATAAATGTTTTTGAGACCTTACCTAAGTACCTAATATATATCCCACTAATATTATAAATGCGAAAGTTTTTTATGGATGGATGGATGGATAGATGGGTGGATGGATGTTTGTTAGTCTTTCACGTAAAAACTACTGAACGGATCTGGATGAAATTTGGCACAGAGATAGATTATGGTCTGGAATAACACATAGGCTACTTTTTACAGCGATAACCGACATCCACGTGGGCGGAGCCGCGGGCAACAGCTAGTTATTTAATAAAATGGTTATTAGAATAAATTGGCATACATACAGCATTTACAGTAATTTCACGATTTCAGTAGTTGTTTTTAAAATGTCTATGAAACGCAACAGCACGCCGCGTCCGATTGTTCCCGCTCCGCTTCTCCATTCCGCTGTCCTGCTCCATTTCTTTACTCCGCTTCCCCGCTCCACATTTAAATTTCACCCTGATTTGCATACTTTAAATTTGTTTTAAGCAAATATTGGCACTTATTTTAAATATAATAAATACGTGTTTAAAAACATTTCACAATTGATTGTTTAATTTTTTTGTTCTGCTTTCATCCCTGAGGCCGTACTTTGTTGTGTTAAACGATAAAGAGAGACGGAGCTATACAGGCTATATCGCTCCGTCCCTCTTTCTCACTCGAACTACTCATTTTTTAACACCTGGAAGCCGTACATGACGTCCTTATAGCTATTTATTATAGATCTTAATTTGAAATCCGTAAGATAATTATGCATTTAAATAAATCGATGTAGATACGCGATTTTACATATATTATGTACTTATACTAAAATCTCAAATTTATTTTCCTTATAGCTATCATCTCTGCTGACTCTCCTAAATATATTCTTTAAGAAAGTCGTCAAGCTTCGTTATTCTAGTGAATGTAGTGTAAGTATTGACATTGCACATATTATCAGTACTCGGGGCTGTAGATACGACTCCTCGTAAGTAGTACCGATCTATTCCCAACTCTGTGGTAACGAAGGCGAGACCACCACCGCTGTCTCCTTGGCATAGAGCAGTACCTAAAAAATAAAGAAACATAAACATGGGGTTCTTCAAGAAAGGAGTTATAAGGTTTTTTTTTAAGACAACTCCCACACTAGAGATCAAGCTCTGTGTCGCGGGGAACTTTACAAACATACAATTAACGGACACAAATTACACCCAGACTCAGAACCATTCTTTGTGGGTCACACAAAGTTTTTGTGTGGGAATCGAACCCACAATCTCGTGTACAGCAAGCGCATACTGCGGCCACTGGACCACCGAGGCAGTCAAATTGAAAATTGAGTCAAATTAAGGCATTCCTTCCATCTATGTCGGTTACTTAGATTCTCCTACCTATATTCATTTGAATTTCTTCTAAATGTTACGGCTGGGGTCCACTACTGGACATAGGCCTCTCCAAGTGTCCTTTTTATAGCATGATCCTCGGCTTCTTGCATCCAGCTACACCCAGCCACCTTTCGAAGATCGTCGCTTTACCTTGCCTGAGGGCGTTCTACATTACGTTTGCAGAGTGCCTTGACTGCCTTGGTGGTCCAGTGGCCGCAGTATGCGCCTGCTGTGCACGAGGTTGTGGGTTCGATTGCCACACAAGACAAAACTTTGTGTGACCCACAAAGAATTGTTCTGAATGTGGGTGTAATTTGTGTCCGTTAATTGTATGTTTGTAAAGTCCCCCGCGACACAGAGCTTGTTCTCTAGTGCGGGAGTTGTCTTTTAAAAAAAAGAGTCTTTTTCAATTTAAATATAATCAGCTACAACTGAAATCTAGCCTTCTAGAATGGACTGCAATGTAGTAAAATAATAATACTATTAAAAATACTTACCATTGGTATATCCTGCACAGAATTTATCTCCAGTAATGTACTCCCTGAATGATGGCGGGAGGGTGTTGATGCATTGTGTATTATCTATGTATGGTATATCCACCACCTTCAGGACTTGAGAGGCTTTGCCATCGGCTGCTGTCAAACCCCAACCGGCCACCTGGAAAAGTCAAAAGTTTCACAAAAGATTGTAACTATCTGGCGATTAAAAAGAGTGGCCTGAGTTTCTAGCTACTTCATTGCAAGGCTCCACGTCAGCTAACTAGCCGTAGGAAAATTTTGCTGACATCATCTTTCTGCCTTATTCATAATTTATGACCTTCATAAGTGTTATACTACGAGTACTTGGGCAGAAAACAAGCATACGGCCCGCCTGATGTTAAGCAGTTACCGTAGCTTATGGACGCTTGCAATACCAGAGGTAGTATAAAAAAAAACTGAAGAACCCCATGTATAATCTCTCGGGTGCACCTCGGCAGGGAGCTCATTCCACAACCTATTCGTACGTGAAAGGAAAAATACAGTTATTTTTCTTACCTTTCCATAATTATTGGGTACCAGCTGCTGTCTTTCGAAGTTAGTGTCGAAGTTAAGACATACAGGTCTTACGTAGGTCTTGTATATGAACGGAGTGACCAGGATAACCACAGCGATGTCTTGTTGGTAGTTAGCTTGTGCTCCTTGGAATAAACTTGGTATGTGTATGTCTTTGATCTGTAATGTACAAGAGAATTTTCAACAGACTTAAAAAAGTTTTGACTGCCTCGGTGGTCCAGTGGGGGTTCGATTCCCACACAGCGACAAAACTTTGTGTGACCCACAAAGAGTTGTTCTGAGTCTGGGTATAATTTGTGTCCGTTGATTGTATGTTTGTAAAGTCCCCCGCGACACAGAGCTTGTTCTCTACTGCGGGAGTTGTCTTTTTAAAAGAAGAAAAAAGGAAAAAAAAGAAACAAAAAAAGAAGTAGGTTATTACGTATTAGCAACCCAGATTATGATTCACTGCTGGGCACGGGTCTCTTCTCCTCTATCAAGAGAGAGGGTTTAGGCCTTAATTAACACACGCTGGCCTAATGCGGGTTGGTGAATCAGACTGTTATATTCTGGCGATTAAAAAGAGTGACCCGAGTTTCTTGCCAATTCTTCTCGAGGCCTAGTCAGCGAATTGGCCGTAGGAAAAAATTATGCTGGCATTTGTTTTTATGACGTTCATAAGTATCATGTATTTGATCTAAATGAATAAATGAGTTTAACTTTGACTTAGACATGTCTTTAGAATATCTTCTAAGGCATTTGGGTCTTCTCATGATGTTTTCCTTCACCGTTAGCAGATGGCGAATCATTTGATTAGTACATATAAAGAAAGTGAAATTTACATTGGTACTACCACCCGGGATGGAACTACCACCTCTTGCGTGCAAATCGGTTACTTTCCCACTCGGCCACCACCACTTTTATTTTTTTATGTCTGAGAGGACAACTTCCAGTTTGGTTTAATTAATATCAAAAGAAAGTTCTGATGATGGGATCCATGAGGAATTGAGGGAACTCCTCATAAAATATAGGCATAATAATCCGCTAGTATTATATACTGTACTGTAACTAGCTGTTACCCACGGCTTCGCCCGTGTGGATATCGTTTATCACAATAAAAAGTATATAATCTATCTCTATGCCAAATTTCATCCAGATTCGTTCAGTAGTTTTTACTTGGAAGAGCAATAAACTTCCATACATCCATACTCACAAAATATATCATTTATAAAATTAGTACGATAGACTAATTGCACCCCAACTCAGGACAAAAAAAATGGGAATCGAACCTCCGGCCTGCAAATTAGCAGTCAGAGTTACTGACCAAAAGACCAGGTAAATAAATATGTCCAAAGGTTAGTCAAATAATTATTTAAAAAAAATGTATTTTTGTTAAGACTTACATCAGATTTTTGAGCGTCAACATCCACCTTATCATTCCAAGGTCTGTACAGCTTTCCAGCTGCTGCAGCATAATCAGACGCTGGTAGTTTCTTCATATTGTCATTCCAGAAACAATGAGCAGCTGGAGAATGAAGAATATATATATTATTAAAGAGGTGGAACACTATACGGCCAAGCCCGATTGGGGTAGGACCTCCACCTTACAGAAGACCACAGCCAACTACACACAGCGGTGTAGTTGTGTTTCTGTGTGTGTGAGTATAGATCTCCAACACTCATTTAGGGATGCATTTGGAAAGAAACGTATTCCTTTTCCAGGGATACTTCCATGCT
Source organism: Trisateles emortualis (assembly GCA_947095525.1). NCBI lineage: Eukaryota > Metazoa > Arthropoda > Insecta > Lepidoptera > Erebidae > Trisateles > Trisateles emortualis. The sequence continues at coordinate 3,882,490 of OX352756.1, forward strand.
AAAGCCTTGGTGTATAAAAATGGGTTGGCAACACGCAAGTGATACCTCTGGTATTGCAGCTCTACCAAAGCCAATACATGTGCTATAATAATAATTTTTATTTATCAGATTTACATCCATTATTTGTTAGTACACACTTATAACTATATTAGTAAACATAATATGTAAAATAAAACAAAGCATAAATAAAATAAATATACATACAAACATTATCTTATATTAAATATTGCGACCCTGGTTCTCATGTGTACCGAGTTCCAGTGACGCACCACTGGACATTCAGCTCTATACAACATGGTGTTTAGGAAGCCGTTGGCGCTATCCCGCACGCGTTGCATCAGGGAGCATGGATAAAACAACTTCTTCAAGAAGACCAAAGAGATCCTGCTTCAAAAGACAAAGAAGACCAAAAGGATATCTTACCAGATATGACGACATCGTTGGAGACCAAAGAACCGCCGCAGATCTGCATGTAGGGTGTGACGGTTTTTCTGTAGATGCCAATATGCCAGGGTACCTCCCCCCTCTTAGCGAAAGTACCCCCTGCCACGAGTTGTATTCCTTCAGGCGTCACTCGACCACATTCTGCAAAAATACAGTTTTTATTATTAAGTCACCTTAACGTTAGGTACCTGAGGCACTCATGGCCAGATGCACTCGCTTTTTTTTATACTACTTGGGTGGCAAACAAGCATACGGCCAGCCTGATGTGAAGCATTTCCGCAGCCTATGGACGCTTGCAATACCCGAGTTTTCACACCAGGGCTTTAAATTGAAGTAACCCTGGGATCTGCGAGCTATGTGCCCGGCCCATTGCCACTTAATGGAGGCAATTCTTCGAGCTATGTCGGTTACTTTGGTTCTCCTACGGATCTCCTCATTTCTGATTCGATCTCGCAGGGAAACTCCAAGCATAGCTCTCTCCATTGCTCGTTGGGTGACTTTGAGCCTTCGCACGAGGCCCATAGTGAACGACCACGTCTCAGATCCGTATGTCATCACTGGCAACACACACTGGTCAAAGACTTTCGTCTTGAGACACTGCGGTATTTGGGACGAGAAGATATGACGTAGCTTCCCAAACGCTGCCCAGCCGAGTCGGATTCGACGAGTGACCTCTTTCTCGAAGTTGGACCTACCTAACTGGACTGTATGTCCCAGGTAAACATACTCGTCAACAACTTCGAGTGTAGAGCCTCCAATTGTGACAGAGGTGGGTGCGACATGGACATTTGCCATAATCTTAGTCTTGTCCATGTTCATTTTAAGACCCACTTGTAGTGAGACTCTACTGAGGCCATCGAGCATTGCGCCAAGGTCTTCCATGGTCTCAGCCATGACCACGATATCATCGGCAAATCGAAGGTGAGTGATGTACTCGCCGTTGATGTTGATGCCGAGTCCATTCCAATCCAGAAGCTTGAAAGCATCTTCCAGTGCAGCGGTGAAGAGTTTCGGGGATATGACATCTCCCTGTCTTACACCTCGCTGCAACTGGATAGGCTTTGTACTCTGATCATGGAAACGGACCGACATGGTGGCGTTTTCATACAAGCACTTCAACACTTCGACGTACCGAGTGTCAATTTGGCACCGCTGGAGTGACTGTAGCACAGCCCAGGTCTCGATCGAATCAAAGGCTTTCTCATAGTCCACAAACGCTAGACAAAGAGGCTGGTTATACTCCTCGGTCTTCTGTATAACCTGCCGCAGCGTATGTATGTGGTCTATGGTACTAAACCCTTTTCGGAAACCGGCTTGTTCGGGAGGCTGGAAGTCGTCAAACCTGCACGCGAGACGATTCGTAATGACTCTCGAAAACAGCTTGTAGACGTGGTTCAGGAGTGAGATGGGTCTGTAATTCTTCAGCAGGGTTTTATCACCCTTTTTGAAGAACAGCACCACCACACTCCTGAGCCATGCCTGCGGCGTCTTGCCCGCGAGTATGACGGAATCAAAAAGCTTTTGCAGTGCCTTTAGCACCGGCCTTCCACCAGCCTTTAGCAATTCGCTTGTGATTCCGTCCTCACCCGGCGCCTTGTTGTTTTTTAGCTGTTTGAGAGCCATACTAATCTCGTCTAGGCTGACGACCGGGATATCATCGGTATAATGTCGGGACAACTTAGCTCTTGGGTCGTCTGTCGAAGAGCTAACAGGTGACCGAGTTGTCGTGTACAGCTGCCTGTAAAACGTTTCGATCTCTTCCACCAGCTCGGGCCTCGACGATATGATCTTGCCGTCCCCAGTCTTCAGCTTGGTCAGTCGGCTCTGCCCGATAGACAGATCTCTAGCGAACACTTTGGAGCCCTTGTTCTGCTCTATAGCCTGTTTAATACAGTCTGTATTATATTGGCGAAGGTCGCGAGTCAAAGACTTAGAGATCTGCCTACTGAGCAGCCGGTATCGGCCAGCATCATCTGAGGACTGCAAAACCATCTCTCGCCTTTCCTCCATGAGCTTGATGGTTGAGTCGGAGATCTTTTTCGTTTCTTTTGTTCGGCGGGTTTTAAAACTGTTAGACCCAGCCGAACGGACAGTTTCCACGAACCTGTTGTTGTAATCGTCCACATCGACGCAATCACCTAGGGTCTCGAAGCGGTTCAGCAGCTCGAGCTGAAAGCTGTCGGGGTTTTGGGTTTGGATAGGTGCAGGTCGGAGCGTTGACTTCATCAGTCGAGATCTTTCCAGCTTGGCATTTATATTCAATGTGCCCCTTACTAGTCGGTGATCGCTCCCGGTTTTCACCGCATTGATCACAGAGACATCATTAAATATCTGCCGCTTCGTCGACATGATGAAGTCAATCTCGTTTTTGGTTGCACCGTCAGGACTCACCCAGGTCCATTTGCGATGTTCGCGTTTCTTGAAGAAGGAGTTCATCATAAAGAGTCCCTCCTTCTCCATGAAATCGAACAGCATTTGGCCCCGGGGATTCCGATGCCCATACCCAAATTGCCCCACTTTCAGCTCATCACCGCTCCGTTTGCCTAGTTTTGCGTTGAAGTCCCCCATGACAACGGTGAAGTGGGTCTTGGTGCTATGTATGGCTCTGGAAATATCCTCATACATAGCTTCGACCTCATCATCGGGGTGCGCCGACGTTGGAGCGTATACCTGTATGACCTTCAACGAATACCGTTTGGTGATTCTGAGTATAAGGTACGCTACCCTTGTCGACACACTCTCGATCTTAACCACGTTGTTCACAAGGGACTTGTGGACGATAAACCCGACACCACCTTGGGACTGTTGATCGCCCTCCCGAAAGTAGAGCAAGTTGCCGGATTTGAGCGTTATCGAGTCCTCCCCCTCTCTACGGACTTCAGATAGCCCTATAACATCCCATCGCAGCTTGCTCAATTCTTCCTCCAGTTCGGTAATCTTCTCGTCGGTCCGCAGTGTGCGCGTGTTATATGTTGCCAGGGCCAGCTGTCGTCGTTTTTGGTAGCCTGGTCTCTGCCGGAGATTCTTAGCACCCCCTGTCCCACCGTTACCATGGCCGCTACCTGAGCCAGGAATAGCGGGACTGCCGGGGACTAGGGGCCGATTTCTTTTGGTGCGGATCATTTTGGGGGGGATTTACCATAATCGCCACGCTTGGCAGGCGGGTTGGCGATCGCAGTGGCGGAAGTCTTTACATATGGACGCTGCTGCCCGTCTTATGTTTATCATTTGCTTCCGCCATGTTGCAATGGTTTGACCGCCATTATTCGGTTGACTGCTTGCACAAAGTGCAGGTACCGGCAGTTAGATAACTACGTATACCTGCACTAGTGGGCGGTGGGGTCGTCACTTCCCGACGCCAGAACTGATGGCCGTTGGGGCAGAAAGGTTCTAGAGTGGCGACCACGAACTGGAAGACGAAGCGTGGGCAGGCCTCCAACAAGGTGGACCGACGACCTGGTTAAGGTTGCGGGCAACCGATGGACAAGGTCGGCTCAGGATCGAGAGTTGTGGAAAACCTTGGGGGAGGCCTATGTCCAGCAGTGGACGTCTTTTGGCTGAAATGATGATGAATGATGATGAACCCTGGGATAGGAACACGTTTCTTTCAAAACGCATCCCTAAATGAGTGCTGGAGACCTGTACTCACACACAGGAACACAACTACACCGCTATGTGTAGTTATTTGGCTGTGTTCTTCTGTAAGGTGGAGGTCCTTCCCCAGACGGGCTTTCTCGCTAGTATGGTGCCCTACCTCTTCGCTGGTCGGATAACGATCAGAAGGGCATGATAACCCTATAGATGGGTGACCGCATAGTGGTATTTCATCTGAGCGTCTCCGTGCTTTGGAGGGCACGTTAAAAGTCGGTCCCGACTGTTAACAGTCGTTAGATCACGACAGAGGCCTAAATATGGGCGATTAATAACTGTATCGCCAGAATGGCCACTAACCAAAACGAGAAAATTTACTGCCTTGGTGGTCCAGTGGCTACAGTATGCGCCTGCTATGCACGAGGTTGTGGGTTCGATTCCCACACAGGACATTTTTTTTGTTCTGAGTCTGGGTGTACTTTGTGTCCGTTAATTATAAGTCTGTAAAGTACCCCGCGACACAGAGCCTTTAAGAAAAAGAAGGAAAAACAGAAGAAGAATATGTACACACAGCAACGGAGTTAGCTGTACAAGGCCACTTAATGAAGGTTAGTTTTTAAAGATAACCATTGTATATATTTCTGTAAAATTTGGTAACAGTGTACAATTAGACTAAACCTACAGATAAAAATATATTTCACACAAATTCATACATTGGTTTTCCAAAAAAACTAATCCTCATATAGCGGCCCTGTACAGCTAACTCCGTTGCTGACCGTACCTGTCTACCTACTGTCAGTTTGATGGCTGTACTTATGAAGTGCATAATCTTCTCAACCCTGAACGCGACCACACTGATATTTATCACTAAGTAGGCCGCCAGGGGTCCCTTATCTGTAACTCTAGGTTAGGAAAACATTTTTTTATTTATTTTAGTTTTAAATGACAACACCGCACTAGAGAACAAGCTCTGTGTCGCGGGGGACTTTACAAACGTATTATTAACGGACACAAAGTACACCCAGACTCGGGACAACCATTTATGGATCACACAAATTTTTGTCCGGGGATCAAACCCAAAATACGCGCCGCGTAGTGGTAAATGGCGAGGTAACCAATGAACCAACTGTGCAGTCGATACAGATGCACATTGATGCTGCTGCCCACGGCCACATTTTATCAACAGGGAGTTCATCCTCACATCTTGGAACTTCTAGAAGAAAATCTAGAAGATAGAGGTTCTAAAATGTGTGTGAATTTCCAGCCGTGCGTTAGGTTGTGGCATGAGGAAGCTCATTCTACAACCTAATCGTATGTGGAAAGAAATTCTGTCGAGGTTTTCCCGAGAGACTATAGCATGGGGTTGACTTGAGTCAATCATTGACTTTGTTCAATGGCGAAGCTACTATAGGTGACACCCGGCGGGGGTAGATACTGAAAGTGTCACCTAATAAACACGCATTTGCAAGGAGGTGACAACTATGATTAAAAAGTTAAGTCTTACTCCGTTTGGTTCGAGTGTCATCCCTAATCAGGTGACACCCGGGGTGGTCACTCTATAGCTACGCCATTGAATCGAAAGGTTATGTTAACAGTTTGGATAGTGGAATTAGGAATAAATGAAACAACGTGTTAAATGTAAATAAATATATTAAAAATAAATGTAACAAAATTAAAAAAAACATTATCCATTCTGATAACATAAACTTGTACTATTAAAACTATAGCCCTCTTAAACAGTGGCGTAGGTAGTTATGGGTGTCACCCGATGAATGAATAAAAATATACTAATAGGTATTAGAAAGAGGTTTAGTTTGGATGAAAAATAAAGTGTACTAAAATAAAATAAAAAAATATTTTGTTTGACACGGACGGGTGTCACCCGTTGGCAAAAGGGTGACACCCCACCGCAAATGAAAGCAAGGTGGGACGCTCTTTTAGCTACACCCCTATTAAATAAACCTATTATTTTAAGACATCCTTAATACTATTTGCCAAATTTGCACCGTGTTCAATATCATATACCCTATCTATAAAGAGACCGCCCGAATGAATGAAAATGAATCGTTTTAAGGGACTTTAAGCGTTATAAAGCAAGGACCGTCCTAAAACCCCTTCAATAACCCCTTGAAAGAGTTCATTTAGAGGTATTTTTTAAGTAAAAACTTCTTTAGGTGCGTTGAGCACTTTTTGAGTGAACAAATATCATGGAACTCATCATCTTCGCCGAACGCTTTTCATATTCAAAAATAATAATCTAATAGCTCGACAATACAATTCACAAGTTACTTAGTTTTCACATCTATCAGCAGTCCACAAAGACTGCTCCGCTTTTTTTTTAAATAAAACTCTTTGATGTGTGTAACCTTAAGTGGGTTAATTGCTTATCCATGACTGCGGCAAGCGGTAGGTATCAGGCGCGGTATTTTTAAGTACCCCATCAATATTCCTTTGAGTATCTGTTCGGGCAGTCCCTGTATTAGTGAAAAAACGCATCTAGATTAATACCTATAATTTACTTATACTAATACCTACCCAGTGGCATATTATCTCTAAACTAAACTAGGCACGTGCCTAGGGGCAGAAGGCAAAATGAGGCGCGCGGAGTTTTTAACTAAATACTTCCTTAAACATAATATAAAAATAGTACCTAATTATTTTGCAAATAAACTACTTATATGTATGTCGGATTAAGTTGCTCAATTGATTAAACGGAAGCGCAGTGCCATCTGGCGGCATTTGACAAAGTCAACGGCTGTGCAAACGACACACCGGAGCTCACTTCATAAGTTCATATGCAGCCGTCGTCGAGTTCGGATGCCTTGTAACTGTCTGACCCTCGGTGTAATAATAATTATAATGTAACACCAAAAATAACTTGTTATTTTATACTGATATAACCTACAAACGTTCTAAAAGTTATGCTAGAAACATGCCATCATTATGACACTAATCCGTTATTTATTATAAATTTTAACATAGTTTATTTGCAAAATATGCATTGTTGCATTTACGCCCTAGAGTTGTTTCCCTATTCTTATCCTCAGATAATTATTAAAATTAGTTACAAAATACGGCCAAAAGAGGGAAGCTGTGTACCTTTCTAATGTGTAGCCTGAAATTATCATAAAGCATCTGAGAATGATATGCGTATACGTTGCTAGGAACTAGTTAATTATATAATATCAGTATAACATTCAATAAAATGGATCAAAATGTAATAAGTAAAGAGTTAATACTATAAGAAATAACGGCGTTTTTAGATTGGGCATATTTTCGTAAATCGTAAGATATGAAATTTTAGGGCTCCATATAGGTGAACTAGCTTGGTTAGGGTACCACCACCGTACAGAAGACAGCCAAATATCTACACACAGTTTTTTTTATACTACTTGGGTGGCAAACAAGCATACGGCCCGCTTGATGTTAAGCAGTTACTGTAGCCTATAGACGCTTGCAGTACCAGAGGCATCACTAACGTGTTGCCAAGCCATTTTTTACACTAGAGCTTTAAGTTGGAGTAACCCTGGAATATAAAAAACGTTTCTTTCAAAACGTATCCCTTAATGAGCGCTGAAGACCTGTGTGTAGTTATTTGGCTCCTAAGGTGGAAGTATATAGCGCCCTACCTCTTTTTCTACTTGATTCACACCTTGATTTAATATGGTTTTGGGTTGGCAAGTCGTAACTCGTCAGAGAGTAAGAGAATCTGGGCATTATTTTTGCATAAATACACGCGGCCGCACTTATAGGACAAAAAATACCCCCCAATCTAAAAAAATATTCTAAAAATATAATATATAAACTAATTATAATTGCAACTGTTTAATAATTTCTAAATACTGAAAGTTCTTTGGCTGTCGCATCGTGTTAAACCCAAGAAACTAGCGACATCTATTGTATTAGGTGGCAAATTATTACTAACGACATCTATTACATTAAAATGTAAGTATGACATACTAAAGGAACTAGCGACATCTATTATATTACGAGTTAAATGTAAGGATTAATGTATTTTGGTGTACAATAAAGAGTTAATATATCTAAATATTATTAACGACATCTAGTGGATTAAAATATAAAACTGGTGTAAGGGACTGGAAACCGAAATCTAAAAAATAGCTGATGAAAAACGTCTAGGAACACTTCTAATGTGCTAGAAAAAAACGGTTTCATTTTTTGTGTTTGGTCTTGACCAAACTTAAGGAGGCGACAGGCAGGGGCGACGAACGGCGTCTTCGGCACCCCTTCAAGCCTTAATTGCGCCCTAAAGCCGTCGCCCTACCGGTATTATTTTTTTATGCCTAAACAACAATAGTTTTTGTTTCCTCATTTTATTTTGAGTGTTTCATACCTATAAGTTTAAAATTACTTTCATGAAACTTATCATTAAGATTTCGATCTACCACCCTTATTTTAAAACCTAATCAATTCTTAAAATGTATATCACTGGAATTTACACTACTATTATTATTAACCTTCAAATTCACCACCCCTTTTCTCTTAACCGGTCCCATTCTCCAATCTTCCTCACTTATCTCATAATCTAAAGGACTTACAGTCGTATCTTTAATATTATTATTCATATTATTATTATTAAGACCGATAACACTAAGATTATTAATATTATCATCATTCAAGTTTATCGTGACGCCGCCATAACTAATTCCGCTGACGTATACTTCGACTTTATCCTTAATAAGAATTGTAATATTGGTGCCATTTTTGATCAAACCTGGTTTGCATAAAGTGACTTTATCGAAGAATCCATCGATACACTTCATGTAGGCTAAAGCTTCTGGAGAATAGTAGTTGGGGCTGTTGCATATAGGCTTCACATTTGTGCCTGGAGCTACTTTGTTGCCGCATTGTTTGAAGCCATCGGTATTTGGTACTTGGCACATGTAGCGCACGCTTGGATCTGGTGTTAGTCTGCAGAAACCTGTAAAATAAAATATAAATTTGACTGCACGGTTGGCTCAGTGGCTTAAATAAGCCCTGTGTCGCTAACAACTTTACAAACATACAATTTATAATAGCAACCCATATATGTCCCACTGCTGGGCACGGGTCTCCTCTCCTCTATCAAGAGAAAGAGAGGGTTTAGGCCTCAATTCACACACGCTGGCCTAATGCGGGTTGGTGAATCAGACATGTCTTTAGAATTTTTTCTAAGACATGTGGGTTTCCTCACGATGTTTTACTTCACCGTTAGCAGATGGCGAATCATTTGATTAGTACATATAAACTCCACAAAGTGAAATTTACATTGGTACTGCCGCCCGGGATCGAACTCGCACCTCTTGCGTGCAAGTCGGTTACTTTCCCACTCGGCCACCACCGCTTACACGCAAACATACAATTTGTGTGGAATATATGTATGTATATAAATACATGTCAATGGAATCCACGACCTTCGGCTTAGCACTCAGAGACCACTAGACCAACAGGGCAACCTCGCCGTTTTCCACTGCAAGGCGTGTTGCGGGTTCGACCCCCACACGGGACAAAAAATTGTGTGATCCATAAATGGTTATCAGAGACTTCGTGTCCGTTAATTGTAAAGTCCGCCGCGACTCATGTTCCCTAATGCGAGAGTTGTCTTTTTAAACGAAAATCCTTACAAATATTATAAATGTGAAAGTTTGTGAGAATGGATGGATGGATGGATGTATGGATGGATGTTTGTTACTCTTTCACGTAAAAACTACTAAACGGATCTGGATGAAATTTGGCACAGAGATAGATTATGGTCTGGAATAACACATAGGCTACTTTTTACAGCGATAACCGACATCCACGCGGGCGGAGCCGCGGGCAATAGCTAGTATGTAATAGTTCGCTTACATCTCTCGTCTGTCCTAAAAAATGTAGTAGTTTGAAAGAACGCTTACGACTGTCCTATAGAAGGGGAGCGTTATTGGCTAACACTATTGACGCTATGTATTACCATATCTCACTTGCCATAAAGCACTTGTAACTGTTCAACAACTACACGCCTGGCCTGTTGGTCTAGTGGTTAGTTACTCTGACTGCTACGCCGGAGGTCGTGGGTTCGATTCCCACCTAGGACAAATCTTTGTGTGATGAGCACGAATGTTTGTTGTGTCTGGGTGTAATTTATCTATAATATGTATGTATTTAGAAATATATAAGTATGTTTATCAGTTGTCTGGTTACCATAGTACAGGCTCTGCCTAGTTTGGGATCAGATAGCGTTGTGTAAGTTGTCCCGAAAATATTATTATTATATTATTATTTCTGGTAAAACCTTTATTCTAAATAACATTCCTCGCAACTGGAATATGTTGTACATATAAACCTGTAAAGGCTAACGGGGAATTTGTCCACCGCCTTTTTACGTCATGGAGTGACGCCAGCTTCATTCAACCGTTTAACGAACTCCTAAGCTCGGATAGCACAATTGGTAGCTTGGCCGGAACCCGAGAGTCGCAGCTTCAAATTCTGCTCCAAGCTCGACCCTTTCCACATTGCTTAAATGTATTTGAGCTAATTGCATATCAAAAATACTAAAAATATTTAATAAGCTTCAATAGCCTACGGTAACTGCTTACCATCAGACCTGGCGACCTGGGACATATGCATTGTGTTACGGGGGAGTTTAAAAACATACAGGGAGTTCATCCTCACATCCTTGCACCTCAAACATGCCGTACCGTAAGATTCTAGAGGAATTTCTTACCACGTACGATTAGGCTGTGGAATGAGCTCCCTGACGAGGTTTCCCCAAAAGACTATAGCATGGGGTTCTTCAAGAAAGGAGTTATAAGGTTTTTAAAGGGTCGGCAACGCGTGAGTGATACCCCTGGTGTTGCAAACGTCCATAGGCTACGGTAACTGCTTACCATCAGGCGGGCCGTATGCTTGTTTGTCACCTTAGTAGTATAAAAAAAAAATTAAAAAAATACAATTCACGGACACAAATTACAATCAGACTCGGAACGAACATTAAAATTATTAATTTATTACTACACTAAGTCTTGTTCTGTGTGAGAATCGAATACGATCTCAGCCACAAGACGTCCACTGCTGGACATAGGCCTCCCCCAAGGTCTTCCACATCATTCGGTCCTGAGCTGACCTTGTCCATCGGTTGCCCGCGACCTTTACCAGGTCGTCAGTCCACCTTGTTGGAGGCCTGCCAACGCTGCGTCTTCCAGTTCGTGGTCGCCACTCTAGAACCTTTCTGCCCCAACGGCCATCGGTTCTGCGAGCTATGTGCCCTGCCCATTGCCACTTAATTGAGGCAATTCTTCAAGTTATGCCGGTCACTTTGGTTCTCCTACGGATCTCCTCGTTTCTGATTCAATCTCGCAGGGAAACGAATACACGACCTCTGAATTAGCATTCAGGGTGACTAACCACTAGACCAACGGTCCAGTTTTTCATTTTTCTGATATAAACTAATCACAAATAATACTTACGAACACACTCGGGCACATTGCTATACCAAACTCCGCTGACACAGTATACCATTTGAGTCCCGTCATCATTGCCATCCATTAAGCCATAACCTTGATGACAGCTGACTGTCAGCACGTATGACGGTGATGACTGGCCTGGACGAGCGTTTGGCATATTGGAGACTGTATAAGTACCATGATCAGGGTATTGAGGTAGAACACAGGAGCCTGGTTTCGGTCTAAAAAGAAAAAGTATAATATTTATTTATTTATTATATATACTTTATTCTACACCATTAATAATATTATACAAAGGGCGGCCTTATCGCTAAGAGCGATTTCTACCAGGCTATAATGTACTCCCAAACGAATAATATTTTTAATAATATTTATTTATTTCTCTCATAAAGGTACAATGGGTCACAATAGTAAAAGTATGACATCTTAGTTATATTAATCCTTAATGAGAGCTGGAGTCTGTACTAGGCTTAAAGCCTGTGTTACAAATAAGACTTAAGAATAAGACATACTATATTTACACAAATTAGAAATTAATTCTAATAATAAAACCAATTAAAAAAGGGGGGGACTGCTTAAAAGGTGTCGTAAAATTCCTCCGCATCGATGTCTACTGGAAACGTGCCCAGGAGACAGGAAGAATTACCACACTGATTGAAAATGCTTATTCTTTGAGCCAAATATAAGCCAGCCTTCTGGCGACGTGAAGAGTTGACTAAACGCTAGGACAAATCTTTAAAAAGACCGCCAGCACTTGAACCCCACGGCCCAAGATTCGACTCCTAACGGCTCAAAAACATAATCTCCGATGTGATTACTGTATTTGCGCCGCTTGAAAGTCTCCGAGGATGCAGCAGCAGCACCAGCACAACTTGCTGTACTTGGAAGATGGGATAGCGCGACATTTTAACTCCGAACTGAATTTTGGTCACAGCGCTCGGTGGCTTACAAGCATACGGCCCGCCTGATGTTGAGCAGTAACCGTAGCCTATAGACGCTTGCAATTCCAGAGGTATTACTTGCATGGCTTTAAGATGGAGTATCCCTAGGATAGGAAAACGTTTATTTCAAAACGCATCCCTAAATGAGCTCTGAAGACCTGTAATCACACACAGGAACACAAATAGGTACTTACGGGTTAGAAGTGCCAGGGCTAGTGCCAGGGTTAGTGCCAGGGTTTGTGCCAGTACCAGTGCCAGGACGCCCGATTCTGTTGCAAAGCTCATCAGATTCATCTGAACCGTCGGCGCAATCTTGTTTCTGAGGGCAATATAATTTCTGTTACTATCTATCTGATGGTAACCAGTTACCTATGAACGTGTAGCGTTATCTATGAGGCCAACAGAATAACGCTACAACAAAACGAAGTTCAACATAAAAAACACAGATGTCACTATCTCTAGAAACACGCAACCGCAGAACAAATGTTCGAGATGCTGAATCGCGATATCGAAGTTTACACAGACACTCAGTATATTAATGTATTGTTTTTTTTTTAAAGACAACTCCCGCACTAGAGAACAAGCTCTGTGTCGCGGGGGACTTTACAAACATACAATTAACGGACACAAATTACATCCAGACTCAGAACATCACTTTGTGAGTCACACAAAGTTTTATCCTGTATGGGAATCGAACTCACAACCTCGTGCACAGCAGGCGCATACTGCGACCACTGGACCACCGAGGCAGTCCATATATACAACTAACCGTTGGGCCGAGGCCCGCCAGCCACGATCACCTAGCCTGGTCGGAGGATTTCTCCTTTAGTCGACTCTTACGACACCCACGGGATGGAATGGAGTGGTGACATTTGTATTCTTAATCCGTCACCACACGGACCACGGACCAGGTATGTACAGCAATGTGAATTAAAGCTTTTATTTTTATTTTTATTAGAACAAAGAGCAATATCGGTACTCAAATATCGCAGACGACACGAAAGTGCAGACCGTAGTGACAGGGACAGGCGCCTGCTGCCTGACAGGTAGGGAGGGAAGCGACCGGCTGGCTGATTCTCTAAGAAACAGCGATGGCAAACTGTCAGTTGTGATCGCAAACTAACAGTTGTGATTGCTCGGTGACGGCACAATCTATTGACTAAACGTCAAAAAGGGCTCTTACGGAATACCGATTTTCAATCTGCCAGATTTTGCTCGGTTTTTGCGGTGGCTCGGTTTTTGTTCTTACGGAATACCCCTGTGGGGGACATACAATCATGGCTACATAACGATTTTGACAGCTCAGATAAAATCGGGTTATTCTTACCCCATCACAATTAGACCCTTGATCTACACAAGCTCCATAAGCGCATTGGAACAGGTACAAGGGACAGGCGTGATCAGCACACGACTCTATCACCTCATCAGATCCATCAGCACAGTCTGGGCGACCATCACAGAGATCAGTGGCATCTATCGTCGAACCATCTTTGCAAGTAAACGTGCCCCTGGAAAGACAACAAAATAATAAGAGACGTATTTATAGTGAGCAAGCCCGACTAGGGAAGGACCTCCACCTTACAGAAGACCACAGCCAAATATAGGAAAACAACTACACTCTAGTTGTGTTCCTGTGTGTGAGTACAGGTCTCCAGCGCTCATTTAGAGATGCGTTTTGAAAGAAACGTATTCCTGTCCCAGGGATACTCCCATTTTAAAACCCTGAGGTAATAATGGGTTGGCAACACGCAAGTGATACTTCTGGTATTGCAAGCGTCCATAGGCTACGGTAACTGCTGAACATCAGGCGGGCCATATGCTTGTTTGTCACCAGAGTAATATATTTTTTTTTTTTAATTTACCTAGCGATTGCCTGCTTAGTGCAAGCACCAGATAAGTTTCAATCTTCTCGTCAGTCTTTCTTAAATATAATGAACTTAACTCACTTCAACTCCATGGTCCTGTTGGTACACCTTGGGAGCAGTTCATCAGAGTTATCAGCACATTCTGTCAAGCCGTTGCAAGGAGCTGTTCCGTCCACGCACGCACCATACGTGCAGCGAAACCAATTTCCTTGACATCTGGAAAAAGAGGGTTTTCTCATGATAAATTTATTTTTCCTGGACAGATGGACCGATCACCTACACCTACCCACATAAAGAAGGTTACTGGATGCGGAAGGTAAAGAGTCGAGTTTTATGGCAAAAATTCTGGACCTCCTAAATCCTCACTGTCCGTGTGGTGACGGATTGAGAATACAAAATGTCACCACCCTGTTCCATCCCGAGGATGTCGTAAGAGTTGACTAAGGGAGTAAGTCAGGCAGACAATATCCACTACAAGAGAAGGAAACTTTAAAACTAAACCTTATATCAACCCGTCTGGCCAGCGTGGTACAGTAAACTATTATCCCTTTATTTGTGTGAAGGAGACTCGTGCCCAGCAGTGGGATGTTTATGGGTTGAGATGATGATGAAAACCTCAACTTATACGACAGAGGCCTAAATATGGGCGATATAAATAACTCTGTCACCAGGTAGGCCGTAGGGTAAACGATAAGAAGAAGTTGTTATCGCCATCAGCAAATTAAGAAAATAGAATAAACATTGCCTTGGTGGTTCAGTAGCCGCAGTATGCGCCTGCTGTGCACGAGGTTGTGAGTTCGATATTCACAGGAAAAATCTTTGTGTGACCCGCAAAGAGTTGTTCTGAGTCTGGGTGTAATTTGTGTCCGTTAATTGTATGTTTGTAAAGTCCCCCGCGACACAGAGCTTGTTCTCTAGTGCGGTAGTTGTATTTTAAATCCAAAGAAACATTAAACAATCTCAAGCTGAAGCTTCTTCAATCAGAACTGAGACACAAGCAAGAAGCTGAGTTGGATGGATGACCTATTGTTGGTAAATTTGTTTGTTTTTCTTCTAATTTATTTTCTTTTATCAACAACTAGGGGTCGCCCGCGACTTCCTCGGCGTGGTTATTTGGAATTCTTCAGATTCTTCAAATTTTCCCCAATTTTGCAACATATCTCACTACTGCTTCGCTCCTGCTGATCATAACGTGATCTTATATAGCCTATAGGCTTCTTGGATCAACGCACTATTCAACAAAAACAAAATCTAATCGAACCAGTACTTTCTGAGATTAGCGCGTTCAACCAAACAAACTCTTCAGCTTTATAATATTTTATAATAGATAAACATTTTTTCTTTCTTTCTAACTTACGGCATATTTCTGCAGAGTGCATGGGTTTCGTCACTACGGTCTGGACAGTCGACAGCTCCGTCACATTTGCCGTCGAATGATATGCAGGATCCATCACGGCACTCCCACTGACTTTTCCTGTAATTACATTAGCAATTTTTAGAGGAGCATTAGAAGTAGCTCGAGCAATCCCAACTGGGGAAGGACCTGTACAATCGGACAATTTTTTTTTTTTTTTTTTTGTGTGACGCAGTTGTTGGCCAAGTGGCCTTTACAACTTTACCCGGACTGTGGTGAGGACTAAGTGCCCTCGACCTAAGAAAACTTACAAACTAAAACCTACAAACTAGACAACGTTGGCCCAAGGGCACCCACTAAAGGAGTACGAACCTCGGCTTGGGGCGTTGTGACTACTTCCCTAACGGTGGGTCTAGAAGGACCCACCTGAGTAAGCTGAGCGACCCGGCGCGTATTTCGAACTCGACGGCGAGAACGATACCGCGGTCCTAACGGATTGGCAACTTGTACAATCTGTAGCGTAGTTTCCTTTATTATTTGTCCACAAAGCCCGCCCATTGCCAGCCCAGTTTTTTTACCAGTGCTTTAAGATGGGATATAAAAATATCCCTGGGAAAGTAAAATGTTTCTTTCAAAACGCATCCCTAAATAAGCGCTGGAGACGTGTACTCACACACAGGAACACAACTATACCGCTGTGTGTTGTTTGGCTGTGGTCTTCTGTAAGGTGGAGGTCCTTTCCGAGTCGGGCTTGCTTGCTAGTATGGTGCCTATATTTGAATGTTACTTTATAATATCAGTTTAAATTTGTGAGCTCACCTGCATTTGGTGGCTTGTCTTCTGTTTCTATGCAGTACAAGATCCTGAGGTCCTTCTAGTTGAAACATTCTGAAAACAAAAGTACCTATCTTTATACCTAACTAGTAACCTGCCCCATTTTCGAACGGGTGTAATTTTAAACCCTTTTTTTAAATTTCGTGAATAGTTTTTGCAGCGCACGCAAATAACGACTTATATAGGCAACAACATTTTGATACCTTGGGTTACATTGTTCCATTTTAGGTAGGGATCTCTAATTTTTTGAAATATAATATATAGCCTATGTTACTCGGTAAAGATGTAACTTTCTTATGGTGAAAGAATTTTTGAAATAGATTAAGTAGTTTTTAAGTTAACTCATAACAAACAAACAAACAAAAACTCTAACTTTCTTCTTTATAATTTTAGATTAGATAATTAGGTGGCATACTCTTCTAATGGACTTGAGCACGATGCTTCATCACTGCCATCAGAACAGTCCTTAACGCCATCACAAAGGTTCTTCATACCCACGCAGCCTGTACCATCTTTACACCTAAACTCCTCATAGATTCTGCAATCAACGTAGTCTAGTCAAAACATGGTGAATAAAAAATAAATATGTTTTTAGTAAGGCACCACAAGAACTAGCAGCCCATTTGGGGAAGGACCTTATTTTAATTTGGTTTTTTTTAGGACAACTTCCGCATTAGGGAAACAAGGCCTGTGTCGCAGGGGAATTTACAAACATACAATTCTCGAACACAAATTACGCTCAAACTCTAGGTGTAATTTGCGTTTGTAAAGTCCCAGAGTCCACGATAGGGGGCTTGTTCTCTAGTGCGGAATTTGGATAAGATCTGTAAGGTAGAGATCCTTCCCCAGTCGGGCTTGCTCGCTTATATGCCGCCCTTTTTTTAAATAATGACGATTATAAAACATATATTTACTTGCATATGGTGTTCGAGCCATAATTTTCAGCTACCCTCGATATTGCAGGCGTTGTCGCTGTAAGATAAAACAGTAAAAAAGTGAATTTGACTGTTCTAGGTTCGGTTCCCATTGAAGACAAATCTTTGTGTGATGAGTGCAATTCTTTTGTGTCTGGGTGTAACGAGCGACCCGCCCCGATTATTCGGATTTATATTTTCACACATTTTTTTTCATGGTTTAAAAAAATGGGTTAGCAACACGCAAGTGATACCTCCATTGCAAGCGTCCATAGGCTACAGTCGATCCCGGGCGGCAGTACCAATGCGAATTTCACTTTGTGGAGTTTATATTACTAATCAAATGATTCGCCATCTGCTAACGGTGAAGGAAACTTTAAAGACCATGTCTGATTCACCAACCCGCATTAGGCTAGCGTGTGTGAATTAAAGCCTAAACCCTCTCTCTCTCTTGATAGAGGAGAGGAGACCCGTGCCCAGCAGTGAGACATATATGGGTTGTTATTATAGGCTACAGTAACTGCTTAACATCAGGCGAGCCGTATGCTTGTTTACCAAATACGTAGTATAAAAAATAACTTAGTTTTTTATAAAAAGGACTTAAAAACCGGATCTCGGATACCGTTTAAAAGCAATATTTGTTATTAGAGGTCGACGCTCCTAACCAGTCTGTCTTGCAGGACCACCACACTTTCTATATCAACGTAGGTATTCAGAATATTGCTAAAAACAAGGTTTCATTATTTTGAGGTCAAGGTCTGTACTACCAAATATATAAATTTCCATATAGGTAATTAGGTAAAAGACACTTAATTTATATAGTTTTATTTAAATCAGTGCCTGCTTAAGAAGGCAGGGGGGGAGCGTAGAGTGACTGTTCTAGGGCACAAGGCTTGAAGGGGCACCTCTTTAACTTTGGTCAAGATCAAGAACAAAAACGGTCTAGACAAACTAAATCAAGCCCACCAAATTCTTTGCCAGGCGTACATTCAATTTCGGGGAGGGAATCCCACCCACTTGCCCACCACTGTGACTCCTGTGAGCCAGGATTAACAGCGGAGTAACCAACTGATACACCGAGCTTTAACACTCGTGCGTCCCGTAGACAACTAAACCTACTGTCTTAGACCCCGCAACGAATTTAATCAGAAGTAAATAGGAGGAGTTAGAAAGAAAAGTTTCCACTTCCCTCCATAGCAAAGCGGGAGACAAAATAAATCTGTATAGGTTTGTAACCAATGAAAAGGAGCACCACGGAGGACCTTAAACTACGGGACCTATGTCAGCTAAGTAAGTAAGTAAGGGAGAGGAAGAAGAGGGAAATTCTATGTCTAGGTTTTCCCGAGAGACTGTAGCATGGGGTTCTTCAAGAAAGGAGTTTCTCACGTCTTATTAATCTTTAATAAATTAAAATTTAAACTTATTCTAAATATAACATTACCAAATTATAGGTGTATGTTTTATTCGTATTATTTGATAAAAATTGAAGTCATAAAGTGGTTACATCTCTAATAAATTAAAATTTAAACTTATTCTAAATATAACATTACCAAATTATAGGTGTATGTTTTCTTCTTATTATTTGATAAAAATTGCAGTCATAAAGTGGTTACATCTCAATAATTTGGTGCTGATTCGATGATTTTTTTTACAAACTATTTAGAATTACTATATAATTTATGACAAAACCATATTATGAAACACATCTTGTAGATTAATACTGTATTTTTTGGCAGTCATTTGTCTATAAATGCCAACAAAAATGGTTTCATTTATACCTCTTTTTCATATTTTTTTGAGAGATTCCTTAACTATCTCTATCAGTATCATTACATTTCGTATTATCTATCGCATTCATACTTGAAATCTATAAGCAAGTACGCAGTAAAACATGGAAACAAAACTGAACGTTGCTCAGTATGAAACTTATCTTTCTTTCTAAAATCACTAGCTTCCGCCCGCGGATTTGCCCGCGCGTACATTCCCTCGGGAACAAAGTTTTTCTGGGATAAAAGTAGCCTATGTGTTATTCCAGACCATAACCTATCTCTGTGCCAATTTTCATCCAGATCCGTTCAGTAGTTTTTACGTGAAAGAGTAACAAACATCCATCCATCTATCCATCCATTCTTACAAACTTTCACATTAAAATTTATAATATTAGTAAGGATAGTATAGATATACATAGTCTAAAAGTCATTTGGTTATCAAACAGAGAATATATATTTAATTGTTTAATAATAACTAAGTTTTCCACAAATAATTAATTGTAAAGAGATACTAATTATAATAACTATTATTAGTCAATAAACAGACGGACATATTAACTCTTCAATCAAATCTGCTTTGGTGGTCCAGTGGCCCCAGTATGCGCCTGCTGTGCACGAGGTTGTGGGTTCGATTCCCACACAGAACAAAACTTTGTGTGACCCACAAGGAATTGTTCTGATTCTGAGTGTTATTTGTGTCCGTTAATTATATGTTTGTAAAGTCCCCCGCGACACAGAGCTTGTTCTCTAACGCTGTGCTGTTAACGGATTTGACGTAAGTTAACGATATAATGTCGTAAACTTACGTCAAATCCCATACATTTGCTTTTTCAACTTTTCGATTCGATTATTGTTTATGCCACTTGTCTAGAGGGTCAGGGCCGCTATAATGAAGATTAGTTTTTTTAGAAAAACCAATGTATGAATTTGTGTGAAATATATTTTTATCTGTAGGTTTAGTCTAATTGTACACTGTTACCAAATCCCACAGAAATATATACAATGATTTTCTTAAAAAAATAATCTTCATATAGCGGCCCTGCTCCTCTAGACAAGTGTCGTAAACTTGAAATAAATTTGACGTAAGTTTACGATACAATGTCGTATAGTTACTATTAGTTACGTAAAATCCCATACATTTGCTTTTTTGACTTTTCGATTCGACTACTGTTTATGCCACTTGTCTGAGGCTTTGTACAGCTAACTCCATTGCCGTGGTACATATCCTACTAATATTAAATGCGAAAGTTTGTAAGAATGGATAGATGGATGGATGGATGGATGTTTGTTACTCTTTCACGTAAAAACTACTGAACGGATCTGGATGAAATTTGGCACACAGATAGATTATGGTCTGAAATACTATGCTACTTGTTTCAGCGATAACCATCCACGCGGGCGGAGCCGCGGGCAACAACTAGTATTATTATAATCTATGGCTACAAGTACGTCAGAAAATATTTTATTTTCCTTATATCTATCAATCAAACTAGTTATAACATTATAAAAACATTAGTTTTAATAATTGAATATTCGTTTACGATTTGATAAAGTTGCAATTAAGACACTGTGGTAATTATTTAGTTGTTTTATAAATATGACTCCCGCACCGTTTTTTAAGGTCGTAAATATAACCTTGGGAGATCTGGAGTCTGTAGTAGGTTCAAGACCTGTATGATAGATCTCCAGTTACCATTATAAAGAGTTAGTTTGTACCACCCATGCGAAGCCAGGGCGGATGGCTAGTATAGTATCTTTAGATGGCTTAAAGATACAATGAAGGCAAAAAAGCCGAAGATAATAGCCATGAAACAAATAAACTATAAGCAAATGAATAGTTCCAAGTAATCGAAAGGCCTTAATACTTTTCGGTATATGTATGGCAATGGGGAAAAACATAATTAAAGATGGCGGGTTAATACGTTTTTGTGTATTAGCAAATACTTCTTAATAATACCGTTAATGTACTTCTAATTAAATTTCTGTCCCTCTTGATAGACGAGAGGATACCCGTGCCCAGCAGTGGGACATATATAGGTTGCTATTATTATTTACTATAAACTTCTTCTTCTTATCGTTTGGTTAGTGGCCAACCTGGTGACAGAGTTATTTAGATCGCACATATTTAGGCCTCTGTCGTGATCTAACGACTGACAACAGACTTTTAACGTGCCCTCCGAAGCACGGAGACGCTCAGATGTAATACCACTATGCGGTCACCCATCTATAGGGTTACCACGCCCTTGGTAGCTTAACCCGCTGATCGTTTACCGAACATTATACTACTATACGGTGACTACTTAATAAAGAAAAGTGTATGTATTGTTTAATAAATGGTATCATCTAAGATGATTTCTTTACCGTAACTGGTTAGGAACCTACAGTTTCGTACACAGAAAGATATATTAATACTGCACAAATGTGCCCCTGGATTAACTATAGGGGCAACCGGGGCTACTGCCCAAGAGTAAAAAAACACGTTATCAAAAATAATTACATAGCTTGCAGACTTGCAGATTTTACCGGTGTTATAACAAAACAAACTGTAGTTTTTTTATTGATATTCGGTAAATGATCTCATATACTTCACCTTGAACTTTTTTATCTCCACTTCACTGATTATGGTTCGATTTGCAGTCTGTTATTTTAAGTCACTGAACCAACCATGTATTGAAAACCTCTAGGTAAATACCTTACAGAAGATCACAGCCAAATAACTACACACAGCGGTGTAGTTGTGTTGTTGAAGGTGAGAACAGACCCTCAGGACAAGTGGCATAAGCGGTAGTCGAATCGAAGAGTCTAAGAAAATAATGTATGGAAATTGACGTAAGTTTACGACATTATATCGTTAACTTCACATCCTCACATCCTTGCACCTCAAACGAAAGATAAGAAGATTCTAGAGGAATTTCTTACCACGTACGATTAGGCTGTGGAATGAGCTCCCTGCCGAGGTTTTCCCAAGAGACTATAGCATGGGGTTCTTCAAGAAAGGAGTTATAAGGTTTTTAAAGGGTCGGCAACGCGTGAGTGGCACCCCTGGTGTTGCAAACCAAACAAATCTTATAAATTTGCTTTTTTGACTTTTCGATTCGACTACTGTTTATGCCGCTTCTCTAGAGGGGCAGCCCCTCAAGACAAGTGGCATATGTGATAGATGGGATTTGACGTAAGTTTACGACATTATATCGTAGACTTACATATTATCGTTTATGCCACTTGTCTAGAGGAGCAGGTCTCCTGTACGAACGAACGTTTTCCTACCTAGGAATACTCCATCTTAAAGTCCTGGTTTAAAACGAAATGGATCGGCAACACGCAAGTGATATCTCTAGTATTGCAAGCGTCCGTATAGACTACGGTTACTGCTTAACATCAGGCGGGCCGTATGCTCATTAGCCACCAAAGGAATATATAATTTTAACAAAAAAAAACCGACTTCAGTACGGCGAGTTGTAAAATTTTCAAATATTTGTTTGTTACTATCGAATAAAATCGACTGAGCGTCGGGCTGAACACAGGTCAAGTAGGTATTAAAAGCAATATTTAATCTGTGCAATCCGCGCCCAATTCATTCACGTCATTATTTCTTATTAATAGTTGCTTAGCAACAATAACCGAAACTTATCTAATCGCCATCAGTAAAATACTTATTATTGAAAAGTTCAGATAGCCATCTGTGGTCTTCTTCATCAGTTTTACTTCACCAAATTACACTTTCTGATTGCAAATGATTGATTAGTTGTTAAAAATATTGAAATTGCTATATGTGTGCCTATAACTTTTGAGGAGTTCCCTCAATTCCTCATGGATCCCATCATCAGAACTTTATTTTGATGATAATAGGACCAAACTGGAATTATGTCCAGTCAGACAAAAAAAGATTTTTTCAAATCGGTCCATAAATGACGGAGATATGCGGTAACAAACATTAAAAGAAAAAAAAAATGAATTGATAACCTCCTCTTTTTGAAGTCGGTTAAAAAAAGGGACTAATAGAAGACGTAGAATAAATTTCGGTCATTTAGGTATTTTTAATGAAAAGTTTTTCTATCCCAGAAAAATGCCTTCATAAAACCCTGGTGTATATTTTTGGGTAGGCAACACGTAAGTAATGCCTGTCCTATCTAGTAATGCAAGCGTCCATTAGGCTGCGGTAACTGCTTACCATCACGGGAGACGTATGCTTGTTTGCCTCCTAAGTAGTATAAAATAAACTGTGTTTCATGTTTGGTAGGCAGAAGTAAAGTGAAATCATGTTGGAGTCACCTAAATACAATATAGAAAGGGTAAAAAGTTGATAAATCCTACTAATATTATAAATGCGAAAGTTTGTAAGAATGGATGGATGTTTGTTACTCTTTCACGTAAAAACTACTGAACGGATCTGGATGAAATTTGGCACAGAGATCGATTATGGTCTGGAATAACACATAGGCTACTTTTTGCAGCGATAACTTACATCCACGCGGGCGGAGCCGCGGGCAAGTATGTATGTGTATTGATAAACAATCACATTATTTCATGTATTTTCCTTATTCGACTGTTCCACGAAATATTAACGGTGGCAAATGTGAATGGTGCCACGGGTATTGTTACTGCTACGACCTCTATGTTGTGAATATGCCTCGGTAGCTCAGTGGTCGATGTGTGTGACTGGGGATCGCAAGGTCCCGGGTTTGATTCACGGGTTTTTCTGTCAAGAAATTCACAATAGATGCCCGGAGTTTGGAAATTGGCAGTGTTTACACTCCCGTACCTCGGAAAGCACGTAAAGTTGGTCCTACGCCTGATCTCTCTCCAGTCGTGTCGGATTGCCGTCCCATCGGACTATGAGAGTGAGGGAATAAAGAGTGTACTTGTGTTTGTGCACACACTTGTGCACTATAATATCTCCTGCGCAGATGACTAGTCTCCGTCGAGCCTTGACCGAAATTCGGGTAGGAGGACATTATGGGTTGTAGCGTAAGCCTATAACATTCCTCAATAATTGAGCTATCAAAAGCAAAAAGAATTTTACAAATCTGACAAGTATTTTCAGAGATAATCGCGTCAAAATTATTAAACTTTATTTGAATAGTAAGGGCTTCGCCCGCGAGTACATTCCCTCGGGAACAGAGTTTTTTCCGGGATAAAAAATAGCCTATGTGTTAATCCACACTATAATCTATCTCTATGCCAAATTTAATCCAGGTCCGTTCAGTAGCTTTTGCGTGAAGGACTAACAAACATACATTCATAGGTTGTTCTGTACTATTAAGTATTCTGTGTTTTCACGTTTATAATATTAGTAGGATAGTAAAGTTTTTTAAACTCAAATCTACCTTCATAGGTATATTTTTATTAATCAAATTTATAGATAAATCTTTTTACTATTTCCGAAACTGGTAACACTAATTAATTAACCAGCAGATTTTTAGTAATCCAGATTCCAGACTATCTTGAAAGCGGATATTTATTGGTTTTGTTCCTAATTATCAGAACAAAGTTTGATTAAAAGCTTTCATTTTAAAAAATAAACGGGGAAAATCTAAAATTTGCATGATATTTTTATATAAAATATCATGCAAATTTATATCATAAATATAATCATAAAAACTTCGGCTGGGTTAAACTATTATATAAAAAAAATTAAGAAAGTTGAGCTGAAAACTTTCTTATTTTTTTTTACATAAGAACCTTCTCCTGACAATAACGAACATAGCAAAAAAGAATTAGCGAAATCGGTTCAGCTGTTTTCGAGATTTGCACTTAGCAACACATTCAGCGATTAATATTTATATTATAGATTTAATAAACCCCGTTCGAAGCCACAGGAGATCGCTATTTTAACATCAACAACACAAAATATAAACAAAATAACAATTACTTACCAATACTAAATAAAAATAACACAGATAAAATCATTTTGCACACAATTTAAACACACACACACACAAATAACTAAAAAAATCTTTTGACTAGTACAATGGCAGTTCAATTTTAACTAAAAACACGACATTTTGTTTTTCGATTGTAATTAAACTAACAATAAAGAGTTAGCTGTCATCTCGGAAAATCCACTGTCCATATAATGATGCCAGAGCTAAAATATATTTTCCCTACAAATTATTTTTTGAAAATTGGGGTAAATTTTAACCGACTTGTATCAAGTGAGTTCCATTGCAGTTAGGGTGGGGGCGGGGGTAGGGCGACGGCTCTAAGGCACAAAGCTTGATGGGGCGCCCAAGACACCCCTTCGACACTCCTGCCTTTTTCGAGTTCTTTACCGACTGGTAATATCAATGTTAATTTCATTATGTGAAATTTATCAAATGATTTACCATCTGCTAATGGTAATAAAGTTACCGTAGTCTATGGACGCTTGCAATACCAGAGGTATCACTTGCGTGTTGCCGACCCATTTTTTTACACCAGGGCTTTAAGATGGAGTGTCCCTGGGATAGAAATACGCATTCTGAAATGGACGCTGGAAACTGTACTCACACAAAGACAAAATCTATAAGTTGGAAACTTACAAAATCTATAAGGTCCTTCCCCAGTCGGGCATTTTGCTTGTATGATGCTTTACCTCTCATGTGCTTGTTTCTGTGTAGTATTTTTTTTATACCACTTGTGTGGCAAACAAGCATATGGCCCGCCTGATATTAAGCAGTTACCGTAGCCTATGGACGCTTGCAATACTAGAGGTATCACTTGCGCGTTGCCAATCCATTTTCCCAGTATCCCTGGGGTAGGAATACGGTTTTTTCAAAACGCATCCCTAAATGAGCGATGGAGACCTGTACTCACACAGAAACACAACTACACCGCTGTGTCTAGTTATTTGGCTGTGGTCTTCTGTTAGGTAGAGGTCCTTCCTCAGTCGGGCTTGCTCGCTCGTATGGTGCCCTACCTCTCTAAATCCTTGAAAAATATCTGTCATAAATTTTATCCAGAATTGTGGCAAAATGTTCTATGCTGGCAACATTATCACAATGACACACACACAGAGTGTGAGGTTACGACAACAAACAATATCGCGATAATTAACCAGGGACCGGTTATTTTTGTTATATTAATGTTTTTATAACGGGTACAGTGTAAAACATGTTATCTTTGTCTATCTTGCAATGTGAGACAGAGATAGAATCATACTTTAGTAGTTCTAAGTCTTAGTTATTTACTGCTACGAGATTTTTATTTAATTTTTCACTAGAGGTCGCCCGCAATTTGGAATATTTTCCCCGATTTTGCAACATATCTCACTACTACTCCGCTCCTATTGATCATAGCGTGATGTTATATAGTCTATAGCCTTCCTGGATAAATGCACTATTCAACAAAAAAAGATTTTTCTAATCAAACCAGTACTTTCTGAGATTAGCGCGTTCAACCAAACAATCCAACTCTTCAGCTTTATAATATTAGTATAGATATAGCTTTTACTAAGTTGTTGTGCAACCTCTTCTGTCTAAATAGGAACTACGTGAGCAATGGCCGTTTTAGAGTGGGGCGTTTTAGGCCGACGGCCCTAGGACGCAAGGCTTAAAGGGGCCGCGGAAGATGCTCCTTTGATGCCCCTGCCTGCCGCTTTTTAAAGTTTGATAAGAACAAAAAAAAAGAGATCAAGACAAACTAAATCAAGCCCGCCAAATTCCTTTCACCTTTGATCTCGGGTGGAGGGTAAATCTTCCCCCAAGGGTGCCCGCCGGTGGTGCTATAGCCAGAACTGAACATGAGAGAAATAGTAAGCATCTTGACTTAACACTAATATTGTAACTCATACCAAATTGTAAATGTTATACTCTGGCAATTAAAAAGAGTGGCCCGAGTTTCTTGCCAATTCTTCTCGAGGCCCAACCCTAATCAAAGAAGTGGCCGTAGGAAAAAAAGTATGCTTGCATTTGTTTTAATGACGTTCATAAGTATCATGTATTTGATCTAAATGAATAGTAATAGTAATAGTAATAATATTTTCAGGACAGCTCACACATTGCTATCTGATCCTAAACTAGGCAGAGCCTGTACTATGGTAACCAGACAACTGATAAACATACTTATATATTTCTAAATACATACATCATCATCATCATCTCAACCCATATGCGTCCCACTGCTGGGCACGGGATATCTGTGTAATTTATCTATAATACATACATATTATAGATAAATTACACCCAGACACAGAACAAACATTCGTGCTCATCACACAAAGATTTGTCCTGGGTGGGAATCGAACCCACGACCTCCGGCGTAGCAGTCAGAGTCACTAACCACTTTTTTTTTTTTTTTTTGAAGAGGGGAAATGCTTTACGCATACCGCCTTGCCTGGGGCAGCGAGGCGGTTATGTCGGACTCTCCGGCTTAAAGATGGTGGGCGGCCGGCATACCGACTAAAACCCCCCTGTGCACCAACACCCGCCTTCACGGGTGGACCACTGGAACCTGATATAACGTCAGTGGTCCACCCAGCGGCTGCCCGCTTCACGCGGACTCCTTCCCCGTTGACAGCGTCCGGGCGCACCGGGAACACTGTCCCTCCGCGGAAGGGTGCGGGTGAGACTCTGCTGCCCCAGTCTCTCCGCACCCTCACTATGGCGGCATCAAACGCTCGTAGGCGCGCCGACGCCGCCCAGTTCGCCGGCGACGGATCGGATCAGCGAGGAGACTTTCTTCTCTGATCCGCTCCGCCGCCTCCTTCTGTAAGATGACGTCCTCGCAGAAGGATGCGACCGCCGTCCACTCCCTGTCGCTGGTGACCATGGACCGTGCCACGGCCGGCAGCGACAGGTCTACTCCAATGACTGCGACGAGGTCCCGGCGCTGCCCCGCCCAAGCCGGACACGACTCAAGCGTATGCTGCGCCGAGTCGTCGTCGCAGTCGCAGTGGTGGCAGACAGGACTCGGTTCCCTCCTAGCGACCTTGTGCAGGTAGTGCCCAAAGCAACCGTGCCCGGACAAAACCTGCACCAGTCGGAAGGAAAGGGTCCCGTACTGCCGCCCTGCCCACTCCGACAAGATCGGCTGGAGCGCCTCCACGGTCCTGAAACCGGCCCGTGGAGCCCCCAGCCGACCTGACCACTGGGCCATGATGGCCCTGCGGGCGGCTTCGCGCCACTCGCGAATTTGTTCGGGGAGAGGAGACCGCTGCTCTGCCCGAACTGCAGCCACCCGCCGATATACTTCGGCGAGCACCTCCGCCTCCAAGTCCCACGGGGGAGTTCCGGCTAATGCGCACGCCGCGTCTGTGGACACGGTGCGGTAGCCGCGTATGGCTCTGACCGCCATTACACGCTGCGGCCTCACCAGCAGCCGCCTGCTTTCGGCGGTCAGAGACCCCGCCCACACCGGTGCGCCGTAAAGCGCCATTGACCGGACCACCCCCGTGTACAGCCGGCGACAGGTGAGGCTGGGCCCGCCCAGGTTTGGCAAAAGCCGTCCCAAGGCGGACGCAGCCCCCTCAAGCCTCGGCGAGAGACGACGAAAGTGCTCGTCGAAGAGCCATCGCCCATCCAACACCAAGCCCAGATACTTCATCTGGGCCTGAACCCGTACGAGGACCGAACCGACGGATATCGAGGCGCCAGCAGGTGGGCCACGACGGGGCCCATGGAATAAGAGGGCCTCCGTCTTTTCAAGGGCCACCCTAAGCCCCAGCGCCGCGATCCGCCCGACCACTTGAGAGACCCCAGTGGTGGCCAGGCGCGCCACGTCTTCAAACTTACGACCCCGAGCTGTGACCAGTGTGTCATCGGCGTAACAGAATACGCCCAGCCCGGGGGGTAGAGCACCGCGCAGGACCCAGTCGTAGCCGATGTTCCACAGGAGAGGGCCAAGGACGGACCCCTGCGGAACACCGCTCGAAATGGTCCTGCGCCGGACGCCGCCTTCTCGGTCCTCGTACAGGACACACCTCCTCTCGAGGTAGTCTGCCACTAGCAGCCTCAGGTATTTGGGCACTCCATGGAATCGGAGCGCCTCCCTGATGCTGCCAAATGGCAGACTGTTAAAAGCGTTGGCGATGTCCAAAGACACCGCCAACAGCACCTCGCCGTTCACTACGGCTTCCTCGGTCGCGGCCCTAAGCGCCAAAATGGCGTCGATCGTCGAACGCCCAGCACGAAAGCCATACTGGGCGTCCGACAGGTCGGGGCCGATCTCGTTCAGGTGCCGGACGATGCGGGAGGCGAGAATCCTCTCCAGCAGCTTTCCTGCCTCGTCCAGCAACACAATTGGCCTATAGGCCGCGACCGAGTCCGGGGCCCTCCCCGGCTTCGGTAGAAGCACCAGCTTTCCCACTTTCCAGGTCTCAGGGGACCTTCCAGACGCCAAGCAAGCGTCGAAAAGGCCCCTGAGGCGGTCCCCCAAATGATCGAGGATCAGGGCCAGCACTCGGGCAGGGATCCCGTCCGGGCCGGGGGCGGTGTTCTTGGAGCGAACTCTGAGAACAGCCACCCCTAACTCCGCCTCCGTGACAGGCGGCACCTCTTCGGCCTCCCCGACTTCGGTCCTAGCAGGGACCATCGCCGGGGGCGTGTGCTCCGCCTGTAGCGGGAACAGACCCTCGACCACTTCTGTGAGAAAGCTGGGCTGAAGGGATTCGGTGAGGGGGGGACCCTGCGCACGGAGCTTATTCAGCGCCGCGCGGTAAGGGCGACCCCAGGGGTCACGATCCAGTCCCTCCAGCATCTCCGTTCTGGAGCGCTCCTTGGCACGGCAGATGGCCAGCTTAAAGGCCTCCACTGCAGTGCGGTAGGCCTCGTACAGCTGGCCCTCCCCATCATCGCGGTTTCGTCGCCGGCTGCGGGTGTAAGACCTTCGGGCACGAATACAGGCCGCACGAAGGTCTGCCAGATCCTGGGACCACCAGTAGACCTCCCTCTTAGGAAGCCGACGTCGGGCCCGAGGCATGGCGGCATCGCAGACTTGCGTAAACGCATCCCGGATGCGGCCAGCCTCGGCATCTACTCCTTCGGAGGGAGGTGGTGAAGACAGCCATGCGTGAACAATGGCCGCCTCCGCCAGTAGATCCCTGTCTAGCCTACCCACAGCCCACCGCGGAAATTGGGGAGCTCTGCCTGCCGCGTGACCCCTGCTGGGGTCCTGGGGATTTCGAGAGAGCTCTACTCGGATATATAAGTGATCCGAGAGAGTCTCGACCTCTTCCAGGACGCACCAGCTCCTCACTCGCGCGGCGACAGCGGGAGTAGCAAACGAAAGGTCCACTATCGACCCCCCACGCTGCTGAACGCACGTATTGGTGGTGCCTCTGTTGAGGAGACAGAGGCCCACCGCATTAGCCCAGTCCTCAACCGCTTTGCCGCGGGCGTCCGTTCTAGGGGAACCCCAAGCCCGAGACTTCGCGTTGAAGTCCCCCATGACTAGGACGCGACCTGGTGTCAATCGCCGCATCGAGGTCTCCAAAGATGTAAGGAAGACCTCGAAATCCGCCAGACTCCGGTTGGGGGAGAAGTACACTCCGAAAAGTAATATTCCCATGCAACGTATCCCGAGCCCTTGTCCTTAACCGACAAGGACGGGGAACGAGGCGCCGTGGAGCCGACGATTGCCACGGAACCGTCCACGTCACCCACCCAATTCGGGCGAGAGGCAACGTAGTATGGCTCCGAGGCTACGGCCACACCTATCGACCACTCCACCAAGGACTGCAGGAAAAGGTCCTGCGCCCTGGCGGAGTGGTTGAGATTGGCCTGGAGGAGGAGCGTGCAGTCACCGTCCATTATTGGGCCGGTGGTGCTGTGTCCTCCTCCATCCGCGACGTCAACGGTCGAGGTTTATCGAGGGCAGCTTGGGTCGAAAAGCTACTCCTCGGTTTGGGCTTTGAAGCCTGGGGGGGTCTGCACCCCTCTCGCCCCATCAGGTGGTCGGCGGGTAGATTGCCTGCCGCACATGCGGGACAATGGGGGGCGGAGAAACAGTCCACCGCTCTGTGCCCCGGTCGGCCACAGCGAAAGCATAATTCGCTGCAGTCGAAGCTGCTTGTGCAGGCGGCACGAACGTGCCCCGTCGCCATGCACTTATGGCACCTCGCAGGGCGGGCCGCCAGAAGTGTTACTCTGGCGGAACTCCAGCCCACAAGGAGCCTCCCACCTGTGGCCAATTTATTAGCCGCAGCGACGGGGCATTGCGCCCACACAGCTCCGACTCCCGCCGGTCCGGGGCGGATGGCGCCAACCCTGACGGTGTCCAGGGAGCACTCAGTTGCAACCCTGATTGCGTCTCGGACCTCGTCAGGCGTTACCGAGTCGTCCAGACCCGAGATGCGCATTTCTGCGCACTTGATGGGCCTGGCGACCTTGACGCCATCCTCCTCCGCAAACAGACCTCGCAGCCTCTGCGCTACGACGTCAGCCGTCTTATTGCCCTCTACACCGGGGAACTCGAGTATTCGAGCCCCGGTCCGGGCAAGGCGCGTTCTAGCGCCAGTGGGGCCTAGATCCGCCACACTGACGCTTTCCCTCGCCTTCTTAAAGATGGCAGCGTACGTGAGGCCACGCTCTGCCGCCTCCGACGACACCGTGATGACCACGGCGGCCGACTTGGGCGGCTGTAGCCTCCCAGGCTTCTTTTTGCCGCGTCTTCTTTTTTGCCGAGCCTTCGTCCTCTTGTCGCCGGCTATCTGCCAACCCTCATTAGCAGGTCCGGTGGGACCAGGGGCAGCGGCAACCACCGGTCTACTTTTTGTAGGAGCGGGCACAACCGCAGGTTTAGATGCCTGAACGCGGGTGACAGGCGCCCGCTGCGGTAGGGGTGGAAAATCCCTTAAAGACGGGGAATGAGCAGGCGCAGGGGCGCTGTTTTTGAGCGGCCCTTTTTTCCCTGTAGCTCTATTCGGTGCCACTGTAGAGGCCGCTGCCGCAAAAGACCGACCGCCGGAACTAGTGGAGGGCTCCTGCGAGACATGGAATTTGTCCGCGGCGAGAGGTGGCCGACGGCGTGGCTCCGGAGGCAATCTTGCCTCCAAGCTGCTCAGGCGAACGCTTATCATGGTCCCCACGGAGTCCATGACCTGTCGTAACTGCGCGTCACTTAATGGTGGTGGGGAGGAGCGGTGTTGTTGCTCCTCTGTCTGTGCCGGCACTGGGCTGAACCGTGGCATCAACGTTTGCGCCTTCAGTCGGTTAAGCTCAACCCGAAGGTCGGCGACCTCACTAACCAAAAGGTCATTGGTGGCCTGCAAACGCTTGGTTTCCTCAGACGTGGAGCGGGAGGCAAGGGCCTCTACCGCTGCCTTGAGGTTAGTGGCCGCCGTCTTAAGTGCTCGCACAAACGTGCCCTTCAAATGCCTGCTCTTAGTGGCTACCTCGAGAATGGCCGTTACTGATTCGCCCGCGGATCGAGATAGGTCAGCCACTGAATCAGGGCTCTGGCTTGCGGTCTTCAGATCTTGGAGTCGCGCCAATCTCTCTTCCGCAGCACGCTCCCCCTCTTCACGTGTACGTGCTACTTGCCCACGCTTATTAAATACCGACGTGCCCGTGAGCTCCGCCGTGGCTTTCGTCTTAGACCTTGCCGTCTTGCTAGGAGCCGGCATGTCTCTCTCGTCTGGCCCAATGCTCACCGACGAGCGACTACGGCTCCGTTTGCGGCCCTGCCGCTTCCTGCCAGGAGCTTCACTGCCGCTCTGGCTTGCCGTCGGTGTAACGTCCTCAGGGTCTGAATCGGGCACGAAGCTCATGGAGCTCCTACGGCTCCCGAATGGCGTCGACGCCCGCGAGGACAATGATCTTGTCTGAGGACGCGCAAAACTGGGCGTGCGCGTCCTTACCTCCGCTGAAAGTGGTGTAAAATCTGCCAGCGGAGACATCCAGTCGGAGCACGCAGGGATGGGCGTGCGTGCCCCTTGCTCTACGCCACAGGAAGTGACGGAGCAGGAGGGCGCAGTACTGGGCGTGCGCTCCTCCTTTTCCAGCTGTGAAGCTGGGCAGTGCTCTGCACTGAGGCCTTTTTTCCCCACCACAAATACGAGAGGGGTGCACCCCGAAGGGCGGCCGGATTCGCCGGCTTGTGGAGTTACTTCCTTTTTAAAATCGGCCATAATGATACTCCTTGAGGCCAGGGTGAGTTCCCTGGGCCAGCCCTCCTCCTTACTACACTCACCCCGCAGCCGAGCCAACAAAGCTCGGGGTGAGGGGCTGCTGTCCACAGACTACCCGCCTGCCACGCATCCCCTGGCCACAGCCGAGCACGGGATTAGGGGTAATTTTTTATAGAGGTTTTCTTCCTCGCGGCCCCCATCTCAAAGATGGCGGCCCTCGTCCCCGACACCACGGGTCGGGATTACGAGATTGGCCGAACAGTGGTCTGTGTCAGACGAAACCGTCGCCCATGGGTCCTTTTAGGTTCGCCGTGGATGGTTAGATCCACGACTACTGAGCCCCCCCGCCACGGCAAGGCAGGACACCCCGGGGGGGAGAGTCACTAACCACTAGACCAACAGGCCAGTCAATAAATGAATAAATGAGTTTGACTTAGACTTTGAGTTTGACGGGACACTTGGATTGAGCAATCAACTCAACAGACACGTATACCAACTAGCTTGACCAGGGTCGGACGGGCCTTATACCCATAAGAGCCAGTCTAGGCACGGGTCTGGATGGGTATGGTTCGCGGAACATGCGGTAGGTAGGGCCGCGCAGGCTACTAGATCATTCATAGGAAGTTCGTTCATAGAATTAGAAAGAAATTGAATAAGAGAGGTAGGGCACCATAGCAACGAGCAAGGCTGACTTAGGAAGGACCTTCATCTTACAGAAGACTACAGCCAAATAACTACACACAGCGGTGTAATTGTGTTTTTGCGTGTGAGTTCAGGTCTCCAGCGCTCATTTAGAGATGCGTATTGAAATAAACGTTTTCCTATTACAGGGATATTAAAGCCCTGGTGTTAAAAAAATGGGTCTTCAACAGGCTAGTGATATCTCTGGTATTTCTAGCGAATACTTCTGGGATAGGAAAACTTTTTTTTCAAACGGCAGCATAAAGGAACACAACTATACCACTCTGTAAGGTGGAGGTCCTTCCCCAGTCGGGGTTGCTTACTAAGGTACTGCCCTATCTCTCTCAAAGTCAGTAGGGCTACATATTTCAAATTTAAGTAATGCTTCTATTGGATTCCGCAAAGGCAATTCCTCTCCAGACGGGCGGCCCGCATCTCTACGTCTCCTAAAATTGTTTAATTTGATCAGTACCTACTTCCACCTCCTGAAATATTGTTAACTATTAATGATTTTATACTCAAATTGGAGCAGCTTGACAGGGAAGTACCTCCAGACAAAATAAAACTCTTCAAAATTCATGACAAGTTCAAACTTCAGAAAAATATTTTATGGCGCCTGCCAAAAATTAATAGCTGTTTTTTGCTTTACTAATGTCTATTGCTATTAAAATTTGGCAGGCGTTATATATTTATATGACGCGTTGTGTTGTTTTTACATAATAATATTACAAACATAAGTCAGTATAACCGAATTCTGATGCGTGATGTATCTACATTTATCTCCATCCTTACCCACCTTTTTTTATTACGCCCTACCTCTCTTATTTCTTATTCAATTTCTTTCTAATTCTATGAACGAACTACCTATGAATGATCTAGTAGCCTGCGCGGCGCTACCTACCGCATGCCCCGCGAACCATTTCCATCCAGACCCGTGCCTAGACTGGCTCTTATGGTATAAGGCCAGTCCGACCCTGGTCAAGCTAGTTGGTAAACGTGTCTGGTGATTGATTGCTCAATCCAAGTGTCCCGTCAAACTCAAAGTCAAACTCATTTATTCATTTAGATCAAATACATGATACTTATAAACGTCATAAAAACATTTCATGACAAGTTCAAACTTCAGAAAAATATTTTATGGCGCCTGCCAAAAATTAATAGCAATTATTTGCTTTACTAATGTCTATTGCTATTAAAATTTGGCAGGCGTTATATATTTATATGACGCGTTGTGTTGTTTTTACATTATAATATTACAAACATAAGTCAGTATAACCGAATTCTGATGCGTGATGTATCTACATTTATCTCCATCCTTACCCACCTTTTTTTATTACAACTTTCGCACTAAAATACAAACCGTGAGTCACGGACGACCTATTCCAAAGATCTAGGTATATTTTTCTAAATATGTTTTAATACGTGAGAAAAGATAAACGTCATAATATTGGTCGTGGGTTCGATTCCTACTCAGAGCAAATCTTTGCGCGATGAGAACAAATATTTTTTCTGTGTCTGGGTTTATTTATCTATAATCCTTACTAATATACATCCATCCATTCTTACAAACTTTCACATTTATAAATGTGAAAGTTTGTAAGAATGGATGGATGGATGTTTGTTACTCTTTCACGAAAAAACTACGGAACGGATCTGGATGAAATTTAGCACATAGATAGATTATGGTCTGGAATAACACATAGGCTACTTTTTGCAGCGATAACCAACATCTACGCGGGCGGAGCCGCGGGCAACAACTAGTATGTAATAAGTATGTTTATCAGTTTTCTGGTTCCTATAGTACAGGCTCTGCCTAGTTTGGGATCAGAAAGCGATGTGTGAGTTGTCCTGAAAATATTATTATTATAATAAATAAGACCTTTTATCAATTATTTAATTGTTTGTTTAAGACTTAAAAGTAACTATTCCAAAAATATACAGTTGTAAGTTACGGTGACGTGTCCATCTTCCACCAGGGCTCCAAGACGATGGACTGATAGAAGAAGTTTGTCCGAGAAGTGTGCTTCTGCAGCCAGGTCGTTATCACAAACCTTGGCAGCCAACCCGACAAGAAAAGGGCAGTGCTGCGGTACCTTTTAACATAAAATAAATCCTTACTAATATTATAAATGTGAAAGTTTGTAAGAATGGATGGATGGATGGATGTTTGTTACTCTTTCACGTAAAAGCTACTGAACGGATCTGGATGAAATTTGGCACACAGATAGATTATGGTCTGGAATAACACATAGGCTACGATAACCGGTTTTTGCAGCGATAACCGACATCCACGCGGGTGGAGCCGCGGGCAACAGCTAGTAAATAAATAAATAAACAATAAATTATATACAAGGTCCTAGTAGGCTACAAGCCCTGACACAAGAGGGATTATACAGACAATATACCACCAATTTCTGCTCCGTGTGGGGATCAAACACTGCAGTGGTAAATGGTGAGGTAACTTAAGCCACAGAATCGTGTTGGACATACCAGCAGTGGACTGCGATAGGCTGGTGATGATGATGATGAATCAATTATAAGAATAAATAGAAATGGTAGACAAAGAGGGGTATTCCGTAAGACCAAAAACCGAGCCACCGCGAAAAACGAGCAAAATCTGGCTGTCAGATTGAAAATCGGTATTCCGTAAGAGCAAAAACCGAGCCTTTTTGACGTTTTGTGCCGTCACCGAGCAATCACAACTGTCAGTTTGCCATCGCTGTTTCTTAGAGAATCAGCCGGCCGACCCAGAAAAATTGATAAGATATTACTTACAGGTATTTGCCAGTCCCGAATGCCAGCTAACAGTTTCACTGGCTCCGACTTGATATGCACTGTATGCATAGTATTACCTAAAACAAACAATTTAATTCAGTAAATTTAAGTTTGTCCGTGTGGTGACGTATTAAGAATACAAATGCCACCACCCCTTTCCATCCCGAGGGTCTCGTAAGAGTCGACTAAGGGAGTCAGTCAGGCAGATATAATACACTACCTAAGAGGGAAAACACAAAACAAAACCCTACACTAATCCGTCTGGCCAGCGTGGTATAGTAGGGTAATATTCCTCCAAGTGTATGGAGAAGACCCGTGCCCAGCAGTGGGACGTTTATAGGTTAAGATGATGATGAAGTATTTCTTTCTTTCTTTTCTAAATAGGTACAAGAAGAATTGCCGCAATTAAGCGACAATGGGCAAGGCACATAGCTCGCACATTTTGGCAGAAAAAACTGGAAGGCTTACAGACAACCATAGCCAAATAACTACACATAGCAGTGTAGTTGTGTTCCAGTGTGTGAGTACAGGTCTGCAGCGCTCATTTAGGGATGCGTTTTGAAAGAAACGTATTCCTATCCGAGGGATACTACATCTAAAAGGCCTTATATAAAAAAATGTAAGGTCGGCAACACGCAAGTGATACCTCTGCTAATGCAAGCGTCCATAGGCTACGGTAACTGTTTAACATCAGGCCGTATGCTTTTTTGACACCCAAATAGTATAAAAAACTTACTTAAATATTTACTTATTTAAATATTACGTTAACCAACTACTCACCCCATGAAACGATAACGCATTGTTCTCCAACCGCCTGGCTGACTTGAACAGCGATGCAAACCACAACTACCAACAACAACCCGGCCATATTTACACTAATAATAAAAATAACTACCGTGTCCCATCCCTAGGTATATAAACCGTATATAAATAACCGTATTTTACCGGTAATTAGATAAACAATATTATCTGTCGGTGAAACAAATTAACATAATTAAGTACCTATTTATGTAAAGATAAATACTCGTGCATTTTTACGCTTCCTATAAATTCATAGCTGTGTTAACTGCGAAGATGTCGCGTAATTTGGTTTACTGACGTTTGGCAAAAAACGTTACCCAAAGTGACACTTGCCAAAGTATGTTTCCCAAATTTTCATTTGGCAAAACCATCTTTTCGCAATTTTACAGCTAGCAAAACTATTTTGAGCAATTTATTGTTTAGCATGGTTTAAATCTTACCTAACAGAACGTAATTTCTATGTAGTTATAAATGGCTTTAGCTC
Source organism: Trisateles emortualis (assembly GCA_947095525.1). Lineage (NCBI taxonomy): Eukaryota > Metazoa > Arthropoda > Insecta > Lepidoptera > Erebidae > Trisateles > Trisateles emortualis. The sequence goes on from OX352756.1 coordinate 3,920,429, forward strand.
CACAACGTATAATATCACCTCTGGCACCCCACAGGGTTCACATTTGGCTCCAATTTTATTCAATGTCTTTATCAACGATCTCCCCACTTGTTTCCGCTCATCTTAGTATTTTTTGTACGCTGATGATTTAAAATTCGCAAGAAGCGTAGAGACCGTGCAGGACTGCGAGTTGTTACAGCAGGACTTAAACCGAGTTTCTAAATGGTGTAATTTTAATAAAATGGAATTAAATGTGAAGAAATGTAACTGTATAAAATTTTCTAGAAAACACCTAATTATAGAATCAGAATACTTCATTAGTAACCAAAAAATTCAAGAACACGATACGATTCGAGATTTGGGTGTACTGTTCGATAGAAAACTGACGTTTGTGCCACACATCGAAAATATTATTAATAAAGCAATGAAAATGTTTGGATTTACACTAAGGAATACTAAAGAATTCCACAAAAATACAAAAATTATGCTGTACTATAGTCTGGTGAGGAGCATGATGGAATATTGCAGTGTCGTTTGGAGGCCACATTATGCTGTACACATATTGCAATTGGAACGTACCCAAAAGCGCTTTTTGTGGCACCTTGCTTTCGCAGAAAACAAGACCAAACAACTGGTCAGCTATAGTGCACGGCTGCAGTATTTCAGAATGCATCCACTATCAATGCGTAGTAGCATTCTGGATTGCACATTTGATTGTAAAATAGTTCAAAATAAAACAGATTGTCCCAAACTACTAGGTCTCTTGAGGTTTCGTGCGCCAGCTAGATATCCCAGAAACACCATTACACCTCTATGTCCACCTCTCAGAAGGACAGTACTTGGGGCAAATTCCTCCATAGCTAGAATGTGCAAAACTGTGAATGAATATAGTAGTCTGATCGATATCCATCTCGATAGTAAAGTCAAAATAACTGCATGCATTATAAAAAAATATTTTATAACTAATTAGTCTTACCTAGTCCAATAATAATTGTGCCTCGTAATTTAATTTAATTTATTAATTATTATTATTTTATTTTTTTCATTATTATTATTGTATTATTTTTATTTTTTTAATCAATCAATTAATTAACTTAATCAAAATTAAATAATTTATTAACTTAATCAAAAAATAACATACGTCTCCTTAATTTTATTTTAGTATTAATACTGTATTATTCATGTGATACTAATTTTATGTCTCATCGTTATTTTATAGAAAATGTGCTTATATATATTTTGTTTATTTTTCTTAAATTGTACTTTAATTTGAATATGTGGTGTTAAGCTTGCTTTACTAGAGGTATTTATTGCGTGTTGCCGACCCATTTTTTTACTACAGGGCTTTAAGAGGTACCTAGTATCCCTGGGATAGAAGTGCTAAGTGAGGAGACCTATAAATTTTTACTACCCCAAACTGTGCACTCATCCCATTATGTTCTATTTGGCTCTTCCGATCAACGCTATAATAATAAAAAGATTTTACTTAAAATAAAATACAAAGTACTTAGATACTTACTTTAAATTATATTCTGCCTCTGAAGAATGCGAAATCTGCCACATTTAACATTATCTAGACTAATTCTTTCAGTCTATTTTTAATTTTATATTAATAGTGTCGCTCTTATCACTATTCACATAATATTGCCTTATTCTTTAATAGCAATATGTAAATTGAAGCAGACTTTAACACCATTTTTTTTTTCTCGCACGACCAGTACTAAGTACGATTACCTTATTTTATCAATAAAGTAAGTATCGTGTTTTGACTACATCAGCTTGCATGCTATCATCCTTGTATTTTACAAAAGATTGTAACTATCTGGCGATTAAAAAAAGTGGCCCGAGTTTCTTGCTAGTTCTTCTCAAGGCTCCACGTCAGCGAACTAGCCGTAGGAAAATTTTGCTGACATCATCTTTCTGGCTTATTCATAATTTCTGACCTTCATAAGTGTTACTTTGATTTATTCATTTAACCTAAATGAATAAATGTTTTGAGTTTGAGATTGCTCTCGATATTAAGTATAGTAACAAAGATGTAGATTACGCACTAGCCCGTGGAAATTGTTACCATCAACAGGAGATAAGTATTTCATCTATTACTATCTCTTTTATTTATTTTTTTAGAAAATAAAGCAAACCTACTATTTTTTTTTTTTAAGATCTCCCGCACTAGAAAACAAGCTCTGTGTCGCGGGGGACTTTACAAACATACAATTAACGGACACAAATTACACCCAAACTCAGAACACCTCTTTGTAGGTCACACAAAGTTTTGTCCTGTGTGGGAATCGAACTCACAACCTCGTGCACAGCAGACGCATACTGCGGCCACTGGACCACCGAGGCAGTCACTATCTTATAAACCGCAAGAGGGCCTGGTGACATGTAACACAGATTTAGTAATAAATCTACAACAGGCACCAGTCTCTTACAAAGATTCTGAAAGATTTTGTTTACTTTTTCCTTACTACTTTGTCATAATGCCTATTTCTCTTCATCCTGTACCTACTACATTATAAATGCAAATGTAAGAAGCTTTGTTTTGAAAAAATAAATGGTTTTTATTATTATTCTATTTTTAGTAGATTTGCTATGGTTATTAAATGAGTGTATCTAATTGTTTAACCTTACAAAACCTTTTAAAAATATATCATATTCAGTATTTTCTGAAAAAAAAAACCTTATAGTGCTTATATCTGCTTAGCATAAGTACTGTACATTAATTCTAATCAATAAGGGAACCATAATTTGACTGCCTCGGTGGTCCAGTGGCCGCAGTATGCGCCTGCTGTGCACGAGGTTGTGGGTTCGATTCCCACACAGGACAAAACTTTGTGTGACCCACAAAGAATTGTTCTGAGTCTGGGTGTAATTTGTGTCCGTTAATTATATAATATAATAATATAATAATAATAATTCCACCAGGGCTCCAAGACGATGGACTGATAGAAGAAGTTTGTCCGAGAAGTGTGCTTCTGCAGCCAGGTCGTTATCACAAACCTTGGCAGCCAACCCGACAAGAAAAGGGCAGTGCTGCGGTACCTTTTAACATAAAATAAATCCTTACTAATATTATAAATGTGAAAGTTTGTAAGAATGGATGGATGGATGGATGTTTGTTACTCTTTCACGTAAAAGCTACTGAACGGATCTGGATGAAATTTGGCACACAGATAGATTATGGTCTGGAATAACACATAGGCTACGATAACCGGTTTTTGCAGCGATAACCGACATCCACGCGGGTGGAGCCGCGGGCAACAGCTAGTAAATAAATAAATAAACAATAAATTATATACAAGGTCCTAGTAGGCTACAAGCCCTGACACAAGAGGGATTATACAGACAATATACCACCAATTTCTGCTCCGTGTGGGGATCAAACACTGCAGTGGTAAATGGTGAGGTAACTTAAGCCACAGAATCGTGTTGGACATACCAGCAGTGGACTGCGATAGGCTGGTGATGATGATGATGAATCAATTATAAGAATAAATAGAAATGGTAGACAAAGAGGGGTATTCCGTAAGACCAAAAACCGAGCCACCGCGAAAAACGAGCAAAATCTGGCTGTCAGATTGAAAATCGGTATTCCGTAAGAGCAAAAACCGAGCCTTTTTGACGTTTTGTGCCGTCACCGAGCAATCACAACTGTCAGTTTGCCATCGCTGTTTCTTAGAGAATCAGCCGGCCGACCCAGAAAAATTGATAAGATATTACTTACAGGTATTTGCCAGTCCCGAATGCCAGCTAACAGTTTCACTGGCTCCGACTTGATATGCACTGTATGCATAGTATTACCTAAAACAAACAATTTAATTCAGTAAATTTAAGTTTGTCCGTGTGGTGACGTATTAAGAATACAAATGCCACCACCCCTTTCCATCCCGAGGGTCTCGTAAGAGTCGACTAAGGGAGTCAGTCAGGCAGATATAATACACTACCTAAGAGGGAAAACACAAAACAAAACCCTACACTAATCCGTCTGGCCAGCGTGGTATAGTAGGGTAATATTCCTCCAAGTGTATGGAGAAGACCCGTGCCCAGCAGTGGGACGTTTATAGGTTAAGATGATGATGAAGTATTTCTTTCTTTCTTTTCTAAATAGGTACAAGAAGAATTGCCGCAATTAAGCGACAATGGGCAAGGCACATAGCTCGCACATTTTGGCAGAAAAAACTGGAAGGCTTACAGACAACCATAGCCAAATAACTACACATAGCAGTGTAGTTGTGTTCCAGTGTGTGAGTACAGGTCTGCAGCGCTCATTTAGGGATGCGTTTTGAAAGAAACGTATTCCTATCCGAGGGATACTACATCTAAAAGGCCTTATATAAAAAAATGTAAGGTCGGCAACACGCAAGTGATACCTCTGCTAATGCAAGCGTCCATAGGCTACGGTAACTGTTTAACATCAGGCCGTATGCTTTTTTGACACCCAAATAGTATAAAAAACTTACTTAAATATTTACTTATTTAAATATTACGTTAACCAACTACTCACCCCATGAAACGATAACGCATTGTTCTCCAACCGCCTGGCTGACTTGAACAGCGATGCAAACCACAACTACCAACAACAACCCGGCCATATTTACACTAATAATAAAAATAACTACCGTGTCCCATCCCTAGGTATATAAACCGTATATAAATAACCGTATTTTACCGGTAATTAGATAAACAATATTATCTGTCGGTGAAACAAATTAACATAATTAAGTACCTATTTATGTAAAGATAAATACTCGTGCATTTTTACGCTTCCTATAAATTCATAGCTGTGTTAACTGCGAAGATGTCGCGTAATTTGGTTTACTGACGTTTGGCAAAAAACGTTACCCAAAGTGACACTTGCCAAAGTATGTTTCCCAAATTTTCATTTGGCAAAACCATCTTTTCGCAATTTTACAGCTAGCAAAACTATTTTGAGCAATTTATTGTTTAGCATGGTTTAAATCTTACCTAACAGAACGTAATTTCTATGTAGTTATAAATGGCTTTAGCTCCACAACGTATAATATCACCTCTGGCACCCCACAGGGTTCACATTTGGCTCCAATTTTATTCAATGTCTTTATCAACGATCTCCCCACTTGTTTCCGCTCATCTTAGTATTTTTTGTACGCTGATGATTTAAAATTCGCAAGAAGCGTAGAGACCGTGCAGGACTGCGAGTTGTTACAGCAGGACTTAAACCGAGTTTCTAAATGGTGTAATTTTAATAAAATGGAATTAAATGTGAAGAAATGTAACTGTATAAAATTTTCTAGAAAACACCTAATTATAGAATCAGAATACTTCATTAGTAACCAAAAAATTCAAGAACACGATACGATTCGAGATTTGGGTGTACTGTTCGATAGAAAACTGACGTTTGTGCCACACATCGAAAATATTATTAATAAAGCAATGAAAATGTTTGGATTTACACTAAGGAATACTAAAGAATTCCACAAAAATACAAAAATTATGCTGTACTATAGTCTGGTGAGGAGCATGATGGAATATTGCAGTGTCGTTTGGAGGCCACATTATGCTGTACACATATTGCAATTGGAACGTACCCAAAAGCGCTTTTTGTGGCACCTTGCTTTCGCAGAAAACAAGACCAAACAACTGGTCAGCTATAGTGCACGGCTGCAGTATTTCAGAATGCATCCACTATCAATGCGTAGTAGCATTCTGGATTGCACATTTGATTGTAAAATAGTTCAAAATAAAACAGATTGTCCCAAACTACTAGGTCTCTTGAGGTTTCGTGCGCCAGCTAGATATCCCAGAAACACCATTACACCTCTATGTCCACCTCTCAGAAGGACAGTACTTGGGGCAAATTCCTCCATAGCTAGAATGTGCAAAACTGTGAATGAATATAGTAGTCTGATCGATATCCATCTCGATAGTAAAGTCAAAATAACTGCATGCATTATAAAAAAATATTTTATAACTAATTAGTCTTACCTAGTCCAATAATAATTGTGCCTCGTAATTTAATTTAATTTATTAATTATTATTATTTTATTTTTTTCATTATTATTATTGTATTATTTTTATTTTTTTAATCAATCAATTAATTAACTTAATCAAAATTAAATAATTTATTAACTTAATCAAAAAATAACATACGTCTCCTTAATTTTATTTTAGTATTAATACTGTATTATTCATGTGATACTAATTTTATGTCTCATCGTTATTTTATAGAAAATGTGCTTATATATATTTTGTTTATTTTTCTTAAATTGTACTTTAATTTGAATATGTGGTGTTAAGCTTGCTTTACTAGAGGTATTTATTGCGTGTTGCCGACCCATTTTTTTACTACAGGGCTTTAAGAGGTACCTAGTATCCCTGGGATAGAAGTGCTAAGTGAGGAGACCTATAAATTTTTACTACCCCAAACTGTGCACTCATCCCATTATGTTCTATTTGGCTCTTCCGATCAACGCTATAATAATAAAAAGATTTTACTTAAAATAAAATACAAAGTACTTAGATACTTACTTTAAATTATATTCTGCCTCTGAAGAATGCGAAATCTGCCACATTTAACATTATCTAGACTAATTCTTTCAGTCTATTTTTAATTTTATATTAATAGTGTCGCTCTTATCACTATTCACATAATATTGCCTTATTCTTTAATAGCAATATGTAAATTGAAGCAGACTTTAACACCATTTTTTTTTTCTCGCACGACCAGTACTAAGTACGATTACCTTATTTTATCAATAAAGTAAGTATCGTGTTTTGACTACATCAGCTTGCATGCTATCATCCTTGTATTTTACAAAAGATTGTAACTATCTGGCGATTAAAAAAAGTGGCCCGAGTTTCTTGCTAGTTCTTCTCAAGGCTCCACGTCAGCGAACTAGCCGTAGGAAAATTTTGCTGACATCATCTTTCTGGCTTATTCATAATTTCTGACCTTCATAAGTGTTACTTTGATTTATTCATTTAACCTAAATGAATAAATGTTTTGAGTTTGAGATTGCTCTCGATATTAAGTATAGTAACAAAGATGTAGATTACGCACTAGCCCGTGGAAATTGTTACCATCAACAGGAGATAAGTATTTCATCTATTACTATCTCTTTTATTTATTTTTTTAGAAAATAAAGCAAACCTACTATTTTTTTTTTTTAAGATCTCCCGCACTAGAAAACAAGCTCTGTGTCGCGGGGGACTTTACAAACATACAATTAACGGACACAAATTACACCCAAACTCAGAACACCTCTTTGTAGGTCACACAAAGTTTTGTCCTGTGTGGGAATCGAACTCACAACCTCGTGCACAGCAGACGCATACTGCGGCCACTGGACCACCGAGGCAGTCACTATCTTATAAACCGCAAGAGGGCCTGGTGACATGTAACACAGATTTAGTAATAAATCTACAACAGGCACCAGTCTCTTACAAAGATTCTGAAAGATTTTGTTTACTTTTTCCTTACTACTTTGTCATAATGCCTATTTCTCTTCATCCTGTACCTACTACATTATAAATGCAAATGTAAGAAGCTTTGTTTTGAAAAAATAAATGGTTTTTATTATTATTCTATTTTTAGTAGATTTGCTATGGTTATTAAATGAGTGTATCTAATTGTTTAACCTTACAAAACCTTTTAAAAATATATCATATTCAGTATTTTCTGAAAAAAAAAACCTTATAGTGCTTATATCTGCTTAGCATAAGTACTGTACATTAATTCTAATCAATAAGGGAACCATAATTTGACTGCCTCGGTGGTCCAGTGGCCGCAGTATGCGCCTGCTGTGCACGAGGTTGTGGGTTCGATTCCCACACAGGACAAAACTTTGTGTGACCCACAAAGAATTGTTCTGAGTCTGGGTGTAATTTGTGTCCGTTAATTGTATGTTTGTAAAGTCCCCCCGCGACACAGAGCTTGTTCTCTAGTGCGGGAGTTGTCTTTAAAAAAATAATAATAATAATATTTGAAGTCTGTTAAAAAAACAATAAATTTCGTTTAAAAAATATATATTTCAATTTTTTATTTTGTTTTGTTGAGTTATATTTCCGATGGAGTACAGAAGTACGACAGTGTAACGGAGCCATCACCATTCAGATCACCTTTACGATGAACTGACACCAGGAGTAGATTCTCGAAAGTAGCTTCTGGAGCCACGTCGTAGTCACAAACCTTCGCTTGCAGTCCAACCAAGTGACCCGCGCATTGTTGAGGCACCTGAACAAATAATGTATATATAATGTATATATGTAAAAACCTGGCTTTTTTGTAAAAAAAAAGTTGTGGTGGCCGAGTGGGAAAGTAACCGACTTGCACACAAGAGGTGCGAGTTCGATCCCGGGCAGTACCAATGTGAATTTCACTTTGGACTGCCTTTGTTGTCCTATGGCCGCAGTATGTGCCTGCTGTGCACGAGGTTGTGGGTTCAAACTTTGTGTGACCCACAAAGAGTTGATCTGAGTTAGGGTATAATTTGTGTCCATTAATTGTATGTTTGTCCCCCGCGACACAGAGCTTTAGTGCGAGACTTGTCAAGAGGTGCGAGTTCAATCCCGGGCAGTACCAATGTGAATTTCACTTTGTGAAGTTCATATGTAGGTACTAATCAAATAATTCGCCATCTGCTAACGGTGAAGGAAAATATCGTGAGGAAACCCACATGTCTTAGAAGTAATTCTAAAGTCATGTCTGATTCACCAACCTGCATTAGACCAGCGTGTGTGAATTAAGGCCTAAACCCTCTCTCTCTCTTTTGATAGAGGAGAGGAGACCCGTGCCCAGCAGTGGGACATTATGGGTTGCTATTATTATTATAGGCTTTTTTGTAACAAAACACAGCAAGTATATTGTATTTCACATAGCATGAGTACGGTGACGTTTAACATTTTACGATGAAGATGAAAGAAAATGATTTATTCAATCGACTGGCCTGTTGGTCTAGTGGTAAGTGACTCTGACTGCTACGCCAGAGGTCGTGGCTTCGATTCCCACCCAAGACAAATCTTTGTGTGATGAGCATAAATGTTTGTTCTGTGTCTAGGTGTTATTTATCTATTATATGTATGTATTTGGAAATATATAAGTATGTTTATCAGTTGTCTGGTTGCCATAGTACAGGCTCTGCCTAGTTTGGGATCAGATGGCGGTGTGTGAGTTGTCCCAAAAAGAAATCTGTAATCAATTAGCAGTGCTAATTGGTTTCAAATTCGCCCTAGGGCGAAGATCTACCCCCCTTCCACAAAAACAAGGTACGCCCACAGAGTAACTAATCACTACGTTTTAGCCACGCCTAGCATAAAATATGGTGGCTTGATTTTGTTTGTCTTGATCGTTTTTTGTTCTTGGTCTTGACCAAACTTATAGGAGCCCCAAGCAGGGGCGGGCCCCTTCTTGCCTGGCGCCCTAAAGCCGTCGCCCTACCGCCATACGTATCGCCTACCTATCACAGGTAGATACTTACAGGTACTTGCCAATCACGAATTCCAGCTGAGAGTGTCACTGGGTCTGAAGTGATCGGTACTTCAGCGAGAGCTCCTGAACAAACAAACAAAATTAAAACATTTTTTTAATACTAAATAGTTAAATCTTCTTATCGTTTGGTTAGTGGACAACCTGCTCCCTGTAGACAAGGGGCATAAGCGGTGGTCGAATCGGATAGAATAGAATGTAAATATACTTGTAGCGGTGTAGTTGTGTTCCTGCGTCTGAGTACAGGTCTCCAGCTCTCATTTAGGAATGCGTTTTAAAAGAAACGTACCTATTCCTATCTCAGGGATCTTATCTTATCTTGTGAAGGGGCTGTCCTTGCGGCAGCGCACTTCGACCCTTGGGATCGTTTGTGCATGCCCCTACCTTACCGCTCACCCTACGTCTTGGTCCCTGAATACTTCCTGCATAAGTAAGTTGTAAAGTCCCCCGCTACACAGAGCTTGTTCTCTAAAGCGAGTGTTGTCTTTAAAAAATGGAACTAAACATTTTTTTATAGTACTTGGGTGGCACATAAGCATACGGCCTGCCTTATGTTAAGCAGTTACCGTAGCCTATAGACGCTTGTTTTATCAGAGGTATTAATTGCGTGTTGCCGACCCTTTTTTTTACTACAGGGCTTTAAGAGGTACCTAGTATCCCTGGGATAGAAGTGCTAAGTGAGGAGACCTATAAATTTTTACTACCCCAAACTGTGCACTCATCCCATTATGTTCCATTTGGCTCTTCCGATCAACGCTATTCGGTCTATCGTCAAACAAATACATACGCAGACATAAGAGAGGTAGGGCGCTATACTAGCGAGCAAGCCCGACTGGGGAAGGACCTACACCTTACAGAAGACCAGCAGCCAAATAACTACACACAGCGGTTTACTTGTGTTCCTGTGTGAGAGTACAGGTCTCCAGAGCTAAATCATCATCATCATCAAAAAGCATCCCTAAATGAGCATTTAGGGATGCGTTTTGAAAGAAACGTTTTCCTATCCCAGGGATAATGATTACATACTGCATTCTTAATTCGAACTATAATATAATTCTAATATAGTGTTTTTAACTGTATCAGTTTGCATGCTATAAAAAATCAAAGTTTTAAATGATTGTAACTAGGTAACTATACGGTTTTCATACGGTTTTTCTGATTCTGAAACTGTATTCTTAATTCGATCGGCCATTGTGGAGGCATATGAGATAGGCCTTTGTTCAACAGTGGACGTCATCAGGGTGAGATGATGATGATGACGCTAATGGTGATGATTAGAAATACTTAGCACACAAACGAATGGACAGAAATAATTGACTGCCTTGGTGGTCCAGTGGCCGCAGTATGCGCCTGCTGTGCCCGAGGTTGTGGGTTCGATTCCCACACAGGATAAAACTTTGTGTGACCTACAAAGATTTTTTCTGAATATGGTTGTAAATTGTCTCCGTTAAATGTATGTTTGTAAAGTCCCCCGCGACACAGAGCTTGTTCTCTAGTGCGGGATTTGTATTAAAAAAAAATTAGGTACGAGAAAACAGAAGAAGTTACATTCCATGATTATCCATGATTGATTATTCTATGGATTTGATGCGTTCGGAGAGCCAGATTCAGATAACGAATTTGGTTACCCAAGTGTGTGGCCGCCAATTATTAAACTTAGGTTTAAAGAAATTTATTTTCTCATAAGATACAAAGTAGGCACTTTAAATTATATTCTGCCTCTGAAGAATGCGTAATGTGCCACATTTAACATTATCTAGACTAATTCTTTGTCTATTTTTTAATTTATATTAATAGTGTAGCATTCGATATTATTATATGATATGTAGTTAAGTATAGTAAGAAAGACGTAGAATTCGCACTAGCGCGTGGAAACTTTTACTAGGAGATTTTAAGTCTCATCATCATCATCTTTTTTGTTTATTTTTTCAGAAAATACTGAATATATTTTTAGTAGATTTACTGTGGTTATTAAATGAGTGTAATTATTGTATAACCTTACAAAACCTTCTAAAAATATATTATTCAGTAATTTCTGAAATAAATCAATCCTTATAGAGCGACCCTGGTTCCTTATCTGCTTTGCATAGGTACTGTACATTAATTCTAATCAATAAGGGAACCATAATTTGACTGCCTCGGTGGTCCAGTGGCCGCAGTATGCGCCTGCTGTGCACAAGGTTGTGGGTTCGATTCCCACACAGGACAAAACTTTGTGTGACCCACAAAGAATTGTTCTGAGTCTGGGTGAAATTTGTGTCCGTTAATTGTATGTTTGTAAGTCCCCCGCGACACAGAGCTTGTTCTATAGTGCGAGAGTTGTCTTTAAAAAAATATATAAGTATATATATTTGAAGTCGGTTAAAAAAAACAATAAATTTCGTTTTAAAAAATATATTTCAGTTTTTTATTTTGTTTTGTTGAGTTATATTTCCGATGGAGTACAGAAGTACGACAGTGTAACGGAGCCATCACCATTCAGATCACCTTTACGATGAACTGACACCAGGAGTAGATTCTCGAAAGTAGCTTCTGGAGCCACGTCGTAGTCACAAACCTTCGCTTGCAGTCCAACCAAGTGACCCGCGCATTGTTGAGGCACCTGAACAAATAAAGTATTATTTTGTAAAAAACTGGCTGTTGCGTAAAAAAAAGTTGTGGTGGCCGATTGGGAAAGTAACCGACTTGCACGCAAGAGGTGCGAGTTCCATCCCGGGCAGTACCAATGTGAATTTCACTTTGGACTGCCTTTGTTGTCCTATGGCCGCAGTATGTGCCTGCTGTGCACGAGGTTGTGGGTTCGAACTTTGTGTGACCCACAAAGAGTTGATCTGAGTTTGGGTGTCATTTGTGTCCATTAATTGTATGTTTGTCCCTCGCGACACAGAGCTTTAGTGCGAGAGTTGTCAAGAGGTGCGAGTTTCATCCCGGGCAGTACCAATGTGAATTTCAATTTGTGAAGTTTATATGTACTAATCAAATAATTCACCATCTGCTAACGGTGAAGGAAAACATCGTGAGGAAACCCACATGTCTTAGAAGAAATTCTAAAGACATGTCTGATTCACCAACTCGCATTAGACCAGCGTGTGTGAATTATGGCCTAAACCCTCTCTCTCTTTTGATATAGGAGAGGAGACCCGTGCCCAGCAGTGGGACATTATGGGTTGCTATTATTATTATAGGCTTTTTTGTAACAAAACACAGTAAGTATATTGTATTTCACATAGCATGGATACTGTGACGTTTAACATTTTACGATGAAGATGAAAGAAAATGATTTAATCAATCGACTGGCCTGTTGGTCTAGTGGTAAGTGACTCTGACTGCTACGCCAGAGGTCGTGGCTTCGATTCCCACCCAAGACAAATCTTTGTGTGATGAGCATAAATGTTTGTTCTGTGTCTGGGTGTTATTTATCTATAATATGTATGTATTTAGAAATACATAAGTATTTTTATCAGTTGTCTGGTTACCATAGTACAAGCTCTGCCTAGTTTGGGATCAGATGGCGGTGTGTGAGTTGTCCCAAAAAAAAAACTGTTATCAATTAGCAGTGCTAATTCGTTTCAAATTTGCCCTAGGGCGAAGATCTACACCCCTTCCACAAAAACAAGTTACGCCCACAGAGTAACTAATCACTACGTTTTAGCCACGCCTGGCATACAATTAGGTAGGCTTGATTTTGTTTGTCTTGATCGTTTTTTGTTCTTGGTCTGAGGCGGGCCGCTTCTTGCCTGGCGCCCTAGGGCCGTCACCCTACCGCCATACGTGTCGCCTACCTATCACAGGTAGATACTTACAGGTACTTGCCAATCACGAATTCCAGCTGAGAGTGTCACTGGGTCTGAAGTGATCGGTACTTCAGCCAGAGCTCCTGAACAAACAAACAAAATTAAAACATTTTTTTAATACTAAATAGTTAAATCTTCTAATCGTTTGGTTAGTGGCCAACCTGCTCCTCTAGACAAGGGGCATAAGCGGTGGTCGAATCGGATAGAATAGAATGTAAATATACTTGTAGCGGTGTAGTTGTGTTCCTGCGTCTGAGTACAGGTCTCCAGCTCTCATTTAGGAATGCGTTTTAAAAGAAACGTATTCCTATCCCAGGGATTGAGGGATACTCCATTTTAATGCGCTGTTGTAAAAAATAGTCGAATCGAAAACTCAAAAAAACAAATGTATGGGATTTGTCGTAGTCTACGATATAATGTCGTAAACTTAAGTCAAATCCCATACATTTGCTTTTTTGAGTTTTCGATTCGACTATCGCTTATGCTACTTGTCTAGAGGGTCTGTATACATACATATCTCCGTTTCCGTAGGTACATAGGGACAGACAGAAGGACACGCCTTTTTTATACTATGTAAGGACACCTACTTACCCCATCCAATAAGAACACACTCTTCCCCAAACGCCTGACCGACAAGACCGGCGGCGATACAACCCACAGCAACCAATAGATGTAACCTAGCCATGTTAACAGCACTACGACAAGTAACTATCTACCGTGTCCCATCTCTAGCTTATAAACCGTACACAATTAACCGTATCTTACCGGTAATTATATAAACAATACTATCTTGAGATGTAACAAATTAGCTTAATTTATCAACGATTTTGTTTGATTTTATGTTTTAAAAAAGGGTGAATTTGTATATTTGTTTTTTATACTACCATAAGTAATATGGTTACAAACAAGCAAATGGCCCGCCTGATGGTAAGTTGTTATTGTAGCTGCTGACATCTTACACATTTATAATGGTGGTCAGTGTTACATCTATAATATATCTTTATATATATTTCTTGTGTGCGTGTGTATGTCACTGAACTCCTCCTAGACGGCTGGACTGATTTTGATGAAACTTTGTGTGTGGGTAGGGCCCTGAATGGTTTAGATTCACAATTGGACCCGGTAGATGGCGCTGCTGTCGGTATTTCAGATTTTTCAGGCAGGACGACGTCTGCCAGGTCCACTAGTATATATATATAATACCAGTGTTGTGTTATATTTTTAGCAAAAAGATTAAACAAAATGTAATTTTTAAAACATGCACTATAAACCTATTAAGATTCATTCATTCATTATAAACTACTTTTAGGACATTTAGATCAACATAGTTTTTTAACGAAGTTGCAATCAGCTGTTCTCTTCCTGGTCACCCTAAACCAGTGCTTATCTGGCTGTCTTGGACCCTAACTGTGATCTGTTGTAAGGTGGAGGTCCTTCCCCAGTCGGTATTTCTAGCTTGTATACTATTGTAAGTGGTCTCTCATAAATGAGCACTGGAAGATTTTATAAAAAAGTCAAGTGTAAAATGTATTACATAGGAATAGGTGAATAAGGTCAGCTCGGGATTGAATGCTGTGAAATCTTTAGGGAGGCCTATGTCCAGCAGTAGACGTTTCGGCTGAGAAAAAAACGTACCTACCTACATAAAATACCTATAGGGGATTTTATAGAAAACTCTTTGATATGTATCTACTTAATTTATATATATATTTGATGTCCTCCTAGACGTATCCGTCGACAACGACCCCCACTAACTCATGTGCCTCGCGATGTGAACTCGGACGTGGCCCGCGAAGTCGAATTTCGTCTTAAAAAGACGGTCGCACAAAGCGCAGTGAAGCTCTTCATGCGCATTATAAGTATACTCATAAGAGGGCTTCGTTTGAGTTTTACGGTGCTGGCGTTTGGCGTCAAGGTCTTTAAGACGACAGTGTTCAAACTCTTTTATACCTTTGTGAACAGCCTTACGCCAGTCTAAGTCTAGCCTGTGGGTAGCAAGCTCTTCCCATGACTTTGGAGACACACCAGTTACAGATAAGTGTCGCTTAAAAACATCCTTGTAACGAAGATACTGTTCTAAAGATTTCCGTTTCCCTGAGCTGATCTCAGAGTAGTAGACAGCTTTTGGCAACCTTGAGGGCTCCATGTGTACTAGACATCCACACCAACGAAGCTGGCCTGTTGAAAGGAGGCTCTCCATGCCTGCAATATCGTCCACTACTAAGCACACTTCAAAAAGATAAGGCAAAAAATCATTGACTCATCAATATAAATAAGTATAAAATCCATTAAAATCAAATTCATTTATTCATTTAGAAATGCATGGTACTTATGAACACAAAAAAATACAATAAGTGTCAATATATTTTTACTTACAGCCAATTCGCTGACAAAGCCACAAAAAGAACAATATAATATTTACAATTTGGTTTGAGTTACAATATGATTAACAAATAATTTAGGTACTAAGTGAAGAAGAACTTTCACAAAAGCCACAATAAGGATTAATAAGAAACTGTGGTCACTCTTCTGAATCGCCAGAGTAAATTTACAATTTGGTATTACTTAAAATTTTAATGACAAATAATTTAGGTACTTATTGAAGAAGAACTTTCACAATTTGCTGATATTGTAATCTCATTTTACTGCAGTTTTAGAATTAGTCTACAAGTTTTAGAAGTTAGTTACGAGCAGCACCTAAGCCAACTGACTTATACCAGTTAGACTCCCAAGGAACAGCATCTAATTTAGGATTAACATTTCTAGAACTTGGGTAACGATTGCAGAAGACGTTAACATGAACTATTCCTCGTTCTTGTACATCTCCATTACGGTGGACGAAGAGCAGAGACTTTTGTAAGAAACTTGGAGAAGGTGCCTTGTCGTGATCGCAGGCGGTGGCTAGGATACCACTCACTCCGTAATTGCAGTCGGGAGGCGACTGAAATAAATGAAAGTTGATTAGGGCACCATTCAAGAGCGAGCCTGATTGGAGAAGGATTTACATCTTACAAAAGACCAGACCTAAAAAAACTACACAGCGCTCGAAAAACTGACAACCGATAGGGAAGAAAAGTTCTCGAGTGGCGACAGTCTGCAGGAAAACGCAGCGTGGAACGACCTCCTACTAGGTGGACAGATGACATCAGAGCTGCAGAAAAGCACTGAATGCATCGGCCATTATGGAGTGTGTTGTCAGGCTGACATTATGTTGATGATGATGAAATAACTACACAACTGTGTGTAGTTATTTCATGATCATACTTAAATACAGGAACACAACTACACCACTGGGTGTAGTTGTGTTCCTGTGTTTAAGTACTGGTCTGCAAGAATCTTTTTTTGATTCCAGTGTTTGCCCCATTTTTTTATACTACTTAGGTGGCAAACAAGCATACGGCCCGCCTAAGCAGTTACCGTAGCCTATGGACGCTTGCAATACCAGAAGTATCACTTGCGTATTGCCAACTTTTTTACATCAGGGCTTTATGATGGGACTATTGCCACATCAGTATTAGGTATAAAAAAATTACTCGCGAGCAAGTCCGAGTGGGGAAGGACCTCTATCTTACAGAAGACCACAGCCGAATA
Organism: Trisateles emortualis; assembly: GCA_947095525.1. Taxonomy (NCBI): domain Eukaryota; kingdom Metazoa; phylum Arthropoda; class Insecta; order Lepidoptera; family Erebidae; genus Trisateles; species Trisateles emortualis. The sequence goes on from OX352756.1 coordinate 3,937,259, forward strand.
ACTCCGGTGTGTGTGAGTACAGGTCTCGAACACTCATTCAGGGATGCGTTTTGAAACAAATGTTTCTCTATACCAGACATACTTCCATCTCAAAGCCCTGGTACCAAAAAGTCAGGCTTGCTCGCTAGTATTTTGCCCTACCTCTCTAAAACTCTGAGCTCGTGGGAAACATGACGTGTTTGGATAAACCTACTTCTTCGCCCCACGGTAATAAGATAATCTGAATAAAAACGATTGTAACTCACAGGTATTTGTACATTCCAGTCAACGACGCCAGGCTCAAGGTATGCTGGTGGAAGTGCTTTGAGATTGGTAGTTAAATCACCTGTTATTCAAAAATAAATGCATTAATAACATATTAAAATATTTTTCATGTAAATACTTAATTAAAATAGAAAGAAAGAAAAACGTTTATTCGAACATACTCAGGGCATAAAGATGAAGTGGTAAAATATATTTACATACATTTTTATGCCCTGTGTCATGGCACAAAAATTAACAATATGGAAACCTAAAACGATTAAACTATCCTGTGTGATGTCGGAATATGTCCCAATTTCAGCTTTGTGCCGCGGCATTTTATGCTGCAGCTAAATGAATATGGTGGTCGTCTTTCGGCTTAGCATAAGATGAAGAATGAATTGGGTAGATATGTACCTAAGTAGATATATAAATTTAATTTGTATCTCCGTGGATACACAAACAGGCGTCCACTGGTGGCTCCATTTTTGAGAGGACATATATATATATTTATACCGCCTGAACAGTCATCGTAGTCTATGACTTTTGCATGATGCTAAAGCTCAGCATCCCTAGGCATCAATAATCAATAGTACCTACTAGACCTAACCCGTGCGAATACTATGCACACTGTAAAATTTTATATTTATTTAGCAAAACCTATAATTTTAAAACATGTAGCATGTAGGTAATTATGAAACAATTTTGATACAACTCCTTTGAGAAATAATATATTATTATACAGATTCTATACCAACCCCACGAAACAGCTGTGCATTGAGATTGCCCTGCTGCCCCACCGGCTAAGAAGACACAAGCCACACCAATTAACAAATACAGTTTACCGACCATGATGACGCCTGTACGACAAGTGACGGTCGTGTCCCATCACTAGCTTTATAAACCTAACACAAATAACCGTCTCTTACCGATAATTATGTTAGTAATACTGTTTTTTGTAATTTTAACAAGTTTATGAAACAAATTGAAATTCTTTATGCTTAATTGTGTGTTATGTTATTTTAATATGCATTTATTACATTTGCTCACTGCCTGCTCTTGTTGATCTAGTGGTCGATGGATGCGGGTTCAATTACCGAGTCGGTCAAAAATTAGGATTTGCTATCAAGAAATTCACAATAGATGCCAGAATTTTGGATACTGGCTAATGATATTATAATGAATGATTTTTTTTCTTATTTTTGTGCGTCCTATCTTATTATAGTACATTTCAAGTATGAATACGATAGATAGGTAATACGGAACGTAATTATACTTATAGTAGGTAACAAATAAATTAAGAAATTTATTCAAAATAATTAAACTTATAATTGCAACCCATATAGGACTGTATATGTGCCACTATATGTGTTTGACTGCCTTGGTGGTCGCAGTATGCGCCTGCTGTGCACGAGGTTGTGAGTTCGATTCCCACACAGGACAAAACTTTGTGTGACCCATAAAGTGTTGTTCTGAGTCTGGGTGTACTTTGTGTCCGTTAATTGTATGTTTGTAAAGTCCCCCGCGACACAGAGCTTGTTCTCTAGTGCGGGAGTTGTCTTTTAAAAAAACAAAACAAAAACAAAACTGCTGGGTCTCCTCTCCTTTATCAAAAGAAAGAGGGTTTAGGTCTTAATCCACACGCTGGCCTTATGGGAATGAATCTGACATGTCTTTAGAATTTCTTCTAAGACGTGTGGGTTTCCTCACGATGTTTACCTTCACCGTTAGCAGATGGCGAATCATTTGATTAGTACCTACATATAAACTCCACAAAGTGGAATTCACATTGGTACTATCACCGGAATCGAACTCGCACTCGCTCTTTCGTGCAAGTCAACCGACTTTCCCACTCGGCCACCACCGCTTACATTTATTATTAAAATTGCATTTAATTAAACTTAAAAAACAAATTAACTTCACCTAAATGACACCGATTTGCAAGAGGGTGACAGTTGACACCCGTTTAGAGTAGGGTGACACCTATTTAGACGGGGATGACACCCGATTGAAAGATGATAATTATTTATCAGCGAGTGCACTTCACTATGAGCGCTTCAGTGCTTATATATATTATAAATCAACCGCGGATCCAGCCTTCAAAAAAGGTTGTGGGTACATCCATCCAAAAATCAGCTAAGTGTGAGGGGGAGTATGAACTCGCTCATAATCGATATATTGCATTACTAAAAATTGAGATCCATTAAAGTGGCAATGGGCCGGGCACATAGCTCGCAGAACTGATGGCCGTTGCGGCAGAAAGGTTCTAGAGTGGCGACCACGAACTGAAAGACGAAGCGTGGGCAGGCCTCCAACAAGGTGGACCGACGACCTGGTAAAGGTTGCGGGCAACCGATGGACAAGGTCCGCTCAGGATCGAGAGTTGTGGAAAACCTTGGGGGAGGCCTATGTCCAGCAGTGGACGTCTTTTGGCTGAGATGATGATGAGATAAATATATTCAAAGATGTTTACAAAACATAATTATGAGCATTAGCCTATCGATCTCAATAGACCGTAAAATTGTGACGTCACAAGTCTATTAGGTTTGTGGGCATGCTCATCGTGTCCACAACGGTAGATCCGCGGTTGTTATAAATCTTAGGCAAGCAAAGCGATACAGTTAATCCTACTAATATTATAAATGCGAAAGTTTGTAAGAATGGATGGATGTTTGATACTCTTTCACGTAAAAACTACTGAACGGATCTGGATGAAATTTGGCACAGAGATAGATTATGGTCTGGAATAACACATAGGCTACTTTTTACAGCTATAACCGACATCCACGCGGGCGGAGCCGCGGGCAACAGCTAGTACGATATATTTTTTTAAACACAAAGTTTATCAGCAAACTAATCAATATTACCGGTAATTAAAAGAAAAACAATTTTATTTGGTTCATGATTTATTTATACTGTAATGTACAAAAATCAGTCTTATAAGAATCTTAAGTCTAACCATCCAGTGCTTTAGCACTATCAGTGACCTTGCACGAAGAATTGGTACGCTTGATTTAGTTTGTCTATACTTGAAGCTTGGCCATACTTAGAGGCGTCAGGCAGGGGCATCTTCAGCGCCCCTTCAAGCCTTGCGCCCTGGGGCCGTCGCCCTACCGCGCCCTCCCCCTAAAACCGGCACTGAACCCTTCTATTTACGCGTCTTCGAAAATATACAAATCTCATCCTTAATAGGAAAAGGCGTATTAGGAACATGGTTTTAGTAAGTACTTAGGTCTGAATCACATCTTTCGATTTTTTGGTTATGATATAACTCTCACTTAAGGTAACACCCCTTTTTAAAGCGGGTGATACCTGATTTAAAACTTAGTCAACCCACCTTGAGTTATTCTGACCCGGTCGGGTGTCATCCCCAAACTGGTGACGACGTTTCGGTTCTATACATTGTCATTTCGTGAACTTATAAAAATTCAACCATTTAAAAATATAAATCTTAAAGTACAAAATCAACATTAGTAAATCACTTAAAAATTAAATAATATTCTTATTTCTTATTATTACTTTTATATTTTCTATTAATAAAGAAAACTATCTGCGCGTGCGCATCCCGAAGTGACATCAGACGCGCGCGCATTTAATTATCTCAATATATCGCTTCTATCTTTAATACTCAGTAGTATAAATTAAAAAATATATACAATTAAAAAAAGTTTATCCAATAAGGTTTAATTGGAATAAGCTTAAAAAATAACTATTAAAACCTCAAAATTATATTGACATTCCAAACTAAAATATTTAATGTTATAATTAAAGAAAAAAGTGAGAGCACCACACAAGCAAGCAAGCCCCACTGGAAAAGGCCCCACCCAATTAACTACACAATGTAAAATTTTAAGTGAAACGGATGTTGTTACCCAAAACTCAAAATTCTGGTATCACAAGATGGCCGACAACGACAACGCGCGAGTAATATTATGTGTCTTATTATTCTGTCTAAATACATAAGGACTATTGTTATACATAGGTGGGGTAGGAAAACAAATATGTTGCTTTTGTGGGGTATGTTCAGCCTTATTCTGGGGGGTAGAAATAGGAACATGTCTGTTTTAATGTAATGCTCATGGTAATGCAGGTGTATTCGTCTACAGGCTTCGGTAACTGCAGGTGTATGCTTGTATGTCACGGTGGTAGGATTAAAAATGAAAACTATTGAACAAAAAAATAAATTTCTAACTAATAATAACAATATTATTAGTATTGAAATACATACGTTTTGTTCAGAAATGTTCAGGTTGATTTGAGAACCGCCTCCTTTTTTTTCATTCATATTCAATTTATATCAAAATTATATACAAATAATTCGAATAAATTGAAAATTATATTCATATAATATATATAATCATGAGGTGACCACCCCAGGTGTCACCACCTGGGGTGGTCACCTCATGATTCGAATTAAAGCATTAAAGTCAATCTAGGTACTCAAAATTAAAATATTAATACAATTAATTAAGATAATATAAATTATTTATGAAACATAAAAACTATTTTCTTATACAATTTGGATGGCAAACAAGCGTACGGCCCGCTTGATTTTAAGCAGTTACTGTAGTCTATGGACGCTTGAAATGCCAGGAGTATTACTTGCGTGTAGCATTTTTACACCAGGGTTTTAAGATAGAGTATCCCTAAATAAGATAACGTTTCTTTCAAAACGAATCCTAATCATGACAAATAACTACACAGCTGTGTGTAGTTATTTGTCTGTGGTCTACTGTAAGGTGGAAGTCCTTCCAGTCGGGCTTGCTCGCTAGTATGGTGCCTTACCTCTTTTGAAAGAATCTATTTGTGTACAGAATATTGAACATCACTTCATTATTAATAGCACTATAAACACACTATTACTATCTTTCTCATTTTCATCAAGAAAAACAAAGATAACATGAGAAGCTAAATTCCTTCTCTTAATGCTTAGCTACCAGTAAAAACGGATACAACTTTAATTTGACTGTCAATCGAATTAAAAATATTTATATACCCCATATACTTAAATAGTAAAGAAATTAGTGGTGTAGCTAGGATAGGTGACACCTGGGGAGGACAGAAAATGTTTATATACCCCATATACTTAAATAGTAAAGAAATTAGTGGTGTAGCTAGGATAGGTGACACCTGGGGAGGACAGAAAATGTCAACATTAAATTTAAAATATGTTTACCAATTGAATTTCACTTTCAGGTGACTCTCTTGTAAAGGAGTGAGACCCTGAAACTGGTAGTAATACCCTAAATGTCGACTCTAAAATTAAAAGATCAACAATAAAAATAATATTTTTAGGTGACAACCTCTTTGCAAATGGTAACTCTGTTTGCAACAGGATGACACCTCACCCTGTTCAAAAATGGGTGATACTCCCGAAAGGGTGACACCGAATGCAGACCGCCCTCTAACAACATGGCTGAAATTTATAACAATTATTAATAACTCCCTATTTTTTAACCCAAAATTCTATGTTAAATATAAATTACTTAGATACATTATGTGTTTTATTATTCTGTCTAAATACATAAGGACTATTGTTATACATAGGTGGGGTAGGCACACAAATATGTTGCTTTTGTGGGGTATGTTCAGCCTTATTCTGGAGGGTAGAAATAGGAACATGTCTGTTTTCTGAGCTATTTTGTTGGGTAAGAATGGGTATGTGACTGTTTTCTGGCCTCTTTGGCGGGGTAAGAAAGGGTATGTGAGTATTTTCTGACCTGTGTGGGGTAGAAATGTGTTTGATTTCGTGATTGACTTCAAGTTGCTTTAATGAAGAAGGAAAAGGCACATGCTTCTGTGGGGTAGACACAGATTTATGTTGCGGTATCACTGGGGTAAGAACAGGAACATGTATTTCAGCCTGTGTCGGTGAAGTAGGAACAGGAACATGGCTATTTTTAACCCCTTTAGTAACAAATTGGTGTGGAACATAAATGTTCTCCATTAATCGTGGCACCGGTAGCTTCATAGGAGTCTGACCAGACTTTTCATGAGTCTCGGAGAATAATTTTGAATTATTTCTTGGGTCTTTAGGATGTAAAGATGGCTTCATATTTGATGTAGACGGTGCATACAATACACGTGACTTAAAACTCAAACTTTCATGAATGAATGAGTTTTTATATGCCTCAATGTTTGATACAGGCCTAATTTTAACCTGTGACTGCTTCTGGGGTAAATTATTTGGGGTAGACATGCTCCATTTATGAATATTTGAATAATTATTCATAGATTTTCGAGTTGGATTATCATTGTATGGTTTATCAAATTCGGCAATGATAGAATCGGTCAGATGTCTATTAAAATCGGAGCTTGATGATGATGAAATAGATTTAGAGTGAGATGATATGACTGATATAGAACTCTGGGACTTGGCACTGGTGTTTTTACTATTGGATGGATTAACTGAGGTGCTTGAGGAATGATTATGGTCACCATCAGTGCTGTAGCTATTAGTAGAATCATGAAAAGGTTTCATGCTACTAAATGAAGTTGATGACCAGCTGCTTCTGTTGTAATTTGAAGATGCAGTTTTTCTTCTAGAAGATATAGGACGTCTTGGTTTCTGTGTTGAAGTTTGGTTTGATTTATCTGCAAGACAAACATAGTAGTTATTTTACAAAGGTGGGTATATACATGTTATTTGTTTTATTTTAAGAATTAAAAAAAATAGGTACTTAATATTACAAAATGAGGGTAGATTGAAAAAAATATTGAAAAAATGTAGATACAAATTTTAGGTATTGTTTATCAAGTTAACTTATAAATTGACACTGCTTCGAATTAATGTTCTGCTGAAAAGACCCTTTCTCGGGTTCAAACCATCTCCACAAGAAATTTCGTATAAACTGATTCGGCAGTTTAGGTATCTACTGTTACTGTCACTTACAACCACTTACTTTTAAATGAAATATGATCAAAACGGATACAGTATGGGCCAGCTTACCTTCATTTTCCGTCAGCTTAAGTTTTTTAGGACTCTTATAACTAAAATTGTTTAGTTCATTTTCAGCTATAAATATTTCCATCTCCGCAAGCATTACTTTTGATCTTGACAACGCTGCAAGCGCAGTCAACCTCTCTCTCTTCAATTTTATCACCATTTCTGCCCATTCCCTCTCAGTTTTTTGTATAAATTCATTTAAATGTACGATCTCTTCTCGTAAACCATCCACTGAAAAGTTTGAAGATGCCTGTTTTTCGCCACTAGTATGCGATCCATGTGCCACTTTGGTCATTTTATTTTGATAGTCTTAACAAGATTCCAACAAGAATGTTATTAAATTTAAATAAAAACCAAAATTGATTATAATTGATTATAAAAATCAGAATAATCACCGCCAAAAGTGTAGCATAAACAATACAGATACACACAATACAATCACACAAACAAAATAGAAACTTAGAAAGTTTTTGATAAGTACCTAATAGAGTAAGGCATAAGCAAAAACACGGTTTTTATTATAAAAGGTGCAACAAAACAAAATAGAAGAACGAGGTACGTAACTATATTATGTCTCTTATTTATACATTATTCAAATAATTATTGATTCAAACAAATGAAAAATCATGATCGTGATGTATTTTTTATTTATTTACTAACAATAACAGTTTTGTTCTAAATTTATGCGCTTACAGCCAGGTGCACTCACTTATTCCACTATATCTATCCTCACCACTATTCAGCGGTGCAGCGGGCGGGCTGTTACTCTTTGGATGATGACCGCATAGTAGTAATACGTATGAGCTTTAATAAGCTCAGAAGATCACTAGTGGCGTAACTGTGGCCCGTGGCAATATCTTGATATTTCTGTGCTCATGGCTACTTTTTGTCCAGGGGCCCCACAGGCCGTGGGCTCGTGGCATTTTGTGCGTGATGCCACCCTATCGTTACACCACTGACGGTCACGTATCAAGTATGTGACAAATTTAAAAAACGGTTTTTGATCTGCCATAACTATTGACAAGTTATAATAGAATAGAACATCTCTATTTGTTGTCTACGCCCTACGGTTAATTTCAAAATATAACTTAAATTCAACTGTCTTTTTGACATAAAGTAATTCTAACTTTTTACAGTAGTTGGAGTTCTTTATTTCGCTAAATTGCGTTTATTTGTATCTATTCAAGCTAGATTTAGCGTTAAAATGTCTTATTGGACTACACAAAACTCATTTAGTCGTCCTGGTAAGCGGCAATTCGATGCAATTAACAACGAAATCGAAAGTCTAAAACGAGAATTGTATGATAATGATTACGTATTGAGATACGAATTGGAATCTAATGTCTTCGGTGAACTTGATCGAGCGTTTCTTGCTGCGGAAATGTTTAAAAATAGGCTGTTAGCGCTGACAGAATCATCGAGATCGCAAATAGTACTCGTGCAAATGGCTGCCTCGGCGAAAAATTTTTATACTGACAACCATAGTTACAATGGATGGAATGCGAAAAGAACGAAATATAATCATGGTGAAGGTAAGCCTTAAGTTTAATATCTTCGATGAAAGTGCTACGTCACGTTAGTGCATACTGCATATGGCCCGTCTGATGGTAAGCAGTTACTTTAGCTTATGGACGCTTGCAATACTTTTGAAATCACTTGCATGTTGCCAACTCAGTGCCAGATCCTCATACGAGCACTGAGAGACCTGGTACTTAAGCACTACTACACCACTGTGTAGTTATTTAGCTGTGGTCTTCTGTAAGGTGGAGGTCCTCTCGCAGTTGGGCTTGCTGTCTTGTTTGTATACCTTACTTCCTAAATTGCTATGCTTATATTGCAAGCTTTTAATTTAATTGGTGCTAGTGGCATCCTACTAAGTAAGTCACTTCATGGTAAGAAGTTACCACTACTCATGGACATTAACATTTTTTTTTATACTACCAAGGTGGCAAACAAGCATACGGCCCGCCTGGTGGTAAGCAGTTACCGTAGCCTATAGACTCTTGCAATACCAAGGGTGTCTATCACACAGGCCAACCCTTTAAAATCCTTATAACTCCTTTCTTGAAGAACCCCATGCTATATTCTCTTGGCCAATGCCCGAGGCACAAGTAAGCTGTCTGCTCGAAAGTGAAGGTAGTTAGGATTCATTTTGCAATATCAGACTTATCACTTGCACACACATTTTTTTAATTTTGTTATAATAATGTACTTAAAAAGTGCATCATTGCAATTAGGTACAATCTAGCCACAAGGCTAATGAGTAATTTAAATATAACCTAAACTGCTAAGTAGACTAAAAAATATTTATAAGAATGTGTCCATTAACACTTTTCCTAATGTCTCTATTAAGGTTATACTAATGCTACATCCTTACTAATATTATAAATGTGAAAGTTTGTAAGTATGGATGGATGGATGGATGGATGTTTGTTAGCCTTTCACGTAAAAACTACTTAACGGATCTGGATGAAATTTGGCACCGAGATAGATTATGGTCTGGAATAACACATAGGCTACTTTTTATAGCGATAACCGACATCCACGCGGGCGGAGCCGCGGGCAACAGCTAGTATTAATATAAGTTAGCAGGGTTTTATGATGGAGAATCCCTGGGATAGGTAAAATCGCATTTCTCATGAATATTAGATCTATTAGGTCTACATCTACTACATTGCTGTATTCAATTCATTTTCCTCGTGCATAATAAACATTTTTTTTTATGGCAACCCTAAAAGAGCTCTGCATTAAACTACTAAAAACAGCTACTGCTGCCTATGGCCACTTGCTAATATTTTAAATGGCTTTGGATCAGTTTAATTTACATTTTCAGCCATGTGGGATTTAAAGCACAAGGGTGATTAGTAACCCATAAACAATAGATTTTGTATTGTAAATTGCATGACATTCTTTTTGTTAAGATTATGTTTCTTTACTATGTGTTGCCTATTACAAATATATTCTTACTAATATTATAAATGTGAAGTATAATATATATACAACATTATTTTATACTACTTAGGTGACAAACAGGCATATGGCCCGTCTGATGGTAAGCAGTTACTGTAGCCTATGGGCGCTTCCAATACCAGAGGTGCCCTTTGCCATTTTTTTTACTGGATTTAAGATGGGAGGAATTCGTTTCCCTGGGTTAGAAATACATTTCCTTTAAAACGCATCCCTAAATGGGCGCTGGAGACCTGTACTCACACACAGTAATACCACACCACTATGTGTAGTTATTTGGCTGTGGCCGCTTGCAATACTGGAGGTATTACTATAATAATAACCAATGAAAAAGCATAACACAGCATGGGCTTCTTCAGCAAATTGTTACCAGCAGCCAATGGATGAACACAGCCCATAACTAAATGCTGTAGAAATTCTTCACAAAGGCTTAGTTAGTTAGTTTGACGGGGCGCTCTAGTGGGCCTTTGTGCGTGGTGCACGAAGGCTTCTATCCAGCAGTAGATATTTTTCTCTTTTATAGATAACTAGCGACCCCCCACCTCACTTCGCTTTGGTTTATTCTGGATTTTTCTACTATAATATGCATGTATTATACATATAAACCTTCCTCTTGAATCACTGTATCTATTAAAAAAAACCGCATCAAAATCCGTTACGTAATTTAAAGATCTAAGCATACATAGGAACAGACAGACAGTGGGAAGCGACTTTGTTTTATACTATGTAGTAATACATACCTGAATTTGCTTCCAATTGCTAATTTTTAAAAATAAATTCTTTTCCAGATAACTTTTACGACAACTCAAATCAATATACAACGCAAAATAATTGGAATTCTAACAACAACAAATATTACAATTCTGATTACGCATATAACAGATATTATAATAGAAAGAACAGACACAACAAACGCAAGGCACCAAAGAAACAAATACTCCCGGTAAACCCAAATACTATTGTAGTAAATACTGGTCCAACAGCGGTTCTTAAAACCATAACACCTGTGGACACAACTGGATCTATAAAAAACGTTACTGTCAAAAATACTGCAACGGTCAAAGCAAATACTGCTCCAGTCAAAGCAAATACTGCTGCGGTCAAAGCAAATACTGCTGCGGTCAAAGCAAATACTGCTCAGGTCAAAGGAAATACTGCTCCGGTCAAAGCAAATACTGGTCCCCTTAAAACAACGGTAGCCGAGGTCAAAAAGACTGCAGTAGTAGTCAAACCAACTGCTGCAACTGCGACTTTACCTACTGTATCGGTCAAAATAAGTTCATCACCGGTAATAAACAATACAGCAAACCCAGCAGTCAAAACATTTACTGCAAAAAATTGTGTAGCTGTTAAAAGAAATACTTCCGGTCAATTTATAATACCGGGCAAGGCAAACTCAGGACCTGTAATTATGCCAGTCAAAACAGAAATAAAGAAGGAGCAAAATACACCTAAGAAGATTCCTTCATTGTTATCTAAGCGCTTCAAGCTACAATTTTCTGCTTCCGATGGAGTAAACATATCTGAAGATATATCTGAACAGAGGAGTAATGTTCATATCAAATCTGAACCGAATTTCGCCGACGACATTATGCAGGATGACTTGGAAAATCATATTTAATGATCATGGTTAATCTTATTTTTTTGTTTTATTTATTTATTTTGTATGTTTAGTAAATAGTATTTAGGGATTAAAAGATATGGGTACAGACGCAATGAGTTGCCTAAAATTCGTCGTGGTAAATGAATGCTGGAGAATGAGGCTTGTTGTCGACTGGGGTACAGAGGAAAAGTGTGCCAATTTAATATTAGTGTGTACAAGACTGGTCCGCTTCAGTGGGAGACAATTGCGGGGAAATGGAGTCGAGAAATGGAGCAGGAAAGTGGGGTGTGTAATGTAAACTAATGAACTGCGCGCCTCGACCTGCTCAATTGACTCAATCCGCAGCTCTGCTCCTCCGCTCCATATTCACTTGCACCATTCTTCTGCTGTACTCTTAGTCGGTAGATCCTAGTCATAAAAGAAGATTACAAAGGTGGAGAGTAACCAGATATAGTTAAAGATTTTTTAGGAACCAACACGTGATTATAAAATTAAATAAAATTTTACTTATGCGAAATTTTCAAATTCCGTTATATATTTTGCTGAGAAATCTTTCTACTGCATAATATGGTGGCTCTGGATACTTTCTCTTTTGTGGATTGTACAATACAATATTGTTATTGCTGATACTGCAATTCGACAGCACTGAAATTTATTGTTTTCCTTGTTTCATCATCATCATCTCAACCCATAAACGTCCCACTGCTGGGCACGGGTCTCCTCCATACATTTGGAGGGATATTAGCCTACTATACCACACTGGCCAGACAGGTTGCTATAGGTTTTGTTTCGAGTTTTCTCTTTCTTGCAGTCGATATTATCTGCCCGACTTACTCCCTTAGTCGATTTAATAATTTTATTTCGACTTAATTAACTAGTAGCAATTTCAGTGCCCAGCAGTGGGACATATATGTATATGAGTTGCTATTAACTATGTGTTTTAAAATTATGATCTCTTTTTAAGTCACTAAATTATGTTAGCTGTTTAGATATAGTACAAATACTTTAAAAATATGTTATATAGATTTTAAGCAAATTTTTGCAAAATTTTGTAAAACAAATACTTTGTATTATTTGCCAAGCAAAATAAAGATGGTTGTGAGAACTTAAAACTGAGGGTTTTAAACCAGCGCTAGTACATCTGTGTTCATACCATGACGTCTTTAAGTGATTCTTTTTTAATCTTATTTTAAAAGTACAAATTTTAAGTCAAACTATGATTGAATATAAATCACTATAAGGACGTTATGATACGACCACGGATATTCTTGGAATTGTTGGTTTATAAATTAGATTATTTACTAAATATTAAATATTTTTTTATAATATTAACATTTTTATAAAATTTTAGTGTTGTATTTTACCGCGCTTTTGTAATTATTTTTTTTAAATTATGATAAAAGATGGCCATATATTATAAATTGTAACCAATAGGAAAAAAATAGTTGTGGATACCTTACGAATTCATTTCAAATTCTATTTACGCTAATGTAATTTTAATTGGTAACGTAAAATAAATTAGCTTCCATAAAATAGTAATTACATCTTACTACCTACAAAATATTAAGTGTTGCTAGTACAATCAATAAACAACTAAATTGGTAGCAATTTAATCAAATTATTTGAAATAAATTGATATAAATTGTGTTTAAGTCGAATAAAAATTAATATTACTATTGAACAAAATTATAATATTTCAATAAATAATAATATTTTTATTATTTTTGTGAAATTGATGAATATTTTTGTTTAAAAGTAATTTCTTCAGGCTGGTTATAAAAAAACTATTTTTCTTTTAAATATTTATACTATTTTAAATTTTATATTAGTGAATAGAATTTGAAATATGTTTTATTTCAAACTGCAAATCTTAAAATTTTAAGTAATAGTTTTATATGGCATCCGATATTTTCGCGCGCATTTTTAATTTATCAAGCAATTGTGTTTTAAAAGTAAAAAGGTGTAGATAGGTATAATTGACCTCTCAGACTTTAACAAATGTCTTGTCTAATTAGTTTCTACGACGACGCACTATATAAAGTATTTTTGTCTCTTTTTCACTCATGATAAATTACATCATGCCGTCTTACTTCGACGTTTAATGGCATTGCAATATTAAGATTAAATGTGGTGTAGGTAACCTATTTACACCTTTTTACTAATTATAATAATAAAATTGTTAGTGGTCATAGGCCTATGTCGTGATCTAACGACTGTAAACAGTCGGGAATTATGTATCCTTTAAAGCACGGAGACGCTCAGATGCGGTCACCCATCCGTAGTGTAACCGCGCCAATGGCAGCTTAACTATAATGCACCTGGCTATGAGCGCCTCAGTTGAGGATATACTTATACATATGTTTTAATAAACGACATCTTTGTTTTTTTTTTAGAATATTTTTACTTTTTTTTTAGGTTTACTTTGATGAGCGTTTGGATTTTCTAAATTCTAAGTGTCAGTTTTTTCTTTTTAATTGATTTATGCTATGATCTTAGAACCTTGTCAAAATAATTTGCCTATAGCGATTACAAGCTTTTAAATTGTTTTTCTTTTTATTATTTTTAAGTTTAACTGAGTCCATTAGGATTAAAATAGTTTTGTAATTATATATTTTAAGTGGTGATTTCAAGACTGATTTGGCTTAAACTTAAATAAAAACTTGTGTTGAACAATTATAATGTTAGATATTATAAAAATATTGTTTTATTTAAATACTGTCTATAGTATGACCATTAGTGCTGTGCACTCCCTGAGGTATGCGCGCGGTGAGACGGGGGGGTTAGAATCGGCTGCTGCGCTGTCAGTGCGCCGTCAACGCTTGTGACGGCAGGTAGTGTTATTTGTATCGGACTGTCTATGTCAGACGCACACGAGATAAATATTCAAAGATGGGTCGTGCGTTATCTCGTGATATGAAGACTGTCATTTTTAAGGTGGCTGAATATTTTAAGAAAAGAAAAGCAGACAAAGAAAGCTTTGAATTTAAAAATGACGTGAATATTGCTAAAATCGTTGCGGAGGCTACGGGATACAGCAAAAGAACCGTACATAATGTGATTTCTGCGGGTTATTTATCAATTGAAAATTCAAGCCAATTAAAATTTCAATCGCCAAAAAAACCAAAAGTTCTAAAGAAAAAACACGTTGTGGATGATTTTGACCTTGGAGTTATCAGAAGAAAAATTCATCAGTTTTACGAAGTTGAAAAAAAAATACCAAGTGTCCGTAAGTTACTATCAAGTTTGAGACAGGATGGCATATTGAATTGTGGACGGGAATATTTAAGACAGCTTTTACACAAAATGGGCTACCGTTACAAAAAATGCAAATCAAAGAGACATCTCCTTATAGAGCAGCCTAATATTACAGTGTGGCGGAAAAAATATCTTACACAAATCAGAAATTACAGAACGGAAAACCGAAACATATATTTTCTTGATGAAACATACATCAACGCCAGTCACCATGCCAGCAAATGTTGGCAATCATCGTCAGAACCCGGTATTCATGCTGATATTGGGAAAGGACGGCGACTAGTAATACTCCACGCTGGGTGTCGAAATGGCTTAGTGGATGATACATTGACTATATTCAAATCCGATGCTAGAACCGGTGACTATCATGGAGATATGAGCAGACCTACTTTTTATAAGTGGGTAGATGAAAAGTTAAAAGATAAGTTGCTGCCGAATTCTGTGGTTGTAATGGACAACGCGTCTTACCACAGCGTTCAGATTGAGAAGAAACCAACTATATCAAGCCTCAAAAGTGAAATGCAGAACTGGTTGCTACGCCATAATGTAGAATTTTCAGGAACCATGTCAAAGGCTCAACTGCTACTTCTTATCAAAAATACACAAAAAGAACCCGTGTATAGAATTGACGAACTCCTGAAAGCCAGTGGACACACTGTTCTGCGTTTACCTCCGTACCATCCAGATTTAAATCCAATCGAGTTGGTCTGGGCTGATATTAAAAACAACATAGCCCAAAACTATATTAATTCTTCTCTAGACGAAAAGATAATCTTATTGGATAAATTGTTTTCGGAATTCACGGCGGAAAAATGGCAGAAATGCGACGATCATGTCCAGAAAAATGAAAATGATTACTGGAGTCGCGATAGTAGGTTCGATAATGTTATCGATTCATTCATAATAAATTTGCAAGACTCTGATTCAAGTTCCGGTGGCGAAGAGGAAGATGAAGATGATGACGAAATGGAAGATGAAGTTGAAACAGAATCTATGTCAGAATAACTTTCGTTAGAATATATAATTGTTTGTAAATATAAAAAATGTTTAATAAAACAAGTCCTGTTGTGAATTATAACTTTCAATTCTTATTTATCACCTGCATATTTTTAATAAAATATGAGTATATTTGGGTTACATTTTAATCAACAAAGTAAGTATATATTACAGATAGATAGCCTCCGACCAACGCAACGTCCCGCCACAAGTCTTGCCTTAGAAATGCAAACTGATATCGTAAGATCTGTCCGACATGTATCGACCTCATGTGAACTCATGCACTTTTTTCTTCGCCCCCCACCTCGCCGTGCATACCTCAGGGAGTGCACAGCACTAATGGCCACACTATAATAGTGTAGGTTCGATTCCCACACGCAGTACCGGCTTTAGGGGTGCGTTAGGGCGCAAGGCATGAAGGGTGCTCTCTAAGTTTGGTCAAGACCAAAAACAAAAAACGATCAAGACAACCTTCAATTTCGGGAGATGTGGGGCAAAACTAGAGCTAGCACTAGAGAACAAGCTCTGTGTCGCGGGGTACTTTACAAACATACAATTAACGGACACAAATTACACCCAGACTCAGAACAACTCTTTGTGGGTCTCAAAGTTTTGTCCCTGTGTGGGAATCGAACCCACAACCTCGTGCACAGCAGGCGCATACTGCACCCACTGGACCACCAAGGCAGTCAAATATTATAAATGTTTGTTCTGGAATGAGTTTCCGTGAATAGTATGTTTGTAAAGTCTCCTGTGACACAGGGCTTGTTCCCTAGTGCGGGAGTTGTCTTTTAAACAAAGGTTTTGAAAGTAAATGTGGATTTTAACAAATTCTTTGCCAAATTGTAACGTTTCGTTCTATGCCATATATATTAGCAACTAGCACCTCTAATTTTAAGTAAGACTATGTGAAAGTTCTTCGATATATCGTATTTACTCAAAATATTGCAACTTTGCGAAATGAATTTTCGCAAAGTTGCGATATTTCGAGTCATTTTTGATATTGTCTTTATTCGCTACACTTGCGAATGTCCCGAATTGCGGCGCAGTGAGAAAGGAATCAATAGACTTCAATTCAGACACCGGATCCTCCGCCCCGCCGCACTCGACTTGAGAGGGCACTGTTTTTTTACTAGGTACTTAAAGTGGCCATTAAGTATACAGTCCGCCTGATGGTAAGCAGTTACCGTAGCCTATGGCCGCTTGTAATACCTGGGTTATTACTAACGCGTCGTTGACCCGTCATCTAGTAACTAGTGTTATTAACGGTATTTTATTATAAATTATAAAAATTTATAATAAAATACCGGATGTAATAAAATGTTTGCCTCTCCTTAAATTTAAAAAAGCACTTCATGAGTTCTTGCTTGATAAATGTTACTATAGGGTGGATGAATTTCTCAAAGATAAATCATTTTAAGACTGGATGTTATGCTTTACGAGTACAATGGATTAGTTTTAAGTATTTTATAGTACCTAATTTGCTATTATTTGTATGCCTTGATGGCAAAGCATAGAGTACCTACTACTACTAATGTTACACCTCTATAAACCTACGTTTCACAAATAAAGAGATTTGATTTGATTTGATTAACTTCAGAATAAGGAAAGTTATGATTATTATAACAATTTGTTAAATGAGCTGTAAACCTATCTTCACGCACTGGTATACGACCATAATACACCACTACGTGTTTTCCTGTAAAGAGGCCCTTCGTCAGTCGGCCTTTTTTTTACACTACTTGGGTGGCAAACAAGCATACAGCCCGCCTGATGTTAAGCAGTTACCGTAGCCTATGGACGCTTGCAATACTAGAGGTATTACTTGCGCGTTACCAACCCATTTTTTACACCAAGGCTTTAAGATGGTAGTACCCCTGGGATAGGAATACGTTTCTTTCAAAACGTATCCCGAAATGAGCGCTAAAGACATGTACTCACACGCAGGAACACAACTACACTGCTGTGTGTAGTTATTTGACTGTGGTTTTCTGTAAGTTCCTTCCTCAGTCGGACTTGCTCTGTTATATGGTGTCCGACCTTTGAAAATCAATCATTCTTCAGCGCCCCCTAAATTTTCTTTTACTCTATGGGATTATTTTTCTTACCATCATCATCATCTCAGCCAAAAGACGTCCACTGCTGGACATAGGCCTCCTAGTTTTCCACAACTCTCGATTCTGAGCCGACCTTGTCCATCGGTTGCCCGTAACCTTTGGCTTTCGTCGTTTTTGGTAGCCTGGTCTCTGCCGGAGATTCTTAGCACCCCCTGTCCCACCGTTACCATGGCCGCTACCTGAGCCAGGAATAGCGGGACTGCCGGGGACTAGGGGTCGATTTCTATTGGTGCTGAGGAGATTTACCATAATCGCCACGCTTGGCAGGCGGGTTGGCGATCGCAGCGGCGGAAATCTTTACATAGGGACGCTGCTGCCCGTCCTATGTCTACCATTTGCTTCCGCCATGTTGCAATGGTTTTTTTTTTTTATACTACCAAGGTGACAAACAAGCATACGGCCCGCCTGATGGTAAGCAGTTACCGTAGCCTATGGACGTTTGCAACACCGGGGGTGTCACTCACGCGTTGCCGACCCTTTAAAAACCTTTTAGCTCCTTTCTTGAAGAACCCTATGCTATAGTCTCTTGGGAAAACCTCGGCAGGGAGCTCATTCCACAGCCTAACCGCCTTTATTCGGTTGACTGCTTACACAAATGCAAGTTCTTACCATAGTAATAAATAAAACAACAATGTCAAAGATACTAACAATGTAATAGATTTTAATGGACAATTGTAACAACCTATACAATATTTACACGAAATTAATGCATAACGCACGACACACACATGCTAGCTAGTAGCTTAATACCGTGCTACTTAGTAGCAAATACACTACACTACCAGAAACTACCACTTGAAAAAAAACAAATTTAATTATTTTACCATTTCGACATAGTTTTTGATTTTATTTTATAAAATCCAATATGGCGTCGAAAGGGGTTTCAATATTTTGTTTTGTGTTTTTCTATAAGGTATTTGTGCTCATGGTAGGGTATAGCATGTGTATTTCGTGACAAATAAACTTTTAAAAAACATTTATTCTATAAAATTAAATTATACAAAATTCTAATACCTATTTTGTGGTCTTAATTCACTGAAATCTTCAAGCCAAAATCCCCTCTCTGCTATCTTATTCTCATCCTATGGCAGAATGTACTTTTTATTAATAAATTAATTATACACAATTACCGGAGAATGCTGATTTAACAACATTAACTGGTAAAAGTAGACAATGACATATACATTGACAGACACGCATCAAAATATAGAATAAATTAAAAAAAAATCCAACATTAGATCTCTTTGGTACGTGAGAGGCGCGAGGCCGGACAGCGAAAATGGACCAATCACAGGATTGAAGGATTCGCGTCATTAGTTAATACTGTCAGTTCGACAGTATTAACTAATGACGCGAATCCTTGAATGCACCTTGCCTTATACCTTGCCTTTTTATTATGCCTTGACTGCCTCGGTGGTCCAGTGGCCGCAGTATGCGCCTGCAGTGCACGAGGTTGTGGGTTCGATTCCCACACAGGACAAAACTTTGTGTGACCCACAAAGAATTGTTCTGAGTCTGGGTGTAATTTGTGTCCGTTAATTGTATGTTTGTAAAGTCCCCCGCGACACAGAGCTTGTTCTCTAGTGCGGGCGTTGTTTTTTTTAAGAATAAGAACCTTGCGATTGGATCAAGTATAAGACATGCGCGAATTATATACTGACAGGCTGATTTAATTGATACAAAAGGCTAATTTTCTCTATTTTGATGCAGTTTATCCATCAATATATTTAGTGGGCACCTAATAACAACAATTTTGTATAATACAACTGAGTATTCAAAATACTATTTTCTTTTTAAAATATTCGATTTTCAGAGTTGGTTTCAAATGTATGGTATTTATGAATATTGTGGATAATAAATCCTACAACAGACGGCGCTATAATATATATTAATATAAATTATAGCAAGGTATATTACGGTATATTTTCTATAGTAATCGGCAAGTAACCACAGACGCTCAGACCTCAATTATCTATTACGTAAGATTTACAGGAGATTTCACTATATGGTAAATAAGTTACCAAAAAGTGTAAAAAATAAACACTTTCTGGTAAATATGGCACGACTAGGGGTCGCCCGCGTGGTAATTTGGGATATTTTCCCCGATTTTGCAACATATCTCACTACTGCTCCTCTCCTCTTGATCACAGCGTGATGTTATATAGCCTATAGCCTGCCTGGATAAATGCACTATTCAACAAAAAATATTTTTTCTAATCGAACCAGTATTTTCTGAGATTAACAAACTCTTCAGCTTTATAATATTAGTATAGATATAATAATTTGGTATATTTCGGCCACAGAGCTAATGAGTGCAAAAATATAAATATTATAGCATAGCCACAATCTGTGGCTATGGTATACCTTAATATATATAGCTTACTAAATTAATATATATTATAGCTTCGTCTGTGGGCTTAAATGGCGTAATTAAAATGCAGAAAAATATATAATTTATATAAAATGGTATAGCTATCTCAATTATCTATAAAGTACTCTGAAATACGACTTACAGGAAATCTCACTATTTGGTAAATATTACCAAAAAGTGTAAAAAAAAAATACACTTTCTGGTAAAATCTTTCAGACAGGTACCGGCTACTGCTACTGTCAACTTTTACCGGCAAAAGTACGTGGTTGGATGATTATTATTAGTTAATTTGAATAATATAGCAATTAAATGTTATTATACAGTGAGTAAATCAAATATTCACCAAAATGATATACTCAATACGATGGTAAGTGGTAAAGAAGTTTATAAAATCTATTATTATATTAAAGAAATGTATACCAAGATACTTTGAGCTGTTTTTGAGATACATAAATAGAAATAGCAGCACGTACGGGAGGACGTTTACTAAAGTTTTCGTAGGGACCCCGTAGTTTTAGAGTTAAATCGTAACAAATAAACTAAAAATCAAATCTTTTCTCTTTATAATATTATATATAATTTATCTGATTGTTTGTCAGTAGTTAAGGTTAAGTTAAAACTATTCATGTAAATATCTTATGAAATAAACGAGGTCATTCGAATTATGAATTTAGATAATACAAATATATGTATAATATTATAATTATACTATGTGGTAATAATTTTAGATGAACATATTATTATAGTTAAAATTTCACTTTGCATATACCTTCAAGCGTACCATTAGAGCAAGCCACAATATAATCTACATAATATATCCTAATTGGCAAAACACGAGAAAAATTAGATTACCTAAATATAATGTTAGTTTCAACTAAGTCTAGGAGACAACAGATTTCAGACTCATGGACTTTTTCATCGAGTCAAACAAATCGGGCATTTCAGCCTGGAGTTCTAAATTTGTCCCCTACTTGGTACACACAGCCTTCCAGAGAGGAACAAATCAGTAATTTTAGCCTCTTAGTGAGGGAGAAATCAGGAATTTCGGCCTTCCAGTGGGGAACAAACCAGGAATTTTGGCCTTCCAGTGGGGGACAAATCAGGAATTTCAGACTTCCAGTGAGGGGACAAATCAGGAATTTAAACCCCCGAGTAGGGGACAAATCAGGAATTGCAAAGCCATTGTGAAGTATGATTTTATATATATTTATTTAACATTACCTACTGTTTTAATTTTTGTGCTCTCATCTGCGTTTAATTTTGAGTGACTATTCTATGTACCAATGACGGTACGATTATATTTTTTTCTCGTATTTTGCCGTATAAAATTTTATTAGTTTTTATAGTAACTAGTACTTCCTAAATGTTAATACTTACATAAATAATATACTTATATAACATTTTTTTTATTTTTGTACTAGATAGTTAATAATGAAGAATTTAACTATTATCATAAAATTCAATAATCATTATTACATAGTTTTTGTTTTCGCATGTCGAAACCGATAAATCCAGGTTTTTTTTATAATACCTAATCGGACTTGATGCAAATTTGTATACTAACCTATAAATAATATTTCTAATACACAAATATGTCGCTGATTCAATAAATTTAATTTTCTTTCTTTCTTTTTTTGAATAAAAAAAAAAAACAAAACGTCATTTTCGCAAAAAGTTTTACAAAGATGTTAATTTGCGAAAATGACGTTTTGGATCAAGACTATTTAATTCATAATTTGCAAATAAAATGATTTAATTGACAAATAATGTGTTGGTATATACCACGTCCATCATACCATAATCTTCGGTAATTCCTTACTTATAATTATTGTTTGTCACGTTAACTATATTATAACATTGGCCCGTAAAATATATTTTAAAAAAATATTGCAAAAAAAACCGGACAATAGGAATAACAAAGAATTTCGTAATCATCGTGAATATTTTTAGAATTATTGCAAAATAAAAAACAGTTGTGCTTAGGACGATTGAAAACGCTGATTGGACAAATCATAAATAAATATAGCCGTTAGCCAATCAGCGCATCTGTCAGTGAGTATAACCACAGTAAATAAATATACAGTAGTTTATCTAAGGCCGCCCGCCGAGTTATTAGCCTACTCTTGCGTTGATACCCAGGGTTGTCACTTTTACTTTTAGTTAATATAGTTCTTACTTAGTTTTAGTTCTTACTTACTTTTAGTTCATACGATAAGCGAAACAAAAACAAGTGTCAAGTGGCCGACCCGAACGCCGGCCAAAAAAATGCGATGTACACACAAGTATATAAGTCGATCGTCAGACTACCGGAACCATATTTGGATTGAACAACACATCAGACAATAGAAAAAATAATAATTTCAAAAGTAATTAATTTGCAATATTAATTATTGTGAAATTGCCCTTATTACAACTATACCTACGCGAAAAATATGTTTACCTAAACGATGTTTCGTACTCAATCCTCTATTTTATAGAAAACTAGACTTCTTAAAATAAACTTTAGCTCTAAACATAGTATTCGGAAAAATGCGACTCGGCTACGCTCTTAATAAAGCAAATAAACTGTGAAATAAACAATACAATACCATATTTTCTAATAATATTTAAGTATAAGTAGGGACTTACATTTCTGGTTGAGTAGGAAGTATGAAGAATGATAAGTCCGGGTTTGCGAAATCATTATTGAGGCACCCGAAAACACTACAATATATTTTTCCCCTTTTTGAAGTCATGATACTCGTAATTTACGACAAGTGTCCGCCGCCCGCGCCGGCGAGAGTTGACGAACGCAAGCGGTCATGTAGCGTACGCGCGTGCTCACAGTCGCGCTGCACAGCTCGCACTGCCCCACCTTATTCCTACCTTATATTATGCTAGCGTGTGCGTGAAATCGCGTGCCGACATGGCGCGCAGCGCGCACGCACACATTCAAACCGAGAGCGGCACGTTTGTATGAAGATGTTTTACTGTTTATTTACTGTGGTATAACGTTCAATTGACCAATCAGCGCTCATAAATTTTGAAACGGAAGCGTTGTTTTCGCGAGTCGGATTTTTGCAACGATTTTGAAAATATTCTCAACAATTTTTGATACATGGGAGATTTTTAATTTACAACGACATTTGCAATATTATACATAGCAAAAGTATACCTACTTATTTAATACCTATCTAAATAATCAGTGCGTTTATACTTTGTGTAATCTTTGAAGCTATGAAAAATCATAAATCTAAAAATAATTTAAAAACAAAACAAAACATACTTTTTCAATGTATGATTGCGCGTCAATATTTTTATTTTTTATATATTATATAGGTTAATATATAAAAATATTTAAAAAAGAACAATATTGTAAAAATCCATTTATTTTAATTTATGATTGAGAGTCTATTATATAGGTGATTGTAATTAATATTATACTGGAATTAAATTTATCAAAAGATAATTGACAGAATAGTGGAAATTAGGATTTCATTTTGTGGAATTTATACGTACTAATCAAATTATCAAAAAAGGCTGTGGGCAACCGATGGACAAGGTCATATTAGGACCGATTAAGGCCTATGTCCAGCCTTGGACTGAGTGAACGTCTTTGGCCTAGATGAAATCAAATGATGTGCCATCTGCTAACGGTGAATACATCAAACACGTCTTAGTAACTTAAACTTAAAGTCATTTATTCATTTAGATCAAATGCATGATACTTATAATAGCAACAAATATATGTCCCACTGAGCGCGGGTCTCCTCTCGTCTATCAAGAGAGAGAGAGTTTAGACCTTAGTTCACACATGCTAGCCTAATGGGGGTTGGTGCATCAGACATGTCTTTAGAATTTCTTCTAAGACATGTGGGTTTCCTTATGATATTTTTCTTAACCGTTAGCAGATGGCGAATCATTTGATTAGTACACGATACTTATGAACGTCAAAATAAACAAAAGTCAGCATATTTTTTGTCACAAAATCAACGGTTAAAGTTATTCTTTTAAATACTAATTAATCTCCATTACTAAATCGGTGGACTACATAAATATTCTATTTTAAAGCTAATTAGAACACCAATATTCATTTTTGTATTGCTTAGAGATATTAATTCATGTATAACCCATTTTTGACAGTTCCAAGTTCAAAATTGTTAGGTTGACATAATTGTGTTCCCCCGCCCACTTCCCATCCTACCTCCCCGCAAGCGCCTGTCCATGTCAGTACGGTCTGCACTGTCGTGTCTTATCATATTCCTTTATGTTATAATAAAAATGATTATAATTATAATCTAAATTTGCTAACATTGGATGTAGAATTAGTGCAGCCCTACTCCCAACCACTGGTACTCTGTGCAGAAACGGACTTCCCATAAGTAATTCCAATCATTTCTTTGTTCGCTATAATTGTTTTGGTCTACCTATATTAAAATCTTAAGAACTATACTACATCCAATATGTTAAAATATTTCTTAATAATAATTCTCATTGCAAAGCCCTTTTTGAAGAACCGTCAGAAAAAAAAATACATTTTTAATGTATTTTAAGTATGATTACAAATTGACGATGTTTTTTTAATATCTTTATAATTTTACTAGCCTTCGCCTACTGTTTCACCCGCGTGTCGATATCCAATAAAATAAATTGAAAGCCACGTATCGGGATAAAATCTATCCAACCTTAAGTTGAACATTTCATTAAAATGGGTTAAGGGTTTTCGGAGATTAGCGTGTACAAACATTGTGACATGAGATATTTATATATAAAGATTAATTTAATCGAGTGATAAGTAGTTTAGTAACTGAACTGTTCAGTCGCCCATATAGACATTTTTATGGGCGATTTGAACTACTCTTTCGCCCATATAGGGACCACTCTTCAACGTGCCCTGAAACGACTCCAGAGAGAGGAGAGTCATGCCCAGCATATATGGGTCCTTATATTACAATCAAAACGTAAAGATTGCGCCAGCGCAATTTCGCGCGAAGGAACAGCGCCATCTATGTAATAATGCCCGAACTGACTAGTTGTTCTGTGTAACGTTATTATATTTTTAAATTTTAATGAAGTGAGTGTTGCTTGAAATAAATATATAAGATAATAATACAGCAAACAATTAGCCGCAAACTATTTGCTAACCTCCAATTATGTTGCTTTTGCCATCTATAACATATTAAATATTATTTGCCCTTTAAAGTTTACCACATATTTTAAACAGTTTGCCACAAACTGTTTGCTGTCCACCACCAACTGTTCACAATCTACCACAAACATACCAAACTAATATACAATCTGCCATCTACAACATACTGATTAGTGATTACTATTTGCCACAAACTATTCGCTGTCTGCCATAAATAATTTGCCAGAGGCTACATGTTTAATGATGTCTTACTAAATAATATCTAAACAAAATAATAGAATGGGTAGAGGTATCGCCACCACCCACCATTTTTGGGCTCCTCCTCTTCGGCTGACTTGAGACAATCTCCACCGCCAGATACCGGTTCCTGAAATTTGAAAAAGCTATATTTAAGGCTTTGATCATCATCTCAACTTATAAATCGACGGCTCCTAAGTATACTGAGTCAACTATACTTCTAATAACTTTACAGGAAGGCGATAAGAAGAGCGAATGGTTATATTAAAATTGTTAATACAACCAAAAGAAAATAACTAATCAAAGTGAATTAAATGTTATTTATGGAGATATGAATTTTATTTTTTACAGGTGAATAGGAAATGATTAAATTGTTTTTTTTTATTATTATTATTTTTTTTTTTTTGTTTAAAAAAGACAACTCCCGCACTAGAGAACAAGCTCTGTGTCGCGGGGACTTTACAAACATACAATTAACGGACACAAATTACACCCAGACTCAGAACAACTCTTTGTGGGTCACACAAAGTTTTGTCCTGCGTGGGAATCGAACCCACAACCTTGTGCACAGCAGGCGCATACTGCAGCCACTGGACCACCAAGGCAGTCATATATTAATATACAAAAAAGTGCAATTCTTAAAATTTGTTAGTTGACTCAGTATACTTAGGAGCCATCGAAATGTCCCATTGCTGGGCACGGGTCTCAACCATACAGTTGGAGGGATATCAGCCTACTACACCACGTTGGCCAGACGGGTTGGTATAGGGTTTTGGTTCGAGTTTTCCCTCTATTGCAGTGTATATTGTCTGCTTGACTTTCTTCCTTAGTCGACTCTTAGAGCGTCACCTAAGAAGAATAATATTCTACCCACAAATTAGTTATATACATCTCATTAGTTAAGCAATCTTAGAATCTTATTTTAATGAAAATATTTTTAGAACTCGGTTCCATAATGTTAGCCAAAATTCATCATCATCATCTCAGCAAAAAGACGCCCACTGCTAGACATAGGCCTCCCCCATGGATTTCCCCAACTCTCGATCCTGAGCCAACCTTGTCCATCAGTTGCCCGCAACCTTTACCAGGTCGTCGGTCCACCTTGTTGGAAGCCTGCCCAGGCTTCGTCTTACAGTAAAAATTAATATAATAGTAAACCATATATGTCCCACTGCTGGGCACGGGTCTCCTCTCCTCTATCAAGAGAGAGAGATGGTTCAGGCCTTAATTCACACACGCTGGCTTAATGCGGATTGGTAAATCAGACATGTCTTTAGAATTACTTCTAAGACATGTGGGTTTCCTCACGATGTTTTCCTTCACCGTTAGCAGATGGCGAATCATTTGATTAGTACATATAAATCCCACAAAGTGAAATTCACATTGGTACTGCCGCCCGGGATCGTACTCGCACATCTAGCGTGCAAGTCGGTAACTTTTAAAAAATTACTTTAGATATGCATCCGAAGATCGGCTGGCTGATGCTCTAAGAAATAGCGATGGCAAACTGACAGTTGTGATCGCAAACTGACAGTTGTGATCGCAAACTGACAGTTGTAATCGCAAACTGACAGTTGTGATCGCAAACTGACAGTTGTGATCGCAAACTGACAGTTGTGATCGCAAACTGACAGTTGTGATCGCAAACTGACAGTTGTGATTGCTCGGTGACGGCACAATCTATTGACTAAACGTCAAAAAGGCTCGGATTTTGCTCTTACGGAATACCGATTTTCAATCTGACAGCCAGATTTTGCTCGGTTTTTGCGGTGGCTCGGTATTTGCTCTTACGATCTTTAAAAATGGTATACTCACAGATGTAACACTTGGCTCGGTCGATACGCTCTTATCCTCTGTTACATTGTCAATGATCTTCTCCTTCTCCGGTGACTCCTCAGTCTGAGTTCCCTGGTCACGGGTCTCTGCATCACTGTTCTCCAAGTCTGGACCATGCTGGGATGACTGGAAATGTACCAAAGATTGCCAGGATAGTGATGGTGATATTGATAGTGAAATGCTGAGTATCAGAATAGAAGTCTCCAACAATACCTCATACTGGCCTGTTGGTCTAGTGGTTAGTGACTCTTACAGCTAAGCCGGAGGTTGTGGGTTCGATTCCCAGGAAAAATATTTGTAAGATGTTGTTCTGTGTCTGGGTCTTATTTATCTGTAACTAGTGGACCGCCCCGACTACGTCCGGGTTAAACTATTTTCAGCGCAACTTTCTTTTTTTTTACATAAGAACCTTCTCTTGACAATAACAAACACTACAAAAAAAAAGACGTGTGGCACTCGGGGACTGCCGCGGTAAATACTAAAAAATATGCAATAGCATATTTTTTAGTATGATTTTTTTATCGAAACAAATAAAAAATTACTTTACAGAATTATCTAAATCATTTTATTTTATTCTCAATGATTCATAAAAATATATAAGTAATAATAAAAATGAATACTTGTAATAATTCTTTAAGACTCCTTATACTATAATCGTTTTCACATTAAATACACACACAAATTTGACATATTGGCCGTTTATAGAATTCGTCATTAAAAAATGTATCACCGCTGTGCCGGTCGGAGTGGGGGGTGTTAGGTTTATTATTTTCGTTACGGAATTTCTAGATTCGGTCTCCATGCCCCGTAAAGCTATGCAATAGCTTATAATAGCTTAAAAAGAATTACTGAAATCGGTCCAGCCGTTCACGCGTGATGCCGTTACAAAGGGAAATAGGGATTCATTTTTATATATAAGAAAAAGAAGATATGTATGTATTTAGAAATATATAAGTATGTTTTGTCAATGTCTGCTTGTCTCTCTTAAAAGCTGTCGCACGATTTGAAGGATATATACGGGGAGGATAATAAACCTACCCTTCAATGAGAATATATATCATACCTCCATGTCTTCTTCTTTGGCGCACTCCCTCGCAGTTTCCTCTGCGTTAGACTCTGTTACGAACGGAGTAAAGTCCGGTATTTCCTAATGAAAAACGAATAGATAAGTATATTTTGAATTTAAGGAGGGATTAGACTGTTTAAATTATATTTAACAAATTATACAGAAAAATATATGCACACACATAGGTAATTTGAAGTTTAGCATGCACGCACTCACTCACTCATACACGTACTCACTCACTCAGGTATGCACGCACGCACTTACGTACTTACTCATGTTTCCACTTATTACGCATGCACTTACTTACGCACGCGTTAACTGACGCACGTACGCACTTACTCACGCACGCATGCACTTACTTTCACACTAACTTACGCACGCGTTAACTGACGCACGTACGCACTTACTCACGTACACTCGCACTAACAACGTACGCATGCACTTACTCACGCACAAGTGCGCGTTTGAGGGTACGTTAAATCTCGGTCTCAATTAATAAAACTATCTAGATATGACAATAAAATGGACCCATATGGATGATCTGAAGACATGTTTGAGCAGTGAGCCGACTGACCTGTTGCGTGGCGTGGCGCCAGGCGCGGTACTCGTGCGCGGCGCGGCGCATGCGCTGCAGGTAGGCGGGCGCGGCGCGGCCCGTGGCCCACGCCGCCACCGTGCTGGGCATGCCGCCCACGGCCGGCTCGTCGTAGTACGTCAGCACGAACTCCATGCCCGACTACGTACATATACATACGTACAACAATCATTATGTACAAATGTACAAAGACAACTCCCGCACTAGAGAACAAGCTCTGTGTCGCGGGGGACTTTACAAACATACAATTAAAGGACACAAATTACACCCAGACTCAGAACAATTCTTTGTGGGTCACACAAAATTTTGCACAGCAGGTGCATACTGCGGCCACTGGACCACGGAGGCTGTGATTATACGTATCATCATCTTAACCCATGAACGTCTCTTCCAGACATTTTAAATCAAATCAAATCATTTTATTTGCACGAAAAGTGGTACAGATATGGTGTTAGGTACAAAACAAGGTCTCACAATTCACCTGCTTTGGCATGCAAATCTTATTATAATAATATTATCTAGACATTAATAATGATTCTTACAAAAATCAATGAATGGTTATATTTAAATAATTTGAGTGCAATAAAATTATCATATTATAACATGTCTTCTTATATCTAAAAATAAATAATTATCACATATATACTTGGTCATACCTCAAAGAAGTCGTTAATTGAATAAAATGTGTGTATTATCAACCACTTTTTTAACTCCTTTTTCATTTTTATAAGTGGTAATTCACGAATAGACCTGGGCACTTTATTAAAAACTTTGATGCACATCACATAACAGTTTTTATGGAATAGGGTAGTTTTGCAATTAGGCATCAATAACCTAGTAGGATCCCTTTTGCCTATGATTGAATTATCTCGTGCACTGATGAATTCGTGTGTAAACTTTTTTACATGTACGCAGATTTCAAATATATATAGACCCACAAGTGTAAGTATATTGTTATTTTTAAAAAGGGGTCTACATGAATCTAAGGGGCCTACATTACACAATGCTCGTATACACTTTGTTTGACAAATGAAAGCCTTGTTTATGTCTGTCGAATTACCCCATAGCAATATACCATACCTTAAAACAGATTCTATGTAACCATAATAGGCAATTAATGCCGTAGACATACCTGCAATACGCTGTAGATTATAGAGATTAAGGGATATTAGCCTACTATACCACGCTAGCCAGACGGGTTGGTATATGGTTTTGTTTCGAGTTTTCCCTCTCTAGCAGTGGATATTGTCTGCCTGACTTATTCGCTTAGTCGACTCTTACGACATCCTCGTGATGGAACAGGGTGGAGACATTTGTGTTCTTAAACGATTATATAATCATTATACGTATACTCTTTTTGTGGATAACTATCTTTATTACTTAAATTATTAACAAGTCCTTCTGATGGTAAGCAGTTACCGTAGCCTACGGGCGCTTGCAACATCAGGGGTATCATTAGCGCATTGCCGATTCTTTAAAAACCTTATAACTCCTTCCTTGGAGAACCTCAAGCAATAGTCTGTTGGGAAAACCTCGGCAGGAAACTCATTCCACAACCTAATAGTACGTGGTAAGAAGTGCCTCTGAAATCGTACAGTTCAGCACGATAGAGGTTCTAAGATGAAATCCGTGGTCGGTGGTGGGAGGTGCGTACAATTTTAAGCAGTTACCGTAGCCTATAGAAGCCTGCAATACCTAACAGGATTACCTATCACTTGCATGTTGCTGACCCATTTTTACCCCACCAGGGTTTTAAGATGGAGTATCCCTGGGTTAGGAAAGGGTTTCGTAAACCAGTGCTGAAGACCTGTACTCACACACAGGAACACAACTACACCGCTGTGTCTTCTGTAATATGGAGGTCCATCCCCAGTCGGGCTTTTGCTCGTTGGTATGGTGCCTTACTTCTCCTAAACACTTATGTATTAGATACTACCAAGGAGGCAAACAAGCATACGGCCCGCCTGATGGTAAGTAGTTACTAGCCTAGCCTATGGACGCTTGGGGGTAACACCAGGGGTGTCACTCGCGCGTTGCCGACCCTTTAGAAACCTTATAACTCGTATCTTGAAGAACCCCATGCTATAGTATAGATAATTAATATAAACATACCTTGTCGCCTCCGTTCATCGTTTTGACGACCATATGGCTCCAATACTCGCAGACTCTGATGGCGTTCTTTGTCTCTGGCACTTTAGGGTGTTCACAGGAACGATTTAATATCACGTATACCTGGAGAGCAACAATAATAAAAATATATATAAAGCTGAAGAGTTTGTTTTACAAACTAGCATACAGCCCGCCTGATGCTAAGCAGTTACCGTAGCCTATGGACGCTTCAATACCAGAAGAACGGTTTGTTTGAACGAGCTTATCTCCGAAACTACCAGTCAGATTTGAAAAATTATTTTTGCATTCGATAGCTCAATTCTTGAGGAAGGTTCAAGGTTATTATTAACATTATTAATTATTAACATCACGATACAACAGAAAGGGGCACGGCAGTAATAATAAGCGTAACACGAGATAAAACACAAATTTGAAAACTTAAAGCGGGTATCAGCAGCGCGGCATGCCTCGCGAGGCTGCCTTGTGATGTGGAGCCGCGTTTGCCTCGGGAGCCAATTTGAACGTTGTCTGACTGACTGCCTGCTCAATACGAGCACCAGGTAACCAGCCTCGCTATATTGGACTACTGTATGTAGGGGTTCTTCTTAATAGATACTTCGTTTTTCTTAGTAGGTTTTTTTTATGATGAAATGTAGCGCCTCTGATTGGGCGAGCGCGGTGACGGCGGCGCGTGCGTCGTGTTCCTTATGTTGCGGGTGAAACGTACTTTACACTCGCAATAGAGAATTAGGTACTTCTTTTAATACTACTTGGGTGGCAAACAAGCATACGGCCCGTCTGTTAGCAGTAACTGTAGCCTGTAGACCCATTTTCTTACACCAGGGTATTTTTTTTTAAAGACAACTCCCGCACAAGAGAACAAGCTCTGTATCGCGGACACAAAGTACACCCAGACTCAGGACAACTCTTTGTGAATCACACAAAGTTTTGTCCTGTGTGGGAATCGAACCCACAACCTCGTGCACAGCAGGCGCATACTGCGGCCACTGGACAACCAAGGCAGTCAATTTAAGATGGAGTATCCTTGGGATAGGAAAACGTTTCTAATCAAAATACATCTCTAAATGAACGCTGACAAATAAGCATACGGCCCATGCTTATTTGTCACATAAATAATAAAAAATACATTTTCGATAGCGATTCCCTTCCACCCAAATAAAGAGTTAAAAAAACATACCTTGTTCTCCGTATTAGTGCCATCTCTTTCCATCGCGTAGGCTTCCATAGCTTTCCGTTTCGCATTCGAGTGTACACTAGGTCGTTCAGTATATATCGGTTCCACTCGGTCTTCTACAGCCACAAGCGGCTGGAAAAGACCGTCTTTCTGCGCCCTACATTTGTCAGTCACGTCGAATTCTTTGTGTCGCCGTATGTAGACGTAGTCGCGGTTAGCGAATAGTCTCTGTAAATAGAAAGAAAGTTTTTTTTTCAATAGCCGTAATAAGACCAATGTCCGTGTGATGATTAAGAATACAAATGTCACCACCCCGTTCTTTCCCGAAGGTGTCGTAAGAGTCGACTAAGGGAGTAAGTCTAGCAGACAATATCCACCGCAAGAGAGGGAAAACTCGAAACAAAACCCTATAACAACCCGTCTGGCCAGCGTGGTATAGTAGGCTAATATCCCTCCAAATGTATGGAGGAGACCCGTGCCCAGCAGTGGGACGTTTATGGGTTGAGATGATGAATAAGACCAAGGTCGTGGGTTCGATCACACGAGACCAAACTTTATATTGTTACCAAATTCGATCCCGGTCAGTACCAATGTGAATTTCACTTTGTAGTTTATATGTGCTAATCAAATGATTCGCCATCTGCTAACGGTGAAGGAAAACATCGTGAGGAAACCCACATGTCTTAGAAGTAATTCTAAAGACTAGTCTGATTTACCAACTCGCATTAGGCCAGCGTGTGTGAATTAAGGCCTAAACCCTCTCTCTTGATAGAGGCGAGGAGACTCATGCCCAGCAGTGGGACATATCGATGATCTAGAAGACAAATGTGCTAATTACAAAATTTTGATAATTTTAATCCCAAATGTATTTAATAAGCATTCTCTGTATGAGCATCTCTGTTTGGCATCCTTAGTAATATTATAAATGTGAAAGTTTGTAAGAATGGATGGATGGATGGAAGTTTGTTACTCTTTCACGTAAAAACTACTGAACGGATCTGGATGAAATTTGGCTCAGAGATAGATTATGGTCTGGAATAACATATAAGCTACTTTTTGCAGCGATAACCGGCATCCAAGCGGGCGGAGCCGCGGGCAACAGCTAGTTAAAAAAATTCAAAATTTTGTATTTAGCACATTTGTTTTCTAGACCATCTATATATGGGATGCTATTATTATATTATTTTAAAACTATACCACTTACCGGCCACAGCACCTCCCAATGCAACACAGCCTGATCTGCCAAACCATTGGCTCCTCGTTCCACCACTGCCAGGGCTGCGACGGCTGCATCCCAGACACGACGGTACGCGCCATCAACTTGTATCGCCGCGAAGTCAGATGCTCGGATTTCTGGATATCTTCCATATACTGGAATTGAAGAACAAGAATCACGCCTGTTTCCGTGAGGGGGTAGGCAGAGACTAAGATAGATAGATAGATATAACTCTTTATTGTACACCATAAAACATATTTTTTTACAAACATTTTAAAAATGTAATGTACAATGGGCGGCCTTATCGCTAAAAGCAATCTCTTACAGGCAACCTTTGGATGGACAGTAAAGATGGGATAATTAAAACGCCAATAGTGGGCAGTTTGGTGTAGCTAGTGTACATATATATAGGTAACTAATACTTACCTATACCTAACTATAAAAGTAATACACAATATATATGTATACATTTATAAAATACAATACATTATCTTAATATATATATTTCTTGTGTGCGTGTGTATGTGACTGAACTCCTCCTAGACGGGTGGACCGATTTTGATGAAATTTTGTGTGTGTGTTCGGGTAGGGCCCTGGATGGTTTAGATTCACAATTGGACCCGGTAGGTGGCGCTGCTGTCGGTATTTCAGCTTTTTCCGGCAGGACGACGTCTGCCAGGTCCACTAGTATTATATATATTTATCAATACATATATTACACAATACATACATATATAATAAGTAAATACATAAATACCGTATTACTAAGGTATTTTTGCTTATTGATAATCAGATGTTGTCTACGGCTCCGTCCATGTTGATGTCGATTATCGCGGTATAGAGTACCCTATATCTTTCCCCATTATATTATCTATCACCTAGCCAAAATTCATAATGATTCGTTCAGTCGTTTGATCGTGAAAAGGTAGCAGACAAACAGACTGCCTCGGTGGTCCAGTGGCCGCAGTATGCGCTTGCTGTGCACTAGGTTGAGGGTTCGATTCCCACACAGGACAAAACTTTGTGTGACCTACGAAGAATGTTCTGAGTCTGGGTGTAATTTATGTCCGTTAATTGTATGTTTGTAAAGTCCCCCGCGACACAGAGCTTGTTCTCTAGTGCGGGAGTTGTCTTTTATCAAAATCAAAGAAATCAAACATACAAATAGGGTTACTTTCGTTGTTATTAGTATGGATAGAAGCCATCAGACCAGGGACATCAGTCATACGTTCCTTATTTAAAAAATTAATATATATATATATATAAGATATTGTTAAAAATGAAACATTTATGCACAGAAACTCAACTCAACATTGTGCGGTTTTTTTAATTCCTAAAACAATTAGTGTAAACTCGGGACAGCAAGTACGGAATAGGGACAGGTGCAGACTAGGGACAACAGGTATAGACTCTGGACATCAAGTGCAGATGAGGGACAAAAACGAGTGACACAGGTGCAGAGTCATTGTATCAAGTGCAAATTAGGAACAGCAGGTACAGAGTCAAGGCAACAAGTACAGACTCTTTACATGCTTTCCCCGTGAATTGTATGTTTGCAAAGTCCCCTGGAACACAGGTCATGTTTCCTAATTCCCGCAGTTTCCAGCACGAGAGATTTAAATTGACTTTTTGAAAATTATAAGTCTTGACAGAAAAGCATAACTCTGTAATCGAACTCAACAATTAGTCTAACAAGCAAGGTCACAGCTTATCGGGGAAACCACAGCCATTAAATAATCTGACTAATAACAAACAGATACAAAAAGAATTTTTCCGTAAAATTAGCGCCATGACGCACACAAACTCCGCAATCAACACAAACATTTTATCAGAGCCGGTACTACACAAAATACGGCTTGTTTATTTGATAAAAATGTCTATAATAATAATACGATAATGATCATGACATAATTTTGGTGATAAACAGATACAGCTTAACGTAAGTCACGCGGTTTGACACGAGGTATGAAAATATAGGCTAAGTAACTGCTCTTAAACTTGATATGGAAATCAAAGCTAAAAATTGTTCTTAAACTTGGTATGGAAATTAAAAGTTGTCTCCAGAGCCACACCATTAGTAATTTTTTGGTGATCCGGACTCGTTAGCATACAAAGAAAATAAAATTCGCAAAGTGTGTCGCGAG
This sequence comes from Trisateles emortualis, assembly GCA_947095525.1. Lineage (NCBI taxonomy): Eukaryota > Metazoa > Arthropoda > Insecta > Lepidoptera > Erebidae > Trisateles > Trisateles emortualis. The sequence goes on from OX352756.1 coordinate 3,973,280, forward strand.
GGACTTTACAAACATCCTACTATAATAATATGTATGTTTGTTACTCTTTCACGTAAAAACTACTGAACGGATCTAAATTAAATTTGGCATAGATTATAGTCTGGAATAGCGAATAGGCTATGCCTTATCGCAATAACCGTCAGTATGTATGATTGTAAGTCCCTTGCGACACACTTTTTTCTAATCTTTTCCCATCCCTAAAAAAGGTAGCTCATACTTAGGAACACCCCCCACTTGAGGGCGCTGAAGACCGAGAAAAGGGCGGTAATAAGGGATAAGAAAAAATACCCCAACGTCAAAGTAAATTTGTAGGGGATGAAAAATAATTGATTTTCAAAGTGGACAGTAGACGAAATAAGCTGGAGAACCTCTGGCCTAGACTATAAACGCTTACAAGCCCATTCATATTATGTGTTTGCATTACTTACGTAAGTAACACTTAGGAAAATAACTGAAATGAGGTCATCATATCGCGGTTAGAAATAATTAACTACACTTTATAGCTATATTGTCAGTAGGTTAAGTCAGCGCAAAAAGTATTTGATTATGTAAAATTAATCTTAAGTTTGCCTTTGTATTCGCCATTTACCACTGCGCGGCGTGTTGTGGGTTCGATCCCCATACGGGACAAAAGATTTGTGTGATGCATTAATGGTTGTAGCGAGTTTGGCTATACTTCGTGTCCGATAATTATATTTTTGTAAAGTGTGATAAACGTGAGTCGTTCGACCGAGTAAAAGGGACGGAGCTATACACTGTATATAGCTCCATCCCTCTTACTCGCTCGAACTAACTAATACTTAGCGGCTACTACTAACTACTACTACTAACTGAATTTCGTGACGTATTAAACGTGAGTCGTTCGAGCGAGTAAGAGGGATGGAGCTATATACAGTGTATAGCTCCGTCCCTCTTACTCGCTCGAACTAACTAATACTTAGCGGCTACTACTAACTACTACTACTAACTGAATTTCGTGACGTATTAAACGTGAATCGTTCGAGCGAGTAAGAGGGATGGAGCCATATACAGTGTATAGCTCCATCCCTCTTACTCACTCGAACGACTCACGTTTAATACGTCACGAAATTCAGTTAGTAGGACAATATTATTATTCCACCTACCTTTATAAGCGTAGAGTCCAAGCCCAGGTTTGTACTCCTTCCTCCAGATGATGACGTCTTCAGCTTCCATGTATGGCACCCACCCATCAGCCTGCGTCGACAGCTCTGTTATCTCGGGCTTCTTTTCTGGTCCTTTGCACCTAACACAGATAAGTGTCATGTCTTCATGTCCTAGTTGAATGTTGTCAAATAATCGATAGTTTGACTATCGATGGTTGACGTAGGAAATCATCTTTAATATCGACAGGCCTTTGCGAATATGCAGCTGCACTGCAGAGAGAAGTACCTGGTCCGCCCAGGCACCCTACAAGAGGCGGTCGACAACATCAGGTGTCTGCTGGCGTTCCTCGACGAGCCTCGGACATGTCGAACGCGCAAGTGATACCTCTAGTATTACAAGCATCCATAGGCTACGGTAACTGCTTAACATAAGGTGTGCTGTATGTTTCTTTGCCACCTTATAATATCGATAAATATTATAATTATAATATCGATAGGCCTATCTCTAAACGTCAACCACTATTACGATACGATTTATAGAGAAAAATTACATCCAGACTCGAAAAACATTTATGAATCAAAGTATTGTCCCGGGTAGGAATCGAACCTACAACCTCCAGCTTATCAGTCACTAACCACCAACAAATAGACCAACAGTCGTCTAATCGAAATATCAACTTGCCGCCATTAGCTGGCGACACAGCAGTTTAGGAGCAATATTATAAACACAAACATACTAACGAGCAGTACCGGACACCTGGCTGCTTCTTGTCGATGACTAGTCTCTTCCCACAGATGGGACAGAACAATGTGCGCTGTGACAGGAGTTCCACTGCCTGCAAGTCGTTTAGTAATGCCTGGGGACAAACAAATATTTCTAAACAAACTATCACATAGCGATTTACTGATGTACAGTTGGCTCAGGCTCGTGCCATCAGATTTACCGACTCCATCATTATCATAAACGTCCCACTGCTGGGCACGGGTCTCCTCTATACATTTGGAGGGATATTAGCCTACCATACCACGCTGGCCAGACGGTTTGGCCAGCGTGGTATTTACCGACTTAATCGTGAAAAAATAGAAAGAAACATAATAATAATAGCCTTTATTTCAGACATCATACATAACTTTATCTTAACACTAATTTCACTTAAATTTTAATTTTCTTTTTACTATGTTCTTATATTATACGCTTATCGTATGCAACGATAACCTTGTCTGTATTGGCAAAGGCCTCCTCCAACTTTCTCCATTCCTCTCTATCACTAGCTAATCCTCTATCAAGAGAGAGAGAGAGAGAGAGGGGGTTTAGGCCTTAATTCACACACGCTGGCCTAATGCGGGTTGGTGAATCAGACATGTCATTAGAATTTCTTGTAAGACATGTGGGTTTCCTCACGATGTTTTCCTTCACCGTTAGCAAATGGCGAATCATTTGATTAGTACATATAAACTCCACAAAGTGAAATTCACATTGGTACTGCCCGGGATCGAACTCGCACCTCTTGCGTGCAAGTCGGTTACTTTCCCACTCGGCCACCACCGCTTTTCTTATGACTTATGAAACCAGTTCATTAACATTTTTGACCATTTGTCCTTCCCTCTAATTGGGGACAAACAAAAACTTTAAAAAAATTATATTTTTATGAATTACACTAGTTTCTAAGCATATTATCTCACAGGGACAGTCAATCTAAAATAATATTAGATTTTTTGTTTATTCGTTACAATTTAATTGAAAAACTACTTGACCGATTTTAACAATTCTTTCATCAATAGAAAGCTACATTATCAGCGGGTTACACACTAAATAAATGTACCTGTGCGTAGCTGGGACGTGTCGCTGGTAGCCTATAACTAGCTTCAAATTATTTTTTTCCTTGTCTATTGGCAGATTTATTGTACATTTGTGAAAAGAGGTCTTTCCATTGAATAATCAAACCTCTTTTACTTATTTATTTTTAGTTTTATGCAGCCAGATCTGTTTGTGTTTTAGTCCTATGATATCTCCAATAGTCAGATGTTATAGCTGCCGATTTTAATAGCTGTATGTAGAGACCCAGTGTCTCCACATACAGCTATTAAAATCCAATTGTCCACAAGCCAATAACCAAGTTATATCGGACCAATTTTAAACATTCTTTCACCTAGAATGTTTAAAATCGGTCTGGTAGTTTTTAAGTTTATTCATTACAAACATATAAAAATACAAATCTTTTCTCCATATATAATTGGATGAAACTACAGAGAACAATGTGTATTTCACATAGCATGGGATGAAAGAAAATGATTGAATCAATCTCTAACCAGTTTTAATTTGATCGTCTATTATTCTCATTGCAAAATACTATAGTAACAGAACAAGCCTTTTTTAATTTCTTCTTCTTATCATTCAGTCAGTGCCTAGTGGTCAACCAGATGACAGAGTTATTTAGATCGCTCATATTTTAGGCATCTGCTATGAGCAGACCTATTTACGCTTGAAACAACGTTGTATGTTGAGGACACTTTAAAAACCTGTGTTGTGAATGACTAACTACCTATCTGTCTTTATCAATCTTCTAGGAAATAATAACACCATTGTGAGTTCATATTACCTGTGCCCGCAATATGACCTTTATTGTGACATTGGATCCGACAATACCGTAGCATCTATCATTGTGGTCACTACTTTATTTACGCTTTGGGCTAACTTAAAGCTCTGGGCATAATATGTCCCATTGATGGGCATATGTATCCTCTGCTCAAATCTATCAACAGACTATACAATATCATTTCCAAAAAACCAAACTATTATTTATAATTTTTTTAAATTTATTCTTTTATCCTAACATCGGGACACCTCAAAAAGGTTGTGAAATGCGCACCCTGCCTAAGTTTTCCTGAAAGACTAGCATGAGGCTCTTCGAGAAAGCAGTTACAGGTTTTTTTAAATGTAGGCAATACATAGCGATACCCATGGTGATGCCTAGATCGCTAAAACTAAATAAATATCTGTGCAAAGCTAGGATAGGCTGCTAGTATTCTACAAATAAATATTATACCATTATTGAAGAAATAAATCTATACTCAATAGCAATTTAATTAGAAAAAATCTTGATAAGATAAGAATCATAATCTAACATGAATCCAATCAGAACTAAGAACTTTTAAAACTTAATATTTCAATACCCAAACCCCAAGTCCAGTAAATAAGAAAAATAAATTAAAAAGTCATTCAATGTCAAGAAACAAAGAGAATAAAAATATAAAGATGAACTTTACTTGTCTTTGTACTTTGTTTATATTATTTCAGTCTATGACCTTGGCATATCCTGAATGCCTTTGCCTAATGTAGGTAAACAAAGGAAGTGAAAATTAGTTTGATAATCACAGATTTTATCACAAAAATAAAATGTACAACAATTTAGACGTCATAAACCTAGAAATTGAATCTTATTAGTATTTTGTATCAATTTATTTAAAAATAAAAGTTCTGGCACCAAATTCAAATTTGTAAGTTAAAAGTTAAGAAATTTAAAAGTTTTACCTGTAGTTCCAAATCAGAAATGCTTTTGTCACATGCTTTTGATTCACTATCATCATTATCTTCACCCCGAGCCTTATATGCAGCAGTAGCCGATATCAAAAGGGTCCGTCTTGGACGGAAAAACGCTTGTTTAAAACATTGTATCACTTCGCGAACTCCACGATCACGTCTACACCTCCTAACCACCGTACTTATTATACCACTCCGTGCCCAGCTACTCCACACGCGCAAATCCTTCAGGAGAATACGTAAAGGAGGCATAACAATGTTATCCTTTTTACATAAACTAGTCAGTATGCCGTCGACCCAAACCCATTTTTTAGATAGAACCCGAGATGAAATTAAACAGCGAAACTGAACGTTGTTGTGTAATGACGATTTAGATAATACAAAATGTTTAAATTTGCTACATAACATGTCTAAAACGATTGCCAAATTATAACCTAACTAACTCAGTCGCCTCGAGTTGACATTGAGACTTGAGTACTAGTGATGTATATGCAAAACATGTTGGTTGCGGATTCTAAATTGATAAAGTAACAATAAATTGATTGCAGTACAGTGAACAAAGAAAGAAAATTAGTTTTTGGATTGCTGTTATAAACAAAGTATAATATTTTTTAAATTTATTACTTAAACTTAAACTAAATAGTTCGTAAGAAATATTTACAATTTGGGTCAAAGTTACAATTTTGATACAAATTTGAATGTTCGGGTTGGTAACACAGCACTATCATTTTCAGATTTGACAGTTCATGGTAGCGATTGCTACTGTAAAAATCTTGCAAAATTAAACATTGTGTTTGAATTTGATAATAAAACGCATAAATTATAAGTAATGTTGCTAAAGTATTGAATTTGTTGTAGCTATGATTACATTTTGATCTATTTCTTTTAAATAAAGTGATCAATGCTTAGGTTAAAACAATTTTGAGCTTTACATATTTTGTATAATATTTTTACTGCTAGCAATAACATCTCGTATTTTTTTTCTTTCATTTCTCCGACGGACGACGAGGCGTTCGTTCGATCGTTTGTTCAACGTCATCTTTTTATCCCTGTAATGTCTTATTTCTGCGTCCCACATGCTTAGGGGTAACCGAATTAAGAAAAAATCCAAGAATCCCCGCACTAGAAGAAAAGTACGCGCGACGGCAGACTTTGTGAACATTGTAAACTAGAAAGTGTGTGAGAACGGTGTGTCTGGTCCGTCCGGTTCGATCTGGATTTGAGCAGTTTCAACCGCAAGTCGGGCTCCCTTCCCCTTACTCCCTTTATTTAAAAGTTTTGTGGTGTGTTAATTAGACTTTATTTTAACATAATAGTCGTTGTTTGGTGTGTTTTGTGGTGTAATAGTTAAATAAAACCTATACAAAATGTCTGAAGAATCGTCAGCAGATCGCAATGTCGAAATCTGGAAGATCAAGAAGCTTATCAAAAGCTTGGAAATGGCAAGAGGGTGAGTAATAAATACTTGTAAACTATTAATTAAAGTTTTGTTAGGTTATTGAGTGTGTTTCGTGGAATGTTTTTGGCCACATGATTGGGCGAAATTGCCAACGAGGCTGCGTCACCGTCGACACATGCGCCGCTGATGCATGCGCGAGTTCTAACCTTGCTGACACGCGAGCAAGAGGAATGCGCAGTGTACTACGACCTTTGTGTGCGGTTTCTATGAATGGTGCGGGGGGTTGAGTAGCGACTAGACGTACAGCGTGGGCTTCATTGTTTGTAAAACGTGCGCGGACAGCGGATAAGTTCAAGCGACGTTTGACAGCTAGCACTATCGTTTTTTAAATTCGCGCCTTATTACCTTTGGCATAAGTGCTACAGTTTGTTATTCGAAATACAAACTTTAAAATCTTCGTCTATTGCTAGCCAGTTATGAGTAAAAAGTTTTTTTCCATGGAGTTTTGTTATAATGCATTGTTGCCATAGTAAAAAATGAGCAACATTTACAAGCCATGCAATAAGGACTATAATGGCTTGAAATACGCAATGTTTGTGGAATGTAGCAAAATGTATGTTATTCGGCAGAAGAAACAAAACCAGTACTGCTGCGGGCTCAATTCTGATGGCACTTAAAAGCACAATAGAAAAATGATGAGACATCTTTCATCATCATCCTATTGCAGTCTATGGATATAGGGCTCTCATAGTGCATCCCACTTGATACAATCCTCAGCTTCTTGCACCTAGCGAGAGTTAGTCAGCTAAGAGCTTGTTGCCTAGTTATCTATATAGGCACCATTGTGGTCAATGACCCTGGTTCATCAACATCTCCTGAAATACATTCACTGATGGTTATATGCCTCTCCCAAGGTCTTGAGCTGCCTCGGCTCTTTGAACCCCATATATTTTATCAAGAATCTCCAGTTTTTGATTTAGAGAGTGATTTCCTTCCACTATAGTATTTTCTTTGTAAACTTTGACATGACTTTCTTAAAAATAACTAGATCCTTTTAAGGTTGACATAAAGGCAGTGATAAGTATTTATATACATATCATCATGCCCATCTACCATTGGGGTAGGCAGAGACTATGGTACGCCAATTGCTTCAATCCAAACATACTTCTTTCGCTTCCTCTACATTCATTAACCTCTTCATGCATGTGAATGTTGATTCTGGGTACTTGGTATGGTATGGTATGGTATGGCGGGCTATTTTCCGCAATTCCACGCTGATGCGCGTATTTTGCGTGCGGGTGGTTAGCTGGGGGGGTCACTCCATCCACCCCAGCTCGTCCAAATAGTCCAGCAGCCGCCTGACGTTGACGACCGCTTCTCGTACTGATCCTGGGCTGCCCAGGTGTTTCCTTCTGTATGCAGCGACCTCCGGGCAGTGCAGCAACACGTGCGCCGCCGTCTCGTCTTCCCTCATGCAGGCATTCTGGGTACTTTTAATTTGGTCCTTTTTTTATCAAACCCCCTCCTTGTCGCTGTATGTTCTCCTAAGGCCCCTACCAACATCTCCATTAATTCTTTCACAATAAGTACTAACTTATAACAAATTGTTATTTTTTTTTGTCATACTAATTAGACAGTAAAAAAGCATACATCCCGCCTGATATTAAGCAGTTACAGTAGCCTATGCACACCTGCAATACCAAAGACATTACCTGCATGTCGCCGACCCATTTTTTTTACCTTAAGGCTTTAAGATGAAGCATTCTTGGAATAGGAAAACATTTCTTTCAATAACCATCTCTAAATGAAAGCTGGAGACCTGTACTCACACATAGAAACACAACTTCACTGCTGTGTGTTTTGACTGTGATCATTTGTAAGGTGGAGGTCCTTCCCCAGTCAGGATTGCTCGCTAGTGTAATTTAATCCAGCATCATGCAGCAATATGGCACTAAAGTGGATAGGATCTGCAGTATGACCGAGTAGCGTGTCGACACGCACATAGGGAGGGTTGCCAGGTCGCCAAACGTAATAGCCGGACACCATCCATTATGTAGGATTTTGTGTCTCAGTATTAATAGGTACTACAAAAAAGTTATGATTGCAAATCTCTTCAGGAGACCTGAATTTCGTCTTTCCGTATTCTCGTTTGCGAAGAAAGCCTAACAAAAGCCGGTCAAGCCGGACACGCAATCAAATAGCCTAATTATGTCCGGCTTTATTCGGACAGCATCGAAGCACCCGCGCCTTTTGCACGACACTGTAATGAAGCACGGCTTGATGCCGCAATGTATGAGCGTGTTTATAATAAAATTTACCGTCAAATAGCCATATTATTTTGTTGGGGTCGTCCTAATGGACAGAACAACGTTTTTATATGGTACCATACACTACTCGAAAGCTCAAGTAGTAGAAATTGCGGAATGTGAAAACTAAGTAACTTGTGAATTGTATCGTCGAGCTATTAGATTATTATTTTTGTATATGGAAAGCGTTCGGTGACGATGACGCGAGTTACATGATTTTTGTTTACCCAAAAAGTGCCCAATGCACAAAATAAAAATCTCATAAGAGTAATTCTTTTGGAATGAAACTACATCTTCTAAAAGACGTATTCTTCTTTCCTGAAGACATCTCTCTGGAAGCCATTCTTTCCGTTGCTGCGTTAGACGTACCGCAGCAACGTAGACTAAAGACGTTTAGTCTTTGTTTCGTCAGATAGGAAAAATTTTCTTTCCGAATTCCGTCGGAATCTTTTAACCAAGGTTTTTCTTTCCGACTCTGTTGAAACAGTCGAATAAGGAATAAACCAAAATTCTACCTTACGTCGGCTTAGTTAATCTTAATAAAATTTGACAACATGGAGATACTCAGGAGATAGATGGTATCTTGTGAATGGATATAGGGTACTTCTTATCGAGATAACCGCGGACAAGGCCGTGGTCAACATCTAGTTAGAAATATATCAGTTTCGTTCTCTTATTCGTTCTATTCTATAACCCTGTGATATAAATATTATTTAAAAATGAGGGGCTTTAGCTAAGTGTAAGCGGCGCAGATCTACGAGGTTAAGCAAGCTTGTCCCGGTCGGTCCATAGATGGGTGACCATTTTATAAAAGCAGCACGAACTCTCCGTTCTTCAAAAAGCACGTAAAGCCGTTGGTCCTACGCCTGATCTCTCCGGTCGTGTCGGATTGCTGTCTCATCGGACTATGATAGTGTAGGAATAGTTAGTTAGGTTTGCTCACACACTTGTGCATTATAATACGTACTGCGCAGTTGGCTAATCTAAGTTGAGATTCGCCACTGTCTTCTTCTTCTTATCGTTTGGTTAGTGGCCAACCTGGTGACAGAGTTATTCAGATCGCCTATATTTAGGCCTCCGTCATGATCTAACGACTGTTACCAGTCGGGACCGACTTTTAACGTGCCTTCCGAAGCACGGAGACGCTCAGATGAAATACCACTATGCCGTCACCCATCTATAGGGTTATCGCGCTCTTGGTAGCTTAACCCGCTGATCGTTTACCGAACAGCGAGTGCCACTAGCTATGAGCGCCACATTCGCCGCCGTGACAAAAATCGATCTGGACTACTATAATTATGTAAAAAAATATCCTTATACTTACCTTTTTAATTTTCCTACAGTCAGGGTCGCAATATACGTCATTGAGACTTGTCCGTGAGTTTTTTTATTTAGTTTTGTAAGTACTGTACAGTACATTTGTTGTTCTAAGAATATACTACAGAGTTGTTATTTATTCTGGGAAATTTGTTGATATTAAAAGAAGAACGACACTCTTATAATGAGTGGGAGTTTGTTTTAGGAAACGTTTACGTTAACTTCGATTACTACGATTGGTTATATCTCAATACTAGGGGTCGCCCGCGACTTCGTCCGCATGGTAATTTGGAATATTTTCCCCGATTTTGCAACATATCTCACTACTACTCCACTCCTATTGATCATAGCGTGATGTTATATAGCCTATAGCCTTTTTGGATAAATGTACTATTCAACAAAAAAATATTTTTTCTAATCGAACCAGTACTTACTGAGATAAGCGCGTTCAACCAGAAACTCTTCAGCTTTATAATATTTGTATAGATTATAGTCATCATTATCTTAAACCATAATCCTCCCACTGGGTGCGGGTCTCCTTCATACATTTGGAGGAGGAAAATCAGCCTATCGCAGTCCACTGCTGGACATAAGCCTCTCCAAGTGCACGAGCACGATTCTCGGCTTCCCGCATCCAGTTACTCCCAGCCAGCTTTTGGAAGAATAATTAGCCTACTATACCACGCTGGCCAGACTTGTTGGTATAGGGTTTTGTTTCAAGTTTTACCTCTCTTGCAGTGGATATTGTCTGCGTCACTTGCTCTCTTAGTCGACTGTTACACCTTCGGAGTGTAATGGGGTGGTGACATCTGTATTCTTAATCCGTCACCACACGGATATTATAGTAGCAGTACCACAATAAGGTGGTAGTACGAGCAAAATGCCAGGGCCTCCCGAAGAATCCTAATATTTTTTATTACATCACTGCCACGGGCCTGAGCAAGCAACAAAGCAGTGTACATTTCTGATCACCGTGCCAATCATCATCATCGCCCGGAGCGTGGAGGTTATGTCGGATTCTCCGGCCTTAAGGTGGTAGGCGGCCATCTTTCCTACTAAAACCTCCCTTTGCACCTACACCCGACTTCACGGGTAGACACTGGACCCTGATAATAATAATGTCCTCCTAACCGAATTTCGGTCACGGCGGCTAATCTTCAACGGAGACTTGCCATCTGCGCGGGAGATATTATTGTGCACAAGTGTGTGCGCAAACACAAGTGCACTCTTTATTCCCTCACTCTCATAGTCCGATGGGACGGCAATCTGACACGACCGGAGAGAGATTAGGCGTAGGACCAACGGCTTTAAGTGCTTTTCGAAACACGGGGGTGTAAACACCGCCAATTTCCAAACTCCGGGCATTTATTGTGAATTTCTTGACTGAAAACCCCAATATATATATTTTTTTATACTACCAAGGTGGCAATCAAGCATACGGCCCGCTTGATGGTAAGCAGTTACCGTAGCCTATGGACGTTTGCAACACCTGGGGTGTCACTCACACGTTGCCGACCCTTTAAAAACCTTATAACTCCTTTCTTGAAGAACCCCATGCTATAGTTTTTGGCCCGACCCGGGCATCGAACCCGGGACCTCGTGATCAGCAGTCGCACACATCGACCACTAAGCCACGAAGGCAGACCCTGATATGACGTCAGTGGCACAGGCCCTCGGTCCTGAGCTGACCTTGTCTGTGCCAAGGTTATTAAAATACCTCAGACGCTTATCTAATAAGTTCGCGGAATAATAACCAGTGACCTCACATGCTTTCATAAAAGTAATCACTAATCAGTCAAAATGAGTTCTTGGCTCGTTCATGGTTAGGGTTGCCACGTTTTAATTATTTTAGTGTATTTGATTTTTCTAAGCAAATATATTAGAAGTGATAATTGCCTGGTCTAGACTGTGGATTACGAGGTCACGGGATCGACTCCCGGGTACGACGAAATAGGTGTTAGATTTTTGTGTCTCGAAATTTACAATAGATGCCCGAAAAACAGGCGGTGTTTGTTTACACCCTCTTTTCTCGTGGTTCTACGCCTAATCTCTCTTTAGAGTGCACCTGCGTTTGCGCACCATAATATCTCCCACGAAGATGGCGGCCTTGCTCTCGCGTATATTTCTATAGGAATTGTTTTTTTTTTCGGGGTGAAAATTTTATCCAAATCCGAGTAGTTTTTACGTATAAGAGTAACAAAAATCCATCCATACATCTTTACAAACTTTCACATTTATAATATTAGTATTATTTATTTATTTATTATTCACAAACAATCGTTACATTGTATTTGAAATTGAATATTACATCACAAAAAAAAAATACAAAATTCGTAGATAACATTAAATTCGATTACTATTAACATACAATACAATATTCGTTGATAACATTACAATTAGAATAATATAAAATGGAATAAATACAATACTGACAATTATTATATTATTAATCAAATTTATGTTTAATATCCTCTATTGAATAATAGCACCCATTTATTAAAAAGTTTTTTAGCTTACATTTAAATTCTTTCTTATATAAGGCCTCCTTTATTTCTATTGGTAATTTATTAAAGATTTTGATGGACATCAAGTCTGAGGAGTGCTTTACTACATTGAGATGAGGAACCAATTTAGTGTGAAAGTCTTTTCTTCTCGTACTCTCTCTTAAACTTCTTTCTGTTTCACTTTCAAATTCATGCACATATTTTGCAAAGTTAGTAAGCAAGACTAAGACATATAAACTAGGCACCGTCAGTATCTCTAATTCCTTAAAATAATGCCTACATGATACATCCTGTCTAATTCCCACCATGGTTCTGATAGCTCTTTTCTGCAAGATAAATGCTCTTTGTATGTTATAATTATAACTACCTCCCCAGAATAATATGCTATACCTAAGCCTCGATTCTACAAGTGCGTAATAAACCATTTTTAGCTGCTTTAGTGAGATTTCATTTCGAAGGCTTCGAAGAACATAACAAGCTGAGCTAAGCGATGCTTCCAAGACTGAGAGTTCATCCTTCCAATTTAATTTATTGTCTATATGAACCCCAAGAAATTTTATGTTTTCTGTTGTTTTAACTATCTCACTACCTATAGAACATTTAAGTCGGTCTTTGCTTTTCGCTGTAGATTGAAACAACATTAAATTAGTTTTACTGGGATTGATTACAAGACTGTTAGCTGCAAACCAATGATGAAAATACGCTAAAGACTCATTCACTCTCAAATTTAGATCACTAATTTTCTCAGCAGATATTATCGCATTAGTGTCATCAGAGAAAACAATTAGCTGTATATTATTAGTAACAATATCTGTGACATAATTGATTAAGTCATTAATGAATGTGATGAAGAAAATCGGACCCAAAATTGAACCCTGAGGAACTCCAGCTTTAATATGAACTAATTTAGACCTAACAGCTATGAGTAGGATAGTAAGCAGTTGCCGTAGCGAGGTTTTGGCAGCCCTACCTCGTCTGTCACCATGATACTAACTATAGACCAGATAAAGCGCACCAAATTGATATCACCTTGGCTTTGTCGGTAATGACATTAAAATATCCTACTAATATTATAAACGCGAAAGTATGTAATAATGTATGGATTTATGTTTGTTTACTCTTCCACGTAAAAACTGCTGAACGGATCTGGATTAAATTTGGCACAGAGATAGGTTATAGTCTGGAATAGCATATTATAGGCTATAGCGTTCTGAAAGAAACGTTTTCCTATCCCAAGGATACTACATGTTATAGCCCGGAATTTTTGTCTCGTGTGATCGAACCCACAACACGCCGCGCAGTTGTAAATAGCGAGGTAACCACTTAAACCACTGAACCAACCGTGCAGTCTGGAGAGAACTACAAGGCTGTGTGTAGTTATTTTTGGTTGTGGTGTTCTTCTGTGAGGTGGAGATCCTTCCTCAGTCGGGCTTGCTCGCTTGTATGGAGCCCTACCTCTCTTAACATTTACTTTGCCGTGTGATAAAACACTCTTAATCAAAGTAAAGTACCTCGTGATAGACAAGAGTGGTTGCCGATCGATGTGCTACCCTAAATCTATTGTTATACCTATTGAGTTTGAAGGGGTGGTTGACAACCCCACGCTATAACTCATGGGGTGATATGTTCGTATAGATTTATTGTGATCTACAACATCATTGTGTTAAAATTTATGACGATTTAAAAGACTGTAGCAGTCATGGCCGATAAACGACTTTTACGGAAGAGGTATGAATCAGATTCCGGGTAGCAGTAGCAATGTGAATTTTACTTTACGGAGTTTATATGTACTAATCAAATGACGACGACCTGGTAAAGGCCGCGGGCAACCGATGGACAAGGTCAGCTCAGGACCGAATGATGTGGTAAACCTTGGGAGAGGCCTATGTCCAGCAGTGGACGTCTTATGGCTGAGATGGATGGAGATGGAATCAAATTATTTACCACCTGCTAACGGGGAAGGAAAACATCTTGAGGAAACTGTTACAGACTGCGGTAACTGCTTACCATCAGGCGGTCCGTATGATTGTTTGTCACCTAAGTAGTATAAGAAGTTATTTTTATTTTAAGTATTAAAAAAAATCGTTAATCTTCCGCTGTTCCTCTACTGACTCCATCATCAGACCCTCGTGAGTCTATCATAAGATTGTATTGTCACGGGATCTCAATACGTGTGCGAAGTTTCATAACAATCGGTTCCGTAAAAGAAGTTGATAAGGCCGTAGCATGATTTGAAATATAAAGTCAGCAGGCGCGTTGAGCACTTTTTTCGTGAATAAAAATCATAGAACTCGCGTCATTGTCACCAATGGCTTTCCATGAGACAAACCAAAAATAATTCAAAAATAGAAGTGAAACTTCTTACGTTGGGCACATAATTCAAATATAAAAGTGAAAACTTCTTTAGGCGCGTTGAGCACTTTTTGGGCGAACAAAAATTATGGAACTCGCGTCATCGTTACCGAACGTTTTCCATGAGACAAACCAAAAATAATTTAAAAATCGAAGTGAAAACTTCTTTAGGCGCTTTGACCACTTTTTGGGTAAATAAAAATCATGGAACTCGCGTCATTGTCACCTATCGCTTGCCATGAGACAAACCAAAAATAATTCAAAAATAGAAGTGAAACTTCTTACGGCGCGTTGGGCACATAATTCAAATATAAAAGTGAAAACTTCTTTAGGCGCGTTGAGCACTTTTTGGGCGAACAAAAATTATGGAACTGGCGTCATCTTTACCAATCGCTTTTCATGAGACAAACCAAAAATAATGTAAAAATAGAAGTGAAACTTCTTACGTTGGGCACATAATTCAAATATAAAAGTGAAAACTTCTTTAGGCGCTTTGACCACTTATAGGTAACAAAAAACATGGAACTCGCGTCATAGTCACCAATCGCTTTCCATGAGACAAACCAAAAGTAATTCAAAAATAGAAGTGAAAACTTCTTAAGGCGCGTTGAGCACTTCCAAAAAACATGGAACTCGCGTCATCGTCACCAATCGCTTTCCATGAGACAAACCAAAAATAATAATCTAATAGCTCGACGATACAATTCACAAGTTACTTAGTTTTCATCGGCAGTCCCCAAACACTGCCCCACATGTTTATTTTTAATACCAAGTTTCTTATGAAGTTGGTATAATTAATACACTACATAAGGGTGTGTTTACCGGCCACTGCGCTCATATATCGATTTACGCTTGTAAACAATGCGCGGTCAATGACCTAAAGACAACCCCTCGTTTTCGAACACGGTACGCTGACGCGCGCCTGTAGGCGCAATACATTTGAGATATTTAATACAAGAAAAA
This sequence comes from Trisateles emortualis, assembly GCA_947095525.1. Classification (NCBI taxonomy): domain Eukaryota; kingdom Metazoa; phylum Arthropoda; class Insecta; order Lepidoptera; family Erebidae; genus Trisateles; species Trisateles emortualis. The sequence continues at coordinate 3,988,786 of OX352756.1, forward strand.
TGCTTTGTTTTTTTTAAACTACTAGAGGCAAGCAGGCATATTATGACCTGGGGAAGCAGTTACCGTAGCCTATGGGTGCTTGCAATTTTAGGAGATTTGCTAAGATTGCTGATTATGTATAAAACTAGTTGGTTCCCGCGGCTCCGCCCGCGTGGATGTCGGTTATCGCGATAAAAAGTTATATAAAAAGCTATATGCTATTCCAGACTATAATCTATCTCTGTGCCAAATTTCATCCAGATCCGTTTAGTAGTTTTTGTGTGAAAGAGTAACAAACATTCATACTCACAAACTTTAACATTTATAATATTAGTAAGGTAGATAGGACACTATGTAAGCTAAAGTCTGGTGTTACAAATTGTACGGTCGACAACGCGTTAGTAATGCTCCTGTTATTCCAAGCGTCCATAGTATACGGTAACTGCTTACCATCAGGCGGGCCGTATGCTGAAAAAGAGAAATGTATTCGCGCATATACGTTTCACATGACCAGCGTTACAAATGCTATTATATTATACCATTGGCATAACACCAAATTATTCTGCTTATATTATTTTGTAAATGTTTGAAGGTATTGATATTATTTTGTAAATTTGAAGAAAATTTGATGATGAAACAGTCAAATACGCTCGCAAATTGACTGAACGGTTAGTTCAGTGGCTTAAGTGGTTACCTCGCCATTTACCACTGCGCGGCGTGTTGTGGGTTCGATCCCCCACACGGGACAAAAAATTGTGCAATCCATATACGGTTGTCCTGAGTCTAGTCTATTCCAAGTGTATTTTTTAAATTTACTCACCTTTTAAACCTTCCCTTGACTTCCATAAATAATTCAAAACTAAAATTAGCCAAATCAGCCCCTATAGAAAAGTGGCATAAACGGTAGTCGAATCGAAAAGTCAAAAAAAGGAAATGTATGGGATTTGACGTAAGTTTACGACATTACATCGTAGACTTACGTCAAATCCCATACATTTGCTTTTTTGACTTTTCGTTTCTACTACCGTTTATGCCACTTGGCAGTCCAGCCGTTCTCGAGTTTTAGCGAGACTAAGGCCACCTCAGCCAGGCTGCATCGGCCAAAATATTTGAGGGCTTCGTGGCTGCTTAGTGCACGGTCTCCCATACACCTTCATACGATCAACTGGATGCTACAGCGTGGCTGCCACAGCCAGGCTGCCTAGTGCGCGGTGTGCCTAACAAACAGCAATTGATTTTTATATAGTTAATATTCGGGATAATCCCACCCACATTCCCACCGCTGTGACAACAGCGGAGTAACCAACTGATACACCGACCTTTCACACTAGTGCGTCCCGTAGACAACTAAACCTACTGTCTTGGACCCCGCAACGAATTTAATCAGAAGTAAATAGGAGGAGTTAGAAAAAAAAGTTTCCACTTCCCTCCATAGCAAAGCGGGAAACAAAATAAATCTGTATAGGTTTGTAACCTATGAAAAGGAGCACCACGGAGGACCTTAAACTACGGCCGGCTGAAGTAACAGCGATGGCAAACTGACAGTTGTGATCGCAAAATTGACAGTTGTGATTGCTCGGTGACGGCACAATCTCCGTAAGACCCCTTTTTGACGTTTAGTCAATAAACGTCAAAAAGGGGTCTTACGGAATAACGATTTTCAATCTGACAGCCAGATTTTGCTCGGTTTTTGCGGTGGCTCGGTTTTTGCTCTTACGGAATACCCCTGCGGGACCTATGTGAGCTAAGTTTGACTGTTATATAGTTAATAACTAACATTCTCTTTCTATCTTTCCAGGAACGGCACGTCAATGATTTCACTAATAATACCGCCAAAGGATCAGATCTCGCGGGTGTCCAAGATGTTGGCCGACGAGTTCGGCACCGCGTCCAACATCAAATCGCGAGTGAACCGACTCTCCGTGCTTGGCGCCATCACCTCCGTACAGCATAGGCTCAAATTGTATACTAAAGGTAACAAGATAGAAATATAATATACACTTTTTTTTTAAGACAACTCCCGCACTAGAGAACAAGCTCTGTGTCACGGGACTCTACAAACATACAATTAACGGACACAAATTACACCCAGATTCAGAACAATTCTTTGTGGGTCACACAAAGTTTTCTCCTGTCTGGGAATCGACACAGAAGGCGCATACTGCGACCTTATACTGAAATGCTTTGTTTCGCTGGCTCTAGGCCCTACTTCTTTTTTTCATCTACCTGTATGTGTCACAGTGCAATCTATATCAACAAATACTTTACTTTGAAGAAATACTACTTTGGAGGCAAACAAGCATACGGTCCGACTGATGGTAAGCAGTTACCGTAACCTATGGACGCACACAACGCAAAGTCAAAGTTCATTTGGATCATATGCATGGTACTTATAAACGTCATAAAAACAAATGACAGCTTTTTTTTTTTCTCCTACCGCCAATGCGCTGACTAGGATAGGGCCTCGAGAAGAATTGGCAAGACACTCTGGTCACTCTTTTTAATCGCCAGATTTACAATTTGGTACTAGGACTAGCATTTTTTTTCTCCTACGGCCAATTCGCTGACTAGTGGTAGGGCCTCGAGAAGAATTGGCGAGACACTCTCGTCACTAAATTCTTTTAAACTTCAACGATTTGTACACATATTATAACTATAATAGACAACGGGTCCAAATCAGTCAACAAAATGGTATGAAAACCTTTAAAATATTACGCGATTTAGACCCGTTGTCCATTATAGTTATAAAACTCTGGTCACCCTATTTTTAATCGCCAGATTTTCAATTTGCCAATTGCTTATTTGCCTCCTTAGTCTAGTCCTCACTTCCCTCCTTCCTTCACCTCCTCTTTCTGGCTAGTCTCAATTTGTCATTAGCCTCCGTGACAAAAAATTCGGTTAGGAGGACATCCTCCATCCATCCTTTTTTTTACACAAACCTTTTAACAAGCTCCTAATTATTTATTTTCAATTTCCAGTACCACCAAACGGCCTAGTAATATACTGCGGTACAATCGTCACAGAGGAAGGTAAAGAAAAGAAGGTGAACATAGACTTCGAGCCGTTCAAACCTATCAATACATCATTGTACTTATGCGACAATAAGTTTCATACGGAGGCGTTGACTGCGCTGCTTGCTGACGACAACAAATTTGGTTTCATCGTCATGGATGGTAACGGTGCTCTGTTTGGTACGCTCCAGGGTAATACTAGAGAGGTACGTGGTATTTCTTCTTCTAATTCGTGTCGTTCTTGACAGAGCGGTCGTGGTCACGATGATTGTTTAATGTGGAAGAGGCTGATGTAGCTGGCCTAAAGATGTCTCGCCAATTATTTCTGTGGGTGGATAGTCGGCACTCATTATCAGGATTCCATATTGACGATCTGATGAGATCTGTCCACCGCATTGGTGTTCTTCCGCGTGGTCTACTTCCGTTTACTTGACCCTGCACAACAAGACGCTTTAAGGAGTCGTAGTTTTTCCTTAAGACATGGCCGAAGAACTTGAGGATACGGGACTGTACTAATGATCGTAGACGCTGTTGAGTCTTGGTCTGCTACTCTGTCGGATGACTGGTCTAGCCAGAGATTTGACTAGATTCTACTATGTCTGTAGTAGGCACCTTACATGGGGTCGCAGAGAGGTCGGTCCATAGTATAGGAAAGACTACATAGTAGCGTCATCTATATAAAGAGGTAAAGTTTGTGATTTTGTAACATTGTAGGGGGTAATCTCTGTATCTACTGAACCGATTTTGAATATTCTTATACCAATAGGAAGCCACGTTATTTGTGAGTGTCATAGGCTATTATTGACGTTTACTAGCCTATAGACCTTTAGACGCTTGCAATACCAGAGGTATAACTTACATGTTGCCAACCCACATGAAGTATTCCTGGGATAGGAATACGTTTCTTTGAAAACACATCCCTAAATGAACGCTGGAGACCTGTACTCACACACAGGAACACACCTACATTGTATGTGTAGTTATTTGGCTGTGGCCTTCTGTAAGGTTGGAGGTCGTTCCCCAGCCGGGCTTGCTCGCTAGTATGGTGGCCTACCTCTTATAAACTGCCAATTGGAATCCAATTGACACCTTATGTGTACAAGTTAACATGCTAGTTAGTTAGTTAGTTAGTTTGTCGGGGCGTTATCCGCACTTGGCCGCTCAAGTGGGCCTTTGTACGTGTTTTCCTTTTGGCTATTCCATCCAGCCCAACCTCTTCCAGAAAGCCAGCAAGCGACCCAGGTGGCCGCAGGCTTCCGGCAGAGAGCCCGTTTTCTTTAGGGTCCGCACCCTGTGGTCTTCTACGCTCCTACAGTCCAGAAGGACGTGGGCGGGTGTCTCCTCGGCCTCCAAACAGCCCCTGCAGAGCGGGCTTAGGGCTAAGTTAACATGCTAATAACACATGTATTTAATCTTCACAGGTTCTCCACAAGTTCACAGTAGACCTGCCGAAGAAGCACGGTCGTGGTGGTCAATCTGCGTTGCGTTTCGCTCGATTGCGTATGGAGAAGCGACACAATTATGTGCGCAAAGTCGCCGAGGTCGCGACGCAGCTGTTCATCAGTGCTGACAGACCGAATGTCGCTGGTCTTATCCTAGCTGGTTCAGCCGATTTCAAGACTGAATTGTCGCAGTCTGATATGTTTGATCCTGTAAGTAGCATTCCACGGAATTTTTAAGTGATTTTTCCCGGGATAAAAGTAGATGTGATATTACAATCTAGAATCTATCTCTGTGCAAAATTTCATTCAGATCTGTTGAGCAGTTTTGGTGTAATTGTGTAATAAATATCAATCCACACACATCACATTTCACATCACGTAGCATGTTCTGTTTTTAATAAATCTGTTCATAGTAATAAGTGGATAATGCTGTTGGTAGTATAATCAGCACATTTGTATTTAAGTTTAATATGTAACATTACCTTTTTTGTACTACTGTTTGTTATCCCAAATATATAAATAAATCCACTTATTATATTATTCCGAGTCTTAGTTGTACTTGTTCCACAAAAGGCTTGTTGCCTAGTGCGGGAGTTGTCGCTCGAGCCCCCCCGGGCGCGGCCCTTTTTCTCCTGCGCATCGCCAGACCTACACCCTAAGTCTTTAGTTGCAACTGTTTTTCTTTTTTAAATAAATATGGCCTTGTGCTTCACGGTCTCCTAGCCCACGAGGACAGAAATCCTTTAAAGAATCCAAGCAAAGCTATAGCGAATCGCTAGCAGCTACTAAAATCTGATTATAATAATATTTGTTTGTTTTGCCAGCGTCTCCAAGCCAAGATCATCAAGTTGGTGGACGTGTCGTACGGTGGTGAGAACGGTTTCAACCAGGCCATCGAGCTGGCGGCCGAGTCGCTCCAAAATGTTAAGTTTATACAGGAGAAGAAACTCATCGGCAGATACTTCGATGAAATCTCACAGGTAATTTATTTTATTTTAGACTTTATTATGCACTAGCTGTTGCTCGAGGCTCCGCCGCTGCAAAAAGTAGCCTATGTGTTATTCCAGACCATAATCTATCTCTGTGCCAAATTTCATCCAGATCCGTTCAGTAGTTTTTACGTGAAAGCGTAACAAATATCCATCCATTCATCCATTCATCCATACTCACAAACTTTCACATTTATAATATTAGTAAGGATGAGGTTTTTCAAGAAAAGAGTTTTAAGGTTTTTAAAGGGTCGGCAACGCGCGATTGATACCCCTCGTGTTACAAGCGTCCATAGGCTACGGTTACTGCTCACCATCAGGCGGGCCGTATGCATGTTTGCCTCCTTGGTAGTATAAAACAAAATTAATTATAACAACCCATATCGTCACACGTACCAATGCTGGGCACGGGTCTCCTCTCCTCTATCATTAGAGAGAGAGGGTTTAGGCCTTAATTCACACACGCTGGCCTAATGCGGGTTGGTGAATCAGACATGTCTTTAGAAATTCTTCTAAGACATGTGGGTTTCCTCACGAGGTTTTCCTTTACTATTAGCAGATGGTAAATCATTTCATTAGTACATATAAACTTCACAAAGTAAAATTCACATTGGTAATGCCACCCAGGATCGAACTTCCACCTCTTGAGAGCAAATCGGTTACTATCCTACTCAACCACCAATAGTTTATTATTGAAACTAGGGGTTGCCCGCGACTTCGTCCGCGTGGTAATTTGGAACATACATTTCTCCGATTTTGCAACATATCTCACTACTACTCCGCTCCTATTGATCATAGCGTGATGTTATATAGCCTATAGCCTTCCTGGATAAATGCAATATACTACAAAACTAGTTTTTTTTTTTAAATCGAACCAGTACTTTCTGAGATTAGCGCTTTCAACCAAACAAACAAACTCTTCAGCTTTATAATATTAGTATAGATATAACATAAATAATGTATTCCAGGATACGGGGAAGTACTGCTTCGGAGTGGACGATACGTTGCGTGCCCTAGAGCTTGGCGCCGTCGAGACTCTCATCTGTTGGGAGAACTTGGACATCCAGAGGTAACACATTACCGTTCTAGTATATTGGAGGTCACGTCGACTCTAACATGACACGCGAGTGTTGGACTTTCCGACTTTAATGACAAGTATACGGCCCGTCTGATGGTAAGCAGTTACCGTAGCCTATGGACGTTTGAAATACTAGGAGCATTATAAGCGCGTTTCTTATCCAATAGCTTTAACACCCATGTAGTATCGTTGAAACTGCCTCGGTGGCTCAGTGGTCCCGGGTTCGATTCCCGGGTCGGGCCAAAAATTTATATTGGTTTTTTCGTCAAGAAATTCACAATAGATGCCCGGAGTTTGGAAATTGGCGGTGTTTACACCCTCGTGCCTCTGAAAGCACGTAAAGCCGTTGGTCCTACGCCTGATCTCTCTCCGGTCGTGTCGGATTGCCGTGCCATCCGACTATGAGAGTGAGGGAATAAAGAGTGCACTTGTGTTTGCGTACACACTTGTGCATTATAATATCTCCGGCACAGATGGCTAGTCTCCGTTGAGATTAGCCGCCGTGACCGAAATTCGGTTAGGAGGAAATTATTATTATTAGTATCCCTGAAATGCGCAAATGTTGAAACGTATTCCTAAATGAGCTCTGGAGACCTGTACTTACACACAGAAACACAAATACACCGCTATGTGTAGTTATTTGACTGTGGTCTTCTGTAAGGTGGAGGTCTATCCCTAGTCAGGTTTGCATGCTTGTGTAGTTGTACTACCACTTTTAATTGACTGCCTTGGTGGTCCAGTGGCCGCAGTATGCGCCTGCTGTGCACGAGGTTGTGTTCGATTCCCACACAGAAGAAAACTTTTTGTGACCCGCAAAGAGTTTTTTTATACTACCAAGGAGGCAAACAAGCATACGGCCCGCCTGATAGTAAGCAGTTACCGTAGCCTATGGACGCTTGCAACACTATCACTAACGGGTATCACTCGCGCGTTGCCGACCCTTTAGAAACCTTATAACTCCTTTCTTGAAGTTGTTGGGTCTGGATATAATTTTGTTTGTAATGTCTCCTATGACACAGAGCTGGTTCTCTAGTGCGGGTGTCATCATTTATCCCCGTTTTGAGCAAAAAGCTGGTCCAATATCGACAAGTAGTCACTATGCGGAATAATAATAATAAATTCCCAATGCATCTTGAACAATCTGCTGATTACTTATGTCGAAGTGCCAATTGAATATGTCAATTGTATGATACTTCCTCTACATAGTGCCAAAATAAATTATAGGAAAATATTGGTATGCAATTGGAAATCTTCTTGTATTTATAATAGGGTGTATTTTACATTCTTCTTATCGTTTGGTTAGTGGCCAACCTGGTGACAGAGTTATTTAGATCGTTCATACTTAGGCAGTGCCAAAGTAAATTATTGGAAAATATTGGTATGCAATTGGAAATCTTCTTGTATTTATAATAGGGTGTATTTTACATTCTTCTTATCGTTTGGTTAGTGGCCAACCTGGTGACAGAGTTATTTAGATCGTTCATACTTAGGCCGCTGTCATGATCTAACGACTGTTAACAGTCGGGACCGACTTTTAACGTGCCCTCCGAAGCACGGAGACGCTCAGATGTGAAATACCACTATGCGGTTACCCATCTATAGGATTACCGCGCCCTTGGTAGCCTTACCCTCTGATCGTTACCGAACAGCAAATGCACCAAGCTACTATATGATTTGAATTTCAAGCTAATATATGATTAACTAGCTGTTGCCCGCAGCTCCGCCCGCGTGGATGTCGGTTATCGCTGTAAAAAGTAGCCTATGTGTTATTTCAGACCATAATCTATCTCTGTGCCAAATTTTATCCAGATCCGTTCAGTAGTTTTTACGTGAAAGAGTAACAAACATCCATCCATACATCTATCCATCAGTCCATCCATACTCACAAACTTAACACATATATATAAACATATATAAATAATTTGGGACATTGGATAGCTATTAATGTTACTAAATAATTATTTTCAGATACGTTTTGAAATCCCACGCGACGAGCCAAGAGACCATCTTACATTTGACCCCTGAGCAGGAGAAGGACAAATCACATTTTACAGATAAGGAGGTAATTTTTTATTTATTTTATTTTAAGAAAGCTTACGGACTAATGACATCGTGTATAACTTATTACAACTTAACAAATTGCCAATGACAAGCTTCCGCATATAAATAATTAAGTAGTATGTTGACAATGACATTAGTAGGTACTTATACATATATAATGGAACCTTAGATTTCCACAGTATGCTGACAAAATAGCTGCTATAAAAAGAATACCTTATAAATAATATTTTAAAAATAATAATATTACAATTACTTAATAAGTAGACTTCATGAAAATTGACACATGCCATTTCACTTACTCATCACCGAAAAACTGCCGTGATAGAATTCTTCGTGCTGTATTGGGCTTTGTGCAAAATAGATCTAAGTCTAGGTCATTTGGAACTTTGTTGAAAAATGACATGCTACGTGGTATGAATTACGTAATGTGTGTATTATACTACTTAAGTGACAAACATGATAGTAAGCAGTTACCGTAGCCTATGGACGCTTACATTCGCGTGTTGCCGACCCGAAAAATTTTACAACAGTTTTCCGATCCTGATACGTTCATAGCACGGTCATGGTATGGTAAGGTGGGTAAACTCTTTTAACAAATGTAATACGAGACGTTTTTAATTCAATTTTTCTATCTGTGCAGCTGTCAATGTCAAAATATTGCCTTGTTGGCTGCATTGGAACAAAATTTCAATGATAATTACAATCATTTTGATTGATAGGTATGTACAGTAATGTGAATAAAGGCCACTTTTTAACCGACTTCAAAAAGAGGAGGTTGTCAATTCGTGTGTATTCTTTTTTTTTTTAATGTTTGTTACCGCATATCTCCGTCATTTATGGACCGATTTGAAAAATTATTTTTTTGTCTGACTGGACATACTTCCAGTTTGGTCCCATTATCATCAAATGAAAGTTCTGATGATGGGATCCATGAGGAATTGAGGGAACTCCTCAAAAGTTATAGGCACACAGCAATTTCAATATTTTTAAAAATCAATCATTTGCATTCAGTAAGTGTAATTTGGTGAAGTAAAACTGATGAAGAAGACACTTTTCAATAATAAGTATTTTACTGATGGCGATTAGATAAGTTTCGGTTATTGTTGCTAAGCAACTATTAATAAGAAATAATGACGTGAATGAATTGAGCGCGGATTGCACAGATTAAATATTGCTTTTAATGCCTACTTGACCTGTGTTCAGCCCGACGCGCAGTCGATTTTATTCGATTGTAACAAACAAATATTTGAAAATTTTACAACTTGCCGTACTGAAGTCGGTTTTTTTTGTTAAAATTATATTATATCAAAAGGGATATGAATACTCAAATATCGCAGACGACACGAAAGTGCAGACCGTAGTGACAGGGACAGGCGCCTGCTGCCTGACAGGTAGGGAGGGAAGCGCCCGGGGGACATACAATCATTACTACATAACGATGCCGACAGCTACTACTGCACAGTTAGAATAATTGGGTTATCAGACTTCCAAAAAAGATCTCGCTTTCATCCGACCTGGGTTTGAACCTGAAACCTCTTTCTTTCTTTAAAAAGACAACTCCCGCACTAGAGAACAAGCTTTGTGTCACGGGGCACTTTACAAACATACAATTAACGGACACAAATTACACCCAGACTCAGAACAATGCTTTGTGGGTCACACAAAGCTTTGTCTTGTGTGGGAATCGAACCCACAACCTTGTGCACAGCAGGCGCATTCTGCGGCCACTGGACCACCAAGGTAGTCAACCTCTGCATCGATTAACATTTAAAAACTATTTTTACAGAGCGGCGTAGAGCTGGAACTGGTGGAGTGCCAGCCCCTGCTGGAGTGGCTCGCCAACAACTACAAGTCCTTCGGAGCCACCCTCGAGATCATCACCGACAAGAGTCAGGAGGGGAGCCAGTTTGTGCGCGGGTTCGGTGGGATCGGAGGTATGTACACACATATATACATACATACTTTATCTTACTGTATATGGTGTTTTGGAAAGATATAATAATACTAAGAGTAGCTATGTAATACTAGTTAAATCCCGCGGCATCGCCTGCGCGTACAATTCCACGGGAACAACTTTTTTTATTGTATTATCTCTGTGCCAAATTTCAACCCGATCGGTTCAGCCATTTTGACGTGATTGAATAACAAAATATTCATACCTGTATCCACTCTTGCGCATTTATAATATTAGTATATCGGTTTTTCGAACTCTTTTCTGTGTGAAACCTGGGAAAAAACTAGTTTGTTTTTGGATTCTTGATATTAGGATCTAATAGTTACTAAAACTATTGCTTTTTACTACTTTTTTTAGGAAACTATTGTTTTTAAAAAAATTGTCTCTTCATTGGTGACGAATTAAAGATATAAATGTCACCACACCGTTCCATCCCGAGGGTGTCGTAAGAGTCGACTGAGGGAATAAGTTAGACAGATAATATCCACTGCAAGAGAGGGAAAAGTTGAAACAAAACCCTATACCAACCTGTCTTGCCAGCGTGGTATTGTATGCTGATATCCCTCCAAATGTATGGAGGAGAGACCCGTTCCCAGCAGTGGGACATTTATGGGTTCAGATGATTATCAGGTCCTTAAATATAGTTTTATTCAAATTACTAATATACACCGTTGCCGATCCTCAAAAACCTTTTGGCTCCCTGCCGAGGTTTTCCCAAAAGACTATAGCATGGGGTTCTTCAAGAAAGGAGTTATAAGGTTTTTAAAGGGTCGGCAACGCGTGAGTGACACCTCTGGTGTTGCAAACGTCCATAGGCTACGGTAACTGCTTACCATCAGGCGGGCCGTATGCTTGTTTGTCACCTTGGTAGTATAAAAAAAAAACCTTATTTAGTTTATACTTTAGATCAGATCTGTTTAGTATTATTGAAATCTTTCCAAAACACTGTTATATAAATTTTAATAAATTAAAAGTAACTGTAGGTACCTTACTTATTACTAAACTTGCTTATTTAATATATTATATTAAAAAAATATATAATTAATGCTTACTATATTTGGCTGTAACTCTTATTTAAGTACTAACATTGGAATAATGGTGAAAAACTTGTGTAAATAAAAGTGCCTGAATTCGGACAATAATTTGGATTCCGAATTCGGGCAAGTATTTGGATGCCTGAATCCGGAATGACGATAACAAAGTTCTATTTTTACGAACATGTATTGTCAAATTATTTTTGTCGGTTGTCCGAATTCGGGCAATTATTTAGATACCTAAATTCGGAATAATAACTTTTTAAAATTGTATCTTCACGAGTCACTTTATAAAATGTTGTATATCCGAATTCGGGCAATTAATCCGAATTCGGACTAACAAATGCAATTGTATCTTCTTAAACTTGCCTGAATCTATTTAATATTTCCTAATACTAACTATGTATATCTCTTTTTTCCTGCTGCTCGGACATCGTTGGACACTAAAAACCGTAAATATAAATAATAATATACAGGTATACTCCGCTATAAGGTGGACTTTCAATCTCTACAGCTCGACGAGCCATTAGACGACGTCGATCTTGACGATTATTAATTCAAGGGTATTAACAAGGAAACTTCGATACACCAAATATTAGATTAATGCTATATTTGTATTGTTTTTGGACACTATTCGGACGCTGCGTTGAACTGTATATTGGAATCAGGTTTCCAATTACCATACTGCTCTCTAAAGAACCACGCAACTGCAAGACTAGCTCGGGGAAAATAAATTTAAAATTAGACTCTTTACTTGTGTTTTTTCTATAGCATTTGTCATGCAGTTACGACGTTCTTCTTTAGCAGGGTAGCAGTGGTCTTCTGCCTCGTCTTTAAAAAAATAAATATGTTTGTGTTACTTATATACGCAATCCTTACTAATATTATAAATGTGAAAGTTTGTAAGAATGGATGGATGGATGGATGGATGTTTGTTACTCTTTCACGTAAAAACTACTGAACGTATCTGGATGAAATTTGGCACACAGATAGATTATGGTCTGGAATAACACATAGACTACATTTTTGAACCGATAACCGACATCCACGCGGGCGGACCCGCGTGCAACAGCAAGTAAGTTATACTTCTTTGGCTTAACAAGATAAAAATTGACTAGCTAACTTCAGGGTTTTTCGTCATGGTGTGCACCACGCATCGTAAAAATTTACTGTCACTATTTATCCCTAAGGCCTCGTTCGTACGAGCGTTAAAAAAGCTTTGAATTTTACATTTATTGATAAGCTCTAGGTGGTACTGCACAACGCTTAAAATTTAACATAGCTCGATAAAAAATGACGCGTTTTAAAAACGCTGACTATACTGCGAATAAATACAAAAAAAAATCCATTTGTTTCAAATCGACCCTTTTTTGACCCATAACGCGCCAAAAGAAGTATAACTTAAGGCTTAAAAAACATAAATTACGGCCACAAAGTACAGTCACGACTCTGTACAGCCATTTATAATTACACAATTTTTTTGTCTGGGCCTAAAAAGATTGAATAGTAAAGTAACCGTGCAGTCATAGGCCGTCTGCCATGAGCAACGAAAAAAAAAGTATGTATAAAGATGTATTCACAAAAGTTGAAATATGGATGTTAAGATGGATGAAAGACGAATAACAAAAGAAGTATATCGTGCTAGAATGAAAGAAGATGTCGGTAGGGGCCGCCCTAGGAGTACATACAGCGACCAAGTAGGTGAAGTACTAAAAAAGGGCCAAATTAAAAGTACCCAAAACCGATGTTCATGAATGAAGAGGTTGATGAATGTAGAGGAAGCGAAAGAATGTCTGGATCATAATCTCTGCTTACCCCAATGGGAGGCGAGCGTGATGATATGTACGTATTTATTCGTAAGTAGTCAACTGCTAGATCTTTTTTTTTTAGGAAGGAAATGCTTTTTATGCATATTGCCCAGGGAAGCGAGGCGATTCTGACAGGCTTTCTGGCCTACAGATATGGTAGGCGGCTTATATACCGCCTAAAATTCCTCTGTACACCTACAACCGGCCTTTACGGGACCACCGAAACCTGATATGACATCAGTGGTACTATACATAGACTTTCCCCAAGGATTACCACTAACATTCAATAAAAAAATATTCATATCACATCGTGACCTACTTTTCTTCTTATCGTTTGGTTAGTGGCCAACCTGGTGACAGAGTTATTAAGATCGCCCATATTTAGGCCTCTGTCGTGATCTAACGACTGTTAACAGTCGGGACCGACTTTTTTAACGTGCCCTGCGAAGCACGGAGACGCTCAGATGAAATACCACTATGTGGTCACCCATCTATAGGGTTACCGCGCCCTTGGTAGCTTAACCCGCTGATCCATTACCGAACAGCGAGTGCAACTGGCTATGAGCGCCTCTGGCTATCGAGACCTATATGACCCTTTCAATTGTCTATTTCAGTAGTTCTCAAACTTATTTTGTCTAGACACTTTGAAAATCAATGGTTTTTCAACGCCCCCAAATTTGACGATGGGTATTCTCTTAGCGTCCTTTTTTTACTACATGGCTAAATAGATCTTAGTGAAATTCGGCAAGGAGATAGATGGTATCCTGGGGAAAGTTATAGTAGACTTTTTATCGTGAAAATCGACATCCACACGGGTTGAGCCGCAGCAAAGCTTGTATATCCTACTAATATTAGGAATGTGAAAGTTTGTGAGAATGTATGGATGGAGTTTTGTTACTCTTTCACATAAAAACTACTGAATGGATCTGGATGAAATTTGGTATAGGAATAGCGAATATGCTACTACTTTTCGCGATAAATTAACGCAACCTACAATATAATATAAATACATGGCAAAATTTTAATTCAGTCAGACGCAGCGTCCAAAAGTGTAACTACCCTTTAATTTATTTTTATTCTCAATCTCCTGCGGTTCGAATCTCTCAAACGTACAGGTAAAGAGTTAAGGTTGGATCCCACTTAGCCGAGCGCTTAGCAAAAAGGTTCTTGCCATATACATTCGAGCTAGTAATAAGTTTGTCAAAATTATATATTTGACAAGAGAAACAAGGCTTTAAATTAGGTCAATTGACTTAAATTATATTGCTAGCTCATTAGCGCCCTCTAGCAAGGTTATTGTCATGTTGTCTCTGTTTTTCTCTATGAGCAAGACAAAGAGAAAGATATCTGTATTGCTAAAATTTAAACTTAAGATGGCTAGTGGAGTTCCAACTCTTTGGATGACGGTCCAAGAGGAGTGAGATGCGGTGATGGTTTCTTAGTAAGGTGCCGACCCTACATAAACAAGTAATCCAGATTAATGTGTGTGATACCTTGGTTGTGCAACATTTGTAGGTTTATTACAAAAAATCGCCACTATTAGGGATTGTCAGTGTCATTATTATTATTTATACAATTTTTTATTTGTCAAATAAACAAAATGGAGGATTTCTTAAAAAACAAATATCAGTCTCCATAAGTGGGGATTTCTGAAATAAACCCAATAGTACTCAAGGCTATCTCTGTAGAATCGGTGCCTAAATAAAGCGCGTGCGCATCATGTGTCAGGTTATATTGCGCACGCGCACGCCGCTATGCTCATCTCTGTCACCCCTGGATTACATTTCAAGTTTTATTTCTGAAACTGCGCTTCATATTATGTATTCGTTTAAACAATTGTTGGTGACAAAATAAAATCGACTTTATATGTTTGTATGTAGAGTTGATTTTAGATTGTTTGTGCGAATATACGTGTGAATTGTTTATAATTGTCGCTTGTGTTTTAATATTTCAAACGCAGAAAGTCGTATGTCTATCTCAAACGCAGAAAATCGTATATATATAACTAAGTGATTTTATAAACGTTTTTTATTCTAATAGACAATGTGTTTAAATTTTGAATCTTTTTTACCCGATGTTTCGGTCGAATGGCATTATTATTTTATAATTTACATTTAACTATCAAATATGTAGATTATGATGACTCAAATTAATATAAAATTGGACAAGTATTGTGTGAACTCTTATGAGGCTCAGACTATGCTTAGTTTTTTAGATTGTAAGAATCTAAAAAACTAAGCATAGTCTGTACTATGGCAACCAGACAGCTCACTGGTACCATATTTCTATATTTTTCATAAAAAAACAACTCCCGCATTAACCAAGCCCTGTGTCGCGGGGGACTTTACAAACATATAATTCTCGGACACAAATTACACAGTGACTCGAAACATGAATTACACAAAGTTATGTCCTGTGTGGGATTCGAACTTACGACCTTCGGCTTGGCAGTTGGTGTTACTAACCACTAGACCAACAGGCTAGTAGATTATAACCATCTAGCAATTAAAAATTGACTTGAGTGTCTTGCTAGTTCTTCTCATGGCTCTACACTAAATTATAGTTAGTAAATTGACTGTAATCTCTCTGTCTTCCACTTTCATAATGTATGGCCTTCATAAGTGTTACTTTGTAACCTAAACCTATTTTTGTATTTTTAAAGAGATTTTTCCGTTAAAAACATGTTACGACCTTTTGCGTTAAAAACATGTTACGACCTTTTGCGTTTGAGATATTGATTTTATACAGCGGTTTAGACATTTGTATCTTTAGTTGTTTTTTTTAAATATTTAATCTGTTTTTTAAAGATTGTCTCGTCCCCTTTCTACGCGTGTTACCCCTCTCATTCTACCTACCCCATTTAGATATTAATTACTTTTTAATTTTGATGACGTTAACATTAAAATGGGATTGTTACGTTGCGGTATAGGGTTAAGATGAAAAACTTAATACAGATTGAAACGGAGTGAAAGTGACACATATACAAGATTTGTCATCATAGTAGGTACAATTGAAATAAATGAAATATAATTTATACCTACATCACAATAAGAAGCTACGTAGTTTAGATTATTTTTAATCGTCATACCAAGCAAATCCGCGCGGCGTAAACAAGCATTAAAATTTAAAAAAAAACTTATTTCCTATACAGCGGTACAGTGCCTATTACGCTGCTTACTCCATAAAACACAAGCTTAATTAGAAGTACAGTGGACCCCTGGTAATCTCAACGACCGTTTTGTAGGGCAGTGTCGGACTATAGAATTTGTCGGATTATAGAGTACTATAGACCGGAAATTTTTGAAAAGTAGTCCGACAAATTATAGATCAAAAGTATATTAAATAAGTAATTAAATAATAAGATTCTATCTTGCCATATATATATACATATATACCATGGCTGCTTTGGTGGTCCAGTGGCCGCAGTATGCGCCTGCTTTGTGTGACCCACAAACAGTTGTTCTGAGTCTGGGTGTAATTTGTGTCCGTTAATTGTATGTTTGTAAAGGCCCCGCGACACAGAGCTTCTTCTCTAGTGCGGGTGTTGTCTTTTTTTTTAAACAATAAACAATAACAATCTTAACTACAAATCATACTTCAACTACTACAAGATTTGCCAAATTATGTACCCCTGTAATCGACATGTTTATCACTGTTGAATGAAGTCGGATTACAGGGGGCGGACGATTAGACAGGGGTCGGATTACCAGGGATCCCCTGTAATTGCAACATATCTAGGATAAATTAGAAACCAAAATGTTTAAAATGTAGAAAATATATTTATTATTAATATTTACATACAATGCACTATTTACAGTAATTTTCGATTTTATGTTTCCATTTTTATTTTTACGGTTTGGTGTTTAGCTATAATATAGGTAAGTAAGGTGATAGACAAACATATTAAGCTTAGATTATATACATACTAGATTTAGTCCACCGTTGTGGGCACGATGGGGCATGGGTCACACTTTCACGGACGGATTGATAGGCTAAATATAGTAATTATGTTTTGTAAACATCTTTGAATATGAATTCATTTAAACTTCCAAGATTTGTACATATATTATAACTATAATGGACAATCAACAAGGTCTAAATCAGTCAACCCGTGACCATGGTCATTTTACACGCAGAAATATAATATCCATAATGTTACAAAATCATTTTAATAACTTAATTAACCTAACAGATAAAATGTACCACGTTTGACATTTTCAACTATTTCATAAAAATACTATAGTATATTTCACATAGCATGGGTACGTTTGACATTTGAAGATAAATATCTATGAAAATGTAAGACGAATAAATTAAAACCTATCGATTGTATAATTTAGGCTCTTGATTATTTAATTAGCCAATTGGTTAGAGATTGATTCAATCATTTTCCTTGATCTTCATTGTAAAATGTTAAACGTCACAGTACCCATGCGTGAAATAAATTATAGACAAAATTATATGAAAATTGCGACGTTGCCAGCTCGCAATGGGCAATCCCTCTTAAATTATGGTAGTCTGTCGAAAGTTCGACTTGCCTTAAACTCAGACACAAAGTAATTTTATTAGATTTAATCTAGGTATAGACAACATACTGAACATCGAAAAATTGATATACAACCCAAGATATAGTCTGAACTCTGCAGCTGTCAATGTCAAAATATTGCCATGTTGGCTGCATTGGAACAAAATTTCAATGATCATTTTAATAATTTTGGTTGATAGGTATGTACAGTAATGTAAATAAAAGCCGTTTTTATTATATCAAAGAGCGATTTAGATACTCAAATAGCGCAGACGACACGAAAGTGCAGACCATACTGACAGGGACAGGCGCCTGCGGGGAGGTAGGAAGGGAAGGGGGCGGGTAAATTCAATCATGCCAACCTTACGATTTTGACAGCTCCAACTGGTTAGGTAGGTAGTTATAAAAATCAAGTTCTACACGTTCACAAATCAAACACTCAAAACGGTCAAAAATATTTTAATTGTTTTTTTTTTGTTCTTTATTTAAATCGCCTTTTATGTAAAAAAAACTTTATAACAACCCATACATTATGTCCGACTACGCGCACAACAAAAATAAACTTATTATTACATAATAATATATACAAAATATGCATGTGGCATTAGTCGCTTAGTCTCAGTAGTTTTTAAGACACATTCGAGTTACCATGATATGATAATACGGAGTTATAAATGTTGTCGATAGTACATTATTTAGGAACGCACAATATATCGCTAGACAATGTATCTATTGATTGGTTAGATTATAAACAATTTGTTATAGCCACCTTTAAAGAGAAATTAACTTCAGGTTGTTTGCTATATATAGTCCATGAGCAGCGGTAACCACTTACCACGGTGGGACTTCCGCCATTGACAATTTAAAAAAAATAAAAATACGCTTTAATTACGAATCGAATTAAAAGGCAGAAAATAAACTTAAAAATAATAACACAGATGAAGCTAATAAAACAATGTTAAAAAAGCGCCTGACTAAAATTCATCACCTGCGTCTTAACACTATAACCTGAAATATAAACGGACCGTAATAAATTAATATCGTGATATCGAAACCCATTATTAGATATATTATAAATATAATAAATAGTGATAAAAACGAGATATATAATTATTATATACTATTTACAAGATACATTGTTTGTTAATGCAAATTGACAGCTGGATTCATGTTAGCGCTGACCGGTCATCTTCAAATAGTGCGCCCGCCATCTTAGTTCTGTTATATTTTAAATAAACACAACACCATCGCCGAATGCAATGCACCTCAACTCATAATCGTTTCAAATAATAACTTCATCGCTGACTAATCAACTTCCCCATCAAAAGTTTAATTTTACTTTATATCTCAACGTAACAATCCTTTATCGACGAACGAACGGTACCTACTTAAAAAAGGGACATAAAATATATATATAAATATATGTAAAAAAGCAATAAAAAAAATGCAAATGTATGTATTTTATTAACTATAGATAATATTGTTGCTAAAGATAATTTACGATAAACCTTTTTAAATAAAATACAGTCTTGTTTTACAAACGAGAATCGTTCAAGCGAGAGAAAGGGATGGCGCTATACACGATATATAGCTCTTTCTCGCTCGGACGACTAGCGTTTTAACACGGTACGACCCCTGTGCTCCTATAATGTAAGGGACAGACTTGTCAGTGAATAAAAATTCTAATAAAACTACATTTAAATTTACTGAAGAAGACAGAAACTACATAAAAATAAGATAATAACCCATGTATATACCTGCATAGACATATATACTACCTGTTCCTCAGCAGGGTGGGTAGACGGAGACATTTTATCACTGCTTGAAATATTTTTCTTTTGATTTTTGTCAGACCGCTATAACTTCTATAATTCGTCATTAAATTTAAAAAATCAAATAGTATTTTAAAGCTTATGCCACTATTAAAGTAAAATACAACACAGACATTTTTTTTTAGATGTATTCTTTGCAAAAAAAACAAAAAAATAACAGCGCCATCTGTTGACTATTGATGCGAATTATTTGCACTGGTCATTTAAAAGTTATTCTGTATTTTAATGCAGTCTCTTTTCATCAGTAGCAAGAGTATATAGTGAGGACATTGGTCTTATATTCAATTAGCAAACAAATACGGGCTGGTAACGTAGCGAACGGGGCGCGGGCGCCTTGGTCCTTAGCGGTAGGTATTTACCTTGATATAATACAGCAGTTTTTTACTATAGTCTTTCTTACACTATGGTATTACTATCTAAAAACAATTTTATTAATTAATAAATTGTCTCTTACGTCGTTTGAGCTATGAGGAATTGTTAAACATAATTGACATAAACACGAAATCACACGTCTAAAATTGGTTTATCGTAAAATATTAAGTGATGTGCTGTACCTAATGTAACTCTAAACACGATGTCTAGGATCTTTACGCCTGTCCAGAAATATTACATCAAAATATATCTATTTATTATATTTACAAAATATATATTAGAAAATACCATAACTTAGTCCGTATCGGAAAATATACCTTAGCGTCATTATGTTGTAGGATTTGTTTCACGTTGATTTTTATGGTCGAATTTCGATCTTAATTCGTTAAAAAAACTACTGTTACTAAAATAAAGAAAATCGGTCGATAAACAGCAGACAAAACTACAAAACTATTTTATTCTTATATCATCATCGTTTTCAGTCTATCGCGGTCTAATGCTGGACATAGGCTTCTACAAGTGGCACAATTATCTGCTTTTGTCATCCACCTACTGCAAAGATCGTCGCTCCACCGAGCCCGAGGGCGTTGCCTTTCCTATGCCTATCAAAAAACTAATAAACAAAATACAAAAAAAGCATAATAATTATTTGAAAGAAAACAGTATTGTCGTCTATAGACGACTAGATAAAATACAGCAGGAATCGATTTGTGAATCAATTTAAAATAGTAGTCAAGGCGGAGAACACACTACTCTGTGCATGTGAGGATTATCCTTAAAACTTGTCGCGTTTTTACCATATTTCTATAGCTATTTAAAGAAATATTATATATAATAATATAGGACCATGACTAAGCCCTTCATCGCAGTAACATAAATGCAAGTACATAATGTGATAATATATAATTTATACATATAAATATACTCATTATAATAAGCAGTTATATAAAATAATTTAAAAAAAAAACAAAAATAATATAATTATCTAGCTTGTGACGTAAGTACCTACCATTTTTATCTAGAAATAGTATTTATATTAGGTAATGTTTATATAATGTAATGCAAAACTCCATTGCTCATATAACACATGTTTTCTAATCTCTGGAATATAAATTGATTGAATAGTTGTAGCTAAAAATTATAAGCGCCCAGGCTGTGGTAACTATTTACTAACAGGCAAACAGTATGCTTGTTTGCCACCTAGGTAATAAAAAAAAGGTATTCAGTACAGTTAAATCGACAGTTTTAACCTTTTAGACGGTTGTGTCGTCTATACGTGACAAATTGACAGCAATGACGTCTATACACGACAAATTAACAATCATTACAGATATTGCACAATTTAATTTGTGATAATTTGAAAACGATTTTTAAGTATACCTATTAAATATATCTGATTCACCAACCCGCATTAGGTCAGCGTGTGTGGGTTAAGGTGGTCTCTCCCACTCTTGATAGAGGAGAGGAGACCCGTGCCCAGCGGTGGGACATATATTATATATATTTAACGTAAATGTAAACGAAAGTTGGCACTCATGTTACAATTCGTAGCTTTTTTATTAACTATGTTATTCAAAAAACGGTTGTATATTTTTAACGCTGAGCTTAAGACAATTATTTAAAAATTATTTCTAATTTTTAAGCAATAAATTTAAATTATTTATTAAGTATGCTAGATATATAATTGTTTATGTAATCGTAACTATGTGCAAAGAGAAACACTTAAATTGCAAAATATGTTTTAGTAAAACGGATGTATGTAAAAAGACTGAAAAATGAGGATAAAAATAATAAGTATAATAATAAAATAAAACTATATCTTAACTTAAAGAAAAAAAAACATAACTAACCGATAAGGCTCATATAGGCGTCAAAATATTTCTTATCAAAAATGCTTAAATGCTGCACATAAAAAAACAAAACCTAGAGAGCTGAATATTAGATGATAGATTCATATTATAACGTAAGCATACTAAATATATTAAATAAACTATAAAATTCAGCAATAAATATAATGTAACCGCGTAGCCTTATAAACAATGCCAAATAAAATACCTAAGCTAAGAAATATTTATGTAAACATATGAGTTTAAGCGAGCATATAGGTACCTGTCCAAACATCATCACGTGAACGTCTTCTTAATAGAATTAAGTTATTACTTCGTATACAATTCGTATTTAAACTTAAAAATTCATTAAGTAAAAC
This sequence comes from Trisateles emortualis, assembly GCA_947095525.1. NCBI lineage: Eukaryota > Metazoa > Arthropoda > Insecta > Lepidoptera > Erebidae > Trisateles > Trisateles emortualis. Next base: position 4,011,077 of record OX352756.1, read on the forward strand.
CTTTTTTGTAACTGCAGCTGTCAATGTCAAAATATTGCCATGTTGGCTGCATTGAAACGAAGTATAGCCATGAGAAGAACTAGCAAGAAATTATTTTATGTCGGTATGTTGACATGTCAATAGATGCAGTTAAAAATATACACAATTAGATCAATAATAATAGTTTTTGTGTCTCAAGAATGGGTCTGTTAAGAGTCTAGATGCAGGTGTGACAAATAAATTAAGATCGCTCATATTTAGGCCTCTGTCATGATCTAAAGCAGTAGGCCATGAGCGCCTACGTGCTATTTGTGAATTATTCAAACAAAATAAACATCGATGTACTTAAAACTGCTTTACTTATGGATAAATTTATATCCTTTTGTGTCGTGCATAGTTTAAACTATTTATTTATTATAAATATTTTTATATTTATACAATTTACCTATATTAATCGAGTATAAAATAAAATGCCAGTTAATATTTATTAATTATATTATTATTGAACGATATATGTAGTTGAAAATCTCTACTATCGTCTAAACACGTGTTGAGTTCTGACATACTAAATAATTACTAAATACGGGTAATCGAACAGAATAATATAGTGTAGGTAAATTATTTGTTATCGTGCGATTAACGTTTTTCCGTCTCATGCACCGATTGCTGCCGCGTTAAAAATCAATCCACGATAATTTTTTTTATATGTATAAAAATAGGGCGCGTCAATCGCAATGAGTACGCTGCGGAAAATCGCAATGATTTTCCGCAGCGTTTGTCGCAAAAAGCAACCGCGTTTAAGAAATGAAATCCATTATAATATCATAAATAAAGATTGTGTACGGTAAATGATTACCAATAGGCAGGCCGTAAGCCTATTTGTCATATTAGTATAAAAAAAAAACAAAATATAACATTTTTAAAAACATTCATATTTAGCTTTTTTACAATCAGTAACTAGACTGCAAGGCATCTATTAGAGGCAGTTGAATTGCACATTAAATATATAATATTTCTGGACAGGCTTAATATATACAATTCATATATCCTATATATCCGATGTATAAAACAAATATCTTCCAAAAAGAATGTATTAAGGGACGAAATAAATGTGGTACAATTATTTTATTTAAATTTCCCGACTATGTAAAGCCATTCTCTACACGTTGGGGCTACATTGGCCAATGTTGGCCACAGTATCTATAGGCCTTCCCCAAACAGCGTTCGGTACTGAGTTGACCTTCTCCATCAGCTTGCTGCAATTTTCGTTAGGACATCGGTTCACCTTGGACGCCTATCATATATAAGTGTAGGCCTTTGCATCTTAAAGATATGATCGAAACAGCATCTATGTGCCAGGCTTTAGAATGACTTTACGGTGTGATATAAGACGGTAGCGTCCGCGTTATTGATATCGGAAATAAAGAGTCGTTTGATGGCGTGAGTTAATGAAGCGGACTTCCTCACAATCTCTTCTTACGTTTGTTGGCTGGTCTGGAACCTGAACACCAGAACCTTTAGATTGCTTAAGCCAGACTTCTTTCACATTTTTTGTGGACAGCCACTATGTGGCGTTTTATGCAGTCAGCTTTGTGACACGATAGTTACTTGAATATTCAACACAATGTTATTATCGTGCTATGGACATTCATCAACATCTCAGCAGATGACGTACACTGCTGGACATAGATCTCCCCCAAAGTTTTCCACAGCATTCGGTCCCGAGTTGACTTTGCCGATCAGCTTACCTATACGCATACTGTGGTCAATATTGGCACTCACATTGACAAACATGTAGAGGAAGGTTAAAAATTATATTTCCACATCGGTGCATTAGCTTAAAATTAATAATATATTTAAATTAAGAACATAGTCGGGTTCTATATCAAGAAATGTATGCTTTTTTTATAATGTTTAAAAATGGAATTTGAAAAATGATTGTGGCGCCACTGTCTAATAATAACTGTCATTTTTATTGACAAGTAAAATAATGTCAAAATCGTCCGTCAGTCTGTTTAGTAAATTTGATCCTAGTACGAGTTTTTTTGATCTTGAAAATGAAATTTAGTTTAGTTTTTTGTTGCCATACGCGCAACTAGGGCCTCTAATGGAAAATAAGACAATCTTAACAATGTGAATCTCATGGTTTCTGATTTCAGACAAATTTTGTATTTTTTTTTAATCTTACAAGTTATTTGTCACTTTAACATAATAATCATAGTAATTGACGACGAAAACGACCTTGACGTTGGCAGAATCATCGGTATAACAAAACGTATGAAGCCATAACTACACAAAAAAAACGTCTTTACGAATCACAAACTCATACTAGGATTAATGTTTCTTATATCACGATGCAAGATATGGAAAATGTATCTTAAAATTGAAAGCCTGAGATGCCTGCCGTATGTAACTTTTATACATTAAATTTGTTATTCCTTAGCAGAGCAGGATAAGTCTCATATCGTCTCAGATTTGACAAAATTCGGTATAACACTTGCATGCAAGTGTTATACCGAAATCTTTTTCTTCTTTTTTTTCTTTAAATTTCAAATTTTCAATTTTTTTTTCTTTAAATTTCATTTCTTGAAATCTTTTTGTTTTGATTTACTAACGTATATTTACACCATGGTGTAAATATACGTTAGTAAATCAAAACAAAAAGATTTCTTGATAGCATATGGTTCCTTAGTGGAATAGAAACGTAATGTGAAAATACAAATTTGCCAATTTAATCTTAACTTGGCATCAATTTAATCTTAAATTTAGTTAAAAAAAAAATCTAATAAACAATAGGAAATAATTTTCTGTTTCTATTGCCTAAAAAATAAAATAACAGACTTTTTGTGATCTCCTATAGATGGCGCTTAATTTTACTATTATAGCACAGTGGCGACCACTAGTGGTGAAATTATGTACTAAAATATTTTTAGCTTTTTTATCTGTATGTGTTGTTTAGTATAATTATTTAATTGTTTTATTTAAACTTAAGTTACAATTAAGTGAAACGGTTTCAATTCTAGTCGAATAAGATAATGGTAAAGTGTTACAATGTGTGGTAAAAAAGTAAAAGTTGTATGCTTATATATAATGTATTTTTTTTTATTGGTGAACCCTATTTTATTTTTCTTTATAGTGCGTCCATATTGAAAACATTCGTATAGAGTAAATATTCGGTGGCAAAAAGCAAACACGTTGTACGATTTTTACAATATCGGCTTAAAATTAGTCTTTGATAGTTACGGAATGCGATAAAACTCCATGGCATACCAGACCCTATAGAGAAATGGCATAAACGGTAGTCGAATCGAAAAGTCTAAAAAGCAAATGTATGAGATTTGACATAAGTATACGACATCTTATTGTAAATTTACGTCAAATCCTATACATTTGCTTTTTGGACTTTTCGATTCGACTACCGTTTATGCCACTTGTATAAAGGGGCTGGTCTAATTTAACCGGATTTCCATCAGTCATCATTATATAATGTTTGAAATATATTTATGACAGACGGTATTTTAGCTTTCAAATGCTTGTAAATATGGACATTCCTTTGTGCCTATTGTGTTATTATTAATTCGAGGATATTTGTCAAGGATTAGTAATTAAATAAACAGCCTTAAAAACTATATTTTCAATAATCCGTCAGCAATCAGATGACATAAGGTGATTATTTTATTATTGCATAGTTCAACATTACTTCATTAGAATAGAAAAAGAAAAATGCCATTCACTTATAATTTAAAACATATTCTAATGCCCATGCGCATGGTTTGTTTTTTTTTTTTTTTTTAATAAAATTAAATTTAAAAAATATTTTTACAATAAATTTGATTGTTTTGCCATCAATATTAAAGCTTTTTTTGGGAAGGGAGAATTTAACTATCACAATACCATAACGTCCCTGAATTTAAATCGTACATCGCATTTTTTATAGGCCTGTGTAAGAATTATATTTTATTTTTCTTTTACTTAGATTTTTCGCAACAGCGTTATGCATTAGCTATAGTCCTGTAACTGTTTCTTTTTTTATATATTATAACCTCTTTGTACTGCTTACGTGTATGTTACTATTTATGTTTTGTTTTTTTTTTACTAACATGCTAACAAAGGGAATTTTAAGGTAACGTTTGTTTTTTTTTGTTTTGCTTCATACTTTCTGCATGTATATTTATATGCACATATATTAACTGTATAATTGTATATTATAGAAGATTTACTGATTAAATTTACCGCAAACTACGGGCTAAGGCCTTCCACATACATTCGTTTTCCTGATTCGATTTCTGAACGCATCAAATCCTTATTAAATTAGGGCTTGTTCACACGTTCGATTTTTATTCGTGCGGAAATTTTCCGTCCATACTTTTCGAATGATGATAGCCCATGAATAGAAATAAAATTCTGTTAAGACAAAACTGTGTGTTGTTTGTACGCAAATAGGAATACAATACGGTTTCCGTATACGACTTTCGAATCAGGAAAACGAGTAGTACCTATATGTGGCAGCCCTTAGTCGCCGTTTTTTTTATTATACCAGGGATTATAGGATACTGAAAGCGTCCATAGACTACGGTAACTGCTTACCATGAGCCGAGCCGTATGCTTGTTCATCACCTTAGTCTCTGCCCCAGCTCAATTCGTATTCCAGGTAGGGCACCATAAAAACGAGCAAGCCCGACTGAGGAAGGACTAAATTTAAAAACAGTTTTTGGACTCTGTGGACCTGTACTTACGCACATAAATATTACTACACTACTGTGTGTAGTTATTAGAGTATGCCCAGTCGGGTTTGCTTATATGTATAGTGCCCTACCTCTCTTAATTTTTTTAAAACTTTATTGGTAAGTTCTATCTTGTGCAAACATAAACAACTTCAGTTTTGTAATATTGTTTTTTTCTTCAATTTGCAGGTCTCCTTCGCTACAAGGTAGACTTCCAGTCAATGCAGTTAGACGACGAGGAGATTGACAATCTGTATGACATCGACGATTATTAAACGCACGGTCGTACGGAATTCTCTCGTTTTTGTCGGATGTGTCGCAAGTCTGTGCTGTACCTTAGCTCTGGGGCCGTACTATAACGTTCTTATAGCAATTTATTTTCTATAAATAATAAAAGCAATCAATATATTTTCCTTTGCTGGACACGGACGTCTTCTCCTCTTTCAAGAGAGAGGGTTTAAGCCTCAAGCCACACACGCTGGCCTAATGCGGGTTGGCAGACCAGACATGACTTTAGAATTTCTTCTTAGGTAAATTCAAATTCATTTAATAAAAAAAACAGATGACATGATTGGCTGACAGACATGATGTTACTTGCAGTTAGTTCGCTGACAGGTGTAGAGCCATGAGAAGAACTAACAAGAAACTCAGGCCGCTCTTTTTAATCGCCAGATAGTTACAATCTTTTGTTAATTATAATTATCATGAAAACTGAAAAAGTTTAAACACGATACTCAATTATTAATGAAAATTCAGTGACACCCTTAAAGCTTGGTTATAAATCTAAATCGAATATAAATCGCTATAACGACGTTGTCTGTGTGGTGACGGATTAAGAATACAAATGTCACCATCCCGTTCCATCCTGAGGGTGTCGTAAGATTCGACAAGGAGTAAGTCTGGCACATAATATCTAATACAAGAGAAGGAACTCTCGAAACGAAACCCTATACCAACCCGTTTGGCCAGCGTGGTAAGCTAATATCCCTCCAAATGTATAGAGGAGACCCGTGCCCAGCAGTGGGACGTTTATTATAATGATGATTATAACGACGTTATGATACGGCTCTTATTGTTACACTGTCATTATTGTATGCCTATAATGTGGATTGACCATTACGAAATAAAATAAAAAAGTATATTCTTCTATGGGGTCCCCGTTTAATATTTGAGACCAAATTAACACCCATAGCCCTGCTCTATTACATAGCTGCTATACAACTTCTGACCGCCTAAAAATCAGCCTTATCCATGGGCATTTATGAGTGGTTACTCCTGCTTCACGCAGAATAACACACGGTTTCTAAAAGCCAATCTCAGTCACTTCTAAATTACATAAAACATTAACATATATTATATTTTTTACATCTTTTTCTTGAATACTTGTGAGGGGGGGGGTTAAGACCGGATTCCCCCCCCTCACTAGTATTCAAGAAAAACATGTAAAAAAATATATTAATGTTTTATGTAAATTAGAAGTGACTGAGATTGGCTTTTAGAAACCGTGTGTTATTCTGCGTGAAGCAGGAGTAACCAGTGCTTTATCTTTGTACATTTATGGATCCCCCCTCCCCTTTCTCTTTTTTTTTTATACTACTTGGGTGGCAAACAAGCATACGGCCCGCCTGATGTTAAGCAGTATCCGTAGCCTATAGACGCTTGCATTACCAGAGGTATCACTTGCGTGTTGCCAACCCATACAACGCTGTGTGTAGTCATTTAGCTTTGGTCTTCTGTAAGGTGGAGGTCCTTCCCCAGTCAGGCTTGCTCGCTAGTATAGTGCCCTACCTCTCTTGTTCCTCTTTGAGCTAAAAAGCGTTAGTAATTTTACAATTTCTTGTGTAATAGTACCTCCACATGACACACACGGTAGTCGGGGCTTGTGTTCCTGTCACAACTGAAGTCCATAGCGGCGCCATTTTCTCATCAGGTTGTCTCTCCCCCCACCGTGATATCATCTTGCTCCGCTACTCTAATGATAGTGTAATAAAAATTAAAGTTTTATCGAATAAGATCGATGTGTAACAATATTGTTTCTGTTGTCTGTTTGTGAATGAATTTATATGGATTGATGACGTCGATCGATAGATGTATGAACCAGTGATTCATTTGTGATTATTTGTATTAGCTAATATTAAATACAGAGTTAATAAGACGTATAAACCATTGGCTTTAAAATTAGTCAAATTTGAATTCATTTATTTTTCAGCGGCTTCTGCTGTGTCTCTGGTATTGATATAGTTCATTAGCGACGTAAGAACTTACCGGTAGGCCGCTAGCTCGTCTGCCTCGATTGATGGGCAAAAATAAAATATTGGGGTATTTCACCCCCCAAGAAACAATTTACTATTTTGGGTATATTTCACCCCTCGTATAGTAGAATAAATATTCTACTATACGAGATATTATTTACCCCTCGTATAGTAGAATAAATATTCTACTATACGAGATATTATTTACCATAAAACAGTGTGCAATTCTGGGGGGTATATTTCACTCCCCTAAGAAGAATAAAGTCGTTGGATCGTGGTCCATTAAAAAGCTATTTCTGGGGTATATTTCACCCCCCCCTCCTTCCGCTTAATGGGAAAACAATTGTCTATATTCATAATATATATATTCATAATGGTCCATAAAAAGGTATTTTGGGGTATATTTCACCCTAATTCTAAGTGTTAAATAGTCTCGATTATGCCACAAAAAAGGCTATTTCTGGGGTATATTTCATCCCAACCCTAAGTGGAAAAATAGTCTTGATTATGGATCCAGAAACATCCTATTTTTGGGGTTTATTTCACCCCCTGCTTAGTGGAAACAATAGTCTTACGATTATGGTCCTTAAAACTGGGGGTATATATCGTCCCCTCTTAATTTAATTTGTATAGTATATTTACTATTTTTAGTGTATATTTAACCCTATCAATAGCTTGATATAATAAATATCCATATAGCAATTTTACTCTGTATTTTTATCGATATATAATACAAAATTTAGTTAATGATATTATAAAAGACTGAGAATGAGTCACAATTTAAGAATCACTGGTTTAATAGTTAAGGGCGCCATAGACATACGGCATAGTGCACATTAACGATAGAGCTCGCATTAAGAACCTAACATTACCATATATTTGGAACTTGCATATAAAGTTCTGTACGCACTCATTGTACACCAACGCATATGTTATAAAATAACACTTATTATATAACAAATTTTAACATGTCACTGAATGTTATATTTTAATTGAATAGAAGCACCTAGCCAGAGGAAAGATATGATTTATCCCCCCCTACATCCATCCAAGTAGCATAACTAAAAATGGGGTGGAGGGAAACCTTCCCTGGACTTCCATAAATAATTCAAAACTAAAATTAGCCAAATCAGTCCAGCCGTTAGCGTGAATAAGGCCACCTCAGCTAGACTGCAGTGGCCAAAATATTTGAGGGCTTCGTGGCTGCTTAGTGCACAGTCTCCCATACACCTTCATACGTTCGACTGGCTGCTACAGCGTGGCTGCCACAGACAGGCTGCCTAGTGCGTTGTGTGCCTAACGAACAGCAATTGGTTTTTATATAGTTAATATTCGGGACAAACCCACCCACATGCCCACCGCTGTGACTCCTGTGAGCTAGGATTAACAGCGGAGTAACCAACTGATACACCGAGCTATGACACTCGTGCATCCCGTGGACAACTAAATCTGCTATCTTGGACCCCGCAACGAATTCAAAAGAGGGGGGATTAATAACCTGTTAAGTATGGCATAACAGACGGTGCTAATTCAAATTTGGCAGGAAACTTACACTCATTGCGTTGCAAGGCCGGCCCCTTTTCATTTGAGGGGGGACCAAGTTCTGAATGCATGCCTTATTATTGGGCATTACACATTATTATAAAGCTTTAGAAGCCGGACAAGATGTTAATACTTGTAACAAATAGTTATATAACAAGTGGTAACAAAAATCACAAAAGTTGTAGTGTTTTTTAACGTCACATTAGGCGTGGTACACATATAGACGAGTCTGCATTTAATCTGCACAATCTTATTATTTAAGATAGATTGATTAAAAATGGAAGCTGTAAGGCACAAAGTATATATACATGTAGGTATATTAGTTTCCTCCGTGGGAATACTGTTTTTTTTTCGGGACAAAAAGTAGCATGTATGCCATTTTAAGACCATAATCTATCTATCTCTGTGCTTTATTTCATCCAAATCCTTTCAGCCGTTTTGCCGTTATAACAAACTTTCGCATTTATTTAGTATAGATATGGGAACATGGGCAGTGACTTATATCAGTCGCAGACAACACGAACCAAAGCCGAATTGTGCCGAGCTGACCCGAACATATTAGTTCTTAATTCACCAATGGTATGCCGAATGAAGGGCCAGGCGGCTACTTAGAAGTATATTTCACTTCTTTCGGTGATATAAAGTTTTGGTGTTGATTTTTTAGAACATAAGTAGTTGTGTTGGGGTACATTTCTCCCTCCCTGTGGAAGTTATCAAATTGTTCGAAAAACAATTTTGATATTATTGGGTATAATTTCACCCCCTCCCTGTGGCAGTTATCAAATTGTTCTAAAAACAATTTTGAAATATAAGGGGTATAATTTCACCTTCTCCCTGTGGCAGTTATCCAATTGTTCTAAAACCAATTTTGATATATATATAAATAGTTCGAAAAACAATTATGATATTATGGGGTATAATTTCACCCCCTCCCTGTGGGAATTATCAAATAGTTCGAAAATCAATTTTGATATTATGGGGTATAATTTCACCCCCTCCCTGTGGCAGTTATCAAATTGTTCTAAAACCAATTTTGATATTATTGGGTATAATTTCAACCCTCCAAGATAACTTTACCAGCAAAAATATAAGTAATAATTGTAATACCGAATCAAATATACCGATTACCCTATGTGTGTAACACGCCTTACGTTTTATAACCAAACGCCTGACTGCACCAAAAAGTCGCATAATCGCATAATATAGTCGACCGTCTACACAGTCCATTGTTATACATTTTATTTGACAGTATTTCGTAGACGAACGGCAGCGATATTGCAATTCTATAAATATATATTTTACAATCGATGCGATTATGCGACAAATCGCAAGTGCGTGCGATTACATTGTGGTTCTGTATGCGATCTGATGAGGAAAGCCAACCGAGACCCCATATTGTATTTTTGTTCTCATTAAAAGAAAAATACTTATATTTAATATTATAAAAGATATTTGAATTTCTATGTATTAGCCAATAACACCTTGAACAGGTATTTTAAACTATTTTATTTGTTATAATGATAATAAATTGGCGGTTGGTGGACGAACGTGGTTGTTTATTTATTTCCCTTAGAGCCAGTCCAGATAGGGCGTTTTACGCGCGTATGTGATGAGACGGATTTGACCAGTTATAAACATATAATACGTCCACTCGCGAAGGACACGCGCGTAGTTCTGGACGTTGCCACGGCGCCGGAGTATCTCGACTCGCGCGTCGCACGCGCGTAAAACGCGCGAGTCGAGAGTCCCGCTCATTGCAAGCGTTTTACGCGCGAGTGAGGTAACGCGAGAAAGCATCTGGACGCGATGTATGTAGCTCTAGTATCTCGAGTACGAGCGAGTCGACTCGCGCGTAAAACGCCCTATCTGGACAGGCTCTTAAACTCCAACTTCATTTAGGTGACAAAGTAACACCTAAGAAGGTCATAAATTATGAATAAGCCAGAAAGATGCCTTTCATACACGTACGTAACTGATCTTTTATAACCAGCTACAAACGAGCTTTTTTTAAAACTTAAAGTTTAAAAAAAAGCAAAAGTGGGTGTTAACATTATTTACGTATTCGTAGGAATACGTTTCTAACAAAACGCATTCCTAATTGAGCGCTGGAGACCATTTGCAACTAGCGCCTCTAACGGAATTAATCTGAAGTATGAGTTTTTTATAATATCGTAGTTTTCGTTTTCGAAACGATACTTGGAGTCAGTTTGACGTGACGAAAAAACTAACTTCAAAAGCTACCTATTTTAAGTACTTCCATACATTTGATAAAAATTTAATCCTTTTCCTTTATTTATAAAGTTTGGAGTATTGCAGGCTACGGTAACTGCTTACCCGTTTGCTTGCCACCTATATTTTAAGAGAGGTAGGGTATCGTACTAGAGAGCAAGCCTGACAGGGCAAGGACTTCCACCTTACAGAAGAAATAAAAAGAAAACAGCCAAATAACTACCAGTGGTGTAATTGTGTTCCCGTGTGTGAGTACGGGTCTCCAGCGCTCATTTAGGGATGCGTTTTGAAAGAAACTTATTTCTATCCCAGGGATACTCCAATCATAAAGCCCTGGTGTAAAAAATGGGAACACGCAAGTGATACTTCTGGTATTGCAAGCGTCCATAGGTTACGGTAACTGCTTAACATCAGGTGGGCCGTATGCTTGCTTGCCACCATAGAAGTAAAAAAAAAAACCTTCGTATAAAAAATATATATGAATTAATATTATGAAGAGAAAACATTTTTCGTTTATTACGATTTAACTCAAAAACTAATTGACCGATTTGAAAAATTCTTTCACTTACAGAAAGCTACATTATCAACGAGTAACATAGGCTATATTTTATTATAAATAAATTAAGGGACCCTTACGAAAATTAATTAAATGTCCACTCATGCGAAACCGGCATGTGCCGCTAGTAAATTATACAGTTGAAACCCCCATTATGCACGGCCGCGGCCGGTAACCCGCAACATCTTTTTTACAGCTTCAAAACAGTTTGTACCAAAATAGTTCAACACGTGTTCATTGTAGCTATATTTAGATACTGTAGTCATCTTTATAACAAAAAAGTATGTACAAAAAGTTTTTACATGAATATAAGAACAAAACTTTGTTTTAAAATAAAAAATGTAGATGTTGCCCCTAATGGGTTAATAATACGACTGCCTCGGTGGTCCAGTGGGTGCAAAATGCGCCTGCTGTGCACGAGGTTGTGGGTTCGATTCCCACACAGGGACAAAACTTTGTGTGACCCACAAAGAGTTGTTCTGAGTCTGGGTGTGATTTGTGTCCGTTGATTGTATGTTTGTAAAGTCCCCCGCGACACAGAGCTTGTTCTCTAGTGCGGGAGTTGTCTTTTTAAATATAATATAATAATATAGGTACCTAAATATAAATATATAAGTTAGGTGGCTTACAAGCAAACAAGCTCAACTGGGAAAGACCACTGAAAAACTAAACAAAAGTGGTGTAAGCGTGCGTTTTAAAAGACTCGTTACCATTTCTCAGAAATACTGTATCAAAAACTAATGTTTTTTTTTGCGTCGGCAACATGCAACTGAACTTTAAGGAGCAAGCCTAGAAGACTACAGCCAAATAACTACACACGATGTAGTTGTGTTCCCGTGTGTGAGTACAGGGCCCCAATTCTGCTAATTTACGGATGGCCCTATTGAATCTCAATTGAATCTCAGTTTCATTTTTGGTATTCTGCTAATAAATCTAAGACCAATATTTGGAAAACCATTGGTCTTAAATTATTAAGCAGAATACCAATAATGTAATACCAAAATTGCTAATAATTTAAGACCAATGGTTTTCCAACTATTGGTCTTTAATTTATTAGCAGTATACCAAAAATGCTACTTAGATTCAATTGAGATTCAATCAAGCCATCCGTAAATTAGCAGAATTGGGGCCCAGGTCTCCAGCGGTCATTTAGGGATGCGTTTTAAAAGAAACGTATTCATATCCCAGGGATACTTCCATCTAAAGGTCTGGTGCAAAAAATTGGTTGGCAATACACAAGTGACACCTCTGGTATTGCAAGCGTCCATAGGCTACGGTAACTGCTTAACATCAGGCGGGCCGTATGCTTGTTTGCCATCCAAGTAGTATTAAAAAAAAAAATATGCCAACAATTCCCGGAGTGGAGACCGCGACTTAATAAACATGAAGTGGTACGCCCACTGAACAGACGGTCCGAAGACAGAAGGTTGCTGGGATAGACTGGATGCGGAAGCCGGAGACCAAGTTTTGTCCTATAATAATAATGTACCTAGTCAAACTTTTATTATAATAATCATTGACAAGCCTACAAATAGGTTTTATTTTATTTATATACCTACTTATGTATATTTATATACTACTTACCTTAACGTCAAAATATTTAAAAAAAAAACGAGACAAAAACACTTCAACAATGTGCTATTGCAATGGTAATGGCTGATCAAAAATTTTCCGTTACCGCGGCCTCTAGCGCTGACGAAAAAAAAACCAAAAGGTCACCTCACAAAAAAATAAAATAAAATGACGCAACTAAAAGTTGTTCATTTGGAAAGTTTAAAACACTTCTCTATGTATTTTGGTGTAAGTACAAGTTATAGCTGTTATTTTTTATGCTAGCAAATGCCCGCAGCTTCTTTTTTAAAGAAAATATAGTAATATTCTGCTGTAAACAGATTTTGTTAATTTTTATCAAAATCGGTCCTGCAGTTTTTGTGTGAAGTACCGAGGTACGTAATAACAAACATTCATCCTCACAAACTTGCGGTTGTAATATTAGTAGGACGATATAACTTTATATAGTTCAGTGACCGGCGGATTTCCGGGCCCTTCGTTCTATAGTAAGTAATTATTATTATTTTTATAGATATTCTGTGGTAAGTATGATTAATGTCAAATTACCGCGGGAATTTGTAAAATATATATTATTTTTTTGTGAAATGTAGTGTCGAAAGTTTTGGCGAAAGGTGATTCGATCGCAAGAAGATAACACGTAAGTTTTTTTTGCTTGTGGTCTTCCGAAGTCTCTTAATATAATCCAAAAGGCAATGTACTTTAAAAAATAACCAAGCGGCGTACATTTTGAGCGTTCTTACGTCAAAACAAACAAAAACGCGACCCTGAAGTCTGAGTAAACACTTTGGGAGTTCGTATTGCGCTTTCCAAATCGAAGCATTGCGTCGTTTTAGTTTTTGTAATGGCCTTCATTTGCACAATTTGAGTTTTAGACCATTATATTATTTATATCTTATTATTTGTCTTTGTAAATTCTTTTACTTTGGTACCCTTAACATTAAATTTACCCGCGCTTAAATGGCCGCATAGTTCTGTTTAAATTCTGAAGTGGATACCGAAATTGAATGGATTGGCCTGTTGGTCTAGTCATCTAGTGATTGTAACATTTACAAATTGTAACTTTAATAACAAATTGTAAATGTTATAATCTGGCGATTAAAAAGAGTGACCCGAGTTTCTTGCCGATTCTTCTAGAGGCCCTACCATAGTCAACGAATTGGCCGTAGGAAAAAAGTATGCTGGCATTTGTTTTTATGAGGTTCATAAGTATCATGTATTTGATATAAATGAGTTTGACTTTGATTAGTAACCCTGACTAACCACTAGAAGACGGTAGCCGGTGGACGTAGGTTTGATTCCCAACGGAACAAAACATTGATTCACATTTTTTCTTCCTAATCTAGATACGTGAATTGTATTATTGTAAAGTCCCCTGCGACACAGTGCTTGTTCCCTAGTGCGTAACTTGTCTTTTAACAATCTGAATAAAAAATAATAAAAATATTGTTGAACAGAGTTTTATGATGCGAGTATCCCAGGGATGGGAAAAAATTTTATTAAAAACGCAATCCTAAATAAGCGCTAAAAACACAGGAACAAAACTACACCGATGTGTACTCATTTAGTTGTGAACTTGTTATTTTGTGTAAAGTGGAGGACCTTCTCCAGTCGGGCTTGCATACCTGTATAATGCCCTTCCTCAAATAACACCTCTCTTTTTAATGCCAATTTTACCCAGTCCTTTGCAAGTCTATCCTATGTTTTTTTACCACTTACTGACAGATGGTAAGCAGTTACCGAAATCTGCGGACCCAAAAATTTGTTCAACTAGGGCTTTGTGATATAATATCCCATGAGGGAATGAAAAAGGTTTCGTTAAAACGCGTCCTTACCGTGTTCCACAATGTGTGTGCCGTGACACACTGGCGGTATACCATGGTCATTATTGGCGTGCTTCAGAAAAAAGATTGTCTCATATAGTGAGACTAGCTGTTGTCCGCGGCTCTACCCGCGTGGATGTGATTTGTCACGATGAAAAGTATTTTCCTCTCCAGGACACCATATATCTCCTTGCCCAATTTCATTAAGATTCGTTGAAATAACTTTGAAAATCAACTTTCATACTAGCTTTGCACCCCCCTTTTACCCCCTTAAGAGATGATTTTCAAAAAAATATTATATACATTATACATACATTTCTAACTATAGGCCTATATTATTAGCCACGGTAATTTCGAAGGTGTTCGATGGCATGCTTAATACACAGTTAAATAAATACATCCATCTCCACGATAACCAATTCGGTTTTCGGTCGGGCTTATCAACGGAAAGTGCTATACTGTGTCTTAAGCATGCCGTCAATTACTATACAAAGCGCAAAACTTCTGTGTATTGCTGCTTTCTCGATCTTTCTAAGGCGTTCGATTTAGTTTCGTACGACATCCTATGGAAGAAGTTGGTTAAATGTGAGTTGCCAGCTCCGATAATAAATATTTTGAAATATTGGTATGGGAACACAGTTAATAGTGTGCGTTGGGCGGGCACATTGTCGCAGCCGTATGGGTTGGAATGCGGGGTGAGGCAAGGGGGTTTGACGTCACCGACGCTTTTCAACCTTTACATAAATGAGCTGATCGGTGAGCTCAGTAGCGCCAGAGTCGGATGTCATATCGATGACATTTGTATAAATAATATCAGTTATGCAGATGACATGGCGCTACTGAGTGCATCGCCATGTGGCTTGCAAAAGCTGGTTAACATATGTGGGAAGTATGCTGAAAGCCATGGCCTGATATACAATGTCAACAAAAGCGAGATCATGGTTTTTGAGGCGGGTGGTAGGAGTACCAGGTCCCCAATTCTGCTAATTTACGGATGTCCCAATTTAATCTAAATTGGATCTCAATAGCATTTTTGGTATTCTGCTAATAAATTTAAGACCAATAGTTGGAAAACTATTGGTCTTAAATTATTAGAATTTTTGGTATTACATTATTGGTATTCTGTTTAATAATGTAAGACCAATGGTTTTCCAAATATTGGTCTTAAATGTATTATCAGAATACCAAAAATGCTACTGAGATTCAATTGAGATTCAATAGAGCCATCCGTAAATTAGCAGAATTGGGGCCCAGGGATATGCCGCAGGTACTTTTGAATGGACAAGCTCTAAAAAGAGTATTTAAATTTAAATATTTGGGGCATATTTTGAGTCCTGGCCTCAAAGATGATGAAGACGTGGAAAGGGAACGGAGGGCGTTGTCGGTGAGAGCGAACATGCTGGCCCGCAGGTTTGCACATTGCTCCGTAAATGTAAAAATCACGCTCTTTAGAGCCTACTGCACATCTTTTTATACATGCAGCCTGTGGGCTAGATATACTCGAAAAGCTTACGACTCCCTCCGTATACAATACAACAATGCATTTAGAGTGCTGTTGGGGCTACCCCGCTTTTGTAGTGCATCCGGGATGTTTGCCGAGTCGCGAGTCGACTGCTTTTACACTACTATGCGCAAACGATGTGCATCCCTGGTGCGCAGGGTGCGGGATAGTTCCAACAGCGTTCTGGCCATGATTGCTGAGAGGCTGGATTGCAGGTACATTGGTCATTGCTGTGCCATTTCTCACGGAGTAGTGAGGCGGTGATGACAGTGTGCCTGCACACTGTAATGTAAACAAACATTTAACTAATGTATTGTATGTCTTTACTAACATAGGTTAAGATATATGTATTACTAACAACAATGAGTACTGGTCACTTGAAATAAAAATTATTATTATTATTATATTATAGGTACGTATTTCATGACTTTCAATGAAGAACCTTCATACTGAATTAAAAATAAATGCAGATAATTTATTATTTAAAAAAATATTCTCCATTTATGGCTCCGAAGTTTCCCGATTTTCTAGATGTAAGTAGGTACCTTAAATGCTAAAAGCACAGATTAATAAATAGTTACTACGTAAAGTCACAGATTACTAAAGAGTTACTAGTAAAGTCTGCAGAACACTGCCCTAGACAATTGGAGTCATAACAACACTCACTTAAATAAGTATTTAGCATAATATCAATATAATTAATTAAAACAAAATCAAAAACACACAGCTTTAAAAAAAACAAAGTAACTTTACATAAAAACTTACGAGTTATCAAAAATAATAATCCGGTTTTTGAATTCAACATGTTTTTAATGTTTCGTGGCTAAAAATAGACTCGTATAATTTGTGGCTTTCTAAATTTGGCTCAAGTTACGTCATCGCAACGGTACCAAATACCTACTTTAAGTTGAAAAAACTTTGGATAAAAAAACACTGTTGGTTGATAAAAACTCGTTGGTTTGAGTCAAGGCTTAGTTCGTTAAGCAATTGTATTGCAGTTTGTCGTGTCGCTAATATTCATATCTATATATATAAATAGGTACAAAGTACATCACGGCTTCTCCGAAGGATTAAGGGATGTGTTTTTTTACCCTCTTTTTATATCTTTTTCCGACCCAAAATTATGATGACACAATGGAGTATGAAAAAAACTTTTTATTTAAACGCATCCCTAAATAAGCGGTGGTGACCGTCCTGTCAGGAACACAACTACACCGCTGTGTGTAGTTATTTGGCTGTGATCTTCTGTAAAGTGGAGGTCCTTCCCCAGTCGGGCTTAACCGTTAGTATGGTGGCCTACCTATCTTAAATTCATACATATTTGAAGCGCTATATAGTTTATTTACATATTAATGTAATATATGTAAAACAGTCAAAGTTAAATTACTTGTCTATGGTCAGTGGAATATTTTAAATTGGTTGTTCTATATTTTATGGTTACGGTTTTTTTTTATTTTATTACTTAGGTGGCAGACAATTATACAGCCAGGCTAATTACGGATGCTTGCAATACCAGAGATAACTATCAATTGCGTGTTGCCAGCGAAAAAAAAACAGAGTTTTGTGATGGATTTATTTATCCTTTTTTATGCATGTAGCCTATGGACGCTTACCAGAGGTATCACTTGCGTATTGCCAACCCATTTTTTTACACCAGGGCTTTAAGATGGAAGTAACCTTGGGATAGGAATACGTTTTTTTCAAAACGCATACCTAAATGAGCGCTGGAGACCTGTTTTCTCACGCAGGAACACAACTACACCGCTGTGTATTTGGACCACAGGGTCTTCTGTAAGGTTCTTCCCCAGTTGGGAAAGATCACTTGTATAGCCATTTCATTCCATTTAGATAGAAAAATGGTATTGTAGTAAGAAATGCGTAGATACAGGGCCGTCTTTAAACTATTTGAGGCCCTGGGCACATTAGGATCATGGGGCCCCTATGACCTTGAGAAAACACTATTTAGTTATAATATATAAAGAAAATAGACAAACAAGGTTCTAAATTTATTTTTATTTAGTTACTAACTATAAAAAATAGGATATATAAAAAATAATCTACAAAAGTAACTCGCTTAGCATAAAATCCTTAGATTAATTCTATGTTGATTGCAAAGGTACCCTTCTAGATTTATTAAGATGAGCAAAATCGTTAATCACTTCTTCAAAATCGATGGTATTGAGAATATCACATTCTATGGACATCAGCGACAAACTAGTTAATCTCTCTTGAAGCATTGTACTTCTTAATTCATTTTTTATTCGTTTCAATTTGGAGAAGGAGCGTTCTCCGCTGCAATTAGTTATCATCATGCTTAAAAATATTCTCAAGGTTCTAGATGCCTCGGAAAAGTCAGAATCTTTATTTTGAAAATATACTGGTCCCTTACGAATTAAAATTTCGCGATTTATTTCAATAAACTTTTCGTGAAAATAATCGCCGGGGTCGTGTGATATTAATTCTTCTTTGTTGGAAAACTGCTGTTCAATTGACACAGTTGTCGGTTTTAGTGAAGTCACTGAAGTTGTTGCACTTTCGTCGTAGGAATATTCGCTTTCTGATTCAATCTCTTTTTCAAAATTGGAACATGAAGGTTTGGAAATTCCCGCAATTTGTGATTGAGCTGACTCATCATGTGGAACATATATTAGTTGATTGCTACTTACAGAAGTTTCTCCAGTAGTTTCTCCAGTAGTAGTAGTAAAATATGATGTTAATTTTGGTAACTTTTTAGGATATGACCGTTTCGACATTTTATATAATAATTCAGTATTTAATTAATTTTATAACGAAAATATTCGCTAACACAAAACAGACAAACGACGATTTAATCAAACAATACTATTTTTTATCAGAGCTCGAGCACAGACAGTAACAACTACAAGCAAAACAAACGTCACAACTAGAGATGGGCAGAGGGTTAAAACCCAATGGGTGTTTATGGGTTTAAACCCGGTTTTTTGGGTCTTTACGGGTTTAAACCCAAATAAAGACCCAAATAGCGGGTTTAAATTATAATAACATTTTTTTCTATTTCTAAGCCTTTTATTATCAGTTCTAGTAAGTAAGTCAGTTGCCCGAAGACCCTTCAAAACATTTTGTGTTAGAAATGGTAGAAAGTGACCAACCTTTTTGATTTATTAGTCGAGGTGAACCAAAGGCGGTTTTTCTTAAAATAACGAAAAATATAGGATTTCAAAAAAGACTGACAAAAAAAAATTGTGAAAAAAAAATATTTTGGGATAAAGAAATTTTGATCAAATTTGTATGGAGCTTTGACTTAAAATAATTTTGAAGCAGTTCATAAAGGAATTGAAACTTGTTAAATGTTTCACTTTTTAACTCTCACCTTGTGTATCAAAAGGACTATAAATTTCGATCGATTTTGTACTGTTTTTTTTAATTGATGAAAAATAAATATGCTAGTACCTATGTAGCCAGCAGCATCAAAGCTGGTGGCAGGGAGGGGGCCAAATTTTCATTATTTTTGCGATAGTACGTTCCGTTTTTGAGATACCGAGTTAATATAGGTTGAAATTTACGCAGAGATTCATGCGGGAATCCTACTTCTGGGTGGCTTAAAAAAAAATAACCACGAAAGCTAAGCCTTCCAACCTAACCTATCCATGTCCAAGTGTCGGTTTGATCAAATAAAAGCCCAATTACATGGTGGTATTTTCGTGTGTGAGTGATATACGAAGACATCTTTTAACGTCATCTGCCGCTTAACTATCGTTCGGAGACAAAAAGTGCCAAGAGCAAAAACGTTTTATTTTTAGCCCAATTACATAAAAATAAAAATGATGCAATAATAAAAATAGTAAATTTAAAAAAAAGTCCTGCACCCCTTTGTTACACAAGGTGTTAAAGTGAAAAAAAATACAAATGTCAATTGCCTTATAAACTGCTTCAAAATTAATGTAAGTCAAAGCTCCATACAAATTTGATCGAATTTTTTTTAAGTCCCAAAAATTTTTTTTTTTTCACATTTTTTAGAACGCTTAATTCTACATCCGAATACACTCGCTGCAGAGTTACTCGACACGTCAACTGTGGTCAGAAGACTGAAACGAGACCACATACTGTAATTGGGAGGTGCGGCGATGGCCGCTCCACCATAACGCCATCACCACTCCTAACAAACTTGCTCATGGTCTGGCGACCGATCGCAAATGGACGACTAAATAAATTTAAAAACCACATTCTTTTTTAACCTAAATTTCAAAATCTTGCCTTATAAACATATTTTTCGTTACTTTGAGAATAAAAATTTTTTGGTGCACCCCCTTTGCTACACCTTGGCCGACTTATTTTGTTGTAACACGCAACGAAGATATTATTGATTATTATATCATGTTAACACTATTAAAAGACCAGGAAATGTTTAAGCCCATCTTTTTAGCATCTCATAGTCGGTAGAAACGTGTTTTTCGTGGTAAACAATTGCAGCTTGGTGCGGCCGTGTTTATTTATTGACGTCACAAATTTTAAAACACTCGGGAAATCACGATGAATGTAATGGTAAGTACCTTAATAAAAAATCGTCCAGTAATTTGGACGATATGAGATAATAAAGATAATTTATCCGTATATATCGGTCGTATACTCGCTAAAAACATTACATAGTTTCAGTCGGTTAAAAAAAGTAGTTAATATTTTGTAACAATTTATATTTTAACAAATTTTAGGTTTATTATTATTTAAAAGGTGAGAATAATAAAAACCTGAATAAACACCCACGGGAAGAAATTTATTGGGTTTAAACCGGGTTTAAACCCAATAAAAGATTTAAACCCGGTCTTTTGCCCATCTCTAGTCACAACATCGCAGGGATCGGGAGTCGGGAATTCCCCTTTTTGTCTTTGGTATTACGTATGACGTTCCAATAGGTTTCTTTATGACATAAACCACACCGCATCAAATTGTATTCTTATACCTACATATATTATAGGTATTTAATTAAGTGGAGTACTTATA
Organism: Trisateles emortualis; assembly: GCA_947095525.1. Taxonomy (NCBI): domain Eukaryota; kingdom Metazoa; phylum Arthropoda; class Insecta; order Lepidoptera; family Erebidae; genus Trisateles; species Trisateles emortualis. Next base: position 4,032,229 of record OX352756.1, read on the forward strand.
CCCTGTTTATAGTTGCATTTAATAGTTTGATCTTTTTGACGGATGTCAAATCTGAAATCGATGTAACTTTGCAACGACCAACAATATTTTCTTATTTTAATAATTGTTAATAATCATAAGAATAGACCCACTACACAAAAGTACCTGTTAAAGACTCAAGCATTTTCCGAAGGTCTTAAGTGGTTTTTATTGCTTCAAAGTAAAATTTAAATAGAAAAACTGAAAACAATGGTCTCTTACCTACCCAATGTTTTTATGTCCAGTGCAATAAAATTGATTGATGAATGAATTAATTTATTTTGAATAGTTTAAAACATACATACAGCCACATATTTTTTACACCAATAGATATTTTCTGTTTCCCATCACTGACCCATCTGTCAAAAAGTTCAAGCTATGTTGTACAAGGTATAGCTATGCGCATGCGGCAAACTAAAGCTAATAAGCGTAGGTATTATAGTAGGTCATTATCATCAGATTTTTCAAAATTAATGTTTTTCGGTAATACCTAAATATCGGTTATCATTTGGTAATCTGGCAGGAACTAGGGGGCCCCATTCGACCGCGGGGCCCTGGGCACGTGCCCATAGTGCCCAGTGGAGAAGAGGGGCCTGCGTAGATATCGCACTAGCGCGCGGTAACTGTTGCCGTCACCTGTAACTAAGAAGCTTCATTTCATCTATCACTATCTCTTTCTGTATCATTACGTTCTGTATTATCTATCGCATTCATACTTGATATCTATAAGCGAGTTCGCATGTATGAAGCTAGCTTATCTTTTTAATATCATTGATTCCAACCATTTTTTTTATACACTACTAAGGTGGCAAACAAGCATACGGCCCGCCTGATGGTAAACAGTTACCGTAGCCTATGGACGTTTGCAACACCAGGGGTGTCACTCACGCGTTGCCGACCCCTTAAAAACCTTGTAACTCCTTTCTTGAAAAACCCCATGCTATAGTCTCTTCGGAAAACTTCGGCAGAGACCTCATTCCACAACCTAATCGTACGTGGTAAGAAATTCCTCTGGAATCTTACGGTACGGTAGTTTTATGAGTTATTCGTCATCTCACCCGACCAAATCCCGCCCGATCGGGGAGATGGCACAAAATAATTTAATTTATTTTTCTTGTCGTCAAATCGCACGACACTTAAAATCATTACTGATTTGGTACAGTCAACTATTCTGCACTGCAACTATTCTGTGTGAAATATATTTTTTATTTGATGCGAGTTGACGAATATAAGAATATATAAATTAAAAAATGTGCTGTCTCCCCCGATCGGGCGAGTTTATTGAGGGGCAGTTGATAAATAACTCAGTTTTATTTTGCTAATAAAATAAATAGGTATAGACAACAACTTGGGCATTTTTATTGTTTATTTGACAACTAATACCTTTCACCGATGATTTTCACTTTTATGGTGGCAGAAGTGTGAAAATATCCGGCTGTTTAAACAAATAAATAACTATTGAAGTTAAATAACATATAGATATACCTATATAGTACATACTAGCAACTCGTCCGGCTTCGCACGGGTGGACTGTGGACATTTATTCAGTTCTCGTAGAGATCCCATAATTTATTGTCTATAAAATATAGCCTATGTTATCCGCTAATAATGTAGCTTTCTATCGGTGAAAGAATTTTTAAATTAGGTCAAGTAGTTTTTAAGTTTATTCATTATATGCGTAAAAACTACGCTACGGTAACTGCTTACCATCAGGCGAGCCGTATGTTTGGTTGTCAGTGTTGTCACCTTGTTAGTATAAAAAAAAACTTTTCTCTTTTTAATGTTGGTATAGATAATATAGTTTACAACCGTTAAATAATAAATGTACAATCGCCCAAGTTAGCTGGAATATTTAGTTATGTATATTAAAAACAATAATATCATGTGCGCAACAAATATGCTTCAGGCAGGATGTAAGCTTGCCAGAAGCTTTTTTAGTAGTATAAAAAAAACATGGTCTACAGATAAACAAAATAATACAGTAAAATCATAAGATATTTTCATCATCATCTCAGCCTGATAAAGTCCACAGCTGAACGAAGGCCTCCCTCATATGTCTCCACAATGGCCGATCTTGAGCTGCTTGCATCCAGTGCTTTCCTGCATCTCTGATGATGTCATCTATCCACCTAGTGGGAGGTCGTCCCACGCTGTGTTTTCCTGTACGTGGTCGCCACTCGAGAACCTTTCTTCCCCAGCGGTTGTCGGTTCGTCGAGCGATGTGGCCTGTCCATTGCCACTTCAACTTGCATACTGTAAGAACTATATAAGATATTTTATTTAGGTAATTTTGTTCGTTAAAGGTTAAAATCGTTAGATCAAAATATTAAGAGTGGTCAAGCGATACTTGGCCTATCGTACCTAACTTACTTATTAAATATTACGTTTTTTATACATAATCAAGTTTTCGAACGAAAATGTCAAGAATTTTTCGCGCGGAATTTTTGACGTTTTTATTTACATACCTATACGATTTTTGATTGAAGTATGAGCACAGATTACTAAATATGTAGTTACTACGTAAGTTTGAGGATGGTAATCAAAATTATTAATGGTTGCAAAAGGAATGTAATAAATTTAATAGAGGGATTTTTTTCACTAACTGCTTGTGTTGGTCTAGTTATTGTTGAATGCTTCTACTGATCACGAGGTCCCGGGTTTGATATCCGGTTATAAGTACCCGGTATCGACATTCATGCATAAAGAGGTTGATAAATGTAGAGGAATCGAATAATGGCTTAGGCACTATAATCACTTATACTCCAACGGGAGACGGGCGTGATAATATATAAATGAATATTAAAGTTAATTTACCACAAAATCATTTAACTAATCATTATTAAACTAAAACTTCATTAAAATGGACATACGACATGTGAAGGCGACACAAAATAAAAAATGTCTTAACTAAATTGAGGACACAGCGCTAGGTCAGTTAAATAAATTGGTCTTTATTACTATATGAATAAGGGTGATAGTCCATGGGCAAAGGGCGCAAGTCTTTAAATAGTTTTTGTTACGTACGTTGGGCTCGGGGCTATAAAGTTAGCGTTGGTTTATAAGCGTTTTTAATTTTATTTATTTCTTATCTGACCGGGCAAACGTTTTGACATATAAGGTAAAAATAGTCTTATCACTACTAAAATATAGGGGTTGATGGTAGGAGGGTGGAAATTAAGGGTTGTATGTATTTTTAATGTCACAAAAATAAAAAAATTGGCGAAAAATAAAAGTTTGGGGTGGACCACCCTTATCACTTAGGGGTATAAAAAATAGATAACAACGTACTCTCAGACCTACTGAATATGCACAAAAAATTTCATCAAATCGGTCAAGTCATTTCGGAGGAGTATGGAGGCCTTAATGCCAAAGGCATTCTCTATCAGCCAACCTTAGGGTAATGCAGAGATATACGAAGTAGGTGCAAGATTTAGATGTAGTATTGAATCCTGACGGATTAAGAATACAAATGTCACCACTCCGTTCCATCCCGAGGGTGTCGTAAGAGTCGACTAAGGGAGTCAGGCAGATAATATCCAACGCAGGAGAGGGAAACCCGAGACTAAACCATTTTTTTTTGCTAGCTTTATGTCCCGCGATATTATGTGTGTCAATTTTCTATTAAAGTTTCTTGTTTGAGTCAAATTGTATCCCGTTTCTGTTGACAAATTAATCAATTTGGTATACACATTTAGTTCTAGTGAGAATACGTAGATACATACTTAATAATAAAAACTAAAAACTTTAAAATAAAATAAGAAAAATAAAAAAGTTACTTAACCATTCCAATATTAAAGTAACTGTTTGTTTGTATGTTTATATGTATGTATGTATGTCTATTACCTTTCACGACTAAACATGAAAAAATGAAATTTGGAAACGAGATGGTATCCTTGATAAGGATATAGAATATTTTTTATCGCGTCAACTGACTACCACGCGGGTGGAGCCGTTGGCAACACTGATTTTATATAATTTTAAACTTTTTAAAGCTGTCGCCAATTTCGTAGCCCCATAATAACGGAAATTGACGATCTCGTCCGAACATAGCCGATCAATGTTTACTCACGTTTAATCTTAACTAGGCGAATACCTACCTACATGGTAGGAATATATCTATTTTTAATTTATGTGTTATCGACATTATTTTGTTTAAGTAAATAAATTTTACATAATGTTGATTTTCGGTTTATTTTTCCGCCATTAGACATGTGCCGAAGTTTTAAAATAACAGTTAAATATTAGTTTTACATTAGCACTTTTAAATTACGAACTATTTTAAATACTATTTTATAAAAACCCTTTTTGGTATTATTGCAGGCAGTTTATTCTTTTTTTGTTGCTAAAATTTATCAACACACCTCTCGCCACCGACAGGGAGTTCATCCTCACATCCTTGCACCTCAAACATGCCGTACCGTAAGATTCCAGAGGAATTTCTTACCACGTACGATTATGCTGTGGAATGAGCTCCCGCCGAGGTTTTCCCAAAAGACTATAGCATGGGGTTCTTCAAGAAAGGCTTTATAAGGTTTTTAAAGGGTCGGCAACGCGTGAGTGACACCCCTGGTGTTGCAAACGACCATAAGCTACGGTAACTGCTTACCATCAGGCGGGCCGTATGCTTATTTGTCACCTTGGTAGTATAAAAAAAAAACTAAATTCAAATATAAAGCCTACTTAACAACTTGGGAGATTAAAAATAAAATTGTTCAGTTATTTTATAAGTATTGAAAATAACTTACTAGGTACCATATTTAATTTTTTAATGGCATTATTTCTCTATTAGCCGCCGCAATACGTCTATAGCTGGCTGGACATACATATAGACCTAATTAATTACATCATAACGCTCTATAGGTACGCCCAGTTAATTTATAAGTTTATGACCCTCCAAGGTCATCAAAAGTGTAAGTAATTACTTTTGGCGAAACAGTAGCTTATAATTACTTAAGTAGAAAAGTAAAATACCTACTAACTTTGTGAAATTTTAAATACTTACATATTTATTTACGTATAAGGATGAGGACACGGCTCGGTGGTCGAAATTCGACCGCAGATAATATCTTTCTACAGTTCAAATATCATACTCCTCCGTGTCCACAATGCGCTTCAAAAGGTAGGTATTGCAAGCGTCCATGGCTACGGTAACTGCTTACCGTACCGGCCGTATCCTAATAATATTATAAACGTGAAAGTTTGGATGGATGGATGTTTGTTAGACTTTCACGTAAAAACTACTGAACGGATCTGAATGAAATTTGGCACAGAGATAGATTTTGGTCTGGAATAACACATAGGCTACTTTTTACAGCGATAACCAACATCAACGCTGGCGGAGCCGCGGGCAACAGCTAGTCAGATATTTAAGCCAAATTTCATCCAGATCTATTCAGTAGTTTTTACGTGAAAGAGTAACAAACATCCATCCATACATCCATCCATCAGTAGGATAGGATTTAGTTAAGTCTCCCAACTAACACTGATGTTACAAAATTTATAATATTTTTTGTTATTTATCTGTTTAAAGTCATTGATTGATTGAAGTTTAATTATTTCTATAAACAATATGGCGCGAATTTTTTTTTTTAAATTCGCACTTCAAATTTGCAAAGGTAAGTATGATTTGGCATAATGATGGACATTAACCTTAGCAAATTTCGTGGTTAAAATAGGCTTTAGTCATCATGATGAGTTTAGATCTAGAAAAAAAAAAGTACTTTAATGAATGAAGTCCTGTCAGTATTGACAGGTCGTTAGGTCTATAATAGTGGTTAATGAACATAAATGCTTCGCCGGAGATCGTGGGTTCGATTTCCATTTAAAAAAATCGTTGTATGAGTACGATTTTTGGTTAGTTTGGACTTTGGACTCAGTTATTCTTTATTTTTATATATAGTTTATTGATAAATTGTAGGTATAGTATTTTTTATTTATTTAAAAAGACTCCCGCACTAAAGAACAAGCTCTGTGTCGCGGGGGACTTTACAAACATACAATTAACGGACACAAAGTACTCCTAGACTCAGATCAATTCTTTATGAGTCACACAAAGTTTTGTCCTGCGTGGGAATCGAACCCACAACCTCGTGCACAGCAGGCGCATACTGCGGCTACTGGACCACCAAGGCAGTCGATAGTATTGATAAGTATGTACTAATATTTGATTTGCAACTGGTAAACGTTGTACCTTACTTACTTTAAATATGTTTCTAAATACATACACATTGTAGATTAATTAAATCCAGGCACAGAAAAAATAACCATGCTCATCACACAAAAAATTGTTCTAAATGGTAATCGAACCCACGCCCTCTGCCTTAGCAATCACGACACCTACTACCTAAAGGCCATTCAAAGAGTTTAAAATTCGAATAACAAAATGTTAGTACCCAAATTTCCCACAACGCGACATGGCGTCATCCGATCGGCCTCTAAGCTCAACATACCAATTTCAAACTGCCATAAAATATAAAAATAAAATTGTTCATAAAATGCTCGTCATGCCGTCGGTTATCGATTAGAATTTTTTTTTTCTTGATCCACGCAGACGCAAAGATATAAAATTTTTTACAGCCTCCCTACGCCTCCCCTTCTCAAAAATCTCTAAAAGTAGGATGGGTGCAGTCTAGGGTGTTCCGTATGCGAGCTATCTAAGGGATGTGGCGAAGTAGTAAGTACATGTATCGAAAGTTTGTGTGGATCGATGTTTGTTACTTCTTAACTCAAAAACTACTGGACAGATTTAAAAAAAATTGGTAGTGTTGTAGTTTACATAATGAAATAGAACATAGGTTATATTTTATTTAAAAAAACGACATTCACAAGCTCTTCCTCAGTCGGGCTTGTTCGCTAGTGTGGTGCCGTACCTCTCTTATGTTCCTAGGTGTGTAACCTACCTGGCAAATAAGGATACAGGTAACCCGATGGTAACAAACTACCTGCCTATAGATTCTTTTAATAGGTACCTAGAGCATCACTCGCGTTGACCACCCAAAATCTTTTAACACTAGGCCTACTAGGGTTTATAATAGTAATGGGATATTTCTTTAAGAACGCATCCCTAAATGACCTCTGTAAATCTGTAAAACATTATAGTTTTAACCTAAACTTTAAAAAAAAACAAGTCACTATGTCTATAGATTAACTTAAAAAAAAAACACGCCGTCTCTCGTCGCGTCGTTCGTCCCAAACTTCCTCCTTTGCAAACATTCTAAACAAACTTTAAAAAACATACAGCCCTATCCCTCGCGTAGGTACTTTGGACAAAATATTCACGCGCCAAAAAAATCTATTTTGGCGGGAGTATCCGCCATTAATATTTTGGTATCTTGAACGCGTGTGGGTCACACACACTTATATATTATGACATTGCAATTAAAAATCAACTGTAGCGCTATAGAAATAAGGTATAATTTTATTTAAGCAGCTAGTACGTATATTAGAATTTTTGTATTCGAAATTCAAAATGGTTCACACACGCGCCGCGTGATCGATTTTTCGAAACGGTGGGAAGTTTGAGGAACAGTTTGCCCCCCTCTTTCCCCGTCCCCCTTACCCCGCTCACTTCTATTACCCCGCCAATGCCTTTTTACGGCTTTTTTATTTTTTTTCTCCTTTTTATTTCCCTCCTTGGATCTCAGGCTTCGTTTTACAGCCTGACCCAACTTTTTTATATATTTTTTTTATTTTATAGCCTATAGCTATGCTCCGACGACATTTTATATTATGGTAATATTATCTGGCTGGCTGAAAGATTGTGATAAGTTCGTTTTATTCAGGAACTTTGTACTGATTGGATGGGTAAAGTGTAAAAGTAGGTACCTACCTACCTACATAAAATTTTAAATTAAGGTACATCAGATATGACGTCCGATTAGCGATTTCATTTACATCTTAATTTGTAAGTTCTAAGTTAACACTTTTACATAGGAATGTAGCTAATGGTTAAGGTTGTCATTAATCATTAATCCGAATGCACAAAACTCAAATTAAGATCTAAAACAAATCGCTATAACGAAGTCATAGTAGCTTCTAGAACTAAAACACAAGTAGGTAAATTTGTCTTCAAGTTATTATAGCGTTTACTGGCGTTTACCAATACTACAGTTTAAGCGTACTTAGCTGACCGCAGTCAGTCTAGTCTAGCAGTCGGTAAAGCCAAGCCACCAACCTACACATTTAATAATTCATTACAAAATTAAATACCTACCAACATTTTCTAAGAATTTATTTTTGTGACTAAAACTCATTAAAACACACAATAACCCATTCCAAAATAAATGCTCGCAAAACAAATCGAGTAATTTTTGAAAGCTTTCAAAAAAGGTTAACCCATTCACTTCGGTTGTCTATGGTTCATAATAAATAATCAAAAAGTTACAATTAAAATGAGAACGCTAGAGTTCGACGAACTTCTGTTAGGGCTGTCACTTGCGGCCCGTAGCTGCGTAGTCGCGTTGCAAGCGCTTACGCGAAAGGAACTGCACACTGCACATTGTGGGCGACAACGTTTTGACGGCCGATAGCATTAATTAATGGCGCTTTATATCTCTCTAAATGAAACTTGAAATAGCATTAATTTAATAGATATATATACATATAGTATATTATATATTCTGGAAGAGATTGCTTACAGCGATAAGACCGCCCATTGTACATACTGTTTGATGTATCTTATTGATTTCTTGCCTATATTTTTAACATTTGGTGTACAATATAGCATATTTATTATTATTATTATGTATATTAATTCGTGTAGAAAACAGTAACGTAAAGTACGGGGTTGGAAACACCGCCAATTTCCGGAATCTATTATAAATTTCTTGACGTAAAATTACTTAGTATCTATTTTTGGCTACTACACTAGGCCAACGGGGCAGTTCCTTATATTTTTCTTTTTAAAAAGACAACTCCAGCACTAGGGAACAAGCCGTATGTCGCGGGGGACTTTACAAACGGACACAAAGTACACTCGCTACAACCACTTATGGATCAATAGGTAGATATACTGTGACGCAACCCTGCATATTAGCATCATCTGTGACGACTGTGACTTATATCGTTAGCCCTTTTGCGCTGCGCCATACTGATGACCTTCCATGTTTTTTAAACTACTATGTTATCTATACTATACTAATACTAATACTTTCCCGATTTTGCAACATATCTCACGTTGAACGCGCTAATCTCAGAAAGTACTGGTTCGATTAGAAAAAATCTTTTTTTGTTGAATAGTGCATTTATCCAGGAAGACTATGGCTATAACATCATGGTATGGTCAATAGGAGCGGAGCAGTAGTGAGATATGTTGCAAAATCGGGGAAAATATTCCAAATTACTACGCGGACGAAGTCGCAGGCGACCCCTAGTCTGTATATATAAAAGGTAACCGCGTTACTGACTGACTGACTGACTGATGTATCAACGCACAGCTCAAATCACTGAACGGATGGCGCTGAAATTTGGCACGCAGATACTTAGTTATTATGACGTAGGCATCCGCTAAGAAAGGATTTTTTTAAATTTACCTTCTAAATAGGGGATGAAAGTTTGTATGAAAGTCAGTTAATTTCGAAGTTAGGATCTTCAGATTTTGTGTTTAGCCTAACAATTAAACCGATACTAACGCGAGCGAAGTCGCGTGCAGAAGCTAGTATTATTGTATTACTAGTTGATTCCCGCGGCTCGCGGTTTCGGTGGCGGTTTTCGCGATAAAAAGTAGCCTATTCGCAATTCTAGATTATAATCTATCTCTACGCCAAATTTCATTCGGATCCGTTCAGTAGTTTTTACGTGAAAGAGTAACAAGCATCCATCCATACATTCTCACAAAATTTCACATTATAATATTAGTAGGAAGGATATTAATGCCAGGAGTATATCTCGCGCTTTGTCGACCCTTACATCTTGTAAAACTAGAGTTTTATTTCATAAACACAACTACACCATTCGGAAATCGGTTATCAATAAAGTGATTTTTAAAAAACTACAAAATATGGCGGCAATTTATCATTTTCAAAATATTTATTCCTCATATATCATAGTGACAGTAATTTTGCAATTAAGCCATAGACAAAACTAACATTTTATTTTTTATGGTAGACACATAGATAAAAATACCGGTTAACCTTCAATCGCCACATGTGACACCGTTTTTGATTCCGGGTTTCGGTTTTTTGGTAAAATATAATATTGTTAGTTGTCGGTATTCTAGGCCTTCCGCAATCCTTGCCAGTGGTGTAATAAAATAGGACAATATAATAAAATAGGCGCTTAAAAATGGACAAGATTAAGAAGAAAAAAAATAAGAAAAATAGGTAAAATATTTAAGAAACAGTAGAATTCACCACCGCCACCGACAGGGAGTTCATCCACACATTTTAGAACCTTTATCGTGCCGCACTGTGCGGTTTCAGAGGAATTTCCTCCCACGTACGATTAAGTTGTGGAATGAGCTTCCTGCCGAGGATTTCCCGAGAGACTATAGCATGGGGTTCTTCAAGGAAGGAGTTATAAGGTTTCTAAAGGGTCGGCAACGCGCGAGTGATACCCCTGGTGTTGCAAGCGTCCATAGGCTACCGTAGCTGCTTACCATCAGGCGGGCCGTATGCTTGTTTGCCTCGCCTTGGTAGTATAAAAAACAAAATGTGGAACAACCTTATAAAGAATGAAAATTTAACATTTATTGACACATTGAGTAAAATATATACACACAGTTTTTTATTATTTTATATACTACCAAAGTGGCCAACAAGCATACGGCCCGCCTGATGGTAATCAGTTACCGTAGCCTATGGACGTTTGCAACACCAGGGTGTCACTCACGCGTTGCCGATCCTTTAAAAACCGTATAACTCCTTTCTTGAAGAACCCCATGCTATAGTCTCTTGGGAAAACTGCGGCAGGTAAGGTCATTCCACAACCTAACCGTACGTGGTAAGAAATTCCTCTGGAATCATCCTTTAATTAGAGAATGTGTATCTTGGGCTTTTTTGTATAATAATGCTTTCAACCAACGATAATTAGAAATCTTATAGTTTCGTTCGAGTAATACTGTACTATTAAGTATTCTGTGGTAATATTAGCCAGCGGCTAGCTAGCGCTAGCTAGTCCCCTGCTGAGACTATAAATGTTACGATGGCTCAAAGATGGCCGAAATTTTGTACATGTTGGTTGCATTGAAACAAAATTTAAATGATTTTTTTTTATAGTAAAAAAAAAAGACTACTCCCACACTAGAGAACAAGCTCTGTGTCGCGGGGGACTTTACAAACATACAATTAACGGACACAAATTACACCCAGACTCAGAACAACTCTTTGTGGTTCACACAAAGTTTTGTCCTGTGTGGGAATCGAACCCCCAACCTTGTGCACAGCAGGCGCATACTGCGACCACTGCACCACCAAGGCTATATAGTATAGTTTCTACCCACGGCTTCGTTCCGTGTCTATTCGTACAATTCCACGGGAACAGTGAGTATATTTGAAGTAAAAACTTCTTTAGGCGCATAAGCACTGGGTGAACAAAAATCATGGAACTCTCGTCATTGTGACCGAACGCTTTCCATATTCAAAAATAATAATTTAATAGCTCGACGACACAATTCATAAGTTACTTAGTTTTCACTCGGCAGTCCCCAAAGACTTTCCTACATGTTTTTTTTTATACTACTTCGTTGGCGAACAAGCATACAAGTCCACCTGATGGACGCTATAACACTAGGGGTGTCACTCACACGTTGCCATCCCTTTAAAAACCTTATAAATCATTTCTTGTAGAACCCCATGCTATTGTCTTTTTGGGAAAACTTCGACAGGGAGCTCATTTCACAACCTTATCGTACGTGGTAAGAAATTCCTCTGGAATCGTACGGTACCTACGGCATGTTTGAGGTGCTAGAATAATATTATTAGTATGTATTAGTAAGATGCATAGGTCTGTTATTAACTGTGACAGAGGACAGAGAGGGTTCAGGCCTTAATTCACACACGCTGGCCTAATGCGGGTATGTGATTCAGACATGCCTTTAGAATTTCTTCTAAGACATGTCGGTTTTCTTACGATGTTTTCCTTTACCGTTAGCAAATGGCGAATCAATTGATTAGTACATATAAACTCCACAAAGTGAAATTCACATTGGTACTGCCATGCGGGATCGAACTCGCACCTCTTGCGTGCAAGTAGGTTACATACCCTCTCGGCCACCTCCGTTCAGTACTAGTGACATGCACTTACATAATCGAATCCTCTTTTTTGTAATTCCATATTTTGCGCAAGAGTTGCGCGACACAGACAACGTCTGCATTCTACCAGTAATACTGTATAGTGTAAGCAGGAAGTGATGTAATGCTTACCGTTTGTTCCGTACTGTCTTTTTGTGTTTGTGTTCTAATATCTTTCACTATTGCTTTTACCCACAAAGGTTACCGACATTTTTTTTCTTTATTTGTACAGGGTTTAGTTCCATTTGGATACGTCACCCCATTGTAACTTATAATCTATTCCACACAAAATAGCCTATATATACCTAAGGTAATTGTACCAATCCTTGATATTGCCCTAAAAGTTGATAAATTTGACTTTAACTCATTATAATAAGAATTCCTCTACAGGTATCAATGAAACGTTTATTAATTATAATAGAAGGTACATCTCTTAATCCAACCTGGCATTACTTTCTTTGTGATTGGCTGTCAAACATTGGCAATTTAATTATTTTTACAATAGTGTCATCAGGTGTTGCCACTTAATGTTAATGTTAACGAATTTGATAAGGACCATACCTGTTTCGAACTGTGTTATTCAAAATTGAAGCTTATTAAGTGGTAAGTATTTACATTATTCTATTTGAGATTGTATAGATAATGTAAATGTTTTGTTTTCTCACAGTTTTTATGATAATTAAACGAAATACAAGGATATCAAATACTAGGACAAAAAACATTTGATTTCCAGTATTTGATACAATTATCATCTACTAGGTATATTCTCATATGCTTGATTCCATCGATTTTTTACGGTATTATAATAAGCATAAGATTGAACAATCGTAGTTTTAAATATAGCTTTCCTAAGTGACTTCTACCTAGTCGTTGATAGGGGGTATCAATTACTGGAACATAAAATATCAAATACTAGTACAAAAGCAGTTGTCTTTCTTTTTGTTTTGCAGGTACTAATAAATTAATAAAATAAGTTTAAAATGCTTCCAATAAAAGGAAAAATGTTCAGTTATTACGAAGATGACATGATGAAAGCATATAATGAGGTAAAATCTGGGACTTCTATATCTGCTGCGTCTAAAAAATACAATTTATTTTGGCTAGAAGAAAAGCAAGAGTACCATTAAAATAAAGAAAAAAAAAATTAACAACTCAAACATAAACAGAAAAGGACTGAGGAAAGAAAAAAGAAAAAGCAAGAAAAATAAGCAATCAAAAACAAAAAAGACAAAAGGAAACTCAAAATTAAAAAGGAATCTACTTCTATATAAATGTCACAAAGACAATACATATGTATATAATGTTTGGTTCAAGTAGCGAATCTGAATGTGAAACATGGAAGGAAGCCTTCTGGTGCTAGCACAGATGATCTCAATAGCGATGATACTTATGATTTGAATAGGTAGATTTTAAGTTTTATTCTGTTTTTAAGACATCTCAAGATGTTTATTTAAAGTGGCTGTACATTATATTTTTAAGAAAAATGATGATTTTACGTGATTTTAATTTTTGTGAATTATTTTCTACCATTACTGTGATTTTTTTAGTTAATTGTATTTTTTGTAAAGAGTATACTTATCAAGTACTGGGTCACTAGCTTGAAAAACTCATAGTCAATTACTGGGACAATTGAAAATTTGCCCATCAATTACTGGTACATTTTGAGTCCCTTCGAAAAAACTCGATATTAAAATAAATAACACTTATATTCTTTACTTAAGTTCAATGTAAGAGAAATCAAAGACTGATTAATATTTGTTACTTACTTGGAAAATTATAACTAAAATAAATACATAGATATTAATGAAAACGTGCTTTTTTCTCACTATAGTATCAACTACTGGTACATTTACCTTACTTATATCTAATTATGAAAGAGAATTACTACACTGACGGACTCATAAACTGCATCAAAGTTCAGGATTATTTTTAAAATGATTTTTTAATAAGTATGATAACTTTTTAGATTAAATTATATAAATATGGAAAGACTGGCTCTTAATCTCAAAAAAAAGGAAAATTTAAAAATAGAACTGCAGTAAAACAAATGAATATAGCCGGGAAAAGAAAATTTACTCGTAGTATCAGATTTGCGTGTTATTTATAGCAAAGTTTTAAATTGATTATCATTGATTTTTTATTCTTTTGTCAATTGAATTATTGTTACCAGCAGAATTGTTGGGTTAGTTTTTTAACTCATCGAGAGTTTTTGAACCATAATATGGATACTTCGTCCGAACAAGCGGCTCAAATTGTAGCATTGGTGCGGGAGGGCTTGGATCAACGAACGATTGGTAGAAATTTAAATTTAAACCAGTCTACGGTTTCTAGAATATACAGAAGGTTTGTGGAGACAGATTCTTACAGAAGGAGACGTGGTACAGGCAGGACTCGAGCAACCACCGGTCGTGATGACCGATTTATTGTTACAACTTCCCTGCGAAATCGTTTCCTCACGTCTGTTAACATCAAAACAGAGCTTAATGAAGTGCGTGGAGTAAACGTGAGTGCACGAACAATAAGAAGAAGGTTAAAGGAAGCGGATATCACCCCTTTTAGACCAGCAAATGGTCCAAAGTTGTCTGTAGCTCACAGACAAGCTCGCTTAAGATTTGCGCGTGATCACCTGAATTGGACAGAAGAGCAATGGACCTCCGTATTGTTCACGGACGAGTGTAGGACATGTTTATATGGTGCAGATGGTCGCAGAAGAGTCTATCGTCGACGTGGGGAGCGATATGCTCAAAGTTGCATTGAGGAGCGTGTTCCTTTTGGAGGCGGTTCGTGTATGGTCTGGGGTGGCATATCGATGAACGGGCGAACAGAACTTGTGTTCATAGACATGGTCCGTCAAAACGGTAATAGAGGGGGTTTGACTGCACATCGCTACATAACAGAGATCTTAGAAGATCACGTGGTGCCTTACATGGGATTCATAGGCGAAAATTTTACTTTAATGCAGGATAATGCCCGGCCGCACGCTGCTGCACAAGTTCGACAATATTGCGAAGAGGTTGGGATACGTACAATGAATTGGCCAGCACGCAGCCCGGATCTTAATCCCATTGAGCATGTTTGGAACAATTTAAAAAGAGCTGTATATGCGAGAAACCCTTTGCCCACGACAGTGGCAGCACTAAGAACAGCACTTTCAGAAGAATGGGACAATATTCCGCAAGATCTTTTAATAACCCTAATAAAATCTATGCGGAACAGATTAGAATCCGTAATAAGGGCACGTGGAGGTAATACACTTTATTAAAACATAAATAAACCCTTGCATAAAGTTTGTGTCTATTGTTAAAACCAATTTTTTAATTAAACCAATTTTCCTTAAATTTCTGTTTTTCTTCAAAAAAAGTCTTAAGGTCCTTTCCAGTACACAAACTTAAACTTAAGGATATGACCCTACACTGTTTTAAAGTTCACGAACCAATCTAGAGGTTTCAATTTAAATCTGTATAGAAAGTTTGACTACTTGGTTAAAATATTTATTTCAAAGTCGTCTATTACTTTGATGCAGTTTATGAGTCCGTCAGTGTAATTACCTAAATAACTGTATCTCATATTCTGATAATAACTAATTCATACAACCGTTTTGCAATCTCTGAGTTAGGATTTGCCAAAATACTCTGAATGAGCCCTATGTCCAAAACGTTAAAATTATATTCTTCAATTAGTAATTCTCTTTCATTCTTATTTTTAACCATTTCAACCCTTAACCCGTCCCACTGCTGGGCACGGTCTCCTCCAAGCACTTGGAGAGATATTAGCCTACTATACCACGCTGGCCTGACGGGTTGGTATAGGGTTTTGTTTCGAGTTTTCCCTCTCTTGCAGTGGATATTGTCTGCCTGACTAACTCCCTCAGTCGACTCTTATGACACCCCCAGAATAGAACGGGGTGGTGACATTTGTATTCTTAACACAATCCATCAATATATGCTGTACATCTAAATAAGCTCAGAGTCGCTCAACGAACTATAGAAAGAGCTATGCTCGGTGTTTCTCTGCGTGATAAAATCCGCAATGGGGAGATACGCAGACGAACCAAAGTTACCGACATAGCTCTTACAGTAAGCAAGTTGAAGTGGCAATGGGCAGGCCACATCGCTCGATCCGACAACCGATGGGGAAGAAAGGTTCTCGAGTGGCGACCACGTACTGGAAAACGCAGTGTGGGACGGCTCCCACTAGGTGGACAGATGATATCATCAGAGCTGCAGGAAAGCACTGGATGCAGGCAGCTCAAGCTCAATTTATAAAATAAACTAGGTGAGCCTGAGCTGAGCATTTTAATTTTCTTCTATACAAACCTTGTCCTGAAAATAACAAACTCAAAAAAAAAAAAATTTGGTGTAGTCGATCGAAAGATATGCGCGTACATACATTTAGGGGGTTTTATTTTTATTTATATAGATTAGTATAAGGTAGCGTACCCAAAACTTACAGCCGACTGGGAAAGGACCTTCACGTATTTTTATGTAAAGTCCTCCGCGACTCAGGGCTCGTTCTTTAGTGAGACAGTTGACTTTTTAAAGAAAAACTAAATTTCTAAACTTATCTTTCTTTTAATTTTTTTATCTTTTTCGGGAACAAGCCATGTGTCACAGGGGACTTTACAAACATACAATTAACGGACACAAAGTCTACCCAGACGCGGAACAATCATTTAAGGATCACACATTTTTTTTCCCGTATGGGGATCGAACCCACAACACGCCGCGCAGTGGCAAATGGCCAGATAACCACGAACCAATCGTGCAATCAATTTATTATATGCTAGCTGACCCAGCAAACGTTGTTTTGCTAGGTACTAAAATAGTAATATCGCTATCAAAAATTGGGGTTGATCGTAGAGGGGTGTATTTTTAAATGCTGAATCACAAAAAAAATAAAAACAAAAAATTTTGTCTATAAAATTAAATTAAAAAATTAGGGGTGGACCACCCTTAACATTTAGGGGGATGGAAAATAGATGTTGTCCGATTCTCAGACCTTGGGTAGGTCTGAGAATCGGACAACATCTATTTTCCATATGCACACAAAATTTCACGAAAATCGGTCGAACCGTTTCAGAGGAGTTCAAAGTTGAACACTATGACACGAGAATTTTATATATTAGATTAGAAGAAAGAAGTATCCATATTTGAAAACTAACATTAAATAATATTTCAATGACAAAGCAGAACTCCAAAACGTCCCACTATCACGGGAAACTATAGAATTAATGGGAATCTATAGACAATTATAAGTATAGCTTTACGAAGTACCGTTTATATGTAAGACCATAGAGAAAGGTGGGAAAATTCCACCGCGAACTATCATAGCTGGATTGTGTACACACACACATAGATATAATGAAATTACTGTCTGTGTTACTGTGTTGGGTGCATACTGGTGCAATAGCAAATATGGCGGTAATGTAGGTACGGTGGGCAACGGAGACAGCTGTACTGCCTCTAGACAAGTAGCATAAACGGTAGTCTATCTAGAAATGTATGAAAATTGACGTAAGTTTACGATATTATATCGTATATTTTTTTTCAAAAATTCAAAATAGATATTATTTTAGGAAACTTATGTGAAATATTTTTTAATCTGTAGGTTTAGTCTAATTGTGTACATACAATGTAACAAAATTTCCTTATCTATCTATACTTTTAATATTATAAAGCTGAAGAGTTTGTTTGGTTGAACGCGCTAATCTCAGAAAGTAATGGTTCGATTAGAAAAAATCTTTTTATGTTGAGTAGTGGATTTATCCAGGAAGGCTATAGGCTTTATAACATCACGCTATGATTAATAGGAGCGGAGCAGTAGTGAGATATGTTGCAAAATCGGGGAAAATATTCAAAATTACCACGCGTGCGACCTAGTAGGTACATCTTTACTAACATTATAAAGGTGAAAGTTTGTAAGAATGGATGGATGGATGGATGTTTGTTACTCTTTCACGCTAAAATTACTGAACGGATCTGGATGAAATTGAGGCACAGAGATAGATGATGGTCTGGAATAACACATAGGCTACTTTTTACAGCGAGAACCGACATACACGCGGGCGGAGCCGCGGGCAACAGCTAGTACATATATAATCTACTAAGATGGCAAGCAAATACGGCCCGTCTGATGGAATTACGCCAATTACCGTAGCTTATGGACTTAATGTAGCAAATTAGGAGGAGTCTTTGTCCAGCAGTGGAATAAAACAAGCTGATGAAATTATTGATATCCTTGACAAAGTTTAAATAAAACGGGCTTTACGCGGCTATCTGTTTCTTAAACTCCTTAACCACGCAACTGATTTTGATGCAATTTTCACTATCATTAATAGAGAATATTATTCGGTAAGTCTAAATCTAACTAATATTAGAAAGAGGAGAGATTTGATTTTTTTGTTTGTTTGTTACGATTTAACTTAATAAGTGCTGGACCGTATTTAAAATTTTTTGCACCATTAGAAAGCTACATTATTTATCAGCGGGTAACATAGGCTATATTTTATTGAAAATAATTACGGAATCGCTACGAAAACTAAATAAATTTAAATGAAAAATAAATACTCATTAGGAAATTTAATTAGGTATTTTACTAGATCATTCTTAATGACAAATATAGGTCAATTATTTTAGAACGTACCTAGGTAATAGACAATAGATATAATGTAAATAGGCGGCCATTTTATTTTTAATTTACCCATTGTTCTAGATAAAAGTTAGGATGTCAAAGATCAAATAAACTAAAGGAATCTAAAACAGGGGCTGCGGCCGTACCATGTCGTGTTAAAACACGAGTCGTCCGAGCGAGGAAGAGGGACAGAGCTTTATAGCGCGTATAGCTCCGTCCTTCTTTCTCTTTCGATACGGCCCACGGTAAGTACTTCTAATATGAGTTTGCGATTCGTTTTTTTTAAATACTGATGGGAAGATAAATAAACAGCCTAGCCTATGGACGCTAATAAAACAATGACGAAGACATTCTTTTTATTTATTTTTAAACTACGTAGGTGGCAAACAAGCATACGGTCCGCCTGATGGTAAGCAGTTACAGTTGCCTATGGATGTTTGCAACACCAGGGGTGTCACTCACGCGTTGCCGACCCTTTAAAAACCTTATAACTCCTTTCTTGAAGAACCCCATGCTATAGTCTCTTGGGAAAACCTCGGCAGGGAGCTACATAATTATGTTGCCAACCCAAAAAAAAATATGGTTAAGGGTTTTGTGATGTCAATATCCCTCGGATGGGATCTTCTTCTTACTTATCATTTGGTTAGCAGCAAACCTGGTAACAAATTTATTTCTCTCACTCAACCCATAAACGTCCCACTGCTAAGCACGGTGTTCCGTAATAGCGAAAACCGAGCGACCTCGAAAACGGAGCAAAATCTGGCTGTCACATTGAAAATCGTAGCAAAATCTGGCTGTCACATTGAAAATCGTAGCAAAATCTGGCTGTCACATTGAAAATCGTAGCAAAATCTGGCTGTCACATTGAAAATCTTAGCAAAATCTGGCTGTCACATTGAAAATCGTAGCAAAATCTGGCTGTCAGATTAAAAATCGGTATTCCCTAAGAGCGAAAACCGAGCCTTATTGACGTTTAGCAATCGTGTGTGCCGTCACCGAGCAATCACAACTGTCAGTTTGGGATCGCTGTTTCTTAGAGAATCAGCCGGCCGGTCTCCTCCATACATTAGGAGGGATATTAGCACACAATTTGGTATTTCATTTTGATTTAAAAAAAACTGCTGTACTAAGTTCTCCCGCCAAATTTATCTCTGGACGTGTCGTATTGCAGTCCCATCGGACAGACTACTAACTAAATCAATTCTAGGTATACTAAGTTTAAGTGTCGGCAACTTGCGACACCTCTGGTATTGTAAGCGTGTCCATAGGCTACGGTAACTACTTACCATCAGGCGGGCCGTATGCTTGTTTGCCTTTTTTGTAGTATAAAAAAATACACCCCCTTCATAAAACTTAGATGTTACAAATTTTTGGGTCGGCAACATAGTAGTGAGGCCCCAGGTATTCCGAGTGTTTTGATTAGCCTGTTGGTCCAGTGGTTAGTGACACTGCTAAGCCGGGGTTTGATTCCGACACAGGACAAAAGTTTGTGTGACTCGTAATTGTTTATGTCCCCCGGTCCCCAAACAAAGAGCGTAATGCGGATGGATGTCTTAAAAAAAAAGAAAAAAAAGTGTCTGTAGGGTACGGTAACTGCTTACGCTCAAGCGAGCCGTATGCATGTTTGCCACCGATAACATATTTTTGCAGCATGGAAATCAAACCCAGAAACATTTATACGAATTCCTAGTTTATAATTTGTAATTCGTACCTTATATTTATAATAATTAAATATTTATTATATTCAACAATTATTTTGTCAGTAATGTAGATACTTAGAGTACTTACATAATGTACTAATAGCTTAATAAATAGGTTGTTAAATATTCATTTTGATTGTACAATAAAATAAACAATGCTAAATAGTAGGTACCTATACCAACCTACAGTTACCTAACACTATAGCAATAATTTCCACTGTTTCTACACGACAAAAATATCTTATAGGCATAATACTCAATGCCTCGGCCCATAGCTCGTTCAAAAATATAAAAATGAATTTTTAGATTATTGATTCCGTGAGCCGAGTCACTCGCTATACAATTTTTATATAAGCGTAATACAAAAACACACACAAACATAACTTTTCATCCATACGATAACTACACATACGGGAAGTAACTCACACTAGCGCAGTTTTACATAGAAAAACAGCCGTTCTCCTCTCTAGCCTATCTATACGTATTATAGAAAAAAACTTCAAAATAGTACGGCTTCGCTCACTTTCATATAAAATTACACAAATTTCAAACTTTAATGTATGAACGTCAGGCGCTATAAAGATTAGTTTTGTTTGTATCAATACATATTCCCTCTCGTTCGCACAACCGAACGCTTTCGAGTTTTCCCGTTCACGTCCAACTCAAAATACGCCAAAAATGACGTCGTCGAGCCAATGTTGTTTCGAAAACAGTGTCTCGCGTTTCTTTCTACGGACACCGCGCGCCCGCTCGCCGTTTATTATTTGGAATTTTCCAATCCACTGATTACTACTCGTCGTAAGTTTTACAAACAAATTCGAGTCCGTTTCGTATTTTTCGCGATTAGCGCAATGTAGGAAAGTCGTAAGTGGCGTTGACGATAAGGTTGATTTTCGCTTGCACGCGATTACTAACCGGCCGAATCAAAAGGACCACCGGAGTGCCCTACGGCGGTACAGCTGAGTGCACCTCTGGAATAATTCGTATTCTACATAGAAAATTCTGACAGCTCAGAACCGTCACAAGAAAATAATGTCGTTTTTATTACATTTTTTGATAAATTATTATTCTAGTTTCGGTTCGGCGGCGTTCCAACGGCCTTATCGATTTTCCTATTTAGCGCGCTATCGTATTTTATACATTTTCGAAAGGTCCGCCGCGCGTCTATGCGCTTTCGAAAAATATTTTATAAGTATTTTCTCGGTGGCGAACGGACGTCGAGCGCGGTGCCGTAAATTGGTAATAATTCCGTTGATTACACAGTAATATAGTGACCGAATATGGGTTAGTGGTGAGGAACACGGAGCGAGTGCGAGCGTTGACTTCTGTGATACGATCCTATGAAAAATGTTTGTGTTTGTGTTAGTTTTGTGTTTTGTTGGTTGATACTTGTGTCTGGTGCATTCCGATTGTGAAAGTGCACATCGTTGTGTGTTATTGTGCGTCGGATGCTGCAGCAGGCTCGCTGGACTCACCGCTGGTGCTTACTCCGACACACCTGAATGCTCGCCCGTAAGTAGTTATCGCAGACCTTTCTAGAACAGCCTTGTAGGGCTGCAGATAGTGACCCGTCGGTGCATAAGGTCACTGGACACCGTAGTGACACATGCAAGCAGAGACTGCATCCCTAACATAACCTAAACAATGTCAGATGACTGATTGACAGTCAACTGCAATCACCCACAACAGAAAACTTCACACAATTTAATTTTTCTGATTGGAATTAGGACTTATCTAAAAAGTTTCCATTAGTTTATCATAGACAAATTTTACGATTAGGCATTATCATTTTATCTTGTTGTCTAGTGAAATTAAAAATAAATTAAGCCCATAGTTAAATTTATAGAACTCTCAGACTAAAGAGTTTGAACTATGAATAAGAATTAACCTACAATTTGATGTATAAAAATAGTTTTTATCTAACCTTCACTAAAATTAACGAAAATGTGACCTCTTTAATGTCTTTGACATTCAATGCTATTAAAATATATGTTTTAAAAGTTTAGAATTTTCAGACATGTTTATATTGAAAGTATTTTTATTTAAAGATATTTTTTGTAGACTTTGATCATCTATTATACTGCCACTATTATGTAAAAGGTTGATTTGATTAATATTATAATTACAAAATCATTATTATTTTTTATAAGCCATGTAATTACTATTTAATTATGATAAATTACATAAATATGTATTACTTATAATTAATTTATCATTACTTATTGAACCTACCTTGAATTAAATTGTAATTGAATTTTATATGATCAAACTACAATTCAATACCTAATCAAAATACATTGTATGCATAAATTAATTATTCACTAATAAACTAATATCCATTTATTATAATTTACTTAAGTATAAAAATAAAATTTATAAGTTACTTCTTACACTCATCTTTAATAGTTTTCATATTTTTATTAAAATTTAATAAATATAAATAATAAGTTTTGATAAAAACGCAATCATTTAATTTTATGACTATACATTTATTATTACATTACAAAAACATTTTAAATAAACATAAAGTAAACACAAACAGTATTTAATATATATATTGTAAGTATATAAAAAACAAATTTAAACTTACAGAACTAAATAAGTTATGTAATAATTTATTTTGTACATATTTATATAATATCGTTTCTAGAGGGGTAGGCAGAGAGCCAGGTATATCCATACAATACTAGAGGATAATCATTCTACAGTAGTATTATTATTATCTTCTATATTTCTGCTGCCCACCATCCAGGGTTTCTCCAGATAGTTTTTCCAGGATCACTTTCCAGGTCAACGAATTTACTAGTAAATTTCTAATTGCCTGCAGCAGGCAAAATACTTTACTTGCTGCCCTCCACCCCCCTCTCAAACTAAAAGCTGGAATATATACTTTATAACACTATTCCATTCCTCTTATTTTTATTTTGTAACAATATTTAATCCGGAAATGAGGTCTCATACAATCCCTAAGAAATGTTAGAAAGATAAAAGAGGTACTACTACTGCATATGTCCGTCTTCATATAGGATAGGCAGAGGCTATAGTAGGTCAATTACTTTGATCCAGCCTACTATGATAAGCTTATATAGGAACATGTTAGCTCAAACTGCAACATATATACACTAAAATTAATTAATTGTTATGCAATGTCTTGGGACATAACTTATGGCCATTTGATTCCTAATTAGGTAGTCTGTACTATGGCAACCAGACAAACTGATAATCATATATATATATATATATTACTAGCTGTTGCCCGCGGCTACGCCCGCGTGGATGTCGGTTATTGCTGTAAAAAGTATCCTATGTGTTATTCCAGACCATAATTTATCTCTGTGGCAAATTTTATCCAGATCCGTTCAGTAGTTTTTACGTGAAAGAGTAACAAACATCCATCCATCCATTCTCACAAACTTTCATATTTATAATATTAGTAAGGATATATTTCTAAATACATGCATATTATAGATAAATGACACCCAGACACAGAACAAATAATTGTGTCATCGCTCAAAGATTTGTCCTTTGGGAATTGAACCCACAATCTACCGGAGATTAGCAGTCAAGGTCGCTAACCTCTACACCAACAGGCCAATCAAATATTTCCTATTGCTTTAAGAATTTATCCTGATTATTATTCCTTTGGATTTCATTATATTCACAGATAGTTAAGTACTATGATTCTTGACAATTTTATACCGGGATAACAGGATATAAAGTCATAACTCTTAACTCTTCTAACCATAGGTAGAAGATTAAATTCATAGAATATAGTTTAATAGGAATAAAAAAGTGGTTTTAAAAAAAGAATCCTAAAAAAAATTAACTAACCAGTAATTTTTGTGTATGCATTTATGGTAGTCTTGAGATAACAAAATTATTGTCCTTAAAGGATCACTATAGACCTGTACACCACTGTGTGTAGTTATTTACCTGTGATCTGTTGTTGTGTAAGAAAAAATTCTATCACAGATATAATTTCCTACCCCATCACAAAATCCTGGTGCCACAAATTTTTGACTACTACCACAAGAATTTTTTCAACTTTAACAAATTGCTAGAAAATGATAGAATTGGGTCGGCAACACGCGATTGATACGAGCATATTGAAAACGTCTATACACTACAGTAACTGCTTACCATCAGGCGGGCCGAATGCTTGATTGACGCCTTGCCACTCGTTATAACCTTGGTCGAAGATAAAATCGGAGTTAGAAACTTTTTTACATACTGGTAAAATTCGGTCCCTCTCTTGACTCGTTAACTGTCGTTAGATCACGACAGAGGCCTAAATCTGCGATAAGGACATCTCTGTCAGCAGATTGACCTTAACTATTCGATAAAAATAAATACTCCCGGCAATCACTGTTAGTTTTTGGACGTACATTTTTATATTTAAAAAAATAATAATCCTGTATTAAGGAAGATTACATATGGATCTGAGACATCGTCGTACACTATGGGCCTCATGCGTAGGCTCAATGTCATCCAAAGAGCAATGGAGTGAGCTATGCTTGGAGTTTCTCTGCGAGATCCAAGTAGACCAAAGAACCAAAGTAACCGACATAGCTCGAAGAATTGGCTCCATTCAGTGGCAATGGACCGGGCACATAGCTCGCAGAACTGATGGCCGTTGGAGCAGAAAGGTTGTAGAGTGGCGACCACGAACTGGAAGACGAAGCGTGGGCAGGCCTCCAACAATGTGGATTGACGACCGGGTAAAGGTTGCGTGCAACCGATGGACAAGGTCGGCTTTTGAGTTGTGGAAATAGTCTCCAGCGCTCATTTAGGGATGCGTTTTGAAAGAAACGTTTTCCTATCCCAGGTATACTCCATTTTGAATACCTGTTGTAATAAAAAAATGGGTTGGCGACACGCAAGTGAAACCTCTGGTATAGCAAGCGTCCATAGGCTACTGTAACTGCTTAACATCATGTGGGCCGTATGCTTGTTTGCCACCCAAGTAGTATAATATGATATACATTCCTATATTTAAATGTAGGAAAACATTTTCCTTACTCTAAACCCAAAACTCTGATGTTACTTACAAGATAAATGTGGAATAAATAATTTTGAATTAACTCTCTAGTTATACCTCTGGTATAGCAAGCGTCCATAGGCTACAGTAACTGCTTACCATCAGGCGGGCCGTACAATTGTTTGTCACTGACGTAATTTAAAAAAAAGATAAACAACCGTCAATTCTTTTGGCATACCGTCATAATGGCGGATGTGCGGTCTACACAAAATTTGTAGAATTGGTATGTAGGTATTCAATTTGTAAATCTAAACTTCTAATATTATTAAACGGAAAAGATTTAATTTTTGATTGTTTGTTACGATTCAAATCAAAAACTACTTGACCAATTTTAAAATTCTTTCACCATTACAATGCTATATTATCAGCGGATTAACAAAGGCTATATATATTTCTTTAAAATAAGTTAAGGGAAGGTTAGGCGGGATGTGCCGCTGGTATCTATATATACATATATAAAGCTGTAAAGTTTGTTTTTTTGAACACGCTAATCTCTAAACTAGAACTACCAGTGGGATTCGAAAAAATCTGGAAGAAATCACCATGCTACGCCATTTTTTATTACGCAACGTGTTGTGTTCAATCCTCATATAATCGTCTTCTCAGCCAAGAGACTTCTTCTTCTTCGACACGCTAAGAAGAAGCCAAGAGACTTCCACTGCTGGACATGGATGAGGCACTTCCCCAGTCGGAGTTAAAGATGTAGATATAAAAGCCCTATAGCGATCGAAATTTGAACGAACGTCCCGGTTTCTTACAGTTGAACATTTCTTTAGTTTTCGTGATCCCGTATTTTTCTTTCAATTAAATATATAGCCTATGTTACCCGCTGATAATTTAGCTTTCTAATGGTGAAAGAATTTTTAAAATCGGTCAAGTAGTTTTTGAGTAACAAACAAACAAAAAAATTAACATTTCCTCTTTATAATATTATTTTATACTTTGCACACTCCTCTATAGTTAGGTACATACTTTAAATACTCCGAATCTTACTCTCGCACATGTGCGCAATATTCCTAAAAAGTACCCAACATTTTTACTTTGTGATTTTTGTACTACTTAGTTGACAAATGAGCATATCCCGCCTGATGATAAGCAGTTGCAGCCTATGAACACTTACAATACTGGGTAGGTATATGGTTGTCCACCCTAAAATTTTAACACCAGAAATATTGAATGGGTACCTATGTCCCGGATAGAGGGAAACGTTTCTTTAAAAACGCGTTTTTAAATGAGCACTAGTGACTATACTAGGCACACCAATGTATCTACATATTTGTCTGTGGTTTTTTTTTAAGATGGAGGTCGTACCTCAGTCAAGCTTGCCTTGTCTTTGGTGCCCTACCTCATTATTTATTATTATTTTTGTTTTTTTTATACTACCAAGATGGCAAACAAGCATACGGCCCGCCTGATGGTTAGCAGTATTTAACATTTGCATCCTCATATTCATTATTCATTTTAACTATTCCAAATGTGAAATTCCGTGCACGCCATATTCTTAGTTTCCGCTTAGCTTACAAACATAAAATATTAAAACCTTTGTTTATTATTAAAGTTACCTTTCTGAACGATATTACAGAAAATAAAAAAATATAACACGAAGCCGCGATCTCGCCTAGTTAATATTAATCAAGAAAACCAAGATGGCCGCCTATAGCGGCGGGGGACAGTAACACCAAAATGATGTAAAATTTGACTCCTAAAGAGAGCAATTCAAGTAATTTGACCTTTAAACCTTGTCTTATATAAACATATGCATTCTAGGAACAATGTGAAATAGAAAGAGATAGATATAATAAGTTTTGTTATACGTTAGAGCGAGATAGATGATTATACAAATATGCACCGTTTTGTCGCATGACTTGGAGTAAAAATATTTTAATTAGGTGTAGTTAAGCTCACGCTTGCGATTGCTAATAGTATAAGCAGAGTTGATTGTATTATTAGTTGTTAAACTCAACTGAGTGACGAAAAAAGAGGGTGCTTTAGTAGGTGTTTGATTTTTTTAGCGGCAAACAAGTAAAAGTAGGAAAAACAAGTAAAAGTCGGACTTTTAAGGCCTAAACCCTCTCTGTCTCTTGATAGACAGTGCCCAGCAGTGGGACACCTATATGGGTTGCTATTATTACTGGAAGTCGGACTTTTAACGTGCCATCCCAAGCACGGAGAGACTTAGATAAAATAACACAAAGTATGCGGTCACACATCTATACGGTTACTGCGCCCTTGGTAGCTTAACTCGCTGGTCGGTTACCGAATAGCGAGTGCTGGCTATGAGCACAAACTCATGGGTACTAAATGCTACTAATATTATAAACGCGAAAGTTTGTAAGAATGTATGGATGTAGGTAAGTTTGTTATTCTTTCACGCAAAACTACTGAACGGATCTGGATTAAATTTGGCATAGAGATAGATTACAGTCTGGAATAACACATAGGCTACTTTTTATCCCGGAAAAATCTCTGTTCTCGAGGGATTGTACGCGCGGGCGAAGCAGCGGGCGAAAGCTAGTAGATAAATATTATACTCTGCGAATTAAAAAGAGTGGCCAGAGTTTTTGTCAATTCTTCTTCTTCAATAGATCTCAAAATATCTGTGTTGAATAATCCAGATCATCACTTCAGCCCTAAGACGTGCACTGCTGTCCATAGGCCTTCCCCAAAAATTTTCGCAGCATTCGGTCCTAAGCTGATCTTGTCCATCTGCTTCCCACAACCTTTACTAGGTCGGTCCACCTTGTTGGAGCCCACGCTCCGTCTTCCAGTAATAATAGCAACCCATATAGGTGTCCCACTGCTGGGCACTGTCTATCAAGAGACAGAGAGGGTTTAGGCCTTAATTCACACACGCTGGCCGAATGCAGGTTGGTGAATCAGACATGTCTTTAGAATTACTTCTAAGACATGTGGGTTTCTTCACGATGTTTTTCTTCACCTTTAGCAGATGGTGAATTATTTGATCGGTACATAAGTATAAACTCCACAAAGTGAATTTCTCATTGGTACCGCCACCCAGAATCAAACTTGCACCTCTGGCGTGCATGTCGGTTACTTTCTCACTCGGCCACCACTGCTTTTTTGTCTCCTAGACTGCCTGTCTTCCAGATATCTAAATAAAATTATATTATAATGAATCTTAGAGAAAGTTAAATAAAATAAGTATTGATTCGATATTCACTACGTTTTTACGTCAATTTAATAGTAAAAAAGCGTGGCAATTGAAATTATAAATTACGTTCGTCGAGTTGAGGAAAGATAACGTTAGTTTTAGTTGCAATATTATAAAATAATTTATTTAAGAGAGGTAGCGCAGCATACTAGCGAGCAAGTCCGACAGGGTGTAGTTGTTCCTGTGTGCGAGTACAGGTTTCCAGCGCTCATTTAGGGATGCGTTTTGAAAGAAACATTTTCCTATCCCAGCCCTCAGGGTAACTTAAAGCCCTGGTATAAAATAGTAACTATTGGGTCGGTAACACGCAAGTAATACGGGCGTTACACTAAAATTATTTATTACTAGGGGTCGCCCGCGACATCGTCCGCATGGTAATTTGGAATATTTTCCCCGATTTTGCATCATATCTCACTACTGCTCCGCCTATAGCCTTCCTGGATAAATTAACTATTCGACAAAAAAGATTTTTTCTAATCGAACCAGTACTTTCTGAGATTGGCGCGTTCAACCAAACATTTAATTTAATATTGATACTAAAGTTATGGTTATCACTCCGATTCAGAGCAATCCGACTCGGATAGTTTTAGGTTAGAAAGTTAAAATTTGTATTTTAGGTATACGTGCCATGTAAACATTAATATATTATGCATTTAGAAGAAAGCTGTTTTTATATATTATTAATTATATTTTGGGACATCTCACGCACCGCCATCTGATTCCAAACTAGGCAGAGCCTGTATAATGGCAACCAACTAATAAACATTTTAACTTAATAACTACTGAACGGATATAAATGAAATTTGGCACAGAGATAGATTATAGTCTGGAATAGCACATAGACTACTTTTTTTCACGATAACCGACATCCACGCGGGCAGAGCCGCGGGCAACATCTAGTTACCCGCCCCGACTTCGTCTGGGTTAAACTATTTTCAGCGCAACTTTCTTTTTTTTATATATAAGACCCTTCTCCTGACAATAACAAACACAACAGAAAAGAATAACCGAAATCGGTCCAGCCGTTTACGCGTGATGCCGTGACAAAGTGGAAATAGGGATTCATTTTTATATATAAGTCTAGTTGTTGCCCGCGGCTCCGCCCGCGTGGATGTCGGTTATCGCTGTAAAAAGTAGCCTATGTGTTATTCCAGACCATAATCTATCTCTGTGCCAAATTTCATACAGATCCGTTCAGTAGTTTTTACGTGAAAGAGTAACAAACATCCATCCATCCATTCTTACAAACTTTCGCATTTATAATATTTGTAGGATAATATGTACAATGTACGTAATGTAAACATATTTATCTAAGTACAGAGTAAGTTTAGTGAGCGGCAGAGCAAGGTTACTGTTAAGTCTGTACAAGGTGACTCGACTTGCTAACCAATAACCAACCAAACAACAACTTTCAAGTTTCAGACTAACACATTATCTAATACTAGCTGTTGCCCGCGGCCCCGCCCGCGTGGATGTCGGTTATCGCTGTAAAAAGTAGCCTATGTGTTATTCCAGACCATAATCTATATATGTGCCAAATTTCATCCAGATCCGTTCAGTAGTTTTTACGTGAAAGAGTAAGAAACATACATCCATCCATCCATACTCACAAACTTTCACATTTATAATATTAGTAAGGATTCTACAATGAATGTTAATATATAAAATCACATAGCTTTTTTATACTACCAAGGAGGGGGTATCACTCGCGCGTTGCCGTCCCTTTAGAAACCTTATAACTCCTTTCTTGAAGAATCCCATGCTATATTCTCTCGGGAAAGACTTGGTTTAAAAAATGCAAGCGTTGATAGACTACGGTAACTGCTTACCATAAGGCGGGCCGTATGCTTGTTTGCCTCCTTGTTAGTACCTAAAAAATGCTTTAAGATCGAGTATCCCTGAGATAGGAATACGTCTTCTTTAAGAGCCTTTACAAGTCGCGGTTGGTCACTTGTATGAAGCATTGCCTCTCAAACGGTTTTATGTTTGAAGTATTACATAAACATTTCTTATGCATATATTTTTTATATTATAAACGCTCATGCATATTTATAATTATATTTTGGAAAAGGGCCTGTCCCTAATTAAGTATATGTATGTCGGTTAATTGTTTTTGAAGCATATTTTAAAACTGTTTTAATTAACTAGTGGAAAAGTTTTAGTAGTTTTTTTTTATGGCGTGTGGTCATTGGTGTGTCTGTGATGGTAATATTCCATAGATGGAATATTATTGGTGGTTTTCGTGGTGTAGCTTTTATACGTGGCTTTGACTGCATTATTGTAGTTTTAAAAATAAAATATTATCTACTAGCTGTTTCCCGCGGCTCCGCCCGCGTGGATGTCGGTTATCGCTGTAAAAAGCCTATGTGTTATTCCAGACCATAATCTATCTTTGTGCCAAATTTCATCCAGATCCGTTTATAATATTAGTAGGATGTTCTTTTCTAATATGTAAACTATCCTCCTACAAAATTGAGCGAGTGGCCCGAGATTCTTGCATATTCTTCTCTTTTATCCGTATGTTCCACCCCAGCTTGTCGAGGAAGCCCAGCAGACATCTGAAGTTGTCGAACGCCTCCCGTAGGATGATCTGAAGTTGTCGAACGCCTACCGTAGGATGATCTGAAGTTGTCGAATGCCTCCCGTAGGATGATCTGAAGTTGTCGAACGCCTCCCGTAGGATGATCTGAAGTTGTCGAATGCCTCCCGTAGGATGATCTGAAGTTGTCGAAAGCCTCCCGAAGGACGATCTGAAGTTGTCGAACGCCTCCCGTAGGATGATCTGAAGTTGTCGAATGCCTCCCGTAGGATGATCTGAAGTTGTCGAACGCCTTCTGTAGTATGCCTGGGTGGCTTAGGTATTTTTCTCTGTATATGGGCCGCCACCTCGTTCTTCCTCATGCAGACTAAGTCAACAAATAAGTCTTATGTGTACCAATTTGAAGTGGAGATGGGCACTGTTATTGAATGCAGATGGACAAAGGTCGTAACTAAGAGGGCGCCTAAAGACCGACATCATCGTCGCGATAGACCTCGAAAACGCTGGCGAATGATGAATGAAATGAGCTGAAGGCCTTTGCAGAAGACTGGGTAGATTTGACATATAATAGAATGAAGGGAAGTGGAAACTTTTCTTTCTGACTCTTTCTATTTACTTCTGATTAAATTCGTTGCGGGGTCCAAGACAGTAGGTTTAGTTGTCCACGTGACGCACGAGTGTCAAAACTCGGTGTATCAGTTGGTTACTCCGCTGTTAATCCTGGCTCACAGGAGTCACAGCGGTGGGCATGTGGGTGGGATTGTCCCGATATAATAAGTGGTTTGGAAGACTATGGGAGAGACCAGTAGTAGGTCATAAAAAAATTAACGTCGCCCTTGTAAGTTGTTTGTTTTGCGAAAAAGGGCCAACAATATTCACAAACTTTAAAATATTAAACCTACTTAATTTATCAACCATTTTGTTTCCCTGGCTATTAATTCTTTAACTTTTAACGACTAAACGGCTAAACGATAACATCTTAATAACATTTGGCAAGGAGGTAGATATCATCATGATCGTCTTTCGTTCACTGCTGAGGATCTCGACCACATACGACGCGTCTCCAAGTTATTCGGTCTTCTGAAGTGTGGACCGCAGGTACATGCTTCCTCCGAACGCCTTATTAATGTCGTCTGACCATCTTGCCGGCCCTCTGCCTTGAGCGCGTTTACCTTCCACTCGGCCCAGAATCGAAAGCTCTTCCAGACGATGCTTAGGTAAACGCATTATATGTCAGAAAAAGCTAAGTGCACGCTCTTTGCAAATAGCAGATAATCTCTTGGTGATGATATGGTATCCTCAAAAAGGATTATGGGGTACTTTTTATCGTAATAACTGAAGCGGGCAAAGCCGCGGTCAACCCCTAGTATATTGCCCGAATTGTGATCAACCCGGGACTCAAACCCAAGACCGCTACCACTACTATTAACCGCTTACCTAACAAGCTATGCCAATTAAAATTCAACTTGATAATTAATTCAAATTCACTTACCTACACGAATTCAAAAAAGTTATTTTTGTCTTAATATAAAAGAATTAACGGCACACACATTATACCGTCTATTTTTAGACGCACGTGGCTAAAAACGTGACACAGAGTATATAATATACCTAGTATAGGTATTATATATGTATATTTTTACTTACGTTTATTAAGACAAGGCTGTATAAAGTTTTTATTGTGTGTCATTTGTGCGCGGGCGCAAATGATTTTGTAATTCTTACAATTTGTTATTTAATTTTAATGTGGTTAGTTATTTACGTTGGTAGTTTTTGGTAGGGTGTCTTACAAGCGAGCAGCCCCGATTGGGAAAGGACTGGCCTGTTTTTTTTTTTTTATACTACTTGGGTGGCAAACAAGCATACGGCCCGCTTGATGTTAAGCAGTATCCGTAGCCTATAGACGCTTGCATTACCAGAGGTATCACTTGCGTGTTGCCAACCCATTTTTTTACACCAGGGTTTTAAGATGGAAGTAACCCTGGTCTAGGAATACTGTTGGTCTAGTGGTTAGTTATCCTGACTGCTACGCCGGAGGTCGTGGATTCGAGATTCATAAATGTTTGTTCCGAATCTGGGTGTAACTTTGTGTCCGTGAATTGGTACCTAATTTGTAATGTCCCCCGCGACACAGGGCTTGTGTCCTAGTGCAGGAGTTGTCTTAAAATAAAAGAAAAACCTTACCTTAAAAGACCACAGCCTATAACTACACACATTGATTGTGTTCCTGTGTGTAAGTACAGGTTTCCAGCGCTCATTTAGAGATATATAGATGACTGCCTCGGTGGTCTAGTAGTCGCTGTATGCGCCTGCTGTGCACGAGGTTGTGGGTTCGATTCCCGCACAGGACAAAACTTTGTGTGACCAACAAAGAATTGTTCTGAGTCTGGATGTAATTTGTGTCCGTTAATTGTATGTTTGTAAAGCCCCCGCGACACAGAGCTTGTTCTCTAGTGCGGGAGCTGTCTTTTTAAATGATGATGATGATGATGAAAAAAATGATAGATTTTTTAAGATACTTTGGGTACGCAATACCAGAGTCACTTTGAACTCTGGTATTGCGTGCATAGGCTATGGTTTATGGCTTTTCTATTTAGTTGAAAATAAGCAGTAACCGTTGGTTACTGCTTATCGTTAAGTAAACATTTTATCAAACCGTATCTGTATTTCCGTAAATGAGCGCTGGAAACCTATAGTCAATTCACACACTTGAACACGACAATACCGCCGTGTAAAGTAGAGGTCCTTCCCCGGTCGGGCTTTTTATAAAAACAATGACTGCCTCGGTGGTCCAGTGGGTGCAGTATACGCCTGCTGTGCACGAGGCTGCGGGTTCGATTCCCACACAGGGACAAAACTTTGTGTGACCCACAAAGAATTGTTCTGAGTCTGGGTGTAATTTATGTATGTTTGTAAAGTCCCCCGCGACACAGAGCTTGTTCTCTAGTGCAGGAGTAAAAAAAAATAAAAAAAATAAGCTACCTTCGTACTAAGCGACGTAGTATTGTAACCATATTTCTGTACGTACTTGCTTATAGATGTCAAGTATGAATGCGATAGATAATACGGAACGTAATGATACAGAAAGGGACAGTGATAGATGAAATAAAGTTGTTTAGCTACCGTTGACGGTAATAATTTCGCGCGCTAGTGCAATATCTACGCCTAGATACCCGAAGTTTGGAAATCGGCGGTGTTTACACCCCCGTGACTCGGAAAGCACGTAAATTGGTCCTACGCCTGATCTCTCTCCGGTCGTGTCGGATTGCCGTCCCATCGGACTATGAGAGTGAGGGAATAAAGAGTGCACTTGTGTTTGCGCACACATTTATCCTTACTAATATTATAAATGTGAAAGTTTGTAAGAATGGATGGATGGATGTTTGTTACTCTTTCACGTTAAATTTGGCACAGAGATAGATTATGGTCTGGAATAACACATAGGCTACTTTTTGCAGCGATAACCGACATCCACGCGGGCGTAGCCGCGGGCAACAGCTAGTACACTATAATATCTCCCGCGCAGATGACTGGTCTCCGTTGATTAGCCGCCGTGACTGAAATTCGGTTAGGAGGACATTATTATAATTTCATTGAATTAAACCTCTAAACATTACTGGTGACAATTTTAAACACTAATAACTTTATCGAAACCGAGAATTATCGGTCGAGGCACACAATTACAAGGTTAT
Organism: Trisateles emortualis; assembly: GCA_947095525.1. NCBI lineage: Eukaryota > Metazoa > Arthropoda > Insecta > Lepidoptera > Erebidae > Trisateles > Trisateles emortualis. The sequence continues at coordinate 4,067,245 of OX352756.1, forward strand.
TAACAATACTGTTAGGGTTGACACCTGACTTTTCATATACTACTCAGGTGGCAAACAAGCATACGGCCTGTCTAAGCACTGGAAACCTGTACCTACACACAGGAACACAAGTCCAGTGCTGGCTTTAGCACTATCGGTGGCCTTGGGCGAAAATCTATGGTCCTCCCCCAAATTGAAGGTACGCCCGGCATAGAATTTAGTTTTGGTAAGCTTGATTTAGTTTGTCTTGATCGTTTTTTGTTCTTGGTATTGAACAAACTTAAAGACGCGCCAAGCATGAAATAGCGCTTTACATGTATGTCAATACTGATTCGCTATATTATATTTATAAATATTATAAACGTTAAAGTTTGTAAGAATGTATGTTTGTTACTCTTTAACGCAAAAACTACTGAACGGATCTGGTTTAAATTTGTCATAGAGATAGATTGTCATGTCTGGAATAACTTTTCATCCCGTTCCTGAGAGATTGCACGCGTGGGCGAAGCCGCGGTTGAAAGCTATTTAGTTAATAATTTTTATGTTAAATTGTTTTGTTTATATTGCTAGTAAAAAAAACTTTTCTTTTAGAGGTACTTTGACTTAAGGATAAATTGTGAACGTATTATTGTATGCCAATAAATAAATAAACTGCTGTCCGTTTGCTTGTTTGCTACGTAGTGTCAACCCTAATCAAAGCGTACAATCCTTCTTTTACAGTACAATACAAATTAATTTTGTGTTTCCAATAATTTTGACATCTTAATCTTTGAACAGCTACGGCCTACCGATTTTTTGCACTTTACGCGGTTTGTTTTTACACAGTTTCACTATAAACTGACACAATTGTGGAGTCGAAAGTTCTTGGCGCAAAAACCTTAATTTCGGGCTGTCATCATCTCCAAGTAGGAAAATTAATATTAATAATATACTATAGGGATTTAGTCTCATCCGGAGGAAATTCCCGTGCGTTTAAATGTTTCTGCCATAGGTACATATTATAAGCATCAAACTTAGCTCACATAGGTCTTGTAGTTTAAGGTTCTCCGTGGTGCTCCTTTTCATAGGTAACAAACCTATACAGATTTATTTTGTCTCCCGCTTTGCTATTGAAGGAAATAGAAACTTTTCTTTCTAACTCCTCCTATTTACTTCTGATTAAATTCGTTGCGGGGTCCAAGACAGTAGGTTTAGTTGTCTACGGAACGCACGAGTGTCAAAGCTCGGTGTATCTGTTGGTTCTCATCTCAACCCATAAACGTCCCACTGCTGCAAAGGTCTCTGGGCTCTGCTCTTTACAGTTGGAGGGATATTAGCCTACTATACCACGCTGACCAGACGGGTTGGTATAGGGTTTTGTTTCGAGTTTTCCTTCTCTTGCAGTGGATATTATCTGCTTGACTTTCTCTCTTAGTCGACTTTTACGACACCCATGGGATGGAAGGGGTGGTGATATTTGTGTTCTTAGTCCGTCACCACACGGAGACATTTCGGCCTGTATCGATAGGCAATTGTAGATTTTTGTACTACCAAGGAGGCAAACAAGCATACGGCCCGCCTGATGGTAAGCAGTTACCGTAGCCTATGGACGCTTGCAACACCAGGGGTATCGCTCGCGCGTTGCCGACCCTTTAGAAACCTAATAACTCCTTTCCTTTAAGTTAGTTAGTTGTTAGTTTTAGACCTCCACCTTACAAAAGACCACAACCAAATGAATTTGTATTCCTATGTGTGAGTACAGGTCTCTAGCGCTCATTTAGGGATGCGTTTTGAAGGAAACGTATTCCTATTTCATACTCTCATCTTAAAGCCCTGGTATACAAAAATGGGTTGGCAACACTCAAGTGACACCTCTGGTGTTGCAAGTGTCCATAGGCTACGGTAACTGCTTAACATCAGACGGGCCGTATGCTTGTTTGCCACCTAAGTAGTATAAAAAAACTAAAAATCGAATTTGCTCGCATAACAACTCAGTTTTTATAGTAACTACAAATAATGCTAGATTTTATTCTTAAAAGACATCTACCGCACTAGGGAACAAGCTCTGTGTCGCGGGGGACTTTACAAACATACAATTAACGGACACAAAGTACACCCAGAATAGTGACAACCATTCCTACATCACATAATTTTTAGTCCCATGTAGGTATCGAACCTACAACACCGTGCAGTAGTAAATAGCGAGGTAACCACTGAACCAACGGCGCAGTCAAGATAGATATTTACTTGTTTTGTTTTAGTTCCGACCGCTTTCACCATTTGTCGACTATTTGTTTGATTTGCGCACGCGCATTTAAAATAGTTGTTATAAGGAAAATGGAATTTATTACATTTGTTTGAAATCCATGAAAGTTTTGATGCCATGTTATCTACGTAGTTGTGATTTCGGAGCGTATGGTTGGGTTTTTAAATATATATAACTAGTTGTTGCCCGCGGCTCCGCCCGCGTGGATGTCGGTTATCGCTGTAAAAAGTAGCCTATGTGTTATTCCAGACCATCATCTATCTCTGTGCCAAATTTCATCCAGATCCGTTCAGTAACTTTTACGTGAAAGAGTAACAAACATCCATCCATCTATCCATCCATCCATACTTACATTGAATGAATCCTTACTAATATTATAAATGTGAAAGTTTGTAAAAATGGATGGATGGATGTTTGTTACTCTTTCACGTAAAAAACTACTGAACGGATCTGGATGAAATTTGGCACACAGATAGATTATGGTCTGGAATAACACATAAGCTACTTACTACTTTCTACAGCGATAACCGACATCCACGCGGGCGCGGGCAACAGCTAGTATTATATAAATACAGATCGCCGATGTTAAAACTAGCATATCTGCTGTAGCCCTATAACCGCAGGTAACAGCTAGATTACAATAATATATTCCTTTGCTGGGCACTGGTTCCCTCTCTATCAAGAGAGGGTAGATTACAATACTAGTAAGTATTATTACCAGTTATTTTCCATAGAAATAGTAACACTGTATATTTAACAGATATTTTACTTAACAATTCGTTCTCAGAATAAATTACGTAAACTTAACAAAAAAAGGGATGACTTGGCGATAGTAAAACTACGTTGCAAATTTATTACTTTTTTTTTTGTTGTCTTGTGTAACATTCTGTCTTTCTATTTACGATTTCTTTTATAACCTACTTTGTTCCACTGCTGGGCAAAGGTCTTTTACATCTGCCAGTTTGATTCCAACTCTGTTCCTGGGGTAATATGACGTCCGCGGGTTATTTTAACGTAGGGGTCGCCCGCGACTTCGTCCGCGTGGTAATTTGGAATATTTTCCCCGATTTTGCTATATATCTCACTACTGCTCCGCTCCTATTGATCATAGCGTGATGTTATATAGCCTATAGCCTTTCTGGATAAATGCACTATTCAACAAAAAAGTTTTTTTCAAATCGAACCAGTACCTACTTTCTGAGATTAGCGCGTTCAACCAAACAAACAAACAAACTCTTCAGCTTTATAATATTAGTATAGATTCTTAACGACTGATGACAGTCGGGACCGACATTTAAAGTGCCCTCCGAAGCACGGAGACGCTCAGATGAAATACCACTATGCGGTCACCCATCTATAGATTTACCGCACTCTTGGTAGCTTAACTCGCTGAGCGTTTACCGAACAGCGAGTGCACCTAGCTATGAGCGCCTTATGAGCGATTAGTATAGATGGGACGATCATGTTACTATACGGGACAAAATTCTAGATGCCGTGCTGTTTTTGAAATATATCTAAAGGTATTGAACCCAGGACCTCACGGCCGGCCGCTAACATAAACTCTTCATAAATTGCAGTTGGAGCTGTCAAAATCGTTAGGTTGTCATGATTACAAAGTGTTACCTCTGGAAATGCAAGAGTCTATAGGCTACGGTAACTGCTTAACATCAGGCGAGCCGTATGCTTCTTTTGCCACATAATCGATTGCCTTGGTGGTCCAGTAGCCACAGTATGCGCCTGCTGTGCACGAGGTTGTGGGTTCGATTCCCACACAGGACAAAACTTTGTGTGACCCACAAAGAGTTGTTCTGAGTCTGGGTGTAATTTGTGTCCGTTAATTGTATGTTTGTAAAGTCCCCCGCGACACAGAGCTTGATCTCTAGTGCGGGAGTTGTCTTTTAAATTGAGCCGAAAATAGTTAAACCCGGGCGAAGTCGGGGAGGGCCACTACTAATATTATAAACGTGAAAGTTTGTAAGTATGGATGGATGGATGGATGTTTGTTACTCTTTCACGTAAAAACTACTGAACAGATCTGGATGAAATTTGGCACAGAGATAGATTATGATCTGGAATAACACATAGGCTACATTACATTGCTATTTTTACAGCGATATCCGACATCTACGCGGGCGGAGCCGCGGGCAACAGCTAGTATATTATAAAGAGATAAAATTTGTGACGTTGTAAGGGGTAATCTCTAGATCTACTGAACCGATTTTGAAAATTCTTTTACCAATAGAAAGCCACGTTTTTGTGAGTGTCATAAGCTATATTTTATTAACAAAATATTACGGGACCCCGGCCGGCTGATTCTCTAAGAAACAGCGATGGCAAACTAACAGTTGTGATTGCTCGGTGACGGCACACACGATTGACTAAATGTCAAAAAGGCTCGGTTTTTGCTCTTACGGAATACAGATTTTCAATCTGACAGCCGGATTTTGCTTGGTATTCGCGGTGGCTCGTTTTTTGCTCCTACGGAATACCCCCGGCTGATTCTCTAAGAAACAGCGATGGCAAACTAACAGTTGTGATTGCTCGGTGACGGCACAATCTATTGACTAAATGTCAAAAAGGCTCGGTTTTTGCTCTTACGGAATACAGATTTTCAATCTGACAGCCGGATTTTGCTTGGTATTCGCGGTGGCTCGTTTTTTGCTCCTACGGAATACCCCCGGCTGATTCTCTAAGAAACAGCGATGGCAAACTAACAGTTGTAACAACATAATATCGCGTACGCGCGCCGCGCCGCTCCAATCCAAACTTACTTCGTCCATAGTCCGCTCGAGCAAGGAGCGCCCCGCTCCCCGCTACCGCGCGCCGCACGCGTCGTCAGTCGGCCTACCGCGTTGAGCGAGAGTGCGCACGCAACTGTGCGGCGCCGATACCAAAACTTGTACGCGAGTCCTATACCGTGTTGGCTAGTATTAAGATACTTATTGTGTTGTGTGCCTAATTACATACACTTATTCAACATTCGTTTCCATCATTTCTCTGCCCGTTAACGCTACCGCCCTTATAAATTGCGCCCAACTCGTGGCACGTGCTCGGAAGACGCGAGCGCGAACTGAAACCACACGACTGAGTTCTACCTACTGGACTACCCTGCCGTTAATTATCGCCTTGGATCGCTGCCGAGCACCATAGACGAGAAGATGCCGCCGAAAACACGCCGACACGCATCCAAAGATAACCAAGATGTTTCCAGTAGCGACGAAGAAAACCACGCGGTAGCTAACCCCGCGAGCACGAGCGCTACGGTGACGCCTACACCGTCAACAGGTGGTAACACGATCTCCATGTCAGAAGATCAACTCACGCGACTACTATCCAACGTGATGCGAAGCGTCATGACGCCGACGCCGAGCTCGCCAACCGGCGATTTAACAGGACCGACTCATTCCACCGCTACGCACACTGGAACGCCGACGCTGACCCTGCATAGTAACTTCACCCGGTGCACGGCCCGCTACGACGGAGCCGCACGCGGCGCGGAAACCTTAGAAGCGTTCGTCGAGAGCGTGCTTATCTACAAGGAGTGCGCAAACGTGTCCGACGAACACGCTCTTCGAGGTTTGCCTATGCTGCTGACAGGAGAAGCCGCCGTGTGGTGGCAAGGCATTAAATCTACCGTGGAGACCTGGGACGACGCGATACGCCGACTTCGGTTCATGTACGGCGCCCCTCGCCCCCCCCACCGGATCTTGCGAGAAATCTTCGCACAAGAACAAAGTGATAGTGATAGTGTCGATTCGTATATATCGCGAGTGCGTGCTAATATGTCGCGAATACCATATAATGTACCGGAAATAATGCAACTAGATATTGTCTACGGCCTTTTGAATCGTAAAATCCGAAAAAGAGTGTCACGCGATAGTGTAAGTAGTGTCGACTGTCTACTCGAGCGAGCAAGGTACGTAGAGGAGACGCTGGGCGAAGTAAGTCAATCTAAACCATTAATTCCACCCCGCGATAATAACTCGAATCACTACCACACAAAAATTATTGAAAGTTCTACGAAATCTCGAAACGTAAACAATAACCCTCCGACTGCGAACGTTATTCAAAATAACCCTTCGCATGCCACACCCAACTCTAGTTCGAATAATTTTAGTGACGCGAATTCGAAACGAGTTAGACCACGCTGCGCTTTTTGTAAAAAGTTTGGTCATTCAGAAGATGGGTGTAGAAATAAAACGAGATCGAGTGATCAAAATGTTGATAACGCACCATTATCTTGTTACGGCTGCGGTAAACAAGGCGTAATACGCTCTAAGTGTCCGACGTGTAAAGGTACACCGTCCGCCGACAAGGTGAGTTTCCAAAGTGCCGTCACCCATGGGTCCAACCTGTCGCACCCCACGGTAAAGATAGGAGTTGCGTCTTTATTAGGTGTCGCAGTGTTAGATACAGGTGCCACCGAGAGTCTTGCTAGCCCTGGATTATATAAAATCCTTCTCGACAGCGGTGCCACTTTCTCGGAAACGCGCCGAAGTCTCAGTCTCGCCGATGGAACGCAGCAGGTACGCGAATTATTGATATGTCACACGAACGTAACAATTCAGGAACGCGTTATCCCTACCACTTTCCTAGTGATACCAGAAGCGAATAATAGGACGCTTCTAGGACAGGACTTCATAGCTAGAGCAGGTATACTGTTGGACCTCCAACATAACTGTTGGTATTTTCGTAATTCGCCTAGGCAAAAGTTTACTTTTGTGCAATCATACAGCCTCGAATCTACCAGTGGCGAAGAGTTGATACAAAGCGAATCCGCCAGCGGCGAACAGTTGATGCAAATCGATTCCGCCAGCGGCGAAGTGCTCACGCAGATCGATTCCACCAGCCCGGCACTGAGAGAGGATGAAGGAACGAAGCTGTCACCAGCCCAGAGAACACAGCTCAACCAACTCATAGTAAGTAGAGCTGAGCGTTTCGCCACCGATGGACCCCCTACAACTTATGCCACTCATCGCATTCGGGTTGACGAGAAGCAGGAGCCGACCGCTTCACCACCCTATAGGATGTCGCAAGGTAAGAAACAGTTGCTAGACGGTGAGCTTGAGAAGCTGCTGCACGCAGATGTTATAGAGGAGTGCGAGTCGCCTTGGGCTGCCAACGTAGTCTTGGTAGCGAAAAAGGACGGCGGAGTTCGCCTGTGTGTGGACTACCGGAAGCTGAACGCGGTGACAGAACCGGATCGTTACCCGCTCCCGCGCATAGAAGATATACTCCATGCAGCGAAGACGACCAGCCACATGACCACACTTGACCTCCACTCCGGGTATTTCCAGGTTTGTGTCGCAGAAGAAGATCGCGAAAAAACTGCTTTTGTGACACCCTCCGGCACTTACAGGTTTAAAAGGATGCCGATGGGCCTACGTAATTCGGGCGCCACATTTCAACGGTTGATAGACCGATTCAAATCGAACTTGAATGTGCCAATTCGTGGCCAGCAGGTAAATGACAGCTCCGATGTATGCTCGAATTCTCAAAGAAGCAGGCCTGTGATCATTTTAGGTTATCTCGACGATTTGATAGTCCTTTCACAGTCCTACGAGGATCACATCGAAGATCTTGTATCGGTTTTTGACCGACTCGAACAGTTTAACCTGCGTGTCAATCGTAAAAAGAGCTGTTTCGCCCGAGACTCGGTCAAGTTCCTCGGTCACATTATCGTCCCTGGCGGTCTGCAAGTCGATCCAGGTAAGACCTCGGCCATTGCTGACATGCCCTCCCCAAAGACCGTAAGGCAGTTAAAAGGGTTTTTAGCGACATCTAGTTGGTTTCGGCGCTTTGTGCCGAACTATGCTGCAATCGCCAAGCCTTTGACTGACCTGCTAAAGAAGAACAGCACTTGGAGATGGCATGATGAACAGCAGGTTGCTTTTGAGCGTATTAAAGAACTCCTGGTCACAGCTCCCATTCTACGCCAAGCCGACGAATGTAAGCCCTTCTCCCTCCGGACAGACAGCAGTGGCTACTGTCTTGGCGCAGTTTTGATGCAGGGGGAGGGCCCCGACGAAAGACCCATAGAGTACGCCAGCCGTCTTTTAGAGCCGGCTGAGCGCAACTACACCACCACCGAACGGGAGGCCCTTGCCGTCGTATGGGCGGTTACAAAATTCAGGGGTTACGTGGAAGGATCGAAGGTAGTGGTTAAGTCCGACCATCAGCCGTTACGTTGGCTGATGAGCTTGAAATCACCCACCGGTCGTCTGGCCAGATGGGCACTAACCCTCCAGGCTTACGACTTACAGATCGAGTATACTCCCGGAAAGGTGAACGTGATTGCTGATGCACTAAGCCGCCCAGCCTGTTGCGAAGAAAACCCAGGTGGTTGCGAGGTATGCTTAGTGACAGTAGATGTGCCACACAGAAATCCTGATGACGTGCGCACTAACCAACTCAAAGACCCTGAGCTGAAGAACATAATGGAGGATTTAGAAGCGACCAACGATCCCTTTAGGGGGAGAAACTGGTCAGAAAGAGGATACCTGATGTCGGATGGTGTGTTGTACAGGTGCGTGCCTGATTCTGAAGACGCTGATTCCGCCTGTCTCGTGGTACCTACGCATGAGAGGGATACTGTCCTTGCAGATTTCCATGACGCTCCCACAGCAGGTCACTTCGGCGCGGAAAGGACCCTGCAACGCATCCGAGCCCGATACTTTTGGCCAGGTATGAGATCCTTCATCACTGACTATATAAAACGCTGCACCGCTTGCCAGCGATATAAAATCGACAACCGGAAGCCCGCAGGACTGCTGCAAACCCCGGCACCGACGCGACGGTTCGAAGTGGTGTCAGTCGATTTATTCGGTCCCCTACCAAGATCTTCGAAAGGTAATCGTTGGATTTTAATTCTCGAAGATACTTGCTCCCATTGGGTCGAGCTATTTGCGTTAGAGAACGCCACCAGCGTGGAGTGCGCTGAGATTTTGATTTCCGAGGTCTTCTTGAGGTTCGGAGTCCCGCGCAGGATGATAAGCGACAACGGAGTACAATTCGTTGCCGAGGTGATGCAGCAGGCGTGTCATGTAATGGGTATCAAACAGACTTTGACGCCGCTGTATCATCCCGAAGCGAACCCTGTAGAGCGTAAGAACCGGGACCTGAAACCTCAACTAGCAATACTAGTAGGAAAAGACCATACTTCTTGGGATACTCATCTCGCAGCCATAAGGTTTGCGATGAACTCCGCTGTTACAGCGAGTACTGGATTTTCACCAGCTTTCCTTACCTTTGGGAGAGAGCTGCGCGCACCTTCGGACGTCGTGGCGGACATGAAGACCATCGTGGATAGCGATAATTTCGTGCATAACATCACTCCTTACCTTCGTAAGTTGTCGACGGTTTTACTCGACGCTAGGGATGTTCACGAACGTGCTCAGTCCGTACAAAAGAAGTATGCAGACGAAGGTAGACGACCACCTCCTGACTATAAGGTAGGTGACCTTGTTTTGTTGAGGACGCAAGGGCTGAACGATGTTGGCCCCGGACAGTCCGCGAAATTTATACCTCGCAGGGATGGCCCGTATCGAATACGAGAAGTCGTAAGTCCCACTACTTATCTGATAGAGGGAACCGTCAAAGGTGAGCACGTTGGACGTTACCATGTCTCCCATTTGACACCGTTCGTCGGTGATGTTGAGGTTCCAATTAGGGAAAAGCGCAGACGCGGTCGACCCCGTAGATACGATTGCTAGCCCGAACGCGAGGGCGCTATGTTCGAACTAGAGGGGGAGTGTGTAACAACATAATATCGCGTACGCGCGCCGCGCCGCTCCAAACTTACTTCGTCCATAGTCCGCTCGAGCAAGGAGCGCCCCGCTCCCCGCTACCGCGCGCCGCACGCGTCGTCAGTCGGCCTACCGCGTTGAGCGAGAGTGCGCACGCAACTGTGCGGCGCCGATACCAAAACTTGTACGCGAGTCCTATACCGTGTTGGCTAGTATTAAGATACTTATTGTGTTGTGTGCCTAATTACATACACTTATTCAACATTCGTTTCCATCATTTCTCTGCCCGTTAACGCTACCGCCCTTATACAGTTATGATTGCTCGGTGACGGCACAATCTATTGACTAAATGTCAAAAAGGCTCGGTTTTTGCTCTTACGGAATACCCCTGCGGGAAATACCTCCTGTGCGAAGCCGGGGTGGGCAGCTAGTCTTTTATAATAGTAGGCCTAATTATAATTGCAAGCTAGCCATTATTTCGATTACTGAACTGGCTCCGATATAATCATTCGATATATCGTTTTCGTAATCGAATTACGTTATAGTTCTACATATTTAAAGTTGGAATTAAACAGACTTTGGTATCGTCGCCATTTTTTTTACTATTACAGAGGCAGAAAAACATATAGCCCGCCTGATGGTAAGTAGTTACCGTAGCCTATGGACGCTTGCAACACCTGGGGTATCACTCGCGCGTTGCCGACCCTTTAAATACCTTAAAACTATTAAATAATCCCTTGCTAGCCTCTCGGGAAACCCTCGGCAGGAGCTCTTTCCACAACCTAATCATACGTTTGCTTGTTTGCCATTTTATTTCATACTAGCTGTTGCCCGCAGCTCCGCCCGCGTTTATATCGGTTATCGCGATAAAAAGCCCATGTGCTATTCCATACTATAATCTATCGGTATGCCAAATTTCGACCAGATCCGTTCAGTAGTTATTGCGTGAAAGAGTAACAAACATCCATCCATCCATACTCACAAACTCTCACATTTATAATATTAGTAGGATTGCTTACTTTTATAGTGGTAACTCTCTAAAGCCTTCTTAGTTAACAAAATATAGTACCGCAGCCAAAATGAGGTACTTCTATAGGCTAAACGATGAGTAAGCAGTTATTTGAGGCGAAGATAGGAAAGCGAATGATGACGGTGCGTTTTTGTGTCCGGGTTTCATCACTAGGCAATATACCTGTGTATTCGATACGGTTAGCTATAGTTATACAGCCTTTCTATCAAATACAGTGTAGCCTTTACATCTTTACGTACTTACAATACGCTCTATCGCAGTTTAATGCTGCCTAAAAGGATTAATGGCATAACCGCATATCGAATGTTACGGGGTAATGCATCTTAAATATCTAACTTTAGACGCATTTATCCCTTAATTTGTGTCATGTATTTGTGTTGATTTTGGGTTTTTCTGTCAAGAAATTCACAATAGATGCCCGATGTTTGAAAATTAGTGGTGTTTACACCCCCTTGCCTCGGAAAGCACATAAAGCCGTTGCTCCTGCTCCTGATCTTTCTCCGGTCGTGTCGGATTGCCGTCCCACCGGACTATGAGAGTGAAGGAATAGAAGGTGCACCTGTCTTTGCGCACATAATTGTACACTATAATACGTCCAGTAGGCTAATCTCTGTTGAGATTGGCTGCCGTGGCCGAAATTCGGTTAGCTTATATTATTGATATTATTACCACCAGGCCGTATGCTTGTTTGCCACCTAAGTTGTATAAAAAAGAATGACCATAATTGAATGTAGTTACAGAATTAAACACAATATAAAAACCTTGATGTTACGATTTTTCTGTGTGCGGATACAAACTACAATATATATATCCAGCCGCTCCTTGGTTACTGTCAGCGTAATGGTTTACTGCCAAGGTCGGTGATGTCACCATTATGTGTATTGTCGGGTTTTGAGGACTATGGACTATTTTTTTTTATTGATGAGTTAAGGAATAAAGAACGTTTACTGACACAGTTAAACCTGCAGACTTAAACCTTCTACATGTCGGTTACATGTAGAAGGTTTATCGTGTTACCATATTTACTTCCCTTACGGGTTAGTACATCGGAATGACCCTCAAATTAACCCAGCTATACGTATACTGGCTGCCCTCGCGGCGACTGACCCCCAAATCGTCGGCGCACTGCTGAAATTGAGTACAGAATTGAGAAAAATAATATTTACTAAATAAGTAAACACAATAAGAATAAAAACCGTATATCAAAAGATTGCCCATTAAATTATTTTTAAATTGTGAAAGTTTCATAAAAATACACCTAATGGTTTTTGCCTGATTATCACATTTTGTCAGTGTTAGACATAACTTCAAACATAAATTACACAATGATTTACAAAAAAAAAAATGGTATTCGTATATCAAATTAATAAGGAAATAGTCTAGTTTAACATATATTTTTTTCAAAACACAGGGACTAGCGGTCTAGATGTGATGTTGGATTTAAAATCATCAAAAGTCATATATCTGCCCCTTAAGATTTTTTTATCCTACTTGGTTGGTAAACAAGCATACTGCCCGCCTGACATCAAGCAGTTATCAGCCTATGGACACTTGCAAAACCAGAGGTATCACTTGCGTGTTGCTAACCCATTTTTACTTAAGGGCTTTAAGATAAGAGTGTCCCTGGGAAAGAAACTCGTTTCTTTCAAAACGCATTCGTAAATGAGCGAATGTGTGTGATTACAAGTCTCCAACTTGTAATCACACATAGAAACACAACTACACCACTGTGTGTAATTATTTGGCTGTGGTCTTCTATAAGGTGGAGCTCCTTCCCCAGCTCCAAGCCCAGTTTTTTCCCTAAAAATCCCCCCACAAATATTATCCTCCCAGCACTTAAAAAAACCCCAAATTTGTGGGATTTCCCCCACATCTGGTATCACTGTTTCTCAGTCAGGCTTGCTCGCTAGTACGGTAAGCCCTACCTTTCTTAAATGTCTACCGCCCATTTAGTTATGGCACTAATGCAATTTTTAAAACGTCAGATTTTCTGTAATGAAATCATACAAATCGATTTGGATCCACTTTTCTTTATCAGATTAAAGTAAAATTTTTTATACACGTGTAAATTCATTTTGAAATAAAACTGTAACAGACGCATGTTAAGTGCAATCTTCTGTCTGTCTGTCAAGCGTGGATTAAAGATCTTTATTTAGCTCGTTATGTATATATAAATGTATGTATTTATGCGCGGTGTTGATTCCACAGGTATTGCTAATGCTAAGCGACTTGGGGAGTAGGTATAGCTTTTGGGTGTATATTAAATTTCTTTTCGTATGCTTAAATAGCTTGGGATGTTGGTGACTTAATCACGCCAGAATAGCTGAATGGATTTGGATGATATTTCGCACAGAAATAGTTTATAGTCTGGAATAATACATCAGCTATTTTTTATCCCGGAATAAATGAAGAATAGGATTTCTACAGCAAGTCTTCTTTACCAGATCGTTGTTTCTACCTTGTTGGAGACATCCATCCATCCATCCAAACTTCGCATCTTAAATCTCAGTATGGATTATCCTTTCGTGGAAATCGAATCTGAAATGCTTAACGCATACCGCCCCGCCCGGGGAAGCGAGGTGGTTATGTCGGACTCTCCGACCTAAAGGTGGTAGGCCGCCGGCATTCCGACTAATACCCCCTGTAAACCTTCGCGGGTGGACCATCAGAGCCTGACATGTCATCAGTGGTCCACCCAGCAGACGTTAGTACAGCTGTCGTAACCATAACAACTGCGCACACGCATTATCAGTCAAACATGTAAACATTGTAATAAATTTGAAATTAGAACGCAATATGACAAAACAAGCATTAGACCGTAAGTTGTTTACGATCAAATTCCAAATTGAAAAAAATAAATGACGTATGTAGTTATCGATTTTTTTATAACGTATTAAGTGGCTAACAAGCATGCGGCCCGCCTGATGGTAAGCAGTTACCGTAGCCTATGGACCTTAAAAATATTTAAATACCTACTTCGTATGTATTTTTTTAAATTATATGTCATTACTAGCTGTTGCCCGCGGCTCCGCCCGCGTGCATGTCGGTTATCGCTGTAAAAAGTAACCCATGTGTTATTCCAGACCATAATCTATCTCTGTGCCAAATTTCATCCAGATCCGTTTAGTAGTTTTTACGTGAAAAAGTAACAAACATCCATCCATCCATCCATTCTCCCAAACTTTCACATTTATAATAAGTAAGGATGAATGTTGTTTGTTTGTTGTATTTTTCCATTCTATTTTATTTGAATTATATGTAGTAAGGTTAAAACTACGACCTTGTCGGAACCGACTTGCTACCAGAAAAGAAAATAGTCGGTTAGGTTCATCCTTCCGCGTAGGGACAGCGTTCCCAGTACATCTAGAAGCTGTCACCGGTGCAGAGCCCGAGTAGCGTGGGCAGCCGCTGGGTGGACAACTGACGTCATATAAGGTCCACGCGTGAAGATGGGTAGGTGCACAGGGGGATTTAAGTCGGTATTTATTTATTTATATAATCAGAACGACAAAAAACATCAATTACACTGATTAATCAGAAATAGAAAAATACCTTTTATTCTGTCATCTCACAAAACCTCACACATTCCGACAAAATCATCTTCCATTCATCAGCAAACAAATCAAGTCCACAAGTTGATTCCAGAAGCGCGTTGAGACCTTTTAACATGCGCTGTATGGGAGACATCGACCGCGCCACCGTATGCCGACAGCCTACTCCTTCTAGGCCGGAAAGTCCGACATAATCGCTTCGCTTCTCCGAGCGGTGCTGTATGCGTAAAGCATATCCCTTCCACAAAAAAAAAAAAAATTGAATTGCGTCCACACAACGACAAAAACAAATTTACATAAACCAAATTTCTTTACCAATTTTGTAGGAGGTGATGCATTTTGGACATAGGCCTCCCCCAAGGTCTTCCACATCATTCGGTCCCGAGCTGACCTTGTCTATCGGTTGCCCGCGACCTTTACCAGGTCGTCGGTCCACCTTGTTGGAGGGCTGCCCACGCTGCGTCTTTCAGTCCTAGGCCTACGTCCAGCAGTGGACGTCTTGTGGCTGAGATGATGATGATGATGATGCATTTCGTCAATGGTATGAATTGAAACGTTTAAAAACTGTCACTCGATAGAATGTTTTTCTTATGAGCTAGTTCAGATAGTGATCTAACTTTCAAAGTTAATCTCTTACAGCCTTACAAATAAACGTGGTATAACAGTTATACTCGAGAATAAGCAAAATGTCTACAAATAAACAAAGTATAGCTTATACCAAGTATAGCGTTGACACTTCTGTCCATACAATCGTTATGTCGAAGTTATACGCGCCCGTACCCTAGTATAATCATAAAAATACCACGTTTCAGGCTTATTTACGTGTTTTATATTTTTTTTAGTTTCAAGAAATGGATTTAAAAGCAATAGAAGAAGTAGAACAAGTAAATAACGTCATTGTTTTAATACAGGCTGCAAGATAAGTCAAATAAAATATCGGTTTTCTAAAAGTGGTGTGATGTTTTT
The DNA here is from genome assembly GCA_947095525.1 of Trisateles emortualis. Lineage (NCBI taxonomy): Eukaryota > Metazoa > Arthropoda > Insecta > Lepidoptera > Erebidae > Trisateles > Trisateles emortualis. Next base: position 4,082,761 of record OX352756.1, read on the forward strand.
GGATAAATTATTTGGTAGATATCTCAATATGGAAAATAGAAGGTAATCCACCCGGATTATCTTCTATTCTACAATTGATGATTGCTTTGAGATATGGGGTTACGTCCCCGTCAGGTAAAAACATTTGGATATTCACACATGTAACTAAATCTGTTCTATCAGTTTCACAAATTTAACTACCTACTCGTTCCTTGTTCCTTCAAGTGCAAGAAGATGCTGTGGACATTCACGGTTTGACTCAGCAGTCTATATTAAAAATCGATGACATTTACATGCCACATACTATAAACGAACATCTTCATGTTATGAAAAATTTCAATGAGATTTAAAAATTAAAAACTGTCGAAAAAAGTTTTGTTGACAAATAGATTCAGTTGTCATAGACAAAATATGTTTTTTTATGAAGTTTCTCTTTGGTGGTGCTGTTGCCAAATCGTGCAATTTGACATAACGGATAAATAGTTATACGAAAGTAATACCTGCTTTATTTGTTAAAAAATATTTTTGACTTGTTCTTAATTTATAACTCGTATAACTATACCTCGTATAAGAATGAGATAAATGTGATATAACAGATTTTTATTTGTAAGGCTGTTAAAGTTAATAAATTTATTTAAATACACGTGTTAAAAAGTAAACTCATTACTCCTTATCTAAATAAAAAAGGCTAAATCATTTAGAGCGCGCTCTCGATTTTAATGTTACACGCGTGGGAACTGAACTTGTGATCTTGTACTAGAAAACATTAGGTATCGTTCGTTGTATTCTGGTTAGTAATTATATTTTTAAAGGTTTATTGAACACTAGCGGGCCGTCCCGGCTTCGGGTGGACATTCGAAGAGATCCCGTATTTTTTTGCAATCCTATTAATATAAAATCCTGTTAAAATAAAATAGTTATATATTATAAATGCAAAATTTTGTATGGATGTATGTTTGTTACTCTTTCACGTACAAGTTACTTAACGGATCGGGATGAAATTTGGCATAGACATAGATTATAGTCTGGAATAACACATAGGCTACTTTTTATCCCGGAAAAATCTGTTTCTGAGGGATCGTACGCGCGGGTGAAGTCGCGGGCGGTAGCTAGTAAAATATACATTGGGATAAAGCCCAAAAACTAAATGTATACTTCAATCATCTCAACCGATAAACGGCCCACTGCTGGCCACGGGACACTTGGTCGACTAATAACCTAGTTAATACTTTTTAAATATGTCCTTAATGTACATTTACACGTGGCATAATGTAAACCAATACTTTGACCTCTTATCGCAAAAAAATTGTTACATACCCCCAAAATTGGTGTTACACGCGTGGGAATCAACCTTTTTGACCTCAAAAATAATATTCATTCTCGTTCATCACATAGAGATAATGTTTTTTTTTTCGATAAAATACTGGACTTCGTCAGAGAAAGGGTAATGAACCTTTGTTTGTGGTCGGTAGTAAAATCTTTTGGGTTTGTTATCTTTACGTAAAACAAAGTTGCTGCGTCTGTCTGTACGCTTAAATCTTTTAAACTATGCAACTGATTTTGATGCAGTTTCCAGCAATAGATAGAGTGATTCAAGAGTAAGGTTTATATGTACATGTATATTTTATCATTTACATCAGATGTGAGTTCGATTCCAGGTTGCATTGCCAAAGTAAATTGTCCGATCCATGACCAACATTGGGAAAGGTTATTATTACATTATAGCTGTTGCCCGCGGCTCCGCTTGCGTGGTTGTCGGTAATCGCTGCAAAAAGTAGCCTATGTGTTATACCATAATCTATCTCTGTGCCAAATTTTATGCAGATCCGTTCAGTAGTTTTTACGTGAAAGAGTAACAAACATCCATCCATTCTCACAAACTTTCACATTTATAATATTTTATTGTAATGATATTTTATTAACAAAAACATTACGGGACCTCGGGATATACCATCCGTGCGAAACCGGCGGCTAGTGGTAAATAAAATCCCACAGTCCCCATTTTCAAAGATAAGCAAAATAAAACTCCCCCTCCCCTTTTTAATACTGACGTAACTCATACGTCCGCCGCAATACTTACACGTGGCCATCTTTATCAAGAAAAAAAAAGAAGAAATAGATCGCAGCTTCTTATTTTTAGCTTACACGTGTAGATATTGATCTCGAGACCTCGTGTCTTTAAAAGATTGGGTCACAGTCGGCGTATTTTGTAAAAAAAACATGATAAAGTATAAAGGCTGTTGAACCTTATGTTTTTTACGTGAAATCTTCTTTAGGCGCTTTGAGCACTTCGTGTAAATCATGGATCTCGCGTCATCTTCACCGAACGCTTTCCATGAGACAAATTAAAAATAATAATCTAATAGCTCGACGATACAATTCATAAGTTACTTAGTTTTCACTTCTATCGGCAGTCCCCAAAGACTGCCCCGCATGTTTTTTTTTTACTTCAGGGGAATAAAAAACTTTGTGGGACCCACAAAGAGTTGTTCTGAGTCTGGATGTAATTTGTGTCCGTTAATTGTATGTTTGTGAAGTCCCCCGCAACACAGAGCCTGTTCTCTAGTGCGGGAGTTGTCTTTAAAAAAAAAAAAGATTGATTCAATCATTATCTTTCATCTTCATCGTAAAATGTTAAAGGTCACAGTACCCATGCTATGTAAATTAGACCGTCGTCGCATCAAACTAAAAACAGATGAACTTGATGCCTACGGATACGTTTTATCAACGCACATCCCGCCTCCGACACAGGGAACTCCCTGTGTCGGAGGAGGGATAAAGACAACTCCCGCACTAGAGAACAAGCTCTGTATTGCGGGGGACTTTACAAACATATAACTAACGGACACAAATTACACCCAGACTCAGAACAACTCTTTGTGGGTCACACAAAGTTTTGTCCCTGTGTGGGAATCGAACCCACAACCTCGTGCACAGCAGGCACATACTGTACCCACTGGACCACCAAAGCAGTTCATCCTAACATGTTAGAACCTCTATCGTGCCGTACTCTACGGTTTCAGAGGAATTTCCTCCCACGTTCGATTAGGTTGTAGAATGAACTCTCTGCCGAGGTCTTCCTAACAGCCTAACATGGGGTTCTTCAAGACACGAGTTATAAGGTTTTTAAAGGGTCGGCAACGCGTGAGTGATATTGTGTATTGCAGGCGTCCATAGGCTACGGTAACTGCTTACCATCAGGCGCATCATATGCTTATTTGCCTCCATATTAAGAACTAGCAGCATGTCCCGGCTTAGCACAGCTGTATATTTATATTTAGCTTTTGAAGGGTTCCTTTTTTTTTCCTTATAATATATGAACTACCTGTTGCCCGCGGCACCGCCCGCGTGGTTGTCGGTTATCGCGATAAAAAGTAGTTTTAGAGCAACAAACATACCATACACTCTTACAAACATTCGCGTTTATAATATTAGAAGGATAGCCTATGTTACCCGTTGATAATTTAGTTGTCTATATGTGATAATGTCCGTGTGGTGACGGATTTAGAATACAAATGTCACCACTCCATTCCATTCCGTGGGTGTCGTAAGAGTCGACTAAGGGAGTAAGTCAGGCAGACAATATTCACTGCAAGAGAGGGAAAACTCGAAACAAAACCCTATACCAACCCGTCTGGCCAGCGTGGTATAGTAGGCTAATATCCCTCCAAATTTATGGAGGAGACCCGTGCCCAGCAGTGGGACGTTTATGGGTTGAGATGATGATGATGATGATGATATGTGATAATAAGTTTTAAAATCAGTCCAGTACTCTTTGAGTTTATTAATTACAAACCTACCAAAATACAAATTCTTTCTCTATATTAGTATAGACAACTAATATAATTTTAACAAAAAAAAAACCGACTTGAGTACGGCAAGTTGAAGAATTTCATAAGCTTTAAAAACGGCTAGATTACATTGTTTAATTATGAAGTTCCGTTGCCTAGCTATCTTAGCAACCATAATGGAAACTTATTTAATCGCCAACCGTAAAATACTTATTATTGAGAAGTTCAGGTGGCCATCTGTGGTCTTCCTCATCAGTTTTACTTCATCATAATATTATACTTTCGGAATACAAATGTTTGATGTGTTTTTAAAAATATTAACATTGCTATATGTTTGCCTATAATTTTTGAGGAGTTCCCTCAATTTCTCATGGATCCCATCATCAGAACTTGCTTTTGATGAAACTGGGACCAAACTGGAAGTATGTCCTCTCAGACAAAAAAAGAATTTTTCAAATCGGTCCATAAATGAGGGAGTTCTGCGATAACAAATTGATAACCTCCTCTTTTTGAAGTCGGTTAAAAAAGTAAGACAAGTCAAAATCAAAAATAAAACTTCTACCTCTTATCACAAAAATGTTAATCATCATCATCATCATCATTTCAGCCAAAAGACGTCCACAATGTTAATACGCCACCAAAATACTTCTGGGAATCGACCTCATGACCTTAATAATAGTAATTAGTACACATTTTTACTCCAAATTGTGATAAAAATATATTTTTTTATAAAAAAAGAATACTTATAAATTTTTGATAATGAGGCTTGGTTAGGTTATTGAACTTAGTGTGGATGCAAGATAAAAGCTTCCGCCATAACTATTTAGTAATCTGTGCTTCCGAGCATTTTTTAAATTAGGACTTTATGGCTCGACCTTTGATGGCTCTATGATGCACTTGCCTATTAACCCGACTCCTGCCGCAAACACAAACAAGCTTATGGTGCAAAACCAACAAGACTATCCTACTAATATTATAAACGCGAAAGTTTGTAAGTATGGATGGATGGATGGATGATTGTTACTCTTTCGCGTAAAAACTACCGACCGGATCTAGATGAAATTTGGCACAGAGATAGATTATGGTCTGGAATAACACATAGCATACTTTTTGCAGCGATAACCGACATCCACGCGGGCGGACCCGCGGGCAACAGCTAGTAATGCATAAAACAGCTATAACATAGACTATCCTACTAATATTATAAACGCGAAAGTTTGTAAATATGGATGGATGGATGTTGTTACTCTTTCGCGTAAAAACTACCGACCGGATCTAGATGAAATTTGGCACAGATATCGATTATGGTCTGGAATAACACTAGCATACTTTTTGCAGCGATAACCGACATCCACGCGGGCGGACCCGCGGGCAACAGCTAGTAATGCATAAAACAGCTATAACATAGACTATCCTACTAATATTATAAACGCGAAAGTTTGTAAGTATGGATGGATGGATGGATGGATGTTTGTTACTCTTTCACGTAAAAACTACCGAACGGATCTGAATGAAATTTGGCACAGATATAGATTATGGTCTGGAATAACACATAGGCTACTTTTTACAGCGATAACCGACATCCACGCGGGCGCAGCCGCGGGCAACAACTAGTAAAGAATAGCTAAGCAAGCGAAGTGAATGTGCCTACAGATAGTAACGGTGGCCAGACGTTTATCTAGACGGTCGCCATAATAATGGTGGTTGATGGATTTCTTTCTTTTAAAAAGACAACTCCCGCACTAATTATTGTTAGAAAACATATCACGCCTTGTTCTTTTAGGGGGTAAGCAAAAAGCGCAGCCTTCCACTGGCGATCCTGAACTAATTTTACTTACTTAGTTGATCTAGATACTTAGGTTTTTTTTCTTCTTTTTCGCTAATTAATACAACTCCCGCACTAGAGAACAAGCTCTGTGTCGCGGGGGACTTTACAAACATACAATTAACGGACACAAATTTCACCCAGACTCAGAACAACTGTTTATTCAATTCAATTCAAATTATTTATTTCAGATTCTTTAAAAATATTAAAACAATCCATAACAATAATTATTCACACAAATAAAGATTAATAAAATAAAATAAAATACCATACAATAAAAAATACTATAAATATTATGGGTTACACAAAGTTTTGTTGTTTGTGGGAATCGAATCCACAATCTCGTGGACAGCAGGCGCATACTGCGACCACTGGACCACCAAGGCAGTCAAATGTCTGTACAATCTCCGGATTTATGATTTGAGAGATATGTAATACATGAAACTGCATCGATAGCTTATTGGTTGGTGTGTGTGACTGCTGATCACAACGTCCCAGGTTCGATTACCAGGCACTCAATCTGACGCCTGATATTTGGCACACAGATAAATTATAGTCTAGAATAGCACAAGGCTACTTTTTATCGCGATAACCGACTTCCACGCGGGCGGAGCCACGGATAACTGCTAGTTCAAAAATAATAATCTAATAGCTCGACGATACAATTCACAAGTTAGGTACTTAGAGTTCAGTTCTATCGGCAGTCCCCAAAGACTGCCCCGCATGTTTTTTTAACTTAGATCCGTATACATTAATATCCCGATACCATAAACAACAAATATGGCCACTGTAATAGGCGTAGTAGCTACGTCGGTAGTCAGCTGCAACTGCTTTTTGTGCCCCATTGAATTGTAAAATACGTGGTAGCAAAAAGAGTAGGACGAGGTAACCTGACACAGTGTGGGTTTATACACAGTATGTCAATTCGTTACAACTGTATGAGTGACTGAGAGTTCGGTTCGATTCCCACACGACAAAACTGCCTTGGCATAACAGTATTATTTTTGACTAGCTGTTGCCCGCGGCTCCGCCCGCGTATATGTCGGTTATTGCTGTAAAAAGTCTATGTGTTATTCCAGACCATAATCTATCTCTGTGCCAAATTTCATCCAGATCCGTTCAGTAGTTTTTACGTGAAAGAGTAACAAACATCCATCCATTCTTACAAACTTTCACATTTATAATATTAGTAAGGAAGTAAGGATTAGTAAGGAATGCACAATCTACTTGGGTGGCAAACAAGCATACGGCTCGCCTGATGTTAAGCAGTTATCCGTATCCTGTTGCCGATCGTTTTTTTAATACCAGTGTTTTAAGATGGAGTATCACTGTGATAGTAAAACGTTTCTTTCAAAAAGCATCCCTAAACGATAGCTGGAGACCTGTACTCACACACAGGAACACAATTACTGTATGTAGTTATTTGGCTGTGGTCTTCTGTAAGGAGGATCCTTCCCTAATTGGGCTTGATCGCTAGTATGGTGCCCTACCTCTTAAAATTACTTATAAGCAAGTAAATAATTTTAGACAGGCCGTACCAAGTATAAAAACGTCTTATTATACACCTGTATTTCATCATCATCATCATCTTAACCTATAAACGCCCCCCTGCTAGGAACGGGTCTCCCCCATACACTTGGAGGAGACCTGTATTTAATTTTAAACTACTGCTATTTATTTTTATGGCGGCTTCATAGCGGTTTCTAAACGAGCTTAGATAAAAGGAAAGTCAAGGGACAAAACTTGTATGTCTTGTTTAATTCTTGCTAGCCGTACATATATTATAGTTAGAAAACATATCACGCCTTGTTCTATTAGGGGGTAAGCAAAAAGCACAGGCTTCCACTGGCGATCCTGAACTAACTTTACTTACTTAGTTGATCTAGATACTTAGGTTTTTTTTTTCTTCTTTTTCGCTAATTAAGACAACTCTCGCACTAGGGAACAAGCCCTGTGTCGCGGGGGACTTTAGCAAACATATATGTATATACCTCACGGACACAAATTACACCCAACTTCGTCGTCCCGACTCGGGACAATGTTTCTGAATCATACAGTATTGTCTCGTCTGGAAATCGAACCCACGACCTCCAGATAAGCATGCAGACACTAACCATTAGACCGACAGGCCCGTCATAAATATGGCCAACATGTCCCGCCTGATGGTAAGCAGTTTCCGTAGCTTATGGACGCCTGCTATAACTATAGAATCTCTTGTACGTTGCCGGCTTTTAATTTTAACATAAGGCTTTTATGGGTGGATTACGACCTAACTTTTCTCTCTATCTCTCTCTCTCTTGATATAAGTGAGGAGACCCGTGCCTATCAGTGGGAAATATAATTAAGGCTTGCAATTTTTTTTACACTCCTTGGGGGAGGCCTATGTCCAGCAGTGGACGTCTTTTGGCTGAGATGATGATGTTTTTTTTATGGGTAACTCTGGGATAATAGCTACGTTATTAAAGTTAAAACTTTTTTAGTGACGTTGATGTGTAAAAAATGTAAAACTCGCGTCAGGACACGTGACCTGATCGCAAATTGGTAAGACTGCGCAGGACGGTTGCGTGACTGTGCTTGTGTATTTTAGACATGTTTCTTACTTCAGCTACCATAAACCTATTGTTAACTTTTAAATTCTACTATTCTACTAATATTATAAATGCGAAAGTTTGTAAGTATGGATGGATGGATGTTTGTTACTCTTTCACGTAAAAACTACCTAATGGATTTAAATGAAATTTGGCACAGAGATAGATTATGGTCTGGAATAACACATAGGCTACTTTTTACAGCGATAACAATCCACGCGAGCGGAGTCACGGGCAACAGCTAGTGTAAAATAATTGTAATAGTTCTGAAATGTTAATTTTTTTATCTATACTAATGTTATAAAGCTGAAGAGTTTGTTTGTTTGGTTGAACGCGCTAATCTCTAAAAGTACTGGTTCGATTAGAAGAAATAATAATAATATTTTCGGGACAACTCACACATCGCTATCTGATCCCAAACTAGGCAGAGCCTGTACTATGGTAACCAGACAACTGATAAACATACTTATATATTTCTAAATAAATACATATTATAGATAAATATTTTTTTGTTGAATAGAGCATATATCCAGGAAGGCTATAGGCTATATAACATCACGCTATGATCAATAGGAGCGAAGCAGTAGTGAGATATGTTGCAAAATCGGAGAATATATTCCAAATTACCACGCGGACAAAGTCGCGGGCGACCCCTAGTGTAATATAAATTGTCAAGTTTGTGAACGATAAATAAATATTGTGTTTTACCACATAAATGATAGTACAACTGATAAATAAAACAGTTCGTGCGAAATTATTCCCTAACCATTCCAAAATATTCAATAATGCACAATGTCTCATAACTCTGATTTTATTCACTCCTCTTTTCCTATCCAATCTATCCTTCTTTGTAATGCTCTGCCTCTTGAGATCAGGATGTCCACTAGCCGGTATGCGTTTAAAAAAAAGGTTCGTGAACTACTCTTGCACAGATTGGCAGAATCATCTCATCAGTAATGTTTAATATTTATTATATTTATATAATATATATTAGTTTATTTAAGTAAATATGCATTTAATTTATATAATATGTACCTATAAGTAATAGTATCATAGTTTATATATATTGTCTTTTCTACATTTTACTTTCGCAAAAATTATTACATATGCACCTACTTGTAATATCTCTGCACCACCTTGGGTTGACTGGTAGAGAATGCCTATGGCATTAAGTCCGCCTTTATACATTTATTTTGGTGTATAATAAGTTTTAAATAAAATAAAATAAATGTTAATATTCAAGTTTTAATTCTTTCTTTTTACTTCTGGCCAGCACTCCCGGAGTGCGACCCGTTGTTTTTTTTTTAACCTATGCTCACGCACAGGAACCTCACCACATCGCTTAGTGTAATAATTTAGCTATAGTCTTCCCGTCTTCTATATAGTGAAAGGGCTTTTCCCAGCCAGGTTTAGTGCCTTGCCTCTCTTAATTTTCTTGGAACTTCGTAATGAGTCAATTCTACGAGTAGGTATTTAACCCATTTTATCTTTTTTTTATAACTACCTTTATTATTATTTTAATAAGAATTTACTCGTCATCATGATAGGACATATTTAAGTAATGAATCTCAACGTCTAAACCGTACCTAGTTTTTAATACTACTTAGGTAGCGAACAAGCATACGGCCCGCCTGATGTTAGGCAGTTACCGTAGCCTATAGATGCTTGCAATACCAGAAGTATCACTTGCATGTTGCCAACCCATTTTTTTACACCAGGGCTTTAAGATGGAGATTTCCTGGTATAGGAATACGTTTCTTTCAAAACGCATCCCTAAATGAGCACTGGATACCTGTACTCACACACAGGAACACAACTACGCCACTATGTGTAGTTATTTGGCTGTGGTTTTCTGTATGGTGGAGGTCCTTCCCCAGTCGGGTTTGCTCGGTAGAATGGTGCCCTACCTCTCTACCTATCATGCATTTGATGTACTCACACACAGGAACACAAATACACCACTGTGTGTGGTTATGTGTGCTCTGAAATTATGAAAACTGACATCATCTTTCTGGCTTATTCATAATTTATGACCTTCATAAGTGTTACTTTGTAATCTAAATGAATAAATTGCTTGCCATCCAACGTGGCAATGCTGCTGGCCTTCTGGGCACATTCCCTAAAGACAGTGATGTTGAGGAATATTTTGACGCCTAAACGACAGTTTCATTTTCCTATATTGTTTATTTTTATATAATTACCAATAATTGCCCGCGGCTCCACCCGCGTGGATGTCGGTTATCGCTGTAGCCTATGTGTTATTGCAGACCATAATCTATCTCTGTGCTAAATTTCATCCAGATCCGTTCAGTAGTTTTTACGTGAAAGAGTAACAAACATCCATCTATCTATCCATCCATACTTAAAAACTTTCGCGTTTATAATATTAGTAGGATAAATGAATTTTTAGTTTGAGTTTCGAAACGGTGGTAAGCAGTAACCGTAACCTATAGCGTTAGAAATATCTGGAGCGATCTTAATTTTTGTACTACCAAGGAGGCAAACAAGCATATATATGTCTTCCGTCGCAAGTTTAATATGTAATTCGAGAATTATACAAAAGTAATAAACAATTGTATTTTCTATAATAAATAGCTACGTGTTTATCAAAATTGATAAATGACACTCACTATGATATTGGAATGACAATTATAATTAAGTTTGTGTTCTTAAATAGTTTCGGCCGCGCAATGCCACAGAATACTTTATAGTACAGCAGTGCTCACGGCCACGTCTCTATTAAATTTAATCTTTTTTTTATATACTACTTAGGTGGCAAACAAGCATACGGCCCGCCTGATGTTAAGCAGTTACCGTAGCCTATGGACGCTTGCAATACCAGAAGCACAGATTACTAAATAGCCAGGAGTATCACTTGCGTGTCGCCAATCCATTTTTTTTTTAACACCTGGGCTTTATGATGGGAGTATCCCTGGGATATGAATACGTTTCTTTCAAAACGCATCCCTAAATGAGCGGTGGAGAACCCGTACTCACACACAGGAACACAACTACACCACTGTGTGTAGTTATTTGCCTGTGGCCTTCCCCAGTCGGGCTTGCTTGCTAGTATGGAGCCCTACCTCTCTAAAATGTGCTAATAAAATTATTTTACCTTTCCTTTCTTAATCTAGTCTACTAGAAAATAAATGCATCATAATTGGCATGCGTACGCGCACGGTTTTGCATGAATAACCAAGTATTAGCCCGTATTATATTGATTGATGTTTTTACTTGATAGTCTGTTTTGAAATTTTTACTTTTACCTCACATTCCAACGCTGGAAGCCATTTTAACTATTGTCTTAAGATTAATTAATAATATTGTCATATTTCTGTGTGATGTATCGATAATATTTGTCTTCCGGATTTATCTCGGATACTGCGCACTGAGACTGGTTGGTAGTTTAGCCAGAGATCGTTGGTTCGATTCCCACGTAGGACAAATCTTCGTTGTCCGGCTGATGGTAAGCAGTTACCGTAGCCTATGGACGCTTGCAATATTAGAGGTATCACTACTATGATATACTTATGATAGAGATCCTTGGTATAGGAAAACGTTTCTTTCAAAATGCATCCATAAAACTTTTACTCACACACAACTACACTACTGTGTGTAGTTATTTGTTAGTGGTCTCCTTAAGGTGAAGGTCCTTCTCCATTCGGGCTTCCTCGCGTTTATTTTTAATAAATTGTCAATTAAATTTGATAATAAAGACATTTTTTTAAATGTTATCAGTCTCAAGGATTAAATTGACATAGGTCGTGGTTGATATGGAATATTATCTCAATGTCATCATTCGCAGCATCCCAAAATACGGCCAATGGCAGCTTAGATAAGGATAGGGCGTAATCGTTCACGCCTAGTATTAAATTTAAATTTGAATACTAAAATAATTATCTCAAGAGAGGTAGGATACTATATAAGTAAGCAAGCCCGATTAGGGAAGGACCTCCTTACAGAAGTCCACAGCCAAATGAATACACAGCGGTGTAGTTGTGTTCCTGTGTGAGTACAGGTCTCTAGCGCTCATTTAGGGATGCGTTTTGAAAGATACGTATTCCTATCCCAGGGATACTCCATCTTCAAGCCACGGTGTAAAAAAAATGGCAATTGGCAACACGCAAGTGATGCCTCTATCATCAACAAAACTCTGTAGCAACCCGTCTGGTCAGCGTGGTATAGTACGCTAATATCAATCCAAATGTATAGACCCGTGCCCAGCAGTGGGACGGTTATGGGTTGAGATGATGATGATAACGGTCGATTACGGTCAACTCTTCTGCTCACAGTGTGATAGAGTTGTTAAGACCAAATTTGGCTTTGCAAGTCATCAACGAGCTCATTATAGGAAATAAAAATAGTCTGGGTCGCTATCACCGGACACGGTGAAGAGGACTATATATTATAATAACCGAATATTTGCTACAAGTCGAGTATTTTGAGTGAGAGTTATATCGAGTATTATTATTATTATCGTTTGGTTAGTGGCCAACCTGGTGACGGAGTTATTTAGATCGCCCATATTTAGGCCTCTGTCGTGATCTAGCGACTGTTAACAATTGGGAACCGACTTTTAACGTGCCCTCCGAAGCACGGAGACGCTCAAATGAAATACCACTATGCCGTCACCAATCTAAAGGGTTACCGCGCCCTTGGTAGCTTAACCCGCTGATCGTTTACCGAACAGTGAGTGCACCTAGCTATGAGCGCCTCAGTTATGTCGAGTGTTTTGACTGCATCAGCTTGCATGCTATCATACTTTTATTTTACAAAAGATTGTAACTATCTGGCGATTAAAAAGAGTGGCCTGAGTTTCTTGCTAGTTCTTCTCAAGGCTCCACGTCAGCGAACTAGCCGTAGGAAAATATTGCTGACATCATCTTTTTGGCTTATTCATAATTTATGACATCATAAGTGTTACTTTGTAACCTTAATGAATAAATGAATTTTGAGATTGAGTATAAACCACTCGCCTAATTGTAAAAAAAATACAAATTGTATCGTGAGATATCAAGGCGTTTGGTCGAGTCATCTCACGATCCTAACGCTGGCCTTTAATTGGGTCAACGTATTAGCCTTGCAATCCAGCGTGGAAATGTGGCCAGTCTTTTGGGCAACTTTCCTCAGAACTGCTACCTCAATCAGATATTTTATTTATGGGTAATACCTTTAAATACAATATCTGATTGTTTTTAAGTAGGTTAGGTTAGGTTAGGTAACTTTAATTTTAATAACTATTCTCGCCTAATTTGAAGCAGCCATTATATTTTCTAATGTTAGATTATTAGATATTATAAAAATATAATATTTAAGCTAAAGATACGTTATCAGTCGCGTCTAGTACACCTAGCATTATCTTATCGACGCTGTTTATGTATTTAACTTATTTAATATAGTAATTATGTGTTTGCTTATTATATATCCTTGTTTTGATCTCTTTATATTAAATATTTTTGAGTTAAATATGTAATTATTTGGCTGTGGTCTTCTATAAGGTAGAGGTAGAGGCTCGCTAGTTCGGTGCTATTGGGTATTATATTCCACTGCGGTAAAATATACAATTTTACGTTAAACTAGCTTCTAACCGCCGGCTGCGCCCGCGCAATCCCTCAGAAACAGAGATTATTCTGGGATAAAAAGTACCCTATGTGTTATTCTAGACTATAATCTATCTCTATTCCAGATTTAATCCAGATCCCGATCCAGTTTTGCCCCTCTAGATAAGTGGCATAAACGGTAGTCGAATCGAAAAGTCGAAAAAACAAATGTATTACGATATAATGTCGTAAACTTATGTCAAATACCATACATTTACCACTACCGATTATGCCACTTGTCTAGAGAGGCACAGGGCAGTAGATTTTGAGTGAAAAACAACAACAACATACATCCATACACTCTTACAAACTTTCGCGTTTATAATCTTCTTCTTCTTAGCGTTTCGTTGGCAAACATCGTTAAATTTATATTATGGCGGCCCAAAATTCAGCTGCATTGACTGCATTGTCAGAGGCAGCCATCAAGTCCTCTTGCGTTTATAATATTAGTAGGACTAATAAGTTTTAATCTTATTAAGCTGAAGGCAACAGCGCTGAGCGTTACCTACTCGCTCCATTTTTAGTTCGCACACATTTCCAAGTAATAATGTCGCCCGCTATGTTACTATCGTCTAGTATATTTTTCTAGTCAGTCGCACACTTTCATTATTTCTTAGAATACGTGTAAAAACTAACTACTATGCAGTACAGTTGCTATCTTGCTAACTAGCTTTGGAAAATAAATATAGTTTTCGTACATTTTTTTTTATACTACTTAGATGACAATCAAGTACCGGCCCGCCCGATTTTAAGCAGTTACCGTAGCCTATGGATGCTTGCAATACCAGAAGTATCACTTGCGTGTTGTCAACCCATTTTTTTTACACCAGGTCTTTATGATGGGAGTATCCCTGGGATAGGAATACGTTTCTTTTAAAACGCATCCCTAATTGAGCGAGATTCTGTACTCCCACACAGGAACACAACTACGCCACTATGTGTAGTTATTTGGCTGTGGTTTTCTGTAAGGCGGAGGTCCTTCCCCAGTCGGGTTTGCTCGGTAGAATAGTGCCCTACCTCTCTAGCTATCATACATTTGATCTAAATGAATAAATTTAACACATGTTGCACTTACTACATTCATCTCTGCATCACCCAAAGGTCGGCTGGTAGAGAATGCCTTTGACATTAAGCCCACCTTTGTACAATATTGTGCATAAAGTTTAAATAAATAAACAATAAATGAGTTTGATTTTGAATCTCCTAGCAGGAGAGAGAAAACTCGTGCCCATCAGTGGGACATAAAAGTTACTATTAATCTTAATATATATAAATTACGTGTCACGTTGTTTGTCCGCTATTGACTCCTTAACTACTGAACCGATTTTAATAAAATTTTGCACTGTGTACAGTTCTATCCAACTTAAATGATAGGATATTTTTTTTATCTCGATCAGTGTCTTCAATTTAACCCGGGCAAGCTAATCCTTACTAATATTATAAATGTGAAAGTTTGTGAGTATGGATGGATGGATGGATGTTTGTTACTCTTTCACGTAAAAACTACTGAACGGATCTAGATGAAATTTGGCACAGAGATAGATTATGGTCTGGAATAACACATAGGCTTTTTGCAGCGATAACCGACATCCACGCGGGTGGAGCCACGGGCAACAGCTAGTTAATCTATAAATTGTTAACAGACTTTGTTGATAGATCTAGCAGAGACTATGGTACGCCAATTGCTTCGATCCGAATATAACGTACTTCCTTCGCCTCCTCTACATTCATCAACCTCTTCATGCATGAACGTTGATTCTGGGTAGTTTTAACTTAGCCCTTTTTTAGCAAATGTATGGTCGCTGTATGTTCTTCTAGGTAAATTGTTAACTAAACAATAATGCAAGTAGGTTACATATTGACACGTAATTATAAATAAGTAATGAATGCGTTTCGTCACTCAGTCACGCTCCGTGTCAAATGCGGAGTGACGCAATCACGCCTTTAATTTGCATCATGGATTATGACGTCACGGTGACACGGATTAGGGACAATACCAATATGTTTTTTTTACTGCCTTGGTGGTCCAATGGTCGCAGTATGCGCCTGCTGTGCACGAGGTTGTGGGTTCGATACCCACACAGGACAAAACTTTGTGTTACCAACAAAGAGTTGTTCTGAGTCTGGGTGTAATTTGTGTCCGTTAATCGTATGTTTTTAAAGTCCCCTGCGACACAGCGATTGTTTTCTACTGCGGGAGTTGTCTTTATTAACGCAAAATAAAGTAAAAAAAAAAATTATATCTTTATTTTTGAAGTGAAACCTTCTTTGGGCGAACAAAATTCATGGAACTCACGTCATCGTCACCGAACGCTTTCATCAGTTTTCTACTAAAGTTGCGATTTATTAATAATGATTTATAAATAGTTTTGTCCCGTTTGGTAATCGAACCTACGACCTCAAATCCATGCTATAGTCTTTCGGGGAAGCTTTAGTAGAGACCGCATTCTACAAACTAATCGTACGTAGAAGGAAATTCCTTTGAAACCGTACAGTACGGCACGATACAGGTTCTAAGATGTGAGGATGAACTCCCTGTCGGTGGCGGGAGGTGCGTTGATAAAACGTATTCGTGGGCATCATATCTAACAATTCCTATTTGTTAAATATAATATGGAGCTAGCTATGCTCGGCGTCTCTTTGAAGGACAAAATTCGTAACGAGGTAATCCGACAAAGAACCAAAGTTACTGACATAGCTCCCAGACTTTTTTTTTTTTTTTAACTCACACATCGCTATCTGATCCCAAACTAGGCAGAGCCTGTACTATGGTAACCAGACAACTGATAAACATACTTATATATTTCTAAATACATACATATTATAGATAAATTACACCCAGACACAGAACAAACATTCGTGCTCATCACACAAAGATTTGTCCTGGATGGGAATCGAACCCACGACCTCCGGCGTAGCTGTCAAAGTCACTAACCACTAGACCAACAGGCCAGTCGAAAGGTCGAAGTTGAAGTGGCAATGGGCTGGTCAAATCGGCAAAAGGACCGACGGCCGATGGAGCAGACGTCTCCTAGAGTGGAGACCGCGACTCGGTAAGCGTAAGATAGTACGGCCCCCAGCTAGGTGGACCGACGACCTAAAAAGGTCGCTGGGACGGATTGGATGAGGCGGAGGACCGTGTGCTATGGCGCGTGTTGGGAGAGGCCAGCGATAGACTTATTATTTTATTATAAAGACATCTCCCGCACTAGAGAACAAGCTCTGTTTCGCGAGGGACTTCACAAATATGCATTTAACGAACACAAATTACACCGAAAGAAGTCTTTGTGGGTCACACAAAGTTTTGTCCTGTGTGGGAATCGAACCCATAACCTCGTGCACAGCAGGCGCATACAGAGACAGTTTCTTCTACTACTTATCATAATTTCATCCGAAAAAAGTCCACTGCTGGAATTAGCCCACACATTTGCCACCTAAGTAGTAGATTTAATAAAGGTAATGCATATCTTAAGACCTAGCTAAGTACCTACTACTAAGTAGGTTACTTAAGCTCAATTCTAAGAATTTATTCACATTGCAAACTAATGTTATTATTAACTCATATAAGGTAGCACGTGCCTATTTAGCACCTATCTATCCTTACTAATATTATAAATGTGAAAGTTTTTAAGAATGGATGGATGGATGTTTGTTACTCTTTTACGTAAAAACTACTGAACGGATCTGGATGAAATTTGGCACAGAGATAGATTATGGTCTGGAATAACACATAGGCTATTTTTACAGCGATAACCCACATCCACGCGGGCGGAGCCGCGGGCAACAGCTAGTTTACTATAAATTCTTTCACTTCACTCGATCATTAGACCATCGTGAATCGTGACCATTCTCGCATACATCTGGTAGAAACGAAGGTTGTCATTATTCCGAATTAAAATTAGGATCGAATGTTAATTGCTTTTTTTCTTCTTTTTTTTTTTGTTACGACTCACACATCGCTATCTGATCCCAAACTAGGCAGAGCCTGTACTATGGTAACCAGACAACTGATAAACATACTTATATATTTCTAAATACATACATATTATAGATAAATTACATCCAGACACAGAACAAACATTTGTGCTCATTACACAAATATTTGTCCTGGGTGGGAATATTATAGCAGCGTACTAATATTATATATGTGAAAGTTTGTAAGAATGGATGGATGGATGGATGTTTGTTACTCTTTCACGTAAAAACTACTGAACGGATCTGGATGAAATTTGGCACACAGATAGATTATGGTCTGGAATCCACGCGGGCGGACCCGCGGGCAACAGCTAGTATAATATAATGACTCAAAAATACTTTAGCCACAAATCTATTTCAACTTAGTCCACGACCGATAACTATCCATTTATAACTATTTATCTATAAATTCAATAGTTTTTATCTACTGGAATATTTTAAAAACGACATTTTGACTTCCAAAACTGGCTGATAACGTTATCGGGGGGTATTACGTAATGAATTTTCGAAACCCAGATAGCAACGGTCAGAGGTTTGAGCCCTTATCGCTAGATGCCATGTATGTAATTTGTACTTTACTAGGAAAAATTATGTTTTGTTGTTAACTAGTGGAAAAAAATAGATAAGTATTAGATTTTATACTTGTACGTACAAATTAATATTATCGTGTCTAACTGCCGTAAGGGCTACAGCAGATAAGCAAGTTTTAGCATTGGCGATCTACGATTTAGTTGCTTTTTCAAAAATAAAAAACTTAAGAGGTGTCAAGGGACACCCGGATGGAAGGAACGAAGTTCCACATAACACACATATTTTTATTTTGTTTTTTATTATGTTAAATAAATAATTAAATTATAATTTAATTAATAATATTAATATTTTAATATAAATATATTATTATAATGTTATCTGGCTTGCTTTCTATAAGAGAGAGAGAGAGAGAGACAGAGAAACATGCGCACGCCGCACAGCTTACAATAGCTTACTATAGTGCAAAAAGTGTCGTGACAACTTTTCGTAAAAAAAAAACCGTCTAGCCCCTTTTCACAACGCGCGATAAGGAACTTCGTTCCAATAATCCTACTTCCTACTAATATTATAAACGTGAAAGTTTGTAAGGATGGATGGATGGATGTTTGTTACTCTTTCACGTCAAAACTACTGAACGGATCTGGATGAAATTTGGCACAGAGATAGATTATGGTCTGGAATAACACATAGGCTACTTTTTATAGCGATAACCGACATACACGCGGGCGGAGCCAAGCAAGCTAGTACCTATAGAATAATATTTTAAATATCTTGACTTGGCCCATGGGATTGTCGACATGTAGGATGTGGATTCAGCTATCATTGTACCGATAGTCGTCACAGTGAATGGTTTAATAGCCAAGAGCCTCGACCAAGACCTTAAGAGGCTCGCGCTAGGTGGATGGATCAAGGGTCTGATACAGAAGGCAGTGCTCCTCGACACGGCACGTATAGTGAGGAGGTTCCTGTCTCTGGAGCCCTAATCGCCGGTAGCTTGGACTTTGTTCCCGATACCGATGTGGAACTGTTTCTTATATTTTTAAATACCTAGGTTTTTAATTTTTTTATATTTAAAAATATAAATTATATGTCAAAATACAAATAATATATTTTTAGTAATATTTTTGGGACAACTTATACAACGCCATCTGATTCCAAACTAGGCAGAGCCTGTACTATGGCAATCAGACAACTGTTAAACATACTTATATGAATATATATCTAAATACATACATATTATAGATAAATTACACTTAGACACAGAACAAACAATCATGCTCATAACATAAATATTTGTCCTGGGTGGGAATCGCATCCACGACCTCCGGCTTAGCAGTCAGAGTCACTAACCACTAGACCAACAGGTCAGTCAATTCAGCGAACAAACATTTCACATAGCACACTTAAAAACGCCACGGCGATGGAGTCGCTTTCGGAAGCTCGACACAGCGACTAAGAGCTTATAGCAGACATGTTATTTTTAGCATCGACAATCTGCGATTTAGTCGCTTTTTTAAAGCTAAATGCATCAACCAGACGTTCTACATCGCACACTTAAAAACGCCACGGCGATGGAGTGGCTTTCGAAAGCTCGACACAGCGACTAAGGGCTATAGCATTCATGTTATTTTTAGCATCGACAATCTGCGATTTAGTCGCTTTTTTAAAGCTAAATGCATCAACCAGACGTTCTACATCGCACCCTTAAAAACGCCACGGCGATGGAGTGGCTTTCGAAAGCTCGACACAGCGACTAAGGGCTATAGCATTCATGTTATTTTTAGCATCGACAATCTGCGATTTAGTCGCTTTTTTAAAGCTAAATGCATCAACCAGACGTTCTACATCGCACCCTTAAAAACGCTACGGCGATGGAGTCGCTTTCGGAAGCTCGACACAGCGACTAAGGGCTTATAGCAGACATGTTATTTTTAGCAACGACATTCTGCGATTTAGTCGCTTTTTAAAAGCTAAATGCATCAACCAGACATTCCACATCGCACACTTAAAAACGCCATGGCGATGGAGTCGCTTTCGGAAGCTCCACACAGCCACTAAGCGCTATAGCAGACATGTTATTTTTAGCATCGACAATCTGCTATGTTGTCGTTTTTTAAAGCTAAATCAATCAACCAGACGTTCTACATCGCACACTTAAAAACGCCACTGCGATGGAGTCGCTTTCGGAAGCTCGACACAGCGACTAAGGGCTATAGCATTCATGTTATTTTTAGCATCGACAATCTGCTATTTAGTCGCTTTTTTAAAACTAAATCAATCAACCAGACGTTCTACATCGCACACTTAAAAACGCTACGGCGATGGAGTCGCTTTCGGAAACTCGACACAGCGACTAAGGGCTATAGCATTCATGTTATTTTTAGCATCGACAATCTGCTATGTTGTCGCTTTTTTAAAGCTAAATCAATCAACCAGACGTTCTACATCGCACACTTAAAAACGCCACTGCGATGGAGTCGCTTTCGGAAGCTCGACACAGCGACTAAGGGCTATAGCATTCATGTTATTTTTAGCATCGACAATCTGCGATTTAGTCGCTTTTTAAAAGCTAAATGCATCAACCAGACGTTCCACATCGCACACTTAAAAACGCCACGAGGATGAAGTCGCTTTTTGGAAGTTCGACAAGACGCTTAAGGGCTACATCAGACATGATACATTGAGCATCGAGAATCTGCGATTTAGTCGCTTTTTAAAAGCTAAATGCATCAACCAGACATTCCACATCGCACACCTAAAAACGCCACGGCGATGGAGTCGCTTTTTGGAAGTTCGACAAGACGCTTAAGGGCTACATCAGACATGATACATTGAGCATCGAGAATCTGCGATTTAGTCGCTTTTTAAAAGCTAAATGCACCAACCAGACATTCCACATCGCACACTTAAAAACGCCACGGCGATGGAGTCGCTTTTTGGAAGTTCGACAAGACGCTTAAGGGCTACAGCAGACATGATACATTTAGCATCGAGAATCTGCGATTTAGTCGCTTTTTAAAAGCTAAATCCTCTTATCGTTTGGTTAGTGGCCAACCTGGTTACAGTGTTATTTAGATCGCCCATATTTAGGCCTTTGTCGTGATCTAACGACTGATAACAGTCGGGACCGACTTTTAAACGTGCCCTCCGAAGCACGAAGACGCTCAGATGAAATACCACTATGCGGTCACCCATCTATAGGGTTAACGTGCCTTTGGTAGCTTAACCCGCTGATCGTTTACCGAACAGCGAGTGCACCGGGCTATGAGCGCTGAAAGCTAAATGCATCAACCAGACGTTCCACATCGCACACTTAAAAACGCCACGGCGATGGAGTCGCTTTCGGAAGCTCGACAACACGTTTAAGGCCTACAGCAGACATGATACATTTACCACTGCACTGTTGGTTGGTGATCCTGGCTGCCAAAGCCGGTGGTTTAGGGTTGTCGGGTTGCCATAGCACAGGCTTTGTCTAGTTTAAGATTACATGGCCAACCAAAACTATGCCAGCTCTCGCAGCTGCCATAATTTCTTTCTTTTAAGTTTAATTATAAGTCAAACTGTGTTGTGAGATATCTAAGCGTTTAGTCGAGTCATCTCACGATCCTAAGGCTGGCCTTTACTTAGGTCAATGTATTAGCCTTGCAATCTAGCGTGGCAATGTGGCCAATCTTTCATCAGAACTGCGACCTCAATCAGATATCTTATTTATAGGTAAAATAAATACAATATCTGATTGTTTGTTAAGTTACTTTTACTTAAATAACTTTTCATGTAAATATCTTATGAAATAAATGTATTATTATTATTATAAATATAATTTCATTGTACATTTAGCATTTACTGTCTGAAATAAACATTGTTTTCTTTCTTTCTTTAGTGTAACGGTTTGTTTTTTTGTTCCAGGTATATACAAAAACCCCACCATTGGACAACATTCCACAAATTATAGCAACCCAGAGTACCTAAACTGAAATTATTTAGAATAGAAAAAATATATTATTATATCTGTATAGAACTATCGACCAAATTTTTCTACCAAACTTGAAAATTTTCTAACAAACTCGAAAGTTTTCTAATTAACTCGAAAGTTTTCTAACAAACTCGAAAGTTTTCTACCAAACTCGGAAATTTTCCTGCCTTCCTAAGACCAAAGCCTTGTATTATTAATATTTATTGGAATTATTAATAATAATAGTATAGTTTAATAAGATGATGCCCCAACAATATTGTCTGAGATGGAAACATCATCACTCAAATGTGCAGAATATGTTTGCTCAACTGTTGGAAAAAGGTGTGTATTGACTTTTTTTTTATTAAACTAGATTTATAGAATTAGGGGCCGTACCATGGCGTCCTTATAGGGATTTACTTTCGATCTTAACTTGGCAACGTGAAAGTCGAAGAAGTCGATCCCAGAGCCAGGATTCGAACCTGCGCCTCTTGGGTTCCAGCCCAACAATGTTATTTTGTCCACCACCACTACGTAACAAAGTTGACGTTCTAAGAATTTCAAATTAAAATGGAAAATTAATCGTTATAAGGACGTCATGCCCCTGGTCTGTCTTAACTATAAGCCGTTATATGTGGATATTCAATTTTAATATAAAGATAGCAAAAACGTAGATTTGGCGTCGAATAGGATAAGAGGAGGAGAAGAGGTCTGCAAGACCATGGAGGAGACCTTTGCCCAACTGTGGGATATAACGGGTTTAAAAAAAATGCAAAAAAGGGGATCTATAGCCAGCAGCGTTTGGATAAGAGTTGATAAAGAAGAAGAAGAATAGCAAGCAGGTGAAACCGATTTCCGCCAACAATAACGTAAAAAAGCGAGATTTCGTATTCCGGATTTTCCTCCTCCAAAATTGAACCGATTTCATTAAAAAAAAGTTATATGCCACCTTATTTGTTTATTTGAGGCCGTTTCAAATATGCGTCTTTTTTAATATTTATTTGGTCATAACTTGTATTATAAAAACCTGTTTATCCAAAAAAACGAAGCCATGCGTCATTGTCAAGCCTGATATCTATATCAGGTTAAAATTTCATTGCTCTAGGCTCAAAATCCAGGAAGGAAAATCAGGAATACGTTTGTATGGAAAAATGGGCAGTGGCAGTCGATCTTCAGATGTTTCTATTGTGAATTAAAAACTTTTTGGCTCGACAACTCGTGAATCGCACCGAACTCGGTAGGGGTATTCCGTAAGAGCGAAAACCGAGCCTTTTTGACGTTTAGCAATCGTGTGTGCCGTCACCGAGCAATCGCAACTGTCAGTTGGCGATCGCTGTTTCTTAGAGAATCAGCCGGCGGGATACGCACACAACTACCACTAGATCGACAAGTCTATTAAACTATGTATATTTAAATATTTAAAATCAAATTTCCAAAATCTTTATTATTTAATGCGGCTAGCAACCGCATACATATTTTAAACCGGATAAATAATTTGTTAAATATGTTAATATATACTTAAACTAGGTGTTGCCCGCGGCCCCGTCCGCGTGTTGTCGTAAATTAATAAAAATAAACAACATTTCTATAATAAAAGTACCCCACGTTACTCCTTATTACATCAGCTATCGGCCAGTAAAAATCCTTTCAAAATCGGTCCAGCTGTTTCAGAGATTAGCCGGAACAGACAGACAGACGAACAGACAAAAATTGTAAAAATATATATTTAGGTATATGTACCGTGTATACATCCATATGCATTTGGTAAAAAGAGGTTATTTTTATATTACAAACAGACACTCCAATTTTATTTATTTATATGTATAAATATGTTAATACTATAATTATACTAAAATAACATTTATTAATAACACAAAAACACGTTATATTCCAAAAATAAATGCGACACGAATAAAAAATATATGTATAGTAATTGTATACTAGTTTTCACTTGCGGTTTCACTTGCGTGTACCTTCTACAGCGCAACTGACACTCGACCAGGGCCCCAATCCTGCTAATTTACGGATGGCTCAATTGAATCTGAATTGATTCTAAATTGAATCTCAGTAGCATTATTGGTATTCTGCTAATAAATTTAAGACCAACAGTTGGAAAACCATTGGTCTTAAATTATTTAGCAGAATACCAAAAATTGGGGCCTAGCTGATTCGTAAATATGGAGTATTTCACTTAGCATGGGTACTGCGACGTTTAACTTTACATTTTACGATGAAGATGAAAGATTACAGGTCTCCAGCGCTCATTTAGGAATGCGTTTTGAAAGATACGTATTCCTATCCCAGGGTTTCTTCCATCTTAAAGCCCTGGTGTAAAAAAATGGGTTGGCAACACGCAAGTGATACCTCTGGTAATGCAAGCGTCTATAGGCTACGGATACTGCCTAACATCAGGTGGGCCGTATGCTTGTTTGCCACCCAAGTAGTATAAAAAAAAAAAAGTTAATGATTGAATCAATCTCTTACCAATTGGCTAATTGAATGATCAAGAGCCTAGAGTATTTAATCGATAGGTTTTAATTTATTCGTCTAACATTTTCATTCATTTTCTTCAAATGTCAAACGTGTGACGTTTACCCGTGCTATTTGAAATATACTATACCAGCTGTTGCCCGCGGCTTCGATCGCTGTAAAAAGTAGCCTATGTGTTATTCCAGAACATAATCTATCTCTGTGCCAAACTTCATCCAGATCCATTCAGTAGTTTTTACGTGAAAGAGTAACAAACATCCATCCATCCATACTCACAAACTTTCACATTTATAATATTAGTAAGGATTAGTATCTCCAAGCAAGACATTTACAAAATATCATTAAAATCAGTTAAGTGGTTTCGGAGATGCGTGAACAAACATAGTGACACGCGATTTTTGTATAATAAATATTATGTATATATTATGTTTTTCGAAATACGTTTTTTGATTATAGTTAATGTCGGTTGTGAGACGAAAATAGCAAAACTGGTTTATATAGAGATAAAAAAACTGATTCGGTTTTACGTAGTTTTAAAGTCGAGGTCAGGATTTTGGATTATACAACATACATGCATATTTATTATATGTATATCTTCTCTTGTCCATCGGTTGCCCGCAACCTTTACCAGGTCGTCGGTCCACCTTGTTGGAGGCCTGCCCACACTGCTCAGGACCGAATGATGTGGAAGACCTTGGGGGAGGCCTATGTCCAGCAGTGGACGTCTTGTGGCTGAGATGGATGGATGGATATCTTCTCTTATATATAAAAATAAATCCCTATTTCCCTTTGTCACGGCATCACGCGTGAACGGCTGGACCGATTTCAGTAATTCTTTTTGTGTTGTGTTTGTTATTGTCAGGAGAAGGTTCAAGAACGTTGCGCTGAAAATAGTTGAACCCGGACGAAGTCGGGGCGGCCCGCTAGTATAATATATTCTTAGTCCGTGTGGTGACGGATTAAGAATACAAATGTCACCACCCTGTTCAATCGCGAGTATCATAAGAGTCGACTAAGGGAGTAAGTTAGGCAGATAATATCAACTGCGCGATAGGGAAAATCCGAATCGCCCAATCCGAGCTCCTACTCCAGAGGAATTTGTTTACCGCTTTTTACGTCTTGCAGTGATGTCAGCTTGGTTCGAATCCGAGCTCGTCTTCTTCCACATTGCTTTAAATATTTAAATATCTTTGAGCTAAAAATCTTACTAAACATCCTAACTAAGTATGGATGGATGGATGTTTGTTACTCTTTCACGTAAAAAATACTGAACGGATCTGGATGAAATTTGACACAGAGATAGATTATAGTCTGGAATAACACATAGACTACTTTTTACAGCGATAACCGACATCCACGCGGGCGGAGCCGCGGGCAACAGCTAGTAATATTATAAATGTGATAGTATGTGAGTATGGATGTATGTTACTCTTTCACGCAAAAACTACTGAACGGATCTTGATGAAATTTGGCATAGAGATAGATTATAGACTAGAATAACACATAGGCTACTTTTTATCCCGGAAAAAACTGTGTTCTCGAGAGATTATACGCGCGTAGTTCTGACATGTTCAGCCTTCATTCTATCTCTCTCTCTTTCGCTCTCTGTTCTTTAACCTCGTAGCTAAGGCTGAGTAAAGTCTAAGGTCTCTCCTAAAGCCCGTTTTATATATCTTCGAACGAAGAGCTAATGAGTGCAACAGTATATATAATAGCATAGCCACCGTCTGTGGCAGCTTGCTATACTGGAATATATAGCTTACTATATTAATATATATTACTAGCTGTTGCCCGCGGCGCTGCGTGGATGTCGGTTATCGCTGTAAAAAGTGTTATTCCAGACCATATTATCTATCTTTGTGCCAAATTTCATCCAGATCCGTTCAGTAGTATTTACGTGAAAGAGTAACAAACATCCATCCATCTATCCATACATACTCACAAACTTTCACATTTATAATATTAGTAAGGATAGCTAGGTGGACCGACGACCTAAAAAAAAGGTCGCTGGGACGCACTGGATGCGGAAGGCGGAGGACCGTGTGCTGTGGCGCGTGTTGGGAGAGGCCTATGTCCAGCAGTGGATAACGATGATAGGCTGATTAATTGATTGATAGCTCCTTCTGTTGTAATTCCTTACAGTCTTTACTAAAACTGACCCTCTAGACAAGTGGCATAAACGGTAGTCGAATCGAAAAGTCAAAAAAACAAATGTATGGGATTTGACGTAAGTTTACGACATTATATGGTAGACTTACGTCAAATCCCATACATTTGTTTTTTCGACTTTTCGATTCGACTACCATTTATGCCACTTGTCTAGAGGCTCAGGACTATTATCTATTCTATTATAAATCAACATTAGGTAGGTATATCCTAATGTCTAATTTACATAAAACAAAAAATATTACTCTTAGCTCGTAGTGCATAAATATTTGGAATTTCCACGTCTCGTCCATTTTTTGTTGTAATTTGGTTTATTCAAATAAATTATTATATTATTATGTTATTCAGACATTTATTTCTGTATCTTTATTTATATAATTATTCTGTGCGTGTGTATGTCACTGAACTCCTTCTAAACGGCTCGGCTGGTTTTAATGAAATTTTGCGTGTGTTCGGGTAGGACCCCGGATGGTTTAGATTCACAATTGGACCCAGGGGTATTCCGTAAGAGCAAAAACCGAGCGACCGCAAAAACAGAGCAAAATCTGGCTGTCAGATTGAAAATCGGCATTCCATTATAGCAAAAACCGAGCCTTTTTGATGTTTAGTCAATAGATTGTGCCGTCACCGAGCAATCACAACTGTCAGTTTGCGATCACAACTGTCAGTTTGCCATCGCTGTTTCTTAGAGAATCAGCCGGCCGGTAGGTGGCGCTGCTGTCGGCATGTCAGATTTTCCGGCGTCTGCTAGGTTCACTATCACTAGTAATATATATTATATATTTTACTCAATCCGGCGATTGAACCGAGTACGCCAGCGAACTAGTCTACATTTATCTAATACTAGCTGTTGCCCACGGCTCCGCCCGCGTGGTTGTCGTTTAACGTAATAAAAAGTATCCCTTATCCATCCCAAGAATCCTTGACAAATTTCATTAAAATCCGTTCAGCCGTTTAGTCGTGAAAAGGTAACAAACATACATACGTATAAAAAAGCTATTAATAACTAGTGGGCCCGTCCCGATTTCGCCCGGGTTCAATAATTTCAGCTCAACTTTCTCATTTTTTTTAAACATAAGGTCCTCCTCCTGACAATAACGAACATAACAAAAAAAGAATCAGCGAAATCGCTTCAGCTGTTCTCGAGATTTGAGCTTAGCAACACATTCAGCGATTCATTTTCATATTAGATATTAGTATAGTTTTTTTATACTATCAAGAAGTCAAACAAGCATACGGCCCGCCTGCTAGTAAGCAGTTTATTTATATGCCTATAATTTATATACATACATAATTTAGTAAAGTGAAATATCACTGATAAAAATCAGAATCGAAATCTTAGAAAGCATAAATGCTACAAATTTAAAAATTAAGCGCGATTGCCACTGCCCATTTTTCCATACAAACGTATTCGTGATTTTCCTTCCTGGATTTTGAGCCTAGAGCAATTAAATTTTAACCTGATATAGATATGAGGCTTGACAATGACGCATGGTTTCGTTTTTTTTTTATAAACAGGTTTTTATAGTTTTTAGACAAATATTTTAAAAAACACATATTTGAAACGGCCCCAACTAAACGTCTAATAAACAAATAAGGGGGCGTAAAACTAAAAAAACGAATCATAGCGTCATACTATGGTTCTTTGCCGAATGATTAGTGAAAAATAAAGAAATCTGAAACCAACTTTAAAAACCTAAAAATAACTGAATACAGATTGAAGTCGGTGCTAGGGTCATCCTGTCACCTAATATTAAGCTTGGCACCGACTTCAAACTGTATCCAGTTTTTTTTTAGGTTTTTGAAGTCGGTTTCATTTTTTTTTAATTGTTTTTTAATTTTTCTATTTTTAGTGATAAAATAAAAGTAAAAAATATACGAAAAACATTGTTAATACCTACAACATTTGAGGGTTGCCCTCGATTTCCCCGGATTCCATCATTAGATCCTTACTTGGTTGGTGCCAATGGGACCACCTCTAGACTTTTCAAATAAAAAATGCATTTTGAGAATCAGTTCAAAAACAACGAAGTTATCCGCGAACAAACATAAAAAAGCATATATGTATACGGTCGAATTGAGAAACCTCCTTTTTTGAAGTAAAAAGAAAAAAAACGGTTAAATTTGAAAAGAAACTTAATCGATCGAAATATTTGAAAAATCTTTTAGATAGCCTAATTCTTTAGGAAGGTTATAGGCTACCATCACGCTACTACCCAAAAGGAGCTTCGACTCAAATTTAACGCAAATGAAACCACATAACAACAACAACGTTAAAAAAAATCACGAAACGCGCCAAAATTTACATTCATTCTGTTGACCGCGAAATTTAACAGGTTTTCTATTTTTAAAATTTTAACTTTTTAATTCTCACGTTAATATTTGACGCATTTTATTCAGCCAGTGGCTGTATGCTAAAAGGAGGTATTTTGTTGATTGGCTGGCGTTGTATGGCCTTCTTATTGGCCCGCCTACTTGTTATTATAAATTTTAATGCACGGAATATTTTTGAATACCTACCAATTTGTTTATTTTTTTACGTGTAGCAACTTTGTTTTTATCATATTAAGTTTCTAGGAAATGTTTATGACGTAAGTATAAATTAATCATTAATATAAATCCCTACTAATATTATAAATGCGAATGTAACGGTGTTGCCTTCTTACTGCTAAACGGCTGAACGGATCTTGATCAAATTTGGCTAGGAGATAGATAGGTATCTTGAGGAACGAAATAGGTAAATACTTTATATCGCGATTACTGACAACCGACGTGGACGGAGCCGCGGACTATATGTAATATTTATGTAATTATATTCTCCTTAGTCATGCGATACGACGTTACGTTCTTCAGTGGGCAAGTTAGGTAGATATGGAGATGAAAAGAGAGTTAAAATTAAATAATACTTACAACAAACACCAAAATTCAGGTGGTTAATCTTGTTAATATGGTTCGCCTTGAACTCTGACTTATGACTTTGAGCTATCAAGTAATATTTTAACTTACGATTATTTCCCCCCGAGGGGTAAACTAATTTTATTTAGAGAACTCTCGGACTAAAAAACGAGCCTGTGTCGCGGAGGACTTTAGAAACATATAGTTCACGGACACAAATTACAACCAGACTCGGAAGACATACGGAACTTCCGTATGACTTCCGAGTCTGGTTGGAATTTGTATTTGTATTTATACGAGTAGGGTACCTACTACGATTTTCACTGTAAAAAACTTTCTCCTATAGAAACCTAAATTATCAGCGAGAAACATAATATTTTTTTAAAACGAAAAAAAGGTCCATCCTCCATAATGTTTAGGTAGGTAACTAAGTAATAAAAAAAAAACTGAGGACTGCCGATAGAAGTGAAAACTAAGTAGGTTACTTGTGAATTGTATCGTCGAGCTATTAGATTATTATTTTTGAATATGGAAAGCGTTCGGTGACGATGACGCGAGTTCCATGACTTTTGTTCACCCAAAAAGTTTGAATATGGAAAGAGTTCGGTGACGATGACGCGAGTGTCATGACTTTTGTTCACCCAAAAAGTTTGAATATGGAAAGCGTTCGATGACGCAAGTTCCATGATTTTTCTTAAATCAAAGTTTGAATATGGAAAGAGTTCGGTGACGATGACGCGAGTTCCATGACTTTTGTTCACCCAAAAAGTTTGAATATGGAAAGAGTTCGGTGACGATGACGCGAGTGTCATGACTTTTGTTCACCCAAAAAGTTTGAATATGGAAAGCGTTCGATGACGCAAGTTCCATGATTTTTCTTAAATCAAAGTTTGAATATGGAAAGAGTTCGGTGACGATGACGCGAGTTCCATGATTTTTATTCACCCGAAAAGTTTGAATATGGAAAGAGTTCGATGACGATGATGCAAGTTCTATGACTTATGTTCACCGAAAAGTTTGAATATGAAAAGCGTTCGATGACGATGATGCGAGTTTTATGACTTATGTTCACCCAAAAAGTTTGAATATGGAAAGCGTTCGATGACGATGATGCGAGTTCTATGACTTATGTTCACCCAAAAAGTTTGAATATGGAAAGCGTTCGATGACGCAAGTTCCATGATTTTTCTTAAATCAAAATTTGAATATGGAAAGAGTTCGGTGACGATGACGCGAGTTCCATGATTTTTATTCACCCAAAAAGTTTGAATATGGAAAGAATTCGATGACGATAATGCAAGTTCTATGACTTATGTTCACCCGAAAAGTTTGAATATGGAAAGAGTTCGATGACGATGATGCGAGTTCTATGTTCAGCCAAAAACTGCTCAACGCGACTAAAGAAGTTTTTATTTGAACTAGTCTTTGTTTGTTTTAGAGAGATTTTGCGACGTGACGCTGTACTGCTCTCCAAGTTTCGCGACGCAGGTCTCCGGCAAAGACACAGTCGAGCCACAGAATATACGAGGAGTATCGCTAAGGGCACACAGGTAATACAACCCAGCTTTTTGGGCACTTTTCCGGTTGACAGTGATGCGGAGGAATATTATGACGCCTAAACTACCTATTGCCTTTTATTTATTTATTGGCAAACTAACTAAATACATACAGGGCATTTACATGAAACATAATAATAAACAATGTGTCTCGCATGCATCTAAATTAAAGGAAAGCACAGCAGTGTCTTAAACTATAAAAAGTTAAATAGAGGTAACTAGGTTAGCTAGTTACCTTTATTTAAGTTAATATTATTTAAGTTAGTTAATTAATTAGTTTTTCATATATAGGTTAAGTTAATTTAAATAATATAGAGAGAGAGAGAGAAAGAGGGAGAGAGAGAGAGAGAGAGGGAGAGAGAGAGAGATATTTATTTCTTGTTTAGGTACTTACAATATACAATATGTACAATTTTCAGACTAACAAAAAAATAAATGACCACCCATTCAGCTATTTGCTTACCACAATGCATTAAGCATCGTGGAAGCGCTGGTTTTAATATATGATACTCCCATCTTAAAGCGTTGGTGTAAAAAAATTGGTTGGCAACACGCAAGTGATACCTTTGGTATTGCGTCGTATAAGCGTACATAGGCTACGGTAACTGCCTAACTTCAGGCAGGAGTTAGGGCACCATACTAGCGAGCAAGCCCGATTGGGGAAGGACCTCCGCCTTACAGAAAACCACAGCCAAATAACTAAACAAAGCGGTGTAGGTGTGTTCCTGTGTGTGAGTATAGATCTCCAGCGCTCATTTAGGGATGCGTTTTGTAAGAAACATATTCCTATCCCAGGGACACTCTCATCATTAAGCCCTGGTGTAAAAAAAAGGGTTGGCAACACGCAAGTGATACCTCAAGTATTGCAAGCGTCCATAGGCTACGGTAACTGCTTAACATCAGGCGGGCCGTATGCTTGTTTGCCACCCAAGTAGTATGATAATAATATATATATACGAGTTGCATTATATATTAATTATGTAGAAGTGCAATTAGGTCACGTCGCGACGAAGCTACAACCATTCGGTGAAAATCAATAAGGGTGGCAATGTGTGCGAATTATGGTTATAGTTAGGTACCTCAGACTAATAGAATAAGATAGACGGAGCGTGTAGAACTCGCGCGTGAAGCCGCCAAAAGTCATACTAAATAGCAATGTCATACGTTTTCGTTTTCGCGCGCAGTCGATTTGAGCCGCTAGTGAGTACGCACGTCTAAACACGTTTTGACAAAATATTATTATAATGCCGTATTGTGTAGTAAAACGTTGTAAAAATACTTCAGAGCGGCTCAAATCGACTGCGCGCGAAAACGAAAACGTATGACATTGCTATTTAGTATGACTTTTGGCGGCTTCACGCGCGAGTTCTACACGCTCCGTCTATCTTATTCTATTAGTCTGAGTTAGGTACCTATACTACCTATCTTTTTGAGTACTAGCACTAGACATGTGACGCCATGATTCTAGTGGATACTGTTACATAATAATAATAATATTTTGCGACAACTCAAACACCGCTATCTGATCCCAAACTAGGCAGAGCCTGTACTATGGCAACCAGACAACAGATGAACATACTTATATATTTCTAAATCTTTACTAATATTATAAACGCGAAAGTATGTAAGTATGGATGGATGTTTGTTACTCTGTCACGTAAAAACTACTGAACGGATCTGGATGAAATTTGGCACAGAGATAAATTATGGTCTGCAATAACACATACATCCACGCGGGCGGAGCCGCGGGCAACAGCTAGTACATACATATCTATACTAATATATAAAGCTGAAGAGTTTGTTTGTTTAGTTGAACGCGCTAATCTCAGAAAGTATTAATTACATTTACTTTTCTAAAATGCTAGAGGTTTAACTCTGTTCACATGGCCAGCTAGTGACCACCAATAAACCTGTACAGTAACTAACCATATCAGTAGACAATGTACTCGCTAGTTTACTGCCCAATTGACCAGAGACCTTCCACTCCTCAGGGTGGTGCTGGCAGCATGTTCGGAACTCCTCGGCGCGCTCCTGGGCGCCCACGAGGCTCAAGGAGAGCCAGTCCTCGTGATAGATGGAGCTGAGCCCAAACATCTGAGGGCTCTGCTAGACTACATGTATACAGGAGAAATGAATGTCCATCACGTAAGTACCTTTATGTATATCTATTTCTATATCGTTTCTACTTATTGGCTCAACAAATTTTGATAAAACTTTTTATTTTAAAAAGTGGAACCGACTAACAAAATATCATCGACGTTTAAAATTTTTAGATTTTTGTTGATTTTACATAAAACGGCTTGACCGATTTCGATAAAACTCAAATGGGACCAACTGGAAAGTAGAAAAAAAAGAATTTAACAATTCGGCTGTGGCGTCTCCGAGTAATCGGTGAACAATGAACATACATAAATAAATAGATTCCGACGATTTGAGAATCTCCTCCTTTTTTGAATTCGGTTAATCATACGTCAATAAATTCGAGTTACACCACAGAATACTTAATAGTACAGTGACACCTACATCAAAGTCTTAATGAATTAAGATGGCGGATTTTATGCAATAAAAATTTACCAGGCCAGGATACCAGCAGGATTACACCTTTTGACTCGATCCAAAGACGCGCTGTGAGGAGTGTTGACGATCCCAAGTCTGAGGAGAGACTTCGCCTCCTTGTGTGTGTTCTAAGGCCTGTACTACGGGCTGTGTTTTGAGAAATTGGCCCACGGCCACGTTATGTATGGTATGGTATGGCGGGCTGTTGTCCGCCATGCCACGCTGATGCGCGTTTTTTGCGTGTTGGTGGTTGGCAAGGGGTCACTCTATCCACCCAAGCTCGTCCAAAAAGTCCAGCAGCCGCCTGACGTTGACGACCGCTTCTCGTACCGAACCTGGGCTGCCCAGGTGTTTCTTTCTGTATGCAGCGACCGCCGGGCAGTGCAGCAAAACGTACGCTGCCGTTATACATATAAACGCATCGTCCCACCATCGCCACGTACGACGTTGCGGAATGAGACCCTGGCGAGGTTTTCCCGAGAGTTGTTTTTCCTCGACAAACAGATGTACTCTTTGAATGGACGTCTTTTTAATTTTTAATAAATTAAAATTTAAACTTTTTCTAATTATAACATTACCAAATTATAGGTGTATGTTTTATTCAAATATTGTTTTTTTTTCGTATTATTTGATAAATTATGAAGTCATAAAGTGGTTACATCTCAATAATTTGGTGCTGATTCGATGATTTTTTTACAAACTATTTGGAATAACTATATAATTTATAACAAAATCATATTATGAAACTCACCTTGTTGATTAATACTGTATTTTTGGCAGTCATTTGTCTATAAATGCCATCAAAAAATGGTTTCATTTACACCTCTTTTTCATCATTTTTGGAGAGAGGGGCCTTAAGAGTCTGTAAAGCGCGAGTGATACCCATGGTATTGCAAGTAGGGTTGCCACCTTTTTTTTGTAATTGAAGTATATTGGTTTTACTACACAAGAAAAAAAAGTACACAGTATCAAAATAAAGTACAATTTATTTTTCTTCACTCACCAGCGCCATAGCGCTGGTGAGTGGCAACATCGATAAATGCCGTTTAACGAAAAAATATTTACAACGAAACTTTTCAAAAGCACAAAGAAATCACATCATGCGAAATAAAGTATTTTCGTGTACTTCATTGTTCTCATAAAGTATAGAGTACAATTACCTTAAATAACGTACAATACTTTATTATAAAGTACGGGTGGCAACCCTAGTTGCAAGTGTCAATATGCTACAGTAACTGCTTACCATATCTTTTTAATCTCCAGTTTATGACATTTTTACAATTTGGTGTCATATTATGGCCTGTCGTTACCGTAGGCGTATAGGTCTATAGCAACCAAACTCATCTAGCGGAAATTATTTATTGTCTAAAAACGTATAGTACTGGATCCAAAGCGCCATCTATTATTATCTTGCTTACAAAAGAAAGCAACAAAATACCGTATGTAGTACAGGATTCTTTTTATAGATGGCGCTGTATAATCAAATTTTAATTTTGGCTTAATAAATTTAGTAATCTATTTTTATCGTATTATCTATATTATTATAATTACTTTTCTTATAATTATAGATGTTTTTCATTTTAAAAAGACCTGATCGCACAACATATAAAATTAAAGGTACTGTTTCGTACCCAAATCAGATTTTGTTCAAAAATTACTAACGCCATCTATTACACAATAGCTGAACTTAACCATAACGCA
Organism: Trisateles emortualis; assembly: GCA_947095525.1. Classification (NCBI taxonomy): domain Eukaryota; kingdom Metazoa; phylum Arthropoda; class Insecta; order Lepidoptera; family Erebidae; genus Trisateles; species Trisateles emortualis. Next base: position 4,118,366 of record OX352756.1, read on the forward strand.
AGAAGGGTGCTGCCATTACGACTAAAGAAAATGTCGCTAGAGGGTAGTGCTATAATTTATATTTATTACATTTTGATTTTTATGGTTTGTTAAATTATTCTTTTCATAAAAGTTCTTAAAACAAATAAAACTGTTTTTACTACGAACTGCCATTTTATATCGAAATTGTTAAGTTTTTGTTTAGAGATAATTTATTCTTTCAGTACATAAATTAGTTGTTTTTATTGTTTTATGGTGGCTAACGAGTAACAATAAATAATAATTAGTAGAACTCAAGATTAAGTTTATCTAATAAAATACAGACCATTTTATGAAAAAAATATTAGGAATCATGTTATTAACAGATAAAGATAAAGAAAAAAAAACAAAATTATAATTTACACGATTAAAAAAATAAACATTTTTCTATTTATACTTTTTTTTGATTACTGATTATTCTGACCTCTAATAAACTGTCATGATTTTGCAAGTGGCAACTACTGTCATTAGTGTCATGTCTTTTGTGTTATTGTCTTTATCTTTCTGATTTGTCTTTTCCGTTAGTCGCAAAACTCGAAAAGGAGTCTCGTAATAAAACCCCCGGAAATATTATTTTCCGGTCAAATAATCGTTTTCAACATCATGGAGCGCTTTAGGTGAGTTTACTACTTTATAACATTGTGGGCTCGGATTTCTATGTTTTTTATTTATGTGTCGTTTATTATATTAGGCTTTGATGTAAGAGTCTAAATTAATATATACTATATTTGGGTAGCTAAGCATCATTATATATTACCTTTACTGTTTAATTGTGGAAAGATATCTTTTAAGCCATATACGACATTGGTATACTTTCGATTTGACCTTATACCCATGTAGTAGTATTTAAAAAACCTCTTTGCCTCACAAGAAGGCTAAAAAGGTTACAAATCAAAATGTTATTTATCTAATTAATTAACTTATTTGTTTCTTTGAGAGCATAATCCCTAATAAATGTAATAATTACGAAAGAAAACCTGTTGCCATTTATGACTAAGAATTTAAACAGATTTTAATGAGATTTGACTATCAATCAATAAAAGATAGATTGTTGTATCCCAGAGAAATACATAGGACATTCAACATGGAAAAAAGCAAGTAGCCTGTTGGTCTAGTAGTTAGTGACTCTGACTGCTAAGTTTAGAGATTGTGGGTTTGATTCCCACTCAAGACAAATATTTTTATGATGAGCAAGATTGTTTGTTCTGAGTCTGGGTGTAATTTATCAATAATATGTATTACATGTATATTTAAAAATATATAAGTATGTTTATCAGTTGTCTGATTGCCATAGTACAGGCTCTTGTCTAGTTTGGGATCAGGTGTGTTATAATTTCTCTACTTTAAAAATCATCATATTTTAATTTATTTTCAGAATGACATCTTATGGCCCAACGTATGATATAAGATTGTTAAGCCCACAAGCTCAAGACATTGTCTACAACGTATACTGTTGCTTTGTTTTTGAGTGTGAGCAATATTACTGGCTGAAAAATTATCGATTCCGTGAAATTGATATTGTCTCCCGTGTAGCCCAGGTTACAGGAGTTACAAAAGAGTCAGTAATCCGACTTGTAAATGAACGAGGACGGTACGTACCTGAATTTCCATTTCGTACATTATCACGAACAGCATACAGAGCATTCAAAGCAAAAAAAGCCCGAGAAAGGATTATTCGACTGATTGCAGCAGAAAAAAAATTCAAAGCAGATTGTGTGAAAATTAAAAACGAGATAAATTCGGATAATGATACTGATATTAAGAAAGAAATGAAGCCTGAATTGCCAATTAAATGTGAAAATTTCAGCAGTCTATTTAGTTCTTTTGAAGAAAGATTGAGTGCCGTTGTGAAAACGGAACCAAAAACTATTAAAACCGAGCCAGATTTTGAGTGAAGTATATGCTAAATATTGTAGTGTATAAGCGTACGTAATTTTTAAAAATATATTTTGATCTTTATCGTCATTAACCAATGTCCAGTGGACTGCAATTTATTGCTGGATATAGACCTCTCTTTTACAAACGCCATGAATTGATCTCTTATACGAATTAATAAATTTAAAAAACAATAGCTACCTACTTTCTGATACAGTACAGTACAAATAAGTTAAGACTTGAGTATTATGGTCAAAAAAGTTTTATATTTAAGAATATTTAAGCAATGTGGAAAAAGTTGAGCCTGGAGCAGGAGAGAGCTAGGGCACCATACTAGCCAGCAAGCCCCACTGGGGAAGGACCTCTACTTTATAGAGACCACAGCCAAATAACTATACACAGTGGTGTAGTTGTTTTCCTGTGTATGACTACAGGTTACCAGCGCTTATTTAGGGATGTGTTTTAAAAAAAAAACGTTTTTTTATCCATGATACTTCTATATATATCTTAAAGCCCTGGTGTAAAAAAAATGTGTTGGCAACATGCAAGTGATACCTCTGCTCTGGTATTGCAAGCGTCTATAGGCTATGGTAGCTGCTTTAATTCAGCGAGCCGTGTGTTTGTTTGTTCGTCACCCTAATAAAAAAGGAAGAAAATAGATTTGAACTGTGCACTACCAATTGTGCCATCCAAGCTCCTTCGAATTTGTCAACCGCTTTTTTACATGTCTACTTTTTCCACATTGCATTTTAATATTTTAATATATTTGAGAGATTAAATAGTTTAAATTTTTATTATATTTTAAATACCATACAAATTTATTATTAGATTATAAGTATGTTTATGTTTACTCAGAAAAAAAAGTATTATTTATGTTTAGGTTTTTAAACTCCAGCGCGAACAAATTATTGCTATTATATTATGGCTAATAGCCATCTCTCTCTGTATCATATGTTCTATATTATCCATCGCATTCATACTTAAAATATATTATACAGCTTTAAGTATGTATGGGTAATAATAAAGCAACAAAACTGAACGCCGCTCAGTATGAAGTTAGCTTATCTTTCTTTATTATATTATTAGGTTGTTGCCCATCAAATTGTTATCTTAAAATGTACTGAAATTGTAAATATACTGTTAAATTCAATGTAATATTATAGTAAGAATGAAGTAAATATCGCACTAGTAGATGAAGCTTCATTCCATCTATCACTATCTCTTTCTATATCATTACATTCCATTTTATCTATCACATTCATACTTGAAATCTATTTAGCAAACAAAACTGAACTCAGTATTAAGGTAGCTATTAAGGTACTGTGTCAAAATAGAGATGGACTTTTGAACCTTAAATGCATGATCTTCATAATTCTTGGTGTGAATAAATGGTTTATTTTAGAAATAAACAGTAGGTAGACTTTTGATTACGCATAGAAACATGGTAGGAAAACTGAACTATAAGCTTCTATTTATTTATAATATCATTGTACCGTGTTAAAATAGATATGGACTTTTCAGCCTTTGCCATCAATTAACCAGCCTGTATCACTTCATACATATATAATGTTCGGCAAAGATCTAGAACAATAGTCGGCACATGTCTTATACTTGGTCCAATCGCAATCGCAAGTTCGACAGTATTAACCAATGACGCGAATCCTTCAATCCTGTGATTGGTTCATTGTCGCGCTTCGCACCCCCGCGCCCCGTACATACCACCAAAGAGACCTAAAAATCCTTTTTTTAATTTTAAAAAGACGACTCCCGCACTAGAGAACCAGCTCTGTGTCGCGGGGGACTTTACAAACATACAATTAACGGACACAAATTACATCCAGACTCAGAACAACTCTTTGTGGGTCACACAAAGTTTTGTCTTGTGTGGAAATCGACCCACAATATCGTGCACAGCAGGCGCATACTGCGGCCACTGAATATTTGGTGGTCTTTCTGAGTAATTGTTCAAGATCTTTGCCTGGCTTACTTATTCACGCCTATAGTAACACCAGTGGGGTGGGCAGAGATAGTTTTTGACTGCTGGAAACGTTTACTTATTGTGTAAATATGTGTAATTAAAAGTATTTGTGTATTGATGTTTTTATGTGTCTACCATTGTGTATAATAATAATAATCCATATGTGTGTAGGTATGTATCTCCTCTCCTGTTTTAAAAGAGCTGAGAGATTTTAAGTACACTGACGGACTCATAAACTGCATCAAAGTAATAGACGACTTTGAAATAAATATTTTAACCAAGTAGTCAAACTTTCTATACAGATTTAAATTGAAACCTCTAGATTGGTTCGTGAACTTTAAAACAGTGTAGGGTCATATCCTTAAGTTTAAGTTTGTGTACTGGAAAGGACCTTAAGACTTTTTTTGAAGAAAAACAGAAATTTAAGGAAAATTGGTTTAATTAAAAAATTGGTTTTAACAATAGACACAAACTTTATGCAAGGGTTTATTTATGTTTTAATAAGGTGTATTACCTCCACGTGCCCTTATTACGGATTCTAATCTGTTCCGCATAGATTTTATTAGGGTTATTAAAAGATCTTGCGTAATATTGTCCCATTCTTCTGAAAGTGCTGTTCTTAGTGCTGCCACTGTCGTGGGCAAAGGGTTTCTCGCATATACAGCTCTTTTTAAATTGTTCCAAACATGCTCAATGGGATTAAGATCCGGGCTGCGTGCTGGCCAATTCATTGTACGTATCCCAACCTCTTCGCAATATTGTCGAACTTGTGCAGCAGCGTGCGGCCGGGCATTATCCTGCATTAAAGTAAAATTTTCGCCTATGAATCCCATGTAAGGCACCACGTGATCTTCTAAGATCTCTGTTATGTAGCGATGTGCAGTCAAACCCCCTCTATTACCGTTTTGACGGACCATGTCTATGAACACAAGTTCTGTTCGCCCGTTCATCGATATGCCACCCCAGACCATACACGAACCGCCTCCAAAAGGAACACGCTCCTCAATGCAACTTTGAGCATATCGCTCCCCACGTCGACGATAGACTCTTCTGCGACCATCTGCACCATATAAACATGTCCTACACTCGTCCGTGAACAATACGGAGGTCCATTGCTCTTCTGTCCAATTCAGGTGATCACGCGCAAATCTTAAGCGAGCTTGTCTGTGAGCTACAGACAACTTTGGACCATTTGCTGGTCTAAAAGGGGTGATATCCGCTTTCTTTAACCTTCTTCTTATTGTTCGTGCACTCACGTTTACTCCACGCACTTCATTAAGCTCTGTTTTGATGTTAACAGACGTGAGGAAACGATTTCGCAGGGAAGTTGTAACAATAAATCGGTCATCACGACCGGTGGTTGCTCGAGTCCTGCCTGTACCACGTCTCCTTCTGTAAGAATCTGTCTCCACAAACCTTCTGTATATTCTAGAAACCGTAGACTGGTTTAAATTTAAATTTCTACCAATCGTTCGTTGATCCAAGCCCTCCCGCACCAATGCTACAATTTGAGCCGCTTGTTCGGACGAAGTATCCATATTATGGTTCAAAAACTCTCGATGAGTTAAAAAACTAACCCAACAATTCTGCTGGTAACAATAATTCAATTGACAAAAGAATAAAAAATCAATGATAATCAATTTAAAACTTTGCTATAAATAACACGCAAATCTGATACTACGAGTAAATTTTCTTTTCCCGGCTATATTCATTTGTTTTACTGCAGTTCTATTTTTAAATTTTCCTTTTTTTTGAGATTAAGAGCCAGTCTTTCCATATTTATATAATTTAATCTAAAAAGTTATCATACTTATTAAAAAATCATTTTAAAAATAATCCTGAACTTTGATGCAGTTTATGAGTCCGTCAGTGTATTTAACCACGCTTATTACTTTTAAGTTATTGAGGTAAACTTCCAAAGATTTTTATAAATCGTCGGTTAAAGGTAAAACTCATTACATGCAAACTACTATTGTAGCTCGGGACAAGGGCATGTGGGTGGGCCACATGCCCACCGCTGTGACTCCTGTGAGCCAGGATTAACAGCGGAGTAACCAACTGATGAGATATATAAATTACTATTGTAGTTATTGAGCTTTTTGTTACACGCTTTTTATTAGCTTCACCTGTATGTTTGTAACCGACTTCTTTGGGCGCGATTTTGACCCACTTTAAACGGCCAGATTTCGTTCAAACTTTGTAGATTTATCGAGGACCGATGACAATACACTAATTTGATAAAATTATTATAAATAATATTACTAAAAAGTAAAAAGTAAATAGTTTAAAAAACTAAAAACACGTTTTTTATAGAAAACCGAAAGAATAGAAAATAAATTTTAATAAAGATTAAATTAAGAATTAAAAAAAATATCTAAAAAAAAGCGTAGGGTGCTTTTAAGATATTATCAAAATAATAATCACTCTACTCATATCTGTCAATTAAATATTTATAACTATTGACACCATTCACCTCACGCTTTTTTTTTAAATAAAATATTTTTTTTATTCTTAATTTAAATTTATTTTCTATTTTTTAGTTCGGTTTTCTATAAAAAGCGTGTTTTTTAGTTTTTTTAAACTATTATTTATTTTTTTGACACGAATATTTTAATTTAATGAATTTACGATTTCAAAGGATCTCTATAATTACTTACAATACACACTTCATGATTTTTCTTGGCGTATCTTTTGGCTTGGTGAGACAGTTCCATGAATTTGAATTGTCATGAGTTTTACCTTTACACCGACGAATCTAGGCTGTCAAATTGTTTTATTTGTAAGTTAAGTTTACAATGCTATTCTTGGTACAGGCACAGATTACTAAATAGTTACTACGTAACAGATACTTCACTCAGTAGAAAATTACCAATACCTACTGCTATAATAGCCTACTCTGTCGCGTCAGCAACCGCTGCATGCTAAAATGTGCCTAAATGCTCAAGCGTACAGTTCTTGTTAATACTACTTGGTTGGCAAACAAGCTTACGGCCCGCCTGATGTTGAGCAGTTACCGTAGCCTATGGATGCTTACAATACCAGAGGTATCACTTGCGTGTTGACAATCCATTTTTTTTACACCAGGGATTTAAAATGGGAGTATCCCTGGGATAGGAATACGTTTCTTTCAAAACACAATTACACCGCTGTGTGTAGTTATTTGGTTGTGGTCTTCTGTAAGGGGGAGGTCCTTCCCCAGTCGGGCTTGCTCGCTAGTGGCCTACCCTGGTGTAAAAAAAATGCGTTGGCAACACGCAAGTGATAATTTTAGTATTACAAGCGTCCATAGGCTACGGTAACTGCTTAACATCAGGCGGGCCGTATGCTTGTTTGCCACCTAGTATAAAAAAGTGAAGTTTTGCTGAGAAAGCAAACAAAATGTTTTACTATAGCTGGTACCAAGAATAGCATTGGATAAAAGGAGTTATAGGTCGTTTCGCCCGCCATTTGTTCGCCCGAGCGGGCCAAACGACCAAATTTCAAAAAGTATAATATTTGATTGGACGTTTCGCCCGATGGAGGTTTTATTACTGTTCATGACTATAGCATGGGGTTCTTCAAGAAAGGAGTTATAAGGTTTTTTAAAGGTTCGAAAACGCGTGAGTGACACCCCTGGTGTTGCAAACGTCCATAGGCTACGGTAACTGCTTACCATCAGGCGGGCCGTATGCTTGTTTGCCACCTTGGTAGTATAAAAAAAAAGTACAGACAGCATCAAATCTGTCTGTACATGAAAAGTAATAAAGCCTCCATCGGGCGAAACGCCCAATCAATTTTTTTTTTTTTGTAATTTGGTCGTTTTGCCCGCGCGGGCGAACAAATGGCGGGCGAAACGATCTATATCTCAATAAAAGTATTTAATTATGTTGTTTTAAGTACTATGTAGTGTCACAAGTACCTACACAATAACGTTATTGTTAATTTAACTATTATTATAAAAAACATTGTAAAAATACCTATTGGATAATAATAAAATCTTTTTTTTTATTATTTGCTACAATTAATTTTTTATTTGACCTCAAAATGATTTTAAAGAAGTAGTGATCGGTGGTGCAGTTATTAGCTGATGGTGTAACGTGCTAATGTCTCGGGTTCAATCCCGGGTTTTTAGCAAAATTAGTAATTAGATAGGTATACATTTTTACGTATACACACGAATCTTTATTAACACTTACATATTTCATATCGCCATATTTATTTTTCTTGAATATTTTCTAAAATTGTCTTCTAAATAAACCTTGTCCTGACAATAACAAACACAAACAAAAAAGAATTATCTAATTTGGTGCAGTCGATCGGAAGTTATGCGCGTACATACATTTGGGGGAGTTTCATAAGGGGCTTATCCTTCCTTAATAGAGTTTAGTCTATAAATGATATTTCATTGCAATGTCAATACGTACATTGCAAATATTATTAAAAGGTACATAGTAGAGCCCCACGGTTTTTTACAACAGAGCAATAGCGGCAAACAAGAATACGGCCTAAAGTGGTCATTTCAAGAAAATGGTTCTTTCAGGACAGTAGTCATTTTTGGAATTAAAGATGGTCATTTCCGGAAAGTGGTAAAGAATAATACTAAACTCACCAATCACATAGTGCAACTTTCTCGACATCTCGGCATCATCTACAGGAGCCAGCATAAGGCTGCGTTTCCACCAAAGATGTGTAGCGAGGAATGTTTGTTAGAAACAATAGAATCGCTTCATTTATCCTTAGCGGAGCGAGGCTAGTTAAATGAAGCGATTATATTTGTTCTAACAAACACATTCCTTGCTACACATCTCTGGTGGAATCGCAGCCTAATTCCAGCGTCAGTCAACCTAACCGGTGGCCGGACACAATGCTGAGCTCAATACCTATTTATTTATTTTATTGGGCATATTAAGAAGAAGAAGGAAGAGATCGCTTTAAGTGATAAGACCGCCCATTGTACATACTCTTCGGTGTATTTTATGTATTTATGTATCCTTAACATAATATGGAGTACAATAAAGAATATTATTACCTATTAATAGTGTAGACACATACATTCCTCATACTTAATTCTTTATTTAACATAAATGTCTTACACCAATTACAAATATGCTCAGCATTCACATGTAACAACCACTAATTTGTACTAAATAATATTATCTAAATCAATATAAGAATCAACAAATTATAAAATCGTAATAAATTAATTTAAAAAAAAAAGATCGAATGAAATTATATCAAGATAATTATTATTTTCTTATACATTTGCGTCTAAAACATTTGAATTGGTCGGAATTTTGAAGAGTGGAAAATATCCCTGTACCTAGCATTTGGTCTGGGAACGCATATTCCTATGCGTTGTAAGGAGTTCCTGTCCCTGGGATAAACCTTGCACCAAATTCTGAAGGAACATCATCTTACGTCTCTCTTGACTTGCATTGCACCCTTCCCCCCATGGATCCGCGCCTGAGGGGTAATGCACAATGTAATTTCTATCGAAATGGTTAGGTAATTTGATAATAAAGGATTGTCACTAGATTTTTCGGTCTATTCTAATATCTATCGAATGCCCAGGAGAAAATAAAAAATACAGTATTAAGTAAAAAAATATTTTATTATTTAAAATTTATATTAACTACAGCGCAAACCTTACTGCAGTAGTAACACTACCACTACATTAGTAGTGTTATTTAGTCGTTTGTAGCCCCAGCCCCAGCTTGGAGGTAGCCCCAGACGGTCTGCACCCAGTTTGTGTGAAAAATCTCGTTGGTAATAATAGAAAAATAATGTTTGTGGAATAATGTGGAAAAGTAAAAGAATGACTGTCTGGGTGGTCCAGTGGCCGCAGTATGCGCCTACTGTGCACGAGGTTTAGGGTTCGATTCCCACACAGGGCAAAACTATGTGGTGACCTATAAAGAGTTGTTCTGAGTCTGTGTGAAATTTGTGTCCGTTAATTGTATGTCTGTAAAGTCCCCCGCGACACAGAGCTTGTTCTCTAGTGCGGGAGTTGTCTTTTAACAAAAATAAAATAATTATCTATCCCCATGTGGAAGCTTGTAAATAGTATATGCTAGCTTACAAAATAAGTATAATTTGTGAAATTAGCCGTAAGCTCCCCAAATAAAATAAAAAAAGATAAAGGCACAGTACAAACGAGCGAGCCTGACTGGGTAAGTACCTTACAGAAGACAACAAAAAACTACACACATCTGTAGTAGTTTCTATGAGTGTGTCATTTTGGGACGTTGAAACGTTTGTCTAATCCAAGCGTTCTTATCCCGTGTTAAAATGTGAGTCGTTCGACTGTCAAACGGCCCCAAGTATATTTACAAAACTAAATGCTTAGATGAGGGATGTTTGTTTCCCATCTAACCCTGGCAAACAAGCATACAAACTGAACCTCGGGTTTTTTATATATCAATGCTTCCCATCTCAGCTATAAGACGTCCACTTCTGTGTTACGTACGGCCCCAAGTATATTTACAAAACTAAATGCTTAGATGAGGGATGTTTGTTTCCCATCTAACCCTGGCAAACAAGCATACAAACTGAACCTCGGGTTTTTTATATATCAATGCTTCCCATCTCAGCTATAAGACGTCCACTTCTGTGTTACGTACGGCCCCAAGTATATTTACAAAACTAAATGCTTAGATGAGGGATGTTTGTTTCCCATCTAACCCTGGCAAACAAGCATACAAACTGAACCTCGGGTTTTTTATATATCAATGCTTCCCATCTCAGCTATAAGACGTCCACTTCTGTACATAGGACTACCCCCAAGGTTTCCCACATCAATTCGGTCCTGAGCTGACCTTGTTCATTGGTTTCCCGCGACCTTTACCAGGTCGTCGGTCCACCTTGTTGGAGGCCTGCCCACGCTGCGTCTTACAGTTCTTAGTCGCCACTCTAGACAATCAATACTCTATCAATGCTTATTGTTAAATATTTAGTTACTTGGTGTGGTCTTCTGTAAGGTAGACGAGGTACCAGTCAGGCTGCCCTTAGTGTCCTATTATTGTCATTTTATGTACAGGATGCAAAGCTGAAAAATCCTACTAATATTATAAACGCGAAAGTTTGTAAGTATGGATAGATGTTTGTTACACTTTCACGTAAAAACTACTGAACGGATCTGGATGAAATTTGGCACAGAGATAGATTATGGCCTGGAATAACACATAGGCTTTTTACAGCGACATCCACGCGGGTAAAGCCGCGGGCAACAGCTATACTGAATATATTTTTATGAGGTTTTGTAAAGTTTTACAATTACACTCATTTAATAACCTTAGCAAATCTCCTCAAAATATATTTAGTATTTTCTGAACAATACCTATCCTTATAGAGCGACCCTAGTACACACGACAACGGAGATAGGTGTACAGGGCCCATATATAAAGATTAGTTTATTAGGAAAACCATTGTATATATTTGTGTGGAATTTGGCAACAGTGTACAATTAAAATAAACCTACAGATAAAAATATATTTCACACACATTCTTACATTGGTTTTCCTAAAAAAACTAATATTCATATAGCGGCCCTGTACAACCGTCTCCGTTGCCGACCGTACCTTATCTGCTTTGCATACTGTACTGTAAAAAGATTTCTTTAATTTTCTTCTTCACTTATATCTTCATCTTTTATTATTATCAAATAAGTTTCTGGTTTATATTCCATTTTTAATTCGGTTTGCTTTAATAAAGAAACACCCTTCGGTATCTCTCTTAATGTTGGTAATTCGTGTGGTATAAATGGGAAATTCGAACGTGATTTTTGGGATTTATTAAATGGTGTTAAAGGTGGGGGTGGGGGTAATGATTTTATTGGTGTTAAAGGTGGCATTTGTATTGGTTTAGTCGCTGTGGGTGTTAAAGTGGTAGATATCGGTGTTGAAGTGGTAGATATCGTTGTTAAAGTGGTAGATGTGGTAGATATCGGTGTTAAAGTGGTAGATATCGTTGTTAAAGTGGTAGATATCGTTGTTAAAGTGGTAGATATCGTTGTTAAAGTGGTAGATATCGGTGTTAAAGTGGTAGATATCGGTGTTAAAGTGGTAGATATCGGTGTTAAAGTGGTAGATTTCGGTGTTAAAGTGGTAGATTTCGGTGTTAAAGTGGTAGATTTCGGTGTTAAAGGGGTAGATATCGGTATTAAAGGTGGCGGTTCAGTTAAAGTAGGGATATTATAATTTGATTCGGTATCTTTGTTAGTCGTTATGGTTTTTGCAGGTGGCCTAATACCTATGGGTTTTGGTGTATTGTTACGAGATACATCTGTATTTTTAAGTAAATTTTGTATATAACGTCGTGAAACACAACAGGCTTTAGACACTCGTTCCTGAACTTTCTGGAAGTAGCGGTTTTCTAGTTTTCTGAAGCTGTTGGCTTCGTTGACGAAGTAGAGGTATACGTTAAATACTACCTGACGAGTTTCATCTGCAATATGCGTTGTTCTGGAAAATAAAACGGTGTTGTTTTATAATAATATATATTAGGAAAGAAGCTGTGATGGTAAATAGTTACCGTAATCTATGGATACTTGTCATAATAGAGACATCAAATTACTTTTGGAGTTGACATTAGTTTTTTGTCTCGCTTGTATGCGTGCGAGGGAAAGAGATAGTTAATATGACTGCCGTATCTGAGAGAGACAAACAGATAAAGAAATTCTTTCTCAGAGTATCTACACTAAGGTAGGGCGTAGGGCGCCCACGAGGAACTTTGTCTCTGCAACTTATTTGTCTCATCACATCAAGTCTATGGGCTAGTATGAAAGTGCGCCCACTTAGCGACGCGACAGCCAGGAGACTTTTGGTGCCCTTTCTAATAAAACCTAATTTTTATAACTGCACTTGAAGCTGTCAAAGTCTGTGGGATGTGTTGGGATTTTGACTGCCTCGGTGGTCCAGTAGCCGCAGTATGCACCTGCTGTGCACGAGGTTGAGGGTTCGATTCCCACACAGGACAAAACTTTGTGTGACCCATAAAGAGTTGTTCTGAGTCTGGGTGTAATTTGTGTCCGTTAATTGTATGTTTGTAAAGTCCCCCGCGACACAGAGCTTGTTCTCTAGTGCGGGAGTTGTCTTTTTTAAAGAAAAAGAAAAGAGAATTGAATTCCCCCGCCCGCTTCCCTTCCTACCTCCCCGCAGGCGCCTGTCCCTGTCAGTATGGTCTGCACTTTCGTGTCTTCTGCGCTATTTGAGTAGGTATCCATATTAGGCTTTTATTCACATTACTGTAAGTCAAAATTACTAAAATAATCATGGAAATTTTATTCCAATGCAACCAACATGGCAATATTTTGACACTGACGAGCTGCACAATTATAAAAATCGGCCGGCTGATTCTCTAAGAAACAGCGATCGGAAACTGACAGCTGTGATTGCTCGGTGACGGCACACATGATTGCTAAACGTCAAAAAGGCTTGATTTTCGCTCTTACGGAATACCGATTTTTAATCTGACAGCCAGATTTTGCTTCGTTTTCGCGGTCGCTCGGTTTTCGCTCTTACGGAATACCCCTGCGGGTTTAATTACGTGTATCTAGCCTTCAGAGAGAGAGAGATCTTCTGAGATTAGCGCGTTCAACCACACAAACAAACTCTTTATAATATTATAAATAATAATAATATTTTTGGGACAACTCACACACCGCCATCTGATCCCAAACTAGGTAGAGCCTGTACTATGGTAACCAGACAACTGATAAACATACTTATATATTTCTAAACACATACATGTTATAGATAAATAACACCCAGACACAGAACAAACATTCAGCTCATCACACAAAGATTTGTCCTGGATGGGAATCGAACCCACGACCTTCGGCGTAGCAGTCAGCGTCACTAACCACTAGACCAACAGGCCAGTCAATATATATTAGTATAGATAGTACCTGGATGACCACTTACTTCGGTTTTTTTTGTTGGAAATTAACGTTTTCTAGGTGGATTAATTCCCGAAATTCCCTGCATACTAAATTTCATGAAAATCGTTGGAGCCGTTTGATATATATGTTACGGTAAGAGTGAATAATTGAAGATTATTAATAATTATCTATTATTATTAATAATTACCGAAAATCGAGGTTAAACTGATAAATTAATCACATTTGTCGGTTATTATTAATAATTTAACCCCAGTAGTGATAAATGTAATAAGTGGCCAAGTATTGCGGGGCGGGGCGGTGTGTGCGACGTGCGAGAGGCGCGGGGGGTTAGGTTAGGTTAGGTTAGGTTAAATAAATAAAAACCTAACCTAACCTAACCTAGGTTAAGTTAGGTTTTATTTGTTTTATTTATTTTATAATTTTTCCCAATATGTGTCGTGAATTATTAATAATTACACTTGACTACGGCTCACATAAGGTTAAAAACCTAACCTAACCTAACCTAGGTTAGGTTAGGTTAGGTTTTTATTTATTTTTTTAACTTTTACCAATATGTGTCGTGAATTATTAATAATTACTACTAAAAGTAATAAATTTCGATCGATTATTCACATTTACCAAAACATGTGGTTATTATTAATAATTTTGTAAAAATATTAATAATTTTCAATTAATCAGATTTACCGTAACATATACATATATGTACAACAATTGCTTGTTTAAAGCTCAGACTAATAGAATAAGATAGACGGAGCGTGTAGAACTCGCGCGTGAAGCCGCCAAAAGTCATACTAAATAGCAATGTCATACGTTTTCGTTTTCTCGCGCAGTCGATTTGAGCCGCTAGTAAGTACGCAGGTCTAAACACGTTTTGACAAAATATTATTATAATGCCGTATTGTGTAGTAAAACGTTGTAAAAATACTTCAGAGCGGCTCAAATCGACTGCGCGCGAAAACGAAAACGTATGACATTGCTATTTAGTATGACTTTTGGCGGCTTCACGCGCGAGTTCTACACGCTCCGTCTATCTTATTCTATTAGTTATTAGATTTATTACTTATTTAAAGTATAAACAGACGATCTAACTTGGTTCGGGCCGAACCACGAACATGGTGCGCTCCGATATTCGCTCGTATGGTGCACGGTCCGCCCGACATTATTATTGTTAATCCTACTAATATTATAAACGCGAAAGGTTTTAAGTATGGATGGATGGATGTTTGTTACTCTTTCACGTAAAAACTGATGAACGGATCTGGATGAAATTTGGCACAGAGATAGATTATGTTCTGGAATAACACATAGGCTTTTTACAGCGATAACCGACATCCACGCGGGTGACTAGTTACTAATAAAATATTACTATTCTTCTTAACTGGCCTGTTATTGTAGTGGTTAGTGCCCTCGAGACTCGAGAGTGCTGGTTTTAGTACTACCGGTGCCCCTGGACGAAGGTATAGCCACTCGTACCCTAGTATTTGATAGGCTATACCTATCAACCGGTCGTCATCAGGTCATGGTAGAATTAGTTTGTATTGATCGTTTTTTGTTGTTGGTCTTGACCAAACTTAAAGAGGCGCCAACAGGGGCGTCTTACCCCTTGATATTCTAGTAAATAAATGACGGAGTTATGCGGTAACAAACATAAAAAAAAAACACACGAATTGATAACCTCCTCTTTTTGAAGTCGGTAAAAAAGACTTACATAACGCACTGTTGCCGACAACAGTAGCTAAATAGCTTCATTTCATCTGTCACTATCCCTTTCTTTATAATTACGTTCCGTATTATCTATCGCATTCTAACTTGAAATCTATAAGCAAAAAGTATGCAAACAAAAAATAGGAACAAAACTGAACGCTCAGTGTAATAATAATAATATTAACGGGACAACTCACACATCGCTATCTAATCCCAAACTAGGCAGAGCCTGTACTATGGTAACCAGACAACTGATAAACATACTTATATATTTCTAAATACATACATATTATATATAAATTACACCCAGACACTGAACAAACATTCGTGCTCATCACACAAAGATTTGTCCTGGGTGGGAATCGAACCCACGACCACCGGCGTAGCAGTCAGAGTCACTAACCACTAGACCAATAGGCCAGTATGAAGGTAGCATATTTTATTATATTTCTTTACAATGTCATTGACCAAATATACCTAACAAAACCTACCTAAGTAATTCCTGGAATTATAGACTAGTGTCATCAATATCTACGCTTCGGTTATACTCGGGAAACAGTCGGATACGTTCGGTTTCGCTTCGGCTTACATCGGAATTCTACGTCACGAACGAGGTCATACTCATAATTATATAGAGATGTTAATATTATTATAATGCCGTATTGTGTAGTAAAACGTTGTAAAAATACTTCAGAGCGGCTCAAATCGACTGCGCGCGAAAACGAAAACGTATGACATTGCTATTTAGTATGACTTTTGGCGGCTTCACGCGCGAGTTCTACACGCTCCGTCTATCTTATTCTATTAGTTATTCTTGAAGTGCTAGTGAAGTGTTACTAACATAGTTTTAAGTAATATAAACTAACAAAAGTTATAATTATGTATGTTAGTCTGTAAGGTATGTATCTATGGAATGTATTTTCTGAAAATAAATGATTATTATTATTATTATTATTATTATTAATACTGTGACAAAGTTAACATAATAGTGTGATTTTATAATTTTTTGATTGATATTAATTATTTGTGATTATTATTATTAGAAGTATGAATAAAATATTTATAATTTTGCTATAAACTGCATGGATGTTTTAGTGGCGTAAGTGGTTACCTCGCTATTTACCACTGCACGGCACATTTTAAGTTTTATCCTTTAAGAGCAAAAATATATGTGATCAAACTCATCAATAATGTTTGTTCCTAGTCCTAGTTTGTAAAGTCTGCCTAGACACAGGGTTTGTTTCCATTGTATTTTAAAAACAAATGTGTACTTATTATCTAAACTACTTTATAATTCATTAATGATTTAATGGTGGTCTAAATTTTGTACTATTATTCCTTAGTTTAATGGTTACTGTAGCTGCTGAAATTACTGAGTATTTAGGGCTTAAGGTGTGAGTGATGCCACTGGTATTACAAGTATCCATAGGCTATGCTAACCGCTTACTATCACTAGAAGTCATGTGTTTGTTTTATCTTAGTAATAATAATAAAACAAAATTCAAATATTATATTAGATCAATGTTTATTATTATTTCATTTATCATCATTTCTACAAGAAAACTCAGTGGCTGAGCAAAATCTGATTGATATAGGTAAAGCTGGATAATAAACAGTACAATTCAAAACATTTTATAAATTAACTTACATTGGTTCGTTTTTATTTTCATTGTTAAACGATGCGGGGTCGAATTCTATAGGTACTACTTTGATTTCTATATTTTGATATTCCGGTTCTGTCATATCTATAAATTCCGGTACGGTCTTTTCTATAATTTGAAATTCCGGTAACTCTGGTTCGCTAAATTTATCTATAGTTGTATTATCCGATATTGTCAAGTCCTTTTTAGGTGTTTTACTACGTGGAACTGGGCATAACCTTAATATAGATGGTCCAGGTTTACCATGAATGAATGTATTCATATCAGTTTGTACAATTTGAAGTTCAGTATTCATTATCATTGCGGTGTTTTTTTTAACCGTTTTTGGTTCAGTATTCTTTTGTTTGGGTTTCACTTTTACAAATGCCGGTAAGATAGTGTTAGCTGTAGGTTCGATATACTCTTCTTTATCTAAAAATGTATTGAGTATAACCTTTGGTTGGCTTTGTGGTGTACTTAATATAGTTTTGAGCATGGAATTACCTTGATTTCGATGTTTGTTTGGCGTATTATGTAGTAAGCCAGGACTAGGTTTGCCGTAAACTCTCCTTGGGTTATTCAAGCGTATCGCTACAGTTGTATCACATATACCGACCGTGTCAGGTTCCTCTTGAGTCTCTAATCTGGGCACTTTAGAGCTGTGCTTATCTATATCATTATTAGGATTTTCGTCCGCTAATTGCGTTTTCCTTACATTAACTTCCTTTTTAGTCTCTAATTTAGTCACTTTAGATATGTGTTTATCTATATCTTTATCGGCATTTTCGTCCGCTAATTGCATTGTCCTTACATTAACTTCCTCTTGAGTCTCTAATTTGGGCACTTTAGAGATATGTTTATCTATATCTTTATCGGCATTTTGGTGCACTAATTGCCTTTTCCTTACATAAACTTTCATATTATTATTTGTGTTAAGGAGCAGACTCTTACCTCTTTCTTTTAATAATTTATATACAAATTTAACTGAAACACCTGTAGCTTGTGAGACGCGTTCTTGTATCTTTTGGAAATATCCACTTTGACCCTCGAATTGCTGAGCCTCTGACGCAAAGTAAAGATACACCTTGTATATTATGTCTCGACCTTCATTACCTATTAATTTGCCTCTTGCCATTCTGTAAAAAAAAAAATACTGAATAGCAAATAGCATAAAAAACTGTATAATTTCATTATGTGATTATACGGTACAATTGTGTTGTTTTTTGTCTGAAATTTTAAAAAATCGTTCGAGTTAAACTTATATATTTTTAACTATATTTATGACTTACTAAATTCATGTTTTTTAACTTGGTTACCCTGGTACCCACAGAACAGGCTTGCCTATTATATTTTTAACAATAAAGAAAATCTAAAATAAAAATAGATGAGACATACACAGAGAAGTCTCATTTATTTTAGTTTTTCTTTACCTTTGTTTTTAATAAAATAAAATAATAATAGTAAAATCAATGATAAGAATGAAAGTAAGACGAACCCTCCCCCAGGACGCTACACAGATTTCGTAATGAAATTGTAACGCGAAATGCTTTTATTATTATTATTGTCATTTTTTCAAGAGTATCCCATTCATTTAAATTTTGCCAATTCCATTTCACCAATTACAATTATTTAAAAAAAACGTAACTTGTAAATTTTAAAATAATAATCGCGCGTCGTAATAAACTACTCTATATGATTCCTTAGTTCAGCTCAACGCGTGCAATTCCCGCCAAAACTCGTCCACGACTACCGTTGTGACGTAATATTTAATAAACAATAGCCAGCGAAATGGAATATCTACCGCAGATTCTAGATTTAAAATGCGTGAGAAAGAGAAAGATAAATTGGAAAAATAGAATTTATAACACATGGCTTATGGCGGCCATATTGGACGGCAACGTTCCATTATTTTATTCCTCAAACGTCAAAAGATAACGCTTTTTTTTACATTTACACCAGCTTACTAAATAATTATTTTACATACCTCGTAACACTGAATTATTGTTTTCCTTTTACAATAACAATTAAATATCAAGCTATTATTATAGGTTATAGAGAATGAAATTATTTTCTTCAATAATGATACACGAATACACATAAACTGAGTCCGGTAGTGCCCGAGTCGCTTTCGTATGACGGGCCTCGTGGCCCCTCGGAAACGTTCGGGTAACTTCGGCATCGGCATTCGTTTGCCGCCGATAGTAGCGCCGCGCTGCGGGATTTAGTGATAAATAGTAATAGTTGTTGGATATTTAGGTCGACTCGATTATTTACGCGACTGCTTAAAAACAAGAGTGGTGTGTATTTAGGTTTCATGTTTTATTAGTACCTATATTAGATATTTATGAACGTTTATATGAGTAAACGGTACCTATAATTTATCCTATTTTTATCTTTATTTATATTTTTATTAAAAAAAAAATGGACAAAAAATTAAGGATTTTTAAATTTTAATTAAAATCACTTGTTATACTTTTACTCAAAAACTACTGGATGGATTTTAATGAAACTTTATAATGTTATATAGAATAGCACATAGATAAAATCTTTGCGGTCAAATTCGCAGGCAAAACCTTGTTATACCCAGACAGAACAAATAATCATTTTCATTATTCAAAGATTTGTCCTGGGTGGAAATCGAACTCACGACCTTCGATTTCGCAGTCAAGGTCACTGCCGCGCTTGCGCCGCGCGCCGGCCGAGCTCGACGCACTTCATCGGCGTCTGTCGTGAATGTTCGGTTATACTCGGCGTTTCTAGGCAACGCTGCCGTTGATTGTATTCTTTCCCTGTAGGTTTATGTTTGAGAGGATGTATAGAATAGATGTTTGATGCTTTGTTACTCAATTACTCCAGAACAGCTGAATGGATCTGGATGAAATTTGGCACATACCTAGTTAATATTATTATACCTAGTCTGGAACAGCACAGAGGTTTTAGGCGCTTCTTTTTTCCAGATATATCACAGTTCCTGTAAATTTTATTGCACGGGTGGTTACCTCGCCATTTACCACTGCGCGGCGTGTTGTGGGTTCGACAAAAAATTGTGTAATTCATAAATGGTTGTCCCGAGTCTGGGTGTACTTTGTGTCCGTTAATTGTATGTTTGTAAAGTCCCCCGCGACACAGAGCTTGTTCTCTAGTGCGGGAGATGCCTTTAAAAAAAGCAAGAAAGAAGAAATTGTACGCGATAATGTTAAACATCCTTATCAATAAACGTGGAATACAATATGTGTCATTCATTATATATTATGTTTATCTCATTCTGTCATCAGTTATTTGACATTCGAAAGAAGAGGACAAAGCATGACGTCACTATTCATTCGCTAAAAAGCGGGAAAAGTTTATAAATAATATACCTAATCTAATATATAAAATTCTCGTGTCATAGTGTTCAACTTTGAACTCCTCTGAAACGACTCGACCGATTTTCGTGAAATTTTGTGTGCATATTAGGTAGGTTTGACAATCGGACAACATATATTTTTCATCCCCCTAAATGTTAAGGGTGGTCCACCCCTAATTATTTAATTTAATTTTTTAGACAATTTATTTTTGTTTAAATTTTTTTTATGATTGAGTATCAAAAATACATACAACCCCTAATTTTCACCTCTCTACGATCAACCCCTATATAACTATTTTAGTAGCAAAACAACGTTTACTGGGTCAGCTAGTTTATTATATATGTATAATCCTACTAATATTATAAACGATATAGATATAGAACGCTTCGCTCTTCTAATAATCTTCTCCTCACATGTACCTCTCATACATCTGGTTTTGTTCACTCTTCTTTCCCTATTCAATCCATCCTTCTTTGGAACGCCCTCCCTCTAGAAATCAGGAAGGCAACTAACCGATTTACTTTTAAATTAAAGGTTCGAGATTCACTTTTACCTAAATAGTATGGCAGATTATTTTTTCATGTCTACTTTACTTCATACATTATATATATATATATATATATATATATATATATTTGTATATATTTTCATTTATGGTATGTATTTTAAATATTATTGAGTGTTGTATATATCGGCTAAATCTATATTATTATCCCATAATTTTGTTACTTTTTGCACCTACCATGTTTAAGTCCGCCTTTACCACTTATGTGTATAAAGTTTAATTAAATAAATAAATAAACGCGAAAGTTTGTAAGTATGGGTGGATAGATGGATGGATGGATGGATGACTCGACCGATTTTAATAATTCTTTCACCATTAGAAAGCTACATTATTAGCGGATAACATAGGCTATGTTTTATTGAAAAAAAAAATACGGGCTAAATGTGCACTCCTTCTTCTTCTTCTTCGTGTCGATGGTACGATAAATAATTAAATTGCACAAGCCCAGAATGTTGCCACCTCTACGGCGTTATCAGTTGCTGCGCAGAGGTCACTCAAAGTGCAGGTATTAGGACACAAAGGACAGGACAGGAGGTGAGCCATTGTTTGCGGGTCCGTACCGCATTCGCACTCTGTAGTTGTTACAGCGGTATAGCCACTCCTGCAAAGACGGGACGAACTGCTAGATGGATATAAAACCCTAAAAATACTCAAAATCCGTTTCTTTTTTTTTGCAGAGTCAGCTAGCCAGTTTGCTGAAGACAGCTGAGGAGCTGCGCATCAAGGGTTTGACTGACATACGGTGGAATAATAAGGATGAACCCCCTGACTACGAGGGTGGTACGTGACAATTAATTTTTAACCCACTGCGAAAAATGAGTAGGTTCTCAAGGATTAGTATTTTTTTTTTTATACTAGTTAGGTGGCAAACAAGCATACGGCCTGCCTGATGTTAAGCAGTAACCGTAGCCTATGGATGCTTGCAATACCAGAGGTATCACTTGCATGTTGCCGTCCCATTTTTACACCAGGGCTTTAAGATAGAGTATCCCTGGGATAGGAAAATGTTTTTTTCAAAACGCATCCCTAAATGAGCGCTGAAGACCTGTACTAACACACAGGAACACAGCTACACCGCGGCGTGTAGTTATTTGGCTATGGTCTCCTGTAATATGTAGGTCCTTCCCCAGCCGAGCTTGCTAGTTAATATGATGCCCTACCTCGCTTTTTCAACAAAAACAAAACTATGTTCGTGAATAACTCCTTTTTTATGTCCCGTTATTTTTATACTAAGTACTTAGGTGGCAAACAAGCATACGGTTTCCCTGATGGTAAGCAGTTACTGTAGCTAATGGACGCTTGTAATACCAGCAGAATCACTTGCGTGTTGCCGACTCGAAACTTTTAGGGAGTTAAAATTCCTCGGACAAAAAAACGTTTCCTTCAAAACGCATCCCTAAATGTACAGTGTAGACCTGGAACACAACTACACCATTGTGTGTAGCTATTTATCTGTGGTCTTCTGTAAGGTCAAAGTCACGTCAAGGTCCTACCAGAGATATCTTAAAAAAAATCTAATCAATCCAGGCATAGTGACAGCGACACCTACATTACCGAAGCCGCAAGAGAAGCAGCATCACATCGAAGCGAAGCAACCGAAGCACACGTCACCGAAGCACGCGTCACCGAAGCACGCGTCACCGAAGCACCTGTCACCGAAGCATTCGCCGGAAATACCCGAAAATAAGCCGAAAGAGGACGAACACAAATCTAGCGAGAGATTTAATGTTAACGGTAGGTTTATTTTGGTTTTCGGTGGTGGCCGAGTTGGAAAGTAACCGACTAGCACGGAAGAGGTGCGAGTTCGATCCCGGGTGGCAGTACCAATGTGAGTTACACTATGTGAAGTTTATATGTACTAATCAAATGATTCACCATCTGCTAACGGTGAAGGAAAAACATCGTGAGGAAACCCACATGTCATGCAGTGTGTGTGAATTAGGGCCTAAAACCTAACTTTTGATAGAGGAGAAGAGACTCGTGCTCATCAGTGGAACATATGTGGATTCTTTTATTCTTTTTTTTTTTATACTACTTTCGTGGCAAACATGCATACGGCCCGCCTGATGTTAAGCAATAACCGTAGCCTATAAACGCTTGCATTACCAGAGGTATCACTTGCGTGTTGCCAACCCATTTCTTTACACCAGGGCTTTAAGATGGAAGTAACCCTGGGATAGGAATACGTTTCTTTCAAAACGCATTCCTAAATGAGCGCTGGAGACCTGTACTCACGCACAGGAACACAACTACACCGCTGTGTGTAGTTGTGTTCCTGTGTGTGTCATTTGGCTGTGGTATTCTGTAAGGTGAAGGTCCTTCCCCAGTCGGGCTTGCTCTCTAGTATGGTGCCCTACCTCACGTAAACTTAACTACTTCATTTTAAATTAAATATATATATATTTGACAGCATTTCATTTTAAACTTTTACATTTATAATAATATAATATTTTGTTTTACAGGAGGTCCGCCACCGTTAATAAAACTACCCATTAAAGACAAAAATAGTCCTGTCAAAAGAGAAAACTCCGATTCGTAAGTATTATTATTATTTATGTACCATGACGTCCTTATAGCGATTTAGTTTCGGTCTTAATAAAAAAATATCTAAATAAGTCAACCTAGATGAAATGTTGTTTTTTTCAATATGTTTTAGGGGTGCAAAATTTTTTTTTAGGTATATTTCGAAAATACGCTTTTGTTTTCGGCCGAATGAACGTTATACTATATAATAATGCAATTGGTGTACAATAAAGACTTTTTTATTCTATTCTACTATAGCATACAGGCGCGGTCGCAGCCTGAAATTTTGGAGGGGGTCACTAATAATAATACAATATGTTGAGACTTTTTTTTTTTACATAAGAACCTTTTCCTGACACACACAACAAAAAAAGAATTATTGAAATCGGTCCAGCCGTTTACTCGTGATGCCGTGACAAAGGGATATAGGGATTCATTTTTGGGTTAGTCCCGCTATGGTATGGTCCCGGTATGGCACCCTCTTAAAATACCTACCAAAAAGTTCCGCTATGGTACCCATCTTTTGGATCTACGTCACACAATAGAAGGTACAACTGAAAAGAAAGTGCACCTATAATTTTGTCTCTACCGTTTTACTTTTCTTAATAAAACGTCTGTTTGCGATATTAAATCAGTCTTTTATTCATTCAAAATATTTATAGCAAATGATCAACTAGTGGAAAGAAAATATTTATTGCAATGTAAATTTTAAAATAATCAACAATTGAAAAAAATATTAATTATAAATAATCAATATCTCAGAAAAGTATTATTGTAAATATTATAAACAATAAAAAACCGGCTAGAAAATATATTAATTACAAATACTTAATCAACATTGAGAAAATGGCACTAATTGTAAATATAAAATACAAAAAAAAATCAACATTAATTACAAATAATCAACATCGAGAAAAAGTATTACAATATTAAACATTTTAATTTTAAACCAAATTAAAAATAAACTATTTTTTAAATGTTCTAATTGAAATGTTGACTTTATGTTGATCAAAAAAATCACCAATGGAGATCATCTTTATTTTCGTAACGTTTTGTTAGCTTTTGAATCTGGCGGTCGATTTCTATATTTGTTCTTTTTCTTGAATTTATAGTGTAACTATTATAGTTAAGAAAGATAATATATATTAATACTAATATTTTCTTAACGCATCGTAAAACTTTTCTTTACAACAGTACCAGAAACTGATGGGTACCATAGCGGAACTTTTTGGTAGGTATTTTACGAGGGTACCATACCGGGACCATACCATAGCGGGACTAACCCTCATTTTTATATATAAGATTATTTTAGAAGATTTTTCAAATTGACGAGTACGATTTTGTGGGAGTCATGTCCCCTGTGAACTTCCCCTTCGGACCGCGCCTGATCCTTACTAATATTATTATTATAAATGTGAAAGTTTGTAAGAATGGGTGGATGGATGGATGTTTGTTACTCTTTCACGTAAAAACTACTAAACGGATCTGGATGAAATTTGACACAGAGATAGATTATGGTCTGGAATAACACATAGGCTACTTTTTGCAGCGATAACCGACATCCACGCGGGCGGAACCGCGGGCAACAGCTAGTAGTATATGAAAGACTATATAGTAGCAACACTATTTTATATTTGCTCAAAAGCCTACAAATATATACCTACAGCACTTAATTACTGATATTGTTTTGTTGTTATTGCAGAGATAGTCCAAGTCCGAAGCGGCAGAGGCAGACTAGTCGATCAGAGCTCACCGACGATGACGCGTTGACAATACCCAAATTGTAAGTAATCATCATCACCTTCTTTTTCAATTGACGTCCACTGCTGGGCATAGCATTCGGGATTTGGTTAATGCGAGGGGGGGCAATCTTAGCTCATTTCACTGACTTAATTTTGCAGAAAAGTGATGCATAAAAACTTAAGAAGAATTCTTGCTTCTTGCTTTTAAAAAGACAACTCCCGCACTAGAGAACAAGCTCTGTGTCGCGGGGGACTTTACAAACATACAATTAACGGACACAAATTACACCCAGACTCAGAACAATTCTTTGTGGGTCACACAAAGTTTTGTCCTGTGTGGGAATCGATCCCACAACCTCGTGCACAGCAGGCGCATACTGCGGCCACTGGACCACCGAGGCAGTCCAGCTCATTTCACTGACTTAATTTTGCAGAAAAGTGATGCATAAAAACTAAAGAAGAATTGGTCGCAAGCCATTGTTTCCCCTTGCTCCCTTGGATCCCCGCCTATGATGTGATTATGAAGTTTATCTTCACATCTTAGAACCTCTATCGTGCCGTACTGGACGGTTTCAGAAGAATTTCCTTCCACGTACGATTAGGTTGTGAAATGAGTTCTCTGCCGAGATTTTCCTAACAGACTATAGCATGGGGTTCTTCAAGATACGAGTTATAAGGTTTTTAAATGGTCGGTAAAGCGCAAGTGATACCCTTGGTGTTTATTTATTACCAACTTAAATTCACAGTTTATACCACACATATAAGTTTTTGGTAGGTACATAATAAAGTTTAAATAGATTGCTGTTGCTAGCGTCTATAGGCTACCTACGGTAACTGCTTAACAATAGGCGAGCCGTATGCTTTTTTGCATTCTGAGTAGTATAAGAAAAAACAGACTTGTCTCAAGAATTTCCACTCTGTGATTTGTCTATCGGTTGCCTGTAAATGCCTAAGCTGCCAGTTGGTGGTAGCCACTCCAGAACCTTCCACCCCAATGGCCATGATCACTTTAGTTCTCTTGCTGTTTTCCTCATACCCGATTCAATTCTGACTGCCTCGGTGGTCCAGTGGCCGCAGTATGCGCCTGCTGTGCACGAGGTTGTGGGTTCGATTCCCACACAGGACAAAACTTTGTGTGACCCGCAAAGCGTTGTTCTGAGTCTGGATGTAATTTGTGTCCATTAATTGTATGTTTGTAAAGTCCCCCGTGACACAGAGCTTGTTCTCTAGTGCGGGAGTTGTCTTAAAAAAAAATTGGAGTTAAAATTCCAAGACCATTATTATTGCTTAAAATGCAGTGGTGGCCGAGTGGGGAAGTAACCGACTTGCACGCAAGAAGTGTGGGTTCGATCCCGGGTGGCAGTACCAATGTATATTTCACTTTGTTGAGTTTATATGTACTAATCAAATGATTCGCCATCTGCTAACGGTGAAGGAAAACATCGTGAGGAAACCCACATGTCTTAGAAGTAATTCTAAAGACATGTCTGATTCACCAACCCGCATTAGGCCAGCGTGTGTGAATTAAGGCCTGAACCTTCTCTTTCTCTTAATAGAGGAGAGGAGACCCATGCCCAGCTGTGGGACGTACATTATTGCTTACTCTACGTTATTTATCAAGCTAATAATAAGAATAATTAATTAATATATAATGAATGTTACAGAGAAAGAGATCAAGAATGGCAGCATGGAAACTTGGTGAGTATTATAATAGTTAGTAATTAGTATAGAAGATAGAATATAGTTGATATATATCGTTGAGCCTACTAGGACTGGCATACCCCGTCAACGATGTACTGAAACTCATGCAGGAAATA
This sequence comes from Trisateles emortualis, assembly GCA_947095525.1. Classification (NCBI taxonomy): domain Eukaryota; kingdom Metazoa; phylum Arthropoda; class Insecta; order Lepidoptera; family Erebidae; genus Trisateles; species Trisateles emortualis. Next base: position 4,145,452 of record OX352756.1, read on the forward strand.
TTCAGGGACCAAGACGTAGGGTGAGCAGTAAGGTAGGGGCATGCACAAATGACCCCAAGGGTCGAAGTGCGCTGGCCGAAAGGACAGCCCCGACACAAGATAAGATAAGATATAGTTGATAACTGCCTCTGTCGCTCAGTGGTCGATGTGATCGCTGATCACGAGGTCCCATATTCAATGCCCGAGTCTGGCCAAAAATTGATATTGGGTTTTTCTGTCAAGAAATTCACAATAGATGCCAGGAGTTTAGAATTGGCTTTATTTACACCCCCGTACTTTGGAAAGCACGTAAAGCCGTTGGTCCGACGCCTGATCTCTCTCCGATCGAGTCGGATTGCCGTCCCATCGGACTATGAGAGTGAGGGAATAAATAGTGCACTTGTGTTTGCGCAGATGGCTAGTCTCCGTTGAGATTAGCCACCGTGACCGAAATTCGGTTAGGAGGACATTAGTATAGAAAATGCACTAGGTGGAAAGATGACATCATCAGAGCTGCAGGAAAGCACTGGATGCAGGCAGCTCAAGATCGAAAATGTGGAGATATATGAGGGAGGCATACTTCAGCAGTAGACGTTAGCAGGCTGAGATGATGATGATGATGATAGAAGATAGATAGGGCATCATACATGTGAGCAACCCCGACTTGGGAACACTGTTTTATTTTATAGAAGACCCTATGGTCTTAAACTTAAACTTGTCAGTAGGCAAATTATCTGACGCCTTATGATGACATGATGTAATTCGAAAGACCTTCACCTACAGAAGACCACAGCCAAATAACTACACACAGCGGTGTAGTTGTGTTCCTGTGTGTGAGTATAGGTCTCCAGCGATAATTTAGGGATGCATTTTGAAAGAAACGTTTTCCTATCTCAGAGATACTCCATCTTAAACGCTTGGTATAAAAAAATGAATCGGCAACACGTAAGTGATACCTCTGGTATTGCAAGCGTCCATAGGCTACGGTAACTGCTTAATATTAGGCAAGCCGTATGCATAGTGTAAGGAAAAGTCTCTCAAAAATCTCACACACAGGAACGCAACTACACCGCTGTGTGTAGTTATATGGCTGTAGTCTTCTGTAAGACGGAGGTTTTTCCCAAGCCGGGGTATGGCTCACTAGTATGGTGCCCTACCTCTCTTTTTAGGTATTTATTATCCGGGAAGGCTATAGGCTATATAACAACAAGCTATGATCAATAGGAGCGGAGCAGTAGTGAGATATGTTGCAAAATCGGGGAAAATATTCCAAATAATCACGCAGGCGACCCCTAGTAAATATATATAGAGAGAGAGAGACAGAGAGAGAGAGAGCGAGAGATTCTTCCTTACACTCTGCCATATGCTTGTTTACGACCTAAGTAATAAAATCAATTGACATGTTCATTAACTTGATCAGAAACAATTCCAGGACATAACAGCGGAGCGCGTGGTGGGGTGGGGCATGTCAGGCGGCGCGCGTCAGGTCGGGCCGGCGCGTGACGCGCGTCAGTCGCGCGAGTCCGCCGCGTCAGGCGCGTCCACGTCGCGGGACGCGTCAGACGACGAGTGGGCTGACGCGCCCGCTGACATCGGCTCGTTCCTGCACACCAAGCTTAGGGTTGATGGAGATAATAGTAATGGTAAGTTAATACATTGAAATTCTTACTAATATTATAAACGCAAACGTCCATAGGCTACGGTAACTGCTTACCATCAGGCGGGCCGTATGCTTGTTTGCCACCTTGGTAGTATATATAAAAAAAAACGCGAAAGTTTGTAAGAATGTATGGATGTTTGTTACTCTTTCACTCGAAAACTACTTAACGGATCTGGAATAAATTTGGCATAGAGGTAGTTTAAAGTGTGGAATAAACATAGGCTACTTTTTATCTCGGAAAAAAAAAACTCTGTTCCCAAGGGGTTGTACGCGCAGGCGGAGCCGCGGGCATAAGCTTGTCTATAATATAAAAATGAATCGCTGAATCTATTGCTAAGCGCAAATCTCGAGAACAGCTGAACCGATTTCGCTAATTCTTTTTTTTGCTATGTTTGTAATATTGTCAGGAGAAGGTTCTTATGTAAAATAAGAAATTTGAGCTGAAAATAGTTTAACCCGGACGAAGTCGGGGCGGGCCTGCTAGTACAGTATAAAAATACATACATAGTAACTAAAATAAATAATAATTTGGATATATGAAATTTAAAAAATACTAGCTATTGCCCCGCGTAAATGTCGGTTATCGCGATAAAAAGTAGTCTATTCGCTATTCCATCCATCCATCTATCCTCACAAACCTTTACATTTATAATTAGTATAATTCAAAGCAATGTGAGAAAAAGTCAAAAAAAGATTTGATATTTTGTTTGTTTGTTACGATTTAACTCAAAAACTACTAGTCCGATTTTAAAAAATCCTTTAAAAAGCTACATTATCAGCGGGTTACATAGGCTATATTTTATTAAAAAAAAAAAACGGGATCCCTACCAATAAATATCGTGCTGTACTTTTTGAAATGACATATTTAAATAAAATTGTACTCTGTTTTCAGATGAAGAGTCAAACGAGAGTGTCCCCCGCGCGTCCCAGTCAGCAGCTCAGTCATCATCGTCGTCATCTCTGTCAGCCGCAGCCGCCGCAGCCTCCGAACTCAGGGTCGAGCTCGCTAAGGCACAGCTCTCGATGGCGCAAAGAGGTGAGACTATCTTAAGACCAATAACTGCCAGAGACCTTGACAATTCAATAGATGGCACCATACTAGCGAGCAAGCCCGACTGAGGAAGAACCTTCACCTTACAGAAGACCACAGCCAAATAACTACACACAGCGGTGTAGTTGTGTTCCTGTGTTTGAGTACAGTTCCCCAGCGCTCATTTAGAGATGTTTTTTTAAATGAATCTTATTCCTATCCCAGGGATACTCCCATCATAAACTTTTACCTTACAGAAGACCACAGCCAAATAACTACACACAGCGGTGTAGTTGTGTTCCTGTGTTTAAGTACAGTTCCCCAGCGCTCATTTAGAGATGTTTTTTTAAAAGAAACTTATTCCTATCCCAGGGATACTCTCATCATAAACTTTTACCTTACAGAAGACCACAGCCAAATAACTACACACAGTGGTGTAGTTGTGTTCCTGTGTGTAAGTACAGGTCTTTAGCGCTCATTTAGGGATTTTAAAAGAAACGTTTTTCTATACCAGAAATATTTATACTCCATCTTAAAGCCCTGGTGTAAAAATATGGGTCAGCAACACGTAGGTGATACCTCTGGTATTGCAAGCGTCTATAGGCTACGGCCGTGTGCTTGTTTGCCACCCAAGTAGTATGAAAAAAGGGATGCGTTTTTAATAAAACATTTTTCCATCCCAGGAGTACTTTATTATAAATCACTGGTGTTAATTTCATTGGGTTGTCACGCAAGTGATACCTGTGGTATTACAAGAGTATATAGGCCATGGTAACTGATACTTCTTCTTCTTGTCGTTTGGTTAATAGCCAACCTAACGACAGAGTTATTCAGATCGCCCATATGGCCTGTGTCGTGATCTAACGACTGTTAACTGTCGGATCCGACTTTTAAAGCACGGTATCTGCTTACTCTAGATTAGCCTCCTAACCGTTTTTTTATACTACCAAGGAGGCAAACAAGCATACGGCCCGCCTGATGGTAAGCAGTTACCGTAGCCTATGGACGCTTGCAATATATGGTATCACTCGCGCGTTGCCAACCCTTTAAAAACCTTATAACTCGTATCTTAAAGAACCCCATGCTATAGTCTCTCTGGAAAACCTCGACAGGGAGCTCATTCCACAACTTAATCGTACGTGGGAGGAAATTCCTCTGAAACCGTACAGAGCCTCTAGACAAGTGGCATAAACGATAATCGAATCGAAAAGTCAAAAAACAAATGTATGGGATTCGACGTAGGTCTACGATATAAAGTCGTAAACTTACGTCAAATCCCATACATTTAGTTTTTTTTTTTTTATACTACCAATGTGATAAACAAGCATACGGCCCGCCTGATGGTAAGCAGTTACCGTAGCCTATGGACGCTTGCAACACCAGGGGTGTCACTCACGCGTTGCCGACCCTTTAAAAACCTTATAACTCCTTGAAGAACCCCATGCTATAGTCTTTTGACTTTTCGATTAGACTATCACATATGCCACTTGTCTAGAGGGGCAGTGCGGCACGATAGAAGTTCTAAAATATGTGGATGAACTCCCTGTCAGTGGCGGGAGGTGCGTTGATAAAATGTGGCCGTGGGCATCATATCTAACAATTCCGGTCACTTCTATATTTAAGGGTTTGTTCCAGCTACAGCAGGTCCCAAATCCGGTCCAACAGATCCCAGGTTCACGGATGTGGTGAAGCTGACTGACTACCTGCAGCACGGGAGAAGACCACAGTTCTGGGAGGAGAACTATGTCAAAAGAGTAAGATATACTACTAATATTATAAACGCGAAAGTTTGTCAGTATGGATGGATGGATGGAAGTTTGTTACTCTTTCACGTAAAAACTACTGAACGGATCTGGATGAAATTTGGCACAGAGATAGATTATGGTCTGGAATAACACATAGGCTACTTTTTACAGCGATAACCGACATCCACGCGGGCGGAGCCGCGGGCAACAGCTAGTATATTATAAACTAGTCCGCGTGGTAATTTGGAATATTTTCCCCGATTTTGTAACATTACTCACTACTGCTCCGCCCTTATTGATCATAGCGTGATGTTATATAGCCTATAGCCTTCCTGGATAAATGCACTATTCAACAAAAAAATATTTTTTCCAATTGAACCAGTACTTTTTGAGATTAGCGCGTTTAAACAAACAAACAAAGGAACTCTTCAGCTTTATAATATTAGTATAGATGTGATAGTTTGGATGGATAGATGGATGGATGGATGTTTGTAACTCACATAAAAACGGCTGAATGGATCGTAATGAAATTGTTCAAGGAGATAGATAGCAACCTGGGGAAGGATGTAGGGTACCTACTTTTAATCGCTATAACCGACATCGACACAGGCAGAGCCGCGGGCAACAGCTCTAGTATTATAAATGCGAACGGCTGGGGTATTCCGTAAGAGCGAAAACCAAGCGACCGCGAAAACGGCGCAAAATCTGGCTGTCAGATTGAAAATCGGTATTCCGTAAGAGCGGAAACCGAGCATTTTTGACGTTTAGCAATCGTGTGTGCCATCACCGAGCAATTACAACTGTCAGTTTGCGATCGCTGTTTCTTAGAGAATCAGCCGGCCGATCTAGATGAAATTTTGTACAGAGATAGGTTTTTGATTGCACGGTTGGTTCAGTGGCTTAAGTTATTACCTCGCCATTTACCACTGCGCGGCGTGTTGTGGGTTCGATCCCCACACGGGACAAAAAAATGTGTGATCTGTAAATGTTTGTCCCGAGCACCACTTTGTGTTCATTAATTATATGTTTGTAAAGTCCCCCGCGGCAAGGGTTCCCTAGTGCGGGAATTCTTAAAAAAAAGCAAGGAAGACCACAGTTCTGGGAGTAGAACAAGAGATATCAAAAGAGTAAGATATTTTACTACTAAAATATAAATGCGGAAGTTTTGATGGATGGATGTTCGTATCTCACACAAAAACAACTAATGCATCGTAATGAAATTTGGCAAGGAGATATTTAAGAGAGGTAGGGCACTATACTAGCGAGCAAGCCCGACTGTGCAACGTCCTTTACCTTAGAAGACCACAGCCAAATAACTACACACAGCGGTGTAGTTGTGTTCCTATATGTCAGTTTTTGTCTTTATCCCAGGATCTCCATAACACGAAACTCTGGTGTTGCAATACGTCTGCTCTCTCGACAGAGGAGAGTTGTGCCCAGCAGTGGGACATAATGTGTTGCTATTATTATTTATGTTACTTTATTGTCGTATATTTTTAAACTTGTCTTCTATTTGCAGGTAATGGAGGCTGTTCGACTGAAGGAGTTAGAGATGAAACAGGCGGCGGAGATACTGGGGGTGAGCTACGGGACACTGTACGGGAGATACAGAGACGTGTACGGGTGTATCAATAGGCCGTACAGGTAATTTATTTATTTAATTAATTCTTCTCCTTCTCCCTAGTCTATACCTTGTTATTACAGGCCATGAGCCAACGGTTACTCGTTGGGCGTTGTATATTATACTGAGTCTGTGTAAACTTCGATATCGCGATTCAGACTCACGAAAATTTGTTATCTGGTTGTGTATTTCTAGGGATAGTGACATCTGTGTTTTCAATGTTAAACTTTGTTGCTTTTTGTGGCGTTATTCTATTGGCCCGATAGATGACGCTACAATATATCCTTTCTTGTAGATTAGAAAGGATTTATTGTGGCGTATTTAGAATTTTCTAGATATTTATATTATACTAGCGGACTCGGCAGATGTCGTTCTGAACGGAAAATCAGCGCCACATTGACATACCGACAGCAGCGCCGCCTACCGGGTCCAATTGTATATCTAAACCTATCTCGAATTCACCTGAAAACACACAAAAAAATTAATTAAAATCGGTCCAGCCGTTTATCAGCAATTCATTATACACATGCACAAAATAAATATACATATATTTTAAATTTAGTTGTGATATCAGGGCTGTACGTGACTTCTGGCAGGCGAAGGGTCCGTCGGAGGTGCTGGAGCGCCTGCAGCGCGGGGAAGTGTCGCTGGACGCCGCGGCCCAGGCGCTGGGCGTCAGCATCGCGAACCTCGCGGCACATGTTGCGGATTTCGGTATACCTGATAAAGGTAGTGTTAACACTGCCGCCTTCTTTATATTATATTACTCTGCCATATTAATTTCGGAACGTTGTCGGATATAGACGACAAGTCAAAAAGTCAATTTGTAAGTTTTGTACGCTGTCGCGGTGAGCCGACAAATTAAATGAGTAATTTTTTTACTTTTGTTGGCTAGCGCCGACCAAAATGTATTTCCTTTTTACAATATGTCCCATTCACGGGTTTACGGGACGGGTCTGTTATATAAAAATTTCCTCACTACTATATTAATTTTTAAGTTTTGAAAACTGTCGTGTATAGCCGACAAATGAATTATGTCAACAAGCGACAACATATATGAAACCAACCTATTGCTTGTACTGATCTCTCCTTATCAAGACAACTAAGGCTTTAATCCACACACGCTGGCCTAATGCTAGTTGGTGGATCATACTGACTGCTAAGCGGGAGGTCGTGGGTTCGATTCCCACACGGAACAAAACTTTGTATTATTAATAAAATCCGTAAATAGTAAGTTGATTTTCCTAGACAATCCCACCCACATGCCCACCGCTGTGACTCCCGTGAGCCAGGATTAACAGCGGAGTAACCAACTGATACACCGAGCTTTGACACTCGTGCGTCCCGTGGACAACTAAACCTACTGTCTTGGACCCCGCAACGAATTTAATCAGAAGTAAATAGGAGGAGTTAGAAAGAAAAGTTTCCACTTCCCTCCATAGCAAAGAGGGAGACAAAATAAATCTGTATAGGTTTGTAACCTATGAAAAGTTCCGTAGAGTGGGAAGTTAAAAAAAAATGAAAATGCTAACAAGATTATTTCTTCTCATAGACTTCGACAACCCTATCCCGATCGAGATGGACCCGTCGCTAAAGATCAGGTCCCGCACGTACAGCGCCGGCGCCAGCAAGCCACCACCTCGGAAACCACCCCCACCCACCCCCACCACCACCACACCCACCAATACTCAGGAGAAGGTACTGTATTCTACTCTATATTGTTTCATATAATTTAGGCCTAGCTGTTGCCCGCGGATCCGCCTGCGTGGATGTCGTAAAATAAAAAAATATAAAATAAAAGTAGCCTTAATTAGTCTTTATTACATCAGTTATCTGCCAGTAAAAGTTCCGTCAAAATCAGTTTAGCCGTTTCAGAGATTAGCCGGAACAAACAGACACACTGACAAAATAACTGACACTCTAATATTATTTATTTTATTTTTATTTAGGATAAAAATTGTTAAGGAGAATAATAATTCTAGCCATAAATTCGTTGTATAAGAGAGGCAATGCACCATACTAGCGAGCAAGCCCGACTGGGGAAGGACCTCCATCTTACAGAAAGCAACAGCCAAATAACTACACATAGCGGTGTAGTTGTGTTTCTGTGTGTGAGTACAGGTCTCCAGAGCTCATTTAGGGATTCGTTTTGAAAGAAACGTTTTCCTATTCTAGGGATACTCCATCTTAAAGCCCTGGTGTAAAAAAGGGTTGGCAACACGCAAGTTATACTGCTTAACATCAGGGGGGCCGTATGCCTGTTTGCCACCCACCCAAGTAGTATAAAAAAAAACATTAAAATTTCTTGTTTTGAAATCTTTGTTTTTTTTTATTGCTCTTAACTGGTGTAACGGTACTAATGATGAATAAATAAATAAATTACAGACAATAAAGAAGATAGTAATAGGAAGTGTGACAGACGAGGAGCCCATCCCGGCGACACTCATCGCCACATATGACGCCAAACCACCCGCCACCACCACTCCTGCCGCACCCAGTAAGTTACTCATACTTTTTATCAATAAATTTTATTTTGTAGCGCCATCTATCAAGCCAATAGAATAACGCCGCAACAAGTAACGAACAAGCAACAAAGAAGACCTACCTAGAAACACGCAACAACTGAAGTGAGTGTGTTCGTTAGCGCGATTCATACTTTCGAACATTTGAGAATCTGAATCGCGATATTGAAGTTAACACAGACACTCAGTACATATACAGAGAGATTTCAGGCGTAGGGCCAATGACGATATGGGCACAGCGATTTTTGTAAATTCAATTACCATAAATACATTCTATAGCCCATAAATAAATCTCAATCTCTCTCTCTTTCTCTCTCTGCCAAAAAATGTCCACTGTCAACTAAACTAACTAGCTAAGTACACAAGTGTGTGCGCAAATACATGTGCATTCTCTATTCTCATAGACTTAGCTATTAAGACATACCGATGCAGTCAAAAATGGGTTAGCAACACGCAAGTGATACCTCTGGTATTGCAAGCGTCTATAGGCTACTAACTGCTTAACATTAGGCGGGCCGTATGCTTGTTTGCCACCCAAGTAGTATAAAAAAAAGTCAAATAATTTGATGACCGCCTCGGTGGTCCAGTGGCCGCAGTATGCGCCTGCTGTGCACGAGGTTGTGGGTTCGATTCCCACACACGACAAAACTTTGTGTGATCCGCAGAGTTGATCTGAGTCTGGATGTAATTTGTGTCCGTTAATTGCATTTTTGTAAAGTCCTTCGCGACACAGAGCTTGTTCTGTAGTGCGGGAGTTGTCTTTTTAAAAATAAAAATATTTTTTATAGCTCTCCAGCGTTCATTTAGGGATACGTTTTGAAAGAAACGTATTCCTATCCCAGGGATACTCTATCTTAAGGCCCTGATATAAAAATAATGCGCCGGCAACACGGAAGTGATACTTCTGGTATTGCAAGCGTCCATAGGCTAACTGCTTAACATCAGGCGGGTCGTATGCTTGTTTGCTACCCAAATAAAGAAAGGAAGTTCTCAAATCGTTTTAATTTTTATTTTCATTTTCTAGGTGGTAAATGGCCAAGTATACGGGTGGCATCTTTAGACACACTCCGCGGGGGTGAGGTCCCCGCGCCTCCCGCGCCGTGCCCAGCCTCCCCCTCAGCCCTGATGAGGACCAGGCCGGACCTCACCATCGTGGCTGCCAGGAAACCTCCTCCGGAAGACGATGACCATTCGTGATGACCATGTACCATCAGTAGATAGGTTCTGTGACTTGTAATTATTATATAATATTATATGGCGTCCTGGTGATATAGATATCGATAGATATGGCATATCTGTGGGCATGATATACCCGTGGGCAAGGCATATACGTGAGAAAATACCCTTGGATGTGACTACCGTTGGTAATTACATACCTTAAATATGATATACCCGTGGGCATGACATATCCGTGGGCATGACATATTTGTGGGCATGACATACCCGTGGGCATAACATACCGTTTGGTATGACATACTCATAAGTACATAAAACATATGTAGGTATGACATTAATACCCGTGGGCATGACCCACCCGTGGTCATAATATACCTATTGGTATATCTTACCGAAAGCTAGTTATAGTAAGAAATATCCACCATGTTTTTTCTGTGTCAAATATTTTAAAATTTCCCGTTTTAAATTCAAAAGTCAAACTCATTTATTCAAAATACATGATACTTATGAACGTATCTTTAATAATAATTATTATAATGTTCTTCTAACCGAATTTCGGTCACGGCGGGCGATATTATAGTGCACAAGTGTGTGCACAAACACAAGTGCACTCTTTATTCCCTCACTCTCATAGTCCGATGGGACGGCAATCCGACACGACCGGAGAGAGATCAGGCGTAGGACCAACGGCTTTACGTGCTTTTCGAGGCACGGGGGTGTAAACACTTCCAATTTCCAAACTCCGGGCATTTAATGTGAATTTCTTGACAGAAAAAAATATAAATTTTTAGGCCTGACCGGGGAATCGAAGTCAGGACCTCGTGATCAGCTGTCACACACATCGACCACTGAGCCACCGAGGTAGTTTATTAATTATTATATTTTGTAACCACAAATTTATATAAAACTCTAACTATATAATAGCAATATGTCCCACTGCTGGGCACGGGTCTCCTATCCTCTATCAAGAGAGAGAGTGAGGGTTTAGGCCTTAATTCACACACTAACTATAACTGTAACTATCTTTCGGTAATTTATATCTTAGTATATTATACCCTAGACGCCTTATACATCGTAGTTAAAAATATATATTATAAATATAAATCAGGAGATTTTCAGAATAGGTAATAATATTGTTTTACGCATCCCTAAATGAGTGCTGAAGACCTGTATTCACACACAGAGGTAGGGCACCATAGTAGCGAGCAAGCCCGACTGGGGAAGAACCTCCACCTTACAGAAGACCACAGCCAAAATAACTACACAGCGGTGTAGTTGTGTTTCTGTGTGTGAGTACAGGTTTTCAGAGCTCATAAGAATGCGTTTTTTAACCCAGGGAAATTCCATAAAAAAAACATGTTTTTTTTTGGGTAGGCAACACGCAAGTGATACCTCTGGTATTGCAAGCGTCCACAGGCTACGATAACTGCTTAACATCAGACAGGCCGTATGCTTGTTTGCCACCCAAGTAGTATAAAAAAATCTCGTCATATGAATTTTCTTCGTGCATTAAAGAAGAGATGGACTATCAAAGCCTTAATAAAGATAATTTTACATCGTCACAGCACCGAACCTACATACTTACGTTCGTTATACGTTAGGCTATGACCAAACTATTGTTAATTATAAGAATACATACACAATTCCCATACAAAATACGTCTCGAATCATTAAAATAACATATTGCGTTGAATTTTGAACTGTTACTGTAATCCTTACTAATATTATATGAAAGTTTGTAAGAATGGATGGATGGATGTTTGAAAAAAATCATTTTCGTAGCATTATACTCAGAACACAAATCTGTGTTTTAAACACAAAGATTTTAACTGCAACGTTGGTTCAGTGGCTTAAGTGATTACCTTATCATTTACCACTGCGCCGCGTGTTGTGTGGGTTCGATCCCCACACGGGACAAAAATTGGTGTGATCCTTAAATTGTTGTCCCGAGTCTGGATGTACTTTGTGTCCGTAAATTGTATGTTTGTAAAGTCACCCGCGACACAGAGCTTGTGTCTTTTAAGATACAATATATTTGTGCACCATCGAACCCACTACCTCCAGGTTACTAACCACAATGCAATAATGTTATTTTAATTATTTTTGACTATTATAATAATGTCAGATCGGCGAAATAATCTCACTAATATTTTAATATATAGACAAAATACGACTGACTATACATACATTGTGATTCATTCGTTTAAATACCAACTGTCTTACTCCCCCCAAGTCTTAGAGCGATGTTTATAGCCTATAAACCTTCTTTTAAAATTGGGCTATCCAATGCAAAAAGAATTACTAAAATCGGACTAAATTCTTTGCATTTTTGTTTCACTTACAGAAAAAGAAAGAGATAGCATAAAATATGTTCTGTGTTGCTTTTAGGTCAAGTTTAAACGAATGTTTAGAGCGGTGCCAAATTATTCGATATGGTATCGGTATCCAAGGCCGAAACCTGTTTCGGATAATATGGCAATGTTTTAACGATGTAATGAACATAGTCAGTTGTTGTTAGTAACATTAGTTATTATAATATCTGACTTATTTAGTTTATTTTTGACTGATACGCTGTGTGAAGCTGGTGTTGTTTTAAATTTGGTGGCACGGCAGTGCAGAGCCGAGTTAATGTAGTATCTTATTTAATTTAAAATAATTTCTTAGCTATTTAATATATTACAGTTCCATGTTATAGACAATAGTTAATAATGTCCGAGCTTAATATGATTTAACCGAAATCGAAACTAAGTTTTTAGTCTCGGCCGAAACTGGAGCCGAATTTTCAGATTCGGCCGAAACTAAAGACAATACTTTTGTAAAATCGTATTCCCTAATGTTTATAAAAATACTTTAAATTTTGAAGTTTTTGGATTTCAGTTTCGGCCTAAGTCGAATATTCAGTATCGGTTTCGGCAAAACTGTTAATACTTTCGGACGCTATTAGATAATAATGTTATCTATAAACAAACGATAGTTTTAGGTTAATCATAGACAAATTCAAAACAACAGCCAGAAAGACAGATAAAAAACAGGATTCACATTTCCATAGATTAAAAAGAAACTATATCGAGTATTATGAAATTAAGGGTTTTGGTTATGGCAACCCTGAAACTCAAATTGTAATTTATAGTTAATAATGTATAAATATAATCATTTTTTTATTATTATTATACATATAAATAGATAATAGATATTATATTATATAGTAGAAGAATTATATAATAGTTATATACATAAATACTTATATATTTTTATCATTATTCTGATAAAATGAATATAATTAAAAAAAATAGTTACTAAAGTAGAATTTGAGCCTGTTTTTTTTAAATACTTTAATAGTGGAGAAAAATAATGAAAAAATAAATTTGTTGCTACATTAGTAAATAATATTAGCTGCATGTCCCACTTCTGGGCATAGCTCTCCTCTCCTCTATTTAGAGAGTAGAGAATACACGCTTGCCTAATACAGGTGAAAGATTAAAAAAATAATTAAATTGTATTATATGAAATATTTCCAAAAAAAAACATGGTCGCTGCATTTTTTAACGACGGTAACACCCAAGCGTCTATAGGCTCCGGCATTTGCTCACAATCAGGCGAGCCGTATGCTTATTTGCCCTTTGAGTACCTAGTATCAAAAATATGCAATATTTTTATTAATGTAGCAACGTTTTCGTTATATAAAGAAGTTTATATAAGAAAATTAATATATATTTGTATATAACATAAGATATAGCTGTCAAATCTATAAAAAAAACCCGTCGTTATTCATAAAATGTAGTTAAATATAATTATATCAATATAATATACAGGATGTACAGATAAACAGACCACCTATTTAAATATAATAATAATAGCAACCCATATATGTCCCACTGCTGGGCACGGGTCTCCTCTCCTCTATCGAGAGAGAGAGAGGGTTTAGGCCTTAACTCACACACGCTGGCCTAATGCGGGTTGGTGAATCAGACATGTCTTTAGAATTACTTCTAAGACATGTAATATATATATATATAATTAAAATGTATTTGAATATTACACACCAATGCTATTATAGTAAGAAAGACGTAGATGGATGGAACTTGCCGTCAACAGTGATCCACAGATAGCTGTTCTGATCCTGGGTGAACTTTGTGTCCATTAATTGTATGCTTGTTCTTAGTAAAAACCAGTTTATTTTTACTATATTAGTCTTTTTTTCTTTCTTCAAGGTTTTTTTTGAGTACTGTATAATATTTAAATACATTTTTATTTATTTTTATTATAATGTATTTATGTATACTACAATATATTCAAATATGTGGTTGTGTTTGTCTGTACATTCTGTATATATATAATCAGCTAGTTCCTCAGCCGTATAGGCGCTATGTACTGCCGTAATGGCACTCGCACATTGTCTACTTACATATTATAATTGGTATATAGTATACTAGGGGTAATTTGGAATATTTTTCCCCGATTTTGCAACATATCTCACTACTGCTCTGCTCTTATTGCTCATAGCGTGATGTTATATAGCCTATAGCCTTCCTGGATAAATACACTATTCAACAAAAAAATAAATTTTCAAATCGAACCAGTACTTTCTGAGATCAGCGCGTTCAAACAAACAAACTCTTCATCTTTATAAAATTAGTATAGATTTCACATAGCATGGGTACTGTGACATTTTTAGATAAATATCAATGAAAATGATAAACAATTAAATTAAAAAATATATATTGATTGTATACTCTAGGCTCTTGATCAGTCATTTGGTTAAAGATTGATTCAATCATTTTCTTTCATCTTCTACGTAAAATGTTAAACGTCACAGTAAGTACCCCATGCTATGTGACTCTCACTGCTGTTCCGAAGGTCGTGGGTTCTATTCCCACTCAGAATATTTTTTTGTGTCAGAAGTACGATTATTCGTTCGCACGCAAGCACTCAAAATTGTTTCAATGCAGCCAAACACGGTAATTTTAATTATTTTGATAATGACAACTGCGCAGATAGAAAAAAATGATTAATAACAGTAAAAGTTTTATTTAGACATCGGACAATTAGTTAAATATTTATTTAAATGTGCGAGTGCTACGGCAGCCATATTGTTTCGTTCATTAGACAGTTATAATCAAACATTCGTACGTTCATATGTTAAGAGATACATTCATTTAATTCTATAGTTCGTTCATATGATTCATTCGTTCCTTTGATGTGGTATTTAAAGACGTGTCAAGTTTAATCATATTTTGTTACATGAAAGAAATATGGCGTAAAGAGAGAGAGGGGCCGAAATTCAATAAATCTAATATATAAAATTCTCGATTCACAATGTTCGTTCCCGTACTCCTCTGAAACGGCTCGACCGATTTTCGTGAAATTTTGTGTGCATATTGGGTAGGTCTGAGAATCAGACAACATCTATTTTTCATCCCCCTAAATGTTAAGGGTGGTCCACCCCAATTTTTTTAATTTAATTTTTTAGACAACATTTTCTGTTTTTATTTTTTTGTGATTCAGCATTAAAAAATACATACAACCCTTAATTTTCACCCCCCTACGATCAACCCCTATTTTTTAATAGCGATATTACTATTTTAGTAGCAAAACAACGTTTGCTGGGTCAGCTAGTATTTTATATAATTAATTTCGATTACGGCGACTAATGTTGATAGAGACTAGAAATCTACGCGGACGTTATTATAGTGCACAAGTGTGTGCACAAAAACACGTGCACTCTTTATTTCCTCACTCAATCTCTCTAAACAATTTAGAATAAAAGAGATTTAGTAAGAGATCTATCTCTCTTTTTTTTTGAGAAGTGATGTCATCTGTCATTTTTTTATGGCAATGGCAATAGCAAATATTGTGATACTGCTATAGTATATATTTTCACATAGCATAGGTACTGTGACGTTTGTCATTTAAAAATGAATGAAGGCTAATTAAATTATCAAGAGCCTACACTCCTAGAGTATTCAATATATAGTATACTACTGGCTGGTCCCGGATTCGCACAGGTGGTATTTCCCGAGGTCCCGTAATGTTTTTATCAATAAAATATAGCATATGACACTCGCAAATAACGTGGCTTTCTATTGGTATAAGAATTTTCAAAATCGGTTCAGTAAATGCAGAGATAACACCCTTCAACGTCACAAACTTTATCTCTTCATCTTTATCCCCATGCTATGTTAAAATACAATCTTAACTAATTTTTTACCTGCACGAAAGTTTCGTTAGAATCATATGAACAAATTATACTCATTGCCTTATATCGTTTACTTACTAATATGTATATAGTGACGAATTTTGTTATATTATATAAAAAATATAATTGATAAAAACCTTACCATGACTTGGCCTATTAAAAATCAGAACTGGTACACAAAATATCGGTAAATGGTGATTCAAAAATCTATTGAATCTTGTCTAAAACCGTAAAAACCGTAACTTAAAAAACCGATATTTTTTTACAACCAAGAAACAAAATTTCAAAATTCGACCGATTGACGGTTTTTGTTCACAAGCAGTGCAAACCTCGAATTTATATAAAATATCGTCACTAATATACTGAACACTGTGACCCACCCCAAAAAAGAAATTGTATTATAATAAAAAATAATATATGAGAAAAAAAATACAATTATTTTTTTATATAATTTGTCCATAATTGGATGGCTTGTACCAAAATTTGTACAATAATTTATAATGTTTTTTTTTTTAGTTTATTTGTTATTCGACTCATAGTAAATAGTTTCTATTTATTAAGATTCTTTTTTTTATTAATAAAATTTATTATTAGCGGTAAGTTGTGTGTTCGGAGGTTTTTTTTTTCAGAAAATTGTTTAGTATTTTATACTCTGTTTATTGAGAACTCATAAGTTTAAGGATTTTGTTTAAGTGGTAATCACAATGCATCTGGTGGTTATATCTTATAGACTGACGGTATTTGATGAACAAGTGATGCCCCGGGTATTTGCAAGCGTCCATTGGTCGAGACCTTATTGTTGTTTTATGACGTCACAATCCCGTAACGCCATACTACTTCACAATTTAAAGGCAAAAATTTAAAGCTTTTATAACTTTGTTGTTCAAAATTTTGATTCTTTCATTTCAGTTTAACGTGCATGAAGAAACTCCGAATCGGATCGGTAGTTTATGAGATTACCCCACTACATACAAACTTACACACTTTGCCTCTTATATTATTAGTAGATATTTTCTGTTTTATCAAATGCCGTCAGTGTACCAGACCATGGCGGTCGTTTATACGTTTTAAAATTTATATTTGCGTTTATATTTATACTTGTTTATATAACATTGTATATGTAAAATCAAGTTATGCATATTAACGAATTTAATTGAAGTCTATTTTATATTTCATTGTTTTTTTATGTTATTTTTATTGTTTATAATAAGAAATTTATTCAAAATCATGTTTTTAGGTACACTGGTATAAAATCCGTTACTTTGGCGAGTTTATTTTTATATTTTATCGAAGACATTATTGAAAAATTATTCATCCCAGTCGAGTAACGAAATTGTATTTAAAACTATTGAAAAAAAAAACTGTACAAAATGTATTTTATTGACAAATTGTAAATAAAATTTGTATAAATTTGGCGCTCGTCGTATGCGGCGCAAGTTACTTACGTAAGTGCCTCAAACTGCGCAAGTCGTATATTTCTATAACAAAATATACATATTTCTTTGTTAAAATATCGTTTTAAAAAAAAACGTATTAAGATTAAGACTCGCAAGATTCTTTCATCTACATTTTTTGTTAATAAAAATATTTTATAAAAAAACCTCTAGATCATGTAAATTTATTTAAACTATGTAATATGCCCTAAATGCAAGAAAAGTATATTGTTTATATATAAATA
This sequence comes from Trisateles emortualis, assembly GCA_947095525.1. Classification (NCBI taxonomy): domain Eukaryota; kingdom Metazoa; phylum Arthropoda; class Insecta; order Lepidoptera; family Erebidae; genus Trisateles; species Trisateles emortualis. The sequence continues at coordinate 4,163,059 of OX352756.1, forward strand.
TATTGTTTGTTTGTTACGTACCGCCACTGTGACAAAACTATCTGTTAGGAAATTTAATAAAAATAAAAAGTTAATCAATTTCTTTCGTTTTATTACCGCCTTTTTTGTTTTTAGTTTTATACTCTGTGCTTTGACGCCATATGTCAAAAATGTAATCAATTTATCACCCAATCAAATTTAACAAATATTTCTTCGTCGTATAATATTTTTCACTGACATAATTTAATCCCGAAGTTAACTTAAAAAAATGTTAAGTCCAAATATTTCCGCCCGCGTCTACAATCCCACGGGTATGTTGTTTTTTGGGATAAAAATAGCCTCTTTGCTATTCCACACTATAATCTACCTATGTGCCAAATTACTTCTAAATCAGTTCAGCTGTTTTGGCGTAATTGCTTTAATAAAAAATCCATTAATTCAAACTTTCGCATTTATATTAATAATATAGTAATCAGTTATTAAATATACTGCATATACACCCTATCCTCAGAAAAACTCTACATACTTACTCCCCTATACTAATACTTAAACCCCTCATTACACCCTCTTAGGAGTGGAATTTCGAAAAACCCATAGTGGATACCTACAGATCACACTCCAACTTACACGTCTCTAGGACCAGCCGTTTAAACTGTGTTTTGATATATCAGTCGGTCAGTCAATCAATCAGTTAGTACTTTGAATTTTATATATACAGATGTAAAGATAATTTTAAATAAAACAAAATAATACAGTAAATAAAAAAATATAATGACAAAATAAGTTGACAATTTTCATTTATTTACATAAAATACCAACCATTTACACAAATATACCAATAAATTAGAGATTTAACACAAATAACGTACAATTAATAACAGTTGGATACAACCTGCGACACAATGCGACACACTGCTAACGACTGATACACATATGCGACTTATTTGTCGCAGCACGACAAAAAAAAACCGCAAGTGCGTAACAGACCTTATTTCTATACAGACATCAAATATTACAACATAACGCCAAATTACACGCTTTATTTCATTTGCGCAGTTGCGTTTGCGCAAAATTAGATCACTATTTTTGTATTAAACGTGGGTTTAAATACGAAATCTATAAGATTTGCGTATTTCAGAGATGTGTGTCGCAATCGCAAACCAGGTTTGCGAATTTGGCGCAAATAAAGCGTGTAGACTGGTTTTAAAACTGGAGTGTTCTTATCAACAGAGTTGATCACAAATTAAACAATTTAAAAACATATTTGACACTATAAAAATTACACGAAACAAATTTAAATTATCATTAATTACAACTCATTTAAAAAAATCAGTATTATCGGTTCAGATATACAAATATACAGATGAAATCGGTTATAATCGTAAAAACCGGTGTCTATTCGCAAATTACCGGTGTCTAATCGACAAAACCGGTAATTTATATATGTATTTACCAATGTAGTTATATCCGATTTCAACTGTAATTCCAAAATTAAACGTTTTTTTAATTATAATATTATTTTTCTAAATACCCACCGAATATAGTCGCTTTGATCAAAGATTTAAATCGTTAGATACGTACACGTCATAAGGTTGTATTTTTAAATTCGGAAGTGCTATACTCGAAATTCAAAATTTATCGTTTGGTTAGTGGCCAACCTGGTGACAGAGTTATTTAGATCGCCCATATTTAGGCCTCTGTCGTGATCTAACGACTGTTAACAGTCGGGGCCGACTTTTAACGTGCCCTCCGAAGCACGGAGACGCTCAGATGAAATACCACCCTTTTATAGGGTATCTAACGATTTAAATATTTGTATATTTATCTAATTAAGCGCATTTATAACTAAGTTAGGACACCATATTACTTAGACATGTATTTTTTGTGATAGTCTACAATTACAACAGTGCTGTTATGGGCGAGAGACTAGCCCGTATGCCCACTGCTGGACACGCACGTCTATTACTACAATATTGCGAAATAGCAAATTTGTGGTTGCTACAATTGCGTAAGCGCTATTTGCGATATTGCAAAAGTGGTTGCTAAAAAGCGCGAACATGCTATTTGCGAGACTGCGATATTGCAATTTTGTAGCAACTTTAATTTTAAGTCGGAGACAAGATTGAACAATTTCTTTCCATAGTCTCGCTTGTATAGGCGTCCCAACAGTGGACAAAGTGGGCTAATACATACAAATCTCGTCCAATATAACGTCTACCTGACTCTAATACTATAACAATTATTATTATGGTCTGTGCATATTTTTTTTTTATTTGTAATATTTATATTTTACTCAGTGCAAGGCGCAAGTAATGCAAGTTATTTGCGGAATGGGTTTACCATCGGCAAGTTCGTAAGCCACTGTCTTGTGCTAACCAATTTGCAAGTAACTTGCACTACTTGCGCCTTATAATAATTAAGCGCAAGTTACTTGCGACATTGTTTCATATTCACTGGACTTACACAGACGTTTATAGGGTAGTTTTCACATGACTATATATGGACGCTTGCAATACCAAACCGTGTTGCCGACCCATTATTTACACCAGAGCTCTAAGATGGGACTATCCCTAGGATAGAAAAAAGTTCAGTTTCCGGTCCAGTACTGGGTAAAGGTACCATGGTCTTCGAAACCTCGCAACGGCACCCAGGACCAGAGGTATTTTGGTATAAATATTACAAATAAAATTAAACTACCTAAGTGCAAAAATATATTTTTTGTTCGTTAAGTTTTTTTTTACTTTAAATATATTTTAATAAAAATTCAACACTTACAACTTTTATTATATATGTATATGATATAATATAATTAAATATATAACATTTATATTTTGTATATAGCGCTGATTATATAATCCAATGTTTCTAAACTGTGCAGCTGTCATTGTCAGAATATTGCCATAATAGCTAATAATAATAGGTAGGGAGAGAAGCGGCCAGGGCCAGGGGACATACAATCATGACTACACTAGTTGTTGCCCGCGGCTCCGCCCGCGTGGATGTCGGTTATCGCCGTAAAAAGACCATAATCTATCTCTATGACATTTACGTTTAGTTTCTAGTATCTATTATTTTTATTAATGTATCAACTTTACAATTGTTATTATATAATATTATCATTTCCTTATTTATATTATAAATTTATCTACTCTTTACTTATTTATATTTTAAATATAACTGCTCCGCTAGGTGTCGAATACCTTCCCTAAGGGGTCCTAGCAGAATATCAGCGCTGCAGCGTCTGCGGTGTTGCAATTAATCGCTGAGCTAGGTCCTGTTTTGTCTTGTAACCATTATATATTTTTAAGATGTAAAGACAAAATAAATATTTTTTCTTTCTTTCTTTCATCCAGATCTGTTCAGTAGTTTTTTGCGTGAAAGAGTAACAAACATCCATCCATCCATCCATACTCACAATTTTTAAGATTACTGTAGTAACATGTATAGACAAAATAAATATATTTTCTTTCTTTCTTCCATCCAGATCCGTTGCAATAGTTTTTACGTGAAAGAGTAACAAACATCCATCCATCCATCCTCACAAACTTTCACATTTATAATATTAGTAAGGTTAACAATGCCGACAGTTACAACTGCACAGTTATAAAAAATGGGTTAAAATAACTAATATATATTTTTATATGGGACTCATTTTACAATGCAAGGTAGTTAAGGCTTATCATGTTCTCCTTGTCTAACGCGGCTTGAATAACAGAGATAGAGATATTAAATAGATAAATAACATTTCTTATATATAGAAGGGCTTCGTGGAAAAGGTAGCTATATGTCCCACAGCTGGGCACGGGTCTTATAGAGAGGGCAGAGTTTCCACGCTGGCCTAATGCGGGTTGGTGAATCAGACATGTCTTTAGAATTTCTTCTAAGACATGTGGGTTTCCTCACGATGTTTTCCTTCACCGTTAGCAGATGGTGAATCATTTGATTAGTAAATATTAAAATACACATTGATTATTTTCCCACTTAATTAATCCCACAGCGTATAGTCCCAGCTGAAACTAGCCAACTAAGCTGTGCACAAGTGTGTGCGCAAAATTAGGTGCACTCTTTCTTAACTGGCACTAGAGAACAGTAGCCCAGTATCACGGCGGATTTTAAAAACATACAACACACAAACACAAATTTTTGTCCCGTGTGAGGATCGAACCCACAACACGCCGCGCAGTAGTAAATGGCGAGGTAACCTCTTAAGCCACTGAACCAACGATGCCTCTAAACTCTATTGCCTTATATATATATATATATATATATATATATATATATATATATATATATATATATATATATATATATATATATATATATATATAAGGCGCTAGAAAAGTGCAATTTCCTATCAGTAAGCAACAAGCGGGTCAAGCTACCATTGGCGTGGTTAAATTATGGATGGGTAAACTCAATGCAATTTCTAACAGAAATACTCTACACTACCCAACCCATGAATCAAACCTGGAACCTCACGGTCGCAGGTGGAACTAACTAACGCCATTTTTTGGTGGCAAACAAGCATACGGCCCGCCTGATGGTAAGCAGTTACCGTAGCCTATGGACGCTTGCAAACACCAGGGGTGTCACTCACGCGTTGCCGACCCTTTAAAAACCTTATAACTCCTTTCTTGAAGAACCCCATGCTATAGTCTTTTAGGAAAACTTCGGCAGGCCTTTTCCACTGAGTTTAAAAAACAATAAATTCTGTAAATAACAACTTTTAAATACATTTTTTGTACTTAGAGAATTGCTTATGGACATTTACTAACTAACTTCGGCATTCGGCTTTGCTCGCATTGTATTACATATATATTTAATAATAAGTAGGCTATTTCACTCGGGAATAGTGTAGCTATCGAAAAGTGTGAGAATCTATCAAATAGGACTTATAGTTTCTGAGATAATTGCGCGCAAACATACTAACGCTTTATATTATAAATATATATATTTCCTATTCGTTGCAAGTCGCAAGTCTGTCTCACTCACTCATGTCACAGTAAGATAAGGTATACACACCAATTGTCAGTCGTGCTTTTAATATTTCAGAAACACGGCGTTCAACTAACAATGATACCTTATTTCATATGTATTTAATTAGTAATTAATTACAAGATATATTTTTATGCTGCACGTATGTATTGCTGCATTTGCAGCATACAGTATATACTACATTTGCAGCACAGTATTTACTACATTTGCAGCATACAGTATATACTACATTTGCAGCACAGTATTTACTACATTTGCAGCACAGTATTTGCTACATTTGCCGCATTTAGTATATGCTACAATTACAGCACATAGAATTTGCTAAATTTGCTGCATGTACTATATGCTACATTTGCATCACAGTATTTACTACATTTAGCCCATATAGTATTTGCTACATTTGCCGCACGCAGTATATAATAATTTTGCCGCAACGAGTATATGCTACATTTGCTGCATACGATATTATCCTCTAATTAAGAACTAACCACGTCAAATATGCTATATATTTTACTGTAAAACATTTGCATTTCTGTAATAATCAGAATTAACTTAATTTAAAGATACGAGCACTCGAAATACAACAAATTTTGCGGCAAAAATACGAAAGTTTTCAATCGAAATATTGCAAAAAAAAACACATGCTCCATTTGTATGCTGCATTTTGCCGCAAGCACTATTCGAGTACTCTATACACCCTGAACGTAAAAATAAATAATTGGTACATATATGGGCATAGCAATCGAGAGATTTTTGGGACATTGAACAAAAACCTGTGTCAATTCACCAACGCATAAAACACTGTGTTATATTATTATAAAAGTATTATATTTTATGTTAGGCAGTTTATGAGCTGTAATATTAAATACATACATAATTATACAAACTATTAAAATCATACTCTTCTAAGTCAGGTTAACAATTAAAACAAAAACAATTAGTTTAGCAGATGTAAAGAAACATTTATACAGACAGTTAAAAATTACCTTCTTTTATCGCTGTCGGTTAAAAAAACAAAAATGGCGTCGCTCTCTCAATTGCTAACCCCACGTCACTTGGAATGGTATCGGCGTTTTGTTACATTTTTACTTATTAACCCTCTACGTAACCTATATTAAATTAAAAAGATGTTTTCAGATCAGACAGGCCAAGATTTGGGATTGGGGACATTTTAGTACCATAGCGTTTTAGAGTTCAGTTTTAATGAAATGACAATCAAATACTTACAAAATAACGATATTAGATATTATAAGATTGAAAAGTTCTAATCTACCTGACATTAAATAACGGTATTATAGCGTTGAGAACGAATTTAAATGAAAGGAAGCAGTGTTGAAATGAAATGGGCTTATAGGATGAATTCGGCGAGCAGCCCAAGTCTTTATCGCCTCAGTTCTACTAATTACGGCATGCCTGTTAAAGTCGAAAACCGTTGAAAGCAGTCAATCGCTTTTATAAGCATTGATTTTCAGCATGGCGAATTCGGTGTTCCGAATTCGGCATAGTGACTAAATGTGACTTCTATTTTAATAGATTTATAAAGCAATGCGAAGCTGAATTTCAAAAAGAGGGTTATTACAAGTGTGCCTGTGTGTAGCATCATAGCTCCAAAACGGATGCACCGATTTTGATGCGATTTTTTAATGTATTTTTTGTAGGTTTTTTTATCTTTATGCGTCTCCTTCTCCCGGCCTGTTGAATGGTTTATATATTTAGTTTAGGGGTGACATGTATGTGATGTCGTCCCAAGGGTGGCGGTATAGGGGTTGTTTCATACGCTTCTGGTCGAGGTAGTGGCCCACTAGGCCTATAGTCCTGCCGAGCACGAACATAGCGTTGATTGAGCCCATCTGTATGTAGTTGTTACCTTCCTCACTGTAAATTGGAAATTGTTTTATTAGTATAGCATTTTATATATACGTACATTATTTAAAAGAGGTGGGGTACTAGCGAGCAAGCCCGACTGGGGAAGGACCTCTACCTTACAGAAGACCACAGACAAATAATAACACACAGTGGTGTAGTTGTGTTCCTGAGTACAGGTCTCCAGCGCTCATTTAGGGATGTGTTTTTGCCAAACGTATTTCTATTTGAAAAACCTTAGTGTTAACATTTTTGGGTCTGCGATACGCAAGTGAAACCTCTAGTAATGCAAGCGTCCATAGGCTACGGTAACTGCTTAACATCAGGCGGGCCGTATGCTTGTTTGCCTCCCAAGTAATAAAAAATAAAATCGAGGCTATTATTTAATTTATAATAACACCAGCTGTTACCCGCGGCTTTGCCCACGTATATGTCGGTTATCGCGATAAAAAGTAAGCCTGTGTGCTATTCCAGACTATAATCTATCACTGAGCCAAATTTCATCCAGATCCGTTCAGTAGTTTTTACGTGAAAGAGTAACAAACATCCATCCATCCATACTTACAAACCTTCGCGTTTATAATATTAGTAGGATGTATACTTACGTGGTGAAGAGTTGGCAGTGCCTGAACATGTCGACCATGGCGGCCGCGACGATGCCGTCCACGTTGAGGATGAGGTTGGGCTTCTTGCGCGTGGTGATGGCCTCCACGTCCAGCGCGTACCTGGTGACGGGCCACGCGGGCCACCGTGACGTCACGTACGCCTTCAGCTCCCGCACGCGGGAGTCCGGGTTGTTGATCGACTTCACTCTGTACGTAAGCTTATTATTTACACATAAGCTACGAAAACACATATGAAGGCTGTTCGGGCCGGCAGGGGTATTCCGTAAGAGCAAAAACCGAGCCACCGCAAAAACCGAGCAAAATCTGGCTGTCAGATTGAAAATCGGTACTCCGTAAGAGCCCTTTTTGACGTTTAGTCAATAGATTGTGCCGTCACCGAGCAATCACAACTTTCAGTATTGCGATCACAACTGTCAGTTTGCCATCGCTGTTTCTTAGAGAATCAGCCAGCGGGTCGGCTCGAGTAATCAGAGCAAGGGACAAGGAGGGAGGCTGCGGCGGCCACCCCTCGTATGAACGAGGAGGGGTGGCTGCCGATGTGAGGATGACCTCACAACCTAGCACCTCAAACGTGCCGTAACGTTCAGTTTCAGAGGAATTTTCGAGGAATGAGCTCCCTGCCGAGGTATTCCCGAAAGACTATAGCATGGGGTTCTTCAAGATACGAGTTATAAGGTATTTAAATGCTCGGCAACGCGCGAGTGATACCCCTGGTGTTGCAAGCGTCCATAGGCTACGGTAACTGCTTACCATCAAGCAGGCCATATGCTTGTTTGCCTCTTTGGTAGTAAAACCCTCACATTAACATCGCATTCGTGTCTAAAGGATAATATATCAAATAAGTAATATATGTCTTTGGTAAATTGTGGTAAGGCCAAACATTTGTGACTTATAGCCAGTAGTGGACATTTTTCGGCATAAATGTGAGGTAAACGAAGAAAGAAAGAAAAAACATTTATTTACGGATTTATGCTACAGAATATTTACTTACATGTATGATAATTATAATTCCTTGATCTGCAGGCAATAAAATATGGTTCCTACCTCAAAGAGCTTAATAAATTTCTTGTTGCGAAATGCTATTACTCAATCCAAAAATATTTTGATGACAAAACCTTGACATGATTACTTTTATTCACTGACATTTAAATTAGACATTGTAGCTGGACATAGGCCTCCCCCAAGGTTTTCCACAACTGTTTGTGGTCGCCACTCTAGAACCTTTCTGCCCCAACGGACAACATAAACAAAAAGAATAAAGAGATACATGCTAGTATAGTACATACCTGTGTCCGATGCCCATGATGAGTTCCCCTTGGCCCTCTTCTCGTTGACGAACTCCTGCGGGTGTTGTCCGCGGTCGTACGCGGCGCAGAAGTAGATACATGCTAGTATAGTACATACCTGTGTCCGATGCCCATGATGAGTTCCCCCTTGGCCCTCTTCTCGTTGACGAACTCCTGCGGGTGTTGTCCGCGGTCGTACGCGGCGCAGAAGTAGATACATGCTAGTATAGTACATACCTGTGTCCGATACCCATGATGAGTTCCCCCTTGGCCCTCTTCTCGTTGACGAACTCCTGCGGGTGTTGTCCGCGGTCGTACGCGGCGCAGAAGTAGATACATGCTAGTATAGTACATACCTGTGTCCGATGCCCATGATGAGTTCCCCCTTGGCCCTCTTCTCGTTGACGAACTCCTGCGGGTGTTGTCCGCGGTCGTACGCGGCGCAGAAGTAGATACATGCTAGTATAGTACATACCTGTGTCCGATGCCCATGATGAGTTCCCCCTTGGCCCTCTTCTCGTTGACGAACTCCTGCGGGTGTTGTCCGCGGTCGTACGCGGCGCAGAAGTAGATACATGCTAGTATAGTACATACCTGTGTCCGATGCCCATGATGAGTTCCCCCTTGGCCCTCTTCTCGTTGACGAACTCCTGCGGGTGTTGTCCGCGGTCGTACGCGGGGCAGAAGTAGATACATGCTAGTATAGTACATACCTGTGTCCGATGCCCATGATGAGTTCCCCCTTGGCCCTCTTCTCGTTAACGAACTCCTGCGGGTGTTGTCCGCGGTCGTACGCGGCGCAGAAGTAGATACACGCTAGTATAGTACATACCTGTGTCCGATGCCCATGATGAGTTCCCCCTTGGCCCTCTTCTCGTTAACGAACTCCTGCGGGTGTTGTCCGCAGTCGTACGCGGCGCAGAAGTAGATACATGCTAGTATAGTACATACCTGTGTCCGATGCCCATGATGAGTTCCCCCTTGGCCCTCTTCTCGTTAACGAACTCCTGCGGGTGTTGTCCGCGGTCGTACGCGGCGCAGAAGTAGATACATGCTAGTATAGTACATACCTGTGTCCGATGCCCATGATGAGTTCCCCCTTGGCCCTCTTCTCGTTAACGAACTCCTGCGGGTGTTGTCCGCGGTCGTACGCGGCGCAGAAGTAGATACATGCTAGTATAGTATGTTACAGTACAATATCTTTGTGCTGTATCTACAATCTACATCGCAATCTTATGTTCTTTATCGCACGTTCAATATCTATTAAATGTTTCTACTATCTGTTATCAACACGAAGTCGTTAGTATATAAGATGCACCTTTGGATAATTATAACCAGACTATACTACATCTTTTGTCTCATTTATACCTAATCATATACTGCCAAGAAGTTTGGCAAATTGGTGACCCCGACGAACGAATACGCAGCAAGAAACATGGCACAATCACCGTGCAAGGCGAACATAAATCAGCAAGGAACACTTGAAGTAGCTGCTGGCACCTCGGTTTTATCCCGCATTCCGGAATTTTGGAAAGACCAACCAAGATTATGGTTCACGCAACTAGAAGCCATATTAGCACCACAGAAGCAAGGAGACGAATACAAATACTGTACAGTAATAGCAAAGTTATCCAAGGAAGAAATACTACAAGTTAGTGACCTAATCACTTCACCACCGACTACAGATAAATACAAAAACATCAAGGAACGTTTAATTGATTGTTACGAAGAAACAGAACAGCGACAGTTTCAAAAATTAATATCAGAGACAGAACTCGGTGATCAAAAACCTTCGCAGTTATTACGTCAAATGCGAGTCCTCGGGAGAGGAAAAATCAGTGACGAAACAATTAAACTACTATGGTTCAGGCTTTTACCAACATCAGTTACTACGGTTCTAGCAGTTACGGAAGACATGGAAATTGACAAACTGAGCCAAATTGCAGACAAAATAATAATGAATTCAAAAGTATCCGAAATATCAGCTGTTAGCAACGACACTTCAAACGACAACAATACAGCATGCATTTTAGCCCAGCTAGCAAAATTACAGATAGATATTGACGCAATTCAGCAAGGTCAATATGGCTATCGACCCAACACGCACAATCATTTCAAGAAACGTCAACAATTCCCGATTATGAGGCCGAGAACAAACTATAGAGGAGCAAATCGATTTTGTTACTACCACGAAAGATTCGGAAAATATGCAAGGAACTGCATTAAACCATGCGGTTGGAAACCAATGACTTACGTACGGAACCAGGGAAACGAATAAGAGCACAGACAACGGCGAAACTCTGTGCAATCCACCCATCCAATCGCCTCACCATTACCGACCGAAAAAGTGGTATGAAGTTTTTGATTGACACGGGCGCAAATATTTCAGTCATTAGCAAGCAACAGAGATATTCAATTTTACAAAATGAACAATACACACTATACGCTGCAAATGGGACTAAAATTAGGACTTACGGCGAGAAGACGCTTACCTTGAATTTAGGACTACAACGATGTTATAAATGGAATTTTATAATCGCCGATGTTACACAACCAATAATTGGAGCAGATTTTCTAGAGCACTATAAACTATTAGTCGACATAGCAGGTCGCAAACTTATCGACAAAGTTACAGAGCTGACAACGCATGTAACTTCAGAAAAAGCGACACAACAAACAATTCGTACTATCGCAGTGGGAACGAATCCACGTATTACGCAACTTTTAAACAAATACGAAGACATCACGTCGGGGTCTTGCCCGAGCTGCGACGGGTGGTCCTGTAGTGATAATGTGTTGTCCGCGGTCGTACGCGGCGCAGAAGTAGATACATGCTAGTATAGTACATACCTGTGTCCGATGCCCATGATGAGTTCCCCCTTGGCCCTCTTCTCGTTAACGAACTCCTGCGGGTGTTGTCCGCGGTCGTACGCGGCGCAGAAGTCCGCCGCCGCGCGGTCTAACGCTCCGCCGAAACGATCACCCTGTATATACATACTTATTAGTGAAGCTCTATTCTCTACGTTTAATTTAATAATTCTTCTGTGCGTGTGTATGTCAATAAAGTCCTCCTAAATTGGTGGACCGATTTTAATGACATTTTTGTGTGTCTTTAGGTGGATTCGAGAATGATTTAGATTCACAATTGTACCTGATAGATGGCACTACAGGACGACGTCTGTTGGGTCCGCTAATTATATGTAAACTAGTATTATAATCCCCATTACAAGGGTGTCGTAAGGGTCGACTAAGGATGTAAGCCAAGCAGACAATATCCACTGCATGAGAGGGAAATCTCGAAACAAAACCCTATACTAACCGGTCTGGCAAGCGTGGTATAGTATAGAAGAGACCCGTGCCCAGCAGTGGGACGTTTATGGGTTGAAATGATGAATATCAAAAAGAGGAAAAATGTATTATTTTTGTTTGTTAGGCAAAAACTACTGAATCGATTATAAAAATTCTTTCACCATTAGAAAGCTATATTATCAGCAGTTTACATTGGCTGTTTTATTGAAAAAAAATAGGGGTTCCCTACGATAACTTAATAAATATCCATTTGTGCGAACCGGGACGTGTTGCTCGTATACTAGCACGGTTGGTTCAGTGGCTTTAGTGCTTACCTCACCATTTACCACTGCGCTGTGTGTTGTGGGTTCGATCACACGGGACAAAAATTTGTGTGATTCATAAATATTTGTTCCGAGTCTGGGTGTAATTTGTTTCCGTGAATTGTATGTTTGTAAAGTCCCCACTGAGTACGGGAGTTGTTTTTTTTTTAAGGAAAAACAAACTTACGATAGTCAGCAATCCGCTGACGACGGATGAGATAAGGTCCTTCCCAGCGCGGGCCGTCACCATCGTGTTGTGTGCCCCGGACACGGCGGGCCCGTGGTCCGCGCACACGATCAGCACCAACTCGAAGAACTTGCTCGCCCAGTCCGGCAGCTCACGCTGGAACCTGGTATCAAACCAAAAAAATAATATTTTTAGCTTTTTTGCTATATTAACACTTTGAAGGACAGTGAATGCCTATAGACGTAATACGTTAATGGCCGACAATCTATACTTCTATACTAAATATTAATATTATAAAGATGAAGAGTTTGCTTGTTTGGTTGAACGCGCTAATCTCAGAAAGTACTGGTTCGATTATTTTTTTGTTGAATAGTGCATTTATCCAGGAAGGCTATATAACATCACGCTATGATCAATAGGAGCGGAGCAGTAGTGAGACATGTTGCAAAATCGGGGAAAATATTCCAAATAACCACGCGGACGAAGTCGCGGGAATTAAGTAGTTGGTCACTCGGAAGATTAAAATAAAAAGACTTTTATTGACTGGCAGAATGACGGCGTGTTTAATTGTAATATAATAATCGACTTATTTTAGTTTTACATGAGTATTTATAACTAATTATTGCTAACTTAACATAAACCTTAACTAGAGGATTTGGTGGGGAGAGTTGTGTTGACGAAGCTGATATTAGCTGAGTCAGGACACTTAACACCTCCCTCCCTAGGAGAGAAATTCTCTAAAGGCAACTCTGGTGTCTTGAGAGAATTTCGGCAACATACCTTGGTATATGGTAAAAACTTATATCTTAATATATATATTTCTTGTGTGCGTGTGTATGTGACTGAACTCCTCCTAGACGGGTGGACCGATTTTGATGAAATTTTGTGTGTGTGTTCGGGTAGGGCCCTGGATGGTTTAGATTCACAATTGGACCCGGTAGGTGGCGCTGCTGTCGGTATTTCAGCTTTTTCCGGCAGGACGACGTCTGCCAGGTCCACTAGTATATATATATATATAAAAATTCCTTTTGCAAACCCTATAATAATTACGTAGATACTTATTGTCTATACACTGATTCTATCACTAACGATATACGTTCGAGTCTCACTGACACTTTCATTGTATTTCGCACGGTTTAATAAGTCTTTGATCTCACCGAGGTCCACACCCCGAAGGTCCATCTGCTTGGCTGATGTAATGACCTCACGTCGCAGCTCAGGAAATTGTACTGACGGTACACTGTAGAATGTAGATGACGGTACACTGTAGAATGTAGATGATGGAACTTGCATTGGTTGGTTTTCTCGATCTGCACCTGGTATTGGTGACATTTGCTGTGCTTATGCTTCAGTAGCATAAGCTGCTCTATGCAGGTCTCCGCAGGATACTGTACTATGTCATCTTCGGAACATAGATATCGTAGATCGTCAATCTCCTTACAGTCGTAAACTACGGACCTGTATTTCATCCTGTTCACTATAAGGTATGGGTATTTGGGTATAATTGTAAGGGTATTATGAAGGATATGGGTATAGATCGGAATAGGAATGATTTTGTAATAAATATATGTATTATTGTGCTTTAGCCAATAAGCTATTTTATTTGATTCAACAACACTTTGTGATAACATTACACCTAAATTAGAATTTGATGAGTCAGTGGTCAGTTTCAAATGTTTAGAATCGGTAAACTGTATCAAAGATGCATTATTTAGCGGTTCTTTGCAAGTTGCATAGCTTTTCTGTATATTATCTAATGAGCTAGGCATCCTAATACCTTTAAAATCTAAAATTCTATCTCTATTTTCTAAGTTAGGGTTTATAAAAGACTTACTACTTTCGAAATCTATAACAATTTGGGACAATGGCTCGTCAATATTGCAACCCAAAACATTATTGTCTTTATTGCTTGATACCTCAATATAAAGGTTTTGAATTGGCTCACTATCACGAGACATATGCGGTGGTATTTCTAATTCAATGTTAGTATCGTAACTAATTAATGGATCAATATTTGCACAATTTATTGATTGTTTAAAACACGTTGTTTGCATCGTAACATCGGTATATGACCTCGTCCGTGCAAACTCAGCATTATGCGCCGGTGACGGCGACGACGGAATGTGCTGATTCGGCCACTGCGCTGACCTACTTTCTTGCGGCCATTTATTTGTATTAATTTGCGACAAAATTATTTTAAAATCATCCCAAGAATCAATTTGTTCATGTTCGCCTATTATTTTAGCTGCCTCACCTGAAAGCCTACTGGTAATTACATGCAATAAATATTTATTTTGTAATGTACCACCCGAAAATATTTTAAAAATGTATTCGCACTGTCTAATAAAAAATTTAAGCTGTCGTGCATCTCCATTAAATCTAGGAATAAGTTCTACAAATTCAAATGGAACTTCAGTGATTTGTTCCATTATATTATAAAAAAAATACCTTACTAAAATGTTCTACCACGAGAATTGTATCGTAATAAAATGGTTCTAACTAAAAAGTAACCTATTACGAGTATTATATATCTATAGGAAACATAATGTTATCACGGCGTTGTCCAATCCCTAATAACACAATATATTTAAAACAAAGAGTATGTATAGGAAAACAGAAAGGATAGTGAAAAGTTTTACTCACAGTCCCGTAGCTACTCCCATCTCCTTGCTGGATTACTATATTCACCAACTGCTGGGTCTCCCGAGTGTAAACTTAATAAATTTATTTGTTCGGCGATCTCTGCTAAACCGTTGAGACAGAAGTCGAACCTGCACTTAGTAAAGTTGGATACAGTACAGACCGACTGCAGAGATCCTACCGGCTGCGCCAATTAAGTAGTTGGTCACTCGGAAGATTAAAATAAAAAGACTTTTATTGACTGGCAGAATGACGGCGTGTTTAATTGTAATATAATAATCGACTTATTTTAGTTTTACATGAGTATTTATAACTAATTATTGCTAACTTAACATAAACCTTAACTAGAGGATTTGGTGGGGAGAGTTGTGTTGACGAAGCTGATATTAGCTGAGTCAGGACACTTAACACGGGCGACCCCTACTGTATTAATATAATAATAATAACCACTGTAGTTGGTTAGTATATTAGTTTGTGTTCTTTAATTGTATGTTTGTAAAGTCTCGAATGTGGATAAGGCCTTATTTAATGTATTGTAAAGATAGGGACCTAGAAATGGATAAAACAATGGTAAGCAGTTATCTATGTGTGCTGACAGACCCCATCCCCCTCCCTCTTTTTCACTCAGCGCGCACTTTGTATAGCTTATATACAAATCATACAAATACAACATCACCTAAATAGTATAAAAAGAAATTACGTCGTATTCCAGATGATGGCAGTAGAAGACTCACCATAACAGACTGATGGTACCACCGACTCCCAACCCTCGCTCCAACACCTGGCTGATGGGTACACCGCAGTACGACAGCTCCTGACCTCGCTCGTCACAGATGGTCGAGATGAAAGCAGCTGGCTTGCGGATGATGCCCAGTTTCTGTAATGTAACACAAAAAAAAATTATGAGACCATCAAGACATGTTTGATCTACCAACTTAGGTCTTTGTGTGTGGATTAAGGCCTAATCCCCTCTCTTGATAAGGGAGAGTTGACCCTTGCCCAGCAGAGGGACATAATATATTCGGGTTTTTGTTTCGGCAGCTTCAGTGGTGTGGCCATGTCTCCCGAATGTCTGATGACAGAATGGCTAAGCGCATCTTTTACTCTGAGCTGCAGGGTGGCAAACGGAAACACGGTGGCCAATTCCTGCGGTACAAAGACGTGCTTAAGCGACACATGAAAAAATGTGACATAGAACCGTCACAATGGGAGGCAATGGCGGTAGACCGACCACGGTGGAGGCACACCATAAACACCAAGGTGGCCGAGTTTGAGACAAAACGAATAGTAGAGCTCGATGCTAAACGAGACGAGCTCAAGGCCCGAATACCCGAGGCCATACACTATAACTATGTCGGAGGGGTACTGCCCTGTAGCGTATGTGGTCGTACATGCGTTGCAAAGATCGGTTACGTCAGTCATATGAGAGCACATCAACGAGGCTCTCAATAGTTAGTAGCCAGTCGCTGTGGCCGAATACGGTCAGGAGGATATATATATTCGGGTTTTTATTATTATTAAGACAAAAATAATTAATATAGGTGGCAGAATTTGACTACACAGTCATCATCACATCAGTGGCTTAAGTGGTTACCTTACCCATTTTCCCGCACAGGACTAAAATTTGTGGGTTCCATAAATGGTTGTCCGGAGACACGAAAGTACACCCCGTACTTTGTGTCCGTTAATTATATGATTGTAAAGTCCCTCGCGACACAAGGCATGTTCCCTAGTGCGGGAGTAGTCTTTAAAAACAAAAAAACAATGGGGGATGGACTTCAGAAGCCCACAGCCAAGCAACTACACACAGGCGGTGTAGTTGTGTGTGAGTACAGATTTCAAGCGCTTATTTAGCGATGTGTATTTTGACGCAACTTCAGTGGCTTAAGTGGTTACCTCACCATTTACCAATACCCCACGTGTTGTGGGTTCGATCACGGTAGACTAAAATTTGTGTGATCTCGATACATGGTTGCCCTGAGTTTGGGTGTACTTTGTGTCCGTTAATTATATATTGTTTGTAAAGTCCCCCGCGACACAGGGCTTCTCCATAAGCACGTCCAAGGTGCAGGTATAAGAGACACATCATGTGTCTCTTATACCTGCACCTTGGACGTCCTGCATCAGGTGTCATGGTTTGCGACTTAGCACAACTCCAGGTTGAAATTATCTATGTATAATAACAATAGCAACCCATATATGTCCCACTGCTAGGCACGGGTCTCCTCTTCTCCATCAAGCGAAAGATGCTTTAGGCCTTAATTAACACACGCTGGCCTAATGCGGGTTGGTGAATCAGAGACATATCCTTAGAATTTCTTCTAAGACATGTCAATGAGTGATCAGGTAAAGATTCACTTGAGCAGGTTGCCCTAGCTTCGAACAACCAGTCTTATTAATCTTTAGATGACAAGCAGTACATACCCTGGCCCAGTCGTAGTCCATAGGCACCTTGGGAGGTTCCACCTCCTCCTTCACGATGATCTTGCCTTCTTTCACCAGCTTCTGGTATACCTGTCAACATAATATTGTAATCAGAATTTGATACATATGAGTTCGGAATTATTGCTACCTACAACAGCTAGTATTAATTAAATGCGTGACTTTCGCATTTAATTAATACTAGCTGTTGCCCGCGGCTCCGCCTGCGTAGATGTCGGTCATCGCATTAAAAAGTAGCCTTTCTGCTTTTCCAGACTATAATATTTCTCTGTGCCAAATTTCATCCAGATCCGTTCAGTAGTTTTTACGTTAAAAAGTAACAAACATCCATACTCACAAACTTTCACATTTATAATATGTGTGTCCTCCTAACCGAATTAAGGTCACGGCGGTTAATCTTAACGGAGACTAGCCATCTGCGCGGAAGATGTGCGTAAAAACAAGTGCACTCTTTTCTCCTTCACTCTCATAGTTCCATGGGACAGCAATCCAACACGACTGGAGAGAGATCAGGCGTGGGACCAACGGCTTACACCGCCAATTTCCTTACTCCGGGTGTCTATTGTGAATTTCTTGACAGAAAAACATATTAAAAAATTTTGACCCGACCCGGGAATCGAACCCAGGACCTCGTGATCAGCAGTCACACACATCAACCACTGAGCTACCGAGGCTGTCATAATATTAGTAGGACATATTATTATGTCCTACTAATATTATGACAGCCATATTATATTATATGTAGGATAAATAATGGTTGATTACCTTGTTGACAGCGACCCCTAGCGTGTCGAATGAGTTAGGTACTTCAGCACCGAACGCCTTCAGCGCGGCATTCTTCGCCACCGCCTTCTCCATGGCGGAGCCGGCGAGGGAACCCGCGTGACCGAACTGTACCTCCGATGTGAACATGTCTGCGGGTACAATGGAAACAAAGTAAGATACATAATCATCATAATCTCAGCCAAAAGACGTCCACTGCTGGACATAGACCTACTCCAAGGATTTCCACAACTCTCGATCCTGAGCAGACCTTGTCCATCGGTTGCCCGCAACCTTTACCAGGTCGTCGGTCCACCTTGTTGGAGGTCTCTCTAATATGTGTAAGATACATAATAATGTCCTCCTAACCGAATTTCGGTCACGGCGGCTTATATCAAAGGAGACTAGCCAACTGCGCGGGAGTTCCTTAAACTCAAAATAAAATTATTCATTTAGGTTACAAAGTAACACTTATGAAGGTAAATTATGAATAAGAGAGAAAGATGATGTCAGCGATTTTTTTTTACGGCTGATTCGGTGACGTGGAAGACTTGAGAAGAACTAGCAAGAAACTCAGGCCTCAATATACAACACACAAGATACACGATATTATATGCACAAGTGTGTGCACAGATACAAATGCACTCTTTATTCCCTCACTCTCATAGTCCGATGCGACAGCAATCCGACACGTCCGGAGAGAGATTAGGCGTAGGACCAACGGCCTTACATGGTTTCCGAGGCACGAGAGTGTAAACACCGCCAATTTCCAAACTCCGGGCATCTATTGTTAATTTCTTGACAGAAAAACCCAATATCAACTTTCGGCCGGACCCGGGGATCGAACCCGGGATCTCGTGATCAGCCACCGAGGCAGTTAAGATACATATATAATACTAGCGTTTGCCTATGGCTTCACTCGCATATACGTCGGTAATTGCGATAAAAGTAACCTATATCCTTCTCCAGGATAACATCTATCTCCTTGTCAAATTTTATTGAAATCCATTCAGCTGTTTAGTCGTGATTATAAAACAAACAGAGTTACTTACGTTAGCTGCTCAAAAAGATAGAAAACAAAAATTCGTACACTTTTTCGACAAAATATGTATCCTATGAGATATTCCAGACTATCTATGTCTATGCCAAATTTAATCCAGATCCGTTCAGTAGTTTTTGCGTGGAACAGTAACAAACATACATCCATACATTCTTACAAACTTTCGCGTTTATAATATTAGTAGGATTGACTGCATTGGATCATTTCAATGATAATGAAAATCGTTTTGATTGATAGGTATGTACAGTAATGTGAATATAAATCATTTTTATTATATCAAAGAGGGATATGAATACTATGTACAGAAAATCTATCTCTATGCCAAATTTTATCAAAATCCATTTTGCAATTTTTCATAATAAATATCAGTAAGATAGTAGTCTTATTTTATATATTTCTACAGTAAACAAAACAAACTTGTCAGACAGTACTCTGAAACTACCTTTTTTATACTACTTGGGTGGCAAACAAGCATTCGGCCCACCTTATGTTAAGCAGTTACCGTAGCCTATGGACGCTTGCAATACCCGCCCCTCTAGACAAGTGGCATAAACGGTAGTCGAATCGAAAAGTCAAAAAAGCTTATGGGGTTTGACGTAAGTTTACGATATAATGTCGTAAATATACGTCAAATTCCAATCAATTTGTTTCTTGACTTGACTTTTCGATTCGACTACCGTTTATGCCACTTGTCTAGAGGCTCAGAGGTATCACTTGCGTATTGTCGACCCACTTTTTACCCTGGGATAGGAAATCTTTTCTTTCAGAAAGCATATTTAAATGAGCGCTGGAGACCTGAACTCACACACAGGAACACAACTACACCGCTGTGTGTAGTTATTTAGCTGTGGTATTTTGGAAGATCCTTCCCTAGTCGGGCCTGCTCGCTAGTATAGTGCCCTACCTCTCAAAAAACCTATATGGACGCTTTCTTATGAATACCTGTGGCATCATTCATGTGCTGCCAATCCAAAAATATGTAGCATCTCTGGGATAAGAGAAATATAATTATTTTATTTGGCAACAATTTCCCATAAACAAGCATTGGAGACCTGGTGGCCTACCATGATGGTCAAATTTGAGTCGTTCGAGCTAGAAAGAGAGAGTGAAATCCCGAATAGGAAAGGGCCTAAACTAACAGGAGACCACAGTCATCTTTTTTTTATACTACTTAGGAGGCAAACAAGCATACGGCCCGCCTGATGGTAAGCAGTTACCGTAGCCTATAGACGTTTGCAACACCTTTTTAAGACTCTCCCCCCCTTTCTCTCTCTCTTTCTTGTCTCCCTCTCTTTCTATATAGAGTTTGTATGTGATATTACCTGAGCAGGTCCCTATACACCAAGCGACGATCGGTTTCTTAATAACTCCATCCCTGATAGCTCGACACACGTGGTACTCCTCCACGCCCCCCACTTCTCCGAGCAATACTAGCATCTTCACATTCGGGTCTGCTTCATATCTAAAAAGAATAAAAGAAAAACAATTTAATAATTTATTTACTTATTAGTTACTAAGTTCCGACCCTGGCTTTGGTTTGAACAGTGATTTCTTTTGGGTTAAAAAGTAGCCTTGTGCTATTCCAGACTATAATCTATCTCTGTGCCAAATTTCATCCAGATCCATTCAGTAGTTTATGCGTGAAAGAGTAACAAACATACATCCATACATTCTGCATTCATAGCACAGGATTTATCCTAGTTTTTACTAGAGAACAAGTTGTGTCGCGGGTGACTTTACAAACATAATTAACGAACACAAATTACACCCAGACTCAGAACAATTCTTCTGGGTCACACAAAGTTTTGTCCTGTGTGGGAATCGAACCCCCAACCTCGTGCACAGCAGGCGCATACTGCGACCCTTGGACCACCAAGGTATTCAGTGAGTAACATTTCTCTATACATCTGTCACATTAATAATAGATTATGTACATACCTGAGCAGATGATCAATGAAGGTGGTGCCCGGGTATCTGTCCCCTCCGATGGCGACACCCTCGCACACCCCGTCAGCATCCTTAGATATAATATTGTTCAGCTCATTGCTCATACCGCCAGAACGAGAAACGTACGCCACACTGGAAACACAATATTATTATTAGAATTGTGTAGGTTCTTTCTCAGTTGGGTTTGCTGGTTTGTATACGGCTCTACCTCTTTACGACCTGCCTAATGATAAGCAGTTGCAATATATGCAATCACTTGCGTATTGCCGACCCAAAAAAATGAACACCACGATTTTAAGATGGAGTGTCCCTGGGATAGGACAACGTTTCTTTCAAAACGCATTCTTAAATAATGGAGGGAGAGCCAGTGAATAGGAATAAGCCCTGTGTCACGGGGAACTAAGTATACAAACATACAATTCACGGACACAAACTACACCCAGACTAATGTCTTGAGAAGACAACCATTTATGGACCAAACAAAGTTCTGTCCCGTGTCGGGATACAATCCACCACCTCTAGCTTAGCAGTCAGGGTCACTAACTCGCTAAGTCACTAAGTCGCTGGGTGTAGTTTGTGTCCGTGAATTGTATGTATGTATACTTAGTTCCCCGTGACACAGGGCTTATTCCCTAGTGCGGGACTTGTCTTTTAAAAAAAAATAGAATTGCTTGATATTCCTTTAAAACTGTCCTGAGACATTTACGAAAAATGTTTCCATGTGGAAACATTTTTTGTTCTGGCAAATAGTTGGTGATGGAATTTTGTTCTGGCGTTTGAAATTATATATCCTACATATATTTCCAATAATTCTGTAAAAAAAATCAACACTGATGAAATGACAAAATTATACTTTATTTTTATACATATTTACAGCGTTCTGGCGGCCAGAAGGAGGGTCAGAAATGTTCTGGCAATCATTTTTCTATATAGAGAATAGTGCCAATAACATATACTAAAATTTTTAGGACTGATACTATAACTAAATTGAACTTTATTTCTTACCATCTTTGCCATGTTAGGGTTAAACACTCCGGCCGCGGAGGGTTGCCAGAACAGCAGTTCATTGTTCTACAGGTTAAGGAGAGTTAGTGTGCCAATTTTCATGACTTATAAAATGACTAAAGTAAAAAGGTCACTGGCTCTTGGGCCATAAGCGTCATGCTTGAGAAAGAGTACTTCTAAGGAAGGACCTTACAGAAGACACAGCAAATAACTACACACAGCGGTGTAGTTGTGTTCCTGTGTGTGAGTACAGGTCTCCAGCGTTCATTTAAGGATGCGTTTTGAATGAAACGTATTCCTATTCCATAGATACTGCATCTTAAAGCCCTGCAGCCTTACAAATAAACGTGGTATAACAGTTATACTCGAGAATAAACAGAGAATTAGCAAAATGTCTACAAATAAACAAAGTATAACTTATACCAAGTATAGCATTGACATTTCTGTCCATACAATCGTTATTCTGAAGTTATACGCGCCCATACCCTAGTATAAATCTAGTATAATCATAAAAATACCACGGTTCAGGCTTGTTTACGTATTTATTTATTTTTTTAGTTCAAAAAGTGGATTTAAAAGCAATAGAAGAAGTAGAACAAGTAAATAACGCCATTGTTTTCATACAGGCTGCAAGATAAATCAAATAAAATATCGGCTTTCTAAAAGTGGTGTAATGTTTTGGATGAATTATTTGGTAGATATCTCAATATGGAGAATTGAAGGTAATCCCACCCGGATTACCTTTTATTCTACAATTGATGATTGCTTTAAGATATGGGGACGTAATCAGGTAAAAACATTTGGATATTCACACATGTAACTAAATCTGTTCTATCAGTTTCACAAATTTATCTACCTACTCGTTTCTTGTTCCTTCAAATGCAAAAAGATGCTGCATATATTAGAGAAAAATATCAATTACATTTACATGCCACATACAATAAACAAACAGCTTCATGTTATGTAAAATTTCGAAGCATTTGCGAGATTTAAAAAATAAAAACTGTCGAAAAAAGTTTTGTTGACAAATAGATTCAGTTGTCATAGACAAAATACGTTTTTTTATGAAGTTTCTCTTTGGTGGTGCTGTTGCCAAATCGTGCAATTTGACATAACGGAGGTATAGTTATACCAAAGTAATACTTGCTTTATTTGTTAAAAAATATTCTTGACTTCTTCTTAATTTATAACTGGTATAACTATACCTAGTATAAGAATGAGATAAATGTGATATAACAATTTTTTATTTGTAAGGCCGTAAGTGTATAAAATAATTGGGTCGACAACACGCAAATTATACCTCTGATATAGCAAGCGTCCATAGGCTACGGTAATTGCTTAACATCAGGCGGGCCGTATGCTTGTTTGCTACCTAAGTAGTACAACTTACCTGCCAGGCCTGTACAGCTTACTATCGATGATGTTGTCGATCATGCCAGCAGTGTTGCCGATCTTGAAGCAGCCAGGCTTGATGCCACCCACTGTCGCTGGACCAATTATGTTCACCTAGACAATTACGAAATATATAATAATGTAAAAAAATTGGATAAAAATGGCCAAATTAAAAGTACCAGAATCGAGGTTCATGCATGAAGAGGTTAAAGAATATAGAGGAAACTCAAACTCAAAGTTTTTTTTTTTAATACTACCAAGGTGGCAAACAAGCATACGGCCCGCCTGATGGTAAGCAGTTACCGTAGCCTATGGACGTTTGCAACCCCAGGGGTGTCACTCACGCGTTGCCGACCCTTTAAAAACCTAATAAGTTTTATTCATTTAGATCAAATACATGATACTTATGAACGTCAAAATAAACAAAAGTCAGCATATTTTTTTCCTTCAGTCAATTCGCTGACATGGTTAGGGCCTAGAGAAGAATTGGCAAGAATCTCTGGCTACTCTTTTTGATCGCCAAGGTATAATTTACAATTTGGTATGAGTTACAATTTGAAGTAGGTAACAAAAAGGTACGGAATCAACACACCATATCAAAAAAAAAAAAAAAAAGTAATTAAAATAAACAAGGAAGTGAACGACGTATGTCTGGATCGAAGCAATTGGCGTACCAGTGGCTGCCTACCCTAATGGGAGGCTGGTGTGATATATTTAAATATGTCAAAATACAAAAACGGTATTAAAAAAAAGAACGGTATTGCCTGTAAGAAATTGCTTTTTAGCGATAAGGCCGCCCATTGTACATAACTAAGTATAAATAATGTTTGTTATCGAAATGTAATTGGTGTACAATAAAGAGTTTTCTATTCTATTCTAAAGGTCTCATTTAGAGATATACGTTTTTTAAGCGAGCAAGCCCGACTGGGAAAAGACCTACATCTTACAGAAGACCGCAGACAAATAACTACACACAATGGTGTAGTTGTGTTTTTATGTGTGAGTACACCTGTACTCACACATAAAAACACAACAAAAACATTTAAAATTCCTGCCCTGGAAACCTTTCCAGGGCAGGAATTTTAAATCCCAGGGAATAAAACCTTTTGGGTCAGCAACGCGCGAGTGATACCCCTGGTATTGCAAGCTTCCATAGGCTACGGTAACCGCTTACCATCAGACGGGCCGTATGCTTGTTTTTCTGATCATTCAAGTATAATTTCTACTCACCCCTCTAGTATCAGCTAATTTGATGATTTTCCTGGTCATATTCTCCGGGATGCCCTCGGCGATGATCACTATTGTGTTGATCTGTGGATGCTGCATCGCCTGCATTGTGCTGTCGTAAGCAGAGCGCAAAGACGCAAAGTTGACGAGTACTGTCGCTTCTTGGTGTTTGCGCATTGCCACGTCCATATCGGAGAACACTGGTAATAATAACATAGGAATATATTAAGATTGCACTAATGGTTAGTGGTAACAACGCTATTTATTCTGCGCATTAGATACGATTTCTATATAAATGTCACTTTCGCAAAATGATTTTTTTTGCAAAATTTCATTATTATTTTTATTCTTTGTTAATATAAGGTTTACGAAAGTCACAATTTGCGATAATGTCATTTTGCAAAAGTTACCACATTTTTGGCGATGACATTTTTTAAGTGTGATTTTGCGAAAGTGACCTTGTGCCAAAATGTCACTGCGAAACAGACCATGTGCCAAAATGTCATTTTTCGAAATTGACCACATTTTTGGGCTAAGTCATTTTGCGAAAGTGACTGTGCCAAAATGACATTTTGCAAATCAAATTTTCGGCGATGGCAATCTTACCTGGTATAAACACCTCCTTGTTACCGAAGTAATACTTCTGCTTATGGTCAGCTGTGAAGGGGTACACGATGGCCACTACCGAGGGCTCAGCTCGCCGGCAGATGTAGTCGAAGTCCAGCATACCCTGGGGAACAACATCATATATATGTTAGCTTGGAGAGCAAGGAGTAGATACACCTGTAGTACCTAACTGCCTCAGTGGTCCAGTGGTCGCAGTATGCGCCTGCTGTGCACGAGGTCGTGGATTCGATTCCCACACAGTACAAAACTTTGTGTGACCCACAAAGAGTTGTTCTGAGTCTGGGTGTAATTTGTGTCCGTTAATTGTATGTTTGTAAAGGCCCCTGCGACACAGAGCTTGTTCTCTAGTGCGGGAGTTGTCTTTTTTATATAAAAAAAAATGAAAAAGAAAGAGAAAGGAAGACAGGGCGCTGTCAAAATAAGTACCTACCTAATTTAAGAGAGGTAGGGCATCATACTAGCGAGCAAGCCCTCCTGGGGATGGACCTTCACCTTACAGAAGACCACAGCCAAATAACTACACATAGTCGTGTAGTTGTGTTCCTGTGTGTTAGTATTGGTCTCCAGCGCTCATTTAGGGATACGTTTTGAAGAAGGATACGCCATCTTAAAGCCCTGGTATAAAAAAATGGGTCGGCAACACGCAAGTCATACCTTTTTTTATACTACTTGGGTGGCAAACAAGCATACGGCCCGCCTGATGTTAAGTAGTTACCGTAGCCTATGAACGCTTGCAATACCAGAAGTATAACTCGTTGCCGACCCATTTTTTACACCAGGATTCATAGATTTAGTATCCCTGGTATAGAAAAACTTTTCTTTCAAAACACAATCACATAATTTTAATATTGTCTTTTCTTAAAAAAAAACACAGCTTCCGCACTAGAGAAGAAGCCAAGAAGGGACTTTACAAACATACAATTAACCGACACAAAGTACATCGAGACTCGGGACAACCATTTTTGTGTTTCAAAATGTTTTGTCTCGTCTAACATCGAACCCACAACACCAGTACCAGTATACATACCTGAATGGCTCTGTTCTGCATGCCCCAAATGATGGCTTTAGTTCGGTCAGTGAACAGTGTCTGAGCAGTCGTGACTCCCTGACCGAGGTCCTGACGTGTGGGAGCCTGAGAGCAGACCAGGTCTAATAGCTTCTGGGTTAGCTCTGGTAACTCAATGTTGGGTTTGGGCTGGAAAAGATAAAGTACAATATTAGTGGATATTTTTATCATTTTTGCCAGCAATTAGCTCAAATATACTTAAATATTAAAGCAATGTGGAAAAACCCGGAGCAGGAGTCGAATCTGCGCCTCTCGGGTTCCGGAAAAAATGTATTGCAGGCGTCCATAGGCCATATTTTTTACTACCAAGGAAGCCGCCTAATGGTAAGCAGTTACCGTAGCCTATGGACGCTTGCAACACCAGGGGTGTCACTCGCGTGTTGCCGACCTTTTAAAAACCTTATAACTCGTATCTTGAAGAACTCCAACAGAGAGCTCATTCCACAACCTTATAATGTTTAGTTGAAAATCAGCGTCAAACATCAACTTGGATGTTTAGACCTTTGCTGTAGTGGACCTATTTAGTACAGCTTTGAGGCATACACAGCATTATTAACCTTATCTTATTTTATGTCTTTTTTTCTGTTTCTTTTTCTTTTTAATTGTTATATTTAATTTAATACAGTGTTGTGTTGTTTCCGTTTGTATCCAAATAAATATTATTTAATTACGTCTTTCGTAGGTTGAATTGAATTCCTCTGAAATCGTATAATATAATATTTTCGGGACAACTCACACATCGATATCTGATCCCAAACTAGGCAGAGCCTGTACTATAAAAACCAGACAACTGATAAATATACTTATATATTTCTATATACATACATATTATAGATAAATTACACCCAGACACAGAACAAACATTCGTGCTCATCACACAAAGATTTGTCCTGGGTGGGAATCGAACCCACGACCTCCGGCGCAGCAGTCAAAGTCACTAACCACTAGACCAACAGGTCAATCTAAAATGAAATGTTAAAACTCACAGCAGCCTGTGGTTTGGGCAGTTGTTTGGGCGCGTAGTCGAGCTGGTGTTCCCTGGGTATGGGTGCGTGACCCAGCGCCAGGCCCACGATGGCAGTCATGTTGCTCTCCGGACCGAACACGTACAGTGGGATGCGGAGACGGTGACCCACCTCACGCATTTGTCTGTTAACATAAGTAGGTATATCTATATAAATAAATAGGGGTCGCCCGCGTGGTAATTTGGAATATTTTCCCCGATTTTGCAACATATCTCACTACTGCTCCGCTCCTATTGATCATAGCGTGACGTTATATAGCCTATAGCCTTCCTGGATAAATGCACTATTTAACAAAAAAAGTTTTTCTAATCGAACCAGTACTTTCTGAGATTAGCGCAACTAAACAAACAAACTCTTCAGCTTTATAATATTAGTATAGAAATGAAACCCCCCAAATGTATGTATGCGCATAACTTCCGATCGACTTAACCAAATTAGATAATTCTTTTTTTTTTGTGTTTTTTATTTTCAGAACAAGGTTTGTATAGAAGAAAATTAAAAATTATTATCAGGAATAACACATAAGCAACCCTAACCCAAACTTTTTATCCCAGTGTAGAGGCTGTCATACACGTCCAACGTAAAGGAAGGATCCTCCTCGCAAGCTAGGTTATAGTGGCTGGCGGTTAGTCGTTGGACGTTGTATATATACTGAGTATCTGTGTAAACTTCGATATCGCGATTCAGTTTCTCAAACATTTGTTCTATGGTTGCGTGTTTCTAGGTAAAGTGACATCTATCATCTTATTATTTATATCCATCTCTGTTCGTAACTGGTATGGTAGGTCTCAACACGCTCGTATTGCGACGTAAGTGCGCTATAATGTTGCATTATTATTTCCTATTAAATAATAAAATTGATGATGCTAATACGTTGTCGCGCTGCTCGTTATCGGCACCTAACCAATACATTCGATTGCGCTCGTGCCCCTTACTTGCCGCACCGCAGGTACGGACGTGCACCGCACAATATGCGCCCACTAGTCAGCCGATCATGCTACTCAACTCTTTGGTTGCTCGGCATCCAGAGACTGACATATTTTTTATTAAACTGACATGTTTTGTAATCACATGTATATTTTTTCTACTATAGGTACTAATAATAAGAATTTGTATTTGTAAATTATGTATTATTATATTTTATAAAAATGTTATGGCTCACTATGCGTATTGGGCAACTGTAAGTATAGTGAGCAAATGAATGTAAATAAATCAATCTGTTTCTTATGATAAACTTCGTTGCTTAACTAAGTTGTCTTAAAAAAAAAAAAATGCCAACAAATGCCAACAAAATGCTTGTTGTGGCCGGATGATAGTAGGTATATACATATAATATATATATAATAAAAGATTGCATACCTAAGCCCCTCCTGGTAGTTAGGGCCTCCTCTCCTGACAAAGATGGTGATATTGTACTGTATCAGTGCGTCCTTGTACGTCTCGATAGCTGTGATGATCCCCCGGAACGTGTCAGCTACGTTCGTGAAGTTCGCTATACCGCCGCCGATGATTAACACCTGTATGTAACGATATTTGTAAACGTTATGCTAATGTCAAACTCGAATGGTTAAATGTCAGTTGATTTTGACAGGCGTTTGATTTACATAATGGCTTATTTCATTATTATGTAAATTGAAGCAGACTGTACACCATATTATTTTTTTATTTTGTACGACCAGTACTAAGTACGATTAGATTTTTATCAATAAAGTAAGTATCGTGTTTTGATTGCATCAGCTTGCTTGCTTTCATACTTGTTTTTACAAAATATTGTAACTATCTGGCGATTAAACTTGAGTAGAACCAGCTAGTAACTCAGGGCACCCCGAGTTACTAGCTAGTTCTTCTCAAGGTCCACGTCAGTGAACTAGAAGAATCGACAAGCTCAAGGGCGATGTCTATCAGGCAGGGATCCAGAGGGCAATGGAGGCAATTGCCCTCCCCACTGGCTTGCGACCTTGGCTTCTTAACTTTTTATGTAGGTATCGCTTTTCTGAAAGATTACGTCAGTTAAATAAGCTAAGATTGCTCATTTCACTGACGCAATGACAACTATTTTAGGGAAACCTTTATTTATTTTTCTAGCGAAGCAGAAAATGCAGTCGACGTAAATTTGTGAAAGTATTATATTATTGCATTCGAGTTTTATTTTGACAATAAAACTTTTTTTCTTTGATCTTGGTCTAGGTCCACTCCTTTGCTACACCAGATGAGACAATTCAAAAAGTGTAAATTCGCTACTAAACTCCATACAAAATCGTTCGTTTTTAATAGGTCTAATTTTTTCAGTTCTTTTTTTAAACTTACGTAACCCGTTATTTTGAGAAAAAGAAATGGAATAAGTGGTGAAAATTATTACAACTATTAATTCCCTACTAAATTGCACTCAAAATTATTTTAAATCGAAGCTTCATACAAAATCAATCGAATTTTTCAAGTCCAAAAAATAATTTTCCATTTTTTTTTTCAGTTTTTCGTATCGTTATTTTGAGAAAAAAATCAAATTACTGCACCCCAATGCTACACTTCGAACTTCATCTTTTTTTGTTCCAAATAAATAAAACGTACCTTTCCATTAGGATGCTTATCCCTGCACATCAAACTGAAGATAGTCTTGGCGTAGTCCGCGGTCTGGCTCTCGGTGGGCGCGCCGGAGTACTCCCCGTAGTTGGCCAGCTCGGGCGCGCCGCCCAACTCGCAGATGGTGTCCGTGTACACCACGGAGGCCCCGCCGCCCGCCACCATCGTCCAGATGCGCCCCGACTTGTTCAGCACTGTCAGCTGGGGGGTGAGCAGAGAACCAGGGTTATTTTTTTTCTTTTTTTTTAAAGACAACTCCCGCACTAGATAACAAGCTCTGTGTCGCGGGAAAATTACACCCAGACTCAGAATAATTATTTGCGGGTCACACAAAGTTTGGTCCTGTGTGGGAATCGAACCCACAACCTCGTGCACAGCAGGCGCATACCGCGGCCACTGGACCACCAAGGCAGTCAAATTTGAAGGTGTAGTACTAAACTTTTTATGTATTATTTTTTTATACTACTCAGGTGGCAAACAAGCATACGGCCCACCTGATGTTAAGCTGTTACCGTAACCTATGGACGCTTGCAATACCAGAGGTATCACTTACGTGTTGCCAATCCAATGTTTAACAGTAGGGCTTTATGATGAGAGTAATTCAAACGAAACGCATCCCTAAATTAAATTATTCATTAACATCACTAGTTGTTGCCCGCGGCTCCGCCCGCATGGATGATCGCGATAAAAAGTAGCCTATGCGCTATTCCAGACTATAATCTATCTGTATGCCAAATTTTATTTAGATCCATTCAGTAGTTATTGCGTGAAAGAGTAACAAATAAACATCCATCCATACTCAAAAACTTTCACAACTACACTATCTATACTAATATTATTGTTTGTTTGTTTGGTTGAACGCGCTAATCTTCGTACTAGTTTGATTTGAAAAATTTTTTCATTGTTGAATAGTGTAATCCAGGAAGGCTATAGGCTATATAACATCACGCTATGATCAATAGCAGCGGAGCAGTAGTGAGATATGTTGCAAAATCGGGGAAAATATTCCAAAGTACCACGCGAACGAAGTCGCGGGCGACCCCTAGTTTATAATATTAGTAGGATTTGACCATGACATTGAACTTTCTACTGACCTTAAGACTTGCTCCACTTTTAGCATCTAAATCAGCAATATGAGCCTCCTCAGGATACGCATCACGTCCGAATGGAGGGGGGAAGCTCACCTCCCCCCAGTTCTTCGCGCAGATGAAGTCTGCCGTCTGGTCCAGCTTGGCAGCCAGGTCCAGGAGATAGATCCGCTCGTTGGTCACCACGATAGGGTTTATCTCCATATACGTGAAGTACAAATCCACATATACGCGATAGAGAGATAGTATGAATGTTGTTAAAATTCTGAAATACATAAATATATTTATTAACTAGCTGTTGCCCGCGGCTCTGCCCGCGTGGATGTCGGTTATCGCTGTAAAAAGTATGCCTATGTGTTATTCCAGACCATAATCTATCTCTGTGCCAAATTTCATCCAGATCCGTTCAGTAGTTTTTACGTGAAAGAGTAACAAACATCCATCCATCCATCTATCCATCCATCCATCCATCCATTCTCACAAACTTTCACATTTATAATATTAGTAAGGATATTTTTACACCAGGGCTTTAAGATGGGAGTATCCCTGGGATAGGAATACGTTTCTTTCAAAACGCATCTCTAAATGAGCGCTGGAGACACACACAGAAACACAACTACACCACTGTGTGTAGTTATTTGGCTATTGTCTTCTATAAGGTAGAGGTCCTTCCCCAGTCGGGCTTGCTCGCTAGTACGATGCCCTACCTCCCTTAATCCTTTTAGTTTATAGCTTAATATCCGTTCGACACTTAAGGTTACCACTGAAAATCAGCGCTGTGTTGCTACCACAACATAGCATTATGCTGAGTGGTAACCTAATTGACACAGAAATTATAAGGTATATACAATATATAAATACCAAAAATTTGACTGTGTCAATAAATGTAATTTTCTTTTCTTTCTTTTCTATTATTACTACCACGGTGACAATCATACGGCCCGCCTGATGGTAAGCAGTTACCGTAGCCTATAGACGCTTGCAATAACAAGAACACTACTTCCGAGTTGCCGACCCAACACTATTATATATCAAGATAAAGAGAGATAGAGATAGGGGAGAGATGGTGGGAGAGAGCGAGATAACAATAAAAAAGCTCTTACCTTTTAACAGAAGAAGATTTAATGTTCTTCAGAAGATTTCGTTCAACATCTTCACCGGACGGAAACGAATCTACAGGGATCTGAAAATTATAATACAATTGTGTTACTAATTACACTTTGTGGAATTTATATGTGCTAATTGAATGATTTATCATCTGCTAACGGTGAAGGAAAACATCGTGAGGAAACCCACATGTCTTAGAAGTAATTCAAAAGACATGTCTGAGTCACCAACCCGCATTAGGCCAGCGTGTGTTAATTAATGTCTAAACCCTCTCTCTCTTGATAGAGGAGAGGTGACCAGTACTTAGCAGTGGGCAATAATAAATATTTTATTGTTCTTATTACAGTGGACCCCCGGGCCTATAATGTCAATGAAAGAAGAGACTATGGCTGACTGATTTATTTAACTAAGTGTATCTACCCTCATACGTAATTATAATATAATACGCCAAAACCCAAACCGGCCCACCTCACATCATGTCCTGCATGTCCTAACACCTGCACGCAAGAAGACTTGATGGGTGCCTCTGACGATGTTGACTTGACGATGTAGTTGGTAGCTGAATTTTGGTTCGCAATAATATACATTTAAAGATGATTACCATCGAAACTCTAAGAAGAAGTGGACCCGCGGTAATCTGGCAATCGTTTTGCAGTGCAGTGTCGGACTATCGAATTTGTCGGTTCATAAGTTTGTAGCTGCCTATGACTAGTCCAGATTTTTTTGAAGAAGAGTACCATGTAATCTGACAAATTTCTGAACAAAATAATAAAATTCTATCTGAACTACAAATCAATCATACTATAAGATTTGCCGAATTATGTACCTACATTCAACAGTGATAGACATAAAAATTAAACAAAGTAGACCCGTGTGTAGACGTCATTAGTGTTGTGTGTCGACGTACTAACAGTTCCGAACATTATAAAAACTACAACCAAGTGAGGGTAGTTACTAAACCTCTCGCTTCGCAACGAAGTCGGCGGCACCGCTCACCCGCACCAGTCAACCCGCGACCACGGTCGGTGCAATTCGACCGAAACATCGGGAAACAAAAGGTGATAGATAATATATGTCGGATTACAGGGGGCGCCGGATTAGACAGGGGTCGGATTACCAGGTGTTCACTGTATTGCTCTTCTAATAAAAACAAATTTGAGGTGTTCCTTTAGGTTAATATACCAACAATAGCATTGTTTATTTTATTTTTATTATTATTGACTGGCCTGTTAGTCTAGTGGTTAGTGACTCTGACTGCTACGCCGGAGGTCGTGGGTTCGATTCCCACCCAGGACAAATATTTGTGTGATGAGCACGAATGTTTGTTCTGTGTCTGGGTGTAATTTATCTATAATATGTATGTATTTAGAAATATATAAGTATGTTCATCAGTTGTCTGGTTACCATAGTACAGAATCTGACTAGTTTGGGATCAGATAGCGATGTGTGAGTTGTCGCAAAATATTATTATTATTAATTTATTTTTTCCATTTTAAATACTTTGTTTTACAAAATGTAATTCATGGAACAGGCAATAATATAATATATTTACTAACATAGTTCTAAGTTTTTGTACACTATAGACACTGTAATTTTGTCTGAAAGTAAATATATTGAATTGAATATACAAATTCTCACCTCTAGCCTGATGGCGAGCGTATCGACATCGCCAACGTCGACTCCCCCCTGGTGGTGGAACAGGATCGTGTCAGACCGACGACCTGACTGGATGCAGATGTACATCTCTTCCGCCTGTAGATCAACAGATAATTCATTAATTAGTTATAACTATAATCCTTAAAGATTCCCCGCGATACATGATTATTATTACAAACATTGATTTGACTGCCTTGGTTGTCCAGTGGGTGCAGTATGCGCCTGCTGTGCACGAGGTTGTGGGTTCGATTCCCACACAGGACAAAACTTTGTGTGACCCACAAAGAGTTGTTCTGAGTCTGGATGTAATTTGTGTCCGTTAATTGTATGTTCTCTAGTGCAGGAGTTGTCTTTTTAAAAGAGACCATCAGAGAGAGAGAGAGAGAGAGAGAGAGAGAAATCACGGACACAAAAATCAGGTACACTAAGAAATCATTTGTGTAATAGATGAGACACTAGATGGCGCTAGTATAACCTGATTTATTAACTGTGCAGCTGTCAATGTCATAATAATGTCATGTTGGCTGCATTGGCACAAAATTTCAATGATAATTATAATATAATATAATATAATTTTAATTGATAGGTTTGTACAGTAATGTGAATAAAAATCATTTTATTATATAGAAGAAGGATATGAATACTCAAATAGCGCAGACGACACGAAAGTGCAGACCGTAGTGACAGGGACAGGCGCCTGCTGCCTGACAGTTAGGGAGTGAAGCGGCCAGGGGACATACAATCATGACAAGCTAATGAATATGACAGCTACTACTACACAGTTATAAAAATCTGATCTGGCTGATTCTCTAAGCAACAGCGATCGCAAACTGACTGTTGTGATTGCTCGGTGACGGCACACACGATTGCTAAACGTCAAATAGGCTCGGTTTTCGCTCTTACGGAATACCGATCTTCAATCTGACAGCCAGATTTTGCTCCGTATTCGCGGTCGCCGGTTATCGACCCCTGCGGGTAATACAACCTTAAGTACTAGCTACAGCTACTAGATGGCGTTAGAACTATCTTAAGTCTATGCTACATCCACTAGATGGCGTTAGAACTCACCGGGTCATGCTTGACGAATGGCTCGACGATGAAGTGCCTGAGCTTCCCGCTGGCGGCGCCGACCTGCTGCTCCTTGGCCATGTGCTCGCTGAGCCACCTCCTCACCTCAGCGGCTGATTTGTTCACGCCGACCAGGCCGAGCTTGCCGCGCCGTTTGATTAGCTGGTCTGGTTTCACTACCAGTTGCTGTCAAAATGGAATCAAATTGATTAATAAAGAGGAAAGATTTGTTTTTTGTTTGTTACACGTTTGTTTATCTTAAAACTCGACAGATTTTTTTAATTCTTAGACCATTAGAAAGCTACATTATCAGCGGGTAACATGGGCTATATTTTATTGAGAAAAAAAAACCTTTCGAAGCCGGAACGTGCAGCTAGTATTTTATATCTATACTAATATTATAAAGCTGAAGAGTTTGTTTGTTTGGTTGAACGCGCTAATCTCAGAAAATACTGGTTCTAAAAAGGT
This sequence comes from Trisateles emortualis, assembly GCA_947095525.1. NCBI lineage: Eukaryota > Metazoa > Arthropoda > Insecta > Lepidoptera > Erebidae > Trisateles > Trisateles emortualis. The sequence goes on from OX352756.1 coordinate 4,198,766, forward strand.
AAAAAATATTTTTTTGTTGAATAGTACATTTATCCAGGAAGGCTATATAACATCACGCTATGATCAATAGGAGCGGAGCAGTAGTGTAATGTGTTGCAAAATCGGGGAAAATATTCCAAATTACCACGCGGATGAAGTCGCGAGCGACCTCTACTTATTTTATAAAATACTAGCGGCCTGCCCCGACTTCTTCCGGGTTAAACTATTTTCAGCGCAACTTTCTTTTTTTTTACATAAGAACCCTCTCCTGACAATAACAAACACAACAAAAAAGAATTACTGAAATCGGTCACGCATGATTTCGTGACCAAGGGAAATATGGTTTCATTTTTTTATACACTGACGGACTCATAAACTGCATCAAAGTTCAGGATTATTTTTAAAATGATTTTTTAATAAGTATGATAACTTTTTAGATTAAATTATATAAATATGGAAAGACAGAGAAATCTTAATCTCAAAAAAAAGGAAAATTTAAAAATAGAACTGCAGTAAAACAAATGAATATAGCCGGGAAAAGAAAATTTACTCGTAGTATCAGATTTGCGTGTTATTTATAGCAAAGTTTTAAATTGATTATCATTGATTTTTTATTCTTTTGTCAATTGAATTATTGTTACCAGCAGAATTGTTGGGTTAGTTTTTTAACTCATCGAGAGTTTTTGAACCATAATATGGATACTTCGTCCGAACAAGCGGCTCAAATTGTAGCATTGGTGCGGGAGGGCTTGGATCAACGAACGATTGGTAGAAATTTAAATTTAAACCAGTCTACGGTTTCTAGAATATACAGAAGGTTTGTGGAGACAGATTCTTACAGAAGGAGACGTGGTACAGGCAGGACTCGAGCAACCACCGGTCGTGATGACCGATTTATTGTTACAACTTCCCTGCGAAATCGTTTCCTCACGTCTGTTAACATCAAAACAGAGCTTAATGAAGTGCGTGGAGTAAACGTGAGTGCACGAACAATAAGAAGAAGGTTAAAGGAAGCGGATATCACCCCTTTTAGACCAGCAAATGGTCCAAAGTTGTCTGTAGCTCACAGACAAGCTCGCTTAAGATTTGCGCGTGATCACCTGAATTGGACAGAAGAGCAATGGACCTCCGTATTGTTCACGGACGAGTGTAGGACATGTTTATATGGTGCAGATGGTCGCAGAAGAGTCTATCGTCGACGTGGGGAGCGATATGCTCAAAGTTGCATTGAGGAGCGTGTTCCTTTTGGAGGCGGTTCGTGTATGGTCTGGGGTGGCATATCGATGAACGGGCGAACAGAACTTGTGTTCATAGACATGGTCCGTCAAAACGGTAATAGAGGGGGTTTGACTGCACATCGCTACATAACAGAGATCTTAGAAGATCACGTGGTGCCTTACATGGGATTCATAGGCGAAAATTTTACTTTAATGCAGGATAATGCCCGGCCGCTCGCTGCTGCACAAGTTCGACAATATTGCGAAGAGGTTGGGATACGTACAATGAATTGGCCAGCACGCAGCCCGGATCTTAATCCCATTGAGCATGTTTGGAACAATTTAAAAAGAGCTGTATATGCGAGAAACCCTTTGCCCACGACAGTGGCAGCACTAAGAACAGCACTTTCAGAAGAATGGGACAATATTCCGCAAGATCTTTTAATAACCCTAATAAAATCTATGCGGAACAGATTAGAATCCGTAATAAGGGCACGTGGAGGTAATACACCTTATTAAAACATAAATAAACCCTTGCATAAAGTTTGTGTCTATTGTTAAAACCAATTTTTTAATTAAACCAATTTTCCTTAAATTTCTGTTTTTCTTCAAAAAAAGTCTTAAGGTCCTTTCCAGTACACAAACTTAAACTTAAGGATATGACCCTACACTGTTTTAAAGTTCACGAACCAATCTAGAGGTTTCAATTTAAATCTGTATAGAAAGTTTGACTACTTGGTTAAAATATTTATTTCAAAGTCGTCTATTACTTTGATGCAGTTTATGAGTCCGTCAGTGTATATGTCACCGGAAAATAACAAGAATCGTAAGTTGATCAATTTTCGAGGAAGAGGAAGAAGATAAACTAGAAAGAATTAATTATATTCTGTGGTTTCATTATATATAAAATTCTTTCCTCATAATTGGAAGATGTTGTATGTATAAAAGACTTTTATCTTTATAAAAACTGCACTACACCACAAAGGCGGAAGACATAGCAGACTACGTGCGCAAAAAGACGAAATACATGCCGAGAATGCAGCTGCTGGAGTCGCACCGTAATGTCAATTTTAAGGTATTCGTAGTACGAGTAGCGACTTGCTACCTCATAGTCATGGAAAAGGACTTTTGGCCGCAGGGCGTGGTGTTCCGTCGCTTCCGCGGACAAGTACCACCCGAACGCACAAAGACTTAAAGTGCAAGTGAAGTGCATTACTAACATAGTTATTAAACTCTTATACTAACCCAAATTGTATGTTTATATGTATGCTAGTCTATAAGGTATTTATCTCTGTGTGTATGCGACACGAAATAAATGATAATCCATGTATAAAAGTTTGTCATCTATGCATTGATGGAACTTTGGTGTTTTACGCAAAAATGTCCTAGAGCAAAAAAAAACAAACATGGGTAACGAGCAAGCAAAGCTGCGGACAAAAACTAGTGTTATGAACTCTTACCTCTTTAGTGAGCCATGGGTTTTTCCCAATTTCATCCTCCCATACTGTGCTCTGCTCGAAGGTCGCGAAGCGGCAAGGTACCAATGCAGTGCCTGAGGCTATGTGCCTGGAAAACAACCATTATATATATGTTATTTATTTAAATACTAGCTGTTGCCCGCGGCTCCGCCTGCGTTGATGTACACAAAATAATTTTTCCTATGTTTTTAATAGTTATTCTGCTATTCAGGATGGAGACAAATCCAACAAAATAAAAACCATTAAAATCGGTCCAGCTGTTCTCGAGTTATAAGTGTTCGAACAAACCTGGTGTAAAACATAGCTACTAGTACACAGTAGGTTGCCAACACGCAACTGATACCTCTGGTATTGCATACGTCCATAGGCTACTAATAACTGTAACTGCTTACCACCAAATAAATTAAATTAAATCCTAAATAAATAGACACCTTGGCTGACCTGGAAGTCTTTAAACCGACTTCAGACTCAGGTTGGTCGAAGCAAAGAAAACCTGCTCAGGTGGGGATTTATAGAGTATTCCAACCTGGAGTGTAAATGTGGTGCTGAGCCACAAACCATGGGGCACTTGATATCATGCCCCGCGTGCTCTGATACCTGCACCTTAGAGGAGCTTATGGACGCTACTGAAAATGCAAAACTCGTAGCTAGGTTCTGGGCTGACACAATTTAGATTGCCATTGACACGCTAAGAAGAAGAAGACCAAATAAATATAAATATAAACGTTACCTATTAATAAGATCTTTGCCGGTCGCCTCGTATATAGCTTTGGACGACATGATAGTTGTTGTGTGTGTGTGTGTGTGCTGTCGCTGTGTGCGTGCGCGCTCACGTCATAGGGATGAGAGGTGATATCTGGAAACAAACAAATACACAATTAATAATACATACATACATGTCATCACGCCCGTCTCCCAGTGGGGTAGGCAGAGACTATGGTACGCCAATTTGACTGCCTCGGTGGTCCAGTGGCCGCAGTATGCGCCTGCTGTGCACGAGGTTGTAGGTGGTGGGGATATGTACATGCATACATATATCGCCTCTTTGCTTTAATAACGTGACAGTCGAAAATTATAGCAATAAATGATTTTTTTTATTTATCTAGACGCGTTCTTTTTTGTCCGTGTGGTGACGGATTAAGAATACAAATGTCACCACCCCCTTCTATCCCGAGGGTGTCGTAAGAGTCGACTAAGGGAGTAAGTCTATCAGACAATATCCACCGGGAGAGAGGGAAAACTCGAAATAAAACCCTATTCCAACCCGTCTGGCCAGCGTGGTATAGTAGGCTAATATCCCTCAAAATGTTTGGAGAAGACCCGTGCCCAGCAGTGGGACGTTTATGGGTTGAGATGATGATGATGATGATGACATACATGTTATCACGCCCGTCTCCCAGTGGGGTAGGCAAAGACTATGGTACCTACGCCAATTTGACTGCCTCGGTGGTCCACAGGACAAAACTTTGTGTGACCCATAAATAATTGTTCTGAGTCTGGGTGTAATTTGTGTCCGTTAATTGTATGTTTGTTAAGTCCCCCGCGACACAGAGCTTGTTCTCTATTGCAGGAGTTGTCTTTATAAAAAGAGAAGAGAAAGAAAGAGTTGTTATAAATTTTAAAGCAATAAATGTTTTTTATTTATCTAAACGCGTTCGTGGTCTGCTTTATGTACATACATATATCGCCTCTTTGCTTTAATAACGTGACAGTCGAAAATTATAGCAATTTTTTTTTTAATTTATTTATCTGGACGCGTTCGCGGTCTGCTTTATGTACATACATATATCGCCTCTTTGCTTTAATAACGTGAAAATATTTTTTCGGATATGTCAAGCTGCGTCTCGTAACGATGTCACAAATCCAGAGATTTTATTTCATCTAAAAATATGCGTACCGTGCTAAAAGAAGTTTACACTTAAAAAAAAACATCCTTATTGAAACTAGAGATATGAATAATAAATATAATGTACAAGAACCAATGGTACAACGTCATTTTAGCTCATAATGACTTGTTTAAGGAAAATATAACACAAATTTACTATCACGGTTAAGACTGCGCGTGCGCCGGTTCCGGTTATAAGCATTTTTTTGCTTACGTCTTATTAAGTACCTATATAAATTACAAAATGAACTGCCTCGGTGGTTCAGTGGCCGCAGTGTGCGCCTGCTGCGCACGAGGTTGTGGGTTCCTTCACAGAACAAACTTTGTGTCCTACAAAGATTTGTTTTGAGTCTGGATGTAATTTGTCTCTGTTAATTGTATGTTTGTAAAGTTCCTCGTGACACAGCTTGTCCTCTAGTGCGGGAGTTGTCTTTTTAAAAAAGGAAGATGTGTTTTAACTTGTGGCTTCCACCACTTCCTACAGTTACCTACCTATCTTATTAATTTATTAATAGCAAATTATAAATCTTATAGTAAAAAATAGTTAAGTCAAGAAAACAATAGACATTAAAACAAAAACGTGTAAACTTTTTGCTAAAAACACGCGTATAAATAAAAAAAACATACGATTTCAAATTTGGAACGCGAACGCTTCGAGTCCGCGCTTACAGCGGTATAATTGGTTAGCGTTGGCAATGACGCGCTGTGATTGGCTATCGGACCTCGTACGGCATCGCATGATCATCTCGGCGTTTGATACGTCACGAGAATTAGCTGAGGTGCGCCGGCACACACATCGTCCATTGATGCTCGGTGTAATTGCCGATTCCTTTGCTTAGGTGACACGATGCTACTCATCTGTATATCATACGTATTATCTATGTAATATGGATGATAATTCCGATAACTAATATGACTTATTTACAAGCTAAATACTTATTTTGATTTCCTACTTAAGCGGGGTGATTAACCCTGTGATGGGAAAACGGTATTTTATCGTTCTAGCTATAAATTATTCATTATTAACCCGACTTCGCCCGGGTTAAATTATTTTCAGCTCAACTTTCTTATTTATTTTTTACATAAGAATCTTCCTCTGACAATAAGGAACATAGCAAAAAAGGAATAAGCGAAATCGGTTCAACTGTTCTCGAGATTTGCGCTTAGCAACACATTCAGCGATTAATTTTTATATTATAGATTTCGTAGGGACCCCGTTTTTTTTTCAATAAAATATAGCCTATATTACCCGCTGATAAAGTAGCTTTTTAATTGTGAAACAAGTTTTAAAATCAGTGGAGTAGTGTTTTGAGTTAACACGATTTAACTCAACTACTCCACTGATTAAAAAATTACATACAAAAAAACAAATCTTTCCTCTGTATAATATTAGTTTAGATTTATTTTAGTTTAACTCACACTTTTAACACACCAATGAAACTAATTAAAGAGTCACAGGCATAATTCTTCCTCGTAATATGACATTAATTTAGACAATATTGTCAGAGAGATTTATTTATTTATACACTTTATTGTACACCATTTACAATAATTTTATAAAAACTTTTGCCATAAATCAAATGGTTATAATTTTTTTATTTAATCTCTCACTCAATCTGGGTTGTCTTATGACATCCGCATACGAAGTAGCGGGTGAAAGTTTTAGGAAAACAATGTTTTCTTTTTTTTTAATTTAAGAATTATTTTAGGTAAATATGTCTTAAAACCTCATTTAAAGTAGTTATAATTTTTTTTTTAAGATTTTTTGTACAATTGGTTTATAATAATAATAATAATAATGCTTTATTTCTTTAACACTCAAGTTACAAATCATTATACATGGGTTGGACCTTCCTTTTAAGTATGTAAATACCTGTGCCAGGAGGGTCCGCTCTTCTATGGTGAACATGTGACTTTTATTTCATACTTAATATATTACAAAAGCATTGTATACTTAATTACTGTAGACTTAATTATTATTACAAGAAAATTATGGTTTGATAATAAAAAGGTGTGTGTAGGTGTGCGTGCGTGTGTGTGTGTGTGTGTGTGTGTGTGTGTGTGTGTGTGTGTGTGTGTGTGTGTATGTGTGAGTTTAATTATGTTTTATTATGTATTATTAAAATATATTTCAGTGTTTATATGTTTCTGACGTGTAATTCCTTAGCTATTAAATACCTATATTCAAAATTGCTTCCGTTTCATTATAGTTGATAGATTTTAACCAAGACGTCAATTTTATTTTACAATTTCGGTAAGTCAAAGGGAAGATGTTGATTTTTTTATTAATATAATTATATAAGTGTGAGGATACTTTTACATATTGTCTTTCAGCAAAGGCAGATCTCACTTTTGTCAATGGAGCGACATTGTGTTTACGGCGATTGATCAAGACAGCCTTGTCAAAAGTTATGGATTTATGTAATTTTAATACAACCTGCAGGACATAAAGTCTTCTAACACTCAAGACGTCACTAAGCGAGTATAAGGTGGTGGTCGGGAACCTATAAGGCTTAAAGAACATGGTCTTTAACAGAGACCTCTGAGCTCTTTCTAGTTCCAAGAATTTGGTTTTTGCGGCTCCACCCCATATCGGAATACAGTACATTAATATCGCTTCGGCTAGAGATACATATATTTGTTTTAATAGAGTTTTGGTTTATTATACTACACAAGCAGTTGCCCGCGGTTCCGCCCGCGTGCATGTCGGTTATCGCGTTAAAAAGTAGCCTATGTGCTATTCCAGCCTATAAACTATCTCTGTGCCATAATTCATCCTATCTGGATGAATTTTGGCACAATTTTGGAAAGTTTGTAAGAATGTATAGATGAATGTTTGTTACTTTTTCATGCAAAAACTACTGAACGAAAAGTAGTTTTTGCATGAAAAAGTAACAAACATTCATCTATACATTCTTACAAACTTTCGCCTTTACAATTTTAGTAACATACCTACCTACTTAAATGGCAAACAAGCTTACCTCCCGTCTGTTCTTAAACAGCACAGAACAAAGAATAAGGGTAAGCAGTTACCGTAGCCTATGGACCTACAGAATATAACACACACAAGCTAACCTAATCATGCATATTGCGAGAGCATCGCACTGCGCAGTGCTACGTCACGTTGGATGACGTCACACAATCGTCTCGTGTCCTTGAACTTGGACTCGTCAGCGTATTGTATTACATCATACGCGTCCGTGACCGCGCTGACGAGTTATATTACTTAATATCAGTAATATAAAGAAAGACTTCGGCGTTCTGAGTTTTGCCTCTGCGCTCTGCTACGTTCATAGGCTACGGTAACTGCTTACCATCAGGCAGGCCGAATGCTTGTTTGCCACCTTGGTAGTATAAAAAATATAGGGAGGACCGCATCAAAATTCGTTGCGTGGTTTTAAGTTACCGTAGCCTATAAACGATAGGCACGTGGCCGACCCTTAAAAATCACTCCTTTCTTGAAGAACCCCACTATTATCTTAAAGAATTTTTTTTTCGGGAAATTTATATCTATACATGAATATCATAATAGGGAAATCTAAACTTATAAAGAAGAAAAAAAAGTTTCTTTTTTTGTTACATAAATTGTAACTCAAAAACTACTTGACCGATTTTTAAAAATTCTTTTACCATTAGAAAGCTTCATTATCAGAGGGTAACATAGGCTATATTTTATTTTAAAAAAAGTGAAAACTAAGTTACTTGTGAATTGTATAGTCGAGCTATTAGATTAAAATTTATGAATATGGAAAGCGTTCGTTGACAATGACGCGAGTTCCATGATTTTTGATCACCCAAAAAGTGCTCAATGCGCCTAAAGAAGGTTTTACTTAAAAAATACGGGATCCCTACGAAAACATAGAAAAATGACCACCCGTGCGAAGGCTTGCCGCTAGTCCTACTAATATTATAAACGCGAAAGTTTGTAAGTATGGATGGATGGATGTTTGTTACTCTTTCACGTAAAAATTACTTAATGGATCTGGATGAATTTTGGCACAGAGATAGATTATGGTCTGGAATAACACATAGGCATACTTTTTACAGCGATAACCGACATCCACGCGGGCGGAGCCGCGGGCAACAGCTAGTCAAAATAAAATGAAACGAGAGCCGGGTCGTTAGTATTTGTACAAAATAAATTAAACATGGCGTCAACGTCATCGTACGTACTTGAGTGTGGAATTTACTATCTACTTGAATGATAATTAATTATTTCAGTTTTGTATTAGGGTAGTTACAGACTCCTTAAGGCGCTGATAATAGCCTAATTTAAAAGATTTTTTTTAACAAAATCTGTTTCATTTCTTGCCTCTGTGCATGAGATTGTAGGTTCGATTCAGACACAGGACAAAACTTTGTTGGACCCGTAAAGAGTTGTCATAAGACTGGGTGTAATTTGTGTCCGTTAATTGTATGTTTGTAAAGTCCCCCGCGACACAGAGCTTGTTCTCTAGTGCAATAGTCTAAAAAAAAAAAAAATTCTTCATAATATTTACGATAATATGAATAATAATTATGCGAAATCACCCCTTAATATTATAGAAAAAATATCTCGAATATTTATAGAATAAAATTGGTAATATTAGGGATATTAGCTGATTATAACATGTTTAAAAATATTGCTGTTTTATATTTAGAATTATGTAACTGTTTATAAAGCAAATAATATTTTTCTCGATTCTGTACTCAATTTCAGCGATGCGCCGACTCGTTTATATTATTGCCTCTCTTTCATTCCTATAGAAATAGACAGTGACCATGATAATTCATTTTTCAATCATTCTCAAGGCCGTTCGCGTTGTCAGCGACTAAGTCTCTCAGATACTTTACGCTTCGCTCTAGTCATTCAGATATTTATTTGTGTGAAAATTTGGATGGATGTTTTTTACTTAATATCGCCAGAACCAAATTTGGCACAGACATAGCTTATAGTCTGGAATTGCAAATAGCTTCATCATCTCAGCCATAAAATGTCCACTGCTGGACATAACCCTCTCCCAAAGAATACCACAGAGTCAAACCTCATTTATTCATTTAGATCAAATGCATGATACTCATGAACGTCGTAAAAACAAATGCCAGCATTCTCTGACTAGAGTCCAGTCCTAAACTGACCTTATCCAGCAGTTAAGATGATAGCCACTCCGCACTGCATTTTTTTCCCTAATCAGGGTTGTTTGTTTGTTTGTCCTACCTATCTCATAAAAACAAATTAAAGACAACTCCCACATCTAGGTTTCAAGCCCTGTGTCGCGGGACAAAGTTCACCTAGACTTAGTTTATGGATCACACGAATTTTTGTCCCATGTGGGGATCAAATCCACAACACGCCTCTTTTCCTAGGTAGTTAAAATGCTGCAATTTTTAGCACATCATGATCGATGTATACCATGCTATTTGATTTATATTTACTGGGTACTACAAAAATTGGTATGTAACACGCAAGTCCAATTTTTTTAACACCAGGGCTTTAAGATGGAGTATCCCTGGGTTAGAAAATCGTTTCTTTTAAAATGTATCCCTAAAGGAGCTCTAGAAACCTGTACTCATACACAGGAACACAACGACACCACTGTGTAGTTATTTGGCTGTGGTCTTCTATAAGATGGAGATCCTTCCCCAGTCGGGCTTACAAGCTACTATGGTAATATTATGAGCCGCGTCGTTTTATTTTAAAGTATCTGATATTTTGTGTTGCCATATGCATTGTGTATAAATTGTACCATCTAGAGTAATAATTAAATGGTATATTACTGTGTTTGCTAACACACCCTGGATCGAACTCGTACCTCTTGCGTGTAAGTCGGTAACTTTTCCACTCGACCACCACTGCTTTGAGTTACGAGAATCTTAGAATACAAGTTCAATCACCACCTCACCGTATCCGTCCCTGTTAGTCGTTAACATACTTAAGTCGTCTAGATGTCGTTAGTGTGCAAGCTATGTAACGGTCCTACAATCTAACATTTGAACTGCACCAACAAGTGTAACGCGATTTTTCTTACTGTGCAGCTGTCAATGTCAAAATATTGCCATGTTGGCTGCATTGGAACAACATTTCAATGATAAATATAATAATAAATCATTTTATTATCGCGTCGCATAAACCTTACAGACTAACGTACATCCTACTAATATTATAAATGCGAAAGTTTGTAAGAATGGATGGATGGATGTTTGTTACTCTTTCACCTAAAAACTACTGAACGGATCTGGATGAAATTTGGCACAGAGATAGATAATGGTCTGGAATAACACAGGCTACTTTTTACAGCAATAACCGACATCCACGCGGGCGGAGCCGCGGGCAACAGCTAGTATTAATATAATCCTGTGTTAGTATTAAAAACTTCTCTTTTTTCGTATAATAATTTTGATTGATAGGTATGTACAGTAATGTGAATAAAACTAATTTTTATAACATCAAAGTGGGATATGGATATTCAAATATCGCAGACGACACGAAAGTGCAGACCGTACTGACAGGGACAGGCGCCTGTGGAGAGATACGAAGGGAAGCGGGCGCGTGAATTAAATCTTTTTTTAAAAATCTTTTGGTTAGTGGCCAACCTGGTGACAGAGTTATTAAGATCGCACAAGTTTAGGCCTCTGTCGTGATCTCATGACTGTTAACAGTCGGATCCGACTTTTAACGTGCCCTCCGAAGCACGGAGACACTCAGATGAGATACCACTATGCGGTCACCCATCTATAGGGTTACCGCGCTCTTGGTAGCTTAACCCGCTGATCGTTTACCGAACAGCGAGTGCACCTAGCTATGAGTGCCTCTTAAAATTAAATCATGCCAACCTAACGATTTTGACAGCTCCAATTGCACAGTTATAAAAATTGGGTTACAAGGCGTGCATTTTATACTACTTAGGTGACAAACAACCAAATGACTTACCTGCCTGTAAAAAGTTACCGTAACCTAAAGACGCTTGCAATTATTGGGGCTCCAATCTCGCGCCGCCGACCCAAAAATTGTAACCAGGGTTTGGTAACGGAGTATCTCTGGGATACGGAAAAAGTACTGTTTTCCTCAGACACCGCTGTGTGTATAGTCATTTGCCTGTGATCTTCGGTAAGGATGGCCTAACCCATGTTTGCTTTTGTGGTAGCGGCAAACAAACATATCAACGCTGGTTTTTATTCTACTTGGGTGGCAAACAAGACAAGCTTACTTTGCTCTCTTCTCAAGAAGTTACCGCAGAATATGGACGCTTGCAATACCAGAGGTATCATTTCCTGACATCAGGGCATTAAGATGGAATATCCCTGGGATAGGAAAACTTTTCTTTCAAAGCGCTGGAGACCTGTACTCAAACACAGGAACACAACTACACGGCTGTGTGCAGTTATTTGGCTGTGGTCTTCTGTAAGGTGCAGGTCCTTCCCCAGTCTTGCTCGCTAGTATAGTGCCCTACCTGCTTTCTTTATATTGACGAGTTTGACAGAACTAATATCATGTATAATATGCCTAACGAATAATGTAATACGAGCTTGTGACGTCACACAAGTCAAAGGTTACCAACATTACCAAGAGTGTGCTACCAACTACACGTACGTCACTGAGTTATGTACCGATAGGCATTAGCATAATACGTATGGACATATTCAGCTCTCGGCCACTCATAGTATTACTGCCAGGTAAAGCGGCGTGTTGTGGGTTCGATCACCATACGCGACAAAAATATTGTGTGATACATAAATAGTTGTCTTTTCTTCAACTCCTGCACTAGAGAACAAGCTCTGTGTCGTGGGGGACTTTAAAAACATACAATTAACGGAGACATATTACACCCAGACTCAGAACAACATATTGTGGGTCACAAAGATTGTCTGGTATAGCAAGCGTCCATAAGCTACGGTAACGGCTAACAGGCGAGCCGTAAGCTTGTTTGACACCTAATACAAAAAGACGTGTCCTCAGCAGCTCAACAGAAAGAAGTAGAAAGTTGAGGTCTGTGTCCTAAAGTGGGACAATACGGGGACATTTTAGTAATGTCTTTGTATTAACCTGACGGCAGCGTCCATGAACTTTAATAGTACAGTATTTTGGTGACTTTGATGGCATTACGAAGTTACAAACTAAACTGAGATAAACAATGCTTAAACGACGTCCTCGACGAACTAAATATGCGGAAATGATCGCAATCTGATGTTAATTTTAGTATAACTTTTATGTTATTATTATTACATTACTAGTGGCCTGCTCCGACTTCGCCAGGGTTCTATTTATTACACTATTTTCAGCTCAACTCTCTTAATTATTTTTTACATAAGAACCTTCTCCTGACAATAAAGAACATAGCAAAAAAATAATTAGCGAAATCGGTTCAGCTGTCCTCCAGATTTGCGCTTAGCAACACATTCAGCGATTCATTTTTATATCATAGAATATTACAAGTCGTATGCTTCTTTGGCAACCAAGTAGTACAAAAAAAGAGAGCCCAAAGATCGAAGTGCTTTTGACGTAAGATTTATTTTATTTATTTATTTACTCATTACAACTATTTTTTACAGGATTATTCTAATACAATAGTGTTTTTAATTAACTTTAAATATTACTACTAATTACTGTAACATATTACAAATAATGCCGACCTTGTAAATTCACTCAGAGAACAGCAAATTATGTCTATTTCTCTCGCTATAACTAAGTGCACTCGCTGTTCGGTAAACGATCAGCTGGTTAAGCTACCATTGCGCGGTAAACCTAAAGATGGGTGACCGCATAGTGGTATTTCATCTGAGCGTCTCCGTGCTTCGGAGGGCACGTTAGATCACGACAGAGGCCTAAATATGGTCGATCTAAATAACTCTGTCACTAGGTTGGCCACCAACCAAACGATAAGACGAAGTTATAAGGTTGAGAGTGTAAATGGCTCGCGTCATTGTCGCTTCTCTCAAGAGATTAGTTCGACCTCTCGGCACCACCAGTAGAGCTAAGATAAGTTTACACATGGTGTTATATAATCAACGCGTCGCAAACGCATCAAGTGTTTGTTGCTAACAGAATATTACAAGTGTCCTTGTATACACAAAATACAAGTTTACACACATAATAATGTTTTTCTCTGTTTAACTTATCTAAAAATAATCATTTACTTGCGTTGTTTTTTTATACTGATGTATAATACTGCCTTGCTGACAAGAAACCACGCAAGTGTAAGATAAATTTCAAAGAAAAATATGTCTTAAATCAGATATGTTACATGTGTTTTTACCGTAGCCGGCATCATGCAATAGCAACCCATATATGTCCCACTGCTGGGCACGGGTCTCCTCTCCTCTTTTAAAAGAGAGAGGGTTGTAGGCCTTAATTCACACAGGCTAACCTAATGCGGGTTGGTGAATCAGACATGTCTTTAGAATTTCTTCTGAGACATGTGGGTTTCCTCACGATGTTTTCCTTCATCAACACAATCAATCAATCAATCCTGCCTATTGCCTATCGCAGTCCACTGCTGGACATAGGCCTCTCCTAACACGTGCCACAGCACACGGTCCTCCGCCTTCCGCATCCAGTCCGTCCCAGCGACCTTTTTTAGGTCGTCGGTCCACCTAGCTGGGGGCCGCCCTACCTTACGCTTACCGAGTCGCGGTCTCCACTCTAGGACACGTCTGCTCCATCGGCCGTCGGTCCTTCTGCAGATGTGACCAGCCCAGTAGCCTAGCCCAGGTAGGACGCATTGGTTGAAAACTTTCGTCTTCAGGCATTGCGGTAAAGGCGAAGAGAAAACGTGACGTAGTTTGCCAAACGCTGCCCAACCCAACTGAATCCTACGGTTGATTTCTTTCTCGAAGTTGTTTCTACCAAGCTGGACAGTTTGCCCAAGGTAGATATACTCCCGAACAACTTCGAGCATCGAACCGTCGACGTAAATCGGTCCCGGTGTGATATGTTCGTTGAACATAATCTTGGTTTTATCCAAGTTCATACCGAGACCGACACGTCGTGAGGCTTCATTCAGGCTGTGCAGCATTCCGCTCAACTGTTCCAGAGACTCTGCAACGATGACGATATCATCGGCAAACCGAAGGTGTGAGATGTACTCGCCATTGATGTTAATGTTCATCAACACATGGCGAATTATTTGATTAGTATATATATGTAAACTCCACAAAGTGAAATTCACATTGGTACTGCCCGGGATCGAACTCGCACCTCTTGCATACAAGTCGGCTACTTACCCACTCGGCCACCACCGCTTATCATGCAGTTACGTCGTTTTTTATTAGCAGAGCAGAATAGACAAGCCGCCCGCCCCGACCCCGCCTCGTACGGCTGGTATTTCTCGGGGTCTCGTAATGTTTTTGTCAATAAAATATGGCCTATGATACTCACAAATAACGAAGCTTTCTATTCATGAAATAATTTTCAAAATCGGTTCAGTCGATCTAGAGATTACCCCCGACAAACTTTACTACCACAGTTTACGCGCGCTAATGCTTTCTTATTAAAATATAATTGGTATACTTCCTTCTAATATTATAAATGTGAAAGTTTGTAAGAATGGATGGATGGATGTTTGTTACTCTTTCACGCAAAAAACTACTTAACGGATCAAGATGAACTTTGGCACAGAGATAGATTATGGTCTGGAATTACACATAGGCTACGTTTCACAGCGATAACCGACATCCACGCGGGCGGAGCCGCGGTCATTAGCTAGTATATACTAAAATAAATCGTTCAGCATTATAATAATAGCACAGATAAAGATACCTTTCTAAGTTATATCAATAAATACAATATTCGGGTCAAGGTAAACGCAATCTATAAAGCTTGTCACATAAGGACTGGGCAGTTTAGAAAGTAGATATCCTTATCAATTTAATAAGTATTAGAACATTATTATACAGCATTTTACAATTGATTGGCCTGTTGGTCTAGTGGTTAGTGGCCCTGACTGCTAAGCTAAGGTCGTGGGTTCGATTCCCACATGGGACAAAATTCTTTTTTTATTTAAAAAGACAAAAATGGGTCGCCAACACGCAAGTGATACCTCTAGTATTGCATGCGTCCATAGGCTGCGGTATTTGCTCACCATCAGGCGGGCCGTATGCTTGTATGCCACCTAAGAAGTATAAAAAGAAGATAAGCTTATATTCTGCAATACGAAATATGCATGCACGATTGGTTCAGTAGCTTATGTGGTTACCTCGCCATTTACCACTGCGCGGCGTGTTGTAGGTTCAATCCCAATAAGGGACAAAAAATTGTATAATCCATAAATGGTTGTCCCGAGTCTGGGTGTACTTTGTGTCCGTTAATTGTATGTAAAGTGCCCTTCCGAGTCTGTTGCCTAGTGCGGGAGATGTCTTTAAATAAGAAGATAATATTAGCAAGCGTGAGGTGCATGGTGTCAATATTTATAAATATTTTCATTTTGATAATATCTTAAAAACACCCTACGCTTTTTTTAAAATATTTTTTTGTTTAATTCTTAATTTTATCTTAATTTAAATTTATTAAAATTTATTTTCTATTTTTTAGTTCGGTTTTCTGTTTCTTTTAGTTTTTTTAAACTATTATTTATTTTTTACTTTTTAGTAATAATAATATTATTTATAATTTTATCAAATTAGTGTATTGTCATCGGTCCTCGATAAATCTACAAAGTTTGAACGAAATCTGGCCGTTTAAAGTGGGTCAAAATCGCGCCCAATGAAGTCGGTTACAAACATACTAACATACAGGTGAAGCTAATAAAAAGCGTGTAAAAAAGACATACGCGAGCGAATCCGCGGTCATACGCTAATAAAGTATATTGACCGATTAAATATAATAACAATTAAATTCATTATCAAGTAAACCACATGTAGATTATCTGTAGAAAGTTACTTTATTATCTAAATCATACGATAAATACTTATTTCAATTAATTTCTCATTAATATATAAACAAATCGTGATAAGGTACAATTGATAAATGTTATCAGTACTTATACGGTAAGATTATTATAGAAAACTATTATGTCCCACTGATGGGCACCGATCTGTTCTATCATGAAAACAGAGCCTCTAGACAAGTGGCATAAGCGATAGTTGAAACAAAAAGTCAAAAAAACAAATGTATGGGATTTGACGTAAGTTTACGACATTATATCGTAGACTTATGTCAAATCCCATACATTTTATTTTGACTTTTCGATGCGACTACCGTTGTTGCCACTAAATTTTACGTGAGTCTACGATTTAATGTCGTAAACTTACGTCAAATCCCATACATTTTCTTTTTTGCTTTTCCATTCGAATATCGCTTATGCCACTTGTCTAGAGGGGCTGGGACGGTTTCGGTTACAAACAACGCATCATGCTGTCCTAATGCGGGTTGGTGAATTAGACATGCCTTTTTTTTTTTTATACTACCAAGGTGACAAACAAGCATACGGCCCGCCTGATGGTAAGCAGTTACCGTAACCTATGGACGTTTGCAACACCAGGGGTGTTACTCACGCGTTGCCGACCCTTTAAAAACCTTATAACTCCTTTCTTGAAGAACCCCATGCTAAATTAAATTAAAGAAATTCTAAAGTTAATTGCCTTTAGAATTTCTTCTATTTGGGTTTCCTTACGTTTTCCTTTACCATTTGATTAATATGTACGTATAAATTTAATATAGACGCCTAAGTTACCCTTTAAGCGAGTAAGCCCGACTGGGGAAGGACCTCCACCTTATAGAAGACCACAGCCAATTAACTACACACAGTGTTGTATAAGATACCTATTTGTTTCCTCGCGCACAATACAACCCCACTAGAGCAGTAGGGTACTAGCCAGCAAGTCCGACTGGGGAAGGACCTCCACCTTACAGAAGACTACAGCCAAAAGCCTCAGAACTGCGACCTCAATCAGATATTTTATTTATAGGTTAATACCCTTAAATACAATATCTGATTGTTTGTAAGTAGGTTAAGTTAGGTTACTTTAATTTTAACAACTATTTATGTAAATATCTTATGGAATTAATTTATTTATTTAATTTAATAATCTAGAACCTAGTTTTTGGAGTCGGCAACACGCAAGTCATGTCTCCTCTTTAATCCGAACTGTAGTTTACTACTAAGTGAATTTTTGTATTGTTTGGAGATCAAACCCACTATCCACCTCCACCGCAATAATAAATAGTGACAAGATAAAACCACAAAGATACGTGTTATCAGGCAAAATGCTAAGCTTATCAGCATTAGTATGTCACACACTACGGGGGCAAAAGATAATATAAGATAAATTGAGTAAAAGGAAAAAGAAATTATTCGTAATACATTGTACAGGGGCAACGATCGCGGTGTGGATGTACTAAGCAATGCGCAACACTCGCGCAGCTGACGCGCGTCTTTGACCTAGATAGTCCAATGTAAAGCAAAAAAGAATTATTAATTAAACAGCTATAGGGCACTATACTAGCGTGTAACCCCGACTGGGAAAGGACCTCAACCTTACAGAAGACCACAGCCAGATAACACCACTTATCTCTCTTGATAAAAGAGAACAGACCCACCCGTGCCCGGCACTGGGACATAATTGAGTTGCCTTTATTATTTATTATATTCTATAATTGGCATAAGAGGTCGTGCAAGAATGAATGGAGATGTCGGTAGAGGCCGCCCTAAGAGTACATACAGTAGAGGAGAAGTAGAGGATTTGCTAAAAAAGGTCCAAATTAAAAGTACCCAGAATCGATGTTCATGTATGAAGAGGTTGATGAATGTAGAAGAGGCGAAAGAAGTATGTTTGTATCGAAGCAATTGGCGCACCATAGTCTCTGCCTGGAGACGGGCGTGATGATATGTGATATATAATTGGCATAATACACAAATAATTGTCAATGCCTGTAATATTTTATCAATGACTCAACATCGTATAAAATGATATTGCAATATAATAAATTGATAAAAATAATATTAAAAACAACAACTGTCATGATTTTTTAGATTAGAGGATTCGTCAGCGAAAGTTGTCTGCATCAGCTGGCAATCAACGCCATCTGTCGTCGACATGAACGTATCGTCTGTGAAGATCCGTTCAGATTTTATTTTATCTTTTAAAAACACAACTCTTGCACTAACGAAACCCTGTGTCTCGAGGGACTTTACTAACATACAATGAAGGCCCCTCTCTCACAAAATGATAAAAAGAGGTGTAAATAAAACCATTTTTTGTTGGCATTTATAGACAAATGACTGCCAAAAAATACAGTATTAATCTACAAGATGTGTTTCATAATATGGTATTGTCATAAATTATATAGTAATTGTAAATAGTTTGTAAAAAAAAAACATCGAATCAGCACCAAATTATTGAGACATAACCACTTTATGACTTCAATTTTTATCAAATAATACGAAAAAAAAAACAGTAAGTATTTGAAGAAAAAATACACTATAATTTGGTAATGTTACATTTAAAATACGTTTAAATTTTTAATTTATTTAAAATACGTCCATTTAAAGAGTACATCTGTTTGTATCCCCGCGCTTGCCTAGAGAATTAGGTCTGGATTGCTTCGCACAAATGCTCAAGGTCGTTGGCGATATCACAAGCCTCAACGGACACAAAGTACACCCGGACTCGGGACGATGACTTCTAATAATAAAAAATACACAAAAAAGGGGAAAAGTGGTAAATAGGCGTCGAGAAGTTCCTCCGCAACGAAGTCTACGAAAAACATGCCAAGGAGACTGGCAGCATTGCCACGTTGAATGGCAATGCTTTTTTTATACTACCAAGGAGGCAAACAAGCATACGGCGCCTGATGGTAAGCAGTTACCGTAGCCTATGGACGATTGCAACACCAGGGGTGTTACTCACGCATTGCCAACCCTAAGCAGTTACCGTAGCCTATGGACGATTGCAACACCAGGTGTGTCATTCACGCGTTGCCAACCCTTTAAAAACCTTATAACTCCTTTCTTGAAGAACCCTATTATATAGTCTCTTGGGAAAACTTCGGCAGGGAGCTCATTCCATAGCCTAATCGTAAAGAAAATCCTGTGGAATCTTACGGTACGGCATGTTTGAGGTGCAAGGATGTGAGGATGAACTCCCTGTCAGTGGCGAGAGGTGCGTAGATAGAATTTATTGTTGCTTATTCTTTGAACCAAATATAAGCCAGTCTGGTCACGTGAAGCGTCGATTAAACTCTTTGAGTTGTTTTTAATTATAATAGGAATGTTGACTCCACAAACTGCTACTGAATTACATTATAATTGTAATTAGTTACTTGTTTATTCTAAAGTGTACATAAATTAAATATAATGTGTGTGAAATAAATACATTAGTAAAATTCATTATTATTTTTGCTTTAGTCAATGTGTTGTAATTCTTTGAAGGGGTCATCTATGCTATGTGCTATTCTAGACTATAATCTATTTCTGTGCCAAATTTTATCCAGATCAAAGTCAAAGTCAAACTCATTTATTAATTTAGATAAAATACATTATACTTATCATATCATAAAAACAAATGCCAGCATACTTTTTTCCTACGGCCAATTCGCTGACTAGGGTAGGGCCTCGAGAAGAATTGGCAAGAAACTCGGGCCACTCTTTTTAATCGCCAGAACCATTCAGAGCCTCTAGACAAGTGGCATAAGCGATAGTCGAACCGAAAAGTCAAAAAATTAAATGTATGGGATTTGACGTAAGTCTACGATATGATTTCGTAAACTTACGTCAAATCCCATACATTTGCTTTTTTTGACTTTTCGATCCGTCTATCGCTTATGCCACTTGTCTAGAGGCTCAGTAGTTTTTACGTGAAAGAGTAATAAACATACATTCTTTCGCGTTTATAAAATTAGTAGAATTTAAAAAAATCTACGCAGAAGAAGTCGCGGGCAAAAGGTTAGTCTATATAATAAATAGGTAAAGATAAAAAACAGTTCACTACATTTTTCTGTTCTGTTCAACCGATTTGGATCTTTATTTTTTTATTGATAACAGTCTATTGTTATTTTCTAGTTAAATTAACAAGAAAATTACGATAAAGAGAAGAGATTTGTATTTTTGTTTGTATTAAGTAAATCCGTGCGAAGCCAGGGCAAGCCGCTAGTTAAGAGGGATTGCCACTCGCGAGTTTGTTTTGATAATTCATTCATAACACACACACTCATACAAAGTTTATTAATATTAACATCAATCAATTCCCACGTATTCCTACTCCTCGTCAAACTGTGTGAAAAGGCCAATCGCAGGCCAGACCAACAAAAATCTCCGCCAACAAAAATCGTAAAATAGGAGGTTTCGTATTCCGAATTTCCCAAAATTTAACCAATTTTAAAAAATTGTTCACTAATCATTCAGCAAGTGATAGACTATACTTAACGAGTTTTTTTTTTAGTTTTTTGCAACTTTAATTGTTTAATAAACGTTTATTGGGGCCCTTTTAGATATGCGTTTTTTTAAATATTTGGTTATAACTTCTATAAAAACCTGTTTATCCAAAAAAAAAAACGAAACCATGTGTGATTGTCAAGCCTAATATCTATATCAGGTTAAAACTTCATAGCTCTAGGCGCAAAATCCAGAAAGGAAAATCAGGAATACGATTGTATGGACAAATGGGCAGTGGCAATCGATCTTAACTTTCTGTCTTTGGTTTGGAATCAGATCACCGTGTGTGAGTTGTCCCACGACATTATTATTATTAAGATGGTTTATATGCTGCGACCTGGCAACACCTCGTATTTTTTTATATACATAGTTTGTTTGATGAATTTGTTTGAAAGATAAATTCTTTAAACAACTCAATGTA
The DNA here is from genome assembly GCA_947095525.1 of Trisateles emortualis. NCBI lineage: Eukaryota > Metazoa > Arthropoda > Insecta > Lepidoptera > Erebidae > Trisateles > Trisateles emortualis. The sequence goes on from OX352756.1 coordinate 4,220,092, forward strand.
TAATACTTATTTCAATATGTACAATTTGATTTTACACGCAGAAATTTTATATGATATCCTAATTAATATTATAAATGTGAAAGTTTGTAAGTATGGATGGATGGATGGATGTTTGTTACTCTATCACGGAAAAAAAACTACGGAACGGAACGAATCTGGATGAAATTTGTCACAGAGATAGATTATGGCCTGGAATAACACATAGGTTACTTTTTACAGCGATAACCGACATCCACGCGGGCGGAGCCGCGAATGTTTTAATAACTTTAATTATTCATTGCAGAAAAAATATACCGATTATTTTTTTATTATTTTTTAAGAGTGAACTCCAGTTAACGACGGGAGAGAGATCAGGTGTAGGACCAACGGCTAGACCAACGTGTTTTCCGAGGCACGGCCAATTTCCAAACTCCGGCCGGCTGATTCTCTAAGAAACAGCGATGGCAAACTGACAGTTGTGATCGCAAACTGACAGTTGTGATTGCTCGGTGACGGCACAATCTATTGACTAAACGTTAAATAGGCTCGGTTTTAGCTGTTACGGAATACCGATTTCTAATCTGACAGCCAGGTTTTGCTCGGTTTTTGCGGTGGCTCGGTTTTTGCTCTTACGGAATACCCCTGGGCATTGTGAATTTCTTCACAAATAAAAAAACAATATTATGGCCCGACCATCCCGACCCGGGAATTGAACCTGGGTCCTCGTGACTAGCAGTCACACCACTGAGCCACCGAGGCTGTCAAAGTTTTTAACTAAACATACTAACTAATGAAGCCAATAATCTAGATATTCTAGCTGTCCTAAGTTACTTGTAACTGTAAATTCTACCTACCTACATACGTAGGGTCATAAACCTTTTAATTTGAATGCCCTATTGTTCCTACATTGACACACTATCGCTACATTAGTTTGTTAAATAACATTTAATTATACTACTTAGGTGGCAAAACAAGCATACGACCAGTTTGAAGGTAAGCAGTTACCGTAGCCTATGGACGTTTGCATCACTTGCGTGTTGCTGATCCAGGGCTTTCCAGGAATACATACATATTAAAATATGAAGTATCCCTGGGATAGGAAAACGTTTCTTTTAAAACGCATCCCTAAATGAGCGCTGGAGACCTGTTAATAAATCGCAACCTTCCCTAAGGGGTCCTAGCAGAATATCAGCGCTGCAGCGTCTGCGATGTTGTAATTAATCGCTGAGCTAGGTCCTGTTTTGTCTTGTAATCATTATGTATATTTTTTAGATTACTGTAGTAAGATGTAAAGACAAAATAAATTTTTTTTTTCTTTCTTTCTTCTTTCAACCACAGTAGTAAAATGATTTAAGTTGAAGCGTGTTTGTTTTACAAATTACATCTTATTCTCAACAGAAAAGGTTCATAATTGCCCAGCGACATGTCTCAAGTTATGGTGCGTACACACCGCGCCAACGAACGCCAACGAAGGCATTCGTTGGTCCTATGTGGACGGATGAGCGAACGCCAACGATCGTTTGTTAGCGTTTGCCGGCGAATCGATGCGCGCAGCTGCGTACACACTGCGCCAACGAACGCCAACGAAGGCATTCGTTGGTCCTATGAGGACGGATAAGCGAACGCCAACGATCGTGTGTCGGCGATCCGAAGCGTGGCGGCAACATCAAAGGAATTCAGTATGGACGGCCGCCGCATGACGTCAGAAAGACCAAAGAGTAGACGTAGTCCAGAGTAGTCTGGACGCTTTGCTTTTTTTTCTTTCAGCGTACGTTCTTTGACATGTGGCGTCATTCTGAGTTTCTCACCTCACATTATTTAAATATTTCCCGCTATGCATAAGGCGTGTTAGTTTATGTCGGTAGTAGTATGTTTAGTTTATAGGAGAGGTAGGGCACCATACTAGCGAGCAAGCAAGACTGGGGAAGGACCGCCACCTTACAGAAGACCACAGCCAAATAACTACACACTGTGGTGTAGTTGTATTCCTGGTGTGAGTACAGGCTCAGATCTCATTTAGGGGTGCGTTTTGAAAGAAACATATTCGTATTCTGGGATAGGAATATGTTTATTTCAAAATCCCCAGAGAGTATCCCCAGGGCTTTAGCCCTGGTATAAAAAAAATGGGTTGGCAACAAGCAAGTGATACCTCTGATATTGCAAGCGTCCATAGGCTACGGTAACTGCTTAACACCAGGCGGACCGCGTGCCTGTTTACCACGCAGGTACATAAAAAAAGGTTTACTTTTATTATGGAGCAAAACAAAGATCGGTACTATTCGGTACCTAATATAAATTATAATTATTTTGTCGTCTATGATCAAATTGGGAATGCAAGCCGGAATCGGTGCTAACGAACGTTTGCTCGACCATAGAATGTGTTTTGACGTACAGTCAGCGTCAAATAGATAGTGACACATGCTTGTACCGATATTATTGACTTTTTGGTTGCGTCTATTAATTTGAATACCTTAAGTGTCACTATCTATTTGACGCTGACTGTACCTACGTGCCTGCGCGGCCAATCCGCCAATGCTAGCGAATGTTCGTTGGCGTTCGTTGGCCCGGTGTGTACGCCGCAGCGAAGGGCCAACGAGCGTGCGGCAGCAAACGTCAGCAAACGTTCGTTGGCCTTCGTTGGCGCGGTGTGTACGCACCATTACGCCAGTTTTCACATAGCACTACTGTGACGTTTGACATTTGGAGATAAAGATCAACGAAAATGATAGAAGATTAGATGTAAAACTGTCAATTAAATACTCTAGATTCTTCACTCAGACTAATAGTAGTCAGAGGTTCTTCATCATTCAATTAGCCAATTGGATTGAGATTGTTTCAATCATTTTTATTCATCTTCAAATTTCAAACGTCACAGTATGATATCCTACTAATATTATAAACGCGAAAGTTTGTAAGAATATATGGATGTATGGATGGATGAATGGATGTTTGTTACTCTTGCACGTAAAAACTACTGAACGGATCTAGATGAAATTTGGCACAGAGATAGATTATGGTCTGGAATAACACATAGGCTACTTTTCACAGCGATAACCGACATCCACGCGGGCGGAGCCGCGGGCAACAGCTAGTGTGAAATATACAAAAAGGATGCGAAAAGTTGTTAATAAATGCAATATAAAAAAGTATAGATTATGGAAATATTCAGGACTTAACCGTTCACTGGGTTAATCTACAGTTAAGTCGCGAAAACTGGTCTTAAACGTCTCCGACAACAATAACAACAATGTCCTCCTGACCGAATTTTTGTCGCAGCGGCAAAACTCGACGGAGACAAAACAAGTCATCAGCGCAGGAGATGTTTTAGAAATAAAGAAAAAACATTTATTTAGTGCATCAAACACAAACATAAAACAAAACTGAAGTAACAAATGAAATGAAAAACCATTCCTGTGTGTGCTCGGTCACACCAAAACGGTGTCCAGCTCAGCATGGTATTAGAACCTAGGTTATTTGAACCTAGCGCTGGTATTCTGCTGAATCCCTAGGTAAATGTCCTAGCACAACGTTTAAAAAGAAAGAAAGAGCATTTATTTTGCTGAACAAAAGACACATGAATATAGTAAAGACAGAAAATGAGAGCAAGATTAGGTAGGTACACAGTATGAAAAATTTATATATATATTTTTTTGTTTTTCTTATTTGCTCCAGTGCACCATGTGTCTCTGTGCACAAAATAGGTATCCAGCTCAGCATAATGTCAGGCTACTGCTTCAGTTGACTGACGCTGGTTTAGTGCACAAGTCTGTGCGAAAACACAGAGCAGCTATGCACTCTTTAATCCCTCACCGTCATAGTCAGATGGGATAGCAATCTGACACGAGCGGAGAAAGATCAGGCGTTGCACCAACAGATTTACGTGTCTTTCAGAACACGGGGGTGTAAACACCGCCAAATTGGAATGTTTTTGTCAAAAAACTCAATCCTTCTTTTTGTGTCCGACTCGAAAAAAGAACCGGCCGGCTGATTCTCTAAGAAACAGCGATGGCAAAAGGACAGTTGTGATCGCAAACTGACAGTTGTGATTGCTCGGTGACGGCACAATCTATTGACTAAACGTCAAAAAGGGCTCTTACGGAATACCGATTTTCAATCTGACAGCCAGATTTTGCTCGGTTTTTGCGGTGGCTCGGTTTTTGCTCTTACGGAATACCCCTGCGGGGATAAATAGATAGATAGATAGAATATTCTTTATTGTACACCACTTAAGTACTATAACTACTACAAGAAATATGTAAAGTTACAAATATGTAGTATTAAACGCAAATTAACTCTATTAGGTACAGATTTATTCACTCTCAAGTAAACTTTTTACACATTCGAAAAAAACCCGGGAACACCAACTACCACAGACTACTGTCAAACGTCATAGTGATGTTCCGATAACGCGCGACAACTAGTGATGTTCTACGTAGATCGATTTTCTTCATCTAACAGTAGGCACAATAGGCGGTCTTATAGCTAAAAGCGATCTCTTCCAGACCTCGCGATCAGTAGTTGCCCTCAACGATCAGTAGACCAACTAGACAGATCTATTATCTAAATGATACCACGGTTGGTTCAGTGGCTTAAGTGTTGTGGGTTCGATTCCCACACGGAAAAAACATTGTGAGATCCATAAATGGTTGTCTTAGTGTACTATGTGTCCGGTAATTTTATGTTTTGTAAAGTAACCCGCGACACAGGGGTTGTTTCCGAGTGCGGGAGTTGTCTTATATAAATAAAATAAAAAGTCGTAAATAAAAAATCCCAATTTACCTTGGTCACGCCATTTAGAAAGAAGAAGCTTAACTCATTTTTAATAAGAAAATACTGTAGCCTAAGTGCAATTGAAAAACTGTATTTTTTTTCTGGAAATAAAACATTATTATTATTTCTTGAACGACTAGCGATTTCATGAATCCCTTTTCTTAATACATCGTCTCCGTGCTTCGGAGGGCACGTTAAAAGTCGGTCCAGTTGGTCACCAGGTTGGCCACTAACCAAACGATAAGAAGAATACATTGCAGAAGGTTTTTACGCTAAGAATAATTAAGAAAATTGCGCAGAAGTCACATATCTAAAGCCGACATTGCGAGGCTATTTACCTGGTGCTCGCATTGAGCAGAACGTTAAAATTGGCGCGCGAGTCAAAAGCGTCTATAAAGAGGTAACATTAAGATAGACAACTCTTTATTGAACACAAATTACATATATTATATTATATTATTTCACACATTTATGTACAATGGGCGGCCTTATCGCTAAAAGCAATTACTTATTTATATGTTAGAAGGAAGGAAAAGGGAAATCTGTATTTTCAACCTATTCTTCTGGGAAACACGCTTGTGTGTCTATTTATGTAGGGAGGAAGAAGAGTACCTACTCTCTGGCACTAGGTAATATAGAATGAACTTTACGTGTGTTTGGAAGGGTAATCTCTGAAATTACTAATCCGATTCTGAATATCATTTCATTAAGCTACAATATTCCTGTGTGATATAAAACTGTAGTACCTTTGTCTACAATGCTAGTTAACCGATTTTTATGTTTAATTAACATACTATTATTATAAAGAGAAACAATTAAATTTTTATATTAAATTGATTAACTCAAAAATTACTTAATCGATTATGACAATTATTTTGCCTATAAATAGCTACATTATCAAGGAGTAACATAAAATAGCGAGAGTAATATTAAGGTCTAAACTCCCTCTCGCTTTGTAGAGAGGAGACCCGTGGCCAGCAGTAGGACATATAATTATGGGTTGCTATTATTATAACATAGAATAGCTACATTATCAGCGAGTAACATAGGATTTTAATCCCTTCCAAATAAATGTGCTAATTAAAACGTAAAGCCGTGCGAAACCAGGATTGACGGCTAATTTCCTTAATACAAAAAAATTGAACACTTTCCTAAATGAATAACGGTCGAATTTCGACCACCGGACGAATAATAAACGTGTCAAAGCACCTAGTAACATGACATGCTATGTTTAGGTCAACTATATGAACTTTGTACGAGCTCAGCGAACATATTCTTTGAGTTGAGCAGCGCCACGCTAACCGGTTCTAGAGTTATGTGCTAAATTACAAACAGACAAATCAAATAACTTTCTTTTTAAATAAGAAACTTATACTAAAATATATATTACATTTAGTTAAATTTAAATGGCTATACGTTTAATGAGTAAGGGTTATTTGGAATTAATTCATTTATGTAAATATGTTCAAAGCCATACACATAATGAAAAATGTATACCAAATTATCATACTATGTTTATAATTATATTAAAATACGTAATATAATGCTGAATAACACAGTCACACACACACACACACACACACAGAGAGGCACACTTTCGCTGTAACCGCTACAAAAAATTTACATATGAACAAATAATTAAAATAAATCCAAATCCACTCACTTTAAAATCGCCGCGTTGCGTGATCAAATCCAAATAAAATAATTTATAACAAAAAATAAAATATCCACGCGCGATTTTATCACTCGCGAATTTTATATTCGGAATACAAACGACGCGTCCGCTCGGTGCGGCTTCAAACGCGCGACTGACTGATATGAGGAGATGGTGTGTGTAGCGGGCTGCGCGTACGCATACGAAAATCGAAAATTGGGTGCGTTCCATTCTCCTGTGACAAGTATGACGGGTGCATGAACCGTTATCACGATTACAATTATAAAGGTGAACGTTTGTTCATGTGAATGACATATTTTTTTCATCTTAATTACATGATAAGTTTATGTTATCAAATTATTTGTTGCAACCCGGATGATATTTAGACAGCCAGTAGTAACACTGCGCATCTGTGAAGACTGTGAATCGACCTACAGACCTTACGGACAGCCGCGAATGGGTCAAGCAACATAGTGTTAATAAAAAAAAAACATGCCAAGCAGTCTTTGGGGACTCTGCACTTTAACTTTTTAACTGCTCCGCTAGGTGTCGAAAACCTTCCCTAAGGGGTCCTAGCAGAATATCAGCGCTGCAGCGTCTGCGATGTTGCAATTAATCGCTGAGCTAGGTACTGTAGTAAAATGTAAAAACAAAATAAATATTTTTTCTTTTTTTCTTTCTGCCGATAGAAGTGAAAACTAAGTAACTTGTGAATTGTATCGTCGCGCGTCGAGCTAATAGATTATTATTTTTGAATATGGAAAGCGTTTGGTGACGACGACGCGAGTTCCATGATTTTTGTTCACCCAAAAAGTTCTCAACGCGCCTAAAAAAGTTTTGACTTAAAAAAAGGGTTTTATTAAATACTTAACCTTTTTGTTAGAGTTCGGAGTCTTACAGTTTTCTAGAGGCGTTCATAGCTAGGTGCACTCACTGTTCGGTAAACGATAAGCGGGTCAAGCAACCAAGGTTGCGGTAACCCTATAGATGGGTGACCGCACAGTGGTATTTGATAATAAAAGTCTGCTAACTTCTTTGTGACTGTAGTATAACAAAGCTGAACAAAGTACCTAATTAAAAGATAGGGCACCATACCTACTAGCGAGCAAGCCCGACTGGCGAAGGACCTTCACCTTACAGAAGTCCACAGCTATATAACGACACACAGTGGTGTAGTTGTGTTCCTGTGTATAAGTACTAGGCCTGAGCTCATTTAGGGATGCGTTTTGAAAAAAAAAAACGTTTTCCTATCCCAGGCATACTCCATCTTAAATATTGTACGGAAATAAAATGGTTCGGCAACACGCAAGTGATACCTCTAGTATTGCAAGCGTCTATAGGCTACAGTAACTGCTTAACATCAGACGGGCCGTATGCTTGTTTATCAACCAAGTAGTAGTATTAAAAGAATAACGCAATATTTCATAACTACGAATAAAAATTGCGTACCATTAAGGGATTGCACATGTTAGTAATTAAAAGTCAAGTATTTACAGGAAATTGCAATATCACTGTAGCTAACTAAACCTGACGAAATTATACCAATAAATTATTAACTTTTTTATACTACTTAGGTGGCAAACAAGCATACGGCCCGGCTGATGTTAAGCAGTTACCGTAGCCTATGGACGCTTGCAATACCAGAAGTATCATTTGCTTGTTGCCAACCCATTTTTTTTACACCAGGGCTTTATGATGGGAGTATCCCTGGGATACTCCCATCAGGTGGACCGACGACTTGGTAAAGGTTGCGGGCAACCGATAAACAAGGTCTGCTCAGGATCGAGAGTTGTGGAAATCCTTGGGGGGATACCTATATCCAGCAGTGGACGTCTTTTGGCTGAGATGATGGTGATCCCTGAGATAGGAATATGTTTCTTTCAAAACGCATCCCTAAATGAGCGCTGGAGACCTGTACTCACACACAGGAACACAACTACACCGCTGTGTAGTTATTTGGCTGTGGTCTTCTGTAAGGTCCTTCCCCAGACGGGCTTGCTCGCTAGTATGGTGCCCTACCTCTCAAAAATGTTATATTTTCTCCCAATAATGTACGAAAAATATCCGGATGACATGCTAAGTATGGCTGGCAAGACCACAAGTGAGTTCATGACTAAGCTAAGGATCATGGAATACGTCTGCACAATTTTCCTTTAGTAAATCCAGTTTGTCCGTTCCATCCTGTTCCATCCGAGGGTGTCGTAAGAGTCGACTAAGAGTTTCAGGCAGACAATATCCACTGCAAGAGAGGGAAAACTCGAAACAAAACCCTATACCAACCCGTCTGTCCAGCGTGGTATAGTAGGCTAATATCCCTCCAAATATATGGAGGAGACCTGTGCCCAACAGTGGGACGTTTATGGGTTGATATGATGAAATCCAGTTAGTTGGGCCCCTAACTTTGTACATAATATTCATTGTATATTATGTCTAATAAATAATAGTTCAATGACGAAGTTAACGCATACATACTAATATAACTTTACGAACAAACATATACCACTAATTATTTGGTAAATATTACCTTAGTTAAGGTTAGAGCACATCAGATTGGGCCGGGCCACAACACTGACAGAATTTAGTACCAGAATTGCAACGACATTAATCATCATATTATTAATTTATTTATTATACACTTTATTGTACACCATCCTTACTAATATTATAAATGTGAAAGTTTGTAAGAATGGATGGATGGATGTTTGTTACTCTTTCACGTAAAAACTACTAAACGGATCTGGATGAAATTTGGCACACAGATAGATTATGGTTTGAAATAACACATAGGCTACTTTTTGCAGCGATAACCGACATCCACGCGGGCGGAGCCGCGGGCAACAGCCAGTTTACAATAATTTTACAAAAACTTTTTATAAATAAGTCTGTACAATGGGCGGCCTTATCGCAACAGCGATTTCTATCAGGCAACCTTTGGATGGATATGTGAGTAAGATTTAGCGGTAGTTGATGGCGTACTCAATATTTATAAATAATAATTTCTATATATAAACTTTAAATAAAAAAAAATATTATTATGTCTTCGTGATCGTAATCGACTTATTCTACGAACCCAACCCAACTGCTGGGCCACAGGTCTTTCTATACACTTGGAGGGATATTAGCCTACAATACCATACTAACCAGACGAGTTGGTATCCCTTTTTTGCAGTGGATGTTGTCTGTCTGACTTACTCCTTTAGTCGAGTCTTACGACACCCTTGGGATGAAACGGAGTGGCAACATTTGTATTCTTGATTCGTCACTTACATTTTTACAAACATACACACGGATGTGGCTTTATTTCGTCTTTTTGCTGAGATGATGATGATGAAATATCATATCATCATATCATACCAAAAGACGTCCATTAGCTGCTAGACATAGGCCTTAATATAGACAATATTAAGACAGCATTGAATTAAGTATTGCCTTTTGCAATGTCATGCATTACAGTCCGGCCCGGCGTAATGTGTACAAGACTTTATAGACAAATAAATTATTACATCATTACTTGCAAAAAGGTTGATCTACTCATGTGCTAGAGGCCCTTAAACAAAACTACATTTAACAGTGTTTTTTATTACAGGGCTACACATACGCAAGCAAGGCCGGCTGGGGTAGGATCTTAACCTTACAGAAGACCAAGGCGCGGTTCAAGGACGGAGGTTGGAATGAGTGCATTTGCCCCCCTAGCTTCAACCAATTTTTATATATAACTTTTTTTTAAGATTAAGTTTGTGAAATGAGCTAAGATTGCCCCCCCTTCGACTGGTAACCGACTTGCATGCAAGAAGTGCGAGTTCGATCCCGGGCGGCAGTACCAATGTGAATTTCACTTTATAGAGTTTATATGTACTAAACAAATGATTCACCATCTGCTAACGGTGAAGGAAAACATCGTGAGGAAACCCACATGTCTTAGAAGAAATTCTAAAGACATGTCTTATTCACCAACACGCATTAGGCCAGCGTGTGTGAATTAAGGCCTAAACCCTCTCTCTTGATAGATGAGAGGAGACCGGTGCCCAGCAGTGGGACATATAAATGGGTTTCTATTAAATTATATAAATCGATCGAGTGTAAAACCAGACACATAACGACAAGTAAGAAAGAGTATTAGTACAGTTAACCTTGGGACAAAGGTCAAAGTTAATAAGTAATTAACTTTCAAATAATTATCTATTAGTATTTGTACGCGTAGTTAAATAAACAAATAGTAATAGTACAGTTCCGGGTTCGAGCCTCGAGTTGCGTTATTCGGATTTTCCGTAAGCTAATTGGCTGAAATATTTTTTTTATTTAATTTTTTATCCATACATCCTACTAATATTATAAATGTGAAAGTTTGTAAGTATGGATGGATGAATGTTTGTTACTCTTTCACGTAAAAACGACTGAACGGATCTGGATGAAATTTGGCACAGAGATAGATTATGGTCTGGAATAACACATAGGCTACTTTTTACAGTGATAACCGACATCCACGCGGGCGGAGCCGCAGGCAACAGCTAGTTAATAATAATAATGTCCGTTAGCAGTTAGCGTAACCTATGGACGGATCTGGATTAATAGAGGGGGGGGTATCACTTACGTGTAGCCGATCGCTGTAATAATATGTGGAGGCTGTCACACACCTCCAACGAAAAGGGAGGATCCTCCGACCAGGCTAGGTGATCGTGCCTGGCGGGCCGCGGCCCAACGGTTAGTCGTTGGGCGTTGTAAATATACTGAGTGTCTGTGTAAACTTCGATAGCGCGATTCAGCATCTCGAACATTTGTTCTGCGGTTGCGTGTTTCTGGGTATAGTGACATCTGTGTTTTCTATGTTGATCTTCGTTGCTTATTGTAGCGTTATTCTATTGGCCTGATAGATGACGCTACAAATATATTACGTTAAAAACGCATCCCTAAATGAGTACTGGAACAAAACTACGCCGCTGTATTATTTAGCTGTGGTCTTCTGTGAGGTGGAGGTATATTTCCCCAATCGGGCTTGCTCGCTAGTTTACCGCCCTACCTCTCTTATATGCTCAAATTCTCACCTAATCAAACATTCAGTTCACAGGGCACAGAAACAAAAATGGATGACATTAAACGACCTTGTGTGACGTCATTGAAAAGGCAGCGGTTCGAAGGCAGCGTACGGATTTAGCTCGAGGGTTTATTGAGCGCTTTGGCGTACCGTTCAGTTGGTAGTAGGTAGATATTATAGGTCGTAACGTTGGCGAAATATTACGGTCGCAGAAATCTAGTATAAGCGAGTGTTTTGAAAATTCATTCATAACACACGCACACACATACATACATAGTTTATAGTGTTAATATCAATCCATTCCTTGAGGATGATGAACATCCTTACTAATATTATAAATGTGAAAGTTTGTGAGAATGAATGGATGGATGGATGGATGGATGTTTGTTACTCTTTCACGTAAAAACTACTGAACGGATCTCGATGAAATTTTTCACAGAGATAGATTATGGTCTGGAATAACACATAGGCTACTTTTTGCAGCGATAACCGATCATCCAGGCGGGCGGAGCCGCGGGCAACAGCTATTTTTTTATATTTGTTTGGTCATAACTTCTATAAAAACCTGTTTATCCAAAAAAAAAACATTTCTCTAGGCTCAAAATCCAGGAAGGAAAAATTTGGAATACGTTTGTATGGTAAGATGGGCAGTGGCAATCGATCTTAAAGCTATTACTCAATCCCTGTTTAGTTCGTCCTAGCTGTTACCCGTGGCTCCGCCACCATCCATTTAGTTGCCATATTTCATTAAAATCCGTTTAGTCGAGAAAAGGCAACAAACAAACAGTTACTTTCGCATTAATAATATTGGTATGGATATCGCACAAGCGTTTTTAAAAAGACAACTCCAGCACTATGGAACAAGCCCTATGTCATATAATTAACGAATACAAAGAGCACCCAGACTCGGTACAATCATGTATGGATCACACAATTTTATGTCCCGTGTGGGCGGGATCGAACCCACAACACGCTGCGTAGTGGTAAATGGCGAGGTAACCACTTGAGCCGCTGAACCAACCGTTACAAATTGTTGCCACCAAAAAGCTATTTGTAGTAATTTAATTTTAGCTAATAGATATAATTTTCTGTAAGTAGGTACTGTAATAATAAGGCAACAAAATTTAACGCTACTCAGTATGAAGGCAGCTTATCTTTGAATATGACTGTAAAAAATTAGTGTAGCGGTGACGAAACAATTAAATACGGTAATTATTTTGATTAACTTTGTAATTAATTGGATTAACTGATAGTAGATTGTGCACCTGGCTGACTGCAATAATATTATCGGCGGATAGCTTTTTTTTGTAGGTACTCCCGCATTAGAGAAAAAGCTCTGTGTAGCGGAGGACGTTACAAACATACAATTAACGGACACAAGTTACACCCAGACTCAGAACAACTCACAAAGTGGGTCACACAAAGTTTTTTGACTGGCCTGTTGGTCTAGTGGTTAGTGACTCTGACTGCTACGCCGGAGGTCGTGGGTTCGATTCCCACCCAGGACAAATCTTTGTGTGATGAGCACGAATGTTTGTTCTGTGTCTGGGTGTAATTTATCTATAATATGTATGTATTTAGAAATATATACGTATCTTTATCAGTTGTCTGGTTACCATAGTACAGGCTCTGCCTAGTTTGGGATTAGATAGCGTTGTGTGAGTTGTCCCGAAAATATTATATTATTATTATCCTGTGTGGGAATCGAACCCACAATCTCGTGCACAGCAGGCGCATACTGCGGCCACTGGATCACCAATGCAGTCAAATATATAGTTTGATGTGATAGAGCCCGATACCTTACTGAAGACCACAGTAAAATAACTAGACGAATTGGTTTAGTTCTATTCCTGTGTGTGAAAACAGGCTTATAGCGCTTATTTAGGTAGGTATGCTATTTTTCCCATCATTTTATCCTTACTAATATTATATATGTGAAAGTTTGTGAGAATGGATGGATTGATGTTTGTTACTCTTTCATGTAAAAACTACTGAACCTGGATGAAATTTAGCACAGAGATAGATTATGGTCTGGAATAACACATAGGCTACTTTTTGCAGCGATAACCGACATCCACGTCATCAGTCCTCGATAAATCTACAAAGTTTAAACGAAATCTGGCCGTTTAAAGTGGGTCAAAATCGCGCCCAAAGAAGTCGGTTACAAACATACAGGTTAAGCTAATAAGAAGCGTGTAAAAACCAAGTATCGTATCTACACCTGGGTTTCATCAGTTACCCCTCAAGGTCTCCAGCGCTCATTTAGGGATGCATTTTGAAAGAAACGTACATATTCCTATCCTAGGGATACTTTTATCATAAAGCCCTGATGTAAAACAATGGGTTGGCAACACGCAAGTGATATACCCCTGGTATTGCAAGCGCCTATAGGCTGCGGTAACTGGTACCATCAGGTGGGCCGTATGCTTGTTTGCCACCCAACTAGTATAAAAAAAACCACGTGTTATATCACGCAATATAACATAACACTTCATTTGTGCACACGTGCGTAAGGTACAAAGAACGTTCGCCTTGACTCGTCACCTCTCGGCACATAATTAATGTATATATACACACTATATTAGTTAATAAGTACCAAATACATTCGGTACTTATTCACTAATCGTCAGTGTCTTAGATAAAAGGACGTTATGAAGACACCTGAAGAGCGTAAAATATAAACAGACGATCGAAATTGGTTTAGTAGTGTAGTTTTTATACGAAAGAGTAACAAACATCCATCCATCTATCTATCTTCTTTTTCTTTTTTACTTCTTTTTTAAAAAGACAACTCCCGCACTAGAGAACAAGCTCTGTGTCGCGGGGGACTTTACAAACATACAATTAACGTACACAAATTACATCCAGACTCAGAACAACTTTGTGGGTCACACAAAGTTTTTGTCCTGTGTGGGAATCGAACCCACAACCTCGTGCACAGCAGGCGCATACTGCGGCCACTGGACCACCAAGGCAGTCCTATCCATCCATCCATTCTTATAAACTTTCGCGTTTATAATATTAGTAAGGATTCCGGCGGATCTGCACCACACGAGCGAATACGGTTCAGATCGCACCATGTTCGTGGTTCGGCCCGAACCAAGTTCGATCGTCTGTTTATACTGGGCCGTACCTTACCGAGGCGCCATTGTGACGTCACTGGCTACGCAAGCATGGTTACCTCTGGCTATAATAATAGCAACCCATATTATATGTCCTACTGCTGGGCACGGGTCTCCTATCGTCTATAAGGGGAGAGACAGAGGGTTTAAAACTTAATTCACACACGCTGGCCTAATGCGGGTTGGTGATGGATGTTTGTTATTTAATAATGTCAAAACTGCTGAACCTATATACATGAAATTTAGCACACAGATTTATTTATTTATTATTATTATCCAGAATACTTACAACTATATAACATTAACTTTGCCACAAACATAAACCTCCTACGGTTTATCCGTTGGTAGGTGAGTCGTTTGAACAATTTAGCAACTTACATTAAACCTTGTAAACTGTATTTTGTATATAAAAATGTTTTAATTTGCGGTGGAAACTATTTGAACCTTCCTTGTATAGTAATTGTAACTCTTCCGGAATTTTGTTGAGAAAGTATGGCACTAAATACTGTGCAACCCTCATTCCGTACACATTATTGAAATTTGGTTATATATATTTATTTTTGTACGCGACGGATCTCAAAAAATCTGGTCTTATTTTGTCAACAATCAGCTCAGGTCTAGTGACCTCAGAGAGTGTAAGAAATTGTACCTTGTTATATACACTGATGACATTGCAGTGTTTAAATAGGTCGTCATAGATAGATAGAATATAGTCTGGAATAGCACATGGGTACTTTTTATACCAGAAAAAAACACTGTTCCCGTGGCATTGTACGAGCGGGCAAAGTTGCTAGCGGCAACTAGTTAGTGTATATTTTTGGAGGCTTTAATTAAAAATCATTTATTCGTATAGATCACACTGCGACACTTATGCAGGGCAGTGAAAAATGATGCGGATGAATGCGCAAGCCTACTCGTGTCCCCTGCAATAGGTCGTCTGAGGGAACACCGTGGAATGTTTAGTCGGTAGGACGGTCTCCTGTAGGAGACCGGGGAGTCCGACATAACCACCCACGACGCCCAGGTGGGTGGTATGCGTAAATGCATTTGAACCACGTAAAAAAAAAGGGCAATGAAAATGCCAAATGAGACGTCCGCTAATTTGCCTACTGCCGGGTTCGCTGCCTGAACAGACAGGGGTAGAGCCTAAGGAAAGAACCGGCAAGAAACTCAAGCCACTCTTTTCTTTTGCCAGATATATGGTTACAGTTTTATTTGTGTTACAATTAGTTAGCGCAGAAAGTGATGCAACCAAAAACACCATACAAATACAATTGGGTGAAAAACTGGTCGAATAGAAAAGATGAGCGTCTTGTCTATCGGTAGCGGGGCGCTTTGCTTAACATACTCTAGCATATTGTAAGTTAAAATTAAAAAATATATCCTCAAAATACCTGTTACGAACAGCATGCCTAGGTTAAAATAATTAACCATGTTTATTATAAAACTAGAGGCGCTCATAGCTAGGTGCACTCGCTGTTCGGTAAACGATCAGTGGGTTAAGCTACCAAGGGCGCGGTAACCCTATAGATGGGGCATAGTGGTATTTCATCTGAGCGTCTCCGTGCTTCGGACGGCACGTTAAAAGTCGGTCACGACTGTTATCAGTCGTTAGATCACGACAGACGAATTATCCCGAGTTTTATTTCGAAGTCAACTAAGTAAGGGACCCAATAATATTCGTACCCCACGCAAGCAAAACTTTCCTCTTGTTATATTTGCTAGCATTAATACTTCACGACAGAGACCCCCGATAACCTATACCCCCGGGGCGCCGGGTCTACACAAAGTCGTGTGAAAGACGCCACGTCCTCTAACCGACACTAGGAAATGTGATAACTGATAGCAAGGCCGGGGAAGGTCATTATGAACTGAACATATATAGGACATAACGAGATTACCCTCTTGAGAGCGATTGTCACTACCCAATTTTCAGACAAACGTATTCCTGATTTCCTTTTCTGGATTTTGAGCCTAGAGCAATGAAATTTTAACCTCATATAGATATCAGGCTTGACCGCGACGTATAGAAGTTATGACAAACAAAAACCGCATATTTGAAATGTCCCCAAATAAACAAATAAGGTGACACAAAACTAAAAAATCTAATCATATCGTCATACTCTGGCTCTTTGCCGAATGATTACTGAAAAACCTTTTGGGGAAACCATGCGTCATTGTCAAGCCTGATATCTATATCATCATCATCTCAACCCATAAACGTCCCACTGCTGGGCACGGGTCTCCTCCATAAATTTGGAGGGATATTAGCCTACTATACCACGCTGGCCAGACGGGTTGGTATAGGGTTTTGTTTCGAGTTTTCCCTCTCTTGCAGTGGATATTGTCTGCCTGACTTACTCCCTTAGTCGACTCTTACGACACCCACGGGATGAATGGGATGGTGACATTTGTATTCTTAATCCTTTACTTAAATATTAAAGCATGCAAGCAAAGATGGATATCTATATACCTACTTAAATATTAAAGCAATGTGGAAAAAGACGAGCCCGGAGCAGGACTCGAACCTGCGCCTCTCGGGTTCCGGCCCACCGCACTACCAACTGTGCCATCGGAGCTTTACTAGAGTTCGAATTTGTCCACCGCTTGATTTACGTCTTGGAGTGACGTCAGTTTTATTTGAGCTGATTGCATAGCAAAAATGCTAATACCTGCCCCTCTAGACAAGTGGCATAAACGGCAGTCAAATCGAAAAGTCGCAATAGCAAATGTATGGGATTTGACGTATGTTTACGACATTATATCGTAGACTTATGTCAAATCCAATACATTTATTTTTTTGACTTTTCGATTCGACTACTGTTTATGCCACTTGTCTAGAGGCTCTGATATCTATATCAGGCTAAAATTTCATTGCTCTAGGCTCAAAACCAGGAAGTATAATTGGGTCTTAAATAAAATAAAATAGTGCCCCACCTCTTTTATACAAACTACTTCTATCGATCTTTCTCACTTGAAGATACTTCAAAGGTCTCAACTGCAGCACAAGCAAAATGTAGGTCAATTTATTGGTTGACCTAGATAAATTTTCAGGTTTATATAAGACTTTAGACAAATATCTTATACTAGCTGTTGCCCGCGGCTCCGCCCGCGTGGATGTCGGTTATCGCTGCAAAAAGTAGCCTATGTGTTATTCCAGACCATAATCTATCTCTGTGCCAAATTTCATCTAGATCCGTTCAGTAGTTTTTACGTGAAAGACTATAACAAACATCAATCCATCCATACTTACAAACTTTCGCGTGTATAATATCAGTAGGATGTACAGCCGTAGTATCTGAAATACGCCAAGAAGGCTAAAGGAATCTGGATGAAATTTTGCACAGAGATAGATTATAATGTGGACAGGCGCTAATCCAGGATTTGGTTGAGGTGGGGAAGGCGTGGCAATTTTAACTTATTTCACTGAATTAATCTTCTTATTAATTATTAATTAATCTTAATCGAGTATCACAGTTTTCGACATTACATCTCCACAAATATTTACCCCATGTGGGAATCCAACCCACAATACTCAGAGAGGTAATCACATTAACCACTCATGCCGTCAAGTAGTGGTTTGTATAATCCTTACTAACATTATAAATGAGAAATTTTGTGAGTATGTATGGATGGATGGATGGATGTTTGTTACTCGTGCATGTAAAAACTACTAAACGGATCTGGTTGAACTTTGGCACAGAGATAGATTATGGTCTGGAATAACACATAGGCTACGTTTTACTGCGATAACTGACATCCACGCGGGCGGAGCCGCGGGCTCAACAGCTAGTGATTAATATATTACAATTTAATATTTAAATTCACTTGATTTTTATCATACTTATGTATTTCTAAATGCTTACATGTTATAGATAAATAACACCCAGACACAGAACAAACATTTATGCTCACCACACAAAGATTTATCCTGGGTATCCTACTACCTGCACTCCAAAGACCACTGCACAGCTACTGATAACGCCATAGAGGCGGCAAAATTCTGGGCTTGTATAATTTAATTATTTATTGTACCATCAACATGTAGAAGAAGAATGTATATATATAAACTGCTATACTGCTAATTTTGCTAACAGGGAGGGAAATTCAGTCTGCACCCACTTTTAAAAAAAATATAGATATGGTACTGATGTCTGTTCATAACCCTCCATAGACTGGTAGATAATGCAACAGACATTAATTACCTATAGATGTATTTTTTTAATGTTTTGTGAAAATGGGTACATCAGTTTGAAATTTAATAAAATGACTTTACCCAACCCTGGGAATGAACCTGGAACCGCACGACAATCATACGCACAACCACTGCTTCACCGAGGTAGTGCTACTTAGTATAATACCATAGTAAGTAGGCTGTGTAAAATTTTAGACTAACTAACTGTGATTAACCCAATTTTAAGTCGTTTTTCAACATACCTAAATATTTAAGTTATGATTATAAAGACTAGAGCGGTTTAGGTATACACAAAATAGCGGTAAAAGATAGAAAAAGCCGTAATGTAAAAGTTAAACAGTTAAAAACTATGGCAAGGGAAAGTATTCTTGACAGAACCGCATAACGGAAGCGTTAATAGAAATTCACAAATATTTATTAAATAACTTATGTCTACGATATTTTATCGTAATGCCACAATCACTGGTGTGTACGGCCATCGTTTTACAATAAGATTAAGCGAGCAATTCGTATAAATCAGCATTTATATGCCGATAACTGCTATCTGTATCTATTATGATTTTAAAGATTAAATAGACAAAAAAAGATGATGACACTTACTGATATACTTCGGCACGTAGCGCAGCGGTGTAGAAGCACTGTTAAATCACTGATAAGTAATCTACAGATTAATAATTCAACGATAATAACGACCGACCGACTAGCCGATGGCACCACGATTGACGTTTACAGCGCGGCCATTTCCAGCGTTGGTTCGAAAATATAGAAAACATTTTGTACAAAAAACTGTATTTGTTCTTTATTATAATTTTCTTTTTCAAATTTTGCCTTTAATATACTAGAAATACTAGACACATCATACAATATAATTATTAACTTTATTTGTTATTATTAATACTATAAAGAATAAAATATTATTCCAAATAAAAAAAAGGTGGACGGATACAATTCTTTTATTTGGTATTTGAACTTCGTTGAATACGTTTAGTGACTAAAATAATTATTACAATACTTTTGGATCAATATGGATTATGTAACAAATAACGAATCACAATTTACATTTAATATAAAGTGGTGTGAAATTTTATTATTGTAACTAACATCTGCAATATCATTTATGAGTATTATGTTGTAGCTTTTTATTATAAAGAAAATATGCGATTAACGTTAAAACTAAACTAAACGCATTTTTCATCAATCAAAATATCTCTTGTCTCTTGTTGTGGCAACTTGCAGATTTGCTCTTGGTTTGGTAGTCATTTTTGAAATAATAATTCATTTTCTCGTATTTAAAATACCAAACAAGTATTTTAATCGTATAAAACAGGAGATGAAATATATATTAACTTTATTCCATTTATTGTGCCCAGAACAATATTGCAATGAAATAAAAACATTGAACGAAAAATAGTAAACAAATTTACATACTGAAGGAATATTTTAATTTTTTCTCTCGGGATGTTTTATCAAATTGTTGTTAATAATCCGCAGTATATATTTTGTTGAAGTAACTATTTAGCAGTCTGCTGAAACGTATCTCTGCGATTACAACGATGGAAGACAGAGACGCAACAAGTGGAATGATACGTATTGACAAAATTGACTTAACAACAATAATACATTCTTGTAGAATATGTATGTCGCACAATGTGAAGATGAACGCTTTATTTGAGAAGGATATTATAGAACAAATTATATTCTGTACTGGAGTATGTGTAAGTATTTTAGATTTATTTTCTATTTCGCTAGATGCGTAAAACCGAAGATCGTGCAAAGTGGCGTGCTTATATATAGGCTTAAAAGCCTATGTCCAGGAAGCCTGCGGCGACTTCGGACGCCTGCTGGCATTTTGGAAGAACTTAGGGTGGATGGAATGCCATAAGGAACTGCACGCACAAAGGCCCACTTGAGCGGCCAGGTGCGGAAAATGCCCCGTCTAACTTACTAAGCCTATGTTCAGTAGCAGACTGCCAAAAGCTCTATTAAGCAAAGTTAGCTACTTTATATAGTCTCTAAATAAATCTATTCTATAGTGCAGGGTGTGTAGCCCACACATGCATAGTTTAAAGCAGTGGCGTAATGTGGGGTAAAATTTAGATTGGTGAGCTTCAATGGACGTCAAGTCGAGGTGTTAATTGCCCCCTATTTTATACTTATCATAAGTAGATGACCGTGTCCAGTGGTCGCAGTATATGTATTTTTTGTTTATTTATTTAGTAGTAAAACATTTAATTTTCTAATACAGTGACAATATTGTCACTGTTCACATATTGCCTTATCCTTAATAGCTATATGTAGACTGTAAATTGAAGCAAAACATACACCATACTATTTTTTTTTCATCTTTTACAACCAGTATTAGTTACTATTTGTGGGTTTGACGCATTTGGTGAACATCTCAACTTGTGCACCATGCTCAAATGGTGAACTTAGCAACTGGTGCACTTCTCATATTGTACACTTTGCAACTGGTGCACTTTTTAAGATGAGTGGAGATATGGAAAAATTTACTAAAAGAGAAAGAATCTTTGGTTTTGCGTAGGTAATTTTCTTAAAAATACAATCAACAAATACCTTTCAAGTCGGTAGTAACCAAAGATTCTTTTATTTTTAGACATTTTTTCCATATCTCCACTCATCTTAAAAAGTGCTCCTTTTGTTTTCGGTGTACAAGTTGAGATATGCACCAAATGCGTCAAACGCCTATTTGTTTTTTACCAATAAAGTCAGTATGGTATTTTGACTGCATTCAGCTTGCATGCTACCATAATTGTAATTTACAAAGACAAAATCAAACTCATTTAATAATTTTAATCCAATACATGACACTTATGAACTTCATAAAAACACATGCCAACATACCTTATTCCTACGGTTAAACAATGACTAGGGTAGAGCCTTGAAATATTTGGCAAGAAATTTGGGCTTTCTTACAGAATATTTCTATCTATAAGGCAGTTACAAAAAGTGACCTAAGTAGTTCTTCTCATGGTTCCACGTCAGCAAACTAGCTGTAGACAAATTAGCAGGCATCATCTTTCTGGCTTATTCATAATTTATGACCTTCATAACTGTAACTTTGGAACCGAAGTGAATAAATGAATTATTAATCTGATGCTCGTACAAGGCCTTATGTATGTATGTTTAATCCTGTGTGGCACTCTAGATACAAAACAAGTGGGCCGATTTTGATAATTCTTAATGATCTCTTTCTTTTCAAATGTTGCAGCTCAAAAACGAAGACGGTCTTCCAAACAACATTTGTACGCAATGCCTCAAGGATTTGTTCGTAGCTCATAAGTTCAAGATGTCATGTATATCAGCTGATAAGGTGATACGTACCATGATCGTAGAGGCTGGTATAAAGGTTGAAGAGGCTGCGGGTAGTGAGACGGAGTGCGAAGATATTGTTAAATATGAGGAGGAGATGGTGGAGTCTTGTGATGAAAAGGTAAGAAAGTCATTATAGTCATACTAGCTAAATAAATACAAACAGAGTTAATTTAAGGATGCGTTTTGAAAGAAACATTTTCATATCGCTGGAATACTCTATCTTAAAGCCCTGGTATAACAAAAGGGGTTGGTTACATGCAAGTGATACCTCTGGTATTGCAAGTGTCCATAGGCTACTGTAACTGCTTACCATCAGGCGGGCCATATGCTTGTTTGCCATCTAAGTAGTGTAAAAAACAAATATATACATACCTTACATACCTAATTGCCTTCATTTTTACCACATTTCCATTTGTCGGCTATACACGACAGTGGCGTTTAAATGGTTGTAAACTGTTATTTCCAGGTTAAACTAAAGATTGAGTTGGAGCCTGTTGTGGAACAGAATGTAAAGAAGATTAGAAGAGTCAAGAAGGAAAAAGCGGAGAGGTATGAAAATACATACTCTGTATTAAGAGTATTAATTATTAATTAATTAATGTCATTTTTTTTATACTACTTAGGTGGCAAACAATCATACAAGCCTGAAGGTAAGCAGTTACCATAGTCTATAGACATTTGCATGTCCAGTGGTGTAGCAACAGGGTGGGATTACAGGCAAAATTCCAGTAGCCCCCGGGCCCCATAATGGGCATGAGTACAGAAGAATCCTAATATTAATTATTGCAACATTGCCCCCGCTGCAATAATAAATATTCTCATCTAATCTCTCTTCTTTCTCATCTATCCTCAAACAGTATAGTTACGCCACTCGCAATACCAGAGGCATCACTTGTGTATTGTAAACCCAAATGGTTATATCAAGATTTGTGATGGGTTAAGAACGCATTCTTAAATGAGCTCTGGCAACCTGTAGTTGCCAGAGCTGCTAATTCTTTGTCAGCGAACTAGCCGTAGGAAACATTTTTGCTGACATCATCTTTCTGGCTTATTCATAATTTATGACCTTCATAAGTGTTACTTTGTAACCTAAATGAATAAATGAATTTTGAGTTTGAGTTTTTATGTTTGAGTTTGTACTCACACACAGGAATAAAATACCTGTAGTTATTTGGTGCTGTGTTTGATGCCTGGGTCGGGCCAAAAGTAGATTTTGGTTTTTCTGTCAAGTACTATCTTACAGAAGACCACAGCCACTCACACGCAGGAACACATCTATACTGCGCCAGGTGTCTGCTGGTCTTCTTCTGCTGGAGTGGATATAGTGAGGGTGTATAGTCCCCCTACCACCCTACCCGCATGAAAAATATAGAAAAGAGCCCGCCATACCATATCAAAAACACCGCAGTGTGTAGTTATTTGGCTTTGGTCTTTTGTAAGGCGGAGATTCTACCCCAGTCGCGCTTCCTCATTATTTTTATTTATTTCATACACAAAATTTATGTATAGGCGGACTTAATGCCTGGGGCATTATCTGCAGTCAACCTTAGGGTGGTGCAGAGAGAAACAAAGTAGGTGCATACAAGAAGTACGGGTGGATCAGAAAGTACTTAAAGTCATTAGTATGGTGCCCTGCCTCTATAGATAAAAGCTTTTATAAAATTTTCCAGTGTAGGCCCAAAGCTACCACGACGTAGAGGCCGTCCAAAAACTTCTGGCACCGCTGTGCCACCAGGCCCTCGTCGTAAAAAGAAGTTCAAGTTCAGAAGGCTGCACTGCGAGTTGTGTGACATCAAGTTTGACAATAAGCAGCAGTGCGATGAGCACAGGAAACAGGAGCATAAGATTGATGAGACCTGGATTTGTGAGGTATGTATAGTCTGGTCAGATTTTGACAGATAATTTCGACGTTGAAATTAGGAGGTTGAGGTAGATGAGGCAAAAGATCTAGGTGGACCACTGACGTCATATCAGGTTCCAGTGGTCCACCCGTGAAGGCCGCTACATCCGAGCTCAGATGGCACAATTGGTAGTGCGCTGGGCCGGAACCCGAGTGGCGCAGGTACAAATCCTGCTCCGGGTTCGTCTTTTTTCACTTTTTGCTTTAATATTTAGCTATTATTCTATTTAAATTTATATTTCTCTAAACCTAAAAAAGGTATACGAAACTCGCTCGGCACGCTCGCTCGCTGCGCTTAAGTATAATATATCAACTTAACCCATAAACACCCCTGGTGTTGCAAACGTCCATAGGCTACGGTAACTGCTTACCATCAGGCGGGCCGTATGATTGTTTGCCACCTTGGTAGTATAAAAAAGAAAGTTTCACTGCTGGGCACGGGTCTCCTCCATATATTTGGAAGGATATTAGCTTAGAAATACCACGCTGGCCAGACGGATTTCTATATGGTCATGTTTCGAGTTTTCCCTCTCTTGCAGTGGATATTGTCGACCTGACTTACTCCCTTAGTCGACTCTTACGACACCCTCTAGATGGAACGGGGTGGTGACATTAATATTCTTAATTAAGTTATTCTTAATTTAATGTAAATTCATAAATGAGTTTGACTATTATACATATTTGTCTGTATGTCTGTCCCCAGATATGCGGTAAGATGTTTATTCATCGCGCATCTCACTACACTCATATAAAATCTCACTTGCCGCCAAAGTACGGGTGCGATCAGTGCGATTACAAGACTTGGCACAAATACGATCTCGTTAAACATATAAGGATACATACTGGTGAGTTGTATAGTTGTCCCGAGTCTGGGTGTACTTTGTGTCCGTTAATTGTATGTTTGTAAAGTACCCAGATAGAGTCCCAAAATAACAATAATATCATTTTAACAAATTTTAACCGACTTTAAAAAGCGAACGAAAAGTGGTGGTGGCCGAGTGGGAAAGTAACCGACTTGCACGCAAGAGGTGTGAGTTCAATCCCGGGTGGCAGTACCATTGAGAATTCCTCCAGCGCTCATTTAGGGATGCGTTTTGACAGAAACATATTTGTATCCCAGGGATACTCCATTTAAAGCCCTGGAGTAAAAAAATGGATTGGCAACACGCAAGTGATACCTCTGGTACTGCAAGCGTCCATAGGCTACAGTAAAAGCTTAATATCAGGCGGGCCGTATGCTTGTTTGCCACCCAAGAACTTAGTATAAAAAAACCCGATTACCTATTCCCATACAGACTTAAATCTTTTTTCTCTCTTTTAGCAAACTCTTTGGTTTAAAAGATCTAAATTTTGAAAATTCCATAAAAACAGAATTTAAAAAAAAGCTTGGTAAAATATTGTACCACAATTCTGCAAATAAATGAATCTGAATCTGCGTCTTAACATTAGTGTGAAGTACATCTCACCCGCCATATATGTATAACGCGACACCATCACCGCGCTCGGCCAATCAGAGGCGCTACATTTAGACCAATCACAGCGCATTTATTAGTATAAATATGTATAGGGTAAATTTTTGTATATATTCATACGGCTTAGTATTATTATTATTTTGATGAGAGCTATGTGAATTTGTTTTTTTTAGCTAGTCATTCACCTACTCAACCTACTTATTTTAATATATTTATTTAATTTAATACATTTGTCTTAATAAATCAATACTGCTATAAAAATAAATAAATTAATATATTTTTTTTATTTCATTGCTTTTGTCGATACTATTATGAAATAGAAAGAAAGAAAATGCATTTAATTCCAGAGAAAAAAGAAACATACACTGGGGAATACAAAAAAATGGATTTTTAATACTTAAAAATAAACAAACAAAAAAAAAAAAAAAGATTATATTATTGTTATTTCCTTTTTTGTACCCACCGTATGTCACATCTGCTGGAATTTGGACTCTGCTCAGCATAATGCTGCGTACGTGTTTACGTAAATACGTAAAAGATTACCTGCACAGCACTATGGGTGCGAGTCCCGCTCCATAAGACTGTTTAGGTGCGAAAGAGATAGCACGAATCCGATGATTTATGACCCCAATGTGCCAGATCGTATTGCGGATACTATAGCAACGTATTTATATTGGTATCATCTAGCATTCTCCGTTCTCATTACAGGTATAAAGATGTATCAATGCGAATACTGCACAGCTTCCTACTACACCTCGTCGAACCTGACGGGCCACATCCGTCGACACCACATGAAGCAGCGACCCTTCGAGTGCACCATTTGTCGGATGACCTTCTTCGATAGGACTAAGCTTAACAGGCATGTTGACTCGCATAATGAGGTCAAAAGGTCAGTTTTTTTTTGTATATACAGCAACGGAGTTAGCTGTACAGGGCCGCTATATGAAGATTAGTTTTTTAAGAAAACCATTGTATATGTATTTCTGTGGAGGGCACCATACTAGCGAGCAGGCCCGACTGGGGAAGGACCTCCACCTTACAGAAGACCACAGGCAAATAACGACACATAGCGGTGTAGTTGTGTTCCAGTGTGTGAGTACAGGTCTCCAGCGCTCATTTAGGCGTTTTGAAAGAAACGTATTCCTATCCCAAGGTTACTTCCATCTTAAAGCCCTGGTGTCAAATAATGGGTTGGCAACACGCAAGTGATACCTCTGGTATTGTAAGCGTCCATAGGCTACGGTTACTGCTTAACATCAGGTGGGCCGTATGCTTGTTTGCCACCCAAGTAGTATAAAAAATGACTAAACCTACAGATAAAAATATATTTCACACAAATTCACGCATTGGTTTTTCTAAAAAACTAATCTTCATATAGCGGCCCTGTACAGCTAACTCCGTTGCCCACCGTACTTCTTAAGTGGCAAACAAGCATACGGCCCACTTGGTAAGCAGTTACCGTAGCCTATGGACGTTTGCAATTAAATTTCCCTTGGTCACGCCATAACTTAAAATCTTTACTGATTTCATTAATTTTTTTTTAGATTTCTAATACCTTGTACGTTTAGTCTACATTTGACACATTCTACATTTGACAGATTCTATATTTAACAGATTCTACATTTGACAGATTCTATATTTAACAGATTCTACATTTGACAGATTCTATATTTAACAGATTCTACATTTTAAAGGATTCTATATTTAACAGATTCTACATTTGACAGATTCTATATTTAACAGATTCTGCATTTGACAGATTCTACATTTGACAGATTCTGCATCTGACAGATTCTACATTTGACAAATCCTACATTTAACAGATTTATATTTGACAGATTCTACATTTGATAGATTCTGCATTTGACAGATTCTACATTTGACAGATTCTACATTTGACCGATTCTACATTTGACAGATTTTACATTTGACAGATTCTATATTTAACAGATTCTATATTTGACAGATTCTATATTTAACATATTTAAAAAAAAGTGAGACGAGTAAAGGACTTTGTGAAACTAAACAACTTATTTTTACGTAAAAAAATAAGAAAAATTCGCAGTGAATAGCAAAGCCCGCACACTAAAGCGCATAGAAGCCGCCATTAAATTTTTAAAGAATTTTATACCATCAACGCCACCATGTATCTTCCACTAAATAATTCCATTTAGGGATATGCGCTAAGAAGTAAACGTATTCCTATCCCAGGGATACCTACTCCCAATTTAAAACCCTGGTGTACAAAAAAGGGGTTGGCAACACGCAAGTGATACCTATGGTATTGCAAGCGTCCATAGGCTTTAGTAACTGCTTACCATCAGGCGGACCGTATACTTGTTTGCCACCTAAGTAGTATATAAAAAAAAACTCATTTCACCAATCACCTAGTCTAACATAACTAACGACGCAGTGTTCCCAGGTTCGAGTGCGAGGTGTGTCACGTATGCTTCACTCGCCGCTGCTACTGGAAGAAGCACCTGCTTCGCCAGCACGACATCGTCATCCCTCCTCAAAGACCTGGGAGACAGAAGACCAACGCTGTCGTCGGAGAAAACCTTATAAGTAAAGTGAATTTAGTTTTAACTCCAGCAGTTCCTGATGATCGAGGATATCAGATTGAGAAGGTGGATAAGGAGTTTTAGTGATGGCAAACATCCATCCATTGAGTGACAAACATCCATCCATTAAAAAAATATGTATTATGTACAATCCCTCGAGAACAGTGATGTACTATTCCAGACTATAATCTATCTTTTTTTTAATTTCACCCAGATCTGTTCGTTATCATTAATTCAAACTTTATCCGAATATCGGTTACGGCGGCTTATCTCAACGGAGACTAGCCATCTGCGCGGGAGATATTTTAGTGCACAAGTGTGTGCGCAAACACAAGTGCACTATTTATTCCTTTACTCTCATAGTCCGATGAGATGGAAATCCGACAATACTATCTATCTACTTTCTGTTATCTGCGAAAACTTTTAATTGGCCTTCTTCTTTCTATTGAACTCTGTCTATAATATTAATTTAGCTGTAAGTTTTCCTAAAATTGTTAAATAAATAAATACTGGAGAGAGATCAGGCGTAGGACCAACGGTTATACCTGCGTGCTTTCCGAGGCACGGGGGTGTTAACACCGGCAATTGCCAAACTTCGGGCATCTATTGTGAATATCTTGACAGAAAAACCCAATATCAATTTTTCGCCCGACCCGAAAATCGAACCTGGGACTTCGTGATCAGCTTTACGTGCTTTCCGAGGCGAGATCCAACGGGTCCTACGCCTGATCTCTCTCCGGTCGTGTCGGATTGCCGTCCCATTGGACTATGAGAGTGAGGAAATAAAGAGTGCACTTGTGTTTGCGCACACACTTGTGCACTATAATATCTCCCGCGCAGATGGCTAGTCTTCGTTAAGATTAGCCGCCGTGACCGAAATTCGCTTAGGAGGATATTATTATTAAATGATTTTGATTTTGAAATGTGTCACTATATACATATTTATGATATACAAATTCAATTTGTATTGCCCATGTCATGAATGTAGGTAGTGACGCTTCTTCTTCTTTTCGTTTGGTTAGTGGCCAACCTGGTGACAGAGTTATTTAGATTGTCCATATTTAGCATCCATATCTAACGACTGTTTGCGAGAGCGATTGCCACTGCCCATTTTTCCATACAAACGTATACCTGATTTTCTTTCTTGGATTTTGAGCCTAGAGCAATTAAATGTTGATCTGATATATATATATCAGGCCTGAAAATGACGCATGGTTTTGTTTTTTTGAATAAACAGGTTTTTATAGAAGTTATGACCAAACAAATATATACTAATATTATAAAGCTGAAGAGTTTGTTTGTTTGTTTTTTTGATTGAACGCGCTAATCTCAGAAAGTAATGGTTCGATTAGAAAAAATAT
The DNA here is from genome assembly GCA_947095525.1 of Trisateles emortualis. Taxonomy (NCBI): domain Eukaryota; kingdom Metazoa; phylum Arthropoda; class Insecta; order Lepidoptera; family Erebidae; genus Trisateles; species Trisateles emortualis. The sequence goes on from OX352756.1 coordinate 4,249,471, forward strand.
TTTTTGTTGAATAGTACATATATCCAGGAAGGCTATAGGCTATAAAACATCAAGCTATGATCAATAGCGTGATGTAGTGAGATATGTTGCAAAATCGGGGAAACAAAAATCGGCGAACCAGTAGTATCTGAGATTAGCGCGTTCAACCAAACAAACAAACTCTTCAGCTTTATAATATTAAGTATAGATGAATGAATTTTCAAAACACTCGCGAGTGGTAATCACTCTTAACGGTTAAGGTTGTAAAAATTGGATTATACCTTCATACTGAGCAGCGTTAAATTTTGTTTCCATGTTTTAGTGCGTACTTGCTTATACATTTCAAGTGTGAATGCGATAGATAATACGGTACATGATGATACAGAAAGAGATGGATGGAATAAATCTACTAAGCTACAGTTTAGCAACAGTTATCGCGCGCTAATGCGATATCTACGCCTTTCTTGCTATTAGAGGGAGAGCCAGCAACGTATTTACTTTTGTCATTTTATATGGAAATCTAAGGTTCCATTATATATGTATAAGTACCTACTATATTCCGGCAACTTCGTGCGCGACCGTCCCGCGGGGTACAGACGGTGGCGGGGGCGAGGTAGCGCTTCATTCTTAGTACACGGCTACACACGATACGAGCGTTTCCCTTCCCCGCTACACCACCCGCTACCTGCTGACATCGTGGGTACCTCACCCCCGCCAACGTCTGTCACCCCGCGGGACGGTCGCGCACGAACTTGCCGGACTATAGTGTCATTGTCAACACACTACTTAGTTATTAATATGCGGAAGCTTGTCATTGGCAATTTGTTAAATTATAATAAGTTATACACGATGTCATTAGTCCGTAAGCTTTCCTAAAATAAATTAAATAAATAAAATAAGTCATGAAAATTCACAAACTACAGATTTTAGGACTGATACTATAACCAAATTAAGTTTTATTTGTTAGCCTATTTGTTATTTTAGGGTTAAACACCCCAGCAGAGGGTTGCCAGAAGAGTATTTTATTATTTTGCAGGGTTACAAGAGTTAGTTTGTGAATTTTCATGACTTATGAAATGACAAAAGTAAATACGTTGCTGGCTCTTGGTCCAATAATATTATTGACAGGAGCGATATATTAAATTGCCTTAATAAAGATTATAGAAGATCCCCTCTAGGCAAATGGCATAAACGGTAGTCGAATCGAAAAGTCAAAAAAGGAAATGTATGGGATGAGTTTTAAAAAAAGACAACTCCCGCACTAGAGAACAAGCTCTGTGTCGCGGGGGACTCTACAAACATACAATTAACGGACACAATTTACACCCAGACTCAGAACAATTCTTTGTGGGTCACACAAAGTTTTGTCCTGTGTGGGAATCGAACCCACAACCTCGTGCACAGCAGGCGCATACTGCGGCCACTGGACCACCGAGGCAGTCATGCGATCTTATAACGTAAACTTACGTCAAATCCTACACATTTGCTATTTTGACGTTTCGATTCGACTACTGTTTATGCCACTTGTCTAGAGGGGCAGATATGTTTCGTATATTTTGAACAATGTATAAATATATATTATATTAGTTATACTAGTAAACTTTATACACGTGGGTTGTAAAACGCAATATAATGTACAAATTGTATTCGTATATGTATTTGTTATAATTATATTATAACCATTAAACTGTGTTTTATTTCACTGTTATTTTTATACTACTTGGGTGGCAAACAAGCATACGGCCCGCCTGATGGTAAGCAGTTACCGTAGCCTATGGACGCAGAGGTATCACTTGCGTGTTGCCTACTCTTTTTTTTATACCATAGTTTTAAGATAGAGTATCCCTGGGATGGTAAAACGTTTCTTTCAAAACGCATTAACGAAGAATTGAATTATTATCGAACTAGCTGTTGCCCGCGGCTCCGCCCGCGTGGATGTCGGTTATCGCTGCAAAAAGTAGCCTATGTGTTATTCCAGACCATAATATATATAGTAGTAGTATAGTAGTTTTTACGTGAAGGAGTAATAAACATCCATCCATCCATCCATACTCACAAACTTTCACATTTATAATATTAATAAGGAAGTAAGGATACTAATATGATAAAGCTGAAGAGTTTGTTTGTTTGTTCGGTTGAACGCGCTAATCTCAGAAAATACTGGTTCGATTAGAAAAAAATCTTTTTTTGTTGAATAGTGCATTTAACCAGGAAGGCTATAGTCTATATAACATTACGCTATGATCAATAGGGGCGGAGCAGTAATAATAATAATAAAAAGTTTATTTCATCAGAGGTGTACACACAATTACAATAATAGGCAAAACAACAAGGTATTGTGAGATACGTTGTACGCGGACGAAGTCGCGGGCGACCCCTACTATTCTATAAATTTATTCCGTGATTACCACAATAGAGATATAGGAGAGGTACCATACTAGCAAGCAAGCTGAGTAAAAAATGGGTCGTCAACACGCAAGTGATACCTCTGGTATTGCAAGCGTCCCAGTGACAGCGACCGCTGACCATAATCTCTGCCTACCCCTATAGATGACGAGCGTAATGATTATTATCGAATTAAGTATTAACTTTTCTTTCTAACTCCTCCTATTTACTTCTGATTAAATTCGTTGCGGGGTCCAAGACAGTAGGTTTAGTTGTCCACGGGACGCACGAGTGTCAAAACTCGGTGTATCAGTTGGTTACTCCGCTGTTAATCCTGGCTCACAGGAGTCACAGCGGTGGGCATGTGGGTGGGATTGTCTTCGGCCTAAAGGTGGTAGGCGGCCGGCATACTGACTAAAACCCAGCTGTGCACCTACACCCGCCTTCACGGGTACCTGATATGACGTCAGTGGTCCATACAGCGGCTGCCCACGCTGCGCGGGCTCCACTCCAGTGACAGCGACCGCTGACCATAATCTCTGCCTACCCCTATAGAGGACGAGCGTAATGATTGTAATAAAACACCAATATAAAGACGGATAAGTTTATAATACTAGTCGGATCGTAAACACCTATCCGAGCAGCGCTTGAGGCAGTCAGGGTCGTTGCGGCAGTGCGCGCGGCAACTCGCTTGGCAGCGCGTCAGGGTGCGCACGTTCGTTCGGGAGTACCGCTCGTCGAACATTATACTGTGGACAATAATGACCCGTTATTAGTGAGGTAGGGTACTGGTGGTCACTAGCTGGCCGTATGCCAATAGTAAAACCTCTGGCGTTTTATAAAAGTAAAACGTACCTCTAGGGTCAGCGACCTCACCTTGATCTTAAAACGTTTTTCTTAAAGAGGTAAATGTTACTAATGCACACCTCTGCCCGGGGAAACAAGGCGGTTGTGTCGGGCTTCGGCCTAGAGGTGGTTAGCGGTCGGCATACCGACTAAAACCCGCCTGTGCTCCTACACCCACCGTTACGAGTGGACCGCTGGAATCTGATATGACGTCAGTGGTCCACCCAGCGGCTACCTGCTTTGCGGATTGTGTCACTAGTGAGCGTCCCGAGTACTGTTTATTTTGCGGATGTGTGCGATTGAGGCTCTACTGTTCCAGTCTTCCCGCAGCCTCACTATGGTGGCCCGACTTTTAGGCCATGATAGACCTAACGTCAAGGGTCCAGATATAAGGGTCCTTACCTATCTATAAACGGCACAGAAGTACAGGTAGCAGCGTCACAGTGCAGCACAGGTGGTGCGACGGCGGCCATCAGCGAGCTATCCTCGCCGATCACGTACGGAATATGGTCTATGTACACTGAGTCGAACAGGCACAGTCGCTTCATGTACTCCTCAGGGTGGGTGAACATTGTCGGTGGTGTTCCTGGAATATAAAGACCACGTAGCTATATCTGTCATATGGGAAAGCGCACCCGGCCGGCTGATTCTCTAAGAAACAGCGATCGCAAACTGACAGTTGTGATTGCTCGGTGACGGCACACACGATTGCAAAACGTCAAATAGGCTCGGTTTTCGCTCTTACGGAATACCGATTTTCAATTTGACAGCCAGATTCTGCTCCGCTTTTGCGGTCGCTCGGTTTTCGCTCTTAAGGAATACCCCTGCGGGTTCGAGGACCCAGAAATGAACTAGATTTTGCTGAACTCCGCAAAAAAAGGCTAGAGTTTTAAATATCAATTGCCATTCATCCAATATATTTAAGAGAGGTAAGGCACCATACTAGCGAACACACCCGACTGGAGAAGGACCTCCACCGTACAGAAGACCACAGCTAAATGACTACACATAGCGGTGTAGTTGTGTTCCTGTATGTGAGTACAGGTCTTCAGCGCTTATTTAGGGATGCGTTTTCAAATAAACGTTTTCCTATCCTAGGGATACTCCATCTTAAAGCCCAGGTGTAAAAAAATGGAATGGCAATACGCAAGTGATACTTCCGTTATTTTATGCGTCCATAAGCTACGATAACTGCTTAACACCAGGCGGGCCAGACTCACACACAGGAATTAAACTACTCCGCTTTGTGTAGTTATTTGGCTGTGGTCTTCTGTAAGGTCTTTTCCCAGTTAGGCTTGCTCGCTAGTATGGTGCCCTACCTCTCTTAAGATTATAATATAAAACAGAACTTACCAACAGCATAGTACCGAGTATTACACATATGCTCCTGGATAAGCTCAGATCTGTTGAGGAACCAGCTGTTGAGCCACTGCAGGTCTTCGAACTTGGTGATCTCATCGTTGATTACCTTGCGTGTCAGCCTCAAGTACTCCACGTCAGCTTCTATCACTGACTCGTCTTTGTCTTCACCATAACTGATGATTACATACATTTATTACCCTTCAGCAGTATTACCACGACTTCCACCCAATACACGAGTGGCGTCATCTATCAGGTCAATAAAATAACGCCACAACAAGCAACGTAGTTCAATATAGAAAACATAGATGTCACTATAACCAGAAACACGCAACCGTAGAACAAATGTTCGAGAGTCTGAATCGCGATATCGAAGTTTACACAAACACTCAGTATATATACAACGCCCAACGACTAACCGTTGGGCCGTGGCCCGCCAGCCACGATTACCTAGAATTCTTTTAGTTGGAGGTGTGTGACTGCCTCCACAGTGTAGTGACCCCGACGTCATCATCACCATCATCATCATCATCTACTGGCGTGATTGGAACTAGCCTGCCTTCACGGAGCAGATCAGGTAGCATCAACTTCTTTATATTTTTATATATCTATATTGTCTTCCAAGCCGGTTTTTTTTATACTTCTTGAGTGGCAAACAAGCATACGGCCCGCCTGATGTTAAGCAGTTACTGTAGCCTATGGACGCTTGCAACACCGGAGGCATCACTTGCGTGTTTGTACTGCAGGATTTAAGACGGGAGTATCCCTGGGTTAGGAATACCTACGTTTCTTTCAAAACGCATCCCTAAATGAGCGCTGAAAACCTGTACTCACACACAGGAACACAACTACACCGTTGTGTGTAATTATTTGTCTGTGGTCTTCTGGAATGTGGAGGTCTTTCCCCAGTCGGGCTAGCTCGCTAGTATGGTGCCCAATCTCCCTTCTTCCTATCTTCTTAAGAAACACAACTTACTTTCTATACTGCATTTTAAGAACAGCTTCTGACATATGTATCCTGAAGATGACCCCAGGTCTCAGATGCGCCTGGTATAAGTCTTTTGGCATCTCCACATACCCGGACTCGTATTGCTGTAGGTATAAGCAGACAAAGTTAGATATACTTTAAAAGACAACTCCCGCACTAGGGAACAAGCTCTGTATCGCGGGGGACTTTACAAACATACAATTAATGGACACAAAGTACACGCAGACTCGGGACAACCATTTGTGGATCACACAAATTTTTGTCCCGTGTGGGGATCGAACCCACAACACGCCGCGCAGTAGTAAATGGCGAGGTAACCAACCGTGCAGTCAAAATTTATGGATCACATATATACGAGTTTATATATAAAATCTGAATCTCGGAAACGGCTCTAACGATTTTCATGAAATAGGTATGCATGGGTTTCGGCGGCGATTAATCGATCTAGCTAGGTTAAATTTTTAGATAATGTTAATTTCTAAAAAAGTACCAAGCAAAGCTCATCGGACATGTAGGTACTTTTACCTTTATGGGAGGTTCGTATAAGTCGTAGACCTTCTTCTTCATTTTCTTCTTCTTGGTGCCTTCTTCATCCCCGGCACGGGCAATTGGTACTTCAGTACTTGACTGATTCTTTGACTGAAAATAATTATGCCTGTTAAAGTTTTTTTTCATATCTATAAATATAACTTATGTATCTATATGTTTACCTCAGTGATGACCTATAGATAGGTCATCACTGAGGTAAACATATAGAGTAACAAACCCATCCTACTAATATTATAAACGCGTAAGTTTGTAAGTATGGATGGATGGATGTTCGTTACTCTTTCACGTAAAAACTACTGAACGGATCTAGATGAAATTTGGCACAGAGATAGATTATGGTCTGGAATAACACATAGGCTACTTTTTACAGCGATAACCGACATCCACGCGGGGGGAACCGCGGGCAACAGCTAGTACAATATAATTATGTCAATATTCCCACTATTCCATTATGCCGACGTAGCTTTGAAACCGCCAAACATTTCAAAGTAAACATATGTATATCTATCTCTTTTGCTCTAGTTCGTTAGCACGATAACGTAAATTCGATATGACAGAGACAGTGATATTACCTGCATCGACAAGCTCAGTGTCTTCATGATTTTACATGAAATGCATTTCACATAAAAACAAAAGACGCTCAGGCATATGGTCGGGGTCTTACATTTTTTTGGTAGGACAGTATACATCTTTTTTTTTCTTTTCTTTTTCTTTTTAAAAAGACAACTCCGCACTGGAGAACAAGCTCTGTGTCGCGGGGGACTTTACAAACATACAATTAACGGAAACAAATTACACCCAGACTCAGAACAACCCTTTGTGGGTCACACAAAGTTTTGTCCCTGTGTGGGTATCGAACCCACAACCTCGTGCGCAGCAGGCGCATACTGTGGCAACTGGACCACCAAGGTAGTCAATGATACATAAATGCATCATAACAAAGAAAATATTGGCATATTTACTTCCTACAGCCTCAAGAATAATTGTCTAAAAACTCGGACCAGTCTTTAATCGCCATATTCACAATAAGTAATAATTTAAGTTACAAGTTACTAATTTCCTCTTCTTACCTCGTCGTCGGGTGCTATAGTGGACAATCTCTGACGACTACGACGCTTGCTACTTCTACTACGACCTCGTTTCTGTAACAACAACGGATTACAGTTGGAATAGACAAAAACATATCTGTCTCTCTTCAGCACACCAGTCTATCTTTAGTGGAAAACGAGACAGCTGTACAGTCCAGAGTGAATGGCAGGGACAGCCACGCTGTCTACAGTAAAGTGCTCTTTTAATCTCGTTTGTAGAAGAATATTTTGGAGGACTTGAGAAACACAGCAGTTGGAGGTTCGCTCCAGAGTCTACGTGGATGAAGGTTGCGAAGCAAGAAAAGACAATCCTGCCCCTCTAGACAAATGGCATTTACGGTAGTCGAATCGAAAAGTCAAAAAAGCAAATGTATGGGATTTGACGTAAGTTTATGACATTATATCGTAGACTTATGTCAAATCCCATACATTTGCTTTTTTGACTTTTCGATTCGACTACTGTTTATGCCACTTGTCTAGAGGGTCTGTACCGTCGCTGGTTGTGAAACATAGTAATCATAATGTGTATCTGCGAAAGAAGACAAAAGTCTTCCATCACTACTAGTTGCGTACGAAGAGTATTCTTTCTTCGGTTACGAATCACAGTTGCGATGGTGTCCGGAGGGGAAGAATGCTATCCCTAGTGAAGAGCAAGTAAGAGAGCTTAGGTGGCTCGAGGCAGCTTGTCTTCGCGTGTATAAGGGTCTGCGGGCGCAGACGTTCTTCTCTTTCTCTTGCGTATCGCCGGCCAGTTGAGTGCTTACTACTTAGTGGGTCTTCAACAAATCTTGTGCCTACACCCTGAGCTTTTTATCTATTTCTATTGTAACTGTTTTTAGAAGTGTTGGTAAGTTTATTTTTGTTTTTTTTTATTCTACATACGATTCCGATTTAGTTTCCGATTGGGGAAGGACCTCCACCTTACAGAAGACCACAGCCAAATAACTACACTCATCGGTGTAGTTGTGTTCCTGTGTGTGAGAACAAGTCATGTTCATTTAGGGGTGTGTTGTGAAAGAAAGTTTTTCTATCCCAGGCATACTCCATCTTAAAGCCCTGGTGTAAAAAAATGGTTCGGCTACACGCAAGTGATACCTCAGGTATCGCAAGCGTCTATAGGCTACAGTAACTGCTTAACATCAGGTAGACCATATGCTTGTTAGCCACCTATTTATGGTCCAAGATCGAAGAAACATCGTTTTTGAAGATATAAAGGGTTACTTAGTCCCCTTTTTCTCCAAAACAAAGTTGGGAATCAGAGGTATAATACACCATTGCCTTATAAAAGTGATGTTATGAGGGCAGGAGCCGGACCATTAGATAGAGACGGAGCTATACATGCTATATAACTCCATCCCTCTTTCTCGCACGAACTACTCTCGTTTTAACACGTCATGGCACACTCCTGTTGTCAGTAATAAAACGCACAAATACACACAAAAAATCTTTATTGAATTTTACTCCTCAACATCTTTAGGTTCAGTAATAGAATCAACAAACACTATAGAATTACATTCGGCCGCATCACATTGCAGCAAAGGTGGAATCTCTACAGGCGTTACAGAATACTCATCACCTATCACGTAAGGATTGCCATCTATCCACAGAGCATCGAAAAGACAGTATATATGGACTTTTATTGTCATGTAACTGATAAACTTATATATACGTCCACCGCATTCTCCTAAATGCTCCTTAATACTTTTATCTGTCTTGTACATTAAAAGCAGATTGTGGAATTTCGTAATTTCATCCATTACCACCTTCTTGATTAGGTTTGTGTATATAATATCAGCTTCTATATGTCTCTCTGGGTCTTCATACATCCGTTGCTTGATCCGCAAAATGGCGTCCGACATACGAACGCGAAAAATGACTCCTGGATTCATCTGGTCGGGTAGAATACCAGGTTTTCTGGATGTAGTTGAGAACTCCATGATCCTGTCTTTGACTGGTTCTGGATAGATGTAATGGTGTGGTCTTTCTCGCATTTGTGGGCCAAGTACGGTGTTGAATTTTCTTACTGTCTGCGGCAGAAAATAATCTTGTCAGTGCATGATTCGAGATCGATGATGACTTGATTAAAGGAGGTCTGTGTTTTCTATTTTTTTTATTGAGTAGTTAGTGGTCAACTTGGTGACAGAATTGTTCAGATCAGAGTTGTTAACGTACCCTCCGAAGCACCACTATTCAGTCACTTATTTATCTATCTAGGGTAACCGCACCTTTGGTAGTTTAACCTGGCTACAAGCGCCATTTAGTTTGTGTTATTTTGGAATCATTATAACTCAGCACACTCTTTTTTTTCTATTATTTAAATACTAGGGACCCGCCTACGTTTCGCTTCGGTTTAATCTGGATTACTCTACTATAATATGCATGTATTATACATATAAACCTTCCTCTTAAATCACTCTATCTATTTTAAAAACCCGCATCAAAATCCGTTACGTAGTTTTAAAGATCTAAGCATACATAGGTACAGACAGACAGTGGGAAGCGACTTTGTTTTATACTATGTAGTGATTTAAACTAAAACTAGCAAAGCGGTTGGTTAGTTTTTTTTTTTAATTTAAGCGTAATAGTTATACGACTATGAATGAGTTCACAAAGACTACTTATTATAAAATATCTTTTGGTTAGGAATAATTAATCTAAGTTAGGTTTAATAAATGTTAAGTTTATACTTACTAATATTATAAATATGAAAGTTTGTAAGAATGGATGGATGGATGGATGTTTGTTACTCTTTCACGTAAAAACTACTGAACGGATCTGGATGAAATTTGGCACACAGATAGATTATGGTCTGGAATATTACGCGGGCGGAGCCGCGGGCAACAGCTAGTATGTATATAGTTTGTAACTACACTATTGTATTATGTTACCCTGTGATAATAGTTGTATGTGGTAAAATATATATTCTACTTATATTGAATTTCACGAAGTTTCCAAGTCTTATTAAAGAACCGTGTTTTTACACGAACTTTTTTTTATTTATTTAAAAGTTTTTGGCCTTCAATAAGATGGACCGATGACCTGGTAAAGGTCGCGGGTAGCCGATGGACAAGGTCGGCTCAGGATTGAATGCTGTGGGAGCCTTTGGGAGAGGCCTATGTCCAGCAGTGGACGTCTTTTGGCTGAGATGATGATGACACAACATTTGCGTTCCTAGATTTAATGCAAAAGGCTATCCCCCAAGACAGCCTTGTGAAGTCGATACCTGTATATCTTGTTATATATAAAAATGAATATATATAAGAAGATACACAGGTATTATATATTCCTATTTCCCTTGGTCACGGCATCACGCGTGAACGGCTGGACCGATTTTAGTAATTCTTTTTTTGTTGAGTTTGTTATTGTCAGGTTCTTAGTAAAAAAAAAGTTGCGATAAAATAGTTTAACCCGACCGAAGTTGGGGTGGGCCGCTAGTAATAGTATAAAAAAAGTTTCTTCACTTAGAACCATAGTCTAGATCCATTTTGGTTTTAGGGAGAAAGAAAAATTAAAGATACTTACTCTCGCTCGCCTCTTGATGCGATTCTGTTTCGTCTCCGACTCTTGCCCATAAGTGTCCATGTAGGAGTCAAACTTGGAGAAGTCGAATGGAGACCAGGGGTCCGGAGTGGTCTCTATACTGTCTGCTCCAGATGACTCATCCTGTCAACATTATCCATACAATATATTTTTTTTGTTTTTTTTTTAAGCTGATTACTCCCGCACTAGAGAACAAGCTCTGTGTCGCGGGGGACTTTACAAACATACACTTAACGGACACAAATTACACCTACACTCAGAACAACTCTTTGTGGGTCAAACAAAGTTTTAAGTTGTGGGAATCGAACCCACAACCTCGTGCACAGCAGGCGCATACTGCGACTGCGAATAGGATGTTCGCCTAAAAGCGTTGGTATCCCCCCGGATATTATCGTATCCGGGGGGGATACGATGGTATCCGGGGACATAGCATCTTATCTTACAAAGTATCTTATGTCCCCACATAAGATACTTTTTATCGCGATAGCTGAGATGCACGCGGGCGGAGCTGCGGGCAGCAGCTAGTTTAGCTTATTTATTACCAGTGTGAGGTCATGCGGGGGACTTTACAAACATACAAATAACAGACACAAGGTATTTACACCCAGACTTGGGACAACCAATTATGGATCACATAAAATTTGTCCCGTGTGGGGATCGAACCCAATACACGCCGCTCAGCCCTTCTAGACAAGTGGCATATGCGATAGTCAAATCGAAAAGTCAAAAAAGCAAATGTATGGGATTTGACGTAAGTCTACGACATAGTATCGTAAACTTACGTCAAATCCCATACATTTTAATTTTTGACTTTTCGATTCGACTATCGCTTATGCCACTTGTCTAGAGGCCCTGGTCACAGAACCAACCGCTTTAATTATTTTTAATTTACTTACGCTACACCTTTTCATCAAAAATCTTACAAAAAGTGGCTTATACGTCCAGCGTTGGACTGAAACATCTTGATAAGAGCAACAGTTATCCATACTGCTTACCGCTTCGGGGAAACGAAATAAACGCAGACTTACCTTGACATGAGCAGACTTCTTCGGCGCCATAAAATTTACCGGTTGCTCGTATATTTCATCTTTTATCTACATTAAATAAATTTAATTAATATCACAAAATAATTATTATACATGCGAAAGTTTGAATGGATGTTTGCTACTCAATCACGTCAGAATAGCTGAGCGGATCTAGATGCAATATGGCACAGATAAAATTTTGTTGACATCATAGCTTATTCATAATTTATGGCCTTCATAAGTGTTACTTTGTAACCCAAATGAATAAATACATTTTGAGTTTGAGTTTATCCCGAAAAATGTAAAGGTTTCCAGATCTGATGAATGCGCCGCGAGTGCTTGGCATGCTAAGTTTACTGTAGGTATTACATTTTATTATACACACGCATACGCACAAATACACATATTTATTTTATCTAATATAATATATATATATATAAATCTTTATATATATATTTCTTGTGTGCGTGTGTATATCACTGAACTCGTCTTAGACGGGTGGATTATTTTGATGAAATTTTGTGTGTATTAGGGTAGGGCCCTGGATGGTTTAGATTCACAATTGGACCCGGTAGGTGGCGCTGCTCTCGGTATTTCAGCTTTTTCAGGCAGGACGACGTCTGCCAGGTCACTAGTATATATATATGTTTTATATACTATTCGGCTATTGATGGGCTTATTTTAAAATATTCCTGCCAAGACTGTACGAAATGAAACATACCCTAAATGGTACTCACTGCCTTTAAAAAGGTAATTAAAGAGAAATCTAAATACTTGTCAATGTATAAAATATATAAAAATAGGGCCGACTTCCCGATCCTTTAAACTCTAACGTGAGAGGGCCAAAAATTTGGAGAAAGATTAAAGAAAAAACCCTAAGCAATTTTGGTCTTTCATAAAGTCACGAAATAAGTCCAATGCTATCCCCTGTAATTCAAAATATAATGACACAATTGTCTCAACAGGTGTTGATATTTGTAATGCCTTTTCTACCTATTTCCGTTCCACCTATGCTAACGGCACTTCCGATGCACAGAGTTTTGACCTGACTGAACAATACCATACATCGGATATTACAAACATCGAGATACGAACAGAGGAGGTGACTAGATTATTATTAAAACTAGATCCCTACAAGTCCGCTGGCCCAGATAATATTCACCCCCGCTTTCTTATCGGATGTGCAAAAACAATTTTAAGAGAGGTAGGGCACCATACTAGCGAGCAAGCCCGACTGGGGAAGGACCTCCACCTTACAGAAGACCACAGCCAAATGACTACACACAGCGGTGTAGTTGTGTTCCTATGTGTGAGTACAGGTCTCCAGCGCTCATTTAGGAATGCGTTTTGAAAGAAACGTATTCCTATCCCAGGGTTACTTCCATCTTAAAGCCCTGGTGTAAAAAAAAGGGTTGGCAACACGCAAGTGATACCTCTGGTAATGCAAGCGTCTATAGGCTACGGATACTGCTTAACATCGGGCGGGCCGTATGCTTGTTTGCCAACCAAGTAGTATAAAAAAAAAAAAAAAAAAAAATTTCATTTCCCTTAGCGCGCTTATTCGAGAAGTCCCTTAAAGAACATACCTTTCCAGGAAAAAGGACCAAGAACCGAAGTTATAAACTACAGACCCATCTCAAAGCTGTGTATTGTATCTAAGGTGCTAGAGAGAATAGTTTACAATCAGGTTTATTCCGCCCTTAGGAACTCATTTAGTCATGTCCAGCATGGTTTTTTGAAAGGTAAGTCTACTGTATCAAATCTCATACTTTTAAATGACAAACTGACGGAAGCCATGCACACTGGCAAGCAGGTGGACGAGATATACACCGATTATATGAAAGCGTTAGACCGTATTGACCATTATATATTAGTTAAAAAAATGCTAGCTATGGGTATCAGAGGGGACTTACTTAGGTGGTTCTCGACGTATATTTTGAATAGGTCACAAGCAGTAGTCATAAACAATTATATTTCAAGCTGGGTAACCATTCCTAGCGGCATTCCTCAGGGCTCATTGATGGCGCCTTTATTGTTCACAATCTTTGTCAACGACATCGAACTGTGCTTTCACAATGCTAGTCTTTTATGTTTTGCCGATGACATGAAGATTTTTGCCACGGTTACTTCAGCTGCTGACATACAGGGCATACAATCCGACCTTACGCGGCTAGATAACTACTGCCGTAGGAATAAACTTGACTTTAACCAGTCCAAATGTTCTGTCATGACATTTAGCCGAAAAAAAGATGTAATTAACGCATCTTATTTTATAAAAGACCAAGTTCTACCTAGGAATGAATCAGTGCGTACATCGTGAGAATTGAGAGAATCCAAATAAAATTTATAAAGTATATACTTATGTTTTCGGTTAAAAATTCCATTTAAATTATCCAACTACATCAAATTATGTAAACAATTTTATTTCCCACTACTCTCGGAACGAAGAAATAAAAGTGATATATCATTAATACTTAAAATATTTTCCAATGCCATTGACTGTCCTGAATTATTACAAAAATTTAACCTTAACACCCCACCCAAATTGATAAGATCAATTAAACCCTTACACACTCCCGTATGTTCTACTAACTACAGACAAAACACTTTCCTTATACGTCCGAGCAACAGTTTTAATGCAGCTGCAAAAGAATTTAATTTAGATCTATTTAATACCAGTGTATCCCAGGCAAGGCGGATGATAAGTAATAAATTCTTTATTTCCTAAATTTATAAAAAGTTTTACTTTATAATTTTATGTTTGTATGTTTACTATATAGTTTATGATAATTGCTTGTCCCTCAGTTATATAGGTATATACCTTTCCTTTGTCATTAAACGTGAAGACCTGTAATTGGCTCTCTATTGCTATACTAATTATTTTTTAAGTTAGAATAAGCTGTTGGTTTTCCATAAAATAAATAAATAAAATACATATATTTATTTAAGGGTCTAGCTGATATTGTCTAGCTTATGCTGAGCTCGATCCTATTATGGCACTGTGACACACTTACTTATATGTACTTTCTTTCTTTCTTTGCATTACACGCGCAAGCTTCTCGCGAGCTGAACGCAGGTATACACACGACTATAGCATGCGCGTTATAGGCTTTTCTATTTAACATTACGTTACGACCTATTACGTGACACGGGAATACATCATGGTAAAGTAACTTACATTAGGATAGTCAAATAGTAAATGTTGCATTGAATCTGACGCTACGAAGGATGGACAGAATATTATCTGAAAACAATCATAAAGTACAATTAAGAGAAGTAGGGCACCATAATAGCGAGCAATTAGTATTGGTATATCGGGCTGGTTTACGCAACTAGCATCGAATTCGCCATTGATTTGGCAATGTAGGAGCAGCTGGATGCGAGAAGCCGAAGATCGTGCAAAATGACAAGGATTTCTACAACTCTCGATCCTGAGCCGACCTTGTCCATCGGTTGCCCGCAATTTTTACCAGGTCATCGGTCCACCTTGTAGGACCAGGCCCACGCTTCGTCATCCAGTTCGTAGTCGCCACTCTAGAATCTTTCTGCCCCAAAACACAAACTTTTTCTAACTCCTCCTATTTACTTCTGATTAAATTCGTTGCGGAGTCCAAGACAGTAGATTTAGTTGTCCACGGAACGCACGAGTGTTAAAGCTCGGTGTATCAGTTGGTTATTCCGCTGTTAATCCTGGCTCACAGGAGTAACAGCGGTGGGCATGTGGATGGGATTGCCCCAAAACAAAAAGTATACTTACCAGAAATAACCTCAGTATTCCCCACATCTTCACTTGGTGCAGCTGCTTCACCCGTCACAGAGCTACTGAAAATATTTTCCCATACATTCATAATGGGCGCCAATTTTCTTGTTATTTACTTAGTCTTTTATATATCAATTAGTAAATTGGCAATTAAGTAATTGTTAGAAAAAAAAATACCGTAACAAAAAATCTATACTAATATTATAAATGTGAAAAAAATTGTTTGTTTGTTACCTTGTGACGACTAAATAGCTAGACCGATATTAATGAAATTATGCAAGGAGATAGGTGGTATCCTGGAAAAGGATATGGGGTACTTTTTACTGTGATATGCGGGCGGAGCCGCAGGCAACAGCTAGTTATAAGACTTCCCAAATACCTATAAGACTACTAGCGGACCCGGCAGATGTCGTTCTGCCCGGAATGTCAGCGCCACCAGGTCCAATTGTGTTTCCAAACCATCCAAGAATTTATTGAAATATACACACAAAATTTTATTCAAATCGGTCCAGCCGTTTAGTAGGTATTAACTGGTTATTTTTCAGTCTGCTTTTTGCCCGTAGGTATATGTCACTATTGGTATTAGCAGAATATTATTGCTGCTTTGCCATAGCCACAGATTACTAAATACCTAGTTACTACGTAACAGATACTTCACTCAGAAAATTACCAATACCTACTACTATAATAGCCTACTCTGTCGCGTCAGCAACCGCTGCATGCTAAAATGTGCCTAAATGCTCAAGCGTACGTAATTGCTTCGCACCGCGCGATCCCACAGCAATCACGGGGCTGCCTCTTTGATAAAATTAAATTAACATAAATAACTATTTGTGTCGATTTTATTGAGAACTCTGAATATTTTCTGACTATAGGTGGTAGCCAAATAACTATACACAGCGGTTAATTGTGTTCCTGTGTGTGAGTACAGGTCTCCAGCGCTCATTTAGGGATGCGTTTTGAAACAATCTTTTTCTTATACTCCCATCTTAAAGCCCTGGTGTATAAAAAATTGCATTGGCAACACGCAAGTGATACCCGCCGGCTGATTCTCTATAAGAAACAGCGATGGCAAACTGACAGTTGTGATTGCTCGGTGACGGCACAATCTATTGACTAAACGTCAAAAAGGGCTCTTACGGAATACAGATTTTCAATCTGACAGCCAGATACTGCTCGGTTTTTGCTCTTACGGAATACATACGGGTTATTAGGTACCTCTGGTATTGCAAGCGTCTATAGGCTACGGTAACTGCGTAACATCAGGCGGGCCGTATGCTTATTTGCCACGTAGTAACCTTCAATAGACTTACTAACTACTAACGTACTTGCAATACCAAAAATACTTTTGGTATTGCAAGTCCGTTCGGTGGGCTGTACATTTATTTACCACCTAAGTACGGGCAACGGAATAAGCTGTACAGGGCCGCTCTATGAAGATTAGTTTTTAAAGAAAACCAAGGAATAAATTTGTGTGAAATATATTTTTATCTGTAGGTTTAGTCTAATTGTACACTAATTACCAAATTCCCCAGCAAAATATACAATGTTTTTCTTAAAAAACGAATCTGCCTGGCCCTGTACAGCTTATTCCGTTGCCGTGACTATCTACTTAGTATTAAAAAAACAAAGTATTTATTGAAATAATATTTAATTAACAATATTGTTTATATAGTAATAAATACAAGTATATAATATAGGTAATAATGACTATGAGACTTGTACATAATATATAGGTATAGAGAAAGTTAGTAAATAGGTCACTATATTGTCACATTCATCATAAACTACGAGTATCATCCAAAATATTTACTAACCGATATAAGACGCGTCAAGATTAAGGTCTAAGATCTCTCAGTTCTCTCTCGAGAGAGGAGAGGAGAGTCCAGCTGGGACGTGGGTTACTACTATCATTAAAAATATTCAAACAAAGAAAACTTATAGCCCAAGTCGATTGTTCGGCTCTAGCCGTAACTTATAGCCCAAGTCGATTGTTCGTCTCTAGCCGTAACTTATAGCCCAAGTCGATTGTTCGGCTCTAGCCGTTACTTATAGCCCAAGTCGATTGTTCGTCTCTAGCCGTAACTTATAGCCCAAGTCGATTGCTCGGCTCTAGCCGTAACTTATAGCCCAAGTCGATTGTTCGTCTCTAGCCGTATCTTATAGCCCAAGTCGATTGTTCGGCTCTAGCCGTAACTTATAGCCCAAGTCGATTGTTCGTCTCTAGCCGTATCTTATAGCCCAAGCCGATTGTTCGTCTCTAGCCGTAACTTATAGCCCAAGTCGATTGTTCGTCTCTAGCCGTATCTTATAGCCCAAGTCGATTGTTCGGCTCTAGCCGTAACTTATAGCCCAAGTCGATTGTTCGGCTCTAGCCGTAACTTATAGCCCAAGTCGATTGTTCGTCTCTAGCCGTAACTTATAGCCCAAGTCGATTGCTCGGCTATAGCCGTTACTTATAGCCCAAGTCGATTGTTCGTCTCTAGCCGTAACTTATAGCCCAAGTCGATTGCTCGGCTCTAGCCGTTACTTATAGCCCAAGTCGATTGTTCGTCTCTAGCCGTATCTTATAGCCCAAGTCGATTGTTCGGCTCTAGCCGTAACTTATAGCCCAAGTCGATTGCTCGGCTCTAGCCGTAACTTATAGCCCAAGTCGATTGTTCGTCTCTTGCCGTAACTTATAGCCCAAGTCGATTGTTCGGCTCTAGCCGTAACTTATAGCCCATGTCGATTGTTCGGCTCTAGCCGTAACTTATACCCCAAGTCGATTGTTCGTCTCTAGCCGTATCTTATAGCCCAAGTCGATGGTTCGTCTCTAGCCGTAACTTATAGCCCAAGTCGATTGTTCGTCTCTAGCCGTAACTTATAGCCCAAGTCGATTGTTCGGCTCTAGCCGTATTTTTTTCAAGAAGGTTTAATTTAAAAATATACTTGAAACTGATATTTTATTGTACTTGCTAGGTCTGTACGTGACAAAAAAATGGTTCTAATATGTAACTTTTTACCTTTAGTTCTATTTTCCTGGGACCACCTTTCCATCACATTATGCTTCTTTTCAAAAGCAAATAATGGCGGGTCGCTCGTTCTTTAATTAATCGCGATAGCTAGTTTAACTGTTAAGCTTTGCAAAAGCCGTACCATGACATCCTAACAGCGATTCATTTTTTATCTTAATTTGACATTAGTAAGATGTTAACTTTATCACCTAGTTTTGATGATGGCTGTCATTGTTTGATATTAAGATTAAGATCAGAAAATAAATCGTTTTAAGGACATCATGCAATGGCCAGAGTTTAAGGGTCTAACCTCACTAAGACGCCATGGTGACGTCACTGGCTATGTATCCAAACAATTCATATTTAAATTGATGGCAGTTAAATCACTTGGTGACGGTTTGGCAACGTCGCTAATTTGGAAGCGTAGCCATGACCAATGGGTCTCTTTGTGGAGTCTGGATATCTGGCAACGTCGCCAATAAAATATACATGAGCAAGCTGCGTCTCACTCACTCAGTGGCCAACCGGCTGCCAAGACGGACGTGTTTTGTGAAAAGAAAAAGAACTGACTAACAGATGGTATCCACTGGTTTCTCTTTTTGGTTATCAAAGTTCTACGTAGCCAGCGATGAGGTAGACCCCTAAGGAAGACTAAATAGTAAGGACATTGCCACATTATGTCAAAATAACTACCTACCGTCGTCAGGACGCGTTCAGTTAGCAAACAAGTGCGGGCTGGCAACATAACAAAACCGCTACGTTGCCAGCCCGTATTCCATCTTCCTTTATACTATGGGGTGGTTCTAGATGTTTGATGGAAAGGCAAAAGAAGACTAAATGTAGGTATTAGATTAATTTGAGCTCGTGGAGAACCTAGACATTGTTCACTACGTGATGTATACCATTATTTATCATGTGAAGCCTGGTTGCGATAGGATCTTGCCATGGCGTTTCGTGAATGTTGACATCTGATGGCAAAGGATAGATTATTTAGCCGCCTCCCCAGAAAAAAGTAGCACCATATAAGTGAGTAAGCCCTACTGTGAAGAACCTCCACCTTTTTTTCATGCTACTTGGATGGCAAACAAGCATACGGTCCGCCTGATGTTAAGCAGTTACCGTAGCATATGGACGCTTACAATACCAGAGGTAAAACTTGCGTGTTGCCGACCCATTTTTTAATACCAGTACTTTAAGATGGAATACCCCTGGGATAGGAATACGTTTCTTTCAAAACGCATCCCTAAATGAGCGCTGGAGACCTGTACTCACACACAGGAACACACTACACCGCTGTGTGTATTTATTTGGCTGTGGTCTTTTGTAAGGTTGAGATCCTTCCTCAGTCGGGCTTGCTCGCTAGTATGGTGCCCTACCTCTCTTAAAAACCTTACAGAAGCGCGGGTCATCTCTAGAGGTAGTCCCATTGGCACCAAGTAAGGATCTGATAATGGGGAATCCCACAGTAATGGGCGACCCTCAAATGTTATAGGTATTAAACCGACCGTAAAAAAAATAAACCGACTTTAAATCTAAAAATAACTGAATACAGATTGAAATGGGTGCTAGGTATATCCTGTCACCTAATATTCGGCTTGGCACCGAATTCAATCTGTCAATCTGTATTCGGTTATTTATTAGGTTTTTTTTTTATATTACCAAGGTGGCAAACAAGCATAAGCTTGCCTGATGGTAAGCAATTACCGTAGCCAATGGACGTTTGCAACACCAGGGGTGTCACTCACGCGTTGCCGACCTTTTAAAAACCTTTTAACTCCTTTCTTGAAGAAAGTCTCTATAGCTTTCTGAAGTCGGTTTCTTTTTTTTCTAATGTTTATAGTAGTGCAAAAAATACACTATGTGGGTACCTCTTGAACGTGAAATAGCCGGTTGTGCAGTAGGTAGGTATTGTCGATCATAGACATCTGTTCCCCAGGGAGTTAACTTCATAACACGAATCTGACGAGTGGTGATTGTCTTCGTTAGGCGAGCGAGTGAGCGCATGTTGATCATCTTGTGTCACTGACGTACTGCTGAATAATGAACAGAAGAATTATGTAAAAAAATATATACTACCTGGGAAAAGAAAAACTATCCCGAAGGTGTCGTAAGAGTCGACTAAGGGAGTAAGTCAGGCAGACAATATCCACTGCGAGAGAGGGTAAACTCGAAACAAAACCCTATACCAACCCGTCCGGCCAGCGTGGTATAGTAGGCTAATATCCCTCCAAATGTATGGAGGAGACCCGTGCCCAGCAGTGGGACATTTATGGGTTGAGTAGTATACTACCTGGGTGGCAAACAAGCTTACGGCTCGCCTGATGTTAACCAGTTACCGTAACTTATGGACGCTTGCAATACAGGAGGTATTGCTTGCGTGTTGCCGACTCTTTTTCTGGGATAGAAATAAGTTTCTTTCAAAATGCATCCCTAAATGAGCGCTGGAGACCTGTACTCACACACAGGAACACAACTACACCGCTGTGTGCAGTTATTTGGCTGTGGTCTTCTGTAAGGCGGAGGTCTTTCCCCAGTTGGGCTTGCTCGCTAGTATGGTGCCCTACATCTCTTATATCGCAAATATTTAGGCCTAATCGTAATCTAAAGACTTGTTATCAATCGGGACCGACTTTTAGTATGCCCTAAGCACGAAGTCGCTCAGATGAAATACCGCCGTGTGCTTGTTTGCCACCCAAGTAGTAGGTATAAAAAATATATCTTATGTATAAAATTCTCGTGTCACGGTGTACGTTATTGAACTCTTCTGAAACGGCTCGACCGATATTCGTGAAATTTTGTGTGCATATTGGGTAGGTCTGAGAATCGGACAACATCTATTTTCATCCCCCTAAATGTTAAGGGTCCACCCCTATTTTTTTTATTTAATTTTTAGACATTTTTTTTGTTTTTATTTCTTTATGACACAGCATACACAAATACATACAAGCCTAAATTTTCACCCCTCTACGATCAACCCCTATTTTTTAATAGCGATATTACTATTTTAGTAGCAAAACAACGTTTGCTGGGTCAGCTAGTATACCTATAGATATATACATATATATATAACTCTGTCACCAGGTTGGGAACTAACCAAACAAGAAGATATATTTGTTCAAATATTTATAGAAATAAAGAAATACCTACATTTATTAAAAAGAACCTTTAGGCGGAGTACGTCGAATTCGTAAGAAGTCACTAAAGCCAAACACAATATATAAGTACATAGGCACCAAATTTAGATATACACCAAAACTCTTGATTTTGTGAGCAACGTCAGATTGAATTGTAATCTCAACTATATTATTATGCTGAGGCATTTTTGAGCTGATTTTGAATTATATACATATAACTAGCTGTTGCCCGCGGCTCCGCCCGCGTGGCTGCTGTTATCGCTGTAAAAAGTAGCCTATGTGTTATTCCAGACCATAATCTATCTCTGTGCCAAATTTCATCCAGATCCGTTCAGTAGTTTTTACGTGTAAGAGTAACAAACATCCATCCATCCATACTTAAAAACATTCGCGTTTATAATATTAGTAGGGCTAGTTTCCGTTTGCGCATATAATTGCACGTTAACAGAGTTTTTTTAGGATAAAAATGTAGTCTATATGCTTTTCCAGACTATATCTTAATGGCAATTTTCATCCAAATCCGTTCAGCAATTGTGGCGCAATTTACTCACACACATCCATACATCCATCCAAACGTTCTCATTTATTTGTATAGATTTTAAGCTAATAGAGCGTGCTATATTTGAGTTTATTTATTAAACTATTTTCTTTCTTTTCCAGGATAAGTAGACCATGTGCTGTTCCAGACTATATTCTATCTTAATGCCAATTTTCATCCAGATTTGTTCAGCAATTATGGCGTGATTAACAAACATCCATGCATCCTTCCTCATTTATTAGTATAGACAATAGCCTGACGGGTAACCAAGGCTAGTTCATCATATCGAGAGACGTCCACTGCTGGACATGGCCTTCCCGCAAGCATTTTAACAGTAGTCAGCTTTCCTTATCCCTCAAATATCAAAAAGACAGCTCCGTTAAACACTTTTCTAGTACTGCTGAGGTACCTACTCGTAAGCTTTAAAAATAAACGTTTGTTATTGGTAGAAACTCAGAGCTGCGCTCAAAAACACAAATCGCTGACGTTGGACGAAAAGCCGCTAGCCTGAAGTGGAACTGGGCCGTATGTCCGATGATCTGTGGGCAAAGACCACAACCAGATGGCTGCCACAGAACATTAGTAGACGGCGCGGCAGGCCCAGGAAAAGATGGCGGGATGAGCTTGACTCCTACCGTGCTGACTGGCAAGTCAGCGTCAGTGAGAGGTCTCAACCGTGACCAATGGAAGAATGAAAGGGAGGCCTTTGCCCTGCAGTGGGACAGTAATGGCTAATAATAATAATAATATTGGGAGAAATCAAACACCATTTAGCCTCATCATCATTTCAACCCATAAATGTCCCACTGCTGGGCACGGGTCTCCTTTGTACATTTGGAGGGATATTAGCCTTCTATACCACGCTGGCCAGACGGGTTGGCATAGGTTTTTGTTTTAAGTTTTCCCTCTCTTGCAGTGGATATTGTCTGCCTGACTTTCTCCCTTAGTCGACTCTTACGACCCTCTCGGAATAGAACGGGGTGGCGACTTTTGTATTCTTAAGCTATAACCACACGGACAAGTCTAGGTATCTGAAAATGTTTTCTGAAGTTTTCCTAATCTATTCGGGCATGCCCCAATTTAAAATGCAAATGTATTTTATGAATAATCGATAAATTAGTCCACTGCTGGACATATGTCTCTCCTAATTCACGCCACAACACCCGTTCTTCCGCATCCAGACTAATGGTGCTCCCACATTGCCGTTACAAAATGTTTAGTAACGTTAGTAAACATTTGTTAGCAAACATTTAATCACAAATGTTAAAAAAATGTTTTCATGTTAGAAAATGTTTAGTAACGTTAAGTTAACAAATTATAACAAAATAAAACATGTGTTACCTTTTGTTTGTAAACCTTAGTAAAATCTTTGTAAAATGTTATTAAACATTAGTAAAAATTTTCTATTAGTGTAGGAGCACTTATAACATGTAACAGTTCCTAACAAAATGTAACAATTGACAACATTTGTGAGTAAATGTTTTTATGTTAGAAAATGTTTACAAACATTTTCTAACGGCAATGTGGGAGCACCATACCGCAGCAACCAAAGTCAAAAACAAAGTCTTTAAAAAGTCATGTCAAATGAGGCAAAGTCAAGTCAGATGAGGCGCTCATAGCCAGGTGCACTCGTTGTTCATTAAACGATCAACGGGTTAAGCTACCAAGGGCGCGGTAACAGTATAGATGGGTGACCGCAGTGAGATTTCATCTGAGCATCTCCGCGCTTTGAGGGCACGTTAAAAGTCGGTCTCGACTGTTATCAGTCGTTTGATCACGACGAAGGCCTGAATATGTGCGATCTAAATAACTCTGTCACCAGGTTGGCCACTAACCAAACGATAAGAAGAAGTATAAGTCAAAAAGATTCTCACTTACTGTTCCAATAACTTTTTAAATATGTATGAAATTATTTTGTTGCAATAAAATAACTGTATTTATGTTGTTTTTGTAATTTTATCATTCAGAGTTTTTTTATTATGATCTGTGTCGTGACATACTGTGGCACTTGTGGCAGTCGGTTGTTTTCTTCTTAATAACTAAGTTTTTTTTCTGTCTTGACAGAAATATGTTAACCTTTTTGAACGGTTTTAACTTGAACTTGTATCGCCACTGCTGGGCACGGGTCTCCTTCATACATTTGAAGGGCTATTAGTAAAAGAAGGAGGGTTATGTTTTTGAGTGTAAGTATGTATTTAGCTATGTATTTTTCTTTGGCATGCTTTGTAGCCTTTATAATAGCCATGTAAATGGCTTGATGCATGATCCAAAAAAACAGCTAGATGGATTTAAGTTCGCTGTAGCTTTAAGCTTTAAATTCACCCTTATCTACACAGTAATACATTCCTTCTGAGATAAAAAGAAAAGGAGATTTAAAAATACCTACAAAAAAAAAAGATTCTAACGACAACGACGACGAAAAGAATTCTGAACGACTTTAGTCGTTCTCAGGATTTGCCTTAAGATTAAAATGGCGGATTTTTTAGGTTTTCAAATTAATAGACTTGTTAACAATACAAACAACCATGTTTTTTAAAAATATATTTTTATTTACACAACAAAGAATCATTATTGTTGTAGTATAATAAAAAAAGGTCAAAGACCTACAAAAATGAAACTAAAAATTAAAAAATAAGTATTATTGTCATTTATTATTATAAATTGAGCATTTTTAAAATGATAACACATCAGTGGTCAATAGAACAGAGTAAAAACAGAAAAAAGTTAACAAAAATATTAAATAGCGATCAGTAATTGAAAAATAGATAAAAGTTGGGAAATTCTGTCTGTCATTAAAATTACTAATAACATTATAAATAGATTATCAATAATAATTATTACTTTTATAATTTGACAATTAGTGCAGTCAAATGAGAGCTCAAATAATAAATATCGCACCATCAGTGAAAAAGAGGCCTAAGCTGATTAAAAAAAATCTACAATTTTGAACCTAATTGTAATAAGGCACAAGGTGAAAATTGCAAAACGAGCGTTTCTAATCTTAAGTCATTATTCTTCTGAAGGTGCGATATTACCTGAAATTAGTCTTTGCCGCTCACGCCGCCATTTTTAAAAATAGCGTTGTAAATTCGCATAAACGGGTGACACAGGGTGAGAAATATTAAAGAGTTTTCAAATAATAAAATGAACCACTGTTGATATATCAAAAATTATTAATAATTATAAGTATTGACATCGTATCCCTTGCCGGCGATCTTATCGTCGATCCAGTCCCTCATGTAGGACACGTCGACGTATACGCCAGGAGTCCCGTCTTCTCCACATCCGATGCCCCACGCTACTATGCCGCTCTGCATGTAGCGATCTTCTTCGTACTAGAATACACAATATACATATTTATGAAAAAGCTACTATTATCGAGTTTTTTGCCGATTCTTTTATTTTTCTTTTTAAAAAGACAACTAACTAAGGAACAAGCCATATGTCGTGGAGGACTTTACAAACATACAATTCTCGGATTCAAATTACACCCAGACTCATAACAAACTTGACTTGACTGCCTCGGTGGTCCAGTGGTCGCAGTATGCGCCTGCTGTGCACGAGGTTGTGGGTTCGATTCCCACACAGGACAAAACTTTATGTGACCCACAAAGAATTGTTCTGAGTCTGGGTGTAATTTGTGTCCGTTAATTGTATGTTTGTAAAGTCCCCCGCGATACAGAGTTTGTTCTCTAGTACGGGAGTTGTCTTTTTAAGAAAAAAAAAAAAACATTTCTAAATCAAATAAAGTTTTGTCCCATGTGGGAATCGAACCTACGAACGCCGGCTTAACACAAGTTTGTGGTGTTTTTATAGTCAGCTATAATTGACTATACCAAAAATAGATTCCGAGAATTTCGCTCGCTTTCTTCGCTCGTTTAATAAATATATAAAATGAGACCTATCGTTGTACGTACCTCAATAGGACAAGACAGAGGTGATCCACCATCTCCCTTGCACGTATCTTTGTCCTTTTCACCACCAGCGCACATGAAGGAAGAATGCAGCATGAAGAATCTTCCCAAGCGCGTGCGACGCAATGCTTTTTGACAAGCGTCGCGGTCTACCACTGGTACCTCAATCTGGAACGAGATTATAATTATAATAATTTGTTTATTGAGATGAAACGAACGAAGTCAATAACAATTGACTGCCTCGGTGGTCCAGTGGGTGCAGAATGCGCCTGCTGTGCACGAGGTTGTGGGTTCGATTCCCACACAGGGACAAAACTTTGTGTGACCCACAAAGAGTTGTTCTGAGTCTGGGTGTAATTTGTGTCCGTTGATTGTATGTTTGTAAAGTCCCCCGCGACACAGAGCTTGTTCTCTAGTGCGGGAGTTGTATTTAAAAAAAAAAAAGTAAAAAAAAAGAAAAAAAAAAAAAATCTCACATACATAAATAATAAATGTCAAACAATAAGAATATAATTATAGTACAATGTCAAAATGTCTCTTCGCACTGTCTGGTGCTATGTAAGTATGCTTAGATCTTTAGGGGATGAAAAATAGATGTTGACCGATTCTCAGACCTATCCACGAAATTTCATAAAAATCGGTCAAGCCTTTTGGTGACGTTAACATTGTGACACGAGAATTTTATATATAAGATACCCTTACTCAAAAGCCGCACGCAAGAGGTGTGAGTTCAATCCCGGTTAGCAGTACTAATCAAATGATTTGTCATTTACTAACGTTGAAGGAAAACATCGTGAGGAAAATCACATATCTTAGAAGACATTTTAAAGAAATGTCTGATTCACCAACCCGCTTTAGGCTAGCGTGAGTGAACTAAGGCTTAAACCCTCTCTCTCTCTTGACAGAGGATAGGAGATTCGCGTCCAGCAGAGGGACATATATGGGTTGCTATGATTATATAATTATTATTACGAGTATAACCTTACTTAAAAATATAGCTATCAAATACAACAAGAATTCTACAAATTCAACTGGTATTTCCAAAGATATATCTACATTTTAACAAACAAAGAAACTATGAACTTTGACTTTAATTTTATGCCAAAGTCAAACTCATTAAATCATAATAATATATGCATAATAATTATTAAAGTCATAAAAACAATAGTAACAGTATATTTATTTCTGCAGCCACTCTGGCTACTCTTTTTAATTACAATATTGACTGCCTCCGTGGCTTAGTGGTCGATGTGTGAGACTGCTCATCACGAGGTCCCGGGTTCGATTCCCGGGTCGGGCCAAAAATCGATATTGGGTTTTTCTGTTAAGCAATTCACAATAGATGCCCAGAGTTTGGAAATTGGCGGTGTTTACACCCCCGTGCCTCGGAAGGCACGTAAAGCCGTTGGTCCTACGCCTGATCCCGTCGTGTCGGATTTACCGTCCCATAGGACTATGAGAGTGGGGGAATAAAGTGTGCATTTGTGTTTGCGCACACATTTGTGCACTATAATATCTCCCGCGCAGATGGCAAGTCTTTTTTTTTTATATACTACCAAAGGCAAACAAGCATACGGCCTGCCTGATGGTAAGCAGTTACCGTAGCCTATGGACGTTTGCAACACCAGGGGTGTCACTCACGCGTTGCCGACCCTTTAAAAACCTTATAACTCCTTTCTTGAAGAACCCCATGCTATAGTCTCTTGGGAAAAGTCTCCGTTAAGATTAACCGCCGTGACGGAAAATCAGTTAGGAGGAGTATATAAATATATTATTAATTACAATAGATAAAAGTTTTCTATGAGGCCGTGTATCATCTATCTACAGTATCTACACTGCCTCATAGAAATCTTTTACTGCCTTATTGATAAACGTATACGTATAATAATAAAAAATAAAATAGGTGTAATCTTCTTGGTGCCGGTCAATAAAATATAGCCTACACTGACAAATAACGTGGCTTTCTATTGGTAAAAGAATTTTTAAAATCTGTTTAGTAGGTTCAGAGATTACCATGTTACAAACTCACAAACTTTATCTCTTTTATAATCCTAAGTACTATCCTACTAATATTATAAACGCGAAAGTTTGTAAAAGCATGTATGTATGGATGTTTGTTACTCTTTCACGCAACAACTACTAAACGGATCTGGATTAAATTTGGCATAGAGATAGATTATAGTCTGGAATAACATATAGGCTACTTTTTATCCCGGAAAAAACTCTGTTCCCGAGGGAATGTACGCGGATTTTGGGTTTTGGGTTGAGGTTGGGTTCTTAAAAAGCCGTGACTTACCTTCTTCAGAATAACTTGGTATCGTCCTTCCTTGCCAAATTTGTCCTTGCCCCAGCCAGTCGCGAAACACCTGGTGCCAGCGGGAGTCCTCTGTCGTGGTGGAGGTAGGCACGCTACTCCTACGTTAGGTGCTAAATCCATTGGCTTAGCGAGGAAGAGAATAGCGACGTCGTAGAACAGGTTACCTGAAGAAGAACAAGTTATCAGTCGGTAAAATAAACTTTTTTGAAGTAAAATCTTCTTTAGATGCGTTGAGCACTTTTTGGGTGAACAAAAATCATGGAATTCGCGTATAAATACCGAACGCTTTCCATATTCAAAAATAATGATCTAATAGCTTTAGGTTTTTGGTACATTTAGGCTTAAGTTAGTTATTTATTTATTTATCAATAAACACTTACATCTATCATTATAGACTAAATCTAATGCAAAAGTGCTGGAACTTCTCACTAAAACTAATTTACATAAAAACTAATATATAGTAAATAGCCCTTGTGAACGTTATAAGATATCCTTTATCTCTTCATAGACCTATGTCTATGAAGAGATAAAGGATATCTTATAATCTTATATCCCTATGGATATAGATGGTGATTAACAGAAAATACGACGTTGCCATAGCGTGCATGCACCGTTGTCCGTGTGGTGACCGATTAAGAATACAAATGTCACCACCCCGTTCTATCCCCAGGGTGCCGTAAGAGTCGTCTAAGGGAGTAAGTCAGGCCGACAATATCCACTGCAAGATAGGGAAATCTCGAAACAGAAACCCTATACCAACCCGTCTGGCCAGCGTGGTATCGCTATTATCCCCTGTAAGTGTGTGGAGGAGACCCGTGCCCAGCAGTAGGACGTTTATGGGTTGAGATGATGATGATAGCGATTACCAAGTCACATCAAGGAGCCGCGCCACGACACTGCACCGGTCCACCTTGACGACATCCTGACGTGGCGAAGTCCTAAGAGAAGGAAACAGAAGAGGTTGATCTGACTACATACCTGAGTTGAAATCCTTATGAATTTCTATGGAAGACACATCTCGGTCCTGGAAGGGGTATATTTCCTTGGTGCTCTGCGTGTCCCATTCTCCTGCCCTCACCCTAAGGGCTTTGGCCTTGGCTACATAGTGAGCCGCCGTCAGTACCGCGCTCGGATGGATGAGGGATCCACCGCCGACGTACACGTTCAGTTTCTGACCTTCAGGGTCTGCTTCGTCAACAGGCTCGATCCTGGAAATTAAGAAAACATAAATTATGACTAGTTAAAAAAACCTAAATTGATGTTCTTTTCATTTTTAACCGACTTCAAAAAAGGTCATATGTTCGACTGTATGTTTTTTTCTATGTTTGTTTACCAATTTCTCCCATTTCTGGACAGATTCTCAAAATTCTTTTTTTTATTTGAAAGAGTATTCTTCCTCTTAAAGTGGTCCCATTGGCACCAATTCGGGATCTGATTATGGAATTATGGAATTCTAGAGTAATCGAGCGCAACCCTCAAATGTCATAGGTAACAATGTTTTTCAAAATTATATTTTTTACTTTTATTTTATCTTCAAAAAGCTAAAATTAACTGAAGACAGATTGAAGTCGGTGCCAAGCTAAATATTAGGTGACAGGATGAACCTAGCACCGACTTCAAACTGTATCAAGAAAACCAATGTATATATTTCTGTGGAATTTGGTAACATTGTACAGCATTGTACAAAAAAGCAAATGTATGGGATTTGACGTATATTTTGACGACATTATCTATATCGAAAACTTACGTCAAATCCCATACATTTGCTTTTTTGACTTTACGTTTCGACTACAGTTTATGCCATTTGTCTGCAGGGGCAGGGCCGCTACATAAAGATTAGTTTTTTAGGAACCCCAATATATGAATTTGTGTGATATATATTTTTATCCGTAGATTTAGTCTAATTGTACACTGTTACCAAATTCCACAGAAATATATAAGTACAATGGTTTTCTCAAATACAATGATGAAAAAGAGGTGTAAATGAAACCATTTTTTGTTGGCATTTATAGACATATGACTGCCAAAAAAATACAGTATTAATCTACAAGATGTGTTTCATAATATGGTCTTGTAATAAATTATATATTAATTCGAAATAGTTTGTAAAAAAATCATCGAATCAGCACGAAATTATTGAGATGTAACCACTGCCACAAAAACTTATATAAACTATCAAATAATACGAAAAAAAAAAACAATATTTGAAGAAAACAAACACCTATAATTTGGTAATGTTATATTTAAAATAAGTTTGAATTTTAATTTATTAAAAATTAATAAGACGTCCATTCGAAGAGTACATCTGTTTGTATCCCCGCGCTCGCCTAGAGAATTAGGTCGTGTTTGCTTTGCCCAAATGCTCAAGGTCGTTGGCGATATCACAAGCCTTAATAAACGAATCTTTATATATCGGCCCTGAGCCTCTAGACAAGTGGCATAAGCGATAGTCGAATCGAAAAGTCAAAAAAGCAAATGTATGGGATTTGACGTAAGTTTACGACATTATATCGTAGACTTAGTCAAATCCCATACATTTGTTTTTTTGACTTTTCGTTTCGACTACCGTTTATGCCACTTGTCTAGAGGGGCTGTACAGCTATCTCCGTTGCTGTGTGTACTTACTTGAGAATGGCCACCATCCAAGGAAACTCTCCGAACTTGGTCTCCAGATCGTTGTCTCCGGTGGTGCGCATATCAGCTCCCTTGGGGTTACGCCAACCGCATCCTTCGCGCTGTTAATAAGAAACTTCATTTTAACTTATATTTTTTAAAATCCTAGATAGATACGGTATCTATCGGGCGGGTTGGTGAATCTGACATGTCTTTAGAATTTCTTCTAAGACATGTGGGCTTCCTCACGATGTTTTCCTTCACCGTTAGCAGATGGCGAATCATTTGATTACATATAAACTCCACAAAGTAAATTTCACATTGGTACTGCCACCCGGGATCGAACTCGCACCTCTTGCGTGCAAGTCGGTTACTTTCCCACTCGGCACACACAATTATTACATAATATTATTAATAATAATTAATTATTATTAATTTGTCCGTGTGGTGACGGATTAAGAATACAAATGTCACCATCCCGAGGGTGTCGTAGAGTCGACTTAGGGAGTAAGTCAGGCAGACAATATCCACTGCAAGAGAGGGAAAACTCGAAACAAAACCCTATACCAACCCGTCTGGCCAGCGTGGTGTAGTAGGCTAATATCCCTCCTAATGTATGAAGGAGACCCGTGCCCAGCAGTGGGACGTATATGGGTTGAAATGGATGGATGGATAATATAATTAATAAATTCTCAATATCGAATAGCTAATTGTGTAAAGCACATTAAGATGCAAGTCAATGATAATAAATGCATATCTAAGTTATTAATTATTATTGCGGTCGGTATGTACTCGTAATGTTGTAGATGGACGACTACTTATACGATGTGGTCAGACCGGTTGAGAATCATATTAGTTTTTATATATTTTTTTTACATATTATAAAACGAAGTAGCTCCCACTGTCGCTTAGATTTTATAAACTACTAGTTTATAATCCTTACTAATATTATAAATGTGAAAGTTTGTAAGATTGGATGGATGGATGTTTGTTACTCTTTCACGTAAAAACTACTGAACGGATCTGGATGAAATTTGGCACAGAGATAGTTTATGGTCTGGAATAACACATAGGCTACTTTTTGCAGCGATAACCGACATCCACGCGGGCGGAGCCGCAGGCAACAGCTAGTAAATAATAAATAAATAAATAAATGGTTTATTGTATCTATAAGTTGCTTAACAGTATAATGAGGCTGCCCCAGTAAGTTATTAGAAATACTTGTGGTGGGGCTACCTCGCTCTTCCCGTAGTTTGCAGCAATAAATATTCAAGAAAGGTAAGGCATACGAGCAAGCCCGACTATGGAAGGACCTTCTCCACCTTACAGATGACCACAGCCATATAACTACACAGCGGTGTAGTTGTGTTTCTGTGTGTGAGTAGAATTTTCGAACGATACGTTTTCCTATCCTAGGAATACTTAATCACAAAAATGGGGGTCGGCAACATGCAAGTGATACCTCTGGTATTGCTTTTGCTTGGCACATACTGAACTGCCCGTCTAGACGAGTGGCATTAACGGTAGTCGAATCGCAAAGTCAAAAAAGCAAATGTATGGGATTTGACGTAACTTTGCGACATTTGATTCATTTTTGACATTTGCTTTTGTGACTTTACGATTCGACTACAGTTTATGCCAATTGTCTAGAGGGGCTGGACACCTATTTGAAGCAGCCGTGAGGCATACAGTGCATTATTTGCTAGTTTTAATTTTACGTATTTTATATTTGTCGTTTAAATATTTTGTTTTGTTTTTTGTATTCAAATTTCTGTTTATATTTTTGCTTGTGTACTAAGCATGCATCCACTTAAATTGCACTGTTTTCTTTAGTTGCATCAAATAAATGTTTCTTTCATGCATCCTTAGGCTACGGTAACTGCTTAACATTGACTGCCTTTTTTTTATACTACCAAGGTGGCAATCAAAGCATACGGCCCGCCTGATGGTAAGCAGTTACCGTAGCCTATGGACGTTTGCAACACCAGTGGTGTCACTCACGCGTTGACGACCTTTTAAAAACCTTATAACTCCTTTCTTAAAGAACCCCATGCTATAGTCTCTTGGGAGAACCTCGGCAGGGAGCTCATTCCACAGCCTAATCGTACGTCGTAGCCTTGGTGGTCCAGTGGCCACTGTATACGCCTACTGTATACGAGAAAACTTTGTGTGACCCATAAAGAGTTATTTTGAGTCTGGGTGTAATTTGTGTCCGTTAATTGTATGTTTGTAAAGCCCCCCGCGACACAGAGCTTGTTCTCTAGTGCGGGAGTTGTCTTAAAAAAAAAAAACAGGCGGGATTTCTTTATTTTTTTGTTTGAATTCTAGCTTATAATATGTCGATGGCTATTAAAATGCAATAGTTCGGCGGTAATTTCACTGAGACAACCGGTCGGCTAGGTCAACGTAACATCCGGCGTCAGTGCGCTCGCGCACCTCTGTCACACGTTTCACAATGTCCTTATTATGTCCTTGAATTTATTTGTTTTGTTCATATGTAAAACTAGCATTCTCCAACACCTAACATTTATTTCATAAGATGTAAGAATACTTTTTAATTTAAAATAAATTTAACAAACAATCAGATAGGTCCCTCTCTCAAAAAAATATGAAAAAGAGGTGTAAATAAAACCATTTTTTGTTGGCATTTATGGACAAATAACTGCCTATACAGTATTAATCTACAAGATGTGTTTCATAATTGGTGTTGTCATAAATTCTATAGTAATTCTAAATAGTTTGTAAAAAAAACGTCGAATCAACACCAAATTATTGATGTAACCACTTTATAACTTAAATTTTTATCAAATAATACGAAAAAAAACGATATATGAAGAAAACATACACCTATTATTTGGTAATGTTATATTTAGAATAAGTTTAAATTTAAATTTATTAAAAATTAATAAGACGTCCATTCAAAGAGTACATCTGTTTGTATCCCTGCGCTCGCCTAGAGAATTAGGTCGTAATTGCTTCGCCCAAATGCTCAAGGTCGTTGGTGATAAATTTATATAACCCAAGCCTTAAAGGTAAATAAAATATCTTATTGAAGTCGCAGTTCTAAGAAAAGGTGCCCAAAAGACCAAATGATGAGAAGAAAAAAATGTAAATGAAATTTGTCCAAAGGCTGGCCTTTACTTGGGTCAACGTATCCTTGCAATTCAGCGTGGAAATGCGGCCAGCATCATTTACTTTGTTTTTCTTCTCATCGTTTGGTTATTGGCCAACCTGCGCCCTTAGACTATTGGCATAAACTGTAGTCGAATCGAAAAGAACAGAAAGCGGTTGTATGGGATTTGATTTTTTAAAAAGAGATTGTGTAAATTATTATTTAACAAATATTAGTATCTGAATGACAGAGCTTAGCTTGGTATTTTTTTTGGAAATTAAAGTTTTTAAGATGGAGTGGAGTATCCCTGGGATAAGAATAAGTTTATTTCAAATGGCATCCATAAATGATCGCTGGAGACCTGTACTCACACACAGAAACACAAATACACCGCTGTGTGTAGTTATTTGGCTGTGGTCTTCTTTAAGGTGGAGGTCATTCCCCAGTCGGGCTTGCACGCTAGTATGGTGCCTCTCTTAACTAAATGTCAACAGTCAGGACCAACTTTTAACGTGCCCTCGGAAACTTGGAGATGCTCAGATGAAATACAACTACGCGGTAACTCATCTATAGGGTTACCGCGCCGTAATTATTTACCGAACAGTGATTTACTTGCTGCCTATCAATAAAGTAAGTATCGTGTTTTGACTGCATCAGCTTGCATGCTGCCATACTTGTATTTGACAAAAGATTGTAATTATCTGGCGATTAAAAAGAGTCGTCTGAGTTTCTTGCTAGTTCTTCTCAAGGCTCCACGTCAGCGAACTAGCCGTAGAAAAATTTAGCTGACATCATTTTGCTGGCTTATTCATAATTTATGACCCTCATAAGTGTTACTGCAAGAGAAGGAAAACTCGAAACAAAACCCTATACCAACCCGTCTGGCCAGCGTTGTATAGTAGGCTAATATCTCTCCAAGTGTATAAGACCCGTGCCAAGCAGTGGAACGTTTATGGGTTGAGATGAAAAGTGTTACTTTGATTAACCCTAAATGAATTTTGAGTTTGCGGTAACAGCTTACCTTAGGTAATACTGGGTCTGGTGGTGGTTTGATGGGCTGATCTGGGGGTAGTGTGTCCAGCACCTTACAGCAAGTATCGATGTACGAAGCACACGGACCATCACGAACACTGAAAATAATTAACAACTTAAGACAATGGAAGGAATATTTCGATGAGAGGTCTCGTTCCATAGGTATTTGGTACAAAACTATACAACCAAGTCCGTGTAATTATGTTTGGTTTGCGAATTCAAATTTCTTAAAACTAGATGTGGTGAGTGCGTTGCGAATTAGTTCCGGACACATGCCATTGAACAGTTTTATGTTACGTGATGAAAAAGAAATTTTCACCTAACTGTTCAATGTGCAATGTGAGGGAAGATGTGTACCACATATTAGAGTGTGCATGGAATGAAGTTGATCGTAAACAATTTGAGTTGGAGGAGGCCTGTTGTTTAAAATCTATTGAGGTCTGTAACAACATTTTGTCTGCTCTTTTATCAGACCAGCACCTTATGGAGGCGACATGATCACTGTGTGATCAAGCCTCTTTCTCTCAAGACAACTCCCGCACTAGAGAATAAGCTCTGTGTCGCGGCGGTCTTTACAAACATACAATTAACAGGCACAAATTCTCACTCAGAACAACTCTTTGTGGGTCACACAAAATTTTGTCCTATGTGAAAATCGAACTCGTGCACAGCAGGCGCATACTGCGGCCACTAGACCATCAAGGCAGATAGGGCCCTATGCTAGCGAGCAAACCGAACTGAGGACCTCCACCTTACAGAAGACTACAGCTAAATAACTACACACAGCGGTGTAGTTGTGTTCCTGTGTGTGACTCCAGGTCTCCAGCGCTCATTTAGGTATGCGTTTTGAAACAAATGTATTTCTATCCCAAAGATACTCCCATCTTAAAGCCTTGGGCTAAAGAAATGGGTTAGCAACACGCTAGTTATACCTCTGGTCTTGCAAGCGTCTATAGGCTACGGTAACTGCTTAACATCAGGCGGGCCGTATGCTTGTTTGCCACTCAAGTTGTAGATATAAAATTAAAGAAAGTAGTTCTTTTGCTGTAGTCTTCTGTAAGGTGGAGGTCCTTTCCCAGTCGGTCTTGCTCTCTCGTATGGTGCCCTAATTTTTGTTATTGTTACTTACCGTATATCAATAACGCCGGCTCCATCATTAATGATAGAGTTGTTTTTGTTGCACAGATAGTAGCTGACGCATTCTCCTGGAGTACCATCGTCCATGGTGCACGACAAGTCTTCGTCCCCTGTGCTTCCTGGCAACCAATTATTTGTTACTAATTAAAGGACAGTAGTCGACATAGCTCGGAGAATTGTGGCGAAGGGCCAGACACATAGCTAGCAGAACTGATGGCCGTTAGGGCAGAAAGGTTCTAGAGTGGCGACCACGAACTGGAAGACAAGCGTGGGCAGGCCTCCAACAAGGTGGACCGACGACCTGGCAATGGTTACGGGCAACTGATGCACAAGGTGCCGACCTTGTGCATCGGTTGTATTGGGGAAGCCTATATCCAGCAGAGGACGTATTTTGACTGAGAAGATGATGATGAATTAAAAAGTATTTATTTTAATTAATTAGTCAACAATAAAAATCAGCTAAAAATATATTTCGACAGTATATTATGATTTTGTCCTGGTCAGCGAAAAAGGCGCTCATAGCCAGTTGCACTCGCTGTTCGGTAAATGCAGCAGGTTAAGCTACCAAGGATGCGGTAACCCTATAGATGGGTGACCGCATAGTGGTATTTCATCTGAGCGTCTCCGTGCTTCGGAGGGCACGTTAAAAGTCGGTCCCGACTGTTATCAGTCGTTAGATCACGAAAGAGGCCTAAATATGGGCGATCTAAATAAATCTGTCACCAGGTTGGCCTCTAACCAAACTAAAAGAAGAAGAATACTCACCATCTCCATTATTATTACTGATTGGTGGAACAATAGTCGAAGGTCCCTTAGTCTGGCCCACTGGATTCTGGGTCACGGCAGCGTTGCCACCACCATTGGGTGGTTTGCCAAATATCTGGCTGATGACGGAGTCCAGGTCGCCGCTGTTGCCAGTTTGGCAGTGGACTGCTGCCACTAGAAGCAGTAGTGGTAATGTTTTGTACATCTGGAAGGAGATAGAAGAATGGTTAATGGCACGTTAATGGATTACGAGGAAGTGTATTTTATTTTTAAGCCGCTTCATTTAGCTAGACCCCGTTTTCGAGAGGTACTTTACTAGTGAGCAAGCCCAACTAGGGAAGGTCCACCTTTCAGAAGACCACAGCCAAATAATTACACACAGCGGTGTAGTTGTGTTTCTGTGTGTAAGTACAGGTCTCATATTTTAAAACATTATGTTGCTATTTAGTGGCCGAAAGCGGCAAATGGCGAAAATTATTGAATCGCCGCACCGGCCGCCTTCTTCTTCCTCGCCATATCCCGCTACACGGTTTACTGCACATTAATTTCGTCAGTGATCGCAGCACATGAGCTTAGGTAATGCCATGGAGGCAGCAGTAAAGCAACAACGTACCAAAATGACTAGAACCCTGAATTGTCAGTAGATAACCATATGCTATTGTTGCACGATTTGATTTCTGATTTCATCGTGTAGTTTTACCTGCATTTTAATGGCACCGCGTATACCATAGTACAAATCCCACATTAAACAATTTTTATACATTATTAGGACTAAATATAACGTGGTTAGTTATTAAAAAGTAACCTAACCTACTTACAAACAATCAGATATTATATTTAAAGGTAATTAACCTATAAATAAAATATCTGATTGAGGTCGCAGTTCTGAGAAAAGATGCCCAAAAGACTGGCCACATTTCCACGCTCTGGACTGCAATTTGAGCCAAGTGAAGGCCAGCGTTAGGGTCGTGAGATGGCTCGAATAAACGCTTAGATATCTCACGATTCAGTTTGTGGGCACTTGGGCGCCATGGTCTTAGAGTTTCGCCCCAAATGTTTATTTTAAGTACTTAGTGTTGGTTCCGTAACTTTTTGTTACCTACTTCAAATTGTAGCTCATACCAAATTGTAAATATCATACTCTGGCGATTGAAAAGTGTGGCCAGAGTTTCTTGCCAATTCTTCTCTAGGCCCGACCCATGTCAGCGAATTGGCTGTAGGAAAAAAAGTATGCTGACTTTTGTTTATTTTGACGTAAGTACGACATAAGTATCATGTATTTGATCTAAATGAACCTTGAGTTTGAGTTTTAATGGCTAACGTGGTTCAAAAAATATTGTAAGCGAATTTATCGCTGGTCGCCCGCGACTTCGTCCGCGTGGTAATTTAGAATATTTTCCCCGTTTTTTGCAACATATCTCACTACTTATCCGCTCCTATTGATCATAGCGTGATGTTATATAGCCTATAGCCTTCCTGGAAAAATGTACCTACTATTTAACAAAAAAAGATTTTTTCTTTTCGAACCAGTACTTTCTGAGATTAGCGCGTTCAACCAAACATACAAACTCTTCAGCTTTGTAATATTAATATAGATTGAATGTACCATGCATAGCATTGTTTATTAAGATTTACGTACTGAAGTCTGGTTTACACTAAGTAATATTATAACGTACACAGTTACCTTGATTAGTCTCTCACATTTGCATAATATAATTGTAGATAACAAGGTCAGTGTGGCGGAGTTCCCCCAACGTTCGGTTCTGTTTACGTACATTACGTATTTCCTAATGATTCGTCATCGGTCTACCATTCTCTTAAGGCTCTCTTAAAAAATGATGAAAAAGAGGTGTAAACGAAACCATTTTTGTTGGCATTTATAGACATATGACTGCCAAAAAATACAGTATTAATCTACAAGATGTGTTTCATAATATGGTCTTGTAATAAATTATATATTCATTCTAAATAGTTTGTAAAAAAATCATCGAATCAGCACCAAATTAATGAGATGTAACCACTTTATGACTTCAATGTTTATCAAATAATACGAAAAAAAATACCAATATTTGAAGAACCTAAAATAACCTATAATTTGGTAATGTTATATTTAGAATAAGTGTAAATTTTAATTTATTAAAAGTTTTAGCCAATGGACGCTTGCAATACCAGGGGTATCACTTGCGTGTGACCCTTCCTTTTACAGATAGAGTATCCCTGGGATAGAAAAACGGTTCTTTGCTGGAGACCTGTACTCACACACAGGAACACAACTACACCGCTGTGTGTAGTTATTTGGCTGTGGTCTTCTGTAAGGTGGAGGTCCATAGCAGTCCGGTTTGCTCGCTAGTATGGGGCCGTGAAAATAACAGACAACTCCCGTACTACAGAACAAGCTCTGTGTCGCGGGGGACTTTACAAACAGACAATTAACGAACACAAATTACACGCAGACTCAGAACAACTCTTTGTGGGTCACACAAAGTTTTGTCCTGTGTGGGAATCGCACCCACAATCTTGTTCATAGCAGGCGCATATTGCGGCCACTGGACCACCAAGACAGCCGTATCTCTCAACTTAAACTTGTATGCACACACACTTGTGCACTATATTATCTCCCCAAATAGCTAGTCTCCGTTTAGATTAGCAGCCGTGACCGAAATTTGGTTAGAAGAACATTATTATTATCAGTAAGTAACCTACTAATATTATAAACGCAAAAGTTTGTAAGTATGGATGGATGTATGTTTGTTACTCTTTCACGTAAAAACTACTGAATGGATCTGGATGAAATTTGGCACAGAGATAGATTATGGTCTGGAATAACACATAGGCTACTTTTTACAGCGATAACCGACATCAACGCGGGCGGAGCCGCGGGCAAAAGCTAGTACCTAATATTTTTGTTGTTATTGTATAAATAATAGAAATAAACTTAACAACCGTCGCCGTCGCAGTGATAACGACTCAGAGGTTGATATAATGTAATATAAACATACTTAATAATAAGCAATGATTGTTGTTACGCTGTGTTTCGTAGTTTTTTTTTATACTACTTAGGTTTCTTTCTATCCTTTTTTTTTTTTTTTTAAATATAATAAATAATAATAATAAATTGTTTATTTGCTTAAAATGTGGTACAAACATAGGATGGTACAAATGGTAAAAAGAGCAGGACACATTTTGCCATAATTAGTAGCATGCAAATATTGTGTAGTAGTTTGTAAGCTAAAAGACAACTGCACTAGGGAACAACCCCTGTGTCGCGGAGACTTTACAAACATACAATTAACGGACACAAAGTACACCTAGACTCCGGCCAACCATTTGTGGATCACACAAATTTTTGTCCCGTGTCGGGATCGAACCCACAACACGCCGCGCACTAGTAAATGGCGAGGTAACTACTTAAGCCACTGAACCAACCGTGCAGTCTGTGGAGGCAAACAAGCATTACGGCCTGCTTGATGGTAAGCAGTTACCGTAGCCTATATGGACGCTTGCAACACCAGGGGTGTCACTCGCGCGTTGTCGACTCTTTACAAACCTCAAAACTCCTTTCTTGAAGAACCTCATGCTATAGTCTCTTGGAAAAACTTTGGCAGGGAGTTCATTCCACAACCTAATCGTACGTGGTAAGAATATACTTTTATATAGGTACCTACTAAACTGACTGCCTTAGTGGTCCAGTGGCCGCAGTATGCGCCTGCTGTTCACGAGGTTGTGGGTTCGATTTCCACACTGGACAAAACTTTGTGTGACCCATAAAGTGTTGTTCTGAGTCTGGGTGTAATTTTGTCCGTTAATTGTATGTTTGTAAAGTCTCCTGCGACACAGAGCTTGTTCTATATTATAAAGCTGCAGAGTTTGTTTGTTTGATTGAACGCGCTAATCTCAGAAAGTACTGGTTCGATTAGAAAAAAACTTTTTTTGTTAAATAGTGCATTTATCCAGGAATGCTATAGGCTATATAACATCACGCTATGATCAATAGGAGCGAACAGTAGTAAGATATATTACAAAATCGGGGAAAATATTCCAAATTACCACGCGGACGAAGTCGCGGGCGACCCCTAGCACTAGAGAACAAGGTCTGTGTCGCGGGGGACTTTACAAACATACAATTAACGGATACAAATTACACCCAGACTCAGAACAACTCTTTGTGGGTCACACAAAGTTTTGTCTTGTGTGGGAATCGAACCCACAACCTCGTGCACAGCAGGCGCATACTGCGGCCACTGGACCACCAAGGCAGCCTTTCTAAAGCCTTTGGTGCATTACAAGAGTCCATAGGTACACTACGGTAACTGCTTACGACCGACCACAAACTCTTACGTGCAAGTCGATTACTTTCCCTCTTCATAATTTAACGAGGTTTTTCCATAAACACACATTTAATTATGACGGGTAATTACCTATAAAATGGAGATGGGGGAATACTTTACCGATGAAGTAATGAATCATCTATTGTTATAAAATTCAATGGTAAAAAGGTAATATGTGACTTTGCTTTTGATACAGCGGCAAATAAGTTTAAGACCCGTCTGATGGTAAGCAGTTACCGTAGCCTATGGACAGTGTAGGCTTTAGGGAAGGGTGGGAAGGCGCAAGGCTTGGAGGCTTCAACAATCTGGTCAAGACCAAAAACAAAAAACGATCAAGACAAACTTTTCTTATTTAAATAAGACAACTTTCTTTCTTTAAAAAAAAAACAAGCTCAGTGTCGCGGGGGACTTTACAAACATACAAATTAACGGACACAAATTACACTCAGACTCAGAACAATTCTATGTGGGCCACACAAAGTTTTGTCCTGTGTGGGAATCGAACCCGCAAACCTCGTGCACAGCAGGCGCATACCGCGGCCACTGGTCCACCAAGGAGTCAAACTAAATCTAGGATATCAAAAAAAAACTAAATCAAGCCTATCAAATTCTATGTATATGGTCTTCTGTAAAGTGGAGGTCCTTTCCCAGTCGGGTTTGCTCGCTAGTATGGTGCCCTACCTTTCTTTAATTTTATATTATGATTTCGTCTTTACAAGATCTAAGTATACATATACAGTAATCTACAAGAAAATTATAACATAACTAGTTGTTGCCCAGGGCTCCGCCCGC
Organism: Trisateles emortualis; assembly: GCA_947095525.1. Taxonomy (NCBI): domain Eukaryota; kingdom Metazoa; phylum Arthropoda; class Insecta; order Lepidoptera; family Erebidae; genus Trisateles; species Trisateles emortualis. The sequence goes on from OX352756.1 coordinate 4,291,668, forward strand.
GTGAATGTCGGTTATCGCTGTAAAAAGTAGCCTATGTGTTATTCCAGACCATAATCTATCTCAGTGACAAATTTCATCCAGATCCGTTCAGTAGTTTTTACGTGAAAGAGTAACAAACATCCATCTATCCATGCTAACAAACTTTCACATTTATATTATTAGTAAGGATGGTTATACAAAAAAACAAATCTTCATATAGCGGCCCTGTATACACATCTCCGTTGTCGGGTGTACCTAGTACTTGTTGGGATCGAAGTCACTCCTCACGTATTAAAAGTTAGTTACTTTCGCACTGAGTTACTACAACCTATTGCTAATAAACCCAACCAATGATTTTATAAAAAAAGATAATCTACCTTCATACTGAGCGCGTTCAGTTTTGTTGCCATGTTTTAGTGCGTACTTGCTTATGGATTTCAAGTATGAATGCGATAGATTATACGGAATTTAGTGATACAGAAAGAGATAGTGATATATGAAATGAAGCTACTTAGCTGCTGTTGACGGCAACAGTTTGGCCACGCTAGTACGATATCTATGTACATCTTTCTTACTATGATATCATTTAATTTTGCAGTCTTAAAATAAGTATAAAAAACTTATTTTTGTATGTCTATTACTTCTAAACTAAAACCTATCTATACTTCAATCAATCAATCAATCAGCCTATCGCAGTCCACTGCTGGACATAGGCCTCTCCTAACACGCGCCATAGCACACGATCCTCCGCCTTCCGCATCCAGTCATCCATCTATACTTACTTAATAATATTATAAAGCTGAAGAGTTTGTTTGTATGGTTGAACGCGCTAATCTCAGTTAGTACTGGTTCGATTAGAAAAAAACTTTTTATATTGAATAGTGCATTTATCCAGGAAGGCTATATAACATCACGCTATGATTAATAGGAGAGGAGCAGTAGTGAGATATGTTTCAAAATCGGGGAAAATATTCCAAATTACCACGCGGGCAACGCCTAGTTAGGTATAAAGAGCAAAGATTTGTTTGTTATTACGATTTAACTCAAGAACTACTGGACCGATTTTAAAAATTCTTTCACCATTAGAAAGCAACATTATTAGCGGGTAACATAGGCTAAGTATATTTTATTAAAACTAATAACGGGATCCCTACGAAAACTTAATAAATACCCGTTCTAAGCCAAAACGTTTTAAAAATAAAGTAAGTAAAGACAATCACTTGAATTTTAAATCTACTTGAAATTTATTTGGAAAGCTGCCATTATAATAATAGTAACCGATAGAAAACCCACATGTCTTAGAAGTAATTCTAAAGACATGTCCGGTCCACCAACCTGCATTAGGCCAGCGTGTGTGGATTTAATTCTAAAACCCTATAAGCTCTCTTGACAGAGGATGAGACGCATGCTCATCAGTGGAACATTAACATTAAGTACCTATGTACTTAGTCGAAGACAAAGTCAAACTCAATCAAATACATGATACTTATGAACGTCATAAAAACAAATGCCATCATACTTTCTTTCCTACAGCCAATTCGCTGACTAGGGCCGTGTTTGTGACAGTGGCCCGAGTTTCTTGCCAATTCTTCTAGAGACCTTGAGAAGAATTGGCAAGAAAATCGGGCCACTGTTATGGATAGCTATTATTATTATTATATATACCGACTAGCGGAATGCCCCGAGTTCACCCTAGATAAGTTTATCTAGGGCGATATTTTATTAATATGTTTTATTCGGGATTTAATATCCAAAAATGTCTTTTTAATATTCATTTTCATTATATAAGGAACAATTTTTGCAAATTTTCACGTTTGTAGCTATATTTCTAGTGGCAGGCATAACAAGGAGGTACTTAATTAAAAAGATCTACCTCCAAAAAAAAAAAAAACGCTTGAAGTGTAGCAAAAATGTGCAAGGCGATCTTGTACATATTATTTCCAGGGAAGTTTATGAGGTGGCCAAAGCAATTAATGAACTATTAATTAATCTACTCATAATGAATAATTTCTTTATGACATACTTTTGGTGACGTTTTTTCGGCGAACCGTAGAGCGTAGGTGGAAAGTGCAAGGAAGGTTTCCGTTTTATTTTCCATCTATCTATTTATGATAAAATAATAAAATTTCACAATATGCAACATTTTGTATTTTTGATGAAGTATTTAAGTTCCGATCGCCTTGCACACCCTTTTGCTACACTCCAACTAAAAAAAACTAAAGAACTTATTGATCAAATATCACTTACCTTGTTAATATTAATCTCCAAAAACATTAAAAAACACTTTTAAAACATAATATTATTTGTCTTAACACACTATAGCACAATATTCTAAGTAGTGAAGCCGGTTTTTTATGTATTTTTAACGAGATTTTCCTTATAGCGTCCGCGTACGGCCGGGAGACAAGGTCGACGCGCGTTCTCGACGCGCACTGCGGCTCAATGGCCAAGCGCACCTTGTTTTATGGACCTCTGACCATTCTGTAATGACAGTATCATTAGTAAGCTTTATTAATGTTCTTTTTTCTACTTAGGTTGTAAAGTTACCGTAGCTATAGACGCTTGCTATACTATTTTTTTCACACCGCATCCTTAAAATATCTATATATCTATCCCTGGGATACGTTTCTATCAAAACGCTTCCCTAAGTAAGCGCTGGAGACCTGAGCCTCTAGACAAGTGGCATAAGTGATAGTCGAATCGAAAAGTCAAAAAAACAAATGTATGGGATTTGACGTAAGTTTACGACATTATATCGTAGACTTACGTCAAATCCCATACATTTTATTTTTTGACTTTTCGATTCGACTATCGCTTATGCACTTGTCTAGAGGCTCTGTAATCACACACAAGAATACAACTACACCGCTGCGTGTCAAGCCCTACTGGGGAAGTACCACCTTACAGAAGACCACAGCCAAATGGAGACATACACAGCGGTGTATATGTTTCCCTGTGTGTGAGTACAAGTCTCCAGCGCTCATTTAGGGATACGCTTGCCTATCCCAGGCATATCACATCTTAAAGACCCGGTGTAAAAAAATGGGTATAGCAAGCGTCTATAGGCTACGGTAACTGCTCAACAACAGGCGGACCATATGGTTATATGCCAGTTAATTAGTATAGAAAAAACATAGAGTTTCACCTATAATATGTAGGTACAGAAACAAAAATCTAAACCTGTTATATATCTTATATGTAAGTAATTAATAAACATTTAAACATAACTAGTTTCTGTGTGTTATTGTATTTTGTTCACATTTTCCTTATCAACGACCTTTTGGCATCCACTTACGAGCCAGACTGGTCATCTTTACAGTAACATAATGTATTCTGCGATTATGAATCTTAATTACGTGTACTTAAGTCGTATTTTGCTTTAAATTTGCAATTGATGTATGATGTCTTGTTAGTTTTGTCAGGCGAAATTTGCTGTTATTGCTTAAACATTACAGTGCATATTCGTATGAAGTTTAATAATATTTATTTGTAGATTGAATGAAGGCTCGGTCATAGCAGTATCACGACAGGAGGGAGTTAACGTAGCCTATTGACGCTTGCAATACCAACGGTATCGCTTACATGGTACTGACCAATTTTTTTACACCAGGGCATTATGGAATAGGAAAAGGTTACTTTCAAAACACTTCTCTAAATCAGCGCTGGAGACCTGTACTCACACACAGGAACACAACTACCACGCTGTGTGTAATTATTTAGCTGTGGTCTTCTGTAAGGTGGAGGTTCGTCCCCAGCCGGGCTTGCTAACTTAATAGTGCCTTACCTCTTTTAAAATTCGTTAGCTTTTATATCTACGAAAAGAGGCGATCCCTGATACTGATACAACCTAAATTCTTGATGCATTGATTTCTTACTTCATTCTTTCTAATTTACTTTCAGCTTTTGAAACTGCTTACCATCAGGCGAGCCGTATGCTTGTTTGCATATTTAGTATAAAAAACTCTTTTCTATTCTTGGTTACCTTTCTGTGCTTTGATATACGTCGTCTTCAGAACTAGGTGGGTTGGAGTGTACGAAACGGGCCACTAAGGAAAAAACAAGCGTCCATAGGCTACGGTAACTGCTTAACATCAGGCGGGCCGTATGCTTGTTTGCCAGCCAAGTAGTATAAAAAAATCAATAAATTTTTTTTGAGGAAAATATATATTTTTTAATATGTACCGCTTTTCCACGATTTTATTACATAGAACATCTAAATTTAAGATTAAAAGCATCCGGGTGATTTTTGTCTTCAACCATCGGTTCGTGGTACAACTGGTAAAGAAAAAAAAAACAAACTAAACTGAGGAAATAATACATAATCCCAACGTGGATAGGTTCATCATCATCATCTCAGCCAAAAGACGTCCACTGCTGGACATAGGCCTCCCCCAAGGTGTTCCACAACTGAGCAGACCTTGTCCTTCGGTTGCCGGCAACCTTTACCAGGTCGTCGGTCCACCTTGTTGGAGGCCTGCCCACGCTTCGTCTTCCAGCTCGTGGTCGCCACTCTAGAACCTTTCTGCCCCAAACGGATAGGTTAGTAGTTATTGTTTTTAAACCACCCAGAAATAGGAACTGCTCGAAGCGGGCTTCCGGCGACCAATTATATAGTGTCCCGCTGGGGTATTCCGTAAGAGCGAAAACCGAGCGACCACGAAAACGGAGCAAAATCTGGCTGTCAGATTGAAAATCGGTATTCCGTAAGAGCGTAAACCGAGCCTTTTGACGTTTAGCAATCGTGTGTGCCGTCACCGAGCAATCACAACTGTCAGTTTGCGATCGCTGTTTCTTAGAGAATCAGCCGGCCGTTTCGTATCCTCTGACCGCTGGGTGGCTCACGAGTACATTTCATTGTAACTAAATAAGCGTGAAAATTGTAACACACCGCAGCGTATACTTCACATTAACATCAGTCACAATACCTATAAACTTCGTCGGGTAATTAAAAATCATTCCATCCTACTAATATTATAAACGTGAAAGTTTGTAAGTATGGATGGATGGATGTATGGATGTTTGTTACTCTTACACGTAAAAACTTCTGAACGGATCTGGATGAAATTTGGCACAGAGAAAGATTATGGTGTGGAATAACACCAGTGGCAATGGCGTAGCGTGTCTTGTCGGGGCCCCGTATAAAAAATTTGCCTGGAGGTAAAGATTTTATATGGGGGTATAGATTTTTCACAAAAGAAAAAAATATTGTGAAAAGAAATATTTATTTATCATAACATAATTTAACCATGAAGGCGTCGGGAAGTGACGACCCCACCGCCCACTGGTGCAGGTATACGTAGTTATTTAACTGCCGGTGCCTGCACTTGTGCAAGCAGTCAACCGAATAATGGCGGTCAAACCATTCTAATATGGCGGAAGCAAATAGTAGACATAGGACGGGCAGCAGCGTCCCTATGTAAAGACTTCCGCCACTGCGATCGCCAACCCGCCTGCCAAGCGTGGCGATTATGGTAAATCCCCCCCAAAATGATCCGCACCAATAAAAATCGGCCCCTAGTCCCCGGCAGTCCCGCTATTCCTGGCTCAGGTAGCGGCCATGGTAACGGTGGGACAAGGGGTGCTAAGAATCTCCGGCAGAGACCAGGCTACCAAAAACAACGACAGCTGGCCCTGGCAACATATAACACGCGCACACTGCGGACCGACGAGAAGATTGCCGAACTGGAGGAAGAATTGAGCAAGCTGCGATGGGATATTATAGGGCTATCTGAAGTCCGTAGAGAGGGAGAGGACTCGATAACGCTCAAATCCGGCAACTTGCTCTACTTCCGGGAGGGCGACCAACAGTCCCAGGGTGGTGTCGGGTTTATCGTCCACAAGTCCCTCGTAAACAACGTGGTCAAGATCGAGAGTGTGTCGACAAGGGTAGTGTACCTTATACTCAGAATCACCAAACGGTATTCGTTGAAGGTCATACAGGTATACGCTCCAACGTCGGCGCACCCCGATGATGAGGTCGAAGCTATGTATGAGGATATTTCCAGAGCCATACATAGCACCAAGACCCACTTCACCGTTGTCATGGGGGACTTCAACGCAAAACTGGGCAAACGGAGCGGTGATGAGCTGAAAGTGGGGCAATTTGGGTATGGGCATCGGAATCCCCGGGGCCAGATGCTGTTCGATTTCATGGAGAAGGAGGGACTCTTTATGATGAACTCCTTCTTCAAGAAACACGAACAACGCAAATGGACCTGGGTGAGTCCTGACGGTGCAACCAAAAACGAGATTGACTTCATCATGTCGACGAAGCGGCAGGTATTTAATGATGTCTCTGTGATCAATGCGGTGAAAACCGGGAGCGATCACCGACTGGTAAGGGGCACATTAAATATCAATGCCAAGCTGGAAAGATCTCGACTGATGAAGTCAACGCTCCGACCTGCACCTATCCAAACCCAAAACCCCGACAGCTTTCAGCTCGAACTGCTGAACCGCTTCGAGAGCCTAGGTGATTGCGTCGATGTGGACGATTACAACAACAGGTTCGTGGAAACTGTCCGTTCGGCTGGGTCTAACAGTTTTAAAACCCGCCGAACAAAAGAAACGAAAAAGATCTCCGACTCAACCATCAAGCTCATGGAGGAAAGGCGAGAGATGGTTTTGCAGTCCTCAGATGATGCTGGCCGATACCGGCTGCTCAATAGGCAGATCTCTAAGTCTTTGACTCGCGACCTTCGCCAATACAATACAGATTGTATTAAACAGGCTATAGAGCAGAACAAGGGCTCCAAAGTGTTCGCTAGAGATCTCTCTATCGGGCAGAGCCGATTGACCAAGCTGAAGACTGGGGACGGCAGAATCATATCGTCCAGGCCCGAGCTGGTGGAAGAGATCGAAACGTTTTACAGGCAGCTGTACACGACAACTAGGTCACCTGTTAGCTCTTCGACAGACGACCCAAGAGCTAAGTTGTCCCGACATTATACCGATGATATCCCGGTCGTCAGCCTAGACGAGATCAGTATGGCTCTCAAACAGCTAAAGAACAACAAGGCGCCGGGTGAGGACGGAATCACAAGCGAATTGCTAAAGGCTGGTGGAAGGCCGGTGCTAAAGGCACTGCAAAAGCTTTTTGATTCCGTCATACTCGCGGGCAAGACGCCACAGGCATGGCACAGGAGTGTGGTGGTGCTGTTCTTCAAAAAGGGTGATAAAACTCTGCTGAAGAATTACAGACCCATCTCACTCCTGAACCACGTCTACAAGCTGTTTTCGAGAGTCATTACGAATCGTCTCGCGTTCAGGTTTGACGACTTCCAGCCTCCCGAACAAGCCGGTTTCCGAAAAGGGTTTAGTACCATAGACCACATACATACGCTGCGGCAGGTTATACAGAAGACCGAGGAGTATAACCAGCCTCTATGTCTAGCGTTTGTGGATTATGAGAAAGCCTTTGATTCGATCGAGACCTGGGCTGTGCTACAGTCTCTCCAGCGGTGCCAAATTGACACTCGGTACGTCGAAGTGTTGAAGTGCTTGTATGAAAACGCCACCATGTCGGTCCGTTTCCATGATCAGAGCACGAAGCCTATCCAGTTGCAGCGAGGTGTAAGACAGGGTGATGTCATATCCCCGAAACTCTTCACCGCTGCACTGGAAGATGCTTTCAAGCTTCTGGATTGGAATGGACTCGGCATCAACATCAACGGCGAGTACATCACTCACCTTCGATTTGCCGACGATATCGTGGTCATGGCTGAGACCATGGAAGACCTTGGCGCAATGCTCGATGGCCTCAGTAGAGTCTCACTACAAGTGGGTCTTAAAATGAACATGGACAAGACTAAGATTATGGCAAATGTCCATGTCGCACCCACCTCTGTCACAATTGGAGGCTCTACACTCGAAGTTGTTGACGAGTATGTCTACCTGGGACATACAGTCCAGTTAGGTAGGTCCAACTTCGAGAAAGAGGTCACTCGTCGAATCCGACTCGGCTGGGCAGCGTTTGGGAAGCTACGTCATATCTTCTCGTCCCAAATACCGCAGTGTCTCAAGACGAAAGTCTTTGACCAGTGCGTGTTGCCAGTGATGACATACGGATCTGAGACGTGGTCGTTCACTATGGGCCTCGTGCGAAGGCTCAAAGTCACCCAACGAGCAATGGAGAGAGCTATGCTTGGAGTTTCCCTGCGAGATCGAATTAGAAATGAGGAGATCCGTAGGAGAACCAAAGTAACCGACATAGCTCGGAGAATTGCCTCCATTAAGTGGCAATGGGCCGGGCACATAGCTCGCAGAACTGATGGCCGTTGGGGCAGAAAGGTTCTAGAGTGGCGACCACGAACTGGAAGACGAAGCGTGGGCAGGCCTCCAACAAGGTGGACCGACGACCTGGTAAAGGTTGCGGGCAACCGATGGGCGAGGTCGGCTCAGGATCGAGAGTTGTGGAAAACCTTGGGGGAGGCCTATGTCCAGCAGTGGACGTCTTTTGGCTGAGATGATGAATTTAACCATTTTACAAATAAAAATCATATTTTAAATATTCACTCTCCTTGCCTAAAAAAAAAGTAATTGCTTTATAGAATTTTGTCATTTGTAAAATAAAATAAATTAGAAAGTTTTTATTTTTTTTCCTTACACACTTTGGGGGCCCCCGTGGCACAGGGGCCCCGTATAATTGATACGGCAGATACGGCGGTAGCTACGCCCCTGAATAACACATAGGCTACTTTTTACAGCAATAACCGACATCCACGCGGGTGGAGCCGCGGGCTACAGCTAATATAGCATAAAAGAGGTACGGTGTTTGAATGTTTCTTCATCAGACTCTGAACGGTTTTCTAGTCGGAGTTTCTTGACAATTCTTCTTCGCTACCTTTGTCAGCGAATTGGCTGTAGGAAAAATTTATGCTGACTTTTGTCTATTTTAAATATGACTTAGGGCACCTTACTAGTGGGTAACCCTGATTGGGGTAGGACCTCCACCTTACAGAAGACTATAGCCAAATAACTACACATAGCAGTGTAGTTGTGTTCCTGTGTGTGAGTACAGGTCTCCAGAGCTCATTGAGGGATGCTTTTTTAATTAAACGTTTTCCAATCCCAGGGAAATTCCATCATATAATCCTGGTATTAATTTTTGGGTCAGCAAAACGCAAGTGATACCTCTGATATTTCAAGCGTCCATAGGCTACTGTAACTGCTTACAATCAGGTGGGCCGTATGCTAACTTGCCACCTAAGTAGTATATAAAATTCAAGAAGAAAGGGCACTATACTATTGTGCAAGCCTGACTGTGGAAGGACCTTTTCCTTACAAAGGACATAAGTAGCTAATTAACTACATAGCGGTGTAGTTGTGTATCTGTGAGTACAGAGCCTCTAGACAAGTGGCATAAACAGTAGTCGAATCGAAATGTCAAAAAATAAAATGTATGGAATTTGACGTGAGTCTACGATTTAATGTCGTAAACTTACGTCAAATCCCATACATTCGCTTTTTTGACTTTTCGATTCGACTATCGCTTTTGCCACTTGTCTAGAGGGGCTGGTCTCCAGTGCTCATCTAGGGATGGGTTTTTTAAGAAACGTTTTCCTATACCAGGGATATCAACATAAACATTTTATAAAGGGTCGGCAATACGCAAGTGATAACTCTGGTATTGCAAGCGTCCATAGGCTACGGTACCTAACTGCGTAACATCAGGCAGGCCGTATGCTTGTTTGCCACCCAAGTAATACTTTTCATTTTTTTTATACTACTTGGGTGGTAAACAAGCATTCGGCCCGCCTGATGTTAAGCAGTTACCGTAGCCTATGGTCGCTTACAATACCAGAGGTATTATTTGCGTGTTCCCAACCCATTTCTTTATACCAGGGCTTTAAGATGGAGTGTCCCTGGAATAGGAAAACTTTCAAAACGTATCCCTAAATGAGCGCTGGAGACATATATTCACACACAAGAACACAACTACTTGACTGCCTCGGTGGTCCAGTAGCCGCAGTATGCGCCTGCTGTGCACGAGGTTGTGGGTTCGATTCCCATACAGTCTGGTTGTAATTTGTGTCCGTTACTTGTATGTTTGTAAAGTCCCCCGCGACACAAAGCTTGTTCTCTAGTGCGGGAGTTGTCTTTTTTAAATAGAAATAGAAACTACACCGCCGTGTAGTTATTTGGCTGTGTTCTACTGTATGGTGGAGGCCCTTACCCAGTCGGGCTTGCTCGCTAGTATAGTGCCCTACGTCTCGAGACGAAAACGGAATAAAAACCGTTTAAACTCTGAACGTGATTGAATAAGAGCTTAATTAAATTACCAACATTATAGCTTGGTATGAATAATTAGATTTAGTCACGTCCCCTCATTAGACTAATGCCGGTACGAGACGGTTATTAGTGAGACGGTTTATATGCTAGTGTTGTGACACGTACGGCACTTGTGCTGCTGTCATCATGGTTGGTGCTGTGCAACTGGTATTCGCCGCGGTTACTGTCGCAGCCCTAGCCGGCCAGGCGGTTGGAAGTAAATGTGCTAGTGCCCATTGGGGTAAGTCCTACTAATCCTACTAATCCTTACTTAATATTATAAATGTGAAAGTTTGTGAGAATGGATGGATGGATGGATGTTTGTTACTCCCTAATGTAAAAACTACTGAACGGATCTGGATGATATTTGGCACGCAGCCGCGGGCAACAGCTAGTAATATTATAAACGCGAAAGTTTGTAAGAATGTATGGATGTTTGTTACTCTGTTACGCAAAAACTACAAAACGGATCTGGATTAAATTTGGCATAGAGATAGATTATAGTCTGGAATAACACATAGGCTACTTTTTATCCCGGGAAAAACTCTGTTACCGAGGGAATGAACGCGCGGGCGAAGCCGCGGGCGGAAGCTAGTAATTATATATAACTAGCGACCCACCCTAGCTTCGCTTCGGTTTATTCTAGATTTCTCTACTATAATATGCATGTATTACATATAAACCTTCCTCTTGAATCACTCTATCTATTAAACACACCGCATCAAAATCCGTTGCGTAGTTTTAAAGATCTAAGCATACATAGGTACAGACAGACAGTGGGCAGCGACTTTGTTTTATACTATGTAGTGATAATGTCCTAACCGAATATCGGTCACAGCGGCTAATATCGACGGAGACTAGCCGTCTCTGCGCGGGAGATATTATAGTCCGCAAACACAAGTGCACTCTTTATTTCCTCACTCTCATAGTGCGATGGGACGGCAATCAGGCACGGAGAGAGATCAGGCGTAGGACCAACAGCTTTAAGTGCTTTCCGAGGCACGCGCGTATGTAAAAACCACAAATTTCCAAACTCCGGGCCTGTGCATTTCTTGACAGAAAAACCCGACCCGGGAATCGAATCCGGAACCTCGTAATTAGCAGTCACACACATCAACCACTGAGCTACCGACGCAATTATATTGACTAGAGGCAAATTAGCCCAACTAACTGTTGATAGGTATTTAAAGTTGATAAATACATGGTTATTTATTTATTATACACTTTATTGTACACCATCCTTACTAATATTATAAATGTGAAAGTTTGTAAGAATGGATGGATGGATAGATGGATGGATGTTTGTTACTCTTTCACGTAAAAACTACTGAACGGATCTGAATGAAATTTGGCACACAGATAGATTATGGTCTGGAATAACACATAGGCTACTTTTTGCAGCGATAACCGACAACCTCGCGGGCGGAGCCGCGGGCAACAGCTAGTTTACAATAATTTTACAAAAACTTTTTATAAATAAGTCTGTACAATGGGCGGCCTTATCGCTAACAGCGATTTTAACTAGGTTATGTTAGATTTAATTATATTTAATAACGATTTAACCCAAAAAGTGCTCGACCGATTTTAAAAATTCTTTCACCATTAGAAAGCTACATTTTTTATATTTTGCTAAGCTATATTTTATATTTTTAAATACGGTACCAGAAGATAGTTAATGTCCATCCGTGTGATGCTGTACTTGCCGCTAGTACTTATAATTTATTCTTCTTAAATAACTTTAAACACTATTTAATTTACTGTACATCTATACTAATATTATAAAGCTGAAGAGTTTGTTTGTTTGGTTAAACGCGCTTATCTCATTTTGTTAAATAGTGCATTTACCCAGGAAGGCTATAGGCTATATAATATCACGCTATGATCAATAGGAGCGGAGCAGTAGGGAGATATGTTGCAAAATCGGAGAAATGTACATTCCAAATTACCACGCGGAAGAAGTCGTGGGCGACCCCTAGTTAAATTATAATGTGTGATATTTTGCTTCGTCTATTAGGTATTTTATTTTAAGTAAACCAACAGTTATTTGTAGACCAAGATAAATACTGCGCATTCAGCGTACAATAACTTATTGGTGTTGCGGTTAAACCATAAACTACATGTCATTAAATTTACCACACACCCGCTCTAACAACTGATTGCAATACTAAGTAAATTAAATGAACATCTTAATATTATGCCTCATTTTCCTATTATTGTACCTGACAGTATATATATATATATATATATATATATATATATATATATATATATATATATATATATATATATATATATATGTAGCTGTCTCGTGCCCACTTCGTTGAGCATTTTTCGGGTTAATATATATGACACTGGAAACCCACATGTCTTAGAAGAAATTCTAAAGACATGTCTGACTTACCAACCCGCATATTAGGCCAGCGTGTGTAAATTAATGCCTAAACCCCCTCTCTCTCTTTCTCTTGATAGAGGAGAGGAGACCTATGCCCAGCATTGGGACATATATGGGTTGCTATTTATATATGACACTCACAAATAACGAGGCTTTCTATTGGTAAAAGAATTTTCAAAATGGGTTTAGTAGATCTAGAGATTACAACCCCACAATCTCACAACTTTACCTCTTTATAATCTATAATACTAATATTATAAAGCTGAAGAGTTTGTTTGTTTGAACGCGCTAATCTAAGAAAGTACTGGTTCAATTAGAAAAAATCTTTATTTGTTGAATAGTGCATTTATCCAGAAAGGCTATATAACATCACGCGATGATCAATAGGACCGGAGCAGTAGTGAGATATGTTGCAAAATCGGAGAAAATATTCCAAATTACCCCGCGGACGAAGTCTTGGGCGACCTCTAGTATTAAGTATAGATAATATAGATAACACTAGGTGTTGCCCGCGACTCCGCCCACGTGGATGTCGTTTATCATACCATACTATAACTTTGTGTTTATGTTTGAAGGTCAACCAGATAATGGGCAGTTCAAGTCACTAGCGCCAGTGCAGATCCCGCCAGGACACGTGGAGTATGAAGTATCTATACCTGTGAGTATGCCTCATTTTTTTTATATACTAAAGTGGGTTGCAGACCGAAAAAGTATTCCGAAACTAAGCTAAGCTAAAGATAAACTAAAAATATTGTCCCGTGCACACCAAAAACCGCGATGCGAATATGCGAGCTAAGCTAATAAGTTATACTTAAATATTAAAGCAATGTGGAAAGAGACGAGCCCGGAGCAGGATTCGAACCTGCGCTTCTCGGGTTCCGGCCCAGCTCACTACCAACTGTGCCATCCGAGTTCGAATTTAATTTTGTCCACCGCTTTTTTACTTCTTGGAGTGCCGTCAGCTTCATTCAAATGTTAGCCGTTACAGGTCTATACGTACAACATCTTCCATTAGTGAGGAAAGAATGTTATTATAGAATGAAACTACACAGAATTATTAAATACTAGCTGTTGCCCGCGGCTCCGCCTGCGTGGATGTCGGTTATCGCTGTAAAAAGTATTCCAGACCATAATCTATCTCTGTGCCAAATTTCATCCAGATCCGTTCAGTAGTTTTTACGTGAAAGAGTAACAAACATCCATCCATCCATTCTTACAAACTTTCACGTTTATAATATTAGTAAGGATTGAGTGGTTTCATACATTGCTCCAGGCTCGTCCTTTTCCACATTGCTTTAATATTTAAGTATATCTGAGGTGATGCTAAAAATGTTTAAACTAAGTTAGCTTAGTTTTCGGTCTGCAAACCGCCTGATAGTAATAGGCGTCCAGACCGATTTCAGTCATGGCGGCCAATCTTAACGAACGATGAATGAAGAAGAAAACATAGGTGCACTCACTATTCCTTCACTCTCATAGTTCGATGGGTCGGCAATCCGACACGACTGGAGAGAGATCAGGTGCAGGATGAATGGCTTTACGTGCTTTCTGAGGCACGGAGGGGTCTAGCTGTATTTTTAGAAAATGGTCACCCATCTACGGACCGGCCGCGGCAAGCTTGCTTAACCTTGTCGATCTATCGATCCACACCGCTAACACTTAGGTGGCAAACCAGCGTACGGCCCATCTGATGTTAAGCAGTTACCATAGCCTATGGACATTTGCAATACCAGAGGTATCACGTGCGAATTGCCGACCCAATTTTTTATACCTGGGTTTTATGATGGAGTATCCCTGGGATAAGCAAACGAAACTGGATTTGTACAAATTACAAAACGTAAAAGTTTAAAAGATTCCCTCTGTATAGATATATGAATCCCTATTTCATTTGGTCACGCCATTACTTGACAACGACTTTACCAATTTCATACATATTTAAACATTTTCTAATACTTTCTAGAAGGTTCTTACAGTAAAATATTAAGAAACTCACACCCGAGTGTCAGCTGGTGTAAAATAACAATTTTCCCTGTTTACTCTTCCTCAGCACCCTGGCCTTGGCTGTGAACCAGTAGGTGTTCACTACGGCGTATGTGAATACGACGCTTCACCAGTCATCTACGTCACCAAACCACCGACGACTATACTCGTACAAAGAAAGGGAGATATTCATTTTCCCGCTCAATTGTATTCATCTGTCAAATGCGAGCCGGTGATCCCACATGACCATTAATAAATAAATACAAGAAAAACTGACCACACATTGGGCGTGCGTGAACCTTTAGCGTGTCAACGATGCGAACGCGGCGTGAGACGCGCGTTTTACCAGCGTGAGATGCGCGTTTTACCAGCGTGAGACGCGCGTTTTACCAGCGTGAGACGTATGTACAGCGTGAACGCCGTCCGTAAGCAAGGAGCTTGATTAAAGTATATTTCACATAGCATAGGTGCCGTGACGTTTGACATTTATCATCATCATCACCTCAACCCATAAACGTCCCACAGCTGGGCACGGGTCTCCTCCACACACTGGGAGGGATATTAGCCTACTATACCACGCTGGCCAGACGGGTTGGTTGGGTTTTGTTTCGAGTTTTCCCTCTCTTGCGATGGATATTGTCTGCTAGACTTAAATTAGATAAATATCAATGAAAATGATAGAAGATTAAATTAAAACCTATCCATTGAATACTCTAGGCTTTTGACCATTCAATTAGCCAATTGGTTAGAGATTGATTCAATCTTTCATCTTCATCGTAAAATGTTAAACGTCACAGTACCCATGCTATGTGTACTCATGTCGCTAAAAGAACAACGCGACGTGAGCTAACACAACACTGTCCGCCTGTGACACGCTCGAGAAACGCGCACGCCCAGTGTGAGGTCAACCTTAACCTATAAAAGTATTAAATAATCCACAAGAACGCAAAGAAGCATAATTTTGTGCATTGCAAGTCGCGTTTTTTGAGTCGCATGAATCTGAGCTGGACTTAATGTAGCACAAACATACTACTGAAACGACCACGAAACGCAACGCATTTTGAGCCGAATCAACTCATACTAATTCATCTATGACGAGAATTAAGCTATCAACACCTCCACGTAAGGAATTGTGTGTGAATTTTTGTGTGACGCGTTTTTTAAGCCACGTTAATCTGGACTTAATGCAGCACAAATTTCGCGACTCAATAAATAATTACGCGACGTAATGCAGCACATATTTCGCGACTCAATAAATAATAATGCGACTTAATGCAGCACAAAATTAGCGACTCAATAAACGCGACTCGCACATCATAAAAAATACATGCATATCATCAAGCTCATTATCCATTGGGACAACCAGAGACTTTAGTACGCCAATTGCTGCAATTGATCCAGAAATATTCCTCATAAAAATATATAGATATCTAAGTATATTAATCAAAATGATAAATCTGTGATTCAAATTTTAAAAACTTTATTTTTATGTATTTTATTGTATATAAATTAAATATTTTTGAACCTGACATTGTGTAGTATTATTGAATAGTACTCAATCACCATGTACCTATAAGGCTAGCTTCACAGCTGTCCGGGAGCCAATCCCACCCACATGCCCACCGCTGTGACTCCTGAGAGCTAGGCTTAACAGCGGAGTAAACAACTGATACACCGAGCTTTGACACTCGTGCGTCCCGTAGACAATTTAACCTACTGTCTTGGACCCCGCAACGAATTTAATCGGAAGTAAATAGGAGTAGTTAGAAAGAAAAGTTCCTACTTCCTTCCATAGCAAAGCGGGAGACAAAATAAATCTGTATAGTTTACCTTAAACTACGGGCCCTAAGTGAGCAAATTTTGATTGTTATAATATGTATGGCAGAAACGTTTAAACGCACAGAAATTCCCTCCAGGTGAGACTAAATCCCCATGGTAGGCCGCTCCAGATGATACGTGTAAGCTGTGCAACATAATAGTACGATCATTATGAGCAGACTACTCCTGATTGCAGCCAGGTGTTAAGCATTGACAGTTCGGCGAATCAACTAGCTCAAATGAGTATAACTTGCTCCGAAAGTTACCATGCCCCGTAAGGAACTGAGCAACACAGTGATCAACGTCCAACCATGTCTTCGCCGATCAGTAACGGAAGGAAAAATCTGATAGAGATGGCGTCCCTTGGTTGATGTATCCCATCGCTGTTGCCATTCATGAATCAAGATTCTATAAACTTTAGTTTGTTCTTTAAATAATCGGGTGATTTTAAGGCGATCACGTGGCATTAAAAAGTTGGAATCGATGTTGTCACCTGTGGTGTAATTAATCGCCGCTCGTCTTTGTACCTCTAGATCGACAGGAAGGACACCTGCCAGTACTGGTAAAGCCTCAGTGCTTTACTGTCCTATACGCCTTGCTCAAGAATATCAACGCAAGTCGTTGACTCTGAAGCAACTTGCGTCGTGCGGCACCGATGGTTGCCCTATCAGGCCACAAAGGTGCACCATAACACATACAACCTAAATAAGTTTCTGCATAGATAATTTAAAGCTGTCCGGGAGACCCGTATGGGCTGTCCGGAGCAGGCTGCTAGTGCTGAGGTCACGTACGAAATAATCTGCGTCGCTGTTAAACGATGTTCTAACGCCTTACGTGCGTCTTCGTTCCGAGAGCCCATACGGATGGCCCGTTCGTCACAGCTATCCGGTAGACTCTCCCAGATACCCAGCCTTAACTTTCAGTCAATTATAATAATAATAATAATATTTTCGGGACAACTTACACATCGCTTTCTGATCCCAAACTAGGCAGAGCCTGTACTATGGTAACCAGACAACTGATAAACATACTTATATATTTCTAAATACATACATTATAGATAAATGACACAGAACAAACATTCGTGCTTATCACACAAAGATTTGTCCTGGGTGGGAATCGAACCCACGACCTTCGGCGTATCTGTCAGAGTCACTAACCACTAGACCAACAGGCCTGTCGAGACCAATAGGCCTGTCAGACCAACAGGCCTGTCGCAATTATGTCTTATCTTAGCCTGATGACATTCACTGTCAAACGCAGGCCTCTCCTATAATATACATACTTATGTTTCCACGATGGCCGATGCTTGCATCCATTGCTTCCCCGCAGCTCTGAGTTTGGCATCTGTCAGCCTTGTTAAAGTTCGACCGATCGGTGTTGCTTTGGCAGATTTGCCACCTGCATCTATGAGCGATCAGTCTTTGAGCGTATAACCTATGATATGCTACTTCCATACCGAGAAACGTTCAGTTTTGTTACCATGTTCTTGTGTACTTATAGATTTCGAGTATGAATGCGGTAGATAAAACGTAACGTAATGCTACAGAAAGAGATAATGATAGATGAAATGAAGCTACTTAACTACTGTCTGTCACTGAGACTGTCTCGGTAGTCCAGTGGTCGCAGTATGCACCTGCTATGCACGAGGTTGAGGGTTCGATTCCCACACAGGACAAAACCTTGTGTGACAAACGAAGAATTGTTCTGAGTCTGGGTGTAATTTGTGTCCGTTAATGGCATGTTTGTAAAGTCCCCCGCGACACAGAGCTTGTTCTCTAGTGCGGGAGTTGTCTTTTTAAAAAGAAAATAAAATAAAAAAGACTTTCTAGAAAAAGTTTCTAAAATAAAGTTTTTTTTTGTTCATTACGACCAGTTTTGCCATATACAAATATCATTTTGCCTTCACTTCCCATACTCACACACAACACAACTACACCCCTGTGAGTAGCTATTTGCCTGTGGTCCTCTTCAAAACCTCCGTTAAGAATTCTTCACCAGGCCATCAGTCCAGTTCTTTGTTGTAGAGATCCAGATCCTTTCTTTCCAAACAGCCTTCGGATTGCGCTTTATATTTTTAACTAAGACTTATCTCAAGACAAGTTCCACTGCTGGGCACGGGTCTCCTCCATACCAATCTGGCCAGACGGTTTGGTATAGGGTTTTTTTTTCGAGTTTTCCCTCTCTTGCAGTGGATATTATCGGCCTGACTTACTCCCTTGGTCGACTCTTACAACACCCTTGGGATGGAACGGGGTGGTGACATTTGTATTCTTAACCCGACACCACACGGGCAATATGTTTTCAGTTAAGGAATTAAATTTACAAAAATCTTATGAATCGTTAAACAAAATTTCTTCTTCTTCATTTCCTACGTCATTAAGTTTTGTACAAAATTTCAATTTGGTACTATTGTTGCCCTAGTAGTCCAGGCTCTGCATTAATGAATTAATCAGTCAGTCAAATCAATGCTGTAGTTATCAATTAAAATTTTAAATAATATATATTTACGTATGAATAATTAGATTTAGTCACGTCCCCTCATTAGACTAATGCCGGTACGAGACGGTTATTAGCGAGACGGTTTATATGCTAGTGTTGTGACACGTACGGCACTTGTGCTGCTGTCATCATGGTTGGTGCTGTGCAACTGGTATTCGCCGCGGTTACTGTCGCAGCCCTAGCTGGGCAGGCGGTTGCTGGTTATCTTTGCGCTACGGCCAATTGGGGTGAGTTTAATTTGTGGTACAGAAAAGATAACAGTATTGAATATTACTTAATTTTTTTATACTACTTGGGTGGCAGACAAGCATACGGCCCGCCTAATGGTAAGCAGTAACAGTAGCCTATGGACGCTTGCATTGCCAAAAGTATTACTTAAAAATTTCCCTGATATAGGAAAACGTTAAAACCGCATCCCTAAATGAGCGCTGGAAGCCTGTAAGTACTCGCACACAGCATCACAACTACACCGCTGCGTGCAGTTACTTTTTTTCTTTTGATAGCTTTTGATTTAAAGCTAGCGAATAATAAATAAATACCTGGATGACCGAGCTTTGCCCGGTATTTTTTTTTTGGAAATTATGTGAAACTATGTCTAAAAATGAAACCTAACTAGATCGATTAATCGCCTCCGAAACGCCCTGCATACTAAATTTCATGAAAATTGTTGGAGCCGTTTCCGAGATTCAGTTTAATGTATATACATACATATACAAGAATTGCTCGTTTATATATAGATAAATATCAGAATATTTTGTATACAGGACGTCCAATAGAGGGTGAGTACGTGCTACTACCTCCAGAACAAGTCCCAGCTGGAGTCTCCACCTACTTAGTGCATATAAGGGTGAGTACTATATAATAACAAACCCATAATGTCCCACTGCAGGACACGGGGCTCATATCCTCAATTTTTTTAAATATACATTTCTCGGACACAATATTTTTTAAGCTTGGGTGGTAAACAAACATACGGCCCTCGGCTCGGCCCGCCTGATGTTAAGCAGTTACCATAGCCTATGGACGCTTGCAATACCAGAGGTATCACTTGCGTTGCCGACCGGACATGACCAGAGAGATCAGGCGTACGACCAACGTGCTTTACATGCTTTCCGAGTTATGGGGGTGGTAAACACCGCCAATTTCCAAACTCCGGGCATCTATTGTGAATTTCTTGACAGAAAAATTCAATATAAATTTTTGGCCCAGTCCGGGAATCGAACCCGGGACCTCGTGATTAGCAGCCAAACAAACAAACATATATTATTAAATACATTAAAGAAATTCAACTATAAATAAAATGTCTGATTGAGTTCACAGCACTGAGGTAAGGTTCCAAAAAGACAGGCCACCATTTTGAATTCTAATTCTAATAATTTACGACTTTGCGCGATAGCGGCGAGCGGCGGTGGCAACAAATCTACTAAAATCGCGCGACGCCTCTCGTGGCGTTATAATTTCGATTGCTCCTAAGTATACTGAGTCAACTAACAAATTTTGAGAATTGCACTTTTAGTATATTAACAACATGTATAGTTGACTCAGTATACTTAGGAGCCGTCGATTTGTTCTCACCCTTCGCCGCCACCGCTTGCCGCCACCGCCGCTGCCGCTGCAGATGTGTCTTCGTAGCCGGGCTGTTAGGATCGTAAAATGACTCGACTAATATCTTAGACTTCTCACGATACCGATTGCGGCCACTTGAACCTTTATAATTGTTGTATAATTTCGCAGTTGCCAATCGGTTGCGATGCAGTTGGAATGCGTTTCGATGTCTGCGACCATTTGGCTCCGAAAATTGAAGTGTTAAACCGTAACACCGTGATGGTCCACCGTGCCACGGGAGCTAACGTGAACGAGCCGCTCACTCTTCGACCAGCCATGCAGTGCATCCCCGTAGTCCCACATCATACTACCACCACGCCGTTACCGTGGTTCACGGGAAACCCACTGCCTTCAGATTGGTAACAATTGAAAAGCAAAATTAGTTTGTACGCGGATATGTAAGGAGGGGTGAGAAGTGCTCCTTCACCCCATTACCATCTACAAAACCATAGAAGAACCTTAATTTTCTCAAATTCCTCTTAATAGGCAATGTTTATGGCAATCCTAATTTGGCCCATCTAACCGGATAAAGGAAGAAATCCCAACTAACCATTCCTAATCGATAGATTGAGTAAATATCCTGAATTACCTCCCCAATTAACCGCAAAAAGGGGTGAATAATTTGCCCAACTTAATTAATTTGCCTCCCCTAACTCTCAGGTCTACTAAGTCTATACGCTTATTTTACTGCCCTTTACTGATATGAAAAGTTAAATAAATAACAACAAAACTTAAGCTAATTTTAAATATCATCATTTAGCCAAAAGACGTCCACTGCTGGACATAGACCTTCTAAAAGATATCCACAGCACTCGGTTCTGAGCTGACCTTGTCCATGGGTTACTGCCAAAATTTACGGCCCGGCCAATACTTCGCGCGACAGCGGCCGCGGCGAGCGAGACGGCGGCAACAAATGTACATTTGTTCTGTCTTGGACGGGCTGTTACCAGGTCGTCCATCCACCTTGTTGGAGGCCTACCCACGCTGCGTCTTTCAAATATAATCAGTACAATTTTAAGTTACAGAAATTCGGTCACCTACAGCATAACAATAACTAAGTATGTCGATAACAAATCATTATTATTAAAATAAAATCAAATTCATTATTACGTATATATTAATAAATAAATATTTATGTTAAATTTGTTGCATTTTTATTGTTCAACTCCCACACTAGGGAACAAGCCGTGTGTCGCGGGGGACTTTACATACAATTAACGGACACAAAGTACACCCAGACTCGGGACAAACAATTGTGGATCACACAATTTTTTGTCCCATGTGGAGAATCGAACCCACAACACGCCGCGCAGTAGTAAATGGCGAAGTAACTACTTAAGCCACTGAACCAACGTGCAGTCGACATTATATCGTAAACTTACGTCAAATCAAATTTTGTTTTTTTTTATTCTACTAGGATGGCAAACAAGCATACGGCCCGCCTGATGTTAAGCAGTTACCGTAGCCTATGGACGCTTGCAATACTAGAGGTATCATTAGCGTGTTGCCAACCCATTTTTTAACACCAGGGCTTTCAGATGGAAGTAACCCTGGGATAGGAATACGTTTCTTACAAAACGCATCCCTAAATGATCGCTGGAGTCCTGTACTCGCAACAGGAACACAAGAACACTGCTGTGTGTAGTTATTTGACTGTGGTCTTCTGTAAGGTCCTTTTCCAGTCGGGCTTGCTCGCTAGTATGGTGCCCTACCTGTCTTAAGAGTTGCTTCTAGAGATCGACATAAATAACTATATTGTATAACTAGCTGTTGCCCGCGGCTCCGCCCGCGTAGATGATGGTTATCGCTGTAAAAAGACCATAATCTATCTTTGTGCCAAATTTCATCCAGATCCGTTCAGTAGTTTTTACGTGAAAGAGTAACAAACATCCATCCATCCATACTCACAAACTTTTACGTTTATAATATTAGTAGGATGCCCTATCTCTCTATAACGGTACCTATATAATGATAACGTACTGTGACAATTAACTAGATACCGAATGCGTGACATATTAGAAAACGATTACAAAATTAGATATAGCTGAATTAGGGATGTATCACACATCACAGACTTACGCCTAGAGAGTACTTCTATTAAAATTTCGTTCTGTAGTTTTTACGTGAGAGAGTAACAAACATGCATCCATCCATACTTACAAACTTTCGCGTTTATAATATTAATAACTAGTTGTTGCCCGCGACTCCGCCCGCGTGGATGTCGGTTATCGCTGTAAAAAGTAGCCTATTCTAGACCATAATCTATCTTTGTGCCAAATTTCATCCAGATCCGTTCAGTAGTATTTACGTGAAAGAGTAACAAACATCCATCCATCCATACTTAACAAACTTTCGCATTTATAATACTAGTAATAAAGGAAGCATAGATTACTTACCTTACCTGCCTTTATATGTGTGCCAATTAGATCCACATTTATTATTATATATTCTTTAGTTACCCCTTTTATATCAAATATAAACTATAATAAGTATAATAATCTAAACGCCAACCAATATTTAGCTGCACAAAATTACGTGATTATAGATTGTTGCTATTTTATTTTAGGCAGGCGTTTCTCATTAAGTTTTAAGAACCGCGATCTTACACATAATATATAGGTATTTTTATATATGTTATTTAGAGATACATTCTTATACTTATATATAATATCTGATTTTTTCTGCACAAGAAGTTTATATTTAATTTATTATAATTAATATAATTGTCTTTACAAACTTACAATTAATTATTGGACTAGCAGAATATTGTCTTAGCTACTATAAGTACTCTCTTTCTTTTATTGATTTTGACTGGCCTGTTGGTCTAGTGATTAGAAATGTTGACTGCTAAGCCTAAATGAAGCCAAATTGAAGGTACAGTCGGCATAGAATTTGGTAGGCTTTATTTAGTGTGTCTTAATCATTTTTTGTTCTTGGTCTTTTAAATTTTGCGCCTTTAATGCCTCAGAGGATGATCCTTCATGCCTTGCGCCCTAGGGCCGTCGACCTACCGGCCCTTAAAAAGGCACTGCTTAGCATAAAAACCACAAGTGTCGTGTGGAAAGTTCTTATCAACATTTCCACGTCATCGGCTCCACCTCTAATGCGAAAATTGATTGACATAACGAATAGGTAATATACTTTTTAATACAGTTTTACTTCATTCTTCACTGTTCACCTCCTGACTCCATCATCAGACCCTCGTGAATCATAACATTGTATTGTCAAAGGATCTCAATATGTGTGTAAAGTTTCATAAAGGTTTAGTAGAAGTAGTTGAAAAAATTGTTTAGGATCAAAACCATTTCAATAAGTAACTTAGTAGACAATGAATTTCATTCTGCGTTGGATTTATATTCTAAGTAAGTAACGTGACATATTAGACACTTACACATGCTTTTTTAATACTACTTAGGTGGCAAACAAGCATACGGCACTACGGTAGCCAATGGACGCTTGCAATACCAGAGGTCTCAATTGTAAGAATGAAAACATATTTGTTTCTCAATTTAAAATATAAGTACATATTCATATACATCTTCATTTGTTATTTCAAGAGAGGTAGGGCCACATACTAGCGAACAAGCCGGCTGGGGAAGGACCTCCACCTTAGAGAAGACAACAGCCAAATAACTACAGTGCGTGAGTACAGGTCCCCAGCGGTCATTTAGGGATGTGTTTTGAAAGAAACGTATTCCTACCCCAGGGATACTCCCATCTTAAAGTCTTGGTGTAAAAAGTGGGTTGGCAACACGCAATGATGATACCTCTGGTATTGCAAGCGTTCATAGGCTACGGTAACTGCTTACCATCAGGCGGTAGTATATAAAAAAAAATATATATATGTTGCCAGTGTTCCTGTCGATGTTAGTTGACACCCAGGTGGTTCAGATCCACCACAAGCAGTACCCCGCGAGGCGCTACATCACCGTCTCCAAGAAGCAGCTCAGGCCGCTGACACCTAACATTGGGAAGAAGAGGCGCTTCGTCAACTTCAAGAATATGCATTCCTTAATAGATTTTAAATAAATAATATATATTAAAATAAAATTCTAGTGTTACAGTGTTTGTAACTAAACTCCTCCGAAACTGCTTGACTTGTGTTTTTTTAATGTATATTTGGTAGGTCTGAGAATAAGTCGTAGGTAAACTATTTTTTATACCCCTAATAAGGCCCATCTCAAAAATTTTGCATGCAAATTTGGCATTAAGAAATACTTATAACCCTAAATATTCACCCTTCTACCAACCCTATTTTTGTAGCGAAATTAATATTATTACTTTATGTGGCTAAAAAAACGTTTGCCGGGTCGGCTAGTATTCATATACCTATAATGAGTTGTCTTGACTGACCGACATAGGCTTAGCGCCTCTTCAAGTTTGGTCAAGACCAACAACAAAAAACAATCAAACACAAACTAAATCAAGCCTACCGAATTCTATGCCGGGCGTACCTTCGATGTGTCTTCATTTAGGCTTAGCAGTCAACATTTCTAATCACTAGACCAACAGGCCAGTCACAATCAATAAAAGAAAGAGAGTATAGTAGGTACGACAATAATCTGCTAGTCCAATTATTTTAAGTTTATAAAGACAATTATATTAATTATAATGAATTAAATACTAACTTCTTGTGCAGAAAAATCCAGATATAATATATAACTATAAAGTCAAAGTCAAAGTCAAAGTCAAACTCATTTATTCATTTAGATCAAATCCATGATACTTATGAACGTCATTACAACAAATGCCAGCATACTTTTTTCCTAAGGCCAATTCGCTGACTAGGGTTGGGCCTCGAGAAGAATTGGCAAGAAACTCGGGCCACTCTTTTTAATCGCCAGAGTATAACATTTACAATTTGGTATGAGTTACAATAGTGGTAACAAAAAGGAACGGAAACCAATATACCATATGAGAAATTTAGATAAGTATTTAATTAATGAGTAAACAATATGGAAAAAAAAAAATGAATTTAGCTTTCCACTGTATGGTAATGAGGGATCGTTTCTTTTTGTAAGTATAAGATAGAAACGTGTCGAGATCACATTGCAATCTTAGTAAATATCTAGAAACTATATCTTTAATATTTAAAAATAAATCATGCCAAGATTGACCAGCCACCCCAAGTAGCACCCGTTCACGAGCATGACGCACAGACCAGCCATCATTTCCTTCGCCATATTAGAGGGAAGGAACTGACCCGGCCAATACGACACCACAAGCAATGGCATTTCAGTGAGCATGACAATCCAGGACATAATAAGAAAAAAATAAACTCAATAGAAAGCCAATAATGATCACAAAACGTCTCCTGACAAATTTTAAATGTTGTTATTATTCTTATATAATTCTGCATCAAAATTAGCAACTAACCCCATGACTTTTTATCATTTAAAAAGTCATTAATAGTGTAATAACCCTTGCTTAAAAGATGATTTTTTACTTCTAGTTTGAATTTGTGTAAGGGTAGGTTCATAACTTCAAGAGGTAGTTTGTTATAGAAACGTACCCCGAGTCCCGCAAATGAATTGTGGACTTTATGAAGACGGTGATACGTACCAACTAGTTTATGTTTGTTCCTTGTGTTTAGTGTATGAATGTCACTGTTTTTAGAAAACAGGTGTATATTTTGTTTAACGAACATGATGTTGGCAAAAATGTACTGAGATGCAACTGTCAGAATGCCTATTTCTTTAAACCTTTCTCTAAGTGAAACTCGTGCGCCTAAATTGTAGATAGAGCGTACTGCTCTTTTCTGGAGTATAAATATGGTTTCAATATCGGCGGCCTTTCCCCACAGTAGTATGCCGTAAGAATGTATCTCTAAATAACATATATAATATATAATAAGTGTAAGATCACGGTTCTTAAAACATAATGAGAAACGCCTGCTTAAAATACAATAGCAATCTATAATCACGTAATTTTGTGCAGCTAAATATTGGCTGGCGTTTAGATTATTATACTTTTTTTTGTATTTTTTTAAATATATAAAGGGTAACTAAAGAATATATAATAATAAATGTGTAGCTAATTGGCACACATATTAAGGTTTAAAAATCTTGATACAAATACATATGATATAAATGAAAAACACGGTAGATAAGTAATCTATACTTCCTTTATTACTAATATTATAAATGTGAAAGTTTGTGATAATGTATGTATGGATGTTTGTTACTCTTTCACGTAAGAAATACTAAATGGATCTGGATGAGATTTGGCACACAGATAGACTATAGTCTGGAGTAGTGAATACGCTACTTTTAATAGCGATAACCGACATGCGAAAGTGAGTTTGTTTGATACGCTTACACAACTAAACGGCTGAATGGATCTTCATGAAAAGTACAAATTTATAAGGATTTCTTATTGTCCAGTTGTTTGGCATCTAAGTACTTAATAGCAGTGCCGGTGAAGATATACAGACCCTCCACTACACGAAATTGAAGGTACAGTCGGCATAGAATTTGGTAGGCTTTATTTTGTGTGTCTTGATCATTTTTTGTTCTTGGTCTTTTAAATTTTGTGCCTTTAATGCTTCAGAGGGTGATCCTTTATGCCTTGCGCCCTAGGGGCATCGCCCTACCAGCCCCTAAAGCCGGCAATGCTTAGTATATTAACCACAAGTGTCGTGTGGAAAGTTCTTATCAACATTTCCACGTCACCGGCTCCACCTCTAATGCGAAAACTGATTGACATAATTAATAAGTACCTAAAATACTTTTTAATACAGTTTTACTTCATTCTTCACTGTTCACCTCCTGACTCCATCATCAGACCCTCGTGAATCATAATATTGTATTGTTAAAGGATCTCAATATGTGTGCAAAGTTTCATAAAGGTTTAGTAGAAGTAGTTGAAAAAATTGTTTAAAATCAAAACAATTTCAATAAGTAACTTAGTAGACAATGAATTTCATTCTGCATTGGATTTATATTCTAAGTAAGTAACGCGACATTATTAGACACCTACACATGCTTTTTTAATACTACTTAGGTGGCAAACAAGCATACGGCACGACGGTAGCGAATGGACGCTTGGAATACCAGCCCCTCTAGACAAGTGGCATAAGCGATAGACGAATCGAAAAGTCAAAAAAGCAAATGAATTTACGACATTATATCGTAGACTTACGTCAAATCCCATACATTTGTTTTTTGACTTTTCGATTCGATTATCGTTTATGCCACTTGTCTAGAGGCTCTGAGGTATCAATTGTAAGAAAGAAAACATATTTGTTTCTCAATTTAAAATATAAGTACATATTCATATACATCTTCATTTATTATTTCAAGAGAGGTAGGGCAATATACTATCGAGGAAACCCGGCTGGGGAAGTACCTCCACCTTAGAGAAGACAACAGCCAAATAACTACACACAGTGGTGTAGTTGTGTTCCTGTATGTAAGTACTGAGTACAGGTCACCAGCGCTTAATTAGGAATGCGTTTTGAAATAAACGTATTCCTATCCCAGGATACTCCCATCTTAAAGCCTTGGTGTAAAAAATGGGTTGGCAACACGCAAATGATACCTATGGTTATGCAAGCGTTCATAGGCTACGGTAACTGCTTACCATCAGGCGGTAGTATAAAAAAAATTAAAAGTTAATGTGTTGCCAGTGTTCCTGTCGATGTTAGTTGACACCCAGGTGGTTCAGATCCACCACAAGCAGTACCCCGCGAGGCGCTACATCACCGTCTCCAAGAAGCAGCTCAGGCCGCTGACACCTAACATTGGGAAGAAGAGGCGCTTCGTCAACTTCAAGAATATGCATTCCTTAATAGATTTTAAATAAATCATATATATTAAAATAAAATTCTAGTGTCACAGTGTTTGTTACTAAACTCCTCCGAAACTGCTTGACGTTTTTTATGTATATTTGGTAGGTCTGAGAGTAAGTCGTAGTCATAAGGCTCATCTCAAAAATTTATTTTTTTATGATTTGAATTTTTTTGGCATTAAAAAATACTTATAACCCTAAATATTCACCCTTCTACCACCCCTATTTTTACTATTATTACTTTATGTAGCTCAAGAAACGTTTCCCGGGTCAGCAAGTATTCATATACCTATAATGATATATACCTATAATTTCAAACCTACGTGCGTAGCTTGCAAACGCCTAAAGAAACCCAGCGAGCATAGATGTGGCTCTCAACAGTGTCTTTCATACAAGCTTAAGTTAGAACAGCTTATTTTAAACACCTCATATTAACTGATAGGTAGGTCTCTAACTAGGTAGGTAGGGCCACAATGGCTAATTTAGTGTTAGGACAATTAAATCTCCACAATGATAGGGTTGCTACATCAGAATTAGACCGATTAGTTATAGAACACAAGTTAGATATTATTTTAGTTCAGGAACAGTATCAGAATGCGCACTTTCGTAGGCAGGTAGTACAACACAACAACAGAGCACGAGCTGGGATATACGTCGCGAATTCTAATTTTACAATAACGGCACTTTCCGATCTAATGACGTCACACTGTGCCGTTGCAGAAGTTACATCCTTATCCTGCAGGGTTTATGTCGTGAGCTGTTACTTTCAATATTCCGATCCTGTCACTCCTCATCTTCACCATCTTCGCCACGTCTTGCGGTCTCTCGCAGGCCACAAGATTATCATTGGCGCAGACGTCAATGCTTCTTCAGTTCTTTGGTATGGCAAACATAGGTCCAGTGATAGGGACCGTCGCTGTGCGGTCGAGGATTTCATTGCAGAAATGAACCTCTCTATACATAACACCCCCGATGCACCACCAACTTTTTGCAGCCCAATGGGCGAGTCTTCTATTGACGTCACACTTTCTTGTGGAGGCGTTCGCATTGATAGGTGGCGTGTCCTACCGGATGCGTCGTGTAGTGATCATCGTTTAATCGTTTATGGGTTTTCTTCTGGATTTGCACGGGATCCTTATAGTAATGCCGGCAACTTCAGATATAAGAGTAAAGGTGCTAATTGGGAGTTTTTCGGTTTGCTCTTTGCTGCTCATGTCAGAGACTACACTCGCAACGACTTGACCGCCGAAGAAAGTGCTGTTATTTTGTCAGACACTTTCACTTACTGCGCAGATGTGGCTCTTGGTCGGAGATCTCTTACTAGTACTCGTAGATGTGATTGGTGGAGTGATCACCTAGCTGAACTTCGTAGACGATTTCGTAGAGCGCGTAGGAAATTTAATATTATTAAGAAACGTAATATAATAGGAGAGGCCCATGTTTCGGCCCTTGTTGCTCTTAGGGTTGCCAGATCTCATTACAGAGCTGCTGTTGAGAAATCTAAGGGTAATTTATTGCGTGGAATAGTCGATAAGCTTGATAAAGAGGGTCCATGGTCTCCAGTATATCATGAATTCAAAGCAAACAGGTCAGTTGAACTTGCATACATACATAACATAAAGTTTAACAATGCACATACTGTAGGTTTAGAAGAGACAGCCATTAAGCTACTAGGTTCTCTTGTACCCGATGATCGACAAGATAATGACACGGAATACCACCAACAGATTAGACAATGGGCAGCACAACCGCCTTTATCTTCGATGTCAGATTTACCATCCACTGACGAATTTATCAATATTGTCAGATCTCTACCCATCAATAAAGCTTCAGGTGATGATAAAATTTCAAACAAAATGATTATAGAGGCTTGTAAAATCTCTGGGGAATCAATCTTAAATGTTTATAGGCGCTGTATTATAGAGGGTATTTTTCCTAGTATTTGGCGTTCCGGTAACATAAGGTTAATACCAAAAGGTGGTGATAAACCACTAGATGACCCTAAGTCGTATCGACCTATAACCCTATTACCATCTTTAGGGAAGTTGCTAGAACGCCTTATCGTTCCTCGACTTTTGCCGGGTGGGGTTAAATTTCATGAAAAACAATTTGGTTTCACAATAGGTAGGTCCACTGTAGACGCAGTTATATCCGTTAGGGAAACAGTTACTAGATCAGATTGTCAATATGTACTAGGTATTTTCTTAGATATATCTGGCGCCTTTGACAATGCATGGTGGCCGATGTTACTTTTGAAATTAAAAGCTCGTGGTGTGTGTAGTAATATATACTCACTTATCTATACATATTTTTCACATGGAACAGCTAAGCTTAAACTTGGCCACTATGCAGTGTCGAAGCCGCTAACAATGGGCTGTCCCCAGGGATCAGTATTAGGGCCGTATCTTTGGAATTTAGGTTTTGATGATTTCCTGACACTGCCATTACCATCTGGCTGCACTTTGACCGGTTACGCTGATGACGGTCTTTTACTTATACAATCTAACACAGGGCCTCTAGACAAATGGCATATGCGATAGTCGAATCGAAAAGTCAAAAAGAGCAAATGTATGGGATTTGACGTAAGTTTACGATGTGTAATTTGATGCAACGTATAGAATTGGAAATGTGAAGACAAATCTTGATACAACCTACTCGATAAGCGAAACGGCACTGTCGACAAACGAATTCGCTCATCAAGATGGCGGATATTCGATCAGCTGATATATTTTGTGGAAGTTTTGTTACTGTTTGTTTATGTTTTAAAATATATTATGTTTTAAGAGGTGCAAAATGGGCCATATGCCTTAAAAATCAGATAACTGTAAACCCTTATTTTCACAGTTACATTATTATTAACACTACATTAACATACCATGTTTGTACATTTTGGAGGACAGAGACATTCTCAGTGCTGTATCAACCATAAACTACAGAATGTAAATTTTCATTGTTTATCAATACGATCCACTTCTTTACTTTAGGTATAAGTTAAATAAAATTAACATGGAAACAGTCTTTATTTAATTAAGGCCCCTATCTCAATAAATATATAAAAAGAGTGGTGTAAATGAAACCATTTTTGTTGGTATAAATGACTGCCAAAAAATAAATTATATTATATTATTATCAACAAGATGATTCATAATATGGTTTTGTTATAAATTGTATATAATTTCTAAATAATTTGTAAAAAAATCACCGAATCAGCACCAAATTATTGAGATGTGACCACTTTATGACTTCAATTTTTATCTAATAATACAAAAGAAAACAATATTTAAAGAAAACATACACCTATAATTTGGTTATGTTATATTTAGAATAAGTACGAATTTTAATTTATTATAAATTAATAAGACGTCTAGTCAAAGAGTATTTTATTTTATTTTT
Organism: Trisateles emortualis; assembly: GCA_947095525.1. Classification (NCBI taxonomy): domain Eukaryota; kingdom Metazoa; phylum Arthropoda; class Insecta; order Lepidoptera; family Erebidae; genus Trisateles; species Trisateles emortualis. The sequence goes on from OX352756.1 coordinate 4,323,394, forward strand.
ATTTTCTTTATTGGGAAAACAAACAATTGTACAGTATGTATAATATATCTTAATTACTAAATGAATGTATTAATGTACAATCCACGACGTTTCCTCAGATTACTAAAATTAAAGATAATACAATAAAACTAAACTAAATTAAAATGTTAACAAGACAAACTTTGCGTAATTTTGTGTTTTGTTAAGAGTAAATATTATTATGTTTGTATCCCCGCACTCGTCTGGAGAATTAGTGCGGGAGTCGTGATCGCTTCGCTCAAATGCTAAGGTCGTTGGCAGTATCCTAACCCTTAAACAATTAAAATTTTAAATACCTAGATAGTACATTTTGGAAGTGTTGCTATTTGTTAAAAAAATATATACTTTTTCTTTAACAAACAACAACCCCTCCACAATGTTAAAACTGTATAACTTTGTAAATATAATAATATAAAAGTATATAATTATTAACACTACCATGTTTGTACATTTTGGAGAACAGCAACATTCTTAGTTCTGTGTCAACCACAAGCTACAGAATGTAAATTTTCATCGTTTATCAATACGATCCACTTTTAAACTTCAGGTATAAGTTACATAAAAAATAATGAAAATAAGATGGAACCAAACTTTATTTAATTAACAATTAAAATATCTAGTACATTTTGGCAGTGTTGCTATTTGTCAAAAATATACTTTTTTTTAACAAATAGCAACCTCCAAAATGTTAAAACTGTTTATCTTTGTAAATAAAATATAAATATATTTATAAAGATATACAGTAAAAATAATATACACAGACTATGATATGTTCCTCAAGCTCAACACAAGACATTTCAATAGGGCGCTCGATACAAAGATTTGCTATATCTATCTATATATGCCACCACGAATAGCCTTATTTCTTACAAATGCACCAGAAATAGTGTAATGTTCATTATTGAATAATAATAATTGATCACTCTTTAACCAATGTTCAGTAACATAAAGCACATTAATACTATGTTTGTTTAAAAATAAATCTACTTCTAATTCCTTGCCGGATAATCCCTGAATATTCTGGTGCACTATGTTTAGACTATATGTCTGCTGCTTATCCTTTGTCACATCTAGTAGTTTAAATTATTAGATGTATGTAAATTGCTATTGGTAGTGTTCATACTACTGAGTTTTACCAAATCCTGCAATACCCTATGAGTACCTGTGTCGGTAAATAAATGAAATGCTAATAATTTAGCAATTTGTTGCTTATAAAATAAGAAAAGGTACATAGTATATTCGGTAAAAAAAACTAATAAATATACTATTGTAGAAAAATAAAATGAAGTCGCGAAGGCGACATGTACTATTATAGATTAATAGATTTAGATTTTCTCTATATGCCTGTTTTGTTTATTTAATAAGGCATAAGAATATGGCAAGGCACAAATAATAAATCGACACCCTAAACTATCATGAAGTGATATCATTAGGTACTTCAGTTAACTGTAATATCTTTTTTTGTGACAGATAAGCTGTCACCAAGTAAAATAATCCCTGTGGATTGATCATTAAAATGAGCAGACTAGTAAAAAACTAGCAAACTATCTTCCAGGTGAACAAATATTTGTGACGCGGTACTCAGTATATTTATTTTATTTTGTTCGGAAAACAAACAGTATTTCTAACTAAATTAATAATAATAGTATGACTATTAATTAAACTGCCCAAACCCTTGACTAATAGGTCAGAAAATATAATTACATTCTTGCTATAAGATTCTGAATGTGTTATTGAGTCAGTGGAACCACAGTTACAGAATCATTATAAAGTAGTTGTTCACCGTTGAGCGACTGTGACACATCACAAACAACACCTAGCATTAAAGTGTTACATTTTAATGCTAGGTGTTGTTTGTGAACACGTTAAACACATCTTATTATTGGTATTTATTTATTTATTAGGGACAACAAACAACTACAATATAATGTGTTCTTGGGTGACAATAACTAAATAATATTAACAATATTGCAGTCAACCACATTATCCACAGAATAACAAAAAAATATTAATGAAAGCATGCCACTAGGTAACTATTAAACAATATATTCTTTTGGTGATATTTGATCTTAAAGATGACATTTGAGAAACAAAAAAGTATGGGAAATAAGCTCTGATTTTTTTAAATTTAAGCTCATGACTGTATCCTGCTCATACATTAATTTACTGCTAAGTAACTGTTAGCTACAATTATCAATATCTAAAAGAAATGTCACACGCTCTTTGATTAAATCACAGTTAATTTGTGATAATTTTTAATAGTTGTTGACCTCTTAAAGTTGAATTCAAGCTTTCTAATTAATTTTCTTAATTTCAAATGTTTCCTTTATTTCTTTCTACTATTTACAACAATATTTTTTATATTTTTCAAACAAACAATATTATTATTTTTCAAAACATTTAACACATTTATTTTATCACATAAGAGCTCAGAAACAGGTTTTGAGTTTAACTATTGTTGAGAACCCGAATAGTGTCATCAAGTAAACTATTTTTTAGAAATGCTGTGTTAAGACATTATTTTAACTCTGGAATGCAATGCAAAGAACTTAAATACATATCACTACAACTACTGAAGGACTCCACTTCTTCCTGTAGTTTATCGCGCTGGTCCAATTATTCTACATATTGATGGTGTAGTGTAGATAGCTCTCCCTTCAACTCAGCAACTCTGTTATTAATTGATTGTAATTCTTCTTTACAGTCACTGCGTTTCTTTAACAGCTGGCTGTTGTCCTCATTGTATTTCTTCAATTCAAGCAGCGTTAGTATAAGCTTGGTTTCAGTCTCCTAAGCCATTGCTCTACGGGTCTTCGTATAACAAGGCTTTCTGTATCACCAAGTACCTTAAAAGTAAATGAAACAGCTGAGAGATAGAAAGAAAAACAAATGTTGAGATGACAAGAGTGAAAATGTAGGTGTGTAAAGTGGAAAAGGACAGTAATTGTGTTAAAAATTATTGGATATTGAAAAAGAGTGGTACTATGTTTTGAGTAGGTGTGTTAATTAATAATTTCAATATGTTTTACCAAGAAAAATGACAGTAGCTGAGCGAAAGTGAGTCTATTTAAGTTTATGCTTAGGGCAACAACATTTAACAACTAAGTAATACAGTGTGCATATGTGTTTGCTGTAATGAAGCAAGTTGTTATTCGTCAATCTTGCTTCCACATATTATATTCGTCAAGCAAAACGAGAACGAAACTACCAGTGAGTGCTGCATGTACGTGGATCACATACGTAAATATCTCTATGAGCTCATATAGAATACATACAATATGGGCCACGGGCAGAGTATGTAGGTGTTGTGGGGTGCTAATTATGGTAAATATGTAATATACTCCCTGCGTCTTACACTTATACACGATGACACTTCAAATAACAATAAACAGCATATTCAAATCACTGTTCGGGGCAGTTTCTATAGTACTTATTTATTAACAAACAACCAAACACTGTCTGTGTCAGCAAAGATAATTATTCTATAAATTTCACGTACATATTAAATTGGAATTTAATTGAAATTACACAAATTATTGTAAAAGGGTTAAAATTGAGAGCATTTTTTGTCGTCTGGCGATCACAGTGTTGCCAGCCTTCTAAAAATAAAATAAATTTATTACAATGGAATAAATGTTATTACTCAGGCGATAAATATTTAAGTGATAAAATAAAATAGGTACTTGCACGCTTAATTGAATGTTTTCTATCATTTCATTTTGTCATGCATTTATAATTATAATAATACAATAAAATTTACATTTTCATTGGTAGGTCCTAATGTAGTTTATAAGCATTAAATATTTATTGATATGTAACATAATATGTACTTACAATAATATGATTTTGACATATAATAAAAACAAAAAAAATCCTACATACTTTACAATAATATTTATTGTAAAGTTAGTTAGCGATTTCATATAGAGTCATATCATATACCTACATTGTAACGTTTTCCTGCCAGTCTAATGGTCGAAATATGTGGTAATACCCTTAAACCTGTAACAACTTTTATTGTACACCCATATATCGCAAATTATATGAATTCGTTTTTTTTAATGCATAAAAATAAGACTTTTGTGGGCTGCGCATAATGAAAAGATATTACTCAGGAAAGCCAAGAGAATTATTTCTTGTCAATGTTTAAAGCAAATAAGTGTAATGCATGCCGGATTAATTGTTTATAGAGAGATTTACAAATAACGAACGTTATTTATGACGTTGAAACATTTTTATTATTTTTTAATTTTTTGCGACAAAGCCGCTAAAATGGTAACACTAAGCGCACTTCCCAATAAACGCTAACGCCTTTGCAATGTCGCTAACAATTTGGGAGTCATGTAAATAGGAACTCGTCAAACTCTCAGTCTACTTGATTTTACTAGTGAATGTTATTTTGACATTTTGATTCGTTTGTGAAGTGCGCTTAGTGTTGCCAATTTGGCGGGTTTTGTTAAGGCTTTACCGTCTCAAAAAACGTAATAACAACTTTTCTAACGACTTTTGGTCTACAAATCAATATACCTACTAAGTATATAATATTTTAATAAATTTAACCAATTAAACAGTAAAAAGTAAAAGTTTATATTTGACCTCTAATAAATTTAATGAATCAATAAATCGAAACAATTCTCAAAATGACTGCTATATAAACACAAGTCAATAGAAAATAATTATGACGAATTAAGGCAGAACCTTCGCTCGATTCTTTTATACTGTGACTAGGTACAGCGCCATCTACTCGCGGTTGTTGAAAGTAATTTGCAGCTTATAATAATATCGTCAATAAATATTTATTTTGCGGCACGTGAGCCATACTTCTTTATTATGCGCAGCCAACAGCAGTCATACTTTATGCATTTTACGAAAAAACAAACAAAGAATTACAGTAAAATAATCACAAAACTTCCACAACATATATCAGCTGATCGATTATCCGCCATTTTTTAGCGTCAACTACAAGGTGTTAGTGTTCGCTAACGTCAGGCTCATTTACGTAATAAGAAGAGCGAATTCGATTGCCAAAACTGCCGATCGGCTTCAATTTATAAAAAGAATATAATATAAGTCGACTAGTTTCGAAGGTGGCAATCAGAATTTATGACAAATGTTGGTAAAATCTTGACACTTGTCTACGAAATTGGGATCGACATTGTTGAGGCGGTACCGTTTGTAGAAATTTAATCGATTTGGAGCTTATGCCACTTGTCTAGAGGGGCTGGGGCTGGACTAGAGAGCTTAGCGGAAAAATGTTTGCGCCTGATCTCTGATTGGGGAGTGCGCAACCGCCTATCGTTCGCGCCTCATAAAACATTTCAGCTACTATTGAAAGGGAATCTAAAAACGCCACCTAGAATTAGATTTAATAATATTACTGTTAGAAATAAGGATTCCGTTTGTTATTTAGGTTTGATTTTAGAAAGGAACTTCACTTTTGTAGATCATATTACAACGATAGGAGAAAAATCTAAGAATAGTTTTTACGCCTTGACGAGGATATCGACGTCGACATGGGGTCTGTCTTTTAACACCTTAAAAATTATCTATGCAGCAACTTATTTGGGTTGTATGTGTTACGGTGCACCTGTGTGGGCTGATAGGGCAACCATCGGTGCCGCACGACGCAAGTTGCTTCAGAGTCAACGTCTGGCGTTGATATTTTTGTGCAAGGCGTATAGGACAGTTAGCACTGAAGCTTTACCAGTACTGGCAGGTGTTCTTCCTGTCGATCTAGAGGTACAGAGACGAGCGGCGATTTATTACACCACACGTGACAACATAAATTCCAACTTTTTAATGCCACGTGATCGCCTTAAAATCACCCGATTATTTAAAGAACAAACTGAAGTTTATAGAATCCTCATTAATGAATGGCAACAGCGATGGGATACATCAACCAAGGGACGCCACCTCTACCAGTTTTTTCCTTCCGTTACTGATCGGTTGGCAAAGACATGGCTGGAGGTTGATCACAGTGTCGCTCAGTTCCTTACGGGTCACGGTAACTTTAGGAGCAAGTTATACTCATTTAAGCTAGTTGATTCGCCGAACTGTCAATGCTCAACACCTGGCTCCGATCAGGAGCAGTCTGCTCATCACATACTCTGGGAGTGTAGTCTTTGGCATAATGATCGTACTATTATGTTGAACAGCTTACATGTATCATCTGGAGCGGCCTACTATGGGGATTTAGTCTCATCTAGAGGGAATTTCCGCGCATTTAAACGTTTCTGCCATACATATTATAGCAATCAAACTTAGCTCACTTAGGTCCCGTAGTTTAAGGTCCTCCGTGGTGCTCCTTTTCATAGGTTACAAACCTATACAGATTTATTTTGTCTCCCGCTTTGCTATGGAGGGAAGTGGAAACTTTTCTTTCTAACTCCTCCTATTTACTTCTGATTAAATTCGTTGCGGGGTCCAAGACAGTAGGTTTAGTTGTCCACGGGACGCACGAGTGTCAAAACTCGGTGTATCAGTTGGTTACTCCGCTGTTAATCCTGGCTCACAGGAGTCACAGCGGTGGGCATGTGGGTGGGATTGTCCCGAAAAATACCTATAATGAGTTGTCTTGACTGACAGACATAGGCTTGGCACCTCTTCAAGTTTCACCATAAACAAAAAACAATCAAAGACAAACTAAATCAAGCCTACCTAATTCTATGCCGACTGTACCTTCAATTTGGCTTCATTTAGGCTTAGCAGTCAAGATTAAGAATCAAGAAGACATCCGTGTGGTGACGGATTAATAATACAAATGTCACCCATCCCATCCCGAGGGTGTCGTAAGAGTCGACTAAGGGAGTCAGCCAAGCAGACAATATCCACTGCAAGAGAGGGGAATCTCGAAACAAAACCCGCCTGGCCAGCGTGGTATAGTAGGCTAATAACCGTCCAAGTGTATGGAAGAGACCCGTGCCCAGCAGTGGGACGTTTATGGGTTGTGGTGAAGTGGTGAAGTCAACATTTCTAATCACTAGACCAACAGGCCAGTCAAAAGCAATGAAAGAAAGAGAGTATAGTAGGTACGACAATATTCTGTTAGTAAAATAATTTTAAGTTTGTAAAGACAATTACATTAATGATAATAAATTAAATATAAACTTCTTATGCAGAAAAATCCAGATATTATATATAAGTATAAGATTGTATCTCTAAATAACATATATAATATATATTATGTGTAAGATTGCGGTTCTTAAAACTTAATGAGAAACGCCTGCCTAAAATATAATAGCAATCTATAATCACGTAATTTTGTGCAGCTAAATATTGGCTGGCGTTTAGATTATTATACTTTTTTTAGTATTTTTTTAATATATAAAGGGTAACTAAAGAATATATAATAATAAATGTGTAGCTAATTGGCACACATATTAAGGTTTAAAAATCTTGATACAAATACATATGATATAAATGAAAAATAAGGTTGATAAGTATAAATCTATACTTCCTTTATTACTATATTATAAATGTGAAAGTTTGTGATAATATATGTATGGATGTTTATTAGTCTTTTACGTAAAAAATACTGAATGGATCTGAATGAAATTTGGCACACAGATAAACTATAGTCTGGAGTAGTGAATACGCTGGAGTAGTGATTTTAATAGCGATAACCGACATGCGAAAGTGAGTTTGTTTGTTACGCTTACACAATAAACAGCTGCATGAAAAGTACAAATGTATTAGGATTTCTTATTGTCGATATGTTTGACATCCAAGTACTTAGTATCAGTGCCGGCGAAGATCTACAGACCTTCTTCTACATGAAATTGAAGGTACAGTCGACATAGAATTTGGTAGGCTTTATTTACTGTGTCTTGATCATTTTTTGTTCTTGGTCTTTAAAATTTGCACCTTTAATGCTTCAGAGGGTGATCCTTCATGCCTTGCGCCCTAAGGCCGTCGACCTACCGGCCCTTAAAGCCAGCACTGCTGAGTATATAAACCACAAGTGTCGTGTGAAAAGTTCTTATCACCATTTCCACGTCATCGGCTCTACCTCTAATGCGAAAACTGATTGACATAACTAATATGTAAAATACTTTTTAATACAGTTTTACTTCATTCTTCACTGTTCACCTCCTGACTCCATCATCAGACCCTCGTGAATCATAATATTGTATTGTCAAGGAATCTCAATATGTGTGCAAAGTTTCATAAAGGTTTAGTAGAAGTAGTTGAAAAAATTGTTTAGGATCAAAACCATTTCAATAAGTAACTTAGTAGACAATGAATTTCATTCTGCGTTGGATTTATATTCTAAGTAAGTAACGTGACATATTAGACACTTACACATGCTTTTTTAATACTACTTAGGTGGCAAACAAGCATACGGCACTACGGTAGCCAATGGACGCTTGCAATACCAGAGGTCTCAATTGTAAGAATGAAAACATATTTGTTTCTCAATTTAAAATATAAGTACATATTCATATACATCTTCATTTGTTATTTCAAGAGAGGTAGGGCCACATACTAGCGAACAAGCCGGCTGGGGAAGGACCTCCACCTTAGAGAAGACAACAGCCAAATAACTACAGTGCGTGAGTACAGGTCCCCAGCGGTCATTTAGGGATGTGTTTTGAAAGAAACGTATTCCTACCCCAGGGATACTCCCATCTTAAAGTCTTGGTGTAAAAAGTGGGTTGGCAACACGCAATGATGATACCTCTGGTATTGCAAGCGTTCATAGGCTACGGTAACTGCTTACCATCAGGCGGTAGTATATAAAAAAAAATATATATATGTTGCCAGTGTTCCTGTCGATGTTAGTTGACACCCAGGTGGTTCAGATCCACCACAAGCAGTACCCCGCGAGGCGCTACATCACCGTCTCCAAGAAGCAGCTCAGGCCGCTGACACCTAACATTGGGAAGAAGAGGCGCTTCGTCAACTTCAAGAATATGCATTCCTTAATAGATTTTAAATAAATAATATATATTAAAATAAAATTCTAGTGTTACAGTGTTTGTAACTAAACTCCTCCGAAACTGCTTGACTTGTGTTTTTTTAATGTATATTTGGTAGGTCTGAGAATAAGTCGTAGGTAAACTATTTTTTATACCCCTAATAAGGCCCATCTCAAAAATTTTGCATGCAAATTTGGCATTAAGAAATACTTATAACCCTAAATATTCACCCTTCTACCAACCCTATTTTTGTAGCGAAATTAATATTATTACTTTATGTGGCTAAAAAAACGTTTGCCGGGTCGGCTAGTATTCATATACCTATAATGAGTTGTCTTGACTGACTGACACAGGCTTAAAGGCCTACTTGGCACCTCTTCAAGTGTCAAGACCAAGAACAAAAAACAATTAAAGACAAACTAAATCAAGCCTACCAATTCTATGCCGGGCGTACCTTCAATTTGTCTTAATTTAGGCTTAGCAGTCAACATTAAAAATCTAGTAGACATCCGTGTGGTGACGGATTAAGAATACAAATGTCACCACCCCATCCCATCCCGAGGGTGTCGTAAGAGTCGACTAAGGGAGTCAGCCAAGCAGACAAGATCCACTGCAAGAGAGGGAAATCTTGAAACAAAACCCTTTTTTTTTTGTAGAGGGGAAATGCTTTACGCATACCGCCCCGCCTGGGGTAACGAGGCGGTTATGTCGGACTCTCCGGCTCAAAGATGGTAGGCGGCCGGCATACCGACTAAAACCCCCCTGTGCACCAACACCCGCTTTCACGGGTGGACCACTGGAACCTGATATGACGTCAGTGGTCCACCCAGCGGCTGCCCGCTTTGCGCGGGCTCCATCCCCAGAGACAACGTCCGGGTGCACCGGGGACACTGTCCCTCCGCGGAAGGGTGCGGGTGAGACTCTGCTGCCCCAGTCTCCCCGCACCCTCACTATGGCGGCATCAGACGCTCGTAAGCGCGCCGACGCCGTCCAGTTCGCCGGCGACGGATCGGATCAGCGAGGAGATTTTCCTCTCTGATCCGCTCCGCCGCCTCCTTCCGCGAGATGATGTCCTCGCAGAAGGATGCGACCGCCCTCCACTCCCTGTCGCTGTAACCATGGACCGCGCCACGGCCGACAGCGACAGGTCTACTCCAATGACTGCGACGAGGTCCCGGCGCTGCACCGCCCAAGCCGGACACGACTCGAGCGTATGCTGCGCCGAGTCATCGTCGCAGTCGCAGTGGTGGCAGACGGGACTCGATTCCCTCCTAGCGACCTTGTGCAGGTAGTGCCCGAAACAACCGTGCCCGGACAAAACCTGCACCAGTCGGAAGGAAAGGGTCCCGTACTGCCGCCCTGCCCACTCCGACAAGATCGTCTGGAGTGCCTCCACGGTCCTGAAACCGGCCCGTGGAGCCCCCAGCCGAACTGACCACCGGGCCATGATGGCCCTGCGGGAGGCCTCGCGCCACTCGCGAATTTGTTCGGGGAGAGGGGACCGCTGCTCTGCCCGAACTGCAGCCACCCGCCGATATACTTCGGCGAGCACCTCCGCCTCCAAGTCCCACGGGGGAGTTCCGGCCAATGCGCACGCCGCGTCTGTGGACACGGTGCGGTAGCCGCGTATGGCTCTGACCGCCATTATACGCTGTGGCCTCGCCAGCAGCCGCCTGCTTTCGGCGGTCAGAGACCCAGCCCACACCGGTGCGCCGTAAAGCGCCATTGACCGGACCACCCCCGTGTACAGCCGACGACAGGTGAGGCTGGGCCCGCCCAGGTTTGGCAAAAGCAGTCCCAAGGCGGACGCAGCCCCCTCAAGCCTCGGCGAGAGACGACGAAAGTGCTCGTCGAAGAGCCATCGCCCATCCAACACCAAGCCCTACTTCATTGAAACAAAACCCTATATATTATATATTATATTTTCTTCTTTCTTTCTTTCTATACCAACCCGTCTCGCCAGCGTGGTATAGTAGGCTAATAACCCTCCAAGTGTATGGAGGAGACCCGTGCCGTTTATGGGTTGTGGTGAAGTGATGAAGTCAACATTTCTAATCACTAGACCAACAGGCCAGTCAAAATCAATGAAAGAAAGAAAGTATAGTAGGTACGACAATATTCTGCTAGTCCGTTTTAAGTTTGTAAAGACAATTGAATTAATTATAATAAACTAAATTTCTTGTGCAGAAAAATCCAGATATAATATACAACTATAAGAATGTATCTCTAAATAACATATATAATATATAATAAGTGTAAGATCACGGTTCTTAAAACATAATGAGAAACGCCTGCTTAAAATACAATAGCAATCTATAATCACGTAATTTTGTGCAGCTAAATATTGGCTGGCGTTTAGATTATTATACTTTTTTTAGTATTTTTTTAATATATAAAGGGTAACTAAAGAATATATAATAATAAATGTGTAGCTAATTGGCACACATATTAAGGTTTAAAAATCTTGATACAAATACATATGATATAAATGAAAAACACGGTAGATAAGTAATCTATACTTCCTTTATTACTAATATTATAAATGTGAAAGTTTGTGATAATGTATGTATGGATGTTTGTTACTCTTTCACGTAATAATACTAAATGGATCTGGATGAAATTTGGCACACAGATAGACTATAGTCTGTAATAGCGAATACGCTACTTTTAATAGCGATAACCGACATGTGAAAGTGAGTTTGTTTGTTACGCTTACACAACTAAACAGCTGAATGGATCTGCATGAAAAGTACAAATTTATAAGGATTTCTTATTGTCCATATGTTTAACATCCAAGTACTTAGTATCAGTGCCGGTGAAGATCTACAGACCCTCCTCTACACGAAATTGAAGGTACATCTAGTCGGCATAGAATTTTAAAGGCCTTATTTAGTGTGTCTTGATCATTTTTTGTTCTTGTTCTTTTAAATTTTGCGCCTTTAATGCCTCAGAGGGTGATCCTTCATGCCTTGCGCCCTAGGGCCGTCGACCTACCGGCCCTTAAAGCAGGCACTGCTTAGTATATTAACCACAAGTGTCGTGTGGAAAGTTCTTATCAACATTTCCACATCATCGGCTCCACCTGTAATGCGAAAATTGATTGACATAACGAATAGATAAAATACTTTTTAATACAGTTTTACTTCATTCTTCACTGTTCACCTCCTGACTCCATCATCAGACCCTCGTAAATCATTATATTGTATTGTCAAAGGATATCAATATGTGTGCAAAGTTTCATAAAGGTTTAGTAGAAGTAGTTGAAAAAATTGTTTAGGATCAAAACAATTTCAATAAGTAACTTAGTAGACAATGAATTTCATTCTGCATTGGATTTATATTCTAAGTAAGTAACGTGACATATTAGACACCTACACCTGCTTTTTTAATACTACTTAGGTGGGAAACAAGCATACGGCACTACGGTAGCCAATGGACGCTTGCAATACCAGAGGTATCAATTGAAAGAAAGAAAACATATTTGGTTCGATCTTAATTTTAAAATATAAGTACATATTTATCGTCATTTATTATTTCAAGAGAGGTAGGGCAACATACTAGCGAACAAGCCAGCTTGGGAAGGACCTCCACCTTAGAGGAGACAACAGCCAAATAACTACACACAGCGGTGTAGTTGTGTTCCTGTGTGTGAGTACAGGTCTCCAGCGGTCATTTAGGGATGTGTTTTGAAAGAAACGTATTCCTACCCCAGAGATACTCCCATCTTAAAGTCTTGGTGTAAAAAATGGGTTGACCACACGCAAATGATACCTATGGTTATGCAACCGCCTAATGGTAACTGCTTACCATTAGGCGGTAGTATATAAAAAAAATATATATATATATGTTGCCAGTGTTCCTCTCGATGTTAGTTGACACCCAGGTGGTTCACATCCACCACAAGCAGTACCCCGCGAGGCGCTACATCACCGTCTCCAAGAAGCAGCTCAGGCCGCTGACACCTAACATTGGGAAGAAGAGGCGCTTCGTCAACTTCAAGAATATGCATTCCTTAATAGATTTTAAATAAATAATATATATTAAAATAAAGTTCTAGTGTCATAGTGTTTGTAACTAAACTCCTCCGAAACTGCTTGACTTGTGTTTTTTTATGTATATTTGGTAGGTCTGAGAATAAGCCGTAGGTAAACTATTTTTTATACCCTTTATAAGGCCCATCTCAAAAATTTTGCATGCAAAGGGTGTAGCGGGATAGTCTTAGGAAAAGTGCCCCCAAAGCCTGGACTTCGTATCTACTACCAAACGATACCTTATATAGAGCGTGTACAATGTCTACAGTTTCAACCCCCCACTACCCCCCAATCGGCTACGACACCCAATTGTATCTAAAACTGTATTATTTTTTTTCACTGTATCTATGAAACTGACTGATCTCAAACTTTGTACAAATATTGCTGTGACATAAAGTAATACTACAAAAAATCAAGAGCTCTTGACGACACCTACCTTTGAAAAAAATTAAGAATAAAAAATTGAAACACCCTGTAATGTGACTTTCTTTGGTGGTACAAACACAGTTTTTTTTTTCAAACATGCACTGACATTCAACCTACGTGATCCTCAAAATTCGCTAATCTATCAAAGGTGGAACACTGGTAAATAAATCAAAGACTGAATACGAATTTATTTTATAACTAGCAACTAAACATTTTTACTTATGTAATCATACTTGAATTATTCTAAATAGGTTCTTAACTATGAAAAAAATAATGACTAAATTAAAAAAAAAACTAATCTTATTACCCATACCTACTTAAAAACAAATAATCCATTTAATAATCCTCAATCCTCATCACTATCTTCGTTAATAACAATAGATATATCTTGGTTACAATCAAATATATTGGTCAGCAATTTTACTTTTTATTATTTTAAAATAAGAACGTGGGCTATGCAACCTATTTAGAATAATTCAAGTACGATTACATAGGTAAAAATGTTTATTTGCTAGTTATAAAATAAATTCGTATTCAGTCTTTTATTTATTTACCAGTGTTCCACCTTTGATAGATTAGCGAATTTTGAGGATCACGTAGGTTGAATGTCAGTGCATGTTTGAAAAAAAAACTGTGTTTGTACCACCAAAGAAAGTCACATTACAGGGTGTTTCAATTTTTTATTCTTAATTTTTTTCAAAGGTAGGTGTCGTCAAGACCTGTTGATTTTTTGTAGTATTACTTTATGTCACAGCAATATTTTTACAAAGTTTGAGATCAGTCAGTTTCATAGATACAGTAAAAAAAAATAATACAGTTTTAGATACAATTGGGTGTCGTAGCCGATTGGGGGGTAGTGGGGGGTTGAAACTGTAGACATTGTACACGCTCTATATAAGGTATCGTTTGGTAGTAGATACGAAGTCCAGGCTTTGGGGGCACTTTTCCTAAGACTATCCCGCTACACCCTTTGGCATTAAGAAATACTTATAACCCTAAATATTCACCCTTCTACCAACCCTATTTTTGTAGCGAAATTAATATTATTACTTTATGTGGCTAAAAAAACGTTTGCCGGGTCGGCTAGTATTCATATACCTACCGATATGAGTTGTCTTGACTGACTGACATAGGCTTAAAGGCCTGCCTGGCGCCTTTTCAAGTTTGGTCAACACCAACAACAAAAAACAATCAAAGACAAACTAAATCAAGCCTACCAAACTCTATGCATGCAATCTATGGACAGACGACATCATCAGAGCTGCAGGAAAGCACTGGATGCAGGCAGCTCAAGATCGGCCATTGTGGAGACTTATGAGGGAGGCCTATGTTCAGCAGTGGACACTATCGGGCTGAGATGATGATGATGATGAAACTCTATTCCGGGCATACCTCCATTTTGGCTTCATTTAACATTTCTAATCACTAGACCTAGTATTATATTATCTGTGACTAGACCAACAGGCCAGTCAAAATCTTTCATCTTGAAGCAGATTGTTAAGAGAGTAAAGTCCGATATGGTCACTCTAATAAATTAAATTGTTTATGGCCTATATTATTTATTTATTTATTTATTTCAGGTACTTCTTAATAATTTATTCATTTTTTTATTATTCCTTTTAGATTATTATTATTATTATTAAATTATATTATTATTATTAAATATTATTAAAATGACATACATTTTTAACATAGGCTTTTGATAATATTGTTTTAATTTTATTTATTTATTTATTTAAACTTTATATACACAGAATGTATAATGGCGGACTTAATGCCTGAGGCATTCTCTACCAGTCAACCAACAGGGTGATGCGGAGATTATTTATAGTAGGTGCACAAAGTCTCTCGTCTGAAGTGTTACATTTAAAATATATAACTTAAAAGGACAAAATTATATCATAAAATATATAAACATAAATATATTAATCAACATAATAAATATATATATACATACATATTATAATACAATATACTCATTACTGTTGTGATGAATCTGCCAGATTTTGAAGAAAGAGTTGCCGAACCCTTCCTTTAAACGCGTTACGGTTAGTGGACATTCTGATTTCAAGAGGGAGGGCATTCCAGAGAAAGATGGATTGTATAGGAAAAGAGGAGTGAAGACAAGCAGAGTTGTGGGAAGGACATGCTAGTAAGAGATTGTTCGAGGAGCGAAGATTTTTTTAATGTATCGTGCAACGATATTTAAATTGAGAGGTTAAATAAACGGGGGCATTAGGATACATAAGAATGGAATAAAGGGTAGAGAGTGCGCGCAAACTACGGCGCTTACGAATGGGGAGCCAATTTAGTTGTGAGCGGTAAGTAGACACATGGTCATACTTGCGAAGATTGAAAATGAATCGAATGCAGTTATTGAGAAGACGGTCGAGTTTATTGAGAAGATCTGCATTCAGGTCGAAATAACATACATCACCATAGTCGATCAGAGGGTTTAATATATGTAATTTGTGATTGTCCATACTAACATTAGATAATAAAAACATTGTTACTAACAAATTGGGCCCTGTTGCCATTAATAAATAATATTGAAATTAATATTGAAAATCAATCAAAGAAAGAGAGTATAGTAGGTACGACAATATTCTGCTAGTAAAATAATTTTAAGTTTGTAAAGACAATTATATCATTTAAATTATTAAATATAAACTTCTTATGCAGAAAAATCCAGATATTATATATAAGTATATGAATGTATCTCTAAATAACATATATAATATATCTTATGTATAAGATCGCGGTTTTTAATACTTAATGAGAAACGCCTGCTTAAAATATAATAGCAATCTATAATCACGTAATTTTGTGCTAATAAATATTGGTAGGCGTTTAGATTATTATACTTAATAATGTATTTATTTTATATATAAAGGGTAACTAAAGAATATATAATAATAAATGTGGATCTAATTGGCACACATATTAAGGTTCAATAATCTTGATACAAAAACATATGATATGAATGAAAAACAAGGTAGATAAGTAATATATACTTCCTTTATTACTAATATTATAAATGTGAAAGTTTGTGATAATGTATGTATGGATGTTTGTTACTCTTTCACGTAAAAATACTAAATGGATCTGGATGAAATTTGGCACACAGATAGACTATAGTCTGGAGTAGTGAATACGCTACTTTTAATAGCGATAACCGACATGCGAAAGTAAGTTTGTTTGATACGCTTACACAATAAACAGCTGCATGAAAAGTACAAATTTATTAGGATTTCTTATTGTCCCATTGTTTGGCATCCAAGTACTTAGTATCAGTGCCGGCGAAGATCTACGGACCCTCCTCTACACGAAATTGAAGGTACAGTCGACATAGAATTTAGTAGGCTTTATTTAGTGTGTCTTGATCATTTTTTGTTCTTGGTCTTTTAAATTTTGCGCCTTTAATGCCTCAGAGGGTGTACCTTCATGCCTTGCGCCCTAGGGGCATCGCCCTACCAGCCCCTAAAGCAGGCAATGCTTAGTATATTAACCACAAGTGTCGTGTGGAAAGTTCTTATCAACATTTCCACGTCACCGGCTCCACCTGTAATGCAAAAACTGATTGACATAACTAATATGTAAAATACTTTTTAATACAGTTTTACTTCATTCTTCACTGTTCACCTCCTGACTCCATCATCAGACCCTCGTGAATCATAATATTGTATTGTCAAAGGATCTCAATATGTGTGCAAAGTTTCATAAAGGTTTAGTAGAAGTAGTTGAAAAAATTGTTTAGGTTCAAAACCATTTCAATAAGTAACTTAGTAGACAATGAATTTCATTCTGCATTGGATTTATATTCTAAGTAAGTAACGCGACATTATTAGACACCTACACATGCTTTTTTAATACTACTTAGGTGGCAAACAAGCATACGGCACTATGGTAGCCAATGAACGCTTGCAATACCAGAGGTATCAATTGTAAGAAAGAAAACATATTTGTTTCTCAATTTAAAATATAAGTACATATTCATATACATCTTCATTTATTATTTCAAGAGAGGTAGGGCCACATACTAGCGAACAAGCCGGCTGGGGAAGGCCCTCCACCTTAGAGAAGACAGCCAAATAACTACAGTGTGTCAGTACAGGTCTCCAGCGGTCATTTAGGGATGTGTTTTGAAAGAAACGTATTCCTACCCCAGAGATACTCCCATCTTAAAGTCTTGGTGTAAAAAGTGGGTTGGCAACACGCAAATGATACCTCTGGTATTGCAAGCGTTCATAGGCTACGGTAACTGCTTACCATCAGGCGGTAGTATATAAAAAATATATATATATATGTTGCCAGTGTTCCTGTCGATGTTAGTTGACACCCAGGTGGTTCACATCCACCACAAGCAGTACCCCGCGAGGCGCTACATCACCGTCTCCAAGAAGCAGCTCAGGCCGCTGACACCTAACATTGGGAAGAAGAGGCGCTTCGTCAACTTCAAGAATATGCATTCCTTAATAGATTTTAAATAAATCATATATATTAAAATAAAATTCTAGTGTCACAGTGTTTGTAACTAAACTCCTCCGAAACTGCTTGACGTTTTTTATGTATATTTGGTAGGTCTGAGAGTAAGTCGTAGTCATAAGGCTCATCTCAAAAAATTATTTTTTTATGATTTGAATTTTTTTGGCATTAAAAAATACTTATAACCCTAAATATTCACCCTTCTACCACCCCTATTTTTTGTAGGAAATTACTATTATTACTTTATGTAGCTCAAGAAACGTTTCCCGGGTCAGCAAGTATTCATATACCTATAATGAGTTGTCTTGACTGACAGACATAGGCTTGGCACCTCTTCAAGTTTCACCATAAACAAAAAACAATCAAAGACAAACTAAATCAAGCCTACCTAATTCTATGCCGACTGTACCTTCAATTTGGCTTCATTTAGGCTTAGCAGTCAAGATTAAGAATCTAGAAGACATCCGTGTGGTGACGGATTAATAATAAAAATGTCACCACCCCATCCCATCCCGAGGGTGATTAAATATAAACCTCTTATGCAGAAAAAATCCAGATATTATATATAAGTATAAGAATGTATCTCTAAATAACATATATAATATATATTATGTGTAAGATCGCGGTTTGTAAATGAGAAACGCCTGCTTAAAATATAATAGCAATCTATAATCACGTAATTTTGTGCAGCTAAATATTGGCTGGCGTTTAGATTATTATACTTTTTTTAGTATTTTTTTAATATATAAAGGGTAACTAAAGAATATATAATAATAAATGTGTAGCTAATTGGCACACATATTAAGGTTTAAAAATCTTGATACAAATACATATGATATAAATGAAAAATAAGGTTGATAAGTATAAATCTATACTTCCTTTATTACTAATATTCTTAACGCGAAATTTTTTCCTGAGGAAGAATGGATGTATTTATGGATGTTTGTTACTCTTTCACGTAAGAATTACTAAATGGATCTGGATGAAATTTGGCACACAGATAGACTATAGTCTGTAATAGCGGTTTTTTAATAGCGTTATCCGACATGTGAAAGTGAGTTTGTTTGTTACGCTTACACAACTAAACGGATGAATGGATCTTCATGAAAAGTACAAATTTATTAGGATTTCTTATTGTCCAGTTGTTTGGCATCCAAGTACTTAGTATCAGTGCCGGCGAAGATCTACAGACCCTCCTCTACACGAAATTGAAGGTTCAGTCGGCATAGAATTTAGTAGGCTTTATTTAGTGTGTCTTGATCATTTTTTGTTCTTGGTCTTTTAAATTTTGCGCCTTTAATGCCTCAGAGGGTGATCCTTCATGCCTTGCGCCCTAGGGGCATCGCCCTACCGGCCCCTAAAGCAGGCACTGCTTAGTATATTAACCACAAGTGTCGTGTGGAAAGTTCTTATCAATATTTCACGTCACCGGCTCCACCTCTAATGCAAAAACTGATTGACATAACTAATATAAAGTTATATTAATAATATTTAGTTTATTATAATAAACTAAATATAAACTTCTTATGCAGAAAAATCTAGATATTATATATAAGTATAAGAATGTATCTCTAAATAACATATATAATATTATATAATAAGTGTAAGATCGCGGTTTTTAAAACTAAATGAGAAACGCCTGCTGAAAATGTAATAGCAATCTATAATCACGTAATTTTGTGCAGCTAAATATTGGTTGGCGTTTAGATTATTATAGTTTTTATTTTTTTCTCATATATTTTGGTACAAATAGTAATTAAACAATGAAGCAGTATATAACAATAACAATATAAAAAGACAAGGAGTACCCAAAAATAAATATGAACAATAGAATGATGTGAGTATATCAAAACAGTTTTAGTATATAAGAAAAGAGGTAAACATTCATGTATGCTGTTAAAGTGTGGTAAGTTTAAGCTTTGTTGATGATTTGAAAGAGTTCAAGGAGTTATTGAAAATACCTAAATCATGAAATTCTTTGTTATACATATTAAGCGATCGAGTAATATAGTTGTTGCGGGTATCATTTTTATGTAATTGAGGCGGTACAAAAGTTTCTAGTGTACGAGAGGGACGGACAGGTAGACGGGCTTTGGTAATAAAGTTAATTTTGGACAGAAGAGATGATGAGTCTATTTTATTGTTAAGAATCTTTTAAGTAGTCATTAGATCAAATTGCTTTCGGCGATATTTAAGGGAAACAAGCTTGTTTTGATTTAGTGATTCAGTGTAAGATGAATTACAATTGCGAAAGCGATAGTTTTGTAACGTCATCTATCAGGCCAATAGAATAACGCTACAACAAGCAACGAAGTTCAATATAGAAAACACAGATGTCACTATACCCAGAAACACGCAACCGCAGAACAAATGTTCGAGATGCTGAATCGCGCTATCGAAGTTTATTATAGTATTTATTTTATATATAAAGGGTAACTAAATAATGTTACCCTTTATGTGGCAATGTGGATCTAATTGGCACCCATATTAAGGTTCAAAAATCTTGATACAAAAACATATGAATGAAAATAAGATAGGTAAGTAATCTATACTTCCTTTATTACTAATAACTATTTGTTGCCCACGGCTACGCCCGCGTGGATGTCGGTTATTGCTGTTAAAGCCTATGTGTTATTCCAGACCATAATCTATCTCTGTGCCAAAATAAATTCATCCAGATCCGTTCAGTAGTTTTTACGTGAAAGAGTAACAAACATCCATCCATCCATTCTTACAAACATTCGCATTTATAATATTAGTAGGATTATAAATATTTGGTGTGGGGGAGGTCCCTTATAGTCGGTCGACTTTAATAAAACACATGGTTACAACATAAGGCACCAGCCATATAATAATGTATATTATCTTTATAAAAAGGCAAGTGGTGCGCAGTAGTCTTGACACGACGTATTCTTGATGTCTTCCTCTTTCCTAGCCTGAGGCCGGGCTGGATTTAACCTAAGATACTATAGAAACCAAACAACTGGTAAAAATACTTAAATATTTCTAAACACATTTATTTTTTTGTGTATAGAATATACTGAACAAAGAGTCGTGCTTATCACGGCGGGAATCGAACCCACGAGCAGTCAAGATTACTAACCACTAGACCAACAGGCCAGTATCAGTATCTATCAATAAAAGATAGAGAGTATAGTAGGTACGACAATATTCTTGTAGTCCAATAATTTTAAGTTTGTAAAGCCAAAAATACAATTAAACATAAACTACTTATCAAGAAAAATCCAGATAATATATCTAAGTATAACAATGTATCTATTAAATAACATAATATAACTTAGTATTAAAAAAGGTGGCAGTTCTTAAAATTTAATAAGAAACGCCTGCCTTAAATATTATAGCAATCTATAATCACGTAATTATGTGCACTAAAATATTGATAGGCGTTTCAAGTTTATTATAATTATTATTGTACATAGTTTTTATATTAAAAATAACTAAAGAATATATAATAATAAATGAGAATCTAATTGGCACACATATTAGGGTCCATAATAATGTATATAAGGACCCGACCGAAGAATGTTATGAGTGAAAATGAAACGTAATTACGTCCAATACCTATGCAAATTTAATCACAAATACTTAAAATATTTCAAGTAAAAATAGTATAACTAAGGGTTTTTTAGGATAAAAATATGCTACCACTTTTGATGAAATGTGTATAGATCTACACTATCATTTTCATAAATAATTATTTTGTTCAATACATCGAATTGAATCGAATCATTGAAATTAGTTATTTTTTTTATATAAATTGTAATTTATGCCTACCATATAAAAGTATTTACGACATTATAAAAGCGAGAAATTCTAACTGGAAAAGAACCTAAACTTTACGCTATTGCTTTTGTCCATCATGGGCTACGATAACTGCTTAGGTATGCGAGGGCCGTATGCTTGTTGGTCACCTAAGGAGTATTTAAAAAAAACCGACAATCGGCATGTTATTTCATCATAATTAAAAAAGTCCATAGTTGTGACTTCTAACGCCATCTATGACATTTTCATAGAACTATGCACATCCCGTGTTTAAAAGACAACATGACAAAAGAAGACAGGTATAATCTGACATCGTAAATATTTATTCCTTGACCTCACTAGATGGCACTTGTTGCCTACTAAAATTCACTTAGTTTAAAATTTGTCGTGCGATGGCCATAGGTTCGAGTCCCATATTGATGTTAAATCCTGAATTACGATAAATCCTAAGATTTTCCGCTTAATCTAAGACTTATCAAGTGTAAATTGTGAAAGCAGGAACTCGTTAATTTCAGACTTTTACAAGAAATCAATTGTTTTTCGTTACTTGTAAATAGTAATGAAATCGTATTTATATTATAACATACCGTACCTACATATTTCAAGGACATTTTAGACAGTTGTCTTTTGGCCCCTGATGAAGAATAGGTAATAAAGAAGCCGATAAGCATTCTAGGCAACTTTTAGTTAGACCTGTTCGGATATAGGACATAGTTAGGTACCTACTAGTTCTAAAATGTTTTTAATACCCTATCTCACTGCTGGGCACGGGTAGAAAACCTAAAGAGCACCGCGTTTAGATAGATTTTACCAAAGCAAAAACATAATTTCTGCTTTTTTATTACCTTAGATACCTCAAACTTACCAAACCATTTACCTTACCGAAAGAACCTTTACCTTACATTACCAACGACCTCCTCCTTGTTATACAATAGAAACGTTAGCTCCGAAAAGCGAAAGTAGCTCTGAAAAGAGCCGTCTCACTAGTACTCGATAGTAACAAGATAGTTCTGAAAAGAACTTTTATAGTCACGTGGGCTTGTACCACGAACTCTTGTCTCATGAACAGCCTTCATCTTTATGACTGGTCTGCGTTCGGGGATCTTGACTAATCTTCCATCTCGGCCACTGGATGCCAGTCTTGCAAGTTTTCTTCAACGATATATGATTACTTGTCACAGAAACAAGAGTTCTGAAAAGAACTATTCGACTGTACTAACTTGTAAAAAAATAGTAACAAAAAGCTTCGAAAAGCGAACATAGCTCTGAAAAGAGCTGTTTACTCCGATAGAAACAAGATGGGTAGTTCCGAAAAGAACTTTTGGAAATACGCGGGCTAGTGCCTCGTAGTCTTCAGATGTCTTGGAACAGCCACCTTCATGCCTTACCATGACTGTGAATCTTGAAACTGGGAACTTGTTAAACCAGACTTGAACAACGACCTTCTCTTCAGTTGGCCTTTGGACGTAAACAAAGTTGTTATTACTGCATTAACCCCATCTCGAACTCTGGAAACCGACGAAACGGGAATTGGTTATTTCTAGAATGAATACTTCTTCCTTAGATAGATCTTGTTCTTGACACTAGCACTGGACTTCACTCTTTCATAACCTTGTTCCATAATCTTACAGTTAAACAGTAAAATAAATAAGTAAAGAAATACGCGACCGCGGCGCGACACTCACTAAGCTACAACGTTGCCTTACCATAACGAGAGCCGCGCAACGTCTTGTTATTTTCTTCGAAATCCAGTTAACTTTCGTTATACAAAATAGTTTATTTCCTTAATTTGAGTAAGTTTTAGATGTTTTATCGATATGTATTATATATCGTTATAAAGGTGATTAATGGGGCTATTCAAATTAATTTGTTTTATGTTTATACATTAAAGGACCTATGTGTTAGCACTGTATATACATAATACAAAGTATAACAACCGCTATTTCTTTATTATAAATATTCATAACTTCGTAAGTATATAAACTAGACTTAATATGTATGTCTTAATTTGAAGGTTTTTACATAATCTTACTTAAATATATAGTTTCAATATTATATTATTTGATTTCAGATAAGTAAATCACTTAAACCTTCAGTCTTGCAGGACGCATTTCACATTTGACGTATATTTTTAAACATATTCTTATAATTGTTAATGTTTAAGCCGCAAATGTCATTATTTATTACAAATTGTCAAATCATAGTAAGTATACGTATACATACGTCGTACAAAACAATAAAATCTTTCAAAATTCGTTTCTTGTCACAAGTAGGTACTTACTTACCTGATATTAAGGTGTCAAACAAACATACGGTACATTATAAAGTCTATTCAGTTACTGTAGGCGTACGGCTTTATGATTTATGTACATGTAGACGTAACATTGTACTTAACATAATTATTTGATATTTTTAATAAAATTAAGTAAAATTTTCTTAAACATTCAGACGTTTACCGACCTCCTTGAGTGGAATCACGTTGGATTTGGATAAAAATTAATTTATTATAAGATTAACTAAATACCTTTAATTTAACATATATACGACATCTCTAACTTATATACTTACGAAGTTGTGAGCAATATAAATACAATTTAAACTTCTGTTTTAATATCTTGTTATCTTTATACGTTATTAGCACATAAATCTTTTTATATACGAAGTTAAAATATTTATAAGTATATAGGCATTTTCAATACCTTTCTAACGATATATAATATATAAAGAAATAACAATCAGAAAGTACAAAAATATCAAAAATAAATAATAGTTGATAGTAAAAAATGACAATATTGATGACTAACTTATGCGATTACTTGCGGCTCTCGTTACGGTAAAGTTCCGAAGTACTTAAGCGCATGTCTATAATGTAACAAATTTTCGAGAATAACGAGATTGTTCGAGTTATCGATCGTTGTACGAATTAGTGACACGAAGAGCGTAGAAAATACCAGAAAGTGAAACCCAAGTTAAAAGATGTATTGTTTATTGAGTGAGAGTGCCAGCAGAACATCGTGATTTTGACAGAACGGGATCGGATTGCTTCTTCACCGAAGAGTACGATAATTAAGTTCATGTATAAAGTAATACCTATTTAATGTGTGTTATTTATCATTGCAGTGTTGTTTGACGGTCGTCGCATAGCAGAGGGTAAATATTATTGTAATTTGAAGAATACGAAGGAAGTGTAAGGTACTTAATGTTAGTTATGTACAATAGGGCATGTTCTAATGTATGTTTTTTTATTTTCAGTGTTGTTGTTTATTTGAAGAGGATGCCATTATTATTTATGAACGAATACAAGATAGTATTTGCAACATATCTGAAGAGGAGTATAAACATGAAGTTAATGCACATTATAAATCATTTTTATATACTAATTGAAATTGTGTTAATTTTCAGCGGAGGCCTCTGAAAAAAATATTTGCAAGATCCTGGGTCTCGTACAAGTGGAAGGGAAAAACAACCTATTCAACTTCAATCCTTGACAATAAGTTATGTAATAAATAACATATATATAAATGCGTTGTTTCTAATTAACAAAATATAAATTTGTGAAGGTAACCAGGTTCTTCGGAGGTACGGTAATTGTTCGTTACAAGGTAATTGGTGACAGTATCTTCAACCCATATCTCTCACTGCTGGGCACGGGTCGTCTATAATGAGTATCAGTCTTGACACAGTTTTTTTTTACGTCACTGGGTGTCTGCGATCGAAAGGTCATTAACCTAAACGATGGCTATATGAGGGAGGACCTAAAATCTGAATTACGGTAAATCCTAAGATTATTACTTGATTTTAAGACTCATCAAGTGTAAATGGTTAAAGCAGGAACTAGTAATTTCACTTAAACAAGCAATCAATTATCTTTCTTTAGTTGTAAATAGTAATGAAATCGTATTCAATCAATTATTTTTAGTTACTTGTTAGTAATAATCAAATCATTTTTTTTATACTACCTAGGGGGCAAACAAGCATACGGCCCGCCTGATGGTAAGCAGTTACCGTAGCCTATGGACGCTTGCAACACCAGGGGTATCACTCGCGCGTTGCCGACTCTTTAGAAACCTTACAACTCCTTTCTTGGAGAACCTCGTGCTATAGTCTCTCGGGAAAACCTCGGCAGGTAGCTCATTCCCCAACTTGATCGTACGTGGGGGGACACCACCACTTTTCGCGCGCACTCGCCCCGAGCGGTCGCGTGTCCTTACCGTGCTCTCTGCTTACAGCGCTCGCCGCACTGCGCCCGATCGGTTCCGACCGTTCCCGAGCTCTGCCCGAGGCCGCACACTTGCGTGGATTACGTCACAGCGCCCGAGGTCGCACAGCTGCGTGCGCTACGTCACGCGCCCGGCGACTCGCACCTGCGTGCGTTACGTCACAGCGTCGACGACGCGCTATTGTTATTATTACTCGCCGCTTTCGAGTAGCGAGTTTTATATAATAATAAGCGCATGTAAGTGTTTACACCGTAGTGTTCTTTTCAGAATACGAAAGTGACTGTTTCTGTTTGTAACAAGATTGGTATCGTTTTATTCGCGTGTTTAGACCCCTTCTGGGTAAAACCAGTATTTTATTACTGGTCCCCGGTTGATACCTAACGGTGTTAACGAAGCCGGGTGAGGCAAGGACCCGGTTTGCCTTACTTTGTCCCTTCAGGGCAAAGTATATACCGGACGGGGCTAGATAATCCGGCCTTGGGGGTGCCCCCTAGTCGGACCTAGCCATCTCCCCCTCCCACCCTACCCCTCCCTACTTCCTATTCCTTAGTGATAGATTGGGTGTGCCGGCCGTCAGGCCCATACCACCCCGTCACTAGGGCTGCTAGGAACCCTTCGCACATTGAGATTGGCGAAGGGATTACAAGCTTAGGGCTCACTTATATTAAGTACATCCTCCCAACCTTACCCGGTTGGGAGGGAGCAAAGCACACACCCCGGGCCATTCCCGCCCGGGTGACGCGTAAAAATAAAAATTTTTGTTTCGCAAATCTGCCAATAAAAAATAATTTTTTATAGGCTTCCTCCACCATGGAGGACTTAGAAGGGTGTTCGCTATCCTTAGCGGACATCCTAAACGATAGGGAGATATACGCGCTCCTCAAGCGCAAATTTGCAGGCGCGTTCACGTCCAACATAGGTCGCGCACCCGCACGCACCCGCGCCCCCCTCCCTCTATCCCCCGACTCCCCTACCCCCTCTCGCTCCCGAAGCCCACTTCCGCTCCGCAACCCCAACCTCCGCACCCCGTCGCCTGCGACATTCCGCACCCTCCGCACCCCGTCCCCCCCGCGCGCTCCCCGCGCCCCCCGCCCCAGGGATGCCTCATCCTCCAGCCGCGCTAGCGCGATGGAATTAGGCGGTGACATGTGCGCCGCCGACTCCTCCTCCGACTCCTCAGACCACGGTGAGGGGTTCACCGTGGTTCTCCGCAAAGGGGGAAAGAGACGAACTCGTTCGTCTCCCAACCCGGCGCCCTCCAAGACGCCTAAGACGTCGCAACCCGCACCGAGGCCCGCCTCCCCCGGCGACCGCCAGCCCTCTTCTCCCTCCCCCCCCGCCGCTCGTAAAGAGCCTCCACCTCCGCCCTTGTTCATTCAGGACAAGGACAAATGGACCACCGTAGCTGGATGGTGCACTCAGCACCATATCAACTTCTCATCGGCCCGCTCCACGCCCCAGGGCATTAAGGTCCAAGTGACCTCTTCCAAGGATCACAGGGCCCTAACCAAACTGTTGAAGGAGACAAAGGTCTCCTTCCACACATACGCTCTCCCTGAAGAGCGCCTCCTGCGCGTAGTCATACGCGGTGTCCCTAAGGAATTGGCCGTAGACGCCATTAAGGAATCCCTTCAGGCCCAAAACCTACCAGTGCACAACGTGCATCGTATGGTACGTGGCAAGCACCACGAACCATACGACATGGTGCTAGCATCGCTGGACCGGTCCGAGACCGGGAAGGCAATTTTTAAAATCAAGTCCATATGCCACTTGTCCGGCATATCAGTAGAGCCCCCCCTAAGGAAAGGCATCATCTCCCAGTGCCATAGATGTCAGCTCTATGGTCACTCAGCGCGTAACTGCTTCGCGCGACCTAGGTGCGTCAAGTGCCTAGGTGATCACGCCACCGCCGAGTGCAGCCGCCCTAAGGATAGGGCCCTCTGCACAGAGCCCCCGTCATGTGTCCTATGCGGACAAGCAGGGCACCCCGCCAACTACCGCGGATGCCCTAAAGCTCCCCGGCCCCCCCCAAAATCATCATCTGCCCGCTCCTCATGGGCCACCAAAGCAGTGGTGCACAACCCCCCGCCCCTCAGGCCACAACGCTCCTCCCCATGGAACGCACTCAACTCCCAGAGTGAGTTCCCCCCCATGCCCAACACCATACCTCCCCTTATGGGACTCACAATTCCCCCACCTCCCCTTATGGGACTTTCAATCCCCGTACCCCCTACCCCAACTCCTAACGCCGCCGTGATTAATAAACATCCCGCGCAAAATATTAAAACTGTCCCGACACCGGTCCGCACCGGTGTCAGTCCCAAGAACCCACCGGGCGACTCCGATCTCGCCCTGGTGGCACGCTTCGCTAGCGTAGTCAACTACGCTGAGTTGCGTGAAATGGCGGCTCTCATTAGAGAAAACGAGGGTAACCCCATGGCCCTCTTTGAGGTATCGATTAGGTACTCGACCGTGTTCGAGAGATTAGGGAGTTTTAGGGTTCACCCGTAATGGATTTAGGCCACACAGGTAGAGTCAAACCGAGATCCCTCCGCATAGGGAGTTTCAATGCAAATAGCATTAGAACGCAGCGCGACGAGATCGCTACCTTCTGTAGCGATCATCAATTAGACATTCTTCTAGTGCAAGAGACATTTCTAAAACCATTTCATAGGAATCCTAGAATTGCGAACTATCACATAGTTCGTAACGACAGGGTTCATTCTGCCTGCGGGGGCACGCTCATTTATTATAAAAGGTCCTTGCACTGTTCGCCTATGGATCCTCCAAAGCTTGACCACATTGAAGCTTCGGTCTGCCAGATTGGCATGACAGGACATCAGTCTATTGTTGTGGTGTCGGTCTACTTACCGCCAGGCGGATCTGCCGACAACCCTAGGCCGTTACTTAGTAGTGACGTCCAAGCCCTCCTCGACCTAGGTAGCTCCGTCCTTCTGGCGGGCGACCTAAACGCTAAGAATTCTCTTTGGGGCTGTCTCTCGACAAACTCTAAAGGGAAAACCTTAGAACTCTTATCCGGGTCATTGAACTTTGATATTATTGCGCCTTTAGAGCCAACTCATTACCCTAGTAACGTCAATCACAGGCCAGATATTCTAGACGTAGCACTTCTGAAGAACATAAACCTACGTTTGTGTTCGATCGAAGTGTTGCAGGAATTGGACTCTGATCACCGACCTGTTATCATAGACTTTGCCCCTAGGTTAGGTCCCCCTGGTACAGGTCAGCCCACTCAAACTAGGAGATGTACAGATTGGGGTCGACTCGGAGAAAGCCTGAAGTCGACAACCGCTGTGCATCTTGACGGGATACCCGATAGCATACTGTCTGTGGGTGACACGGTGGGGGCGATCGACTCTCTTACAAGTCACGTGCAATCGTTAATTAACGATTGCTCGCGAGAAGTACCAGTGGCAGAAAAAAATAATCGCTGGCGCCTTCCCGACGACGTACGTGATTTGATAAGGGAGAAGAACGCCTCTATCAGAGCCCATGACCGTTTCCCCTCCGAGCCCAATAGGGCACGAATGCGCACACTTCAGCGTGCCGTCAAAGCACGTATTGACGAATATCGTCAGATACAATGGGAGACAACCCTGAGCGAGCTTGAGCCTACTCATCTCGCTTTTTGGCAGTTGTCGCGCGCCTTAACTAAGGACACCGTTGTTTCACTACCCCCATTAAACAGACCCAACCTCCCTCCCGCATTCGACGACGTCACGAAGTCCGAATGCCTGGCGGACAGCCTGTCGCTTCAATGTACGCCTAGCTCACTTCCAGTCGACCTAGATCACGTCCTTGATGTAAACACTGAAGTTGAACGGAGAGCTTCCCTCCCGTTACCAGAAGTGCCAGAAGGGGATGAAAATCCCCTACCCCCCATTACGTCCGATGAGGTTGAAAAGATCGTCAGAGGATTACAAACCAAGAAAGCCCCTGGGTCGGACAGAATCACGAATCGAGTCATCAAACTCTTTCCTCCGATTCTCATCTCCCTCATGACCGCGATCTTTAGCGCGGCCATGTCCCACAACATATTCCCACAGCAGTGGAAAGAAGCCACCGTCATAGGCATTCACAAACCGGGCAAGCCCCGCGCCGAACCCACTAGTTATCGCCCCATAAGTCTACTCAACGGCTTGGGTAAGATTTATGAAAGACTATTATATAGTCGCCTGAAAGCGTACGCCGATGCAAATCTCCTCATCCCACACGAGCAGTTTGGCTTCAGAACCAAACACTCGTGTGTTCAACAAGTCCATCGTATAGTTGAACACATCAGCGATCGGTTCCAGAGGAACATGCTAACAGGAGTACTCTTCTTCGACGTAGCGAAGGCATTCGACAAAGTGTGGCACAATGGCTTAATTTATAAGCTATTTACTATGGGCGTGCCTCACAGACTCGTGCTCATCATACGAGACTACTTGTCGAATCGCCAATTTCGTTACCGAGTGGAAGGGTCACTATCCTCTCCCCACCCCATTCAAGCCGGGGTCCCGCAGGGATCAGTACTCTCGCCCCTATTGTTTGCACTGTACACCAGTGACATACCTTTGCACCGGTCTACGCAATTAGCTATGTTTGCAGATGACACTGCTATCTACTACTCTGGTAGATGTCCTCAGGCCATCACTAAGACCCTCCAATCCGCGGCCAATGCACTTGGTGCTTGGTTTAGGAAATGGAGGATCGAGGTGAATCCCGTTAAAAGCCAGGCAGTGCTTTTCAGCAGGAGAAGACATAATCTTCATCCCCCGCAAATTAAAATGTTCGGTGATCCGA
Organism: Trisateles emortualis; assembly: GCA_947095525.1. NCBI lineage: Eukaryota > Metazoa > Arthropoda > Insecta > Lepidoptera > Erebidae > Trisateles > Trisateles emortualis. The sequence continues at coordinate 4,354,081 of OX352756.1, forward strand.
TCCCTTGGGAGAAGAAAGCCAAATATTTAGGTGTAATCTTAGACGATCGTCTCACCTTCAAACCCCATATTAAAGCCGTCCGCGACCGCGCCCGACTCGTTCTAGGTCGGCTCCATTACTTAGTCAATAAAAAGTCAAAACTTTCCTTACGTAACAAAGTCAGATTATTTACAACTTGCGTTAGGCCGATCATGACTTACGCGGCGCCAGTTTTCGCACACGTAGCGCCTTGCAGGATCCAACCATTACAAGTAGTTCAGAATCGCTTCATGCGCAGAGCCACGGGAGCACCGTGGTTTATGCGTAATGAAAATTTACATTTAGATTTAGATCTGCCGACCATCAGGCAGTTCATTAAACGCTGTTCTCGCAGGTTCTTTGACTCAGCCGCCACACACATCAACCCTTTGGTAGTAGCGGCAGCAAATTACACTCCGTCAGGGATTTCACGCACACGCCGCCCTAGGCACGCTCTCGTTGAGCCCGACGACGCCATCACACTCCTCCAGTTAGAGCGTAATAACACTCAGACCCACACTGCACATAACCGCCCACGGTTCCGCCCCCGCCGCAGGGGAGTTAACAAAAAAAGGGAACCGTCGTCGCGTAATAATAATGGCCGGCCCATTTTGTTCAACAACGCCCTAAGCCGAGGTCCTAGCCCCACTTAGGGGGTGCCCTTAGGCAACGTTGTTTAGTTTATTTACGGTTGAGAGCCTTCCGCTCGCCGACAGACCGCGTAAAGTTGTGAAAGCCATCTGAGGCTAACAACTACACACACACAAAAAAAAAAAAAAAAAAAAAACGTGGGGGGAAATTCCTATGAAACCGCACAGTGCGGTACGATAAAGGTTTTTAAAATATGTGGATGAACTCCCTGTCGGTGGCGAGGGAGGTGCGTTGATAAAATGTGGCCGTGGGCATCATAGTAAACAATTCCTCGGAACTCAAGCCCGTTATACAGGCGGTTGTACACACAAGGAGGCAAGGTCTCTCCTTAAACTAAGTGGTTTAATACCGCCTGTGAACATGGTATCGTCAACAAATATTTATATATATATACCGTACATATTTCAAGGACATTATAGACAGTTGTCTTTTGAACCCTAAGAATGATTCGTCTCATCGCATAATGTCCTTTTCTCGAAATGTCCTTTCTCATATTGTCCTTTTCTCGAAATGTCCTTTCTCATAATGTCCTTTATCAAAATGTCCTTTTCTCAAAATGTCCTTTTCTCGAAATGTCCTTTTCTCATAAAGTCCTTTTATCGAAATGTCCTTTTCTCAAAATGTCCTTTTCGCGAAATGTCCTTTTCTCAAAATGTCCCTTTCTTAAAATATGTGCACTACAGGATTACAGTCTTTATACTAAACATGTACATACATGTAACTATAATTTTAGACCAGAATGTGAATTCAGAAAAAAAAACAAAATGTTATTAGTAATCAGCTTCTTTATTTTCAGACAAAAATATTTACGAATGAAAATATTATTTTCTCAAAATAATCAACAAGATAGTAAGTATATACTTAAAAAGAATTTAACATTTCTTCACAAAGGAATCCTTATAATTATATATCGATCCAATTTTGTTTTTAAAATAATGAGCAAGATAGATTATGTCATATAGCTATATAAAAAAAGTTTATAAGAATAATAATATACTTAAGTTTTTCTCTGTTTAAATAACGTGTGAATGAGTATATCAAATTTATTTTTGTTTATTTAAATAATAATATTTTATATTAGGTATAATTTTATATATAATTATAATATTAAATATATAATTTAATATATATCTGTATATAAAAAAAGTTTATAAGAATAATATTTATTGTTGATTATTTTGAGAAAATAATATTTTCATTCGTCAATATTTTTGTCTGAAAATAATGAAGCTGATTACTAATAACATTTTTTTTTCTGAATTCACATTCTGGTCTAAAATTATAGTTAAATGTATGTACATGTTTAGTATAAAGACTGTAATCCTGTAGTGCACATATTTTGAGAAAGGGACATTTTGAGAAAAGGACATTTCGCGAACAGGACATTTTGAGAAAAGGACATTTCGATAAAAGGACTTTTTGAGAAAAGGACATTTCGAGAAAAGGACATTTTGAGAAAAGGACATTTTGATAAAGGACATTATGAGAAAGGACATTTCGAGAAAAGGACAATATGAGAAAGGACATTTCGAGAAAAGGACATTATGCGATGAGACGGAATGATTTATACACACAACAGCGAACGAAAATTCATGCTCATCACACAAATATTTGTCCTGGGAGGGATTTGAACCCACGACTTCCGGTGTAGCAGTCAGTGTCACTAACCATTAGGCCAGTCAAGCTTTCTGGGCAACTTTTAGTTTGCCCTGTTCGGATATAGGACACTGTCCTCGGCTTAGTTAGATACCTACTAGTTTTAGAATGTTTTTTAATACCCATATCTCACTGCTAGGCACGGGTAGACCTAAAGAGCACCGCGTTTAGATAGATTTTACCAAAGCAAAAACAGTTTCTGCTTTTTTATTACCTTTGATACCTCAAACTTACCAAACCATTTACCTTACCGAAAGAACCTTTACCTTACATTACCAACGACCTCCTCCTTGTTATACAATAGAAACGTTTGCTCCAAAAAGCGAACATAGCTCTGAAAAGAGCCGTCTCACTAGTACTCGATAGTAACAAGATAGTTCTGAAAAGAACTTTTATAGTCACGTGGGCTTGTACCACGTACTCTTGTCTCTTGAACAGCTTTCATCTTCACGACTCTGGTCTGCGTCCGGGGATCTTGACTAATCTTCCATCTCGCCCACTGGATGCCAGTCTTGCAAGTTTTCTTCAACGATATATGATTACTTGTCACAGAAACAAGAGTTCTGAAAAGAACTATTCGACTGTACTAACTTGTAAAAATAGTAACAAATAGCTTCGAAAAGCGAACATAGCTCTGAAAAGAGCTGTTTACTCCGATAGAAACAAGATGGGTAGTTCCGAAAAGATCTTTTGTAAATGCGCGGACTAGTGCCTCGTAGTCTTCAGATGTCTTGGAACAGCCACCTTCATGCCTTACACGCGACTGTGAATCTTGAAACTGGGAACTTGTTAAACCAGACTTGAACAACGATCTTCTCTTCAGTTGGCCTTTGGACGTAAACAAAGTTGTTATTACTGCATTAACCCCATCTCGAACTCTGGAAACCGACGAAACGGGAATTGGTAATTTCTAGAATGAATACTTCTTCCTCAGATAGATCTTGACACTAGCACTGGACTTCACTCTTTCATAACTTTGTTCCATAATCTTACAGTTAAACAGTAAAATAAATAAGTAAAGTAAAGAAATGCGCGACCGCGGCGCGACACTCACTAAGCTACTACGTTGCCTTACCATAACGAGAGCCGCGGCACGTCTTGTTATTTTCTTCGAAATCCACTTAACTTTCGTTATACAAAATAGTTTATTTTCTTAATTTGAGTAAGTTTTAGATGTTTTATCGCTATGTATTATATATCGTTATAAAGGTTATTAATGGGGCTATTCAAATTAATATGTTTTATGTCAATATACTAAAGGACCTATGTGTAAGCACTGTATATACATAATAAAAAGTATAACAACCGCTATTTCTTTATTATAAATGTTCATAACTTCGTAAGTATATAAACTAGATTTAATATTTATATCTCAATTTAAAGGTTTTTACATAATCTTACTAAAATATATAGTTTAAATAATATATTAGTAGACTTCAGATAAGTAAATCACTTAAACCTTTAGTCTTGCAGGACGCACTTTACATTTGACGTATATTTTTAAACATATTCTTATAATTGTTAATATTTAATCCGCGAATGTCATTATTTATTACAAATTGTCAAATCATAGTAAGTATACGTCGTACAAAACAATACAATCCTTCAAAATTCGTTTCTTGTCACAAGTAGGTACTTACTTACCTGATATTAAGGTGTCAAACAAACATACGGATTATTATAATGTCTATTCAAATACTATAGGCGTACGGCTTTATGATTTATGTACATATACAAATTGTACTTAACATAATTATTTGATATTTTTAACAAAATTAAGTAAAATGTTCTTTAACACTCAGACGTTTACCGACCTCCTTGAGTGGAATCACGTTGGATTTGGATTAAAACTTAATATAATATAAGACTAACTAAATACCTTTAATTTAACGTATGTATGACATCTCTAACTTATAAACTTACGAAGTTATGAGCAATATAAATAAAATGCATATTTCTGTTTTCAATATCTTTTTATCTTTATACGTTATTTGCACATAAGTCTTTATATATACGAAGTTAAATCATTTATATGTATATAGGCATTTTCAGTACCTTTCTAACGATATATAATATATAAAGAAATAACAATCAGAAAGTACAAAAATATCAAAAATAAATAATAGTTGATAGTAAAAAATGTCAATATTGATGACTAACTTATGCGATTACTTGCGGCTCTCGTTATGGTAAAGTTCCGAAGTACTTAAGCGCATGCTTGTTAAGTAACAAATTTTCGAGAATAAAGAGATTGTTTGAGTTATCGATCGTTGTACGAATTAGTGACACGAAGAGCGTAGAAAATACCAGAAAGTGAAACCCAAGTTAAAAGATGTATTGTTTATTGAGTGAGAGTGCCAGCAGAACATCGTGATTTTGACAGAACGGGATCGGATTGCTTCTTCACCGAAGAGTAAGACAACTAAGTTCATGTATAAAGTAATACCTATTTAATGTTTGTTATTTATCATTGCAGTGTTGTTTGACAGTCGTCGCATGGCAGAGGATCAATATTATTGTAATTTGAAGAATACGAAGGAAGAGTAAGGTACTTAATGTTAGTTATGTACAATAGGGCATGTTCTAATGTATATTTTTTTTTATTTTCAGTGTTGTTGTTTATTTGAAGAGGATGCCATTGTTATTTATGAACGAAAACAGGATAGTATTTCCAACATATCTGAAGAGGAGTATAAACATGAAGTAAATGCACATTATAAATCATTTTTATATACTAATTGAAATTGTGTTAATTTCCAGCGGAGGCCTCTGAAAAAAATATTTGCAAGATCCTGGGTCTCGTACAAGTGGAAGGGAAAAACAACCTATTCAGCTTCAATCCTTGATAATAAGTTATGTAATAAATAACATATATAATGTATAAATGCGTTGTTTCTAATTAACAAAATATAAATTTGTGAAGGTAACCAGGTTCTTCGGAGGTACGGTAATTGTTCGTTACATGGTAATTGGTGACAGTATCTTCAACCCATATATCTCTCACTGCTGGGCACGGGTCGTCTATAATGAGTATCAGTCTTGACACAGTTTTTTTTTACGTCACTGGGTGTCTGCGATCGAAAGGTCATTAACCTAAACGATGGCTATATGAGGGAGGACCTAAATTCTGAATTATGGTAAATCCTAAGATTACTACCTAGGTACTTGATTTTAAGACTTATCAAGTGTAAATGGTTAAAGCAGGAACTTGTAATGTATTTCCTACATGGGCGGGGCAGCGCCGGGTCCTCGTCGCAGTCATTGGAGTAGACCAGTCGCTGCCGGCCGTGGCGCGGTCCATGGTCACCAGCGACAGGGAGTGGACGGCGGTCGCATCCTTCTGCGAGGACGTCATCTCGCAGAAGGAGGCGGCGGAGCGGATCAGAGTGGCAAGTCTCCTCGCTGATCCGATCCGCCGCCGGCGAACTGGGCGGCGTCGGCGCGCCTACGAGCGTCTGATGCCGCCATAGTGAGGTTGCGGGGAGACTGGGGCAGCAGAGTCTCACCCACACCCTTCCGCGGAGGGACAGTGTCCCCGGTGCGCCCGGACACTGTCACTGGGGATGGAGCCCACGTAAAGCGGGCAGCCGCTGGGTGGACCACTGACGTCATATCAGGTTCCGGTGGTCCACCCGTGAAAGCGAGTGTTGGTGCACAGGGGGGTTTTAGTCGGTATGCCGGCCGCCTACCATCTTTAGGCCGGAGAGTCCGACATAACCGCCCCGCTTCCCCGGGCGGGGCGGTATGCGTAAAGCATTTCCCCTCTACAAAAAAAAAAAAAAAAAAAAGGAACTTGTAATTTCACTTAAGCAAGCAATCAATTATCTTTCTTTAGTTGTAAATAGTAATGAAATCGTATTCAATCAATTATTTTTAGTTACTTGTAAGTAATAATCAAATCATTTTTTTTTTTATACTACCAAGGGGGCAACGGCCCGCCTGATGGTAAGCAGTTACCGTAGCCTATGGACGCTTGCAACACCAGGGGTATCACTCGCGCGTTGCCGACCCTTTAGAAACCTTATAACTCCTTTCTTGGAGAACCCCATGCTATGGTCTCGGGAAAACCTCGGCAGGTAGCTCATTTCCCAACTTGATCGTACGTGGGGGGAAATTCCTCTGAAACCGCACAGTGCGGCACGATAAAGGTTCCAAAATATGTGGATGAACTCCCTGTCGGTGGCGAGGGAGGTGCGTTGATAAAATGTGGCCGTGGGCATCATAGTAAACAATTCCTCGGAACTCAGCCCGTTATACAGGCGGTTGTACACACAAGGAGGCAAGGTCTCTCCTTAAACTAAGTGGATTAATACCGCCTGTGAACATGGTATCGTCAACAAATATTTATATATATATAAAGTACATATTTTAAGGTCATTATAGACAGTTGTCTTTTGAACGAACATTCATGCTCATCACACAAATATTTGTCCTGGGAGGAATTTGAACCCACGACTTCCGGCGTAGCAGTCAGTGTCACTAACTATTAGGCCAGTCAAGCTTTCTGGGCAACTTTTAGTTTGCCCTGTTCGGATATAGGACACTGTCCTCGGCTTAGTTAGATACCTACTAGTTTTAGAATGTTTTTTAATACCCATATCTCACTGCTAGGCACGGGTAGACCTAAAGAGCACCGCGTTTAGATAGATTTTACCAAAGCAAAAACACACTTTCTGCTTTTTTATTACCTTTGATACCTCAAACTTACCAAACCATTTACCTTACCGAAAGAACCTTTACCTTACATTACCAACGACCTCCTCCTTGTTATACAATAGAAACGTTTGCTCCGAAAAGCGAACATAGCTCTGAAAAGTACCCGATAGTAACAAGATAGTTCTGAAAAGAACTTTTATAGTCGCGTGGGCTTGTACCACGTACTCTTAACAGCCTTCATCTTCACGACTCAGGTCTGCGTCCGGGGATCTTGACTAATCTACTATCTCGGCCACTGGATGCCAGTCTTGCAAGTTTTCTTCAACAATATATGATTACTTGTCACAGAAACAAGAGTTCTGAAAAGAACTACTCGACTAAAACTTGTATAAAAATAGTAACAAATAGCTTCGAAAAGCGAACATAGCTCTGAAAAGAGCCGTCTTATAGGTACGATAGAAACAAGATAAGTAGTTCCGAAAAGAACTTTTGTAAATACGCGGGCTAGTGCCTCGTAGTCTTCAGATGTCTTGGAACAGCCACCTTAATACCTTACACGCGACTGTGAATCTTGAAACTGGGAACTTGTTAAACCAGACTTGAACAACGATCTTTTCGGGTTGTGGCTCAGAACGTCAACTTCCCAAAATGTCCCCTGGTACCAAAATGTCAACTTCCCATAATGTCCCTTTCCCAAAATGTCCCTTTCCCACAATGTCGCTTTCCCAAAATGTCCCTTTCCCAAAATGTCCCTTTCCCAAAATGCCGCTTTCCCAAAATGTCCCCCATTCTTAGACTTATGCGTTATAACTAAAAAATAAAAAACAATATAATAATCTTTCTTTTTAATTTTAATTACTTTGTGGTATCAACTTTTTCGTATTTTTTTTTATCAGAAAAGGAATTTGAAATGAAATGTAAATATTATAGTTATAAATAATTAACATATTATATAAAAACAATAAAAAAATAACTTTAATTAGAGCTATAAACGATCACGACGACAAAGTAATTCAATATGATTTCAATAGTCAGGATACAGACTGATAACTACGAAGTAGGCGCTCTCTGGCGTTCTCGCTTGTGATTGGATGTAAAGAAATGTAACTACCAACATCATAACTGTTAGATTCATTGATTTTACACACGTTCAAAATTTGGATCAAAAGAATTACTTCTAGTAACATATCCACAGATATAATTAAATAATAGTAGCTATTACTAATAGCAACTCAAGTATTACAAATAAAATATGTTTTAATAATTTTCTTTAAAATGATTAACATACATTATTGATAAAAATAAAATATAGACAGTGACATATCAAAACAAATATATTATAATTGTGGCACTGAAATTAACTTCGGTAAATTAATTTGCGAATAAAAATATTTTTATCATTTTCATAAATGATTACAAAAATATATCTTTACACTAAAATTAACCTTGGTTATTAATCAAAATTTGCTATATTAATTATTTTTTTCGTAAATAATTAGGAAAATAAAGCAACCCTCAAAAATATCATTTCATTTAAAAATTGTTGAATTGTGAGATGATTTCCTTGTAATTGTTTTAAATATCTTGCATATTTTCTATCGAACTCAATATCTCTGAGCCTTCTTCTGCGGTTGGTCTGCTCAAATAGTGAATTCTGTATACGCCTACTACGTAGTTATCAGTCTGTATCCTGACTATTAAAATTCTATTGAATTACTGTGTACTTGATCGTAATAGTTCTAATTAAAGTTATTTTTTATTGTTTTTATATAATATGTTGATAATTTATAACTATAATATTTACATTTCATTTCAAATTCCTTTTCTAATAAAAAATATGAAAAAGTTAATACCACAAAGTAATTAAAATAAAAAATGTGATTATTATAATTGTTTTTTCTTTTTTAGTTATAACGCATAAGTCTAAGAATGGGGGACATTTTGGGAAAGCGGCATTTTGGGAAAGGGACATTTTGGGAAAGCGACATTTTGGGAAAGGGACATTATGGGAAGTTGACATTTTAGGAAAGGGACATTATGGGAAGTTGTCATTTTGGTACCAGGGGACATTTTGAGAAGTTGACATTCTGAGCCACAACGCTTTTATTCACTAGCACGTGCACTGAGATGTTAACACTCCATTGACCCCGCCTCGAACTCTCTGGATTCTTGGAACCGACGACAAATCTCCTTCCTTAAATCTTGACACTAGCACTGGCTGGTAGTTCACTCTTTCAATACTTGATTCTTTTTTCTCGTAATTCCACAATGAACGAAATACGTACCGCAGCGCGACACTCACTAAGCTACTACGTTGCCTTACCATAACGAGAGCCGCGCCACGTCTTGTTATTTTCTTCGAAATACAGTTAACTTTCGTTATACAAAATAGTTTATTTACTTAATTTGAGTAAGTTTTAGATGTTTTACCGTTGTGTATTATATATCGTTATAAAGGTGATTAATGGGGCTATTTAAATTAATATGTTTCATGTTTATATACAAAAGGTCCTATGTGTTAGCACAGTATATATATAATAAAAAAGTATAACAACCGCTATTTCTTTGTTATAAATGTTCATATCTTCGTAAGTTTATAAGCTAGATTTAATATTGATGTCTTAAATTGAAGGTTTTTACATAATCTTACTTAAATATATAGTTTTAATAATATATTATTAGATTTCAGCTAAGTAAATCACTTAAACCTTTAGTCTTGCAGGACGCACTTCACGTTTGACGTATATTTTTAAACATATTCTTATAATTGTTAATGTTTAAGCCGCGAATGTCATTATTTATTACAAATTGCCAAATCATAGTAAGTATACGTCGTACAAAACAATACAATCTTTCAAAATTTGTTTCTTGCCACAAGTAGGTAAGTACTTACCTGATATTAAGGTGTCAAACAAACATACGGTACATTATAATGTATATTAAGTTACTATAGGCGTATGGCTTTATGATTTATGTACATATAGACACAGTAATATTGTACTTAACATAATTATTTGATATTTTTAACAAAATTAAGTAAAATGTTCTTTAACACTCAGACGTTTACCGAACTCCTTTAGTGGAATCACGTTGGATTTGGATAATAATTAAGTTTATTAAAAGATTAACTAAATAACTTTAATTTAACGTATATATGACATCTCTAACTTATATACTGACGAAGTTATGAGCAATATAAGTGAGATATATTCTCTTGATTTGATATATTATTGTCTTTGCACGTTATTAGCACATAAGTCTTTTTATATACGAAGTTAAAATATTTATATGTATATAGGCATTTTCAATACCTATCCAACGACATATAATATATAAAGAAATAACATTCAAAAAGTACAAAAACATCTAAAATAATAAATAGTTGATAGTAAAAATGACAAGGTTGTTGACTAATTAATGCGAAAGCTTGCGGCTCTCGTTATGGTAAAGTTCGGCAGTACTTAAGCGCATGCCTATTAGTCCTATTACGCAATATTCGCAATAAGTTTTCAAATTCGATTTTCGAGATTATTTACGAGATATTTAAGTGAGCTCAATAAAAGTATCCATCGTAATAATACCGATGGAAACTACTAGAAAGTAGACATGGGCGTTATTGGTTATATTCGATAACCGTTGGATAGCCGTTATTTAGTTTTAATACCGATATCAATAACCGTTGCTTAATATCGATATCCGAGTCTTGGTTAGTTCAGTTATCAGTAGCTACAAACTGGATTAGTTGCGACTAACGTAACGTAATAACGTACAGTACAGCTATTGAATCGCTTTCCGATTATGTGGCTAAAACGGAACGTACCTAGTAAATTTTCTGCAATGTTTTTTTTTTTGTAATGTGTTAGACACGTAGGTAGTTGAGCTCCCACGAATTTAGTCATAATAAAGATTTGTGCAGTTAAAACCTGCAAAAACTATGATTGAAAAAATATAAATCAAGGACGAACATGACTCTTAAGTCAACAAAAACAATTTTGTCAAAAATATTATTACGTCAGCTGATTACTGAGAACAGTGAAAAGGAACACTCACGCGTTTACTTTACTATAATAGTTTTACGCACACATTGATATAGCGGCCGCGAGCTTCACGCACACAGCGAAATCGCGGCGGAACCGCGTAAACGATTCTTGTCTGTTAGTACGGGACACTCAATCTAGTATGTATAATTATAATCTAAGAATATTGTCTGTTTATCTAAAATAAGAGATAATAAGTACCAACATATTTGTGTACTTTGTTAGTTCAACGTCTTTTAAACATAAGCAGGCAACAAACTACCTACTTATATATTTTGATAAAATTAAATTTAGTTTTATGAAGTATACAAATTACTATCAAATAAAGCACAAACTAAACTAACGTAATATTTATTATCTCCTATCATAAAACAGAAAATACTCATTCACGTTCAAAAAAGTTTACTCCGCGTTACTTCGCAACAAAACACAATCGCACTGTCAAAAATTCACAATAACAAATCAAATATTAATATAATAATAAACAAACATAATACCCTTTAGTCGCGTTTGGTCCAATACGCGTTAGGTCCAATCCACCTAATTCGCGGTTAGTCCAATTCGCGGTTAGTCCAATTCGCGGTTAGTCCAATACGCGGTTGGTCCAATTAGCGATTGGTCCATTTCGCGATTGGTCCAATACGCGATTGGTCAAATTTTTCTTTTTTATGGTGGTAGGTTGAGGGTTAGTTTTTGTTGTTGGTGTGGCACAAGGATGGCGCTGGTGAGAAGGGTGTTGTGACCTGGGGACCTATCCGTCCTACGCGGACGGATAGGTCCCCAGGTCGTATTGGCAGTTTTATATACGCAGAATCTTCCTGTAATAATGGCCACCATATATATCATTAATTACATGAAACAACACAATATTTATATTGTTTATGTATTTAACCTATATTTCTATCGTTTAAAGATAAAATAAAAACACAAATCAAAACGAAATTTATAAACAGTGTGTACCTATTTATTGTACGTAGGATTAAGGTTGAAAGCACGATTGGGCCCATCGCAAAAACAAAATGCATAGGATAATATATAACTCTTTTCTTCAACCTACCCTCAATACCTGCAATTGAGGGTAGGTTGAAGAAAGAAGTTGTTTGTTACGTTTGACGTTTGTTAAGTTCCGCGTTTGTGTAGTTAATTGATTTCGAAATTAAAAATAAATAATATGCTATTTGAAATTGACGAAACAAGTAAAAATTTAAAAAAAAATACGTGGCAATGATACACTGATTCATAATGGATATCGGTATAACCTAAATATAAACAATAAAAATGTAAGTTTGTTGTGGAGATGCAGCAAAAGAAAAATATGTAGGAAGGAAGGAAATCTATGTCGCGTTCGACATTTATCTACTTCAGTATATTTTAGTTTTTTGATTTGTCTAAAAAAATATTATTATTGTATGGTGCAACTTCGACATACAATTTTAACTCTAATGAGAGTGTAACACAAATATGATTCTTAACATTTTATAAATAATGACAAAAAATATGTACGTTTTATATACCTAAAACTAATTTAATCATAAATACAAAAAAAAGGAAAAAACATAATACTAATGAAGACTGTTGTTTAAGCGTCGAAATATTCCTCAACATCACTGTCTACTGGGAACGTGCCCAGAAGGCTGGCGGCATTGCCACTTTGAATGGCAATGCTTATTCTCTGTGCGAGAAACAAGCCAGCCCTCTGATCACGAGAAGCGTCGATCAGTCGTTTCGCTAGGTCTCTGTAAAGAAAACGAGCACTCGGACCCCATGAACCTACAGTCCACCCCAAACGGCTCAAAAATGTAGTTTCCAACTAAATTGCTGTACTTTCGCCGTTTGAGGGACTCTGCAGCTGCAGCAGCAGCGCCAGCACAACCTGCTGTACTTAGAAGATGTGATGGTGCAAGGGTGTCGACGCACGTTGCATCCCACACCAACGGCCTGCTCATCTTCCAAGGCAATAACGACATTCCATCAGGTCTCTTCCCATCGTCACGTACCAAACCATTTGGTTTAAGTACGGCTGATACATCGGCGGTGACAAGAGCTCGACGGATAATGTCGTTAAGTTGGGCGTGTCGCGATATGCGGCCTGCGCTTCTGCTGCAGAATAGCCCATGGTGTCCGAGACTGTCGACGGCTTCTCCACAAAGACAATGATGCGGAGAAACACAAGGAGCGCCCAAACGGAGGCAAGTGGCTACAGTGTCACCTGTACAGTGGATGTAGTGTCGTCCAACATAGTGCCTATGTTGGGCGATGGCAATGCCTGCAGCCAAAGACCAGATTCCCACTCATCCATAGCAAGTATCTACTTGCTGAGGAACGCGCCCATCTGGGCGCGTTCCTCAGCACTGGAAGCAGTAGAAATAAGATAATTTCTTCTAATGCAACGGCCCATCCCACTGCTTTTGGGAGAATAGGCTGGTCGGCAAGACAGTATTTGGACATGTCATTTTCCAAGCATTTACTGCATCAGTCTTACACAACACTTCCGCATTAACCAGTGTGGGTTCTAAAATTTTCGTGGTACGTTTTATTAAATTAAACCTCAAATTGGACCAATAGCGTATTGGACTAATCGCGAATTGGACCAATAGCGTATTGGACTAATCGCGAATTGGACCAATCGCGAATTGGACCAATCGCGAATTGGACCAACTGCGATTTTTGCCTGTTTTTGACAATTGGACCAAACGCGTATTGGACCAAACGCGACTAAAGGACATAATACCAACATAATACATAATGACCTTGTCGGTAAGAGGTTCATTTTACAAAACTCAACACCATATAATGCCAACCAAACAACGGCCACTCGCGCAACGATAACCGCCTCATCTCTTTTACGCATATGAGCACATGTTTAGTTAGAGAGGGAAGCCATAATCATCTTGGTTATTCGGAAAGAGGCTACTTCTAACTAGCTATTAATGAAATATTCGAATTGTTTGACAATTAAAATCACATCTTATGCGCATATATTTAAAGTTCATTTTACAAAACTCAACACGATATAATGCCAACCAAACAACGGCCACTCGCGCAACGATAACCGCCTCCTCTCTTTTACGCATATGAGCACATGTTTAGTTAGAGAGAGAAGCCATAATTATCTTAGTTATTAGCTGCCAACGCTGTCAACTAACCAACTTTTCGGACAACTTAGTTATTACTTGCCAACGCTGCCATTTCGCTACATCAATATGGTTATTGTGATACCGGTTGGTGAGTTTTTAGTTATCGATACGTTAGGTTATTAGGTTGGTAACCGTTTTCAGTTACGTTTCGTGATAACGGACACATGTCTACTAGAAAGAAAGTGACAAATTTAAGTGAGGCAAACAAGTAATTGTTTTTGTTGCGAGTGCAAGTGGAACATCGTGGCATTTTGGAAAGAACAACATTGGAGTTTGATTACATTCGTCTAGGAGTAAGATACATAATTATTTACGTAAATCGTGTAGAAAATTAATGCCTTATTATTTCATTTCAGTGCAGTTTTACAGTCTTGATGCTGAGGATGATTATTGTAAATGGAAGAATTCGAAGTAAACCAGAAGAGTAAGGTAATGTTTACTTGTGTTCATATTGGCGCATTTTGTTAAAATTTGTTTTATTTTCAGCGCGGTTATTCTGAAGACTTGATAAGATCCTGGATCTGTCCAAGATAGACGGAAAGACTAATTCTTCAGCATACTTTCAATATATATATATATATTATTTAAAATTATAATTACGTATTTATATTAGTCTGTAAGATATGTTTTTATGGAATTTATATCTGAAAATAAAGTTATTTGTTTTAATAAATGCCTTGTTTTTATTTATTTAAAAATATTAATACGCAGAGGTAACAAGTTGGAGGTACGGTATTTGTTTGGTACAAGGTTTTTGTAAGGTAATTTAGAGTAAGTATAACTCATTTTATAGGTATGTCTCACTGCTGGGCACGCGGGTCTTTTCTATAAAGAGCATAATTATAATATAAATCTAATAGATTCACCTGTATAAATGGCACCCGATACGTTATGTTATATATAGATGTGTACCTATGCATTTATAATGCAAATAATATTTTCGGGACAACTCGCACATCGCTATCTGATCCCAAACTAGGTAGAACCTGTAACCAGACAACTGATAAACATACTTATATCACAGTATATGGAACTTCTCATACAGTAGTTCGACGGACACGTCTAGACAGAACAATCAAGTCAGGGTTTACGCAATTTGAATTACCTTTTTTGTTAAATGATTTTTTTGTTTTATATGTAAAATGGTACACACAACATGTACTGTAAGGAACTGTATATCATCATCTCGTTTAAATAAGAATTTAAAATTCCTTCAATTTCCTCACACGGACATTCTCATTTATTTCGTGATCCAAGATGGCAGACGCGTATTTTTCGAAAAAAATATTGTGGGTAGGTATCGTTTTCGTGGTTTTCTGGGGAGCTCAAAACGAATATGGCATCTATTTCGTGATCCAAGATGGCGGACGTGAATTTTACAGTTAGCAAAACTATTTTTAGCAATTTATTGTTTACCAAATAATTACATGGCAATGTTTCATTTTACCAAATATTAGGTAGTCAAATATGGTTTGGCAAATATACTCTTCAGGCAAGTCGACGGAGCCCCACTTTGCGGGGCTTCTACTGTGGCAGATCAAAAGTAACTTAAGACATCCTTCGAACCTAACCTATCCGAGTTAGTGAAAAATTGCATCCGATTTGGTGAACAATTGCAGGGGCACCCCCTTTAATTTACAATTTTTCACCCATATTAAAAATAAAATTTGAATTTCCTTTTGGAATATATTTTTTTACAAATTAAAGCATTTGCTTAATGTATATTTGACTAAATAAAATTTGAGCAAGTAAAAAATTGCGAAATGAATATTTGACCAAGTAAAAAAAAGGCGAAATATAAATTTTCTAAGCATTCTTTTGGGAAATGAAACTATGCTATAAGTTTTTTGGGAAGTGAAATTTAACGAAACATATTTTGCCAAACGGCAGGATCCGAATAAACAGTAGTCGAATAAAAAAGTCAAAAAAACAAATGTATGGGATTTGACATAAGTCTACGGTATAATGTCGTAAACTTAATACCATACATTTGCTTTTTTGACTTTTCGATTCGACTATCGCTTATGCCACTTGTCTAGAGGGGCAGTTCTGTTGGTGCCGTTTTAGAGCGTCGATCGTGCATCTACTCGTATGTTATATTTGATCGAAGTAATAATCTATGAAAACAGCTTTCTACTGAATGAACTGAATTACAAGGTTCGCTGCATTCATCTGCTGCTGTCATTTTAATTCACGCTCTTATCACCTGTTACTCTCGCTAGCTTTTGGGCACCAATACTATAGCGTCCAAAGCAATCAGTTTCGATAAATAAACAAAAACAATTGTATTAAAATTAAATACGAAGAACAAATTTTGCGGTCGCCATATTGCTTTGTTTGACATAGATTAAGGCTTGGGATATCGCCAACGACCTTGAGTATTTGTGCGAAGCAAACACGACCTAATTCCTTAGGCGAGCGCGGATATACAAACAGGTGTACTCTTTGAATGGACGTGTTATTAATTTTTAATAAATTAAAATTTAAACTTATTCTAAATATAACATTACCAAATTATAGGTGTATGTTTTCTTCAAAAATTGTAATTTTTTAAGTTATTGCATAGCTTCTATCGCGGGCCTTGAGCGTGGAGACCAAATCCAGAAATTCCGTAACGAAAATAACCTAACTCCCCCCCACTCCGACCGGCACAGCGGTGATACTTTTTTAATGACGAATTCTCTAAACGGCCAATAATAATATGTCAAATTTGTGTTAGGAGGATCTAAGAGAATAAAAAATAAGTAAAGAATAAATTAAAGGTCAAATAGTAGCCTAAAATTTAATGAATTATGGTTGAATTTCAACCACGGGCGATCGAATTCAAAAATATCGATTAAATAATTTAAACGATATAATTTACTTTGAAGTAAGAATCGATTTCACGATTAAATTTAGAAACAAGAATAAAATCAGCAAACAAAGAAAAAAAATACTGCATGAATAAAATAAATAAATAATTATAATTGCATAAGTGGATAAAAAATGCTATGCAATAGCTTTACCGCGGCAGTCCCCGAGTGTCACACACAAAATTGAAGTCATAAAATGGTTACATCTCAATAATCGACACGAAGAAGAAGAAGAATATGGTGCTGATTCGATGATTCTTTTTTTCAAACAATTCAATTTATGACTAAACCATATTATGAAACACATCTTGTAGATTAATACTGTAGTTTTTGGCAGTCATTTGTCTATAAATGCCAACAAAAAATGGTTTCATTTATTTCATAATTTCAAATCATAGTGTACATTACCGAGAATACATCTCAATCCATTTATAAAAATGATCTGATGACATATTCTCAAAAAAGATTAGAAAAAAGTTATATCGAATAGTTTTTTTTCTCAAATTTTCATAGATTTTTTCTTATAACTTTTTTATTTTTGGTTCTACGACCAAAGTTACTTAACAAAAGTTGTAGATAATTTTATTGGCAACAAAAAAATTGAACAATTTCTTTTTGTAAGACCTATAGTTCGTCAGATAAACTGTAAAAACCATTTGAACCCCCTTTTTCCAAGATGGCGGCCGTGGGACAAGGGTTGTTACCCCACAAACTTGGATTTAACTTTAAACTGACCCGTCCTTGATATCTAAAACATAAAATTGCGTCCTCTGACAAATGCAAAGCCCAAAAAATGTAACATTTCAATGGACTAATATTAACTCAAATAATTAAAACAGTTCATAAATCATGGAGTTCTGCGGTAACAAACGTCAGGCGGGCTTCTATGCTTGTTTACCCCCTTAGTTAGTAAAAAAAAAACTTTTATAATATTGTAAAGTATTTAACCATAAATAAATAAAAAGAAAACTCAAAAAACCCCTATATAGGTCTCCTCCAAATTTTTGGAAGAGACCCGTGCTCAGCAGTGGGACGTTTATGGGCTGAGATGATGATGATGATGAAATAAAAAGAAGAAATTAATCACATTAATAAAAACCATAAAAGTTTCCGAATTCAAATGTACCATTTGGTTAGACGACTAGGGTCACTTCGCTAGTTTTCGGCCACTTAAGCAAACTTTTGAGTTCAAGATCTTTTTTAAGCTATTGCATAGCTTCTATCGCGGGCCTTGGGCGTGGAGACCGAATCCAGAAATTCCGTAACGAAAATAATAAACCTAACACCCCACTCCGACCGGCACAGCGGTGATACTTTTTTTAATGATTAATTCTCTAAACGGCCAATAATAATATGTCAAATTTGTGTAAGGAGGTTTTGATCTAAGAGAATATTAATGTGTAATGAATACTTTGTAATGAATACTTGTAATAATACAAGTATTCATTTTTATTATTATATATTTTTATGAATCATTGAGAATAAAATAAAATAATTTAGATAATTCTGTAAAGTAATTTTTTATTTGTTTCAATAAAAATATCATATTAAAAAATATGCAATAGCTTTACCGCGGCTGTCCCCGAGTGCCGCACGTCTTGTTTTTTATGATAAATAAACCATTTTTTTAAATATTTATATTAGTTATATCAAAGATTATCGGCCGTCTGTTTTAGTTTACGACCTCTAATTTAACTAGTTTTCGGCCAGTATTGATTATATTGAAAAATAAATTTTATTCACTGTGTAGTAGATCTTAATTTTAAATAAAACGTAAAAACATTTTGTTTAATTTCTATATGATATATTATATACTTACTCATATTTTTTTGTACATATATCCACGTATTTGTAGTTATTATCAAGGTAATGTCGTAGATAATCTTCAGTCTTTTATTAAAATATAACATCAATTGGAAAAATAAAAAGTATGTAACCACCAATAATATAATCAAATATTCTTCAGCTACTGAAAATGCAAAACTCGTAGCTAGGTTCTGGGCTGACACAATTTAGATTGCCATCGACACGCTAAGAAGAAGAAGAAGATTAAATAAGCAACAACCAAAAGTATAATCATAAAAAAATCGGCCGTATCCAATTGTCATAGGCCGAAATATAGATTAAAATTTCCCCATTGTCGGCCGTCAAATAACGCTCATTTAAACTATTTTTTGTCAAATATTTGTTAGTGTACACATGGGGTCGGAATCTGACGCAAAAATTAAGCACATATTTTAATTTACTTAGTATCAATTTAATATTATATCATTCATTGAAAATCATAGGGTATATGTCAGCTTTCGGCCGGCCAGCCGAGAATTAGCTAAAGCTACAAAATTGCACTAATTATCCGACCATTTATTTTATATTTACTATACCAAATATTTTATCAATTTCGATTTCGTAAAAAAAATATTACTTACGCACTATTTTTTTCCCTAATTTAACGCACGTTCAAACTGCTTTAACTGCGCACGCGTACTGATGAGACATTTAAACAATTATAAACCTACAAATTTTAGGAGGTCTGGGTAACATTAAAATTAATAAGAAGACATTTTTTTTCAAAAGAGTGAGCTAATGTTTTGTTATTATTACGGTATAATTCCGTAGTGGCCGAGAACTGGTGGTAGCCGGAGAACTAGTGCAGTGACCCTATTATTAGTTCTGCGCTGCAAGAGAACTATAATGTAAATTCTTTTAAAAATGCTTGTTCCATTTTCGAAGAGTTTTAATTTGACATGACTTTAGTTCAACGCAGCCTATGTAAATAGAGCATTTACATATACCTCAATGTTTTAATTACATAAAATGTCATATTGATATATTCTGAAAACGCTACATCACAAAACTTTAGCAAATAATTTTAACAAAAAAAAAACCGACATCAGTACGGCAAGTTGTAAAATTTTCAAATATTTGTTTATTACAATCGAATAAAATCGACTGAGCGTCGGGCTGAACACAGGTCAAGTAGGTATTAAAAGCAATATTTAATCTGTGCAATCCGCGCTCAATTCATTCACGTCATTATTTCTTATTAATAGTTGCTTGGCAACAATAACCGAAACTTATCTAATCGCCATCAGTAAAATACTTATGATTGAAAAGTTCAGATGGCCATCTGTGGTCTTCTTCATCAGTTTTACTTCACCAAATTACACTTTCTGAATGCAAATGATTGATTAGTTGTTAAAAATATTGAAATTGCTATATGTGTGCCTGTAACTTTTGAGGAGTTCCCTCAATTCCTCATGGATCCCATCATCAGAACTTTCTTTGGATGATAATGGGACCAAACTGGCAGTATGTCTAGTCAGACAAAAAAAGAATTTTTCAAATCGGTCCATAAATGACGGAGTTATGCGGTAACAAACATTAAAAAAAAAAAAAAAAAACACGAATTGATAACCTCCTCTTTTTGAAGTCGGTTAAAAATGGCAATACAAGGCTCTTACACCGGATTTTAATATGTCATTTTGCGAAAATGGCATTTCGCTAATATGACGTTTTGCGATGTGGTGTTTTCAGAATTTAATTTGAGAAGCTGACATTTTGCGAATGTGTGCATTGTGCTGAGTCCCACCAAAAATAAATTAGGAAGGAATCAAGTAGCAGTTTCATACAGGAAACGGGTAATTTCAAGTACTAAGAATATCATATAATATAATCTCTTTTCATATAACCCCTTTTTTTTTTTTGAAAAAAAAAAAAAAAAGGGGTTATATGAAAAGAGATTTGTCTACATAAGCTTTATATACAGCTCCCATACAACATTTTAGAGTTATCGTCATTTTAATCACATGCGGTAATGCCGCGCCAGTCCACCCAAAAGTTGCTCCACAGTTGCGCCACATTGCGCAATATGGCCGTTACAGTTAAAGGGATAAGAGTTCTTTGCACTATGCTATAACCACTTATATCGTATATGTACATAGATAATAATTGGTGACAGTTTTGAGTTTTTTTTTTTCGAGCATTTGATATTGGGTTTTTTGTGTAACAATGGTTATAAATATATAAAAATATTATATAAACATCGTTAAAATAAAAATAACGAGCACTAAAATGTAATTACTCCAATCGAGTTAGTTTTAACAAGCAATTTGTTTATTATGGAGTTAGTCGAGGAGCAGTCTAGCAGTGTGCCACGGCAGCAGTTATAATACCACCTCGATGGACCACACCAGTATATTAAAACTATGTGCTGTAAGTACTATTTTATCTTTTTTTTATACTACTTGGGTGGCAAACAAGCATACGGCATTGCAATATATATTAGAGGTATCAGTTGCGTGTTGCCGTTGGAGTATCCCAGAGATAGGAATACGTTTCTTACAGAACGCATCCCTAAATGAGCGCTGGAGACCTGTATCTACTCAGACATAGGAACACAACTACACCGCTGTTTAGTTATTTGGCTGTGGCCTCCAGTGAGGTGGTACAATAAAATTCATGTCAAATTTTTTGGCGTCGTTGTAAGGATAAAAGGGGGGAGGGGAAGGTCATGAAAAGGCGCTTCTTTAAGTTTGGTCAAGACCAAGAACAAACAAAGAAGGATCAAGATAGGTAAAGGTCGTACCTACCCTCAATTTCAGTTATATGAAATGTAGCTAGTTAGCTAATTATAATTAGCTAATAATAATTTAATATAATATCATTGCTTACCACTAATTAATAACAAAAGTCGAGGTTTGAGCCGTATCACGAGCGATTTATTTTTTGTCTTTAATTTTAGATTAAGATGGAAAAATAGTTGAACCAATATTAAGCAAGAAAACGGTTCATTTTTGGCTCAAAGAATTAACATCAATGCTATCCAACTTTGCAATGCAACCAGTCTTCTGGGATTTTGTTCAATAGACAACGATATGGAGGAATTTTCCGAGTTGACTACGCGTAATGAAGTTGTCTTTTTAAGCTATTGCATAGCTTCTATCGCGGGCCTTGAGCGTGGAGACCGTATCCAGAAATTCAGTAACGAAAATAACCTAACACCCACCCCCCCCGCTCCGACCGGCACAGCGGTGATACTTTTTATAATGACGAATTCTCTAAACGGCCAATAATAATATGTCAAATTTGTGTAAGGAGGTTTTGATCTAAAAGAATAAAAAATAAGTAAAGAATAAATTAAAGGTCAAATAGTAGCCTCAAATTTAATGAATTATGGTTGAATTTCGACCACGGGCGATCACTATAATCAATTTCATATAGCATGGGTACGGTGACGTACCCATGCTATATGCCCGTCTTTTTATTTTTATTTGTAGACTTTTAAAATCGAGTACCTACTCCAAAAAAAAAGTTATTTATATAGTTATAACAATATTTGACATTAATATGATGACGACATTATTAGGTTAGGTTACCAATGAAAGCGCTATAAACAGCTAAAAAGCCAAACTTAAAAGTTTTTTAGCAAAATCTGTTTCATTTATCACAATAAAAATTATATATGTTATTCTTCACAATATTTACGATAATATAGTTGTCTCCGAAATACATTTACTATAAAAAAAACATACGTACAATTAATGCCAAATGAAAATAAAACTCCTTAAAATATATTTATAGAAAATATAACTCGTTTCATTATTGAATTTAATGGGTAATATTAGGTTATATTAGCTGATTATAACATGTTTAAAAATATTGCTGTTTTATATTTTCAATTATGCCAGTACTTATTTGTTTTTTTTTTTTTTTACACTCAATTACAGTGGTGCACCGACTCGTGTGTGTTATATGCATCTCTTTCATTCCTATGCAGATAAAAAGTGACCACCCAGCGGCTGCTGGTGCTACGCGGGCTCCATACCTAGAGACAACGTCTCCAGCAACCAGCGAAGGACAGCGTCCCCGGTGCGCCCGCACGCTGTCTCTGGGTATGGAGCCTGCGTAGCACTAGCAGATGGACATAGTCAGCTCAGGATTGAGTGTTATAGAAATCTGCCGTACTTACAATAATACGTGCCATCAGATTTACCGACTTAGTCGAGAAAAAATAAAAAGAAACATAATAATAATAATAAATCATTTAAATTAATATGATGACGACATTATTAGTTTAGGTTACCAATGAAAGCGCAAATAACAGCTAAAAAGACTAACTTAAAAGTTATGATGATTCCGTAATTATGATGTATTATCATAAGTACGGCTCGAGGTCTAGCCAATACTATTTGTTTACAGATCTTCTTCACGCTAGACGTCACAAAAGCGAGTAGTGATGTGTCATCCTTTCAATTGGTAAGTTTGTTTCCTTGGGTGACTGCCTCGGTGGTCCAGTGGCCGCAGTATGCGCCTGCTGTGCACGAGGTTGTGGGTTCGATTCCCACACAGAACAAAACTTTGTGTGACCTACAAAGAATTGTTCTGAATCTGGGTTTGTAAAGTCCCCCGCGACACAGAGCTTGTTCTCTAGTGCGGGAGTTGTCTTTTTAAAAAAGATAAAAGATAAAAAGATAGTCCCCCGCGACACAGACTCAGCTTGTTACGCAGTGCGGGAGTTGTCTTTTTTTCCATTATTATTCTAAAGTGTCGAAGGGCTTTGACCGCAAGGACAGCCTCCAACAAGATTATATAAGAAGCAGTTGTACTCCCGGATCCTGGATTTGCCGAGAAACAGGATAAGTGCCTCATTCCCCTGGATCCAAGCTGGTTACAAATTATTCAGAATTTTTGAAAGAAGTTCTGTATAACTTTATGGATTTGTTAATTTGATACTTGCCCTGATTGTCTTCACAATTTTATTGATCCGATTTACGAATCGAGTCAATAAAATTTTACCAAAATCTGCCTAGCCGTTTTGAATTCCTTTATAAAACATACACATAACTATCGATTATTTTATATATATTTTAATATAACTATAATTTATTCTTTCCAGCTCGCTCGGCTGTCGTTTCCTACAGTTGAAACGGTGAGTATTATAACAATATAGAGGGACTCTTAGTCAGAAGCATCGCTTGGATGGGTGACCGCATAGTCACACACAACAGACCCTCAAGGGCGGCGTGGTGACGGGTTACTACGGCGCGTGGCAGCTTGAACATTGCCGCACTCTAACTGATAAGCAGTTCACAAGTTATGAGGTCATAGATAAACATACTTCTTCTTTGTTGGTATCACTCTTGACAGACTGGTCGTGGTCGTCACTTTAGGTGTTGGTGGCAAGCTTCACAACACGCCGCCACTCTTCTCTGATGGCCGCCTTCCTAGTACATTCAAGTCGTGATGATGAGCCATTTTCTGCCGCATTTATTTGATCAGTCCACCTCATAGGCGATCTTCTTCGTGGCCTGGTACCTCCAACTGTTCTCTGGACCACAAGTCGCTCAATAGCCACCTTCCCTCGGTGGCATACGTGACCAAAAAAGGTGAAGATACGAGACTGTACCAAAAATGATAAACGCTGTTTGATGCCGACTTCAAAAGTATAGACTCATTGGTACAGAATTCAGTCCACGATGCTCCGACCATTCTCCTCCTTTTGGCTTCGCCGCATTTGTAATAATATATTTTTGTTATCAGAAACCATACAACATGCCGAGCGCAAAAGATATCGACCCGCGGTACAGCTACGCTGATGACAAATTCAACGAGCTCCGGGAATACGCCAATTTCATGAACACCAGGATGAAGGAACCACATAACCCTGTAATTGTCTTCATGTATTTGTCATATAATCAGATAAATCGGTTTATCGTGAAAACCCCCGGAAGATCAGGCGCGTATCCAGGGGGGAGGCAATGGGTGCAAATGCCCCCTCCAGACTTGCGACCAATTGTTTTTAACTTGTTTTATATCACTTTTTTTAAAAGATTAAATCACTGAAATCCCCGTCCACCCAAAACTGGATACCATCCTGGATCTGCGCCTGAGGAAGACCGCGTAACACCGGATAATATGACACCAACAAATAATTTCGCTATCATATAATAGCAGAAGCAGCTTTCAGTAGATAAAATATTTTTTAAATCGCTCCAATAGTGTTTGAGTTTATTTTATATTTATACTACTTGGGTGGCAAACAAGCATACGGTCCGCCTGATGTTAAGCAGTTACCGTAGCCTATGGACGCTTGCAATACCACCAATTTTACACCAGAGTATCCCTGGGATAGGAAAACGTTTCTTTCAAAACGCATCCCTAAATGAGCGTTGGAGACCTGTGTGTCACAAACAAAACTGCAAATCATTTCTATTTACATACAACATGAGTGTTGATGATACTAAGTTCTAAAGGTACATATGATTATATATAGAATTAGCTGTTACCCGCGGCTCCGCCCGCGTAGATGTCGGTTATCCCTGTAAAAAGTAGTCTATGTGTTATTCTAGACCATAATCTATCTCTGTGCCAAATTTCATTCAGCTTTTACGTGAAAGAGTAACAATCCATCCATCCATTCATCCTTTAAAACTTTCGCGTTTATAATATTAGTAGGATAGATACAGTAATCGATGGCTAACCTTAATTAAATAAATAAATAGTTATTAGATTTTGTATTTAAAATATTGTATGATTTAGTCAGAACGTCGGGAGATCATGGAAACTGGTGCTAAGAAGCTGTATTCTTTCATCGACAAGCACGTGAAAGACCTGAAGCGGTTGCTGTTTGCGACTGACATAGCCCTCATGTCGATGGTGCTGCTCAAACTTAACAAGAAGATGGACACCTCAGAAGCCAAGATCAAGTCGACGCAAGCGAAGATTCCTTTCGGCTTGTACACCAGTCCGGGTATGTTATCAAGGATATTTTAAACAGCCAAGCCGGGTGTTCCTGCCCGGCTTGGTCGAAGCTTCCTTCCTTATTAGTTGGAAGGTATCTTCCACAGTCCGTTGGTCCTGCACCTGATCTCTCTCCGATCAGGCGTCTCATCGGATTATTAAAGTAATAATAATATTCCTATCCTTACTAATATTATAAATGTGAAAGTTTGTGAGTATGGATGGATGAATGTTTGTTACTCTTTCACGTAAAAGCTACTAAACGGATCTGGATGAAATTTGGCACAGAGATAGATTATGGCCTGGAATAACACATAGGCTACTTTTTACAGCGATAACCGACATCCACGCGGGCGGTGCCGTGGGTAACAGCTAGTTCAATAATAATAATTCTTACTAATATTATAAATGTGAAAGTTTGTAAGAATGGATGAATGGATGGATGGATGGATGTTTGTTACTCTTTCACGTAAAAACTACTGAACGGATCTGGATGAAATTTGGCACACAGATAGATTATGGTGTGGAATAACAAATAACAATAGTGAGCTTTACATTGGCCCCAAACTAAGCGAAAGCTTGTGTCTTGGATGCCGTTGTAGATGCTTAGTTTATAATATATACCTTATATACTAACATACATACATTTCAATATAACTATTTTTTTTATCCTACCCAGGTGACAAACAAGCATACGGCCCGTCTGATGTTAAGCAGTTACCGTACCCTATAGTATTAGCTTGTAATACCAATAGTATCACTTGCGTGTAGCCAACCCATGTTTTACACCAGGGTTTTATTAGGGTAGGAATACGTTTCTTTCAAAACGCATCCGTAAATGAGCGCTGGAGACCTGTACTCACACACATGAACACAACTACACCACTGTGTGTAGTTATTTGGCTGTGGTCTTCTGTAAGAACTTCTGTAGATTTTGACTAAGATCGCAATGTGATCTCGACACGTTTCTATCTTATACATACATAATTTTAACAAAAAAAAACCGACTTCAGTACGGCAAGTTGTAAAATTTTCAAATATTTGTTTGTTACAATCGAATAAAATCGACTGAGCGTCGGGCTGAACACAGGTCAAGTAGGTATTAAAAGCAATATTTAATCTGTGCAATCCGCGCTCAATTCATTCACGTCATTATTTCTTATTAATAGTTGCTTAGCAACAATAACCGAAACTTATCTAATCGCCATCAGTAAAATACTTATTATTGAAAAGTTCAGATGGCCATCTGTGGTCTTCTTCATTCCTCATGGATCCCATCATCAGAACTTTCTTTTGATGATAATGGGACCAAACTGAAAGTATGTCCAGTCAGACAAACAAATAATTTTTCAAATCGGTCCATAAATGACGGAGATATGCGGTAACAAACAATAAAAAAAAAAAAAAAAAAAAAAAATACACACGAATTGATAACCTCCTCTTTTTGAAGTCGGTTAAAAAGGAAAGGATCCCTCATTGCCATACAGTGGAAAGCTAATTTTTTAAATCCCTTCATTGTTTCCTTATTAAAAATATTTTTACTTAAATTTAATTTTGTATGGTATATTGGGTTACTTTCCTTTTTGTTAACACTTATATTGTAACACATACCAAATTGTAAATGTTATACTCTGGCAATTAAAAAGAGTGGCCCGAGTTTCTTGCCAATTCTTCAGCGAATTGGCCGTAGGAAAAAAGAGTTTGACTTTGACACAATAGGTACATAAATAATTATACTAAAAAATAATAATAAATCCTACCTAAACATCCATCCATCCAAACGTAAGTTTAATGTTGAATCACGTTAATGTTGACAGAGTTCAAGTGTCTGGACACATCGTACTACATAGTGTCGGCGCATAATCAGGAGGACGCGCAGATGATCCTCGCCAGCGAGAGGAAGCCACACTGCTACACCTTCAGAGGTACGATACTTTTTTATACTTCCTGGGTGGCAATAAGCAGTTATCGTAGCCTATGGACGCTTGCAATACCAAAGGTATTTGCGTGTCGCCGACCCATTTTTTTTACACCAGGGCTTTATGATAGGGTATAGGAAGACGTTTCTTTCAAAACTCATCCCTAAATGAGCGCTGGAGACCTGTACTCACACACAGGAACACAACTACACCGCTGTGTGTAGTTATTTAGCTGTGGTCTTCTGTAAAGTTGAAGTCCTTCTTCAGTCGGGCTTGCTCGCTAGTATGGTGCCCTACCTCTCTTAACTCCCTCTCTCTCTATACTTTCTATATCTGACCTAATCTTTCTTTTCTTATCGTTTGAGTTATTTAGATGACCCATATCTCCTCTGTCGTCATCTAACGACTGTTGACAGTCGGGACCGACTGACTATAGCACTGTTATTGATGATGTCGCACTTGAAATATCAAGATACTTAGCACCGGCCCGAAAGACTATGTACTGTATTTTACAGTCTGTGTGGTGACGGATTAAGAATACAAATGTCACCACCCCATTCCATCCCGAGGATGTCGACAATTAAGTCAGGCGGACAGTATCCAACAGAGCGAACACTTGAGCGACATTTCAAACATACAATTAACGGACACAAATTACACCCAGACTCAGAAAAAGTCTTTGTTGGTCACATAGTTTTGACCTGTGTAGGAATCGAACCCACAACCTCATTTACAACAGAGGGAACCTCAAAACAAAACTGTAAGGTGTGGGGGTTCTTTATAGTCTGTGGACTTCTACAATGAAACACACAATGAAGTGTAAGGCACCTGCCATGTATATTATATCTTATTCTATTCTTTTATTCCAAATCTATCTATCCTAATCAAACCTATCTGTTGTATGCATTAGCACAGCGTTGCTTCTGATGTGGCGCTGTGGGTCGCTTCTGCTCCTTGCTAGGTCCGGCTGACGTCACTCGTGTCGGTTCTTTTGTCGTATACGCGTTTGTCGATTACAAATATCGAATGGCGCGGTCCGCCTCTCGCATTAAGAACCGAGACATCGTTATAATTCGGGGTTCACTACGGCTAACATTTTCTTCGGCGTAGTCACACCATCGCGTGCGTAGGTGTGGGCTGAGCTTCTCCATGACTTGGCGGGGTAGCATGGGGTCCTGTAGGTATCTTCCTTCGTCGATGCTAGTGAGTACAGTGACGAGAGCTTGTATCTTGACGGCGAACGCGTTTAGTTGTCTTACTTGCGAACCCAGGCGAGGCAATCGCTTAAAATCATTTAAAACTTTAAATAATAGCCACTCGTGTGACGCCCCGTTAAACAGTGGCTTTTGTGCTTGTTTAGGCGGCGGGGGTCGGTAGGCCATCTTCTCTAGCGCTTCTACTAGTCTGTCGATATTGTTAAGTTTATGTGTGTTATAACAAAATATAATTAGTAGCACCATCTATGATCGTCATATGTACAACATGATTACCTGTGTATTATCTGTGGAATAAAGTTAGTCTGTCGTTGACAAGCCAAATCTGCGTATCATTTACAGGTTATGGGCTTTTAACTTTTAGCTTTTATAATAATTTTTTGGTGGAAATATAGTGCAAAATGTCTTCACATATTATTGCAAGCATTAATAAGCTTAAAGGCAGAGAAAATTATGAAGATTGGGCGTTTGCGGTGGAGAACTACCTCTTATTGGAAGGGCTGCAACAGTGCATCAATACCGGCGGAGATGCAAACGACGCGAAAGCAAAGGCCAAGATAGTTTTAACTATAGATCCCAGTTTATTCGTGCATATTAAGAATGAATCAACTGCAATGGGGCTATGGCAGAAGCTGAAGAAGCTGTTTGATGATAATGGCTACACGCGGCGCATCGGATTGCTTCGGAACCTCATATCTATTCGTCGAGAAAACTGTGAAACAATGTCTCAATACGTGACTTCGCTGCTAGAAACAAGTCAACGATTAAATAATACAGGTTTTAAAATCAGTGACGAGTGGATTGGCTCTTTATTACTAGCCGGATTGCCTGAAAAGTTTGAACCGATGATCATGGCGGTCGAACATTCAGGGATTGAGTTGACGGCCGACGCCATTAAATCGAAATTACTAGATATGGACGACGGAAGTGAGGTTGGTACAAGTTCTACACAGAATGCGTTTGCGTCGAAAGGTTGGCAGTACAGAAATAAAAACCAAACTCACGCGCATAGACAAACGTCATCACAAAACGTCAAATCAAATGTCAGATGTTTCAAATGTAAACAATACGGTCATTTTATGAACAAGTGTAAAAATACTCCAAAAGGAAACGAATCTAATGCATTCAGTGCAGTATTTCTCAGCGGGAACTTCAATCAAACGGATTGGTATGTTGATAGCGGTGCCAGCTGTCATCTAACATCGAAAAAAGACTGGTTGTTGAACACAACAAATCAACACCATGTTCAAGAGATTATCATCGCTGATAAAACGAGGATTTCTGTTGAAGGCTGCGGAGATGTTCAAATATCTACAGTTGTTGGAGATACCGAGCACGAGAACACAGTGATGGGAGTATTATATGTGCCAAATTTAGCTACGAATTTGTTATCTGTCAGCAAGTTAATTAGCAACGGAAACAAAGTGACATTTGATGAGAAGCACTGTTATATTTATAACCAAAAGAGTGAGCTAGTGGCTACTGCAGATTTGGTTGGAGGAGTGTATAAGTTGAGAATCAAGCAAGTGGATTGTTTGTTGACTTCAGTGTCCGGAAGCGTGTGGCATAGAAGATTTGGTCACTTGAACAGCAAAGATCTTAATGTGATGAAAGATGGTGCTGTTAAAGGAATGTCAGACAAGGCTCAGGTTAGTAAAACAAACTGCATAGTGTGCTGCGAGGGAAAGCAGGCCAGATTACCATTCAATCATGTTGGTAACAGAGGCAAGAATCATCTCGAGATCGTACACGCAGATGTTTGTGGACCTATGGAAGCTAGATCTATTGGAGGAAAGAAATATTTCCTGTTGTTTGTAGATGACTTCAGTCGGATGGCTTTTGTATATTTCTTGAAGACAAAAGATGAAGTATTCTCACAGTTTAAGGCATTCAAGACACTAGTGGAAAATCAGACAGGTAGAAAGCTCAAAGTGTTCAGGACAGACAACGGTACAGAATTCTGCAATAAAGAATTCGATAAATTCTTGGAATTTGCTGGAATTGTTCACCAGAAGACTTGTCCATACACACCAGAACAAAATGGTCTGTGCGAGCGGTTTAACCGTACAGTGGTTGAGAAAGCAAGATGTTTGTTATTCGATGCAGGATTGCCTAAGCGTTTCTGGGCAGAAGCAGTGAACACTGCAGTTTATCTGCGAAACAGATCAATCGCATCAGGATTAAATAACAAAACGCCCATGGAAATTTGGACGGGAGCTAAACCAGATGTCAGTAATCTACGTATCTTTGGAAGTAAGGCTATGATACACATACCGAAGGAAAAACGGTTAAAACTGGACAGAAAAGCAACTCAGTGTATTCTTGTCAGGTACTCAGACAATGTAAAGGGTTACCGAGTTTACAATCCCAACTATGACAAAATAATAATTGCAAGAGACATTGTTGTGATTGAGGAGGGGATTGAACAGAAGCAAGATAAAATACACATTGACATTAATGAGAGCTCTGATGATATCTTTCCAAGGAAAATGGAAAGAGAAGAATGTACCCAAGAAGTGGGGGACATGGAACACACAATAAAATTGGAGGATCAGGCGCAGAAAAGAAGTGAAAGTTCTGATAGTGATAACGAGGACTTTGTGGACTCCAAGGCAGAGATGACGGGGCCAGAACCAGCAGGGCCTGGACGAGATCACATGTCTCAGCCAAGGCTACCCAGCGAGTCTCTAGTGGAGGTGCCAACTAAGCGTATTCGCCGACGACCTGATTGGTATAGTGCTAATTATGTGTGCAATGGTTAAAGCAGTGATTTAAATGCTAGTGAAATAACAATAGATGAAGCGTTAAATGGACCAGAAAGTGAACAGTGGAAATTAGCCATGCAAAGTGAATTTAACTCTTTTCAGGAAAATGATGCCTGGGAATTAGTTGATATTCCGGCCAATGAACCAATTGTTCAGTGTAAATGGGTTTTTAAACGCAAATTAGATGTTGATAATAAAGTGAGGTACAGAGCCAGATTAGTTGCTAAGGGCTTCACCCAAAGGTCAGGCATTGATTTTGATGAATGTTTTTCACCTGTTGTCAGACACTCAACATTGAGATTGTTATTCGCATTGGCAGTTCAGCTTAACTTAGATATTTGTCATTTAGATGTAAGTACTGCATTTTTAAATGGTTTTTTAATTGAAAAGGTTTACATGATGAAACCACCAGGTTTTCAGGATAGTAATGATAATGTAAATAAAGTTTTGAGATTGAAACGTGCTATTTATGGCTTGAAACAATCAAGCAGGGCATGGTATCAAAGAGTTGATGAATTGTTACAATCTTTAGGTTATAGAAAATCTGAACTTGAACCATGTTTGTTTACAAAAATAGATAAAAATGTAAAGACAATTATAGCATTGTATGTTGATGATTTTTTTGTATTTTCAAATAGTGAACGGGAAACTAGTTTTTTAAAAGAAAGTTTGTCATCTAACTTTAAAATTAAAAATTTAGGATGTGTTCAAAATTGTTTGGGAATGAGAGTGGTTGTAGATAAAAAGAATAGTACTATAACTTTAGACCAAGAAAATTATATTGAAGAGTTATTGTTAAAGTTCAATATTTCAGATTGTGAGTCTGCAGATACACCGATAGAACCTAAACTGAATTTGACTAAAAGTGAGAAATGTGATAAAAAGTTACCTTATCAGCAATTGATTGGTTCACTTATGTATATAGCAGTACTCACACGTCCTGATATTGTATTTTCTGTTAACTTCTTAAGCCAATTTAATAACTGTTATGATGAGGAACATTGGGCTTATGCTAAAAGAGTGCTAAAGTACTTAAAGAAAACTAAATCTTTTTGTTTAAAGTTTTCAGCTAATGGAAATAGTAAATTAGAAGCTTTTGTAGATGCAGACTGGGCCAGTAATATAATTGATAGAAGATCCTATACTGGATATTTTTTTAGGCTGTCAAATTGTGCAATATCTTGGGAAACGAAAAAACAACATACCGTAGCATTGTCTAGTACGGAAGCTGAGTATATGGGTATTTCAGAAAGTTGCAAAGAAGCAGTGTATTTGCAAAATTTATTATTGGAATTAACTAATGAAACTTATACTATACCAATATTTAATGACAATCAGTCAGCCCATGAGTTGTCAGCCAATCCTATTCATCATAAGAGATCCAAACATATAGATGTGCGGTATCATTTTTGTAGAGAGAAAATTGCTAGTAAAATTGTAAACATTAAATACTTATCTACCTCAGAGATGCCCGCAGATTTGCTTACTAAGGGTTTATGTAAAACGAAACATTATAATTTTTTGGAAATGTTTGGTTTATTTGATAAATTAAAATAATGTAGATTGTTACAAGATCAAAGATGTATACTGATATTTGATAAGTATAGTGTGGTAAATCTATGCATCTAGTATTTTGTTAAGTGGGGGTGTTAAGTTTATGTGTGTTATAACAAAATATAATTAGTAGCGCCATCTATGATCGTCATATGTACAACATGATTACCTGTGTATTATCTGTGGAATAAAGTTAGTCTGTCGTTGACAAGCCAAATCTGCGTATCATTTACAGATATCCCTGTCTGTATGGCGAGGGGGTGTCGGCGATCGTGCACGTATCGGCTTGTACTCCCTTATGGGCTCGGGCTCTTGTGTCGCGTACTGGTGGAACGACTTGTATGATTTGAACTTGTCAATCTCCTCACACTCCCCCCGTGGTTCGTTCGGATCCCTTTCGCGGGTGGCGATCGGTTTGTAGTGAGGTAAGTCTTCCCGTTGTCGACGTGAGCTTTTTGCCCACTCCTGTGGTCGATGGGAGGCGTTCACCAATTGTAATCCCTCCTGGTCGTTGACACTTTCTTGGGCAGCTTCTTGTCTAATTGCGGCGACCTCAGCGGCTAATCTTCGTTGTATTAGGTCCGCTTCCAGTTGTAATTCCCTCCTGGCGATTTCAACCAGCCTCTCGTGGGCTTTTAACTCCGCCTGACGTAATCGGGCGGTGGTGCTAATGTGGGCTCGCGTTATCCTACGCGTAACAGCGGGAGCGTCGACGGTGGTGGCGGCTGTGGTGGCGATGGCATTAGCACGCGGGACGGCTTCGGCTTTCTCGGTTCCTACTCTTTCTGTTATGATAGCTAACGGGAGCGCGTGGGGATTCGGTTCGGAGCGCGATGTGACTCCGGTGGTTGCCGACGGTTTTCCCGATGCTGTAACCGACAGTGACGCGGGAGGGTTGTCGTATCGTCGCGGCGTCTTGTCGTCGGCAGCTTGGCTTGTAGTGATTGGCATCTTGATTGAATTCTCCAGGCTTGATTGAAGTCCCTGGGCTTCCACATCGACTTGATTGACGTTTTCAGGCTTCTTTACAGACTTGATAGTAGGCTTCCCTTGTTGGCGGCGTCCGAGTGAGTGAACAGACTCTGCTTCGAGCCACCTATATTTATAGTACGGCCCGTTGAAAAGTAAATAAAAAGTGGGTACATACGCCACGGTTTCCGCGGCCGGCGCTAGTCGAGCGCGGCTACGAGATTTTACTTCTACCCCCAGATACTTTTATGTACATTAGCGTTGTGGATTAGATTCCGCTGTGTACTAAACCTACTAAGTATGACTTAGTAGGTTTGTTGTTAATATAAAATAAATGTAAATAAAGTGTTTAGTTATAAGTTTTATAATATATATATATATATATATATATATATATATATATATATATATATATGTTAGACTTTAAGGTATTTATCTATGGGTAATGTGAAAATTTCCTGAATTAAATGATTTTTTATTTTTATTTTATTTATTTGTTTAATAACAATTCATGTACATTATTGTTTTTTTTAATAATATTTTGGGGCAACTCACACACCGCCATCTGATCATCGGCAGAGCCAACCAGATAACTGATAAACATACTTAGGTATATATTTCTAAACTACATACATATTATAGATAAGTAAATCCCAGACACAGAACAAACAATTATGCCCATCATACAAATATTTGTCATAGGTGGAAATCGAACCCACGACCTCCAGCGTAGCAGTCAGAGTCACTAACCACTAGACCAACAGGCCAGTCAATTATTATATTATTACGTTTAGGCTTGTTGTCCGTAACAAAAACCTTTTTATTTGTTTCATAGACCATCCCGTCTAGGTCAGCGTGGTATAGTAGGCTTTCCCTCCAAATGTATGAAGGAGACCCGTGCCCAGCAGTGGGACGTTTATGATGTGAAGTTTACTGTGATGAAATTATATATTGTTTCTTAATTAATTTAATTTAATACTTATCGTAATTTCATTCTGTATGGTATATTGGTTTCCGTTCCTTTTCGTTACCACTAATATTGTAACCTATACCAAATTGTCAATGTTATATTCTGGCGATTAAAAAGAGTGACCCGAATTTTTTGCCAATTCTTCTCGAGGCCCTACCATAGTCAGCGAATTGGCCGTAGGAAAAAAGTATGCTGGCATTTGTTTTTATGACGTTCATAAGTATCATGTATTTGATCTAAATGAATAAATGACTCTAATTTGAAGGACGTGTACTGTAGGACATAGTAAACGCAACCTTAAAACAGAATATTTCTGCCAACCGACCATGAACTGAAAGACGCAGCATGGGTAGGCAGACATCAAGGTGTACCAACGACCTGGTGAAGGTTGCGGGTAGCCGATGACAAGTTCAGTTCACGAAGGGATGCTGTGGAAATCCTTAGGCACCTTTTGTTTTTTTTTGTTTATACTACTCAGGCGGCATACAATTAAGCAGTAAGCACACGGCCGGCCTTATGGTAAGCAGTTACCGTAGCTACTTACCTCGCCATTTACTGCTGCGCGGCGTGTTGTAGGTTCGATTCTCACATGGGACAACAATTTCTTTTTCGATTTCGTCCGCGTGGTAATTTAGAATATTTTCCCCGATTTTGCAACATATTTCACTACTGTCCAGCTCCTATTGATCATAGCGCGATGTTATATAGCCTATAGCCTTCCAGGATAAAAGCCCTATTCAACAAAAAAAGATTTTTTCTAATCGAACCAGTACTATCTGAGATTAGCGCGTTCAACCAAACAAACAAACTCTTCAGCTTTGTAATATTAGTATAGATAGATAAGTATATATAGGCATTAGTTTTTATTTATGCTTTTGTTAAACCCAGGTGCGTTTGCGTTCATTGGCTTCTACCACCGGCACTCGGAGACCACGTACGTGGGTCCTCATGCGGAGCAGTTCCAAGCGAAGGACCCCAGTCAAGGACTGTACTGCCATTCAGACGATAACTGGAGCGACGCGCAGTGTATTTATAAGTAAGTCTTCTTGTTTAAAATTAAGGGCCCCATATAAGCGAGAAACTCCAACTGGGGAAGAAAGAAAGAAAGAAAGAAGAAAGAAAGAAAGAAAAAATATTTATTTTGTCTTTACATCTTACTACAGTAATCTAAAAAATATACATAATGGTTACAAGACAAAACAGGACCTAGCTCAGCGATTGATTGCAACATCGCAGACGCTGCAGCGCTGATATTCTGCTAGGACCCCTTAGGGAAGGTATTCGACACCTAGCGGAGCAGTTAAATTTAAAATATAAATAAGTAACGAGTAGATAAATTTATAATATAAATAAGGTAATGATAATATTATATAATAACAATTGTGAAGTTGATACATAAATAAAGATAATAGATACTTACTAGAAACGAAACGTAAATGTCAGTCAGTCTGTCATATGTCAAGTCTGTCAAAGTCGCGTCCTTTTTCAGGTTGACAAGGCAGTTCCTGTTGTTTGTTTGGCTAATAAATATTGTTTGTATTTTTTACGGAATGTGTGTATCGATCTAAGATTCCGGAATGGTGGAGGGAAGGACTTTCACCTTACAAATGATCACATATAATAGCAACCCATATATGTCCCACTGCTGGGCACGGGTCTCCTCTCCTCTATCAAGAGAGAGAGAGGGTTTAGGCCTTAATTCACACACGCTGACCTAATGCGGGTTGTTGAATCAGACATGTCTTTAGAATTTCTTCTAAGACATGTGGGTTTCCTCACGATGTTTTCCTTCACCGTAAGCAGATGGCGAATCATTTGATTAGTACATATAAACTCCACAAAGTGAAATTTACATTGGTACTGCATGCCGCCCGGGATCGAACTCGCACCTCTTGCGTGCAAGTCGGTTACTTTCCCACTCGGCCACCACCGCTATTTAAGATCATATATAATAATTTTAAGAGAGGTAAGGCACCATATAAGCGAGCTAGCCCGTCTGGGGAAGGACCTCCAACTTACAGAAGACTACAGCGTCCACAGCCAAATAACTACACACAACGTTGTAGTTGTGTTCTTGCTGTGAGCAATGTTATTTAGTAATCATTTAGAAACATTTCACTAATCAAATGGAAATCATTTGTTTTATCTGCTAACGGCGAAGGAAAAGATCGTGAGGAAACCCGCATGTCTTAAAAGAAATTCTTCAGGTATGAGTGATTCACCAATCCCGTATTGGCGAATCACTCATACCTGAAGAATTTCTTTTTTCTTTCGGATTGAGGCGTTAACTGTGTGTTCCTGGAATGAGTTTCGGCTGGATCAATTTCAACGAGATCGTGACTGGTCTGAACTTAGACTATTAAACATTTATCTAAGAAAAATAGATTATAACAGCCCATTTGCATTCCGCCATTTTATTTTTGTATAATTTTCTCATAGCTACCCATAGCTTTTTTTTATACTACTTGGGTGGCAAACAAGCATACGGCCTGCCTGACTGATGTTAAGCAGTTACCGTGACCTATGGACGCTTGCAATACCAGAAGTATCACTTGCTAGTACGGTGCCCTACCTCTCCTAAAATGTTTATGTTTGCCAGGATCAACCCACGCGAAGAGTTTCCTGAGTCAGTGGAGTACGAGCCGAAGATCTCATATTTCTGCGGCCCATACCGGTACTTCATCCCGGCCACCACCGAGGTCCGCTGCATCTTCTCCATATTCTCCATGAACTTTATCTTCCGTTTTGGCTACGATGGTGTCATGTACAAGAGCTCAGATCTTTCCTTTGTAAGTATCATTAGTTATCTAGCTATCTCTGTGCCAAATTTCATACAGATCCGTTCAGTAGTTTATATATGTATCTGTTACTGTAAAAGCCCGAACTACGGTAAATCTTAGGTTTTACCAGTAAATCTTAGGGTTTACCAACACGAGTCGATAAATGTAAGAATATGTAAAAAAGAAACGATTTTATCGGGCTTTTACCATTAGAATTTAGTACATGATAGGTTTTACCAGTGACGGTTGGTAAATGTTGGTTTTGGAAATAAAACAATGCATACTTCTTAATCAATTATTTCAATTAATAATATAATATTATTATTATTATTTGTACTTAATTAAAATTAAAATTAAATTAGCCTTTATTCTCTGGTCTTGTTTAAAACTTATTCTAATGCTTACAATCTATTATTTACTTAATATTTACTTAATTTTAACATCAGTCAGCATCTGAATCGTGACCAGGTTGTCCTCGGACATAGGCCTCCTCCAGAAGGCGCCATTGGGTTCGATCCCTGGCTATTCTGCGCCATCCTTGTGGTAGGTCATCCTCCCACCTTTTATGTTGCCTTCCCCTTCTCCTTTTTCCATCTCTCGCGTACCAAAATATTATTTCCTTTGTCCATTTGTCCCTAGAGGATCTAACTGTGTGTCCTGTCCAGCCCCATTTCAATTTTTTAATTTTTCTAGAGACATCAATCACTCTGGTGGCCTTTCTTATTCTGGTTAACCTCCATTTGTCTTTTAGTCTAATGTGTAACATGCTACGTTCCATCCCTTGTTGGCAAACTTTTAATTTCTGGCTGAGTGACTTTGTCAGGCCCCAGGTCTGGCATCCATATGTGAGCACTGGTAAGATACATGTGTTAAACACCTTGCATTTTTCAGACATAGGTATGGATTTATTTTTCATTATCTCTTTTAGAGACCAGTACCGAGCCCAGCTGTTATTGACTCTTCGTCTTATTTCTTTGTCCATCTGTGCTTGTGGTGCTATGATCTGGCCTAAATAAATATATTCCTCCACATACTCTACTTGTTGGTTGTGTATTTGTAGAGCTTGTTTATTATGATTATTAGTCATTGCCTTTGTTTTAGAGATATTCATTGTTAGGCCAGCTTTTCTACTCTCCAATGCGAGTTGTTCTAGCATTTCCTGTAAAACCCCGGGACTCTCTGCAAATAGCACAATGTCGTCTGCAAACCGTAGATGAGATAGCATGCTTCCATTGATGTTTAATCCCTTCCTGTCCCATTCCAAGTGCCTGAAGACTTCTTCTAATACAGCAGAGAAGAGTTTTGGAGACAGTGGGTCCCCCTGTCTAACCCCTTTCTGTATCTTAAACTCCTCTCCAGTTGTTTCCAGTTGCACTTTTGCTGCAGAATTACCATATATTATCTTTATAATTCGTATATACTTATTTTCAATGCCTTGATTCTCCAAGGCTTTATATATATAGTTATGTGATAAGGAATCAAATGCCTTGTTATAGTCTACAAAACAAATGTAGTATGTTTTGTTGTACTCATTGTATTTCTCAATTATTTGTTTTACGACATGCATATGGTCCACTGTAGAGAAATTAGCTCGGAAGCCTGCCTGTTCCCTGGGCTGTTCTTCGTCTAGTCTTTGAGCTAGTCTGCTTAGTATTATTTTCGAAAAAAGTTTGTAAATATTGGACATCAAGCTAATTGGTCTATAATTGTCTATTTTGTCTTTGTCCCCTTTCTTGTGCAGTAGAACTATTGTGGACTTCGTCCATTGAATTGGGATGTTTTCACTGTACAGTATCTCATTAAACAGGCCAGTCAACGGTTGTTGTATAAGGTCCAATGTTGTTTTTAATAGCTCGTTGGTTATTTTGTCTGCCCCAGGTGCTTTTCCGTTTTTTTGAGATAGAATGGCATTTCTTATTTCACTTTCTAAAATATTAGGAATTTGTTCTTCTTTGTATGGAATTTCAATTTCTGTTACAGTTTCATGTGACTGATATAGCTTGCGGTAAAAGTCTGTTGCTATTTTACTGATCTGGGGTCGTTCTGAAGTGACATATTGCTTGGTATGATTATTGCCTTTCAGGCTTGGTATCCATGTTGAATGATCCTTAAGTTGTTTTAAGGCAGCTTTTACTCCCCCTGTTCTCTCTATTTCGAATCTAATTTTATTTAGTCTATTTTGTTTCTTGTAATTTTTAATGCTTTCTGTAATTTTCTTACTAATAGCTTCTATATTTTTTATGTTATTTTTCCTATCTGTAATCATTTCTCTCCTTTTATCTATTAGAGTTCTTGCTTCTTGTCCTATTTTGTCATTTTGTGTTTTTATGATTAATTTATTTACCTCTGTCGATAAACCTGAGAGTACTTTTTCGATCTTATTATATTTGTTCTGAATTATAGTTTCGTTTGCATTAATGTTGTTAATTTTTTCTTTGAATTTTGAGATAATGTCTTCAGGAAGTGGAGTCACTATGTGAAAAGGTGAAGGATTTATGTGTTTCCGTGGCTTGGATTTGCTCGCTGTTTCCAGAGTTGCTCTGACCATTCTATGATTTGTGCTGAAGTTGAATTTATTGATTACACTAACATCATTGAATTGGTAGGGAAAATTTGACAAGATAAAATCAATTTCATTTTTATATCTCCCGTCTGGTGAAATCCATGTCCATTTTCGATTATGCTTTTTCTTGTAAAAAGTATTCATGACTTTTAAGTTCCATTCTAGTGCAAGATCAACGAGCTTCTGACCGTTTTTGTTACGATTTCCCTTACTGTGAAGACCGATAATGTTGGATTCTCCCTCTTGTTGGCTGCCTAATTGACTATTGAAGTCTCCCATTATAACTTTATTTTTATGAGCCTCCTCTATTGTTTCCTGCAGTTTTGCATAGAAGTTGTTCTTTTCGTCGTCAGTTGCTTGCTCTGTAGGAGCGTATACCTGAATTATGGTCCATGGTTCTTTTTGTTCATGAATTTTAAGATCTAAAACTGCAATTCTTTCAGATTTACTTTTGAATTGTATAATGTTCTTTTCCAGGTGATTTTTGACTATAAACCCTACACCGTATAGTCCTTTGGTTTCCCCTTTATAGTAGAATATATAATCTTCATATTCTCTTACTTCTTCTCCTAACCGGCGTACTTCACTGAGGCCGAGGATATCCCATTTAATTTCTTGTAATGCCAATTCTAGCTCTGCCAATCGGTCTTCTGTTCGTAGTGTCCGTGTATTAAGAGTTGCTACATACAACTTTTTATTTATACTTTGTTTATTTATATCAAATTTAGTTGGAGAGTGCACTTTGTAATCTTTTTCTGGAGGGTGGTGGTCTGACATCCCAAGGTGACCAGCCTGGTTGGGATCTTTTGTATTTATTTTATTTATTTGTGTTTCTTT
This sequence comes from Trisateles emortualis, assembly GCA_947095525.1. Classification (NCBI taxonomy): domain Eukaryota; kingdom Metazoa; phylum Arthropoda; class Insecta; order Lepidoptera; family Erebidae; genus Trisateles; species Trisateles emortualis. Next base: position 4,395,398 of record OX352756.1, read on the forward strand.
ATTCTTAGTTTTCCGTTTGCTGCTGATGTTTGTTAGTTGCTAATTTATATTATTAATGTTTTCGCTACTTGTGCGAGATCGAGGGCTGAGAAATGTGTCCATTTTGTTAATTTTGGTCTTATTGACTATTTTGCTTGGCCCTACAATCGGTGTATTTGGCGAGCTCGTGGGCGCTCTCTTCCTCTTCTCATTCTTTTTCTTGATTACTAATTTATCATAAGCAATAAATCCTTCGTTACCCTTGTCTAGCTCTTCTTGAAGCTTAATTTTTAATTCTTTCCTCTTCAGTAGTATATCCGAAGGATAATCTTCTGTAATATACATCTTTTCAGGCAAATTTTTCTTGTTTTTCAATATTTCTATTTTTCTCCAAAATAGGGTGAGCGACAAGCGTACGGGCCGAACTTTATTCTCAATTTTCTTGCCTATTCTTTGCACATTATTTAACTCCCACTTGTCCCACACTTCCATGCCTGAATTTTTGCTGACACTGTCTAAGACATTAATAACCTTTTTTATGAGATCCGGAAAGTTCTCTTCAGTCTCTTCAAGACCATGAAGGATTAAGTTGTTTTTTCTTGAATTCTTTTCTAGATAGTGCATTCTAGTTTTCATTGCTTCTACCTCTTTTTTCAACGCGGTGGTTTCTAAGATAAGAGGTTGCAGCTTGGTATCCATAGTTGCTATCATGTTTTGATTTATGATGCTAGTTTGGCGTTCCATCTCATCTTTCATCTTTGTCCATAGAACTTGTAATTGTTGGTCCATTGTTGATGAATTTTACCAAAAAGTATGTTTTTTGTGATTTTACAACCCTCTTGGGCAGTTCTGAATCTATGTACTGGCAATACTGTGTTAGGATGTCAGACGTCGGATGAGAGATGACAGATGACAGTAGACGTCAAAGTCGGAACAATTAAATAAATTTGTTGTCTAACCTCAAAAACTTGAAATACGCCACGACTTTCTTTAGATGTATCGTCGATCTTCTTACGATTTTCCTGTGATCACTCGAAATTAATGATTCTGTGCCTCACTTTGTTTTAAATATGTGATTTTCTAAACATTATTTGTACTACTAATCAGTCAAATCGTTACATATATCTTTTGGTATTTTTATTGAATAAGTTTTAATAACTATAACGTATTGACATGTTTATTTCAACATTTACCGTGTCTTTGAGGTAAATCCTAAGATTTTCTTTTTTTTTTTGTAAAGACAACTTTCTTTTTTTTTTTTAAAGACAACTTCCTTTTTAAAAAAAACATCCATCCATTCTGTAAAGTTCAGAAGTTAGGGAGGCGAAATAATACTGCTGTACTCTTTATAAATCCGTGATACAAATACTTTTATGTTGCTATATAACATATACTTTACTCATTTACACCTTCTTTAATTATAAATAAGTAATATTCAATTTATTTCACAATCCAAATGTTCTCATGTCAAAATTGCCGTCAATAATCTTTTTCTTTATTCAAAATATAACATCGGATTTTATTCAATGAGTCTATGACCAAAGAGATTATAATACAAATGTAATATTATATTAAATAATTACGTAATTGCTACTACTCATTTGAAGTACTGGTTTAAAATATAATAATAATAAAATAATGATTTATCAGTCGGCCATTCTGAACTTTACGAGTCCTCTCGTATTTTGCTCTTATAATTCCTTCTAACTGAACTTCGGTCACGACGACGGCCAACTCCGACGGGGACCAGCCAGAACTTCGGTCACGAAGTCAAGCACGGGAGACATTACAGTGCACAAGTGTGTGCGCAAACACAAGTACACCCTCGACTCCCTCACTCCGCCTCTTCCTCAGACGCAGGACCAACAGCTCCACGCACTTTCAGAGGCACAGTGGTGCAAACACCGCTTATCTCCAAACTCCGAACATCTATTGTAAATTTCTGAAATGTAAAATCCTTCTACATACATAGTTTACTTATAAAACTATATTAAAATTAACTACTGCTTCGGCCATTCATTAACTAAATTGTTCCATCAATTTAAAAGTAAAGAAAATGAAATTCTTGTGCATCAATACACTACTTTTTTACATAAAATAGTTAAATATCAATTCATTTGCATTTTCACTCATAGTACTTACACACTCCAAAGTATCTAGCATACTCCTTTATTTGGCTTATCGGCCTCATGTGTATACAGATACTGTTCACAAATACCAGGAATAAATAAAATTCAATACATATAATAATTACATATCAATTCATTTTCACTTATAGTAGTGCTTACACACTCCTTCGTTGGCTTATCGGCCTCATATGTGTGTAAACACTGACATCAAAGTATCTAGCATACTCCTTTATTTGGCTTATCGGCCTCATGTGTATGCAGATACTGTTCACAAATACCAGGAATAAATAAAATTCAATACATATAATAATTAAATATCAATTCATTTTCACTTATAGTAGTGCTTACACACTCCTTCGTTGGCTTATCGGCCTCATATGTGTGTAAACACTGACATCAAAGTATCTAGCATACTCCTTTATTTGGCTTATCGGCCTCATGTGTATGCAGATACTGTTCACAAATACCAGGAATAAATAAAATTCAATACATATAATAATTAAATATCAATTCATTTTCACTTATAGTAGTGCTTACACACTCCTTCGTTGGCTTATCGGCCTCATATGTGTGTAAACACTGACATCAAAGTATCTAGCATACTCCTTTATTTGGCTTATCGGCCTCATGTGTATGCAGATACTGTTCACAAATACCAGGAATAAATAAAGTTCAATAGGTACATATAATAATTAAATATCAATTCATTTTCACTTATAGTAGTGCTTACACACTCCTTCGTTGGCTTATCGGCCTCATATGTGTGTAGACACTGACATCAAAGTATCTAGCATACTCCTTTATTTGGCTTATCGGCCTCATGTGTATGCAGATACTGTTCACAAATACCAGGAATAAATAAAGTTCAATAGGTACATATAATAATTAAATATCAATTCATTTTCACTTATAGTAGTGCTTACACACTCCTTCGTTGGCTTATCGGCCTCATATGTGTGTAAACACTGACATCAAAGTATCTAGTATACTCCTTTATTTGGCTTATCGGCCTCATGTGTATGCAGATACTGTTCACAACCACAAAAATAAAATAATGAAATTCTTATGCAACAATACAATAATAATATTTGGCTTATAGTTAAATATCAGTTCATTTTCATTATCACGCTTATTACTTACACACTCCTTCTTTGGCTTATCGGCCTCATATGTGTGTAAATACTGCTATCAAAGTATCTAGCATACTCCTTTATTTGGCTTATCGGCCTCATGTGTATGCAGATACTCTTCACAAGTACAAGAAATAAAATAATAAAATAATTTTACAACAATACAATATTTAGCTTATAGATAAATATCAGTTCATTTTCATTATCACTCATAGTACTTACACACTCCTTCTTTGGCTTATCGGCCTCATATGTGTGTAAATACTGCTATCAAAGTATCTAGCATACTCCTTTATTTGGCTTATCGGCCTCATGTGTATGCAGATACTCTTCACAAGTACAAGATGCTTCCAAAAACTGACTTCTCAGCCTCATGTGCATCTCTAATACTACGAAGTCATTAATTTAGTTGGAATAAACAAACAAATAATCAATAGTACGTATTAACAAGTTAATTAAGCCTTTGTTCCAATTTCCTCATCAAGTTCATCATTACCTTCAATAATTTTTAGTATCTTGGTTATTGTCAATATCTATTTCAGAATCCTTGTTGTCAGACTGATCCGATCCCTCATTTGTCGTTTAAAATGATTGTACCTAATTTCCGTTAGACTCTTTACTTCGACATTACTAAGTCCAAATGAAAAACAATCTCTATATTTTTGTAGCAATATCCTAAATTTCAAAATTTCATCAGTTTAATTCATCTAATGAGATCTGGTCTATAACAGCATAGGGTCCGTTTACTAAAATGATGTACCTTACCGAAACTATTAGTGATTGTATAAAGTCAAACACATCCATTCATCTAGATCAAACACATGACACCTATGAACGTCATAAAAACAAATGCCAGCACACTCTCTACCTACGGCCAATTCGCTGACTACTGGCAAGAAACTCGTGTCACTCTTTCCAATCGCCAGAAAATAACATTTACAATTTTAATTTAATATATATTATCCATATTTTATTAACTATAATGTTCTGACACTTCCGTCTCTATATTTATATGAAATAGCTTTATTTGTAAAATCCAACCCTGAACTATCTATTTCCTAAACTATCAGACAATGCTACACACAGTCAGCGGGACAAAAGTAGACTAAGGGCTCAAAGAACCAACACGACACTCATGAGCAATAGTGTATTTTGTATGGCGCCAAGAGTGTATAATAAGCTACCAAAACTATTAAAGACCTAAATATAAATATCTTTAAGAAGACATTGAAGAGTGTTCTGATTCAGAAATGTTATTATAGTGTAAGTGATTTTATGAATGATAAATTAGACATCTGATATTTTTTTTATTATAATTGCTACCTCTGACATAATTTTATATTTTCTGATTATTTATTGTTATTATTCTATTTTATTTTTGACATGTATTTCTATGACAATTTGACTATGTACTACTATTATTTTGAGTTCACATTATTATTATTATGTTTCAATTAATACGTATTAAAATATTTTAATATACGTTTTATATTGTATGAAACATTTGCATGCCATCTGTGGTTATATTACAGTGAAACTTTATTTTATTGTTACCATACACCAACCTGTAATATGCAAATAAATGAATTTGATTTGATTTGATATAAGTACCGGGCATTATTGTTTGTCCACTTTACGTATCATTATCTCAGCCAAAAGTCACCTTTTTTACGTATAGATCCACGTAAATATTCATCGAAAATCATGTTACTATCCACATCAACACATTGAACGCTACTGCAGCATACACAATAAGAAAACATTGTTTGGTTTGGAGTCACCGGTGACCCACGTGGCGTACACTAGAATACACGAAACACATTTAAAATAAACTTTCAACATTGGACTCCTTTCACGTGAATAAAATGTTAAATGAAAAAAAAGAGACAAACAGACCTCTAATCATGTCATATTCTCTGTCACTGAGTCAAAACTCCACAAAATCAGTATCCATGTGTATATATACATACCTACAAGTGTCGCTCCTAACACATCGACAACTCACGCATCAATAAATCCATTTTACAAAAAATAAATGCATAAAAATATAACTAAAAATGCAGTTGCTAATGCTTTCAGGTATCGTCCTTTTGCAATCTGTGCAGCAAAGACGGAACTATAGTATAGGTAATCAGGGGTAATATGCTGGCCCGCAGGTCTACCAATGCTCTGCACACGCAAAGCTCACCCTACCCTTATTCGTACTACTGGTCCCATAGCGATCGAAATTCGACAGTGATTTCTTACACATTAAATATATGTTTTTACACTCCCCCGGGCATACCATGTAATCAAAAAGTGGCACAAGAAATTCTCTCTGCGAATTGGATATACATAGATGCCAGAACATCATTTTTATGTTTATCGCCAAAATATTTTGAACCAACTCCAACTCTATAGTAACGATTATGAACATTAATAATTTTCGTTAATCAAACAAGCTGCAAATGAAACTCCTTTTACATGCAGCACTCACAAAGTAAAGAACCTTAGTCATCATTAGGTATTTACTTCATTCATTACATACTTAGAACCTTAAATACAGATGTCGACAATTTACCGGTGGTAAGTCATCCCTTAGTTACTTTCCTTCAATACACTCATTTTTACAATAACAACCAATAGCTACACAAGCCATGATTCATAAAGATATACACTCAACAACCAGTATTCGAAATGAAAGTATAACTCACGTAAAATATGCAAATCTGTCAACAAGGTATTCATATCCACCTGACTACTACGATGACTCCAAAAAGTAGGCACACTGAAGGCATGCCACTTCCATTCTATCATTGGTCCTCGGCGTACACAGACTTAATTGGTACAGTCGCCATATAGCATATCTCGTGTATCTGATTCAATAATTATTTTTAATTTATCTGTCACATCATTATTAATTTGCAAACTCAAAATGATTATTTACTCTGTGGTCAAAATTAAACTCATATAAATAAGATCAAAATGTATCAAACTTACGAACGTGATATAAAACAAATGGTAGAATATTTTCTGGGCTTATGTTCATCACTTTTAATTATAATTATACCAGCCTGTTCAGTAAATGTATGGCCTATTATTATCGAGTGCAAATCATTTACTGACTTACCTTACCTCTGTTGCAGTAAAGACTCCTTAAATAGTATTAACAATTAATTTACCTATAGGTTTTATTAACAATAGATACATCCAATGCTTCAAAATCACTTTATCTAATGAGTACCTACTCTGACTCCCGGCGACAACGTAGCAATTGAATGATTTACCATTAGATTAATAGCTAGATCACATTTTATAATGTAAAGTAGATGCACTTCCGATATCCCTGTTTTTATTTGTATTTTCATAAGTGTTACTCAAGAGTCGCCTACACGACTACGCTACAGTTTACAAATGGTTTTAAGCACTTAAAACTAGGATAACCTACTTAATTGCAAATAAAACATTTGATCGTAGGTAGGTACTTATTGTAGTTTTTTTTAACGATATCTTTACTGTCTTTTACTTCAACCGTCTTTAAGTAACCTAGTAACTATTCGGGTTGGCTATAGTTAGCAGCTTGAGCACCTAAATGCATACTCCTATCATCCAAACCGTTTATAATGCAGTCTATCAGCTTTTGTATAAATATCTCAGCAGCAACATTATCTTAAAATATTCCTTTAATGTTTAATTGGGAATAATTTATCTATCTAACATTTCTTATAATGATTGCGCATAATTTTGAACATTTAAAAATGTTTTAATTAGTTTATCTTTCCATTATGACCAAGTAAAATTGACAGTAGTCCCTGATAATACTACCTAATGAATATCGCAATAGTTCATGATTTCGATTTCGATTCACTCCATCCGGACAACCTAAAGCCACAGTAATATTATCTAAGAGCATTTCTCTATTTTTTTTAATCAAAATAATGATAGATTGTTCTTTATTCGAGGGATCGAATTCAGACATAGCATAACTATTAATTGAAAAATGATTTTATAAAGTAGACTTTAAAAAAAAAAGTAGTGACTTTATCAAATTTACTACTCTTGAGCAAAACAGTTAGGTACTCGATTCCTTTAGTGTTATGTTGTTTAGTACACCCAAGTCTTTTAGTAAGTTTTGCACTTCATCTATTAACAGACATGCTATAAGTGTCACTTTCGGCGGTAAAAAAAACAATGTACGTAATAAGAGTTGATATGATCGCCTTTTACTTCGCTTGTGCCAACACCGATGCCTCCGGGGTCGATCATCACCACCGCTATGACAACCCTTCTCTGCTTCTACGTCGTTCTCGACCGTCGAGCACCGTCGAGGAGAATATGATTCACGTTTTCGAGAAAAACTACGCTTACTTGGTCGGCGACAACAATGCACTGGGTTTGGCGGAGACCCGCGACTGCTCCGAATATTCCTGTTCCGCTTCTTCCACTCCGGACATCGTAATATAGGGATATTACGATATATCCAACGGTCCGGGTCAACATCCAAGACTAAATGCACTGTTCCTTGTAGGCGTGGTAGGAATTAAATCCTTTTATTATCCCACTTCTGAACTGTAAAGTTCAGAAGTTAGGGAGGCGAAATAATACTGCTGTACTCTTTATAAATCCGTGATACAAATACTTTTATGTTGCTATATAACATATACTTTACTCATTTACACCTTCTTTAATTATAAATAAGTAATATTCAATTTATTTCACAATCCAAATGTTCTCATGTCAAAATTGCCGTCAATAATCTTTTTCTTTATTCAAAATATAACATCGGATTTTATTCAATGAGTCTATGACCAAAGAGATTATAATACAAATGTAATATTATATTAAATAATTACGTAATTGCTACTACTCATTTGAAGTACTGGTTTAAAATATAATAATAATAAAATAATGATTTATCAATTCTTACGAACGTTCGCATTTATAATATTAGTAGGATCTTTCTTAGCTGGTAAGTCAATAATAATAGCCAGGGTGTTACTGTTCAGTAAACTATCAAGAGGTTAAGAAACCAAGGGCGCAGTAACCCTTATAGTCGTATTTCATCTGAGCTTGTCTGTGCTTCGTAGGGCACGTTAAAAGTCGATCGCGACTGTTAACAATCGTTTGATCACGACAGAGGCCTAAATATGGGCGATCTTAATGTCATGTTGACTGCCTCGGTGGTCCAGTGGCCGCAGTATGCGCCTGCTTTTCACGAGGTTGTGGGTTCGATTCCCACACAGGACAAAACTTTGTGTGAGCCACAAAAAAATGTTCTGAGTCTGGGTGTAATTTGTGTCTGTTAATTGTATGTTTGTAAAGTCCCCTGCGACACAGAGCTTATTCTCTAGTGTGGAGTTGTTTAAAAAAAAAGACTACTCCCGCACTAGAGAACAAGCCGTGTGTCGAAGGGTACTTTACAAACAGACAATTACGGGCACAAAGTACACCCAGACTCGGGATAACCATTTATTTCACAATTTTTTGTCCCGTGTGGGGATCGAACCCACACCACGCCGCGCAGTGGTAAATGGCGAGGTTACCACTTCAGCCACTGAACCAACCGTGCAGTATAAAAAACGCTAAACAAACGATGAGAAGAAGAAATTAATAATAATAAAACGTTTGATGAACTCCAGCGACAATTAATTTTAACTTTGGTGCTGGTTTGATGATGCAGTCGGAAAGTAGCAATGAAACAAGATAAAAGCAATGAAAAGATGCGCCGTAGAGGAGTTAACAAAAAAGGGAACCGTCGTCGCGTAATAATAATGGCCGGCCCATTGTGTTCAACAACGCCCTAAGCCGAGGTCCTAAACCCACTTAGGGGGTGCCCTTAGGCAACGTTGTTTAGTTTACTTACAGCTAAGAGCCTTCCGCTTGCCGACAGACCGCGTAAAAATTATTTATTTAGTTATTTACGAACTTAAACTACAGTTACATCCACACGCTTAAGTTATAGGTAAGAGGTAAGTGATAATATAACTAACCTAATTATTTAACACAATTTAAAATTAAACAATACTTAATATTAATCCTTACTAATATTATAAATGTGAAAGTTTGTGTATGGATGGATGGATGTTTGTTACTCTTTCACGTAAAAACTACTGAACGGATCTAAATGAAATTTGGCACAGAGATAGATTATGGTCTGGAATAACACATAGGCTACTGTTTACAGCAATAACTGACATACACGCGGGCGGAGCCGCAGGCAACAGCTAGTACTTAATATAATCTTAATCTAATAGGCAGTAGTTGTGAAAGCCATCTGAGGCTAACAACTACACACACACACACACAAAATAATGATAATGTGTACGTCTCTTCCAGATGTATCAGAACGGGCAGGTGTTTTACACAGATGAGCCGTGGGCGGGGATGTCATGCTGGAACTGGGCCTGCAAGTGGCGCCACAACCAGAACCAACGCTCCAACGAGTTCTTCGTCAACTGATGCGATAATAAAGCATCTACACTTATTTATATCTGACTTTTATTTATTTTATGTGCAATGAAGAGCTTAGGCGGTGTTAATAACTAGGGGTCGCCCGCGACTTCGTCCGTGTGGTAATTTGGAACGTATATTTTTTTCCCGATTTTACAACACATCTCACTACTGCTCTGCTCCTATTGATCATAGCGTGATGTTATATAGCCTATAGCCTTCCGGGATAAATGCACTATTCAACAAAAAAAGTGTTTTTCTAATTGAACCAGTACTTTCTGAGATTAGCGCGTTCAACCAAACAAACTCTTCAGCTTTATAATATTAAATAAATAAATAAAAATAAATAAATAAATAAAATGTTTATTTACTGTAACAAAGGAAAGTACATGCATGTAAATCTTTGGGGTAACCTTTTAAGCAAACATATGCTTGTGGTAGGCGACCCCGCTCTTCTAAAGAACCGTCGCTTAAGTATAAACAGAATTATCTATTTATAATCTTACATCTAAAGATAATAACTATATAATGGCTCTCACTTAGAAACCATAAGCCGCTTTTTAAGCCACGTTGATTATGACGAACTTAAAAATCTAGGTACACTTATCAAACAGAACGTAGGAAAGCCTATTGCGCTTATCACCATCTTAGCGCAAATGCACAAGACTTTCGACAGTCTTGAACACTTTAAAGGTTGATTATGGATAGTTTACACACACCAGCCAGAGTCAAACCACGATCACTCAAGTTAGGGTTTTTCAATGCCAATGGCATTAGTACACAGCGTAGTGAGTTAGCTACATTCCTTAGGGAACACCAACCAGACATATTCCTAGTTCAGGAGACCTTCTTGAAACCTTTCCATCGTGGCAACCCTAGCATTGCGAACTATAACATAGTCCGTAATGATAGGCTCAACCAACCGATGGGAGGCACTCTCATCTATTTCAAAAGGTCATTACACTGCATACCTATGGATCCGCCAACGCTAGAAAACATTGAGGTATCGGTCTGTCGGCTAGCCATGACGGGCCACCAAGCTATCACTCTGGTTTCAGCGTACCTATCACCTTCGAGACAGTTACTACCTAGTGACGTTCGAACTCTACTCGACTTAGGTGGCGCCGTTATTATAGCGGGCGACCTAAACGCGAAAAACACCCTCTGGGGTTGTCACCAGACTAACTCTAGGGGCAGAGTGTTAGAGTCACTTGCGGATTCGCTACTGTTCGATGTTGTGACGCCTACAGAGGCGACTCACTATCCGGCAAATTCAACACAAAACCCGGATATTCTAGACGTGGCACTTTTTAAGAGTATAAACTTACGTTTGTGCTCTGTAGAAGTGTTGCACGAGTTAGATTCTGATCACAGACCTGTGCTGTTAGAGTTCGCACCTAGGTTAGGTCCCCCCGACACAGACACAGGTCACGTTCCAACTAGGATGATGACGGATTGGAAGCGGCTCGGGGAGAAACTCGAGTCGATCTCATCCGTACATCTCGATAGTATACCCGATCACATAGTATCTGCCGACGACGCGAAGGTGGCGATCGACGCTCTCACGAATCACGTACAATCGTTAATTAACGATTGTTCACGGAGGGCACCAGTAGCGGACGACCGCCGCTGGAGCTTACCCGATGACGTGCGTGATCTCCTGAGACAAAAGAACGCCGCCATTCGTGCCTACGATAGATACCCGTGTGATCCGAATCGCATAAGGATGCGCTCCCTCCAACACGCCGTAAAAAAGCGCATTGGTGAGATGCGTCAGTCTCAGTGGGATGCTACATTAAGTGAGCTTGAGCCTTCTCATCTCGCTTTTTGGCAGTTATCTCGCTCGCTCAAAAGGGACATAGTTAATACTATGCCCCCTTTGAATAGGGCTAGCGATAAGTTGCCCGCATTTGACGACTTGGAAAAGTCCGAATGCCTGGCCGACAGTCTCGAACAACAATGTACGCCTAGTTCTCTGCACATTGACACAGGCCACGTAGATGAGGTAGATAGGGACGTGGAACGGCGAGCTTCTCTCCCGTTACCACTTGAACTAGATACAGACGAGGACACAATACCCGTAGTCACCTCAGACGAGGTAAGGTCGATCATAAATTCATACAACGCGGCGCGCGGATCTATGGAATATTCCTTCCATGAGGTGCGCGCGCGCAGAGCAGTTCGCGAGCCACGCCAGTCGCATTTCCTAACTCACGCGCGAAGCCCGTGCCGCCCTCTGACCCGTCGCGACAACAAATATATCGCGTGCATTGTTTAAGTTATTGCTTTCTACTTGTCTGTTACTCTGTCACTCCTTCGTATATATATATTTCTTCTTTCATGGTGTTGTGTGTGTGGACTGTACCTACCTATCATATCGTATGTAAACCTATTCTTCTAATCATATTTATTAAACAGTGTTTACCGTTACATGTGGACTTACTGAATTTCAACCACCTTCACCCCCATAGACTTACACCCTAGGAAGGCACCCGGCTCGGATGGTATCACTAATAGGGTTATTAAGCTTTTTCCGTACACGTTAGTAGTCCTTCTGACTTGTATCTATAACGCCGCACTAGCCAACAACTTCTTTCCACAGCAGTGGAAGGAGGCCGTGGTTATTGGAATACCAAAGCCCGGCAAACCTAAATCCGAGCCGGCTAGTTATAGACCGATCAGTCTGCTTAAAGGTTTAGGTAAGATTTACGAGCGGCTCATTTATGTTAGTTAGTTTATACACATCTTGTATCAGGCCGATCATGACTTACGCTAGTGTAGTATTCGCACACGTTAAGCCACACAGGATCCATAGGTTACAAACACTTCAGAATCGATTCATGCGCAAAGCTACGGGTGCACCTTGGTTCATGAGAAACGCAGATCTGCACATAGATCTCGAGCTGCCGACCATCAGGCAGTACATGAAACAGTGCTCACGTAGATATTTTGACTCTGCACCTACTCACCCCAACCCTCTGTTGGTTGCGGCTGTTAGTTACACACCATCGAATATTAACCGCATACGCAGACCTAGACATATCCTCGGAGAGCCGGACGATAGGATTACTCTAGCTCAAGACAGAGCATACGCAACTCGCGAAGCCAATCCGTAAGGACCGCGGTTTCGTCCTCGCCGTCGAGGACGAAATACGCGCCGGGTCGCTCAGCTTACTCAGGTGGGTCCTTCTAGACCCACCGTTAGGGAAGTAGTCACAACGCCCCAAGCCGAGGTTCGTACTCCTTTAGTGGGTGCCATTGGGCCAACGTTGTCTAGTTTGTAGGTTTTTAGTTTGTAAGTTTTCTTAGGTCGAGGGCACTTAACCCTCACCACAGTCCGGGTAAAGTTGTGAAGGCCACTTGGCCAACAACTGCGTCACACAAAAAAAAAAAAAAAAAAAAGGAGGATAGCCTCGGTGCCGCTGCCGAGTAGACGTGTCTCGCGCACTCCTCGCAGCCCATCGCCCGGACCACCCACTGCAAGCGTACCTGCATTCCGATGCAGTGACGTCACACGTCCCGCGTCGTTGTGATCGCGATCGGCCCGACTTGTTTACAATTATATTATTAACTTTATAAAAACTTTCCATTATGTGATAGAACACAGTGAATGTTTGTGTTGTGTTTAATTTTTATTGTGTAATGACAGTGAAGTGCTGACCGAACATTGTCGCTATGCGTCCAGTAAGGCCACCTTTGCCTGCCATCCGCACCCCAAGCCCCCCGCAGGGCAGAGGGGTCACCCGACCCTCCTTCACTCCCGCTGTAGAAGTGATCCGCCAGTCAGCGACGCCCTCGGCCGCCGCTGTCAACGCTCCCATCGCCCGCAAGGGTCCGCCTGCGGCCCCACCCCTAGGCGGTCGCCGCCCCGCGCCACCTGCACAGAGATGCCGGCACCCGCCTCCGCGCGGCTTCAACTCGCTCACGCCCCACTAGCAGGTCGCTCTCAAGGAGCCACTCCCTCTCCAACCTGGAGGAGAGAACGATAAGACAGCGACCTGCTCCAACCAGACGCCAGAGGAGTCCTGAAGAGATGGACGAGTCCAACTCGAAGAGACAGTGTGCGCCCCTGCACCCTGCCTGCCCCTCCCCCCCGCGGTCCAGCTATGTCAAAGCCGTTAAAATGGCTTCCTCGCCCCCGAAATCACCAGGAGAAGCGGGAATCCCAAAAAAAGACAGAGGAATACCAGTGGCCTCAACAACGGAAAAGGCTGCAAACAAGCCCGCAGATGCTCCCAGCAGCGGGGCAACACCTCCCACGATGGCCCCGACCGAAAAAGGGGCCAAAAAGCCGCAAACTACAACACCACCCGAAAAGGAAGACCTAAAAGAAGGACGACGACCTTGGGGAGCGGCCACCTGAGATGCGACAGGCAGCCGACCCGAGAAGGACCCGCCCCCTGCCGGGAACCAATGTGGTAGGAACAACTAGCAACCAACGGACACCGGCAGACACCAAGCGACCAAACCAAGAACTGCTTCGAAGAACATACCAAATGGGGCCAAGAACAAGGCCCCCACATCTCAGGTGGCAGGAAACCGCTCCATCCGATCACAAGTCAGCCACTCTTCAGGTCGTGACCAGGCTTCTCATGAGAGTCGTAGACACTCTACAGCAGGGCAAAAGCAAAGAAGAGATAATCAGGATCATTCTGGTGGACCTGACCGACTTGATGAACTAACCCACAATGGACAGGCCCACCAGAATACTGCACTGGAACGCCCGCGGCCTGAAGAGAAAGGTCGTTGTACACCGCCCTTTACTGACGAGCTTCAATCCGACCATATACCCGTGCTCGTCGTCCTAGATCGGCACGTAATAAAACTCGTCCCTCGTGCGCCACGTCTCTACCCGTACTGGACCAAATTCAGGAGGCGCCTGGAGACTACAACTCCTTAATCATCTCTGCCATCATCTCCTTAACCGATGTTGAGGACTATGCGGCCGATGTCACGAATGCTATAAAGAAGGCTCTGGAATCACCAACCGAAAGGCCTGCCCTTACCGACCGCAGATTACCACCCCTGCCCCACAACATCGCCTGCCTAATCGCCGAAAAAAGGCGTCTCAGGCGAGAGTGGCAACACACCAGATGCCCCGCCCTAAAAGCAAACCTCAACCGGCTTGCGGAGGAGGTGAAGGCCGAACTACGTGCCTACACGACCCGGAACTGGGAGGACGCCATCTCTCGAGCGAGCGACGACATGAAGTCACTGCAAAAGTTGTACCGCTCGCTCGCGAACACCCCAGCCCGGGTCCGACCGCTATTGCGCAGCAACGGGACGCCAAGATATAGAGCAGCGGACCGCGGTGCCATACTTGCCGAACACTAGGAGCGTCAATTTGCGCCGAACCCAACTGAAGACCAAGAGCACGTGGACACAGTCGAGAGCCACCTTCGAGACCTGTTATCACCACCGATGCCCCCAACAGAGGACACAATATTCTTCTCCCCGGTTACAGTGAAAAAGATGATTGCGCGCACCAACCCGCGGAAGGGTCTCCGGCGCGGACGGGATATCTAACACAGTGCTGCGGCAGCTGCCACTCCGTTCTGTGGCAGCTGTAATGCGCCTGTTCAACGGTATCCTGCGCACGGGCACCTTTCCGCGGGACATGGAAGGAAGGCCGCATCATAACAATCCCCAAGCCGGGGAAAAACATTCTAAAGCCGGAGAGTTACCGGCCTATCATTCTCCTCTCTACAGTCTCGAAGGTATTTAAAAACTCCTGTTGTATTAACCTCAGACCGGAGCAGTTTGGGTTCCGCCCTGAGCACAGCATGACGTTCCAATCAACAAGAGTACTGCACCTGATTACGGCCGCAAGAAACAAGCACGTGGAGGCCGTCGCAGTACTCCTCGACATGGAGAAAGCGTTTGACAGAGTATGGCACGCTGGGCTGCTCTACAAGCTGTCACAGACGCAGACGCCCCGCCGTATCATCAAGGTTGTGGCCTGGCGCTGGCTCCCGCTAGACTTAGACAAGTCTCAAACCTTCTATTCAAGCCACTCTGGTCACCTATGAACATAAATAATATATAATAAGACATCTTGAAGCGAAGACATCTACGCACATTTTGCTTCTATCTGTAATAAACATGGCAGGTGCCTTATATCTTCATTGCAAGTTTCATTTCGAAGTCGAACGACTACAAAAACCCCCATATCTTACAAGTGTAATACAAACAATGAGATATTGTTTTACCTATAAATAAAATATCTCATTATGGTCACAGTTCTGAGGAAAGCCTATGGTCGTTTGCAACACCAGGGGTGTTACTCACGCGTTGCCGACCCTTTAAAAATCTTATAACTCCTTTCTTGAAGAACCCCACGCTATAGTTTATGCGCTCCCACAGCCTGGTATAACCCGGCTCGGGTATATACAATCGAGTATATATGTTATATACAATCGAGTATATATGTTATAGGCAATGTGTATAATGCAGGCATTCAATACAATACTTAGGCAATGTATAGAAAGCCAGGGTCGTTCAGGCAATGTATAGAATAGAATAGAATAAGCGTTTATTAGCACACACAAAACAAGTTAACAGTTAGGATAGATTAGAAAATAATATACATAGGTACAAAAGTATATTATTGGGTGTGGGGGTCCCTTCTTGTCGGTTGACGTCAATGAAAACACGTGGTTACAGTATAAGGCACCAGCCATATATATTAGTGGTAATAAATGCGGTGCGAAGTAATCTTGACACGTCGTATTGAAGTCTTCCGGCTCCCTCACGACCTTGCCTAGCGCGGGCTGTAGTCGATATTTTCGTCTCATCGCATAATGTCCTTTTCTCGAAATGTCCTTTCTCATATTGTCCTTTTCTCGAAATGTCCTTTTCTCAAAAAGTCCTTTTATCGAAATGTCCTTTTCTCAAAATGTCCTGTTCGCGAAATGTCCTTTTCTCAAAATGTCCCTTTCTCAAAATATGTGCACCACAGGATTACAGTCTTTATACTAAACATGTACATACATTTAACTATAATTTTAGACCAGAATGTGAATTCAGAAAAAAAAATGTTATTAGTAATCAGCTTCTTTATTTTCAGACAAAAATATTGACGAATGAAAATATTATTTTCTCAAAATAATCAACAATAAATATTATTCTTATAAACTTTTTTTATATACATACATATATATATTAAATTATATATGTAATATTATAATTATATTTAAAATTATACCTAATATAAAATATTATTATTTAAATAAAGAAAAATAAATTTGATATACTCATTCACACGTTATTTAAACAGAGAAAAACTTAAGTATATTATTATTCTTATAAATTTTTTTTATATAGCTATATGACATAATCTATTTTGCTCATTATTTTAAAAACAAAATTGGATCGATATATAATTATAAGGATTCCTTTGTGAAGAAATGTTAAATTCTTTTTAAGTATATACTTACTATCTTGTTGATTATTTTGAGAAAATAATATTTTCATTCGTAAATATTTTTGTTAAGAAGCTGATTACTAATAACATTTTGTTTTTTTTCTGAATTCACATTCTGGTCTAAAATTATAGTTACATGTATGTACATGTTTAGTATAAAGAGTGTAATCCTGTAGTGCACATATTTTAAGAAAGGGACATTTTGAGAAAAGGACATTTCGCGAAAAGGACATTTCGATAAAAGGACTTTATGAGAAAAGGACATTTCGAGAAAAGGACATTTTGAGAAAAGGACAATATGAGAAAGGACATTTCGAGAAAAGGACATTATGCGATGAGACGGATATTTTTAGGTAGCTGGATAGGACTTGATTGAAGGCTTGACAATAGGTTTGAAGCGAAGGCTTGATCTTCAGCTGCAGGGCTTCAGGCTTGAGTCTTGTTGGTTGTTCTTCCCTTGGAGGCGCCCGATGAGTGAACGCACTTCGCTTTTTTTTTTTTTTTTTTTGTGTGACGCAGTTGTTGGCCAAGTGGCCTTCACAACTTTACCCGGGCTGTGGTGAGGGCTAAGTGCCCTCGACCTAAGAAAACTTACAAACTAAAAACCTACAAACTAGACAACGTTGGCCCAAGGGCACCCACTAAAGGAGTACGAACCTCGGCTTGGGGCGTTGTGACTACTTCCCTAACGGTGGGTCTAGAAGGACCCACCTGAGTAAGCTGAGCGACCCGGCGCGTATTTCGACCTCGACGGCGAGGACGAAACCGCGGTCCTAACGGATTGGCTTCGCGAGCTGCGTATGCTCTGTCTTGAGCTAGAGTAATCCTATCGTCCGGCTCTCCGAGGATATGTCTAGGTCTGCGTATGCGGTTAATATTCGATGGTGTGTAACTAACAGCCGCAACCAACAGAGGGTTGGGGTGAGTAGGTGCAGAGTCAAAATATCTACTTGAGCACTGTTTCATGTACTGCCTGATGGTCGGCAGCTCGAGATCTATGTGCAGATCTGCGTTTCTCATGAACCAAGGTGCACCCGTAGCTTTGCGCATGAATCGATTCTGTAGTGTTTGTAACCTATGGATCCTGTGTGGCTTAACGTGTGCGAATACTACACTAGCGTAAGTCATGATCGGCCTGATACAAGGTGTGTATAACCTAACTTTATTCCTAAGGGAGAGTTTTGAACAAAGGCGGCTCTTTTACGAACCGCCGATATGTGAGGTCGGAACGAAAGTCGATCATCTAGGACGACACCCAAGTACTTGGCCTGCCTGACCCACGAGATATGGGCGTCGAACATCTTTACCCGAGGAATAGCTTCCAACGGGTAAAAATGCTGAGCCCTCCTCTGTATCATAACGCACTTCGCTACGAGCCACCCATATTTATACGCCGGCCCGTAGCAAAGTAAAACTAATGGCGGTAGATGTCTCACGGTTCCGCGGCCGGCGCTAGTACGAGCGCGGCTACGAGAATTGACATCTACCGCCAGTAAGATTTGTTACGTACATACGTGTAAATTTTAGTTTTTCGTTATGTACGTAACGTATATGTATTTTATACATTATGTAGGGCTTGTTGTCCGTAACAATAATTATATTAGTAAATCACCTAGTCTAAATACCTACCTACCTACCTAGCTAGCTAATTTTGAATTTTTAAAAGTAATTTTTGTGTATCAATGTGTGTTTGTACGAACGAACGTAGAAAATAAGTAAATAAATGAAATAAAAAAAAAACTTATATCATATTTATTTTATATTACTTAGGTACTCAAGTTTGTTTTATTATTTAATTTTGGTTAAATTATTATAGTATAATATGTTAATTAATAACAGTTTTTTCTGTTGGATATAATAATAAAAATTAAATAATTCGGTGGGTGTGTGTATAGCGAGAGGGAAGAGGTACGCGGTGACTACGACAACTTACCGTGTTGTGCGGGCGGGCGCGGTGTTGTGTGGTGATGGATTCATTTGTGTGTGTCGAGGATGATATGTACACTTTTGAAAATTATAATTTCAATCAGGATAACGATACGTTATCTATGTGCAATAATGTATTTTTATATATTATTCTATTAAACGTTATACCTCCCGGTCGGAGACGTCCGTCCTTAAGTGGTATAATGCGTTTGTGTTTTACGAGGGTTCACTTTTAATCTTGTAAAACATTCGATAAACGTATTGATATAAACGAAATGTTGTTACTTTTCAGGCTCGATTACTTCGTCTTTGATTTATCGACCGTTTGCACCTAAAAGGCACTGTTTTATAGAGAAAAATACATTTTGAACTGAACACGAGGTATGCACAGTAGACAGACGCGAAAATAAACCACCGTACCGACCGAACCGGCGCACCTATGCGTATCTAGTGTGCGTGTAATTACGGTCTCGTTCATTATTTATTTAAAATGTTAACAAACATACAGTTTATCTATTGAAAAGTATAATAAAAATTTATTTATTTGGATACGTGTTAGTGAAAAGTATGAAGTGTTCGTACGAGAAATAGTCCCGCGACAGAACGGCCCTCGTTATGGTAAAGCATCGAGGTAGCTAACCGATTGACTCGTAGCGCATTGTGGCGACATCTACGAAAGTCGAATTCTCAAGTCTTTCATCAGTTTGTTTGTTGCTTACTACAACTACGTACTTACGTGTTTTTTATTGAATTACATTAATAAAATCAATTTTATAAAAAATAAAATGGCCGACACAGCAGTTGCCGCCGAAGCTCCGGCACCCGCTACACCCGCGAAGAAGCAGGCGAGACAAGCTGGAGGTGCAGGCGCTAAGGAACCCAAGGCGAAGCCCACACATCTCAAGACCTCCGAGATGGTGAACAACGCCATCAAGGAAATGAAAGAGCGCAGCGGATCATCGTTGCAAGCCATCAAGAAGTATATCGCCGCTCAGTACAAGGTCGACGCAGAGAAATTAGCACCGTTCATAAGGAAATATCTCAAGAGCGCCGTTGAGTCCGGCGCTTTGATCCAGATCAAGGGCAAGGGTGCCTCCGGATCGTTCAAGCTCGAGTCAAAGTCGGCCGCCGCTAAGAAGCCTAGCGCGAGTCCCGCCAAGAAGCCCGCCGCCGCCTCCAAGGGTGGCAAGAAGGCTACCGCGTCCGCCGCGGGCGCTAAGAGCAAGAAGGCGGCGGCGGCGTCCGCCTCCGCGTCCGCCGGCTCCGGCTCGCCGTCCAAAGCGAAGGCGGCCGCATCCGCTAAGGACAAGAAGGCCGCGGCAGCGGCGAAGAAGAAGCCGGCCGCTAAGAAGGCAGCCGCACCCGCCAAGGCGAGAGGTGGAGCCGCACCTAAGGCTAAGAAGACCGCGAAACCGCCCACCAAGAAGCCCAACGACAAAACATAAATTACACTAATTGTTTTTTATCTTGTTTTTTTTAATTATACAATAATAAACAAGATAACAAAATAATAAACCTTTCATTCCGTCATCTCACAAAACCTCATGCATGCTGACAAAATCATCGTCCATTCATCAGCAAACAACTCCAGTTCAGGATTTGTCTCTAGTAACGCGTTTAGACCCTTTAACATGCGCGGGATGGGAGACATTGACCGCGCCCCCGTGCTACAGTGCGGCATAGATTATTGTTACGGACAACAAGCCCTACATAATGTATAAAATACATATACGTTACGTACATAACGAAAAACTAAAATTTACACGTATGTACGTAACAAATCTTACTGGCGGTAGATGTCAATTCTCGTAGCCGCGCTCGTACTAGCGCCGGCCGCGGAACCGTGAGACATCTACCGCCATTAGTTTTACTTTGCTACGGGCCGGCGTATAAATATGGGTGGCTCGTGGCGAAGTGCGTTCACTCATCGGGCGCCTCCAAGGGAAGAACAACCAACAAGACTCAAGCCTGAAGCCCTGCAGCTGAAGATCAAGCCTTCGCTTCAAACCTATTGTCAAGCCTTCAATCAAGTCCTATCCAGCTACGTAAAAATATCGACTACAGCCCGCGCTAGGCAGGACGTGAGGGAGCCGGAAGACTTCAATACGACGTGTCAAGATTACTTCGCAACGCATTTATTACCACTAATATATATGGCTGGTGCCTTATACTGTAACCACGTGTTTTCATTGACGTCAACCGACAAGAAGGGACCCCCACACCCAATAATTATAACAGCCCAATCCATTCGCCATTTTATTTTTGTATAATTTTCTCATAGCTACCCATAGCTTTTTTTTATACTACTTGGGTGGCAAACAAGCATACGGCCTGCCTGACTGATGTTAAGCAGTTACCGTGACCTATGGACGCTTGCAATACCAGAAGTATCACTTGCTAGTACGGTGCCCTACCTCTCCTAAAATGTTTATGTTTGCCAGGATCAACCCACGCGAAGAGTTTCCTGAGTCAGTGGAGTACGAGCCGAAGATCTCATATTTCTGCGGCCCATACCGGTACTTCATCCCGGCCACCACCGAGGTCCGCTGCATCTTCTCCATATTCTCCATGAACTTTATCTTCCGTTTTGGCTACGATGGTGTCATGTACAAGAGCTCAGATCTTTCCTTTGTAAGTATCATTAGTTATTTATTGTCCTACTAGCTGTTGCGCGCGGCTCCCGCTCGGTTACCGCTGTAAAAAGTAACCTATGTGTTATTCCAGACCATAATCTAACTCTGTGCCAAATTTCATCCAGATCCGTTCAGTAGTTTTTACGCGAAAGAGTAACAAACATCCATCCATCCATCCATTCTTACAAACTTTCGCATTTATAATACTAGTAGGATCTTTCTTAGCTGGTAAGTCAATAATAATAGCCAGGGTGGTACTGTTCAGTAAACCATCAGGAGGTTAAGCAACCAAGGGCGCGGTAACCCTTATAGTCGTATTTAATCTGAGCTTGTCTGTGCTTCGTAGGGCACGTTAAAAGTCGATCGCGACTGTTAACAATCGTTTGATCACGACAGAGGCCTAAATATGGGCGATCTTAATGTCATGTTGACTGCCTCGGTGGTCCAGTGGCCGCAGTATGCGCCTGCTTTTCACGAGGTTGTGGGTTCGATTCCCACACAGGACAAAACTTTGTGTGACCTACAAAGAATTGTTCTGAGTCTGGGTGTAATTTGTGTCCGATAAATGTATTTTTGTAAAGTCCCCTGCGACACAGAGCTTGTTCTCTAGTGCGGGAGTAGTCTTTAAAAAAAAAACCAAAACATGGTGGGGATTTATTTTAAAAAAAAGACAACTCCTGCCGAACAAGCCGTGTTTCGCGGGGGACTTTACAAACAGACAATTACGGGCACAAAGTACACCCAGACTCGGGATAACCATTTATTTCACAATTTTTTGTACCGTGTGGGGATCGAACCCACAGCACGCCGCGCAGTGGTAAATGGCGAGGTTACCACTTCAGCCACTGAACCAACCGTGCAGTATAAAAAACGCTAAACAAACGATGAGAAGAAGAAATTAATAATAATAAAACGTTTGATGAACTCCAGCGACAATTAATTTTAACTTTGGTGCTGGTTTGATGATGCAGTCGGAAAGTAGCAATGAAACAAGATAAAAGCAATGAAAAGATGCGCCGTAGAGGAGTTAACAAAAAAAGCTTCGCGTAATAATTATGGCCGGCCCATTGTGTTCAACAACGCCCTAAGCCGAGGTCCTAGACCCACTTAGGGGGTGCCCTTAGGCAACGTTGTTTAGTTTACATACGGCTAAGAGCCTTCCGCTCGCCGGCAGACCGCATAAAGTTGTAAGAGCCATCTGAGGCTAACAACTACACACACACACACACACAAAAAAAATTGTTTAAAAAACTAAAAAACACGCTTTTTATAGAAAACCGAACTAAAAAATAGAAAATAAATTTTAATAAATTTAAATTAAGAATAAAAAAAATATATTTTATTTTAAAAAAAGCGTGGGGTAAACTACTTAGTTCGGTTTTCTATAAAAAGGCTGTTTTTTAGTTTTTTAAACTATTATTTATTTTTTACTTTTTAGTAATAATAATATTATTTAATTTTATAATTTTATCAAATTAGTGTCCTCGATAATAATCTATTATACAAAGTTTGAACGAAATCTGGCCGTTTAAAGTGGGTCAAAATCGCGCCCAAAGAAGTCGGTTACAAACATACAAACATACAGGTAAAAATAATAATGTGTACGTCTCTTCCAGATGTATCAGAACGGGCAGGTGTTTTACACAGATGAGCCGTGGGCGGGGATGTCATGCTGGAACTGGGCCTGCAAGTGGCGCCACAACCAGAACCAACGCTCCAACGAGTTCTTCGTCAACTGATGCGATAATAAAGCATCTACACTTATTTATATCTGACTTTTATTTATTTTATGTGCAATGAAGAGCTTAGGCGGTGTTAATAACTAGGGGTCGCCCGCGACTTCGTCCGTGTGGTAATTTGGAACGTATATTTTTTCCCGATTTTGCAACATATCTCACTACTGCTCTGCCTATTGATTATAGCGTGATGTTATATAGCCTATTCAACAAAAAAATATTTTTTCTAATCGAACCAGTACTTTCTGAGATTAGCGCGTTCGTCTCTTCCCATATTAGTACTAAAACTAATGTTAACATGCAATATATTTTTTAAATTTTAATACTGATTGCTTATGAATATGCGCTTGGGTGAGTGTACGGATGCACGCGGGCGAGTGTGTGCGTGCTGGTGTACAGATTGTGTGGTTTGTTGCTCGCGTGTGTGTATGTGAGTGTGAGTGCATAGTTATGATATTTCGTAATAAATAATTATAGTAGGTACATAGCATACATACATAGTGTACATTTTTTGTGCCTAACAATTACAACAGAGCGAGACGGCATTCGAACAGTGGCGCGGTCGATGTCTCCCAAACCGCCTCAACGCGCTTGTGGAGTCAACTTGCGGACTTGATTTGTTTGCTGATGAATGGAAAATAATTTTGTCGGAATGTATGAGGTTTTGTGAGATGACAGAATGAAAGGTATTTTTTTATTTCTGATTAATCAGTGTAATTGATATTTTTTGGCGTTCTGATTATACCCAACTAGCAAAATTGCTTTATAAAGAGTCCTTTATAAGAATTAAGACATTATAAAAGATTTATATCCATCCTGACTAAGAAGGCTTATCTTATAAAGGCATGTTAGAAGACATTTTGTGCTAAAAGAACATTCATACTTAGTAAGTACTTTTGTAGACGTTTCTAAGAAATCTTTATAAAACATTTGTCAGAATGATGGTTTTACAAGTGCATTTTATAAGACTAATTAGTCTTTACATTATTTACACTTAGTAAAGCATCTTACAAGTCTATTCGTTCTTAGTGATATCTGGAGTAAGTGTGTCATTAGACTTTTACTCTTACTAAAACCTTGTATATAACTGCTGTAAAACCAAACGTCTTTAAGTATAATTTGTTTTGTCTAAGTCATTCTAAAGAGCAGAAGCACATTTGAAGACTTATATAAGATCAAGTTATCTTATAAGCGTCATAAGACACTCCTTTATAAGGAACCCTATAAATTATTACAACATGTCGACAGAAAGATTGTCTCAGGTAAGTGTTTAAGAAGAGCAAAAGACTTGTTATTGACTAAACAAGTGTTCAATAAGATATATCAGCCTTACAATAATCTTTGGAGGTGGGCAATTGCTCTTATAATTATTCACACAAAGTTCATTTGATTCACATTTAAATTTCACAAATAATTAAGTATATTTATAATATTCTACACACATTTCGGAAATGGCCCGTGAATATATTCTTATTTATTTATAAAACTATCCAGTAAATCTACTTTGCCAGGTTGTTCATCAGTATAATATCAAGATAGGCTGTCAAGAAATAAATCAAGCATTGAAGATAAAATTAGTAGTAAAAACACATAAGAAATTAGACTTTCATTTTTTTTATTTTTCATCCACCTGCACATTTTTTTTTCCTTTTGAAATAATACACTTACAATGAGATCCCAGAGAGGAATACAAGAAGAATCACGCTTAGGACGGCATTAGCAAGATGATTGTAAGAGTAAAAAGTGATTTAACAAGACCATATTACAACAACTATAAGAACAAATTATCTTATAAAGTGCGCCCAATTCCACACTTACAAACGTTTGTAAGTATACTATAAGAGTAAAGAAAAGGTGGTCTTAGGATACATGTAAGACTAAATTTTGCTAGTTGGGTATGAATAAATAAATAGCGAGATACAATTAATTACGCTAAATGTACGGTGGGCAACGGAGATAGTTGTACAGGGCCGTTATATGAAGATTAGTTTTTAAGGAAAACCAACGTATGAATTTGTGTCAAATATATTTTTATCTGGAAGTTTAGTCTAATTGTACACTGTTACCAAATTTCACAGACATAATATACAATGATTTTTTTAAAAAAGTAATCTTCATTTAACAGCCCTTTACAGCTATCTCCGTTGCCGTGTGTACATGAATTGTCATTAACAAGCTTACTAATAATAATAATAATACTTAGTAGTACATATTAGTAAAATACATAGCGATATACAAATCACTACGTTAATGTACATAAAACTAACTGTGGGTAGATGATAAATCTCGTAGCCGCGCTCAACTAGCGCCGGCCGCGGGAACTATGGCGCATCTACCCTCATTTAATAGACTTTACTACGGGCCGTACTATAAATATAGGTGACTCGTCGCTCGTAGCGAAGAACCTTATTACGGCCGCCAAAAACAAGCGCGAAGAGGCCGTCGCAGTACTCCTCGACATGGAAAAAGCGTTCGACAGAGTATGGCACGCAGGGCTGCTCTATAAGCTATCGCAGACGCAGACGCCCCGCCCCTTCATCAAGGTTGTGGCCTCCTTCCTGAAGGACAGGACCTTCAGAGTGGTGGTGGAGGGAGAACTCTCAGATCCACACCCGATCTTCGCAGGAGTCCCGCAGGAGAGTTGTCTATCGCCTGCGCTTTATTCCCTTTACACGGACGACATCCCCAAAGAAGAGGGAACCCACCTAGCCCTGTACGCTGACGACGCGGCGTACATCTCAACCAGCTTAAATGCAAGCCACGCCGCAGTCAAGACCCAGCGTACACTGGATCTCCTTCCATCCAGGCTAGCCAAGTGGCGGCTAGCCATTAACGTCGGGAAAACGCAGGCGATAGCCTTCTCCCACAAAAGAGACCCTCCGCCCTCACTGCGCCTCCTGGACCAAGACATCCCATGGAGGAAAACAGTGAAATACCTGGGCATCAAAATAGACGCCCTCCTCACCATGAAGCCCCAGATCCAAATGGCCGTCGGACGAGCGCGCATCTCTCGCACGCTCCTTCGCCCAGTGCTCTCGGCCGCGTTGCCGCTGCGACTCAAGGTGGGCGTATACAAGACCTATATACGCCCACTCATAACTTACGCCGCTCCAGCATGGTTCGCTCTAGCGAGCGAAACAAACCGGCGCCGCCTACGGGCGCAACAAAGCTCCACCTTGCGCACAATCGTAGGCGCGCCCCGGTACGTAAGGAACACAACAATATCACGCGACTGCGGGCGCATGCCCAGGTACCCTGACCCCCCCTCAACATCCAGCAACCCTCCTACCACCCCCCACCTCCTTCACTCACTCCTCAACCCCTATCCCTACCCGTATCCCACTCCACTCCCCACCGGCATAACCCAAGCCGGCCGGAGTGAGATACAATAGCTGGACCAACATCCCCACTAATCATATCCCGCCACCACGGACGCCCCGCAAGCGACACCTGTGCGCATTCTTCCATGCGATGCGCCCAGGTCGTGCGAGCGAAGGCGGTCGTGGTGCCGGGATACATTGTTCTAGTGGAACGACGATGCAGATAAATTAAAGGACCACAGGGAGGGCTGATGGCCCGGAAAATCTCTCAGGGACGCTGGTCACCTGGAGCTGGACCTCCCCCGTGACAACCGGGGGTCTCATCTGGCTCGAGTAGACCGCCCCTGAGAGTGAAGCGGAAGCCTCGCCCTCCCCCACAACTCAAGCCCCAGAAGGGGGAAACTTAGAAGAGGGGAATCCCCTACCCCAAGGACGTGCCCCCATGTTTGGGGGCAGCGAAGGATATCTCATGCAGGGGGCAAAAAGCCCCGACCATGACTCCACGCGCCCCGACGGTGTGACGAACAGTGGTCGTAGCGAAGAGGATCGCCTCGGTGCCGCTACCCAGTAGACGTGTCTCGCGCACTCCTCGCAGCCCATCGCGCGGACCACACACCGCGCGCGTACCTGCATTCCGATGCGGTGACGTCACACGTCCCGCGTCGTTGTGATCACGATCGGCCCGACTTGTTTACAATTCTACTATTAACTTTATATAAACTTTCCATTAAGTGATAGAACACAGTGTATGTTTGTGTTGTGTTTCATTGTTATTTTGTAATGACAGTGAAGTGCTGACCGAACATTGTCGCTATGCGTCCAGTAAGGCCACCTTTGCCTGCCATCCGCACCCCAAGCCCTCCGCAGGGCAGAGGGGTCACCCGACCCTCCTTCACTCCCGCTGGAGAAGTGATCCGCCAGTCAGCGACGCCCTCGGCCGCCGCTGTCAACGCTCCCATCGCCCGCAAGGGTCCGCCTGCGGCCCCACCCCTAGGCAGTCGCCGCCCCGCGCCACCTGCACAGAGATGCCGGCACCCGCCTCCGCGCGGCTTCAACTCGCTCACGCCCCACTAGCAGGTCGCTCTCAAGGAGCCACTCCCTCCAACCTGGAGGAGAGAACGATAGGACAGCGACCTGCTTCAACCAGACGCCAGAGGAGTCCTGAAGAGATGGACGAGTCCACCTCGAAGAGACAGTGTGCGCCCCTGCACCCTGCCTGCCCCTCCCCCCCGCGGTCCAGCTATGTCAAAGCCGTTAAAATGGCTTCCTCGCCCTCGAAATCACCAGGAGAAGCGGGAATCCCAAAAAAATACAGAGGAATACCAGTGGCCTCAGCAGCAGGGAAAGGCAACAACAAGCCCGCTGATGCTCCCAGCAGCGGGGCAACACCTCCCACGACGGCCCCGACCGAAAAAAGGGCCCGATATCCTCCGCTAATCGTGGAACACCTCCCGTATTGGGTGTTTCACTTAGCGGAGATCAAGAAGAGACTCGGCCGCAAGGCCAATGTCCGTCCGTTCGGGAAGGGGGTCAGATTTACCCCGACGGAGGACCACGAGTATAGAACAGTACAAAGATACCTCACAGAACTGGAAGCACTGAAAAGATCTCGTGGTTCTCCTACTCCCTCCCGGCGGAACGTAGTCTGAAGGCAGCCATAGGGGGCCTACCAAGCAACGCCGAACCCGAGGAGGTCGAACAGGCGCTCCGCGAGTTAGAATATGAGCCCGAATATGTTAGAAATATTCGGGCCCGTGGTAACCGACCAGGGTGCATACTCCTGGCCATACTAAAAAAAAACCGAGAACACCGTCTCGGGGATCTACAGCATCGATGAGTTGCTGGGCGTCCCCGGCGTAAAGGTTGAGGCGTGAGTATCAAAGAGAAAGCCGGCTCAATGCCACCGCTGCCAGCAGTTTCGCCACTCCTCACACCAATGCCACCGCCCACAAGCGTGTGAAAGATGCGGCGGTGAGGACAGCGCCCGGGAGTGAGCACGCCCCAAGTAGGAAGGAGCCCGCCATGTGCATAAACTGTGGCGGGGCCCACTCGGCCAATAATACCAAATGCCCCACGTTCCGGAAGGAAATCCGGAACAAGAAAGCGCCCCCCTCCTTCCCAACCTCATACCCCCTCCCTACCCGTATCCCACTCCACTCCCCACCGGCATAACCCGAGCCGACCGGAATGAGATACAAAGCTGGAATCACATATTTCCCCACTAACCATATCCCACCACCACGGCCGCCCCGCAAGCGACACCTGTGCGCATTCTTCCATACGATGCGCCCAGGTCGTGCGAGCGAAGGCGGGATACATTGTTTCAGTGAGACAAGCAGAGACAAACCCGAAGAGACTCCACAGGGGGGCTAATGGACCATCCAAATCTTCCAGGGACGCTGGTCGCCTCTCCCGGGCCAACCGGGAGTCTCATCCGGCTCGGGTAGACCGCCCCTGGGAGCGAAGAGGTATCCTCGCCCTCTTCCCTCACACTACAAATCCCTGAAATTGAACATTAAGAAGAGAGGATAACAACCCTATAATTCAATAACGTACCCTAATTTTAGGAGTAGTGAGAGAAAATCCTCATGCAGGGGGCAACAAGCCCCAAACATGACTCCCACGCGTCCGGAGTGAGTGAAGACCAACGGCGAAGATTGTGACTCATCGGATGCCACAAGTCTCAAGCCTTCTTTCTATTCAAGCCACTCTGGTCACCCATAAACATCGTCAACAGCCCGCGCTAGGCAGGACGTGAGGGAGTTGGAAGACTTCGATCAAGACATCGTGAAGCGAAGACATCTACGCACATTTCGTTTCTATATGTAATAAACATGGCAGGTGCCTTATATATATATAGTCCTCCTCATCGTTTTCGATGACGGCGACCCTGGCAAAAAAAATTGTGATAATTACAAGTTAAATTATGTTACTCCAATTAATTAAAGGATTAATTAAGATTAAAAACTATGGTCCTTTTCTGCCATGAGCCCTAATGTGGCTCGCTAGACCGAATTTAGTTTTAAATACTCTGTTACATGTGTTGCAGTAGAGTTGACCCTGCGAGTTGTAGGTGTATGTATAGGAGGTTTTAGGTCTCTCTTTACGATTTTGCCGTTTTAAGTCCAAAGTTTTGAGACGACTTTCCTCGAACGTTTTGGTCTTCATGTGGATGGTAGAGCGCCATGAAGACCTCTTCGACGCGAGTTCCTCCCAACTTTCAGGGTCAATAGCACAGCCATTAAGGTGACGTTTTAGCACATCTTTGTAGCGCAGATGTTGACCGCCATGCTTCCGTTTACCCTCTGCCATCTCGGAGTAGAATACAACTTTAGGTAACCGGCAGTCATCCATCCGGAGAACATGTCCACACCACCTGAGCTGACGCTGCATGAGGAGAGCTTCCATGCCGTACATTTTGGAACGCCGCAGTACCTCAGTATTAGGCACGCGATCCTGCCATTTGATCTTTAAGATAGATCTTAGACATCTTAGATGGAACGTGTCAAGTTTTCTGATGTTTGATTTATAGAGGCACCATGTCTCTGCTCCATAAAGAAGGACAGGTATGATTAGCGCCTTATAGACGCTTATCTTCGTCTCTAGCTTGAGATCATGGGACCTCCAGACACGATCAATGAGTCGCCCGAAATTAGAAGCAGCGATGGCAATGCGCGATGGTAGCTCCTTATATCATAATTGCAAGTTTCATTTCGAAGTCGACCGACTATAAGAAACCCTCACATCTTACAAGTGTAATACAAACAATGAGATATTGTTTTATCTATAAATAAAATATCTGATTATGGTCACAGTTCTGAGGAAAGGTGCCCAAAATACTGGCCACATTTTTTTTTTTATATTACCAAGGTGGCGAGCAAGCATACGGCCCGCCTGATGGTAAGCAGTTACCGTAGCCTATGGTCGTTTGCAACACCAGGGGTGTCACTGACGCGTTGCCGACCCTTTAAAAATCTTGTAACTCCTTTCTTGAAGAACCCCATGCTATAGTCTCTTGGAAAAACCTCGGCAGGGAGCTCATTCCACAACCTTATCGTACGTGGTAAGAAATTTCTCTGGAATCTTACGGTACGGCATGTTTGAGGTGCAAGGAAGTGAGGATGAACTCCCTGTCGGTGGCGAGAGGTGCGGTGATAAAATGTGGCCGTGGGCATCATCTCGAACAATTCCTCAGAACACAGCCCATTGTACAGGATCCTTGCGATCCACATTGCCACGCTGTGGATCGCAAGGCTAATACGTTGCCTCAACTAAAGGCCAGCAAGTAAATTTGTTTTTATTCGAGGAGAAAGCCGCGTCGCAAATAAATATTTTTTTACTCGGAACACAGTTTGCTAGTATCTGTCTAGGATATAAATCCTTCTTTATAGGCTTATTATCTTAAAGTAATAGGCATATACTTTACTTACCCTAGTCGCCGAACATTCCACGCTGGCCTATCCGGATTACACCAGGCTGTGAAAGCGAATTAAAATTAGCAGACTTAACACTATTAGTTGGACTGCCTTGGTGGTCCAGTGGTCGTAGTATGCGCCTGCTGTGCACGGGGTTCGATTCCCATATAGGACAAAACTTTGTGTGCCCCACAAAGTATTATTCAGAGCCTGGGTGTAATTTGTGTCCGTTAATTGTATGTTTGTAAAGTCCCCCGCGACACAGCTTGTTCTCTAGTGCGGGAGTTGTCTTTAAATAGGAAATACAGAAAATTAACCCGAATTAATAAATGTAAAAAAATCGTCACGTTTTTCGGTTACGCGCCATGTTGCTTTTTCATTTTATTTATATAATATTTCATTTTTTCATATTCTTTACCCGGGAATCGGACCCGGGACCTCGTGATCAGCAGTCACACATATCCATCACTGAGCCTAACGTTACTCTCCTTCGACAGTAGGATAAAATCAAAAAAGTGTCGTGACAACTTTTCGTTAGATTTTTTTCCGTCTAGCCCCCTTTCACAACGCGCGATAAGGAACTTCGTTCCAATATAGGGGTTTATCGTAGAGGGGTGAAAATTAAGGGTTATATGTATTTTTTAATGTTGAATCACAAAAAAATAAAATCAAAAAATTTTGTCTAAAAAATTAGGGGTGGACCACCCTTAACATTTAGGGGGATGAAAAATAAATGTTGTCCTATTCTCAGTCCTACCTAATATGCACACAAAATTTCACGAAAATCGGTCGAGCCGTTTCAGAGGAGTTCAAAGTTGAACACTATGACACGAGAATTTTATATATTAGATAATAATAATGATTTAGCCTAAGCATTAACAATGAGTAAATTCAAACAACTGTTAGCTATGTAACTTGTTCGTGTTTATGAAATACTAGCGGTCCGTCGCGGCTTCGCACGGGTTTTAGTAAGGATAAGGAGTCCTAATTTTTTCTAGCAATAATTTATTTATTTATTTACACACACATAAAACTATTATTACAGGCTTACTGCCTAATTGAATACATAGTCTATGTACATAATTAAGAAATGGTAACTTAATATAATAATAATAAAATAAATTAAACTACACTAAACAAATTCCACAATAAGCGGCCCGTGTGAATTCATTCAGTGTACACGAAAAGAGATCAATTTTACGGGCCACCATGTAGCGCGCGCGCTGCAGCCGGCACGTGCGCACGCGCGGAACGACCAGCATCTCCGGCCGCCGCCATCGCTTCACGTACTCTATATAAATATAGCCTATGTCACTCAAGGTGAATGTAGCTTTCCAATAGTGAAAAATTTGAAATCGTCACAGTAGTTTATGAGTTTTGACTGCCTTGGTGGTCTAGTAGTCGCAGTATGCGCCTGCTGTGCACGCGGTTGTGGGTTCGATTCCCCGCACAGGACAAAACTTTGTGTGACCCACAAAGAGTTATTCTGAGCCTGGATGTAATTT
Source organism: Trisateles emortualis (assembly GCA_947095525.1). Taxonomy (NCBI): domain Eukaryota; kingdom Metazoa; phylum Arthropoda; class Insecta; order Lepidoptera; family Erebidae; genus Trisateles; species Trisateles emortualis. The sequence goes on from OX352756.1 coordinate 4,428,023, forward strand.
ATGTCCGTCAATAATATGTTTGTAAAGTCCCCCGCGACACAGAGCTTGTTCCCTTTAGCGGGAGTTGTCTTTAAAGAAAGGAAAGTTTATTCATTACAAACATACACACAAAAATACAAATCTTTCCTATTTATAATATTAGTATAGAAGTATAAATAAGTATCTAATAGATGTACATTTAACTTACTGACAGCGTGGTCCAGTGGCTGCAAGAAGTAGAGGGTTCGATGCCCACACAGGACAAAAATTGACAAAAAAAGAGTTGTTCTGAGTCTGGGTATAATTTGTTACGTTAATAGTGTTAGTATTGTAATCTTTATTATAATCTATAACTAGACTATCATTGCACTAGTAGAAATTATATAATAAAGGTATTAGGTAAATGATTAGGTAGGTTGGCACACTGGGAATTCTCATGGAAATGGGTCATCAGCTGCCAATGCAGCTGGTGGCCGATTTCGATCAGCGATCAGCCTGGATCAGCCATACCGCATCATACCAATGCCCAGGCTGCTCGCTGTATGATGCGGTATGATGCTGATCGCTGACAGCCCTTATTTAGACTGTGTGTCGACTACGTCGCAATAGCTCGACTGGTAGGTACACCATGGAATATAGTACTCGTTAAGATTAATCCAAAACACCCAAACACGACACGGCTATTCTGTTTTGTTGAAGAGCTCCCATGGCCACCTTCTGACGTCATCATCACGTCCTGAATATCTACCTAGGAATACAGTACTCGTCAAGATAAATCCATAACACCCAATCATTAAAGAGGTCCTATGGCCACCATACCGTACCATATTATTGCACTGTCAACGAAGTTATGTCAAACAGCTATGTTATGCCCTCGATTTCCCTGGGATTCCATCATGAGATCCTGACGTGGTGCTAATGGGACCATCTCTAGAGTATACTCCTTCAAATAAAAAAAGAATTTTGAGAATCGGTCCACAAATGGGAGAGATATCGGTGAACATACATAAAAAAAATATAGTCGGTTAAAAAGAGGTCAGGAAAGAGGAAGCCCGAGTAGAAACTGATGTTGAACAGTCTGGGGGAACGGCTTGATCGAGAGTAAGGCTCGTGTTTCGGATGCCTATCGTAGAGCTGTAGTCATCAGTATCATCAGTCCACTGCTGGACATAGACCTCTCCCAGTGCACGCCACCTAGCACCCTTCGTCCTCGGCTTCTCGCATCCAGCTCGCTCCCATATTACGTAGGCCAAGACACGCAGCACGTGTCTAGATGAAGTAATCTGCTGTGCAAGATGTGCTTGGTTAATTTCACTTCATTCCTTAGGGCGAGCCAAGCCTGCGGAGCAATCTAGAGGAGGTTGATGGAGTAACGTACGACATTTACAAATTATTCGTTCTTGAAGCAACAGAGTATTTAAGCCTTTTGAGTTTGGTGCTTTGGCGTGTCGTGGAGCTTAAGTGGAATTAGTTGGTCACGCAACGGTATAGGTGTTGCGGGAGCAACGCCATTACAATTCCTGTTAGTTCGCTGATTTATAATATATTTGCGTAGACGTGGGTCTTGTTGCAATACTCCAATTTCATTATTGGTCTCGCAATAGTACGTCTGTTGCGGGAGTAAACGGTACGGCTGCACATGGCTAATAGCGACTTAATTCATTCTTCAAGCAGAGTTTCGCTTTGAAAATATGGCGTGACGTAGAGCTTAAGTGGAATTAGTTGGTCACGCAACGGTATAGGTGTTGCGGGAGCAACGCCACTACAATTTCTGTTAGTTCGCAATTTGCGTAGACGTGGGTCTTGGTGGGTCTTGTTGCAATACTCCAATTTTATTATTGGTCTCGCAATAGTACGTCTGTTGCGGGAGTAAACGATACGGCTGCACATGGCTAATAGCGACTTAATTCATTCTTCAAGCAGAGTTTCGCTTTGAAAATATGGCGTGACGTGGAGCTTAAGTGGAATTAGTTGGTCACGCAACGGTATAGGTGTTGCAGGAGCAACGCCACTACAATTTCTGTTGGTTCGCAATTTGCGTAGACGTGGGTCTTGGTGGGTCTTGTTGCAATACTCCAATTTCACTATTGCGGGAGTAACTGCACTTTTTAATGGAACATCACAATTTCCTCATCCACATTACAATAACAGCTAACCTAGCACTAATACTAAATTAAAACTAATACTAAAACTAAAATATTGACTCATCATGTAGACTGGTCGTCCATCTTTGGGTGGATAACACAAACAAAAAAAAAGAAAAACGATAAATAGATAATATATGATTGTATAAATTAATTATTATCTTTATTTTTATATTTATTCATTTATATTCAATAAAAATATCCTAAAATTAAATATTAATAACATAATAAAATCAAAATATTATACTGATATTAATCGGCCAATCAAAACGCTGGATTTTTTTGATTGGTCGATGTGGAAGACGTCACGCCTCCGCGGCATGCCGCGTCATGCGCGGGTTATAAATATCGCGACACTAAAATTACTATATTATTATTAATCTCGGAGTCGGAGTCGGGAGTCGGGCAGTCGGGCGTCGTCGTAATCGTCGAAGAATGAGTGAAATCTATCGAATCGGAATCAATACAATAAATAAAATAATAAGAAGAAAGAAATAAGTATAAATGAATATTAGATGTATTATTACTATTATATATATATTATAGTGGTGTGGTGGAGTTAATACTAGGCGTTGAATATTATGTTATACGTATAGGTATGTACGTCGTCTTATACATAGTTACCTAGTAAATCGTCGTCATAGAATCGTGTGGTGGGTGGCCAACCAAGCCAGTGCAATAATATAGATAGGTGTGTTACGTTTTTGATATTATTATTTTAAGTAGGTAGGTAGTAACCTATTTATGTTTGTTTGCGTTTGTAGCAGTAGTAGTAGTAGTAGACCCTTGAGTGACATTATCAATTCTCTTGTACGATAGAAACGAATATAATATATAATATTATATTCATGAACAGATTGTTAGCCCTGAAAAGGGCTTTTTGGTGTGTGCATGTGCATGCACCGCTCTCGCTCGTCCCGTCGAGAGAGTTGAGATGATGAGCGAACGACAGCTGCAGCATAGGCTCGCGCGCAACAAGATATCGCGAGTGCACGGCGCTCCTCGGCCGTCGACCGACTACTACGACGACGACGACGACTTGCACGACCGACCGCGGCACTTGTGGTATACTCATAAAACGCGGCGTCAACAACGATGCATTTACTTCTTGCCAGCTGCTGCCTTCTTAGCGGCCGGCTTCGACTTGGGAGTCGCGGCTGCCTTCTTCGGTTTGGGCGCTTTGGGCTTCTTGGTGGGCGGTTTCGCGGTCTTCTTAGCCTTAGGTGCGGCTCCACCTCTCGCCTTGGCGGGTGCGGCTGCCTTCTTAGCGGCCGGCTTCTTCTTCGCCGCTGCCGCGGCCTTCTTGTCCTTAGCGGATGCGGCCGCCTTCGCTTTGGACGGCGAGCCGGAGCCGGCGGACGCGGAGGCGGACGCCGCCGCCGCCTTCTTGCTCTTAGCGCCCGCGGCGGACGCGGTAGCCTTCTTGCCACCCTTGGAGGCGGCGGCGGGCTTCTTGGCGGGGCTCGCGCTAGGCTTCTTAGCGGCGGACGACTTTGACTCGAGCTTGAACGATCCGGAGGCACCCTTGCCCTTGGTCTGGATCAAAGCGCCGGACTCGACGGCGCTCTTGAGATATTTCCTTATGAACGGTGCTAATTTCTCTGCGTCGACCTTGTACTGAGCGGCGATATACTTCTTGATGGCTTGCAACGATGATCCGCTGCGCTCTTTCATTTCCTTGATGGCGTTGTTCACCATCTCGGAGGTCTTGGGATGTGTGGGCTTCGCCTTGGGTTTCTTAGCGCCTGCGCCTCCAGCTTGTCTCGCCTGCTTCTTCGCGGGTGTAGCGGGTGCCGGAGCTTCGGCGGCAACTGCTGTGTCGGCCATTTTATTTTTTATTTGTTTTTATTAATATAATTCAATAAAAAACACGTAAGTACGTAGTTGTAGTAAGCAACAAACAAACTGATGAAAGACTTGAGAATTCGACTTTCGTAGATGTCGCCACAATGCGCTACGAGTCAATCGGTTAGGTACCTCGATGCTTTACCATAACGAGGGCCGTTCTGTCGCGGGACTATTTCTCGTACGAACACTTCATACTTTTCACTAACACGTATCTAATTAAATAAATTTTTATTATACTTTTCAATAGATAAACTGTATGTTTGTTAACATTTTAAATAAATAATGAACGAGACCGTAATTACACGCACACTAGATACGCATAGGTGCGCCGGTTCGGCCGGTACGGTGGTTTATTTTCGCGTCTGTCTACTGTGCATACCTCGTGTTCAGTTCAAAATGTATTTTTCTCTATAAAACAGTGCCTTTTAGGTGCAAACGGTCGATAAATCAACGACGAAGTAATCGAGCCTGAAAAGTAACAACATTTCGTTTATATCAATACGTTTATCGAATGTTTTACAAGATTAAAAGTGAACCCTCGTAAAACACAAACGCATTATACCACTTAAGGACGGACGTCTCCGACCGGGAGGTATAACGTTTAATAGAATAATATATAAAAATACATTATTGCACATAGATAACGTATCGTTATCCTGATTGAAATTATAATTTTCAAAAGTGTACATATCATCCTCGACACACACAAATGAATCCATCACACAACACCGCGCCCGCCCGCACAACACGGCAAGTTGTCGTAGTCACCGCGTACCTCTTCCCTCTCGCTATACACACAACCACCGAATTATTATTTAATTTTTATTATAACCAACAGCTAAACTGTTATTAATTAACATATTATACTATAATAAATTAACCAAAAATTTAATAATAAAACAAACTTAAGTAAGTTATATAAAATAAATATGATATTATATACTATGGTAAGTATCATTAAACCTGCATGCACCAAAACGTATCTACTTCATAATAATATAATAAATAGTAGGTGCTTATTACGCGGGAAAAATAATATTAAATACCTAAATGATTGTGAACAAAAAAAAAAAAAAATAACCCTAACCTAAATAGACTTTATTTATCTCTCTCTTTTAAGGCATTGAACTTTTTATCATAAATATCTCGGGGAGGCTGCCGTCCACTCCTTTTCTATACATGTATATAAGTGTACCTATGTGTGTGTTTTTTTTTTTTGTTTAAACTAATACTGCACTTTTAATATCCACAGGAGCACTCGAACATACGTAAGACATTAGACAAGTAATAATTTATTATATTACCTAAATAACTAATGTATGTAAGTTAGGTGTCGTCGTTAGTATAATATACCATATTATATGTATACTTAATAATAATATAGGGTGACCGAAGAACAGTCTTCAGACTATGGACATTTTGACTCATCTTGTACAATAAATAGAAACATAAACACAACATACAATATGTTATAGTTTATATGAATCGTATGCGGCCCTGAAAAGGGCCTTTTGTATTTATCATCGTCATCGAGCTGCGAGCTGATGCGATGCTTGTGATGAGCTTGCTGCTTAACCGCCGAAACCGTACAGGGTGCGGCCTTGACGCTTCAGAGCGTAGACGACGTCCATGGCGGTGACAGTCTTCCTCTTGGCGTGCTCCGTGTACGTTACCGCGTCACGGATGACGTTCTCGAGGAACACCTTCAGCACGCCGCGAGTCTCTTCGTATATGAGACCGGAGATACGTTTCACGCCACCTCTGCGCGCCAGACGACGGATAGCCGGCTTCGTGATACCCTGGATGTTATCACGGAGTACCTTCCTGTGACGCTTGGCTCCTCCTTTCCCCAGACCTTTACCACCCTTTCCGCGGCCGGTCATCTTCTAGGACGTGTGTTTCTGACGTTATTAGATTCGAACAATTGACACGCGCGCGCGTTGTTCAACGGCGAGCGGCTGACGAACGACTGGTGCTCGTTTCGCCCTGTACCGCCATATTTATACACTACCCGTCGCGGGACGGTTCGGCTAGCTCGCACCGCCGCGCCGCGCCACCGTCGCCGTCTCTATCTGTATATTCTTCTACGCCGCTATATCAAAATTTAATATACGTACGATGGGGGTTTCTAATATTATAAGTATAGTTTGTTATTAATTTTCTATAAAACAAATCTCAAAAACAATTAATTAAAAAAAAAAAAAAAAAAACTTTGAGCAAAAATTTTGACGGCGGGGGGGTGGATTACCTAGACGTCGCTAAAAATTAAAAAAAACCGATGACCTTGAACGGTCCCAGATTCGGTGGTGAGCTTTTTTTTTTTTTTTTTTTTACTCCACATCGAAGCTGTTTGGCAAAAATTTTTTCTCCCGCCGACCCGTCTATCTCTTGTATCGTATCTATCGTCTCTTAACAACAATAATAAAACATGTACGATGATGATGGTAAGGTAAGGGGTTACCTACCTATCTATTTATATATCAATCTATCTGGTATATATGTATATCTACACACATAATATTATTATAAATTCATTGCATGCAACCTCAGCTCCATACACGGGTATGGACAACTGAATTAACTGTGTTGATGTAATATACCTTATATTATATTATCATTTCTATATACACATAAGAGGAAGGCTAGACTTTACTAGGTACGTACGTACGTACGTACCTATTCTTTAACAATATGTTTAGTTTCATTCAATATCTTTGTTCAAAATAGTAACATATTTTTATTATACATAATAAAAATATACGACACATGTGTGGCCCTGAAAAGGGCCTTTTACTAGTACGTAGCGAGCACCAGCTAGCCAAGCTAGATTGATTGCTTGCTTGCTTAAGCACGTTCGCCTCTGATCCTGCGAGCCAGCTGTATGTCCTTTGGCATGATGGTGACGCGTTTAGCGTGGATCGCGCAAAGGTTGGTATCCTCGAAGAGACCGACCAGGTAAGCCTCGCTCGCCTCCTGCAGCGCCATCACAGCGGAACTCTGGAAACGCAGATCGGTCTTGAAGTCTTGAGCGATCTCACGGACCAGACGTTGGAACGGAAGCTTGCGGATCAAAAGCTCGGTACTCTTCTGGTAACGACGGATCTCACGGAGAGCGACTGTACCGGGCCTGTAACGATGGGGTTTCTTTACACCACCGGTAGCCGGTGCGCTCTTGCGTGCAGCCTTCGTGGCGAGCTGTTTCCTCGGCGCCTTACCACCGGTGGACTTGCGAGCGGTCTGCTTGGTACGTGCCATTTCTTCTTCTTATTCTTCTTCTACACGTCACGAACGAACGTAATAATATAATAACGGTAAGTAAGTGAAGCGGAGGCGCGACGTCAGTTCACGTCGACGGTGCGAGAGTGAATAAAATTCCCAACTCGTTTGCCACTCGTATTTATACGGTCGGCTAGATGCGAACGTCGCGAGGGCTCTCCGTCGATCGCCGCGGCCGCGCTGCGAGCGCTCGTGTTGTTTGTTGTGTTGACGAATAAAATGGATTATTCATAATAAATATTACATATTATTATTAATATAATATTAATCATTATAATTTCGTCGTCATCAAACCTAGGTGCATCTAAATTTTTTTTTTTTTCCCCTTTATCCATATAGGTAGGTAGTTTTTTATTAGGTGTATGTATAGAATATAGAGTTATTTTTAACCTAGGTATAATATTTTATATATTGTTTAATATTAATTAAGTAAATGTAAGGTAAAGAAAAGAATGAACGTAAGATAGATTAACTAACACTAATGTTTTTGTTCGACTAGGTAATAGTTAAATAAGACCTGGCGTCTGTCTAAAATAATACCTATATAATATTATGTTTATTACTTATCTATACTAACGTACTACTAGCGTTTATAATAATATATATGTATGTAAATGTACTGTATGTATGTAGTATGCATTTTATCTATATTGTTATTTATTTATACTTATATTAGTAAATAATTACGATCCTAGTATAAGAGTAGACAAGCGGTAGCTCTAGCTAGTGTCGCTTTTAGTCATAATTAATTAAAACATGTAGTTATTAGTGTAAACTACTTATTATTATACTCTCTCTCTCTATATTAAAATATATATGTATATTATATGTATATGTATACACATTGTATTTGACTGATCATTTCTCATGTTAATCGATAGAAACGTACGAAACGTGAAAAGATTTGTGGCCCTGAAAAGGGCCTTTTGTCTATTGTCGATGCTGCACGCAGCTGGCAGACGCGACGTGCTCACTTGGAGCTGGTGTATTTGGTGACCGCCTTGGTACCTTCGCTGACTGCGTGCTTGGCGAGCTCACCGGGCAGCAGTAGTCTGACAGAGGTCTGCACCTCCCTCGACGTGATCGTGGACCTCTTGTTGTAGTGGGCGAGGCGGGACGCTTCGGCGGCGATACGCTCGAAGATATCGTTCACGAACGAGTTCATGATCGACATAGCCTTCGAAGAGATACCGGTATCGGGGTGGACCTGCTTGAGCACCTTGTAGATGTAGATGGCGTAGCTCTCCTTCCTCTTGTGCTTCTTCTTTTTCTTGTCGGTCTTGGAGATGTTCTTTTGGGCTTTGCCGGATTTCTTGGCGGCCTTACCACTTGTTTTGGGCGGCATGTTGTTTGTTGTTTAATGCAACGTGTTACTACTACACACAATATTACCAACTAACCAGTACGACACACAGCGAGTACCGTGCGGCGCGGAGTGGAACAGTGGAGTGTATAAAATTTTCTCGCGCTCGCCTTTCTTATATAATGGCCCTCGGGACGCTCACTGCGTCGACAACAGGCGAGCGCGATCCGTCCTACGGACCAATCAGAGCGAAGGCAAACTTTCAGTCGGAGTTCGCGCACCGCGCGCCGCGGTGACGTTTCCGCCGCATAGCCACCACGACCGTGTGGATTGTTTTTTTTTTTTTAATTTCATTTATTTACTTATTTTCTACGTTCGTTCGTACAAACACACATTGATACACAAAAATTACTTTTAAAAATTCAAAATTAGCTAGCTAGCTAGGTAGGTAGGTAGGTAGGTAGGTAGGTAGGTAGGTAGGTAGGTAGGTATTTAGACTAGGTGATTTACTAATATAATTATAATAATGAATTGTCTAATACTTAATAAAAAAGTATAGGTACCTACTTATAAGTTTAAATTTCTGTATAGTGAATATTATTAGGTAGGTAGTAGTAGTTAAATATGTATATTAATTATATATTGATAAGTACGAGATATTCAATCGTATTCATATGGTTCGACTTAAATATAATATAAACTAATAACTAAAATATAAAACGCCTCCAGTAGAAGTCTTAAGTTATAAACTATAAATAAATAAAACCTAATAAATTTTCGTATATATATATTTTTTAATAATAATCTATCTACCTATGACTCTCCGACTCTCAATCAAGTAAGTGAGTGACTACTATTTACCTAGTAAGGTATAATTTTATTTCATTCTCATTCTTGTATAGGATAGTAACAGTCTCTATTAAAATATTAATATAGACTACGAATCATATTGTGGCCCTGAAAAGGGCCTTTTGTTCATATCAATCACACTATGCACGGTTGCATAGCAGTCGACGCGGGTGGTGTTGTTGTTGTTTGTTGTTGTAATAAACAAACAAAACACCACGAGGTAGACGGCAGCAAACGACAGCAACGCGCTGATGATTAGGCAGGCCTGACTTGCTGTGTAAGTACTTAAGCCTTCTTCTCGGTCTTCTTGGGCAGGAGGACCGCCTGGATGTTGGGCAGTACACCACCCTGTGCGATGGTCACGCCGGAGAGTAATTTGTTCAACTCCTCGTCGTTGCGGATGGCCAATTGAAGATGACGAGGAATGATCCTGGTCTTCTTGTTGTCCCTCGCGGCGTTACCGGCCAACTCGAGAACTTCAGCGGCCAGATACTCCATGACGGCGGCGAGATACACCGGTGCACCGGCACCGACGCGCTCTGCGTAATTGCCGTTACGCAGCAGCCTGTGTATACGACCGACGGGGAACTGTAGACCAGCACGGTTGGAGCGAGACTTTGCCTTCCCCTTCACTTTACCACCTTTGCCGCGGCCGGACATATTGATATTTGTTTGAATAAAATTGAAAAAAGTCACAAAACACTAACGTGCGTGCGCGCGCAACGACAGAGAAATGGTTTGTGAGCGATGGAAACACAGAAACCGCCCTAATATATAACCGCGCTCACTCTCTCACTCGACGGGTGGGGACGGGAGCGAGCGAACCGAACCGAACTGACAAAAATGTAGGTAACTAACTATCAGGTGGTGAGTTGTTATAATTTTGTTGAATGAAATTATAATAATTAATATAGGGATAGATAGGGCTAGATCGGGCAGTCGGGCGTCGTCGTAATCGTCGAAGAATGAGTGAAATCTATCGAATCGGAATCAATACAATAAATAAAATAATAAGAAGAAAGAAATAAGTATAAATGAATATTAGATGTATTATTACTATTATATATATATTATAGTGGTGTGGTGGAGTTAATACTAGGCGTTGAATATTATGTTATACGTATAGGTATGTACGTCGTCTTATACATAGTTACCTAGTAAATCGTCGTCATAGAATCGTGTGGTGGGTGGCCAACCAAGCCAGTGCAATAATATAGATAGGTGTGTTACGTTTTTGATATTATTATTTTAAGTAGGTAGGTAGTAACCTATTTATGTTTGTTTGCGTTTGTAGCAGTAGTAGTAGTAGTAGACCCTTGAGTGACATTATCAATTCTCTTGTACGATAGAAACGAATATAATATATAATATTATATTCATGAACAGATTGTTAGCCCTGAAAAGGGCTTTTTGGTGTGTGCATGTGCATGCACCGCTCTCGCTCGTCCCGTCGAGAGAGTTGAGATGATGAGCGAACGACAGCTGCAGCATAGGCTCGCGCGCAACAAGATATCGCGAGTGCACGGCGCTCCTCGGCCGTCGACCGACTACTACGACGACGACGACGACTTGCACGACCGACCGCGGCACTTGTGGTATACTCATAAAACGCGGCGTCAACAACGATGCATTTACTTCTTGCCAGCTGCTGCCTTCTTAGCGGCCGGCTTCGACTTGGGAGTCGCGGCTGCCTTCTTCGGTTTGGGCGCTTTGGGCTTCTTGGTGGGCGGTTTCGCGGTCTTCTTAGCCTTAGGTGCGGCTCCACCTCTCGCCTTGGCGGGTGCGGCTGCCTTCTTAGCGGCCGGCTTCTTCTTCGCCGCTGCCGCGGCCTTCTTGTCCTTAGCGGATGCGGCCGCCTTCGCTTTGGACGGCGAGCCGGAGCCGGCGGACGCGGAGGCGGACGCCGCCGCCGCCTTCTTGCTCTTAGCGCCCGCGGCGGACGCGGTAGCCTTCTTGCCACCCTTGGAGGCGGCGGCGGGCTTCTTGGCGGGGCTCGCGCTAGGCTTCTTAGCGGCGGACGACTTTGACTCGAGCTTGAACGATCCGGAGGCACCCTTGCCCTTGGTCTGGATCAAAGCGCCGGACTCGACGGCGCTCTTGAGATATTTCCTTATGAACGGTGCTAATTTCTCTGCGTCGACCTTGTACTGAGCGGCGATATACTTCTTGATGGCTTGCAACGATGATCCGCTGCGCTCTTTCATTTCCTTGATGGCGTTGTTCACCATCTCGGAGGTCTTGGGATGTGTGGGCTTCGCCTTGGGTTTCTTAGCGCCTGCGCCTCCAGCTTGTCTCGCCTGCTTCTTCGCGGGTGTAGCGGGTGCCGGAGCTTCGGCGGCAACTGCTGTGTCGGCCATTTTATTTTTTATTTGTTTTTATTAATATAATTCAATAAAAAACACGTAAGTACGTAGTTGTAGTAAGCAACAAACAAACTGATGAAAGACTTGAGAATTCGACTTTCGTAGATGTCGCCACAATGCGCTACGAGTCAATCGGTTAGGTACCTCGATGCTTTACCATAACGAGGGCCGTTCTGTCGCGGGACTATTTCTCGTACGAACACTTCATACTTTTCACTAACACGTATCTAATTAAATAAATTTTTATTATACTTTTCAATAGATAAACTGTATGTTTGTTAACATTTTAAATAAATAATGAACGAGACCGTAATTACACGCACACTAGATACGCATAGGTGCGCCGGTTCGGCCGGTACGGTGGTTTATTTTCGCGTCTGTCTACTGTGCATACCTCGTGTTCAGTTCAAAATGTATTTTTCTCTATAAAACAGTGCCTTTTAGGTGCAAACGGTCGATAAATCAACGACGAAGTAATCGAGCCTGAAAAGTAACAACATTTCGTTTATATCAATACGTTTATCGAATGTTTTACAAGATTAAAAGTGAACCCTCGTAAAACACAAACGCATTATACCACTTAAGGACGGACGTCTCCGACCGGGAGGTATAACGTTTAATAGAATAATATATAAAAATACATTATTGCACATAGATAACGTATCGTTATCCTGATTGAAATTATAATTTTCAAAAGTGTACATATCATCCTCGACACACACAAATGAATCCATCACACAACACCGCGCCCGCCCGCACAACACGGCAAGTTGTCGTAGTCACCGCGTACCTCTTCCCTCTCGCTATACACACAACCACCGAATTATTATTTAATTTTTATTATAACCAACAGCTAAACTGTTATTAATTAACATATTATACTATAATAAATTAACCAAAAATTTAATAATAAAACAAACTTAAGTAAGTTATATAAAATAAATATGATATTATATACTATGGTAAGTATCATTAAACCTGCATGCACCAAAACGTATCTACTTCATAATAATATAATAAATAGTAGGTGCTTATTACGCGGGAAAAATAATATTAAATACCTAAATGATTGTGAACAAAAAAAAAAAAAAATAACCCTAACCTAAATAGACTTTATTTATCTCTCTCTTTTAAGGCATTGAACTTTTTATCATAAATATCTCGGGGAGGCTGCCGTCCACTCCTTTTCTATACATGTATATAAGTGTACCTATGTGTGTGTTTTTTTTTTTTGTTTAAACTAATACTGCACTTTTAATATCCACAGGAGCACTCGAACATACGTAAGACATTAGACAAGTAATAATTTATTATATTACCTAAATAACTAATGTATGTAAGTTAGGTGTCGTCGTTAGTATAATATACCATATTATATGTATACTTAATAATAATATAGGGTGACCGAAGAACAGTCTTCAGACTATGGACATTTTGACTCATCTTGTACAATAAATAGAAACATAAACACAACATACAATATGTTATAGTTTATATGAATCGTATGCGGCCCTGAAAAGGGCCTTTTGTATTTATCATCGTCATCGAGCTGCGAGCTGATGCGATGCTTGTGATGAGCTTGCTGCTTAACCGCCGAAACCGTACAGGGTGCGGCCTTGACGCTTCAGAGCGTAGACGACGTCCATGGCGGTGACAGTCTTCCTCTTGGCGTGCTCCGTGTACGTTACCGCGTCACGGATGACGTTCTCGAGGAACACCTTCAGCACGCCGCGAGTCTCTTCGTATATGAGACCGGAGATACGTTTCACGCCACCTCTGCGCGCCAGACGACGGATAGCCGGCTTCGTGATACCCTGGATGTTATCACGGAGTACCTTCCTGTGACGCTTGGCTCCTCCTTTCCCCAGACCTTTACCACCCTTTCCGCGGCCGGTCATCTTCTAGGACGTGTGTTTCTGACGTTATTAGATTCGAACAATTGACACGCGCGCGCGTTGTTCAACGGCGAGCGGCTGACGAACGACTGGTGCTCGTTTCGCCCTGTACCGCCATATTTATACACTACCCGTCGCGGGACGGTTCGGCTAGCTCGCACCGCCGCGCCGCGCCACCGTCGCCGTCTCTATCTGTATATTCTTCTACGCCGCTATATCAAAATTTAATATACGTACGATGGGGGTTTCTAATATTATAAGTATAGTTTGTTATTAATTTTCTATAAAACAAATCTCAAAAACAATTAATTAAAAAAAAAAAAAAAAAAACTTTGAGCAAAAATTTTGACGGCGGGGGGGTGGATTACCTAGACGTCGCTAAAAATTAAAAAAAACCGATGACCTTGAACGGTCCCAGATTCGGTGGTGAGCTTTTTTTTTTTTTTTTTTTTACTCCACATCGAAGCTGTTTGGCAAAAATTTTTTCTCCCGCCGACCCGTCTATCTCTTGTATCGTATCTATCGTCTCTTAACAACAATAATAAAACATGTACGATGATGATGGTAAGGTAAGGGGTTACCTACCTATCTATTTATATATCAATCTATCTGGTATATATGTATATCTACACACATAATATTATTATAAATTCATTGCATGCAACCTCAGCTCCATACACGGGTATGGACAACTGAATTAACTGTGTTGATGTAATATACCTTATATTATATTATCATTTCTATATACACATAAGAGGAAGGCTAGACTTTACTAGGTACGTACGTACGTACGTACCTATTCTTTAACAATATGTTTAGTTTCATTCAATATCTTTGTTCAAAATAGTAACATATTTTTATTATACATAATAAAAATATACGACACATGTGTGGCCCTGAAAAGGGCCTTTTACTAGTACGTAGCGAGCACCAGCTAGCCAAGCTAGATTGATTGCTTGCTTGCTTAAGCACGTTCGCCTCTGATCCTGCGAGCCAGCTGTATGTCCTTTGGCATGATGGTGACGCGTTTAGCGTGGATCGCGCAAAGGTTGGTATCCTCGAAGAGACCGACCAGGTAAGCCTCGCTCGCCTCCTGCAGCGCCATCACAGCGGAACTCTGGAAACGCAGATCGGTCTTGAAGTCTTGAGCGATCTCACGGACCAGACGTTGGAACGGAAGCTTGCGGATCAAAAGCTCGGTACTCTTCTGGTAACGACGGATCTCACGGAGAGCGACTGTACCGGGCCTGTAACGATGGGGTTTCTTTACACCACCGGTAGCCGGTGCGCTCTTGCGTGCAGCCTTCGTGGCGAGCTGTTTCCTCGGCGCCTTACCACCGGTGGACTTGCGAGCGGTCTGCTTGGTACGTGCCATTTCTTCTTCTTATTCTTCTTCTACACGTCACGAACGAACGTAATAATATAATAACGGTAAGTAAGTGAAGCGGAGGCGCGACGTCAGTTCACGTCGACGGTGCGAGAGTGAATAAAATTCCCAACTCGTTTGCCACTCGTATTTATACGGTCGGCTAGATGCGAACGTCGCGAGGGCTCTCCGTCGATCGCCGCGGCCGCGCTGCGAGCGCTCGTGTTGTTTGTTGTGTTGACGAATAAAATGGATTATTCATAATAAATATTACATATTATTATTAATATAATATTAATCATTATAATTTCGTCGTCATCAAACCTAGGTGCATCTAAATTTTTTTTTTTTTCCCCTTTATCCATATAGGTAGGTAGTTTTTTATTAGGTGTATGTATAGAATATAGAGTTATTTTTAACCTAGGTATAATATTTTATATATTGTTTAATATTAATTAAGTAAATGTAAGGTAAAGAAAAGAATGAACGTAAGATAGATTAACTAACACTAATGTTTTTGTTCGACTAGGTAATAGTTAAATAAGACCTGGCGTCTGTCTAAAATAATACCTATATAATATTATGTTTATTACTTATCTATACTAACGTACTACTAGCGTTTATAATAATATATATGTATGTAAATGTACTGTATGTATGTAGTATGCATTTTATCTATATTGTTATTTATTTATACTTATATTAGTAAATAATTACGATCCTAGTATAAGAGTAGACAAGCGGTAGCTCTAGCTAGTGTCGCTTTTAGTCATAATTAATTAAAACATGTAGTTATTAGTGTAAACTACTTATTATTATACTCTCTCTCTCTATATTAAAATATATATGTATATTATATGTATATGTATACACATTGTATTTGACTGATCATTTCTCATGTTAATCGATAGAAACGTACGAAACGTGAAAAGATTTGTGGCCCTGAAAAGGGCCTTTTGTCTATTGTCGATGCTGCACGCAGCTGGCAGACGCGACGTGCTCACTTGGAGCTGGTGTATTTGGTGACCGCCTTGGTACCTTCGCTGACTGCGTGCTTGGCGAGCTCACCGGGCAGCAGTAGTCTGACAGAGGTCTGCACCTCCCTCGACGTGATCGTGGACCTCTTGTTGTAGTGGGCGAGGCGGGACGCTTCGGCGGCGATACGCTCGAAGATATCGTTCACGAACGAGTTCATGATCGACATAGCCTTCGAAGAGATACCGGTATCGGGGTGGACCTGCTTGAGCACCTTGTAGATGTAGATGGCGTAGCTCTCCTTCCTCTTGTGCTTCTTCTTTTTCTTGTCGGTCTTGGAGATGTTCTTTTGGGCTTTGCCGGATTTCTTGGCGGCCTTACCACTTGTTTTGGGCGGCATGTTGTTTGTTGTTTAATGCAACGTGTTACTACTACACACAATATTACCAACTAACCAGTACGACACACAGCGAGTACCGTGCGGCGCGGAGTGGAACAGTGGAGTGTATAAAATTTTCTCGCGCTCGCCTTTCTTATATAATGGCCCTCGGGACGCTCACTGCGTCGACAACAGGCGAGCGCGATCCGTCCTACGGACCAATCAGAGCGAAGGCAAACTTTCAGTCGGAGTTCGCGCACCGCGCGCCGCGGTGACGTTTCCGCCGCATAGCCACCACGACCGTGTGGATTGTTTTTTTTTTTTTAATTTCATTTATTTACTTATTTTCTACGTTCGTTCGTACAAACACACATTGATACACAAAAATTACTTTTAAAAATTCAAAATTAGCTAGCTAGCTAGGTAGGTAGGTAGGTAGGTAGGTAGGTAGGTAGGTAGGTAGGTAGGTATTTAGACTAGGTGATTTACTAATATAATTATAATAATGAATTGTCTAATACTTAATAAAAAAGTATAGGTACCTACTTATAAGTTTAAATTTCTGTATAGTGAATATTATTAGGTAGGTAGTAGTAGTTAAATATGTATATTAATTATATATTGATAAGTACGAGATATTCAATCGTATTCATATGGTTCGACTTAAATATAATATAAACTAATAACTAAAATATAAAACGCCTCCAGTAGAAGTCTTAAGTTATAAACTATAAATAAATAAAACCTAATAAATTTTCGTATATATATATTTTTTAATAATAATCTATCTACCTATGACTCTCCGACTCTCAATCAAGTAAGTGAGTGACTACTATTTACCTAGTAAGGTATAATTTTATTTCATTCTCATTCTTGTATAGGATAGTAACAGTCTCTATTAAAATATTAATATAGACTACGAATCATATTGTGGCCCTGAAAAGGGCCTTTTGTTCATATCAATCACACTATGCACGGTTGCATAGCAGTCGACGCGGGTGGTGTTGTTGTTGTTTGTTGTTGTAATAAACAAACAAAACACCACGAGGTAGACGGCAGCAAACGACAGCAACGCGCTGATGATTAGGCAGGCCTGACTTGCTGTGTAAGTACTTAAGCCTTCTTCTCGGTCTTCTTGGGCAGGAGGACCGCCTGGATGTTGGGCAGTACACCACCCTGTGCGATGGTCACGCCGGAGAGTAATTTGTTCAACTCCTCGTCGTTGCGGATGGCCAATTGAAGATGACGAGGAATGATCCTGGTCTTCTTGTTGTCCCTCGCGGCGTTACCGGCCAACTCGAGAACTTCAGCGGCCAGATACTCCATGACGGCGGCGAGATACACCGGTGCACCGGCACCGACGCGCTCTGCGTAATTGCCGTTACGCAGCAGCCTGTGTATACGACCGACGGGGAACTGTAGACCAGCACGGTTGGAGCGAGACTTTGCCTTCCCCTTCACTTTACCACCTTTGCCGCGGCCGGACATATTGATATTTGTTTGAATAAAATTGAAAAAAGTCACAAAACACTAACGTGCGTGCGCGCGCAACGACAGAGAAATGGTTTGTGAGCGATGGAAACACAGAAACCGCCCTAATATATAACCGCGCTCACTCTCTCACTCGACGGGTGGGGACGGGAGCGAGCGAACCGAACCGAACTGACAAAAATGTAGGTAACTAACTATCAGGTGGTGAGTTGTTATAATTTTGTTGAATGAAATTATAATAATTAATATAGGGATAGATAGGGCTAGATCGGGCAGTCGGGCGTCGTCGTAATCGTCGAAGAATGAGTGAAATCTATCGAATCGGAATCAATACAATAAATAAAATAATAAGAAGAAAGAAATAAGTATAAATGAATATTAGATGTATTATTACTATTATATATATATTATAGTGGTGTGGTGGAGTTAATACTAGGCGTTGAATATTATGTTATACGTATAGGTATGTACGTCGTCTTATACATAGTTACCTAGTAAATCGTCGTCATAGAATCGTGTGGTGGGTGGCCAACCAAGCCAGTGCAATAATATAGATAGGTGTGTTACGTTTTTGATATTATTATTTTAAGTAGGTAGGTAGTAACCTATTTATGTTTGTTTGCGTTTGTAGCAGTAGTAGTAGTAGTAGACCCTTGAGTGACATTATCAATTCTCTTGTACGATAGAAACGAATATAATATATAATATTATATTCATGAACAGATTGTTAGCCCTGAAAAGGGCTTTTTGGTGTGTGCATGTGCATGCACCGCTCTCGCTCGTCCCGTCGAGAGAGTTGAGATGATGAGCGAACGACAGCTGCAGCATAGGCTCGCGCGCAACAAGATATCGCGAGTGCACGGCGCTCCTCGGCCGTCGACCGACTACTACGACGACGACGACGACTTGCACGACCGACCGCGGCACTTGTGGTATACTCATAAAACGCGGCGTCAACAACGATGCATTTACTTCTTGCCAGCTGCTGCCTTCTTAGCGGCCGGCTTCGACTTGGGAGTCGCGGCTGCCTTCTTCGGTTTGGGCGCTTTGGGCTTCTTGGTGGGCGGTTTCGCGGTCTTCTTAGCCTTAGGTGCGGCTCCACCTCTCGCCTTGGCGGGTGCGGCTGCCTTCTTAGCGGCCGGCTTCTTCTTCGCCGCTGCCGCGGCCTTCTTGTCCTTAGCGGATGCGGCCGCCTTCGCTTTGGACGGCGAGCCGGAGCCGGCGGACGCGGAGGCGGACGCCGCCGCCGCCTTCTTGCTCTTAGCGCCCGCGGCGGACGCGGTAGCCTTCTTGCCACCCTTGGAGGCGGCGGCGGGCTTCTTGGCGGGGCTCGCGCTAGGCTTCTTAGCGGCGGACGACTTTGACTCGAGCTTGAACGATCCGGAGGCACCCTTGCCCTTGGTCTGGATCAAAGCGCCGGACTCGACGGCGCTCTTGAGATATTTCCTTATGAACGGTGCTAATTTCTCTGCGTCGACCTTGTACTGAGCGGCGATATACTTCTTGATGGCTTGCAACGATGATCCGCTGCGCTCTTTCATTTCCTTGATGGCGTTGTTCACCATCTCGGAGGTCTTGGGATGTGTGGGCTTCGCCTTGGGTTTCTTAGCGCCTGCGCCTCCAGCTTGTCTCGCCTGCTTCTTCGCGGGTGTAGCGGGTGCCGGAGCTTCGGCGGCAACTGCTGTGTCGGCCATTTTATTTTTTATTTGTTTTTATTAATATAATTCAATAAAAAACACGTAAGTACGTAGTTGTAGTAAGCAACAAACAAACTGATGAAAGACTTGAGAATTCGACTTTCGTAGATGTCGCCACAATGCGCTACGAGTCAATCGGTTAGGTACCTCGATGCTTTACCATAACGAGGGCCGTTCTGTCGCGGGACTATTTCTCGTACGAACACTTCATACTTTTCACTAACACGTATCTAATTAAATAAATTTTTATTATACTTTTCAATAGATAAACTGTATGTTTGTTAACATTTTAAATAAATAATGAACGAGACCGTAATTACACGCACACTAGATACGCATAGGTGCGCCGGTTCGGCCGGTACGGTGGTTTATTTTCGCGTCTGTCTACTGTGCATACCTCGTGTTCAGTTCAAAATGTATTTTTCTCTATAAAACAGTGCCTTTTAGGTGCAAACGGTCGATAAATCAACGACGAAGTAATCGAGCCTGAAAAGTAACAACATTTCGTTTATATCAATACGTTTATCGAATGTTTTACAAGATTAAAAGTGAACCCTCGTAAAACACAAACGCATTATACCACTTAAGGACGGACGTCTCCGACCGGGAGGTATAACGTTTAATAGAATAATATATAAAAATACATTATTGCACATAGATAACGTATCGTTATCCTGATTGAAATTATAATTTTCAAAAGTGTACATATCATCCTCGACACACACAAATGAATCCATCACACAACACCGCGCCCGCCCGCACAACACGGCAAGTTGTCGTAGTCACCGCGTACCTCTTCCCTCTCGCTATACACACAACCACCGAATTATTATTTAATTTTTATTATAACCAACAGCTAAACTGTTATTAATTAACATATTATACTATAATAAATTAACCAAAAATTTAATAATAAAACAAACTTAAGTAAGTTATATAAAATAAATATGATATTATATACTATGGTAAGTATCATTAAACCTGCATGCACCAAAACGTATCTACTTCATAATAATATAATAAATAGTAGGTGCTTATTACGCGGGAAAAATAATATTAAATACCTAAATGATTGTGAACAAAAAAAAAAAAAAATAACCCTAACCTAAATAGACTTTATTTATCTCTCTCTTTTAAGGCATTGAACTTTTTATCATAAATATCTCGGGGAGGCTGCCGTCCACTCCTTTTCTATACATGTATATAAGTGTACCTATGTGTGTGTTTTTTTTTTTTGTTTAAACTAATACTGCACTTTTAATATCCACAGGAGCACTCGAACATACGTAAGACATTAGACAAGTAATAATTTATTATATTACCTAAATAACTAATGTATGTAAGTTAGGTGTCGTCGTTAGTATAATATACCATATTATATGTATACTTAATAATAATATAGGGTGACCGAAGAACAGTCTTCAGACTATGGACATTTTGACTCATCTTGTACAATAAATAGAAACATAAACACAACATACAATATGTTATAGTTTATATGAATCGTATGCGGCCCTGAAAAGGGCCTTTTGTATTTATCATCGTCATCGAGCTGCGAGCTGATGCGATGCTTGTGATGAGCTTGCTGCTTAACCGCCGAAACCGTACAGGGTGCGGCCTTGACGCTTCAGAGCGTAGACGACGTCCATGGCGGTGACAGTCTTCCTCTTGGCGTGCTCCGTGTACGTTACCGCGTCACGGATGACGTTCTCGAGGAACACCTTCAGCACGCCGCGAGTCTCTTCGTATATGAGACCGGAGATACGTTTCACGCCACCTCTGCGCGCCAGACGACGGATAGCCGGCTTCGTGATACCCTGGATGTTATCACGGAGTACCTTCCTGTGACGCTTGGCTCCTCCTTTCCCCAGACCTTTACCACCCTTTCCGCGGCCGGTCATCTTCTAGGACGTGTGTTTCTGACGTTATTAGATTCGAACAATTGACACGCGCGCGCGTTGTTCAACGGCGAGCGGCTGACGAACGACTGGTGCTCGTTTCGCCCTGTACCGCCATATTTATACACTACCCGTCGCGGGACGGTTCGGCTAGCTCGCACCGCCGCGCCGCGCCACCGTCGCCGTCTCTATCTGTATATTCTTCTACGCCGCTATATCAAAATTTAATATACGTACGATGGGGGTTTCTAATATTATAAGTATAGTTTGTTATTAATTTTCTATAAAACAAATCTCAAAAACAATTAATTAAAAAAAAAAAAAAAAAAACTTTGAGCAAAAATTTTGACGGCGGGGGGGTGGATTACCTAGACGTCGCTAAAAATTAAAAAAAACCGATGACCTTGAACGGTCCCAGATTCGGTGGTGAGCTTTTTTTTTTTTTTTTTTTTACTCCACATCGAAGCTGTTTGGCAAAAATTTTTTCTCCCGCCGACCCGTCTATCTCTTGTATCGTATCTATCGTCTCTTAACAACAATAATAAAACATGTACGATGATGATGGTAAGGTAAGGGGTTACCTACCTATCTATTTATATATCAATCTATCTGGTATATATGTATATCTACACACATAATATTATTATAAATTCATTGCATGCAACCTCAGCTCCATACACGGGTATGGACAACTGAATTAACTGTGTTGATGTAATATACCTTATATTATATTATCATTTCTATATACACATAAGAGGAAGGCTAGACTTTACTAGGTACGTACGTACGTACGTACCTATTCTTTAACAATATGTTTAGTTTCATTCAATATCTTTGTTCAAAATAGTAACATATTTTTATTATACATAATAAAAATATACGACACATGTGTGGCCCTGAAAAGGGCCTTTTACTAGTACGTAGCGAGCACCAGCTAGCCAAGCTAGATTGATTGCTTGCTTGCTTAAGCACGTTCGCCTCTGATCCTGCGAGCCAGCTGTATGTCCTTTGGCATGATGGTGACGCGTTTAGCGTGGATCGCGCAAAGGTTGGTATCCTCGAAGAGACCGACCAGGTAAGCCTCGCTCGCCTCCTGCAGCGCCATCACAGCGGAACTCTGGAAACGCAGATCGGTCTTGAAGTCTTGAGCGATCTCACGGACCAGACGTTGGAACGGAAGCTTGCGGATCAAAAGCTCGGTACTCTTCTGGTAACGACGGATCTCACGGAGAGCGACTGTACCGGGCCTGTAACGATGGGGTTTCTTTACACCACCGGTAGCCGGTGCGCTCTTGCGTGCAGCCTTCGTGGCGAGCTGTTTCCTCGGCGCCTTACCACCGGTGGACTTGCGAGCGGTCTGCTTGGTACGTGCCATTTCTTCTTCTTATTCTTCTTCTACACGTCACGAACGAACGTAATAATATAATAACGGTAAGTAAGTGAAGCGGAGGCGCGACGTCAGTTCACGTCGACGGTGCGAGAGTGAATAAAATTCCCAACTCGTTTGCCACTCGTATTTATACGGTCGGCTAGATGCGAACGTCGCGAGGGCTCTCCGTCGATCGCCGCGGCCGCGCTGCGAGCGCTCGTGTTGTTTGTTGTGTTGACGAATAAAATGGATTATTCATAATAAATATTACATATTATTATTAATATAATATTAATCATTATAATTTCGTCGTCATCAAACCTAGGTGCATCTAAATTTTTTTTTTTTTCCCCTTTATCCATATAGGTAGGTAGTTTTTTATTAGGTGTATGTATAGAATATAGAGTTATTTTTAACCTAGGTATAATATTTTATATATTGTTTAATATTAATTAAGTAAATGTAAGGTAAAGAAAAGAATGAACGTAAGATAGATTAACTAACACTAATGTTTTTGTTCGACTAGGTAATAGTTAAATAAGACCTGGCGTCTGTCTAAAATAATACCTATATAATATTATGTTTATTACTTATCTATACTAACGTACTACTAGCGTTTATAATAATATATATGTATGTAAATGTACTGTATGTATGTAGTATGCATTTTATCTATATTGTTATTTATTTATACTTATATTAGTAAATAATTACGATCCTAGTATAAGAGTAGACAAGCGGTAGCTCTAGCTAGTGTCGCTTTTAGTCATAATTAATTAAAACATGTAGTTATTAGTGTAAACTACTTATTATTATACTCTCTCTCTCTATATTAAAATATATATGTATATTATATGTATATGTATACACATTGTATTTGACTGATCATTTCTCATGTTAATCGATAGAAACGTACGAAACGTGAAAAGATTTGTGGCCCTGAAAAGGGCCTTTTGTCTATTGTCGATGCTGCACGCAGCTGGCAGACGCGACGTGCTCACTTGGAGCTGGTGTATTTGGTGACCGCCTTGGTACCTTCGCTGACTGCGTGCTTGGCGAGCTCACCGGGCAGCAGTAGTCTGACAGAGGTCTGCACCTCCCTCGACGTGATCGTGGACCTCTTGTTGTAGTGGGCGAGGCGGGACGCTTCGGCGGCGATACGCTCGAAGATATCGTTCACGAACGAGTTCATGATCGACATAGCCTTCGAAGAGATACCGGTATCGGGGTGGACCTGCTTGAGCACCTTGTAGATGTAGATGGCGTAGCTCTCCTTCCTCTTGTGCTTCTTCTTTTTCTTGTCGGTCTTGGAGATGTTCTTTTGGGCTTTGCCGGATTTCTTGGCGGCCTTACCACTTGTTTTGGGCGGCATGTTGTTTGTTGTTTAATGCAACGTGTTACTACTACACACAATATTACCAACTAACCAGTACGACACACAGCGAGTACCGTGCGGCGCGGAGTGGAACAGTGGAGTGTATAAAATTTTCTCGCGCTCGCCTTTCTTATATAATGGCCCTCGGGACGCTCACTGCGTCGACAACAGGCGAGCGCGATCCGTCCTACGGACCAATCAGAGCGAAGGCAAACTTTCAGTCGGAGTTCGCGCACCGCGCGCCGCGGTGACGTTTCCGCCGCATAGCCACCACGACCGTGTGGATTGTTTTTTTTTTTTTAATTTCATTTATTTACTTATTTTCTACGTTCGTTCGTACAAACACACATTGATACACAAAAATTACTTTTAAAAATTCAAAATTAGCTAGCTAGCTAGGTAGGTAGGTAGGTAGGTAGGTAGGTAGGTAGGTAGGTAGGTAGGTATTTAGACTAGGTGATTTACTAATATAATTATAATAATGAATTGTCTAATACTTAATAAAAAAGTATAGGTACCTACTTATAAGTTTAAATTTCTGTATAGTGAATATTATTAGGTAGGTAGTAGTAGTTAAATATGTATATTAATTATATATTGATAAGTACGAGATATTCAATCGTATTCATATGGTTCGACTTAAATATAATATAAACTAATAACTAAAATATAAAACGCCTCCAGTAGAAGTCTTAAGTTATAAACTATAAATAAATAAAACCTAATAAATTTTCGTATATATATATTTTTTAATAATAATCTATCTACCTATGACTCTCCGACTCTCAATCAAGTAAGTGAGTGACTACTATTTACCTAGTAAGGTATAATTTTATTTCATTCTCATTCTTGTATAGGATAGTAACAGTCTCTATTAAAATATTAATATAGACTACGAATCATATTGTGGCCCTGAAAAGGGCCTTTTGTTCATATCAATCACACTATGCACGGTTGCATAGCAGTCGACGCGGGTGGTGTTGTTGTTGTTTGTTGTTGTAATAAACAAACAAAACACCACGAGGTAGACGGCAGCAAACGACAGCAACGCGCTGATGATTAGGCAGGCCTGACTTGCTGTGTAAGTACTTAAGCCTTCTTCTCGGTCTTCTTGGGCAGGAGGACCGCCTGGATGTTGGGCAGTACACCACCCTGTGCGATGGTCACGCCGGAGAGTAATTTGTTCAACTCCTCGTCGTTGCGGATGGCCAATTGAAGATGACGAGGAATGATCCTGGTCTTCTTGTTGTCCCTCGCGGCGTTACCGGCCAACTCGAGAACTTCAGCGGCCAGATACTCCATGACGGCGGCGAGATACACCGGTGCACCGGCACCGACGCGCTCTGCGTAATTGCCGTTACGCAGCAGCCTGTGTATACGACCGACGGGGAACTGTAGACCAGCACGGTTGGAGCGAGACTTTGCCTTCCCCTTCACTTTACCACCTTTGCCGCGGCCGGACATATTGATATTTGTTTGAATAAAATTGAAAAAAGTCACAAAACACTAACGTGCGTGCGCGCGCAACGACAGAGAAATGGTTTGTGAGCGATGGAAACACAGAAACCGCCCTAATATATAACCGCGCTCACTCTCTCACTCGACGGGTGGGGACGGGAGCGAGCGAACCGAACCGAACTGACAAAAATGTAGGTAACTAACTATCAGGTGGTGAGTTGTTATAATTTTGTTGAATGAAATTATAATAATTAATATAGATAGGGCTAGATCGGGCAGTCGGGCGTCGTCGTAATCGTCGAAGAATGAGTGAAAATCTATCGAATCGGAATCAATACAATAAATAAAATAATAAGAAGAAAGAAATAAGTATAAATGAATATTAGATGTATTATTACTATTATATATATATTATAGTGGTGTGGTGGAGTTAATACTAGGCGTTGAATATTATGTTATACGTATAGGTATGTACGTCGTCTTATACATAGTTACCTAGTAAATCGTCGTCATAGAATCGTGTGGTGGGTGGCCAACCAAGCCAGTGCAATAATATAGATAGGTGTGTTACGTTTTTGATATTATTATTTTAAGTAGGTAGGTAGTAACCTATTTATGTTTGTTTGCGTTTGTAGCAGTAGTAGTAGTAGTAGACCCTTGAGTGACATTATCAATTCTCTTGTACGATAGAAACGAATATAATATATAATATTATATTCATGAACAGATTGTTAGCCCTGAAAAGGGCTTTTTGGTGTGTGCATGTGCATGCACCGCTCTCGCTCGTCGAACGACAGCTGCAGCATAGGCTCGCGCGCAACAAGATATCGCGAGTGCACGGCGCTCCTCGGCCGTCGACCGACTACTACGACGACGACGACGACTTGCACGACCGACCGCGGCACTTGTGGTATACTCATAAAACGCGGCGTCAACAACGATGCATTTACTTGATGAGCTTGCTGCTTAACCGCCGAAACCGTACAGGGTGCGGCCTTGACGCTTCAGAGCGTAGACGACGTCCATGGCGGTGACAGTCTTCCTCTTGGCGTGCTCCGTGTACGTTACCGCGTCACGGATGACGTTCTCGAGGAACACCTTCAGCACGCCGCGAGTCTCTTCGTATATGAGACCGGAGATACGTTTCACGCCACCTCTGCGCGCCAGACGACGGATAGCCGGCTTCGTGATACCCTGGATGTTATCACGGAGTACCTTCCTGTGACGCTTGGCTCCTCCTTTCCCCAGACCTTTACCACCCTTTCCGCGGCCGGTCATCTTCTAGGACGTGTGTTTCTGACGTTATTAGATTCGAACAATTGACACGCGCGCGCGTTGTTCAACGGCGAGCGGCTGACGAACGACTGGTGCTCGTTTCGCCCTGTACCGCCATATTTATACACTACCCGTCGCGGGACGGTTCGGCTAGCTCGCACCGCCGCGCCGCGCCACCGTCGCCGTCTCTATCTGTATATTCTTCTACGCCGCTATATCAAAATTTAATATACGTACGATGGGGGTTTCTAATATTATAAGTATAGTTTGTTATTAATTTTCTATAAAACAAATCTCAAAAACAATTAATTAAAAAAAAAAAAAAAAAAACTTTGAGCAAAAATTTTGACGGCGGGGGGGTGGATTACCTAGACGTCGCTAAAAATTAAAAAAAACCGATGACCTTGAACGGTCCCAGATTCGGTGGTGAGCTTTTTTTTTTTTTTTTTTTTACTCCACATCGAAGCTGTTTGGCAAAAATTTTTTCTCCCGCCGACCCGTCTATCTCTTGTATCGTATCTATCGTCTCTTAACAACAATAATAAAACATGTACGATGATGATGGTAAGGTAAGGGGTTACCTACCTATCTATTTATATATCAATCTATCTGGTATATATGTATATCTACACACATAATATTATTATAAATTCATTGCATGCAACCTCAGCTCCATACACGGGTATGGACAACTGAATTAACTGTGTTGATGTAATATACCTTATATTATATTATCATTTCTATATACACATAAGAGGAAGGCTAGACTTTACTAGGTACGTACGTACGTACGTACCTATTCTTTAACAATATGTTTAGTTTCATTCAATATCTTTGTTCAAAATAGTAACATATTTTTATTATACATAATAAAAATATACGACACATGTGTGGCCCTGAAAAGGGCCTTTTACTAGTACGTAGCGAGCACCAGCTAGCCAAGCTAGATTGATTGCTTGCTTGCTTAAGCACGTTCGCCTCTGATCCTGCGAGCCAGCTGTATGTCCTTTGGCATGATGGTGACGCGTTTAGCGTGGATCGCGCAAAGGTTGGTATCCTCGAAGAGACCGACCAGGTAAGCCTCGCTCGCCTCCTGCAGCGCCATCACAGCGGAACTCTGGAAACGCAGATCGGTCTTGAAGTCTTGAGCGATCTCACGGACCAGACGTTGGAACGGAAGCTTGCGGATCAAAAGCTCGGTACTCTTCTGGTAACGACGGATCTCACGGAGAGCGACTGTACCGGGCCTGTAACGATGGGGTTTCTTTACACCACCGGTAGCCGGTGCGCTCTTGCGTGCAGCCTTCGTGGCGAGCTGTTTCCTCGGCGCCTTACCACCGGTGGACTTGCGAGCGGTCTGCTTGGTACGTGCCATTTCTTCTTCTTATTCTTCTTCTACACGTCACGAACGAACGTAATAATATAATAACGGTAAGTAAGTGAAGCGGAGGCGCGACGTCAGTTCACGTCGACGGTGCGAGAGTGAATAAAATTCCCAACTCGTTTGCCACTCGTATTTATACGGTCGGCTAGATGCGAACGTCGCGAGGGCTCTCCGTCGATCGCCGCGGCCGCGCTGCGAGCGCTCGTGTTGTTTGTTGTGTTGACGAATAAAATGGATTATTCATAATAAATATTACATATTATTATTAATATAATATTAATCATTATAATTTCGTCGTCATCAAACCTAGGTGCATCTAAATTTTTTTTTTTTTCCCCTTTATCCATATAGGTAGGTAGTTTTTTATTAGGTGTATGTATAGAATATAGAGTTATTTTTAACCTAGGTATAATATTTTATATATTGTTTAATATTAATTAAGTAAATGTAAGGTAAAGAAAAGAATGAACGTAAGATAGATTAACTAACACTAATGTTTTTGTTCGACTAGGTAATAGTTAAATAAGACCTGGCGTCTGTCTAAAATAATACCTATATAATATTATGTTTATTACTTATCTATACTAACGTACTACTAGCGTTTATAATAATATATATGTATGTAAATGTACTGTATGTATGTAGTATGCATTTTATCTATATTGTTATTTATTTATACTTATATTAGTAAATAATTACGATCCTAGTATAAGAGTAGACAAGCGGTAGCTCTAGCTAGTGTCGCTTTTAGTCATAATTAATTAAAACATGTAGTTATTAGTGTAAACTACTTATTATTATACTCTCTCTCTCTATATTAAAATATATATGTATATTATATGTATATGTATACACATTGTATTTGACTGATCATTTCTCATGTTAATCGATAGAAACGTACGAAACGTGAAAAGATTTGTGGCCCTGAAAAGGGCCTTTTGTCTATTGTCGATGCTGCACGCAGCTGGCAGACGCGACGTGCTCACTTGGAGCTGGTGTATTTGGTGACCGCCTTGGTACCTTCGCTGACTGCGTGCTTGGCGAGCTCACCGGGCAGCAGTAGTCTGACAGAGGTCTGCACCTCCCTCGACGTGATCGTGGACCTCTTGTTGTAGTGGGCGAGGCGGGACGCTTCGGCGGCGATACGCTCGAAGATATCGTTCACGAACGAGTTCATGATCGACATAGCCTTCGAAGAGATACCGGTATCGGGGTGGACCTGCTTGAGCACCTTGTAGATGTAGATGGCGTAGCTCTCCTTCCTCTTGTGCTTCTTCTTTTTCTTGTCGGTCTTGGAGATGTTCTTTTGGGCTTTGCCGGATTTCTTGGCGGCCTTACCACTTGTTTTGGGCGGCATGTTGTTTGTTGTTTAATGCAACGTGTTACTACTACACACAATATTACCAACTAACCAGTACGACACACAGCGAGTACCGTGCGGCGCGGAGTGGAACAGTGGAGTGTATAAAATTTTCTCGCGCTCGCCTTTCTTATATAATGGCCCTCGGGACGCTCACTGCGTCGACAACAGGCGAGCGCGATCCGTCCTACGGACCAATCAGAGCGAAGGCAAACTTTCAGTCGGAGTTCGCGCACCGCGCGCCGCGGTGACGTTTCCGCCGCATAGCCACCACGACCGTGTGGATTGTTTTTTTTTTTTTAATTTCATTTATTTACTTATTTTCTACGTTCGTTCGTACAAACACACATTGATACACAAAAATTACTTTTAAAAATTCAAAATTAGCTAGCTAGCTAGGTAGGTAGGTAGGTAGGTAGGTAGGTAGGTAGGTAGGTAGGTATTTAGACTAGGTGATTTACTAATATAATTATAATAATGAATTGTCTAATACTTAATAAAAAAGTATAGGTACCTACTTATAAGTTTAAATTTCTGTATAGTGAATATTATTAGGTAGGTAGTAGTAGTTAAATATGTATATTAATTATATATTGATAAGTACGAGATATTCAATCGTATTCATATGGTTCGACTTAAATATAATATAAACTAATAACTAAAATATAAAACGCCTCCAGTAGACGTCTTAAGTTATAAACTATAAATAAATAAAACCTAATAAATTTTCGTATATATATATTTTTTAATAATAATCTATCTACCTATGACTCTCCGACTCTCAATCAAGTAAGTGACTACTATTTACCTAGTAAGGTATAATTTTATTTCATTCTCATTCTTGTATAGGATAGTAACAGTCTCTATTAAAATATTAATATAGACTACGAATCATATTGTGGCCCTGAAAAGGGCCTTTTGTTCATATCAATCACACTATGCACGGTTGCATAGCAGTCGACGCGGGTGGTGTTGTTGTTGTTTGTTGTTGTAATAAACAAACAAAACACCACGAGGTAGACGGCAGCAAACGACAGCAACGCGCTGATGATTAGGCAGGCCTGACTTGCTGTGTAAGTACTTAAGCCTTCATCTCGGTCTTCTTGGGCAGGAGGACCGCCTGGATGTTGGGCAGTACACCACCCTGTGCGATGGTCACGCCGGAGAGTAATTTGTTCAACTCCTCGTCGTTGCGGATGGCCAATTGAAGATGACGAGGAATGATCCTGGTCTTCTTGTTGTCCCTCGCGGCGTTACCGGCCAACTCGAGAACTTCAGCGGCCAGATACTCCATGACGGCGGCGAGATACACCGGTGCACCGGCACCGACGCGCTCTGCGTAATTGCCGTTACGCAGCAGCCTGTGTATACGACCGACGGGGAACTGTAGACCAGCACGGTTGGAGCGAGACTTTGCCTTCCCCTTCACTTTACCACCTTTGCCGCGGCCGGACATATTGATATTTGTTTGAATAAAATTGAAAAAAGTCACAAAACACTAACGTGCGTGCGCGCGCAACGACAGAGAAATGGTTTGTGAGCGATGGAAACACAGAAACCGCCCTAATATATAACCGCGCTCACTCTCTCACTCGACGGGTGGGGACGGGAGCGAGCGAACCGAACCGAACTGACAAAAATGTAGGTAACTAACTATCAGGTGGTGAGTTGTTATAATTTTGTTGAATGAAATTATAATAATTAATATAGGGATAGATAGGGCTAGATCGGGCAGTCGGGCGTCGTCGTAATCGTCGAAGAATGAGTGAAATCTATCGAATCGGAATCAATACAATAAATAAAATAATAAGAAGAAAGAAATAAGTATAAATGAATATTAGATGTATTATTACTATTATATATATATTATAGTGGTGTGGTGGAGTTAATACTAGGCGTTGAATATTATGTTATACGTATAGGTATGTACGTCGTCTTATACATAGTTACCTAGTAAATCGTCGTCATAGAATCGTGTGGTGGGTGGCCAACCAAGCCAGTGCAATAATATAGATAGGTGTGTTACGTTTTTGATATTATTATTTTAAGTAGGTAGGTAGTAACCTATTTATGTTTGTTTGCGTTTGTAGCAGTAGTAGTAGTAGTAGACCCTTGAGTGACATTATCAATTCTCTTGTACGATAGAAACGAATATAATATATAATATTATATTCATGAACAGATTGTTAGCCCTGAAAAGGGCTTTTTGGTGTGTGCATGTGCATGCACCGCTCTCGCTCGTCCCGTCGAGAGAGTTGAGATGATGAGCGAACGACAGCTGCAGCATAGGCTCGCGCGCAACAAGATATCGCGAGTGCACGGCGCTCCTCGGCCGTCGACCGACTACTACGACGACGACGACGACTTGCACGACCGACCGCGGCACTTGTGGTATACTCATAAAACGCGGCGTCAACAACGATGCATTTACTTCTTGCCAGCTGCTGCCTTCTTAGCGGCCGGCTTCGACTTGGGAGTCGCGGCTGCCTTCTTCGGTTTGGGCGCTTTGGGCTTCTTGGTGGGCGGTTTCGCGGTCTTCTTAGCCTTAGGTGCGGCTCCACCTCTCGCCTTGGCGGGTGCGGCTGCCTTCTTAGCGGCCGGCTTCTTCTTCGCCGCTGCCGCGGCCTTCTTGTCCTTAGCGGATGCGGCCGCCTTCGCTTTGGACGGCGAGCCGGAGCCGGCGGACGCGGAGGCGGACGCCGCCGCCGCCTTCTTGCTCTTAGCGCCCGCGGCGGACGCGGTAGCCTTCTTGCCACCCTTGGAGGCGGCGGCGGGCTTCTTGGCGGGGCTCGCGCTAGGCTTCTTAGCGGCGGACGACTTTGACTCGAGCTTGAACGATCCGGAGGCACCCTTGCCCTTGGTCTGGATCAAAGCGCCGGACTCGACGGCGCTCTTGAGATATTTCCTTATGAACGGTGCTAATTTCTCTGCGTCGACCTTGTACTGAGCGGCGATATACTTCTTGATGGCTTGCAACGATGATCCGCTGCGCTCTTTCATTTCCTTGATGGCGTTGTTCACCATCTCGGAGGTCTTGGGATGTGTGGGCTTCGCCTTGGGTTTCTTAGCGCCTGCGCCTCCAGCTTGTCTCGCCTGCTTCTTCGCGGGTGTAGCGGGTGCCGGAGCTTCGGCGGCAACTGCTGTGTCGGCCATTTTATTTTTTATTTGTTTTTATTAATATAATTCAATAAAAAACACGTAAGTACGTAGTTGTAGTAAGCAACAAACAAACTGATGAAAGACTTGAGAATTCGACTTTCGTAGATGTCGCCACAATGCGCTACGAGTCAATCGGTTAGGTACCTCGATGCTTTACCATAACGAGGGCCGTTCTGTCGCGGGACTATTTCTCGTACGAACACTTCATACTTTTCACTAACACGTATCTAATTAAATAAATTTTTATTATACTTTTCAATAGATAAACTGTATGTTTGTTAACATTTTAAATAAATAATGAACGAGACCGTAATTACACGCACACTAGATACGCATAGGTGCGCCGGTTCGGCCGGTACGGTGGTTTATTTTCGCGTCTGTCTACTGTGCATACCTCGTGTTCAGTTCAAAATGTATTTTTCTCTATAAAACAGTGCCTTTTAGGTGCAAACGGTCGATAAATCAACGACGAAGTAATCGAGCCTGAAAAGTAACAACATTTCGTTTATATCAATACGTTTATCGAATGTTTTACAAGATTAAAAGTGAACCCTCGTAAAACACAAACGCATTATACCACTTAAGGACGGACGTCTCCGACCGGGAGGTATAACGTTTAATAGAATAATATATAAAAATACATTATTGCACATAGATAACGTATCGTTATCCTGATTGAAATTATAATTTTCAAAAGTGTACATATCATCCTCGACACACACAAATGAATCCATCACACAACACCGCGCCCGCCCGCACAACACGGCAAGTTGTCGTAGTCACCGCGTACCTCTTCCCTCTCGCTATACACACAACCACCGAATTATTATTTAATTTTTATTATAACCAACAGCTAAACTGTTATTAATTAACATATTATACTATAATAAATTAACCAAAAATTTAATAATAAAACAAACTTAAGTAAGTTATATAAAATAAATATGATATTATATACTATGGTAAGTATCATTAAACCTGCATGCACCAAAACGTATCTACTTCATAATAATATAATAAATAGTAGGTGCTTATTACGCGGGAAAAATAATATTAAATACCTAAATGATTGTGAACAAAAAAAAAAAAAAATAACCCTAACCTAAATAGACTTTATTTATCTCTCTCTTTTAAGGCATTGAACTTTTTATCATAAATATCTCGGGGAGGCTGCCGTCCACTCCTTTTCTATACATGTATATAAGTGTACCTATGTGTGTGTTTTTTTTTTTTGTTTAAACTAATACTGCACTTTTAATATCCACAGGAGCACTCGAACATACGTAAGACATTAGACAAGTAATAATTTATTATATTACCTAAATAACTAATGTATGTAAGTTAGGTGTCGTCGTTAGTATAATATACCATATTATATGTATACTTAATAATAATATAGGGTGACCGAAGAACAGTCTTCAGACTATGGACATTTTGACTCATCTTGTACAATAAATAGAAACATAAACACAACATACAATATGTTATAGTTTATATGAATCGTATGCGGCCCTGAAAAGGGCCTTTTGTATTTATCATCGTCATCGAGCTGCGAGCTGATGCGATGCTTGTGATGAGCTTGCTGCTTAACCGCCGAAACCGTACAGGGTGCGGCCTTGACGCTTCAGAGCGTAGACGACGTCCATGGCGGTGACAGTCTTCCTCTTGGCGTGCTCCGTGTACGTTACCGCGTCACGGATGACGTTCTCGAGGAACACCTTCAGCACGCCGCGAGTCTCTTCGTATATGAGACCGGAGATACGTTTCACGCCACCTCTGCGCGCCAGACGACGGATAGCCGGCTTCGTGATACCCTGGATGTTATCACGGAGTACCTTCCTGTGACGCTTGGCTCCTCCTTTCCCCAGACCTTTACCACCCTTTCCGCGGCCGGTCATCTTCTAGGACGTGTGTTTCTGACGTTATTAGATTCGAACAATTGACACGCGCGCGCGTTGTTCAACGGCGAGCGGCTGACGAACGACTGGTGCTCGTTTCGCCCTGTACCGCCATATTTATACACTACCCGTCGCGGGACGGTTCGGCTAGCTCGCACCGCCGCGCCGCGCCACCGTCGCCGTCTCTATCTGTATATTCTTCTACGCCGCTATATCAAAATTTAATATACGTACGATGGGGGTTTCTAATATTATAAGTATAGTTTGTTATTAATTTTCTATAAAACAAATCTCAAAAACAATTAATTAAAAAAAAAAAAAAAAAAACTTTGAGCAAAAATTTTGACGGCGGGGGGGTGGATTACCTAGACGTCGCTAAAAATTAAAAAAAACCGATGACCTTGAACGGTCCCAGATTCGGTGGTGAGCTTTTTTTTTTTTTTTTTTTTACTCCACATCGAAGCTGTTTGGCAAAAATTTTTTCTCCCGCCGACCCGTCTATCTCTTGTATCGTATCTATCGTCTCTTAACAACAATAATAAAACATGTACGATGATGATGGTAAGGTAAGGGGTTACCTACCTATCTATTTATATATCAATCTATCTGGTATATATGTATATCTACACACATAATATTATTATAAATTCATTGCATGCAACCTCAGCTCCATACACGGGTATGGACAACTGAATTAACTGTGTTGATGTAATATACCTTATATTATATTATCATTTCTATATACACATAAGAGGAAGGCTAGACTTTACTAGGTA
This sequence comes from Trisateles emortualis, assembly GCA_947095525.1. Classification (NCBI taxonomy): domain Eukaryota; kingdom Metazoa; phylum Arthropoda; class Insecta; order Lepidoptera; family Erebidae; genus Trisateles; species Trisateles emortualis. The sequence continues at coordinate 4,463,540 of OX352756.1, forward strand.
CGTACGTACGTACGTACCTATTCTTTAACAATATGTTTAGTTTCATTCAATATCTTTGTTCAAAATAGTAACATATTTTTATTATACATAATAAAAATATACGACACATGTGTGGCCCTGAAAAGGGCCTTTTACTAGTACGTAGCGAGCACCAGCTAGCCAAGCTAGATTGATTGCTTGCTTGCTTAAGCACGTTCGCCTCTGATCCTGCGAGCCAGCTGTATGTCCTTTGGCATGATGGTGACGCGTTTAGCGTGGATCGCGCAAAGGTTGGTATCCTCGAAGAGACCGACCAGGTAAGCCTCGCTCGCCTCCTGCAGCGCCATCACAGCGGAACTCTGGAAACGCAGATCGGTCTTGAAGTCTTGAGCGATCTCACGGACCAGACGTTGGAACGGAAGCTTGCGGATCAAAAGCTCGGTACTCTTCTGGTAACGACGGATCTCACGGAGAGCGACTGTACCGGGCCTGTAACGATGGGGTTTCTTTACACCACCGGTAGCCGGTGCGCTCTTGCGTGCAGCCTTCGTGGCGAGCTGTTTCCTCGGCGCCTTACCACCGGTGGACTTGCGAGCGGTCTGCTTGGTACGTGCCATTTCTTCTTCTTATTCTTCTTCTACACGTCACGAACGAACGTAATAATATAATAACGGTAAGTAAGTGAAGCGGAGGCGCGACGTCAGTTCACGTCGACGGTGCGAGAGTGAATAAAATTCCCAACTCGTTTGCCACTCGTATTTATACGGTCGGCTAGATGCGAACGTCGCGAGGGCTCTCCGTCGATCGCCGCGGCCGCGCTGCGAGCGCTCGTGTTGTTTGTTGTGTTGACGAATAAAATGGATTATTCATAATAAATATTACATATTATTATTAATATAATATTAATCATTATAATTTCGTCGTCATCAAACCTAGGTGCATCTAAATTTTTTTTTTTTTCCCCTTTATCCATATAGGTAGGTAGTTTTTTATTAGGTGTATGTATAGAATATAGAGTTATTTTTAACCTAGGTATAATATTTTATATATTGTTTAATATTAATTAAGTAAATGTAAGGTAAAGAAAAGAATGAACGTAAGATAGATTAACTAACACTAATGTTTTTGTTCGACTAGGTAATAGTTAAATAAGACCTGGCGTCTGTCTAAAATAATACCTATATAATATTATGTTTATTACTTATCTATACTAACGTACTACTAGCGTTTATAATAATATATATGTATGTAAATGTACTGTATGTATGTAGTATGCATTTTATCTATATTGTTATTTATTTATACTTATATTAGTAAATAATTACGATCCTAGTATAAGAGTAGACAAGCGGTAGCTCTAGCTAGTGTCGCTTTTAGTCATAATTAATTAAAACATGTAGTTATTAGTGTAAACTACTTATTATTATACTCTCTCTCTCTATATTAAAATATATATGTATATTATATGTATATGTATACACATTGTATTTGACTGATCATTTCTCATGTTAATCGATAGAAACGTACGAAACGTGAAAAGATTTGTGGCCCTGAAAAGGGCCTTTTGTCTATTGTCGATGCTGCACGCAGCTGGCAGACGCGACGTGCTCACTTGGAGCTGGTGTATTTGGTGACCGCCTTGGTACCTTCGCTGACTGCGTGCTTGGCGAGCTCACCGGGCAGCAGTAGTCTGACAGAGGTCTGCACCTCCCTCGACGTGATCGTGGACCTCTTGTTGTAGTGGGCGAGGCGGGACGCTTCGGCGGCGATACGCTCGAAGATATCGTTCACGAACGAGTTCATGATCGACATAGCCTTCGAAGAGATACCGGTATCGGGGTGGACCTGCTTGAGCACCTTGTAGATGTAGATGGCGTAGCTCTCCTTCCTCTTGTGCTTCTTCTTTTTCTTGTCGGTCTTGGAGATGTTCTTTTGGGCTTTGCCGGATTTCTTGGCGGCCTTACCACTTGTTTTGGGCGGCATGTTGTTTGTTGTTTAATGCAACGTGTTACTACTACACACAATATTACCAACTAACCAGTACGACACACAGCGAGTACCGTGCGGCGCGGAGTGGAACAGTGGAGTGTATAAAATTTTCTCGCGCTCGCCTTTCTTATATAATGGCCCTCGGGACGCTCACTGCGTCGACAACAGGCGAGCGCGATCCGTCCTACGGACCAATCAGAGCGAAGGCAAACTTTCAGTCGGAGTTCGCGCACCGCGCGCCGCGGTGACGTTTCCGCCGCATAGCCACCACGACCGTGTGGATTGTTTTTTTTTTTTTAATTTCATTTATTTACTTATTTTCTACGTTCGTTCGTACAAACACACATTGATACACAAAAATTACTTTTAAAAATTCAAAATTAGCTAGCTAGCTAGGTAGGTAGGTAGGTAGGTAGGTAGGTAGGTAGGTAGGTAGGTAGGTATTTAGACTAGGTGATTTACTAATATAATTATAATAATGAATTGTCTAATACTTAATAAAAAAGTATAGGTACCTACTTATAAGTTTAAATTTCTGTATAGTGAATATTATTAGGTAGGTAGTAGTAGTTAAATATGTATATTAATTATATATTGATAAGTACGAGATATTCAATCGTATTCATATGGTTCGACTTAAATATAATATAAACTAATAACTAAAATATAAAACGCCTCCAGTAGAAGTCTTAAGTTATAAACTATAAATAAATAAAACCTAATAAATTTTCGTATATATATATTTTTTAATAATAATCTATCTACCTATGACTCTCCGACTCTCAATCAAGTAAGTGAGTGACTACTATTTACCTAGTAAGGTATAATTTTATTTCATTCTCATTCTTGTATAGGATAGTAACAGTCTCTATTAAAATATTAATATAGACTACGAATCATATTGTGGCCCTGAAAAGGGCCTTTTGTTCATATCAATCACACTATGCACGGTTGCATAGCAGTCGACGCGGGTGGTGTTGTTGTTGTTTGTTGTTGTAATAAACAAACAAAACACCACGAGGTAGACGGCAGCAAACGACAGCAACGCGCTGATGATTAGGCAGGCCTGACTTGCTGTGTAAGTACTTAAGCCTTCTTCTCGGTCTTCTTGGGCAGGAGGACCGCCTGGATGTTGGGCAGTACACCACCCTGTGCGATGGTCACGCCGGAGAGTAATTTGTTCAACTCCTCGTCGTTGCGGATGGCCAATTGAAGATGACGAGGAATGATCCTGGTCTTCTTGTTGTCCCTCGCGGCGTTACCGGCCAACTCGAGAACTTCAGCGGCCAGATACTCCATGACGGCGGCGAGATACACCGGTGCACCGGCACCGACGCGCTCTGCGTAATTGCCGTTACGCAGCAGCCTGTGTATACGACCGACGGGGAACTGTAGACCAGCACGGTTGGAGCGAGACTTTGCCTTCCCCTTCACTTTACCACCTTTGCCGCGGCCGGACATATTGATATTTGTTTGAATAAAATTGAAAAAAGTCACAAAACACTAACGTGCGTGCGCGCGCAACGACAGAGAAATGGTTTGTGAGCGATGGAAACACAGAAACCGCCCTAATATATAACCGCGCTCACTCTCTCACTCGACGGGTGGGGACGGGAGCGAGCGAACCGAACCGAACTGACAAAAATGTAGGTAACTAACTATCAGGTGGTGAGTTGTTATAATTTTGTTGAATGAAATTATAATAATTAATATAGGGATAGATAGGGCTAGATCGGGCAGTCGGGCGTCGTCGTAATCGTCGAAGAATGAGTGAAATCTATCGAATCGGAATCAATACAATAAATAAAATAATAAGAAGAAAGAAATAAGTATAAATGAATATTAGATGTATTATTACTATTATATATATATTATAGTGGTGTGGTGGAGTTAATACTAGGCGTTGAATATTATGTTATACGTATAGGTATGTACGTCGTCTTATACATAGTTACCTAGTAAATCGTCGTCATAGAATCGTGTGGTGGGTGGCCAACCAAGCCAGTGCAATAATATAGATAGGTGTGTTACGTTTTTGATATTATTATTTTAAGTAGGTAGGTAGTAACCTATTTATGTTTGTTTGCGTTTGTAGCAGTAGTAGTAGTAGTAGACCCTTGAGTGACATTATCAATTCTCTTGTACGATAGAAACGAATATAATATATAATATTATATTCATGAACAGATTGTTAGCCCTGAAAAGGGCTTTTTGGTGTGTGCATGTGCATGCACCGCTCTCGCTCGTCCCGTCGAGAGAGTTGAGATGATGAGCGAACGACAGCTGCAGCATAGGCTCGCGCGCAACAAGATATCGCGAGTGCACGGCGCTCCTCGGCCGTCGACCGACTACTACGACGACGACGACGACTTGCACGACCGACCGCGGCACTTGTGGTATACTCATAAAACGCGGCGTCAACAACGATGCATTTACTTCTTGCCAGCTGCTGCCTTCTTAGCGGCCGGCTTCGACTTGGGAGTCGCGGCTGCCTTCTTCGGTTTGGGCGCTTTGGGCTTCTTGGTGGGCGGTTTCGCGGTCTTCTTAGCCTTAGGTGCGGCTCCACCTCTCGCCTTGGCGGGTGCGGCTGCCTTCTTAGCGGCCGGCTTCTTCTTCGCCGCTGCCGCGGCCTTCTTGTCCTTAGCGGATGCGGCCGCCTTCGCTTTGGACGGCGAGCCGGAGCCGGCGGACGCGGAGGCGGACGCCGCCGCCGCCTTCTTGCTCTTAGCGCCCGCGGCGGACGCGGTAGCCTTCTTGCCACCCTTGGAGGCGGCGGCGGGCTTCTTGGCGGGGCTCGCGCTAGGCTTCTTAGCGGCGGACGACTTTGACTCGAGCTTGAACGATCCGGAGGCACCCTTGCCCTTGGTCTGGATCAAAGCGCCGGACTCGACGGCGCTCTTGAGATATTTCCTTATGAACGGTGCTAATTTCTCTGCGTCGACCTTGTACTGAGCGGCGATATACTTCTTGATGGCTTGCAACGATGATCCGCTGCGCTCTTTCATTTCCTTGATGGCGTTGTTCACCATCTCGGAGGTCTTGGGATGTGTGGGCTTCGCCTTGGGTTTCTTAGCGCCTGCGCCTCCAGCTTGTCTCGCCTGCTTCTTCGCGGGTGTAGCGGGTGCCGGAGCTTCGGCGGCAACTGCTGTGTCGGCCATTTTATTTTTTATTTGTTTTTATTAATATAATTCAATAAAAAACACGTAAGTACGTAGTTGTAGTAAGCAACAAACAAACTGATGAAAGACTTGAGAATTCGACTTTCGTAGATGTCGCCACAATGCGCTACGAGTCAATCGGTTAGGTACCTCGATGCTTTACCATAACGAGGGCCGTTCTGTCGCGGGACTATTTCTCGTACGAACACTTCATACTTTTCACTAACACGTATCTAATTAAATAAATTTTTATTATACTTTTCAATAGATAAACTGTATGTTTGTTAACATTTTAAATAAATAATGAACGAGACCGTAATTACACGCACACTAGATACGCATAGGTGCGCCGGTTCGGCCGGTACGGTGGTTTATTTTCGCGTCTGTCTACTGTGCATACCTCGTGTTCAGTTCAAAATGTATTTTTCTCTATAAAACAGTGCCTTTTAGGTGCAAACGGTCGATAAATCAACGACGAAGTAATCGAGCCTGAAAAGTAACAACATTTCGTTTATATCAATACGTTTATCGAATGTTTTACAAGATTAAAAGTGAACCCTCGTAAAACACAAACGCATTATACCACTTAAGGACGGACGTCTCCGACCGGGAGGTATAACGTTTAATAGAATAATATATAAAAATACATTATTGCACATAGATAACGTATCGTTATCCTGATTGAAATTATAATTTTCAAAAGTGTACATATCATCCTCGACACACACAAATGAATCCATCACACAACACCGCGCCCGCCCGCACAACACGGCAAGTTGTCGTAGTCACCGCGTACCTCTTCCCTCTCGCTATACACACAACCACCGAATTATTATTTAATTTTTATTATAACCAACAGCTAAACTGTTATTAATTAACATATTATACTATAATAAATTAACCAAAAATTTAATAATAAAACAAACTTAAGTAAGTTATATAAAATAAATATGATATTATATACTATGGTAAGTATCATTAAACCTGCATGCACCAAAACGTATCTACTTCATAATAATATAATAAATAGTAGGTGCTTATTACGCGGGAAAAATAATATTAAATACCTAAATGATTGTGAACAAAAAAAAAAAAAAATAACCCTAACCTAAATAGACTTTATTTATCTCTCTCTTTTAAGGCATTGAACTTTTTATCATAAATATCTCGGGGAGGCTGCCGTCCACTCCTTTTCTATACATGTATATAAGTGTACCTATGTGTGTGTTTTTTTTTTTTGTTTAAACTAATACTGCACTTTTAATATCCACAGGAGCACTCGAACATACGTAAGACATTAGACAAGTAATAATTTATTATATTACCTAAATAACTAATGTATGTAAGTTAGGTGTCGTCGTTAGTATAATATACCATATTATATGTATACTTAATAATAATATAGGGTGACCGAAGAACAGTCTTCAGACTATGGACATTTTGACTCATCTTGTACAATAAATAGAAACATAAACACAACATACAATATGTTATAGTTTATATGAATCGTATGCGGCCCTGAAAAGGGCCTTTTGTATTTATCATCGTCATCGAGCTGCGAGCTGATGCGATGCTTGTGATGAGCTTGCTGCTTAACCGCCGAAACCGTACAGGGTGCGGCCTTGACGCTTCAGAGCGTAGACGACGTCCATGGCGGTGACAGTCTTCCTCTTGGCGTGCTCCGTGTACGTTACCGCGTCACGGATGACGTTCTCGAGGAACACCTTCAGCACGCCGCGAGTCTCTTCGTATATGAGACCGGAGATACGTTTCACGCCACCTCTGCGCGCCAGACGACGGATAGCCGGCTTCGTGATACCCTGGATGTTATCACGGAGTACCTTCCTGTGACGCTTGGCTCCTCCTTTCCCCAGACCTTTACCACCCTTTCCGCGGCCGGTCATCTTCTAGGACGTGTGTTTCTGACGTTATTAGATTCGAACAATTGACACGCGCGCGCGTTGTTCAACGGCGAGCGGCTGACGAACGACTGGTGCTCGTTTCGCCCTGTACCGCCATATTTATACACTACCCGTCGCGGGACGGTTCGGCTAGCTCGCACCGCCGCGCCGCGCCACCGTCGCCGTCTCTATCTGTATATTCTTCTACGCCGCTATATCAAAATTTAATATACGTACGATGGGGGTTTCTAATATTATAAGTATAGTTTGTTATTAATTTTCTATAAAACAAATCTCAAAAACAATTAATTAAAAAAAAAAAAAAAAAAACTTTGAGCAAAAATTTTGACGGCGGGGGGGTGGATTACCTAGACGTCGCTAAAAATTAAAAAAAACCGATGACCTTGAACGGTCCCAGATTCGGTGGTGAGCTTTTTTTTTTTTTTTTTTTTACTCCACATCGAAGCTGTTTGGCAAAAATTTTTTCTCCCGCCGACCCGTCTATCTCTTGTATCGTATCTATCGTCTCTTAACAACAATAATAAAACATGTACGATGATGATGGTAAGGTAAGGGGTTACCTACCTATCTATTTATATATCAATCTATCTGGTATATATGTATATCTACACACATAATATTATTATAAATTCATTGCATGCAACCTCAGCTCCATACACGGGTATGGACAACTGAATTAACTGTGTTGATGTAATATACCTTATATTATATTATCATTTCTATATACACATAAGAGGAAGGCTAGACTTTACTAGGTACGTACGTACGTACGTACCTATTCTTTAACAATATGTTTAGTTTCATTCAATATCTTTGTTCAAAATAGTAACATATTTTTATTATACATAATAAAAATATACGACACATGTGTGGCCCTGAAAAGGGCCTTTTACTAGTACGTAGCGAGCACCAGCTAGCCAAGCTAGATTGATTGCTTGCTTGCTTAAGCACGTTCGCCTCTGATCCTGCGAGCCAGCTGTATGTCCTTTGGCATGATGGTGACGCGTTTAGCGTGGATCGCGCAAAGGTTGGTATCCTCGAAGAGACCGACCAGGTAAGCCTCGCTCGCCTCCTGCAGCGCCATCACAGCGGAACTCTGGAAACGCAGATCGGTCTTGAAGTCTTGAGCGATCTCACGGACCAGACGTTGGAACGGAAGCTTGCGGATCAAAAGCTCGGTACTCTTCTGGTAACGACGGATCTCACGGAGAGCGACTGTACCGGGCCTGTAACGATGGGGTTTCTTTACACCACCGGTAGCCGGTGCGCTCTTGCGTGCAGCCTTCGTGGCGAGCTGTTTCCTCGGCGCCTTACCACCGGTGGACTTGCGAGCGGTCTGCTTGGTACGTGCCATTTCTTCTTCTTATTCTTCTTCTACACGTCACGAGTGAAGCGGAGGCGCGACGTCAGTTCACGTCGACGGTGCGAGAGTGAATAAAATTCCCAACTCGTTTGCCACTCGTATTTATACGGTCGGCTAGATGCGAACGTCGCGAGGGCTCTCCGTCGATCGCCGCGGCCGCGCTGCGAGCGCTCGTGTTGTTTGTTGTGTTGACGAATAAAATGGATTATTCATAATAAATATTACATATTATTATTAATATAATATTAATCATTATAATTTCGTCGTCATCAAACCTAGGTGCATCTAAATTTTTTTTTTTTTCCCCTTTATCCATATAGGTAGGTAGTTTTTTATTAGGTGTATGTATAGAATATAGAGTTATTTTTAACCTAGGTATAATATTTTATATATTGTTTAATATTAATTAAGTAAATGTAAGGTAAAGAAAAGAATGAACGTAAGATAGATTAACTAACACTAATGTTTTTGTTCGACTAGGTAATAGTTAAATAAGACCTGGCGTCTGTCTAAAATAATACCTATATAATATTATGTTTATTACTTATCTATACTAACGTACTACTAGCGTTTATAATAATATATATGTATGTAAATGTACTGTATGTATGTAGTATGCATTTTATCTATATTGTTATTTATTTATACTTATATTAGTAAATAATTACGATCCTAGTATAAGAGTAGACAAGCGGTAGCTCTAGCTAGTGTCGCTTTTAGTCATAATCTCTCTCTCTCTATATTAAAATATATATGTATATTATATGTATATGTATACACATTGTATTTGACTGATCATTTCTCATGTTAATCGATAGAAACGTACGAAACGTGAAAAGATTTGTGGCCCTGAAAAGGGCCTTTTGTCTATTTTGTCGATGCTGCACGCAGCTGGCAGACGCGACGTGCTCACTTGGAGCTGGTGTATTTGGTGACCGCCTTGGTACCTTCGCTGACTGCGTGCTTGGCGAGCTCACCGGGCAGCAGTAGTCTGACAGAGGTCTGCACCTCCCTCGACGTGATCGTGGACCTCTTGTTGTAGTGGGCGAGGCGGGACGCTTCGGCGGCGATACGCTCGAAGATATCGTTCACGAACGAGTTCATGATCGACATAGCCTTCGAAGAGATACCGGTATCGGGGTGGACCTGCTTGAGCACCTTGTAGATGTAGATGGCGTAGCTCTCCTTCCTCTTGTGCTTCTTCTTTTTCTTGTCGGTCTTGGAGATGTTCTTTTGGGCTTTGCCGGATTTCTTGGCGGCCTTACCACTTGTTTTGGGCGGCATGTTGTTGTTTAATGCAACGTGTTACTACTACACACAATATTACCAACTAACCAGTACGACACACAGCGAGTACCGTGCGGCGCGGAGTGGAACAGTGGAGTGTATAAAATTTTCTCGCGCTCGCCTTTCTTATATAATGGCCCTCGGGACGCTCACTGCGTCGACAACAGGCGAGCGCGATCCGTCCTACGGACCAATCAGAGCGAAGGCAAACTTTCAGTCGGAGTTCGCGCACCGCGCGCCGCGGTGACGTTTCCGCCGCATAGCCACCACGACCGTGTGGATTGTTTTTTTTTTTTTTTTTAATTTCATTTATTTACTTATTTTCTACGTTCGTTCGTACAAACACACATTGATACACAAAAATTACTTTTAAAAATTCAAAATTAGCTAGCTAGCTAGGTAGGTAGGTAGGTAGGTAGGTAGGTAGGTAGGTAGGTAGGTAGGTATTTAGACTAGGTGATTTACTAATATAATTATAATAATGAATTGTCTAATACTTAATAAAAAAGTATAGGTACCTACTTATAAGTTTAAATTTCTGTATAGTGAATATTATTAGGTAGGTAGTAGTAGTTAAATATGTATATTAATTATATATTGATAAGTACGAGATATTCAATCGTATTCATATGGTTCGACTTAAATATAATATAAACTAATAACTAAAATATAAAACGCCTCCAGTAGACGTCTTAAGTTATAAACTATAAATAAATAAAACCTAATAAATTTTCGTATATATATATTTTTTAATAATAATCTATCTACCTATGACTCTCCGACTCTCAATCAAGTAAGTGACTACTATTTACCTAGTAAGGTATAATTTTATTTCATTCTCATTCTTGTATAGGATAGTAACAGTCTCTATTAAAATATTAATATAGACTACGAATCATATTGTGGCCCTGAAAAGGGCCTTTTGTTCATATCAATCACACTATGCACGGTTGCATAGCAGTCGACGCGGGTGGTGTTGTTGTTGTTTGTTGTTGTAATAAACAAACAAAACACCACGAGGTAGACGGCAGCAAACGACAGCAACGCGCTGATGATTAGGCAGGCCTGACTTGCTGTGTAAGTACTTAAGCCTTCTTCTCGGTCTTCTTGGGCAGGAGGACCGCCTGGATGTTGGGCAGTACACCACCCTGTGCGATGGTCACGCCGGAGAGTAATTTGTTCAACTCCTCGTCGTTGCGGATGGCCAATTGAAGATGACGAGGAATGATCCTGGTCTTCTTGTTGTCCCTCGCGGCGTTACCGGCCAACTCGAGAACTTCAGCGGCCAGATACTCCATGACGGCGGCGAGATACACCGGTGCACCGGCACCGACGCGCTCTGCGTAATTGCCGTTACGCAGCAGCCTGTGTATACGACCGACGGGGAACTGTAGACCAGCACGGTTGGAGCGAGACTTTGCCTTCCCCTTCACTTTACCACCTTTGCCGCGGCCGGACATATTGATATTTGTTTGAATAAAATTGAAAAAAGTCACAAAACACTAACGTGCGTGCGCGCGCAACGACAGAGAAATGGTTTGTGAGCGATGGAAACACAGAAACCGCCCTAATATATAACCGCGCTCACTCTCTCACTCGACGGGTGGGGACGGGAGCGAGCGAACCGAACCGAACTGACAAAAATGTAGGTAACTAACTATCAGGTGGTGAGTTGTTATAATTTTGTTGAATGAAATTATAATAATTAATATAGATAGGGCTAGATCGGGCAGTCGGGCGTCGTCGTAATCGTCGAAGAATGAGTGAAATCTATCGAATCGGAATCAATACAATAAATAAAATAATAAGAAGAAAGAAATAAGTATAAATGAATATTAGATGTATTATTACTATTATATATATATTATAGTGGTGTGGTGGAGTTAATACTAGGCGTTGAATATTATGTTATACGTATAGGTATGTACGTCGTCTTATACATAGTTACCTAGTAAATCGTCGTCATAGAATCGTGTGGTGGGTGGCCAACCAAGCCAGTGCAATAATATAGATAGGTGTGTTACGTTTTTGATATTATTATTTTAAGTAGGTAGGTAGTAACCTATTTATGTTTGTTTGCGTTTGTAGCAGTAGTAGTAGTAGTAGACCCTTGAGTGACATTATCAATTCTCTTGTACGATAGAAACGAATATAATATATAATATTATATTCATGAACAGATTGTTAGCCCTGAAAAGGGCTTTTTGGTGTGTGCATGTGCATGCACCGCTCTCGCTCGTCCCGTCGAGAGAGTTGAGATGATGAGCGAACGACAGCTGCAGCATAGGCTCGCGCGCAACAAGATATCGCGAGTGCACGGCGCTCCTCGGCCGTCGACCGACTACTACGACGACGACGACGACTTGCACGACCGACCGCGGCACTTGTGGTATACTCATAAAACGCGGCGTCAACAACGATGCATTTACTTCTTGCCAGCTGCTGCCTTCTTAGCGGCCGGCTTCGACTTGGGAGTCGCGGCTGCCTTCTTCGGTTTGGGCGCTTTGGGCTTCTTGGTGGGCGGTTTCGCGGTCTTCTTAGCCTTAGGTGCGGCTCCACCTCTCGCCTTGGCGGGTGCGGCTGCCTTCTTAGCGGCCGGCTTCTTCTTCGCCGCTGCCGCGGCCTTCTTGTCCTTAGCGGATGCGGCCGCCTTCGCTTTGGACGGCGAGCCGGAGCCGGCGGACGCGGAGGCGGACGCCGCCGCCGCCTTCTTGCTCTTAGCGCCCGCGGCGGACGCGGTAGCCTTCTTGCCACCCTTGGAGGCGGCGGCGGGCTTCTTGGCGGGGCTCGCGCTAGGCTTCTTAGCGGCGGACGACTTTGACTCGAGCTTGAACGATCCGGAGGCACCCTTGCCCTTGGTCTGGATCAAAGCGCCGGACTCGACGGCGCTCTTGAGATATTTCCTTATGAACGGTGCTAATTTCTCTGCGTCGACCTTGTACTGAGCGGCGATATACTTCTTGATGGCTTGCAACGATGATCCGCTGCGCTCTTTCATTTCCTTGATGGCGTTGTTCACCATCTCGGAGGTCTTGGGATGTGTGGGCTTCGCCTTGGGTTTCTTAGCGCCTGCGCCTCCAGCTTGTCTCGCCTGCTTCTTCGCGGGTGTAGCGGGTGCCGGAGCTTCGGCGGCAACTGCTGTGTCGGCCATTTTATTTTTTATTTGTTTTTATTAATATAATTCAATAAAAAACACGTAAGTACGTAGTTGTAGTAAGCAACAAACAAACTGATGAAAGACTTGAGAATTCGACTTTCGTAGATGTCGCCACAATGCGCTACGAGTCAATCGGTTAGGTACCTCGATGCTTTACCATAACGAGGGCCGTTCTGTCGCGGGACTATTTCTCGTACGAACACTTCATACTTTTCACTAACACGTATCTAATTAAATAAATTTTTATTATACTTTTCAATAGATAAACTGTATGTTTGTTAACATTTTAAATAAATAATGAACGAGACCGTAATTACACGCACACTAGATACGCATAGGTGCGCCGGTTCGGCCGGTACGGTGGTTTATTTTCGCGTCTGTCTACTGTGCATACCTCGTGTTCAGTTCAAAATGTATTTTTCTCTATAAAACAGTGCCTTTTAGGTGCAAACGGTCGATAAATCAACGACGAAGTAATCGAGCCTGAAAAGTAACAACATTTCGTTTATATCAATACGTTTATCGAATGTTTTACAAGATTAAAAGTGAACCCTCGTAAAACACAAACGCATTATACCACTTAAGGACGGACGTCTCCGACCGGGAGGTATAACGTTTAATAGAATAATATATAAAAATACATTATTGCACATAGATAACGTATCGTTATCCTGATTGAAATTATAATTTTCAAAAGTGTACATATCATCCTCGACACACACAAATGAATCCATCACACAACACCGCGCCCGCCCGCACAACACGGCAAGTTGTCGTAGTCACCGCGTACCTCTTCCCTCTCGCTATACACACAACCACCGAATTATTATTTAATTTTTATTATAACCAACAGCTAAACTGTTATTAATTAACATATTATACTATAATAAATTAACCAAAAATTTAATAATAAAACAAACTAACTAAGTAAGTTATATAAAATAAATATGATATTATATACTATGGTAAGTATCATTAAACCTGCATGCACCAAAACGTATCTACTTCATAATAATATAATAAATAGTAGGTGCTTATTACGCGGGAAAAATAATATTAAATACCTAAATGATTGTGAACAAAAAAAAAAAAAAATAACCCTAACCTAAATAGACTTTATTTATCTCTCTCTTTTAAGGCATTGAACTTTTTATCATAAATATCTCGGGGAGGCTGCCGTCCACTCCTTTTCTATACATGTATATAAGTGTACCTATGTGTGTTTTTTTTTTTTTGTTTAAACTAATACTGCACTTTTAATATCCACAGGAGCACTCGAACATACGTAAGACATTAGACAAGTAATAATTTATTATATTACCTAAATAACTAATGTATGTAAGTTAGGTGTCGTCGTTAGTATAATATACCATATTATATGTATACTTAATAATAATATAGGGTGACCGAAGAACAGTCTTCAGACTATGGACATTTTGACTCATCTTGTACAATAAATAGAAACATAAACACAACATACAATATGTTATAGTTTATATGAATCGTATGCGGCCCTGAAAAGGGCCTTTTGTATTTATCATCGTCATCGAGCTGCGAGCTGATGCGATGCTTGTGATGATGAGCTTGCTGCTTAACCGCCGAAACCGTACAGGGTGCGGCCTTGACGCTTCAGAGCGTAGACGACGTCCATGGCGGTGACAGTCTTCCTCTTGGCGTGCTCCGTGTACGTTACCGCGTCACGGATGACGTTCTCGAGGAACACCTTCAGCACGCCGCGAGTCTCTTCGTATATGAGACCGGAGATACGTTTCACGCCACCTCTGCGCGCCAGACGACGGATAGCCGGCTTCGTGATACCCTGGATGTTATCACGGAGTACCTTCCTGTGACGCTTGGCTCCTCCTTTCCCCAGACCTTTACCACCCTTTCCGCGGCCGGTCATCTTCTAGGACGTGTGTTTCTGACGTTATTAGATTCGAACAATTGACACGCGCGCGCGTTGTTCAACGGCGAGCGGCTGACGAACGACTGGTGCTCGTTTCGCCCTGTACCGCCATATTTATACACTACCCGTCGCGGGACGGTTCGGCTAGCTCGCACCGCCGCGCCGCGCCACCGTCGCCGTCTCTATCTGTATATTCTTCTACGCCGCTATATCAAAATTTAATATACGTACGATGGGGGTTTCTAATATTATAAGTATAGTTTGTTATTAATTTTCTATAAAACAAATCTCAAAAACAATTAATTAAAAAAAAAAAAAAAAAAACTTTGAGCAAAAATTTTGACGGCGGGGGGGTGGATTACCTAGACGTCGCTAAAAATTAAAAAAAACCGATGACCTTGAACGGTCCCAGATTCGGTGGTGAGCTTTTTTTTTTTTTTTTTTTTACTCCACATCGAAGCTGTTTGGCAAAAATTTTTTCTCCCGCCGACCCGTCTATCTCTTGTATCGTATCTATCGTCTCTTAACAACAATAATAAAACATGTACGATGATGATGGTAAGGTAAGGGGTTACCTACCTATCTATTTATATATCAATCTATCTGGTATATATGTATATCTACACACATAATATTATTATAAATTCATTGCATGCAACCTCAGCTCCATACACGGGTATGGACAACTGAATTAACTGTGTTGATGTAATATACCTTATATTATATTATCATTTCTATATACACATAAGAGGAAGGCTAGACTTTACTAGGTACGTACGTACGTACGTACGTACGTACCTATTCTTTAACAATATGTTTAGTTTCATTCAATATCTTTGTTCAAAATAGTAACATATTTTTATTATACATAATAAAAATATACGACACATGTGTGGCCCTGAAAAGGGCCTTTTACTAGTACGTAGCGAGCACCAGCTAGCCAAGCTAGATTGATTGCTTGCTTGCTTAAGCACGTTCGCCTCTGATCCTGCGAGCCAGCTGTATGTCCTTTGGCATGATGGTGACGCGTTTAGCGTGGATCGCGCAAAGGTTGGTATCCTCGAAGAGACCGACCAGGTAAGCCTCGCTCGCCTCCTGCAGCGCCATCACAGCGGAACTCTGGAAACGCAGATCGGTCTTGAAGTCTTGAGCGATCTCACGGACCAGACGTTGGAACGGAAGCTTGCGGATCAAAAGCTCGGTACTCTTCTGGTAACGACGGATCTCACGGAGAGCGACTGTACCGGGCCTGTAACGATGGGGTTTCTTTACACCACCGGTAGCCGGTGCGCTCTTGCGTGCAGCCTTCGTGGCGAGCTGTTTCCTCGGCGCCTTACCACCGGTGGACTTGCGAGCGGTCTGCTTGGTACGTGCCATTTCTTCTTCTTATTCTTCTTCTACACGTCACGAACGAACGTAATAATATAATAACGGTAAGTAAGTGAAGCGGAGGCGCGACGTCAGTTCACGTCGACGGTGCGAGAGTGAATAAAATTCCCAACTCGTTTGCCACTCGTATTTATACGGTCGGCTAGATGCGAACGTCGCGAGGGCTCTCCGTCGATCGCCGCGGCCGCGCTGCGAGCGCTCGTGTTGTTTGTTGTGTTGACGAATAAAATGGATTATTCATAATAAATATTACATATTATTATTAATATAATATTAATCATTATAATTTCGTCGTCATCAAACCTAGGTGCATCTAAATTTTTTTTTTTTTCCCCTTTATCCATATAGGTAGGTAGTTTTTTATTAGGTGTATGTATAGAATATAGAGTTATTTTTAACCTAGGTATAATATTTTATATATTGTTTAATATTAATTAAGTAAATGTAAGGTAAAGAAAAGAATGAACGTAAGATAGATTAACTAACACTAATGTTTTTGTTCGACTAGGTAATAGTTAAATAAGACCTGGCGTCTGTCTAAAATAATACCTATATAATATTATGTTTATTACTTATCTATACTAACGTACTACTAGCGTTTATAATAATATATATGTATGTAAATGTACTGTATGTATGTAGTATGCATTTTATCTATATTGTTATTTATTTATACTTATATTAGTAAATAATTACGATCCTAGTATAAGAGTAGACAAGCGGTAGCTCTAGCTAGTGTCGCTTTTAGTCATAATCTCTCTCTCTCTATATTAAAATATATATGTATATTATATGTATATGTATACACATTGTATTTGACTGATCATTTCTCATGTTAATCGATAGAAACGTACGAAACGTGAAAAGATTTGTGGCCCTGAAAAGGGCCTTTTGTCTATTTTGTCGATGCTGCACGCAGCTGGCAGACGCGACGTGCTCACTTGGAGCTGGTGTATTTGGTGACCGCCTTGGTACCTTCGCTGACTGCGTGCTTGGCGAGCTCACCGGGCAGCAGTAGTCTGACAGAGGTCTGCACCTCCCTCGACGTGATCGTGGACCTCTTGTTGTAGTGGGCGAGGCGGGACGCTTCGGCGGCGATACGCTCGAAGATATCGTTCACGAACGAGTTCATGATCGACATAGCCTTCGAAGAGATACCGGTATCGGGGTGGACCTGCTTGAGCACCTTGTAGATGTAGATGGCGTAGCTCTCCTTCCTCTTGTGCTTCTTCTTTTTCTTGTCGGTCTTGGAGATGTTCTTTTGGGCTTTGCCGGATTTCTTGGCGGCCTTACCACTTGTTTTGGGCGGCATGTTGTTGTTTAATGCAACGTGTTACTACTACACACAATATTACCAACTAACCAGTACGACACACAGCGAGTACCGTGCGGCGCGGAGTGGAACAGTGGAGTGTATAAAATTTTCTCGCGCTCGCCTTTCTTATATAATGGCCCTCGGGACGCTCACTGCGTCGACAACAGGCGAGCGCGATCCGTCCTACGGACCAATCAGAGCGAAGGCAAACTTTCAGTCGGAGTTCGCGCACCGCGCGCCGCGGTGACGTTTCCGCCGCATAGCCACCACGACCGTGTGGATTGTTTTTTTTTTTTTTTTTAATTTCATTTATTTACTTATTTTCTACGTTCGTTCGTACAAACACACATTGATACACAAAAATTACTTTTAAAAATTCAAAATTAGCTAGCTAGCTAGGTAGGTAGGTAGGTAGGTAGGTAGGTAGGTAGGTAGGTAGGTAGGTATTTAGACTAGGTGATTTACTAATATAATTATAATAATGAATTGTCTAATACTTAATAAAAAAGTATAGGTACCTACTTATAAGTTTAAATTTCTGTATAGTGAATATTATTAGGTAGGTAGTAGTAGTTAAATATGTATATTAATTATATATTGATAAGTACGAGATATTCAATCGTATTCATATGGTTCGACTTAAATATAATATAAACTAATAACTAAAATATAAAACGCCTCCAGTAGACGTCTTAAGTTATAAACTATAAATAAATAAAACCTAATAAATTTTCGTATATATATATTTTTTAATAATAATCTATCTACCTATGACTCTCCGACTCTCAATCAAGTAAGTGACTACTATTTACCTAGTAAGGTATAATTTTATTTCATTCTCATTCTTGTATAGGATAGTAACAGTCTCTATTAAAATATTAATATAGACTACGAATCATATTGTGGCCCTGAAAAGGGCCTTTTGTTCATATCAATCACACTATGCACGGTTGCATAGCAGTCGACGCGGGTGGTGTTGTTGTTGTTTGTTGTTGTAATAAACAAACAAAACACCACGAGGTAGACGGCAGCAAACGACAGCAACGCGCTGATGATTAGGCAGGCCTGACTTGCTGTGTAAGTACTTAAGCCTTCTTCTCGGTCTTCTTGGGCAGGAGGACCGCCTGGATGTTGGGCAGTACACCACCCTGTGCGATGGTCACGCCGGAGAGTAATTTGTTCAACTCCTCGTCGTTGCGGATGGCCAATTGAAGATGACGAGGAATGATCCTGGTCTTCTTGTTGTCCCTCGCGGCGTTACCGGCCAACTCGAGAACTTCAGCGGCCAGATACTCCATGACGGCGGCGAGATACACCGGTGCACCGGCACCGACGCGCTCTGCGTAATTGCCGTTACGCAGCAGCCTGTGTATACGACCGACGGGGAACTGTAGACCAGCACGGTTGGAGCGAGACTTTGCCTTCCCCTTCACTTTACCACCTTTGCCGCGGCCGGACATATTGATATTTGTTTGAATAAAATTGAAAAAAGTCACAAAACACTAACGTGCGTGCGCGCGCAACGACAGAGAAATGGTTTGTGAGCGATGGAAACATTTTTTTTTTTTTTTTTTTTTTTTTTTTGTGTGACGTAGTTGTTGGCCAAGTGGCCTTGACAACTTTACCCGGACTGTGGTGAGGGCTAAGTGCCCTCGACCTAAGAAAACTTACAAACTAAAACCTACAAACTAGACAACGTTGGCCCAAGGGCACCCACTAAAGGGGTACGAACCTCGGCTTGGGGCGTTGTGACTACTTCCCTAATGGTGGGTCTAGAAGGACCCACCTGAGTAAGCTGAGCGACCCGGCGCGTATTTCGACCTCGACGGCGAGGACGAAACCGCGGTCCTAACGGATTGGCTTCGCGAGCTGCGTATGCTCTGTCTTGAGCTAGAGTAATCCTATCGTCCGGCTCTCCGAGGATATGTCTAGGTCTGCGTATGCGGTTAATATTCGATGGTGTGTAACTAACAGCCGCAACCAACAGAGGGTTGGGGTGAGTAGGTGCAGAGTCAAAATATCTACGTGAGCACTGTTTCATGTACTGCCTGATGGTCGGCAGCTCGAGATCTATGTGCAGATCTGCGTTTCTCATGAACCAAGGTGCACCCGTAGCTTTGCGCATGAATCGATTCTGTAGTGTTTGTAACCTATGGATCCTGTGTGGCTTAACGTGTGCGAATACTACACTAGCGTATGTCATGATCGGCCTGATACAAGATGTGTATAACCTAACTTTATTCCTAAGGGAGAGTTTTGAACTTGCGTTCACTAAGCTATGGAGACGGCCTAACACAAAGGCGGCTCTTTTACGAACCGCCGATATGTGAGGTCGGAACGAAAGTCGATCATCTAGGATGACACCCAAGTACTTGGCCTGCCTGACCCACGAGATATGGGCGTCGAACATCTTTACCCGAGGAATAGCTTCCAACGGGTAAAGATGCTGAGCCCTCCTATGTACCATTAAAGCCTGACTCTTATCTGGATTGACCTCTATTCTCCATTTCCGAAACCAAGCGCCTAAGGCGTCGGCCGCGGACTGGAGGTTCCTAACTACGTTGCCCCTATCTACCCCTGCACAATAGATAGCTGTGTCGTCTGCAAAAAGTGCTGTCTGCACTCGCCGATGCATAGGAATGTCGCTAGTGAATAGCGAGTATAGGAGAGGAGAGAGTACCGAGCCCTGTGGGACGCCGGCGAGGATAGGATGGGGAGAGGATAGCGACCCTTCTACGCGGTAGCGAAATGTGCGATTTGACAAATAGTCTCGTATGATGAGCACGAGTCTATGTGGCACTCCCATAGTGAAAAGCTTGTATAACAAGCCGTTGTGCCACACTCTGTCAAATGCCTTCGCTACATCGAAGAAGAGAACGCCAGTGAACTGGTTACGGATGAGCCGCACGTTGGTGTACTCAACGATACGGTGGACCTGTTGGACACACGAATGTTTGGTTCGAAAACCAAACTGTTCGTGTGGGATCAGTAGGTTTGCATCGGCGACTGCTTTCAGCCTAACATAAATGAGCCGCTCGTAAATCTTACCTAAACCTTTAAGCAGACTGATCGGTCTATAACTAGCCGGCTCGGATTTAGGTTTGCCGGGCTTTGGTATTCCAATAACCACGGCCTCCTTCCACTGCTGTGGAAAGAAGTTGTTGGCTAGTGCGGCGTTATAGATACAAGTCAGAAGGACTACTAACGTATACGGAAAAAGCTTAATAACCCTATTAGTGATACCATCCGAGCCGGGTGCCTTCCTAGGGTGTAAGTCCTTTATGATCGACCTCACCTCGTGTGAGGTGACTACGGGTATTGTGTCCTCGTCTGTATCTAGTTCAAGTGGTAACGGGAGAGAAGCTCGCCGTTCCACTTCCCTATCTACCTCATCTACGTGGCCTGTGTCAATGTGCAGAGAACTAGGCGTACATTGTTGTTCGAGACTGTCGGCCAGGCATTCGGACTTTTCCAAGTCGTCAAATGCGGGCAACTGATCGCTAGCCCTATTCAAAGGGGGCATAGTACTAACTATGTCCCTTTTGAGCGAGCGAGATAACTGCCAAAAAGCGAGATGAGAAGGCTCAAGCTCACTTAATGTAGCATCCCACTGAGACTGACGCATCTCGCCAATGCGCTTTTTTACGGCGCGTTGGAGGGAGCGCATCCTAATGCGATTCGGATCACACGGGTATCTATCGTAGGCACGAATGGCGGCGTTCTTTTGTCTCAGGAGATCACGCACGTCATCGGGTAAGCTCCAGCGGCGGTCGTCCGCTACTGGAGCCCTCCGTGAACAATCGTTAATTAACGATTGTACGTGATTCGTGAGAGCGTCGATCGCCACCTTCGTGTCGTCAACAGATACTATGTGATCGGGTATACTATCGAGATGCACGGATGAGATCGACTCGAGTTTCTCCCCGAGCCGCTTCCAATCCGTCATCATCCTAGTTGGAACGTGACCTGTGTCTGTGTCGGGGGGACCTAACCTAGGTGCGAACTCTAACAGCACAGGTCTGTGATCAGAATCTAACTCGTGCAACACTTCTACAGAGCACAAACGTAAGTTTATACTCTTAAAAAGTGTCACGTCTAGAATATCCGGGTTTTGTGTTGAATTTGCCGGATAGTGAGTCGCCTCTGTAGGCGTCACAACATCGAACAGTAGCGATTCCGCAAGTGACTCTAACACTCTGCCCCTAGAGTTAGTCTGGTGACAACCCCAGAGGGTGTTTTTCGCGTTTAGGTCGCCCGCTATAATAACGGCGCCACCCAAGTCGAGTAGAGTTCGAACGTCACTAGGTAGTAACTGTCTCGAAGGTGATAGATACGCTGAAACCAGAGTGATAGCTTGGTGGCCCGTCATGGCTAGCCGACAGACCGATACCTCAATGTTTTCTAGCGTTGGCGGATCCATAGGTATGCAGTGTAATGACCTTTTGAAATAGATGAGAGTGCCTCCCATCGGTTGGTTGAGCCTATCATTACGGACTATGTTATAGTTCGCAATGCTAGGGTTGCCACGATGGAAAGGTTTCAAGAAGGTCTCCTGAACTAGGAATATGTCTGGTTGGTGTTCCCTAAGGAATGTAGCTAACTCACTACGCTGTGTACTAATGCCATTGGCATTGAAAAACCCTAACTTGAGTGATCGTGGTTTGACTCTGGCTGGTGTGTGTAAACTATCCATAATCAACCTTTAAAGTGTTCAAGACTGTCGAAAGTCTTGTGCATTTGCGCTAAGATGGTGATAAGCGCAATAGGCTTTCCTACGTTCTGTTTGATAAGTGTACCTAAATTTTTAAGTTCGTCATAGTCAACGTGGCTTAAAAAGCGGCTTATAGTTTCTAAGTGAGAGCCTATGCTCTCTGAGCTTAAGAAGGAAGAGACTACGAGGGGCGCAGTCGGTAAAGTCGGTCGGTCAACTTTAGGGATTGTCCTAGCTACAGGCTTAGGGAGAACTACTACACTACTCTGTGAGGAAGGCAGTGAAGGAAATGCGACCTGTGAGCTCAAGAGGTCACGAGAAGGGCTACCCTGAGGCGCAGATGCCCTGTTCGCCGTAACCTGAGAGTAGTATTTCCTAGGCTGGCTAGATGACGAAGGCGACGGTTTGCCTTTCGGTGCACGAGGGCAGCCACGATAGTTCGCGGGGTGACCCACTTCGCCGCACAAAACGCACGCCGGCGGCTCAGTGCAGAGCGACCTGTCCTTAGGGCGCTCGCACTCAGCCGTGGGGTGGTTACCTAGGCATTTGACACACCTAGGGCGGGCGAAGCAGTTACGGGCCGAGTGTCCGTACATTTGGCAACGGTGGCATTGAGAGATACCTCCCTTGCGATTCGGGGGTTCAACTTGAATCCCCGAGAGGTTGCATAGGGAGGTGATCTTGAACACAGCCTTACCGGCTGGGGTACGGTCAAATGTCGCCGTTACCATGTCGTACACTTGACCCGATCGACCGCGAACCATGCGGTGCACTTCGTGAACCGGGAGGCCCTGACTAACTAGAGATTCTTTAATCTCTACGGAGGTAAGCTCCCTAGGGACATTGCGGATGACTACACGCAATAAACGATCCTCTGGGAGAGTATACGTGTGGAAATCCACACTCCTATCTCTGAGAATGCGTGTTAACGCCCTATGATCGTTAGCCGTGGCTAACACTACCTTGATACCCTGTTGGGTCGACCTAGCAGAGGTGAACCTAATGTTCAGCTCGTTGCACCACGACGACACCGCCGTCCATGCGGCTTTCGCCTGAATGAACAGCGGTGGCGGCGGAGGTGCCTTGCGAGCGGACGGAGTAGAAGAGATCGGTTCACTAGTTTTACCTACTGAGGATCGTGATACGGGCCTTGAAGAGGCGGGCCTATCTTGCGGGGTCGAACCGCTAGGTTGGGCGATTTTCGGGGCCTTTGACGGTCCCTCCTGAGCCTTGGGCGGTTTCCTACTGCGCTTCCTGGACGCAACTATCGTGTACTCCGAGTCTTGCTCGGAGGACGATTCCGCGGAGCTAGTCGAATCGCTAGTCTCCTCCTCTACTGTGCTAGTGTCCATCGCGCTCGATGAACGACTAACCCTAGTCGAATCTAAACTCGGTGACGTCGGTCGCGAGGTGGGCGGCGACGACTTCTTGGCAAACTTCTCTAGCGAGTCGCTAGTGAAGTCTGAGTCCTTCCTACTTGGGAATTTGTTTCCAAAATTCCGCCTAAGTACAACGTAGACCTCCTTATTGCTAAGGAGGTCGTCTAACGTTACGCCTGACGGTAACTGTGCCTTATGGGCCATGATTAAAAAGGCCTAAGTGCGGAGAGACGGAAAAACCTAGTCCCCGAGTGGGATACTCGGGGCTGAGTGGGTGAATGATCCCTCCCAACCGGGTGTAGGTTGGGGGGGGGTGTACTTAAAACTAGGCGTGCCCTAAGCTTGTATCCCTTGCCAATCTTAATGTGCAAAGGGTTCCTAACAGCCCTGGTGCCGGGGTGGTATGGACTCTTGCGAGCCGGCACACCCAATCTAACACCAAGGAATAGGAAGGGGAAAGAGGTAGGGTGGGAGGGGGGAGATAGCTAGGTCCGACGAGGGGCCACCCCCAAGGCCGGATGATCTAGCCCCAGCCGATGGTTTGCCTTGCCCTGAAGGGACGCAGCAGGCGAATCGGGTCCTCGCCTCACCCGGCTTCGTTGACACCGTAAGGTTTCAACCGGGGACCAGTAGAAAACTGGTTTTGCCCTGAAGGGGCCAACTGAAGACCTAACCCTAAACCACAGAGTCAGTTTCACCAGAGCTTTCGCGTTCTGAAAAGAACACTACTCGCTACTGTACACGAGACGTCCGATGCGTAGAGCTCTTCAATGTTGACCACGACGAGTAGCTTGCAGGCGTCTTCAAGTACGGCGGATAGCGCGCGTACTGTTGAAGCGGCGAGCAGAGCAGAGCAGTGGTAGGGATGCACGGCGGAGAGCGCACGTGCGGTCGCGACGGCGGATGGCGCGCGTCTGCAGCGATGGAAACACAGAAACCGCCCTAATATATAACCGCGCTCACTCTCTCACTCGACGGGTGGGGACGGGAGCGAGCGAACCGAACCGAACTGACAAAAATGTAGGTAACTAACTATCAGGTGGTGAGTTGTTATAATTTTGTTGAATGAAATTATAATAATTAATATAGATAGGGCTAGATCGGGCAGTCGGGCGTCGTCGTAATCGTCGAAGAATGAGTGAAATCTATCGAATCGGAATCAATACAATAAATAAAATAATAAGAAGAAAGAAATAAGTATAAATGAATATTAGATGTATTATTACTATTATATATATATTATAGTGGTGTGGTGGAGTTAATACTAGGCGTTGAATATTATGTTATACGTATAGGTATGTACGTCGTCTTATACATAGTTACCTAGTAAATCGTCGTCATAGAATCGTGTGGTGGGTGGCCAACCAAGCCAGTGCAATAATATAGATAGGTGTGTTACGTTTTTGATATTATTATTTTAAGTAGGTAGGTAGTAACCTATTTATGTTTGTTTGCGTTTGTAGCAGTAGTAGTAGTAGTAGACCCTTGAGTGACATTATCAATTCTCTTGTACGATAGAAACGAATATAATATATAATATTATATTCATGAACAGATTGTTAGCCCTGAAAAGGGCTTTTTGGTGTGTGCATGTGCATGCACCGCTCTCGCTCGTCCCGTCGAGAGAGTTGAGATGATGAGCGAACGACAGCTGCAGCATAGGCTCGCGCGCAACAAGATATCGCGAGTGCACGGCGCTCCTCGGCCGTCGACCGACTACTACGACGACGACGACGACTTGCACGACCGACCGCGGCACTTGTGGTATACTCATAAAACGCGGCGTCAACAACGATGCATTTACTTCTTGCCAGCTGCTGCCTTCTTAGCGGCCGGCTTCGACTTGGGAGTCGCGGCTGCCTTCTTCGGTTTGGGCGCTTTGGGCTTCTTGGTGGGCGGTTTCGCGGTCTTCTTAGCCTTAGGTGCGGCTCCACCTCTCGCCTTGGCGGGTGCGGCTGCCTTCTTAGCGGCCGGCTTCTTCTTCGCCGCTGCCGCGGCCTTCTTGTCCTTAGCGGATGCGGCCGCCTTCGCTTTGGACGGCGAGCCGGAGCCGGCGGACGCGGAGGCGGACGCCGCCGCCGCCTTCTTGCTCTTAGCGCCCGCGGCGGACGCGGTAGCCTTCTTGCCACCCTTGGAGGCGGCGGCGGGCTTCTTGGCGGGGCTCGCGCTAGGCTTCTTAGCGGCGGACGACTTTGACTCGAGCTTGAACGATCCGGAGGCACCCTTGCCCTTGGTCTGGATCAAAGCGCCGGACTCGACGGCGCTCTTGAGATATTTCCTTATGAACGGTGCTAATTTCTCTGCGTCGACCTTGTACTGAGCGGCGATATACTTCTTGATGGCTTGCAACGATGATCCGCTGCGCTCTTTCATTTCCTTGATGGCGTTGTTCACCATCTCGGAGGTCTTGGGATGTGTGGGCTTCGCCTTGGGTTTCTTAGCGCCTGCGCCTCCAGCTTGTCTCGCCTGCTTCTTCGCGGGTGTAGCGGGTGCCGGAGCTTCGGCGGCAACTGCTGTGTCGGCCATTTTATTTTTTATTTGTTTTTATTAATATAATTCAATAAAAAACACGTAAGTACGTAGTTGTAGTAAGCAACAAACAAACTGATGAAAGACTTGAGAATTCGACTTTCGTAGATGTCGCCACAATGCGCTACGAGTCAATCGGTTAGGTACCTCGATGCTTTACCATAACGAGGGCCGTTCTGTCGCGGGACTATTTCTCGTACGAACACTTCATACTTTTCACTAACACGTATCTAATTAAATAAATTTTTATTATACTTTTCAATAGATAAACTGTATGTTTGTTAACATTTTAAATAAATAATGAACGAGACCGTAATTACACGCACACTAGATACGCATAGGTGCGCCGGTTCGGCCGGTACGGTGGTTTATTTTCGCGTCTGTCTACTGTGCATACCTCGTGTTCAGTTCAAAATGTATTTTTCTCTATAAAACAGTGCCTTTTAGGTGCAAACGGTCGATAAATCAACGACGAAGTAATCGAGCCTGAAAAGTAACAACATTTCGTTTATATCAATACGTTTATCGAATGTTTTACAAGATTAAAAGTGAACCCTCGTAAAACACAAACGCATTATACCACTTAAGGACGGACGTCTCCGACCGGGAGGTATAACGTTTAATAGAATAATATATAAAAATACATTATTGCACATAGATAACGTATCGTTATCCTGATTGAAATTATAATTTTCAAAAGTGTACATATCATCCTCGACACACACAAATGAATCCATCACACAACACCGCGCCCGCCCGCACAACACGGCAAGTTGTCGTAGTCACCGCGTACCTCTTCCCTCTCGCTATACACACAACCACCGAATTATTATTTAATTTTTATTATAACCAACAGCTAAACTGTTATTAATTAACATATTATACTATAATAAATTAACCAAAAATTTAATAATAAAACAAACTAACTAAGTAAGTTATATAAAATAAATATGATATTATATACTATGGTAAGTATCATTAAACCTGCATGCACCAAAACGTATCTACTTCATAATAATATAATAAATAGTAGGTGCTTATTACGCGGGAAAAATAATATTAAATACCTAAATGATTGTGAACAAAAAAAAAAAAAAATAACCCTAACCTAAATAGACTTTATTTATCTCTCTCTTTTAAGGCATTGAACTTTTTATCATAAATATCTCGGGGAGGCTGCCGTCCACTCCTTTTCTATACATGTATATAAGTGTACCTATGTGTGTTTTTTTTTTTTTGTTTAAACTAATACTGCACTTTTAATATCCACAGGAGCACTCGAACATACGTAAGACATTAGACAAGTAATAATTTATTATATTACCTAAATAACTAATGTATGTAAGTTAGGTGTCGTCGTTAGTATAATATACCATATTATATGTATACTTAATAATAATATAGGGTGACCGAAGAACAGTCTTCAGACTATGGACATTTTGACTCATCTTGTACAATAAATAGAAACATAAACACAACATACAATATGTTATAGTTTATATGAATCGTATGCGGCCCTGAAAAGGGCCTTTTGTATTTATCATCGTCATCGAGCTGCGAGCTGATGCGATGCTTGTGATGATGAGCTTGCTGCTTAACCGCCGAAACCGTACAGGGTGCGGCCTTGACGCTTCAGAGCGTAGACGACGTCCATGGCGGTGACAGTCTTCCTCTTGGCGTGCTCCGTGTACGTTACCGCGTCACGGATGACGTTCTCGAGGAACACCTTCAGCACGCCGCGAGTCTCTTCGTATATGAGACCGGAGATACGTTTCACGCCACCTCTGCGCGCCAGACGACGGATAGCCGGCTTCGTGATACCCTGGATGTTATCACGGAGTACCTTCCTGTGACGCTTGGCTCCTCCTTTCCCCAGACCTTTACCACCCTTTCCGCGGCCGGTCATCTTCTAGGACGTGTGTTTCTGACGTTATTAGATTCGAACAATTGACACGCGCGCGCGTTGTTCAACGGCGAGCGGCTGACGAACGACTGGTGCTCGTTTCGCCCTGTACCGCCATATTTATACACTACCCGTCGCGGGACGGTTCGGCTAGCTCGCACCGCCGCGCCGCGCCACCGTCGCCGTCTCTATCTGTATATTCTTCTACGCCGCTATATCAAAATTTAATATACGTACGATGGGGGTTTCTAATATTATAAGTATAGTTTGTTATTAATTTTCTATAAAACAAATCTCAAAAACAATTAATTAAAAAAAAAAAAAAAAAAACTTTGAGCAAAAATTTTGACGGCGGGGGGGTGGATTACCTAGACGTCGCTAAAAATTAAAAAAAACCGATGACCTTGAACGGTCCCAGATTCGGTGGTGAGCTTTTTTTTTTTTTTTTTTTTACTCCACATCGAAGCTGTTTGGCAAAAATTTTTTCTCCCGCCGACCCGTCTATCTCTTGTATCGTATCTATCGTCTCTTAACAACAATAATAAAACATGTACGATGATGATGGTAAGGTAAGGGGTTACCTACCTATCTATTTATATATCAATCTATCTGGTATATATGTATATCTACACACATAATATTATTATAAATTCATTGCATGCAACCTCAGCTCCATACACGGGTATGGACAACTGAATTAACTGTGTTGATGTAATATACCTTATATTATATTATCATTTCTATATACACATAAGAGGAAGGCTAGACTTTACTAGGTACGTACGTACGTACGTACGTACGTACCTATTCTTTAACAATATGTTTAGTTTCATTCAATATCTTTGTTCAAAATAGTAACATATTTTTATTATACATAATAAAAATATACGACACATGTGTGGCCCTGAAAAGGGCCTTTTACTAGTACGTAGCGAGCACCAGCTAGCCAAGCTAGATTGATTGCTTGCTTGCTTAAGCACGTTCGCCTCTGATCCTGCGAGCCAGCTGTATGTCCTTTGGCATGATGGTGACGCGTTTAGCGTGGATCGCGCAAAGGTTGGTATCCTCGAAGAGACCGACCAGGTAAGCCTCGCTCGCCTCCTGCAGCGCCATCACAGCGGAACTCTGGAAACGCAGATCGGTCTTGAAGTCTTGAGCGATCTCACGGACCAGACGTTGGAACGGAAGCTTGCGGATCAAAAGCTCGGTACTCTTCTGGTAACGACGGATCTCACGGAGAGCGACTGTACCGGGCCTGTAACGATGGGGTTTCTTTACACCACCGGTAGCCGGTGCGCTCTTGCGTGCAGCCTTCGTGGCGAGCTGTTTCCTCGGCGCCTTACCACCGGTGGACTTGCGAGCGGTCTGCTTGGTACGTGCCATTTCTTCTTCTTATTCTTCTTCTACACGTCACGAACGAACGTAATAATATAATAACGGTAAGTAAGTGAAGCGGAGGCGCGACGTCAGTTCACGTCGACGGTGCGAGAGTGAATAAAATTCCCAACTCGTTTGCCACTCGTATTTATACGGTCGGCTAGATGCGAACGTCGCGAGGGCTCTCCGTCGATCGCCGCGGCCGCGCTGCGAGCGCTCGTGTTGTTTGTTGTGTTGACGAATAAAATGGATTATTCATAATAAATATTACATATTATTATTAATATAATATTAATCATTATAATTTCGTCGTCATCAAACCTAGGTGCATCTAAATTTTTTTTTTTTTCCCCTTTATCCATATAGGTAGGTAGTTTTTTATTAGGTGTATGTATAGAATATAGAGTTATTTTTAACCTAGGTATAATATTTTATATATTGTTTAATATTAATTAAGTAAATGTAAGGTAAAGAAAAGAATGAACGTAAGATAGATTAACTAACACTAATGTTTTTGTTCGACTAGGTAATAGTTAAATAAGACCTGGCGTCTGTCTAAAATAATACCTATATAATATTATGTTTATTACTTATCTATACTAACGTACTACTAGCGTTTATAATAATATATATGTATGTAAATGTACTGTATGTATGTAGTATGCATTTTATCTATATTGTTATTTATTTATACTTATATTAGTAAATAATTACGATCCTAGTATAAGAGTAGACAAGCGGTAGCTCTAGCTAGTGTCGCTTTTAGTCATAATCTCTCTCTCTCTATATTAAAATATATATGTATATTATATGTATATGTATACACATTGTATTTGACTGATCATTTCTCATGTTAATCGATAGAAACGTACGAAACGTGAAAAGATTTGTGGCCCTGAAAAGGGCCTTTTGTCTATTTTGTCGATGCTGCACGCAGCTGGCAGACGCGACGTGCTCACTTGGAGCTGGTGTATTTGGTGACCGCCTTGGTACCTTCGCTGACTGCGTGCTTGGCGAGCTCACCGGGCAGCAGTAGTCTGACAGAGGTCTGCACCTCCCTCGACGTGATCGTGGACCTCTTGTTGTAGTGGGCGAGGCGGGACGCTTCGGCGGCGATACGCTCGAAGATATCGTTCACGAACGAGTTCATGATCGACATAGCCTTCGAAGAGATACCGGTATCGGGGTGGACCTGCTTGAGCACCTTGTAGATGTAGATGGCGTAGCTCTCCTTCCTCTTGTGCTTCTTCTTTTTCTTGTCGGTCTTGGAGATGTTCTTTTGGGCTTTGCCGGATTTCTTGGCGGCCTTACCACTTGTTTTGGGCGGCATGTTGTTGTTTAATGCAACGTGTTACTACTACACACAATATTACCAACTAACCAGTACGACACACAGCGAGTACCGTGCGGCGCGGAGTGGAACAGTGGAGTGTATAAAATTTTCTCGCGCTCGCCTTTCTTATATAATGGCCCTCGGGACGCTCACTGCGTCGACAACAGGCGAGCGCGATCCGTCCTACGGACCAATCAGAGCGAAGGCAAACTTTCAGTCGGAGTTCGCGCACCGCGCGCCGCGGTGACGTTTCCGCCGCATAGCCACCACGACCGTGTGGATTGTTTTTTTTTTTTTTTTTAATTTCATTTATTTACTTATTTTCTACGTTCGTTCGTACAAACACACATTGATACACAAAAATTACTTTTAAAAATTCAAAATTAGCTAGCTAGCTAGGTAGGTAGGTAGGTAGGTAGGTAGGTAGGTAGGTAGGTAGGTAGGTATTTAGACTAGGTGATTTACTAATATAATTATAATAATGAATTGTCTAATACTTAATAAAAAAGTATAGGTACCTACTTATAAGTTTAAATTTCTGTATAGTGAATATTATTAGGTAGGTAGTAGTAGTTAAATATGTATATTAATTATATATTGATAAGTACGAGATATTCAATCGTATTCATATGGTTCGACTTAAATATAATATAAACTAATAACTAAAATATAAAACGCCTCCAGTAGACGTCTTAAGTTATAAACTATAAATAAATAAAACCTAATAAATTTTCGTATATATATATTTTTTAATAATAATCTATCTACCTATGACTCTCCGACTCTCAATCAAGTAAGTGACTACTATTTACCTAGTAAGGTATAATTTTATTTCATTCTCATTCTTGTATAGGATAGTAACAGTCTCTATTAAAATATTAATATAGACTACGAATCATATTGTGGCCCTGAAAAGGGCCTTTTGTTCATATCAATCACACTATGCACGGTTGCATAGCAGTCGACGCGGGTGGTGTTGTTGTTGTTTGTTGTTGTAATAAACAAACAAAACACCACGAGGTAGACGGCAGCAAACGACAGCAACGCGCTGATGATTAGGCAGGCCTGACTTGCTGTGTAAGTACTTAAGCCTTCTTCTCGGTCTTCTTGGGCAGGAGGACCGCCTGGATGTTGGGCAGTACACCACCCTGTGCGATGGTCACGCCGGAGAGTAATTTGTTCAACTCCTCGTCGTTGCGGATGGCCAATTGAAGATGACGAGGAATGATCCTGGTCTTCTTGTTGTCCCTCGCGGCGTTACCGGCCAACTCGAGAACTTCAGCGGCCAGATACTCCATGACGGCGGCGAGATACACCGGTGCACCGGCACCGACGCGCTCTGCGTAATTGCCGTTACGCAGCAGCCTGTGTATACGACCGACGGGGAACTGTAGACCAGCACGGTTGGAGCGAGACTTTGCCTTCCCCTTCACTTTACCACCTTTGCCGCGGCCGGACATATTGATATTTGTTTGAATAAAATTGAAAAAAGTCACAAAACACTAACGTGCGTGCGCGCGCAACGACAGAGAAATGGTTTGTGAGCGATGGAAACACAGAAACCGCCCTAATATATAACCGCGCTCACTCTCTCACTCGACGGGTGGGGACGGGAGCGAGCGAACCGAACCGAACTGACAAAAATGTAGGTAACTAACTATCAGGTGGTGAGTTGTTATAATTTTGTTGAATGAAATTATAATAATTAATATAGATAGGGCTAGATCGGGCAGTCGGGCGTCGTCGTAATCGTCGAAGAATGAGTGAAATCTATCGAATCGGAATCAATACAATAAATAAAATAATAAGAAGAAAGAAATAAGTATAAATGAATATTAGATGTATTATTACTATTATATATATATTATAGTGGTGTGGTGGAGTTAATACTAGGCGTTGAATATTATGTTATACGTATAGGTATGTACGTCGTCTTATACATAGTTACCTAGTAAATCGTCGTCATAGAATCGTGTGGTGGGTGGCCAACCAAGCCAGTGCAATAATATAGATAGGTGTGTTACGTTTTTGATATTATTATTTTAAGTAGGTAGGTAGTAACCTATTTATGTTTGTTTGCGTTTGTAGCAGTAGTAGTAGTAGTAGACCCTTGAGTGACATTATCAATTCTCTTGTACGATAGAAACGAATATAATATATAATATTATATTCATGAACAGATTGTTAGCCCTGAAAAGGGCTTTTTGGTGTGTGCATGTGCATGCACCGCTCTCGCTCGTCCCGTCGAGAGAGTTGAGATGATGAGCGAACGACAGCTGCAGCATAGGCTCGCGCGCAACAAGATATCGCGAGTGCACGGCGCTCCTCGGCCGTCGACCGACTACTACGACGACGACGACGACTTGCACGACCGACCGCGGCACTTGTGGTATACTCATAAAACGCGGCGTCAACAACGATGCATTTACTTCTTGCCAGCTGCTGCCTTCTTAGCGGCCGGCTTCGACTTGGGAGTCGCGGCTGCCTTCTTCGGTTTGGGCGCTTTGGGCTTCTTGGTGGGCGGTTTCGCGGTCTTCTTAGCCTTAGGTGCGGCTCCACCTCTCGCCTTGGCGGGTGCGGCTGCCTTCTTAGCGGCCGGCTTCTTCTTCGCCGCTGCCGCGGCCTTCTTGTCCTTAGCGGATGCGGCCGCCTTCGCTTTGGACGGCGAGCCGGAGCCGGCGGACGCGGAGGCGGACGCCGCCGCCGCCTTCTTGCTCTTAGCGCCCGCGGCGGACGCGGTAGCCTTCTTGCCACCCTTGGAGGCGGCGGCGGGCTTCTTGGCGGGGCTCGCGCTAGGCTTCTTAGCGGCGGACGACTTTGACTCGAGCTTGAACGATCCGGAGGCACCCTTGCCCTTGGTCTGGATCAAAGCGCCGGACTCGACGGCGCTCTTGAGATATTTCCTTATGAACGGTGCTAATTTCTCTGCGTCGACCTTGTACTGAGCGGCGATATACTTCTTGATGGCTTGCAACGATGATCCGCTGCGCTCTTTCATTTCCTTGATGGCGTTGTTCACCATCTCGGAGGTCTTGGGATGTGTGGGCTTCGCCTTGGGTTTCTTAGCGCCTGCGCCTCCAGCTTGTCTCGCCTGCTTCTTCGCGGGTGTAGCGGGTGCCGGAGCTTCGGCGGCAACTGCTGTGTCGGCCATTTTATTTTTTATTTGTTTTTATTAATATAATTCAATAAAAAACACGTAAGTACGTAGTTGTAGTAAGCAACAAACAAACTGATGAAAGACTTGAGAATTCGACTTTCGTAGATGTCGCCACAATGCGCTACGAGTCAATCGGTTAGGTACCTCGATGCTTTACCATAACGAGGGCCGTTCTGTCGCGGGACTATTTCTCGTACGAACACTTCATACTTTTCACTAACACGTATCTAATTAAATAAATTTTTATTATACTTTTCAATAGATAAACTGTATGTTTGTTAACATTTTAAATAAATAATGAACGAGACCGTAATTACACGCACACTAGATACGCATAGGTGCGCCGGTTCGGCCGGTACGGTGGTTTATTTTCGCGTCTGTCTACTGTGCATACCTCGTGTTCAGTTCAAAATGTATTTTTCTCTATAAAACAGTGCCTTTTAGGTGCAAACGGTCGATAAATCAACGACGAAGTAATCGAGCCTGAAAAGTAACAACATTTCGTTTATATCAATACGTTTATCGAATGTTTTACAAGATTAAAAGTGAACCCTCGTAAAACACAAACGCATTATACCACTTAAGGACGGACGTCTCCGACCGGGAGGTATAACGTTTAATAGAATAATATATAAAAATACATTATTGCACATAGATAACGTATCGTTATCCTGATTGAAATTATAATTTTCAAAAGTGTACATATCATCCTCGACACACACAAATGAATCCATCACACAACACCGCGCCCGCCCGCACAACACGGCAAGTTGTCGTAGTCACCGCGTACCTCTTCCCTCTCGCTATACACACAACCACCGAATTATTATTTAATTTTTATTATAACCAACAGCTAAACTGTTATTAATTAACATATTATACTATAATAAATTAACCAAAAATTTAATAATAAAACAAACTAACTAAGTAAGTTATATAAAATAAATATGATATTATATACTATGGTAAGTATCATTAAACCTGCATGCACCAAAACGTATCTACTTCATAATAATATAATAAATAGTAGGTGCTTATTACGCGGGAAAAATAATATTAAATACCTAAATGATTGTGAACAAAAAAAAAAAAAAATAACCCTAACCTAAATAGACTTTATTTATCTCTCTCTTTTAAGGCATTGAACTTTTTATCATAAATATCTCGGGGAGGCTGCCGTCCACTCCTTTTCTATACATGTATATAAGTGTACCTATGTGTGTTTTTTTTTTTTTGTTTAAACTAATACTGCACTTTTAATATCCACAGGAGCACTCGAACATACGTAAGACATTAGACAAGTAATAATTTATTATATTACCTAAATAACTAATGTATGTAAGTTAGGTGTCGTCGTTAGTATAATATACCATATTATATGTATACTTAATAATAATATAGGGTGACCGAAGAACAGTCTTCAGACTATGGACATTTTGACTCATCTTGTACAATAAATAGAAACATAAACACAACATACAATATGTTATAGTTTATATGAATCGTATGCGGCCCTGAAAAGGGCCTTTTGTATTTATCATCGTCATCGAGCTGCGAGCTGATGCGATGCTTGTGATGATGAGCTTGCTGCTTAACCGCCGAAACCGTACAGGGTGCGGCCTTGACGCTTCAGAGCGTAGACGACGTCCATGGCGGTGACAGTCTTCCTCTTGGCGTGCTCCGTGTACGTTACCGCGTCACGGATGACGTTCTCGAGGAACACCTTCAGCACGCCGCGAGTCTCTTCGTATATGAGACCGGAGATACGTTTCACGCCACCTCTGCGCGCCAGACGACGGATAGCCGGCTTCGTGATACCCTGGATGTTATCACGGAGTACCTTCCTGTGACGCTTGGCTCCTCCTTTCCCCAGACCTTTACCACCCTTTCCGCGGCCGGTCATCTTCTAGGACGTGTGTTTCTGACGTTATTAGATTCGAACAATTGACACGCGCGCGCGTTGTTCAACGGCGAGCGGCTGACGAACGACTGGTGCTCGTTTCGCCCTGTACCGCCATATTTATACACTACCCGTCGCGGGACGGTTCGGCTAGCTCGCACCGCCGCGCCGCGCCACCGTCGCCGTCTCTATCTGTATATTCTTCTACGCCGCTATATCAAAATTTAATATACGTACGATGGGGGTTTCTAATATTATAAGTATAGTTTGTTATTAATTTTCTATAAAACAAATCTCAAAAACAATTAATTAAAAAAAAAAAAAAAAAAACTTTGAGCAAAAATTTTGACGGCGGGGGGGTGGATTACCTAGACGTCGCTAAAAATTAAAAAAAACCGATGACCTTGAACGGTCCCAGATTCGGTGGTGAGCTTTTTTTTTTTTTTTTTTTTACTCCACATCGAAGCTGTTTGGCAAAAATTTTTTCTCCCGCCGACCCGTCTATCTCTTGTATCGTATCTATCGTCTCTTAACAACAATAATAAAACATGTACGATGATGATGGTAAGGTAAGGGGTTACCTACCTATCTATTTATATATCAATCTATCTGGTATATATGTATATCTACACACATAATATTATTATAAATTCATTGCATGCAACCTCAGCTCCATACACGGGTATGGACAACTGAATTAACTGTGTTGATGTAATATACCTTATATTATATTATCATTTCTATATACACATAAGAGGAAGGCTAGACTTTACTAGGTACGTACGTACGTACGTACGTACGTACCTATTCTTTAACAATATGTTTAGTTTCATTCAATATCTTTGTTCAAAATAGTAACATATTTTTATTATACATAATAAAAATATACGACACATGTGTGGCCCTGAAAAGGGCCTTTTACTAGTACGTAGCGAGCACCAGCTAGCCAAGCTAGATTGATTGCTTGCTTGCTTAAGCACGTTCGCCTCTGATCCTGCGAGCCAGCTGTATGTCCTTTGGCATGATGGTGACGCGTTTAGCGTGGATCGCGCAAAGGTTGGTATCCTCGAAGAGACCGACCAGGTAAGCCTCGCTCGCCTCCTGCAGCGCCATCACAGCGGAACTCTGGAAACGCAGATCGGTCTTGAAGTCTTGAGCGATCTCACGGACCAGACGTTGGAACGGAAGCTTGCGGATCAAAAGCTCGGTACTCTTCTGGTAACGACGGATCTCACGGAGAGCGACTGTACCGGGCCTGTAACGATGGGGTTTCTTTACACCACCGGTAGCCGGTGCGCTCTTGCGTGCAGCCTTCGTGGCGAGCTGTTTCCTCGGCGCCTTACCACCGGTGGACTTGCGAGCGGTCTGCTTGGTACGTGCCATTTCTTCTTCTTATTCTTCTTCTACACGTCACGAACGAACGTAATAATATAATAACGGTAAGTAAGTGAAGCGGAGGCGCGACGTCAGTTCACGTCGACGGTGCGAGAGTGAATAAAATTCCCAACTCGTTTGCCACTCGTATTTATACGGTCGGCTAGATGCGAACGTCGCGAGGGCTCTCCGTCGATCGCCGCGGCCGCGCTGCGAGCGCTCGTGTTGTTTGTTGTGTTGACGAATAAAATGGATTATTCATAATAAATATTACATATTATTATTAATATAATATTAATCATTATAATTTCGTCGTCATCAAACCTAGGTGCATCTAAATTTTTTTTTTTTTCCCCTTTATCCATATAGGTAGGTAGTTTTTTATTAGGTGTATGTATAGAATATAGAGTTATTTTTAACCTAGGTATAATATTTTATATATTGTTTAATATTAATTAAGTAAATGTAAGGTAAAGAAAAGAATGAACGTAAGATAGATTAACTAACACTAATGTTTTTGTTCGACTAGGTAATAGTTAAATAAGACCTGGCGTCTGTCTAAAATAATACCTATATAATATTATGTTTATTACTTATCTATACTAACGTACTACTAGCGTTTATAATAATATATATGTATGTAAATGTACTGTATGTATGTAGTATGCATTTTATCTATATTGTTATTTATTTATACTTATATTAGTAAATAATTACGATCCTAGTATAAGAGTAGACAAGCGGTAGCTCTAGCTAGTGTCGCTTTTAGTCATAATTAATTAAAACATGTAGTTATTAGTGTAAACTACTTATTATTATACTCTCTCTCTCTATATTAAAATATATATGTATATGTATACACATTGTATTTGACTGATCATTTCTCATGTTAATCGATAGAAACGTACGAAACGTGAAAAGATTTGTGGCCCTGAAAAGGGCCTTTTGTCTATTGTCGATGCTGCACGCAGCTGGCAGACGCGACGTGCTCACTTGGAGCTGGTGTATTTGGTGACCGCCTTGGTACCTTCGCTGACTGCGTGCTTGGCGAGCTCACCGGGCAGCAGTAGTCTGACAGAGGTCTGCACCTCCCTCGACGTGATCGTGGACCTCTTGTTGTAGTGGGCGAGGCGGGACGCTTCGGCGGCGATACGCTCGAAGATATCGTTCACGAACGAGTTCATGATCGACATAGCCTTCGAAGAGATACCGGTATCGGGGTGGACCTGCTTGAGCACCTTGTAGATGTAGATGGCGTAGCTCTCCTTCCTCTTGTGCTTCTTCTTTTTCTTGTCGGTCTTGGAGATGTTCTTTTGGGCTTTGCCGGATTTCTTGGCGGCCTTACCACTTGTTTTGGGCGGCATGTTGTTGTTTAATGCAACGTGTTACTACTACACACAATATTACCAACTAACCAGTACGACACACAGCGAGTACCGTGCGGCGCGGAGTGGAACAGTGGAGTGTATAAAATTTTCTCAGATGTCTATGCGACCCCGCAGGGGTCGCGGTAGGGCATGTCGGGGCTATGTGCCCCCTGATTGCGGCTTCGTATTCACTCCGTAACAACGGAGCGGGCATGGGGTTGCGATCGGCGGTGCGACTTGCGCCGACAGCTGTGGCTTCGTGTGGCTGCGGGCCGCTTCTTCACACCGCCACGGCGGTCAGTCAGAGCCAGGTGAGACCCCCGGTTGACCCGGGGGAGGCCTAGCTCCCGACGACCGGCCAGCGGCGGTGACACTAGCGTCCCGCTGCCACGGTAAGTTATAGGCGCTGTCGCACCGCGTCGGCGAGGGCACCGTCATCGATGGGGTCTTCGGGGTCCACGCAGGTACTGCATACAGCCCGAATACCCCGCCGGACGATGTCCTCGATCTCTTTTATGCCCCGCTCACTCCTCAGGGCTCTGAGGAGCTCGCGGAACACGAAGAGAGCCGCCTTCAGGGTGTCCATGTCCCCGGGTTGCCTGGGCGTCGCCTCCGTAGTTGGCGGCGCCGGTGAGGTCTGCGACTCCGCTGTCCGCCGCTGTGTCGCCGGTGGGCGCCGGCCCGTGCGTTTGTCGCACTGGGCGGCGGCCGGCTGGCTGGGTGGTGGGTCGCTGGTTTCAGTGGGTGGAGGCGCCTTCTTGGCGCGGTTTCGTCGACCTCCTCCTCTGCGCCGTCTGCGCTTGCCCATGGCGGGAGTTAGCAAGCCAGGGTGGTTGGCCGCTGCCATCAGCGAGCCTCCCTGCGCTCTCTCACCGCGGGGCGTGGGGTTCACTGGCGGTGGCCCTTGGCGGGGCTCGCCGGTGAAGGCGACAGTGCCCGCCTTCTTGTTACGGACCTCCCGTAAGAAGGCGGGGCACCGGGTGTTGTTGGCGGGGTGCTCCCCTCCGCAGTTCGCGCACGTCGCCGGGTCCTCCAGCGGGCGCGGGCAGTCTCTCGCGGCGTGGTCACCGCCGCATCGGACACAGGCCAGCGGGCGATGGCAGTGCTGGCTGCTGTGCCTGAATTGTTGGCAGCGGTGACATTGGGCGGGGCGTTTCTTCCCGCGCCAGGCTTCAATCTTTATACCGGGCATACCGCACATCTCCGTGATGTTATATATGCCCGGTATAGTCTCTCTTGTGCGGCGGACTTCCACGAAGAGGATGCACCCCGGTCGGCCGCCGCGGCCCCGTATACTACGGACATATACGGGGTCGTGGCCGAGTAGGCGCAGCTCCTCCTCTGCTTCTGCCGGCGTCGCGCAGCTCGGCAGGCCACGGATGGCCAGCTTGAGGTTGCGTTCCGTCGGGACAGAGTATGAGAACCAGGACAGGTTCTCGGTCCTTTCCAGGTCCGAGAGGTACCTCTGTACCACCCTGTACTCCTGGTCCTCCTTAGGAAGGAATCGCAGGCCCCTCCCGAACGGGCGGACCTGCGGGATTCTTCCCAGTCTGCTGGTAATTTCCCGCAGGTGCTTGGACCAATTCGGGAAGGACTCAACGATAAGCGGCGGGTACCGCTTCTTCCTATCCCCTGTCCCGGCGGCGGCAGCCTCAGTTGGCGCGGCGGTCGCGGCCTGCGTCGGGAGAGCAGAGGCGGCGCACGCAGCGACGGTTGGGCGCGCAGCGGGGGCGGCGCGGGGCGGTGAAGGGGAGGCGGGAGGCGAGCGCGTTCGTCGAGCGGCGAGCGCGGTAGGCGCAGTGGTGGTATGCGCGGTCGCGGCGGGCGCGGTCGGCGCGCAAGTGGTGTGCGCGGGTGGCGCGGCAGCGGGGCGCGCGGTAGGCGCGGCGGCGGGGCGCGCGGCGTGCGCGGCGGCGGTGGGTTGCGGGCGGCGGATGGCGCCGGTACTCGCGGGCGCGGCCGCGGTCGCGGCGCGGGTGCTGGTGCTACTGCTCGCTACCTCTGCGAACGTCAGAGGCGGCGGGAGCTGTTTAGCGGGAAGCGCCGCTAGGTGGCGCTTGGCAGCCTCCTGTTCTTCCTCGGGGCTTCGGGGGCGGCGGGGTGGGCGTTGGGGAAGCGGGACGCACTCCTCCATCGGCTCGGGCGCTCCCGGCATGCACAGGGACGGCGACGAGGCGGTCCGAGGCAGCGGGGGCGGAGCCTTACGGAGGAATACCTCCGGCTTCACCCAACCAAATTGGCGCGGCGGTGACGCGACGGCTTCATCTGAGACGTCCGACATGCTCGAGTCCGATATGGACGAGCACTCGGAGCGTCGGGCGGGCGATTCCATCGCCGAGTCGCGTGGCGAGGCGGCGGCGTCCTGGTCGCGCAACGCTGCGCGCACGGGTGTGCGCAGCGGCGTCGGCGTTGCGCTGCCGGCCTTCAGCAGGGGAACGTGCGGTGGTGCGCGGGTGGCGGGGGTACGGCGCGGGGAGCCGGCGCGCCCAGTAAAGGGTGCGGCCGTCGGCTTCGGCTTCATGGCCTTTTTGAGGCTTGGTCTTCCCTGTGGAGGCCTCGTGGTGGTGGTGGTGGTGGAAGGGGGCAGCGGCTTGCGCGACGACGCTGCAGACGTCGACGCGGTGGGTGGCACGGGCGCGCGCGCCGGCGCT
This sequence comes from Trisateles emortualis, assembly GCA_947095525.1. Classification (NCBI taxonomy): domain Eukaryota; kingdom Metazoa; phylum Arthropoda; class Insecta; order Lepidoptera; family Erebidae; genus Trisateles; species Trisateles emortualis. The sequence goes on from OX352756.1 coordinate 4,504,686, forward strand.
GCAGGCGTCGGCGCAGACGAACCGGTGCCCGTCGCTGTTCCTCTTCGCCCTGCGCCTCCCCCGCCCTGTGGGGGGCTGGGGGAGCGCAGGGTAGTCAATTTGCCGTTGGGCATGGTCTTCGTAGGTATGCAGTGGTTCCGTGACCGCTCGACGAGAACGTCGGGCGTCTGGGTTCCCACGCACTGAGCGCGTGCGCTCGGCGCGCACTACAGCGACGTAATACAGTCGCTGCGGCGAGCGCCGAGGCGTGTGACGTCAGCACGTAGGTATGTGGACGGTCCGTACGGAGCGCGGAGCAAAAGTGAGACACGTGTGCTCTCGCGCGCCACTGCGGCAGTCCATAAAATTTTCTCGCGCTCGCCTTTCTTATATAATGGCCCTCGGGACGCTCACTGCGTCGACAACAGGCGAGCGCGATCCGTCCTACGGACCAATCAGAGCGAAGGCAAACTTTCAGTCGGAGTTCGCGCACCGCGCGCCGCGGTGACGTTTCCGCCGCATAGCCACCACGACCGTGTGGATTGTTTTTTTTTTTTTAATTTCATTTATTTACTTATTTTCTACGTTCGTTCGTACAAACACACATTGATACACAAAAATTACTTTTAAAAATTCAAAATTAGCTAGCTAGCTAGGTAGGTAGGTAGGTAGGTATTTAGACTAGGTGATTTACTAATATAATTATTGTTACGGACAACAAGCCCTACATAATGTATAAAGTACATATACGTTACGTACATAACGAAAAACTAAAATTTACACGTATGTACGTAACAAATCTTAATGGCGGTAGATGTCAATTCTCGTAGCCGCGCTCGTACTAGCGCCGGCCGCGGAACCGTGAGACATCTACCGCCATTAGTTTTACTTTGCTACGGGCCAGCGTATAAATATGGGTGGCTCGTAGCGAAGTTCGTTCACTCATCGGGCGCCTCCAAGGGAAGAACAACCAACAAGACTCAAGCCTGAAGCCCTGCAGCTGAATATCAAGCCTTCGCTTCAAACCTATTGTCAAGCCTTCAATCAAGTCCTATCCAGCTACCTAAAAATATTAACTACAGCCCGCGCTAGGCAGGACGTGAGGGAGCCGGAAGACATCAATACGACGTGTCAAGATTACTTCGCACCACATTTATTACCACTAATATATATGGCTGGTGCCTTATACAGTAACCACGTGTTTTCATTGACGTCAACCGACAAGAAGGGACCCCCACACCCAATAATTATAATAATGAATTGTCTAATACTTAATAAAAAAGTATAGGTACCTACTTATAAGTTTAAATTTCTGTATAGTGAATATTATTAGGTAGGTAGTAGTAGTTAAATATGTATATTAATTATATATTGATAAGTACGAGATATTCAATCGTATTCATATGGTTCGACTTAAATATAATATAAACTAATAACTAAAATATAAAACGCCTCCAGTAGACGTCTTAAGTTATAAACTATAAATAAATAAAACCTAATAAATTTTCGTATATATATATTTTTTAATAATAATCTATCTACCTATGACTCTCCGACTCTCAATCAAGTAAGTGACTACTATTTACCTAGTAAGGTATAATTTTATTTCATTCTCATTCTTGTATAGGATAGTAACAGTCTCTATTAAAATATTAATATAGACTACGAATCATATTGTGGCCCTGAAAAGGGCCTTTTGTTCATATCAATCACACTATGCACGGTTGCATAGCAGTCGACGCGGGTGGTGTTGTTGTTGTTTGTTGTTGTAATAAACAAACAAAACACCACGAGGTAGACGGCAGCAAACGACAGCAACGCGCTGATGATTAGGCAGGCCTGACTTGCTGTGTAAGTACTTAAGCCTTCTTCTCGGTCTTCTTGGGCAGGAGGACCGCCTGGATGTTGGGCAGTACACCACCCTGTGCGATGGTCACGCCGGAGAGTAATTTGTTCAACTCCTCGTCGTTGCGGATGGCCAATTGAAGATGACGAGGAATGATCCTGGTCTTCTTGTTGTCCCTCGCGGCGTTACCGGCCAACTCGAGAACTTCAGCGGCCAGATACTCCATGACGGCGGCGAGATACACCGGTGCACCGGCACCGACGCGCTCTGCGTAATTGCCGTTACGCAGCAGCCTGTGTATACGACCGACGGGGAACTGTAGACCAGCACGGTTGGAGCGAGACTTTGCCTTCCCCTTCACTTTACCACCTTTGCCGCGGCCGGACATATTGATATTTGTTTGAATAAAATTGAAAAAAGTCACAAAACACTAACGTGCGTGCGCGCGCAACGACAGAGAAATGGTTTGTGAGCGATGGAAACATTTTTTTTTTTTTTTTTTTTTTTTTTTTGTGTGACGTAGTTGTTGGCCAAGTGGCCTTTACAACTTTACCCGGACTGTGGTGAGGACTAAGTGCCCTCGACCTAAGAAAACTTACAAACTAAAACCTACAAACTAGACAACGTTGGCCCAAGGGCACCCACTAAAGGGGTACGAACCTCGGCTTGGGGCGTTGTGACTACTTCCCTAATGGTGGGTCTAGAAGGACCCACCTGAGTAAGCTGAGCGACCCGGCGCGTGTTTCGACCTCGAAGGCGAGGACGAAACCGCGGTCCTAACGGATTGGCTTCGCGAGCTGCGTATGCTCTGTCTTGAGCTAGAGTAATCCTATCGTCCGGCTCTCCGAGGATATGTCTAGGTCTGCGTATGCGGTTAATATTCGATGGTGTGTAACTAACAGCCGCAACCAACAGAGGGTTGGGGTGAGTAGGTGCAGAGTCAAAATATCTACGTGAGCACTGTTTCATGTACTGCCTGATGGTCGGCAGCTCGAGATCTATGTGCAGATCTGCGTTTCTCATGAACCAAGGTGCACCCGTAGCTTTGCGCATGAATCGATTCTGTAGTGTTTGTAACCTATGGATCCTGTGTGGCTTAACGTGTGCGAATACTACACTAGCGTAAGTCATGATCGGCCTGATACAAGATGTGTATAACCTAACTTTATTCCTAAGGGAGAGTTTTGAACTTGCGTTCACTAAGCTATGGAGACGGCCTAACACAAAGGCGGCTCTTTTACGAACCGCCGATATGTGAGGTCGGAACGAAAGTCGATCATCTAGGATGACACCCAAGTACTTGGCCTGCCTGACCCACGAGATATGGGCGTCGAACATCTTTACCCGAGGAATAGCTTCCAACGGGTAAAGATGCTGAGCCCTCCTATGTACCATTAAAGCCTGACTCTTATCTGGATTGACCTCTATTCTCCATTTCCGAAACCAAGCGCCTAAGGCGTCGGCCGCGGACTGGAGGTTCCTAACTACGTTGCCCCTATCTACCCCTGCACAATAGATAGCTGTGTCGTCTGCAAAAAGTGCTGTCTGCACTCGCCGATGCATAGGAATGTCGCTAGTGAATAGCGAGTATAGGAGAGGAGAGAGTACCGAGCCCTGTGGGACGCCGGCGAGGATAGGATGAGGAGAGGATAGCGACCCTTCTACGCGGTAGCGAAATGTGCGATTTGACAAATAGTCTCGTATGATGAGCACGAGTCTATGTGGCACTCCCATAGTGAAAAGCTTGTATAACAAGCCGTTGTGCCACACTCTGTCAAATGCCTTCGCTACATCGAAGAAGAGAACGCCAGTGAACTGGTTACGGATGAGCCGCACGTTGGTGTACTCAACGATTCGGTGGACCTGTTGGACACACGAATGTTTGGTTCGAAAACCAAACTGTTCGTGTGGGATCAGTAGGTTTGCATCGGCGACTGCTTTCAGCCTAACATAAATGAGCCGCTCGTAAATCTTACCTAAACCTTTAAGCAGACTGATCGGTCTATAACTGGCCGGCTCGGATTTAGGTTTGCCGGGCTTTGGTATTCCAATAACCACGGCCTCCTTCCACTGCTGTGGAAAGAAGTTGTTGGCTAGTGCGGCGTTATAGATACAAGTCAGAAGGACTACTAACGTATACGGAAAAAGCTTAATAACCCTATTAGTGATACCATCCGAGCCGGGTGCCTTCCTAGGGTGTAAGTCCTTTATGATCGACCTCACCTCGTGTGAGGTGACTACGGGTATTGTGTCCTCGTCTGTATCTAGTTCAAGTGGTAACGGGAGAGAAGCTCGCCGTTCCACTTCCCTATCTACCTCATCTACGTGGCCTGTGTCAATGTGCAGAGAACTAGGCGTACATTGTTGTTCGAGACTGTCGGCCAGGCATTCGGACTTTTCCAAGTCGTCAAATGCGGGCAACTGATCGCTAGCCCTATTCAAAGGGGGCATAGTACTGACTATGTCCCTTTTGAGCGAGCGAGATAACTGCCAAAAAGCGAGATGAGAAGGCTCAAGCTCACTTAATGTAGCATCCCACTGAGACTGACGCATCTCGCCAATGCGCTTTTTTACGGCGCGTTGGAGGGAGCGCATCCTAATGCGATTCGGATCACACGGGTATCTATCGTAGGCACGAATGGCGGCGTTCTTTTGTCTCAGGAGATCACGCACGTCATCGGGTAAGCTCCAGCGGCGGTCGTCCGCTACTGGAGCCCTCCGTGAACAATCGTTAATTAACGACTGTACGTGATTCGTGAGAGCGTCGATCGCCACCTTCGCGTCGTCGACAGATACTATGTGATCGGGTATACTATCGAGATGTACGGATGAGATCGACTCGAGTTTCTCCCCGAGCCGCTTCCAATCCGTCATCATCCTAGTTGGAACGTGACCTGTGTCTGTGTCGGGGGGACCTAACCTAGGTGCGAACTCTAACAGCACAGGTCTGTGATCAGAATCTAACTCGTGCAACACTTCTACAGAGCACAAACGTAAGTTTATACTCTTAAAAAGTGCCACGTCTAGAATATCCGGGTTTTGTGTTGAATTTGCCGGATAGTGAGTCGCCTCTGTAGGCGTCACAACATCGAACAGTAGCGATTCCGCAAGTGACTCTAACACTCTGCCCCTAGAGTTAGTCTGGTGACAACCCCAGAGGGTGTTTTTCGCGTTTAGGTCGCCCGCTATAATAACGGCGCCACCTAAGTCGAGTAGAGTTCGAACGTCACTAGGTAGTAACTGTCTCGAAGGTGATAGGTACGCTGAAACCAGAGTGATAGCTTGGTGGCCCGTCATGGCTAGCCGACAGACCGATACCTCAATGTTTTCTAGCGTTGGCGGATCCATAGGTATGCAGTGTAATGACCTTTTGAAATAGATGAGAGTGCCTCCCATCGGTTGGTTGAGCCTATCATTACGGACTATGTTATAGTTCGCAATGGTAGGGTTGCCACGATGGAAAGGTTTCAAGAAGGTCTCCTGAACTAGGAATATGTCTGGTTGGTGTTCCCTAAGGAATGTAGCTAACTCACTACGCTGTGTACTAATGCCATTGGCATTGAAAAACCCTAACTTGAGTGATCGTGGTTTGACTCTGGCTGGTGTGTGTAAACTATCCATAATCAACCTTTAAAGTGTTCAAGACTGTCGAAAGTCTTGTGCATTTGCGCTAAGATGGTGATAAGCGCAATAGGCTTTCCTACGTTCTGTTTGATAAGTGTACCTAAATTTTTAAGTTCGTCATAGTCAACGTGGCTTAAAAAGCGGCTTATGGTTTCTAAGTGAGAGCCTATGCTCTCTGAGCTTAAGAAGGAAGAGACTACGGGGGGCGCAGTCGGTAAAGTCGGTCGGTCAACTTTAGGGATTGTCCTAGCTACAGGCTTAGGGAGAACTACTACACTACTCTGAGAGGAAGGCAGTGAAGGAAATGCGACCTGTGAGCTCAAGAGGTCACGAGAAGGGCTACCCTGAGGCGCAGATGCCCTGTTCGCCGTAACCTGAGAGTAGTATTTCCTAGGCTGGCTAGATGACGAAGGCGACGGTTTGCCTTTCGGTGCACGAGGGCAGCCACGATAGTTCGCGGGGTGACCCACTTCGCCGCACAAAACGCACGCCGGCGGCTCAGTGCAGAGCGACCTGTCCTTAGGGCGCTCGCACTCAGCCGTGGGGTGGTTACCTAGGCATTTGACACACCTAGGGCGGGCGAAGCAGTTACGGGCCGAGTGTCCGTACATTTGGCAACGGTGGCATTGAGAGATACCTCCCTTGCGATTCGGGGGTTCAACTTGAATCCCCGAGAGGTTGCATAGGGAGGTGATCTTGAACACAGCCTTACCGGCTGGGGTACGGTCAAATGTCGCCGTTACCATGTCGTACACTTGACCCGATCGACCGCGAACCATGCGGTGCACTTCGTGAACCGGGAGGCCCTGACTAACTAGAGATTCTTTAATCTCTACGGAGGTAAGCTCCCTAGGGACATTGCGGATGACTACACGCAATAAACGATCCTCTGGGAGAGTATACGTGTGGAAATCCACACTCCTATCTCTGAGAATGCGTGTTAACGCCCTATGATCGTTAGCCGTGGCTAACACTACCTTGATACCCTGTTGGGTCGACCTAGCAGAGGTGAACCTAATGTTCAGCTCGTTGCACCACGACGACACCGCCGTCCATGCGGCTTTCGCCTGAATGAACAGCGGTGGCGGCGGAGGTGCCTTGCGAGCGGACGGAGTAGCAGAAATCGGTTCACTAGTTTTACCTACTGAGGATCGTGATACGGGCCTTGAAGAGGCGGGCCTATCTTGCGGGGTCGAACCGCTAGGTTGGGCGATTTTCGGGGCCTTTGACGGTCCCTCCTGAGCCTTGGGCGGTTTCCTACTGCGCTTCCTGGACGCAACTATCGTGTACTCCGAGTCTTGCTCGGAGGACGATTCCGCGGAGCTAGTCGAATCGCTAGTCTCCTCCTCTACTGTGCTAGTGTCCATCGCGCTCGATGAACGACTAGCCCTATGCGAATCTACACTCGGTGACGTCGGTCGCGAGGTGGGCGGCGACGACTTCTTGGCAAACTTCTCTAGCGAGTCGCTAGTGAAGTCTGAGTCCTTCCTACTTGGGAATTTGTTTCCAAAATTCCGCCTAAGTACAACGTAGACCTCCTTATTGCTAAGGAGGTCGTCTAACGTTACGCCTGACGGTAACTGTGCCTTATGGGCCATGATTAAAAAGGCCTAAGTGCGGAGAGACAGAAAACCTAGTCCCCGAGTGGGATACTCGGGGCTGAGTGGGTGAATGATCCCTCCCAACCGGGTGTAGGTTGGGGGGGGGTGTACTTAAAACTAGGCGTGCCCTAAGCTTGTATCCCTTGCCAATCTTAATGTGCAAAGGGTTCCTAACAGCCCTGGTGCCGGGGTGGTATGGACTCTTGCGAGCCGGCACACCCAATCTAACACCAAGGAATAGGAAGGAGGAAAGAGGTAGGGTGGGAGGGGGGAGATAGCTAGGTCCGACGAGGGGCCACCCCCAAGGCCGGATGATCTAGCCCCAGCCGATGGTTTGCCTTGCCCTGAAGGGACGCAGCAGGCGAATCGGGTCCTCGCCTCACCCGGCTTCGTTGACACCGTAAGGTTTCAACCGGGGACCAGTAGAAAACTGGTTTTGCCCTGAAGGGGCCAACTGAAGACCTAACCCTAAACCACAGAGTCAGTTTCACCAGAGCTTTCGCGTTCTGAAAAGAACACTACTCGCTACTGTACACGAGACGTCCGATGCGTAGAGCTCTTCAATGTTGACCACGACGAGTAGCTTGCAGGCGTCTTCAAGTACGGCGGATAGCGCGCGTACTGTTGAAGCGGCGAGCAGAGCAGAGCAGTGGTAGGGATGCACGGCGGAGAGCGCACGTGCGGTCGCGACGGCGGATGGCGCGCGTCTGATCAGCGATGGAAACACAGAAACCGCCCTAATATATAACCGCGCTCACTCTCTCACTCGACGGGTGGGGACGGGAGCGAGCGAACCGAACCGAACTGACAAAAATGTAGGTAACTAACTATCAGGTGGTGAGTTGTTATAATTTTGTTGAATGAAATTATAATAATTAATATAGATAGGGCTAGATCGGGCAGTCGGGCGTCGTCGTAATCGTCGAAGAATGAGTGAAATCTATCGAATCGGAATCAATACAATAAATAAAATAATAAGAAGAAAGAAATAAGTATAAATGAATATTAGATGTATTATTACTATTATATATATATTATAGTGGTGTGGTGGAGTTAATACTAGGCGTTGAATATTATGTTATACGTATAGGTATGTACGTCGTCTTATACATAGTTACCTAGTAAATCGTCGTCATAGAATCGTGTGGTGGGTGGCCAACCAAGCCAGTGCAATAATATAGATAGGTGTGTTACGTTTTTGATATTATTATTTTAAGTAGGTAGGTAGTAACCTATTTATGTTTGTTTGCGTTTGTAGCAGTAGTAGTAGTAGTAGACCCTTGAGTGACATTATCAATTCTCTTGTACGATAGAAACGAATATAATATATAATATTATATTCATGAACAGATTGTTAGCCCTGAAAAGGGCTTTTTGGTGTGTGCATGTGCATGCACCGCTCTCGCTCGTCCCGTCGAGAGAGTTGAGATGATGAGCGAACGACAGCTGCAGCATAGGCTCGCGCGCAACAAGATATCGCGAGTGCACGGCGCTCCTCGGCCGTCGACCGACTACTACGACGACGACGACGACTTGCACGACCGACCGCGGCACTTGTGGTATACTCATAAAACGCGGCGTCAACAACGATGCATTTACTTCTTGCCAGCTGCTGCCTTCTTAGCGGCCGGCTTCGACTTGGGAGTCGCGGCTGCCTTCTTCGGTTTGGGCGCTTTGGGCTTCTTGGTGGGCGGTTTCGCGGTCTTCTTAGCCTTAGGTGCGGCTCCACCTCTCGCCTTGGCGGGTGCGGCTGCCTTCTTAGCGGCCGGCTTCTTCTTCGCCGCTGCCGCGGCCTTCTTGTCCTTAGCGGATGCGGCCGCCTTCGCTTTGGACGGCGAGCCGGAGCCGGCGGACGCGGAGGCGGACGCCGCCGCCGCCTTCTTGCTCTTAGCGCCCGCGGCGGACGCGGTAGCCTTCTTGCCACCCTTGGAGGCGGCGGCGGGCTTCTTGGCGGGGCTCGCGCTAGGCTTCTTAGCGGCGGACGACTTTGACTCGAGCTTGAACGATCCGGAGGCACCCTTGCCCTTGGTCTGGATCAAAGCGCCGGACTCGACGGCGCTCTTGAGATATTTCCTTATGAACGGTGCTAATTTCTCTGCGTCGACCTTGTACTGAGCGGCGATATACTTCTTGATGGCTTGCAACGATGATCCGCTGCGCTCTTTCATTTCCTTGATGGCGTTGTTCACCATCTCGGAGGTCTTGGGATGTGTGGGCTTCGCCTTGGGTTTCTTAGCGCCTGCGCCTCCAGCTTGTCTCGCCTGCTTCTTCGCGGGTGTAGCGGGTGCCGGAGCTTCGGCGGCAACTGCTGTGTCGGCCATTTTATTTTTTATTTGTTTTTATTAATATAATTCAATAAAAAACACGTAAGTACGTAGTTGTAGTAAGCAACAAACAAACTGATGAAAGACTTGAGAATTCGACTTTCGTAGATGTCGCCACAATGCGCTACGAGTCAATCGGTTAGGTACCTCGATGCTTTACCATAACGAGGGCCGTTCTGTCGCGGGACTATTTCTCGTACGAACACTTCATACTTTTCACTAACACGTATCTAATTAAATAAATTTTTATTATACTTTTCAATAGATAAACTGTATGTTTGTTAACATTTTAAATAAATAATGAACGAGACCGTAATTACACGCACACTAGATACGCATAGGTGCGCCGGTTCGGCCGGTACGGTGGTTTATTTTCGCGTCTGTCTACTGTGCATACCTCGTGTTCAGTTCAAAATGTATTTTTCTCTATAAAACAGTGCCTTTTAGGTGCAAACGGTCGATAAATCAACGACGAAGTAATCGAGCCTGAAAAGTAACAACATTTCGTTTATATCAATACGTTTATCGAATGTTTTACAAGATTAAAAGTGAACCCTCGTAAAACACAAACGCATTATACCACTTAAGGACGGACGTCTCCGACCGGGAGGTATAACGTTTAATAGAATAATATATAAAAATACATTATTGCACATAGATAACGTATCGTTATCCTGATTGAAATTATAATTTTCAAAAGTGTACATATCATCCTCGACACACACAAATGAATCCATCACACAACACCGCGCCCGCCCGCACAACACGGCAAGTTGTCGTAGTCACCGCGTACCTCTTCCCTCTCGCTATACACACAACCACCGAATTATTATTTAATTTTTATTATAACCAACAGCTAAACTGTTATTAATTAACATATTATACTATAATAAATTAACCAAAAATTTAATAATAAAACAAACTAACTAAGTAAGTTATATAAAATAAATATGATATTATATACTATGGTAAGTATCATTAAACCTGCATGCACCAAAACGTATCTACTTCATAATAATATAATAAATAGTAGGTGCTTATTACGCGGGAAAAATAATATTAAATACCTAAATGATTGTGAACAAAAAAAAAAAAAAATAACCCTAACCTAAATAGACTTTATTTATCTCTCTCTTTTAAGGCATTGAACTTTTTATCATAAATATCTCGGGGAGGCTGCCGTCCACTCCTTTTCTATACATGTATATAAGTGTACCTATGTGTGTTTTTTTTTTTTTGTTTAAACTAATACTGCACTTTTAATATCCACAGGAGCACTCGAACATACGTAAGACATTAGACAAGTAATAATTTATTATATTACCTAAATAACTAATGTATGTAAGTTAGGTGTCGTCGTTAGTATAATATACCATATTATATGTATACTTAATAATAATATAGGGTGACCGAAGAACAGTCTTCAGACTATGGACATTTTGACTCATCTTGTACAATAAATAGAAACATAAACACAACATACAATATGTTATAGTTTATATGAATCGTATGCGGCCCTGAAAAGGGCCTTTTGTATTTATCATCGTCATCGAGCTGCGAGCTGATGCGATGCTTGTGATGAGCTTGCTGCTTAACCGCCGAAACCGTACAGGGTGCGGCCTTGACGCTTCAGAGCGTAGACGACGTCCATGGCGGTGACAGTCTTCCTCTTGGCGTGCTCCGTGTACGTTACCGCGTCACGGATGACGTTCTCGAGGAACACCTTCAGCACGCCGCGAGTCTCTTCGTATATGAGACCGGAGATACGTTTCACGCCACCTCTGCGCGCCAGACGACGGATAGCCGGCTTCGTGATACCCTGGATGTTATCACGGAGTACCTTCCTGTGACGCTTGGCTCCTCCTTTCCCCAGACCTTTACCACCCTTTCCGCGGCCGGTCATCTTCTAGGACGTGTGTTTCTGACGTTATTAGATTCGAACAATTGACACGCGCGCGCGTTGTTCAACGGCGAGCGGCTGACGAACGACTGGTGCTCGTTTCGCCCTGTACCGCCATATTTATACACTACCCGTCGCGGGACGGTTCGGCTAGCTCGCACCGCCGCGCCGCGCCACCGTCGCCGTCTCTATCTGTATATTCTTCTACGCCGCTATATCAAAATTTAATATACGTACGATGGGGGTTTCTAATATTATAAGTATAGTTTGTTATTAATTTTCTATAAAACAAATCTCAAAAACAATTAATTAAAAAAAAAAAAAAAAAAACTTTGAGCAAAAATTTTGACGGCGGGGGGGTGGATTACCTAGACGTCGCTAAAAATTAAAAAAAACCGATGACCTTGAACGGTCCCAGATTCGGTGGTGAGCTTTTTTTTTTTTTTTTTTTTACTCCACATCGAAGCTGTTTGGCAAAAATTTTTTCTCCCGCCGACCCGTCTATCTCTTGTATCGTATCTATCGTCTCTTAACAACAATAATAAAACATGTACGATGATGATGGTAAGGTAAGGGGTTACCTACCTATCTATTTATATATCAATCTATCTGGTATATATGTATATCTACACACATAATATTATTATAAATTCATTGCATGCAACCTCAGCTCCATACACGGGTATGGACAACTGAATTAACTGTGTTGATGTAATATACCTTATATTATATTATCATTTCTATATACACATAAGAGGAAGGCTAGACTTTACTAGGTACGTACGTACGTACGTACGTACGTACCTATTCTTTAACAATATGTTTAGTTTCATTCAATATCTTTGTTCAAAATAGTAACATATTTTTATTATACATAATAAAAATATACGACACATGTGTGGCCCTGAAAAGGGCCTTTTACTAGTACGTAGCGAGCACCAGCTAGCCAAGCTAGATTGATTGCTTGCTTGCTTAAGCACGTTCGCCTCTGATCCTGCGAGCCAGCTGTATGTCCTTTGGCATGATGGTGACGCGTTTAGCGTGGATCGCGCAAAGGTTGGTATCCTCGAAGAGACCGACCAGGTAAGCCTCGCTCGCCTCCTGCAGCGCCATCACAGCGGAACTCTGGAAACGCAGATCGGTCTTGAAGTCTTGAGCGATCTCACGGACCAGACGTTGGAACGGAAGCTTGCGGATCAAAAGCTCGGTACTCTTCTGGTAACGACGGATCTCACGGAGAGCGACTGTACCGGGCCTGTAACGATGGGGTTTCTTTACACCACCGGTAGCCGGTGCGCTCTTGCGTGCAGCCTTCGTGGCGAGCTGTTTCCTCGGCGCCTTACCACCGGTGGACTTGCGAGCGGTCTGCTTGGTACGTGCCATTTCTTCTTCTTATTCTTCTTCTACACGTCACGAACGAACGTAATAATATAATAACGGTAAGTAAGTGAAGCGGAGGCGCGACGTCAGTTCACGTCGACGGTGCGAGAGTGAATAAAATTCCCAACTCGTTTGCCACTCGTATTTATACGGTCGGCTAGATGCGAACGTCGCGAGGGCTCTCCGTCGATCGCCGCGGCCGCGCTGCGAGCGCTCGTGTTGTTTGTTGTGTTGACGAATAAAATGGATTATTCATAATAAATATTACATATTATTATTAATATAATATTAATCATTATAATTTCGTCGTCATCAAACCTAGGTGCATCTAAATTTTTTTTTTTTTCCCCTTTATCCATATAGGTAGGTAGTTTTTTATTAGGTGTATGTATAGAATATAGAGTTATTTTTAACCTAGGTATAATATTTTATATATTGTTTAATATTAATTAAGTAAATGTAAGGTAAAGAAAAGAATGAACGTAAGATAGATTAACTAACACTAATGTTTTTGTTCGACTAGGTAATAGTTAAATAAGACCTGGCGTCTGTCTAAAATAATACCTATATAATATTATGTTTATTACTTATCTATACTAACGTACTACTAGCGTTTATAATAATATATATGTATGTAAATGTACTGTATGTATGTAGTATGCATTTTATCTATATTGTTATTTATTTATACTTATATTAGTAAATAATTACGATCCTAGTATAAGAGTAGACAAGCGGTAGCTCTAGCTAGTGTCGCTTTTAGTCATAATTAATTAAAACATGTAGTTATTAGTGTAAACTACTGTTACGGACAACAAGCCCTACATAATGTATAAAGTACATATACGTTACGTACATAACGAAAAACTAAAATTTACACGTATGTACGTAACAAATCTTAATGGCGGTAGATGTCAATTCTCGTAGCCGCGCTCGTACTAGCACCGGCCGCGGAACCGTGAGACATCTACCGCCATTAGTTTTACTTTGCTACGGGCCAGCGTATAAATATGGGTGGCTCGTAGCGAAGTTCGTTCACTCATCGGGCGCCTCCAAGGGAAGAACAACCAACAAGACTCAAGCCTGAAGCCCTGCAGCTGAATATCAAGCCTTCGCTTCAAACCTATTGTCAAGCCTTCAATCAAGTCCTATCCAGCTACCTAAAAATATTAACTACAGCCCGCGCTAGGCAGGACGTGAGGGAGCCGGAAGACATCAATACGACGTGTCAAGATTACTTCGCACCACATTTATTACCACTAATATATATGGCTGGTGCCTTATACAGTAACCACGTGTTTTCATTGACGTCAACCGACAAGAAGGGACCCCCACACCCAATAGTTTGGTCCTTCGAGCCGGATGAATTGAAGATTGAAGACTACAATCAAGATTGAAGACTGCAATCAAGACTGCAATCAAGTTGGAAGACTGCAATCGTCATCAAGACTTCAATCAAGCCCAGGGAAGCCACGGAGATCAAGACCGAGGACTTCAATCAAGCCGGAAGCCGTCTGAAGCCTTCTAGCAAGTCAGAAGCCCTCGTGAGGTCTAGTCATTGTGTTGTTTCTATCAACGGGTGCACCCGTGGCCTATGTACCGTGCCACCTAACGGTGTCAAACGGCCGGTACTAGGTTTTAACGCTGAAAGGCGGTGTTGGTATATGTTGTGCGCATACCACCGGCGCAGCAAGAGCGCTCTTTTCAGAGCGTGCCGTAAGAGCACTTCCTCGTCGGTAAGTCAACGTGTGGTGTGAGGGCCTAGAGATAGGCACTGCCGACGCAGCCGACATTCCCATCGGTTGCTGAGCGCCTCACAGTGCACGTTGGCCTCTGCTGAGTGGATCCGCAATCCTTCCGTTCCCGCACGACATCCATCCCTCGAGGAGCGTATCCCGGTACCCCCGGGCCCTCCAACAGGACTGTTAGGGCTGGATAGGGACAGAAGAGGCAAACAAGAGCCGAAGATGCCGACCACAAGAAGCCAAGCTGCCGACGACAAGACGCCGCGACGCCACGACAACCCCCCCGCGTCACCGTCCGTTACAGCGTCGGGACTACCGTCCGTGACCACCGGGGTCACATCGCGACCCGATCCGAACCCCCGCGCGCCCGCGTTACCCGTAATAACCGAGAGAGTAGGAGCCGCGACATCGCGTACCGCCGCTGCCGCGACCGCCGCAACCGAGACCGCCGAAGCCGTCCCGCGTGCCCATGCCGTCGCCCCCGCAGCCGCCACCACCGTCGACGCCCCCGCTACTACGTTTAGGTTAACGCGTGCCCCGTCGGTACACTCAGCGCGGTCTAATGCAAGCGCCACCGCCCGATTACGCCAGGCGGAGTTGGAAGCCCACGAGAGGCTGGCTAATATCGCCAGGAAACAGTTGGAGCTACGACTGGAAGCGGATCTAATCCAAAAAAGATTAGCCGTGGAGGCCGCCAATGTTAGGCAAGAAGCTGACCAAGACAGTGTCATCGACGAGGAGGGAGTATACGCGCACAATCGCGTATCACAATGGGTGAACACTTCCCGCCGACCACAGGAGTGGGTGAACAGCTCGCGCCGACCACAGGAAGACTTACCTCACCGTGAACCAATCGCCACCCGCGAGAGGGACCCGTGCGATCCACGGGGGGAGCGTGAGGAGATCGAAAATGTCAGATCATACGAGTCCTTCCACCAGTATGCACCGCGAGAGCCCGAGCCCAAGAGGGAATACACGCCAATGCGTGTACGATCGCCGACGCCCCCTCGCCAACGAGACAGGGGTATCGGCAGGCTAGCCGAAGCGCTAGAGAAGATGGCCTACCGACGCCCGCCGCCTAAACAAGCGCAAGAGTTGCCACAGTTTAGCGGGGAGCCACGCGAGTGGCTATTGTTCAAAGCGGCATTTAGAGAGTCTACGAGGATGTATGAATACACGCCCGCTGAAAACTTAGCGAGGCTACGCTCGTGCCTCAAAGGAGAGGCCAAGGAAGCGGTAGCGGCGTTATTATATACAGCCGTCGACCCGGCGGTTATTATACAAACACTAGAACAGTGTTACGGACACTCTGAAATAATTGTCGATAAGCTTTTGAACGAAATACAGCGAATACCCTGCGTGAGTTCGAAGGCAAGTGAACTAAACGCGTTCGCTGTCAAAGTACAAAATCTCGTCGCCGTGCTTTCCAGCGTCGACGAGGCAGGAGACCTACAGAACCCCATGCTAGCCCGCATCGTAATGGGAAGGCTCTGCCCACACCTATGCACGCGATGGTGTGACTACGCGGATGTAAATTGTAGTCGTAGTGAGCCCCGTATTATAACGTTATCTCGGTTCCTAATGGGAGAGGCGAACCGCGCCATGCGATATTCATATTTGCCAACCGCGGATACGCCAAAGGAATCAACACGAAGAACGTTAGCCGGCGCTAGCAAGGTGCAGCAGCGACCCAAAGCGCAAGGACGCGGCGCTAATGCATTTACCGCAACAGAGAAGCCACTTTGCATCTGTTGCGGGGACGGGCATCGAACCCCCGACTGTAGGAAGATAAAGGAAATGTCCGTTTCTAAGCGGTGGCAATGGATAAAGGAAGCCGGTGTATGTTTCCGATGCTTAGATAGCCGACATCACCGCAGCAAGTGCACCGCGAAGAAATGCAACATAGGCGAGTGCCGCAGAGCTCATCACGCCTTACTTCACGAGGCGCAGGCAGAGCCAACGGAAAGCGGTAGCTCGAGTGGAGCTGTGTTAGCGTCAGCGCACACAGTAAACACAACAGATCATGTACTGTTGAAGGTATGCCCTGTCAAGATAAAAGGACCTCGTGGGAATACCATAGACACCTACGCGCTATTAGATGAAGGTTCTACGATAACTCTAATCGACGAAGAAATCGCCAGAGCGGTCAACGCGCAAGGGGAAAAGCGCGAATTACGTCTCCAAGGACTAACGGCGACGCGATTAGAGCACGATAGCGAGAGCGTCGATTTACAAATAAAAGGAAATCGAACCGACTACTACTCGATCGTAGCGCGCACCGTCAAGAGTCTTAACATCAACAGTCAAACGATCAAGGCAAGCTGTTTAAAATATTCGCATCTTAAACAAGTACCTCAGAACGAGGTGTGCTATTGTTACGCACAGCCACGGGTGTTAATTGGAGCAGATAATTGGCACTTAATTGTAACTAGGAAGCTCTTAACCGGAAAAAAGAGCGAACCCGCCGCCTCCTATACGCGGTTAGGGTGGGTAATACACGGCACAATACCACGGGCTACTATTAAGGAGTGCCCGACCGGCGGCGCCACAGTATTACACGTGCATACAGCACGCCAAGATAACGCCAAGCGAATGGATACGGAGCTGAGAGAGCTAGTGATGGAACATTACGCCATAGACAACCTAGGCATTGTCAACAAATGTAAACCTGTTAAGGAAGAGGAACGCGCATTACGTTTATTTAAAGAAACCGCGCGCCTTACAGGCGACCGCTATGAGGTCGGGTTGCCATGGACCACGGAGGACGTCTGCTTACCCCCCAGTTACGACATGGCGGTACGCAGACTACGGTCTATAGAGCGAAAGATGGATCGAAACATAGACTTCAAACGGGCTTATAACGAACAAATGATGAATCTCATCACGAAAGGTTATGCAGCGCCCATCAAGAGGGTTGACGAGAAGAGTCGAAGAGAGTGGTACCTGCCACACTTCGCCGTAACTAATCCAAATAAACCGGGAAAGATACGTCTCGTCTTTGATGCCGCTGCCGTTACAAGTGGTACGTGTTTGAACGACAAGTTGTTAGCTGGACCGGACATGCTACGTTCGTTATATGGTATCCTGTTTCGCTTTAGAGAAAAGCCTATAGCCGTCACAGCGGATATACGCGAGATGTTCCTACGTATATACATAAGGGAGGAAGATCGAGCCGCACAGCAGTTCTTATGGCGCGGCGACGATAGACACGGCCCCCCTAAGAAATACGTCATGAATTCAATGATATTCGGCGCACGAAGCTCACCATTCTTAGCACACAGCGTAAGGAACAAGAACGCTGAAGACTGTAAGCTACAGTATCCACTGGCGTTACGAGCTATTACACTCAGTCACTACATGGACGACTGGGTAGACAGCTTTGAGAGCGAAGAAATCACCTCACGTACGATTACCCCAGTAGTGCAAATGCACAAACGTGCGGTATTGGAATTAGCGAGTTGGAGTACGAATCGCGCGCGACTATTTATTGGTGACGTCACGTACTGGAGCGATTTAAAGACTGCGCTACATTGGATCCGCAACGACAGCGTTATCTACACACCGTTTGTCGCACATCGATTGGGTGAAATCGCAGAGCTAACCACCGCCGAACAGTGGCGCTGGTTACCGACAGAGTTAAACGTCGCGGACGACGCAACTCGGAATCGAACCTACACTATGTCAACAAACGACAGATGGTTCACTGGGCCAGGGTTTTTATACAAACCCGCCATGGAATGGCCCCCGGAAAAGGCGGCGTGCGTACAGGAGGAGTCGCACGAGACCGCATGTGTAATGCACACTATCCCGCGGGATAGCATTATCAAGATGGAACGTTTTTCATCGTACGAGCGTTTATTACGCACTACAGCGCGCGCGCACTTTGTTATAGATCGCGGTAAGGCGCGCACTATGGAAGCGCATCACATACAAGCTGAAAGGACGCTTGTGAGACAGGCGCAAGGGGAAAGCTTTCCCGAAGGAATTAATCAACTCACAACGTGCCAATGTATAGGAAGGGCGAGTAGGCTAAGGAAACTCGACCCTGTATGCTGTTCCGAAGGAATGATACGGCTTAATAGGAAAATCAACACGGAGAACGTACGTGTGGACAGGAATCGACCGCTCATATTAGACGGAAAACACACGCTGTCATGTCCCTTAATGCGTAGGGAACATGATACTGTTGTACGTGCGACACTAGCGACATGCGTTGTGTGCCGAGCGAAGCGCGCAGTGCCCCCTGTACCCGTGAAAGGGAACCTTCCTAGCGAGCGATTAGATGCATACTCGCGGCCGTTCACACGTTGTGGAGTAGATTGTTTCGGGCCTATGACTGTCACAATAGGCAGACGACATGAAAAACGATGGGGCATGTTATTTACTTGCCATGACACCTCGTAGGGACGTACGAACCGATAGACCACAACTTAGAGTAGGCGACCTTGTAATAATCGCCGACGGGTTGTTACCGCGTAACGTGTGGCCGCGGGGCCAAGTCGTAGGCGTGATCCCGGGTCCCGACGGTATCATCAGGAGCGCTAACATACGTACACGCGGGGGTGTAATTCGTCGTCCAGTGAGGAGGCTTGTGGTCCTCGCCGGTGATGTAGGGGCTCGCAAGTCTTCGCCGGGGGGAGAGCTGTTACGGACAACAAGCCCTACATAATGTATAAAGTACATATACGTTACGTACATAACGAAAAACTAAAATTTACACGTATGTACGTAACAAATCTTAATGGCGGTAGATGTCAATTCTCGTAGCCGCGCTCGTACTAGCACCGGCCGCGGAACCGTGAGACATCTACCGCCATTAGTTTTACTTTGCTACGGGCCAGCGTATAAATATGGGTGGCTCGTAGCGAAGTTCGTTCACTCATCGGGCGCCTCCAAGGGAAGAACAACCAACAAGACTCAAGCCTGAAGCCCTGCAGCTGAATATCAAGCCTTCGCTTCAAACCTATTGTCAAGCCTTCAATCAAGTCCTATCCAGCTACCTAAAAATATTAACTACAGCCCGCGCTAGGCAGGACGTGAGGGCGCCGGAAGACATCAATACGACGTGTCAAGATTACTTCGCACCACATTTATTACCACTAATATATATGGCTGGTGCCTTATACAGTAACCACGTGTTTTCATTGACGTCAACCGACAAGAAGGGACCCCCACACCCAATAACTACTTATTATTATACTCTCTCTCTCTATATTAAAATATATATGTATATGTATACACATTGTATTTGACTGATCATTTCTCATGTTAATCGATAGAAACGTACGAAACGTGAAAAGATTTGTGGCCCTGAAAAGGGCCTTTTGTCTATTGTCGATGCTGCACGCAGCTGGCAGACGCGACGTGCTCACTTGGAGCTGGTGTATTTGGTGACCGCCTTGGTACCTTCGCTGACTGCGTGCTTGGCGAGCTCACCGGGCAGCAGTAGTCTGACAGAGGTCTGCACCTCCCTCGACGTGATCGTGGACCTCTTGTTGTAGTGGGCGAGGCGGGACGCTTCGGCGGCGATACGCTCGAAGATATCGTTCACGAACGAGTTCATGATCGACATAGCCTTCGAAGAGATACCGGTATCGGGGTGGACCTGCTTGAGCACCTTGTAGATGTAGATGGCGTAGCTCTCCTTCCTCTTGTGCTTCTTCTTTTTCTTGTCGGTCTTGGAGATGTTCTTTTGGGCTTTGCCGGATTTCTTGGCGGCCTTACCACTTGTTTTGGGCGGCATGTTGTTGTTTAATGCAACGTGTTACTACTACACACAATATTACCAACTAACCAGTACGACACACAGCGAGTACCGTGCGGCGCGGAGTGGAACAGTGGAGTGTATAAAATTTTCTCGCGCTCGCCTTTCTTATATAATGGCCCTCGGGACGCTCACTGCGTCGACAACAGGCGAGCGCGATCCGTCCTACGGACCAATCAGAGCGAAGGCAAACTTTCAGTCGGAGTTCGCGCACCGCGCGCCGCGGTGACGTTTCCGCCGCATAGCCACCACGACCGTGTGGATTGTTTTTTTTTTTTTAATTTCATTTATTTACTTATTTTCTACGTTCGTTCGTACAAACACACATTGATACACAAAAATTACTTTTAAAAATTCAAAATTAGCTAGCTAGCTAGGTAGGTAGGTAGGTAGGTATTTAGACTAGGTGATTTACTAATATAATTATAATAATGAATTGTCTAATACTTAATAAAAAAGTATAGGTACCTACTTATAAGTTTAAATTTCTGTATAGTGAATATTATTAGGTAGGTAGTAGTAGTTAAATATGTATATTAATTATATATTGATAAGTACGAGATATTCAATCGTATTCATATGGTTCGACTTAAATATAATATAAACTAATAACTAAAATATAAAACGCCTCCAGTAGACGTCTTAAGTTATAAACTATAAATAAATAAAACCTAATAAATTTTCGTATATATATATTTTTTAATAATAATCTATCTACCTATGACTCTCCGACTCTCAATCAAGTAAGTGACTACTATTTACCTAGTAAGGTATAATTTTATTTCATTCTCATTCTTGTATAGGATAGTAACAGTCTCTATTAAAATATTAATATAGACTACGAATCATATTGTGGCCCTGAAAAGGGCCTTTTGTTCATATCAATCACACTATGCACGGTTGCATAGCAGTCGACGCGGGTGGTGTTGTTGTTGTTTGTTGTTGTAATAAACAAACAAAACACCACGAGGTAGACGGCAGCAAACGACAGCAACGCGCTGATGATTAGGCAGGCCTGACTTGCTGTGTAAGTACTTAAGCCTTCTTCTCGGTCTTCTTGGGCAGGAGGACCGCCTGGATGTTGGGCAGTACACCACCCTGTGCGATGGTCACGCCGGAGAGTAATTTGTTCAACTCCTCGTCGTTGCGGATGGCCAATTGAAGATGACGAGGAATGATCCTGGTCTTCTTGTTGTCCCTCGCGGCGTTACCGGCCAACTCGAGAACTTCAGCGGCCAGATACTCCATGACGGCGGCGAGATACACCGGTGCACCGGCACCGACGCGCTCTGCGTAATTGCCGTTACGCAGCAGCCTGTGTATACGACCGACGGGGAACTGTAGACCAGCACGGTTGGAGCGAGACTTTGCCTTCCCCTTCACTTTACCACCTTTGCCGCGGCCGGACATATTGATATTTGTTTGAATAAAATTGAAAAAAGTCACAAAACACTAACGTGCGTGCGCGCGCAACGACAGAGAAATGGTTTGTGAGCGATGGAAACACAGAAACCGCCCTAATATATAACCGCGCTCACTCTCTCACTCGACGGGTGGGGACGGGAGCGAGCGAACCGAACCGAACTGACAAAAATGTAGGTAACTAACTATCAGGTGGTGAGTTGTTATAATTTTGTTGAATGAAATTATAATAATTAATATAGATAGGGCTAGATCGGGCAGTCGGGCGTCGTCGTAATCGTCGAAGAATGAGTGAAATCTATCGAATCGGAATCAATACAATAAATAAAATAATAAGAAGAAAGAAATAAGTATAAATGAATATTAGATGTATTATTACTATTATATATATATTATAGTGGTGTGGTGGAGTTAATACTAGGCGTTGAATATTATGTTATACGTATAGGTATGTACGTCGTCTTATACATAGTTACCTAGTAAATCGTCGTCATAGAATCGTGTGGTGGGTGGCCAACCAAGCCAGTGCAATAATATAGATAGGTGTGTTACGTTTTTGATATTATTATTTTAAGTAGGTAGGTAGTAACCTATTTATGTTTGTTTGCGTTTGTAGCAGTAGTAGTAGTAGTAGACCCTTGAGTGACATTATCAATTCTCTTGTACGATAGAAACGAATATAATATATAATATTATATTCATGAACAGATTGTTAGCCCTGAAAAGGGCTTTTTGGTGTGTGCATGTGCATGCACCGCTCTCGCTCGTCCCGTCGAGAGAGTTGAGATGATGAGCGAACGACAGCTGCAGCATAGGCTCGCGCGCAACAAGATATCGCGAGTGCACGGCGCTCCTCGGCCGTCGACCGACTACTACGACGACGACGACGACTTGCACGACCGACCGCGGCACTTGTGGTATACTCATAAAACGCGGCGTCAACAACGATGCATTTACTTCTTGCCAGCTGCTGCCTTCTTAGCGGCCGGCTTCGACTTGGGAGTCGCGGCTGCCTTCTTCGGTTTGGGCGCTTTGGGCTTCTTGGTGGGCGGTTTCGCGGTCTTCTTAGCCTTAGGTGCGGCTCCACCTCTCGCCTTGGCGGGTGCGGCTGCCTTCTTAGCGGCCGGCTTCTTCTTCGCCGCTGCCGCGGCCTTCTTGTCCTTAGCGGATGCGGCCGCCTTCGCTTTGGACGGCGAGCCGGAGCCGGCGGACGCGGAGGCGGACGCCGCCGCCGCCTTCTTGCTCTTAGCGCCCGCGGCGGACGCGGTAGCCTTCTTGCCACCCTTGGAGGCGGCGGCGGGCTTCTTGGCGGGGCTCGCGCTAGGCTTCTTAGCGGCGGACGACTTTGACTCGAGCTTGAACGATCCGGAGGCACCCTTGCCCTTGGTCTGGATCAAAGCGCCGGACTCGACGGCGCTCTTGAGATATTTCCTTATGAACGGTGCTAATTTCTCTGCGTCGACCTTGTACTGAGCGGCGATATACTTCTTGATGGCTTGCAACGATGATCCGCTGCGCTCTTTCATTTCCTTGATGGCGTTGTTCACCATCTCGGAGGTCTTGGGATGTGTGGGCTTCGCCTTGGGTTTCTTAGCGCCTGCGCCTCCAGCTTGTCTCGCCTGCTTCTTCGCGGGTGTAGCGGGTGCCGGAGCTTCGGCGGCAACTGCTGTGTCGGCCATTTTATTTTTTATTTGTTTTTATTAATATAATTCAATAAAAAACACGTAAGTACGTAGTTGTAGTAAGCAACAAACAAACTGATGAAAGACTTGAGAATTCGACTTTCGTAGATGTCGCCACAATGCGCTACGAGTCAATCGGTTAGGTACCTCGATGCTTTACCATAACGAGGGCCGTTCTGTCGCGGGACTATTTCTCGTACGAACACTTCATACTTTTCACTAACACGTATCTAATTAAATAAATTTTTATTATACTTTTCAATAGATAAACTGTATGTTTGTTAACATTTTAAATAAATAATGAACGAGACCGTAATTACACGCACACTAGATACGCATAGGTGCGCCGGTTCGGCCGGTACGGTGGTTTATTTTCGCGTCTGTCTACTGTGCATACCTCGTGTTCAGTTCAAAATGTATTTTTCTCTATAAAACAGTGCCTTTTAGGTGCAAACGGTCGATAAATCAACGACGAAGTAATCGAGCCTGAAAAGTAACAACATTTCGTTTATATCAATACGTTTATCGAATGTTTTACAAGATTAAAAGTGAACCCTCGTAAAACACAAACGCATTATACCACTTAAGGACGGACGTCTCCGACCGGGAGGTATAACGTTTAATAGAATAATATATAAAAATACATTATTGCACATAGATAACGTATCGTTATCCTGATTGAAATTATAATTTTCAAAAGTGTACATATCATCCTCGACACACACAAATGAATCCATCACACAACACCGCGCCCGCCCGCACAACACGGCAAGTTGTCGTAGTCACCGCGTACCTCTTCCCTCTCGCTATACACACAACCACCGAATTATTATTTAATTTTTATTATAACCAACAGCTAAACTGTTATTAATTAACATATTATACTATAATAAATTAACCAAAAATTTAATAATAAAACAAACTAACTAAGTAAGTTATATAAAATAAATATGATATTATATACTATGGTAAGTATCATTAAACCTGCATGCACCAAAACGTATCTACTTCATAATAATATAATAAATAGTAGGTGCTTATTACGCGGGAAAAATAATATTAAATACCTAAATGATTGTGAACAAAAAAAAAAAAAAATAACCCTAACCTAAATAGACTTTATTTATCTCTCTCTTTTAAGGCATTGAACTTTTTATCATAAATATCTCGGGGAGGCTGCCGTCCACTCCTTTTCTATACATGTATATAAGTGTACCTATGTGTGTTTTTTTTTTTTTGTTTAAACTAATACTGCACTTTTAATATCCACAGGAGCACTCGAACATACGTAAGACATTAGACAAGTAATAATTTATTATATTACCTAAATAACTAATGTATGTAAGTTAGGTGTCGTCGTTAGTATAATATACCATATTATATGTATACTTAATAATAATATAGGGTGACCGAAGAACAGTCTTCAGACTATGGACATTTTGACTCATCTTGTACAATAAATAGAAACATAAACACAACATACAATATGTTATAGTTTATATGAATCGTATGCGGCCCTGAAAAGGGCCTTTTGTATTTATCATCGTCATCGAGCTGCGAGCTGATGCGATGCTTGTGATGATGAGCTTGCTGCTTAACCGCCGAAACCGTACAGGGTGCGGCCTTGACGCTTCAGAGCGTAGACGACGTCCATGGCGGTGACAGTCTTCCTCTTGGCGTGCTCCGTGTACGTTACCGCGTCACGGATGACGTTCTCGAGGAACACCTTCAGCACGCCGCGAGTCTCTTCGTATATGAGACCGGAGATACGTTTCACGCCACCTCTGCGCGCCAGACGACGGATAGCCGGCTTCGTGATACCCTGGATGTTATCACGGAGTACCTTCCTGTGACGCTTGGCTCCTCCTTTCCCCAGACCTTTACCACCCTTTCCGCGGCCGGTCATCTTCTAGGACGTGTGTTTCTGACGTTATTAGATTCGAACAATTGACACGCGCGCGCGTTGTTCAACGGCGAGCGGCTGACGAACGACTGGTGCTCGTTTCGCCTTTTTTTTTTTTTTTTTTTTTTTTTTTTTTTTGTGTGTGTGTAGTTGTTAGCCTCAGATGGCTTTCACAACTTTACGCGGTCTGTCGGCGAGCGGAAGGCTCTCAACCGTAAATAAACTAAACAACGTTGCCTAAGGGCACCCCCTAAGTGGGGCTAGGACCTCGGCTTAGGGCGTTGTTGAACAAAATGGGCCGGCCATTATTATTACGCGACGACGGTTCCCTTTTTTTGTTAACTCCCCTGCGGCGGGGGCGGAACCGTGGGCGGTTATGTGCAGTGTGGGTCTGAGTGTTATTACGCTCTAACTGGAGGAGTGTGATGGCGTCGTCGGGCTCAACGAGAGCGTGCCTAGGGCGGCGTGTGCGTGAAATCCCTGACGGAGTGTAATTTGCTGCCGCTACTACCAAAGGGTTGATGTGTGTGGCGGCTGAGTCAAAGAACCTGCGAGAACAGCGTTTAATGAACTGCCTGATGGTCGGCAGATCTAAATCTAAATGTAAATTTTCATTACGCATAAACCACGGTGCTCCCGTGGCTCTGCGCATGAAGCGATTCTGAACTACTTGTAATGGTTGGATCCTGCAAGGCGCTACGTGTGCGAAAACTGGCGCCGCGTAAGTCATGATCGGCCTAACGCAAGTTGTAAATAATCTGACTTTGTTACGTAAGGAAAGTTTTGACTTTTTATTGACTAAGTAATGAAGCCGACCTAGAACGAGTCGGGCGCGGTCGCGGACGGCTTTAATATGGGGTTTGAAGGTGAGACGATCGTCTAAGATTACACCTAAATATTTGGCTTTCTTCTCCCAAGGGATCGGATCACCGAACATTTTAATTTGCGGGGGATGAAGATTATGTCTTCTCCTGCTGAAAAGCACTGCCTGGCTTTTAACGGGATTCACCTCGATCCTCCATTTCCTAAACCAAGCACCAAGTGCATTGGCCGCGGATTGGAGGGTCTTAGTGATGGCCTGAGGACATCTACCAGAGTAGTAGATAGCAGTGTCATCTGCAAACATAGCTAATTGCGTAGACCGGTGCAAAGGTATGTCACTGGTGTACAGTGCAAACAATAGGGGCGAGAGTACTGATCCCTGCGGGACCCCGGCTTGAATGGGGTGGGGAGAGGATAGTGACCCTTCCACTCGGTAACGAAATTGGCGATTCGACAAGTAGTCTCGTATGATGAGCACGAGTCTGTGAGGCACGCCCATAGTAAATAGCTTATAAATTAAGCCATTGTGCCACACTTTGTCGAATGCCTTCGCTACGTCGAAGAAGAGTACTCCTGTTAGCATGTTCCTCTGGAACCGATCGCTGATGTGTTCAACTATACGATGGACTTGTTGAACACACGAGTGTTTGGTTCTGAAGCCAAACTGCTCGTGTGGGATGAGGAGATTTGCATCGGCGTACGCTTTCAGGCGACTATATAATAGTCTTTCATAAATCTTACCCAAGCCGTTGAGTAGACTTATGGGGCGATAACTAGTGGGTTCGGCGCGGGGCTTGCCCGGTTTGTGAATGCCTATGACGGTGGCTTCTTTCCACTGCTGTGGGAATATGTTGTGGGACATGGCCGCGCTAAAGATCGCGGTCATGAGGGAGATGAGAATCGGAGGAAAGAGTTTGATGACTCGATTCGTGATTCTGTCCGACCCAGGGGCTTTCTTGGTTTGTAATCCTCTGACGATCTTTTCAACCTCATCGGACGTAATGGGGGGTAGGGGATTTTCATCCCCTTCTGGCACTTCTGGTAACGGGAGGGAAGCTCTCCGTTCAACTTCAGTGTTTACATCAAGGACGTGATCTAGGTCGACTGGAAGTGAGCTAGGCGTACATTGAAGCGACAGGCTGTCCGCCAGGCATTCGGACTTCGTGACGTCGTCGAATGCGGGAGGGAGGTTGGGTCTGTTTAATGGGGGTAGTGAAACAACGGTGTCCTTAGTTAAGGCGCGCGACAACTGCCAAAAAGCGAGATGAGTAGGCTCAAGCTCGCTCAGGGTTGTCTCCCATTGTATCTGACGATATTCGTCAATACGTGCTTTGACGGCACGCTGAAGTGTGCGCATTCGTGCCCTATTGGGCTCGGAGGGGAAACGGTCATGGGCTCTGATAGAGGCGTTCTTCTCCCTTATCAAATCACGTACGTCGTCGGGAAGGCGCCAGCGATTATTTTTTTCTGCCACTGGTACTTCTCGCGAGCAATCGTTAATTAACGATTGCACGTGACTTGTAAGAGAGTCGATCGCCCCCACCGTGTCACCCACAGACAGTATGCTATCGGGTATCCCGTCAAGATGCACAGCGGTTGTCGACTTCAGGCTTTCTCCGAGTCGACCCCAATCTGTACATCTCCTAGTTTGAGTGGGCTGACCTGTACCAGGGGGACCTAACCTAGGGGCAAAGTCTATGATAACAGGTCGGTGATCAGAGTCCAATTCCTGCAACACTTCGATCGAACACAAACGTAGGTTTATGTTCTTCAGAAGTGCTACGTCTAGAATATCTGGCCTGTGATTGACGTTACTAGGGTAATGAGTTGGCTCTAAAGGCGCAATAATATCAAAGTTCAATGACCCGGATAAGAGTTCTAAGGTTTTCCCTTTAGAGTTTGTCGAGAGACAGCCCCAAAGAGAATTCTTAGCGTTTAGGTCGCCCGCCAGAAGGACGGAGCTACCTAGGTCGAGGAGGGCTTGGACGTCACTACTAAGTAACGGCCTAGGGTTGTCGGCAGATCCGCCTGGCGGTAAGTAGACCGACACCACAACAATAGACTGATGTCCTGTCATGCCAATCTGGCAGACCGAAGCTTCAATGTGGTCAAGCTTTGGAGGATCCATAGGCGAACAGTGCAAGGACCTTTTATAATAAATGAGCGTGCCCCCGCAGGCAGAATGAACCCTGTCGTTACGAACTATGTGATAGTTCGCAATTCTAGGATTCCTATGAAATGGTTTTAGAAATGTCTCTTGCACTAGAAGAATGTCTAATTGATGATCGCTACAGAAGGTAGCGATCTCGTCGCGCTGCGTTCTAATGCTATTTGCATTGAAACTCCCTATGCGGAGGGATCTCGGTTTGACTCTACCTGTGTGGCCTAAATCCATTACGGGTGAACCCTAAAACTCCCTAATCTCTCGAACACGGTCGAGTACCTAATCGAAACCTCAAAGAGGGCCATGGGGTTACCCTCGTTTTCTCTAATAAGAGCCGCCATTTCACGCAACTCAGCGTAGTTAACTACGCTAGCGAAGCGTGCCACCAGGGCGAGATCGGAGTCGCCCGGTGGGTTCTTGGGACTGACACCGGTGCGGACCGGTGTCGGGACAGTTTTAATATTTTGCGCGGGATGTTTATTAATCACGGCGGCGTTAGGAGTTGGGGTAGGGGGTACGGGGATTGAAAGTCCCATAAGGGGAGGTGGGGGAATTGTGAGTCCCATAAGGGGAGGTATGGTGTTGGGCATGGGGGGGAACTCACTCTGGGAGTTGAGTGCGTTCCATGGGGAGGAGCGTTGTGGCCTGAGGGGCGGGGGGTTGTGCACCACTGCTTTGGTGGCCCATGAGGAGCGGGCAGATGATGATTTTGGGGGGGGGCGGGGAGCTTTAGGGCATCCGCGGTAGTTGGCGGGGTGCCCTGCTTGTCCGCATAGGACACATGACGGGGGCTCTGTGCAGAGGGCCCTATCCTTAGGGCGGCTGCACTCGGCGGTGGCGTGATCACCTAGGCACTTGACGCACCTAGGTCGCGCGAAGCAGTTACGCGCTGAGTGACCATAGAGCTGACATCTATGGCACTGGGAGATGATGCCTTTCCTTAGGGGGGGCTCTACTGATATGCCGGACAAGTGGCATATGGACTTGATTTTAAAAATTGCCTTCCCGGTCTCGGACCGGTCCAGCGATGCTAGCACCATGTCGTATGGTTCGTGGTGCTTGCCACGTACCATACGATGCACGTTGTGCACTGGTAGGTTTTGGGCCTTAAGGGATTCCTTGATGGCGTCTACGGCCAATTCCTTAGGGACACCGCGTATGACTACGCGCAGGAGGCGCTCTTCAGGGAGAGCGTATGTGTGGAAGGAGACCTTTGTCTCCTTCAACAGTTTGGTTAGGGCCCTGTGATCCTTGGAAGAGGTCACTTGGACCTTAATGCCCTGGGGCGTGGAGCGGGCCGATGAGAAGTTGATATGGTGCTGAGTGCACCATCCAGCTACGGTGGTCCATTTGTCCTTGTCCTGAATGAACAAGGGCGGAGGTGGAGGCTCTTTACGAGCGGCGGGGGGGGAGGGAGAAGAGGGCTGGCGGTCGCCGGGGGAGGCGGGCCTCGGTGCGGGTTGCGACGTCTTAGGCGTCTTGGAGGGCGCCGGGTTGGGAGACGAACGAGTTCGTCTCTTTCCCCCTTTGCGGAGAACCACGGTGAACCCCTCACCGTGGTCTGAGGAGTCGGAGGAGGAGTCGGCGGCGCACATGTCACCGCCTAATTCCATCGCGCTAGCGCGGCTGGAGGATGAGGCATCCCTGGGGCGGGGGGCGCGGGGAGCGCGCGGGGGGGACGGGGTGCGGAGGGTGCGGAATGTCGCAGGCGACGGGGTGCGGAGGTTGGGGTTGCGGAGCGGAAGTGGGCTTCGGGAGCGAGAGGGGGTAGGGGAGTCGGGGGATAGAGGGAGGGGGGCGCGGGTGCGTGCGGGTGCGCGACCTACAGTGGACGTGAACGCGCCTGCAAATTTGCGCTTGAGGAGCGCGTATATCTCCCTATCGTTAAGGATGTCCGCTAAGGATAGCGAACACCCTTCTAAGTCCTCCATGGTGGAGGAAGCCTATAAAAAATTTATTTTTATTGGCAGATTTGCGAAACGAAAATTTTTATTTTTACGCGTCACCCGGGCGGGAATGGCCCGGGGTGTGTGCTTTGCTCCCTCCCAACCGGGTAAGGTTGGGAGGATGTACTTAATATAAGTGAGCCCTAAGCTTGTAATCCCTTCGCCAATCTCAATGTGCGAAGGGTTCCTAGCAGCCCTAGTGACGGGGTGGTATGGGCCTGACGGCCGGCACACCCAATCTATCACTAAGGAATAGGAAGTAGGGAGGGGTAGGGTGGGAGGGGGAGATGGCTAGGTCCGACTAGGGGGCACCCCCAAGGCCGGATTATCTAGCCCCGTCCGGTATATACTTTGCCCTGAAGGGACAAAGTAAGGCAAACCGGGTCCTTGCCTCACCCGGCTTCGTTAACACCGTTAGGTATCAACCGGGGACCAGTAATAAAATACTGGTTTTACCCAGAAGGGGTCTAAACACGCGAATAAAACGATACCAATCTTGTTACAAACAGAAACAGTCACTTTCGTATTCTGAAAAGAACACTACGGTGTAAACACTTACAAGCGCTTATTATTATATAAAACTCGCTACTCGAAAGCGGCGAGTAATAATAACAATAGCGCGTCGTCGACGCTGTGACGTAACGCACGCAGGTGCGAGTCGCCGGGCGCGTGACGTAGCGCACGCAGCTGTGCGACCTCGGGCGCTGTGACGTAATCCACGCAGTGTGCGGCCTCGGGCAGAGCTCGGGAACGGTCGGAACCGTTCGGGCGCAGTGCGGCGAGCGCTGTAAGCAGAGAGCACGGTAAGGACACGCGACCGCTCGGGGCGAGTGCGCGCGAAAAAGTGACGTTCTCGAGGAACACCTTCAGCACGCCGCGAGTCTCTTCGTATATGAGACCGGAGATACGTTTCACGCCACCTCTGCGCGCCAGACGACGGATAGCCGGCTTCGTGATACCCTGGATGTTATCACGGAGTACCTTCCTGTGACGCTTGGCTCCTCCTTTCCCCAGACCTTTACCACCCTTTCCGCGGCCGGTCATCTTCTAGGACGTGTGTTTCTGACGTTATTAGATTCGAACAATTGACACGCGCGCGCGTTGTTCAACGGCGAGCGGCTGACGAACGACTGGTGCTCGTTTCGCCCTGTACCGCCATATTTATACACTACCCGTCGCGGGACGGTTCGGCTAGCTCGCACCGCCGCGCCGCGCCACCGTCGCCGTCTCTATCTGTATATTCTTCTACGCCGCTATATCAAAATTTAATATACGTACGATGGGGGTTTCTAATATTATAAGTATAGTTTGTTATTAATTTTCTATAAAACAAATCTCAAAAACAATTAATTAAAAAAAAAAAAAAAAAAACTTTGAGCAAAAATTTTGACGGCGGGGGGGTGGATTACCTAGACGTCGCTAAAAATTAAAAAAAACCGATGACCTTGAACGGTCCCAGATTCGGTGGTGAGCTTTTTTTTTTTTTTTTTTTTACTCCACATCGAAGCTGTTTGGCAAAAATTTTTTCTCCCGCCGACCCGTCTATCTCTTGTATCGTATCTATCGTCTCTTAACAACAATAATAAAACATGTACGATGATGATGGTAAGGTAAGGGGTTACCTACCTATCTATTTATATATCAATCTATCTGGTATAATATGTATATCTACACACATAATATTATTATAAATTCATTGCATGCAACCTCAGCTCCATACACGGGTATGGACAACTGAATTAACTGTGTTGATGTAATATACCTTATATTATATTATCATTTCTATATACACATAAGAGGAAGGCTAGACTTTACTAGGTACGTACGTACGTACGTACGTACCTATTCTTTAACAATATGTTTAGTTTCATTCAATATCTTTGTTCAAAATAGTAACATATTTTTATTATACATAATAAAAATATACGACACATGTGTGGCCCTGAAAAGGGCCTTTTACTAGTACGTAGCGAGCACCAGCTAGCCAAGCTAGATTGATTGCTTGCTTGCTTAAGCACGTTCGCCTCTGATCCTGCGAGCCAGCTGTATGTCCTTTGGCATGATGGTGACGCGTTTAGCGTGGATCGCGCAAAGGTTGGTATCCTCGAAGAGACCGACCAGGTAAGCCTCGCTCGCCTCCTGCAGCGCCATCACAGCGGAACTCTGGAAACGCAGATCGGTCTTGAAGTCTTGAGCGATCTCACGGACCAGACGTTGGAACGGAAGCTTGCGGATCAAAAGCTCGGTACTCTTCTGGTAACGACGGATCTCACGGAGAGCGACTGTACCGGGCCTGTAACGATGGGGTTTCTTTACACCACCGGTAGCCGGTGCGCTCTTGCGTGCAGCCTTCGTGGCGAGCTGTTTCCTCGGCGCCTTACCACCGGTGGACTTGCGAGCGGTCTGCTTGGTACGTGCCATTTCTTCTTCTTATTCTTCTTCTACACGTCACGAACGAACGTAATAATATAATAACGGTAAGTAAGTGAAGCGGAGGCGCGACGTCAGTTCACGTCGACGGTGCGAGAGTGAATAAAATTCCCAACTCGTTTGCCACTCGTATTTATACGGTCGGCTAGATGCGAACGTCGCGAGGGCTCTCCGTCGATCGCCGCGGCCGCGCTGCGAGCGCTCGTGTTGTTTGTTGTGTTGACGAATAAAATGGATTATTCATAATAAATATTACATATTATTATTAATATAATATTAATCATTATAATTTCGTCGTCATCAAACCTAGGTGCATCTAAATTTTTTTTTTTTTCCCCTTTATCCATATAGGTAGGTAGTTTTTTATTAGGTGTATGTATAGAATATAGAGTTATTTTTAACCTAGGTATAATATTTTATATATTGTTTAATATTAATTAAGTAAATGTAAGGTAAAGAAAAGAATGAACGTAAGATAGATTAACTAACACTAATGTTTTTGTTCGACTAGGTAATAGTTAAATAAGACCTGGCGTCTGTCTAAAATAATACCTATATAATATTATGTTTATTACTTATCTATACTAACGTACTACTAGCGTTTATAATAATATATATGTATGTAAATGTACTGTATGTATGTAGTATGCATTTTATCTATATTGTTATTTATTTATACTTATATTAGTAAATAATTACGATCCTAGTATAAGAGTAGACAAGCGGTAGCTCTAGCTAGTGTCGCTTTTAGTCATAATTAATTAAAACATGTAGTTATTAGTGTAAACTACTTATTATTATACTCTCTCTCTCTATATTAAAATATATATGTATATGTATACACATTGTATTTGACTGATCATTTCTCATGTTAATCGATAGAAACGTACGAAACGTGAAAAGATTTGTGGCCCTGAAAAGGGCCTTTTGTCTATTGTCGATGCTGCACGCAGCTGGCAGACGCGACGTGCTCACTTGGAGCTGGTGTATTTGGTGACCGCCTTGGTACCTTCGCTGACTGCGTGCTTGGCGAGCTCACCGGGCAGCAGTAGTCTGACAGAGGTCTGCACCTCCCTCGACGTGATCGTGGACCTCTTGTTGTAGTGGGCGAGGCGGGACGCTTCGGCGGCGATACGCTCGAAGATATCGTTCACGAACGAGTTCATGATCGACATAGCCTTCGAAGAGATACCGGTATCGGGGTGGACCTGCTTGAGCACCTTGTAGATGTAGATGGCGTAGCTCTCCTTCCTCTTGTGCTTCTTCTTTTTCTTGTCGGTCTTGGAGATGTTCTTTTGGGCTTTGCCGGATTTCTTGGCGGCCTTACCACTTGTTTTGGGCGGCATGTTGTTGTTTAATGCAACGTGTTACTACTACACACAATATTACCAACTAACCAGTACGACACACAGCGAGTACCGTGCGGCGCGGAGTGGAACAGTGGAGTGTATAAAATTTTCTCGCGCTCGCCTTTCTTATATAATGGCCCTCGGGACGCTCACTGCGTCGACAACAGGCGAGCGCGATCCGTCCTACGGACCAATCAGAGCGAAGGCAAACTTTCAGTCGGAGTTCGCGCACCGCGCGCCGCGGTGACGTTTCCGCCGCATAGCCACCACGACCGTGTGGATTGTTTTTTTTTTTTTAATTTCATTTATTTACTTATTTTCTACGTTCGTTCGTACAAACACACATTGATACACAAAAATTACTTTTAAAAATTCAAAATTAGCTAGCTAGCTAGGTAGGTAGGTAGGTAGGTATTTAGACTAGGTGATTTACTAATATAATTATTGTTACGGACAACAAGCCCTACATAATGTATAAAGTACATATACGTTACGTACATAACGAAAAACTAAAATTTACACGTATGTACGTAACAAATCTTAATGGCGGTAGATGTCAATTCTCGTAGCCGCGCTCGTACTAGCGCCGGCCGCGGAACCGTGAGACATCTACCGCCATTAGTTTTACTTTGCTACGGGCCAGCGTATAAATATGGGTGGCTCGTAGCGAAGTTCGTTGCTATAAGACGCGCGCCATCCGCCGTCGCGACCGCACGTGCGCTCTCCGCCGTGCATCCCTACCACTGCTCTGCTCTGCTCGCCGCTTCAACAGTACGCGCGCTATCCGCCGTACTTGAAGACGCCTGCAAGCTACTCGTCGTGGTCAACATTGAAGAGCTCTACGCATCGGACGTCTCGTGTACAGTAGCGAGTAGTGTTCTTTTCAGAACGCGAAAGCTCTGGTGAAACTGACTCTGTGGTTTAGGGTTAGGTCTTCAGTTGGCCCCTTCAGGGCAAAACCAGTTTTCTACTGGTCCCCGGTTGAAACCTTACGGTGTCAACGAAGCCGGGTGAGGCGAGGACCCGATTCGCCTGCTGCGTCCCTTCAGGGCAAGGCAAACCATCGGCTGGGGCTAGATCATCCGGCCTTGGGGGTGGCCCCTCGTCGGACCTAGCTATCTCCCCCCTCCCACCCTACCTCTTTCCTCCTTCCTATTCCTTGGTGTTAGATTGGGTGTGCCGGCTCGCAAGAGTCCATACCACCCCGGCACCAGGGCTGTTAGGAACCCTTTGCACATTAAGATTGGCAAGGGATACAAGCTTAGGGCACGCCTAGTTTTAAGTACACCCCCCCCCAACCTACACCCGGTTGGGAGGGATCATTCACCCACTCAGCCCCGAGTATCCCACTCGGGGACTAGGTTTTCTGTCTCTCCGCACTTAGGCCTTTTTAATCATGGCCCATAAGGCACAGTTACCGTCAGGCGTAACGTTAGACGACCTCCTTAGCAATAAGGAGGTCTACGTTGTACTTAGGCGGAATTTTGGAAACAAATTCCCAAGTAGGAAGGACTCAGACTTCACTAGCGACTCGCTAGAGAAGTTTGCCAAGAAGTCGTCGCCGCCCACCTCGCGACCGACGTCACCGAGTGTAGATTCGCATAGGGCTAGTCGTTCATCGAGCGCGATGGACACTAGCACAGTAGAGGAGGAGACTAGCGATTCGACTAGCTCCGCGGAATCGTCCTCCGAGCAAGACTCGGAGTACACGATAGTTGCGTCCAGGAAGCGCAGTAGGAAACCGCCCAAGGCTCAGGAGGGACCGTCAAAGGCCCCGAAAATCGCCCAACCTAGCGGTTCGACCCCGCAAGATAGGCCCGCCTCTTCAAGGCCCGTATCACGATCCTCAGTAGGTAAAACTAGTGAACCGATTTCTGCTACTCCGTCCGCTCGCAAGGCACCTCCGCCGCCACCGCTGTTCATTCAGGCGAAAGCCGCATGGACGGCGGTGTCGTCGTGGTGCAACGAGCTGAACATTAGGTTCACCTCTGCTAGGTCGACCCAACAGGGTATCAAGGTAGTGTTAGCCACGGCTAACGATCATAGGGCGTTAACACGCATTCTCAGAGATAGGAGTGTGGATTTCCACACGTATACTCTCCCAGAGGATCGTTTATTGCGTGTAGTCATCCGCAATGTCCCTAGGGAGCTTACCTCCGTAGAGATTAAAGAATCTCTAGTTAGTCAGGGCCTCCCGGTTCACGAAGTGCACCGCATGGTTCGCGGTCGATCGGGTCAAGTGTACGACATGGTAACGGCGACATTTGACCGTACCCCAGCCGGTAAGGCTGTGTTCAAGATCACCTCCCTATGCAACCTCTCGGGGATTCAAGTTGAACCCCCGAATCGCAAGGGAGGTATCTCTCAATGCCACCGTTGCCAAATGTACGGACACTCGGCCCGTAACTGCTTCGCCCGCCCTAGGTGTGTCAAATGCCTAGGTAACCACCCCACGGCTGAGTGCGAGCGCCCTAAGGACAGGTCGCTCTGCACTGAGCCGCCGGCGTGCGTTTTGTGCGGCGAAGTGGGTCACCCCGCGAACTATCGTGGCTGCCCTCGTGCACCGAAAGGCAAACCGTCGCCTTCGTCATCTAGCCAGCCTAGGAAATACTACTCTCAGGTTACGGCGAACAGGGCATCTGCGCCTCAGGGTAGCCCTTCTCGTGACCTCTTGAGCTCACAGGTCGCATTTCCTTCACTGCCTTCCTCTCAGAGTAGTGTAGTAGTTCTCCCTAAGCCTGTAGCTAGGACAATCCCTAAAGTTGACCGACCGACTTTACCGACTGCGCCCCCCGTAGTCTCTTCCTTCTTAAGCTCAGAGAGCATAGGCTCTCACTTAGAAACCATAAGCCGCTTTTTAAGCCACGTTGACTATGACGAACTTAAAAATTTAGGTACACTTATCAAACAGAACGTAGGAAAGCCTATTGCGCTTATCACCATCTTAGCGCAAATGCACAAGACTTTCGACAGTCTTGAACACTTTAAAGGTTGATTATGGATAGTTTACACACACCAGCCAGAGTCAAACCACGATCACTCAAGTTAGGGTTTTTCAATGCCAATGGCATTAGTACACAGCGTAGTGAGTTAGCTACATTCCTTAGGGAACACCAACCAGACATATTCCTAGTTCAGGAGACCTTCTTGAAACCTTTCCATCGTGGCAACCCTACCATTGCGAACTATAACATAGTCCGTAATGATAGGCTCAACCAACCGATGGGAGGCACTCTCATCTATTTCAAAAGGTCATTACACTGCATACCTATGGATCCGCCAACGCTAGAAAACATTGAGGTATCGGTCTGTCGGCTAGCCATGACGGGCCACCAAGCTATCACTCTGGTTTCAGCGTACCTATCACCTTCGAGACAGTTACTACCTAGTGACGTTCGAACTCTACTCGACTTAGGTGGCGCCGTTATTATAGCGGGCGACCTAAACGCGAAAAACACCCTCTGGGGTTGTCACCAGACTAACTCTAGGGGCAGAGTGTTAGAGTCACTTGCGGAATCGCTACTGTTCGATGTTGTGACGCCTACAGAGGCGACTCACTATCCGGCAAATTCAACACAAAACCCGGATATTCTAGACGTGGCACTTTTTAAGAGTATAAACTTACGTTTGTGCTCTGTAGAAGTGTTGCACGAGTTAGATTCTGATCACAGACCTGTGCTGTTAGAGTTCGCACCTAGGTTAGGTCCCCCCGACACAGACACAGGTCACGTTCCAACTAGGATGATGACGGATTGGAAGCGGCTCGGGGAGAAACTCGAGTCGATCTCATCCGTACATCTCGATAGTATACCCGATCACATAGTATCTGTCGACGACGCGAAGGTGGCGATCGACGCTCTCACGAATCACGTACAGTCGTTAATTAACGATTGTTCACGGAGGGCTCCAGTAGCGGACGACCGCCGCTGGAGCTTACCCGATGACGTGCGTGATCTCCTGAGACAAAAGAACGCCGCCATTCGTGCCTACGATAGATACCCGTGTGATCCGAATCGCATTAGGATGCGCTCCCTCCAACGCGCCGTAAAAAAGCGCATTGGCGAGATGCGTCAGTCTCAGTGGGATGCTACATTAAGTGAGCTTGAGCCTTCTCATCTCGCTTTTTGGCAGTTATCTCGCTCGCTCAAAAGGGACATAGTCAGTACTATGCCCCCTTTGAATAGGGCTAGCGATCAGTTGCCCGCATTTGACGACTTGGAAAAGTCCGAATGCCTGGCCGACAGTCTCGAACAACAATGTACGCCTAGTTCTCTGCACATTGACACAGGCCACGTAGATGAGGTAGATAGGGAAGTGGAACGGCGAGCTTCTCTCCCGTTACCACTTGAACTAGATACAGACGAGGACACAATACCCGTAGTCACCTCACACGAGGTGAGGTCGATCATAAAGGACTTACACCCTAGGAAGGCACCCGGCTCGGATGGTATCACTAATAGGGTTATTAAGCTTTTTCCGTATACGTTAGTAGTCCTTCTGACTTGTATCTATAACGCCGCACTAGCCAACAACTTCTTTCCACAGCAGTGGAAGGAGGCCGTGGTTATTGGAATACCAAAGCCCGGCAAACCTAAATCCGAGCCGGCCAGTTATAGACCGATCAGTCTGCTTAAAGGTTTAGGTAAGATTTACGAGCGGCTCATTTATGTTAGGCTGAAAGCAGTCGCCGATGCAAACCTACTGATCCCACACGAACAGTTTGGTTTTCGAACCAAACATTCGTGTGTCCAACAGGTCCACCGAATCGTTGAGTACACCAACGTGCGGCTCATCCGTAACCAGTTCACTGGCGTTCTCTTCTTCGATGTAGCGAAGGCATTTGACAGAGTGTGGCACAACGGCTTGTTATACAAGCTTTTCACTATGGGAGTGCCACATAGACTCGTGCTCATCATACGAGACTATTTGTCAAATCGCACATTTCGCTACCGCGTAGAAGGGTCGCTATCCTCTCCTCATCCTATCCTCGCCGGCGTCCCACAGGGCTCGGTACTCTCTCCTCTCCTATACTCGCTATTCACTAGCGACATTCCTATGCATCGGCGAGTGCAGACAGCACTTTTTGCAGACGACACAGCTATCTATTGTGCAGGGGTAGATAGGGGCAACGTAGTTAGGAACCTCCAGTCCGCGGCCGACGCCTTAGGCGCTTGGTTTCGGAAATGGAGAATAGAGGTCAATCCAGATAAGAGTCAGGCTTTAATGGTACATAGGAGGGCTCAGCATCTTTACCCGTTGGAAGCTATTCCTCGGGTAAAGATGTTCGACGCCCATATCTCGTGGGTCAGGCAGGCCAAGTACTTGGGTGTCATCCTAGATGATCGACTTTCGTTCCGACCTCACATATCGGCGGTTCGTAAAAGAGCCGCCTTTGTGTTAGGCCGTCTCCATAGCTTAGTGAACGCAAGTTCAAAACTCTCCCTTAGGAATAAAGTTAGGTTATACACATCTTGTATCAGGCCGATCATGACTTACGCTAGTGTAGTATTCGCACACGTTAAGCCACACAGGATCCATAGGTTACAAACACTACAGAATCGATTCATGCGCAAAGCTACGGGTGCACCTTGGTTCATGAGAAACGCAGATCTGCACATAGATCTCGAGCTGCCGACCATCAGGCAGTACATGAAACAGTGCTCACGTAGATATTTTGACTCTGCACCTACTCACCCCAACCCTCTGTTGGTTGCGGCTGTTAGTTACACACCATCGAATATTAACCGCATACGCAGACCTAGACATATCCTCGGAGAGCCGGACGATAGGATTACTCTAGCTCAAGACAGAGCATACGCAGCTCGCGAAGCCAATCCGTTAGGACCGCGGTTTCGTCCTCGCCTTCGAGGTCGAAACACGCGCCGGGTCGCTCAGCTTACTCAGGTGGGTCCTTCTAGACCCACCATTAGGGAAGTAGTCACAACGCCCCAAGCCGAGGTTCGTACCCCTTTAGTGGGTGCCCTTGGGCCAACGTTGTCTAGTTTGTAGGTTTTAGTTTGTAAGTTTTCTTAGGTCGAGGGCACTTAGTCCTCACCACAGTCCGGGTAAAGTTGTAAAGGCCACTTGGCCAACAACTACGTCACACAAAAAAAAAAAAAAAAAAAAAAAAAAAAAAAAAAAGCGAAGTTCGTTCACTCATCGGGCGCCTCCAAGGGAAGAACAACCAACAAGACTCAAGCCTGAAGCCCTGCAGCTGAATATCAAGCCTTCGCTTCAAACCTATTGTCAAGCCTTCAATCAAGTCCTATCCAGCTACCTAAAAATATTAACTACAGCCCGCGCTAGGCAGGACGTGAGGGAGCCGGAAGACATCAATACGACGTGTCAAGATTACTTCGCACCACATTTATTACCACTAATATATATGGCTGGTGCCTTATACAGTAACCACGTGTTTTCATTGACGTCAACCGACAAGAAGGGACCCCCACACCCAATAGTTTGGTCCTTCGAGCCGGATGAATTGAAGATTGAAGACTACAATCAAGATTGAAGACTGCAATCAAGACTGCAATCAAGTTGGAAGACTGCAATCGTCATCAAGACTTCAATCAAGCCCAGGGAAGCCACGGAGATCAAGACCG
The DNA here is from genome assembly GCA_947095525.1 of Trisateles emortualis. NCBI lineage: Eukaryota > Metazoa > Arthropoda > Insecta > Lepidoptera > Erebidae > Trisateles > Trisateles emortualis. The sequence goes on from OX352756.1 coordinate 4,545,172, forward strand.
AGGACTTCAATCAAGCCGGAAGCCGTCTGAAGCCTTCTAGCAAGTCAGAAGCCCTCGTGAGGTCTAGTCATTGTGTTGTTTCTATCAACGGGTGCACCCGTGGCCTATGTACCGTGCCACCTAACGGTGTCAAACGGCCGGTACTAGGTTTTAACGCTGAAAGGCGGTGTTGGTATATGTTGTGCGCATACCACCGGCGCAGCAAGAGCGCTCTTTTCAGAGCGTGCCGTAAGAGCACTTCCTCGTCGGTAAGTCAACGTGTGGTGTGAGGGCCTAGAGATAGGCACTGCCGACGCAGCCGACATTCCCATCGGTTGCTGAGCGCCTCACAGTGCACGTTGGCCTCTGCTGAGTGGATCCGCAATCCTTCCGTTCCCGCACGACATCCATCCCTCGAGGAGCGTATCCCGGTACCCCCGGGCCCTCCAACAGGACTGTTAGGGCTGGATAGGGACAGAAGAGGCAAACAAGAGCCGAAGATGCCGACCACAAGAAGCCAAGCCGCCGACGACAAGACGCCGCGACGCCACGACAACCCCCCCGCGTCACCGTCCGTTACAGCGTCGGGACTACCGTCCGTGACCACCGGGGTCACATCGCGACCCGATCCGAACCCCCGCGCGCCCGCGTTACCCGTAATAACCGAGAGAGTAGGAGCCGCGACATCGCGTACCGCCGCTGCCGCGACCGCCGCAACCGAGACCGCCGAAGCCGTCCCGCGTGCCCATGCCGTCGCCCCCGCAGCCGCCACCACCGTCGACGCCCCCGCTACTACGTTTAGGTTAACGCGTGCCCCGTCGGTACACTCAGCGCGGTCTAATGCAAGCGCCACCGCCCGATTACGCCAGGCGGAGTTGGAAGCCCACGAGAGGCTGGCTAATATCGCCAGGAAACAGTTGGAGCTACGACTGGAAGCGGATCTAATCCAAAAAAGATTAGCCGTGGAGGCCGCCAATGTTAGGCAAGAAGCTGACCAAGACAGTGTCATCGACGAGGAGGGAGTATACGCGCACAATCGCGTATCACAATGGGTGAACACTTCCCGCCGACCACAGGAGTGGGTGAACAGCTCGCGCCGACCACAGGAAGACTTACCTCACCGTGAACCAATCGCCACCCGCGAGAGGGACCCGTGCGATCCACGGGGGGAGCGTGAGGAGATCGAAAATGTCAGATCATACGAGTCCTTCCACCAGTATGCGCCGCGAGAGCCCGAGCCCAAGAGGGAATACACGCCAATGCGTGTACGATCGCCGACGCCCCCTCGCCAACGAGACAGGGGTATCGGCAGGCTAGCCGAAGCGCTAGAGAAGATGGCCTACCGACGCCCGCCGCCTAAACAAGCGCAAGAGTTGCCACAGTTTAGCGGGGAGCCACGCGAGTGGCTATTGTTCAAAGCGGCATTTAGAGAGTCTACGAGGATGTATGAATACACGCCCGCTGAAAACTTAGCGAGGCTACGCTCGTGCCTCAAAGGAGAGGCCAAGGAAGCGGTAGCGGCGTTATTATATACAGCCGTCGACCCGGCGGTTATTATACAAACACTAGAACAGTGTTACGGACACTCTGAAATAATTGTCGATAAGCTTTTGAACGAAATACAGCGAATACCCTGCGTGAGTTCGAAGGCAAGTGAACTAAACGCGTTCGCTGTCAAAGTACAAAATCTCGTCGCCGTGCTTTCCAGCGTCGACGAGGCAGGAGACCTACAGAACCCCATGCTAGCCCGCATCGTAATGGGAAGGCTCTGCCCACACCTATGCACGCGATGGTGTGACTACGCGGATGTAAATTGTAGTCGTAGTGAGCCCCGTATTATAACGTTATCTCGGTTCCTAATGGGAGAGGCGAACCGCGCCATGCGATATTCATATTTGCCAACCGCGGATACGCCAAAGGAATCAACACGAAGAACGTTAGCCGGCGCTAGCAAGGTGCAGCAGCGACCCAAAGCGCAAGGACGCGGCGCTAATGCATTTACCGCAACAGAGAAGCCACTTTGCATCTGTTGCGGGGACGGGCATCGAACCCCCGACTGTAGGAAGATAAAGGAAATGTCCGTTTCTAAGCGGTGGCAATGGATAAAGGAAGCCGGTGTATGTTTCCGATGCTTAGATAGCCGACATCACCGCAGCAAGTGCACCGCGAAGAAATGCAACATAGGCGAGTGCCGCAGAGCTCATCACGCCTTACTTCACGAGGCGCAGGCAGAGCCAACGGAAAGCGGTAGCTCGAGTGGAGCTGTGTTAGCGTCAGCGCACACAGTAAACACAACAGATCATGTACTGTTGAAGGTATGCCCTGTCAAGATAAAAGGACCTCGTGGGAATACCATAGACACCTACGCGCTATTAGATGAAGGTTCTACGATAACTCTAATCGACGAAGAAATCGCCAGAGCGGTCAACGCGCAAGGGGAAAAGCGCGAATTACGTCTCCAAGGACTAACGGCGACGCGATTAGAGCAGGATAGCGAGAGCGTCGATTTACAAATAAAAGGAAATCGAACCGACTACTACTCGATCGTAGCGCGCACCGTCAAGAGTCTTAACATCAACAGTCAAACGATCAAGGCAAGCTGTTTAAAATATTCGCATCTTAAACAAGTACCTCAGAACGAGGTGTGCTATTGTTACGCACAGCCACGGGTGTTAATTGGAACAGATAATTGGCACTTAATTGTAACTAGAAAGCTCTTAACCGGAAACAAGAGCGAACCCGCCGCCTCCTATACGCGGTTAGGGTGGGTAATACACGGCACAATACCACGGGCTACTATTAAGGAGTGCCCGACCGGCGGCGCCACAGTATTACACGTGCATACAGCACGCCAAAATAACGCCAAGCGAATGGATACGGAGCTGAGAGAGCTAGTGATGGAACATTACGCCATAGACAACCTAGGCATTGTCAACAAATGTAAACCTGTTAAGGAAGAGGAACGCGCATTACGTTTATTTAAAGAAACCGCGCGCCTTACAGGCGACCGCTATGAGGTCGGGTTGCCATGGACCACGGAGGACGTCTGCTTACCCCCCAGTTACGACATGGCGGTACGCAGACTACGGTCTATAGAGCGAAAGATGGATCGAAACATAGACTTCAAACGGGCTTATAACGAACAAATGATGAATCTCATCACGAAGGGTTATGCAGCGCCCATCAAGAGGGTTGACGAGAAGAGTCGAAGAGAGTGGTACCTGCCACACTTCGCCGTAACTAATCCAAATAAACCGGGAAAGATACGTCTCGTCTTTGATGCCGCTGCCGTTACAAGTGGTACGTGTTTGAACGACAAGTTGTTAGCTGGACCGGACATGCTACGTTCGTTATATGGTATCCTGTTTCGCTTTAGAGAAAAGCCTATAGCCGTCACAGCGGATATACGCGAGATGTTCCTACGTATATACATAAGGGAGGAAGATCGAGCCGCACAGCAGTTCTTATGGCGCGGCGACGATAGACACGGCCCCCCTAAGAAATACGTCATGAATTCAATGATATTCGGCGCACGAAGCTCACCATTCTTAGCACACAGCGTTAGGGACAAGAACGCTGAAGACTGTAAACTACAGTATCCACTGGCGTTACAAGCTATGACACTCAGCAAATACAGGGATGACTGGGTAGATAGCTTTGAGAGCGAAGAAATCGCCTCACGTACGATTACCCCAGTAGTGCAAATGCACAAACGTGCGGTATTGGAATTAGCGAGTTGGAGTACGAATCGCGCGCGACTATTTATTGGTGACGTCACGTACTGGAGCGATTCGAAGACTGCGCTACATCGGATTCGCAACGACAGCGCTATGTACACACCGTTTGTCGCACATCGATTGGGTGAAATCGCAGAGCTAACCACCGCCGAACAGTGGCGCTGGTTACCGACAGAGTTAAACGTCGCGGACGACGCAACTCGGAATCGAACCTACACTATGTCAACAAACGACAGATGGTTCACTGGGCCAGGGTTTTTATACAAACCCGCCATGGAATGGCCCCCGGAAAAGGCGGCGTGCGTACAGGAGGAGTCGCACGAGATCGCATGTGTAATGCACACTATCCCGCGGGATAGCATTATCAAGATGGAACGTTTTTCATCGTACGAGTGTTTATTACGCACTACAGCGCGCGCGCACTTTGTTATAGATCGCGGTAAGGCGCGCACTATGGAAGCGCATCACATACAAGCTGAAAGGACGCTTGTAAGACAGGCGCAAGGGGAAAGCTTTCCCGAAGGAATTAATCAACTCACAACGTGCCAATGTATAGGAAGGGCGAGTAGGCTAAGGAAACTCGACCCTGTATGCTGTTCCGAAGGAATGATACGGCTTAATAGGAAAATCAACACGGAGAACGTACATGTGGACAGGAATCGACCGCTCATATTAGACGGAAAACACACGCTGTCATGTCCCTTAATGCGTAGGGAACATGATACTGTTGTACGTGCGACACTAGCGACATGCGTTGTGTGCCGAGCGAAGCGCGCAGCGCCCCCTGTACCCGTGAAAGGGAACCTTCCTAGCGAGCGATTAGATGCATACTCGTGGCCGTTCACACGTTGTGGAGTAGATTGTTTCGGGCCTATGACTATCACAATAGGCAGACGACATGAAAAACGATGGGGCATGTTATTTACCTACCATGACACCTCGTAGGGACGTACGAACCGATAGACCACAACTTAGAGTAGGCGACCTTGTAATAATCGCCGACGGGTTGTTACCGCGTAACGTGTGGCCGCGGGGCCAAGTCGTAGGCGTGATCCCGGGTCCCGACGGTATCATCAGGAGCGCTAACATACGTACACGCGGGGGTGTAATTCGTCGTCCAGTGAGGAGGCTTGTGGTCCTCGCCGGTGATGTAGGGGCTCGCAAGTCTTCGCCGGGGGGAGAGCTGTTACGGACAACAAGCCCTACATAATGTATAAAGTACATATACGTTACGTACATAACGAAAAACTAAAATTTACACGTATGTACGTAACAAATCTTAATGGCGGTAGATGTCAATTCTCGTAGCCGCGCTCGTACTAGCGCCGGCCGCGGAACCGTGAGACATCTACCGCCATTAGTTTTACTTTGCTACGGGCCAGCGTATAAATATGGGTGGCTCGTAGCGAAGTTCGTTCACTCATCGGGCGCCTCCAAGGGAAGAACAACCAACAAGACTCAAGCCTGAAGCCCTGCAGCTGAATATCAAGCCTTCGCTTCAAACCTATTGTCAAGCCTTCAATCAAGTCCTATCCAGCTACCTAAAAATATTAACTACAGCCCGCGCTAGGCAGGACGTGAGGGAGCCGGAAGACATCAATACGACGTGTCAAGATTACTTCGCACCACATTTATTACCACTAATATATATGGCTGGTGCCTTATACAGTAACCACGTGTTTTCATTGACGTCAACCGACAAGAAGGGACCCCCACACCCAATAAGTTAAATATGTATATTAATTATATATTGATAAGTACGAGATATTCAATCGTATTCATATGGTTCGACTTAAATATAATATAAACTAATAACTAAAATATAAAACGCCTCCAGTAGACGTCTTAAGTTATAAACTATAAATAAATAAAACCTAATAAATTTTCGTATATATATATTTTTTAATAATAATCTATCTACCTATGACTCTCCGACTCTCAATCAAGTAAGTGACTACTATTTACCTAGTAAGGTATAATTTTATTTCATTCTCATTCTTGTATAGGATAGTAACAGTCTCTATTAAAATATTAATATAGACTACGAATCATATTGTGGCCCTGAAAAGGGCCTTTTGTTCATATCAATCACACTATGCACGGTTGCATAGCAGTCGACGCGGGTGGTGTTGTTGTTGTTTGTTGTTGTAATAAACAAACAAAACACCACGAGGTAGACGGCAGCAAACGACAGCAACGCGCTGATGATTAGGCAGGCCTGACTTGCTGTGTAAGTACTTAAGCCTTCTTCTCGGTCTTCTTGGGCAGGAGGACCGCCTGGATGTTGGGCAGTACACCACCCTGTGCGATGGTCACGCCGGAGAGTAATTTGTTCAACTCCTCGTCGTTGCGGATGGCCAATTGAAGATGACGAGGAATGATCCTGGTCTTCTTGTTGTCCCTCGCGGCGTTACCGGCCAACTCGAGAACTTCAGCGGCCAGATACTCCATGACGGCGGCGAGATACACCGGTGCACCGGCGCTAAAAATTAAAAAAAACCGATGACCTTGAACGGTCCCAGATTCGGTGGTGAGCTTTTTTTTTTTTTTTTTTTTACTCCACATCGAAGCTGTTTGGCAAAAATTTTTTCTCCCGCCGACCCGTCTATCTCTTGTATCGTATCTATCGTCTCTTAACAACAATAATAAAACATGTACGATGATGATGGTAAGGTAAGGGGTTACCTACCTATCTATTTATATATCAATCTATCTGGTATATATGTATATCTACACACATAATATTATTATAAATTCATTGCATGCAACCTCAGCTCCATACACGGGTATGGACAACTGAATTAACTGTGTTGATGTAATATACCTTATATTATATTATCATTTCTATATACACATAAGAGGAAGGCTAGACTTTACTAGGTACGTACGTACGTACGTACCTATTCTTTAACAATATGTTTAGTTTCATTCAATATCTTTGTTCAAAATAGTAACATATTTTTATTATACATAATAAAAATATACGACACATGTGTGGCCCTGAAAAGGGCCTTTTACTAGTACGTAGCGAGCACCAGCTAGCCAAGCTAGATTGATTGCTTGCTTGCTTAAGCACGTTCGCCTCTGATCCTGCGAGCCAGCTGTATGTCCTTTGGCATGATGGTGACGCGTTTAGCGTGGATCGCGCAAAGGTTGGTATCCTCGAAGAGACCGACCAGGTAAGCCTCGCTCGCCTCCTGCAGCGCCATCACAGCGGAACTCTGGAAACGCAGATCGGTCTTGAAGTCTTGAGCGATCTCACGGACCAGACGTTGGAACGGAAGCTTGCGGATCAAAAGCTCGGTACTCTTCTGGTAACGACGGATCTCACGGAGAGCGACTGTACCGGGCCTGTAACGATGGGGTTTCTTTACACCACCGGTAGCCGGTGCGCTCTTGCGTGCAGCCTTCGTGGCGAGCTGTTTCCTCGGCGCCTTACCACCGGTGGACTTGCGAGCGGTCTGCTTGGTACGTGCCATTTCTTCTTCTTATTCTTCTTCTACACGTCACGAACGAACGTAATAATATAATAACGGTAAGTAAGTGAAGCGGAGGCGCGACGTCAGTTCACGTCGACGGTGCGAGAGTGAATAAAATTCCCAACTCGTTTGCCACTCGTATTTATACGGTCGGCTAGATGCGAACGTCGCGAGGGCTCTCCGTCGATCGCCGCGGCCGCGCTGCGAGCGCTCGTGTTGTTTGTTGTGTTGACGAATAAAATGGATTATTCATAATAAATATTACATATTATTATTAATATAATATTAATCATTATAATTTCGTCGTCATCAAACCTAGGTGCATCTAAATTTTTTTTTTTTTCCCCTTTATCCATATAGGTAGGTAGTTTTTTATTAGGTGTATGTATAGAATATAGAGTTATTTTTAACCTAGGTATAATATTTTATATATTGTTTAATATTAATTAAGTAAATGTAAGGTAAAGAAAAGAATGAACGTAAGATAGATTAACTAACACTAATGTTTTTGTTCGACTAGGTAATAGTTAAATAAGACCTGGCGTCTGTCTAAAATAATACCTATATAATATTATGTTTATTACTTATCTATACTAACGTACTACTAGCGTTTATAATAATATATATGTATGTAAATGTACTGTATGTATGTAGTATGCATTTTATCTATATTGTTATTTATTTATACTTATATTAGTAAATAATTACGATCCTAGTATAAGAGTAGACAAGCGGTAGCTCTAGCTAGTGTCGCTTTTAGTCATAATTAATTAAAACATGTAGTTATTAGTGTAAACTACTTATTATTATACTCTCTCTCTCTATATTAAAATATATATGTATATGTATACACATTGTATTTGACTGATCATTTCTCATGTTAATCGATAGAAACGTACGAAACGTGAAAAGATTTGTGGCCCTGAAAAGGGCCTTTTGTCTATTGTCGATGCTGCACGCAGCTGGCAGACGCGACGTGCTCACTTGGAGCTGGTGTATTTGGTGACCGCCTTGGTACCTTCGCTGACTGCGTGCTTGGCGAGCTCACCGGGCAGCAGTAGTCTGACAGAGGTCTGCACCTCCCTCGACGTGATCGTGGACCTCTTGTTGTAGTGGGCGAGGCGGGACGCTTCGGCGGCGATACGCTCGAAGATATCGTTCACGAACGAGTTCATGATCGACATAGCCTTCGAAGAGATACCGGTATCGGGGTGGACCTGCTTGAGCACCTTGTAGATGTAGATGGCGTAGCTCTCCTTCCTCTTGTGCTTCTTCTTTTTCTTGTCGGTCTTGGAGATGTTCTTTTGGGCTTTGCCGGATTTCTTGGCGGCCTTACCACTTGTTTTGGGCGGCATGTTGTTGTTTAATGCAACGTGTTACTACTACACACAATATTACCAACTAACCAGTACGACACACAGCGAGTACCGTGCGGCGCGGAGTGGAACAGTGGAGTGTATAAAATTTTCTCGCGCTCGCCTTTCTTATATAATGGCCCTCGGGACGCTCACTGCGTCGACAACAGGCGAGCGCGATCCGTCCTACGGACCAATCAGAGCGAAGGCAAACTTTCAGTCGGAGTTCGCGCACCGCGCGCCGCGGTGACGTTTCCGCCGCATAGCCACCACGACCGTGTGGATTGTTTTTTTTTTTTTAATTTCATTTATTTACTTATTTTCTACGTTCGTTCGTACAAACACACATTGATACACAAAAATTACTTTTAAAAATTCAAAATTAGCTAGCTAGCTAGGTAGGTAGGTAGGTAGGTATTTAGACTAGGTGATTTACTAATATAATTATAATAATGAATTGTCTAATACTTAATAAAAAAGTATAGGTACCTACTTATAAGTTTAAATTTCTGTATAGTGAATATTATTAGGTAGGTAGTAGTAGTTAAATATGTATATTAATTATATATTGATAAGTACGAGATATTCAATCGTATTCATATGGTTCGACTTAAATATAATATAAACTAATAACTAAAATATAAAACGCCTCCAGTAGACGTCTTAAGTTATAAACTATAAATAAATAAAACCTAATAAATTTTCGTATATATATATTTTTTAATAATAATCTATCTACCTATGACTCTCCGACTCTCAATCAAGTAAGTGACTACTATTTACCTAGTAAGGTATAATTTTATTTCATTCTCATTCTTGTATAGGATAGTAACAGTCTCTATTAAAATATTAATATAGACTACGAATCATATTGTGGCCCTGAAAAGGGCCTTTTGTTCATATCAATCACACTATGCACGGTTGCATAGCAGTCGACGCGGGTGGTGTTGTTGTTGTTTGTTGTTGTAATAAACAAACAAAACACCACGAGGTAGACGGCAGCAAACGACAGCAACGCGCTGATGATTAGGCAGGCCTGACTTGCTGTGTAAGTACTTAAGCCTTCTTCTCGGTCTTCTTGGGCAGGAGGACCGCCTGGATGTTGGGCAGTACACCACCCTGTGCGATGGTCACGCCGGAGAGTAATTTGTTCAACTCCTCGTCGTTGCGGATGGCCAATTGAAGATGACGAGGAATGATCCTGGTCTTCTTGTTGTCCCTCGCGGCGTTACCGGCCAACTCGAGAACTTCAGCGGCCAGATACTCCATGACGGCGGCGAGATAGCGAGATACACCGGTGCACCGGCACCGACGCGCTCTGCGTAATTGCCGTTACGCAGCAGCCTGTGTATACGACCGACGGGGAACTGTAGACCAGCACGGTTGGAGCGAGACTTTGCCTTCCCCTTCACTTTACCACCTTTGCCGCGGCCGGACATATTGATATTTGTTTGAATAAAATTGAAAAAAGTCACAAAACACTAACGTGCGTGCGCGCGCAACGACAGAGAAATGGTTTGTGAGCGATGGAAACACAGAAACCGCCCTAATATATAACCGCGCTCACTCTCTCACTCGACGGGTGGGGACGGGAGCGAGCGAACCGAACCGAACTGACAAAAATGTAGGTAACTAACTATCAGGTGGTGAGTTGTTATAATTTTGTTGAATGAAATTATAATAATTAATATAGATAGGGCTAGATCGGGCAGTCGGGCGTCGTCGTAATCGTCGAAGAATGAGTGAAATCTATCGAATCGGAATCAATACAATAAATAAAATAATAAGAAGAAAGAAATAAGTATAAATGAATATTAGATGTATTATTACTATTATATATATATTATAGTGGTGTGGTGGAGTTAATACTAGGCGTTGAATATTATGTTATACGTATAGGTATGTACGTCGTCTTATACATAGTTACCTAGTAAATCGTCGTCATAGAATCGTGTGGTGGGTGGCCAACCAAGCCAGTGCAATAATATAGATAGGTGTGTTACGTTTTTGATATTATTATTTTAAGTAGGTAGGTAGTAACCTATTTATGTTTGTTTGCGTTTGTAGCAGTAGTAGTAGTAGTAGACCCTTGAGTGACATTATCAATTCTCTTGTACGATAGAAACGAATATAATATATAATATTATATTCATGAACAGATTGTTAGCCCTGAAAAGGGCTTTTTGGTGTGTGCATGTGCATGCACCGCTCTCGCTCGTCCCGTCGAGAGAGTTGAGATGATGAGCGAACGACAGCTGCAGCATAGGCTCGCGCGCAACAAGATATCGCGAGTGCACGGCGCTCCTCGGCCGTCGACCGACTACTACGACGACGACGACGACTTGCACGACCGACCGCGGCACTTGTGGTATACTCATAAAACGCGGCGTCAACAACGATGCATTTACTTCTTGCCAGCTGCTGCCTTCTTAGCGGCCGGCTTCGACTTGGGAGTCGCGGCTGCCTTCTTCGGTTTGGGCGCTTTGGGCTTCTTGGTGGGCGGTTTCGCGGTCTTCTTAGCCTTAGGTGCGGCTCCACCTCTCGCCTTGGCGGGTGCGGCTGCCTTCTTAGCGGCCGGCTTCTTCTTCGCCGCTGCCGCGGCCTTCTTGTCCTTAGCGGATGCGGCCGCCTTCGCTTTGGACGGCGAGCCGGAGCCGGCGGACGCGGAGGCGGACGCCGCCGCCGCCTTCTTGCTCTTAGCGCCCGCGGCGGACGCGGTAGCCTTCTTGCCACCCTTGGAGGCGGCGGCGGGCTTCTTGGCGGGGCTCGCGCTAGGCTTCTTAGCGGCGGACGACTTTGACTCGAGCTTGAACGATCCGGAGGCACCCTTGCCCTTGGTCTGGATCAAAGCGCCGGACTCGACGGCGCTCTTGAGATATTTCCTTATGAACGGTGCTAATTTCTCTGCGTCGACCTTGTACTGAGCGGCGATATACTTCTTGATGGCTTGCAACGATGATCCGCTGCGCTCTTTCATTTCCTTGATGGCGTTGTTCACCATCTCGGAGGTCTTGGGATGTGTGGGCTTCGCCTTGGGTTTCTTAGCGCCTGCGCCTCCAGCTTGTCTCGCCTGCTTCTTCGCGGGTGTAGCGGGTGCCGGAGCTTCGGCGGCAACTGCTGTGTCGGCCATTTTATTTTTTATTTGTTTTTATTAATATAATTCAATAAAAAACACGTAAGTACGTAGTTGTAGTAAGCAACAAACAAACTGATGAAAGACTTGAGAATTCGACTTTCGTAGATGTCGCCACAATGCGCTACGAGTCAATCGGTTAGGTACCTCGATGCTTTACCATAACGAGGGCCGTTCTGTCGCGGGACTATTTCTCGTACGAACACTTCATACTTTTCACTAACACGTATCTAATTAAATAAATTTTTATTATACTTTTCAATAGATAAACTGTATGTTTGTTAACATTTTAAATAAATAATGAACGAGACCGTAATTACACGCACACTAGATACGCATAGGTGCGCCGGTTCGGCCGGTACGGTGGTTTATTTTCGCGTCTGTCTACTGTGCATACCTCGTGTTCAGTTCAAAATGTATTTTTCTCTATAAAACAGTGCCTTTTAGGTGCAAACGGTCGATAAATCAACGACGAAGTAATCGAGCCTGAAAAGTAACAACATTTCGTTTATATCAATACGTTTATCGAATGTTTTACAAGATTAAAAGTGAACCCTCGTAAAACACAAACGCATTATACCACTTAAGGACGGACGTCTCCGACCGGGAGGTATAACGTTTAATAGAATAATATATAAAAATACATTATTGCACATAGATAACGTATCGTTATCCTGATTGAAATTATAATTTTCAAAAGTGTACATATCATCCTCGACACACACAAATGAATCCATCACACAACACCGCGCCCGCCCGCACAACACGGCAAGTTGTCGTAGTCACCGCGTACCTCTTCCCTCTCGCTATACACACAACCACCGAATTATTATTTAATTTTTATTATAACCAACAGCTAAACTGTTATTAATTAACATATTATACTATAATAAATTAACCAAAAATTTAATAATAAAACAAACTAACTAAGTAAGTTATATAAAATAAATATGATATTATATACTATGGTAAGTATCATTAAACCTGCATGCACCAAAACGTATCTACTTCATAATAATATAATAAATAGTAGGTGCTTATTACGCGGGAAAAATAATATTAAATACCTAAATGATTGTGAACAAAAAAAAAAAAAAATAACCCTAACCTAAATAGACTTTATTTATCTCTCTCTTTTAAGGCATTGAACTTTTTATCATAAATATCTCGGGGAGGCTGCCGTCCACTCCTTTTCTATACATGTATATAAGTGTACCTATGTGTGTTTTTTTTTTTTTGTTTAAACTAATACTGCACTTTTAATATCCACAGGAGCACTCGAACATACGTAAGACATTAGACAAGTAATAATTTATTATATTACCTAAATAACTAATGTATGTAAGTTAGGTGTCGTCGTTAGTATAATATACCATATTATATGTATACTTAATAATAATATAGGGTGACCGAAGAACAGTCTTCAGACTATGGACATTTTGACTCATCTTGTACAATAAATAGAAACATAAACACAACATACAATATGTTATAGTTTATATGAATCGTATGCGGCCCTGAAAAGGGCCTTTTGTATTTATCATCGTCATCGAGCTGCGAGCTGATGCGATGCTTGTGATGATGAGCTTGCTGCTTAACCGCCGAAACCGTACAGGGTGCGGCCTTGACGCTTCAGAGCGTAGACGACGTCCATGGCGGTGACAGTCTTCCTCTTGGCGTGCTCCGTGTACGTTACCGCGTCACGGATGACGTTCTCGAGGAACACCTTCAGCACGCCGCGAGTCTCTTCGTATATGAGACCGGAGATACGTTTCACGCCACCTCTGCGCGCCAGACGACGGATAGCCGGCTTCGTGATACCCTGGATGTTATCACGGAGTACCTTCCTGTGACGCTTGGCTCCTCCTTTCCCCAGACCTTTACCACCCTTTCCGCGGCCGGTCATCTTCTAGGACGTGTGTTTCTGACGTTATTAGATTCGAACAATTGACACGCGCGCGCGTTGTTCAACGGCGAGCGGCTGACGAACGACTGGTGCTCGTTTCGCCCTGTACCGCCATATTTATACACTACCCGTCGCGGGACGGTTCGGCTAGCTCGCACCGCCGCGCCGCGCCACCGTCGCCGTCTCTATCTGTATATTCTTCTACGCCGCTATATCAAAATTTAATATACGTACGATGGGGGTTTCTAATATTATAAGTATAGTTTGTTATTAATTTTCTATAAAACAAATCTCAAAAACAATTAATTAAAAAAAAAAAAAAAAAAACTTTGAGCAAAAATTTTGACGGCGGGGGGGTGGATTACCTAGACGTCGCTAAAAATTAAAAAAAACCGATGACCTTGAACGGTCCCAGATTCGGTGGTGAGCTTTTTTTTTTTTTTTTTTTTACTCCACATCGAAGCTGTTTGGCAAAAATTTTTTCTCCCGCCGACCCGTCTATCTCTTGTATCGTATCTATCGTCTCTTAACAACAATAATAAAACATGTACGATGATGATGGTAAGGTAAGGGGTTACCTACCTATCTATTTATATATCAATCTATCTGGTATATATGTATATCTACACACATAATATTATTATAAATTCATTGCATGCAACCTCAGCTCCATACACGGGTATGGACAACTGAATTAACTGTGTTGATGTAATATACCTTATATTATATTATCATTTCTATATACACATAAGAGGAAGGCTAGACTTTACTAGGTACGTACGTACGTACGTACGTACGTACCTATTCTTTAACAATATGTTTAGTTTCATCTTTAACAATATGTTTAGTTTCATTCAATATCTTTGTTCAAAATAGTAACATATTTTTATTATACATAATAAAAATATACGACACATGTGTGGCCCTGAAAAGGGCCTTTTACTAGTACGTAGCGAGCACCAGCTAGCCAAGCTAGATTGATTGCTTGCTTGCTTAAGCACGTTCGCCTCTGATCCTGCGAGCCAGCTGTATGTCCTTTGGCATGATGGTGACGCGTTTAGCGTGGATCGCGCAAAGGTTGGTATCCTCGAAGAGACCGACCAGGTAAGCCTCGCTCGCCTCCTGCAGCGCCATCACAGCGGAACTCTGGAAACGCAGATCGGTCTTGAAGTCTTGAGCGATCTCACGGACCAGACGTTGGAACGGAAGCTTGCGGATCAAAAGCTCGGTACTCTTCTGGTAACGACGGATCTCACGGAGAGCGACTGTACCGGGCCTGTAACGATGGGGTTTCTTTACACCACCGGTAGCCGGTGCGCTCTTGCGTGCAGCCTTCGTGGCGAGCTGTTTCCTCGGCGCCTTACCACCGGTGGACTTGCGAGCGGTCTGCTTGGTACGTGCCATTTCTTCTTCTTATTCTTCTTCTACACGTCACGAACGAACGTAATAATATAATAACGGTAAGTAAGTGAAGCGGAGGCGCGACGTCAGTTCACGTCGACGGTGCGAGAGTGAATAAAATTCCCAACTCGTTTGCCACTCGTATTTATACGGTCGGCTAGATGCGAACGTCGCGAGGGCTCTCCGTCGATCGCCGCGGCCGCGCTGCGAGCGCTCGTGTTGTTTGTTGTGTTGACGAATAAAATGGATTATTCATAATAAATATTACATATTATTATTAATATAATATTAATCATTATAATTTCGTCGTCATCAAACCTAGGTGCATCTAAATTTTTTTTTTTTTCCCCTTTATCCATATAGGTAGGTAGTTTTTTATTAGGTGTATGTATAGAATATAGAGTTATTTTTAACCTAGGTATAATATTTTATATATTGTTTAATATTAATTAAGTAAATGTAAGGTAAAGAAAAGAATGAACGTAAGATAGATTAACTAACACTAATGTTTTTGTTCGACTAGGTAATAGTTAAATAAGACCTGGCGTCTGTCTAAAATAATACCTATATAATATTATGTTTATTACTTATCTATACTAACGTACTACTAGCGTTTATAATAATATATATTGGGTGTGGGGGTCCCTTCTTGTCGGTTGACGTCAATGAAAACACGTGGTTACTGTATAAGGCACCAGCCATATATATTAGTGGTAATAAATGTGGTGCGAAGTAATCTTGACACGTCGTATTGATGTCTTCCGGCTCCCTCACGTCCTGCCTAGCGCGGGCTGTAGTTAATATTTTTAGGTAGCTGGATAGGACTTGATTGAAGGCTTGACAATAGGTTTGAAGCGAAGGCTTGATATTCAGCTGCAGGGCTTCAGGCTTGAGAACGAACTTCGCTACGAGCCACCCATATTTATACGCCGGCCCGTAGCAAAGTAAAACTAATGGCGGTAGATGTCTCACGGTTCCGCGGCCGGCGCTAGTACGAGCGCGGCTACGAGAATTGACATCTACCGCCATTAAGATTTGTTACGTACATACGTGTAAATTTTAGTTTTTCGTTATGTACGTAACGTATATGTACTTTATACATTATGTAGGGCTTGTTGTCCGTAACAGCTCTCCCCCCGGCGAAGACTTGCGAGCCCCTACATCACCGGCGAGGACCACAAGCCTCCTCACTGGACGACGAATTACACCCCCGCGTGTACGTATGTTAGCGCTCCTGATGATACCGTCGGGACCCGGGATCACGCCTACGACTTGGCCCCGCGGCCACACGTTACGCGGTAACAACCCGTCGGCGATTATTACAAGGTCGCCTACTCTAAGTTGTGGTCTATCGGTTCGTACGTCCCTACGAGGTGTCATGGTAGGTAAATAACATGCCCCATCGTATTTCATGTCGTCTGCTTATTGTGACAATCATAGGCCCGAAACAATCTACTCCACAACGTGTGAACGGCCGCGAGTATGCATCTAATCGCTCGCTAGGAAGGTTCCCTTTCACGGGTACAGGGGGCGCTGCGCGCTTCGCTCGGCACACAACGCATGTCGCTAGTGTCGCACGTACAACAGTATCATGTTCCCTACGCATTAAGGGACATGACAGCGTGTGTTTTCCGTCTAATATGAGCGGTCGATTCCTGTCCACACGTACGTTCTCCGTGTTGATTTTCCTATTAAGCCGTATCATTCCTTCGGAACAGCATACAGGGTCGAGTTTCTTTAGCCTACTCGCCCTTCCTATACATTGGCACGTTGTGAGTTGATTAATTCCTTCGGGAAAGCTTTCCCTTTGCGCCTGTCTTACAAGCGTCCTTTCAGCTTGTATGTGATGCGCTTCCATAGTGCGCGCCTTACCGCGATCTATAACAAAGTGCGCGCGCGCTGTAGTGCGTAATAAACACTCGTACGATGAAAAACGTTCCATCTTGATAATGCTATCCCGCGGGATAGTGTGCATTATACATGCGATCTCGTGCGACTCCTCCTGTACGCACGCCGCCTCTTCCTGGGGCCATTCCATGGCGGGTTTGTATAAAAACCCTGGCCCAGTGATCCATCTGTCGTTTGTTGACATAGTGTAGGTTCGATTCCGAGTTGCGTCGTCCGCGACGTTTAACTCTGTCGGTAACCAGCGCCACTGTTCGGCGGTGGTTAGCTCTGCGATTTCACCCAATCGATGTGCGACAAACGGTGTGTATTTAGCGCTGTCGTTGCGAATCCAATGTAGCGCAGTCTTCGAATCGCTCCAGTACGTGACGTCACCTTTATATGTGTGCTCGTTAAGTATGTCTGCTGCGAGTCTAGCGCCTATTAGGCACGCTTGGAGCTCCATCCGCGGTATACTTTGAGCTCTTAACGGTGCTACCTTCGCTTTTCCGGCTATTAACGCGACGTGTATCGTTCCATCGATACGCTTCAGGCGCCAGTACGCGGCCGCCGCGTATGCTTGTTCGCTAGCGTCTACGAACACATGTAGATCCCGCTGTTGGACCTGCGCCCGGGAGTAACACCGAGGGACGCGCAGGCCCGCCACGCTCGTCAGGCCATTTGTCCAGTTGAAAAATGCGATAGCTTTATCGGCGGGTAGCCGCACGTCCCAGCCGAGTCCCTCCCGCCACAGGTCCTGCAAGGCGATCTTGGCAGCGATTGTGTACGGGCTAAGTAATCCCAACGGGTCGAATATCGACATGACAGCTGAAAGCATCTCTCTCTTGGTAGGGGATCTCATTCCATTGCGTACTTCTTCTGGTACGCGGGGCATAGCGGTGTTAAACGCAAACTCATCCTTGTGCGGTATCCATATGAGCCCTAACGTCTTCCCATATGCATACGAGTTCGCGCCTAATTCCTTAGGGGCGTTTGCCTTATCCTGCGTCGGTATATTTCTTAATAGTCGCGCGCGATTCGTATTCCAACTCGCTAATTCGAATCCCGCACGTTTGTGCACTTGTACTACTTGGGTAATTGTTTGTGAGGCGATTTCTTCGCTCTCAAAGCTGTCTACCCAGTCGTCCATGTAGTGACTGAGTGTAATAGCTCGTAACGCCAGTGGATACTGTAGCTTACAGTCTTCAGCGTTCTTGTTCCTTACGCTGTGTGCTAAGAATGGTGAGCTTCGTGCGCCGAATATCATTGAATTCATGACGTATTTCTTAGGGGGGCCGTGTCTATCGTCGCCGCGCCATAAGAACTGCTGTGCGGCTCGATCTTCCTCCCTTATGTATATACGTAGGAACATCTCGCGTATATCCGCTGTGACGGCTATAGGCTTTTCTCTAAAGCGAAACAGGATACCATATAACGAACGTAGCATGTCCGGTCCAGCTAACAACTTGTCGTTCAAACACGTACCACTTGTAACGGCAGCGGCATCAAAGACGAGACGTATCTTTCCCGGTTTATTTGGATTAGTTACGGCGAAGTGTGGCAGGTACCACTCTCTTCGACTCTTCTCGTCAACCCTCTTGATGGGCGCTGCATAACCTTTCGTGATGAGATTCATCATTTGTTCGTTATAAGCCCGTTTGAAGTCTATGTTTCGATCCATCTTTCGCTCTATAGACCGTAGTCTGCGTACCGCCATGTCGTAACTGGGGGGTAAGCAGACGTCCTCCGTGGTCCATGGCAACCCGACCTCATAGCGGTCGCCTGTAAGGCGCGCGGTTTCTTTAAATAAACGTAATGCGCGTTCCTCTTCCTTAACAGGTTTACATTTGTTGACAATGCCTAGGTTGTCTATGGCGTAATGTTCCATCACTAGCTCTCTCAGCTCCGTATCCATTCGCTTGGCGTTATCTTGGCGTGCTGTATGCACGTGTAATACTGTGGCGCCGCCGGTCGGGCACTCCTTAATAGTAGCCCGTGGTATTGTGCCGTGTATTACCCACCCTAACCGCGTATAGGAGGCGGCGGGTTCGCTCTTTTTTCCGGTTAAGAGCTTCCTAGTTACAATTAAGTGCCAATTATCTGCTCCAATTAACACCCGTGGCTGTGCGTAACAATAGCACACCTCGTTCTGAGGTACTTGTTTAAGATGCGAATATTTTAAACAGCTTGCCTTGATCGTTTGACTGTTGATGTTAAGACTCTTGACGGTGCGCGCTACGATCGAGTAGTAGTCGGTTCGATTTCCTTTTATTTGTAAAGCGACGCTCTCGCTATCGTGCTCTAATCGCGTCGCCGTTAGTCCTTGGAGACGTAATTCGCGCTTTTCCCCTTGCGCGTTGACCGCTCTGGCGATTTCTTCGTCGATTAGAGTTATCGTAGAACCTTCATCTAATAGCGCGTAGGTGTCTATGGTATTCCCACGAGGTCCTTTTATCTTGACAGGGCATACCTTCAACAGTACATGATCTGTTGTGTTTACTGTGTGCGCTGACGCTAACACAGCTCCACTCGAGCTACCGCTTTCCGTTGGCTCTGCCTGCGCCTCGTGAAGTAAGGCGTGATGAGCTCTGCGGCACTCGCCTATGTTGCATTTCTTCGCGGTGCACTTGCTGCGGTGATGTCGGCTATCTAAGCATCGGAAACATACACCGGCTTCCTTTATCCATTGCCACCGCTTAGAAACGGACATTTCCTTTATCTTCCTACAGTCGGGGGTTCGATGCCCGTCCCCGCAACAGATGCAAAGTGGCTTCTCTGTTGCGGTAAATGCATTAGCGCCGCGTCCTTGCGCTTTGGGTCGCTGCTGCACCTTGCTAGCGCCGGCTAACGTTCTTCGTGTTGATTCCTTTGGCGTATCCGCGGTTGGCAAATATGAATATCGGATGGCGCGGTTCGCCTCTCCCATTAGGAACCGAGATAACGTTATAATACGGGGCTCACTACGACTACAATTTACATCCGCGTAGTCACACCATCGCGTGCATAGGTGTGGGCAGAGCCTTCCCATTACGATGCGGGCTAGCATGGGGTTCTGTAGGTCTCCTGCCTCGTCGACGCTGGAAAGCACGGCGACGAGATTTTGTACTTTGACAGCGAACGCGTTTAGTTCACTTGCCTTCGAACTCACGCAGGGTATTCGCTGTATTTCGTTCAAAAGCTTATCGACAATTATTTCAGAGTGTCCGTAACACTGTTCTAGTGTTTGTATAATAACCGCCGGGTCGACGGCTGTATATAATAACGCCGCTACCGCTTCCTTGGCCTCTCCTTTGAGGCACGAGCGTAGCCTCGCTAAGTTTTCAGCGGGCGTGTATTCATACATCCTCGTAGACTCTCTAAATGCCGCTTTGAACAATAGCCACTCGCGTGGCTCCCCGCTAAACTGTGGCAACTCTTGCGCTTGTTTAGGCGGCGGGCGTCGGTAGGCCATCTTCTCTAGCGCTTCGGCTAGCCTGCCGATACCCCTGTCTCGTTGGCGAGGGGGCGTCGGCGATCGTACACGCATTGGCGTGTATTCCCTCTTGGGCTCGGGCTCTCGCGGTGCATACTGGTGGAAGGACTCGTATGATCTGACATTTTCGATCTCCTCACGCTCCCCCCGTGGATCGCACGGGTCCCTCTCGCGGGTGGCGATTGGTTCACGGTGAGGTAAGTCTTCCTGTGGTCGGCGCGAGCTGTTCACCCACTCCTGTGGTCGGCGGGAAGTGTTCACCCATTGTGATACGCGATTGTGCGCGTATACTCCCTCCTCGTCGATGACACTGTCTTGGTCAGCTTCTTGCCTAACATTGGCGGCCTCCACGGCTAATCTTTTTTGGATTAGATCCGCTTCCAGTCGTAGCTCCAACTGTTTCCTGGCGATATTAGCCAGCCTCTCGTGGGCTTCCAACTCCGCCTGGCGTAATCGGGCGGTGGCGCTTGCATTAGACCGCGCTGAGTGTACCGACGGGGCACGCGTTAACCTAAACGTAGTAGCGGGGGCGTCGACGGTGGTGGCGGCTGCGGGGGCGACGGCATGGGCACGCGGGACGGCTTCGGCGGTCTCGGTTGCGGCGGTCACGGCAGCGGCGGTACGCGATGTCGCGGCTCCTACTCTCTCGGTTATTACGGGTAACGCGGGCGCGCGGGGGTTCGGATCGGGTCGCGATGTGACCCCGGTGGTCACGGACGGTAGTCCCGACGCTGTAACGGACGGTGACGCGGGGGGGTTGTCGTGGCGTCGCGGCGTCTTGTCGTCGGCAGCTTGGCTTCTTGTGGTCGGCATCTTCGGCTCTTGTTTGCCTCTTCTGTCCCTATCCAGCCCTAACAGTCCTGTTGGAGGGCCCGGGGGTACCGGGATACGCTCCTCGAGGGATGGATGTCGTGCGGGAACGGAAGGATTGCGGATCCACTCAGCAGAGGCCAACGTGCACTGTGAGGCGCTCAGCAACCGATGGGAATGTCGGCTGCGTCGGCAGTGCCTATCTCTAGGCCCTCACACCACACGTTGACTTACCGACGAGGAAGTGCTCTTACGGCACGCTCTGAAAAGAGCGCTCTTGCTGCGCCGGTGGTATGCGCACAACATATACCAACACCGCCTTTCAGCGTTAAAACCTAGTACCGGCCGTTTGACACCGTTAGGTGGCACGGTACATAGGCCACGGGTGCACCCGTTGATAGAAACAACACAATGACTAGACCTCACGAGGGCTTCTGACTTGCTAGAAGGCTTCAGACGGCTTCCGGCTTGATTGAAGTCCTCGGTCTTGATCTCCGTGGCTTCCCTGGGCTTGATTGAAGTCTTGATGACGATTGCAGTCTTCCAACTTGATTGCAGTCTTGATTGCAGTCTTCAATCTTGATTGTAGTCTTCAATCTTCAATTCATCCGGCTCGAAGGACCAAACTATTGGGTGTGGGGGTCCCTTCTTGTCGGTTGACGTCAATGAAAACACGTGGTTACTGTATAAGGCACCAGCCATATATATTAGTGGTAATAAATGTGGTGCGAAGTAATCTTGACACGTCGTATTGATGTCTTCCGGCTCCCTCACGTCCTGCCTAGCGCGGGCTGTAGTTAATATTTTTAGGTAGCTGGATAGGACTTGATTGAAGGCTTGACAATAGGTTTGAAGCGAAGGCTTGATATTCAGCTGCAGGGCTTCAGGCTTGAGTCTTGTTGGTTGTTCTTCCCTTGGAGGCGCCCGATGAGTGAACGAACTTCGCTACGAGCCACCCATATTTATACGCCGGCCCGTAGCAAAGTAAAACTAATGGCGGTAGATGTCTCACGGTTCCGCGGCCGGCGCTAGTACGAGCGCGGCTACGAGAATTGACATCTACCGCCATTAAGATTTGTTACGTACATACGTGTAAATTTTAGTTTTTCGTTATGTACGTAACGTATATGTACTTTATACATTATGTAGGGCTTGTTGTCCGTAACAATATATATGTATGTAAATGTACTGTATGTATGTAGTATGCATTTTATCTATATTGTTATTTATTTATACTTATATTAGTAAATAATTACGATCCTAGTATAAGAGTAGACAAGCGGTAGCTCTAGCTAGTGTCGCTTTTAGTCATAATTAATTAAAACATGTAGTTATTAGTGTAAACTACTTATTATTATACTCTCTCTCTCTATATTAAAATATATATGTATATGTATACACATTGTATTTGACTGATCATTTCTCATGTTAATCGATAGAAACGTACGAAACGTGAAAAGATTTGTGGCCCTGAAAAGGGCCTTTTGTCTATTGTCGATGCTGCACGCAGCTGGCAGACGCGACGTGCTCACTTGGAGCTGGTGTATTTGGTGACCGCCTTGGTACCTTCGCTGACTGCGTGCTTGGCGAGCTCACCGGGCAGCAGTAGTCTGACAGAGGTCTGCACCTCCCTCGACGTGATCGTGGACCTCTTGTTGTAGTGGGCGAGGCGGGACGCTTCGGCGGCGATACGCTCGAAGATATCGTTCACGAACGAGTTCATGATCGACATAGCCTTCGAAGAGATACCGGTATCGGGGTGGACCTGCTTGAGCACCTTGTAGATGTAGATGGCGTAGCTCTCCTTCCTCTTGTGCTTCTTCTTTTTCTTGTCGGTCTTGGAGATGTTCTTTTGGGCTTTGCCGGATTTCTTGGCGGCCTTACCACTTGTTTTGGGCGGCATGTTGTTGTTTAATGCAACGTGTTACTACTACACACAATATTACCAACTAACCAGTACGACACACAGCGAGTACCGTGCGGCGCGGAGTGGAACAGTGGAGTGTATAAAATTTTCTCGCGCTCGCCTTTCTTATATAATGGCCCTCGGGACGCTCACTGCGTCGACAACAGGCGAGCGCGATCCGTCCTACGGACCAATCAGAGCGAAGGCAAACTTTCAGTCGGAGTTCGCGCACCGCGCGCCGCGGTGACGTTTCCGCCGCATAGCCACCACGACCGTGTGGATTGTTTTTTTTTTTTTAATTTCATTTATTTACTTATTTTCTACGTTCGTTCGTACAAACACACATTGATACACAAAAATTACTTTTAAAAATTCAAAATTAGCTAGCTAGCTAGGTAGGTAGGTAGGTAGGTATTTAGACTAGGTGATTTACTAATATAATTATAATAATGAATTGTCTAATACTTAATAAAAAAGTATAGGTACCTACTTATAAGTTTAAATTTCTGTATAGTGAATATTATTAGGTAGGTAGTAGTAGTTAAATATGTATATTAATTATATATTGATAAGTACGAGATATTCAATCGTATTCATATGGTTCGACTTAAATATAATATAAACTAATAACTAAAATATAAAACGCCTCCAGTAGACGTCTTAAGTTATAAACTATAAATAAATAAAACCTAATAAATTTTCGTATATATATATTTTTTAATAATAATCTATCTACCTATGACTCTCCGACTCTCAATCAAGTAAGTGACTACTATTTACCTAGTAAGGTATAATTTTATTTCATTCTCATTCTTGTATAGGATAGTAACAGTCTCTATTAAAATATTAATATAGACTACGAATCATATTGTGGCCCTGAAAAGGGCCTTTTGTTAATATCAATCACACTATGCACGGTTGCATAGCAGTCGACGCGGGTGGTGTTGTTGTTGTTTGTTGTTGTAATAAACAAACAAAACACCACGAGGTAGACGGCAGCAAACGACAGCAACGCGCTGATGATTAGGCAGGCCTGACTTGCTGTGTAAGTACTTAAGCCTTCTTCTCGGTCTTCTTGGGCAGGAGGACCGCCTGGATGTTGGGCAGTACACCACCCTGTGCGATGGTCACGCCGGAGAGTAATTTGTTCAACTCCTCGTCGTTGCGGATGGCCAATTGAAGATGACGAGGAATGATCCTGGTCTTCTTGTTGTCCCTCGCGGCGTTACCGGCCAACTCGAGAACTTCAGCGGCCAGATACTCCATGACGGCGGCGAGATACACCGGTGCACCGGCACCGACGCGCTCTGCGTAATTGCCGTTACGCAGCAGCCTGTGTATACGACCGACGGGGAACTGTAGACCAGCACGGTTGGAGCGAGACTTTGCCTTCCCCTTCACTTTACCACCTTTGCCGCGGCCGGACATATTGATATTTGTTTGAATAAAATTGAAAAAAGTCACAAAACACTAACGTGCGTGCGCGCGCAACGACAGAGAAATGGTTTGTGAGCGATGGAAACATTTTTTTTTTTTTTTTTTTTTTTTTTGTGTGACGTAGAACGATGGAAACACAGAAACCGCCCTAATATATAACCGCGCTCACTCTCTCACTCGACGGGTGGGGACGGGAGCGAGCGAACCGAACCGAACTGACAAAAATGTAGGTAACTAACTATCAGGTGGTGAGTTGTTATAATTTTGTTGAATGAAATTATAATAATTAATATAGATAGGGCTAGATCGGGCAGTCGGGCGTCGTCGTAATCGTCGAAGAATGAGTGAAATCTATCGAATCGGAATCAATACAATAAATAAAATAATAAGAAGAAAGAAATAAGTATAAATGAATATTAGATGTATTATTACTATTATATATATATTATAGTGGTGTGGTGGAGTTAATACTAGGCGTTGAATATTATGTTATACGTATAGGTATGTACGTCGTCTTATACATAGTTACCTAGTAAATCGTCGTCATAGAATCGTGTGGTGGGTGGCCAACCAAGCCAGTGCAATAATATAGATAGGTGTGTTACGTTTTTGATATTATTATTTTAAGTAGGTAGGTAGTAACCTATTTATGTTTGTTTGCGTTTGTAGCAGTAGTAGTAGTAGTAGACCCTTGAGTGACATTATCAATTCTCTTGTACGATAGAAACGAATATAATATATAATATTATATTCATGAACAGATTGTTAGCCCTGAAAAGGGCTTTTTGGTGTGTGCATGTGCATGCACCGCTCTCGCTCGTCCCGTCGAGAGAGTTGAGATGATGAGCGAACGACAGCTGCAGCATAGGCTCGCGCGCAACAAGATATCGCGAGTGCACGGCGCTCCTCGGCCGTCGACCGACTACTACGACGACGACGACGACTTGCACGACCGACCGCGGCACTTGTGGTATACTCATAAAACGCGGCGTCAACAACGATGCATTTACTTCTTGCCAGCTGCTGCCTTCTTAGCGGCCGGCTTCGACTTGGGAGTCGCGGCTGCCTTCTTCGGTTTGGGCGCTTTGGGCTTCTTGGTGGGCGGTTTCGCGGTCTTCTTAGCCTTAGGTGCGGCTCCACCTCTCGCCTTGGCGGGTGCGGCTGCCTTCTTAGCGGCCGGCTTCTTCTTCGCCGCTGCCGCGGCCTTCTTGTCCTTAGCGGATGCGGCCGCCTTCGCTTTGGACGGCGAGCCGGAGCCGGCGGACGCGGAGGCGGACGCCGCCGCCGCCTTCTTGCTCTTAGCGCCCGCGGCGGACGCGGTAGCCTTCTTGCCACCCTTGGAGGCGGCGGCGGGCTTCTTGGCGGGGCTCGCGCTAGGCTTCTTAGCGGCGGACGACTTTGACTCGAGCTTGAACGATCCGGAGGCACCCTTGCCCTTGGTCTGGATCAAAGCGCCGGACTCGACGGCGCTCTTGAGATATTTCCTTATGAACGGTGCTAATTTCTCTGCGTCGACCTTGTACTGAGCGGCGATATACTTCTTGATGGCTTGCAACGATGATCCGCTGCGCTCTTTCATTTCCTTGATGGCGTTGTTCACCATCTCGGAGGTCTTGGGATGTGTGGGCTTCGCCTTGGGTTTCTTAGCGCCTGCGCCTCCAGCTTGTCTCGCCTGCTTCTTCGCGGGTGTAGCGGGTGCCGGAGCTTCGGCGGCAACTGCTGTGTCGGCCATTTTATTTTTTATTTGTTTTTATTAATATTGGGTGTGGGGGTCCCTTCTTGTCGGTTGACGTCAATGAAAACACGTGGTTACTGTATAAGGCACCAGCCATATATATTAGTGGTAATAAATGTGGTGCGAAGTAATCTTGACACGTCGTATTGATGTCTTCCGGCTCCCTCACGTCCTGCCTAGCGCGGGCTGTAGTTAATATTTTTAGGTAGCTGGATAGGACTTGATTGAAGGCTTGACAATAGGTTTGAAGCGAAGGCTTGATATTCAGCTGCAGGGCTTCAGGCTTGAGTCTTGTTGGTTGTTCTTCCCTTGGAGGCGCCCGATGAGTGAACGAACTTCGCTACGAGCCACCCATATTTATACGCTGGCCCGCAGCAAAGTAAAACTAATGGCGGTAGATGTCTCACGGTTCCGCGGCCGGTGCTAGTACGAGCGCGGCTACGAGAATTGACATCTACCGCCATTAAGATTTGTTACGTACATACGTGTAAATTTTAGTTTTTCGTTATGTACGTAACGTATATGTACTTTATACATTATGTAGGGCTTGTTGTCCGTAACAGCTCTCCCCCCGGCGAAGACTTGCGAGCCCTTACATCACCGGCGAGGACCACAAGCCTCCTCACTGGACGACGAATTACACCCCCGCGTGTACGTATGTTAGCGCTCCTGATGATACCGTCGGGACCCGGGATCACGCCTACGACTTGGCCCCGCGGCCACACGTTACGCGGTAACAACCCGTCGGCGATTATTACAAGGTCGCCTACTCTAAGTTGTGGTCTATCGGTTCGTACGTCCCTACGAGGTGTCATGGTAGGTAAGTACTCGGCTACCCATCGCTGCCAGAAGGTGTCCGCCAGTGCCTGCGCTGCCCGCCATACTCTTCTGTCGGCTTCGTCGCAGGACCCAGTGGTCGGTATTCCAGACGGTGACCCCAATAGGAAATGGTTCGGGGTCAACGCCTCCTCGTCTTCTGGGCACGTCGATACGTGCGTTAAGGGTCTAGAGTTCACGATATGCTCCACTTCAGCCATGAGTGTTACTAACACCTCTTCCTTAGGCGCTCGCTCCTTCATAGTGACGGCGAGCGCCGTCTTAACGCTGCGGATTAGCCGCTCCCATGCTCCGCCTTGGTTGGGTGCTCCGGGGTCAATAAAACGCCATTCTGTTTTCTTTGTAGTCGCGTACTCCCTTAGGGACGTCTCCCACTCGCTGAAGGCTCGCTTCAGCTCGACGTCAGCGCCACGAAAATTCGTTCCATTGTCCGATATTATAGTAGCCGGCCAACCGCGGCGCGCGGCCATCCTGCGCAACGCCATTATTGCCGAGTCTGTACTTAGACTGGCAATCAATTCTATGTGAATCGCCCTCGTAACAAGGCAAGTAAATAACATGCCCCATCGTTTTTCATGTCGTCTGCCTATTGTGACAGTCATAGGCCCGAAACAATCTACTCCACAACGTGTGAACGGCCGCGAGTATGCATCTAATCGCTCGCTAGGAAGGTTCCCTTTCACGGGTACAGGGGGCGCTGCGCGCTTCGCTCGGCACACAACGCATGTCGCTAGTGTCGCACGTACAACAGTACGTAGTCTCAGTATCCAGTACCGCTGTCTTATGTTGTTTACTACGTGCTCTCTGCCTGCGTGTCCGTTCATATCATGTTCCCTACGTATTAGGAGACGTGACAGAGTGTGTTTTCCGTCTAATATGAGCGGTCGCTTCCTGTCCATGTGTACGTTCGCCGTGTTGATTCTCCCGTTGAGCCGTAACATTCCTTCGGAACAGCATACAGGGTCGAGTTTTCTTAACCTACTCGCCCTTCCTATACATTTGCCCGTTGTGAGTTGATTAATTTCTTCGGGAAAGCTTTCCCTTTGCGCCTGTCTTACAAGCGTCCTTTCAGCTTGTATAATGTGACGCGCTTCCATAATGTTCGCCTTACCGCGACACTTATCTATGAAAAAGTGCACGCGCGCTGTAGTGCGTAATAAACGCTCGTACGATGAAAAACGCTCCATCTTTATAATGCTATCCCGCGGGATAGTGTGCATTACACATGCGATCTCGTGCGACTCCTCCTGTACGCACGCCGCCTCTTCCTGGGGCCATTCCATGGCGGGTTTGTATAAAAACCCTGGCCCAGTGAACCATCTGTCGTTTGTTGACATAGTGTAGGTTCGATTCCGAGTTGCGTCGTCCGCGACGTTTAACTCTGTCGGTAACCAGCGCCACTGTTCGGCGGTGGTTAGCTCTGCGATTTCACCCAATCGATGTGCGACAAACGGTGTGTATTTAGCGCTGTCGTTGCGAATCCAATGTAGCGCAGTCTTCGAATCGCTCCAGTACGTGACGTCACCTTTATATGTGTGCTCGTTAAGTATGTCTGCTGCGAGTCTAGCGCCTATTAGGCACGCTTGGAGCTCCATCCGCGGTATACTTTGAGCTCTTAACGGTGCTACCTTCGCTTTTCCGGCTATTAACGCGACGTGTATCGTTCCATCGATACGCTTCAGGCGCCAGTACGCGGCCGCCGCGTATGCTTGTTCGCTAGCGTCTACGAACACATGTAGATCCCGCTGTTGGACCTGCGCCCGGGAGTAACACCGAGGGACGCGCAGGCCCGCCACGCTCGTCAGGCCATTTGTCCAGTTGAAAAATGCGATAGCTTTATCGGCGGGTAGCCGCACGTCCCAGCCGAGTCCCTCCCGCCACAGGTCCTGCAAGGCGATCTTGGCAGCGATTGTGTACGGGCTAAGTAATCCCAACGGGTCGAATATCGACATGACAGCTGAAAGCATCTCTCTCTTGATAGGGGATCTCATTCCATTGCGTACTTCTTCTGGTACGCGGGGCATAGCGGTGTTAAACGCAAACTCATCCTTGTGCGGTATCCATATGAGCCCTAACGTCTTCCCATATGCATACGAGTTCGCGCCTAATTCCTTAGGGGCGTTTGCCTTATCCTGCGTCGGTATATTTCTTAATAGTCGCGCGCGATTCGTATTCCAACTCGCTAATTCGAATCCCGCACGTTTGTGCACTTGTACTACTTGGGTAATTGTTTGTGAGGCGATTTCTTCGCTCTCAAAGCTGTCTACCCAGTCGTCCATGTAGTGACTGAGTGTAATAGCTCGTAACGCCAGTGGATACTGTAGCTTACAGTCTTCAGCGTTCTTGTTCCTTACGCTGTGTGCTAAGAATGGTGAGCTTCGTGCGCCGAATATCATTGAATTCATGACGTATTTCTTAGGGGGGCCGTGTCTATCGTCGCCGCGCCATAAGAACTGCTGTGCGGCTCGATCTTCCTCCCTTATGTATATACGTAGGAACATCTCGCGTATATCCGCTGTGACGGCTATAGGCTTTTCTCTAAAGCGAAACAGGATACCATATAACGAACGTAGCATGTCCGGTCCAGCTAACAACTTGTCGTTCAAACACGTACCACTTGTAACGGCAGCGGCATCAAAGACGAGACGTATCTTTCCCGGTTTATTTGGATTAGTTACGGCGAAGTGTGGCAGGTACCACTCTCTTCGACTCTTCTCGTCAACCCTCTTGATGGGCGCTGCATAACCTTTCGTGATGAGATTCATCATTTGTTCGTTATAAGCCCGTTTGAAGTCTATGTTTCGATCCATCTTTCGCTTTATAGACCGTAGTCTGCGTACCGCCATGTCGTAACTGGGGGGTAAGCAGACGTCCTCCGTGGTCCATGGCAACCCGACCTCATAGCGGTCGCCTGTAAGGCGCGCGGTTTCTTTAAATAAACGTAATGCGCGTTCCTCTTCCTTAACAGGTTTACATTTGTTGACAATGCCTAGGTTGTCTATGGCGTAATGTTCCATCACTAGCTCTCTCAGCTCCGTATCCATTCGCTTGGCGTTATCTTGGCGTGCTGTATGCACGTGTAATACTGTGGCGCCGCCGGTCGGGCACTCCTTAATAGTAGCCCGTGGTATTGTGCCGTGTATTACCCACCCTAACCGCGTATAGGAGGCGGCGGGTTCGCTCTTTTTTCCGGTTAAGAGCTTCCTAGTTACAATTAAGTGCCAATTATCTGCTCCAATTAACACCCGTGGCTGTGCGTAACAATAGCACACCTCGTTCTGAGGTACTTGTTTAAGATGCGAATATTTTAAACAGCTTGCCTTGATCGTTTGACTGTTGATGTTAAGACTCTTGACGGTGCGCGCTACGATCGAGTAGTAGTCGGTTCGATTTCCTTTTATTTGTAAATCGACGCTCTCGCTATCCTGCTCTAATCGCGTCGCCGTTAGTCCTTGGAGACGTAATTCGCGCTTTTCCCCTTGCGCGTTGACCGCTCTGGCGATTTCTTCGTCGATTAGAGTTATCGTAGAACCTTCATCTAATAGCGCGTAGGTGTCTATGGTATTCCCACGAGGTCCTTTTATCTTGACAGGGCATACCTTCAACAGTACATGATCTGTTGTGTTTACTGTGTGCGCTGACGCTAACACAGCTCCACTCGAGCTACCGCTTTCCGTTGGCTCTGCCTGCGCCTCGTGAAGTAAGGCGTGATGAGCTCTGCGGCACTCGCCTATGTTGCATTTCTTCGCGGTGCACTTGCTGCGGTGATGTCGGCTATCTAAGCATCGGAAACATACACCGGCTTCCTTTATCCATTGCCACCGCTTAGAAACGGACATTTCCTTTATCTTCCTACAGTCGGGGGTTCGATGCCCGTCCCCGCAACAGATGCAAAGTGGCTTCTCTGTTGCGGTAAATGCATTAGCGCCGCGTCCTTGCGCTTTGGGTCGCTGCTGCACCTTGCTAGCGCCGGCTAACGTTCTTCGTGTTGATTCCTTTGGCGTATCCGCGGTTGGCAAATATGAATATCGGATGGCGCGGTTCGCCTCTCCCATTAGGAACCGAGATAACGTTATAATACGGGGCTCACTACGACTACAATTTACATCCGCGTAGTCACACCATCGCGTGCATAGGTGTGGGCAGAGCCTTCCCATTACGATGCGGGCTAGCATGGGGTTCTGTAGGTCTCCTGCCTCGTCGACGCTGGAAAGCACGGCGACGAGATTTTGTACTTTGACAGCGAACGCGTTTAGTTCACTTGCCTTCGAACTCACGCAGGGTATTCGCTGTATTTCGTTCAAAAGCTTATCGACAATTATTTCAGAGTGTCCGTAACACTGTTCTAGTGTTTGTATAATAACCGCCGGGTCGACGGCTGTATATAATAACGCCGCTACCGCTTCCTTGGCCTCTCCTTTGAGGCACGAGCGTAGCCTCGCTAAGTTTTCAGCGGGCGTGTATTCATACATCCTCGTAGACTCTCTAAATGCCGCTTTGAACAATAGCCACTCGCGTGGCTCCCCGCTAAACTGTGGCAACTCTTGCGCTTGTTTAGGCGGCGGGCGTCGGTAGGCCATCTTCTCTAGCGCTTCGGCTAGCCTGTCGATACCCCTGTCTCGTTGGCGAGGGGGCGTCGGCGATCGTACACGCATTGGCGTGTATTCCCTCTTGGGCTCGGGCTCTCGCGGTGCATACTGGTGGAAGGACTCGTATGATCTGACATTTTCGATCTCCTCACGCTCCCCCCGTGGATCGCACGGGTCCCTCTCGCGGGTGGCGATTGGTTCACGGTGAGGTAAGTCTTCCTGTGGTCGGCGCGAGCTGTTCACCCACTCCTGTGGTCGGCGGGAAGTGTTCACCCATTGTGATACGCGATTGTGCGCGTATACTCCCTCCTCGTCGATGACACTGTCTTGGTCAGCTTCTTGCCTAACATTGGCGGCCTCCACGGCTAATCTTTTTTGGATTAGATCCGCTTCCAGTCGTAGCTCCAACTGTTTCCTGGCGATATTAGCCAGCCTCTCGTGGGCTTCCAACTCCGCCTGGCGTAATCGGGCGGTGGCGCTTGCATTAGACCGCGCTGAGTGTACCGACGGGGCACGCGTTAACCTAAACGTAGTAGCGGGGGCGTCGACGGTGGTGGCGGCTGCGGGGGCGACGGCATGGGCACGCGGGACGGCTTCGGCGGTCTCGGTTGCGGCGGTCGCGGCAGCGGCGGTACGCGATGTCGCGGCTCCTACTCTCTCGGTTATTACGGGTAACGCGGGCGCGCGGGGGTTCGGATCGGGTCGCGATGTGACCCCGGTGGTCACGGACGGTAGTCCCGACGCTGTAACGGACGGTGACGCGGGGGGGTTGTCGTGGCGTCGCGGCGTCTTGTCGTCGGCAGCTTGGCTTCTTGTGGTCGGCATCTTCGGCTCTTGTTTGCCTCTTCTGTCCCTATCCAGCCCTAACAGTCCTGTTGGAGGGCCCGGGGGTACCGGGATACGCTCCTCGAGGGATGGATGTCGTGCGGGAACGGAAGGATTGCGGATCCACTCAGCAGAGGCCAACGTGCACTGTGAGGCGCTCAGCAACCGATGGGAATGTCGGCTGCGTCGGCAGTGCCTATCTCTAGGCCCTCACACCACACGTTGACTTACCGACGAGGAAGTGCTCTTACGGCACGCTCTGAAAAGAGCGCTCTTGCTGCGCCGGTGGTATGCGCACAACATATACCAACACCGCCTTTCAGCGTTAAAACCTAGTACCGGCCGTTTGACACCGTTAGGTGGCACGGTACATAGGCCACGGGTGCACCCGTTGATAGAAAAAACACAATGACTAGACCTCACGAGGGCTTCTGACTTGCTAGAAGGCTTCAGACGGCTTCCGGCTTGATTGAAGTCCTCGGTCTTGATCTCCGTGGCTTCCCTGGGCTTGATTGAAGTCTTGATGACGATTGCAGTCTTCCAACTTGATTGCAGTCTTGATTGCAGTCTTCAATCTTGATTGTAGTCTTCAATCTTCAATTCATCCGGCTCGAAGGACCAAACTATTGGGTGTGGGGGTCCCTTCTTGTCGGTTGACGTCAATGAAAACACGTGGTTACTGTATAAGGCACCAGCCATATATATTAGTGGTAATAAATGTGGTGCGAAGTAATCTTGACACGTCGTATTGATGTCTTCCGGCTCCCTCACGTCCTGCCTAGCGCGGGCTGTAGTTAATATTTTTAGGTAGCTGGATAGGACTTGATTGAAGGCTTGACAATAGGTTTGAAGCGAAGGCTTGATATTCAGCTGCAGGGCTTCAGGCTTGAGTCTTGTTGGTTGTTCTTCCCTTGGAGGCGCCCGATGAGTGAACGAACTTCGCTACGAGCCACCCATATTTATACGCTGGCCCGCAGCAAAGTAAAACTAATGGCGGTAGATGTCTCACGGTTCCGCGGCCGGTGCTAGTACGAGCGCGGCTACGAGAATTGACATCTACCGCCATTAAGATTTGTTACGTACATACGTGTAAATTTTAGTTTTTCGTTATGTACGTAACGTATATGTACTTTATACATTATGTAGGGCTTGTTGTCCGTAACAATTAATATAATTCAATAAAAAACACGTAAGTACGTAGTTGTAGTAAGCAACAAACAAACTGATGAAAGACTTGAGAATTCGACTTTCGTAGATGTCGCCACAATGCGCTACGAGTCAATCGGTTAGGTACCTCGATGCTTTACCATAACGAGGGCCGTTCTGTCGCGGGACTATTTCTCGTACGAACACTTCATACTTTTCACTAACACGTATCTAATTAAATAAATTTTTATTATACTTTTCAATAGATAAACTGTATGTTTGTTAACATTTTAAATAAATAATGAACGAGACCGTAATTACACGCACACTAGATACGCATAGGTGCGCCGGTTCGGCCGGTACGGTGGTTTATTTTCGCGTCTGTCTACTGTGCATACCTCGTGTTCAGTTCAAAATGTATTTTTCTCTATAAAACAGTGCCTTTTAGGTGCAAACGGTCGATAAATCAACGACGAAGTAATCGAGCCTGAAAAGTAACAACATTTCGTTTATATCAATACGTTTATCGAATGTTTTACAAGATTAAAAGTGAACCCTCGTAAAACACAAACGCATTATACCACTTAAGGACGGACGTCTCCGACCGGGAGGTATAACGTTTAATAGAATAATATATAAAAATACATTATTGCACATAGATAACGTATCGTTATCCTGATTGAAATTATAATTTTCAAAAGTGTACATATCATCCTCGACACACACAAATGAATCCATCACACAACACCGCGCCCGCCCGCACAACACGGCAAGTTGTCGTAGTCACCGCGTACCTCTTCCCTCTCGCTATACACACAACCACCGAATTATTATTTAATTTTTATTATAACCAACAGCTAAACTGTTATTAATTAACATATTATACTATAATAAATTAACCAAAAATTTAATAATAAAACAAACTAACTAAGTAAGTTATATAAAATAAATATGATATTATATACTATGGTAAGTATCATTAAACCTGCATGCACCAAAACGTATCTACTTCATAATAATATAATAAATAGTAGGTGCTTATTACGCGGGAAAAATAATATTAAATACCTAAATGATTGTGAACAAAAAAAAAAAAAAATAACCCTAACCTAAATAGACTTTATTTATCTCTCTCTTTTAAGGCATTGAACTTTTTATCATAAATATCTCGGGGAGGCTGCCGTCCACTCCTTTTCTATACATGTATATAAGTGTACCTATGTGTGTTTTTTTTTTTTTGTTTAAACTAATACTGCACTTTTAATATCCACAGGAGCACTCGAACATAAGTAAGACATTAGACAAGTAATAATTTATTATATTACCTAAATAACTAATGTATGTAAGTTAGGTGTCGTCGTTAGTATAATATACCATATTATATGTATACTTAATAATAATATAGGGTGACCGAAGAACAGTCTTCAGACTATGGACATTTTGACTCATCTTGTACAATAAATAGAAACATAAACACAACATACAATATGTTATAGTTTATATGAATCGTATGCGGCCCTGAAAAGGGCCTTTTGTATTTATCATCGTCATCGAGCTGCGAGCTGATGCGATGCTTGTGATGAGCTTGCTGCTTAACCGCCGAAACCGTACAGGGTGCGGCCTTGACGCTTCAGAGCGTAGACGACGTCCATGGCGGTGACAGTCTTCCTCTTGGCGTGCTCCGTGTACGTTACCGCGTCACGGATGACGTTCTCGAGGAACACCTTCAGCACGCCGCGAGTCTCTTCGTATATGAGACCGGAGATACGTTTCACGCCACCTCTGCGCGCCAGACGACGGATAGCCGGCTTCGTGATACCCTGGATGTTATCACGGAGTACCTTCCTGTGACGCTTGGCTCCTCCTTTCCCCAGACCTTTACCACCCTTTCCGCGGCCGGTCATCTTCTAGGACGTGTGTTTCTGACGTTATTAGATTCGAACAATTGACACGCGCGCGCGTTGTTCAACGGCGAGCGGCTGACGAACGACTGGTGCTCGTTTCGCCCTGTACCGCCATATTTATACACTACCCGTCGCGGGACGGTTCGGCTAGCTCGCACCGCCGCGCCGCGCCACCGTCGCCGTCTCTATCTGTATATTCTTCTACGCCGCTATATCAAAATTTAATATACGTACGATGGGGGTTTCTAATATTATAAGTATAGTTTGTTATTAATTTTCTATAAAACAAATCTCAAAAACAATTAATTAAAAAAAAAAAAAAAAAAACTTTGAGCAAAAATTTTGACGGCGGGGGGGTGGATTACCTAGACGTCGCTAAAAATTAAAAAAAACCGATGACCTTGAACGGTCCCAGATTCGGTGGTGAGCTTTTTTTTTTTTTTTTTTTTACTCCACATCGAAGCTGTTTGGCAAAAATTTTTTCTCCCGCCGACCCGTCTATCTCTTGTATCGTATCTATCGTCTCTTAACAACAATAATAAAACATGTACGATGATGATGGTAAGGTAAGGGGTTACCTACCTATCTATTTATATATCAATCTATCTGGTATATATGTATATCTACACACATAATATTTGTTACGGACAACAAGCCCTACATAATGTATAAAGTACATATACGTTACGTACATAACGAAAAACTAAAATTTACACGTATGTACGTAACAAATCTTAATGGCGGTAGATGTCAATTCTCGTAGCCGCGCTCGTACTAGCACCGGCCGCGGAACCGTGAGACATCTACCGCCATTAGTTTTACTTTGCTACGGGCCAGCGTATAAATATGGGTGGCTCGTAGCGAAGTTCGTTCACTCATCGGGCGCCTCCAAGGGAAGAACAACCAACAAGACTCAAGCCTGAAGCCCTGCAGCTGAATATCAAGCCTTCGCTTCAAACCTATTGTCAAGCCTTCAATCAAGTCCTATCCAGCTACCTAAAAATATTAACTACAGCCCGCGCTAGGCAGGACGTGAGGGAGCCGGAAGACATCAATACGACGTGTCAAGATTACTTCGCACCACATTTATTACCACTAATATATATGGCTGGTGCCTTATACAGTAACCACGTGTTTTCATTGACGTCAACCGACAAGAAGGGACCCCCACACCCAATAGTTTGGTCCTTCGAGCCGGATGAATTGAAGATTGAAGACTACAATCAAGATTGAAGACTGCAATCAAGACTGCAATCAAGTTGGAAGACTGCAATCGTCAT
This sequence comes from Trisateles emortualis, assembly GCA_947095525.1. NCBI lineage: Eukaryota > Metazoa > Arthropoda > Insecta > Lepidoptera > Erebidae > Trisateles > Trisateles emortualis. The sequence goes on from OX352756.1 coordinate 4,581,987, forward strand.
CAAGACTTCAATCAAGCCCAGGGAAGCCACGGAGATCAAGACCGAGGACTTCAGTCAAGCCGGAAGCCGTCTGAAGCCTTCTAGCAAGTCAGAAGCCCTCGTGAGGTCTAGTCATTGTGTTGTTTCTATCAACGGGTGCACCCGTGGCCTATGTACCGTGCCACCTAACGGTGTCAAACGGCCGGTACTAGGTTTTAACGCTGAAAGGCGGTGTTGGTATATGTTGTGCGCATACCACCGGCGCAGCAAGAGCGCTCTTTTCAGAGCGTGCCGTAAGAGCACTTCCTCGTCGGTAAGTCAACGTGTGGTGTGAGGGCCTAGAGATAGGCACTGCCGACGCAGCCGACATTCCCATCGGTTGCTGAGCGCCTCACAGTGCACGTTGGCCTCTGCTGAGTGGATCCGCAATCCTTCCGTTCCCGCACGACATCCATCCCTCGAGGAGCGTATCCCGGTACCCCCGGGCCCTCCAACAGGACTGTTAGGGCTGGATAGGGACAGAAGAGGCAAACAAGAGCCGAAGATGCCGACCACAAGAAGCCAAGCTGCCGACGACAAGACGCCGCGACGCCACGACAACCCCCCCGCGTCACCGTCCGTTACAGCGTCGGGACTACCGTCCGTGACCACCGGGGTCACATCGCGACCCGATCCGAACCCCCGCGCGCCCGCGTTACCCGTAATAACCGAGAGAGTAGGAGCCGCGACATCGCGTACCGCCGCTGCCGCGACCGCCGCAACCGAGACCGCCGAAGCCGTCCCGCGTGCCCATGCCGTCGCCCCCGCAGCCGCCACCACCGTCGACGCCCCCGCTACTACGTTTAGGTTAACGCGTGCCCCGTCGGTACACTCAGCGCGGTCTAATGCAAGCGCCACCGCCCGATTACGCCAGGCGGAGTTGGAAGCCCACGAGAGGCTGGCTAATATCGCCAGGAAACAGTTGGAGCTACGACTGGAAGCGGATCTAATCCAAAAAAGATTAGCCGTGGAGGCCGCCAATGTTAGGCAAGAAGCTGACCAAGACAGTGTCATCGACGAGGAGGGAGTATACGCGCACAATCGCGTATCACAATGGGTGAACACTTCCCGCCGACCACAGGAGTGGGTGAACAGCTCGCGCCGACCACAGGAAGACTTACCTCACCGTGAACCAATCGCCACCCGCGAGAGGGACCCGTGCGATCCACGGGGGGAGCGTGAGGAGATCGAAAATGTCAGATCATACGAGTCCTTCCACCAGTATGCACCGCGAGAGCCCGAGCCCAAGAGGGAATACACGCCAATGCGTGTACGATCGCCGACGCCCCCTCGCCAACGAGACAGGGGTATCGGCAGGCTAGCCGAAGCGCTAGAGAAGATGGCCTACCGACGCCCGCCGCCTAAACAAGCGCAAGAGTTGCCACAGTTTAGCGGGGAGCCACGCGAGTGGCTATTGTTCAAAGCGGCATTTAGAGAGTCTACGAGGATGTATGAATACACGCCCGCTGAAAACTTAGCGAGGCTACGCTCGTGCCTCAAAGGAGAGGCCAAGGAAGCGGTAGCGGCGTTATTATATACAGCCGTCGACCCGGCGGTTATTATGCAAACACTAGAACAGTGTTACGGACACTCTGAAATAATTGTCGATAAGCTTTTGAACGAAATACAGCGAATACCCTGCGTGAGTTCGAAGGCAAGTGAACTAAACGCGTTCGCTGTCAAAGTACAAAATCTCGTCGCCGTGCTTTCCAGCGTCGACGAGGCAGGAGACCTACAGAACCCCATGTTAGCCCGCATCGTAATGGGAAGGCTCTGCCCACACCTATGCACGCGATGGTGTGACTACGCGGATGTAAATTGTAGTCGTAGTGAGCCCCGTATTATAACGTTATCTCGATTCCTAATGGGAGAGGCGAACCGCGCCATGCGATATTCATATTTGCCAACCGCGGATACGCCAAAGGAATCAACACGAAGAACGTTAGCCGGCGCCAGCAAGGTGCAGCAGCGACCCAAAGCGCAAGGACGCGGCGCTAATGCATTTACCGCAACAGAGAAGCCACTTTGCATCTGTTGCGGGGACGGGCATCGAACCCCCGACTGTAGGAAGATAAAGGAAATGTCCGTTTCTAAGCGGTGGCAATGGATAAAGGAAGCCGGTGTATGTTTCCGATGCTTAGATAGCCGACATCACCGCAGCAAGTGCACCGCGAAGAAATGCAACATAGGCGAGTGCCGCAGAGCTCATCACGCCTTACTTCACGAGGCGCAGGCAGAGCCAACGGAAAGCGGTAGCTCGAGTGGAGCTGTGTTAGCGTCAGCGCACACAGTAAACACAACAGATCATGTACTGTTGAAGGTATGCCCTGTCAAGATAAAAGGACCTCGTGGGAATACCATAGACACCTACGCGCTATTAGATGAAGGTTCTACGATAACTCTAATCGACGAAGAAATCGCCAGAGCGGTCAACGCGCAAGGGGAAAAGCGCGAATTACGTCTCCAAGGACTAACGGCGACGCGATTAGAGCAGGATAGCGAGAGCGTCGATTTACAAATAAAAGGAAATCGAACCGACTACTACTCGATCGTAGCGCGCACCGTCAAGAGTCTTAACATCAACAGTCAAACGATCAAGGCAAGCTGTTTAAAATATTCGCATCTTAAACAAGTACCTCAGAACGAGGTGTGCTATTGTTACGCACAGCCACGGGTGTTAATTGGAGCAGATAATTGGCACTTAATTGTAACTAGGAAGCTCTTAACCGGAAAAAAGAGCGAACCCGCCGCCTCCTATACGCGGTTAGGGTGGGTAATACACGGCACAATACCACGGGCTACTATTAAGGAGTGCCCGACCGGCGGCGCCACAGTATTACACGTGCATACAGCACGCCAAGATAACGCCAAGCGAATGGATACGGAGCTGAGAGAGCTAGTGATGGAACATTACGCCATAGACAACCTAGGCATTGTCAACAAATGTAAACCTGTTAAGGAAGAGGAACGCGCATTACGTTTATTTAAAGAAACCGCGCGCCTTACAGGCGACCGCTATGAGGTCGGGTTGCCATGGACCACGGAGGACGTCTGCTTACCCCCCAGTTACGACATGGCGGTACGCAGACTACGGTCTATAGAGCGAAAGATGGATCGAAACATAGACTTCAAACGGGCTTATAACGAACAAATGATGAATCTCATCACGAAAGGTTATGCAGCGCCCATCAAGAGGGTTGACGAGAAGAGTCGAAGAGAGTGGTACCTGCCACACTTCGCCGTAACTAATCCAAATAAACCGGGAAAGATACGTCTCGTCTTTGATGCCGCTGCCGTTACAAGTGGTACGTGTTTGAACGACAAGTTGTTAGCTGGACCGGACATGCTACGTTCGTTATATGGTATCCTGTTTCGCTTTAGAGAAAAGCCTATAGCCGTCACAGCGGATATACGCGAGATGTTCCTACGTATATACATAAGGGAGGAAGATCGAGCCGCACAGCAGTTCTTATGGCGCGGCGACGATAGACACGGCCCCCCTAAGAAATACGTCATGAATTCAATGATATTCGGCGCACGAAGCTCACCATTCTTAGCACACAGCGTAAGGAACAAGAACGCTGAAGACTGTAAGCTACAGTATCCACTGGCGTTACGAGCTATTACACTCAGTCACTACATGGACGACTGGGTAGACAGCTTTGAGAGCGAAGAAATCGCCTCACAAACAATTACCCAAGTAGTACAAGTGCACAAACGTGCGGGATTCGAATTAGCGAGTTGGAATACGAATCGCGCGCGACTATTAAGAAATATACCGACGCAGGATAAGGCAAACGCCCCTAAGGAATTAGGCGCGAACTCGTATGCATATGGAATGAGATCCCCTACCAAGAGAGAGATGCTTTCAGCTGTCATGTCGATATTCGACCCGTTGGGATTACTTAGCCCGTACACAATCGCTGCCAAGATCGCCTTGCAGGACCTGTGGCGGGAGGGACTCGGCTGGGACGTGCGGCTACCCGCCGATAAAGCTATCGCATTTTTCAACTGGACAAATGGCCTGACGAGCGTGGCGGGCCTGCGCGTCCCTCGGTGTTACTCCCGGGCGCAGGTCCAACAGCGGGATCTACATGTGTTCGTAGACGCTAGCGAACAAGCATACGCGGCGGCCGCGTACTGGCGCCTGAAGCGTATCGATGGAACGATACACGTCGCGTTAATAGCCGGAAAAGCGAAGGTAGCACCGTTAAGAGCTCAAAGTATACCGCGGATGGAGCTCCAAGCGTGCCTAATAGGCGCTAGACTCGCAGCAGACATACTTAACGAGCACACATATAAAGGTGACGTCACGTACTGGAGCGATTCGAAGACTGCGCTACATTGGATTCGCAACGACAGCGCTAAATACACACCGTTTGTCGCACATCGATTGGGTGAAATCGCAGAGCTAACCACCGCCGAACAGTGGCGCTGGTTACCGACAGAGTTAAACGTCGCGGACGACGCAACTCGGAATCGAACCTACACTATGTCAACAAACGACAGATGGTTCACTGGGCCAGGGTTTTTATACAAACCCGCCATGGAATGGCCCCAGGAAGAGGCGGCGTGCGTACAGGAGGAGTCGCACGAGATCGCATGTGTAATGCACACTATCCCGCGGGATAGCATTATAAAGATGGAGCGTTTTTCATCGTACGAGCGTTTATTACGCACTACAGCGCGCGTGCACTTTTTCATAGATAAGTGTCGCGGTAAGGCGAACATTATGGAAGCGCGTCACATTATACAAGCTGAAAGGACGCTTGTAAGACAGGCGCAAAGGGAAAGCTTTCCCGAAGAAATTAATCAACTCACAACGGGCAAATGTATAGGAAGGGCGAGTAGGTTAAGAAAACTCGACCCTGTATGCTGTTCCGAAGGAATGTTACGGCTCAACGGGAGAATCAACACGGCGAACGTACACATGGACAGGAAGCGACCGCTCATATTAGACGGAAAACACACTCTGTCACGTCTCCTAATACGTAGGGAACATGATATGAACGGACACGCAGGCAGAGAGCACGTAGTAAACAACATAAGACAGCGGTACTGGATACTGAGACTACGTACTGTTGTACGTGCGACACTAGCGACATGCGTTGTGTGCCGAGCGAAGCGCGCAGCGCCCCCTGTACCCGTGAAAGGGAACCTTCCTAGCGAGCGATTAGATGCATACTCGCGGCCGTTCACACGTTGTGGAGTAGATTGTTTCGGGCCTATGACTGTCACAATAGGCAGACGACATGAAAAACGATGGGGCATGTTATTTACTTGCCTTGTTACGAGGGCGATTCACATAGAATTGATTGCCAGTCTAAGTACAGACTCGGCAATAATGGCGTTGCGCAGGATGGCCGCGCGCCGCGGTTGGCCGGCTACTATAATATCGGACAATGGAACGAATTTTCGTGGCGCTGACGTCGAGCTGAAGCGAGCCTTCAGCGAGTGGGAGACGTCCCTAAGGGAGTACGCGACTACAAAGAAAACAGAATGGCGTTTTATTGACCCCGGAGCACCCAACCAAGGCGGAGCATGGGAGCGGCTAATCCGCAGCGTTAAGACGGCGCTCGCCGTCACTATGAAGGAGCGAGCGCCTAAGGAAGAGGTGTTAGTAACACTCATGGCTGAAGTGGAGCATATCGTGAACTCTAGACCCTTAACGCACGTATCGACGTGCCCAGAAGACGAGGAGGCGTTGACCCCGAACCATTTCTTATTGGGGTCACCGTCTGGAATACCGACCACTGGGTCCTGCGACGAAGCCGACAGAAGAGTATGGCGGGCAGCGCAGGCACTGGCGGACACCTTCTGGCAGCGATGGGTAGCCGAGTACTTACCTACCATGACACCTCGTAGGGACGTACGAACCGATAGACCACAACTTAGAGTAGGCGACCTTGTAATAATCGCCGACGGGTTGTTACCGCGTAACGTGTGGCCGCGGGGCCAAGTCGTAGGCGTGATCCCGGGTCCCGACGGTATCATCAGGAGCGCTAACATACGTACACGCGGGGGTGTAATTCGTCGTCCAGTGAGGAGGCTTGTGGTCCTCGCCGGTGATGTAAGGGCTCGCAAGTCTTCGCCGGGGGGAGAGCTGTTACGGACAACAAGCCCTACATAATGTATAAAGTACATATACGTTACGTACATAACGAAAAACTAAAATTTACACGTATGTACGTAACAAATCTTAATGGCGGTAGATGTCAATTCTCGTAGCCGCGCTCGTACTAGCACCGGCCGCGGAACCGTGAGACATCTACCGCCATTAGTTTTACTTTGCTACGGGCCAGCGTATAAATATGGGTGGCTCGTAGCGAAGTTCGTTCACTCATCGGGCGCCTCCAAGGGAAGAACAACCAACAAGACTCAAGCCTGAAGCCCTGCAGCTGAATATCAAGCCTTCGCTTCAAACCTATTGTCAAGCCTTCAATCAAGTCCTATCCAGCTACCTAAAAATATTAACTACAGCCCGCGCTAGGCAGGACGTGAGGGAGCCGGAAGACATCAATACGACGTGTCAAGATTACTTCGCACCACATTTATTACCACTAATATATATGGCTGGTGCCTTATACAGTAACCACGTGTTTTCATTGACGTCAACCGACAAGAAGGGACCCCCACACCCAATAATATTATTATAAATTCATTGCATGCAACCTCAGCTCCATACACGGGTATGGACAACTGAATTAACTGTGTTGATGTAATATACCTTATATTATATTATCATTTCTATATACACATAAGAGGAAGGCTAGACTTTACTAGGTACGTACGTACGTACGTACCTATTCTTTAACAATATGTTTAGTTTCATTCAATATCTTTGTTCAAAATAGTAACATATTTTTATTATACATAATAAAAATATACGACACATGTGTGGCCCTGAAAAGGGCCTTTTACTAGTACGTAGCGAGCACCAGCTAGCCAAGCTAGATTGATTGCTTGCTTGCTTAAGCACGTTCGCCTCTGATCCTGCGAGCCAGCTGTATGTCCTTTGGCATGATGGTGACGCGTTTAGCGTGGATCGCGCAAAGGTTGGTATCCTCGAAGAGACCGACCAGGTAAGCCTCGCTCGCCTCCTGCAGCGCCATCACAGCGGAACTCTGGAAACGCAGATCGGTCTTGAAGTCTTGAGCGATCTCACGGACCAGACGTTGGAACGGAAGCTTGCGGATCAAAAGCTCGGTACTCTTCTGGTAACGACGGATCTCACGGAGAGCGACTGTACCGGGCCTGTAACGATGGGGTTTCTTTACACCACCGGTAGCCGGTGCGCTCTTGCGTGCAGCCTTCGTGGCGAGCTGTTTCCTCGGCGCCTTACCACCGGTGGACTTGCGAGCGGTCTGCTTGGTACGTGCCATTTCTTCTTCTTATTCTTCTTCTACACGTCACGAACGAACGTAATAATATAATAACGGTAAGTAAGTGAAGCGGAGGCGCGACGTCAGTTCACGTCGACGGTGCGAGAGTGAATAAAATTCCCAACTCGTTTGCCACTCGTATTTATACGGTCGGCTAGATGCGAACGTCGCGAGGGCTCTCCGTCGATCGCCGCGGCCGCGCTGCGAGCGCTCGTGTTGTTTGTTGTGTTGACGAATAAAATGGATTATTCATAATAAATATTACATATTATTATTAATATAATATTAATCATTATAATTTCGTCGTCATCAAACCTAGGTGCATCTAAATTTTTTTTTTTTTCCCCTTTATCCATATAGGTAGGTAGTTTTTTATTAGGTGTATGTATAGAATATAGAGTTATTTTTAACCTAGGTATAATATTTTATATATTGTTTAATATTAATTAAGTAAATGTAAGGTAAAGAAAAGAATGAACGTAAGATAGATTAACTAACACTAATGTTTTTGTTCGACTAGGTAATAGTTAAATAAGACCTGGCGTCTGTCTAAAATAATACCTATATAATATTATGTTTATTACTTATCTATACTAACGTACTACTAGCGTTTATAATAATATATATGTATGTAAATGTACTGTATGTATGTAGTATGCATTTTATCTATATTGTTATTTATTTATACTTATATTAGTAAATAATTACGATCCTAGTATAAGAGTAGACAAGCGGTAGCTCTAGCTAGTGTCGCTTTTAGTCATAATTAATTAAAACATGTAGTTATTAGTGTAAACTACTTATTATTATACTCTCTCTCTCTATATTAAAATATATATGTATATGTATACACATTGTATTTGACTGATCATTTCTCATGTTAATCGATAGAAACGTACGAAACGTGAAAAGATTTGTGGCCCTGAAAAGGGCCTTTTGTCTATTGTCGATGCTGCACGCAGCTGGCAGACGCGACGTGCTCACTTGGAGCTGGTGTATTTGGTGACCGCCTTGGTACCTTCGCTGACTGCGTGCTTGGCGAGCTCACCGGGCAGCAGTAGTCTGACAGAGGTCTGCACCTCCCTCGACGTGATCGTGGACCTCTTGTTGTAGTGGGCGAGGCGGGACGCTTCGGCGGCGATACGCTCGAAGATATCGTTCACGAACGAGTTCATGATCGACATAGCCTTCGAAGAGATACCGGTATCGGGGTGGACCTGCTTGAGCACCTTGTAGATGTAGATGGCGTAGCTCTCCTTCCTCTTGTGCTTCTTCTTTTTCTTGTCGGTCTTGGAGATGTTCTTTTGGGCTTTGCCGGATTTCTTGGCGGCCTTACCACTTGTTTTGGGCGGCATGTTGTTGTTTAATGCAACGTGTTACTACTACACACAATATTACCAACTAACCAGTACGACACACAGCGAGTACCGTGCGGCGCGGAGTGGAACAGTGGAGTGTATAAAATTTTCTCGCGCTCGCCTTTCTTATATAATGGCCCTCGGGACGCTCACTGCGTCGACAACAGGCGAGCGCGATCCGTCCTACGGACCAATCAGAGCGAAGGCAAACTTTCAGTCGGAGTTCGCGCACCGCGCGCCGCGGTGACGTTTCCGCCGCATAGCCACCACGACCGTGTGGATTGTTTTTTTTTTTTTAATTTCATTTATTTACTTATTTTCTACGTTCGTTCGTACAAACACACATTGATACACAAAAATTACTTTTAAAAATTCAAAATTAGCTAGCTAGCTAGGTAGGTAGGTAGGTAGGTATTTAGACTAGGTGATTTACTAATATAATTATAATAATGAATTGTCTAATACTTAATAAAAAAGTATAGGTACCTACTTATAAGTTTAAATTTCTGTATAGTGAATATTATTAGGTAGGTAGTAGTAGTTAAATATGTATATTAATTATATATTGATAAGTACGAGATATTCAATCGTATTCATATGGTTCGACTTAAATATAATATAAACTAATAACTAAAATATAAAACGCCTCCAGTAGACGTCTTAAGTTATAAACTATAAATAAATAAAACCTAATAAATTTTCGTATATATATATTTTTTAATAATAATCTATCTACCTATGACTCTCCGACTCTCAATCAAGTAAGTGACTACTATTTACCTAGTAAGGTATAATTTTATTTCATTCTCATTCTTGTATAGGATAGTAACAGTCTCTATTAAAATATTAATATAGACTACGAATCATATTGTGGCCCTGAAAAGGGCCTTTTGTTCATATCAATCACACTATGCACGGTTGCATAGCAGTCGACGCGGGTGGTGTTGTTGTTGTTTGTTGTTGTAATAAACAAACAAAACACCACGAGGTAGACGGCAGCAAACGACAGCAACGCGCTGATGATTAGGCAGGCCTGACTTGCTGTGTAAGTACTTAAGCCTTCTTCTCGGTCTTCTTGGGCAGGAGGACCGCCTGGATGTTGGGCAGTACACCACCCTGTGCGATGGTCACGCCGGAGAGTAATTTGTTCAACTCCTCGTCGTTGCGGATGGCCAATTGAAGATGACGAGGAATGATCCTGGTCTTCTTGTTGTCCCTCGCGGCGTTACCGGCCAACTCGAGAACTTCAGCGGCCAGATACTCCATGACGGCGGCGAGATACACCGGTGCACCGGCACCGACGCGCTCTGCGTAATTGCCGTTACGCAGCAGCCTGTGTATACGACCGACGGGGAACTGTAGACCAGCACGGTTGGAGCGAGACTTTGCCTTCCCCTTCACTTTACCACCTTTGCCGCGGCCGGACATATTGATATTTGTTTGAATAAAATTGAAAAAAGTCACAAAACACTAACGTGCGTGCGCGCGCAACGACAGAGAAATGGTTTGTGAGCGATGGAAACATTTTTTTTTTTTTTTTTTTTTTTTGTGTGACGTAGTTGTTGGCCAAGTGGCCTTGACAACTTTACCCGGACTGTGGTGAGGGCTAAGTGCCCTCGACCTAAGAAAACTTACAAACTAAAACCTACAAACTAGACAACGTTGGCCCAAGGGCACCCACTAAAGGAGTACGAACCTCGGCTTGGGGCGTTGTGACTACTTCCCTAACGGTGGGTCTAGAAGGACCCACCTGAGTAAGCTGAGCGACCCGGCGCGTATTTCGACCTCGACGGCGAGGACGAAACCGCGGTCCTAACGGATTGGCTTCGCGAGCTGCGTATGCTCTGTCTTGAGCTAGAGTAATCCTATCGTCCGGCTCTCCGAGGATATGTCTAGGTCTGCGTATGCGGTTAATATTCGATGGTGTGTAACTAACAGCCGCAACCAACAGAGGGTTGGGGTGAGTAGGTGCAGAGTCAAAATATCTACGTGAGCACTGTTTCATGTACTGCCTGATGGTCGGCAGCTCGAGATCTATGTGCAGATCTGCGTTTCTCATGAACCAAGGTGCACCCGTAGCTTTGCGCATGAATCGATTCTGTAGTGTTTGTAACCTATGGATCCTGTGTGGCTTAACGTGTGCGAATACTACACTAGCGTAAGTCATGATCGGCCTGATACAAGATGTGTATAACCTAACTTTATTCCTAAGGGAGAGTTTTGAACTTGCGTTCACTAAGCTATGGAGACGGCCTAACACAAAGGCGGCTCTTTTACGAACCGCCGATATGTGAGGTCGGAACGAAAGTCGATCATCTAGGATGACACCCAAGTACTTGGCCTGCCTGACCCACGAGATATGGGCGTCGAACATCTTTACCCGAGGAATAGCTTCCAACGGGTAAAGATGCCGAGCCCTCCTATGTACCATTAAAGCCTGACTCTTATCTGGATTGACCTCTATTCTCCATTTCCGAAACCAAGCGCCTAAGGCGTCGGCCGCGGACTGGAGGTTCCTAACTACGTTGCCCCTATCTACCCCTGCACAATAGATAGCTGTGTCGTCTGCAAAAAGTGCTGTCTGCACTCGCCGATGCATAGGAATGTCGCTAGTGAATAGCGAGTATAGGAGAGGAGAGAGTACCGAGCCCTGTGGGACGCCGGCGAGGATAGGATGGGGAGAGGATAGCGACCCTTCTACGCGGTAGCGAAATGTGCGATTTGACAAATAGTCTCGTATGATGAGCACGAGTCTATGTGGCACTCCCATAGTGAAAAGCTTGTATAACAAGCCGTTGTGCCACACTCTGTCAAACGCCTTCGCTACATCGAAGAAGAGAACGCCAGTGAACTGGTTACGGATGAGCCGCACGTTGGTGTACTCAACGATACGGTGGACCTGTTGGACACACGAATGTTTGGTTCGAAAACCAAACTGTTCGTGTGGGATCAGTAGGTTTGCATCGGCGACTGCTTTCAGCCTAACATAAATGAGCCGCTCGTAAATCTTACCTAAACCTTTAAGCAGACTGATCGGTCTATAACTAGCCGGCTCGGATTTAGGTTTGCCGGGCTTTGGTATTCCAATAACCACGGCCTCCTTCCACTGCTGTGGAAAGAAGTTGTTGGCTAGTGCGGCGTTATAGATACAAGTCAGAAGGACTACTAACGTGTACGGAAAAAGCTTAATAACCCTATTAGTGATACCATCCGAGCCGGGTGCCTTCCTAGGGTGTAAGTCCTTTATGATCGACCTCACCTCGTGTGAGGTGACTACGGGTATTGTGTCCTCGTCTGTATCTAGTTCAAGTGGTAACGGGAGAGAAGCTCGCCGTTCCACTTCCCTATCTACCTCATCTACGTGGCCTGTGTCAATGTGCAGAGAACTAGGCGTACATTGTTGTTCGAGACTGTCGGCCAGGCATTCGGACTTTTCCAAGTCGTCAAATGCGGGCAACTGATCGCTAGCCCTATTCAAAGGGGGCATAGTACTAACTATGTCCCTTTTGAGCGAGCGAGATAACTGCCAAAAAGCGAGATGAGAAGGCTCAAGCTCACTTAATGTAGCATCCCACTGAGACTGACGCATCTCGCCAATGCGCTTTTTTACGGCGCGTTGGAGGGAGCGCATCCTAATGCGATTCGGATCACACGGGTATCTATCATAGGCACGAATGGCGGCGTTCTTTTGTCTCAGGAGATCACGCACGTCATCGGGTAAGCTCCAGCGGCGGTCGTCCGCTACTGGAGCCCTCCGTGAACAATCGTTAATTAACGACTGTACGTGATTCGTGAGAGCGTCGATCGCCACCTTCGCGTCGTCGACAGATACTATGTGATCGGGTATACTATCGAGATGTACGGATGAGATCGACTCGAGTTTCTCCCCGAGCCGCTTCCAATCCGTCATCATCCTAGTTGGAACGTGACCTGTGTCTGTGTCGGGGGGACCTAACCTAGGTGCGAACTCTAACAGCACAGGTCTGTGATCAGAATCTAACTCGTGCAACACTTCTACAGAGCACAAACGTAAGTTTATACTCTTAAAAAGTGCCACGTCTAGAATATCCGGGTTTTGTGTTGAATTTGCCGGATAGTGAGTCGCCTCTGTAGGCGTCACAACATCGAACAGTAGCGATTCCGCAAGTGACTCTATCACTCTGCCCCTAGAGTTAGTCTGGTGACAACCCCAGAGGGTGTTTTTCGCGTTTAGGTCGCCCGCTATAATAACGGCGCCACCTAAGTCGAGTAGAGTTCGAACGTCACTAGGTAGTAACTGTCTCGAAGGTGATAGGTACGCTGAAACCAGAGTGATAGCTTGGTGGCCCGTCATGGCTAGCCGACAGACCGATACCTCAATGTTTTCTAGCGTTGGCGGATCCATAGGTATGCAGTGTAATGACCTTTTGAAATAGATGAGAGTGCCTCCCATCGGTTGGTTGAGCCTATCATTACGGACTATGTTATAGTTCGCAATGCTAGGGTTGCCACGATGGAAAGGTTTCAAGAAGGTCTCCTGAACTAGGAATATGTCTGGTTGGTGTTCCCTAAGGAATGTAGCTAACTCACTACGCTGTGTACTAATGCCATTGGCATTGAAAAACCCTAACTTGAGTGATCGTGGTTTGACTCTGGCTGGTGTGTGTAAACTATCCATAATCAACCTTTAAAGTGTTCAAGACTGTCGAAAGTCTTGTGCATTTGCGCTAAGATGGTGATAAGCGCAATAGGCTTTCCTACGTTCTGCTTGATAAGTGTACCTAAATTTTTAAGTTCGTCATAGTCAACGTGGCTTAAAAAGCGGCTTATGGTTTCTAAGTGAGAGCCTATGCTCTCTGAGCTTAAGAAGGAAGAAACTACGGGGGGCGCAGTCGGTAAAGTCGGTCGGTCAACTTTAGGGATTGTCCTAGCTACAGGCTTAGGGAGAACTACTACACTACTCTGAGAGGAAGGCAGTGAAGGAAATGCGACCTGTGAGCTCAAGAGGTCACGAGAAGGGCTACCCTGAGGCGCAGATGCCCTGTTCGCCGTAACCTGAGAGTAGTATTTCCTAGGCTGGCTAGATGACGAAGGCGACGGTTTGCCTTTCGGTGCACGAGGGCAGCCACGATAGTTCGCGGGGTGACCCACTTCGCCGCACAAAACGCACGCCGGCGGCTCAGTGCAGAGCGACCTGTCCTTAGGGCGCTCGCACTCAGCCGTGGGGTGGTTACCTAGGCATTTGACACACCTAGGGCGGGCGAAGCAGTTGCGGGCCGAGTGTCCGTACATTTGGCAACGGTGGCATTGAGAGATACCTCCCTTGCGATTCGGGGGTTCAACTTGAATCCCCGAGAGGTTGCATAGGGAGGTGATCTTGAACACAGCCTTACCGGCTGGGGTACGGTCAAATGTCGCCGTTACCATGTCGTACACTTGACCCGATCGACCGCGAACCATGCGGTGCACTTCGTGAACCGGGAGGCCCTGACTAACTAGAGATTCTTTAATCTCTACGGAGGTAAGCTCCCTAGGGACATTGCGGATGACTACACGCAATAAACGATCCTCTGGGAGAGTATACGTGTGGAAATCCACACTCCTATCTCTGAGAATGCGTGTTAACGCCCTATGATCGTTAGCCGTGGCTAACACTACCTTGATACCCTGTTGGGTCGACCTAGCAGAGGTGAACCTAATGTTCAGCTCGTTGCACCACGACGACACCGCCGTCCATGCGGCTTTCGCCTGAATGAACAGCGGTGGCGGCGGAGGTGCCTTGCGAGCGGACGGAGTAGAAGAGATCGGTTCACTAGTTTTACCTACTGAGGATCGTGATACGGGCCTTGAAGAGGCGGGCCTATCTTGCGGGGTCGAACCGCTAGGTTGGGCGATTTTCGGGGCCTTTGACGGTCCCTCCTGAGCCTTGGGCGGTTTCCTACTGCGCTTCCTGGACGCAACTATCGTGTACTCCGAGTCTTGCTCGGAGGACGATTCCGCGGAGCTAGTCGAATCGCTAGTCTCCTCCTCTACTGTGCTAGTGTCCATCGCGCTCGATGAACGACTAACCCTAGTCGAATCTAAACTCGGTGACGTCGGTCGCGAGGTGGGCGGCGACGACTTCTTGGCAAACTTCTCTAGCGAGTCGCTAGTGAAGTCTGAGTCCTTCCTACTTGGGAATTTGTTACCAAAATTCCGCCTAAGTACAACGTAGACCTCCTTATTGCTAAGGAGGTCGTCTAACGTTACGCCTGACGGTAACTGTGCCTTATGGGCCATGATTAAAAAGGCCTAAGTGCGGAGAGACGGAAAACCTAGTCCCCGAGTGGGATACTCGGGGCTGAGTGGGTGAATGATCCCTCCCAACCGGGTGTAGGTTGGGGGGGGGTGTACTTAAAACTAGGCGTGCCCTAAGCTTGTATCCCTTGCCAATCTTAATGTGCAAAGGGTTCCTAACAGCCCTGGTGCCGGGGTGGTATGGACTCTTGCGAGCCGGCACACCCAATCTAACACCAAGGAATAGGAAGGAGGAAAGAGGTAGGGTGGGAGGGGGGAGATAGCTAGGTCCGACGAGGGGCCACCCCCAAGGCCGGATGATCTAGCCCCAGCCGATGGTTTGCCTTGCCCTGAAGGGACGCAGCAGGCGAATCGGGTCCTCGCCTCACCCGGCTTCGTTGACACCGTAAGGTTTCAACCGGGGACCAGTAGAAAACTGGTTTTGCCCTGAAGGGGCCAACTGAAGACCTAACCCTAAACCACAGAGTCAGTTTCACCAGAGCTTTCGCGTTCTGAAAAGAACACTACTCGCTACTGTACACGAGACGTCCGATGCGTAGAGCTCTTCAATGTTGACCACGACGAGTAGCTTGCAGGCGTCTTCAAGTACGGCGGATAGCGCGCGTACTGTTGAAGCGGCGAGCAGAGCAGAGCAGTGGTAGGGATGCACGGCGGAGAGCGCACGTGCGGTCGCGACGGCGGATGGCGCGCGTCTGATCAGCGATGGAAAAACCACTGGTCATCACACCGTCCGCTGGGCCCGCTAGGGCCCGGCGGGCGCGTGGAGTCATGTTCGGGGCTTTTTGCCCCCTGCATGAAGTGTCCTTCGATGCCCCCAAACATGGGGGCACGTCATTGGGGTAGGGGATTCCCCTCTTCTAATTTTCCCACTTCTGGGGCTTGAGTTGTGGGGGAGGGCGAGGCTTCCGCTTCACTCTCAGGGGCGGTCTACTCGAGCCAGATGAGACCCCCGGTTGTCCCGGGGGAGGTCCAGCTCCGGGTGACCAGCGTCCCTGAGAGATTTTCCGGGCCATCAGCCCTCCCTGAGGTCCTTTAATTTGCTACATCGTTGATGATTCCACTAGAACAATGTATCCCGGCACCACGACCGCCTTCGCTCGCACGACCTGGGCGCATAGCGATGGAAACACAGAAACCGCCCTAATATATAACCGCGCTCACTCTCTCACTCGACGGGTGGGGACGGGAGCGAGCGAACCGAACCGAACTGACAAAAATGTAGGTAACTAACTATCAGGTGGTGAGTTGTTATAATTTTGTTGAATGAAATTATAATAATTAATATAGATAGGGCTAGATCGGGCAGTCGGGCGTCGTCGTAATCGTCGAAGAATGAGTGAAATCTATCGAATCGGAATCAATACAATAAATAAAATAATAAGAAGAAAGAAATAAGTATAAATGAATATTAGATGTATTATTACTATTATATATATATTATAGTGGTGTGGTGGAGTTAATACTAGGCGTTGAATATTATGTTATACGTATAGGTATGTACGTCGTCTTATACATAGTTACCTAGTAAATCGTCGTCATAGAATCGTGTGGTGGGTGGCCAACCAAGCCAGTGCAATAATATAGATAGGTGTGTTACGTTTTTGATATTATTATTTTAAGTAGGTAGGTAGTAACCTATTTATGTTTGTTTGCGTTTGTAGCAGTAGTAGTAGTAGTAGACCCTTGAGTGACATTATCAATTCTCTTGTACGATAGAAACGAATATAATATATAATATTATATTCATGAACAGATTGTTAGCCCTGAAAAGGGCTTTTTGGTGTGTGCATGTGCATGCACCGCTCTCGCTCGTCCCGTCGAGAGAGTTGAGATGATGAGCGAACGACAGCTGCAGCATAGGCTCGCGCGCAACAAGATATCGCGAGTGCACGGCGCTCCTCGGCCGTCGACCGACTACTACGACGACGACGACGACTTGCACGACCGACCGCGGCACTTGTGGTATACTCATAAAACGCGGCGTCAACAACGATGCATTTACTTCTTGCCAGCTGCTGCCTTCTTAGCGGCCGGCTTCGACTTGGGAGTCGCGGCTGCCTTCTTCGGTTTGGGCGCTTTGGGCTTCTTGGTGGGCGGTTTCGCGGTCTTCTTAGCCTTAGGTGCGGCTCCACCTCTCGCCTTGGCGGGTGCGGCTGCCTTCTTAGCGGCCGGCTTCTTCTTCGCCGCTGCCGCGGCCTTCTTGTCCTTAGCGGATGCGGCCGCCTTCGCTTTGGACGGCGAGCCGGAGCCGGCGGACGCGGAGGCGGACGCCGCCGCCGCCTTCTTGCTCTTAGCGCCCGCGGCGGACGCGGTAGCCTTCTTGCCACCCTTGGAGGCGGCGGCGGGCTTCTTGGCGGGGCTCGCGCTAGGCTTCTTAGCGGCGGACGACTTTGACTCGAGCTTGAACGATCCGGAGGCACCCTTGCCCTTGGTCTGGATCAAAGCGCCGGACTCGACGGCGCTCTTGAGATATTTCCTTATGAACGGTGCTAATTTCTCTGCGTCGACCTTGTACTGAGCGGCGATATACTTCTTGATGGCTTGCAACGATGATCCGCTGCGCTCTTTCATTTCCTTGATGGCGTTGTTCACCATCTCGGAGGTCTTGGGATGTGTGGGCTTCGCCTTGGGTTTCTTAGCGCCTGCGCCTCCAGCTTGTCTCGCCTGCTTCTTCGCGGGTGTAGCGGGTGCCGGAGCTTCGGCGGCAACTGCTGTGTCGGCCATTTTATTTTTTATTTGTTTTTATTAATATAATTCAATAAAAAACACGTAAGTACGTAGTTGTAGTAAGCAACAAACAAACTGATGAAAGACTTGAGAATTCGACTTTCGTAGATGTCGCCACAATGCGCTACGAGTCAATCGGTTAGGTACCTCGATGCTTTACCATAACGAGGGCCGTTCTGTCGCGGGACTATTTCTCGTACGAACACTTCATACTTTTCACTAACACGTATCTAATTAAATAAATTTTTATTATACTTTTCAATAGATAAACTGTATGTTTGTTAACATTTTAAATAAATAATGAACGAGACCGTAATTACACGCACACTAGATACGCATAGGTGCGCCGGTTCGGCCGGTACGGTGGTTTATTTTCGCGTCTGTCTACTGTGCATACCTCGTGTTCAGTTCAAAATGTATTTTTCTCTATAAAACAGTGCCTTTTAGGTGCAAACGGTCGATAAATCAACGACGAAGTAATCGAGCCTGAAAAGTAACAACATTTCGTTTATATCAATACGTTTATCGAATGTTTTACAAGATTAAAAGTGAACCCTCGTAAAACACAAACGCATTATACCACTTAAGGACGGACGTCTCCGACCGGGAGGTATAACGTTTAATAGAATAATATATAAAAATACATTATTGCACATAGATAACGTATCGTTATCCTGATTGAAATTATAATTTTCAAAAGTGTACATATCATCCTCGACACACACAAATGAATCCATCACACAACACCGCGCCCGCCCGCACAACACGGCAAGTTGTCGTAGTCACCGCGTACCTCTTCCCTCTCGCTATACACACAACCACCGAATTATTATTTAATTTTTATTATAACCAACAGCTAAACTGTTATTAATTAACATATTATACTATAATAAATTAACCAAAAATTTAATAATAAAACAAACTAACTAAGTAAGTTATATAAAATAAATATGATATTATATACTATGGTAAGTATCATTAAACCTGCATGCACCAAAACGTATCTACTTCATAATAATATAATAAATAGTAGGTGCTTATTACGCGGGAAAAATAATATTAAATACCTAAATGATTGTGAACAAAAAAAAAAAAAAATAACCCTAACCTAAATAGACTTTATTTATCTCTCTCTTTTAAGGCATTGAACTTTTTATCATAAATATCTCGGGGAGGCTGCCGTCCACTCCTTTTCTATACATGTATATAAGTGTACCTATGTGTGTTTTTTTTTTTTTGTTTAAACTAATACTGCACTTTTAATATCCACAGGAGCACTCGAACATACGTAAGACATTAGACAAGTAATAATTTATTATATTACCTAAATAACTAATGTATGTAAGTTAGGTGTCGTCGTTAGTATAATATACCATATTATATGTATACTTAATAATAATATAGGGTGACCGAAGAACAGTCTTCAGACTATGGACATTTTGACTCATCTTGTACAATAAATAGAAACATAAACACAACATACAATATGTTATAGTTTATATGAATCGTATGCGGCCCTGAAAAGGGCCTTTTGTATTTATCATCGTCATCGAGCTGCGAGCTGATGCGATGCTTGTGATGATGAGCTTGCTGCTTAACCGCCGAAACCGTACAGGGTGCGGCCTTGACGCTTCAGAGCGTAGACGACGTCCATGGCGGTGACAGTCTTCCTCTTGGCGTGCTCCGTGTACGTTACCGCGTCACGGATGACGTTCTCGAGGAACACCTTCAGCACGCCGCGAGTCTCTTCGTATATGAGACCGGAGATACGTTTCACGCCACCTCTGCGCGCCAGACGACGGATAGCCGGCTTCGTGATACCCTGGATGTTATCACGGAGTACCTTCCTGTGACGCTTGGCTCCTCCTTTCCCCAGACCTTTACCACCCTTTCCGCGGCCGGTCATCTTCTAGGACGTGTGTTTCTGACGTTATTAGATTCGAACAATTGACACGCGCGCGCGTTGTTCAACGGCGAGCGGCTGACGAACGACTGGTGCTCGTTTCGCCCTGTACCGCCATATTTATACACTACCCGTCGCGGGACGGTTCGGCTAGCTCGCACCGCCGCGCCGCGCCACCGTCGCCGTCTCTATCTGTATATTCTTCTACGCCGCTATATCAAAATTTAATATACGTACGATGGGGGTTTCTAATATTATAAGTATAGTTTGTTATTAATTTTCTATAAAACAAATCTCAAAAACAATTAATTAAAAAAAAAAAAAAAAAAACTTTGAGCAAAAATTTTGACGGCGGGGGGGTGGATTACCTAGACGTCGCTAAAAATTAAAAAAAACCGATGACCTTGAACGGTCCCAGATTCGGTGGTGAGCTTTTTTTTTTTTTTTTTTTTACTCCACATCGAAGCTGTTTGGCAAAAATTTTTTCTCCCGCCGACCCGTCTATCTCTTGTATCGTATCTATCGTCTCTTAACAACAATAATAAAACATGTACGATGATGATGGTAAGGTAAGGGGTTACCTACCTATCTATTTATATATCAATCTATCTGGTATATATGTATATCTACACACATAATATTATTATAAATTCATTGCATGCAACCTCAGCTCCATACACGGGTATGGACAACTGAATTAACTGTGTTGATGTAATATACCTTATATTATATTATCATTTCTATATACACATAAGAGGAAGGCTAGACTTTACTAGGTACGTACGTACGTACGTACGTACGTACCTATTCTTTAACAATATGTTTAGTTTCATTCAATATCTTTGTTCAAAATAGTAACATATTTTTATTATACATAATAAAAATATACGACACATGTGTGGCCCTGAAAAGGGCCTTTTACTAGTACGTAGCGAGCACCAGCTAGCCAAGCTAGATTGATTGCTTGCTTGCTTAAGCACGTTCGCCTCTGATCCTGCGAGCCAGCTGTATGTCCTTTGGCATGATGGTGACGCGTTTAGCGTGGATCGCGCAAAGGTTGGTATCCTCGAAGAGACCGACCAGGTAAGCCTCGCTCGCCTCCTGCAGCGCCATCACAGCGGAACTCTGGAAACGCAGATCGGTCTTGAAGTCTTGAGCGATCTCACGGACCAGACGTTGGAACGGAAGCTTGCGGATCAAAAGCTCGGTACTCTTCTGGTAACGACGGATCTCACGGAGAGCGACTGTACCGGGCCTGTAACGATGGGGTTTCTTTACACCACCGGTAGCCGGTGCGCTCTTGCGTGCAGCCTTCGTGGCGAGCTGTTTCCTCGGCGCCTTACCACCGGTGGACTTGCGAGCGGTCTGCTTGGTACGTGCCATTTCTTCTTCTTATTCTTCTTCTACACGTCACGAACGAACGTAATAATATAATAACGGTAAGTAAGTGAAGCGGAGGCGCGACGTCAGTTCACGTCGACGGTGCGAGAGTGAATAAAATTCCCAACTCGTTTGCCACTCGTATTTATACGGTCGGCTAGATGCGAACGTCGCGAGGGCTCTCCGTCGATCGCCGCGGCCGCGCTGCGAGCGCTCGTGTTGTTTGTTGTGTTGACGAATAAAATGGATTATTCATAATAAATATTACATATTATTATTAATATAATATTAATCATTATAATTTCGTCGTCATCAAACCTAGGTGCATCTAAATTTTTTTTTTTTTCCCCTTTATCCATATAGGTAGGTAGTTTTTTATTAGGTGTATGTATAGAATATAGAGTTATTTTTAACCTAGGTATAATATTTTATATATTGTTTAATATTAATTAAGTAAATGTAAGGTAAAGAAAAGAATGAACGTAAGATAGATTAACTAACACTAATGTTTTTGTTCGACTAGGTAATAGTTAAATAAGACCTGGCGTCTGTCTAAAATAATACCTATATAATATTATGTTTATTACTTATCTATACTAACGTACTACTAGCGTTTATAATAATATATATGTATGTAAATGTACTGTATGTATGTAGTATGCATTTTATCTATATTGTTATTTATTTATACTTATATTAGTAAATAATTACGATCCTAGTATAAGAGTAGACAAGCGGTAGCTCTAGCTAGTGTCGCTTTTAGTCATAATTAATTAAAACATGTAGTTATTAGTGTAAACTACTTATTATTATACTCTCTCTCTCTATATTAAAATATATATGTATATGTATACACATTGTATTTGACTGATCATTTCTCATGTTAATCGATAGAAACGTACGAAACGTGAAAAGATTTGTGGCCCTGAAAAGGGCCTTTTGTCTATTGTCGATGCTGCACGCAGCTGGCAGACGCGACGTGCTCACTTGGAGCTGGTGTATTTGGTGACCGCCTTGGTACCTTCGCTGACTGCGTGCTTGGCGAGCTCACCGGGCAGCAGTAGTCTGACAGAGGTCTGCACCTCCCTCGACGTGATCGTGGACCTCTTGTTGTAGTGGGCGAGGCGGGACGCTTCGGCGGCGATACGCTCGAAGATATCGTTCACGAACGAGTTCATGATCGACATAGCCTTCGAAGAGATACCGGTATCGGGGTGGACCTGCTTGAGCACCTTGTAGATGTAGATGGCGTAGCTCTCCTTCCTCTTGTGCTTCTTCTTTTTCTTGTCGGTCTTGGAGATGTTCTTTTGGGCTTTGCCGGATTTCTTGGCGGCCTTACCACTTGTTTTGGGCGGCATGTTGTTGTTTAATGCAACGTGTTACTACTACACACAATATTACCAACTAACCAGTACGACACACAGCGAGTACCGTGCGGCGCGGAGTGGAACAGTGGAGTGTATAAAATTTTCTCGCGCTCGCCTTTCTTATATAATGGCCCTCGGGACGCTCACTGCGTCGACAACAGGCGAGCGCGATCCGTCCTACGGACCAATCAGAGCGAAGGCAAACTTTCAGTCGGAGTTCGCGCACCGCGCGCCGCGGTGACGTTTCCGCCGCATAGCCACCACGACCGTGTGGATTGTTTTTTTTTTTTTTTTTAATTTCATTTATTTACTTATTTCTACGTTCGTATACACAAAAATTACTTTTAAAAATTCAAAATTAGCTAGCTAGAGCTAGGTAGGTAGGTATTTAGACTAGGTGATTTACTAATATAATTATAATAATGAATTGTCTAATACTTAATAAAAAAGTATAGGTACCTACTTATAAGTTTAAATTTCTGTATAGTGAATATTATTAGGTAGGTAGTAGTAGTTAAATATGTATATTAATTATATATTGATAAGTACGAGATATTCAATCGTATTCATATGGTTCGACTTAAATATAATATAAACTAATAACTAAAATATAAAACGCCTCCAGTAGACGTCTTAAGTTATAAACTATAAATAAATAAAACCTAATAAATTTTCGTATATATATATATATATATATATATATTTTTAATAATAATCTATCTACCTATATCAATTACCTATGACTCTCCGACTCTCAATCAAGTAAGTGACTATTAACTTGAACTATTTACTTAGTAAGGTATAATTTTATTTCATTCTCATTCTTGTATAGGATAGTAACAGTCTCTATTAAAATATTAATATAGACTACGAATCATATTGTGGCCCTGAAAAGGGCCTTTTGTTCATATCAATCACACTATGCACGGTTGCATAGCAGTCGACGCGGGTGGTGTTGTTGTTGTTTGTTGTTGTAATAAACAAACAAAACACCACGAGGTAGACGGCAGCAAACGACAGCAACGCGCTGATGATTAGGCAGGCCTGACTTGCTGTGTAAGTACTTAAGCCTTCTTCTCGGTCTTCTTGGGCAGGAGGACCGCCTGGATGTTGGGCAGTACACCACCCTGTGCGATGGTCACGCCGGAGAGTAATTTGTTCAACTCCTCGTCGTTGCGGATGGCCAA
Organism: Trisateles emortualis; assembly: GCA_947095525.1. Lineage (NCBI taxonomy): Eukaryota > Metazoa > Arthropoda > Insecta > Lepidoptera > Erebidae > Trisateles > Trisateles emortualis. The sequence goes on from OX352756.1 coordinate 4,605,585, forward strand.
TTGAAGATGACGAGGAATGATCCTGGTCTTCTTGTTGTCCCTCGCGGCGTTACCGGCCAACTCGAGAACTTCAGCGGCCAGATACTCCATGACGGCGGCGAGATACACCGGTGCACCGGCACCGACGCGCTCTGCGTAATTGCCGTTACGCAGCAGCCTGTGTATACGACCGACGGGGAACTGTAGACCAGCACGGTTGGAGCGAGACTTTGCCTTCCCCTTCACTTTACCACCTTTGCCGCGGCCGGACATATTGATATTTGTTTGAATAAAATTGAAAAAAAAGTCACAAAACACTAACGTGCGTGCGCGCGCAACGACAGAGAAATGGTTTGTGAGCGATGGAAACCCACTGGTCATCACACCGTCCGCTGGGCCCGCTAGGGCCCGGCGGGCGCGTGGAGTCATGTTCGGGGCTTTTTGCCCCCTGCATGAAGTGTCCTTCGTTGCCCCCAAACATGGGGGCACGTCATTGGGGTAGGGGATTCCCCTCTTCTAAGTTTCCCACTTCTGGGGCTTGAGTTGTGGGGGAGAGCGAGGCTTCCGCTTCACTCCCAGGGGCGGTCTACTCGAGCCAGATGAGACCCCCGGTTGTCCCGGGGGAGGTCCAGCTCCGGGTGACCAGCGTCCCTGAGAGATTTTCCGGGCCATCAGCCCTCCCTGTGGTCCTTTAATTTGCTGCATCGTTGATTCCACTAGAACAATGTATCCCGGCACCACGACCGCCTTCGCTCGCACGACCTGGGCGCATCGCATGGAAGAATGCGCACAGGTGTCGCTTGCGGGGCGGCCGTGGTGGCGGGATATGATTAGTGGAGATGTAAGTCCAGCTATTGTATCTCACTCCGGCCGGCTTGTGTTAAGTCGGTGGGGAGTGGAGTGGGATACGGGTAGGGATAGGGGTTGAGGAGTGAGGTTGGGAAGGGGGGGGGGAAGGAGATGGGGGGTGGTAGGAGGGTTGTTGGATGTTGAGGGGAGGTCGGGGTACTTGGGCATGTGCCCTCCTCATGGTGGGTCGGCTCGACCGCGAGTAAGTCTCGCGGGAGCCGGCGCCTGTCGGGTGGCCGCGCGTGCCATGGTGCTATGTCCCTGATATGGTCCAGGGACGAGGCGTCGGCACGCGCGAACATGGTGGTGGCGAGGCGCTCGACGAATTTGTCCAGGCTCTCGACGCGTAAGTCGCGTGATATCGTCGAGTTCTTAACGTACCGGGGCGCGCCTACGATTGTGCGCAAGGTGGAGCTTTGTTGCGCCCGTAGGCGGCGCCGGTTTGTTTCGCTCGCTAGAGCGAACCAGGCTGGAGCGGCATACGTTATGAGTGGGCGTATATAGGTCTTGTATACGCCCACCTTGAGTCGCAGCGGCAACGCGGCCGAGAGCACTGGGCGAAGGAGCGCGCGAGAGATGCGCGCTCGTCCGACGGCCATCTGGATTTGGGGCTTCATCGTGAGGAGGGCGTCTATTTTGATGCCCAGGTATTTTACGGTTTTCCTCCAAGGGATGTCTTGGTCCAGGAGGCGCAGTGGGGGCGGAGGGTCTCTTTTGTGGGAGAAGGCTATCGCCTGCGTTTTCCCGACGTTTATGGCTAGCCGCCACTTGGCTAGCCAGGATGGGAGGAGATCCAGTGTACGCTGGGTCTTGACTGCGGCGTGACTTGCATTTAGGCTGGTTGAGATGTACGCCGCGTCGTCAGCGTACAGGGCTAAGTGGGTCCCCTCTTTTTTGGGGATATCGTCCGTATAGAGGGAATAAAGCGCAGGCGATAGGCAACTCCCCTGCGGGACTCCTGCGGAGATCGGGTGTGGATCTGAGAGTTCTCCCTCCACCACCACTCTGAAGGTCCTGTCCTTCAGGAAGGAGGCCACAACTTTGATGAGGCGGCGGGGCGTCTGCGTCTGTGACAGCTTATAGAGCAGCCCTGCGTGCCATACTCTGTCGAATGCCTTTTCCATGTCGAGGAGTACTGCGACGGCCTCTTCGCGCTTGTTTTTGGCGGCCGTAATAAGGTGCAGTACTCTCGTTAGTTGGAGCGTCGTGCTGTGCTCAGATCGGAACCCAAACTGCTCCGGTCTGGGATTAATGCAGTGGGGTATTAATTTGGACAACAGGAGTTTTTCAAACACCTTCGAGACTGTGGAGAGCAGGGTGATGGGCCGGTAACTTTCTGCTTTAAGGATGTTTTTCCCCGGCTTGGGGATTGTGATGATGCGGCCTTCTTTCCATATTCTTGGGAAGGTGCCCGTGCGCAGGATACCGTTGAACAGGCGCGTTATAGCTGCCACGGTACGTAGTGGCAGCTGCCGCAGCACTGTGTTCGGTATCCTGTCCGCGCCGGGGGCCTTCCGCAGGTTGGTGCGCGCAATCATCTTCTTCACCTCAGTCGGGGAGAAGAAGAATGGGTCTTCTGTTGGGGGCATCGGCGGTGATAGCAGGTCTCGAAGGTGGCTCTCGACTGTGTCCACGTGCGTTTTGTCATCGTTGGGTTCGGCGCAAATTGACGCTCCAAGTGTTCGGCAAGTATGGCAGCGCGGTCCGCTGCTCTATATCTGGGCGTCCCGTCGCTGTGCAATAGTGGTCGGACCGGGGCTGGGGTTTTCGTGAGCGAGCGGCACAACTTGTGCAGTGACATCATGTCATCGCTCGCTCTCGAGATGGCGTCCTCCCAGTTCCGGGTCGAGTAGACGCGTAATTCGGCCTTCACCTCCTCCGCAATCCGGTTGAGGTTTGCTTTAACGGCGGGGCATCTGGAGTGTTGCCACTCTCGCCTGAGACGCCTTTTCTCGGCTATTAGGCGGTTGATGTTGTGTGGTAGGGGTGGAAATCTGCGGTTGGTTGGGGGAGGCCTTTTGGTTGATGATTCCAGAGCCTCCTTTATAGCATTCGTGACATCGGCCGCATAGTCCTCAACATCGGTTGCGGAGATAACGGGCCGGATGGGGGTTGTGGCCTCCAGGCGCCTCCTGAATTAGGGCCAGTCCGGGTAGAGACGTGGCGCGCGAGGGACGAGTTTTATAACGTGCCGATCTAGGAAGACGAGTACAGGTTGATGGTCGGATTGAAGCTCGTCGTCCAACACCTGTTGTGAGATCTGGCAGGGGAGCTTGTTATGGATGGTGATGTTTAGTAAGTCGGGTGAGTGCGTCGACTGGTCCGGGTAATGGGTTGGTATCTCCGGGCCTATGACGCTATATCCCCGGGTTTCCGAATCATTTAGGAGTCGTACACCAGCTATGTTGGTGGAGATCGAGTTCCACGCAGGGTGTTTGGCGTTGAGGTCGCCGGCCACGATGACCGGGACTGTGCTGTTAGTCGGCATCAATTTGTGGAGGCACTCCTGGTCGATCGTGCCTTTTGGTGGCCTGTAGGCGGCGTAGATCCGGAGCTGAGCACCTCCCATGTGAAGTTCCACACCCAGCGTGTGGAAATCGGTTGGTTCTTCACTGTCTATTGTCAGCGGTTGGTTACGACTCTGCGCTTCACCATCACTGCCAGACCTCGGTAGATATGTCCATTCTCTGTTTTCTCGCCCCTCCGGTAGACGAGATATCCTGGGATTTTGATTTTGTCTGCAGGTTCCAGGAACGTCTCGCTAATCAGCGCCACGTCAACAACGCGTGAGTGACACCCCTGGTGTTGCAAACGTCCATAGGCTACGGTAACTGCTTACCATCAGGCGGGCCGTATTCTTGTTTGTCACCTTGGTAGTATAAAAAAAAAAAAAAAAAAAAAAAACGTCAATGTCCTATTCCTGCAGTAGAGGGCGGAGTGCGACGACCTTCCTCCTCAGGCCGCGGGCGTTCCAATGCAGTATTCTGGTAGGCCTGTCCATTGCGGGTTAGTTCATCAGGTCTGTCAGGCCCACCAGAATAATCCTGATGATCTCCTCCTTCGTGGTGCCCCGTTGCAGGGCGTCTACCACTCTCATCAGGAGCCTGGTCACGACCTGGAGAGTGGCTGACTTGTGGTCGGGTGAAGCGGCTTTTCCTGCCACCTGAGATGTTGGGGCCTTGTTCTTGGCCCCTGTTGGTAAATTCTTCTTTGAAGATGTGAGTGGTTTGGACGCCGCGCCGAAAAAATCTCGTGGTTCTCATACGGGAGCTTCCCGTATGAGAACCACGAGATTTTTTCGGTGGCTTCCAACTCCGTTAAGTATTTTTGTACAATTCTGTACTCGTGGTCCTCCGTCGGGGTGAATCTGACCCCCTTCCCGAACGGGCGGACGTTGGCCGTGCGGCCGAGTCTCTTCCTGATCTCCGCTAAGTGGAACACCCAATTCGGGTGTTCCACGATTAGCGGAGGATATCGGGCCCTTCTTTCGGTCGGGGCCGTCGTGGGAGGTGTTGCCCCGCTTCGGGAAGCGTCAGAGGGGTTTCTGACCGCTTTTTCCGGAAGTGAGGCCACTGGTATTCCTTCAATTTTTTTTGGTATTTCCACCTCCTTGGGTGGTTCTGGGGGGCCATTTTTACTGCTTCCACGTAGCTAGGTCGCGGGGGGGAGGGGGTTGCAGGGTGCTGAGGAGCACACTGCCTCTTAGAGGTGGAGTCATCTACCTCTTCGGGACTCCTCTGGCGTCTGGCGGGGGCAGGGCGTTGTCCAGTCGCTACCTCCCCCAGGTTGGAGAGGGAGTGGCTCCTTGCGAGCGACCTGGTGGTAAAGTAGAAGTTTTCATACTTAGCGAGATTTTTGTTTGTTGATTTCCGGGGTGTCGGGGGCATGGTTCTCTCCGGCGAGCCCGACTCGGCTGAGGCGAGCGACAAGTCGCTGCCCGAGAGCACTGAGCGCAGCGCGGGAGATTCCATGCCGGACATGCGCGGCGCGGGTGGGCGTTCGCGGCGCGGACGAGTCACTCGACACAGGCGAGCGTGCCGGCGGAGTGCTGCGGGGGGTGTGAGGGTAGGGGAGGATGATGACCAGGAGTATGCAGCCTGATCGGTCGCCTCTCGCCCAGATATTTCTCACATATTCGGGTCCGTATCCTAGGTCGCGGAGCGCCTGCTTCAACCTCCTGGTTCGGCGTGGCTACTCAGCCCCCTTATATACCTTTAAGCTCTACTCCGCCGGGAGGTAGTAGGAGAACCACGAGATCTTCTCCGGGGTTTTCAGGTCCGTCAAGTACCTATGGATGACCATATACTCGTGGTCCTCCGACAGGGTGAATCTTACTCCTTGCCCGAACGGACAGACATTCGCCGTGCGCCCGAGTCTCTTCTTGATCTCCGCTAGATTTCCACCAAATTGGGGTTAGCGGCGGGTAGCGGGGCTTCTTGTCCTTTGGGATAGTCGGGATATTCGCTGGTGGGGTTGCCACACTGTGAGAAGCCACTGATATACCTAGCTGTTTTTTTGCTGTGTTTGTTGTGTCTCTTTGAGTGGGGAAGCAACATGCTGGGGTCCACATTGCCTTTTTGAGGTGGTCTCTTCCTCATTGTCTCCCTGACTCCTCAGGCGTCTGATGGGGACGAGTCGGTGCTCGTGTGCCGTCTTCGACTTCATCTTCGCTGCGGTCTTTAAATGCGCCCTTCCACAGAGCAACGGGAGCTTCGGGGTGGGAGTGGTCCCCACGTGACGAAGCGGGCGGTCCGTACGGTGGCAGTGGTGACGGAGGGGAGATCTGTAAAATACACATGAACCAGCATTAAGCTTAATACCCAAAATATAATTTAATGCTCTCCTAAACCATTTGGTGGCTGCCACCTTATTATCTACCAGCGACTCCACTTGGTTTAGTATTTTATTTTATTTTTTACTAGCTGTTGCCCGCGGCTCCGCCTGCGTGGATGTCGGTTATCGCTGTAAAAAGTAGCCTATGTGATATTTCAGACCAAAATCTATCTCTGTGCCAAATTTCATCCAGATCGTTTCAGTAGTTTTTACGTGAAAGAGTAACAAACATCCATCCATCCATCCATCCATCACAGTAAGGATTTTATTTATTTGGACAGACACAGACTACAGATCAAAAAGTACATAAATTTTGTTTACAGCATATCAATTTAAATCTGAAGCCCAATTAAGACTGTACACAGCATTCATAGATTACAAAGTTGCAGTGAGTAGGTACTTCAAAAATATAAAAAAATTATATTTATTATAGGACTACAATATTAAGCATAAATATATGTGTATGTATTTAGTGTATGAACAAGTGACAAACTAAAGCTGCAGACTGTTACTCTCGTGTTACCTAAAAGTATGTTGACTGGCCTTGGTCTAGTGGTTCGATTCCCATATAGGACAAAGCTGTGTGATCATCATCATCATCATCATCATCTCAGCCAAAAGACGTCCACTGCTGGACATAGGCCTCCTCCAAGGTTTACCACAACTCTTGATCCTAAGCCGACCTTGTCCATCGGTTGCCCGCAACCTTTACCAGGTCGTCGGTCCACCTTGTTGGAGGCCTGCCCAAAACCCAAAGCTGTGTGATCATCCATAAATGTTTGACAAGAGTCTGGGTGTAATTTATATGTGTTGTCCCCCGTGACACAGGGCTTGTGCAGGATTTTTAAAGAAAGCAGCACTTTCAAGCTTGTCTTTAATACTCATCGAAGATCAGCAAAAGCTTAACTGGAGTGAAATTTTATTGTAATCTATAATAATTTTTTTTTTTTTTTGGTTGTGATTGGGGCAGCTGCCCCTACCAACATGAAACATAACTACACCGCTATATAGTAATTTGGCTGAGGTTTTCTGAAAGGTGGAGGTCTTTCTCCAGTTAGGCTCACTTATAATGCCCTACCTCTTTTAAATATTTACTTATTAAAACTTTTAGCACAATATATTTAACTAGGGGTCACCGGCGACTTCATCCGCGTGGTAATTTGGAATATATTCCCCGATTTTGCAACATATCTCACTACTGCTCCGCTCCTATTGATCATAGTGTGATGTTATATAGCCTATAGCCTTTCCGGATAAATGCACTATTTAACAAAAAAAAAAAGTTTTCTAATCGAACCAGCACTTTTTGAGATTAGCCCGTTTAACCAAACAAACAAACAAACTCTTCAGCTATATTATATATAGTAATATAATATAAGTATAATATTATAGAAGTATGGGTATGAAGGCGGACTTACTTAATGCTTAATGATGACTTCACTAAGTTGTTGTAATAATGTTTAATTGGTGATTGATTGGATATAAATTATTATACCTTTTATAATCATACTGTTAGCACTGGTATCACCTGTTGAACAGGATTATTCTAGTACAGGCAACCTAACATTGTAATACCCATATATTTTATAAAATTTATATTAGAATTTGTGCCTTTTGAAGACTAATTTTGAAATGTAATTAAGTTTAATTTAGAAATTTGACAGACTAATTTTGAAAATAAACTTAGAAAAAATTTACTAAAGATTAATCTTCATTAAGTATATTTAACATAGTTTAATTCTACAATTTCAAAAGATTATTATAATAATCCTAGCAGCATTTTCTACCAATCAAACTTTAGGTGATAAGACTAGGAAGGTGTTCAGAATAGAGGTGTCAGGCTCAATTGTGTAAACACCTCTGAATTCTAAACGTTGGGCATCCATTATAAATTTCTAGACAGGAAAATTCAACTCAAGAATCAAACTTTATCAGCAGTCGCACTAATCAACCACTAAGTTAATGAGGAACTCAATATTTATATTTGTATTCAATAGAGATGAATTTTGGGTTGATTCTGGTAATAAATTTGGCATACCTTATGTCCTCCATGACCAAGCAACAAGATAGCTACATTCCAAGACAGTTTTAAATTCCCACCAACATGTTGCTGGAGCTAAAAAAAACAATTTAAAAATTGAAAAAAAAAAATTCAATGAAGGTAAGCAACGAGCTAAAGGAATCAGGCAGACAATATCCACTGCAAGAGGGAAAACTCGAAACTAAACCCTATACCAACCTGTCTTTTCAGCGTGGTATCATCATCTCAACCCATAAACGTCCCACTGCTGGGCATGGGTCTCCTCCATACATTTGGAGGGCCAGACATGTTGGAATAGGGTTTTATTTCGAGTTTTCCCTCTCGTCCGGTGGATATTTTCTGCTGTATAGCGTGGTATAGTAGGCTAATATCCCTCCAAATGTATGGAAGAGACGCGTGCCCAGCAGTGGGACGTTTATGGGATGAGAAAGTAAAAGTAAAGTAAGCGACAAGCCAATGTACAAGAATGGAATGCTGTGGAAACATTTCAGCCTACGTCCAGCTGGATGTCTTTTTGCAGAGATGATGATTTTAGACTATTTTTTGAGCTGATGACATCAAAGATGACATCTGAAATAATTTTATAAAGAAGAAAGATTGAATGTTGTTTGTTTCTTTTTTGTATGTTCTTTACAATATGTATGTTTATCTCAAAAACTACTAGACCGATTTTACCAATTCTTTCACGACTAGAATGCTACATTATCAGCGTATAACATAGGCTATATTTTATTGAAATAAAAATGACAAAATGAGGAGACCCCTTAGAAAACTAAATAAATATCCACCCACCCATGCAAAGCCAGGACGTGCAACTAGCTAGCAAGCAATAGTAATGAACAATATCAAGCAAGATCCTTGACAGTAGCAGCACCACAGAGTACATATTTTATATAGTAGCACTAGCAACTAGCAACTATGCAGCAGGAAAAAATGTGTTAGTGTTAACAGTTAATTTAAAAGTTAGATAATTTAGTACGGTACCCCCGTATCTATAAACAAGTGATTACTTCTTCTTAAGTAATTTCTTGACTAAGCCATTACTTGTTCTTAAGTAATTTCTAAAGTAAATGATATTCTATATACAAGTAATGATCAATGCTTACTTGAGTAAAGTTCTAAGTATTACTCAGTGCTTCAAAATCTTTTCAGCTGGCAATATTGCAACTTACGTTTTGTTCGTTGAAGAGGAAAAGCGAAAAGTTACAAGTAAATAACAAAATTTTGCATAAAAAGCTATTCTTCAAACAATTATAAAATAAGTAATAATATTTACAGCGTTTAATTTGTTCTATGTTTATAATGATTAAATAAGTAACAATTTTTCAATAATGCTTTACTGTGAAACTAAACGTTTTGAAAGACAATATAACCCTGCAATATATAGAAGTATTATTGTACTAGGTTGTTAAAATGTTGATAGCTGCAAATTAAATATGTTGCATTATACTACACATTTTGACAGAACCGTCCATCAGTCAATAGTTTGTTTATTATTATTACCTATGGCTCTTCTTGTCTCGGGTATTTTTCCATTATATAAAAAGAATACTCGGCTCTTTGAAGGCTTACGCGGGGACATAGGTCCAACACGCAGAGGCCTAGAGAATGAAAATGAGATGAAACACTACCATAGCGGCACTTTTATAGTACAAATATGATATGAATAGGGTAGGCGTATTGTAGTGATAGTATCTAAAACCTTTATTTACACACATTGAAAGCATTATTTACACATTGAAACAGACAAATTATTCATTAATAAAATACTTTTTACAGATGATAATAAGTGGAAGTGGACTAGTTTTGATTTTATAAATGTTTACGTTATGTGCACTGATAACGCGCGAAACGTAACGGCTGTGGGAGCTCAAGTTACATTGGTGGTTGTTTTTGAATTTTGACAGTTACTTATTTATGCCAAGGGTTAAGGCACCGAACACCAGCGCGGCCGGCTGTTAATATTACACCATTCCGCCAACAGTCTCGCGGTCGCCAGAAGCCGAAACAGGTTCAAACATTTTTTCATAATGTTAGAGGTCACTTTCTTCAGGACAATTTTTTATTCATAAACAACTAGAATAAATTATTTGTCTACGATTGCAACACTCAAACACAACTGACACTGACAGCTGCGCAGTGCATAAAAAAAATTGTCAAATTGACATAAATTATTGTGGGAACAAAACTTGACCTATTGATATTGACTGCCTCGGTGGTCCAGTGGCCGCAGTATGCGCCTGCTGTGCACGAGGTTGTGGGTTCGATTCCCACACAGGATAAAACTTTGTGTGACCCACAAAGAATTGTTCTGAGTCTGGGTGTAATTTGTGTCCGTTAATTGTATGTTTGTAAAGTCCCCCGCGATACAGAGCTTGTTCTCTAGTGCGGGAGTTGTCTTTAAAAAAAAAAAAAAAAAAAAAAAAAAATTTGGTGTTACATAAAATTAATACATACTTAGAACCACCTTTTAAGCAAATGGATGCCTGTATTAGGTGGCTCTGCTCTTCGGTATCATATTAATATCCTAAGAAACAGTATACCTAGCAAAAGTTATAACCCTAAAATTTACAAAGTTAATTATTCAATTTCAGATTATCATCGTTGGGGATCGTCTTGGCGTATATTCGACGAGGATGGTATGCCGCTCGACTAGGTAGTGGATCAGGGCCCCAATTCTGCTAATTTAATTGAATATAAATTGAATCTCAATAGCAGTTTTAAACATGTTTTGGTATTCTGCTAATAATTTAGGACCAATGGTTTTCTATTGACGCTTCATTAAACTGCCACCGGAATATTTGCTATTCTACTCTTCAATCGTGTCGCAGTTGTGTGCAATATCGGTATTCTGCTCTTATTTGACGTTTGTTTGACATTTCAATTTTACAATTGAAGTACGATCGTGCAACAATACGTATTATTACGATTTTACAAAGGGACATTGACTTAAAGACATCATTTTTCAAACATTTGATCGATTAAATGCTTATCTTTCTTACTTAAATAATTTTTGGAAAGAATTTAAGTACTTTTAGGTTTGTATGTACCTAATGAGTTAGGTACTTAACTCAAAAACTACTTTTTCAATTGTTTTTTACTAAGTAATATAATGTTCCATTGTTATTCATTGAGAAATTGTATTAGAAAAAAAAACAGGAATCCCTGACAACTACAACGGCATAACCTCTTGGGGTAGTGAAGGGAATACTCTCTTCCTGCCTTTGGAGAGAGCACAAAGAGTTCTACTAAATGTATTGTTATGAACTAACTTTACACAGACATAGGTACCTACCAGTCCTGACAACTTTACATCTTACAAAGCATTCAAATCTAACATTTGACAAGAGTACCTATAATATATGTAAGAAACAGTTGTGCAGATAGGTTTGTAATGTACCTATTTACCCACGAAACTACACTATACTTAAACAATTTTTGAGTTGTCTCCTATATGAAATCTACATTATATTATTTACCACTTAAACAACCAACAGTGCAAGTGCAAAATAAAACTAAAAACATGGCTTCAAGAACAAAACTAAGTATAGTTACTCAGAAATCATCAATTATCATGTAGGTAGCTACTTTTTATCTATATATAAATTTATTGATATCATAATTTATTGATACCTACACCTATTTAATTTTGATTGCCCGCTCCACATTAATTTATTTTATTTCATCCGAATAAAGCCCACAATCCATACAATCATCTACACTTGACATTAACCTCACTTTCATACATATTCACAAGATGTGGCATAACACACTTATCTAGTGCTTTGATTAATTTACTTATAATAAACAAACTGGTCCACATATGATAGGCGCGCCTAGTTTGACGAGTCAGTACCTAGTTACGTTTAAAACCTACTAATGTAATCTAGCACCTAAGTCTTTTACAGCTGCAGAGAGTTGTAGGGTCTATAGGTACCCCGACCAACCCATAACATAGGTTCATCCCTAACATGGGATTGGATGGGGAACGAACTGACCACCCCTGCAGACATCATGTCATAGTTTCATGAATATCAGTGCTATGAAGTGGTACTATATTTTACTTTTATATATTATGTATATTTTACTTGAATGTTTTAAGTCAATAAAAGATCTATCTATCTAATTAAATAAATTACTCATGTGATGCCAGAACAGGCCACTAGTTATTAATATTTTTATTTTAGCCCTAAGGCCGCCCACTGCAGATATCATAACTTAATATAGGCACCTACTTAATAAATATTGTAACAAAAATAATAATCTCATAGTTTTCTACTTACCTATCTACATATTTTAATTATTGTAAGGTAATAAGTTGCAACCACATGAAAATTGAAAAAAATATTTATTTATAAAGTATACATTTACATTTTACTAGGTAGGTACTAATTAATAATAATTAACATTTCAATCAACAATAATGACATGGTATAGCAGTCTGTTATTCACACTCAAGAGTAGTAATGTAGACTTCAAGTTTTTTTCACTCGTACAAGCTTTGCAGAAAGGAATGTCTGTAACTTCTAGATGGTCGCTCTGATGTGTTTATTGAAGGGACCATGACAAGTTATAGCAGTGACTTTGTGATTGTACTGTAGTTGTAGTACTGATTTGGGCTTTGGTGATATGATAAAACACATCATTTGCAACAGAGGTCCTTTATTCTTGCTGTTACCCGGAGTATTCCAGTCTTCATCACCTGTAGAAACAAGAAAAAAATTATATTCTATAGGTAGGTAGGCCTATTATAATAAACTTTTCTTATAATTACTTAAAAATATGCAAGAGTTGTCAAGGTAGGTATAACAATAACAACACACAGATGAATGGGTACCGTCTTAGTAACATTATAATATCACTTAGTAGTGGTGATAATATTGTGCATAGTTTTTGTAGTTTGTGGATTTCTTGTGCATGTACAATAAGGTCTCAGGACTATATTATGCAGTAAGTAGGTAATATAATATATCAACTTACTAATCAATGTTGCTTACCTCCATCTTCCCAGGGGGTATTATATAATACTCCATTTTTTCTACATTATATTCATCTTCTCATTAAAATAGTATTAAATAGGTATTCGTGTAGTAGTCTTGATACGAATACGTTACGATAGTGTTAAATGTTTGTGGTAAGCGTAGTGCACATACTTATTGGCTCTTATTCTATTGATTCTATGCCACGGGATCATACCAGACTCTGGTTGGCCAGAGTATCTTCACAATGTCTCTCAGATTACTGTCTCTCGGGCCATACGGCAAGTTGCTGAGGCACTCAACCACCCTAACATTTTTAATAAGTACATAAGTAAACAAACAAGTAAACAACACGGCTCACTCCACCTTGTTTTTTTTCTTTTTGATCTGACATTGACATGACAGTTACTTTTTTAATTATTGTCTTTGTCATAGACAATTGCGTAACACAGCCATGATGCGGCCACCGTATTTACAAAAGTCGTGTTTAAGTGACATAGCGCTTCATTGCGGACGATATAATTCATAATTAAATAAAAGAAAATAAATAAAACGTTTATTTTAAACAAAACTATAGTTCGTTTAATCATTCAGTCTTCTGGTAGATTTTGAATGGCAGCACTAATGAGTTAGTAGAATATAAAAGGCAACACATGTAACCATTCAAGTGACGAGAGAGTTTCAATTCCAATACGACCCATTGAGCTTCCATACAAGTTTTTGCAGAATACCAAATTCGTTTCAATCGTTGTAGATTCGTAATTGAGTCTCGGCGTTAATATTATTAGCGGAATCGGGGCCCAGGGCCCCAATTCTGCTAATTTAATTGAATATAAATTGAATCTCAATAGCAGTTTTAAACATGTTTTGGTATTCTGCTAATAATTTAGGACCAATGGTTTTCTATTGACGCTTCATTAAACTGCCACCGGAATATTTGCTATTCTACTCTTCAATCGTGTCGCAGTTGTGTGCAATATCGGTATTCTGCTCTTATTTGACGTTTGTTTGACATTTCAATTTTACAATTGAAGTACGATCATGCAACAATACGTATTGTTACGATTTTACAAAAGGACATTGACTTAAAGACATCATTTTTCAAACATTTGATCGATTGAATGCTTATCTTTCTTAGTTAAATAATTTTTGAAAAGAATGTAAGTACTTTTAGGTTTGTATGTACCTAATGAGTTAAGTACTAACCTCAAAAACTACTTTTTCAATTGTTTTTTACTAAGTAATATAATGTTCCATTGTTATTCATTGAGAAATTGTATTAGAAAAAAAACAGGAATCCCTGACAACTACAACGGCATAACCTCTTGGGGTAGTGAAGGGAATACTCTCTTCCTGCCTTTGGAGAGAGCACAAAGAGTTCTACTAAATGTATTGTTATGAACTAACTTTACACAGACATAGGTACCTACCAGTCCTGACAACTTTACATCTTACAAAGCATTCAAATCTAACATTTGACAAGAGTACCTATAATATATGTAAGAAACAGTTGTGCAGATAGGTTTGTAATGTACCTATTTACCCACCAAACTACACTATACTTAAACAATTTTTGAGTTGTCTCCTATATGAAATCTACATTATATTATTTACCACTTAAACAACCAACAGTGCAAGTGCAAAATAAAACTAAAAACATGGCTTCAAGAACAAAACTAAGTATAGTTACTCAGAAATCATCAATTATCATGTAGGTAGCTACTTTTTATCTATATATAAATTTATTGATATCATAATTTATTGATACCTACACCTATTTAATTTTGATTGCCCGCTCCACATTAATTTATTTTATTTCATCCGAATAAAGCCCACAATCCATACAATCATCTACACTTGACATTAACCTCACTTTCATACATATTCACAAGATGTGGCATAACACACTTATCTAGTGCTTTGATTAATTTACTTATAATAAACAAACTGGTCCACATATGATAGGCGCGCCTAGTTTGACGACTCAGTACCTAGTTACGTTTAAAACCTACTAATGTAATCTAGCACCTAAGTCTTTTACAGCTGCAGAGAGTTGTAGGGTCTATAGGTACCCCGACCAACCCATAACATAGGTTCATCCCTAACATGGGATTGGATGGGGAACGAACTGACCACCCCTGCAGATATTATGTCATAGTTTCATGAATATCAGTGCTATGAAGTGGTACTATATTTTACTTTTATATATTATGTATATTTTACTTGAATGTTTTAAGTCATTAAATGAACTATCTATCTAATTAAATAAATTACTCATGTGATGCCAGAACAGGCCACTAGTTATTAATATTTTTATTTTAGCCCTAAGGCCGCCCACTGCAGATATTATAACTTAATATAGGCACCTACTTAATAAATATTGTAACAAAAATAATAATCTCATAGTTTTCTACTTACCTATCTACATATTTTAATTATTGTAAGGTAATAAGTTGCAACCACATGAAAATTGAAAAAAATATTTATTTATAAAGTATACATTTACATTTTACTAGGTAGATACTAATTAATAATAATTAACATTTCAATCAACAATAATGACATGGTATAGCAGTCTGTTATTCACACTCAAGAGTAGTAATGTAGACTTCCATGTTTTTTTCACTCGTACAAGCTTTGCAGAAAGGAATGTCTGTAACTTCTAGATGGTCGCTCTGATGTGTTTATTGAAGGGACCATGACAAGTCATAGCAGTGACTGTGATTGTACTGTAAATGTAGTACTGATTTGGGCTTTGGTGATATGATAAAACACATCATTTGCAACAGAGGTCCTTTATCCTTGCTGTTACCCGGAGTATTCCAGTCTTCATCATCTGTAGAAACAAGAAAAAAATTATATTCTATAGGTAGGTATTATAATTTTTTCGGGGGTAGGTGTGCAAAAAGTTAACACATAGCTGTGACTCTACATTTTTATTTTAATTAATTTAACTTAAATTTATCTATATTTACAAGTTTTTCAAATATTAAACAACTTAAATATTAAGTACTTACATTTGTGAAAACATCCAGATACATTTATGTAAGTTATACTTATCAAGTTACACCACCTGCCAGCACATCACATTCACAATAACAGTTTTTCAAACAAACAAAGTTATATTCACCACAATGTCTCATCTTGCGGAGATTAAGACTGCACAAGACAACCTGGAAGAGTGTTTCACAAAAAGGATGGCAGAACTGGAGGCGCAACTGCATGTTGGTGGACCGGCAAAGGACACTGTCGCAAAGGTGGCAGAGGAATTTCGTTCCTTTAGAGAGCTAATGTTTTCTATGCTTGGTGTACTCAGAAAACAGATCAATGAGTGCTCCCGTATGGTTGATGCGGTCGAAACTAGGCACAGGCGCAAGGCACTATTATTTCTGGGAGTGCCGGAGACGGAGAAGGAAGACTGCAGATCTGTTGTGCTGAACCTTGTCCACAAAATTGAGCTTAAAGATGTCGAAGCTCACAACATCAGTGTCTGCCATAGATTGGGTGCTCAAGGCAAGGATCATCATCGTCCAGTCCTGGTAAGGTTCAGCAGTGTGGAATTGAGGTCGGCGGTATGGAGGGCCAAATCTAAATACAAAGGCACGTCGGTTTCGGTGCGTGAGTTCCTTACTAGGCCACGGCAGGCGGTGTTTACTAAAGCCAAACAACATTTTGGCATTCGTTCATGCTGGACACAGGACGGCGTGATAGTAATAGCCGTCAGTGGAAGCCGGCACAAGGTCACAAACATGGATGACCTGAACTCCTTATCGCTGAAACATCCTAAGGTCTCGGCTGTATCTGCGCATGAGGGCAGGAGCGGCGCCGGGAGTGCAACCGCGTCGTCCAAAGTGCGTAAACAGTGACAGTACTTCGTAACTGCTACTTATAATAATGTTTATGTTTTGTACTTCAACTTTTAATACGTCGTATTGTCTAACTTTCTCTGTTACCCACATATTTTTTAGTCACTTTCATTATTGTTGTGCTATTTTTTTCCATAGTCTATTGTCATTGTCCCGTTGTCATGTCTTATGTCAATCTGACATCTAATATCCGTCAAAACGTTTCGTTATTCCACTGTTTATATATAACCTTATTGTTTTCTGTAGTTTTGTATAATTTTGTCACTTTTTTTTTAGATATATGTATGTCTTGTTCACGTCTTGTTTACTGTGTATGTGTCAGCTGGCGGGTGGTGCAGAGATGAATTTTTGCCACAATCATAGTGTGTAAATTTTGTTATTTTATGTAGATATTATTTACTCCTATTTTATATAATTTTATTATAGTATTTTATATATACATATATATTTATAAACAGTTTATCTTATGTATTCAGATGATGAAGTTTATTTATCTGCCAATGACGCCAGTTACTCCAATGATGAGAGTTTCTCCTCATTGACTGATACGCTGGGTGATACTTTAAGGCAAAAATTTTGCACAAGTTCTCATTCGGAATTTAATGTATGCCACATAAATGCACAGAGTGTACCCAGTCACTACAGTGACCTCTTAGAAGCTTTCTCGAACACTAATATTCATGCCGTCCTGGTTTCGGAGAGTTGGCTAAAACCAAATCTTCCTTCAACCACCTACCCTCTCCCCGGCTTCATTCTAATACGGAATGATCGGGTCGGTAGGAGAGGAGGTGGTGTTGCTATTTACCTTCGCAGTCATTTCCCTTATAAGGTTATATTGTCGTCCAACCACGATTCAGCCTCTGCGGAGTACCTTTTCGTGGAGGTTAATATCAAAGGGGCTAAAATGGTTATTGGTGTTGTTTACTGTCCACCTTCTGTCGACTACTTCTCCAGTCTCGAACCGATTCTGGAATCTTTAGGGTCAGAGTACTCACATCACATAGTCATGGGCGACTTCAATACTAATCTCCTTTCTCCAGACTCCCTCCGCTCTCGTAAACTCTTTCAGATTGTCGAGTCAGCCAGCCTTCATATACTTCCCCTGCACGCAACTCACCACAACACTGAGGGTGTGGACACCTGGCTCGACTTAATCCTTACTTCTGCTCCTAAACTAGTCCTATCCCACGGTCAATTTCTTGCTCCTGGATTTTCCCATCACGATCTCATTTTCTTATCATACATCCTTAAACCCCCTAAACCTTTGCCCAGAGTACTGCACATGCGATGCTTTGGTCGCATGGACATCGAAAAGTTGCACAAAGACGCCTCAGATTTAAATTGGGATGGCTTGGAGGCTGTATCTACAGTCGATGAGAAAGTTGAGTTTTTCAACAATAATATTGTTGCTTTGTATGATGTCCATGCTCCGGTGAGGAAAATAAAATTGAAGCGCCTCCCTGCGCCCTGGATTACAAGGGGTGTCCGAATGGCGATGAGGCGTAGGGACCGGGCTTTCCGGAAGTACAAAAAGGATCGCTGCAACGACAATTGGTCTGCTTTTAAGTCTGCAAGAAATCGGTGTAATCAGATGATACGAAATGCGAAACGCCAACATATTCTCAGTAACATCAGTTCTTCTTCCCCTGCCGATATCTGGAAGTTTCTTGGAACTCTAGGTATCGGCAAACAGCGACGAGTTGACTTTCACAGGACAATTGGTTTGGATGAAATCAATAAACATTTCTCCACTAGTATTCCATTGAATCCCCAAACCAGGCGTCAGACGGTTAATTATTTAGCTGGTTTACCCCGTCTTAATATTGAAACTTTTTGCTTTTCTTCCGTTGCTCCAGAGGAGGTCAAAAAGATCATCCTATCCATTAAATCCAATGCTGTGGGTAGCGATGGTGTCAGCCGCCGAATGATAACCACAATCCTGGAACATATCCTACCACCGATCACCCACATCATTAATTTCTCCCTTGCTTCCGGAACCTTTCCATCATCCTGGCGCCAAGCCTACGTCATCCCTCTGCCAAAGATCCAAAATCCTTCCCTACCCAACCATTTCCGACCTATATCCATTCTTCCCTTCCTGTCCAAGGTGCTAGAGGCCTGTGCACACAGGCAGCTGTCCCGATATATCTATTATCATAAATTATTAAGCCCGTTTCAGTCGGGCTTCAAGCCAGGTCATAGCACTGTTTCCGCTCTCCTAAAAGTGACTGGCGATATCAGAGAGGGTATGGAGAACACCAAAGTCACCGTGTTGGCTTTGGTCGATTTTTCTAAAGCCTTCGATACCGTCAGTCACGACATCCTTTTAGCCATCCTTTCCTATCTTATGATCTCCTCCGAGGCATTGGAATGGTTCTCTAGCTATCTTCGAGGTCGTCAGCAGTCGGTCCGACTTGATGAGCAATTATCTAGTTGGTGCGACATTGATACTGGCGTTCCTCAGGGCGGTATTCTATCTCCTTTGTTATTTTCTATTTTTATTAACCTCATAACTAAAAACCTTCAGTGCGAGTATCATCTATATGCCGATGACTTGCAGATTTACTCGCAGGCTAGTGTGGATAGTGTGTCGTCAGCAATCGACAAAGTTAATAGGGACCTTGAGTACATAAAGAACTGGTCTGACCGGTTTGGTTTAATGGTTAATCCGGCTAAGTGCCAAGCTGTCATTGTGGGAAGCCAGCGACTTATGTATAAATTAGATATAGGATCCCTTCCATCTGTTATATTTGACGGCACAGTTATAACGATATCCCCAACAGTAAAAGACCTTGGCTTACTGATCGACTCCACTTTAAGCTGGCAAGCTCAAGTTACTCAGGTTAGCCAAAAAGTAACCGGTACCCTACGTGCTCTTTACCGCCTAAAAAATTTTCTTCCATACAGGACTAAGGCAATGCTTGTGCAGGCTCTTATATTTCCCTTAATTGACTATGGAGATGTGTGTTATTATGACCTGAATGCAGATCTTCTCAGCAAACTTGACCGTCTTCTTAATAACTGCATTCGATTCGTTTTTAATCTTCGCAAGTATGATCACGTATCCACTTATCGTTCCCAACTGAATTGGTTACCTATTATTCAACGCCGTAGTTTGCGTGCTCTCACTACACTCTATTCTATCCTGACATCACTCAATCCCCCTCCCTACCTTACTCCTTACTTTCAATATCGCAGTTCTGTCCATGACAAAACGCTTCGCTCTTCTAATAATCTTCTCCTCAATTGTACCTCTCATACATCTGGTTTTGTTCACTCTTCTTTCCCTATTCAATCCATCCTTCTTTGGAATGCCCTTCCTCTCGAAATCAGGAAGGCCACTAGCCGTTATACATTTAAAATAAAGGTCCGGGACTTGCTAAATAATAGCTTGGCCAAATAGTATGGCAGACTCATCATTTATGTACTTTTAATGTATATAATATGTATTGTATATATTATATATTTTATGTATAGTATATATTTATATTAGTTATGTTTTGTATGTATTGACTATATATATTTTCTTTTTATATAATATATTCTCCTGTTAGTAAAAATATTTTGAACGCTTTCGTCATAAATTGTAAATAAATAATTATGCACCTACTTTGCTTATCTCTGCATCACCCAAGGTCGACTGGTAGATAATGCCTCAGGCATTAAGTCCGCCTTTACCATGTATGTGTATAAAGTTTTAAATAATAAATAATAAATAATATAATAAACTTTTCTTATAATTACTTAAAAATATGCAAGAGTTGTCAAGGTAGGTATAACAATAACAACACACACATGAATGGGTACCGTCTTAGTAACATTATAATATTATTATATCACTTAGTAGTGGTGATAATATTGTGCATAGTTTTTGTAGTTTGTGGATTTCTTGTGCATGTACAATAAGGTCTCAGGACTATATTATGCAGTGAGTAGGTAATATAATATATCAACTTACTAATCAATGTTGCTTACCTCCATCTTCCCAGGGGGTATTATATAATACTCCATTTTTTCTACATTATATTCATCTTCTCATTAAAATAGTAATAAATAAGTATTCGTGAAGTAGTCTTGATACGAATACGTTACGATAGTGTTAAATGTTTGTGGTAAGCGTAGTGCACATACTTATTGGCTCTTATTCTATTGATTCTATGCCACGGGATCATACCAGACTCTGGTTGGCCAGAGTATCTTCACAATGTCTCTCAGATTACTGTCTTTTGGGCCATACGGCAAGTTGCTGAGGCACTCAACCACCCTAACATTTTTAATAAGTACATAAGTAAACAAACAAGTAAACAACACGGCTCACTCCACCTTGTTTTTTTTCTTTTTGATCTGACATTGATATGACAGTTACTTTTTTAATTATTGTCTTTGTCATAGACAATTGCGTAACACAGCCATGATGCGGCCACCGTATTTACAAAAGTCGTGTTTAAGTGACATAGCGCTTCATTGCGGACGATATAATTCATAATTAAATAAAAGAAAATAAATAAAACATTTATTTCAAACAAAACTATAGTTCGTTTAATCATTCAGTCTTCTGGTAGATTTTGAATGGCAGCACTAATGAGTTAGTAGAATATAAAAGGCAACACATGTAACCATTCAAGTGACGAGAGAGTTTCAATTCCAATACGACCCCATTGAGCTTCCATACAAGTTTTTGCAGAATACCAAATTCGTTTCAATCGTTGTAGATTCGTAATTGAGTCTCAGCGTTAATATTATTAGCGGAATTGGGGCCCAGGACTCTTTTTTGACTCCGGACGCCCACGCTATGTTTGATTCTGATGAACGTTTAGAGATCGAGTTAGATGACAGGGTTGCATATGATAGGAATGAAAGAGAATCCGTGAGTGTTGCACTAGAAGACGGGGGTGTATTAGAGTCTAGAAATGATAGAGATGAGAGTGCCAGAACTGCAAGAGGTAGAGTGGGAGTGGACGTAGAGGGCGTGTGTCTAGGCGTGGGCGTCCAAAAAGTATGTTGATGATTTATTATTTTTTGGCAACAATAATAGTGTAATATCTGATAAACAGAGAAATTTAAGATGAAAGATTTTGGATTGGTGTCAACCTTTCTAGGCATACGAGTAAGTCAGAATTTACGAACTAGAGTCACAAAATTAAGTCTATAGGAATATCTTAAAACTATCTTACATCAATTTTGAAAAGAAATGTCTACCCCTATTGGACTTGAACTTTATTGTTGAAACATTAGAAGAAAATAATGATTCTGTGGTTGAAATATTTATTTACAGCTTTTGTAAACATGTCTACTTACTAAAATTTTGTATTTAATAAGTAAAACTTTTATTTTATAAGTGTGGTATATCCAGGGACTGAGTTATCTTTTATATAAGATGTATGTATTGTATGGGTATTATATTGAGGGGGGTGTTGATATAACCCAATATAATATGTTTCAGTGTTGGATACTTTTTTGTTGTTGATGTAAAAAGTCTGTGTTTATATAATAATATGGCGCATAACAACTGACTGTAATGTGTGTTCTCAAATAAAACTACAAGTTTCTTTTTGTAACTCTGTGTTTTACTTTTAAAATATCCTTAAATTTTTTTTTTATACTACTTGAGTGGCAAACAAGCATACGGCCCACCTGATGTTAAGTAGTTAGCGTAGCCTATGGACGCTTGGACGAGAGGTATCACTTGCTTGTTGCCAACCTATTGTTTTACACCAGGGCTTTATGTTGAGAGTATCCCTGGGATAGGAATACGTTTCTTTCAAAACGCATCCCTAAATGAGCGCTGGAGACCTGTACTCCAAATAGGAACACAACTACACGGCTGTGTGTAGTTATTTGGCTGTGGTCTTCTGTAAGGTGGTCCTTCCCCAGTCTGGCTTGCTCGCTAGTATGGCGCCCTACCTCTCTTGAAATGATATATATTATCAATTCTTGTTTAAAATGCAACTTTTGTTTTCTGAATAAATAAATAAAAAATCTTTCTTCGTCAATGCCTACCATAATAATATATTATGACAGATTTCTACTGGCAACATTTTGAATTCTAAACAGCATTTAGGATGTACATTGATATAATATCACAAAGTATATCAGCTTTTCCTTTTATTACCTTTATATTATACAGGCCAGTTAGTTAACAAAAACAAACTGACCCTAAAGACTCATGAAGTATGTATATTAGTTTCTTATCAATATAATAATAAAATCATTTATTTTCTCCACAATTTTCTTAGGGCTAGACTTAATCTAGTTTAAACTATATTCCACCTTTGTTAGAGAGACTGGAGCCTCTTGTAGGTTTTCAAAGAAAACCTGTGTTACAGGTCACCAGGGCCCCCCCACCTTCGGATAGCATTAGTGAGTAGCACTGACTATAGGAAAAATACAAAAAAGGGTAATAATAATGACTTTAGTTACAAAAGTATAAAAATAATTGATGTAGAAGTCAGGATAACAGGTCTGCACAGTCACACACACATATCGGGGGCACCACCTCCTATACTCTATAGGTAGTAAGTGGTGCCCCCAATATGTGTGTGTATAAAATAATAACCTTTATCTCATATCTAAAAAGGCTACATGTTTACTACTTTTTTTAGGATTAAACCCTTAAAAAAATTTGACTACCTCGATGGTCGCAGTATGCGCCTGCTGTGCACGAGGTTGTAGGTTCGATTCCCACACAGGACAAAACTTTGTGTGACCCACAGAATTGTTCTGAGTCTGGGTGTAATTTGTGTCCGTGTAATTGTATGTTTGTAACGTCTCCCGCGACACAGAGCTTGTTCTCTAGTGCGGGAGTTGTCTTAAAAAAAAAAACATCAAAATAATATAGGAGAAAAGTATGTAGATTTGAACTTTTGAAGTGTCCTAATTGAACCGAATGACGGAATCGCGCCAGGTGGTCGCCTCTTTCGGCAGGGTCGCCATGTACGGGATATATTAGGAGACGAAATAAAACTACGAAGTCATAATAATATAAGACTGATGATTTATTAAAATAATCATTGGTTAAATAGCACAATAATAAGGTTACACGTGGAACATAATAATATTGTAAATTGGTTACATGTTAGGTAGGTACATACCCTACAACTTTAGGGAGAGGTTTACAGTAACAGTAGGTAATACATTGTATTGTTTGTTTGTTGACATGTAAATTTTAAGACTGCTACCCTTCAGTGCATTGCTACAACCACCATAATATTATGCCTATTTTCTAGAAAGAGAAAGAAACATTTATTTACATACAACATAGGCATACATACACAACAATATATAGTGTAAGAAAGAATATTTGTATGCCAAAGGGTTGAAGCATATTGCAAGGTGTCAATGAACACCTAGCACTGGTTTTCATTTGCAACCCACAGTACCTAGACCTCAAATACATTATCAAAATGACGTATTTATTAAAGCAAACGTCGCCGCGTCGCATATAGCTATTTTAGATGCAAATAAATCATAATCGTTGATATGGTGCTGAGTGCACCATCCAGCTACGGTGGTCCATTTGTCCTTGTCCTGAATGAACAAGGGCGGAGGTGGAGGCTCTTTACGAGCGGCGGGGGGGGAGGGAGAAGAGGGCTGGCGGTCGCCGGGGGAGGCGGGCCTCGGTGCGGGTTGCGACGTCTTAGGCGTCTTGGAGGGCGCCGGGTTGGGAGACGAACGAGTTCGTCTCTTTCCCCCTTTGCGGAGAACCACGGTGAACCCCTCACCGTGGTCTGAGGAGTCGGAGGAGGAGTCGGCGGCGCACATGCCACCGCCTAATTCCATCGCGCTAGCGCGGCTGGAGGATGAGGCATCCCTGGGGCGGGGGGCGCGGGGAGCGCGCGGGGGGGACGGGGTGCGGAGGGTGCGGAATGTCGCAGGCGACGGGGTGCGGAGGTTGGGGTTGCGGAGCGGAAGTGGGCTTCGGGAGCGAGAGGGGGTAGGGGAGTCGGGGGATAGAGGGAGGGGAGCGCGGGTGCATGCGGGTGCGCGACCTACTTTTGATGTGAACGCGCCTGCAAATTTACGCTTGAGGAGCGCGTAGATCTCCCTATCATTAAGGATGTCCGCCAAGGACAGCGAACACCCTTCTAAGTCCTCCATAGTGGAGGATGCCTATAAAAAATATTTTTAATGGCAGATTTACGAAACAATGATAGTATTTTTACGCGACACCCGGGCGGGAATGGCCCGGGTGTGTACTTTGCTCCCTCCCAACCGGGTAAGGTTGGGAGGATGTACTTATTATAGGTGAGCCCTAAGCTTGTAATCCCTTCGCCAATCTCAATGTGCGAAGGGTTCCTAGCAGCCCTAGTGACGGGGTGGTATGGGCCTGACGGCCGGCACACCCAATCTATCACTAAGGAATAGGAAGTAGGGAGGGGTAGGGTGGGAGGGGGAGATGGCTAGGTCCGACTAGGGGGCACCCCCAAGGCCGGATTATCTAGCCCCGTCCGGTATATACTTTGCCCTGAAGGGACAAAGTAAGGCAAGCAAGGCAAACCGGGTCCTTGCCTCACCCGGCTTCGTTAACACCGTTAGGTATCAACCGGGGACCAGTAATAAAATACTGGTTTTGCCCGAACGGACGGACATTCGCCGTGCGCCCGAGTCTCTTCTTGATCTCCGCTAGGTGTAACACCCTCGGACACGGTCGAGTACCTAATTTATACCTCAAAGAGGGCCATGGGGTTACCCTCGTTTGCTCTAATGAGAGCCGCCATTTCACGCAACTCAGCGTAGTTAACTACGCTAGCGAAGCGTGCCACCAGGGCGAGATCGGAGTCGCCCGGTGGGTTCTTGGGACTAACACCGGTGCGGACCGGTGTCGGGACAGTTTTTATATTTTGCGCGGGGTATTTATTAACCACTGCGGCGTTAGGAGTTGGGGTGGGAGGTGGGGGAATTGAAAGTCCTATATGGGGAGGTGGGGGTGCGATGGTGTTGGGCATGGGGGGGAACTCACTCTGGGAGTTGAGTGCGTTCCATGGGGAGGAGCGTTGTGGCCTGAGGGGCGGGGGGTTGTGCACCACTGCTTTTGTGGCCCACGAGAAGCGGGTATGATTGGGGGGGAGGTCTCGGACCGGTCCAGCGATACTAATACCATGTCGTATGATTCGTGGTGCTTACCACGTACCATACGATGCACGTTGTGCACTGGAATATTTTGGGCCTCGAGTGAGTCCTTTATGGCGTCTACGGCCAGTTCCTTGGGGACGCCGCGTACGACTACGCGCAGGAGGCGCTCTTCAAGGAGAGCGTATAGCCGGGGAAAAACATTCTAAAGCCGGAGAATTACCGGCCTATCACTCTCCTCCCTACAGTCTCGAAGGTGTTTGAAAAACTCCTGCTATCCAAACTGATACCTCACTACATTAATACCAGACCGGAGCAGTTTGGGTTCCGCCCTGAGCACAGCACGACGCTCCAACTAACGAGAGTACTGCACCTGATTACGGCCGCCAAAAACAAGCGCGAGGAGGCCGTCGCAGTACTCCTCGACATGGAAAAAGCGTTCGACAGAGTATGGCACGCAGGGCTGCAAGCTGTCACAGACGCAGACACCCCGCCGCATCATCAAGGTTGGGTCTCCTTCCTGAAAGATAGGACCTTCAGAGTGTTGGTGGAGGGAGAACTCTCAGGTTCACACCCAATCTCCGCAGGAGTCCCGCAGGGGAGTTGTCTATCGCCTGCGCTCACTCTCACTTTGCACAGATGACATCCCCAACGAAGAGGGGACCCACCTAGCCCTGTACGCTGATGACGCAGCGTACATCTCAACCAGCTTAAACGCAAATAACGCCGCAGTCAAGACCCAGCGTACACTGGACCTTCTACCAACCTGGCTAGCCAAGTGGCGACTAGCCATAAACGTAGGAAAGACGCAGGCGATAGCCTTCTCCCAAAAAAAGAGACCCTCCGTCCCCACTGCGCCTCCTGGAGCAGGACATTCCCTGGAGGAAGTCAGTGAAATACCTGGTCAGTGATAATCGACGCCCTCCTCACCATGAAGCACCAAGTACTAATGACCATCAGACGAGCGCGCATCTCTCGTGCGCTCCTTCGCCCAGAGCTCTCGGCCGCGTTGCCGTTACATCTCAAGGTGGGCGTATACACGAACTACATACGCCCACTCATAACCTACGTCGGTCCAGCCTGGTTCGCCCTTACGAGCGAAACAAACCGGCGCCGCCTACGGGCGCAACAAAGCTCCACCTTGCGCACAATCGTGGGCGCGCCCCGGTACGTTAGGAACACAACTTGTTACGGACAACAAGCCCTATATAATGTTATAAATACATATACTATAAGTACATAACGAAACATTAAAAATAACACGTATGTACGTAATAAAACTTACTGGCAGTAGATGTCAATTCTCGTAGCCGCGCTCATACTAGCGCCGGCCGCGGAACCGTGAGACATCTACCGCCATTAGTTTGACTTTGCTACGAGCCGGGGTATAAATATGGGTGGCTCGTAGCGAAGTGCGTTCGTCAGATTCACCCCGACGGAGGACCACGAATATAGAGTTATACAAAGATACTTAACGGAACTGGAAGCCACCGAAAAAAATTCGTGGTTCTCATACTCCCTCCCGGCGGAGCGTAGTCTGAAGGTGGCCATAAAGGGGCCTCCCCAGCAACGCGGAACCCGGGGAGGTCGAGCAGGCGCTCCGCGAACTAGGATACGAGCCCGAATATGTGAGAAATATTCGGGCCCGAGGCGACAGACCAGGGTGCATACTCCTGGCCATTCTCAAAAAAACACCGAACACCGTCCCGGGGATTTACAGCATCAACGAGATGCTGGGCGTCCCCGGAGTAAAAGTCGAGGCGTGGCGATCCAAAAGAAAGCCGGCTCAATGCCACCGCTGCCAACAGTTTCGGCACTCCTCTCACCAGTGCCACCGCACACAAGCGTGCGTACGATATGGCGGGGAACACAGCGCTCGGGAGTGTGCACGCCCCAAGGAGGAGCCCGCCACTTGCGTAAACTGTGGCGGAGCCCACCCGGCCAACAACACCAAATGCCCCGCGTTCCGGAAAGAAAGCGGGCACGGTCGTCATCACCGGCAACTCGCGCCGGCGTACTGTCGCCACTGAAAGGCTGATGCCGGTGACAACCATAGAAGAAGACCAGGGGGCGAGCCTGATGGCCGCAGCGAATGCCCCCCTCACCCGCGGAGCCCCTGCTCCCACCGCAAAGAGAGGGCGGAGAAACCGCAAAAGGGGCAAAAAGCCCCGAACCACCACTGCGGTCACGGAAGACCAGAGGGACGATGACCTTGGGGAGCGGCCACCTGAGATGAGTCAGGCTGCTGACCCGACAAGGACTCGCCCCCTGCCGGGAGCCAAGTTGGTGTCACGAGACACCCAACAGAAACCAGCAGACTCGGGCATGGCGTCCAAACCACGCACATCCTCTAAGAAGATCTTACCAACTGGGGCCAAGAACAAGGCCCCAACATCTCAGGTGGCAGGAAAAGCCGCTCCACCCGACCACAAGTCAGCCACTCTCCAGGTCGTGACCAGGCTACTGATGAGAGTTGTAGACGCCTTGCAACAGGGCACCACGAAGGAGGAGATCATCAGGATTATTCTGGTGGGCCTGACAGACCTGATGAACTAACCCGCAATGGACAGGCCTACCAGAATACTGCATTGGAACGCCCGCGGCCTGAGGAGGAAGGTCGTCCCACTCCGCCCTCTACTGCAGGAACAGGACATTGACGTGGCGCTGATTAGCGTGCTGCGGCAGCTGCCAATACGTACCGTGGCAGCTATAACGCGCCAATTCAACGGTATCCTGCGCACGGGCACCTTCCCGAGAATATGAAAAGAAGGCCGCATCATCACAATCCCCAAGCCGGGGAAAAACATCCTAAAACCGGAAAGTTACCGGCCTATCACCCTGCTCTCCACAGTCTCGCAGGTGTTTGAAAAACTCCTGTTGTCCAAACTAACACCTCACTGCATCAATCCCAGACCGGAGCAGTTTGGGTTCCGCTCTGAGCATAGCACGACGCTCCAACTAACGAGAGTACTGCACCTTATTACGGCCGCCAAAAACAAGCGCGAAGAGGCCGTCGCAGTACTCCTCGACATGGAAAAAGCGTTCGACAGAGTATGGCACGCAGGGCTGCTCTATAAGCTGTCACAGACGCAGACGCCCCGCCGCTTCATCAACCTTCAGAGTGGTGGTGGAGGGAGAACTCTCAGGTTCACACCCGATCTCCGCAGGAGTCCCGCAGGGGAGTTGTCTATCGCCTGCGCTTTAATCCCTTTACACGGATGACATTCCCAAAGAAGAGGGGACCCACCTAGCCCTGTACGCTGACGACGCGGCGTACATCTCAACCAGCTTAAATGCAAGTCACGCCGCAGTCAAGACCCAGCGTACACTGGACCTCCTTCCATCCTGGCTAGCCAAGTGGCGGCTAGCCATAAACGTCGGGAAAACGCAGGCGATAGCCTTCTCCCACAAAAGAGACCCTCCGCCCCCACTGCGCATCCTGGACCAAGACATCCCATGGAGAAAAACAGTAAAATACCTGGGCATCAAAATAGACGCCCTCCTCACCATGAAGCCCCAGATCCAAATGGCCGTCGGACGAGCGCGCATCTCTCGCGCGCTCCTTCGCCAAGTGCTCTCGGCCGCGTTGCCGCTGCGACTCAAGGTGGGCGTATACAAGACCTATATACGCCCACTCATAACTTACGCCGCTCCAGCATGGTTCGCCGTAGCGAGCGAAACAAACCGGCGCCGCCTACGGGCGCAACAAAGCTCCACCTTGCGCACAATCGTAGGCGCGCCCCGGTACGTTAGGAACACCACAATATCACGCGACCTACGCGTCGAGAGCCTGGACAAATTCGTCGAGCGCCTCGCCACCACCATGTTCGCGCGTGCCGACGCCTCGTCCCTGGACCATATCAGGGACATTGCACCATGGCACGCGCGGCCACCCGACAGGCGCCGGCTCCCGCGAGACTTACTCGCGGTCGAGCCGACCCACCATGAGGAGGGCGCATGCCCAGGTACCCTGACCCCCCTCAACATCCAGCAACCCTCCTACCACCCCCCACCTCCTTCCTCCCCCCCTTCCCAACCTCACTCCTCAACCCCTATCCCTACCCGTATCCCAATCCACTCCCCACCGGAATAACCCAAGCCGGCCGGAGTGAGATACAATAGCTGGACTTACATCTCCACTAATCATATCCCGCCACAACGGCCGCCCCGCAAGCGACACCTGTGCGCATTCTTCCATGCGATGCGCCCAGGTCGTGCGTGCGAAGGCGGTCGTGGTGCCGGGATACATTGTTCTAGTGGAACGACGATGTAGATAAATTAAACCAAAGGACCACAGGGAGGGCTGATGGCCCGGAAAATCTCTCAGAGACGCTGGTCACCCGGAGCTGGACCTCCCCCAGGACAACCGAGGGTCTCATCTGGCTCGAGTCGACCGCCCCTGAGAGTGAAGCGGAAGCCTCGCCCTCCCCCACAACTCAAACCCCAGAAGAGGGGAACTTAGAAGAGGGGAATCCCCTATCCCAAGGATGTGCCCCCATGTTTGGGGGCAGCGAAGGATATCTCATGCAGGGGGCAAAAAGCCCCGACCATGACTCCACGCGCCCGCCGGTCCCTAGTGGGCCCGGCGGACGGTGTGACGACCAGTGGTGAATAGAAGTGCGTTCACTCATCGGGCGCCTCCAAGGGAAGAACAACCAACAAGACTCAAGCCTGAAGCCCTGCAGCTGAAGATCAAGCCTTCGCTTCAAACCCATAGTCAAGCCTTCAATCAAGTCCTATCCAGCTACCTATAAATATTAACTACAGCCCGCGCTAGGCAAGGACGTGAGGGAGCCGGAAGACATCAATACGACATGTCAAGATTACTACGCATCACTATCTTTAACACTAATATACATGGCTGGTGCCTTATGTTGTAACCACGTATTTCATTGAAGTCAACCGACTATAAGGGACCCCCACACCCAATACAACTTTAACACGCGACTTACGCGTCGAGACCCTGGACGAATTTGTCGAGCGCCTCTCCACCACCATGTTCGCGCGTGCCGACGCCTAATCCCTGGATCATCGGCATAACTCAAGCCGGCCGGAGTGAGATACAAAGCTGGAATAACATATTTCCCCACTAACTAATCATATCCCGCCGCCACGTCCGCCCCGCAAGCGACACCTGTGCGCATTCTTCCATGCGAAGCACCCAGGTCGTGCGAGCGAAGGCGGTCGTGGTGCCAGGATACATTGTTCCAGATCCCGGCTAAATATTACATAATTTTCTGTTAAGTTAAAAATTTTCAGAAATTCAATCGATGTACACATCTTTATAAAGTTCATTTTATCGTCTTGGTAAAATAATTATCTATCAGATAATTATTTACCGTATATCTCATACAGTACTGGCATACTTTTGGTGCACGGTTAATTAACTTAAATTTAAACAGATCAAAAAATGTTATACCTAGTTCACTACACACAGCAATAACACCATTTTCCAAAATACTGAAGCTGCAAACTCTGGAACTGATGCTAGGGATTGCAGGAACCGCAAGTTCCTTGTTCACCTTCTTCACAGAGGCCACTCTTGGCCACATAACACTGCTCGAATAATCTTCCACCACCTCTCCAAGCTCTAAAATCAAAAAACAATTTTAAGTATAAGCTAAAAAAGTTATTTATGGTGGAACAAATGGAGAGTTTATTATTATCATCACTTCAACCCATAAATGTCCCACTGTTGGGCACGGGTCTCCTCCATCCATTTGGAGGGATATTAGCCTACTATACCACGCTGGCCAGTCGGCTTGGTATAGGGTTTTATTTCGAGTTTTCCCTCTCTTGCAGTGGATATTGTCTGCCTGACTCCCTTAGTCGGCTCTTACGACACCCTCGGGATAGAACGGGGTGGTGACATTTGTATTCTTAATCTGTCACCACACGGACATTTATTATTATAGTTACATTTAATTTATGATAAATTTTGAAATTTATTTATTACCTCTTGAGTTTATGAGGTACTAGCTTCCGGCGGAGAGCTCCAGCTCAGTTATGGTGTATATAAACACAAACAAGTTCCCTATTTGTCATGGGCTGGGCTTTGTAATATGCTCCGTTGAGTAGAATTAGGAAACAAACCTGAAATTATAAGTTATATACTTTTACTATATTAATATTTGAATTCAGTATAATAATCACCTAATAATAGCTAAGATAATTTTATTTTAAAATTAATCCATTATTATCCTTACATACTAATATTATAAATGTGAAAGTTTGTAAGAATGGATGGATGGATATTTGTTACTCTTTCACGTAAAAACTACTGAACAGATCTGGATGAAATTTGGCACACAGATAGATTATGGTCTGGAATAACACATAGGCTACTTTTTGCAGCGATAACCGACATCCACGCGGGCGGAGCCGCGGGCAACAGCTAGTATTCTATATTATTTTTACAATTTAATTTATTTTTGATACTCTGGTACTTAGATAAAAGGTTAATATTCATATATGTAGTACTTTTAGGTAAAGATCACTTACTTTCTTTGTGCGAACAACGACGGCGATGAGTCTTTGTATCCACTGTAGGCTAGATTCTAATATTGGCCACGAGAGGAAGGCGGCTCGTGTTCCGCGCGCGCCTCTCGTGAGGAAGGACTAGGCCCTCCAAATCAGATGGGGCTCGCCAGGGTCGGCGAGCCATAACCTGCGGGGGATGCGGATGAATGCGCAAGCGTACTCGTGTCCCCTGCAATAGGTCGTCTGAGGGAACACCGTGGAATGTTTAGTCGGTAGGAGGGTCTCCTGTAGGAGACCGGGGAGTCCGACATAACCACCCGACGCCAGGGTGGGTGGTATGCGTAGCGTAAATGCATTTGAACCACGTAAAAAAAAAAAGTTATAATATTGGCAGTAATAGTCAAGTCAATTTTAGGTAGGTAGGTACCTACTATAAACTTTACTCTGTCCAATTTCAGTACACATAACACAACAAACACCATTTGATGATGCAAGGTACACAAACAACAACTATTTTTTAATAGTAACATAGTGACGCTTTGTAACGCTTACTGCATCCCGATTTTCATCAATGTACTTTCCGCTCCGCCTTTCCGGTTCCGGTTTTAGGTTGTGTTGTGTTGGTTGAGGATGCATTAAGCAATGTTGCCAATAGTGAAAATTGATTTTTAATTAATTTATGTTTGTATTTTATACATACTTCTTTTTTTAAATTAATTATTATTAATATGTATGTATTTCAAATGTATTTTTATGTAAGTTTAAAAGTTCGGTACGGCAGATGGCACTCAAAGTATAAACAGACGATCGAACTTGGTTCGGGCCGAACCACGAACATGGTGCGTTCCGAACCATATTCGCTCGTGTGGTACACTGTCCGCCGGACATTATTATTATTAATATCGGTATGGCTGGTTCGGAGCTCTTGCACATCAAACGCGATGCGTTCCAAACCGATTCGATCGTGTGGACGGCGCACCGAACCATTTATTTATTTATTATTTGGAAGACCAAAAGCAAATAACAACAATAATAATATTAACTAAATTGCAACATAAAGCCAATTAATGGTCTCCACTTTTATATGACTGGATACACCAATAATTGTGACCACGTAGATGTAACTAAATGATATAAACTAATATAGGTACTTAGTATAATAGATACAGTAACATATTATTTATACTTTGCAAAGAAATCTGAACTGAGCACCCGTCTCACCGGTTCCACTTTAGTAACAAATATATCTAAGTTTAATATTTTAACCTGTGTATTTGTCGGTCTAGTCGCTATTGTGCCACCAGCCACCGTACGCGCAACACCTCGCGACGTGTTATCAGACATGGATTCCGAGCAACGCCAAGAAGACACTGTTATTACGGAGAAAAGAGTTGTTATAGAGTTGTATGAGGACTTTCCTGTTCGTGGAATATAACGCATAGCCTTTATTGTAATAAACAATTCAATGAATACCTCGGAACTCTTTCGAAGATAATCTACATCATCGAGATCTTATGCAATTTTGGCCTGTTTTGATAGAATAGGCGGCATGTCGAGACGTGACCTACCGTTTGTTACATTCCGAAAGTTGATCAACTTCCTCAAAAAATTGATCAACTTACGATTCTTGTTATTTTCCGGTGACATATATAACTGACCGTGACTTCACTAAGGTCTGATCAAAATATCAGCGCTGCATTTTAAAATGCCGCAGCACAGAGCTGCGATTAGGACCCTTTCTGACATCACACAGGATATTTTTTTGTTTTGTTATTGTGTGTCTTTTGTTTTTGATTATTATCCTGTGTATGTTCGAAACAATGCTTTTCTTTCTTTTAAATGTAATCTAGTAAATGAAAACTGGTACATTTGAACTGAACTGATAATGAAGCCGGAAGCTAGGCAACGGAACATCATAAACATATCTAGCCGTGTTTGTGCTTATTTGAATGTTCATGACCATTCAAATAAGCCCAAACACGGATGCACTTTAGCTGTAAATTATCAGATTAAAAAGAACCTTCTTTCAGGGAAGAAAAGTGAGATAAGAGTGCATGAAAGTTCATCCTGTTTTAATACCTATGCTAGACTAGGGGTTTAAAGGTATTTGAAAATTTTACAACAAATCGTGTTTTTTTTTTGTTAAAATTATTATAATCACTTACGTTTTGGTCACTTTTGATCTACCACTAAATTAAATGGTCACACTGATTTCTCCTATAATACCTACCTACCTATGAAAATATAATATCTAAATTTGTCGGTAAAACAGTATTTAGCTTACTATAAAGCGCTCTAGATGTCACTGCTGGGACTGTTTTATTTCAATATAGCCATTTAAATAAAAAAAAACACAAACATGTTGCTTTGGGAAGTTTTTCACAACCAAGACTTTTTTCTGTTTAATTGATATTCTATTTTATCATCGCTTCTAAAAATAATATAAATGGAAAACTTGTTACATTAGACGGAATGAGTGCATGTGTACATTGTGTACCTAAAAACAGTATTATTTCTTTTATAGATAAGGGATTGTAATTTTGTTATAATGGCAACATCGCAAAAGTTGGGAAAATAAAATAAGTTTGGATGTTTTTGAAATATTCCTTTTTCGGTTGCACCGCCAAGGCGCCAACACTGAACACAACCACGTACTTTTCAAATGTCTAAAAGTTTCAAAGTAACTTTTCCGATATTAGGTGCCATTGTTACTGTTTGTTCAGCTTTATTATTATATTTGGTAAGTTTTTTTTCTATTATTTTTAAACGTGTCGTAATGTTTAGGCTTTGACTTGGGCTTACGAAAAGTAAAATGTGTTTTTGGCTGCGACAATTCATAATTAATTAAATAACATCAATTAATTATTAAGTAAATACATCTAAATACCACAATATAATATTTTTGATGCTCAAAATAAACCATAGTGGGTAGCATTATAACAACCACGCGGCGTCCCTATTATACCTACCTAAGTACCTACTTTACGAATTCAACATGTCTGTTTTATTCTTCGTGTTAAATCTGTAGGTTCGATCCTCACATGGGACATAATGATTGTTCGGAGGGTGTACTGTGTTTGGTAGTTGTATGTTAAATTTTACTATGGCGGGCTGTTCCGCAACTTCTCGTCGAAGCGCGTGTTTTGCGTGGGGGTCGTGCTCGTGAGTAGGATCATTCTATACTTCCCAGCTCATCGAAAAAGGCCTCCTTCGTTCGATCGTTGTAGGGTATCTGGACTGCCAATGCGCGGCTCCCTGTATATGGCTTGGCCTTGACCAAACTTAAAGAAGCTTCTTCGGCGGGTTTGACGCATTTGGTGCACTTCTCAACTTGTACACCATGCTTCCATGCTCAAATGGTGAACTTAGCAACTGGTGCACTTCTCATATGGTACACTTCGCAACTGGTGCACTTCGCAAAAGGAGCACTTTTTATGATGAGTGGAGATATGGAAAAATTTACAAAAAAAGAAAAAATCTTTGGTTCTGCGTAGGTAATTTTCTTAAAAATACTATCAACAAATACCTTTTAAGTAGGTAGTAACCAAAGATTCTTTCATTTTAGACATTTTTTCCATATCTCCACTCATCTTAAAAAGTGCTTCTTTTGCGAAGTTCACCAATTGAGAAGTGCACCAGTTGCGAAGTGTACCAGTTGCTAAGTTCACCATTTGAGCATGGTGTACAAGTTGAGAAGTGCACCAATTGCGTCAAACCCTCTACGGCGCCCCTTCTAGTCTTGCGCCCTCGAGCCGTCGCCCTACAGCGTTTTAAATTTAAATTTGTTACCTATGTCATGTATTTCGTAAGTAAATAATGGCTAATGGGATTCTTATTTTAAAGCAAATTCCAACTGGTAAAAGGTGGTGACAGAGTTGGTTAGGTTGTCGCAAAAAGAGTTCCACACAAAAAAAAAATCTTATTTTATAGAGCTGTCCATGTGGTGACGGATTAAGAATACAAATGTCGTCACCCCGTTCTATCCTGTGGGTGTCATAAGAGTCGACTAAGGGAGTAAGTCAGGCAGACAATATCCCACTGCAAGAGAAAACTCTGAACAAAACCCTATACCAACCCATTTGGCCAGCGTGGTATAGTAGGCTAATATCCCTTCAAATGTATAGAGGAGACCCATGTCCAGCAGTGGGTCGTTTATGGGTTGAGACGTATATAGAGCTGGGAGTTACAATAATTTTGATACATTTTGTTTGGAAACTGGACTTGGATTTTAGTCTAGCTAGCTGTTGCCCGCGCCGCTCGCGTAGATGTCGGTTATCGCTGCAAAAATATAATCTATCTGTGTGCCATTTCATCCAGATCCGTTCAGTAGTTTGTACGTGAAAGAGTAACAAACACCCATCCATCCATTCTTACAAACTTTCACATTTATAATATTAGTAAGGATATAAATTGATGAGGTTAAACAATTTAATATACAAATGAATGATATAACTGAATGAGTTAACAATAATAGTATCAGATTTATTTGCTTTTTTTTGTGATCTTGGCTCCATTTATTTTGTCAAAGAGAAAGCTAATAAAGACTGATTGGCCCGTGTCTGTAGCTATGGACTTGCTTTAAAATAAACAATCATTTATTACCTTTTAAACTAAATATATTTTATACTAGCTGTTGCCCGCGGCTCCACCCGCGTGGATGTCGCTTATCGCTGTAAAAAGTAGCCTATGTGTTATTCCAGACCATAATCTATCTGTGTGCCATATTTCATCCAGATCCGTTCAGTAGTTTCTACATGAAAGAGTAACAAACATCCATCCATCCATTCTTACAAATTTTCACATTTATAATATTAGTAATGATTTTCAGAAACAACAAAATATACAAACAAGTAAGAACAACTAATGTCTGCATTGATGAGAGTAGTGGCAATGACTGAGGAGCCTAACCCATGCAGTTGTTCAACTAGAATATCCAGTGCCCTGACCGCAACACCCTGATATCATACTTTTGCAATTGAACCATATATGGTGTTGAGGATCTAGCCACCAATGCACTATGATGGTAACAATGCAATAGATCAGTCTCTAAGTGGGTGATATCGCCTCCTGAAGATTGAGTATGGGGGCAGTAATGGGGCTGAGAATAAAAACCTTTTGGAAAGAAGAGACATTCCCTTGTCAGGTGATGAAAAATAAATGGTTTTTAAAATGCAGGAAATATGAAATAACTTGAAGAATAACTGCAAAAATAAATGAGATACACAAGTGTAAGGTATGTTAGATTATTTTTTACTAGCTGTTACCCGCGGCTCCGCCCTTGTGGATGTCGGTTATCGCTGTATAAAGTAGCCTATGTGTTATTCCAGACCATAATCTATCTCTGTGCCAAATTTCATCCAGATCCGTTCAGTAGTTTTTATGTGAAAAGAGTAACAAACATCCATCCATCCATACTTACAAACTTTCGCGTTTATAATAGTAGTAGGATTCTAAGGTGGCAAACAATCAAATGGCCTACCTTATGGTGAGCACTTACCGTAGACTATGTATGCTTGCAATACCAGAAGTATCACATATATACATAAAGGAAGGGCATCATACAAGCGAGCAAGCATACTTATCTGGAATAGGCCCTACACTTTACAGAAGACCACAGCCAAATAACTACACACAGTGGTGTAGTGTTCTTGTCAATTGTGCTCATTTAAAGGAAACAGATTAAAAAATAATGTTTTCCTTCTAAGCATATGGCCTGCCTTATGGTGAGCAGTTACCATAGTCTATGGATGCTTGCAATACCAAAGGTATCACTAGCATGTTGCCAACTCCAATGTTTTAATGCTAGGGTGTTTGTAATGGAACATCCCTGGGATAGTAAAACTGTTAAAAACTCATCTCTGTCTTAAAATCTGTATTTGTCCCACACAGGAACACAAACTACACCTCAGTGTGTAGGTTATTTGGCTGTATGCATCGCAATGTCCATTTGGCAGAGAGTGGTCTGATTGTGCTGTTATCGATACCATAATCTAATATATAAAATTCTCGTGACATAGTGTTCAACTTTGAACTCCTCTGAAACGGCTCGACCAATTTTCGTGAAATTTTGTGTGCATATTGGGTAGGTCTGAGAATCTCTATCGGACAACATCTATTTTTCATCCCCCTAAATGTTAAGGGTGGGCCACCCCTAATTTTTTTATTTAATTTAATAGACAAAATTTTTTGTTTTTATTTTTTTGTGATTTAGCATTAAAAAATACATACCACCCTTAATTTCCACCCCTCTACGATTAACCCCTATATTTTAGTAGCAAAACAACGGGTCAGCTAGTAATATTATAAAGCTGAAGAGTTAGTTTGTTTGGTTGAATGTGCTAATCTCAGAAAGTACTGGTTTGATTAGTAAAAATCTTTTTTTGTTGAATAGTGCATTTATCCAGGAAGGCTATATAACATCACGCTATGATCAATAGGAGTGGAGCAGTAGTGAGATATGTTGCAATATCGGCAAATATATTCCAAATTACCACGACGACGGGGCGACCCCTAGTTATCATAATATACTTACAGCATTTTATGCTCGATTTTTACTATGTTATATTGGAAGCTGAAGCAGCTGTAACAATGGAAAGTTTCATCAAAATCTGTTCAGTAGTTTCTGTTTAAAAGAGTAACAAACATCCTTCCAAACTTTCACATTCTTCATATTAATAATAACTTAAATATTAAAGCAATGTGGAAAAAGACGAGCCCGGAGCAGGAGTCGGTTCCGGCCCATCGCACTACCAACTGTGCCATCCGAGCTCCTACTCCAGAGTTCGAATTTGTCCACCGCTTGTTTACGTCTTGAAGTGACGTCAGTTTCATTCAAACGTTCGTCTTTTTCCACATTGCTTTAATATTTAAGTATATTTGAGCTGATTGCATTGCAAAAATGCTAAAAATATTTAATAATAACTACCTGAATGTCCTGGCTTTGCACGGGTGGACACTTTTAGTTTTCGTTGAAAACCCCTTGTTTTTACAGGTAAAGGTTTTTAAATTGGACAATTAGTTTTTCAGTTTATTAATTTATATAATACTAGCTGTTGCCCGTGGCTCCGCCCGCGTGGATGTCGGTTATTTATTATTATTATTATTAAAACATTTATTTCAAACAATTCAGTCCATATCATTTTATACAATTACAAAAATTACTATATATACAATAAAATTTGGTTATCGGTGCAAAAAGTAGCCTATGTGTTATTCCAGACTATAATCTATATCTATGCCAAATTTAATCCAGATCCGTTTTGTAGTTTTTGCGTGAAAGAGTAACAAACATCCATAAATTCTTACAAGCTTTCGCGTTTATAATATAAGTAGGATAGGTACTCAGATTCTTTTTAACTTCAAAATATTTTTTTGTAATTTTTAGGAAAATTGCAGTTCAGAAACTGAAATGAAAGCAAATTCGACGACGACGCTTGAGACTACTGACCACCGCTTCGCACGATCAGCAAGAGCAGACGAAGTGGCGCCATCTACCAGGGTAATTAAATGAAGTTGCAACATAGAAAACACAGACTCTTTCCAGAAATACACTACCACAGAACATAAATTATTTTCACGATTTGTACACACATTATTATTATAATAGACTATATAGATTTAAGGCTGAGTTCACATGTAACGTACATAATAAAATTTAAAGTGTTCACATGACGAGTGCTAACGCGCGTTGCGAGAGTACCTACCTACGCATTATATATCAAAATTACAAAAAAATACGTGTTATCACAATGAAACGTGCTCATTTCAACAGCAGGACGTCACATTAGTATCAAAGTGTGCGTCAACACGCGATTACCTTCGTATAAAGACTTTCTCTGAACGCTGTGTTAGTGTGAACTGTTGTAATATCAGCCCATCTAGACAAGTGGCATAAGCGATAGTCGAATCGAAAAGTCAAAAAAGCAAATGTATGGGATTTGACGTAACTTTACGACATTCCATCGTAAACTTATGTCAAATCCCATACATTTATTTTTTTGACTTTTCGACGATTCGACTATCGTTTATGCCACTCGTCTAGAGGTTCAGGGTCTCTAGACGCGCGTTTTGAAAGGGAATGTCAATATTTCCCATCTTGTTGCGGCAGGGGCGGGCGGTCTTTTACGATGGTATGGTTACTGTTGGTAATGCTTGAACGGCGCCCGCTGTGTGTGCCTGTAGATCTGGGATTCGCTGGTGGGAAGTCTTGATGCTGTAGTAGTAGGTGCGCAGTGAATAAAACAGTGGTTGAGCAGGGCAGAGCTTTTCCTTTTCCTTTTTTCCAAGTTTCTTCTATTGTTGCTGTTGGGGACTACTTGTAGTGGACTGTATGTAGGGGTTTTTCTCAATTAATACTTCGTATTTCTTTTCTTAGGTATTTATTATGTAATGAATATTTACATTTTTTTTTTTTTGTGTGTGTGTGTAGTTGTTAGCCTCAGATGGCTTTCACAACTTTACGCGGTCTGTCGGCGAGCGGAAGGCTCTCAACCGTAAATAAACTAAACAACGTTGCCTAAGGGCACCCCCTAAGTGGGGCTAGGACCTCGGCTTAGGGCGTTGTTGAAAAAAATGGGCCGGCCATTATTATTACGCGACGACGGTTCCCTTTTTTTGTTAACTCCCCTGCGGCGGGGGCGGAACCGTGGGCGGTTATGTGCAGTGTGGGTCTGAGTGTTTTTACGCTCTATCTGGAGGAGTGTGATGGCGTCGTCGGGCTCGACGAGAGCGTGCCTAGGGCGGCGTGTGCGTGAAATCCCTGACGGAGTGTAATTTGCTGCCGCTACTACCAAAGGGTTGATGTGATAGTCGGCAGATCCAGATCTAAGTGTAAATTTTACTTACGCATAAACCACGGTGCTCCCGTGGCTCTGCGCATAAGCGATTCTGAACTACTTGTAAAGGTTGGATCCTGCAAGGCGCTACGTGTGCGAAAACTGGCGCCGCGTAAGTCATGATCGGCCTAACGCAAGTTGTGAATAATCTGACTTTGTTACGTAAGGAAAGTTTTGACTTTTTATTGACTAAGTAATGAAGCCGACCTAGAACGAGTCGGGCGCGGTCGCGGACGGCTTTAATATGGGGTTTGAAGGTGAGACGATCGTCTAAGATTACACCTAAATATTTGGCTTTCTTCTCCCAAGGGATCGGATCACCGAACATTTTAATTTGCGGGGGATGAAGATTATGTCTTCTCCTGCTGAAAAGCACTGCCTGGCTTTTAACGGGATTCACCTCTATCCTCCATTTCCTAAACCAAGCACCAAGTGCATTGGCCGCGGATTGGAGGGTCTTAGTGATGGCCTGAGGACATCTACCAGAGTAGTAGATAGCAGTGTCATCTGCAAACATAGCTAATTGCGTAGACCGGTGCAAAGGTATGTCACTGGTGTACAGTGCAAACAATAGGGGCGAGAGTACTGATCCCTGCGGGACCCCGGCTTGAATGGGGTGGGGAGAGGATAGTGACCCTTCCACTCGGTAACGAAATTGGCGATTCGACAAGTAGTCTCGTATGATGAGCACGAGTCTGTGAGGCACGCCCATAGTAAATAGCTTATAAATTAAGCCATTGTGCCACACTTTGTCGAATGCCTTCGCTACGTCGAAGAAGAGTACTCCTGTTAGCATGTTCCTCTGGAACCGATCGCTGATGTGTTCAACTATACGATGGACTTGTTGAACACACGAGTGTTTGGTTCTGAAGCCAAACTGCTCGTGTGGGATGAGGAGATTTGCATCGGCGTACGCTTTCAGGCGACTATATAATAGTCTTTCATAAATCTTACCCAAGCCGTTGAGTAGACTTATGGGGCGATAACTAGTGGGTTCGGCGCGGGGCTTGCCCGGTTTGTGAATGCCTATGACGGTGGCTTCTTTCCACTGCTGTGGGAATATATTGTGGGACATGGCCGCGCTAAAGATCGCGGTCATGAGGGAGATGAGAATCGGAGGAAAGAGTTTGATGACTCGATTCGTGATTCTGTCCGACCCAGGGGCTTTCTTGGTTTGTAATCCTCTGACGATCTTTTCAACCTCATCGGACGTAATGGGGGGTAGGGGATTTTCATCCCCTTCTGGCACTTCTGGTAACGGGAGGGAAGCTCTCCGTTCAACTTCAGTGTTTACATCAAGGACGTGATCTAGGTCGACTGGAAGTGAGCTAGACGTACATTGAAGCGACAGGCTGTCCGCCAGGCATTCGGACTTCGTGACGTCGTCGAATGCGGGAGGGAGGTTGGGTCTGTTTAATGGGGGTAGTGAAACAACGGTGTCCTTAGTTAAGGCGCGCGACAACTGCCAAAAAGCGAGATGAGTAGGCTCAAGCTCGCTCAGGGTTGTCTCCCATTGTATCTGACGATATTCGTCAATACGTGCTTTGACGGCACGCTGAAGTGTGCGCATTCGTGCCCTATTGGGCTCGGAGGGGAAACGGTCATGGGCTCTGATAGAGGCGTTCTTCTCCCTTATCAAATCACGTACGTCGTCGGGAAGGCGCCAGCGATTATTTTTTTCTG
The DNA here is from genome assembly GCA_947095525.1 of Trisateles emortualis. Lineage (NCBI taxonomy): Eukaryota > Metazoa > Arthropoda > Insecta > Lepidoptera > Erebidae > Trisateles > Trisateles emortualis. Next base: position 4,648,198 of record OX352756.1, read on the forward strand.
CCACTGGTACTTCTCGCGAGCAATCGTTAATTAACGATTGCTCGTGACTTGTAAGAGAGTCGATTGCCCCCACCGTGTCACCCACAGACAGTATGCTATCGGGTATCCCGTCAAGATGCACAGAGGTTGTCGACTTCAGGCTTTCTCCGAGTCGACCCCAATCTGTACATCTCCTAGTTTGAGTGGGCTGACCTGTACCAGGGGGACCTAACCTAGGGGCAAAGTCTATGATAACAGGTCGGTGATCAGAGTCCAATTCCTGCAACACTTCGATCGAACACAAACGTAGGTTAATGTTCTTCAGAAGTGCTACGTCTAGAATATCTGGCCTGTGATTGACGTTACTAGGGTAATGAGTTGGCTCTAAAGGCGCAATAATATCAAAGTTCAATGACCCGGATAAGAGTTCTAAGGTTTTCCCTTTAGAGTTCGAGAGACAGCCCCAAAGAGAATTCTTAGCGTTTAGGTCACCCGCCAGAAGGACGGAGCTACCTAGGTCGAGGAGGGCTTGGACGTCACTACTAAGTAACGGCCTAGGGTTGTCGGCAGATCCGCCTGGCGGTAAGTAGACCGACACCACAACAATAGACTGATGTCCTGTCATGCCAATCTGGCAGACCGAAGCTTCAATGTGGTCAAGCTTTGGAGGATCCATAGGCGAACAGTGCAAGGACCTTTTATAATAAATGAGCGTGCCCCCGCAGGCAGAATGAACCCTGTCGTTACGAACTATGTGATAGTTCGCAATTCTAGGATTCCTATGAAATGGTTTTAGAAATGTCTCTTGCACTAGAAGAATGTCTAATTGATGATCGCTACAGAAGGTAGCGATCTCGTCGCGCTGCGTTCTAATGCTATTTGCATTGAAACTCCCTATGCGGAGGGATCTCGGTTTGACTCTACCTGTGTGGCCTAAATCCATTACGGGTGAACCCTAAAACTCCCTAATCTCTCGAACACGGTCGAGTACCTAATCGAAACCTCAAAGAGGGCCATGGGGTTACCCTCGTTTGCTCTAATGAGAGCCGCCATTTCACGCAACTCAGCGTAGTTAACTACGCTAGCGAAGCGTGCCACCAGGGCGAGATCGGAGTCGCCCGGTGGGTTCTTGGGACTAACACCGGTGCGGACCGGTGTCGGGACAGTTTTCATATTTTGCGCGGGATGTTTATTAACCACGGCGGCGTTAGGAGTTGGGGTAGGGGGTACGGGGATTGAAAGTCCCATAAGGGGAGGTGGGGGAATTGTGAGTCCCATAAGGGGAGGTATGGTGTTGGGCATGGGGGGGAACTCACTCTGGGAGTTGAGTGCGTTCCATGGGGAGGAGCGTTGTGGCCTGAGGGGCGGGGGGTTGTGCACCGCTGCTTTGGTGGCCCATGAGGAGCGGGCAGATGATGATTTTGGGGGGGGCCGGGGAGCTTTAGGGCATCCGCGGTAGTTGGCGGGGTGCCCTGCTTGTCCGCATAGGACACATGACGGGGGCTCTGTGCAGAGGGCCCTATCCTTAGGGCGGCTGCACTCGGCGGTGGCGTGATCACCTAGGCACTTGACGCACCTAGGTCGCGCGAAGCAGTTACGCGCTGAGTGACCATAGAGCTGACATCTATGGCACTGGGAGATGATGCCTTTCCTTAGGGGGGGCTCTACTGATATGCCGGACAGGTGGCATATGGACTTGATTTTAAAAATTGCCTTCCCGGTCTCGGACCGGTCCAGCGATGCTAGTACCATGTCGTATGGTTCGTGGTGCTTGCCACGTACCATACGATGCACGTTGTGCACTGGTAGGTTTTGGGCCTTAAGGGATTCCTTAATGGCGTCTACGGCCAATTCCTTAGGGACACCGCGTATGACTACGCGCAGGAGGCGCTCTTCAGGGAGAGCGTATGTGTGGAAGGAGACCTTTGTCTCCTTCAACAGTTTGGTGAGGGCCCTGTGGTCCTTGGAAGAGGTCACTTGGACCTTAATGCCCTGGGGCGTGGAGCGGGCCGAGGAGAAGTTGATATGGTGCTGAGTGCACCATCCAGCTACGGTGGTCCATTTGTCCTTGTCCTGAATGAACAAGGGCGGAGGTGGAGGCTCTTTACGAGCGGCGGGGGGGGAGGGAGAAGAGGGCTGGCGGTCGCCGGGGGAGGCGGGCCTCGGTGCGGGTTGCGACGTCTTAGGCGTCTTGGAGGGCGCCGGGTTGGGAGACGAACGAGTTCGTCTCTTTCCCCCTTTGCGGAGAACCACGGTGAACCCCTCACCGTGGTCTGAGGAGTCGGAGGAGGAGTCGGCGGCGCACATGTCACCGCCTAATTCCATCGCGCTAGCGCGGCTGGAGGATGAGGCATCCCTGGGGCGGGGAGCGCGCGGGGGGGACGGGGTGCGGAGGGTGCGGAATGTCGCAGGCGACGGGGTGCGGAGGTTGGGGTTGCGGAGCGGGAGTGGGCTTCGGGAGCGAGAGGGGGTAGGGGAGTCGGGGGATAGAGGGAGGGGGGCGCGGGTGCGTGCGGGTGCGCGACCTACAGTGGACGTGAACGCGCCTGCAAATTTACGCTTGAGGAGCGCGTATATCTCCCTATCGTTAAGGATGTCCGCTAAGGATAGCGAACACCCTTCTAAGTCCTCCATGGTGGAGGAAGCCTATAAAAAATATTTTTATTGGCAGATTTGCGAAACAAAATTATTATTTTTACGCGTCACCCGGGCGGGAATGGCCCGGGGTGTGTGCTTTGCTCCCTCCCAACCGGGTAAGGTTGGGAGGATGTACTTAATATAGGTGAGCCCTAAGCTTGTAATCCCTTCGCCAATCTCAATGTGCGAAGGGTTCCTAGCAGCCCTAGTGACGGGGTGGTATGGGCCTGACGGCCGGCACACCCAATCTATCACTAAGGAATGTTGTAAAGCGTCTACCACTCTCATGAGTAGCCTGGTCACGACCTGGAGAGTGGCTGAGTTGTGGTCGGGTGGAGCGGCTTTTCCTGCCACCTGAGATGTTGAGGCCTTGTTCTTGGCCCCTGTTGGTAAGATCTTCTTAGCGGATGTGCGTGGTTTGGACGCCGTGCCCGAGTCTGCGGGTTTCCGTTGGGTGGTAGTTGTTCCTACCATATTGGTTCCCGGCAGGCGGATCCTTCTCGGGTCGGCTGTCTGATGGCGACCGTGCACATTTGGTGTTGTTGGCCGGGTGGGTTCCGCCACAGTTGCACGTGGCGGGCTCCGCTTTGGGGCGTGCACACTCTCGGGCGCTGTGCTCACCGCCGCATCTTACGCACGCTTGTGTGCGGTGGAATTGGTGTGAGGTGTGGCGAAACTGCTGGCAGCGGTGGCATTGTGCTTTCTTTTTGATCGCCACGCCTCAACCTTTACGCCGGGGACGCCCAGCATCTCGTTGATGCTGTAAATCCCCGGGATGGTGTTCGGTGTTTTTTTGAGAATGGCCAGGAGTATGCACCCTGGTCGGTCGCCTAGGGCCCGAATATTTCTAACATATTCGGGCTCACATCCTAACTCGCGGAGCGCCTGCTCGACCTCCTCGGGTTCAGCGTTGCTGGGAAGGCCCCTTATGGCCACCTTCAAACTACGCTCCGCCGGGAGGGAGCAGGAGAACCACGAGATCTTTTCAGTGGCTTCCAATTCTGTTAGGTATTTTTGTACTGTTCTGTACTCGTGGTCCTCCGTCGGGGTGAATCTGACCCCCTTCCCAAATGGGCGGACGTTGGCCGTTTGGCCGCGTCTCTTTTTTATCTCCGCCAAGTGAAACACCCAATTGCACGGTTGTGGAAGTGAGGTGTTCCACGATTAGCGGAGGGTATCGGGCCCTTTTTTCGTACGGGAAGCGTCAGAGAGCTTGTTGGTAGTTTTATGCGAAAGTGAAGCCACTGGTATTCCATCGACTTTTTCATGGTTTTTTGCCTCTTTGGGTGGTTCCGGGAGCGGGGACGCCATTTTTACGGCTTCCACGTAGCTGGGCTCCGCGGGTGAGGGGGGCATTCGCTGCGGCCATCAGACTTGCCCCTATGTCTATGTCTTCTTCTATGATTGTCACCGGCATCGGCCTTTCGGTGGCGACAGTGCGCCGCGCCGGCGCGAGTTGCCGGTGATGGCGACCGTGCCCGCTTTCTTGTTCCGGGTTTCTTTTCGGAACGCGGGGCATTTGGTGTTGTTGGCCGGGTGGGCTCCGCCACAGTTTACGCAAGTGGCGGGCTCCTCCTTGGGGCGTGCACACTCCCGAGCGCTGTGCTCCCCGCCACATCTTACGCACGCTTGAGTGCGGTGGCACTGGTGAGAGGAGTGCCGAAACTGTTGGCAGCGGTGGCATTGAGCCGGCTTTCTTTTTGATCGCCACGCCTCAACCTTTACGCCGGGGACGCCCAGCATCTCGTTGATGCTGTAAATCCCCGGGACGGTGTTCTCGGTCTTTTTAAGAATGGCCAGGAGTATGCACCCTGGTCGGTCGCCTCGGGCCCGAATATTTCTCACATATTCGGGCTCATATCCTAGTTCGCGGAGCGCCTGCTCAAACTCCTCGGATTCAGCGTTGCTGGGGAGGCTATGGCCACCTTCAAACTACGCTCCGCTGGGAAGGAGTATGAGAACCACGAGATCTTTTCAGTGGCTTCCAGCTCCGTTAAGTATTTTTGTACAATTCTGTACTCGTGGTCCTCCGTCGGGGTGAATCTGACCCCCTTCCCGAACGGGCGGACGTTGGCCGTGCAGGAGGTGTTCCACGATTAGCGGAGGATATCGGGCCCTTCTTTCGGTCGGGGCCGTCGTGGGTGGTGTTGCCCCGTTTCGGGAAGCGTCAGAGGGGTTTCTGACCGCTTTTTCCGGAAGTGAGGCCACTGGTATTCCTTCGATTTTTTTTGGTATTTCCACCTCCTTGGGTGATTCTGGGGGCGGGGCGCCATTTTTACTGCTTCCACGTAGCTGTGTCGCGGAGGGGAGGGGGTTGCAGGGTGCTGAGGAGCACACTGTCTCTTCGAGGTGGACTCATTCACCTATTTGGGACTCCTCTGGCGTCGTTTAGGAGCATAACGTCAAAAGCGCAAAATGACAAACGATCGCAAATTGTCAAAAGAGCAGAATGTCAAAAGTGCACAAAGTCAAAGGCGCAGATTGTCAAAAGCGCAGAATGTCAAAAGCGCACATAGTCAAAAGCGCAGAACGTCAAAGGCGCACAATGTCAAAAACCTACTTAAACTGGGTAATTGCTTGACATTGTTATTTTTGTTGGTCACAATAGGAAATGAAATACTAACTTGATATTTTTAGGAAACATATATTTACTTTTAATTTAAACTAAATATAAATCAGCATAGCATAGCCACATACATTACGGATGTTATTTATTTTTTTAATACATATACATGCCACTAGCTATAATTGCTGACTTTTCCACACAGCATCATCCTCAATGTTATCTCGTCCTCAATGTTTTCCTGGTCTTATATAATTTACTTAACTTAAATGTTAATATGTAGTAACATTGTTTGCATAGAACGGAACGCATCCTGGCATTTCATAGCAACTTAAATTATTTGAGGGTAGTTTTATAAAAGTTTGTCACTTTTACTAACAAAATAAGACGTTACTGTTTTTCTGTCAAGTAATACGTGTTGACGATAATATTTGTTTTCGTGTTATGGATGATCAGAAACAATTATATTCAGAACGTTGACTATTGCTGTGCGTGCGGGTGCGCGACCTACGTTACTTGCGTTTGACGAAAACGCGCCTGCAAATTTACGCTTAAGGAGTGCATAAATTTCCCTATCGTTAAGGATGTCCGCCAAGGACAGCGAACACCCTTCTAAGTCCTCCATGGTGGAGGAAGCCTATAAAAAATATTTTTATTGGCAGATTTAACGAAACAATATATACTTTTACGCGTCACCCGGGCGGGAATGGCCCGGGGTGTGTGCTTTGCTCCCTCCCAACCGGGTAAGGTTGGGAGGATGTACTTATTATAGGTGAGCCCTAAGCTTGTAATCCCTTCGCCAATCTTAATGTGCGAAAGGTTCCTAGCAGCCCTAGTGACGGGGTGGTATGGGCCTGACGGCCGGCACACCCAATCTATCACTAAGGAATGTTGTAAAGCGTCTACCACTCTCATGAGTAGCCTGGTCACGACCTGGAGAGTGGCTGAGTTGTGGTCGGGTGGAGCGGCTTTTCCTGCCACCTGAGATGTTGAGGCCTTGTTCTTGGCCCCTGTTGGTAAGATCTTCTTAGCGGATGTGCGTGGTTTGGACGCCGTGCCCGAGTCTGCGGGTTTCCGTTGGGTGGTAGTTGTTCCTACCATATTGGTTCCCGGCAGGCGGATCCTTCTCGGGTCGGCTGTCTGATGGCGACCGTGCACATTTGGTGTTGTTGGCCGGGTGGGTTCCGCCACAGTTGCACGTGGCGGGCTCCGCTTTGGGGCGTGCACACTCTCGGGCGCTGTGCTCACCGCCGCATCTTACGCACGCTTGTGTGCGGTGGAATTGGTGTGAGGTGTGGCGAAACTGCTGGCAGCGGTGGCATTGTGCCGGCTTTCTTTTTGATCGCCACGCCTCAACCTTTACGCCGGGGACGCCCAGCATCTCGTTGATGCTGTAAATCCCCGGGACGGTGTTCTCGGTCTTTTTAAGAATGGCCAGGAGTATGCACCCTGGTCGGTCGCCTCGGGCCCGAATATTTCTCACATATTCGGGCTCATATCCTAGTTCGCGGAGCGCCTGCTCAAACTCCTCGGATTCAGCGTTGCTGGGGAGGCTATGGCCACCTTCAAACTACGCTCCGCTGGGAAGGAGTATGAGAACCACGAGATCTTTTCAGTGGCTTCCAGCTCCGTTAAGTATTTTTGTACAATTCTGTACTCGTGGTCCTCCGTCGGGGTGAATCTGACCCCCTTCCCGAACGGGCGGACGTTGGCCGTGCAGGAGGTGTTCCACGATTAGCGGAGGATATCGGGCCCTTCTTTCGGTCGGGGCCGTCGTGGGTGGTGTTGCCCCGTTTCGGGAAGCGTCAGAGGGGTTTCTGACCGCTTTTTCCGGAAGTGAGGCCACTGGTATTCCTTCGATTTTTTTTGGTATTTCCACCTCCTTGGGTGATTCTGGGGGCGGGGCGCCATTTTTACTGCTTCCACGTAGCTGTGTCGCGGAGGGGAGGGGGTTGCAGGGTGCTGAGGAGCACACTGTCTCTTCGAGGTGGACTCATTCACCTATTTGGGACTCCTCTGGCGTCGTTTAGGAGCATAACGTCAAAAGCGCAAAATGACAAACGATCGCAAATTGTCAAAAGAGCAGAATGTCAAAAGTGCACAAAGTCAAAGGCGCAGATTGTCAAAAGCGCAGAATGTCAAAAGCGCACATAGTCAAAAGCGCAGAACGTCAAAGGCGCACAATGTCAAAAACCTACTTAAACTGGGTAATTGCTTGACATTGTTATTTTTGTTGGTCACAATAGGAAATGAAATACTAACTTGATATTTTTAGGAAACATATATTTACTTTTAATTTAAACTAAATATAAATCAGCATAGCATAGCCACATACATTACGGATGTTATTTATTTTTTTAATACATATACATGCCACTAGCTATAATTGCTGACTTTTCCACACAGCATCATCCTCAATGTTATCTCGTCCTCAATGTTTTCCTGGTCTTATATAATTTACTTAACTTAAATGTTAATATGTAGTAACATTGTTTGCATAGAACGGAACGCATCCTGGCATTTCATAGCAACTTAAATTATTTGAGGGTAGTTTTATAAAAGTTTGTCACTTTTACTAACAAAATAAGACGTTACTGTTTTTCTGTCAAGTAATACGTGTTGACGATAATATTTGTTTTCGTGTTATGGATGATCAGAAACAATTATATTCAGAACGTTGACTATTGCTGTGCGTGCGGGTGCGCGACCTACGTTACTTGCGTTTGACGAAAACGCGCCTGCAAATTTACGCTTAAGGAGTGCATAAATTTCCCTATCGTTAAGGATGTCCGCCAAGGACAGCGAACACCCTTCTAAGTCCTCCATGGTGGAGGAAGCCTATAAAAATTATTTTTATTGGCAGATTTAACGAAACAATATATACTTTTACGCGTCACCCGGGCGGGAATGGCCCGGGGTGTGTGCTTTGCTCCCTCCCAACCGGGTAAGGTTGGGAGGATGTACTTATTATAGGTGAGCCCTAAGCTTGTAATCCCTTCGCCAATCTTAATGTGCGAAAGGTTCCTAGCAGCCCTAGTGACGGGGTGGTATGGGCCTGACGGCCGGCACACCCAATCTATCACTAAGGAATGTTGTAAAGCGTCTACCACTCTCATGAGTAGCCTGGTCACGACCTGGAGAGTGGCTGAGTTGTGGTCGGGTGGAGCGGCTTTTCCTGCCACCTGAGATGTTGAGGCCTTGTTCTTGGCCCCTGTTGGTAAGATCTTCTTAGCGGATGTGCGTGGTTTGGACGCCGTGCCCGAGTCTGCGGGTTTCCGTTGGGTGGTAGTTGTTCCTACCATATTGGTTCCCGGCAGGCGGATCCTTCTCGGGTCGGCTGTCTGATGGCGACCGTGCACATTTGGTGTTGTTGGCCGGGTGGGTTCCGCCACAGTTGCACGTGGCGGGCTCCGCTTTGGGGCGTGCACACTCTCGGGCGCTGTGCTCACCGCCGCATCTTACGCACGCTTGTGTGCGGTGGAATTGGTGTGAGGTGTGGCGAAACTGCTGGCAGCGGTGGCATTGTGCCGGCTTTCTTTTTGATCGCCACGCCTCAACCTTTACGCCGGGGACGCCCAGCATCTCGTTGATGCTGTAAATCCCCGGGATGGTGTTCGGTGTTTTTTTGAGAATGGCCAGGAGTATGCACCCTGGTCGGTCGCCTAGGGCCCGAATATTTCTAACATATTCGGGCTCACATCCTAACTCGCGGAGCGCCTGCTCGACCTCCTCGGGTTCAGCGTTGCTGGGAAGGCCCCTTATGGCCACCTTCAAACTACGCTCCGCCGGGAGGGAGCAGGAGAACCACGAGATCTTTTCAGTGGCTTCCAATTCTGTTAGGTATTTTTGTACTGTTCTGTACTCGTGGTCCTCCGTCGGGGTGAATCTGACCCCCTTCCCAAATGGGCGGACGTTGGCCGTTTGGCCGCGTCTCTTTTTTATCTCCGCCAAGTGAAACACCCAATTGCACGGTTGTGGAAGTGAGGTGTTCCACGATTAGCGGAGGGTATCGGGCCCTTTTTTCGTACGGGAAGCGTCAGAGAGCTTGTTGGTAGTTTTATGCGAAAGTGAAGCCACTGGTATTCCATCGACTTTTTCATGGTTTTTTGCCTCTTTGGGTGGTTCCGGGAGCGGGGACGCCATTTTTACGGCTTCCACGTAGCTGGGCTCCGCGGGTGAGGGGGGCATTCGCTGCGGCCATCAGACTTGCCCCTATGTCTATGTCTTCTTCTATGATTGTCACCGGCATCGGCCTTTCGGTGGCGACAGTGCGCCGCGCCGGCGCGAGTTGCCGGTGATGGCGACCGTGCCCGCTTTCTTGTTCCGGGTTTCTTTTCGGAACGCGGGGCATTTGGTGTTGTTGGCCGGGTGGGCTCCGCCACAGTTTACGCAAGTGGCGGGCTCCTCCTTGGGGCGTGCACACTCCCGAGCGCTGTGCTCCCCGCCACATCTTACGCACGCTTGAGTGCGGTGGCACTGGTGAGAGGAGTGCCGAAACTGTTGGCAGCGGTGGCATTGAGCCGGCTTTCTTTTTGATCGCCACGCCTCAACCTTTACGCCGGGGACGCCCAGCATCTCGTTGATGCTGTAAATCCCCGGGACGGTGTTCTCGGTCTTTTTAAGAATGGCCAGGAGTATGCACCCTGGTCGGTCGCCTCGGGCCCGAATATTTCTCACATATTCGGGCTCATATCCTAGTTCGCGGAGCGCCTGCTCAAACTCCTCGGATTCAGCGTTGCTGGGGAGGCTATGGCCACCTTCAAACTACGCTCCGCTGGGAAGGAGTATGAGAACCACGAGATCTTTTCAGTGGCTTCCAGCTCCGTTAAGTATTTTTGTACAATTCTGTACTCGTGGTCCTCCGTCGGGGTGAATCTGACCCCCTTCCCGAACGGGCGGACGTTGGCCGTGCAGGAGGTGTTCCACGATTAGCGGAGGATATCGGGCCCTTCTTTCGGTCGGGGCCGTCGTGGGTGGTGTTGCCCCGTTTCGGGAAGCGTCAGAGGGGTTTCTGACCGCTTTTTCCGGAAGTGAGGCCACTGGTATTCCTTCGATTTTTTTTGGTATTTCCACCTCCTTGGGTGATTGGCGCCATTTTTACTGCTTCCACGTAGCTGTGTCGCGGAGGGGAGGGGGTTGCAGGGTGCTGAGGAGCACACTGTCTCTTCGAGGTGGACTCATTCACCTATTTGGGACTCCTCTGGCGTCGTTTAGGAGCATAACGTCAAAAGCGCAAAATGACAAACGATCGCAAATTGTCAAAAGAGCAGAATGTCAAAAGCGCACAAAGTCAAAGGCGCAGATTGTCAAAAGCGCAGAATGTCAAAAGCGCACAGTCAAAAGCGCAGAACGTCAAAGGCGCACAATGTCAAAAACCTACTTAAACTGGGTAATTGCTTGACATTGTTATTTTTGTTGGTCACAATAGGAAATGAAATACTAACTTGATATTTTTAGGAAACATATATTTACTTTTAATTTAAACTAAATATAAATCAGCATAGCATAGCCACATACATTACGGATGTTATTTATTTTTTTAATACATATACATGCCACTAGCTATAATTGCTGACTTTTCCACACAGCATCATCCTCAATGTTATCTCGTCCTCAATGTTTTCCTGGTCTTATATAATTTACTTAACTTAAATGTTAATATGTAGTAACATTGTTTGCATAGAACGGAACGCATCCTGGCATTTCATAGCAACTTAAATTATTTGAGGGTAGTTTTATAAAAGTTTGTCACTTTTACTAACAAAATAAGAGGTTACTGTTTTTCTGTCAAATAATACGTGTTGACGATAATATTTGTTTTCGTGTTATGGATGATCAGAAACAATTATATTCAGAACGTTGACTATTGCTATGCTGATTTATATTTAGTTTAAATTAAAAGTAAATATGTTTCCAACTGATCATTAAAATAAGAGATTACTAAGAAGATATAAGTAATAAGAGACTATTAAATTATAAATATTGCTTTTATTAAAAATGATAACTCAATCTTTATTTACTTACAGGTAAATTATTCTGAGCATTTGTTTGTAAAAAACAATTATTATTCAGAAAGTTGACTATTGCTATGCTGATTTATATTTAGTTTAAATTAAAAGTAAATATATGTTTCCTAAAAATATCAAGTTAGTATTTCATTTCCTATTGTGACCAACAAAAATAACAATGTCAAGCAATTACCCAGTTTAAGTAGGTTTTTGACATTGTGCGCCTTTGACGTTCTGCGCTTTTGACTATGTGCGCTTTTGACATTCTGCGCTTTTGACAATCTGCGCCTTTGACTTTGTGCGCTTTTGACATTCTGCTCTTTTGACAATTTGCGACCGTTTGTCATTTTGCGCTTTTGACGTTATGCTCCTAAACGCTCTGGCGTCTGGAGGTTGTCCGGCCGCTCCCTCCTCCGAATTGGAGGCCACACATACAGGACGTGCGTGGCGTGTCCGCCGCAGCACGCAGGCGCGCGGCGCGGACGTGTCACTCGACACTGGCGAGCGTGCCGGTGGAGTGGACGACGCGGCCCGGGTGTCGCCATCTCGATGCAGTACCTGCATCGTATAGGTCGGGAGCAGACGCCCGAGTGTCACCACTGCGGGAACTGCCCTGAAGATACGGCGCTCCACACACTGGTGGAGTGTCCGGCGTGGACGGGGCAACGCCGAGACCTTGGCGTTGCTATAGGGGTGGCGGGCAGCTTCTCGCTCTCTTCTATGGTGCTTGCCATGGTCGAGGGCGAGACTGCCTGGGGCTCCGTCGCCTCCTTTTGCGAGGAGGTGATGCTCGCCAAGGAGCTGGCGGAAAGGGAGAGGGAAGCAACAGCTATCCTCCCCTCCCGCAGACGACGCCCTGGGCTTCGGAGGGCGCAAGACCTCCGACCACCGTGAGCGATGGCCGGCGGGTGGCGACCTTTGGCAGTCGTCACTTAGCGGGCCCGAGAGGAAGGCGGTTCGTGTTCCGCGCGCGCCTCTCGTGAGGAAGGGCTAGGCTCTCCAAATCAGATGGGGCTCGCCAGGGTCGGCGAGCCATGACCTGCGGGGGATGCGGATGAATGCGCAAGCGTACTCGTGTCCCCTGCAATAGGTCGTCTGAGGGAACACCGTGGAATGTTTACACCCACCGACGCCCAGGTGGGTGGTATGCGTAAATGCATTTGAACCACGTAGAAAAAAAAAAAAAAAAAAAAAAAAAAAAAAAAAAAAAAAGGGGCCGTGGGTTGGGCCTTGCGGGGGACGGGCGGGAGCGTTTGCACCGGTGGCCGAAGGCGTCGCTGTCTGGCGGGTCGCTCCTCCGGCAGGGGTGAAAGGGGGGTCGGTGCGGAAAGCAGCCAGAGGCGACCTCACTGGACGGATAGCGGCTATTTTCTTCCACACAGGTGGCATAAAGTTTTTAGTTCGAAGATTGCGTTCCCGGTCTCGGACCGCTCCAGCGCTACAAGTACCATATCGTATGGCTCGTGGTGCTTACCACGCACCATACGATGCACATTGTGCAATGGTAGGTTTAGGCCTCTAATGAGTCTTTAATGGCGTCTAAGGCCAGTTCTTAGGGACGCCGGTTAGAGGTGCTCCTCTGGGAGAGCGTTTGTTTTTTTTTTTTGTTTGTGTAGTTAGCCTCAGGTGGCTTTCACAACTTTACGCGGTCTGTCGGCGAGCGGCAGGCTCTCAGCCGTAAGTAAACTAAACAACGTTGCCTAAGGGACCCCCAAAGTGGGCCTAGGACCTCTGCTTAGGGCGTTGTTGAACGAAAATGAGCGGGCCATTATTATTACGCGACGACGGTTCCCTTTTTTTGTGAACACCCCTGCGGCGGGGGCGGAAACGTGGGCGGTTTTGTGCAGTGTGGGTCTGTGTGTTTTTGCGTTCTAGCTGGAGAAGTGTGATGTCATCGTCGGGCTCAACGAGAGCGTGCCTTGGGCGGCGTGTGCGTGAGATCCCTGATGGAGTGTAGTTTGCTGCCGCTACTACTGCCGGTTGTCTGGGAGAGCGTATATGTGGAAAGAGACTTTTGTCTCCTTCAACAGTTTAGTTTTAATATGTTTATTGTTATGTCCATGTGATGTTTTGATCCAGGAGGCGCAGTGGGGGCGGGGTATCTCTTTTCTGAAAGAAGGCTATCGCCTGCTTTTTTCCTACATTAATGGCTAGTCGACACTTGGCTAGCTAGGATGGTAGCAAATCTAGAGTACGCTGAGTCTTGACCGCGCCGTGGTTGGCGTTTAGGCTTGTTGAGATGTACACCGTGTCGTCGACGTACAGGGCTAGGTGTGTTCCCTCTGTGTTGGGGATGTCGTTAGTGTACAATGAGTACAACGCAGGCGATAGACCTGCGGGACTGTTGCGGTGATCGGCTGCGGTCCTGAGAGTTCTCCCTCCACCACCACTCTGAAGTTCCTGTCTTCCAGGAAGGAGGCAACAACCCTGATGATGCGACGAGACGTCTGCGTCTGTGACAGCTTGTAGCACAGCCCTGCGTGCCATACTCTGTCGAACGCTTTCTCCATATCGAGGAGTACTGCAACGGCCTCTTTGTGCTTATTTTGTGCGGCCGTGATCAGGTGCAGTACCCTCGTCAGTTAGAGCGTCTGTGTTCCGCGCGGAACCCGAACTGCTTTGGTCTGGAGTTTAGGTACTGTGGTATGTATCGGTTTGGACAGAGGAGAGTAATAGGCCAGTAGCTCTTAGGTTTTAGTATGTTTTTTCCCCCATCTACCGCTAGTAAGTTTTATTATGTACATACGTGTTACATTGAATGTTTCGTTATGTACATTATTTAGGGCTTGTTGTCCGTAACAGGGCATTTGGTGTTATTTGCGGGCCCCGCCACAATTAATACTAGTGGCAGGCTCCTCCCTTGGGCGTGCAAACTTCCAAGCCTTGTGCTCGCCGCCAAATAAAATACTTTATATAGGTTTTATAGGATATATATAGGCGACCCCCATAGCGGGGGGGCCAGTGTTTGCAACACACCAATGTCACCTACTTTTGTGTCGCCTCAGGGAGCTAAATGTCTGCAAAATGATAGTCTAGGTAAAGATTTATCGCTATCAAATATATAATTATGAGTGATAAGGACTATTCCTCACTGGCCAATCAGGCGACGGAATATCTCGCGAAAATCAATGAGTTAGAGAACGATAAAGGGTCTTGCATTAATGTAGCTAATAAGACGATATTATGGACGTGACTCAGCGTCTAACTGGCATTGTTTTGTTATTGGCTATTAAATCATCATGTAACGAAACTAAGTTAGCAAATATGAAAAGGCAGTCAGATAATGTTCAAAATAATCATAAACATTATCGTGTTGGAAAAAAACATGTGGATCAAACCCAACTCTGACGACAACTTAACGATTTTGATTTTGCTTCATCTTCCGCCACTAAACAAGTTCTAATGAAAACCGTAAAACCTAGCGAGCGACAACTAACGAGTCTTGTTAATTTAGTCTTTATTATATTATATGCTTGACTCGTCAATTTCTATTCTATTATTACTATTATTTATCTAATTTTAAATACTTTATTTTTGTATTGTAATTTTGACATATTTCAAATAAATTAAATTTTAATTTTTGGAAAATTGAATTGATGGAGCCGGCAATAATATATTTTATTCACTAACATAGTTCTAAGTTTTTGTACTAATATTATGTCTTAGAGTAAAATCAGGTGTCGTTTTACGTGTCGCTAACGAAAAGCAACTGCAAAATCACCGTAGATGCGAACAGATCAGCACGTATTCTTATTAAAGATGAGCCAACTTTTATGGAGGAGGCTTTTATTACTGCCTTGTATCGTCAGAATATAAAGCACGAAATACATATGAAAGAGGAGGATTTAATTAAGTGCACAAAGGTTATCCGCAGACGTAAGTTAGATAGTGAGCGTAAGTGGATAGGATTAGAAGTTGTTAAACCTATAATTAGGAAAAATATAACTACTACTAAAGATAAATTATTTATAGATTGGAGAATTTATAGGTTTATTGATGACGTTGAAGGAGTACGTTGCCTGAAATGTCAACAATTCGACAATAAATTACAAGACGCACTATAATATTTTATGAAAAATTTTAATTAACAGGTGCTACAGTAACAGGATACTATACTTCTTTATTGAATTTACTAGATACAATGTATATTTTTTTAATGTGGACTTATTATGTAATTTTCATTTAAAATAAAACATTATTTGAATTTGAATTTGAATATATTTATTGACGTATGAAAAAAAAAAAACAAATGTTAATATTTTGTTCAGCCACCTTTTGCCGCAATGAGAACTTCAATTCTGCGCGGCATGCTATCAATGCAAGACTACTGTCTACTGCATTTAAGGAAGGTGATTCCACACATGAATTATTTTTTTATGAGCTGCGTTTTGTTTGTGACCACATCTTTAGCCACTTATCTTTTCACCAGCTCCCACACGTTTTCAATAGGGTCCATCGGGACTATTACCCGGCCAATCCAACAGAGGAATATTTTGTTTTACAAAAAAAGCTTTGACAGACCGAACTGCATGGCAGGGAGCTCCATCTTGCATAAAATGAATGGTTCTCCATTTGGAATGGAAACCATTCCTTGACCTGCGGAATCGAAAACCGATTTTGCAAGACTTCTTTGTATTGGTCTTGCCTCATCATACCCTTTACCACGTACAGACGTCCAGTGCCCTTACCGCTGATGACTGACCAAATCATCACTTTCGTTGGGTTGTGTTCCCTTTTTCTGTTAACGGCGGGGGCGGAACCGTCGGCGGTTATGTGGAGTGTGGGTCTGTGTGTTTTTACGCTCTAGCTGGAGAAGTGTAATGTTGTCGTCGAGCTCAACGGGAGCGTGCCTTGGGCGGCGTGTGCGTGATATACCTGATGGAGTGTAGTTTGCTGCCGCTACTACCAGAGGGTTGTGTGGCGGCTGAGTCAAAGCACCTGCGAGAACAGCGTTTGATGAACTGCCAAAAGTCTTAAGTGTAAGTTTTCATTACGCATAAACCACGGTGCTCCCGTGGTTCTGCGCATGAAACGGTTCTGAGCTACTTGAAGAGGGCGGATCCTGCAAGGCGCTACGTGTGCGAAAACTGGCGCTGCGTACGTCTTAGTCGGTCTAATACAAGTGAATAAACGAACTTTATTACGAAGATTTACGAGATTCGACGATTGTCTTACCTTTAAACGCCACATTAAAACCGTCCGTGATCGCGCCCGACTGGCTCTAGGTCGGCTTCACTCGTTAGTTAACAAAAAGTCAAAGCTTTCTCTTCGTAATAAAGTCAGATTATTCACAACTTGCATTAGACCGATAATGACGTACGCGGCGCCTTGCAGGATCCGACCTCTTCAAGTAGTTCAGAATCGTTTCATGCGCAGAGCCACGGGAGCACCGTGGTTTATGCGTAATGAAAATTTACACTTAGACTTAGATCTGCCGACCATCAGGCAGTTTATCAAACGCTGTTCTCGTAGTTACATTGACTCAGCCGTTACACACACTAATCCTCGTAGTAAGCCCAGCAAACTACACTCCATCAGGGATCTCACGCACACGCCGCCCAAGGCACGCTCTCGTTGAGCCCGACGACAACATTACACTTCTCCAGCTAGAGCGTAAAAACACACTCGGACCCCACACTCCACATAACTGCCTACGGTTCCGCTGCAGGGAGTTAACAAAAAAAGGGAATCCTCGTCGCCTGCGGCATCCACACCACCCGACTTCCGTAGTACAGTACTCCGTAATAGGGACAGCTATTATTATTCTCCCTCCCTTGCTCGTAAATAGCGCTTCACTTTGCCCTTGTTCATTCTGGACAAGGTCAAATAGACCATAAAGTCCGGATGGTGCGCCCAGCCCCACATCAATTTCACGTCTGCCCGCTAGATGCCCCAGAGCATAAAGGTCCAAGTGACCTCCTCCAAAGATCACAGGGCCTTGACTAAACTGTTGAAGGAAACAAAGGTCTCCTTCAACACCTACGCAGCTACGTCATACGAGGCGTCCCTAAAGAACTGGCTTTAGACGTTTAGGGACGCCATTAAAGATTCCATCGAGGCCCATAACATGCCAGTGCATCGCGCGAGATAAAGCACCACGAGCCATACGATATGGTACTTGTAGCGCTGGGTCGTAAAGGCAATTTTTTAAATCAAAACTTAACGCCACTTGTCTTGCCACCGCAAAAGTATCATATCTCAGTGCAGAGCTATATTATTATATAAAGTTATCGTTATTAATTAGTGTTAATTTATTGTGTATTTTTGTAGTAATAACAAAGATTTATTTTTATGATTATTTTTATTTTGGTTTTGATTGTGTTATTTGTCTAAATTTATTTTTTATTTTATATGTTTTGCTTTATTTTGATTTTGATTGTGTAATTTGTCTAAATTTAGTTTTTATTTTGTTTAACTTTATTTTGATTTTGTAATTTGTCTAAATTTAGTTTTTATTTTGTTTAACTTTTATTTTGATTTTGATTGTGTAATTTGTCTAAATTTAGATTTTATTTTGTTTAACTTTATTTTAATTTGATTGTGTAATTTGTCTAAATTTAGATTTTATTTTGTTTAACTTTATTTTAATTTGATTGTGTAATTTGTCTAAATTTAGATTTTATTTTGCTTAACTTTTATTTTGATTTTGATTGTGTAATTTGTCTAAATTTAATTTGTAATTTGTTTAAAATTTTCAATATATATTTTCCTGTGTACTAATATGTTATTAAAATGTGGAATATTTTTTGAATATGGTTTAGAAGCGCTGATAATAAAGTTTGAGTTTACATTAAATTTTATTTTATTTATGAACCGAAACCTTTGAGAATTCTTTTTTCATTTGATAGGATTGGTCCCATGTTTACGAAGGCCAGTTCTGATTGACGAGTTCTAGGGAGAACTCCTCAAATAATATAGGCATATACATATAACGATTTTGATACATACAAACAAATAAAGCATTTTAATTCATAAAATATCATTTGGTCAAGTCAAACTGTTTTAAAGAAGACCACATTGGTCACCGGAATTTCTTAATGATAAGTATTAATTTAAACAAATTTTACTTAACTATTGTATTAGGTTTTCAAACCTGTAATGATAGTTGTTAAGTATGTAAATAAATATTTCACGGAAGGTGGTTAGATAGTCTCTGTAATAGGTAAATAATTACACGAGAAAGATGAATAAAACGTGTAATCAGAAACCATAACAAAATATGAGACATTATCTATATTTGGTAATTACAGGAATGTAATATGAACAATGAAATAGTACTCTAAGATAAATATAAGAAACCCAAGAAACAAACCTACATACCTAATGTATACATAGCACAGTGTAAAGAACTATAGAGATGTAGTAAAAAGAGCAGCCGCGTTGAGCAAAATTTATGTCAAGTTTAAACTTTCAAAAATGGAACAAGCATTTTTTAAAAGAGTTTAAATTATATAGTTCGCTTGCAGCGCTGAAATAGTAATACTCGTCTAACCACAAGGTACATTCATGCAGCGCTTTTTCACTTTAGGTGATTTCTATCAACCAATCAGCTGCAGCGATAACAAAAATATAAACTAATATGAACTGCAGACCGGACAATATACCTATTAATAGTTTTATGCCTAACGAACTTCATTGGAATTCGGAAACTTTTATGGTTTTTATTTGTGTGATTAATTTCTTCTTTTTATTTATTTATGGTTAAATACTTTACAACATTATAAAGGTATTTTGTATATTTGTGAACCGATTAAATTATTTTGATTTCATATGTTGTGTTTCTTGTTTTACCCATAACCATTAATTAAATATACAATGATAGATTTCATTGTATATTTAACCCATTTAGACCTACCGTATCACATACGATACGGTAGAATAAAAAAAATATTACAGACTACCCACTATTGTGTTTCACTTGTCATAACGTGTTTTGTTATCGTTAGTTAGTGCTCAGTGTGATAAAAATAATTATTTAGCGAAATAATTAGTTAAAAATAGTTTTTTAAGGGGAAGAAAATTGCGATTTGTAGATTGTTTCACCGTGACGTCAACAAACAGGTAATTATAATATATATTCTAAATATACTCCTATTTATTTTACTAATTTATATTTGTTAGAATATGTGGCTACAAAATAACCACATACACTGAAATAATTATAAGATTTGATATATGTTTTACGGTATAATATGGTACCGTATCACATATGATACGGTAGGATTATGAACATTCAAATTTTACGTAATTTTATGTGATATTTCTAACTGTGGTCATTTTTTTGTTTCAGGCTTTTTTCGCTACATAACATCATTACCATCTTGGAGGATGAAGATATGGAGTCTCCTGACTTGAGAACCGTCATTTTTATAACATCGTGCCAATACTGAACTTACCGATGAAATTTCTGGAGATGAGAACCACGTCAACATCAACAATTTACCGCCAAGTTTATTCACAATACCTGCGGATATACATTCTGTTTCGAATGTTGACGAACCTAATGACGCAAGGGTATCGAAAAAGCCGTAAAGTTTCTAAGCAGTACCACTAGAGGGAACAAAGATATTGTACTAAAGAAACGACATGAAAACCAGCCATCTCTGTCTTTCAAAAAAACATTGAAAATGACTGGATTGGATATCTCCAATCCAGTCGTTTTCAATGTTTTTTACAGAAGAAGTGTATGAATTGTTGACCACGGAGACAATGTTGATGTCAAAGTAGAGGAATATTGCTTGTTAGTAGAGTGCGTTACGTGATTACTCTACTGTAGCAGAAGAAGGATGTACTGGAAGAATTCTTCAGATAGCAGAAAGGAGTTGATTGCGCGTGTTGTCAAGATATAGGTTTTCGCTTATATTTTCAAACTTGCAAACTTCAAACGCTTCGTTGCTTTGCAAAGGTAACGGCGGATCATTAGACTTCCTGACGTTTAGGCATAGGATTGCCATCTATTATTGAAGCGAATAAGAGAAGACAGAAGCCAGGACCTAGTAGACCATCTGCAGTACTGCAAGATATGATATGCGAGACACGACGGCAAATATCATTTTGTTATCGAGCAGAAATCTCGAACAAGATGTGTACTTTGCCATACACTGCCCTTCTAGATGCATAAAATGTGAAGTGGGGCTACATGTGCGGTGTTTCTCGAAAAACCACTCCAAAAACTAATTTTACCTTTACTTACATTCTTTTATCTTCCCTTACTTACCATTTTATAGTTATTTTGTAACAATGTGTATTGTGTAATGCGTAAAGTAAATAAACGTTGATTACTGAAATTCTTGTATTTTTTGTATACGCGTAAGCCTACCGTATCATATGTGATACGGGTGGTTTTCAGCAACCCTTACAGTAAAGTTTTTTTTTAATCATTGTTATATCATATTTGAGACGTCTTAACCTAAATTATAACAAAAAAACAGAAATTCAGAAAAATATAGTTTCAGGTCTAAATGGGTTAATTAATGGTTGAGTTATGGGTAAAACAAGAAACACAACATATGAAATCAATCAATTTAGATAAAAAATAATACAAAAACATAGCATTCAAATACACGGTGTAGGAACAATACTATGTATATGTAGTATTGTACCTACACTGTGCATATAAATGTTTTAATCTTTGTCAAACAAAGCAATATGGCGTCCGCAAAATATTTTCGTATTTCATTTTAAAATAATTGTTTTTGTTTATTTACTTATGCAAAGTAATTGCTTTGGCTTTGGATGCTGTAGTATTTCTTGTGTTATTAGTGCACTATCTTAACGAACACGGCGGTATATTCAAGGAGTTTACCAGTTTTTTCGAATATAAACAATAAAAATTTTTACACCCAAAAGCTAGCGAGAGTAACAAGTGACTGACAGGTGTTGAGAGCGTGCACTTAAAATGAACGGCCCTTAAATTGGCAAGCAAGTGTCGACTCTATTTAAATGTAACTCAATGGTAAAGAACCCTTAATTCCTTCTTACAGTGGGCCAACGCCTTTGATGTTTTCCCTGTACGTGGCGAGTTCAGGGCAGTGTCGTAGCATGTGAGCTGCCGTCTTTTCTCCCTCCATACTAGCTCAGCGAAGATTCAGCCGTGTCAGCATTGCTCGATGTCCATGAAAAGATATAATAGCGTATAGGTGTCGACTACCTTCTTTGATTGACCCCAAAAATAAACAAAACATAATAATATTTAAAAAAAACTTTATTTCTCTAGTAAATATTGCACAATATACACGAAAATTTATCACAAATAAAACAATGTAATACACAATGACTGTATAATACTGAAAATATAATAAAAACAACTTAAATAACTCACTGGAATGTGACTAGGCAAGAATCAATACTGTAAAACAACAACCACAGATTATTTACTATAACTTTTTTTTTAAATATGTCGTGAATTTCCCGCCAAAACCCCTAGTGGACCAAGAGCCAGCAACGTAGGTATAATCATGAAAATTTTCAAATTAAGTAGGTACCTAAATACCGGCAAAATAATAAAAAGCTCTTTTGGCAACCCTCTGCGGCCGGGATGTTTAACCCTAAACTAACAAAGAGGATAAGAAATAAAACTTAATTTGGTTATAGTATCAGTCCTAAAATTTGGAGTATAATAGTAATATTGACATTATATATTGATTAGTAGTAATATTGACAGAAGTATTTTAAATTACTGCTTACCATCAGGCGGGCCGTATGCATGTTTGCCACCTTGGTAGTATAAAAAAAAAGTTTTATTTCATACCCTCTTTGTTATTTTAGGGTTAAACACTCCGGCCGCAGAGGGTTGCCAAAAGAGCCTTTTATTATTCTGCAGGTATAAAAGAGTTATTTAGTGAATTTTCATGACTTATGAAATGACAAATAATACGTTGAAAATTTTAAAAAACACAATAACAAAATTAGGGGACATACCATACATTATGTATAGCTGCCATCTGTAAAATAAAATTCGAAGAATAGTCAATGGATTGACTTTTTTATGAAACTTATTTATCCTGAATTTACTTACTGGGAATTTCCTATTCCCGTTACTACGGGAATGGGCAATTCCCAGTAAGTATATTACACTAAACCACAGCGATCTTGGCCAGGTTTATACCGTTTAAACACTAACCACAGATATAAACCCAAAAAAAAAAAATAGACAAGAAGTTTAAAAACTCGTTTTATTTTAAATTATTATAATTAATTCCTTTAATAAAAGAAAAAAAAAAATACGTTTGCAAAAATACCTACATTCTTTTGAAATTATTCAACGATAAAATTTAATGTCATGCTTATAATAGTAAAATAAAAAAAAATAAACGATTTTTTTAGCATTGTTTTGCAATTATTCACATAAATATAAGTTTTTTTTTTTTTTTTTTTTTTTATACTACCAAGGTGACAAACAAGCATACGGCCCGCCTGATGGTAAGCAGTTACCGTAGCCTATGGACGTTTGCAACACCAGGGGTGTCACTCACGCGTTGCCGACCCTTTAAAAACCTTATAACTCCCTTCTTGAAGAACCCCATGCTATAGTCTCTTGGGAAAACCTCGGCAGGGAGCTCATTCCACAACCTTATCGTACGTGGTAAGAAATTCCTCTGGAATCTTACGGTACGGCATGTTTGAGGTGCAAGGATGTGAGGATGAACTCCCTGTCGGTGGCGAGAGGTGCGTTGATAAAATGAGGCCGTGGGCATCATCTCGAACAATTCCTCAGAACACAGCCCATTGTACAGGCGGTAGAACACACACAAGGAGGCGAAGTCTCTCCTGAGACTTAGTGGATCAATACCGCCTGTGAGCTTGGGATCGTCAACAATCCTCACAGCGCGTTTTTGGATCGATTCAAACGGTCCAAGCTGGTATCCAGCTTGAACAGAAGTGAAACTAAAAAATAAAAAAACATTTTAAAAATAATGTAAAAGTTATTAAATTCTAAATCTAATAATACGCGTACATAGCCTATATTTGGATTATATATTAGTTATATATTAATGAGATCCTAAATCTAGTCTTTTTTTTAAATTTTCTAGATTTTTATTTTTTTTGTTTAAATTTAATTAATTATAATTTCTAAAAAGCTACATCATCATCCATATTATTTGATATTTTAATAGCTCATACAGTTTACATTTACTGAATAATTCCCCCGATATTAATAAATATATTTGAAAGGGAATCAAGAATATATTTTATTTAAAATACATATTAATGCTTCAAATATCATCATAGAAAAGCGATGTCCGTCCCGAATCAGGACAGTATTATTTATTACAAGCGTCTATTCACTACAAACTAGGACACCATATAACCGAGCAAACCCGACTGGATAAGAACCTCCACATTACAAAAGACCACAGCTAAATTGCACACAGTGGTTTAGTTGGAAGGAGGGATGGAGCTTTAAAGCGTTGTCCCTCTTTTTTGTCACGCTCACGACTCACATTAAAATTTAAACTGTAAAAAGTTTTATTTTTCGACGCGCCATGCCGTCGTTGGCGTCACGTACACGTTTTCATTTGACGTCCATAGACGTCCTTGGCAGTCAAAAGGTTAACACGTCTTGGTAAGACTTCTTGTCTTCAGTGCTCATCTAGGGATGCATTGTTTTACTATCCCAAGGTTTACATCAGAGGTTGTGGGTTCAATTCCCACTCGGGGCAAAGATTTGTACATACATATATATCATCACGCCTGTCTCCCACTGGGGTAGGCAGAGAGTACGCCAATTGCTTCGATCCAAACACAATTCCTTCGCCTCCTCTACATTCATCAACCTATTCATGAATGAACTTCGATTCTGGGTAGGAAAATTTTGCTGACATCATCTTTCTGGCTTATTTATAATTTATGCCTTGTACCTTCATAAGTGTTACTTTGTAACCTAAATGAATAAATAAATTTAGAGGTTGGCTACTTTTAATTTCGCCCTTTTTAGCAAATCCCCAAATAGCTTGGGGATTCATAAATCCTAAAGGTTCTTCCCTAATCGGGCTTGCTTGCTTATATGGTGTCCTACCTCTCCCCAATTGCTACATTTGTGATATAAGAAGAAATAGTTGTTCTACTGGCGCTGCCTGAGAGCGGTGTGTGGTCTCGGCACAGCAGAGGTGTGTGGTCTCGCGAGTCGAGTGGCTGGACGACTGTTCACGTTGCTGTATGATAGGAAGCGGTCTGATAGGTCCGGGGGTTCAATCTGGAAAATGAATAAAAAAAATGTAAGAAAAGGTACTTGCATTTTAATAGCAACCCATATATGTCCCACTTCTGGGCACGGGTCTCCTCTCCTCTATCAAGAGAAAGAGACCCCTACCGACATCTCCATTCATACTTGCACGACATTCGTCTTTGGTTATTCTTCTTTCATCCATCCTTTCTATGAGAGGTAGGGCACCATACTAGCGAGCAAGCCCGACTGTGGAAAGACCTCCATCTCACAGAAGAGCACAGCCAAATAACTACATACAGTGGTGTAGTTGTGTTCCTGTGTATGAGTACTGGTCTCCAGCGCTTATTTAGGGATTTGAAAGAAACGTATTCCTATCCCAGGGATACTTCCATCACAAAGCCCTGGTGTAAACAAAAATGGGTTAGCAACATGCAAGTGATAATTCTGGTGTAAAGTACATCGAGCCCGCAACGTAACAAACCCAACGCACGCACCACGACGCGCCGCCGGCACCACACTCGGCCAATCAGAAGCGCTACACATCGACCAATCACAGCGCGGCTGTAAATTACGTCGAGCCCGCGACACATCGAACACGACGCGCGCACCGCGACGCACCGCCGGCACCGCGCCCGGCCAATCAGAGGCGCTATGTTTCGACCAATTACAGATCAGTAGTTTTTAGTATAAATATAGGGACCATTTTTGTAAATATTCATTCGGAAACAAGAAGAGGAACAATAAACAACTAATAAGAAAAACGAAGTATTAATTAAGAAAAGAACCCCTACAGTCCACTACAAGTAGTCCCCAACAGTTGGACCTTCGAACCCGGATCAAGATGGTCATCACTAGAAGCCAGGCCGACGCAGAAGAATCATCAGAACGCCGCCAGAACGAGGAAGCGGAACTCCTGAGGCGGCAGAGGATCGAAGATGAGCGCCGACGCCGCCAGGCCTTAGGACCACCGGCTTCACCCAGCACGCACCGAGACACGGAGACTGGGAAGGGGGCTACGAACGACGCCCCCCCCAGCACCTCCAGACCCCTGACTCCTGGAAACCTACCACGAACTGGTTCACCAGGGCGTTCAGTGCGGTCCCAGCGCTCGACGGCTAGCGTTGCAGCTAGGGTGAGGTTGGCCGAACTGGAAGCCGCCGAGAAGCTGGCTGCCCTAAAGAAGAAGGAGCTGGAAATCGAAGCCGACCTGATAAAGAAGCGGTTGGCCGCAGACGTCTCAGCCCTCCACGACGAACAAGGAAGCATTCACGAAGACGCCGCCGACGACCCCCACCATCGGAAGGTGGACGAATGGCTGCGAGCAAACCCCATCAGCGCCAGCCCCAGGAACAAGGAAGACCCAGGGAAGACCAGGGAAGAAC
This sequence comes from Trisateles emortualis, assembly GCA_947095525.1. Taxonomy (NCBI): domain Eukaryota; kingdom Metazoa; phylum Arthropoda; class Insecta; order Lepidoptera; family Erebidae; genus Trisateles; species Trisateles emortualis. The sequence continues at coordinate 4,673,935 of OX352756.1, forward strand.
GGCACCTGCGCTTCGACCTTAGGGGCAGGTCACCCACTCCTACCAGAGCCAGGAGTATTGACCACCTCACAGAGGCCATGGAGAGGATGTCCAGGCCCAGGGTCAAGTGCGCCGAGCTACCCACGTTCTCCGGGACCCACACCGAATGGCTGACTTTCAAGGCCGCTTTTAGGGATTCCACTAGAATATATAGAATGACAGGAATTGAAAACTTACAGAGCGGTGGACCTGAACAACTTCGCTGTACGGGTACAGAACGTGGTCTACGTGCTAAAGAGCATCGACCAGCATGGGTACCTGTATAACCCCGCGCTAACACGAGAGACCCTGAGTAAGCTCAGCCCCCACATCCAGGCACGGTGGTGTGACTACGCGACGGATCATGAGGAATCGAGGGAACCAGAGATCGTCATGCTCTCACAATTCCTGATGAGGGAGGCAGACCGAGCACTCAAACACTCTTATGTACCTTCCACAGCTCTCACAACATCCACCAGGAAGGAAACTAGACCTGCTGCTGCAACCCCTGGAACGAAGAGGAAGCCGAGTGCCGTGTTCAACGTCACCGAGCCCGACAGGGAGCAGCTGGACCAGTGCCCCAAATGCGAGCAGAACCACGAGCTACCCCAGTGCCCCAAGTACAAGGCACTGACAGTGGACCAACGCTGGGAGTTGGTAAAGAACAAGAAGCTGTGTTTCAGGTGCATCACAAAGAAACACCGCCGCAACTTCTGCAGAGCGAAGCCGTGTGGTGTGGAGCAGTGCCACCGCCCCCACCATGCGACGCTGCACCAGGATCAACAGCGAGCAGTGGAAGAACCAGTCACAGCATCCACCAGCTCCACGGAAGCAGTCCTGTCAGTTGCCGCCCGCATGACCTCAGAACCGAAGACAGTGCTACTCAAGATGTGTCCAGTCACCGTCGTGGGACCACGGGGGGAGGTCAGCACTTACGCCCTCCTGGATGAAGGTGCCACCATCTCGCTCATCGACGCCGAACTAGCGCAGCAGATTGGAGTGAAGGGACCAGCACAGCAACTCCGGATGCAGGGTGTCAACATGTCACAGACCGAAGTTGGAAGCCAGGTGGTGACCGTACAGCTGAAGGGATCTCAAGGTATGTCTCATGAACTAAGAGCTCGCACCATCAAGAACATGAAATTGCACCAACAGGCAGCACCGATCGCCCTGCTGGCGCACGAACACCTGCGAGACTTGCCCAAAGAACAAGTATGCTACGACCTAGCACGCCCTGGGATTCTCGTGGGAACCGATCACTGGGAATACATCGTGTCCCGGGAACTACGCATCGGCAAGAAGAATCAGCCGATAGCATCACGAACAACACTGGGATGGGTGATACACGGCACACTGCCACGCAGCATCATACGACGGAACAAAGACTGTGTGCTACACGTCCACACACCAAGACATGGTGAGAACACAGCGGACAACCACGATCAACAACTCCACAACCTCGTGGAACACCACTTCAGGATCGACGCGCTTGGTGTCGCTAATAAACCAAAAGTAAGCGACGCGAACCTCCGAGCGATGAATATGGTCAAGAACACCCTGAAGAAGTCAGCGAACGGCTACGAGGTGGGACTACCCTGGAAGGAGGACGACATCAAGCTACCGCCTAGCTACGACTCAGCGTTACGCCGGCTGCACAAGATCGAGCAGAAGATGGACAGCAAGCCAGAGTTCGCAGCGGAATACACCAGGCAGATAGAAAACCTGCTACAGAAAGGATACGCGACACCCTGCGACGGCACCGAAAGAACTAGTGCCGTATGCTGGTACCTGCCGCATTTCGCAGTGCAGAATCCTAACAAGCCCGGGAAGCAACGACTCGTGTTCGACGCAGCAGCAAGGAGCCGTGGAGTCAGCCTAAACGACCACCTGCTGGAAGGACCCGATCTATTGATGTCCCTGCAGGGCATTATGTTCCGTTTTCGAGAAAAACAGGTAGCCATCACCGCAGACATTCAGGAAATGTTCCTTCAAGTGAAGATACGACCCGAAGATCAACCAGCTCAGCAGTTCCTATGGCGAGGGACCGAACGAGAGGCAGCACCACAACACTTTAAAATGACGAGTATGATATTCGGCGCAGTAAGTTCCCCATTCATGGCACACTACGTTCGAGATTATAACGCGAAGATGCACGCGAGTACTCACCCGCGCGCCCTTGAAGCAATCACTCGAAGCCACTATATGGACGACCTGGCAGCCAGCTACGACAGCGAACAGGAAGCTCGGCAAGTCGTCACGGAGCTAATGGAAGTACATGCAGCCGCCGGGTTTAAGCTACGAGGGTGGAACACCAACAAGGCCAGCGTACTACTCAACGTGCCCGAGGAATTGAAAGCCACGTCGCCCACCCCACTGGGGGGAGATGGACCGGAGAATAAGATACTCGGCCTCATCTGGAGCGCGGAAAAGGACGAACTGGGTTTCAACACCTCTATGAACAGGGTCCCAATCGAGGTACGTAACAGGAACCGCTCACCGACCAAACGGGAAGCACTCAGCGCGGTCATGTCGATCTATGACCCCCTAGGATTGTTGAGTCACTTCACCATACGAGCCAAGATCGTATTACAAAGCCTGTGGCATCTGCAAATATCATGGGATGAACCCATACCAGAGGAAGAAAACGAGCTCTTCGCCGCCTGGTTGGAACGTCTTCCTGACCTCGACCGTCTCCGACTAGAACGATGCTACATGCTGCAGGGATGCCTGAACCTGGAACTGCACATACTATGTGACGCTAGCGAACAAGCATACGCCGCCGTAGCGTACTGGCGCATCACCCGACAAGACAGCAGCATCCAGATAAGCCTTGTAGCCGCCAAGTCCAAAGTAGCACCACGACGCTCTCAGACCATTCCCCGCCTAGAACTACAGGCCGCAGTCATCGGAGCACGGTTGGCAGCCACCATCAAAAAGGAACATCGAGTAGAAGTACACAGAACGGTATACTGGACCGACTCAACCACCGTGATCCACTGGGTACGTCACGACGCACGACGATACACACCGTTCGTGGCCCACCGCCTCGGAGAGATCTCCGAGCTTACACATAGCAAGGAGTGGCGATGGGTACCGACCGAGCAGAATGTTGCGGACGACGCAACCAGGCTCACCCACACGTCGATCACTACGGAGGATAGATGGTTTCGAGGTCCAGCATTCTTATACCAACCTGAAGACCAATGGCCAGTCGAGAGGACCTCCGAAGAGGAGGAGGTAGAGGTACTCCATATCGTAGACGCGAAAGACAGTTGGATACCTGAACCCTCACGCTTCTCTAAATACGAAACTCTGGTACGAGCCACCGCTCGGGTATTAACTTTTGTCAACAGGTGCCGACGCCGATCAAGTCGTATGGAGAACGAACATATAGAACAGGCAGAACGAGCAGTCATTCAACACGCACAAAGAGAAAGCTTCGAGGAGGAAATAACAAGACTGGAATCCTCACGCCCCATCACAAAGTCAAGCCGGCTGTACAAACTGGACCCAGTGCTGGTGGACGGAGTCTTACGGCTGAGGGGCCGCATAGGAGCAGCTACCGTACCTTTGGATACCAAGCAGCCCATCATCCTGGACGGACGTCACCACATCACCCGACTCATAGTGATGCGGGAACACTGCGCCGCCGGACATGGTGCAAGAGAGAGGGTAACCAACGACCTGAGACAGCGGTACTGGATTATCCACCTGCGACCCACCGTGCGCACCATCGAACGGGAATGCGCCTGGTGTCGAACCCGTCGAACGAAACCGGAAGTACCGGCAACTGGAGACCTACCCCGCGCCCGTCTTGAACCATTTCAACGGCCTTTCACTCACTGCGGGCTAGACTATTTTGGACCCATCATTGTGAAGATAGGACGTCGCCGAGAGAAACGATGGGGAGCGTTGTTCACCTGCCTCACCTCCCGTGCTGTGCACCTGGAACTCGTCGCATCATTGTCAACGAACTCGGCCATCATGGCACTTCGACGGATGGCAGCAAGAAGGGGATGGCCGCGAACCATGTACTCTGACAACGCGACCAACTTCCATGGTGCAGACACAGAACTACGGGTAGCCTACGAAGAATGGAAACCAGCTTTACGAGAAATAGGGCAACTACATCGCATGAATTGGCGCTACATACCACCTGGAGCTCCAAACCAGGGGGGAGCGTGGGAGCGACTCGTACGCTCAGTAAAAGTGGCCCTAGCTGCGACCCTAAAAGAAAAGGAACCGACTGAAGAAGTGCTGGGAACTCTCCTGACCGAAGCCGAGTTCAGCATTAACGCCCGGCCATTGACACATGTAAGTGTAAACCCAGACGATCCCGAGGCTTTAACCCCAAATCACTTTTTATTAGGATCATCAGCTGGACTGCCAACCACGGGACCATGCGAGGACACCGACCGCCGAGCCTGGAGAGCCAGCCAAGCACTCGCCGACCACTTCTGGCGACGCTGGGTGCGGGAGTACCTGCCTTCGCTGACACCACGCGGCGGGTCAGCCAGTCAGCACCGACCACTGCAAGTTGGCGACATAGTGGTCGTGACCGACCACACCCTACCAAGAAACGTATGGCCACTGGGTGAAGTCACTCGTGTCTATCCGGGACCAGACGGCGGCATCCGGGTGGCAGACATCAGAACGAAAACCGGAATCTTCAAACGACCAGTCAGCAAGCTCGTCGTACTGAAAGGAGTCGCTACGCAGGCTGCGCTGGGGGGAGAACTGTAAAGTACATCGAGCCCGCAACGTAACAAACCCAACGCACGCACCACGACGCGCCGCCGGCACCACACTCGGCCAATCAGAAGCGCTACACATCGACCAATCACAGCGCGGCTGTAAATTACGTCGAGCCCGCGACACATCGAACACGACGCGCGCACCGCGACGCACCGCCGGCACCGCGCCCGGCCAATCAGAGGCGCTATGTTTCGACCAATTACAGATCAGTAGTTTTTAGTATAAATATAGGGACCATTTTTGTAAATATTCATTCGGAAACAAGAAGAGGAACAATAAACAACTAATAAGAAAAACGAAGTATTAATTAAGAAAAGAACCCCTACAGTCCACTACAAGTAGTCCCCAACATCTGGTATTGCAAGCGTCCATAGGCTACGGTAACTGCTTAACATTAGGCGGGCCGTATGCTTGTTTTCCACCTTAGTAGCATAAAAAAAATGTCTAAACCATCTTAAAATCTTCCTTTTCAATAATATTAGTATGTATAAGTACATACATGTTGTGTAGCATGGTGTCGCTCGAGAAGCGAGTGCGTGTTCATATTGTTCCCGGTGTACGCGACGCACTTGACCTGCCACTCGCCCAGCTGTTCGTTCCAGTGCACGTACTGTTCTATCAACGCCTGGAAAATTAACACATATTTATCGGAACGGTCATTAGTACGGGAGTCAAGCTGACAGCGAAACGGAAGCGTAGCCTGCCCCTTTAGACAAGTGGCATAAACGGTAGTCGAATCGAAAAGTCAAAAAAGGCAATATATGGGATTTGACGTAATTTTACGACATTATATCGTAAATTAACGTCAAATAAGTCATAAGTCATTTATTTCAGTAACAATATACAATTGTGTAGAAAATTTTACGCTTACATCTAATAAATTCACAAAAAATAACAATTATACTTAACATTAGCTAAGTCAACTACAGATACAATTATATATATAAGGAAATTAAAATTAAAGAAATACAATAAATTAGTGGTATTACATTAAATCAACAAAAACAAATCTCATACATTTCCTATTTTGACTTTTTGTTTCGACTACCGTTTATGCCACTTGTCTAGAGAGGCTGAAGTTCGTGCGATGAGCGGGTACGACTGACCGCGTCCAGCCAGTGGCCACTTCTACTCCAACCTCCGAGCGGACAACAAGTGCTTAGAAACTGTCTTTACGTTTCTAATAATTTGAATTATAACCGCCAACTATCGTCACAGTTTTATTACTCCGCCTTTACACATTTACATCCTCACTATGGAAGATTCAGCTTACAATCGGCCTCCTAACACGTCATATTTATATTAAACTAGCGGTCAGCCCCGACTTCGTCCGGGTTAAACTATTTTCTTTTTTTTTACATAAGAACCTTCTCCTGACAATAACAAACACAACAAAAAAAAAATACTGAAATCGGTCCAGCCGTTCACGCGTGATGCCGTGACAAAGGGAAATAGGGATTCATTTTTATGTATAAGAAGAAGATTTGTTGAAGTGAAATCTTCTTTGGGCGCGCTTTTTGAGTAAAAAAAAAACAATAGAACTCGCGTCATCGTCACCGAACGCTTTCCATATTCAAAAATAATAATATAATAGCTCGACGATACAATTCACAAGTTACTTAGTTTACACTTCTATCGACAGTCCCCAAAGACTGCCGCGTATGTTTTTTTTTTGAGTTACAATTTTGAGGAACAGTGTTGTGACGGATTAAGAATACAAATGACACTACCCTGTTCCATTCCGAGGGTGACGTAAGAATCGACTAAGGGTGTAAGCCAGGCTGACAATATCCACTGCAAGAGAGGGAAAACTCTTCGAAAGCAGACACTGCATACAGAATCGACTGGTATATGGGGTATATGTTATTCTTAGATCAAATTGACTCTTCTTTATTAAGACAACTATTGCACTAAGGAACAAACCCTGTGTGTCGGGGGACTTTATATACATACAATTGACTGCCTCGGTGGTCCAGTGGCCGCAGTATGCGCCTACTGCGCACGTGGTTGTGGGTTCGATTCCCACACAGGACAAAACTTTGTGTAACCCACGAAGAATTGTTCTGAGTCTGGGTGCAATTTGTGTCCGTTAATTGTATGTTTGTGAAGTCCTCCGCGACACAGAGCTTGTTCTCTAGTGCGGGAGTGTCCATAGGCTACGGTAACTGCTTAACATTAGGCCGTATGCTTGTTTGCCACCCAAGTAGTATAAAAAAAAACAGTTTTTGTTCAGTGTGGGAATCGAACCCACGACCTCCAGCGTAGCAGTCAGAGTCACTAACCACTGGACCAACAGGCCAGTCTGCTTTGACTGTTAAATAGATAGAATTCCTAATACCTGATACTCCTTTGGTATATAAGAATCCAGGACCAGATCAGCGAGTTGGATCTCTCTCTTCAGAGCCCGCACACTGTCGAGGATGCCCTCCATCTCTCTCTGCTGTTCCCTCTGCTGGTCAGCCAGTTCTGCCTTGGCAGAATTGAGGAGTTGGACAGCACGTTTTAGCTTGCGGGTCTTGGCAGCGTTTTCTTCTTGTAAGCTAGAGTAGCGTTCTTCTAGGTCCAGACGTTCGGCCTGTGGAGTTAAAGACAAATTAAATCATATATCATCACGCCTTTTTAACCAGTGGGGTAGGCAGATGTAATAATATAAAACAAATTTACGCCCGCGAATTCGGCCACATGTACAATCCTAAGAAAGCAGGGATTTATCCGGGATTAAAAGTAGCATATATGCTATTCCAAACTATTATATTTTGGGGTAACTCACACACCGCCATCTGATCCCAAACTAGGCAGAGCCTGTACTATGGCAACCAGACAACTGATAAACATACTTATATATTTCTTAATATATACATATCCTTACTAATATTATAACTGTGAAAGTTTGTGAGAATGGATGGATGGATGTTTGTTACTCTTTCACGTAAAAACTACTGAACGGATCTGGATGAAATTTGGCACAGAGATAGATTATGGTCTGGAATAACACATAGGCTAGTTTTTGCAGCTATAACAGAAATCCACGCGGGCGGAGCCGCGGGCAACAGCTAGTTATAGACAAATAAACACCCAGATACAGAATTAACAATAGTGCTCATTACACAAATATTTGTCCTGGGTTGGGAATCGAACCCACGACCTCCTTTGCAGTCAGGGTTTCTTACAACTAGACCAACAGGCCAGTCGCATTTTATTCTTAACTAACCTCTTTCTTCTGCAGGTCTTCTTGCAGCCGAAGCTCGTTGAGTCTCCTCAATTCCAGTTCCCTGGCGGCCTGCTCCAGCAGCTGCCGTTGTGCGTCAGCCTTGTCCAGCAGATTCTCTCCCCCCACCAGGACCTTCGACTCCAGGCGCTGAAGCTTGTCTTTCAGTTCTTCTTGTTGTTTCCTGTATGAAGAAAGAAGTTCCAGTATAACCACAGATTACTAAAGAGTTAAAGTTAGCAATACCTACTGCTATAATAGCCTACTCTGTCGCGTCAGCAACCGGTGCATGCTAAAATGTGCCTAAATGCTAAAGCATACAGTTGTGATTGCTTCGCACCGCGCGATCCCATAGCAATCACGGGGCTGCCTCTTTGATAAAATTAAATTAACATAAATAACTATTTGTGTCGATTTTATTGAGAACTGTGAATATGTTCTGACTATAGGTGGTAGTTTAAAATTGTTGACTGTGCAATACATCTAAAACATAATTATAAAGGTCAGTGTGTAGGTAAAATAAAAAAATCTTTAAAAGGTACGTGTTTTATTTTTATATAAATTTCTTACCCTTTCTAAATTCTCGGTTATAAAATTTTAGTGTAGAAAAAACTAATACAACTATTATAATTGAACAACGTGCGTGCGCTTCGCTTGCGAAAACTGCACTGAATTTTGTCCGCCGGCGGTACGACGAGCCGTAGGTAATTATAGCGCGCAAGTACATGGAGTGACGGAGGCCTGGTATAACTTCCTCACATCACACATTTAAGAACCTTTATCGTGCGGCACTGTGCGGTTTCAGAGGAATTTCCTCCCACGTACGATTAAGTTGTGGAATAAGCTCCCTGCCGAGGTTTTTCCGAGAGACTATAGCATGGGGTTCTTCAAGAAAGGAGTTATAAGGTTTCTAAAGGGTCGGCAACGCGTGAGTGAGATACCCCTGGTGTAGCAAGCGTCCATAGGCTACGGTAACTGCTTACCATCAGACGGGCCGTATGCTTGTTTGTCACCTAAGTAGTATAAAAAAAGTTTAGGTCTCAATATTGTTGGTACTCACTTTGTTCTCTGAAGCTCAGCCCTCTTCTCTTCGAGTACCTTGCGAGCTTGGTACGCCTTCTCCCTGTTTATTTTCTCCTGAAAAACAACAAAACATATTATATTAATATTCATATCATTTTAAATAAACTATACTAATATTATAAATGCGAATGTTTGTAAGAATGTATGGATGTTTGTTACTCTTTCACGCAAAAACTACAAAACGGATCTGGATTAAATTTGGCATAGAGATAGATTATAGTGTGGAATAACACACATACTTTTTATCCCGAAGCCGCGAGCGGAAGTTTTATTTTAAGGATTTTCTTAATGAGCGCTGGAGACCTGTTTTTTTTCCTCACGATGTTTTCCATCACCATTAGCAGATGGTAAATCATTTGATTAGTACATATAAATCGCATATCATATTGAACACTAGTTTCCGAGCGTATTATTTACGGAAATTGTATCTTTTCCGGGATAAAAAGTAGCCTATGTGTTATTCCAAACTATAATCTATCTCTGTGCAAAATGTCACCCAGATCCGTTCAGCTGTTTTAGCGTGATTAACAAACGTATAATCATCCATCTTATATATAAAATTCTCGTGTCACGTCGTTTGTAATTAAACTCCTCCGAAATGGCTCGACCGATTTTCGGAAAATTTTGTTTGCATATCGGTTAGGTCTTCTAATCGGACAACATCTATTTTTCATCCCTTTAAATTTTAAGGGTGGTCCACCCCTAATTCTTTTTTGTTTCTATTTCTTTAAGATACAGCATAAAATAGGTAATTCCTCTGTGCGTGTGTATGTCACTGAACTCCTCCTGTGTGTGTGTTCGGGTAGGGCCCCGGATAGTATCGATTCACTTTTGGACCCGGTAGGTGGCACTGCTGTCGGTATGTAAGCTTTTCCTTACAGGACGACGAAAAAATTATCTTGGTATGTTAGATCGTGAGGTTCTTCGAGAAAAAAATAGGTTTTTGAAGGGTCGTCAACGCACGAGTGATACCCCTGGTGTTGCAAGCGTCCATAGGCTACTGTAAAGTACATCGAGCCCGCAACGTAACAAACCCAACGCACGCACCACGACGCGCCGCCGGCACCACACTCGGCCAATCAGAAGCGCTACACATCGACCAATCACAGCGCGGCTGTAAATTACGTCGAGCCCGCGACACATCGAACACGACGCGCGCACCGCCGGCACCGCGCCCGGCCAATCAGAGGCGCTATGTTTAGACCAATTACAGATCAGTAGTTTTTAGTATAAATATAGGGACCATTTTTGTAAATATTCATTCGGAAACAAGAAGAGGAACAATAAACAACTTATAAGAAAAACGAAGTATTAATTAAGAAAAGAACCCCTACAGTCCACTACAAGTAGTCCCCAACAGCTACGGTAACTTTTTTTTTCTTTTTTAAAAGACAACTCCCGCACTAGAGAACAAGCTCTGTGTCACGGGGGACTTTACAAACATACAATTAACTGACACAAATACACCTAGACTCAGAACAACTCTTTGTGGGCCACACCAAGTTTTATCCTGTGCGGGACTCGAACCCACAACCTCGTGCACAGCAGGCGCTTACTGCGACCACTGGACCACCAACGCAGTAACTGCTTACCATCAGGCGGGCCGTATACTTGTTTGCCACCAAGAAAATGAGTCAATTACTAGAAATTAAGATTACCTTTTCTGCTCGTCTCAGTTTCCTACGCATTTTCTTCTCGTCAGGGTCGAGGGCTTCCATCTCAGGGTCTGTCAACGTGTCTGTTTCTGACAACTCCTCAGATAGTTCCTCTTCTTCGCTTTCTTCTTTCATTTCTGGAAATTATATGCAAAAAGAATTAGATTTAAGAAACTCATTCATTTAGGTTACAAAGTAACACTTATGAAGATCATAAATTATGAATAAACCAGAAAGATGATGTCAGCAAAATTTTCCTACGGCTAGTTCGCTGACGTGGAGCCTTGAGAAGAACTAGCAAGAAACTCAGGCCACTCTTTTTAATCGCCAGATAGTTACAATCTTTTGTAGAATACAAGTATTATAGCATGCAAGCTGATGCAGTCAAAACACGATACTAACTATATTGATAAAATAAGGTGATCGTACTTAGTACTGGTCGTGTGCGAGAAAAAAAAAGTATGGTGTTAAAAGTCTGCTTCAATTTACATATTGCTATTAAAGAATAAGGCAATATGTGAATAGTGACAATTTTTATTGTAAAATTTTACGTTTTGCTACTACATAAGTAAACAAAAAAAGATAAAGTACAGAATTATCACTAGAATTCACAATGTGCCTCACGTCACAAATTAGAACTTATGTACTAAGCTAGAGAGAGAGATTAGAGGTATTGCTTATTTGGGAAGGACCTACACCTTACAGAAGACCACAGCCAAATAACTACACACAGTGGTGTAGTTTTTTGTGAGTACAGATCTCCAGTTGTCATTTAAGAAAGCGTTTTTAATAAAACGTTTTTCTATCTCGGGAATACTTTCCGAGTCTGGGTGTACTTTGTGTCTGTTAATTGTATGTTTGTAAAGTTCCCCGCGACACAGGGCTTGTTCCCTTGTGTGGCAGTTGTCTCTCTAAATATCTCGAAACATTTATCATCATCATCTCAGCCAAAAGACGTCCACTGCTGGACATAGGCCTCCCCAAGGTTTTCCACAACTCTCGATCCTAAACATTCACTAGGTTATAAAGTTCCCGTGAGTTTGAACTCACGGCAACGGAGATAGCTGTACAGGGCCGCTATATAAAGAATTGTATTTTAAGACAACCATAATCTGTAGCTGAGAGGTAAAGAATAACAAGTGCCAAATCTAAAACTTTACACGGTGAGCTTTTAAAAGACCTGGGCGGGATTTTTCACACATACTTACAACAAACAAGAGCAAACAGTTGCGGGGTAAATAATGACAAGTCCGTCTACAGTGGCGCTGTGAGCAGCGCCATTGGACTTATTACCTAACTGTTGTATCGAGTTCTCTCCCGATGCGGCAGGTAAATAATCATAAGGGGACTTATTACTATTTAACAATGAATCTTCTATTGACTTCTTACTGTTTTATTTTGAATAAATTAAAAAGTATTGTCGATAGGACTTATTACTTCTTACCACGCTCTAGATTAGACACTTACGAATCCAAAACCACGAAAAATATATTTTTCAAAATAGTGGACTTATTATTCTTTACCTCTCAGCTACAGCATTGTTTATATTTCTGTGGAATTTGGTAACAGTGTACAATTAGACTAAACCTACAGATAAAAATATATTTCACACAAATTCACACACATTGGTTTTCCTAAAAAACTAATCTTCATATAGACATAATGCACTTCTCGCTGCCAACACTGATTGTAATATTAAGACTTGGAAAACTGTAATGATTTATTTTTTGACATATTGTAAAAATTTAACTGACCAATGGGATAGATGCAAGAAAGATAAATGTGTAACGAGCTTGACGATTATCAGGTATTATTGATAACAGATACATATAAAAAACTAATATTCATATAGCAGCTTTGTATACGTATTTCCGTTGCCCTCCGTAGATGCAGGTCCATAGGCAAAGCCGCGGGTGGAACTTAGTATGTTATAAAGTGTTAAGGAAATTTAATTCTTACCGTTCGAGCTATCTTCCAATTGTTTCTTAAGCTGATCAATCTCTTGTTGGAATCTGTAATTGAAAAACAAAATTATGTTAAAAAATTCTTACTTAATTAAAAAACATTCATACATACTTATAAACGCGAAAGTTTGTAAGAATGTATGAATGATTTTTTTTTTTTTTTTAAAGACAACTCCCGCACTAGAGAACAAGCTCTGTGTCGTTGCCGTTAATTGTATTACGGACACAAATTACACCCAGACTCAGAACAACTCTTTGTGGGTCACACAAAGTTTTGTCCCTGTGTGGGAATCGAACCCACAACCTCGTGCACAGCAGGCGCATGCTACGGCCACTGGACCACCAAGGCAGTCGAGTCGAGTATTACTCTTTTACGCAAAAACTACTGAACGGATCTGGATGAAATTAGGCACAGAGATAGATTATAGTCTGGAATAGCATATAGGCTATCCCAGGGGTACTCTATCTCAAAGCCCTGGTGTGAAAAATTGGGTCAGCAACACGCAAGCGATACCTCTGGTATTGAAAGCGTCCATAGGCTACGGAAACTGCTTAACATCAGGCGGGCCGTATGCTTGTTTGCCACCCAAGTAATATAAAAAATATTATTTTTTTAAATTTAAGTAGTTTAAGTGGTATAAATTTACTTATTTTAACAGGTATTTACCTAGTAAGTAGGGCATCCCCAGGCTCGCTGTTAACATGAGTCTTGTTCTCAATGTTCTTAGCTCTGTTTGCGTAACGAAGAGTGCTAATGGTCTCCACGTAGTTGGAGTCAGCAGGTCCTATCGTAGCTATCTGTTGATAGCACAAGAATATCAATATAATTTCCTATTAAATGAAATTCTAGAAAGGTTCTAGAGTGGCGACCACGAACTGAAAGACGCAGCGTGGGCAGGCCTCCAACAAGGTGGACCGACGACCTGGTAAAGGTCGCGGGCAACCGATGGACAAGGTCAGCTCAGGACCGAATTATGTGGAAGACCTTGGAGGCCTATGTCCAGCAGTGGACGTCTTATGGCTGAGATGGAAATGAAATTCGGTCTTGGAGATGCATTTTGACGATGATTAGTGGGAGATATTATAGTGCACAAGTGTGTGCGCAAACACAGGTGCACTCTATTCCATCTCAAAGACATGCTCAGCACACAGACAGACAGCTTTTTGCCCGTGTATGTAACTGGTGGTATTAGCAGAATATCAGTGCTGCTTCGCCATTCGGCTTAGCAGCTACAAGACTTAGCAAAGACAATTTTTGTTCTTAAACAGGATTATTAAACTTAATCATGGTTAATTGTAATAATTACTTATATGTTACTAACTATAGCATGGGGTTCTTCAAGAAAAAAGTTATAAGTTTTTTAAAGGGTCGGCAACGCGTGAGTGACACCCCTGGTGTTGCAAACGTCCATAGGCTACGGTAACTGCTTACCATCAGGCGGGCCGTATGCTTGTTTGTCACCTTGGTAGTATAAAAAAAAAGTTACGTATATTGTTTGTTATTTGTCATTTTGTTTAAGCACAAAATAAATATGTTTCTTTCTTTCTTTACTTACCATGACAGTTTTAGAGTTTCCACCAAGGGAATCTTGCAGGAGTCTGGTGAGCTTCGAGTTCCTATAAGGTATATGGGTAGATTTGCCATCGACCAATGCTGAGATGACATTACCCAGCACTGAGAGGGACTGGTTTATCTTGGTGGCTTCTTTTAGACGGGTGCCTGTAGCCTGGGTTTTGCTTTGGCGTTCTGAACCCTGGGTAATAAAAAAAGTTTTTTTTTATTGACTGCACGGTTTGTCCAGTGGCTTAATTGGTTGCCTCGCCAATTACTGCGTTGTGTTGTGGGTTCGATAAGGAACAAAAATCTGTGTGTTAAATATTTTTAGCATTTTTGCTATGCAATCAGCTCAAAACCTTACTTATATTATAAATGTGAAAGTTTGTAAGGATGGATGGATGGATGGATGGATGTTTGTTACTCTTTCACGTAAAAACTACTGAACGGATCTGGATGAAATTTGGCTCACAGATAGATTATGGTCTGGAATAACACATAGGCTTTTTACTTTTTGCAGCGATAACCGACATCCACGCGGGCGGAGCCGCGGGCAACAGCTAGTATACTTATATATTAAAGCAATGTGGAAAAAGACGAGCCCGGAGCAGGACTCGAACCTGCGCCTCTCGAATCGAAGAACGTTATTAAAGAATCATCTTTAATAACATTCTTTCCTCACAATTGGAAGATGTTGTACGTATAGACCTGTAACGGCTAACGTTTGAATGAAGCTGACGTCACTCCAAGACGTAAACAAGCGGTGGACAAAAACGAATTCTGGAGTAGGAGCTCGGATGGCACAGATGGTAGTGCGCTGGGCCGGAACCCGAGAGGCGCAGGTTCGAGTCCTGGTCCAGGTTCGTCTTTTTCCACATTGCTTTAATATATAAGTAAAAATCTGTGTGATCAATAAAATGTTGTCTCGAGTCTGGGTGTACTTTGTGACTGTGACTTGTATGTTTATAAAACTCCTCTGCTACACAAGGCATGTCCTAGAGCGGTATCAATCAATCAGCCTATCGCAGTCCACTGCTGGACATAGGCCTCTCCTAACACGCGCCACAGCACACGGTCCTCCGCCTTCCGCATCCAGTCCGTCCCAGCGACCTTTTTTAGGTCGTCAGTCCACCTAGCTGGGGGCCGCCCTACCTTACGCTTACCTAGAGCGGTAGTTGTCTTTTAAAAATAAGAAAAGCAATTTTTTTTTCTAAACGCTTCCCTAAATGAACTAGACCTGTACTCACAAACAGAAACACAAGTACACTGCTGTGTGTAGTTATTTGGCTGTGGTCTTCTGTAAGGTGGAGGTCCTTCCCCAGTCGGGCTTGTATGGTGCCCTAACTCTCTTAAATTCTTACTAATATTATAAATGTGAAAGTTTGTGAGTATGGATGGATGGATGGATGTTTGTTACTCTTTCACGTAAAAACTACTGAACCGATCTAGAGTAAATTTGGCACAGAGATAGATTATGGTGTGGAATAACACATAGGCTACTTTTTACAGCGATAACCGACATCCACGCGGGCGGAGTCGCGGGCAACAGCTAGTAATTAATATATGATGAAACTTACAGCTAAATCAACAAGATGCAGTTTCCCCATCTTCACATGCATCTTCCCATCAGTCCCACGCTTGGAGCTCTCCACGGTGATGGAGAATATCGCGTGAGACCGTGAACTCTCCGTGTTCATAGCTGTAGCACCAATATGGCGGTTCTTATTACCCACGGCCATTATTTTCTCCAGTTCATCTGCATTGTGCACTACGTAACCTGAAACATTAAAAAATAATGCAATTTAAATAATCTTACATCTTATTAATGTTATGAACTAGTTGTTTTTGCTATTCAATTCTCAAATATACTTAAATATTAAAGAAGGATTCGATCATGCTCCTCTCGGGTTCCGGCCCAGAGCAATATTTAATAATATTGAGTGGTTTCATTCGATGATAACATTATTTCCTCACAATTGGAAAATGTAGTATATCTCATCTCAACTGATAAATGTCCCATTTCTGGGCAGGGGTCTCCTCCATACGTTTGGAGGGATATTAGCCTACTATACCACACTTGCCAGACGGGTTAGTATTGGGTTTTGTTTCAAGTTTTCCCTCTGTTGCAGCGGATATTGCCTGCCTGATTCCCTTAGTCGACTCTTACGACACCCTCGGGATGGAATAGGGTGGTGACATTTGTATTCTTAATCCGTCACCACACAGACAACGATGTTGTACATATAGACCTGTAACTGCTAACGGTTAAATGAAACTGACGTCACTCCTAAACGTAAAAAAGCGGTGGACAAATTCGAACTTAGGAGTAGGAGCTCGAGAACCTGGAGACGCAGGTTCGAGTCCTGCTCCGGGTTCGACTTTTTCCACATTGCTTTAATATTTATTAATAAGTGTACAATACGTACCAGTAAGATCTTTAACAAAAACACCAATATCTGGTCTCTCCTTGACTTCGAGGCTCTGGTGAGGGTTGTTGCCCAGCAGGTCGCGGACTTCTTCATTGTAGATCTCAAGGTATGTCACGCATACCAAGAACCTGAGTGGTAAAAACATAAAGTGAGATAATTCATATTTTAAACTAATATTATTAAGAAAAAAATCATTGGTATGATTAGTAGAAATAATTTTGCAGTAGCATTGTGTCTTAGATATGATTTGATTTCGATTTAGGATATTATCAAAGTACTGCCCCTCTAGACAAGTGGCATAAACGGTAGTCGAATCGTAAAGTCTATCTAAATAAATAATTTGGCAGATTCATCTCACCAATATTATAATTATATATATTTAATATAGTAAAGATAAAATATATTTATCTTATTTGTTTACCTATATTTTGCGTTATATTTAGTTTGTATAATTATTTATTAGTAACCTCTTTAAGTAACTTTTATTTATGCACCAACTTCTTTATATCTCTGCATCACCCTACGGTAGACTGGTAGAGAATGCTTTTAGCATTAAGTCCGCTTTGTTGCCGAAAAACCATTGTATGAAGTTATAAATAAATAAAAAAATAAAAGTCAAAAAAGCAAATGTATGGGATTTAACGTAAGTTTACGACATTATATACGTTATAATGTCGTAAACTTACGTCAAATCCCATACAATTGCTTTTTTGATCTGTATGTCAGAGTAGTGTTCATTGAATTTGAGTTAGGTCGGACTAGCATTGTTGTCTAAGAAGAATGTTGTCGAACTTGCATTGTTTCTTAGTTAAGTCATGTCGAAGAAACGTTTTGTTGGAGTACAGTAGTGTCAGCTTAAGATATTTCGAACCTTCGTGAACGGGTGCTACTTGGGGTGGCTGGTCAATCTTGGCACGATTTCTTTTTAAATTATATAGTTTTTAGATTTTACTAAGATTGCATTGTGATCTCTTATTTTTACAAAATGAAACGATCCCTCATTACATTATTAACGATCCTTCATTCTTTTTTTTAAACTCATTACCTAAATTGTTTCTTAATTAATTAAATTAAATACTTACCTAAATTTCATTCTGTATTATTATATTATACCAAATTGTAAATGTTATATTCTGGCGATTAAAAGGAGTGACCCGAGTTTCTTGCCAATTCTTCTCGAGGCCCTACCATAGTCAGCGAATTGGCCGTAGGAAAAAAGTATGCTGGCATTTGTTTTTATGACGTTCATAAGTATCATGTATTTGATCTAAATGAATAAATGAGTTTGACTTTGACTTTGACCTAAGTATTGTCGAAATGAAGACGTGTCGGAGTCGGACGACGGACATGTTATCGAAGTGCTCTATAAAGTCTTGTCGTAGAACGATTTGTCGAAATTCAGTTGAGGAGTCTACTCAACTAAACCTTTTTGGTGCAGATCTGGGTCACACGAAATATTAAAAAAGTTTCTAGTCTTTTATATTTTATTTTTGTATGATGTGATATTTTAGTCATCTCAGTGTTTCACTATGTATCTGAATAAATGATATTTCTCTATGCCCCTCTAGACAAGTCGTATAAATGGTAGTCGAATCGAAAAGCCAAAAAAGCAAATGTATGGGATTTGACGTAAGTTTACGATATAATGTCGTAAATATAAATATCAAATCCTATATTATATAATAGATAGGCTGGTGTTGCAAGCATCGTGGGCTACGGTACCTGCCTACCATCAGGCGGTCTATATGCTTATTATCTATTATATAAAGCACATTTATAACAGTACATAAATCTACTCAGTTAAACACACAGGTACATAAGCTTTCATCCATCCGCCTCTGTAAGTGCTAACGGGATATCTAGGTCTCCCAGGTCATATGACCGATCGATGTTGCCCATCTAGGCTCCCGGCCGAAATAGGTCATCCGTTATGTGCTGCAGTGGGAGGGGGATAGCACTGCATTTATGAGTACCTCGTTAAAATGTAGGGAGGCTGCGCAATTACATAAGGCACAGAATATATACGAGTACAATGCTATACTTAGTAAGGGCGTAACCTGAAAGTAGTTTATTATTTATTTTTAGCATTTTTGTTATGCAATCAGCTCAAATATACTTAAATATTCAAGCAATGTGGAAAAAGACGAGCCCGGAGCAGGATTCGAAACTGACGTCACTCCAAGACGTAAAACAAGCGGTGGACAAATTCGAACTTTGTAGTAGGAGCTCGGATGGCACAGTTGGTAGTGCGCTGGGCCGGAACCCGAGAAGCGCAGGTTAGAGTCCTGCTCCGGGCTCGTCTTTTACCACATTTCTGTAATATTTAATGAAAGTAGTTTGTTAAGAATCAGTAATAGATTCGAGTAGGTATTCGATGTTTAAACCATGTTATATTTTGTCCCAATAATGTATGAAAATTGTACATGTTTGAATTTTACACTAAAATGGTACCGACGGCGCTACGTGACCATAATTGTGCAGAAAAAAACTACACAATGAAATCAGCTTATAATTTATCACGAAATTTTATTATACTTTTTACTCTTCTAATAAAATCATATTTGGTGTGTTTCAATTTTGCTATACCAAGAATACGTGAATATAAAACTTAACTTGTCCATTATAGTTATAATATGTGTACAAATCGTAAAAGTTAAAAAAAAAAAAACATCCAGATCCGTTCAATAGTTTTTACGTGAAAGAGTAACAAACATCCATCCATCCATACTTATAAACTTTCGCGTTTATTATATTAGTAGGATTTTACCGCGCACGGAGTAAGAGATTTTGCACAGCTTAAAATTAGACTTAAAAAGAATGTTATAATAATAATAGCAACCCATATATGTCACAGCTGGGCACGGGTCTCATCTCCTCTATCAAGAGAGAGAGAGGGTTTAGGCCTTAATTTAAATAGAATGTAGAAAGCTAAAATTGAGCTCGAATTTTGATCCCTAGTATTATTTATTACCCACGACGGAACAAGTATGATATATGCGTTCGGAGGTTGTAAGTGAAATTTTTAAAAAAATACAGTGCTATTTTTGATAAAGTAAAATAACACCTTAACTTGTTTTTAATAGAACAGTAAGAATAACATTTTAAAAAAACAAATCTCACTATGTTTTTTTTTAATATTTTAGTAACATTTATTTCATAAGATGAATTGTTATTAAAGTAACCTAACCTAACCTACTTACAAATAATCAAATATTGTATTTAAAGGTATAAAATATCTGATTGAGGTCGCAGTTCTGAGGAAAGGCGCCCAAAAGACTGGCCACATTTCCACAATGTTTTAATCTGATTTTATTGTGTAGTTTATCCAGCACAATTATGATAAGTAATAAAATAAAAGCTGAAAGTACCACTAGTGCCGCGTGTACCAGAAGAGAAACCATTTTAATGTATTGTGCATAATTTAAATTTAAACATTATGACCCGTTAAAATATGAGTTTTCAAACAATTTTCATACATTATTAAGACAAAATATAGCATGGTTTAAATTCAAATTCAAATTCAAATTATTTATTTGCTGTAAGTGGGGTAGGTACATAATGTGGTGTTACATAGTTACAATACAATATTAAGTGCAAGCCCATTTAGCCATTAAAGATAGCATGCAAATTTAAATAGGTAAGTGTCAGTTGTGCATTGATTATTTTTCTGTTATTCAGTAAAATTCAAAAATTCTTTAACTGAATAAAAAGCATGTTGAATGAGCCATGTTTTTACACTTGGTATAAATTTACTGAGCGGTAGTTCTTTAAAGCGGTCAGGTATTTTATTATATATTTTAACGCACATCGAATAACAATTTTTTTGAAACCGACTAGTCCTAGGTATCAAGTCCAAAACAAGTCTATTTGGATTTCTAATGTTGTTTCTCTTGGTAACGTCTTTTGCTTGTTTGAATGATTTTGGGTGTTGTTTAATGAATATACTAATCTCCAGAATATACAGGCATGGTAATGTAAGAATTTGTAACGTTTTAAAATATGGATAACAAGATACATCGGGAGCAATGTCACATATAGATCTTACGCATCTCTTCTGTGATATAAAAACCTTTTGAATATCTGTACCATTTCCCCAGACCAATAAACCATACCGGAGCACAGATTCGACATACGCAAAGTAGGCTGTGCAGGCAGTGTCTTTATTAGCTATTTTTGCCAGCTTAAAAATTATTGTACTTGAATCCATTACTGATACTGAACAAACTGCTTTTAGATTTCGCCTATACCATGAATAGGGTTGTATCTATACTAATATTATAAAGCTGAAGAGTTTGTTTGGTTGAACGTGCTTATCTCAAAAAGTACTGGTTCGATTAGATTTTTGTTTTTGTTGAATAGTGTATTTATCCAGGAAGGCTATAAGGCTATATATATATATAACATCACGCTATCATCAATAGGAGCGGAGCAGTAGTAAGATATGTTGCAAAATCGGGGAAATGAACTACCACGCGGGCGACCCCTAGTATACATATAAAAATAAATATTATTCTCTCTCTCTCTTGATAGAGGAAAGAAGACCCGTGCCCAGCATCCCACTGCTGGGTACGGGTCTTCTCTCCTCTATGTATGGGTTGCTATTATTATTATCTACGTATTTAAATTTGTTTATTTTTTATACTTTGAAACAAGGTTTTTACATTGTAAAACTTTTTCATTGTTATCCAAAGCGAATATTTTGTAGGAATTAAAAACTTAAGACTGTTGTTTGTTTGGCTTTTACTGTTGAGTTATTTATATTATTATAATTACCGTCTAAGTTTATATTGTGGTTGTTGAGTGTTTCATTATGAGGTCACAGGTTCGATAGTAGGGCTAGAAATATATATTGCTGCTAACTAGCCGACCCGTCTCTAGTACTGAGTGGTATGAACATATTCATTCTCTTAATTTTTCTTAATATATTCAAACACATATTAAGGTATATTATGTTCTGTTTTATAAATGTATGGTGTACAATATAAAGATATTTCTATCTATTTATTTATCTATATAGCTGACTGTGACTTCACTAAGGCCTGATCAGAAAATCTGTGCTGCAGTATGAAATGCCGCAGTACAGAGCTGAGATTGGGACACCCTTTCTGACATCACACAGGATATTTTTTGTGTTTTTATTATGGGTCTATTTTTGTTTACCACCTGTTATCCTGTGTATGTTTGAGTAAATGCTTTTCTTACTTTCTTTCTTTCTATGATTTATTTTCTTAACGGCAAAAGGACGTTTTTTATTTATTATAATTTTATTAGGACATATTTTTTATTTTTCGTGTAACGTGGCTTTCTATTGGTAAAAGAATTTTCAAAATCGGTTCAGTAGATCCAGGGATTACCCCTTACAACCTCACAAACTTTAGATTCCTATTTATAATATTAGTATAGAAGTATACTTAAATAAAAAGATAAGATTTGTATTTTTATGTTTGTAAAGAATAAACTCAAAAACTACTGAAACGTTTTAAAAATTATTTAACCTGTAGGAAGCTACATTATATAATCATTTGGGGATTCGTTTTGAAAGAAACTTATTCATATCCCAGGGATACTCCCGTAGCCGTAGTGATACCTCTGGTATTGCAAACGTCCATAGGCTACGGAAATTGCTTAACATCAGACGGGCCGTATGCTTGTTTGCCACCCAAGTAATATAATAGGCAGAGACTCTACTGTGGCAAAACGATCCCTAAATGAGCGCTGAAAACCTGTACTCACACACAGAAACACAACTACACCGCTGTGTGTAGTTATTTGGCTGTGGTCTTCTGTAAGAAGTCCTCCTTCTGGTCCTTCCCCAGTCGTGCTTGCTTGCTAGTATAGTGTCCTACCTCTCTTTAGTTTAGAATTAAAATGGCCGTACATTAGCTGTCCCAACAGAATATATTTCGTACTAGCTGTTGCCCGCGGCTCCGCCCGCGTGGATGTCGGTTATCGCTGCAAAAAGCCTATGTGTTATTCCAGACCATAATCTATCTCTGTGCCAAATTTAATCCAGATCCGTTTAGTAGTTTTTACGTGAAAGAGTAACAAACATCCATCCATCCATTCTTACAAACTTTCACATTTTTATAATATTAGTACGGATAATTCACTCATGAATAAAAACCCATCATGGCACCGCTACATAGTCCAACATTTGTTCGTGCCCGCGCATCGATCCTACGACCCAGATAGCAAGTGCCTCTCTGCATTTAGGTTATTAGGTCGCCCCGCACTTATAACGACAAACACGTTTTTATGTCAAGCAGATTAAAATGTGTCATCCGACATTTTGTAATAGCATGATAGTAGTCACTGATTAAAATTATATTATTACTAGGGGTCGCCCGCGACTTCGTCCGCGTGGTAATTTGGAATATTTTCCATGATTTTGCAACATATCTCACTACTGCTCCGCTCCCATTGATCATAGCCTGATGTTATATAGCCTATAGCCTTCCTGGATAAAATGCACTATTTAACAAAGAAGTTATTTTCTAATCGAACCAGTACTTTCTGAGATTAGCGCGTTCAACCAAACAAACAAACAAATTCTTCAGCTTTATAATATTAGTATAGATTATATTTTAAGTAAGGTAAGGCATCATAGTAACAAGAAAGCACGACTTTTTTTCTTTTATTTTAAATCTTTTTTAAAAATACAACTCCCACACTAGAGAACAAGCTCTGTGTCGCGGGGGATTTTACAAATATACAATTAACGGACACAAATTACATATAGACTATTCTTTGTGGGTCACATAAAGCTTTGTCCTGTGTGGGAAAGGAATCCACAACTTAATGCACAGCAGGCGCATACTGCGACCACTGGACCACCAAGGCAGTCTGGTACACGCGGCCCTAGTGGCACTTTTCTCTAGCTGACCATAACTACTTATTATCTTTTTATTACACTACTTGGGTGGCAAACAAGCATACGGCCCGTCTGATGTTAAGCAGTTACCGTAGCCTATGCACGCTTGCAATACCAGAAGTATCATCATAGGTTTCATTGCGTGTTGCCGACCCATTTTTTTTTACACCAGGGGTTTAAGATATATGATATCCTTGGGATAGGAAAACGTTTCTTTCAAAACGCATCCCTAAATAAACACTGCTGGAGACCTCATACAGAAACACAACTACACCGCTGTGTGTAGATTATTTGGCTGTGGTCTTCTGTAAGGTCCTTCCCAGTTTTTCTAATTAGTCCTATCTCCCTTTTACTTACTTTTCATCCTCATGAGCCTTAGCTATGTGACTGAAGATATGTGCGAAGGAGTTAGGTATGATGCCTCGGAGCTCCGGAGCGGTGTTACTGCCAGCCATCGTGTAGGTCTTGCCCGTGCCTGTCTGACCATAGGCGAATATAGTGCCATTGTAGCCCTTCAGCACCTGTTCCACTATAGGGCTGGCTGTCTGCACGTATATATCCATCTGTGGGTAAAGAGACAAATTGGTTATTTGACTGCCTTGGTGGTCCAGTGAGCGCAGTATGTGGCTGCTGTGAATGAGGTTGTGGGTTCGATTCCCGCACAGGACAAAACTTTGTGTGACCCACAAAGAGTTGTTCTGAGTCTTGGTGTTACACACTTTAAAAAATTACTGCTTAACATCAGGCGGGCCGTGTGCTTGTTTGCCATCCAAGTCGTATAAAAAGAAATAGCATGCTTCTTAGTTTACAACCTATAAGTTTCTTTTCTTAATTATATTATTATTAGTTAGATAAGATTTTTATATATTTTAATTATGTGTATAAATGGGTAAGATAAACTGTAGACAAAATGAGCGCTTCGTTCTCCAAAAAACTGCTCTGCAGTTTGGCGAATTGGTTTAGGTTTCATAAGTGGTATTTTTTTTTCTTTCTTTTATTCACAAAGTCAAACTCATTTATTCATTTAGATCAAATACATGATACTTATGAACGTCATAAAAACAAATGCCAGCATACTTTTTTTCCTACGGCTAATTCGCTGACTAGGGTTGGGCCTCGAGAAGAATTGGCTAGAAACTCAGGCCACTCTTTTTAATCGCCAGAGTATAACATTTACAATTTGGTATGAGTTACAATATTAGTGTTAACAAAAAGAAACGGAAACCAATATACCATACAAAATTAAATTTAGTTACAAAATATTTATAATAAGGAAACAATGAAAAGAAAAAAAAAAGAATTTAGAAACACAATTACACCGCTGTGTGTAGTTCTTTGCCTGTGGTCTTAGGTGGAGGTCCTTACCTAGACAGGCTTACTTGCTTATATGGTGCCCTACCTCTCTTAAAATATTATAGAATTAATTAATTTTCAGTTATGATCGCTGTGTGCGTTGCTGTCCCATTTTTATTATACTTCTTGATAATATTTGTAATGAATACTCTTGTTTATTGTTTCCATGGCCATACGTCGTTATTACATCAAACATAGTATCTGCTGTCCCTCCGCTCCCTCTGGACTCCCCTCTAACCTAAATAGCAGTGACCTAGTTGAAGAAATTCGATGACGCCCTCAGGTACACTGCACCAATAGTTTGAAGCAGTATCCCCCTCTCCCTCCTCTAGTAAGAGATTGCGATTCGAAAAAGATTGTTTTCGTCGATTAAGTTCAGTTGAAAATCAGAGTCGAATATCCACTTAGATGTTTAGACCTATGCTGAACTGGAGCTATTTGGCACAGTTTTGAGGCTACACAGCATTATTAACCTTTTCTCATTTTATTTATTTATTTACTAGCTGTTGCCCGCGGCTCCGACCGTTATCGCTGTAAATAGTAGCTTATGTGTGATTACAGACCATAATCAATCTCTGTGCCAAATTTCACCCAGATCCGTTGAGTAGTTTTTACGTGAAAGAGTAACAAACATCCATCCATCTATCATCCATCCATCCATACTTACAAACTTTCGCGTTTATAATATTAATAGGATTATTTTTTTGTTTCTTCTTTTTAATTATTATATTTAAGTTAATATAGCTTGTAGTGGCTTCGTTTGTGTTCCAATAAATACTTTTTCTTTCTTTCAATTACCATGATGTTTTTTTTTTACTTAGGTGGCAAACAAGCAAACAGCTCGCCTAATAGTACTTAAGCGTTTTCGCACTGCGTGTTGCCGACCCAAATATTAACACCAGCGTGTGTGGTTTAGTGCCTCAACCCAAGAGGGTTTAGGCCTCCTCTCTAAGGTTCTCCTCTCCTCTGAGCTAAGAAGCTCTCTTGATAGAGGAGAGGAGAACCATGCCCAGCAGTGGGACTATTGTGGGTTGCTTTTTTATACCACTTGGGTGGCAAACAAGCATACAGTCCGCCTGATGTTACGCAGTTACCGTAGCCTATGGACGCTTGCAATACCAGAGGTATCACTTGCATATACGTCGACTGCCTTGGTGGTCCAGTAGGTGCAGTATGCGCCTGCTGTGCACAAGGTTGTGGGTTCGATTCACACACAGGGACCAAACTTTGTGTGACCCACTAAGAGTTGTTCTGAGTGTGGGTGTAATTTGTGTCCGTTAATTGTATGTTTGTAAAGTCCTTCGCGACACAGAGCTTGTTCTCTAGTGCGGGAGTTGTCTTTTTTAAAGAAAAAAAAAAAAATTGCTGACCCATTTCTTTACACCAGGGCTTTAAGATGGAGTATCCCTGGGATAGGAAAACGTTTCTTTCAAAACGCATCACTAAATGAGCGCTGGAGACCTGTACTCACACACAGGTACACCGCTGTGTTTAGTTGGGTGGTCATCTGTAAGGTGGAGTTCCTACCCTAGACCTGCTTGCTCGCTAGTATGGGAACAGAAATTTTGAGAGAGGTAGCTCTCTTTTATTCCGGAGAAAATCTCTATTCCCATGATATAAAGAGAAGATTTGTACCTGTATTTGTATGTTTGCAATTACTAAACTCAAAAACTCCTGGACCGATTTAACCTACGACTCTGGTTTAGCAGTCAGGGTCACTATCCACTAGGCCAGTCAGGAAACGTTATTTATAATATCTAGTGAAGGTAAGTACCTAAGGTCTAGTGTAGGTGTTACTACATAATATGTTGATATAATCCTACTAATATTATAAATGCGAAAGGTTTGTAAGTATGGATGGATGGATGTTTGTTACTCTTTCTCGTAAAAACTACTGAACGGATCTGGGTGAAATTTGGCACAGAGATAGATTATGGTTTGGAATAACACATATTACTGGCGACTTATTTAGTATTATTTAGTTGATCTAAAGAGTCTGTGGTTATCTATACTAATATTATAAAGCTGAAGACTTTGTTTGTTTGGTTGAACGCGCTTATCTCAGAAAGTAATGGTTCGATTCGAAAAAATCTTTTTTTATTGAATAGGTAGTGCATTTATCCAGGAAGGCTATAGGCTATATAACATCACGCTATGATCAATAGGAGCGGAGCAGTAGTGAGATATGTTGCAAAATCGGGGTAAATATTCCAAATTACCACGCGGGCGACCCCTAGTATATAATATGGCGAGTAACAAAAGACTGAGTGTAATGTGTGTTCTCAAATAAAACTACGAGTTTCATTTTGCAACTCTGCGTTTAACTTAAAATATCCTCCTAGGCACATAACTCTCTTTCTCCGCACTAGAGAACAAGCTCTGTGTCGCGGGGGACTTTACAAACATACAATTAACTGACACATAATACACCCTGACTCAGAACAATTCTTTGTGGGTCATACAAAGTTTTGTCCTGTATGGGAATCGAACCCACAACCTCGTGCACAGCAGGCGCATACTGCAGCCACTGAACCACCGAGGCAGTCTGTTTATATTATCTAGTGAAGGTAAATACCTAAGGTCATAGTGTAGGTGTTACTACATAATATGAAGGGTAATAGGCCATGGGTACATGCGTAGGAGTACACTGACTAACTTAGCTGCTAGTATTTCAATGCCAATTTGAATTCAGTGACTGTTTGAGATTTTGAGAGATGAGGAATGTAAATTAACTTAAGGCATCTAATATTTATTAACTACTCGCTCGTTATCGCTGTAAAAAGTAGCCTATGTGTTATTCCAGGCCATAATCTATCTCTCTGTGCCAAATTTTATCCAGATCCGTTTAGTAGTTTTTACGTGGAAGAGTAAACAAACATCCATCCATCCATACTCACAAACTTTCACATTTATAATATTAGTAGGATAAGGTTTTTGTTTTAAAATTGTAATTTACCTAGTCTTTAAAACATTTGTTAATATCCTACTAATATTATAAACGTGAAAGTTTGTAAGTATGGACTTCGACTGCAACCCCAGGCACCTTGCCTGGGGTTGCAGACGAAGGTAAATTAGCTGACATCATATTACTAGCTTATTCATAATTTATGACCTTCATAAGTGTTACTTTGTAACCTAAATGAATAAATTCATTCCGAGTTTGAAGGATACGGAAATCTAGCACTGCCAGCGCCCAAGTAACAATGTTTTTTTTTTTGTTTTTATAGTGTCTGGGTTGCTGGTAGCTGACCGGTCACAAATACGAGTTCATTTTAAATTGTAAATGCATGACGATATTTAGACGACATAGGTACCTACATCGCTGCCTACCCATCGAGAAATAGGGCGTGATATTTCCTATTTCTCAATGGGTTGAGTCGTTTTTGTTTCCCAAAATGTCAAAAGTTAATTTGAGTGATGTCATTGATAAAAATATTGCAATAAGTAGGTAGGTATTACAAGAATATTGATTTAAATTGAGAATCTGTCTTTAGTTTTATCGCAACGTAAAATGATTCGTGCATTGTCAATTTATTATCAATGTCATTGACAAGACTCGACTTCAAATTGTATATTTCGTAATCTCGCCGCTCGTATATCAATAGAGCGGTACCTACCTACTAATACAAACATCATCGTTTATTATTTTAAATAATATCAACAACAGTACGTATTCCATTAAAATTGTTATTATTATCAATTTAAACGACTCTAAAGCTCATATTTCTATAACATTACACCGCTATTTAATAAATCTGATGACGATAGTAAGTACGTTATTAAGCGACACATAAAATTTGCCTTCACTGAAAAAAATGATGGAAAATATTATGCAACGTTGCCGCTCAGTTACGTTAGCTACAACGTAAATGGCGGTGTGGCAACGTAGCATTTCGTCAATGCCGTCTAACCAAGGACATTATTATAGACATTATGATGAAAATAGTATTCAAGTACCTATTTAGTTAAAGATATTGAGTTTTTATGTAAGGAAATGTTTTATTTTTGATATTAAGTCTATATTTAGATATATAATTACTTTTTTAATTAATATATTTGTTCAATTATGGTAGTACAGATGCAAAGTCGCTTTCCGATGTCTGTTTCGGTTTTTGATGCGATTTATTTATTTCAGAAGGTTTATATGTAGGTAATACATGTACATTTTATAAGAGAAATTCAAAACAAATCGAAGCGAAGGGACGGACGGCGGCGCGCGTCGTTTCGCTAGTAAGATATCTACCTACCTAGGTACAAAATTAGAATAGTTGTCAGTAAAGATTTTGTCTGTCTAAAGCTGAAAATACAACGTTTTCTTTAGCTTATCCTGGCTATATAATCGTCTAGGCTTCGGTAACTGCTTACCATCAGAAGCAGAATGTTTGTTTTCCATCTTTATTATGTACTTAGAATTAAATAAAACATGCGGGGCAGTCTTTGAGGCCTGCCGATAGAAGTGAAAACTAAGTAGGTAGGTAACTTGTGAATTGTATCGTCGAGCTATTAGATTATTATTTTTGAATATAGAAAGCGTTCGGAGACTATGACGCGAGCTATGACGCGATAAATTTTTTTCGCCCAAAAAGTGCTCAACGAAAAAAGTTTTCACTTCAAAAATTCCATAAAAACTTAAATGCCTGTTCTATAAAAACTTTCTTCAAGAAATCAATAGACGGGGTGACAGGGTGACAATAATTTATTCATATACCTATGGACTGGCCACTACTTATATAGGCATACATTATTTAGTAGAGATACTTTATGCGGTCGATACTTCAATATTATTTACGAGGGTGGGAAATTAACATATGGCCGGCATTTTCCATGAAGTGAAATTCAACCTCCTTGTTTCAAACTAATACTTCATGTGTGACTGGCCAGTTGGTTAAAAGGTTAGTGTACCTGACTGCTGGAAGTCGTGGGTTTTTGAAAGAAAGAAATTAAAAATACTTATTTGGACACAAGCTACATTAAGTTTAAAAAGAAGAAGAGACAAAAGAAAACATTTAAAATAAGATAAGGCTAATAAAAAATGTGTAAGCCTCAAAGCTGTGCCAAATAGGTCCAGTTCAGCATAGGTCTAAACATCCAAGTTGATGTTCGACGCTGATTTTTAACTGATCCGGATCACGGATGCAAAAACAAGTTTTTTCAATTTCCATTTAGAACAATTTTTTTGATAATGAAAACGACATTATGTTTCGAGAGTAGGTAACTTATCTATAATACCTATGTATTTAAAATACGTTTCCAAATTGTCCCGTTGTGTACAGAATTTGCCTAATTTGGGATCAGATGGCTATATGTGAGTTATCTCAAAATATTACATACTAGCGGCATGTGCCGACTTCACCAGGGTGGACATTTAAATATAAATATAGCCTACTAGCTGTTACCCGCGGCTCCGCGTGGATGTCGGTTATCGCTGCAAAAAGCCTAGTAGCCTATGTGTTATTCCAGACCATAATCTATCTGTGTGCCAAATTTCATCCAGATCCGTTCAGTAGTTTTTACGTGAAAAAGTAACAAACATCCATCCATTCTTACAAACTTTCACATTTATAATATTAGTAAGGATGTTACCCGCTAGCTATAAGTGATATTTTTTTGAGTTTAATCGTAACAAAGAAATAAAAATCAAATCTTTATTCTTTATAAGATTATTTTAGACATATCACGCACGTCTCCTATTGGGGTAGGCATAGACTATGGTACGCCAATTGCTTCGATCCAGACATACTTTTTTTTGCTTCCTTTACATTCATCAACATTATGCAAAATATTATTATTATAATTACTTATGCACTCGGGTATGATTGCTTTACAATAAAAAGAGAAAATCAATTTGAAACACTCATGTTTTCAATTATTCAAGTCTGCATTACTTGTCTGCTATCCATTTGAGGGGTGGCACGATGGCGGCGTGTAGCCGAGCAACCCCCCTACCTACCCCTCGTGCGGGGTAGGGGGAGGCAATTAGGTCGGTCTGCACTGTGCAATTGATTTTGTCTTTGTGATGGGCGGTAGAATTTCATAGCAGCGACATGTTTGAAATTCAAAATGAATAGGTATAGATAATATTTAGAATACTAGCCGCATATCACTGCTTTGCACGGGCTGATATTTATCTAGTTTATAGAGGACTCCTTAATAAAAAATAAAAAAGTAGCCTATGTTACTCGCTGATAATGTAGCTTTACATACATACTTGTATGGGGTAGGCAGACAATATAGTACGACAGACGCCAATTGCTTGCGATCCAAACTTCCTTCGCCTCCTCTACATTCATCAACCTCTTCATGCATAAACGTCGACTCTGGGTACTTTTAATTTGGCCCTTTTATAGAAAATCCCTTACTTGGTCGTTGTATGTTCTCTCTCGTAGGGCGGCCCCTGCCAACATCTCCATTCATTCATACCTCTTTTGTTATTCTTCATTCATACATTAAAAACACTTAAAAAATCGGTCCAGTAGATTTTGAGTTTATTCATTATAAATATTCAAATACACATATATGTATCCTTTTTCTTTATAATATTAGTATAAACTAGAACAGTGTTCATCAAAGTGTGTGCCGCGGGATACTGGTGTACCTAGGTTATTATCTTTGTGCCACGGAAAAATAAGATTATCTTATAAAATTAGATAGAAAGACAAAGTGCAGTATTAAGTTTAGGTTTGTTGATTAATAATGAATAATAATTGGGACAACTCACACATCGCCATCTGATCCCAAACTAGGCAGAGCCTGTACTATGTCAACCAGACAACTGATGAACATAGTTATACTTATGTATTTAGAAATACATACATATTATAGATTAGCTGTTGCCAGCGGCTCCGCCCGCGTAGATGTCGGTTATCGCTGTAAAAAAGTAGCCTATGTGTTATTCCAGACCATAATCTATCCCTGTGCCAAATTTCATCCAGATCCGTTCAGTAGTTTTTACGTGAAAGAGTAACAAACATCCATCCTTCCATTATAACAAACTTTCACATTTATAATATTAGTAGGATGTAAGTATATAAGATAATTGTTATTGTTATATATTTTTATAGCGGTCCTGTACAGCTATCTCGTACCCAAAAGCATCTATATTCAACATACAGTTTAACAAATCTAAAACGCATTACTAGATACATACAACGGCAAACTCCCCAGACATGGGTGGCGTTCTCCTGTGCCGATCAATAGTAAGGGTTGTGTAGCGCATGCGCGCGCTCCAATGCCCCCATTTACACGCCCTAACCACGCCTCGACGAAGTTATCTAACTATATCGTTGTATTTCGTGTTTCTCGGATCGTATTTATCAGGATTTCAGTCTTTGTGACTCGAATATATTGAAAAATTTGATGGTAGTTCTCTTTCTAGCTAATGTAGCACTACAGGGGATCGGGAAAAAATAACTTTTTTAAGCATTAAAATACTAGCAATTTAAAAAACCGTCACGATAGAAAAACAGCAGTGGGACATATATGGATCGCTATCTATATCTATACAAATATTATAAAGATAAAAGATTTGTATTTTTGTTTGCAATTAACTCGAAAACTGTTGAACCGATTTTAAAAATTCTTTCACGTATATAAAGCTACATTATCAGTGAGTAACATAGGCTACAAAAACTATATAAATTTACACCCGTGCGAAGTAGGGACGTGCCGTTTTAGATGCAGAACAAAGAATCATAGTCATCACACAAAGAATTGTCCTGTAATTGAATCCATCTCATACAACTCCGTGAGCACAAAATTCCTAAAAACGAACCAAATTCTTCATTTAAAAACTTAATTTAACATAATAATTATGTTTATTCTTCTTATTTGTTTAGTGGGCAACCTGGTGACGGAGTTATTTTAATCGCCCATATTTAGGCCTCTGTCGTGATCTAACGACTGTTAACAATCCGACTATTAACGTGCCCTTTTAAAACACGGAGACGCTGAGATGAAATAGGGTAAATATTCAAAGTACACCAAATTCACATGTTCCAGTGAGTAAAAAATTCAGTATTACGTTTAGACTCCATTTTGTTTAAGTAAGTTATGCGTATCCGTGTAACAAAATAGGCGCATTATGTTTTTATTGAAATTTTTACATAAATTTAACATATTTTCAGTGAAAATGACATCAAAACTCATTACAGGCACCTGTTCCATTGCTAGACAATAATACATTTCTTTTTTTTTTTGTAAATCTAGCGCATAGAATGTAAGTTTGAAGATTGTGTCAAATAATTTAACCATCTTTGACTATTTAATTATAAACTAAAACTTAGTTTAATAAATAATACACTTAGAAATAATTCATTAGAGTTTTGGCACGGTCCAAAACTCATCACAGTAACCATAACTTGCAACTCGATTTTAGGTCACAAAAACATTTGATCATTCCGCGTAATCGCAAAGAAACGGTGTCCCGCTCTTCAGTCGTCCCGCAAGCGTTTAACAAAACCAAGACGTATGCAAAATTTCGTGCCAAAATTACGATTGTTAGTGTGTAGACAGTGTTTTGTTCAATTTGTGTTTCATTACAGGTCCTATTACATCTTGGTAAATAAATAAAACTATAATATTTTTGTGATAACAATTCATTGAGTTCTAGTTCAGTTTCATTTGTAAATGAGTGGATGGCATGTACGATTTATAGAAATAGGTATAATAGAATATAAATGCATATTGTCCATTACCGTTCCCTTCATTACCGTCGTTTACCGTATCCTGTTTGGGGTCACGGTAATGAACGAAATATTTCGGTAATGATTATATACGGTGTTTAGGACAACGGGACTAGGTAAAGTAGAGCCAGGTCTCAGAAGTATGTACCAAAATAGGTAAGGTGTTCTACGTCCCACTTAATAGGAGAAGAGCCTAATATTCTACTAGATTTTAAGACAGTTAGGGCACCATACTAGTAAACAAGCCCGACTGGGGAAGGACCTCCACCTTACAGAAGACCACAGCCAAATAACTACACACAGTGGTGTAGTTGTGTTCCTGTGTGTGAGAACAGGTCTTCAGCACTCATTTAGGGATGCCTTTTGATAGAAACGTATTCCTTACCCAGGGATACTCCCATCATAAAGTAAAGACTACGAGAAAGCCTTCGACTCCACCGAAACTTGGGCAGTTTTGGGTGTAGTCTCTGCAGCGGTGTCGCATTGATTGGCGCTATATCGAGGTGCTGAGATGTCTATATGACACCGCCACTATGACCGTCCAGCTCCAGGACCAAAAGACCAACCCGATCGAGTTGCGTCGAGGGGTGAGACAGGGGGATGTAATATCCCCCAAGCTTTTCACCAACGCGCTCGAAGACGTCTTCAAGACGCTGGACTGGACTGGACGGGGCATTAACATCAATGGCGAGTACATCTCACACCTTCGGTTTGCCGATGATATCATCATCGTTGCAGAGTCTCTGGAACAGTTGAGCGGAATGCTGCATAGCCTGAATGAAGCCTCACGAAGTGTCGGTCTCGGTATGAACTTGGATAAAACCAAGATTATGTTCAATGAACATGTCACGACGGGACCGATTTACGTCGATGGTTCGATGCTCGAAGTTGTTCGAGAGTATATCTACCTTGGGCAAACTGTCCAGCTTGGTAGAAACAACTTCGAGAAAGAAGTCAACCGTAGGATTCAATTGGGTTGGGCAGCATTTGGCAAACTACCTCACGTTTTCACTTCGCCTCTACCGCAATGCCTGAAGACGAAAGTTTTCAACCAATGCGTCCTACCTGTTATGACGTACGGTGCCGAGACATGGACGCTCACAGTGGGACTAGTCCACAAACTGAAAGTTGCACAGCGGGCTATGGAGCGAGCTATGCTCGGCGTTTCTTTGACGGATAAAATTCGCAACGAGGTAATCCGACAAAGAACCAAAGTTACCGACATAGCTCACAGACTTAGCAAGCTGAAGTGGCAATGGGCTGGTCACATCTGCAGAAGGACCGATGGCCGATGGAGCAGACGTGTCCTAGAGTGGAGACCGCGACTCGGTAAGCGTAAGGTAGGGCGGCCCTCCAGCTAGGTGGACCGACGACCTAAAAAAGGTCGCTGGGACGGACTGGATGCGGAAGGCGGAGGACCGTGTGCTGTGGCGCGTGTAAGGAGAGGCCTATGTCCAGCAATGGACTGCGATAGGTGGATTGATTGATTGAATATACAAAACAAGAAGGACTAGCGAAAGACATAATAATACATCCTGCCACGCCTGCAATAGCTTCTACATCAAAAGAATTTAAATTATCAGCGAAGGTTCATGTTTTATCTGCTCTTAGAAAAAATGGGGATTGGCAGAACTCTACTTTTATTGAAGCTTAAAGCAAATCATATTGTGAAAATGTTGAAAAATTCATTTCGGACTCTATGATATGGGAAGAAGAGAAAGAGAAAGATACTGATATAGAAATGAGAGAAAATAAAGAAAATATTATAGAGGGTAATCGTCAAGACAAAGTTCAATATAAAGGAAAGGGAGTTGAAAAAGGAGTGGAAAAGATAAAGGAGCGATAAAGAAGTAATTAATAAATATTTGTACCTATAAAGCGAATCTATAAATAAATTTGTGACTGATTTCTGCGAAAACTATAGTTATGGAAAAACCATTTGCTATTTAGTAATTAAGCATTTATAATTAAACACAATTAAGATAAATAATCTACAACATATTTATTTTATTTTCCCATTATTTTGTATAATTACCGTGTCAGTATATTTCATAACCGTATACCTAAAAATTCATTACCAAGCATAGTATTCATTACCGTAGCTCGATAAATATTTTGAGTGACGATAACTTTTACATTTTTTAAGATATACACGTGCCTTTTATATATCTATACCATTTTATAACGCTAAATATGATTGTATGATCAAATCTAGAAAAAAGCAAAACCATGGATTTTGTGAAAAAAATACGCAAATATTGTCCAAACTGAAGAAACACCCAATACCACTATGCGGTCAACCATGTACACGATAACCACGCCCTTGGTAGCTTAACGCGCTGATCGTTTACCGAACAGCGAGTGCACCTGGCTATGAGCACCTCTCATTATGTTTATTAAAATAAATTAAATGGATGCTCAAATTAATGCAAAGCATCAATTGAATAATTCTTTAGGCTCAAATAATTATATATTTTGACTGGGTATTTAATAAATTTTCTATAACTAGAGGTTATGCACTATTTTGCCGTACCTACGAACCGTCTACAAAGTATTAGGAAACTTTTAAAGAGTTATAGGTCGTTTCGCCAGACAGATTTTGATGCTGTCTGTACATGAAAAGTAATAAAACCTCCATAGGGCGAAACGCCGAATCAAATTTTATAAATTTTGTAATTTGGTCGTTTGGCCTGCTTGGGCGAACAAATGGCGGGCAAAACGACCACGACACACTTTAAAAATAAGGTCCTCAAGTATGGCATGAACAAAAGAAAATAGGACTGATCATCGATACAACTGTATCAATATACACAATGAGTCTCAAATAAAAATATTTCTCCAAGAAGTAGGAATAAGGATATATACAAACATAACTAACAGTGGATAACTGTCACTGCTTCCTCTCTGAAAAATAGACGCCGGCTGATACATTATGTAGTTTCAAAGGCTACCCTATAAGGCTAAGCCTCTACAAAATATCCAAAATATATTCGATGTGTCTTATTAATAAAATTAACTTTCGAAGTTATAGAATGGAATGAACCTTTATTAAGCGAAAAGCTATATAAAAATTAATTCCAATTTCCCTTGGACTTTACACGGATTTCATTCATACTCTGTGTAAGGATCTCACGAAAATAATTTTAACAAAAAAAAAACCGACTTCAATACGTGAATTTGTAGAATTTTCAAAAACCCTAAAATCCCAAGCCTAATATTCCTTTATTTATTTAACTTTTTGCACAATACATTAATGTACATAGGTGAACTTAATGATAATAAGCATTCTATAACAGTCGACCTAAGGTGGGGCAGAGATATTAATTAGTAGGTGCTAATATCAGTTTCACTTCCCTAAATTACACTTTCTGAATGCAAATGTTTGATTTGTTGTAAAAAAATATTTAAATTGCTATATGTATTCCTATAACTTTTGAAGAATCCCCTCAATTCCTCATGGATCCGAACTAGAACTTTCTTTTGATAAAATGGGACCAAATTACTAGTATGTTCTCTCAGACATAAAAATAATTGTTCAGATTGGTCCATTGATACGAACATTAAAAACACGAATTGATAACCTCCTCTTTTTTAATAAAGAAGTTAATAATGACTATTATTTCCTGTTCTCTTTATTTTTTTTTCAGTGTACACTTAATTTGCATTCTCACTTTTTTTTTCCTCTGCCACTCTTAGGTTTGCTAATAGAAAACTCATTATGAGTTGAGCTCGCCTTTGTACATGATATTTTTAAGTATTATTGTAGTCCTCATTTGTGTGTACAATCCTACTAATATTATAAACGCGAAAGTTTGTAAGTATGGATGGATGGATGTTTGTTACTCTTTCACGTAAAAACTACAGAACAGATCTGGATGGAATTTGGCACAGAGATAGATTATGGTCTGAAATAACACATAGGCTACTTTTATAGCGATAACCGACATCCACACGGGCGGAGCCGCGGGCAACAGCTAGTAAAGAATAAAGAAAAATGCTTCGAATACGGGACGGGCAGCAAAATATAAATATGATTAATAAACTTTACTGAAATAATGTCATTGTGAAAGTAAAAAGTTATGCTAATATGCTGCTTATAAGACTGTTGTTAAAATAAAATACTTGAAAAGTAAAAGCCATAGAAACATAATTATTAACTTAGTTAAGTTTTTAATTCGTACAAAATATCCGCTTTTGCTAACAATGAAAAAGTTTCACATTCACAAGTATGAAAAATGAACAAAATTAAAAGTTAAATACAAAAATACGAAATAAATAGCTATTTATTTTCTTAGAGTAAAGTTTTCTTTCTTCAGTAAAAGGAAGAAAACTTTACGTAGGTACTTAAAATTAAATGGACACAGAATGTGCCTTTATGGAGTACTGGACTAAGGTCCATGTGTCACACTCGTCTCGGCTTGTTCGGTAATTTTAATTGTATGATATTTTATTTTATTAATTTTTATTTTTTATTTGTGTGAATAATTATTGTTATGGATTGTTTTCATATTTTTAGAGAATCTGAAATAAATAATTTGAATTGAATTGAATTAAAATAAATGGCGAGCTAACTCGACTAGGTAAATATCGCCAACTAACAGAAGACCACAGCCAAATGATTATACAAATTGGTACTTATGCTACTAATACGTCATATTTTCGAGATAATCCGACTTTTAAAAGCTAAAAATAACTGAATACAGACTGAAGTGACCGACTTCAATCTGTATTCAGTTATTTTTAACTTTTTGAAGTCGGTTTAATTTTTTATTCTTTAGTGATAAAATAAAAGTAAAAGATATATGAAATAAAAATATTGTCAATACATATAATTCCCTTCCTAACCACTTCCGTCCTATATCAATACTGCCCTTCCTATCTAAAGTGCTGGAGGCCTGTGTACACAAACAGCTGTCTTGCCATATTCTGTCACATGACCTACTGAGTCCACTGCAGTCAGGCTTTAAGACAGGCCACAGCACTGTTTCCGCTCTCCTTAAAGTGACTGGCGATATCAGAGAAGGCATGGAGAACACCAAAGTCACAGTGTTGGCTTTGGTTGATTTCTCAAATGCCTTTGATACCGTCAGTCACGATATCCTTCTAGCCATCCTTGCCCATCTAATGATCTCATCGGAAGCTCTGGAATGGTTTTCCACTTATCTTCGAGGTCGCCAGCAGTCGGTCCGATTTGATGAGCAGTTATCAAATTGGTGCGACATTGATTGTGGCGTTCCTCAAGGCGGTATTCTATCTCCATTATTATTTTCAATTTTTATTAACCTCATAACTCAAAATCTTCAGTGTTCGTATCACCTATACGCTGATGACTTGCAGATATACGCCCAAGCAAGTGTAGATTGCGTATCGTCAGCAGTCGACATGATTAATAAGGATCTCCACTATATCAAAAGCTGGTCTGATAGGTTTGGTTTGACTGTTAACCCTTCTAAATGTCAGGCAATCATCGTCGGCAGCCAAAGACTTATGAGCAAATTGGACACAGCAAATCTCCCACCAATTATCTACAATGGTTCAGTCATTAATCTATGTCCAACTGTTAAGAACCTTGGTCTATTGATCGATTCCACCTTAAGTTGGCAAGCCCAAGTGACTCAGGTAAGTCAAAAAGTTATCGGTACCCTGCGTGCTCTTTATCGCCTTAAAAACTTCCTTCCATGCAAGACCAAGATAATGCTAGTGCAGTCTTTGATTTTCCCTCTAGTCGACTATGGCGATGTGTGTTATTTTGACCTGAATGCAGACCTACTCAATAAACTTGACCGTCTTCTTAATAACTGCATTCGATTCGTGTTTAATCTTCGCAAGTATGACCACGTGTCTACGTATCGTTCTCGACTACAATGGTTACCTATTACTCAGCGCCGTAGTTTGCGTGCTCTCACTACCCTCTATTCTATCCTAACATCTCCCAATCCCCCTCCCTACTTAACTCCTTACTTTCAATATCGCAGTTCTGTCCATGACAGAACGCTTCGATCTTCTAATAATCTCCTCCTTACATGTACCTCTCATACATCTGGTTTTGTTCATTCTTCTTTCCCTATTCAATCCATCCTTCTTTGGAATGCCCTCCCTCTTGAAATCAGGAAGTCCACTAACCGTTACGCATTTAAGGTGAAAGTTCGAAACCTCTATCTATCTAAATAAATAATTTGGCAGATTCATCTCACCTTTGTGATATTATATATATATTTAATATAGTAAAGATAATATGTATTTATCTTATTTGTTTACTTATATTTTGTGATATATATTGTATTTAGTTTGTATAATTATTTATTAGTAACCTCTTTAAGTAACTTTTATTTATGCACCTACTTCTTTATATCTCTGCATCACCCTATGGTAGACTGGTAGAGAATGCTTTTAGCATTAAGTCCGCCTATACAAACCATTATATGAAGTTATAAATAAATAAATAAATATAATTTCAATTATCATTCCATTGTCAATAC
The DNA here is from genome assembly GCA_947095525.1 of Trisateles emortualis. Taxonomy (NCBI): domain Eukaryota; kingdom Metazoa; phylum Arthropoda; class Insecta; order Lepidoptera; family Erebidae; genus Trisateles; species Trisateles emortualis. The sequence goes on from OX352756.1 coordinate 4,713,986, forward strand.
ATTTAAAGCTTGCCCTTGATTTCCCAGGGAGTCCATCATCAGATCCTAACTTAGTGCCAATGCTCTTTCAAATATAAAAAGGAATTTTGAGAATGGGTCCACAAATGGCGGCGAAATCGGTGAACTTACATAAAAAAATACATACAGTCGAACATAGAACCTCCTCCTTTTTGAAGTCGGTTAAAAAGATTTGTATTTTTGTTTGTAATGAATAAGCTTAATAACTACTAGACCGATTTTTTATTTCTTTCACCTATAAAAAGCCACATTTATCAGCGAGTAACATAGGCTACCTATAAAATACGGGAACCCTATGAATACTAGATAAATATCCATCCGAACGAAGCCGGCTCGTGTCGCTAGTAATATATAGGTACCTAAATAGAATAATCTCAAAAAAAAAAACTCAAACTCAAAGTAATTTATTCATTTAGATCAAATACACGATACTTGTAAACGTCAAAATAAACAAAAGTCCGCATATTTTTTTCCTACAGCCAATTCGCTGACATGGGTAGGGCCTAGAGAAGAATTGGCAAGAAACTCTGGCTAATCTTTTTAATCGCCAAGGTAGGTATAATATTTACAATTTGGTATGAGTTACAATTTGAAGTAGGTAACAAAAAGGTACGGAACCAACACACCATACCAAAAAAAGAAATTTAAAACACCTATTAGATTTTAAAATTTCTTTCACCAGTAGAAATTTTTTTATTTTTTACTATAGTATAAATTTAATAGTCTATAGAAAATCTATTTCATTAAAAAAATGGATTCCTACAAAATCTAAATAAATGTAAGCGACAACTCAATTTGGGAACAAGCCCTGTGTCGCGGGGGACTTTAAAACGTACAATTAACGGACACAAAGTACACCAAGACTCGAGACATAATTATAAAGGGAAGATTTTTTTTGTTTTTGTAATGAAAAACTGTAAAATTACTGAACCCGATTTAAAAAATTCTTTCACCTATAGAAAGCTATTCAGCGAGTAAAATAGGCTGTTTTTTTACACTGGGGGTCTCTACGAAAACCAGGTAAATGTCCACCGGTACGACGCCAAGACGGTCCGTAAGAAAGAAAGAAAGGTTTAGGTAACCTTTCTTTGAGGATGTAAATTAAAAAATACATACAGGAGAAAAATAAATAACGTAGGACATACATATGTAGGTACAGTCAACATACAGACAACTTTTCATTTTAATAATGCAACCAACTTCAATAAAATACAATTTTTATATTTTTATTAATTTTCAAAAACCACTTGACCGATTTCGCTAAAATTTTAATGAGACCACTTGGGAAATATACCCTTAAAAACAAAGAAAAGATTTTCCAATTTTTATATTTTCGTTTATTTTTCAAAAACCTCTCGACTGATTTCGATAAAATTTAAATGGGACGGGACCACTTTGGAAGCCCTTTATAACAAAAAAAAACCAGTTCAAACATCTTCGAATTGGTATTGGTATTTTTTTTGAACTTGGTAGAAATTAAACAGCAGGTTAATAATATAAGTCAACAAGGCGAATATAATTTCATAACTGTTGTTATCAAGACATCTTTATCGTAGTCATAATTATAATATTGATGGATTATTCATAACAGACTCGAGCTGTTTTTAAAAACATTTGATTGGGTCGTTCAATTGTCGAGCGAGTTGACCATTGATTTTAAATGGTTACTGTGATGATTGTAACTAGTCGAAATCGGCAGAGCCAGACATACAGCTATGCCGCTGCCTACCCCTAAATTTAATAGTCTCTTTAATTCTACTAAAACTTGTATCCTTATTATTTTGTATTAAGAATATTAGGGCCTCGTGCGAAAGCTCAAAGTCACTCAAAGAGCAATGGATTCTATGGTTAAGAGTTTCCCTGCGAGATCGAATCGGAAATGAGGAGATCCGTAGAAGAAACCAAAGTAACTGACATAGTTCGAAGAATTGCCTCCGTTTAGTGGCAAAGGGCCGGGCACATTACTCGTAGAACTGGTCGTTGGGGCAGACAGGTTCTAGAGTGGCGACCACGAACTGGAAGACGAAGCGTGGGCAGGCCTCCAACAAGGTAGACCGACGACCTGGTAAAGGTTGCGGGGAACCGATGGACCAGGTTGGCTGAGGATCGAGATGTGTAAATCCTTGAGTGAGGCTTACGTCCAGCAGTGGACGTCTTTTGGCTGAGATGAAGATGAAGAATATTTTTGGTATTGTTTATGTTTATTTCTTTTCATATTGTATCTATACAAAATTTTGTTATATTGTAGACATGTATAGTGTAAGCTTAAGGGTAGTGAAGTCACCATTAAGGCGCAACCAGAATATCATACCCGGCAAACATCTTGACAAGTTGCGCAGAAAGCGTTTTTAGGTCTCTTTGGTGGTATGTGCGGGCCGCGGGGGATGGGGCACGACAGTAAACCAATCACAGGATTGAAGGATTCACGTCATTGGTTAATACTGTCAAAACTTGCCCCTTGCGATTGGACCAAGTATAAGTCATGCGCGGACTACGCCGACTATGGTTCAAGATCTTTGCCGGGAATTATATCAGCGCTAAATACGTAAAGGTAGCCTGAGCAGGTCTCCATCTCAGCATAATGCTGCGTACCTTTGCATTATGCTGAGATAGTAGTCGCTATCTCTATATCAAATTTCATCCAGATCCGTTCAATATGTAGAAGTAATTAATGCTAGAGTACATTCAGCAAAGCTGTCCGCTACAGACAGACAAGACTCTCATCTATCACACCAGTTTTATCATCGATTATTATGATTTTATTTTGGTCAGCTGGATGCGAGAGGCAGAAGATCGTGTTACTTTATTTATTTATCCTCAATTAGAACGGCTTCAAGCCACACTAAATACATTATTATTAATATGGGTATTTTTTGTAACAAACTACCTCTTGAAGTTATGAACCTACCCTTACACAAATTCAAACTAGCAGTAAAACATCATTTTTAAGCAAGGGTTATTACACTATTAATGACTTTTTTAATGATAAAAAGTTATGGGGTTAGTTGCTAATTTTGATGCAGAATTATATAAGAATAATTCTTAACTGTACTACGACGAAATGAGAATCCGACCATTTGCGAATCCGACCAAATGCGAAAAAATGAGAATAATAACTACATTTGAAATTTGTCAATAGACGTTTTGTGATCATTATTGACTTTCTATTTAGTTTCTTTTTCTTATTATGTCCTGGATTGCCTTTTTTTTTTTTTTTATACTACCAAGGTGACAAACAAGCATACGGCCCGCCTGATGGTAAGCAGTTACCGTAGCCTATGGACGTTTGCAACACCAGGGGTGTCACTCACGCGTTGCCGACCCTTTAAAAACCTTATAACTCCTTTCTTGAAGAACCCCATGCTATAGTCTTTTGGGAAAACCTCGGCAGGGAGCTCATTCCACAGCCTAATCGTACGTGGTAAGAAATTCCTCTGGAATCTTACGGTACGGCAAGTTTGAGGTGCAAGGATGTGAGGATGAACTCCCCGTCGGTGGCGAGAGGTGCGTTGATAAAATGTGGCCGTGGGCATCATCTCGAACAATTCCTCAGAACACAGCCCATTGTACAGGCGGTAGAACACACACAAGGAGGCGAAGTCTCTCCTGAGACTTAGTGGATCAATACCGCCTGTGAGCTTGGGATCGTCAACAATCCTCACAGCGCGTCTTTGGATAGAATCAAAGGGTCCAAGCTGGTATTCAGGTGCTCCCGCCCAAAGGTGGCAGCAGTACTCCATGTGGGGCCGGACTTGCGCTTTGTAGAGCAGCAGTCTTTGGCCCGCGGTGAAGTACCACTTTGACCTGTTGAGCACACCTAGCTTTCTAGATGCCAGCTTAGCCTTGTCTTCCAAGTGATGTCGGAACTGGACGTCACTGGAGATGTCGACGCCGAGGATACCAATGCTCTTGGATATTGAAAGGGCTGTGTCTTGGAATTGTGGAACCATAGCAAATGGGGCTTTCTTAGCGGTGAACGCGCAAACTTGTGTCTTACTGGGGTTAAATTGGACTAAATTTAGTCGTCCCCAATCAGAGACTCTGGAAAGAGTGCTACTGATTTCAGACACAAGTTTTTCGCGACTTTCATCAACAATGGAACGAGGGATATTTGCGCGGCCTGTGTAAAAAGTGTCCCCGGTGCTGTCATCCGCATAACAATGAATGTTGTCGGTAGACAACATATCATTTATATTCATATAATTTTTTGTTACCACTATTGTAACTCATACCAAATTGTAAATATTATACTCTGGCGATTAACAAGAGTGGCCCGAGATTCTTGCCAATTCTTCTCGAGGCCCTACCCTAGTCAGCGAATTGGCCTTAGGAAAAAAGTATGCTGGCATTTGTTTTAATGACGTTCATAAGTATCATGAATTTGATTTAAATGAATAAATGAGTTTGACTTTAACTTAAGACTAACACAAATTTCATTCAAGACATACTGACAAAATCATCTCCAATCCAACAAGTCACAGTTTGGATTTGCTTTCAACAGAGCTTTGAGTGCGGTATTAAATACGAGAGGGATGGGTGAATTTATTACGTGCCAACATTTGGAGAGGCCATGTCCAGCAGTGGATTGCGATAGGCTGATGATAATGTCTGTATGAAGTTTTTGTTAATATATGCACTATTACAAATTGTAACATCTGTCGATTGAAAAGTCTGGCCTGAGCTTCTTGCCGGTTTTACTATATTATGGCGATTGAGAAGTGGCCCAAAATTTCAGGTTCGTTCCTTCGGCTGTACCCGAGTCTGTCAGTCAACGAATCTAGAAAATTAGCTGACGTTACATTTAGTATTTTTAATCCAACTGCATCAGTGATCATAATGATTTAAACTAAAACTTAGTCTTCCTAAATTGAAGAAACTGTTTAGATTTCAGACAAGATTTTATGACTTTTCTCAACGATGGACTATTCATGGGATATGAATCCTGAATCAAAGCAGTCGCAGTCCAGGTCAGCAAAGATTGTTGCTTTACAAGGAACAAGTATGGCTCCACGGAGTTTTGCTGCCATCTTTGGGAATATCTGACTACCAGCTTGGACCTAAAGACTAGCACTGAAAATCGTAATTTATTTTAGATTCCGTTGTGGAATTAACTTCCCTATCCTGGTTTTCCCAAGAGACTATAGCATGTGATTTTTCAAAGTAGGTCTTTACAGAGCTAATGAGTGTTGCAACCATCTTCAGGGTGCGGTAACTACTTACCATCAGGCGGGCTGTTTGCTTTCAAGTGGGAAAACATACAGCGATTCGACAGCAACTGATGATTTTGTCTGTTTCGACCTTCATAATAAAATTCCTTCGTTGCTTAAAAATATAAAGAATACCCCCCATGGTTAGTGTTTATTTAGATATAAATATGAATGTTTTATAATGTTCAACGTGAGTCTTTCGACAGAATAAGAGGGACAGAGCTATACACGCTATATAGCTCCGTCCCTCTTTCTCCGAGTCACGTTTTAACACGTCAGGGTACGGCCCCAGGTATCATCATAGGTAGTATATAAAATCGTGTCCTGACTGTCAATCAATGCACAGCCAAAACTATACTACTATGTCTAGAAAGCTAAAATTTTGGTTTATTTTAGAAAGGATTGATCTATCCCTGTTAACCACATAGCCTTAGGTAACAAGACAGTTTTTCTCATAGCTCTATCCTTGTTAACCACCTAGCTTTAGGTAACAAGACAGTTTTTCTCATAGCTCTATCCTTGTTAACCACCTAGCTTTAGGTAACAAGACAGTATTTCTCATAGCTCTATCCTTGTTAACCACCTACCTTTAGGTATCAAGACAGTATTTCTCATAGCTCGATCCTTGTTAACCACCTAGCTTTAGGTAACAAGACAGTTTTTCTCATAGCTCTATCCTTGTTAACAACCTAGCTTTAGGAAACAAGACAGTATTCCTCATAGCTCTATCCTTGTTCACCACCTAGCTTTAGGTAACAAGACAGTTTTTCTCATAGCTCTGTCCTTGTTAACCACCTAGCTTTAGGTAACAAGACAGTTTTTCTCATAGCTCTGTCCTTGTTAACCACCTAGCTTTAGGTAACAAGACAGTTTTTCTCATAGCTCTGTCCTTGTTAACCACCTATCTTTAGGTAACAAGACAGTTTTTCTCATAGCTCTGTCCTTGTTAACCACCTAGCTTTAGGTAACAAAACAGTTTTTCTCATAGCTCTGCCCTTGTTAACCACCTAGTTTTAGGTAACAAGACAGTTTTTCTCATAGCTCTGTCCTTGTTCACCACCTAGCTTTAGGTAACAAGACAGTTTTTTTCGTAGCTCTATCCCTGTTACCCACCTAGCTTTAGGTAACAAGACAGTTTTTCTCATAGCTCTATTCATGTTAACATTATGCTTTAGGAGGAAAGACAGTATTTCTCATAGCTCTATTCTTGTTAACAACCTAGCTTTAGGTAAGTATCTAGACAGCGTTTCTCATAGCTCTATCCTTGTTAACATTATACTTTAGGAGTAAAGACAGTATTTCTCATAGCTCTATCCTTTGATATCGAACTAGCTCTAGGTTTTAGAGCAATATTTCTCTACTTATGTAAACTGTCTTTAGGTTTGTAATGGGTCTACCTTTGTCAACGAACTAACTTTAGGTTTCCAGTCAATTTTGTAGTTTTTGATATTTTCAACACTACCTACTTGTTTTCTGTCTGTACCACTTTGTTCAATAAAGTTTTTTTTTCTATCTACTTTCTGTACAAGGCACAATAGATTGTGTATATAAAATACTGTTTATAAATTATTAGGCTTCTACCAAGTTTTTAAAATTTGAAAATAAAATAAGGGGATTATATAAATAACTCCAAATATTATTAGAAATCAAATAAAAAAAGTAAGTAAATTAGAAAATCTGGAAAATGTTTATTTTTTATTAATTTGTGACAACCCATTTTATTATTGACAACAAATATTTTGACGGGCATAAACTGCATCAAATTAGAGATGTACTTTCTATAAACCTTTGCATCAATTAATGATCCTGTGTCACACCATAGATACTTTAGGGATTGGAAATGTTTGCATATATATTTTGAACGCCATTCTGTAGTTTGATGCAGTTTGTGTATAGTTAGCATACAGTCGTAGAAAAATATTTTTTTATTCCATACTTTAATACTATATAAGGTCCATTATACATTATTAAAATTTTCCAAGCGCATTTTCATGCTGTCTTTGATTTTCTAGCTAAGAATTTCAAACTGGCATTTTGTAAATTGCAGTCTTTCTTTATTATTTTTTTCAAGTTTTTTTTATGTAAGATGCTTGTATAAAACATCGTAGAAACAGAAACAGCATGAGACGTGCTTGTAAAACTGGTATTGTGTAATTGGCTTTTCATTACATGTTTTTTTCTGAATATCTGTAATAAAAAAAACACAAAAAAGAAATAAAAAATACAATATCTTCCAATTAGTCTTCTGGCAGCTGCTTTTCCAGTCTTCTTGCGATGCAATTACAATGTTTTCTTAATGTCTTACAGTACATCTAACGATAATCAGACCGAAGTCAACGAAAGAGCACTGCAGGACGCATTAAGAAGCTTACGTCAACGACTTCCCCAACGACAACAAATACACATCGAAAACAATATACAAAATAAATTGGAAAAAAAAAAGATAAAAACAGCCAATATTAAAAATGTTCTTATAAAGTAAAAAAATATAAAAAATAGAGTCTAACGTCGCCATTTCGTCACAAAATCGGGATAAAAATAAATACTGGCATATTGTAAATCCAAGAATTACAGTTTGCCAGTATTTTTTATAGGTGCAGTGGCTTATTTGGTTACCTTGCCATTCACCACTGGAAATGTGAATACTTGTGCTATACACAAATAGTTGATCCTAATCTGGATGTATTTGTATCCTTTATGTTTGTAAAGTTCCTTTCAATACAGAGCTTGTTCCCAAGTGGTTTCTTAAAAAAAAACTAAACAAAATGGCGGCGTATGAATAATTCAAAACACGTAATAATAAACATAATTCGAGTTTGCATTCAACTATTACAATAGCAGTGTAGAATTAAGTAATAATGATAAAAGAAAAACGCAATACGTCTATTTAAACTATGGATACAATGTAAAAGAGACCTTATTACAAAGCTGTAAGGTTTATACTGCAGTATTGATGGCGACCCCCTTTGTACAATTCGCTAATACGGAGGGTCGTCGCTACCCAAACCAGTATTAACTGAATAAAAAATAAAGAGAATAAAAATAATAAGTTACGAAATTATACATAGCTATAGTTTAATTTATTCTTTTATTAATACATTTATATTTTGAAAAACAAAAAAAAAATTATTATATAAAGCCGATATATTTATTTTTGAAAAATAACTAAACGCTAAAACATTTTCCATAAAACAAAAACATTGTACAAATTATTATAACAGGTAATTATGAAATACGAACGTCATTCTAAATTGAATAATAGCCAACACAAACTGGTTATTCTCGGGTATATTCCAAACGGCCGAAACGGCGCACTGTGTATTGAAAATCAATGAGGTCGTAACTAGGTCACCCAGCTGAAACAGGCACGAAACATCTGCAATGTTTCGTGCCAGTTTCAGCTGGGTGACCAGCTGGGTGGTGGTTTACGACCAAATATATAAAGGAAGTTACGAAATCCCCAAAAATAAATGAAAACGCTGGAAAACATGAAATCTACAATTAGAATAACGTAAAAATAATTACTATCTGAACACAAAGAAAAATAATATAAAATAAAAACATTTCACACAAAGGAATTCTACATAGATATAAAAAAAAATAAGAGCATAATATAATTTGAAATTCGAATCACACAGATAAATACATGGAAAAGTTTACAACAAAGCAGCTCTTCTTTCTTGCATTTTCTTTCTTCTTTTATGATGAAATTACGCAGAGCTCACCCACCATTCGACAAGACTGATGCGACTAGCGGCGCCAGTCGAGACGAAGGGTGGATGAGACCTGCGCTATGATCTTCTCTTCTCTTCCAATTTTTCTTTCTTGCTGCTTAAAATACTTACTGGCTATACACGACACAAATACTTACACTTTAATATTACACTAAAAAACCAAATCACAATTTTGAATTTCGAATCACAAAGTTGCCAATTATAAATGGGTTGTCACAAATAATGAATATCGGTAATAAAATCTCTTTGTTCCAAATTAATATTTCACTAAACAAAGCACCGGAATGCATATTTTAAAATTCGAAGCTGAAAACGTTTTCTTTGTTTCGATAAAATTTCAGCTTCCATTAATTTCACAAGCAAACTGTATAAATACATTATATTTAAATAAAGAACAAAGAAAAAACGACAGAAATTATAACGCGGACAACACTAGATAAAATAAAAGATTTTAGCTATTTTATAAGATAGAAATAGTGAATTTAGCCGAATTATTCTTTGAAAATAGCAGAGCGCGCAGCGGTTTAGACGCGCGTAGGGTTAAGAGCGCACTACTAACAGGTTGCAAGTCGATCGCCCGACTCAGGGATTTTTACGGCGTTGGGTCGTGACCCAGTTTCCCGCCCCACCCCGGGGGATTGCAACCCCTCGAACACTGTTCCGTACATAACACCCCATCTGTTGTACAGATCAAATACATAACGTCGCGAAGTACATAAGCGCTATGCATTTACTATTAAATATTGCAGTTATAATAAAAAAAGAATGATTAAAATCGGCCGCGTGGTTCTCGAGATTAATGTATCGCATATCTAACAAAGAAAATAATTGTTATTTATTAATATGTATTGCTTGTCACAAACGTGTATGGACATAATAAGTACTATATTGTATGAATAAAGCGTCAGAATGTAATAAATGCCCATATAGACGGTATAGTTTTAAAATTTTCCGATGCGTCTTTGTCTCGAATAAAAACATAGAAAAAAAAAACTTTTTTTCTGGAAAATCATCGGGAAGCGTAGGAAATTTTTATGGTAAGGTTTTTTAACCGACTTCAAAAAAAGGAGGAGGTTTCTCAATTCGACCGTATATATGCTTTATTTATGTTTGTTCGCGGATAACTTCGTTGTTTATGAACCGATTCTCAACCTAGCACCGACTAGAACTAACATATAGAACACAAGGAAATAACTGCTATTACAGATATGTCAATTGAATATGTTATTGAATTATGCGCATGTGAATTACCTAATGAAAATATACTGTTAATTGTTATATACTGGAATAGAAGAGAGGAAGAAATATTTAAAAAACAACTAAAACAAATGCTAATATATATCAATAATAAATATCTAAAATCAAATATAATAATAGGCGGAGATTTCAATATCAATATCTTAGACAACAACTCTAAAACTAGTGAATTTCTCGATCTCATGCTACAATATAAATTTACACAACGCATAAAAAGCCCAACACGTATCTCACAAACTACGTCTACATGCTTAGATTTGATATTCACAAATTTTAACCATAAAAAGTCATTTACAACAGTTGATGAATTAGGGCTGTCAGATCACTGCGGCACTATCATCCATTTGGAACCCTTAAAACAAAGTAAACAAACCACTTGGTACACAAAAAAAAGAATATATAGCCAAATAAATATTCAAAACTTTAAACTAAAACTAGAGAAAATAAATTGGTCAATAAAATTACCTATAAACTGTAATGTTACCGAAAACTATAAGACTTTTAACGACATATTAACAGATATTCTGAATGAGTGCATGCCACTACAAAAAATAAAACTAAAATCACATCTGAAAAAATACTGGCTAACAGTAGGCATTAAACAGTCATGTAGGAATAAGCGGTTACTTAAGATTCTTACCCTAAAGGCAAATAGCCCCGTTTTAACAAAATATTATAAACAATATGAAAAAACTTTAAAAAAAACAGTAGCAACAGCAAAAAAGATACACTACAGGAACAAAATATTAAATTCTAATAATAAAACAAAAACTATGTGGAGTATAATTAACGAGCGAACAAATAAAAAACAAAAAAGAGATAAACAAAATATAAAATTACACATCAACAATAAACTCACTACTGAACCCATGTTGATAGCTAACTACTTCAATAATTTCTTTGCTTCTATCGGAGAGAAGACTACCAACAAATTTGATAGCAAACCCGACTGCACTTACGTACAGCATACATTAGAGAATACCATGTTTCTTACCTCGGCTGAGCCTCATGAAATTAATTCTATATTAAAAAACTTAAAAAGCAAGAATAGCTTCGGAATTGACGAGTTCCCACCTAATCTATTTAAATATTGTGCAAATGAATTGACCCTACCTCTATACCTACTAGTCAAGCAATCTCTGGAAGAAGGAATCGTTCCTGATCAATTAAAACAGGCTATTATAAAACCGATTCACAAAAAAGACTCAATATCTGATCCAAATAATTATCGCCCCATTGCAATCTTACCTACTGCCTCAAAAATTTTCGAAAAAGTCATGACCAATAAAATTTATTCTTTTTGTGAAAAATATAAAATATTTGATGAATGCCAGAACGGCTTCCAAAAAAATAAATCCACTACATTGGCTATCTACAAATACATTCAGGAAGCTCTTAATATTATAAACAATAAACAATACGCTATAGGTATATTACTCGACATGACCAAGGCCTATGATAAAGTGCAATTCCAAATCCTATTAAATAAACTGTATGGAATAGGCATACGCGGAAAGGCTCATGAATGGCTAACCTCATATTCAAAAAACAGACAGCAATTAGTAGAAATAGAATTCTTTAATAACAACACAAATGAAATAGAGAAAATTCAGTCCAGTACAAGACATGTTACTGCCTCTATTCCTCAAGGCAGTGTTATTGGCTGCTTGTTGTTTCTCATTTACATTAACGACCTACCTAAAAACATAGAGGCACCCTGTGTCATGTTTGCCGACGACATCTCCCTATTAGTATCTTGCAAAACTAACACAAATTTGAACAACACCTTAAATTCAATACTCACTAAAACTACTGACTGGATGACGAAGCATAATTTAGAAATTAATTTCTATAAAACTAAAATAATACCATTCTATCCACACCAAAAGAACCCAATAGACATAAATTTTACATTTAATGGGCTCCGATTGGAGGTCGTAAATGAATTTAACTTGCTTGGATTAACTTTAGACACCCACATCAATTGGAAAGCGCACGTAAAAAAAGTAAGGGCAAAATTATCACAATTTTCTTATGCCCTAAGGGAAGTAAAAAAGACCACAGACCTCTCAACTGCTCTTGTTACTTACTATGCTTACGCCTACTCCTGGCTAAGCTATGGAGTAATCCTCTGGGCCAATAGTACAGAAGCACCCACAGTCTTTACCCTACAGAAAAAGCTAATCCGAATATTAGTAAACATAGAAGAAACTGAATCCTGCAAACCTCATTTTCAACTTCTCAAAATTTTAACTTTGCCAAGTATCTATGTACTAGAAATATGTAAGTTCGTTCGGCAACATCCAGAATACTACACCAAAAGAGAAAACTTACAATGTAAATTTGCACTTAGACATGGGAACAGATTAAATTTGCCAACATCCCATCTAACTATGCACTCTACAAGCCCTTTGGTCATGTCTATAAAAATCTATAATAAACTGCCAGAAGAATTAAAAAATGAAACAAAGTATAATACTTTTATTAAAAAACTAAAGATATTCCTATTACAAAAATGCTATTATACCATAAAAGAATACTTGGATGAAAAATAATAATCTATTTCTAAGACTTTCCTATACATGTGTAACATAATTTAATTTTATAATAGCTGTTTAATATTCTATAATATGCATAATATTTGATAATGAATTTCCTATAAAACTTGACATTCTAAAATATTAATTTGACAAACATTTCTCTATAAAATCTGACATTTTAAATTATATATCTGCCATACATATTTCTATTTTAATTCTTATATATAGCAAAACTTCATTTTAACTTCTAAAATTTATAATAACTAACTTAAACTATAATTATTCAATTTATTTGACAACAATATCTCTACAAAAAAAATTAAAAAATATTATTAATTAATAAAATTTAGTAAAATCCGTCACAGTACATTTCATAATGATAGAATAGACGCCATCTTCCTCTCTCCTATTATACCGACTATGCTGTGCCCGACAGGGTCCATGATTGTTACATAATTATAAGATACCATCTGTTATACATTGTGGAAGCAATAAACGATTAAGTATTGAGTATTGACTTCAATCTGTATTCAGTTATTTTTAAGTTTTTGATGTCGGTTCTTTTTTTTTAAATTGTAAGAAAATTCTAAATAATATCCGTGTGAAGCTGGTGCGGGGCGCCAGTATTTTTATATTAATTAATGACGTGGCAATGCCTAAGTCAGTACATAAAATTTATTACGTACGTTTTTTCAAGAACAGCTTATTAGATGCGGATGTTAAAGGACCGGAGAGTATAGTGCAAAGGAGAGGCTTACAGCAGTAGACTGTCAGGCTGAATGATAGATTGCTTAATTAATAATAACAAATTGACTGGCCTGTTGGGTCTAGTGGTTTGCGACCGTAATAAAGACTTATTGTGCCCGAGCGTAATTTATTTATAATAAACATGTTTTTAGAAATTTATTAAGCATTTTTACGCTTTCAGTTTGGAATCAGATGGCCTTGTGATTTTTCCCAAGATTTTATATTCTTGGCCAAAAAAATTGTTTACAATGCTATATTCTAGTTATATCATCATTACAATTATTTTAAATCCTTTCTGCTGTTTCTGATATTTTTGAAAAGACTGTAATATCTGGTCTTTTCAAAAATAACAGATAACAGCAGACAGGATTTCTAAATGAGCATTTATAAGATTTTGACGCTTCTTTATTTAAAATGAATTAAAATATAATAGTGATAAAAATTATGAACACAGATGTTCTTTTGTTTTCTTTTCTAAATTTAAATATAATCTACGTAACGACATACAGTGAGCAGCTGTTCAACCGATTAATTATTAAATCTAAGTTGGTAATAATATATTAAAAATAAATTTAATTTAGTGGTATTTCATCTAAGCCCCTTTCTCTCTAGAGAAAAAGAGGACGTCCGACCCAAAGATGTGACGACAACATAAATATGCGGCAGCAGGTGAAACATGGAGAAGAAAAATCCTGAAGAATTTAAAGGCTGACTAAAATGTAAAATATGATTTGTATAGTGCATAAAGGCTTTAATTACTTCATCAAAGTGCGTCTCTGTACTTCGGAATGGCAAGTTAAAAATAGCACCAGTCGTTAGTTCACTACAGAGACTTATCTGGGCATTCTGAGCAACTCTGTCTTCAGCTAAGCCACTAATCATTCGATAAAAATTGATGAAGTCATAAATAATATATTTTTTAAATTATATTTTTATTACATTTCATATACACAATCGGCGTCTCAAAAACGTCCGCATAAAATACATTCATTGTTGCGTCTATTTCAAATAGTAACTTTATATCATACGCATAAGGTCATATTTGTAAAAAAAAATATAAGTACCGGCGACAGTGAGTGTTTCTATTATTCTAGAATGTGTATCTTGGGTTTTTTTATATCAATGTTTATTACCTATATTGCTTGCGTATTCTAGAAGTGGTGTCATGTAACTTTTGTTGCTGGGGAACGATAAATGTATATAACAATGTAATGTAATACGTTTATTGATATTAGGTCGAAGTGAAATAAATCATTTTAATAGGCGTAAGGTACTGGCAGACTATTTTTAAAAATAGAATAGGTTATTTGACATTCTTTTTTTATTTTTTTAGTTGTTAGCTGAATAGCCTATTATGTATTAGACAGACCAACGGATAGCGGGAAAATGTGTATCGACGTATTTTGACTGCACGGTTAAATCAGTAGCTTAAGTGGCTGTGGGTTCGATCCCCACACGAGACAAAAAAAAAAAGTGTGATCCATAAATGATTGTTCCGAGTCTGGGTGTCCTTTGTGTTTGTTAATTGTCTGTTTGTATAGTCCCACGACATAGGGCGTGGCCTAGTGCGGTTTTTGTTTAACGAAAGCATTTAAAAAAATATTCGCTTCTTTATTAAATGGTACGAAAATTCAAATGTATACACTTCTAATAATTCTGTATTCGGTTAACTAGTTTCTAAATATTTCAAATCTTAATACCAAATATTAGTTAAATATACGTTAAAAGTCTATTTACTTCTGAAATGTTATACACAAATGTACGTAGGGGGAATTAATAAACATTTTCTATCAGTCGACGGTCGACGCTGTCGTGTCGCATGCATCAAACGACGTCCGCCATTTTGATTTCACCCTTTGTCCATCTAAAGGGCGCCATGTTCGTTTCCGAACGGTACACTATCGATCGAGTAAAAAGGTGTAGATGTGTTACATACACAACATTCGATATTCAAAAAGTGCACAACGCACAAAATTGCTTATTATTGCGATGCCATTAGACTTTAAAGTAATATGGCACGATGTAATTATCGTAAGAGAAAAAGAGACAAAACAATTGCGACAGTGCGTCTATATAGAATTATTAATCAGACACACATTTGTCAGAGTCAGAGAGATCAATTGGACACTTATTATTTATTACTGTCCCACAAGCGAAACGCTTATAACCTATCTACACCCTTCCATTTAAAACATCATTGGTATAGCCTATATACTGCGGTTTTACTTGTTATTCGTCTCATTTTCAAGTAATAATAATATAATGAGTCAGTTACACGAGTTAGAATTAGACAAAACATGTACCTATTTTTTTTTTCTTAAAAGACAACTCCCGCACTAGAGTACAAGCTCTGTGTCGCGGGGAATTATACCAACATACAAATAACGGACACAAATTACACCTAGACTCAAAACAACTCTATGTGGGACACACAAAGTTTTGTCCTGTGTGGGAATCGAACCTGCACAGAAGGTGCATACTGGACCACCAAGGCAGTCGTACTATGTCAACCAGACAATTAATAAATAAACTTATATATTTCTAAATACATACATATTATAGATAAATTACATTCAAACAGAATAATCATGGTCTTCAGCTACAGGGACTTTTAACGACACCCAGACATTCCGCGAATGACACACACCGAGTCGAGAGGACAAAGATTTGTCCTGGGTCGTAATTAAAATGCATCCGAATCTATAGGTACTATCAACAAAGTTGGCACTCAACCACTTCAACACGATTTTAAATTGTTTTTTGATGGGAATTACTTTCTGCATTACAAACTAAATGGCGATCAACTAAATGGTGAAAAAAGAAGCCTGAGTTTTAGGTTATTTTCTGAAGCTCTATTTTCAGCGAATAAGCCAATTAGCTGACGACTCATTTGATCTCATATGAATAAATATTTTTTTTTTTACGTAACAGCCAAAATTGCTTTAATCTGAGTTCACTGTCTGTCACTTTACTTACCTGTACAAATAGATTTAATAGGTATTTTTAAGACTGATATTTTATCAACGTTGTCAATAGTACCAACATTTTATACCGTATATTTCATTTTCATTTCGTAACACTAAGACATAAACGGTTATGACAATAAATCATTTATTATCATTTAAACCGCAGACAGTAGTAGACACAACATTACTATCCAAGGGTTAAAATGGCAAACGAGGCCCAGGACGTCTGATGGTAATCAGTTATTGTAACCTGAGATATAGGACGCTCTTAACACCACGGTTATCACCCCATGTTGCTGACGCTGTAAAAAATCAACTCCAGTTTTGAAGTCATACGCTTTATTCAAAGACAGAGGGCTTCAAGTGCACCCTTCTCCCGGCACCCATGTAGAACATCGAACTGAAATATTCCACATACCTGGCTTGTATTACTATCGAAGGCAGCATCGTAGGCATAGACCCTGGGTGGTTCAGGCGGAGTAACATTGTTCCTGGTGACAGCCACGGTGTTGTTCACAGCATCCACGGAGACGCAGTTGTAAGAGCTGTCCAGCTTCTCCCTCTGGTCCATCGGACGGACACGGACAACCACTCGGACATTTTCTACAGTGGGAGCGACTAATTCTGCGTCCTATTGAACAAAAATTTATAATTAATATTATTTATACTGTTTAGTTGACAAATAAGCATACAGCCCGCCTGATGGTAAGTAGTTACCATAGCCTAAAGACACTCATAATATTAGAAGCATTACGTGTTATCGACCGATACAAATTGTAACTCTGTCTGTTGTCATTTTACGTCCTAAATGGCTAAAAAGATCTGAATGTCATTTAGCTACAAGATAAATAGTATCCTGGGGGACATTTTTATGCAAGAACCGTGGGCAAAAATTTAGAAATAAATAACCTAGACAGCCATTTCAAAAATACATTATTACTAATAATAAAAACTCCTTGGATTAAAATCCCCTCTTGAAATAAGAACTAGTTTTATCTCACATACAAAGATTTAACCTCGCATCTTTTATCCATTGAATTACAAATAAAGGATAGCCTTCGTCATATAATAGAAACTTCTAAAGCCCCCCCTAGAGTAATCTTATAGTGTTAAACCCTTTAGATTTTTATAAAGAAACAGTATTATATTGTATTAAATACATCTGGGATAATCTTTTATGTTGCCCTGTTATTCAGGTGAATAGTAACCGATTATACTGGTGTGAAGATCAGGGCTATAACGGTAAATGCTGTTATATCAAGAATACAATAAAACCTATTATTTTATAAATGTATTTAAAGAATCTTGATCATAAACTCGTTTGCACAAAAAAGCTTGCGTGTTCTTTTTATCGCTACTTCCTTTATCAGATCAGACATGCACTTTTAAAAAAGCGTGTTGATTTTCTAATTGATGTTCCTTCACCGTTCGTAGATGTAGTAGTACGCAATGAATTTAATTTTTTTTTTTTTTTTTTTTATTTATTTATCAAAACTTACAACTACCATTACAGAAAATATTCCAATACGATAGTGAAGCCATCTTAAACAATATTTAACACTATTTACAAACTTAATACTAGTTGTAACAAATAACCATTAACGCTATTCTGTTGAATTCACTCAGAGTACATGCAAATAGGTCTGATTGTGCATGGATAGCGTTGAGTGTGTGAAATGCCTGCGTTACCGGTGCTTCTTTTAACAAATTAGTTCTTGCGCTCGGTACTACCAGCAGGGGTGGTCTGCGTCGGCGCCATACATATCTGTCGGGGACTCTAAACCACAACAATTGTAGCAAACTAGCCTGATCCGATTTACCTCTTAATATTTTAAATATATATGAAGCGAGCGCTAGTTCCCTTCTAACCTTTAGTTCATTGTAACCAACCATGCCCAAGATGAACAACGTTGGGTACATCAGTGGATAAAATGGATACACGCCGTACAGCCTCATATATACATATCGGATAAATTTGTTCTGTATACGCTCCAACATAACACTATATTTAGCTTCATGCGGAGCCCAGATGACTGCATTACTTTCGAGCTGACTTCTTACTAAAGCGTTATATAACACGATCACCGCACTAATATTTGTAAACTCTTTTACCCTACGTAATACAAAACCCAGATTCCTAAACGCTTTTTTGCATACCTTGATAATATGGCTTCGGTACGTGAGTTCAGAATTAACTGTTACTCCCAGATCCTTAACCGTTGTAACTCGTTCAAGGGAGATGTTCCGGATTTTGTAATCATACTGTAGTGGAGTACGAGCACGAGAGAAACTGATGGTAAGGCACTTTGACGTATTAAATTCTAAAAGGTTATCCCTACTCCAATCAACCACCCTATCAATGTCTCCCTGAAGCCTTTTACAATCCTCTACATTGCGCACAGGAAGATAAAGTTTGAGGTCATCAGCAAAAAGTAAACATTCGGCCTCCTGAACCACCTCTGGTAGATCATTGATCATCAGTATAAATTCAAGAGGCCCGAGATTACTGCCCTGACTGACTCCAGACCTTGTGAAATAGGATAATAATTATATTATAATAATTAAGAAAGAACGAGAAAAAGATTGCTGTACCGTAGTAGCTTCATTTCATCTATCACTATCTCTTTCTGTATCATAACGCTCCGTATTATCTATTGCATTCATACTTGAAAAATAAAAGAGAGTATTGCATCTGCTTGTACAAGTGTGTACACAGATATGGCAATTGCCATAACCAGAGACAGATCAGAGGTAGAAACTAAAGTCTTATTTGTTAACCGAGGATCTAAGTAGTCTTAATAAGAATTTTTAAATATAGTGACAATCTAAAGACTTATCAATGTATTCAGCTACAAAAAGGTGTAACTTCAAATCTATACTTTTGGCAATGATCCAGCAGAAAACGAAAAAAAACTCTTGGCGACTTCAAAAATGTTCCTTGAAAGAGCAGCAGTATATGTTTATGGAGCAGCAGTAGCAGCAGTCAGATGTCTTTAGGCTGAGATGAAGATGACTAAGGATAATGAATCATGTAGTAGTAGGTCTGCCTACCCCTTGGCAACAAGACTTGATGCTAAAACAAATTTAAATTGTGCTATTGAAACTCAAATATTCAAAATGATAGATAAAGTTAAGAATTTTGTCTATGACCATGAGAGGAGGAGAGCCATTGAAAGGAAATTCAATATAATTTACATAATTTGAGGTTAAATTCAGAAACAGATGGAACGTGAAATAGGGGCGTAGCACTTTCAAAGAATAGTAAATTAAAGTGAGGTTATGAAGAACTGCATTATGAAAATAATCAATAACTGCTTCCACCTGTTTCCTTTGTTCCTAGTACTAACCCAAAAAAAAAACGGATCTGCGCGTGTACCCAAAAATACCAAGAACACGCGTCTTTTAACAAAGGTACCTATTCGAAATACAAAATAATCCACTAAAATACTTATATTTTCTTATCAGAAGAGGCAAAGGAGATAGCAAACAGTCAATAAGATAAAACGCCATGCAGATGGGTAAATTGAATACTACGAAAGCATAATGCGTAATTCGTAGGTAGGTACTTATGTACGTAAGCACTAAAGGAGCGACGGTAGTTCGAACGACCCTGACACGAATTAAACCATGACTCATCGCCCTAACAAGATTAATCACACTAAAGTGCTAATAATTGCATAGAATTAACAGAATTTAACCAAGAGCAACTATAAAATCGATATTACTAACAAAATCTGAATAAAACCAATAAGAATCCATATCAAATTTACAGAAATATACAAAATAAGATTAAAGTGCTACTTACAGGCATTTTTCCCGAAGCCAGGCGCCAATTTAAGGATAAAATGAATTTACAGCTCCACAAGGCAACGCTGAGTCTTTTGTTTGACGAATATTGTAAAAATCAATACTGACGACCTACTTTTCCGTTTCAATTTCTTTGGCGAACGAAATGGAAATGACATGACGTTTTCCGTATAATGTTGCCAGGATTTAGGTAGGAATCTACTGGTCATAACTCATAAATTCAACGTATTTTCACATAGCACATCCGGTAGAAAAGGGTATCTAATTTGTTAAAATCTACCAATTTTAGCTTAGCTGGTTGGAGTTTGGTAATAGTGAACATAACTTTACGAGAGCTATCAGTGTAATATATTGGAATAGTTTTTTTCTCAACTTTAAAAAAATATCTTTACCTATTTATACTATATTTTCTTTTTCTTTCTTCTCAATACAGATAATTATAAATTATAATGAGCATTCGTTATGTGCTATCTTCTGATCCTGTCTACAATCTTTCCATGTGACTTGCAAGATTCGCATCCGATTTGATTTTGCTAATATGTATGTGAATATTAAAAAGCAGAAATTGTGTCAGTCTCAATCCAAGCTAACGGATAGGAATAAAGATAAGGATAAGTTCTTGCTGCAAGGCCCTGATTTCGACGCGATAAGAGTAGAAAAAAAAATACTGATGATGAGTAATGATATGAAAAATTATCAGGACATATCCAAATACAATAATTTAAAAATGTTTAAGGTAGGTTATCATTTGTGCGACAACGAAGCGACTACAAATTATGAAGATAGAAAACTGATACTCAACATTATTTATTTATTTAAAACTTTTTGCACAAAAATTGTGTACAAAGGCGGACTTAATGCCAGAGGCAATTCTCTACCAGTCAACCTTTGGGTGATGCAGAGGGAAAACTAGGTAGGTGCATTTAACCATAGTAGGTACTTAATAAAATAGTAAATTATTAAATATTAACATATCATACACATTATATTATAAAATAATTATATACATGATATAAATAATATACATAAATAAATATATGTAGGTATACATAAAATATATATAATACATATTTAAATATATACATTTTAAACGTTGTTAAGTTTCTGCTAAATATTTGCTATAAAGCTGACGAACTCTAGCTTTAAAGATATCACGGCTAGTGGACATCCTGATTTCGAGAGGGAGTGCATTCCAGAGAAGAATAGATTGAATATGGAAAGAAGAATGTACGAGACTTGAGTTATGGGAAGGACAAAGAAGAATAAGATTGTTAGATGAATGCAAGTTTTTATTATGGGTGCTACAAAGATATTGGAAATGAGAAGTTAAATATGTGGGTGCATAGGGAGAGGTCACAATAGAGTAAAGTAAGGATAACGCACGCCAGCTACGCCGCTGACGAATAGGCAGCCACTGGAGCTGGGCGCGGAATGTCGACACATGATCATACTTACGTAGATTGAAAACGAATCTAATGCAATTGTTGAGAAGCCGGTCAAGTTTGTCAAGCAGATCTGCATTTAGGTCGAGATAGCACACATCACCATAGTCGATAACAGGGAATATTAAAGTCTGCACCAGCATTGTTTTTGTCTTTGGTGGGAGGAAATTCTTTAATCGATATAGAGATCGTAGAATATTGGTCACATTGCAGCTGATATTCACTATCTGGGTCCTCCAGTCAAGTTTGGCATCAAGGTGTAAACCAAGATTTTTTACACTATGACTGATAGGGATCACCCATCCATTAATAACTACTGGCGGGAGACTTGCAATATCCACCCTGGCCATAATCCGTCGACTTCCTATGATGATGGCTTGGCATTTAGAAGTATTAACCGCCAAACCAAATCGTTCAGACCATTTCAATATAGCGTTCAAGTCCCGGTTTATCTATATTTTATTTTACTTATATAAATACAAGCTACCCAAATACCAAAAATGTGATTGTGTCAATAAATGTAATTATCTTTCTTTCTTTCTATCTAAATAAAAACGTTAATGTGAAAGGAATATTAAATCCCGGTTAAAATATTTAGTAGAAATAATTAAAAGCAAATACTGCCACATAATGGTTAGTATTTTATACTAGCAACATATTATAATGTTCTCATGAAATGAAAGCACTTTGGTTTTCTGCTTGGTAACACAGCTGTGCCTATCTTTTTTTTAAATTTTCTTTTTGAAAGGTAAGAAATAAATAAGGAATATAATATTGGGAAACCTTTTTTTATTTTAAACAATACTAGTAACATGGTAGAAATAATACTGTCAACAAAAAACCAGAGCTTACTCCTTAAAAAATAAACTTGTCAATTGTCATGTCAATAGTGTCAACAATCGACCAGGAACGTCAAACGCTGCTGATGTTTATTTTTATGAAAAAAATATCAATAATTTAGTTTCTTCATGGCTTTTGTGTTCACGAATATAAAATTAAATGTATTAGATTATAAATAACCAGTGTATAAACCAAAAATGTCGATGCTATCAGAAGAAAATGGGACCCATATTGATAGCGTTGACGTCAATGAAAAAGTAAAAGAAATAGAATCAATAAATGAAATTATTTGTGATTCGGGGGTTGAAACATTAGATTCCTGTTCTTCTACAGTCCCACCTTTGTCAGAGATAGAAGAAGGAGGCAAAGATCCTACACCAGACAGCCTATCAAACGAAAGTAGTTTGTCTAGCCCTGCCTTTGAAGAAAATGAAAGGGAACTCTACGATAACACAGATAATTTACCTAAAGTTATTATAGATAATGACAATACAAGTGTTCAATATTCTGAAAAAAGTGAATATGAAAATAGCCAGCCGGATTTCCAAGAATCAGAACTTGGTAATAAAAACCGTTTTTTTGCAACGTCAACATTGAGCTTGGAAGATGATAACATTCTGGAATGCACCGTACTTAACAAGTGCACACTTAGTAAAAGTGCGGAAAATATATCAATTATATCATTTGATGAGAAAACTGAAAATACTAAACTAAATTCAAGCGATAAAGATTTAAATGAGGACAAGATTCTGTCAGACTTTGCAACTCACAAAGCCAAAATTACTGCAGTCCAAAAAATCCCTGACAACCATGTTAACTTAGATCCTAAATACACAAGAATACCAAAAGAATTATTATCGCAAGATATCGGTAGTATTGTCAAAAATGTACACGGTATATTCTCATCTGTAAGCGGCAGTTTAAAAAGTGCTTACACTCACAGAACTGCATATGTACAAAAGCCTGTTAAAACGGTAAAAAACCTACCAAATGGTAAATTAATGAATGATATATTTGAAGATGAAAACATTGAATCAAAAAACTTTCTAGAAAAATCTGAGGATGTAATTAAAACGGTAGAAAATGTTCCAAATTTTAATGATGTGACGAAGGTAGATGAGAATTCGGACTCTGATACAAAGATAGACTTAGTAAAATTACATGTGGAATCATTAGAGAGATTGCTGACGGAGCATAGAAAAGAAAATGCATCATTAAGAGACCGAGTTAAACAGCAATGTGACGAGTTGCAACAGAAAGATCAGACATTTATTGATTTGGAGGCTAAGTTGGAGTTGGTGAGTAAAATTCTAGTTTTATTTATACTACTTACAGTCTAATGGTTATAATTGTCTAATAAGTCTTTTTTGTGGAGAGGTCCTTAACACAAATAGAAAATAAATTAGACTATTAATTATTAATCTCAAATAAGGATACAAAAATGGCTTAATAATAATAAAACTGCCTAATGGTAAGCTACTAGTTACTGTATAGAATAATTATTTCAATCCAAAAACGTCCTTCTGCTGGACTACCTAAGCTACTGAAGTCTACCATGGTGGCCAGACAGGTTGGTATAGGGTTTTGTGTCGAGTTTTTCCTCTGTTGCAGCCAACAAACTCTCGGCAGGCTACCAAATTTAATTCTAGGCCTTATCTTTTTCATTCTCCAGATGGCCAAACGCGTTGACCAAGCTGAACGTGAGAAAGATGCTGCAGTAATGAGATATGCTAGTGTAGAGTGCGCGGCTATAGAAGCCCGGCGCGCCGCTGATAATGCTGCTAAAGCGGAGAAGAATGCTCATGCTGAGGTGGAACTGCTTAATGGGAAGCTGAAGTCAGCACATGGAGAAAAACAGAGGATCTGTCAGTTGTATGATGATAAGGTTGGTGGATTTAGCAATAATAATGTTCTCTTGAGGCTTCTGCTGATTAGGACCACTGACTGCCTCAACTGACTGGAGCCACAGTCCCAGTCAGTCGATAGCATTTGTTGAATCTGTCTACTGGGACCATGACTGCCTTGGTGGTCCAGTGGGTACAGTATACGCCTGCTGTGCACGAGGTTGTGGGTTCGATTCCCGCCCAATTACAAAACTTTGTGTGACCCACAAATATTTGTTCTGAGTTTGGATGTTATTTGTGTCCGTTAATTGTATGTTTGTAAAGTCCCCCGCGACACAGGGCTTGTTCTCTAGTGCGGGAGTTGTCTTTGTCGTTTTAAAACAAAACAAACAAAACCTTTAAACAAGCAATTTATATATAATCTGAATCTCGAAAACGGGCCCAACAATTTACATGAAATATAGTATACAGAGGGCTTCGGGGGCGATTAATCGATCTAGCTAAGTTTCATTTTTAGAACATGTTAATTTCTAAAAAGAATACCAAGCAAAGCAGTTAGGTGGTTATTAAATAAGTGGTATTGTTTAACCTTACAAAACCTTATAAAAATATATTCAGAAATTCAATCTGATTTTTTCTGAATATATTTTTATTAGGATAGGTAAAAATTATCTGCTTTGCATACTATAAAGTGTACAGTGCTGACATTGTCCAACGGTTGCCCGCAACACTCACCAGGTCATCGATCCACCCTGTTGGAGGCCTGCTCATGCTGCGTCTTTTAGTTCCTATCATAATATATTTACTATTGCTTCCCAGTGCCATGAGCTGATGAACTGTGAAAGGGAACTAGCCAAGGTTCGCGAAGACATGCGGGAGATCGACGGAAGACTTAAGTGGACTCAGAGCAAGCTGCGAGTCGAGATGGATGCTTATAAGGTACTAGTTAATCTTACCCTGGGTTTCAACCAGCCGGTCTTTCTTTCTTTCTTTCATATATACGCCTTTGCCACCTAGTTAAAATTAAGACATCGTTCACACCAAACGTTTTGTCTGCCGCCGACTGTGAGTATGCTCACTGTCAGCCCCAGTGTGACGTGAACGAATACTGTAGACTCAATCTACAGTATTCGTTCTAACCAAACCGCCAATATGCTATAACGTACAATGCGCTACTTATGTGAACTAAAGTGTAGACGCGTAGTACAACAATCGGCCACCTAGAGTTAGCGACAACGCACTACGTAATAGCGTATAGTCGGTTCGGTGTGCACGAGAAGTTAATCTAATATATAAAATTCTCGTGTCATAGTGTTCAACTTTGAACTCCTCCGAAACTGCTCGACCGATTTTCGTAAAATTTTGTGAGCATATTGGGTAGGTCTGAGAATCGGACAACATCTATTTTTCATCCCCCTAAATGTTAAGGGTGGTCCACCCCTATTTTTTATTTATTTTTTTAGACAACATTTTTTGTTTTTATTTTTTTGTGATTCAGCATTAAAAATACATACAACCCTTAATTTTCACCCCTCTACGATCAACCCCTATATTTTAGTAGCAAAACAACGTTTGCTGGGTCAGCTAGTATATATATAGAAAAGCGATAGACTGCGTAACGCGCGCTCACAGTCAGCTACCGACAATGTGTTTGGTCTGAAGAATGCCTGGGTTCTTGGGGTTTGATTCTCACATGGGACAAAAATTACTTAGTTGTTCAGAATCTGGGTGTGGTATAATCTATACTTTAATATTATAAAGCTGAAGAGTTTGTTTGTTTGGTTGAACGCGCTAATCTCAGAAAGTACTGATTTGATTAGATTTTTTTTTTGTTTAATAGTGCATTTATCCAGTAAGGCTATAGGCTATATAACATCACGCTATGATCAATAAGAGCGGAGCAGTAGTGAGATATGTTGCAAAATCGGGGAAAATATTCCAAATTACCACGCGGACGACCTCTAGCAATTTCTATAACACAAAACTTACTAACTGGCGATTGAATTTGTCCTGATGTTCTAGCCGGTTTTTTCTTAGGCTCTATTCCTGGTCAGCCAAAGAACCCTATATGAACAAGTTATTTTGACACATACATATCATCACGCCCGTCTACCATTGGGTAGGCAGAGACTATGGTACTCCAATCATTATCATCATCATCATCATCATCTCAACCCATTAACGTCCCACTGCTAGGCAAGGGTCTCCTCGTTACAGTTGCAGCGATATTAGCCTACTATACCACGCTAGCCAGAAAATCAAGCAGATAATACCCACTGCAAGAGAAGGAAAATTCGTAGCAAAACCTTATGTCAACCCGTCTGGTACTCCAATAATGCCATACTATTGTTATAGGAAAGTTCAGAACGTGCTGAGAAGTTGAGTCAACAAGTGACCGAACTGGAAGCAGCTAAGGAAGTCGCTGCTGTTAATGCCTCAGATTCTATCAAAGCTAAGCAACTAGGTAAGTTATTATGAAGAGAGTTATTATAAGAACGCCATGTCAAACTAGCCTGCCTCGGTGGTCCAGTGGCCGCAGCATGCGCCTGCTGTGCACGAGGTTGTGGGTTCGATCCTACACAGAACAAAACTTTGTGTGACCCACAAAAAATTGTTCTGAGTCTGGGTGTAATTTGTGTCCGTTAATTGTATGTTTGTAAAGTCCCCCGCGACACAGAGCTTGTTCTCTAGTGCGGGCGTTGTCTTTTTAATAACGCCCTGTCAAACTAACTTTTTCTATATTACTTGGGTGGCAATCAAACATCCCGCCTAATGTTAAGCAGTTACCGTAGCCTATGGACGCCTGCAATACCAGAGGTATAACTTGTTGCCGAGCCATTTTTTACACCAGGGCTTTCGAGTGAGAAAGTAACCGACTTGCACGCAAAAGGTGCGAGTTCGAACCCGGGCGGCAGTACCAATGTGAATTTCACTTTGTGGAGTTTATATGTACTAATCAAATGATTCGCCATCTGCTAACGGTGAAACCCACATGTCTTAGAAGAAATTCTAAAGACATATCTGATTCACCAACTCGCATTAGGCCAGGGTGTGTGAATTAAGGCCTAAACCCCTCTCTCTCTCTCTCTCTTTTGATAGAGGGGAGGAGACCCGTGTCCAGCAGTGGTACATATATGGGTTGCTATTATTATGTATACCTGGAATAGGAAAACCTTTCCTTTAAAAACGCATCTCTAAATGAGCGCTAGAGACCTGTACTCACACACAGGAACACAACTACACCGCTGTGTGTATTTATTTGGCTGTGGTCTTCTGTAAGGTGTAGGTCCTTCCTCAGTCGGGCTTGCTCGCTAGTACGGCTTCAAATATAACTTGATCATGGAACGCGCCAGTTTTAAAGTTGTAGTGAAATTTTGACCGATTGACATTTAATTACATAATTTCATTTTATATGTAAAGTGAAAGTAGCATGTTAGGCTACAACTTTCATTTTATTTTTTACTAGGGGTCGCCCGCGACTTCGTCCTCGTGGTAATTTGAAATATGTTCCCCGATTTTGCAACATATCTCACTACTGCTCCACTCCTATTGATCATAGCGTGATGGTATATAGCCTATAGCCTTCTTAGATAAATGAACCAGTAGGTACTTTCTGAGCTTAGCGCGTTCAACCAAACAAACAAACTCTTTAGCTTTATACTTATCAGAGGTATCACTTGCGTGTTGCCGACATATTTTTTCTACACCACGGTTTTAAGATGGAATTTCGAAAACCATTCTTTCAAAACGCATTCCTAAATGAGCGCTGGAGACCTGTAATTATAAACTTATTAGCGGACCTGGCAGACGTCGTCCTACCGGGAATAGCTGATATACCGACAGCAGCGCCACCTACCGGGTCCAATTGTGACTCTAAACCATCCGGGGCCCTACCCGAACACACATACAAAATTTCATTAAAATCAGCCGAGCCGTTTAGGAGGAGTTCAATTACAACGAAAAGTGGCATTTTTTTATATACATATAAGGATTTCGTTTATTTTACTGAGTAATTCCAACGGCGCTCTAGACACAAGCATTAGCTTAGTTTTAGTTAAAACCTATTGTAGACCGAATGGACACAGACTATGCCTTTATGGAGTCCTGGACGAGGGTCCATGTGCACTCGTCTCGGTTTGTAACCATTCGGTAACTTTATGATATTTTTGGATTGTTTTGTTTTTAAAAGAATCTGAAATAAATAATTTAAATTGAATTAGTTTGAGATTCAAGAGAGATTAGGGCACCATACTAGCGAGCAAGCCCGACTGGGGAAGGACCTCCACTTTACAGAAGACCACAGCCAAATAACTACACACAGTGGTGTAGTTGTGTTTCTGTGTGTGAGTACAGTTCTCCAGCGCTCATTTAGGGATGTGTTTTGTAAGAAACATATTAAAAAAAATTGGTTGGCAACACGCAAGTGATACCTCTGGTATTGCAAGCGTCCATAGGCTTCGGTAACTGCATAACATCAGGCGGGGCGAATGCTTGTTTGCCACCCAAGTAGTATACAAAACCCCAAAAAATTAAATTTAGGTCAAAGAAAAGCTCAGTATTGATACATGTATTTTATTTAATTGATTTGGTTTACAGAAGCGAAATTGAAAGAAAGTCAAGCGGCATTAATTCTCTGTCGTCATGAGCGCGATGAACTGGAGCGAAGGTTAACGACCTGTACGTCACAGCTGAGCGAGTGTACCAAAGAGAGAGACACGGCTACTGAAGCTCTCACTCGCACCACTGCTGAGGTATGTTTATTTAACTGTTTTATTACTGGACTTATCCGTGTGGTGACGGATTAAGAATACAAATGTCACTACCCCGTTCCATCTTTAGGGTGTCGTAAGAGTTGACTTAGGGGAGAATATCAGACGGACAATATCCACTGCAAGAGAGGGAAAACTCGAAACAAAACCCTATACCAACTCGTCTGGCCAGCGTGGTATAGTAGGCTAATATCCCTCCAAATGTATAGAGGAGTCCTGTGACTAGAAGTGGGATGTTTATAGGTTGAGATGATTGCTGGACACGGGTCTACTCTCTCCTCTGTCTAGAGAGCTGGGAAAGTTTTGGCTTTTATCCACATATGCTTGGCTCAATACGTGGTGGATCAGATTCTGCCTTTAGATTTTTTTTAAGACATGGCGAGGTAACCACTTAAATTTCTAAACCAACCGTGCCAACTGTCTTTAGAATGAAAGTTGTAATTCTATGTCTTTTTAATGTCCAGGTGAAAGAACTACAAATAAGCAACTTAAGATTAGAAGAAGAAGCGGCCGAGTTAGCCGCACTACGAGCTAAAGCGGCGCTGTCGGACACGCTCAGCGCGCAGCTGCAGCGCGAGGCCGAGCGGGCCGCGCGCGCCGAGGCCGAGCTGGGCGCCGAGCGCGCGCGCGCCGAGACGTGCGCGCGCAGGGAGGCCGGCGCGCTCGAGCACGCCGCCAGCCTCACCGCCGCGCACGTCGCCAGCAGCGCCGCCATCGAGCGGTATGAGGCTGAGGTGACAACTAATTACGTACCTTCATACTACAGACTGCCTTGGTGGTCCAGTGGTCGCAGTATGCGCCTGCTGTGCACGAGGTTGTGGGTTAGATTCCCGCACAGGACAAAACTTTTTGACCCACAAAGAGTTGCTCTGAGTCTGGGTGTAAATTGTGTCCGTTAATTGTATGTTTGTAAGTTCCCCGCGATACAGAGCTTGTTCTATAGTGCAGGAGTTGTCTTTTAATAAAAAGAAAGGAAAGGAATACTACATGCTTTGATTTAACTGCCTCCGTGGCTCAGTGGTCAATTCCCGGGTCGGGCCAAAAATCGATATTGAGTTTTTCTGTTAAGAAATTCACAATAGATGCCCGGAGTTTGGAAATTGATGCCCGGTGTTTACACCCTCGTGCCTCAGAAAGCACGTAAAGTCGTTGGTCCTACGCCTGATCTCTCTCCGGTCGTGTCGGATTTGCCGTCCCATCGGACTTTGAGAGTGAGGGAATAGAGAGTACACTTGTGTTAGCGCACACACTTGTGCACTATAATATCTCCCGCACAGATGACAAGTCTCCGTTGAGATTAGCTGCCGTGACCGTAATTCGGTTAGCAGGACACTACATGCATTGATTTATATCTGATACACTTTAAGAGAGGCCGCCGTCACTCCATGTACTTGCGCGCTATAATTACCTACCGCCCAGCCGAGCGGTCTCGGGCCGTTTGCGGACCAAATTCAGGGTTGTGAGATCGCGCGGTGCGAAACAATCACAACTGTACACTTGAGCAATTTAGGCACATTTTAGCATGCAGCGGTTGCTGACGCGACAGAGTAGGCTATTATAACAGTAGGTATTGGTAATTTTCTACTAAGTGAAGTATCTGTTACGTAGTAACTCTTTAGTAATCTGTGACGTTCCTTAGTACCAAATTTCTGAGTTCACGGGAAGTACCCTGTAGGTTTTGATTCCCTTGCGTGTATCGAAAATTTGCGGAAATTTGCGGCATAAACGGCTGTATCTTTTGATTGCGTTGGCTTAGAAGTTTGATTTTTTCACAGCTTTAAGGGACAGTAGACCTGGAGTATTTGAAATAAATTTCAGCTTGATACCTTCACGCGTTCTTGAGAAAAAGGGTCTTGACAAACAGACAAACGAACGTTCGGACAACAAAGTGATCCTATAAGGATTCCGTTTTTTCCTTTCTGTTTTCGGAACCCAAAAAAATTGCGACAGTTAGTTAGTTCATATTATTATGTTACATTGTAAGTCTCTAATTGTAGCAATAAACATGTCTTTCTATGACTAGAAATCGCACTTAGCGATAAGGCCGCCCATTCCACTTAGTTTTATCTTTGTACTTTATTTTAAATGTATATATTTGGTGTAAAATAAAGAATTATTTATCTATCTATAATAGACTAGCTATTGCCTGCGTTTCCACCTGCGTGGATGTCGGTTATCGCGATAAAAAGTAGCCTATTCGGTATTCCAGACTAAAATCTTCATTAAGTCAATGATAGTAGCTAAATAGCCTAACTTAAAAGATTTTTTAGCAAAACCTGTTTCATTTCTTTATTCTATTCTCTATTTAAAAAGACAAAGACAAGCTCTTTGTCGCGGGAGACTTTACAAACATACAATTAACAGACACGAATTACACCTAGACTCAGAACAACTCTTTGCGGGTCACACAAAGTTTTGTCCTGTATGTGAATCGAACCCACAACCTTGTGCACAGCAGGCGCATACTGCGGCCACTAGACCACCAAGGCAGTCAACACAATAAATATCATATATGTGGTTCTTCGCAATATTTACTATAATAAAGTTGAATCTGAAATACAAGAGAGGTAGGGCACCATACTAGCGAGCAAGCCCGACTGGGGAAGGACCTCCACCTTACAGAAGACCACAGCCAAATGACTACACACAGCGGTGTAGTTGTGTTCCTGTGTGTGAGTACAAGTCTCCAGCGCTCGTTAGGAATGCGTTTTGAAAGAAACGTATTCCTATCCCAGGGTTACTTCCATCTTAAAGCCCTAGTGTAAAAAAATGGGTTGGCAACACGCAAGTGATACCTCTGGTAATGCAAGCGTCTATAGGCTACGGATACTGCTTAACATCAGGCGGGCCGTATGCTTGTTTGCCTCCCAAGCAGTATACAAAAAAAATACATGTAATTAAAAAAATATCCATAAAAATAATGTTTTTCACCAATCAGTTTGGTTGTCATTCCATTATCGGCCAACCTCAAACAATGCAACCTCTGACAAATAGATAATTATGTAGTATAGCTGCCTCTGTGGCTCAGTGGTCGAAGTATGTGACTGCTGATCACGAGGTCCGAGGGTTCCATTCCCGGGTCGGAACAAAAATTGACTATGGGTTTTTTGTCAAAAAATGTACAATGCCGGAGTTTTGAAATTGGCGGTATTTACACCTCCGTGCCTCAGAAAGTATGTGAAGCCGTTGGTCCTACGCCTAATCTCTCTCCGGTCGTGTCGGATTGCCGTCCCATCGGACTATGAGAGTGAGGGAATAAAGCGTGCACTTGTGTTAGCGCACACACTTGTGCACTGTAATATCTCCCACGCAGGTAGCTAGTCTTCGTTGAGATAAGCCGCCATGACCGAAATTCGGTTAGCAAGATATTATATGTCCCATTGCTGGACACGGGTCTCCTCTCCTCTATCAAGAGAGAGAGGGTTTAGGCCTTAATTCACACAAGCTGGCCTAATGCGGGTTGGTGAATCAGACATGACTTAAGAATTTCATCTAAGACATGTGGGCTTCCTCACGATGTTTTCCTTCACCGATAGTAGATGGCGAATCATTTTATTCATCATCTCAGCCTGATAATGTCCACTGCTGAACATAGGCCTCCTTCATATGTGTCCACAATGGCCGATCTTGAGCTGCCTGCATCCAGTATTTTTATTTATTTTGAAAGTTCTTTATTTACATTCAACAATGGTACAATGTTTACAAGTTAACATTAAACATACAATTTATAGTTTTTTTACAGACTAAATAACGTCCTTATAAAACATTTGGCTTGGGTAGTAATGATTTAACATGAGGTATATAAATATAATAATTTCTACTTACATAATAATAGTTACATCTACATGACTTGCATTTTGTCATTAATAGGATACAGCTACTTACAAAACTAAGTTTATTTAAACCAGGACTTTGGAGTTTAAATAACTATTTTACTAAGGTACATAATACATAATGTGGGTAAATATAAAATAAATAGAAATGTAACTATGAGATCGAGCGGCCGAGTCGCAGCGCGGCCCGGCCGGTCAGCAGGTAGGGGCACCTACGTCATCTATTATACTCGAGGAAGTAGTGATGCGGCAAGCGGTATCGACAATAAGTATCGGCATAACGTAAATTATGTAAACGTGATTTACCTATGTTAGATATTAGTGTGTTACTGTGGTTAGGGTTCTTATGAATGTAGAATCTTTTTGATATTTTTAAAATGTAATCTTTAATTAAGGGAAAATTTATACGTTGGTGAAGTTCTTTTAAGTTTGTGCAGTATGGTGTTTTAAATGCTATTTTCAAAGCTTTGTTTTGAATTAATTGTATTTTGGAATAATTTGTTTCACGAGTGCTGCTCCAAACCGGTGCGGCATATGTAATACAAGGTCTCACCAAGGTAGAATATATACGCAATTTGGTATTAGGACTAAGGTTACTTTTTCTGTTCAGGATAGGACTCAGGGCATTCATCGCTTTAATACCCTTTAGGTGAAGCGCACTCGTATTTTTAGTGAAATTTAGTTTGTCATCGAGAAGGATGCCAAGATATTTGACAGATTTACGCCAAGAAATTTCATGGTTATCATTTGTTTTAAGTTGCCTACTAGGTACTGAGCGATGTCTAAAAACATAATGGCCTCAGTTTTATGCACATTAAGCTTAAGTTTCCAGGTAGTAAAGAAATTTGTTAATAAGTCTAGCGACCACTGTAGGCGAGAGATGATAACATCAATGTCATTGGAGGTTGTAAAGTTTGCAGTATCATCAGCAAAGCCGGCCAAGTGAGTATGTGGTTGTTTTTCTATGTCATTTATAAATGATATTTATAAATGACCTGCATCCAGTGCTTTCCTGCAGCTCATAATTATTTCATTAATACATATAAACTCCACAAAGTGAAATTGACATTGGTACTGCCCGGGATTGAACTCGAACCACCACCGCTTCAATTATAATATTTACATATCATATTTCATATTTCAGGCACGGGCATTAAGCGTGGACAACACATCAC
The DNA here is from genome assembly GCA_947095525.1 of Trisateles emortualis. Classification (NCBI taxonomy): domain Eukaryota; kingdom Metazoa; phylum Arthropoda; class Insecta; order Lepidoptera; family Erebidae; genus Trisateles; species Trisateles emortualis. The sequence continues at coordinate 4,748,165 of OX352756.1, forward strand.
TTCGAGAACGTATACTGACCTTGGAAGCTGAGTGCACCAGGCTGCAGACCGCCTTGACTGAAGAGACTGACAGGAGAAACAAGGAGAACAGAGTGCTAGCTAGAAAGGTATATACTTAAACAATTAATAACTTTCATTTTAAGAGAGGGTGTGCACCATACTAGCGAGCAATCCCGACTGAGGAAGGACCTCCACCGTACAGAAGACCACAGCCAAATAACTACTCAGTAGACATGGGCGTTATTGGTTATATTCGATAACCGTTGGATAGCCGTTATTTGGTTTTAATACCGATATCAATAACCGTTGCTTAATATGGGTATCCGAGTCTTGGTTAGTTCAGTAGCTACAAACTGGATTAGTTGCGAATAACGTAACATACAATACAGCTATCAAGCTATTGAATCGCTAATCCGATTATGTGGCTCAAACGGAACGTAATCTTATCTGCATATGTTTAAAGTTCATTTTACAAAACTCAACACGATATAATGCCAACCAAACAACCGCCACTCGCGCAACGATAACCGCCTCGTCTCTTTTACGCACATAAGTACAAGTTTAGTTAGAGAGAGAAGGCATAATTATCTTAATTATTAGTTGCAACAACTTAGTTAGTACTTACCAACGCTGCCATTTCGCTACATCAATGTTGATATTTTGATACCGGTTAGTGAGTTTTTAGATATCGATACGTTTAGTTATTAGGTTGGTAACCGTTTTCAGTTACGTTACGTGATATCGGACACATGTCTACTACTCAGCAGTGGGGCCATTCAAGTATTAATTAAATTACGTAAGCACTTTATAGGGGCGGAGGGTCTTTACTTAGCTTAGTTTTGATGATATGGCGGGTGGGGGATCTAGATGGTGATTATGTCAGCAGTAGTTATTTGCTTATTTTTAAAAGCTTTGCTTACTTTTGCTGACAAGGGGGAAGGGGAGGTAAATAATTGCAATAAATCTGCTTACGTAATATTTGAACGGCCCTAGTGTAGTTGTGTGTGAGTACAGGTCTCCAGCGCTCATTTAGGGATGCGTTTTGAAAGATACGTATTCCTATCTCAAGCATACTCCAACCTAAAGCCCTGGTGTAAAAAAATGGGATGACAACACGCAAGTGATACCCCTGGTGTTGCAAGCGTCCATAGGTAACAGTAACTGCGCACCATCAGGCGGGCCGTATGCTTGTTTGCCACCTAAGTAGTATAAAAAACATGACACAGCTGAGTTTTTCTTTGTCCCCAAACTAAGCTAATGCTTGTGTTTTGGGTTGCGCCGTTGGAATTACTCAGCTTTATAACTACTATTACTCATATTATAACTACAATGGACAACGGGTCTTAATCGCGTAATATTTTAAAGGGTTTTCATACCTTTTTGGCACCGCTCACCCGGACCAGTCAACCCGTGACCACGGTCGTTGCAATTGACGGAAACGTCGGGAAAAAAAAAAGTATGAAAACCTTTAAAATATTACGCGATTTAGACCCTTTGTCCATTATAGTTATAATATGTGTACAAATCGTGAAAGTTTAAAAGAATTTATTTATTTAAGACATGGAAAACTTACAGCTAAATAGAGTTTTATAGTTAAAACTAGTAGGTACAATAACATAAAGCCAATTACAAGTTTTCACTTCTAATTACAGAGTAGGTTATTATTAAAATGTGAGCACTACATACAGTACAAAATGTATATATGTATACTAGTGGACCTGGCAGACGTCGTCCTGCCGGAAAAAGCTGAAATACCGACAGCAGCGCCACCTACCGGGTCCAATTGTGAATCTAAACCATCCAGGGCCCTACCCGAACACACACACAAAATTTCATCAAAATCGGTCCACCCGTCTAGGAGGAGTTCAGTCACATACACACGCACACAAGAAATATATATATTAAGATATAGAAGTAAGTAGGTATATATATTCATAGTGCACAATAATTACAAGAGAAACAGAAACACAGTCATTTAAGAAAAAAATCCAAGCTTAGGCACCTTCTTGCTGAGGCTATGCTAGTTGTAAAGGGATCTATATTTTTATGCTGCTTACATAATGTATTAAATTTTCTACTTGCACGTACAAGGTTACTATTTTGTCGATAATTTGTTAAGGCTCTTGGTATGGCTAAAGGGGGATTAAAACGCATTGGTCTGGGTGGGACATTAAACTTGATTTTGGAAAGAAGTTCAGAGCAGTCGATAGTGTTGTTAGTTACTTATCTTTAACAGGTAGACAAAGTCAGCTATATTTACTATTACTAAACCAATTTATATGAAACTTTGCACGCACATTAAAATGCCGTGACATAACGGGTTCTGATAATGGATTCAGGAGGTTGTTGAGTGTAAGGTTTCATATTTAAAAATGTGATAATATTGGATCATAATATTTCCAGGTGGCAGAGTTAACAGAAGAAGTGGCAGAAGCTAACAAGACGTTGGAATGGGAGAAGGGAGAGAACTGTGTGCTTAAGAAGAAGCACACAAGTGCTATCAAGGTAATTACAAGCATTTAATTCGTATGGTGACGGATTTAGAATGATAAATGTTCATTTAGGTTACAAAGTAACACTTATGAAAGTCACAAATTATGAATAAGCCAGAAAGATGATGTCAGCAAAATTTTCCTGCGGCTAGTTCGCCTTGAGAAGAACTAATAAGAAACTCAGGCCACTATTTTTAATCGCCAGATAGTTACAATCTTTTGTAAAATACAAGTATGATAGCATGCCATTACCTCGACCCCGAGGATGTCGTAAAAGTCGACTAAGGTAGTAAGTCAGGCAGACAATATCCACTGGAAGAGAAGGAAAACTCTAAACAAAACCCTATACCAATCTGTCTGGCCAGCGTGGTATAGTAGGCTAATTAATATACCTACAAATGTATAGAGGAGACCCGTGCCCAGCAACAGTGGGCATAGCATAGAATAGGTTGAGATGATGATAATTTAACTTGCACTGTTTAGGACGAAGCTAAATAAGGTGTACTTGTGTTCCTGTGTGTGCGTACAGGTCTCCAGCGCTCATTTAGGGATGCGTTTTGAAAATGATACCTCTGGTATTGCAAGCGCCCATAAAATACTGTAACTGTTTACCATCAGGCGGGCCGCGCGGCTGTACGTGCTTGCCGAGGCACGGCTGTGTAAACACCGCTAATTTCCAAATTCCGGGCATCTGTTGCGAATTTCTTGATAGAAAAACCCCATTTTCCCAAATTTTTGGCCCAACCTGGGAATCGAACCCGGGACCTCGTGATCAGCAGTCACAACCATCAACCACTGAACCACCGAGGCAGTCGTAGTATAAAATTAGTTGGCATGATTAAATGATGGTTAGAAGTAACAAGTAGAAGAATAATATTGTTGTTTTCAGGAGTTGAACCGTGAGTTACAGCGCGCCATGAAGCGGTGTGAACAGCTGGAGGCGAAGCTTCCACCACCAGACGCACCTTCCACCAGAACAGGTCAGTTTAGTATTAAAAGAGGAAACTTCCTCGACCGATTTTTAAAATTGTTTCAGCAATAGGAAGCTACTTTATCAACGGGTAACATAGGCTATATTTTATTGAAAAACATCTTCAATTTCAGCTCATTTTACTGATTTAATCTTTGAATAGATATACTACGGATACTTCGTCCGCGTGGTAATTTGGAATATTTTCCCCGATTTTGCAACATATCTCACTACTGCTCCGCTCCTATTGATCATAGCATGATGTTATATAGCTAAATGCCTTCCTTCTTGAATAAATGCCTTCCTGGATAAATGCACTATTCAACAAAAAAGATCTTTCAAATCGTACCAGTACTTTCTTAGATTAGCGCGTTCAACCAAACAAACTCTTCAGCTTTATAATATTACTAGCTGTTGCCCGCGGCTCCGCCCGCGTGGATGTCGATTATCGCTGTAAAAAATATGTGTTATTCCAGACCATAATCTATCTCTGTGCCAAATTTCACCCAGATCCGTTCAGTAGTTTTTATGTGAAAGAGTTAACAAACATCCATCCATCCATCCATACTTACAAACTTTCGCGTTTATAATATTAATAAGGATAGTATATATATAATTATTATTTACAGGCTCAGTATCATCCCTGAGCAGTGGTGAGAGTGCGCCGCAAGATGAGAGGCTGCAAAACGGACATTCTGATGCATTACCGGATATACAAGTACGACAAGCACATTATATTTATTGTAGTTAAGTTTAAGATTACACGTACGATTACATTTATATATTATAGATTGATCTGTTGGTCTAGTGGTTAGCGACTCTGACTGCTACTGTGGGTTCGAATCCCACCCAGGACAAATATTTGTGTGATGAGCACGTTTGTTTGTTCTGTGTCTGGGTGTAATTTATCTATAATATGTATGTATTTAGAAATATTAAGAGATATTAACGTATTAAGAGAGGTAGGGCACCATACTAGCGAGCAAGCCCGACTGGGGAAGGACCTCCACCTTACAGAAGACCACAGCCAAATGACTACACACAGCGGTGTAGTTGTGTTCCTGTGTGTGAGTACAGGTCTCCAGCGCTCATTTAGGAATGCGTTTTGAAAGATACGTATTCCTATCCCAGGGTTACTTCCATCTTAAAGCCCTGGTGTAAAAAAATGGGTTGGCAACACGCAAGTGATACCTCTGGTAATGCAAGCGTCTATAGGCTACGGATACTGCTTAACATCAGGTGGGCCGTATGCTTGTTTGCCACCCAAGTAGTATAAAAAAAAAAAAAAAAATATATATATAAGTATGTTTGTCAGTTGTCTGGTTACCATAGTACAGGATCTGCCTAGTTTGGGATCAGATAGCGATGTGTGAGTTGTCCCGACAATATAATATTAAAAAAATATTATTTATGGAATGAACTCCTGTCGAGGTTTTCCCGAGAGGCATGGAGTTCTTCAAGAAAGGAGTTATAAGGTTTCTAAAGGGTCGGGTCGATATTCCTGGTGTTGCAAGCGTCTATAGGCTAACATCAGTCGGGTCGTATGCTTGTTTGCCACCCAAGTAGTTAAAAAAAAGTAACCACCGTAAGAAGAAGGGCACCATAAAAGTAAGCAAGCCCGGTTGGAAAAGGTCCTTAGGTCCTTCCTCAGCGAAGCTTGCTCGCTGTAGTCCCACCAGTTCTTTATCAATTGACTGCACGATCGCTTCAGTGGCCTAAGTGGATACCTCGCTATTTAATTCTGCGCGGCTTATTGTGGGTTCGAACCCCTCACAGGATAATTTGTGTCTGTTAATTGTATGTTTGTTAAGTCCCCCGCGACTCAGAGCATGTTACCTTATAGTATTTCTCACATAGGTAGAAAATGATAGAATATTGAATTAAAATCTATCGATTGAATATTCTAGATTCTTGATCATTCAATCGTTCTTCATCGTCTAATTTCAATCGTCACATACCAATGTTATGTGAAAAATACTATAGAGTGGGAGTTCTTTTTCTAAAAAAAGGAAAAAAAAACTGTTATTTATTTCACTATGGACTTCTATAAGGTTAATTAAGTTGTAAATGTTTCTTAAATTCCCAATTTACCCCTATATATAATCATATGATTCGCCATCTGCTAACGGTGAAGGAAAACATCGTGAGGAAACCCACATGTCTTAGAAGGAATTCTAAAGTCATGTCTGATTCATCAACCCGCATTAGGCCAGCGTGTGTGAATTAAAGGCCTTAACCCTCTCTCTCTCTTGATAGAGAGGAGACCTGTGCCAAGCAGTGGGACATATATGGGTTGCTATTATTATTATTATTACCTCTACAGGGGTGTTAATAAGTAATATTATTAATTAAAATTATAAATTTTCACGCATCCCTTAGGAAAATTCTACAACGGTAAGAACTATACTTTATTTTTCCAGATAATGTTTCCAAGTCTGTTTGGTAAACTGTTTATTAAGGTTAGCCTTACATATTATTGTAGTACTAGCTGTTGCCCGCGGCTCCGCCCGCGTGGATGTCGGTTATCGCTGTAAAAAGTAGCCTATGTGTTATTTCAGACCATAATCTATCTCTGTGCCAAATTTCATCCAGATTCGTTCAGTAGTTTTTACGTGAAAGAGTAACAAACATCCATCCATCCATCCATACTTATTAGTAGGATAACAAATATAGTAGGTAAATATATTTTATTAGATAGGTAGTATTTTTGTTGTTTATTATGCCTATGTGCTATTCTAATGTATAAGGTACACACGGCAACGAAGTAAGCTGTACAGGGCCGCTATATAAAGATTTGCTTTTTAGTTTATAGCTTAATATCCGTTCGTCGCTTCGGGTTACCACTGTAAATCAGCGCAGTGTTGTTACCACAACATAGCATTATGCTGAGTGGTAACCTCATTGACACAGTAATTATAAGGTACAATGTGTAAATACCAAAATGTGACTGTGTCAATAAATCTATGGTCTAGAAAACAAATGTGCTAATTACAAAATTTAGATAATTTAATACTTTAATGCCAAATGTATGAGCATGCTTATTTAATACATTTGGCATTAAAATATTAAATTATCTAAATTTTGTAATTAGCACATTTGTCTTCTAGACCATCGAAATGTAATTTTCTTTCTTTTTTAAGAAAACCATTATATATATTACTGTGGAATTTAGTAACAGTGTACAATTAGACCAAAACTACAGTTAAAAATATATTTCACACAAATTCATACACTGGTTTTCTTAAAAAACTAATCTTCATATAGCGGCCCTGTACAGCTATCTCCGTTGCTGTGTGTACAGTCAGCGCCAAATTCATATAAGCGTCTATAGTATTCAAAATAATCTGAAGAACACAAATTCAAATTCATATACGTAATTAGAATTGTCACATAGTTATAGGCACCCAAACTGTTCAAAATATCTTAGCAATATAGTTTCCAATATTATGTTTACAACCAAGGAGTTCATTATTATGTTGGCGGACACATCGTTCAATGGTATCTATGCATTTGCAGTAGTCAAAAGTATCTATCTGCCAAGTTCTATGTTTCTCCTTCTTAATGAATTTTTTCTCTCTTTCATTTTGTGCATGACGTCATTGACGTGTGTTTTGTTTGGAATAAATTTATATATTGGTGTCTATATTAGTATTTAATGATATTAATATATGAAAACTATTGCCACATAAAAACTCTTTAGAGTAAGTGCTTGAAGCGTTGTAGATAAAATCATAGATAAAATTAACAGATGTCAACTAATTTACGGTCATTGATGTTATTGAAAAGTGCATAATTACATTACATTCTATAAAATAATTCAAAATAAATCAATTTAAATATGCCGTATCATATAACAGAGCAAGTGAAACATAGTATTGTAAACTTATACAGAGAAAGAGTTTCCATAACTGAAATAGCGGATGAACTCGGTATAAGTGTAAGTATTTTGATTAACTTACAAATTAATATCTTATTTTCGTTCACATTATTTTTTGTTCTATTTTAAATATTATGTTACAGAGAAACTCAGTAGCCCTATGGATAAACCGTTGGCGTGATACAGGTGATATTGTACGCCACGTTGCCACTGGTCGACCTAGAATAACGAATGTTAGGCAAGACAATGCCCTAGTCCAAAAGGTGCAAGAAGATCGCTTCATAAATACTTCTCAGTTAGCTACTGCTAATAATATATCTCAGAGTACCATTCGTCGGAGACTTAAAGAAGCTGGCTTACATCATCGCGTGCCAGCTAAAAAACCTACATTGACACCCAGACACAAAGGTTTAAGATTACAGTTTGCTTTAAATTATTTGGACTACGATTTTCGTAAAGTTATTTTTGTTGATGAAAAAGTTTTTTGTAATTCCGTTCATGGTCGATTATCTCTATGGAGGTTGAATAATACGCGATATAGAGAAGAAAATATCATGCCTAACAATAGAAGCGGTCGCATATCGCTCGGTTTTTGGGGATGGATGTCGCAAAGTGGACCGGGTGAGTTGGTTGAAGTTGGTGGACGTCTAAACGGATTGAGATATAGAGATCTTCTTGATGAGTTGTTATTGCCTACTGCTAAAATATTTTATCCTGATGAAGAGCAAATTACATTCATACAAGATGGATGCTCATTTCATAATTGCCGTATAGTACAAGAATACATTGCCGCAAACAGAGAATTAAATTTGATAAAACTGCCGCCAAAAAGCCCTGACCTGAACCCTATTGAGAACGTCTGGGGAAAAATGATCCAGATGTGGGATCATGAACAACCTCGCAGCACGGAAAATTTGCGACGACATGTAAATACACATTGGGAATTTTTAAGGGGTGGTGAATTTTGCAACAATTCAGTCCGATCAATGAGGCAACGTCTCCTCGATGTTATTAATGCAGATGGTGGTTATACTCGTTACTAGTTATAATTAAACAGGTATTATCGTAATACCTAATACTTTTCGAACTTCAGGTAGCAATAAGAATAAATTAATTTCTGCTATAGAGACATTCTTGTTATTTTTAACATTTTTTTTAAGTTACGCATTAAACATTAAAATAACAAAATATTTTATTTTTAACTCTTAGGGTCCCGAATCCAAAGGGTGCTAGCGATGCACTATTAGTACTAAACCTCCGCGTTTTGTTTGATCCACAAAGTAAAATTTTGAAAATTTTCATACAGAAAAAATGCGAACATAAACTGCTACAAGATAGAATAGTGTTTCCATTGTATTACCAACTTAATGTTAAACTCTTTGTGTGGTTAGATAACATAAGTAATATATTTAAAAAAATAGATATTATGCCTATGCATAATATCTATTTTTATTATTATTATCTATATACCATTGAACGATGTGTCCGCCAACATAATAATGAACTCCTTGGTTGTAAACATAATATTGGAAGCTATATTGCTAAGATATTTTGAACAGTTTGGGTGCCTATAACTATGTGACAATTCTAATTACGTATATGAATTTGAATTTGTGTACTTCAGATTATTTTGAATACTATAGACGCTTATATGAATTTGGCGCTGACTGTACATTGTAAAGTTTCATGAAAGCCCACCTAGTAGTATTCGAGTGTAGACGTGAAGTATACACAAAATTTAATTAAAATTCTTATAAGATATAAGCGTTTTATTAAGTATTTAGCTTGTTTTTAATAAAATAATTAGTTATGACCATAGTACAAAGAGTAGGTAGTAACTAAAATGTTAAATATTACCTACCGTTTTAAATTTAAAATTTTCGCTCAGTTTCTCAACTACTTATTATTTTTTTATACTATGTTATGACATTTTAATATTACGGTATTATAATAGATATATACTTATTATGTAATTTTTGCAACTGAGTAAGTCTATCGGTGCTAAGACACAAGTTTTAGCTTAGTTTGGGGCTAAAAAAAACTCAGTTTTGAAACATGTATTTAATTTAATTGATTTGAATACATTTGTTTTATAAGATATTTACGTTATTAAAATTAAAGTAACCTAACCTACTTACAAACAATCAGATATTGTATTATATTTACCTATAAATAAAATATCTGATTGAGATCGCAGTTCTGAGTAAAGGTGCCCAAAAGACTGGCCACATTTCCACGCTGGATTGATTTGATGTGACTTGAATTGCAATAAATTAAAATCAAATCAATTTATTTATATACGTCTAGTAGTTTTTGCATGAAGTAGTTACAGATATACATTCGAACAAACTTTCGCGTTTATAATATGGCTAGTATTTAAACGAGCGACTATAAATTCAATTTATGGGTGTCAAAATTACTGAATATGGCGTACAGAAATACTAAGTGAGCGAAAAACTGAGGGCGAACACAAATTTATCAAAATTAGCGCTTCGCCGGCCGCGCGCGTTGTTGGGGTCACAGTTCTAACCTAACCTAACCTACTTGTCTGATAGCTTCTTGTTTCTGGTAGCAAATGCATGAATATATAATTATATTCAAATGCATGAATTTCTAGTCGCTCACCTAGTAATTTAATCGCCCACCTATTAATTTAGTCGCACGGCTAGAATTTATAGTATCTTATCATCAGTCGCTAAGTTTTTTTTTTATTCGCTCGTTTTATAATTTCCCTTATAATATTAGTCGAATAGTTAGATAATTCTACTGTTTGATTCAAACCAAGTACATTCAAAGTACTAATTGATAGACTGCACGGTTGCTTCAGTGGCTTAAGTGGTTACCTCGCCATTTACCACTGCGCGGTGTGTTGTGGGTTCGATCCACACGGGACAAAAAAATTGGTTGTTTTGAGTTTGGGCGAAAAGTTTCCTAGTGCGGGAGTTGTCTTTAAAAAAAATAATGTATTCTAGATTCGAGAGCCAGACAGACAGACGTTAATCGAACGTATAGTGTCCCTCCAGCGGGCGGCTGCCAGGCGAGCTGAACGTTGTGAGTTCCTCGAGGAGCACGCTAAGCAACTGACGGGGGAACTGCGCTCTAAGGCGCGTCTGCTCAGACATCTGCTTTGTGAAATGCCTGCAGGAGCAGTCAGCTCTAATCATAGGGATGCTAATAAGGTAAGGCTTGGTATAGTTAAATACAGAAACAACTCCAAATTTGACTTTATTAGAAGAGTAAGAATAAAACTTTTAACAGAGGTAGGGCGCCGTAATAGCAAGCAAGCCCGATTGAGGAAGGACCTCCACCTTACAGAAAACCACAGCTAAATAATTATATACAGTGGTGTAGTTGTGTTTCTGTGTGTGAGTACAGGTCTCCACCGCTCATTTAGGAATGCGTTTTGAAAGAATCGTATTCCTATCCAAGAGATAGTCCCATCGTAAAGTCCTGGTGTAAAAAAAATGTGAAAAAAAGTGCCCATAGGCTACGGTAACTGATAGATACGTCAAGCAAATAATTTTATTTTTCAATGTGTATTTCTCGTGTACTTCTACTAGTTGTGGAGACATTTTTAACCGACTTCAAAAAGAGGAGGTTATCAATTCGTGTGTATTTTTTATTTTTTTTAATGTTATTAAATTACACTTTCTGAATGCAAATGATTGATTAGTTGTTAAAAATATTGAAATTGCTATATGTGTGCCTATAACTTTTAAGGAGTTCCCTCAATTCCTAATGGATCCCATCATCAGAACTTTCTTTTAATGATAATGGGACCAAACTGGAAGTATGTCCAGTCAGACAAAAAAAAGATTTTTTCAAATCGGTCCATAAATGACGGAGTTATGCGGTAACAAACATTAAAAAAAAAAAAAAAATACACACGAATTGATAACCTCTTTTTGAAGTCGGTTAATAACTCAAAATCGCCGATTAGTTAGATACGCCCTTTCGTGACACGACCGACGATATGTTCTTTGCTACTGTAGTCATTGCTGTTCTATGTCATTGCTATTTATATTTACTTCATTATTTACAATATTGCTATTTTGTTCATGCTGCTACAGCCTAAAAGGAAATTAACCAAGGTAATAATTAAATCCCTAAATTCTTAGAGCTAAAATCTCATTTATGCTATTGAATTCAAATTCAAGTAGTAAAATTTGTTCCAATGGCCACTGAAACCGAACTGATTGATTTTGCAGAAGGAGATAGCTCGGCTAGGAGGTGGTGCTATGGCGGCTGTATGGGGAGGAGACCCTGGCGGGATGACGGCGGAACTATCTCTCGAGATGAACAGGAGGCTGCAGGCTGTACTGGAAGACACGCTGCTTAAAAATATTACCCTCAAGGTAAGATGGAAATCATCAATCTATACTAATATTATAAAGCTGAAGAGTTTGTTTGTTTGTTTGGTTGAACGCGCTAATCTCAGAAAGTACTGGTTCTATTAGAAAAAACTTTTTTTTGATGAATAGTGTATTTATCTAGGAAGGCTATAGGCAATATAAAAATTGTTCTGTGTCTGGGTGTAATTTATCTATAATATGTATGTATTTAGAAATATAAGTATGTTTATCAGATGTCTGATTAACATAGTACAGGCTCTGCCTAGTTTGGGATCAGATAGCGATTATTCTCTTTATTTATCTTTTTCACTTATTTAATACATTTTTAAATATATAAAAACAACATAAAAATCTATACATTTAAAAATAAAAAAAATAGTTCCCCACCGGTATTGGAAACAAAGTCCAAGCTACCGGTAGTTAGGGCTCCAGAGATAGGGACCTCCTCACTATACGTGCCGTGTCGAGGAGCACTGCCTTCTGTATCAGACCCTTGATCCATCCACCTAACGCGAGCCTCTTAAGGTGTTGGTCGAGGCTCTTGGCTATTAAACCATTCACTGTAACGACTATCGGTACAATGATAGCGGAATCCACATCCCACATGTCGACGACCTCGTGAGCCAAGTCAAGATATTTTATTTGTTTATCTTTCTCAGCCTTCACGAGATTCTTGTCATGAGGGACAGTAATATCAACAATCATTGCAAGGCGCTTTGATCGATCCACCACCACAATATCAGGCTTGTTGGCCACAACAGTCCTGTCAGTGATGATGGACCGATCCCAATACAGTGTCACACAGCCATTCTCGAGAACTGGCTCAGGGACATACCTGTAGTACGGTACCTCGACGTCCACTAGGTTGTATCGCAGATAGGAGCGGAGCAGTAGTGAGATATGTTGCAAAATCGGGGAAAATATTCCAAATTACCACGCGAACGAAATCACGGGCGACTCCTAGTGTTAAAATAACAGGGCCCTACCTCACCGAGACGCCACGGTGACGTCGCCTGGCTACGTATCCAAACAATTAATGTTGAAATTTATGGCATTTAACTCACTTGACGACGGATTGGCAATGTTGCAGTCAATATAATAATTGTTTGGATAATAATGTCCTTCTTACATTTATAGCTGACCGTGACTTCACTAAGGCCTGATCAGAATATCAGCCCGCAGCACAGAGCTGAGATTAGGACCCTTGCTGACATCACACAGGATAATTTTTTGTTTTTGTTATTGTGTGTCTATGGTTTTTGTCTGTATCTGTTATCCTGTGTATGTTCGAATAAATACTTTCTTTCTTTCTTCTAACCGAATTTTTAAAAAGGTCGCTGGGACGCACTGGTTGCGGAAAGCGGAGGACCGTGTGCTATGGTGCGTGTTGGGAGAGACTTATGTCCAGCAGTGGACTGCGATAGGCTAATTGATTGATTGATTGAATCAAATTTTGGTCACGGCGGCCTATCTCAATGGAGATTAGCCAACCGCGCAAAACATATTATAGTGCACAAGTGTGTGCGAAACACAGGTGCACTCACTATTCCTTCACTCTAATAATTCGGTGGGACGGCGATCCAACACGACCGGAAAGAAATCAGCCGCAGGACCAACGGCTTTACGTGCTTTCCGAACCACGGTGGTGGTAAATACCACCAATTTCCAAACTGATAGCATCTATTGTAAATTTCTTGTCAGAAAAACCTAATATCAATTTTTGGCCCGACCCGGAAATCGAACCTGGGACCCCGTGATCAGCAGTCACACACATGGACCGCTGAGCCACCGAGTCAGTATTTTTTTGGATACGTATCCGGCGACGTCGGTATAAAAGATTTTGTCAACATCAGGGTTTTCCAAATAGGTTCAGTAGTTCCAGAGATTACTCCTTACAAAGTCACAAAATTTACCTCTTTATAATATTATAACTTCGACCCATTAACTCCCACCGCTGGGCACGGGTCTCCTCCATACATTTTGAGGGATATTAGCCTACTATACCACGCTGGCCAGACGGGTTGGTATAGGTTTTTGTTTCGAGTCTTCCCTGTCTTGCAGTGGATATTGTCTGCCTGACTTACTCCTTTAGTCGACTCTTACGACACCCTCGAAATAGAACGGGGTGGTGAAATTTGTATTCTTTATCCGTCACCACACGGAAAATATACTTTATAAATAATAATATACTACTTTATCTTTATATATATATATATATATATTTGTTGTGTGCGTGTGTATGTCACTGAACTTCTCCTAGACGGCTGGACCAATTTTGATGAAATTTTGTGTGTGTGTTCGGGTAGGGCCCTGGATGGTTTAGATTCACAATTGGACCCGATAGGTGGCGCTGCTGTCGGTATTTCAGCTTTTTCAGGCAGGACGACGTCTCCGCCAGCCAGGTCCACTAGTAATATTATATCTCTCTTTATTAGTATAGATAAATAATACCATAGTCTCTGCCTACCCCACTGGGAGACGGGCGGATTGGAATGTATGTATGTAAATAATACCTATTATTATGATTTCAGGAAAACATGGATACCTTAGGCGCTGAAATATCGAGACTAAAAGAACAAATTAAAACATCAAACGAAAACAAATAAGTATATATATTTTATATACTAAATACTATTTAATATTATACATATATATGGTAATAATTCCACGCTTTAACATTCCAGTGTTGCCAGTTAACATGTTATTATAAAAACCCATATATATGTCCCATTGCTGGGCACGGGTTTCCTTTATATCAAGAGGTGAAAGGATTTTCATTTTATATAAGAGCTGACTAAAAACTTGTCAGCGACATATCTGTTAGTAAATTGGCTGACATCTTTCCGACTTATCAGCTACTTTCGTAATTGAACATTCATAAGTGTTACTTTGTAACCTAAATGAATGAATGGGTGTTTTAGAAATGTGAAATTGTACTGCCAGGATTTGATTCCAAATCTTTGTGTAATGAGATTATTGATATACAAAAAACTTAAGATACTGTATTTTTGAGTAGGTGAAGGGTTTCTTACTACGTGGACTTGTTGACCCGCGTGGCAGGCCTAGAAATACAAGGAAAGAAGCACTTTTATAACACAATATCTTTATATATATACTTGTATCCGCCCGCGCGTACATTCCCTCGGAAACTAGTTTTTTCGGGATAAAAAGTAGCCTATGTGTTATTTCAGACTATAATCTATCTCTATGCCAAATTTAATCCAGATCCGTTTAGTAGATTTTGCGTGAAAGAGTAACAAATATCTTTACATTCTTACAAACTTTCGCGTTTATAATATTAGTAGGATAATTCTTCTGTGCGTGTGTATGTCACTAAACTCCCTTTTAACGGCTCGGCTGATCGTAATAAAAAAATGTATGTGTGTTTGAGTAGGGACCCAGATGGTTCAGATTCACAATTTTACCCGTGGCACTGCTATCGGTTGGTCAGCTTTTTTGACATCCACGCGGGCAACAACTAGTTCTCGAATAAAATAATCACTCAAAACTGTCGCCAATTTTACTTCAGTAGTTATAGTAATCATCTCAACTCATAAACGTCCCACTGCTGGGCACGGGTCTCCAGTTCTGGCTTTAGCACTACAGGCGCCCGCTGTCGAAGATCTACACCCCACCAAGTTGAAGGCCCGGCATAAAATTTGGTAGACTCGATTTAGGTTTGGTCTCTTTGGTCTCAGGCACTTAGGTGCCTCTTCAGGCCTTGCCCCTAGGCCTTAAAGCTGGCAATGCGGGTCTCCTCCATAAACTTGGAGAGATATTAGCCTACTATACTATGCTGGTTAGACGGGTAAGTATAGGGTTTTGATTCGAGTTTTCCCTCTCTTGCAGTGGATATTGTCTTGCAGAATTACTCCTCTAATTATATAGTAATAATAAAAACATATTGCTTTTAAATTCAACCTTACGCGCATGATATAAAGTTGAATTTGTAGTAGTAGTGACTCGATGATACTATCCTTACTAATATTATAAAAGCGAAAGTTTGTAAGAATGGATGTATGGATGTTTGTTACTCTTTCACGCAAAAACTACTGAACGGATCAGGATGAAATTTGCCACAGAGATAGATAATAGTCTGGAATAGCATATGGCGATAGCAATAGCTTTTATCGCGATAACCGACATCTACGCAGGCGGAGCCGCCGGGGAACAACTAGTTTAAAATAAACGCAACAGTGTGAAATAGTGCGCGTATTTTATATTTTACGCGGACGGTTTTAAAACGCTGTGTTTCTTTGGTTTTTTGTATATCAATGAATAAGAATGTTTTTTCTAAAATATGTATTTGCTTAGTAATATATAAGTATTTGTCAGTTGTCTGGTTGCAGTACAGGGTGCTTACTAAATCGTGTTAAAAAGTGAGTCGTTCGAGTGAGAAAGAGGGATGGAGCAATATAGTGTGTATAGCTGTCTCTCTTTCTCGCTCGGACGACTTAAGTTTAACACGCGATGGTAAGCCCCAGGCTCTGTCTAGTTTGAGATCATGTATTAGTCCCAAGATATTATTATGTGGATAAAACCGCGGGAACGTGCTAGTATAGCTATTTTGTCGAACGAATTGTCTTCCTGCTTTTTTTGTGAGGCCGCAATTTAGCTACAGTGATAGTAAATGGGAATAGTAGATAGAGAAAGAGGGATGGTGTTCTCTCTTCTCGCTCTAATGACTCGTGTTTTAATTCGTCATTTGTAAGCCCCTAGATGTGCTATTTAAGAGATGAGCGAGGACGAAGCTAAGATACTAAACTGTGTCTAATAATTAATCTATACTAATATTATAAAGCTGATGTTTGTTTGGTTAAACGCGCTAATCTCAGAAAGTACTAGTTCGATTAGAAAATAATATTTTTTTGTTGAATAGTGCATTTATCCAGGAAGGCTATAGGCTATATAACATCACGCTATGATCAATAGGAGCAGAGCAGTAGTGAGATATGTTTCAAAATCGGAGAAAATATTCCAAATTACCACGCGGACGAAGTCGCGGGCGACCCCTAGTATTACATAATTCAGGCATTAACAACATAATGCTTTATTTACCTTTAGAATGGTTGAAACTTAAAAAAGTATAATAAGGACATACATCCGAAACACATTACTCTTTTTTTTGGCTTTACGGCAGTCGGGTAAAAAACGAGTTTTGCAAAACTACGCTTCATTGAACCTTTTACATCCTTCCATATCGGCTATAAACAATTGTAACTTTACTTCTACTGTAAAATCGGTCTATCCATTCGTGAGGTATGACGCCACAGACATAGACACGTTAAATTTATAACATCCCTCTTTTTGGAATGGGGGTTAAAGAATAGAAAGGAAAGGCCCTCTTTTATTTATTAATTGGTCACAAATTTCTTTGTCCTTTAGTGCGGGAGTTGTCTTAAAGATAGAAACGAATAGAAATTTCGTTTTGTAACTATCAAAACTTATTCTCGGGGTATGGTCTGTAAAAAATATGTAATTCTTTTAAAATAAAAAATAGGTCAAAGACATTATTAAATAAAACAATTTTATTTTAATTCTTTCGCTGTTCACTTCCTGACTTCATCACCAGACCCTCGTATCTATCATAATATTGTATTGTCGAGGGATCTCAATATGTGTGCATTTCATCAGAATCGGTTTAGCAGGAGTTGAAAATGTTGTCGCAACATCTAAATCATATATACGCGGTCTAGCTAAATAAAATTGTTTAATAAAATTATAATTATATTGTTAAAATTATTCCTATATAAATGAAATTATTTAAATTGTTAAATTATGTAATTTTAAAATGACCAAAAATGTATTTGTTTTGTATTATTTTTTTTATGTAAAAATGACAATTATGTTTAAGTTGTACGTTGTGACAATATTTTGCAGCAGGATTTTATGCGGCAATATTTTGCGGCATAAGTTTGTACGACAATATTTTGCAACATGATTTTATGCTGCAATATTTTGTATTTGTGGTTTCATGTGGCACAGTATGTACATTAATATTATTTGATTTAGTAACCAACAAATATGCAACATTTGTCGCAAGTATAATATGCCACATGCGGCAAAATTTTGCCGCAGCGTACATCTACGTGACTTGTTAAAGTATTATTCTTGTATTATAAAAGTTGTATATTATACTACTCAATGAAAATATTTGTAGTTATTAGATACGGTTATTTTTTAAATAATCCTGTGATAATTGACAAAATCGACATTAATAAGAGCAAAACCACGGGCTATAGCTAGAACACATTAAATACCTTTAATTGGTAAACGTTTCTTTAATCTGCAGCTTTAATTTGACTGCCTTGGTAGTCCAGGGGCCGCAGTATGCGCCTGCTGTGCACGAGGTTGAGGGTTCGATTCCCACACAGGACAAAACTTTGTGTGACCCACAAAGAGTTGTTCTGAGTCTGGGTGTAATTTGTGTCTGTGAATTGTATGTTTGTAAAGTCCCCCGCGACACAGAGCTTGTTCTCTAGTGCGGGAGTTGTACAAAAAAAATAATAAAAAAAAATTACTGGCTTGTTGGTCTAGTGGTTAGTGACTTTGACAGCTAAGCCAGAGGTCGTCGGTCCTATTCTCACACGGGAAAAAACTTTGTGTGATTTTGTTCCGAGTCTGGATATAATTTGTGTCCGTGAAGTGTATGTTTGTAAAGTCAATCGCAATACAGGGCCGTGTATAATAGAGCGGTTGCTTTAAAAATAAAAATATCTATACTCATATTATAAAGCTGAAGAGTTTGTTTGTTTGGTTGAACGCGCTAATCTCAGAAAGTACTGGTTCGATTAGAAAAAATCTTTTTTTGTTGAATAGTGCATTTATCCAGGAAGGCTTTACGCTATATAACAACACGCTATGGTCAATAGGAGCGGAGCAGTAGTGAGGTTTGTTGCAAAATCGGGGAAAGTATTCCAAATTACCACGCGTTCGAAGTCGCGGGCGACACCTATTCCTAAATAAGTACTGGCAACCTACATTCACACATAGGAACACTACTATACCGCTGTGTGTAGTTATTTCTCTGTGGTTCTCTGCAAGGGCCTTTCTTAAGCCGGGCTTGCGAACTGGTATGGTGCCGTATCAAATATTTCCATTGAGTAAATAGTTTATCTCGCAAGAAGACAAAACTCATTTTGTCGCTGTGTATTTAGCTTTTCATTGTCTGTCTCACTGAAACTCGCAAGCTACTATGGGTTTGACGCATTTTGGTTGCAATTATAGTCCAATCAATCAATGAAGGAGTTGTTGAGTGCGTGAGCGCCATATATCTCTAGAGGAAATTTACTATGTGACGATAACTTTAGGACGTAATTGCACCATTGGCAGAATTTGCAAATAGGACAAAATGCGTCAAACCAACTATACATAATATATCTGTGTAAATTTGCCTTATAGCTATTCTATTTATTTCTTGCTATTTTTCAATTGTCTAGTTCTAACTACTTTTTGAGCTCATGACAATTATTTAACCGCCTATTGAAATGAAATTGTAAATAAAAAAAAATATTTTATTATTTATTTAATGAATGAAATTGACTTTCTTCACGTTTAAGCCCACAACAAACAAAGCTATAATATATATTAATATAGTAAGCTATATATGACAGTATAGCAAGCTTCCACAGAGTGTGGCTATGCTATCCTTACATTAGTAAGGATAGCATAATATTATTTATAAATGTGAAAGTTTGTGAGAATGGATGGATGTTTGTTACTCTTTCACGTAAAAACTACTGAACGGATCTGGATGAAATTTGGCACACTTTTTGCAGCGATAACCGACATCCACGCGGGCGGAGCCGCGGACAACAGCTAGTAATATATATTTTTATAGCTCTGCGGCCAAAATATACCAAATTATATCGTGCTAGTGCTATATCTGTTGACATATTTTGGTGACGTAATTGATATATACGTTATAGATGCGTCTGTGGTCACGCGCCGATTAAAAAATATCCTTATTAATAATAATAACTTTATTCATATAGATTTACAACATTACATGTGCGTATAATAATATGAAACTTAAACAATAGTCCAGAGGAGCACAACGTATTGCAACGTTGGCACCTGTACTAGTAGAATCACTGTATCACAGGTGTCAGCGCTTTCCAAGAGTAGAAAATATACGGTGTTAAACTAATACGAAGACATTATTAATATTATAAATGTGATTTGTGAGAATAGATGGATGGATGTTCGTTACTTTTTCACGTAAAAACTACTGAACGGAGCTGGATAAAATTTGGCACAGAGATAGATTATAGTCTGGAATAACACATAGGCTTTACTTTTTGTAGCGATAACCGATATCCACGCGGGCGGAGCCGCGGGCAACAGCTAGTACCGTCATATACCTTGATATGATTTATATTTATATATATTATAACTTTGTTTGTTGTGGGCTTTTAGTTTAAATGCTGTGTCATATGTGTCTGTATATAGATTATATAATTATACTGGCAGACGTAGAAACTGCATCAAAGTAAAGATAAACTTTCTAACTATCAAACTTTGCATCAATTAATCAGTCTATGTCACTCTATACGTACATAACTGTATACACTCACGACTATTCCCCAGAGGGGTGGGCAGAGATAGTATTTCACTGTTGAAAATGTTTGCATATTGGATATTTTTATTTGAAAGTAATTCTTTACTTTGATGCAGTCCGTCTGTTTGTTAAAGTTTTCAGTTTTGAATGTTTGAAACTATCAGATTCAATGTTGCAGAAGGAAATGTTTGTGGTATACATCTGAAGACTCCTAAGGGTCACCCAGACCCTATGTTGAGAAACACTGAACCCCCCTAATTCGAGTGTGTGATTTGAAAAGAGTACGTTTTTTGTTGTCAATTACAAAATGTTAAAAGTGACTTAATATCTTTTCAAAATTGTAAACTATGAGCACGAAGAACTGCCCCTCTAGACAAGTTGCATAAACGGTAGTCGAATCGAAAAGTCAAAAAATAAAATGTATGGAATTTGACGTGAGTCTACGATTTAATGTCGTAAACTTACGTCAAATCCCATACATTTTCTTTTTTGACTTTTCCATTCGATTATCGCTTATGCCACTTGTCTAGTGGCTCAGGGTTGTTAAAAGGTTAGTAGTTTGAGCGAAAGAGCGGGATAGAGCTATATAGTGTGCATAGCTCCGTCCCTTTCTCGCTCGGAAGATTTGCCGTTTAAATGTCACCGTACGGCTCCTGATACTGAGAAATTCTTCTTCTAATTGTCTTACCATCCATTAGAGGCTCTAGTTGCTAATGTGCTGTAAACGAAACTATTACTATTATTTCTATAAGGGTACAGATATATATATTATTTCATTTACATATACATTTTTAATGTCGTTTCACAAAATTTCCTCAAGCAACGTAATATAATTGTTATAAAAAGCTTTATTATATACAATAACTATAGTATTTACTTAAGTCTTGGTAAATAGTGGTAATTATATTCCGACTATATAACTATGTATAATGCCGGGAAGTAAAGTTTAATGACTCAATGATATATGGGACAAAATATGATTTAGACGGCAAAATATATATATTCAGGTAACACAGAAGTAACTAAATTAGTTAGGTGTGTGCAACACCAAACATTTTTTCCCCATCTTACTAGTAGTGACCTTGACCTTAAACTTGAACTTACTTGACCTTAGGTCATTTCCTTAAGACCTTATATTTATGACCCTTTAATTAAGAAAATACATTAGGCAATAGTGGGGTTTAAAATATGGGTGTTTTTGTATTTATGACCTTGACCTCTGAATGTAAAATCATAGTAATATAGTCGGAATAGTAAAACCAAAACGCGATACCTCATTATGGTGTCTATTAAATAAATAAAGTAAACGATCAAATATCATGTATTTAATGTACTTATTGTCTGTTATTATTTAACTCTCTATATGCACGCATCATTTAAGTTGATTGCAAGGTTTTTTCAGCGGTTACCACGGCGTAGGTTGATTTTTAAAACTTCATGTAAACCATCAATGTTTTGTTTGAATGGAACACAAAGCCGTTGGTCAAATACCTAATCTCTTTCCGGTCGTGTCGGCTTGCAGTTCCATCGGACTATGACTATTGAGTGATGGAATAAAGAGTGCACCTATGTGTTTGTGCAGCCCGTACGCCATTTTTGTGCAAGCTACTTGCAAAATGCGTCTCACTAAGCGCTTCGGTGACTGTTCCCGGGTGCACCAGGCCGCTGTTCCTACGCCTACCAAAAGATTTAGACGTCCACAGTTGGACATGGCCCCTCGTAAGGATTTTCACAGTTCTTAGTCCTAAGCTGACCTTTGGCATCGGCACTAACATAATCTAATTATGTCTTCCCCTAGATAAGGACAATTGAATTATCAACAGGTGCGTGCATATAGTGTAGGTAACTATATTATAATTGTGAACTAAGATATATTATTGTATAATTGTTGTAAAATGGGAATTCTACGCGATTCGCGATCGTTGTGTTGTATAAAATATATTTTCAGCATTCAGTTTTGTTTTATTTGCATGCGCCACCTAAATCTTTCAAGATGGCCTTGCCATCTAGTGATTAGAAACAAACCTAGACTACAGCTTGTACTGCCCAGTTGTCGCTCTAGCTGCAGCGTATCACTATCTGTTAGAAAAATGAGCCTGCCATCTAGTGACACACGTAACAACCTAAATTCAATATGCCATCTAGTGTCGAACGTAACAGACTAACTGCTCAGTAGATAATCTAATTTCAATACGCCATCTTGTGTTAAACGTAACAGACCTTTTTATGTTAACTGCTCTATAGATGTCGCTAGAGCATGTGAGTTTCAAACGCCATCTAGAGGCAAATGTAGTAAACTTTTGCTTCTCTTAGTAGGTGACGCTACGTGATACATTCAATACGCCATCTATCGTCAAACGTAACAGAGCTTTATGGTCAGTAGAAATTTCGCTAGTGACTGTGATAAATTGAATACCTAGGTACGCCATCTAGCATCGAACGTAACATACTTTTACTGCTCGGTAGCAGATCCGGATCTAGGTTTTCAAAAAAGGGGACTGCGAGTTTGCCGCCCCCTAGGCAAAATTACCTAAAAAATTATATTTCAGTACATTGTAATTTTTTTCTTTTTTTGGGAATAGAAAAGCTGCTAGCTGTATCTAGTGGACCCTTTCGGGCACTTTCATATTTATGTAATGTCATAATAAATTAAGGACCACACTCTTAAATCAAAACTTAAGAGTGTGGTCCATAATTAACTTGTTAAATAAATTATTTATTTTATATATCTAAAAGAGGAAAGATTTGATATTTTATTTGTTACGATGTAACTCAAAGACGACTTTACCGATTAAAAAAAATCTCCATTAAAAAGCTACATTATCAGCGACTAACACAGACTATATTTTATTTATTTAAATTAAGGGACGAAAACTAATTGCCCACGAGTGCGAAGCTGGGACGTGTAGTGGACGCTAGTGTATGCTAGTTTCTATATCGCACCCACAGTGGAAAAATGAATCATGTTGAATCGTGTTTGTTTTGCAATTTACATCTTATTCTCAACAGGACTGCCTTGGTGGCGCAGTAAGCGCCTGCTGTGCACGAGGTTGTGGGTTCGATTCCCACGCAGGATAAAACTTTGTATGATCCACAAAGAGTTGTCCTGAGTCTGGGTGTACTTTGTGTCCGTTAATTGTATGTTTGTAAAGTCCCCCGCGACACAGAGCTTTATTCTCAACCGGACTGCCTTGGTGGCGCAGTATGCGCCTGCTGTGCACGAGGTTGTGGGTTCGATTCCCACGCAGGATAAAACTTTGTGTGATCCACAAAGAGTTGTCCTGAGTCTGGGTGTACTTTGTGTCCGTTAATTGTATGTTTGTAAAGTCCCCCGCGACACAGAGCTTGTTCTCTAGTGCGGGAGTTGTCTCTTTTAAAAGAAAGAAAGAAAGTTAAAGTTCAAAATTGCCCAGTGACATTTCTCAAGTTACGCCAGTTTTTAACTAAAGATGCGATATGTAGAAGGGAACATATAAATAAAAGTCACATGAACTGATCAACACGTGTATTACATTAGTCGAGCTCGAAGTCGATGATGTTTCCGAGTTCGAGTTGTCTGTCATTGTCGCTATCGCTGCTGTAACCCTCCGCTGCCTGAAACATATCAATACAGTCGATAATTATAGGGTTACAATAAGCCCATGGCTGATAGATTGAGCGTAGTAACATCGTACGAAACGGTCCGAATATTTGGGGCTACCTTGTGCTATCATCATCATCACAGCAAAAAGACGTCCCCTGCTGAACATATGCCTCTCCAAAGGATTTCCACAGCACCCAGTCTTGAGCTGACCATGTCTATAGACAGCCCACAATTAACCCCTGAAGTCCTACACTACCATAGGTGTTTAAGACAGCTGGAACACTTTGACATGCTCTTATAGAACTAAATAGGATCCTGAGAGGCTGTGGTCTCCTCGTATTCCACTGAAAGAAAACTCTATACTACCTGGGACACGAAACGGCAAATGAATGCCATTGGATGTAATTACACACAAATGTATAATATTCAGAAAGGGACCTTATATTTATTTAATTAGTAGGTATTGTTAGCCACTCCATTACCCCATGATAGGTGGCGCTAGTGACCTTAGTCACTGGCGCCATCTATCAACTACCACAGTATAATAATATAAAACGCCAGACAAATAGAAGATTAAGAGCAACTACACACATACGGTTTTCTTCTTGGTTTTAAAATCTGGCTCTCCGAACGCATCATATCCATACACTTAATAAATATTGTATGCCTTAATGGCGGGACATAGCTGTCAGCTGAGCATTGTATTATTATAACTCTTGTAATTTTATATGTACAATAAAGTAATTTGTATTTGAATAATCAGGGCTCTTCACACACTTTTTTTTTTTCGTACAAAATTATTTTAGTTCATTAGTTTGTGTGGTATTTGGTCTCCATTAATTCTTAATTAAGAAACAGTTTCAGATTTAGGAGATTGTAGGCTCTTAGGCGGCCTGTCCACCGAGGCATTGCTAAGCCAAGAGCAAACGATGAGTCACCAGAGCGGGCGACGGCAAGCGGACAACGTGCCGTTTATTTTTCTCGCTCCTTTCAGATATTATTGGCAGAGCCAAAACCTTTTGTCAATACTAACAAGAACAAGCACTCCGCAGGTGGTAAGCAGCTACCGTGGCCTATTTATGCTTGCAACATTAGGTGTGTATCATTTACGCGTTGCCAACCCTTTAAAAACGTTAGAACTCCTTTCTTAAAAATTCCATTCTTAGACTTAACATTCCCTTAGAATTTCTTATAAGACATATGGGTTTCCTAACAATGTTTTCCTTTACCGTTAGCAGATGGTAAATAATTTGATTGGTACTCATAAATTCCACAAAGTGAAATTCACATTGGTACTGCCACCCGGGATAGAACTCACGATTCCTAAACAATTTCGACAATTAGTTCTACGTCAAGACTTTACTTCGACAACATGGAACTCCAACACGTCTTCATTTCGACAATACTTTTGAAATATAATAATAATATATCGATATGACTTAACTAAGAAACAATCCGAGTTTGACAATATTCTTTTAAGACAACAATTTAAGTCCGACTTAACTCCAATTCGACGAACACTACTAGTAATGTCGAGCTTAAGATATTTATAGTAATGAAGTCGTGTCGAAGTTCCATTTTGTCGTAGAACGATTTGTCGAAATTCAGTTTGGGAGTTCGAACTCACACCTTCAAATGTTACATGCATATTACTCTCTCATTTGGGTATTATAGCTACTTCATTCAATAACTGATTGCTATTGAGACGTATATATGTCACCGGAAAATAGCCAAGAATCGTAAGTTGATCAATTTTCGAGGTAGTTGATCAACTTTCGGAATATAACAAACGGTAGTTGAAATGAATAGAATAGAATTTTAGTAAATTTATCAACTTACGGTACCTGGCAGTAATTTAATAATTCACAATTTTGCTACAAGTAAAATCATCCACAAATGAGCCAATCGTTACTCAGTGTACTATTTAACGGTACACTATTACCCGTCACTTAATACACTGTTCTCTAATTGGTCGGCGGCATTAATTATAAGCATTTGGCAAGTGTTTATTCATAGAGTTAAGAAACACTTAGATATGTTATTTTAATACTGATATTTTAGAGATAGAGATGTGAAAGTTCGTGTATACAAAATAATTAATAAACCTAACCTAACCTACAATTTTAGGAAGACTGTATTCTTCTATCAATCTTCATCAAACAGGCGGAGAGCGGTGTAAAAGCACGTGAGTCGTTCAACCAAACAACGTACACCTCGCCTTCGTCGGATGATTTAACGGCAAGACGTCGTAAATTAATCAATTTACTAAAATACCTACGTTAAATAATACATTTTGTTGATCAACTACCTAGAAAATTGATCAACTTACGAGTCTTGTTATTTTCCGGTGACATACATATATATATAGCATTTAATTTTTCAACTTATAAACTATCAACGCAAACACCAAGCATTTAATTATATACAATAGCACAAGCATACAATGGACAAACAGCGGCAGTAGGAGATCGACACTACACAATGCTACTCTTGTTATAAACAAAACCTGATAGGAATTTTGTTCAGAATAATTAAAAGATTTGAGTTAAATAATTTTTAAACCTGTAGTTGGACATCCATATTTTAATGCACAATACAGCAAAATTGTTTGTACTTTGGTACACGCGGCGCTAGCGGCACTTACCGCTAGGTGACCATAATTATGCGGGAAAAAATTCACAATGAAATGAGCTTTTTTTATTCTTACTCTTGTAATAAAAACTAATACGTGTTGTTTCGGTATTTTATTATACCAAGAATAGCATTGTAGAAACGAACAAGCCCGACTAAGGAAGGTCTTTCAGAAGACCACATCCATATAAAGCGTGCGCAGGTCTTAAGTGTTTATTTAGGGATGCATTTTTTAGGAAACGTTTTCTTATTTTAGGGACACCAGCTTTTTTAATAAGCTCTGGTGTTACGAAGCTTTGAAGCAGCATCCTGCTAATTATAGGTTAAGTAATTATGTGGAAAACCACCATGGAGCTCGCATGATGGTACGCAGTTACCGTAGCCTATAGACGCTTATAATACCAGAGGTATCAATTGCGGGTTTTCGATCCAAATTTACATGATAAGACTGTACGGGTCAACGACCGTACAATACTTTGTCTGCATTACCACAATTGCGACACCGCGCATGCAGTACGAATAAGTTTTAGTTATAAGCTATATAATGTAAATCATTTAGTTCGCTACATAACCTCGTACAAGGCGCGCAACTCATATCCCAATATCTCATCTCTCCATCTTAGTTTAATCTTAAATCTTTGTTATTATAATCTTAGTTATTACCGTCAAATATAGTTATTTTATTATCTTTAATCTTCGTTTAAATTTATCTTTACCCCAACCCCAAACAAAAACGTTTCATTAAAAAACGCATTCCTACATTTCAAGCGGCCTAGATACAAAAAATAGACAAAACGGCTTTACCAACCCATATGAACTTTGTATATTAACTATATTAATCACACTTATGCAGGTCAATGCTAAATGAGTCAACAAATAATTGCCTTACCGGGTTCTCTAACTGAACAGACAGGGCTAGATAAAAATTGACACTATTCACATATGTATTGCCTTATTCCTTTATAGCAATAATATATAAATTGAAGCAGACTGAACACCATACATATTTTTTATCTCGCTCGACCAGTACTTAGTACGATTAGCTTTTTTGTTAATAAAGTTAGTATCGTGTTTTGACTGCTTGCAAGCTACCATACTTGTATTTTACAAAAAAAATTAACTATCTGGCGACTAAAACGAGCCTAAGAGTTTCTTATTATTTCTTATCATGGCTCCACGTCAGCGAACTAGCCGTAGGAAAATTCTGCTGACATAATTTTTCTGGCTTATTCATAATATAATTTATGACCTTCATAAGTGTTACTTTGTAACCTAAATGAATTTTGAGTTTGAGTTTTATTATAATAAAAGCGTGATTTACTTGCTTTTCGATAATTATCGGCATATCTCTAACATTAATATTGCAACTAAAAACATCATGCACATCATGCATCACATAGGATGACCACACGAATCATTCAACTGTTTGCAAAATTATATTGAAATTTAATAACAAAAAATAAACTGTCGTGCATTTAATACTGTACAGTCATGCTTAGCGTGTGTTACCGTGGATGACCACCATGCACATAATCAGTTACCGTGTATGAGTCATGCATTATATTATAATCGTTATGGTTACCGAGTATGACCGTCATACACATCACGCGTTACCGAGCATGACAATCATACACGTAATCCGTGACTGAGAATGACCGTCATGCACGTCATGCGTTGCCGACCATGACCATCATGCAATACAAAAAAAACTTTACCTTTAATTTTTTGTGCACATCTAATCACCAGTTTTTTTTTAATCTACACAAAATAGTCCATGCGGGTCAGTAAAGGGTTAGTAAACAATACCCACGCCCGATTGTCCCGGTTAGCGCCACTCACCCTTCTTCGTCTGCGCCTACGCCGCCTCGGCCTCTCGTCGTTGTCGTCCGGTGATGAATCCCCAGAATCACCGTCGGCTAATCCCATCACTGCATTACGCAATATAGACGATGCCACTGTATTTTATGGAAGAGTATAACATCGATACACGACTAAAGCTGTTTTATTTGTACGAGGAGAGCTTTTAACAATCTTTTTGTTAAATTTCTTTAGGGAATAAAGATGGCCGTACTAAAAGTCATTTATATGCATAGAACTTATTAAAAAGTTAGCAAATGTCCCTTGTCAATGAATTGTATGTAGGAAAAAATATACAAACTCTATGTATATGTTGACCTCGAATTGCCTCGGTGGCTCAGTGGTCGATATGTGAGACTGCTAATCCCCCAAGTCCCGGGTTCGATTCCCGGGTCGGGCCAAAAAAATATATTGGGGTTTTCTGTCAAGAAATTCACAATAGACGCCCGTTGGTCCTGCGCCTGATTTCTCTCCAATCGTGTCGAATTGCCGACCCACCGGACTATGAGAGTGAAGGAATAGAGAGTGCACCTGTGTTTGCGCACACACTTGTGCACTATAATATGTCATGCGCAGTTGGCTAATCTCCGTTGAGATTGGCCGTTGAAATTCGGTTAGGTCGACATTATAATGCTGACCTCAAGAGGAAACGGAAAGAAACTCTGGCCATTCTTTTTAATAAGTGAATGAAGAAATGTAGCTGTAGCTCAAAATAGCTTCAAAACAGATACGTATGTAGAACGCCCTCAGGCTAACGCTTGCCAGTGACAGGTCACCATTACTGGTGACGGAGTCCACGAATTGTAGGCAACCACTGCACTGAGTGGACCACTATAGGCCGGGAGCCCGACATAACCGTCTCGCTTACCCGGGCGAGGCCCGGATACCCAATTAAAAATAAAGTGAAGCAAGCCCACTCAACAACTTTTACAATTACGTCTATGTAGTAAAACTCTCCTCGTACAAACAAGCCACTATGATGACCATCTGACTAATTAGGTCGCCATTTACCTTCACTGAACTTTTAAATCGAGAAATGCAACCACATTGTCAGAAAATCATAACTAACATTCAATTGTTTCAGATAGGCGTACGTATATGACTATACGCACGTATACGTCTACGTATTAGCAATGAGGTCGTAGGAATACGCCAGTAGCGGACAAGTCGATACCCAGTACCCCTAGTACATGTCTGTGATTATAAAAATATTATCAGAAATAATGATTTTATTAAAATGGCAAGTTTTTTTCGACAAAAGTCTGTTATATACAATCATATTCTTGGTATAGTAAAATAACGAAACACTTCAAATTTGATCTTGGAAGCAGTAAAAATAAAAAAATAAAAATTTGAAATCTCACGATGTTATAAGCTAATTTCATAGTGTAGATTTTCCTGCACAATCATGGAAAGTACCGCTAGCGGCGCGTGTACACACAGCAACGGAGTTAGCTGTACAGAACCGCTATATGAAGATTCGTTTTTTAAGAAAACCATTATATATATTTCTGTGGAATTTGGTAACAGTGTACAATTAGACTAAACCTACAGATAAAAATATATTTAACACAATTTCATACATTGGTTTTCCTAAAAAACTAATCTTCATATAGCGGCCCTGTACAGCTAACTCCGTTGCCGACCGTACCAGAGTAGAAACCATTTCGGTGTATTGTATATTTGTAAAATTAAAATAATTCTCATTTAAAATATGGATGGTCCAACTTTAAACTATTTCCATACAATATTGGGACAAAATATAATATGGTTTAACAATTATTATACTCGAATCTATTACTGATACTGAATAAATTACTCACTGGTATCGCCTATACCATGAATAGGGTTGTATATAACAGTAGTACGTAAACAGAATTGCAAACATATAACCGGCACTATTGTTCGCAGATTGATATAGAACAGAAATAATAAGAAGACAGGCTCATTTCATAGAATTTTCTAAATATTTGATTAGATGAGGTGTCTTTTAAAAAAAGGAATATTGTTTATGAATCTACAGATAATTATTTTTTTTACATTCAGAGTGCCTAGTGCGAGTTTGTTTCACAACAACGCGATCGACGCGTTCATGTCGGTCGCGCTCCGAGTGTCCCGCTCCAAGTTCTTAACCAATCAGAGAGCCAAACGCGGTAACCGTTTCGATCGCTTTCACTGGCGTTGACGTAAATATAAGTCGCACTAGGCACTCTGGTTAAAAATGACTTGAAATATCGTTTCGGAATGAAAACTAAGAAATCCAGGAACATATTCAACGAAGTTCAATTTGTATTGTACAGCAAGAAATAAAATGAAATTTGCGTTCGTAAAATATCAGAACTAGTACTAGGGATACTGTATTATCGCCTACAGTTAATTATACAACTTACGATCATCGTCGTCGTTGTCCGAGCCTGAGTCTGAGTTATCATTTTCAGTGCCCGCAGCGAGGTCGTCTTCGTCGTCCTCCTCCTGTGTGTACAAGATAATATTATTAGTATACTAGCTGTTGCCCGCGGCTCCGCCCGCGTGGATGTCGGTTATCGCTGTAGCCTATGTGTTATTCCAGACCATAATTTATCTCTGTGCCAAATTTCATAAAGATCCGTTCAGAAGTTTTTACGTGAAAGAGTAACAAACATCCATCCATTGACATAACACCAGTTTCTGCACGTGGTTTCGCCCATTCGTAGAAACTTACGGGAACAGAGTTCTTTTTCGGGATAAATTTCTGCACGTGGTTTCGCCTGTTCGTACGAACTTACGGGAACAGAGTTCTTTTTCGGGATAAAAAAAATAGCTTATGTGCTATTGCAGATATCCAGATCAGATATCATCCAGATCGGTTCAGTAGTTTTTACGTGAAAGAGTAACAAACAAACATCCATACATACATCCATCCATTTTCACCAACTTTCACATTTATAATATTAGTAGGTTTAGGCCTTAATCCACACACGCTGGCCTAATATAGGCTAGTGGATGGGTTTCCTCACGAAGTTTTCCTTCACCGTTAGCAGATGGTAAATCATTTGATTAGTTTGACATTTTAATATATAATTTCCAACTCACCGCATCGTCATCATGGTCTCTCTTGCGTCCGACATCGTAAACTTTGACGCAAGACTCTTGCATCTGCTCAAAGTCACCCATGTTCTCAACGAGAGATATCTGAGTGCCGTATCTAGATACGTTTAATGCGTAAATGTTGCGTTTGACGTCGATTGTAGCTGTGAATGTGGGAAAATTAAAATATTATTATTTTTATACTAATTGGGTGGCAAACAAGCATACGGGCCCGCCGATGTTAAGCAGTTATAGGTAAATTATCTTAGAGAGATTTTTGTATTTGTAGTAGTGTTCGTATATGTACACGGATTCAAAATTTGAAATTTGAATTCCACTATACGGTCAGCAAATAAGGTCTGTCACATTTTTATTATTTAAGTATTTATTTTGTGTAATATTTTTTGATCAATATTTTATTATTTTAACATTGTTAAATAAAAATGTTCCGATGATGATATATGCCCGAGATAAACTTTGGCATCGTATGGTAAAATTAGTTTCGAGAGATTTTTGCAGCTGTAGTAGTATTTGTTTATGTTTATTAACAGGGATTCTAAATTTAAGATTTGAATTTCATTGTACGACCAAAAAAGGTTCGGCACAATTTTAAGAAGAATATACGAGGGGTGATCAAAAAGTAATGATAATAGGTATGAAAAACTACGGTTCAGGTTAAAATATTATTTTATTTTTCAACATAGTCTCCTAACAAGTCAATACATTTAGTCCATCTCTTTTCTAAACCTGAAATACCCTTAGAAAAAAAATCCTTGTCTTGACTCTCCCAAAATGCCTCTACGGCAACCATCACTTCACTGTTGTCGTGAAATTTCGTTCCTCTGAGATGTTCCTTGAGCCGAGGAAATAAATAGAAGTCGCTGAGGGCCAGGTCCGGAGAATACGGGGGGTGTTCAAGCAGTTCGAAGCCAACTTCTTGAATTGCAGCCATCGCAACTTCAGCCTTGTGTGCCGGCGCGTTGTCTTGATGAAAGAGAACTTTCGCTCGCAGTTTGCCTCGTCTTTTCTCCTTGATAGCTTCCCGTAATCTTCTTATTTGGGCCGCGTAGTAAGACCCTGTTATAGTGGCCCCCTTTTCCAGGTATTCAACCATAATTATTCCCTCGGCATCCCAGAAAACGGACGCCATAACCTTACCCGCAGAGCTTGCAACTTTGAATTTCTTCGGTGTTGGTGAGGATGGCCTCTTCCATGTCATGGACTGTTGTTTCGTCTCAGGATCAAAGTGGTGAATCCACGTTTCATCCATAGTCACAAAACGGGTCAAAAAATTTTCTTTATCAGCTTGGAATTTGTCAAGATTGACCCTTGAAATGTCCAATCGCTTCTTCTTTTGCTCGTCGGTTAACATTCTCGGTACCCAACGCGCGGAGACCTTTTTCATGTTCATTTCAGTAGTCAAGATCGATTGAATGCTGCCATATGAAATCCCTGTGATCTCAGCTAAATGTCGGATGGTCACTCTTCGATCAGCTAACACGAGATCTTGGACTTTTTGAACATTTTCTTCGGAACAAGACGTCGATGGGCGCCCTTCGCGATGTTCATCTTCTGTGGATGTTCTACCCATCCTAAACTCCTTACACCAGCGTGCAACTGTAGAATATGGAGGAGCATTGTCCCCCAGTGTCTCCGATAAGTCGGCATGAATGTCTTTGGTAGACATTTTTTTCAAGCAGAGGTACTTGATGACGCTTCTCACTTCGTGTTTCTCCATTTTCGTGTTATCTCTCCGGCTACTCGTACTCGAATGAGTGTAACTCCGTGAAATACCGTCCTATTTATATGATTTTTGGTTTGGCAAGTCGTGATGAACTAAGGAACTGATAACAATTTTTTTTATAATTTTGCTGTTTATAAAAATACCCGTTTATCATTACTTATTGATCACCCCTCGTAATATTGACTGTCAAAAGTCGAAAAGTCAGTGAATGTCAAATTTTACCTAAATAATTATATTGTTCAGGTTCTTAAAAATGAGGAAAACAAATTTTAAGGCACGGATGAGGCTTTAGATATAATATCAGAACGAATTATTGTTAACACAAATGATTCATCTGATGAAAGTGGGGATGAGAACGAGAGTGAAATGTCTGGAGTTGAAGAAGATTAATAATGTAATGATTGTTAACTATTTTAGTCTCTAGCTTATCATTGTTTAATGTTATTTGATGCAGTTGGTGTAACTGACTATAAAAAGTATAAAAGTTCTCAATTATTTATTTCCTTATGTGCTGACCGTACACAACTACAAATGCAAAAATCTCTCTAAGATAATTTACCTATACCGTATCCTAAGGACGCTTGTATAACCAGAGGGTATCACTTGCGTGTTGAAGACTCCTTTTTCTTTAAAATCAAGGCTTTAAGATGGAGTTTCCCTGGGATAGGACAACGTTTCTTTCAAAACGCATGAGCGCTGAAGACCTGTAGTCACACACAGGAACTCAACTATATCGTGTTTTATCTCTCTGTGGTTTTTTGTAAGGTTCTTCCTTAGTCGGACTTGTTGCTCTTTTTTGGTAGCCTATGTAGAGACACCTATTGAGCCAATAGTGATACCACAACAGCACAGTTCCAATATAGATGTAGAGGACGCTGATCCCCACACGAGCGTCTGATGCCACCATAGTGAAGTTGCGGGGTGAGGGGCAGTAGATTCACCCGCACCCTTCCGCGGGGGGACAGCGTCCCTGGTGTACTTGGACACTGCCCCTTGTGACAGAGCCACTGGGTGAACCACTGACGTCATATTAGATTCCGATGGGCCATTAAGGCGTGTGTAGGTGCATAAAAAAAAACATATTCACCTAAAACATAGAATAAATAAATTCACTTACCTATGCTAGAGTAATCGTAAGGGTCCAAGGTCTTGAAGCTGGTGTCAAACTGACTTCGTTCTTCTGCGTCCTGGTCCGAGCACACGGCGTATATTGCGCTGCACGTTGGATTGAATATCACCTGGGAAATATTGACAGTATTGTATGACTAGCTTCATAGCGTATTGCCAACGCATTATACTACACCAGGGCTTTAAGATGGAGTATATCTGGGATACTCCATCTTAAAGTCCTGGTCCATGTGGTGACGGATTAAGAATACAAATGTTACCACCCCTTCCATCCCGAGGATGTCGTAAGAGTCGACTAAGGGAGTAAGTGTGTTATCCACCGCAAGAGAGGGAAAACTCTAAACAAAACCCTATACCAACCCATCTAGCCATAGTGGTATAGTAGGCTAATATCCCTCTAAATATTTGGAGGAGACCCGTGAAGAAGTTATAGGCCTCTCCCAACACGCGCCATAGCACACGATCCTCCGCCTTCTGCGTCCAGTGCGTTCCAGCGACCTTTTTTAGGTCGTCGGTCCACCTAGCTGGAGGCCCTACCTTACGCTTACCGAGTCGCAGTGGACTGCGATAGGCTGATTGATTGATTGAATCGGAAGTGCATAACTTCCTCGTACATACATTTGGGAAGTTTCATTTTTATTTATATAGATACTAACCTCTGATTTATCTAATGTAGGCACTGTCCGTAGTAGGTGGAACGTTCGTAGATCCCAAACTTCAGTGTTTGATATTACCTGGAATTATTATAATATTTTTTTTAAGTTTGCTTAGCGCACAAAATTAACGTTCCAAGCTAGTTCATAGTTCGATTGGATTGTTACATTTCTGTATTGCTTGTAATCTGTATGGTGAGCTTAAATGAATAAAATAAAATAAAAAATAATAATTAGGAAGTTTCATAAATGTATAGGTAGAACGAAGTACGTCTAAATAGAAGCAGTTGGCGCACCGTAGTATCTGCCCCCAATTGGCAACGAACGAGATGAGACATTATAGTGTGTACATAATTTATCATCGCGTCCGTCTCCAATTGGGCAACAGAAATATTTATGCCGCTATATGAAGATAACTTTTTTAGGAAAACCAATGTATGAATTTGTGTGAAATACCTATATTAATTTTATTTAAACACTAGAGGTCACCCGTGACTTCGTCCGCGTGGTTATTTGGAATATTTTCCTCGATTTTGCAACATTTTGGCCGTGGTCTTCTGTCAGGTGGTGATCCTTCTCCAGTCGGGCTTGCTCACCTATCTATCTTAAAAACACCTTTGTATAAAAGCAAAATAAATATACTTTCTTTCTATTTACCTCTAATCCATTAGGATGGAACACGCCGCTATGGGTCTGGTTAAGTTTATCAAACTTGTGAATTTCTTTGCCTGTATTCACGTCCCATAATACGCCGTCTGAAAAATGAAATCTTTTTGTTGAGCAATAAAATATGACCATTTTTTTATACTACGTAGGCTCCTAATTTTCAAAAGCCTTCGACTGCGTTGAACACAATACGCTCCTGAGAAAACTCATTCATTACGTCATCAGAGATGCTGTACGTAATCTAGTTGTCACCTACATAAGTGTTAGACTTCAATTTGTCGATATTAACGGAAGTAGAACTTCTGGATCACCTGTAGGTGCGGTAGGTAGAGCCTTGTGGTACACCCAGTACCACAAGGCTCGATTCTAGGTCCTTTTCTCTTTTTAGTGTACGAGCATTCCGTGACATTGTACTATTCGCAGATGATACATCGCTTATATTTCAATTTGACCGTAGGGAACAAAAATTTATGCTGTGAATGGTTCGCTCGCGATTGGACCTAATGTAGCATAAATAGCTCGATCGATTTTGAAGGCTGAGGTGTCATTAGATTAGTACTCTTCCCTGGAGTGTCATATATTATTGACGTTAACATTTTTAGTCACTCGGGACTTTTAGCTTTTTTCTTCTTACCTGATAATACCAGTTCGTCAGTAGGGTTGAACACAGCTCTGTTTTTAGCGTACTGGTTACTGATAGAAGGGCTCAGCGTAATGACCTCTCTGCCTGTGCGTGTGTCGAATATCGTCGCTGTTTCACCTTTAGTACCGATTATTCTTTCATCTGTCATCTTGGAGAATTCTACGTATTCTTCGTTGTCCAATTGGAATCTACCCGAGATAGTAATAAAATATTATTATCAATATAGTACAATCGGCTAAGTTGGCGCTCGAAACTCTTGAACGTTTTAATGTACTTTTGACCTTAACGGACAATAATAAATAAATAAACGTTCTGTGAGTCGATGAGCGCCAACTAGGTCGATTGTACATAACCACGCATTACTATTATTTTTATACTATTAACGGCTTATCTCGTTCTTGAGTTTTCATAAGGATTCTTAATTTAAAATTGAGCGTATGTTTGACTGTAATAAAGAAAACTCAAAAACTATAAAACGTTCTTAAATATTAAAGCTATGTGGAAAAAGACGAGCCCGGAGAAGGATTCGAACCTGTGCCTCCCGGGTTCTGGATCAGCGCACTACCTTTTGTCCCATCCGAGGTCCTACTCCTGAGTTCATGAAAACTAAAAGAACGGGATAAGCCGTAGCCAGCTAAAAAGAGCTGAATGTATAGCAAATATGCTAAAAATATTTAATACTAAACGTTCGTTAGTAAAGTTCATTCCAGAGCTTACACGATAAGCCAAGTTATCGTTTGACCACTAATAGAATGTTTATTTATATAACTAACTGACCCGGCGAACTTTCTACCACCATAAAAAAAAGTTTTTTTTTTCTTTTAATTTTCTTCCATACAAACCTTGTCCTGACAATAGCAAACAGAAAAAAAAACAATTATCAAATTTGGTGTAGTTGATCGGGAGTTATAAGCGTACATACATTTGGGGGGTTTAATTTTAACACAGTATAAACTAGGCAAGATTTAACATGGTCTACGGATAAAATAGTGGCACAGTAAAATCATAAGATATTTTAGTTCAGAGATTTTGTTTGTTTAGTTAAAATAACTAAATTAAAAATGCAAAGAGTATAGCACGGACGACTGTCAATCGTCCATGGGAGAATTAATATATAATAAAATAAAATACTCACAATAATTCAAAATCTTTCATGTTCCACAAAGCAGATAGAGGTCGCCACGGTGTCGTTGCCGACGCTAGTAACAACGAACCGTCTCTGCTCGCCTGTTAACAACACATTATACAATATAGCAACATCAAACAGCATTTGAGATGTGGAGACCGTCTCATCTCATAATACCAACGTCTCAAAATGCCAACCGCTCGCAAAAAGACAACTTCTTAGAATGCCAACTTCGCATAGTGCCAACTACATTGGCATTTTTGTCATATTTACGTCAAGTTCAGAGAAAAATGGCATTATGCGAAGTTGGCATTGTGAGAAATTGGCATTCTGAGCAAGTTGGTATTCTGAAAAGTTGTCATTTTGCGAGCGGTTGGCATTATGAGATGAGACGGTGGAGACGTCCACCTCCATTTGCCGGCTCACTTGGGCCACTATATAAGGAGCACCGGACGCTGCCAAGCCTTTTTCTTTTGACTTTTGAACTGCTGTGCCAGTTAAGTGTACTAATCACTTAGCGGGCTCTCAAGAAACCTTGTGTCGAAGGAACCCACACCTAGTTTTTAATCTAACTAACTCTTTTTCTGTATGCCCTCAGATATTGCGAACGTAGGCGTTAATAATAGTATTTATCACATAACATGGGTACTGTGGCGTTAGACATTTGAAGATAAATATCAATGAAAATTATAGACGATTAAATTAAAACCTATGAATTGCATACTCTAGATGCTCTTGATCATTCAATTAGCTAATTGTACAGATTGATTCAATCATTTTCTTTCATCTTCATCGTAAAATGGTAAACGCACACATGCTATGTGACATTAAAAGTGACTGCTATCCATTAGAAGGCCGTATATATATATAAAATATAAAAAGATTATTACCTGCATATGATAAATATATGATTCGTGAACTTGATAAGAATTGTCTTCCATTCCGCTGAATAAGTTGAATACTCGTATGTCACCGTTAGATGTCGCTGCTAGTAGTGTTTGTTGCGTTGGCTGAGAAATTAAGTAGATGTATAAGGTTTTTTTTAAGACAACTCATGCTGTGAGAAATAAGCCCTATATCGCGGGGGACTTTACAATAATACAATTAACGGACACAAAGTTTAGCCAGACTCGGGACAACCATAAAATAGCGAGGTAATCACTTAAGCCACTGAATCAATCATGCAGTCATAAGTATCAAGAAAGAACGATGAAGATGCGTGGGCAGACCTCCAACAAAGTGGACCGACGACCTGGTAAAGGTTGCGGGTAATCGATGGATAATAATGTGTTCATAAGTTTTGAGATGACTTTTGACAGGCCAATAAAAAAGTGACACTGGCCGCTTGATAAAAATCTTTTTGAATTTGGAATGTTCATCAATCAATTAGAAAAAAAATCGTATGTTATTTTTATTCTTTATTGAAATGGTGGGAACGAAAGTGTAAAGTACATCGAGCCCGCAACGTAACAAACCCAACGCACGCACCACGACGCGCCGCCGGCACCACACTCGGCCAATCAGAAGCGCTACACATCGACCAATCACAGCGCGGCTGTAAATTACGTCGAGCCCGCGACACATCGAACACGACGCGCGCACCGCCGGCACCGCGCCCGGCCAATCAGAGGCGCTATGTTTAGACCAATTACAGATCAGTAGTTTTTAGTATAAATATAGGGACCATTTTTGTAAATATTCATTCGGAAACAAGAAGAGGAACAATAAACAACTAATAAGAAAAACGAAGTATTAATTAAGAAAAGAACCCCTACAGTCCACTACAAGTAGTCCCCAACAGTTGGACCTTCGAACCCGGATCAAGATGGTCATCACTAGAAGCCAGGCCGACGCAGAAGAATCATCAGAACGCCGCCAGAACGAGGTAGCGGAACTCCTTAGGCGGCAGAGGATCGAAGATGAGCGCCGACGCCGCCAGGCCGACGCAGAAGAATCATCAGAACGCCGCCAGAACGAGGAAGCGGAACTCCTGAGGCGGCAGAGGATCGAAGATGAGCGCCGACGCCGCCAGGCCCTAGGACCACCGGCTTCACCCAGCACGCACCGAGACACGGAGACTGGGAAGGGGGCTACGAACGACGCCCCCCCCAGCACCTCCAGACCCCTGACTCCTGGAAACCTACCACGAACTGGTTCACCAGGGCGTTCAATGCGGTCCCAGCGCTCGACGGCTAGCGTTGCAGCTAGGGTGAGGTTGGCCGAACTGGAAGCCGCCGAGAAGCTGGCTGCCCTAAAGAAGAAGGAGCTGGAAATCGAAGCCGGACCTGATAAAGAAGCGGTTGGCCGCAGACGTCTCAGCCCTCCACGACGAACAAGGAAGCATTCACGAAGACGCCGCCGACGACCCCCACCATCGGAAGGTGGACGAATGGCTGCGAGCGAACCCCATCAGCGCCAGCCCCAGGAACAAGGAAGACCCAGGGAAGAACGGCACCTGCGCTTCGACCTTAGGGGCAGGTCACCCACTCCTACCAGAGCCAGGAGTATTGACCACCTCACAGAGGCCATGGAGAGGATGTTCAGGCCCAGGGTCAAGTGCGCCGAGCTACCCACGTTCTCCGGGACCCACACCGAATGGCTGACTTTCAAGGCCGCTTTTAGGGATTCCACTAGAATATATAGAATGACAGGAATTGAAAACTTACAGAGGCTGCGGAAATGCTTAGCAGGGGAAGCCCGTGACGTCGTAGCTGCGCTCCTGGCCACCGCCTCCGATCCTGACATCATCATCAGCACCCTCGAGCAGACCTTCGGCAGACCAGAAGTCATCATCGACAAGGCCTTCGAGGACCTGAGGAAGCTCCCGAAGCCAGGGTCATCAGCGGTGGACCTGAACAACTTCGCTGTACGGGTACAGAACGTGGTCTACGTGCTAAAGAGCATCGACCAGCATGGGTACCTGTATAACCCCGCGCTAACACGAGAGACCCTGAGTAAGCTCAGCCCTCACATCCAGGCACGGTGGTGTGACTACGCGACGGATCATGAGGAATCGAGGGAACCAGAGATCGTCATGCTCTCACAATTCCTGATGAGGGAGGCAGACCGAGCACTCAAACACTCTTATGTACCTTCCACAGCTCTCACAACATCCACCAGGAAGGAAACTAGACCTGCTGCTGCAACCCCTGGAACGAAGAGGAATCCGAGTGCCGTATTCAACGTCACCGAGCCCGACAGGGAGCAGCTGGACCAGTGCCCCAAATGCGAGCAGAACCACGAGCTACCCCAGTGCCCCAAGTACAAGGCACTGACAGTGGACCAACGCTGGGAGTTGGTAAAGAACAAGAAGCTGTGTTTCAGGTGCATCACAAAGAAACACCGCCGCAACTTCTGCAGAGCGAAGCCGTGTGGTGTGGAGCAGTGCCACCGCCCCCACCATGCAACGCTGCACCAGGATCAACAGCGAGCAGTGGAAGAACCAGTCACAGCATCCACCAGCTCCACGGAAGCAGTCCTGTCAGTTGCCGCCCGCATGACCTCAGAACCGAAGACAGTGCTACTCAAGATGTGTCCAGTCACCGTCGTGGGACCACGGGGGGAGGTCAGCACTTACGCCCTCCTGGATGAAGGTGCCACCATCTCGCTCATCGACGCCGAACTAGCGCAGCAGATTGGAGTGAAGGGACCAGCACAGCAACTCCGGATGCAGGGTGTCAACATGTCACAGACCGAAGTTGGAAGCCAGGTGGTGACCGTACAGCTGAAGGGATCTCAAGGTATGTCTCATGAACTAAGAGCTCGCACCATCAAGAACATGAAATTGCACCAACAGGCAGCACCGATCGCCCTGCTGGCGCACGAACACCTGCGAGACTTGCCCAAAGAACAAGTATGCTACGACCTAGCACGCCCTGGGATTCTCGTGGGAACCGATCACTGGGAATACATCGTGTCCCGGGAACTACGCATCGGCAAGAAGAATCAGCCGATAGCATCACGAACAACACTGGGATGGGTGATACACGGCACACTGCCACGCAGCATCATACGACGGAACGAAGACTGTGTGCTACACGTCCACACACCAAGACATGGTGAGAACACAGCGGACAACCACGATCAACAACTTCACAACCTCGTGGAACACCACTTCAGGATCGACGCGCTTGGTGTCGCTAATAAACCAAAAGTAAGCGACGCGAACCTCCGAGCGATGAATATGGTCAAGAACACCCTGAAGAAGTCAGCGAACGGCTACGAGGTGGGACTACCCTGGAAGGAGGACGACATCAAGCTACCGCCTAGCTACGACTCAGCGTTACGCCGGCTGCACAAGATCGAGCAGAAGATGGACAGCAAGCCAGAGTTCGCAGCGGAATACACCAGGCAGATAGAAAACCTGCTACAGAAAGGATACGCGACACCCTGCGACGGCACCGAAAGAACTAGTGCCGTATGCTGGTACCTGCCGAATTTCGCAGTGCAGAATCCTAACAAGCCCGGGAAGCAACGACTCGTGTTCGACGCAGCAGCAAGGAGCCGTGGAGTCAGCCTAAACGACCACCTGCTGGAAGGACCCGATCTATTAATGTCCCTGCAGGGCATTATGTTCCGTTTTCGAGAAAAACAGGTAGCCATCACCGCAGACATTCAGGAAATGTTCCTTCAAGTGAAGATACGACCCGAAGATCAACCAGCTCAGCAGTTCCTATGGCGAGGGACCGAACGAGAGGCAGCACCACAACACTTTAAAATGACGAGTATGATATTCGGCGCAGTAAGTTCCCCATTCATGGCACACTACGTTCGAGATTATAACGCGAAGATGCACGCGAGTACTCACCCGCGCGCCCTTGAAGCAATCACTCGAAGCCACTATATGGACGACCTGGCAGCCAGCTACGACAGCGAACAGGAAGCTCGGCAAGTCGTCACGGAGCTAATGGAAGTACATGCAGCCGCCGGGTTTAAGCTACGAGGGTGGAACACCAACAAGGCCAGCGTACTACTCAACGTGCCCGAGGAATTGAAAGCCACGTCGCCCACCCCACTGGGGGGAGATGGACCGGAGAATAAGATACTCGGCCTCATCTGGAGCGCGGAAAAGGACGAACTGGGTTTCAACACCTCTATGAACAGGGTCCCAATCGAGGTACGTAACAGGAACCGCTCACCGACCAAACGGGAAGCACTCAGCGCGGTCATGTCGATCTATGACCCCCTAGGATTGTTGAGTCACTTCACCATACGAGCCAAGATCGTATTACAAAGCCTGTGGCATCTGCAAATATCATGGGATGAACCCATACCAGAGGAAGAAAACGAGCTCTTCGCCGCCTGGTTGGAACGTCTTCCTGACCTCAACCGT
This sequence comes from Trisateles emortualis, assembly GCA_947095525.1. Lineage (NCBI taxonomy): Eukaryota > Metazoa > Arthropoda > Insecta > Lepidoptera > Erebidae > Trisateles > Trisateles emortualis. The sequence continues at coordinate 4,790,845 of OX352756.1, forward strand.
CTCCGACTAGAACGATGCTACATGCTGCAGGGATGCCTGAACCTGGAACTGCACATACTATGTGACGCTAGCGAACAAGCATACGCCGCCGTAGCGTACTGGCGCATCACCCGACAAGACAGCAGCATCCAGATAAGCCTTGTAGCCGCCAAGTCCAAAGTAGCACCACGACGCTCTCAGACCATTCCCCGCCTAGAACTACAGGCCGCAGTCATCGGAGCACGGTTGGCAGCCACCATCAAAAAGGAACATCGAGTAGAAGTACACAGAACGGTATACTGGACCGACTCAACCACCGTGATCCACTGGGTACGTCACGACGCACGACGATACACACCGTTCGTGGCCCACCGCCTCGGAGAGATCTCCGAGCTTACACATAGCAAGGAGTGGCGATGGGTACCGACCGAGCAGAATTTTGCGGACGACGCAACCAGGCTCACCCACACGTCGATCACTACGGAGGATAGATGGTTTCGAGGTCCAGCATTCTTATACCAACCTGAAGACCAATGGCCAGTCGAGAGGACCTCCGAAGAGGAGGAGGTAGAGGTACTCCATATCGTAGACGCGAAAGACAGTTGGATACCTGAACCCTCACGCTTCTCTAAATACGAAACTCTGGTACGAGCCACCGCTCGGGTATTAACTTTTGTCAACAGGTGCCGACGCCGATCAAGTCGTATGGAGAACGAATATATAGAACAGGCAGAACGAGCAGTCATTCAACACGCACAAAGAGAAAGCTTCGAGGAGGAAATAACAAGACTGGAATCCTCACGCCCCATCATAAAGTCAAGCCGGCTGTACAAACTGGACCCAGTGCTGGTGGACGGAGTCTTACGGCTGAGGGGCCGCATAGGAGCAGCTACCGTACCTTTGGATACCAAGCAGCCCATCATCCTGGACGGACGTCACCACATCACCCGACTCATAGTGATGCGGGAACACTGCGCCGCCGGACATGGTGCGAGAGAGAGGGTAATCAACGACCTGAGACAGCGGTACTGGATTATCCACCTGCGACCCACCGTGCGCACCATCGAACGGGAATGCGCCTGGTGTCGAACCCGTCGAACGAAACCGGAAGTACCGGCAACTGGTGACCTACCCCGCGCCCGTCTTGAACCGTTTCAACGGCCTTTCACTCACTGCGGGCTAGACTATTTTGGACCCATCATTGTGAAGATAGGACGTCGCCGAGAGAAACGATGGGGAGCGTTGTTCACCTGCCTCACCTCCCGTGCTGTGCACCTGGAACTCGTCGCATCATTGTCAACGAACTCGGCCATCATGGCACTTCGACGGATGGCAGCAAGAAGGGGATGGCCGCGAACCATGTACTCTGACAACGCGACCAACTTCCATGGTGCAGACACAGAACTACGGGTAGCCTACGAAGAATGGAAACCAGCTTTACGAGAAATAGGGCAACTACATCGCATGAATTGGCGCTACATACCACCTGGAGCTCCAAACCAGGGGGGAGCGTGGGAGCGACTCGTACGCTCAGTAAAAGTGGCCCTAGCTGCGACCCTAAAAGAAAAGGAACCGACTGAAGAAGTGCTGGGAACTCTCCTGACCGAAGCCGAGTTCAGCATTAACGCCCGGCCATTGACACATGTAAGTGTAAACCCAGACGATCCCGAGGCTTTAACCCCAAATCACTTTTTATTAGGATCATCAGCTGGACTGCCAACCACGGGACCATGCGAGGACACCGACCGCCGAGCCTGGAGAGCCAGCCAAGCACTCGCCGACCACTTCTGGCGACGCTGGGTGCGGGAGTACCTGCCTTCGCTGACACCACGCGGCGGGTCAGCCAGTCAGCACCGACCACTGCAAGTTGGCGACATAGTGGTCGTGACCGACCACACCCTACCAAGAAACGTATGGCCACTGGGTGAAGTCACTCGTGTCTATCCGGGACCAGACGGCGGCATCCGGGTGGCAGACATCAGAACGAAAACCGGAATCTTCAAACGACCAGTCAGCAAGCTCGTCGTACTGAAAGGAGTCGCTACGCAGGCTGCGCTGGGGGGAGAACTGTAAAGTACATCGAGCCCGCAACGTAACAAACCCAACGCACGCACCACGACGCGCCGCCGGCACCACACTCGGCCAATCAGAAGCGCTACACATCGACCAATCACAGCGCGGCTGTAAATTACGTCGAGCCCGCGACACATCGAACACGACGCGCGCACCGCCGGCACCGCGCCCGGCCAATCAGAGGCGCTATGTTTAGACCAATTACAGATCAGTAGTTTTTAGTATAAATATAGGGACCATTTTTGTAAATATTCATTCGGAAACAAGAAGAGGAACAATAAACAACTAATAAGAAAAACGAAGTATTAATTAAGAAAAGAACCCCTACAGTCCACTACAAGTAGTCCCCAACAGAAAGGTTTGCGTTCAACAGTTGATTTCTCTACATAAAGCAGAAGAAAAACCTATGAAGATGTTTAGGAAAATAAAATTAGCTAGCCGTAATTTTGTTTACTACATTGAAACAGTTTAGGGATACATGTTCTCTTGATGACAGTCGGAGAAGTGGCTGTCCACGCTCGGTTAGAACGGCAACTAACATCGAGTTGATCAGGGAACGGCTTCGCTGAAATCCCTGTCGAACTCAATAGAAGATGGCTCTACAAACCAATATTACCAAAATACCGGGTATTGAAATATGATCTAAAGATAAGGAAGGGCCCATAGCCGAAGAAAAGACTATTATTTAATAATCGATCAAAGAAAAGTTTAATCAACAAAATAAAGTTTCTGTCAAATGCTCAAAAAAGTTCCCGTCTTCTGTACGAACACATCACCCAGCTAGTGTTATTCTGTTGCATTTTTGTCAAAAACTATTTTTATTTTTGTTAGTCTCAAAACTTATGAAAACCCGAGGTAGATAGAAACAAAGGTTGAAATGAGAATACTGACGTGGAAGATGGTGTGAGTGAAGTATGCGTCGTCGTCCTGCAGGCGCAGCGTGCGCACGGGCGCGAAGTGCGCGTGCGCCAGGCGCGCGTCCAGCTGCGTGCGCGGCGCCGCGCCCAGCTCGCGCCGCACCGCGCGCGCCAGCACCGACGTGTCGGCGCGCGCGCTCAGCAGCCCGCCCCACGCGCGCGGCGACGGGCACTTGTGCGGCCTGCACAACACACACACCACACATATATACACCCGTCTCGGTTACCGCGACTAAAACTACCTCATATCCTTTCCCAGGATAGCATATTTTTCTTCTTAACCTTTTGACCACCAAAGTCACGCATACGTGACAAAGGAAATCTGGCCCTGTACGCCAACAACATAAATGCGCGACCAAAAAATATGTAACAAAGTGACGCGAAATAAACAAATAAATCATGACTTTTGTGTATATACTCTAAAAATGTGAACTCTTGTCCATATTTAACTGAATGTACCATGGATATTGAGAAATTTTAATACAAAAAAAAAATCATAAAAATAAATTTAAGGCGTCCCCCACACGCCATAGTCACATATATGTGACTGCTAGTGCTGAGGCGTATGATATATTTGGAAATTAAAGGAAATTTAAGTGAAGACTTCGTGTATAATATGTTATTTTTGTATTTTAAGGTAGTGTCTTGAAAAACTAAACAATTTTATTAAACCAGCCTTATACAATATACTTATGCCATACTAGCACCTACACAATTAAAAATAAAATTCAGTAAAATTTAATATCAATACCAAATCACAACTCACGCGCACCCCTAGCGCAACATCAATTATATATCAGTCCCTTGTGCGCCACAGACATAGATAGACGACAAAAGCTGACGTAAGAGGCACGGCAATATTTTTAGTGAGGTTACCTTTGTGATGTGTTTTTTAAATATGATAATTAAAATTTATTAAATAATACTGTCCTGCCAAGAAAGAACAAAGCAACTACATGAGAAAAGCTACGGGAAATGCGCATCTAAGGTACTTAAATTTTAATAAAGAATGGTCAGCCACGCCATTGTCATAATATGAAGACAACTGATAGAGAATAGTGCTGTACCTTGTTGTAATTTTGTGTTTTTTTTAAATATTTATAACATAGGATATGTTCATTTTAAAATTGATAGTTTGTATAAGTGTCGTGGAAAATTTACAACAATAGGCAGTAAGGTAAAATAAATATTCTTTTAATGTAATTCTTTCAATGAGTAATGTTTATTCGATAATTACACGACAAAAATGTAAACTATGTTTATCGATAGTTTTCGAATCCCTATTGTTTTCAAGGTTATTTAATTGAATTTGGGACTTGGAGTGGAGGGAACGTCGATGCTTTTTTGCTTTGGAAGTCAAAAGGTTAATCAGTTTATTGAAATTCGATTCAGTCATGAAACTGTGATATAGAAGTACTTGTATCGTGGTAACTGAAAACCACGCAGGCGTAGCCCCAGACAACTATAACTGCATTATAAATCACATTTTAAATCTCATAACCTTACCGAATGGAATGCTTAGATTTTTGTATTCTATTTACTAAAAAAAAAATGTGAACTGATACAAAAACCATCTCTCTCTTGATAGAAGAGAGGAAACACGTGAAGAGAAATTGGGCACCATACTAGCGAGCAAGCCCGACTCGGGAAGGACCTCCACCTTACAGAAGACCACAGCCAAATAACTACACCCAGCGGTGTAGTTGTGTTCCTGTGTGTGAGTACAGATCTCCAGCGCTCATTTAGGGATACGTTTTAAAAGAAACGTATTCCAATCCCGGGAATACTACCATCTTAAAGCCCTAGTGTAAAAAAAATGGGTTAGTAACGCGCAAGTTCAACCTCTGGTACTGCAAGCGTCCATAGGCTGCTTAACATCAGGCGGGCCGTTTGCTTGTTTACCACCTAAATTGTATTTAAAAAAGGGTAGCTAATATATTCATACCTACAAATACGCACAAAAATATGAACAAAACTGTATGCCGCTCAATATAATTATAGCTTATTTTTCTTTTAATATCATTAGTGCAACAATAATATACTCACTCAAATAAGTTAAACTGCGGACAGGTAACGACGGGGTTCTTGCATAGCGCGTGCTGGTTGTACAGGTACTCGGTGATGATGGTGTGGAGCGTGACGCGATGCTGTGGCGGAGCGGGCTCGCCTGCACCAATGCTCAGTTGCTTCTGTAGAGAACGCTTGTGTTCTAACGTCGGAGTTTGGATAGGAGTTGCCATTTGGTTTTGTACTTTTCTGGAAATAAAATAATTCATCATTATCTCAACCTATAAACGTCCCACCGCTGGGCACGGGTCTCCTCTATAAAGTTGGGGAGATATAAGCCTACTATACCACGCTGGCCAGACGGGTTGGTATAGGGTTTTGTTTCGAGTTTTCCTTCTCTTGCATTGGGTATTATCTGCCTGACTTTCTCCCTTAGTCAACTTTTACGATACCTTCGGTATGGTGAAATTTGTACTAAGGATCACCTAAATTTATGCCTCGACTGTTAAGAGTTGGGACCGACTTTTAGCGTGCCCTCCGAAGCACGGATACGCTTCAATAAAATACCACTATGTGGTCACCCATCTATAAAGTTACCGCGCCCTTGGTAGCTTAACCTGCTGATCGTTTACCGAACTCAAGTGCACCTGGCTATGAGTGCGTTACATACAGTGGTGTAGGTGTTTTCCCATCTAAGGCATACCCTATCAAAAAGCCAGCTTTTTGGATAATCAACACGCGAGTGACGTCTCAAGTATTGTAAGCGTCTATAGTCACCGGTAACTGCTTACCACCAACTTACAAATTTAAGATTAACTGTAGTGTAGATATAAGTATAGATATAAGTATGTAGTCATAGTTGTAAGACAATATATATTTGATCATCATCTCAGCATGGTAATCTCCACTGATAGACATAGGCCTCCCTCATAAGTCTCCACAATGGCCGATCTTGAGCTGCCTGCATCCAGTGCTTTCCTGCAGCTCTGATAATGTCATCTGACCACCTAGTGGTCGCCACTTGAAAACCTTTCTTCCCCATCAGTTGTCAGTTCGTCGAGCGATATGTCCTGCCCATTGCCACTTCAACTTGCTTACTGTAAGAGCTATGTTGTAACTCTGGTTCGTCTGCGGATTTCTTCATTGCGGATTTTATCACGCAGAGAAACACCGAGCATTAGACTTGAGTAAAATCGTTCACACTATGGAGTTCGTTCACCAACTCTCGTTCCGCTTAATCGTTCCAGTTCCACAGTTCCGAGAAATAAATATGTAACGTTGAGTCTGGAACTCCAGCTTTGACTTTGAGCTCTCAGCTCAGTTCATGAACTGAACTCTGAACTCCGCGGGGAATGAACGAGCGACGTGATTGAATCGCAGTTGCGTGTATTATGACCTTTAGGTACAATGTTCGTATCATTCATACACATTTCGTTTTTGTAACAAAACACTTCATAAATTAATCACAATTTCATAAGAAAATTATATTATAGTCCTCTTTACCGTCTCCGGTGACAGCCGGAATTTGCGCGGGAGCGGAGATTAGGTGAACTGTGGAATAAAAATGCTTCACAGGGTGGCGCGAGTTATACTCACTCACTTAGAGTAAGTAGTTCATAAGAACTATTCGTTCCGGAGTTACACAAGTCTACCGAGCATAGCTCTTTCCATAGCTCGTTGAGCGACTCTCGAGCTTATACTTATTATATTTGATCACTCATCAATAAAGGATCAGTACTATTATAACACTCGTCTTCAATTTACCACATCCATACATTATAACATACACTTACCTTAATTTAATAACAGGAGGCAGTGGGCTTGCTTCAGGATGGTCAGTACTGTGTGTGTTTGGTGTATGATGTGTGTTGGGTGTATGATGTGTGTTGGGTGTATGGTGTGTGTTCGGCGTGCTGTGTGACGTGTTCAAGTCTATAGCCTCCCGAAGTAACGCGCCGCTGCTGTTCGGCCGTGATACCGAAAGACGAGGCTGGGAAAAATAATAATAGTAAGTAATATAATGTGGACAGGCATAATCTCCCGAGGAGGTGGAGGTAGAGAGGTAGAACACCATACAATTGAGAAATTGGTATTAAAATATTCTCACATTGCGGACATTTTAGGAATTGGACATTTTGGGAATTGGGACATTATTGAAATTGGGCTTTAAGGGATTTAGACAACATGAAAATTGGACATTTTAAAACCGTTGGACAGTTTGAGAATTGGAAATTCTGAAGCTTTATAGCTTAAGGATGCGTTTTTATCGAAACCTCGGTCCTTCTGGTATTACAATCTCCATAGGATACGGTAACTGCTTAACATCAGGCGGGCCGTATGCTTGTTTGCCACCCAAGTAATATAAAAAAAGAGGTAAGCAGTGTATTAGCGGTTGAGACCAACTCCTAATGTACCCTCCGTTCAGATGCCGCTTGGTAGTTTAGCCTACAACTAGCCAGCGCCTCATACCCATACTCATTATAAGGTTGTCAAACAAGCAAACAAACATATTAAATACTCACCCTAGTAGGAGTAGAAGGCGTGTACACAGGTGGAGGAGGCGCAGGAGGTGCTGGAGCAGCTGGCGGTGGCAGCTTCGCTTCTTGCCTCAGAATGTTCGCACTCTGAGTAAGTCCTCTGGCTGATAGATGAGCAGCCACCAGCTGGAGCAGCTGCCTCTCGTTGTAGTTTATACGAGTTTGAGCTACAACGTTTGCCTAGGAAAAATAATAACTTATATAACGTATTTGTCTAAACTAATAAAAAAGAACTGATGAAGAAGATTTTTTTTTATTACAACTTACTAGAAATTACTAGACTGATTTCAAAAATTATTTCACACGTACAGAAGAATTATATATATAAAGATAAGATCAAAGAAGCACACATAAAATGCATTTAAGTATAAAGAGACATTGTTAGTATAAATATACAATACTATTCTTGGTACAGTATAATACCGAAACAAATTTATTAGAAGTGTAAGAATAAAAAAAAACTCACGATGTTATAAACTAATTTCATTGGGAAGATTTTCGTACACAATTATGTCGTTAGACCACGACAGAGGCCTAAATATGGGCGATCTAAATAACTCTGTCACCAGGTTGACCACTAACCAAACGATAATAAGAAGAAGAATGGTCACCAGAGTACAAACAATTTTGGTGTATTGTGCATTTGTAAAATTCAAATATGGCCCGTTAAAATAGGGAAATTATAAAACGAGCGAATAAAAAAAAACTTAGCGATTGATGATAAGATACTGTAAATTCTAGTCGTGCGACTAAATTAATAGGTGGGCGACTAAATTACTAGGTGAGCGACAAGAAATTCGTGCATTTGAATATAATTATATATTCATGCATTAGCTACCAGAAACGAGAAGCTATCAGACAAGTAGGTAAGGTTAGGTTAGGTGAGAACTGAAACCCCCCAACAACGCGCGAGCCAAGCGAGCGAAGCGAGCGTGCCGCGGCAGCGGCCGGCAAAGCGCTAATCTTAATAAATTGTGTTCGCCCTCAGTTTTTCGCTCACTTAGTATTTCTGTACGCCATATACAGTATTTCTGTACGCCATATTCAGTAATTTTGACACCCATAAATTGAATTTGTGTTCGCCCTTAGTTTGTCGCCCACTTAGTATTTCTGTACGCCATATTCAGTAATTTTGACACCCATAAATTGAATTTGTGTTCGCCCTTAGTTTGTCGCTCACTTAGTATTTCTGTACGCCATATTCAGTAATTTTGACACCCATAAATTGAATTTGTGTTCGCCCTTCGTATTTCTGTACGCCATATTCAGTAATTTTGACACCCATAAATTGAATTTATAGTCGCTCGTTTAAATACTGGCCGTTAAAATATGGGTGTCCAACATTTTTTATACATAATCGGGACAAAATATAAACACGGTTTAAAAAATTTTTCGTACTCGAATCTAGTACTGATTTTGATACTTAGATTTCGCCTATACCAAGAATAAGGTTGTATACTATAAATACACGAATAAACACACATTATAAAAGTCATATTTGTAATAAAACATACACAATAACATATATTAGTTAGAACTAGCAATGTACTTACGTATGATGAGCGACGGAACGCATTCAGTGCAATATGGCCATAAATCTCAACAAGGTAGGTAATTAACACTACTTTGTCGAGATTATGGTCGATTGTACCGATGCTTGGTTATCTTCCATCTCCTCTGGTGATATAGGGTTAGTTTACAATACAGTTAGTGACGTATACATTTATTTATTTTGTTTTGTTTTAGTTTAAATTTGGTTATTATATTGATTAGATAGAAACAATGACCGTATTAAATATAGTACGATTAAAATATATACAGTGGGCCCCTCATCTGTAATATTTTATGTTGTTATTTTGATCTGTAAATGATTACAACCATACTATCTTATTAATATTAAACGGACTCCATGCTTCTTATATTGTAATATTACGAGTACGTTCTTTGTTTTAATTCTTTTAAATACCGTCGTTGTTCCACACATATTAAATTGCAATGGATAAGAACAATTTATTAGTTTATTACCAAAACTGTCGAGGTCTCAGGACAAAGTTGCATACGTTATTTATGAATATTTTATCTTTCTCTTATGATGTGATTGTTCTTACCGAGACTTGGCTTTCGCCGGATGTCTCAGATCGTGAGTTTGTTGACGACCGATATGCAGTGTTTAGATTCGACCGTGATCCTGTTGCCACTGGCAAGCGCGTAGGTGGCGGAGTTCTGATAGCCGTGCTGCATACCCTACATCCCACAAGTGTTACAATTAGCTCTCATGCCGATATTGAGCACGCCATGGTGCAGCTCCCCGCGTCTCGCCGCGGCCAACGTCATATTATAAGTGCTACCTACATCCCACCGCGCTCACGGGATGAGATATACATGGCTCATTTTGACAGGTTATTGGAAATAATCAATCACCAAAATACCGAATACTTTTACATTGTCGGAGACTTTAACCTACCCGGTATGAACTGGCTTAGTAGAAATGAATTTAATTATATTAATACTCAATCAAATAGTTTAGCCTGCGAACATTTATGTAATTTTTTAGCTTTGTCTAACGCTACTCAATACAATTTTGGTAAAAACAGTCTAGGACGTATTTTGGACCTGTTCATATCTAATATCGACTGCCAGATTAATGATTGTATACCATTACTACCTGTCGACATTTATCATCCCCCTTTTCTAGCACTCGTACCTTTTGAAACCAAATTCACGCCTATGAAACGTCATACAAACCCTAAACATAATTACTTTAAAGCTGATTACGATTTAATAAATGTTGAACTTTGTAAACAAGACTGGTCCCAGCTGTTTAGTGACTTGCCCGCTGATCAATGTGTCAACACATTTTACAATATTGTGTATGGTATTATCAAGACCCACGTGCCCATTATACGACCTAAAAACTCACGTTTTCCTATTTGGTTTACACCAAGTTTGATTCGCATTTTTAAGGATAAAGAACGCGCTTGGAAAAAATGGAAGGTTTATGGTAACATATCTGATTTTGCAGACTTTTCGGTACATCGTAAAAGATTTAAAAGCGAGTCTGACAAGTGTTTTAAAACATATATCAACGCGGTCGAAAAAAGTATACCTCTGAATATTAAGCACTTTTGGTCTTTCATTTCAAATCTAAGGGGCAAATCAAATATACCTGCAAGCATGTATTTAAATAATGTGTGTTCAAACAATCCTACAGATATATGTCATTTATTTTCAAAATTCTTTAACTCTGTCCATGAACCTAGTACCCTCGACGTCAGGCACTGGCAACCGCCTGATTCTTACTCAGACATTTCATCATGCATCTCTAACATACATCTCTCTTTAAATTCTGTTCTCATAGGACTTAAAAACTTGGATTTGAATAAGGGGGCTGGTCCTGATGGTATACCGCCTATCTTCTTAAAGAGCACCGCTAAATATTTATGTTCTCCACTTCAAATAATTTTCAATAAGTGCCTTACTGAAGGAATCTTCCCCGACATTTGGAAACGCGCTTTTATAACGCCCATATATAAGAATGGAGACAAAAATAATATAGAAAACTATCGTCCCATTTCCATATTGTCCACCTTGTCGAAGCTTTTCGAGAGCCTTGTGCATGGTCATCTATATCCTCAAATTCACCACATAATTGTACAGGAACAGCACGGTTTTGTTAAACATAGATCGACAGTTTCAAATCTTATGTTGTTTACTAACTTTTTGTTCGAGAACATGGACGCCCATATTCAGGTAGACACCGTGTACACAGATTTTCGGAAAGCTTTTGACAAGGTCGACCACAAAATATTATTAGAAAAAATTGCATACAACGGAATCAGAGGGAACTTGTTGAGATGGTTCTCGGCTTACATTTCCAACAGAACTCAACAGGTTGTTGTTAATGGTTTTCAGTCTGATCCCTTTACTGTTTCATCCGGCGTGGCCCAAGGTTCCATAATCGGTCCTTTACTTTTTATTTTATTTATAAACGACATTAAAAGTTGCTTCATTAACTCTAATTTCATAATGTACGCTGATGATATTAAGATCTACAAGACCTGTTCTAATATTCAAGACTGTTATCTTTTACAGGATGACCTTGATCGACTGTCCTCATATTGTTCAAATAATAAACTTCAACTCAACCTGTCTAAGTGTAATGTTATATCTTTCACTAAAAAAAGAAACATAATTTCACATAATTATACCTTACAAGGCACTAATTTGCAAAGCGTAAACCGCATCCGTGACCTCGGAGTTTTTCTCGACTCTAAACTTCACCTGGATTCACATATTGACTATATTATTAACAGGGCCTACAAAATGTTCGGTTTTGTTATGATATCATCGCGTGATTTTAAAAGACCGACCACATATCTAACTCTATTAAATACTCTTGTTCGTTCTCAACTTGAATACGCGGTACAGATTTGGAATCCTCTTTACGACAAATACAACAATAAACTTGAAATGGTTCAGAAAAAGTTTTTACGTAGCATGCATTATAGATGTAATTACAGCAAATTGTCGTACAAGGACTTACTACTAAAGTACAAATTATTAAGCCTGGAGTCCAGACGAGTCCTACTTATGGCTGTAACACTGCATGGCCTATGTAACAACAAGTTCGATTGCAGTGCTATCACGAACCAGTTATGCTACATTGTGCCAAGAACTGTGCATCGAGGGGTCCGTACGAACCGCGTGTTTTACACAGTTAAATGCAACACCAACGCTGGTGTGCGCGCTCCTCTTCGCCAACTTGTTCAAACGTACAACACACACTTCACAAATATTGATATATTTGCTCTCTCGGACCTTAAATTTAAGACACAAGCACGCGAGATACTAGTAAATAAATAATTTAATTTAATGATTCACTTCCTACTATAATAACTTACTAGTTTGTTAAATATCTTTCACGCGCACTTTCAATCTTCTGCCCTTTACTTCTGCTGAGGACAATAGTGTGGGTTGTACGTTTGATCTAGATTAAGCTAGCTTTAAATTGTGGGTAATATTGTAATGTGCAACCGTTTTTTGTCCCAATAAAGGAAAAATAAAAAAATAAAATATTGTAAACTAGCTGTTGCTCGCGGCTCCGCTCGCGTGGATGTCGGTTATCGCTGTAAAAAGTAGCCTATGTTGCCAAATTTCATCCAGATCCGTTCAGTAGTTTTTACGTGAAAGAGTAACAAACATCCATCCATCTATTCTTACAAACTTTCGCATTTATAATATTAAACGTATCAACACGTTGGCCCGTAAAGTTGATATCTTTTCGTGTACACTGAATGAATTCACACGGGCCGCTAATTGTGTAATTTGTTTAGTGTAATTTAACTTATTTTATTATTATTTTAAGTTACCATTTCTCATTTTATAATTATGTACATAAGCTATTGAATTAGGTTGTAAGCCTGTAATAATAGTTTTATGTGTGAGTAAATAAAAAAAAATAAAAAAATAGGATGTGTAAATTTGTGAAGATGGATAGAAGGATGTATGGATGTTTGTTAATCTTTAACGTAAAAACTACTGAACAGATCTGGATGAAATTTAACATAGAGATAGATTATAAGTATAACTCGCGTTCCGACCATTTATGAAGATAGAATATTTATAGATAATATTGCTGTAATTTAGACCCGTTGTCAATTAAAGTAATAAAGACTTTACAAACATACAATTAACGGACACAAACTACGCCCAGAGTCGGGTCAACCATTTATTGATCCCAATTTTTTTTGTCCCGTATGAGGATCGAACCCACACGGCGCGTGCAATCAGAAACACATAAACACAACAAAAACATAGAGACATAACCCATAATGATATATATATGATGAAGAAGCGCAACCTGTCTGATTGGCTATAAATCTCAACAAGGTAGACAGTTAACCCTTACTTTGTCGAGATTATGGCCAAACAGACCATTGCAGGAGATATCTCGAACACCGCCGCCACCATGCTGTTAATATAATGGGTTAGTATAGCACATAGAAATCGTAATAACTTAACAAGCCCTGTGTCGCGGGGGACTTTACAAACATACAATTAACGGACACAAAGAAAACCAAAACTCGAGACAATCATTTATAGATCACACATTTTTTTGCCGCGTGTGGGGATCGAACCTGGGGATGTGGTAAATGGCGAGGTAACTACTGTTTTATACTAAAACGATAAGCTGCCGAGAGGGCGAGGTTGTCCCATGACAGTTGACCGCACAGAAGTATTTTTACTGAATTCCGTGCTTCGGAAGGCACGTTAAAAGAATTTTAAAAAATGTTATCAAAACATTTTATAGTTAAGTTTCTACAGTTTTGTTGTTACGATTTCTATGTTAAAGCAATTTTTTTTAGACATGAAAATATATTAGTATACATATATGAAATTAGTATGAACCCCTTAAACTTTGTAACCTAAATGAATTTTAAGTTTGATCATGTATTAAAACTAGCGTAAACTGAAAATAATAGCATAAGTGTGTTACTTTGTAACCTAAATGAATTTGAGTTATATCACCTCTTACACCAGTGGCGTTCTGGCTGTAATTTCTATAGTGTTACAACACAAAAATATTCTATAACTTGTAACATTGTAATATTATTATTAGCTACCTATTTAAACTTTTGCATGGTATGGATAATGTTAGCAAAATATTATATTCTACTGTAATTTATATGTAACACCACTGTACACCATGTTTTACGCAAATAAAAGATTTATTATTAATAAAAATAAACTTCATAAGTGTTACTTTGTAACCTAAATGAATTTTAGTGTTTGATTACCTATTAAAACTTTTTATATTACAATTACAACAACTTACACATATTATTAACACATACAATTTATTTATATAATTCTAAACGAAATATACAACATAAGGTACCTACCCTATGTATGTTAGCGAGCGACGTCTCGAACTCAGCACCCATATGTTTACTCTTGCCAGAAACTCGTTCTAGAAGTTCCAGCGCATACTTCTGGAACATGACGTGCTCTTGCCTCTTCTCTTGTAGAATTGGGTCGCGCATTAACACTGTGTATAAACAAAGGAGTTATGGTAAAAGAGGGGCATACTAGCGAGCAAGCTCGATTGGAAAAGGACCTCCAGCTGACAGCAGACCACAGCCAAGTATCTACACACATCGGTGTAGTTGTGTTCCCGTGTGTGAGTACAGGTCTCCAGCGCTCATTTAGGGATGCGTTTTGAAAGTAGAACCGTTTACCTATCCATACTCCATCTTGAAGCCGTGGTGTAAAAAAAAATGGGTCGGCAGCACGTAAGTGATACCTCTGCTATTGCAAGCGTCCATAGGCTAAGGTAACTGCTTAACATCAGTAGAGCCGTACAAAAATATTTATGTAGTCTAGGTAGGTATAGACAATGCAGATTTTATCAAGAAACTAAGGCATGGGGTTTTTAAAGAAACGATGTAAGAATTTATAGGGTCGTAAAGGTTACGTCATTGCCGTATATGTATTCGCACGTATACGTGTACGTTACGTATATGTTACGTATACGGTACGTATACGTTACGTATAGGCCTGATGGTAAGAGGTTATTATTATTATTATGGTAAGCAGTTACCATAGCCTATGGACGTGTAATATATAGGTTATCACTCGCGTGTTGCGATTCAAAAGTTTTACCACCACGGTATAATGATGAGGTATACCTACGATACAAAAACGTTTCTTTAAAAACGCATACCTGTACCATAAGTACTGGATACCTGTTCTCACAGGAACACAACTACACTATTGTGTATGTAGTTATTTGGCTGTGGTCTTCTGTAAGGTGGAGGAAACGTCCTTCCCCGCTTACCCATTTGTATATTTTGTGAAGCGAAAAAGCCCAGTTGGGGAAAAACCTCCAGGTTCTTTTGCAATCAGGTTTGTTTGGTTGGTGCCGTATATATTATAAATTAGTGTAAGGTGGAGTATGTCCAGTAAGGTAAGTGTATGTACCTTGTATCTGCGAGGTGGTGAAGAGCGGCAGCTTGGAGATGATCTGCCTGACGGTGGGGCAGCGCGCCAGCCCCGCCAGCGCGCGGCACGCCAGCCCGCGCACGCGGTCCGCGTCCGTGATGGGCGCCTTCACCATCATGAGGGACAGGAGCACCTAGCACCACATGCGAGTTACAACATACTGCGCTTACATACCGGAAATACGGTTAAATACTATCGAAACGCGACGTGGTACAGAACCCTACAAATAGTAGTAGTATTGGATTCAACTCAATACGCGATATATCAAGTCACATCGCGTTTCAATAGTATGTTACCGCCTTAAATATTATACTTTAGAATGTTAAAGCTTATACATTAGAATAAGACATAAACATATCGCATCCTAAGTGGAAAACTGGAGTACCTAACTTAAGATATGTCATTGGGCAATTTTGAACCTTAACTGTTAAGAATAAGATATAAATTGCAAAATAAACACAATTCAAATTAAGTAATTTTTCCACCGTTAAAAAAATATCCACGCAGATGAAGCTATGGGGAAAAAGCTAGTACATAATAAACACATAGACTCACCATAATTCCATTATTAGTTCGAACGCTCTCCCAAACCTTCTGTATAACATCCTCGTAAGATTTAAGGGCAGTCCTCTTCCTACTGGAGCCGGTTAAAGAAAACCTGGTGGTAGACGAGCCCGCCTGCGGGATATTAAAGGTTAATGTCTAAGAGAGGTAGGGCTTTACACAAGTCAGCAAGCCCGAATGGTAAAGGAACTCCACCATATACAAGACCTAAAATAGCTAAATTCAGTTGGGTAGTTGTGTTTCTATGCGTGAGCGTGCCTCAATTCTGCTTATTTACGGATAGCTCAATTGAATCTTAATAGAATTTCAATTGAATCTCAATAGCATTTTCGGTAATCACCGTACCATCCGTAAATTAGCACAATTGGGGCCTAGGTCTCCAATTACCAGTGCTCATATAGGGCTTGTACAAAAGACAAAACCCTGGTTTAAAAATAAAAATCATTTTGATGGCTCAGACTGCAAGCACCCAAAGGCTTACATAAGGTAAGTAATTACCATCTGGCTGGCCTGGTTATTTGTTTCACACCTAAATATTAAAAAAAATACAAAAGAACTGCTCACCCTATGTACGGGTGCGCACACGCAGTTAACGAGCACGTTTAGCGCCGCCTTCTGCACTTCCGGCTCCGGCACTATCTCACCGTCCGCCGCACCTGTTGCACACATATCTATATCCAATTATATATAACCGCTCATTTATATACATAACTAAAAGCAATTTAATTTGAGACAAATACACTTCTTTGTGTCAAACTGAAAGTAGTGCGTTTGACTTAAAGTAGTGCAACTTTAAGTCAAACGCACTACTTTCAGTCACATGCACTACTTTCCGTCAAATGCACTATTTTAAGTCAAACGCACTACTTTCAGTCACATGCACTACTTTCCGTCAAATGCACTATTTTAAGTCAAATTCACTACATTCAGTCAAATTCACCACTTTCAGTCAAACGCACTACTTTCAGTCAAACGCACTACTTTCAGTCAAATGCACTACTTTCAGTCAAATGCACTACTTTCAGTCAAATGTACTACTTTTCGTCAAAAGCACTACTTTCAGTCAAATACACTTCTTTAAGTCAAAAGCACTACTAAAGTCAAATGCACTACTTTCAGTAAAATGCACTATTTTCAGTCAAATGCACTTAAATTGTTACTATGTAGCAATTGAAAATAGTGGAAAATAATATATAAAAATAAACGGGTAGACAAATTAGCTAACATCTTATTTCTACATTTTCACTGACCTGAAGAACCGTCATGGTGCCATTTAAATAAAAAATATATCATTACTAGCTGACCCAGCAAACGTTGTTTTGCTACCTATCCTAACCGTTGTTTTGCTAACCCTATTTTTTAATAGCGATATTACTATCGCTATTAAAAAATAGGGGTTCATCGTGGAGGGTTGAAAATTTAGGGTTGTATGTGTTTTTTAATGCGGTATCATAAAAAAAAAATTAAAAAAAAAGGAGGTGTGAGGTGACAAACAAGCATACGGCCCGCCTGATGGTAAACAGTTACCGTAGCCCATGGACATTTGTCTTTATTAAGGTGGAAGTCCTTCCCCAGACAGGCTAGCTCGGACTACCCTTAACATTTAGGGAGATGAAAAATAGATGTCCGATTCTCAGACCTACCCAATATGCACACAAAATTTCATGAGAATCGGTCGAGCCGTTTCGGAGGAGTCTAACATACAAACACGAGACCAGAATTTTATATATAAGATTTACCTAAAACAATATTAACTCCTGTGGTAAGGTCCGCGTCTCTCATGTCTATCTTCTCTGTCAGTAGCAGCTGGACTCTAGGGGCGACACAGCACACGGAGACCACGTCGAGAGCTGAACGTACTGTCTCTGACCTAAAGGGGAAAATGTACCTTATAGTGACGAAGATAGAGATGAATTTTGAATGATTTGTCGTTTAGGGCCGTTTGATGAAAGTAGTTATAGTAGCCTATGGATGTTTGCAATACCAGAGCCCCAATTCTGCTAATTTACGGAAGGCTCAATTGAATGTCAATTGAATACCAAAAATGCTACTGAGATTCAATTGAGCCATCCGTAAAGTCCACCTTAGTTTTTTTATGGGGTATTGGGTATTTTCGACAAAAAAATTATCAGGATTCGAACCCAAGTCTCTGCAAGTCAGTCATACTTACTACCAAAGCTCCACTAAGACAGTATATAAGATAAAATACTATGTTTACAATACCTGCCGTTAAAGTTCCACTCGTAAGCATAACCTACGACTTGAAGCAGCAGGGAGACACCTCCGAGCTCGACCAGCTCATCGACAGGCGCCCAGCGGCACCATGCAACACTCTGCAGCAGCTCGATCTGTTCTTGAATCTCTTCTGGAGACGATTTTGATGCCTGGCAGAAATATATAATTTATTTTACGACCTCAGCAAAAAAAATCGGTTTCGGCAAAAAATCGGTTTCGGCTAAATATTCGGCTTTGGCGAAATTTTCGGCTTCGGTCAAAATGAGACGAATTATAGGCCAAAGATAAAGACTTCTAGCAAATTACTTTTAAGTAAATAAAATGATTACTCTTGTGAAATTTAAAGGCCACTTTAAAGATTAAGTTTTTTGCCGATAATATTTTTTAACAGAAATACCGAATTACAGTTTGCCCAACCTGGGAATCGAACCCAAAACAAACACGACAGTCGTTGCATTACATA
Source organism: Trisateles emortualis (assembly GCA_947095525.1). NCBI lineage: Eukaryota > Metazoa > Arthropoda > Insecta > Lepidoptera > Erebidae > Trisateles > Trisateles emortualis. Next base: position 4,809,621 of record OX352756.1, read on the forward strand.
TAAATAAGCATATAAAATAGTTTGGGCATACCAGTATAGGCAATCCATCCTTGTGAAGGCATGAGAGAGAATATGATCGATTTATATAACGTGTGATGGAACAACGTGGTTTTTAATCATTGTTAGAATATCCCATTGATGAAATAAACCCAGAAAAAAATAAATGCAGGGCAGTCTTTGCGCACTGCCGATAGAAGTGAAAACTAAGTAGCTTGTGAATTGTGTCGTCAAGCTATTAGATTATAATTTTTGAAATATGGAAAACGTTCTCAACTCTGTTCCATGATTTTTGTTCACTCAAAAACTTCTCAAAATATTTATCTTTTGTTTTCAAAATATTTAAAAAAAAAATATTTTGAAAACAAGAACAATAAGGCACCATATTGCGGTTTTTACTCATGAAACCCTTTTTTTCTGAAATGGGGATTTTAACATGGTTTGGACATTCAGAAAGGATCGATGAAAGAGGAATAACAAAAGAGGTATATCGTGCAAGAATGAATGGAAATGTCGGTACAAACAGAATAACATATTTACTTTTGTCATTTCATAAGTCATGAAAATTCACAAACTGACTCTTATATATCTGCAGAATAATAAAAGGCTTTTACTAGCAACCCTCTGCGGCCGGTTTGTTTAACCCTAAAATAACAAGGAGAGAAAAAAATAAAGAAAATTCTATCAAAATTATTTCATTCCAATTTTTTGGCTTTTATACTATACTATAACCAAATTAAGTTTTATTTCTAACCCTCTTTGTGTTAAATACCTCGGCCTCGGGTTGCCGGTAAGAGCCTTTTATTATTCTGCAGGTATATAGGGTTTAGTTTGTGAATTTTCATGACTTATGAAATGACAAAACTAAATATGTTGCTGGCTCTTGGTTCATTTTGACTGATGGAAACTCTTTTAGGTGCAAATTATATATTTTGGTATGATTTTCGGGGTTTATTTTATACATAGGATATACTTTACGATGGATTACTCACACGTAGTGATGTACCATGCCCGGGAACACTGCCAAGGACTGGAAATATTGCCGGCAGCGCTGCCGGCAATGTTCCCAAACTGGAAATATTCTGGGAATTTTGGTTAATTTTTCGATTTTTTAACGACAGATATATTGCATTTACTTTAGTTTATTATAGCCTATATACTTATAATAAAAGCAGACAATAAAATATCATATTAATGAAAATTGCCAGTTCATTTCAATATTCCCAGCAATGTTTCCAGTTCGTTGCTGGCAATATGCCCAAGGTTGCTTGGGAATATTGCCGGCAACGAACTTTGGATAAGTATAAAGAGCCAATCATTACAATTTTAAAAAAGATTTTTGAATTTTTTGGCTGTCTTTATTAATTGTCGTAATATCCTTTATATATTTTAGGACAGTAAGGAATTAAAAAAACCGTTTTGACTAGGTGGCTTCATTTTACTTATTCAACAAAAAAAAATGTTTCAATTGTATTATAACGCAACCATAATTTTAAATAATATATTATATAAAATCTGTTTATACCCCAGTATGCAACAAATTAACTTTTATGATCACAAACTATGTTATAAACAAAAACACGAATTGTAAAAAAATACTAAGTATATAAAACAATAATCTTTTAATTTAACTACGTTCGTAACTTGAATTATTGGCATAGAATATAATTTTAACAAAAAAAAACAGAATTCAATACGGCAAGTTGTAGAACTTTCAAAAACCCTAAAATCCCAAGTCTAAAGTATTTAAACAGGATGAACTTTCATACAACCTCAATTCCCAATTTTCCTTTTAAGACGGTTTTTTTAAACTGATCAATTATAGCTAAAGTGCATGTCTTGACCATTCAAATAAGCCCATACACGACTAGATTATATTGTTTAATTATGAAGTTCCGTTGCCTACCCTCCGGCTTCATCATCAGTTCAGTTCCATTGTATCATTTTCATTTACTACATTACATTTGCTTAGTAATAGTTCCTTAACAACCTTAATCGAGACTCATCTAATCGCAATCCGTGAAATACTTATCATTGTGAAGGTCAGGTGGCCATTTGTGGTCTTTCTTATCAGTTTCACACTTTCTTAATGCCATTTGCATTACATTACATACATTGCATACATTTGATTTGTTGTAAAAAAAACATTGAAATTGCTATAAGTATGCCTATAACTTTTGAGAAGTTTCCTCTATTCCTCATGAATCCTATCATTAGAACTTTGTTTTGATAAAAATAGGATCAAACTGGAAATATGTCATCTCAGACAAAAAAAAAACATTCTAATCGGTCCAGAAATTATGGAGCTGTGCTAACGGACGGAGTTCTGGGAACAAACATTAAAAAAATACACACATATTGATAACCTATTCGTTTTTAAAGTCAGTTAAAAATCAAGTAAAGTATTTTTTTCTTTTATTCTTTAACATCTACTGTAAATTAATTATCATCTTCATCATTGATTGTAAATATAAAAGAATAGAAATCCTCTTCGAATATTTCTGTAACTGATCTAAAGTCCAATGGTTCCATATCAAAATCTTTATCTGAATCACTTATTGAATCCATATCAAAGTCTTCATCTGAATCATTTATTGAATTAATTTCTTCGTTGTTGATATCTGTTAAACTCCTTCTCTCTCCGTTGTAAATTTGTTTCTTTTTCGAGTGTGTATAAGAGAGAATATAGAAAATGAAAAATCTTACTATCAATGTTGAAGTAGATGGTACTTACTGTTATTTTTTTTATTGTAACAGGACCTAAAGGTGTATTTGAGAAAACGGTGGTCCACCATTCTTTTGGGTCGATAGAATTAGCAGCCTGCCAAATTATATTTTTTGCATATCGTCCATTTCGGTATTTAAAGTCAGAGAGTTCTTTTATCACATTGGCAGCAGCATCATCATTGCTGAGTGCTGACTAGGCTCAAAATAGCATTACATCCTTCTAAATGGTCTTCTGCACAAAGACTAGAACCATGTTTTTTGGGACTTAATATCACTGCTGTGAAGTGGATATGTAAGTTTTCTTTCAAGAAACTTGCTTGGCTCGTAGTAGTGGTAAATGTTGTCCCTATAGTATATCGTCTGCGTTGTTGCGTTGCTGTTTAATGACGGTGTTTGCATGCATTAACAAGGAGGCGCGCAAATTTTGTGGCGTTTTTTAAAGTAAAACTGTGACCACAGACCGTGCATTTATAATTTTTACGTCCCGTATTAACCTTTTCGCTACCTTTGAAATATTCGTTTACTTTTGATTTCTCACGTATTGTAACAAAATATTACGGTGCGTTGGGCCCACGCACTAACAAGGCACGTATTCTCTGCAACAAACACGAAGCTACTGCGCAAATCGCGGCGCGTGAGTGGCGGCAGTACGCGGGGAGCGCGCGTGAAACGCGGAGAGCGGCGGGAACCGGGCGTGGGGGGCGAGGCAGCGAGCATAAGCGTGGAGAATAGTGTATATAATCAAATTTTAGATTAAATAATAACATACTGTTGGTTGGGAATTTTGGGCAATATTCCCAATGTGCCCGGAAGTTTTCCGGGCATATTGGGAGTGGAAAGTTTCCGGGAGTGGCAATATTCCCAGACGTACATCACTACTCACACGTTTCTATTGTCAAAGTATATAAAGTTTTACACATAAATATAAAGCATTTAATGCACACACAGACTTTTGACTGCCTCGGTGGTCCAGTGGCCGCCAGGGTTCGATTCCCACACAGGACAAAACTTTGTGTGACCCATAAAGAATTGTTCTGAGTCTGGGTGTAATTTGTGTCTGTTAATTGTATGTTTTTAAAGTCCCCCGCGACACAGAGCTTGTTTTCTAGTGCGGGAGTTGTCTTTAAAAAAAACACAGAACTTTGTGTGACCCTCAAAGAACTGTTCTCTGAGTCTGGGTGTAATTTGTGTCCGTCAATTGTATCTCTGTAAAATTTCCCGCGACACAGAGCTTGTTCTCTAGTGCGAGAGTTGTCTATTTCAAAAATAAATTCTCACGATCTTTGCAAAAATTCGACCTATTTTAGGTAAATCGCGAAAAATCGCTCTCGTTTCGTAACTAAAGAGTGTTGATTGAACCGAATGCGAACGTTATAATCACTGACGGATGCGCTGATTGGCTAACAGCTAAAATCATTCGTCATTCACCAATCAGCTTTTAAGTTTCCAATCTTCCTTAGCACACCCAGTTTTTTAGCATTAATCTTGAAACTATCTAAGACCAGCGACACGGCTCCTCACGGTCCGACATTTATTTAGTTTTCGTAGAGAACCCGTAATTTTTTTTTAAATAAAATATAGCTTATGTTACCCGCTGATAATGTAGCATGCTAATGGTGAAAGAATTTTTAAAATCGGCCCAGTAGATTTTGAGTTAAATCGTGACACACAAACAACTAATGAAATCTTTCTTGTCTCCACATGAAGCTAAATATAGTCTCATGCTGGAGCGTATTCAAAATAAATTTACTAGGTTTCTATACCTAAGGCTGAATGGGGTATATCCTCTTTATCCATTAATGTATCCGACTCTGTTTGTCATAGGCATGGTAGGATACAATAAGTTGGAAACGAGGAGGGACATGGCTCTTGCCACGTATATTTTTAAATTATTACGCGGTAGGACGTTGAATCCAGGTGTCTTGCAAGAGATAAGCCTGTGGGTACCCGACAGGTATGTGTGGCGGAGGATAAGGCCACGTCTATTGGCAGCACCAAGAGGGAGGACAAACCTTTTGAATAAAGCTCCAATAATGCGCACTCTGCATATACTTAACAAAGTGGCGGTCAAAGTAGATCTTTTCACCTGTTCTCTGAGTGAGTTCGAAAGAATCACAATGTATCTATTACAATATGTTATTATAATTGATTACCACGCTATTGCATTAGGCTAACCTGTAATGATAGTGATGTTGTGTTTAAATAAATAAATTTGTTTGTGACATTAATTTAGATGATAGAGAAAATTTTGTTAGTTTTCTATTACTCAGTTTTTTGCAATATTTCTAAGATTTTCGCAAAAGTTCGTTTTATCCGACATTATTATAAGGAGTAAAATGATGATGAAAATGTAACTAACCTTATAAGGCGGCGGTTCTGGTATATTGTCGCCATGTTGTCTCGCTACTTGAGCCGCACGTAATCTCAGATGTGCCTCCAAATACCTGGTCAAATAATAGTTTTGTTATATACAATGAAATGTAAAAAATAAACGAATATATATAGATGCTGTCTGTACATAAAAAATAATAAAACCTCCAACGGGCGAAATGCCCAATCAAATATTATAAATTTTGTAATTTGGTCGTTTGGCCCGCTCGGGCGAACAAATGGCGGCCCGATTGGGGAGGACTTTACAAAAGATCACAGCCAAATGACTACACACAAAAGTTGTGGTCTTGTGTGTGAGTACCGGTCTCCATCACTCGTTTAGACTCAGAGTGTAGGTCTTTAGTCATAAGATTCGTCGAGGACCCGCTGAGTAGTGAGTACTTAACTGGCCGGCGATGCTCGGGAGAAAAAAAGCCCGCGGCCACGCCCGGGGCTCCTTATATAGGCGACCCGTCTCGAGCGAGCGTGCTGTGGGAGTGGCTCAACGTCACTTGATTATATAATAGCAACCAATATATGTCCCACTGCTGGGCACGTGTCTCCTCTCCTATATATCAAGAGAGAGAAGAGAGTTCAGGCCATAATTCACGCAGCCTAATGCGGGTTGGTGAATCAGACACGTCTTTAGAATTTCTTCTAAGACATGTGAATTTCCTCACGATGTTTTCCTTCACCGTTAGCAGATGGCGAATCATTTGATTAGTACATATAAACTCCACAAAGTGAAATTCACATTGGTACTGCCCGGGATCGAACTCGCACTTCCCCACTCGGCCACCACCGGTTTTATCCCCTGTCACATGATTACTATAAAATAAATAACCCACCTCCTCAGCGCCACACAGACGTGTCGTACGATCTGCCTCGCCGCACAGGTCTCGTCTTCCGACACCCTGGACTCATCCTCATCAGAACTCAGTATTGGTAAGGTTGATATCACATTGTAAAGCTTGCGAAGACCGTCCTGAGTGACAAGAAAAAATACATAAATAATATCGTAATGTTTTTTTCTGTTGCAAAACAGGCATGATAACAGTAAGGTTTAGAGATGGAGCCTCATACGAGCTCACAGCCCAACTTGGAAAGGACTTTACAGCAGACCAAAGCCACATAATTACACAGTTTTTTTTTTATACTACCAAGGTGACAAACAAGCATACGGCCCGCCTGATGGTAAGCAGTTACCGTAGCCTATGGACGTTTGCAACACCAGGGGTGTCACTCACGCGTTGCCGACCCTTTAAAAACCTTATAACTCCTTGCGTACAGGTCCCAAGTATAGCGATCGATATCGAGCCCGGAGCAGGATTCGAACCAGCACCTGTAGTGTTCCGTCCCAGAGCACTACCTATTATGCCATCCGTGCTCCTACTCTTTAATTCATATTTATCCACCACTTTTTTACGTGTTGGAGTGACGTAAGCTTCAGGTCTCAAGTGCCCATTTAGTAAAGCGTATTTTAATATCAGGGATCATCTTAATCTTAAGCTAAATTTATTTTTTTGGTTTGGCAACAAGCAATTATTACTCCATTTTTTTGGTATGGCAATCCCCGATGGGCTTCGGTAACAGCTTACTATTAGACGGTACTGTACTGTGTCCGTTAATTGTATGTTTGTAAAGTCCTCGCGATACAGCACTTGTTTCCCTAGTGCAGGAGTTGTCTTTTAAAAAATAAACAATTACCTGATGATCAAACTCCTCAAGTATGAGCCTGAACTGGAAGGATAGGCCGAAGAACATAGTAGCGTGGCATCTGCCAGAGTCGTGCGAACATTCTAGAAGCCACAGCGCGTATCTGTAAAACACATAAATCATTTTAGTGGCCGGTCTGTTAGTTAGTGATTCTGTCTGCTACGCCAGAGGTCGTGGGGTTCGATTCCCACATGGAACAAAACTTTTGATCAATAAATGTTTGTTCAGAGCCTGGGTGTAATTTGTGTCCGTGAATTGTATGTCTGTAAAGTCATCCGCGACACAGGACTTGTTCTCTAGTGCGATAGTTGTTTTTTTTAAGAATAGAATAGATCCGTTAAGCCGTTCTATATATAGTATATAGTGATTAAGTAACAAACAACCATCCATCCAAACTTTTCACATCCTTATATATAAAAGTCAATGCCACTTTTCGTTGTAATTGAACTTCTCTTAAACGGCTCGGCTGATTTTAATGAAATTTTGTGTGTTCGGGTAGGGCCCCCGATGGTTTAGATTCACAATTGGACCCGGTAGGTGGCGCTGCTCTCGGTATATCAGCTTTTCCTGGTAGGACGACGTCTGCCAGGTCCGCTAATAATTATATCAAGAAGATTAAACCCAGCATACATACTTGACAAGGTCAGCCAGCGTCCTCCTGGGCAGTAGACATACTCTCTCCATGGCATCCTCACAGTACGCCAGGTAGTACAAGCAGATGGAGACACCAGTAGCGGCCACCGATGGTCGGGGAACTTCCAGAAATTTCTGTACGCAAATAAAGTTAGTAAACATGGGGGTAATATAGGAAAGTCCGCCACAACCACAACTCCGCCACATACATATTTCCTGTAGTTTTCATCTATACTAATATAATATTATAAAGCTGAAGAGTTTGTTTGGAACGCGCTAATCTCAGAAAGAACTGGTTCGATTAGAAAAAAATGTGAAATTTGACATACTGAAATTGATTTTGACATTTGATGTGATGTCTATTGTTATAACTTACTAGGGGTCGCCCACGACTTTGTCCGCATGGTAATTTGGAATATTTTCCCCGATTTTGCAACATATCTCATTACTGCTCCGCTCCTATTGATCATAGCGTGATGTTATAAAGCCTATAGCCTTCCTGGGTAAATGCATTGTTCAACAAAAAAATATTTTTCTAGTCGAACCAGTGCTTTCTGAGATTAGCGCGTTCAACCAAACAAACAAACTCTTCAGCTTTATAATATTATAAGTAATAAGTTTAGTATAGATAAGCCGCCATTCCGTGTGGTGACGGATTAAGAATACAAATGTCACCACCCCATTCCATCCCGTGAGTGTCGTAAGAGTCGGCTTAGGGAGTAAGTCAGGCAGACAATATCCACTGCAAGAGAAGGAAAACTCGAAATAAAACCCTATACAAACCCGTCTGGCCAGCGTGGTATAAGTAGGCTAATATCCCTCCAAATTTATGGAGGAGACCCGTGCCCAGCAGTGGGACGTTTATGGGTTGAGAAGTAGATAAGCCGCGTAGTAGGAAATGGCGTGGTTGCCACGTACAACGTTCGTTCACGTACGTTCAAGGAACTTATTTTACAACATTTAAAGTTAAGCGCTAAATAAAATCAAACGACGGTTACCTGAAGCCCACCCATCTGTATAAAGTCGATGCTAAACTTCTTGTGACAGAGCAAAGCGGCGAGGTACTTGAGAGCTTCGAACGCGAGCCTCGAGTCGCGAGACTCACGAACGTTGAGGTAACCCAGGATCAGGCCCAGGGCGTTCTGTTCAAACACGTGAGACAGGAACTGCGGGACAAAACAAATAATTATGTTGTGATTTATTACTCACTAGCTGTTGCCCGCGGCTCCACCCGCGTGGATGTCGGTTATCGCTGCAAATCGCTGCTACGTGTTATTCCAGACCATAATCTATCTCTGTGCCAAATTTCATCCAGATCCGTTCAGTAGTATTTACGTGAAAGAGTAACAAACATCCATCCATCCATACTCACAAACTTTCACATTTATAATATTAGTAAGGATAACACACGACCATCTTATTTTAAACTAGACAGCATATGCTCACACATATATGTATACGTACGCACTTACGTACATGCGTGCACATTGTAAAGGAAACAATTAAAACATACAACAACACTTTTTACAGCGATAACCGACATCCAAGCGGGCGGAGCCACGGGCAACAGCTAGTTCCAAATAATAATATTGATAAAGCACTAAAATTATAATATTCACCTCCTGATATTCCCCCATGGGGGTCAAGTATCTCAGTATAAGCATTTGTTTTGTCGCGTCTGTCGGTGGATGGATCTGGATATTGCCTGCGAACAAACATATTAATAAATATTAAATTTAAGCAAAGTAGGGCACTACACAAGTGAGCAATTAGGAAAGGTCCTCCATCTTTCAAAAGACCTCAGCGATATAACTACACACAGTGATGTAGTTGTGTGGCAAATAACCATATGGCATATTTGATGGTAAGCAGTTACTAGCCTATGGACATTTGCAATACCAGAGGTAACACTTGCATGTGGCCGACCCAAGGTTTTGTGGAGTATACTTGAGATAGGAAAACGGTTCGTTAAAATGCATGAGTTAATTCCCATTTACTTACACACGGGAGCACAACTACATCGTTGTGTGTAGTTATTTGCATCTTGTCTTCTGTAAGGTGGAGGTACACCCGGCAACGGAGATGGCTGTACAGGGCCGCTATATGAAGATTAAGTTTTTAAGAAAACCATTGTATATATTTCTGTGGAATTTAGTAACAGTGTTTTTTCACACAATTTCATACATTCGTTTTCTTAAAAAACTAATCTTCATATAACGGCCCTGTACAGCTATCTCCGTTGCCTACTGTACATCCCTAGTCGGGCTTGCAGAAGCCAGCTAGCTTAGACTATCGACCCTATAAAAACTTTCAAACTCCTTTTTCAAACAAAAAAATCTTTTTGTTTGAAAAAGGAGTTTATCTTTTTAAGAGAGGTAGGGCACCATTCTAGCGAACAAGCCCGGCTGGGGAAGGACCTCCACCTTACAGAAGACCACAGCCAAATAACTACACACAGCGGTGTAGTTGTGTTCCTGTGTGTGAGTACAGGTCTCCAGCGCTCATTTAGGGATACGTTTTGAAAGAAACGTATTCCTATCCCAGGGACACTCCCATCTTTAAGCCCTGGTGTAAAAAATGGGTTGGCAACACACAAGTGATACCTCTGGTATTGCAAGCGTCCATAGGCTACGGTAACTGCTTAACATCAGGCGGGCCGTATGCTTGTTTGTCAACCAAGAAGTATTAAAAAAAAAAAACCCATGCTACAATCTCTAGGGAAAAAAGTATAAAAATGAAACTTACCTATAATATGGGTCTCCATCTCGACCCATGAAGAGTTGGAAGACGTCTCGTGGTGGTGCTGGCGGGCTGGTGGTGACATCATCACCCAGGGTTCCGGCGGAGATATTGCGTTGCCTGCGATGCCGGTAATTATATACAAGGTTAGATGTTCTGCAGCTGGGAGAAAGGCAGCTTTCCCTTGGTGGACTTAGGGGTGACGAGAGGGAGGGGCAGCCCCGTTTTGAACGGCTACATGGTTTTTTTTTTTTTTTTTTTATACTACTTGGGTGACAAACAAGCATACAGCCCACCTGATATTAAGCAGTATCCGTAGCCTATAGACGCTTGCATTACCAGAGGTATTACTTGCGTGTTGCCAACCCATTTTTCTACACCAGGGCTCCAAGATGGAAGTAACCCTGGGATAGGAATACATATCTTTCAAAACGCATTCCTAAATGAGCACTGGAGACCTGTACTCACACACAGGAACACAACTACACCGCTGTGTGTAGTCATTTGGCTGTGGTCTTCTGTAAGGTGGAGGTCCTTCCCCAGTCGCGCTTGCTCGCTAGTATGGTGCCCTACCTCTCTTAAAAGGTAGGAGGGAGAACAGCAGCTTTGAATAGCAGGTGGGGGCAAGAGTTGAAGAGTAGGAAGGGCAGCTCCCCCTGGGCGTTCAGAGAAGTGACAGGAGGGGGCAGTACGCCTTGGCATACGGAGAGGGCGCAGCTCTCCTCCGTGCTGGGTTGTGGAACAGGAGAGGAGCAGCTCCCTTTTGACGTACGAAGGGTTGACAAGAGGAAATGGAGCAGCTTCTTGTCGTACGGAAGCATGGTAATGGAGGGCAATGCAGCGTCCCCTTGAAATACAGCATTACAACTCCTTGGCATATGATAATAATAAATAAAATGTTTATTTTGTTTTCTACAATTTGGTACAGGTTTTACAATTGGAGTTTCCATTTAAGCTAAATTATGCTTGTTTCTATTTAAAAAGGCAACTCACACACTAGAGAACAAGCTTTGTTTCGCGGGGGACTTTACAATCATACAATTAACGGACACAAATTACACCCAGACTCAGAACAACTCTTTGTGGGTCACACAAAGTTTTGTCCTGCGTGGGAATCGAACCCACAACCTGGTGCACTGCAGGCGCATACTGCGGCCACTGGACCACCAAGGCAGTCATTGTGAGAGGAAACTCCGCTATGATATAAAGATGCACATTAAAATCTCATTTAAGGATGCGTTTCGAAAGAAACTTGTTCCTACAGGGATACTCAAACCATGTAGGAACAAGGTTCTTTAAAAAAATTAAATGGATCAAACTCAAAGTCATTTATTCATTTAGATCAAATACATGATACTTATGAACGTCAAAATAAGCAAACAAAAGTCAGCATATTTTTTTCTACGCCCAATTCGCTGACATGGGTAGGGCCTAGAGAAGAATTGGCAAGAAACTCAGGCTACTCTTTTCTGATCGTCAACACATAAGTGATTACCTCTGGATTACAAGCGTCCATAGGTTACGGTAACTGCTTCAAACGGCCCGTATGTTTACCATAATTACGTTTTTTTTAGAATAGAATAGAATAGAAAAATGTTAATCATAGAATAATACGCAACTCACTGTTATGATTCTTGACTGGTGTCTCTGGGTCTTTGCTGGCACGCGGCGGGGTCTCGTCCACCACCATATCCCCCCCTCCACCTTCATCTGTACATAAACAGCGATTATAAAATCGTGCGCACATCACCAGCGAAGCTAAATCCTTACTAATATTATAAATGTGAAAGTTTGTACGTATGGGTGGATGGATGTTTGTTACTCTTTGACGCAAAAACTACTGAACGGATCTGGATGAAATTTGGCACAGAGATAGATTATGGTCTGAAATAACACATAGGCTTTTTACAGCGATAACCGACAACTACGCGGGCCGAGCCGCGGGCAACAGCTAGTAATTTAATAAATATATCCAACAAGTAGTATATACTTTTAATTAATCTTTTTTTTTTTAAATCATATTATATTTTGGTCTTTGATTTTTAATGTATTTTTTTACTTTTTACTCTATCACCCACCCAGGATGTGAAAATTTTTGGGCTTGCAGGACTCAAGTGATATCTCTAGTATTGCAAGCGTCCATATGCTATGCTTACTGCTTACCATGACGGGCCGTATGCTTGTTTCCCTCCTAAGTAGTATACAATACTATTCTTGTTATAGTAAAATACCGAAACCAATAATAAAACTGAAGATGTTATAGGCTGATTTTATTGTTTAGTTCCTACAAAATTATGAATTGCCGCTAGCGCTGCGCGTACCAGAGACCAAATGATTCAGATGTATTTTGAATTTGTAAAATTTTAATAATAATGTCCTCCTTACTGAATTTCGGCGGCGGCTAATCTCAACGGAGACTTGCCATCCGCGCGGGAGATATTATAGTGCACAAGTGTGTGCACAAACACAAGTGCACTCTTTATTCCCTCACTCTCATAGTCCGATGGGACGGCAAATCCGACACGACCGGAGAGAGATCAGGCGTAGGACCACCGGCTTTACGTGCTTTCCGAGGCACGGGGGTGTAAACACCGACAATTCCAATTTCCAAACTTCGGGCATCTATTGTGAATTTCTAAACAGAAAAATCCAATATCGATTTTTGGCCCGACCCGGGAATCGAACCCGGGACCTCGTGATTAGCAGTCTCAGACAACACCACTGAACCACCGAGGCAGTTAAATTTTATTTTAATATGGTCCGTTCAAAGATGAGTGTCTAACTTTAAACAATTTTCATACATAGCATAAAATATAACACGGCTTAAAAATATTTGCACTCAAATTTATTACTGACTAGCTGTTGCCCGCGGCTCCACCCGCGTGGATATCGGTTATCGCTGCGAAAAGTAGCCTATGTGTTATTCCAGACCATAATCTATCTGTGTGCCAAATGTCATCCAGATCCGTTCAGTAGTTTTTACGTGGAAGAGTAACAAACATCCATCCATCCATCCATCCATTCTTACAAACTTTCTCATTTATAATATTAGTAAGGATTCTAAACAATCTACTGTCAAATTTCACCTATACCATAAATAGGTTTCTATGAACATAACAACATACCTTTCTTTTCCGTGCTCGGTCCATTACTAGTCTTGATATCGCTATTTCTCTTCTTATCGAAGCGTGCAAAGTGTCGCGTTTGGTTAGGTGGTGTGGTGTTTTGGTTATTTTGCTACAAAATAATAACAATATAGAATTATAATTCGACTGCTTAGGTGGTCCAGTGACCGCAGTATGCGTCTGCTGTGCACGAGGTTGTAGGGTTCGATTCCCACACAGGATAAAACTTTGTGTCACCCACAAAGAATTGGTCTGAGTCTGGGTGTAATTTGTGTCCGTTAATTGTATGTTTGTAAAGTCCCCCGCGACACAGAGCTTGTTCTCCAGTGCGGGAGTTGCCTTTTATATAAAAAAAAAAGATAATGAATTTGTAATGTAACTTTTACTAATATTATAAAGCTGAAGAGTTTGTTTGTTTGAACGCGCTAATCTCAAAAAGTACTGGTTCGATTGGAAAAGATGTTTTTTAGTTGAATAGTGCATTTATCCAGGAAGGCTATAGGCTATATAACACCACGCTATGATCAATAGGAGCTGGGCAGTAGTGAGATATGTTGCCAAATCGGGAAAAAATATTCCAAATTACCACGCGGATGAACTCGCGGACGACCTCTAGTAGATAGATAAAGTTTGTAGGTGTAATGTCTGGATCTACTAAACGGATTTTAAAAAATCTTTCACGAAAAGAAAGCCATTTTATTATTTATTACACTGTGAGTGTCATACATTAACAACATGTCTTTAGAATTTCTTCTAAGACATGTGGGTTTCCCCACGATGCTTTTCTTCACCGTTAGCAAATAGCGAATCATTTGATTGGTACATAATATAAACTCCACGAAGTGAAATCCACATTGGTACTTCCACCTGGGATTGAATTCGCACCTCATGTGTGCAAGTCGTTTCATGTCAAATGTCATTTTATCATTAATGCATTGAGGCGCTCATAGCAAAGTGCACTCGCTGTTCGGTAAACGATCAGCGGGTTAAGCTACCAAGGGCGCGGTAACCCTATAGATGGGTGACCGCATAGTGGTATTTCATCTGAGCGTGCTTCGGAGGGCACGTTAAAAGTCGGTCCCGACTGTTAACAGTCGTTAGATCACGACAGAAGCCTAACTAAGTGCGATCTAAATAACTCTGTCACTAGGTTGGCCACTAACCAAACGATAAGAAGAAGATTATTACTTTTTTTTTTATAAAAGTCAACTCCCGCACTAGAGAACAAGCTCTGTGTTGCGGGGGACTTTACAAACATACAATTAACGGACACAAATTACACCCAGACTCAGAACAACTCTTTGTGGGTTGCTTTGTGGGTGTAAAGTTTTGTCCCTGTGCGGGAATCGAACCCACAACCTCGTGCACAGCAGGCGCATACTACACCCGCTGGACCACCAAGGCAGTCACTAAATACGTAGTACAAACTTACCTCTATTGATTTATTTCTCAACAAGTGTAGCCTCCTTAACATCATTGGCACTAGCATTGCATTTATTTCCCTGGAACAAAACATTATTATTTAATACAAATATATAATTATAGTTGTGTGCCAAATTTCATCCAGATCCGTTCAGTAGTTTTTACATGAAAGAGTAACAAGCGCCTCCTCCTCTAGTGCGGGAGTTGTGTCTAGTGCGGGAGTTGGTCTTTTTAAATAAAATTTTAAAAATATATTATTTACTAGTTGTTGCCCGCGGCTACGCCCGCGTAGATGTCGGTTATCGCGATAAAACGCCTATATGCTATCCCAGACTATAATCTATCTCTGTACCAAATGTCATCCAGATCGGTTCAGTAGTTTTTGCGTGAAAGAGTAACAAACATCCATACATTCTTACAAACTTTCGCGTTTATAATATTAGTAGGATTACACAACTCACCTAAAGTTAGTAGCGATTTCTTGCACCTCCATAGCAGCAGCAAGAAGACCGGTCGAGTAACTCTGCAGCGGATCAGTGGCATTAGTAGCCCAGTTCACTAGCCGGTGTATCAGCGCTTCATTGTCCTGGCAAGAAACAAAACAATTTAATATTATAACTTATTATCTAATATATAAAATTCTCGTGTCGTAGTGTTCGACTTTGTACTCCTCCGAAACGGCTCGACCGATTTTCGTGAAATTTTGTGTGCATATTGGGTAGGTCTGAGAATCGGACAACATCTATTTTTCATCCCCCTAAATTTTAAGGGTCGTCTATCCCTAATTTTTTCATTTAATTTTTTAGACATTTTTTTTTTGTTTTTATTTTTTTGTGATTCAGCATTAAAAAATACATACAACCCCAAATTTTCACCCCTCTACGATCAACCCTTTATTATTTTAGTAGCAAAACAACGTTTGCTGGGCCAGCTAGTTCTTATATAATGGTAAGCCTGGTGTTAGAATAGAATTACAGGAGACCACAGCCAAATAACCACACACAGTGGTATCGTTGTGTTCTTCTCCAGCGCTTATTGAGGGATGCGTTATGAAGGGTTTTAGGATGGAGTGTCCCTGGTATAGGAACACGTTCTTTTAAAACGCATCCCTAAATGACCGCTAGAAACCTGAACTCAAACACAGGAACACAACTACACCACTGTGTATAGTTATTTGGCTTTTGTAAGGTCCTTCCTCAGATAGGTTTGCTCAATTGTATGGTGTCCTTAATTTATTGTATGTCTTTATATCAACTATGTTTTTTTTTTCCTTCAAAAGACAACTCCCGCACTAAAGAACAAGCTCTGTGTCGCGGGGGACTTTACAAACATACAATTAACGGACACAAAGGACACCTAGACAACCATTTATGGGTCATACAATTTTTTTGTCCCGAGTGGGGATCGAACCCACAACACGCCGCGCTGTAAATAGCGAGGTAACCATTTAAGCCACTGAAGCAACCGTACAGTCAATTGTAAAGTCCCTTGCGACACAGGACTAGTTCCCTAGTGCTACAAAATATAAAAATGAAATATATATATATACCTGGAATACCACGCTCATCTCCAAACCGGGCATAAGGTCAAGGGTGAGTCGGCACGCGGCAATATTCAGCTTGTTGACGTCACGACCCGTCATGTTCTGACGCGAATAGTATGTGTCGCGGACATAGTCGTTTACTAGCTGTAAAGTATAAAACATATATACATATTAGTTTTGTTAGGAAAAGTAGAAGTATGTATTTACTAGCTACTAGGTTATCGCTGTAAAAATAGTAGCATATGTGTTATTCCAGACCATAATCTATCTCTGTGCCAAATTTCATCCAGATCCGTTCAGTAGTTTTTACGTGAAAGAGTAACAAACATCCATCCATCCATACTTAGAAACTTTCGCGTTTATAATATTAGTAGGATGAGTTAACTACAAGTGAATAATGCCTCAGTGTTAGGCTACGGTAACTGCTTACCATCAGGCGGGCCGTATGCTTATTTGCCGCCTAATAGATCAAGAGCCAGCAACGTAGGTATTGACTTTTGTCATTTCATAAGTCATGAAATTTCAAAAACTAACTCTTATAACCCTGCAGAATAATAAAAGGCTCTTCTGGCAACCCTCTGCGGCCGGGGTGTTTAACCCTAAAATAACAAAGAGCGTAACAAATAAAACTTAACCAGGTTATAGTATTAGTCCTAAAATCTGTAGTAAATGATATTGGCAGCATTTTCTATTTTAAATTGCCAGAAAACCTTTTTATTATTCTGCAGATATAAAAAAGTCCTGGAAATTCACAATGTAGTGAATTTATTTACTTACTAGCTGTTGCCCGCGGCTCCGCCCGCGTGGATGTCGGTTATCGCTGTAAAAAGTAGCCTATGTGTTATTCCAGACCATAATCTTTCTTTGAGCCAAATTTCATTCAAATCCGTTCAGTAGTTTTTACGTGAAAGAGTAACAAACATCCATCCATCCATCCATTCTTACAAACTTTCACATTTATAATATTAGTAAGGATTACTATTTACTTATAAAATGACAAAACTAAATATGTTGCTGGCTCTCCCTCTATAATTAGTATAAAAAAACCGCAATATCTATATTTATCTGACCCAATAATTGTTTCCGCCAGTCTACTAGACCAACTAGGCAATCACACAGATATAATAACGCGCTAAAAGCTTCGAGAAACTTCGTAAAGCGACCCCCCACAAAGAGCCGTTGACCGCCGTCGTGCCGTCTCTTTCCCTCAGCCCCTGCTCCGGTGACGTCATAGGCGAGCTCGCCCTGTGATGGACGCTTGCAAAACCAGAGGTATCATTTGCGTATTAACGACCCATAAATTAATACCAGAGTTTTATGGTGGACTTTCTTTGGGATAGGAAAATGTTTAGTTAAAAACGCATCCCTTGGTGGCAAACAAGCATAAGGCCCGCCTGATGTTAAGCAGGTACTGTATGTAGCCTATGGACGCTTGCAATATATGTATATATATAGTATCACTTGCGTGTTGCTGAACCGTATTTTCTTTCAAAACGCTAAATAAGCGTAGGAAAGCTGTAGTGTAGTTATTTGGCTGTGGTCTTCTGGTTGGACTAGTATGAAGCCCATCTTCTTTTAATTTATAAAATAAATAAAAAAAAAAAAAAAAATATTATTAATTCTTGATTAACACCCTACTAATAGTATAAACGCGAAAGTTTGTTAGAATGTATAGATGCATGTTTGTTACTCTTTCACGCAAAAACTACTTAACGGATCCGAATGAAATTTGGCACACAGATAGATAGGTATAGTCTGGAATAGCACATAGGCATTTTTTATCGCGATAACAACAACAGCTAGTATCTAATAACAATGGAGACATACCTTTGTCATGAAGTTGTCTTTCTTGAACATAACCTTGAGTGCGTGTCCAAGGGCACATTCTGGGTCAGTCCGCGACGGGTGCCGCTCGTCAAATGGGTCTGGATCTTTCTTCATAAAATTCTCTGTCTCCGCTTCTATTATCTCTGCTATTCTGAAATTAGAACATATATATTATGTATCTTTTAGCACATACAATTGTTAAACGTTTCCTAAATACAAAACGGTTGGTTCAGTGGCTTAAGTGGTTACCTTGCCATTTACCACTGCGTGGAGTGTTGTGGGTTCGATCCACGCACGGTACAAAAAATTGATTGTGATCCATAAATGTTTGTCCCGAGTCTAGGTGCACTTTGTGTGTGTTAATTGTATGTTTGTAAAGTTCCCTGCGACACAGGGCTTGTTCTAAAGTGCGGGAGTTGTCTTAAAAGAAAACGCATCCGGGGAATGCCGGGAAATACCAGAATTTTGAAATTCAATCAACAATTGCACTCAACGACTACTAAATCAATCGTCTCAACCCATAAACGTCCCACTGCTGGGCACGGGTCTCCTCCATATATTAGGAGGGATATTAGCTTACTATACCACGCTGGCCAGACGGGTCGGTATAGGCTTTTGTTCCGAGTTTTTCCTCTGTTGCAGTGGATATTGTCTTAGTCGACTCTACGACACCCTCGGGATGGAACGGGGTGGTGACATTTGTATTCTTAATCCGTCACTACACGTACAACTACTCACTAAATCAATAAGACAGTAAAATATTCAGTAGTTACTTTTTAAATTAAGGTGGAAACAAACATACCAGCAATCCCGTCTGATGAAAAGATGTTAACGTAACCCTATGGACGCTTGAAATATGGCGTATTACTTGCATTTTACCGACCCAAATACTTTTAACACCAAAGTTTTGAAATAAAGTATAGATATAAGAAAAAGTTTATCTAAAACGCATTCCTGAATGAAAACTGGAGACCTGAACGCGTCCTTAAATGTAATGGAGACTCGTGGAACAAGGAACACGACGGTACATAGTTATATGTCTGTAGTCTGCAAATAGCCTTAAATTGCGAGTGGATCGATGCTGCAGCGCATTCGAGATACGCGCATGTGCATAGATGCAAGTAGCAGTCTGTGACCTATCTAGCCTACCTATATGCTAACCATTTATAGCCATATACACTATAGACCTACTAGAACATTCTAGCAATTTTATGTATAATATTTTGATCGATAACTCGAGTATCGCTGATCGGAACATCGCGAAATTTGGTAGGTGGAGAATTTTTAAGTTAGTAGCAGTCTGTAACCTATCTCGATATATACTAGCCATTTTCTAAAGATCTACTCGAACATTCTAGCGATTGTATATAAATATTTGTTCGATAACTCAAGTATAGTTGATTGAAACATCGCGAAATTTGGTAGGTGGAGAATTTTTAAGGTAGATCATGTGCCAAATCTGTCAAGGGGTTGCCGAGATATAGGCTCTATAAAACGAATACACAGCGAGTTCAAAGTCAGAACAAAGAACTGTTACAATTATATTGAGATTAAAATAAAACAGATAAACAAGATGTAGAAATCAGCGGCTCGGAAATCGGAGACAAACTGCGTAGTACTTTGTCATGGGGAATAATAATATTGCTGTATAAGGCGAAATTGAATAAAGTTTTATGTGTAGAAAGGGCTAGATATAACAAATTGACTAAAACTAGATATAACAAAGAGTCAACTGCAGGAAAAAACACTTCTGCAAGTTCACGCCACTTATCACGATCCTCGGCCTCTCGCATCCAACAGCCTCCAGTCATTTTGCGAATAAAGACGCTCCATTTACTGTTCTACACTATAAATCCGCGGAAACGATACGTATTTTCGATACAACTGCAGAAACTAGCCGGCAAAACAAAACACAAAAAAAATGCATTTTGCCGTCATTTTTAATTCATAAATCTATACATATAATCACTTGTTATTTTAACTATATTAATCAACGCAGAGCCTAATCTGTTGTCTACAAATTGAGTGCCCGGAATTTTGAACAAAGGGCTTGTCAAACGACGCAAAAGCATTAAGAAAATATATTTGAACATGTTAGTAATCAGGGCGGGCCGTTATTCCCACAATATTTACAGGAATTTAACTTATTAAATTAGTAAATATATTAAAGATTACCTTATTATTTGCGCAGAAAGGCTGCCGTCGATAACACATAGTGACCGATAATGAAGAGACGTTGGTTCGCACAAAGGATGGCCGGCTGGTAGGGGTCGGCGGTTTTGAAAAGGGTCGCGGTCCGAACGATTTGCATGACGCCGCAATTTTGCAGACGCCAGTTACTACGCATGCGCGAATTACATGACAGTGTTGCCAACCCTTTATTTCTGCTTACCCCTAACGATTTGTGTAAATTCCCTAAATAGATTGCAAAGGTGAACTAGTTATTTTGGAAATGCGATAATCTGAGACTACTAGTATAGGTTTAAAAACTTTTTGTATTCGATAGCCCCATTTTAAGGAATGTTATAGGGATAACATCACGCTACGACCCAATGGGTAGCAAATACATCGAAATTAAAAACGTCCTATCCTACTAATATTATAAACGCGAAAGTTTGTAAGAATGTATGGATGTATGTTTGTTACTCTTTCACGCAAAAACTGCTGAACGGATCTAGATTAAATTTGGCATAGAGATAGATTAATAGTCTGGAATAACACAAAGGCTACTTTTTATCCCAGAAAAAAATTATACGCGTGGGCGGAAGCTAGTCTTCATTAATATTATAAAGAGAAAAGATTTGTATTATTGTATATTTGTAATGAATAAACTCAAAAACTACTGGACCGATTTTGAAAATTCTTTCACCTATAGAAAGCTACATTATAAGCGGACAACAAAGGCTATACATTAAATAAGTCTCCACCTGTGTAAAGGCGGGATATGCTGCTAATAACTTTTTTTTTATTTTTTTAAAAATAGACAACTAGGAAACAAGCCCTGTGACGCAGAGGACTTCACAAACATACAATTCTCAGATAAAAATGATCACAGATAATTTATATAAGTATTTCTCAGAACACTCTTATCTCTGGTATTAGCAGTTGCGATTAAAACATCCTTTTTTGCATTTGATAGGCCCCATTCTTCTGGTAATAGTGTTTGACATCTAATACAACCCAACGTAAAAGTTAGGATGGCCAACACATAAATGATACCTCTAATATTGAAAGCGTCTTTAGGCTAATAATTGTAACTGGTTAACATCAGACGGGCCATATACTTGTTTGCAACATAAGTAGTATAAAAAAATATATTAAAGTGGCCTGGTGCAATCATCACAAGAGAGGTAGGGCACCATACTAGCGAGCAAGCCCGACTGGGGAAGGACCTCCACCTTACAGAAGACCACAGCCAAATGACTACACACAGCGGTGTAGTTGTGTTCCTGTGTGTTAGTACAGGTCTCCAGCGCTCATTTAGGAATGCGTTTTGAAAGAAACGTATTCCTATCCCAGGGTTACTTCCATCTTAAAGCCCTGGTGTAAAAAAATGGGTTGGCAACACGCAAGTAATACCTCTGGTAATGCAAGCGTCTATAGGCTACGGATACTGCTTAACATCAGGCGGGCCGTATGCTTGTTTGCCAACCAAATAGTATAAAAAAAAAAAACACCCTTCCACCAATGCACTACTCTACATTGCAGCAGAATTCATTTAAAAGACCACTTGCTGTGCTAAGCAACAAATCCCGAGACACAAAACAAATTATATAACACAGTTTAAGGACAACAAGTAAGAAAGAAAGAACATTTATTTGGAATTATAATAAGGTATAATCTAATATATAAAATTCTCGTGTCATAGTGTTCAACTTTGAACTCCTCTGAAACGGCTCGACCGATTTTCGTGAAATTTTGTGTGCATATTGGGTAGGTCTGAGAATAGGACAACATCTATTTTTCATCCCCCTAATTTTTTTGGGTGGTCCACCCCTAATTTTTTCAATAATTTTTTTAGACAATTTTTTTTTTTTTTTATGATACAATTTTTTTATGACAAAAACATACAAGCCTAAATTTTCACCTTTCTACAATCAACCCCTATTATATTAGTAGCAAAACAACGTTTGCTGGGTCAGCTAGTATAATATAAGATTATAATAAGGAAGACAGTAAATTATAACAAGACTAGTGGACCTGGCAGACGTCGTCCTGCCGGAAAAAGCTAAAATACCGACAGCAGCGCCACCTACCGGGTCCAATTGTGAATCTAAACCATCCAGGGCCCTACCCGAACACACACACAAAATTTCATCAAAATCGGTCCACCCCACCACAAGAAATATATATATTAAGATTAGATAGGAACAAAGTAATAAATTAAAATACAGAAAATAAAAATGGCAAACAAAAGTAGTAATTTTTATTTTCTTATTTGCTCCAGTGTACCATGTGTCAAGTACACACAGACTTAGAATGAAGTTCTGGCCCATACGGAATCAAACCCAATTACATTTCTTCATCATCATCATCTCAACCCATAAAGGCCCCACTGCTGGGCACAGATCTCCTCCATACATTTGGAGGGATATTAGCCTACTTTACCACGCTGGCCAGACAGGTTGGTATAGGGTTTTGTTTCAAGTTTTCCCTCTCTTGCAGTGTTATTATTGTCTGCCTGACTTACTCCGTTAGTCAACTCTTACGACACCCTTGGGATGGAACGGAATGGTGACATTTGTATTCTTGATCCGTCACCACACGGAACATTTGTTGGCATGGTGTAAATGTCCATCCGTGCAGAGCCGCCATGGGCCACTACTTTATTAATATTAGTTGCATCTTATCTCATAAGATATTTACATGAATAGTTATTAAAATAAACTAAACTAATTACAAAAAAGTAATTAGTTTAGGTTTGCTGTAAGAGAACTCAACTTTGAGTTAAGCTCTCCTTTGTACATAATAATGTTATAATATGCTTGTTATCTATCCTGTACTTTATTTTGTGTACATTAAGGAATTAAAGAACAATCAGATATTGTTTTAAAGGTATTTACCTATATATAAAACATCTGATTAAGGAAAGTTCTGAGGAAAGGTGCCCAAAAGACTGGCTACATTGTCATGCTGGATTTAAGTAAAAGCCAGCCTGAGGATTGTGAGATGACTCAACTAAACACTTAGATATCTCACAATACAGTTTGTGGGCACTTGGATCCCATGGACCTAGAGTTTTGACAGGAAATGGCTCATAAATGTAAGTCTCACCAAGACCTTCATCTTTGCACCGCTTGAGACACTCTGCCCTCTTCCTCTTATACCCAAGGTAGGTATAAGATGAAGAGGGCAGAGTTTAGAATTTAGAGCCCCATACTTGATAACAGACTGTCTGGGTAAGTACAAAAGACCACAATCAAATGACTACACATAAGGCAGTTGTGTCAGTTATGTTCCTGTGCATAGGAGACCTGTACTCAATCAAAGGAACACAACTACACTGCTGTTTGTAGGGATTTGACTGTGGTCTTCTGTAAGGTGGAAGATTTTCCCCTCATCCACATTTTGGCCTTTGTTGTGACTTAATAACTGTTGGCAGTCGGGACTTTTAACAGCATCTGACAATGAGTGCACCTGGCTATGAGTGCCCCAAAACTGCTCATATAACTTGCAAGTTAGGTAGGTTAAGGTATAGTGAATAACTCCAAGGCAATAAAAACATTATTCGGGAAAATTGTCCCTTTAATGAGTATTGGAGACCTATACTAAATGATAGTAAAAATAGCAACTTATATATGTCCCACTGCTGGGCACAAGTCTCCTCTCTATGTCTTTATCAAGAGAACCAGGGTTCAGCCCTTAATCAAAACATGTTGGCCTAATGCAGGTTAAAATTAAGGATGTATCTAGCGATTTTTAGACTGCGTAAAACACCACAGAGTTTTAGAAGATGTGGGGTACCATCAAAGCTAGCACATAAGCCTTAGGAAGGAACTCCCAGCCCTATTGACAAGGAAGAGGCGAAGGAAAGCCATGCCCAGTAATGGAACATATATTGTCAATCAGGTGTAATACATAGCTATTATACCTGATTTTGAAATTACCATAGGCTAAAGTCTGCAGTAATCGCTTTTAAGGAGGTTGTATGTTAGCTTGGAATCTCAATAGAATAAAAAAAAATCATAACAACTCAGTAAAAGGTTTGCTTAAGACAGAATGCGGTGGAAATCCGTGGGAGGACCAAGTCCAGCAGTGGGAAGGCTTTTCTGAGCTGAGATTTGGACTCTTTACTCTACTACTCTCTACTATCCTGTGTATGTTCAAATAAATGCTTTTCTTTCTTTCTTCTTCTTTCTGCTGAGAAGACAAATAACCAATCTTTTATATTATTACTAATGCTATTTCCTAATGTTACTTCATACTTTAATTAGCAATAATTTAATAATTATCGTTATCTGATAGCTCAACAAAGGTCCCAATCAGAATACAATAAAATATAGATAGTTATTTATAGATTTTAATAATAGAATATCAATAAATTAACTATATAAGCATCGTGAGTTTCTATTTATATAAATTTATACCATAGGCACATGTCTAGACGGCATACGGGAACATATACGACTTGCTAATTACAATTTTAGCTAAAATTAAACAATGCGTAAAAACTTACCTTGTTAATGTAACTATGGGATCGTAATTCGGTGTAGCGTGTTGTTCCTCCCATTGTCTTAATAATTCCGTTACTTCCTGAGCGGGTGGTGAATCCATTTATTAAAATAATTGTTTGATATACTTTTATAACCTCACTAAATAAAACTTTGTCACAGGGGCCTGCGTACGACACAACGATTTAGTAACCAAAAAATTATTCACATTAATAAATCTACATATCATTGTACAATGTATCATATAAAATTATTTATTAAATTACAGCTAAATTTGATAAAATAGAACGTTTGTCTTTAAAACCGCGCACTCCTTTTAACAATTTTCAGTGTTGGAGGATACCATACAAAAAATATTTATTCTACTATTTTGAAAATAAAATTCGAGGCGATTATTTACATACATATTACCATCACGTCCGTCTTTATTTTCTAATAACAAATTTATAATACAAGAGCAATAAATAATATAGTAAATAAAATAATTACCATGTTATAATAATATTTTTTATGTTTTTTAATTAAATTACTTGTAAATACTTACTTGGTTACTTTGTACTGTTACTATACATTATAATATTATTATACTTACTATACTTTATGTAAGGTAGGTACTATACTTGTACATAACTACTTATGATCATCTATTTTTTGGGCGAAAAATATAATCTTATATCCACTTGCACAAATTTTATAAGTTTGTAATAAGTAAGTAACTGGCGACCCGCCCCGATTACTCCCATGTTAAATATTTTTATTCATTTTTTTATACTAATATACTAATCTATACTAATATTATAAAGCTGAATAGTTTGTTTGTTGGTTGAACGCCCTTATCTGTTGTTGTGCATATATCCAGGAAGGCTATATAACATCACGCTATGATCAATAGGAGCGGTGCAAGTGAGGTATGTTGCAAAATCGGGGAAAATATTCCAAATAAACACGCGGAGACGCGGACGAAGTCACGGGCGGCCCTTAGTATCCTTTATAAGCGCAGGTCACACAGCCCCGCCAACCAGCTTACTTGCTCGTTTGCTAAATGTTAACTGGCAGTGTGGCCTGCCATTTTGTGCAAAACCGTGACGTCACTTAATTAAGTCGTTCGTTTATTCATCTTCTGCCATCGACAATAACAATTATTATATTGGAACAACTCAACTCACACACCACCGTCTGATCCTAAACTAGGCAGAGCCTATACTATGGCAACCAGACAACTGATAAACTAAACATTATATATAAATTGATCAATATAATAATAAATAGTTTTTCTTTCTTCTGTATTGTAAATACGAAAGTAATTATATTTGTTTGTATGTAGTTTTGTCTGCTACCTGAACTGATCTGAGCTGAACTGATCTTAATGAAATTTGGCAAGGAGATAGGTATGCTGGAGAAGGACATACTTAGGGTACTTTTTACCGCAACAACCACGTTTGCGGAGCTGCGGGCAACAGTTTTGCTGAAAATAAATACTCATCATCAGCCTGAAATTGTGCCCGATTTGTTATGTAATAAAGTTTTGCCTCTCATTTGTATGAACTTTATCAAAGCTAGCGTAACGTGTGCCACAGGGACATACACCTCTGCCTTCATATTTTTGACGCGATACAATTTTTCAATTTCAAGTCTAGTGTTGGACATAGGTCACAATTTTTAATAACCATAATTAGGTATGCTTGCAAGAGTTGCAAGTATTATTGAAGAATAATATAATATATAAATTATGTATACAATACGTAGAACCATATTCTTCCAATTTAGCAGTACATTTAGTTTTGGCAACATTATGAAATCATCAATGAACGGCGGGCGACGGCATAAAAAATTAAAAGGTATGACGACAGCCTTTCGTTCGAAGGCCGATCACAGACCAATGGCCTAAAGCTAGTGCTAGACTGTTTCCTGTAAAAATAACATAAAAAGTCGATATAGAATGTTGTAAATCAATATCTCCTTTTTTAGCATTGTATTGCCTGCATAACATGCATGATTTGTGTAATTTTTGTATATTTGTGTTTTGTATGTGCATAAAAAAATGATTGTTGACTGCCTCGATGGTCTAGTGGTCGCAGTATGCGGCTGCTGTGCACGAGGTTGTCCGTTAATTGTATGTTTGTAAAGTCCCCCGCGACACTTAAAAAAAAAAAAACTGTTTTTTTCTGCATATTACTTTTACAAAATAATGTCGATGTTTCACATTGACATCTGCCAGGCGTCCCGTGATGGCTCACATTTTTTTCGTCACACTAGGTTTTGTGGGTTTGATTCCCGCACGGGTCAAAACGTTGCGTTGTGTTATTCACAAATGTTTGTTTAGAGTCTTTGAATCCGAGAATTGTGTTTTAAAGTCAACTGTGTATTTCGGTAAAAGAACCCTCCTCAAGTTAGAAAAAATACTGCAACTTCCGAAATTGAAATTAAAAAAGTTTATGAACGCAACCATAAACCTTATTTCAGAACGCATTTATTTTGACTCTAATACTCTATGACAGAAAAAAACAAGTTCAAGTTTTGCTGTTATTTCTATTGCCTTTGGTTTTGCCGCCTAAACGAGAATCTAATTTATACTAATACTTTTCGTCGCAATTCGTCCGAAGGTCGAGTACCTAAACATAGTAAACATCATCAGCCTTTCGCAGTCTACTGCTGGACATAACATCTCCGAGTATAGACCAGACGAATACCTAACATTGATATAATCGTATCAGAATGTCTTCAATTAATAATAGTACACAGAATAGTAATGAGGACAGCAGCATAGGAAGTCATAGAAGGAAAACGCAGTACAGAGCTTTACTTGACCAATTGTCTTCATTGGGTATGTACATTCTATGTATTAATATAAATGTATTGTAACTTTAACTACACTAGCTTGGCGACTGTTTTGATGGGCGTTTTTTTCTATAACATAATAACTAGCTGTTGCCCGCGGCTCCGCCTGCGTGGATGTCGGTAATCGCTGCAAAAAGTAGCCTATGTGTTATTCCAGACCATAATCTATCTCTGTGCTATATTTCATCCAGATCCGTTTAGTTGTTTTTACGTGAAAGAGTAACAAACATCCATCCATCCATTCTTACAAACTTTCATATTTATAATATTAGTAAGGATAGTTACATAGATGTTACAATTCTTTGGTGTCACATGTTTGGCCGTTACACAGCATGCAAAATATAGTTTAAACTAATAGCTACTGGCTCTATTTTAAAATAAAATAAATAAGTACTTTGTGTAAAGTGCATTTTTGTTGGAGAGTCACCGTATACTATAATAGACAGCTTATTATTTATAAACTAAAATAGCAAAACAAGAAATTGTTATTGTTGAAATAGTAGTTATCATAAACATTTCAATGAAGACACTACTGTGGCGTAATTAGATAAAGCAATTTCCAGCAGTGGATTGTTAAATAATGGGTGACTTTCTGTTAATTATTTTATTTATTTATTTTCGCTAGCTCTGTCTTGCAGGGAACTTTACAAACACTAAATTAACGGACACAAACTACACCTAGACTCAGGACAAACATTTATGGATCACATAATTTTTTTTGTCCCACTTGGGAATGATTGTCGAACCCACATTATGCCGCATAGTGGTAAATGGCAAGGTAACCACTGAACCAACCTTGCAGTATTTGTAAAGTACCCAGTAAAACGGCTTGTTCCCTAGAGCAAGAGTAACATCTAAAAGAATCCCACTCATATTATAAATGTGAAAGTTTATATGGATAGATGGATGTATGAAAAAAAAGAAAGAAAGATAAAGCATTTTTTTAAAATTTATTTGCTTTTACATCAAAACTTTTAATATTAGTGTGGATGTTTGTTATTTTTTCCCACAAAAACTACTAAACTGATCTTTATAAAATTTGGCACAGATATAGATTATAGTCTAGAATAGCACATAGGTTACATTTATCCTGGATCATCACAGAAATCACTGCTGCCCTGGGATTGTACACTTGCAGAAGCTAGTAGGAAATTAAAATTTATTTTATTACTTAGATTGCTTTCTGTTCTATTTCAGATAATGAAAATAATAATAACAATGATCAAAGCATAGAGCTGTGCGCAAATAAGACCATAGACGTTGTGGATGAAGCAAAAGCTCTATTCACTGCCAGTAAGACCGAAGACAAGGCTAAACATCCAGGTATGTCCATAAACAATGTATTTTTTGAAAAGAAATGAAATTCCTTCGATCTCAGGTTGCTGTCCCATCGATACTAAGAGAGTGAAGGATACAGTGCACACTAAAGGATGGAGGCCAAGGAGACACCCACATCCTTTTGGAATGCAGGAGCGTAGAAGACAACAGGGCACGGACTTTCAAAAAAAGCCTGTGGCCATTTTTACTGCCTGCTGGCTTTCTGAAAGAACCTGGGTTGGATGGAACAAAGGCCAACCTGAGTGGCCAAGTGCAAATTCAAATTCAAATCATTCATGTAGATCACACTGTGACACTTATACCAAATGAGACATCAGCAAATTTGCTAAACTGCCGGGTTCCCTAACTGGACAGACAGGGTTAGAGCCTAAGGAAAGAACTGGCAAGAAACTGACTGCGACTCTTTTCAATTGCTAGATATTATGTGGCAGAAAACATCCCATATAAATAACTAACTAACTAGGGGTGCACATTCCAAATCCTATGGTTGCCTTAACTCTGTGTGTATCTTGTATTTTCAGGGGAAACTTACCTTGACTCTCGAGTACTCAGCGGAGCCAGTGACGTGGCAGTGAGATGTTCCGAAGCTGTTAGTGGCAATGTCAACTTGTACGACAAACATGAACTTGCTTTTCAAATTGTAAGTATTAACGGTTTTGTGGTAATCCTACTAATATTATAAATGCGAAAGTTTGTAAGAATGGATGGATGTTAGTTACTCTTTCACGTAAAAAATACTGAACGGATCTGGATGAAATTTGGCACAGAGATAGATTATGGTCTGGAATAACACATAGGCTACTTTTACAGCGATAACCGACATCCATGCGGGCGGAGCCGCGGGCAACAACTAGTATATGAATATAAATGTTAACTGTACTACAAAGTGTTTAGTGTCATCATCATCTCAGCCAAAAGACGTCCACTGCTGGACATGGGCCTGACCTCAAGGATTTCCACAACTCTCGATCCTGAGGCGACCTTGTCCATCGGTTGCCTGCAACTTTTACCAGGTCGTTGGTCCACCTTGTTGGAGGTCTGCCCACACTTCGTCTCCCAGTTTGTGGACGCCACTCTAGAACCTTCCTGCCCCAACGGCCATCAGTTCTGCGAGCTATGTGCCCGGCCCATTGCCATTTAATGGAGGATGGATTTGATGTCGGTTACTTTGGTTCTCCTACGCCTGTACCTATAGAATATTATCTGGAATAGCGAATAGGCTAGGTACTTTTTATTGTAATAACCGATATCCACGCGGGCGGAGACGCAGGCGACAACTAGTTGTGATATAAACCACTGAAATCATATACTATATATTTGCAGAGTCAGAATCCAGAGTTCTGGTCGTTCAGCTTTCCTTTTGAGGTGCCAAAATTTGCGTTCATGTACGGTACGTTTGATCCCGTCCCTCAAGAGCAAAGACCTCGGGCTCCTCGCAGACATGTGGAGAGACAGCGAACTGCCGCCCTTACAGCTCCACAGAATGTTGACAGGTATGTATCCTCTATTTTTCTTAACAACAACTCCTGCACTAGGGAACAAGCCCTATGTCGCGAACTTTCATCATAATTATCATCATCTCAGCCAAAAGACGTCCACTGCTGGACATAGGCCTCCCCCCAAGGTTTTCTACAACTCTCGATCCTAAGCCGACCTTGTCCATCGGTTGCCCGCAACCTTTACCAGGTCGTCGGTCCACCTTGTTGGAGGCCTGCCCACGCTTCGTCTTCCAGTTCGTGGTCGCCACTCTAGAACCTTTCTGCCCCAACTTGTCGCGAACTTTAGAAACTTTAATTATTATCTTAACCCATAAACGTCCCACTGCTGGGCACGGGTCTCATGGCAGAGCATTTGGAGGAATTTTAGCCTACTATACCACGCTGGCCAGACGGGTTGGTATAGGGTTTGTGTTTTCGAGTTTTCCTTCTCTATATTGTCGGCCTTACTTACTCCCTTAGTCGACTCTTACGACACCCTCAAGATGAAATGGGGTGGTGACATTTGTACTCTTAATCCGTCACCACACGGACAGAGAAATTTAGAAACTTTGAATTGTATTCACGCACACAAATTACACCCAGACTTTGGGACAACTCACACACCGCCATCTGTTGCGCGGGCGGAGCCGCGGGCAACAGCTAGTTTATCTATATAAATAAAAATGAAACCCCCCAAATGTATCGACTGCACCAAATTAGATCATTCTTTTTTTTTTGTGTTTAATATTGTTAGGACAAGGTTTGTATAGAAGTAAATTTAAAGAAAATATTCATGAAAAAAAAATGGCGGTATGAAGTTCGCCGGGTCAGCTAGTTATAAATAAATTACACTCAAACAATAGAAATGAAATAAATAATACTTAAATATTGAGCCCCGAGCAGGATTCGAAACTGTGCCTCCCAGCGCACTACCAGCTGTGCCATCCAAGCTCCTACTCCGGAGTTTGAATTTGTCCATCGATTCTTTACGTCTTGGATTGACGTCAGTATCAGTTTGAAAATATTTCATACTAGCTGTTGCCCGCGGCTCCGCCCGCGTGGATGTCGGTTATCGCTGCAAAAAAATAGCCTATACTCTGTGTCAGTTGAATATAAAAATAAGGTAAACACAACCCGACCATTGACATTTTAGTGATGTCCACGTGCACTGACAAATAATTATGATATAATTATAATATTATTCGATTCGATAAATTCAATTATTTGAAATAACAGTTTTTTTTTATTTCGTTGTTTATAGTCAATAGGTACTAACAAACAAACTTTTTTCGATACTCAGTGATAATATTTCAATAGAATTAGAAAATAATAATGTGTACTTATAGGTTGTGTACGTACTAAATTCTGCACATTGACCGCTGCGAAGACAGAAAAAGGTAGGATAAATAAATAAAACTGTTCTTCAAGTATAAATATGTATGTATATATTTTTTTAATTATTAAAGTCAGTTATAATAATATACAGATAGGTACGGAAAAAGTCTGACGTGTGGATAAGACGACCTCATGTTGTAAATAAATAAATAAAATAAAAATATATAAATAGTTATAATAAAAATAAAATAATTTAAATTACTTTATTTCTTATTTATTTAAAACTTTATTATACACAAAAACACTAATGTATAAAGGCGGACTTAAATTTTGGTAATATACATTAGTTGATTGTTAATAATAAAATCTACTTTGTTTTTTTATATCTTTTAATTGATCGGAAATGCGAAATTCGATTTACTACAGACATAATCGATCACTAAAAACTTTTTTTTAAAAGCGCGTCGATTATATTTATTCGCACATCACTATTTTACACAATAGGACCATAGACAATACATCATTTTGCGAATGACAGTTATCCAAATTTTACGACTTAGATTTTTCAAATTAGTTTATTTAATTGATTAAAAACTAATTTTGGTATAAACAGTGCTGGTTAATCAAGTTGAAACTTTAGAAATTCATGTAGATGTGTTACTTGTTCCATTTAGTGACATTATGTGTGATAACTTTAAACAGATAAGTTTTGTTTACCTTATTTATATATTCAATTGACATAGGGTATATATATGTGTTATTCCAGACCATAATCTATCTCTGTGCCAAATTTCATCCAGATCCGTTCAGTAGTTTTTACGTGAAAGGGTAACAAACATCCATTCTTACAAACTTTCACATTTATAATATTAGTAAGGATTTTCAGCAAAAATACTAAACATATACAGGGTGGCGCAATAGAACGTGCATATTGCATCATGTTTTTTTGCGGGGAAGAAGGGGCGTGGGCGGGGGGAGACCGATATCGTTGGGTAGCGCGGTTCATAAAGTTTTAGTCACTATGAGTCACTTCGACGGGTTGCGTGCGCGCATTTTACGAAAACTCTCGTTCGTACGTAGTTGTCAGGCGACTATTTTGTTCTGAGTATGGTGTACGGCAAATTAGGGAGGCTCCGAGTGCTAATTTAATTAAAATCTGGATAAAGCGTTTTGAAGAGACTGGATCGACGTTTAAACCACACGCGAAAGGTCGTCCACGCACATCTAGGACCGAAGACAATATTGAGAGTGTTAAGCAGTCGGTACGAGAAGATCCACAAATGTCTACTCGCAAGAGATCGTCTGTCCTAAACATATCGCGACGAAGTTTGCAACGAATTTTAAACTTAGATCTTAAATTGCATCCATACAAGCTGCAATTAACTCAAGAATTGAAAGACTCTGACTTCATAGCACGGCTCACATTTGCTAATGAAATGCTCAATCGGTTTTCAAATTTTGAAAACATCCTTTTCTCTGATGAGGCACATTTTCATATGAATGGGTTCGTAAACCGCCAAAATTGTCGTTATTGGAATAGTGAAAATCCCAGACTCAAACATCAAAAACCGTTGCATAGCCCTAAAGTGACAGTTTGGGCCGCAATATCTGCCAAAGGAATAATTGGTCCTTATTTTTTTGAAAACGCACGGGGGCAAAACATCACTGTTAATACCGAACGCTATGTTGCGATGTTGGAAGGTTTTTTGGCCCCAGAACTTGAAAATTCAAGAATAAAGAACTAGGACTTGGTTCCAACAAGACGGAGCTACCAGTCACACATCAAATGACTCCATGGCGGTTGTGAAGCAGATGTTCCCTGGCAAACTGATTTCGAAAAGAGGTGATATCCCATGGCCTCCGCGCAGTCCAGACTTGACGCCTCCTGACTTTTTTTTGTGGGGATACCTCAAACACAAAGTCTACACCAATAATCCGAGAAACATCAGTCAGCTCAAGGAGAATATTCGTGGTGAAATGGCAGCAATCACACCAGCACTACTTAAGAAAGTTTTCGGTAATTTCCGTTTGCGGTTAGAGGAGTGCCAACGTAGAGAGGGTCATCATTTAGATGGTGTTATTTTTAAAAAATAAACTTCAGTTATCACTTAATAATTGCTTAGTTTTATTTTAACTATACCTTTTGTATTTATTTTTTAATAATTATTTTAAAATGCACGTTCTATTGCGCCACCCTGTATTATGAAATAAATAATATCGAAATAATTATCTACTTTTTTCTTATTCTATCTTTTCTCTAATATTATTGTATCTCATACTTTTAGACTGCAGAAAGCAGATGAATTACCTCAAATGGTGAATAGAGTGAACAGATACATCAAGAAGACATATGAAAAGACCCGTAAACCTGTCAGCTACTTCCACACGGTGCTGGACCCTGGCAGCTTCAGCGCTACCATTGAGAATATATATTATATGTCGTTTTTAGTGCAAGATTGCTTGATCAGTGTCCAAATAGGTATGTATTTATATGATTCCCAAACTGAATTTCGACATATCGTTTGTAGCGTCGTATGGAGTTAGGCTGCTTTCCAACCACGTGGACTAGTTGACTCACGTGGCCGGTTCAGAATACACAAAAATAAACACTTATATGTACAATAAATGTACATACATATATATAATAGCTGTTGCCCGCGGCTCCGCCCGCGTGGATGTCGGTTATCTCTGCAAAAAGGAGGCTATGTGTTATTCCGGATCATAATCTATCTCTGTGCCAAATTTCATCCAGATCCGTTCAGTAGTTTTTACGTGAAAGATTAACAAACATCCATCCATCCATACTTACAAACTTTCGCGTTTATAATATTAGTAGGATATGTCGCAGCAGGAAGCAATAAAGTGGCAATTCCGCACCTTAGTAAAATGTAGGTTAGCCGCCTCGAGAGGGGCCCGTCATGGGATGATGGGATGATGAAGTCGGTGGTGGGGGTCGTCACACCTTCTACTACAACATTTTACTTTGACAACATGGATCTTCGGCATGTCTATACTTCGACAGTACTTTTTTTATACTACTTAGGTGGCAAACAAGCATACAGCCCGCCTGATGTTAAGCAGTTACCGTAGCCTGTGGACGCTTGCAATACCAGAGTTATCACTGTTGTTGCCACCCCATTTTTTTTACATCAGGGTATTAAATCCTGTGGATAGGAATATGTTTTTTTCATAATGCATTCCTAAATGAGCGCTGGAGACCTGTACACAGGAACACAACTACACCGCTGTGTGTATTTGGCTGCGGTCTTCTGTAAGGTGGAGGTCCTTCCCCAGTCGGGCTTGCTCGGTTGAATGGTGCCATACCTCTATTTATTTTATTGTTATTTGGCAGATGAAACCAGCGGTCTGCCATTTATAAAACCAGTGTCGAGTGCTGATAAGGAAAAGGCTGATCTTGCAGACAAGAACCAGTTTGTCGTCTCCATGGACTTTCAGATGTACCAGGTGAGTTATTCTCTGACCAGTGTGTGTTGCCAGTGATTACATACGGATCTGAGACGTGGTCGTTCACTATGGGCCTCGTGCGAAGGCTCAAAGTCACCCAACGAGCAATGGAGAGAGCTATGCTTGGAGTTTCCCTGCGAGATCGAATCAGAAATGAGGAGATCCATAGGAGAACCAAAGTAACCGACATAGCTCGAAGAATTGCCTTCATTAAGTGGCAATGGGCCGGGCACATAGCTCGCAGAACTGACTGTTGGGGCAGAAAGGTTCTAGAGTGGCGACCACGAACTGGAAGACGAAGCGTGGGCAGGAAAAAAAGTATGCAGGCATTTGTTTTTATATGACGTTCATAAGTATCATGTATTTGATCTAAATGTACAATGGGCTGTGTTCTGAGGAATTGTTCGAGATGATGCCCACGGCCACATTTTATCAACACACCTCTCGCCACCGACAGGGAGTTCATCCTCACATCCTTGCACCTCAAACATGCCGTACCGTAAGATTCCAGAGGAATTTCTTACCACGTACGATAAGGTTGTGGAATGAGCGCCCCTGCCGAGGTTTTCCCAAGAGACTATAGCATGGGGTTCTTCAAGAAAGGAGTTATAAGGTTTTTAAAGGGTCTGCAACGCGAGAGTGACACCCTTGGTGTTGCAAACGTCCATAGGCTACGGTAACTGCTTACCATCAGGCGGGCCGTATGCTTGTTTGCGACCTTGGTAGTATAAAAAAAAAAAAATGAGTTTGACTTTGAAACAGAGATTGTTCCATGGCAATTTATTTGAATCGAAATAATTGTATTTCAGGAGCTGATTAAAGCATTCGAGATCACAACACCGGCGATGTCATTCAAAAGATAATTATTTTTTAATATTAGTTTTTCATAGGTTTATACTAAACGCAAACACTCAGGCAGGCGGAGCAATAAAACGTGCAAAAGAGACAGCGCATATCATTTTCTCTCTCACACTTGCACTGTGTATGGATGACGTCACACAGACACAGAGATACGCGTTGTTTGTGTACGTGCGTTTATCGATATATCGATTATGACGTACCAGCAACTTGGTGTTTTATACAAAACAATTACTCAACTCGAGGGTTACATAATTAAACACAACGAGGATTAGACATTCTCAATAGGTATAGGTATAAATATGTATATATAAAGCTGTTATTGATAAGAATCTAAGTCAGTTTATAAGAATTTTGTTAAGTAGTATAACATGTTAGCGATTTGGTTCACATTGTTAGCTTATAATGGTTTTTAATAAATAAATAACGATGAACACTTTAATGAGCCCATGTTTGTGCATCGATGAAGCACATGCATTCCGTATTATCGATAGTCCAGTAATTTGCGCGTGCGCATCCATATTACAAAAGTGATTTATGGCACCGACTGCCACGAGTCTTTGCGTTTAGTATAGTTATAGTTAGTTTAAATAAGTTGTTCATATCATGTATAGTATTGTTCTCTAGTGCGGGAGTTGTCTTTTATAAGAAAAAAAAAAAAAAAAAAAAATATCGCATCCTAAGTAGAAAACTGGCGTAACTCGAGAAATGTCACTGGGCAATTTTGAACCTTAGCTGTTAAGAATAAGATGTAAATTGCAAAACAATCACGCTACAACTTAAATCATTTTTCTACTGTGTGTGCGATATATAGCATTAAGTTACTTATAATAGTATTTTTTAATAATAAAATAGTTTATAAGCTAGGTGGTAAGTTACTACACGGTTGGTTCAGTGGCTTAAGTGGTTACCTCGCCATTTACTACTGCGCAGCGTGTTGTGGGTTCGATCCCTACACGGGACAAAAAGAATGTGATTTATAAATAGTTGTCCCGGGTCGGGGTTGTACTTTGTATCCGTTAATTGTATGTTTGTAAAGTCCCCCGAGATACAAGGTTTCCCTAGTCGATGTGATGATGTCCCTAGGGAGTTCGATCCCCGGTGAATCTATCTTTGTGTGATTTATATGTATCAATCAAATCTTCTTATCGTTTGGTTAGTGGCCAACCTGGTGACAGAGTTATTTAGATCGCCCATATTTAGGCCTCTGTCATGATCTAACGACTGTTAACAGTCGGGATTGACTTTTAACGTGCACGTGTACGGAGACGCTCAGATAAATATAAATACCACTATGTGGTCACCCATCTATAGGGTCGTCGCGCCCTTGCTAGCTTAACCCGATGATCGTTAACCGAACAGCGAGTGCACCTGGCTATGAGCGCCTTTAGCATTCTGCTAACGGTGAAAAAAAACCTTGTAAGGAACCAACCCACCCAAAATTCCAAAGACATATCTGATTCACCAGCCCGCATTAGGCCAGCGTGTGTGAATTAAGGCTTAATCTCGCTCTTGATAGAGAGGAGACCCGTGCCCAGCAGTGTTACATAATATATATGGGTTACTATTATTATTATAATAAGTTTATAACCAAATCAAAAGAAACTTCAATATTTTCAAGATAATTAAGGTACTGTGCTGGCTCTCAGTCTATCTGGGGAAAGACCTCCTTACAGAAGACCATAGCCAAATAACCCACCATGGAACTTTTTAAAATATAATTACTCAAACATGGCCCACGTCTCGGTTCTTGTAATCCACAGATAAAATATAGCAAGTTTATTTTGCAAAAATAAAATAGTTACACTTAAAAATATATAAATAAATAAAAATTATGTATAACTTATGTTAAGCCTTAACCAATACATTTCATATTTTATTATAACAATTGTCAAGTAGTCAATTACGTCCCAGGATAAATCTGATGTATGTAAAAGGGAAAAAAGCGGTGGTGGCCGAGTGGGAAAGTAACCGACTTGCACGCAAGAGGTGCGAGTTCGATCCCGGGCAGTACCAATGTGAATTTCACTTTGTGGAGTTTATATGTACGAATCAAATGATTCGCCATCTGCTAATGGTGAAGGAAAACATCGTGAAACTGACATGTCTTAGAAGAAATTCTAAAGACATGTCTGATTCACCAACCCGCATTAGGCCAGCATGTGTGAATTAAGGCCTGAACCCTCTTTCTCTTGATAGAGGAGAGGAGACTCGTGCCCAGCAGTGGGACATATATGGGTTGCTATTATTATTATTATATTATTATGTAATAGGGTGGAGAAATTAGTCATGGTTACAATTGGTACTAGGTACGTTTCGACATAAGAGATTGATAGTGCTTTTTTTCTGTGTAAGTGGGTTTTTGAACGTCATCTATGTCGCACTTAATTGTTTTAGCTATTTGAAAAGAGTCTAGATCTAGACTTAGTGTATCCATTGATATTAACAACTACAATAGATTGAACATAAATAGAAGCCACAATTTGGATGTGGCATAAAAATATAAAAATCGGTTCAGCAGTTCTCGAGATTTGCGCTTAGTAACACATTCAGCGATTCATTTTTATATTATAGATTTTAACATGCATAATCAAAATTAATTAGGTAGGTATACAATGCATAATTCAAGCCCGTAGGTAAGCTTGTTATTATATAAGTGAGTAGATGTAGCGGTTAGTGTAAGTTTAAGGCTCGTATTTATAAACGCATCTCTCTTTCTAACTAGGTGCCCGAGACCGTTGTTAGAAAGAGACGGTACGTGCGCGTACTCAATACCTGAGATGCTTTTATAAATACGAGCCTAAGTATCTGCTGAGTTTTAATCTGGTGGACCTAGCCCTACGATTTTCTCATTTCTCAGTTTAGGTATTAACAGATCCACTAGACTTGTATGTATGTGTAGGTGTGTGTGTGTGATAGTGTTGTGAGATGTGTGAGAGTGTGTGTCTGTGTATGGAGGACTGTAACTATTATATTTACTTAGGAACACGCAAACGAAGTTCAGTTTCTTTATAATTTAATGTGGCTAAATAAGTTTTTACTGCGTTCTTAAACGGAATAAGGGTTAATTTACTAATTTTTGAGAAGATAGTAATCATAAGGCACTATGTGTTATATACCAAAATGTAATTTTCTTACTCTTTTTCCATCAGTTGCTTTTTTTAATTTTTTTTTATACTACTTAGGTGGCAAACAAGCATACCGCCAGCCTGATGTTAAGCAGTTACCGTAGCCTATGGACGCTTGTAATACCAAAAGTATCACTTGCGTGTTGGCTTTATGATGGGACTATCCTTGGGATAGGAAAACGTTTCTTTCAAAACGCATCCCATAATGAGCGCTGGAGACCTGCTATTCTATATCTGCAAATGTAATTTACGTAATTTCTTATGAGATTTGAAGTGTAAGTCTTCAACTCCGAAATGGGGCGGTTCAACTTCGAAATGGGGCAGCTCAGCTCCATTGGGGAGGGGCAGCTGCTCTATTGATATGCTCATGTTTAGTTGATAGTTATGAATACAATCTGTGATTGTTAATTTTAAATAAAAGTGTAAATAAAGATTTGATTATGTAATTTTTTTTTTGACCCTGTGTCATAATTTGCTGAGAAGACTTTGCAATTTCCGACCTCCATTTTACGGAAGACAGCTAAATAACTACACACAATAGTATAGTTGTCTCATATAGACATGCGTTTATACTCACGAACACACCAAAAGATACCAGGAGAAACTGGAGAGGCACCCTAATCACCTACTTTCTGCGCTAAAACCAGTAACTTCTGGTACCATAGCCTATGGATGGACGCTTGCAATACCAGAAGTATCACTTGCGTGTTGCCAACCTATTTTTTTTTTCACACCACGTCTTTATTATATAATACATTTCTTTCAAAACGCTTCCCTAAATGAGCGCTGGTGACCTGTACTCACACACAGAAACACAACTACACCACCGTGTGTAGTTATTTGGCTGTGGTCTTCTGTACGGTGGAGGTCCTTCCCCAGTCGGGCTTGCTCGCTAGTATGGTGCCCTACCTCTCCTTTCGTCCTTCTAACGTAGGCGACATTACAAATTGATAAGAGTAGATTACTATATACTCAACACACCTGCTTAAAGTCACAACTGATTGCAGATTGGCACAGAAAATTAGTGATAAAAGTAAAAAATATATAAAAAACATTGTTAATACCTATAAATAATATTTGAGGGTAGCCTTCGATTTCCCTGGGATTCCATCATTAGATCCTGACTTGGTGCCAATGGGACCACATCTAGAGTATATTCTATCAAATAAAAAAAATTGAGAATAGGTTCGTAAACAACGAAGTTATCCGCGAGCAAACATTGAAAAACCATATATACGGTCGAATTGAGAACAATTAATATAAAAATACAAAGTTAAACTAGGCAACATATACAGTTTTAATTACTGAATGGCAATAGGATTCTTAATAATAATTATTATTAGCAGTCCAGTTACCATTTTAGAAATATCAGTGCCTATCAATTGACAAGGTGACTTAGCATAGGACTAGTTAAGAATCAAAATTAAAATACACATTGTAAAATAATATATATATATATATATATTTTATTGAAAAAGACAACTCCCACACTAGAGAACAAGCTCAGTGTCGCTGTCGGGGGACTTTACAAACATACAATTAACGGACACAAATTACACCCAGACTCAAAACAACTTTTTATGGGTCACACAAAGTTTTGTCCCTGCGTGGGAATCGAACCCACAACCTTGTGCACAGCAGGCGTATACTGCGGCCACTGGACCACCAAGGCAGTCAAAAAATTGGTTTAAATCAAAACCCTAATCATCGAACCAAGCTCCAAATGGATTTGGAAATCCTTTCTTTAGATGTCTATGAAGATGTTTTCTCAATGGCGTTGACGGGAATCGAGTCGAACAATTAGCAGCACTGTTGACAGGCCACCGAGGAGTCGTGAAATGCTTCTTCAATTCAGGCTTCATTTTCATCATAAGTTCATCTTGAAATTTTATAATATATGCATTCCTATCATCTCCTTTTAATTTTAGTAAACTCATAGCATGTGGAACAAAACGTATATCATCATAATCCGATTTAGTTGAGGAAGCCATAATTCTAATAAACTGTTCAATTGACCAGTTTCTATGATTAAAAAGTGGCCGACAAATACTAAAAACTATCGCTGTTATAAAGTCTCTTGTTAATACACGACGAAGTTCTGAATCAAATTCTCTTTTTCTACATATCCAAGGCATAACATCATTGGTATTCAACAAATGTATAGTTATGAATAGAAGTTTCTTCGTGTAAGTATCAAATTTATTACTTTTAAATATATCACATATATATTCTGATGCGAAATATTCAGCAAAAGTTCTATGAATGAACACAGGTATATTATCAGGTGTTATGGACGATATGAGACCAGTTCGTTCTGTACCACTTTTGAATCTGCTAACCATGGCTTCAAAATTTGCTGTGTCTTCCTCATTAAAAGGTCTCATATCTTCAAATTCAAATAAACGGCATTCATTACTAAGAAAAGAATTTTGGAATATGACGTAGGCAGCTAATTTTTTATGCATAATTATGCAATCAGTAAGATCTTGTTCATATCTAGTTATTATACCAGGCATGTACACATCCATTTTAAGTTTATCTTGAAATAGTATTTTTTTAAGTTTTGTCTCTATAAAATGATTGTAAATAACAAATACATTAATATTGCCTTTAAATCTTTCACTGCTAATGTCATCAATTAAATTTATAAAGTAATCGACTAGTAAATACAAGAGTAATGGCGTTCCAAGAAATTTGTTTACTTTATTTTTATTCTCTCTTTCTGCTATCATCTCTAAAGTTTCTTCGGGCTTTGAAGGATCGACTATTAATTCAGAACTGTATAAGGTAGTATGATACAAAGATTTTGAAATATTATCTTTATCAACTGTTGATAAAGTGGAATATAAATATTTACGAAGGTGATAGTAAATTCTTTGCAAATTAATATATACCGCATCTTGGTCTTGCACTGAAGGAAGGTTTCCTAAAAACTCGTCTGGAGAATCAAATATACGTTTAAATTGTACATGGTTAAAATTTTCGAGTATTATTTTATCTTGCCAATATTTATTTAAATATATCTCCAGTTCTCCTTCATTAATGAATTCTAATTCGTAAGGTTTACCCAAGACTGTTTCTAAATCTGGTAGAATTTCAGTGTACGGTCTGCTTGTAACCCACATTTTGTTCTTCTGGGGATAGTTTCTGATGGCGTCGAATAATTTAAGGACGCTATCCTTATAATGCGGGCAGATTTCGTCGAAACCATCAAATGCTAATATTAATTTTCTCTCATTATAAAAATGCAGAAACATGTTCAACTCAAAAGTGGCCCATGCATCGCCTGTACATTCTTTAAGATAGACCTTACTATCTATTTCTTCTATACAAACACGTATATTACTATTTTTTAATATAGATTGACATATAAATTTTAACGTTTCCAAAGTATCAATTTCTTTTGTATCTTTATGCCAATTATAGAATACTTTTGAATGATCTAATAAGCTATTTTTTAATATAGCCTGGCATATCAATTTTAATGTTTCCAAAGTATCTATATTTGTTTTGTCTTTTTGCCAATTGTAAAATATCTTAGAATGATCTAATAAATTTATTCTTTCTATCCATCGAATAATTTTGTTCTTTTCCATGTCGTGTTCTTTAGTTTTAAGTGATAAATGTGTAAGCAGTGTAGATTTGCCCATGCCTGGTTTAGCTGTTACAAGTACAGCAGCCTCATTAATATCATTAAAAGATCTTATTTGGAAAATATTATCCTTGCACTTGTCTTCAATAATATTATCATCATCACTCATTAAATTATCATCATTGTTTGGAGTCTGACATACTCTTCTATCAACGTACAGATGTCTTATTTCATCATAACTTGAACTACTAAGTGATTTGCCTATTGTAATGGTTTCATTGCGAACTATTTTATTGAATATTGCTCCTTTTATAAATTCAACTGACTTATCATCTACAAGCAAACCTAAGCTTACTTTTTCACCTTGGAATATTACTTGAGCTTGTTCTATAATATCTTTCTGTGATTCTTCTGTCAAAAAAACTAAGCTTTGCTTATCATCATTAATTATATCTGAACTTGGAAAATATTCCTGTACTGTTTCAATAAATCCGTTATTTGCTATTACAATCATTTTTCTACTTTCTGTCGCTTTTGGTATTTGGTCTAATATTCTATGTAGAAATTTATTATTATTTATTTTATTGCATAATACAATAAGAACTTTATCTGTGCTTTCTATTTCTGAATTCAGTGTGTTAACTTCATTTTCATTAAGATTTAACATGTATTCTAGATCTAAGACTGCGTTTGTAGTGCTATATTTATCTCTTAAACATTGAATAATTTTTATAGTGGTCAACGTAGGTATATCTGTTGCTATAATAGTTATATTTTCTTTAAGTAATGTTAGAGACTCAGTAGCATCACTGCTAAATTTATATCTGAAGTAATTTAAGTTTGACATATAAAACGTTGTTTGCATTGCACTTATTTGTGGTTCTGTTACTATATTATTGATTGCTCTTTGGTATATCTCTTGGAAAGAACCTACTTTATCTTTAAATTTTGTCAAATATGTCCCAGCTTTTAATGACATCCACCATATCTGTATTTGGTGGTGGTAACTTATACTTATCGTCTCAGGTCTGACAGGTATATTATGCTGATTAGTTATATGATGTTTCTCTATTTCAGTTTTTAATTTATCTGCGACTCTTTTATGATTGCCTTGTTTCTCATAAATAACGACTTTCTTTAAAATTAGTTTTGCATCGTCAGTAAAATCGAAAACGAGTTTTGGAAATTTCACTAAAGCTTTCACATCAAATCTGTACATAAACAAATTGTTAGTTATTTTGCTCAAATTGGTATACAGAATTTGCGCATTCGACGACAATAGTTTAGGATTTTCTGTAAACATTAGTAATTTAGTAACTTTATCATATACCAACAAATTTCCTACAGCGCTACCTATACCACCGTTGAGACTTAAAAATCCTTCTCCTACAGATTCATCTATTATTACAGTTTCATATGAATCGATCAATTTAGATGTTTTACAAAGATCATCGAAAAATTCAGTTAAAGTACCCAATCTTTTTTCAATTTT
Source organism: Trisateles emortualis (assembly GCA_947095525.1). NCBI lineage: Eukaryota > Metazoa > Arthropoda > Insecta > Lepidoptera > Erebidae > Trisateles > Trisateles emortualis. The sequence continues at coordinate 4,853,915 of OX352756.1, forward strand.
CTTTTCATTACCCCCTATGGCTAGATCTAGATTACCAAACGTAGTAGGAACTTTTAATTTTAAAGGCATTAATATATTTCGAGCAGCTAACTCTTCTGCTTCTTCAATTATATCGGATGAAAGCTTAATTTGTTCCAGTTTTTCAACTTCACTAGTTGACTTCTCACTAGTAAACTCGAATTGATCTGATTTACTTATATAAATAATATGAATGCCAATCAAAGGGCTCAAAGTACGTGCAGATGGTTTTAACAAGAACTCTGATATTAAATTGTTTACAATCAACTCATCAGAATTATCAGATTGAGCAGTATCCTTCGATTTAGTGTTTTGTTTAACTTTCTTGTCCTTTTTCTTATTGACCTGAGCTGTAACTTGAGTTTTGAAAACTTGTGCGTATATATTTTTTCTAAGCATCTTGACAATTTTAGCTTCAGAATCAAAGAAATTTGAATTAAATGTCAGCTCTCTCCACTGTAAAGATTTCTTTACATCTGTTTGCACTTTAGAAATATCGACAATACTTTTAGCTAAAATTGCATGATATTGTAACATGTAATCGTCTAGCATAATATTCATTGACTGGTTAGTTTTTTCATTGAGGAACTTAGCAAAATGTTCTGATAATGTAATAATTTCTTCTTCAACAATAATTTCATTTACATACTCCAAATCTTCATCAGTATATTCTGCCTGAGAACCTTTTTCTCCAGTAGATATTAAATCATTTAATTTATCAGCAAAACGACTCACATAAGGAATCCGTGCCTGTTTTCCTTGAGTGGTATTCGACCCACTTCTTTCGGTTCCAACATTAATTGAATCATCACAATATTTTGCATTTGTATAAAGTATAAATACACAATCAGTATCATCAAATTTCTCTTTAAAAAACACATCTTTGCTTGTATAAAAGTTCTGTTTCACTTTTACGTAACTCACATAAAAATGTTTAAATAATTCATAATTAAGAAATGTATCATCATCCTCTTTATGCTTTGCTTGAACGAAAGCAAATATTGATTTCTCATGGCCATTAATTTTTACTCTAAGACAAATATCATCAAATGCTCCAATATCATCCATGTTTGATGCTAGAGCAAAGTCTTCAATACTTTTGTCGTGGTGCAGCTTAAACAGGATAAGGCTGATGAGGTTGGTTTCATATAGTTGTCCGCTGATGCCGGACGTTCCTGGGCGTTTCTTGTACTTCGTGGATGACATTTTGTTTGACGTGCTGACGGGAACAGCTTAATGACAGCGGAATCTGTAATGAAAAGAATATATATATGGAGTGTTAGATTTCGGTGAAGTTTTGAAAAAGGAATTTATCCTACTAATACCTTTTATAATGCAATACCTATCCCTTAAAATTTTGCAGCAAGTTTATTTATACAAGTAATTAAATAAGGAAGGAAAACTAAAAATAGATAATTGGGTTAAATTGAGAATTGTTAGACATATTTTGCCACTGACTGAGTATTCTAAACTAATACTCGTATTATAAAGACGAAGGATTTCATTTTTTGTTTGTTACGATTACTTCAAATTTAACTCAAAAACGACCTACTCGACTGATTAAAAAACATCTTTCATCATTAGAAAGCTACATTATCAGCGGGTATCATAGACTGTTTATTGTTGATAGAAAGGGGGTCCCAACGAAAATATAATAATTTATTTTTAATAAAAAAAAAATCATAAAAATATAAAATGCACAAATAACAATAGTGAGCTTTACTTTGGCCCCAAACTAAGCGAAAGCTTGTGTTTTGGACGCCGTTGAAGTTGCTCAGTTTAAAATATATACCTTATATACTAACATACATATTTATCAATAAGTATAAACTAAACACGAATATTATGTCTATTGTTTTGCACGTTGGGTCTGCGACGCACTGCGCTGTTGTAAGGTGTCATGTATCGTTCCACGGAACAGCCGAAACACGACACTCCTCGGCCAGAAATCCTCCGTCATGTAGGTTGTCAGCTGTTCAGTTAGGACTCGCAATACGAATGAAGCGAAGTTGACATTGTGACGCGAGTCCAGCCTAGTAACCCTCAGTCTGTTACCGGTCTTCACTCGTATGTACTCCACAACGTCTTCCGTCGTCGTATTGTACATCAATCTTGATACATACAACTGCGTCGTAGGAATAGCAGGACGCAGCAGCATGTTAGGTCCAGCCAATGCTGTACCGCATTAATTTCGGCAGTTGGGCTTTTTACGTTTACGTTCTACCACGATAAAGCCCTCCTGGTCAATCTTGCTTTTGGGTGTAGACGGCACCGGTTGAGCATTTTCCTCTTGCCGCTCCGATTGTTGATGAAGTCGGCTGGCAGCTGTAGCATATGTACGCTGTGGCGATGACTTCGGCACGTAGGTCACTGATGGTGATTTGTGAACCTACAAACTTTAACTTCATCTCTTTCAGACTTGAGTTTATGGACGAGATATCGTTCAGCAACTTGGCGATGTTAATATCTTGCATATCGGCAGGCGGAAGCCTGCGCAAATCCTTTGCCACGAAACTCGGTATTAAATCAGTATCGGTCTCCTTTAAGAACATCATAATGTCCCGAAGACTTTTCTCACCTTTATTATCCCTTCTTCGAGACGGCATTTGGTCTGCCATATTTGCTGACTTATATAAAAAAGTCTTTGCTTCACGAATATCATCTTCGTCGAAACATAATGTGCAGATTTTTTACAAGGCGTTCCTCGTCCTTAAAATCATACAACAATTGCTTGTCCTGCAGGTATGCTAACAGCTCGTTAACCACATAAGTTTTCCAACTCATTGTGACGTAGACGGCATCAGCGGCTATTGCCGCGCTATGCGCGAATTAAAAATTCGTACGAACAATGAGGTGCGTCCGATTACGACCGCAGTCAGCACTGGACTTCGTATATTATATAATATTATAATATTAATTATTGTCCGCCCGTGCGAAGTCGGTATGTGCCGCTGCTAATTTATTTCTGGCTTTTTTTCTTAATAATAATTATACTTAATATTATAAAGCTGAACAGTTTGTTTACGCGCTTATCTCAGAAAGTACTGGTTCGATTAGAAAAAAATCTATTTTTTTTGAATAGTGCATTTATCCAGGAAAGCTGTACGCTATATAACAGCACGCTATAATCAATAGGAGCGGAGCAGTAGTGAGATATGTTGCAAAATCTGGAAAAAAATATTCTTTTCTGAGTTTCTGTCGCGTACGCTGCTTTAAACGGTTAAAGTTACAAAAAAAATATGCAGTGAAAAAATATTCCCCTTTAAAAGATCGATAAAAAGTCCGCGACGCCATATGTCTACCTCTTAGGGTTAACTCACTTTAATGTAATCAGTAATTTATGAAAATAAAAATTGTTTTAAATAAAATATGTCTCACTGCTGGGCGCGGGTCTTCTCTCCTCCATCGAGAGAGACATGGGTTTAGGCCTTAATTTACACACACTGGCCGTGTGTGAACAAATAAATATTGAAAAAATATTGAATAATGTTAAAAAACGGTCAAATTTCCACCACCAGCGACCTCTAATACCGTCTACATAATATAAATAGGCTAAATAAGTTATTGACCTTAAAAGTTGTTAACATTAATTGACTACAGACACAGTAATATTATCTATACAGTATTGTAACTCGGCCGTATCTCTGAAATAAATGCCTACAGCCGTGCGGTACGTAAACATGCGATAGGGCTGCCCGCCTCCAGCATTTTAATTACATTTGCTTACAGACGCAATTAAGAAGCCCGCCATTTTTTTTAATAACTGTCGTAATAAATATAAATACACATTGATTCTCAGGAACATGTAAAAAATATGCGATATATGTATATATATATATATTTAAAGACAACTCCCGCACTAGAGAACAAGCTCTGTGTCGCGGGGGACTTTACAAACATACAATTCTTCTTCTTCTTCTTGGGGTGCCATCTTCTTAATGAAGGTCGGCGGTAAACATACAATTAACGAACACAAATTACACCCAAACTCAGAACAACTTTTTGTGGGTCACACAAAGTTTTGTCCTGTGTGGGAATCGAACCCACAACCTCGTGCACAGCATGCGCATACTACGACCACTGGACCACCAAGGCAGTCAGTCAATTGGTGCACTTATGTACCGTTTTTATTAAAATAAACAAATACTTAAATTATTACGTAGTTACAAACAAATCCTTGTACGAAGCAAGGAACGTGCGCGCGATATTCTTAAAAAGTATTTTCAACATTTTGCTTTCACTATCAGATACCTATAGATAAATACCTACCTAAACTGTTTATGTATGAAAAATACTTACTTATCAGAGATAACAGAACATTTTCAATTGCTATTTGCATTAAAAACACTTATCACTTCAATTTTGCTAACACTTTGAAATAAACTGTTATCACATGATAGGTATACATGTGTCAACCAATATCAATGCGTCGGACAGCGACGCGACGCGCATGCGCAAACAACTAAATGTGACTGAGGTCCGACCTCTATCGTCAGTCTACCAACACGAATATTTATTATAAAGAGTTTTATCAGTTGGGATTTCTTCTAAATCAAAACTAGGTATTTCATTTTTAACCTACTTCAGAAAGGAAGTTTTTAATTATTTTTTTTACGTTTCTTATCTCAGAACTCAGTCATATAAAAACCGAGATTTTTTTTATTCGATAGGATAGGTACTTATACTACTTACAAATTTGTGCTGGAATGCCTCTTTAAATCAGGATGTTCACCAGCCGTATCGTGTTTAAGGCAAAAGTTCGAGCACTTCTGTTGAATAAACTGACAGAATCATCAAAACAATAGTGTCTAATAAGTAAATGTATACTAGCTGTTGCCCGCGGCTCCGCCCGCGTGGATGTCGGTTATCGCTGCAAAAAGTAGCCTATGTGATATTCCAGACCTTAATCTATCTGTGTAACAAATTTCATCCAGATCCGTTCAGTAGTTTTTAAGTGAAAGAGTAACAAACATCCATCCATCCATTCTTACAAACTTTCACATTTATAATATTAGTAAGGATGTATTCTTTAATTTATAGATATGTATTATATATTTATATTATATATTATTATTTATTATATGTATGTACTTTCTTCTAAATAATATGTATTTAGTATGTATTACAGTATTATTATATTTGATTTTTTTTAATATTTCAAGTTTAGATTCGTGCACCTACTTTGTTTTATCTCTGCATCACCCTATAGGTTGACAGGTAGAGAATGCCTCTGGCATTAAGTCCGCCTTTATACGAATTTGTGTATATGCAGTTTAAATAAATAAATAAAATTAATTTGTCCTATATTTACAAAATCCAGTTCTGATGATGGAGTTGAGGGAACTTCTCAAATATTATAGGCGTACATAGATATCGTGATTTTGGTATTGTTTTGCAACAAAGCAAACAGTTGAATTCATATGTTTTAGTCAGTCTCACCAAATCATAGATATATAAATTTGTATTATGATTTGGTGAAGTGAAATGAAGGAAAAGACCACAAATGGCCACCAAAACTTCTCAGTGATAAATATTCAATTGTTGGCTATTCAATCAATCAGCTTATCGCAGTCCACTGCTGGACATAGGCCTCTCCCAACACTCGCCACAGCACACGGTCCTCCGCCTTTCGCATCCAGTCCGTCTCAGCGACCTTTTTTAGGTCGTCGGTCTACCTAGCTGGGGGCCGCCCTACCTTACGCTTACCGAGTTCATCGGCCGTCGGTCCTTCTGCAGATGTGACCAGCCCATTGCCACTTCAGCTTGCTAAGTTTGCGAGCTATGTCGGTAACTTTGGTTCTTTTTCGGATTACCTCGTTGCGAATTTTAATTTATGGCTATTAGATAGTCTCGATTAAGGTTGTAAAACGGCGATAACAAAGCAAATTTAATATAATTTTCAAACCGAGGTAGTTCGCCATACTAGCGAGCAAGCCTGACTGAGGAAGGACCTCCACCTTACAGAAGACCACAGCCCAATAACTACACACAGCGGTGAAGCGGATGAATTTGAAAGAAACGTATTCCTATCCTAGGGTACTCTCATCTGGTGTAACAAAATGGGTGAGCAACACGTAAGTGATACCTCTGGTACTACAAGCGTCTATAGGCTACGGTGGGCATCAGGCGGGCCGTATGCTTGTTTGCCACCAATGGTACCATCAGAGTATGAGGGAACTCCAAAATAATACAACGTAATCTAGCCGTGTTTGAGCTTGTTTGAATGGCCATGCACTTAACCAATCATTGTCGTCTGGCAACACTCGGATTGTATACAATACATAAAAGTGTAGTATGTAAAGCTATTTTAATTTATAATAAAATACCAAATCATATTAAACAAATGAGTACCATAGGTTTTAAGAAAACATTAAGAAAGGTCTTGATTGATAGGTGTTACTATAATATATTTCTGACAACAAATTTTGTCTATCTTTTATTTTGTTTAATCTCATTCCACGATTATCTATTTAATTATATTTATGACACTAAAATACATAATTATTGACCTATTGTATTATAATATATACTTAATATATTTGTCATAAATTACAATGATTATTATATTATCAGAATTCATAGTTATTTTATTAGTACCTATACAATATTGCCCAGGCAATTTTTTACCATGTCGGCGTGCAAATATCTTTTTCATTTTTTTTTTAAAAAGACAACTCCCGCACTAGAGAATCGTGTCGCGGGAGACTTTACAAACATACAATTAACGGATACAAATTACACCCAGAGTGAGAACAATTCTTTGTTCACACAAAGTTTTGTCCTGTGTGGGAATCGAACCCACAACCTCGTGCACAGCAGGCGCATAGGCCACTGGACCACCGAGGCAGTCAAAAAACAACAAATATACATTAATTATACAATATCTAATTTAAATGTCAGTGAATAAAAGTAATCATGTCAAGATTTTGTCATCATAATATTCTTGGATTGAGTAATAGCATTTCGCAACAAAAAATTTGCTCTTTCTTAAATTTTGAATGTTCATAATATATGTCCCGAATAGATATTGGCAACTAAACTTCTATAATTTCTATTGCTCGTATTTGTACACCAGCCTTTGTCAAACATGTTGTTTTTACACCTTATGTGTATATAATATACCAATATGCATCATAGTTATGTATCTACTGTTATTATTTTATTGGTACCTACACATGTTTTCTCAAATAAAGTACCTATCTTTGTCTTTGTCTTTATATATTATACTAGTGGACCTGGCAGACGTCGTCCTGCCGGAAAAAGCTGAAATACCGACAGCAGCGCCACCTACCGGGTCCAATTGTGAATCTAAACCATCCAGGGCCCTACCCGAACACACACACAAAATTTCATCAAAATCGGTCCACCCGTCTAGGAGGAGTTCAGTCACATACACACGCACACAAGAAATATATATATTAAGATTTAAATGCCTTTTTTTTTATTTATGTCAACTCCGTCTTTAAAGTTTGTATGAAAATACCGTGGTTTTCGTCGTCGTTCGGAGTGTACATCTTCGTCCAAGGGCGCCGACATTGCTAAGTAGTTAATAGGTATTTAAAAAAACAATATTTTGGCACAAAACGTATATTTATTTATTGATACAATAAATTTTAGTGAATGTTAAAATACTTATAAATATAATTCGCACTTATTAATAAAATAAAATTTAAAATTGTAAACCTGTCTTTTCATATGGTATACGATAGGTATTATATTGGTAACTTTATGCTTCTCTGGCAAATAGCTACCTTATAGTTTTAGTGTCAATCCGTACTAATATTATAAATGTGAAAGTTTGTAAGAATGGATGGATGTATGGATGTTTGTTACTCTTTCACGTAAAAACTACTGAACGGATCTGGATGAAATTTGGCACACAGATAGATTATGGTCTGGAATAACACATAGGCTACTTTTTGCAGCGATAGCCGGCATCCACGCGGGCGGAGCCGCGGGCCACAGCTAGTAATTCATAAAGGCATGTTAAAACCTAACTTCTTTGTATAAGTAAAGTAAGGGATGATTCACACCGAGCGGCGCGCGTTGGAGCGCATTTTATGAGATAAAACATTGATTATTTCTTTAAAGCGGTAGTGGTCGAGTATGTAACCGAATTGCACGCAAGAGTGCGAGTTCAATCCCGATCGGGTGGCAGTACCAATGTGAATTTCACTTTGTGGAGTTTACATTATGTATGTAGTTATTAAATTATTCACCATCTGCTAACGGTGATCGTGGGAAAGCCCACATGTCTTAGAAGACATTCTAAAGAATTTTGTTTTTGGTCTTGACCAAACTTAAATCGGCGCCAGGTAAGGGCATCGACGTGGCGTCTTCGGCGCCCTCCTTTAAGCGCCCTATCCCCCCTGGAGCTAAACATACTTCTTTCGCTTTTCGTTAATCTTTTAAGATACGTAGGGCACCATACAAGTATACAAGCATACGGCTCGGATCGTAAGTAGTTACCTATGGGCGCTTGCAATACCAGAAGGTATCACTTCCATGTTGTCGACCCAAAAATAAACACTAGAGTTTTATGGAATATCCCTGGGATAGAAATACGTTTATTTAAAAACGCATCTCTAAATGAGCGCTGGAGACCTGTACTCACACACAGGAATACAACTTTACCGCTGTATGTAGTTATTTGGCTGTGCTCTTCTGTTAGTTGGTGGTCCTTCCCCAGTTGGGCTTGCTAGGTAGAATGGTACCCTACCTCTCACTTACAATCCCCTATAAGGGAACAAGCCCTACATCGCGAAGTAAATAGGTACTTTAAAAATTTATGAATCACATAAAGTTTTGTCCCGTGTGAAATCGAACCCACGACCTCTGGTTCAGCAGTCAGGGCCACTAACCTCTAGACCAACAGGTAACTCCAGTTCTTTAGGGAAAATGCATGATCTATACTAATATTATAAAGCTGAAGAGTTTGTTTGTTTGGTTAAACGCGCTAATCTCAAAAAGTACTGGTACGATTAGAAAAAAACTTTTTTTGTTGAATAGAGCATTTATCCAGGAAGGCTATAGGCTATATAACATCACGCTATGATCAAAAGGAGCGCCGCAGTAGTGAGATATGTTGCAAAATCGGGGAATATATTCCAAATTAAGACGCGGACGACGTCGCGGGCGATTCGTAATGTTATTATAAGATGTTTGTTTTGCATTGACAATGGTTCAGAGCGTTCTGTATGAGGGTCGTCAGCTCGGTGTACAGAAGACATCTCCTGCTTGAAGGTTTGCAGATCTCCCTGTGGTCTACCGACACTCCGTGGAGGGACCCTACACCTGCATCTGTTGAAAAGAATAAAATAGGTAAAGTAAAATTTACGCAACAAAATAAAATGTGTGATAACAAATTATTAAGAGAGGCAAGGCACCTTCATTCATCATTCATCTCAACCCATAAACGTCCCACTACTGGGCACGGGTCTCCTCCATAAATTTGGAGGGATATTAGCCTACTATACCACAATGGCCAGACGGGTTGGTATAGGGTTTTGTTTCGAGTTTTCCCTCTCTTGCAGTGGATATTGTCTGCCTGACTTACTCCCTTAGTCGACTCTTACGACACCCACGGGATGGAATGGGGTGGTGACATTACCTTAAGGCACCTTACTAGCGAGCAAACCCGACTGGGGAAGGATCTCCACCTTACAGAAGCTACACACAGTGTTGTAGTAGTGTTCCTGTGTGTGAGTACAGGTCTCCAGCGCTCATTGAGGGATGCGTTTTCCTATCCCAGGGATAATCCATTTTAAAGCCCTGGTGTGAAGAATGGGTCGACAACACGCAAGGGCATTGCATACGTCCATAGGCTACGGTAACTGCTTAACATTAGGCAGACTGTATGCTAGTTAACCACCCAAGTAGTATAAAAAAATATGCTGTGGGCAGGCTTCCAACAAGGTGGACGGAAGCCGTCAGGCAACCGATGGATAAGGTCGGCTCAAGATTGAGTGTTGTGGCAATCCTAGGGAGAGGCCTATATTCAGGAGTGGACGTTTTTTGGCTGAGATGATAATGATATTGATGAAGTTAACCGTTACTTAAACCTTCTTTTTTTTTGTAGAGGGGAAATGCTTTACGCATACCGCCTTGCCTGGGGTAGCGAGGCGGTTATGTCGGACTCTCCGGCTCAAAGATGGTAGGCTGCCCGCATACCGACTAAAACCCCCCTGTGCACCTACACCCGCCTTCACGGGTGGACCACTGGAACCTGATATGACGTCAGTGGTCCACCCAGCGGCTGCCCGCTTCACGCGGGCTCCTTCCCCACTGACAGCGTCCGGGCGCACCGGGAACACTGTCCCTCCGCGGAAGGGTGCGGGTGAGACTCTGCTGCCCCAGTCTCTCCGCACCCTCACTATGGCGACATCAGACCAATCTTTCCATAGTATAAAACAAAGTCGCGCCCTCTTAGATCTTTTAAACTACGCAACGGGTTTTAATGCAGTTTTCACCAATAGATAAGAGGAATGTTTATATGTATAACACATGCACATTTTAATAAAGAAATGAAAGATAACAGCTTACCAGCAGAATCGACGCTAACGATACGAAGCCATAACACAGACATGAGGGTGCGGCAAGTTTCCACCAGGCTCCTGACTGCAGGTTGAGAGGAACCGGTCGCTATCATCCACCTGTCTTGCAGCTCAAGGACTAGTTGGCAGTCTGGAAGTTAGATAATTATGTGTTCATCAATCATGTCAACATGATCAACTCACGTAAATCTTAATCATGGGGCTATAGATGCACCTGGTTTGCATGAGGAGCTGTGTATTTTTTTTGTGCCTAACAATTACAACAGAGCGAGGTGGCATTCTTTATTTGCGGTGGCGCACTGTCGAACGGTGGCGCGGTCGATGTCTCCCATACCGCGCATGTTAAAGGGTCTCAACGCGCTTCTGGAGTCAACTTGTGGAATTGATTTGTTTGCTGATGAATGAAAGATGATTTTGTCGGAATTTATGAGGTTTTGTGAGGAGACAGAATGAAAGGTATTTTTCTATTTCTGATTAATCAGTGTAATTGATATTATTTTTTGTCGTTCTGATTATATAAATAAATGTTTATATATTTATCGGAACGGTCATTAATACGGGAGTCAAGCTGACAGCGAAATGGAAGCGTACGACGTTAGCGTGCTTCGACATTCTAGCCTGAAGTTCGTGCGGTGAGCGAATACGAGTGACCGCGTGTCCAGCCAGTGGCCACTTCTACTCTAACCTCCGAGCGGACAACAAGTGCTTAGAAACTGTCTTACGTTTCTAATAATTTGAATTATAACCGCTAACTATCGTCACAGTTTTATTACTTCGCCTTTACACATTTACATCCTCAATATGGAAGTTTCAGCTTACAATCGGCCTCCAAATATCAATATCAGTCTTAATAATAATAAAGAAAAAAGATTTAGACATTCATGCATACAAACTTTTGCATTTATATTTTTTTGTATAAGTAGATTGCTTTTTGTTTTTTTGTCTAATCTTTTTAAATACAAAAAACTACTGAACGAATTCTGATTCAATTTCACAGTGACCCGAGTGGCACGTAGGCTTTTTTTATATAAGTATTAGGCTCCCTAGAAATTCGATCTGGCTAAGCCTCGGGCAATTTTTTTTTAAATCTTCTTATCGCTTGATTAGTGGCCAACCTGGTGACAGAGATATTTAGATCGTCCCTATTTAGGCCTCTGTCGTAATCTAACGACTGGTAACAGGACTAACGTGCCCTTCGAAGAACAGAGACGCTCAGATGAAATACTACTTTGCGGTCACCCATCTATAAGGTTACCGCGCTCTTGGTAGCTGATCGTTTACCGACATAGCTAGCAGACTTAGTAAGCTGAAGTGGAAATGGGCTGGTCACATCTGCAGAAGGACCGGCGGTCGATGGAGCAGACGTGTCCTAGAGTAGAGACCGCGACTCGGTAAGCGTAAGGTAGGCCCCCAGCTAGGTGGACCGACGACCTAAACAAGGTCGCTGTGACGAACTGGATGCGAAAGGCGGAGGACCGTGTGCTGTGGCGCGTTGGGAGAGGCCTATGTCCAGCAGTGGACTGCAATAAGCTGATTGATTGATTGAGCGCACCTGGCTATAAGCTCCTCATTTTACATAGCAATGGTAAGAAATTCGACGTACCCTTACTGATCTCCAGGAGTTCAATACTTCTAGATGTGATTGGAGTCTTGATGTCAGCGAGAGGTGATCCTCTGTGAGGCACCGAGTAGAACATAAACCCTGCACTCTGTTCCCATAGCGAGGACCTGATCTCCAGAGCTTGGATGTCTTCTGAAAGGAGGATTAATACACTAATATTTGACTACACAGTTGGTCCAGTGGTTAACTCGCCATTTACTACTGCGCGGCGTGTTGTGGGTTCGATCCCCATACGGGACAAAAAATTGTGTGATCCATAAATGGTTGTCCCGAGTCTGGGTGTACTCAAATAGCGCAGACGACACGAAAGTGCAGACCGTACTGACAGGGACAGGCGCCTGCGGGAAGGTAGGAAGGGAAGCGGGCGGGGGAATTCAATCATGACAACTCATTGACATTGATAGCTCCAAGTGCACAGGTACAATAATTGGGTTATAGTGTGTGACGTTTCGTGGAAAAACAATAATGTGAGGATAGATTTAGATGATTCTACCTAATAAATGGAGTCCTGACCAGCCCCTCTAGGCAAATGGCATATAAGCGATAATCGAATCGAAAAGTCAAAAAAGTAAATGTATGGGATTAGACGTAAGTTTACGACATTATATCGTAGACTTACCTCAAATCCCATACATTTGTTTTTTTGACTTTTGGATTCGACTACCGTTTATGCCACTTGTTTAGAGGCTCAGTTATCAGTATCAGTCAGCTGGTGACCATGGCCGGTGTCGAAACGTCAACTTAAAGGTAAATAGTCGCGTTAATACTAAAGGTACATCTAATATATAATAAATGTGTCACAGTGTAGTTCTATATTAACTGTGTTGATGGAGACAAGCCAGCGGATCTCATGATAGTAAGTATTTTCTGCTATGGTCTTCTGTAAGGTGGAGGTCCTTCCCCAGTCGTGCTTGCTCGTTGGTTTTTTTTTTTTTTTTTTTTTTTTTATACTACTTAGGTGGCAAACAAGCATACGGCCCGCCTGATGTTAAGCAGTATCCGTAGCCTATAGACGCTTGCATTACCAGAGGTATCACTTGCGTGTTGCCAACCCATTTTTTTACACCAGGGCTTTATGATGGAAGTAACCCTGGGATAGGAATACGTTTGTTTCAAGACGCATTCCTAAATGAGCGCTGGAGACCTGTACTCACACACAGGAACACAACTACACCGCTGTGTGTAGTCATTTGGCTGTGGTCTTCTGTAAGGTGGAGGTCCTTCCCCAGTCGGGCTTGCTCGCTAGTATGATGCCCTACCTCTCTTAAGAGGTATGTTAATAGAAGGTATCTAATTATTCTTTTTATATGAAAAATATATTACCTTCACTATTTGAAGACAGTACATCAAAAAGGTCGTTTTCATCATTCGAGTCATCGTCGGTTTCATCAGCATCCATATTTAGATTTTGGTCTCCATTAAGTATACTTATATCTATATATCCATTACTTTCATATCTAGCTTGTTTATTGTCTAAAACATCATCAACTTTAACACAGCCACATATTTCTGTATTCTTATCCTCTGTATATTTGACGAAGTTGAAATTTTTGTCTGTTTCCTTGTTACTATTTGTGTTTTTTCTTATAAATTCATCGTTTTTGATCATAGTGTTATTATTTTCGTTGCTTGTCGCACTTATATTATCATTGTCATTAAATTTATGAGTGAATTCATTTATGTATTCATTATTAATGTGTTTTTCTTCATAATTACTATTTAAATTATTACTGAAGTTTATTATATTGCTTTGGTCTTCTGAGTTATTATTAAAATTACTTCGTATGCCATTCTTATTTCTTTTTATATAAGCTTCGTATGCTGCAATAAAAAAATATAAATATTAAGACAACATTAAATCGCGCTATTGAATATATTATTCAATAGCGCGATATACTCTGTCGCGCTATTGAATAATATATCGAATGGTTAACTGTCACTAGATATTACAACAATTGTAATAGTTATAATATTTTTTTTGTTGTCACAGAGGCGTAACTTAAGTATTTATATACGATGGGGAACGGAGATAGCTGTACAGGGCCGCTATATGAAGATTAGTTTTTTAGGTAAACCAATTAAGGAATTTGTGTGATTTTTGGATATCGCATGTGTTGATTACACATCATATTAATAGATATCCTGATCATCTCGTTATTGAATATAGCATGACTAACCATCGCGTTATTGTATATTGCAACTGTTGCGTTATTTTATATAGTATGTCTAACTTTCGCGTTATTTGATATATCATTACAAGCTATCGCGTTATTGGATATCACAACATAGTATGTATTACCATGGCGTTATTCGCGCTTGCGTTATTATACCTGTTATAGTTAATTTATATGGATATCAACCATTCTTACCTTCACAATATATTTGCTTAATAAATAACCCCCCTTTGGAGTGTCCCACCCATATTATCGGTCTCTTTCCCACTCCCAGTTCAAGTAACTGTCCGATCATCTGTTCTGCTCTTTCGTGAAGACGTAATCTGGAATTTTATCAATAATCATGTTATAATTACATAGAGTTATATAGACTCACTTTCTGTAGTACATTGCTTGTTAAAGTGAAATGTCTGGGTTGACTGGTAAAAAATACGAAGGTCCGCCTTTATTTCTTACTAGCTGTTGCCCGCGGCTCCGCCCGCGTGTATGTCGGTTATCGCTGCAAAAAGTAGCCTATGTGTTATTCCAGACCATAATCTATCTATGTGCCAAATTTCATCCAGATCCGTTCAGTAGTTTTTACGTGAAAGAGTAACAAACATCCATCCATCCATTCAAAGTGTGAAAGTTTGTAAAACTTTCACATTTATAATATTATTAGGGATATTGTGCATAATACATTTTTAGACGAAGTAAAATTAATTAAAATAATTCCTTACCTTTTATTACCCTTGACCCACAGAGGTCTCCAAAGGTAAGGGTCACTTGTATAATTTATGGATATAACTCTAGCGCCAGGAAAATCCTCTTTTATCCAATCTTTAGGCCAACAAGACGAATAACAGTCATCACACACACACCCACAGCCTATTTCACACTTATTTATTTTTATTTCTTCGTTTATTTTACAATTACACTCATTTAATTTACAATTTTCATTTATTTTACATTCACATTTGTTTCTACAGTTGCATTTATTTCCATCTAAGTTACATTTAAATGTATCTATATCACAGGTTTTATTGCAGTCAGTTTTAAATAGGTCTGTAACGAACTTTGCTTGGGTTTCATAATGATTTACATTTAATAGTGTGTTGTTGTAAAATTTCTCCGTTATCAAAGAATTTTCATTTGGAAGGATTTTATCGAAACAGCCGTTGATTCGTTTAAATGTAACTGTTTCATTTATTTCCGTTTCATTTAGATTTGTTTCGTATGTGAAACGAATGTTGTTGTACGGCTGTTCTTGTTTTGTATTACAATCGCATGGCTTTGTATGATTTCTTAGGGGAACTTTTGTAGGATCTAGTTTGTATTTAGACCTCCAATCGCCTTGCCGCCATGTGTTGCCTAGAGACCCTGGAATGAGAAATAAAAAAAAAACATTAATCTGTCAGCCCTGTTGGTCTAGTCTAGTGGTTTAATGCTATGCTGGTTGTTGGATTCCTATCCAGCACATTTTTTTAGAATAGAATAGAATATTTTATTTGTAAACATAGGTAGGTATACATTAGTGTGAGATGTTACAGAGCTTGTTTGAGGCGCTATGCTTTGCCATATGGCGTACAAATGTTTTATATGAATTAAGTTTTCTTTCTGCTAATTTGGAAATTGCTAATTATACAATATTATTATAGTCAGCACTTAAGTTTACATTAATTTCAATTTCATGTTATATTACTTAAGCATAATTTACAATTTAGATTGAATAATTTGTGTGGTGATCACGATTATTTATTCGTGGGTTTGGCCTGGGTGTAATTTTTCTTCGGTTTAGAGATATCTTTATTACTCGAAAAAACATTACAGTTTACTTAATTGAGTAATACATATTTATCTTAATATATTTGTGGGTGGTCGACACTGAACAAAGCATATATATAGATATATACAGCTAGATACAAATAGAAATAGAAATAAATAAAAAACATGTTTAACATACATACATTATAATATTATCAGCGATCCAAGTAAGCTATTGTTGATACTGCTTAGTCATAGATGTTATCCATTACATATTTTTTTAATTTTGTTTTGAAAAGAGATAAACTTGAGCAATCTTTTATTTCCTTAGGTAAATTGTTGAAAATTTTAGCACCGTTATATAAAATATTTCTTTTAATGTTTCATACATAATAATATTTATTTATTTTTTGTTAAAAAGACAACTCCCGCACTAGAAAACAAGCTCTGTGTCGCGGGGGACTTTACAAACATACAATTAACGGACACAAATTACACCTAGACTCAGAACAGCTCTTTGTGGGCCACTCAAAGTTTTGTCCTGTGTGGGAATCGAACCCACAACCTCTTGCACAGCAGGCGCATACTGCGACCACTTGCGTTATAAGTGCATTAACAAATTATGGATTGTTTTAATCTGATTTAAATATATAATAATTATTAGTATTAGTATTATTGGTCTCAACATTGTAATATATAGTCTAAGGGAAGGGCGAGACACCTCCCACACATGTACTTTCGTAACTTACTGGAGCTGCCTCAATTCATGTATGAAAACAATGTATGAGTGGAAATAAAAAAAATAAAAATATTACATCGCTATCCTACGTGATGAAAATGTGTGGCATTTTTTTTGGGCATTTTATTAGTTTAGACAGGGATAAATAGGAATTTAATGACGCCTACTTTTTATTAGCTTCACCTGTATGTTTTATGTTTATAACCGAATTCTTTGGGCGCGATTTTGTCCCACTTTAAACGGCCAGATTTCGTTCAAACTTTGTAGATTTATCGACGACCGATGACAATACACTAATTTGATAAAATTATAAATAATATTATTATTACTAAAAAGTAAAAAATAAATAATAGTTAAAAAAACTAAAAAACACGCTTTTTATAGAAAACCGAACTAAAAAATTGAAAATAAATTTTAATAAATTTAAATTAAGATGAAATTAAGAACAAAAAAAAAATTATTAAAAGCGTGGAGTGCTTTTAAGATATTATCAAAATGAAAATATTTATAACTATTGACACCCTGCACCTCACGCTTTTTTAAAATATATTTTTTTAAATTCTGAATTTCATCTTAATTTAAATTTATTAAAATTTATTTTCTATTTTTTAGTTCAGTTTTCTATAAAAAGCGTGTTTTTTAGTTTTTTATAACTATTATTTATTATTTGCCTATTTCTACGACTCAGAGAGCTAACCATGACGTGTTTATAGGTGAGTCGTTCGAAAGAGAAAGAAGGACGGAGCTAATGAGAGTGTATAAGTCTTCTTCTTCTTCTTATCGTTTGGTTAGTGGCCAACATGGTGACAGAGTTATTTAGATCGCCCATATTTAGGCCTCTGTCGTGATCTGAATAAGTGTATAAGTGTTATAGAGTGACGTCACCATGAAGGCGCCATCAGAAAACCAGCGCTAAATACTTAAAGGTAAAGGTATGTAACATTGTGCCGAGATGGTGGCCTATTCAGGCTGGGACATACATTTTATATCTTACTTTTATTTTGTATTATCATATTATTTTTATCTGTTCTAATGTATGTATATATTTATTACCTGTATGATCATCATCATCATCTCAACCCATAAACGTCCCACTGCTGGGCACGGGTCTCCTCCAAACATTTGGAGGGATATTACCACGCTGGCCAGACGGGTTGGTATAGGGTTTTGTTTCGAGTTTTCCCTCTCTTGCGGTGGATATTGTCTGCTAGACTTACTCCCTTAGTCGACTCTTACGACACCCTCGGGATGGAAGGGGGTAGTAACATTTGTATTCTTAATCCGTCACCACACGGAATAATGTGGTATTAACCTGTATGATAGTATTGTTTTTTTTATTGTGCGAGATGTGAATAAATGTTTATTTCTTTATTTTTTTCTTTTATCGTTCGTCACCCTTTCTAGCTCGAACGACACATGTTTAACACGTCATGGTAAGCCCTCTGTTTGTTATTGTTTTTATTCATACTTAAATATGGTTTTACTAGTAGGCAGCCCCGATTCCGCCCGGGTCCTATCCTTACCGTATAGTCCATGCACGAAGATGACATCCAGCGTAGGGGTGGGTGGTGTGTGTAGGACGACGCATTCCACCTTAGGCTCAGGGTGAAGGTGATCAGTGCCAGCCTGCCTTAGCTTCGAAGGTATCTTCGAAGACGGCTTGGACGCTGAAATTAGAATAATAAAGTATTTTATAAATAATTATTAACTGCCTACGGCTTCGACTGCAATATAAAGTTCTATATCCTTTCTTAAGGCCCCTCTCTCAAAAAATGATGAAAAAGAGGTGTAAATTAAACCATTTTTTGTTGGCATTTATAGACAAATGATTGCCAAAAAATACAGTATTAATCTACAAGATGTGTTCCATAATATGGTTTTGTCATAAATTATATAGTAATTCTAAATAGTAAAAAAATCATCGAATCAGCACCAAATTATTGAGATGTAACCACTTTATGTCTTCAATTTTGATCAAATAATACGAAAAAAAAAACAATATTTGAAAAAAACATATAGGTAGCATGGTATAGTTATATTTAGAATAAGTTTAAATTTTAATTTATTAAAAATTAAGAAGGCGTCTATTCCGCGAGCGCGGAAAATTTTCATTGTTTAATTTAAGTTTTAATTTTTGCTCGTTTATTTTAATTTTTCATTATTCTTGGTGGTCCAGTGGCCGCAGTATGCGCCTGCTGTTCACGTAGTTGTGCGTTCGATTCCCACACAGGACAAAACTTTGTGTGACCCACAAAGAGTTGCTCTGAGACTGGGTGTAATTTGTGTCCGTTAATTGTATGTTTGTAAAGTCCCCCGCGACATAGAGCTTGTTCTCCAGTACGCGAGTTGTCTTTTTAAAACAGAAAGAGATTGTATTTTTTACATACATACATATCATCACGCCCGTCTACCAGTGGGGTAGGCAGAGACTATTGTACGCCAAATGCTTCGATCCAAACATACTTCCTTCGCCTAGTCTACATTCATCAACCTCTTCATACATGAACGTCGATTCTGGGTGCTTTTAATTTGTTTTTTTTAAATTATAATTGTTTCTATTCTGTTATATTCTTTTTTTTGTTTTGTGTGTACTAATAAAATTGTTGTTGTTCTATTTTTATTTGTTTAATTTTCTTTGTGTTTTTGTTTGTGAGTCCAGATCTCCAGTGCTTATTTACGGAAGCATGAGTAATGCTTCTGGTATTGCAAGTGTCTATAGGCTACGGTAACTGCTTACCATCAGGCGGGCTGTATTGTATGTGACATTCAAGCATACGGCTTGCAGTTACCGTAGTTATAGACGCAGACCCATTTTTTTACATCTCTGGGAAAGAAAATCTGTCAAAACGCTTCTCTAAATAATGAATTAACTGCTGCAAGAATTAACTGGTTATGTTTGTCGGCCAATTGTAAGGTTCTAAGTTCGATTCTCGGAATAGGCAAAATATAACTTACCAGTGATGGGAGGCAGTTGTGCGGTGACCAGTCGTTGAAGAAACACAGAAGCTGTACTCCATAGACACGACACGCACCATCGTCTGTGGACAAAGCTTATAATTTATCAGGTGTACTACTTAAGTTTTAACGCACTAGAAAATAAACTTTAAAGTTATTGCAATAAAGTGCATAAATGCTTGAACCTGACAAAAAAAACTCGCGCGTCCTCGAAGATATACGGGAATCATACGCGATCCGTAAAGAACATGCCCGAGACCGCGCGGGGATTATTCCTCTCTGTCTGCGCTGACCCTTGGTGGTCCAGTGGTCGCAGTATGCGCCTGCTGTGCACGAGGTTGTGGGTTCGATTCCCACACAGGACAAAACTTTTTATGACCCACAAAGAGTTGTGAGTCTGGGTGTAATTTGTGTCCGTTAAATGTATGTTTGTAAAGTCCCTCGCGACACAGAGCTTGTTCTCTAGTGCGGGAGTTGAGAAAAAAAAAGTGACCTACAAGCACACAGCCTGCCTGATGGATTTATTTTTACTTTTATACTATTTGAAAGAAAGATAATCTTTTTATTGTAATAGCATACAAAAGCAAGCTTATAGGATAAGGACAGAAATTATGCTATGACAAATTAAGGATACACAATCAGCTATATGCTGCAATATAAACAACAATAATGTCCTCCTAACCGAATTTCGGTCACGGCGGCTAATCTCAACGGTGACTAGCCATCTGCACGGGAGATATTCTAGTGTACAAGTGTGTGCGCAAACACAAGTGCACTCTTTATTCCCTCACTCTCATAGTCCGATGGGACGGCAAATCCGTCACGACCGGAGAGAGATCAGGCGTAGGACCAACGGCTTTACGTGCTTTCCGAGGTACGGGGGTGGAAACACCGCCAATTTCCAAACTCCGGGCATCTATTGTGAATTTCTTAACACAAAAACCCAATATCGATTTTTGGCCCGACCTGGGAATCGTACCTGGGACCTCGTGTCCAGCAGTCTCACACATCGACCACTGAGCCACTGAGGCAGTATAGCCAACACGGTATTGCAGCGCTGTTTTATTTATTTGATTAATTTTGAATAAACAGGTTTATAAAGAAGTCATGAAAAAACAAATATTTAAAAAAAAACGGATGTTTGAAACGGCCCCAAATAAACGTCTAATAAACAAATGAGGACCGGAACAGATGGCGCACAAAAGAGGAGACCTATACCCAGCAGTGGGTGGATAAGGGTTGACAAAGAAGAAGAAGAAGAAGAAACAAATGAGGTGGCATAAAAACACTTACTCTCGTTTTTTTTTCCGAATGATCAGTGACACAATTTACGAATACGGAATATTTAGTAATACGGAGGAATGGATTGATGTTAGTACAGTCAACTATGTATGTGTGTGTGTGTTAGGAATAAATTTTCTTTAGTTAATTAATATAATTTTAAAATAAAGCGCTGCGATGCGCGCAACACGCCGTATCGTCAGCACACATATACTACTTAAACTGTACGGGTTTACTCGTACAAACATCTTTATAATATAACGAGATCTATTTACGACTTATGTGCGCACACACCGGCAGCGACTCATCATGAGGCACAATAAGGTATTATTGCAAATAATGGGCTCAATTTGTGGCGTAGATATCTACAGCCCACTGGCAATCATATTACGTTGAATATAGCTTGTGGGTTGGCAAATAAATTGATGTTATATGGCGTAGGAATAGGACAAATTGAATATATATGTATCGGGACAATCCTACCTACATGCTTACCGCTGTGATTCCTGTGGGCCAGGATTAACAGCGGAGTAACCAACTGATACACCGAGCCTTGATACTCGTGTGTCCTGTGGACAACTAAACCTACTGTCTTGGACCCCACAACGAATTTATTTATTTAAACACAACATCACTATCATTACAGGTTATCCTAATGCAATAGCGTTATAATCAATTATATGAACATATTAGATACATTGTGATTTTTGCGAATTCACTCAGAGAACAAAATATCTATTTTGTCCGCCACTTCGTTAGGTATAATTATGCAGAGTGCGCGTTACTGGAGCTTTCTTGGTGCTGCCAATAGACATGGCCTTATCCTCCTCCACATATACCTGTTGGGTACCCACAGGCTTATCTCTTGCAAACCACCTGAATTCGACGTCTTACGTCTCAACCCATAATCGTCCCACTGCTGGGCACGGGTCTCCTCCAAACAGAGGGATATTAGCCTACTATACCACGCTGGCCAGACGGGTTGGTATAGGGTTTTGTTTCGAATTTTCCCTCTCTTGCGGTGAATAACACTTACTCCCTTAGTCGACTCTTACGACACCCTCGGGATGGAAGGGGTGGTGACATTTGTATTCTTAATCCGTCACCACACGGACAAATTGAATTCGACGTCTTACCGCGTAATAATTAAAATATTACATCTTATATGTATGTCGAGGGTTTAACCAGTGCCGGCTTTAGCACTATCGGTGCCCTTGGCGAAGATCTATCATCTTTCCCCTTATTCTCTCCAAATTGAAGGAACGTTTGGTATAGAATTTGGTAGCCTTGATTTACTCGTAGTTTGTCTTGATCGTTTTATGGTCTTGACCAAACTTAAAGAGGAGCCAGGAGCAGGGGAGTCGAAAAGGCGTTTTTTTTTCTTCTTTTCTTTCTTTTTGAAAAGCCAACTCCCGCACTAGAGAACAACCTCTTTTTCGCGGGGGACTTTACAAACATACAATTAACGGACACAAATTAAACCCAGGCTCAGAACAATTCCTTGAGGGTCACACAAAGTTTTGTCCTGTGTGGGAACCGAACTCACAACCTCGTGCACAGCAGGCCCATACTGCGACCACTGAATCACCAAGGCAGTCGAAGTTTGGCGCCCCTTCAAGCTTTGCTCCCAAGGGCCGTCGCCCTACCGCTTTTGTTCCTTTGAGAACATATTAATATTAGCATTTCACATTTGAAAGAAAGAAAAAAAAACATTTTTCGAACATACACACAGGATAACAGATATAAACAAAAACAATAGACACACAATAACCAAACAAAAAATTATCCTGTGTGATGTCAGCAAGGGTCGTAATGTCAGCTTTGTGCTGCGGCATTTAAACTGCAGCGCTGATATTCTGATCTGCCCCTCTAGACAAATGGCACAAGCGATAGTCGAATCAAAAAGTCAAAAAAGTAAATGTATGGGATTTGACGTAAGTTTACGACATTATATCGTAGACTTACGTCAAATCCCATACATTTATTTTTTTGACTTTTCGATTCGACTATCGTTCATGCCACTTGTCTAGAAGCTCAGGCCTTAGTGAAGTCATTTCATGGAGTATGTAGTTTGGGTTATCTTTTTGGAGTACTTTGGAAATAATTCTGTGCCCTACGTCTCTTTTCTCAATATATGACACTGTAAAAACTGTATTGTCAGTAATATAAATAGTACTAAAGCCTTCACAAGTTGACTGCCAAGGTAAGGAAACCTAGTAGCGTCAGAATGCAATAGTCTTTCACCTAAACGGATTAATATACCTATCGCCTACATGGTGAATATAAAATACTGCTTATGTAAAATATTTTAAACAAGCTGACCTAGCGAAATTCGTAACGCCATTTTTTTTTTCTTTAAATTTTCTTCTATACAAACCTTGTCCTGACAATTACAAACATAAAAAAGACGTGTGGCACTCGGGGACTGCCGCGGTAAAGGTATTGCATATTTTTTAATATGATTTTTTTATCGAAAAATTACTTTACAGAATTATCTAAATCATTTTATTTTATTATCAATGATTCATAAAAATATATAATAATAAAAATGAATACTTGTAATAATTCCTTAAGACTCCTTATATTATAATCTTTTTCACATTAATATTCTCTTATATCAAAACCTCCTTACACAAATTTGACATATTATTATTAGCCGTTTAGAGAATTAGTCATTAAAAAAAAGTATCACGGCTGTGGGGGGTGTTAGGTTTATTATTTTCGTTACGGAATTTCTGGATTCGGTCTCCACGCCCAAGGCCCGCGATAAAAGCTATGCAATAGCTTAAAAAAAGAATTACCTATCTAATTTGGTGCCGTCGATCAAAAGTTATAAATGGAACCCCCCCATATGTATGTACGCGCACATACATATGGTGGGGTTCCATTTTTAATTACCTATATATTTTTTTTGTATTTATATGATATTTACAAGAATAGTTATTAAAATTAACTTAACCTAAACAACAAGACTATGTATACAATTTTTACACTTATTAAAAAAGAAAAAAAAATGCGGGGCAGTCTTTGGGCCTGCCGATAGAAGTGAAAACTAAGTACCTAACTTGTGAATTGTATCGTCGAGCTATTAGATTATTATTTTTAACGAAATTAACTTTTTTTATCGGGATCAATCCCACCCACATGCCCACCGCTGTGACTCCTGTGAGCCAGGATTAACAGCGGAGTAACCAACTGATACACCGAGTTTTGACACTCGTGCGTTCCGTGGACAACTAAACTAACTGTCTTGGACCCCGCAACGAATTTAATCAGAAGTAAATAGGAGGAGTTAGAAAGAAAAGTTTCCACTTCCCTCCATAGCAAAGCGGGAGACAAAATAAATCTGACATAGGTTTGTAACCTATGAAAAGGAGCACCACGGAGGACCTTAAACTACGGGACCTATGTGAGCTAAGTTAACTTAACTTTACTTAGTTTATCAATTCGTGTGTATTTTGTTCACCACACGGACGATTTATGGTGTTCCGTCAAAATAGATGTATATAGTGCTTAGGCTAAGCACTAAGTATATACTAGATCATTCATGTATTTTAATTGTCTGTCTGTCATGGAAAACTATTTAAGTTACAAATTAGAATAGAATTGATAAAGTCTACAACCATAGGTGGCATCGCGTGCATGCCCTTCAAAAGTGAAAGTTTACCATAACTTGTTTAGCATTTTAGGACGATGGTATGTTTTAAAAGAACATTGACAGAACCAGTTTTTGCTTCACTTCATTCGTTATAACTGGTCAGTGTATTAGTACCTACAAGCGCTAATAAACGAGTGTAATTTATTTTTTTGTTTAGTGCTATTAGGGAGGTTTGGCTGTGGTCTTCCCCAGTCTGGTTTGCTCACTGGTATGGTGCCTTACCTAGATCAAATTTAATCTTGCATCATTATCATCATGTCAGCCAAAAGACGTCCACTGCTGGACATAGGCCTTTCCCAAGGATTTCCACAACTCTCGATCCTGAGCCGACCTTGTCCATCGGTAGCCCGCAACCTTTACCAGGTCGTCGGTCCACCTTGTTGGAGGCCTGCCCTCGCTTGCATAGGCATACCATATTGTGTGTAAAAGAAAAAAAATACAGTTTAATTATTCTCGATAATGTGAAAGATTTGTTCTCTTACATTCCGAATTTTGCCAGCCCTGCCATCGTGCTGAAAACTTATTTATCCTTACTAATATTATAAATGTGAAAGTTTGTGAGTATGGATGGATGGATGTTTGTTACTCTTTTACGTAAGAACTAAGGAACGGATCTGGATGAAATTTGGTACTAAGATAGATTATGGTCTGGAATAACACATCCGACATCCTCGCGGGCGCAGCTGCGGTTAACAGCTAGTATTAAGATAAATAAGATATTTTTTTCATTATTAAAAGAACAAAATTACTAACAACTATTTTGTGTGTCAATAAACGATTCTTTCCGTCTTTATTTCTAAAATTATGAAAAAATAAATGATAATTATAATGGGGCGGCATTTTTACAGCGCCCAGGGGCGGCACTAAGGCTAAATACGGCCCTGTATGTACCTACTTACTACTCGAACATCGCATTACTTGGTCTGACATTCAAGGTCACTTAACTCTTTATTAACCTAAGATATGCGTGTGTAATTGACCTTCAACTCGTAGGTCTAGTACCTACCAACATTATGTACTCGTTATGATTATAATAACCAGTATTTATCACAAAATTTATCTTTATTAGATATCTATATCTTTATCAAAGTCGCTTGCCATTGTCTGTCCCTATTAGGTACGCTTAGGTCTTTTAAACCACCTCAGAACAAATATTTATGTAACACACATAAAGTTTTGTCCCGTGTGGAAATAGACGCGGTCCGAAGGAGGGTGGGGTCAAAAGACCCCACCTTTTGACCCCACCCCCAAAATCGTCACGTCAAATTTAAAAATCTTCTAAAAAAATACGAAATAAAAAAAATCGCCCCTAGCCGCGATGCATTATATTAAATCAACATTTAAATTGGTCTTTAAATGAATTTACTGAACATATTGTAATACTAGTTGTTGCCCGCGGCTCCGCCCGCGTAGATGTCGTTTATCGCGGTAAAAAGTAGCCTTTATGCTATTCCAGACTATAATCTATCTGTGTGCTAAATTTCATCGAGATCCGTTCAGTAGTTTTTACGTGAAAGAGTAATAAACATCCATCCATCCATCCATACTTACAAACTTTCGCGTTTATAATATTAGTAGGCTGTACCTTAGGGGTAATCTCTGGATCTACTGAACCGATTTTGAAAATTCTTTTGCCAAAAGAAAGCCACGTTATTTGTGAGTGTCCTAGGCTATATTTTATGATGAAAACATAATGTGACCTCGGGAAATACCTATTAGAAATATAAACGGCAGGGGTATTCCGTAAGAGCAAAAACCGAGCAATATCTGTCTGTCAGATTGAAAATCGGTATTCCGTAAGAACCCTTTTTGACGTTTAGTCAATAGATTGTGCCGTCACCGAGCAATCACAACTGTCAGTTTTGCGATCACAACTGTCAGTTTGCCATCGCTGTTTCTTATAGAATCAGCCGGCGGGTTATCTTTACACGTGGTATATAAAACGTGATACTCGTATGATAATCAGCCTCTGTTAGAAGCATTCCAAATAGATAAAATTGTGTAATATGTCGTGTGGCCCTATTAATGACGTAATTATAGTTTCATCGATAGCTGTTGACCTTAAGATGGTAATGTTATAGTTAATTGTCATTTTTTTATACTACTTGGGTGGTAAACAAGCATACGGCCAACCTGATGGTAGCCTATGGACGCTTGCATTACTAGAGCTATCTATCTAATATAACTTCTAATTTGTGACGTGAGGCACATTGTGAATTCTAGTGATAATTCTGTACTTTTTCTTTTTTTTTCGTTGTTTATTTATTTAGTAGCAAAACGTTAAATTTTACAATAAAAATTGTCACTATTCACATATTGCCTATTCTTTAATAGCAATATGTAAATTGAAGCAGACTTTAACACCATACTTTAGTTTTTTTTTTCTCGCACGACCAGTATTAAGTACGATTACCTTATTTTATCAATAAAGTTAGTACCTATCGTGTTTTGAATGCATCAGCTTGCATGCTATCATACTTGTATTTTATAAAAGATTGTAACTATCTGGCGATTAAAAAGAGTGGCCTGAGTTTCTTGCTAGTTCTTCTCAAGGCTCCACGTCAGCGATCTAGCCGTAAGAAAATTTTGCTGACATCATCTTTCTGGTTTATTCATAATTTATGACCTTCATAAGTGTTACTTTGTAACCTAAATGAATAAATGAATTTTGAGTTATCACTTGCGTGTTACCAATACCAACCCATTTTTTTACTGATCTTATTATAGTTTTATTCAAAAAACCCAAACTTCTAAGTTGTGAACATCACAATTAACATATTAGACCGTCTTTCATTAATAATTCTATTATAGTTACCAACCTACATTGTTATATAAGAAAAACTTTCGGCTTCAATACGAATTGGCAATACGCCATGATGTCAATGTCAAAGTGCAATGACCTCCACGTGTTGATCTGGTCACACTGGTCATAGATATTATTATAAGATTTTATAAGATAGATATTATTATCCTTACTAATATTATTAATGTGAAAGTTTGTAATTGTGGCGTACGCATGCCGCGTACAACACCGGAGCACCCGCAGCCCTAAAAATCATCAACGTGCATCCGCTCGCGACGCGCTACATCAGCCGACTACGATGCAAGTTACAGAGCCAAGCAATTTATACGTGGCATATTTATACGTCGACAACGGTGCCGTCTGGTGGCGAATAGCAACTCCAATCTCAACACACGCTGATTGGTTCCCGCCAAAAATATATCTGTAATCTTAAAGCTAAATGTAAATACGCATCGTGATTGGCCAATGTTCAGATATCGCTCCTGTAATGTTTAGATGTTGCGTGACCTTATTTGTGTATAAAGATCGATCAAATTTGTAAATAAATCAGTTCAGTATTGTACCTCGAAACGTCTTTACTTTACCATACTAGCGACGGTCTAAGGGCTCTCAGCCCATCCGGTCTAGTTCTTCAAACCCTACCTACTCTTACTAGCGACGGTCTAAGGGCTATCATACCCGTCCGGTCTAGTGCTTCGAATTACCAACCTCTAGGGTCAGCGACCTCACACTGATCCTAAATTGGTGACCCCTACAAACCCTATCCAAGACGTTTGAACACATCCGCATCATCGCTCAAGTTACCAGCGTATTACCTACTATCCAGCTGACTGCGTGTATCTACATAACACGATGTCGAGCGAAGATAAGCAGCTACTTAGCGACGCCCAGGGAGTTACAACCGTTACGAGCGACGTAGCTACTATATCGCTGCCTACACGACTACCACCATTCTGGCGGCAGAACCCCCGTTTATGGTTCGCACAGTTTGAAGCCGCCGTCGCTGCCAGCAAGATAGGAGAAGAACAAAAATTCAACCTCGTCGTCCCGTTACTCGGCTGCAGCGACCTAGAACAAATTGCTGACATCATTTTAGACCCACCTGCTACCGGTAAATACATCACACTGAAGAATAGGCTCATCTCCACGTTCCAGGAATCAGATCATCGCCAGCTACAAAAGCTACTTGGTGGCCTAGAGCTCGGCGATTCAAAACCCAGCCAGTTACTTCGCAAGATGCGTGACCTAAGTGGGAAATTACTAACAGACGAAGCGCTCAAGGTCATCTGGCTAAACCAACTACCATCACAAGTACGTGGCGTGCTATCTGTCAACACGGAATCATCACTAGAAGTCCTAGCTGCGATGGCCAACAAGATGATGGAACATTTCGAACCTGCCACAGTCGCCGCGATAAAAAGTGAAAATCCCATAAATAATAACCTAAAATTCGACCTATTAACGAAACAAATCGAAAAATTATCACTAGAAGTAGCCGAAATAAGAAAATACAACCTACGACCGACGTACCGCTCAACGCAGAGATCACCGCAACCGCACCGTCTGTCCTTACAAGGTCACGGTCGCTACGTAATGCGCCCGCGTTCCCGCTCTAATTCAAACCGACGACAACCGGGCGACGCCGACTGGTTATGTTTTTATCATTACCGCTATGGGGATGAAGCTCGCAAATGTGAATCGCCTTGTTCGAAGACTAAGACAATTAATAAAGAGGAAAACTAATGAAAACATCGACTATGGCGGGCGTCGATGTTAATCAAGGAAGCCACCGCCTATGTATAATAGATAAAAACAACCAAGAAAAGTTCCTAATCGATACCGGAGCTGATATATCAGTACTAGCTGCGAAAAACAAATTTGCAAAATCAACGCAAAGTACGAGTACATACAAGTTACACGCCGCGAACGGCACAGAGATACGTACCTACGGAGAGCGAACACTTGAGCTTAACTTAGGCTTACGTAGAAGTTTTAAATGGACATTCACCGTCGCCGATGTGAAGACATCAATACTGGGTGCAGACTTCCTCGCAAAGTACAAGTTATTAGTAGATTTACATCAAAAAAAACTTATCGACCGAATCACCGACCTAAGCGTAAACGCAATTATACATAAATCAGAAGAGACCGTCTACATAGTAAATCGCAATCACGCTTATCACGACATCTTAAAACAGTATCCCGACGTCCTGCGACCTATGTCACTCAAGACTACAGCGAAACATGACGTCGTGCACTGCATAGAAACAACCGGACAACCTATCTACTCTCGACCACGCCCTCTACCGCCGGACAAGTACAAAGCTGCGAAATTAGAATTCGAGAGAATGATGGAAATGGGCATATGTAAACCATCCAGCAGTCCTTGGGCTAGTCCACTACACGTCGTAAAGAAGAAAGATGGTTCACTACGTGTATGCGGCGACTACAGACGTCTTAACGCCGCGACTATACCCGACAGATATCCCATACCTAGACTTCAAGATTTTACCTACCAGTTACAAGGGAAGACAATATTTTCTAAACTCGATATGAAAATGGCATACTACAACATACCCATCTCGAAAGAAGACGCTGCTAAGACCGCTATCATCACACCGTTTGGATTATTTGAATTTAATTGCATGACGTTCGGCTTACGTAACTCAGGACAAACATTCCAACGTTTCATGCATGAAGTACTACGCGGACTCGACGACATCGTATTCTGCTATATAGATGATCTCTTAATATACTCCACCAACGAAAAGGACCATAGACAACATCTACAGCAGGTTCTCGAACGTCTCAACCACTTCGGAGTCACTCTCAACATCGATAAATGCGAATTTGGCAAAGACAAGACACAGTTCCTCGGTTATGAAGTTACAGCGGAAGGAATCAAACCCGCGAAAGAACGTATGGAAGCCATAGTAAACTATCCCAAACCTACTACAGTACAAGAATTACGAAGATTTTTAGGCATGATAAATTTTTACCGCAGTTGTTTACCACATCAAGCAGAACATCAATACCTATTAAACAAGTATCTACACAACACTAAGAAAAATGACAAATCACCTATACAGTGGACATCGGAGGCAGAGAAATCCTTCGAACAATGCCGACAAAGCATACTCGAGGCGACCACGTTAACTCATCCTATACCTACCGCACCGTTATGCCTACTCACTGACGCGTCTGACACTAGTCTCGGCGCCGTTTTACAACAGAAGATCGACAATATTTGGAAACCACTCGCATTCTACTCCAAGACGATGAGCGACACACAAAGACGATACAGCGTGTATGATCGCGAATTATTAGCTATATACACCGCTGTCAAAAGTTTACGACGTCTGATCGAGGGCAACGACCTCACAATATATACCGATCATAAACCACTGACCTACGCACTTACAAGAACAGCGAGTAGCAGCGACACACCGAGGCGAGAGCGACAACTTCACTACATTAGTCAATTCTGTACTAATATTAAGTACATACACGGAAATCGAAACGAAGCGGCCGACGCGTTATCACGTATCGCAGAAGTTGAAATCTTAAACAACACAATCGACTACAACAAATTATCCACCGAGCAAGAGAACGACACAGAACTACAATCATGTATGAAACAGCCCAATCTGAACTTTACGCGCGTTAATCTACCTGGAGTTCAACGACCGATATGGTGCGAAACATCGACAGCGAACATTAGACCATACCTACCGCCGACTTATCGTCTAGTAGCCTTCAAAGCACAACACGAATTAAGTCATCCCGGAGTACGTACAACAAGAAAAATAATCATAACAAAATTCTTCTGGCCGAATATGAATAAAGATATAACTCTATGGGCAAGATCATGCATTGGCTGTCAGCGCGCGAAAATTCAAAAACACGTTATCAGTCCGCTCGGCGAGTTTCAACAATCATCGCGTTTCGAACATCTACACGTCGACATAGTGGGACCGCTACCTCCATCGAACGACTATAGATATTTAGTTACGATGATCGACCGCTGCACTAAATGGCCCGAAGCAATACCTACACGCGATATCACCGCCGAAACAGTAGCGAAAGCAGTATACGACGGGTGGATTACAAGATTTGGCTGCCCATTACGAATTACCACGGATCAAGGTAGACAGTTCGAGTCGTCACTTTTTCACTCTTTAATGAAGAAACTTGGCGTCACTCGAATACGTACAACCGCATTTCACCCGCAATCAAATGGACAAATAGAACGATGGCACCGTACATTAAAAGCTGCATTGATGGCAAGAGCAGTGACTATCAAATGGAGCGAAGAACTACCTACTGTTTTACTAGGACTACGTACAGCACTATGTCAAGACACTTCAGTCAGCCCCGCATCGATGACCTACGGATCTACACTACGCATTCCGTCCGATTTCTTCGTGCCTACACAGCCGAACATCGAAGACGCAGAGTTCGTTCGTCAGTTAACTGAAACAATGTCGTCACTCACACCGAAGAAAAGATCTCATTCATCAAATCTGCATACATTCATTCACAAAGATCTCGAAACATGTACATACGTATTTGTACGCAACGACACCGTGCGACGACCGTTGACCCCACCTTACGATGGCCCCTACAAGGTCATTGAACGTAGTACGAATGGCAAGCAATTCACATTACAACTACCACTTCGCACTGCAGTCGTATCCATTGACCGACTGAAGCCTGCCCACCTGTATAATCACGAAACATCGCCTCTTTATTCACAAACGACTGCTACTGCGAAGAATACAACGACAGATGCAAATCCAAGTACAACAACAGCCCCGGGTACACCAGTTCCAGTCACACAGCGAAGTACCTACATCACCCGCACCGGCAGAGCTATCAAACCCAACGTACGTTTCACTTGAGGGGGAGTGATGTGGCGTACGCATGCCGCGTACAACACCGGAGCACCCGCAGCCCTAAAAATCATCAACGTGCATCCGCTCGCGACGCGCTACATCAGCCGACTACGATGCAAGTTACAGAGCCAAGCAATTTATACGTGGCATATTTATACGTCGACAACGGTGCCGTCTGGTGGCGAATAGCAACTCCAATCTCAACACACGCTGATTGGTTCCCGCCAAAAATATATCTGTAATCTTAAAGCTAAATGTAAATACGCATCGTGATTGGCCAATGTTCAGATATCGCTCCTGTAATGTTTAGATGTTGCGTGACCTTATTTGTGTATAAAGATCGATCAAATTTGTAAATAAATCAGTTCAGTATTGTACCTCGAAACGTCTTTACTTTACCATACTAGCGACGGTCTAAGGGCTCTCAGCCCATCCGGTCTAGTTCTTCAAACCCTACCTACTCTTACTAGCGACGGTCTAAGGGCTATCATACCCGTCCGGTCTAGTGCTTCGAATTACCAACCTCTAGGGTCAGCGACCTCACACTGATCCTAAATAATAATGGATGGATGGATGGATGTTTGTTACTCTTTCACGCAGAAACTACTGAACGGATCTGGATGAAATTTGGCACAGAGACAGATTATGGTCTGGAATAACACATAGGCTACTTTTTGCAGCGATAACCGACATCCACGCGAGCGGAGCCGCGGGCAACAGCTAGTAAAATATAATTATAAGAGGTCTAGCAGACCGTCTGTGCGTCGAGCACGTACAGGCGATGGCTTGAAATAGCAGCCTGATATTGTGATGTTTTTTTTGTATTCTATTCTTATTAATATAAAATTTTAAATCAAATTTGGAAGTCTATATTTACTTTTATTCTATGGTGTATAACATAGAAATAAATATTATTCATTCTTATAGCAATTATGAATAAAAGTATGACTATCGTATATAAGAACTACAAAACACACAGAAAAAAGGGACATTCAATGATTAAACAATTATATAGATACAATTAGAGGTAAGTAATATATATGTATATACTAACTGACCCACCAAACGTTGTTTTGCTACTAAATTAGTAATATCGCTATTAAAAAATAGGGTTGATCGTAGAGGGGTGAAAATTAAGGGTTGTATGTATTTTTTAATGCTGAATCACAAAAAAATAAAAACAAAAAATGTTGCCTAAAACATTAAAGAAAAATGTTAAGGGTGGACAACCCTTATCACAAGGGGGTATGAAAAATAGATGTTGGCTGATTCTCAGACCTACTCAATATGCTCACAAAATTTCATGAGAATCGGTCAAGCCGTTTCGGAGGAGTACGGGAACGAACATTGTGACACGAGAATTTTATATATAAGAAGATATACGTTTTATTTTTGAACCAGGGTATGCTTCGCTATGCTTCGGATTTTTCGGGCTTGCTCGCTAGTATGGTACCCTACCTCACTTACAATTGATATATACAATATCCTACCCTAAAGATACCATCCATCACGAAACCTTGATGCTACTTGTGTTAAAATTGGTAACAACACGCGATTGGTAACTAATTGGTAATTTATTGCGTCCATATTATAGGCTGTTATAACAATTTGGTTGCCACAAAAAAAAAGACTAAATTCGTTCAGAATCAATCGTGCTAGGCATGTATAGTACGTAGTTATTATTTCTACTATAGGCATAGTAACAACTTGACATTGGTTAATACAATTCTAATTAGGTTACGCTATGACTTGACGAAGACACTAAATAAACAACGCTGGTTTACAGATGTCGCTACTGTTCGCGTAAGTAATGCTTAGATAGAGCGCGAACTGCCTTTGGCACACGTAGACGACTACTTTTTTTTGCGGATATGTCAGAATCTGATATGACGTCAGTGATTCACCCAGCGCGCGGCTGCCCGAGCTACGCGGGCTCCGCTCCAGTGACAGTGTCCGGGTGCACCGCGAGAAAGCTGTCCCTCCGGTTGAGAGACGTTTGTTTCAAAACGTATCCCTAAATGAGCGCTGGTTTCTGGACTGATAGTAGACGACAGCCTCTACAACGTATATTTATTCAAATCTTGAGTCATTCCTGATGTAGTGTAGTGACATATACTAAGAATGTTAACTCAAGTAAGTAGATATTATTTTGGTCACAGAAAACGTAGGTATGTGACGTGTTTCTATTTTTAATAGATGTGTGTCACAATACACGTGCATGGGTGTTCTTCACACCGACTATTAATAAAAACGAGAAAACTGATTGAAAATCAAATAGAATATTTATAATAGCATCCCATATTATATCCCACTGCTGGGCACGGGTCTACTCTTCGATATCTAGAGTGAGGGTTCATTCAGGCTTTAATTCACACTACAGTGGACCCCCGACGGCATACGGCCCACCTGATGCGTAGCCTATGGTCGCTTGCAATACCAGAGGTATCACTTGCGTGTTGCCAACCCATTGACACCAGGGCTTTAACATGTATTTGTTTATTTATTTTATTTAGAACTTAATATACAGAACATGTATATAGGCGGACTTAATGCCAAAGGCATTCTCTACCATTCAACCTATAGGGTGATGCAGAGATGAAACATAGTAGGTGCATATTAGTGTGAGGTCTAGAAAGAAGCAATTCTTATATAGTACTAAAATATTATAATACAAGAAAATAGGAATATATAAAATTTATAAATTAAATAAATATCAAAATATATAAGTGATATATAGGTATATATATAAATATATTATAAAAGAATATTATACTTCACCGTTGTGATGATTCTGCTAATTCCTTCAGCATTTGTGTCCGAACCCTAATCTTGAATATATAACGGTTGGTGGACATCCTGATTTCAGAAGGAAGGGCATTCCAAAGTCGGATAGATTCAAGAACAAAAGAAGAGTGCATGAAGCCAGAGCTATGAGAAGGAAATACAAGGA
This sequence comes from Trisateles emortualis, assembly GCA_947095525.1. Taxonomy (NCBI): domain Eukaryota; kingdom Metazoa; phylum Arthropoda; class Insecta; order Lepidoptera; family Erebidae; genus Trisateles; species Trisateles emortualis. The sequence goes on from OX352756.1 coordinate 4,889,305, forward strand.
GAAGATTGTTAGAGGAGCGAGGATTTCTGTCATGTATGGAACTGAGATATACAAACTGGGATTTTAAATAGGAGGGAGCATTAGGAGACATAAGGGTGGTATAAAGTGTGGAGAGTGCGCGCAAATTACGACGCTGACGAATGGGGAGCCAATTTAACTGAGAGCGATGAGTAGACACATGGTCATACTTGCGAAGATTGAAAATAAATCGAATGCAGTTATTGAGAAGACGGTCGAGTTTATTGAGCAGATCTGCATTCAGGTCAAAATAACATACGTCACCATAGTCGATCAGAGGAAAAATCAAAGTCTGCACAAGCATCGTTTTAGTCTTAACAGGAAGAAAGTTTTTCAGTCGATACAGTGTACGCAGGGCACCAGTAATTTTCTGGCTAACCTGTGCAACTTGTGCTCTCCAATTTAAGGTTGTAAGATAGGAATATGTTTCTTTCAAAACGCATTTTTCAAATCGGTTCATAAATGACGGAGTTCTGCGGTAACAAACATTTTAAAAAAATACACACGAATTGATAACCTCCTCGTTTTTGAAGTCGGTAAAAATAGCAACCCATATGTCTCACTGCTGGGCACTGGTCTCTACTCTCTTCTATTATAAAAGAGAGGTTACAAGCCTTAGTTCACACACGCTGGCCTAATGCGGGTTGGAGAATCAGACATGTCTTTAGAATTTCTTGTAATACATGTGTATGGGTTTCCTCACGTTTTCCAGTCTGGAGTTGGTTCCGACTTTAGACGTGCTCTCCGAAGCACGCATAGGAAGTTGAATTTGTAGTGTAGTGATTTGACCACGCCACATTTTTGAAATAGACGCTGGATTTTGTATCTTGCGTTTTGTATATCAATGCCTAAAGAGGTAAATCATTTGTTTACCCCGAGCGAAGTCGAAGAATTGTTTGTTTTTCACCTCTTGTTGTGTCTTTCGCAAAATTAAACAAAAACATAATAGCAATGCGGAATTGCATGAGAGATATGGAGTTATTATTATTTTCAAATAACTGAAACAATAGACTGACTCGTTGGTTCCGCAATGGACATATTTTTTTAGTCCATTGAAATGTTACATTTATAGGGTTAGCGAGCATTTGTCAGAGGACACATTTTTATTTTTTAGATATCAAGAGGGGGGTCAGTTTAAAGTTAAATTCAAGTTTATGGGGTTGCAACCCTTGTCCCTTGGCCGCCATCTTGGCAAAATGGGTTCAAATTGTTTTAACGGTTTATCTGACGAACTATAAGACTCACAAAAAAAAAGTTTTAGCATTTTTTGTCACCAATAAGATTATCTACAACTTTTGTCAAGTAACTTTGGCCGTAGAACCGAAAATAAAAAAGTTATACGCGAAAATCCATAAAAAATTCGGAGAAAAGAATCTGTTGGTCGATATAACTTGGATTTAACTTTAAACTGGGATAAACCCCTTGATATCTAAAAAATAAAATAGCATCCTCTGACAAATGCAACCCCATATGTAACTTTTCAATGGACTATTTATACTACCAAGGAGGCAAACAAGCATTTGGCCCGCCTGATGGTAAGCAGTTACCTTTGCCTATGGACGCTTGCAACACCAGCGGTATCATTCGCGCGTTGCCGACCCTTTAAAAACATTATAACTCCTTTCTTGAAGAACCTCATGCTATAGTCTCTCGAGAAAGCCTCGGCAGGTAGCTCATTCCACAATCTAATCGTACTTGGTAGGAACATGCCTTTGAATCCGTATATTTTACTTTTGTTATTTCAAGTCATGAAAATTCACAAACTAACTAAGCAATGTGGAAAAGGACGAGCCCGGAGCAGGATTCGAACCTGCGCACTACCAACTGTGCCATCCGAGCTCCTACTCCGGAGTTCGAATTTATCTACCGCTTGTTTACGTCTTGGAGTGACGTCAGCTTCATTTACTCTATATATCTGCAGAATAATAGGAGGCTCTTTTGGTCTTGTGGCGGCTGTCACACACCTCCAACGAAAAGGGAGGATCCTCCGACCAGGCTAGGTGATCGTGGCTGGCGGGCCACAGCCCAACGGTTAGCATATCCCGATTCAGCATCTCGAACATTTGTTCTAAGGTTGCGTGTTTCTAGGAATAGTGATATCTGTGTTTTCTATGTTGAACTTCGTTGCTTGTTGTGGCGATATTCTATTGGCCTGATAGATAACGCTACAGTCTATCCTGATCTACCCTTATGTATCTACTTGGTATCGTAAGATGTATCAGGATATTCTCCGCAACTTCACGCTCAAACTCGTATTTAAACATAGAAGGTGGCAGAGCTAGCGGTCCATCTGATCGTAACTGGTAACTATGGTAACCACCGCTTAAGGACTTCAAGCAATGCCACACAGCCAAGCCTCGCACTACCGATATTCTGTTTTTCTTTAAGGAAATACAAAGTACAATTCTTTTCAATTTCAACTACTAAGGCCAAACAATTTATTGTACCTACATTATATTCTAAACTAAGGAATAGACTTTTATGTATTTTTTGTCAGCGCCCGGCATTCAGCACCAGGTGTTCAGGTAATGCCATCCACTATAATGGTGAGTGGCGCTGATTTTCATCTGGAACCTTGCAACCTCGAGCGGTGTCAGAAGATATCAAATTGAGATCCTTACTAATATTATAAATGTCAGGAGCAGTCTGCTCATCACATACTCTGGGAGTGTAGTCTTTGGCATAATGATCGTACTATTATGTTGAACAGCTTACATGTATCATCTGGAGCGGCCTACTATGGGGATTTAGTCTCATCTAGAGGGAATTTCCGCGCATTTAAACGTTTCTGCCATACATATTATAGCAATCAAACTTAGCTCACTTAGGTCCCGTAGTTTAAGGTCCTCCGTGGTGCTCCTTTTCATAGGTTACAAACCTATACAGATTTATTTTGTCTCCCGCTTTGCTATGGAGGGAAGTGGAAACTTTTCTTTCTAACTCCTCCTATTTACTTCTGATTAAATTCGTTGCGGGGTCCAAGACAGTAGGTTTAGTTGTCCACGGGACGCACGAGTGTCAAAACTCGGTGTATCAGTTGGTTACTCCGCTGTTAATCCTGGCTCACAGGAGTCACAGCGGTGGGCATGTGGGTGGGATTGTCCCGAATAATATTATAAATGTGAAAGTTTGTAAGAATGGATGGATGGATGGATTTTACGTGAAAGAGTAACAAACATCCATCCATACTTACAAACTTTCGCGTTTATAATATTAGTATATGGTATATGATATTTTAGTACTTAATTATGGGTTTCCTTTGTCCGTCAAAAGATTTTAACAAATTCATGATTCACTAACAAAACCAACATGTAAAACCCAAAAGGAAAACTCTGATCTATTTAAGTAACTTAAAGTATTTGATAACAAAGAAATATTATTTTAGAACAACTTACAGGCGGCCATCTGATCCGAACCTAGCCAGATCCTGTGCTATGGCAACCAGACAACTTATAGACAAACATTGACTGCCTCGGTTGTCCAGTGGCCGCAGCATGCGCCTGCTGTGCACGAGGTTGTGGGTTCGATTCCCACACAGGACAAAACTTTGTGTGACCCACAAAGAATTGTTCTGAGTCTGGGTGTAATTTGTGTCCGTTAATTGTATGTTTGTAAAGTCCCCCGCGACACAGAGCTTGTTCTCTAGTGCGGGAGTTGTCTTTTTAAATAAAAAAAAAACATACTTATTTAATATATAAAATTTTCATGTCACAGTTTTAGTGACCACCCATTTCGATGAAATTTTATAGATCATAGTTCATCAAGTTTTGATTACTGGTCTAACCCGTTACCACTGGTTTTCTTATCTATTTGATTTGAAGGAAATAATTAACTTTTCCATAAGAAGGTGTAAGTACGTGTTAAACATAAAACAAGCTATTATTTTTATGAAAATAACTGTATCAAAATCAAATGTAGGTAAGTATCATTATTAATATAGGGTCTGTCGGTTTATATGGTAATGGCTGTTGCCCGCGATTCCGTCCGCGTGGATTTCAGTTATCTCGATAAAAAGTATCGCAAAGCTTTATCCTGAGGGGTCCTGAAATTTAAGATTGAAATATAGTAGTTTCCAAGCTAAGTGTTAGCGGCGCTGAACGACAGATCTGCAAGGCAAGCTAGCCGCGGTCATTCCATAGATGGGTGACCATTTTCTAAAAGACAAAAAGAGCCTTCCGTGCTTCGGTAAGCACGTAAAGCCGTTGGTCCTGCGTCTGATCTCTCTTCGGTCGTGTCGGATTGCCGTCCCATCGGACTATGAGAGTCAATGAATAGACGCTCATAGCCATGTACACTAGCTGTTCGGTAAACAGCGGGTTAAGCAACCAAGGGCGCGGTAACCATATAGATGGGTGACCGCATAGTGGTATTACATCTGAGCGTGTCCGTGCTTCGGAGGGCACGTTAGAAGTCGTTCCCGGTTGTAAACAGTCGTTAGATCACGACAGAGGCCTAAATCCGGGCGATCTAAACAACTCTGTCACCAGGTTTGACCACTAACCAAACATTAAGAAGAAGAAGTAATAGAGAGTGCGCACTCTCTTCACACACTTGTGCACTATGTCCGAACTGGCGGTTTCCAAAATCGGTCTGGACGACTATTACTAAGTCTAGTGATTTATTATCCTGTTCAAAAATAATTAGCTTTAAGGACGTCATGGTACGGTCTGAGTGGGAATCAAACATGATCTCTCGCTTAGCAGTATCTACTTAGACACAAAAACAGATGTTTTTTTCTTTAAAAAAAACAACTCCCGCACTAGAGAACAAGCTCTGTGTCGCGGGGGACTTCACAAACATACAATTAACGGACACAAATTAGGTACACCCAGACTCAGAACAACTCTTTATGGGTCGTTTATTTATGCTTTATTTTAAATTTAAATTTTTATATTTAATTCTTATTTGATTTAATTAATTTTTTAGAATATTCACGCGTATATGCGTTTTTTTATTATATTAATTTGTACGCTATTGTTATTGTATTATTAATATTGTATTGATATTTATTGATTAATTTACCTAACTTCATTTTATTTTTATTGTCTTTTTATAATTTAATGTAATCGTTAATAAATTTAAATAATTATTTATGTATAGTAGATTTTATTGTAATCTATTGTGTCACAATTGTAAGTGCTGTGCACACCTTTAAGTGACAAGTTCACCTTAATTAATATAAGTAATATTAGAATACCTACCGTCCTGTAATAGTGAATAAGTCGTTGGAGTGCCATAAATAAATAAATAAATGAATAAATGGGTCACACAAAGTTTTGTCCTGTGTGGGAATCGAACCCTCAATCTCGTGCACAGCAGGCGCATACTGTGGCCACTGGACCACCAAAGCAGAAATACTTCCCTACGAGTAGAAAAACCCAAATTTTGAAAGAAAGCCAGGTATTTTTGGCAATAAATTGCATTTTTTAATTTAATCTTTTATTTCTCTGGTCTGTTCGTCCCTTGGAAGAGCTCCAAATACAAATATTAGAATGAAAGAACCTGGTAGCCATGATGAATATAAAAAACCCTTTAGTTCAAAGTGTAAAAATTATATTTTACAAGATATTTGTATTGTTAAATTTAACCACTAGCGGATAAAATGTTGAAGCACGGGCCCTTGCTTTGCTCGAAATCAATACGACGAATCTTCGGACAATAGAAACACCTTACAAAAGCATTAAAAAAAAATGTGTACCGAATTTTAATATTATCTATTAGCGCTGCTGTACAAACACAACGAATCTTCACAGTCAATATCGAAATTCAATATTGGGGATTGCAAGCGTCCATAGGCTAACGAAGTATAAAAAAATACCAACGCTATTACATAAAATGTTTTAATTTGATTTATTATTAGCATTAAAACTTATTAAAAAGTACTTACACTAAAGTAATCAAGTACGGATGAAGTTTGACATTGCCGGCGCCATCTTGAGCAATCGTGACGTCACCAGACACCGCCATTTTGTCGAGCCGCGCTTACATACGGTAGGCTGAAACAACAATAATGGAAAGTTTTATTTTTGTATCTTTACATGGTGTAAAACAAAGTCGCTTGCAGCTGTCCCAACTAGGGTTACCACCTTTTTTTTGTAATTAAAGTACATTGGTTATATTACACAAGAAAAAGTGCACAGTATCGAAATAAAGTACAATTTATTTTTCTTTATGGCGCTGGCTTTCTGTGTATTGCGCCAATCGATAAATTCCGTTTAACGAAAAAATAATTACAACTAAACTTTTCAAAAGCATGAAGAAATTACATCATGCGAAATAAAGTATTTTCGTGTACTTTATTGTTCTCATAAAGTATAGAGTACAATTATCTGAAATAACGTACAATACTGTATATTATAAAGTGCGGGTGACAACCCTAGTCCCAATATACGTTTAGATCTTTTAAACCATGTAACGGATTATGATGCGTTTTTCACTTCCATTTACCGGTTTTCATCAACATCTCAACTCTAAACGTCCCACTGCTGGGCACGGGTCTCCTCCATACATTTGGAGGGATATTAGCCTACTATACCACGCTGGCCAGACGGGTTGGTATAGGGTTTTGTTTCGAGTTTTCCGTCTCTTACAGTGTATATTCTTCTTCTTCTTATCGTTTGGTAAGTGGCCAACCTGGTGACAGAGTTATTTAGATCGCCCATATTTAGGCCTCTGTCGTGATCTAACGACTGTTAACAGTCGGGACCGACTTTTAACGTGCCCTCCGAAGCACGGAGACGCTCAGATGAAATACCACTATGCGGTCACCCATCTATAGGGTTACCGCGCCCTTGGTAGCTTAACCCGCTGATCGTTTACCGAACAGCGAGTGCACCTGGCTATGAGCGCCTATTGTCTGCTTGACTCACTCCCTTAGTCGACTCTTACGATACCATCGGGATGGAACAGGGTGGTGACATTTGTATTCTTAATCCGTCACCACACACTGAAAGGTATGTTTAATCTAATTTTTCTAACTGTGTAATGTTGGCTGCATTGGAACAAAATTTCAATGATAATCATTTTGATTGATAGGCATGTACAGTAATGTGAATAAAAATCATTTTTATTATATCAAAGGGATATGGATACTCAAATAGACGACACCAAAGTGCAGACCGGCCGGCTGATTCTCTAAGAAACAGCGATGGCAAACTGACAGTTGTGATTGCTCGGTGACGGCACAATCTATTGACTAAACGTCAAAAAGGGCTCTTACGGAATACCGATTTTCAATCTGACAGCCACGGTTTTTGCGGTGGCTCGGTTTTTGCTCTTACGGAATACCTCAGTGGGACAGAGACAGGCGCCTGCGGGGAGAGAGGACTACGTCCAGGAGTGAACCGCCTTTCAGAAAGATAGAAAAAAGAAAGATAGATAAGTAAATGTTTTTTTTATACTACCTGGGTGGCAAACAAGCATACGGCCCGCCTGATGGTAAGCAGTTACCCAAGCCTATCAACGAGAAATCACTTGCGTGTTGGCTACCCTAAAATATACACTAGAGTTTTGTGATGGAATTTCCCTGGGATAGAAAAAGGTTTTATTAAAAACGCATCACTATGAGTTCTGGAAACGTACTCCCAAAGGAAAACAACTACACCGCTGCGTGTAGTCTTCTGTAAGGTGGAGGTCCTTCCCTAGTCGGGCTTGCCCACCAGTATCGTGCCCTACCTCTCTTAAAGTGTAAAATATGTTTTCAAGTACCTCTACTAGATATGTTCAATTCAATGACCTCAAATAGTCTCAGTGACTATCTACAAAAGGTCATTATGGCATAACAACGAGTACAATTGTTAATGCAAATAAACGGGTTAACATATGGATTAATACTCTGTGCTAGTTACGTATGTGTATGTACCTATTTCATTATATATACCTATTAGTAATGGTATCATCGATCAAGTATCTAATCGTTCTGACTGCATTAGTTTATGCTATTCCGGCAAGGAATTAGAAGTAGATTTATTTTTAAACAAACATAGTATTAATGTGCTTTGTGTTACTGAACATTGGTTAAAAAGTGATCAATTATGCTCAGCAATGTAGAAAATGTCTAGCCCGGAGTAAAGTTTGAACCTGCTCCCCTTGGGTTTCGGCTTAGCGCGCTACCAATCCAGCCATCCGAGCCTATCCAGATCCTACTCCTCAGTTCAAATTTGTCCACCGCTTTTTTACGAGATTGCGCATTCGAATCTGCCGTCCCAATTTCTTTAGATATAAAATATCAAATAGCCGGGGCGGGCTATTTGATATTTTATTGGGGCGGTAGATTAGAGCCACCTGATTAAGGAAGAGGGAATCTATTTATATATCTTGGAAAATATCGCCCATTATTAATTTTCCAAGTAATATAAATATATTTCCTCTCCCCTAATCAGGTGGCTCTAATCTGCCGCCCCAATTTCAGGTAAAATGTCTAATATAATGCCCCTTTACATATAAAATGGTGGTGGCCGATAGGGAAAGTAACCTACTTGCACACAAGAGGTGCGAGTTCGATCCCGGGCAGTACCAATGCGAATTTCACTTTGTGGAGTTTATATGTACGAATCAAATGATTCGCCATCTGCTAACGGTGAAGGAAAACATCGTGAGGAAACCCACATGTCTTAGAAGAAATTCTAAAGACATGTCAGATTCACTAACCCGCATTAGGCCAGCGTGTGTGAATTAAGGCCTAAATCCTCTCTCTCTCTTAATAGAGGAGAGGAGATCCGTGCCCAGCAGTGGGACATATATAGGTTGCTATTATTATTACCTATTATTATATTACATATAAAATATCAAATAGCCTGCCCCTTCGTGGTTTCCCGCTAAAACAAAAGTCAGGAACGACCATGACGTTGATAGTTTATCTAACAATGTTAATAATTAACTAGAAACACTATTGTTCGCGTATATAAATATGTTAAATAGGACGAGTCAAAGATCATATACCAAATAGAGGCAGGATGTTATGTGTGATAATCGTTAGGCAATGTGATATATCAGATTAGTTTTGAACCTTAATTGTCTTTGGAAAGGTTATGGATTAAGAGAGGAGGTTTCTGCGAGAATACCAGCATTGTGGTCCAGGCCTCAACATTAGAGCTGACGCAGAGACCTTATTTGCTTGGCTGATGTTTTATTTAATGTAAAAAAAATAACAAAAAAACATTCTTTCTATCTATTTTTCTTTAACCACACAAGTGAGAAAGCCCGCCTGGAGAAGGACCCTTACAGAAGATCAAAGCCAAATGATAACACTCAGCGGTGTAGTGTTCCTGTGTGTAAGTAATCGAAAAGTCAAAAAGCAAATGAATGGGATTTGACGTAAGTTTACGACATTATATCGTAGACTTACGTCAAATCCCATTCATTTGTTTTTTTGACTTTTCGATTCGACTATCGCTTGTGCCATTTGTCTAGAGGGGCAGATATTCGGGGCTCATTTAGGGAAGCATTTTAAAAGAAACGTTTTTCTATTCCAAGGACACCTAATCTTAAAGCCCTGACCCTCTAGACAAGTGGCATACGCGGTAGTCGAATCGAAAAGTCAAAGAAAATAATGTATGGAATTTGACGTAAGTTTACGACATTATATCGTAAACTTACGTCAAATCCCATACATTTGCCATTTTGACTTTTCGATTCGACTTCCGTTTATGCCACTTGTCTAGAGGAGCTGGTATAAAAAATGGATCGGCAACACGCAAGTGATACTTTCGGTATTGCAAGCTGCTATAGGCTATATTCTATAGCCTATTATATAAGTCAATTCAACGACTTCACTGTGCGTAGTAATTTGGCTGTGGTCTTTTGTAAGGTCCTTTCCCAGTCGAGCTTGCTCGCTTGTATGGAGGGCACCATACCTGTGTAAATAAATAAATAACTACGAGTTGCACATAACGAGGCTAATCTAGGCAGAACATAATTAAAACAAGTTTTCCAACAGCCATTGCAAGACAGCTCTTAGACATATAAGTATTTATCCAAGTATAGCATTTTAATTGGGTACAGGTATGTCCCTATTGAAGGATAATTCCCTCAATTAATAAAGTCCCCCGCGACACAGAGCTTGTTCTCTAGTGCGGGAGTTGTCTTTTTCAAAGAGAAAGAAGAGAAAGAGAATTAAGTGGCTATGGGCAGAGCAAATAGCTCGCAGAACTGATAGCCGTTAGGGCAGTAAAGTTCTGTAGTGGCGACCAGGAACTGGAAAACGCAGCGTATGCAGGCGTCCAACAAGGTGGACCGACGACCTGGTAAAGGTTGCTGGCAACCGTTGGACAAGGTCAGCTCAGGACCGACTGATATGTCTAGCAGTGGACGTCTTTTGGCTGAGTTAATATGAAAAGTCTCTCTAGACACACATCTGGCATAAACGGTAGTCGAATCGAATAGAATAGGAAGCAAAAAGAAAAAAAAGATTTGACATAAGTTAACGATGGCCACAGCCTAATAACTACACAGAGCGGTGTAGTTGTGTTCCTTCCTGTGTGTGAGTACAGGTCTCCAGCTCCGTGATACCGTTTGTTACCCAAGTAGTATAAAAATAATCTCTACTATCTCTTAACATATAAAAAATCTCATAATGACCTACATCTCATAATATTTTTCAGTTCAATGACATTGTTATACAATTGATGACATAGGTCTTCCACGTACCTAAGTTGTTATGAATAGGTGCGCAGGACATAGACGATTGTTAGCCTAAATAAATCTATTATCTGATCAATATGTCGACTGCCTAGGTGGTCCAGTGGCCGCAGTATGCGCCCGCTGTGCACGAGGTTGTGGGTTCCAATCCTACACAGGACAAAATTTTGTGTGATCCACAAAGAGTTGGTCTGAGTCTAGGTGTAATTTGTATACGTTAATTGCATGTTTGTAAAGTCCCCCGCGACACAGAGCTTGTTCTTTAGTGCGGTACTTGTCTTTTAATAAGAAAACAAAAAAAAAATCTCATTCTCCACATGGCCCATGGGTGGTATTTCCCGGGACTTAGTAATGTTTTTGTCAATAAAATACCTACAATGGACCCCCGCTAATCTGAAAAACGTTTTGCACGACACTGTCGGACTACCGAATTTGTCGGGTTATAGAGTACTGCCTAAGACCAGATTTTTTTTAAAAGAGTACCCTGTAATCCCACAAATTATAGATATAAATGATAAGATTATATATAGTACACAAACTTAACTAAACTACAAGGTTGGCCAAATTCAGTAGCTGCATTCAACAGCTATAAGCATGTCGGATAACATACAGGGGGCGTCGGATTAGACATACCTTATGATATACTTACAAATAACGTGGCTTTCTATTGGTAAAAGAATTTGTAAAATCGGTTTAGTAGATCCTGAGATTACCCCGTACTATGTCACAAACTTTATCTATGCTAATATTATAAAGCTGAAGAGTTTGTTTGGTGGAACGCGCTAATCTCAGAAAGTACTGGTTCCATTAGAAAAAAAAATTTCTTGTCAAATAGTGCATTTATCCAGGAAGGCTATAGGCTATATAACATCACGCTATGATTAATAGGAGCGGAGCAGTAGTGAGATATGTTGAAAAATCGGGGAAAATATTCTAAATTACCACGCGGACGAAGTCGCGGGTGACCCCTAGTAATATAATATAGATGAGGTTGAAGAAAATCCTACTAATATTATGAATGTCTGAGTGTCTCCGTGCTTCGAAGAAGTCGGTGTTGAGTGTACCCAGTTAGATCAGATAGGGGTCTCAAGAGAGGGTCTTTAATAATAATATTTTGGGACAACACACACACCGCTATTTGATCCCTAACTAGGCAAAGGTACAGGCTTTATGGTGACCAGACAATTGATAAACATACTTATATATTTCTAAATTACACCCAGACACAGAACAAACATTTGTCCTGGGTGGGAATCGAACCCACGACCTCCGGCGTAGCAGAGTCACTAACCACTAGACCAACAGGCCAGTCAAAAATATGTAAAAATGTGAAAGTTTAGATTGATGTTTATTAATCAATCGCATCAAAACGGCACAAGGGATCTGGATGCAATTTAGCACTATTTAATCTGTAATAGCACATAGGCTACACGTAAATAGTTCCCGTGGGATATTACGCGAGCGAAACCACGGACGGATGCTATAATCTTTTAGGTATATTTCATTTACAGAGACTGTTCAATTGTCTCGACAGCGATAACATCAACATTATTATTTCAGTGTCCTGTATCTCTCGGTGATTAACGCTTTCACTCCTAGACTCAATATTGACTAATATTCTAGACTTCTTTATCATCAGACTTGTGTTTTGTATGTCGTACGCATCTTCCTTGGTGGCGACTGCCTTGGTGGTCCAGTGGCCGCAGTATGCGCCTGCTGTGCACGAGGTTGTGTGTTCGATTCCTACACAGGATAAAACTTTGTGTCATGTGTGATCCACAAAGAGTTGTTCTGTGTCTGGGTATAATTTGTTTCCATTAATTGTATGTTTTTAAAGTCCCCCACGACACAGAGCTTGTTCTCTAGTGCGGGAGTAGTCTTTTTTAAAAAAAAGGTGTAGGGTACGCACGTAATCTTTTCATTCTTCTTCTTCTTATCGTTTGGTTAGTGGCCAACCTAGTGACAGAGTTATTTCTAGATTTCTTCATTATGATACTTACTTAGTTACTTATATAAAATGAGAAAGTTAAGATAAGAGGGGTTGGGCACCATACAAGAGAGCAACCACGTCTGGGAAAGGTCCTGCACCTTACACATCACCAGCCAAATAATTACACCCAGTGGCGTAGTTGTATTCCCGTGTGTGGGTAGTGTGGGTACAGATCTCTAGCGGATTCCATGCGTTTTGTAACAAATGTTTATCTATCCCAGGGATACTACATCTTAAGCCCTGGTAAGCAGATACATTGTGCATTTAATATAGATCAAGATGGCCCTTTACAGTATGTTATTTAAATAAATATTTTCGAAGATATTACAGATTTAAAATGCAGGGACATAGCGGTTGCGGCTGATTCTCTAAGAAACAGCGATTGCAAACTGACAGTTATGATTGCTCAGTGCCGGCACACACGATTGCTAAACGTCAAAAAGGCTCGATTTTCGATTTTCGTTTGTCCTGAAGTTTTGTCTCACATTCCAAAAGATCTTAGTTTGTCCCATATTATTATTAAAGTATTGCTTCATCCCGAATTACAAGAGACAATAGTCAACAAAAATAGTCCTCCGCAATACAGGACTTGTTCCCAAGAGCAGAAGTAGTGTTAAAGAAACTCACTCGCTGAGTTAACATTGTAATTTAGGCGACTTGATTTAAGACCCAACCCGCCTACAGTTCTTCTGGTTGATGTCCTCAAACGTATCCGTCGACGGCGACCCCTAACTCACGGCCGTCTGTCTTCCCTCATGTGCTTGGACATGGCTCGCGATGGTCACACAAAGCGCAGTGAAGCCAGGTGCGGATCCAGGGGGAGGGGGATGGGTGTAATTACCCCCCTGGCTTGTAACCAATTCTTGTAAACTTTTACACATTTACTTGCCTGTGGAGGCTTGTTATTAGCTATATGATCATATATTAAATTTTGTTTTTCTACTTTGTTATTAGTCTGTAAGCCTTCTATAAATAATATATAATAAATAAATTTCTGAAAGATTAAGTTAGTGAAATGAAGTAAGATGCCATCAGGGGGGAACCAAAATCCTGAAACCGCCTGAGCAAAGCTATAAAATATATAAAAGGGCTTGGGTTGAGTTTTACGGTGCTGGCGTTTGGAGTCAAGGTCTTTAAGACGACAGTGTTCAAAATGGATAAACTAAGTATGTTCTAAACGTTACCACCACCATAACACACGTAAGTAGTTAACTTTCCCACTAGGCCGACAGAAAAAGATTGCATGTAAGTATTATGGTGTAACACTTATGCAACACAGATTAAAATTCCTACAGTCTTAATCCTTTGGTTTACCGTGTTATGGTTTTTATACTACTAGGTGGCAAATAAGCATACGGCCCGCCTGGTAGTAAACAGTTACCAGCCTATAGACGTTTGCAATACCGAAGTTATCACTTGCGTGATGCTGATCCATTTTTTTATACCATGAAAGTATATATATAGTATCTCTGGGATGGGAAAACGTTTATTTCTGGCTGGAATACACATTGTTTTCTTTCTTTCTATTTCAAAACGCATTCCTAAATGAGCGCTGAATGACCTGTGCGTACACACTTCTTCATCTTCTTATCGTTTGGTTAGTGGCCAACCTGGTGACAGAGTTATTTAGAAAGTTAGTTAGTTATTTGCGTACACACTGAAACATAACTTTAACGCTGTGTGTATGGTCTTCTGTAAGGTGGAGGTCCTTCCCCAGTTGGGCTTTCTCTTTAGTATGCTGCTAAACATCTCTTCAATTGTTTTGTTGAAGATAAGATTTTTAACTTGGCTCTATCTAATGGCAAGTTGAAGTTACATGGATTAGAAAGCCATATCGCTAGACGAGATTCTCGAGTGTCGACCACGTACAGGAAATAATGTCCTCCTATCCGAATTTCGGTCACTAGCAATCTGCGCGTTAGATATTATATTGAAAGAGATTTTGCGCAAACGCGGCTCCGCCCGCGTGTATGTCGGTTATCGCTGTAAAAAGTAGCCCATGTGTTATTCCAGACCATAATCTATCTCTGTACCAAATTTCATCCAGATCCGTTCAGTAGTTTTTACGTGAAAGAGTAACAAACATCCATCCACCCATCCATCCATACTTACAAACTTTCGCATTTATAATACTTATTAGTAGGATTATAATATTAGTAGGATGTTCTAAATGTACTGTATGTAAATGTACACTTATATAGCGGTGGTGGCTGTGTGGGAAAGTAACCGATTTGCACGCAAGAGGTGCGAGTTCGATCCCGGGCAGTACCAATGTGAATTTCACTTTGTGGAGTTTATATGTACGAATCAAATGATTCGCCATCTGCTAACGGTGAAGGAAAACATCGTGAGGAAACCCACATGTCTTAGAAGAAATTCTAAAGACATGTCAGATTCACCAACCCGCATTAGGCCAGCGTGTGTGAATTAAGGCCTAAACCCCATCTTTCTCTCTTGATAGAGGAGAGGAGACCCGTGCCCAGCAGTGGGACATATATGGATTGCTATTATATAAATGTACACTTCGTTTACCCTTACTTTCCTCTGCACTTTCCAGCATTCAAAGGTTTGCTGTAAGAGAACTCAACTTTAAGTTAAGCTCGCCTTTGTACATAATAATGTTATATGTTTTTTATCTATCCTGTATTTTATTTTGTGTACATTAAATAATAAAGAAAGAATTAAAAGAAAAGAAGACAAATGAAATTAAACTTTTAAAAAGGGAAAATGGAAAAGGTAATCGGTAAAGTCGTTCTTACGTTATGGCATAACCAAGGGAAATAGGTATTATACCGTTTAATATAGAGACTACTTAAAAAAACTGAATAGAACTACTTAATATCTATTTATGGCCTGACCGAGAATCAAACCCGTGATCAGCAGTCACATTTAACGAGCACAACAACGAGGCAGTTTTGCAAAAAAATGGGGCCGCTTATTAGAATCCTACTAATATAGTATTCTGTGCTAATATTATAAATGTGAATGTTTGTTACTCTTTCACGTACAAACTACTGAACAGATCTGGATGAAATATGGCACAGACATAGACTATAGTCTGGAATAGCATATAGGCTACTTTTTATCGCGATAGCTGACATCCACGCGAGCAGAGCCGCTAGCAACGTCTATATCATCATGTCAACCCATAAACGTCCCACTGCTGGGCACGGGTCTCCTCCATACATTTGGAGGGATATTAGCCTCCTATACCACCCTGGCCAGACGGGTTAGTATAGGGTTTTGTTTCGAGTTTTCCCGCTCTTGCATTGGATATTGTCTGCCTGACTTAGTTCCTTAGTCGACTCTTACGACACCCTCGGATGGGACGGGGTGGTGACTTGTATTCTTAATCCGTCACCACACGGACCAAAGTCTATATAGACTATTCAAATAAGCGGCCCCATTTATTTGCAGAACTGCTTCGTTTGTTTCATCATCAGCCAAAAGACGTCCACGGCTGGACATAGGCCTCCCCCAAGGTTTTCCACAACTCTCGATCCTGAGCCGACCTTGTCCATCGGTTGCCCGCAACCTTTACCAGGTCGTCGGTCCACCTTGTTGGAGGCCTGCCCACGCTTCGTCTTCCAGTTCGTGGTCGCCACTCTAGAACCTTTCTGCCCCAACGGCCATCAGTTCTGCGAGGTATGTGCCCGGCCCATTGCCACTTAATGGAGGCAATTCTTCGAGCTATGTCGGTTACTTTGGTTCTCCTACGGATCTTCTCATATCTGATTTGATCTCGCAGGGAAACTCCAAGCATAGCTCTCTCCATTGCTCGTTGGGTGACTTTGAGCCTTTTCGTTTGTTTAGCTCCAAGTTAATTACGCACTACAAAGAATGGAGTACGACTATGAGTAGTATACATAGCAATGAATCATTGTTTATAGTTACGTTATGAGTCTATAACTACTGCTTATATAGCCACTTATTAGTCAATGAACTGATTAATTCAAAACATTGCATATCGACGCATTCACCGGAAAAAACATAATTTTTATTCATATTTTGTACAAGTAGTTAATGCAATTTGCTGTGTAATAAAAATGCGAGACACGACAAAAGATTAGACATACTTACTTAGTGTAAAGAAGAATCTCTCTCTATACAAGCTTTTATTTAGCTTGCAATGTATGTTATTAATTAATACAATGTACGGTCGGCAACGGAGTTAGCTGTACAGCCCCTCTAGACAGGTGGCATAAGCGGTAGTCGAAACGAAAAGTCAAAGAAAATAATGTATGGAATTTGACGTGAGTCTACGATTTAATGTCGTAAACTTACGTCAAATCCCATACATTCTCTTTTTTGACTTTTCGATTAGACTTCCATTTATGCCACTTGTCTAGAGGGGCAGGGCCGCTATATAAAGATTAGTTTTTTAGAAAAACCAATATATGAATTTGTATGAAATGTATTTTTATCTGTAGGTTTAGTCTAATTGTACACTGTTACCAAATTCCATAGCTATCTCCGTTGCCGTGTGTCCCTATGTAATTAATGTATGTGTGTTCTACCGCCTGTACAATGGGCTGTGTTCTGAGGAATTGTTCGAGATGATGCCCACGGCCACATTTTATCAACGCACCTCTCGCCACCGACAGGGAGTTCATCCTCACATCCTTGCACCTCAAACATGCCGTACCGTAAGATTCTAGAGGTATTTCTTACCACGTACGATTAGGCTGTGGAATGTGGAGACTATAGCATGGGGTTCTTCAAAAAAGGAATTATATATTATTATAGTATAAGGTTATTAAAGGGTCGGCAACGCGTGAGTGACACCCCTGGTGTTGCAAACGTCCATAGGCTACGGTAACTGCTTACCATCAGGCGGGCCGTATGCTTGTTTGCCACCTTGGTAGTATAAAAAAATAGTTGTTAGTTTGTATGTTAGGGTCAAATCTTGTAAGCTAAATTTGAAGCACTTCCCAATGTGTGATTGAGCTGAAATTTGGTGTACCGACGTAACTTCGGTGATAATGCAATAATATGGTACCATGGAGCTGGTCTAATGATGCAGTCGGAAGGCCATAGGAACTCTTCAACGAAACAAGATAGCCATGTCGTGTTTGGGATTTTTGAATTTATCTTGATGAGTATTATATTCCTAGATAGGTTTTTATTGTATTGTTTTCTAATTTTACAGGCAAAAAAATAGATTCAGGGCTAATATGTCTGTATTATTATTCTCTTCAAGAATTCTGAAGAGTTTGTTTGTTTGTTAGGTTGAACGCGCTAATCTCAGAAAGTACTGGTTCGATTAGATTTTTTTTTTTGTTGAATCGTGCATTTATCCAGGAAGGCTATAGGCTATATAACATCACGCTATGATCAATAGGAGCCGAGCAATAGTGAAAAATGTTGCAAAATCGGGGAAAATATTCTAAATTTCCACGCGGACAAGTCGCGGGTGACCCCTAGTTGATATTATAAATGTGAAAGTTTGTGAGTATGGATGTATGGATGTTTGTTACTCTTTCACGTAAAACCTACTGAACGGATCTGGATGAAATTTGGCACAGATAGATTATGGTCTGGAATAACACATAGGCTACTTTTTACACCGATAACCGACATCCACGCGGGCGGAGCCACGGGCATCAACTAGGGAAAAAAAGACTTCATTGTTAATATGATAGATTGAAGTATTAATTTCAATTATCATAAACACTACTGTTTAAGTGCTGAATGTGTGACGTATGGAGATGTAGATTCGACCTTCATTCTATAGACTGTATGTATGTCACTATAAATGTTATGATTATGTCGTTCTTGGATAATCTACTAGAATTGCGAGATTACTATCTAATTTATCTATCTATCTCGTTTTAAATTAGCTCTATACTTAGCTGGGGCTTACTATGACAAGTTAAAACGAGAAAGAGGGACTGAGCTGAGATAATCCTTACTAATATGCTAATATTATAAAATAGAAAGTTTGTGAGAATGGATGGATGGATGTTCGTTACTCTTTCACGCAAAAACTACCGAACGGATCTGAATTAAATTTGGCACAGAGATGGATTATGGTCTGGAATAACACAAAGGCTACTTTTTGCAGCGATAACCGTCATCCACGCGGGCGGAGCCGCGGGCAACAGCTAGTATAATATATTTTTTTCTATCTGGAAGGTAAACAAGCATACGGCTCGCCTGATGTTAAGCAGCTACCGTAGCCTATACACGCTTGTATCAAGTATCACTTGCGTGTTATCCATTATTTTTACTGGGATAGTAAAACGTATCTTTCAAAACGCATCCGTTATTTGGCTGTGGTCTTCGGTAAGTTGGAGGGTCCTTCCCCAGTCGGGCTTAATATAGATATAATTATGATTTTTTATAACTATCTCGTTTATTTATTCTTTCTAAAATAAAAAGATTTATTACCACACTTTTATTTATTAAATACAACAAAACAGCGTGGCTAAGAGAGGACCACAATAAATTAAGTAGGCACACACTAAAAGGCCACCTAAGACGTGCGCTTCTGAGTGAGTTTAGTAACACAATCACAAGATCGTGTCACTAAACTAACTTTTCAATGTAAGTACACCAAGCTGCATTTGTTTTAATTTAAATCTACAACTTTTGTCAGTTATTAATAATGTTTAGGTTAGTTAGTTATAAGTTAAATATTATGTGAAAATAAGCGCTAATCCCACCGACAAACTGCTACGCAGTTTGGTGGGCTTAAAAATAGGTGTAAAAGGTTTTTTCTTCCGAATAAAAGATTTATTTATTATAATTATTTTACTAGTTGTTGCCCGCGGCTACGCCCGCATAGATGTCGCTTATTGCGATATCTATGTCATATGCGTCTCTGTGCCAAATTTCATCCAGATCCGTTCAGTAGTTTTTGCGTGAAAGAGTAACAAACATCCATATTCACAACTTATAACACCCCTCTTTGTGCGTCGGAGGTTAAAATAGAAGACGTCTAGATTCACTCAGATGAACACAACTACTACTGTGTTGTTCAGCTGTGGCCTTGTGTAAGGTAGAGGACCTTTCCCAGGCGGGCTTGCTTACTTATATGGCGTCCTACCTTTCTCAAACGAAATTGTTGCTATAATAAACAACCTCCTCCATCCCCCACCCGTCCTACCTCCTCCTACATCATCATCATCATCATCACCCATAAACGTTCCACTGCTGGGCACAGGTCTTCTCCATACATTTGGAGGGATATTAGCCTACCTACACATCTCCATAATTATTACGCCCACTGATACTGCTGTACCCAGGTTCAAAAGGCCAAAGAATATGGCCTACATACATATTAAATGTGCGGAACTCTGACTGGGCTGTTGGTGTAATGGTCAGAAGTCGTGGGTTCGATTCCTGCCTTAGACAAAACTTTGTGTGTACGTTTATTCTGTCTCTGGGTGTAATTTATGTATGTGTTTAGAATTATGTTTATAAAGTATGTTTGAAAATTGTGTGGATGCCATAATAATAACCTACCTACAGATCTACCTACCTATCTACCTACAGGCTCTGCTTAGTTTTAGATCTGCCCCTCTAGAAAAATGGCATAAAGGATAGTCGAATATAATAAAAAGCAATAAATAGTAAACTTATAACGTCAAATCAATTGCTTTTGCTTTTTATTCTATTCTATTTGACTACCGTATGCCACTTGTCTAGAAAGGCTGATGGCCATATAGGAGTAGAATAGAATAGAAAACTCTATATTTTACACCAATTACATTATGAATAATACTAATATTACGAAAAACGTCGTAGAAACCCATCAATTTAATTTAATATTTACCTAATGTTACTTCTAAATTAGTTTACTTGTAAGTACCTCAATTAGGCGTCCATTCAACACTACGCTAGTGATATTACTAATAATAGATAAGTAATAGTTTTAAATTATGTCACAATATACTCAAACAAAAGATAACAAAACTAAATAGTTTACCTTGACAAAAGGCGTAATATCCCACAATCCTTCGTGCCATAATTATTGATACATAACCAGTCCAGAACATTACACAATACACAAAAAACACACACAAATTAATAAAAAAACTTATACGAATTTATGAATAAAGACAGACGTAAATAAGTATTAAAGAATTAATGGCGGGACACGCGCAATCGCGCTGCGGCTTCCCGCGCAACTGAACTGAGATCCCCATATTGTAATTTATCCAACCAATTTTTATAAACCTTTATAAAATCATTGCTAACTCTTATCTCAAAGTAACAAAGCATATATTAGCTTAATTCAAGTATCAGTATTTATTTGCTATGTATACTATCTGACGTTTCCTAAACAAATTTTATTTTGCTGTTGTTTAACAAGAAAAGTGTTCTGTAATAAAAAAGCGATATAGTTTTCTAACTGCAAGTGTAAATTTGTAAAAGTCGAAACATGCAAGGAGTATTGTTGTCATTTTTTGTTGATTGACATGTTATCGCTCGCGGTTCCGCCTGTTAAAATGTTTTTTACTAAACAATAAGTATTTCAAATATTGTTTTATTGTGCTTTGTGACGTTTTTAATAGAAATATGTCACAATATGAGTAAATATGTTTTGTTTTCAAACATGTTTATAAAACTAGCATAAGTATCTAGGTTATATATGTGTTAGTTACTTATTGGAATTTTCAAAGATGTAATAAGAGATTTTAAGAGAGGTAGGGCACCATACTAGCGAGCAAGCCCGACTGGGGCAGAACTCCGCCTTACAGAAGACCACAGCCTAATAACTAAGTACACACAGCGGTGTAGTTGTGTTGTTCCTGTGTGTGAGTACAAGTCTCCAGCGCTTTAGGGATGCGTTTTGAAAGAAACGTATTCCTATCCATCCTCAGACTAAAATAATAAAAATAAGTTACTTAGTCAAATACTCTTAGAGCCCTGGTGTAAAAAAAGGGTTGGCAACACGTAAGTGATACCTCTGGTGATAGGCTACATACAGTAACTGCTAAACATCAGGTGGGCCGTATGCTTGTTTGCCACCCAAGTGGTATAACAAAAAAATCTAGTTTCTCAAGTAATTAATGTAATAAGCATAGTTATAATTATGTAGCCTTCAGATTTGAGGGTGCGGAATTAAAAATTTCTCTCACTTAGGAAGGTGGCAAGTGGCAAATCATTATTTTTCATTTCATTTCATTTTATAAAAAGACAACTCCCGCACTAGAGAACAAGCTCTGTGTTGCGGGGGACTTTACAAACATACAATTAACGGACACAAATTACACCCAGACTCAGAACAATTCTTTATGGGTCACACAAAGTTTTGTCTTGTGTGGGAATCGAACCTACAACCTCATGCACAGCAGGCGCATACTGCGGCCACTGGACCACCGAGGCAGTCAAACTATTATAATAAAATTATTATAAAAACTAACTTCACTAGGGGACACAAATTAGAAATTTCTTCATCTAATAGGTGAAGAAGGATGGTGGTAGCCACGATGGTAAAGTAACCGACTCGTATCCACATATGTGATATGAGTTCGCTCCCAAATGCCGGATGATTCATATGATTATTTATCATCTGCTAACTGCCTTGATGGTCCAGTGGTCGCAGTATGCGCCTGCTGTGCATGAGGTTGTTGGTTCGATTACCGCACAAGACAAAACTTTGTGTGACCCACAAAGAATTGTTCTGAGTTTGGGTGTAATTTGTGTCCGTTAATTGTATGTTTGTACAGTCCCCCGCGACACAGAGCTTGATCTCTAGTGCGGAAGTTGTCTTTTAAAAAGAAAAAAAATATGACGAAAAACATCTAAAGAAATTCTGAAGCTTTTTAGAAGAAATTCCTGATCTATTTCTGTGGTCAGCCTGCTTTCTTGATAGAGGACAGCAAACCTTGATTAGGTACCTACGTACCTAACTTGAAGGTTATCATTGTTCAAAGTTCAAAGATAAAAAAACAGAGAGGTAGGGCACCATACTAGCGAGCAAGCCCGACTGGGGAAGGACCTCCACCTTACAGAAGACCACAGCCAAATGACTACACACAGCGGTGTAGTTATGTTCCTGTGTGTGAGTACAGGTCTCCAGCGCTCATTTAGGAATGCGTTTTGAAAGAAACGGTGGAAGTAACCCTGGTATAGGAATACTATACCAGGGTTACTTCCATCTTAAAGCCCTGGTGTAAAAAAATGGGTTGGCAACACGCAAGTGATACCTCTGGTAATGCAAGCGTCTATAGGCTACGGATACTGCTTAACAACAGGCGGGCCGTATGCTTGTTTGCCACCCAAGTAGTATATAGTCAACATTGCATGCGATGTAAAGTGTGACGCCGCCGTTCCTGCATCGACAAGTGCAGAGACTTCAAAGCGTGTAGGTACGACGACCCCGAAACGTGCCTACGCTGATATTGCCGCTACCAACAAATCCTCGGAGCGGCCAGAACAAAAAAGGGGTAAACAGAGTCGCTGTGAAGTCATTCACAAGCCTACAAAACTGCGGGTCCCGGAAAAGGAGACTGACAAGGACGGCTTCATCAAGGTCGAGAGGAAGAAAAAGAAGCCTCCTTGTAAAAATCAGTGCGGGTCCGCGGCGATTGGACTTGGTATACAGCTGCGTCCTGCAACACCTACGACGCAGCTATATGTGTCCCGTCTGCATCACTCCACAAAGGCTGAGGACGTTGTGGAGTACATCAAGAAGAAGGTCAACTGGACTTTAAGGGTCGAAAAGTTGGTACCGCGTCATAATACGAATTTTAATTCGTTTGTGGTGCGGGTGCCGACTCATAGTTTCGACACATTCTTCAAGGAAGAGTTTTGGCCGCAGGGTGTTGTGTATCGCCGTTTCCGCGGACGTTTGCACAACACAACGCAGTGTAACACAACACCGGTGAAATGTGTTTAGTTATAAGTTTTATAATAATATATATGTTAGTTTGTAAGGTATATATCTATGGGAATATGTAATCTACTTGTATTTTAAGTACTATGTAAAATATGTAATTCCTGAAATAAATGATTATTATTATTATTATTAGTATAAAAAAAAACTCTATATGGACGTCATGATTCAAGTTCAGAATTTAGGACGATCTGGCATTGAACGTAGGTACAGCCAATACATAAGTACAAAGTAAAGCTCAAAGAATAGGCATTGCCATTCTAAGTGGCATCTATTTCTGTAGTGGGAATATACATATATTATATACTAGTGGCCTGCCCTGACTTCGTCCGGGTTAAATTATTTTCAGTTCAACTTTCTTATTTTTCTCCAGACAATAACGAACATAGCAAAAAAATAATTAGCGAAATCGGTTCAGCTGTTCTCGAGAATTCTTAGCAACACATTCAGCGATTCATTTTTATATTATAGACTAGCTGTTGCCCGCGGCTCCGCTGCGTGGATGTCGGATATCGCTGTAAAGAGCGATAACCGACATCCACGCGGTAGCCTATGTGTTATTCCAGACCATAATCTATCTCTGTGCCAAATTTCATCCAGATCTGTTCAGTAGTTTTTACGTGAAAGAGTAACAAACATCCATCCATTGATACTTACAAACTTTCGCATTTATAACATTAGTAGGATAGTTTTATTATTTAGGTTAAGTTACTTTGATTTTAATAACTATTCTTGTAAATATCTTATAAATATAATCCTAATAATATTATAAACTAAGCGAAAGCGAAAGTTTGTAAGTATGGATGGATGTTTGTTACTCTTTCACGTAAAAACTACTGAACGGATCTGGATGAAATTTGGCACAAAGATAGATTATGGTCTGGAATAACACATAGGCTACTTTTTACAGCGATAACCGACATCCCCGCAGGCGGAGCCGCGGGCAACAGCTAGTAAGTAATAATTCAATCAACATAATTAGCTAATTAACAACTTAATACGAATATAATATTGTATAATTATGTCAACACATTGACATTCCTTCGATAATAATACATTAGGTACGTTATCGCGTGTGGACTTTGCGTCTTATTTATTACTCATTTATCGCCATTTCTTTTTGCGAAATGCACTTGTCATCCTAGACTTTTTTTATATTACAAACCTTTGTTTAAACAAGCATACGGTTCGCCTGATGGTAAGCAGTTACCGTAGCCTATGGACGCTTGCAATACCGGAGATATCAGTAGCGTGTTGCCGATTTTTACACCAGGGCTTTAAGATGGAACATCCCTGTGTTATGAAATTGTTTTATTTTAAAACGAATCCCTAAATGAGCACTGGAGACCTGTACTACATCGCAGGCTGAGTCTTTCTGTAGTCACTTAAAATACATCAGGAATATAAGTATTTTTTTCTAAATATGTCCGACTTGAATGCAACAGATCCAAGTTTGATCCCGAGATTAAGTATTCTGTCCCGGGAGACATTACCAATGTCAATACTAACTTCATAAAGTGAAATACACATATAAACACTGCTATTGCCGATGTGCATAGTTTTAGTCCTTTTTTATAATAAAGACAAATTCCACACTAGGGAACAAGCCGTATGTCACAGGGGACAACAATTAACGTATACAATGTCCACCCAGAATCAAGAACCATTAATATAATTTAATAATTTATTAAGACAACAGAGATCCTTGGTGTTAGTTACAATTCTTATGAGCTATGTTAGTTTTATTATATTTTAATTAATAAAATCACAAAAATAAAAATTTAATCACAATTTAATGGCTTCATGCCCGTGGGTGAGCCATCCCGCGCAGTTCTATGACCAGACTATTATCTGATCATAGTCCTCACGAAATGCCTCACGCACGGTGCATGTAAGTCCTCGGCAACTATTTTCAGGATGCTATTGTTACTCCCCCTTATCCTTGTCATCAGAGATGCGACCTTTTTACGTATAATGGCTTGAAATCCGTCTATTAATGGATCACACAATTTTTTGTCTCCTTTGGGGATCGAACGGGTAAATGGCGGAGTAACCACTTAAGCGACTGAACCAACCGTGCAGTCACTGTGGTTATTTATTTATTTGTTGTAGAGAGCTAACAACTACACATTTACGTTGAAAGAAATATGTGAGCCTATTAGTATACACAGCATTTATAATTGAATTCGGTACCTAATATGGAGAAAGTTAGAAAGAAATAATAAATTTTAAAATAAACAATATATAGTCCTAAAAATAATATGCGGGATGTCTTTGCCTTATTTAAAGAAAAGACAACTCCCGCACTAGAGAATAAGCTCTGTGTCGCGAGGGACTTTACAAAACATACAATTAACGGACACAAATTACACCCAGACTCAGAACAACTCTTTGTGGGTCACACAAAGTTTTGTCCTGTGCGGGAATCGAACCCACAACCTCGTGCACAGCAGGCGCATACTGCGATTGTTAATTGTTAATTGTATCGTCGAGCTATTAGATTAATATTTTTTAATATGAAAAGCGTTCGTTTTGTTCATTTTTGAATATGGAAAGCGTTTGTTGACAATGGTGCTCAACGCTTGCAATAGAAGTTTTTACTTCAATAAAGTTTAAATATTAAAATGAAATAAAACTAAATAAAATATTATGATCTAAACGTTTTCAATGATTGAGATACCTTCAGCAAATTGTTTTTGAATTTTTGTTGCTTCAGTGAAGACACGAGACACCCAAATTAGTTTTTGAACTTATATCATTGTTGGTGTTGCAAATGTATGCGTATCTACTTAAATATGCACATAATCGCCTAAATTAAACGTTATTGTCCCTTTAATAATGTCATTATTTAAATATTCAATTATATTGACGTTTAAAATAAGTATTGTGAAATAGGAAGAGCGTAAAGCGTAAATAGGTATGTTTAAAGACGGGTGTTACATTACAAGGCTGCCTAGCGAGGAATGCCGCGCGAGGCAATTTGAAGGTTGCTTGACTGACTGCCTGCTCAATGCGAGCACTGGATGAGCAGCTACACAAGCAGCCAATACCGGGCTTAAAAGGTCAATATCATATATTTTAATTTAGTTTTTGTAAAAGTATTACCTAATTTTATCATAACAATATTATTATTCTATAGTTATTTTAATTTCCATACTGATTTAATATGTTTTGTATACTTTTTGAAACGTAATTGTATTCTGAATAAAAAGAAACGTTGTAGAAGATGACCTTGGCTTCTGACAGCTGTAAATAATATTGCCAGTACATGAATTTTGCTTGATTGAAAGGTAGGACCTATTCTTAGGATTCCTCTCGACTATACGAAAATTGACTCACATTTTTTTTCCTTTTATGTTAAAACATAAAAGGAAAAAAATGTGAGTCAATTTTTAATTGTAAAGTATATATAAATATATACTTAGCTTATATACTCACTTATATTTAAAACTCACATATAATTTGAATTACATAATATGAAATTAATACCTAAGATACCTCATAACCTTAACGTATATAAAGAAAAATACAACAGAAAATTGATTGCATATATTGTGTCGTGGTAACTATAATTATTATTTAAATTTAGATATAATGCTAATGTAAAATATTTATTTTCTAAAGCTTGCATGAAATTCATCTAAATATTATTATCACTCATTTAGATTAAAATCATTTATTTATTCTTAAATTTAAATGACATTGATTTATATATATATACAAGAATAATATGAAAAAACTTATTTAAACTAACTAAACCTAAATAAAGGAATTCTGCTTTTCCGGATTAAAATTGTTTTTTTTATATATTTAGGACAATGAATGAATGGAACCAAATTATGGAGAGCAAAAGAAGAAATAAAAAAGAAAAATGGAATAAACAAATTTAGCTAAAATGACGACTTAAAGAATAATAGACTGTGTAAGTTTTACAAAGAATAAATCCTTACTAATATTATAAAAGTGAAAGTTTGTAAGAATGGATGGATGGATGGATGTTTGTTACTCTTTCACGTAAAAACTAGTGAACGGATCTGGATGAAATTTGGCACAGAGATAGATTATGGTCTGGAATAACACATAGGCTATTTTTGCAGCGATAACCGACATCCACGCGGGCGGAGCCGCGGGCAACAGCTAGTAGGTATATTTCTAGTCTAAGTGTAATAACCAAAAACTGGCTGAAACAAGGTAAACATGAATCACAAATGGCAACACCATTATGACGGCCATAGCAGTTTACTCAGTCACGCGTATAAAAAAAATGTGAATTTACCAATTCATTATTCTTTGTTTTAATTGTTTATAAAAACTTTAAAGTGTGTTTTTTCTTCAAAAATATAGTTTATATTACATTTAAAATATAATGAACGTGTTATTTAGTGTGTTTTGGTGCTTCAACATGACGAATTCAGTGTTTAAAAAGTAATTTGTGATTGGGTGAAAAAAAAGTGATTTTTTGTTGTATACGACTCGAGCAGGTGAGTTTTTTTACACTGAGAATATCGATTAGTACATTCAACGTCGTTCTGTGTCGTTATAAACCGCGTTTTGTCTATAAAACTGCTGCAAAAACATATTTTGATCATCTGTTTACATTTTAATTAAGAGTCAATATTATGTGGTTATTGTATTATTGTTTTATAATAATAATTGATGTATTTGCATTCGTGTAAGTTGTTTTTATGGCGTATAATCAGATTAGATATAACTTTGCCTATTATCTCGAGGTTACAGCGTTTATTTTATTATATTAATTTGTTACAGTGCATTATCTATATTATTTATGGTTATTTATTTTTAAATCAGATTTGAATCACATTAGACTGAAACCGAGCCTAATAAAACCTTCTTTAAAGAATATATGTAGCTTAATTTATCTGTGGTACTTATGTTAATTAAATATTAGATTTATTTTATTAAATTTCATAGCAAATTGGCTGTGACAGATAGACAGGCACAGATATAATGACTGAGCCTATAAGGGTTCCTTTTGTTTCCCTTTGGGATGGAACTCTTAAAAGTAATAATCAGATGCCCTATTGCTAGACTATGAATGAATATTATGCTATCTGTTGACATTCAAGTTTTAAAGAGTGTTTCTAATGGGCTATAGACTTATATTAAGCCATAGCTACACAAAATGTGTACCTAATTTATAATATGTATGGATAATATAAAATAAATTGTTATAGCTGTGGGTCAATTCCATAGAACACGTTCAGAAATGTAAATTAGCTAAACAAAAATTTAGTAGAAATAAGTAATTGAATTGTCCGTGTGGTGACGGATTAAGAATACAAATGTCACCACCCCATTCCATCCCGTGGGTGTCGTAAGAGTCGACTTAGGGAGTAAGTCAGGCAGGCATTATCCACTGTAAGAGAGGGAAAACTCGAAACAAAACCCGTCTGGCCAGCGTGGTATAGTCGGCTAATATCCCTCCAAATTTATGGAGGAGACCCGTGCCCAGCAGTGGGAGGTTTATGGGTTGACATGATGATGATGATGATGATGAAGTAATTGAGAGTCTTGTGATGTTCAAACAAAAGGCAAATCTTTTTGAAAATACAGTAAATTTAGATTTATGTAAACCGGGATAGTCAATAATAGAAGAAACTTATAAGTATGTATTTAACTGACTGGCTTTATTTAGGCTTGATCTGTAAATCATTTCTGTGCTTCTTTTCCTTTCCCTTTTTTTAAGTTTTACTCTCAGACTAATAGAATAAGATAGACGGAGCGTGTAGAACTCGCGCGTGAAGCCGCCAAAAGTCATACTAAATAGCAATGTCATACCTTTTCGTTTTCGCGCGCAGTCGATTTGAGCCGCTAGGGAGTACGCACGTCTAAACACGTATTGACAAAATATTATTATAATGCCGTATTGTGTAGTAAAATGTTGTGAAAATACTACAGAGCGGCTCAAATCGACTGCGCGCGAAAACGAAAACGTATGACATTGCTATTTAGTATGATTTTTGGCGGCTTCACGCGCGAGTTCTACACGCTCCGTCTATCTTATTCTATTAGTCTGAGGTTTTACTATTGATATAATTATGTTTGTTTACAGACATCCAAAATGAACCACCCAGCAATAGACTTAGACCCTTTAAGTAATTACGAATACCCACCATACGATAGTTACCCGTTAAACACTAACCAAGTGTATCCATTCCCCGTAAAATTAGAAGACACATTATATTATAATCATAATAACCATACCAACCCGAGTTATATCAACAATATAACTAATACCGTACCTCAAGAACCGATTCCAAATGAAATACCACCTCAACCAGCAAAAGAGGAACCAGAAAGTAACGTCAAAGAAGAAAAACCCGTTGTAACTAAACAGAAGAAAGATAAAAAAAATGGAAAGAATTATTGTTCAGAGAAAATCAATGATTCAACGTTTCCATTTTATGGGTGTTCAGTCTGCAATATTAGTTATACCGCTCTCCATGAGCTGGATCAACATGTAACAATACACAAAAATAGAATGACTAGCTATAGGTTAAGGCTAAGAAACCAACATAAGAAAAAACAAATAAAAAAAGAGAAAAGAAAATTAAAGAAACTAAAAAAGGTAAAGAAAGAAATGGAGACAGAGATAGAAATTAAACCTGAAGATGGTTATATAGGTAATGAAAAAGCAACGGAATATAATAATGATATTGGAGAAACGGGATCAAATATAAATATAAATAAAGAAATAGTTACAAATAATAATGATACAACTGATGTAAGTTGTCCAGTGAATAGCGGGGATAATAGTAATAGTAACGATAATGATGTTGAAGAAGCGGAGTTAAATAATTTAGAGAAAATATACAAATGTTTTGCTTGTAAAAAGCAGTTTACGTTGAGTTACTATTTAAAGTTACATGTTAGATCTCATACAGGTAAGCTTTTATTTATTTAATTATCGTACTAATGTTGTAAATGTGAAAGTTTGCGACGACAAAAGTCTGTTACTGATTCACGTAAAAACTACTGAAGGGATCTAGATGAAATTTGGCATAGAGATAGATTATAGTACTTTTTGTAATGATAACCGACATCCACGTGGGTCGCACACCTGAAAGTAATTTACATATTACAGTTGGGTTAGAGACTCTTACTATTAAGCTGATGATTGTGGGTTCAAACCCCACCCAAAACTTTTTTTTAATACTAAGCGGTTTGCCTATGGATGCTTGCATTATCAGAGGTATTTCTCGCGTTTAGCTGACCTATTTTTTTACACCAGGGCTTTAATCAAATCAAATTTATTTTAATAAAATACATGACACAAGTTATATCTTAATATATATATTTCTTGTGTGCGTGTGTATGTGACTGAAGTCCTCCTAGACGGGTGGACCGATTTTGATGAAATTTTGTGTGTGTGTTCGGGTAGGGCCCTGGATGGTTTAGATTCACAATTGGACCCGGTAGGTGGCGCTGCTGTCGGTATTTCAGCTTTTTCCGGCAGGACGACGTCTGCCAGGTCCACTAGTCTAATAATAAAATTCTTGTGTCATAGTGTTCAACTTTGAACTTCTCTGAAACAGCTCGACCGATTTTCGTGAAATTTTGTGTGCATATTGGGTAGGTCTGAGAATCGGACAACATCTATTTTTCATCCCCCTAAATTTTAAGGGTGGTCCACACCTAATTTTTTCATTTAATTTTTGGACAACATTTTTTGTTTTTATTTTTTTGTGATTCAGCATTAAAAAATACATACAACCCTTAATTTTCACCCCTGTACGATCAACCCCTTAGTAGCAAAACAACGTTTGCTAGGTCAGCTAGTTAATATATAGTATCCTTGGCAAAGGAAAACGTTTTTCTTTCAAAACTCATCCCTAAATGAGAGCTGGAGATCTGTACTCACACACAGGTCCACAGCCAAATAACTACATAGGTTGTAGTTGTTTAGCTGTGGCCTTCTACAAGGTAGAGATCCTACCTTAGTCGGGCTTGCTCGCTAGTATTGTGCCCTACCTCTCTTAGTATGGAGCTATACCTATCTTTGATCTGTCTGGGCTCAATTCATCAAGATGGTATGGTATGGCGGGCTGTTGTCCGCAATTCCACGCTGATGCGCGTGCGGGT
This sequence comes from Trisateles emortualis, assembly GCA_947095525.1. Classification (NCBI taxonomy): domain Eukaryota; kingdom Metazoa; phylum Arthropoda; class Insecta; order Lepidoptera; family Erebidae; genus Trisateles; species Trisateles emortualis. The sequence continues at coordinate 4,920,900 of OX352756.1, forward strand.
GGTTGGCAGGGGGGGTCACTCTATCCACCCCAGCTCGTCCAAAAAGTTCAGCAGCCGCCTGACGTTGACGACCGCTTCCCGTTCCGAACCTGGGCTGCCCATCATTCATCAAGATGTATACGAGCTACCAGCTATACAGACATAGTTTGAAATCCGATGGCCATCTGTTAGTAGTCCCAAGATAGTATTATTAGCATTCAATGGCCAGCAACATTGCAGTATAATGATAATATTATGTATTTTCAGATGAAAAGCCATACACATGCAATGTGTGTGGACAATCATTTATAACGGCGAGTAAACTCGGGAGGCACAATAAGCGTATACATCTTGCCGCTCGCTTCCAGTGCAGAATATGCTTTAAAATATTTTCAAGGTATCTAATTCAATAAACTATATTAATAAACGTGGTGTACCGATCTTGTTTTCAAATTATTGATGACAGAATGAAAGATTATGTCCATAGTAAGACCTCCAGCTCCTTTTTTTTATACTACTTGGGTGGCAAACAAGCATACGGCCGGCTGATGTCAAGCAGTTACCTTAGCCTATGGAAGCTTGCAATACTAGAGGTTTTACTTGCGTGTTGCCGACCCATTTTTTGACACCAGGGCATTAAGATGGAATAGCCTTGGGATAGGAAAACGTTTCTTTCAAAACGCATCCGTAAATGAGCGTTAGGGACCAGGGCCCCAATTCTGCTAATTTACGGATGGCTCAATTGAATATGAATTGATTCTCAATTGAATCTCAGTAGCATTTTTGGTATTCTGCTAATAGATTTAAGACCAATATTTGGAAAACCATTGGTCTTAAATTATTTAGCAGGATACCAATAATGTAATACCAAAAAAACTAATAATTTAAGACCAATAGTTTTCCAACTATTGGTCTTAAATTTATTAGCAGAATACCAAAAATGCTACTGAGATTAAATTGAGAATCAATTCTAATTCAATTGAACCATCCGTAAATTAGCAAAATTGGGGCCCTGTACTCACACATAGGAACAAAATTATACCGCTGTGTGTAGTTATTTGCCTGTGGTCTTCTGTAAGGTGGAGGTCCTTCCCCAGTCGGGTAGGCTGGTACCCCTCGTTATTTCAATAATTATGTGTTTCAGGTTTGAATTGTTAACCAACCACTTTGACAAAAGTCACCCAGAAGACAAGCTTGATGGAGAACCATATGGTAATTATAATAAAATAATTTGTTATCGTTTTATGAAAACCCATATGTCTAAGAAGAAATTCTAGAAGCATGGCTGATCCACTAAACCGTGTTGGTCTAGATTGTATGGATTAGGGCCTAAACCTTAGTATAAGGAAGGCTCTATATAGTAAGGACACTGTTGCATTATATCAGAATATATACCTACCTCTCAGGACTAGGGCGGTGGTGGTATACGGACACTTTGCTAGTAAGTTAGTTAGTTTTTCAGGGTGTTTCCTGCACTTGGCCGCTTAGGTGGCCGTTCAACCAAAGTTCTTTCAGAAAGCCAGCAGGCGGCCAAAGGGGTTTGACGCAATTGGTGCACTTCTCAACTTGTACACCATGCTCAAATGGTGAACTTAGCAACTGGTACACTTCGCAACTGGTGCACTTCTCAATTGGTGCTCTTCGCAAAAGGAGCACTTTTTTAAGATGAGTGGAGATATGGAAAAATGTCTAAAAATGAAAGAATCTTTGGTTACTACCTACTTGAAAGGTATTTGATGATTGTATTTTTAAGAAAATTACCCACGTAGAACCAAAGATTTTTTCTTTTTTAGTCAATTTTTCCATATCTCCACTCATCTTAAAAAGTGTTCCTTTTGCGAAGAGCACCAAAAGAGAAGTGCACCAGTTGCGAAGTGTACCATATGAGAAGTGTACCAGTTGCTAAGTTCACCATTTGAGCATGGTGTACAAGTTGAGAAGTGCACCAATTGCGTCAAACCCGGCCAAAGTGGCCGCAGGCTTCCGGTAGAGTGACTTTTTTTTAGAGTTTATGCACTATGGTATTTAACGCTCCTACATTCCAAATAGCCGTGGGTGGTTGTCTCTTCGGTCTCCATGCAGCTCGTGCAGAACTAAGCCGATGTGAGAGCGCCACGCTCGCTACGTTGCCAGCGCGTATTTATATGCTAACTGAATAGGTCCCGAGCGGTAGGTATTTATTTTAACATAATGCAGCAGTGTCCCCACTACATATTTAACTTCCTTACACTATTCCTAAACCCTCTCAACTCTTTTCATGGAGGAGAGAGGTGTCCCGTGCCTAGCTGTGGGACATTATATGGGATGCTATATTTTTAATTTTATACACCCAGACACAGAACAAAGAATTTTGCTCATCGCTCAAAAAATATTCCTGGATTCAAATTAAACATTCTCTAGACCAATAGACCAGAAATGATTATTTTTTAAATTTCCAGATTACAATGCCATACTGCCGTATCTAAAGGAGCTAGAAGAACAGCTAAGGGAGCAGTCAGAATCCAAAGACCAGAAGAAAGAAGACCCATGGTTTGATTGTGGTGCGACTGTGGCGGATCCTGATACTGTCAAAGAAGAGGTATGATCTCAGATGATGTGCTCATAGATCTGTAGATGGGTGACCGTATAGTGGTATTTCATCTGAGCGTCTCCGGGCTTGGGAGGGCACGTTAAAAGTCGGTCCCGGCTGGTAACAGGATCACAACAGAGGCCTAAATATGGGCGATCTTAATAACTCTGTCACCAGGTTGGCCACTAACAGACCTCCACTGCTGAACATTGGCCTGTCTCAAACATTTCCCCAACTCTCGGTCCTGAGCTGACCTCATCCATTTATATGTCATGTCATACGTGGATAAGGTTGCATTTCCATCTGAAATGAGGAACGAGGAATGTGTTTGTTAGAACCAATAGAATCGCTGCAATCCAATATAATGGCTTTGCTAAGTCTGGGTTTTTTCGTGAACATTCAGGCTGCGTTTCCACAATCTAAGAATCTCCTCTTTTTTCAAAGTTGGTGAAGTATTTGTAGCTGTTGTGAACTGAAGGGATTTCACCAGTAATACTTAGAATTTTTGTTAGATATTTATTATTCCTCTTTTAAGTTCCGAATGAATATGCATACAATATGTCCATGTATTGATACTAGTGCACTTGTCTCTTATTGACTAATTAAATATGTCGCAGAAGACAGGATGACGGTTTCCCTTGAGCAATAATAACCACGAATGATAATTTGATACAAAATATTCGCGGCCTGTGATTGGCTTAAATGTGGCGCCTCTGATTGGCCGAGTGCGGCGATGGCGATTCATGTGTTCGTCGTGTGGCGGGCTCGATGTACTTTACAGTAGCATAAATCTCTACCTACCCCCTTTTAGCTAAAAATGCTATATTCATCATCATCTCAGCCAAAAGACGTCGACTGCTGGACATAGGCCTCCCCCAAGGCTTTCCACAACTGTCGATCCTAAGCCGACCTTGTCCATCGGTTGCGTCGTTTTCCAGTTCGTGGTCGCCACTCTATAACCTTTCTGCCCCAACAGCCATCAGTTCTGCGAGCTATGTGCCCCTAATGCTATATTACTTTTACTCATTTCTCTTCGTCAGAACCCTGATGATGCATCGAAATTCTTGCCGAAGATAGACGTAATAGTGGAAGAAGTAAAGGTGGATAGCTTTAATACTGATGTGAAGGTGAAATTGGAGGTGGAAGACGATGCTGATGAGACGCCAGCTGCTGAGGAACTGCCTGGTGATGACTTTAGAGATGACGATGATGACCAGAATAAAGAATTTAAGGAGGATAGGTATGTATCCCTACTAATTTTAAAAGCTAACGGAATTGTATGTTTAGATGCGCTAATATCAGAAACTACTAGTCGGATTTAAATAAAACTTGTTGCATTTGATAGCTCAATTTTTGATGGATGGATCATTAGAGGCTATTTAACATCACGTTACAATGCAAGAGGAGCATGGCAGTAATGACAGCTAGTATCTCTATATTTCTATCATCCCTGTTTGTTAGTTAGTTTGTTTATTATCTTGTCACGACTAAACTGCTGAACAAATTTGCGCCAGGAAATAGATGGTATCCTGAAGAATTATATACTGCACTTTTTACCGCGATAACTGACAACCACGCGGACGAAGCTGCGGGCAACAGCAAGTAGATTATAAATGCGAAAGCTGTATGGATGTTTGTAACACAATCATGTCAAAACGGCTCAACAGATCTGGATGAAATTTGGCAAATAGATAGAATATAGTCTGGAATAGCACACTCTATTGTAATAACAAAGTAACCTAATAGCTAATCCAGACTATAATCTATATCTATGTCAAATTTCATCCAGATCCGTTTAGGAGTTTTTTAGTTATGTGAAAGAGTATCAATCATTTATCCATAATATCCCCACAATTTTTTACATTTGTAATTAATTAGGATTATACCCTACTATACTCTGTATCTGTTATCTAATATATAAAATTCTCGTGTCACAGTTTTAGTTACCATATTCCTCCGGAACGGCTTGACCGATTTTGATGAAATTCTATTTGTATGTTCAGTAGGTCTGAGAATAGGGTGTTATCTATTTTCAATACTCCTAAGTGATAAAGGTGGACCACCCCAATTTTTTATGATGTGGCATTAAAAATACACACAACCCAAAATTTTCACTCTTCTACCATCAACCCCGACTGAGTCAGCTAGTTAATATATTATTTTTTCTTACAGCTACTCAGACGAAGATTACTTCCCCTCAAACACATGGGCGGCCACACCAAAATGTGACCCATCCCCCCCACCGTCACCCAAACGCAAGAAATCATCTGGCTTCAAGACAAGAACATGCGAGATATGCAATAAGGAGATTAGCTCGGCTTCATACTTGCGTATACACATGCGTACGCATACGGGGGAGAAACCTTTTAAATGTTATACTTGTGGAAGGGGATTTATAACAAGTAGTAAAATGAATAGGCATGTGTTGACTCATGGGGCCGATGGTACGTATATATAATATTATTATTACTGCCTCCGTGGCTCAGTGGTCGATGTATGAGACTGCTGATCACGAGGTCCCGGGTTCAATTCCCGGGTCGGGCCAAAAATCGATATTGGGTTTTTCTGTTAAGAAATTCACAATAGATGCCCGGAGTTTGGAAATTGGCGGTGTTTACACCCCCGTGCCTCGGAAAGCACGTAAAGCCGTTGGTCCTACGCCTGATCTCTCTCCGGTCGTGACGGATTTGCCGTCCCATCGGACTATGAGAGTGAGGGAATAAAGAGTGCACTTGTGTTTGCGCACACACTTGTGCACTATAATATCTCCCGCGCAGATGGCAAGTCTCCGTTGAGATTAGCCGCCGTGACCGAAATTCGGTTAGGAGGACATTATTATAATATTATAAATACCTACGAAATTAACTGTTTGTTTGTATGTAGAAAGAAAAAAAAACGTTTATACGAATATAATAGTAATGTACTGCCGGCGGCTAATCTCAACGGATAGCCATCAGCGCAGAAGGTATTATAGTACACAAGTGTGTGTTTGCGCACACACTTGTGTGCTATAAGACAATTATATAATACAAGATAATTACAAGTGCATTCTTTATTCTCTCACTCTCATAGTCCGATGGGACGGCAAATCAGGCGGGCCGTATGATTGTTTGCCACCTAAGTAGTATAAAAAACTAAAGATATTATGTCCTATTAGAATCTGCGCCCAAATCTGAATTCAAGAAGGTAGGGCACTATAAAATTGAGAAAGCCCGACTGGGGAAGGATCATCCAGAAAACCAAAGCCTTAATAAAAAAACAACATAACGGTGAAGGAAAACATCTTGAGAAAACCCACATGTCTTAGAAGAAATTCTTAAAGCATGTCTGATCCATTAACTCGCTCTGCTCTCGCATTCTCTGCTCCCTCTTTACGTGGGAACCGTGCCCAGCAGTGGGACATATTTGGGATGCTATTATGGACTGAATATATTTCCTTTGTTACCTAATACGCTATTTTAATAACTCAATCTCTTTTCTAGCTAAACAAGAAGATATGAAACAAGAAAATTCCGATGTAAAAACGGAAGGTGATGATATACCTACAGATGATGATAGTCCAGAAAGTACTAAGTAAGTTCTTTTCTTTCTTCTTTTCTCTACTTCTACACTAGGGAACGAGCCGTGTCGCGAGGGACTTTACAAACATACAATTCACGGACACAAATTACACCCAGGTACTGAACAAATATTTATGACTCGAACCTGCGCCTCTCGGGTTCCGTCCCAGCGCACTACCGTGCCATCCGAGCTCCTACTCCAGAATTTGAATTTGTGAAAAATAATTGATTTTCAAAGTGGCTTTGGAATCTCTGGTGTAAATATTTATTTCTCATATTCTTTTCTTAGAACGACGAAGAAGAAGAAAAGAAAATTAAAAAAGAAAAAAGATCTTCTGAATGGTGAAGAGAAGGTTAAGAAAAAGCAGAAGAGGCCGCACTCCTGTGAATATTGTAATCAGAAGTAAGTTCACATTACTTATACATAACTTGCTGTTGCCCGCGTCTCCGCCCGCGTAGATGTCGGTTATCACAGTCAAAAGTACCCTATGACCGTCCCCAGGACACCATCTATCTCCATGCTTAATTTCATAAAGATTCTATCAGCCGTTTAGTTGTCAAAAGGTAACAATCTAACTAACAAACAGAGTTACTTTCTCATTTATAATATAAGTATGGATTAATTGTTCTGACTGACTAATTTAGAGCCTGAGCCTAGAGGTAAAATACTTTAAATCTTACTAATATTATAAACGTTAAAGTTTGTATGGATGGCTGGATGTTTGTTACTCTTTCACGTAAAAATTACTGAACGGATCTGAATGAAATTTGGCACAGAGATAGATTATGGTCTGGAATAACACATAGGCTACTTTTTACAGCAAGAACCGACATCCACGCGGGCAGAGCCGCGGGCAACAGCTAGTTTATAATATAAGTGTGGATTAATTGTTCTGACTGACTGATTTAGAGCCTGAGCCTAGACTGCTGAGGTAAAATACTTCAATATAAATGCATGTGCCAGAACACTACTACACCGCTGTGTGGTCTCCATGTTGTTTTTGAAGGGAATACTACTTTTTGGGTAAACAAAAATCATGGAACTCGCGTCATCGTCACCAAACGCTTTCCATATTCTAACTTTTTGGGTGAACAAAAATCATGGAACTCGCGTCATCGTCACCAAACGCTTTCCACATTCTAACTTTTCGGGTGTACAAAAAATCATGGAACTCGCGTCATCGTCACCAAACGCTTTCCATATTCTAACTTTTTGGGTGAACAAAAATCATGGAACTCGCGTCATCGTCACCAAACGCTTTCCATATTCTAACTTTTCGGGTGAACAAAAAATCATGGAACTCGCGTCATCGTCACCGAACCCTTTCCATATTCAAAAATAATAATCTAATAGCTCGACGATACAATTCACAAGGTACTTAGTTTTCACTTCTATCGGCAGTCCCCAAAGACTGCCCCGCATGTTTTTTTTATTACATTTACACATCCTACTAATATTATAAACGCGAAAGTTTGTAAGTAACTACTGAACGGATCCGGATGAAATTTGGCACAGAGATAGATTATGGTCTGGAATAACACATAGGCTTTTTACAGCGATAACCGACATCTACGCGCGCGGAGCCGCGGGCAATAACTAATAATTTCGCAGTAGAATTATGTGTTAGATATGATTCCATTTTGATTTAGAATATTTTCGAAGTACAGTATGCCAGAGTAGTAGTCGGATTAGTATTGTTGTCTAAGAAGAATGTTGTCGAACTCGCATTGTTTCTTAGTTAAGTCATGTCGACGAAACGGTTTGACGGAGTACAGCAGTGTCAGGCTTAAGATATCTCGAACTAAAATAATAATGTCCTTCTAATCGAGTTTCGGTCACGGCGGCCAATCTCAACGGAGACTAGCCATCTGCTCGGGAGATATTATACTCCGATGGGACGGCAATCAGATACCGCAGAGAGATCAGGCGTAGGACCAACGGCTTTACGGGCTTTCCGAGACCCGCAGGGGTATTCCGTAAGAGCAAAAACCGAGCCTTTTTTACGTTTAGTCAATAGATTGTGCTGTCACCGAGCAATCACAACTGTCAGTTTGCCATCGCTGTTTCTTAGTGAATCAGCCGGCCGGTGGTGTGAACATCCCCTATTTCCAAACTCCGGGCGTCTATTGTTAATTTCTTGACAGAAAAACCCCAATATTAATTTTGACCCGACCCGGAAATTGAGCTCGGGATCTCGTGATCAGAGCAGTCACACACATCGACCACTGTGCCACCAAGGCAGTATTCGAAATCGTGTCGAAGTTCTATGCTGTCGAAGTAAAATCTTGTCGTAAAACGATTTGTCTAAATTTATTTTGGGAGTCTTCCGTAAGGTGGAGCTCCTTCTGTAGTCGAACTTGCTCGCTTCTATGGTGCCCTAGCATTAATTTTACTAATCTTGCTTCCAGATTCCTCCACTTGAACATGTTGGAGGTACACAAAAAGTGTCACGAAGGTGAGGAGTTGGTCTTCAAGTGCCACTTTTGTCTTGAGGAGGCAATAGACGCGTGCGCTTTAAAAGAACACGAGGCCACGCATACTGGACCGAAGCCCTATCTCTGCACTATATGTGGGAAGACTTATAAGAAAAGGGAGACTATGGTAAGTAGGGACTTAATTTTTTTATTTTACTTACTGAATTTCGGTCACGGCGGATAATCTTGACAGAGACTAGCTGTCTGCGCGGGAGATATTATGTGCACAAGTGTGTGTGCAAGCACAGGTGCACTTTTTATTTCCTTCCTCTCATTTTTTACACCAGGGTTTTTAGAGGGGAGTATCCCTGGGATAGGAATACGTTTCGTACAAAACGCATGCCTAAATGAGCGCTGGCGCCTTTACTCACATACAGGAATACAACTGCACTGCTGTGTGTAATTATTAGGCTGTGGTCTTCTGTAAGGTGTAGGTCCTTCCCCAGTCGGGCTTGCTCGCTAGTATGGTGCCCTACCTCTCTTACTTATAAATAAAACACAGAATTCATATCATCTTAGTAACAATAAACTTAGGACTTTGTTAGTAAACAAATTAAAGAGATGTAAACAATATTTGAAACCAATTGTACGGTAGACAGGCATCTATGCATACAATGGTTCAAAATAGGTGAGTCATACCTCTCTGCAATCATTCGCAAAATATTGTTAGAGCTAGCCCGAACTTTGCAGATAAGATAAGATAAGATAAGATCATTTATTTGTGAAAACATGAGTATACATACAAGGCATGTAGGTTATACATATTATAATATTAGATCAGTCATGTTTGGCCATTGAGGCATACAAATATTATTATTGAAATTTAATTACATACATTATAAATTGAGCACAGGTATTACAATATTAAGTTAAATAAATTAGGTATTATAATTATACATTAGATTCAGAATACAAATAGAATAGGTATAGACATTATTGCAAATATTATTATTATTGTATGTCAAAAATGCATAAATAATTTTGTTGTCTGCTAGATTTTATCATTCATAAATTCTGATATACTATAATATGCTTTTTCCTTAAGGTGTGATTCTAATTTCTTTTTTAATAAACGAGAGTTCTGTTCTTTCCAATCTTTTGGAAGCTTATTGTATATTTTGGGGGCCATGCAAAAAATACTTTTGTGCATTAGTGTAGTTTTTGAGCTATGAAGAGAGAGTGTACTATCATCGCGTCTGATAAAGTTGCGATTGACTACTTCTGATTGGCGTTTAAATAAGTGTGGATTAGATTTTACAAACATGGCAACTTCCAAAATATAAAGACATGGCACAGTTAATATTTTATATTTTTTAAAGTAGGGTTTGCAGCTATCAGTCAAATCTACTTTAAACATTGTGCAGAGGAAGGAGGCTGTTTTTTTGCGCCATATCGCGAAGAAATCATTAGTATGGCTTTGTGCGAATATAACAGGGCCCCAATTCTGCTAATGTACTGTCAGCTTAATTGAATCTGAATTGAATCCTAATAGCACCCCGAAAAAAAATTATTTATTTTTTAGACAAATTTTGTTGTTTTTATTTTTTTATGATTCAGCATAAAAAAATACATACAACCTTAAATTTTCAACCCTCTACGATCAACCGCTATATTACTATTTTAGTAGCAAAATAACGTTTGCTGGATCAGATAGTATATTATAAAATGATACTAGGGGTCGCCCGCGACTTCGTCCGCGTGGTTATTTGGAATATTTTCCCCGATTTTGCAACATATCTCACTACTGTGCCGCTCCTATTGAACATAGCGTGATGTTATATGCCTTCCTGGATAAATGCACTATTCAACAAAAAAAGATTTTTTCTAATCGAACCAGTACTTTCTGAGATTAGCGCGTTCAACCAAACAAACAAACTCTTCACCTTTATAATATTAGTATAGATATGTAGTGTAACTCTTATTTCTTACAGGTATACCATCGGAAACATCACCAGCCAGAACGCGAGTACATCTGCGATATTTGCTCTAAGCGTTTCAACGCGGCTTGCAAGCTCGCCAAACATATGGCGACGCACAGAGCTGACCAGTACGTGCTGAGGTACGAGTGTCCTGTGTGCGCGCACATGTTTAACACTAAGTACCATGTGCAGATGCATCTGGCCACACACCAGAGGGAAGGACTGTGAGTATGATACCAATTTTCGGTTTAGATAGCGTTTTCCTTCCACCCAAGTTTTAATCTCTTTAATCTAGGTATAAGCTTGTGATTACGTTTGCGGTTGACTGTGAGGTCTTAGGTTCGAATCCTGAGTCTGATAAATCTTGAATAACAGCATTGAGTCTGGAATTGTACACATACTAGGCTGGCATGTTAGTGCGATTCGCTCTGTTTTAACGCGGCTTGCAAGCTCGCCAAACATATGGCGACGCACAGAGCTGACCAGTACGTGCTGAGATACGAGTGTCCTGTGTGCGCACACATGTTTAACACGAAGTACCATGTGCAGATGCATCTGGCTACACACCAGAGGGAAGGACTGTGAGTATGATACCAATTTTCGGTTTAGATAGCGTTTTCCTTCCACCCAAGTTTCAATCTCTTTAGTCGAGTTGAGAGGCGTTACAGTACAACTGTGTCATTGGTATACGTTTGTGATTAGGTTTGCGGTTGACAGGTAAAGTCTTAGGTTCGAATCCTGAGTCGGATAAATCTTCAGTAGTAGCACGGAGTCTTTGATTATCAAAAATGTAGGTAGTCCACTAATCGGTGGTATCGGGACAATCGCACCCACATGCCCACCGCTGTGACTCCTGTGAGCCAGGATTAACAGCTGAGTAACCAACTGATACACCGAGCTTTGACACTCGTGCGTCCCGTGGACAGCTAAACCTACTGCCTTGGACCCTGCAACGAATTTAATCAGAAGTAAATAGGAGGAGTTAGAAAGAATAGTTTCTACTTCCCTACATAGCAAAGCGGGAGACAAAATAAATCTGGATAGGACCTATGAAATGGAGGACCTTAAACTACGGGACCTATGTGAGCTAAGTTTGATTGTTATAATATGTATGACATGGTAAACGTTTAAATGCACGGAATTTTTTATACTACCAAGGAGGCAAACAAGCATACAGCCCGCCTGATGGTAAGCAGTTATCGTAGCCTATGGACGCTTGCAACAATAGGGATATCACTCCTCTGAAAATTCCCTCTAGATGAGACTAAATCCCCATGGGGATTTAATCATTGGTAGTCTTAATAAACTTATATTGTTTTTATTTTATTTACAGGATATTAGAATCAAATAGGAACGAAATTCTAGCGATGGTGCTACAAAACGCGCTGAAGATACCAAAGCAACCTGATGCGGCAGCTAACCTAACAGATATCACACCATCAGATGAAAGGTAAGACAAGAGAGTTAGGGCACCATACTAGCAGGCAAGCCCTACTAGGGAAGTGCCTCTAACTTACAGAATACCACAGCCTAATAACTAAACAAAGAGGTGTATTTGTGTTCCTGTGTAAGAGTACAAGTCTCCAGCGCTCTTTTAGAGATGCGTTTTGAAAGAAACGTTTGCATTCCCCAGGGATACTACATATTAAAGTCGTAGTATAAAAAGTTGGTAATACGCAAGCAATACTTCTGGCATTGCAAGCGTCCATAGTCTACGGTAACTGCTTAACATCAAGCGGGCCGTTTGGTTATTTGCCACCCAAGTAGTATAAAAAAACACATGTCTTTTTATAGTCACGAAGTCATTTTTGCTAAGAGAGGTAACATAAAAGTGAGACCCGCTGAGAACTTATGAACTCCTGGGAGCTACGTTGATGAAAACGTGGCCGTGGGCATGATACCGAACAAATTCTCAAAACACAGCCCGATATTCTATAGGCTGAGGTTATCCGCAGAGACTATAGCATGGGGTTCTTCAAGAAAGGAGTTATAAGGTTTTTACAGGGTCGGCAACTCATGAGTGATACCCCTGGTGTTGCAAGCGTCCATAGGCTACGGTAACTATTTAACATAAGGCGGGCCGTATGCATGTTTGCCTCCTTGGAAGTAAAAAAATAAAGTTATAGCAGACAATCTCTGGATCTACTAAACCGATTTAGATAATTCTTTTATCAATAGAAAGCCACGTTATTTGTAGTGCTATATATTAACCCGCAAAATGCCCAACAAAGTGGGAACGGGTCAGCTAGAATCCTACTAATATTATAAATGCGAAAGTTTGTAAGTATGGATGGATGTTTGTTACTCTTTCACGGAAAAACTACTGAACGGATCTGGATGAAATTTGGCACAGAGACAGATTATGGTCTGGAATAACACATAAGCTACTTTTTACAGCGATAACCGACATCCACGCGGGCGGAGCCGCGGGAAACAGCTAGTAATATATAAAGATAACTTTTTTTTTCTACTCCACAGATACAGAATATGCAAAATATGCGGCGAAACCTTCCACCATTTCTACTACTTAGAAGAACATCTCAAAAGCCACGGTTCCAAAATAGCAATAGACGATACAAACAAGGCCGAAGAAAAAAAATACATATGTGAAATTTGCAACAAGGGATTCAAATTACACTATTATTTAAAATTACATAGTTTTACGCACTCGAAAGAAAAGCCTTTCATGTGCCAGCAATGTGGTAAAGGATTTATCACTAAAGGAAAATTAAAACGGCACTTGGAGACACATTCTGGTTTGAAAAAGTACCAATGTCATATTTGCTATAAGTTTTTCACTCGCCCTAGTTATCTTAGGATTCATATTAGGACTATACATGGCACTCAAGATTATAATTTTAGGGTTGACAAGTCTTGTATGTCTTTAAATGCTATGTCAGCCCTTACACAATTGTCCGATAGTCAAAATAGTGTTTAAATTTTATTCAAAACACGTCTAGATAATTTTAATTATATTTTTTTAATTTGTTTTAAAAATTCAGGCAATTCGTTTTAGTCTGGATAATGGTAGATAGGTATTATATTTCGCATTATCAGCAATAATAGTTATTTTGACAGCATATGACTTTGTCAGCTGACAAAGTTATGTCAGCAAATAAGTAGATATTTCGTAAGTTTTTTAACGAAACGTTTTCCTATCCCAGGGATACTCTATAACAAATCCCTGATGTAAAAATGTATGGGTCGGTAAACACGCAAGTACCTGTAGTATTACAAGCGTAATACGGTAACTACTTACCATCAGGCGGGCCGTATGCTTGTTTGCCACCTATTAAATGTTTATATTCGCAAAATTGTTTTGGCAGCAGAATTACTATTTGTTCTTCAGCATCGCCTTAGCGTTCGTTTTAGGTAATTTTATAACCACCCAGAAAAATATTTTTATATTTGTTAAAATCTGCTTGCCGAAATTTGATAAAATCCAAATCACGATTTGCTTATTTGCTTTGGTATTACTAATATTGCTGCAAATATATTTATTATCACATCAATTTTAATGCCGCCCTATTGGGTGAAAAATAACGAAATTTGGCAGCAATTAAAGTGATATTTCACTTTACTTGCTGACAAAACTATTTATTTTTGCTCACTAGTAGAAGCAGCTTAGTTCACTTTGCTGACAAAACACATATTGGAGCTGACCAAGATCTTTTTAATTAGCTGACTGTTTAAACTATAAATGATACCTTATTTTTTTAATTTGTTTTAAACAAAAGACTATAGCATGGGGTTCTTCAAGAAAGGAGTTATAAGGTTTTTAAAGGGTCGGCAACGCGTGAGTGACACCCCTGGTGTTGCAAACGTCCATAGGCTACGGTAACTGCTTACCATCAGGCGGGCCGTATGCTTGTTTGTCACCTTGGTAGTATAAAAAAAAAAAAAAAAACAAAGTCGTTTTTTTGTCTGGACTATGGTTGGTATATTTTTTACAAAATTTGAGTTGCTAACTGAAATATAGGTGCACTCTGTATTCGCTCACTCATATGGTAGCGGTTAAATTCCCGGGCAGGGCCAAAATTGGATAATTGTTTCTTTCAAGAAATTTGCAATATATGAAATTTGAAAATTGGTGGTGTTTACGTAAAACCGATGGTGCTACGCCAGATCTCTCTCCGGTCGTGTCGGATTGCCGTCGTATCGGACTATGAAGGTGAGGGTATAAAGCATGCACCTGTGTTTGTGCACACAGATAAATCTTCTGTACAAATAGCTAATCTCCATAAAGATAGCCGCTGTGACCGAAATTCGGTTAGAAATACCGTATTATTTCCTAATTTGTTGTAACCAAAGGGTTGGCTAATCAGGTGGGTATCCGGAGAATACTTAATTTTTTAAATAATGTTATAACTTTATTTTTTAAATTTCATTTACACAGGGTGTTGTGTTGTGACTGTTTTAATATGGATTGGTGTAGCTGTACATCTGTACAGTGCTACGATAAAAATACGCACATCGGCAATCGTCATACAGCGAATTCACGGTAAGCAACAGCTTGGCTGAATGCATACTTACTTATGAATTTTATCTGACACTTTTGAAAATAAATAAACAGCATTCTGTGTGGAAGGGAAACGCTATCGAACATAAAAACTGCTGATATCTTGATACAATAAGAGCTCATATTTAAGTGCACTCATAGAATCAAGAAACGGGTAAATAATGAGCAGGTTAAGGTCCTCCTGTTATGTCGAATTGCCGTCCTATCAGGGGAAACAAACGAGTGCACTTGTGACTTGTGCACTATAATATCTCACGCAGGCAGGTAGCTAGTCTTCTTCATGGTTGGCCGCAATGACAGAAATTCGTTTAAAAGAACATTATTAGTAAGTACCAGCTCTTTAGATGTGCAGAATGCCGATGTCTACAGTTTTATCGTAGCACTGTAGTAATGGTTTCGATAATAGTAAAAATAATACCAACAGTTTTCGTGTTCGACAGCGTTTTCCTTCCTCCTAGAATGCTATTTTTAATTGCCTAAAGTGGCAGATAAGCTAGCAGCCTTTAATCCATATTATAGTGCGTGGTAACCGTCGCTCAAGGCTTTCAGCAATACCAGGGACACAATCAAGTTGCTGCTTACCGTGAATTCGCTGTATGACGATTGCCGATGTCCACAGTTTTTATCGTAGAACTGTAGTAATGGTTTCGGTAATGGTAAAAAATTGTTAGTATAAAATATTGTAATTATTAATGGTTGTTGATTTTGTATGTAAAAATGAATAAATTAAGTTTTTTAATTATTTTTTTTGTGTTTTACTGTAGCCGAGTGAAAAAGTTAAGTCGCAAATTAGTAAGGGGTGGTAATTCAATACCAATTGAATAAAATTATTTTTTGACTGAGTAAAAAATCGCATTAAAGGGTCGTCAACGCTCAAGTGATACCCCTGGTGTTGAGCATGATTTAATATGATATTTGTGGGCTATCCTTCTAATATTATAAACGTGAAAGTTTGTAAGCATGTGTGGATGTATGTTTGTTACTTTATTACGCAAAAACTACTGAACGGATCTAGATTAAATTTGGCATAGAGATAGATCATAGTCTGAAATAACTCATAGGCTACTTTTATACTGAAAAATCTCTGTTCCGGAGAGATAGACCGCGCGGGTGGAAGCTTAGTTTTATTATAAAAAGCAATGGAAGTCAAACTGTTATTTTGAATGACGTACATATTCGTTTGTTGGGATGCGATATTTGTGTGAAATTAGAAGGATTTTGCAATCTTCTTCTTCTTATCGTTTGGTTAGTGGCCAAGCTGGTGACAGAGTTATTGAGATCGCACATATTTAGGCCTCTGTCGTGATCTAACGACTGATAACAGTCGCGACCGACTTTTAACGTGCCCTCCGAAGTACGGAGACGCTCAGATGAAATACCACGATGCGGTCACCCATCTATATGGTTACCGCGCCCTTGGTTGCTTAACCCGCTGATCGTTTACCGATCAATGACAGAAAAAAAAAAAGTTTGTCGATTTTGTAATTATTTCTTGTTTTTTTGCTGGGCAAAGGTCTTCCCCATGGTCTTCCACACTTCTCTACTAGATGTCAAATCTACCAAGTCCAAAGGCTCCGAGATCTACCGCGACGATGTCCGTCTTCAGACTTCTTGCATGTACAGAGAAATATTTAAAAAAAATTCCAACGTTCATTATTAGGATCTTTTAATTTAGAGAATTTCATTTTAGCAAACCTCAGTGCTTTGCGCTATTGGATTGTGATTATATTCACAAATAAAATAAATACCTACCCAGTGCCGGATTTAGCACTACCAGCGCCAGAAGATCTTACACTCCCCCCTATATTGCAGAGATCGTTTTTGTTCTTGGTCTTGACCAATAAAGAGGCGACAGGCATGAAGGGACCTCTTTGCCTTGCGCCCCTCGGCAAGGTTCACACAGCAACGGAGTTAGCTGTACAGGGCCGCTATATGAAGATTGTTTTTTTAAGAAAACCATTGTATATATTTCTGTGGAATTTGGTAACAGTGTACAATTAGACTAAACCTACAGATAAAAATATATTTCACACGAATTCATTTATTGGTTTTCCTAAAAAACTAATCTTCATATAGCGGCCTTATACACCTACCTATACACTACTAATCTGGTTACAAGAAAAGACAACACTTTTAAAATCCAAAAACGTTTTATAAACAATAAACATTAACATTTGCACTATTAACAAAATAAATATTAATAAATCTATTTACAGTACCAGAGGAAAAGGGAAGTAAATCAATACGCAGAGTCACGAACACTGACAGGAGGCAATTACACAAGCTTCTTTATGCCGCCAAAAGAGAATACACGATACTAAGTACTTCAACATTTCACAACTACAAAAAATAATATCACTGCTATTATTTACAAATTCACATACAATATAACCCATATCAGTATCTGGTAATTTCCGTGATAATAAATTCTTCAAAAATGTATACAGCTCTCTAAAATAGGCTACAATTAAAGTGATGCAATTACCGCAACCATTGTTAAATTCTGATAGTAAACGGGTGAAAGATGGCTCTTTGTTTTCTTCCTTATAATAACGTATTGTGCTGCTTGAACCTTTCAATGCGTGGCGGGGTGGTGTGCCGTTGCGTGGACATGGCGACTTTGAGTCGCTAGAGCTTTGGGGCGACATGTTGCGTGACATCGTCTTGGGAGAATTACGGGCCGCTGTTTTGCGAGTTCTGCGGGGCAAAGCATCACGAGAACTGCGAGGTATGTTGCTTGTTTGAGGATATAACGTGTGGCTAGACTGTGATAAGGTGCTAGAATTGTGGGGTAACACGTTTTTTATACTCGGGGGTGACGTGTTGCTTTTACTTGGAGGCGACTTGTTGCTTAAACGTCGGTAACTTTGGGGCGAGTTATTGCTTGAAATTTGGGGCATTGTGTTGCGACCTCTTGGGGGCAACGTATTCTGATCATATGGGGACGAAGTATTCTGATCATATGGGGACGACGTATTCTGATCATCTGGGGACGACGTATTATAAGCACGACGGGGTGACGTGTTGCGACCTCTTGGGGACGGCGTATTCTGATCATATGGGGACGACGTATTCTGATCATATGGGGACGACGTATTCTGATCATCTGGGGACGACGTATTATAAGCACGTCGGGGTGACGTGTTGCGACCTCTTGGGGACGGCGTATTATAAGCACGAGGGGGTGACGTGTTGCGACCTCTTGGGGGCGACGTATTATGGTCATAAGCAGACGAAGTATTATAAGCACGACGGGGTGACGTGTTGCGATCTCTTGGGGACGGCGTATTCTGATCATATGGGGACGACGTATTCTGATCATATGGGGACGACGTATTCTGATCATCTGGGGACGACGTATTATAAGCACGACTGGGAGACGTGTTGCGACCTCTTGGGGACGACGTATTATAAGCACGAGGGGGTGACGTGTTGTGACCTTTTGGGGGCGACGTATTATGGTCATAAGCAGACGAAGTATTATAAGCACGACGGGGTGACGTGTTGCGATCTCTTGGGGACGGCGTATTCTGATCATATGGGGACGACGTATTCTGATCATATGGGGACGACGTATTCTGATCATCTGGGGACGACGTATTATAAGCACGACTGGGAGACGTGTTGCGACCTCTTGGTGACGACGTATTATAAGCACGAGGGGGTGACGTGTTGCGACCTCTTGGGGGCGACGTATTATGATCATAAGGAGACGATGAATCATAAGCATGAGAGGTTGACGTGTTGCGACCACATGGAGGCGACGTAATATTGTCATAAGCAGACGACGTATTATAAGCTCGAGGGGGTGACGTGTTGCGATCTTTTGGGGACGGCGTATTCTGATCATATGGGGACGACGTATTCAGATCATATGGGGACGACGTATTATAAGCACGACGGGGTGACGTGTTGCGACCTTTTGGGGACGACGTATTATAAGCACGAGAGGGTGACGTGTTACGACCTCTTGGGGGCGACGTATTATGATCATAAGGAGACGATGAATCATAAGCATAAGAGGTTGACGTGTTGCGACCACATGGAGGCGACGTATTATTGTCATAAGCAGACGACGTATTATAAGCACGAGGGGGTGACGTGTTGCGATCTTTTGGGGACGGCGTATTCTGATCATATGGGGACGACGTATTCTGATCATATGGGGACGACGTATTCTGATCATATGGGGACGACGTATTATAAGCACGAGAGGGTGACGTGTTACGACCTCTTGGGGGCGACGTATTATGATCATAAGGAGACGATGAATCATAAGCATGAGAGGTTGACGTGTTGCGACCACATGGAGGTGACGTATTATGGTCATAAGCAGACGACGTATTATAAGCACGAGGGGGTGACGTGTTGCGATCACAAGGGGCTAACGTGTTCCGAGCACAAGGGGGTGACGTGTTGCGAGCCCGAAGGGGCGTCGTATTACAATGATAAGGGGTCGACGAATTGCGATGACAAGGAGGCGTCGTATTGCTGGCACAAGGAGGCGACGCATCGTTAGCACGCGGGGGCGATGGATTGTTAGAACAAAGGGGTGACGTGTTGCGGCCACAAGCGGGCGACGCATTGTGAGCACGAGGAAGCGACCGATTGTGAGCCCGAGGTGGTGACGTGTTGCTGGCACAAAGAGGCGACGCATTGCGAGCACGGAAAGGCAACACATTGTGAGCAGGAGGGGGCAACGCATTGTTAGCACCTGGGGGTAACGCATTGGGAGCACAAGGGGTCGACGTGCTGCGAGCACATATGGGCGACGTTTTGCGAGCACATGGGGCCAATCTGTTGCGAGCACAAGGGAGCGACGCATTACGAGCACGAAGGGGGGACTGATTGTGAGCCCAAGGTGGTGACGTGTTGCTGGCACATAGAGGCGACGCATTGCGAGCACGGAAAGGCAACGCATTGTGAGCAGGAGGGGGCAACGCATTGTTAGCACCTGGGGGTAACGGGTTGCTGGCACAAAGAGGCGGCGCATTGTGAACACGGGATGGCGACGCATTGGGAGCAGGGGTCGACGTGCTGCGAGCACATGGGGGCGACGTGTTGCGAGCAAATGGGAGCGACGTGCTGTGAGCACATGAGGGCGACGTGTTGCGATCACTCGGCAGCTTTGTTTCCCTGTAATTTTGCTTTTTTATATTGGAATCACTTTTGCTAAACCCCCGAAATGATGTGGACGACTCGAAGGCATTTTGTTGATGCTTTTCCTGCACCTGGAATGTGAATAAAATGGGTAAAAATTGTTTTTTATACAGAGATACATATTTAGAGATTTTGTTCACGTGTAGTGGAGTACGTAAACGTTATCGCATATTTTGAACAATATGATATAGGTACAAAATATTTATGAAAGTTTTGTAACACGTATCAATAAAACAGGAAAAAGCTTTTGACGTGGGACGTCCACCTCCACTTATTCGTTCACTCGGGACAGAATATAAGGAGCCGGGCGCCGCCGAGCCTTTTTTCTTTCCATCTACGAGCTGCCGTGCCAGTTAAGTGCTAATCATTAAGTAGGTTCTCAACGCATCTTGTGCCAAAGTACCTGAGACCTGAGTGTAAGGCATAAAGGGGCGCCCCGATCAAGACACCTAAAAACCTGAGTTCTGTGCGGTCGAATATGATGCTCCAAAATATTAACCGATTAGTTTAACATGTTCAAAAAAAATCAATTATCCTAGTACCTACAGCATTTCAGTAGTAGTAGTAGTACGGAGCTTTTTAATCACGCGTCTAGAAAGAATAGACACGTGCGTTTGGAACTAAGACTAGATGGATCCATGATTCTAAGCTACTGTGGAGACTTTCTCGTATCCAGCATTTTAACGCTCCTCAGCAGCACGTTTTGAAACACAACTACAAAAAATAAAATATCACATTTAAAAAACAACGAACCATTTATTAAAATTTCACTCTAAGCACACAGACTAGTCAAAATTGATCTAATCATTTTACAGCTCAACGTTAATATATTGCCACCATTTCTAATTATTTCACATAGAATATTTCCCATTTTAGTATTAGGTGTCCTACATGTCATTAAATGCACTAGAAATATACAAAGTTCTTTAACATATGCCATTACTGTACTGCAACAATGACACCAACTATCATTATACGCCGTTAGTAACGCGACAAGAGACGGCTCTTCTTCTTCTTGTACCTTTACCTTTCCCTTCTTTTTTTTTTCTTTCTTCTTTTTTTCAGTCTTGGCACGAAGCACTTGTAGTTCGGATTGAAACGTATGCTTTCTACGAGATACGTTTGAAGCGGAGTTAGTGGGCTTAACCGGAAGATTTCCGTCGACCTGAAACATTAAATTATATTACAATTTGATTTAATAGTGTATAACATAAAATATTCTAAGAATGTCAGATTCATCCTAAAGGTGGATCCACAACAAAGAAATGTTAACTTTTGTGTTGAAAACATATTTTTTTTAAAGAACCGTTTCATAATATTTTTTAAGTTTAATTACAAAAGTATTAATGCTCTATTGTGTACTCACCCTTAGGAGAGTTGTATAAATAGGGAAGAGAGGTCCCTAACCACGTATAGAGGGATACGTCACTACCAACCCCGCGGCGACGAGCACTATTATTTTACACTTTTAAATATGTGTCTTAAATTTAATTAAGGGCGCGAAAAAGTAACAAGATGATAAGCGTGCTGTCACGATATTTTTGCTTGCCATTTGGGTAAATAAATAAATAGCAAAAGGTCGCAACACTTGTCTTGTACTGATGGCATATACCCAGGCATAAAGTAAAAATATACCTCTCCGAATAATTTGCTAAATAATGTTTTATATTAAATTTATGCCACAGTTTTAGAAATAGATTTTTGTCCCCCGTGAAATTCATAAATAATATGAATTTCTGTCAGTTCTCCAAGCAGATCGTGGCGTACGTGGCGCGCTTTTGGCGCATTATTATTTTGGCAGTCACAAATGTGGCATACATTTATAAAATCCTTTTCCTCTGAGGGAATTCGATAATTCCATTTATTATGTTAGGTTGCCACCAAGTTTTACCACACACTATCGGCGCGACAATCAGATCGGCATCGGCATCACGTCCATTAAGTATATCGTTTTTGCAACCAAATGTTTAATCAAACTATGAGAATACTGTTGGATCTGCTGCCGGGCATGTAAGTGAAAATCGAGCTTATAGATCCTTTGTCTACGGAAAGCTTATTGTATCAAAATTAAAGTTTTAAACTACACACCTCGGACCGCCATGCTTCGTCAGTCACTCCCATCGTGTTAGTCACTGTTAAACAGCATAGTAAACACTATAATTTCATGTTTTCTTCTAATATATATAATTTAGGTACATTTTTAACTCATAAATTTTCATATGATAGACAATTACTTTGTCACTGACATCATAAAAAACTAGGCATGCATTTTCTTCTTTTTCTAGCCATTAGCTGCATTGTAAATAAATTCTCCTTGAATTCAAATTCCTCACTATAGCTGTGGTTGGATTGAATAATGTGAGGTCACTCATTATCATCAAGACATTAACTTTTATTCCTTTCATTCCTCTCGTTTTTTTCACTTTCCCTTAGCATTTATGACCTTGTCCAATGGTTGCCTACAACCTTTATTAGGTCGACAGTCCACCTTATGTATGTGCATAGGCAGGCCGCCTTTAGGCTGCTTTCTCCAGTTCCTAGCATTTAATTTTATATACATGTCGTCACGCCCGTGTTCCATTAGGGTAGTCTGACTATGGTATGCCAATTGCTTCGATTCTGAGATACTTCCTTTAAATATGTTTCATTCATTAACCTCTTCAACGTGAAATAAATAGTATTAAAACAAAAACATATGCAGTTTAAGTATTTTAATTTAAAAAAAAAATGACGTTCGGCTCACGATGTTTTGACGGTTTAAAATTTATTTGAGGATGGCAACATCTATTTTAGAATATTAAGTTACCCACAGTTGGTAGTTTAGATTAAAAATCGGAGCAGTCCCTGCAAATTGGTATTCATGTAAGTTATAAACTTTCTTATATATTATTATCATAGTATAGTAACAAGTATATTAATTCGTAATGCATTCATTGTTCTCTCTACTACCTACGATAGAAATCTTTCCGCTCGCCAATCTCATGCAGTCGTCAGCTATCTGCGGTTAAAAACTACCTACACCCACTAAAAAAAAACATTTCACTCTAAAACTACTCTTGAAACTGTGTATTATTTTTACTGTGTTTATTAAATTAAATTAATGACGATTGTAACAAAATATGGTCAGTGAAAAGTGACGAGTATGTGGATCACACAATTTTTTGTCCCGTGTGGGGATCGAACCCACAACACGCGGCGCAGTGGTAAATGGAGAGGTAACCACTAAAGCCACTGAACAAACTGTGCATTCAAAAGTTAGCAACGAGATTTTGTTTGTAGCCAGCTTGGTACGGGCCTGTTGCGCGGTGGGGTACGGTAGGTCAAGCAGCACAGGTAGGGTGGGTAACCATTCGCTGCGCGAGTGGTCAACTCACTGCAGGCCTGTTATGCGGTGGAGTAGGTCGTACATATTTCACTGCGCAGGTATGCGTAGGGCGTGTGGCCATTTCCCTGCAGTCCTGTTACGTAATAGCCGTGGACAGTGCTGGTACGGTGGTAAGGTAAAAAGTAAATAAAACAACAATTGTAATAATAAACTTTTTTTTTTCAAATAGCATATATTTTTACGAAATAAAAAATACACATTACTTTAAAATAACTTGTTAAGCTATCCTTAGAGCTAACGTCGAACATTTTTGTGACGGATGTGGAAAAATAAACATTAAAAACTAAACAAAATAATGTAGAATAAAAACAGGTGATTTTAGGGATTACAATTTTCACGTGTCATTCTGTCACACCCTATGTTTGGTTGTGGTATCGTTAACCATGGTTGATAAGAAACCAATTACAACTTGCACACTATCTAAAATAAAAATATATTCAATGTTGCCATTTGGCAATTGTACCATAAATTTTATCGAAATTATTACTATTTAGGAGAAATTTTTTTCAACATAAAAATTCATTTATTAAAATTTCAAATTAATACCTACCAACAAATACGATTTTTAACTGCAGAAACGAATAATCTATCTTCTGATTAATAATGTCATTCATATGCTCATAACTTTTGCTGTTTAAATGAAGATCTCAAATCTCTCATTCCATCTCCCTTTATCTCAGTAAATGAGACAAAGACGATAAACTATCTTATAAAATTGTATCACACTAGAGATAGACTTTTAATTTCTGATACTGCAATATCGATCTTTCAGTAAAAGGTTACTCACAACCACCACTTCCAAACAACTTACAACACACATATTATAAACTAGCAACATTGATGCTCATATGGTAGTAATTTTCTACTAGGTAGCCTTAGAAGAAAAATTACTACCATGTACGTAACTCGAATACGTTAATGTAAATACTCCTTAAAAGATGATTACAATAAAAGTAACTTCTCTACGGTCTTGTTTAAAACTTTTTTTTAAATAATATGTGTGTTGCAAGCTTTAAAAAACAACAATCAACTTGTCATTTTAACAACACTAGACGGACTCTAGGTAATGTCAAATCGAAGGGTGAGGGGCACTAAAATAAACAACATGTAGTGTACTGGTATATACCTGCATGATGAATTTACTTGGCACTTTTTAGTGACAAAGTTGCACTTTTTAGCGACAAAGTTGCACTTTTTAGTGACAAAGTTGCACTTTTTAATGTTGTAATATAATGTAAATTGATTTAATAAAAAAAACATGAAAATTAAAAAAAATATACGACCAAGTAAACCCATCAAAGCAATACGTCCAATCGATAAAAAAATGAAAAATAAATTAATTCTACAGAAAGTAGGCTAGCCAGCTTAATCTTAAATTTACATAAAATGCTAACATATATTATATTTTGTTTTTTTATATTTAATAAAATATCAATTTTATAGAATGATCTGTCAATTAATAATGATGATTATTTTTTCAATTTACATAAATACTAAAACTATCGAATTTCGTTACCGATAAAAAAAATATCATAATTTCGATTTTTTTATTAATATATCTTTATAATATCAACGGTGTACTTGTCTCCTTATAAGAACTTAACTACTAAGAAACGTCGCAAATTGGCAGACCATTCTAGATTAAATGATATATCTATTTTCGTTATTATATTTTAAAAGCACAAATGGCGGGCGACTGCTATTAAAAACCGGATAGTACGCGAACATTTAGGTCAACGGATATTTTTTTTTAATTAAGACGAAATTCCATTGGACAAAAAATCCATTGGACAGTAGCTCCAATCGAATAAAGAAATCCATTGCACGAAAATCCATTGGAGAAACATATTACGATCGACATTTGTTTAGAACAAGATGATTTTTATAATTTAGCTCTTATTATTAAATTCGGATATTGTGGTGTTGACCTTGATCCGGTATGTGACGGTTAATAGCTAACCACCAAAAAGCATTATATGCCGTATAGAAAATGAAAGATATAATGTAAAAAAAACAATGCACCAGTTTCAAAAAGATTTTGACTGAAAATAGTACAACTTTAAATTCAAAATTTATTTATTACTGTAAAGTTGTTTTTGTTGAAGGTGGGTTTAAAAGTCATAATCCTACCTTTGATAAAGTTTCAGAAACTTTAATTGTATAAGATTTTATTATTTTTAAACGTACAGCTGCCAACAAATGAAATATTTGTTAACATTTCCAGTCAAAACCCCATACACAGTCAGAAAAACTAAAATTAAAATAATAAAATGTAAAACTGATAATTGTCGACCATAAGAACTCGTTTGGCAAGGCAAAAAGGACAAAAAATCATATGGAGGGTAAAATTTAGTCAAATTATTGTCAAATAAATTAAAAATACGCCAATTTTTAACTATTTTATAGCGTCTAACCACTAAAACGCTCGTGTCTTACTCAAATTTGAGCAACATCGCAACTTTTCTGCGATCAATTTGCTCAAACTTGAGCATTTCTCATGACAGGCTCAATAAAGTGCAAATTGCATAACACAAATAATAATTTGCTCAAGTGCCAAAAAATGTTTGCTCAATTGAGCAATCACGAGCGCCATCTAACGAGAAAGGATAGCAGCACTCTCGACGTTTACCGCTTAAATCTGAGCCAAAACGCCTACGCTCAATAGCCGGTGGGTGGGTTTTAAAAAAAATTGTACACAATACTTCTATAGCCGCTCAAAACCAAGTAAAAAATACTTAGTTTCAACACTAGGGTTATCATCCTGATCAATTTTGAGCGAATTTCTTAACATTGAGCATTTAAGGTGTACCAATATTAATCCATTGGTACTTTTAAAGCCACTTCATTGACTCAAATTTGATCAGAACACACTACCCTCACTCCAATGATTAAAAACGAATCTAACTGCCAAGCTTCAAGAGATAGACCATCTATTTAAGAATCAAATTTTGGTGTAAGCGGCTTAGTCAAAGCAGATAGCTCTTTACATTAACTTTTGTGATGCGATCGCTATTTTGAAAAAAGATTTTTTACTGCACAACAACTATATCTGTCTTCTTTTTGCACTTATCTGGCGTCTCACTTGCACTTAAGGTGAAGCGTAAAGAGAAATAGGGGCAGCATTATGAAATTTCTTAAGATATATTTTTTTGTGTCAGTCATAGTATGTACTAATTGTTGGGAATTTTCCTAGTAATGGGAAATTCCTGCCAATAGGAATGTGTCATTATAAAATAGAAGTTAACGCAAACAAATCTAATATTTTAGAAAAAATCTAGAGAGATAATTTTAGATAATTTTTTTAAATGGGAAATAATTCCCATTGATAGGAAAATTCCCAACACAGGGCAAACTGCTATAGCTATATTTATATAAAAATTTACAATTAATGAACGAGTATTTTCTAAAATAGCGACCGGATCTACAGCATGTTTCGTTTTTTTCCACACAATTATGTACACCCCACCGTTCACATACTGTATATAAGCTGATGACGTATAACATTACGCAATGCCTGGATAAATCCTTACAATTATTAAAAAAATTACAAGTAGGTATTTTGAAAGCGAGATGGCAGTGTGAATTTGTGGTTTTATCTGAAAAAAAAAAACATTTTAATTTATTAAATTTTTTATCAAATCATGAAAGAGGTTGGACACCATACTAGCGAGCAAGCCTGACTGGGGAAGGACCTCCACCTAACAGAAGACCAAAGCCATGTAACACACAGCGGTGTAGTTGCAATACCATGTGCGAGTTCAGGTCTACAGCGCTCATTTAGAAATGCGTTTTGAAATATTAGGTCGGCAACACGCAAGTGATACCTCTGGTATTGAAACCGTCCAAAGGCAACGGTAACTGCTTACCATCAGGCAGGCCCTATGCTTGTTTGTAATAGAACAAAAATAGCTACCTCTAGGCGGGTTGTGGCGTGCTGGACTTCTTTTTTTCTTTCTTCTTCTTCAAGAACGAGGGCGTCCTAAGTCCCTTCTTTTTCTTCTTGTCCTTCTTAGGAGAGTCCTCGGTTGACACCTCCTTTGATGGCGAGCCCTGGAAACGTTAAATTAATTATTTAAAAAAATATAATTAAAAAAATTGCTGTGTCCATTATTATGATCCGTGTGGTGACGGATTAAGAATACAAATGTCACCATCCCATGGGTGTCGTAAGAGTCGACTAAGGGAGCAATTCAGGCAGATAATATCCACTGCAAGAGAGGGAAAACTTGAAACAAAACCCTGTACCAACGCGTCTGGCCAGCGTGGTGTAGTAGGCTAATATCCCTCCAAATGTATGGAGGAGACTCGTGCCCAGCAGTGGGACATTTATGGGTTGAAACGACGAGTATTATGACCTGTCTGGATAATGACCTTTTAGTCAAGTCTAGTGAACGATTTTTTTATCTCGCACGACCGGTATTAAGTACGATTAGCTTCTTATCAATAAAGTGTCGTGTTTTGGCTGCATCAGCTTGCCTGCTATCATTGCGATTAAAAAGAGTGGCCTGAGTTTCTTACTAGTTCATCTTCATCTCGTATCATTACTCCACCTCAGCTAATTAGCCGTGGGAAAATTCAGCTGACATCATCTTTCTGGCTTATTCATTATGACCTTCATAAGAGTTACTTTGTAACCTAAATTAAGTTTGAGTTTGACCTTGGCTGAGCCGGAGGTCATAAGGTCGATTGTCACTATGAACATTTATCTATGTATTGACAGTGATAAGCGGAGATTAACATCGCCTAGATTGCAGAGAGGTGGTTGCCTTAAAGGTCACACGAGCTCACAAACAACCCGACTAGGTAAGGACCTTCACTGCTTCGGTGGTCCAGTGGCCGTAGTATGCGCCTGCTGTGCACGAGGGTTCGATTTCCACACAGGGCAAAATTTTGTGTGACCCACAAAGAGTTGTTCTGAGTGTGAGTGTAATTTGTGTCCGTTAATTGTATGTTTGTAAAACCCCCGCGACACAGAGCTTGTTCTCTAGTGCGGGAGTTGTCTTTAAAAATAACCTTACTAAAGACCACAGTCAAATAACTTTAGGAAGTGTGGTCTAGTTGTGTTCCTGTGTGAGAGTACAGGTCTCCTCCAATGTTCATTTAGGGAGGCGTTTATAAAAAAATCATTTTCCTCCATCACAAAACTGGTGTTAAAAAATCTAGGCCAGCAATACACAGGTGATGCCCCGGGTATAACAAGCGTCCATAGGCTACGGTAACTGCTTACCATCAAGCGGGTCGTGTGCTTGTTTGCTACCTAAGTATAATAAAAAGAAAAAGTAAATGATTACCCACCTCTTTACTGCTGTGAGAGAAAGTGCTCTGATGAGCGTCAGAGTGATCACCGTTCACCGTGTGTTCGCCTGTAAGTAACAATAAACATTATTAAAATTGATACAGCCAGTGGTATAATAATTCAATTCCATAAATTACAAATTACTTTATTAACTAATTAATGTTTCATGGAAATCGGTTCAGCCATTTTTTTAATAAAATAAATGTTGTATTTCTTCTTATGGAGAGAAGAAGATCGTCTCCTTAAATCTACCCTTCCCTTCCCAATTAAGAGTAAATCAAACTTGATTCATATGGGAATCGAACCCACAGCATAAAAATTGTGACAATAAGACTATCTCGAAAGACACACATTCTAAAAATATTCTAGTGCACCTATATTTATCAAAAACACCATGCCAAAACATATGCAAATAAAAAACTAAAACAAGCAAATCAGAGGCGTACATTCCATACAGGCAAAATGCACTGCCGATTCTAGAAGATTCTCCAGCTGCAGCGGCGACGGCGAGCGGTGAGAACAAAATGTACTATAACATTCTATGACGCCACGAGCCGCCACGTACGGCGTCGCTCAGTTTTAGTACATTTGTTACCGCCGGCGCTCGCCGCTGCCGCGTAAAGTTGTAGCCAGGCCGTAAGTATACGTGCGTGCGTTCAAGCGCGTGCGAGAATTGTACAATGTATCCAAAATAAATAAATGACCGAAGTAGAAAAATTTAATGTGATGTTCGGGTTTATTGAATAAAACTATAATATA
Organism: Trisateles emortualis; assembly: GCA_947095525.1. Classification (NCBI taxonomy): domain Eukaryota; kingdom Metazoa; phylum Arthropoda; class Insecta; order Lepidoptera; family Erebidae; genus Trisateles; species Trisateles emortualis. The sequence continues at coordinate 4,950,521 of OX352756.1, forward strand.
ATCAGTAAGCAGTTGCACCGCTCTAACCGTGACCTTTCCCGCCATCGATATATCTGACCACAGAGTATAATTTACAATCGGTAACTATAGCCAAGAACGTTTTGTCTCAAGACTTTTGTAGGTTGTAGGCTACAACTTGACATTTCTTCATGTGCTCCCAAGTTGTATCCTCTTTAATTTTAGTTTTACCATTAGAATGCTAAGTAATTTATGCTATGCCTATGGAAGCATTTGCAACTTTAACATATATTTAAAAAAACCGAGTTGTGGTTTTTGAAATGATCGATTAAATTTTATAGATATTTTCTAGGGTACGTAGGCAGCGCCGTTTTGCCAATATGGAGTTTACGCAACTGATACAAAATACCCAAAATTCACCAGAAAATTATTAAAAAGTTAGTGTATTAGTCACAGAAGTTATTAAAAATATTAAAATTAATATTGCAGAGAGGTAAGGTACCATACATACACACCCAGACCATAGACAAGTAACTACACTGCGGTGTAGTTGTGTAAGAGTGCAAATCTAGAGGTTTTTTTTCAATAAAGTCTTTCTAACCCAAAGGTTTCCCCTTAACAGTTTTAGGTATATTGGTTTCATCCCTTTTTGTTACCACAAATAGTAAATGTTACTCTGGCAATATAAAAAAAATGGCTCTAGTTTCTTGCCTATTCTTCTCGAGGCATTTACCCCTGGAGTCAGCGCATTGGTCGTTGGAAAACATTATGCGTTTTTATGACGTTCATAAGTATCATGCATTTAATCTAAATGAATAAATGAGTTTGACTTTGAATATAAATCCCTGGTATTGAAAGCACCTATGCTGATGTAGGTACTTTGCATTAGCAATAAATCCCAGGGTTACCATAACAAAAAATAATTATGATTTTTGGGTAGGCAACATCCGAATGCCCTAAGTGTTGCAAGCGATTGCCATCAGGCAGGTCGTATGCTTATCTGTTACCTTAATCATATTATTTTAAAAAAATCTGCGCTTCTGTGACTAAATAAAATTAATAAAGCTTTTTACCTTCGATGTGGGTCAGTACGACGAATCTCCTCTCCCGGAACCATGTGATTGCTAGGCCATGCAAAAGCGTGGTACAAACATAACGTGGAAGCATAGATTATTGAAAAAAAAAAAAGCTTAAATCTCCAAACAATTATGTAATCAGGTAAATATGAAGCGAAGAGGAGATAGCGACAGTGGCAGGTGACGGAGATAGGGTGTCGCCCAGACGACGTTAATTATGAGTGTAGGATTTTAAGAGTGTAGTTATTTTGACAGCATGACAAAAACTATACTCCTAATTAATATTATAATGCTGTTGCTGTTGATCTATAGAATGTTACCAACCGTATCTATAAAGTCAGACAATGGAAATGATGGAAAAAGAAACGCTTCGCTAAGCAAACGAATTTTTTGTTAAAATGAAAAGTTATTAAAATAATAATATAATTTATAACCTTTATTTATTATAGGTATCATTATTATTATTAACAATATACCTAATATATTTACACGTATACGTAGAAAATACACGAAAAACAGAAGGGAGACTGCTTAAAAGGCGTCATAAAATTCCTCCGCATCGACGTCTACTGGAAACGTGCCCAGAAGACTGGCAGCATTGCCACGTTGAATGGTAATGCTTATTCTTGTAAATAAACATAATAGATATTATATTTATTCTTTTATTTTTATGTATGTTTTTTTTAATTTAATGTATTTCAGATTTATTGTGATTAATGAAACAAATTTTGATAAAAAAATATTTTAAGTTAGGCTATTTTTCTGTTATCAGCGCCTTAGGGTGGTCACCACGCTGAATGTCGAAAGTCTGAATGGTTCGATTCTAACACTATAATGGTTTATTATTAATCAAGATGTACTTATGTTTAATCTAGATGTACTTTGTGTCCGTGAATTGTATATTTGTGCCTTATTCCCTAGAGCTAGAGTTGTTTTTTTAAAAAAGGCAAGCTGTTTTGGGCGACACCCATCTCCGTCGCTAATTTGTGTCGACGTTGAATAGTTATTAAAAAAAAACGCCTCTTTGCTACGAAATCTCTTGTTATTTAGATTTTAGACTGATAAGCAAAAAAAAAAGAATTAGCCACATAGAAAAACTTTATTTTATTTATGATAGTGAAAATTAAAAATGTATTCACAGAAATTGTTTAGATTAAATATTATCTTTAGTTCCTTTAAAATTGTTGACGAGCAACGGCCTAGGTGTTGGTAAGTGGTAATCTCCGCTCAAGGAGTTCGGCAGGGACCTAGCCGAACTGTTGCATACCGAACATATTTTTAAAAAAGGTTTATTACATATCCTACTAATATTATAAACGTGAAAGTTTGTCAGTATGGATGGATGGATGGATGTTTGTTACTCTTTCACGTAAAAACTACAGAACGGATCTGGATGAAATTTAGCACAGAGATAGATTATAGTCTGGAATAACACATAGGCTCCTTTTTACAGCGATAACCGACATCCACGCGGGCGAAGCCGCGGGCAACAGCTAGTTTTCTATATTTAAAAAATGTCGTGTGAATATATTTTTAATTTCATCATACCACACATTCCTTAACAGATAGAATCTTCAACAAATTACAATAAAACATATAGTATATCGTGCACATTTTATTATATAAAAAATACATTATTATAATAATGAGTACGAGCCGCAGTGGTATATAAGGAATATTTAAATTACATAATGTCATGACTGATACACATTGTCGGCGGCAGAAGGCAATACACCGGCCACCGGCAGAAAATTAATAAAGTTAAGGCACTATACAAGCAAGCAAACCCAACAGGGAAAGAACCTTCACTTTGCATAAGACTAAAGCTATTTAGCTTTAGTCTACTACACACAGCGGTGTAGCTGTGTTCCTATGTGTAAGCAGTTTTCTAGCGCTTATATATGGACTCTTTTCTAACTAAACGTATTCCTATCTTAGAGATACCTATCACAAAATCCCCATGGTTTAACGCAAGCAATACCTCTGGTATTGCAAGCTACCTACCATCAGGCAGGTTTGCTTGCTTGCCACCTAAGTAGTATAAAAAGGTACATGCTCACACCACCGACATAGTGTGTACCAGCCATTACTTGTGCAAACGACAAAACACTCGAGCGACACAAAATAAACAAAATTTTAAAAATCCTACAGCGTAATACGTGTTAATTAAAATGTAACAAAAACGAAGAAATTAATTATCAATTAAATTTCGCAAACGAAATATAACAAAAAATACATACAAAAAAAAACATTAAACTTCCTCTAAATATAAAAATAAAAAAGGCTGGATATGTTATTTTATCCGTATTTTGTTTAGTTTTTATATTATGGGATTAGAGTTGGACAATACAGGCCGAACGAACGTATTACCACCGTATGGTACGGTCTAGTGGTTAGTGACCATAATTACGAAGCCAGAAGTCGTAGGTTCGATTCCCACCTTGAGTTAAATCTTTGTGTGATCAACAGTTACTTAAGATTTATATAATATTACTTTTAGAGTCGGAACGGGGAATTCAGTTGACCAGGGGTTTACCGGGACGCGATATCGATAAAGCGATTTAATTTCGACCTTAGTTTGAATTCGTAAGATCACAAATAAATAGTTAGAACATCATTTTCTATTAACTTTCACGGCTAAACACTATCTTAAACTATTAGCAGAATAATCATAACAGCTATCATTATCTTAGATTTGTATATTTTATGTAGTAAGTTTATGTAATTTTAATATTTATATGTATTATTAGATATTTTATTTAAGTAATATAATATATTTATTAGTATATATATTTATTAGTATATTTTTTTACTTGTATATTTGTGCCCCCAAAAGTTGACTAGTATATAATGCCTCAAGCGTTAAGTCCGCTGTTGTATAATTGTTTTATGTGCAAAATGTTTAAATAAATAAATAATTTTAAGGCTCCTCGAAAGTTGAGCCCCTGCCCTTTGAGTTTTATATTTCTAAATTTAAAAAAAAACTGCGTTACTGTTAGAAATTTGTGGCGAAAAAAGAATTACACCAAAGTTTATTTCCAAATTCAAACAAAGATCTAGACTTACTTTTTTCGTTGGTAGTTATTAAATTACTTTCTTTCTTAAAATAATTATAATATTAAGTTAATTAATTTAATTTGGAGGATATATTTTATGGCACTATATTATAGTCTGTTATTTTTATAAGTTAGCGATGGAATAATGAATTCACCTACCATCATAAGAGTTCATCAGAAATAACGCGTTTGCAGTTTTCAACACTATCATGAAGACAAGTGTAGCTTATGTTTGCTATTGACGAAAAATACCACACAAATGTTTTAAAATTATAAGTTTTGCCAAATAAAAAAAAGAAAATGTATCGGTCCAAAATAGTTCCCTTGAGCCACATTTAGTTTACTATAATTTTGTGTGACTATCTACTTAAAAAAAGACTCAAATTTGTTTTTGTTATGTCACCATTATATTTCTATTTCTAAAGAAATTTATGTATTATATAATAACTTATTAATTAGGGTACAGTAAATAAATCTAATTTATTTAATTATCAAAAAATCATAAAATATAGTATTTATAAGATACAATTCCTTTATTAAGATGTGTTTTGATTTAATATTATAAATCTATATTCTCAGTCTGGGTGCTATTTAACTGTAAATATGCATTATATGTATTTAGAAATATATAAGTTTGTTTATCAGTTGGTTTGTCTGTCAAATATGACAAAATGCAGTAAAGTAGACTGTACGAGAAAATAACAAAAACCCATCAATTAATGATCGTGCGGCCAACTAATGTCCAACTCTGACTCTCCTTAAAAAACCATTTGAAATATTCAACAACTCACCTACCTTTTCACTGTGGAAATTACACTTAAATAAATTAAAATAGCAAACAAACACCACTTTTTAAGTGGACATTTTTTTCTGATACGGCTTTAAGTTTTCTAGGTCCTTGCGCAGACAAACGGTGGTCCAAATTTATATCAGATTTGTGGAACATTATGAACGTTAAACGTAATTTTAGTCTGTGACAGGTATATGCACTTTGGTGCTTTTTAAATAAATATCTGTGTAATGCAGAATATTATGGACTATATTTAGATGATAGCCTAAGTATAAGGTTAAGTTACACCAAGATACAACGCAACGATGCTTGTGAGGCTCGTACACAACACTGCGCTGCAAATTAAAATTGCAAGGTTCTTCAATAATTCCAGATGGTTTATTGGGATGGGATATCATACCGCAGTGGTGTGTAAGGTCCCTAATAAGCCAGTTGTTTGCTCCGCAAAATGCTTAGCGATAATGCGGCGCAATGTAAACCCGTTTGTAATTGGTGAATTGTATGGCTGACTGACAGACGGCTCACTATACAGCATCAGCTCTAGGAGACCGCTTATTCTGGGGAAGCATCTCAGTGCCTCGAGACGACTTGAAACGCAGCGCAACGCCGCTGAGAGATTGTTCTCTCACTGGTATGTGTATATTTTTTGTGTAGTCGCTATCTTCAAAATGCGGCGCCTCTCGGTGTGAGCCGACCCTTAGGCACCAGCTTTTAGCTGTAATTATTTATTATTTTGATTTGATCAAATCTATGTGCTGCTATCAAACCTCCCGGCATCTAAATCGCTAGGGTCAAAACTCTCAGACATTCTGAACTGAGAAATTATTTTATAAAATAATGTATCTTCATAGGGTGGCCAGCTAGTATAAAGCCGTTTTGATGGTTTAGTCGTTATTTCGTACAATAGTTTCTTTCGAGGTTCACCCATTGCCTCATCTAAATTGAGTTCAGAATCTTTATTAATTTTTGAATCTATCAATGCTTGACAATTAGCACATTCCATTGATGTACTTGGTTTAACAAAATCATCACTTTTGTTGAAATCATTTAGGAGTACAGAGGATCTTCTAATATTATTCTTCTGTGTAAAACCGTCTGCTTCGCATTCATTGTCTTCATCTAATTCTATAGAAATAAAACTAGGTAACGTATCGTCAATACTTTTAACTGGCCTGACACTTATTTTCTCATTATCAACAAAGTCATCATCGAACGAAACCCAGTATTTAACTCCGCCAGAATTTTCTATTTGTTTTATAGATATTACGTTTGGTTTTTTAGCAAAAGGAGATATGTCATCGTATGAACTCCTATTTGGAGTTTTGATTGGAGATTCAGGTAGTTCAAATATAGGAGTCCTGTTAGGTGAAGAAGATCGACTTAACACATTAGCTGATGAAAATCTTTGAGGTGCATCCGAAAAACTTGGTGGAGTAAAATACGTTTCAGATGATAACTGATTTGTTGATTCATAGGCTGACAAATCATAATTATTATCTTGATATGATTGTTCGTCGTCTAACGTTAATACTGCGTTCTCATAAGACGAATATTCTTTTTCCTGAATTAGCATATGTGTCTTTTCTATATCTGCGTCTCCTTTAAATTCATCGTAAGATACTTGAGATTCATTGTCGAAATGTTTTGGTACATTTTCAATAGGTAAATAGATACAACAATCATTTCCTTCACTATGTATGTTGAAATCTAAAGCAGGATTTTGTGTTTTCATATCAATAGAAGACGATATTATATGTTCTTCTATGTGGTTGCTCATTTCGTCAAGAAAAGCGTTGTTCATTTCACTTGAATCGACGTAAGTTTCGTTAAGTTTCTCCATACTTACACTGTACGTAACATTATTGTCTATAATGTCTTTAGTTATATTATTTTGAACACATAACTCTATATTATTATTATTTTGTTCATTTATATGTTGGTGTTTCATATCTTCTTCTTTATGTCTTTTTGTTTTGGTGACATAATCGTTTGTATGTTTAAAATTATCTTTATTAAGATGGACATCATGTATTCCGACAGTCTTGGTACAATCTTTAGAAATTTGACCATTTGCACTGTAATTTGATTGAATATCTTCAAGTGATACATTATGTTTCGAATCAATTAACCTTTCTTTAGAATTATATTCAGTAATATTTAAAACCATTTCTAAATTATCATAGTTGGGCTGGTTAACATTTGAATTATATTCAATAATATTTAAAACCATTTCTGAATTATCATAGTTGGGCTGGTTAACATTTATAATCACAACTTCTTGATCATTTCCCCGTTGAATACCTTGTATATTTATACTAGATCTTTCGAAGTTAGTTTCTTTTAAATTTTCCGTTAAATCCATATATCCCACGATTTTTTCTGAACATGATATGTTAGAATTATCCCAAATACCATCAGTGCTACGTTTGATGGTTATAGGTTTAGTTCCGTCATCGTAATCTGACCAAATAGGCTTGGCAGTATACATGATATCTTCAGAATCAACTACAGTAACAACTTTTTTCTCATTCTTTTTAGTAGGTTTTATTCTCTCATGAGTTGCGAACATGACGTTGTTAAATATATAATACAGAATACCCTCAACCACTTTATTACTCATACCAATATCAGCATCACTCGCTTCAGTTAATACTGTATCATTAAGGCAGACGTTTTGTTCCATATCTGCAATTATTTTGGCAATAGAAAACGTTTCAATATTTTCTTCAGTTTTAGCAATTATCTCTGGTGCCACTGTGACAGATGGTGCTGTAAATTCTATTCTATTTATTATTATGGCTATTATTTCGGCAACGACTTCATATCTTTCAAATTCTGCAGTGGAATCAAAGCTTATCCTGTCAGTAGAACTTAAAGTACTTCCTAAAGAACTTTGTCTAATGTTCGTGTTATATATATCTTCATGTAAAAGGTTTTTAATATCTCCTTGTAAGTTTACTTTTGTAGTTTTAACGTTATCCTGTGCAAGTAATTCTATATCTTTGAATATTTTATCATAATCAATTATATTCATTAAAATTTCATGTTGTTTTAATTCTACTCTCGAATCTACTTCTACCTGTTTTGCTATTGTTTCAGAGTTTAGTTCAAAAACTGTTATTTTACGTTCAACGGTATATTCTGTAGGATCAGTTTCATCTACTATGTTTTCTATAAGTTCTTTCTTCTCCAGTTGTGATGTGTTACACTCATCTCCATATGAACTTTTGGATTCCTCCAGAATGGGTTCTAGTATATTCTTAATTTTTAATGGAGATCTTTTATCTTCTGATGACTTGAAGTCTTCACAATAAAAGTCTATAGGTACTGAGTAATCTCTTATATCTTTCTCTACTAATTCTTTTACTGGACTTTCATAAGATTCTTCTAGATCGGTAAAACTGTGATATTCACCTTCAGCCGATTCTAGTGTTATATCGTCCGTAGAATCTACCGGAACAATTTCATCAATATACGGATCCTTGATATCTCTTATTATAGTTATATCAAGCTGTTGAATGGCAGTGTCATTAGCTTCGTTTTTTTCAATAATCGTCTGATTGTCAGACGAAAAACTGTTGCCAAGTTCTCCTATATAATTATCTTCATTAAATTCTTGACTTTCAACAAACTCTCCATCTTTCTTCTCAACTTTAAATACAGGAACCGTCTTTTCTTGTACTTTGACATGTATTGCACCTTTTTCTGTTTCTTCCGAATACTTCTGAGCTAGGTTATCAACGGAATAGTACATGGAGTGGTTTTTGAGTTTTTTGGTTGTTTCTGATTTGGTCAACTCCCAAGCGTACGACACGTTAGTTGCGCCACAGGAATTACATCTAGGTAAATGATAATGAGTTGGTTCAGGGTCTTTGAGATACGAATTGATAAAACCACTATGCGATTGTGTTCTGAATAGTTTACCGCTGTCCGTTCTTTGTCTGGGCAAAGACCTAGTTCTCAAAGCGAATTCAGATTTTCCCCTGCCATCCCATTCTATGGATGGTATGGAGTACAAGCTAGATCTGCTGCTAGCATGCCCTAGTTCCTGGTGTCCTAATCTGGAGTTAAGACTCATTTTACACTTAGGTACTTTACGAGGAGAATCAAAAGTTTTAATTAAATTTTCGAAGTTTGTTGTACGAGAAAATTCGTGTTTCGAGCGTTTGTTAGTAGATAGAGCTTCTTTATCTTCTGTTTTACCTAGAAGTTAGAGGGAGCGATGGGTTAGTTAAGTTTGAGCTATAAAATCTAAATCTACCTTGATTCTACTTCTATCTACTGGGCGCAATCTGTAGTGGCAATTAACTGATACAATTTTAACGGCCACCACATCGTGATCTATTCTTTTTACCTGAAAATTATGAATTCGCCCCTACTAATATCTAATACTACCAACAATATCTTCAAAATGTATTACTTAAGAGTTTCGTATATATAAATACATATTTAATATATAGTTTTACTTTTAATAAGTTTTTATCATGTTATTCATCCCTACTAATATTGTAAATGCAAAAGTACCTAACTGTCTGTCTGTTGTCTTTTAAGGTCTGTTTTGTTGGCAAGAGGAGCCTGGATAACAGCCCGGCCACGAACACGCCACTGCAGCAGTAGCGGCGAGCGGCGACTGCCATGTACTAAATCGTTCTATGACGCCACGAGGCGCCACGCAGATTTTGTACATTTGTTGCCACCGCTGCCACGCGAAGTCGTATCGGGCCGTAAGGACTTTTTATCGCGAAAACAACTAGTAATTTCTCAAATGCTCTAGACGACCGTGGTGAAGTAAATAAACACGTGGTTCAGAGTCGGTGTATTTTGATCGAAACAATGTAAAGTTTAATTTTATAATTTTCAAACAAGTTTTCTTTAAATGCGTACGAAAGGACAAATAATAGTATCACAAAATGGTGGTATTTTATCCTTACAAAACATTAAATTAAACAAATTTGATTTACAGGTAATGCCTGCCTATAATGATTATTATGATAACGATGACAATGCGACCAGACAACACAACATAGCCTTCGATGATGGATGACATAGTTAAGCCAAAACTGGTGATGACACAAATGCTGACCTCGATTTTGAAATTGAAAACGATGTCATTTATGTAATCAATAACATATAATTTGATGATAGATGACACAGTTTAGCCAAAACTGGTGATGACACGAATGCTGACTACCATGACATTGATCACGAAAACTCCAGTTTATCAAAGTTTAGCAGGGCTCATCTTGGCTCACCTCTAGTGACCGTCTGCTGTACAGCAGCATGGTGAGTTCTGATCACGACGGGACCCTGGACCGGTGGAGGTGGGCCTTTCGAGTAGACCACCGTCTCATCACCAGAAAAGAGACGGGGCTCTCGTGGCACATACATTTGTGAAGTTTCATAACTACTACCCACATCTACAATGCAATAGTTATTGTAATAATGACCACTCATTTAAAAATATCTACAACTTCTTCATTTATTATTACTATACTAGACAACAAGTCTGAATCGTGTAATATTTTGAAAGATTTCAAACCGTGGTCACGGGTGTACCGTTTAGTTCACCTGTGACCACGGTTTGAAAGTCGGTGTAACTAACCTCCAAAATAAAAGACGATTTAGACCCGTTGTCTTATTAATCCAATCATTTAAGCAATAAAAAGGGGCCTACTTCGAAATTTTATATAAGCTGGCAACTCGTACTAGCTGACTGCAGCGTGCTTTTCTCCCTCTAGCTCAAAAACGGTTGAACGCATGAACAAATGCGTATCAAAATTTATCGCAAATTTATGTTTTTTAAGTTTATAATAGATAAAAACATCATTGGCGCTACAGAAACTAGAAACCTTGATAATCGCGAAAACCGCGAGAGCCCTTTGGTCTTGAATAACTGACGACGCAGACACGAGAATCTATGAGACTTTTGGGACAACTTTTACAACTCCAAAATTAAGATGTATACGAGTTTCCAGCTTATCTCAAATTCCGAAGTGAAACTCTTAATTTGACTGGAATATTTTAGTAATAATATGGGTACAAATTGTGAAAGCTATATTTCATTCATTACTATCCCAATCATAAATATCAACACAGGTCTGTCAATCTATCAATCTGAATTGCCAATCAATTCCTAAATCCAAACCATCAATACCACCAATCTCACCTCTAACGTCTGGTATCGGTGACGTCATGCCAGACGTTGGCGGAGACGCGGGCGAGTCTAAGAACACTTCGTCGTCGGACAACAAGTTCGGATCCCGATGGACGACTTGTTGGTGAATTACTAAAATATAGTTTGACGATATACAAAATAATAACGGGAAAAATAATAAATAATACCGGGAAAAATCGATAAAAATAATAATGTTGTTATGTAGTAATTTTATAACATTATTTTTATAATACCTCGGTTACCAAAATGCTAATAGGAATCGAAACTATCAATTGGCCAGCTATTGGGCCTTATATCAAAATTATAATTTTAAAGATTTTATTCTAAATATTTAAATATTTTATTTTTTGTATAAAATAATAAGTTTATTGTATGTATTTTAAATAAAGAAATAAAAGATAAGAAGCGTTAGTAGCTAGAAATATAAATAATACTAGTTTAGTAGAAATTAGTAGAAAAACATGCAACACCATTAACAAAACACTGAACAACGAAAATATCTGTGAATTATTAATCTGTTTAATCTGTGTATTTATTGTTAAGATTATTAATAATAATATCCTATCAGAAGAGCTAACGACCCAGGGAAACAAACGGTCTTCTTCTTCTTATAGTTTGTTTAGTGGACAACTAATGACAGAGTTATTTCGATCGCCCATATTTAGGCCGACTTTTAACGTACCCTTCAAAGGAGACGCTATGATTTACCACTATGCAGTCACCCATCCATAGGGTTACCGCTCCCTTGGTAGCTTAACAAACTAACTACTAACTCTTCTTAACGTTCAGCAATTTCAGGGACGCAGTCAAGCCGATGCCCACCACGAGCTCGGACAAAGTTAACAAAATACACGTTTACTGAGAGCCTGGTTCTTGTTTTGTACCTAGTCACTTCGAGCTATGCTCATGCGCACCAATATTTAATTCACAGATATTTTCGTTTAATACTAACTATAACTAAACCACAAAAATTAGTCGCTTATAAATACTATGGACCAAGAGTCAGCTATGTATTTACTTTTACTTTCATAGTCATGAAAATTTACAACTCTTATAAACTTGCGGAGTGATAAAAGGCTCTTCTGACAGCCCTATGCGGATAGGGTATTAAACCCTATAATAACGAAGGAGGGAAAGAAATAAAATTTCATTTGGTTATAGTATTAGTCTTACAATTTGTAGTAAATGATATTGATATTTATTGATAGTATTTTCAATTTTTTTTCTCAGAACTGCGACCTCAATCAGATATTTTATTTTGAGGTACATAAATACATTAAAATACAATATCTGATTGCTTGTAAGTAGTTTATATTAAGTTACTTTTATATTAATAATGTATTCTTGTAATTATCTTATTAAACGTTTTCTATTTTAAGTTAATTAAGTTTTATTTCTTACCGTATTTATTATTTTAGGATTAAACTTATCGTTAGTAAAACATCGTTACAATTTATATTGCCAAAATGCAGCTACATTGACTACATTGTGGGCGGCAGAAATCAATTTATTTATTTATTTATAAATAAATAAATTGATTATAAATAAATTGATGAATTTATTTATTTATTTATAAATAAATAAATTGATCTCGATTAGAATTATGAAATAGATCCTCGTGCATCAACCACAGGCCAATCAAAATCAATAGATGTTAACGCGTACAGCCAAGAGAACAACCCTTGTCTGCCTTTTCATTGGAGCTTCTATCCTACTAATATTATAGACGCAAAATTTTGTAACAATGTATGGATGTATGTTTGTTACTCTTTCACGCAAAAACTACTGAATGGATCTGGATGAAATTTGGCACAGAGATAGATTATAGTCTGGAATAGCACATAGCCTGCTTTTTATCACGATAACCGACATCCACTCGGACAAAGCCGCGGGCAATAGCTAGTATTATATAAAACTAGAGTGAAGCAACTAATTTTTGTGATTATCTACAATTTATTTATATACAAAAATAAAGACATAAGATCAATAAAATTTTTACCTTTCGTCCGATCAGCATGCGCTCGCTCGGAGTTTAAGAAATCGGTCGTGTCCACTAGAATATACATAACATGATGCTTAAATACATTCACATGCAATATCTACGTATGTTTGTGGCTTTGAGTCTAGTCACATCAGCCGCTAAATGGAGTTGAAATACAAAATTTAGATAATTTTTATGTTACTTAGGTGACAAACAGTCATACGGAATTTGTGACGCTTGCAATATCTGGGATATTATACGAGTGTTGCCAATCCAAAAACTTAAAATACCAGGGTTTTCCTAGATCAGAAATACTTCAGAGATACCTATATACATAGAACTCTGGATTATTTCCGATTTAGAAAAACATCTATTGTGAATTTCTTAACAGAAAATCCTAATATCGATTTTTGGTGCGACCCGGGAATCGCACCCGGGCCCTCGTGTTAGCAGTCTCACACATCGACAACTGAGCCACGGAGTTAGTTAAATGGGATGGAGCTATATAGTGTGTACAGCTCTGTTCCTCTTTCTCACTCGAACGACCTATGTTTAACACGTCATGATACGGCCTCTGGTATTACAAATTTTTGGGGTCGACATACGGCTTTTGCAAGCGTCCATAGGCTACGGTAACTGCTTACCCCCAGCCAGGCCGTATGCTTATTTACCACTAAACTATGTAGTGCAAAAAAACAAATTAAATAGCGGCCTAAAAACCTCATTTTCATAATTTCAATACCACTTAACGGCTTTAGACCAAAATCTTTTGCCATGATACAAGTATACTACAAAATTTTGAAAACATGCCTAAACCACAGGCAATTTAAAAACCAAAAGCAGCATGAAAATTTCGTGCTAACACTAAAAGAAAATGGCGGCAATTGTACTTTTTAATTATATGAAATATATAATAAATAGGGTAGTTGACAATTTACTAAAATATTTTTTTCTTCTTTTTTCAAAAGTTGTTATAATAACAACTCATATATGTCCCACTGCTGGGCACGGATCTCCTCTCCTCTATCAAGACAAAGAGAGGGTTTCGGACATGTATTTAGAATTTTTCTAAAACATGTGGGTTTCCTCACGATGTTTTCCTTCACCGTTAGCAGATGGTAAATCATTAGAATTGAATTTATATGTACTCAACATATAAATTTCACTTTTTGCCATCCGAAATCAAACTCCTGCGTGCAAGTCGATTACTTTCCCATTAGGCAACCACCCCTAAAAGTAGTTAATAGCGTTTCACGACGGCCAATATCAAAGGAAAATAGTCAACTGTGTGCACAAGTGTGTGCTCAATCACAGGTCTCTTTATGTCCTCACTTAGTCCGATGAGGCGGCCGTGTGACACAATCGGTTTTTTTTTTAATACTACCAAGGTGGCAAACAAACATACGGCCCGCCTGATGGTAAGCAGTTACCGTAGCCTATGGACGTTTGCAACTTTAGGGGTGTCTCACGGGTTGCCGACCCTTTAAAATCCTTATAAATCCTTTCTTAAAGAACCCCATGCTATAGTCTCTTTGGAAAACCTCGGCAGGGAGCTCATTCCACAGCCTAATCGTACGTGGTAAGAAATACCAGGCTTTATATGCTTTCCGAGACACAAGCCATTTTTTAAATAAATGTCAACCACCCCATTCATATAGTTGTATTATAGAACAATTATGTATGGATATTCATTTTTTTTTTTCAAAAAAAAATTAAAATCCACAAAATAAATCATGCTCAAAATGGTAAAACTTTTGCTCATACACAAGTCTATAATACATGATAAATTTATACAATGCCGGTACAAAGAGAGATAGAAAATCACATGATAAGAGATAATATCATCAGTACAAGAGAAGTATCTCCACTATTTAGGAATGCGTATTGAATGAAAAGTTTTCTATCCCAGGGATACTCCATCTTAAAAGCCGTGGTGTATAAAAAAACAAACAAACACGCATATGATACCTCTGGTATGAAAAGCTTCCATTGGCTACGGTAACTGCTTACCATCAGGCGTGCCGAATGCTTGTTTGCCTCCTACCTAGTATAAAAAAAATTAAACGTGTATTGATTGTTTTTGATTATTCCCATATCGATAAAATTCGGGAAAAACGTCTATCGTACTATTTTTATACTATTTGGATGGCAAACAAGCATACAGCCCGCCTGATGATAAGCAGTTACCTTAGCCTATGGTATCACGGTATGGTTTTTTACACTAGGGCTTTATGATGGGAGTATCCCTGGGATAGGAATATTTCTTTAAAAATGCAGTCCTAAATGAGCGCTGGAAACCTGTAAAACTGTATATATATCTCAATTTTCTGTGTAATATCGGCTTTGTGTAAGTACTTACCGTCACTTAACACGACTTCGGGTTGACTGCGAACGGGAGCTTGTTTCGTCTCTATTCTGAGCACACGATGTTCTGTAAAAAAAAACATATCCTTACTAATATTATAAATGTGAAAATTTGTGAGTATGGATGAATGGATGTTTGTTACTCTTTCACGTAAAAACTACTGAACGGATCTGGATGAAATTTGGCACAGAGATAGATTATGGTCTGGAATAACACATAGGCTCGGTATCGGTTATCGCTGCACTTTTTGCAGCGATAACCGATATCCACGCGGGCGGAGCCGCGGGCAACGGCTAGTATAAAATATTTAGAACATTTTTGATTTTTTTTTGAACATTCGTTAGATCACGACACAGGCCTAAATATGGACGAACTAAATAACTCTGTCACCAGGTTTGCCACTAACCAAACGATAATAATAATAATAATATTTTCGGGACAAGTCACACATCGCTTTCTGATCCCAAACTAGGCAACAGAATCTGTACTATGGTAACCAGACAACTGATAAACATACTTAAATATTTCTAAATACATGCATATTATAGATAAATTACACCCAGACACCGAACAAACATTCGTGCTCATCACACAAAGATTTGTCTTGGGTGGGAATCGAACCCACGACCCTCCGGCGTAGCAGTCAGAGTCACTAACAACTAGACCAACAGGCCAGTCAAGAAGATAAAATAAGATATTAAAAATTACAAGCTTACCATCACGCGATTCCTCCTCTGTCTCGGAAGGCGCACTGGCGGGGGACGTGATCTGTGCAGCGCTTATAGCTTCCGACTCTGACAAGTCTGTATCGTCTGAAAAATTATAATTAAAACAAAATTAAATAAGGGCACCATACTAGTGAGCAATCCTGACTGGGGAAGTACCTCCAACTTGCAGAAGACTACATACAGCGGTGTAGTCTTCAGCACTCTTTTTTTTTCGTATACCAGGGATATATTACTTTATCTTACAGCCCTGGTGTAAAAGAAATGGATCGGCAACACGCAAGTAATACCTTCGGTATTGCAAGCATCCATAGGCTACAGTAACTGCTTAACATCAGGTGAGCCGGTTGTTTGCCACCCAAGTATAATAAAAAAAAAAAAATCTTTAAAGCTGGCAACATTGGACGTTAATGTTCATTTTTTATTAAAAGCTTTTTATGAAGGTATTTTAATTAGAACAAAGCATGTATTCTGCCCAGCCCTGAGTCTACACTGTAAGAGGCGTAAAAGATTTAAAACCGGGAATCGAACCCGTTACACGAGAAAAATAATTACCCTGTAGCTTTATCATACCGATCGAAAAGCTTCATTAATTATTATTTTATCATAAACTGTATACAATTTGGATCTATAAATAACATCTGCCAAACTGCATAGCAGATTGTCAGCAGTCAGCAATCGCAGATTGCGCGCGTGTTTAACACATATACAGGTTATATTGTGTAGGTAGATATAATAGTTAATTATTGATGGACAACAATAATAATTACAAATATGTATCCTTATCATCCTAACAATCTAATACATAAGTAGGTATAAGTTTTTATAAATACTTATATAATATCCTTTGCTTCGGTATTTCATGACACTGCTATAAGTAGGTATTGTTTTATAACAATACCTACTTATAGCAGTGTCATGAAATACCGAAACGTTATTTGGCACTGCTTCGGGATCTTATGATACTGTTATCAGTATCATAAGATCCCGAAGCAGTGCCAAATAACGTAAGTGTCAGAAATATAATTTTAACAAAAAAAAACCGACTTCAGTACGGCAAGTTGTAACATTTTCAGATATTTGTTTGTTACAATCGAAAAAAATCGACTGAGCGTCGGGCTGAACACAGGTCAAGTAGGTATTAAAAGCAATATTTAATCCGATCTCAATCCGCAATCGCAATCCGCGCTCAATTCATTCACGTCATTATTTCTTATTAATAGTTGCTTAGCAACAATAACCGAAACTTATCTAATCGCCATCAGTAAAATACTTATTATTGAAAAGTTCAGATGGCCATCTGTGGTCTTCTTCATCAGTTTTACTTCATCAAATTACACTTTCTGAATGTAAATGATTGATTAGTTGTTAAAAATATTGAAATTGCTATATGTGTGCCTATAACTTTTGAGGAGTTCCCTCAATTCCTCATGGATCCCATCATCGGAACTTTCTTTTGATGATAATGGGACCAAACTGGAAGTATGTCCAGTCAGACAAAAAAAGAATTTTTCAAATCGGTCCATAAATGACGGAGTTATGCGGTAACAAACATTAAAAAAAATAAAAAAAAAATACACACGAATTGATAACCTCCTCTTTTTGAAGTCGGTTAAAAAGGAAGACCAAGCATTTTAATATGTGACATAGCCGTGGGATGGCCTGTATACTTACATTCGTTCGGGCGTTGTTTCCGCTCAATAATCCTCTTGTACTCGTCGATCTCATTGTCTGTGACGTGGTCGAAGGGGTTGCGCGCGTACGGCGCCGAGTACATCGTCGCGTTGTGTTGGTAGCCGCGCTGGATTATACCCTTGGATGCTGCACCCATCAGTACCTGCTACAAGTATTAAACACAAGTTTAGATAAGGCGCCATACTAGCGAGCAACCCCGACTGGGGAAGAACACACAGCGGTGTAATTGTGGTCCTGTGTGTGAGTACAGGTCTCCAGCGCTCATTTGGGGATGCGTTTTCCTATCCCAGGGATACTCTATCTCAAAGCCCTGGTGTAAGTAAAGAGGTCTTGAGGCAGAAATATATCCACCCACACACAAATACTAAAGACACGTCTGATTCAACAACCCGCATTAGGCCAGCGTTTGTGGATAAAGGTCTACAGCCTCTCTCTCTTGATAGAGGAGAGGAGACCTGTGCCCAGCAGTGAGACATATATGGGTTGCTATTATTTAAACTTTTTTTTTTTATTAAAAATAGACAACTCCCGCACTAGAGAACAAGCTCTGTGTCGCGGGGGACTTTACAAACATACAATTAACGGACACAAATTACACCCAGACTTAGAACAACACTTTGTGGGTCACACAAAGTTTTGCCCTGTGTGGGAATCGAACCCACAACCTCGTGCACAGCAGGCGCATACTGCGGCCACTGGACCACCAAGGCAGTCAACTACAATCAATCACCATACTTTTTTTTTCTCGCTCGACCAGTACTAAGTACTACCTTATTTTATCAATAAAGTATCGTGTTTTGACTGCATCAGCTTGCATGCTATCATACAGGTATTCTACAAAAGATTGTAACTATCTGACGAAAAAGAGTGGCCTGAGTTTCTTGCTAGTTCTTCTCAAGGCTCCACGTCAGCGAAGTAGCCGTAGGAAAATTTTGCTGACATCATCTTTTTGACTTATTCATAATTTATGACCTTCATAAGTGTTACTTTGTAACCTAAATAAATAAATGAAGTTTGAATCACCATAATGGGGATGGTATTGGTACTCACTACGTGATCGCCAGTGTGTGTGTTGGCCGCATCCTCACCAATCAGTTTGCTAGCCTCGTCCCACGTGACACCCTCCAGGATGTGAGACTGCGGCCCAGCGCTTATCTTATCCGCCCGACGGTTATCCTTGATCTATTAACATGAGATAACCAAGACTCCTTTTAAAACCTCTTTACAAGTTAAATGGCCTCTAAATTATAAAAAAAAACAAAACTAGGCAGAGCCTTTACTATGTCAACCAGACAACTGATAAACATAGTTATATATTTCTAAATACATATATATTATAGATAAATTACACCCAGACACAAAATAAACAATAGTGCTCGGCCTGCCCCTTCAGTTCGTTAACTTTGCCCAGGACAGCCCACGCCCACATCGTTGTGGAATGTAGCGTAGAAGACCATAGGGTACGAACTTTTAGAAAATCGGGCACTCTACCGAAGGCCTGCGGCGACTTCAGACGCCTGCCGGCCTTTTGAATAGCCGGCCAGGTGCGGAAAATGTTCCGTCTAACTTGCCCAGGTCATACATTTTTTTGACCATTTA
The DNA here is from genome assembly GCA_947095525.1 of Trisateles emortualis. NCBI lineage: Eukaryota > Metazoa > Arthropoda > Insecta > Lepidoptera > Erebidae > Trisateles > Trisateles emortualis. Next base: position 4,969,941 of record OX352756.1, read on the forward strand.
GAATAAGGCTGTGCGTGGATCTTCAGTCAGCACAAACGATTTTATATAATAACTAGCGACCAGGCCTCGCTTCACTTCGGTTTATTCTTGATTTCTCTACTATAATATGCATGTATTAAACATATAAACCTTCCTCTTGAATCACTCTATCTATTAAAAAAAACCGCGTCAAAATCCGTTGCGTAGTTTTAAAGATCTAAGCATACATAGGGACAGACAGACAGCGGGAAGCGACTTTGTTTTATATCCAAACATCGGTCATCATTGGCAAAAAAAGAAATCATCTCCACACAAACCATCGACTATGATTTTTTGGCATATTTTTTTTTTTTATTTCTCCCACTATACAAGGCCTGTGTCGTGAAGTTATTGATTTAATGAATCACACAAAGTTTTGTTCTGTGTAGGATCAAACCCACAACACTTACAAGTTGACCTTCACCACTGGACTGTGTTGTCAGATTATATTAAGAAGTTTTTAATTTATTTATTTTTTTCAGTCGAGTAGGCGGAGCTTTATTGTCTGATTTTTTAAAATAAATATTTCTTTCTTTCTTTCTATGGTCAAAATATATAAATCTGACTTACCTGCTGTTGTAATTTCTTGAACTCTTTAGGATTAGTATTCTTGGGGACAAACTGCAATGTGTCGATCTTGACCGGGGTGCTCGAGTGCGCTGGCGACCCATCTTGTACCCACTGCGTATGCGCATATCCATTCGTACGTTCCATATATCGTACAAGTTACAATTTGTAACATTCACATGACACATTTTCATTTTTTGTGATGAATTGTCAATTTTTTGTTGGTAATTATTTTGATAATGTTAAGTGTGTTCAGTGTACAAAATTGACATTTTAAAATCGAAGATAAGTGTATTTAAACGACAATTCATGTGACATTTGTCAAAATAAAGTCGTTTTTTTTTAAATTTCAAATTTATTCATGTCATGTGTAGTTGTATATTTTTTTTTTTTCATTTTATTCGCACATTGAAGTTCCGTTTCCGAAGTGTAGACACCATACGTGATAGAAAAAAGAGAAAAAAATTAAATTAGTAACAATGTTGCCAGCATGTATAAAAAAACGACAAATATTTTTCATGATTTTTATTTAAAATATTTGTCGAGTTTTTTTTCGAAAGAGGGTTAGTTGAAGGATAAATGGTAAGGTGGCATTTACATTTTTGTATAATAAAAAATTGTAAAAGACTTGTGCGGAAGAAAGAAAAAATAAAAAATCGGAAAATAAAAATATATGCTTATTTTTACACCTGGTAATACATCGAGCGTGTACAGTACAGATTTATCGCATTTCGAGCATAAGCAGACATCCAAATTCATTCCCCATGCAAAGCAGTATCTTTTTCTAAGCGGTCTTAAGAAGCTACATTCAATTTTGACAATCGTAGACAAGCACTATTTTTTTTATAACGAATCAAAAGACTAAGAAAAACTTGCAAAAAATAATAATAAAATGTACCAGTATTAAAAAAAAACGAATATGAATTATAATAAAAAAAGACAAATAGTCTACCACCCTATTTTTTTATTGTGCAAACTTTAGACACGTAACGAAGGATTAATGGGAAAGAACAAAATAAAAAGGTCGTGCAAGGAAACGGGATAAAGTATTTTTAACATGTGGCAACATAGCTACCAATTTTATACCAAACTACACTGTACAGACTCGATGTTCGAATAAAATAAAATAATTTTAAAACCAGGGTTGTAATAATGAAATGCTGTTGAATATTTTTAGAATTATTTCAAAAATCCTAAATTTTAAACAAATAATAGCGAATTGTCACCGTAGTGGTAATTTGGACTTCACAATAGACCCCAGAGACCCCCAAAAGTGTTAGAAAAAGCTTTAGAAAAGTAAAGAAAAGAATAGAAAAAGGATAAAGATATTTTGACATAATTCCTGACTTTAACGCGTTTAAGAAAACTGAAAAATGGTCTGTCTGCTTGTAAGAGCGGTGTTGTGAAATCAGATTTTTTTAATAATTGTAAGATATACGTTAATTGGTAAAACAATATTCAAATTGTTTAATACTAGCTGCCCGCCCCGACTTCGGCCAGATTTAAATATTTTCAGCGCAATTAGATAAGATTGATTAAATTGGAAATAGATCTCAGTATCTGTTTCTCTGTCGCTGTACCTCAGTGCTAAATTAGACTTGATATTGTTATAATAAAAATTATCAAGAAACATAAATTGTACGTATATCTTTATATATATTTCTTGTGTGCGTGTGTATGTCTCTGAACTCCTCCTAGACGGCTGGACCGATTTTGATGAAATTTTGTGTATGTGTTCGGGTAGGGCCTTGGATGGTTTAGATTCACAATTGGACCCGGTAGGTGGCGCTGCTGTCGGTATTTCAGCTTTTACAGGCAGGACGACGTCTGCCAGGTCCACTAGTATACGTATATAACACAAATTAACATATTTAAGTTTTAAGCCCTAATCTGAAATGTCTCACTGATACGCTATTATGAACAAAAGCCTCCTCGAATATACCTTATATGACAAGGAGATCGAAAAAAAATTAAATAAAGAACACAAAATACACCCAAATGTTTATAGACTACACAGGATAATTAACATGTGTATTTATTAGAACCGTCATAATACCGGCAAATAGCGAATAAGAGAAAATTTATGTTTTTAAATAATAAGCATCGAATTAAAACAGAAAAAGATTAGACCTAAATTGGGTCGTTTGAACCCGAATATAGTTCGGACCCGTGTAGGATTGGTGGACCCAAATGGGATCAACCAAGTATAATATTAAAATTACGTAAGTCACAGAATTATGTCAAAATGAGATGATTTAATATTAAAATATCGTCGAAATTACCTCTTCGTTGTTAGCGTCCACCCACTGCAAAACATTATTGTATTAGTAACAAAGAATATACAAAACAAACTTCAGTAAAAAAAACATAAACAAACAAACAAATAAAAACATAGTCAAAAGCATTTCATTGTGAGAGAAAAGCTTGAAAATATAGAATTGTTATAATTTTTCATATAGTTTTTAATTTATATTATAGATTTTTTAATTTTTTAACATATCTATAAGCACAATATAATTATAAATAAGCATGTTTCACGCAATCCCATTATTTGTTTAACTTTTTGATATATTTATCTGCATCTAAGTACAGATGTACTTGCAATCCATACATACATAACTGTATACACTCACGACTGTTCCCCAGAGGGGTGGGCAGAGACAGTAGCCACAGCTGGAAATGTTTGCATATTGGGTAAATATTTTTTGATGTAGTTTATGTGTCCATCAGTGGAATTATAAATATATCAAAATGTTATAACCAATATAAAATCGGGACAATTAAAAGAAACCTCCAATTACACACACTTCAGCGTAAAGCAATAATTAATTATACAAATTAATTATAAAGATATAGAAACGCATTTTTTTATATATTAATAATTATCTGAATAAAATATATTTTTATAAAACTAATACGAGTTCGATGACTTGGCATAGTGAAATTTTAAAAAGAAATGTAAAAAAAAACTTTTGAGCCATTTTGAGCACAGCATAGACAAAATCGCTCTGTGAATAAAGACAGTACTACAATCTTTGATAGCCACAGATCATAAACGATAGAATGTGTAGATACGACAACAAGACCAGAATTCCATTACGGCGAGGTGGTAGTTAAAAAATTAACAAGATTTTTTTAAGTCTTGAATCTCACGTCATGGAATAAATACCAAACCAAGAAAAATACAGTCAACAGGGAAGAATATGAATAAAAGATTTAACCGTGTAGATTTCCCAAATAGCAAACGCCCTAAATAAAAAATAAAACAAGTAAAATTACCATAAAATATTTAAAATTGCGTCTACAGTTTATTATTACATTTTTAAGACTTCTCCTGAACCTGAGCCCTGTGTCGCGGGGGACTTTACAAAGTCCCGTGGGGGATCGAACCCGCAACACACCCCGCAGTAGTAATTAAAGTTAAAAAGACAACACCCGCACTAGAGAATAAGATCTGCGTTGCGGGGGACTTTATAAACGTACAATGAACAGACACAAATTACACCCAGGCTCAGAACAACTCTTTGCGGGTCACACAAAGTTTTGTCCTGTGTGGGAATCGAACCCACAACCTCGTGCACAACAGGCGCATACTATGGCCACTGGACTACCGAGGCAGTCAAAATGGGTTTGACTATCAATGAATGTTAGATTGCAGTACTATCTTCACACTCTAGTGTATTACATATATTTGCACGAAATTCTTTACAATATTTATAAACTATAAGAAATATGGTTAACATCTGTATCTATTTATTTATTTTATAAACAATTATGATTATATAATGTATAACTAGATTAATTAATTTGATGTTAAAATATAAATTATAAAAAATAAATATAAATGCCACTACCAAAAATCCTTGAGTAAAAAATATAGAAAATATAATTATAAATTAAATTATATAAAATGGAATGTCTTAGATATATAATAATAATAATCCAATTAACCTAAAAAGTTGTTAGTATTGGAAAAGTTAACTTGAAATCTGTTGTTGATAAAATTATAAGAAATGATTCACAACCAAAATAAACATTTTTTTTGTGTAAATTGTTGACTACCTTTAAAATTATATCGAAATATAAACACAACGATTGAATAGCTTGAAAAAGTATAAAGTATGACGTCATAATCCCGTAAGGGACAAGATTTGATATTAATATTGTTGTTTTATGACGTCATAGACGTTTTTTATCGAATTCAAAAAGTAGAGGTTAAACATCACGCCTATTTTCCAAAGGGTAAGGCAGAGTTGTATACTTATGTCTGACCTGGGAATCAAACCCGGAGATTCTGAGGCAACTGCTAACTCAACGATCTCAAGTTAACTTCTAAAGAATTAGTATAATGTTTATAAATTATAAAAACTATGTATTATGGTATATACGTATTGTGATGATGGCATTAAACTTAGTGATCATCCATTAATCACGTGATGCTTTTAAGCAAATGTTATCCCTCCCTTCTCCCTCTTCCTTGATTATACGCGGTGATGTTTAACACTGATTTCACTACATCCTTATGCCAACCATAATATAATAAATATCCCCCATATAACAAGGTGACCCCTTGTGGTATTGCGTGGTTTTTTTGTTAACCCCCCGCACTCAAAATACGCTCTTAGGCGTGGAGTTGCGGAAACAGGTCCGCTATACCATACCCCCTCCCTCACCCGTCGCATGTGATTATAATAGTAACCCATATATGTCCCACTGCTGGGCACGGGTCTCTTCTCCTCTATCAAGAGAGAGAGAGGGTTTATGCCTTAATTCACACACGCTGGCCTAATGCGGGTTGGTGAATCTGACATGTCTTTAGAATTTCTTCTAAGATATGTGGGTTTCCTCACGATGTTTTTTTCTTCACCGTTAGCAGATGGCGAATCATTTGATTCGTACATATAAACTCCACAAAGTGAAATTCGCATTGGTACTGCCCGGGATCGAACTCGCACCTCTTGCGTGCAAGTCGGTTACTTTCCCACTCGGCCACATGTGATTAATGGACGATTACATATAAATGTTTTAGTACGTAATAGAATTTTTCTTTCATTCTATTTCTATGCTTATAAGGAGACAGCGAATGACCTATCCCATTTGGTTTTATATGCGTTTTAGAATGGGCAAATGATGTATAATAATCAGTACTTATACATATTATGTATTATAATTAGGGATAGTAAGTTGTATAGGACTATTCGACGATAATTTTTTAACAATTTTAAGAAAATTAAAATTAAACTGCTTTGAAAATTTACGAAGTCACTAGCATTAATATCTTTACTCGTCCTGAGAATTGAACACGTATATATTTCTTTTGAATATATCTGCATTTTTAGAACTGTCAAATAGCCAAATTAATATTTAGGTGGATATTTAATAACATTCCGAATGTGAACCTACTTTCTATAGCAATCACCTCCCTAAAAAGCCGATCGAGTGCTTCACCATCCTCATCACCCGCATGGTCAAATTTATCATGGAAGTAAACATCCTATACATAGGGGTGTAACAGAATAGTGTGGTCAGATTTAAAGTAGGAATCTTAAGTTGTTTAAAGTGCTGTAAATATTATGAAGAGTTCGTAAATAAGCACTGGCCGCGTGAATGGAGATTTACAAGGTCGAGGAAGCTTGCTGCGGTCAGTTTGTAGATGGATAACGTTTTTTTAAACACATCACGACCTCACCATGCCATGGAAAGCATGTAAAGTGGTTGGTCTTCCGCCTGATCTTTCTTTAGTAGTCTCTGATTGCCGACCTAATGCATTAGTAGAGTAAAGGAATATGCGCACACACTTGTGCACTGCAAATATCTTAATAAAGGTGACCACACCATTTTGTAACACGACTGTACATCACATATGACTCTGGTCCAACTCATAATGACCTATTTTAATTCTTTTAATTTTAGGAGTATTTTTTATCATCAATTTTTAACCCAGACACAGAACAAATGATCCCACTCAACACACAAATATTGTCCTGGATAGTAATCGAACCAACGACCCCTAGCTTAGCAGTCAGAGTGACTAACCACTAGGCCGACAGGCTAGTAATTGTTTTTATTTATTTCCCTCCTAAAATTAACAGAATTAAAATATCTAAGCATATTATAAATAGCCGTCCTACTCAGCCTCAACCCTGAGATATTCTACCTTGGTGATCTTCTTCGGGTCCGCAGTGCCAGTCTCGAGGACCTCGACCTTCTGGTACACGTTGGGTGAGTTCAGCCAGCGGGTACGCTCTCCAGTCTTGCCTTGACCCTTCTTCCAGAAGCTGAAAGTTGTAGTATTGATTTAAAAAACTATTTTAATCATTATGCTAGCTTCTGACTCTGTTTGGTGACGGGTTAAGAATACAAATGTCACTATCCAGTCCCGCTTGATGTTGCAATACCAGAAGTATCACTTAATGATTGATGATTCCTGGGATAGGAATAAGTTTCTTTCAAAATGCATCCCTAAATGAGCTCTGGAGACCTGTACTCACACACAGGGACACAACTACACTCTGTGTGTAGTTGTTTGGCTGTGGTCTTCTGTAAGATGAAGGTCCTTCCCCAGTCGGGCTTGCTCGCCAGTGTGGTGTAGTATAGTACTTCTATTAATAGTAGTTTTTCGGGATTAAAAGTAGCCTGTATCCTATTCCAGACTATAATCGGACCCGATACCTAATTTTATCCAGATACATTTAATAGATTTAGCGTGAAAGTGTAACTAACATCCATACATCCTCACAAACTTTCACATTTATAATATTAGTTAGGTGCATGCATTGGAATTTAAATATCATATCAATACCCATACTAGTTATCTACAACGGCGTTGGGCTAAAATTGGGCAAAAGACGTCCACTGGTGGATATAACCCCCTTTACCCCTATCCCCCCTAATGTTTTCCACATCACTCGGTCCTGAGCTGACCTTGTCCATCGGTTGCCTGCAAACTTTACCAGGTCGTCGCTCGGTCCGCCTTATTGGAGGCCTCCCTACGCTGCGTATGATTTTCGTATGGTAATAAAAATGGGACAACTTACCCTTGCTTGTACAATTCCTCTTCTTCAAGCAGATAACCAAGCGAGGACACAGCAGGTGGTACTTCTACATCGTTCTTCGGTTTCGGCACATCGTTCTGTAAAAAGAAACATATTTCATTACAAAATTAAAATTTAAATTGGGAAAGCAGAGGCATATGCGTTGACTGCACGGTTGGCTCAGTGGCATAAGTGGTTACCTCGCCATTTATCACTGCGCGGCGTGTTTTGGGTTCGATCCTCACTCGGGACAAAAATTTGTTGTCCCGAGTCTGGGTATACTTGGTGTCCGTGAATTGTATGTTTGTAAAGTCCCCCGCAACACAGGGCTTGTTTCCTAGTGCAGGAGTTGCCTTTTTAAATAAACAATATGGAGAGTGAACAAAGAGAGGAGATGATGCGGATCTCCTGAACCCAGAATAACACAAAAATGGAGATGGGTTTTTACCCGGGTAAATAATCATTTATCTTTGTACACTTTTAGATCCTTCCCTCTCCCCCATGTAAAAGCTTTAGCTTCACCCGTGGGTAGATGTGTGTAACCCACGTTTCAAACTCAAAGTCATTTATTCATTTAGATCAAATGCATACTTATGAACGTCAAAATAAACAAAAGTCAGCATTTTTTTTTTCTACAGCCGATTCGCTGACAAGGGTAGGGTCTAGAGAAGGATTGGCAAGAAACTCTGGCTACTCTTCACCAGCCATGTTGCCGGACATAATTTCATACTCGGAGCTAGAAGATTGATAATGCGTACACGTGCACGTGCAAGTGCATACGTATACGTATAGGTGTACCTTGATGAGCGGGTGCCTGTAGATGTACCCGGTGCGGAAGCCGGCGTTGTCGAGCATACGCATGAGCGCCTCGAACTCCTCGCCGCCCACGCGCCACTTGGACGCGTCCGATGGAGGCTTGCGGGACTGCTCGTATATCTGTACGGTACAATACATTTATGGTTATCATCATTCCTGCCTCTTTCTCAATAATATTTAAGGTAGACGCAACATACTTGGGTATTTTAATAGTTAAAAAAAATATAAACAATTGTTGTTACAGCTACAACATAGTGTTGAAGCAGTATTGAGTAAATATACATCTTATTAGTTTGGCAATTCTAGAATTTTATTTTCATAAAATTATTTTTAGAAGCGGCTTCCATAATAGGTTGCCAATTTACTTTAGGTAAATATGCATAATTCAAATGCGATCTCAAGTTATTACAGTATTTTGTCATTCATTATTGAACTCGGAATTTTGTCACCGAATGGGTCACGGGAAAAGTGGTAATTAAGATGTTCACTTATGCATAAGTCTTACCTGTCTCCTAGTATCCTCATCAATGACTGCGAGCTCATCCACCGGCACAGACACCAGTCGCAACTGCACATCGCAGGCAGCAGTCAAGTTCCTCGCTTGGAAGAACGCTTCCTCCAAGGTGGCTCCACAGCACAGTGCTCCGGCAGACGTCAGCATCAGGACTTTGGCTGAAGGACCAAGGGCGCGGACCAACTTGTCGCGTTCTTCATTATCCAGAAAACCTGGAGATGGTCGATCGGAATAACATATATGTCTGATTAAGACACTCAAATGATTCAACGGAAGCACACAGGCGTCAGCGCCATCTGGCGGCACTCGAAAGAGTCAACGCTGTATGAACAACACACCAAAGCTCACTTCACTTGTAGCGGTCGTCGAGTTCAACTCTTAACGTTATTATTTCATACTTCCTCCAACGCTCGGCAAGTAATGTTAGAAATATAACCACTATAGAAACCACTATATAAGGACAAAAAATGGTCACAAAAAAAGTAATTTTATATATACTTACTTCGGGTATGAACACAGTTATGTCTTATTTAAATAGCAAGCAAGCCCGATTGAAGTAGGACTTCTACCTTACAGAAGACCACAGCCAAATAACTACATAGTGTTGTAGTTGCGTACCTGTGTGTTAGTAACAGGTCTCCAGCGCTCATTAAAGGATGCGTTTTGAAAGAAACGTTTTCCTATCCCAGGGATACTCAGGGAGAAATGAGTGAAGTAGTTACCGTGTGGCACCCGATGGTAGGCGATGTCCCCGAGCAGCGCGGCCTCGCTGCACAGCGGCAGCAGGCCGCGCCGCGTGGCGGACACGGCGAGCGCGCCGGCCGAGCGCACGTGCAGCACGCAGCGCACGTCGGGCCGCGCCGCGTGCACCGACGCGTGCAGGGAGAACCCTGACCACACACAACATACACGACTTAGGATATAGGTGTGATGTTTTATCTAGTTTGATTAGTAAAAATAAGGCTCGACCGAGATAGGTTTTTCATTCTAGCCGAGACCGAGAATAAAATAATATCTCGGCCGAGACCGAGAGGCGAGAACGAGAAAAGACAATTATACTTTTAACTTAATAATACACTACTAATTGTTTAACAAAATTAACTGTTTTAATAATCAAAGCTAAATAACATTATATTATAACATAAAAAGCAATTTTTCGGCCTCTCGTCATACAATTGTCCAGCTTTGCTAAACAGTCGTTCGTTCACTTGCTACGCTAGTAGGCGGCGCAGACAAAAACTTATTAGCTGCAGGCTTAAGCATATTTATAAAGTGATGAAAACCAATACTCAAAAATATTAGTATTTCTTTAAAGTCTTTGCTCTCTAAGAAAGCTTTCTAGCGCTATTTCCATCACAGAGTTTGAACTGTATTCGTCATTGGTCATTGGCTCATCTTCCCACTCTAACAAATCATGAGCTGCCCATAAGTTGGATTGATTTGTTGCAACCATGTTTCAATCGACTTCGCGCTGCGGCGCGTGGCCACGCGCAGTAAAATTTGAATGCCGATCCGAACAAAGTTACAATTTCGGTCATGACCGAGAATCTTGGCTGTAATTAGCCGAGAACCGAGACAAATTTCTCGGTTGGAGAAATGAGAATGCCGAGACCGAGATCGAGATCTCGGTCAAGCCTAAAATTGACTAAATTCTTTACACACAGAAATTATACACTTTTTCTGCAATAAATAATTTTAAATTTAAATTATTTATTTTATTCAAGGAGCTACGGCTAATTTTACAAATTATACTTATTTTGTAAGCTAGCATATACCATTTACAAGCTTCCACATATGGATCGAAAAAAATGTAACAGAATTTCACTAATAAACATATTTCTTATAACAATAATGATGATTCTTTAGACAATTTATTTACTACAGTATTTAGGCTAATACAGCATAAATCAATTTGAATATTGAGATTAAGTTTATTAAAAGAGCGGACAACTCTAGGTAAGTAACTATTTCTTCAATAGTTTGGGAAAGAGGAACGTGCAGTAAATGATTAGGGCATTTTCACTTTTTAGTGTACCCGCCACTTTTGGGCTGTCACGCAGACTTATAGATTTATAACAAGATAAATAGTGGACATATTGTCAATTTTTTTAAATAAAAATGTTAAATATATATTAAATTGATGAATTCATCTGCAATACCGGTAAAAAACGCCTAAATTATTAATTTATGACTATTTTAAATGTTCAGAGTAACTGTTTTTGGCAAGTCACACCCCTTACCACCATTGAATTAGTCGAAAATTACTAAAGTAGTACTACAATACTATTAAAAGGTTTGGTGCAACCACACTGTGTATATTGTTGGTGTCACATTAAACTAAATTTATATAATATAGCTCTTAATAAAAGAGGCTAAAAGTATAATTAAAAAAAAATCAAATCTGAATCCAGCCTGACATGTCAGTTTAGTGACGGTTCCTGGTATTCCAAATAATTACTAAATTAGCTCATATTTCCTTAAATGGCAACATTTTGTGAAGACGAGCACGGCCGTTATATTTGAATGTCGGTTTTGACTCAGTGTCTTAATTGAAAGGGTGTTTTTGATAGTGCCGGTAGCTGTCTCCACTTTTCTTGTCAGGTTAGTGATGTTATTTTCTTATTAATATAGGACATTTAACACTATTCAACTGTTTCAAACAAATTAGACATAATTTAGAAATGTATTCACGTATGTTATTTTTACGAATGATTGAATTGTGATTAGAAAACTGTTTCATTGTAATCTTGCCCGTGAATGTGACGTCAGTTTGGTGACATTTTGATTTCGTCACATATAGGACTGACTACAAATGTCACCAAACTGACACATAAAGCTAGGAACACATTCACAATTTTGCAATATTTATTTTCAGGTAGCTTTTTAAAGAAATAATAATAAAATCTCATTATGCCACTCAGTGGCTATTAAAAAATAGGGGTTGATCGTAGAGAAAACTAAGGGTTGTATGTATTTTTTAATGCTGAATCACAAAAAAATAAATACAAAAAAATTTGTCTATAAAATTAAATAAAAAAAATAGGGTTGGACCACCCTTAACATTTAGGTGGATGAAAAATAGATGTTGTCCGATTCTTAGACCTACCCAATATGCACACAAAATTTCACAAAAATCGGTCGAGCCGTTTCAGAGGAGTTCAAAGTTGAACACTATGACATGAGAATTTTATATATTAGAAGGGCCGATTTTTCCATTATTACTATTTTTTAGTTTTTCTAATTTTATTTTCCAGATAAAAGTTAGGTATCTGACGATGAAAAAATTGCCCCTAAAATGTGATTTAATTTGAATTTCAATACATAATACTTACAATGTTTATTATGTTGCTGTTTTATTTCGAATCATGTAACCTCGGCTTAAGGTATTTCGACGTGTCAGTTTGGTGACTGTCCCAATTTGCATGAGGACAAATTGTATTTTTATAAATTATGCTTTGTTATTTTACTGAATAACTGTTCAAATATTGATTTAGCGAGTAACAATACATTGAACACTACAAATTATTTCAAAAACTAACAACTTTATCAAAGGTATTCATTAAAAAAAAGAATCTTAGTAGCGTCACTTGTCACAAAACCGAAGTTGAAATCTCATTTTTAAAACTATGAGATTTCAATTCATGGTTTTAATTTTTTTTTTCAATGAATTTTAATACTCATTATCACTGGAAATTAAAAATTAAGCCATACTACTTAAAACGTTGAAACAGGACGATTTTTTTGAAGTCACCAAACTGACCACTATTTCACTATAAAGTCCATTTAATTTCAGTTTTTAATAAAGAAAACATGCTCTTTATTCAAAATAAAATACAATTTTCAGTACACCAGACTATGTAGTACAGCCTAGGATCTAAAAACATCTTAAAAACACAACTTGAAAAAAAAACTCACATTTTTATTAGGGTACACTTAAAAATGAAAATGCCCTTATAACGCAATCTTCTAGTAGGAATATATATAAATTAATATTGCCAAGGAAGTCCGAACTATCTTTTTTATTCTAAACTAGCTGTTGCCGCGGCTCCGCCCGCGTGGTTGTCGGTTATCGCTGCAAAAAGTAGCCTATGTGTTATTCCAGACCATAATCTATTTCTGTGCCAAATTTCATCCAGATCCGTTAAGTATTTTTTACGTGAAAGAGTAACAAACATCCATCCATCCATTCCCACAAACTTTCCCATTTATAATATAAGTAAGGATTTAAAAAAAACACATGTCGGCTATTTGTCTGCAACGGTAAAGAGGTATGAGGTGAAGCCTATTACATTGTTGCTCGTCTAATTGAGGAAGTTTATATTTAAAACCTAAGTGCCGAACAAATCGTCTCTGAATGCTCTCTCCTTTTTTTGCTGTTAATATGATAGAATTATATAAACGTTATTGCAATATTATGAATATTAAATAAAATTTCTTAACAGAAAAACCCAATATCAGTTTTTGACCTAACCCCGGAATCGAACCCGGGACCTATGATCAACAGTCACACATCGGTCACTGAGCCATCAAGACAGTAACCAAGGTAGATCAAATACAGATACACTAAAATTGAATTTAAATGCCTACCTTCAACATTGACAGGGAAGTTGGTAGTTCCCTGATCTTGCACGATGCCTTGCATGTCGACCTTGACCAAGGACGAGGCGGTGACCTCATGAGGCAGCAACCCTCGGGGGGTGGTCAGCACTTGTTCTACAGCCGTGTTCAGTCGCGCTGTTATCTGGCCTGTGATACCGGCTGGAAAGAAAATAAACATTAAGTAAACACAAGAATAATATTAAAAACTTATTTAAACTCCTCCCACATACGATTAAGTTGTGGAATGAGCTTCCTGCCGAGGTTTTTCCGAGAGACTATAGCATGGGATTCTTCAAGAAAGGAGTTATAAGGTTTCTAAAGGGTCGGCAACGTGCGAGTGATACCCTTGGTGTTGCAAGCGTCCATAGGCTACGGTAACTGCTTACCATCAGGCGGGCCGTATGCTTGTTTGCCTCCTTGGTAGTATAAAAAATAAAAATAAAAAAAAAACTAACTAAACCTAAATATGGTAACCTAATATCATAATATTCCTCCGCATCACTGTCAACTGGAAAAACGCCTAAAAGGCTGGCGGCATTGCCACTTTCAAAGGAAATGAAGAAAATGATTCTCTGTGCGAGAAACAAGCCGGCTCACATTTAAGTATAATGAGTTTTAGAAGTAGGGCACCATGCTAGCGAGCAAGCCCTACTGGGGAAGGACCTCTACCTTACAGAAGACCCTACTACTACTCTCTATTACTGTACCTCTACTAAAACATATTTTTATTCAACTAAGAAGACAAACAAGCATTATGGCCCGCATGATTGTAAGCAGTTATCGTAACCTATGGACACTTGCAACATCGTAACCTATGGACACTTGCAACACTGGGGGGGTATCACTCGCGCGTTGGCGACTTTAAAAATGTTATAACTCCTTTCTGGAAGAATCCCATGACAGAAATCGGTCTATAAGACTATTACTATTATTTATTTTCGTCCGGCATCGTCCCCCACTACAGAACAAAGGCCTCCCTTTTCTTTTTCCGATCAACCCGACCCTGACCTATAAATAGTCTATCTGGTAGGTACGGGACGAGCGTATCTACCGCGATGCCGTTGGACGTTGCCCGGGATCCACACCCATCCACCTACGGGTCCACTATTCCTCAAATTAATCTTATTTCTGCATAAAATAAGTTTCTAGCACAAATCAGAATTTTTAAAACAAATTTTAATTTTGTGTCAAAATGCTGTCAAAGTGTCAAACTTATTCGTGACGTAATTCCTCAGTAATGGAGTTTCACGCAACATGGCGGATAACTGTATTTATTTTTATTATAAAAAAAATCACGATGATCTCGTATTTATTATTATAATAAACGGTTTTTATAAGTTCTTTGTTGCTGTCATCATGCCTATACTGTGCTCCATAGCACGCTAGCAAACGACGATCTTGGACCTTGCTGAACTGTCAAAGACCATGTTTAAGCGTCGCATGTTAGGATAGGGAGAATGCGCATTTCCATTAATGTGCTCTTGTCGCCAATTGACTGTTTTCATCAGGGTTTTCATTGACCAATAAGCCTTCCTTCATTACTACTAATAATAATTATAATGTAACTCACTCTGCGTCCATCCAAATAGATCGACGAGACGGTAGACAGCGGCCAGCTTGCAGCGCAGTATCTTCTCTCCTTTCTCGTAGCCGACGCCTTCGATGCCGCGGATGTCGTTGATGGGGAGCACACATGCTGGACCCTGAGCGTGAAATACCCAGCACGTCAGTTATATTATCTATCTTTTTTGATACTACTTAGGTGGCAAGAAAGCGGTGGTGGTCGAGTGGGAAAGTAACAGATGTGGCAGTACCAATGTCAAATTCCCTTTGTGGAGTTTATATGTACTTATCAAATGATTCACCATCTGCTAACGGTGGAGGAATACATCATGAGCAAACCCAAATGTCTTAGAAGAAATTCTAAAGACATGTCTGATTTACCAACACGCATTAGGTCAGCGTGTGTGAAATAAGGCCTAAACCATCTCTTTGTATTGATAGAGGAGAGGAGACCCGTGCCCAGCAATGGGACATATGAGTTGCTATTATATAGGTGGCAAACAAGCATACGGACCAGCATGGATTGCAGTTACCGTAGCCGCGTCCATAGGGTACGGTTACTGCAATCTGGTGGTCCGTATGCTTGTTTGACTTATCAAAAATACAATTTACGGACATAAAACTTTACGGATCACACATAGTTTTCCCCCGTGTGGGAACCGAGCCCACGACACACAGTGCTGTGTTAGTGGCGAGATGACCACCATAACCCGGGCGCGGATGTGTTTTGGTAGGGAGGGTTTGGGAGGGTGCAATTTAGCTCATTATCTTTCAGAAAAGTAAGCAAATAACAAAAAATATAAATAGATAGATAGAATATTCTTTATTGTACACCACTGTACTATAACTAATACAAGAAACAACATAATTACAAATGTGTAGGTCTTATCGCTAACAGCGATCTCTTCCAGACAACCTTAGGATGGACTTATTGAGAGAGGAGATGGTAGCTTATAGCGTACATTATTATATACTAATGGCATTAAAATATTAAATTATCAAAATTGTGTAATTAGCACTTGTCTTCTAGACCATCGATGTGTATATATAAATTATTATTTAAATCGAATTAGGCATGGCGCATTTTTGTGTGACTAACAGGCCACAGCTCAGCATATGCTGAGTTAGTGTGAGAGTAACTAAGAGTGAATATATAATATTAGTAAGATTCGTTTAAAATCCTCACCCTTAAACTGCCGGTGTGCAGTCTTCCACCAACCATCTCTCGGATCCTCTGCAGCAGCGGCGCGTCGTTACCCTCATGCATCTGCTGGTCGAGCACGCGCTCCAACTCCTCGCGGAACAGCTTCGAGGACATGAGCGCTTCTACACGCTTGCGACGCTCCATCTCGCGAACATCCTGGAAGACGGAAAAGGTGGTTATAATTAATTTTCCCTGTTAATCAGACTGTGACAGTGAAGGAATAGAGAATGCTGCAGTGATTGCGCACACACTTGTGCACTATAACAATGACCTGCGCAATTGTCTAACCTCCATTAAGGCGACAAAACGACCTTGATCATATGGGCGGAACGAATTAATATACAATTTATGACAAAACCATATTATGAAACACATCTTGTAGATTAATACTGTATTTTTTGGCAGTTATTTGTCTATAAATGCAAACAAAAAAATGGTTTTACCTAACCTCTTTTTCATATTTTTTTTCGCCTTAAAAGCGCTCTGTGGGATAACTTCTGTCGGACTATTTATTTAAAGTTGATACTCACAGCATCAATGTCAGCGGGACGCTGCTTTAGTCTCTCATCTTCTTCTTCGTTGGACAGCGGCCCTGTGCCGTTTGGCAGCGTCTCTGTATCGGTCTCAGCCATCGTGGGCGGCACGGTTGCTTACTCTGAAAGAAAGGAAAGTGTCAACATTAGTAAGGTTTTAGAACTAAGTATATATAAATATCCAATAGGTATATCCACTTTTTTATACTATTTAGGTGGCAAACAAGCATATTGCCCGCCTGATGTTAAGCAGTATTCCGGGGATAGGAAAATGTTTCTTTCAAAACGCATACCTAAATGAGCGCTGGAGACATGTACTCGCAATACTCGCATACAGGACCACGACTACACCGCCGTGTGTAATTATATTTGGCTGTGGTCTTCTGTAAGGTCTCCACCTTACAGAAGACCACAGCTAAATAATTGCAATAAAAGCAAGCCCGACTGAGGAAGGACCTCCGTCCTTCCTCAATCGGGCTTGCGTGCAAGTATGGTTTCCTACCTCTCTTAAAATCTATATTTATTCTAATAACTAAATATCACGTGGTCTACTCCAAGGCTAAGGTCCTTAGGTCCTTAAGGACCTAGTGGGCCCTGTTCATTTGCATAGTACCAGTGCCAGATAACGGCCACAGGATAATTCTATGTAATGACCGGTAACGATAACTCAGACCGAATTCTTAATGAATTAATTATCACATATGCCCATTAAGGTCGTGTTACTAAGCGTTTCTCATAAGGTCAGTTCACACTGAGACGCAACGCGACGATGACGCACTTTTTTAAATTTAAAATAAAGCTAACCTCCACCACCGAGATAAAAAGTAGCCTAAGTGCTGTTCTAGACTATAGTCTATCTCAGTGCCAAATTTTATTCATATCTGTTTTTTAGTAGTTTTTCGTGAATACGTATCTAATAAACATGCATAAATGTATGTTTATTAGATCCTCACAAACTTTAATATTTTTAATATTAGTAGTTTGGGATTTCATACACAAAAAGATACATATTTCATTGTAAAAATTCATAATTAAATGCCCCATGGCGTAAGACGATATCATGGAGCAGCAGTGCTTCATAAATGCCTCATGGCGTAAGACGATATCATGGAGCAGCAGTGCTTCACCGGTAGGCGCGGCGTGCAAGAGCGGCGCTGCAGCTCGCGATGTTGCGAAGTATTGGGCACAAACGGTAATTTACGAATATCATGAGTATTTTTACTGTATTTTAGTATTAGGTCTCATTCTTTTGAATGACCTGCGTAAGAGACTTTTTACGCAAGCGACCGAATGCGAAAGTGACTTTGTGTCATGCGTAGTGCGAAACCATATTTTTCTTGACGCCATTTTACAAAAGTAAACCGCGCGTCTCGGTGTGAATAGACTCTTATACATTTAGCTAGTAGCCATTAGTTTGATGATAACGCTCAATATAAGGCGTCGGTTTGCGTTGTACCATGACGAATTTAAGCTCTTCAGATGCATCATTGTGTTTACTTGTAACTACTTAGTAATAGGAGGATAAATTCTTATATAGGTATGTCATTTTTGACCAAGAGTCAGCAACGTATTTACTTTTGTCATTTGAAAAGTCATGAAAATTCACAAAAAAAATCGTTACACGCTTAGATCTTTTAAACTATGCAAAGGATTTTGATGCAGTTTTCAGCAATAGATGATTCAAGAGGCAGGTTTGTATATAAACTAATATTATACAGAGGAAAGATTTGATTTTTTGTTTGGTTACGATTTAACTTAAAAACTATTCGACCGATTTTAAAAATTCTTTCACCATTAGAAAGCTACATTATCAGCGGGTAACATAGGCTATATTTTATTTTTAAAAAAATACGGTATCTCTACGAAAACTAAATAAAAGTCCACTCGTGCCAAGCCGGGACGTGCGCTTACTGTATAATACCTACATGCAGAAGCGTAGCGAGGACAGGTCTCTAGTGTCCTACTAATATTATAAACGCGAAAGTTTGTAAATATGGATGGATGGATGGATGATGTTTGTTACTCTTTCATGTAAAAACTACTGACCGCATCTGGATGAAATTTGGCACAGAGATAAATTACTTTTTACAGCGATAACCGACATCCACGCGGGCGGAGCCGCGGGCAACAACTAGTATGAAATAATTAATCATCTGCTAACGATGAAAGAAAACATAACGAGTTAACCCATATCTCTTAGAAGAGAATCTAAAGGCATGTCTGATCTACGAGCCCGCATCAAGCAAGCGTGTGTGGAATATAAACGGCTTCACACGTATCTAAATTTAGTTCACCAAATATAGAAGTAATGGTGGAATTCCATTTTGAGGGATTGTTTAATTAGTGCGTCTTATATCTAAAAATGGATGAAGATACGGTTGAGTGAACAAGTATATGAGGCAAATGTCTGGTTATTCAGTTTAAGTGGCTGTTAAGTGAGACTGCTGATCACGAGGGTTCGATTCCCGTGCTGTGCCAAAAATGTATTAAATTCAAAATAGATCCGAGAATATTGGCTAAAAAAGCTCGTCCTATGCCTGATCTCTCTCCGGTCGTGTCGTATTGCCGTCCCATTGGACTATAAGAGCGACAGAATAAAGAGTAAAATTTTATTTGCACACGCACTTGAGCACAATATCAATTCTAGCGCAAATACCGATCCGTGTGGAAGACATTAATATATATTTCGCCAATTTGGTCGTATATTGGCCTAACTATGCAAATACAGAAGTCAAAAATTTCAAGAGAGTTAGGGCACCATACTAGCTAGCAAGCCCTACTACTGGGGAAGGACTACCATCTTACAGAAGACCACAGCCAAACAAATAACTACACAGCGGTGTAATTGTGTTCCTGTGTGTGAGTTTTAATCACGGATACCCTATCTTAAAGCCTTGGTGTAATAAAAATAGGTCTGCAACACGCAAGTGATATCTCTGGTTTTGCAAGCGTCCATAGGCTACGGTTACTGCTTAACATCAGGCGGTATGCTGTCCGTAATGCTCTATTAGTTTATTTAAATCTAAATCATTGGCGTAGGCGAGCACATTATCTACACATATAATGGCCAATGACCAATACCAACAATTGGATACGATTCATTCAATTTCCTATACCAATCTGGTTCAATAGTAGGTACTTATCGAATCATTTACCTACTATAAAGCTGAAATTGTTCAAATAGCTGTATGAAAAGTAAGCTTTAGAGAGCATAAAATTCTAACTCGGATTCCACAATTTGGTAGTGCGCTGCCCCGAAAGGCGCAGATTCGAATCCTATTCCAAGCATGCGGCCCTACTGATGTTAAGCAGTTACCGTAGCCTTTGGACGCTTGCAATACCAGAGGTACCACTTGCGTGTTGCTGAGTATCCCTGGGATAGGAGGACGTTTTCAAAATGCATCACTATATGAACCCTAACGACCTATACTCACAAGAACACAACAACACCGCTGTGTGTAGTTATTTTACTGTGGTCTTCTGCAAGGTGGTTTTTCCCCAGTCGGGCTTGCTCGCTAGTGTAGTGCTCTACGTCTCTGAGTAACGACGCAGGCCATAATGGCAACACATTACAACAATATAATGGGTACAACACAATAAGTATTACAGTCTAAATATATTCCAGTTTCCGTTTTGCGTGTCGAATATGAATGGTGAAATTATTCACTGTGTTCAAATGAATCATAATATTTATTAATAATGGTCTAATTTCGACAACAGCTAACTACTCAGGACATATTAATAGTGCATCAGTATGTGGGTAAATACAGGTGCACTCTCCCCTCTCTTGTTATAGAGAAGTAGGGCACCATATAAGTGGGCAACCCTGAGTGAGAAGGACCTACTTTACTGAAGGCCACAGCCGAAAACTACAAACAGTAGTTGCACGTGATTATAGGCCTCCAGTGCTCATATAGGGATACGTTGTTTCTTCTTTTAAGTGTGGCCGCACACGAGCCACACACGACATCTACAAAACACCACCACCGACCTATTTCTTGTAGTTTTCATACAATTTATATGGATTCGCAGCACACGGTTGACGCCGGTGGTAGCAACAGTCTACAAATAAAATGTATGAGAACAGGTCGATGGCGGCGTTTTGTTGCTATCGCCTATGGTCCGTGGATTACGTAGTAACTCTTTAGTCATCTGTGCCGTGGACGGCCACGCTAAGAAACTCCCGAACTAAGAAACAAGCTCTATGTCGTGGATGACTTTACAAAGATACAATTCACTGACACAATACAACCATATCACACAAAGTTGTCTCGATTGAGAATCGAACCCAAAAACACAAGGCAGTGGTAAATTAAGCCTCTTAAGCCACTGAACTTACCGTACAGTCTAATTGTTAGTAGTATTCTAGTTACTTTTTAAATTTTGTTAATATTATGAATGCATAAATTTGTTACCTTTTCACGACTAAACGGCTAAACAGATCTTAATTAAATTGTGCAAGGAAATAGATGGTATCTAGGGCAAGGAAATGGAGTATTATACATACATATATCATCACGCCCGTCGTCTACCGGGGTAGGCTAAGTTGCTTCGATCCAGACATACTTCCTTTGCCATCTATGTACATTTATCAACCTCGTCATGCATAAACGTCGATTCTGGGTACTTTTAATTTGGCCCTTTTTTAGCAATTCCCCTACTTGGTCGCTGTATGTTCTCCTAGGGCAGTCCCTACCGACATCTCCTTTCATTATTGCAAGATATACCTCTTTTGTTATTCTTCTTTCAGCCATCCTTTCTAAATGTCCAAACCATCTTAACATCCCCTTTAAAAGAGTTTTATTTATCGCGATAACCGACGTTAACGCGGGCGGAGCCGCGGACAACAGCTAGTTTTAAAAAAATACTCTGTCGGATATAACAATTTAGTTTGTACGCCCACTAGCGCGTACAAAAATCATTAAAATCATGACGTAAGGTATAATACCATAATATATAATTATATACCACATAATTATGGTACAGAACCAACTTGTTCAGAGATCTGTACAAAAAACTCTAAATGTACTCTTAGAACAAAAGATTTTACCATTAAGAACTTATTATTATTATTAGCCTATACTGTCCCACTGCAGGGCAAAGGCCTCCCTTTCCTTGATAGCCTATAAGAACTATAGAACAAAAATATTTTAGATGTATCTTAATAGGTTTTTTTACAGACAAGCATAAGACCCGCTTGATGGTAAGCAGTTACCGTAGCCTATAGACGCTTACGATACCAGAGGTAACACTTTTGTGTTGCCAACCCATATTTTTACACCAGGGCCTTTAGATGGAGTATTGCTGATAAAGGAATTATTCCTTCAAAACGCATCCTTAAATGAGCGCTGGAGACCTGTAGGTACTAACTACGGCCCGCCTGATGTTAAGCAGTTACCGTAGCCTATAGACGCTTGCGATACCAGAGGTAACACTTTTGTGTTGCCAACCCATATTTTTACACCAGGGCCTTTAGATGGAGTATTGTTGATAAAGGAATTATTCCTTCAAAACGCATCCTTAAATGAGCGCTGGAGACCTGTAGGTACTAACTACGGCCCGCCTGATGTTAAGCAGTTACCGTAGCCTATAGACGTTTGCGATACCAGAGGTAACACTTTTGTGTTTTCAACCCATACTTTTACACCAGGGCAAGATGGAGTATTCCTGGTATAAATAGGAACTATTCTTTCAAAACGCATCCCTAAATGAGCGCTGGACACCTGTACTAACACACAGGAACACAACTACACCGCTGTGTGTGTATTTGGCTGTGGTCTTCTGAAAGGTGGGAGGTCCTTCTCCAGTCGGGCTTGCTCGCTAATATAGTGCCCCTCTAAAACGCATTCCTAAGTCCTACAGACCAGAGCCTCTAGACAAGTGGCATAAGCGATAGTCGAAACGAAAAGTCAAAAAAGAAAATGTATGGGATTTGACGTAAGTTTACGACTATATATCGACGACTTACGTCAAATCCCATACATTTTATTTTTTGACTTTTCGATTCGACTATCGCTTATGCCATTTGTCTAGAGGCTCTGTACTGACACAGTAAAGAGTTATCTGTCTATACAGATGTCCTAAATACATGCCAACCTGCTTACCCCCAAACACGACACAAACCATATACATACGTAAGCAATAAATCAATGCTCACAGTACAATAGTATAAGAAATTATACCATCATGGCGTCTGAGGTCAATGAACCGCCGTGACCGACACATTTGACGGTTGGCCATGTTTGATGGGGCCTGTAGGAGTGAAGATTTGTTTAAGATGTTTTAATAGATGATAGAGAAGAGCAGTTTAACGAAGGTATAGTCTGATTTGACTGGCCTGTTAGTCTAGTGGTAAGAAAAAAAGAAAGAAAGAAAAAAAAACATGCGGGGCAGTCTTAAGGGACTGCTAGCTGATAGAAGTGAAAACTAAGTAACTTGTGAATTGTATCGACGAGCTATTAGATTATTATTTTTGAATATGGAAAAGGTTCGGTGACGCGATTTCCACGATTTTTGTTTAGCTAAAAAGTTTGAATATGGAAAACGTTCGGTGACGATGACGCGAGTTTCATGATTTTTGTTCACCCAAAAAGTGCTCAACGCGCCTATAGAAGTTTCCCGCTAGTTAAAGATAGATTAGTCACAGAAAAAAGAATAGTTGTTATGACACAAAGATTTGTTGGGACAATTCTTCTTATCGTTTGGTCAGTGAGCAACCTAGTGACAGAGTTATTTAGATCGCCCATATTTAGGCCTTTGTCGTGATCTAACGACAGTTATCAGTCTGGACCGACTTTTGATCCGACCTCCAAAGCAGCGCTTATTTGGAAAGCGTTTCGAAAAAAACGTGTTTCTATCCTACGGATACTCCATACTCCATCTTAAAAGTGTAAAAAATGGGTCAGCAACACGTAAGAGATACCTCTGGTATTGTAGGCGTCCGTAGGCTACAGCAACCGCTTCCCATCAGGCGGGCGGTATGCCACCCAAAGTAATATGAAAAAAGCAGACGCTCAGATAAAATACCACTTTGCGGTGACCTATTTATAGGGTTACCACGCCTTCGGTTGCTTAACTCACTGATCGTTTACTAAACAGCGAGTGCACCTGGCGATGAGCGCTACTTGAGAGAGCGCTACTTGACACTTAATACTAAACAGATCGATAGCAGATTGTGGTGTATTGTTAGTGGGACAAGTATGGCTTCCCAATAGGACGTGGGGTCACGGCCGGGATAAGCAGACTATATGATATATCAGGGTTGTTAGAAATAGTAGCTATATAGATATATTATACAATTGTGGTTACAAACTAGTAAGCAATTACCGTAACCTTGCCGCTTGCAATATTAGCGGCAACACTCGTGCGTTAAATACTATATTTTGTAATACCATAGTTAAATTTTATGGGCATAACAAAACCATGTTGTTACAAAATGTTGGTAACCCTGAGATAAGAAAAGCGTTATTTTTAAATATTGTAAGTAGATATTTGGCAGAGGTCTTCTATTAGGTGGTTTGCTTGTATGGTGCCCTATCTCTCTTAAAATACGTAGACATACATGACGTCTTGTCAACTTGGAAGTGACAGCCCCTAGCGTGACGATAATTCTATTTTTTTATCTGTACGTAGTATAAAACAAAGTCGTTCCCGCTTAGATCTTTTAAATTATGCAACGGAATTTTAGCAATAGATAAAGTGATTCAAGGGTAAGGTTTATATGTATAATAATACATGCATAGGATAATTGATAAATCCAGAATAAACCAAAGCAAACCGAAAGCTGGTCGCTAGTATTCATTAAAATACTGATCTTGTTAATTTAAATTACCAAAATAAACGACAAAAATGCACAGCACAAATGATCATAATTTTTAATCTGACGTCCCTAATCCGAGTAGCGAAGAATTAGAAAACAAAAAACAAACAAAAGAAAAAATAAATTGGTGAAAATTTTAAATTTGGAACAGGCGGAAGCACATTCCTCTCTCGCCAGCCGTCTATTTCGGTCGTGTGTTATAGATATTCTTTTTTTATAATTACAAAAATAAAATTCCTTTTAGGGACGAGTACACAGTTTTTTTTTTGTTGTTTTGACAGCCGCTTAGTGGGTTCCGTTGTTGTAATAACATGTTGTCAACAGTACGGAGTAATAATTTTATTAATAGTGTTTATGTCCCAGTGCGGGCTTGTTTCCATTGTACGATGAAACGAGAAAATGTCGTGCGGAAAAATAGATATGTCTTGTATTAATAACTCAGGCCACATACCTACGTTAAATGAGTGTACGGGCATAATGCTGTACGTACTGTTACGCGGCCTAATTTAATTCACTATAGTAGGTTGTAGAAAAAAAAAGATTCATAGACATTAAAAGAACTATATTGGATTTAAATGTACAAGATTTGGTAGGTGTGAGCGGTTTGGGAATCGGACCGAGAGTGGCTGGCTGAGTGACTTATAGGCATGGGAACATAATAGTTGCTGATTAAAGCGAAAGCGGACTAGGTAGGCAGTGTAGGGATGGCCAAATATGTATAACAGTACGTATTACTTATATTTTTTTATTATTTAAGTTTTATCGTAAAGCAGTGACGTATATTCGCTACTACCATAGGAGACTATATATGTCCCCGGGCAACTTAGCACTAGGTAGGTAACAAGCCAAACAAACATACAATTAACGGACACACTGTTGAGTATTTTATTCTAGGTACAAACAAGCATAAGGCCCGCCTGATGGTAAGCAGTTACCGTAGCCTATGGATGCTTGCAATCCTACATCTATACTACAAGAGTTAAGTATTTTGTGTCCTAACAAAAATAACAAATTTAAATCGTACTACAATGGAGACAATGCGTTTTTCTTAATGAGTTCTATGAAAAATTCAATGTGTATGTACTATCGACCAAGTTGGTAGGCGATCACTCATCAAACACAATCCTACCAATATTATAAATGCAAAAGTTTTAGAGATAGATTGTGGTATGATATAGGCATTATATATGTCGAAGCGTGCAATACCTGAGCGTGGCTGATAGTGGAATGTCAAGCAAAGTCTTTGAAGATAATGTTATTTTTATTATTGCTTGAGTGTGTTTAGCTTTGGCGCGATCATAGACAACGAGTGACAGATGACATTTGACGTATGACGTTTGATGTTAGATTTGACAGATGACAGTTAGTTAATGGAGGGATTCGAACGTCCATTGATCGATGGAGGGAATCTTGTGTGGAAAGGGCTAAGGATCGGTCGTGATCGCGCGCAATGGCTAACCTCACTGCATTCCACGAGTATTTGTTAATTTAAATCCGAAAGTATTGTAAGCATCGCGTAGTATTTTATAACCAATGTCTGGTGATTAATAAACATCATACCAGTGAACAATTTACGAGTATTATTTCAAGACCATCCTGATGTCGGCCAAACGTTCGAACGAACACGAGAATGAACTGAATGAAGACTTGCCTTTCCTGCCGACATCAGAAGTGGGATGGCAGCTCAAGCCCACTGTTGGACTACGTTCTGTATACTGTAGAAAAATATGATGCAATGATTGAAATCATCTCCGTCGCAAAAGATTGCACTGCTGGGAGTTGATCCTGACCTGATTGTTGTCGTCGAACCTACCACGTGCATGATGTGCAATAGTTGGCGGTGCTGGTCACGATAGTAGCTCAACGAGTGAGCGCCATGTGGTGATGTGGATAGCATAGCTATGAAATTGCTAAAGAGTATGGACAGTTACAACAATCCGATGTCACTATGCTATTGTTACATCTAATAACTACTTACTAAATAAGTACAGGATATGGTAAAGTATACGTTGGAAATTATCTGGTGAGTACGTTCCAATTGGTTTGACTTTAGAAAGGTTACATTGGTGTGAGAACTTATGTTAAGTAAAGTTTTGGCATGGCAATTGGCTGATAATTTTATAATCTTACTTTGTGGCGACAGTGTACCTGCATAAGGTATATGGCTTGTTTTGTTCAGTGGGAAGAAATACAATATTGATCTCAAGGTTTAACATTTAACATTGTTTTGCAACTTGCTTATCATTTCATAGCCTTGCTTTGTGACAGTGTTGTACCTGCCTGCATAAGGTGGCTGTTTTAATTGGGCTTTATTGTTTAATTATTCTGTTTATTAAGATATTGCAATGCACCGTGATGCGCTCACGCATAATAACTGTTAAAGTGCTTAGCAGTGGCCGTGGAATTGGAAATTGTTCTAGGTACAGTGAGGTTGCGTTCTAGCAACTGTGATTAGTGTTCAGTTCACCCAACCAAGCTACCTGTAAGTGTCACAGCCCTCCTAGCTTTGTATTAACCAAATAAATGCAACACATTTTAGATCGAGTGCCATTACAAGAGAAAGGCTGCGAGAGGCAGTTGCAACGGTGCCAACGTCATGGACCTGTGACAGAGCATTATGGACCTGTGACAGAGCATCCTGGACCTGTGATAGCATCATAGACCTGCAGCAGAGCATCATAAATCTGCGGCAGACCATCAAAGATCTGCGGTAGAGCATCATGGATCTGCGGCAGAGCATTGGTGGCTCTGTTCTTGTCGGGCTATTCCGTAAGAGTTACTAACACGGTGGTGAGATTGTACCAATCTTATTATTTTTGGAACTTTGATAAGACTTCAGAGAAACTAAATTTGTGCACACACTTGTGCAAGATAATGGCTTCCTTACCTTGACCAGGTGGTCAGGTTGTGATGTGATCGAGTATGGCCAAGCCTTAGGAAGGTAGATAAGATATTTTGTTCTTATAGTTCCTCTTATTGTTTGCCAGCCGGGTGACAAGAGTGTTTGAATCACCCATGTTTGGGCCTCTGTCATGATCTAACAACTATTAACAGTTGGGACCAACTTATAGCATGCTCTCCAAAGCATGGAGACACTCAGATGAAATACCACTATTCCATTACCTATCTATAGGGTTACAGCACCCTTTGTAGCTTAGCTTGCTGATCATTTCGTGAACAGCGAGTGCACCTAGTTATGAGCGCCTCTAATATTTTTTTCTTTTCTCTTTGATTTTATCTTGCGATCAGTTTTTGTAACCATTAGCAGATGTTTTGATTTAGAATTACGTGGCAGGTGAGGTCCATTCCCCCAGTGGGGAATCTACCTCATATTATCGGTATACTTTTAATTAGCAAGATCCCAGATGTGATGGCGTTTGAGCCTTTTTGTAGCAGTTGGTTCACTTAGGGCCGTAGCTAAGCTGTTACTGTGAGTGTTAATTCGGTCCCTGTATAGCCTTATTCTGTGCTCTATTTCCTCCTTGACAGTGTTGATCCTCAGGTGGTGTATTTCTGAGTTTTTAACAAACCATGGAACATTTGATATTGTCCTGAGTGCCTTATGCTGGAACCTTTGTAGGATTTCCAAGTTGGAGTTTTTTTTGCTGAGCCCCACAGTTCAATACCGTAGGTCCAGACGGGCTTTAGTACTACTTTTTATATGAGTATCTTGTTTTCTAGCGACAGATGTGAGTGTCCTCCTAAGAGCCAGTTGAATTTGTTCAGCAGTATGTTTAGTTCATCTCGTTTTTTCTCAATGTGACACCGCCATGTTTGTTTCCGATCGAGATGAATACCGAGGTATTTCACTGTTTCTTGGTGAGGGAGTGTCTGCGTGCCAAGCTTAACTGGTGGGCAGTCATCTTTTCTTAATGCGAATGTAACATGTGTGGATTTGTTGGCACTAGCTTGTATACGCCACTTCCTCATCCATTGGTCTATCTTGTCGAGGTGGGTTTGTAACACTCAGGAAGCCGTCTTAGGATTCTTGTTGTTACAAAGGACCGCTGTGTCATCAGCGAAGGTTGCACATAATACATTGTTTGTTATTGGGATGTCAGCTGTGTATATTAGGTACAGTGTTGGGCCTAAGACAGATCCCTGGGGAACTCCAGCTTGGATGTCGTAGAATTCCGAGACAGAGTCGTTAATGTTTACTCAGAAGATTCTATTTTCTAAGTATGACTTGAGTAGTATATAGTGTGGAAGTTGGTTTTTAATCTTGTATAATAAGCCCTTGTGCCAAACCTTGTCAAATGCCTGTTGTATATCCAGAAATACTGCTGAGCTGTATTCTTTTTGCTCTAGTGCTCCCCTAATCATGTATACCACTCTATGCACTTGTTCTGCAGTAGAGTGTCCACGTCTGAATCCAAATCGGTGTTTTGGAATAATGTTACCATCTTTGAGTGAATTATTTAGTCTATGTGCTACAACTTTCTCAAATAGTTTGGACATTGCAGGCAGGAGACTTATGGGCCTGTATGATGACACAATATGCGGTGACTTACCAGGTTTTGGAATCATGATGATTTCTGAGACTTTCCATATACTTGGGAAATACCCAGTCCTAAGAATCCCATTGAAAAGTTGAGTAACATAGACCACTGCTTTTTTTGGTAGTTGCTGTAGAACCTCGGCTGTTATTAGGCAATATCCAGGTGCTTTGTTCGATTCCAGGCCTTGGATCATTCTCCAGACTTCACGGGGTGTGCAAAACTGCAGAGGTGGACTAAGCTGAAACTCTGTTTGAAATAGTCTTGTATATTCCTCTAATATTTTGGTGTTAAGTTCACAGGCTTTTGGCAAGCTGGACTACAGCATGTGGCGTCCCTACAAGGTGGCCAGTAGCAGGTCACGGGCGCGCGCTGACAGTGGCAGTGCGGTGCAGTGAGCAGAGCAGTGCGGTGCAGTGAGCAAAGCAGTGCGGTGCAGTGAGCAGCGCACACGCAGGCGAACGGCAGCGGTTCACGCTACAGCATAACTGCGTGCGGTTGCCGCATGGCGACTACCTAAGGCGTGTTTTGCGTTTTCTGGTAACCACGTACACTTGCCGCATGGCGGCTATGGTATGGTATGTGTTTTGCATTATTCAAGTAGGTACATGCGTGTGCCTAAGAGCTGTCATGAGTGCAGACAGCTTACGATTGGCTGGCTTATGTAATTGATGCCAGGATATAAGAGTGTGACTGATGAAATTGAAAAAGGATTAAATGAGACAGAACTGTTGATGACAGTGTTATAGTTGGGTTTACATGATGCAAGGACAGTACCAGAGCACTGTCAATTCGTGGAATGACTTGGGTGATCCCTGTGGGGATGCACGTTTTTAGCAACTGGAGGTTGCTGGGATATGGATATGGATGGATATTCCTAGATCATAATGTACACCTAGATGTTGATTTTAAGATAATAAATCAAGTAATCAGTGACACTCTTGCTCTTAGCTCTCTCTTGTAAAACACCATTGAATGAGTTTGATAATGATGTAGTCCATTAATGAATCGGTTAGTTCTGAACAGTTAAGTTTGAGTGTAAACATGTGTTTAACATTGGCTATGGTTGATTTAATTATGATATTTTTCAATATCGCTGGTTAAGCGTTATTGTGGTGTTATCACTGTTTAAGTTAGTTTGTGTAGCACTGGTTAAGTGCTTTGGTTTTGCTATCACTGGTTAAGTGACTGTGCAACGCTGGTTAAGTGTTTATGGCTTTGCTATCACTGGTTAAGTGAGTGTGTAGCGCTGGTTAAGTGCTAGATGATTTTCATTGCTGGTTAAGCAATGATGCAGAGCGCTGGTTAAGTGCTAGATGATTTTCATTGCTGGTTAAGCAATGATGCAGAGCGCTGGTTAAGTGCTAGATGATTTTCATTGCTGGTTAAGCAATGATGCAGAGCGCTGGTTAAGTGCTAGATGATTTTCATTGCTGGTTAAGCGATGATGCAGAGCGCTGGTTAAGTGCTAGATGATTTTCATTGCTGGTTAAGCGATGATGCAGAGCGCTGGTTAAGTGCTAGATGATTTTCATTGCTGGTTAAGCGATGATGCAGAGCGCTGGTTAAGTGCTAGATGATTTTCATTGCTGGTTAAGCAATGATGCAGAGCACTGCCATGACACCTAACTATCGCTGTTTAGACACATAGAGCTTAAATATCATAATGTAAAGTGAGATATTGCCAATTTGATTTGTTTTTAATGTAACTTTCATAATGTGATAACTTTGCTGGGCTAACCTGATTCTGTCATTTTTACTATAGTTTGGTATTGGTCAGGAAGGCCGAGTGGACTCACGAAAAACATTTCTAGTTTCAGTTACAGTATCACACGAGGACGTGTGAGTGTCAGAATGGCCGTGTCGAAGCGTGCAATACCTGAGCGTGGCTGATAGTGGAATGTCAAGCAAAGTCTTTGAAGATAATGTTATTTTTATTATTGCTTGAGTGTGTTTAGCTTTGGCGCGATCATAGACAACGAGTGACAGATGACATTTGACGTATGACGTTTGATGTTAGATTTGACAGATGACAGTTAGTTAATGGAGGGATTCGAACGTCCATTGATCGATGGAGGGAATCTTGTGTGGAAAGGGCTAAGGATCGGTCGTGATCGCGCGCAATGGCTAACCTCACTGCATTCCACGAGTATTTGTTAATTTAAATCCGAAAGTATTGTAAGCATCGCGTAGTATTTTATAACCAATGTCTGGTGATTAATAAACATCATACCAGTGAACAATTTACGAGTATTATTTCAAGACCATCCTGATGTCGGCCAAACGTTCGAACGAACACGAGAATGAACTGAATGAAGACTTGCCTTTCCTGCCGACATATATAAGCGCCTTTGCAAGCGTCCATACTAGTGATGGGTTTCTGTCTGGGCATTTTGGACGTACGTATTTGCCCGATAAATGTTCGGGCGAAAAGAAACCCATCACTAGTCCATACCCATACACTATTACGGTAACTACTTACGACGGTAAGCACGCGTAAATAAAAAGCCGTAAAATCCTAAGTAAACAGGCGTAACGTCTTGTTCTTTGCGAGTCGCTGGCAAATCCAACACGCCCACACGTAAGGGCCAGTGAGTCAGGGGGCGTTGACCCTGCGTAGGCGCAACGAGCCTCCGATATCGAATATAATGCACCAATTGTTTGAGTATAAAGTTGTTATGTTACTAGTTTTTTATTAGGTGGCAAACAAGGAAACTGTCCGCTTGATGGTAAGCAGTTACCGTAGCCTATGAATGCTTGCAATATCATAGGTATCACTTACGCGTTGCCGACCCAAAAAGATTAACATGAGGGGTTTTATGATGGAGTATCCATCCCCGGAATAGGAATATGTTTTGTAAAAAACGCATCCCTAAATTAGCGCTGGAGACCTGTACTTACTCACAGGCACACTACTACACCGCTGTGTGTAGTTGTTTGGCTGTGGTGTTCTGTAAGGTGAAGTCCTTGTCTAGTCGAGCTTGATCGCTAGTATGGTGCCCTTCCTCTCTTAAAACCCTTACCGCTAGCAGAGAAAAATATATTTATTTAGTATGTATAAATTCCACAAAGTGAAATTCATATTGGTTGCAGTCAGCCGATGGATGAGAGTAACTCAGGACCGATTGTGTGCAATTTTTGAAGAGAAAACTTATTTAACTGCGCTGAGCACTTTTTGAGTGAACTAAAATCATGGAACTCGCGTCATCGTCACTGAACACTTTTTTGCAAAAGAATTTTATTTCAATCACATGTAAAACGTATGTACTCTTGCACAGATAGGCATACTTTGTAATATCTCTGCACCACCTTGTGTTGACTGGTAGAGAATGCTTATGGCATTAAGTCCGCCTTTATACATAACTTTTTGTGTATAAGAAGTTTTAAATAAGTAAATATAATATAATAAATATATTATTTCATGCAAATTTCATAAAAGTAATTTACTTTTTTAAAAAGCCATTTAATCAATAAACAAATTAGACACATCAAGCTGACATGATACCCCCCAAAGGTCTCTGACCTCCAACAATGGTTATTTCACACTACTAATTGGCATAATAAGGTTACTTTGGCCGCATGCCACACCATAGACACCTATGAGCATAGATGAGTCAGCTGTAAACATTGTGAATAGAGCGTTTATCATGGCATTTAGCCAGTGAGAACTAAACAAAAAGTTTGCATTTGTTTTTGGATTTAGCACTATGGGAAATAACTGCTGGGTTCTGTTTTTAAGATACGATTTCCGCACTTCTTAGCGTTTCCACGATAAATATTTGTATTGTTGGTTTTCGCACAAAATAATAATGTCCTCCTAACCGAATTTTGGAAGTAGCTGGATGCGAGAGGCCGAAAACCGTGTCAAGTGGCGTGCTCTTGGGGGACCTATGTCTAACAGTGGATTGCGATAGGCTGATGATGATGATTATGACACATTATTGACAGGCCTGTTCGTCTAGTGGTTGGTGACTCTGACTGCTACACTGGTGGTCGTGGGTTCAATTCCCACCCAGGACAAATCTTTGTGTAATGAGCACGAATGTTTGTTCTGTGTCTGGGTGTAATTTATCTATAATATGTATGTTTTTGAAATATATAAGTATGTTTATCAGTTGTCTGGTTATCATAGTACAGGCTCTGCCTAGTTTGGGATCGGATAGCGATGTATGAGTTGTCTCGAAAATAATATGAACCGAATTTCAGTTACAGCGGCTAATCTCCGTCACAACCATTTTCGCGATAGATATTATAGTGCACAAGTGTGTGCGCAAACACAGGTGGACTCTTTATTTAATCAGGCGTACGACCAACGGCTTTACGTGCTATCCGAGGTAATGCAACAATCCCAAGGCTACGGTAATGGCTTACTTTCAAGCCGTATGATTATTTACCACCTGTATCCTTACTAATATTATAAACGCGAAAGTTTGTAAGTATTTATGGATGGATGGATGGATGTTTGTTACTCTTTCACGTAAAAACTACTGAACGGATCTGAATGATATTTGGCACAGAGATAGATTATGGTCTGGAATAACACATAGGCTACCTTTTACAGCGATAACCTACATACACGCGGGCGGAGCCGCGGGCAACAGCTAGTCACATATAAAGCTCAGACAATACTTTATGAATAATAAAGTTCACCGTACTAAAGGTGATAGAACTACCAATGGTACCTATAGAAATAGCTAACAAAAACCACATTCTAGACGCCCTCTAACTTAATGGTCGTATGAGTAATTGCCTCGGTGGTCCAGTGGCCGCAGTATGCGCCTGCTGTGCACAAGGTTGTGGGTTCGATTCAAACACAGGACAAAACTTTGTGTGATCCACAAAGAATTGTTCTGAGTCTGGGTGTAATGTGTGTCCGTTGATTGCATGTTTGTAAAGTTCCCCGCGACACAGAGCGTGTTCTCTAGTAAACTGAATGCCGCTCACTATGAAGGTAGCGTATCTTTCTTTATATCATTGCTAATGAGTATTATTTCGCATGGTAATATCTAAATACTTGTCTACATCAGTAATTCCAACAAACAATTCCAAAAACATCTAAACCAATAATACCATAATATCCAAGACTTACGCCGTAAAAAAAAAAGCAGAGATGTCAAGAATTACCATAGTATAATTGAGTTGGGCGCCACATAGGTCATCGACCTGCATCGATCAACCTTCAGCTAACGCGCGTGAGGGTAGTTCCGTACGTGACGTCATCGCTTTTAAGGGGAAACATTTCTTGGAACTACTTTGTTGACTACCTTTGTGTTAATAAAATTAAAATGTTTTTGTAGTTTTTCGTGGAAAGTTATTTTGACGTGTTTTTTTGGCAAAACTTTCATTTATTTGAGTCCTTTCAGTAATTACATAAGTATATAGTATATATATAAAACGGTTGTGCAGTGCGTCTAGTATATAGTTTTAAAGACATAGTTCGAAGAATTTCCTCAATTAAGTAGCAATGGGAAGGGCACATAGCTCGCAGAACCGATGGCCGTTGGGCAGAAAGGTTCTATAGTGGCGACCACGAACTGGAAGACGCAGCGTGGGCAGGCCTCCAACAAGGTGGACCGACGACCTGATACAGGTTGCAAGCAAACCGATGGACAAGGTCAGCTCAGGACCGAGTTATGTGAAAAACCTTGGAAGAGGCCTATGTCCAGCAGTAGACGTCTTTTGGCTAATATAGCATGGGGTTCTTTAAGGAAGGAGTTATAAAGTTTTTAAAGGGTCGCGAGTGACACCCCTGCTCCCCTATTTGTGTGTGAGAACAGGTTTCTAGTGCTCATTTAGGGATGCGTTATTTACAAAATGTATTCCTATCCCAGGGAAAATCCATCATAAAACCCTGGTGTTAATTTTTTGGGTCGGAACCCCGCAAAATGATACCTATG